>CM067842.1:77130871-82130871 GCA_034509565.1 Triticum monococcum | reverse complement strand
CATGTGAGATGGAGTAGTTTTCAATGGTGAACATCATTATGTTGATCATATCTACTATATGATTCACGCCCGACCTTTCGGTCTCAGTGTTCCGAGGCCATATCTGTATATGCTAGGCTCGTCAAGTTTAACCCGAGTATTCTGCATGTGCAAAACTGGCTTGCACCCGTTGTATGTGAACGTAGAGCTTATCACACCCGATCATCATGTGGTGTCTCGGCACAACGAACTTTCACAACGGTGCATACTCAGGGAGAACACTTATACCTTGAAATTTAGTGAGAGATCATCTTATAATGCTACCGTCGAACTAAGCAAAATAGGATGCATAAAGGATAAACATCACATGCAATCAATATAAGTGATATGATATGGCCATCATCATCTTGTGCCTGTGATCTCCATCTCCAAAGTACCATCATGATCACCATCGTCACCGTCTTGACACCTTGATCTCCATCGAAGCATCGTTGTTGTTACGACAACTATTGCCTCAACGGCTATCGTTACCGCTTAGTGATAAAGTAAAGCAATTACATGGCAATTGCATTTCATACAATAAAGCGACAACCATATGGCTCCTGCCAGTTGTAGATAACTTGTGTTACAAAACATGATCATCTCGTACAATAAAATTTAGCATCATGTCTTGACCATATCACATCACAACATGCCCTGCAAAAACAAGTTAGACGTCCTCTACTTTGTTGTTGCAAGTTTTACGTGGCTGCTACGGGCTGAGCAAGAACCATTCTTACTGATATGTCCATTTTGCATCATGCTTTTATATCGATATTTATTGCATTATGGGCTGTTATTACAAATTATGTCACAATAATTATGCCTATTCTCTCTTATTTTACAAGGTTTCCATAAAGAGGGAGAATGCCGACAACTGGAATTCTGGGCTGGAAAAGGAGCAAATATTAGAGACCTATTCTGCACAGCTCCAAAAGTCCTGAAACTTCACGGAAGAAGTTTTCAGAATATATAAAAAATACTCAGTGGAAGAAATTCACCAGGGGGGTCACACCCTGCCCACGAGGGTGGGGGCGCGCCCTACCCCCTGGGCACGCCCCCCCTACCTCGTGGGCCCCCTGGTGGCCCTCCGGTGGCCATCTTCTGCTATATGAAGTCTTTAGATGGGAAAAAAATAAGAAGCCATCTTCTCGGACGAAACTCCACCGCCACAAGGCGGAACCAATCTAGGGCTTTGGCAAAGCTGTTCTGCCGGTGAAACTTCCCTCCCATAGGGGGAAATCATCGCCATCGTCATCACAAACGCTCCTCTCATTGGGAGAGGGCAATCTCCATCAACATCTTCATCAGCACCATCTCCTCTCAAAACCCTAGTTCATCTCTTGTATCCAATTCTTGTCTCCAAGTCCGGGATTGGTTCTAGTATGTTCTAGTAGTGTTAATTACTCCTTGGAGTTGATGCTAGTTGGTTTATTTGGTGGAAGCTCATATGTTCAGATCCTATATGAATATTAATACCCCTCTGATTATGAACATGTTTATGCTTTGTGAGTAGTTACGTTTGTTCCTGAGGACATGGGAGAAGTCTTGCTATTAGTAGTCATGTGAATTTCATATTCGTTCGATATTTTGATGAGATGTATGTTGTCTCTCCTCTAGTGGTGTTATGTGAACGTCGACTACATGACACTTCACCATTGTTTAGGCCTAGACGAAGGCATTGGGGAGTAATAAGTAGATGATGGGTTGCTAGAGTGACATAAGCTTAAACCCTAGTTCATCCGTTGCTTCGTAAGGGGCTGATTTGGATCCATATGTTTCATGCTATGGTTAGGTTTACCTTAATACTTTTGTTGTAGTTGCGGATGCTTGCAATAGAGGTTAATCATAAGTGGGATGCTTGTCCAAGTAAGGACAGTACCCAAGCACCGGTCCACCCACATATCAGATTATCAAAGTATCGAACGCGAATCATATGAGCATGATGAAAACTAGCTTGATGATATTCCCATGTGTCCTCGGGAGCGCTTTTCTCTATATAAGAGTTTTTCCAGGCTTGTCCTTTGCTACCAAAATGATTGGTCCTCCTTGCTGCACCTTATTTACTTTTGTTACTTTTTGCTCGTTACAAATTATCCTATCACAAAACTATCTGTTACTACTTATTTCAGTACTTGCATAGAATACCTTGCTGGAAACCGCTTATCATTTCCTTCTGTTCCTCGTTGGATTCGACACTCTTACTTATCGAAAGGACTACGATAGATCCCCTATACTTGTGGGTCATCAAGACTCTTTTCTGGCGCCGTTGTCAAGGAGTGAAGCGCCTTTGGTAGGTGGAATTTGGTAAGGAAAAATTTATATAGTGCGCTGAAATTTACTGTCACTTGTTACTATGGAAAGTAATCCTCTGAGGGGCTTGTTTGTGGTATCTTCACCCCGACCAGTAGAGCAAAGAGTTACTCCTCAACCTACTGAACCTACTGAAAATGAAAATGTTTGCTTTGAAATTCCTTCGGGAATGATAGAAAAACTGCTAGCTAATCCCTTTTTAGGAGATGGAACAAAACATCCTGATGAGCATCTAATATATGTGGATGAAGTTTGTGGATTATTTAATCTTGCAGGTGTACCCGGAGATGTTGTTAAGAAGAAGGTCTTCCCTTTATCTTTGAAGGGAGATGCATCAACATGGTATAGGCTATGTGATGATATGGGATCTTGGAATTACAAATGATTGAAATTGGAATTTCATCAGAAGTTTTATCATATGCATCTTGTTCATCGTGATCGCAATTATATATATAATTTTTGGCCTCGCGAAGGAGAAAGCATCGCTCAAGCTTGGGGGAGGCTTAAATCAATGTTATATTCATGCCCCAATCATGAGCTCTGAAGAGAAATGATTATTCAAAAATTTTATGCTCGGCTTTCTGATAACAATCGCACCATGCTTGATACTTCTTGTGCTGGCTCTTTTATGATGAAGACTACTGAATTCAAATGGGATTTATTGGAAATAATTAAACGCAACTCTGAAGATTGGGACCTCGACAAACGTAAGGAGTCGGGTATGACACCTAGTTTTGATTGTGTCAAATCTTTTATGGATACCGATATTTTTCGTAAATTTAGCACTAAATATGGACTTGACTCTAAGATAGTTGCTTCTTTCTGTGAATCTTTTGCTACTTATGTTGATCTCCCCAAGGAGAAGTGGTTTAAATATCATCCTCCCATAGAAGTAAAAGTAGCTGCACCTATTAAAGTTGAAGAAAAGATTGTCACTCATAATGATCCTATTGTTCCTACTTCTTATGTTGAGAAACCACCTTTTCCTGTTAGGATAAAAGATCATGCTAAAGCTTCAACTGTGGCTCGAAGAAGCAATATTAAAACTTATACACCTCATGAGCAAATTAAAGTTGAACCTGATATTGCTATTGTTAAAGATCTCTTGTCTGATAATACTGATGGGCATGTTATTCATTTCCTTGATGAGACTGCTAGAATTGGTAAACCTTGTGCTAGAGATAAAAACAGACTAGTGGTAGGCATGCCTGTTATTTCTGTTAAAATAGGAGATCATTGTTATCATGGCTTTTGTGATATGAGTGCTAGTGCTAGCGCAATACCTTATTCCTTATACAAAGAAATTATGCATGATATTGCACCTGCTGGGATAGAAGATATTGATGTCACAATTAAACTTGCCAATAGAGATACTATTTCACAAATGGGAATTGTTAGAGATGTTGAAGTCTTGTGTGGGAAAACTAAATATCCTACTGATTTTCTTGTTCTTGGTTCCCCACAAGATAGCTTTTGTCCCATTATATTTGGTAGACCCTTCCTGTACACTGTTAATGCTACCATAGATTGCAAAAGGGATGTTGTTACTATCAATTTAGATAATATGTCTCATGAATTTAATTTATCTAAATTTAGTAGACAACATCGTGAAGAAGAATTACCTAGTAAGGATGAAATTATTGGTCTTGCTTCTATTGTTGTACCTCCTAGTGATCCTTTAGAACAATATTTGCTAGACCATGAGAATGATATGTTTATGAATGAAAGAAGGGAAATAGATGAAGTATTCTTTAAACAGGAACCTATTCTGAAAAACAATTTACCTGTTGAAATCCTAGGGGATCCTCCTCCACCCAAGGGTGATCCCGTGTTTGAGCTTAAACCGTTACCTAATACTCTTAAATATGCTTATCTTGATGAGAAAAAGATATATCCTGTTATTATTAGTGCTAACCTTTCAGAGCATGAGGAAGAGAGATTATTGAAAACTCTGAAGAAGCACCGTGCTGCTATTGGGTATATTCTTGATGATCTTAAGGGCATTAGTCCCACTCTATGTCAAACTTAAAATTAATTTTGAAGAAGATGCTAAACCAGTTCGTGATCATCAACGACGGCGGAATCCTAAAATGAAAGAAGTGGTAAGAAAGGAAATACTAAAGCTCCTTGAGGCAGGTATAATCTATCCCATTGTTGATAGTCAGTGGGTAAGTCTTGTCCATTGTGTCCCTAAGAAGGGAGGTATTACTGTCGTTCCTAATGATAAAGATGAATTGATCCCTCAAAGAATTATTACAGGTTATAGGATGGTAATTGATTTCCGCAAATTAAATAAGGCAACTAAAAAGGATCATTACCCCTTACCTTTTATTGATCAAATGCTAGAAAGACTATCCAAACATACACATTTTTGCTTTCTAGATGGTTATTGTGGTTTCTCTCAAATACCTGTGTCAGCCAAAGATCAATCAAAGACTACTTTTACTTGCCATTTTGGTACTTTTGCTTATAGACGTATGCCTTTTGGTTTATGTAATGCACCTGCTACCTTTCAAAGATGCATGATGGCTATATTCTCTGACTTTTGTGAAAAGATTTGTGAGGTTTTCATGGACGATTTCTCCATCTATGGATCTTCTTTTGATGATTGCTTGAGCAACCTTGATCGAGTTTTGCAGAGATGTGAAGAAACTAATCTTGTCTTGAATTGGGAAAAGTGCCACTTTATGGTTAATGAAGGTATTGTCTTGGGGCATAAAGTTTCTGAAAGAGGTATTGAGGTTGATAAAGCCAAGGTTGATGCTATTGAGAAGATGCCATGTCCCAAGGACATCAAAGGTATAAGAAGTTTCCTTGGTCACGCCGGATTTTATAGGAGATTCATTAAGGACTTCTCAAAAATTTCTCGGCCTCTAACTAATTTATTACAAAAAGATATACCATTTGTTGTTTATGATGATTGTGTAGAAGCATTTGAAATACTTAAGAAAGCATTGATCTGTGCACCTATTGTTCAGCCACCTGATTGGAATTTACCTTTTGAAATTATGTGTGATGCTAGTGATTATGGTGTAGGTGCTGTTCTAGGGCAAAGAGTTGATAAGAAATTAAATGTTATTCAATATGCTAGTAAAACCCTAGACAATGCTCAAAGAAATTATGCTACCACTGAAAAAGAATTCTTAGCAGTTGTATTTGCTTGTGATAAGTTCAGACCTTATATTGTTGATTCTAAAGTAACTATTCACACTGATCATGATGCTATTAAATATCTTATGGAAAAGAAAGATGCTAAACCTAGACTTATTAGATGGGTTCTCTTGCTACAAGAATTTGATTTACATATTGTTGATAGAAAGGGAGCTGAGAACCCCGTTGCAGACAACTTGTCTAGGTTAGAAAATGTGCTTGATGACCCACTACCTATTGATGATAGCTTTCCTGATGAGCAATTAAATGTCATAAATACTTCTCATACTGCTCCATGGTATGCTGATTATGCTCACTACATTGTTGTTAAGTTTATACCACCTAGTTTCACATACCAGCAAAAGAAAAAATTTACTATGATTTGAGGCATTACTTTTGGGATGACCCACATCTTTATAAAGAAGGAGTAGATGGTGTTATTAGATGTTGTGTACCTGAGCATGAACAGGGACAGATCCTACACAAGTGTCACTCCGAAGCTTATGGAGGACACCATGCTGGAGATAGAACTGCACATAAGGTATTGCAATCTGGTTTTTATTGGCCTACACTCTTCAAGGATGCCCGTAAGTTTGTCTTATCTTGTGATGAATGTCAAAGAATTGGTAATATTAGTAGACGTCAAGAAATGCCTATGAACTATTCACTCGTTATTGAACTATTTGACGTTTGGGGCTTTGACTATATGGGGTCTTTTCTTTCCTCTAATGGATATACACATATTTTAGTTACTGTTGATTACGTTACTAAGTGGGTAGAAGCTCTTCCAACTAGTAGTGCTGATCATAACACTTCTATTAAAATGCTTAAAGAAGTTATTTTTCCAAGATTTGGAGTCCCTAGATATTTAATGACTCATGGTGGTTCACATTTTATTCATGGTGCTTTTCCATAAAATGCTTGCTAAATATGATGTTAATCATAGAATTGCATCACCTTATCACCCATAGTCTAGTGGTCAAGTAGAATTGAGTAATAGAGAGCTCAAATTAATTTTGCAAAAGACTGTTAACAGATCTAGAAAGGATTGGTCCAAGAAACTTGATGCTGCATTATGGGCCTAGAGAACTTCATATAAAAATCCTATGGGTATGTCTCCGTATAAAATGGTTTATGGAAAAGCATGTCACTTACCTCTCGAACTAGAACATAAGGCATATTGGGCCATTAAAGAGCTCAATTATGATTTCAAACTTGCCAGTGAGAAGAGGCTATTTGATATTAGCTCACTTGATGAATGGAGAACCCAAGCCTATGAAAATGCCAAGTTGTTTAAAGAAAAAGTTAAAAGATGGCATGAAAAAAGAATACAAAAGCGTGAGTTTAATGTAGGTGATTATGTATTGCTATACAACTCTCATTTAAGATTTTTTGCAGGAAAACTTCTCTCTAAATGGGAAGGTCCTTACGTTATCGAGGAGGTCTATCATTTCGGTGCCATAAAAATCAACAATTTTGAAGGCACAAATCCGAAGGTGCTGAATGTTCAAAGAATCAAACATTATATCTCAGGTAATCCTATAAATGTTGAAAGCAATGTTATTGAAACCGTAACCCCGGAGGAATACATAAGGGACACTTTCCGGAACATTTCAGACTCGGAAAAGGAATAGGTATGTGGTACGGTAAGTAAACCAACTCCAAAACAGTTTTTAAGGCAATATTTCTCCGTTTTGGAATATTTAGAAAAATAGAAAAATAAGAAGCAGTCTGGAAGGACACGAGGGTGGAGGGCGCGCCCTACCCTACTGGGCGCACCCCCTACCTCGTGGGCACCTCGTGCGCTTTCCGGACTCTGCTTTCTTGCACGTTACGTATTTTGGTCGGTAAAAATTCATTATATAATCTCCCGAAGGTTTTGACTCCTGTATCACACAATTATCCTCTGTTTTGTGTTTCGAGTTGTTGCTGTTGCAGATTAGAGCAAGATGTCTTTGCAAGAGTCAGTCAGGGAGAGCCGGGTGTCTCACCCGGCACCGAGATCAATGACAAACAACAATGTTGACCTCTTTGGGCCAGCAACGGAGGAAGAGATGGAGGCCGAATTGAAGAGGATAGATGCCATGGAGGAGGATCAAGAAGTCACTTCCCGCTTCCGAGCTGGATTCACAATGGGAGAACTGCAAAGCTCAGCTATTCCAAACTCGGTTATCCCTTCCAATGTTAGATTTCTTTCTTATGAGAATATGAAAAAGAGTGGCACTGGTTCTCCTGCAGCTATGCAACACCCTTGGGTGCAGGGAGCTTTGGCTGTTACAGGAAAACTCCGAAAGGAAATAATGGACCTCAAGCAGCAAGTTAATAAGCTCGAGGAGGAGAACCGTATCCTAAGGGGCATCCTCGCCAAGAACATCACATCACCACCCACGAAAAGAGAGACATAATCACCTGGGTATGGGCACTCCCCTTGGCAACTACCAAGCTTGGGGGAGTCCCCCGGTATCGTATCACCATCACTTTTCTCTTTACCGTTTTTGTAACATCCCAAATTTTCAATTTGGAATGTTATACACTAGATCATCATTGCATATCATAATTTATTGCATTTTGGCTGATCCTAGAAAATTCTATGCAACTCAAGGACCCTCGGAGAGAGTTGGGGATTTCATTATTTTCATATTTGAGTTTTCTCAAATTTTGAAAATAGGATCATTTGATTTTATTTATTTTATCTTCAATTATTTCTATTACAAAAATATGAGAGAGGGAATAAAATGACTTTCCCAAAATAAAGAAATATTGAGGATTTAATAAGAAAATCAAATAAGATTTTATTTTGGTTTTATTTGCTATTTTATTTGAATTTAGGAAACATGCGCGTTTTTCAAAATTGCATTTAGGCCCCAAATAAATGTTCATCCTGTGCGGCTTGACTTTAGAAGCCGGGGAAAATTTATTTTGGGATTTTTGGAGTCCGTTTAGTATTCCTTTTGTTTTTTTTCTGAGCGTAACTATTTTAAAAAAAGAACCAACCTAACGGGTCGTGTCCGACCCGGACACTAGGCCCGGCCGGCTTTATAAGCCGGGGAAGGCCCAGCCGGACCCCCTCAAACCCTAACCGCCCTAGCCGCCCCGTCGCCGCCGCCGGACTGCCACCCCGCCACTTGCCTGAGGTAGACCTCGCCGCCGCTTGTTTTTCTCGAAAAACCGTTTGGTTTTCCGTCGGTTTTTTGTTCGGTTTTTTTAGTTTTGTTTTTTTATATAGATCCGTTTTTCTGGTTTATTTAATTAGCGAGCGTTCACTCGTTCGTTCGTTTTAACGAACACGTTCATCGTTTAGATCCAGATAACGAATGTTCGTTCGTTAATCTGTTCGTCGCTTTCTTTTTTCTCGGATTAAATCTGTGATTTTTCTAATCGCGATTCCTGATCCGATTTTCGTTTTAGTATAACTTTTCGCTCGTTTATCGGAATTAGGCGGTTCAAGCGCCTGGAGTTTCGTCTCGAAACCCTCTTTCCGTTTAACCAACTCAAACAAGTTTTTGCCACTATAAAAATTGCCCTAGATCCAGAATAGTAAACGAAGCTTGTTTCTTTTGCCGTTTGTCTTTCGTTGCTTCGTTCGATTTGATTCTTTTTGCCAACCGGAGTTCTTAAGTTGAACTTTCTGGTTAGATCTCTTATTCGAGTTTTACTTGTGCATTAGATGAGTAATTATTGTATGCTTGTTTGTTTGTGATAGAGTACCCGGAGTGCGCCGCTAGCTACTTCGAATCGCTAGGTTTTGCGGATCATCAGCAAGGCAAGTAACACTTTGATCATACTTCCACTTACCCAGTTTTATTGCATTAGATCAATCCTCACACATTGCATGTTCAGGATCTAATTAAATTGTGGGTTTGGGAAGTAGTTGAGGTAGTACCTATTACCTGTTTATTATCAAACCTTTGGGAGTTACTTCTACGTTTGTTTATTATGCTATGCTATGCTAGTAGACGTGGATTGGGTGAGTGTATCCATGACAGATGTGAGATTGTAAAATTAATGGTTTATCTAAGGTGGCAACTTAAATACACATCTGGGTGGATTGAGGCACCTGGGTATTCCAGCGATTGCTTATTTTTCTTTTAGGCCGCCACCTAGGCTCAAAGGGATCATGAGATTATTCATGCTAGAAAATTCCGTGTGCAGCCACAAGCTACTATGGGCTCTAGCATAGTTGACTAAGTCGTGCGAACTCTTACAATGGTAGACTAGCAGATGTAGGGGAAAGTAGGTGTAATGGTCTACCCGATTGTATGGTGCTAGCGCTTCTGAAAGACTATGTCTTGGTCATCCGTTTCTCAAACACCATGCAGTGCGGGAAATCCAACGGAGGAGATCGAGTCTTGTGGGGAAAAGTGTGCAAACCTTTGCAGAGTGTATAAACTAATCATGGTTAGTCGTGTCCCCGGTCATGGACATCTTGAGTATCTAGTACCTGGATTATCATGTGAATCTCATCATGTTACTCTAAATTAATTTTGTTGGGTTTTGTTTAATGATGTTGCTTAATTGGGATTGAGAATGCTGTCAACCATTCTGAATGTTTAACAACTACCATGATAGTTAATTAAAATTTATTCCTTTGCAGTAGGGAAAAATTGGCTTTTCGCAAAACTGTAACCATAGAGCTTTCCACCAGCCAAATATGCATATAGTATAGCCTATAGCTTTCATTACTCTCTATGTGTTACATTGCCAGCCTATTCCATGTGCTGACCCGTTTCGGGCTGCAACGTTCATGTTGCAGACTTTTCAGACGACGAGTAAGGTGCTTTTAGGTCGTGGTTCTATACTCAGTGATGCCGTTGGAGTTGACGGACTCACTTATCTTCCAAGCCTTCTGCTGTTATCGTTATTAGATGGCCTTAAGCCATATTTATTGTAATAAGTTCTCTTTTGAGACACTCGATGTAATAAGTGTGTGATTGCTACTCTGTTATAAATCCTTGAAGTACTGTGTGGTGTCAGCATTACTGATCCAGGGATGACACCTGAGCACAGAGATTGGACCGTTTGAAGTCTGGTCGCTACAAGATGGTATCAGAGCACATGCTGACTGTAGGACACGACCACTAAGCTAAAGCCCTAGATCACTACTCACTCTCTTCTCATCCTGACTTCTCATCTTTTCTGCTCTTTTAGGATGGCGGATGCAAGGAACAAGTTCACGCAACCGGATGAAGATACACCCTTTGGACGACACTTGAAGGAAGTCACTAGATACCTGAACATAGGAGTACCAAGCTTCACCGGGACTTACAACGCCACTTTACCTGAAGAAGAGCGCTGGATGATTCAAGTACAAGTTCCAGGAAGGACGTTAATGCCAGTCACTGAGCCCATAAAGTTTTCTTTTGATGCACCAACTTGGAATCTAGGGAAGAGCATGGCAGCTCACATCGCCATGGGACACATTGGAGAAGTTTACCGCAATGATCTCAAGGATACTATCTACCAGATTTGTGTGTACCGAGATGAGCACTGGGAGATGATCAGTACCAGGAAGGGTAGATCAATTGCAGCTTTTATCCAGGAGTTAAACCAGCATATTCGATGTCAGGAGAACCAGATGTGCGTTGACATGATAGATCTGAAGAAGGCGAGGGCAAGAATCAAGGAATTGGAGGAAGAACTAAAGGCTACACGTGAAGATTATGAAGAGGAAATTGAAGTACTCGTGGATAAGAATGCCGACTTAACAATGAAGATTGGAATATTTATGGGAGGCCCTACACCAGTAGAAGAATACGAAGAACCCAAGGAGATTCGTCCAGAAGACTACATCATCATCGACGACACCGACTCGGATCTAGATGATAGCGATGATGACTATGTTGATGAAGCTGGAGCAGATATCATGGAGTCTGCAACCGAAGAGTATTTTTAGTAGACCACCCCATCAGTAGTAGTAGTCCACCATGTAAATATAGTAGTCCGAGCACTTTTGCGATAGCTAGATCGATTGTATGCCCTTGTTTGATTGAATGAAGTGAATTGTTTGCTTTTGCCTCATGAGCATATGGGTAGTGTTTTCTCTCTAGACCCTTCTCTATTCTTAAATCTCATCTTTTCTAAACCCTCAGATGCCTCCGAGACGTGACCCCAGATTTACCTTCCCACCGGAGCTCACCCAGTTGATCCAGCAGCAGAACACATAGATGCAATTGCTAGTCCAGAATCAGAATCAGGGAAACAACAACAACGACCCACCACCACCACCACATGTTGATCACTTAGTCCGTTTTCTTAGGCGGAATCCGCCGGTGTTTTCCAGTAGCACCGAGCCGATAGTAGCAGATGATTGGCTCCACAAGATAGCAAGGGAGTTGACCATGGCAGGATGCACAGATGTGGAAAAGGTGAAGTTTGCCGCATATCAGCTTGAAGGACCCGCAGCATCATGGTGGGAGAATTTCATAGCCACTTTCCCTGTCGACACTGTCACGTGGGACCAGTTTCAGCAGGCTTTCCATACTGCCCATGTTTCAGCAGGAGCTATGGCCATGAAGAAGTGAGAGTTTCGCAACTTGCGCCAAGGAGGACGGATAGTTGGCCAGTATGTGGAGGACTTTAGTAAGCTAGCACGTTATGCCCTAGATGATGTTGCTACTGATGCAACTAAGCAAGAGAAGTTTTTGGAAGGACTGAATGATGAGTTGAGCATGCAGTTGATGGTGGCAACCTTCAACAACTACCAGGAGTTGGTACATCATGCTCTCATGATTGAAGGGAAGCAGCAGCAGATTGAGAACCGCAAGAGGAAGTATGGACAAGGGAAGTACAATTCTGGAGCTCAGCAGAAGCCACATTTTACCCCTAGACCGGGAGGACATTTTCAGCATACCCATGGAGGAGGTAGCTCACACAATCACAACGGCACCAAGAATGGTAATGGGAATGGAGGAAGCAACGGCCAGAACCGCACCAACCCATCAACCCCAGCCAAGAGAGACCTGAGTCAAGTCACTTGCTTTAAATGCCAGAAGACCGGACATTATGCCAATGAATGTCCTGAATCCCAGAATGGAAATGGTAATGGAAGCTCTGGGAAGAAGCCGAACCCTTTCAACAGGGGACAGGTGAACCACGTTAACGTGGAGGAGGTTGAAGAGCAGCCGGATGCAGTAATCGGTAAGTTTTTGGTTAAGTCATTTACGGCACTCGTTATTTTCGATACTGGTGCATCGCATTCATACATATCAAGGGGATTTGTGGATAAGTATAACCTGCCCACCAAAGTTCTTAGAACACCTATGTTAGTAAGCTCACTAGGAGCGGAGTATATGGCTAGCCAGGGATGTTTTCAAGTGCCATTGAGTATAGGTAGGCATGTGTTTCCCTCGGATTTGATCATTTTGGAATCACAAGGATTGGATGTAATTCTGGGTATGGATTGGCTGTCGATGTATGGAGGAAACATCGATTGCGCTAGTAAGTCGATTTTGCTTACCACCCCAGAAGGGAGAAGGATCAAGTACGTACCCGGCATGTGCCGATGAGGACTCAAGTAAATTTTCTAACAGGAGTTGTGCAGGAGGAAGTACCAGTAGTGAAGGATTTCCCTGATGTATTTCCAAAAGAGTTGCCAGGCATGCCACCGGATAGAGATATCGAGTTTTTGATTGAGCTTTTGCCAGGCACAGGGCCAATATCTAAGAGACCATATAGGATGCCCGCAAAGGATTGGGTGGAGATTAAGAAGCAGATTAAGGAGTTACTGGATAAAGGTTATGTTCGCCCAAGTTCTTCGCCTTGGAGATCGCTAGTACTTCTAGTGGAGAAGCAGGATGGATCGTTAAGGATGGTTGTTGATTATCGAGGATTGAATGAAGTAACCATCAAGAACAAGTACCCACTACCGACGATCAATGATCTGTTTGATCGATTGCAAGGAGCTAAGGTATTTTCCAAGATCGACATGCGATCAGGATACCATCAGTTGAAGATTCAAGAACAGGATATACCTAAGACGGCTTTTACCACCAGGTATGGGCTGTACGAGTATACCGTTATGTCATTTGGTCTAACTAACGCACCTGCTTATTTTATGAACATGATGAACAAAGTGTTTATGGAGTTTCTGGATAAGTTCGTCGTAGTGTTCATCGATGATATCCTGGTTTACTCCAAGAATGAAGTGGAGCATAAGGAGAATTTGCGTTTGGTACTTGGTAAGCTCAGAGAACATCAGTTATATGCCAAGTTTAGCAAATGTGAGTTTTGGTTGAAGGAAGTTGGATTTCTCAGACACGTTATATCCGGAGAGGGTATAGCAGTAGATCCCACTAAGGTTGACACTGTGACAAATTGGGAAGCCCCAACAATAGTTGGAGAAATCCGGAGTTTTCTTGGACTTGCAGGATACTACCAGAGATTCATTGAGAATTTCTCGAAGATTGCAAAGCCTATGACGGAGTTGTTGAAAAAGGATACCAAGTTCATATGGACTGAGGAATGTGAGGCCAGTTTCCAGGAGCTGAAGAAACGTTTGGTTACATCACCAGTGTTGATTTTGCCAGATCAAACCAAAGATTATGAGGTGTATTGCGACGCTTCATGTCGAGGACTTGGAGTAGTGCTTATGCAGGAAGGAAGAGTTGTTTCATATGCCTCGCGATAGCTTAAGCCTCATGAGTTGAATTATGCTACGCATGATTTGGAGTTAGCAGCCGTAGTGCATGCATTGAAAACCTGGAGACACTTTCTCATTGGAAACCATTGTGAGGTGTACACGGATCACAAGAGTTTGAAGTATATTTTCACTCAAAAGGAGTTGAATCTCAGACAAAGGCGATGGTTGGAGCTCATCAAGGATTATGATATGAGATTGCATTATCACCCTGGAAAGGATAACATAGTAGCTGACGCGTTGAGTCGTAAAAGCCATGTCAACACACTAATGACGAGAGATTTACTAAGGGAGTTAGCCAAAAATCTTTGTGAGCTATGTTTGGAGATAGTTCCGAGAGGCTATGTAGCAGCATTGGAGATTCGGTCTATGTTGATGGATAAGATCAGAGAAGCCAAGAAAACCGACAAGGAGATCGCTTCTATTAGGGAGAAAATGAGTAAAGGAAAAGCTAAAGGATTTCGTGAGGACAAACACGATACCTTATGGTTTGAAGACCGCGTTTATGTGCCTAATGACCCAGAGATCAGGAAGTTAATTCTGCAGGAACCTATGATTCACCATACTCTCACCCAGGAAATACCAAGATGTATTTGGATATGAAGGATACTTTCTGGTGGACCGGAATGAAGAAGGACATTGCGGAGTATGTAGCAGTTTGTGATGTATGTCAGAGAGTAAAGGCAGAGCATCAGAAGCCAGCAGGATTGCTACAGCCATTGCCGATACCCGAATGGAAGTGGGATAACCTAGGCATGGATTTTACCCAGAAGTCGTTCAGGCTATGACTCGATTTGGGTTGTAGTCGATCGTTTGACAAAGGTAGCTCATTTCATTCCAGTGAAGACTACCTATACCAGTGCAAAGTTAGCAAAGATATACATGACCAGAATCGTATGTCTGCATGGAGTTCCAAGGAGCATTGTATCAGATAGAGGAACCCAGTTTACCTCAAAGTTCTGGAATCAGTTGCATGAAACTTTGGGTACCAGGCTAGAATTCAGTACAGCTTTCCATCCGCAGACAGATGGACAGACCGAGAGAGTCAATCAAATTTTGGAGGATATGCTGAGAGCTTGTGCGCTAGATTACGGATCTAGTTGGGACGAGAATTTGCCATACGCAAAGTTCTCTTATAACAACAGTTATCAATCCAGTTTGAAGATGGCCCCTTTCGAAGCCTTGTACGGAAGGAGGTGCAGGACCCCATTGTCGTGGGATGAAGTTGGAGACCGTCAGTTGTTTGGACCAAATCTGATTAAGGAGTCTGAACAGAAAGTAAAATTGATTCGCGATAGGCTCAAGGTAGCCCAATCCAGGCAGAAGAGCTACGCAGATTCTAAACTCAAGGAGACAGTTTTCAAAGTTGGAGACCGAGTTTATCTTTGAGTATCTCCACTTCGAGGAGTTAAGCGCTTTGGAGTTAAGGGAAAGTTAGCGCCACGTTTTGTAGGACCATACAAGGTTTTGGAGCATATGGGAGAAGTGGCCTACAAATTGTAATTGCCTGAAGGATTGTCAGGAGTTCATGACGTGTTCCACGTTTCCCAGATGAAGAAGTGCCACGCGGAGATGCTGATATACCGCTGAGAGACACAGTGCCGCTGGAAGCAATTCAGTTGGACAGTGATTTGACCTATGAGGAGAAACCAGTCAAGATTCTTGAGTATGCCAGCCAAGTAACCCATAGCAAGGTTATCAAGTTTTGCAAAGTTCAGTGGAACCACAACACAGAGGATGAAGCCACCTGGGAGCGAGAGGAAGAATTGCTGAAGGACCACCCTCACCTATTTTCTAGCCAACCCGAATCTCGAGGGCGAGATTCATCTTAAGGGAGGTAGGTTTGTAACATCCCAAATTTTCAATTTGGAATGTTATACACTAGATCATCATTGCATATCATAATTTATTGCATTTTGGCTCATCCTAGAAAATTCTACGGAACTCAAGGACCCTCGGAGAGAGTTGGGGATTTCGTTATTTTCATATTTGAGTTTTCTCAAATTTTGAAAATAGGATCATTTGATTTTATTTATTTTATCTTCAATTATTTCTATTACAAAAATATGAGAGAGGGAATAAAATATTGCGGATTTAATAAGAAAATCAAATAAGATTTTATTTTGGTTTTATTTCCTACTTTATTTGAATTTAGGAAAAATGCATGTTTTTCAAAATTGCATTTAGGCCCCAAATAAATGTTCATCCTGTGCAGCTTGATTTTAGAAGCCGGGGAAAATTTATTTCAGGATTTTTGGAGTCCGTTTAGTATTCCTTTTGTTGTTTTTCTCAGCGTAACTATTTAAAAAAACAAACTGACCTAACGGGCCGTGTCCGACCCGGACACTAGGCCCGGCCGGCTTTATAAGCCAGGGAAGGCCCAGCCGGACCCCCCCCCCCCCCCGAACCCTAGCCGCCTTTGTCGCCGCCGCCCGCTGGACCGCCGCCCCGCCACTCGCCGGAGGTAGACCTCACCGCGCCGGTTTTTCTCGAAAAACCGTTCAGTTTTTTTAGTTTCATTTTTTTATATAGATCGGTTTTTCCAGTTTATTTAATTAGCGAGCGTTCGCTTGTTCATTTGTTTTAACGAACACGTTCATTGTTTAGATCCAGATAACGAATGTTCGTTTGTTAATCTGTTCGTTGTTTTCTTTTTTCTCGGATTAAATCCACGATTTTTCTGATCGCGATTCCTGATCCGATTTTCGTTTTAGTATAACTTTTCGCTCGTTTATCGGAATTAGGCGGTTCAAGTGCCTGGAGTTTCGTCTCGAAACCCTCTTTCCGTTTAACCAACTCAAAGAAGTTTTTGCCACTATAAAAATTGACCTAGATCCAGAATAGTAAATGAAGCCTGTTTCGTTTGTCGTTTGTCTTTCGTTGCTTCGTTCGATTTGATTCTTTTTGCCAATCGCAGTTCTTAAGTTGAACTTTCTGGTTAGATCTCTTATTCGAGTTTTACCTGTGCATTAGATGAGTACTTATTGTATGCTTGTTTGTTTGCGATAGAGTACCCGGAGTGCGCCGCTTGGTAATTCGAATCGCTAGGTTTTGTGGATCATCAGCAAGGCAAGTAACACTTTGATCATACTTCCAATTACCCAGTTTTATTGCATTAGATCAATCCTCACACATTGCATGTTTAGGATATAATTAAATTGTGGGTTTGGGAAGTAGTTGAGATAGTACCTATTACCTGTTTATTATCAAACCTTTGGGAGTTACTTCTACGTTTGCTTATTATGCTATGCTATGCTAGTAGACGTGGATTGGGTGAGTGTATCCATGACAGATGTGATATTGTTAAATTAATGGTTTATCTAAAGTGGCAACTAAAATACACATCTGGGTGGATTGAGGCATCTGGGTATTCCAGCGATTGCCTGTTTTTCTTTTCGACCGCCACCCAGGCTCAAAGGGATCATGAGATTATTAATGCTAGACACTACAAGAAATATGTCAACTTGTGACCACCACTATTGGTCATGGATAAAAAGATCATGGTTTTTCATTTGCGACCTTTTGTGACCAAAAACAGAAGGTCAAAAGCTGGCGGTCATAAACTAACTATAGCGACCTTTCTTCTGGAATGGTCGAAGACGTTTCTGACCAAAATACGTCTACTGTGGCGTTTTGGTCACTAGCAACCTCCCCAGGCCACGTAGGCATCCAGCGTGGCAATCTGACATGGCACAAGATTCAGCCCGGTCCAATTCGATTTTCTACATTGGCCTAGCCCAACAATTCGGCCTATTTGTGTTTTTTTCTCATATTAATTTTGGCTAGGTAGATGGGCCAAGCCCAACAATTAAGCCTTCTCATTTTTGGGTCGTGGCCTTTTCCGCTAGAAAGTTTTAGTTTTTTGTAATATAAAAAATGTCCACTAGTCAAATGGGTCCCAGATGTCAGGTTCAGGTACGTGGGTCCCAGCTAGCAAGTTCATATTCTTCATATTTCAATTTAACAGTAAATAAATAACCAGTATTTAAATTGGCACAAACAAAACACACACATAATACTCCAAATATTATCAGCCAGATTCAGTACAGAGCTCCTATTGTACAAATAACATATACTTTACAATCTCTACACATAATAAGCTCATACAAGCTCTACACGTGATACGGTGCCCTGGTGTTAACCCTGTAGCTCTACAAATGTCTTCAATCTTCTTCAACATGTAGCTCCTTCGGTAGCGAGCACAAACTGGGCACCTGCATCATCACAGGAAGGCAATTTTAGATCATAAAAACGAATGTTCCAAGCACAGTTTAGAGAAAAGAACCAAGTAAATTTGCCCTCGATCATACAAACAAAGTTTAGAGAAAACCAAACATGAACAAGCACTTATTATATAGTTTTTAAAGTTTTTAATACATTTATTTTCTATTAGCAAAACTGAATATGCTACTTCCTGATTCATGGCTGCATAGTTCAGCTAGCTAGACCAGTTTGCTCTTATGCAAAAATTAGAAAAAAAAAAGAACAACAAATAAATCAACACTAATTTCTCTAACACATACAGTAACTTGCTGATATAACTTGTATAACTTGTATATTTGTCGACGGAAAACGGGATGCAAAATCATGTTTCAGTCCAGATCAATCTATCATGAGAAAACATGTATAACTCCCACTAGAATTTTTTTAATGCAGTTGTGAATTATCCTGAAAACTTATGCACTTAATGATGGTTAGATCCATCTTACAGAATAGTCAGCTTCCAATTTAAGTTAGGTATAGAACAGAATGTATAAGCACGAAGTAAGATAGGCCATGCATCAAACATAGAAATAATTTTACTAGGCAGCAGCATAGTAAGTTGGTTTTTACTAGGTAGCGGCATAGTAAGTTGTGACATTTAAAAAACCAGTAAGAAAACCAGCGGTGGCTACTCCAGCCCGTTGCTCTCCTCCTGGACACCACCGATGTATATTTAGCTAGCAATCAGCAGCAGCAAGTACAGAGTAAACTGGGACTTTGTTGTAGCTACAGAAACTGAAACAGCACACACATCATGGAATTTCATATCATAGCCAACAAATATTTTACCAGAACATAGGGTGTTCTTCTCTGTATTTTAGAAACATGCAAACAAAGGTTTTAGTAAAAATAAACAAGTGGAGTAGACAAATTATCAGCAAGAAATCAATGGCCAGATGAGCACCACCACAACAAATCGGCACTAACACTTGGTCATCGACGCGATGCCCAACCAAAGAACCAGCTCGCACACACAAGATGATGATTGCATACATACAAATCATGTGCTGGCAGAAAAAAAATACAAGCATGAGCTCATCTTCTCTCTCTATTTGGTAACTAACAACCTAAATAAAATAAAATAAAAACATGACTTGTTCATACAGATCCCTCTAAAATTCCTTGGGACAAGTGCATCACATATTCGTCAACTTAGCAGCAGAAGTAGTGAGCACGGGAAGAGGGGGATGGAGATAGAGGAGCTACCTGCCGCGATCGCAATGGAAGTAGAGGAGCAGACCCCTCCTGCCCCTCCCCCACAAGCAGGACAGGGCTGCCGGCTGGGCACACCCCTACTCCTCCGCCTCCTCAAGTAGGAGACTCCCTTCCCCTACTGCTGCTTCGTGCGCCGCATCACTAGTCACCTCCTCATGCAAGAAGTACACAATAAATAGACAGACGGTCAGTGAGGTACATTTTCACAGCAACAGAAGCTTAGAATTAATAGAAATGCACACTCAAATGAAGTCACTAAGATACTTATGTCCACCACATGGTGTAGAATTATGTGGTATATAATTGCAACACATGAACCAAAAGAGGAATAACATCATCACCAAGAGTTTCTGATGATAAGCATAGCTCCCTACAAAAAAATAACTAAGGGCACAGTGACTAAAGCATGGCTAAATATGAGTCCTGCTGACAGTCTGCAGAACAACATAGCATCATTCACAAGCAAAGTATAGGATGCAAACATCAAGTAGTGCCATAATTCCCATCATAGTCATACATTTAATTCATTAAAGTCTACAGATTCATATAATGTATTAAAGGCTACAGGTAAAAAATAGGTAGATATATTTCTTCTCTTTGATTTATGCTAGCAGAGATGTAGCAGGCAGGAAGGCAAGAAGCAATCACATACGCATGTATCTATGAAGCAGATCATGAAAAGAGCAACATCTAGTTAACTTGATTGCCTTGCAGATGACACACAAGATGAAGAGCACTTGGACAGAAAGAAATACGTTTAAAAATAGAGAGAAAGAGGTAATCTGTCGCATACAAGATTTTAATTTAAAAAAAGAGAGAAAGAGCTGCGGTCCACAAAGTTTCTACAAAAGTTTTTATGGACAAATCCTTATTACAAGTTGCATGCATGCGAGAAAGGAAGCTGATAGTGTTTGCATCGTACATCGTCTCGCAAGAGAGCATTCGGTGACTAGGGTTACTAATTGCCCCTCAACCGATACTGCTTGCTGTTATACATACACAAGAGACAACAAGTTGTTCAAGTGTTCACTCTAGGAATGCTTTCTAAATAATTGTATAAATGAAGGCTACTTATCACCGACGAACAGTGCACTAGAGGAAAATTGGTGATTATCATTTTGTAATTAGATTGTAATAACCATTGACTTTCAAGTAACACTCAAAGATGAAAGCTTGGAAACTCTTCTCTAACTACTGGATTAACAGAGCTTGCAAGCATTCCGTCGAACAGAAGACTGAAGCAAGAAAGTGATCAGTCAAGCTACACACGAATATAAGCCCATGATTATGCTTACTGATCCTGACACGACAAGCTATTCAAGTTTTCGCTCCAGGAATGCTTCTACTCTGAAATTTTTTTAAAGGGAGAGCTGCTATTACGTCCGTAGTACTGAAGAAATAGCAGGTTTGCAGTGTCTGTACTAGACTAGAAAGAGGAACAATGGCTGGTAGAGCACCCAATCAAATTTGGACTTGAGATTGTCAGTTTTCAGTAAGACCACTCTTGTTAGTTTTCAAGAACATGAGACCACTAGCAGCAGCTAGCAAGTGCAAGTGATTAGCAGCAGCTTGCAGGCATTCTGTCGAACAGAAGCTTGACAGACCACAAAGAACAGGGCTCGATGGCCGGGCATGGACAGAAAGAGCACTGGAGAAAACAAAGGAGGGGAAGGTAGTGGCTCACCTACATCCGCAGAGTCGGACTGAGCGGGCCTGAGTAGCACAAGGAAGAATCGAGAGGAGGGAGCTTGGGGACCAGCAGAGGCACGTCCATCTTGTCCCCCCGAGTTCGAGGGACGATTGATCTTGGTGAGGCCCGGATCTGGACCCCTCCTCCGGCACGGCACGTGCCGGGCGAGCGGCTTCAGAGGGCACCGACCGCACGGCCGCGTCGTCGTCGTCGTCGACCACACAACAACGGAAGAAGCAGACGGAGCCGTGGTCTCCTACTAGGCTGTGCACCTGCGCGCATGCATTAGGGAGGGGAGGAAGGACACCGCATCAGCAAAATCAAACCAAGCAACAGAGAGAGACCAGGAGGAGGAGAGAGAGGCGGACCTTGCATGGCGTCAAGCACGGTGAGGGAGGTGGCGAGCAGCGCGAGGAGGCGGCGGCTGTGCTCCCCGTCCTCGGCCTGGTAGAACTCGCGGTGGAGTCCATGACGGCAACACGTGCTGGGCTTGGGCGTTGGGCCAATGGGATCGAGGCGTGCGGGCATGGAGGGGGGAGGATTCGTCAGGGGACCGAGCCCTTCCTCGCCATCGTCTCCGGCCACCGTGGGGTGCGGGGTCAGGGCCCGCATGGTGGTGGCACCCTGATCCGGCGATGCAGGAGGCCATGGTGCCGGATGATGCGGGCGATGCAGAGGGACAAAGCAGGGGCGCGGCATCGCACTCAGGAGATTGGGTTGGGGATTGGGATTGGGCGGCGACGGAGAGATCTGGATCGGGGAGATGGGGAGAGACAGGCGGCGGTGGGAGAGGGGGATTGCGTTGCTGCTAGGGTTTGGGTTGGGCCTCTATGACCTGAGAGGTGAATGATAGACATTGGAACCTTCGGACGCAAACGGTTCAGATCGACTATAGTGGGGTGATCCGTGAGAAGAGCCATGATTGGTTTAGAAATTTTGTGATTTAAAATAGTTTGTAAGTACTAAAACTAGGGGAATTTTGTGAAGCAACTATCAAAATATTTTTCAAAATGGCACAACCAAATTTTTCACTCAAATTAGACCCCATTTTATGGATGATCACCGATTTTCATGCATTTTTTATCTTTCTATATTTTTTTAATCATTTTTCTTGTGGCAAAAATGTTTTTTTGTGTGAAGAACCTCCTAAAATAATTGTTGTAAAATTGGACCAAATCATTTTTCTAAATTACTAGGACATATTTAATACACAATTGACCAAATGGTTGGGTGTAAAAGGTTTTGATCCACCTCTCATGAAAAAGACAAATTTCCGCCGATTCAGCTCGAAGCGGGTCAAATTTGAACTGTAGCTGCCTTGTAGTTTGCTATTTATTTTTTCCAAAAATAATTTCTAGGTACATAAGTATCTATTTAATCAGAGAAACACCAAAAAAATTCCAAGATTCAACCACTAGCTAGGAACGGTCATTCCCGTCGTTTTGACCACATTTTGAAACGGGCATAAAAAATTCAAAAAAAATCAAAAAATTGGGAAACCTTCGCATTGTGTCATTATATGTGGCCAAGTTCCTAGGAAAAATAACAAACTTGCAATACGGTAATTATTTTTAAAAAGTATTCTCAGAAACGAGCTACCAGGTGTGGAGATCAGTGGCTTTCAAGCCAAATGATCAATCTTATGGCCACATTCATGGCATAGTTATTTAAAATGATCTCATATTGTACCCAAGGGTGCATATTGGAATGGAAAACAATATTGCCTAAGGAAGTTTTCATTTTCTTTGGACGAAAAAACCATTCTCCATTTTTCGAGTGTCCAAAAAGGAGGTTCCTTTGTGAAGAACCTCCAAAATAATTGTTGCAAAATTGTACCAAATCATTTTTCTAAAATACTAGGCCATATTTAAGGCACAATTGACCAAATGGTTGGGTGTAAAAAGTTTTGATCCACCTCTCGTGAAAAAGACAAATTTCCACCGATTCAGTTGGAAGCGGGTCAAATTTGAACTGTAGCTGCCTTGTAGTTTGCTATTTATTTTTTCCAGAAATTATATGTAGGTACATAAGTATCTATTTAATCAGAGAAACACCAAAAAATTCCAAGATTCAACCACTAGCTAGAAACGGTCATTCCCGCCGTTTTGACCGCATTTTGAAACGGGCATAAAAAATTAAAAAAAATCAAAAAGTGGGAAACCTTCGCATTGTGTCATTATATGTGGCCAAGTTCCCAGGAAAAATAACAAACTTGTAATACGGTAATTATTTTTAAAAAGTGTTCTCAGAAACGAGCTATTAGGTGTGGAGATCAATGGCTTTCAAGCCAAATGATCAATCTTATGGCCACATTCATGGCATAGTTTGTTAAAATGATCTCATATTGTACCCAAGGGTGCATATTGGAATGGAAAACAATATTGCCTAAGGAAGTTTTCATTTTCTTTGGACGAAAAAACCATTTTCCTTTTTTCGAGTGTCCAAAAAGGAGGTTCCTTTGTGAAGAACCTCCAAAATAATTGTTGCAAAATTGTACCAAATCATTTTTCTAAAATACTAGGCCATATTTAATGCACAATTGACCAAATGGTTGGGTGTAAAAAGTTTTGATCCACCTCTCGTGAAAAAGACAAATTTCCGTCGATTCAGTTGGAAGCGGGTCAAATTTGAACTGTAGCTGCCTTGTAGTTTTCTATTTATTTTTTCCAGAAATTATTTGTAGGTACATAAGTATCTATTTAATCAGAGAAACACCAAAAAAATTCCAAGATTCAACCACTAGCTAGGAACGGTCATTCCCGCTGTTTTGACCGCATTTTGAAACGGGCATAAAAAATTAAAAAAAAATCAAAAAGTGGGAAACCTTCGCATTGTGTCATTATATGTGGCCAAGTTCCCAGGAAAAATAACAAACTTGTAATACGGTAATTATTTTTAAAAAGTGTTCTCAGAAACGAGCTATTAGGTGTGGAGATCAATGGCTTTCAAGCCAAATGATCAATCTTATGGCCACATTCATGGCATAGTTTGTTAAAATGATCTCATATTGTACCCAAGGGTGCATATTGGAATGGAAAACAATATTGCCTAAGGAAGTTTTCATTTTCTTTGGACGAAAAAACCATTTTCCATTTTTCGAGTGTCCAAAAAGGAGGTTTTTTGTGAAGGACCTCCCAAATAATTGTTGCAAAATTGGACCAAATCATTTTTCTAAAATACTAGGCCATATTTAATGCATAATAGACAAAATGGTTGGGTGTACAAAGTTTTGATCCACCTTCGTGAAAAAGACAAATTTCCGCTGATTCAGCAGGAAGCGGGTCAAATTTGAACTGCAGCTGCATCATAGTTTGCTATTTATTTTTTACAAAAATCATTTCTAGGTACATAAGTACCTATTCAATAAGAGAAACACCAAAAAAATTCCAAGATTCAACCACTAGCTAGGAAAGGTCATTCCCGCCGTTTTGACCGCATTTTGAAACGGGCATAAAAAATTCAAAAAAATCAAAAAATTGGGAAACCTTTGCATTGTGTCATTATATGTGCCAAGTTCCCAAGAAAAATAACAAACTTGTAATACGGCAATTATTTTAAAAAAGGTGTTCTCAGAAACAAGCTATCACGTGTGGAGATCAATGGCTTTCAAGCCAAATGATCAATCTTATGCCACATTCATGGCATAGTTTGTTCAAAATGATCTCATATTGTGCACAAGGGTGCATATTGGAATGGTAAACAATGTTGCCTAAGGAAGTTTTCATTTTCTTTGGACGAAAAAACCATTTTCCATTTTTCGAGTGCCCAAAAGGAGGTTTTTTGTGAAGGACCTCCCAAATAATTCTTGCAAAATTGGACCAAATCATTTTTCTAAAATACTAGGCCATATTTAATGCACAATTGACAAAATGGTTGGGTGTAAAAAGTTTTGATCCACCTCTCGTGAAAAAGACAAATTTCCGCTGATTTAGTTGGAAGCGGGTCAAATTTGAACTGCAGCTGTCTCATAGTTTGCTATTTATTTTTTACAAAAATCATTTCTAGGTACATAAGTACCTATTTAATCATAAATACATGGTTTGGTGGCGATACATCGAGGTTTGGGCGGTGGCCGAGGGCCCCAACTCTAGAGCGCGTAAACTCGCATGCCCGCCGCGTGGTCACCGCGTGACCCTGGCATTGCCATGTGTTCTCGGCGGCATAGGCATGTATAGTGGGTTGGGCACTCCCCGGGTAGGTGCTACGAAGAAAATTACAACATAAGATTCTCACGAGGAGACCGATCGATGCTCAAACATGAATTAGCAGCCAAGTGTTTGATTAGCGGTACGGGAAATGTACATGGCTACTGGGCGTGAGTTTTGGCTGAGGATGATCAGTTACTAAGAAGACCGTCTTCACAAATTTTCAGCTCAAAAGGAGGAGCCTAGGTGGTACTTGCTTTGCAAACTACCACACTGGACATAACTACGAATGTTGAAGCTCGGCTCAAAATAATGAATGGATTGAGCTGGTATTTGTTGGAGGATGGTTATTTGGGCATAGGAAAGCACTTCAGAAAATGGATACTATTTGGACGTGCCAAAGTGGTACTTCCTTCACAAACTGTTGTTCTGAACAGAATAGGAAAATGAATATTTTTGAATTATTTTTGAACTAGGCAAGGAAGGTTTTTACATATTTGACGAAGATATGACCCGAAGAATTTATGAGATTTTTTTGGGAATTTTGGGAATGACAGAAATATAGGTTGCTTCACAACCTAGGGCAAAAACTACCACATGGACATGACACATAGGCAAAATTGATGAGGTGGCGCCTAGTCATAGCAACCCACCACAATTTACAAGGCTATGACCATCTATATCGGTCATTAACAACTAGAAATAAGGCAGCGGACTAGCGTTGTTTGCTTTATGACCATTTCCTGTAATGAAATTATGACCTTTCTGAACAAAATGGTCATTATGTTTTAGGGTTTAGAGCCCCCCAAACAGCTTTTGACCAATTGGTCTAAAATGGTCATAAATTTATGACCAATTCTTCGAGGGTCACCGACAGAAGGTCATAAGTTGACATATTTCTTGTAGTGAGAAACTTCCATGTGCAGCCACAGGCTACTATGGGCTCTAGCATAGTTGACTAAGTCGTGCGAACTCTTACAGTGGTAGACTAGCAGATGTAGGGGAAAGTAGGTGTAACGGTCTACCTGATCGTAAGGTGCTAGCGCTTCTGAAAGACTGTGTCTCGTTCATCCATTTCTCAAACACCATGCAGTGCGGGAAATCCAACGAAGGAGATCGAGTCTTGTGGGGAAAAGTACACAAACCTCTGCAGAGTGTATAAACTAATCATGGTTAGCCATGTCCCCGGTTATGGACATCTTGAGTATCTAGTGCCTGGATTATCATGTGAATCTCATCATGTTACTCTAAATTAATTTTGTTGGGTTTTGTTTAATGATGTTGCTTAATTGGGATTGAGAATGCTGTCAACCATTCTCAATGTTTAACAACTACCATGATAGTTAATTAAAATGTATTCCTTTGCAGTAGGGAAAAATTGGCTTTTCGCAAAACTGTAACCATAGAGCTTTCCACCAGCCAAATATGCATATAGTATAGCCTATATCTTTCATTACTCTATGTGTTACATTGCCAGCATATTCCATGTGCTGACCCGTTTCGGGCTGCAACGTTCATGTTGTAGACTTTTCAGACGACGAGTAAGGTGCTTTTAGGTCGTGGTTCTATACTCAGTGATGCCGTTGGAGTTGATGGACTCAGTTATCTTCCAAGCCTTCCAATGTTATTGTTATTAGATGGCCTTAAGCCATATTTATTGTAATAAGTTCTCTTTTGAGACACTCGATGTAATAAGTGTGTGATTGCTACTCTGTTATAAATCCTTCAAGTACTGTGTGGTGTCAGCATTACTGATCCAGGGATGACACCTGAGCACAGAGATTGGACCGTTTGAGGTATGGTCGCTACAGTTTTCCTTAGTTCAATCCTTTTGATAATATCTTGATCTAGTAGAATAAAAGTTCTTAGTATGATCTAGTCGTGAGTTTTGCTTTATTATTCCTCTATGTAATCGAGTCCGTGAGCTATATAATAAAGATTAGTGTTGAGTCAAGGGCTTGATTATTTTGCCATGATCCTAAGGGAATAAAAGAAAAGAGAAAGAAATAAAAAGAAACAAAAAGATCATGTGAATCTTATGGAGAGTGATGAGGTCACATAGAAAAAGTATGATGAATTAAAGTTGTTGAGAGTTGACAAACATAGTTTTGGTCATCGTTGCAATTAATAGGAAGTAATAAAGAAAGATAGGTCTTCACATATAGATATCTATCTTGAACATCTTTTATGATTGCCAGCACTCATTAAAATATGACATGCTAAAGAGTTGATGTTGGATAAGGAAGACAATGTAATGGGTTATGTTTTCTTACATCTGAGATAAATTATATTGTCATGGATCATCCAACATGGTTGAGCTTGCCTTTCCCTCTCATGTTGGCCAAATTCATCGCACCAAGTAGAGATACTACTTGTGCTTCCAAATACCCTTAAACCAGTTTTGCCATGAGAGTCCACCATACCTACCTATGGATTGAGTAAGGTCCTCCAAGAAAGTTGTCATCGATGCAAGCAATAAAAATTGCTCTCTAAATATGTATGACTTATTAGTGTGGGAGAAATAAGCTTTATAGGGTCGTGTGATACGGAAGAAATAAAAGCGACAGACTGCATAATAAAGGTCCATATCACAAGTGGCAATATAAAGTGGCGTTCTTTTGCATTAAGATTTTGTGCATCCAACTACAAAAGCACATGACAACCTCTGCTTCCCTCTGCGAAGGGCTTATCTTTTACTTTTATCCCCTACATTGCATAAGAGTCATGGTGATCTTCACCCTTCTTCTTTTTTTACATTTTATCCTTTAGCAAGCACAGTATGTTGGAAAGATCCTGGTATATATGGCTAATTGGATGTGAGTTTTCATGAACTATTATTGTTGACATTACCCTTGAGGTAAAACGTTAGGAGGCAAAACTATAAGCCCAACTCCATACCCATAAGTATTGCGTGAGTGTCAGCAATTGTGAAAGACTATATGATAGTTGAGTATGTGGACTTGCTGAAAAGCTCTTATATGTTGACTCTTTCCTATGTTATGATAAATTGCAATTGCTCCAATGACTGAGATTATAGTTTGTTAGTTGTCAATGAAATTTACGATTCATACTTGAAATTGTGATTGAATTATTACTCTAGCATAAGAAATTATATGACAAGAATTATATAAGTTGTTGTTCTAAGAATGATCATGATGCCCTCATGTCCGTATTTTATTTTTATCGACACCTCTATCTCTAAGCATGTGGATATATTTTTCGATTTCGGCTTTCGCTTGAGGACAAGTGAGGTCTAAGCTTGGGGGAGTTGGTACGTCCATTTTGCATCATGCTTTTATATCGATATTTATTTCATTATGGGCTGTTATTACACATTATGTCACAATACTTATGCCTATTCTCTCTTATTTTACAAGGTTTCCATAAAGAGGGATAATGCCGACAGCTGGGATTCTGGGCTGGAAAAGGAGCAAATATTAGAGACCTATTCTGCATAGCTCCAAAAGTCCTGAAACTTCACGGAAGACGTTTTTAGAATATATAAAAAATACTCAGTGGAAGAAATTCACCAGGGGGGCCACACCCTGCCCACGAGGGTCGGGGGCGCGCCCTAACCCCCTGGGCGTGCCCCCTACCTCATGGGCCCCCTGGTGGCCCTCCGGTGGCCATCTTCTGCTATATGATGTCTTTCGATGAAAAAAAATAAGAAGCCATCTTCTCGGACGAAACTCCGCCGCCACAAGGCAGAACCTTGGCGGAACCAATCTAGGGCTCTGGCAGAGCTGTTCTGCCAGGGAAACTTCCCTCCCAGAGGGGGAAATCATCACCATCGTCATCACCAACGCTCCTCTCATCGGGAGAGGGCAATATCCATCAACATCTTCATCAGCATCATCTCCTCTCAAAACCCTAGTTCATCTCTTGTATCCAATTCTTGTCTCCAAGTCCGGGATTGGTGCTAGTAGGTTGCTAGTAGTGTTAATTACTCCTTGTAGTTGATGCTAGTTGGTTTATTTGGTGGAAGATCATATGTTCAGATCCTATATGCATATTAATACCCCTCTGATTATGAACATGTTTATGCTTTGCGAGTAGTTACGTTTGTTCCTGAGGACATGGGAGAAGTCTTGCTATTAGTAGTCATGTGAATTTGGTATTCGTTTGATATTTTGATGAGATGTATGTTGTCTCTCCTCTAGTGGTGTTATGTGAACGTCGACTACATGACACTTCACAATTGTTTGGGCCTAGAGGAAGGCATTGGGGAGTAATAAGTAGATGATGGGTTGCTAGAGTGACAGAAGCTTAAACCCTAGTTTATGCATTGCTTCGTAAGGGGCTGATTTGGATCCATATGTTTCATGCTATGGTTAGGTTAACCTTAATACTTTTGTTGTAGTTGCGGATGCTAGCAATAGGGGTTAATCATAAGTGGGATGCTTGTCCAAGTAAGGACTGTACCCAAGCACCGGTCCACCCACATATCAGATTATCAAAGTACTGAAAGCGAATCATATGAGCGTGATGAAAACTAGCTTGATGATATTCCCATGTGTCCTCGGGAGCGCTTTTCTCTATATAAGAGTTTTTCCAGGCTTGTCCTTTGCTACCAAAAGGATTGGGCCACCTTGCTGCACCTTATTTACTTTTGTTACTTGTTGCTCATTACAAATTATCCTATCACAAAACTATCTGTTACCACTTATTTCAGTACTTGCAGAGAATACCTTGCTAGAAACCGCTTATCATTTCCTTCTGCTCCTTGTTGGGTTCGACACTCTTACTTATAGAAAGGACTACGATAGATCCCCTATACTTGTGGGTCATCACTTACCTACACATCAAAAACCACAACGTGGTATAGTGATTGCTTTTTGTTCTTCAGAAAGAACCCTGTTCATCGAATCCGATTCAGCTAAAGCTGGAGAAACAGACACCCACTAGCCACCTGTGTGCGAAGCACGCCGGTAGAACCAGTCTTGCGTAAGCGTACGCGTAATGTCAGTCTGGGCCGCTTCATCCAACAATGCTGCTGAATCAAGAATCAACTAGTGACGGCAAGCAATATGTATATACCCATGCCCACAACTCCTTTGTGTTCTACTCGTGCATATGACATCTACGCATAAACCTGGCTCTGATGCCACTGTTAGGGAACGCGGTAATTTCAAAAAAAATCCTAAGCACACGCAAGATCATGGTGATGCATGATAACCCACAAGTATAGGGGATCGCAACAGTTTTTGAGGGTAGAGTATTCAACCCAAATTTATTAATTTGACACAAGGGGAGCCAAAGAATATTCTCAACTATTAGCAGCTGAGTTATCAATTCAACCACACCTGGAAACTTAATATCTGCAGCAAGGTATTTAGTAGCAAAGTAATATGATATTAGTGGTAACAGTGGCAAAAGTAACGGTAGCAGTTTTGGTTTTATAGTGATTGTAACAGTAACCACAGAAAAGTAAATAAGTGAAGAACAATATATGGAAAGCTCGTAGGCATTGGATCGGTGGTGGAGAATTATGTCGGATGCGATTGGTCATGCAACAGTTATAACATAGGGTGACACAGAAGTAGCTCCAGTTCATCAATGTAATGTAGTCATGTATTCCGGATATAGTCATACGTGCTTATGGAAAAGAACTTGCATGACATCTTTTGTCATACCCTCCCGTGGTAGCGGGGTTCTATTGGAAAATAAGGCATATTAAGGCCTCCTTTTAATAGAGTACCGGACCAAAGCATTAACACATAGTGAATACATGAACTCCTCAAACTACGATCATCACCAGTAAGTATCCCGGTTATTGTCACTTCGGGGTTAACGGATCATAACACATAATAGGTGACTATAGACTTGCAAGATAGGATCAAGAACTCACATATATTCATGAAAACATAATAGGTTCAGATCTGAAATCATGGCACTCGGGCCCTAGTGACAAGCATTAATCATAGCAAAGTCAGAGCAACATCAATATCAGAACATAGTGAATACTAGGGATCAAACCCTAACAAAACTAACTCGATTACATGATAAATCTCATCCAACCCATCACCGTCCAGCAAGCCTACGATGGAATTACTCACGCACGGCGGTGAGCATCATGACATTGGTGATGGAGGAAGGTTGATGATGACGTTGGCGACGGATTCCCCTCTCCAGAGCCCCGAACGGACTCCAGATCAGCCCTCCCGGGAGAGTTTAGGGCTTGGCGGCGGATCCGTATTGTAAATCATGATGAATCCTTCTCTCTGATTTTTTTTCTCCCCGAACATGAATATATGGAGTTGGAGTTGAGGTTGGTGGAGCGTCAGGGGGCCCACGAGGCAGGGGCACGCCCAGGGGGTAGGCGCGCCCCCACCCTCGTGGACAGGGTGTGGGCCCTCTGACGTGGATTCTTCTTCCAGTATTTTTAGTATATTCCAAAAATAATCTCCGTTGATTTTTAGGACATTTCGAGAACTTTTATTTCTACACAAAAATAACACCATGGCAATTCTGCTGAAAACAATGTCAGTCCGGGATAGTTCCATTCAAATCATGCAAATTAGAGTCCAAAACAAGGGCAAAAGTGTTTGGAAAAGTAGATACGACAGAGACGTATCAACTCCCCCAAGCTTAAACCTTAGCTTGTCCTCAAGCATTTCAGTTGACAAACTGGAAGTGATAAAGAAAGACTTTTACAAACTCTATTTGCTCTTGTTGTTGCAAATATGTAAAGCTAGCATTCGAGTTTTCAGCAAAGATTATGAACTAACCATATTCACCATAACATTTAGGTCTCATGTTTACTCATATCAATGGCATAATCAACTAGCGAGCAATAATAATAAATCTCGGATGACAACACTTTCTCAAAACAATCATAATATGATATGATAAGATGGTATCTCGCTAGCCCTTCCTGAGACCGCCAAACATAAATGCAGAGCACCTTTAAAGATCAAGGACTGACTAGACATTGTAATTCATGGTAAAAGAGATCCAGTCAAGTCATACTCAATGTAAACTAATAGTAATGGATGCAAATGATAGTGGTGCTCTCCAACTGGTGCTTTTTAGTAAGAGGATGATGACTCAACATAAAAGTAAATGGATAGGCCCTTCACAGAGGGAAGCAGGGATTTGAGAGGTGCCAGAGCTCAGTTTTGAAATAGAGATGAATAATATTTTGAGTGGTATACTTTCATTGTCAACATAACAACCGAGATATCTCGATATCTTCCATGCTACACACAATATAGGCGATTCCCAAGAAGAATGGTAAAGTTTATACTCCCCCACCACCAACAAGCATCAATCCATGGCTTGCCCGAAACAATGGGGGAGTTTATACTCCCCCACCACCACCAACTAACAACAATCCTGGGGGAGTTTTGTTTGCAATTATTTTGATTCGATTTGAGCATTGGACTGGGCATCCCGGTGACCAGCCATTTTCTCATGAGTGAGGAGAGGAGTCCACTCCTCTTGAGAATAACCTGCCTAACATGGAAGATACAGACAGCCCTAGTTGATACATGAGCTATTCAAGCATACAAAACAGAATGTTTATTTGAAGGTTTAGAGTTTGTCACATATAAATTTACTTGGAATGGCAGGTAGATACCGTATATAAGAAGGTATGGTGGACTCATATGGAACAACTTTTGGGGTTTATGGAGTTGGATGCACAAGCAGTATTCCCACTTAGTACAAGTTAAGGCTGGAAAGAGACTGGGAAGCGACTAGCTAGAGAGCGACAACAGTCATGAACATGCATTAAAATTAATCAACACCGAATGCAAGCATGAGTAGGATATAATGCACCATGAACATAAATATCATAGAGGCTGTGTTGATTTTGTTTCAACTACATGCGTGAACATGTGCCAAGTCAAGCCACTCAAATCGTTCAAAGGAGGATACCACCCCATCATACCACATCACAACCATTTTAATAGCATGTTGGCACGCAAGGTAAACCATTATAAACTCCTAGCTAATTAAGCATGGCATAAGCAACTATAATCTCTAATTTTCATTGCAAACATGTTTCATTCATAATAGGCTGAATCAGGAATGATGAACTAATCATATTTACAAAAATAAGAGAGGTCGAGTTCATACCAGCTTTTCTCATCTCAATCAGTTCATCATATATCATCATTATTGCCTTTCACTTGCACGACCGAATAGTGTGGATAACAATAATAGTGCACGTGCATTGGACTAAGCTGGAATCTGCAAGCATTCAATTCAAGGGAGAAGACAAGGTAATATGGGCTCTTCGTTAGAATCAACTATAATGCATATGAGAGCCATTTAACATTTTCATCATGGTCTTCTCCTCTCGACCCCCAAAGAACAAGAAAGAAATTAAACTATTTACACAGGAAAGCTCCCAACAAGAAAAAGAAGAACGAGAAATCTTTTTTGTTTTTCTTTTTAATTACTGCTACTACAGGCATGGGAAGTAAACTAGCTAAAAGCTACAACTAATTTTTTGGGGGTTTTCCTAAGGTTTATCAAACACACAAGAAGAAAGCTTAAAAAGAAATTTAAACTAGCATGGATGATACAATGAAAAAGTATCAGCACCGACAACTGGCATGAGTGTGTGAACATGAATTTAATGTCGGTGAGAAATACGTACTCCCCCAAGCTTAGGCTTTTGGCCTAAGTTGGTCTATGCCCATGGATCAAAGTGGTCCTCTCCGGTGTAAGGAGGAGTGTCCTCTGGGTGCCATTGGTTAACGATCTCCTTCGGATCCCACTGATAAACTAACTGCCGATAAGGGTCCAGGGGTGGTTCCAGCTCAGGCTCTGGAGCTGGTGTCACGCTCTAGTATCCATAAACGTCCTACAGTAAAACAAGGTACTTGCCTGAAAATATGTTAAACAAAGAGGGAGCGGGGAAGGTAATAGTCTCAAAGTTATTCATACCAAAAATCAGTCTATATATAAGCATCTTCTTCTTATTCTTAACAATAAAATCATGTGCTACCATGCTCTTATAATCTAGAAAAATATTAGGCAGCAACTTTTCCTCTTTCTCATAATGTCTGATAGGTATGTTAAAGTGTTCAACTAGGCGCGAGGCAAAAATGCCTCCAAGGACGGGGCCCTTAGTACTGTTCAGATTTAACCGTTTAGCAACAATAGCGCCTAAAGTGAAAGTAGTATCTTGAAACAAGGCATGGCGCAAAATAACAATATCAGGAGCACTAAGTTTCCGACAGTTCCCGCAATCAATTAAGCATCTACTAGAAAATATTGCAAAGTAACGTAGAACAGGAAAATGAATGCTAGTAATTCTTGCATCGGAAACTTTCCTCATTTCCCCTACAGCAATCTTCCACATCATTACGATGTGGTTCCTCTATGCTACCCTCAAAAGGTATCAAACAAACCCGGCAAAAATCACAAAGTGACATCTCCTTATGCTCATCATATAAATAAAATTCCACCGAAGGTGGTGATCTCCTAGCATGGAAATGAAAATTTGCACAAAGATATTGGTGAGTAAGAGATACTGTTCACGCTGGTCGTGGAGGAAGGTGATGAGGCCTGTATTCTCAGCCAAATAGTAAAAATCTTCATGAATCCCGGCTTCATCACAAGGCCATTCACACGACCGAACCTCCACAGTACGAGTGAGATTATACTTGGGATTCTTGTTCTCTTCACTTTGTTTATCCTTCGAGCTTCGGCTCGATGAGCCCCTCAAAAATCTCTTCATCTTTTTCTAAAAATTTCTGAAATTATTAAAAACTTAAAATAAAGTGAACCAAACTCAACAAGATTGATAGCAACTACTCCTACAAGTGCCTAGAGGCCATATCATGCATTAAAACTACTTTTGACCACATAAATTTGACATGCAAACTCAAGAACAGGGTCACCTTAGCAGCAAAAAATTTCAATAAATAAAGCACTAGAACAAAGACTAATTGGACCATTGGAGGAGTCACATACCGAAGAACAATCCCCCGAAGCAGTTTTGTGAATGGAGCTTTGAGCAAGGAGATCAAAAATGGCAGCAAGATGAGCTAGAACTCGTGCTTGAGCTGGTTGGCGATTTTTTTGGGAGGAAGAAGGAGTGTGTGGTGGCTAGAATAAGTGGAGGGGGCACCAGGGGCCCACGAGGCAGGGGGCGCACCCAAGGGGTGGGCGCGCCCTGGACCCTCGTGGCCAGGTGCTGGCTCCCCCTAATGTGTTCTCGGTGCCAGATATTCACAAATATTCTAGAAAAATTCATATTAAATTTTCAGGGCATTTGGAGAACTTTTATTTTTGAGGTATTTTTTATTGCATAGATAATTCAGAAAACAGGTAGAAAATACTATTCTTGCTTTATTTAATGTAAATAGCATAAAGTAAAAAGAGGGTACAGAGAGTTGTTTTTTTCTAAATTCATCCATCTCATGATCATCAAAAGGAATCCACTAACAAGGTTGATCAGGTCTTGATAACAAACTCATTTCGAATAACATGAAATCGGAGAATTTTTGAATAACACTAGGTTACCACAATGGGGATATGCATGTCCCCAACAATAAGAATATCATATTTCTTCTTGACAGTAGGAAGAGGAAATTCAAAACCTCCAATAGTAATAGTTGAAATTTTTCCAATAGAATTGATACTGTGAACTTGAGGTTGTTTCCTCAGAAAGTGTACCGTATGCTCATTACCATTAACATGAAAAGTGGCATTGCCTTTATTGCAATCAGTAACAGCCCCTGCAGTATTCAAAAAGGGTCTTCCAAGAGTAATAGACATACTATCGTCCTTGAGAATATAAAAAATAACAAAGTCTGTTAAAATAGTAACGTTTGCAACCACAACAGGCACATCCTCACAAATACCGACAGGTATTGCAGTTGATTTATCAGCCATTTGCAAAGATATTTCAGTAGGTGTCAACTTATTCAAATCAAGTCTATGATATAAGGAGAGAGGCATAACACTAACACTGGCTCCAAGATCACATAAGGCAGTTTTAACATAGTTTCTTTTAATGGAGCATGGTATAGTTGGTACTCCAGGATCTCCTAGTTTCTTTGGTATTCCACCCTTAAAAGTGTAATTAGCAAGCATGGTGGAAATTTCATCTTTCGGTATTTTTCTCTTGTTAGTAACAATATCTTTCATGTAGTTGCCATAAGGATTCACTTTAAGCATATCAGTCAAACGCATACGCAAAAAGATAGGTCTAATCATTCCAACAAAGCGCTCCAAATCCTCGTCATCCTTTTTCTTGGATGCTTTTGAAGGAAAGGGCATGGGTTTCTGAACCCATGGTTCTCTTTCTTTACCATGCTTCCTAGCAACAAAGTCTCTCTTATCATAACATTGATTCTTTGATTGTGGGTTATCAAGATCAACAGTAGGTTCAATCTCTACATCATTGTCATTGCTAGGTTGGGCATCAACATGAACATCATCATTAATATTATCACTCGGTTCATGTTCATTACCAGATTGTGTTTCAGCATCAGAAATAGAAATATCATTGGGATTCTCAGGTGTGTCAACAATAGGATCATTAGAAGCATGCAAAGTCCTATCATTTTTCTTTTTCTTCCTCTTAGAAGGACTAGGTGCATCTACATTAGTTCTTTGAGAATCTTGCTCAATTCTTTTAGGATGGCCTTCGGGATACAAAGGTTCCTGAGTCATTTTACCACCTCTTGCCATAACTCTAATAGCATTATCATTTCTCTTATTATTTAATTCACTGAGCAAATCATTCTGAGCCTTAAGTACTTGTTCTACTTGAGTGGTAACCATGGAAGCATGTTTACTAATAAGTTTAAGTTCGCCCTTAACACTAGCCATATAATCACTCAAGTGTTCAATCATATAAGCATTATGTTTCTACCAACACAAGCATTGAAGTTTTCTTGTTTAACCATAAAATTATCAAACTCATCTAAGCATTGGCTAGCAAACTTAATAGGCAGAATTTCAGCTTTATCATATCTATAGACAAAATTTACCTTTACTACATGTGTCGGGTTATCAAGACCATGTATTTCTTCAATAGGTGGTAAATTCTTAACTTCAGCTTTAATACCTTTTTCTTTCATAGATTTCTTTGCCTCTTGCATATCTTCAGGACTGAGAAATAGAATAGCCCTTTTCTTCGGAGTTGGCTCAGGAGTTGGTTCAGGAAGTGTCCAATTCTTTTCATTAGTCAACATATTATTCAATAGCAGTTCAGCTTGATCAACAGTTCTTTCCCTGAAAACACAACCAGCACAACTATCCAGGTAATCTCTGGAAGCATCGGTTAGTCCATTATAAAAGATATCAAATATTTCATTTTTCTTGAGAGGATGATCGGGCAAAGCATTAAGTAATCGGAGAAGCCTCCCCCAATCTTGTGGGAGACTCTCTTCTTCAATTTGCACAGAATTATATATTTCCCTTAAGGCAGCTTGTTTCTTATGAGCGGGGAAATATTTAGCAGAGAAGTAATAAATCATATCCTAGGGACTATGCACACAACCAAGATCAAGAGAATTAAACCATGTTTTAGCTTCACCCTTTAATGAGAATAGAAATAACTTAAGGATATAATAATAGCGAGTTTTCTCATCATTAGTGAATAGGGTGGCTATATCATTTAATTTAGTAAGATGTGCCACAACAGTTTTAGATTCATAGCCATAAAAAGGATCAGATTCAACCAAAGTAATTATCTCAGGATCGACAGAGAAATCATAATCCTTATTAGTAATAAAGATAGGTGAAGTAGCAAAAGCAGGGTCATATTTCATTCTAGCATTCAAAGACTTTTCTTTAAGCTTAGCTAATAACTTCTTAAGATCTGATCTATCATTGCAAGCTAAGAAGTCTCTAGCAGTTTCTTCATCCATAAAATAACCCTCAGGAACAACAGGCAATTCATATCTAGGGGGAGAACCTTCATCATCACTTTCATCATTATTATCAGTTTCAATAATTTCATTATCTCTAGCCCTAGCAAGTTGTTCGTCAAGAAATTCACCTAGTCGCACAGTATTATCAAGCATAGAAGTAGTTTCATCATAAGTATCATGCAAAGCAGAAGTGGCATCATCAATAACATGCGACCTATCAGAATCAATAGCATGTGTAGGTGTCGCAAGTTTACTCAAAACAGAAGGTGAATCAACTGCAGAGCTAGATGACAGTTCCTTACCTCCCCTCGTAGTTGAGGGAAAAATCTTGGTTCTTTGATCTTTCAAGTTCTTCATAGTGACCAGCAGATATAAATCCCAAGTGACTCAAAGAATAGAGCTATGCTCCCCGACAACGGCGCCAGAAAATAGTCTTGATAACCCAGAAATATAGGGGATCACAACAGTTTTTGAGGGTAGAGTATTCAACCCAAATTTATTGATTCGAGTTGTCAATTATTAGCAGCTGAGTTGTCAATTCAACCACACCTGGAAACTTAATATCTGTAGTAAGGTATTTAGTAGCAAAGTAATATGATAGTAGTGGTAACGGTGGCAAAAGTAATGGTAGCAGTTTTGGTTTTACAGTGATTGTAACAGTAGCAACGGAAAAGTAAATAAGCGAAGAACAATATATGGAAAGCTCATAGGCATTGGATCGGTGATTGAGAATTATGTCGGATGCGATCGATCATGCAACAGCTATAACATAGGGTGACACAGAACTAGCTCCAGTTCATCAATGTAATGTAGGCATGTATTTCGAATATAGTCATACGTGCTTATGGAAAAGAACTTGCATGACATCTTTTGTCCTACCCTCTCGTGGCAGCGGGGTCCTATTGGAAACTAAGGGATATTAAGGCCTCCTTTCAATAGAGTACCAGACCAAAGCATTAACACATAGTGAATACATGAACTCCTCAAACTACGTTCATCACTGGTAAGTATCCCGATTATTGTCACTTCGGGGTTAATGGATCATAACACATAATAGGTGAGTATAGACTTGCAGGATAGGATCAAGAACTCACATATATTCATGAAAACATAATAGGTTCAGATCTGAAATCATGGCACTCGGGACCTAGTCACAAGAATTAATCATAGCAAAGTCATAGCAACATCGATTCGGAACATGGTGGATACTAGGGATCAAACCCTAACAAAACTAACTCGATTACATGATAAATCTCATCCAACCCATCACCGTCCAGCAAGCCTACAATGGAATTACTCACGCACGGCGGTAAGCATCATGAAATTGGTGATGGAGGAAGGTTGATAATGACGATGGCGACAGATTCCCCTCTCCGGAGCCCCGAACGGACTCCAGATCAGCCCTCCCGAGAGAGTTTAGGGCTTGGCGGCAGCTCTGTATAGTAAAACGCGATGAATCCTTCTCTCTGATTTTTTTCCTCCCCGAACACGAATATATGGAGTTGGAGTTGAGATCGGTTGAGCGTCAGGGGGCCCACGAGGCAGGGAGACGCGCCCAGGGGGTAGGCACACCCCCACCCTCGTGGACAGGGTGTGGGCCCCCTGACGTGGATTCTTCTTCTAGTATTTTTAATATATTCCAAAAATAATCTCCGTTAATTTTCAGGTCATTCCGAGAACTTTTATTTCTACACAAAAATAACACCATGGAAATTCTGCCGAAAACAACGTCAGTCCGGGTTAGTTCCATTCAAATCAGGAAATTAGAGTCCAAAACAAGGGCAAAAGTGTTTGGAAAAGTAGATATGACGGAGACTTATCAATGCATACCAACGAGAGGGGAGAGCATTGTCTATGTACCCTCGTAGATCGTAAGCGGAAGCGTTGTGAGAACGCGGTTGATGTAGTTGTACGTCTTCACGATCCGACTGATCCAAGTACCGAACGTACGGCACCTCCAAGTTCAGCACACGTTCAGCTTGGTGACGTCCCACGAACTCCGATCCAGCAGAGCTTCGAGGGAGAGTTCCGTCAGCAGGACGGCGTGATGATGGTGATGATGATGCTACCGACGCAGGGCTTCGCCTAAGCACCGCTACATATGACCGAGGTGGATTATGGTGGAGGGGGGCACCGCACACGGCTAAAAGATCAACTGATCAACTTGTGTCTTGGGGTGCCCCTGTCCCCGTATATAAAGGCGCAAGGGGGAGGCCGGCCGGCCCTCACAGGGTGCGCCAGGAGGAGGAGTCCTCATCCTAGTGGGAGTAGGCCTCCCCTTTCCTAGTCCCACTAGGAGGGGGGAGGAAGGAGTGGGAGAGGGAAAGGCAAGGGGGCGCCCCCCCCCCTTCCTTGTCCTATTCGGACTCAAGGGGAGGGGGGGCGCGACCTGCCCTGGCCCCTTGGCCGGCCCCTCTCTCTCTCCACTAGGTCCCAACAAGGCCCATTAACCCCCGGGGGTTTCTGGTAACCCCCCCCCCCCCCCCCCCCCCCGCACTCCGGTAAAATCCCGATTTCACCCGGAACTATTCTGATGTCCAAATATAGGCTTCCAATATACCAATCTTTATGTCTCGACCATTTTGAGACTCCTCGTCATGTCCGTGATCATATCCGAAACTCCGAACTACCTTCGGTACATCAAAACACATAAACTCATATTACCGATCGTCATCGAACTTTAAGCGCGCGGACCCTGCGGATTCGAGAACTATGTAGACATGACCGAGACTCATCTCCGGCCAATAACCAATAGAGAAACCTGGATGCTCATACTCGCTCCTACATATTCTACGAAAATCTTTAACGGTCAAACCGCATAACAACATACGTTGTTCCCTTTGTCATCGGTATGTTACTTGCCCAAGATTCGATCGTCGGTATCTCAATACCTAGTTCAGTCTCGTTACTGGCAAGTCTCTTTACTCGTTCCGTAATACATCATCCTGCAACTAACTCATTAGTTGCATTGCTTGCAAGGCTTATAGTAATGTGCATTACCGAGAGGGCCCAGAGATACCTCTTCGACAATCGGAGTGAAAATCCTAACCTTGATCTATGCCAACCCAACAAGTACCTTCGGAGACACCTGTAGAGCACCTTTATAATCACCCAATTACGTTGTGACGTTTTGTAGCACACAAAGTGTTCCTCCGGTATTCAGGAGTTGCATAATCATGGTCATAGGAACATGTATAAGTCATGTAGAAAGCAATAGCAATCTACTAAATGATCGAATGCTAAGCTAACGGAATGGGTCAAGTCAATCACATCATTCTCTAATGATGTGATCTCGTTAATCAAATGACAACTCATGTCTATGGTTAGGAAACATAACCATCATTGATTCAACGAGCTAGTCAAGTAGAGGCATACTAGTGACACTTTGTTTGTCTATGTATTCACACATGTACTAAGTTTTCGGTTAATACAATTCTAGCATGAATAATAAACATTTATCATGATATAAGGAAATATAAATAACAACTTTATTATTGCCTCGAGGGCATATTTCCTTCAGGACCACCTTGTCGTACTGGATCCTGTGCACGGGCATGGGATGCATGGTGCTGATGTGGTGGGAGAGCACCGGCGGCGGGCCTTCATAGCCGCAGACGGGCACGGGGCATTTGCAGGGCGTGAGCGGACACACGCTCTGGTGATCGGCGAGCTTGTGGTAAGTGACATAGATCCCACAGCCTTCGTGCGGGCACTCCACCCTCACCGAGGATAGGACGGCGTCCACCCCCGTGTTCCGCATGTCAAAGCCACCGCCGCGCTCGCACTTCTGGCACTGCCACTGGTTCCCGGGGCGCTCGATGCGGTAGTCCGTGCAGGCCAGGTGCCCTCCCTTGCACTACACAAATCAATCGAGCAACACATCAATCAAGAAACCTGCACCTTGGTCGATCAGCCGAACGGACGAGGTGTATTTGAACCTCATACGCTAGAGGCTTCAAGGGGCGGAGGCACAAGGGGAAGTGGAGCAAGGTGAGGTCCATCGAGACCATAGATAGCTCCATTGTCGGGCCTTGTTCCGTCTGGATGATCTTGCCCTCCTCGTGCACAACTGAAAGAACATGCGGTGCCCCCATGTTTGGTTTTGGTAATTGATGACAATCTCTATGGACTAATGGTTGCCTTGAGTTATATTTGAAGGTTTTGTCCATATGCTTTTCTTGGAGTACATGTGTTGATTTCAAGGAGAGTTTGTGTCGACCAAGGTGTTATTCAAGGAATTATCCAAAGATTGGTCATGTGAGAGTTGAGCTTATTGCAAGCATGTCTTGAAGAAGAAGATTGTGTGATCATTCATGTCTACCTTCAAGACATCATCCAAATGAAGAGAATTGGAAAGGTTCAAGGTTGATCAAGACTAAGTTAAAGAGTGAATCAAGTTGATCAACCCACAAAGCGTAGAACATGTACCGAGAGGGATCAAGTGATCCCATGGTATGGTAAGCATTGTCAATTACGCTTTATGTACTAACCCATGGTCTTCGTGAGAGTTCTTTGTGGGGTTAGGTTGCGGTGTGCAAGTTCAAGTGGAGCACCACGAAGAGATCAAATGCTTGAAGCGTGCTATACTTTGTGGTGACAATGGACTCGTGAAGATGTGGGAAGAGTGGCTCACCCATAGTGGAGTATGGGGGAGAAATCAACTAGTCTTCATCGAGTCAACCCAATCAAGAAAGGTGGTCCAACTTGAGGGAATCAAGATCGTCATCATCTAGCTCAAGTGGACCATGTGCAAGGCAAAGGTTTGCCCTTGATAGGTTTTCTATTTTACCGGTCTCATGATGGTAGTTGGGAGACCGGGTTATAGGATCGATTGCCGTACTATCAAGGGGGGCCCTCGATGAGTAGCTTGATCGTATCGTTCGTTGAGAGCTCAAACCTTTGCATCCTTGCATCATCTTTCTTGGTTCTTGTTTGGTTCTCTTTGTGAGTCTTAGAGCTTATGGTCATCTTGATGACAAGCTTGAGTTCATCGAAAACGGAGTTCGCATGCATCTTCTATGATGTTTTCGATGTTGGAGGTTTTGCCGGTTCTTCTCGGTTGGAGGTTTCTCTCCTCTATTTGTTGGCATACCTCCCCTGCCTCTTCTTACTATAACCAGTCGCTGTTTTGATGCTACTCGTCGTCTTGTTTTCAACAAGCTTGAGTTTGCTCAATTCGGAGCTCATATGCAGAAGTTATGGCAGTTCTGGTTTTCTGGAGTATGGTTTTTCTCCTGGACCCAGCGGTAGTACCGCGGTCCACAGCGGTAGTGCGGCTGAGACTCCCTAAGCGGTAGTACCGCTCCCTGGAGCGGTAGTACCGCTCCCCGGAGCGGTAATACCGCTGGGTGGCCTCAGCGGCAGTACCTCTGCGGTTCCGTGCTACTACCGTCCTGTCACTGCGTCTGTAGCGCTAGTACCGCTCCTCGGAGCGGTAGTACCGCTTGCTGGGCTCAGCCGCAGTACCGTGGTGGCATGGTGCTCCTTCCGCTTCGACTCTTGCGCGCATTTTCTCGTGTCGGGTTTTGCGGTACTAGCTGCGGCAGTAGTGGCGGTAGTACTGCTTGAGAGCGGTAGTACCGCTCTACCTCCGCGGTAGTACCGCCCTGGGCCCCTGCCCTAGCCCTTCTCTTCTGGCGCGGTAGTACCGCTGAGGGGGAGCGGTAGTACCGCATGAGGGCGGCAGTACCGCTCTACCTCAGCGGTAGTACCGCTCTCTGCGGGGCTGTGGGGGGGATAACGGTTGGATTTTCCCCCTCCTATAAAAGGGGGTCTTCTTCCCCATTGAACCTAATCCTTTGAGCTCGTGTTCTTCCCCCATTGTTGACCTTTCTTCGAGCTTGCTAACTCTCAATCCCTCCATGGATTCTTGCTAGTTTTTGAGGGAAAAGAGAGAGGAGATCTAGATCCACATTTCCACCAATCACTTTCTCCTCTATGTGAGGGGAACCCCTTGGATCTAGATCTTGGAGTTCTTGGTGTTCTCTTTCTTGTTCTTCCTCTCATTTTCCTCCCTAGCATCAGTTGCTTCGGTGGGATTGAGAGAGAAGGACTTGGGCACTCCGTGTGCCCTTGCCATTGCATTTGGTGCATCGGTTTGAGTTCTCCACGTGATACGTGGAAGTTACAAGTTGATAAGCTTATTACTCTTGGGTGCTTGGTACCCTTGAGCTTGTTCCTCTTGGGTGCTTGGGCGCCCTAGACGGTTGTTGGTGTTCGGAACTCAATCATTGTGGTGCAAAGCTCCGGGCAAGCGTCGGGGTCTCCAATTAGGTTGTGGAGATCGCCTCGAGCAATTTGACGGGTACCGGTGACCGCCCCCAAGGGTTGCCAAAGTGTACGGGTTCGGTGACCGCCCCCAAGGGTTGCCATTTGTACGGGTTCGGTGACCGCCCTCAAGGGTCCCTTAGTGGAATCACGGCATCTTGCATTGTGTGAGAGCGTGAGGAGATTACGGTGGCCCTAGTGGCTTCTTGGGGAGCATTGTGCCTCCACACCGCTCCAAACGGAGATTAGCATCCGCAAGGGTGTGAACTTCGGGATACATCATCGTCTCCGCGTGCCTCGGTTATCTCTTACCCGAGCCCCTTTACTTATGCACTTTACTTTGTGATAGCCATATTGTTTCTTGTCTTATATCTTGCTATCACATAGTTGCGTATCTTGCTTAGCATAAGTTGTTGGTGCACATAGGTGAGCCTAGTTGTTTTAGGTTTTGTGCTTGACAAATTAACCGCTAGGTTTATTCCGCATTTGTTCAAGCCTAAACCGTAATTATTTTAAAACGCCTATTCACCCCCCCCCCCTCTAGGCGACATCCACGATCTTTCAACAACCATCTCTCGCTTTAGGGCTAGGTCATTACAAAGCTTTACCGTCACATATTCATACTACTTCAAGGTGCATTAAATCAACACGTGCAAGTATCAAAAGGAGAGTCACGACATGCTGATACGTCTCCAACGTATCTATAATTTATGAAGTATTCATGCTATTATTTTAACATTCTTGGGTGTTTTACAATCATTTTATAGCAATTTTATATCATTTTTTGGGACCAACCTATTGACTCAGTGCCTAGTGCCAGTTGCTGTTTTTTGCTTGTTTTTACATCGCCGGAAATCAATACCAAACAGAGTCCAAACGCAACGAAACTCCACGAAGATTTTTTATGGACCGGAAGGAACCCAATGGGCCAGAGCTGCACCTGGGGGGTGCCCCGAGGGGGGGCACAACCCACCAGGGTGCGCCAGGCCCCCCTGGCGCGCCCAGGTGGGTTGTGCCCACCTCGGTGACCTCCTGTATCCCCTCTTTGCACTATAAATTCCCAAATATTCCGAAACCCTTCGGGGTTAACCTAGATCAGAAGTTCTGCCGCTGCAAGGCTCTGTAGCCACCAAAAACCAATCTAGACCCTTTCCGGCACCCTGCCGGAGGGGGGAATCATCTCCGATGGCCATCTTCATCATCCCGGCGGCCACCACAATGAGGAGGGGGTAGTCCACCCTCGGGGCTGAGGGTTTGTACCAGTAGTTATGTGTTTAATCTGTCTCTCTCTCGTGATCTATATCATGCGCTTTGTTAATATAGTCGGATCATATGATGTTTCTCCCCTCTATACTCTTGTTATGATGAATTGAGTCTTTACCCTTTGAAGTTTTGTCTTGTCGGATTAAATATTCAGAGATGAGAACACATGATATATGTCTTGCGGTATGAATACTTGAGGTGACAATTGGGGTATCTTATTGATTCACTTGATATATGTTATGGCATTCAACTCGCGGATTCCTGCGGTGATATTGGGGTAACCTATGCATAGGGGTTGATGCACGTTTTTAATATCTTTTCTTCGAAGGAAACTTTGGGGTCTCTTTGTAGTTCCTTGTGTGGATTGAGTATTATGAATATGAATTTTCTTTGGTGTTATCTTAGTACGGACTCTAGGATAGATCAAACGGAAAAAATAGCTTTTTGTTATTTTAGTACAGACTCTTGAATAGATCGAACGGAAAGAATAGCTTTGAGGTGGTTTCGTGCCCTACAAACAATTCCTATCTTTTGTTCTCCGCTAATAGGAACTCGAGAGTGATTCTTTATTGCACTTTGAGGGATAATCATATGATCCAACTATGTTAGCACTGTTGGGAGACTGCATTATCAAAAGTACGGACCCTAGGCCTCATTTTTAAGCATTGCAACACCGTTTTTGTGCCTGATTACTATTTGCTACCTTGACGTTTTTATTTATTCAGATTATAAAAATATATTTCTACCATCAATACTACACTTTTATCACCATCTCTTCGCCGAACTAGTGCACCTATACAATTTGCCATGGTATTGGGTGTGTTGGGCACACAGGAGATTTCTTGTATTTGGTTGCAGGGTCGTTTGAGAGAGACCATCTTCATCCTACACCTCTCATGGATTGATAAACCTTAGGTCATCCACTTGAGGGAAAATTGCTACTGTCCTACAAAACTATGTGCTTGGAGGCCCAACACGTGTCTACAAGAATAAAGTTGCATAGTAGACATCAAGCTATTTTCTGGCCGTTGCCGGGGAGATGAGTGCTTGAAGGTATATCTTTAGATCTTGCAATTGAATATTTTAGTTTCTTGTTTTATCACTAGTTTGGCTTATAAAAGAAAACTACAAAAAATGGAATTGAGGTTGCATCATATTATTGATCATCTTTATAATATCTTTCTTGAAAATGATGGTTTGGAAAATTATGCTCAATTGCTTGAAGAAGAAGTCAATAAAATGCTTGGCACAAAATATTTGAATGATGAGCATGATTGCAATGCTTTTAGTGTGAATTCTTTGAATATCCTAAATGCTAATGATGATTGCATAAGTCATGACAAAAATGTTTCTTATAAGGATGTCACTTTTTGCAGAGTGAATTGGGAGTGTCTTTGCACACCAAAAAGGGAAGATAGATTTTGCAAGAAGCATAAATATTGGGAAACAAAAAAAATTGCAAGAGAGGCTAGATGATTGTGCTGAAAGATGTAATTTTTTTTGCCATCCTTGTGAACTTTGCAATGAATGTGGTCATTTAAATCTCCAATGCAAATTATTTCATGATCAAATCATGTCCAAAAATTGTGATAACTTGATTACCCTTGAGCATCATAAAGATCTTAGTCTTCTTTTGGGGTATGAAGAAATGAAACGTATAACTAAGGGTTTTCCAAACCCCGAGAGGTTTCTTGATTTTGATCTAGAGAAATTTATATGTTTTGTGTGGTAAATTGCATTGAGAATCCTTATATTGCCAACTATCTAAAGTCAAGAGAACAAATAGAATATGAAGAGAGTACTAATGAAAGGGAAAATGTTTCCCAAAACCCTCCTAGTGTTTATTATGATGAATCCCTAAGATACACAATGACATTTTTTAAATACAAGGTGAAAATGTTTTGAACATCCTTTTTGTCAAAAACATGTCGAACATACTAAGAACAATACTGAAAAACACAACGATTTTTTAATAGACGAGGACCAATTTTTTTAAAAAAAATCAATGAACATTTTTAATACACAATGAACACTTTCACAGATTTGAAAAAAAAATGTTGATGTAACTATAGAAAGTGTTAAAGCATGATGAATATTTTTATATTACACGATGTACATGTGTGGATTACACTATGAATAATTTTTAGTGCATGAAAAAAATGTTTTAAATGCATGATGAATTTATAGAAAAATATGCAATGATTTTTAACACGGTGAATATTTTTAACACATGTATAAAAATATTTTCCAAATACACATGAAATTTTTGTATACCCGTGAATTTCTTTGATGTATGTGAATATTTTATATTTTTAGCATGTTTATTTTACTCAAAAGTCTAAAAAGGTAGAAAAATAAATATGTAAGGAAAACCAAAAAAGAAAATAAAAAATAATACTAGAGTGTTCACACCAGTAGTTTTTTTTACAAAGCACGTTCCTAGTTTGTATCATGGCAAGTTTTTTAACCATGGCAAATTGCATTGCTGGACAATGGCAAGTTAATTTTCACAGCCATGGAAATTTAGTCTTTCCTGGTCCATGGCAAGTTTTACTCCCTCCTTTCATCTATATAGGGCCTAATGCAAATTCAACATTCGAGACATTGTAAATTGAAGTTCTGGACAAGGGCTTTGGGGAACGAAAAAAAATCTTGTGCAATTTTAGAAGCGTGAAAAACTAAAAAAACATGTCAAGTTTGTAGCACGACAACATTTTTACCATGGAAAACTGCATTAATTTACCGTGAATAATTTATTTTCAGGGGCTATGACAAATTTATTTTCAGAGCCATGGGAATTTACTTGATTCTTGACCATATCAAGTTTACATTCATTTTGTAAATTCAAAATTCTTGAGCCATGGTAAATCGCGTTGCTGGACCATGCTGGTTTTACATCAATGAAAAAAATTGTAAGCAAATTGCATAGAGTTATAGCATGGCAACAGTCTTTACCATGCAAAATTGCATTGCTATAGCATGGCAAATTTATATAGGGCACCAAAATATCGAAACTCCACATAGATCATCACAATGCATTGCATACTTCTACAAAATTCAAACATACTTCAAGCAAAGTTTGGACATACTTGGATTACAACTACATGCAAAGTGCAAACATGGTACTTCTAGACTACTACTGGCACTACAGACACACTAGTCGCCGTCGATGTTGTCCCACTCGATGTCGGAACCCTCGTCACTCGAGCGCTGATGTTTGTCTGAATTCAATGTTCGAGCCCTTGTCATCATCGGACTCGACCTTGGCCACGACCTGTGAGGAAGGCCATGCCTCATCGTTGTTCTTCACCTTCTCCTTCTTCTATGCGTCCCTCTTCCACTACCACAGGTATTGGATATACTCATGATGTTGTGCCATGAACCTCACCATTCTCTCCACGCCGCTCTCCGGGACGTCATCCCGCTCCTCGATGACAATGTTGGTCTTTGGATTTGTCGGGCGGGATACAATGGTCACCTTAGGCTCCAAGGTAGTAGAATCCGCCCAGCGGTAGACCAAGCCGCCGCACCGCGATGTCATAGGCTTAAATCAATGACTTCTAGGTATTTGACACTAGTGCTCGCGTTTTTTTATATTTATTACGGACATTTTGGCGATGTCCATTTAATGGGAGGAGATGTTCCTATCAATTACGAGATGCTTATGGTAACTTTCTCAATCTTAAAATATTGTGTCGGATCAATATCTGAAGGATGCTCATAGGGATAGTGTGTGCTTGCGTCCGTTCATGAGGGTTATCTATGGGGAGTGTCTATTTGACGTTTGACTGAAAATTAATTCGGCATCAGTCAAGTTTTTCAACCAGTAATAGAACGACACTTGTATATATTTGTGTGTCCCTTTTTTGTGTATCTTCGTTGTATATGTATGTCGATGCTAAAAGGCCAATCCTAACTGGGTTGGAACTGAACTCGGTTTCAAACATATGTGAGCTACAACTATCGCAATACCACAGCCAAAAAAAGCCTACTGATCCATCAACGTACTCTCTGTAGGTCTGGCATCAACTTACAGTGCAATTACAATCATTTGGCAGAAAAATACGGTGATAATTAGACTAGCATTAGAGTCTGCTGGTAACTTGCAGTCCACTCATAGTGATATCTTAAGAGTTGAAGTCTAGATACACAAAACTTATAGTCAATTAGCACTGGAACTTCTAAAATTAGTGTATTTACACATAACTTACACTCATATTTTGTGATTCTTACAGTGACATTATGACAGGAACTTGTCGAGACTCAAAGACACCCGTTTGCAGCCGTGAGTCATAAGTTGGTATGTATGTACGCGGGTTGGACTGGACCCATTTGCATTCATGATCATGACAAGCAAGTGAAAAACCTTGAAATTACAGTAAGAAAACCTTGCAAGTATAGTACCTCGTGTCATCTATGGATCATAGAGACACAGATGAACCAACATTGCAACGGAGAGGCCAGGGGCAATCCTCCTTTCCGAAACGAAAAAACAGCTGAACCAACATACACACTTCCTATCATACAGATGACCACACACTGAACCAACATACACATTGCCCTATCCGTTGTGAAAAAAGCAGTTCAACATCTCTCTAATGCAAAAAAGGCCTTCTTGTCCATCATTGTTAATTTGTAGTCTGAAACAAAAGATCAAACCGACATTAGACCAATCATTAAGATATATAGCACAAAGGGAAGCAGTTAACACTGAGCCAAAAAGCTGAAAATACGTAGTACAAGAGACAGTGAATGATGTAGACGAGTACAGTAAATTAGGCAACCTTGAGCCAAAAGTAGAACTAAAAATATACTGGAAATCATGAACCTCTTTACTATAAATTTGTAGTATAGAAAACAAAAGTGCTTACATCATCAAAGAAATCAGTAACAAGAAGTCAAGAACTTATCCACCCTGTTGAACTCGCTAAAAAACTTATCATTAGCATACTTTGTCCTTAAGTTGAGGATGTCAGCGCTTGAAAAATGGTTAACAACTTGAGTCCTTGTAGTTCACACTTCCATAAACTTGAATGTAAAGATACCGCAATTGCGTGCCTCGTTTCACATGAATAAAGGAAGAAAAAAAAGATACCAACAAAATCAAAAGAAGAATATAAGAGAAAATCAGGCCAGCTATACTAAAAACAAATTACCTATTAGTTTGGTTGGGAACAACTATAGGTAGATAACGTCAATTTTTTTCAAAATTGATTTGTTTCCCAATATGGGAGTAATAAAAGCAACCCTAATAGAAAAATACAAGAATAAAAGAAAACACCTATAAAGTTTATAATCCGTTCGAATAAAAGAAAATACAAGAGATAAATCTTAAAAGATAACAACACAGTGCCTATAAAAGGGAAACAAATTGATTAAAAATGTACTAGCAGATCGCTAATCAGCAAGTGAAATTTAGAATGTTCATTAAAAGCTGGATCAAGGAAAGCAAAGGCTCTTCCCTTTAAACAAATGAAGAAAGAAAACCAATGCTTTCGAACGGTTACAGGGAAGTACAGCTGGAACAAGGAAGAATGATATGAAGAAAAAAATGTATATAGGGAATGAGAAATAAAAAGGAAATGGCAAAGGCAAACACCAAAAAAGTAGGCAGAATTTAAATTACTAACATTGAGGAAGAAATAAAAAGAAAGGGCAAAGACAAACACTAACAAGGAACCATGGAGTTAGAAATCCTTCAATTCCAATTGGGGCAAAGCTAAACACCAAAGCCACAACAACTAATTGGGGGAGAACCATGGAAGATCATACAAGAGACGATCCACAGGCTGGAAATCCTTCAATACCAATGACTTTGCTCATGCCTAGTGATTTTCTTTGAGATCTAGAACCTGTAAAATCACAAGAATGAAAAGCATAGATCACAAATTCTTTCCATTTGACAAAGTGTATTGCACAGAGCACTCAGTTAAAATCAAAGAAATTGGTCACTTTTGTTTCAAAAGCACTAGGGCAGAAGAAACTAAAAATTACAGTAGGAAGAAAGTACTGAGATTACTATTATCAAGTTGCTGAAATTACTAGGCAAGCAGAAATTCCCGTGGGCAGCAAAGTTTCCGACACAAAGGTAGATTGAGTATATACTGACAGCGTGAATAGATGCAACACTACCCACCAAAGACACTGTGATTTACAGTCTAATTAGCACTGAAATTTTACTGTAATTGCACTGTAAATACAGTAAATATTCTAGCAAAAATGGCACTGTGATTACCCATGGAAATTACACTGTAACAACATTGAAAATTATAGAGAAATTGCACTCTAATAACAGTAAATAGCAGTGCGGTTTACAGTGTAATTACCCTGAAAATTACACTGTAATTACAAGTATATTGTAAGAACACTATAATTACAATACGATTACTTTGTATTTTAGAGGAAATTACACTGTAATTAAAATGAGATTACAATCTTGAAGTTGTTGTAAACTTAGATGCAACACTACCCAAAACATAGAAAAAAGGTTATAATTACAGTGTCACTACTCTGTGATTTCAGACGAAAATACACTGTAATTAAAATGAAATTACAGTTATGAAGTTGCAATAACTTAGATGCAACTACTACCTAAAAACACACATCCCTGCATCTAACAACAAAAAACGTCAGCGGAATCGAACGCCCAGGCTAGCAGAAAGAAAATCAATAGGGGAATCGGATCCACTGCTACATCCATCCGCCTATCACTGTAATTGCAAAAAATCGCCAAAATCCACCTCTAAGAGTACACATACACCTACATCTACATCAAACACAAGGGAAATCGAATCGACTCACAAGATCTAGAAGAAATTCAACGGTGAAAGGGAGAAGACCAGGATAACCAACTGAAACTACACAACACTGAAGCGGAAATCAATCTGAAGAAGAGGAGGAGGAGGAGATCGGAATCAGATGACGAGGAAATCACCAAGAATCGCCTCCCTCTCTCAACTTTAACTCTCGCCAACAAATGAGGAAGGACAAGAATAATAATAAAATACAGAGAGCCAGGGGATAGGCGGTAACGGGCTGGCTGGGAAACGAAAGCGCACCCGGTAACAGACAGAAAAAAACATCCGAAAAAACCCAGACCCAGCGCAGATCTTGGCACAAGATCAAACGGCCAGAAATTTGAATGAAAACCAATTGTAAATCACTCGACTGTAAATTAGCAAAACCGTATCTATGTACGTGTTCTATAAGCATATGTGATTGTACCGCGTAAAAACACAAGTCATGATAGCCTGACGGGCAGACAGATATTTTTTCGCGACCTTTTTTTATCCTGCCGCGACGCCGTCGGTAACATGCCCGTACAGGGAGTGCACGCATCCTGTATCAGTGGCACACCATCGCTAGTTAGCTGTTGCGGTCACGGCATCGGCTAACTCCGTCAAGATGGTTGTGCCCCGCCAGATGGCCGCCTCCTTTTCCACCCCACGCATCAATTTTCGAACGCGCCATTGCTTTCTTCCACACGCGTGCGCCCAGCTCCATTGATCAAATCGAATGAGGCATTTGATCTCAGTGTAAAGCATGGTGAGCCATGTGTTAGAATTATAGATGATGTAATCTCAACTGTTTATCTCCTTTCCTCTCTCATAACAACCTCAAACTCTATCCCGTGTAACAACCTAGATCCTAGCAATCAGGTGCAACTTGTACGCCATGGCAAGGGCTTCTTGCCTCGATCAATATAACACCACGCGGCTCTCTGCAGAGAGTAGGAATGCTTCCCATCTGATATGGTATACAGAGCAATCCTCTTCCCATCGATCTAGCCAGCAGCCTCCTTCCTCGTTCTACCCTCATCACGATCGTCACCATAGTCACCTTCCTCGACCATCGTCGCCATGTTGTCCTCATCAACCGTATCCATCAACCTTGGCGCTCTCCCATCAGAGAAGCTCACCAAGACTAACTTCATCTTGTGGAAGGCACGGGTCATGTCGGGCCTGCGAGGAGCGCAGGTCACCGGCCTTCTGGATGGATCAGATGCAGCGCCACCGAAGACGGTGCAGCAGCAGCAGGCGGATAAAACCACCGCCCCAGAACCCAATCCTTTGTACGCACAGTGGATTTCGAAGGATCAGCAAGTCCTAAGTCACCTCCTGAATTCCCTCTCAATGGAGATTCTCACCCAAGTTGCGAGCAAGGAGACGATGTTTGAGCTTTGGACTGCCATCACCACTCTGTTCGCCTCGCAATCCCAATCGCGCATCACCAATCTATGGATCGCCATCACCAACACAAAAAAGGGCTCCATGTCCAGCAGCGCCTTTATCTCTCAGATGAAGAACCTTGGGGATGAGCTCGCAGCGGCAGGACGACCCGTCTCGGATCCAGAGATGGTTGACTACGTGCTTGCCGGCCTTGACAGGGACTATGATCCCGTTGTGGCGGCCATAGGAGCAGTGAAGAACCAGATCTCCGTAGATGATTTGTTTGCCCAGATCACAGCTTTTGATCAGCGCGTGGAGATGCTCGGCGACGGCCCTGATGCAGGCTTCAAGACTTCAGCCAACCTAGCCTACAGGGGACGCGGACGCGGTTACAACAGAGGCCGCGGATGCAGTAGCAGCAGGGGGCGCGGCCAAGGCAGGCGCTCCTCCCTAGCTCCATCTGGTGGAAACAGCGGTGGCGGAGGTGGCCGCGGTCGCCCACAGCAACAACACCAATAGCAGGTTCGGGACTACCCAGAGTGCCAAATCTGTCTCAAGCATCACCCCGGAGGTGCTCGTGACTGTTGGCATCGATATGATGATGAAGATGAACATGAGGAGAAGGGAGCCAACATGGTCACCAACTCCTACGACGTTGATACAAATTGGTATGCTGACACTGCTGCCACAAATCACATCATAGGGGATCTCGACAAGCTGACAATCAGAGACAAATATCGTGGACATGACCAAGTCCATACTGCAAGCGGTTCTGGTATGAAAATCACTCATGTTGGTAGTTCAATTGTCAAAACCCCCATGAAAAACTTGCATCTTAAAAGAGTTTTATATGTGCCCACAACATCAAAGAACCTTCTTTCTGTTCATAAATTTACTCTTGATAACCGTGTTCTCATTGAGTTCTATCCATATTTCTTTTTGGTAAAGGACTTGGACACGAGGAGAATCCTTCTTAGGGGCAAGTGCGTGGGAGGTCTCTACCGATCATATCTTCATCATCACCGTCAAATAAACAAGCTTTAGTTGCAGTCAAGTCCTCTTCATCAAAGTGGCATAGTAGACTAGGTCATCCTTCGTTAGTTATTGTTAAATTTGTTCTTAGCAAGAATAAGCTTCCGTACTCTCATGAGTCAAACATTGAGTCTATTTGTGATCCATGTCAACAAGCTAAAAGTCATCAGTTGCCATATCCTATATCTATTAGTATTTCCACTGCTCCATTGCAACTTGTGTTTTTTGATGTGTGGGGACCAGCCCCAGTCTCTGTTGGTAGGCACTTATACTATGTTAGTTTCATTGACGACTACAGCAAGTTTACATGGATCTACCTCCTTAAGAAACGTTCTGAAGTTTTCCATGTCTTCAAGAATTTCCAAAATCTTGTTGAGCGAAAATTAAACACTAAAATAATTGCCATGCAAACCGACTGGGGAGGTGAATACAGAAAATTAAAATCCTTCTTTCAAGAACTTGGCGTTTCGCATCATGTTGCATGTCCTCATGCACACCAACAGAATGGCTCCGCTGAAAGGAAACATCGCCATGTTGTTGAAGTAGGACTAGCTCTACTAGCAAATTCTTGCATGCCACTAAAATTCTGGGATGAAGCCTTCTTAACTGCCACGTACCTCATCAACTTGCTACCTAGCAAGGTCATAAAGTATGAAACTCCCATCACACGCCTCCTTGGCATATCTCCTGACTAAATCACTATGTGTATTTGGTTGTGCCTATTGGCCCAACCTTCGCCCATATAATACACGCAAGCTTTCTTTTCGCTCAAAGAAGTGTGTGTTTCTTGGGTATAGTCCCATTCACAAAGGAGTCAAATGTCTCGATGTCTCTACTGGCAGGGTCTACATCTCTCGTGATGTAGTATTTGATGAGTCAGTATTTCCCTTTGAATCGCTTCATCCTAATGCCGGAGCACTTCTCAAACAAGAAATCCTTCTTCTTCCACCACATCTCCAAAACTCTGATCATGGGGGCGACGATTGTACTAATCAAACTGATGATTCTACTGGTAGGAATGTGCCTCCATGTGTGCATGGTCATGTAGCAGAAAATAGCGCAGAAAATGGTGGAGAAAATGATCAGAATTTTGCTGAAAACGAGCCAATATTTCATGTACCAGAAGAAAATGAAGCTAACGCGGAGCACGAGGCGGATCTGGAGTCACCTGGAACTCCTGTTCGCCTGATCGCCTCGGATCGGGGGCGTAGATACGCCCCGAACTGTGCGTCCGCTGGACTCTCTCAGCTGCACAAATTCGCGAGCGCCACGTCGCCGCAAGCGGACGAGCCGTGCACCGCACCGTGGCCCATGCGCGGGCAAGCAACAGCGATGGCAGATTCGGTGGGGCCTGCATCGGGATCCCTGTCACATGCAGCGGCCAGCGGCGGATCTTCAGCGGCTGCCTGGGATAGCGGATCAGGCACATGTGAGGCTACACAATCCGGTTCGGGATCTGCTGCGGAAAAGGAATCCGCTGCTGTTTCCTCGGGATCCTCTACGCATGGGTCGCTTGTGCCATCTCCTGTAGCACGACCGCCACGCGTATGTCAGAGTCAGCCCCAACAAGTCACAACTTCACGTGTCATGATAAGGTCGCAGAAAGGTATAAGAAATCCAAAAATCAGAACTGATGGTACTGTTCCATATGGTATGTTGTGCATTGCAGGAGAACCAACAAATGTAGAAGATGCACTTGAGGATCCCAATTGGAAAATAGCAATGGATGAAGAATACTCAGCGCTTATGAGGAACAAGACTTGGCATCTTGTACCAGAGAAAAGAGGTAAAAATATCATTGACTGCAAATGGGTTTATTGAATCAAAAGAAAGGCAGATGGCTCCATTGACAGGTATATAGCTTGCTTGGTTGCAAAAGGTTTTAAACAGCACTATGGTTTGGGCTATGAAGATACTTTTAGTCCTGTTGTCAAAGCCGCAACTATTAGACTTGTGCTAGCTATTTCTGTGTCCAGGGGATGGAGCTTGAGACAGCTAGATGTCAAGAACGCGTTTTTGCATGGTGTTCTGGAAGAGGAGGTTTATATAAGACAACCGCATGGATATGTAAATAAGCAGGTACCTCATCATGTGTGCAAGCTTGATAAGGCACTTTATGGCTTGAAGCAAGCACCAAGGGCATGGTATTCAAGGTTAAGCTCTAAGTTAAGGTGTTTGGGTTTTACTGCATCTAAGGCTGACACGTCATTGTTCATCTACAACAAAGCAAGCATAACTATATTCCTGCTAGTATATGTTGATGATATTATAGTTGCAAGCTCCTCACAAAGTGCTACTAATGCTCTCCTGCATGATTTAAGCTTGGAATTTGCTTTGAAAGATCTTGGTGATCTACACTTCTTTTGGGGCATGGAAGTTAAGAAGATTCAAGATGGTATAACATTAAACCAGGAAAAGTATGCCACTGAACTTCTCGCTCGTATGGGGATGAAAGATTGGAAGCCTTCACCTACACCATTATCTTCTTCAGAAAAGCTTTCAGCTTTTGAAGGTGAACTGCTCAAAGAAGAAGAGATCACAAAATACAGAAGTGCGGTAGGAGCCCTACAGTACTTGACACTGACAAGGCCTGATGTTTCCTTTGCTGTTAACAAGGTTTGTCAATATCTTCATGCACCTACTACTGTACATTGGACAACTGTCAAAAGAATTCTACGGTATATCAAACATACTGTGAGTTTGGGACTTCAAGTCAAGCACTCTAACTCTACTCTAGTTAGTGCATTTTCTGATGCTGACTGGGCAGGATGCAGTGATGAAAGGAAGTCAACTGGAGGATTTGCAGTATGTTTTGGATATAATCTCATTTCTTGGAGTGCCAGGAAACAAGCCACAGTATCCAGGTCAAGCACTGAAGCCGAATACAAGTCACTAGCTAATGCTACTGCTGAAATCATTTGGGTTGAATCATTGCTCAATGAATTGGGAATCAAACAGCGTCGTGTGTCATGTTTGTGGTGTGACAATTTGGGAGCCACATATCTTTCTGCAAACCCAGTGTTTCATGGTCGAACCAAGCACATAGAAATTGATTTTCACTTTGTAAGAGAAAGAGTTACAGAAAAGAAGCTAGACATACGGTTCATTCCCTCCAAAGATCAAGTTGCAGACGGGTTTACCAAAGCTTTGCCAGTCAAGCTAATTGAAGAATTCAAGAAGAATCTTAATGTAAGGTAGTTGAGATTAAGGGAGGGTGTTAGAATTATAGATGATGTAATCTCAACTATTTATCTCATTTCCTCTCCCGTAACAACCTCAAACTCTATCCCATGTAACAACCTGGATCCTAGCAATCAGGTGCAACTTGTATGCCACGGCAAGGGCTTCTTGACTCGATCAATATAACACCACGCGGCTCTCTGCGGAGAGTAGGAATGCTTCCCAACTGATACCATGAACCAACATGCTAATGATTTATGTCAGCGGTGGGCGTGCTGTGCCTCCATTGGTTTGTGTGTGTATCTTGCACGTAGCATAGGGTAAATGTGTTGGAAAGCTGTGTTAGAGCATCTCCAGCAGGCGCCGGTCGCGCCGCGCGCAAAAAACACATATGCCACGTGCGCATCGCGTGGTTTGGCGCGGCGCGCAGCGCTGGCTCCAGCAGCCGCGCTAAAATGCAGCGCGCGCGCCGATCCAGCAGCGCGCAAAAATGCAGCGCGCGCGACTCGCACAAACAACATATGCATTCAAAAACAAAAGCAAATAAAATCAAAAACAAACAAAAATAAATAGTTCAATTTCGTTTATTACAACTCAAACAAACAGTTTATCATTCAATACAACAAATAGTGCAATTAAACACAACAAATAGTTCAACAATACAATAACGAACGCACAAATCATGATGCTCTTTGTCGTCCATTCCATGCCCACCACTCCTCAATGAGATCCTTCTGAAGATCATTATGCGCTGCAGGACGTCAAATGGCATGATAGGAGGCAACAAAACGGACCACCCTTTCAGCCCTCCGTCGCACTCGCACGGGATATCCCAAGAGCTCATACTGAGAGTAGTCTACATCTTGGCCACGCTCATTCTCGATGATCATGTTGTGCATGATCACTGTCGGTGGGAAACGACATCTATGGGATCACAAGAATCCCTACTACGGTTGCGGGGCGCGGGGTCGTGAGAAGAGCGGATCAAACAGATAGCACACGGTTCGTTTATCCAGGTTCGGGCCGCGGGGATGCGTAAAACCCTACTCCTGCTTTGGTGGATTGTATATCTGTGTTCTTGAGCTAGCTATGGGGCGTGAGGAGCTCCAAAAAGCTGAATCCTTCCTCCTGGTCGCCTCGAGCCTCCTTTTATAGGAAAGGGGTTGCCACAGTGACACACAGGAGGTGGAAAGGGTACAGTGATGTGAGGTTATCCCTCACATTACATGACAAGGCGTATTTAATGCGTCTTGCCCAGGTGTCCTTGCTTTATCGGGGACAGGGGAGAGCCCTGTCTCGTCCATCGCCGCTCCCTCTTGTGTCGACACGCGCCTTGGCCAGCGGCGCCCGCGGTGCCATGTAGGTAGGCAGGCAGCTGAGGTGGCGCAGTGGTGGGTCTCCACGAAGATCCACATGCCGCCGCACAGGTGCCTGCCCAGCTGGTTGGGTTGGCAGCTGCATGCGAACGGCGGTGGAGGTTTGACTTGCGTGGGCCTGATGGTGGCCCTACGGGTGTTCTTGGCAAGGGCCTTGCTGGGGCCCCGGCAATGGTCTTGCCGTGGCACCTGCTGTCATCCCCGGCAAGGCTCTTGCCGAGGGCCTTGTGGTCCTCCTTGGCTGGGATCCCGCCAAGGATCATCATCTTCTAAAGGGTGTATCTAATCTTGAATGCCTTCACAAAGATCTGCATGCCACCACGGGGATGTCTCCTGAATCCTTGCCCCATGGGGGCAGTGGACTCAAGGGTGACTCACTCCGTAGGTGTGGGGCGAGCTGCCACGGCAAGGGTCTTGCCGGGTTTGCTAAAACCGCCTCCCAGCAAGGGGAAGGGGGAGGGGCGAGGCCGTGGGCGAGGCCGAGGCGCTCGGGGAAGAGGAGGACGGGGCGGCGCGCCGGCCTCGCCTTCGCCAGCGGTTCCTCCCCCCATGGAGGGCCACGTTGGAGATGACCCTTGTGAGTTCTTCGTCAGGCTGCGCCGGCCGCCTCATCGTCGCCTTCGTCTCCCGACTCCATTCGCGCGGGAGATGGAGCTGGATCCGCCGGAGTCGCTGCGGCTGCACATGAGGGGCTGCGGGATCAGTGGCATGCGGGCCTGCGTCGACTTCCCCGCCCCTCGCGTGATGTATCTTTGTCGGGGATGGAAGACGTTTTCTCATATCCACCGCTTGACGGAGGGGCTCACTCTCCATTTTAAGCGGATGGAGGGTGGCCTTCTCTCCGTCAAGGACTTCGGGTCTCTGTTGAATTTAAAACTTGTAACCCCATCATTCATGTTTTTCATTCCCCATGGATTGTACCTGAGTGGAGTGTTTTTAATGAAAAAGGGATGCTTGCCGGGTCATTTGTTTGCGGGTGGAACCCACAACAAGGAGTAAATCCTTGATATCTTCAAGATAAACATTTGCTTGCTCGGCAACAGGCCTTGCCGTCTCCCCACTTCGCTCGACCTTCCTCACGCCTTTGGCGGAGGCAGGGATGAGGCGGGTTCTGGCTCCTTGTTTCATCCCTTCGCTGTCGCGACTACGACCAAACTTGGCCCCAGGAACGAGCCCTAGGGCCTAGAGTTATGGGAGCACGATAGCTTAGGGGAAAACGAGGTTTCACATACCTCAGTCCATAATGGAATGCATGATAAGGGATGAGAAACTTATCTGAAGATGCAGCCCCCGGCAATCCTGGTTCGCCGTGGGTGAATCTTTGCTCTTGCAGCCCCCGGCAATGCTGGCTTGCCGGGGGCTAGATGCTGGTATGTTCATCTTCTTTTCCTCCCCAAGTGGTTCGGCACGGATATCCGTGTGTCCTGTGAACCAAAGAAGACAAAAGAAAGACAAAGGGATGCACACTCGACCTCTAAGCTAGGGGTTAGTCGCCGTTAAGCACTATCAACCCTAACCAAGGACGAGACTCGACCTAGCATGCATGCTATAACTAAGGGCGCCAGCGCTTCATTTACATGTCCTTAGGGTCTGCGCCTGGCTTTGTACAAAGGGTTAAATGCATCATCGGCAATGCTTGTACAAAAGGTGGCTTGCCGGGGGGGCCGGTAAGCCGCGCCTCACGGGTAAAACTTGCGAAGATGCTCAATGTTCCAGGAGTTACTCACCGGAACGGCATCTTCGGTCTCTAGGCGGACTGCGACGGGCCTGGTGACTCGTATTACCCGATAAGGGCCTTCCCACTTTGGCGTCAACTTGTTGGAATTCTTGACCGATTGAACGCGCCGAAGGACAAGGTCGCCTTCCTCAAGGCTTCGGGCATGAACCTTGCGGCTATGGTAGCGGCGCAAGGCTTGCTGGTAGCGTGCTGCTCTCATAGCCACCCGAAGACGATCTTCCTCAAGGAGCATTGCGTCATCTTGCCACAGTTTCTCTTGCTCAAGCTCATCATAAGCGAGCACTTGAGGTGACCCGTATATGAGTTCAGTGGGGAGAACTGCTTCTGTCCCGTATACTAGGGCAAAGGGTGTCTGGCCGGTGGCTCGATTTGGCGTTGTCCTGATCGACCAAAGAACCATCGGCAACTCATCAATCCAGCGCCTTCCACTCTTGTGCAGCCTGTCAAAGGTCTTGGTCCTTAAGCCTCACAGTACTTCAATGTTTGCCCTCTCAGCTTGACCATTGCTTCGTGGGTGAGCAACGGAAGCGAAACAGACTTTGCTGCCGAGGTCTTGGATATATTGCATGAAGGTGCGGCTTGTGAACTGTGTGCCGTTGTCGGTGATGACCCTGTTGGGTACACCAAAATGGCACACTAGTTCCTTGAAGAACTTTACGGCTGACTGAGCTGTGACCTTCCTCACTGCCTCCACATCCGGCCACTTTGTGAACTTGTCGATTACAACGTACAAGTACTCAAAGCCCCCGACAGCGCGGGGGAAAGGGCCCAGTATGTCGAGCCCCCAGACCGAGAAGGGCCAGGAGAGAGGAATGGTTTGAAGGGCTTGAGCTGGCTGATGAAGCTTCTTTGAATGGAACTAACACGCTTCACACCTGGTGACTAGTGTCGTCGCATCCTGGAGGGCGGTGGGCCAGAAGAAGCCTTGCCGGCAAGGGCCCTTTACCCGATGTCGGATCCACATATGCCTCCGTGTATCTCCGCCAATAGCTCTAGTCCTTCCTCCCGAGGGATACACTTCAATTTCACATCGTTCGGCCTCTTTCTGTACAGGACGTCATCGACGAACTGGTACATGGTAGAGCGACGGGCTACTTTTTCTGCATCTTCCTGCTCTTCAGGAAGTTCCCCTGTTTGGAGGAATCGGACGGTATGTTGTGCCCATGCTGGAGCCTGGGGCTCGACGGCGAGGACTAAAGGTATTTCCTCCGCTATAGGAGCGACTATCTCAATGGCAAGAGCTTGACGCTCCGCCGGAGCTAGCCTTCCCATGGCGGGCTCAGTGTCCCCAGCAACATCCTTCCCGGTGGCTCTGGGGAGCTCGGTGGGAAAGTACTTGCCGGGTCCTGATTTCCTCCTCTTGTTCTGCTCTGTTGATGGATCAACGGATGGCTGAGTTAGCTAGAGCACAAAGGTACCTGGTTCCACAGGTAGCTTGAGTGCAGCGCGTTTTGACAGGTAATCGGCGATATCGTTCTCCGCTCGGGGAACGTATTCAGCCTGTATACCGTCGAAACGCTCTTCCAGCTTTCTCACTTCATCGACGTAGGCCTTCATCAACGGGCTCTGGTAGTCCTTGTGGACTTGCTTGATGACGAGCTGCGAGTCGCCCCTGACGATGAGCTTCTTGATTCCGAGGTCCGCCGCGATCCTAAGACCGGAAAGCAGCCCTTCGTACGCTGCCGTGTTGTTTGTTCACACCTCCCTGGGGAAGTGCATCTGGATGACGTACTTGAGGTGCTCTCCGTCTTGGAAATATGCCCTAGAGGCAATAATAAATTGATTATTATTATATTTCCTTGTTCATGATAATCGTTTATTATCCATGCTAGAATTGTATTGATAGGAAACTCAGATACATGTGTGGATACATAGACAACACCATGTCCCTAGTAAGCCTCTAGTTGACTAGCTCGTTGATCAATAGATGGTTACGGTTTCCTGACCATGGACATTGGATGTCGTTGATAACGGGATCACATCATTAGGAGAATGATGTGATGGACAAGACCCAATCCTAAGCATAGCACTAGATCGTGTAGTTCGTATGCTAAAGCTTTGCTAATGTCAAGTATCATTTCCTTAGACCATGAGATTGTGCAACTCCCGGATGCCGTAGGAGTGCTTTGGGTGTGCCAAACGTCACAACGTAACTGGGTGGCTATAAAGGTACATTACAGGTATCTCCGAAAGTGTCTGTTGGGTTGGCACGAATCGAGACTGGGATTTGTCACTCCGTGTAAGCGGAGAGGTATCTCTGGGCCCACTCGGTAGGACATCATCATAATGTGCACAATGTGATCAAGGAGTTGATCACAGGATGATGTGTTACAGAACGAGTAAAGAGACTTGCCGGTAACGAGATTGAACAAGGTATCGGGATACCGACGATCGAATCTCGGGCAAGTATCGTACCGATAGACAAAGGGAATTGTATACGGGATTGATTAAGTCCTTGACATCGTGGTTCATCCGATGAGATCATCGTGGAACATGTGGGAGCCAACATGGGTATCCAGATCCCGCTGTTGGTTATTGACCGGAGAACGTCTCGGTCATGTCTGCATGTCTCCCGAACCCGTAGGGTCTACACACTTAAGGTTCGATGACGCTAGGGTTATAAAGGAAGTTAGTATGTGGTTACCGAATGTTGTTCGGAGTCCCGGATGAGATCCCGGACGTCACGAGGAGTTCCGAAATGGTCCGGAGGTAAAGATTTATATATGGGAAGTCCTGTTTTGGACACCGGAAGAGTTTCGGGGTTTATCGGTAACGTACCGGGACCACCGGGAGGGTCCCGGGGGTCCACCAAGTGGGGCCACCAACCCCAGAAGGCTGCGTGGGCCAAGTGTGGGAGGGGACCAGCCCCTAGGAGGGCTGGTGCGCCCCCCACAAGGGGCCCAAGGCGCAAGGATAAGTGGGTGGGGGCAAACCCTAGTCCAGTTGGGCCTTAAGGCCCACCTAGTGGGTTCCTTCCCCTCTTTCCCCTCTTGGCCGCCCCTTTGGATCCCATCTAGGGCTGCCGCCCCCCCTAGGGGTGGGAAACCCTAGAGGGGGCGCAGCCCTCCCCTTCCCCTATATATATGAGGCCTAGGGGCTGCCCACAACACGCGATTAGATCTCTCGTTTGGTGCAGCCCTGCATCTCTCTCTCCCTCCTCTTCTGTGGTGCTTGGCGAAGCCCTGCAGGATAGCCACGCTCCTCCATCACCACCATGCCGTTGTGCTGCTGTTGGATGAAGTCTTCCTCAACCTCTCCCTCTCTCCTTGCTGGATCAAGGCGTGGGAGACGTCACAGGGCTGTACGTGTGTTGAACGCGGAGGTGCCGTGCGTTCGGCACTTGGTCATCGGTGATTTGAATCACGACGAGTACGACTCCATCAACCCCGTTCACTTGAACGCTTCCGCTTAGCGATCTACAAGGGTATGTAGATGAACTCTCTTTCTACTCGTTGCTGGTCTCTCCATAGATAGATTTTGGTGATACGTAGGAAATTTTTTGAATTTCTGCTACGTTCCCCTACAGTGGCATCATGAGCTAGGTCTATTGCGTAGATTCTATGCACGAGTAGAACACAAAGTAGTTGTGGGCGTTGATTTTGTTCAATATGCTTGCCGTTACTAGTCTTATCTTGATTCGGCGGCATCGTGGGATGAAGCGGCCCGGACCGACCTTACACGTACTCTTACGTGAGACTGGTTCCACCGACTGACATGCACTAGTTGCATAAGGTGGCTAGCGGGTGTCTGTCTCTCCCACTTTAGTCGGATCGGATTCGATGAAAAGGGTCCTTATGAAGGGTAAATAGCAATTGGCATATCACGTTGTGGTCTTTGCGTAGGTAAGAACCGTTCTTGCTAGAAACCCATAGCAGCCACGTAAAACATGCAAACAACAATTAGAGGACGTCTAACTTGTTTTTGCAGGGTATGCCATGTGATGTGATATGGCCTAAGGATGTGATGAATGATATATGTGATGTATGAGATTGATCATGTTCTTGTAATAGGAATCACGACTTGCATGTCGATGAATATGACAACCGGCAGGAGCCATAGGAGTTGTCTTTATTTATTTATGACCTGCGTGTCAACATAAACGTCATGTAATTACTTTACTTTATTGCTAACCGTTAGCTGTAGTAGTAGAAGTAATAGATGACGTGACAACTTCAAGAAGACACGATGATGGAGATCATGATGATGGAGATCATGGTGTCATGCCGGTGACGATGATGATCATGGAGCCCCGAAGATGGAGATCAAAAGGAGCAAAGTGATATTGGCCATATCATGTCACTATTTGATTGCATGTGATGTTTATCATGTTTATACATCTTATTTGCTTAGAACGACGGTAGTAAATAAGATGATCCCTCACAACAATTTCAAGAAGTGTTCTCCCCTAACTGTGCACCGTTGCTACAGTTCGTTGTTTCGAAGCACCACGTGATGATCGGGTGTGATAGATTCTAACATTCACATACAACGGGTGTTGACGAGCCTAGCATGTACAGACATGGCCTCGGAACACATGCAAACACTTAGGTTGACTTGACGAGCCTAGCATGTACAGACATGGCCTCGGAACACAGTAGACCGAAAGGTCGAGCATGAGTCGTGTAGAAGATACGATCAACATGAAGATGTTCACCGATGTTGACTAGTCCGTCTCACGTGATGATCGGACATGGCCTAGTTGACTCGGATCATGTAATCACTTAGATAACTAGAGGGATGTCTATCTAAGTGGGAGTTCATAAGATGAACTTAATTATCCTGAACATAGTCAAAAGGATTTTGCAAATTATGTCGTAGCTCGCGCTTCAGTTCTACTGTTTAGATATGTTCCTAGAGAAAATTAGTTGAAAGTTGATAGTAGCAATTATGCGGACTAGGTCCGTAAACTGAGGATTGTCCTCATTGCTTCATAGAAGGCTTATGTCCTTAATGCACCGCTCAGTGTGCTGAACCTCGAATGTCGTCTGTAGATGTTGCGAACATCTGACATACACGTTTTGATAACTACATGATAGTTCAGTTAAATGGTTTAGAGTTGAGGCACCGAAGACGTTTTTGAAACGTCGCGAAACATATGAGATGTTTTGAGGGCTGAAATTGGGATTTCAGGCTCGTGCCCACGTCAAGAGGTATAAGACCTCCGACGATTTTCTTAGCCTACATACTAATGGAGAAAAGCTCAATTGTTGAGCTTGTGCTCAGATTGTCTGAGTACAACAATCATTTGAATCAAGTGGGAGTTGATCTTCCAGATGAGATAGTGATGTTTCTCCGAAGTCATTACCACCAAGCTGCTAGAGCTTTGTGATGAACTATAATATATCAGGGACATATATGATGATCCTTGAGTTATTCGCGATGTTTGACACCGCGAAGGTAGAAATCAAGAAGGAGCATCAATTGTTGATGGTTGGTGAAACCACTAGTTTCAAGAAGGGCAAGGGCAAGAAGGGATACTTCATGAAACGGCAAATCAGCTGCTGCTCTAATGAAGAAACCCAAAGTTGAACCCAAACCCGAGACTAAGTGCTTCTGTAATAAGGGGAACAGCCATTGGAGCAGAATTACCCTAGATACTTGGTAGATAAGAAGGCTTGTAAGGTCGATAGAAGTATATTGGATATACATTGTGTTGATGTGTACTTTACTAGTACTCCTAGTAGCACCAGGGTATTAGATACCGGTTCGGTTGCTAAGTGTTAGTAACTCGAAATAAAAGCTACGGAATAAACGGAGACTAGCTAAAGGTGAGCTGACGATATGTGTTGGAAGTGTTTCCAATGTTGATATGATCAAGCATCGCACGCTCCCTCTACCATCGAGATTGGTGTTTGCGTTGAGCATAGACATGATTGGATTATGTCCATCGCAATACGGTTATTCATTTAAGGAGAATAATGGTTACTCTGTTTATTTGAATAATGCCTTCAATGGTCTTACACCTAAAATGAATGGTTTATTGAATCTTGATCGTAGTGATACACATGTTCATGCCAAAAGATAGTAATGATAGTACCACCTACTTGTGGCACTGCCACGTAAGTCATATCGGTATAAAAACGCATGAGGAAGCTCCATGTTGATGGATCTTTGGGCTCACTTGTTTTGAAAAGTTTGAGACATGCGAACCATGTCTATTGGTGTATATGCATGAAGAAACTCCATGCAAATGGACCGTTTGGACTCACTTGATTTTGAATCAGTTGAGACATGCAAATCATACCACATGGGCAAGATGACTGAAAGCCTCGGTTTTAGTAAAATGGAACTAGAAAGCAACTTGTTGGAAGTAATGCATCTTGATGTGTGCAGTCCAATGAGTGCTGAGGCATGTAGTGGATATCGTTATGTTCTTACTTCACAGATGATTTTGTTGAGTATATTTACTGATGAATCACGAGTCTGAATTATTGAAAGGTTCAAGTAATTTCAGGGTGAAGTTTAAAGATCGTCGTGACGAGGGGATAAAGTATCTATGATATGATCATAGAGATGAATATCTGAATTACAAGTTTGGCACAGAATTAAGACATTGTGGAAATTGTTTCACAACCAATACAGCCTGGAACACCGTAGTGTGATGGTGTGTCCGAACATCATAACTACACCCTATTGGATATGATGCATACCATGATGTCTCTTATCGAATTACCACGATAGTTTATGGGTTAGGCATTAGAGACAACCACATTCACTTTAAAAAGGGGCACCACGTAATTCCGATGAGATGACACCGTATGAACTATGGTCTAGAGAGACCTAAGCTGTCATTTCTTAAAAGTTTGGGGCTGCGACGCTTATGTGAAAAAGTTTCAGGCTGATAAGCTCGAACCCAAAGCGGATAAATGCATCTTCATAGGACACCCAAAATAGTTGGGTATACCTCCTGTCTCAGATTCGAAAGCAATAATGGATTGTTTCTAGAATCGGGTCCTTTCTCGAGGAAAAGTTTCACTCGAAAGAATTGAGTGGGAGGATGGTGGAAACTTGATGAGGTTATTGAACCGTCTCTTCAACTAGTGTGTGGCAGAGCACGAAAATTGTTCCTGTGGCACCCACACCAATTGAAGTGGAAGCTTATGATATTGATAACGAGACTTCATGTCAAGTCACTCCCAAACCTCGTAGGATGACAAGGATGCGTACTACTTCTGAGTGGTACGTAATCCTGTCTTGAAGTCATGTTGCTAGACAACAATGAACCTACAAGCTGTGGAGAAGCGTTGGTGGGCCCGGATTCCGATAAATGGCTCGAGGCCATAAAATCCGAGGTAGGATCCATGTATGAAAACAAAGTGTAGACTTTTGAAGAACTACTTGATGGCCGTAAGGCTGTTGAGTACAGATGGATTTTAAAAGGAAGACAGACAATGATGGTGTGTATCACCATTAAGAAAGCTCGACTTGTCGTTAAGATGTTTTCCGACAAGTTCAAGGAGTTGACTATGGTGAGACTTTCTCACTCATAGCGATGCTGAGAGTCTGTTGGAATTATATTAGCAATTACTGCATTATTTATGAAATCTTGCAGATAGGATGTCAAAACATTGTTTCCTCGACGATTTTCTTGAGGAAAGGTTGTATGTGATACAACCGGAAGATTTTGTCAATCCTGAAATATGCTAATAAGTATGCAAAGCTCCAGCAATCCTTCTAAGGACTGGAGTAAGCATCTCAGAGTTGGGATGTGTGCTTTGATGAGATGATCAAAGATTTTGGTGTATACAAAGTTTATGAGAAACTTGTATTTCCAAAGAAGTGAGTGGGAGCACTATAGAATTTCTGATGAGTATATGTTGTTGACATATTGTTGAACAGAAATGATGTAGAATTTCTAAGAAAGCATATAGGGTCATTTGAAAAGTGTTTTTCAATGAAAGCCTGGATTAAGCTACTTGAGCATTGAGCATCAAGATCTATAAGGGTAGATCAAAACGCTTAATGGTACTTTCAAATGAGCACATACCTTGACATGATCTTGAAGGTGTTCAAGATGGATCAGTCAAAGAAGGAGTTCTTACCTGAGTTGTAAGGTATGAAGTTAAGACTTAAAGCTCGACCATGGCAGAATAGAGAGAAAGGACGAAGGTCGTCTGCTATGCTTAAGACATAGGCTCTACAGTATGCTATGCTGTGTACCGCACCTGAAGTGTGCCTTGAGTCAGTCAAGGGGTACAAGAGTGATCAAAGAATGGATCACAGGACAGCGGTCAAAGTTATCCTTAGTAACTAGTGGACTAAGGAATTTTTCTCGATTATGGAGGTGGTAAAGAGTTCGTCGTAAAGGGTTACGTCGATGCAAGCTTAACACCTATCCGGATAGCTCTGAGTAGAGATACCGGATACGTATAATGGAGCAACAATTTAGAATAGCTCCAAGTAGAACAGTTATTTGGAATAGCTCCAAATAGAACGTGGTAGCTACATCTAGGAGATGACATAGAGATTTGTAAAGCACACACGGATCTGAAAGTTCAGACCCGTTGACTAAAAACCTCTCTCACAAGCAACATGATCAAACCTAGAACTCATTGAGTGTTAATCACATAGTGATGTGAACTAGACTACTGACTCTAGTAAACTCTTGGGTGTTAGTCACATGGCGATGTGACCTGTGAGTGTTAATCACATGGCGATGTGAACTAGATTATTGACTCTAGTGCAAGTGGGGGACTGTTGGAAATATGCCCTAGAGGCAATAATAAATTGATTATTATTATATTTCCTTGTTCATGATAATCGTTTATTATCCATGCTAGAATTGTATTGATAGGAAACTCAGATACATGTGTGGATACATAGACAACACCATGTCCCTAGTAAGCCTCTAGTTGACTAGCTCGTTGATCAATAGATGGTTACGGTTTCCTGACCATGGACATTGGATGTCGTTGATAATGGGATCACATCATTAGGAGAATGATGTGATGGACAAGACCCAATCCTAAGCATAGCACTAGATCGTGTAGTTCGTATGCTAAAGCTTTGCTAATGTCAAGTATCATTTCCTTAGACCATGAGATTGTGCAACTCCCGGATGCCGTAGGAGTGCTTTGGGTGTGCCAAACGTCACAACGTAACTGGGTGGCTATAAAGGTACATTACAGGTATCTCCGAAAGTGTCTGTTGGGTTGGCACGAATCGAGACTGGGATTTGTCACTCCGTGTAAGCGGAGAGGTATCTCTGGGCCCACTCGGTAGGACATCATCATAATGTGCACAATGTGATCAAGGAGTTGATCACAGGATGATGTGTTACAGAACGAGTAAAGAGACTTGCCGGTAACGAGATTGAACAAGGTATCGGGATACCGACGATCGAATCTCGGGCAAGTATCGTACCGATAGACAAAGGGAATTGTATACGGGATTGATTAAGTCCTTGACATCGTGGTTCATCCGATGAGATCATCGTGGAACATGTGGGAGCCAACATGGGTATCCAGATCCCGCTGTTGGTTATTGACCGGAGAACGTCTCGGTCATGTCTGCATGTCTCCCGAACCCGTAGGGTCTACACACTTAAGGTTCGATGACGCTAGGGTTATAAAGGAAGTTAGTATGTGGTTACCGAATGTTGTTCGGAGTCCCGGATGAGATCCCGGACGTCACGAGGAGTTCCGGAATGGTCCGGAGGTAAAGATTTATATATGGGAAGTCCTGTTTTGGACACCGGAAGAGTTTCGGGGTTTATCGGTAACGCACCGGGACCACCGGGAGGGTCCCGGGGGTCCACCAAGTGGGGCCACCAACCCCAGAAGGCTGCGTGGGCCAAGTGTGGGAGGGGACCAGCCCCTAGGAGGGCTGGTGCGCCCCCCACAAGGGGCCCAAGGCGCAAGGATAAGTGGGAGGGGGCAAACCCTAGTCTAGTTGGGCCTTAAGGCCCACCTAGTGGGTTCCTTCCCCTCTTTCCCCTCTTGGCCGCCCCTTTGGATCCCATCTAGGGCTGCCGCCCCCCCTAGGGGTGGTAAACCCTAGAGGGGGTGCAGCCCTCCCCTTCCCCTATATATATGAGGCCTAGGGGCTGCCCACAACACGCGATTAGATCTCTCGTTTGGTGCAGCCCTGCATCTCTCTCTCCCTCCTCTTCTGTGGTGCTTGGCGAAGCCCTGCAGGATAGCCACGCTCCTCCATCACCACCATGCCGTTGTGCTGCTATTGGATGAAGTCTTCCTCAACCTCTCCCTCTCTCCTTGCTGGATCAAGGCGTGGGAGACGTCACAGGGCTGTACGTGTGTTGAACGCGGAGGTGCCGTGCGTTCGGCACTTGGTCATCGGTGATTTGAATCACGACGAGTACGAATCCATCAACCCCGTTCACTTGAACGCTTACGCTTAGCGATCTACAAGGGTATGTAGATGAACTCTCTTTCTACTCGTTGCTGGTCTCTCCATAGATAGATCTTGGTGATACGTAGGAAAATTTTTGAATTTCTGCTACGTTCCCCTACACTCCGGTGGGCGCGACAAGCAGTACGCCAGCCCCGGCGCCATGTAAGGAGAAAGCTCCATCAAAGTACATGATCCAACTGCAACTTGCCTCCTTGCCGGGGAGAGCAGTCTCTTGGGCTTCTTCGTCAGGCGTTGCGGTCCATTCTCCAATGAACTCCGCCAGGACTCGGCTCTGAATCGTCGAAGTACTTTCAAACTTGAGGCCAAAGCTGGACAGCTCCAGTGCCCATTCCACAATTCTTCCCGTTGCATCTGGATTGTGCAATATCTGTTGCAGAGGGAGGCGAGTGACGACAGTGATCTCGTGTGCCTGGAAGTAGTGATGCAGCTTCCTCTAGGCCATAAGAAGGCCGAAGAGCAGTTTCTGCACGCCGGAGTACCTTGATCTAGCTCCCTGCAGGAGGGAACTAACAAAGTAGACCGGGTGATGCATCATTTTCTTCTTCGATGGCACTTCAACTAGCTGTGTCGTCTCTGCATTGGTGGTGTCGGGTTTTGTCGCTGCCATTACCTCATCGTCAACCTCTCTCTGCGCCACTAGTGCGGCGCTGACCACCTGGTTCGTTGCCGCCAGGTATAGCAGCCACGGCTCATGTGGCCTAGGCGCAACTAGTATTGGTGCGGAGGAGAGGTACTTCTTCAAATCTTGCAATGCTGCTTTGGCTTCTGGCGTCCACTCCATCAGGCCCGCCTTTTTCAGGATCTTCAAAAAGGGAAGGGCGCGCTCGGCAGACTTGGAAATGAATCTGCCCATGGCAGCGACGCAACCAGCAAGCGGACGCACATCCTTGATTCGCTTGGGTGCTTCAATCTGCTCTATAGCTTTGATCTTGTCCGGATTGGCCTCGATCCCATGCTGTGACACAAAGAACCCGAGAAGCTTGCCGGACGGGACGCCAAAGACACACTTCTCAGGGTTCAGCTTGAGATTGATCTTGCGCAGGTTTGCAAATGTTTCTTGCAAATCCGGTATGAGGGTTGCCCTGTGTCGTGGTTCTAACTCTGACAGTGATGTAGGGGGGTGAATATGGAGAGGCTAGATCTTAGCTATTGGGAAGTTGTTACACGCGAGGTTTACGAGTTCAGGCCCTTCTCGGAGGAAGTAATAGCCCTACGTCTCGGAGCCCGGAGGCGGTCGACTGGATTATGCGTGTATGGATTACAGGGGTGCGAACCCTTCATACTGAGGAGGGGGTGGCTTATATAGAGTTCGCCGGCCCCCTCCTGCCCTCAGTAATGTAGGGTTTAAGGTACATTTAAGATTGGGCATTACTGGTAACGCCCCTAATAAAGTGCTATAATGACCATAAAGACTACTTAACAGCCGACCGTTTGCATGTGGAGTGACTTTAGGTCTCCTGGCAGTCGAGTGGTTGGCGTGATAGCTTCTTGGTCGAGTGTCTTGAACCCGTCGAGTGGGACACCTTCAAGTTGACTGAAAGGTGACTTCTTCTAGGGATGTCCTTGGGTAGGGCTCTTTGGACGGATCCATGCCCCTACCCTAGGTACATAGCTTCATCATTAGCCCCCGAATGGATCGAGGTTAGAGTGGGGAAAGAGTTGGGGATCTTTCCGACTAGTTCTTTGGGCTACACGAGTGCCTCGTTCCGGGCCGATCGTCACGGATGACGTGATCAACCTCTTTCAGTCGCCTTGATCCATTCTAGGCCTTTCGTCGAGTGAATTTCTTTGCTTGTGACATGCCAAGTGTCGGCGCGAGCGAGGTCTTCTGTTTTTGGCAAGTTGTTCTGCGGCCCGCAGATGTTGCGGGATTCGGATTTTGGGAAGCGCGCGGGACGGGAGCAGTCGCAATAATCGGAAGCGATAAAGCGGAAGCTCCTCGATCTCCGCATCACCTTTTTCACCACGTACTGCGCGTGCGTCTGCTGCGGGATTTGACTGGATAGCCTGGGCCTACCAGTCAGCCACTCGGGAGCGGCCCCTTATAAGTTGCCGGCTCGGGGTTTCCAAGCCGTGTGCTCTCTTCTCCTTCCTTCTTCCTCTCTCCCTTCGCCAGTCCTTCCGCTACTTCCGCTCTCACCCTAGCACCGCAAGCCTGTGTGAGATCTCGCCGGCGACGATGGTGAAGGGCAAGACCACTGCTTTGGAGCGCGCGAAGAAGGCGGCGGCGGGGGGGAAAGGGAAGAGGTCTGCTCGGGGCGGATCCTCCTCTAGGACCGCTCTGCCCAAAGGTTGGATCCAGGGCGACTGGATGCCATCGGTGCTCCGGCAAGAGGATCTCGACGACATGGTCGAGGGGGGAGTCATTCCCCACAAAGCTGTGCGTCTTTCGGGGGGAGAGATCGAACCTCAACCCCGCGACGGTGAGTGTGTGCTCCTAGCCACCCACATCGACCGAGGGTTTTCTCTGCCGCCCCATCCTTTCTTCCGGAGTTTCCTGAATTTCTTCGGAGCGCAGCTCCACCACTTCACTCCCAACTCCATTGTCTACCTTGCTGCTTTCATCTCCATGTGTGAGGCTTTCTTGGGTTGTCGACCCCATTGGGGACTCTTCAAACACATCTTTACCTGCCGTTCTCAATCGGTCAAGAAGGACAAGTCGAGTGACGAGAGGACGCAGGTGATCCAGCTGTGCGGGGGCCTGGCAATCCAGACGAGGGGGAAGAGTTGTTTTCCATCTATCACCTTCCTGGAGTCGGTCCGCGGCTGGCAGTCGACCTGGTTCTACTGCAAGGACGAGGCGACCCCAGGACAGTCGACTGGTCTTCCTCTTTTTTCCCTCGACCGAGCCGAGAAGCCTGCCTCTCTGAAAGTCGCGCCGGAGGAAAAGGCCCAAGTCAAGGTGTTGGCAGGTCGAGTGGTTGAGCTTGTCCGCGAGGGTGTGACTGGTATGGACCTGCTGGAGGTCTTCCTCCAAAGGCGCATCCAACCGCTCCAGGCCCGCGACCACCCGATGTGGCTGTATTCGGGTCTCGACGACACCACTCGGGTCCACCCAGAGGAGGTCACCGACGAGATGGTGGAGGGGTGGCTGTCAAGCATCACGGGGAACAAAGACAACCCCCGAGGAGCCAGGAGGGTAATCCCACTCGACAACTCGTATGAGGTGGACCAGGTATGTCTTTGTGCTCCCGACTGATATCTTGTCTTCTGCATTGGTCTTCTTTGAATAAGTCGATTGACTTTCATCTTGTCTGTTGTTTTCCAGGCGACCACCTAGATGTACTTGACGCCCAACGGGGCACGGGGGTCGACTGAGGAAGGGGAGGCGAGCGGAGGCGAGAGCGGGGACGACCAAGGCAAGTGGGCGTCCGACGGTGAGGGAGAGGGAGGCGACGACATCTTCTCCAGCGAAGGGGAAGAGGAGGAGGTTGAACCTCCCCGCCCGGAGGGGCGATCCAAGCTCACCTACGATCCAGCACGGGAACGTGGCAAGGCGACTGCTCCTGTTGGGCAGTCGTCGAAACGCCCTCGAACCTCTTCTCCTCCGTCGACTGGGAAGGCCCCCAAGCATCCATGAGCGACGCCATCCAAGCCGCCCAAGGCTCTGCCCAAGATGAAGATAGTTGTTCCTACTATTTCCGGGTAATAATAATAAGACTTGCTTTCCTTTGTCGATCGTGGACGGATCCTTGGTCGATTCACTGAGCCAACTGATTGACTTTCGAGATTTGCAGCGGTGCTACTTTTGAGGTCTCCGCCAAGAACGACGACGAAGAGATGGAGGACGCTGTTACCTCCAACCCTGGTACGATTGCTGACGTCCTGCCTTTGAGTCGACTGGACCTTTATTGCAACTCTGGTCGATTTAATGTTTTCCTTGTAGCTCCTCCTCATGTTATCGACCTCCCGGATGATGATGACAACGAACCGCTGAGAGTGAAGAGGAAGAAGAGGGCATCGGCTGGCGAGACCCCACAATCCACTCCGACGCCTGAGGCCGTAGCTCGGGACGATGGCGAACCCACTCGGGCTTCCGTAACTTTCGCCATTCCTCTGACAAGTGTGCAGCCTTCGGCGTCGACTGCGGATCCGTCTTCGCTTTTTGCTGCGTACCCCGTCCCTGAGGACCAAGCGGCTGCTGCGAAGGAGGCTGTTCGCCAGGCGGGGATCATGATGGAACAAGTGAAAGTGGCTCGGGAGGCTTGCCAGGCGGCTTACGACGCAAGCTCGGCTCTTCAGAGCAACGTCCAGGTCAGTCGACTTCAACACTTGGTTTGTTACGATATGTTCTTTGAAGAATCTCTTTTCCGAAGATCTTTATATCTGTACACCCACTGGGTGTCAATTCTTGGACGAGTGGGGGCACGCTAAGTGCACCCACTGGGTGTAGTCCCCGAGACTATGGTGGACTGCTGGCAGTCGACTGCAGTCTTTATATTGAATTGTTGTAGCTGTATTTCTTCACTCGGTCTGATCGGTCCATGTCGAATGGAATGGTATCTTGTCGACTGCGGGCAGTCGACTTTTTTTTTACAGTGGGGGCACGCTGAGTGCACCCATTGGGTGTAGTCCCCGAGACTACTGTCGAATGTTTTTGCTTCGGCTGTAGTCTTAGAAACGCCATCATTGTCTCTTAGTTACTCGGAAGCAACTTATCTTGGACTCGACTTCGGGGTCGGTCGGGTGGGATAAGAACCGGCGGGGGCACGCTAAGTGCACCCACTGGGTGTAGTCCCTGAGACTATGGTGGACTGCTGGCAGTCGACCGTAGTCTTAGTATTTATTGCCTTTGTTTTTTTTACTGAAATGATAACTTCTCCCCTTTGACTTCAGAAATCTTGTGATCTTGGAGCTCGCTTGGCTGACTTGGAGAAGCAGCAAATTCAACTGAACCTTGATCTGGAACTGGCCAGGACAGAGCTGTAGAAGGTCAGAGACGGCGCCGCGGGTAAGACGCCTTTGTCGACTGGTTAGTTTTTAGGCTTGAGTATCTTTCTGCTATTTCCGACTCAATCGTCATTTCTTTGCAGAAAAACTGAACGAAGCTCTGGCGAAGAAGGATCAGGAATTGGCTGCCGCCCGTAAGGAGGCTGATGACAAGACCGCTCTGGCCGTACAGAAGCTGGCTTCGGTTGACCAATTAGAAGGAGAGAATACCAGGTTGAAGACCGCTCTGAATGAAGCCAACAGGCAGACTTCACGTTGGAAGAAGGAGAACCTCATCTTGAGCGAGAAGATGGAAGGCATCGCTCGCAGGAGGGACGACCTGGAGAGCTACTTGAGGATCCTTGCCAAGAAGTTGTACATCAAGCTCGAAGGTGCACATTCAGTTCCGACTGGTTTTTTTGTGTCGACTCAGTCTTATGAAAATTGACTTATCCCTGGATCGTGTATGCAAAGCTTTGCCAGAACTTTGAAGAGGGGACTGGGCGGATCGAAACAAGTTTGGATCCAATCAACTCTCCGGTGAAAGATGAAGCTTCCATGAATCTGCTCCGACTGGAATCTCGCATTGACGGCGTCGTGGATTACTTGGCTCGACTGAAGGTCGCCATGTCGCGGATCGACCCGGCACTTTGGCCAGAGTCTACGCTCCAGAACAATCTTGAGTCTCTGATGACTCGACTTAACAGAATCCCTGACCGAGTGCAGGAGTGGAAGAAGTCTTCTGCTCGGTGTGGTGCTGATGTGGCTCTGTCTCTGGTCCGCGTCCATTGCAAGGAGGTGCGGGAGGAGATGCTGGCCGCCATCCAAGTTGCCAACACGAAGAAGCACAACTTCCAGGACTTCATGGAGACATTTATTGCTGCTACCACCCGTATCGCGGACGGGATCGACTTGGATGAGTTCGTCGCCCCTTCCAGTCCTCCACCTGAGGAGTGAAAAACTTTTTACGCTTCACTTTGAATTTGCCTCAGAATGCCGAGTGGATCTGTAACCGTTGAACTTCTGCCTTAAATTTGCCTCGGAATGCCGAGTGGAATTGTAACAGTTAAACTCTGCTGAGCCGAGGGCTCGAATACTTTATCTGAGGTCTGGGACCTTTTAGGTTTTATTTGAACTTGATTTATCGTTGAACATCTTTGTGGACGATCCGTCGAGTGGAACTTGGTCTTCACTCGAAATAACTTTTGTATTTGTGGTGCAGCTCGGAAGGAGAAGGTAGCAGTCGATTTGCATCTCGTCGTCCTTGCGGGTTGGGTTGTGTTCCGTACTTAGGTGAGCACTGGGCTGCAACTAAGCCCCCGAGTGGGAGGTTTGCTCTCCACTCGGTAGGATTTTTAAACACTTAGGCGAGTGCTGGGCTGCAGCTAAGCCCCCGAGTGGGAGGTTTGCTCTCCACTCGGTAGGATTTTTAAACACTTAGGTGAGCGCTGGGCTGCAGCTAAGCCCCCGAGTGGGAGGTTTGCTCTCCACTCGGTAGGATTTTTTCAAACTTAGGCGAGTGACTGACTGCAGCTAAGTCTCTTAGTGGGAGAACTTAGGCGAGTGCTGGACTGCGGCTAAGCCCCCGAGTGGGAGGTTTGCTCTCCACTCGGTAGGATTTTTTCAAACTTAGGCGAGTGCCTGACTGCAGCTAAGTCTCTTAGTGGGAGAACTTAGGTGAGTGCTGGATTGCAGCTAAGCCCCCGAGTGGGAGGTTTGCTCTCCACTCGGTCGGATTTTTTCAAACTTAGGCGAGTGCCTGACTGTAGCTAAGTCTCTTAGTGGGAGAACTTAGGCGAGTGCTGGACTGCAGCTAAGCCCCCGAGTGGGAGTTTGCTCTCCACTTGGTAGGATTTTTTCAAACTTAGGCGAGTGCCTGACTGCGGCTAAGCCCCCGAGTGGGAGGTTTTCTCTCCACTCGGTAGGATTTTTTCAAACTTAGGCGAGTGCCTGACTGCGGCTAAGTCTCTTAGTGGGAGAACTTTAGGCGAGTGTTGGACTGCAGCTAAGCCCCCGAGTGGGAGGTTTGCTCTCCACTCGGTAGGATTTTTCCAAACTTAGGCGAGTGCCTGACTGCAGCTAAGTCTCTTAGTGGGAGAACTTAGGCGAGTGCTGGACTGCAGCTAAGCCCCCGAGTGGGAGGTTTGCTCTCCACTCGGTAGGATTTTTTCAAACTTAGGCGAGTGCCTGACTGCAGCTAAGTCTCTTAGTGGGAGAACTTAGGCGAGTGTTGGACTGCAGCTAAGCCCCCGAGTGGGAGGTTTGCTCTCCACTCGGTAGGATTTTTTCAAACTTAGGCGAGTGCCTGACTGCAGCTAAGTCTCTTAGAGGGAGAACTTAGGCGAGTGCTGGACTGCAGCTAAGCCCCCAAGTGGGAGGATTGCTCTCCACTCGGTAGGATTTTTCAAACTTAGGCGAAACGGATTCGCGGATAAGTCACCCACTGGGGGATTTCGTATGCAAAAAGTGACAGCAATTATTGGAACACTCTTGTCTTTGATAAAAATGAACTGCAGAAATTTCTCTTATTACATTTTTAGAGGAAGGAGCTCAAGTGTAAAAGGGGCGGAGCAGCTCCGCATTCCAAGCTCGCGGCTCGTCGATCTGGCGATCAACATTGTAGAGGTGATACGCTCCGTTGTGGAGGACTCTAGTGATGATGAAGGGGCCTTCCCAAGTAGGAGCAAGCTTGTGTGGTTTCTGTTGATCCACTCGGAGGACCAAATCTCCTTCTTGGAAGGCTCAACTCTTGACATTCCTGGCATGGAATCGACGCAAGTCTTGCTGATAAATGGTCGATCTGATCATGGCCATCTCTCTCTCTCTTCTTCTAGGAGGTCGACTGCCTCTTGTCGGGCTTGTTCTGCTTCGTCTTCAGTGTAGAGTTCGACTCGGGGTGCGTTGTGAAGAAGATCACTCGGCAGAACTGCTTCGGCTCCATAGACCAGAAAGAATTGAGTTCTTCCATTCGACCGGTTAGGGGTGGTCCTTAATCCCCACAGAACTGACGGAAGTTCGTCGACCCAAGCGCCTGCCGCGTGCTTGAGATCACGCATCAGTCGAGGTTTTAGTCCTTTGAGAATCAGACCATTTGCTCTCTCGGCTTGTCCATTCGACTGGGGATGGGCGACCGAAGCGTAGTCGACTCGTGTGCCTTGAGAGGCGCAAAAAGCTCTGAACTGGTCTGAATCGAAGTTTGACCCATTGTCAGTGATGATGCTATGAGGGACTCCATATCTGAATGTTAGTCCTCTGACGAAACTGATAGCAGTGCAAGCATCAAGGTTCTTGATGGGCTTAGCTTCAATCCATTTGGTAAACTTGTCGACTGCCACAAGCACATGAGTGAAACCGCTCCTGCCTGTTCTCAGTGGACCAACCGTGTCTAGTCCCCAGACAGCAAAGGGCTAGACGAGTGGAATGGTCTTCAGGGCTGATGCAGGCTTGTGTGACATGTTGGAGTAGAACTGGCACCCTTCACACTTGTCGACTATCTCCTTTGCCATCTCATTTGCTCTTGGCCAGTAAAATCCCGCTCGGTATGCTTTAGCCACAATGGTCCGAGAGGACGCATGGTGACCACAGGTCCCCGAGTGGATATCATCAAGGATTATCCGACCCTCTTCTGGTGTTATGCACTTCTGACCAATTCCAGTCGCGCTTTCTCTATACAACTGTCCCTTTATGACTGTGAAGGCCTTGGATCGGCGGACGATCTATCGAGCCTCTTCTTCGTCCTCTGGGAGTTCTTTCCTTAGGATATACACGATGTACGGTATCGTCCAGTCGGGGGTGATAGCCAAGACTTCCATGATCAGGTCGACCACAACAGGAACTTCGACTTCAGTCGGATCTGTGGCACTTTTCGGCTGCGGGGCTTCTTCTGTAAAAGGATCTTCTTGGACTGACGGCGAGTGAATGTGTTCCAGGAACACGTTGCTGGGAATGGCTTCTCTCTTGGAGCCTATCTTTGCCAAATCGTTAGCTGACTGATTTTTCAGTCGGGGGATGTGGTGAAGTTCTAACCCCTCGAATTTATTTTCTAGCTTTCTCACTGCATTGCAATAACCATTCATAGCCGGACTTCTGACGTCCCACTCCTTCATCACCTGATTGACCACCAAATCTGAGTCGCCATAGACCATGAGGCGACGGACGCCGAGTGAAATGGCCATGCGCAACCCATATAAAAGTGCTTCATATTCTGCTTCATTATTGGAGGAATCGAAGTGAATCTGGAGAACGTATCTGAGCTTATCTCCTCGGGGGGAGACTAATACTACCCCAGCACCAGAACCATTCAGCATCTTAGATCCATCGAAGAACATGGTCCAGTGCTCCGAGTGAACTTGAGTCGGAAGTTGCTGTTTGATCCACTCGGCGATGAAATCTACGATTGCTTGGGACTTGATAGCCTTCTTTGCTTCAAACTTGATATCTAAGGGAAGGAGTTCAATCGCCCACTTGGCCACTCGACCAGTTGCATCTCTGTTATGCAGAATCTCTGACAGCGGGGCGTCGCTGACGACTGTAATGGAGTGGTCAGAGAAGTAATGCGCAACCTTCTTCGTGGTCATATAAATCCCATATACAAGCTTCTGGTAATGAGGATATCTTTGTTTTGAAGGTGTCAAAACTTCAGACACATAATAGACTGGGCGCTGAACTCTGAAGGCCTTTCCTTCTTCTTCCCGCTCGACCATAAGTACTGTGCTAACAACTTGCCCTGTGGCTGCAATGTAAAGCAGCAGAGGCTCTTTGCTGATTGGGGTAGCAAGCACCGGCTAGGTGGAGAGCAGAGCTTTGAGCTCTGCGAATGCTGCGTCAGCTTCTGGAGTCCACTCGAACTTGTCAGACTTCTTCATCAGTCGGTAAAGAGGCAACGCCTTTTCACCAAGACGAGAAATGGATTGACTTAGGGCGGCCAAGCAGCCTGTAAGCTTTTGGACATCGTGCACGCGAACGGGACGCTTCATCCGGAGTATGGTGCCAACTTTTTCAGGATTGGCGTCGATCCCCCGTTCGGAAACGAGAAAACCGAGTAACTTTCCACCTGGAACTCCGAATGTGCACTTTGATGGATTGAGCCTGATATCATACCTCCTGAGGTTGGCAAAGGTTTCAGCAAGGTCAGTCCGCAGGTCGGAACCTTTGAGTGACTTGACCAAAATATCATCCATGTATGCCTCCACATTCCGACTGATTTGAGTGAGTAAACACTTTTGAATCATTCTCATGAACGTGGCTCCGGCGTTCTTGAGGCTGAACGGCATGGTGACATAACAGAAGCATCCGAATGGAGTGATGAAAGCTGTTTTGATTTCGTCGGGTCCGTACAGACGGATCTGATGGTACCCGGAATAAGCATCTAGAAAAGACAATCTCTCGCATCCCGCAGTTGAGTCGACTATTTGGTCGATGCGAGGGAGAGGAAAATGATCTTTCGGGCAGGCCCGATTGATATGTTTGAAATCAATGCACATGCAAAGTGACTTGTCCTTCTTGGGGACCATGACGACATTGGCGAGCCATTCGGAGTGGTAAATCTCTCGGATGAACTCTGCTGCTAAGAGCCGAGCCACCTCCTCGCCAATGGCTTGCTTCTTCTGGACGGCGGACCGTCGAAGATGTTCCTTCACAGGCTTGAATTTTGGGTCGACTCGTAGACGGTGCTCAGCCAGCCCCCTGGGTACTCCAGGCATGTCAGAGGGTTTCCATGCGAAGATGTCCTAGTTCTCATGGAGGAGCTGGATGAGCGCTTCTTCCTATTTGGAGTCGAGCATCGTTGAAATGTGAGTCGGGGCAACATCGGGGTCGGTCGGGTGAATGTGGGCTGTCTTTGTTTCACCGGACGACTGAAAAGCTGATTCTGAAGCAGGCTTCTTGGCCCGTAGCAATTCGCTCGGGTCGGCAGTCTTTTGGTACTCTTACAGCTCGACCACTGCCATCTGTGCATCTGCAATCTTTGAGCCCTTCTGAAAGCACTCTTCCGCCTTCTTCCGATTGCCTGTAACAGTGATCACTCCTTTGGGGCCAGGCATCTTCAATTTGAGATACACGTAACATGGTCGGGCCATGAAGCGTGCATAAGCTGTCCTGCCCAAAATGGCGTGATAAGCACTTTGGAAGTCCACAACCTCGAATGTCAACTTTTCCTTGCGGTAATTCTTTGAATCACCGAAAATCACATCAAGAGCAATCTGGCCGAGTGATTGGGCTTTCTTCCCAGGAATGACTCCGTGGAAGCTCATGTTACTGGTACTGAGCCTGGACATCGGAATGCCCATCCCTTTCAAAGTTTCAGCATACAGTATGTTTAGGCCACTGCCACCATCCATCAGGACTTTGGTTAGTCGAGTGCCTTCGACAATTGGGTCGACCACCAAAGCTTGCCTCCCAGGGGTGGCAATGTGCGCCGGGTGATCAGACTGGTCGAATGTGATGGCAGTCTGAGACCACTTCAGGTAACTGGGTGTTGCCGGGGTGTCAGGACCCTGATTCCACGCCACATTAATCTAGCCGGTAACACCTCATATCACTTTGCGGCCTCACGCACGGTATCCCACGGGTGTCGCCTTACCATGGCCCGGGACCGTTTGCGCCTTTTGGCTCACGTATATGACAGTGTTGCTAGCATCCATATGACCGAGAACCTGGGCCGACATGGCTAGTCGTGAACCCAAAGCGGCACAGACCTATGGAGACAGGCATACATGAATCACATCGAACATGTCGGTCATCAACGAGTGATTCCGGGCTGTAGCACGGGGCTAACAGGACTCCGGGGATCCCAGGCTGTAGCAGGCTAGGCAGGACTCCGGAAGTCACCGTGTGACATTTCCCCGAAGGGACAGACATAGGGACAAAGTGAAACACATGCCGGCCAGTCAAGTGTCCTGAACAGTAGTGCTGGCCTAGCAGGATTCCGGTGAACCGGGCTGTAGCAGACTACTATGGCTCGAGGAACACTAGACTACATTTCCCCATAAGAAAGGCTGCGAAGGATAGACAACTAGATTGTCGGATCCCACTCATACCAAGCATTTCAATCATCCACACAATATGCCCTATATGAGTACATACAACATGGCATCACAACAAAACTCTACAACTCAAGTACTTTATTTAAAGGCTCCCGAGAGCCATACATAACATGTTCGTACAGATAGGGGTCACATGACCCGACACTCAAGTCATACAAGCATACAAGCACGTGCGGAAGCAACCAGTTTGAGTACAGACTCTAAAAAGAAAGAAGGCTTCTCAAGCATGTCTATCTACATAGGGCCCTCCATGGCCGGGATCACCACCTGGGTGGCTAGTCACGCGTCGACGTCAAGATCTACATAAAACCCATCGGAGGGGGCAGTGTTGTTGTCTGAAAACAATAATAAACAAACATGAGTACAAAGGTACTCAGCAAGTCTTACTTCAGAACCTATTATACATGCTCATTCTCAAGAAGGTGGTGGGGTTATGCAGCAAGCCAGCTTTGACCTGTGGCTAAGCTATCCTACGGAACCTCTCTAGTAAAATGGTTTTCGCACACGAGTCCACTACTCACCAACACAATACTCCACCGAGGATCCTCCCTCGTCATCCTGCGAGAGGGCCATCCTCGGTACTCACACTTATCTTGAGTCTTTTAGTAGCATCCATTAACTTGTCTATGAACTGTATAGGCAACCAAGTAGTCCTTTACCGCGGACGCGGCTATTCGAATAGTTTTATACCCTACAGGGGTGTACTTCGTCACACATGTTTCCACCACTTAGCGTCTGCACACGAAATGTGCTCGGCAGACTTCAAGCCAAAACCGACGTGGGTGTAGACCACGACCTGACTAACCTCACAAGTCTCTAGTCCAGGGTCATCGCCTATTCAGGTTCCATCCGCAAGGAAATCCGGCCGGGGTGTCCTCAACGGCCCCGAACAATGTGAACAGGGTTCCCGAGACACCAAACGGGTGACTCGGTACATCGTGCCACGGTGTATCTACCGCAACATAGCCCACCCCTAGGGTCAGCGCTACGCACGGCCGCCAACACTTAACCTACAAACACCAGAAACTAGTTGCAACTCCTGGACTGAGGCGAGAGGGGTCAGTAAGTCGAGCGGGGTCATATTTCAGGGCCCAATGTGTGGTAGTAGCTGAATCTTAAATCACGCATACAGAACTCAGTTCTTAGGGACGGCCTCAATGAAACAACCCACCATGTACTCCTACATGGCCTCTCATCGATACCTTTACCAAAACATGTTCAACACATCCCACAAATTACCGACACAAGCATTTCACTCTAGCCCATCACCCAGATGAACCAGCCCTGACACAACTCTAAGCATAGCAGGCGTAGTAAGGTAGGAATCACAAAACATGGCTCAATCAACTCCTACACATGCTAGTGGGTTTCATCTAGTTACTATGGCAATGACAGGTCATGCAGAGGATAAGGGTTCAACTACCATAGCACACAGCAGTTTGAATCGTGTTGTCTTAATGCAGTAACAAGAGCAGGAGCGAGAACATGGATTGTATCGCAATGATCAATGGTTGCTTGCCTGATGGAGTGGTAACGGGATACTGCCCTTCAGTTGGATACTCGTGAATATCCTCGGAGGCAGAACCTACCACGAAGAACACAACCGAGCAGAATCAACACATGACGATATGCAACAATATGATGCATGCTATGACATGGCAATATGAATGTGTTTTGGCCTTATGCAAGCTAAAACAGAAAGGGGTGAACTCATTTGAATCCAAGATTCAAATATTAGCTCATTAATTATTGCATTTATAGGGCACTTCCTTATTCTGCTTAAACAGCAGGGTAAACTTGTTTTGTCATGCATTAAACCATTACAGATGGATAGATTGAATTTTTCTGATAATTTTTCATATATAATTTATCTCATTTGGAGTTATGGTTGAATTTCTATGAATTTTTTAAGTTTGAACTATTTTCTGGAATTTCCTGAATAAAAATAATTCCAGAAAATGCATTACTGTGTCAGCATTGCGTCATGCTGACCTCAGCAGGTCAAAGGCGCCAGCCCAGGTCAAACCTGGCTGGTGGGCCCCTTCTGTCAGTCTCTCAGTTAAATAACAGGATTAGATTAGCACTAATTAGCTGTCAGTGGGGCCTGGGCCCACATGTCAGTGACTGAGTAAAATAAAATTAGTTAAAACTAATCCTAGATTAGTTAGCAGATCGGCCCCACCTATCATAGACTCAGGAGGGTCTACCTGGGCCCACCCAGGGTCAAACTGGGTCAAACTCGCTGGCGTTGAGCCGCCGGCGAGGCCCGAGACAGTGGCGCAGCTTGGAAAACGCCTACAAGGCACGGGCGAGGCCGTTCTTGGGCTCGTTGGAGAGCTCTTGCAGCCGCGCATCTAGTGGTGGTGGTGGCCGGGCCTACGGTGGCCGGAGACGACGACGGCGAGCTCCAAGGTGGCGGCCGGAGTTCGGCCATGTGCGGGGTGTGGGCTGCGGCGTGCAAACATGGAAACTGAGGCGCTAGCGAGGCACTACGCGATGTGGCAAGCACGTTGCGTAGCACGGGATGACCAAATGGCCGCCGGAGCGGCACCGGCGACGAGCTCGAGCGGAGACGAGCTTCGGCCATGGTGGAACTATGGCCTAGAGGGTGCAAACGCATGGAAAAGAAGGGGGGAAAGGTGGCGGAGCTCACATGGAGGTCGATGAGCAGCTCAGCGGGCTCGGGGGCGACCGGAGTGAGGCGAATCAATGAGCGGCGTCCGGCGGGTACCGAGGTTGAAGATGATCCGATGACGGCGATGCAGGGCCTCCGGCGATGCGTGGCTCGGTGGGGAGGGCGAGGGCGTCACGGCGGAGCTTCTGGACAGGTCAGAGAGGCAAGGGGGTGACGGAGGGTGCGACTACGATGGTGAGACGGCGACGGGTGCGTCGGCCATCGTGGGAGAGGGAGAGGGAGACGAGGGGGAGAGTGAGAGAGGATGAGAGGGGGACGTGGGGGGGTCGCGAGGCATTCCCTGGACGTCTCCCGGCATCGGCGGAAGTAGGAGGTGGCCGGCGTGTGGCCGCGGGCGCCGGCCACGCGCTCCGCGTCCTTCTGGCGCGAGGAGGACGACGACTGGCAGCGCCAGTAGGCTGGGCCGAGCCAGGTGGGCTGGCCAGCACAGGTAAGGCCCAGGTGGGCTGCTTCCCCCCTTTTTTTGATTTTGTTTTCTTTTCTATTTTCCTGTAGCTTTAGGGCTTTATTTAAAATACCTAGTCACTTTCTAAAATCCTGAAAATAATTGTGGGCTCTATTGGGATTATTCCTAACAGCAAACAATTATTTCTAGAATTATTTGAGCACTTAAATTATTTAATAGCATTTAAATGCCCAAATTCAATTATTTATGATTTAAATCAGTGACCTTCTGTTGACCTAGAAAAATGTGCACCTATTTTCCCAGAGGTTCCAACCCAAGGCAAAGAGGGTGAACATTTTAGAAGGGCATTTCAGGTTCATTGAAATTATTTTTAGTAAACCCTAGTTGATTTCAGGGGGGGTGTTGGGGGTTCTGCCTTCCCCATTTCAAGTTTCTGATGAAGGTAAACATGATGCACACTCAAATGCATGGACTAGCTAGGGTGTGACAACTCACCCCCACTCAAAAGAATCTCGTCCCAAGATTTAGGATCCTCTGGAAAGAAGGTGGGGTACTCGAGTCGAAGACGATCCTCCCTTTCCCAACTGGCTTCTTCCTCGGAATGGTGTGACCATTGAACCTTGAGAAACTTGATATTATGACGTCGAGTGGTACGCTCGGCTTGATCCAGGATACGAACAGGATATTCCCGATAAGAGAGGTTATCTTATAAATCAAGCGTTGCGTGGTCCACTCCACGGATAGGATCCGCGAAGCAACGCCTGAGTTGCGAAACGTGGAAGACATCGTGAACTCTGGAAAGATGCGGGGGTAGTTCCAATTGGTAGGCAACTTCTCCTCGTTTGGCAAGAATGCGAAAGGGTCCAATGTAACGAGGAGCCAATTTGCCTTTGATACCGAAACGATGGGTTCCCTTTAACGGAGTGACCCAGAGGTAAGCCTTCTCGTCAACTTCAAAGGTCATAGGCTTATGTTTATGATCATATTGACTCTTTTGGCGAGATTGGGTTGTTTTCAATTTCTCACGAATAACGCGAACCTGCTCTTCTGCTTCCTGAATCATATCCGGGCCAAAGAGTTGTCTTTCCCCGGTTTCTGACCAGTTAAGAGGCGTTCGACATTTTCGTCCATAAAGAACTTCGAAGGGAGCTTTGCCCAAACTAGCTTGATAACTATTGTTATAAGCAAACTCCGCGAATGGAAGGCATTTCTCCCAACTCATTCCGAACGAGATAACAGAAGCTCGGAGCATATCTTCCAGAATTTGATTGACTCGCTCCACTTGACCACTTGATTGAGGATGGAAGGCGGTACTAAAGGAGAGACGAGTTCCCATAGCATTTTGGAAACTTTCCCAAAATCGAGAGGTGAAGAGACTTCCACGGTCTGAGTTAATTTCCAATGGGACACCATGAAGAGACACTATTCGGGAGATGTATAAGTCAGCTAGCTGGCTAGCGGTGATACTCTCATGAACAGGTAGAAAATGGGCTACTTTGGAAAGTTGGTCGATCACAACGAAGATGGCATTATTCCCTCTCTTGGTCCTGGGAAACCCAGTGATGAAATCCATACTGATTTTATCCCATTTCCATTCAGGAATAGCCAAAGGTTGAAGGGTGCCAGCAGGCCGTTGATGCTCTGCTTTAACACGACGACAAACGTCGCAATTAGCAATGTATTGAGCGATTTCTCTCTTCATCCTAGTCCACCAAAACCTCTGGCGTAGGTCTTGATACATTTTAGTACTATCGGGATGAATGGTGAGAGGGGATTCATGAGCTTCCTTAAGGATCATCTGGCGTAGATGTTGTTTCTTGGGAACCACCAGACGGTTGTCAAAGAAGACAGCACCTTGTTCATCCATGGAAAAACATTTAGCAACTCCGCTAGCAATGTTTTCCTTAATCCGGGATATGCCATTATCACACTTTTGGGCAGCTATGATTTGATCCATAAGGGTAGGTTTCGCCACCAGGGTAGATAGGAATCCTCGAGGAACAATGTGAAGATTAAGCTTACGAAATTCCTCATGGAGAAGTGGTTGACTTTGTTGTAACATTAGGTTGTTACAATAGGACTTACGGCTTAGCGCATCAGCCATGACATTGGCTTTGCCCGGGGTGTAAGTTATTCCTAAGTCGTAATCCGAGATCAACTCGACCCAACGTCTTTGCCTGAGATTCAAATCTGGTTGGGTGAAGATATATTTCAAACTTTGGTGATCAGTGAAGATCTCGCAACGATTACCGAGAAGGTAATGTCGCCAGGTTTTAAGTGCATGGACTACAGCTGCAAGCTCTAGATCATGTGTGGGATAATTTTCCTCATGTGGGTGTAATTGTCGTGAGGCATAGGCAATTACCTGACGATCTTGCATGACTATGCAACCTAGTCCTTGTCGCGAGGCGTCGCAATAGATAATAAAGTCCTTGGAGAAATCTGGTGGTACCAGTACGGGAGCAGATGTCAGGCGTCTTTTCAGCTCCTGAAAACTGAACTCGCACTGCAGAGTCCACTCGAACTTTTTATCTTTCTTAAGGAGTTCAGTTAGAGGTTTAGCAACCTTGGATAAGTTCTCGACGAAGCGGCGGCAATAGCTCGCTAGGCCAAGGAAACTCCGAACTTTCTTGACCATTTCAGGTGGAGTCCAATCAAGGACGGCTTGAACTCGCTCGGGATTGACAGCAATACCCTTACCAGAAATTACGTGGCCTAGATAGGTCACCTCTGGCAACCAAAATTCACACTTGGAGAATTTGGCATAAAGACGATGCTCTCGAAGTTTCATCAATACCAGCCTTAGATGTTCGGCATGTTCCTCTTCATTCTTGGAGTAGATGAGTATGTCATCGAGGTATACTACGACAAATTTGTCCAAGTACTCCATGAAGACTGAGTTCATTAACCGAGAAAAAGTAGCCGGGGCATTGGTTAAACCGAAGGACATGACGGTGTACTCGTATTGGCCGTAACGAGTAACAAAGGCCGTTTTGGGAATGTCCCCGTTTCTGATTTTTATTTGATGGTAACCCAACCTCAAATCCATCTTGGAGAAGACTGAGGATCCAGCGAGCTGATCATACAGATCGTTGATCCTGGGAAGCGGGTATTTGTTCTTGATGGTGACCAGGTTGACGGGTCGGTAATCCACGACCATTTGATCTGTTCCATCCTTCTTCTTGACGAAGAGGACAGGGCAAGCCCAAGGAGAGGAACTAGGACGGATGAACCCCTTGTTCAAGGACTCATCGAGTTGGTTCTTAAGCTCAGCTAATTCTAAGGGTGCCATCTTGTAGGGTCTTCTAGAAATTGGAACGGTTCCTGGAACAAGGTCTATCACAAACTCCACATCCCTGTCAGGTGGAACACCTGGCAGTTCTTCTGGAAACACATCCGAAAAGTCTCGGACTACCGGAACATCCTCAAGGTCTGGAAGAGGGTTGGCATTTAGGGAGTAAAGTTGGCGCTTGGCCACTCGAGTTAAGACATTAATCGTCTTGCCCGAGGGGTGAGTAAGTTGAACAGTTCTAGTGGCACAATCGATCTTAGCATAATGAGATGACATCCAGTCCATACCCAAGATGATGTTTATGTCAGAGGACTTGAGAGCTATTAAAGATGCAAGGAAGACAAGTCTATCGACAAGAATTTCGTTCCCATGGCTTACTCTAGAAGTTTGCCATTTGGAACCCGGAGTTTGAATTACCATGGAAGTGGGCATGTCACAGAATGTCGTGTTATGCAACCGAGCATAATTCTCGGATATGAATGAATGAGATGCTCCCGTATCGAAAAGAACAGATGTCGGATGGCAGTTAACAAGGAGCATACCAAGGACGACGTTGGGATCCTCATGAGCCTCCTTGGCTGAAACATAGTTAACATGGCCACGGGCAGTGGTGGCCGGCTTGGCGTAGAAAGTCTTTCCCGCGGGCTTGCCACGGCCAACGGACTTTCCAGCTTGATTGGGGTTGTTTTGGGGACACTCTCGACTATAGTGACCCGGCTCTCCACACTTGAAGCATGTTACCATAGTGGGGCGTGGAGCAGCATTAGCAGCGGGGCCACCATAGGACTTGGGCGGTGCAAATTGCTGGTTGGGACGAGACGCCTCAAAGGATGGCCTCGGGGTGAATCTGGGTGGCAGTGCCGTGCTTGGGATCCACACCCGGCGCTTCTGAGCTCCAGAGCCGGATGAAGAGCCAAAATCACGGGAGTGCTTGCGTAAAGCGTCATAATCAGTCTGGCCAGTCTCAGCACTGATAGCTTTATTGACCAACTTCTGAAAAGATGTGCACTCGTGCAGACGGAGATCGCGGCAAAGCTCAGGCTAAGTCCCTTGCGGAACCTTGCCTGCTTCTTGGCGTCAGTAGAAACTTCTTCAGGAGCATAGCGTGCCAGGTTCCCAAATTCACGACTATATGCATCCACAGTCAGTCTTCCTTGGGTGAAGTTGCAGAACTCCTCCCTCTTGCGATCCATGAGACCTTCCGGAATGTGATGCTCACGGAAAGCCTCACTGAATTCAGCCCAAGTAGTGATTTGACCGACCGGGCGCATAGCTTCGAAGTTTTCCCACCAATGGCTAGCAGGGCCTTCAAGATGATAGGCAGCATAGGTAACCTTGTCGGCTTCGGCTACGTTGGTAGAACGTAGCTTGTGGGTGATGCTGCGAAGCCAGTCATCCGCGTCGAGGGGCTCGACGGAATGGTTAAACTTTGGTGGGTACAGCTTGATAAAGTCATTGATTGACACCAAGTCATTTCGTGGGTGGCGTGCAGTGTTCTGCTCAATCCGCTCCAGCAGGCGGTTGGTCTCACACTTGTTTCTTTCCGCCTCCAGCATCACTTCGGCCAGAGAAGGCGGGTGAGGCAGATTTTCACCTCTAGCTGCACTGGCTTCCCCCCGCTCCGGAACAGCAGGGTTGCCGCGGGTGTTGACCATCCTAGGAGGAAAACAAGACAACGGTTTAGACAAGGATGGCTCAAACTTAACAAGGAAGTGCAGAATGTAAAGGATAACACGGAATGCAGAGATGCTCATCCGTATGCCATGGTAATATAAAACTGCCATATATACACCAACGGTCATACACGTCATACATAGTTTAGTACAAGCCCAGGCTACAGTACAACTATGAAGAAAGATGTTACATCTCATCGGAGGCATTCCAAGTTCCTATACATTATTTGTCTACACCTCCGGAATCGATTACACGCAAAGTCACATTCCACAAGTCACGCAGGACAGTGGAGATACAACTACTACAATACTAGTGGTACTACTACTAACTCAGACAGCTCCGTAGTAGTCCTCATAGAAGTCACCTCCATAGCCTGGAAGTTCAACGTGATCATCCGGAAACAGACGGTCCTGAGGGGCCTGTGGACCATAGGGGCTAGGATGAGGTCTTGGACCAACAAACGGTGGCCTGCGGGGACCACGAGGTGGGGTGATGCCTCCCACATCACGCCAATCCACCATCTCTGGCAGAGCTGATCTCACAGGATACAGATCCCTTGTATCCATACATCCAACTTGCACCGCAGGTGCAAACCGAGTCAATGTGGCCCAATGATCAGCACGAGTATTAAAAAGCTCCAGCCTCAAGGCCCGATTCTCTCGGTCCTTATCTTCGAGCATCTCAGCGGTGGTACGAGTTAATGAGTCCTCCTGAGTGGAGTCGGCATAGATAGCCTGAAGATACCCTTGCGCTCCCGGAAGTGAAGCTGGCATGTAACGGAAGTTAGTGTTCCGAAGTAGGCCAGTCCAGACTCGCAAGATGGTCATCATGGAGTAGGCAGCATCCTGCACAGCCATCTCAACGGTAACCCGAGTCCGTAGGAACAGTGAAGGGGCTCGGTAGATCCAGGATAGGAAGGAAATATCCTGACGGTGCAGAAATACTGGCTTTGATTAAAGTCGCGGAACTGCTCTTCGACAGTGTATTCGGGATACCAACGGTATCCTGTCACGATCATGACCCTGACTAACATAGTAGTATGACCGGGCACGTCGAGGCACCTGGTCAGGCGAACCACTTGGTTTTGAGGACGGTTGGCCATCTGAAAGCACAACCATAAGACAAAGACATCAGAATTCCTAGGGAAAATTGGACAGCATAACGGCTGTAAATGCTCAGAAAAAGATTTGAGACATCCACAACAGTTCACAATACCGCTCAACAGCATCATATCAAGGTTCTGATTCAAATAGCAACATACTAAAAATAGTAGAAACTGGACTGGGACTCGTAGCAATAATCCTATAAGCTACTACGGATTAGTAATACGTGAACCTGATAGAAGAAGATTGCCTAGTCCTTAACCCGCGTTGAATGAGAAGAGAATGACTCAGATCAGAGGCATAGGGTAAAGGAGTAAAAGAACCTTACGTTCCCTTCCACAATCAATTCCCTTACATATAACTAAAGCATTTCTAGACTCGGCATTGACCAGTTTGGCTCAACGAACCTACAGGCAGTCCGGCTCTGATGCCAACGCTGTGAGGACCCCGATTCCACGCCACATCGATCTAGCCGGTAACACCTCATATCACTTTGCAGCCTCATGCACGGTATCCCACGGGTGTCGCCTTACCATGGCCCGGGACCGTTTGCGCCTTTTGGCTCACGTATATGACAGTGTCGCTAGCATCCATATGACCGAGAACCCGGGCCGACATGGCTAGTCGTGAACCCAAAGCGGCATAGACCTATGGAGATAGGCATACATGAATCACATCGAACATATCGGTCATCAACGAGTGATTCCGGGCTGTAACACTGGGCTAACAGGACTCCGGGGATCCCGGGCTGTAGCAGGCTAGGCAGGACTCCGGAAGTCACCGTGTGACATTTCCCCGAAGGAACAGACATAGGGACAAAGTGAAACACATGCCGGCCAGTCAAGTGTCCTGAACAGTAGTGCTGGGCTAGCAGGACTCCGGTGAACCGGGCTGTAGCGGACTACTATGGCTCGAGGAACACTAGACTACATTTCCCCATAAGAAAGGCTGCGAAGGATAGACAACTATATTGTCGGATCCCACTCATACCAAGCATTTCAATCATCCACACAATATGCCCGATATGAGTACATACAACATGGCATCACAACAAAACTCTACAACTCAAGTACTTTATTTAAAGGCTCCCGAGAGCCATACATAACATGTTCATACAGATAGGGGTCACATGACCTGACACTCAAGTCATACAAGCATACAAGCACGTGCGGAAGCAACCAGTCTGAGTACAGACTCTAAAAAGAAAGAAGGCTTCTCAAGCCTATCTATCTACATAGGGCCCTCCATGGTCGGGATCACCACCTGGGTGGCTAGTCACTCGTCGACGTCAAGATCTACATAAAACCCATCGGAGGGGGCAGTGTTGTCGTCTGAAAACAATAATAAACAAACATGAGTACAAAGGTACTCAGCAAGTCTTACTTCAGAACCTATTATACATGCTCATTCTCAAGAAGGTGGTGGGGTTATGCAGCAAGCCAGCTTTGACCTGTGGCTAAGCTATCCTATGGAACCTCTCTAGTAAAATGGTTTTCGCACACGAGTCCACTACTCACCAACACAATACTCCACCGAGTATCCTCCCTCGTCATCCTGCGAGAGGGCCATCCTCGGTACTCACACTTATCTTGAGTCTTTTAGTAGCATCCATTAACTTGTCTATGAACTGTATAGGCAACCAAGTAGTCCTTTACCGCGGACGCGGCTATTCGAATAGTTTTATACCCTGCAGGGGTGTACTTCGTCACACATGTTTCCACCACTTAGCGTCTGCACACGAAATGTGCTCGGCAGACTTCAAGCCAAAACCGACGTGGGTGTAGACCACGACCTGACTAACCTCACAAGTCTCTAGTCCAGGGTCATCGCCTATTCAGGTTCCATCCGCATGGAAATCCGGCCGGGGTGTCCTCAACGGCCCCGAACGATGTGAACAGGGTTCCCGAGACACCAAACGGGTGACTTGGTACACCGTGCCATGGTGTATCTACCGCAACACAGCCCACCCCTAGGGTCAGCGCTACGCACGGCCGCCAACACTTAACCTACAAACACCAGAAACTAGTTGCAACTCCTGGACTGAGGCGAGAGGGGTCAGTAAGTCGAGTGGGGTCATATTTCAGGGCCCAATGTGTGGTAGTAGCTGAATCTTAAATCACGCATACAGAACTCAGTTCTTAGGGACGTCCTCAATGAAACAACCCACCATGTACTCCTACATGGCCTCTCATCGATACCTTTACCAAAACATGTTCAACACATCCCACAAATTACCGACACAAGCATTTCACTCTAGCCCATCACCCAGATGAACCAGCCCTGACACAACTCTAAGCATAGCAGGCGTAGCAAGGTAGGAATCACAAAACATGGCTCAATCAACTCCTACACATGCTAGTGGGTTTCATCTAGTTACTGTGGCAATGACAGGTCATGCAGAGGATAAGGGTTCAACTACCGTAGCACACAGCAGTTTGAATCGTGTTGTCTTAATGCAGTAACAAGAGCAGGAGCGAGAACATGGGTTGTATCGGAATGATCAATGGTTGCTTGCCTGATGGAGTGGTAACGGGATACTGCCCTTCAGTTGGATACTCGTGAATATCCTCGGAGGCAGAACCTACAACGAAGAACACAACCGAGCACAATCAACACATGACGATATGCAACAATATGATGCATGCTATGACATGGCAATATGAATGTGTTTTGGCCTTATGCAAGCTAAAACAGAAAGGGGTGAACTCATTTGAATCCAAGATTCAAATATTAGCTCATTAATTATTGCATTTATAGGGCACTTCCTTATTCTGCTTAAACAGCAGGGTAAACTTGTTTTGTCATGCATTAAACCATTACAGATGGATAGATTGAATTTTTCTGATAATTTTTCATATATAATTTATCTCATTTGGAGTTATGGTTGAATTTCTATGAATTTTTTAAGTTTGAACTATTTTCTGGAATTTCCTGAATAAAAATAATTCCAGAAAATGCATTACTGCGTCAGCATTGCGTCATGCTGACCTCAGCAGGTCAAAGGCGCCAGCCCAGGTCAAACCTGGCTGGTGGGCCCCTTCTGTCAGTCTCTCAGTTAAATAACAGGATTAGATTAGCACTAATTAGCTGTCAGTGGGGCCTGGGCCCACATGTCAGTGACTGAGTAAAATAAAATTAGTTAAAACTAATCCTAGATTAGTTAGCAGATCGGCCCCACCTATCATAGACTCAGGAGGGTCTACCTGGGCCCACCCAGGGTCAAACTGGGTCAAACTCGCCGGCGTTGAGCCACCGGCGAGGCCCGAGACGGTGGCACAGCTCGGAAAACGCCTACAGGGCACGAGCGAGGCCGTTCTTGGGCTCGTTGGAGAGCTCTTGCAGCCGCGCATCTAGTGGTGGTGGTGGCCGGGCCTACGGTGGCTGGAGACGATGACGGCGAGCTCCAAGGCGGCGGCCGGAGTTCGGCCATGTGCGGGGTGTGGGCTGCGGCGTGCAAACGTGGAAACTGAGGCGCTAGCGAGGCACTACGCGATGTGGCAAGCACGTTGCGTAGCACGGGATGACCAAATGGTCGCCGGAGCGGCGCCGGCGACGAGCTCGAGCGCAGACGAGCTTCGGCCATGGTGGAACTATGGCCTAGAGGGTGCAAACGCGTGGAAAAGAAGGGGGGAAGGTGGCGGAGCTCACAGGGAGGTCGATGAGCAGCTCAGCGGGCTCGGGGCGACCGGAGTGAGGCGAATCGATGAGCGGCGTCCGGCGGGTACCGAGGTTGAAGATGATCCGATGATGGCGATGCAGGGCCTCCGGCGATGCGTGGCTCGGTGGGGAGGGCGAGGGCGTCACGGCGGAGCTTCTGGACAGGTCAGAGAGGCAAGGGGGTGACGGAGGGCGCGACTACGATGGTGAGACGGCGACGGGTGCATCGGCCATCGTGGGAGAGGGAGAGGGAGACGAGGGGGGGAGTGAGAGAGGATGAGAGGGGGACGTGGGGGGGTCACGTGGCATTCCCTGGACGTCTCCCGGCATCGGCGGAAGCAGGAGGTGGCCGGCGTGTGGCCACGGGCGCCGGCCACGCGCTCCGCGTCCTTCTGGCGCGAGGAGGACGACGACTGGCAGCGCCAGTGGGCTGGGCCGAGCCAGGTGGGCTGGCCAGCACAGGTAAGGCCCAGGTGGGCTGCTTCCCCCCTTTTTGATTTTGTTTTCTTTTCTATTTTCCTGTAGCTTTAGGGCTTTATTTAAAATACCTAGGCACTTTCTAAAATCCTGAAAATAATTGTGGGCCCTATTGGGATTATTCCTAACAGCAAACAATTATTTCCAGAATTATTTGAGCACTTAAATTATTTAATAGCATTTAAATGCCCAAATTCAATTATTTGTGATTTAAATCATTGACCTTCTGTTGACCTAGAAAAATGTGCACCTATTTTCCCAGAGGGTCCAACCCAAGGCAAAGAGGGTGAACATTTTAGAAGGGCATTTCAGGTTCATTGAAATTATTTTTAGTAAACCCTAGTTGATTTCAGGGGGGGTTTTGGGGGTTCTTCCTTCCCCATTTCAAGTTTCTGATGAAGGTAAACATGATGCACACTCAAATGCATGGACTAGCTAGGGTGTGACACGGGGCAACCATGTTCACCTCATGGTTAATGACTTTCAATCGACTTTTGCTTTCTACATCGGCAAAAATCATCAGGGTGGAATTGACTTGGGGGTATCCATCGTCACTGTCTTCCTTGTCCTCAACCCTGTCCGACTCTTTTTCCTTGTCCTTGGACTGCTTGCCTTGAAATTGCTGGATTAGGAGCCGGCACTGTCGAGTGGTATGTTTCGGGTAAATAAAATTACCCTCTTCATCTTTCTTGGTGTGGATGTGACATGGCAGATCCAACACATCATTTCCATCCTTATCCTTGACTTTTTTGGGCTTCCAGGTGCCCTTGGGTTTTCCCTTGAGGTTTCCCTGGGCTACGGCCAGGGCCTCCCCAGGGGCGGCGAGCTCGGCCTTCCGCTTCTGTTTCTGACTGGAGTTTCCTCCGGTTTCTTGGGCGACTGCCTTGTACTTGCCGCTCCGGAGTCGATCTTTGTCATGGTATTTCTCACGGGGTGCTTGCGAGTCGACAGATGCCACAAGGGCTTAGTGTGTGGGTAGGACTGTTGCTGATAGGACCGGGAGCGGGTATGCGAGTAGCACGCGGTGGTTTACCCAGGTTCGGGGCTCTCCGGAGAGATAATACCCCTACTCCTGCATGTCTGAGTATATCTGGTATATCTGGTACAGAGTCGCTCCTAGAGCTGTATCTCAGCCCAGTGCCGTAGGCATCTGGCTGTATATATGCCTGTATGAGGCGTGCTAGCCTCCGGCCATACTCATGGCCGTGAGCACATATGCTCATGTGCATGGATGGATGGGAAGCTAGCTTGCTTGCTAGCTTGTGTGTGGCATGAGTGGCCATCCCCCTGGATGGATGGATGTGTGTTGGTATATATAGTGTGGGCTAGCTTACTATGTAAGCTAAGTGGGTGGTGGCGTTAGATGTAAGCTACCTTGGGTAGCTTACATGCCAAGCCAAGTAGGCATGGCTAGTGGCATGGCACATGCCATGCTTGTCCCCTGGGATACTTTATAAATCAGTACCCAGGGGACACGGTACACTGTAGATGATGGCGCCGCGGTACGGTTGTCTCGTCGATGTCGGGTCGGGCTGCAGTCGGCAGCCGACCGGTTAGCGTAGTCGGCGGCCGGCAGTCGGCAGCCGGCCGGGTAGTGCAGTCGGTCGGGGAGCCGGCAGGAGCGGCCGGGCAGTCGGACTGAGGGGCTTTGCTAGCCCCGATGTCTTGAAATATCATCTCGCCGTCTTCGGGGTATCCGTGTCCCATTACACCGACAATCTTCGTCTTCACCATTAGCGTACTTGGTGGCAATCTCCATCATCTGATTCAGAGACATCTCTCCAGTTCGACCGAACTTCAGATTCAACTCTCTATATTTAACGCCTTCTTTGAAGGCACAAACTGCTTGATGGTCTGGCACATTCTCAACCGAGTGGTGCAGTGTGATCCACCTCTGGATGTATTCCCTCAGGGTTTCATTCGGCTTCTGCACGCAAGACCGCAACTCTGTGAGGCCTGCAGGTCGCTTGCACGTTCCTTCAAAGGTTGTGACAAACACTCGGGACAGGTCCTCCCAGGTGTAAATGCTGCTGGGTGCCAACTGATTTAGCCATGCTCTGGCTGAGCCCTCTAACATGAGAGGCAAATGCTTCATGGCCACCTCATCATTGCCACTGCCAATCTGTACAGCCACTCGGTAATCTTCGAGCCAAGTGTCAGGCTTAGATTCACCGGTGAACTTGCTGATTCCAGTCGCCAGCCTAAAGTTGGGAGGAATCACTGCAGCTCTGATGGCTCGACTGAAACACTCGGGTCCTGAAGCATGTACTCTGCTGCTGCTGGCAGGCGCATCTCTGTTGTGGCCTTCCTGATGAGCTCTGTTCCTATCAACCAATCCTTGAACAAGGATAGATCTCGCATCAAAGCCTGGGTCCCTAGGGTCGACTGGAATCCTCTGCCCAACACTATGAGGGCGTCTGTCATCTTGCCGTCGAGGCGCATATGACCCACTCCTCGGGGGAGGGGTTGGCACTCGATGTCAATCATCACGATCAAATCGGTGATCATACTTCTCATTTCTTCTGTACTGATCATGTCGGTCACCACGTCCCTCACGCCTCGGGGGCGATCTCGGGCTGTGAGCCGACTGGACTATATCTGTTGCAACGGATCGACTGTGGATCCTATCCCGCGACTGAGAAACAGCGGAATTCTGGTTTCCCGCCGCCCGGAGCAACGCTCTGATCTGCAACAAGCCCCTGCCAGCCTCCGACTGGGAGGGCTGAATCGATTCTGCTATACGGGCCGCAGCGGCCAAATTCTGAACTAGGGTTCGGTATACCTGCGGCTGCGGGAAGAGCTGATGCTGACTAGACTCGGGAGCTTGTTGACGTCGACTGGGCTCGGGAGCCCGCTGACGCGCTTGCTCGTCGAGTATCCGCTGGAGATTTTCCAGTCGAGTGCGCTCGGCCAGGTTAGCCAAACGCGCATCCTCCAAGGCCCGGGCCTCGGGGGTTTCTCCAACAATGGGAGTGTGGAGCGCGTCCATGTTCCGACAGTGAAGCTCCTCTCGCTGCAGTGATGTGAGAGGTTCGGGGAGATACTCATCATGGGGATGCGACGGGTCGCCTCGACCCGCGCCTCCCTCAGCGTGAGGGAAACCGGGAGGACTGTGTGCCCCCTCGACCGCCAGAACCTCAGCCAATGGGTCGCTGCTGTCGCACTCGGATGCGGTCTCCGCGGAGCCAGTCGACAGGTCGAACAGGCCGCAGAGGGACTCATCGGGCTCGATTGCCGCGACTTGTGGGGCTGCCGACTGGCGAGCCACGGCATGCCTCACCCACCGCTGGAGTCTCGACCGACCGGAGCGCTTGCGCTGGTGGGAGACAGGGCGAGGAGACGACACAGGGGCCGACCGATACTGGGTCGACGGCTGCCGCAGGAGGACGCCACGAATGCATGCGCGGAAGTGCGTCGCACCGCGGACGGGAAGCGCGTCGATGTCGAGTGCTGCCTCCTGAAGCCAGGCGGAGTCATCGACGATGAAGGTGAGCGCGCCGAGACGGATCTCGCGGCCCTCCACCAAAACTCCACAAAAAACCATGATCAAAGGGATCGGAAAAGATCGCAACTTCTCCAACTAAGCGCTAAGATTCCTGCCCCACGGTGGGCGCCAACTGTCGTGGTTCTAACTCTGACAGTGATGTAGGGGGGTGAATATGGAGAGGCTAGATCTTAACTATTGGGAAGTTGTTACACGCGAGGTTTACGAGTTCAGGCCCTTCTCGGAGGAAGTAATAGCCCTACGTCTCGAAGCCCGGAGGCGGTCGACTGGATTATGCGTGTATGGATTACAGGGGTGCGAACCCTTCATACTGAGGAGGGGGGTGGCTTATATAGAGTTCGCCGGCCCCCTCCTGCCCTCAGTAATGTAGGGTTTAAGGTACATTTAAGATTGGGCGTTACTGGTAACGCCCCTAATAAAGTGCTATAATGACCATAAAGACTACTTAACAGCCGACGGTTTGCCTGTGGAGTGACTTTAGGTCTCCTGGCAGTCGAGTGGTTGGCGTGATAGCTTCTTGGTCGAGTGTCTTGAACCCATCGAGTGGGATACCTTCAAGACGATTGAAAGGTGACTTCTTCTAGGGATGTCCTTGGGTAGGGCTCTTTGGACGGGTCCGTGCCCCTACCCTAGGTACATAGCTTCATCACCCTGTCCTTGGTTTTGACCACTATGTCATCCATATAAGCTTCCATATTTCTATGGATCTGGGGTTCAAAACCAATCTGGACCGCCCTTGCAAACATCGAACCAGCACTCTTCAGCCCGAAAGGCATCCGCATGAAACAATACGTACCACATGGGGTGATGAATGTTGTTTTCTCTTCGTCTTCTCTTGTCATGAAGATCTGGTGGTAGCCAGAGTAGGCATCGAGGAATGACAACAGATCACACCCAGCTGTGGAGTCAACAATCTGGTCGATGCGCGGCAACAGGAAGGGGTCCTTAGGACAAGCCTTATTGATATCTGTGTAATCAATACACAGTCTCCACTTCCCATTAGCCTTGCGCACCACGACCGGATTGGCCAACCACGTTGGATGGAGCACTCCTCTTACCAAACCCGCTGCTTCCAGTTTCTAGATCTCCTCTGTGATGAACTCTTGTCATTCCAAACCTTGCTTTCTGACCTTCTGCTTGACGGGCCACGCATGAGGACAGACAGCAAGGTCGTGCTCAATCACCTCCCTGGGAACGCCGGGGATGTCGGAAGCTTGCCATGCAAACACACCGACATTCGCCCGCAGGAAGGTGACGAGCGTGTCTTCCTATTTGTCATCAAGGGTGGAGCTTATGGTGAAAGCCCCTCCCGTGCCGTCCTCATTGACAGAAACCTTCTTGGTTCCCGGCGGTATGGACCTGGGCTTCTTGTTTCCACCGATGGAGCTCTCTGGCACGTCCTCGACGAGAGCGCTACACTCCGGAGAGGTGTGCTTGCCGGAGTGGGTGTCCGAGGTCTCACCGGTCTTCTTCTTCTTATTCCCTCCCGGGGTCCTAGCGGCAGGAGCAAGTGCCCTAGTGGCGGCAGCTGCTGCAACTGCTTGCTGGTATAGTTGGTCAGCGCAAATCAGCGCATCTTTCTTATCGGAGGGGATGGTGATGATCATCACAGGTCCTGGCATCTTCAGGGTGTTGTAGGCATAGTGTGACGCCGCCATGTACTTGGCCAGCGCTGGGTGGCCAAAGATCCCGTTGTAGGGCAAGGGGATCTTGGCAACATCAAACACGATCCTCTCTGTCCTGTAGTTCAGATCGCTTCCAAAAGTCACGGGCAGCGTGACCTTTACCTTAGGTTGGCTTCTTCCCGGGTTGACCCCCTGAAACGTGCCCGTCTCCTCGAGGTCTCCATCAGGAATCTGCAGTTTCTCGGTCACGACAGGCGAGATCAAGTTTAGACCGGCCCCGCCATCGACTAGCATCTTTGTCACCTTGAGGTTGCGTATTGTTGGTGAAACCAACAATGGCAAGCACCCGACCGCAGTAGTGCGATCAGGGTGATCCTCAGTGTCAAAAATGATAGGTGTGCTGGACCACTTCAGCAGCCTTTGGGCATCAAACGACGGCTCTGCCGCTGTAATCTCTCGCGCCCACTGTTTAAGCTGGCGGTGAGAAGTATGCAGCGAGGCGCCGCCGTCGATGCACATGGCCTCTGTAGCTTTCTGAAACTCTTGGTTGCCGGATTCGTCGTCCTCTTCGTGATCGTCGTCTTCTGGCTTTTTGTCACGGCCCCGGGCGGGCCTCTCCTGTTGTTTATCCTTGCCGCGACGGCCCGCCTGCCCGTCACGCTTCTTGCCGGACCCCTTAGCATCGTCTTGGCCCTTCTCCTTGTCCCGCCTCTCATATTCAGCCCTCTGCTTCTTAGCGAGGAGCTCAACCTGTCGACAGTCTTGGAGAGCATGGCCTTTGGTGCGATGGATCTTGCAGTATCGCTTGTCGGAGTTTCCTGGCTTCTCGGCAACCGCCAAGGCCCGGCAGGCGACACATTCGGCAATTTCCTTGCCGGGGTCATCTGCCTTGGTTTTCTTGGTGGAGCCGGTGTCATCAGATCCCTCGACGGCAAGCACGGCTTTACCTTTGCGCTTCTTGTTGCGGCGCCGGCCCTTCTTCGCCGGGGCGGCAATATCTTCATCTGAGGAGTCGGTTTCCACTCCGGCGTCTTCGCTGGGGTACTTCCTTCCCTCTTCAGCCCGGGCACATCTGTCAGCAAGAACATAGAGTTCTGCTACATCTTTCACCTTGTTCATTGCCAGCTCTTCGCGCATCTTGCGGTTGCGCATGTTCTGATGGAACGCGCTGATGATGGCGGCAGGGTGAACATCAGGGATATTGTACTGTATCCGGCTGAACCTTTGTATATACTTGCGGAGACTCTCGCCTCCCTTCTGGGAATGATGTGCAGGTCGCTCGCTTGGCCATGGGCTTGGTGGCCTCCAGTAAAGGCGCCCACAAACTCATGGCACAAATCCGACCAGGAGGAAATAGAGTCTACCGGCAAGTGCATCAACCATGACATGGCGTTGGGTTTAAGAGCCAACGGAAAGTAATTTGCAAGCACCTTATCGTCGCGGGCTCTGGCAGCTTGCATCGCAATGGTGTAGATGCTGAGGAACTCGGACGGGTGGGTCTTGACGCTGTATTTTTCGCCCATGTCAGGTTTGAAGGTGCGGTGAGTGGGCCACTGGAACTGCGGCAGCTCACGGGTGAAAGCCGGGCAGCCTACCTCGTAAGGTAGGCCTCCAGGGCTCTCCGGTCCCGGGTGGTTCACAGCAGGCCCTGCTCGCCTGTCTGACTGGTGGCGCGCTCCGCTCCGGCGCTCGATAGTGGTTCGAGCATCTTCATGTTATCGTTCCCGAAGGACTTGGCGCTGGTCATAGTGGGTCCGCGGGTCGGACGACGCTATGGAGATTTCGTCGCCCGCAACGTCGCGACGGGCTGGCGTCCGTGGTACCGGGCGAGGAGGAGGTGAGTGCACCGTGGTCGTGGCGCCACCGGCTTTCCTGCCACTGGTGCGTCGAACTCCGTCGGAGCGTCGACCCGGGGACTCCATCGGACTCGGTTCGTCTTTGTTGGCCACCGCAACAAGGCTTCGGATAGTGGCTCTCCATTCGTCGAGTTTCCCTGTAGTGGGAGGAAAATTGAGGAGCAACTGCGCGCGCGCCAGGGCTTCTGCTGGCGTTGGTGGCAGCGAAACCTGCACGGATCGCGACGCGCTTCGACTTCTGACCATGTCAGAAGGAGCTCTATCATGACCCCACGGTCGCATGCCATCTTCACCAGCGCCTCGGCGAGCGGGCAGGTCTTCTACCTCCCGGGAGTGGCGCTCGGGGCTCTTCCCACGGCGATGTCCGGGGTCTTCGGCATGATTGCGCCGTTCGTCGCGCACCGCTTGAGAGGAGCACGCCGTCGGCGCCGGTGTGGGAGTCTTGGAGGCCCTCACATCACCTTCGGGCGGGGCGGTAGCGATCTTGGAAGGCCCGGCACCACCCGTGGAGGGCCTGGCTCCGTCTTTGGATTTGGCGGCGTGCGGCCCGTTACCAGGCGCACGAACATCGCCGCCTCCCAAACTCCGGCTGCTGGGACGGTGTTGGTGTTCGCGAACGGCGCCCCGGGTCCTTTCTACGACCGGTCCGCTGCTCGCCCGCGTCGGGACGGGATGTCCGGCTTCCGACGGGCCAACCGCCACCGTCGTCTTCTTCCACTAGTAGAAAAAGGGTCAAACGTGAAGCACATTAGTGCCGGTTTGTATTTGAGCCGGCACTAATGTATACATTAGTGCCGGTTCCAATGGCTAGCCGGGCCGCTTTCATTAGTACCGGTTCGTGGCGAACCTTTAGCACCGGTTCGTGCCACGAACCGGTACTAATGAGAGTGGTGGCAGGATGTTGTCAGAATGGGGCCCCTCCAGCCCCTTTAGTACCGGTTCTTGGCACAAACCGGTACTAAAGGTCGTCCTACGTAAACCCTTCGTCCACCCGAGCTCGCTCTGTTCTTCCCCTTTCCCCTCTCCTCTCTGTTCTTCTCCTCTTCCTCTCGAGCTCATCACACATTTTGCCCAAAATTTGTCAAGATTTGAAGGCCCCCATCCATTCAAATGATCACAAAGGTTAGCAACTTTGTCCTTTCATCTCTCATTGCTAGATTAGCTCTTGCAATGCTTTATATAGTGATTAATTTGTGAGTTTAGTAATTTGGGAGGATATATATATGTGCTAGTATTTGATTTATATGCAATTTGAGGTCAAAAATAACACTTAGTTTGCATATGTAGGTGTGGTTTACTTAGTGCCTTCTAAATCTCCATCGTAGCCACCGTCGATCGCCCGCACCGTCCCGTCGCCGGCACCACCTTGTGGTGAGCCTCTTGTTCATGAAATTTTATATAAAAATTGATGTTTGTGTGATTTGGATATATAGTTACTCGTATAATTATCTTACCCATACGTTGTTTGTTATACATATAGTGCCATGGTTTTGATATCCGTCCCTGTCGGCCCTAGTCCTTGTTATGATTCGGATGTGGTATGTATATTCTCTTTTAAAACTAGTGGCATTTCGTGTTTATGACAAATTATGCCCATCAAGTTGACATAGAAATTTTTTCTAGGAGGCATGTGAACCGGAAATTCCAACCGACCCTATTGCCGAGAGGTTAAATTTAGTTGAAAGAGAAAACGAGTACTTGAAAGAAAAATTGAAAAGAATTGAGGGGGAGAAGATGGAATTGGAGTTGCATGTTGCCGATGTCATCGATGATCACAAGATCAAGATGGAGAAAATGCGCTTGAAGATTAGAAAGATTAGAAAATATGCCATCGATAGTGAGGCTTGGTATCATTATGCTGTTGGATCCATTATTACCTTAGTTGCGATCTTGATCGTATTTTTTGTTGCATTTAAATGCTTTAGCTAGAGAGTTATTTGTTTGTTGCATTTAAGTGTTGTATGAACTTTATGTATGAACTTGTATTAATTTGGTATATTCGGTGTTGTGTAATGAAGATGAGCCGGCAATGGATGTACGATGACCGATGCTCTCCCCAGTTCGTTGAGGGCGTGCATACTTTTCTGCTTGCGGCTGAGGCAAACAAGCAGGCGGATGGTTTTATGCCTTGTCCATGTGCTCGCTGTAAGAATGGTCACAATTACTCTACGTCAAGAACCATTCACGTCCACCTGTTTAAGTCCGGTTTCATGTCCCATTATAATGTTTGGACCAAGCACGGAGAAAGAGGGGTTATGATGGAAGACAATGAAGAAGAAGAGGACGACGATAGCTATCCTAGCCATGGGTTCCCTGAATACGATGATACAACAATGGGGGAAGAAGCTGAGCCGGTAATGCGGGAAGAAGCTGAGCCGGCAATGCGGGAAGAAGCTGAAGAAGAGGCATCAGATGAGCCCATTGATGATCTAGGTCAGGCCATTGCCGATGCAAAGAGAAACTGCGCAAGTGATTTGGAGAAGAAGAAGTTGCAGCGCATGTTAGAGGATCACAAAAAATTGTTGTACCCGAATTGCGTAGGTGACAAGAAAAAGCTGGGCACCACACTGGAATTGCTGCAATGGAAGGCAGAGAATGGTGTATCTGACAAGGGATTTGGAAAGTTGCTGGTAATGATAAAGGATATGCTTCCAAAGGAAAATGAATTGCCCGAGAGTACGTACGAAGCAAAGAAGGCTGTCTGCCCTCTAGGGTTAGAGGTGCAGAAGATACATGCATGCCCTAATGATTGCATCCTCTACCGTGGTGAGTACGAGGATTTGAACGCTTGCCCGGTATGTGGTGCATTGCGCTATAAGATCAGCCGCGATGACCCTGATGATGTCGAGGGCCGGCGCCCAGGAAGAAGATTCCTGCCAAGGTGATGTGGTATGCTCCTATAATACCACGGTTGAAACGTTTGTTCCAAAACAAAGAGCATGCCAAGGCGATGCAATGGCACAGAGAAGACCGTAAGAAAGACGGAAAGTTGAGAGTACCCGTTGACGGGTCGCAGTGGAGAAAAATCGAAAGAAAGTACGGGAAGGAGTTTGCAGATGACGCAAGGAGCGTATGGTTTGGTCTAAGCACAGATGGCATTAATCCTTTTGGGGAGCAGAGCAGCAACCATAGCACCTGGCTTGTGACTCTATGTTTGTATAACCTTCCTCCTTGGTTGTGCATGAACCAGAAGTTCATTATGATGCCAGTGCTCATCCAAGTCCCTAAGCAACTCGGCAATGACATTGATGTGTACCTAAGGCCATTAGTTGAAGAACTCTTACAACTGTGGAATGGAATAGGTGTACGTGCGTGGGATGAGCACATGGGGGAAGAATTTGACCTAAAGGTGTTGCTGTTCGTGACCATCAATGATTGGCTTGCTCTTAGTAACCTTTCAGGACAGACAAACAAGGGATACCGCGCATGCACGCACTGTTTGGACGATACCGACAGTATATATTTGGCTAATAAGAATGTGTACCTGGGACATCGTCGATTTCTTCCGAGCAGGCATCCCGTAAGAAAGAAAGGCAAGCATTTCAAAGGTGAGGCAGATCACCAGACGAAGCCTCGCCACCGTACTGGTGTTGATGTACATGATATGGTCAAGGATTTGAAGGTGGTCTTTGGAAAGGGTCCTGGTAGACAACCTGTTCCGAATGACGCTGACGGACGCGCACCCATGTGGAAGAAGAAATCTATATTTTGGGACCTGCCCTATTGGAAAGACCTCGAGGTCCGCTCAGCAATCGACGTGATGCACGTGATGAAGAATCTTTGTGTAACCCTGCTTGGCTTCTTGGGCGTGTATGGGAAGACAAAAGACACACCTGAGGCACGGGAGGACCAGCAACGTATGCACGGAAAAGACGGCATACATCAGGGTCATGCAAGCTACGCTCTTACCAAAGAAGAGAAGGAAATCTTCTTTGAATGCCTGCTCAGTATTAAGGTACCGTCTGGCTTCTTGTCGAATATAAAGGGAATAATAAACATGGCAGAGAAAAAGTTCCAGAACCTAAAGTCTCATGACTGCCACGTGATTATGACGCAACTGCTTCCGGTTGCATTGAGGGGGCTTCTACCGGAAAACGTTCGATTAGCCATTGTGAAGCTATGTGCATTTCTCAATGCAATCTCTCAGAAGGTAATCGATCCAGAAATCATACCAAGGTTACAGAATGATTTGGTGCAATGTCTTGTCAGTTTCGAGTTGGTGTTCCCACCATCCTTCTTCAACATCATGACGCACGTCCTAGTTCACCTATGCGAAGAGATTAACGTTTTGGGTCATGTATTTCTACACAATATGTTCCCCTTTGAGAGGTTCATGGGAGTCTTAAAGAAATATGTTCATAACCGTGCTAGGCCAGAAGGAAGCATCTCCAAGGGCCGTCAAAATGAGGAGGTCATTGAGTTTTGTATTGACTTTATTCCTGACCTTAAGCCGATTGGTGTTCCTGAATCGCGGCATAAGGGCAGACTGGATGGAAAAGGCACGCTAGGAGGGGAACAAATAATATGTATGGACGGACATTCTCTCACTGAAGCACACTACACAGTTCTACAGAATTCCGCCTTGGTGGCTCCGTATATGGATGAACACAAGAATTTGCTACGCTCCAAACACCCGAAGCGGTCTGATGACTGGATTACACGTGAACAAACCAGGAGTTTCGCCAGCTGGTTGCAAGCACGTACCATGCATGACACCTCTATTGAAGATGACATGTACTTTCTGTCCCAATTACCATCTTCGAATATAATGACTTTCAAAGGGTACGAGATAAATGGTAATACATTTTACACGATTGCCCAAGATAAGAAGAGCACCAACCAAAACAGTGGTGTCCGCTTTGATGCAGAAACCAAGACGGGAAAGGAAACATATTATGGTTATATACAGGACATATGGGAACTTGACTATCGACGTGGTTTGAAGGTCCCTTTGTTTCGGTGCAAATGGGTCAATATGACACGAGGCGGGGTAACGGAAGACCCGCAGTATGGAATGACAACAGTGGATCTCAACAATCTTGCGTATGCAGACGAACCATTCGTCCTAGCCAAGGATGTGGCACAGGTTTTCTATGTGAAGGACATGTCTACCAAGCCAAGAAGAAGAAAAGATAAGGAAGCGAATGCATCGTATGATGAGCCAAAGCGGCACATAGTTCTTTCTGGGAAGAGAAACATCATGGGAGTGGATGACAAGACAGACAAGTCAGAAGATTATGAAAAGTTTGATGAAATTGCTCCATTCACAGTGAATATTGACCCGAGCATCCCGTTAAATGATGAAGATTTTCCATGGCTACGACGCAAAGGGGCACACGCGAAGAAAAAGTTTCACACCCAAAGATCTGGGATGTGATCGGCTTAACTATCATCACTTTCTTCTGTGTTTCACACCCAGGAGGGAATCTCTGTAATAGTTAGGGTAGCTAGTTATGTGTTTTGGCATTTGAAACGCGAAGAAATTTTATGTGCAAGCAAATTCTTTCATGCATTTACTGATTTTTTCAGCTAAATGACCCTGAAATTGAAAAGCATTTCAAATGAACTCAGAAAAGGATGAAAGTTGGCATGGTATCATAATTTCACCCACATAGCATGTGCAAAAAAGTAGAGAGGGTTACCGCAAAAACTGGATGCACTTCGTGTATAAAATGGACAATCTGTTTCGAAGTATCAGGGTTTCGGACGAAAACTCATCCATTACAAAGGCATTTCATTTTTTAAATAACCTAAGCATTACCAAATTGAATATAATGATAAAACACACTAATATTAAACATAAGAAAAAAGAATAACTGAAAAATCTATTTTCAAAGTTACGTTATTCACAAAAATAAATAAAGCAAAAAAATAAGAAAAAAAGCCCACCTACTGGGCCACAGCGGCCTGCATACGACTAGAAACCCAAATTCAAGTTGGGCTAGGATGCAGGCCCGCTAGCCCAGTAGGCCCAACAGGGCATCGCAGAAGAGGTAGGCCCAGAAGGCCTGCTTAAGAGAGGAGCTCGAGACAGCAGCGACGGCGGGGCTTATAAGCAGGTGCGAGTGCCCCTCGGCTAGCGAGGTGGGACTAAACTTTTGTGCCCCTCACCTGGCAGCGTACCCCCCTTTAGTACCGGTTCGTGGCACCAACCGGTACTAAAGGGGGGCCTTTAGTACTGGTTGGTTCCACGAACCGGTACTAAAGGGGGGTGCTTCCCGCCGCTTGGCCTGGCCAAAACAGGCCTTCAGTACCGGTTGGTGGCTCCAACCGGTACTAAAGGTGCCTTCTATATATACATCACTTTGAAAAATTTCATTCTCCCTCTGTTTCTTCCTCTGTTTCCCCATTGAAGCACCGCCCGTCCCGATCGATCGACGCCGTCACCGCCCCCGTCCTACGCCATCCCCGTCGCGCGCCGTTGCCGTCGCCGCCCCCATCCTCGTCGCCGCCCTCATCCCCGTCGCCGCCCCTGTCCCCGTCGTCGCCCCCGTCGCCATCGCCGCCCTCGTCTCTGTCGCCGCCCCGGGCCCGTCCCCGTCGCGCCGTCCCCGCGTCGCCGCCCCGTCACGCCCCGGGCCGTCGCCTCGCCGTCGCCGTCGCCCCGCTGTGAGCTCTCCCCCTCTAACCCCTCTCCCTCGCCCCCGGTGGCCACCATGGGCGCCGCCCCTCCCCGAGCCCATACACACACAAGCATGATGAATACACACACACGCACATTTCCTTAAGTTAATTAGTATATACGTATTTTGTATGTTTAATTAGTTTAGATTTTTCAGATTATTATTTTTTCACTAGTATATATGTATGAATGCATGTTAGATGGATATAATTAGTGTTTAATTAGTATGGAATTTTTTTATATAATGTTGTTTTTCTGTTTTTAACGGATGTATAGAAGTTGTTTTTTCTGTTTTTAGTGTTAGATGCTTAATTAGTATGAAATAGCATATAGAATTTTGACATATGCAATGATAGCATAATTAGTGTTACATTTGCATATAGTATTTGTTGTCGACGATGCCCGGCCCGCATCCTCGCCGTCGACCCGTTCGCGACGACGTCCTGCTTCAGAGGACCCATGTTCGGGACTGGGCTCCGCCGGGCTGGCACTGGGAGGTGCTACCTTCAGGGGCGCGACGCTTGGTGAGGAACCCGGCCCCGGGTCCCATCGTCGACCCTCATCTCCTTTGGTGGCATTCGCGTGGGTCACTTTCGGTGCGGAGGGAGCCGGCCCCACCGGAGGTGGTACGTCACCGTGTCAGGGAGGAGGACGAGCACGTCCATCGCTACATGGCTGCTATGGACGTCAGGTTCTCCAATACCTGGCAGGTTCTTTGGGGAGATCACCCGTGCTATGATCCAGTGATGGTTCCTTCACTTTGGTTGTCCACCACCTAGATTACTCTCTAGTATTCGATCTTTATTAGCTAGCTAGCTAGCTAGTGATGTATTCGATATATAATATTCGAGATGATTTATTCGAGATTATATATATTATTTGAGACGATGTATTCGAGATTATATCTATTATTCGAGACGACGTATTCGAGATTAAATCTATTATTCGAGATGATGTATTCGAGATTATATCTATTACTCGAGACGATGTATTCGATATTATATCTATTATTCGAGATTATACTAAATTGTTTTATATTTCTTTTGGCATAGTTAAATAAAAGCTATGGCGGACAATACCGACAGAGAGAGAGAACAGACCATGTTCGATATCATACGCGGGCCAGTTGATGATCAGAATGAAGAAGATTTTGACGGCTCCGAATTTCTAAACAACACCGGAGAGGGTGATATGATATTCGATCGCGATGACCGAGAAGATGAAGTCATGAACTACGACGAAGAACATGTTGATCCTGAAACAACAAACACCAGCGAGGTATATATATTTATATAAGCAGGAATCTGGTGATCATCGCATGTTTTAAATGAGTTGAAGATATATTAACGAATCGATCTTTCTTCTTTCGGCCATCCGGATCGAGCAAATCTTCAGGCAAAAGGACGAAACGAGGCCCGATCAAAAAGTTGAAGGAGGGCGTAAAGTACAATATCGAGGCATTCAAACCTAATGGTGAACCATTAGCGCCTAAGAAGATTGCGGACAAGTTCGTTTGTCAGTGCGGAGTTCTTGTGAAGGACCAATTCCCGATCTCCCTTCAAGAATGGAGAAAGCCAGCAAAGCCACATCCAAATGTTACTTTTGTCGATGAGAATCAAAAAAACTGCTTTGGGATACTCTCATGGAACATTTCACCCTACCAGATCATTTCACAGAAGCAGATGTGCGGAAAGTCGAGGACGCTACTTTTAGGAAGATGGCGGTTGCATTCAAGAACCACAAGAGAACGACGTGGGAGAAGTACGTCAAGGGAGGAAGGAAGACTCCAGTATTCGAGGGGATACTAGAGAATCAAAGTGCTCATTGGAACGATTTCGTGAAATTCAAGGATTCAGAATTAGCTAAGGAACGGTCGAGAATAAACAAGAAGAATGCCGAAAAAAAGGATAAGTTCCATAAGCTGGGGCCAGGTGGCTACGCGGTGGCAATGCCTAAGTGGGATAAGTCTGAGAAAGAGATGGAGGATGCAAGTGTCACTCCGGTTACTAAGAGCTGGCCCCCTAGGTGTAGGACTTGGTTCTATGCGCATGGGGGGGAGTTGGACCCGAAGACAGGCAATGTTTCGACGAAGGCATGTCTGAACGGAGCCGACGATGCGCTACTTGTTGCAATAGAAGAGGCTCGATCGGGGGTGTTCCAGCCCAACAGAGAGAACAACGAGCTTACGCGTGCCCTGGGAAATCCTGAACACCCGGGAAGAACACGAGGCAAGGGCGCTATTCCATGGTATGAGGGGTTTTCGGACTGGAACGCCGACTACAGAACCCGTGCGAGAAACAAGATTGCGGAGGAGAAGAAGAGGAAGATGGAGGAGGAGCAGAGGAAGCGGGACTATGAACGCCTTCAAGGCCTAGAAGCAAGTCAAGCGGAATTGGCAGCTAAATTCCAGCGGCAGCAGGAGCAGATCGACTCACTTAGCCAGCAAAGGGGGTCTCAGCAGCTGCAGCAGCTAGCGGATGATCCAGCATTGGATACCACCGCCCCATCCATGCCGAGAAGCAGCGTGGGTTCCGCCCCGGGCGACGCAGTGCTGGATAGATACCCCATGGATGACATCGCGGAGAACACTAACTGCGAGCTACACTTCAAAATGAAGAACATATCCATGAAGGTGGCGGACGTCGTTGCTTTTTCAAATTCCCCCGAGGCAACCTTCCATTGCAACCCGATTCCAGCGGGCTATGCTCGTGTCTTGGTTGATGAGGTGGTGGACCCATATTCGGAGCTACAGCTTGACATTCCTGGAGGTGACGACGAGCACACATTGGGAGAGGCCATACATCGTGTCATCCTATGGAGAAAGGATTGCATCATCTTTCGAAGGCCACCGACACCGCGTCACCCGACTCCTCGTCGAAGTCCGCCACCGAGTCAGCAGACTCCCGCTCCTCCAAGTCCACCAACGCGTGAGGCCACTCCTCCTCCAAGTCCGGCAAAGTGTCAGGCCACTCCTCCTCCAAGTCCGACACAGCATCAGACGTCCACTCCTCCTCCAAGTCCGGCACAACCTCAGGCCACTACAAGTCCGGCACAGCTTCAGGCCACTCCTCCTCGTCCAACTCAGCCCCGTCAGCCATCTCCGCCGCCTCAGCAATCGTAGAAGAGACACCCCGCAGCTATGGTGCGTAGTGGTATGAGTCGAGGTCATAGTACAGGAAGTACAGGCGGAGGCAAGCGATATAAATATGGTCCAAACCTCACTACTCCTCTTCCTGTGAGGGCTTACGACAGGACCGAGGAGCAAACCAATGCCATAGTGCGGGCAGAACTCGACGCCCATTTTGGACCAAAACCGCCACCGCCGCCAAGGGAGAAAGTGCCTGTGGAAGTAGTTGACCACTTCATTCGTATGGCTCAAACACCAGCTCCTAAGCCTGTTGACACAGACTATGAGCGCCACCTCAGGAAGTTAAATCAAAAACGTCTACAGAAGGAGGCGAGCTCGAGCTCGAGCAAACAACAAGCAGCTGTCAAAAAATGCGGGAAAACCGTTGCCCAGCTGGGAAAACAGGCGGCGCAATCGATCCCCCCGCTTGTTGTGCCACCAACAACACGTGACAGTACGCGCGCCCAATATTATTGTGGCCAAACAGTTTACGTTCCCGAGGTGGGCGATGTGATAATAACCCAGGAGCATATAATGCAGGCGGAAGAACTCAAGATCACTGTTGGACAACTCCTCAAGATCGAGGACATGCCTGGTATTACAGAGGAGGAAATAAAATGGAAATATGTCTGGGGCCAACCTTTGGTCGAGCCAGAAGATGTCAACAAGCTCCCAACGAGAATGTATGAATTGCATCAATGGTACATGGACATTACCAAGAGATCCGATTGAGAGTCCCTCATGGTGTATGTCAAGAAAGATGATTACTACCATGAGAATATTCTGAACTGTTTCAGTTATACAATCAAGACGCACTCTACAAATCTATTGTCAGTTGCTATTGTCTGTAAGTGATTTCTTTCTGTAATTTAAGTCTCAAGCTAGCTGTAGTGATCCTTTTGATCAATCATTACCTGTAATTATCCTCACTATATTCTTTTCTGTGGTATTATGCAGGATGAAGATGTATGAAATGAGAAAAGGTGGACGCTATGGCATTGGGTTCATTGACCCGAACACCGTTAATGAATACACATGGAAAATAAACAAGCATCATGAAAAAGAGGTAGAGGACAGCATGCTAGAGTTCTTGAAGCGCCTCAAATACAATGAAGATATACTACTTCCTTACAACTTCCAGTGAGTCACACTTTCTTGTACTACAAATTCTCTGTTTTTGCCTACTAGCTAGCTACATGTTTTTGCTTACATATGCCCGCTTAATTAAGACATGCAAACGTGTGTGCATGCAGATTTCACTGGATCTTGTGTATCATTAAAGTTGACACCGGAACAGTTGAAATACTGGACTCGCTACTCAAAGCAAATAGTGACTATAACATCTTGTTTGGGATGGTCAACAGGTAATTTCCTATTTAGTTCGTCATTTCATGATATGAACTATTTAATAACCCCTTTATTCATTTTCTTTGTCGGTGGGCAGGGCTTGGGCAAGGTTCATCAGCGTCACGGAAGGCGAATGGAAACCACAGCTGAAATGGTTTCGAGCCAAGGTAAGTCATTAAGTAGTACTAGCTAGCTAGATGTCATCTCTTTAATTATCATGCTTGATTAATTATTATCTTATCAAATTAAATTCCATTCTCGTAATAAAGGCCCTGAAGTAGGCGCAGGGGACTGATCTGTGTGCATTCTGCGTTTGCGAGAACATTCGCATGATGGCGTCCGAAAGGAGCAGATCTCAAAGACAGGAATGGGTACGCTTGTCAGAACACTATTCACAATTTTTACACCATTATCGATATCTAGTCACACAACTAATACACATGCATATTGATCTCCTTCTTAACCATTCAAAGAGGTGCGGGACAAGCTCCTAGAAACGGAGTGCGTAGAAGCACTTCAAGAGGAAATAGCGGGATTTTTGCTCGACCAGGTCATAAATCCGAAGGGAGAATACTATTACCCGCTACCGCCCCCATCGACCAGGTCATGAACCACTTCGAATTGTCATCGTGCTCCGAAGGCACCAATCAGGCTAATGCCACCGGCTCCGAAGGCAACATGCATATGTAGGAGAAATTGTATATAGCTATACATGTGTGTATGTGTGAATTAATATGGTGGTTTGTGAGACATGATTGATGATATATATATGATTGGTTCTACTAGAAATTCTATTTATATATATATATATATATATATATATACATAACATGTACAATGTGTATTACCGTAAAATACCAGCAAACGAAAAAGAATTAAAATGGAAAACACAAAATTAAATGAAAAAGAAATCATAAAACCAAAAAAAACCCAAACATTTTAGTACCGGTTGGTGTTACCAACCGGTACTAAAGGGCTCCCGGCCCCCGGAGCTGACTCGTGCCACGTGGTTTCCCTTTAGCACCGGTTCGTGCTGAACCGGTACTAAAGGGGGGGGGGGCCTTTAGTGCCGAAACTTTAGTGTCGGTTACCTAACCGGCACTAAAGGGCCTTACAAACCGGTGCTATTGCCCGGTTCTACACTAGTGTTCTTGGGCGCCATGACGATGAAGAAGCGCCGAACTAACTGCTAAAGCCGATTCTCACAACTACGCCCCCTACCTGGCGCGCCAAAGATGTCGGTGGGAAACAACACCTATGGGATCACAAGAATCCCTACTACGGTTGCGGGGCGCGGGGTCGTGAGAAGAGCGTATCAAACAGATAGCACACGGTTTGTTTATCCAGATTCGGGCCGCGGGGATGCGTAAAACCCTACTCCTGCTTTGGTGGATTGTATATCTGTGTTCTTGAGCTAGCTATGGGGCGTGAGGAGCTCCAAAAAGCCGAATCCTTCCTCCTGGTCGCCTCGGGCCTCCTTTTATAGGAAAGGGGTTGCCACAGTGACACACAGGAGGTGGAAAGGGTACAGTGATGTGAGGTTATCCCTCGCATTACATGACAAGGCGCATTTAATGCGTCTTGCCCAGGTTTCCTTGCTTTATCGGGGACGGGGGAGAGCCATGTCTCGTCCGTCGCCGCTCCCTCTTGTGTCGACACGCGCCCTGGCCAGCGGCGCCCGCGGTGCCATGTAGGCAGGCAGGCAGCTGAGGTGGCGCAGTGGTGGGTCTCCACGAAGATCCGCATGCCACCACGCAGGTGCCTGCCCAGCTGGTTGGGTCGGCAGCTGCATGCGAACGGTGGTGGAGGTTTGACTTGCGTGGGCTTGATGGTGGCCCTACGGGTGTTCTTGGCAAGGGCCTTGTCGAGGCCCCGGCAAGGGTCTTGCCGTGGCGTCTGCTGTCATCCCTGGCAAGGCTCTTGCCGGGGGCCTTGTGGTCCTCCTTGGCTAGGATCCCGCCAAGGATCATCATCTTCTAAAGGGTGTATCTGATCTTGAATGCCTTCACAAAGATCTGCATGCCACCACGGGGATGTCTCCCGAATCCTTGCCCCATGGGGGCAGTGGACTCAAGGGTGACTCACTCCGTAGGTGTGGGGCGAGCTGCCACGGCAAGGGTCTTGCCGGGATTGCTAAAACCGCCTCCCGGCAAGGATCTTGCCGGGGGGTCCGCTTCATCCCCTTTGCTCTTTGTGGTCTTGGTCTTGGCGTCGTTCTGCTTCTCCTGAGTTTCGGCCTTACCTTGGCTCACCTCCCTTGCCTTGCTTAGTGTGGTGGTGCCCGTGGCTCAGACTACCCGTGCACAGTTATAGGGGTACAAAAAGTGTACCCCTCTTTTTGTACACCGACAATCACACAAGCGTGCATTATGTACCAAAGCATCTTTTGATCCCAAAATCTAGCCGGTCCTCTCACAATAGCAAATTGGGCTTGCAAAATCCCAAAAGCTCTCTCCACATCTTTTCTAGCCACCGCCTGAGAATTGTGGAAATCAAGATTTTTCTTACCTTCTGGCTTTTTCAATGGCTTGACAAAGGTTTGCCACTTTGGATAGATGCCATCCGCTAGATAATAGCCATAGTTGAATGTACGGCCATTTGCTACAAACTGCACCGGTGGCAACTCCCCATTTGCAATCTTACTCATCGGTGGTGACCGGTTGACAACATTGATGTCATTCAAAGATCCAGGCATTCCAAAGAATGCATGCCAAATCCAAGTCTCTTGATCGGCCACCGCTTCAAGGATTATAGTGGAACCCTTTTTTTGGCCGTGGAATTGCCCATGCCATGCCTTTGGACAATTCTTCCAACTCCAATGCATGCAATCTATTGAGCCAAGCATGCCAGGAAAGCCGCGAGCTTTGTTCATCGCCAAAAGCCTTGCGACATCTTCAGCCGTGGGAGATCTCAAATACTCCTCGCCAAACACTTGCACAATTTCGACTGCGAAGCGCTTGACACACATGATAGCTTGGCTCTCACCCATAGCCAAGTGATCATCAACTAGATCAGCCGGTATACCGTATGCCAACATACGCAAAGCGGTTGTCACCTTCTGAAAGGTGCTATGCCCGAGCTCTCCGGTGTCATTCCTCCTTTGCTGAAAAAAGCGGTCATGGCTCGCTAGTTTCTCTGCAATGCGCCTGAACAACTCGGTGCTCATCCTAAACCGGCGACGAAAATACGACTCGGGGTATGTGGGATTCTCCGCAAAATAATGCCTGATCAATCTGTTGTGGGCATCAATCCTATCCCTCCAAATTTTTTGCCAACCCATAACCGAACCACCGTGTTTCAGTTTTTTATTAATATGCATAGCTAGGATCATTGCAAGATCCTCCTCCTCTTCCATATCAAATTCTTCTTTGGAAGAATCATACGACGAACTCATCTACAATGTTGAATACTATGCTATAAATAAAAAAACTACAATCAACATGCACGAAATTCATGGCTTTTGAGCAATACATACCTTCTAGGCGTTTTGTCGAACACCTAGCGGGCGCCGAGCGGCAGCGAGCGCGCGGGCGCTGTTCGTTGGCGGAACAGCACGCGCGCGGGGCAGCGGGCCTAGAGGGGGGCCGAAGAAAGCGCGCGCGGGGCGGGGATAGGCCGGGGAAGCGCCGGAACGGTCGCCGGGTGGCGCGGTCGGCGGCGGCAGCGCGGCTGGAGGGGGTGGGAGGTGCGAGCGAGCGCGCGAGAGTCCAGCGCGCGGGAGCGGGCGCAGCAAATAAGCGGCGCACGATTGCGTTTCGGCCCGCGCGCTGGACTACGTATGTCGCGCACGCGGTTTTCGCGCGCCCGCTGGAGCAGCTCTTCCCGTTGCGCGCGCGCTAAAAGGGGGGATTTTGCGGCGCGGCGCTAGTTTGGCACGCCTGTTGGAGATGCTCTTATGGATAAGAGATTCGCGTATCAACCGTCTCACACGAAACCGTACTGGACTGACATGACAGAGAGAGAGAGTGGATGGTAGCCAGCCATGGAAGATTGGAAGGGAGGCAAGCATGTTTTGGACCGGCGGTCAAGACCCTAGAAAGAGCGAAACGCTGGGTAAAAGAGGTCACATCCATCGCCCCGCTCCGCTCTAAAAGAGCCCTCGTCTCCTCCAACAATCCCACCCAAACCAAGTTCCCTTCCTTTCTTCTTCCCAAGCTTCCGCTCTTCGCCTTCTGTCGACCATGGCCGCCCCTCCCGTCGTAGCTACTGCCGCCGCTGCTGTTGGTGCTCCACCTGCCGCCGCCGCCCTTGTTGCTGCTGCCGCCGCCCTTGCTAGTGCCGCCGCCTTTGCTGGTGGTGCCCATCCTGCTCCAGCTCCAGCTGCTGCCACTGCCCTTGCTGGTGATGCTCCTCCGGCTCCACCTGCTGCCGCCATTGATGTTCCTGCTCCTCCTCAGGTTTTTCTTTTTTGGCTCATTTCATCCCAATCATATTTGTGTTCTTGGCTTTTTGGTTAACTTGCTGATCACCTTTGGTTTGTTCAACTTGTGCAACTCATCTTGCCAGTGATACCACGCGACATCGGCGAAGCAAGCAACGTCCAGGTCCTCGTACGTGCATCGCTCGCTTCGTCCGCGGCGTTGTCCTTCGTCTTGGGTCTTGTCGCCATTCTCGTCACCATCGGGACTTCCTACCACTACGGGTTTGGATGCCCTACGATGTCCATCACCATGGCGTGTGCTTTGATTAGGTATGTGATCATTGCCATGGGGTCCATCGCTGCGCACTGGGCCGTCATGCGAATTTTCAGCGGACGAGCACCAGGCAGGCCGCTATCCTGGGCATCCTTTTGGGCCTGGGGATCTGGATTTTGTCAGTGGGTGGCAGGCCTATGCAGGGGAATACGACCGGCGATACGCCTAGAATATGTGTAGGCGTATTGTGTGCGGCCCATCGCCAGCATCTGTGCCCGCGCGTCGTTCGCCTGGACCGAAATCAGGGCCCATGACCACTCGTTCGAAACAGCACAGGCCAGAGAATCTTGTCACGACGGGGCTGCGTGGAATACACGAGAGCCACGCAGCTGGTCGTCTCCTCCCTCCCAATCTGCATCACTTTGGCGAACAGCGGCGACTGTGCTGCTCCGGCAAGATGTCAATGGCGTCGAGATCAACGGGTATGCTTTCTTCCACCAAGTTCCCTTTTATCGCCATAGATTTTGGGGATTTCTCAGTTCCGTCTTCCCAATGGAGTCTCAGGATTCGATGAGCGTCCCGAACGCCGCGTTTGGCGCCGCCGGCTGTGCGCGTGCGACCGAAGCGACGGCCGGAGCACTCGCCCTCTTCCACTTCGGCGGCCAAACCACCTGGATCCCACGTCATCTTCCACTCCGGCGGCCAGATCACCTCTAGCTTGCGCAACACCGGATCTGCAGAGAAAGCGGTCCTCGTCCATGGATCTGGCTGGGGGAAATCATTTTCTCCATTGTTTCCGTTGTCAGGTTGGAACACATCCTGTACTTGTGCTTTTTGTTTTGTTCATCTATGGCGAGATGTGCTCAATTTGCGTTGAGTGCCATGGGTTCGTCTTCTTATTGACCGCCCGTCATGGCTTCGTTTAGATCCGCGTCCCATTCTATCAATTTGAATTTGTTTGCGTCACCACCCCCTTTTCTGCAGGATCCGTGTTGGGATGGCAAAGCTCATTCCTGATGTCCTCCCCGTGGAGTCGTGAGATTCCATCAATATCGTCGATTGTTAGTTGGGCCGCGGCGGCGAAGGCACACAGCTGTGCGGGGACGCCTACTTTGACGTTTGCTCAGAAGCCACTAGTGGCGGGACCATAAGGTAATTATGAATCTAAAACTCTCTCATGTACCGTATGGTGCAGTTTGCTTTCCCAGATAATGCTAGACACCCGCCGTGTCTGAGACAAACGTTTCTTGGCCAAAACCAACAATTGTGGTTCTTTTTTGGTAGATTGATTCTTGCTTTACCATGCGATTCAGTTTTTGGCATGTTTGAAGAAAAAAAAATGCAGAATTCATAGCCTTGCCGTGTCTTGGTTAAAATCAGTACGCAATTTAGTCAGATTGATTGCCCTCATCCTGTGCTGTGTTGTTTTACGAGATGCATCACATTCTGGATTTTGTTTTATTTTGTACGTGATGTATGTTGGAATGGTCATGACGCACTGATTTTAGGGTGGTCAGGAATATCTGAAGTGGATCTCAAGCTAGTTGTGATTAGGCATGATGCACTGCGGTTGTGTTCGAACACTTTCTTATGAATTGCTTTGGTCTAGTTGAATGCCGTGGTGGAAAACCAGACGGCTTTAGATCCAGCGATGTACTTGTCGACGACGGACTTGGATTCACCGGTCATGTGCAGTATATGTAGAGAAGTTTGATCTATTGTTCCGTCCACCCTCTCATTGTTGAATTAATCATGGGTAGTTGGTTGTGTATTTGAAACTAAAAAATGTTAGATTTATCTTAAACTGAAAAGGCAGTGTTTAGGATGCGCCGCTAGCCTGGAAATTCAATGAAGTTTCTTTTTGTTCTGCACATTTTCAGAATACAAATATGAAGCTTTCTTTTAGTTGTAGTCTGTTTTTAGTTGCCTCACTTGTAGTTATGTTTTTATGATTAGCCATATTTTTTTTTTCATTTTCTCAGTAGGCGATGATGAATGGAACGCCCATGAACATACACTAGTAGGCGGAGGCGCGGCGGCACGCCGCGCCCGTTGTGAAGGATGTGTGTGTTGGCAACTAGTCCTGGTCCCACCTTTGATTCGCTTGCTTGTCTATTTTGTTCAAAATATGATACAGGGTTAGGATTAAACCGCCTTATGAGCAGCATTTGAAGAGTTCGCGCTTTTGCAAGATTTGTAGAATGCAATGAAACAAAAGCACAACATCAACATGTCTTGATAGAGGAGATTTGCCAAAGGTGCCAAGGAAATTGCCGAAATGTTCAGATGTGGTGTTCTCGGACGCCGCCGAATTGTGTGTTGTAAGGACACTGGGCCATTTGACCCTAACTTTTTTTTAGATGGTTGCTGTTGTTGGTCAAAGAGTTTTCAACTCTCACGAATTCCTTTCTTATTTATGTGCCTTTTCATGTAATCGCGAACTCTGTGATCTGATTTTACATTGGACTTGGACCAGTTTGTTGAACACTGCTAGTTGGGTGAAAAATTGTCATTGTTGTGAGCCGATTGCTATGTTTCAATTGAATGTACCTCATGCGTTTTTTTTTTGTATTCTGGCGCTGCATTTTTTCATGTACCGAATTGTGATGTTAAATACTGCCCTCCTTTGCTGGAGGGGTGCTCTTGTTGTGCCGTTGGTTTTTTGCTGAGTTGTCATGGTGCCAAGGTTTTGGCTTGGTCGTTTGATTAGGAAAGTGGTTTGTGGATCTGGAGAGAAGTGTGAGTGCTCATGCCTAGCAGTGCACGTTTGCACGTTGTAGCTGCGTGCAGGTGAGTTGACAACAACTGCGGCTAGCATGCTTGGGGCAGGCGTTCGCAGGGTAGTCTGCCATGGACAATATCACGGTTGAATTTAATGCCTAGGGGATGGGTAGCCATGTGGGATTGGGAGAGTGTGCATTGCATCCGCTCTCGCACACCCTGGAGGAATCCATCAGAGAGGATGCGTCGTAAATTCGCAGACGTGACAAGACGCTGCACCTCGCACAACTGTACCACCCAACTAGAAGTGTTCACCGTGAGCATGACCGTGCCGCTGTGGCATGATAAGTCAAAACTAAATGCATGTTTAAGAATTGTCTGCTCTATCAGATGCTTTCATTAGTGAGCTCATGTGCCCAAGTTATGTCGATTTACTAACGTGTCAAACAGTTAAAATCGATTCCCACGTAATGGTGTTTAAACACAAAACAGTCTAACCTTGGCGCGTTTTGTTGGTGCAGCCGGAGTGATCGCATTAATATGAAACTGTCTTTTCTTTTTTTGCGGGTGAATATGAAACTGTCTTGCCTTGCTTAACGAATGATGGCCAGTGGTGAACGAACTTACCTGCTTTCTGACGTGACATGACGGTGGAAAGTGAACCACATTGCGCGGCGCAACGTTGTGCATTGCACAGGAGCGAGTGTCTAGCGTAAAAGTTAACTCGCTAATGCTAATTGACTATTAGACGTGAGCATGCCACAGTTGCGTGATTCGGGAAGACTTTTGCTCTGTCACACAAAGCACATGTGGCTAAGCTGTTCCGATTTTCTAGCATGTGGAGCAGATAAAACTGAAGTGCCAGGTTAGTGGTGATGGTTTTTAAACACAACGACAGTGTTGCATTTGCTGGTCAAAACGGACAGACGAATTAACATGAAACAGATTAAACTTGCTTAGTGAAGTGATAGCTAATGTGAATGAACTTGGGTCTTTGCTGGCCGCCAATGCTCCACGTCCGCACTTGACAAACTGGTTCCGCCAGCCAACGTTGCTCCACGGCATGCATGCGCATGGCGTACAGGTCCCCACGAACAAGGACGTACAGTTCTGCAGCGACGTACATGTCAGCTTGGCGTCAGAGGGCTAGGTCCTTTTGCATGTGCGTGGGCCTGACTGCTTCAATACGGGCTAAAAATAAATCAAATACGTGAGATACACACTGGCAGCACGGATCCATATGGTGCTGTGACGGCCCTGATAGCGGCCTGCCTGCAGCGCGGCCGCTGTTCGCATTTTTCGCCCTTTCTGGCCCTTAGATTGATAGATCTATGCGGCCGGCCGGTGTTGGTCTAGAGTACTGTAGCACTCGTCTCCTAGGCCGTTGTTTACTTTTCTAGCCATGTCCATCAGCTCTTCGTGATGTATGAACAAGCTATTTATCCTTTTAATTATGCGGCCGGTGTGTAGTTTCGATTTGCTTCAAGGGTATGAATGTCCATGGGCTGTGATTTATGATGTAGTACGTATGAACAAACCGATGTGTATCCTCTTAATTAAGCTACTCCAGAGGTAGAACTAGAGAGCAGATTATGGACTTGAATTTGGTCAACAACCGAAATGTTGAGACCCCGCGAAACAGAACATCACGAATAGCTACTTGTTTATTATGTTTGTTCTTGCGAATCAACGAGAGAATACATACTTGTTCTATTCCCCTAGCTTAATCCAAACGCACGCACGCACGCATAAACTGGATACCAGGAAAAACTCATCCAGTTGGTAGCAGTAGCCTGCATAACATCAAAGTAAAATAGTTTTTCCATATGCAGAATACAAGCAGCTAGTACATGTCTATCTGTAACAATTCCACCGCACTATTCTCGTCTACACAGACAACACACACCAAATTTCTTTGAGGCACTTACACATTGTTGAACTAGACGTTGCAATTATACATGTTCAGCAGATGCAAATCTAGGCAAAGCTACAAGTAACCAACGACCGCAGATTAATTGAGACTGCTGAAAGCATCAAGGTAGTAAACATCTCAACAAGTTTCTCTTATCATTCAGGCACGTCATTCTTGGGAGAGTTACGCTTTTGGCAGATCACACCTTTGTGGACATGTACTACTTTTGTGAGCTTAAAACCTGAAGATAAAACCATCCCAGACCTACAGAATCAGTTGACATCTCTCTGTCGGACAATCCCAAACCATCGAACATGGCAGCAACAGGCTCCAGTGCAACTTGGACATCTCTTAAAAAAATTAGAAGGAAAGGGCTCTTGCCCCGGCTCCATTTGTATTACCAAATGAAACCCAGTACCACCAGCATCTTTGTTACAAGCACGCGGGGGATATACAGCACACACGCTGCCCAGCAAATAAAATTGTCAAAGCCTCAAAGGCAGATCGCTGAAACCTTAACAGCTAACAGCTAAAAGAGATAAAAGCTAGTCTCAGAGGTACTATCAGCCAGCAAAGAAAGGGGATCGGGAGCCGCAACGAAGGAGTGGGTCAAGCATGAACCACCCCAGATCGCGGACAGTGTCACGGTTCGAGCAGCACCTCCGAGCACTGCATCAAGCCTAGCCAGGGTCTGGCCACATCAGGAGGGGAGGGGCTCGTGCTTCCTGTTCCAGTTTCCTCACCAAGCGCATTACTGTCCCCTAGTTTTACAATTTCCAGGTACAGTAGGTGCATAGTGTTGTGTTGCCGTGAAGAGTACTTGAGCGCACCTTGGTCCTTTTGGTAGCGCCAAAAATTCCACCGACAGTATATCATCCCTCGCATCGCTGGTCCAACATTTCAGCACATGTTTGGCTGGAACCTCCTGCAAGTTAAGCTGAATCATCCCTGCAAAAAAAACAATGTTCACCACATATAGCCATGTTTGTCGCCTTTTTTTCTGAAAAAAGGGTCACCCCGGCCTCTGCATCAGAACGATGCATACGGCCATCTTATTAAAATAAATAAATAAGGTTCCAACAAGGTCTCAAAGTCTCCAACTAAAAAAAAGCTCATTCGGAGCCAAATAGGCTAGAAAGACAAACTAGCCAAATAAGGGACGCCACAACCGGCTGGCTAAAAAGAGATAGGTAAACTAATTGACTATCCTATTACATAACCGCCATCCAACCCGGTTGAAGATATCCCGAACTACCATCTCCCAACAGATAGAGCCATGTTTGTCGCCTGCATCAACTAATTCAAAAGATGTGTAAGAAAAATAGGCATGGCATAATACCTTAAGTGTATGGCTGCACACGATCCCCTCCCATGGTGTTCAAACGCCCCACAGTCACACTTGAACTCATCAGCAAATTCATTTACCTGTACCAGGAATTCAGATTTACACCACTTCTCCCCTCATTCAAAATGTCGGACCCTCCTTCATATAGCATCTCACCAAACTTTTCAAACATGGTTCTTGTGTAAATTTTAGATGCATATATCTCGATTGGAAAATTTAGCCTTAGAACTACTCTTCCCTACACGGAAACATCTCAAACTTTATCGGCTGAGACGATATAATTTACAAGCATGCTTTGCAAACGGATGTGTAAAAAGCGAATGTTCATCTCACCAATTTTGTCCTCTTCTCCTGATAACTCTACTCTGAATCCCTGTTGAACTGCATCTTCTCGTATTGTCTGACAAACAGGTGACTAGGTCCCGGGTGTATCTATCAACGTGTCGACAGGTCTCGAGTGTTTCCATCTATGTGTCGATAGATACTTTGCCTATGCTTACATATTGTTTTCCCTAGTTGTTTCACCAGATCCCGGGTGTTTTTATCTATGTGTCGGTGCGACCTCCAATGTAACTTCTCCATACAGTTAACAGAGAATTCATGATTGTGTTTTGCTTATGCTCTGCCCTGTGTTTGCACACGTAGCATCCATTATTGTCTGATCAATAGCCGCATCATCATAGCAGTGTAGCCACAATGTATCGACTGAAGCGGTTTACCCTACAAATGATGTTCGGATCAGTCAGTATTATCACATTTTAGGTCTTTAACACAGCCATTAAAAATCATGTTTAGAGCAACTCCAACGGGGCTACCCATTCCGTCCGCCACCGTCTGTTTGTGTCCGCGCAGACAAAAGTGATGACCCAACGCGCCGACCCATTTTCGGCCCAAATTTGGGACTGAAATGTGTCGACGCTGACGCGCCGCGCGCCTCCTCGGTGTCCACCTCGTCCACACGCGGCACCCGTCCACCTGCTGCGGTCAACATTATTTATGACGAGCACCTACCGCAGGCCCACCCGTCAGCGAGGGCAAGCGTCCTTTTTTTAATCCGAGCATGCGGGTGGGGGCCGTCCTCATCCGATTTCAGAAGCCCCCCATCCCCATCTCGCCACCCTCTTTGCTCCCTGTTGCCGTCAAAGATGGGCTTTTTCTCCAGCAAGGCAAAGGGCAAGGCCCCGCCAACTCTCCTGATGTAGGGTGGAACCCTATTCGGCCGATCTTTCACGATTGAAGTGGATTCCTGCAAAGAACACGAGGGAAAACACGAGGAAACACATGGGAAACACTCAAGAACAAGTCCAATCACACATCCACTAGACCAACAAACACATGAGATTCACAAGGTACGAGAACAATCAAAGGTAAACAAGATACATGGTAAAGTTCATCCCAAATCCTATGAAGGAGATGGGGTCTTGATGATCTAGATAGATGCTTCCCACAAGGGGGCCTTGATATCCACTTGGGGGATCTTTTCCGAAGAGGTCTTGCATCCACACATGGATCTTATCCTAAGAGGAATCCCACAAGGGGAGATACATGAGCTAAGCTCTAATGTCTAGATCTATTCTTAGCTAAGTCTAAATGGATGAGGGGAAGGAGTATATATAGTCATAGGCAAAGAGATGGATAAGTGAGGGCGAAATGGTAATACAATGGCAAGGCCCACAGCAACACACAGGGTGCCCCATGCGCACGGGATAAGTGGAGCCCGTGCACACGGGGTCTCCAACGACCTGGCGACTTAGCCCGTGCGCGCGGGGTCAAAGAGGCATGTGGGCACGGGGGTCCTGTGTGCACGGTATACGCTCGTGCGCACTGGGTCCTACAACGGTTATAGGAGAGGGGCCCGTGCGCATGAGGCCTTTTGGGGCCGTGCGCAAAGGGTATCCTGAAGCCTTGCAGTCAGCCTTCTCATGGACTCCCGTCGGTGCTTGAGGGACTTGGCCTTCTTCTTGGCGGTTCCTTCTCCGCTTCCAGGCTTCCCTCTTGGATGGTGTAGTTGTTCTCTTGAGCTTGGAATCCCCCTCGATGAATGTGTAGCTCCGCTCACACCTATATATGCACACGATAGAGGAGTCAAGTAGTATACCATCCTCGAAGGGGTACAAGTGGACACGTGTAAAGGATATGATTCACCTTTGTATGTATGAAGTAGATGTCGCACGTGTCACTTGCCAAATGGACTCTTGACATGGTGATGTACATAGGATGCTCCGCATCATCCCCTCCCCCCTGGGAAAGATACGACCTAGGATCGAAATCCAAATCACCATGGGAAAGAGATGTCATCGCCGTGTATAAGTGGATGATCACCAAGCATTCATCATCTTGAAGTTCGAAACGGGCACTCTCCAATGTCGCACTGTCTTGGGATTCTTTCAAAAGGAGCAAAGACAACAAGCACTTGGAAAAATAAATATGGTTAGCGTTAGTACAAAACCAAGCACTCAAGAGGCGATTCACCCAACAAGTGTCGCCATCAAGCATAGCATAAGGTGTGACAAAAAAGTGTGGCATGGCAAGTAAGCATATAAGTTGAGCACAATCAAGTACAACATGGAAATAAGCATGCAGGTGGGAGGTAGAGATGCAAATTTGTTTGACAAGTGAACAAGCATCTACCTCAAGGTCATAGCGAACATGCACAAAGAGCTCAACAAATGTTCTATGGTATGTATAGGAATCATTCACAACACCAAATAAAATGAAGTGTCTAAACACATGGGTCAAGTGCAAGACAATCCAAGCATAACATGCACAAGGTGTAGTGAATATAGTGTGGCACTCAAAACAATAGAAAAAGCAATTGGTCATCATGTGTGAGGCAATCAAGTCAAGCATGTGACAAGCATAGGTGTCAGGGAACACAATATTTCAAAAAAATTCCTACGATCACGCAAGATCTATCTAGGAGATGCATAGCAACGAGAGGTGGAGAGCGTGTCTACGTACCCTCGTAGACCGAAAGCGGAAGTGTTTGACAACGCGGTTGATGTAGTCAAACTTCTTATCGTTCCGACCGATCAAGCACCGAATGTACGGCACCTTCGAGTTCTGCACACGTTCAGCACGATGACGTCCCTCGAGCTCTTGATCCAGTTGAGGACGAGGGAGAGTTCCGTCAGCACGACGGTGTGGCGATGATGATGATGAAGTTACCAGCGCAGGGCTTCGCTTAAGCACTACGACGAGATGACCGAGGTGGTAAATTATGGACGGGGGCACCGCACACGGCTAAGAGATTGTCTGATGTGCTATTGGGGTGCCCCCTCCATGTATATAAAGGATGGAGGGAGAGAGGCCGGCCCCCTAGGGCCGCGCCAAGAGTATGGAGTCCTACTAGGACTTCCAAGTCCTAGTAGGAATCCCTTTCCTTTCCGGAGTAGGAGAGAAGGAAAGAGTGAAAGAGAGAGGGAGTAGGAAAAGGGAAGGGGGCGCCGCCCCCTTCCCCTAGTCCAATTCGGACCCATGGAGGGGGGTGCGCCACCTCCCCTTGGCCTGCCTCCTCTTTTCCCGTATGGCCCAATAAGGCCCATTACTTCTCCTGGTGAATTCCTGTAACTCCCCGGTACTCCAAAAAATACCCGAATCACTCAGAACCTTTCCAATGTCCGAATATAGCCTTCCAATATATGAATATTTACCTCTCGACCATTTCGAGACTCCTCGTTATGTCCGTGATCTCATCCGGGACTTCGAACAAACTTTGGTCATCAAATCACATAACTCATAATACAAATCGTCATCGAACGTTAAGCGTGCGGACCCTACGGGTTCGAGAACTATGTAGACATGACCGAGACACATCTCCGGTCAATAACAATAGCGGAATCTGGATGCTCATATTGGCTCCTACATATTCTACGAAGATCTTTATCGGTCAAACTGCGTAACGTCATTCCCTTTGTCATCGGTATGTTACTTGCCCGAGATTCGATCGCCGGTATCATCATACCTAGTTCAATCTCTTTACCGAAAAGTCTCTTTACTCGTTCCGTAATGCATCATCCCGTAACTAACTCATTAGTCACATTGCTTACAAGGCTTATAGTGATGATCATTACCAAGAGGGCCTGGAGATACCTCTCCGATACATGGAGTGACAAATCCTAATCTTGATCTATGCCAACTCAACAAACACCTTCGGAGACACCTGTAGAGCATCTTTATAATCACCTAGTTACGTTGTGACATTTGATAGCACACTAAGTGTTCCTCCGGTATTCGGGAGTTGCATAATCTCATAGTTAGAGGAATATGTATAAGTCATGAAGAAAGCAATAGCAATAAACTAAACGATCATAATGTTAAGCTAACAGATGGGTATTGTCCATCACATCATTCTCTAATTATGTGATCTCGTTCATCAAATGACAACACATGTCTATGGTCAGGAAACTTAACCATCTTTAACGAGCTAGTCAAGTAGAGGCATATACTAGGGACACTCTGTTTGTCTATGTATTCACACATGTACTAATTTTCCAGTTAATACAATTCTAGCATGAATAACAAACATTTATCATAACATAAGGAAATATAAACAACAACTTTATTATTGCCTCTAGGGCATATTTCCTTCAGTCTCCCACTTACACTAGAGTCAATAATCTAGTTCACATCGCCATGTGATATAACACCAATAGTTCACATCACCTTGTGACCAACACCCAAAGGGTTTACTAGAGTCAATAATCTAGTTCACATCGTCATGTGATTAACACCCAAAGAGTACTAAGGTGTCACATGTTTTGCTTGTGAGAGAAGTTTAGTCAACGGGTCTGCCACATTCAGATTCGTACGTATTTTGCAAATTTCTATGTCTACAATGCACTACATGGAGCTACTCTAGCTAATTGCTCCCACTTTCAATATGTATCCAGATTGAGACTCGGAGTCATCCAGATCGGTGTAAAAGCTTGCATCGACGTAACTCTTTACGACGAACTCTTTATCACCTCCATAACCGAGAAATATCTCCTTAGTCTTCTAACGATAATTTTGACCGCTGTCCAGTGATCCACTCCTGGATCAATATCGTACCCCCTTGCCAAACTCATGGCAAGGTACACAATAGGTTTGGTACACTTTCATTCTCTCTCTATTTTCTGTCGTGGTTGTGTTTTCAGTTTTACTCAACTTTACACCTTGCAATACAGGCAAGAACTCCTTCTTTGACTGTTCCATTTTGAACTACTTCAAAATCTTATCAAGGTATGTACTCATTGAAAAAATCCTATCAAGCGTCTTGATCTATCTCTGTAGATCTTGATGCTCATATGTAAGCAGCTTCATCGAGGTCTTTCTTTTAAAAAACTCCTTTATGTTTTCCAGAAAATTCTACATCATTTCCAATCAACAATATGTCATTCACATATACTTATCAGAAAGGCTGTAGTGCTTCCACTCACTTTATTATAAATACAAACTTCACCGCAAGTCTGTATAAAACTATATGCTTTGATCAACTCATCAAAACATATATTCCAACTCTGAGATGCCTGCACCAGTCCATAGATGGATCGTTGGAGCTTGCACACTTTGTTAGGACCTTTAGGATTGACAAAACCTTCTCGTTGCATCATATACAACTCTTCTTTAAGAAATCTATTAAGGAATGCAGTTTTGACATCCATTTGCCAAATTTCATAAAATGTGGCAATTGCTAACATGATTTGGATAGACTTAAGCATCGCTACGAGTGAGAAAATCACATCGTAGTCAACACCTTGAACTTGTTGAAAACCTTTTGTGACAATTCGAGCTTTGTAGATAGTAACACTACTATCAGCGTCCGTCTTCCTCTTGAAGATCCATTTAATCTCAATGGCTCGCCGATCATCGGGCAACTCAATCAAAGTCCATACTTTGTTCTTATACATGGATCTCATCTCAGTTTCATGGCCTAAAGCCATTTCGTGGAATCTAGGTTCATCATCGCTTCCTCATAGTTCGTAGGTTCATCATGGTCTAGTAACATGACTTCCAGACAGGATTACCGTACCACTCTGGTGCGGACCATACTCCGGTTGACCTATGATACGTCCATTTTGCATCACGCTTTTATATCGATATTTATTGCATTATGGGCTGTTATTACACATTATGTCACAATACTTATGCCTATTCTCTCTTATTTTACAAGGTTTACATAAAGAGGGAGAATGTCGGCAGCTGGGATTCTGGGCTGGAAAAGGAGCAAATATTAGAGACCTATTCTGCACAGCTCCAAAAGTCCTGAAACTTCACGGAAGACGTTTTTAGAATATATAAAAAATACTAAGCGCAAGAAGTTCACCAAGGGGGCCACACCTTGCCCACGAGGGTGGGGGCGCGCCCTACCCCCTGGACGCGCCCCCTGCCTCATGGGCCCCCTGGTGTCCCTCCGATGGCCATCTTCTGCTATATGGAGTCTTTCGATGAGAAAAAAATTAGAAGCCATCTCCTCGGACGAAACTCCGCTGCCACGAGGCGGAACCTTGGCGGATCCAATCTAGGGCTCCGGCAGAACTGTTCTGCCGGGGAAACTTCCCTCCAGGAGGGGTAAATCATCGCCATCGTCATCACCAACGCTCCTCTCATCGGGAGAGGGCAATCTCCATCAACATCTTCACCAGCACCATCTCCTCTCAAAACCCTAGTTCATCTCTTGTATCCAATTCTTGTCTCCAAAGTCCGGGATTGGTACTAGTAGGTTGCTAGTAGTGTTAATTACTCCTTGTAGTTGATGCTAACTGGTTTATTTGGTGGAAGATCATATGTTCAGATCCTATATGCATATTAATACCCCTCTGATTATGAACATGATTATGCTTTGTGAGTAGTTACGTTTGTTCCCGGGGACATGGGAGAAGTCTTGCTATTAGTAGTCATGTGAATTTGGTATTCGTTCGATATTTTGATGAGATGTATGTTGTCTCTCCTCTAGTGGTGTTATGTGAACGTCGACTACATAACACTTCATCATTATTGGGGCCTGGAGGAAGGCCTTGGGAAGTAATAAGTAGATGATGGGTTGCTAGAGTGACAGAAGCTTAAACCCTAGTTTATGTGTTGCTTTGTAAGGGGTTGATTTGGATCCATATGTTTCATGCTATGGTTAGGTTTACCTTAATACTTTTGTTGTAGTTGCGGATGCTTGCAATAGAGGTTAATCATAAGTGGGATGCTTATCCAAGTAAGGACAGTACCCAAGCACCGGTGCACCCACATACCAAATTATCAAAGTACCGAACATGAATCATATGAACGCGATGAAAACTAGCTTTACGATATTCCCATGTGTCCTCGGGGGCGCTTTTCTCTATATAAGAGTTTGTCCAGGCTTGTCCTTTGCTACAAAAAGGATTGGGCCACCTTGCTGAACTTTATTTCGAGATTAGGATTTGTCACTCCGATTGTTGGAGAGGTATCTCTGGGCCCACTCGGTAATACACATCACTTAAGCTTTGCAAGCATTGCAACTAATGAGTTGGTTGCGGGATGATGTGTCACGGAATGAGTAAAGAGACTTGCCGGTAACGAGATTGAACTAGGTATTGAGATATCGACGATCGAATCTCGGGCAAGTAACATACCGATGACAAAGGGAACAATGTATGTTGTTATGCGGTCCGACCGATAAATATCTTCATAGAATATGTAGGAGCCAATATGGGCATCTAGGTTCCGCTATTGGTTATTGGCCAGAGAGGTGTCTCGGTCATGTTTACATAGTTCTCGAACCCGTAGGGTCCGCACGCTTAACGTTCGTTGATGATATAGTACTATATGAGTTATGTATGTTGGTGACCGAATGTTTCTCGGAGTCCGGGATGAGATCACGGACATGACAAGGAACTACGGAATGGTCCGGAGATAAAGTTTGATATATGGGATAGTAGTGTTTGGTCACCGGAAGGGTTCTGGAATTCACCGGAAGGGGTTCCGGATGTTTCCCGAAATGTTTGGGTACGAGAACACTTTATTTGGGCCAAAGGGGAAAGCCCACAAGGTTTTTGGAAAGCGCAAAAGGAAGTTTTGCGAAGTTCAGGGGCCAGACGCCAGGGTCCCTGGCATCTGGGGCCAGACGCCGGGAACCCTGGCGTCTGGCCCTGGAGTCCGAGAAGGACTCTTGCCTTTTGGGTGAAACCGACTTTGTGGAGGCTTTTACTCCAAGTTTCGACCCCAAGCCTCAACATATAAATAGAGTGGTAGGGCTAACACCCAAGACACATCAAGAAACTGTTGGGGAACACGGTAATTTCAAAAAATTTCCTACGCACACGCAAGATCATGGTGATGCACAGCAACGAGAGGGGAGAGTGTTGTCTACGTACCAACGCAGACCGACTGCGGAAGCGATCACACAACGTAGAGGAAGTAGTCGTACGTCTTCTTCGCGATCCGACCGATCCAAGCACCGTTACTCCGGCACCTCCGAGTTCTTAGCACACGTTCAGCTCGATGACGTTCCTCGGGCTCCGATCCAGCAAAGCGTCGAGGAAGAGTTCCGTCAGCACGACGGCGTGATGACGATCTTGATGTACTACCGACGCAGGGCTTCGCCTAAGCACCGTAACGGTATGATCGAGGTGGAATTTGGTGGCAGGGGGCACCGCACACGGCTAAGGAACGATCTCAAGGATCAAGTTGTGTGTCTTGGGGTGCCCCCTGCCCCCGTATATAAAGGAGCAAGGGAGGAGGGGCTGGCCGGCCAAGGTGGGGGCGCAGGAGAGTCCTACTCCCACCGGGAGTAGGACTCCCCCTCCAATCCTAGTCCAACTAGGATTCCCGGGAGGGGGAAAGAGGAGGAGGTGGCCGGCCCCCCCTTTCCTACTCCTAGTAGGACTAGGGAGGGGGAGGGCGCGCAGCCCATCTAGGGCAGCCCCTTCTCCTTTCCACTAAGGCCCATTATGGCCCATCTAGCTCCCGGGGGGTTCCGGTAACCCTCCCGGTATTCCGGTAAAATCCCGATTTCACCCGGAACACTTCCGATGTCCAAACATAGGCTTCCAATATATCAATCTTTACGTCTCGACCATTTCGAGACTCCTCGTCATGTCCGTGATCACATCCGGGACTCCGAACAACCTTCGGTACATCAAAATGCATAAACTCATAATAACTGTCATCGTAACGTTAAGCGTGCGGACCCTACGGTTCGAGAACAATGTAGACATGACCGAGACACGTCTCCGGTCAATAACCAATAGCGGGACCTGGATGCCCATATTGGCTCCTACATATTCTACGAAGATCTTTATCGGTCAGACCGCATAACAACATACGTTGTTCCCTTTGTCATCGGTATGTTACTTGCCCGAGATTCGATCGTCGGTATCCAATACCTAGTTCAATCTCGTCACTGGCAAGTCTCTTTACTCGTTCCGTAATGCATCATCTAACAACTAACATATTATTTGCAGTGCTTGCAAGGCTTATGTGATGTGCATTACCGAGAGGGCCCAGAGATACCTCTCCGACAATCGGAGTGACAAACCCTAATCTCGAAATACGCCAACCCAACATCTACCATTGGAGACACCTGTAATACTCCTTTATAATCACCCAGTTACGTTGTGACGTTTGGTAGTACCCAAAGTGTTCCTCCGGTAAACGGGAGTTGCATAATCTCATAGTTATAGGAACATGTATAAGTCATGAAGAAAGCAATAGCAACATACTAAACGATCGGGTGCTAAGCTAATGGAATGGGTCATGTCAATCAGATCATTCTACTAATGATGTGACCTCGTTAATCAAATAACAACTCTTTGTTCATGGTTAGGAAACATAACCATCTTTGATTAACGAGCTAGTCAAGTAGAGGCATACTAGTGACACTCTGTTGGTCTATGTATTCACACATGTATTATGTTTCCGGTTAATACAATTCTAGCATGAATAATAAACATTTATCATGATATAAGGAAATAAATAATAACTTTATTATTGCCTCTAGGGCATATTTCCTTCAGTCTCCCACTTGCACTAGAGTCAATAATCTAGTTCACATCGCCATGTGATTTAACAGCAATAGTTCACATCACCATGTGATTAACACCCATAGTTCACATCGTCATGTGACCAACACTCAAAGGGTTTACTAGAGTCAGTAATCTAGTTCACACATCTATGTGATTAACACCTAAAGAGTACTAAGGTGTGATCATGTTTTGCTTGTGAGATAATTTTAGTCAACGGGTCTGTCACATTCAGATCCGTAAGTATTTTGCAAGTTCTATGTCTACAATGCTCTACACGGAGCTACTCTAGCTAATTGCTCCCACTTTCAATATGTATCCAGATTGAGACTTTAGATTCATCTGGATCAGTGTCAAAAACTTGCATCGACGTAACCCTTTACGACGAACCTTTTTGTCATGTCCATAATCGAGAAACATATCCTTATTTTACTAGGGATAATTCTGACCGCTGTCCAGTGATCTACTCCTAGATCACTATTGTACTCCCTTGCCAAATCAGTGCAGGGTATATAATAGATCTGGTACACAGCATGGCATACTTTATAGAACCTATGAATGAGGCATAGGGAATGACTTTCATTCTCTTTCTATCTTCTGTCGTGGTCGGGCTTTGAGTCTTTACTCGACTTCACACCTTGTAACACAGGCAAGAAACTTTTTCTTTGACTGTTCCATTTTGAACTACTTCAAAATCTTGTCAAGGTATGTACTTATTGAAAAACTTATCAAGTGTCTTGATCTATCTCTATAGATCTTGAAGCTCAATATGTAAGCAGCTTTACCAAAGTCTTTCTTTGAAAAACTCCTTTCAAACACTCCTTTTATGCTTTACAGAATAATTCTACATTATTTCCGATCAACAATATGTCATTCACATATACTTATCAGAAATGCTGTAGTGCTCCCACTCACTTTCTCGTAAATACAGGCTTCACCGCAAGTCTGTATAAAACTATATGCTTTGATCAACTTATCAAAGCGTATATTCCAACTCCGAGATGCTTGCACCAGTCCACAGATGGATCGCTGAAACTTGCACATTTTGTTAGCACTTTTCGGATTCACAAAACCTTCTAGTTGCATCGTATACAACTCTTCTTTAGCAAATCCATTAAGGAATGCAGTTTTGTTTATCCATTTGCCAGATTTCATAAAATGCGGCAATTGCTAACATGATTCGGACAGACTTTAAGCATAGATACGAGTGAGAAAATCTCATCGTAGTCAACACCTTGAACTTGTCGAAAACATTTTGCGACAATTCTAGCTTTGTAGATAGTAACACTACTATCAGCGTCCGTCTTCCTCTTGAAGATCCATTTATTTTCTATGGCTTGCCGATCATCGGGCAAGTCAACCAAAGTCCATACTTTGTTCTCATACATGGATCATATCTCAGATTTCATGGCTTCAAGCCACTTTGCGGAATCTGGGCTCACCATCGCTTCTTCATAGTTCGTATGATCATCATGATCTAGTAGCATGACTTCCAGAACAGGATTACCGTACCACTCTGGCGCGGATCTTACTCTGGTTGATCTACGAGGTTCAGTAGTGTCTTGTTCTTGAAGTTTCATGATCATCATCATTAGCTTCCTCACTAACTGGTGTAGGTGTCACAGAAATATTTTTCTGTGATGTACTACTTTCCAATAAGGGAGCAGGTACAGTTACCTCGTCAAGCTCTACTTTCCTCCTACTCACTTCTTTCGAGAGAAACTCCTTCTCCAGAAAGTTTCCGAATTTAGCAACAAAAAGTCTTGCCTTCGGATCTGTGATAGAAGGTGTATCCAATAGTTTCCTTTGGATATCCTATGAAGATGCACTTCTCCGATTTGAGTTTTGAGCTTATTAGGATGAAACTTTTTCATATAAGCATCGCAACCCCAAACTTTAAGAAACGACAACTTTGGTTTCTCGCCAAACCATAGTTCATAAGGCGTCGTCTCGACGGATATAGATGGTGCCCCTTTTTAATGTGAATGCAGCTGTCTCTAATGCATGACCCAAAAACAATAGTGGTAAATCGGTAAGAGACATCATAGATTGCACTCTATCCAATAAAGTACGGTTATGACGTTCGGACACACCATTATGATGTGGTGTTCCAGGTGGCGTGAAACTATTTCACATTGTTTTAACTGAAGACCAAATTCGTAACTCAAATATTTGTCTCCGCGATCAGATCGTAGAAACTTTATTTTCTTGTCACGATGTTTTTCACTTCACTCTGAAATTCTTTGAACTTTTCAAATGTTTCAGACTTATGTTTCATCAAGTAGATATACCCATATCTGCTTAAATCATCTGTGAAGGTGAGAAAATAACGATATCCGCCACGAGCCTCAATATTCATCGGACCACATACATCGGTATGTATGATTTCCAATAAATCTGTTGCTCTCTCCATAGTACCGGAGAACGGTGTTTTGGTCATCTTGCCTATGAGGCACGGTTCGCAAGTACCAAGTGATTCATAATCAAGTGGTTCCAAAAGCCCATCAGTATGGAGTTTCTTCATGCGCTTTACACCGATATGACCTAAACAGCAGTGCCACAAATAAGTTGCACTATCATTATTAACTTTGCATCTTTTGGTTTCAATATTATGAATATGTGTGTTATTAAGATCGAGATCCAATGAACTATTTTCATTGGGTGTGTAACCATATTAGGTTTTATTCATGTAAACAGAACAACAATTTATTCTCTTACTTAAATGAATAACCGTATTACAATAAACATGATCAAATCATATTCATGTTCAACGCAAACACCAAATAACACTTATTTAGATTTAACACTAATCCCGAAATTATAGGGAGTGTGCGATGATGATCATATCAATCTTGGAACCACTTCCAACACACATCGTCACTTCACCCTTAACTAGTCTCTGTTTATTCTGCAACTCCCGTTTCGAGTTACTACTCTTAGCAACTGAACTAGCATCAAATACTAAGGGGTTGCTATAAACACTAGTAAAGTACACATCAATAACATGTATATCAAATATACTTATGTTCACTTTGCCATCCTTCTTATCCGCCAATCACTTGGGGTAGTTCCGCTTCCAGTGACCAGTCCCTTTGCAGTAGAAGCACTTAGTCTCAGGCTTAGGATCAGACTTGGGCTTCTTCACTTGAGCAGCAACTTGCTTGCTGTTCTTCTTGAAGTTCCCCTTCTGTCCTCTGCCCTTTTCTTGAAACTAGTGGTCTTGTCAACCATCAACACTTGATGTTTTTCTTGATTTCTACCTTCGTTGATTTCAGCATCACGAAGAGCTTGGGAGTTGTTTCCGTTATCCCTTGCATATTATAGTTCATCACGAAGTTCTGCTAACTTGGTGATGGTGACTAGAGAATTCTGTCAATCACTATCTTATCTGGAAGATTAACTCCCACTTGATTCAAGCGATTGTAGTACCCAGACAATCTGAGCACATGCTCACTAGTTGAGCGATTCTCCTCCATCTTTTAGCTATAGAACTTGTTGGAGACTTCATATCTCTCAACTCGGGTATTTGCTTGAAATATTAACTTCAACTCCTGGAACATCTCATATGGTCCATGACGTTCAAAACGTCTTTGAAGTCCCGATTCTAAGCCATTAAGCATGGTGTACTAAACTATCAAGTAGTCATCATATTGAGCCAGCCAAACGTTCATAACGTCTGCATCTGCTCCTGCAATAGGTCTGTCACCTAGCGGTGCATCAAGGACATAATTCTTCTGTGCAGCAATGAGGATAAACCTCAGATCACGGATCCAATCCGCATCATTGCTACTAACATCTTTCAACATAATTTTCTCTAGGAACATATCAAAATAAACACAGGGAAGCAACAACGCGAGCTATTGATCTATAACATAATTTGCAAAATACTACCAGGACTAAGTTCATGATAAATTTAAGTTCAATTAATCATATTACTTAAGAACTCCCACTTAGATAGATATCCCTCTAATCCTCTAAGTGATCACGTGATCCAAATCAACTAAACCATAACCGATCATCACGTGAGATGGAGTAGTTTTCAATGGTGAACATCGTTATGTTGATCATATCTACTATATGATTCACGCTCGACCTTTCGGTCTCTGTGTTCCGAGGCCATATCTGCATATGCTAGGCTCGTCAAGTATAACCTGAGTATTCTGCGTGTGCAAAACTGGCTTGCACCCGTTGTAGATGGACGTAGAGCTTATCACACCCGATCATCACGTGGTGTCTGGGCACGACGAACTTTGGCAACGGTGCATACTCAGGGAGAACACTTCTTGATAATTTAGTGAGAGATCATCTTATAATGCTACCGTCAATCAAAGCAAGATAAGATGCATAAAAGGATAAACATCACATGCAATCAATATAAGTGATATGATATGGCCATCATCATCTTGTGCTTGTGATCTCCATCTCCGAAGCATCGTCATGATCACCATCGTCACCGGCGTGACACCTTGATCTCCATCGTAGCATCGTTGTCGTCTCGCCAATCTTATGCTTTCACGACTATTACTACCGTTTAGTAATCTAGTAAAGCATTACATCGCGATTGCATTGCATACAATAAAGCGACAACCATATGGCTCCTGCCGGTTGCCGATAACTCGGTTACAAAACATGATCATCTCATACAATAAAATCAGCATCATGCCTTGACCATATCACATCACAACATTCCCTGCAAAAACAAGTTAGACGTCCTCTACTTTGTTTGTTGCAAGTTTTACGTGGCTGCTACGGGCTTAAGTAAGAACTCATCTCACCTACGCATCAAAACCACAACGATAGTTCGTCAAATAGACTCCGTTTTAACCTTCTCAAGGACCGGGCGTAGTCACACTTGGTTCAACTAAAGTTGGAGAGGCAGTCTTCCGCAAGCCATCTGTGTGCAAAGCACGTCGAGGGAACCGGTCTCGCGTAAGAGTACGCGTAAGGTTGGTCCGGATCGTCTCACCCAACAATACCGCCGAACCAAAGTATGACATGCTGGTAGGCAGTATGACTTGTATCGCCCACAACTCACTTGTGTTCTACTCGTGCATATAACATCAAACCATAAAACCTAGGCTCGGATGCCACTGTTGGGGAACGCGGTAATTTCAAAAAATTTCCTACGCACACGCAAGATCATGGTGATGCACAGCAACGAGAGGGGAGAGTGTTGTCTACGTACCAACGCAGACCGACTGCGGAAGCGATCACACAACGTAGAGGAAGTAGTCGTACGTCTTCTTCGCGATCCGACCGATCCAAGCACCGTTACTCCGGCACCTCCGAGTTCTTAGCACACGTTCAGCTCGATGACGTTCCTCGGGCTCCGATCCAGCAAAGCGTCGAGGAAGAGTTCCGTCAGCACGACGGCGTGATGACGATCTTGATGTACTACCGACGCAGGGCTTCGCCTAAGCACCGTAACGGTATGATCGAGGTGGAATTTGGTGGCAGGGGGCACCGCACACGGCTAAGGAACGATCTCAAGGATCAAGTTGTGTGTCTTGGGGTGCCCCCTGCCCCCGTATATAAAGGAGCAAGGGAGGAGGGGCTGGCCGGCCAAGGTGGGGGCGCAGGAGAGTCCTACTCCCACCGGGAGTAGGACTCCCCCTCCAATCCTAGTCCAACTAGGATTCCCGGGAGGGGGAAAGAGGAGGAGGTGGCCGGCCCCCCCTTTCCTACTCCTAGTAGGACTAGGGAGGGGGAGGGCGCGCAGCCCATCTAGGGCAGCCCCTTCTCCTTTCCACTAAGGCCCATTATGGCCCATCTAGCTCCCGGGGGGTTCCGGTAACCCTCCCGGTATTCCGGTAAAATCCCGATTTCACCCGGAACACTTCCGATGTCCAAACATAGGCTTCCAATATATCAATCTTTACGTCTCGACCATTTCGAGACTCCTCGTCATGTCCGTGATCACATCCGGGACTCCGAACAACCTTCGGTACATCAAAATGCATAAACTCATAATAACTGTCATCGTAACGTTAAGCGTGCGGACCCTACGGTTCGAGAACAATGTAGACATGACCGAGACACGTCTCCGGTCAATAACCAATAGCGGGACCTGGATGCCCATATTGGCTCCTACATATTCTACGAAGATCTTTATCGGTCAGACCGCATAACAACATACGTTGTTCCCTTTGTCATCGGTATGTTACTTGCCCGAGATTCGATCGTCGGTATCCAATACCTAGTTCAATCTCGTCACTGGCAAGTCTCTTTACTCGTTCCGTAATGCATCATCTAACAACTAACATATTATTTGCAGTGCTTGCAAGGCTTATGTGATGTGCATTACCGAGAGGGCCCAGAGATACCTCTCCGACAATCGGAGTGACAAACCCTAATCTCGAAATACGCCAACCCAACATCTACCATTGGAGACACCTGTAATACTCCTTTATAATCACCCAGTTACGTTGTGACGTTTGGTAGTACCCAAAGTGTTCCTCCGGTAAACGGGAGTTGCATAATCTCATAGTTATAGGAACATGTATAAGTCATGAAGAAAGCAATAGCAACATACTAAACGATCGGGTGCTAAGCTAATGGAATGGGTCATGTCAATCAGATCATTCTACTAATGATGTGACCTCGTTAATCAAATAACAACTCTTTGTTCATGGTTAGGAAACATAACCATCTTTGATTAACGAGCTAGTCAAGTAGAGGCATACTAGTGACACTCTGTTGGTCTATGTATTCACACATGTATTATGTTTCCGGTTAATACAATTCTAGCATGAATAATAAACATTTATCATGATATAAGGAAATAAATAATAACTTTATTATTGCCTCTAGGGCATATTTCCTTCAGAAACACCAAGTCGTGTGCCGGCTACCCCGTCCCCTCTAGTTTATCTTCCGTCATAGTTTTCGTAGTGCTTAGGTGAAGCCCCGCGGAGATTGTTCTTCACCAACACCGTCACCACGCCGTCGTGCTGCCGGAACTCATCTACTACTTCGCCCCTCTTGCTGGATCGAGAAGGCGAGGATGTCATCGAGCTGAACGTGTGCTGAATGCGGAGGTGCCGTACGTTCGGTACTTGATCGGGACGGATCGTGAAGGTGTACGACTACATCAACCGCGTTGATAAACGCTTCCGCTTACGGTCTACGAGGGTACGTAGACAACACTCTCCCCTCTCGTTGCTATGCATCACCATGATCCTGTTTGTGCGTAGGAAAATTTTGAAATTACTACGTTCCCCAACACTTTCGCCTATATATACTCTTATACCCTAGATCGATCGCAGGGAGCCACAAAACCACTTTTCCACCGCCGCAACCTTCTGTACCCGTGAGACCCCATCTTGGGGCCTTTTCCGACGATCTACCGGAGCGGGAATCGATCACGGAGGGCTTCTACATCAACACCATTGCCTCTTCGATGAAGCGTGAGTAGTTTACCACAGACCTTCGGGTCCATAGTTATTAGCTAGATGGCTTCTTCTCTCTCTTTGATTCTCAATACAAAGTTCTCCTCGATGTTCTTGGAGATCTATTCGATGTAATACTCTTTTGTAGTGTGTTTGCCGAGATCCGATCAATTGTGGATTTATGAACAAGATTATCTATGAATATTATTTGGTTCTTCTCTGAATTCTTATATGCATGATTTGATATCTTTGCAAGTCTCTTAGAATTATCAGTTTAGTTTGGACTACTAGATTGATCTTTCTTGCAATGGGAGAAGTGCTTAGCTTTGGGTTCAATCTTGCGGTGTCCTTTCCCAGTGACAGTAGGGGCAGCAAGGCACGTATTGTATTGTTTCCATCGAGGATAAAAAGATGGGGTTTATATCATATTGTTTGAGTTTATCCCTCTATATCATGTCATCTTGCTTAATGTGTTACTCTGTTCTTATGAACTTAATACTCTAGATGCATACTGGATAGCGGTTGATGTGTGGAGTAATAGTAGTAGATGCAGAATCGTTTCGATCTACTTGACACGGACGTGATGCCTATATTCATGATCATTGCCTTAGATATCTTCATAACTATGCGCTTTTTTATCAATTGCTCGGCAGTAATTTATTCACCCACCCAATACATGCTATCCTGAGAGAAGCCACTAGTGAAACCTATGGCCCCGGGGTCTCTTTCTTATTATGTTGCATCTCTTTTATTTACATCGCATCTCTTTTACTATTTTGTAATCTTTACTTTCAATCTATACAACAAAAATACCAAAAATATTTACTTACTATCTTTATTAGATCTCACTTTTGCGAGTGACCGTGAAGGGATTGACAACCCCTTTAACGTGTTGGTTGCAAGGTTCTTGATTGTTTGTGCAGGTACTAGGTGACTTGTGTGTTGTCTCCTACTGGATTGATACCTTGGTTTTCAAAACTGAGGGAAATACTTATGCTACTTTGCTGCATCTCCTTTTCCTCTTTAAGGAAAACCAACGCATACTCAAGAGGTAGTAGAAGGCGGAGCAACAGGCCATCCTCGATTCCCTTCGGTTGGAGTCGGTTGCGGAGCCCTCCTACCTACCCGTCCAGCTGGCGCCCGACGCCGTTGTCATGGACATTTCCGACGACGAAGACTAGCTAGGGTAATACGCCGATGTAGTACGTAGGATTTCTTTTTCATGCTTTGTATGGATCTTTTTTTGTGGGAGAAAAGGAGATTCTCATTACTCACAGAGTCTTCTCAACCAATGCCAAGTTCACAACAAAATCTAATCCCGAATGCAACCATACTGCAGTACGGGGAGTGCTACGGCCATACGCGGCAAGTTCATGACTAACTTTATTCTGCGATCGATAACAGCGAGTAAAAGAAATCTCCCTATCTCAGTTGAGGCCAGATTCTGAATCTCCTTAACCAACATGCGATGTATCGATCGATCCTCGGAGTGTGTTGTGATCAGTGACACCGCCTCCGGGCTATCAAGCTCGACCAAAATGGGCAACACCGTAAGATGGAGGGCCAGATCCAGCCCCTCCCGACACACCGCTAGCTCAGTGTCCAGCGCGTTATCACATATACAAATTTCCCGACAAGCGCTATAGATGATATCACCATGTGCATCCCGTAGGATCATACCACCTCCTGCCATACCTGTGGACGGAATGAAGCTTCCGTCCATATTTAGCTTCGTCCAACCTGACTCAGGAGGCGTCCAGCGCAACTCTTCCTTAGGCTCAGCGTTGGCCTTATAGGGTGGCGGAAGGGCATTGAGCACCATTTTTCCTTTGACAACATCACCACTGGGGTACTGGTGGAGGCATAAAAGCGAGCTAATATATCCATGTAGGAACCGACGAGAAGATTCAGTAGGCGGAGGCCTTTTCTCATGCGTTATCTCATTCCGCATGTACCAAATCCTCCACATGGTCATCAGTACGACCATACGCGCCGTCTCATCTAGTGGTTCCAGGAGCGTAAAGAGCCAGTCCAGGCCCGAGTTGTAGATTGCTTCGTCCCTCGGGATGTGCCAGTCAAACGCCATTGCATGCCATAGTTCCTTTGCTAGGGGGCACCTGCATAATGCATGGAACACATCCTCTCGTTCCACACCACAAATGGGACATATGTCAGATCTCAAGGTGATGAGTAAATTTGTTAGCCCAAGTAGCTAGTGAGTTTGTCACAATCCTCCAAGCGAACACGCATACATTCGGGGGAGCAGGGCACCCCCATATGGTCTTCCAAATGGCGCGACGACCATCTGGTGCCCTGCTCGTGGCGGTGGCCAATGGACGCTCGCGCTCGTCCATGGCAATTCGGTAGGCGGAACGAACGGTGAAGATACCGTTCTTCTCCGGCACCCAGGCGATGACGTCATCAGTGACACGAGGTGATGTGCGAATACTGGATATCGCGGCGACATCCACCGGCAGGAAGTATCGACGGAGGAGGTCCATACGCCAGGACCCGCCCGCCTCCAAGAGTTCGGCCACTCTCCTCAGCCGACATGTGCCCTGCAGTGTGATAGGTTGGCGTGATGGTTCCCTTGGCACCCAACGATCGCGCCAGATACGGATATTTTGTCCATCCCCCACACGCCATATGATACCCTTCTTCAGGAGGTCGAGGCCATATTGTATAGCCTACCAAGTCGGGGACGCGTTCCTCGAAAAGACCGTATCTTCCCGGCATCCATCTGGATAATACCGAGCTTTCAAAACCTGCACACATAAACTGTTAGGCTTAATTAGCAGGCGCCATGCCTGTCTAGCAAGCAGAGCTTGGTTGAAGATTCGGAAGTCTCTGAACCCCAATCCTTCCTTTGTTTTGTGTGAGTTTTCCTCTTGCCTTTCGCCGAACCCCACCAGAAGTTCCGTACCATTCTGTTCAGGTCATCACAAACAGATATAGATAGCTTGAAGACACCCATGATATAAGTTGGAATGGCTTGAGCAATTGCTTTAATCATGGTTTCCTTCCCTGCGAGAGAGAGGTATCTCCCCCTGCAATGATTCGCTTCATTAACCGAGACTGCAAATTCTGGAATTTCCCACATGACATACGACCTTCAGGAGTTGGAAGCCCAAGGTATTTTTCCTTAAATGTTACTGTGCCAATACATAGGATGGCTCGTACCTTCTCCTGTTTTTCCACCGAGCATGAAGGCCCAAACAGTGCGCTGCACTTTGCCGGGTTGATGCATTGCCCAGTAGCTCTCTCGTATGTGTATATCACTCATGATTTTTTCAGCCTGTTCCCCCTACGCCTTAAAGAACAACATAGTGTCATCTGCGAAAAGCAAATGGGACACCCCCGATGCTCTGCGACAAATTTTCAGCGGCGAGTAATCCCCTTTTCCCTCTCCATTTTCAACAATGCAGACAGTCCATCAGCCACAAAAAGGAATAAGAACGGGAATAGCGGATCACCTTATCGTAGTCCACACGACGGTGCAAATGACTCCAAGAGGGTTCCATTAAATTTTACAGTGTATCTCACCGAGGTGACACAAGCCATTATCCAATTCACCCACCGGCGAGCGAAGCCCATCTTTTGCATCATTCGCTCCAAGAAGATCCAGTCCACCCTGTCATAAGCCTTAAACAAATCTAGCTTATACGCACAAAAACTCTTATTAGGATCCTTTTCATGTTGTATATAATGAATGCACTCGAACGCAATAAAAGCATTATCTGCAATCATCCGTCCAGGAACAAAAGCACTATGTTCAGGGGAGATAATATCATCTAAAATAGGTCTCAGTCGATTTATCAGACACTTTGCCACCACCTTATAGATGACGTTACATAAACTAATTGGCCTGAATTCCGTGAGCATTTCTGGGCTGTCCACCTTTGGGATGAAAACAATGACGGTATTGTTCACTCCCTCTGGCATTATCCCCGTCCAGAAGAAATCCTTCACCCCTGCAATAACTTGCTCCCTCATTACCGCTCAGTTCCGCTGAAAAAAACGTGCAGGAAAACCGTCTGGTCCTGGTGCTTTTAGTGGCCCAGTCTGAAACAAAGCGTCAGCAATCTCTTTGTCTGTGAAATCTGCACAGAGGCCATTGTTCATGCGGTCAGTAACACGACAATTAATTAAGTCAATAACTGGATCCATGCTTTGTATGGATCTAGATGATGAAATCTGCGCAGAGGCAATCGTTCATGCTTTGGATGGATCTAGATGATAAAATATGAGAGAGGCGGATACAAAGTCACTAATTTATGGTGTATCCGGTCAGTGCCCGCAGACGCGTTCAGTCGCGTCCGCGGATATTTGAGGGGCCGGATTTGGCCAGTCCAGCTATAGATGCTCTTAGCATTCTCTATTGTAGAACCTTCACGCATTGTACAATTCTTTCTGCACAACGGAAACTGAATGTGCTGAGAGAATGCGAGCAGGTTGACAACATAAGAAGATCACCAGAACAACAATCGCTTAGTTGTATTGTGCATAAGAAAATAATTTATGCTAGGAGTTCTTGACGTTCCTTGCTAATTGACTGCAAGGGAAATAAGCCAACAAGTAGAAAGATCAGTAGCTAATTGACGGGGACCCGCACAACACCAGCGTCTGTAAACTAGGGATAAATGAATATAAACAACGCATCTCAAAATGCAACAAGTAACTTGTCCCGCTCGAGCGGTTAGTACGTCCATAGCAGCAGAGCGGCCTATGCGTGAGGTCTCGTGTTCGCGGCCACTTTCCATTTTAGTTTTGTATTTCTTTCTCTATGACACTGACAAATGAGCCTGTTTCCACCCTGGCGTACCACAAACGCGGGTCATAACGGCCGGAGACGGTGCACCGGAAGAGTTGACGGAACTGCACTGAAATGTTCTGTTAGGAAATTTTGAAGGACCACTTTTGTGGGTCTTTTTTGGTTTTTTATGATTCTGTTCCCATCACTACAAGTTTCTGTACTAATTATGGTATTAGAGCAACTTCAATGGAATGACCCATTTTGTCCGCCGCAGTTCGTTTGGGTCAGCACGGACACAAAAGACGGCCCAATGCGCCGACCCAAACGAACGCGCGTCCGTTATTCGTTCGCAGACGACCCATTTCCGGTTCATTTTTTAGCCAAATTTGCATCGGAGCGGACACGAGACGGACGCGCGCGCTCTCTCCCCTCCCCGGGCCCGTTAGTCGGTGGCACATTGCTCTCTCCCCATCCAACAGCGCACCCTCACCCGCCTCTTTCGTCGGCCGCCGGCCAGTTCAACATAGATAGTACCAAGGATCAACTGTTAAAAGAAAAGATGAACTACTCGCCAGCCAGTTCAACATAGATAGTACCAAGGATCAACTGTTAAAAGAAAAGATGAACCACTCACCAGCCAGTTCAACATAGATAGTACCAAGGATCAACTGTTCAGCATAGACTGTTAAAAGAAAAGATCAACTACTCGCTTGTCCTGGAAGTCCCAGGAGGACGCTTCTCCTAGCTTCATTTTTAATTGAGCGGCTGCTTCCACGCATGTTTGTCCTCCCGATAGGCGGCTCGCTCCATCCTTCTCGCCTCCTTCTCAGTCCTCCTTTGCTTGTAGAACTGGCGCTCGTCGACGATGTCCTGCGGGAAGCGTTCGCACCACACCACCATGGCTTCCACGTCCATCTCGGCGATGGTGAGGCGACGATGCCGCCTCCGGTGGTCACGACGATCCTTGTCGGTGAAAAGCCACGGGAGAGGCGCGAGATCCTGCCCCCGCAGGCTCGACATGTCGGGAAAATTCATCTCCCGACGAGGCCTCAGGAGGCGCCACGATGCCGCGTCGTGCGCGCGGGCCGCCTTCTCTGCAGTGTCAAAGGTGTCGCGAATGAGGCGTTTCTCGCCAAACCAGATCTCGGAGGAGAAGGCGCGGGAGCGGCGCTCGCGTACGCCGCAAAAATTCGAAGCCCCAGGCGGCGCATCGATATGGTGGCCCAGAGCGGCGAGGCTAGTGAGAGGGGGCGAGACGAATGGGCGGCGGACAGAGTGTGGAGAAAGCGCCTTCTTAATAACGAGCGCCGGCCACGACGCGCCAAAACCAGCGCGCGAACCTTTACCGCGCGCTAGGCCGATTTTTTCCCGCGCGCTGGAGCACCAAAACCAGGTCGGCGACATGGCAGCTGGCATGATCTATGCGCGCGCGGTCATGAAATGGATCGGCGTTGGACACACTGCCGATCTAAATCTAAAAGAGGACGGACGTTGGGCGGGCGGCCGACCCAAATAAATAAAAAAACAAATAAAAAGCTCGTTCATTTGGGTCGGCCCGTTGGAGTTGCTCTTAACTCGTGATTTTTTTTTTTTTTGCCATGCCCCTGGTTCATTTAAGCTTGAGGAAGATTCGTGGAGCACAACCCAGGTTGCTACGACCGAACGGAAGCAAGAGAGGAAAGGCTTTCTTGTTTGAAAAAGAAAGGTGATCCGTTTGCATGCTACTCTATTCCGGCAGACGGCGGCAAAAACGACAAATTTGACCTATGAACAAAAGGAATTTATAAAATAAACTGTTAACGAAAAAAATTCATCTAGTTGACCCTTTTGTGTAGTGCCCGACAGTCAGACGTCACACTACACTGTGCAACGCCTGACCAGCAGACGCTACACACCTAACCAGCGTCGCGTTTCAAACTACCTAAAAATTGCTAAGTCAGTGTGCAACGCCTGAGAGTTAGGCGCTACACTACACAGTGTAGCGCCTAAGGCTTAGGCGTTGCGCAATCAAGGGTTTGTCTCACTTAGATTCTGTACCATGGAAGGAGGAGCCTGTCAGGGATTAGCTAGCTACCCCATGTTCAAAATATCTGAGCACTGTCTAAATGCATATAAAACTGGGCTGCACTGTGCATAGAGATTACTGTCGTGTCAACCGCAATAAATCTGAATTAGCAGGGCAGGTACAAGCACTGTCGTCTCGTGTCTCTCCTAGGCTGCGCTACGGTGAAAGAAGCTCTCTTTGGTCTGTAGAACGCTAAAAAAAATTACGTCTTAATCTTTCTTGTTTCACTTTTTTTAGAATTAATCATTTTTTGTATTCTCTTCCAGCTGATTGTATGGTTTAGAGACGTGCGTACACATGCACGCACTAATTCTTTCTTTGCAAAAGAACACAGGGCCGCCTTTAGATGCGCTGTGATTTAGCTAGCCAGTCAAAAAAGCAACCGATCCCATCCCACGTTGATTTTGAGATGGATTCATGGGTTCATATCATATGGTAAAAATCCTGAACTGAAAGCGCTAGCTCCTGAAAGTGTCAGGAACATGCAATGTCAGTGAGTCAGTCACCCAGGTGCAACGTGCTGGGTTAAACATTTGCCAAATCTTCCGGAATCCAAAGCGATCGATCGGCACCACCGTAGCAAGATCGCATCAAGCTGCAAGTGCAGTATGTCACGAGCTGTACAGTAGGCAGGTGAAAATTTGGAAGTGTGGGAAGGGCGTCTGCTTGCGAGCTGACTTTAGTCCAAGAAGATGCAACTACTATGACCGACTAACACTGGCCCTAACGAGACATGAGATTCCATTCCAAAGCCCACTAATGCAACGCCTAGCTGTTAGGCATTGCACACTAACTTAACAATTTTTAGGCAGGAAGATCACCGGTACAGCCTGCGTCGCGATCCTGCCCTGCCCACCCCTTGTGTGTCTTTCCGAATACCGAGACAAGCTAGGAAGAAAGGGTGCATGCATGCATGACCATCCGGTGCGAACATTAGCAGGTACACGCCACCCGATGCAAATGATTCGGCGCAGGGCAAAGGCACGGGTGCGGGATGAAGTGCGAGTCCGGGCCCAGTGGTTGCTGGTGCTGCTGGTTGCGGGATAAACAAGCAGAGAACGCAGCCCCAAGACCCACAAATCAGCCGCGGTGTAACTCGAGATGCCTAAGCGCTCGCTTGATTAGCCACGCTTAAACTTCTTTTTTTAAAGGACGCAGGAGAGCTGCGTATTTCATTTAGAAGATCGCCACGCTTAAACTTAGAGAGTGGTTTTTTTTTTGCCATGCTCCTGGTTCGTTTAAGTTTGAGGAAGATTGGTCGAGCAGATCGCAGGTTGCTAGTGCTACGACCGGACGGAAGCAAAGGGAGGAAAGGAAAGGCTTTCTTGTTTGAGAAAAAAAAAACAGGGTGGTCCGTTTCCATGCTACTCTACTCCGGCTGTGCGCGTCATGGCCATGATGGCCTGACCTGGTCATGGCAGGCCGACAGGAGATCACCGGACAGACCTGCGTCGCGATATCCTGCCCTGCCCACTGCCCCTTCCGTGTCTTTCCGAATCCCAAGAGAAGCCACGAAGAAAGGATGCATGCATGACCATAGCGAATAGCGATCAGGAATGATTTCGCGCAGGGCAGGGGCACGGGTGCGGGGTGCGGGATGCACTGCGAGGGAGACCGGGCCCGGCGATGGGGGTTGCTGGCTGCTGCGTTCCCGTCCTATGCTTTACTTGACCGCCAAGACAACTCTCTCTCTCTCTCTCATGCCCTTGTCCATTGTCGTCTCTGCGTGCCTCCTGGGGTTGCAACCAGTGTCCGTTGGATTCGTGCCGTCCATCTAGCTAGGTACCTGCGGTGCGGTCCATGCACCCAAGGACGTGCAACGGTGCAGATTGTACGCGCAGGCTGTTACGTAACCAATGCTCGTCAAATCATGCGCCCGTGTACGCCACCTCTATCTCTCTCTCTCTATCTCACTTCCAGAGATAATTAATTTATGATTAGTAAATTAAAGACCATCATGGTTAGTGTTGTAATGAATTTTTGTTGTCGTCGCTAAATTGATGGTTATATCAAGAAGTTAGCTTGAAACCATTAGTGTGACTTCAAATTGCTAAGTATGACATCTGGAAGATAATCTCCAAAAGGGAGTAGATCTCGTAGCATTAGGGAGTATAATCTGATGAAATCAGTAGATACTCACTCATAATGTCTTATGTTATGACTTAGTAAAATGCATGGGAGAGCATAATGTTGTGCAATCATAATGTTAAATATGACAAAATATAGGCTTAAACAGTAGTGGTGATAATCTGTAAAGCAGTAGATCTACACACTACCTTGGGATCTCAATACATCAATTTGAAGAAATCACTAAGAATTTTGCATATGTATTTGCAAGAAATTGAAAATCTCAATTGCAAATAAACGTATTAATCTTGACATGTGGCGAACATAGAAAAAATATACATCTTAGAAAGATTCCGGAATGCATCATACTCCGTAGAAAAACAGTACTATAAATGTACTGAATATACTTTGCAAGAGATTAAAAATCTCAATTGCAAATAGTGAAGGTAAATAATTTGAACATGTCATGAACATGGAAATTATTTACATCACAATCTTCTTCTGGAGTACACATTACTCAACAGAGATTACAGTATTTGAAGGCACAAATACTGAAAAAGGTCTAAAACAAATCAATGCTACTCCCTCCATTCCAAAATATAGTGCGCCCACGCTTTCCGAGGTCCAACTTTGACCATAAATTTAACCAACAAGACCAACTATGGCAGGAGAAAAAATTATATAATTGAAAACTTCTTTCGAATACGAATTCACTGATATAATTTTTGCTCCCGCCGCAATCGGTTTTGATAGTTAAATTTACGGTCAAAGTTAAAGCACGTGGATAAAAGAAGCACTACATTATGGAATGGAGGGAGTAGTAAATAGCACTGTTAACAGAACCAATTAGCAAAATCTTTGAAAGCTGGGCAAATATTGGCCTGGACCATTGGCTGTTGCCGCCGCAGGAGGGGGCGTGCCGTGGGCGATGTTGTGACATGCCGTGGACGGCCGCGGGTGACCTCAGGCAGCGCTGAGGTGCGCCGAGCGCTCGGGGTCATAGCACCGCCGCATCGCGAGGATGCAAACTATGGTTGCTAGGGCCGCCACCGGGACGTCGAGGACACGGCACCGCGAGCTGAGCACCGGAGGGCGTCGCAGCCTGTGCCGTACCTGTGATTGTTTCCACCGTCAGCCGTATACCGCCTATAGTGGCGCTGGGGGTGTCGGCGGTATCGCGCGCTAGGAGGCACTGCCGGTTGGAGCCGACTGCCGTTGCTCCCTCGCGCCGGTTTACCAGGGGGCGGCACCGCTCCATGCAGACCGTTGGTCGCCGCATGCGCCAGACACGTCACCGCCGGGAGCAGAGGCATTGACGCCAGGGGCCACCACGCGCACTGGCGCTAGCCGTGCCTCCAATGGGTCGGTGCCGTCAAGGTCACCGTCGCGTCAAGGGCATCGTGCGCGCGTGTGCCGGAGGGCAACGCTGATGGGTCAGATGAGGGCCATTGCCTCGGGCACCGCCGATCTGCGTGGATGCGAACCGAGGGCCGCGTAGTTCGCTCGGGAGCGTCACCGGCCTCGGTCTTCCATGCCGCATCGTGGTTGGAGGCAGTCCTCACGGTCGCCGAGGTGACCATCTGCGGCATGCGCAGGGAACTGTGGGAGGGCCAAGCCGACGGCCATGCTCGCGCAACGCCGGTCGGGAGGACCGGTGCGCGTTGCGTTGAGGCCGCCGCTTCCACTGACGTGCTTACGGTAGCGCTCCATCGTGATGGCTCGCCGTCCCGGTCGGCAAACAACCAAGACTAGTACTCCCTCCGTTCGGAATTACTCGTCCAAAAAATAAATGTATCTAGATGTATTTTAGTTGTAGTTACATCCATTTTTGTGACAAGTAATTCTGAACGGAGGGAGTACTTCGCAATGGTTAGTTCATCCGTTCAAAACTAGTACGTGGTCAAAACCAATCAATTCATGCATTCATTTAGTGAGTGGATATGCAAACCGGGTCCACTTGACGGATCTGATTCCGCATCTCTGTGAGGAGATCGGCCGTGCTTGCCGCCATCGCCGATTCCCAAATCTGGTGTGTAACTGCCGCCTCACCCTTTTTCCTCTTGATGTACGCCGATCGAGTCCGGAGCCGTGCCTGAGTCGCCGCCGCAGCGCACCGGCCGCGTCCGGGAGGGATCGCGCCCAGCGCGTCGCACGCCGATGTCGATGCATCCGTGCTGCTGCGTGCGATGCAATGGCGAGAGCCAAAAGTATACTAATTCCATTGCTAACCGCCGCTGGCCGCAAAGGGCCTGTGCATGAACGAGGCCCTGTTCACTTCGCGTCGAGGATCGCGCAGCGCCGGGCTTCTTGTCGAGGGCTGTGCCGTTTCCAGTTCTTTCATCTTCGCCAAGTCGCTCAGGGAAGAGCGTGCTGATAATACGTTGAAAAAAAAAACTAGAAAGAAGAAGACACAGAAATAAAAGTGAATAGTTGTTTTCATTGATGATGACATTTACACACACACATATATAGCCTCCGAAGAGGTACGACCAGAGGGATAGGAGGCAACCGCCTCGATTAGAAAAAGCAGGGATTAATAGAATTAATTAAATCCTAACAGACTCATCGTCCTCTTTTCATTCACCATTGTCATCCAACAGTCTACGAATATAGTTTCTTTTCTTCTTCTTTTTTTGAACTTTAGTTCCTTTTCTTCTTGATACAATAAGAAGGAATTTTACAACGCTTGGAAATATTGACAGCCGTTCATTGGTTTGGATCCAATGGTTAAATATTCAAAGATAACTGTTACACGGAACCTAAATAGTGGGCCAGAAACTGATTTTGAAAATTAATCCGGGGATATTATGATGAAAAAAAATGTATGTAAAGGTTGAAGTGCTATCCAGCGAGGGAAAGCTGATCACAAAGCTAAGGAAATCAGAGTTTAGACCAGATTAGCGAAAACAAAATCAATGACTATATGGATAGTCGCTAAATTAGCTCCCAAATCAAATCAAAATGCAGCGGTATGCTGTCCAACTATGAGCTTTAGGTGCACTTAGCCAACACCATTTCTAACAACGTTGCCTGATTGCTACTCACTCCGTTTTTATTTACTTCGCGTTTAGGGTTTTGTTAAAGTCAAAATTTGTCATGTTTGACCAAAAATAGAGGAAAATATATAGCCATTAATTAAGGACTCTTGATTGCTGAGTAATGGTAGCATGCAGTTTCACAATTATTTTCTCTAAAATTAATTGCAATGGCTTATTAGAATTACTAATCACAGTACATTGCCGAATATAAATATTCACTAATGAATACGAAAGACTCTTTTACTATTCTTGGTTTCCCACTCACCCAAGTTCAGTTCAAATAAAATGGCATGAATAGATCAAACACAAGGAAATAGATAATATGATCTGGCAAACATAGACAAAGTTCCAGATGTGGCACATGCCTTCCTTCACTTATTTCGCTTCTAGCTCCTTTCTTAGACGAATTTTTCTAGGATCTAGAAGAATTTTTCTAGGACCCAGATGACCTTCACTTCAACTTGATCACCATCGAATTCTCTTTTTTGAGTCCTAATTCTATGGGGTAACTCTAGACGTTCTTCATTCCTAATTCTACGGCTGCAGTCTAGACAGAATTTCAAATTCTTGTCCTCTTCTTGGCTGTCACAGGTTGTGATTACTCTTAGGTCCACCTCTATGTGGAGTTTGTACTTGCTACGATCAGGCAATGCAATCATGTGTGGTCCCGGTGGAAGAATGCACGTGGAACCACAGGGCAGGGACAAGCTACTGCCTCGTTCAAAACTGAAGAGATTGACGCTTTTGCTCCCATAGTCAATGGCAATTGCCTTGACGCTACCATACACAGAGCGGCTTCTCAAACCGAAGTCTTTGAGGTTCAACCTGACCTCAACATAGGTCTCAACTGCTTCCGGAATCACCAAGTATGTGATCTCCAACTTGCGGCCAAGGCCTCCATAGATGGTTTGTGTGAATTCCTCAACTTCATCAGGCTCAGTAACATCCCAGCCTCGACGGAAATGACCGCCACAAGACCCCTCATCATCAGTAGAAGACCCCTCATCGTCTTCTGTGAAAACCAGGTCTTCTGTGAAAACCTCCAAGCAAAAGGCACCGTAAGCCTGTAGTATCCCACATGGTCCAGTGAGTGCCAAATCCATTCCTTCCTACACATGAAAGCATGAATGTGAAGGATTTTATGATACCATCTGTGCTCAATATACTTGCATGAAATCACATTCTTTTATGATACCATATGTGCTTATTAAGTAGTTTCACCATGGCAAAAAATAGAGTGAATATTGTCATGGCAAATCCAAAGTAAAATTTGCCATGTGCATGAAAGTATTTTTGCCATGGAAGAATATAGTAAACTTTGGCATGGCAAATTAAGCTAAAACAAGACATGTGAATACAAGTATTTTTTTTGCCATGGAAGGCCATGACAATTTTTATAAATTTGACGTGGCAATTTTCTGAAATTTGTGTTAGCTAGAACATGCAGCCTGTTTGATTTTTGTGTTTTTGTATTGTTTCAGCAATCACAATTTGGAAAACAACTTTGTTCTACAACATGGAAAGAATGTATGTCAGTAGCTTTCCAATCAACTCATCTTTTTTTTGAGACAAAGCTCATCTTTTTTCTTGTGCTTGTATGCATGACAGGAGCTTCTTCAACCAAATAAGTTGGTTGTGCTCAATATACTTGCATGAATTCGCATTCTTTTATGATACCATCTGTGCTTATTAAATAGTTTCACCATGGCAAAAAATAGAGTGAATATTGTCATGGCAAATCCAAAGTAAAATTTGCCCTGTGCATAAAAGTATTTTTGCCATGGAAGAATATAGGAAACTTTGGCATGGCAAATTAAACTAAAACAAGCCATGTGAATAAAAGTATTTTTTTGCCATGGAAGGCCATGGCAATTTTTATAAATTTGACATGGCAATTTTCTGAAATTTGTGTTAGCTAGAACATGCAGCCTGTTTGATTTTTGTGTTTTTTGTATTGTTTCAGCAATCACAATTTGGAAAACAACTTTGTTCTACAACATGGAAAGAATGTATGTCAGTAGCTTTCCATTCAACTCATCCTTTTTTTTAGACAAAGCTCATCTTTTTTCTTGTGCTTGTATGCATGACAGGAGCTTCTTCAACCAAACAAGTTGGTTGTGCTCAATATACTTGCATGAATTCGCATTCTTTTATGATACCATCTGTGCTTATTAAATAGTTTCACCATGGCAAAAAATAGAGTGAATATTGTCATGGCAAATCCAAAGTAAAATTTGCCATGTGCATAAAAGTATTTTTGCCATGGAAGAATATAGTAAACTTTGGCATGGCAAATTAAACTAAAACAAGCCATGTGAATAAAAGTATTTTTTTGCCATGGAAGAAATGGAGTAAATTTTGCCAGGGCAAATTAAACTAAAATTTGCCATGTGAACAAAAGTATTTTTTGCCAGGGAAAAATAGAGTAAATTATGCCATGGCAAATTAAACTAAATTTTGCCATGTGAATAAAAGTATTTCTTTGCTATTTTTGCCATGTGAATAAAAGTATTATTTTGCCATGGAAAATGCAAAAATAGAGTAAAAGTTTCCATGTGAATAAAAGTATTTTTGCGATGGCAAAACTACAGTAATTGTTACCATGGCAAATTAAACTTAAAGTTGGCATGTGAATAAAAGTATTTTTTGCCATGGAAAATTAAACTAAAGTTTCCCATGTGAACAAAAGTATTTTTGGCATGGCAAAAATAAAATAGTTTTTGCCATGGAAAATTAAACTAAAAGTTGCCATGTGAATAAAAATATTATTTGCCATGGCAAACATAGAGTAAAGTTTGGCATGATAAATTAAACTAAAATTTGCCATGTGAATAAAAGTATTTTTGCCATGGCAATTTTTCTATTTTTGATTTGCCAGTCTGTGTACAATTGCTAGCTTTTTAATCCCTGGGGTCTTTGTGGGTTTTTGTGTGCGTACGCTGGGCCTTTTTTTTGGCCCATTTTCTTTAACCCGGATGTATCGACAAGGTTGCTCGTGAAGGGATTTTGAAAAAAACCTTTCTCGCGAAGGAGGTGTTCGGGCTGGAGCGTTTCCGCACCCAACAAACTCTGTTCGGTAGATCGCCCTCCTAGATCAAACGTTTTGTTCGGTCTGCCACCTATCCAGACCGAACGTTCGGTCTGTTAGAAATATGCCCTAGAGGCAATAATAAATTGGTTATTATTATTATATTTCCTTGTTCATGATAATCGTTTATTATCCATGCTAGAACTGTATTGATAGGAAACTCCGATACATGTGTGGATACATAGACAACACCATGTCCCTAGTAAGCCTCTAGTTGACTAGCTCGTTGATCAATAGATGGTTACGGTTTCCTGACCATGGACATTGGATGTCGTTGATAACGGGATCACATCATTAGGAGAATGATGTGATGGACAAGACCCAATCCTAAGCATAGCACAAGATCATGTAGTTCGTATGCTAAAGATTTTCTAAATGTCAAGTATCATTTCCTTAGACCATGAGATTGTGCAACTCCCGGATACCGTAGGAATACTTTGGGTGTGCCAAACGTCACAACGTAACTGGGTGGTTATAAAGGTGCACTACAGGTATCTCCGAAAGGGTCTATTGGGTTGGCACGAATCGAGACTGGGATTTGTCACTCCGTGTGACGGAGAGGTATCTCTGGGCCCACTCGGTAGGACATCATCATAATATGCACAATGTGATCAAGGAGTTGATCACGGGATGATGTGTTACGGAACGAATAAAGAGACTTGCCGGTAACGAGATTGAACAAGGTATCGGGATACCGACGATCGAATCTCGGGCAAGTATCGTACCGATAGACAAAGGGAATTGTATACGGGATTGATTAAGTCCTTGACATCGTGGTTCATCCGACGAGATCATCGTGGAACATGTGGGAGCCAACATGGGTATCCATATCCCGCTGTTAGTTATTGACCGGAGAGTCATCTCGGTCATGTCTGCATGTCTCCCGAACCCGTAGGGTCTACACACTTAAGGTTCGGTGACGCTAGGGTTATAGAGATATTAGTATGCGGTAACCCGAATGTTGTTCGGAGTCCCGGATGAAATCCCGGACGTCACAGGGAGTTCCGGAATGGTCCGGAGGTAAAGAATTATATATAGGAAATGCTATTTCGGCCATCGGGACAAGTTTCGGGGTCACCGGTATTGTACCGGGACCACCGGAAGGGTCCCGGGGGTCCACCGGGTGGGGCCACCTGCCCCGGGGGGCCACATGGGCTTTAGGGGGTGCGCCTTGGCCTATATGGGCCAAGGGCACCAGCCCCAAGAGGCCCATGCGCCAAGAGATAAGGAAAGGAAGAGTCCTAAAGGGGGAAGGCACCTCCTAGGTGCCTTGGGGAGGAGGGACTCCTCCCTAGCCGCACCCTTCCTTGGAGGAAGGGCCAAGGCTGCGCCCCCCTCTCCCTTGGCCCTATATATAGTGGGAGGAAGGGAGGGCAGCCCCATCTAAGCCCTGGCGCCTCCCTCTCCCTCCCGTGACACATCTCCCTCCTCTCGCAGCGCTTGGCGAAGCCCTGTTGGAATCCCGCTACTTCCACCACCACGCCGTCGTGCTGCTGGATCTCCATCAACCTCTCCTTCCCCTTGCTGGATCAAGAAGGAGGAGACGTCGCTGCTCCGTACGTGTGTTGAACGCGGAGGTGCCGTCCGTTCGGCACTAGGATCTCCGGTGATTTGGATCACGACGAGTACGACTCCTTCAACCCCGTTCTCTTGAACGCTTCCGCTTACCGATCTACAAGGGTATGTAGATGCACTCTCCTTCCCCTCGTTGCTGGTCTCTCCATAGATAGATCTTGGTGACACGTAGGAAAATTTTGAATTTCTGCTACGTCCCCCAACAGTGGCATCATGAGCTAAGTCTATGCGTAGTTACTATGCACGAGTAGAACACAAAGTAGTTGTGGGCGTCGATCTTGTTCAATATGCTTACCGTTACTAGTCCAATCTTGATTCGGCGGCATTGTGGGATGAAGCGGCCCGGACCAACCTTACACGTACGCTTACGTGAGACCGGTTCCACCGACAAACATGCACTAGTTGCATAAGGTGGCTGGCGGGTGTCTGTCTCTCCCACTTTAGTCGGATCAGATTCGATGAAAAGGGTCCTTATGAAGGGTAAATAGCAATTGGCATATCACGTTGTGGTTTTGCGTAGGTAAGAAACATTCTTGCTAGAAACCCATAGCAGCCACATAAAACATGCAAACAACAATTAGAGGACGTCTAACTTGTTTTTGCAGGGTATGCTATGTGATGTGATATGGCCAAAGGATGTGATGAATGATATATGTGATGTATGAGATGATCATGTTCTTCTAATAGGAATCACGACTTGCATGTCGATGAGTATGACAACCAGCAGGAGCCATAGGAGTTGTCTTAATTTATTTATGACCTGCGTGTCAACATAAACGTCATGTAATTACTTTACTTTATTGCTAACCGTTAGCTGTAGTAGTAGAAGTAATAGTTGGCGAGACAACTTCATGAAGACACGATGATGGAGATCATGGTGTCATGCCGGTGACGATGATGATCATGGAGCCCCGAAGATGGAGATCAAAAGGAGCAAAGTGATATTGGACATATCATGTCACTATTTGATTGCATGTGATGTTTATCATGTTTATACATCTTATTTGCTTAGAACAACGGTAGTAAATAAGATGACCCCTCTTTAAAATTTCAAGAAAGTGTTACCCCTAACTGTGCACCGTTGCTAAAAGTTCGTAGTTTTGAAGCACCACGTGATGATCAGGTGTGATAGATTCTTACGTTCAAATACAACGGGTGTTCACGAGCCTAGCATGTACAGACATGGCCTCGGAACACATGCAAAACACTTAGGTTGACTTGACGAGCCTAGCATGTACAGACATGGCCTCGGAACACAGAAGACCGAAAGGTCGAGCATGAGTCGTATGGTAGATACGATCAACATGAAGATGTTCACCGATGTTGACTAGTCCGTCTCACGTGATGATCGGACACGGCCTAGTTGACTCGGATCATGTAATCACTTAGATGACTAGAGGGATGTCTATCTGAGTGGGAGTTCATAAGATGAACTTAATTATCCTGAACATAGTCAAAAGGTCTTCGCAAATTATGTCATAGCTCGCGCTTCAGTTCTACTGTTTAGATATGTTCCTAGAGAAAATTTAGTTGAAAGTTGATAGTAGCAATTATGCGGACTAGGTCCGTAAACTGAGGATAGTCCTCATTGCTTCATAGAAGGCTTATGTCCTTAATGCACCGCTCAGTGTGCTGAACCTCGAACGTCGTCTGTGGATGTTGCGAACATCTGACATACACATTTTGATAACTACGTGATAGTTCAGTTAAACGGTTTAGAGTTGAGGCACCGAATACGTTTTTGAAATGTCGCGAAACATATGAGATGTTTCGAGGGCTGAAATTGGGATTTCAGGCTCGTGCCCACGTCAAGAGGTATAAGACCTCCGACGATTTTCTTAGCCTACAAACTGAGGAGAAAAGCTCAATTGTTGAGCTTGTGCTCAGATTGTTTGAGTACAACAATCATTTGAATCGAGTGGGAGTTGATCTTCCAGATGAGATAGTGATGTTTCTCCGAAGTCATTACCACCAAGCTGCTAGAGCTTCGTGATGAACTATAATCGGGGACATATATGATGATCATTGAAATATTCGCGATGTTTGACACCGCGAAAGTAGAAATCAAAAGGAGCATCAATTGTTGATGGTTGGTGAAACCACTAGTTTTAAGAAGGGCAAGGACAAGAAGGGATACTTCATGAAACGGCAATTTAGCTGCTGCTCTAGTGAAGAAACCCAAAGTTGAACCCAAACCCGAGACTAAGTGCTTCTGTAATAAGGGGAACAGCCACTGGAGCAGAATTACCCTAGATACTTGGTAGATAAGAAGGCCGGCAAGGTCGATAGAAGTATATTGGATATACATTATGTTAATGTGTACTTTACTAGTACTCCTAGTAGCACCAGGGTATTAGATACCGATTCGGTTGCTGAGTGTTAGTAACTCGAAATAAAAGCTATGGAATAAACGGAGACTAGCTAAAGGTGAGCTGACGATATGTGTTGGAAGTGTTTCCAATGTTGATATGATCAAGCATCGCACGCTCCCTCTACCATCGAGATTGGTGTTAAACCTAAATAATGGTCATTTGGTGTTTGCGTTGAGCATAGACATGATTGGATTATGTCTATCGCAATACGGTTATTCATTTAAGGAGAATAATGGTTACTCTGTTTATTTGAATAATACCTTCAATGGTCTTGCACCTAAAATGAATGGTTTATTGAATCTCGATCATAGTGATACACATGTTCATGCCAAAAGATAGTAATGATAGTACCACCTACTTGTGGCACTGCCACGTAAGTCATATCGGTATAAAACGCATGAAGAAGCTCCATGTTGATGGATCTTTGGGCTCACTCGTTTTGAAAAGTTTGAGACATGTGAACCATGTCTATTGGTGTATATGAAACTCCATGCAAATGGACCGTTTGGACTCACTTGATTTTGAATCACTTGAGACATGCAAATCATACCACATGGGCAAGATGACTGAAAGCCTCGTTTTCAGTAAAATGGAACTAGAAAGCAACTTGTTGGAAGTAATACATTTTAATGTGTGCATTCCAATGAGTGCTGAGGCATGTAGTGGATATCGTTATGTTCTTACTTCACAGATGATTTGAGTAGATGTTGAGTATATTTACTTGATGAATCACGAGTCTGAATTATTGAAAGGTTCAAGTAATTTCAGGGTGAAGTTGAAAGATCGTCGTGACAAGAGGATAAAAGATCTATGATATGATCATAGAGATGAATATCTGAATTACGAGTTTGCACAAAATTAAGACATTGTGGAAATTGTTTCACAACTAATACAGCCTGGAACACCATAGTGTGATGGTGTGTCCGAACATCATAACTGCACCCTATTGGATATGATGCATACCATGATGTCTCTTATCGAATTACCACAATAGTTTATGGGTTAGGCATTAGAGACAACCACATTCACTTTAAGTAGGGCACCACATAATTCCGATGAGATGACACCGTATGAACTATGGTTTAGAGAAACCTAAGCTGTCATTTCTTAAAAGTTTGGGACTGCGACGCTTATGTGAAAAAGTTTCAGGCTGATAAGCTCGAACGCAAAGCGGATAAATGCATCTTCATAGGACACCCAAAACAGTTGGGTATACCTCCTGTCTCATATCCGAAAGCAATAAGGGATTGTTTCTAGAATCGGGTCCTTTCTCGAGGAAAAGTTTCTCTCGAAGGAATTGAGTGGGAGGATGGTGGAGACTTGATGAGGTTATTGAACCGTCACTTCAACTAGTGTATAGCAGGGCACAAAGAGTTGTTCCTGTGGCACCCACACCAATTGAAGTGGAAGCTTATGATATTGATCATGAGACTTCGGATCAAGTCACTCCCAAACTTCGTACGATGACAAGGATGCGTACTACTTCAGAGTGGTACGTAATCCTATCTTGGAAGTCATGTTGCTAGACAACAATGAACCTACGAGCCATGAAGAAGCGATGGTGGGCCCGGATTCCGATAAATGGCTCGAGGCCATAAAATCCGAGAGAGGATCCATGTATGAAAACAAAGTGTAGACTTTGGCAGAACGGCTCGATGGTCGTGAGGCTGTTGAGTACAGATGGATTTTAAAAGGAAGACGGACAATGATGGTAAATGTCACCATTAAGAAAGCTCGACTTGTCGTTAAGATGTTTCCCGACAAGTTCAAGGAGTTGACTACGATGAGACTTTCTCACACGTAGCGATGCTAAAAGTCTGTTGGAATTATGTTAGCAGTTACTGCATTATTTATGAAATCTTGCAGATAGGATGTCAAAACATTGTTTCCTCGACGATTTTCTTGAGGAAAGGTTGTATGAGATACAACCAGAAGGTTTTGTCAATCCTGAAAAATGCTAACAAGTATGCAAAGCTCCAGCAATCCTTCTAAGGACTGGAGTAAGCATCTCGGAGTTGGAATGTACGCTTTGATGAGATGATCAAAGATTTTGGGTTTATACAAAGTTTATGAGAAACTTTTATTTCCAAAGAAGTGAGTGGGAGCACTATAGAATTTCTGATGAGTATATGTTGTTGACATATTGTTGATTAGAAATGATGTAGAATTTCTGGAAAGCATATAGGGTTATTTGAAAAGTGTTTTTCAATGGAAAACCTGGATTAAGCCACTTGAACATTGAGCATCAAGATCTATAAGGATAGATCAAAACGCTTAATGGTACTTTCAAATGAGCACATACCTTGACATGATCTTGAAGGTGTTCAAGATGGATCAGTCAAAGAAGGAGTTCTTGCCTGAGTTGTAAGGTATGAAGTTAAGACTTAAAGCTCGACCACGGCAGAATAGAGAGAAAGGACGAAGGTCGTCCCCTGTGCTTAAGACGTAGGCTCTACAATATGCTATGATGTGTACCGCACCTGAAGTGTGCCTTGCCATGAGTCAGTCAAGGGGTACAAGAGTGATCCAAGAATGGATCACAGGACAGCGGTCAAAGTTATCTGTCGGGACCCCGATTCTAAGTCACACCAATCTAGCATGTAACACCTCATATCCCTTTGCGGCCTCACGCACGGTATCCCCACGGTGTCGCCTTACCATGGCCCGGGACCGTTTGCGTCTTTTGGCTTGCGTATATGATTGTGTCGCTAGCATCCATATGACAGAGAACCCGGGCCGACATGGCTAGTCGTGAACCCAAAGCGGCCCTAACCTATGGGAACAGGCATACATGATTCACATCGAGCGTGTCGGTCAGCAGCGTGTGAATCCGGGCTGTAGCACCGGGCTAACAGGACTCCGGGGAACCCGGGCTGTAGCAGGCTAGGCAGGACTCCGGTCGTCACCGCGTGACATTTCCCCAAAGGGACAGACACAGGAACGAAGTGAAACACATGCTGGCTAGTCAGGTGTTCCGAGTAGTAGTGCTGGGCTAGCAGGACTCCGGTGGACCGGGCTGTAGCGGACTACTATCGCTCAAAAAACACTAGACTACATTTCCCCATATGATAGGCTGCCAAGGATAAACAACCAGATTGTCGGATCCCACACATAGCAATACACGCTACACGTACGCATAACATGCAAGTATGTGCTGTACAACATGGCATCACAACATAACGCAAACTCATATAGATAAAGGCTCAGATGAGCCACATAGCATAAATACAAGCAGGGGTCACATGACCCATCATTCAGAGCATACAAGCAACGGAAGCATTACATGTTTGAGTACAGACAACTACAAAAGAAAAGAGCTGGAAAGCCTGACTATCTACAAGACCCTCCCAAGGGTACAAGATCATAGCTGAGGTAACAAGCTACCCGTCGAAGTCCAAGCGGAACTACTAGTAAGACAGATATCTCGTCTGCAAAACATAAATAAAGCAAACGTGAGTACAAAGGTACTCAGCAAGACTTACATTAGATCCTATCATATATGCACTAGTATCAAGAAGGTAATGTGGGGTTTAGTTGCAGCAAGCCAGCTTTGACTCAGTGGCTATCCTGTTCTACGACAATGAGAAACTTCTTTGAGATGAGGCAGCGCACACGAGTCCACTAATCACCACATCAATACACCACTAAGGATTCATCCTCGTCTCCCTACGAGGAGGCCATCCATAGCACTCACACTTGTCTTGAGCATTTTAGAGTATCCACTTTAAGTTATCTATGTACCACGTAAGCATCCAAGAAGTCCATAACCGAGGACACGGCTATTCGAATAGATCATGATAACCCTGCAGGGGTGTACTTCTTCACACACGCTCTCGCCACTTACCGCCATGCACACGTCATGTATCTCGGCAACCTTCAAGCGGAAGCCTGGCGAGGGTGTCGGCCACGACCTGACTAACCACGCAAGACTCTAGTCTAGGTTTATCGCCTATTCGGGTTCCATCCGCAAGGAGATCCGGCCGAGGTTTCGCTCACGGCCCCAAACGATGTGTACAGGGTTCCCGAGCCCACCATCCGGGTGCCACTCGGTACACCGGGCCACGTGTGCCTAGTCTGTCCCAAGTCCACCCTGCCGGGTGCCACTCGGTAGAAAAATAGCACTACCTACAAACACCAGAAACTATTTGCAACTCCTGGACAGAGCTCAAGGCGGTTAATAAGTCGAGAGAGCTTGGAGCGCCCGGAGCCCAATGTGTGGTAGTAGCTAGTCATTGGACAACTTACACAGAACTCGGTTCTTAAGGACGGTCCCAATGAGACAACCCACCATGTACTCCTACATGGCCTCTCACCGCTACCTTTACCAAATCGTGTTCACACGTTTAACTCTCAGCACCAGAACATATCATAACACTCCAATTCATTCCCGATGAATCAGACCTGACACAACTCTAAGCAATAGCAGGCATGGCATGGAAAGAACACAACATGGCTCAATCAACCCCTACACATGCTAGTGGGTTTCAACTATTTACTGTGGCAATGACAGGTCATGCAGAGGAATGGGTTCAACTACCGCAGCATAAAGTAGCAGTTGAATCGTGGTTGTCCTAATGCAATAAAAGAGAGCAGGAGCGAGAGAGTGGGATTGTATTGGAATGAACAAGGGGGGGGGGTTGCTTGCCTGGTAGTTCAACAGGGGGGGCACTGCTTCACTGATAGGTACTCTCGAACACTTCCGGAGCAGGACCTATCGAGAAGGAACGGTGCCAACAATCAATACACAAGCAATGCAACAATCTGATGCATGAACATGGCATGAAGATGTGATGCTGTTTGAGCTAATGCAACTAGTATTCAACTGCATGAAGTCCATTTGAACCAAAGATTCAAATGCATCTCCAAATAAGCTCTTTATATATGCCATGAGTGTGTTTTCACATATACAGCATGTATAGGTTGGTTTGTCATGCATGAAAATGGTACAGATGGATAGATTGAATTTTTTTGATAATTTTTCATATATAAATTATTTCAATCTGAGCTACGGTTGAATTTCTATGAATTTTTGAAGTTTTGAATATATTCTGGAATTTCCTGATTAATTTTAAACCAGAAAATGAGATATTGCGTCAGCGGTCAACGGAGCTGACCGAGTCAAACCTGACGTGTGGGGTCCACACGTCAGTGACTGGTTAGTTAATAGGAGGGTTAATTAATCCTAATTACTAATTAGGGAGCGCCGGGGCCCACTGTCAGTGTCAGGGTTAGTTAGATGGTGATTAGCCTTAAGCTGATCACCGGACCCACGGGGCCCACCTGACGGCCGAAGAGGTCAAAGGGTCAAACCCCACCGGCATTAAGCCGCCGGCGAGGCCCGAGACGGCGGAGCGCCGCGGAAATCGTCCACAGGGCTCCGTTCGAGGCGTGATTAGGCTCTTCGAAGAGCTGGCGATACGGCGCGTCGAGCAGTGCCCTCGGCCGGAGCTGGGGTGGCCGAGAACGACGTCGGCGACCACGTTGGCGGCCGCCGGAGTTCGGCTGTGTTTGGGGGTGCGGCTGCAGCGTGCAAACGCGCAAACTAAAGCGCTAGCGGGGCACTACGAGGTGCGGCGAGAGTGCTAGGTGCACTAGCATGGCAAAAGGGTCGCCGGAGCAACGCCGGCGACAAGCTCGAGCGGAGGCGAGCTTCGGCCATGGCGGAACTGAGGCCTAGACGGCGCAAACGCGAGGAGGGGGAGAGGGGTTCGACGCGGAAGCTCACAGCGGAGGCGACGGGATGGTCAGCGGGCTCGGGGACAAGTCGGAGACGACGGACGGGCGCCGGCGATCTCGGGCGGCCGGGGGTGGAGAAGACGGCGATGATGGCTCCACGGGGCGTCCCGGCTTGCGTGGCTCGGCGGAGAGCTTCAGAGGGAGGAGGCGGAGCTCCTGGACTCAAAGAGAGGGCGAGGGGGAGGCAGTGGCCGCGGCAATGGCAAACGGCGGCGACAGCAGCGGTCGGCCGCGTGAGGGGGAGGGCGAGGGAGAGAGACAGAGGAAAGGGGAGGGCACGGGGAGAGAGTGAAGGAGTCGGGGTGGTGCGTGGCGCTCGCAGCGGCCTCCAGCGGCAGTGGCAAGCAGGAGCTGGCCGAGCGCGTGTGTGCGTGCCATGGCCACACGCCCTCCTGCCTACTGGCAGGAGGTTAGGGGCGACTGGCGCCTGGGCCTCGTGGGCTAGCAGTCCACTGGACCGGCCAGGTAAGCCCAGTTAAGTTGCTCCCCCCCTTTTTTTTCTATTTTGTTTTTGTTTTCTATTTTCTGACATTTGTTTTGATTTTATAAAAATACCAAATCATTTTTATATTGTTCTGAAATTTATTGTAGGAACTAATTGGATTATTCCAAAGCCCCCCATTAAAAATCAGAATTATTGGAGTATATTTGAATATATAACAAATATAAATCCAATACAAATAATTATGCATTAATTCCAAATGGCCAAAATAAATATTTATGAGCTCCTAAAAATATTGGTTTGAATTTTACCTCTCACCAATATTTTCAGAGAGAGACATGAACATTTTCTTGGACCCTTTGGAGCACTTTTTATCTGGGTCATTTTCAATAATGATTTCTGAGGGTTCACAACTCCCCATTTCAAATTTAAATGGAGTTTAAACATGATGCAAGCATGAAGGGCTAGCCTAGGTCATACCAGAACTAGGGATGTGACATTATCCTTAATAACTAGTGGACTAAGGAATTTTCTCGATTATGGAGGTGGTAAAAGAGTTCGTCGTAAAGGGTTACGCCGATGCAAACTTTGACACTAATCCAGATTATTCTGAGTAGTAAACTGGATTCGTATAGTAGAACAATTATTTGGAATAGCTCCAAATAGAACATGGTAGCTGCATCTAGGAGATGACATAGAGATTTGTAAAGCACACACGGATCTGAAAGGTTCAGACCCATTGACTATAACCTCTCTCACAAGCATAACATGATCAAACCCAGAACTCTTTGGGTATTAGTCACATGGGGATGTAACCTTGAGTGTTAATCACATATCGATGTAAACTGGATTATTGACTCTAGTGCAAGTGGGAGACTGTTAGAAATATGCCCTAGAGGCAATAATAAATTGGTTATTATTATTATATTTCCTTGTTCATGATAATCGTTTATTATCCATGCTAGAATTGTATTGATAGAAAACTCCGATACATGTGTGGATACATAGACAACACCATGTCCCTAGTAAGCCTCTAGTTGACTAGCTCGTTGATCAATAGATGGTTACGGTTTCCTGACCATGGACATTGGATGTCGTTGATAACGGGATCACATCATTAGGAGAATGATGTGATGGACAAGACCCAATCCTAAGCATAGCACAAGATCGTGTAGTTCGTATGCTAAAGCTTTTCTAAATGTCAAGTATCATTTCCTTAGACCATGAGATTGTGCAACTCCCGGATACTGTAGGAATACTTTGGGTGTGCCAAACGTCACAACGTAATTGGGTGGCTATAAATGTGCACTACGGGTATCTCCGAAAGTGTCTATTGGGTTGGCACGAATCGAGACTGGGATTTGTCACTCCGTGTGACGGAGATGTATCTCTGGGCCCACTCGGTAGGACATCATCATAATGTGCACAATGTGACCAAGGAGTTGATCACGGGATGATGTGTTACGGAACGAATAAAGAGACTTGCCGGTAACGAGATTGAACAAGGTATCGGGATACCGACGATCGAATCTCGGGCAAGTATCGTACCGATAGACAAAGGGAATTGTATACGGGATTGATTAAGTCCTTGACATCGTGGTTCATCCGATGAGATCATCGTGGAACATGTGGGAGCCAACATGGGTATCCAGATCCCGCTGTTGGTTATTGACCGGAGAGTCATCTCGGTCATGTCTGCATGTCTCCCGAACCCGTAGGGTCTACACACTTAAGGTTCGGTGACGCTAGGGTTATAGAGATATTAGTATGCTGTAACCCGAATGTTGTTCGGAGTCCCGGATGAGATCCCGGACGTCACAGGGAGTTCTGGAATGGTCCGGAGGTAAAGAATTATATATAGGAAATGCTATTTCGGCGATCGGGACAAGTTTCGGGGTCACCGGTATTGTACCGGGACCACCGGAAGGGTCCCGGGGGTCCACCGGGTGGGGCCACCTGCCCCGGGGGGCCACATGGGCTGTAGGGGGTGCGCCTTGGCCTATATGGGCCAAGGGCACCAGCCCCAAGAGGCCCATGCGCCAAGAGATAAGGAAAGGAAGAGTCCTAAAGGGGGAAGGCACCTCCTAGGTGCCTTGGGGAGGAGGGACTCCTCCCTAGCCGCACCCTTCCTTGGAGGAAGGGCCAAGGCTGCGCCCCCCTCTCCCTTGGCCCTATATATAGTGGGAGGAAGGGAGGGCAGCCCCATCTAAGCCCTGGCGCCTCCCTCTCCCTCCCGTGACACATCTCCCTCCTCCCGTAGCGCTTGGCGAAGCCCTGTTGGAATCCCGCTACTTCCACCACCACGCCGTCGTGCTGCTGGATCTCCATCAACATCTCCTTCCCCTTGCTGGATCAAGAAGGAGGAGACGTCGCTGCTCCGTACGTGTGTTGAACGCGGAGGTGCCGTCCGTTCGGCACTAGGATCTCCGGTGATTTGGATCATGACGAGTACGACTCCTTCAACCCCGTTCTCTTGAACGCTTCCGCTTACCGATCTACAAGGGTATGTAGATGCACTCTCCTTCCCCTCGTTGCTGGTCTCTCCATAGATAGATCTTGGTGACACGTAGGAAAATTTTGAATTTCTGCTACGTCCCCCAACACGGTCCTATTAAAACCGTGCCCACGGAAAGCTAATCAAGGTCCTAAATTTATTACTAGTAGAGTGTCCGTGCGTTGCCACGGGCTCTTGAAATGGTTTGCAAGAGTTACATGTTAAATTTCACACTTACAAACAATATAACACAAACACAATTATTGAATAATTGAAGTCCTTTTTTGCAATATAAATTGATAAAAGAAAAAGATTAACGACATGTCCATGTAATAAATTGAGCGATGTTCGACCTTCACATCTATTACAAAACTATTAATATCTAGATGATGCGCCTAAGAAATTCTTTCACAATATTAGGAAAGTTGCATTTAGCTTCACTCGCACGATGTTTTAACAAGTATAATAAAAACTGCTTCCTCAACTCATACCCATCCTGCACAAACAATATATGTAGTTAGTATGAAAATTTCACGTTGAAGGTCTTAAAACATATAACGGACAATACTCACCGCGCAAACCGGCTTGACCAATTCTTTACTGTTCCATCAAAGCATAAAATGAAAAACAAAATAGCCAGATACATTCCTGCAATTTTTTAAATTAATAATATAAAGAATATAATGATAACAAAAATAAATATTTTTATTATGAATTCATTACCCCTCTATACTCGTTGGAATACCAAATGGAAATAAACGTTGTCATTTAGATATATCGGAATTCCAACCAGGCAGCTTTATTTCGAGTGCTTCTTTGAAATCCCTTGCAAAACTTTTAAATTTTAGTGCATGACTCAAATTTTTGTCCTCTAACAATTGCGATGTTTGAATATGGTACATAATATATAGACGACATGCCTCTTTGTCGATGAATGCATAGGAAAGATAAATTTACAAGCGGAGCTATTAGAAATAACAATAAACCATGATAACATTAGACAAAATACTTACCATGTTGCACGATGAGATGTCTTTGTCTATCCCAGGCCAGCTATCAAATAATGTTGCCAACGTCTGGATAGTTTCCTTCTCGCAAAACTTCTGACCTCGTGTTGACTCTAGTATCATGGACTATGTAAAAAAAGAAATAGTGTTTCAACATGTTGATACTAATGCCACATAGAATGAAGAGTTATGATAACTTACACAAAATCTTAGATCCTATGTAGTGTATAGGAGGGTCTGTGAACAATACTCCCTTGTCACATGGCAGTATACGCACAGCGGTGTTGAAGCAATCATTGTCCACTTCTCTCTCCCACCCTCGCTCTTTCTCTCTTTCCCACCCTCTCTCTCACACCCCTCCCCTTTCCCTCTCTTTCTCACCCTCTCTTTCTCACCCTCTCTCTCACACCCCCTCCCCTCTCCCTCAACTGTGGACCAACTTAATTTGCTCAGTGTTACTATACTATAGTATCCTGGAAGCCTAAACATTAAAGAGAAAATTTAACCTTTATAGGGGCTAAGACAACTTTTTGAACTTCATCGTGGCTCATTTACTCCACCCCTCTAGAGCACAAAAAAATTGGTTATACTCCGTACAGCAAACAAAAATGACTTCACATGGTAATTTTTAATCCAGTGCTAGACTTGACATGGGCGCCATGGCATTAGTTCTGATACTTATTCCTGCCTATACCGTAATTTGTTCAATAACAAGTCAAATTGACACTAAGATGAATACAAAAGGATGTATGTAAGATCTCACATCCATAAATATCCAATGGATTTTGTGCATCTACACTCTACCGGCATTACGAAAGATGAGCAACTCTAGTTGAGAGTTGAAAACCAAAGTGCTCGTATTCAAATGTAAGTCATATCAGTGCACAAGCACATTACCTCCAAACTGAAGTTTGAATTTGGACAACACCGAAAGAGATATTAGTGGCAACATTCACCATGTAGATGACAATATCACATTGTCCTATTCTCTACTATCACAGTAAAGCTACAAGAGACATTGCTGAAGATTAAGCTTCCAACTTGATCTGACAACAATGGTTACAACTAATAAGTAACTATTTTATAAAATCACTACATCATGAAAATGACATACACAGATGAACCATGAAAAAATAGTACTGAAAGACATGTATGCAAGAATTTCTTAAAAGCTTGATCATTGCATTGCAAGAGCTAACTTCTCCTAGTTCGGCAAGAGAGTCAAAGCAAGAAGCCCTAGTTGATTGGTTTGTGCCTAACACCTTCCCTGCTCTGACCGACACAAAACAATTGTAGGTTGATGCCGCCACCCATCGTCCAAGCTCGCTTTCTTCTGCTTTACTTTGTTCATGCCACCTCCCAATCATATCAACAGATGAGTCGATTACCCCTACAATTCAAAGTTTTAGTCTGAAAATACACCGCATGTTGTAAGACTGCTTTCAAAATAAAAATTCTAAAATTTATCCATAAAAAGGAATGATCAACCAGTTTTAATATTGCACCAACCTCCGATGCGCAACCATGTATGCATATGTCTAAAAAACATGGGAGGAAATATCGCTTTGGACTAAAAACAAAAACTTATATATAACATTCCATGGTAGATGATTGGTAAAAAGGAACAAACAAACCATTTAATAAGAAGGAATAAACTAACAACCATTTCTAAATTGTAAAAGAAACTAAGACTCCCCTTCTACTTGGCTAGTTAAATATAAATTCCTGCGACCCGTGCTCCACCCTCTTATAGACCAACCGACACCCTTTAGCACCACAGTAAGTTTCTCTCTCTACCTCAACCCCTCTCTCTCTCTCTCATAATCAACATGGGGTGTTTCTCCCTCCGTCTTCAAATTCAATTCACTGTTTTTTTCAATAGTGAGTTTGATGAAATTATGAAAAAAAATCCTTACTTTCTAGACATGCATACACCATGGGATGTGTAGGAGCAAATTAATTGAATAGGAGAAATATCATGATTTTATTTCAACTTGATCAAGTTGACCACTCCGCCGCCGCCGGATTGGGGCCACACCGTCCAAGTTGACCACTCCGCCACCACCGCAACACTTCGCCACCGTAACCGAGATGTCATGGTCCACCCAAGACCTGCACATGCAAAAGCACATAACCCATCTACCAGCATCCCCACGGCTTAGAGCATACTGATCTCACTCCATGCCTGACCAAGGGGCGTCAGAACCGCACATCGCAGCCGTCAGGCCACTCCCAGCAGATGCCTGTGCCATGGCCATGCGACCCAGATCGGGACCATCCAGCCCACGCCTCCGCCTCCATCACCTGGTCGAGCTCCACCACGCCGCCATGGCCTAGCCGCTATGTTGCCGCCTTGTCCCGCACAGTCGCCTCCAGGAGGAGCCACCGTGCCAAGACGTTCTCCTTCCACGAGCCCCAGCCGCGCACCTCCTCTCCGCTGCGAATCCCTGCCGTGTGCCGTTACACCAACTCCAAATTCCGTCAAGAGCAGCTCCACGAGCCACACCACCGTGAGGGTCACTCCCAACCAACGCGAGCGTGCGCGAACCAGATCCCGCCGCCACCAGCCGCCAATGGGCTCTGCCCACCGATGGCGGCGATGGGGGAGGAGGGAGAGGGGGGCGGCGTGTGACGGCAGTTAGTGTTTCCGCCCAAGCCACCCCTAGAGAGCGACGCAGCGGAGAGAAAGGGCTTGCGGCCACACCATAAAACCCCCAACCTTATTTTTTATGTTATTTGGGGAAGGTAGATACCGCAATTTTGGAGCGTATACACCACTGATATAAGCTCCTTGTTGTTTAATTGTATTTCAATGTACAGAGAAATATATATCACTCAAGGATGCTTGAATAGCTAGATTCACAAATCTTAAGATTTTTTAAGCATGCACACATACCTTCTTTGTACCATGTTAACAACAGGAATCTAAAAGAAAATGCACCATTGCAACATTTATGTAATTAATTTATCCACACTTATACATTTTCAAACGGGCACATAGTCAAAACTTATGACCTTTTCTAATCTATTGGATAATGAAGATGCTGAGATGCTGGAATTCTAACCTTCAAAAAACTCCCAATCGCCAATCTGTATGCACCAATACATGGGCATTCTAGCTACTTCTTCTTGGAGTAACCTGCGACCAAACAGCCATTCGTGCACATCTTCTCTGAAGTTTGAGGCAGCAGGTGCTCTACTACAGGGACTGTGACATTAGAAGGATTAAGATTCTCTATTGTTCTTGTCTAAAACCAGAGAGGAATAAGAATAATAATATTGGACCAAGGCTGTTACAAACTAATGGCAGGATAAAATTTATGTCTCGGGCTTCGATCTGGATGCGGCTCGGGCGCTTCGACCTAGATGCTCAGGGTAGTCACAACGCTAGGGCCCTCTGACTGCTGCATTTTATCATCGTGACTTAGTATTTTACCCCGCATTAATCAGAAAACCATTGGTTACAGTCAGCAGAAGGATTTGAGTTATGAAAATAACTTTTCCATCAAGGGCATGGCCAGAGAGGGGTGAGGCATTCACCATCAGCTGTTTATTTTCTGTTTCCATGGTTTTGCAGTCCTTAAGCTGGCCGAGTTCTGATCTAAGCGTGCCGTTCGCTGCGGTCAGCTCACTTACCTTCTGGGCTAGCTCTTCGCATTCTTGCTAGGTAGCATAAGAAGAAATCGAGATCAATTAGTATACTGTTTCAATGGTGAAATTTAATTTATACCATCAAATAATCTTAAGTTAATTCATTTGCTGGCCTAGAAAATCGATGCAGTGTTGTCTTACTTGCCTAAACTGGATATGTTTCGCTGTTCAGCTGAGTTCAGAATGTCAAGTATATTATCCCCAGAAGATAATTTTAGCAACATGCAGGTAATAGCTCATAGGAACACTTGACTAAACATCCCTACTGTAATCAAGTCCAGTTAAAACAAATCAAGTATATTAGGCAGCATTGCTCAAGAACCAGTAGAAAGTATATTCTAATTAAAATTCTGGAAGCCTGAGATGATCCCAGATGGCCAAAACTTTTAGTGATTGCATACTTCCCTATGAAGCCATCGCTTAAATTTCTGAAACAACAAAAATGGGTGATTGTTTTAGACATTATGTCCAGCATAACCGAGCACTCTCATGCGGAGAGATCGTTATGCGGACCTAACTTAACAGTCAAACGTCCATAACGTTGAACCTAAATTTTATAACTATCATTTCTCTACTTCTAGTGCCAGTGTGCCACACACTCACCGGGAAATAAACAAGTGCAGGAAAGTATGGTTGTTATAATCATATAAGATGCAATCTGAAAAACATTTACATGCTATTTGTCACCACATTTTTATAAAAGAGGGCTAAAGTAAAACCAAGTTGCAAGTAAATGCACTATTTGTATTTTCCAAAATGAGAGGAAAACTACTATTCATTCATGACAATTACCAATTTTACCACGCTCTCAAAAATCATGACAGTGCAAAGGCTATAGGTCTGGAAGAAACAGAGACCTTCCTTTGAAGAAAAGAATTCATAACGGAAAACTATACCATCTGAGACAGTGAAGCGTTACTCTGGGAAGAAGCTGCGGCATTCACCTCCCCCTGTACTATGGAGGATGGAGAAGCGCTCAAGGGATCCGTCCCAATATTCAAGTTCAGTGCAGCACTGGTGAGTGCCGCCCTCCCAGGTGCCAAAACCAACAGTTTGGATGTAGACCTCTCCTTGTCTTCCAATGGCGGCTCGGTTACAGCATTCTGCACTGTGGCAGCCTGAGATGGCTCACCTGAAAATGCCAACTGTCATTCTCACATACTACCAACATAGACAAACTACTCCATTACAACACTCTCATGGTGCCCGCACAAGGGTGCGAACCGACACAATGACACAAATCCAAGCCCACTTCTTCATTTTTACTAAGTGTAACAGGTACTGTCATTGTCTTTCCAAACTAATCCATCATACCTTGTATCCAGGAATTATGGTTTGTGATAACTGATAACCCATCTTCTGTATTTGCAGCGCCGGACTTCCTCCTCTTCGCGGATGATGATGAGCCCTGGACAGAATACATAAGCATACGTGAAATTGTGGATCAACCAAAACTAACAATCAAATATTGCTAGAAAAAGCATAATCCAGACAATGCCAAACGAGGCACCTTCTGATTGGCGCCCGTATCTCCCTTCTCCGATGACCCCTGGCTCCCGGCATCGCCGCTGTGCAAGCCATATCAGTTGATTTCAGTTCAGCCTACCCGACCACCAGACAAACAAGAGCACACCGCACACATGCAAGCACAGAAACCACGCCGTACCTCCCGGAGCTGAAATTGATCTCGCCAGAAGGGACACGTCGTGTCTTCCCCACCCTCTTCCCTTTCCCTGCCGCTGAGACAGACTCGCCGGCCATGTAAGGCACCCCCTGCACAGAGCAGAATGCAGCAGACAATTTCACAACACGGACGCACAACGTACGGTCAGGTCCAATGCGCTAGAATATAAACGAGGGAGGGGAGCTCGGCATTTACCGTGACCATGGAGGCGTGCGCGTGCCCGTAGTACGCCGCCGCAGGGTGGTGGTACATGAGGAACGACACCGGCGCGCCATACGCGCCCCCCGGCCCGGCCGCCACCAGGCCGTGCTGCTGCGTCCTGCCGCGAAAGAGGAAAGAAAACTGATCAGAACTCAAAGCCCGCCATCAACAAGGCAACGCCACCACTAGCGCTGCGCCGCGGGTCTGCGGCTCCGGAGCGGCTCTAGGAGAGGAGGATCGCATCGCGTACCTGGGCCTGCGGCGGCAGCGGCCACGCGGCATAGGGGATCCCGGCGGCGGAGGCGGCGGCCGCGTAGTAGGCGTGCATCGAGGCGGCCCACTCCGTGTGGGTTGGGGTGGCTGGCGGCGGGGCTCGCCGAGCCTAGAGACGAAGGGCGCACGCAGCAGCGGCCACAGCTGAGCCCATCGCGGCTCGGGCCCGAGCTGTGCGTGTCAGTGGTTCTGCGGGGGCGTCGGCGTCCTGGGGATCCTGATCCGCAACGGGCGACGTATCCGAGGCACCGGTGGTGGCGGTGTCCTCGTGATCCACGACGGCCGCGTCTGCCTGGATCGGCATCGGCGGATCCAGCTGCGTATCCTCGGGAAACGAGGAGGAGCGGATCGGAGGGCGACGGCAGCGAGATCGCACGAGAGGACGGCGACTCTGTGTCCTCGACGGATCGATAGGAGCGGTTTTTGCGGGGTGTTTTTTTGCTGCATGCGTGGGGTGGGGTGGGGTGGGGAGGGGACGAAAAAAACCAGCGAAAAAAACTCGGACGAAAGTGGTGGGATGAAAAAAAAACTGGGAGTTTGGGCGTGTGCGGGACTCGATTGTGGGGTTTTCCTTGATTTTTCGCGGCTGAAAGGATGATGGGAGGAAGTACCAAAGAAGTACTAAAAAAGACCGAGTGAGATAGGACAAAAATAAAACCTGAAACGTGACCAACTGAAACATTAGGAATAGAGATAGTTGTGGCGATATAAAAGTTAGACGATCTCGTTCCCATCGGTCCCATCCATCCACGGCCGCTAGGGTTTGCTCTCCTCTAGTCCTCTCCGCGGCCGCTAGGGTTTGCTCTCCTCTCTGCCGTCCGCAGCTGTTTACCTTCCGGCGTCGGGCTCGTCGCCGTCTGGTAAGTGCTTCTCCTCGTACTTTTTTTTGTCTCTGCTGTTTCGCCCTCTGGTCCTCATCGGTACCTTGAGCAGGGAAACTCGAAGTCGGCGTCCTGCCGTATCAACTCCGCCGATCCCCATATTCTTTCCGTCCGCCGCCGCCAGGTCGGGTTAGGCCCTTCCCCGTCTTAGATCCCCCTCTCCTCACCTTAGCTTTTCCTCCTTGTCTCCGCCCCCATTGAACATATAAACCCTCAGGCAGGACCAAGCCATCCACGTCGCCCTATAAACTCTCGTGCCACCGCCTGTAAATTCCATGCCGCGCCAAGGGCATTTTAGTCATTTCACACGCACAGGCATATAAAACGCAGCCTGCCCGTGGAGAAACCCTAGCCGCTGCCTCCGCCCGCACTCACGCCCCCACCCACCCACGTTTCTCTCTTCCCCGATCCCCTCCCGAACCCTAGCCTCCTAGTGCCGCCACCCCTTCCCTCCCCGTCTGCCCCCCCCCCCCCCCCCCCCACCCCCCCGCGCGCCGCGAGCCCCTCCCTTCTCTTCGCGTTCCACCCCGAGATCCGAGGTGTGCAGGCGCGGAGGCGCGCTTCCCCGGCGGCAGCGGCAACCTACAAGCAAAGGGCGACGGCGGCGGCCTCGGTTCGATCTGCGGGATAGTAGTGTTAACGCCCGCCGCCGCCAGGTCGGGTTAGGCCCTTCGCCGTCTCAGATCCCCCTCTCCTCACATTCGCTTTTCCTCGTCTCCGCCCCCGCGAGGTCGGATTAGGCACGCCCATCGACGTCTCCTTTGGCATATCTTACTAGTCACTAACAGAACGATTTATTTTGTCTTTTTATTAAGAAAACTACGCCACCTGAATTCATTCGTTTCTATTAAATGAAATTTATTTATTTTATCTACTATTATGCAGGAGATGATGATATCCAAAATGCATGATATGCTTTTGCCAGTGTTCTCTATGTTCAAGTTTGGTTTGGATGCTCCACGTATCGACAGTATGTTCCTACTCATTTTGATGGGTCCAATTGTCTTTTTTCGGAACTATTCTAGAACAGATTTTATCTTCAGGATACTATGGCTGGAACAAAAACGTGGTGACTAAAAAATATTACATTGACCTCTTGTGCACTCCATAATGATCTTTTAGCATTGATTTTTTTTTGGGTAGACTCCAAACTGCTGTCTTGTCCACCTCATTGTGGAATGTTGTAGTAATTCTCAAAAGTTTGCACGGCAAGTAGCATATGAAGTATCAATGCTAAAGCAGATTTCAATATTTTATCAACAGTTACGTGGCATGGAAATAGTTTCTTGTTGACTTCTTTCCTTTGATTACTATTCATTGTGTACAGTTAAGTGGCATGGAACTGAAACCATACTTTGTTGTTGACTTGTTTCATTGTGGACAGATTTTCCTTGTTAAGTTGAGAAATTACTTACTAGATCTTGATTACTATTCATGTTATGGTGTCTTTGGATTTATCTTAGCTCAGCAGGACAAAGACATATAGGGTTCATCCTTACACTAGTTTGATGCCAGCTGCCTACATTTACCAATATTTTTTAATATGGTTTAAGTTGATGCATATCTGATTTTATGAGTTTCAGTAGGCGTCATCAAGTCATGGGCTGTGGCTTCAATCCCCGGATTTTTTGTTTGCATGTGCTGTGCTGCTATGAAGCATTGTTTAGCAAACAATGTTTTGGGAATTTCTTCCCGTATCCAGGTTTGTTTTTATTAGTTATATTGTGTATTTCTAAGAATTATGAGCAGCACTTTCTGGGTGGTGTTCACTTCAGTTATGGTCAGGGTAGCTAAATTTTTTATGCTCCAATAAATGTCATATATCTTTTTAGTGAACTTTTGGTGATAATATTGTCAGTGGGTTCGTTTTTAGTTTAATAGTTCAACTAATCTGATATGCATTGTTATGCACAGCACGTGTTCCCACCCGCAGATGCTGCCTCCATGCTTTTCATTGCCGACACTGCAATATCTGGTTAGTAATAGAATAGAAGTTCTTTTGTTTGTGCCAAATTACATTTGCGGTTTGTTCTTCTGAAACTTGCAATGGTTATAGATATGTGGTTAGAGCATTACTAGTAGAACCCTCAAACCCTCAAATCTTAAAAGCAGTTTTAAGGGTTGAGTTGTGCCACTTTTTGACACTTTTAAGGGTTGAAAAACAGGGGCAAATACTAGAACCCTCAAACCCAACCCGTAAACTGCTTTAAGGATTGGATTTGAGGGTTCTAGTCTTTGCCTCGACTCCAACCTTTAAATCTATCATTTGACATCTCACAATTTATGACAACAAGAACACAATCAACTTCCAAACAAACTACCAAATGACAATCATTGATGCATGGTTTAATAGTTTACATCACAAAATCATCATCTTCCTCCTCTCATCGGCACGATCACCCAAAAGTTGCACCTCGGCGCCATCTCCTAGACCACAAGCGGGCTCCATCAAGCATCTCCATCGGCACTGGTGGAGTCGTACACACCGCCATCACCACTACTAATCGGAGTGTCACCTCGAAAAGTAGAGGACGCAACACGAAACATCTTCTTCCTCTCCGCGATGTCCTCCTTGTAGTCCTTCCACCATTGCAATTGGTCTTCATCCATGTCCTTCTTGGACATCATCATGTGCTCTTTCTCTTCCACCATGAGTTCTTTCCATACCTTTGCCTCTTTGAGCTTGATCATCCTCTCCTCCAACTCGGCCTTGCGCTTTGCTTCTTCATGCTTTGCTTCAACTTGTGCAAGCTTGACCTCTTTTTTCTTCTCGGTGATAAGAAGCTTCGTCTCCAATGTCTTCGTTGTCAATTCCTCTCTTGCCTTCATCATGTGGTCCATCTTCTCCCTTAGGCTTGACGCCTCTTCTTCCATCTTCACCCTTAGCTTGCCCTTCTTGGTTCTCTCGGGCTTGCCCAAGTTCCTCTCCTCCTCATCTTCACTATCATCCATCCTTAGCATTGCCGACTTCTTGGGTGCGGTCTCTTGATCCCTCAACTTCCACTTGTCAAAGGTTTGAAGAATTGACCAAACATGCTTAAATGGGAATGCCTTGCCCTTGGAAGCGGCCATCTCCTTGTACCTCATGCCGGCAATTGTCTCCTATCAACCACACATAAATCACATAAGAACCCACCAATAGCATAGTGCACACACATAATCAAAATAGTGAAGAAATATGTACTCACATAGTCACTCTCCACGGTCCCACTAGGTGGTGCATCTATCACTTGGTCCATGGCCGCACTCCAACGAGAACAAGCGGGCTTGATCAACTCCCACCGGCCTTGAAGCGACCGGAAAGAGCGATGGATGAACCCACTATTCTTCGGCTTGATCTTACAATAGGCGTCCTCGATCCTTTGCCAATACTGTTTAGCGGTTTGATCGGTGTCGGTGGACATCTTCCGCCTCGGTGTAGTTTGTCGACCGCGCGTGTGGGCGGGAAGCGGCGGTGAATGCCTCCTCCCCTATTTCGGCCACCTCCTTGTCATCCCCTACATCCTCCTCATCTTCCTCCTCCTCCTCCAAGTCGTCACCAACCCTAAAGGGGTCTAGAGGCGGAGCTCCGAGGTCCACCTCAGCGTTTTGGAGGAGGTCCATGAACGAGGATGGGTTTGCCATTTCCTCAAACACCTCATGCGCGGCGGGAGGAGGTTCGGCGACGGCGGCCGCCGCGGGCTTCTTCTGCGGCTTGGTCACGGCCGGGGACGAGCCGGCGACCTTGGAGGCCGCCCCTCGCGGCCCATGAGAGGCCGCCTTCGGCCGGCTCTTCTTGGTAGCCGAGGCGGGCGGCGGGGAGGCGGCGAGGGCGGGCGCCGGTGCGGGCGGGGCGGTGGCGGTGGTCGGGGCGGCAGGAGGTGGTGCGAGGCCCCTCGCCGTCGCTTGGCCCTGATGTGGGTCGCCGCCACCAGTCGGCCACGGTCGGTTGGGCGGGGGCGGGCGGGACGGGTGGGGCGGGAGCGGCGGGCGGGGGCGCGCGGCGGCGGGGCCTTCCATGGCCGGCGCGGCAGGAGGCGGCGGGAGGAGGAGCGGTTGGCGAGCGACGAGGAGTGCGGGTTGGGGGGAATTTTTTTTACGGGTTTGAGGGTTTAGAGGTTCTAGTCTACGACGTTTTTTCGGCGAAAACTGTAAAAAAGCGGTTATTTTAGGGGTTTGAGGGTTTGAAGGCTCTACTAGTAATGCTCTTAGTAATAGAATAAAAGTAACATCAGCTTCACTATGACTTCTGCGTGTCAACTTCATTTGGCATAATCACCTGTATTTATAGTGAGACCTCAGTAATTTTTTTGCATCATTGCAGCTCTTTTTCTTGTTGGTCTACGAGGACGAAATAGTATTTATCAGCATTTTCTTATTCTTGTTGATCTAAGAGAACATTTTATCTTTTGTTTATTCTTTAGTATTAGTACTAGGGAAAAGTGCAGATTTGAAACTAGAACGTTTCCAATTCTTGTTCAGATGCGCCCTGCTTGCTTGGCTGTTTTACTTGCTCGGTTGCTCTATATGGGATCCATGCCACTCTTTCGCTGTTGCCGGTATGATTAAAAAAAAATTGTGGCCCAAGGGCCCGAGACAGTATGCACAAAGAAAAACAAATTATTTTGAAGTTTGAACTTCCTCTTGGATTAACTATTGTATTAAATTCTGCATATTGGAGCAGTTGCTGCATCACTCAGCACATAATTTGGATTTCTGCTTTTTGGTTCCAGGTATATGTGTTGCACTTGCCCTCTGTATCGCTGTGCCAAGAGCTAGCAAGAACCGTTTCTTTAATTACGCATTTTTGCGATACACTGTAATTATCATCATACTGAACTGGTTTCAATCCACACAGGTGAGTTATGCTACTTGAGTTGCACCTGATATTATCTTGAAAATAAAATGCCTTGTTCTATATGCTCATCTCATCTTTGTTTTTCAGGGTGGGGGGCAGCCTGCTCTACAATACGTTGCTTGTGGCGTGATTAGTTTTGTTGCTGTTCACTGTTTGTGGAATGTAGAAGTAAAACAGGTAAGGTCGGTACATATTGTTGTTTGTACTATAGATATGCCTATTGCCAGTCCCAATTGTATGGTGGTTGATGACATTCTGTAGTGACATATCCTATTTGCTAATATCTCTTTTTTCCCCTTGCTTGAGGGTGACAACAATCAGCCGATGAGTGAAGTGTGGGATTGGAACATGTATGGAACCAAACTGAAGTTTCATGGATGGTTTATTAACACTGCCAATGAGGATGGTGAGGATGGTGACGGAGGTGAGGATGGTGACGGAGGTGAGGATGATGCTTCATTTGCCTCGGAGCATTCCGATGATGAAGATTTGACGGAGGTGTCAATTTTACGTGCGGTGCAAGTGTTGGCCATTCGTGCAAACTTCCGTATCAGCCGTATGGACGCCCATGACTGGTACCAAAGTTTTGTCATCTATACGGCGCTCGAGGGGGAAGTACAAGAGGTATACACTAGCTACCGTATGTTATATCTACTACATGCTTTATGCCTCTTTACATGCATTATATAATGTAATAAATTAAAATCATTCACATTCATGCTTTCATGTGTAGGAAGGAATGGATTTGGTACTCACTGGACCATGTGGGATACTACAGGCTTACGGTGCCTTTTGCTTGGAGGTTTTCACAGAAGACCTGGTTTTCACAGAAGACGATGAGGGGTCTTCTACTGATGATGAGGGGTCTTGGGGTGGTCATTTCCGCCGAGGCTGGGATGTTACTGATCCTGATGAAGTTGAGGAATTCACACAAACCATCTATGGAGGCCTTGGCCGCAAGTTGGAGATCACATACTTGGTGATTCCGGAAGCAGTTGAGACCTATGTTGAGGTCAGGTTGAACCTCAAAGACTTCGGTTTGAGAAGCCGCTCTGTGTATGGTAGCGTCAAGGCAATTGCCATTGACTATGGGAGCAAAAGCGTCAATCTCTTCAGTTTTGAACGAGGCAGTAGCTTGTCCCTGCCCTGTGGTTCCACGTGCATTCTTCCACTGGGACCACCCGCGATTGCATTGCCTAAAGGTAGACAGTACAAACTCCACATAGAGGTGGACCTAAGAGTAATCACATCCTGTGACAGCCAAGAAGAGGACAAGAATTTGAAATTCTGTCTAGACTGCAGCCGTAGAATTTGGAGTGAAGAACGTCTAGAGTTACCCCGTAGAATTAGGACTCAAAAAAGAGAATTCGATGGTGATCACGTTCAAGTGAAGGTCATCTGGGCCCTAGCAAAATTCTTCTAGATCCTTGATAAATTTGTCTAAGAAAGGAGCTAGAAGCGAAATAAGTGAAGGAAGGCATGTGCCACATCTGGAACTTTGTCTATGTTCGCCAGATCATATTATCTATTTCCTTGTGTTCGACCTATTCATGCCAGAACTTGGGTGAGTGGGAAACCAAGAATAGTAAAAGTCTTTCGTATTCATTAGTGAATATTTATATTCGGCAATGTACTGTGATTAGTAATTCGAATAAGCCATTGCAATTAATTTTAGAGAAAATAATTGTGAAACTGCATGTTACCATTACTCAGCAATCAAGAGTCCTTAATTAATTGCTATATATTTTCCTCTATTTTTGGTCAAACTTGACAAATTTTGACTTCAACAAAACCCTAAACGTGAAGTAAATAAAAACGGAGTGAGTAGCAATCAGGCAACGTTGTTAGAAATGGTGTTGGCTAAGTGCACCTAAAGCTCATAGTTGGACAGCATACCACTGCATTTTGATTTGATTTGAGAGCTAATTTAGCGACTATCCATATAATCACTCTGATTTCGTTTTCACTAATCTGGTCTAAACTCTGATTTCCTTAGCTTTGTGATCAGCTTTCCCTCGCTGGATAGCACTTCAACCTTTACATACATTTTTTTCATCCCCCGGACTAATTTTCAAAATCAGTTCCTGGCCCACTATTTAGGTTTCGTGTAACAGTTATCTTTGAATATTTAACCATTGGATCCGAACCAATGAACGTCTGTCAATATTTCCAAGCATTGTAAAAATCCTCCTTATTGTATCAAGAAGAAAAGAAACTATATTCGTAGACTGTTGGATGACAATGGTGAATGGAAAGAGGACAATGAGTCAATGAAGAATCTTTTCAACACTTGTTCACTTCAGAAGTTGCAGATCCGAATTGGAATGTTATTAACAGGGTGAAACCGCCCCATATACCGAAGATGAGGTAAAGAGAGCCTTACTCCCTCCGTTTCGAATTAGTCTACATCCTGACTAGATAATTTGTTTCAAATTAGTCTACATTCTACTAAGGAAGAGCAAGAGTGCTTCCATCAGCGGCCATCGGTGCTACCTGCCGGAGTCAGGATGCTACCAGCGGTGCTACTTGCCGGAGTCAGCATGCTATTGACGATGCTGCCGGCGTTGGTCGGCGAGGTCCCGTCGCACCTTTGTAGGTCGGGACGATGGTGCAGCGGGCGGCGGTGCTCGTCGTTGGCTCGTTGCCGGCCATGCAAGAGGAAGGTCGGGGAAGGCCCTCTTACAAGTCACAACCTCTTGAGCCTTGACCCTAGAAGGACCACAAAGTGGTATACACGAATTGAATTTCTTCTATAAACCAGAAGGCCATACCCGGCATATGGGCATCGGTGTGTCCCGAAACCAACCTTGTTCGTTCGATTCAGTAAACAGAAAAATCTTTCCTCTTCACTTTTCACCACAGCCGTCAAATATGGTAATTTTTTTCCCACTTTCTACTTGGTTGAATAGGCCAATGACATATGGGTCTAAGAAAGTACAGTGCCCAAATTTCAGCATGAAACCTTCTCGTCAAGGTCGCCTTTCCATATGCGGGCGCGAGGAGCGGTGGAAACCCTAGCCAATCCTCTCTCGTCCCCGCGCCTCCATTCTCCTCCCTCCATGCTATCCTCCCGCGCCTCCCTCATAGCCCCGCCGCCGCTTCCACCACCTCCTCCTCTCTGCTTGCCTCCTCTCTCGCTCAAGAAGGCGGACCGGGCGGCGCCATCTTGTCCGCGGATGGCAGACGTGTTTCTTGTCGCCGCTGCTCCTCCTCTTCCTCGCCTCCTCTGCGACGCTTCCTCCTCTTCTCTTCTCCCGCTCCAGTCATGGCGGTGGCGGCCGGGTCGGGCAGGGAAGCGGCGGCCGGGCCAGGCATGGCGGCGGCGGCGGCCGGGAAAGGAGAAGCGGCCGGGCTGGAGAGCGTCCTCGTCGCCTTCAACCTCCCCACGCAAGGTCCTGATTTTTTTTATTTAATCCCCACAGATACTCATTTCTGTTTGTTCAGATGCTATTTTATATTTTGCCTACTCCAACGTGGCTGCAGGATGTCATTAGTCTGCAATTGTACTCAATGAACGATAGCAGTTTTGTTTGCAAATAGGTTCAGAAATTTGGTTTCCTGCACACATCATATCAGTAAGGCAATAGCTAGGCAAAGTGTTCTATTCAGATTTAGTCATGACGGGTCTGTTTTCCACTGTAGAGAGGAAAAAGTAGGGACAGTGAAACCTTGGGTTACATGACAAATGCAAAAAACTTTTCAAACAGGTATACTTTTCTTCGTTCTTTTTGTATATGTATCTATGAGAATTATGCAGCAGTATCATATGGCAATTTGATTATATTCTCAGGTGTGCCTGCAGTGGAACATTGGATTTCAGCAATATTATTGGTTCTGCATACAAGGATACTATCAAATGGAGTTGAAATTGCAGCTGCGTTAAGTTTGGTGACATTTGCAAAGGATTGGTTGAAAGAACAGAGTCACCATACAGGAAAATGTAAGCTGTTACCGTTAGCTTGAATAAATGTACACTGCTTAGTTCATATTTGATTCCAGTGCTTTAGCTTTCTTGGATAGTAGAATTATTATAGAATAAATTTGTGTCAGTATAGACACAGAAACATACATATAGTTGTACAAGGATAGTAGAGTTATTATAGAATAAATTTCTGTCAGCATTTACCTTGACTTGGTTTATGTTTGATATGTAATCTGATTAATGGTTTACGGACTAACAACTATAAAATCTACTTTGATTTGCAAGGTACCCCCAATTTCCATACTTATGGTGTTTTTATTCTCCATTTAGTGCAGCTCCTTCCTAGATAATATTTCTTGGTTTGTTGTCGAGTCCTATATTTGCTTAAGTGACGAATAGACCAAGTTCATCTACTATAGATATTTTTTTCCCAAAATGAAAAAGATTGACTTTGAGCATGGAATTAATAATCTATCTGCTAGAATTTATCAAGAGTTATGTTTGTGTTGGATGTGCAGAATAGTAAAACCCGCAACAAAACATATATCTGGAAAAGTTTACGCCGTACTGATGGGTTAGTTATTCTGCTCTTATTCCATGTTAGTTAAGAAGCAGATGTTTCGTGTCGGTTCCGGTTATATGCCTAAATGTTTTTCGCCGCAGAAATAGGTCTTATATTTAATGCAACCTACTTTTTTCTCAAATAATGATATCTGCATCCCTTGATGTTGTAGGCCATGGCTTGACTGATTATGGCCAATTAGAGCATGTATATCTATATATCTTGCTTTTTTTTTCTTTCTTCGGTTATGGCGACCCAGGATATTTGTTGGTGGTGTTGCAATGGTCATCTTGCTTATTCTTGTGTCTGCTACTACTTGTTTCTTGGTTCCTTACTACCACTTCTGGCCACATGTATAGGGTTATGCTGTTGTGGGCTGGTCAAGCAGTGACCGGGTCATTGAGTTCCTGGTGTCCTTAGTTTACTGCAGGGTACCCTGGTGGCGACAACTCCTTGCCTTAGTTTACTGGACTGCAACTTGCCCAAACCATACCCTGATCCGCAACTCTACTTTTCTGTTCAATTTTTGCTCCTGCTGTGCTTTGGAACGTGGTCGCCTAGCGCAGCTTGCCCCCTTAGAGCCTAGCATAATTTGTATTGGAGCAGACTTTAATTAATTAGATGTGTGATGTGTCTGTTTACAAAATATTTGTTGTTTTTTTGCAAGTTTATCATGTTCCAGGGGCTACACATGCCTTGATAATAGCACCACAAATGTCCAGGTTCATATGCAGTTTTATTTTAGGCATAATAGCAACCTTATTTTATAGGGGAAGGTAAAAGAGCTTCCTGCTCAGGCCTGACTAACCATTTTGTGATCTCTGTAATATGATATGATTGTTGTTTTGAAGTTGATTACATTAGTTCCCTATTTATTTTGAAGGATCCTTCGTCCGTCTGATCATTTTTGCGTCTTCACAGGTTGTTCTCCTGTTTTTGACTGCATCCTTGCGCCGTCGTTACAAGCGATTTCCCTTCACTACAGCCCCTTTCATGTCGTCGTTACAAGAGATTTCACAGTTTCCCCTTGTTACCATGTTCTTCAGTTAAAATGCAGTTGTAGTGCTCCAAAGGTGAGACAATTTCAAATTCTACATCATCACTCTTTTCTTTCTGTTTTTCCTGTGCAGTTTTGAACTGTGTAAAGCCCATACGGTCAGACAAGAGCTTGTACATGTTTCTAGATATCTATTCGATGTGGTAATCAAGTGTTAACCTAATTTTGCAATCTCATAATATTGATTGTTGTGGTGTTAGATTTCTGTTTTACAAATAGTGGTTCCATATTTTGTTCCTATTATCTTTGCATAATTGTGTTGTCGAACCAATTTTCAGTTATTTTCTTTACTGTGGTTCGGATAAGTACATATTCAACGATGTTGGACATTGCGGTTGGTGGCTACATATTTCAAAGATCATCTGGGTTCGTATCAGTCATCTTTATCTTGAATTAGTGATATGCAATTTTTTGCAAGTACTATAAATTAGAGTGGTCCATTGTTTTCTTGATGGACATTTGATTATTCAGATTAGTGTTTTTTGCTATGCCCTGGTTTGGTCCTCTAGACAGGGCCAAACCTACTGATCTGCTAACATAATAAGCCTTGGGGTATGAAAGACTTGTGGTATGAAATAGTTCCATCCCATTTAAAGCATTGCTTTTTCAGTGTCTGCTCTGAAACTGAAACTGTTTTTAAACCTTGCTGTGAAGGGCAGAATCTCCATTGCAACACCATGGTTGAATCAGACTTAATAGTTAAAAAGCATGGTTGTATTGCTCACTTATAAGGCGTTCTATTTTGTTTAAGTGCATTTAATCTATTTTCTCTTAATTTTTCAATCGGTGTGCATAAAGTTGTCTTATCTGATACATCATTGATTAAGAGTTTACAACTAATCTCAGAAGTATAGTCTATAATAATTTCTAATGGTGTTCATATATCCTGATGTGATATTGTGTGTTTTGGTGTCCACACCTTGGAGTACTTTATTCTGATTTTAGTCTACTTTCACTACTTCAAATAAGTTTCCTGTATTATGATTTTGGATGCACAACCAATTGATCAATTTTTTAAATAAGAAAGAATCAACATTCATGATGTTCTGCGGCTTTGAAGTATTTGTTATTACCCTGACCCTATTGCAATTGTTGCAGGCTAAACCTTGAAATCAAATGTAATTTTGAAGCCATTCTTGATTATTTTGCCAGCTGCGGTACATGATCAGAACTAAGGCGACAATGGCCAGACTATGTAAGTTATTCATTTAATGTTTTTCTACATCCCGATTAATGGGCAGTTCGGAGAGCGTTGTGTAATCTCTACTTCAATGAACTATATTATATCGGTTATTTTATTCTTCCTTCTTTTTATTCATTGGCTTTACTACTTTATAGACACCTACCAGAGGCTATAAGGAAAGTGAGCTTGAATTATGGTGCAGGATGTCAGTAAAACATGTGAATGGATCAAGAATTGTGTATGTAGATATTGATGCAAGTTGGTTGCATTTTAGAGATTAAACAACACCTGCTTCGTGTTTGTGTAGAAAGAGGATGGCATACTTTGTATAAACTTGTGTAATATATCATTGTTTTATTTCTGGGTCAGCATTGATTTTTTCTCCATTCAAAGAAATTGTTTGCTAAAAGGGGCAAATAACCATCTTATATTTCTAGATAATATTCAGATTCATTAAAATAGTGGTTTCAAGTGTCGCATTCAATACTAGAGTAATAAGGATTAAGGTACAGAACTTTGTATGTTGTGTAAGAATAAAACCATTTGTTTATCTTGCCAAGTTTCAGTATTATTACTTATGATATCATTCTACCAATTGATGCTAAGACAATTGCCTAGAAAGAGCAGCGATAAGACAATGTACAAAGACACAATATAGTTATATTTTGCATTTCTAGGAAATTGCTGCTCATTGATATTTGTTTGAGCTTCTAATTTCTGTTTCCCCTAGAGTATTGTTAATGCTTTACCTTTTATATTATATAGTTCAAGCACTCAGAAGAACTTCTCTTGTCGTAGGTCTGGTGCATAGATTTAATTGATACATTGCCAGTTTGGACAACACCTTCAAACATTATCTCGGAAAGAGTTCATCTGGTAATGACAACGTCAAACATACAATTGATGATAAAACGATTATGCAGCCATTCTTGCACGCCATTAAAGAACTTTTGTAGGACCTAATTGTTTTCTTTTCTAATTCGAAAAAACTGCCTTATTACCTGATTTCTGAAGTTTGGGTTATATCAATATTTTTTTTGCTTTTATATTGATGGACAGTGGAGTAACTCCGTGCTTACCTGTTCCTATAATAACCTTTATGATATGCCAATACATTCATATAATATCCTTTTTACATAATCATATTGTCTCTTTTCTTGGCAGCACAACAAGACTTGGATGGAAAGGCCTTTCTGCCTCAGCACAACATAACTCCTGGGGTCATATTCGGCCTCCCAAGGTCCTACTAGGGTTGTTCTTTCTAAGGGTGAAGCATTGCCTGTTGTGCCAATGGTAGGATGATACCTATTCTCAAATTTATATTCTAACAAGGAATGGGTTATTTACAAATCGTATGTTTCATTTGTTTCAGCCGGGCAAAAGGAATAGCTCTCTTGAAGGACAAAATGCTGTAACTCTCTTCATATACAAGATAGAACTTATGACTTCAATTCCGGTATAATTTCACCACTTGCGCCTGTGGCGCAATGGGTCATATATTCTCTGAGGTTCCCTAATGTTCCTGAAAGCTGCCCTCATGTTTGCTAATGTTTGATTTGTGCTGTCGCAAGTAGCTTTTGTTTGCACTACTGGACGAACTATGTTGAGCTTTACTTCTAGGAGGCAAATTACTCTTTAGCTTAAACAGATACTTAGATTTTACAGGACATTTTACACGGCTCTTTGATCACATCTCCTGGTATTTTGGGTCTTTCAGGTGATAGAAATAGCCAGATGGATCATGAAAACATTGTGAAGATGGTGAGATATTGCAAGGAGTCTGATCCGTTCTGAGGAATGCTTGTCTTTGAGTACCAGCCAAATGGGACCCTCTACGGTAAGTCGATATGGTCTTGGCACTGCAACCTTGTGCATATGATGCCATTTGACTGAAAACATCTTAGCTTTGTTTGTGGTCTTTTTGGGGTTTCAGATGGAAAAGGATGTTAACTATCTTGGCCATGGCGGGCGAAGATTGTGCTCAGCATCGCGCGCATTCTAATACACTTCACAGTGAGCCGATGGCTCTGTTCGCGCTCCCGTGTTGACGGCCAGTTCAGTCTATTAGTTATAACATGGCTTCTTCACTGCAGTTGACAACAAAGACTGCAGGGTGAAAACCCCACATCAAATTTATTGATTAGTAAAGTCATATACAAAAGATTTGCAAAGGTTAGAGAGTCAGCTAGCTATAACAGAGAGTCAATCCATATTGCAAACTGTTGTGAGTACTTGGCTTTCACCCTATGCAAGTGCAGGGTGACCTCATGCCTAAATTTGCTTCTCCAGGATCTGAAAGATGACAACACATTCTGAAAAATAGCTTCATTTCTCTGTTTCCAAATGTGCCAGGCAGCTAGAATAACAACCTCAGTGAAGAATGGGTGACCAAACTGCTGCTTTGTCAACATAAAACTCTGCTCAATGGAGTTACCCTGCTGCCAGTGAATCTGTAGATAGTTCCATATCCTGATGCTAAAGTTGCAGCCAAAAAAGAGATGCATCCAATCCTTAGTGCACCTTGTGGGACACAACACACAGTGAAAGACATTCTCCAAAGAAAAACACGCACAGTGAAAGACATCAGTGACATTCCAGTGTCTTCTGCGAAGCATGTCTCTGGTATTTAGTCTGTCACTGAAAAGCAGCCAAGCATGGTATTTTCAATTTAAATCATGTAAGTGTGTTTTGTCATGGGTGTGATACTCCGTGCTGCAATCATTCTTGCCACGAAGAAATTCGTAGAGATTACCACCTTTGAGAAGGTTAAAGATACAACATGTTCTCCTCGAGTAAAATTAGTTCTGCGCATTCTGAAATAGAAGTTATGTCTTGCAACTTCTGGTCACTGCTCTTTGCTATAAGAATCATTGGTTGTTCAGGTAAAAAAAAGAATCATTGGTTGTAATGAGCATTCATAGGGCATATTGTGGTGTTTAAAATCTGAATAGTCAGTTGCTCTTTTATTTCTTTATTGCAGCTACCATCCCATATTAAATCCCTTTGCATGTATTGACTATTTGTTCTGGATTCTGGTCAAAACAAAAACATTAATGCGGAAGAACACGTGGGCAAACACAGTACTAAGATACAAAGATACACGAGAGGGGAAATCGAGGGAAATGCGGAAGAACACGTGGGCAAACACAAAGATACAAAGGGGTAAATGATGGAACCTATCTAGCCTCGATTACTCGGCAACAAACCCCAACGGGAGAGCCTCTGGATCTCACGAGCCAAACCAATCTCACCCTTGTTGAAACCGCTTCCTCTCACCGGCCGGTCCACCGATCCAATAGAACCTCGCAAGGAAGATTGACTAGATCTACTTGAATCTCACAAGAGAAAGAGTAGCTTCTATGAAAGATTCATCTCCAAAGGAGGTCAAGGTAGGTTCCACACATGGGGAAAAGTCTGAACCCTAGGGGGTATTTATAGTACTAGGAACGAAGGGGTAGGTGGAAGTGGAGATACATGGGCCAAAGGCCACTGGTAAAAGAAGGCCAATTTGTCCCGGTTTTAGAGGACTAAAGGGTCGGTATTAAAGGCCTCCTTTTTAGTCTCGGTTCTTATACGAATCGGGACTAAAGGCCCTCCACGTGGCCAGTGTCTGGAGCTTCATTTTTTAAATCCTTCACGCAGGGGGGGGGGGGTTTCGTTTATGCGTCTCCGTCAGGGACTACTACTGCTACATGATGCAACCACATCCTGCGATATTCAACCCCATACTATACGGAGGACGTCGTCTGTTCCAGTAGTGGGGGGGGGGGGGGGGTCGACATGTACATAAAGATTGAGGGATGCAGGTTAAAATGGATTAGGAACCACCAGGCTGACTACGTGCCGACTTATACCAAGGCGTTGTCGATAGCATCACGACAGGGGAGACACGAGTGAGCTCTATTGGCACTAGGACTGTTCTCCCATGGTCACTCCAGGGGGCTTCTGTGACATGAAGTAGAGGCATATGGACGCCATGGCATTGGTGCAGACGTATGGCAAGCCTGACATCTTCCTGACGATGACCTGCAACCCAAACTGGCAGGAGATACAGGATGAGTTGTTTCCAGGCCAAACCCCGCAGGACCGACCAGATCTTGTGGCCCGAGTGTTCAAGTCCAAGTTGGAGACAATGAAAGATATGCTGACGAAGAAAAATATACTAGGCGTTGTGAAGGCGTACATATATGTGGTAGAGTTCCAGAAGAGGGGCCTCCCGCATGCCCATTTCCCGTTGATTATGGATTCGAGATATAAGCTTCTTGTGCCAGAGCAGTACGATCGTCTCATATCTGCCGACCTCCCAGACAAGCATAAGTACCCGGAGCTCTACGCCATGGTCGTGAAGCATATGATGCACGGCCCATGTGGGTCCTGAACCCCAACAACGTGTGCATGCAAGAGGGCTTGTGCAAGTGCAGGTACCCACGGGATTTCAACGAGACCACCGTACAGGGCAAGGACTCCTACCCTGTTTAATGAAGAAGGAAAGACAGTCGCTCAGCGAAGGTCTGTCGTAAAATGCTAGACAACAAATGGGTTGTTCCTTACAACCCTTACCTCCTACGGATGTTCAATTGCCACATCAATGTGGAGGTGTGCTCTTGCATTAAGGCCGTCAAGTACCTGTATAAGTACATATACAAGGGTCATGATCAGACTTCGTTCAATATCGACCAACCTGACGCCCAAGGCAACATAGATGAGATCAAGAGATTTATCAACGCAAGGCGGGTAACTCCACCAGAGGCGATGTGGAGGATATTCGACTTCACCCTTTGTGAGAACCACCCGGCGGTCCTGCTGTTGCTGCTACATCTCCCAAACATGCACAAGGTCACATTCAAAGCGGGAGAGAACCTGAATGACGTCCTCGCCAGTGATAGCTCATCAAAGTCTATGTTGACGGAGTATTTCGTGGCTAACCAAGAGCACGTGTGGGCTCAAGATATTCTGTACAAGGACTTCCCATGAAGTTTCACTTGGCAAAGAACAAAGAATTGGCAGGAAAGGGTACACGGTTACCAAGTAGGCCGAATCGTGTCAGCCAATCCCGCCGAGGGGGAGCGGTACTTTCTAAGGGTGCTTCTACACCACGTACCAGGCTCAGTGTCCTTCGAAGACCTAAAAACTATGGATGGTGTGTTGTGTGATACCTTCCGTGAGGCCGCCGAGAGGAGGGGTCTCATCGAGTCCGACAACACGCTCGACGAGTGTCTGACGGAGTCCGAGCAGTGGGCCATGCCGATTTCGCTCAGGAGGCTCTTTGCAACAATTTTGGTATTTTGCAAGCCTGGCGACGTTCACGGTCTTTGGGATAGGCACCTTGAGGCGATGTCTGACGACTACAGGAGACATCACACATGCCCAATCATGGTGGAGCAGATGGTGTTGCTTGATATCAGGGGAATGCTGCAGTCCATGGGAAAGGACATAAAGTTGTTCCCTCTTCCGGACATCGATGATACTTATGACAGCATAGAAGGCGAGGCTCGGGAGGTCATCGAGGAAACCACTATCGAGGTTGCCGAGGACGAAAAATCCCTGGAGTCCTCACTAAACCCTGAGCAGAGGAAAGCCTATGACGAGATAGTAGCATCAATTGACGACGGCGAAGGGGGCGTCTTCTTCGTCGATGGCCCGGGAGGCACTGGGAAGACCTTCCTGTACAGGGCGTTGCTCGCTAGGGTTCAAGGTGCAAAAAAGGTCGTTGTGGCCACTGCGACGTCGGGTGTCGCCGCTTCTATCATGCCTGGAGGCAGGACGACCCACTCGAGGTTCAAGATCCCACTCAACATTGAAGAAGGGGCATCATGCAACTTCACCAAGCAGAGTGGGACAGCCAAGCTGCTGATGAAGGAAATATGCCCTAGAGGCAATAATAAAGTTGTTATTTATATTTCCTTATATCATGATAAATGTTTATTATTCATGCTAGAATTATATTAACCGGAAACTTAATACATGTGTAAATACATAGACAAAACAGAGTATCCCTAGTATGCCTCTACTTGACTAGCTCGTTAATCAAAGATGGTTAAGTTTCCTAGCCATAGACACCATCCGTTAGCTTAGCACTATGATCATTTAGTTTATTGCTATTGCTTTCTTCATGACTTATACATGTTCCTATGACTATGAGATTATGCAACTCCCGAATACGGGAGGAACACTTAGTGTGCTATCAAACGTCACAACGTAACCGGGTGATTATAAAGATGCTCTACAGGTGTCTCCGATGGTGTTTGTTGAGTTGGCATAAATCAAGATTAGGATTTGTCACTCCAATTGTCGGAGAGGTATCTCTGGGCCCTCTCGGTAATGCACATTACTATAAGCCTTGCAAGCAATGTGACTAATGAGTTAGTTGCGGGATGATGCATTACGAAACGAGTAAAGAGACTTGCCGGTAACAAGATTGAACTAGGTATGGTGATACTGACGATCGAATCTCGGGCAAGTAACATACCGATGACACAGGGAACAACGTATGTTGTTATGCGGTTTGACCAATAAAGATCTTCGTAGAATATGTAGGAGCCAATATGAGCATCCAGGTTCCGCTATTGGTTATTGACTGGAGATGTATCTCGGTCATGTCTACATAGTTCTCGAACCCGTAGGGTCTGCACGCTTAACGTTCAATAATGATTTGTATTATGAGTTATGTGATTTGATGTACCGAAGGTTGTTCGGAGTCCCGGATGAGATCACGGACATGACGAGGAGTCTCGAAATGGTCGACAGGTAAAGATCGATATATTGGAAGGCTATATTCGGACATCGGAAATGTTCCGAGTGATTCAGGTATTTTTCGGGGTACCGAAGAGTTACGGGAATTCGCCGGGGGAAGTAGTGGGCCTTAATGGACCATACGGGAAAGGAGAGAAGGGCCTCAAGGGATGGCCGTGCGCCCCCCCATGGCAAGTCCGAATTGGACTAGGGAGGGGGCGGCGCCCCCTCTCTTTCCTTCTCCCTCTCCTACTCCTCCCCTCTCTCCCCTCTTGGAAAAGGAAGGGGACTCCAACTAGGATTGGGAATCCTAGTTGGACTCCCCCTATAGGCACGCCCTTCCTAGGCCGGCCTCCTCCCTCCTCCCTCCTTTATGTACGTAGCCAAGGGGGCACCCAAAGACACAACAGACAATCTCTTAGTCGTGTGCGGTGCCCCCCTCCATAGTTTTACACCTCGGTCATATCATCGTAGTGCTTAGGCGAAGCCCTACGCCGGTAACTTCATCATCACCGTCACCACATCGTCGTGCTGACGGAACTCTCCCTCGGCCTCAGCTGGATCTAGAGTTCGAGGAACGTTACCGAGCTGAACATGTGCAGATCGCGGAGGTGCCGTGCGTTCGGTACTTAATCGGTTGGATCACGAAGACGTTCGACTACATCAACCGCGTTACTAAACGCTTCCGCTTTCGGTCTACGAGGGTACGTGGACACACTCTCCTCGCTCGTTGCTATGCTTCTCCTAGATAGATCTTGCATGATCGTAGGCAATTTTTTTGAAATACTACGTTCCCCAACAGTGGCATCCGAGCCAGGTCTAGCGTAGATGTTATATGCACGAGTAGAACACAAAGAGTTGTGGGCGATAATAGTCATACTGCTTACCAGCATGTCATACTTTGATTCGGCGGTATTGTTGGATGAAGCGGCCCAGGCCGACATTACATGACCGCGTTCATGAGACTGGTTCTACCGCCGTGCTTTGCACACATGTGGCTAGTGGGTGTCTGTTTCTCCAACTTTAGTTGAATCGAGTGTGACTACGCCCGGTCCTTGTTGAAGGTTAAAACAACACACTTGATGAAAAATCGTTGTGGTTTTGATGCGTAGGTAAGAACGGTTCTTGCTAGAAGCCCGTAGCAGTAACGTAAAACTTGCAACAACAAGGTAGAGGACGTCTAACTTGTTTTTGCAGGGCATGTTGTGATGTGATATGGTCAAGACGTGATGAGATATAAATTGTTATATGAGATGATCATGTTCTGTAAAGTTATCGGCAACTGGCAGGAGCCTTATGATTGTCTCTTTATTGCATAAGATGCAAGCACCATGTAATTGCTTTACTTTATCGCTATGCGATAGCAATAGTTGCAAAAAGCAATAGTTGACGAGACGACCATGTGACGACACGTTGATAGAGATCAAGATGATGGAGATGATGGTGTCATGCCGGTGACAATAGAGATCATGACGGTACTTTGGAGATGGAGATCAAAGGCACAAGATGATGATGGCCATATCATATCACATATTTTGATTGCATGTGATGTTTATCTTTTATGCATCTTATTTTGCTCAGTACGACGGTAGCTTTATAAGAGCCCTTACTAAAATTTCAAGGTATAAGTGTTCTCCCTGAGTATGCACTGTTGCGACAGTTCTTCGTGCTGAGACACCACGTGATGATCGGGTGTGATAAGCTCTACGTTCACATACAACGGGTGCAAGCCAGTTTTGCACACGCAGGATACTCGGGTTAAACTTGACGAGCCTAGCATATGTAGATATGGCCTCGAAACACTAAGACCGAAAGGTCGAGCGTGAATCATATAGTAGATATGATCAACATAGTGATGTTCACCATTGAAAACTTCTCCATCTCACGTGATGATCGGACATGTTTTAGTTGATATGGACCACGTGATCATTTAGATGACTAGAGGGATGTCTATCTAAGTGGGAGTTCTTAAGTAATATGATTAATTGAACTTTAATTTATCATGAACTTAGTCATGATAGTATTTGCATAACTATGTTGTAGATGAATAGCTCGTGATGTAGCTCCCCGTTTATTTTTGATATGTTCCTAGAGAAAAACTATGTTGAAAGATGATAGTAGCAATGATGCGGACTAGGTCCGTGATCTGAGGATTATCCTCATTGTTGCACAGAAGAATTATGTCCTTGATTCACCGCTAGGTGACAGACCTATTGCAGGAGTAGATGCACACGTTATGAACGTTTGACAAAGCTCGGTATGATGACTACTTAATAGTTTAGGGCACCATGCTTTACGGCTTAGAACCAAGACTTCAAAAATGTTTTGAATGCCATAAAGCATATAAGATGTTCTAAGAGTTGAAATTGGTATTTCATACTCATGCCCGTGCCGAGAGGTATGAGACCTCTGACAGTGCTTTGCCTACAAGATGGAGGAGAATAACTCAACCAGTGAGCATGTGCTCAGATTGTCTGGGTACTACAATTGCTTGAATCAAGTGGGAGTTAATCTTCCAGATAAGATAGTAATTTACAAAGTTCTCTAGTCACTATCATCAAGTTACTAGAACTTAGTGATGAACTATAATATGCAAGGGATGACGAAAGTAATTCCCAAGCTCTTCGCAATACTGAAATCGGCTAAGGTAGAAATAAAGAAATAGCATCAAGTGTTGATGGTTAATAAGAGCACTAGTTTCAAGAAAAGGCAAAGGGAAAGAAAGAGGAACTTCAAAGAAGAATAGCAAGCAAGTTGCTGCTCCCATGAAGAAGCCCAAAGCTAGACCCAAGCCTGAAACTGAGTGCTTCTACTACAAAGGAAATGGTCACTGGAAGTGGAACTGCCCTAGATACTTTACAGATAAGAAGGATGGCAAAGTGAACAAAGGTATATTTGATATACATGTTATTGATGTGTACTTTACTAGTGTTTATAGCAACCCCTCGGTATTTGATACTGGTTCAGTTGCTAAGAGTAGTAACTTGAAACGGGAGTTGCAAAATAAACAGAGACTAGTTAAGGGCGAGGTGATGATGTGTGTTGGAAATGATTCCAAGGTTGATAAGATCACCATCACACACTCCCTCTACCTTCGAGATTAGTGTTGGACCAAAATAAATGTTATTTGGTGTTTGCGTTGAGCATGAATATGATTGGATCATGTTTATTGCAATATGGTTATTCATTTAAGTCAAAGAATAATTGATGTTCTGTTTACATGAATAAAATCTTCTATGGTCATACACTTAATGTAAATGGTTTATTGAATCTCGATCGTAATGATACACATATTCATAATATTGATGCCAAAAGATGCAAAGTTGATAATGATAGTGCAACATATTTGTGGCACTGCCGTTTAGGTCATATTGGTGTAAAGTGCATGAAGAAACTCCATGCTCATGGACTTTTGGAATCACTTGATTATGAATCACTTGATGCTTGCGAACCATGCCTTATGGGCAAGATGACTAAGGCTTCGTTCTCTGAAACAATGGAGCGAGCAAATGACTTATTGGAAATAATACATATTGATGTATGTGATCCGATAAGTGTTGAGGCTCGCGGTGGGTATAATCACCGTATATACACCATATACGTCCAAACATCACCGTATGTACACCAAGTAACATTCAAAGGCAATCAATCAATACAAGAGCTCTCACGTGGAAACAAAGGGCTCCATTCTGGATTTTTGGCTTTCTGGTCTCACGGCCATGACAACAAAAGCTCAGATTAATCCGCTCGATAGGAATCATCAGTGACAGCATACTTCGGATATGAAGTGATCTACCAGATTAAAAAAAACACATGACCCGGATGATCTCTTCTGAGCCGCTCGGTGGCGCACTTTTAGCTGCCACCTTTATCATCATTGCTGCAACCCTACGGCTGATAATTTCCGGTCAAACATATCAGGTGAAATCCATCCTGTCAAGTTTCTATTGATACATCTTTATTTTCTTCGAGAACAATTACTCTCATTTGTGCAAATTCTTATGCAGAATTCATCATTGCAAAAGAGACCATCAAACTATGGCCCTTGCCTACACCGGGTGGATCAATGGACAAGGTCAATTATAACCCGCCAAGATTCAACGTATTCCAGCAATCCACTGGTCATATTATGGTCAAGCATGGAGAGTCTCAAGCCAACTTCTCGAGTAATCTTAAGACTCGGGGGCTACAATGATATGACTCAGCAAGTCTTGCCAGTCTCAGCAAATTCAGGAACCCCATGACGTTGAAGGGAAAGATAACCCGGCCTCGGACATTACTACTATAAAGATGAAAATTTAAAAGGTCGTCAGAAAAATTCCGGCTCACAATGATGCTTCCGGTTTACAATCCGGTTCAAGGGAAATCCCGTCTCCCACACAGCGCTGAAGCTCTCAATATCCGGTTCAAAATCCGGTTTAAGAGGAAACTGTCTCCCACAAAGCTCTGAAACTCTCAATATCCAGTTTAAAATTCCGACTCAAGAAGAATATCCATCTCTCGCAAAGTTCGAATTCTCAGGAAAATTACAGGGACCAAAGAGAGTTGGATGCACAACACAGCTCAAACATAGGTCCCCGACGAGCACAATTCGCAACTGTGTCACTTGGGGCCTTCATATTCAAACATAGGCGTATTCGACTAAAGAGAACATAGCGTTACTACCCTCTTGACCAGGTTATATTCAAACATAGGCGTATTCGACCAAAGAGAATATAACCTTTCCAGGTCATCCTACCTGTAGCCAGTTGCTTCAACTCCATTGGGTAATCCTGGTTGACCCGTCGAACTCTTAGCGATCAATCTTTACGACGTATTCGGCCAAGATCTGAGCTTGTTAAGGTTCAAATGGCGGTTTTTCATGTGAGAGCCCGGCTTACAGATAGTCAGGATAGATCCAGGTTGCTAAAGCCGCCTTCATTGAAACTTGGTTAAACCTGCCTGTTGGCTTGCTGCTACTCCAACCTCGTGTACTCTCGATAAGTCGTATTCGAACTTATCCAGGTTCAAACATTGCTGGGTTATGTGAGAGCCGGCTACAGAATGCGAGGATACTCCAGTGGCTCAAGCTAGTTTCATTGAAGTATTCTGTCATAATACACATACATCATCATACATTGCATCATACACATACATCATCATACATTGCATCATACATTGCATCATCATTACATCATCATAGCATGTATTATATCGGTTTATATGGCATGAATCGGTTTTCAAACCAGGTCATATTATTCAAATCTTTAATAGCCAAACATGGCTGGATTTTTATCGTGGTTATCAGTAACCAATATTATGATTGAGATTTTCAAAGCCGCTTTAGCGCAGTGGCTATTATCTTATCAATGGATATGATTTATTCTACAATGGAAGAAATAGTCCCGAGTCATTGCAGGCTTATGACCCGACACTTGGGGGCTAATGCAAAGTCATTCTTAACTCGTCTTATTGAAGACCCGACTCATCACATTGTAATTAACCGGCCCTTGGGGGCTACCAATTGCTCCTGTCAACAGTTCAAGGTACACAAGTCTTAATCCATTATATTGAAGGGTCCATTGCTCAGTTGGTAAAGCACAAAGCTCTTAACCTTGTGGACGTGGGTTCAAGCCTCATGATGGGGGTTACATCATATGATGTTCTTTTCAAAGAAGTATATATAAAGTCCCAGCTCAATATTATCTTACTGAGCCAGCCCTAGGGTGCTACACATTGTTGTTCAAGTCTGCATGATCATATTTATAAAGTCCCTGCTCATTATTGCATAATGACCCGACCCTTGGGGCTACACTGGTTGAACCTTTTATGAGCATAAGGCGATCACAAGTCCCAGGTTGCTGCAAGCATGACAACCCAGTACTTGGAGCCTATATATGTGGAGTACTCAGTTTTGACCAGTCACTGAGATGAACAATCTGGATTTCTTCAAGGTTGTAACATTTACTAGATCATTGATGGCGCGCGTTGCTGCGCCATCTATTTGTACAATGAAATGGTAGGAATTTTGATAAATATATGGCCATATGAAATAATTGAACTTGCCTAAACATAACCATACATTAATTAGTTGGTAGTCCAAGGAAATCTTATATATATACATACACTCAGTAAAAGCAAGGTCACATATAAATTGACTTGGTATAATAGTATACACAACAATTTAGATAGTAAATACAACTAATCAGTACAGATAATAGGCAATAAGAAATAGATTGCTTTCATGATGCATAAATGAAATCTTCAAATGCCTCTACCGAAGAGCCACCATGTTCGGAAACAAAAAAGAATTATGTCAGCCTAATGCACCTGGCTATTTCTTGTGGAGGGCACACATTCATTGGACAACAGTCCTAACAAGGATTAAATTAGTTGCAATACCAAATAATGATATACTAAATACTACCATACAAGCAGCAACGGGGATATGTTGTAATCATATTGTCCATTTTTGTTTGCTTGTTTTGTTAAAGAGCAACCAGGCTGAAAGATATGTAAGAAAGTGGCAGACCAGCAATTCCATTTATACATGAAAAAGGCTTACCAAAACAAACCAGCATGGAAAATGGTGTCGCTACACTTGCACGGATTAAATAACGTCCAAGACTTACCAATAGCCCAGGTAACCCAAAAACACATGCATAGACATGCAAGAGTATCACTATTTTTTTGACTGTGAATGTAAAAAAAATTTGACTGTGAAGAGTATCACTATTACCTGGGAGTGTTAGGGAACGCAGTAATTTCAAAATTTTCCTACGCACACGCAAGATCATGGTGATGCATAGCAACGAGAGGGGAGAGTATGATCTACGTACCCTTGTAGATCGCAACGGAAGCGTTGACACAACATAGAGGAAGTAGTCGTACGTCTTCTCGATCCGACCGATCCAAGCACCGTTACTCCGGCACCTCCGAGTTCTTAGCACACGTACAACTCGATGACGCTCCCCGGGCTCCGATCCAGCAAAGCTTCGGGGATGAATTCCGTCAGCACAACTGCGTGGTGACGATGATGATGTTCGACCGACGCAGGGCTTCGCCTAAGCACTACAATGATATGATCGAGGTGGAATATGGTGGCAGGGGGCACCGCACACGGCTAAGGAACGATCACGTGGATCAACTTGTGTGTCTCTGGGTTCATCTGCCTCCGTATATAAAGGATCAAGGGGGGGGGGGTGCGGCCGGCCAAGGGGAGGCGCGCCAGGAGGAGTCCTACTCCCAGAGGGAGTAGGATTCCCCCCCACCCCAATCCTAGTTGGAATAGGATTCGCTGAGGGGGGAAAAGAGAGAGGGGGGCCAGCCACCTCTCCTTGTCCTAATAGGACTATGGGAGGGGGGAGGCGCGCGGCCCATCTCGGGCTGCCCCTTCTCTTTTCCACTAAAGCCCACCAAGGCCCATATAGCTCCCGGGGGGTTCCGGTAACCTCCCGGTACTCCGGTAAAATTCCGATTTCACCCGGAACACTTCCGATATCCAAACATAGGCTTCCAATATATCAATCTTTATGTCTCGACCATTTCAAGACTCCTCGTCATGTCCGTGATCACATCCGGGACTCCGAACTAACTTCGGTACATCAAAATGCATAAACTCATAATAACTGTCATCGTAACTTTAAGCGTGCGGACCCTACAGTTCAAGAACAATGTAGACATGACTGAGACAAATCTCCGGTCAATAACCAACAGCGGGACCTGGATGCCCGTATTGGCTCCTACATATTCTACGAAGATCTTTATCGGTCAGACCGCATAACAACATACGTTGTTCCCTTTGTCATCGGTATGTTACTTGCCCGAGATTCGATCGTCGGTATCCAATACCTAGTTCAATCTCGTTATCGGCAAGTCTCTTTACTCGTTCCGTAATACATCATCTCACAACTAACATATTAGTTGTAATGCTTGCAAGGCTTATGTGATGTGTATTACCGAGAGGGCCCAAAGATACCTCTCCGACAATCGGAGTGACAAATCCTAATCTTGAAATACGCCAACCCAACATTTACCTTTGGAGACACCTGTAGAGCTCCTTTATAATCACCCAGTTATGTTGTGACGTTTGGTAGCACACAAAGTGTTCCTCCGGCAAACGGGAGTTGCATAATCTCATAGTCATAGGAACATGTATAAGTCATGAAGAAAGCAATAGCAACATACTAAACGATCGGGTGCTAAGCTAATGAAATGGGTCATGTCAATCAGATCATTCAACTAATGATGTGATCCCGTTAATCAAATAACAACTCTTTTGTCTATGGTTAGGAAACATAACCATCTTTGATTAACGAGCTAGTCAAGTAGAGGCATACTAGTGACACTCTGTTTGTCTATGTATTCACACATGTATTATGTTTCCGGTTAATACAATTCTAGCATGAATAATAAACATTTATCATGATATAAGGAAATAAATAATAACTTTATTATTGCCTCTAGGGCATATTTCCTTCAGTCTCCCACTTGCACTAGAGTCAATAATCTAGATTACACGGTAATGATTCTAACACCCATGGAGTCTTGGTGCTGATCATGTTTTGCTCGTGGAAGAGGCTTAGTCAACGGGTCTGCAACATTCAGATCCGTATGTATCTTGCAAATCTCTATGTCTCCCACTTGGACTAGATCCCGGATGGAATTGAAGCGTCTCTTGATGTGCTTGGTTCTCTTGTGAAATCTGGATTCCTTTGCCAAGGCAATTGCACCAGTATTGTCACAAAAGATTTTCATTGGTCCCGGTGCACTAGGTATGACACCCAGATCGGATATGAACTCCTTCATCCAGACTCCTTCATTTGCTGCTTCCGAAGCAGCTAGGTACTCCGCTTCGCATGTAGATCCCACTACGACGCTTTGTTTCGAACTGCACCAACTGACAGCTCCACCGTTTAATGTAAACACGTATCCGGTTTGCGATTTAGAATCGTCCAGATCAATGTCAAAGCTTGCATCAACGTAACCTTTTACGATGAGCTCTTTGTCACCTCCATATATGAGAAACATATCCTTAGTCCTTTTCAGGTATTTCAGGATGTTCTTGACCGCTGTCCAGTGATCCACTCCTGGATTACTTTGGTACCTCCCTGCCAGACTTATAGCAAGGCACACATCAGGTCTGGTACACAGCATTGCATACATGATAGAGCCTATGGCTGAAGCATAGGGAACATCTTTCATTTTCTCTCTATCTTCTGTAGTGGTCGGGCTTTGAGTCTTACTCAATCTCACACCTTGTAACACAGGCAAGAACCCTTTCTTTGCTTGATCCATTTTGAACTTTTTCAAAATTTTGTCAAGGTATGTACTTTGTGAAAGTCCAATTAAGCATATTGATCTATCTCTATAGATCTTAATGCCTAATATGTAAGCAGCTTCACCGAGGTCTTTCATTGAAAAACTCTTATTCAAGTATCCCTTTATGCTATCCAGAAATTCTATATCATTTCCAATCAGTAATATGTCATCCACATATAATATCAGAAATGCTACAGAGCTCCCACTCACTTTCTTGTAAATACAGGCTTCTCCAAAAGTCTGTATAAAACCAAATGCTTTGATCACACTATCAAAGCGTTTATTCCAACTCCGAGAGGCTTGCACCGGTCCATAAATGGATCGCTGGAGCTTGCACACTTTGTTAGCTCCCTTTGGATCGACAAAACCTTCCGGTTGCATCATATACAACTCTTCTTCCAGAAATCCATTCAGGAATGTAGTTTTGACATCCATCTGCCAAATTTCATAATCATAAAATGCGGCAATTGCTAACATGATTCGGACAGACTTAAGCATCGTTACGGGTGAGAAAGTCTCATTGTAGTCAATCCCTTGAACTTGTCGAAAACCTTTTGTGACAAGTTGAGCTTTGTAGACAGTAATATTTCCGTCAGCGTCAGTCTTCTTTTTGAAGATCCATTTATTCTCAATTGCTTGCCGATCATCGGGCAAGTCAACCAAAGTCCATACTTTGTTCTCATACATGGATCCCATCTTAGATTTCATGGCTTCAAGCCATTTTGCGGAATCTGGGCTCACCATCGCTTCTTCATAGTTCGTAGGTTCATCATGATCTAGTAGCATGACTTCGAGAACAGGATTACCGTACCACTCTGGTGCGGATCTCACTCTGGTTGATCTACGAGGTTCAGTAGTATCTTGTTCTGAAGTTTCATGATCATCATCATTAGCTTCCTCACTAATTGGTGTAGGTGTCACTAAAACAGTTTACTGTGATGTACTACTTTCCAATAAGGGAGCAGGTATAGTTACCTCATCAAGTTCTACTTTCCTCCCACTCACTTCTTTCGAGAGAAACTCCTTCTCTAGAAAGGATCCATACTTAGCAACGAATGTCTTGCCTTCGGATCTGTGATAGAAGGTGTACCAACAGTCTCCTTTGGGTATCCTATGAAGACACATTTCTCCGATTTGGGTTCGAGCTTATCAGGTTGAAGCTTTTTCACATAAGCATCGCAGCCCCAAACTTTAAGAAACGACAACTTTGGTTTCTTGCCAAACCATAGTTCATAAGGCGTCGTCTCAACGGATTTTGATGGTGACCTATTTAACGTGAATGCGGCCGTCTATAAAGCATAACCCCAAAACGATAGCGGTAAATCTGTAAGAGACATCATAGATCGCACCATATCTAATAAAGTATGATTACGACGTTCGGACACACCATTATGCTGTGGTGTTCCGGGTGGCGTGAGTTGCGAAACTATTCCACAATTTTTCAAATGTACACCAAACTCGTAACTCAAATATTCTCCTCCATGATCAGATCGTAGAAATTTTATTTTCTTGTTACGATGATTTTCAACTTCACTTTGAAATTCTTTGAACTTTTCAAATGTTTCAGACTTATGTTTCATTAAGTAGATATACCCATATCTGCTTAAATCATCTGTGAAGGTGAGAAAATAACGATATCCGCCACGAGCCTCAACATTCATCGGACCACATACATCTGTATGTATGATTTCCAATAAATCTGTTGCTCTCTCCACAGTACCGGAGAGCGGTGTTTTAGTCATCTTGCCCATGAGACACGGTTCGCAAGTACCAAGTGATTCATAATCAAGTAATTCCAAAAGTCCATCAGTATGGAGTTTCTTCATGCACTTTATACCGATATGACCTAAACGGCAGTGCCACAAATAAGTTGCACTATCATTATCAACTCTGCATCTTTTGGCTTCAACATTATGAATATGTGTATCACTACTATCGAGTTGCAAATATTAGCAACAGAACCAGTATCAAATACCCAGGTGCTACTGCGAGCTCTAGTAAGGTACACATCAATAACATGTATATCACATATACCTTTGTTCACCTTGCCATCCTTCTTATCCGCCAAATACTTGGGGCAGTTCCGCTTCTAGTGACCAGTCTGCTTGCAGTAGAAGCACTCAGTTTCAGGCTTAGGTCCAGACTTGGGTTTCTTCTCTTGAGCAGCAACTTGCTTGCCGTTCTTCTTGAAGTTCCCCTTCTTCTTCCCTTTGCCCTTTTTCTTGAAACTAGTGGTCTTGTTGACCATCAACACTTGATGCTCCTTTTTGATTTCTACCTCCGCGGCTTTCAGCATTGCGAAGAGCTCGGGAATAGTCTTATTCATCCCTTGCATATTATAGTTCATCACGAAGCTCTTGTAGCTTGGTGGCAGTGATTGGAGAATTCTGTCAATGATGCAATCATCTGGAAGATTAACTCCCAATTGAATCAAGTGATTATTATACCCAGACATTTTGAGTATATGCTCACTGACAGAACTGTTCTCCTCCATCTTGCAGCTATAGAATTTATTGGAGACTTCATATCTCTCAATCTGGGCATTTGCTTGAAATATTAACTTCAACTCCTGGAACATCTCATATGCTCCATGACGTTCAAAACGTCGTTGAAGTCCCAACTCTAAGCCGTAAAACATGGCACACTGAACTATCGAGTAGTCATCAGCTTTGCTCTGCCAGACGTTCATAACATCTGGTGTTGCTCCAGCAGCAGGCCTGGCACCCAGCGGTGCTTCCAGGACGTAATTCTTCTGTGCAGCAATGAGGATAATCCTCAAGTTACGGACCCAGTCCGTGTAATTGCTACCATCATCTTTCAACTTTGCTTTCTCAAGGAACGCATTAAAATTCAACGGAACAACAGCACGAGCCATCTATCTACAATCAACATAAACAAGCAAGATACTATCAGGTACTAAGTTCATGATAAATTTGAGTTCAATTAATCATATTACTTAAGAACTCCTACTTAGATAGACATCCCTCTAATCTTCTAAGTGATCACGTGATCCAAATCAACTAAACCATAACCGATCATCACGTGAAATGGATTAGTCTTCAATGGTGAACATTATTATGTCGATCATATCTACTATATGATTCACGCTCGACCTTTCGGTCTCCGTGTTCCGAGGCCGTATCTGCATATGCTAGGCTCGTCAAGTATAACCCGAGTATTCTACGTGTGCAAAACTGGCTTGCACCCGTTGTAGATGGACGTAGAGCTTATCACACCCGATCATCACGTGGTGTCTGGGCACGACGAACTTTGGCAACGGTGCATACTCAGGGAGAACACTTCTTGATAATTTAGTGAGAGATCATCTTATAATGCTACCGTCAATCAAAGCAAGATAAGATGCATAAAAGATAAACATCACATGCAATCAATATAAGTGATATGATATGGCCATCATCATCTTGTGCCTGTGATCTCCATCTCCGAAGCACCGTCATGATCACCATCGTCACCGGCGCGACACCTTGATCTCCATCGTAGCATCGTTGTCGTCTCGCCAATATTATGCTTCCACGACTATCGCTACCGCTTAGTGATAAAGTAAAGCATTACATCGCGATTGCATTGCATACAATAAAGCAACAACCATATGGCTCCTGCCAGTTGCCGATAACTCGGTTACAAAACATGATCATCTCATACAATAAAATTTAGCATCATGTCTTGACCATATCACATCACAACATGCCCTACACAAACAAGTTAGACGTCCTCTACTTTGTTTATTGCAAGTTTTACGTGGCTGCTACGGGCTTAAGCAAGAACCAATCTCACCTACGCATCAAAACCACAACGATAGTTTGTCAAGTTGATGCCGTTTTAACCTTCGCAAGGACCGGGCGTAGCCACACTCGGTTCAACTAAAGTTGGAGAGACTGTCGCCCGCAAGCCACCTATGTGCAAAGCACGTCGGGAGAACCGGTCTCGCGTAAGCGTACGGGAATGTCGGTCTGGGTCGCCTCGTCCAACAATACCACCGAACCAAAGTATGACATGCTGGTAGGCAGTATGACTTATATCGCCCACAACTCACTTGTGTTCTACTCGTGCATATAACATCAAACCATAAAACCTAGGCTCGGATGCCACTGTTAGGGAACGTAGTAATTTCAAAATTTTCCTACGCACACGCAAGATCATGGTGATGCATAGCAATGAGAGGGGAGAGTATGATCTACGTACCCTTGTAGATCGCAACGGAAGCGTTGACACAACGTAGAGGAAGTAGTCGTATGTCTTCTCGATCCGACCGATCCAAGCACCGTTACTCCGGCACCTCCGAGTTCTTAGCACACGTACAGCTCGATGACGCTCCCCGGGCTCCGATCCAGCAAATCTTCGGGGACGAATTCCGTCAGCACAACGGCGTGGTGACGATGATGATGTTCTACCGACGCAGGGCATCGCCTAAGCACTACAACGATATGATCGAGGTGGAATATGGTGGCAGGGGGCACCGCACACGGCTAAGGAACGATCACGTGGATCAACTTGTGTGTCTCTGGGGTTCCCCTGCCTCCGTATATAAAGGATCAAGGGGGGTGTGGCCGGCAAAGGGGAGGCGCGCCAGGAGGAGTCCTACTCCCTCTGGGAGTAGGATTCCCCCCCAATCCTAGTTGGAATAGGATTCGCCGAGGGGGGAAAAGAGAGAGGGGGGCCGGCCACCTCTCCTTGTCCTAATAGGACTAGGGGAGGGGGGAGGCGCGTGGCCCATCTTGGTCTGCCCCTTCTCTTTTCCACTAAAGCCCACCAAGGCCCATATAGCTCCCGGGGGGTTCCGGTAACCTCCCGGTACTCCGGTAAAATCCCGATTTCACCCAGAACACTTCCGATATCCAAATATAGGCTTCCAATATATCAATCTTTATGTCTCGACCATTTCAAGACTCCTCGTCATGTCCGTGATCACATCCGGGACTCCGAACTAACTTCGGTACATCAAAATGCAAAAACTCATAATAACTGTCATCGTAACTTTAAGCGTGCGGACCATACGGTTCGAGAACAATGTAGACATGACTGAGACAAATCTCCGGTCAATAACCAACAGCGGGACCTGGATGCCCATATTGGCTCCTACATATTCTACGAAGATCTTTATCGGTCAGACCGCATAACAACATACGTTGTTCCCTTTGTCATCGGTATGTTACTTGCCCGAGATTCGATCGTCGGTATCCAATACCTAGTTCAATCTCGTTATCGGCAAGTCTCTTTACTCGTTCCGTAATACATCATCTCACAACTAACATATTAGTTGTAATGCTTGCAAGGCTTATGTGATGTGTATTACTGAGAGGGCCCAGAGATACCTCTCCGACAATCAGAGTGACACATCCTAATCTCGAAATACACCAACCCAACATTTACCTTTGGAGACACCTGTAGAGCTCCTTTATAATCACCCAGTTACGTTGTGACGTTTGGTAGCACACAAAGTGTTCCTCCGGCAAACGGGAGTTGCATAATCTCATAGTCATAGGAACATGTATAAGTCATGAAGAAAGCAATGACAACATACTAAACGATCGGGTGCTAAGCTAATGGAATGGGTCATGTCAATCAGATCATTCAACTAATGATGTGATCTCGTTAATCAAATAACAACTCTTTTGTCTATGGTTAGGAAACATAACCATCTTTGATTAACGAGCTAGTCAAGTAGAGGCATACTAGTGATACTCTGTTTGTCTATGTATTCACACATGTATTATGTTTCCGGTTAATACAATTCTAGCATGAATAATAAACATTTATCATGATATAAGGAAATAAATAATAACTTTATTATTGCCTCTAGGGCATATTTCCTTCAGGGAGAACTCTTGAAACTGCGATGCACCATCAGTTTTTTAGAACCGCCCTCTTCATTTTATTCATCTTGACGGATCACAGCTGATTGCAGAATGTCAATCAGAAATTTAGGGATTACAAAGAGAGAAACAAAGTCTGAATGTAAACCTAGAGCTCTTTAGCACATGTATGAGCAGCAAAATTTGCTTCTCGTCCCGTCCAACTCAGATCAAAACCCTGAAAATGATGGAGATAAGTACACATCTCCAAGATAATGCGATGCACCATCAGCTGATTCAGAAGGCCCCGTCCTCTTGCTATCAGCAGCTTTAGAGGTTCCTTCCGTGTCATCAGCAGTAGTTTCTACCGTTTGCATTTTTCCTGTCCTCCCAGCTTTCTTTTTGTCCGGTGAAGGTGTTGCTGCTGCCGCATTTGCACTTCTCTCCACCAACAGTGCATCCTCGCTTCTGTTAAAGAAAAATGATGTCACCGGCCAGTTTTGATTGCTTCTGTATCCGGCTTTGGTTTAAAGGTTCATTGTAAAAGGTGCAGCCATTAAAGAAGAAATGTAGACAAAGTATATTGTTTCTGGGTTGATTTTTCACTTGTGCTCTTACAAATGATTATCCTCATCCCAAAGTCAGTCAGTCACGTTTCATTTCTCCAGCCACCCAACTTATGTTTGGAATATCTTCTTACCAAATGTAATATGTCTAGCAGGTCAACTATTCAATTTACTTATGGTCTTAAGAAAAAAATTCAACTACCCTGCCAACATATTGGCTTTGCAGTAGTATCAGGAATTCAAGATACATGAAGACACAATAGGAAAAAAGGTACACTAAGAAGATAGTCACATTTATGAAACATCTTTCATCGTGAATCTACGGAGGGATCAGTGTCAGCACTTGCTTGAGATCTCATCGCTGCGGCGCTCGGCACATGGCTTCCAAGACGTGGATTCTCCATAGAGAGTTGCTTACCTGCACTACAAAAAAATACACTTCCGTGATGATACGTGTTTGTCACAGTAGGTCGCTTTTTTTGTCATGCATGTACATCCATGACAAATTTATGACAGAATCAAGATAGTCATACCTGTGCTGCCGTAGAAGTGTTCCATGACATTACCAAAATTATCATCACGGAAGTGTCCACTTCCATGACGATAAATCGCACGTCACAGAAGTGCTTTCGTCAAGGGTGACCGACACGTGGCATCCACCGTAACGGAACACCGTTAAGCTATCAGGTCGGGTTTTGGATCCGATAACCCGTTAACAGCCCCGACCAATGGGAAATTTCCACGTGTAAAATTCTTATTGGCCGGACGAAACACGTGTTAGCTCGTCAGTGGGTCAGATAGGCGCCTATGATACGTCAACATGTTGCATGGCCCAACAGAGGCCCATTCCTGTGTAAAGGCCGTCCCGTTTCACTTGGTCAAAAGCTGGCGGGCCGGCCCATGGAAAGCCTATTAACGGCATGTTCAAATATAGCCCATTTACAGCCCGCTAACCCAAGGCCCGTTACGCCCTATCCGAATTAGGCCCAGTAGCATCATCTGGGCCATCCAATATGATTCTAGCCCATTTTCACTTCTGGCCCATGTATGGCCCATGGCGTCTTTCGGCCCATATGAGGCCCTATGTAACTCTTGGCCTACTAACGACCCGTGGTGAAACTGGCCCGTAATGAACAGTGTATCACTTTACACCCATTAACGGCCCGTGGTGAAACTGGCCCGTGATGAACAGTGTATCACTTTATACCCATTAACGACCCGTTATTCTGTTGGGCCGTTTCTAGCCCATGTTATCTTTCGACCTTCTCAGAGCCCATTTATTCTTGGGCTCATTTCCAGCATTCGTTTACTTACGACCCTTTACTATCATTTTTTGCTTGTGGGCCCGTTTGTGGTCCATTAATACGTTAGGCCGTTTTCATAGCGTCATCAAATACGGCCTATTAACGATGGCCCGTTATGGTCGGCCCATGAACGGACGATTCCAACTCTAGCCCGTTTACGGCCATAATGCGGCCTGTTATTGGCCCATGTTTGGCCATCGATCATACTGCCCGTATAAGGCCCATTGATGATATGGCCCGTAGAAGGCCCATTGTTTCTACGGCCCGTAGAAGGCCCACTGTTTCTACGACCCGTAGGAGGCCCAGTGTCACTACAGTAAATATTAGCCCATGGTTATTGTGGCCTAGTTTTAAAAAATAGGTTAATGCAGCCACTAGCAAACCGCGGAAAAAGAACTGCAATGACTAGAAGCAAACAAATAAACAAGACAACAAGGAAATAAATAAGCAAGCAAATTATGCTAGGCTACCACGGCTACCACACATATTACATCCATTGGGCATCAAAGTTCGCCACCAGTGCAAATAAACGCGCCGACAAAAGAATATACAAAACTGAGAGCACTTCAGAAGGCACTAGGCCTGGCCAGGTCGGGCCCCCCAAACAGCTGAAGAAGCTGAGTAGACCTCAGTTGTGTCAACGATAGATGCATCAACACTAGATTTAAGGCATGATGGTGCGCACGACAGTCCTCTGACATCTTCATTGCATCTTTGACTTCAAGTCGGAGCTGAGCTGAAGCAAGCCTTTCCACTTTAAGTTGAGACTGAAGAAGTCGAACTGATTGAGGCAGCGACTGCACAGAGGTTGTCTCACACCTGCTGGTGAGTAGCTTCAACTCACTGTCTTCATCAAGACAGGACCTTGGGGTCATCTCGCCGTCCTCAAAATGGTTTGGCTCACTATCTTCCCTAAAGTTCTGCCTGGCGTAAGAGATACGAGTCTGAAAGAGAAACAAGGAGACACGTAACAGGTTTCACAATCATATAAGCAAATAAATGGATCTGTTCTGCATAAGGAACATGTTTTTAGAACTACAATTTGAAACTGGTAGTTGTTGCAAACATCCAATCAGATGTAAACAGCAAAGCAAACAGCAGTGGAGGAAATGATGCCTATCCTAATCTATACTAGAACAAAGTTTGAAGGCTTGAGAAGGATGAACTTACATTACATGTTAACACGGGCTGGACAAAGCCCTTCTCCATGTTGATGGAAGGATAATTCAATAAATTCCCCAAAGAAAATTCTTTATAAGCGTTGCCATTATTCTACATTTTGCAAAGAGTAAATATAGATCAAATAATATTGGAAGAAACAGAGGATAATGAAGCTCGGGTGCAGACTGATGATACATAATCAAATAAAAATTAATTAAGTACAGCGTTACAAGGCAAAAGGGAGAGAGGTACCGACAAGAGCAATGCAGAGCCCATTATTGTTTTGAGATCGTATGATCCTTTGAGCAAGGAGATTCATCTGAAATTAGTTTTCATACAAGAGAGAAGGTAAGGCACAAGCAGAAATTTAGGAGTTCAAATTTTGAATTGATATCATAGACAGTACCTGACGCTGGGCTCCCAACAGTTCTAATAGGGGTTTGGCCACTGGAGTAGGGGTAAAGTGTGGTACAGTTGGGCCTGTGTTTTCTGTGGCTGCTGATCTATCTGATTTAACAGGTATCACTACCTTTTTCCAAATACCTAGTTTGTACTCCTTGACGACCTGCACTCACCCTCGTCCTTTTGGACACCTATTACGAAAGAACAACATCTGACTGGAAAAATATAGTGTGACGACACATTGAATAGGTACAGAAAATGGATAGGTATGGCATATACTCATATATGATGCTTAAACTAAGCAGATGGTGTAACAAAGTAGAAGTAATGCAAGAGGTCAGATGCAAAATATGTGCGAACAATACAACTTTGCAAAGTTAGAGCAAGCACCTTGATGGGTGAATAAGATAGGCCATCCTCCACCATGCCAAGTTTGATAGCCAGTGGATCGTTCCGCAATATTCCTCTCGTGCGCTCATTCTCATATTCATTTTGATAATGTTCAATATCTGACATGCATGAAAACATAAAACAAGTGAGATTTTCTTTGTAATGCAGAAGTGATTCTAATCCAATACTGCCTCCCTGTAAACCCCTTTGTGCTATCTCTGCAATTATTTTAAAAGATGCCATGCATGCTGTAATTTGTTGTGTGCATTAATATAATGTGGCCTACTACTCAAAATATGAGAGCTCCAGAAGTGATGACACTTCGCAGATGATAGCTTCAACATATAGTAAAGAAGAACAAGTCGACCTGACCTGACAGATTCAAAATATACTAAGGGAGAACAACTCGACCTGACCAGTTGACCGCAAGAGAAGAGTATCATCTTAAAGAAGAGCAGAAGAGCAAGCAGATTGAAGATATTACAAGTCCTTTAATACAATGTCGGTTGTCCACCCATGATGAACCAGAGCGCATAGAGAAATACAATTCTTTCCGGTCTCTCCATATGTGGCTCACATGCATTTCAAACTAAAGTAGGAACATTTAGCTAACCAATTAAACATCTCTCAGTTTTAGTAATATCAGCAATAATATCAGATAGAATTTGTACAACTAAGCTTGTTTAGCTCGATGGGTGGAGCAGTGCTATTATGACACGAACCACGTAGGATGATTGTGGTCATCATAAAATGGGGAAAACATAAGCATGATGAGTATAGTGTTGACCGTGGCAGTGGGATGGCAGATTTGAAGCTGCAAACCGCGCAAAGGGTAGTTAGCAACCGATGTTTGCTTTGAAATAACAACTAAGATTTGGTATGGACAAGAAAGTACGGTCAACAAGTGACAAAGAAATGCAATTATGCTGTCTCTCTATATGTTGTGACATGCATTTAGAAACTCAAGTGGGACCTTTAGCTAACCAATTAAATGTGTCGGTTAACTAATATCAGTATCATATCACAATCATATTTGAACAACTAAGCTTTCGAATTCTGAGTGTTGTGTTGTTTAGCTTGAAGGGTGGAGTAATGCTAGTACGACAGAAAGCACCTACGCAGATCATAGTAGAGTAGATAAAAGGGGAAAACCCTAAGCATCAAGAGAAAAATCAGGAAAGTGGAACTAGCTGGACCAGTGGGTGGCGCACATGCTTTTCGAAACGAATATAGGAACATTAGGTGACCAATTAAACGTTCTCTGTTTTAGTGATATGAGCATCATATCAGATTCGTATTTCAACACGTAAGCTTTGGGTTGAGGTCTTGAGGAGTAGTGCTAGCACGACACGAAGCACCTACGATGATGGTAGTGAATATGAAGGGGGGAAACCATAAGCTTTACGAGTATAGTGCCCATGCCATGGCGGATCTGATGGTGCAAACCGGACAAAGCTACTTCGCAACCAATGTTTGCTTTCAACTAGCCACTACGATTTGGTACGGAGAAGAAAAGTATAGTAAACAAATTACGATCTATTTTCCGGGTAAGATCAATAACTTAAGCACATATGGAAGAGTACCAGCTCTCTTGCGACGCCGTGTAGGCCTATGCTGATACGTTGAGGGTGCTGCGGGTGCGATGGCTGTCGGCGGCGGGGAAGAAGACTTTAGACGGCAGACGGCCAGGTCGGGGGATATATCCTGTTGCCGTGGACGAGGCGGTCGTAGGACCGGCAACGGCAAGGTGGACGACGGCGCCGATGAAGCGAGAGGAGGCAATGAAAGGATCCTGGTCCAGCGCCGTGGATGAGAGACGTCCATCTCTTGTAGTGGACAACAGGGTAGGGGTAGCGGCTCCGGCAAGGTGGAGGATGGGGTGGCGGACGGAGGAGGCTGGCCGCAGTGCGGAGGTTGTCGCGTCGCTGACGGTGTATGAATGGGGAAATGGAGGGGAGGGGGGATCTCAAACTTTGGGACACGCTTCTCTGAAATGGGGGAAAGTTGAACTTATCCCCCGTTTAAAATTTCAGACATTGCGTCGGTTGGGGATAGGACGGTAATCTCGCATCTCCCAAATATTTGCCGGTAACTATTTTTGGCGAGGAGAGGGTGTTTTGCCGCCCATGGTTGGCGCCCACGGTGTATGAACGGGGCTGACAGGTAGGGCGGTTGTGTCACGTCTGATAGAAGTTACACATCTGCCCCTATTTAAAATATAAGCCTACATCGATTTCGAACGAGGAGAGTTTGTTTTGCCGCACACCGTGTATGAATGGGGAAATGGAGGAAGAGACACATGTCTTCCGGACGAGCTTGAATCAAATGTGTTTTGCCGCCCACGTTTGGCGCCCACCGTGTCTGAATGGGCTCAGAGGCCGTCGTGTCACGTCTGATTGAAGTTACTAGTCTACCCCTATCGACAGCAGTGTAAATCCTGTCGATAAGGATGTCAAGTGTCAGGGGTAGACAGTAATTTCCATCTCGCAAACACTTGCTTCGGGCAGCCCACAAATTATAGTGGGTGTTTAGCCGCTTCGTTCAAAACTTGGAAGAATTAGCATTCACGTTTGCCCTGGGACCTGGCAAACTAAATTCAAATCCAATTTGTATTCGATTATGAATATCCACAGATAATTATACGTTTTGTTATTTATTTCTTCAAAACCACAACAAAGATTTATTCCACCTTTATATATGATTATGATTTAGAAATGCCGTGATCTTCAAATTTAGTAGGTTGGATACACTCTGAGTCAAACAGTTATTTCATCCAATACAATATGCTCACACGAAAAACAGTTCACCTTATGTCAATCATACAAGTATTGAGGATTACCTCGCCTAAAAAATTCGAATCATTACAACACATGGACAACATAGGGGGTCTTGCAACATAATCCATTCAGGGACATGACACAACATGCAAGTACAATAATCTAATGAAAATTTCAACTGGTATCTAAAGAAGAACCGGGATTATCCTGGGCTTCAGATAGCAGAAACAGCAGGACCTCCCCCGTCTTCAAATGCAACATTCTTACTTCCTCCAATTCTTGGGTTGCTTGCATAATGTGTGCCGCTAATTCCGTAATTTCCAGCCTCAAGATAAAGATTACCTCATTCATGGCAGCCACACCATCTCTTTCTGCCTCTAGTAGAGCCTCAAGCACTATAATATCTGTGCTCAGACTGCTCTCCGGCGGTGTTGCCTCTGAACTGCTACCATCTGGTAACATGGATGGCGCACTGCTTCCACAAGTAGATTCTGGGGTTGTACATTGTGTCCTAGTGTGAACGGAATCCTGAAAGGTTTCCACTGGACATCAGTAAGAGATAGTTATCGTATGATCCAGACAGTAAGCTTACATGGTAAACGACAGACGAATTATTGCCGAGCATGGGAAACTATATTTAAATGGTTCGAAGCAGCATTAGCCGAAAAGAAATTAAAATGGTAAGATGAAACTAGGGATGTAAGTGGCAAATAAACGAAATCCACCAGTCCCATCTAGTTAGTTTTTGCTACCTCCCTAGTTCATTTTCCTCAAAAAAAAAACTCTTTTGAACTATCATACCACTAGTGGACTTTAATCGGGATTAAACCGGACCCAGTTGACATCCCTAGTTGAAAGGGAGTGTGCAGCCGCTATATTTAAGTTGCCAATCCATCTAAGCAGTTGAAATAATCTGAGAAAGCACTTAACAGTGTGGCCTCATATAAACTACGAAGACAGTCTTGTGATGAAGTTGAGAGGAAAAGTAAAGGACTCAAATGAAATAGGCATGCATTTCTTTATGATAGTACAGCAGGCACTGCTGACATATTGGCCAACTCAGGTATAGTGTAACAACAAATAAGCATTCGAATCAAGCTATACAGCAAAGCAGACAACTGAACTATTTGTAATTCGGTAGGATTACACGTTGAGGGCACAAGCCAAGAAAGCAGCCCACTCACATTACATTTCATATGTACTAAAACACACTGGCTTACCATATGTTGCTGTGAAGCCTAGCTGTTGTTGCAATATTCTTTGAAGATATCGTCAGCATCCCGTGGTTGCAAATCTAGTTGTTGTAGTTTATTCTGCACCATCTATTTAGGTAAATTAATTTTAATCGCATGCACTAGTCCGAATTGATCATCAATGGTTCATCTAAACTAATGAAAGAAGGGTGTGTGCATACATGACAATACTCCCTCCAATTCTTTTTACTTTGCGTATAACTTTTTCTTAGTTTTCTCGTATTAGTCTACGCGTTGCCGATTCCTAGCGCTGGTTTCTTTTTGTGCCCCGCCCCATCCGCCTCTGCCCTAATTAATTGGCAAATTAGTCCAGAAAAATTAAACCAGTGCCCTCCTTGGTATGCGGGTCAAGAGTTATGCGCAGAGTAAATAGAATCGGAGGGAGTATATCTGCTTCCCTCTATTTTTATGCTTGTTCGAGGTGCCAACCCCAAAAGAACAAATATTTTGCTTGATGGGGTTGGCAGCTCCATAATTAATAGAAGCATCAAATTAGTCATGCAACTTGGGAAGATCAAGAACGCACAAACAAGTAATGAACAGAGGCTCGGAGCAGTGATGTAATAGCTAGCATCAGAAAATGTAGGGTAAAACAAAAAAAAAGCAGAGGAACCACATGCTAGTTTGCTGATGTGTAATTAAGCATAGAGAACATTAAGCAGTCTGATGGAACCAACAGGTGGCATCAGAACAAAACTAAAGCATATTAACTATATGTGCACTGGTATGTAATTTAGCACATGTAACATGTTCACTGCCAGAAGTATGGCCCTACAGGTGCAAGCAGAATAACGCGTCTCATGAAAAACTGAATGATGCCCTGAAGAAATTCAAAGGTGCGTTGCTTATGCTAGAAAAGTGAACGTAGGCGCCGGCCGTTGGATAATAGTACCTGATTCTCGGCGCTGTATGGGTATCGTTGTCATACTTGATAGCTAAGGATCGTCGATGGTGCTCGTGTTGCGGTCGAGTTTGGGCCGGCTGTCGCCGTCGCTGAAGCGGCTCCGGTGCTACGGTTGCGGCCCCTGTCGACATACAAGAAAGCTCATCTGTGGTAAGTGAACAGTTGCATGATAAAGAGAAAAACCGAAGGAGTACAAATCGAAATAACCTGATGAGGCTGCGGCGTCGGTAAAGCAGGGCCGGTGGAGTTGAATATGGCGTCTGTGGAGCGGGTCCGGTGCAGTGGACGAAGGCTTCGGCGGGTGCGTTGTGCAGTGCTTTCGGTGAGGCGGATCTGTTGCAGCGGACGAGGGCTTGTATGAAGGGCCAGCGAAGGGGCGGACGAGGGAGTCAGTGAAGGGCCTACGCTGTGGTGGACCAGGGTGCCGGTTAAGAAGATCCGGTGCGGTGGACCATGATGGCGGTCAAGGAGATCTGGAGCAGTGGACAAGCCAGTCGCTGAAGCGGCTCTGGTGAAGTGGTGAGTTGGCAGTTGGGGGTTCCAAGGTGCGGAAGGTAGATCCGGCGGGGTGTGAGGTCCACCACTGCGGCGGAGGACTAGATTCGGCGGCTTGCCGTGGTTGGGGGGGTCGGGGAGGGGAAGGGGAGGGGCTTTGGGGAAGAATGTTGGGGGCAAAGAGGGGAAAACAATGGAGTTACCAAAGCAGCCCTTTTCCGTTCATGTGGCAGGGGTAAAACAGGAATATCGCAGGGCTAAACTTTCGGGCGCGTGATATTTCGATGTGAGCGGGAAGTTTGAAAGATTTTGGCGCCTAAAATTATAAGTATTCTGCTCTCGTACGGCCGACTATGATATCATGGCCGACAATTTGTTTGTTTTGCACGCAAAACAAATGTGCAAGTTTTGAAAATCAATGTCTCCAACTCGAAACTTAGATTGTCCATTCAATTCAAATATGGATCATTGAGCTACTACAAGCAAATACCATCATACGGTCCAATTCAAATGAAATTCCAAATGTGTTTATCCTAAATATGATGACAAAAGCAAAAATGTGTATGTGTATGAATAAAGTGGATGATTATAAAGTTTGAACATGCCCGTATGTGTATATCTCTAGGTTTGATATATGAATTTGAAATCATGAAATCCCGGCTTAAAAAATGTACCTCCGTTTAAATGAATTACAAAAGCTAATGATGGAGTCAAATTCCAAAATTCCAATCTTAGGTTTGTAATTCTGGTACATGAAGGTATATCACGCATGTTCAAAAGTATCGTTATCTCATAGTACAAACTGTGAAACAAATTGATCAACCATGAGTGCACAATATCTCAATTATGCTAAAGTCCCTCAAATATAGACACCTCACTCTTTATTTGAAGTCAACCCCCCCCCCCACCACCACACACACACACACAGAGAGAGAGAGAGAAGTCATTCTCTCCCCCAAACACCAACACACGAGCTCATTAACACCCCTCTCTCTTGTAAAGTCCGGACCCCAACATAAGTCTCTATCACTTTGTCTCTCGGGCATGCACACATCTCTTCCCTCACTCTCTAGGTCTCCCGCTATCTCTCTTACCCAAGCACACACTATGTAGAGTGTATATTTCCCATACACAAAAAATGTCACCCCCAAACGTCTATCTCCCTAGTTATGTGGTTCTCGCGCACTCACCTCACACACCACCCCCGCTGCAAACAAGCACACTTTGTCTCCTTGTGCACCACTCTCCTCTTTCTATCTCTCCCACATGCGGACCCGCCCCAGCTCTTTCCCTGTATACATATATGTCGTGACTCTTTGCATAGATCCCTAATGTATAATCGTTCTCGATTTCGCACATTGTTCTCTACACCATCTATTCTAGATCTCTCATGAAGTCCCTATCACACACACGATGACTTGCTTCCCTTGTGTCTCCGTTCATAGGCCAATTTCGGACAACATCAACATTGTCTCCCTATCTATACGCCATTTATGGACACAAACGACCCCCTCGCCCTCTCTCTCTCTCTCTCCGTCGCTAGCTCTCTCTTTCTCTCGCTCTCACACCCCTCTCCCCCACACACACTCGATGTCTCTTGCAAATAGTCTGCTCCCCCCCCCCCCCCCCGCACCCGTGCTATCTCGCTACTACACATGTCACACCATCCCCTTTCCCTTATACTAGGTTTACATCATCAGTGGTCTCTCTACTCCATATACACTCTCTGCCTCTCACACACAAACGCGTGCACAAACACACACAGACACGCACAAACACCCATTTACCTGGATCCTCATCTCTCCTCATGTCCGCATGTGTATCTCACACACTCACTCTCTAATTATGTATATGTATCTCCACATTACACAACACAAAGCCCCATGTACATGTCTCTCTCTATCCTCCACACACATAGACACAAAGAATCTGTTATCATTGCCTCAGTCTCTAACATATCACACACGCTCTCTCTCTCTCTCTCTCTCTCTCTCTCTCTCTCTCTCTCTCTCTCTCTCTCTCTCGCAAACACACTCAACAAGGGTTTCCCCGTGAATAACTTACCATCTATTCATGAACAGTCATGGCAGTACGGCGAACATGAGATGTGAAAAAGAATAAATCTACACGTGCTTAGACCACCTAGTATGACTACTAGGACTAGAGCAAGCCAAAAAGCGCGCCGCCGTCACCCTCTCCTTGTCGACGACGGGAAAATCTTCGTTTTACACAGTCGAGAAGTCATTGTGCTAAGACCCCACATGCCGAGGCGTTGAATAGAAAGTATCGATAATACGTTTGTATCTCCATACTTATATTTCTTCTCTTATAAAAAACCGAGTTGGTGATGATGGTACGTGTGCCATCTTGCAATATAGACCGTCCGATCTATATCTGACGGATGGAAATTAAACTAAAAGATACCCGCACCCCTCTCCACATTTGCAAACAAGGCCTTCCCTTGTTCATCCTTATCTCCAACAAACCACATTGTTGAGAAATTAATAAAGGAATCCTCTGGAACAAACTGGCCTGGTGGCCGCTGCCGGCGTCGTCAATCCCCATGCCTCCGCTCAGTCCGACCACCAACCACCACCACACCCCACTCCTCTTCACCTTATCTCATATTTCTCGAGATATCATTAGTTTTTACACATGGGATTACTCCCGCAAGGGTCGATCACAACAAGTGTTTTATAAAAAAATGCATCTTGATGTTCCGTGCAATGCACGGATCTTGCTAGTACTCCTACACAAGACTAAGTTGGTGATGCTGGTGTGTCTGCCATCCGTCGTTTCTGACCATTAGATCTACATCTAACGATTGTGAGGTAAGTTGTTGCATTTTCTCACCAACATCCCACTTGTCTACCAATTTGTAGAAAAACCCATAATTAGTATCTTAAAACCAACCACATCCCTCCCTGACCTCACCAAAACAGCCAAAGGAATATATTCTAATTGAAACATAATATATCTCTAGTGACATACGTATATCAAAATTAGAGTGTTTTGTACCAAGTTTGTGAATAAGTTTATTCTAATTATGATTCATTGCAATGGACATGAACATTGCTAGTATTTCCAACCATGCATTTCTTTTCCTAGTATTCCATAGTTTCGAGTTTTCCATCAAGATATTAGTCACTCATGGTTGATATTTACTTTCAATCATGTACACATATGCACTATGTAACTAGCCTTGCTTATTGGCTTCCAAAGCTTAACTTTCACTCCTACTTACAATATGTAGAGTATTTAACAAAAAACTACCACTTTCAACCAGCCCTAGGAGGAATCTATTGTACAAAAAATAGCAAAAACATACCCAAAATTTCTTAATCCATGCCAAAAACTACCTAGTGCTCCTACCGATTAGGTTCGTTTAAACCCATTTATGACAGGGTTGTCCCACATGTCCATGCTGGCGAGGCAGCTTAAACCAACACATTTTGTTTGACCGTTGACACAAGGGACCCACATCTGACCTTCTATCCTATTATTCCCCCTCAAATCATTATTTTTCCTGAACATTACTTCAAACAGTACTGATGCGTGTTCGTCGGTGGCGCCGGTGATGAGCGAGTTGGCCGCCGCTCCGCCGGACGGGCCGGCCGCCGCGCTGGCCTCCGCACGAGTTGGCAGGCTGGCTCGAGCGTGACTCACGAGCGAGCAAGCCGCCGCGCTGGCCTTCGCTCGAGCCAGATGGCTGGCCTTAGCGCGGCGCGCGCGAGCAAGCCGCCGCGCTGCCGTGCCAAGCTAGCTAGCAAACCTTGCAGACAAGCAGCTGGACAGAGCTATCTTGGCTAGCTAGCGGCCGCGAACACTGGACGGAGCTGGCATCCGGGCTGCCGCTATTGGGGAACGTAGTAATTTCAAAAAATTTCCTATGCACACGCAAGATCATGGTGATGCATAGCAACGAGGGGGAGAGTCTGATCTACGTACCCTTGTAGATTGCAACGGAAGCGTTGACACAACGTAGAGGAAGTAGTCATACGTCTTCTTCCCGATCCGACCGATCCAAGCACCGTTACTCCGGCACCTCCGAGTTCTTAGCACACGTTTAGCTCGATGACGATCCCCGGGCTCCGATCCAGCAAAGCTTCGGGGAGGAGTTCCGTCAGCACGACGGCGTGGTGACGATCTTGATGTACTACCGACGCAGGGCTTCGCCTAAGCACTACAACGGTATGATCAAGGTGGAATTTGGTGGCAGGGGGCACCGCACACGGCTAAGGAACGATCTCAAGGATCAACTTGTGTGTCTAGAGGTGCCCCCTGCCCCCGTATATAAAGGATCCAAGGGGGAGGGGCTGGCCGGCCAAGGAGGAGGCGCAGGAGAGTCCTACTCCCACTGGGAGTAGGATTCCCCCGCCAATCCTAGTCCAACTAGGATTCCTCGGAGGGGAAAAAAGGAGGAGGTGGCCGGCCACCCTTTCCTAGTCCTAATAGGACTAGGGGAAGGGGGAGGCGCGCAGCCCATCTAGGGCAGCCCCTTCTCTTTTCCACTAAGGCCCATTATGGCCCATTTAGCTCCCGGGGGGTTCCGGTAACCCTCCCGGTATTCCGGTAAAATCCCGATTTCACCCGGAACACTTCCGATGTCCAAACATAGGCTTCCAATATATCAATCTTTATGTCTCGACCATTTCGAGACTCCTCGTCATGTCCGTGATCACATCCGGGACTCCGAACAACCTTCGGTACATCAAAAAGCATAAACTCATAATAACTGTCATCGTAACGTTAAGCGTGCGGACCCTACGGTTCGAGAACAATGTAGACATGACCGAGACACGTCTCCGGTCAATAACCAACAGCGGGACCTGGATGCCCATATTGGCTCCTACATATTCTACGAAGATCTTTATCGGTCAGACCGCATAACAACATACGTTGTTCCCTTTGTCATCGGTATGTTACTTGCCCGAGATTCGATCGTTGGTATCCAATACCTAGTTCAATCTCGTTACTGGCAAGTCTCTTTACTCGTTCCGTAATACATCATCTCACAACTAACATCTTAGTTATAATGCTTGCAAGGCTTATGTGATGTGTATTACCGAGAGGGCCCAGAGATACCTCTCCGACAATCGGAGTGACAAACCCTAATCTCGAAATACGCCAACCCAACATGTACCATTGGAGACACCTGTAGTACTCCTTTATAATCACCCAGTTACGTTGTGACGTTTGGAAGTACCCAAAGTGTTCCTCCGGCAAACGGGAGTTGCATAATCTCATAGTCATAGGAACATGTATAAGTCATGAAGAAAGCAATAGCAACATACTAAACGATCGGGTGCTAAGCTAATGAAATGGGTCATGTCAATCAGATCATTCAACTAATGATGTGACCTCGTTAATCAAATAACAACACATTGTTCATGGTTAGGAAACTTAACCATCTTTGATTAACGAGCTAGTCAAGTAGAGGCATACTAGTGACACTCTGTTTGTCTATGTATTCACACATGTATTATGCTTCCGGTTAATACAATTCTAGCATGAATAATAAACATTTATCATGATATAAGGAAATAAATAATAACTTTATTATTGCCTCTAGGGCATATTTCCTTCAGTCTCCCACTTGCACTAGAGTCAATAATCTAGATTACACAGTAATGATTCTAACACCCATAGTTCACATCGCCATGTGACCAACACCCAAAGGGTTTACTAGATTCAGTAATCTAGTTCACATCGCTATGTGATTAACACCCAAAGAGTACTAAGGTGTGATCATGTTTTGCTTGTGAGAGAATCTTAGTCAACGGGTCTGCCACATTCAGATCCACATGTATTTTGCAAATTTCTATGTCAACAATGCTCTGCATGGAGCTACTCTAGCTAATTGCTCCCACTTTCAATATGTATCTAGACCGAGACTTAGAGTCATCTAGATTAGTGTCAAAACTTGCATCGGCGTAACCCTTTACGACGAACCTTTTTATCACGTCCATAATCGAGAAACATATCCTTATTTCACTAAGGATAATTCTGACCGCTGTCCAGTGATCTACTCCTAGATCACTATTGTACTCCCTTGCCAAATCAGTGCAGGGTATACAATAGATCTGGTATACAGCATGACATACTTTATAGAACCTATGGCCAAGGCATAGGGAATGACTTTCATTCTCTTTCTATCTTCTGCCGTGGTCGGGCTTTGAGTCTTACTCAACTTCACACCTTATAATACAGGCAAGAACTCTTTCTTTGACTGCTCCATTTTGAACTACTTCAAAATCTTGTCAAGGTATGTACTCATTGAAAAAACTTATCAAGCGTCTTGATCTATCTCTATAGATCTTGAAGCTCAATATGTAAGCAGCTTCACCGAAGTCTTTCTTTGAAAAACTCCTTTCAAACACTCCTTTATGCTTTGCAGAATAATTCTACATTATTTCCGATCAACAATATGTCATTCACATATACTTATCAGAAATGTTGTAGTGCTCCCACTCACTTTCTTGTAAATACAGGCTTCACCGCAAGTCTGTATAAAACTATATGCTTTGATCAACTCATCAAAGCGTATATTCCAACTCCGAGATGCTTGCACCAGTCGACAGATGGATCGCTGGAGCTTGCACATTTTGTTAGCACCTTTCGGATTGACAAAACCTTCTGTTGCATCATATACAACTCTTCTTTAACAAATCCATTAAGGAATGCAGTTTTGTTTATCCATTTGCCAGATTTCATAAAATGCGGCAATTACTAACATGATTCGGACAGACTCAAGCATAGATACGAGTGAGAAGCTCTCACCGTAGTCAACACCTTGAACTTGTCGAAAACCTTTTGCGACAATTCTAGCTTTGTAAATAGTAACACTACTATCAGCGTCCGTCTTCCTCTTGAAGATCCATTTATTCTCAATTGCTTGCCGATCATCGGGCAAGTCAACCAAAGTCCAAACTTTGTTCTCATACATGGATCATATCTCAGATTTCATGGCCTCAAACCATTTCGCGGAATCTGGGCTCATCATCGCTTCCTCATAGTTCGTAGGTTCGTCATGGTCAAGTAACATGACCTCCAGAACAGGATTACCGTACCACTCTGGTGCGGATCTCACTCTGGTTTACCTACGAGATTCGGTAGTAACTTGATCTGAAGTTACATGATCATCATCATTAGCTTCCTCACTAATTGGTGTAGTAGTCACAAGAACAGATTTTTGTGATGAACTACTTTCCAATAAGGTAGAAGGTACAATTACCTTATCAAGTTTTCTACTTTCCTCCCACTTACTTCTTTCAAGAGAAACTCCTTCTCTAGAAAGGATCCATTATAAGCAACGAATGTCTTGCCTTAGGATCTGTGATAGAAGGTGTACCCAACAGTCTCCTTTGGGTATCCTATGAAGACATATTTCTCCGATTTGGGTTTGAGCTTATCAGGATGAAACTTTTTCTCATAAGCATCGCAACCCCAAACTTCAAGAAATGACAGCTTAGGTTTCTTGCCAAACCATAGTTCACACGGTGTCGTCTCAACGGATTTAGATGGTGCCCTATTTAACGTGAATGTAGCTGTCTTTAATGCATAACCCCAAAACGATAGTGGTAGATCGGTAAGATACATCATAGATTGTACTATATCCAATAAAGTATGGTTATGACGTTCGGACACACCATTATGCTGTGGTGTTCCAGGTGGCGTGCGTAGTGAAACTATTTCACATTGTTTTAACTGAAGACCAAACTCGTAACTCAAATATTTGTCTCCGCGATCAGATCATAGAAACTTTATTTTCTTGTCACGATGATTTTTCACTTCACTCTGAAATTCTTTGAACTTTTCAAATGTTTCAGACTTATGTTTCATCAAGTAGATATACTCATATATGCTCAAATCATCTGTGAAGATTAGAAAATAATGATACCTGTCGCGAGTCTCAATATTCATCGGACCACATACATCAGTATGTATGATTTCCAACAAATCTTTTGCTCGCTCCATTGTTCCAAAGAACAGAGTCTTAGTCATCTTGCCCATGAGGCATGGTTCGCAAGCATCAACTGATTCATAATCAAGTGATTCCAAAAGCCCATCAGCATGGAGTTTCTTCATGCGCTTTACACCAATATGACCTAAACGGCAGTGCTACAAATAAGTTGCACTATCATTATTAACTTTGCATCTTTTGGTTTCAATATTATGATTATGTGTATCACTACGATCGAGATCCAACGAACTATTTTCATTGGGTGTGTAACCATATAAGGTTTTATTCATGTAAACAGAACAACAATTTATTCTCTTACTTAAATGAATAACCGTATTCCAATAAACATGATCAAATCATATTCATTCTCAACGCAAACACCAAAGAACACTTATTTAGGTTCAACACTAATCCCGAAATTATAGGGAGTGTGCGATGATGATCATATCAATCTTGGAACCACTTCCAACACACATTGTCACTTCACCCTTAACTAGTCTTTGTTTATTCTGCAACTCCCGTTTCGAGTTACTAATCTTAGCAACTGAACTAGTATCAAATACTGAGGGTTTGCTATAAACACTAGTAAAGTACACATCAATAACATGTATACCAAATATACTTATGTTCACTTTGCCATCCTTCTTATCCGCCAATTACTTGGGGTAGTTCCGCTTCCAGTGACCAGTCCCTTTGCAGTAGAAGCACTCAGTCTCAGGATTAGGTCCATACTTGGGCTTCTTCACTTGAGCAGCAACTTGCTTGCTGTTCTTTTTGAAGTTCCCCTTCTTCCCTCTGCCCTTTTCTTGAAACTAGTGGTCTTGTCTACCATCAACACTTGATGTTTTTCTTGATTTCTACCTTCATCGATTTCATCATCATGAAAAACTCGGGAGTCGTTTTCGTCATCCCTTGCATACTATAGTTCATCACGAAGTTCTACTAACTTGGTCATGGTGACTAGAGAATTCTGTCAATCACTATCTTATCTGGAAGATTAACTCCCACTTGATTCAAGCGATTGTAGTACCCAGACAATCTGAGCACATGCTCACTAGTTGAGCGATTCTCCTCCATCTTTTAGCTATAGAACTTGTTGGAGACTTCATATCTCTCAACTCGGGTATTTGCTTGAAATATTAACTTCAACTCCTGGAACATCTCATATGGTCCATGACGTTCAAAACGTCTTTGAAGTCCCAATTCTAAGCCATTAAGCATGGTGCACTAAACTATCAAGTAGTCATCACATTGAGCTAGCCAAACGTTCATAACGTCTGCATCTGCTCCTGCAATAGGTCTGTCACCTAGCGGTGCATCAAGGACATAATTCTTCTGTGCAGCAATGAGGATAAACCTCAGATCACGGATCCAATCCGCATCATTGCTACTAACATCTTTCAACACAATTTTCTCTAGGAAAATATCAAAAATAAACACAGGGAAGCAACAACGCGAGCTATTGATCTACAACATAATTTGCAAAATACTACCAGGACTAAGTTCATGATAAATTTAAGTTCAATTTAATCATATTACTTAAGAACTCCCACTTAGATGGACATCCCTCTAATCCTCTAAGTGATCACGTGATCCAAATCAACTAAACCATGTCCGATCATCACGTGAGATGGAGTAGTTTCATTGGTGAACATCACTATGTTGATCATATCTACTATATGATTCACGCTCGACCTTTCGGTCTCTATGTTCCGAGGCCATATCTGTATATGCTTGGCTCGTCAAGTATAACCTGAGTATTCCACGTGTGCAACTGTTTTGCACCCGTTGTATTTGAACGTAGAGCCTATCACACCCGATCATCACGTGGTGTCTCAGCACGAAGAACTTTCGCAACGGTGCATACTCAGGGAGAACACTTCTTGATAATTTAGTGAGAGATCATCTTATAATGCTACCGTCAATCAAAGCAAGATAAGATGCATAAAAGATAAACATCACATGCAATCAATATAAGTGATATGATATGGCCATCATCATCTTGTGCTTGTGATCTCCATCTCCGAAGCACCGTCATGATCACCATCGTCACCGGCGCGACACCTTGATCTCCATCGTAGCATCGTTGTCGTCTCGCCAATCTTTTGCTTCCACGACTATCACTACCGCTTAGCAATAAAGTAAAGCATTACATCGTGATTGCATTGCATACAATAAAGCGACAACCATATGGCTCCTGCCAGTTGCCGATAACTTGGTTACAAAACATGATCATCTCATACAATAAAATCAGCATCATGCCTTGACCATATCACATCACAACATGCCCTGCAAAAACAAGTTAGACGTCCTCTACTTTGTTGTTGCAAGTTTTACGTGGCTGCTACGGGCTTAAGCAAGAACTCATCTCACCTACGCATCAAAACCACAACGATAGTTTGTCAAATAGACTCTGTTTTAACCTTCTCAAGGACCGGGCGTAGCCACAGTCGGTTCAACTGAAGTTGGAGAGACAGTCGCCCGCAAGCCATCTATGTGCAAAGCACGTCGAGGGAACCGGTCTCGCGGAAGCGTACGCGTAAGGTTGGTCCGGGTCGTCTCGTCCAACAATACCGCCGAACCAAAGTATGACATGCTGGTAGGCAGTATGACTTGTATCGCCCACAACTCACTTGTGTTCTACTCGTGCAAATAACATCAAACCATAAAACCTAGGCTCTGATACCACTGTTGGGGAACGTAGTAATTTCAAAAAAAATCCTACGCACACGCAAGATCATGGTGATGCATAGCAACGAGGGGGAGAGTCTGATCTACGTACCCTTGTAGATCGCAACGGAAGCGTTGACACAACATAGAGGAAGTAGTCGTACGTCTTCTTCCCGATCCGACCGATCCAAGCACCGTTACTCCGGCACCTCCGAGTTCTTAGCACATGTTCAGCTCGATGACGATCCCCGGCTCCGATCCAGCAAAGCTTCGGGGAGGAGTTCCGTCAGCACGATGGCGTGGTGACGATCTTGATGTACTACCGACGCACGGCTTCGCCTAAGCACTACAATGGTATGATCGAGGTGGAATTTGGTGGCAGGGGGCACCGCACACGGCTAAGGAACGATCTCAAGGATCAACTTGTGTGTCTAGAGGTGCCCCCTGCCCCCGTATATAAAGGATCCAAGGGGGAGGGGCTGGCCGGCCAAGGAGGAGGCGCAGGAGAGTCCTACTCCCACTGGGAGTAGGATTCCCCCTCCAATCCTAGTCCAACTAGGATTCCTCGGAGGGGAAAAAGGAGGAGGTGGCCGGCCACCCTTTCCTAGTCCTAATAGGACTAGGGGAAGGGGGAGGCGCGCAGCCCATCTAGGGCAGCCCCTTCTCTTTTCCACTAAGGCCCATTATGGCCCATTTAGCTCCCGGGGGGTTCCGGTAACCCTCCCGGTATTCCGGTAAAATCCCGATTTCACCCGGAACACTTCCGATGTCCAAACATAGGCTTCCAATATATCAATCTTTATGTCTCGACCATTTAGAGACTCCTCGTCATGTCCGTGATCACATCCGGGACTCCGAACAACCTTCGGTACATCAAAAAGCATAAACTCATAATAACTGTCATCGTAACGTTAAGCGTGCGGACCCTACGGTTCGAGAACAATGTAGACATGACCGAGACACGTCTCCGGTCAATAACCAATAGTGGGACCTAGATGCCCATATTGACTCCTACATATTCTACGAAGATCTTTATCGGTCAGACCGCATAACAACATACGTTGTTCCCTTTGTCATCGGTATGTTACTTGCCCGAGATTCGATCGTCGGTATCCAATACCTAGTTCAATCTCGTTACTGGCAAGTCTCTTTACTCGTTCCGTAATACATCATCTCACAACTAACAACTTAGTTATAATGCTTGCAAGGCTTATGTGATGTGTATTACCGAGAGGGCCCAGAGATACCTCTCCGACAATCGGAGTGACAAACCCTAATCTCGAAATATGCCAACCCAACATCTACCATTGGAGACACCTGTAGTACTCCTTTATAATCACCCAGTTACATTGTGACGTTTGGTAGTACCCAAAGTGTTCCTCCGGCAAACGGGAGTTGCATAATCTCATAGTCATAGGAACATGTATAAGTCATGAAGAAAGCAATAGCAACATACTAAACGATCGGGTGCTAAGCTAATGAAATGGGTCATGTCAATCAGATCATTCAACTAATGATGTGACCTCGTTAATCAAATAACAACACATTGTTCATGGTTAGGAAACTTAACCATCTTTGATTAACGAGCTAGTCAAGTAGAGGCATACTAGTGACACTCTGTTTGTCTATGTATTCACACATGTATTATGTTTCCGGTTAATACAATTCTAGCATGAATAATAAACATTTATCATGATATAAGGAAATAAATAATAACTTTATTATTGCCTCTAGGGCATATTTCCTTCATGCTCGCCCTAGCCGCACCTCGCTTGCAGCTTCCAGCTAGTAGCATATTTAAATTAGCGCCTCCCAATTAAGCCCGAGGAGCCGGAAAAGCCTGGCGGGGCATTGGGAACTGTGCAATATGGCTCTGTACATAAAGTGCTCTACTACTACTCTGTAGCTTGTGGCGTTGCATGCATGGACTTCACTCCATTATCGGCTCTACTATAAAAGAAATTCTTCTTGACATGTTTTTTTTTCAAACCGAGGCAAAAGCTTTGCTTCATCTCATTCATAAAGAAGGAACTACTAACAAAGTTTGACGAGATCCATTACACCTCCACAAATGGAAGCGAAAAGCCTAGTCTCGCTGTATCAAATAACTCAAATGTTCTGCCCCCGCAGTAACCGTCGCTGATAAACAGGCTGCTAGTGTGTGCATGAGAGGAGCGGCTGAGTAGGCCAGCTACGTGAGAGGAGCGGCTGAATAAAGCACCGACAGTACCCACTAGGCCACTACGTAGGTGTACTTCCCCTGCATTGATAGTACAGCGATGGTTCTAGAGAACAGTAGTACCCTCCACTTCCAACTGTAGCTCCTTGGCCCTGAGATTCAAGAGTTCAAAACTGGTGCACTATACAAGACTAGACTAGAAGTACAGTACTCCCTCCTTTCCGGTTTATAGGGCTCATCTCAAAATTTTAGTTTTTCCATTTTATAAGGCTCAATTTGGTTGTTTCCCATCACATGTTTAGATTCCAAGGTGCATTAAATCATTGCATGCAAGTATTAAGAGAAAATTGACCAATGAATGTAATTTATGCATGCATGCATTGCAATTAAAGCATTGGTAAACATACCTTTTTGAGTAAAACAAGAGCATTAATTGGGTGCTTTTTTGAGGAGTAGTTGAGAAAATTAGTACTAGTACTGCTACAGTACGAGTACGTACTCCTCCGTCATATAATGTACGACGTTTTTTGACACTAGTTGACATGTACAAAAAATGGCAAAAACATACCCAAAAATTTTAATCCATGCCAAAAACTACTACCTAGTGCCAAAAATTTCTTACTAGTGCTATTATTTACAGTATAATGCAATCCCGTAACGTTCCATAATGCTAGTACTAGTACTCCATGGTACCAAAAACTACTACCTAGTGCCAAAAATTTCTTACTAGTGCTATTATTTAGAGTAGTAAATAATAGCCTCACCCCTTCGCTGAGGAACGATCTATAGTTGGAAGGGACGAGGCCCTGCGATTACTACACTCTTATCTCCTCCTTGCCAGTTCCCCTCCCCCCGAAGAGAAGGAAGTTCGTCGCTGCTCCCATGGATTCGCCAGGCGGTTCTCCTCCTCGTCGGGGCTGGGAGACCTTGGACGACGATTCTCTGGGAGAAATCGCACGCCGCTCCGACGTCCTCACCGCCGCAAGACTCGGTGCTTCCTGCACCAACTTTTTCAAGACGCTGCTTAAACAGGCTTGGGAAAAGGCCATGCTTGTTGGTCTTCCATGCGTCCTCGAGGAGAAGGTTCTTCTATGGGACAATTCTTCGAACAGTCCACCGCTCCCTGGCCATGGTTGCACGTTGACTCCGCTAGAGTTGACGACGTTGAGAGGTAGTCGGATTTTGTCCGATGAGCAGGCCAGTAATGGAGTTTGATCATGTAGTACTTAGTTATTCCATTTCCATCCCATAATTTCTCCGCTGCCCACCGTCTTATATATAGGTCTGGGTCGGTGCCAACGAAGATTGGCTTGCATACCTCCGGCCAGATACCACCATGATTTTGCACAACATCCACAGCAGTGCGGCCGTTCCGGTAGACCCCTTCTCCACCATTGGGATCGACCTTCCGGACTGGCTGGGTAAGAATACGTATGATGATGCCTACATGAGATTGAAGAAGATAGCAATTGCGGACCCGCCGACAAAGCGACGCGGCTACGACGATTACTATATCATCACGGTGTTCGACATAAGGATTGCCATCAATGCAGGAGGCAGTAACGACAGAGGCTGGCGCATGTTGGTGGCGGCAGATTTGTACCTCTACACGTTCGAAGACGCCGTGCGCCATCTAGGCCGCATCTTCGCGGTGACAAGCCAGGGGACTTGTTTCATCTGGTTGACATCCTACGGTATGGGAGATTACAAATGGAATGCACAAACCATCATTTGCATCCCTAACGGTACTCCATTATTTTGCAGGGACCAGTCATCCCCCGATCAAAATAAGATCGCCGATCCTGGATGTGTATTTGCATCCGCGATTCGGTCTAACTAGAACCTTGTAGCTGACTTTGGCATATTGGGATCAACTATCTTAGCAGTCGTTAGCCATGGTACCACTGATGTGCAACATGGTCACATAATCTACCACGATCGGACCGTCACCATCTACCTAGGTATTCCATTTTTTAACCCTCTCGCCTTCTCTTTCATTGTTGTACTAGTAGTATACTTTGTAGTACTAGTAGGAGTACTTTTTACCTTGGAGGACGCATATAGCTAGCTAGGCCCTTGAAGACTTGAACCCACTAGCTGCCACCATTTTTGTTTTTCCATGTCTTACTATCTCATCCATGTAGCCAAGAGTGGCTATATATAATAAGCCGGTTATTTTACTTCCTCTATACCGGAGTAGTACTATTTGCTGCACAGTATTACTGACCGCCACATTTGAGCACAACATTATTATGCATGGACCTTGACTATGTACGTCACCATGTGTCCAGATCTGGGATGCCGCGTGTACCAGATGAACGACGCCGAGTTCGACCCCCGTGATGCTACGTGGGTGCCGAGGAACACTCTTGGAGAGTACTCGCTTTTCATCGGGGACAGCTACCCCATTGTGAAGCGTATGCCACCTTCCGTGCATGACACGGAAGGCCTGCCGTTCATGAAGCATGGTTGTGTCTTCAGTCCGCACCGCCGGATGAACAACATGCTGGGACACGCTATCCCTGATTTATGCCGCTTCAGCTTGGATGAGTCTCCATCGTGTGGAACCGGACTAGAAAGCTGTGACAATGATTCCCGTTGCCCACCGCTATGGATCGTGCCATCCATGAAGAACACCTGGGACTGGAACCTGGAGGAGGATATGTAGCCCATCTATAACGTGTAAGTGGAGTACGGTAATTGTGAACGGTAGCGCTGTGAATATATGTAGACTAGTCGTGCACAAATTTATCACATGAGTTGGAGATGAACTTGTGTGGCATACTTGCATTTGTCCTATAGAATTTATTACTAGTAAATGTGTTATGTCTACGTACAACTTGTGTGGTTGTTGCACGGGCTCCAACACGCTCTTTGAGAAAAAAAAGGTGGCACAACTTTAGATATACGTGACGTGGCGGCATCATACAGTAGCATTGTTCGGTATAGTTGTACTAGTACACTCCTACTAGGACGACAACTCCTATGAAACCTTGCGCTTAGCTCTTTGCCTCTTCGGGAGGTTCAACAGTTCGTACTCGTGTGAACCTTGCACTTGGCTCTTCGCCTCTTCGGAAGGTCCAACAATGATGATACTACAGTACAATATGCTTCTGGCAATCTGACACCGATTAAACTACTGCACGTCCACCGCGAGGGCGAGGGCGGAGGGAGAGGGCGCTATAGTCAAAACCCTCTCCTCGTCCTGCAAACCACCGCGTGCGTGGGCGAGGGAGAGGCGTAGTAAACAAGCTTCTCCTCGCCCGGCGAGTTGACGGGACACATCAAAGCAGTACTAGTACTAGTAGTAGTAGTCCATACTGCATCCTTTCCGATTAATATGGCTTAATTTGAAACGAGAAAAATACACTGGCGGTCAACATATGTAACAGTACGCTCTTTACGGTCACTATATATAGTTTTGCGGCGATTATGCGATCACTAGCTCATCGTAGAGCACCGTATTGCACCCTACTGATCGGCCACATAGTCGACGTGGCACTTTGTTGACTGGTTAAATTGTCACCTGGTTTCTGGGTCCCACCTGTCAGTAGGCAGAGCAAAGAAATCAGTTAAACAAAACTTTACGCAGGCGCGACACGAGTCCAACCCTTGCGCGCGAACCGCCCTGGCTGTGTATGTGAGTGCATGCACGTGTCCTCCCTCGTTCTTCCAACCACTACCAGAATTTAGGCAGTTGCCGACGGCCATATCTATGCCGACGGCCCCCGTCGGCATATATGGGCATACCCCGATGGCCCAACTAAAGCCGTCGGCGTAGAAAGGCTCGGCGTATAACCATCTATGCCGACGGGGGCCGTCGGCATAGATAAGCCATCGGCGTTTCTCCGAATATACCGACGGGGGCCGTCGGCATAGAGCAGGCCGTCGGCATATCACGTGGGCCCGTCTACCCGGGCGACGATGGCAGTTTGTCGACGTCAGGCTACGCCGACAGGCTAACGGTGGCCGTCGGCATAGCTACGCCGACGTCATCGATCCGCCGTGCCGCGACGTCATCGATCCGCGTCGTTCGCTAGTCCCGTGGGGTGGCATTTCTATGCCGACGGCTAGGCCGTCGGCATAGGCCTAGCCCATGGTTTTTGCCACGTCATTGATCCCCGCCCTACGCCACATCATCGATCCAGGGCTCTACCGTTCCGTGGCCGTAGCTATGCCGACGGCTAGGCCGTAAGCATAGATTTCTAATAATATTTTTATATTTTTTGTATTTTCTCTTATTATTTTTTATTTTTTTCCAATACTAATTCCATTAACTTAAATGTACGATTGCCCCCCACACGGGCCTTCTTCCGTCGTGTCACGGAGAGGTTAGACGGGACGGGCCGGGTACCTGTCGGGGGTAGCAATGCCGCCAGGTGTTGCGGTGGGCCCTCCTACGGTTGTGGAAACGTGGTGGCAGGCGCAGGCACGCGGCTCCGGGGTGTGCCCCCTCCCCCCTCACGAGCGTCGATGCCGCCGTGCCCCGGGGGGTGAAACGGCCACGTCGGGCCGAACCAGAGGGAATCTTGGGGTGGGTTGTGCCAGGACCGTGTTGGGGGGTGTACCTATGGCTGGGCTATGACAACAAGGTGAAAAGGTCCACCGGTCAAACTACGTCCAGTGAAAGTCAAAGGGATAGACCCAGCGGTCGTCTGTGTCAGGGTTAGACGGGACGGGGTACCTGGGGGGTAGCAATGCCGCCAGGTGTTGCGGTGGCCCTCCTACGGTTATATAAGCCCGTCCGGCGAAAGTCAAAGGGCTAGATCTACTGGTCAACTGGGATTCGGGATGGCCTTCGGGGTGTAGCTATGCCACCGAAACATCGCATGGGTCGCGATGCATGTGTGAAAGTGTTCTAGCATGCGTAGACACCCGTCTTGGGGCTCCATGGTGTGGCCCCCCTCCACAGAAGGCAGAGCAGCCGTCAGTTAGAGGGGGGATGGTGCGGGTGCGGTGGAACCAGAGGGAATCTAGTGTTGGGTTGGGTCCAGACCGTGTTCGGGGATGTTGCTATGGGCTGACCTATCGCAACCAGGTGGAAGAGTCCACCGATCAAAGCCCGTCCGACGAAAGTCAAAGGGCTAGATCTACTGGTCAACTGGGATTCGGGGTGGCCTTCGGGGTCTAGCTATGCCACCAAAACATCGCATGGGTCCCGATGCATGTGTGAAAGTGTTCTGGCATGTGTAGACGCCCGTCTTGGGGCTCCGTGGTGTGGCCCCCCTCCACGGAAGGCAGAGCAGCCGTCACTTAGAGGGGGGATGGTGCGGGTGCGGTGGAACCGGAGGGAATCTAGTGTTGGGTTGGGTCCAGACCGTGTTCGGGGCTGTTCCTACGGGCTGACTTATCGCAACCAGGTGGAAGAGTCCACCGGTCAAAGCCCGTCCGGCGAAAGTCAAAGGGCTAGATCTACTGGTCAACTCGGATTCGGGGTGGCCTTCGGGGCGTAGCTATGCCACCGAAACATAGCACGGGTCCCGATGCATGTGTGAAAGTGTTCTGGCATGCGTAGACGCCCGTCTTGGGGCTCCATGGTGTGGCCCCCTCCACGGAAGGCAGAGCAGTCGTCACTTAGAGGGGGGGATGGTGCGGGTGCGGTGGAACCGGATGGAATCTAGTGTTGGGTTGGGTCCAGACCGTGTTCGGGGATGTTGCTATGGGCTGACCTATCGCAACCAGGTGGAAGAGTCCACCGGTCAAAGCCCGTCCAGTGAAAGTCAAAGGGCTAGATCTACTGGTCAACGGGGATTCGGGGTGGCCTTCGGGGTGTTGCTATGCCACCGAAACATCGCACGGGTCCCGATGCATGTGTGAAAGTGTTCTGGCATGCGTAGACGCCCGTCTTGGGGCTCCATGGTGTGGCCCCCCTCCACGGAAGGTAGAGCAGCCGTCACTTAGAGGGGGGGATGCGCGGAAGAGTAGAGAGGGTCACGGCAAAAACTGGACGCACTTCATGTACAAACTGGACAAACTCTTTCCGAGTATCAGGGTTTCGGAGTCCGGAGTGGGTACTAATGTGCATCCCACCAATCAGGAAGAATCACACGGATCGTGTGTTTCTTTCTAGCTCTTGCGAGTCGTTGGATCAAGGGTGTGTTTCTTCCTAGCTCATGTGAGTCGTTGGATCAAAACTACCACAATCACTTTGTGAGCCAGACGACTCTATATATAGCCCACCTCTCGCCTTCCCTGCATAAGTCTTTCAGTTCATCGACTACATACATCTACCAGTTCATCGACTGCATACATCTACCAGTTCATCGACTGAATACAAATCATTCGGATTCGCCATCATACGTCCAACCGTGCATTTGATATGCATATATATGCATCACGAGCCACGGTTGGGCTGTATGATGACGATACCGATTGGTTTGTTCTAGATCCGACATAAAAGGTTTGATACAACTTCTTTTTTGTGACATAAGAGCTATCTCTCCTCCTACCTATTTTAGTTACACAACTACCTATTTGTGCCATGTCCGAAGCATCGCACCGGGCCCTCATACATGCGGGGTGGTGTGGTGGCATGTCCGAAGAGGCGGGACGCGTCTCTGGGGCGTGGCCCCCCTCACGGACGGCGATGACACGGTAGTAGACGTTCTGTGGTAACAATGCGGCGTCAATATTACTAAATACTCGGAGCGCGATAAAACCATGATTTTTTTTGCACGACATGGGCACATGTGCTATAGGAACGATGGTATTTTTTCATAATTTTTGGTGATGGAGAAGTATCCGAAAAATTCCCTCTACGCGGATTGCCCTTCGCGCGTCTATGGCTGTGGCCGGCGGCCTCCGGGGGCTAGCATGCCGCCAAATCTTGCGCCGGCGGCCTCTCGCAAGTCTGGAAGTGTTGTCGCGGTTGCAAACGCCCGGCACGCGTGTCCGGGGTGTGCCCCCCTCACGGACGGCGCTGCCGCCGGCACCTGGAGGGGGGAAACGGACGCGTGGGGTCTACACGGAGGGGATCTTGCCGTGGGTCTGCCCCGGATGTTGCTCCAAAGTGTTCCTATGGGCTCACCTAACACAACCGGGTCTGGAGGTCCACTGGTCAAAGCCCGTCCATGCAAAGTCAAAGGGGTAGATCCCGTGGTCAAACGCTACAGGGTTAGGCGGGACGGGGGCACTGGGGGTAGCAATGCCACCGGAGCGTCGCACCGGGCCCTCATACATGCGGGGTGGTGTGGTGGCATGTCCGAAGAGGCAGGACGCGTCTCCGGGGCGTGCCCCCCCCCCTCATGGATGGCGATGGCATCGTTACCACAGAACGTCTAATACCGAGCACTGAAAAGTTCACAGCAACTGTCCATTTTCTTCATGTAAGTCTAATGAATACCGGAGCTTATAACGTATGGATTAGTGAACTATTTAAACAGGTCAAATTGCTTTTCCCTCGGCGAGCTGGGACTATTTTTTTTAAAAAGCAGTTGCCATCTATGCCTACGGCATAGCCGTCGGCATAGGCGTCCTGTCTATGCCGACGGCCTTCCCGTCGGCATAAAAACGCACATGTCCACGGATCGATGTCGTGGCAAAGTGGCGGGCCTATGCCGACGGCCAGGCCGTCGGCATAGGGCCGGCCTTATCCCCTTGAGGTTCGCCACCACACCACCCATTCCATCTCCCTCTTCCTCCCCGACCCACACCCGCGCCGCCGCCCACCCGCGCCGCCGCCCACAACCTCCGCCGCCCGCCCCGAGCCCGCCGCCGCCCGCGCCTCCCCGCCCCGACCCCGCGCCGCCCCGCCCCAAGCCCGCCGCCGCCCGTGCCGCCTCGCCCCGAGTCCGCGGCACCCCTCCCCGAACCCGCGCCGGTCGGCGGCACCGACCCCGCGCCGCCCCGCCCCGACTCCGGCCGCCCCGACCCCGCGCCTCCCCGCCCCAACTCCGGTCGCCTCGCCCCGACCCCGTGCCTCCCCGCCCCCACTCCGGCCGCCCCGCCCCGACCCCGCGGCTCCCTGGCCCGACCTCGCGCCGGCCGCCCCGCCCCGACCCTGCGCCGGCCGCCCCGCCCCTACCCCGCGCCTCCCCGCCCCAACTCCGGTCGGGCCTCTCGAAGGTGATTTTTTTTGAAGTTTTTAGTGTTTTTTTAGTAATTTTGTAGCTAGTTAGATATAGATAGTTAGATAGGTATTTAGATAGTTAGTTACATAGTTAGATAGATAGTTAGATAGATAGTTAGATAGGTAGATAGTTAGATAGATAGTGAGATAGGTATTAAAAAAAATTGGTTAGATGAGATGCTATATGTTGCATACCTTGAATTTTTTTTGGTGAGGATGATGAATATGTGATGGCGATGATGAATATGTGATGACGATGATGAATATGTGATGACGATGATGAATATAGGTAGTAAAAAATTTTGGTTAGACGAATAGGTGATAATGATGATGATGAATATGTGATGACGATGATGAATATATTGTTAATGTTGTTAGTTTTTTTGCCTACATGATGCAAAAATAAATGAATGCATGTTTAAATGTTTTAAATATGCTCTATGAGTTGTGATGTTCTAATTTTTTGTCGCGATGGAATTTGCAGGCTTTGTGGTTTAGCATTTCATTGGAGTGACCGTTGTCCGGCGCGTTGGTCCCCCTGAGCATCCCTCTGCTGTTCGACTACTTCCTCTACAGCAGAGGGTGAGCTACAAGTCCATCTCCTCCAATTTTTCATATCACTAGATTTCATTCTCAAGTCAAGTGGCGTAACCTAGGCGTCTCCCGTCCGAAAGGGTTGCATCGATAAATATGCATTCAATTGCATATTTATCACCGCAGCTCTTTCGGATTGTCCAGCGTTTTCCATGGACAGCCCGAGGATGTGTAGATTGGGTATGTTCTCCATGTTCTACCCCGTTCTGAGACAGGATTTCGGCGGTGCCTCCCCATTGTTCTTCGGAGCACATTCTCTCGGCTATTTTCCGAGACGTGTATCTGGAGAACAGCGGGGAGGTGCTGCCGTAATTTTGTCTCGGAACGGGGTAGAATGGAGAACGTACTCAATCTACACATCCTCGGGTGGGATTAGGACCCATCTTTACCTATTAGAGATGTAGGTGGATTAAACGCGGTAGAAACTGAAAATTTGATGTGATTAATTTAAGTGAATCCTTAATTATGTTGTGTGGCTTGCAAAAAAGCAGAGGATGGCAGATAATCAGTGGATGTATAGTGGTTTTATCCGTCGGAATCGAGTAACATCAGAGTGGATCGCGAAAACCGATGTGTATTTGAAGGAGATATTCCGTCGTCCAATGAGAATTATCCCACCATGTCCCTGTGCGAGATGTGCCAGACGTCACCGTAGAAATCAGACGGACATGAGTGAGCACCTTCGCACACACGGATATATGCCAAACTTTGACATGCCGCCGATAAACATAGCCGAGTAGGACCGTGGTAGAGAGGAGGTGATGCGACAACGCATCGATGGATATGAGGACGACGGGGTCAGGGACATGCTAGATGATGTCATTGTTGCAGAAATGGCAAATGCGACACCTTTAGATAATGAACCGGAGGAGCCGGAGGCAACCGCAAAGGCCTTCTTGGAGGTCTTGGCCTCGTTGAAGAAACCTCTTTATGCGGGTGCGAAATTATCTCAGCTGGATGCCATCTCGCAACTAATTGCAGTGAAGGCCGAGTACGGCTGTAGCCAGAAATGCTTCGAAGCATTCCTGGGAGTATGGGCTAACAGCCTCCCTGAGGGTCATGAACTGCCGAAAAGCATGTACGATACAAAGAAAATCATGAAGGCACTCTCTATGGATTATGAGAAAATAGATGTTTGCCCGAAGAATTGCCTTTTGTTTAGGTACGAGTATGCAGATGACAAGTACTGTAGGAAGTGCGGTTCGTCTCGGTACATTGAGGTGGTCGGTGAGGATGGTGAGAAAAAGCAGCTAACCATCCCCGTTAAGGTTCTTCGATATCTTGATTTTATAAAAAGACTGCAGCGCCTTCTCATCACGAAGGAGTCTGCCAAAATGATGAAGTGGCACAAGGAAGGTATAAGGTACAATCCAAAAAAATCATACATCCATCGGGAGGGGAAGCATGGAAGTCATTCGATGAAGAATACCCCGAGGAAGCAGCCGAGGCTGGGAATGTAAGAATAGCCATATCAGGTGATGGGTTGAATCCATATGGTATGTCGTCCAATCCATACAGCTGCTGGCCTGTGTTTGTAATTCCACTCAATCTTCCTCCCGGTGCCCTAATGCAACGGAAGACCATGTTCTTGTCGCTCATCATTCCGGGGCCTGACTACCCGGGGAAGCAATTGGGTGTGTTTATGCAGCCGCTTGTGGATGCTTTGCACCATTCTTGGTACTTTCCGAGGTTGACATACGACCGGGATCTGCAGAGAAATTTCTTGATGAAAGTTTGGTTGCACTATTGCATGCATGACTTTCCAGGCTATGCTCTATTCTCCGGATGGTGTACAAGTGGTAAGATGCCATGCCCAGTGTGCATGCAGGCTCTGCGAATGATTTGGCTGAGTAAGGGTGGCAAGTATGTAGCCTTTGAACTGCATCGACAGTTCCTCCCTCCAGACCATCCAGACAGGGAAGACAAGAAGAACTTCATGAAAGGCCGGGTTGTTCATGAAGTAACCGAGATTCCAACATTTTCGGGGGCAGATGTTCTTGCTCAGCTAAAAGCTCTCAAGCCTAAAGTCAAAGGCAAAGCCAAAGCCAAAGGCTTCGAGGGATATGGTGAGACGCACAACTGGACGCAGATTACCCCCTTCTAGCAGCTTCCCTATTTCAAGGACCTCAAACTTCCTTACAATATTGATGTGATGCACACCGAAAAGAATGTGGCAGAGTCCCTTTTCCACACGATCCTCAACATTCCTGATAAGACGAAGAATAACGTAAAAGCTAGAGACGATCAACAGAGAATTTGTGATAGACCACGCCTGAACATGAAGCCTCCCACATGCGGTCAAAAAAACTGGTTCAAGCCAGATGCTGACTTTGTCCTTAAACCGCCAGAAAAAAAAAGAAGTACTTATCTGGCTGAAACAAATTTTGAAGTTCACCGATGGTTATGCATCGAATATAAGTAAGGGAGTCAATCTTTCAACGGGCAAAGTGACTGGCCTGAAGAGTCATGACTACCATGTGTGGATTGAGCGGATAATGCCGGTGATGGTTCGAGGCTATGTCCCCAAGCATGTCTGGCGAGTGCTTGCCGAGCTTAGCCATTTCTTCCGCATGCTCTGTGCTAAAGAAGTAAGTAAAGAGGTTATTGAAAAATTGCATAAGAAGGCACCGGAGTTGATAGTCAAGCTAGAGAAGATCTTTCCGCCAGGCTTCTTTACTCCGATGACACATCTCATTCTGCACCTCGCGAACGAGGTATTGTTGGGGGGCCCTGTGCAAAATCGCTGGCAGTACGGCCCTGAGAGGCAGAACAAGCATCTCCGACGGAAATGTGGAAACAAAGCTAAGATTGAAACTTCCATAGCTGAGGCAGTTATCCTAGAGGAGGTGTCAGACCTCAGGACATCATACTATCTAGACCATGTTCCCCATCTGCATAACAAGGTGCCTCGATACAATATAGAAGAGCCCAAGTATCAACCCAGACTCGATCTATTCAACGCGCAAGGTGGGAGGGCTGGGGCCTCGAAATCTTATAACATGCCACGACAAGAGTGGGAGGACCTCATGTTCTATATCTTGCACAACATCAAGGAAGTGAGGAAGTGTGGATGAGGTAATACCACTACACCATTCCTTTATGTCTTCCACATCATCATGTTTCATGTTCACTTAGTCCCGGTCTAACACCGCTTATCTTTTTTTAGTGATTTCGTTCAAGAGGAATGGACGGGAGTGAATCCTCCTACTAAGGCGGAGGCACTTACTCTTCTCCGTCATGGAAACCCTGGACGTAAAAATTTTGTTGCTTGGTTCATGGACAAAGTAATTTTCCACACTCCCCTATTAAATACCTACTTCAACATTTATTAGTTAACCGAACTAATGCACGCAACAATTTCCATTATACTTGTAGGGAAAAGATCCGAACATATCTATGGATGATGAATTGAGATGGGTTTCCATGGGTTTTGACCCTGCCGTCATGACATGTAAAAAGTATGATGTGAATGGGTATCGCTTCCATACAGAGCGGCACCAAAACAGCCGCCCCGATCCCAAAACTATAAATACTGGAGTGTACACCCCCGGTCAAAATTCAGTAGACTACTACGGAAGGGTACAAAATATATACGAGGTTAAATTCCGCCAGGGGCGTGAGACCCTAAGTCTGCCTGTGTTCAAATGCCGATGGTTCGATCCGCGGGAGGGGTAAAACATACGCCTTCCATTGGTTTGGTCGAAGTTAAACCATCAACCGTCTATGCCGGAGCCGATCTCTTCATTGCGGCTACCCAAGCTACACAAGTATATTATCTGCCTTACCCATGCCAGAAAGTGTATCTAAAGGGTTGGGAAGTTGTGTTCAAGGTGTCGCCACACGGTAAGCTACCAAACCCGAATGAAGACGATTACTACAACATTAACCCCATGACATACGAGGGAGTGTTCTATCAAGAGCAACCTGATGATGATGTGGTTAGAAACGATGACGCTAGACCATTGGGTGATGATGATGTGGACCCAAACATCGACGATGCACGGAATGATGGTGAGACCATTGTCAATGAAAATGACATACTTATGCTAGAAAAGTTAAACGAAGACGCTGACGACGAGGAAGAGCCTCCACCTCCGTCGGACAACGAAGATGATATGATTGATAGTGATGATGAGACGGACCGAGAAAGAGGTTACAACAGTGATGATTCATATGGGTTCTAGCAGATGTACGTTTCAAGTATTTTTTTCTATAGTTTAGGAATATGCATTTTTATTAATGTGTTTATTATCATGCCTTTTCCTTCATTTCATTAATTTACTAATTGCCTTTTCTCTTTTCAATGCAGGTTCATGGAACATGGGCAAGGGGAAGGCCGACGGCGTGGGTTTCCTACGCAAGGTCGTCGGCCTGCCTAGTCGGAGTGGTCGAGCACGTAATCCTCCCCCTCGGCTACTTGACGATGACTCCTCACAGGGAGATCGAGGGAGAGGTGCCCCTATAGGAGGAGGGGGCGGAGGGAGAGCCTCTAGAGGATGAGGTGCTGGGGGGAGAGCCACTACATGGGGTCGCGGCCAGAAACAACGCACCCTCACCGACTTAGGGGTGTTGTCTTCGAGGCCCTCCTCTAGTGAGGTACCCTCCTCTAGTGAGGTACACTCTAGGGAGGAGGAGGAGGAGGAGGTGGTGGTGGTGGTGGTGGAGGAGGAGGAGGAGGTGGAGGAGGAGGCAGGCGAGGAGGAGGAGGAGGTGGTGGTGGTGGAGGAGGAGGAGGAGGTGGAGGAGGAGGCAGGCGAGGAGGAGGAGGAGGAGGAGGTTGGGGAGGAGGTTGGGGAGGGGGAGGCAGGCAAGGAGGAGGGTGGTGGCGGGGATGATGGTGGTGACGGGAAGGGGGTTGACACAAAGGGGTGGCTGCGTGGCAACGCAAAGCTACCAAAGCAGGTTCCTGCTACTGAGGAGCAGAAGTGGCTCATTGAGCCCACGGGAAAAGAGTAAGTGGTTCATTATGTTGCTTGTCACATGCTTATTCCGGTTGTTATTTATTTTTCTTGTCACATGCTAATAGTTCATTCTTTTGCAGCAACTGGATATATTCTAAAGGGGTCCGTATTCCCAACGGCCTCATCACTGTCTTGCTGAAGTTATATTGGCCAGGGTTGTACTGTCCTGATCCAGTCAGGCAGCCGGACTGTCGGGTTTTGGCCACGGGCTGGGACCACTGGGAAGCGGCCCGCCACACGGACCATGAGACCCATGCCAAGGCCGTGATCACTACTTTCTGGGTGAGTTCTCTTCAGAAGCACAAGTCCATTCTAGTTTCATGAATGATTTAACTCATGGCTTCTCCCATTCTTGTTTCATGCATGATTGTAGAAATTCTATCGAGTTCTTCCGGAGCACAGGGTAGAGCGGACCAGATCGTGTTGCGCCAATGCAAGAAGAAGGCCCGCCAGATGCAGTACGAGGTGCGCTATGTGGCCATCTCCACATACTACCACGACTATCTTGGTGTGAAGATGACCAAGGAAGAAGCGCGGAGGATGGGCATTACCTTGGAGAGGCCCGAGTTCTTGGCGGTAAGTATAAAAGATTTTTCATTATGCTTTCATTATGCTTTCATTACCTTGTGGTACATTATGCTTTATGCTTTATGCTTCCATAACACCAATTTGGACACACCTACATGCCATTATGCTTTTATTATGTAGGTGTGTCCAAATTGGTGTTATGGAAAAGACGAGTCCTGGGCGGCATTGGTGGATCTTTGGTGTGATGAGGCTGGAGCCTGGGCGGCTATGAGAACCAAAAATAAGGCTAACCGAGGGACGGAGGGAGTACATGCTCAGGGAAACCGAAACCACTATCTCCACAAAGCAGTTAATGTATGACTAACCCCATTAAACATTCTTCTTCTTCTATTTACCATCACTTTCTTATGTATGACTAACCTCTGTTTGGTGGTGCGGGAGGAGAAACTGAAGCGGCCGCTCTCACACATGCAGGCGTGGGAGATCGCCCATACGCGGAAGGACCCCAAGCCTGGCGAGCCCAAGTACTACGGCAAGAAGACCGCAGGGAGGAAGAAGGCCTACTCCGAAGCATATCTGGAGTTACATCCTGACACACCTGGCCCCATTGCGGCGCCTCTGGACGACATGGCGGTGGTGAGGATGGGGCCCAAGGAGCACGGTCGGGACGCGGTTCTCGATGCTGTGATCACTCCTAGTATCTCCTACACACAGCTTCGTCGGATCAACCCGAGCCTGAGCCAGCGCACGAGCCAGCCAGTGACTAGTACATAGTCCCTCTTTCAGGAGCAACAATCTGTAAGTATTTTCCCTCTTATCTTCATTTCTCACTTCATTTTCCGCATTTAGTAGTTTTATGAGTTCCATCATGTCATACCGTAGGCCTACATGGAGTACACACTCCAGGAGACCATGGCGTGGCATCAGAGGCTTTATGAACACCAAGTGCAGAGGGATAGCCAGATGCAGCAGGCTTTTCAGGATATGGCGGCCGGCAGGTGTCCTCAGTTCCCTATAGCACAATGCCCTCCAACACAACCAGTGCTGATGAGCTTTGAGGAGTTTGTGGCACAGAACGCTGGCCCCTCGCCGGTTAGTTCATCCCTAATCTATTCACCCAAAGCATGTCATGCCTTTCAATACAGTCATAGATCCCGTGCATATGTCTTTTCAAAATGCAGGGAACAGGTGGATCTACCGTTGGCGGTGGTCTTCGCGGCACTCCGGAGACACGGAGCCCGACCACTCCGATCCACGGAGGCGGAGGAGGAGGCGGTCTTGGCGGTAGCGCTGCCGCTAGCAGTGACGACCTGGGCTTCGGCGATCTTGGCGGTGACGACCTCTGTGGTGCTCGACGTCCTGGCGCTTAAGCCTTTGGGTCACATTGTGGCGGTCTTGGTGGTGATGATACTTATATGCTTGTGATGTTTCTTATTGTTGTTTGTGAGATTCTTATGCTTGGTGGTGATGATACTTATATGTTTATGCTTTGCGATGCTTCTTATGATGTGTGATGATGAATTTGTTGTGTGATGCTGCTGGGTCAGCTGTTATGTGATGCATATATTTGTTGTGTGCTGTATATATTCAAATGAATTGAGCTGAAACAAAACAGAAAAAAGAAAAAAAACAGACAGAAACTATGCCGACGGCAAGGCCGTCGGCATAGAGCTGCCGTGAGCTCCCAGTGGCTGCCACGTGGCAGGTCTATGCCGACGGCTAGGCCGTCGGCATAGTTTCAAACTAAGCCGACGGCTAAGCCGTCGGCATAGGCCTGCTCCAGGAGCTTCCAGTGGCTGCCACGTGGCAGGTCTAAGCCGACGGTAGTTTCAACCTAAGCCGACAGCTAGGCCGTCGGCATAGACCCGCCCCAGGGGTGACGCCTGCTCGCCACGTGGCACGTCTATGCCGACGGCCTAGCCGTCGGCTTAGTTTCAAACTATGCCGACGGCTAGACCGTCGGCATAGACCTGCCACGTGGCGAGCAAGCGTTGGTCAGCACTTGATGGCGGCCGCCGTTAGGCGATAACGTTGCCGACGGCCGGGGCCGTCGGCATAGATGTACGGACACCGTCGGGATAGGGCATATGCCGACGGCCTTTCTATGCCGACGGCATTCCTGGCTACGCCGACGGATATGTTGCCGACGGCTCTATGCCGACGGGGGCCGTCGGCATAGGCCTGTCCCGACGGCCATTCAGGGCTATGCCGACGGCCCTGGCATAGGGTGCGATTCCGGTAGTGAACAAAGAGTGTACTACATGATGTACATCTACACTTCCAATGCATTTAGCCTTTAATCTACTAAATCGATATTGATTGACTAATGCACCAACTTGTGTTGTAGGTAGAGGCTACATGTCTATCCTTAATTACAGCATGCAACGGCCTTCATTTAATCTTCTTATCTCAATGGTCGCATGCACACATAAGTCTGCTACATTTGGGCATTAATTATGCCCTGGTCAATGTGTGAATCTCTAAATGTACAGTCTTTCACGGACATAGGGAGTAGGTTGAGCACTTGAGCATGAGCGTGTGTGTTGCGTCGTGTGCTGTGTGCCGCATGGGTGCGTGAGTGTTGCGTACGTCCATGTGTGGAAAAAATTTCCGTGCGTACGGGCTGTAAATCTCCCCCCTGCATACCCTGCATTAGATGACGCCACGTGGTCCACCTCGCCATCCGATGATTCACTGCTCAGATGCTCGGTTCGTTGTTTCTCGGCTCGGCAGCCCTTGCGTTCGGCTCCAAAACTTGCCATGTACGTACGATTCCGGCTCCCGTCAGCTACGCATAGATTGATTCCTAACATATGCATGAAGATTGCTAGCTTCTGCTTCCTCGATGCAGCCAGGGAAGTAGCCATTCGATCCTGAATTTCTCATGGCCGAGCAACCAGAATACTGTCATCTACGCGACGGGACTAACGGCCAGTTCGCCGGCTCAACGCTTACTGCAGCGGACGGAACGGTAAACATCTCGGCCGGGCGTCCGAAACGCGTCCTCTCCATCTCCATCCCATGATCAGTTCGGGCCGGAGCGACAGCCGCAGCCGACACGGGCCATTCTGCCGCAATCTGAAGCAGCACTACCGGGAAGAAGGTTGGGAGTGGCCATGGCGGAATCTGACAACGTCGCCTCCAAGGAAGACAAAGGTTTCTACAAGGAATTCAGTGCTATTGAACATACTGCGCGCAAAAGGTTGAGTAGCCTCCCTGTTGCAAAGGTTTTCATGAGCTATATATTTTTCCCTGCAAAAATCGTCAACTATGAAGTTGTAGCTATTCAAAGGCAAAACTGTTGTAAAGTATCAAATTTTTGGGATTTGCTGATTCATTTGCAATATAAGTATTTTCCAAATTGCCTGTGCTCAAAAAGTTCTCAGATTTTGTAATAAAAAATTAGCCTGACTTCATATGAAGTTTAGGCCTACACAAAAAGAGGTAGCATCTTTGCTACTGTTGAATAGCAAATCAGAGAAACCAGAGAAACAATAAAATAGTTAACCGCAGATTTGTGGCGACATCAGATAACACATGCAGATTTTTGGCAAGAAGTCAGATAGATATTCCAAATTCCATTGTTTACCTGAATTGGTCCTCACAATCTCAGGGTACTCATTATACAAGCAGGAAGCTACATCAGTTTGGTTCATTTTGCCAAAACATGAGCTCCTTCAGTACAAGACATATTTATATGACAATAGCTACAGAAAAATTTCACGGTTTTACATATGATATCATCAGTAGTGATGCTAGCTAGTATGGGATCGGTCTTGCTCTGTGCTCTTCATCTTGTTGATCAGCGACAAGCAATCTGATGCTATTTCCATTTGCCCTTCTGGCTGCTTGTATAGATCCCAAGTGAATTTGGATTATCAAACCATAGCCCACACCCCGTGAATTAGACAAAATCATTATCGAACAAGAAGCAATCAGAAAAGATTGCATCATCTCCGGTTTCCTCAGTCTCCTTTTCTCCAATGCTGAATTGGTTCCCAATTTTTCTGCAAAAAATGAATTAGTAAGTTTGTTCGGTTAAGACAGTGAAGTATACAGATGTGCTATCCATGACATCGCAGCTTCGCAAGTGACAAACGTGGAAGAAACTTTGTCCAGGGTGAGACAATATTAATCTTTGCGTTGCCACACATCATCAAGGTGGTTCTGCTCACACCAACGATTCCAGACAGCTACGTACTAAACAGTGATTAATTAAATGTTATTGCTGACCACTTTTGCTAGAACGAAATAGATTGACATTTTTTTTCATGGGGTGAAATAGATTGACATTAGAAACAAAAATCAATCAACATGAGACAAGGGGAGCAGCGGCGAGCAGAAGAGAAAGGGAATCGGAGACGTACCTACGTCGTCTGGCTGCCGGCCGCACTCCCTCTATCAAGTGTAGGACGAGGGCGGGCGGGGGACGAAGCAGACGATGGTGGAAGCAAATGATCAGCCGGTGGCGTACGACGGAGACGACTGCGGCGGCGGCGGCGACTACACCAAGGGATGCGGCGGCGGCGCCTGAATCTGACTCTAGTGCAGATGGGGTAAGGGATTGTGTGCCCAGTGCAGCCGAGCCGAAGTTTGAGAGGTTGCGGGCTTGTTTTGCAGGAGCCGAGAAGGGGTGCTCGAGCCGAGGAAGCCTGCGCACGGGAGCGGATCGTCGAATGGCGAGGTGGACCACGTGGCGTCATCTCACACAAGGTATGCAGGGAGAGCAGTTTACAGCCGGTATGCATAGAATTTTTTTCCTGTGTTTGCTACTGACAGTCGCTTTGGCCCCATCATGGTGTTGTCTTCTCCTCGTGAGTCAGCTGCCGTTACTTTGCGGGTGCATATTGGTGTCTTGTGACCGTAACCGGAACGACCGATTCAGGATCCACACAATAACGACCGCAGTCGTCCGACATGCTAATATGTGCATCGCAAATGAACGATCGATTGCCATGACAAACATCAAGTGAGTATATACACACCAATAAAATTCCCAGACGCAATGTGAAGCTTGATGGTTTCTTCTTCCATGAGCTAGGGGAAACAAACCAGATCGATGGCTACGTACATACATCTCACATCACAATCTCTTCCACCCAAGCATGCGCCATTGCCATCTACTCCTACATCCACATATGCCTGCCTCCATGCACCAGAGATCTCGATCCTTAACACCTAGCTACGACGAAGACCCGCATCACATACACTAGCTAGTTCTTGGGCGTACCGCTCTCTTGGCCTTGGCCTTGCACGGCGCCGTCGCGGGGATCGCCTCGCCGTCGTCGGCGGCCGCTCCACCCATCGCCCTTGTCTTCTTTTTCTCCCCCTTCCCCTCACCCATCTCTTCCTCTTCCGCCTCCTCGAGCCAGTGCCCGTGGTCGTCCATCCTCCTCGTGTTCCTGTATATCGCCGCCAGCGACCGGAACCTCGGCCTCCTCCTCGCGACCCCGCCGATGACGGCCTCCTCGTCTTGTCCGCCACCCTTGGGCCCACCGAGTTTCTCGCGTCTCTTCCCGGTGCTGCTCTCCACGGCGGGCACCCCCTCTTTACCATCTCCCCGCTTCTCGCCGGCTGCCATGACGCTCTCCGCGCTCTTGCTCTCCACGGCCCGCGCCTTCTCGCCAGCTGCCTTGACGCTGTCCGCGCTCTTGCTCACCACGGCCGGCCCCTTCTCGCCGGCTGCCCTGACGCTGTCCGCGCTCTTGCTCTCCGACTCGGCGCCGTCGTCGTCGCAGCCGCCGCCGCTGAGCTGGATGAGCTGCTCCGCGGCCTCCATCTCCACCGTGGTCGACGACGCGGCCGGCGCCTCTGCCTCCACCGGCTCCCCCATGACAGCCCTCCTCCGCCCCAAAGAAATACCGAACACGAGCGGTGGCAGATCGCCGGGGCGGCCGCGAATGGCGCGCGCGGGATAAATATATATCCTCAAGTATAGGCGGGCGACGACCGGCGACCGGACCGCGTGGGATCGGGGAGAGGACGCGCGGAGGAGGGGGCGCCAAGGAAAGGAATGACCCGGAAGGTGGCAGGAAGGGAGGAGACTCGTGCCCGCTTTCGTTTGGTTTTCGGTTGTTTGTTCTGGCCAAGTTTAGATTGCAATGCGAAACGGCTTTGAAACTTGACCCCGTCCGGTTACTTGTTCCTGGCACGTACCGACGTACGTATGCGCCGACGTTGACGGGTCGGCGTACCGGAAAAGCTAACAGAAAGCCACGGATCTTGGGGACCGCGTCAAGCGCAACAATTCATCTGCTGCTACTAGTTTCTATTGCTCTGACGACGACTTGAAATGGATGTTTGTATGCTTTGAGAATGTGAAGGAGAACAGGAGAAGAAGAATGATTTTAGGTTAGGACGGGAGGACAACGGGTTTTGAAACCATTTCATGTCGTCAGTCGGAATTCAGTGACGACTCGCGAGTCAATATTGGTCTGGTCATGGTGCAGAGTACACACGACGGGGCTAGAAATACAGCAAATGGAGAAACTCATGTGACCAAGCAGTCAATCTCCGGCTGCACTTTGGCTGTGGTGAACCTGTTTCACCATTTTTCATCCCAACAGTACGCAGTTAACGGATACTTGCATCAATGAGAACTTCCAAGAAGCACTCCTGGTCAGGCAATAATAACCAGGCAAGCTAGTAGAAACCGGCACACAGATAGATGGAACATGCTAACACCATGGTGAGGCAGCAAGCCTACAAATTATTCTAGCCAGGTGCAAACCAAAGTGGTGCCTTTACAGAACGTACGATTTCCTGCTGGATTGATTTTCTATACCCCTACTATACGCCCTTTGATTATGTAAAGAAGAGGAAGAAGAAGAAATCTCAAAGTAGTCAGCAAAATTTATTATCTACAAAAGAAACCAGTCAGACAAAACCTGTACTCACTCCGATGGTTCGACGGGAAAAATCTCCGGACTTCTGAAGGTCCGCGGCGGCAAACCGTTCCAACCTCAGTTTATCGCGATTATGAGGAAGCTAATGGAGACATACATGAGGAAGACGGGGTACAGCGCCAGGGCCTTCCTCCTTGGGTTCAAGGCGGTGCTCATGAATGGATACGCTGCCCAGGAGCTCCATGCCAATGTCACCGCCACCACGACGATCTTCAGCATGTCGTTGTCCTTCAGCAGGCAAATCAGAGCTCCCACGTCCATGGGGAACAAGCAGTATCCTAGAAGACTCGGGCTTTGGAAGAAGATGATTTGGCCGCCCTGCAAATGAAACAATATGGTCATTGCCACCAGAACACCAGGTGTGTATACATGTGCAAGCATGTGTGGGAGAGAGACGAGGGGTTTAAGTACCAGAAGCAGCACATTCAGCGTGAGGATTATAGCACCGGCAGCCAGTACAGCAAACGCAACAGCAAATACTTCAGACTACAAACACAAAAGGCATGTTATCAGAATCAGTAGGTGACTAGGTGATACATCAAATAAGAATTAAAAAGTGAACTGCAATCATAGGATGAAGCGTTCATACAGATTAGTGGATCCCCAAGTATACTGGCGTGTAGATTAATGAGCATGTAAATTTTCTATCAAAATGAAATTAATTCGTTCTAGGTGTGAATTCTGTTGCTGGCGATGAGAACGACTTCAGAAGAACATCAAATGCCCAAGTTGCTGAAAAATGGTTCACGCTGCACTGCTGCAGCACTTTCTATTTTCATGACAGCTCTCCCTCCTTAGAATAATTTTCATCAAACACTAGCTATTTACTGGACCTCTTGAAACGTTATTAAAGCGAAAGTATGCTACTGAATTGGAGATGCCATAGATAAATTAGTGGAATGGGCAAGGCCACCTAGAAGGTTCGCGGGCAAACTACAAATTAGGCATGTCTCTAGTACCCTTTTTCACAAGGAAAAGCATAGTCCCCCTTCTAAGAATACACTACCTTCCAGATTTAACAGCACTCTCCCCAAAATTTCACTTTACTCCTGAATAATGTATTGTATATGACATGGAATGACGTTTTAGCATCTTGAGAATGCTCGAGTTCCCTAGGAAGATCGAGAGGCTGACGGTATTGCAAGTCCGACTCCAGTAGGGTAGTAGAAATTATACAAGAGCATGCCAGGTGCAAATAGCATGGCAATGGAGAAATCTTCCTATACTCTTTATGCTCTTTTCTTTACAAAAGTGCACTTCTAATCCTAATTTGTAAAGCAAGTTCGTAAAGCTCATGCAACAAATAAGAATGTGCTGGAGATGTATAACAATCCAGCCTTAACACTGTTTGGTTTGTAGTCAAGGATTTCTTTCCATCCCCTGCTGAATCTACAATACGTACAGCAGCAGTTATCAGGTCATCTACAGTGTCTGCAACGCTTTTGCATTTCAGATAAATAGTACCGGATGAACTGGTATTAACTATTATTAACGTTGTTAACCATCACCCATGCAATTGACAAGTACTAACAATATTTTCACCTGATCAATGTGGGGCCTCATGAATTAAACACTTAAAGGTTTGTACTGGTTCATTCTAACTAAAGTATTTGAAATGCAGGAGTTGCACCGAGCACATTGAATATTGATGGACCTGAATTTCAAATGATCGGAAAAATGCAGTAGCTACCTTCCTGACAGAGGCCGACCATGAGAGGGTGAGGCCGAGGAAGACGATGAAGAAGAAGGGGCCCCAGAGATCCCAGTCCCGGAGCGCCTTGCCGGGGTCCTCGCGGTAGGGGTTGGGGAAGACGACGAGCTTGAGGTTGCTGACGATGCGGGTGAGGTCGCGCTTGACGGTGTCCCAGACGGGCTCCGTGAGCGTGTTGGCGGGGCTCCCGAACCCGTCCGCGCCGATGGGGATGGGGATGGCGACGGAGGCGCAGGGGAGCGGCGCGGGGGAGAAGGTGGGGGGCGGCTGGGGCCGGAAGCTGGCCGGAGGGGGCACGGGAGGGATGTTGGCGACGGGGATGGACGCACGCGGAGGGGAGGGCGGCCGCGCGGGCAGGACGGCGGCGGCGGTGGGGGCGGCGTGGATGAGGCTCTCGATCTCGTCCATGTCGGACTGCGCCGACGACGGGTGGAGCGGGATGGTGTCGCCCTGGGGCTGCGCGTGCGACATCGCTGGGCGCGCGGGCTAGGGCTCCGCCGGGCGGCGAGATCTCAGTGGTCGCGGGAGGGCGGCGGGCCGGCGAGCGAGACGAGGAGGGACGGTGGCGAACGGCGGACCGGACCAGGGGAGGAAGAAGCACGCGACGAGGGGGTTGCACGGACGGACGGAACTGGCTGTCGAATGGCGCGAGCGCGACGCGACTCGGTGTGCCTGCGGGATATTTTTTCGCGGTTCGCAACTTTTCCTTTTTTTGGGGTGCGGATACGGAGGTTCGTTTATCCAGCCTCCACAGGAAGTTCGGCCTGGACTGAAGTCCCCAAGAAGACGGGCGAAAATGCAAGTTCTCAGCTAACAATTCCCCAGATTCCAAGGTTCGGCCTGGACTCGGTCTGGTTTGACGTCATTTGTTGCTAAACGAATTTGAGTGGCCGAAATAGTTTTTGCACTCCCCTCACGACGGCGTCTGGGGTTTCCCTTCTCTGGTCGGACTTCTAATCCGGTGTCAATTTCGTTTCAGCAATCCTTATAATCTTCAGGGTTTCAATTGTTCGAGCTGATGAAGGAGGAGGCAAGTGCGCAAAGTCACCTTTACCGGTTCCGGTAGCTAGTGGTGGTCTTCTCACCAACGAGCAACTGATACCACATTGTAACGACCGAACCTTGGAAAGGGATCGATCGCACAGAGAATTTGGGATGAGGAGAGCAGACGACGAGGCAAGGTAGGAGAAGGGGATTAAGATTCAGAATGAGAGAGTTTAATTACTCGCTGCCTTGTCCCTCGAGGACCAGGGCTTTAGTACAGACAGACCCACACACCACGCACTTGGGCCACATGCGGCCCCAAGGCTACCCACTGGGCTCAACCCACCTCTTACCACCTCTCCTACTCTTGCTAGTCCACCGCTACGCAGTAGCAGGTGTGACAATTCCCCCCCCCCCCCCCCCTTGAGCGAGAGCGTCTGCATCCCAACACGGAGTTGCTGGGTAACGATGACGAAGTACATTGTAATCCTCCCATGTTGCTGCATCAGGAGAAAGGGAGGTCCATTGAACACGGACCTGCACGACTGAAGTGTTCCCCTTTTTCACCATGCGTCGATCCAGGATCAGTTCTGGTTGTAGTGGAGTTGCTGTCAGGTCTAGGGGTCGAGGTAATTCAGAGAAGACCGGTGAGTAATCTTGTGTGAACGGCTTCAGTTGGGAGACGTGAAACACAGGATGGATACGACTGCTTGCTGGTAACTCCAGCTTGTATGCCATGGAGTCGATCCTTTGCTCGACAGAGAAGGGCCCAAAGAACTTGAAGGCCAGTTTGGGGCAAGAGCGATTTGCTACAGTAGACTGGGCATAGGGTTGCAATTTCAGCAATACTTGTTCACCCACTGCAAAGGATCGCTCCGTTCTGTTGCGGTCCGCCTTCTGTTTGTACCTGTTCTGTGCCTGAGCTAACTTGTGCTTTGTCCACTCCAAGTCAGCACTAGTATCCTCCGGCAAGTGTGTAGCAAGGTCTGGTAGGCCTCCCAAATTTGGTTCTTGGCTGTACAAAGCTTTGAAAGGAGATGTATTCAGTGAAGAATGATGTGTAGTATTGTATCAGAACTCTGCAGTGGGAAGCCATTTACGCCATTGCTTCGGGTTGTCATGAACGGCACATCTTAGGTACATCTCAAGGCACTGATTCACGCGTTCACTTTGGCCATCAGTTTGAGGATGGTATGCTATTGAATAACTGAGTTTGGTGCCTGCTGCGTCGAGCAATCCACGCCACATCGCACTGGTAAAGATCTTGTCACAATCTGAAACGATCGAGTGAGGAACGCCATGTAATTTGATGATATTGTCCCAAAAGGCACGAGCAACTGTAGCTGCTGTAAATGGGTGACGAAGAGGAACAAAATGGGCATATTTTGTTAAGTGATCAACTACCACCGTGATCACCTCATAACCTTCAGAAGTTGGCAACCCTTCGACAAAATCCATGGTGATGTCACGCCAAGGTTCTGTAGGTATCGGCAGTGGCTGGAGGAGGCCTCGAGTTTTCAGGTGTTCGTGTTTGGCATGCTGGCAGGTTGCACATTGACGCACAAAATCCTCCACTGCCTGTTTCATGCCACGCCAAGCAAAGAGCTTCTTGATCCGTTGATAAGTTGCTGTTACTCCGGAGTGGCCACCCACAGCGCGACGAAAAACTTCCCAGGTAATGTCAGTATGTGTCTGTCGGAAAGCCCAGAGCCAGAGCGCGGCATGGCCCTCAACATAGAGAGTCGTTGTCGCCACCCAGTTGTGCAGTGGCACTTGGTACAGCTCAAAATATGCGAGACAACGATCCAGCCAGACTCGCGGGGCCTCACCCTCGAAACGGGGAAATTGGTGCTTCGGAGGACGGGGCACGTACTCGTCGCGCTGTCTCGGTGGCAACGCACGCCCCGATGGTGTGTGCTGCGCCCCTGGTACGGGCAGCAGCGACGGTCCCTCATTGACGAGTCGGGCAGCCTGGACCGGGCCTGTGAGGACTTGCGGAATTGGGAGGGCGCTTGGAGGTGGCGGGGCACGCAGACTGTGCGGTGGAGGCTGGACCGGCGCCTCCCGAGTCGGTGCAGAGCGGAGCGGTGTCGTCGCGGGTTCGTCGACCTGTGAGCCGGTGGACAGAGCCGAGGAGGCAGACGGGGAAGCCACCTTGCGGACATCATCCACCTCTGCATGTGTTAGACCGATCTGCTTCGCCAGACTCTTCAGCTCGAGTGAGACCTGCATGTTGAACGTGGTCTGCGCCTCTGCCCGCTTGTCCGCCAGGATCTTCTCTTCATCAAACTTGGAGAGCAGCGTCTCCATCAGGGCAGTGAGATACGCTGACTGCTCTCCCATGGCGGCTAGTAATTGCCGCGTCTGGACCGAAGGCTTGGACGGCGCCGTTGCACCTGCCCCGAGCAGATCGAACCCCGCGTAGGATTTCGGGCGACCTCACCGGAGTGAAATCGCACCTACGGCGGTGGATGTTACCGACCCGGCCAAGGGAGTAGGGGGTGACGCGACGGCAAAATTTTTCTCTCCAGGAAATTGTGGCTTTGATTACCAATTGTGACGACCGAACCTTGGAAGGGGATCGATCGCACAAAAAATTTGGGATGAGGAGAGCAGACGACGACGAGGCAAGGTAGGAGAAGGGGATCGAGATTCAGAACGAGAGAGTTCAATTACTCGCTGCCTTGTCCCTCGAGGACCAGGGCTTCAGTACAGACAGACCCACACACCACGCACTTGGGCCACATGCGGCCCCAAGGCTACCCACTGGGCTCAGCCCACCTCTTACCACTTCTCCTACTCTTGCTAGCCCACCGCTACGCAGTAGCAGGTGTGACAATTATACGGTTGTTGTATTTGATTCTTTTGAACCATTTGCATACTTGGTACTTTCCTTCTCATGGACCCACCATGTGGATGCCATTTTTCTCTCATCCATTCCACTCATGTACGATTACATGCACTGCTTAACTCTCTCTCCATCAAAACCTATTCTTTTTTATTTTCTTGTTATAATTTAAATCATTTATATATTTTAAACCATAACTCTATTTTTGAAACTTTTTATATATTTGAACTCCCGGCACGAAGACTATGACAACAAGACCAATGGATACACTTTAAACATGTTTAAATTTTAGCATTTCAATCAACTTAGTTCACTCAATCTATTTCAGTGTGTTTTCTAAATGACTTTCTTTTGTTTCTTCGTTCACTCATTTCAGTTTCAGTTATATTTCACATATATCAGCTTCTTGAAACAATTGATTTTCTAAATGAGTGAAATTAGCTCCTGAAAATACTTGAAGCATGTCCTTTCAAATGAAATGGGTGAAAATAGTCTTTTGAAATGAGTGAAATTAGCTCCAAAAAATAATTGAAACATGTCTTTCAAGTAAATTAGTCCTTTGAAATGAGTGAAATAAGTTTTATTTGAATTATGTTTTGTATATAAGTGAAATTAGTTTTCAAATTGAAAAATGATTTTTTGTGAAACTCATTTTTTAGTCTGTTTATTGTGAAATTGCTTCGTTCAATAATTTCAGTTTCATTTATATTTCGCATATACCACTTCTTGAAACCGGTGTTTTTTTCTTCAGAAATGAGTAAAATTTAGACCTTCAACTGTGTGAAATCTGTTTTTATATAAAGAGTGAAATGTATTCTTGAGTGAAATATGTTAATTGAAACCAAGGAAATATATTTGCGAAGAAGAGTGGAACATTTTACATGCATATTTCAGAAATCATTTATGTCAACATTTCAAAGAAATTAAGCGTATGTGAAGTCAGTTTCTTTTTTGGAAACGAGTGAAATATATTATTTCAATTGAGTGAGTGTAATGTGTTTTTAAAATGTGTGAAACATATCTTTTGTAAATAATATAAGTGAAATCGTGTATTGAAATGAGTGAAATATATATTTCAAATGAGAAAATCAGTTTTTTTCCAAGATAAGTGAAATATGTTTTTTTTTGTTGAGTGAAAATATGTTATCTGGAATCAGTGAAATAAAATTAGTTGAAATGTATCCATTTTTTAATCTTGTTTTAAAGGTCTTGCCTTCAGTAATTCAAATATGTAAAAATATCACCAATTGAATTTATTGTTTAATAGATATCAATCGAAAAATTTCGCTATCAAATTTAATACTAGTCTTTTCTTGGGAGAGACACTTGTGCATGTTTAATTGACGCACTACTATGCACATGTAGAACCATAAAAGCTGCATGAGCATGCATATGGTTCCACAATAGGTTTGTATTCTCACGTATTGAAGTGTACAAATACGTGAGAATACAACATATTGAAGTGTGAAAAGAGACTCTTCAATATTGTATGGTAATGGTTTCGTCTTTGGCGAACCAAATTGGAGGTCCGCAAAACTGCATATCAGCGATGGAGCCGCTCGAGCTCGGGTGTGGAGGTGATCCATTATTTTTTTTGGGTGGTTGCTATGGTGCTAGAGGCAGGTGACGAGCGTTGGTGTCAAGCTCAGAGGTTTCTTCAATGTTGTTCATAGTTTTACTTCTTGACTGGTGTTCCTTTGTGCAAAGGCTACCATTCTATTTGTTTAGTTTTGCAAGGTCGATATATACATGGCTTGTAGAATACTTTTTATGATATAAATGAGACACGTATTATCATGAAAAAAAGAGAGACTCCCGCAAAAAGAGGGTGTAAAAGAGACGCCCACCGCTCGCGCATGACGCATCCACGGTCTGAGGGTCTTTAAGAACCAAGTTGGCGCGATGTGCTCCGCCGCCACCATGAGGTTCCCGCACCACTCCGCACTTGAAGGAAATATGCCCTAGAGGCAATAATAAAGTTATTATTTATTTCCTTACATCATGATAAATGTTTATTATTCATGCTAGAATTGTATTAACCGGAAACATAATACATGTGTGAATACATAGACCAACAGAGTGTCACTAGTATGCCTCTACTTGACTAGCTCGTTAATCAAAGATGGTTATGTTTCCTAACCATGAACAAGGAGTTGTTATTTGATTAACGAGGTCACATCATTAGTAGAATGATCTGATTGACATGACCCATTCCATTAGCTTAGCACCCGATCGTTTAGTATGTTGCCATTGCTTTCTTCATGACTTATACATGTTCCTATAACTATGAGATTATGCAACTCCCGTTTACCGGAGGAACACTTTGGGTACTACCAAACGTCACAACGTAACTGGGTGATTATAAAGGAGTACTACAGGTGTCTCCAATGGTAGATGTTGGGTTGGCGTATTTCGAGATTAGGGTTTGTCACTCCGATTGTCGGAGAGGTATCTCTGGGCCCTCTCGGTAATGCACATCACATAAGCCTTGCAAGCACTGCAACTAATAAGTTAGTTGTGAGATGATGTATTACGGAACGAGTAAAGAGACTTGCCGGTAACGAGATTGAACTAGGTATTGGATACCGACGATCGAATCTCGGGCAAGTAACATACCGATGACAAAGGGAACAACGTATGTTGTTATGCGGTCTGACCGATAAAGATCTTCGTAGAATATGTAGGAGCCAATATGGGCATCCATGTCCCGCTATTGGTTATTGACCGGAGACGTGTCTCGGTCATGTCTGCATTGTTCTCGAACCGTAGGGTCCGCACGCTTAACGTTACGATGACAGTTATTATGAGTTTATGCATTTTGATGTACCGAAGGTTGTTCGGAGTCCCGGATGAGATCACGGACATGACGATGAGTCTCGAAATGGTCGAGACGTAAAGATTGATATATTGGAAGCCTATGTTTGGGCACCGGAAGTGTTCCGGGTGAAATCGGGATTTTACCGGATTACCGGGAGGGTTACCGGAACCCCCCGGGAGGCAAATGGGCCTATTGGGCCTTAGTGGAAAAGAGAGAAGGGGCAGCCCACAGGCTAGCCGGCCGAACCCCCCTTCCCTAGTCCTATTAGGACTAGGAGAAGGGGCCGGCCCCCCTCTCTTCTCTTTCTCCCGAAGAGTCCTATTAGGAATAGGATTTGGGGAAGGAGTCCTACTCCCGGTAGGAGTGGGACTCCTCCCTGCGCCTCCCTCCTAGCTGGCCGACCCCCTTGCCCCTGGCCTTTATATACGGGGGCAGGGGGCACCCCATAGACACACAACTTGATCATTGAGATCGTTCCTTAGCCGTGTGCGGTGCCCCCTGCCACCAAATTCCACCTCGATCGTACCGTTGTAGTGCTTAGGCGAAGCCCTGCGTCGGTAGTACATCAAGATCGTCATCACGCCGTCGTGCTGACGAAACTCTTCCTCGACGCTTTGCTGGATCGGAGCCCGAGGAACGTCATCGAGCTGAACGTGTGCTAAGAACTCGGAGGTGCCGGAGTAACGGTGCTTGGATCGGTCGGATCGGGAAGAAGACGTACGACTACTTCCTCTACGTTGTGTGATCGCTTCCGCAGTCGGTCTGCGTTGGTACGTAGACAACACTCTCCCCTCTCGTTGCTGTGCATCACCATGATCTTGCATGTGCGTAGGAAATTTTTTGAAATTACTGCGTTCCCCAACAGTGGCATCCGAGCCTAGGTTTTATGGTTTGATGTTATATGCACGAGTAGAACACAAGTGAGTTGTGGGCGATACAAGTCATACTGCCTATCAGCATGTCATACTTTGGTTCGGCGGTATTGTTGGTTGAGACGATCCGGACCAACCTTACGCGTACTCTTACGCGAGACCGGTTCCCTCGATGTGCTTTGCACATAGATGGCTTGCGGAAGACTGTCTCTCCAACTTTAGTTGAACCAAGTGTGACTACGCCCGGTCCTTGAGAAGGTTAAAACGGAGTCTATTTGATGAACTATCGTTGTGGTTTTGATGCGTAGGTGAGATGAGTTCTTACTTAAGCCCGTACCAGCCACGTAAAACTTGCAACAACAAAGTAGAGGACGTCTAACTTGTTTTTGCAGGGTATGTTGTGATGTGATATGGTCAAGGCATGATGCTGATTTTATTGTATGAGATGATCATGTTTTGTAACTAAGTTATCGGCAACTGGCAGGAGCCATATGGTTGTCGCTTTATTGTATGCAATGCAATCGCGATGTAATGCTTTACTAGATTACTAAAGGTAGTAATAGTCGTGAAAGCATAAGATTGGCGAGACGACAAGGATGCTACGATGGAGATCAAGGTGTCGCGCCGGTGACGATGGTGATCATGACGGTGCTTCGGAGATGGAGATCACAAGCACAAGATGATGATGGCCATATCATATCACTTATATTGATTGCATGTGATGTTTATCCTTTTATGCATCTTATCTTGCTTTGATTGACGGTAGCATTATAAGATGATCTCTCACTAAATTATCAAGAAGTGTTCTCCCTGAGTATGCACCGTTGCCAAAGTTCGTCGTGCCCAGACACCACGTGATGATCGGGTGTGATAAGCTCTACGTCCATCTACAACGGGTGCAAGCCAGTTTTGCACACGCAGAATACTCAGGTTAAACTTGACGAGCCTAGCATATGCAGATATGGCCTCGGAACACAGAGACCGAAAGGTCGAGCGTGAATCATATAGTAGATATGATCAACATGACGATGTTCACCATTGAAAACTACTCCATCTCATGTGATGATCGGTTATGGTTTAGTTGATTTGGATCACGTGATCACTTAGAGGATTAGAGGGATGTCTATCTAAGTGGGAGTTCCTAAGTAATTTGATTAACTGAACTTAAACTTATCATGAACTTAGTACCTGATAGTATCTTGCTTGTTTATGTTGCTTGTAGATAGATGGCTCGTGCTATTGTTCCGTTGAATTTTAATGCGTTCCTTGAGAAAGCAAAGTTGAAAGATGATGGTAGCAATTACACGGACTGGGTCCGTAACCTGAGGATTATCCTCATTGCTGCACAGAAGAATTACGTCCTGGAAGCACCGCTGGGTGACAGGCCTGCTGCTGGAGCAACGCCAGATGTTATGAACGTCTGGCAGAGCAAAGCTGATGACTACTCGATAGTTCAGTGTGCCATGCTTTACGGCTTATAATCGGGACTTCAACGACGTTTTGAACGTCATGGAGCATATGAGATGTTCCAGGAGTTGAAGTTAATATTTCAAGCAAATGCCCGAATTGAGAGATATGAAGTCTCCAATAAGTTCTATAGCTGTAAGATGGAGGAGAACAGTTCTGTCAGTGAGCATATACTCAAAATGTCTGGGTATAATAATCACTTGATTCAGATGGGAGTTAATCTTCCAGATGATTGCGTCATTGACAGAATTCTCCAATCACTACCACCAAGCTACAAGAGCTTCGTGATGAACTATAGTATGCAAGGGATGAACAAGACTATTCCCGAGCTCTTCGCAATGCTGAAAGCTGCGGAGGTAGAAATCAAAAAGGAGCATCAAGTGTTGATGGTTAGCAAGACCACTAGTTTCAAGAAAAAGGGTAAAGGGAAGAAGAAGGGAAACTTCAAGAAGAACAGCAAGCAAGTTGCTGCTCAAGAAAAGAAACCCAAGTCTGGACCTAAGCCTGAAACTGAGTGCTTCTACTGTAAGCAGACTGGACACTGGAAGCGGAACTGCCCCAAGTATTTGGCGGATAAGAAGGATGGCAAAGTGAGCAAAGGTATATGTGATATACATGTTATTGATGTGTACCTTACTAGAGCTCGCAGTAGCACCTGGGTATTTGATACTGGTTCTGTTGCTAATATTTGCAACTCGAAACAGGGACTACGGAATAAGCGGACACTAGCAAAGGACGAGGTGACGATGCGCGTGGGAAACGGTTCCAAAGTCGATGTGATCGCGGTCGGCACGCTACCTCTACATCTAACTTCGGGATTAATATTAGACCTAAATAATTGTTATTTGGTGCCAGCGTTGAGCATGAACATTATATCTGGATCTTGTTTAATGTGAGACGGTTATTCATTTAAATCAGAGAATAATGGTTGTTCTATTTATATGAATAATATCTTTTATGGTCATGCACCTTTGAAGAGTGGTCTATTCTTGTTGAATCTCGAAGATAGTGATACACATATTCATAATGTAGAAGCCAAAAGATGCAAAGTTAATAATGATAGTGCAACTTATTTGTGGCACTGCCGTTTAGGTCATATCGGTGTAAAGCGCATGAAGAAACTCCATACTGATGGGCTTTTGGAATCACTTGATTATGAATCACTTGGTACTTGCGAACCGTGCCTCATAGGCAAGATGACTAAAACACCGTTCTCCGGTACTATGGAGAGAGCAACAGATTTGTTGGAAATCATACATACCGATGTATGTGGTCCGATGAATATTGAGGCTCGCGGCGGATATCGTTATTTTCTCACCTTCACAGATGATTTAAGCAGATATGGGTATATCTACTTAATGAAACATAAGTCTGAAACATTTGAAAAGTTCAAGGAATTTCAGAGTGAAGTTGAAAATCATCGTAACAAGAAAATAAAATTTCTACGATCTGATCGTGGAGGAGAATATTTGAGTTACGAGTTTGGTGTACATTTGAAAAATTGTGGAATAGTTTCGCAACTCACGCCACCCGGAACAGCACAGCGTAATGGTGTGTCCGAACGTCGTAATCGTACTTTACTAGATATGGTGCGATCTATGATGTCTCTTACTGATTTACCGCTATTGTTTTGGGGTTATGCTTTAGAGACGGCCGCATTCACGTTAAATAGGGCACCATCAAAATCCGTTGAGACGACGCCTTATGAACTATGGTTTGGCAAGACACCAAAGTTGTCGTTTCTTAAAGTTTGGGACTGCGATGCTTATGTGAAAAAGCTTCAACCTGATAAGCTCGAACCCAAAGCGGAGAAATGTGTCTTCATAGGATACCCAAAGGAAACTGTTGGGTATACCTTCTATCACAGATCCGAAGGCAAGACATTCGTTGCTAAGAATGGATCATTTCTAGAGAAGGAGTTTCTCTCGAAAGAAGTGAGTGGGAGGAAAGTAGAACTTGACGAGGTAACTGTACCTGCTCCCTTATTGGAAAATAGTACATCATAGAAAACTGTTTCTGCGATGCCAAACAGTGAGGAAGCTAATGATGATGATCATGAAGCTTCAGAACAAGATACTACTGAACCACGTAGATCAACCAGAGTGAGATCCGCACCAGAGTGGTACGGTAATCCAGTTCTGGAAGTCATGATGCTAGATCATGATGAACCTACGAACTATGAAGAAGCGATGGTGAGCCCAGATTCCGAAAAGTGGCTTGAGGCCATGAAATCTGAGATGGGATCCATGTATGAGAACAAAGTATGGACTTTGGTTGACTTGCCCCATGATAGGCAAGCAATTGAAAATAAATGGATCTTCAAGAAAAAGACTGACGCTGACGGTAATGTTACTGTCTATAAAGCTCGACTTGTCGCAAAAGGTTTTCGACAAGTTCAAGGGGTTGACTACGATGAGACCTTCTCACCCGTAGCGATGCTTAAGTCCGTCAGAATTATGTTAGCAATTGCCGCATTTTATGATTATGAAATATGGCAAATGGATGTCAAAACTGCATTCCTGAATGGATTTCTGGAAGAAGAGTTGTATATGGTACAACCAGAAGGTTTTGTCGATCCAAAAGGAGCTAACAAAGTATGCAAACTCCAGCGATCCATTTATGGACTGGTGCAAGCATCTCGGAGTTGGAATAAACGCTTTGATAGTGTGATCAAAGCATTTGGCTTTATACAGACTTTTGGAGAAGCCTGTATTTACAAGAAAGTGAGTGGGAGCTCTGTAGCATTTCTGATATTATATGTGGATGACATATTGCTAATTGGAAATGATATAGAATTTCTGGATAGCATAAAGGGATACTTGAATAAAAGTTTTTCGATGAAAGACCTCGGGGAAGCTGCATACATATTAGGCATAAAGATCTATAGAGATAGATCAAAACGCTTAATTGGACTTTCACAATGCACATACCTTGACAAAATTTTGAAGAAGTTCAAGATGGATCAAGCAAAGAAAGGGTTCTTGCCTGTGTTACAAGGTATGAAATTGAGTAAGACTCAATGCACGACCACTGCAGAAGATAGAGAGAAAATGAAAGATGTTCCCTATGCTTCAGCCATAGGCTCTATCATGTATGCAATGCTGTGTACCAGACCTGATGTGTGCCTTGCTATAAGTTTAGCAGGGAGGTACCAAGGTAATCCTGGAATGGATCACTTGACAGCGGTCAAGAACATCCTGAAATACCTGAAAAGGACTAAGGATATGTTTCTCGTATATGGAGGTGACAAAGAGCTCACCGTAAGAGGTTACGTTGATGCAAGCTTTGACATTGATCCGGACGATTCTAAATCGCAAACCGGATACGTGTTTACTTTAAACGGTGGAGCTGTCAGTTGGTGCAGTTCTAAACAAAGCGTCGTAGCGGGATCTACATGTGAAGCAGAGTACATAGCTACTTCGGAAGCAGCAAACGAAGGAGTCTGGATGAAGGAGTTCATATCCGATCTAGGTGTCATGCCTAGTGCATCGGGTCCAATGAAAATCTTCTGTGACAATACTGGTGCAATTGCCTTGGCAAAGGAATCCAGATTTCACAAAAGAACCAAACACATCAAGAGACGCTTCAACTCCATCCGGGATTTAGTCCAGGTGGGAGACATAGAGATTTGCAAGATACATACGGATCTGAATGTTGCAGACCCGTTGACTAAGCCTCTTCCACGAGCAAAACATGATCAGCACCAAGGCTCCATGGGTGTTAGAATCATTACAGTGTAATCTAGATTATTGACTCTAGTGCAAGTGGGAGACTGAAGGAAATATGCCCTAGAGGCAATAATAAAGTTATTATTTATTTCCTTACATCATGATAAATGTTTATTATTCATGCTAGAATTGTATTAACCGGAAACATAATACATGTGTGAGTACATAGACCAACAGAGTGTCACTAGTATGCCTCTACTTGACTAGCTCGTTAATCAAAGATGGTTATGTTTCCTAACCATGAACAAGGAGTTGTTATTTGATTAACGAGGTCACATCATTAGTAGAATGATCTGATTGACATGACCCATTCCATTAGCTTAGCACCCGATCGTTTAGTATGTTGCTATTGCTTTCTTCATGACTTATACATGTTCCTATAACTATGAGATTATGCAACTCCCGTTTACCGGAGGAACACTTTGGGTACTACCAAACGTCACAACGTAACTGGGTGATTATAAAGGAGTACTACAGGTGTCTCCAATGGTAGATGTTGGGTTGGCGTATTTCGAGATTAGGGTTTGTCACTCCGATTGTCGGAGAGGTATCTCTGGGCCCTCTCGGTAATGCACATCACATAAGCCTTGCAAGCACTGCAACTAATAAGTTAGTTGTGAGATGATGTATTATGGAACGAGTAAAGAGACTTGCCGGTAACGAGATTGAACTAGGTATTGGATACCGACGATCGAATCTCGGGCAAGTAACATACCGATGACAAAGGGAACAACGTATGTTGTTATGCGGTCTGACCGATAAAGATCTTCGTAGAATATGTAGGAGCCAATATGGGCATCCAGGTCCCGCTATTGGTTATTGATCGGAGACGTGTCTCGGTCATGTCTACATTGTTCTCGAACCGTAGGGTCCGCACGCTTAACGTTACGATGACAGTTATTATGAGTTTATGCATTTTGATGTACCGAAGGTTGTTCGGAGTCCCGGATGAGATCACGGACATGACGAGGAGTCTCGAAATGGTCGAGACGTAAAGATTGATATATTGGAAGCCTATGTTTGGGCACCGGAAGTGTTCCGGGTGAAATCGGGATTTTACCGGATTACCGGGAGGGTTACCGGAACCCCCCGGGAGGCAAATGGGCCTATTGGGCCTTAGTGGAAAAGAGAGAAGGGGCAGCCCACAGGCTAGCCGGCCGAACCCCCCTTCCCTAGTCCTATTAGGACTAGGAGAAGGGGCTGGCCCCCCTCTCTTCTCTTTCTCCCGAAGAGTCCTATTAGGAATAGGATTTGGGGAAGGAGTCCTACTCCCGGTAGGAGTGGGACTCCTCCCTGCGCCTCCCTCCTAGCCGGCCGACCCCCTTGCCCCTGGCCTTTATATACGGGGGCAGGGGGCACCCCATAGACACACAACTTGATCATTGAGATCGTTCCTTAGCCGTGTGCGGTGCCCCCTGCCACCAAATTCCACCTCGATCGTACCGTTGTAGTGCTTAGGCGAAGCCCTGCGTCGGTAGTACATCAAGATCGTCATCACGCCGTCGTGTTGACGAAACTCTTCCTCGACGCTTTGCTGGATCGGAGCCCGAGGAACGTCATCGAGCTGAACGTGTGCTAAGAACTCGGAGGTGCCGGAGTAACGGTGCTTGGATCGGTCGGATCGGGAAGAAGACGTACGACTACTTCCTCTACGTTGTGTGATCGCTTCCGCAGTCGGTCTGCGTTGGTACGTAGACAACACTCTCCCCTCTCGTTGCTGTGCATCACCATGATCTTGCGTGTGCGTAGGAAATTTTTTGAAATTACTGCGTTCCCCAACAGCACTGGCATAGCACGAGATAGCGCAAAGTGTTTTTTACCGGTTGTCGGTGTCAAAACCGGCGGATCTCGGGTAGGGGGTCCCGAAATGTGCGTCAAGGCCGGATGGTAACAGGAGACAAGGGACATGATGTTTTTACCCAGGTTCGGGCCCTCTCGATGGAGGTAATACCCTACTCCTGCTTGATTAATATTGATGATATGGGTAGTATAAGAGTAGATCTACCACGAGATCAAGGAGGCTAAACCCTAGAAGCTAGCCTATGGTATGATTGTTGTATATGGAGTTGATGTCCTACGGACTACAACCCTCCGGTTTATGTAGACACCGGATAGGGTTAGGGTTACACAGAGTCGGTTACAATGGTAGGAGATCTTGAATATCCGCATCGCCAAGCTTGCCTTCCACGCGAAGGAAAGTCCCATCCGGACACGGGACGAAGTCTTCAATCTTGTATCTTCATAGTCCTGGAGTCCGGCTGAAGGTATAGTCCGGCTACCCGAACACCCGCTAATCCAGGACTCCCTCAGTAGCCCCTGAACCAGGCTTCAATGACGACGAGTCCGGCGCGCAGATTGTCTTCGGCATTGCAAGGCGGGTTCCTCCTCCAAGTCTTTCATAGAAGATCGTAAACACCAAGAGTAGTTTCCGGCTCTGCAAAATAAGTTTCCACATATTGCCATAGAGAGAACAATATTAACACAAATCAAATCTGCTGACGTATTCCGCAGTGCGTCATCACACTACGGCCAAGTCCTTTACTCGAATCGTTTTTACTTTTCCACCTCAGCACATTTTGCGAGGCGGTTTCCTTGGCACGTCTTGTCAAAGCAGAGATCGTGTACCCCTTTTACGGGATTCTCATCAATACGGACGTGGGTAACCCAACCGTGCCCGTTAGCACGTTTCCTCGATTAAAGACGAGTCCCGAACGGTTACAGGGAGGGCTCTTGGTATTCAACCTCTTATAAAGAGACCAAGGCCTTACTCCTTTTTTCAATCTCAAGCGAGTTCGCCCGTCGCCTCGAGTTCCAACACCCTAGGCTCCAGATTCCAGGCGCTTCGGACCTTCGATGATGTCCGATTCTGACCTTCAAGGCCGATGGACGCCCTCCTCTGTCACGGAGGAGGACGTACTAAAGTTGAGGGAGGCTAAGTTCCTGACCGGCGAAATTTCGCATAGGTTGCCTGCTCAAGGGCAGGTCATTCCCAGTCCCCAGCCCGGTGAGAGCGTGGTGTTCATGTCTCACTTCCTTCGGGGGCTGGACTTCCCAATGGGTCCCTTTGTGAGGGGACTGCTGTTTTATTACGGGCTGGAATTCCATGACTTAGCTCCGGAGTCCATCCTCCATATCTCCTCGTTTATTGTCGTGTGTGAAGCGTTCTTCCGTGTTACCCCTCACTTCAGATTATGGCTCAAGACCTTCAAAGTGGAGCCGAAGATGATCAAGGGACGGCACGCAGAGTGCGGAGGCGTTGTTATAAGCAAAAATACTGATGCTCCATGGCCCGAGGGCTCTTTTCAAGAGGAGCTAGGCTTGTGGCAACGAGAGTGGTTTTATATCACCACTCCCCGGAGCACCAAGTGGGTGGTGCCTCCTGCCTTTCGCTCGGGTCCCCCACCACGGCTAGCGTCATGGGTCAACAGAGGGTTAGATTGGGGTTTGCCCAAAGACGTGCCCTTGTTACTGGGCCGCATTAAGGATCTCTTGGAAGGAGACCTCAGCCTGGTCAAGGTGACGCAGGTCATGCTGATTCGCCGAATATTGCCCGGCAAACGTCGCTCCCTTCGCCTGTGGGAGTTTAATCCAGAGGGACCGCGAGCTCTCCAGAATTTCATGGGCGCAACGCCCGCGGAGATGTATAAACTGTTCTTCGGATCACAAGAGATGTGTCCGGATTTAACAGAGGACGCAGGCCTAAGCTGCAATCGCCCGAATACTCAAGTAAGCAACCTTGTGCCCGTACCTTCTATCCGTATAATTGTCATAAACTTGCCCCTAAAAGAGCCGTCCTTTTAAACAGGAGTGGATAGCGAAGGCAAAGCTGATCAGGTGTCCGGCTCCCCTTCCCGAAACCAGGCCGGATCCCGTGCTGGTCAGGATGCTGGAGATAATGCCTTTGGAGGGAAGCAAGGGGGAGGACAAGGAAACTATGGCCTCTTCGCAGGAGGCTGCTCCGAAGGGAGGAACCGACAATTCCTCTCCTAAGGGGCAGAAGAGAGCCGCCTCTGACGAACCGGAAACCATGGCCTCGAAGCGGGGGGAAAATCCTCATCAGAGGGTCCGACACCGGGGAGTTCCTCGGCCGGACTACGCCCTCAAGGGGATCAGCCCTCCAGCGAGCCGTAAGTAGAGAAAGATTTTCCTTTTGAGGGATGAGGGAAATCCTTGATTTATATCTGAGAAGATTAACCGAATTTTTACCTTGTAGCTCGGACCTCAGCCCTTCTCAGCAGAGCTCGTCTTCAGGGGATCTCCTTCCGGAGATGATGGAGAGCGGGACGCCTCCCCCTGCCGTGCCGCCTAGCGAGGTGGGCGACCCTGAGGTGTCGTCGCGGAGGGTTTCTCCGAATCCGGCAGGGGCGGAAGATAGCTATGTGGCCCCCCGAGGTTCTCCGCGTCCGGCCTTCAAAAGAGGTCATGGGACAAGTCCGGCACTGTCTGGTGCTCGGCCGGAGGAGCTAAAGATTCTGCTGGGGCGAGCTTCTATCTCGGAGGAGCATCGTGCATTGATGGGCACGGTGATTGAAAGGATCTCATCCGCAGAGAGCGGATTGCATGAGGCCGTCAAAATTTTACTAACGGGTTTTGAGGTACATTAGATAATGTACACTTTTGTCAGTTGCGCATGAATAAGATGCGCCTTGTGTAGATAGTAGCCCCTGAGACTCTGCGCGTCGTCAAGAAATGACGGCACGCGGAGGATCATAATCCCAGGTCTAAGATGTCGCCTTTGAATGTAGGCGGCAGGGTGTCCGGAATCGAGCCGAACTGATGATTTTGCCGAACTAAAGCGGCAACTGGACGTGGCAGATGCCGACATCGCGCTTGTCAACAAGCGGCTTGATGAGGCTCAAGGTATGTAATTCCTCGGGCGGCATCAGGTAAGAAGAGCTTTATGCCAGTGTCTTACGATGTGTGTGCTTGACGCAGATGGTGCGGCCGCCGTGGAGAGTCTTAGGGCAAAACTTGCCCGAGCTAAAGAACAAGCCAGAGAAAGTGATGCGGCTGCCAAGAAAGTCCTTGAAGAGCTGAGAGCCGAACAGGCTGCTCATTGCCGAAGCAAGGAAGAGATGGCCGAAAAGTTAAGGAGTGCTGCAGACCGTTGCAGACTTCTTGAGAAAGAAGACCAGGCGAAACAGACGAACTTAGAGAAGGCCGTTGCCAATGCCAAGGACGCGCGCTCTGCAATGAGAGCTGCGAAGGAGGAGCTGCGTTAGGCCGAACAGATTGCGGCTGGAAAGCCCTTTATGCTGCGAAGGAAATTTTGCGATCCGAAGTTTGCTCCCTTGGACCGGATGTGGAGTGTGGAGGATACCTATCTGGATTTGGCAGCGAGTGCTGCTGATGCGACCGAACACTTTCGAGATCAGAAAGATCGCGAAGTGGAAAAGCTTTTCTGGTCGCAATTTCACAATCCAGAGTGTCCACTGGCAGTGGACGATGGGCCAAACTGAATAGGTTGTCCGGACTCGCCATGAAGTATGTCATGGGTCATCTGTGGCCGGGGAGATCGGAGCCGAAGAGTTATTTCAGTTTGGTGCAGTAATTCCTTGACGCGGTGCCGCGTATTAATGCAATGAAGAGGTCAGCATGCATAGAGGGCGCAAGGATGGCTCTTGCCCGTGTCAAGACATACTGGGCAGAGATGGAGACCACCGTTGTTGCGTCCCGAGATTCGGACAAAAGCCGAGTACCCTCCGAGCACTATTTTCAGGAAGTCCTTGAAGGCGCTCATGTAATAGAGACGCAGTGCTTGAAAGAGCTATGTTATGATAGCATATGTAATTATAAAGTAATATTTTGATAAACAGTAGTGGCCTTTTTATACTTGTGCCTTCAAGTATTGGGAACACCTCCTGTGCGGCCGTTTTAAGATATATATATATATACAAAATCTGAAAGATGGCAGTCGTTGGCTTCAGCCCCCACGCACATAGTGCGGGGGTGCTCGCAGAAGACGCATTTTCACACTTAACCCAACGTCTTGGTCCTACAAAGGAGGTGATAGCGCAGCGGGCCAGGCAACCGGACTATAATGCTTTAACACTTTCACTTAGCCATAGGAGCTTTAACACTTTCACTTAGCCATAATGCTTTAACACTTTGGTTATATCAGAAAAAACCAGGGGATGTGTAGCAACAAGAGACAGTAAAAAAAGGTTTACGCATGGTCTTAATCTAAAAGGAATCCTTTAGGACAGGTCCCTACTGCACGTCTGCGCCTGTGTCTCCGTTGTGCCGTATCCTGGACGGGCGCCGCACGACGTTCATCTGTAAAAGAGAGGAACTGAGTTGAAAACGGATCGTGCCGAACAAGTTTAAAATAAACAAAGTATAAAGTAAAATATATAAAATTGAGCTTTATTGTCTCTTATTGTATATGCATGGAGCCCCTAGTGGGGGTATATGGCCACTAAGCCTGCATCAACGATGATTTTGTCCCGAACTCGTCTATCCGCGTTCGTGATCTTTAATGACCTATTTCGAAGTTTCTTGGCCGGTGAGGCCATTTTACTGTGGGGCTGTCAAAGCGGCCGCACAGTCCTCCGCTTGGGGAGGCGCACTTTAGTGCTTCCCCTTCAAAAAGATGATGCCTCGTGGACCGTGTTGGGGAACGTAGCAGAAATTTAAAATTTTCCTACGTGTCACACAGATCTATCTATGGAGAGACTAGCAACGAGGGGAAGGAGAGTGCATCTACATACCCTTGTAGATCGCTAAGCGGAAGCGTTCAAGAGAACGGGGTTGATGGAGTCATACTCGTCGTGATCCAAATCACTGGAGATCCTAGCGCCGAACGGACGGCACCTCCGCGTTCAACACACGTACGGAGCAGCGACGTCTCCTCCTTCTTGATCCAGCAAGGGGAAAGGAGAGGTTGATGGAGATCCAGCAGCATGATGGCGTGGTGGTGGAAGTAGCGGGATTCCAACAGGGCTTCGCCAAGCGCTGCGGGAGGAGGGAGATGTGTCATGGGAGGGAGAGGGAGGCGCCAGGGCTTAGATGGGGCTGCCCTCCCTTCCCCCCCCCCCCCACTATATATAGGGCCAAGGGAGAGGGGGGGCGCAGCCTTGGCCCTTCCTCCAAGGAAGGGTGCGGCTAGGGAGGAGTCCCTCCTCCCCAAGGCACCTAGGAGGTGCCTTCCCCCTTTAGGACTCTTCCTTTCCTTATCTCTTGGCGCATGGGCCTCTTGGGGCTGGTGCCCTTGGCCCATATAGGCCAAGGCGCACACCCCTACAGCCCATGTGCCCCCCCCGGGGCAGGTGGCCCCACCCGGTGGACCCCCGGGACCCTTCCGGTGGTCCCGGTACAATACCGGTGACCCCGAAACTTGTCCCGATGGCCGAAATAGCACTTCCTATATATAATTCTTTACCTCTGGACCATTCCGGAACTTCTCGTGACGTCCGGGATCTCATCCGGGACTCCGAACAACATTCGGGTTACCGCATACTAATATCTCTATAACCCTAGCGTCACCGAACCTTAAGTGTGTAGACCCTACGGGTTCGGGAGACATGCAGACATGACCGAGATGACTCTCCGGTCAATAACCAACAGCGGGATCTGGATACCCATGTTGGCTCCCACATGTTCCACGATGATCTCATCGGATGAACCACGATGTCAAGGACTTAATCAATCCCGTATACAATTCCCTTTGTCCATCGGTACGATACTTGCCCGAGATTCGATCGTCGGTATCCCGATACCTTGTTCAATCTCGTTACCGGCAAGTCTCTTTACTCGTTCCGTAACACATCATCTCGTGATCAACTCCTTGATCACATTGTGCACATTATGATGATGTCCTACCGAGTGGGCCCAGAGATACCTCTCCGCTTACACGGAGTAACAAATCCCAGTCTTGATTCGTGCCAACCCAATAGACACTTTTGGAGATACTTGTAGTGTACCTTTATAGCCACCCAGTTACGTTGTGACGTTTGGCACACCCAAAGTATTCCTACGGTATCCGGGAGTTGCACAATCTCATGGTCTAAGGAAATGATACTTGACATTAGAAAAGCTTTAGCATACGAACTACACGATCTTGTGCTATGCTTAGGATTGGGTCTTGTCCATCACATCATTCTCCTAATGTTGTGATCCCGTTATCAACGACATCCAATGTCCATGGTCAGGAAACCGTAACCATCTATTGATCAACGAGCTAGTCAACTAGAGGCTTACTAGGGACATGGTGTTGTCTATGTATCCACACATGTATCTGAGTTTCCTATCAATACAATTCTAGCATGGATAATAAACGATTATCATGAACAAGGAAATATAATAATAATCAATTTATTATTGCCTCTAGGGAATATTTCCAACAGTCTCCCACTTGCACTAGAGTCAATAATCTAGTTCACATCGATATGTGATTAACACTCAAGGTCACATCCCCATGTGACTAACACCCAAAGAGTTTACTAGAGTCAATAATCTAGTTCACATTTACCATGTGATTAACACTCGATGAGTTCTGGGTTTGATCATGTTATGCTTGTGAGAGAGGTTATAGTCAACGGGTCTGAACCTTTCAGATCCGTGTGTGCTTTACAAATCTCTATGTCATCTCCTAGATGCAGCTACCACGCTCTATTTTGAGCTATTCCAAATAACTGTTCTACTATACGAATCCAGTTTACTACTCAGAATAATCTGGATTAGTGTCAAAGTTTGCATCGGCGTAACCCTTTACGACGAACTCTTTTACCACCTCCATAATCGAGAAAAATTCCTTAGTCCACTAGTTACTAAGGATAACTTTGACCGCTGTCCTGTGATCCATTCTTGGATCACTCTTGTACCCCTTGACTGACTCATGGCAAGGCACACTTCAGGTGCGGCACACAGCATAGCATACTATAGAGAGCCTATGACAAAAGCATAGGGGACGACCTTCATCCTTCCTCTTTCTTCTGTCGTGGTCGAGCTTTAAGTCTTAACTTCATACCTTACAACTCAGGCAAGAACTCCTTCTTTGACTAATCCATCTTGAACACTTTCAAGATTATGTCAAGGTATGTGCTCATTTGAAAGTACCATTAAGTGTTTTGATCTATCCTTATAGATCTTGATGCTCAATGTTCAAGTAGCTTAATCCAGGCTTTCCATTGAAAAACACTTTCCAAATAACCCTATATGCTTTCCAGAAATTCTACGTCATTTCTGATCAACAATATGTCAACAACATATATTCATCAGAAATTCTATAGTGCTCCCACTCACTTCTTTGGAAATACAAGTTTCTCATAAACTTTGTATACACCAAAATCTTTGATCAAAGCATACATTCCAACTCCGAGATGCTTACTCCAGTCCTTAGAAGGATTGCTGGAGCTTTGCATACTTATTAGCATATTTCAGGATTGACAAAACCTTCCGGTTGTATCACATACAACCTTTCCTCATAAATCATCGAGGAAACAATGTTTTGACATCCTATCTGCAAGATTTCATAAATGATGCAGTAATTGCTAATATAATTCCAACAGACTCTTAGCATCGCTACGAGTGAGAAAGTCCCATCGTAGTCAACTCCTTGAACTTGTCGGAAAACATCTTAATGACAAGTCGAGCTTTCTTAATGGTGATACTTACCATCATTGTCCGTCTTCCTTTTAAAATACATATGTACCCAACAGCCTTACGACCATCAAGTAGTTCTTCCAAATTCTACACTTTGTTTTCATACATGGATCCTCTCTCGGATTTTATGGCCTCGAGCCATTTATCAGAATCCGGGCCCACCATCGCTTCTCCACAACTCGTAGGTTCATTGTTGTCTAGCAACATGACTTCCAAGATAGGATTATGTACCACTCTGAAGCAGTACACATCCTTGTCATCCTACGAGGTTTGGTAGTGACTTGATCTGAAGTTTCATGATCACTATCATAAGCTTCCACTTCAATTGGTGTAGGTGCCACAGGAACAACTTCCTGTGCCCTGCCACACACTAGTTGAAGAGACGGTTCAATAACCTCATCAAGTCTCCACCATCCTCCCACTCAATTCTTTCGAGAGAAACTTTTCCTCGAGAAAGGACCCGATTCTAGAAACAATCCCTTATTGCTTTCGAATCTGAGACAGGAGGTATACCCAACTGTTTTGGGTGTCCTATGAAGATGCATTTATCCGCTTTGGGTTCGAGCTTATCAGCCTGAAACTTTTTCACATAAGCATCGTAGCCCCAAACTTTTAAGAAATGACAGCTTAGGTTTTCTCTAAACCATAGTTCATACGGTGTCATCTCATCGGAATTATGTGGTGCCCTATTTAAAGTGAATGTGGTTGTCTCTAATGCCTAACCCATAAACTATCGTGGTAATTTGATAAGAGACATCATGGTATGCATCATATCCAATAGGGTGCAGTTATGATGTTCGGACACACCATCACACTATGGTGTTCCAGGCTGTATTAGTTGTGAAACAATTTCCACAATGTCTTAATTCTGTGCCAAACTCGTAATTCAGATATTCATCTCTATGATCATATCATAGATATTTTATCCTCTTGTCACGACGATCTTTCAACTTCACCCTGAAATTACTTGAACCTTTCAATAATTCAGACTCGTGATTCATCAAGTAAATATACTCAACATCTACTCAAATCATCTGTGAAGTAAGAACATAACAATATCCACTACACGCCTCAGCACTCATTGGACTGCACACATCAAAATGTATTACTTCCAACAAGTTGCTTTCTAGTTCCATTTTACTGAAAAACGAGGCTTTCAGTCATCTTGCCCATGTGGTATGATTTGCATGTCTCAAGTGATTCAAAATCAAGCGAGTCCGAACGGTCCATTTGCATGGAGTTTCTTCATGCATATACACCAATAGACATGGTTCGCATGTCTCAAACTTTTCAAAATGAGTGAGCCCAAAGATCCATCAACATGGAGCTTCTTCATGCGTTTTATACCGATATGACTTACGTGGCAGTGCCACAAGTAGGTGGTACTATCATTATCTTATATCTTTTGGCATGAACATATGTATCACTACGATCGAGATTCAATAAATTATTCATTTTAGGTGCAAGACCATTGAAGGTATTATTCAAATAAACATAGTAACCATTATTCTCCTTAAATGAATAACCGTATTGCGATAGACATAATCCAATCATGTCTATGCTCAAAGCAAACACCAATCTCGATGGTAGAGGGAGACGCGCGATGCTTGATCACATCAAGCTTGGGAAAAACTTCCAACACATATTGCCAGCTCACCTTTAGCTAGTCTCCACTTATTCCGTAGCTTTTATTTCGAGTTACTAACACTTAGCAACCGAACCGGTATCTAATACCCTGGTGCTACTAGGAGTACTAGTAAAGTACACATCAACACAATGTATATCCAATATACTTCTACCGACCTTGCCAGCCTTCTAATCTACCAAGTATCTAGGGTAATTCTGCTCCAGTGGCTGTTCCCCTTATTACAGAAGCACTTAGTCTCGGGTTTGGGTTCAACTTTGGGTTTCTTCACTAGAGCAGCAGCTGAATTGCCGTTTCATGAAGTATCCCTTCATGCCCTTGCCCTTCTTGAAACTAGTGGTTTCACCAACCATCAACAATTGATGCTCCTTCTTGATTTCTACTTTTGTAGTGTCAAACATCGCGAATATCTCAAGGATCATCATATATGTCCCTGATACATTATAGTTCATCACGAAGCTCTAGCAGCTTGGTGGTAATGACTTCGGAGAAACGTCACTATCTTATCTGGAAGATCAACTCCCACTTGATTCAAATGATTGTTGTACTCAGACAATCTGAGCACAAGCTCAACAATTGAGCTTTTCTCCTTAGTTTGCAGGCTAAGAAAATCGTCGGAGGTCTCATACCTCTTGACGTGGGCACGAGCCTGAAATCCCAATTTCAGCCCTCGAAACATCTCATATGTTTCGCGACGTTTCAAAATGTCTTCGGTGCCTCAACTCTAAGCCGTTTAACTGAACTATCACGTAGTTATCAAAATGTGTATGTCAGATGTTCGCAACATCCACAGACAACGTTCGAGGTTCAGCACACTGAGCGGTGCATTAAGGACATAAGCCTTCTATGAAGCAATGAGGACAATCCTCAGTTTACGGACCTAGTCCGCATAATTGCTACTATCAACTTTCAACTAAATTTTCTCTAGGAACATAACTAAACAGTAGAACTGAAGCGCGAGCTACGACATAATTTGCGAAGACCTTTTGACTATGTTCAGGATAATTAAGTTCATCTTATGAACTCCCACTCAGATAGACATCCCTCTAGTCATCTAAGTGATTACATGATCCGAGTCAACTAGGCCGTGTCCGATCATCACGTGAGACGGACTAGTCAACATCAGTGAACATCTTCATGCTGATCGTATCTACCATACGACTCATGCTCGACCTTTCAGTCTTCTGTGTTCCGATGCCATGTCTGTACACATGCTAGGCTCGTCAAGTCAACCTAAGTGTTTCGCATGTGTAAATCTGTCTTACACCCATTGTATGTGAACATTAGAACCTATCACACCCGATCATCACGTGGTGCTTCGAAACAACGAACTGTCGCAACGGTGCACAGTTAGGGGGAACACTTTCTTAAAATTTTAATGAGGTATCATCTTATTTACTACCGTCGTTCTAAGAAAATAAGATGTATAAACATGATAAACATCACATGCAATCAAATAATAGTGACATGTTATGCCCAATATCATATAGCTCCTTTGATCTCCATCTTGGGGCTCCATGATCATCTTGTCACCGGCATGACACCATGATCTCCATCATCATGATCTCCATCATCGTGTCTTCTTGAAGTTGTCTCGTCAACTATTACTTCTACTACTACAGCTAACGGTTAGCAATAAAGTAAAGTAATTACATGACGTTTATGTTGACACGCAGGTCATAAATAAATTAAGACAACTCCTATGGCTCCTGCCGGTTGTCATACTCATCGACATGCAAGTCGTGATTCCTATTACAAGAACATGATCATCTCATACATCACATATATCATTCATCACATCCTTTGGCCATATCACATCACATAGCATACCCTGCAAAAACAAGTTAGACGTCCTCTAATTGTTGTTTGCATGTTTTACGTGGATGCTGTGGGTTTCTAGCAAGAACGTTTCTTACCTACGCAAAACGACAACGTGATATGCCAATTGCTATTTACCCTTCATAAGGACCCTTTTCATCGAATCCGATCCGACTAAAGTGGGAGAGACAGACACCCGCCAGCCACCTTATGCAAGTAGTGCAAGTTTGTCGGTGGAACCGGTCTCACGTAAGCGTACGTGTAAGGTTGGTCCGGGCCGCTTCATCCCACAATGCCGCCGAATCAAGATTGGACTAGTAACGGTAAGCATATTGAACAAAATCAACGCCCACAACTACTTTGTGTTCTACTCGTGCATAGTAACTACGCATAGACCTAGCTCATGATGCCACTGTTGGGGAACGTAGCAGAAATTCAAAATTTTCCTACGTGTCACCAAGATCTATCTATGGAGAGACTAGCAACGAGGGGAAGGAGAGTGCATCTACATACCCTTGTAGATCGCTAAGCGGAAGCGTTCAAGAGAACGGGGTTGATGGAGTCGTACTCGTCGTGATCCAAATCACCGGAGATCCTAGCGCCGAACGGACGGCACCTCCGCGTTCAACACACATACGGAGCAGCGATGTCTCCTCCTTCTTGATCCAGCAAGGGGAAAGGAGAGGTTGATGGAGATCCAGCAGCACGACGGCGTGGTGGTGGAAGTAGCGGGATTCCAACAGGGCTTCGCCAAGCGCTGCGGGAGGAGGGAGATGTGTCATAGGAGGGAGAGGGAGGCGCCAGGGCTTAGATGGGGTTCCCTCCCTTCCCCCCCACTATATATAGGGCCAAGGGAGAGGGGGGGCGCAGCCTTGGCCCTTCCTCCAAGGAAGGGTGCGGCTAGGGAGGAGTCCCTCCTCCCCAAGGCACCTAGGAGGTGCCTTCCCCCTTTAGGACTCTTCCTTTCCTTATCTCTTGGCGCATGGGCCTCTTGGGGCTGGTGCCCTTGGCCCATATAGGCCAAGGCGCACACCCCTACAGCCCATGTGGCCCCCCGGGGCAGGTGGCCCCACCCGGTGGACCCCCGGGACCCTTCCGGTGGTCCCGGTACAATACCGGTGACCCCGAAACTTGTCCCGATGGCCGAAATAGCACTTCATATATATAATTCTTTACCTCCGGACCATTCCGGAACTCCTCGTGACATCCGGGATCTCATCCGGGACTCCGAACAACATTCGGATTACCGCATACTAATATCTCTATAACCCTAGCGTCACCGAACCTTAAGTGTGTAGACCCTACGGGTTCGAGAGACATGCAGATATGACCGAGATGACTCTCCGGTCAATAACCAACAGCGGGATCTGGATACCCATGTTGGCTCCCACATGTTCCACGATGATCTCATCAGATGAACCACGATGTCAAGGACTTAATCAATCCCGTATACAATTCCCTTTGTCCATCGGTACGATACTTGCCCGAGATTCGATCGTCGGTATCTCGATACCTTGTTCAATCTCGTTACCGGCAAGTCTCTTTACTCGTTCCGTAACACATCATCCCATGATCAACTCCTTGATCACATTGTGCACATTATGATGATGTCCTACCGAGTGGGCCCAGAGATACCTCTCCGCTTACACGGAGTAACAAATCCCAGTCTTGATTCGTGCCAACCCAACAGACACTTTTGGAGATACCTGTAGTGTACCTTTATAGCCACCCAGTTACATTGTGACGTTTGGCACACCCAAAGTATTCCTACGGTATCCGGGAGTTGCACAATCTCATGGTCTAAGGAAATGATACTTGACATTAGAAAAGCTTTAGCATACGAACTACACGATCTTGTGCTATGCTTAGGATTGGGTCTTGTCCATCACATCATTCTCCTAATGATGTGATCCCGTTATCAATGACATCCAATGTCCATGGTCAGGAAACCATAACCATCTATTGATCAACGAGCTAGTCAACTAGAGGCTTACTAGGGACATGGTGTTGTCTATGTATCCACACATGTATCTGAGTTTCCTATCAATACAATTCTAGCATGGATAATAAACGATTATCATGAACAAGGAAATATAATAATAATCAATTTATTATTGCCTCTAGGGCATATTTCCAATAGACCGGGCATCTTAAGCGTGAGAGATGCATAATGCGGTATTGCGTTAAAGCGGGCAAAAGCTTCGCGTCCTAGTAGTGCTTGATAGCGACTTGAGAACGGGACGATATGGAAGGTCAGCTTTTCGCGGCGGAAGTTATCGGCAGAGCCGAATATAACTTTGAGCCGGAGAAAACCCATACAATGGGTGTCCGGACCAGGTGTTACCCCTTGAAAGGAGGTTTTGCTGCGGCAGATTCTTGCTGGGTTTATCCCCATGTGATGGATTGTATCCTGATATATCAGGTTTAGTCCGCTGCCGCCGTCCATAAGGACATTTGAAAACCAGAGTCCGCCAATTATTGGATCGAGTATCAAGGCAGTCCAGCCTGCATTCTTGATATTTCTAGAATAATCTAGCTGATCGAAGATGATTGGTTTTGACAACCAGTCGCAGGACCTTTTGGGGATAGGTCGTGTGGTGCGTACCTTTATGGGCGCCGCGCGTTTTGTTATGTGAAGTAAGTTCACTGTTTTTACTTCTTGTGGGAAGTTCTTTTGTTTCCTGGTGCTCTGCTTTTGGGGTTCGTCCTCGTCTTCGCTTGGTGTGTCGAGCCCCTTGTGTTCGACATTGAGTCTGCCGGATTGTTTGAAAACCCAACAATCTCTGTGGGTATGGTTAGCAGGCTTCCCGGGAGTACTGTGTATCTGACATATCCTGTCCAGGATTTTATTTAAGTTGGATGGATCGTCCCTGTTATCCTGGAGGGGTAGTTTTGTCTGATTTTGTCGTGAACCTTTGAATCCGGCATTGACTGCCGTGCTCTTCGGACTTTTTTCCTAGTCCGGCGACGGTCCTTGTTGCGTCGCAGTTTTCCGTTTCCATCCCTAGTTTCGGATGTACTTGGGTCGCTGGGGCTGCACCTTGCCAACCAGCTGTTCTCTCCTGCACAAAGGTGGGTCATGAGGCTTGTTAGTGCGGCCATTGTTCTTGGCTTTTCTTGGCCGAGGTGTTTGGCGAGCCATTTGTCTCGGACGTTATGCCTGAAAGCTGCTAAGGCTTCGACGTCCGGACAGTCGACTATCTGATTCTTTTTAGTGAGGAATCTATTCCAGAATTGCCGAGCTGATTCTCCAGGCTGTTGAGTTATGTGACTAAGATCGTCTGCATCCGGAGGCCGGACATAGGTCCCTTGAAAATTTGCTCGGAAAGCATCCTCGAGCTCTTCCCAACTTCCAATTGTGTTTTCAGGAAGGCTTTTAAGCCAATGCCGGGCTGGCCCTTTAAGCTTAAGGGGTAAATATTTTATGGCATGGAGATCAGAAAGATCACTTATGGGCGTTGCTTCATCGGTATCTCCTGCATCGTCATCCATGATGTCGATGTCTCCGGAGTCGAAGTTGAGCACGTCGTTTAAATTGTCGACAATGGCTACCAAGTGGGTGGTGGGTGGGCTTTGAATTTCTTCATCGTCTGTATCCCATCCTCGCTGACCGCAGTTCGGCCAGGGCTCTCCTGATAAAGAGAGAGACTTGAGAGAATTCAGGATATCGCCAAAAGGCGAGTGCTGAAAGATGTCTGCGGCGGTGAACACCATTATTGGCGCCTAATCGGATTCGATCGGTAGGGGCGCGGGGGGTTCGGAGTCCGGAAAGGAGTCCGGATCCTCGGAGTCGTGAGTCACGCGGAGTGTGGGGCCGGCGTTCGGCTCGATCGCCTTTGAGATCGCAGCCCCCGAGGTGACGTGCAACCGCTCATCCTCGATTGACACAACTGGCCCCGAATTAAGGGTCAGAGCTGGTGTGTTTGCGGCCTCTGGGATACTGTTCGGTGACAGAGCTAGATCATGCCCCGCGAGACAGTGCGGCGCGCTTGGTTGTGGCTCGAATCCGTCGAAGATCAAATCTCCGCGGATGTCTGCCATGTAATTTAGGCTTCCAAACCTGACTTGATGGCCAGGGGCGTAGCTTTCGATCTGCTCCAGGTGGCCAGGCGAATTGGCTCGCAGTGCGGAGCCGCCGAAGACGAAGATCTGTCCGGGGAGAAAAGTCTCACCCTGGACCGCATCGTTGTTGATGATCAAAGGAGCCATCGGGCCTAAAGGCGACGACACAGAGGAACTCTCAATGAAAGCACCAATGTCGGTGTCAAAACTGGCGGATCTCGGGTAGGGGGTCCCGAACTGTGCGTCAAGGCCGGATGGTAACATGAGACAAGGGACACGATGTTTTTACCCAGGTTCGGGCCCTCTCGATGGAGGTAATACCCTACTCCTGCTTGATTAATATTGATGATATGGGTAGTACAAGAGTAGATCTACCACGAGATCAAGGAGGCTAAACCCTAGAAGCTAGCCTATGGTAATACCCTACTCCTACGGACTACAACCCTCCGGTTTATGTAGACACCGGATAGGGTTAGGGTTACACAGAGTCGGTTACAATGGTAGGAGATCTTGAATATCCGCATCGCCAAGCTTGCCTTCCACGCCAAGGAAAGTCCCATCCGGACACGGGACGAAGTCTTCAATCTTGTATCTTCATAGTCCTGGAGTCCGGCTGAAGGTATAGTCCGGCTACCCGAACACCCGCTAATCCAGGACTCCCTCAGTAGCCCCTGAACCAGGCTTCAATGACGACGAGTCCGGCGCGCAGATTGTCTTCGGCATTGCAAGGCGGGTTCCTCCTCCAAGTCTTTCATAGAAGATCGTAAACACCAAGAGTAGTTTCCGGCTCTGCAAAATAAGTTTCCACATATTGCCATAGAGAGAATAATATTAACACAAATCAAATCTGCTGACGTATTCCGCAGTGCGTCATCACTCTACGGCCAAGTCCTTTACTCGAATCGTTTTTACTTTTCCACCTCAGCACATTTTGCGAGGCGGTTTCCTTGGCACGTCTTGTCAAAGCAGAGATCGTGTACCCCTTTTACGGGATTCTCATCAATACGGACACCCCCTAATTCAGGGCTCCCTCACCGGTGCCGGGATGTACCGGTGGTTCTCTCACCAATAGCATGCTGCCAGCTCAAAATATGCACATTTGTATTCCCCTCTTTTCTCTATTTAAGTCATCGTATTTCATCATACCCGGCCCACTTGCAAAGGGCGCATGCATGGTCGTGTTTTTCTCTTTTTACTGCTCATGGTACATACTATAACATGCATGTCTCTGACATTATCTCTCCTCTCTCCATCTCTAAATCCATCATTTTTAATTCTCTTTTCACTATTTAGATTGTTTATATCTTCAAAACAAAAAATTTGTTTTCAAAACTTTATATATATTTGAACTCCTGGAGCCAAGACCTTTAGAACAATATCAATCTTGAATACATTCAAACGAGTTTAAATTTCAACGTTTGAAATGAGTGAAATCAGCTTTCTTAAAATAGGGAAATATGATCTTTGAATTGGGTGAGATCATTTTTTTTAATATTAGTGAAATATGTTTTTCATACACATCACACATTTCTGGGTGTGAAAATAAGTGAAACTTGTCATTTCAGAATTATGAAACTAGTCATGTAAAACACGTGAAACTAATTGTATCAAACTTTTTCTAAATGAGTGAAATATGTTTTACGTAACAAGTGAAATTGTTTTTTGAATCGAGTCAAATAAGTTTTCTGAAATATTTGAAATTAGTTATTTGCTTTGAGTGAAATCAGCTTTCTAAAAATAGTGAAATATGAGCTTTGAATTGGGCGAGACCAATTTTTTAAAATGAGTGAAATATGTTTTTCATACACATGACATATTTTGGGTGTGAAATACATGAAACTTGTTATTTCAGAATTTTGAAACTAGTCATGTAAAACATGTCAAACTAATTATTTCAAACTTTTTTTAAATGAGTAAAATACGTTTTACTAAACAAGTGAATTTTTTTAATTGAATCAAATAAGTTTTTTGAAATATTGGAAATCGATTATTTGCTTTGAGTGAAATCAACTTTCTAAAATTAGTGAAATATGATCTTTGAATTGGGTGAGAGCAATTTTTGAAAATGAGTGAAATATGTTTTTCATACACATGACACATTTTGGGTGTGAAATATGTGAAACTTGTTATTTCAGAATTTCTAAACGAGTGAAATAAGTTTTTCGCACTGACCGGAACCCATTTCGAACTGAAATATGAAAATGAGTGAAATCTGTTTTCTCAACTTAGTGAAATTATTTTTCTGAAATGAGTGACATCAGTTTTTTCATACGAGTGAAATCATTTTTTTAACATAGTGAAATGAGTTTTTCGAAATGACTGAAATCAGTTTTACAAAATTAGTGTAGCCAGTTCTTTGAAACGAATGAAATATGTGTTTTAAATATGCGAAATTGGTAGTTCAATTTGTTTTTTTACATGACCGTAATACGTTTTCTGAAATGAGTAAAATATTTTTTGTAAATGAGTGAAATATGTGTTTCGGAATAACAGAGATCAGTGGTTCAAGACGAGTGAATTTAGTTTGTTGAAATGAGTGAAATCACCTTTTTGAAAAGAGCAAAACTAATTCTTTGAAATGACTTAAATACGTGTTTTGATACGAGTGAAATCAGTATTTTAAAATGAGTAAAATTAGTTTTCTAAAATGAGTTAAATCTGTATTTTTGAATGAATCGATTTTTTTTCTTAATTGTGAAATCCGTTTTTAAAATAAAGTGAAACGGATTTTTTTGAAATGAGATACATCCATTTTTTTTGAAATGCCAAAGCGAATGAAATGGTAAAATCCAAACTACGCTAAAATATATTGAATATTGGTCTTGTTTTAAAGATCTTGTCTTTAGGAATTCAAATATATAAAAAGATTTAAAAATAAAACATTTATTTAAGAGATATCAATCATCTAATAGCTAACAAAAAAGTAAAATGTTGGTACTATAGGTTGAGTGGTCTGGGAGTACACATGCATGACTAAATGAAAAGGTTGTGGGGCATACATTCACGTATTGGTCAGGTGGTGTCAGGCTAGTATAGAGATATATTTCACCCCACAAAAGATTTCTTAGTTTATTAGTCAAAGGACGGTGTGCATCTTGATGTTGACATAGAGGGCGGATGCTTCACTGGTACATCCCGGTTCTGGTAAATTTACTTATTCGCACGAGATAGTCCTCGGGGGTGGTACGCACGAATTGACATGTCGTGTGGGCCAATCGTGAACTCCAAGTGCAGAGCAGCGTTGCCGAAGCCAGGTCCATCGATGGGCGCGTGCCGGTGATGGTCACCACGATGGCGCCCGAAAGGTCGTCCTCAAGCAGCGCGATGTCCATTGAAGGCTCCAGGAAGCAATGCTTCACCGATTCCTACACAGCTGGTGCCATCACTAAGACGCGGCCACCCACCGACACCGAGAAGGCCTCAAGGACCGCAGCAGTAGACCTGACCACCTCCGCCCATGGTCTGACAAGACGTACCACCCCATTAGGCGGCGGGCCGGGCGACGGTGGCGGCAGCACCGAGGGTGAGGCGGCTGGGGGGGGGGGGAGCGGGCGGGGCCACTTGAGCCTACAGCGCCGGAGGGGGCCACTTGAGCCTACAACATCGGAGGGGGCGCAACGGCTAGTCAAACTGTGACAGGCTGCGTCGCTGAGTACATCATTCCTGTGCAACGTGGCCGAACCCGTTACAACAGACACACTGGGTGTCACTCATGCACTCCGCCGAGATGTGTTCGTCATCTCCACAATTGTAATAGCAGCCGTGGAGCACTGCCGGGATGCGAGAGTCTGATGGGGGGTGCGCGGTGGGGAGGATGCCCCCGCGGCGAATAGCACTACTCGCGCGCAAGTCGTGTCCCATGCTACTGGACTTGGATCGGAACCGACATGCGGCCCAGTCCGGGAAAGAGCTGGTTTCGAAGGAAGCTCAGCAAGAGAAGGACTCGGGCATATCTTATTTGGCGCTTATGCACCGGTTTTGCCAACAGGCGCCTGCAAGGCGTTTCTCAATGGGCCGGCCCGTTCCGTTCCTTTTTCATGTTTTTGGAATGCAAAAAGTGTGGGGCAACGGGGATTCAAACACACGTCGCGCTTGTTGCAAGCGCAAGGCTATGGCCCTGTTTGGTTCAGCTGTGGATTTTTAAAAGCAGCTGCGAAAAATCTGCTGTGGAAAAACAGTTGTGGAAAATCTGATATGAAAAAGATGTAAGTCATTTGGCAAACCAGCTGATACAGCTTTTTTAGATTTTAGTCCGCAGCGGAATCAGATTTTGGAAAGCACGTCCTGGGCTGCTTCTGCTTTTGGTTTAGATTTTGGAAGCGGATTTCTGAAATCGGATTTTGCTGGGTTTGCCCCTTGGTTCAGATTCTGCTACGCGGTAGCGGAATTCATCGATAAAAGCTGAACCAAATAGGGCCTATAGCCACCAGAACACCCACCCGATAGTGATTAGGTAGCTCGTTTTTCTGTTTTTGTACTTTGCTCCTCAGCTCGGTTTCTTTTTTTTATCCTTTTTCCTTTTCTTTTTCCTCATCTTTCTTTATTTAGTGTGCGTTTTTTTAAAAATTCGATGAACTTTTTCAGAATCGCTGAACCTATTTATCAAATTCGATGAACTTTTTGTAAATTGGATGAACTTTTTTTGAAATTTGATGTACTTTTTTCCCAAATCGATGACCTTTTTTTCTAAGTCCATGAACATATTCAAAATCGATGAACTTTTTCAAAATTTGATGAACTTTTTTAAAACATTGATGAGATCATTTTCAAATTTGTGAACTTTTTTCTCCAATTAGTGAACTTTATTCAATTTTCTTGAACTATTTTTGTTTCACGTGAACTTTTTCAAATCTATGAAATTTTCTTAAATTAGTGATCTTTTTGAAATTTTGTGACATTTTTCATTATTTGTGAACTTTTTTTTGAATACATGACCATTTATTTTTGAAAAAAATTCTCAATCTTTTTCAAAATATGTGAGCTTTCAATTTTTTGGAATCACGCAGCCCATATTATCCTTAATTAGTACTATCAAGGTACCTGTAGAGTGACAGCTACTAGGTAGCTCTAGTGGTTAGCGGAGCGCGTTTAGAAAGCACAGACGTGAGTTCGAGTTCGAAATCTCAGAGCTGCATGTATTTTTAGGATCTTTTGTCCGCTGGTGTAATGTGTTCGTGGGCCGGCCCAGCGAGGCGCTGCTGCGAGCGCCAAGTTGGTTAGTTGGCGCAGAAGGCGCGGAGTAGGAGCTCCCTGAGCGGGATCTCAAAAAAAAAAAGCGAGGCGTCCTGGCGGCGGGAGAGGGGAAATTTGGGATGGGAAAGAGGAGGGAAACGAGCGAACCAGAGGGGGAAATACAGATCCCTTCGCGCAACCCCCACTCCCTCTCGCTTCCGCTCCATTCGAAACCCTAGCCACTCCCTCTCGCGCCGCTCCCCCAAATCGGCGCCTCTCCTGCCCCGCCGCCGCCGCCGGAAAAGCTCCTGCCCCGCCGCCGGAAAAGCTCCTGCCCCGCCCCTCGTCCCCTCTCCGAGTCTCCGTCCAGACCACTTGCCCTAGAATCCCAGAGGCATCCATGCTCACCCGCCGCCGGTGAAGCACAAGCACGGGACCCCGAGCCCACCTCTTCCTCCTCCTCGACCGCGCCGTCCTCCGCATCCTCCTCCTCCGCCGCGTTGCTGCTGGGGAAGCTCTTCCTCCACCGGCGAGCTCCTCCTCCGCCTTGCCGTCGATCTACTCGCTGCCGGCCGCCGCGCCTCAGGTATCTCCGTCGCCTCCCGAGCTGAAGTGTCCATCTACTGCTAGTTTTTATACCTGTTGCTTGCGTGTTGTTTTTGCTTGCCTGTTACTTGCTTGTTGCCAATGTACTCTGAAGTCTGAACTGAATATATGATCTGTCTATTTGTGGTATCTGCCTATTGCTGGTAGTGTTAGGACATGCCCGACTGGAGCTGTTGCTAGCTGGTGCAGTGGTGCTGTTATTTTTGTACATAGGCTGGGCTGATATTGCTCTTGCTCCTTCAAAACATAGCACTTACAAGATGCTTAAGGTTAACAGTGATATGTTAATTTGTGCAGAACGATGTCGACACTTCCTGCACCTGATATGACGATCACTGTGACCCGGTCCTTACATCCGTTTCGGCATTCAGAGGAAGATGCCAGACAGCTCTTTGCAGATCATCCTCATGCAGAAAACTTCTTGTCCCCCAATCATTCAGACGAACATCCAGATCTTGCAGACCTGGAAGCATTGGGTCCGCATCCTCTGCTTAACAGGCAGACCAATGCCTGCCATTCGTTGAGATGGATCAATATTAGAATCCAAGCTGCAGGAACCAATCATTGGATTATGCCTTTCCTAAGAGATGATAACTTATATGTTCGAGGTTTTGGCAACCGGCATAATGCTTATGAGCTAAGTCAAAATATGTGTTTGCCAGGGAAAGAGAAAGTGCAGGTTCTGTCTAGGCAACTTCCCATGAAACTCAACTGCACTCTCGTGAATTGGGACGTCACGTACCCCAAGATGTTTGTGACCCCAAGATGTTCGGATGCGAGGGTGAGCATGAACTCGAAGCTGAATTTCAAAGGATCATGAGTGATGAAGATTTTGTTTTTGAGGCCGTCTGTTTCTTGTCAAGTTATGTTCACGTCGAGGGCAGTGAGGCTGAACAGAAAGCCATGAAGTACTTAGCGGGCATCACTTTCATGCTTTGTGAGTTTTACAGAATGAATCTAAGGCTTATCAATGTCCCATTGCACCTTTGGATACATCTCTGGGGGGATGTTTGTTTTGAGTACCTGAAGTGGAGGGATCGGAACTTCACGGACTGGATTTGGGACACAGTTGCAAAAAAGAAGGGACAGATTGGTGAGACAAGCAAACAGAAGCATTTCAAAATACTGGGCATCCAGAGGCCAGTTGATGGGTTGCAAGTCTTAAGCCTTATAATCAACCGAAATGTCACGTACTATGTCAACCTAGAGAAGAACAGAAGTAAGAAGAATGTCAAAGTCTCTGATGGAGGAGGAAAGGGTAACGGCCAGCTAAGTCAGAAGGGTGGTGGTGCATCAAATATGCCACAAGAAGGCAATACCAGTCATGAAACAAAGGCTGCAAGTAATAGCAACCAGAAAGGAGCTGTTTATGGAGGTAACCAGATTCAATACAGCCAACGAGACCTAGTGGAGGAGTTTGTGGGTTTGATGAGCCACGATACCGCCAAGGACTCCCTTCCATGGGGACGGCGCAGGGTCCAAATTCTGAGAGTGAGTGCCAATTTTGAAGTCGATTGGATGGATTTCCATGATTGGCATCGTCCACAGGCCATCCATAGAAGAAAGATCAATGATCCAGCACGCACTGGACCAATCAGTGATCCACCGGTGATCGGAGCAATGACAGATATTGCACTGATTGGACCTGCGCGACCCATCGGAGCATATACGGTGCTTGGACTTGAATTCAGTCCTGCCAGGACTACAAACGGAGAAGGGAGAAGACGCAACCAGAGGACGATCAACGAGAGGGGAGCAATTGTTGAGTCATGGCAGGTGGATAGTTATGACGATGAGCCAAGTTTTCATCGCAAGGACATTGCTGGGGAATGGGAAGGTCAGAAGATACAGATTTCTTATATGATTGTGCCTGATACAGTCGAAGCCCGAATCAAGGTGAAGCTACTGCTCACAGGAGGAAGCCGCTATCATGTGACAGGTTTCATAAAGGCATGGGATGACAACATGGGACCCGGATTTGTAAGGCTCTTGTCAGATTCAGACCAAACAGTGGAGGTGCCCTCTAACCAATGGACTCCACTTCCTTTGATGCTTTCTCTGTTGTGTCTGAGCAATGCTGAGGAAGTTCAACTGAAAGTCGCTGCCTATCTAACTATCCGTTCATGCTCGAACAGTGAGGAGCAAGCACTGAATGTGTCTCATGATCAGTGCTTCAAGCTCAGCCAAGGAGCTGCCAGACAAGAACGTGAGGTCACGGGCAACAGAATTTCTGTGGCTGTGAAATTCAGTACTTGAATTTCAACTAGAAACACAATTTAAGGCTGGGCAACAGACTCTATTCTCTTCCAGGACGTGTTTCAGACAATTGCTGTCCAGCTACATAAAGTTCATGATTCTTCTGCTAGCTTCTCTTCATGGCTGTCCCTTGCTGTCCTCTATTTCTTTGGCAGCACATTTTCAGACCGTGTCCCCTCTAGCTGCCTTCACTTGTTGGTAATGGTGTTCATCAGTAGGGGTTCTTGCTCCCTTGCTACTTTCTAGGACATCTATTCAGCTCTACATTTTCAGATTCTGCTTTTTCTTTTCTTCCTATTTTCTGCCCTCTAGTTAAATATTAGCATGTAGACTGTGATCTTGGTATCATTTGCATTAACGGTGTGATGTGCCAGGTTTAAAAAGTTGTTCGCTTAGTGATGAAAGATGAGGCGATGAATGCAAAAGAGGGCAAGCGATTGTTACTGTCTAGTGTCTACTGGTAATAGTGGACAGAGATCGGGCAAGAGTTTTCAGTTATTCCCCTTTGGCAACTGTCTACTGCTAGTAGCCCAAGTAGTTAAGATTGACCATCCAGCTGCTTAAACTTGAATCATGGGTGGATGACAGTGACACAGCAAACACTTGAATGATGTCTAGAATCGGGGCTCGCTTTGTTTAGTCCATCGACTCTTAGCACCTTCGCTCTATGTAGTTTTAACCTTGCTATCTTTTTTGAACACTGGCGTAAACTTTCTTTGTTCAAAGCACCGCCCAGATCATAGTAGTAGTTCCCTAATTTTGGACAGTGTTCTTATATAAGAAACTCGGAGAACAACAGTACTGCAGTTTAGTTTAAGGTTCCACATCAAATACATAGGTGCAGGGATCAGGACAATAGCAAAGAAAAAAAGTCCATGGCTATTCAGGTTAGTTTCCAAGCCAAAACGCACAATCTTTAGCGGTACTGCCAAAACGGTTGGGATGTTATTCATCAAAACGCTAATGACCAGAGGCATAATATTCATTGTTCTCACTGGCAGCAGTAAATTAAACCTGTCCTATTTTATTTTATTTTGAATGTCAAACCCGTCCTATTTAACAACACTAGATTCTGCACACAGTGCAGAAACGAAACAAATAGGATAGAACTTACATTTTGCTACAAAAGCACAAACAGGATAGAACTTACATTTTGCTCCCATTCTTCCTCTCCGGGATAAATGATCTTTAGTGTTAAGAAGATAATAACCCCCGCTCCGGTGCGGTTCCACGATACTAGCAACCGGCATGTCGGTTGCAGCCCCTCCTGAACCATCGCGTCCCTGTGAGGTGAAGACGGTTCCCATTGTATAAATAGCATGTCAATCATCAATAAAGGCAACCGATTCAATCATTTGTTCGATTCTCTTGTTCCTTTACAATCGATTCTTCACACGTTATCAGCCACGTTGTCTCTACCGATCAAAATGAGGCCGGCGAGGATGCACAGCGACGACAAGAACTCGCGGGGGCCTGGTCATCCGGCGCAAAGGCGACGAAGGGCGTCTGCAGCCTGCCCGCGTGCTCTTGCCATCAATCAAAGATCTCTATTTCATCTTCCGGAGTGATTCTTCACAGGAAATATAAGAGTAAATCAGGAAGAGCAAGTGAAAAGACGGTTGAGCGCGGCGCCGGGGAACGACATCGTCGTCCTTGACGACGACACGACGAGCACGAGGCCGCGCCGCTGCCATCTCCGACCTCCGTGGTCGTCGAGGTCGCCGCCTGTCACGCGCTCGCCTTCGTGTCCGTGCCGGCCGGGGCCTTCGTCTTCATCTATGGCTCCGGCGTGAACGGCTCCTGTTGGGCCGCGGCAGTCGATGCCGAAGCTGCCGCACCGTCCCAGACACCCACCACTCCTCCGCCTTCGCGGCGCACAGGCGCGCGCCGCCGCCCCGGGGCCCTCGCGGTCCCGCTGGAGAGTAAGCCGTCGAGCAGCCGCTCCGGCCGCGCAGCAGCAGCGCTCGCGCTCGCGGATGGCGCCTACAACGGCGTTGCGCCCGGCACCCACCTCCGCGGTGACTCCTCCAGGAGGGGCGCGGCGGGAGATCTTCTCTCCGCCGGTGATGCGGCCGGCCAGCCGGCGCTGGGGTCCTCCGCCGGTCTCCGATGTGGATTTGGGATCGAAGTGACTCGGGAATTGCTAGACCTGTTTATTTCATCTAGCCGCTCTCCCTTATCTACTCGCTTTGACCAGGTCGGGGCTGCCTTACGTGGCCATATGCATGCGCTGGGAATTTAGGCATCCAGCATAGCATGCCACGTTTTGCTCATTTGCACATTTATTTTAGCAGATTACCAATTAATCTCCTAACAGCACTTCTAGCAGTAATTTATTTCTGTTTTAGATCTGCTAAAATCAGTACACATATTTTAGTACTGTTTTCTGTTGAGTACCGATGTATTCCATATTCTAAATTGATGTAATATATTTCCATGTTTGCCACGTGTCAAGATAAATTACGTCTATTTGTAATTGAGATTTTTTTATCTCTTGCAAAGATAAATCCAATATCTCTGCAGAACTGTTTCTCCGTTGAGTACAACGTATTCCGGGATATTTTTATGATGTATATATTTCCATGTTTAACACATGTCGAGATTAATACGTCTATTTGCAATTGAGATTTTCAATTTCTTGCACATACAGATGCAAAATTTAAAGTGGTTTTTTCAAATTGATGCTTGGAGTCACAAGATAGTCGTAGATCTACTGCTTCGCAGATTATCAATGACAACGGTTAAAGCCTATATTTTGTCATTTTGATATTATAATTGCTTTACAAAGTGCTCTCCCTCACATTTTACTAAGTCATGACATAAGGCATTATGAGTGAGTATCTATTGATTTCATCGGATTGTACTCTCTAGTGCTACGAGATCTACTCCATTTTGGAGATTATCTTCAAGGTGTCATATTTAGCAATTTGAGATTCACACTAATGGTTTTAAGATAACTTCCTGAAATACCCATTGATTTTGCCAAGTTCATTACAACATCAATCATGATGGTCTTTAATTTACTGGTTGTAAATTAATTATCTCTGGTTTACCCATAGAGGTAACATATGGCTATAGAGTTTGAAGCATTCGCCCTCAATGGTCACCATTGCCCTATCTGGACCATGGACATCATGATCGCTCTTGTGTCTCGTGGGATAATGTGTACAATCCTGGGTTCACCTCTGGTCAGAGTCACACCGCTAACAGAAAAATGGTGTCTTATATATTATAAGGCATTAGATTCAGATCTCAGCATCTGGTTATTCTGTATCAGCAATTCCTGGGATACAATGAACCTGAAGGGCAAAGGTTTGTATCTTACTTCAACCTTCAATCCGACATCACTAACTGTGACGGGACCCTAAGGTCATGGGAATGTGATGGTTGAATATGCCTCAACCGACATGTTTGGAGACTATGAATAGTCTTTCAATCTTCTGAGTGGTCAATATAAATGTCCATTTACGATGTTATAACAACAACATAAGTATTGTTGTCATCATATATTGTATATCCCAATATATTGTATCAGCACTTTGGTACAAATACATTTGTATGTATTCTATATATCTGACAGTGATTTTCATACCGAGAATATTCATGTCTATATAGATTTCTATGGGAGTCAATCCGACGAAAAATGATATGTGCCTTGTGGACATATTGTGACACTCCAAAATTTTTGATTTGGTTTTTATCAAAATCTTTTTTTTTGATTTGGAGGAGGCTATTTAAAAATTTTGGAAGCTATTTAAATTTTTTCTTAAACCTCTCCCTCTCAAAACTTTTATGACAAATATTTTGATACTCTCCTCAACCTTGATTTTTGGTCTTGAGAGTTTTTCATTTTGTCTTGACTCTACTCTAGTTATTTTTGAAATTTCTGTTGGGGAACGTTGCAGAAAACAAAAAATTTCCTACGGTTTCACCAAGATCCATCTATGAGTTCATCTAGCAACGAGTGGTTGGATGCATCTACGTACCTTGTAGATCGCGAGCGGAAGCGTTCAAAGAACGGGGATGAGGGAGTCGTACTCGACGTGATCCAAATCACCGGAGATCCTAGCGCCAAACGGACGGCACCTCCGCGTTCAACACACGTACGGTCAGCGTAACGTCTCCTCCTTCTTGATCCAGCAAGGGGGAAGGAGAGGTTGAGGAAGATGGCTCCAGAAGCAGCACGACGGCGTGGTGGTGATGGAGCTGCAGTACTCCGGCAGGGCTTCGCCAAGCTCTATGGAGGAGGAGGATGTGTTGGAGAGGGAGAGGGAGGCACCAAAGGCAAAGGTAAGAAGTCCTCCATCCCCCCACTATATATAGGGGGGCCTAGGGGGGGCGGCGGCCCTAGGAGATGCAATCTCCTAGGGGGGCGGCGGCCAAGGGGTGGGGGGCTTGCCCCCCAAGCAAGGGGGCGCCCCCCCCTTTAGGGTTTCCCCACCCTAGGCGCATGGGCCCTAGCGGGAGTGGCACCCCAGCCCACTTTGGGCTGGATCCCTTCCCACTTCAGCCCATGGGGCCCTCCGGGATAGGTGGCCCCACCCGGTGGACCCCCGGGACCCTTCCGGTGGTCCCGGTACAATATCGGTGACCCCGAAACTTGTCCCGATGGCCGAAATAGCACTTCCTATATATAATTCTTTATCTCTGGACCATTCCGGAACTCCTCGTGACGTCCGGGATCTCATCCGGGACTCCGAACAACATTCGGGTTACTGCATATACATATTCCTACAACCCTAGCGTCACCGAACCTTAAGTGTGTAGACCCTACGGGTTCGGGAGACATGTAGACATGACCGAGATTGCTCTCCGGTCAATAACCAACAGCGGGATCTGGATACCCATGTTGGCTCCCACATGCTCCTCGATGATCTCATCGGATGAACCACGATGTCGAGGATTCAAGCAACCCCGTATACAAATCCCTTTGTCAATCGGTATGTTACTTGCCCGAGATTCGATTGTCGGTATCCCAATACCTCGTTCAATCTCGTTACGGGCAAGTCACTTTACTCGTACCGTAATGCATGATCCCGTGACCAGACACTTGGTCACTTTGAGCTCATAACGATGATGCATTACCGAGTGGGCCCAGTGATACCTCTCCGTCATACGGAGTGACAAATCCCAGTCTCGATCTGTGTCAACCCAACAGACACTTTCGGAGATACCCGTAGTATACCTTTATAGTCACCCAGTTACGTTGTGACGTTTGGTACACCAAAGCACTCCTACGGCATCCAGGAGTTACACGATCTCATGGTCTAAGGAAAGGATACTTGACATTGGAAAAACTCTAGCAAACGAACTATACGATCTTGTGCTATGTTTAGGATTGGGTCTTGTCCATCACATCATTCTCCTAATGATGTGATCTCGTTATCAATGACATCCAATGTCCATAGTCAGGAAACCATGACTATGTGTTGATCAACGAGCTAGTCAACTAGAGGCTTACTAGGGACATGTTGGTGTCTATCATCCACACATGTACTACGATTTCCGGATAACACAATTATAGCATGAATAAAGACAATTATCATGAACAAGGAAATATAATAATAATCCTTTTATTATTGCCTCTAGGGCATATTTCCAACAGTCTCCCACTTGCACTAGAGTCAATAATCTAGTTACATTGTGATGAATCGAACACCCATGGAATTCTGGTGTTGATCATGTTTTGCTCTAGGGAGAGGTTTAGTCAACGGATCTGCTACATTCAGATCCGTATGTACTTTACAAATATCTATGTCTCCATCTTGAACATTTTCACGAATGGAGTTGAAGCGACGCTTGATGTGCCTGGTCTTCTTGTGAAACCTGGGCTCCTTGGCAAGTGCAATAGCTCCAGTGTTGTCACAGAAGAGTTTGATTGGCCCCGACGCATTGGGTATGACTCCTAGGTCGGTGATGAACTCCTTCACCCAAATTGCTTCATGCGCTGCCTCCGAGGCTGCCATGTACTCCGCTTCACATGTAGATCCCGCCACGATGCTCTGCTTGCAACTGCACCAGCTTACTGCCCCACCATTCAAAATATACACGTATCCGGTTTGCGACTTAGAGTCATCCAGATCTGTGTCGAAGCTAGCGTCGATGTAACCCTTTACGACGAGCTCTTCGTCACCTCCATAAACGAGAAACATTTCCTTAGTCCTTTTCAGGTACTTCAGGATATTCTTGACCGCTGTCCAGTGTTCCTTGCCGGGATTACTTTGGTACCTTCCTACCAAACTTACGGCAAGGTTTACATCAGGTCTGGTACACAGCATGGCATACATAATAGAACCTATGGCTGAGGCATAGGGGATGACACTCATCTCTTCTATATCTTCTGTCGTGGTCGGACATTGAGTTGAGCTCAATTTCACACCTTGCAACACAGGCAAGAACCCCTTCTTAGACTGATCCATATTGAACTTCTTCAATATCTTATCAAGGTATGTGCTTTGTGAAAGACATATGAGGCGTCTTGATCTATCTCTATAGATCTTGATGCCTAATATATAAGCAGCTTCTCCAAGGTCCTTCATTGAAAAACTCTTATTCAAGTAGGCCTTAATGCTGTCCAAGAGTTCTATATCATTTTCCATCAAAAGTATGTCATCTACATATAATATGAGAAATGCTACAGAGCTCCCACTCACTTTCTTGTAAACGCAGGCTTCTCCATAAGTCTGCGTAAACCCAAACGCTTTGATCATCTCATCAAAGCGAATGTTCCAACTCCGAGATGCATGCACCAGCCCATAAATCGAGCGTTGGAGCTTGCACACCTTGTCAGCATTCTTAGAATCGACAAAAACCTTCCGGCTGCATCATATACAATTCTTCCTTAAGGAAACCATTAAGGAATGCCGTTTTGACGTCCATTTGCCATATCTCATAATCATAGAATGCGACAATTGCTAACATGATTCGGACGGACTTTAGCTTCGCTACCGGTGAGAAAGTCTCATCGTAGTCAACCCCTTGAACTTGTCGATAACCCTTAGCGACAAGCCGAGCTTTATAGATGGTCACATTACCATCCGCGTTTGTCTTCTTCTTAAAGATCCATTTATTTTCTATTGCTCGCCGCTCAACGGGCAAGTCAGTCAAAGTCCATACTTCATTTTCATACATGGATCCTATCTCGGATTTCATGGCTTCCAGCCATTTGTCGGAATCCGGGCCCGCCATCGCTTCTTCATAGTTCGAAGGTTCACCGTTGTCTAACAACATGATTTCCAAGACAGGGTTGCCGTACCAATCTGGCGCGGAACGTGTCCTTGTGGACCTTCGAATTTCAGTAGGAGCTTGATCAGAAGTATCTTGATCATCATCATTAACTTCCTCTCTAGTCGGTGCAGGCACCTCAGGAACATTTTCTTGAGTTGCGCCATTTTCCGGTTCAAGAGGTAATACTTCATCAAGTTCTACTTTCCTCCCACTTACTTCTTTCGAGAGAAACTCTTTCTCTAGAAAGGATCCATTCTTGGCAACAAAGATCTTGCCTTCGGATCTAAGGTAGAAGGTATACCCAATAGTTTCTTTAGGGTATCCTATGAAGACGCATTTTTCCGACTTGGGTTCGAGCTTTTCAGGTTGAAGTTTCTTGACATAAGCATCGCATCCCCAAACTTTTAGAAACGACAGCTTAGGTTTATTCCCAAACCATAATTCAAACGGTGTCGTCTCAACAGATTTCGACGGAGCCCTATTAAAGTGAATGCGGCAGTCTCTAAAGCATAGCCCCAAAAAGATAGCGGTAAATTGGTAAGAGACATCATAGATCGCACCATATCTAATAGAGTGCGATTACGACGTTCGGACACACCATTACGCTGAGGTGTTCCAGGCGGCGTGAGTTGTGAAACTATTCCACATTTTCTTAAGTGTGTGCCAAATTCGTGACTCAAGTATTCTCCTCCACGATCTGATCGCAAAAACTTGATTTTTCTGTCACGTTGATTCTCAACCTCACTCTGAAATTCCTTGAACTTTTCAAAGGTTTCAGACTCGTGTTTCATTAAGTAGACATACCCATATCTACTCAAGTCATCAGTGAGGGTGAGAACATAACAGTAGCCACCGCGAGCCTCAACGCTCGTTGGACCGCACACATCAGTATGTATGATTTCCAATAAGTTGGTTGCTCGCTCCATTGTTTCTGAGAACGGAGTCTTGGTCATTTTACCCATGAGGCATGGTTCGCATGTGTCAAATGATTCATAATCAAGAGACTCTAAAAGTCCATCTGCATGGAGCTTCTTCATGCGTTTGACACCCATGTGACCAAGGCGGCAGTGCCACAAGTATGTGGGACTATCATTATCAACCTTACATCTTTTGGTATTCACACTATGAACATGTGTAGCATTACGCTCGAGATTCATTAAGAATAAACCATTCACCATTGGAGCATGACCATAAAACATATCTCTCATATAAATAGAACAACCATTATTCTCGGATTTAAATGAGTAGCCATCTCGAATTAAACGAGACCCCGATACAATGTTCATGCTCAAAGCCGGCACTAAATAACAATTATTAAGGTTTAAAACTAATCCCAAAGGTAAATGTAGAGGTAGCGTGCCGACGGCGATCACATTGACCTTGGAACCATTCCCGACGCGCATCGTCACCTCGTCCTTTGCCAGTCTCCGCTTATTCCGCAGCTCCTGCTTTGACTTACAAATGTGAGCAACTGCACCGGTATTAAATACCCAGGAGCTACTACGAGTACTGGTAAGGTACACATCAATTACATGTATATCACATATACCTTTTGTTTTGCCGGCCTTCTTGTCCGCTAAGTATTTGGGGGCAGTTCCACTTCCAGTGACCACTTCCCTTGCAATAAAAGCACCCAGTCTCGGGCTTGGGTCCATTTTTTGGCTTCTTCCCGGCAGCTTGCTTGCTGGGCGCGGCAACTCCCTTGCCGTCCTTCTTGAAGTTCTTTTTACCCTTGCCCTTCTTGAGCTTAGTGGTTTTATTGACCATCAACACTTGATGTTCCTTCTTGACTTCTACCTCTGCTGATTTCAGCATTGAAAATAACTCAGGAATGGTCTTTTCCATCCCCTGCATATTGAAGTTCATCACAAAGCTCTTGTAGCTTGGTGGAAGCGACTGGAGGATTCTGTCAATGACCGCATCATCCGGGAGATTAACTCCCAGCTGAGTCAAGTGGTTATGTAACCCAGACATAGTGAGTATGTGCTCACTGACAGAACTATTTTCCTCCATCTTACAGCTGAAGAATTTGTCGGAGACTTCATATCTCTCGACCCGGGCATGAGCTTGAAAAACCATTTTCAGCTCTTCGAACATCTCATATGCTCCATGTCTCTCAAAACACTTTTGGAGCCCCGGCTCTAAGCTGTAAAGCATGCCGCACTGTACGAGGGAGTAGTCATCAGCACGTGTCTGCCAAGCGTTCATAACGTCTTGGTTCTGTTGGACGGGTGCGTCACCTAGCGGTGCTTGTAGGACATATTCTTTCTTGGCAGCTATGAGGATGATCCTCAGGTTCCGGACCCAGTCCGTATAGTTGCTGCCATCGTCTTTCAGCTTGGTTTTCTCTAGGAACGCGTTGAAGTTGAGGACTACGTTGGCCATTTGACCTACAAGACATATTGTAAATACTTTAGACTAATTTCATGATAATTAAGTTCATCTAATCAAATTATTTAATGAACTCCCACTTAGATAGACATCCCTCCAGTTATCTAAGTATAACATGATCCGAGTTAATTAGGCCGTGTCCGATCATCACGTGAGACGGACTAGTCAACATCGGTGAACATCTTCATGTTGATCGTATCTTCTATACGACTCATGCTCGACCTTTCGGTCTTCTGTGTTCCGAGGCCATGTTTGTACATGCTAGGCTCGTCAAGTCAACCTAAGTGTTTGCATGTGTAAATCTGTCTTACACCCATTGTATGTGAACATTGGAATCTAACACCCGATCATCACGTGGTGCTTCGAAACAACGAACTGTCGCAACGGTGCACAGTTAGGGGAAACACTTTCTTGAAATTATTATGAGGGATCATCTTATTTACTACCGTCGTTCTAAGCAAACAAGAAGTACAAAACATGATAAACATCACATGCAATCAAATAGTGACATGATATGGCCAATATCACATAGCTCCTTTGATCTCCATCTTGGGGCTCCATGATCATCTTGTCACCGGCATATGACACCATGATCTCCATCATCATGATCTCCATCATCGTGTCTCCATGAAGTTGCTCGCCAACTATTACTTCTACTACTACGGCTAACGCGTTTAGCAATAAAGTAAAGTAATTTACATGGCGTTTCTCAATGACACGCAGGTCATACAAAAAATAAAGACAACTCCTATGGCTCCTACCGGTTGTCATACTCATCGACATGCAAGTCGTGATTCCTATTACAATAGCATGAACATCTCATACATCACATATATATCATTCATCATTCATCACAACTTTGGCCATATCACATCACAGAACACTTGCTGCAAAAACAAGTTAGACGTCCTCTAATTGTTGTTGCAAGTTTTACGTGGCTGCAATAGGGTTCTAGCAAGAACGTTTTCTTACCTACATGAAAGCCACAACGTGATTTGTCAACTTCTATTTACCCTTCATAAGGACCCTTTTCATCGAATCCGCTCCAACTAAAGTGGGAGAGACAGACACCCGCCAACCACCTTATGCAACTAGTGCATGATAGTCGGTGGAACCGGTCTCACATAAGCATACGTGTAAGGTTGGTCCAGGCCGCTTCATCCCACAATACCATTGAAGCAAGATAAGACTAGTAGCGGCAAGAAAGTTGACAACATCTACGCCCACAACAAATTGTGTTCTACTCGCGCAAGAAGAACTACGCATAGACCTAGCTCATGATGCCACTGTTGGGGAACATTGCAGAAAACAAAAATTTTCGTACGGTTTCACCAAGGTCCATCTATGAGTTCATCTAGCAACGAGTGGTTGGATGCATCTACGTACCTTGTAGATCGCGAGCGGAAGCGTTCAAAGAACGGGGATGAGGGAGTCGTACTCGACGTGATCCAAATCACCGGAGATCCTAGCGCCGAACGGATGGCACCTCCGCGTTTGACACACGTACGGTCAGTGTAATGTCTCCTCCTTCTTGATCCAGCAAGGGGGAAGGAGAGGTTGAGGAAGATGGCTCCAGCAGCAGCACGACGGCGTGGTGGTGATGGAGATGCAGTACTCCGGCAGGGCTTCGCCAAGCTCTATGGAGGAGGAGGATGTGTTGGAGAGGGAGAGGGAGGCACCAAAGGCAAAGGTAAGAAGTCCTCCATCCCCCCACTATATATAGGGGGGCCTAGGGGGGCGCCGTCCCTAGGAGATGCAATCTCCTAGGGGGGGCGGCGGCCAAGGGGTGGGGGGCTTGCCCCCCAAGCAAGGGGGCGCCCCCCCCTTTAGGGTTTCCCCACCCTAGGCGCATGGGCCCTAGGGGGAGTGGCGCCCCAGCCCACTTTGGGCTGGATCCCTTCCCACTTCAGCCCATGGGGCCCTCCGGGATAGATGGCCCCACCCGGTGGACCCCCGGGACCCTTCCGGTGGTCCCGGTACAATATCGGTGACCCCGAAACTTGTCCCGATGGCCGAAATAGCACTTCCTATATATAATCTTTACCTCCGGACCATTCCGGAACTCCTCGTGACGTCCAGGATCTCATCCGGGACTCCAAACAACATTCGGGTTACTGCATATACATATTCCTACAACCCTAGCATCACCGAACCTTAAGTGTGTAGACCCTACGGGTTCGGGAGACATGTAGACATGACCGAGATTGCTCTCCGGTCAATAACCAACAGCGGGATCTGGATACCCATGTTGGCTCCCACATGCTCCTCGATGATCTCATCGGATGAACCATGATGTCGAGGATTCAAGCAACCCCGTATACAAATCCCTTTGTCAATCGGTATGTTACTTGCCCGAGATTCGATTCGATCGTCGGTGTCCCAATACCTCGTTCAATCTCGTTACCGGCAAGTCACTTTACTCGTACCGTAATGCATGATCCCGTGACCAGACACTTGGTCACTTTGAGCTCATAACGATGATGCATTACCGAGTGGGCCCAGTGATACCTCTCCGTCATACGGAGTGACAAATCCCAGTCTCGATCCGTGTCAACCCAATAGACACTTTTGGAGATACCCGTAGTATACCTTTATAGTCACCCAGTTATGTTGTGACGCTTGGTACACCCAAAGCACTCCTACGGCATCCGGGAGTTACACGATCTCATGGTCTAAGGAAAGGATACTTGACATTGGAAAAACTCTAGCAAACGAACTATACGATCTTGTGCTATGCTTAGGATTGGGTCTTGTCCATCACATCATTCTCCTAATGATGTGATCTCGTTATCAATGACATCCAATGTCCATAGTCAGGAAACCATGACTATCTGTTGATCAACGAGCTAGTCAACTAGAGGCTTACTAGGGACATGTTGGTGTCTATCATTCACACATGTACTACGATTTCCGGATAACACAATTATAGCATGAATAAAGACAATTATCATGAACAAGGAAATATAATAATAATCCTTTTATTATTGCCTCTAGGGCATATTTCCAACAATTTCTTCTTTTAAGAAGAAACCCTAGGGATTATGGGTTTATTCTTTTCCCTTCCAAATTTCCTCTTTTGCCATGTCACATTTTGACATAGCATTCCAAAACCCCTCCCTGCCTTGGATCAAGTCAAGACTCCCATCTCCAGCAAGTCTCAAGCCATATTTGGTTTTTATTCAATTTATTTTTCCTCGAAAACTATTTCTGCCATTATTTATGGGCCTAGGTGATTTGCAAAGGAAGTACCAAAGTTCTTTTGAGTTTTGATCCCAAACCAACTCCTCTGACTAGTCCTTAGTACCCTCAACCTAGATCCATCAAGATCCACTTGGCCTCAGTTCAAATATTTCAAATTTTGCCCACTGCAAGTTTGGACCAGAAATGCCATTTTTGATGAAATTCATATTTTTCTTTTTCCAAAAATTCTGAGATAATTCATGCAGCTTCCAGATACACCAAGAGGCCACCTCACCAAAGATCAGCTCCAGAAAAATTTCCCACATGCCAAAATCATTTCATCGAACACCTGACATGCATTGTTTCTGACTGAATTCAGAAAAGTTCAGAGATTCAGTGTCTGGGTTCAGGCGACAGTGTCGTTAAGTCAGAACCCGTCGATGATCTCGCCAGTAGCCCCCTTGGATCCTTGCTCCCTGTTCCCCCTCCTTATCCAGTGCGCCGCACACTCGTTTGGACGGGCACCATCGTCGGTGGTGACGCGTCTCGCCGACGCCGGCAGCTTTTGCGGTGGCAGAGCCACCCGTGGCGGCCAGCAGGGATCGACACCACCTTTCGGCGCCGTCCAGCACCGCCCAAGCCACCCATGGCTTCCGCATGGCTGTCCGCTTGCCTGTGTACGCTGTGGCACCGTCGTCGTGGCCTGAGCAGCACAGAGCGTGCTCTCTGCCGCCGACGAGTCCCGTGAGCCGTTCCGTCAGAAACGTGGAGTAACACACAAGGCAGGCCAAGCTTAACACTTGAACGGAACCAGTGAACCCTCGCGGTGATGCCTAGCTCCCTAATCCACCTGACCGACCTCTGCCTCACCGTAATCATTGCCGGCGTTATCCCGTTCACGGCCACCACCTCGGATCGGCTATAAAAGAAGCCCCCGAGCTCGTTCTCGACCCAGCGCCACACCTCCACCTCACCAGAGCCCCGCCTAGCCACTAGAAGGACCCCGAGGAGGTCACCTTCCCCGACTCCGGCCGCCCCGTTCCGCCTCGAGCTCCGGCTTGATTCACTCAGGTGAGGCCACCCCCGCCTCCCAAACCGCGTCAGCAAACCCCTAGTGCACCCAGTACCCTAAACCGAGCCTCAATTCGATCTTTGCAGCTCTCCCCGGCGAGATCCACCAACGCCCGAACCACCGTCCGCCAGAGTTAGGGCCGCCGTCGACGTGGTGCTCACCGACGCTCAACTCCACCACCCACAAGTGCGGAAGAACACGATGAATACATTGGTAACCCTCGATCCCCCTGCCTCGCCGTGGATCGCCGCCGGCGACCACCGCGGCCCTCGGGCGCCAGCACTGTGTTTCAGTTTTCAAACCCGACGGGTGGGACCTCCCCATCAGCTTTTTCTCTTTTTCGAAATGTTTTCTGAAAACGCCTTTGGGAAAAATACGTCTTCCCCTCTGGGCTAGCGTGTTCTTAACTGAAACGTTTTCTGTTTTTATGAAGAAAACCCTGGAAACTTTCTGTTTCATTACAGAAAGGTCCCTGGACTAAAACTCTTATAACTTTTAAACAAAAGATGATTTTAACTTGAAACTTTTTCTGTCATCTTTATATTTCTGTCTAGTTTTTTGTCATATTTATTGGAAAAATATTTGGGATACTTTTTTTGCACGCACGGTATTTATGTGGTATCCGATTTTTCTCTAATATGTAGATACCTGGAGGAGTAAAGGAGACGCGTAGTTCGCCGAGCTAGGCTCCGACTTCTCTGAACCAGGCAAGCATGTTTGAACCTTTGATATGATGAGTGTTTTGCATGTTTGCTCGAGTAGTTTTCTCATGGCATGTTTATATGACCATTTGTGAATGTTATGAGCATGCAAGGCAAGCTACCGGTGAGCTTCAAAGTTGATGTGTTCTTATGATGATAAGATAACACGATCATGTGGTGACATGATGGGTTGCAGACTGGTATTGTTGAAGCATGCCAATTTTATGTCAACTGTGAACTCCAGTTTTAACGTGGGTCAAGTCTCGATCCCGTTCGTTTTCCCTTCGTGCTGCCACATGTTTTCTGCAAAGAGTGCGGTTTAGTAAGTTGCAAACCTCTTTCCTAGTACACACCAAACAGAGGGACCGCGATGAGGGTTCCATGGCCCTGGATTAAAGCCAGTCATCCGGTCAGGGGGCATGGGTGTTTTCGGTTGGGACCGAGAGGGGGGCACCCCTTAGAGCGCGCGATATAAATTTGATCCCATGCTATTCGAGGTTGTGGCCTCCCCGTCTTAAGGTTTTTCTTAAACGTTGCTGAGGGTGATTCCTGGCAACGGAAGGTGGAATTGGTGTGTACTGGTTAGACGTGTTTCTTCTAAAACACTGTAAACGGAACTAGTCCTTGTGACTACTGAAATCCGTTGGCTGTGGTTAAAGAGTACAAACTCTGCAGAGTCAAAATCATTCAAGTATCCATGTCCACGATCAAGGACTTGGACATCATCTCAGCGTCAGTGTCAAATCTCAGTATCAACCCCAGTGACCGTCTCCGGAGTATGAACATAAGACCGAGAGTGGTAAACTCGGTTGAAGGTTATTCATGTGAATGGACTAACCAGTTTATTATCATATGCTGAGTATTTCCTTGTGATGATTTGAATTTATGAGCTACTTAAATTCGAATGACAAATTATAAGCCCTTTATGTGATGTCACTCAGACATCCGACTGTGGCATTATTGTTATTTACTTTTGATATAAGCCCTTTATGTGATGTCGCTCAGACGTCCGACTGTGGCATTATTGTTATTTACTTTTCATATAAGCCCTTTATGTGATGTCGCTCAAACGTCCGACTGTGGCATTATTGTTATTTACTTTTTGATATAAGCCCTTTATGTGATGTCGCTCAGACGTCCGACTGTGGCATCATTGTTATTTATTTTCATTATAAGCCCTTTCTAAGGTGTCGCTTAGACGCCCGACTGTGGCACGTCCTGTTATTTACTTTTCAATATAAGCCCTTTATGTGGTGTCGCCTCGACGCCCGACTGCAGCATGTTAAATTTGTTTTCACCTTTCGAGGCGTCGCTTCAGACACCCGGTCGGTCTTCAGTTATTTTATTGGGATTTTGGGAGGACTACCGCCTGATTTCCTCTTATTTATCGTACAGTGCAAATCTATTATTTGAGCATACTAACCTGCTCATGTGCATCATGTTTACATTTGTTATATCTTATGTCCGAACTGTCTTGCGAGTACATTCAAAGTACTCACCCGGCTTGTTGATTTGGCCAGATGTTGACGAAGGCGATCTTATGGATGAAGAGTTCGATAGCGAGTCCGACGCCTAGAGGAGTCCCAGTCAGTCACGTGCGACCCTGGAGTTGTTCAATTGTATTATACACGCTTCCGCCACCCAAATAAAACCATCAAGCCACACTCCGTCGCTTGATGAGTTGTAAGATTTCAGAGCCATGTCACCACTTCTCTGTGACATATCCACCACCACCTTATTTGCGAGTCAGTAGTTATGCCACCCTACCCTTGTGCCATATCCGCCTTTATGTATAATATAGGCGTGCTTGTAATAAAATTGTTGAGCATCCTCAGCTCAACCATGTATAATATTAGTACTGCTGGATTTCTGTATCAAGGTTTTGTCTGTCAGTAAGAAGAATCCTTCTGTACTGGTTAATAAAAAGGTCGGCTTTTCAATAAATGTTTTATTGGAAAGGCGGTCGTGACACATATGCACCACAAACTCTATACTTAGGGAAGTCCAATGTTTCCACTCTCATTGAGAGAAATGAGATATTTTAAAATCGCTACACACGATGAGGTATTTGTTGGCTCAACTCGAGATATATTTACTATCCCTGTGGGTACTCGAGTAACGTCAGGATGCTTTATTGCTTCCCGAGTTTAACTCGTAACCTACTAAACTATGGAGGTATCCGTCAAAATAGTTTTCATAGCGAAACTTATGATGACAACAAAGATAAATAACTTCTCTTTACCATATGCAACAAATATGGCAAGCACATTCTCTATATATCATCTGGATTGTACTACACATACAACACAACCCTTAGCACATGTTGCGTACGAGATAGTTTTCCAGAGTGTCTTGTACATGACAAACTTGGCATACTCGCCTTGGTCATCGAGACATTGGGTTGAAACCGAAACTATCAGCAATTCCAATAATTTATGATTATTATGATGCTAACTTCTAACAACAATTGGATTTTATGTGCACTACAAGTGACACAAGGAAGCTAATTTTAAGGCTCACACACCTTAAAGTCTACGCTGAACCACTCTGACTCCTTAAATGCATCAAGTTGAGGTAAGTGACTCTTCTCATCCATTGACTAGACTATCCAGGTATTCCATGGTTCTAAAAGACATATCTACATGATGGTATTAAGTGTGTGCTTTATTCACACAAAATCATTGGCTCATTATCCTGACATCGATTTCAAGCAAATCAAATGGATAACATTGCAGAATTCTCCTTGAGTGCCTTCTTTATGGCCCTGTATTGAAGTTTAGCAATTTGTCCTAATATATAGACTCAAAATGGTTTGGTAGAATCCCATCCAAAGAATTGAGCTCATTGCATGATCTTTACTTTGAAATTGCAACTTACCAACTTTACGTTGGAGTCGTGCAGTTGTACACGCTCATGACCAAACTGCATACTGTTATTCCCCTCTATCTTTGATATGTGAATATCTACCAAGTATTTCCTATCTGCGATAATTCGGTTGCATACCGATATCACCATCCAGCATACATCATTGGCCCCTCAACATATAGTTGGGATCTATGTGAGGAATAACTGTATTACCGTCAATACCTCAAGCCCCTCACATGGGGAGTTATTCGAGGCCAGTATGTTGTTTCAATGAGGAACATTTTCAGGCATTAGGGGGAGAATTCAAGTACCATAAAGAATGCCAGGAAATTAGTGGAATATTCAACACATTTCTTCCTCAGATCCACGTACTCAAAGATTTGAACCATGCGTTCAGAAGATTTGCAATACATTGCAAATAACCTGCCAGGTTCATTTACTCACTATAAAGGTGTCACACAATCCTACAATCCTACAAAAGTACGCTTGCAAGAGTGGAGGTGCCAACAAAATCCACTCCATTCCCCGTTCAAAGCAACAGGGGGAGATGTATGGAAGAAGTACATCAGGATTCAGCTTCTCACAAGCAAGGATATCAAGGCCTGTGAATCAGTAAATGCAAGTCAACTTCACGTTGACAGACACCTAATGGGTAGTATACACCCAGTGCACGGGAAACCTCCACCAACCCAGGTCATAGTGCACACAATGACCGGGACATCGGAATACTCGACTCAATCGCATTGGAAAATCACGAGCAGTCACCATAGGTAACGATACTTCCATCAACTATATATTGATATATAGATTCTGGAGAATTATATAACCGGAAGTCTACAATTATCGACATGCATTTCTCAACTAGATTGCAAAAACCTTTCAAATAATTCAGATCCAAAGACCATGGACATGGCAAAGTGTGAACAACACTCGGACTGAACTCAAGCAAAGGGTATAATCTAGGTAGAAATGATCTTGCTCAATAATGGGAAGGTATTCATAAGCAATACGTACACCAGTTTTCTTCTGGAAACAGAATTGAGAACAACGAGGTGGTGAAACAAAGAGCAAATATTATAGCATAAGGGTTCACGCAGATACCCAGCTATTCTCCAGAGGTGGAATTGTTGGGGAACGTAGTAATTTCAAAAAAATTCCTACACACACGCAAGATCATGGTGATGCATAGCAACGAGAGGGGAGAGTGTGATCTACGTACCCTTGTAGACCGACAGCGGAAGCGTTAGCACAACGCGGTTGATGTAGTCGTATGTCTTCACGGCCCGACCGATCAAGCACCGAAACTACGGCACCTCCGAGTTCTAGCACACGTTCAGCTCGATGACGATCCTCGGACTCCGATCCAGCAAAGTGTCGGGGAAGAGTTCCATCAGCACGACGGCGTGGTGACGATCTTGATGTACTACCGTCGCAGGGCTTCGCCTAAGCACCGCTACAATATTATCGAGGATTATGGTGGAAGGGGGCACCGCACACGGCTAAGAATATGATCACGTGGATCAACTTGTGTGTCTATGGGGTGCCCCCTGCCCCCGTATATAAAGGAGTGGAGGAGGGGAGGGCCGGCCCTCTCTATGGCGCGCCCTAGGGGAGTCCTACTCCCACCGGGAGTAGGATTCCCCCTTTCCTAGTCCAACTAGGAGTCCTTCCATGTAATAGGAGTAGGAGACAAGGAAGGGGAAGAGGGAAGAGAAGGAAGGAGGGGGCGCAGCCCCTCCCCCTAGTCCAATTCGGACTAGGCCTTGGGGGGCGCGGCCTGCCTCTCCCTCTCCCCTAAAGCCCAATAAAGCCCATATACTTCTTCTCCCGTATTCCCGTAACTCCCCGGTACTCCGAAAAATACCCGAACCACTCGGAACCTTTCCGATGTCCGAATATAGTCGTCCAATATATCGATCTTTACGTCTCGACCATTTCGAGACTCCTCATCATGTCCCCGATCTCATCCGGGACTCCGAACTCCTTCGGTACATCAAAACTCATAAACTCATAATATAACTGTCATCGAAACCTTAAGCGTGCGGACCCTACGGGTTCGAGAACAATGTAGACATGACCGAGACACGTCTCTGATCAATAACCAATAGCGGAACCTGGATGCTCATATTGGCTCCCACATATTCTACGAAGATCTTTATCGGTCAAACCGCATAACAACATACGTTGTTCCCTTTGTCATCGGTATGTTACTTGCCCGAGATTCGATCGTCGGTATCTCAATACCTAGTTCAATCTCGTTACCGGCAAGTCTCTTTACTCGCTATGTAATACATCATCTCGCAACTAACTCATTAGTTGAAATGCTTGCAAGGCTTATGTGATGTGCATTACCGAGAGGGCCCAGAGATACCTCTCCGATAATCAGAGTGACAAATCCTAATCTCGAAATACGCCAACCCAACATGTACCTTTGGAGACACATGTAGAGCTCCTTTATAATCACCCAGTTACGTTGTGACGTTTGGTAGAACACAAAGTGTTCCTTCGGTAAACGGGAGTTGCATAATCTCATAGTGATAGGAACATGTTTAAGTCATGAACAAAGCAATAGCAACATACTAAACGATCGAGTGCTAAGCTAACGGAATGGGTCAAGTCAATCACATCATTCTCCTAATGATGTGATCCCGTTAATCAAATAACAATTTTTTGTCTATGGTTAGGAAACATAACCATCTTTGATTAACGAGCTAGTCAAGTAGAGGCATACTAGTGACACTCTGTTTGTCTATGTATTTACACATGTATTATGTTTTCGGTTAATACAATTCTAGCATGAATAATAAACATTTATCATGAAATAAGGAAATAAACAATAACTTTATTATTGCCTCTAGGGCATATTTCCTTCAGTTTCCCACTTGCACTAGAGTCAATAATCTAGTTCACATCGCCATGTGATCTAACATCAGTAGTTCACATCTTTATGTGGTTAACACCCATAGTTCACATCGATATGTGACCAACACCCAAAGGGTTTACTAGAGTCAGTAATCTAGTTCACATTGCTATGTGATTAACACCCAAAGAGTACTAAGGTGTGATCATGTTTTGCCTGTGAGAGAAGTTTAGTCAACGGGTCTGCCATATTCAGATCCGTAAGTATTTTGCAATTTTCTATGTTTACAATGCTCTGCACGGAGCTACTTTAGCTAATTGCTCCCACTTTCAATATGTATCTAGATGAAGACTAAGAGTCATCCGGATCAGTGCCAAAACTTGTATCGACGTAACCCTTTTACGACGAACCTTTTGTCACCTCCATAATCGAGAAAATATCCTTATTCCACTAAGGATAATTTTGACCGCTGTCCAGTGATCTACTCCTAAATCACTATTGTACTCCCTTGCCAAAATTAGTGTAGGGTATACAATAGGTCTGGTATACAACATGGCATACTTTATAGAACCTATGGCCAAGCCATAGGGAATGACTTTCATTCTCATTCTATTCTCTGCCATGGTCGGGCTTTGGGTCTTACTCAATTTCACACCTTGTAACTGTAAGTGCATCTAGTGCCACCCCTAGTTGGTTTTGGAGTATTGACGACAAACCTAGTTGAGGGACTAATGTATTTGTGAGAATTGCAGGATAACACAGGTAGAAGTCCCTCATTGATTCGGTTTAGCTACCAGAGATGACCCCTAAAATTGTACGAAGACATTGAAGAAAATGGTGGTTTATGAAGATATTCATATTGAAGACAATGACATGTGAAGACTCCCTATGAAGCTTATGGAACTCGAAGACTTAGATCCTTCGTAGTTTTACTTCATTCATGTTGTGTCATAGGAACCACCGTACTGTTAAGTGGGGTCCAAGAGAACCAGTCAGGATGACTGAAGTGATGCCTAATTCAAATCCTATGTCTTCGAGTGAAGACAATGAGAGAAAATCTTGTCCAGAGTCAGACAAGTCAGCTTTGCTTGTAGCCCAAGTAAAGTTGCCATGTGAGTTTGAAATCTGACCGCTGGTACACGTGTCAGTTCCTTAGTGACCCAGGGTCATTTCGGACAAATCAGGTCGGGTTGCCAAGTGGCTATAAATAGTCCACCCCTACAACCATAAACGGTTGTCTACTCATATTTCAGTGCACGGCTTTTGTCGTTTGAGAGCAACCCACCTCGAAGCCTTTGAGAGAAAATCCCTAGCGAGGAGAAAAGCCCTAACCACCCAGAGCCAGAGTAATTGGGCATCACTTAAGTCTTCTTGTCTGAGTGATCTGAAGACTTATTACACTTGAGGACTGTGCATCCTCCAGCCGGTTAGGCGTCGCGTTCTGAGCATCCAAGAGAAATTGTGGATTGCCGGTGAACGAAGTCTGTGAAGGTTTGGGAGTCTACCTTGAAGACTTACCAGAGTGATTGGGCGAGGTCTGTGTGACCTTAGCTCAAGGAGAAAACGGTGAGGACTGGGTGTCCTGAGCTGCGTGTTCAGGACTGGGTGTCCGGGACTGTGTGTCCTTTGGTTTAAATACCTAGCCGCTCCAACCAGACGTACAGTTGTCACAGCAACTGGAACTGGTCCAACAAATCATTGTCTTCAGCGTGTCACTGGTTTCATCTTCACCTCCCTTTACTTACCATTACACATTGTGAAGCCATTGCATGCTTGCTTTATCTTCTGTCTTCACAACTTGACTGTATGATTTGTTTGGCTTCATAACTTCTTCCTACCTGATCCTCATTACACTGAAGCTGTTTGTCACTGTGCTTTCACTATATTGTATACTTGACCATGGCTTGCCTTGTGTAATCTAACTTCCGCTGCATAGTGATAGGCTTGTCCATTCTGTTTGTCTTCATAACTTCCACGTTTTGAAGACTTTCATAAAAATCGCCTATTCACCCCCCCTCTAGTCGATATAACGCACTTTCAGTAACATAGGCAAGAATTCTTTCTTTGACTGTTCCATTTTGAACTACTTCAAAATCTTGTCAAGTTATGTACTCATTGAAAAAAACTTATCAAGCATCTTGATCTATCTCTATAGGTCTTGATGCTCAATATGTAAGCAGCTTCGCTGAGGTTTTCTTTGAAAAAATCCTTTCAAACACTCCTTTATGCTTTGCAGAATAATTCTACATTATTTCCGATCAACAATATGTCATACACATATACTTATCAGAAATGCTGTAGTGCTCCCACTCACTTTCTTGTAAATACAGGCTTCACCGCAAGTCTGTATAAAACTATATGCTTTGATCAACTTATCAAAGCGTATATTCCAACTCCGAGATGCTTGCACCAGTCCATAGATGGGTCGCTGGAGCTTGCATATTTTGTTAGCACCTTTAGGATTGACAAAACCTTCTGGTTGCATCATATACAACTCTTCTTTAAATCCATTAAGGAATGTAGTTTTGTTTATCCATTTGCCAGATTTCATAAAAATGCGGCAATTGCTAACATGATTTGGACAGACTTAAGCATCGCTACGAGTGAGAAAATTTCATCGTAGTCAACACCTTGAACTTTGTCAAAAACCTTTTTCGACAAGTCTAGCTTTGTAGATAGTAACACTACTATCAGCGTCTGTCTTCCTCTTGAAGATCCATTTATTTTCTATGGCTTGCCGATCATCGGGCAAATCCATCAAAGTCCATACTTTGTTCTCATACATGGATCATATCTCAGATTTCATGGCCTCAAACCATTTCGCGGAATCTGGGCTCATCATCGCTTCCTCATAGTTCGCAAGTTCGTCATGGTCTAGTAACATGACTTCCAGAACAGGATTACCGTACCACTCTGTTGCGGATCTCACTCTGGTTTACCTACGAGATTCGGTAGTAACTTGATATGAAGTTACATGATCATCAACATTAGCTTCCTCACTAATTGGTGTAGTAGTCACAAGAACAGATTGATGAACTACTTTCCAATAAGGGAGAAGGTACAATTACCTTATCAAGTTTTCTACTTTCCTCCCACTCACTTCTTTCGAGAGAAACTCCTTCTCTAGAAAGGATCCATTCTTAGCAACGAATGTCTTGCCTTCAAATCTGTGATAGAAGGTGTACCCAACAGTCTCCTTTGGGTATCCTATGAAGACATATTTCTCCGATTTGGGTTTGAGCTTATCAGGATGAAACTTTTTCACATAAGCATCACAACCCAAAACTTTAAGAAACGACAACTTTGGTTTCTTGACAAACCACAGTTCAGATTGTGTCGTCTCAACGGACTTAGATGGTGCCCCTTTTTAACGTGAATGCAGCTGTCTCTAATGCATGATCCCAAAACGATATTGGTAAATCGGTAAGAAACATCATAGATTGTACTATATCCAATAAAGTACGGTTATGACATTCAGACACACCATTATGCTGTGGTGTTCCAGGTGGCATGAGTTTGTGAAACTATTCCACATTGTTTTAATTGAAGACCAAACTCGTAACTCAAATATTCGTCTCTGCGATCAGATCGTAGAAACTTTATTTTCTTGTCACGATGATTTTCCACTTCACTCTGAAATACTCTGAACTTTTCAGACTTATGTTTCATCAAGTAGATATACTCATATCTGCTTAAATCATCTGTGAAGGTCAGAAAATAATGATACTTGTCGTGAGCTTTAATATTCATCGGACCATATACATCAGTATGTATGATTTCCAACAAATCTGTTGCTCGCTCCATTGTTCCGGAGAAAGGAGTCTTTAGTCATCTTGCCCATAAGGCATGGTTCACAAGCACCAAGTGATTCATAATCAAGTGATTCCAAAATCCCATCAGCATGGAGTTTCTTCATGCGCTTTACACCAATATGACCTAAACGGCAGTGACACAAATAAGTTGCACTATCATTATTAACTTTGCATCTTTTGGCTTCAATATTATGAATATGTGTAACACTACGATCGAGATCCAACGAACTATTTTCATTGGGTGTATGACCATCGAAGGTTTTATTCATGTAAACAGAACAACAATTATTCTCTGACTTTAATGAATAACCGTATTGCAATAAACATGATCAAATCATATTCATGCTCAACGCAAACACCAAATAACACTTATTTAGTTTCAACACTAATCCCGAAAGTATAGGGAGTGTGCGATGATGATCATATCAATCTTGGAACTACTTCCAACACACATCGTCACCTCACCCTTTACTAGTTTTTGTTTATTCTGCAACTCCCATTTTGAGTTACTACTCTTAGCAACTGAACCAGTATCAAATGCCGAGGGGTTGCTATAAACACTAGTAAAGTACACATCAATAACACGTATATCCAATATACCTTTGTTTACCTTGCCACCCTTCTTATCCGCCAAATACTTGGGGCAGTTCCACTTCCAGTGACCAGTCCCTTTGCAGTAGAAGCACTTAGTCTCAGGCTTAGGATCAGACTTGGGCTTCTTCACTTGAGCAGCAACTTGCTTGCCATTCTTATTGAAGTTCCCCTTCTTCCCTTTGCCCTTTTCTTGAAACTAGTGGTCTTGTCAACCATCAACACTTGATGTTTTTCTTGATTTCTACCTTCATTGATTTCAGCATCACGAAGAGCTTGGGAGTTGTTTCCGTTATCCCTTGCATATTAAAGTTCATCACGAATTTCTACTAACTTGGTGATGGTGACTAGAGAATTTTGTCAATCACTATCTTATCTGGAAGATTAACTCCCACTTGATTCAAGCGATTGTAGTACCAAGACAATCTGAGCACATGCTCACTAGTTGAGCGATTCTCCTCCATCTTTTAGCTATAGAACTTGTTGGAGACTTCATATCTCTCAACTCGGGTATTTGCTTGAAATATTAACTTCAACTCCTGGAACATCTCATATGGTCCATGACGTTCAAAACGTCTTTGAAGTCCCGATTCTAAGCCATTAAGCATGGTGCACTAAACTATCAAGTAGTCATCATATTGAGCTAGCCAAACGTTCATAACGTCTGCATCTACTCCTGTAATAGGTCTGTCACCTAGCGGTGCATCAAGGACATAATTCTTCTGTGCAGCAATGAGGATAAACCTCAGATCACGGATCCAATCCGCATCATTGCTACTAACATCTTTCAACATAATTTTCTCTAGGAACATATCAAAATAAACACAGGGAAGCAACAACGCGAGCTATTGATCTACAACATAATTTGCAAAATACTACCAGGACTAAGTTCATGATAAATTTAAGTTCAATTAATCATATTACTTAATAACTCCCACTTAGATAGACATCCCTCTAATCCTCTAAGTGATCACGTGATCCAAATCAACTAAACCATGTCCGATCATCACGTGAGATGGAGCAGTTTCATTGGTGAACATCACTATGTTGATCATATCTACTATATGATTCATGCTCGACCTTTCGGTCTCCGTGTTCCGTGGACATATCTATATATGCTTGGCTCGTCAAGTATAACCTGAGTATTCCGCGTGTGCAACTGTTTTGCACCCGTTGTATTTGAACATAGAGCCTATCACACCCGATCATCACGTGGTGTCTCAGCACGAAGAACTTTCGCAACGGTGCATACTCAGGGAGAACACTTCTTAATAATTAGTGAGAGATCATCTTAAAATGCTACCGTCAAACTAAGCAAAATAAGATGTATAAAAGATAAACATCATATGCAATCAAAATATGTGACATGATATGGCCATCATCATCTTGCGCCTTTGATTTCCATCTCCAAAGTACTGTCATGATCTATATCGTCACCGGCATGACACCATGATCTCCATCATCTTGATCTATATCAATGTGTCGTCACGTGGTCGTCTCGCCAACAATTGCTCTTGCAACTATTGCTATCACATAGCGATAAAGTAAAGCAATTATTGGACGCTTGCATCTTATGCAATAGAGAGACAACCATAAGGATTTTGCCAGTTGCCGATAACTTCAGCAAAACATGATCATCTCATACAACAACTTATATCTCATCACGTCTTGACCATATCACATCACAACATGCCCTGCAAAAACAAGTTAGACGTCCTCTACTTTGTTGTTGCAAGTTTTACGTGGCTGCTACAGGCTTAGCAAGAACCGTTCTTACCTACGCATCAAAAACCACAACGATACTTTGTCAAGTTGGTGTTGTTTTAACCTTCGCAAGGACTGGGCGTAGCCACACTCGGTTCAACTAAAGTTGGAGAAACTGACACCCGCCAGCCACCTATGTGCAAAGCACGTCGGTAGAACCAGTCTCGCGTAAGCGTACGCATAATGTCGGTCCGGGCCGCTTCATCCAACAATACCGCCGAACCAAAGTATGACATGCTGGTAAGCAGTATGACTTATATCGCCCACAACTCACTTGTGTACTGCTCATGCATATAACATCAACACATAAAACCTAGGCTCAGATGACACTGTTGGGCAACGTAGTAATTTCAAAAAAATTCCTACGCACACGCAAGATCATGGTGATGCATAGCAACGAGAGGGGAGAGTGTGATCTACGTATCCTTGTAGACCGACAATGGAAGCGTTAGCACAACGCGGTTGATGTAGTCGTACGTCTTCATGGCTCGACCGATCAAGCAATGAAACTACGGCACCTCCGAGTTTTAGCACATGTTCAGCTCGATGACGATCCCCGGACTCCGATCCAGCAAAGTGTCGGGGAAGAGTTCCGTTAGCACGACGGCGTGGTGACGATCTTGATGTACTACCGTCGCAGGGCTTCTCCTAAGCACCGCTACAATATTATCGAGGATTATGGTGGAAGGGGGCACCGCACACGGCTAAGAATATGATCACGTGGATCAACTTGTGTGTCTATGGGGTGCCCCCTGCCCCCGTATATAAAGGAGTGGAGGAGGGGAGGGCCGGCCCTCTCTATGGCGCGCCCTAGGGGAGTCCTACTCCCCCCGGGAGTAGGATTTCCCCTTTCCTAGTCCAACTAGGAGTCCTTCCATGTAGTAGGAGTAGGAGACAAGGAAGGGGAAGAGGGAAGAGAAGGAAGGAGGGGGCGCAGCCCCTCCCCCTAGTCCAATTCGGACTAGGCCTTGGGGGGGGCCCGCGGCCTGCCTCTCCCTCTCCCCTAAAGCCCAATAAGGCCCATATACTTCTTCTCCCGTATTCCCATAACTCCCCGGTACTCCTAAAAATACCCGAACCACTCGGAACTTTTCCGATGTCCGAATATAGTCGTCCAATATATCGATCTTTACGTCTCGACCATTTCGAGACTCCTCGTCATGTCCCCGATCTCATCCGGGACTCCGAACTCCTTCGGTACATCAAAACTCATAATATAACTGTCATCGAAACCTTAAGCGTGCGAACCCTACGGGTTCGAGAACAATGTAGACATGACCGAGACACGTCTCCGATCAATAACCAATAGCGGAACATGGATGCTCATATTGGCTCCCACATATTCTACGAAGATCTTTATCGGTTAGACCGTATAACAACATACGTTGTTCCCTTTGTCATCGGTATGTTATTTGCCCGAGATTCGATCGTCGGTATCTCAATACCTAGTTCAATCTCGTTACCGGCAAGTCTCTTTACTCGTTCCGTAATACATCTGTTGGGGAACGTAGTAATTTCAAAAAAATTCCTACACACACACAAGATCATGATGATGCATAGCAACGAGAGGGGGAGAGTGTGATCTACGTACCCTTGTAGATCGACAACGGAAGCGTTAACTTGGTTGATATAGTCGTACGTCTTCACGGCCTGACCGATCAAGCACCGAAACTACGACACCTCCGAGTTCTAGCACACGTTCAGCTCGATGACGATCCCCGGACTCCGATCCAGCAAAGTGTCGGGGAAGAGTTTGAAGGAAATATGCCCTAGAGGCAATAATAAAGTTATTATTTATTTCCTTACATCATGATAAATGTTTATTATTCATGCTAGAATTGTATTAACCGGAAACATAATACATGTGTGAATACATAGACCAACAGAGTGTCACTAGTATGCCTCTACTTGACTAGCTCGTTAATCAAAGATGGTTATGTTTCCTAACCATGAACAAGGAGTTGTTATTTGATTAACGAGGTCACATCATTAGTAGAATGATCTGATTGACATGACCCATTTCATTAGCTTAGCACCCGATCGTTTAGTATGTTGCTATTGCTTTCTTCATGACTTATACATGTTCCTATAACTATGAGATTATGCAACTCCCGTTTACCGGAGGAACACGTTGGGTACTACCAAACGTCACAACGTAATTAGGTGATTATAAAGGAGTACTACAGGTGTCTCCAATGGTAGATGTTGGGTTGGCGTATTTCGAGATTAGGGTTTGTCACTCCGATTGTCGGAGAGGTATCTCTGGGCCCTCTCGGTAATGCACATCACATAAGCCTTGCAAGCACTGCAACTAATAAGTTAGTTGTGAGATGATGTATTACGGAACGAGTAAAGAGACTTGCCGGTAACGAGATTGAACTAGGTATTGGATACCGACGATCGAATCTCGGGCAAGTAACATACCGATGACAAAGGGAACAACGTATGTTGTTATGCGGTCTGACCGATAAAGATCTTCGTAGAATATGTAGGAGCCAATATGGGCATCCAGGTCCCGCTATTGGTTATTGACCGGAGACGTGTCTCGGTCATGTCTACATTGTTCTCGAACCGTAGGGTCCGCACGCTTAACGTTACGATGACAGTTATTATGAGTTTATGCATTTTGATGTACCGAAGGTTGTTCGGAGTCCCGGATGAGATCACGGACATGACGAGGAGTCTCGAAATGGTCGAGACGTAAAGATTGATATATTGGAAGCCTATGTTTGGGCACCGGAAGTGTTCCGGGTGAAATCGGGATTTTACCGGATTACCGGGAGGGTTACCGGAACCCCCCGGGAGGCAAATGGGCCTATTGGGCCTTAGTGGAAAAGAGAGAAGGGGCAGCCCACAGGCTAGCCGGCCGAACCCCCCTTCCCTAGTCCTATTAGGACTAGGAGAAGGGGCCGGCCCCCCTCTCTTCTCTTTCTCCCGAAGAGTCCTATTAGGAATAGGATTTGGGGAAGGAGTCCTACTCCCGGTAGGAGTGGGACTCCTCCCTGCACCTCCCTCCTAGCCGGCCGACCCCCTTGCCCCTGGCCTTTATATACGGGGGCAGGGGGCACCCCATAGACACACAACTTGATCATTGAGATCGATCCTTAGCCGTGTGCGGTGCCCCCTGCCACCAAATTCCACCTCGATCGTACCGTTGTAGTGCTTAGGCGAAGCCCTGCGTCGGTAGTACATCAAGATCGTCATCACGCCGTCGTGCTGATGAAACTCTTCCTCGACGCTTTGCTGGATCGGAGCCCGAGGAACGTCATCGAGCTGAACGTGTGCTAAGAACTCGGAGGTGCCGGAGTAACGGTGCTTGGATCGGTCGGATCGGGAAGAAGACGTACGACTACTTCCTCTACGTTGTGTGATCGCTTCCGCAGTCGGTCTGCGTTGGTACGTAGACAACACTCTCCCCTCTCGTTGCTGTGCATCACCATGATCTTGCGTGTGCGTAGGAAATTTTTTGAAATTACTGCGTTCCCCAACAGTGGCATCCGAGCCTAGGTTTTATGGTTTGATGTTATATGCACGAGTAGAACACAAGTGAGTTGTGGGCGATACAAGTCATACTGCCTACCAGCATGTCATACTTTGGTTCGGCGGTATTGTTGGTTGAGACGATCCGGACCAACCTTACGCGTACTCTTACGCGAGACCGGTTCCCTCGACGTGCTTTGCACATAGATGGCTTGCGGAAGACTGTCTCTCCAACTTTACTTGAACCAAGTGTGACTACGCCTGGTCCTTGAGAAGGTTAAAACGGAGTCTATTTGACGAACTATCGTTGTGGTTTTGATGCGTAGGTGAGATGAGTTCTTACTTAAGCCCGTAGCAGCCACGTAAAACTTGCAACAACAAAGTAGAGGATGTCTAACTTGTTTTTGCAGGGTATGTTGTGATGTGATATGGTCAAGGCATGATGCTGATTTTATTGTATGAGATGATCATGTTTTGTAACTAAGTTATCGGCAACTGGCAGGAGCCATATGGTTGTCGCTTTATTGTATGCAATGCAATCGCGATGTAATGCTTTACTAGATTACTAAACGGTAGTAATAGTCGTGGAAGCATAAGATTGGCGAGACGACAACGATGCTACGATGGAGATCAAGGTGTCGCGCCGGTGACGATGGTGATCATGACGGTGCTTCGGAGATGGAGATCACAAGCACAAGATGATGATGGCCATATCATATCACTTATATTGATTGCATGTGATGTTTATCCTTTTATGCATCTTATCTTGCTTTGATTGACGGTAGCATTATAAGATGATCTCTCACTAAATTATCAAGAAGTGTTCTCCCTGAGTATGCACCGTTGCCAAAGTTCGTCGTGCCCAGACACCACGTGATGATCGGGTGTGATAAGCTCTACGTCCATCTACAACGGGTGCAAGCCAGTTTTGCACACGCAGAATACTCAGGTTAAACTTGACGAGCCTAGCATATGCAGATATGGCCTCGGAACACAGAGACCGAAAGGTCGAGCGTGAATCATATAGTAGATATGATCAACATGACGATGTTCACCATTGAAAACTACTCCATCTCACGTGATGATCGGTTATGGTTTAGTTGATTTGGATCACATGATCACTTAGAGGATTAGAGGGATGTCTATCTAAGTGGGAGTTCCTAAGTAATTTGATTAACTGAACTTAAACTTATCATGAACTTAGTACCTGATAGTATCTTGCTTGTTTATGTTGCTTGTAGATAGATGGCTCGTGCTATTGTTCCGTTGAATTTTAATGCGTTCCTTGAGAAAGCAAAGTTGAAAGATGATGGTAGCAATTACACGGACTGGGTCCGTAACCTGAGGATTATCCTCATTGCTGCACAGAAGAATTACGTCCTGGAAGCACCGCTGGGTGACAAGCCTGCTGCTGGAGCAACGCCAGATGTTATGAACGTCTGGCAGAGCAAAGCTGATGACTACTCGATAGTTCAGTGTGCCATGCTTTACGGCTTAGAATCGGGACTTCAACGACGTTTTGAACGTCATGGAGCATATGAGATGTTCCAGGAGTTGAAGTTAATATTTCAAGCAAATGCCCGAATTGAGAGATATGAAGTCTCCAATAAATTCTATAGCTGTAAGATGGAGGAGAACAGTTCTGTCAGTGAGCATATACTCAAAATGTCTGGGTATATTAATCACTTGATTCAGATGGGAGTTAATCTTCCAGATGATTGCGTCATTGACAGAATTCTCCAATCACTACCACCAAGCTACAAGAGCTTCGTGATGAACTATAATATGCAAGGGATGAATAAGACTATTCCCGAGCTCTTCGCAATGCTGAAAGCTGCGGAGGTAGAAATCAAAAAGGAGCATCAAGTGTTGATGGTTAGCAAGACCACTAGTTTCAAGAAAAAGGGTAAAGGGAAGAAGAAGGGAAACTTCAAGAAGAACAGCAAGCAAGTTGCTGCTCAAGAAAAGAAACCCAAGTCTGGACCTAAGCCTGAAACTGAGTGCTTCTACTGCAAGCAGACTGGACACTGGAAGCGGAACTGCCCCAAGTATTTGGCGGATAAGAAGGATGGCAAAGTGAGCAAAGGTATATGTGATATACATGTTATTGATGTGTACCTTACTAGAGCTCGCAGTAGCACCTGGGTATTTGATACTGGTTCTGTTGCTAATATTTGCAACTCGAAACAGGGACTACGGAATAAGCGGACACTAGCAAAGGACGAGGTGACGATGCGCGTGGGAAACGGTTCCAAAGTCGATGTGATCGCGGTCGGCACGCTACCTCTACATCTACCTTCGGGATTAATATTAGACCTAAATAATTGTTATTTGGTGCCAGCGTTGAGCATGAACATTATATCTGGATCTTGTTTAATGCGAGACGGTTATTCATTTAAATCAGAGAATAATGGTTGTTCTATTTATATGAATAATATCTTTTATGGTCATGCACCTTTGAAGAGTGGTCTATTCTTGTTGAATCTCGAAGATAGTGATACACATATTCATAATGTAGAAGCCAAAAGATGCAAAGTTAATAATGATAGTGCAACTTATTTGTGGCACTGCCGTTTAGGTCATATCGGTGTAAAGCGCATGAAGAAACTCCATACTGATGGGCTTTTGGAATCACTTGATTATGAATCACTTGGTACTTGCGAACCGTGCCTCATAGGCAAGATGACTAAAACACCGTTCTCCGGTACTATGGAGAGAGCAACAAATTTGTTGGAAATCATACATACCGATGTATGTGGTCCGATGAATATTGAGGCTCGCGGCGGATATCGTTATTTTCTCACCTTCACAGATGATTTAAGCAGATATGGGTATATCTACTTAATGAAACATAAGTCTGAAACATTTGAAAAGTTCAAGGAATTTCAGAGTGAAGTTGAAAATCATCGTAACAAGAAAATAAAATTTCTACGATCTGATCGTGGAGGAGAATATTTGAGTTACGAGTTTGGTGTATATTTGAAAAATTGTGGAATAGTTTCGCAACTCACGCCACCCGGAACACCACAGCGTAATGGTGTGTCCGAACGTCGTAATCGTACTTTACTAGATATGGTGCGATCTATGATGTCTCTTACTGATTTACCGCTATCGTTTTGGGGTTATGCTTTAGAGACGGCCGCATTCACGTTAAATAGGGCACCATCAAAATCCGTTGAGACGACGCCTTATGAACTATGGTTTGGCAAGAAACCAAAGTTGTCGTTTCTTAAAGTTTGGGGCTGCTATGCTTATGTGAAAAAGCTTCAACCTGATAAGCTCGAACCCAAAGCGGAGAAATGTGTCTTCATAGGATACCCAAAGGAAACTGTTGGGTATACCTTCTATCATAGATCCGAAGGCAAGACATTCGTTGCTAAGAATGGATCATTTCTAGAGAAGGAGTTTCTCTCGAAAGAAGTGAGTGGGAGGAAAGTAGAACTTGACGAGGTAACTGTACCTGCTCCCTTATTGGAAAATAGTACATCACAGAAAACTGTTTCTGCGACACCTATGCCAATCAGTGAGGAAGCTAATAATGATGATCATGAAGCTTCAGAACAAGATACTACTGAACCACGTAGATCAACCAGAGTGAGATCCGCACCAGAGTGGTACGGTAATCCAGTTCTGGAAGTCATGATGCTAGATCATGATGAACCTACGAACTATGAAGAAGCGATGGTGAGCCCAGATTCCGAAAAGTGACTTGAGGCCATGAAATCTGAGATGGGATCCATGTATGAGAACAAAGTATGGACTTTGGTTGACTTGCCCGATGATAGGCAAGCAATTGAAAATAAATGGATCTTCAAGAAAAAGACTGACGCTGACGGTAATGTTACTGTCTATAAAGCTCGACTTGTCGCAAAAGGTTTTTGACAAGTTCAAGGGGTTGACTACGATGAGACCTTCTCACCCGTAGCGATGCTTAAGTCTGTCAGAATTATGTTAGCAATTGCCGCATTTTATGATTATGAAATATGGCAAATGGATGTCAAAACTGCATTCCTGAATGGATTTCTGGAAGAAGAGTTGTATATGGTACAACCAGAAGGTTTTGTCGATCCAAAAGGAGCTAACAAAGTATGCAAACTCCAGCGATCCATTTATGGACTGGTGCAAGCATCTCGGAGTTGGAATAAACGCTTTGATAGTGTGATCAAAGCATTTGGCTTTATACAGACTTTTGGAGAAGCCTGTATTTACAAGAAAGTGAGTGGGAGCTCTGTAGCATTTCTGATATTATATGTGGATGACATATTGCTGATTGGAAATGATATAGAATTTCTGGATAGCATAAAGGGATACTTGAATAAAAGTTTTTCGATGAAAGACCTCGGGGAAGCTGCTTACATATTAGGCATAAAGATCTATAGAGATAGATCAAAATGCTTAATTGGACTTTCACAAAGCACATACCTTGACAAGATTTTGAAGAAGTTCAAAATGGATCAAGCAAAGAAAGGGTTCTTGCCTGTGTTACAAGGTGTGAAATTGAGTCAGACTCAATACCCGACCAATGCAGAAGATAGAGAGAAAATGAAAGATGTTCCCTATGCTTCAGCCATAGGCTCTATCATGTATGCAATGATGTGTACCAGACCTGATGTGTGCCTTGCTATAAGTTTAGCAGGGAGGTACCAAAGTAATCCAGGAGTGGATCACTGGACAGCGGTCAAGAACATCCTGAAATACCTGAAAAGGACTAGGGATATGTTTCTTGTATATGGAGGTGACAAAGAGCTCACCGTAAGAGGTTACGTTGATGCAAGCTTTGACACTGATCCGGACGATTCTAAATCGCAAACCGGATACGTGTTTACTTTAAACGGTGGAGCTGTCAGTTGGTGCAGTTCTAAACAAAGCGTCGTAGCGGGATCTACATGTGAAACAGAGTACATAGCTGCTTCGAAAGCAGCGAACGAAGGAGTCTGGATGAAGGAGTTCATATCCGATCTAGGTGTCATACCTAGTGCATCGGGTCCAATGAAAATCTTCTGTGACAATACTGGTGCAATTGCCTTGGCAAAGGAATCCAGATTTCACAAAAGAACCAAACACATCAAGAGACGCTTCAACTCCATCCGGGATTTAGTCCAGGTGGGAGACATAGAGATTTGCAAGATACATACGGATCTGAATGTTGCAGACCCGTTGACTAAGCCTCTTCCACGAGCAAAACATGATCAGCACCAAGGCTCCATGGGTATTAGAATCATTACAGTGTAATCTAGATTATTGACTCTAGTGCAAGTGGGAGACTGAATGAAATATGCCCTAGAGGCAATAATAAAGTTATTATTTATTTCCTTACATCATGATAAATGTTTATTATTCATGCTAGAATTGTATTAACCGGAAACATAATACATGTGTGAATACATAGACCAACAGAGTGTCACTAGTATGCCTCTACTTGACTAGCTCGTTAATCAAAGATGGTTATGTTTCCTAACCATGAACAAGGAGTTGTTATTTGATTAACGAGGTCACATCATTAGTAGAATGATCTGATTGACATGACCCATTCCATTAGCTTAGCACCCGATCGTTTAGTATGTTGCTATTGCTTTCTTCATGACTTATACATGTTCCTATAACTATGAGATTATGCAACTCCCGTTTACCGGAGGAACACTTTGGGTACTACCAAACGTCACAACGTAACTGGGTGATTATAAAGGAGTACTACAGGTGTCTCCAATGGTAGATGTTGGGTTGGCGTATTTCGAGATTAGGGTTTGTCACTCCGATTGTCGGAGAGGTATCTCTGGGCCCTCTCGGTAATGCACATCACATAAGCCTTGCAAGCACTGCAACTAATAAGTTAGTTGTGAGATGATGTATTACGGAACGAGTAAAGAGACTTGCCGGTAACGAGATTGAACTAGGTATTGGATACCGACGATCGAATCTCGGGCAAGTAACATACCGATGACAAAGGGAACAACGTATGTTGTTATGCGGTCTGACCGATAAAGATCTTCATAGAATATGTAGGAGCCAATATGGGCATCCAGGTCCCGCTATTGGTTATTGACCGGAGACGTGTCTCGGTCATGTCTACATTGTTCTCGAACCGTAGGGTCCGCACGCTTAACGTTACGATGACAGTTATTATGAGTTTATGCATTTTGATGTACCGAAGGTTGTTCGGAGTCCCGGATGAGATCACGGACATGACGAGGAGTCTCGAAATGGTCGAGACGTAAAGATTGATATATTGGAAGCCTATGTTTGGGCACCGGAAGTGTTCCGGGTGAAATCGGGATTTTACCGGATTACCGGGAGGGTTACCGGAACCCCCCGGGAAGCAAATGGGCCTATTGGGCCTTAGTGGAAAAGAGAGAAGGGGCAGCCCACAGGCTAGCCGGCCGAACCCCCCTTCCCTAGTCCTATTAGGACTAGGAGAAGGGGCCGGCCCCCCTCTCTTCTCTTTCTCCCGAAGAGTCCTATTAGGAATAGGATTTGGGGAAGGAGTCCTACTCCCGGTAGGAGTGGGACTCCTCCCTGCGCCTCCCTCCTAGCCGGCCGACCCCCTTGCCCCTGGCCTTTATATACGGGGGCAGGGGGCACCCCATAGACACACAACTTGATCATTGAGATCGATCCTTAGCCGTGTGCGGTGCCCCCTGCCACCAAATTCCACCTCGATCGTACTGTTGTAGTGCTTAGGCGAAGCCCTGCGTCGGTAGTACATCAAGATCGTCATCACGCCGTCGTGCTGACGAAACTCTTCCTCGACGCTTTGCTGGATCGGAGCCCGAGGAACGTCATCGAGCTGAACGTGTGCTAAGAACTCGGAGGTGCCGGAGTAACGGTGCTTGGATCGGTCGGATCGGGAAGAAGACGTACGACTACTTCCTCTATGTTGTGTGATCGCTTCCGCAGTCGGTCTGCGTTGGTACGTAGACAACACTCTCCCCTCTCGTTGCTGTGCATCACCATGATCTTGCGTGTGCGTAGGAATTTTTTTGAAATTACTGCGTTCCTCAACTGAGTTCCGTCAGCACGACGGCGTGGTGACTATCTTGATGTACTACTGTCGCAGGGCTTCGCCTAAGCACCGTTACAATATTATCGAGGACTATGGTGGAAGGGGGCACGGCACACGGCTAAGAATATGATCACGTGGATCAACTTATGTCTCTAGGGGTGCCCCTGCCTCCGTATATAAAGGTTCAAGGGAGGGGGAGCTGGCTGGCCAAGAGGAGGCGCGCCAGGAGGAGTCCTACTCCTTCTGGGAGTAGGACTCCCCCCTTTCCTAATTGGAATAGGATTCGCGGAGGGGGGGAAAGAGGAGAGAGAGGAGGAAGGGGGGTCGCCCCCTCTCCTTGTCCTATTCGGATCAAGGGGGGAGGGGAGCGCAGCCCATCTATGGCCACCTCTCCTCTCTTCCACTAAGGCCCATATACCTCCCGGGGGGTTCCGGTAACCTCCCGGTACTCCGGTAAAATCCCGATTTCACCCGGAACACTTCCGATATCCAAACATAGGCTTCCAATATATCAATCTTTATGTCTCGACCATTTCGAGACTCCTCGTCATGTCCGTGATCACATCCGGGACTCCGAACAACCTTCGGTACATCAAAATGCATAAACTCATAATATAACTGTCATCGTAACCTTAAGCGTGCGGACCCTACGGGTTCGAGAACAATGTAGACATGACCGAGACACGTCTCCGGTCAATAACCAATAGCGGAACCTGGATGCTCATATTGGCTCCTACATATTCTACGAAGATCTTTTATCGGTCAGACCGCATAACAACATACGTTGTTCCCTTTGTCATCGGTATGTTACTTGCCCGAGATTCGATCGTCGGTATCCTATACCTAGTTCAATCTCGTTACTGGCAAGTCTCTTTACTCGTTCTGTAATACATCATCCCGCAACTAACTCATTAGTTGCAATGCTTGCAAGGCTTAAGTGATGTGCATTACCGAGAGGGCCTAGAGATACCTCTCCGACAATCGGAGTGACAAATCCTAATCTCGAAATACGCCAACCCAACATGTACCTTTGGAGACACCTGTAGAGCTCCTTTATAATCACCCAGTTACGTTGTGACGTTTGGTAGCACACAAAGTGTTCCTCTGGCAAACGGGAGTTGCATAATCTCATAGTCATAGGAACATGTATAAGTCATGAAGAAAGCAATAGCAACATACTAAACGATCGGGTGCTAAGCTAATGGAATGGGTCATGTCAATCAGATCATTCAACTAATGATGTGATCCCGTTAATCAAATAACAACTCTTTGTCCATGGTTAGGAAACATAACCATCTTTGATTAACGAGCTAGTCAAGTAGAGGCATACTAGTGACACTCTGTTTTTCTATGTATTCACACATGTATTATGTTTCCGGTTAATACAATTCTAGCATGAATAATAAACTTTTATCATGATATAAGGAAATAAATAATAACTTTATTATTGCCTCTAGGGCATATTTCCTTCAACATCATCTCGCAACTAACTCATTAGTTGCAATGCTTGCAAGGCTTATGTGATGTGCATTACCGAGAGGGCCCAGAGATACCTCTCCGACAATCGGAGTGACAAATCCTAATCTCAAAATACGCCAACCCAACATGTACCTTTGGAGACACCTGTAGAGCTCATTTATAATCACCCAGTTACGCTGTGACGTTTGATAGAACACAGAGTGTTCCTCCGGTAAACGGGAGTTGCATAATCTCATAGTCATAGGAACATGTATAAGTCATGAAGAAAGCAATAGCACCATACTAAACGATCGAGTGCTAAGCTAACGGAATGGGTCAAGTCAATGACATCATTCTCCTAATGATGTGATCCCGTTAATAAAATAACAATTCTTTGTCTATGGTTAGGAAACATAACCATCTTTGATTAATGAGCTAGTCAAGTAGAGGCATACTAGTGACACTCTGTTTGTTTATGTATTCACACATGTATTATGTTTCCAGTTAATACAATTCTAGCATGAATAATAAACATTTATCATGAAATAAGGAAATAAATAATAACTTTATTATTGCCTCTAGGGAATATTTCCTTCAGGAATCTCTTTCCCATAACTTATATCATTGGCAGTACAAAATCATCTATCTATGAAGTTCATAGATGTAGTGATTACATATCCATGTAGATCACTAGATTCAGATATAGATGGTTCCTGACGGAACCTCAATTCTGAATCGAAGTACAAAATGCAACATACATCGTGTAAAATCAATAAGTCACCATATGACTTATTATTATCGTCGATACATTTGGTACAACCGATGTAATGAGTTCCTTATTAACAAGGATTACTCTTACAATGATGATTATCCATGTTTGTGTGTCTGCAATGACGACACATGTAATCATCTAAATGATGGAGTTTAAAATGAAGGATTTGGGTAAACCAAAATACCGTTCGTTACTACAAATTGAGCACCTTCATTTATACATTATGGTATACTATGTTGTCTATATCCAAAATATATTGGAGAAATTCACTGTGGACAAATCTTACCCATCCATAGAGAAAGGCCTATTTAGACCAAGTGATGATGGAAATGAGATATTGGGACTCAACGTTCCATAATGCCATTGGATCCACCAAACATAATTGGCTGGTACTCAAGAATATCTTTTGATATCTCCAAGGCATCAAACATCTTGTCTTGATTTTTCAGTCTCACAGAAATGTGAACACCGATATGATTGGATACATCGATCAGATCCCCACTATGTCAGATCGTAGACAAGTTTAGTGTTCCTACTAGGTGTGGTAGCCCTCTCATGAAGAGTCTTTGAAACAGACCTCATGGCAAAACATCCACCAACCATTATCTCAACGATAATCTTTCTTGTGTTGCCCGGATGCGAACAGGTTACATAATAAGCAATATCGATATATTGCATATCTTGCAAGTCAAATCATATGACTGATTTGTTCACCAAGTCTCTACCAACTTCTACATTTCAGAAATATATTCATGGAATTGGTATGTGATGGCTTCGGAATTTGCAAGAATCGGGGGGGGGGGGGGGGGGGGGGTATCTTCCTGAATTGTTCCCGTTCAAAGCATCATATTGTACTCCTTTTCCCTTCATGAGTTTACTTTACAGGTTCTCATAAAGGTTTTTAATGAGGTAATATCAACACAAGATCATATGTCATACTTTCTGTTTTCCCCACTGGTTTTTTTAGGAAAGTATATACGACATATTTATTGTCCTCCAAATTCTATGAATATACTTCATATCGAGTTAACAGAGGCAATAATCATTATATGTTGGATCATTTTTTTCTTATTTTCTCACTGGGTTTGAAGGAGTTTTACCAGCATATCCTACACTACTCTTCATATTTTTCCCACAGGGTTTTTGGAGGAGACTTTATCGGATGATGGACTCTCATGCAATTAAGCGGTGATTAGGGGGAGTATTAAGATAATAACCCTTACAGTTATTAGGGGAATCCCCGCTCCCGTGCGGTTCCACGATACTAGCAACCGGCATGTCGGTTGCAGCCTGGAACGATGCCTCCTGAACCATCGCGTCCCTATGAGGCGACGGTTCCCATTGTATAAATAGCATGTCAATCATCAATAAAGGCAATAGATTCAATCATTCGTTTGATTCTCTTGTTCCTTTACAATCGATTCTTCATATTTAGAGCACACTTCGTTCCCTGACAGCAGCCAACAAACCATTCCATTTAACATCCTTCGTTCTGCAACAGAACGGAAGGAAACACACAGAGAGAAACTGGTACCAATAAATATCAGCAGCTTAGTATATCAAGTCTAGGCAGAAATCAGCAACCAGTAGCAGAAATGCATCATTGCTTTGAATCTTATGTTCTATATTTTGCATGATGACATAAGAGGAGAAGTTTGCGGGCAGTCGTGGGGTTATTATCCTCACGCATGTGCATGGCCATACTCCTTTTCTACGTGGGCCTCATCGGCACATCAGCTAACAAGAAAATGATCGGAAGCTATAGCCATCTTCTGTTAACGTATGTACCGGGGAGCTAGTTCCTTTTTTTTCCGATCAAACGGAGCTGATAGTAGTTGCACACGGGAGAGAGGAAAAAAAGGCGAGCGAGGAATTTGCTTCTATTCATGCGACCGGATAAGTTAACCTCTTGTTTATACATCAGGAAGAATGCATATATAATTCAGTGTCATGTCTGTATTTAAAGCAGCAGTAGCTAGAAAAAACATGACGTGCACACACACAAATACTCATATATATTTGAAAGATAGCACAGTAGTAATTCAAATACATATATGTGTGTCTCAAATCTTTTGGCAAGCCTAAAACCATTTTCAAAGACTAATGATAATCAAGAAAGCAACTCAAATGTGGCCTAGCTACATCAACATGAAATGAGCATGGGGGAGGCCCCTCTTCTGAAACTCTACCACCTTCAGGACGCCTGGGATATGCTTCTTGGTCAGCATGTCTTTCATCGTCTCCAGTTTGGACCTGAACACTCGGGCCACGAGGTCTGATTGGTCTGGCCTGGAAGTAGCGCGTCCTGTATCTCAGGCCAGTTTGGGTTGCAAGTCATAGTTAGGAAGATGGCAGGTTTGCCGTACGTCGCCAGGGTTTCTGTGATGTCCGCATACGTCCACTTACTTGGGAGTTTAACGGGTGCCATCTACATAATAAAGATACCAACATTAATTCTCTACATTGTAAAAGGTGTGTACCAGAAGACATTCATGTATTAGGCAGAAAGCATATGTAGGAGCAAGATTAGCACGAAAAATGACAAGAAAAAAGGAACCACAAAATTATATTATGAAAAAAGGAAACACAGGACTACTCATAAAACGGTAGTACCTATTACGAAATAGAACAAGAAAGATATGTTTGCAAAGTACATCAAAATGGCATTAAAAGAAGAGAAAAGTATACTTTTCGTCCCTCAACTCTTCGCAAAGTTTAGTTTTCGTCCTTCAACTCTAAAACCGGACAGAATGCATCCCGAACTCTCGAAACCGGTCACTTTTCGTCCCTGCTGCTGAGTCAACCCGGTTTTGACCACACGTGAACAGCGCACCAGATGAACAGTAAATTTGAAAAAAAATAGCAAAAAAATTCAAAAAATTCTGAGATTTTATGGCATCGAAGATACTTAGGTGCGCCACATGCGTGCAAATTTTCATCATGTTTGGAAGTTCGAGGAGCACGCAGAAAAAAAACAAAAGTAAATGTACACTGAAGTGAACAGTAAAATAAAAAATAGCAAAAAAATAAAATATTCTGAAATTTTTTGGCATCGAGGATGCTCAGGTGGGCAAGGTGCGTGCAAAATTTTGTGGTAAAATAAGATCCGAGGGTTTGGAAACCACCCAAAGCGGCACGCACACGTACGCTATTTTGTTTTTTTTTTTTGCACGACCTTCTCGGATGTCATTTTACCACAAAATTTTGCACGCACCTTGCCCACCTGAGCATCCTCGATGCCAAAAAATTTCAGAAAATTTTGAATTTTTTTGCTATTTTTTTATTTTACTGTTCACTTTAGTGTACATTTACTTTTGTTTTTTTGCTGCGTGCTTCTCGAACTTCCAAACATGATGAAAATTTGCACGCACGTGGCGCACCTGAGTATTTTCGATGCCATCAAATTTCAGAGGTTTTTTGAATTTTTTTGCTATTTTTTTTGAATTTACTGTTCATCGGGTGTACTGTTTACGCGCGGTCAAAACTGGGTTGACTCAGCAGCAGGGACGAAAAGTGACCGGTTTTGAGGGGTGCACTTTGTCCGGTTTTAGAGTTGAGGGACGAAAACTAAACTTTGCGAAGAGTTGAGGGACGAAAAGTATACTTTTCTCTTAAAAGAATCAAAATAGAAATAATGTATGGAAGCTCCACCTGTGATCCACAATACGCTTCTCTGCCTTTTGAGGATGAATTAGCTAGGGAAGATGCTAAGACCTTCAGTTTGTCAACCTGCAAAGTTAAGCAAATGGTATTATTATTGCCATCCATGCTTCACCAAGTGTGTGCACAGTAACATTGACGCTGAGTGTCCACCAAATCAATATCAGAAGTCTAAATTGAAAAAGGTAACATGAAAGCTGACATTCTCGCGGTGTCAGCAATGCACATTGGCAATTGGTCCTTTGGAACCACACGACACATGCTTGAAACTTTAGCAGAAGAATCAACTATTACGACCATCATCCCAAGTGTCCAACAAATATGAGTAATAATGCATAGTGTAGAACTATTCCATGGCAAATATATCTAAGAAGGAATACATTATAGCATAGTCCCATGACTCATCAGATCGATTCTTTTAGTAATCAAGTTCAGAAATGAAGTTCCAGGAACAAAACGGTAGAAGTATCCACTTTGCAGTGCAAAGCATGAAAATATTTCCCTATTGGAGATCTAAAGTATTACTTCAAAAAATGCATGAGTGTGTTTCCATTCACGTGAACTGTGTTTGTTTGGTCATTGTCCAAAACTGGATAGTTAATTTCAGAATACGAAGATATCTAGCTGAACAAAGATATACATATAGATCACAGAAATACATGCCTTTGGAAATGGACCTCTGAGGAATGCCTAATTGGATTTTGTTCAAGAATGGAGAATCAAACCTGGAAGCTATCTGAAAAAAAATATAACAAATGCTACATCATAGGATATACCAGAGTGTACACATAATCTATTTCTTCTACAGGTGCACCAAGAGTGGCAGTAAAAATATGAGGTCAAATGCCTATTAAATATATGCACAGTATAAAAGGTGTGTACCGCAAGCAAACACATTCATGTATTACTCAGAAAGCATATGCAGGAGACAGATGTGAGGTAAAAACTGAGCACAAAATGGTCGTAGAACCACAGCAGTAGCACCAACACAATTAATCTAACAGAAAAGGTTGATCAAAGTCATCTCAGGTAGAAAGCAGTCTACAAACTCCCTGGAGCATCAAGGACACAGTAAGACAAGAGTGATAACATGAAGCAATTACATGCTTGCTGGTATAGATGACTCACACAAAGCTCATGAAAATCCATAAACTTAACTCAAATTAACACACACAAACAGGGCAAGAATTCGTAAATAACCAGACATAGTATCTCAAAAATGTACAAATTATGTACACAAATTTCTATTGCCTACCGACCTAGCTCAAGGAATGCACTCAGATACTGAACTTTAGGAGTAGTGAATACACAAATTACTATTACCTACTGACCCACCTCAATGAAACGGATCCGAGCAGAGGTTGCTGACGCTGGACTCTGCAGTGCACCTCGCAAGCTCCTGCGCGATGCTACGATGGCCCCCTCCAGGACCACCACCTCCACCTACAAGATGGATCAATCAAAACCAAATAGCATGCAGCAACAACGTGGAGAACAAAACAGGAGTGAAGCAGACTAACACTTGCTCGGCGGAAGAGGGCGTGTCCGGTGCCGGCGACGTCGGCAACGGTTCTGCGGTCTGAGAGGCGGCGGCGGCTGCTCCAGTCGCCGGATTCGAGGCGAGAGGAGAGGAAGTGAGCATCTTTGAGGGTTCGGGGGATCTTATACTCGGCGAGGTTCAAACCCAGCACGATCAGCAATCCCCACGTCCTGGTTTGACCGGCGGTTGCACACGCACGGAGCTCTACGCACTACGCAGCAGTTGCCACGGGAGATTGGATCGGCGGCGCAGCAGGAGAGGGAGGCGGCAGCGTAGAAAAGGAGATCGTAGTCTGAGGCAGCTGCTCGGTTGTTTTCAACAGGGGGGTTTCTTTCTTTTTTCCTGCGAGGCTGAGCGACGTGTACCAGTTTTTTTTTTCTGCCTTAGAGAGCTTTTTTCTTGTGCGGGGGTGAGGGGCGGACGTACCAACGAATACCAGGTACGACACAGACATCAACTTTGAACTTTAAAAAAACTAGTAAAATGCCCGTGCGTTGCTACGGTCATAATGTATATAAATGATTCAAACAAATTAGTAAAGTTGTCTTTAAGGTCGAAGCAAATTTCTCCCTCATATATTCAAGCATGTTCCGACAACCAACGACCACCGCTTCCCGGACAGTCTAGACAATGACTTTTAAATAATAAATGTTGACATAAACTTTTTTTAGATGAAAACCTTATACCGCTTACCGGAATCATGCAAAGAAGATATATTGTTGGAAAGCCACAAACATGCCCTATAACTTCATTTCCACCACAGCTCGAAAATGTGCACTGCTTGGTACCAATTTAAAAAGACTATGTTATTACCATTTGTTCAACTACCAAAAACAATTGTGTTTGCTTGATTTGGTTTACTGATGGAGAGGTTACCTTCAAGCCTGGGAAACAAGTTTGGGATAAACTGGTCGAATTTTGGGTGGGCCTAGTCTCTTCCTTTCTATCTTTCTCCCTTTCCCTTTTTTATCTTTCTTCTTCCCCGTTCCTGGTCGTCTGATCAGGCAAGAGAGGGCTTGCGGCAAGAAACTACACATTATCTTAAGTTATTATTTTTATCTTCGCCTCCTTTTTTCTAACCCCTTGGCAACACGGCAGCAAAACAGTTGAGAGCAACATCCCTGAATTGCCCCTTTCCTTCAAACTTTTTTCCTCTGCTTCTCCCTTGTATTTTCTCTGTGATTGATTGATCGGCTTTCTCCCAATTTTCTTAGTACAACAAGAAGATGGTGACTCACAATAATGATCAAGAGTGGCTAAGAATATACTATCGGCATAAAAAAATACAACAATCCAAAGATATTTTTTTAACTCATTTGTGGCACATTAAGTAAATTGTCATTAACAAGACAAGAACTGAACCTCATCTCCATGGTACATACGAAAACAGGATCAATACGAACGATGGATAATATTTTTTGTACCAACAACCATGTGTAATACAAAAGAGAACATAAACACTACCACTTGTGCTAAGAAGCACACTGATCATCTTGGATTAGTCATTGTATGTCATGTTTGTGTCCTTGACAAGGTACCTCTTGTATCAGCCTTTTCATTCTAGGCAAGTGAAGAAATACAACTTTTCTAACCTTAAATATATTTGTAGATTACTTCCTCTGTAAAGAAATATAAGAGCGTTTAGAACACTAAAATAGTGATCTAAACGCTCATATATTTTTTTACGAAGGGAGTAATAAATATTAACATAGATCAATAAAGGAAGTGATTCTCTCCCATTTTTTTCTGTTTTCCATCTAGTGGCTAAGAGATAATGTGGTGAAATAGAAATATGTAGGCAACAGGGAATAAACCTGAGTTTAGTTGCAACTTACATCACCCTTATGAAGGTGGACCCGTTTTTAATCAGTTTGCAGAAATAAACACAACTTTGACAACCATTACAAGTATTTCTTCAACTCGACAGTGATGCTCGGCCCCGGCATATCAAACCTAAAAGAGGACACAACCATAAGTATCTATCCAGGAAACAAAAGAAACTTCTCTAATTCCTAAGTGGGACTCAACTAACAGGCTTATTAGGTTTTGATATAAAAGGCTAAGAGATTAATGCGATAAACTTTATGATGGAACAAAATTTGAAATCCGAGCACAGAAGAATGAAAATTGCACCTCAAAAATTTGTAAGAAACTATGAAGTATCATCACAAATGGAACATGCTGAAAGAAAGAAATTGTGTATTTATCGAGAATTGCACGAAGTTCCTCTGAAATATCCTCAATTTGAAAGATTACAAAGGGAATTGATACATCAAGTACATTTGAAGTTGTGGAACACGCATAAATACTTCATAATTTCCTAACACCAAAAATTAGTTCCTCACTACCAAAAAGGTATAGTTATTTTCCATAGTTGTATCGTTCACACAATCATCTACACTAAGGTTGTGCAGAATTGCTAGTAGACAGGCTGTGAAGATAATAGAAACAAATCCACAATTGCACGGAGAGCTCAAGGTCAAGTTCATATTTCTGTTAGGCTGCACAACATATGCTGGTGTTAGATACCATGGAGGCTGTTTCTGTGCATTCTGTTATCCCCCCCCCCCCCCCCCCCCCCCCGTTAAACAATGCAAGCCACAAAAGCTGTTACAAACAGTCAAACAAACGGTTTGTGTGGTGTGGGCCCGACATGCCAGAAAACTGGTTATAATTTCAGCAACCGCTCATTGATTTTCTTGAAACAACCTTAGTTGACACCGTGAGTCCTAAATAATTATGTACTATTTGTTTTGTATAAAATATGCAGTTCCAATGAGATGGATAACATTACTCTATTTTAGTAATTCTGAAGTTGAAAATGAGCTACTATGTCTTTTCTAACAGGTTTGTCCTTGTCTTAGATTCAATAATCTCATAACAATGTTTCATCAATTAGTTTTGATCACCATAGGATAAGAACTGATGTAGTAATTTGAGCTGCCAAGTAAATAGCGGTCTATTTTTCATTTTGCTATACCAATCGAGTTCAATGGCAAAATGTGGGATAGGAAAAGGGGAAGATTAGGGTCTGCATAATGCCTGATACATGAGTTGAGATATCTCCGACTCCTTCATGTTGGCGCCCACCCCGCTCTAGCTCAGCCTTGAGTTCCTCATAACTGATCTGCCTGCCAAGTGCTTTGCAATCACCTGCAGGCACATAGGCACACAATGTGTAGATTCCCTTACATCTGAAGACTCAAATGGATATTGGTGAGGCTATAAAATAGATGATGGCAATCAAATTAATTTATCTCCCAGAAATCGGCATGGACGAACACCTGATTTCAAAATCCCTAGGACCCGAAGAAATAAACAACAACAAATTCGGACTGGCCCAGCGGCAGTGGATCCCGCATCCTCTCGAGTGCGGCCATGCTCAGGTCCTCATCTGCCAAGGAGGGACACAGAGAAACAGTGGCGAGGGCAAGTGTTGTGGAACCAGCGTCTCCCGCGTATCTAGCGCTCACCCTTTCTCGGCGCGCACAACTACATTCCAACAATATACATGAATCAAGACTGAAAAGATATGAATGAATTTATACGCTAGACTGTTATAAATGTTTTAATACTTCAGTAAGGAATTGGCAACCGGGCACCAATAGACCAACTCCTAAGGGCAAGACGACCCAGAGCTTTGGCATTGGCTCCGGCGGTGGCTTTCGAGGGAGACCACTCCTAAGGGCAATACTCTAAGAGGTGGCTTATTATCGGGTTAAATATGCTGACAGTAAGTGCATAAGTAAACAACAAAATATAGAGAGCAAAATGATAATAACATAGCTGCAGAGCCACATCCTCAAAAACTAACATTACCACTTGTGCACAAAAGAAATCTGAAGTTAGTCCAACACACAACCATTGAAATTCACTCTCCTAGAAAACATAACGAGTCATATACTTTTTTGTCAAATAAGATATATACCAACTGAACTATTTTGCAATATTAGTTAGCTAATAGAATATTGGTAATTAGTTACGTGCTTTTTATTTTGGCAAAATGTCAATAATCAGGAAACAGTTGACCAATCTACCATTGTTCACTACCATAAATTAGAGGCTGGAGCAGTTGGCACTTTGTAAAATCACATAATCATCCTTGCACATTTTTAAATAACTCTACATTGTTTTCTCAAATCACCACCACCCGGTGATGCGACCATGGAGTATAACCAACGAGGAATTTTTCGTGTATCTATCTACAGAGGGGAAGTGTACAAATATGCAAAACCATTAAATTTGATTGCTCCATGGTACCCCCATGAACAATAAATAAATAAATAGAAAAAAACAAAAAGATCTGAAATTTTGTGGCATTGTTTATGACCAAAAGTCTTGCATGCTTGCAAAATTTGGTGCTATATGACATCCGACGAGCACAAAACAAAAAAAAGTTCTGCTCAAAAGTGCACACAAGTTTGAGCACCAACTGTTTTTTCTGTATGAGCTCAAAGAATGCTATTTGGACACAAATTTGCAAGCGCCTGCAACACTTTGTCATAATCAATCCCACAAATTGTCAGATTTTTTGGATTCTTTTTCTATTATTTTTATTTTACTGTTCGTGGGGGTACTGCAGCTGAAGCTCTGAAAAACCACTTTCCAAATTCAACCACTAACTGAGAAGCTAAATATACGTTGCTCGTGCGTTTGCAACGGGGGCACACACTGTTAAAACACTGACATGGCAGTGAAAACAGGCCAGTTCACTATTTTATCTCCCATGGGGCGTGCATGCTGATTCTCTTTTAATTAAAAATAGCATTAATTTCAGTTCATTGGTTTTAAAGTGTGTAGTGGAAAAGAACAAAAGATTTTTGAGTATGTTTTATAACCAAGAGGAAAAATGTAGCAGAATATGAAAATAAATAAACAGGAAATTATAGAAACATTTATCTCTCTTTTCAACCAGGCAACCCTTTTTCCATTAATTTCTCAATGGCAATAACCAGTACCATTACGTAGCACAAGAGACATGAAAGTCAGATGCGAGTTGAAGTATATACTCATTGGTTTGAGAAGGTGTTTCAACATCAGTTTAATATAGATGTAGGCTATTATACTGTCAGTATGAATATAGTAGCAATACCCTAACTTACCAATAATCAGGAGCCACAAATGAAAAACCATCAATCCAATGCGGTGGCAACCCAGTACTCATTCAAATATTGCGCGCTCTGCCTTGTGCCATGTCACTCGATACTGAAATGTTCTTTCACAGAAAACTGCTAGCAGCGAATACGAATATCTTGTGAAATGGTTAAAAATCATATGCATGTCCATCTGCACACATGACTATGCTTATTCATAGAAGGGAGAATGATTGTTTATGTGAGATGGGCAGGGAACAACCTGAAAGTCAACATATAAGTATTAGGAGTAAATAACTAAGATTTAGCAACATCAAGAGCAACTAAAATACAATGGGAAAAAATGAGCAGTGCATTGTCTAATACAAAACCACAAAACATATTGTCTGTATCATCATCTGAATCACTTGACATATACATTGCGTGGAGCAACAAACAAGCAGCAAATCAGTCGTCAAATAAATATAACATGAGCAGCAACGTCATCATTGTAGCAGCAACGTCATGAACTGAAACAACAACGTAGACACAAATATCTTGCTCTCTCTCAAAATATAAGAGCATGCAACATGCTTAGACGAACTCTGCACTGTACTTCTGAAACCGGCAACAATTTGAAGATATAATAGAGAGAGGTATTCAACGATGGGCACTAAAATGGTCACCCAACAAGGACCCACTTATATTGGTTGCGGATGAGGCTCCAGCTTCACGGCGTCAGGTAATCCGGGATACTGCAATCAGCGAGTGCTGGGAGAAATAGGGTTAGCCTAAGACGAGAATGATATTGTAGCTGGACAGAAATTACAGCTCAAATCGGATACATACCAGAAGATGAAGCAATACCTATCCTCCATGGGCACATCATCGTCCATTGGGGCGAGTGGGGTTGGTTACAAGTTCGAGACGGTCCACGGGACTCCGTGATTGGACGCGGGGTCAGATCGATCGGCAAAGTACAAGAAGAGGATGACATTGGGCTTGGACGCGGGACTGGATCGGTCAGCAAAATTCAAGAAGAGGATGGCGTTCTCGATCTGCTGCGACAGTTCACCCGTGGAAAGACCCCGAGCACCACTTGTACTTTGCGGCGGCATGAAGCCAGGGCGGGACGTGCTTCGATGCCGTTCGTCGCGGCGGCATGGAGCGACGGCAGGACTATCTCCGCTGCGGGGTTGGGATTTGGGATAGAGGAGACGGGCGTAATTGGCGGGGAGGGGGTGAGAGATTGCGGGAAGAGGAGGCGGTGATTTAGGAGATAGAGGAGATGCGTAACACACAGGTTTTTTTCCATTGTTTTTTTTCGTGTGGGATTCGGTTGGCGAATAAAAATCGGTGCGGAGCGACAACGTGCGAGAGGTGGAGAAGGGGGACGAACGAAGGAGGACGAACCAACGACGTACGGACTCGCACGTTAGGAGTAGAGACTAGTAGAATGCCCGTGCGTTGCCACGGGCTTTTTAAATATTTTGCCGAAGTTATAAAAAGATAATGTATGTTAAATTTCAAAGGTAGAGACAATATAACACATACACCATTGCATAATAATTGAAGTCGAGTCCCCTCTCCCCTCCCTCCTCCCGAATCGCCTCGCGTGCGACCGGGAAGAAACTCTAGCCACTGCCAGCGGGGGCGGCGCGCATGGCTCGGGTGCTGGCTAGTGGCCATGACCGTGAGGGCGGCTAGCTTTCGGCATTCGGTGGTGGGGGTGGTCGGCCTTTTTTGGTTGCGCATCCCTTGTTTTGCTGGTGGATAGTGCTTACCATGGTGAAAACTTTGTTTGCCTTTGGCTGACTGACGACGACGGTGTGTGTGGGCGTCGTATCCTTCCTAAAAGCTCCGTCATGGTTGTTCTTGATGCTCCGGGACGCTCTGGGTGAAGACCATGATCCTTTGGATTGGGTGGTGGTGGCGCTACGCGTTGTGATCTTCTTGAAGACGCCGCTTTGGAGGCCCTAATCCGTCGATGTTCGACTGCTCCTCTTCGTGGTGTCATGTTGAGGGCTTCTTCAAAATCTAGCGATGATTTATCTTCCAACCTATAGTGTGCTATGTTCTGCTTGGAGTTTGTAGTTGTTCTCCAGCACCTCTGTATCCTGCCCCGAGTGTGTGTGGGCGTGTGTTGTATGCGGTGGTTTGTGGTTGATCGATGATCATTGTTTTATATATAAAGCGGGGCAAAAGTCTTTATCAGCAATAATTGAAGTATGTGTGATGATATCTCTAAAACATCATTAGAATCCATCATTTTTTTATCTCTGGTGAACAAAGTGGAACATATAAAAAGTCTGACTAACACATTTTTTATTTGCAATAAAAAACCGGATACTGCTAATTACATATAAATATATATACTCCCTCCGTTTCTAAATGTAAGGCTTTTTAGATATTTCAAGTGCACTACAACTTACGGATGTATAGAGTTATATTTTAGAATGTAGATTCACTTATTTTGCTCTATATGTAGTCACTTGTTGGAATCTCTAAAAAACTTATATTTAGAAATAGAAGGAGTACAAATGATATTTTATACTCTTTCTTCTCTATTCTTATAAAAAACAGAGTTGGTGATGATGGTGTGTCTGCCATCCTGCAATATAGACCGTTCAATTTATATCTGACGGATAGGAAGGAAACTATGGCAATTTTACAAAAAGATACCTACACCCCTCTCCACATTTGCAAATAAGGCCTTCCCTCATTCATCATTTTCTCTCACAAGATAAACTACTCATACAAATGCATCTTGATGTTTCGTGCAAAGCATGGGCATCTTGCTAGCTTCTTATACAAAACAGAGTTGGTGATGATGGTGTGTCTGCCATCTTGCAATATAGGTCGTCCGATTTATATCTAACGGATAGGAAGGAAACTATGACAATTTTGCAAAAAGATACCCACACCCCTCTCACATTTACAAATAAGGCCTTCCTTCGTTCATCCTTTTCTCTTATAAGATAAACTACTCATACAAATGCATCTTGATGTTCCGTGCAACGCACGGACATCTTGCTAGTTACATATATATTTGTGGCTAGGAGTTTCTAGTACAAAGTTCGCCACGTACAATTGTTTTTGCTTTTTTCCTAAACTACCCTCCCACCTCATCCACTCTCTCGCTCACTCACCCACTCTCTGTCTCGCCTGCGTCGCCGGCGCCTCTCCCTAGCTCGCGTCGCCGGTGCCTCTCCCTCGCCCGCGTCGCCGGTGCCTCTCCATTGGCTCCGTCGTCGGTGCCAAGATCTCATTTTTATTCTCCGGTGGCTGATTTCGAGTGCGTCGGCTCGATCTGCAACGGCCTTCCTCCACTCCAACGCCATGCGGTACGTCATCCCTTCCTAGCTCCCTCGCTCCTGCTCATCTGGATTCACTCACTCCCGTCTCTTCTCCCACTCTGACCCCGTCTCCATTACCAGGACGATGCCATGGAAGGGCCACCATGACTAGGAGCAGGACGACGCCTTGGAAGTGTTGGGGAACGTAGTAATTTCAAAAAATTTCCTACGCACACGCAAGATCATGGTGATGCATAGCAATGAGAAGGGAAGAGTGTGATCTACGTACCCTTGTAGATCGACAACGGAAGCGTTTGGTTGATGTAGTCGTATGTCCCCACGGCCCAACCGATCAAGCACCGAAACTACGGCACCTCCGAGTTCTAGCACACGTTCAGCTCGATGACGATCCCCGGGCTCCGATCCAGCAAAGCGTCGGGGAGGAGTTCCGTCAGCACGACGGCGTGGTGACGATCTTGATGTTCTACCGTCGCAGGGCTTCGCCTAAGCCCCGCTACAATATGATCGAGGTGGACTATAGTGGAAGGGGGCACCGCACACGGCTAAGGAACGATCACGAAGATCAACTTGTGTGTCTATGGGGTGCCCCCTGCCCCTGTATATAAAGTATGGAGGAGGAGGAGGAGGCCGGCCGAGGCTTGGTGCGGCCAGGATGTGGAGTCCTACTAGGACTCCAAGTCCTAGTAGGACTCCAAGTCCTAGTAGGAGTCCACCAAGAGGGGAGGAAGGGAGAAGAAAGTGGAGGAGAAGGAAAGGTGGCCGGCCCCCTTTTCCCTAGTTCAATTCGGACTAGAGGGGAGGGGGGGGCGCAGCAGGCCCTTTCTCCTCTTCCCACTAAAGCCCATCAAGGCACATTGCTTCTCCCGTAACTACCCCGTACTCCGAAAAATACTCGAATCACTCGGAACCTTTCCGATGTCCGAATATAGTCGTCCAATATATCGATCTTTACGTCTCGACCATTTCGAGACTCCTCGTCATGTCCCCAATCTCATCCGGGACTCCGAACTCCTTCGGTACATCAAAACTCATAAACTCATAATATAACTGTCATCGAAACCTTACGCGTGCGGACCCTACGGGTTCGAGAACAATGTAGACATGACCGAGACACGTCTCCGGTCAATAACCAATAGCGGGACCTGGATGCCCATATTGGCTCCTACATATTCTACGAAGATCTTTATCGGTCAGACTGCATAACAACATACGTTGTTCCCTTTGTCATCGGTATGTTACTTGCCCGAGATTCGATCGTCGGTATCCATTACCTAGTTCAATCTCGTTACCGGCAAGTCTCTTTACTCGTTTCGTAATACATCATCTCGCAACTAACTCATTAGTTGCAATGCTTGCCAGGCTTATGTGATGTGCATTACCGAGAGGGCCCAGAGATACCTCTCCGACAATCGGAGTGACAAATCCTAATCTCGAAATACGCCAACCCAACATTTACCTTTGGAGACACCTGTAGAACTCCTTTATAATCATCCAGTTACGTTGTGACGTTTGGTAGCACACAAAGTGTTCCTCCGGCAAACGGGAGTTGCATAATCTCATAGTCATAGGAACATGTATAAGTCATGAAGAAAGCAATAGCAACATACTAAACGATCGGGTGCTAAGCTAATGGAATGGGTCATGTCAATCAGATCATTCACCTAATGATATTATCCCGTTAATCAAATAACAACTCTTTGTTCATGGTTAGGAAACATAACCATCTTTGATTAACGAGCTAGTCAAGTAGAGGCATACTAGTGACACTTGTCTATGTATTCACACATGTATTATGTTTCCAGTTAATACAATTCTAGCATGAATAATAAACATTTATCATTAAATAAGGAAATAAATAATAAGTTTATTATTGCCTCTAGGGCATATTTCCTTTAGGAAGGTTCACCGACAGGAGCAACTACGTACGGTCTGGTCTTCTCCACTGACAGGGATATCGACATGGAGGTCCGCCATGGAAGGCCTGGAGCTCGTCATGGAGGGTCCCTCCTCTCTCTTCCCCTCCCTCTACTCTGTTGGTTGGTTGGACGGAAGACCACCGCTCGTCAGGCTCTGCTTCTTCCACCACTGCTCCCCTCCCACCATAGTGCCACAGACGCTATGCCAAGCACGGAAGGTATCACCCTCCTCCCTATTTGCTTTCTTGCTGCAACTTATCTTCAGAGATGATAAAACTGTAGAAATCTAAAACTGCAGAAATCTTTGGAGTTCCTTCTTCGGAAACTTTTATTCTGGCGCAGTTTGTACAGATTTTTATGTACAATACGCAAAGTCATATAACTGCTGAAAATGGATCGTCGTATATGCCTGTACAAGGTTGGGGGAGGCACAGTCAGCGTTGGTGTATTTTCAGTTTGTACTGTCATAATTTTCAGTTTGTAAAACTGAGAAGTGTATTTTCCATTTTGAAACTGAGATCTGCTTGCACTATCATACAGTAAATTTCAGTTTGTAGATGACTTTAATTGATGGGTTTCTTCTCTGGAATTAGATTTGGGGAGCCGCCTTGATCCAGAGTACTCGCAATCCATTATAGGGCAGTTCAAAGCCTGCCTCTGGAAGCATTGGCTGACCTATTGGCACAACCCAGATTACAACCTTGTCAGATTTTCCTTCACTTTGTTCACAGCCTTGCTGCTTGGCTCCATCTTTTGGAAGATTGGCACCATTATGTAATTATTGTACTTATCTTTATCTTTTACTCCTTGATTACAATGTACCAGCATCTGAATTTTTTGTGCCTTGATGCAGGGGTGGATGCCAATACTCTTAGAATGGTCATTGGAGCAAGATACACAACAGTGATGTTTGTCGGCATCAACAACTGTGCAACCGTTCAACCGTTCAACCAATTGTTTTAATCGAGAGAACAGCTTGTACAGAGAGAGGGCTGCTCCATTGCTCAGGTAAGAATATAAAAGATCCTTGGCAGCTCTTGAGATTATCTGTGCCTTGTCAGTGTGCAAATGCAGTTTGTCTTGTGTATTGCATATGCACATCACATGGATTATGCTTGCATTTACTTCAAAATTTACGGCAATCGCTAGTTGTCTTTTGAGTGAAAACTGAAATTTAAGTTGTCTGCTGAATTTGGGGTGTACTGTTGGTTAGCTTGTTACTGTAAGTACCAACATTTCGGTAAAAGATTATTGATTCGTTTTTAAAAATCCATATCTTGAACTGAAAATCCTTGATACATGTTATTTGTTAATGGTAATAGTTAGTGTTAGACTCTGTTATATGGAATCTATTTTATCATGGACATGCCTAGGGACTTAGTGTAGTTATTGTGGCCCTGGGCGTCAGAGCTGAACTATCGCTTGTTATCCCTACAGATGTTCGTGCTAACTGAATATGCTAATTTGCATTGCTTTTGTTGCATAACCATGTTTTTTTCTGAAGCTACTTATGGAGCGAAGGTACAGGTTGTTCTAGATGGCTCTGTAGACAGTGAGAATGAGGAGACTCAAACTCATGAAGATTCTAATGAGGAAATCGATTATGATAAATAACAAGACAGGTAATCTTTCAGACAGACACACCAAAAAAATAGTTCGGTCCTTAATTCATTACTTCCAAAATGTAAAGTAAATTCCAGAGACCCATAACACAGAGTCTTTTGTGCTAAACTTTCTAATTAACCGCTCCAAAATATGTACTTGCCACAAATAAACTTTCTAATTCGCTAGTCTTCATCTTTGACTCACTACAAATAAACCTATGAAAATAGATGTCTGCTAAAAATCCTGCAAAAATTCCCATAAAATATTTCAATAAAATCTAAGAAGTCTTCATCTTTGAAAATCTACCACAGTGTCATAGGTTAAAATCCAATCACTTCATCATTGGTCCAATTAATTTTTTATAACAAAAGTTGTTCAATTTGTGACTAAAAAAGTGGTTGAATTTTAGAGTGGTAATATGGTATACCTCGATAGGTTGGTCTATGATAACTGGAGGTGGAGTGGATCAGCATCTAATGTGAGGCACTCACTGACGGTCTGGCCGTGGTTGTGGGTATGCGTCCGGCGCCTAGGGATCAGAGTCCAAATAGCAGAGTTCGTCGGTGTGGGCTAGCAATGTTAAGACTTTAAAAAGATTATCATCAATTGTGCACTACATATCTGATCTTGACAGTGCAATATGAACATGACTCATGTTTAATACAGCGAACAGAATATCAAATTATAAATTGTGGTGTTGTTTGGCTGGAGGGGACGGTAATTCAGGGAGGGGGAGGGAGGGTGGATTATGAGTTTGAGGGTTGAAGTCCCATCATTTTAGAAAGTTCAATATACATCGACACTTCATGATGATTCATCATAGGATGCATTTCAAGATACAAATCAGTCACTCACAGTTTTTGTCCGTCTTACCAAACATGAAAGTAAAACTAAAACCAGAATTTACATGCCTAATCCCACCATGATGTCCCACCCTGTCCCAGTTGATGCCCAAGCCAAATAATCCAGGGAAGATATGTAGAACAATGTAATGTATGACCGGAGAACCAAACTACTAAGATCAATACAGTGAGAAAACTAAGTTTTTGAAAAGTAGTCAATGATAAAAAATGTTAGAACTTCATCAGTTGACACCATAACAAGTAAAAACACAGAAGACATGTGACTGCTAATTACTCAATAGATGTAGATCAAGTTCCCTCTATAATACCTGCAATGTTAGGAGTCATCTAAGCCCGAACAGGCATCATGCCTTCTCATTTATCCAACCAGAAACCTCCTCTAACAAGGCACGGCCCTGTCCAACGGTGGCACATTTTTCACTCGGGCATGCCATGTTGGCATGAGAAATAATCTCAAGAGCATCCCATTTAACCAAAAATGTTACCATTCCAGATTACTCAACGCGTTGAATAATCTCATGCCATGCAGCTAGTTGTATCCTATGCGGACATGCGTCTCCTGTTAAATTAGAATTCATCACAATAACAGAAACACAAAGCGGACAAAGCACATATGTTGGTGTCACGGTAAGCAGCCAATTAGTACAAGCTTCCCCATTATGCAAACTGCACTACAAAGATATTATTACCGATATGCGATATTCTAATTACATATAGAAGGTAGATTGCATCGTCATAGAAAGTATAAAAAATTTCAATGCTTACAGACTTACCTTCCCATTATTCTTTCTCAGATCAGCAGAGATGAATCGGCTTCCACCGGATCCTTAGCTGGTGTAGCCTCAACTGCTTGCTCAGGACGATTGCTTAGCATGACATGCAACCTCCCACGGCAGTAGTTCAACTCCTGCACAATGACACAAAAGGCATAGACTGTCAGAACACAGTCCAATGGTTTCTAGACCTGGCGTACATCGACGCCTCCATGGCTGCTGAACAGGATGAAGAGGAGCACTGGAGGAGGACCATGACAGCGGTGAGACCCAACCCGTTGCGGCGCCTAGGGAGCAGGCGCATGGGCACACCAGTAAAGCACAGCACGGCGGCGGCCGTGTCCTCCATCTCGATGCTTCAGCCGGGCGTCACCATGCAGTCACACAACGACCTGCGCTCCATGATAACCTCTCGATTCCGCCGCCCCCGAATCTCACGACGTCGAGGTGGCCATGGGAGGGCTCGCCGGAGTGGTTTAGGAGAGGATCAGGGGGTTGTGGAGATCTGGGTGGAGGTGGTTTGGAGAGGGTCGGGGGTGAGGGCGAGTCTGGATAGGATGGAGACCGTGAAAGGAAACCAAAAACATAGGTGATTTCCTCCCTTTTTTCCATGCGGAAGAGGAGGTGGAGTCAAACGTTTTATTTGGAAAAAAATCGGTGGGGGAGGTCGATCGATGCGAGGGGTTGCGTGCGAGCAAACGAACGAACGACGTACGGACTCCTCCATTAACAGTAGAGATATATACTTCGCTGTAAGTATAATGGCTCCATTTGCGATAATTTGCGTGTGTACGTGCGGCCACGCGAGGTCGTTATCACAGCCCCTCACCCCCACGTGATTCGTGTTGATCAAATACATCGCATCCTGATCACACATCAGGCACAACGACAGCTGCATGACGCTCTTCTCTGTCTATTTAAACGCCCTGCTCGCTTGCTTCAGCTTGCCAGTCGAAGTTGCTCCCCTTCCCCATCCCTCTCAATTTTTGCAGCGACTTCCAAAGCATGTGTTCTTTCATGTCATAGAACAGCTCAGCACCACCTCCATCACACCAAGCTGTCAATGCGATGCCTCCACTCCCACTCATCCGTTTCCCCAAATGCAACACCGGGTAAAATTTTATAAAAATCTATTCATTCCTTCTCCTCCACGTCGTGCTAATCTTTCCTCCCGCCGCAGCTTGGAGGGTGTAGATTCTGGAAGTGGAAGAACAAGTACATACAGTACTTCAGCGCGCGGTGGTGGCATCTGATTTCGCACGCGTCGGTCCATCGCCATGTTGCACTTCTCGAGCAGAACCAGTTGCTGCTGAAGAACATTTTCGTGTTGTACCTCCCGAATTTGGTGGTCATGGCCATGATCTTCATCCACAAGCTTTGAAGCATCATTTCCCTCTACGTACATTGTGTTGTAGACATATATGTATTTCTTCTTGTGCTCAGTGCACTGTATTTCCACACGATTTACCTTTGCGCTGTGGACTGCATGCACCCACCAATATGTTAAGCTTGCTCACCCAGCCTGCGAGCTGGTCTATCAATAAATCATCTACTTACTGTTACAACTGCCCCAACATAATTAGTCAACCCATATTAAGAAAGCAAACGTAACCATGTAGAAGTAAACGTACATACATCGACATCAGAGGGGAAAGACTACAATAGAAGCTGAGCAAAGGATAGAAGAATAGAAAAACGAATATGAAGCATCGGATGTCCAATGGGCGCTTCAGATCAGGCACGTGGGAGCTGGTGGGAGGGTCTTTATTGTATACAGAAATTACTCAGGGAGCTTTCCGCAAAAGTACAGAGAATTCACCAGCCTAACATTTCAAATCTGAAGTATCCATTAAGGATCCAACGGCTCCAGATTCGTTTTTCTATTCTTCTATCCTTTGCCCAGCTTCTATTGTAGTCTTTGCCACATCAGAGAGAATCATAAATTGCAGGGGAGACGTGCACGTACGCCCGCAATTGGCTTGAATCAAGAGATAAGAGAAGGATGTTTCTACAAGGCTCCACAGAGATCAGCGATTCTGGACCGTTGGATCGGGTCCCTTGATGCGTTTTCGTCCGTTGGATCGACGTTTGGATAAATCTGGGCCGTTGGATCTGGAAAAAACACTGCTGGAATGAATAGTAATGGCAACAAAATGTAAATACCATGCCCCCACCAGGGCATTTTGGTCATTTCGCGTGGTGGGGGGTATAAAAGGGCCGGCTCGCGTGGTGAACCCTAGCCTCTTCCTCTCCCCGCACTCGCTCGCCCGCCCTGCCCCGCCCCGCCGCCTCGCCCACCCCGCCCCGCCGCCCCGCTCGCCGTGGCCGTGGCCGATGACCACGACCCCGCCGTCCCGCCTCGCCCGTCCCGCTCGCAGTGGCCGATGCCCCGCGGCCTCGCCAGCCCCGCCCCGTCCGTCCCGCTGCCCGTCTCGCCAGCCCCGCTACATTTACGGCCGGCATCACCGCGCGCCGCCCGGCCAAGGTATTCTCCCGCGTGCGCGACCTCCTCGCCAAGCCCATCCTCTACGCGCGGGCCATCGCCGACTCGCTCTTCCTCCGCTGTTACCTCGTCCACGACGCCCGTGGCACCGCTGCAGTCCGCGCCGCCGACAGCCAGGTCCAACACCGTCGACGAGACCGTCGCCATGGTGCTCCACTATGCCTCGGGGATCGCCGATGCGCACGTTGGCCTTCCGTGCGTGACGGCGTCGTCGCCGTGCCGCCCTATTTCGGCCAGGCCGAGCGCCGGGCCCTCACGCAGGCGGCCCAGCTCGCCGGGTTCAACGTCCTGGCACTCGTCAACGAACACGCCGGGGCCGCGCTGCAGTTCGTCCTACAGCGCCAAGGAGTTCGGGAAGATGGTGTGTGTCAACGAGTTCCAGGTAAAATTCTCACCTCTCCAGCTCCTTTAGCTGTTCAGTTCTGCTTAAACTCATATGTCTGTTTGTAAGATCTCTGAAGAAAAAGTTGTTACTACTGCTTTCACATGCTAGATGACTGTAGATCTGAAAAAACATGAAATTTTAGTCGCTATCTTGAATAGGCATCTAGTGCTAATGCTTTTAGCTAATTCCTCCGCACGTTAAGGATGTCAGATGGAACTCCAAACTGGGAGGCCTTGAAATGGAAATGCGTTTGGTAAACTATTCCGCAGATCAATTTAATAAGCAGACATCTGTCAGTCTCCTAAAGCAATGGCTAAGTTGAAGAAGCAAGTCAAGCGCACCAAAGAAATTCTGAGCGCATATACCCCTGCTCCAATTTCAGTTGAATCTCTCTATAATGATACCGATTTCAGGTGTGTCCTTTGGTACATGCATCTTATGTCCTGGATCGATTCTGAACACATGGACCTCTTGCTTGTAACCAAACATAATCTGGAGTAGCATGGATGACAGGCCCTATTATTTCATATTTGCCAAATGGTCTGACCTTTGATAGATCAAGTTGATTTCTTTGTCTCCTTTAAAGTGGGTAGATGCAGTATCAATTGAATAAAATGTGTTTTGGTACTGCTTTTGCATATCTCTTGTGGATAGTTTCTGCTACATTGAAGTTCTGCATCCATTTTCATTGCATATTCATGATTATGTGGAAGTTGCAAGATTATACCGGCTTCTTAACATGTCATTGTTGGTATTTTCCGTAGACCCATTGGCCATTGATGTCCTTATTCCTTACTGCTTTGTTCTGTGATTATTGATCTTTTACCCCAGCTCATGCTTTCAGCTTTCCTTCAGTTTTTCTCAGCATAGAGCGCACCTTTAATCCTAAATCATGGTTAGGAAAAATAATCAAGGTTTTACATGCTGACCGACATGTTGTTTATTACAGAAGCAGCATAACACGTGAAAAATTTGAAGAGCTTTGTGCATATTTATGGGAGCAGGCTCTGTCTCCAATCAAAGATGTGCTCACGCATTCAGGCATGAAAATTGGTGACGTATATGCTGTAGAGCTAATTCGAGGAGCTACCAGGGTACCGAAACTGCAGGTGATTATTACTCCCTCATTCAAGACTTATACTTGACTTGCCATTGAGGGGCTGTAATGAAATGCAGGACTGTTGCATTGTTGAATTTCTGAAACTTTCTGTGTATGCTCATATAAACTAAACTGATTTTAGAACTTGGGTGCATGTGATTGCCTGCTTCTTGTTACACCTTTTCTCTCGTAAGAAGGTTTCATCGTGAACAGAATTCAGTATTTGGCATGGAGTTTATAAACTGTTGTTAGTCATACAGAGGACTTCATTTACTTATGGAATAGAGTTACATGCCTTATCTATCTGTACCATTTATTATTATCTTGAATCTCATTGTTTTTTTTATTTTTCACATTTTGACTCACGAGGCACATTTGTATTCCTCTGTTCCAGGCTAAGCTGCAGGAATTCCTGGGATGGAGTGAGCTAGATAAGCACCTTGATGCTGATGAAGCAATTGTTCTTGGCGCCTCACGACATGCTGCTAATCTAAGTGATGGGATTAAGTTGAACCGCAAGTTGGGGATGATTGACAGTTCTACTTATGGTTTCGTGTTTGAAATAGATGGCCCAGATTTTGTCAAAGATGAAAGTACTGATCAAGTACTGGTTCCAAGGATGAAAAAGATGCCAATAAAGGTTAAGAAGGATATTAGTCAATCTCTTACTTGTCGACAAACTTTGCCCGTTGTTTGAAAATATATATCTGAGCAAGCTTTTTATTTGTCTGTTGTCTACAGTCGTTCAGGTCCATCAAATATACTAAGGACTTTGATGTGTCTCTCAGGTATGACAAAGCTTCTGAATTGCCCCCAGGTGTTTTATTGCAAATGTTTGCAGAGTACGCCATATCAGGCCTGACAGAAACCAGTGAAAAGTAAGCACAGTTTTGATGTTATTTTGGTGCGTGTAGTCTCAAGTGTCAACTCTCAACCCTGCTCATAGTCAACTTAACATCCTGAAAGGACCTTATGTGAACCAATATTTATTCTGAATAAATTTTCTGTGAAGTTGTAATACGTATATGGTCATGTCAATATAAATTGTCTAGAAATTGATCCAACGTCCGGAAGTGGCTGAGCTTGCCCCTCGCCATCGCCGCATCCCCTCCACTAACCTCTCTAGGCATGGACAGAAAAGATCTTAGCGCCATTTGCTGAAAATATCTTAGCTCCATTTGCTGAAAACAGAGGCAGAGTAGCAGTTATAGCACCCCTAGAGAGATTACACTGATTCCCGTCATGGTGCTGCTTGCGTACATTCTTTGTTAGAGATTGCTTGATCTGATTGCGGCCGGAACATGGTTTGGTTAGGGCCGTGTGATTTAGCCTCTTCTTGGTGGCAACTAATTACGCAGAAATACTTTAGTTTAGCCTCTTCATCCCAATATTTAAGATTACAGGGTCGAAGTGCCTTCTCCCTATGGTAATCACCATGGTTTTATTATTTGGCTTCTTCTGCATATCCTTTAGTTTAGTTTTCAGTATCATCACAATCAGGAGGTATATCAGAGTAGTATCATATTCTAATTAGAAATGGAGACAAATTTAAGAATTTAGTAACTACGTAGTAATCATGATGTACAAATCATTTATTAATATGTTTTTTAGTATTTGCAGCACCATATGGTGGATCATAGCAGGTAAAGATTTAGAATATATAAGACATGTTTAGAACCTTTGAGCCTGACAGCTAATAGGATGTTTGCTCTGAGTTGGTACTATATGCATCTGTTGGATGTCCTGCTGCACATCTAGGCATTTTATTGTTCTATTGCTTTTGCTCTGTGTAGGGATGGGTTAGGGTTTGCTGTTGGATCCAACATTTTTCTGTTGACGGTTGTCGTCTGCTCATGCTCTTGACTGTCGGACTGCTGGGATCTGTCGTTGTTGTGGTTGTCTCGATAGTTATGATTTTTGTCAACGGTCCTATTGCAGGTGCTTTTCTTTTCTCATTCCTTTATTTATGCCTTTCCATGTACATTTTCTAATTTAATATTTATCTTTTAGGCATGGGTTGTGGCTTACCAAGTCTAATGTTTGTGTTGGGTTTTCCTTTTTTTGTGTGGAGCTGGTCAGTTCATATGAAGCAAAAGAAAGGCATGCAGTACCTTAAATTGACAATGTGATTAATTAGGCAGCATGAGTTATTACATATTGTTGTGTAATGTATGAAATACCAGATTCACTTATTCAGCGTATATCTGTCTCGCTCCTCTTTCCGCAGTAAACCTTTTGGTTATGTTTGCAGTCATCACTTCATCTTCCGCCTTGCAATTTTGTCTCTGTTTGATCAAAGTGCATGAGTCGCTAGACGCCATAAGCATCTTATATTTGGCATTGTTGTGCATGACTAGACTTTGTTGCAAAAATATTCCTGAAATTGATATTAGCTCCATCTATTTGTTGTTTACATGTAATTGCAATGTGCTCTTTCGAACTTCGCTGTTCAGGATTTTATCATTGGTTATGTTTTTGTGTGGCTTGGCAGAGGCGTCGTTCTTGGTGGTCGAGCCGCTGATGGAGAAGATTCATAGAGAGATTTGTTGGGTGGACGCTGACATCCTTGCCGCCGTCCGGCAGCAGGTTCAGTCTTGCGATCTCATGTTCCATTTGGTTTGCAATAGCTACGCTCTTTGCATTAGTACTGGTTAAATATGGCCAAACTAATGTGTGAAAAAAGGTGCTTGAACCTTCTATATTAAAAACTTTTAGATTTATTCAGCGGTAACATACAAGCGGTGGCTGGCCCTTTTCTATGTTGCTAGCTTTAGAAAATTGTGGAAGCTACCCGTCCTCCTGTTTTCAACTGAATACAATTCAAATATATTTGCTTCTGTTTCCAATGGCTCTAAACATGCCCCTCAGTTTCTATGAGCAAATGAAGAAGATAACATTTGTTTGTTCTTTGGAATGAAGAAATTTACATAGGTTATTACAGTAAATGCTTAATTTTTTCTCCCCAGGACCAGGGCAGTACTTACAAAAAGAGGTAAGCTGAAGAGGAAAGTTGGAAGAAGGAGAGCAACTGTGCGTTGTTCTGACTGCCTCTTCCTCATGTCGCTAAGGTAAGCTCGCATGCACCACACTCACGTGATTGTTTCAAGGGATTCTAGAATTTTTTTTCTCAAAGTGATACTATTTGCATGTTGAGGTTATCCCTCCACAATCCATTTCTTTGTACTTCCTCCAGAAAGATAATATGATCTCCATAGAGGATTACTCAGTAGATTTTTTTTATGTTCTCTTATTCAAATATTTAAGGCTCCAAGCTTCAAAAAATCAAACTCAGGTTCACTATACCATTTTTCATATGCTTATGCTTGAATTGGAGGTGAAGTCTCAGTGTATCAAACCACATAGTGAAACCATATACACATACGACTATACAAGGAAGTATAATGAGGTGTGAATGAATAGCATCGGTTATGTGTGTTAGGAATATGCTCTCTTATTTTTGCAAGAAGAAACTTGCTCTAAGCTCTGTGTGATCAATTTTATGTGTTTCTGCTATACAGTGTCACAGGCAAGAGGACCAAGTGCAGGCTGGTGAGCATCAGGAGTCCAGTCGATTGGCTTCGGCCTTTGAGGTGCTGCTGGCTAGCGGTGCCACTTCCGAGCGTCTCCTCACCCCTCACTCCTGTGGCCCCTTCAACTGGTAAGTTCCCTCTCTCTCTCTCTCTCTCTCAAGACTTTGCTGATTAAATATTTAATAACAAATACATACCATACATTGAGTTAGATTTGGTTGCCTGAAAAAGGAAAAATACGTCTCTTTGTGTAATTGTGGTAATCAATTTTAATCTTTCTTGCTTTTACCTTAGTCTTGCTCAATATGGTGTTACACTTTGAAAGTTCTAATCTGGTTAACATTAAGCTTTCGAAGTTTTAGTTATACCTGTGTTGATAGTCATTAGAAGACAACTAAACAACAAAAGGTTAGAGTTCAGTTTCAGTTATGTATCAAATTATTTATTTCAGTGAGATGTCTGAGATTTAAATTAGAAGAAATTTTATTAGCTTTGCCATGTGGCTACAAAATACCTCGCTATTGTTTGATCTTGACAGTCCCTGAACCTGTTATATTCTGTAACTTTGGAGAACATGCTAGACATTCACTGTTGCCTGAGATATTAATCTGTTCTGTTTGAGATATATGTGTCATTGGATAAGTAGGATCCTCTATACTGAAGTGAACATGTTACAAGTATTTACTAGCTCTCCTCTGCTTTTTTGTGCAGGTGGCACTTTTGCTTGTGTCTTGTTATCTTTTTGAAATGGTGAAGCTGACAGTGATAGCCTGTATCACTGATGGCTTTCCATTGGCGGAGTGCTTAAATGGTGGTTATGTGAAGGATGTTGTCTTCTACAAGCAGCAAGAAAAATTGTTGTTCAAAAACATATCTAAAGGCCAACATGAATCATCAAGACTGTCAACTGAGACTGGACCATACCGTTCCAGGTCAAGGTATGTATTTACATTTTTTGCTTTCAGCAAGATGAGGATAATGTGACTGTTTGTGTGCGTGCGTGCTATATGATGCATTTTCGCTTTCATAGATGAGGATACTGTGACTATTTGTGTGCGTGCGTGCTATATGATACATTTTTGCTTTCATCAAGATGAGGATACTGTGAATGTTTGTGAGGGTGCTTTAGTGGTTCTAGGTTTTTGTAGTAGTATAACTAGGCTTCGTTTACACAAAATCCAAATAGAATTTAGTTTGGAGAGCTGGTCAAGACATGGTGTAGTATTATAACCTATTACGGAAAGGTGCCACAGCACCCGGGGGTCCCGACACCCCCTTATCTCACCGTTCAGCGATTATAAGATTCGTGTTGCGAACCGGTCAGCAGCAGTAACATTTTGCGGTAGCATGCAGAGTAGGTTTGGCAGGAGGTTAATTAAGCAGGCAATTAACCCAGACAAATAGGGCCGCCCTAGCCTATAGCATGCAGAATAGGCCTGGCAGAGTAGGCCTGTGATCAGCCTACGTTCGAGGAGCTAGTGAGTCCAGCTGCGACCCTAGCGCAGAACAAGACAGGCGCATCCGGACAAATTTGACGCCCAGAGTGGGCATGTCTCCTGCAGACCTCGCCCCCTTTTTTTTAGCATTTCCGTTTTTGTTTAATTCATCCATCCAGCCAGAAGCACACAGTATGAATCGATGTGCACATGTCCATCAACAGTGCTGGGCATTTGTGAAGCACATTTGGCCCTGCTCTTTCTTGTCCCTGGTACATATACGATTGCTTCTGCTTTAATTAGCTTAATAGCAGGGTGATCCGCACATTTGCGCGCTTAGATGTGTTATGTTTTTTTTACATTTACCTTTTGTATATATATTATATTACAATTGATACAGAGAAATGCCATTGTATTTAACATAAGATTTAACCCACTAATTTTCTTCATTCTTTATTCTAAATTTGATAATAGTTTTTTCTCAAAACGAAAAGGTTTTGCACTTGCGACTACCCTGTCAGTACCGGTCAAGTATATTTTGGTTGCTAGATTATTTTTAAGAATTTCTCTGTATTGGTAATCTGTATCTTATCAAAAAGAGAAGTAATATGTATCTGTACCCGGCACATTACCAATTTACCATACTTGCAACGCCCAAGCCTGCTCGGTGTGCAGAAGAAAGATTCTTGCTCACATGTTGCTAAAACGGCCACGACCATCCACGCCACGCGCTGTCAAAAATTACCGTCACATTGAGCAAAAGACGTGTAGTCACATTGATGCATGTGACATGCTGAGCGGCTCAGTGACGCTCTACATTTATCACCAACCAGGCCGGGTGCATCTCTTTTCTTAATAGCAGCCTGACATGTCAATCCGGATGTAGACATGCACGATAGATTCTACCCTACGATGAACAGTGCGAGCAGCTCCATGTTTGCTTTGTCTCCGGTGCTTAGCGAAATCCTAGACCTGCTAATACAACTAGCGTACAGAGCCTGGTCCAGATCTCGAGCAGAATGTTTTCTGGACGGACGCTGGTGATAACCGGGTGCCTAGACACCCGGGTCTCGAAAATCCACTCTCTAACCTATTAATTTGGTTGGACTGGTCAAGTGTTCTATTAATTCTTGCTGCAGTATTCATTCTGTAGTATGTACTAGCTCTTAGACAAAATAATTGTTTAGCCCCTGATTTCTTAGCTACTGGTTGGTCCTGTAAAGCTACATCCTTGCTTTCCGATTAGTGTTATTTGAATCTATAGCAGTGGATATGCGTAGAAGATCCGCTAATTTGTTTTTTTCTTTATTTATCATGTGATGGCCATCGTCGGAGCTTTGCCGCCTTCATTTCGACTCCGTCGGGGTTCCAGGTTCACCCCCCTGTGGCACGGTGATTTGCGGCGGCTGCGGGGTCTTCCCCTGCTTTGGTGGTGGCTGGCAGGCGTTTGCCCGGCTAGATCTGGCGCGGTGCAGGACCTGTGGTGCATGGCCTGGTTTATGGGGGCGGGAGACACATGGGTCCTTGGTCCGGCAGCGTTGGCAGGACGCTGTGCGCCCGTCTGCTTTCTTGCTAGATACGTGTTTAGGAAAAAACTACAATACTCCTTCAAGGTTTATACATCAATTGCAACGGGTTTTAGGAATGCATCACTATATTGATTTTGGTTTATACATGAACTGCAGAGAGTTTTATAAATGTATCATTATATTGTTTTGGGTTTATATATGAATTGCATGTTTTAGGCATGTGAAAATCAGAGCTCAGGCGGCAGGTGATTTTTTTTTCTTGCTTCTAATGCTAGGATGATGTTCTGTATACTAAAAAGGACTCGTGCACACTTGCTTTGCTCCTTAGTGTTTATGATCAGTTACCAAACATTATAATAGGATATACACATTGCTTCAAAACTGAGTATGTTCCTTGGTGATGGTGTATTTATTATGAAAATAAATAGAACTGCTTACACATGGTGATGTGGTATTCCTACTCGATTACTTACCCTGTTTCTGTGACAAAGGCCCGTGATAGATATGGTTAGACACATATTGAGCATCCAATTTCATAAATATTGAGCATACAGTTTCAACTTCAACTTAAACAGAGATTGTCTTGCTGTCGAGTTGTGTTCAGTTCTTTCCATGTAGAACTTACTAGAAATTCTTGCATACATCCTAAACAAATAAAGAGCTGCATGCATTTAAATTAAGCAGTTCCAAAGAAAGAATTATTTCAAGTTATTTTGTTTGGAGATGAGTTGCCTTTTCTACACCTTTGTGTAAAGGATGGAGCCTCCACAATGCCTATGAGTCATGCTTTTTCCCACCCAGGAAAATGGTCTATTTTCAAGTGGCATCATACGGTGAAGGAGGGGATCTGGATCAAGAGCCGTAATGGTGCTTGTGATGGCATGTCTAGCACTTGCGCGACCGTGGAGTCTGACTTCTTCTTGCAAGTAAGCTCCTTTTGCTCTTCTATGCCCCCCACCTCGCTTGTGAGGATCTATGGTTGGATTTGGGTAACTAGAACCCAAGAGATGTAATCCTATTTGGATATGAACTGCGTATGCTAGCTTGATTTAGTTTATAGGAGTAGATTTTATAGATGAACTGTGTGTGCTAGCTTGATGGTGATACATGCCATATCTCTGGATTGACTCCATGGGGTATCCATTAACGTATGAGGTTTCACAAGGAAATGAGTTTCTTGCATTCTCATGTTGAAAAGAATTAAAGAAACGTAGCAGAATATGGTGCCAAAGTTTTTAGTTCTTATTGGGTTCGTCCACCTATCAAGGTTTGATGAAAATTATCAACTTGCTTTGTAGGATTTGTATCATGTTTGTTTCTACAAGAAATCCAATTGGAATTGGTCTATTGTCCTGCACATGTACTTTCTTTTACTGTTTATACATTTCAACCACTTACTTATGTTGTCTCTAAACCATTTCTGACGACTCAGGTTGACCATACTATTGTGAGAATCTCGGCCAGGATCATTCTTTATATCATGTTGGATCATCTTGGAATTCGTAGAGCCATTTACCATCGAAGGATGTACTCACAGAACAAATCAGTGTGATTATGCTTTTCTACACTTCTGTCCAAAGTAATGGGACATGTATTCTGTATTGTACAGCTACCCTCTAATGCACTACTCAGCCTTCAGTATCTGTATGTACAAATGACCTAATTATTATGAATGACATATGGAGTGTGCTGCTTTCTATATAAATGGCTTGCTCTAATTCTGATTTATTATACCACATTGCTTTTGATCCATTCCTTTTTGCCAAACTTGATGCGTCAAGCTTTGAGCTACTATACTGACAGCCAAGGTAAAATTCCACAATGTACAAGTTCATATCACCTACTAACCCACATGTACTATACCGCGGCATGCTCATATCACCTACTAATCCACAAGTACAAGTTATATGTCAAAGATAATCGTTCTCTCTGCTAAAAGCATGGGCTCTGCATTATGTGCCTACTTTCAGTCCTTCCTATCCTATATTAATGATTTTGGCACCGAACTTAATGATGAGTGGTTATCTTTTGTGGTCTTATGTACATGCTGAACTCAATGTTGCCTTATAATTTCATGTCGATATTGAACTCAATTATGTTTTATCACAAACAAATGTTTCTTCTTCACTTTAGTTTGTTATCATGTTTCATACGCTAAACGTAGATTTCTACTAACTTAGCACTACTTGCTTTACTAAAATGTTGGGACCGGCACCCTTGCGTCAGGGCGCGATCCCGTTCTAGTGCTTCAATAAGACAAGGCTCTGCGCACCATCAATATCAGCAGGCTCCCCTGCACCCGAATAATGACACCCAACATGAATTAATTACTTGAGTTAACATACAAGGCTGTATTGGTACGAGCATAAATTCATGGGCCCCATTCATACAAGAGTATAGCGGGCGTATTCACATTTGGCCAGCATTAACACTGTGCAGTTTTTCCTGTGGGGCAGGTGAGGCTATATTAGATACCGATCACGACGCGCTCGTGGACGCACGAGATAACGGCAGCGCGTGGCCGCATGTACACAAAATCCGCGTCCCTCCATTTGGCCCAAGAGTAGTAAAAATGTTTCCAACCATTACATTTTAGAGAAGCTACGTATAATGGCAAGCATATAAGATGCTCAAATTTGGGCTAAGTGACATCAAGCATTAAGAACTTCCTTATATACTAGGTATGTTCTGCGTAGTCGTTATTAAGGGTTCGGATATTTTCCGCTTCTTAGAAATTTTGCTCTGTTCCTTCCTCTTGTCCTTTTTTTGTGGGGTCCTTCCTCTTGTCCTTGAATGCGAGAATTTTAATGTTGGACTTTGCGGTAGCTTTGGACAACACCATGTACAGCTGACCATGGGAGAATACTGATTCGGGTAGGTACACCCCGACAATTGGGATGGTCTGCCCGCGCCTTGTTGATTGTCATGGCAAAGCTGAGTCTGATGGGGAACTGCTTCCTCTTGAATCGAAATGGGAACATTTCGTCGTCGGAGGGGCAGAGAGGTATGCGAGAAAGAAAAACCCTTCGTCCGGCGTGTTGTCCCATCACGATCACGGTGTCGATGGCGTTCCTCTGGAACCCACAGACCACAAGCCTTGTGCCGTTACACAACCCATTAGCTGGGTCGATGTTCCTCGGTAGTATAATGGGGCAGTTTATCTTCAGTTTAAGTGCGTGTGTGGGAAGCCCATTTGGAGTCAGGTCATTCAGGAACTCTTGAGTGTAGTAGCCATGCGGATCATCTTCTGCACTGTCAAAACTGTGGTAGATCTTCTCCTCGCCCAGGAAACGCTCTATCATACGCATGTTTATTACATCGACGTTGTCATTCTTGGTGGATAGGATTGCTCGAGACGTCGTGTAACTCGGATTGACCATATTGTGGTCTAGGGCAGGAAACACGTGGTCGATCAACTTCTCTATGTCTGCGGCCTCGCCTGTCGAAGGCACACATATATCTTTGGGGAGCCGAATGTTTCCTTCCTCGTCAGTTTCCCCGGTGCCATTTCCTACTCTCAATAGGTATTCCGCAAACCATCGGTCGTTTTGAGCCCTCATGTTGGTGACGAGCCTTAGCTGGCGTATGCCATTCCATAGGTATGAGCTACGCAGGGTCGCGTCGATTATCTGACCTCGTGATCCTTTCCTGACTACTGGAAGCACTTGCCTGAAGTCCCCACCGAACACGACAGTCTTTCCCTCGAAAGGTCGGTCCCGTCGTCCCATGATGTCGCGCATGCTATTGTCCAGTGCCTCAATCGCCTGCCTCTTCGTCGTGGTGGCCTCGTCCCATAGGATGAGCGAAGCCATTGTGAGCTATTGGGGAACGTAGTATTTCAAAAAAATTGCCTACGATCACGCAAGATCTATCTAGGAGAAGCATAGCAACGAGCGGGGAGAGTGTGTCCACGTACCCTCGTAGACCGAAAGCAGAAGCGTTTAGTAACGCGGTTGATGTAGTCGAACGTCTTCGCGATCCAACCGATCAAGTACCGAACGCACGGCACCTCCGTGATCTGCACACGTTCAACTCGGTGACGTCCCTCGAACTCTAGATCCAGCTGAGGCCGAGGGAGAGTTCCGTCAGCACGACGATATGGTGACGGTGATGATGAAGTTACCGACGCAGGGCTTCGCCTAAGCACTACGACGATATGACCGAGGTGTAAAACTGTGGAGGGGGGCACCGCACACGGCTAAGAGATTGTCTGTTGTGTCTTTGGGTGCCCCCTTGGCTACGTATATAAAGGAGGGACGAGGGGGAGGCCGGCCTAGGAGGGGCGCGCCTATAGGGGGAGTCCAACTAGGATCCCCCCTATGTGACGTGGGAGTCCTCGGGCCTATGTGACGTAGGAAATCCTAGTTGGAGTCCCCTTCCTTTTCCAAGAGGGGAGAGAGGGAAGGAGTAGGTGAGGGAGTCCTGGATTAAGGGGTCCTCGGGCGTCCGGCCTATGTGACGTGGGCCGGACTGATGGGCTGTGAAGATACAAGACAGAAGACTCTCTCCCGTGTCCAGATGGGACTATCCTTGGCGTGCATGGCAAGGCTGGCGTTTGGATATGAAGATTCCTTTCTCTGTAACCGACTTTGTACAACCCTAGCCCCCTCCGATGTCTATATAAACCAGAGGGTTTAGTCCGTAGAGGCAATCATAATCATAATCATACAGGCTAGACTTTTAGGGTTTTAGCCATTACGATCTCGTGGTAGATCAACTCTTGTAATACTCATATTCATCAAGATCAATCAAGCAGGAAGTAGGGTATTACCTCCATAGAGAGAGCCCGAACCTGGGTAAACATCGTGTCCCCCATCTCCTGTTACCATCGACCTTAGACGCACAGTTCAGGACCCCCTACCTGAGATCCGCCGGTTTTGACACCGACAGTAGGAGAGGGAGAAGGAAAGAGAGGGGGGCGCCGCCCCCTCCCTAGTCCAATTCGGACTTGCCATGGGAGGGAGGGGGCGCGGCCACCCCTTGAGGACCTTCTCTGCTTTCCCGTATGGTCCATTAAGGCCCACTACTCACCCCCCGCAAATTCCCGTAACTCTGTGGTACTCTAAAAAATACCCGAATCACTCGGAACCTTTTCGATGTCCGAATATAGCCTTCGTCTTTACCTCTCGGCCATTTCGAGACTCCTCGTCATGTTTGTGATCTCATCCGGGACTCCGAACAACCTTCGGTACATCAAATCATATAATTCACAAAACTAATAGTAATCGAACGTTAAGCGTGCGGACCCTACGGGTTCGAGAACTATGTAGACATGACCGAGACACATCTCCGGTCAATAACCAATAGCGGAACCTGGATGCTCATCTTGGCTCCTACATATTATACGAAGATCTTTATCGGTCAAACCGCATAACAACATATGTTGTTCCCTTTGTCATCGGTATGTTACTTGCCCGAGATTCGATCGTCGGTATCGCCATACCTAGTTTAATCTCGTTACCGGCAAGTCTCTTTACTCGTTCTGTAATGCATCATCCCGTAACTAACTCATTAGTCACATTGCTTGCAAGGCTTATAGTGATATGCATTACCGAGAGGGCCAGAGATACCTCTCCATCAATCGGAGCGACAAATCCTAATCTTGATCTATGCCAACTCAACAAACACCATGGGAGACACCTGTAGATCATCTTTATAATCACCCAGTTACGTTGTGACGTTTGATAGCACACTAAGTCTTCCTCCGGTATTCGGGAGTTGCATAATCTCATAGTCATAGGAACATGTATAAGTCATGAAGAAAGCAATAGCAATAAACTAAACGATCATAGTGCTAAGCTAACGGATGGGTCTTGTCCATCACATCATTAGAGAATGATGTGATGGACATACTAGGGACACTCTGTTTTGTCTATGTATTCACACATGTACTAAGTTTCCGGTTGATACAATTATAGCATGAATAATAAACATATATCATGATATAAGGAAATATAAATAACAACTTTATTATTGCCTAGGGCATATTTCCTTCAGTCTCCCACTTGCACTAGAGACAATAATCTAGTTCACATCGCCATGTGATTTAACACCAATAGTTCACATTACCATGTGATTAGTTCACATCGCCATGTGACTAATACCCAAAGGGTTTTACTAGAGTCAATAATCTAGTTCACATTGCTATGTGATTAACACCCAAAGAGTACTAAGGTGTGATCATGTTTTGCTTGTGAGAGAAGCTTAGTCAATGGGTCTGTCACATTCAGAGCCGTATGTATTTTGCAATTTTTCTATGTCTACAATGCTCTGCATGGAGCTACTCTAGCTAATTGCTCCCACTTTCAATATGTATCCAGATTGAGACTCAGAGTCATCCGGATCGGTGTAAAAGCTTGCATCAGCGTAACTCTTTCCGACGAACTCTTTATCACCTCCATAACCGAGAAATATCTCCTTAGTCTTCTAAGGATAATTTTGACCGCTGTCAAGTGATCCACTCCTGGATCACTATTGTACCCTCTTGCCAAACTCATGGTGAGGTTCACAATAGGTCTTGTACACAACATAACATACTTCATAGAACCTATGACTGAGGCATAGGTAATGAATTTTCATTCTCTTTCTATTCTTCTGCCGTGGTCGGGTTTTGAGTCTTTACTCAACTTCACACCTTTCAACACAGGCAAGAACTCCTTCTTTGACTATTCCATTTTGAACTACTTCAAAATCTTGTCAAGGTATGTACTCATTGAAAAGAAAAACTTATCAAGCGTCTTGTTCTATCTCTATAGATCTTGATGCTCAATATGTAAGCAACTTCACCAAGGTCTTTCTTTGAAAAACTCCTTTCAAACACTCCTTTATGCTTTCCAGAAAAAATCTATATTATTTTTGATCAACAATATGTCATTCACATATACTTATCAAAAATGCTGTAGTACTCCCACTCACTTTCTTGTAAATACAGGCTTCACCGCAAGTTTGTATAAAACCATATGCTTTGATCACCTTATCAAAGCATATATTCCAACTCCGAGATGCTTGCACCAGTCCATAGATGGGTCGCTGGAGCTTGCACACTTTGTTAGCACCTTTAGGATTGACAAAACCTTCTTGTTGCATCATATACAACTCTTCTTTAAGAAATCCATTAAGGAATGTAGTTTTGACATCCATTTACTAGATTTCATGAAATGTGGCAATTGCTAACATGATTCAGACATACTTTAAGCATCGATACGAGTAAGAAAATCTCATCGTAGTCAACATCTTGAACTTGTCAAAAACCCTTTTCGACAAGTCGAGCTTTGTAGATAATAACACTACTATCAGCGCCCGTCTTCCTCTTGAAGATCCATTTATTCTCAATGGCTTGCCGATCATCGGGCAAGTCCACCAAAGTCTAGACTTTGTTCTCATACATGGATTCTATCTCAGATTTCATGGCCTCAAGCCATCTGTCGGAATCTGGGCTCATCATCGCTTCCTCATAGTTCGTAGGTTCATCATGGTCTAGTAACATGACTTCCAGAACAGGATTACCGTACCACTCTGGTGCGGATCGTACTATGGTTGACCTACGAGGTTCGATAGTAACTTGATCTGAAGTTTCATGATCATCATCATTAATTTCCTCACTAATTGGTGTAGGCATCGCTGGAACTGATTTCTGTGATGAGCTACTTTCCAATTCGTGGGTACAATTACCTCATCAAGTTCTACTTTCGTCCCACTCACTTCTTTCGAGGGAAACTCCTTCTCTAGAAAGGATCCATTCTTAGTAACAAAGATCTTGCCTTCGGATCTGTGATAGAAGGTGTACCCAACAGTCTCCTTTGGGTATCCTATGAAGATGCATTTCTTCGATTTGGGTTCGAGCTTATCAGGTTGAAACTTTTTCACATAAGCATTGCAGCCCCAAACTTTAAGAAACGACAGCTTAGGTTTCTTGCCAAACCATAGTTCATATGGTGTCGTCTCAACGGATTTAGATGGTGCCCTATTTAACGTGAATGCAGCTGTCTCTAATGCATAACCCCAAAATGATAGTGATAAATCGCTAAGAGACATCATAGATCGCACCCTATCTAATAAAGTACGGTTATGACGTTCGGACACACCATTACGCTGTTGTATTCCAGGTGGCGTGAGTTGCAAAACTATTCCACATTGTTTCAAATGAAGACCAAACTCGTAACTCAAATATTTGTCTCCGCAATCAGATCGTAGAAACTTTATTTTCTTGTTACGATGATTTTCCACTTCACTCTGAAATTCTTTGAACTTTTCAAATGTTTCAGACTTATGTTTCATGAAGTAGATATATCCATATCTGCTCAAATCATCTATGAAGGTCAGAAAATAACGATACCTGTCGTGGAATTGTCACGGCAGATGTCCTAGTGTGAGGACTTAGTCGTGAGGCCAACGCATCTATGTGATAGCTTGAGAGGGGTTGATCGGAATCGAGAGATGCAACGCAAGACAAGGGTTTAGACAGCTTCGGGCCCCGGGAAACATCATCCGGTAATAACCCTACATGTTGTTTATGGCTAGGTCTCATAATCATCACGAGGGAGTCGCCGTAAACCGGCCCTCCTAGTTGTGTCTAGCCTTAAGATTATTCAACCTCTCCCTCTTGGGGTGCCCTGCCCCTCCTTATATAAGTTGAAGTGGCGGGTTACATGTAGAGTCCACCTTGGATTAAGACTTAAACTATTCTGACTTCTCATCATGGGCTTCTCTCCATGGGCTTCCTAACGTCTTGGGCTTCTTAATGTTTTGGGCTTATTAACCCCAGGTGACTTTGTTTGCTGGGTTATGACTATCTGCCGGCTTACCATCTGGCTTACAATATGGCTTACCATATGGCCTACAATCTGACTTACCATCTGGCTTACAATCTGCCGGCTTATAATCTGGCTTATAACTGTCCGTCGGCTTACAATCTGCCGGCTTAACCTCTGCCGGATCACCAATGAAACACCAAGTCCCAGCCGGGTCATATCTCCGGCCGGGTCATACCGTGGGGTATATCCCCGACATTAGCCCCCGGTTTAATTTGAATTTATCCATGTTAAACTATAAGTGCATCTAGTGCCCCTTAGTGATTTTGGTGTATTGAAGACTTATAGGTTAAGGGACTAATGCGTTTGTGAGTGTACACATGTCTATAAGTCTATGAGGAGTTTGATATTTACAGAGAAAGTCGACCCCTAAAAATGAAGTTCTTCGAATGAAGACTTTGTATTTCTGAGGACTTTCTGAAGATTTTGAAAGTGAAGAAATTGGTGTAATCCTAAAGACTTGGTATTCATACGAGGAACATGAAGCGTGAAGACTTTTGTTTTCATAGTTTCATTTTCTCTTTCTTGAGTCATAGGAAACACCGTACTGTTAAAGGGGGTCGAGGAAATACTAAGGAAAAATTTCCAAGTGATGCTCAACTCAAAATCCTAAACCTACCAATCCCTTCGAATGAAGCCACTGGAAATCTCATACAGATTAGTCATATTCTTCAATGACAGAGACAAAGTTCTTCTGGTCGCTGAGGAATTTGTTTTGACTGAGGAGTTAGGAATTCGCCAGTGCGGATTGCCTACACTGTGAGGAACATGATAGCCCTGAGGATTTTGCACCTCTAATATCCGACAGTTGCTGTGCTACGCGCCAACTGTCCCAAAATATCTACCCACCTAACGGTCATATCATTGAAGGGCATTTATGTCTTATCATGTTGGGCTGCTCCCTAGGCTATAAATAGCCGCCCCCTACAACCACTAGCTGGTTGGCTGCTCCGAGAGAAACTGATGACACTTGTCATTTGAGAGCATCCCATCCTCCGAGGACTTTGAGCGAAAATCATCAAGTGAGGAAAACCCAAACCCAAACACCTACAAACCCAAAGTGATTGAGCATCACTAAAGAGATTGATCCTGCGTGGATCCGACGCTTGTTACCTTTGAAGACTGTGCTTCTTCCAGACGGTTAGGCGTCATGGTCTAGAGCATCCAAGAGAAATTGTGGATCGCCGAGTGACCGAGTTTGTGAAGGTTCGAAAGTCACCTGAAGACTTACCACAAGTGATTGGACAAGGTCTGTGTGACCTTAGTTCAAGGAGAATATGGTGAGGACTGTGTGTCCTCAAGTTTAAATACCTAGCCGCTCCAACCAGATGTACAACTGAGACAATAGTTGGAACTGTTCTACCAAATCATTGTCTTCACCAAGCCTACTGGTTCTATTTCCTCAACTCTTCCATTTCCTCATTGCTGTGTTGTGTGCTTTTCACATCTGTGTTTGAAGACTTTGACTGAAGACTTTCTCAATTTCCTCAGTTCAATTTCTTCAGTCTGTTTGTCTTCATCTTGTGTTATCCTGTGTTTACGCTTTCTGTACTCTGTGCTTGTTAACATTTCATCATGATGACCATGCTTGTATCCAGTTATGTTTACTTTTGAGTACTTATTCTGCTGCAAGTAGTTCTTTGCTAAGGAATTTCCTCACCCGCAAATTCCTCAGTGAAGAATTCATAAAAATTGCCTATTCGCCCCCCTCTAGTCGATATAACGCACTTTCAATTGGTATCAGAGCGAGGTACTCCCTTGTTCTGTGTGATTTTGGTTTAACCGCCTGGAGTTTTAGTTATGTCGACCGCAGGTATGATCAAGGTCTCTGCTGGCTGTCCTACCTTCGATGGGACATACTACCCCTACTGGAAGAATAAGACGCGAATGCATCTTGAGGCAATTGATAACAATCTCTGGTATGTTGTGGAAAATGGTGTTCCCTCTATCTCACCCTCACTGAAGGCTACCAATGTGAAGAGATTCAAGCAACTCGATTCTCAAGCGAGGAACAACATATGTGTCCATCTGAGCAAAGGGCAGTATGGAAGAGTGAGTGCTTTGGAAACTGCTAAGCTTATCTGGGATAGGCTGTCCAAAGTGAATGAAGGAGTCTCAACTCAACGTGACTCTCGTGTTGACGTTCTTCGCAATCTCTTCAACCGCTTCAAAAGACTCGACAATGAAAATGTTCAGCAAACCTTCGATCGCCTCACCGACATCTCAAATGAGCTCCAAGCACTTGGTGTCACTGACATCACTGACCACGAGGTGGTGAAGAAATTGCTGAGATCGCTTGATTCCTCATTTGATACGCTGGCACTGATGATACAAGAACGTGCTGATTACAAGTCACTTGATCCCGCTGATATCCTCGAGAGGCTAAACACTCATGAGTTCCAGCTTGCTGAAAAGAGAGATCTCTATGGTTCGAGCTATGGAAGATCACATGCACTGAAGGCCAAGGCAGTTTCTGAGTCTGAAGATGAAGACTCTGCCAGCAGCCTTGGTGATCCTGAAGAACTGAGCCAGGAGTTAGCACTGCTCGTGAGGAAATTCTAGAAGTTCTCAAGATGTGGTCGCTTTGGAAGACCCTCAAGGAGCAATGATTCCTCATCCAATGACTACAAGAAAAGGCTTTGTCACAAATGCAAGAAACCCGGAAACTATATCCAAGATTGTCCTCAGTGGGAAAAGGAATCAAAGAAGAAGAAATACAAGGATTACAGTTCTAATGATGCGAAGAAAAAGAAGAAATCCTCAAAATCCTCATCATCAAAATCCTCCAAGTCTTCATCTCACAAGAAGAGAAGTTCCAAGAAGGCCCGGGCATTCATTGGCAAGGAAATGGACTCTGAGGCCGAGTCTGAGGAACATGAGGAAGACGAGGCATCTGAGGAGTCCGAGTCAGGTGTGACTAGCCTAGCTCTCGCCACTGCATTCGTCAGCAAGTCCATATTCAACTCTGAGGAAAATGACTTCCCCAACAATGCTGATGAAGGCAATGATGACTACGCTCCCACCTATTGCTTCATGGCAAAAGGTGCCAAGGTACTGAAATATCCCTCCTCTGAATCCAGTGAGGATCAATCTGATGAAAACCTTAAGCCCAGTTATTCCAAACTTGCTAAGATTGTTGTGAAACAACAAAGGGCTTTTGAAAAGGTTCAAAACATGCTAGACAAAAGTGATGATATTTTGGGTGAAGAAATGGATCGCACTAAAACCTTGACTGAAAATCTTCAGAGACTTCAGACCAGGTTTGATAATCTTCAAGGTCATCATAACACTCTCTTATCTGATCATGAGAAGCTTTCTTATGAGTTTCTTCAAATAAAGCAAGATCTTGAGAAGCTAAGAGTGAGTTATGAAGATCTTCAGAAGGAGCGCGATTCATTACTTGCTCAACAAATCAGCGCTTCTCAGGAAGAATTTATTCCTCCATGCTTAAAGTGCATTGAACGTGAATCTGCTAATTCTTCATGAGGGATTCCTGGATTAGGGGGTGTCCGGATAGCCGGACTATAACCTTTGGCCGGACTCCTGGACTATGAAGATACAAGATTGAAGACTCCGTCCCGTGTCCGGAAGGGACTTTCCTTCGCGTGGAAGGCAAGCTTGGCGATACGGATATCTAGATCTTCTACCATTGTAACCGACTCTGTGTAACCCTAGCTGTCGGTGTCAAAACCGGCGGATCTCGGGTAGGGGGTCCCGAACTGTGCGTCTAGGCGGATGGTAACAGGAGACAAGGGACACAATGTTTTACCCAGGTTCGGGCCCTCTTGATGGAGGTAAAACCCTACGTCCTCCTTGATTAATATTGATGATATGGGTAGTACAAGAGTAGATCTACCATGAGATCAAGGAGGCTAAACCCTAGAAGCTAGCCTATGGTATGATTGTTGTATGTTATCCTACGGACTAAAACCCTCCGGTTTATATAGACACCAGAGAGGGTTAGGGTTACACAAAGTCGGTTACAATGGTAGGAGATCTAAATATCCGCATCGCCAAGCTTTCCTTCCACGCCAAGGAAAGTCCCATCCGGACACAGGACGAAGTCTTCAATCTTGTATCTTCATAGTCCAGGAGTCTGGCTGAAGGTATAGTCCGGCCATCCGACACCCCCTAATCCAGGACTCCCTCAGTAGCCCCCGAACCAGGCTTCAATGACGATGAGTCCGGCGCGTAGATTGTCTTCGGCATTGCAAGGCGGGTTCCCTTCCAGATTCCGTGTACCTGTTGAATAATGTCCTGTTTTTTATGAATGCAGTGCTCCTTGGCTTCTATGCCCAATAATGGCCACCTTCCACGTGTCAAACGAATACAAAAAGTCTGGGTGTTTTTACATTCACACCCCTAGCCGCCTAAATGAGCCGCCTATTTAAGGGGATGGGGGATTTAGATCCAAACCACACTTTCTCCCCTCCGCGAGTAGTCATCAGAGCGCATCCAGCAAAGGTCCATTCCACCATGGCCAGCCGCCACAACTCCTCCTCTCGCCCTTCCAGTTCTAAGCCTGGAGACTGGGAGAGGTGCTCCATCCCGCATAGCGAGCTAGTATCGCTTCAGACCAAGGGATTCCTTCCTCCGGCCTATATGGTCCCGGTTCGAGTCGGACTCGCCACCTATAATGGCGGAGAGCAAGAGGAGAGCGCCCCCAATCCCTCCAAAGGAGAGCGGGTATGCCTCGTCCCTTATCTAATAAGAGGACTTGGATTTCCAATTCATCTGTTTCTCCGGGGGCTTCTGGAGTTCTATGGCCTCCAGCTTCACAACCTCATGCCTGCCTCTATATTGCATATCGTGGGCTTCGTTGCCCTTTGCGAGCTGTTCTTGGGTGTTGAGGCTCATTTCGCACTGTGGAAGAGGCTATTCTGCCTGGTGCTCCGTTCTCAGGAGGGGTCAATATATCAAGTGGGCGGAGCTGAAGTGTGGCGCATCGCCGGGACCGGATATCTATCCGGAACCCCAAAGAAGGCGTCCGAGGACTGGCCTTCGGAATGGTTCTATATAGAGGATGTCTCGCTGCCGGATCCTGTTCGGATCGGCCTCCCTGAGTTCAACAGTGCTCCCCTGAAGAAGCGCCTAAGCTGGCGTCCACGGAGCTCTCAGAGAGAAAGTGACAGGGACGTCCTTTACCTGATGGGCCGGATAAGACTATTGGCTCATTCCGGACTAACCATGATCGGAGTCATGGCCGTATGCATCATGCGGGGGGTGCAGCCTCTTCAGTATAGAGGCCACCCCATGTGGGACTTCAACAGGGAGGATGACGCCACCCGTCACGGCCGTAAGGGGCCGGACTCGGCTGCCGCTCTAATAAAGATCTTGTCCTCTTTGTACAAGGGAGAAGAGGATGAATTCCTCCGCGTCAACCCTCAGGGTGGATTTACTATGTACAATCCTCCGAGTTGGGTAAGTGGACAATTTTACTTGCCCATCCGTTTATCATTAACTATGTAGTCTAATGACTTGAACGCAGGAACTGCGCCAGGAAGTAAAGGAGATAAACAACCCTCCTCCGCAGTCCGAGGATCCAGAACGGTCCCTCGATCCGGCCTCCGAAGAGGATCCGGATTTATCTGTGGAGCTGATTGACGGGGTGTTTTATCAGCTGAGCAAGGACAATACCTTGGTGGCCATTACGGCCGATTACCCAGGGCTACTCCCGGCCTCCCAGGTAACTGAGACCGGAGTCCCAGCACCTCAAAAAGGGATCCCCCTTGCGTGTTTTCAGTTTCCTGACAACAACCATGTTTTGCAGGGGAGGTTCTTGAGGCGGGAGGCCGAGCCTGCGGTGACTAGCCAAAGAGGGGCTGCGGGGCCCCGTGGGGTAAACAGAAGTGTAGTCCGGACTGAGGCGTCGGCACAAAGGTATAGCACGCCTTCTTATTCCCAGGTGTTATTCCTTCAAGGCATATTAACACTCGTGCTCTGTTCAGGACAAAGAGACCTCGCCGGACTACATCCGGAGAGGCTGCCAATCGCGCCTCCACCAGCCTGGTCCGGAGGCGGAGGCGAACACGAGGCGTGCACCGGACGCTCCTCCGACAAAGGATGCGGACAGGCTGTCTGCCACCCATTCCGAGGTGGAGAGTGCCATGAACCACAGGCGTTGCCGGACAGTTCTTTGCGACGCTTGTTTCTCCCAGGAGGCGTTGGATGCCTTCAATTCAGGAGATGCGTATCTCCGTGCCGCTCAAAATGGTCTAGCCAGAGCCACGGAGCAATATGTAAAAGACATACGGGTGAGAAAATTTAATGGTTATATATATCAGTAGCCCCCGAGACTTGAAACAGTTAGAATAACTGATTTAAGGATCATGTAATACGCAGGTTCTTTCAGAGAAGAATACCCTACTGTCCCAGGAGCTAAAAGAGTGTAAAGCCCAACTTGAGGCCGCACTAGCCGCGACAGGGGAGCCCAAGGAGACCCCCTCTGGTAATATATGCTTCAAAAAAGATAAGTATTATGTGAAGTGCGACGTATGTGCGAATTTGACAAATGAAATTGCAGATGGCGCCGGACTAGATCCAGAGAAGCAACAACTCCTACGCCAGCTAAAGGCTGGTGAGAGCGTGCTGACAAAGGTGAGGCGGGAGAAGAATGATCTTCAAGATGCCAACACCAAGCTGGACGTTGAACTAAAATATGTTCGTGCCCAGCTGTCGGACTCCGCTAAGGAGAATCAACGACTTCGACGCGGCATATTTACTAAGTGCTTAAATGAACTTTTGAAAAAAAGAGTTCGGCGAGGAGGTCGACTAACAGAGTGATGTCTGTAGGTATGCTAACAGGTCGTCCTACAGAGGAGATGCCCGGTTCTACGGGTGACCTTCTTCCCGAGCTCTCGCAACTGCATGAGAGATTTCGGCAGGCGATGCAAGGCGTTGCCCAAGCCTTATGGCCATCCCTCTCCATGCACGAGGGCCTTGGAGAGATTGCAGAGAAGCTGAAGGGAGCGCGGCGGCGCTTCCGATTATGGAAGATATCAGCTTGCCGTCAAGGCACTAGGGAGGCCTGGGCCATGGTGAAGACGCGGTACACAAAGGCTAACCCAAATCACATGGCCAAGGTCGGACCTGTGGGGCCTGATGGGAAGGAGATACCTGTAAGCTTAGTATATGGCCAAGTAGAATTGGCCTCAAAGTATTCCAAGCAGGACTGTAAATTAGACAGCCTGTTAGATGGTATTGAAGAGGAATACAATCAGTCAGAATGACTATGTAATTTAATTGACATTTGTAATGCCTTCTAGCCGGATTGTAGATCGTTTGTCATGGCCGACCTTTTTGCTTCAACCTCGGGACCTGACGGTCCGAAGTGTGTCCGAATACCCTCGCGGTTATATAAGAACCAGGGTATGCATGGAGACCAGGCGTAGGGGTCATTAGTGCTTGAACAGACAAGTGCCCAACTAGTTATGTTATATTACATGGTTAGTAAGAAACATCTTCTAGGGAGAATAGTTCCGTTAAGGGTTCCTTTCCTTGGGAGGCATGCCCTAAAGTGCATGTCCATTCTGCGAAAAAGACGCAGGAAAAATCATCTGGGGGCGCATAGATAAATAAGTGGAAAAATCATCTTTCAGGTCACCGACCGAATATTCCCTTAAGAACGCTAGCTTTTGGCTTCACCCAGTCTGAGGCACACATCCGGCTGATCTAGCAGTAACAATCGCAGAGGTGCTCCCTTTACCACCTAGCCGAACAATCGGGAATGTAGGGGTAAGCACAGGAGCCAGCCAACCCAGCTTGGCCAAAACTTAAGTCATATCGATGCATATAATGGTGAAATAAAAGGTACATGCGGAAGTGTAACACATGTGTTAGGCATATAGCCCGTGTGAATAAGCTTTTGTTAAAAGAAGCCCCCAGGTTTAATGAGTGCGAATAGCACGTCATGTGATGAGACTTTTAAGGCTATAAGAGGAAGGGAGAGGAGAAGGAGAGAAATGTAAGACAGACAGTATATAAAAATGGACAGAGGGAGGAGACGAACACAGAGTCCGGCGCTAGGCATAGAATCTTCGGAGACGGCCTGCGTTCCAGGGGTTCGGCTCGAGTCGGTTATCCGATGCATCTCGCAGGCGGTACGCTCCACCAGTCAGGACTTGGTCAATTATGAAGGGACCTTCCCACTTGGGCTTGAGTTTGTCCTTTTTCTTGTCCGGCAGGCATAGAACTAATTTGCCAACATTGTAATTTTTGGCCCGTACTTCTCTGCTTTGGTATCTTCGAGCCTGCTGTTGATAGAATGCGGAACGGGCTTTGGCCACGTCACGCTCTTCCTCCAATGCGTCCAAACTGTCCTGCCGATCGAGCTCGGCCTCTCTTTCTTCGTACATGCGCACTCGAGGTGAGTCATGAATTATGTCGCAAGGCAAAACTGCCTCTGCGCCGTACAGCATGAAGAATGGTGTGTATCCGGTGGTGCGATTCGGCGTGGTCCGCAGCCCCCGGAGTACGGAGTCGAGCTCCTCTACCCAGTGCGTGTTAGATTCCTTAAGGGACCGCACTAATCTGGGTTTAATGCCGCTCATGATAAGACCATTTGCACATTCGACCTGGCCGTTAGTTTGTGGGTGATAGACGGAAGTGTAATCGAGCTTGATGCCCATGTTTTTGCACCAGAGTTTTACCTCGTCGGCCGTAAAGTTCGTGCCGTTATCAGTGATGATGCTGTGGGGGACGCCATAACGGTGTACAATCCCGGATATAAAGTCTGTCACTGGTCCGGATTCGGCCGTCTTAACAGGCTTGGCTTCTATCCATTTGGTGAACTTATCCACCATGACCAGTAAGTATTTTTTCTTGTGGGTTCCACCTTTAAGGGGTCCAACCATGTCAAGCCCCCAGACAGCGAAGGGCCAAGTTATGGGGATAGTTTGGAGGGCAGTGGGTGGCATGTGGCTTTGGTTTGCAAAAAGCTGGCAACCGACGCATCGTTGGACCAAGTCCCGAGCGTCTGCCCGGGCCGTCGGCCAATAAAAGCCTGTACGGAAAGCCTTGCTTACAAGGGACCGAGCTGCAGCATGATGACCACCGAGTTCGGCATGAATTTCAGCCAGCAAGTTCCACCCTTCCTCTTCGGAGATGCACCTTTGAAGGACTCCGGTAGTGCTTTTCTTATAAAGTTCTCCCTCATGGACTTTATAGGCTTTAGATCGCCGCACTATGCAGCATGCCTCGTTTTGGTCCTCTGGGAGTTCCTGCCTAGTAAGGTAGGCTAGGAATGGTTCTGTCCACGGGGCGATGACGGCCATTATCACGTGGGCTGAAGTTGTAATTTCATTGGCAGAGCCTCCAATTATGTCAGATTGTTCGGTGTCGGGCAGTGCGGTTGTGTCCGGGCTGTTATTGCCAGGTTCCCCTTCCCATACTACGGATGGCTTGAACAGCCTTTCCAAGAAGATGTTGGGGGGGGGGGGACTGCATCGCGTTTTGCGCCGATGCATGCCAGGACATCTGCCGCCTGATTATTTTCTCGGGCTATATGGTGAAATTCATGCCCTTCGAACCGAGCTGACATTTTTAAGACGGCGTTGCAGTAAGCTGCCATTTTTGGATCCTTGGCATCGAAGTTTCCATTTATTTGGGATATCACGAGATTCGAATCCCCGCGCACCTCTAGGCGTTGAATGCCCATGGATACTGCCATCCGGAGACCATGTAAAAGGGCCTCGTATTTGGCAGCATTGTTGGAGTCTGTGTACATAATCTGGAGTACATATTGAACCGTGTCTCCTGTGGGGGACGTCAAAACAACGCCAGCCCCTAGTCCGGCCAACATTTTGGAGCCGTCGAAATGCATAATCCAATTTGAATATGTGCCGTACTCTTTAGGGAGTTCGGCCTCCGTCCATTCTCCGACGAAGTCGGCCAAAACCTGCGACTTAATAGCTCGCCTTGGCTTATAAGTTATGTCGAACGGGAGGAGCTCGATGGCCCATTTTGCAATCCGGCCCGTTGCGTCATGGTTGTTTATAATATCGTTGAGTGGTACTTCCAAGGCTACTGTTATCGAACACTCTTGAAAATAGTGTCGTAGCTTCCGGGCTGCCATGAATACCGCGTATGCAATCTTTTGATAATGCGGGTACCGTGATTTTCATGGAGTGAGGACAGTGGACACGTAGTAGACCGGCTTTTGAAGGGGGAATTTGTGTCCGTCCGTTTCCCGCTCGACGACAAGCACTGCGCTTACAACCTGATGGGTTGCTGCAATGTACAATAGCATTGGTCCGCCGATGTTTGGCGCGGCCAAGACTGGGTTTGTTGCCAATATGGCTTTTATTTCATTGAGTCCGGCCGTGGCGGCATCCGTCCACTCGAAGTGTTCGGTGCGCCGAAGGAGGCGATAGAGGGGTAGTGCCTTTTCTCCCAAGCGGGAGATGAAGCGGCTTAGAGCCGCCACGCATCCGGTTAATTTTTGTATTTGTTTGAGGTCCTTTGGGATATCCAATTGTGACAAAGCTCGGATCTTGGCTGGATTTGCTTCAATTCCTCTACCGGATACAATGAAGCCCAAGAGCTTTCCGGTTGGAACGCCGAAAATGCATTTTTCCGGGTTGAGCTTGATGTCATATGTTCGGAGGTTATCAAATGTAAGCCTCAAGTCGTCTACTAGAGATTCGACATGTCTTGTTTTTACGACCACATCATCCACGTATGCCTCCACTGTTTTGCCGATCTGGTCTGCCAGACATGTTTGAATCATGCGTTGATATGTTGCGCCGGCGTTTTTGAGCCCGAAGGGCATTGTGTTGAAGCAGAATGGGCCGTATGGTGTGATGAATGCAGTTGCGGCTTGGTCTGACTCTGCCATCTTGATTTGATGGTAGCCGGAGTATGCGTCGAGGAAACACAACGAATCGTGTCCTGCGATGGCGTTGATAATTTGATCGATGCGGGGGAGGGGGAAGGGATCCTTTGGGCAAGCCTTGTTAATGTCTTTAAAATCAACACATAGGCGCCATGATTTGTCCTTCTTTGGTACCATCACAAAGTTTGCTAGCCAGTCCGGATGTTTTATATCCCTAATGAATCCGGCCTCCAATAGCTTGGCTAGCTCCTCTCCCATGGCCTGTCTCTTAGGTTCGGAGAAACGCCGAAGAGCTTGTTTGACAGGTTTGAATCCTTTTAGGATAACTAAGCTATGTTCGGCCAGCCTGCGTGGGATTCCTGGCATGTCTGAAGGGTGCCAGGCGAAGATGTCCCAATTTTCACGTAGGAATTCTCGCAGTGCGGCGTCTACATTAGGGTTTAATTATGCCCCGATGGAAGCTGTTTTATTGGGGTCCGTTGGATGGACCTGGAATTTGACTATTTTGTCCGCTGGTTTAAAGGAGGTGGACTTGGATCTTTTGTCGAGTATCACATCGTCCTTGTTTACCGTGGAGCGCAGCGCAGTCAGTTCCTCAGCTGCTAGGGCTTCGGATAGTGCCTCAAGGGCCAATGCGGCTGTCTTGTTTTCAGCGCGGAGTGCTATGTCCAGATCACTAGCGAGAGTGATAATTCCGTTCGGCCCGGGCATCTTGAGCTTCATGTACCCATAATGGGGTATTGCTTGGAAGATTGTAAACGCTTCCCGCCCTAGCAGAGCATGGTATCCGCTATTGAACGGGGCCACCTGGAACGTGACCTCTTCGGACATGTAATTATCCGGCATGCCGAACACCATATCTAGTGTGATTTTTCCTGTACAGCGCGCTTCCTGACTGGGGATTATTCCTCTAAAGGTTGTGCTGCTTCGCTCGATGCGGTTCTAGTCTATTTCCATTTTTTGAAGGGTTTCCTCATAAATGAGGTTCAATCCGCTGCCTCCATCCATGAGTACCTTGGTGAGGCGAAAGCCGTCCACTACTGGACTGAGGACCAATGCGGCTGGTGCTCGGGCTGTTCGGAATTTAGGTTCATCACTGGCATTAAAAGTAATAGCCGTGTCACTCCATGGGTTTATTGTTGCTACTTGATAAACTTCAGCAAGGCTGCGGAGTGTGATATTTATTTGGAGAGTGATATTTAGTTAATTCTTTTGACAGATGATTAATAGATAAATTCCTCAGGTTCAGCAATTTATTTGAGAATTTTATGAGTTCCATAAGTATACGATTGATCCAGATTACTACAGACTGTTCTATTTTTGACAAATTCTGTTTTCGATGTGTTGTTTGCTTATTTTAATGAATCTATGGCTAGTAAAATAGTTTATAAACCATAGAGAAGTTGGAATACAGTAGGCTTAACACCAATATAAATAAAGAATGAGTTCATTACAGTACCTTGAAGTGGTCTTTTGTTTTCTTATACTAACAGAGCTTACGAGTTTTCAGTTAAGTTTTGTGTTGTGAAGTTTTCAAGTTTTGGGTAAGGATTCGATGGACTATGGAATAAGGAGTGGCAATATCCTAAGCTTGGGGATTCCCAAGGCACCCCAAGATAATATTAAAGGACAACCAAGAGCCTAAGCTTGGGGATGCCCCGGAAGGCATCCCCTCCTTCGTCTTCGTTCATCGGTAACTTTACTTGGAGCTATATTTTTATTTCCCACATCATATGTGTTTTGCTTGGAGCGTCAATTTATTTTGTTAGGATTTGCTTTCTGTTATTTATAAAAATGTTTTGCATCTTTTATTTCAATAAAAGTGGCATTGATAGCCTTTACTATGCCTATGTTACAAGTATATATGTTGCTGTTTGAAAACAGAAAGTTTACCGCTGTTGCAATAATTCCCTAGAAAAGTCAGAATGCGATAAAATGTTGAAACCTTTTGAATATTAAGCTCTGATAAATTTACTACAGTGGGAATTTTATTTCATAATTTTTGGAGCTAGGGAAGTATGGATGTTGCAGCATTCTTTACAGACTATCCTGTTTAGGCAGATTGCTGTTATGTTTGCATTGTTTGCATATGTTTGCTTCTTTAATGATTCTATTTGAGGATAGGACTATTAAATATGCAGAGGCATTTAGTATGCAATGTTGAATAATAATTTTAGTGATTTGCTACAGTAGAGTATGATAAGGTTTTGCAATGGTTTATACTAACTTATCTCATGAGTCCTTGTTGAGTTTTGTGTGGATGAAGCTTTTGAGATTTAGGGAGACCATGATATGAGAGGAATTAAGGAGACACAAAAGCTCAAGCTTGGGGATGCCCAAGGCACCCCAAGATAATATTTCAAGAAGTCTCAAGCATCTAAGTTTGGGGATGCCCCGGTTGGCATCCCACCTTTCTTCTTCAACAACTATCGGTTAGTATCGGTTGATCCTAAGTTTTTGCTTCTTCACATGATGTTTGCTATTCTTAGAATGTAATTTTCTTTTGCTTTGCTTGCTGTTTGAATAAAATACCAAGATCTGAAATTCTTAAATGTTAGAGGGTCTTCACATAGTTGCATAATTATTCGACTACTCGTTGATCTTCACTTAAATCTTTCGGAGTAGTTTGTCATTTGCTCTAGTGCTTCACTTATATCTTTTAGAGCATGGTCGTAGTTTTATTTTGAAGAAATAGATGAACTCTCATGGTTCACTCAGATTATTTTGAGAGTTTTAAATAACATGGTAATTTGCTTAAAATCCTAATATGCTAGGTATTCAAGAATAATAAAATTCTCTTATGAGTGTGTTGAATACTATGAGAAGTTTGATACTTGATAATTGTTTTGCGATATGGAGATGGTGATATTAGAGTCATGCTAGTTGAGTGGTTATGAATTTGAGAAATACTTGTGTTGAAGTTTGTGATTCCCGTAGCATGCATGTATGGTGAACCGTTATGTGATGAAGTTGGAGCATGATTTATTTATTGATTGTCTTCCTTATGAGTGGCGGTCGGGGACGAGCGATGGTCTTTTCCTACCAATCTATCCCCCTAGGAGCATGCGCGTAGTACTTTGTTTTGATAACTAATAGATTTTTGCAATAAGTATGTGAGTTCTTTATGACTAATGTTGAGTCCATGGATTATACGCACTCTCACCCTTCCACCTTTGCTAGCCTCTCTAGTACCGCGCAACTTTCGCCGGTACCATAAACCCACCATATACCTTCCTCAAAACAGCCACCATACCTACCTATTATGGCATTTCCATAGCCATTCCGAGATATATTGCCATGCAACTTTCCACCGCTCCGTTTATTATGACACGCTTCATCATTGTCATATTGCTCTGCATGATCATGTAGTTGACATTGTATTTGTGGCAAAGCCACCATTCATAATTCTTTCATACATGTCACTCTTGATTCATTGCATATCCCGGTACACCGCCGGAGGCATTCATATAGAGTCATCTTTGTTCTAGTATCGAGTTGTAATTCTTGAGTTGTAAAAAAATAAAAGTGTGATGATCATCATTATTAGAGCATTGTCCCAAGTGAGGAAAGGATGATGGAGACTATGATTCCCCCACAAGTCAGGATGAGACTTCAGACGAAAAATAAAAAAAAGAGAAAAAAGAGGCCTAAAAAAGAGAGAAAAGGCCCAAACAAAAAAAATAAAAAATAAAAAAAAAATGAGAGAAAAAGAGAGAAGGGACAATGCTACTATCCTTTTACCACACTTGTGCTTCAAAGTAGCACCATGATCTTCATGATAGAGAGTCTCTCATTTTGTCACTTTCATATACTAGTGGGAATTTTTTATTATAGAACTTGGCTTGTATATTCCAATGATGGGCTTCCTCAAAATGCCCTAGGTCTTCTTGAGCAAGTGAGTTGGATGCACACCCACTTAGTTTCTTTTGTTGAGCTTTCACATACTTATAGCTCTAGTGCATCCGTTTCATGGCAATCCCTACTCACTCACATTGATATCTATTGATGGGCATCTTCATAGTCCGTTGATACGCCTAGTTGATGTGAGACCATCTTCCCTCTTTTTGTCTTCTCCACAACCACCATTCTATTCCACATATAGTGTTATATCCATGGCTCACGCTCATGTATTGCGTGAAGATTGAAAAAGTTTTGAAAATGTTAAAGTATGAAACAATTGCTTGGCTTGTCATCGGGGTTGTGCATGATTTAAATATTTTATGTGGGGAAGATGGAGCATAGCCAGACTATATGATTTTGTAGGGATAACTTTCTTTGGCCATGTTATTTTGAGAAGACATGATTGCTTTGTTAGTATGCTTGAAGTATTATTATTTTCATGTCAATATGAACTTTTGTCTTGAATCTTTCAGATCTGAATATTCATATCACAAGTAAGAAGAATTGCAATGAAATTATGCCAACTAGCATTCCACATCAAAAATTATCTTTTTTATCATTTACCTACTCGAGGACGAGCAGGAATTAAGCTTGGGGATGCTTGATACGTCTCCAATGTATCTATAATTTTTGATTGCTCCATGCTATATTATCTACTGTTTTAGGCAATATTGGGCTTTATTTTCCACTTTTATATTATTTTTGGGACTAACCTATTAACCGGAGACCCAGCCCAAATTTGCTGTTTTATGCCTATTTCAGTGTTTCGAGGAAAAGGAATATCAGACGGAGTCAAAATGGAACGGAATCAACTGGAGAAGTTATTTTTGGAAGGAAACCCACCTGATGGACTTGGACCCCACGTCAGAAGATATGGGAGGTGCTCACGAGGGTGGGGGGCGCGCCCCCTGCCTCGTGGGGCCCCCGTAGCTCCACCGACGTACTCCTTTCACCCATATATACCGTCATACCCTAAAACTTCCAGAACAGAAGATAGATCGGGAGTTCCGCCGCCGTAAGCCTCCAGAACCACGAAAAACCAATCGGGACCCCTTTCCGGTACGCTGCCGGAGGGGGGATCCATCTCCGGTGGCCATCTTCATCATCCCGGCGCTATCCATGACGAGGAGGGAGTAGTTCACCCTCGGGGCTGAGGGTATGTACCAGTAGCTATGTGTTTGATCTCTCTCTCTCTCTCTCTCTCTCATGTTCTCTCTCGTGTTCCATCTATGGCACGATCTTGATGTATCCCGAGCTTTGCTATTGTAGTTGGATCTTATGTTTGTTCTCCCCCTCTACTCTCTTGTGATGAATTGAGTTTCCCCTTTGAAGTTATCCTATCGGATTGAGTCTTTTATGAATACTTGATGTATGTCTTGCCGTGCTTATCTGTGGTGACAATGGGATATCACGTGCCACTTGATGTATGTTTTGGTGACCAACTTGCGGGTTCCGCTCATGAACCTATGCATAGGGGTTGGCACACGTTCTTGATTCTCCGGTAGAAACTTTGGGGCACTATTTGAAGTACTTTTATGTTGGTTGGATAAATCTGAGATTGTGTGATGCATATCGTATAATCATGCCCACGGATACTTGAGGTGACAATGGAGTATCTAGGTGACATTAGGGTTTTGGTTGATTTGTATCTTAAGGTGTTATTGTAGTAAAAACTCCAGGGTTGTTTGTGACACTTATAGGAATAGCCCAATGGATTGATTTGAAAGAATAACTTTGAGGTGGTTTCATACCCTACCATAATCTCTACGTTTGTTCTCCACTATTAGTGGCTTCGGAGTGACTCTTTGTTGCATGTTGAGGGCTCGTTATATGATCTATCTATGTTATTATTGTTGAGAGGACTTGCACTAGCGAAAGTATGAACCCTAGGCCTTGTTTCAATGCATTGCAATACCGTTTACGCTCACTTTTATCATTAGTTATCTTGCTGTTTTTATATTTTCAGATTACAAATACCTTTATCTACCATCCATATACCACTTGTATCACCATCTCTTCGCCGAACTAGTGCACCTATACAATTTACCATTGTATTGGGTGTGTTGGGGACACAAGAGACTCTTTGTTATTTGGTTGTAGGGTTGCTTGAGAGAGACCATCTTCATCCTACACCTCCTACAGATTGATAAACCTTAGGTCATCCACTTGAGGGAAATTTGCTACTGTCCTACAAACCTGTGCACTTGCAGGCCCAACAACGTCTACAAGAAGAAGGTTGCGTAGTAGACATCACCTACGAGCTTTCCATATATTGTTCTTCACTTATTTACTTTCCCGTTGCTATTGCTATCATCACAACAAAATACCAAAAACATCACTTTTACTACTGTTACCTTTTGCTACCGCTACCACTATTATCATATTACTTTGCTACTAAATACTTTGCTGCAGATATTAAGTTTCTAGGTGTGGTTGAATTGACAACTCAGCTGCTAATATTTGAGAGTATTCTTTGGCTCCCCTTGTGTCGAATCAATAAATTTGGGTTGAATACTTTACCCTCGAAAAGTTGCGATCCCCTATACTTGTGGGTTATCAAGACTATTTTCTGGCGCCATTGCCAGGGAGCATAGCTCTATTCTTTGAGTCACTTGGGATTTATATCTGTTTATCATTATGAAGAGCTTGAAATATCCAAGAACCAAGATTTATCCCTCAACTACGAGGGGAGGTAAGGAACTGCCATCTAGCTCTACACTTGATTCACCTTCTGTTTTAAGTAAGCTTGCGACACCTAAAGCTGCTTCTGCTATTCGTTCTGATATGTCGCATGTTACTGATGATGTCACTACTGCTATACATGATACTTATGATGAAACTACTTCTATACTTGATACTAGTGTGCCACTTGGTGAATTTCTTGATGAACAACTTGCTAGGGCTAGAGAGATTGAAAATATTGAATCTGATAATACTGATGAAATTGATGATGAAGACTTGCCTGTTATTCCCGAGGGTTATGTTTTTGATAAACAAGCTTCATTAGCTATTTTAGCTTGCAAGGATAGACATGAACTCAAGAGGTTATTAGCTAAATGGAATAAGCAATCTTTAAATGCTAGAATGAAACCCGACCCTGCTTTTGCTACTTCACCTATCTGTGTTACTGATAAGGATTATGAATTCTCTGTTGATCCTGATATAATTACTTTGGTTGAATCTGATCCTTTTCATGGCTATGAATCTGAAACTATTGTGGCACATCTTACTAAATTAAATGATATAGCCACCCTGTTTACTAATGATGAGAGAACTCGCTACTTTTATATCCTTAAAATATTTTCGTTCTCATTAAAGGGTGATGCTAAGATATGGTTTAATTCTCTTGATCATGGTTGTGTGTGTAGTCCCCTGGATATGATTTATTACTTCTCTGCTAAATATTTCCCTGCTCATAAGAAACAAGCTGCTTTAAGGGATATATATAATTTTGTGCAAATTGAAGAAGAGAGTCTCCCACAAGCTTGGGGGTGGCTTCTCCAATTACTTAATGCTTTGCCTGATCATCCTCTTAAGAAAAATGAAATACTTGATATCTTTTATAATGGACTAACTGATGCCTCCAGAGATTACCTGGATAGTTGTGTTGGTTCTGTTTTCAGGGAAAGAACACCGGATGAAGCTGAAATTATATTGAATAATATGTTGACAAATGAAAACAATTAGACACCTCCGGAGCCAATTCCTGAGCCTATTCCTAAACAAACTCCGAAGAAGAGGGGTATTCTATTTCTTAGTCCTGAAGATATGCAAGAGGCAAAGAAATCTATGAAAGAAAAAGGTATTAAAGCTGAAGATGTTAAGAATTTACCTCCTATTGAAGAAATACATGGTCTTAATTTACCGCCTATTGAAGAAACATACGATCTTAATCCTTTACCTATTGAAGAAACTCATGGTCTTCATAACCCGACATAGGTAGTAAAGGTAAATTCTCTCTATAGATATGATAAAGCTGAAATCCCATTTACTAAATTTGCTAGCCCATGCTTAGATGAGTTTGATAAATTTATGGCTAAGCAAGAAGACTTTAATGCTTATTTTGGTAGACAATTGAAATACAATTCAAATATGCTTGAACACTTGGGTGATTATATGGCTAATGTCAAAGGTGAACTTAAACTTATTAGTAAACATGCTTCTATGGTTACCACTCAAGTAGAACAAGTACTTAAAGCTCAAAATGATTTGCTCAATTAATTGAATAGTAAGAATAATGATAATTCTGTTAGAGTTATGACTAGAGGTGGTAGAATGACTCAGGAGCCTTTGTATCCTGAAGGGCATCCTAAGAGAATTGAGCAAGATTCTCAGAGAAATAATATAGATGCACCTAGTCCTTCTAAAAGGAAGAAATAGAAAAAGGAAAGAAAAAATGATAGGACTTTGCATGCTTCTAGTGAACCTATTACTGAAACACCTGAGAATCCAAATGATATTTCTATTTCTGATGCTGAAACACAATCTGGTAATGAACCTGAAAGTAGTGATAATGTTAATGATAATGTTCATGATGATGCTCAGCCGAGCAATGATAATGATATAGAAATTGAACCTGCTGTTGATCTTGATAACCCACAATCAAAGAATCAACATTATGATAAGAAAGACTTTGTTGCTAGGAAACATGGTAAAGAAAGAGAACCTTGGGTTCAGAAACCCATGCCTTTTCCTCCCAAACCATCCAAGAAAAAAGATGATGAGGATTTTGAGCGCTTTGCTGAAATGATTAGACCTATCTTTTTGCGTATGCAATTAACTGATATGCTCAAAATGAATCCTTATGCTAAGTATATGAAAGACATTGTTACAAATAAGAGAAAGATACCAGAAGCTGAAATTTTCACCACGCTTGCTAATTATACTTTTAAGGGTGGAATACCAAAGAAACTTGGAGATGCACGCGTACCCACTATACCATGCTCCATTAAAAGAAACTATGTTAATACTGCTTTATGTGATCTTGGAGCCGGTGTTAGTGTTATGCCTCTCTCTTTATATCGTAGACCTGATTTGAATAAGTTGACACCCACTGAAATATCTTTGCAAGTGGCTGATAAATCAATTGCTATACCTGTCGGTATTTGTGAGGATGTGCCTATTGTAGTTGCAAACGTTACTATTTTAACGGACTTTGTTATTCTTGATATTCCCGAGGACGATAGTATGTCTATTATTCTCGGAAGACCCTTTTTGAATACTGCAGGGGCTGTTATTGATTGCACTAAAGACAATGTCACTTTTCATGTTAATGGTAATGAGCACACGGTACACTTTCCGAGGAAACAACCTCAAGTTCATAGTATCAACTCTATTGGAAAAATTCCATCTATTATATTTGGAGGTTTTGAATTTCCTCTTCCTACTGTCAAGAAGAAATATGATATTCTTATTATTGGGGATGTGCATATCCCCGTTGAGGTAACATAGTGTTATTCAAAATTTCTTCGGTTCCATGTTATTTGGAATGAGTTCGTTAACAAGACTTGATCAAGCTTGTTAGTGGATTCCTTTTGATGATCATGAGATGGATGAAACTAGAAGGCACAACCTTCTGTACTCCACTTTTACTTTCTATTATTTATATTAAATAAAATAAAAATAAGTATTTTTCTATCTGTTATCGGATTATCTGTCCAATATAAAAATACCCCAAAAATAAAAGTTCTCCAAATGCCCTGAAATTTAAATATGATTATTCTGGAATATTTGAGAATATTTTGCACTAAGAACACAACAGGGCGGTCAACCACTTGCCCACGAGGGTGGAGGGCACGCCCCCTGCCTCGTGGGCCCAGGGTGGCCCACCTACACTTATCCTTTCACCCACACACTCCTTCTTCGTCCTACAAGCACGAACAACCATCTCAAACCCGAGTCCAAGCTCGTTTTGTTGCCATTTTCGATCTGCTTGCTCAAAGCACCTCTCACAAAACTGCTTGGGGAGATTTTTCCTTGGTATGTGACTCCTCGATTGGTCCAATTAGTTTTTGTTCTAGTGCTTTATTCGTTGCAAATTTGTGCTGCCTAGGTGACCATGTTCTTGAGCTTGCATGCCAAATTTATATGGTTCCGAGTAGTTTTGATGCATGATATAGGCCCTAGGCACTTGTAGGAGTGGTTGCTATCAATATTATTGAGTTTGGTTTACTTTTATTTTGAAGTTACTAAAAATTTTCAAAAATTTTCAGAGGAAGAAATATGCTTAGGAAAATGTTTCTAGGTGGTTCTTCAAGGAAGCAAGGACCTAGGCTTGCAATGCGTGATGCTGATGAAGAGCCACCAAGAGACGCCCTGTCGGTGTACTAAAGTAGGGGTACCTTAGTATCCCAAACTTGTGCACGGGCAGTCGCAGCATCCCGTGGCAAGGCTTGCCGGGCGACCGCCAAGACCCTCCGTGGTTCCTTTGGAGCCATTCAAGAACAAAGTATCCAAGGCCCCGGCAAGAGGAGCTTGCCGGGAAGGAGACAAGACCCCGGCAAGAGGAGCTTGCCGGGAAGACCAACCAAGACATCTCGAGAAGCTTGCTGCGACGCGCTGCGCGTCTCGGCAAGACCCGGTGAGCGACAAGCTCCCGGACGCGACAAGACAACATCCGCGGCAAGGCGCTTGCCACGGCAAGCTACTACTCCGCAGCCCGCGCTCCAGCTCACCCACCAACGTGTCGCTCTGGGACCGTCCGTGGCATATGTGGCGGGAGGCTGTGCAGCCAGGGGCATGCGGTGGCAAGCAGGCGCTGACAAGATAGCCATCGTGGCAAATGGTGGCGCCCCTAACGGTCCCTTTCCGCCCCGTCTAGGCGACACAGACAGGCATTTAATGCCTTTGTCCCCTGCCGTTAGGGTTAGGTATGGTACAACTGTAGTAAGCGGTGGCGCCAACTACCACCTCTTTTACCCTTTTACCCTCATCTCTGTTGCCACCTGTCGGTGACCCCTTTGACATATAAAAGGAGGCCCATGCGCAACAGGGAGGGGGGGGGGGACGATCATTCTCACGCTCGGTCTGGCTAGCGACCCAAGTGTACTGTAGCATTCATCGCTCTCGAGCAAGAACACAATACAAACCAAAGCAGGAGTAGGGTTTTATGCATCCGTGCGGCCCGAACCTAGGTAAACTGATCGCGTCGTTCGTGCGTTCGCCTCGATCTGCTCTTCGTGCACTCTCCGCACCCCCTGCCGAACCGAAAGGGGCCCCGGTCCGCCGTGGTCCCATAGGTGTCCGTGGGATCAGCACCCCCGACATCTTTGGCGCGCCAGGTAGGGGTGCGTCGAGGTTGTGTGAACCTTATCCGGCGTTCGCACGAGCCGAACTTTCGTCATCTTCATCAACATGCCACCGAAGAAGAAGATTTCGGAGGTAGCTGCTCCGTCTGCGCCGAGCCCACCATCGCCGGAGCGAATGGCTGGTGGAGTAGGCGCTGGCGGAAGAGCGGGCGCCGACGAGGGGACTCATCAAAGCCTGGCACAGGGCAGCGGCGGAGGAGTCGGTGGTCGAAGCAGCGCCTGGCGCTCCTGCGGCCTCCGGGTCGTCAGTACGACCGCCAGACTCCCCGCCCGCGCCCGCGGCGGCAGTTCTCGATCCCCCGACATCTTTGGCGCCAGGTTTTGGGGACTCATCAAAGCCTGGCGCGGCGGCAGTGGCGGAGGAGTCGGTGGTCGGAGCAGCGCCTGGCGCTCCTGCGGCCTCCGGGTCGTCAGTACGACCGCCAGACTCCCCACCCGCCTCCGCGGTGGCAGTTCTCCCCATGGAACTCGTATACGGGTCGCCTCGAGTGCTCGCTTACGATGAGCTTGAGCAAGAGCAGCTGCGGCAAGACGACGCGCTGCTCCTCGAGGAAGACCGTCTTCAGGCTGCTGTGCGAGCCGCTCGCTACCAGCAAGCTTTGCGTCGCTACCATAGCCGCAAAGTTAATGCCAGAAGTTTCGAGGAAGGCGACCTTGTTCTTTGGCGCGTTCAATCCGCCAAGAGTTCAAACAAGTTGACGCTGAAGTGGGAAGGCCCTTACTGGGTGAAACGAGTCACCAGGCCTGGCGCTGTCCGCCTGGAGACCGAAGATGGCATCCCAGTGAGCAACTCCTGGAATATTGAGCATCTTCGTAAGTTTTACCCATAAGGCGCGGTTGTCGGACCCTGTCCGGCAGCCACCCTTTTGTATAAGTCTTGCCGCTGTTGCATGTAATTCTTTGTACAAAGCCGAGCGTAGATCCCGTGCATAAATATCGTGTGCTCAGCACACCTTGTCAGTTTCATGCTTTTTAAATTTTGCATGTATTATCTGACATTTTGTGCAGCACTTACCCCCGGTAAGCAATAACGAGCCATAGGGCTCCATACTGTTATTTCCTCTTCTTTCTTTTTCGCAAGGAAAAGGAGGTCCTCTCGCGCACAAGTTTGCCGGGGGGGGGGGGGGGGGGAGGGAGAAGATACGATATGGACCAGGCGTCGTCCAAGAAGTTTTCGCCTTGCCGGGAAGCAAGTAACAAAAAAGATAAGTTGCCAAAGTCTGAGCAATCAAATTTCCTTTAAATTTTTAAGTTATTTTCCTTGAACGACCGTGCCTTGTATGGAAAACCTGTGCGCGGAGGAACCAACTCGTAGCTAGTTGCACCCTTACTGTTGTTTCGAGTCCGCTCAACAACTTAAGTGAGCTGCGACTAGCTCGGCGACAAGGTTTCTTGCCGGCCGCGGCACCGCCTGCAGGCTGCTGACGTTCCGCACTCAGCGCTCGCGGCAAAGGTGCCTGCGCTGGCAAGTTCCCTAAAAGCGTAGGGTAAAAACATACAAAGGGAAGGAGTCAAGTAAAGGAAATAACGTACCAATTACTACCAAGGATAGAGTATATTACAAAATAACTTGTCGCAGCTCTAACAGTCTGTTTTTCATAACATGATTGACAACGACAAGGAAAGAAAAAGATGGATGGCCTAATCTACACGGTCGCCCTCGACCCTCCTAATTCCGCTCACCCTGTCCACGATAGGTGCGACAAGGGCCTTGACCTCTTCTACATCAGCATCTGGCGGCAAGCTTTGGAGGACGTTGGTGAGGCAGAGGCCCGGGTTGCGGAAGGCCACCTTCATCAGCACCTTCTCGAGAGCTCCCGCGCAAATCTTGCGCGACTCGTCGGCAAGCTGCTTTGGGATCTGCTCACGGAGTCGCTGGAGCGCCGTCGCCACGCCCTTGAAGAACAGAGTCAGCTTGGCGCTGGGTTGGAGATTCTCGTCGGAGGAGTACCCGAGATCTACCATCCCCAATTGCGCCAACTCCCTGTCGACGTCCGCGGCGACGTTCACCAGACCCTCCGTCCAGTGCTCCACATCCTCTGACAAAGTCTTCCGGCGGCAGCGGCCTTCGCCAGCAGCACCTTGCCGGCCTTGACCTCCTCCTTCAGGGCCGTCTCCTGCTCCTTGGCGCCGTCCAGAGATTTGGTCAGGGCCGCCAGCTTCACTTTGAGATTGGCGTTGGAGTTCTTGACGGCGTCCAGTTCCTTGCCCTTCTCGGCGAAAAGGGCCTGCAGCTCCGAGTAGCTGTCGGCGTCCTTCTCACGCTCGAGCTTGAGCACGGCAAGCTCGTCGCCACTCGCCTTGAGGCCCACCTCCAGCTGCACCACCTTCAGCTCCAGCTCAGCCTTGGTGGCCTCGGCGGCTGCGGCGGTGTCTTCGGCCTACTTGACGGCTCCGCCAACTGGTCGCTCGCGCACGGCAAGTTCCTCCTCGTGGCTGTCGAGGTGGACCTTCCGCCGCGTCAAGTCACCCTCCTGCGAAGACAGTCTCTCTGCGGCAAGGCGTTGGCGCTCTTTGGCGTCGGCCTTCTCGAGGAGGAAGGCCTGCTGCGCCTCGGCAAGATCTTCCCGCTCCTTTGCCTGGGAGCGGAGAGCTTCCTGGTTGGCGCCTCAGAGCTCTTCTGCGCGCTTCTCGATATCAGCACCGGCCTTCGCGACGAGCGCCTCGCGGGACTCCAGCTTGGCCTGCCGGGCGCGGTAGAGCGCCAGCAGCTTCCGCAGCAGGCGCTCCTCTTCAGGTTCGCCGCTGCTGCTGCTCGGCGCGTCGACCAGCTTCAGCCCGGCGGAGGCAAGCACCTCTCCTTCCAGCATCTCCCCCTCGATCGGCGCCCTGGAACTTGACGCCCAGGGAAGGTTAATGAAGATGTCCTCACCGGCCTTCAGGTAGATGCCAGGCTGGGGCTCGTCGGAGCCTAGCGCGGTGGCTGCGGCGGGGGAGTCGGTATTCGGAGCAGCGCCTGGCACTCCTGCGGCCTCCGGGTCGTCAGTACGACCGCCAGACTCCCCGCCTGCTCCCGCGGTGGCAGCCCTGACGGCCTCCTCGCCGGCGCAGGCTGCTTCCTCGGCGGCGACCTCCATCTCCATCGGCTCTGCAGCAGATGGATCTGATAGCCGGAAGAGGGGAGAAGATTCAAGCAAAATTCGAACGAAATCCAAGAGAAAGATCAAAAAGACGAAGAAGCCAAGGGGAGTTTGGAAGCAAGGAAGTTACCTGGGCCAGGGTCTGCAGCTGTGGTCTCCGTTGCCGGGGGATCGCTGACGCAGTCCCTTGTCGGAGATCCCTCCCTTGCCGGGGGCTCCTCCCTTGCCGGAGACCTCTCCCTCGCCGGAGGGCTCTCCCTTGGCGCTTCGGGAGCGACCCCCGAGCTCTCCTGGTGAGGCGGCTCCGCTCCTGCACAAGTCAACAAACAGGTATCAGCACAGCTAGGATCTTCATGCGCGCCCGACAGCGGGAAGTAAACAAAACACTTACACTGGGGGCTGCTCTGAAGATCAGCCGCCGGGTCTGATGAGTTTGTCCCAGGCACGTCCCCTATTGACGCAGTGGGTTCGTCCTCGATGACGATTACCGGCACCTTGGTTCTCTTTGCCGCTCTCTGTGCCAGAGTCCTAAAAAGGAACAAATACAGGGAAAGGCAAGTGAGAAACAAGACAAGACAAAAACAGCAGAAATCAAAAAATTGCAAGTACAATAAGGAGAACTTACTCCTCTTCCTCTTCCTCGTCGGAGCTAAACGCGGAGAAGTCAAAGTCCGGCCCGCGTCTGGCGCGGGAAGGTGGAGGAGTAGGCTCCCTTGGTCGCTTGGCGGGAGCAGAAGCGGCAGTCCGAGAAGACCCCGCTCGAGTCATTGCGGCAGCGTGGGGCGCTCCCGCGGCAACAGTGCTTGCCGCGGTGGAGCGTGTCGCGCGGTGCAGCGACTGTCGACGCGCCTGCCACCTCGGTGCATCCCCGACCTTGCGGAGACGCCTTCTTGGTGGGGACGGAGACGCTGGTAGCGGCGTGCTGTCGGAGGACGAAGTGGAGGAGGAGTCGATCTCCAAAGAGCCGCTCGCATCATTGGCAGGCTCGCTCGGTTCGGCGTCATGCCCGGCAGCTTGGCTCGGCCCGGCAACCTCCTTCTTGCCGGCAAGATCTTCCCGCTCGGCACGGTTTGCCGCCTCTGCCGCCGCAGCCTCCTCCAAGGTGAAGCCGAACTCGCCCGCCGCGGCAGCTGCTGCCGCCTCTTCCAACCTGGTGGCGATGTACGCCAGCTCCGCCTCGGTGGTGTCGCGGGTGAGGCCGTCCTTCTCATCGGCGCGGATTGGCACTTCCACCAAGTCGTCGAAGAATTGCTGCACAACCTCGTCTTCTGGCTCTTGCCAAGTTGGCACGATTCCGTGCGAATCGCACAGTGGCATCATCGCCCTGATGCGGTCGAGCGCCGAATTGTTGCACAGAGGGACGACGCCCTGCGGCAATCTGAAGACCTCGGGGTGATCTGAATCGTACTTGAAGAGCTCCTGCAGTATTCCGTTGAGCTCAAGGACAGTGAAATTGTAGTTGAGGCCTAGGCGCAGCCTCATGACGTCTGCCGCGTTCTTGAACTCCCAGGCAGGCCTCCCCCATTCCTGCAGGGGAGCGATGCGGCGACGAAGAAAGTCTGCGCCAATGGCCCCAACAGTGAGTCCGGCAAGCCTGAGGCGCTGGATCTTGGTGACGGCAATCTTCAGTTTGCTGTCCTCCGGGGCCAAGTCGCTCCAGTCACTACCGCGTACTGCTGCTGCTTGGCGCCGGGCGGTGAATGGCTGCGGGCTCTCCTCGACAATCCAGCACTAATCTGCTCTCCACTCCTCCCACTTGCCGCGGAACTCCCCCTCTAGATGAGATTCCTTCTTGCCGGACCTTGAGATCCAGGCGATCCTGCCGGATAGAGGCTCTCCTCTCTCTACCCGAGGGATGAAGAAATGGCGGAAGAGAGCTACGCTAGGGTGGACTCCGACAAAGTTTTCGCAAAGGTGTGCGAAAACTGCCATGGTCAGAACGGCGTTGGGAGTGAAGTCAAGGAGGCAGAGATTGTATGTGTTCATGATATCGCAGAAGAACTCGGAAAAAGGCGGGCAGAGCCCGCAGTAGAAGAAGACGGCAAAGAAAGGGTACCCGTCCGGAGCCGTCGCGTGAGCAGCGGCCGGGAGCACCCTGGTCCGCGAGTGAGCTCGCGTCTCCGTCGCCCAAAAGAGATAATAGTACTCCCGCAGCTCCTTCGCATCGAGCTTTGGGGGGAAAATGGCTCGCTCCTTCCGCAACGCCGCGAGCCGCTGCGCCTCGGTCGACTTCACGGCCTTCCCCTTGTCGCCCTTCGGAGCCATGGCGGAAGCAGTGGAGGAGGTCGACGGCATGGTGGCGCTAGTGGCAATACGGGGGACAGGGCCCTACGCTCTGTGTGCTTTGGGAAGACGGAGGCGGGGCGGAGTTTTTCAAGATTGGAGCAGAATGGGGGCGAGTGGGTGCACTACCCCTGCTTTCCCTTGCTTATAAAGGGGGAGGTGGCGGACGTTCCACCTTTCCTAATAAAGAAACCGTTCCCTTTACCACGACGTGACGCATGCACGCGGGGCTTAGCCCCGCACACGCCGCCCACGTCACGCACGATGCCGCGTTCGACGCGTGCCGCTCGGGGAGGGCGCGGCGGATGCGGAGTGAGTTATGGCGTAACCCAGGCCGCGCGTGCCCGTGCACTGTTTTGGGCCTGGCCCAACAGCGCTAGGCACCGTGTATGGCCCAGGCCCGGGGGCTCCTGTCGGTGTACTAAAGTAGGGGTACCTTAGTATCCCGAACTTGTGCACGGGCAGTCGCAACATCCCGCGGCAAGGCTTGCCGGGCGACCGCCAAGACCCTCCGTGGTTCCTTTGGAGCCATTCAAGAACAAAGTATCCAAGGCCCCGGCAAGAGGAGCTTGCCGGGAAGGAGACAAGACCCCGGCAAGAGGAGCTTGCCGGGAAGACCAACCAAGACATCTCGAGAAGCTTGCTGCGACGCGCTGCGCGTCCCGGCAAGACCCGGTGAGCGACAAGCTCCCGGACGCGACAAGACCCGGTGAGCGACAAGCTCCCGGACGCGACAAGACAACATCCGCGGCAAGGCGCTTGCTGCGGCAAGCTACTACTCCGCAGCCCGCGCTCCAGCTCACCCATCAACGTGTCGCTCTGGGACCGTCCCTGGCATACGTGGCGGGAGGCTGTGCAGCTAGGGGCATGCGGTGGCAAGCAGGCGCTAACAAGATAGCCATCGTGGCAAACGGTGGCGCCCCTGACGGTCCCTTTCCGCCCCGTCTAGGCGACACAGACAGGCATTTAATGCCTTTGTCCCCTGCCGTCAGGGTTAGGTATGATACAACTGTAGTAAGCGGTGGTGCCAACTACCACCTCTTTTACCCTTTTACCCTCATCTCTGTTGCCACCTGTCGGTGACCCCTTTGACATATAAAAGGAGGCCCATGCGCAATAGGGAGGGGGGGGGGGGGGACGATCATTCTCACGCTCGGTCTGGCTAGCCACCCAAGTGTACTGTAGCATTCATCGCTCCCGAGCAAGAACACAATACAAACCAAAGCAGGAGTAGGGTTTTACGCATCCATGCGGCCCGAACCTGGGTAAACTGATCGCGTCGTTCGTGCGTTCGCCTCGATCTGCTCTTCGTGCACTCTCCGCCCCCCTGCCGAACCGAAAGGGGCCCCGGTCCGCCGTGGTCCCATAGGTGTCCGTGGGATCAGCACCCCCAACACGCTCCAGTGCGTCCTTGTGAATGGACTTCTGAGAACTTTATGGATCGAGCGGGAATTAAGGAAGAATTTAATGCATATTTGCGTAACACTGATCTTGTGAGCTCCGAGGAAGAGAAGTGCAGCCAGTATCACAACCTCACTAGTACCTTTGTGAGGAGGTTTGAATTTTCATCTTCACGTAATTCTCCAACTGTCCTGTTTGATCTTTATGAAAATTCTTATACTATGGACTTAGAGGATTTTACCACTGCTTGCAAACTTCCACAATGGGGTAGTATCAGGGATCCTCGCAAATCCGAATTTAGAGATTTTGTTGCTAGTATAACTGTGGGGGAATCTAGAGATATAACACAAGCTACCATAAGGAGCATTCACTTTCCTGCTATACATTATTTTTCTCTCTTCATAGGTAGATGCATTAATGGTAAAGATGAAGCATGTCACATGTGTGTTCCTGACCTCAGTATTCTTAGGAGTGCTGTGTTAGGAGACAAATCTTATAATTTGGGAGCCATTGTTGCACGTAGGTTGCATCTTAATAGATTTAATGGAGTTTTCTTTGGAGGAATTTATGCAACCCGTATAGCTAATTTTCTTGGTGTAGCCATACGCAAAGATGATATTGAATTACCACCTGCTTACCTAGACTTTAATGCTATGGTTCACCACCAGTTTTTCGAGAGGAATGAATCACCTCTCCAGTATCGACTAATCTTTGACAGATGTCGTGCTTTCCATATTACTGTCCCTGCTCCTGCCTTCTTTGATCATCAGGTAAAAGGAAGATATGTTATTACCAGAGAGGAGGCAGATGAGTACGAGAGGAGAGCGGAGGCCGCTCGTCACCACGCTGCAGCTCAGGAGGCGATAGCTGCTGCATCGTAGTACGACCCCAACTATTATAATGGATATCCGCCAGGCCAACCGTGGCCATAGACCAACTTAGGCCAAAAGCCTAAGCTTGGGGGAGTACGTATTTCCCACCGATATTACATTTATGTTCACACACTCATTGCTAGATGTCGTTTCTCATACTTTTTCTTTGTATCATCCATGCTAGTTTATTTTCCTTTTATGCTTTCTTCTTGTGTGTTTGATAAACCTTAAGAAAAACCAAAAAAAAATTAGCTGTAGCTTTTAATTAGTTTACTTTCCATGCCTGTAGTAGTAATTAAAAAGAAAACCCAAAAAGATTTCCCGTTCTTCTTTTACTTGTTGGGAGCTCTCCCATGTAAATAGTTTCTTTTCTTTTCTTTTCTTTGGGGGTCGATAGGAGAAGACCATAATTAAATTGTTGAAGTGGCTCTTATATACATTATTGTTGATCTGACAAAAGAGCCTGTATGGCCTTGTCTTCTCCTGTTTATTGAATGCTTGCAGATTCCAGCTTAGTCCAATGCACGTGCACTATTATTATTATTCACATCGTTCGGTCATGCAAGTGAAAGGCAATTATGACGATATATGATGGACTGACTGAGATAAGAAAAGCTGGTATGAACTCGACCTCTTTTGTTTTTGTAAATATGATTAGTTCATCGTTCTTGATTCAGCCTATTATGAATAAACATGTTTGCAATGACAAGTAGAGATCATAGTTTCTTGTGCCATGCTTGATTAGCTATGAGTTATAATGGTTTACCTTGCGTGCCAACATGCTATTGAAATGGTTATGATGTGGTATGATAGGGTGGTATCCTCCTCTGAATGATTTAAGTGAATTGACTTGGCGCATGTTCACGCATGTAGTTGAAACAAAATCAACATAGCCTTCACGATATTTATGTTCATGGTGGATTATATCCTACTCATGCTTGCATTCGGTGTTGATTAATTTTAATGCGTGTTCATGACTGTTGTCGCTCTCTAGCTGGTCGCTTCCCAGTCTTTTGCTAGCCTTCACCTATACTAAGTGGGAATACTGCTTGTGCATCCATCCCTTAAACCCCAAAGTTATTCCACATGAGTCCACTATACCTACCTATATACGGTATCTACCTGCCGTTCCAAGTAAATTTGTATGTGCCAAACTCTAAAGCTTCAAATAAATATCCTGTTTTGTATGCTCGAATAGCTCATGTATCAACTAGGGCTGTCCGTATCTTCCATGTTAGGCGAGTTATTCTCAAGAGGAGTGGACTCCGCTCCTCACTCACGAGATAAATGGCTGGTCACCGGATGCCCAGTCCCATGCTTTATGCAAACTAAATCAAAATAATTGCAAACAAAACTCCCCCTGGGACTCATGTTAGTTGGAGGCACTCGTTGTTTCGAGAAAGCCATGGATTGATGCTTGTTGGTGGAAGGGGGAGTATAAACTTTACCATTCTGTTTGGGAACCGCCTATAATGTGTGTAGGATGGAAGATATTGCCATCTCTTGGTTGTTATGTTGACAATGAAAGTATACCGCTCAAAATATTATTCACCTCTATTTCAAAACCAAGCTTTGGCACTTCTACAAATCCCTGCTTCCCTCTGCGAAGGGCCTATCCATTTACTTTTATGCTGAGTCATCATCCTCTTATTAAAAAGCACCAGTTGGAGAGCACCGTTATCATTTGCATTCATTACTGTTAGTTTACATTGAGTATGACTTGACTGGATCTCTTTTACCATGAATTACAATTTCTAGTCAGTCCTTGGTCTTTAAAGGTGCTCTGCATTTATGTTTTGCGGTCTCAGAAAGGGCTAGCGAGATACCATCTTGTTATATCATATTATGATTGTTTTGAGAAAGTGTTGTCATCCGAGATTTATTATTATTGCTCGCTAGTTGATTATGCTATTGATATGAGTAAACTTGAGACCTAAGAGTTATTGCGAATGTAGTTAGTTATAATCTTTGCTGAAAACTTGAATGCTGGCTTTACATATTTACAACAAGAGCAAACATAGTTTGTAGAAGTTTTTCTTTATCACTTTCAGTTTGTCAACTGAATTGCTTGAGGACAAGAAAAGGTTTAAGCTTGGGGGAGTTGATACGTCTCCGTCATATCTACTTTTCCAAACACCTTTGCCCTTGTTTTGGACTCTAACTTGCATGATTTGAATGGAACTAACCCGGACTGACACTGTTTTCAGCAGAATTACCATGGTGTTATTTATGTGCAGAAACAAATGTTCTCGGAATGACCTGAAACTTTACGGAGCAACTTTTTGGAAAATATAAAAAATACCTGCAGAAGATGAAGGCCAGGGGCCCACCACCTGTCCACGAGGGTGGGGGGTGCGCCCCCTACCTCATGGCCCCCCTGGAGCTCCTCCGACTCCAACTCCAACTCTATATATTGTGTTTCGGGGAGAAAAAAATTAGAGAGAAGGATTCATCGCGTTTTACGATACGGAGCCACCGCCAAGCCCTAAAACCTCTTGGGAGGGCTGATCTGGAGTCCGTTCGGGGCTCCGGAGAGGGGAATCCGTCGCCATCGTCATCATCAACCATCCTCCATCACCAATTACATGATGCTCACCGCCGTGCGTGAGTAATTACATCGTAGGGTTGCTGGACGGTGATGGGTTGGATGGGATCTATCATGTAATCGAGTTAGTTTTGTTAGGGTTTGATCCCTAGTATCCACTATGTTCTGAGATTGATGTTGCTATGAATTTGCTATGCTTAATGCTTGTCACTATGGCCCGAGTGCCATGATTTCAGATCTGAACCTATTATGTTTTCATAAATATATGAGTGTTCTTGATCCTATCTTGCAAGTCTATAGTCACCTATTATGTGTTATGATCCGTTAACCCCGAAGTGACAATAATCAAGATACTTACCGGTGATGACCGTAGTTTGAGGAGTTCATATATTCACTATGTGTTAATGCTTTGTTCTGGTACTCTATTAAAAGGATGCCTTAATATCCCTTAGTTTTTGTAAGGACCCCGCTGCCACGTGAGGGTAGGACAAAAGATGTCATGCAAGTTCTTTTCCATAAGCACGTATGACTATATTCGGAATACATGCCTACATTATATCAATGATCTGGAGCTAGTTCTGTGTCACCCTAAGTTATGACTGTTACATGATGAACTGCATCCGGCATAATTCTCCATCACTGATCCATTGCCTACGAGCTTTCCATATATTGTTCTTCGCTTATTTACTTTCCCGTTGCTATTGCTATCATCACTACAAAATACCAAAACATCACTTTTACTACTATTACCTTTTGCTACCTCTACCACTATTATCATATTACTTTGCTACTAAATACTTTGCTGTAGATATTAAGTTTCCAGGTGTGGTTGAATTGACAACTCAGCTGCTAATACTTGAGAGTATTCTTTGGCTCCCCTTGTGTCGAATCAATAAATTTGGGTTGGATACTTTACCCTCAAAAACTGTTGCGATCCCCTATACTTGTGGGTTATCAATGGCTTCCAATTTGTTTTCAACCACGTGAATGTGTTGTTCTCGCGCATGCTCTTCCTACTAGGATTTCGCCACGTATAGCCAGTCCAATAGTAACTTTTTAAGCTCCCTGTCCAATAGTACTAGTGGAGTACTGACAACATCTGTAGTAGAGTATGCAGTGCTCATAGTACTCCCTCCTTCCATTTATATACTAGGGCCTAAGAGCAAGTCTAATAAGGCCTAGTCAGCAGGCTATAAGACTTGTCATGTCATTAAAATCCTACTTGGAGGAGTGAGAAGAGAGGAGAGAGAGTGAAGCGGGCTCTTATATTCTACAGCCCGGCCATAACACATAGATCAAGAAAAAAAGTATGCATGCAACTCTCTTCCAATCATATACCTTGCTCATGCAAATATTAAATGCTTAGAGCCAACCTAATAGCCATTAAGAGCCAACTTACATGGCACTTTTGCCGATGTGAAGGAGAGAGATCTGAAAAAGTAAGGGGAGTGAGCTGTCATGCAAGAGCCTAGCTATATATGCATTCCTAGGTAAATACAATAAATATGAAGAAATAGATAGTAGAGAGGAGATGGGAAAAAGTACTAATACAATAGCCAACCTTTTATATTTTTTTTGCAGGAAATAGCCAACCTTATAGCCCACACTATTGTATGAGTGCATATCGATGATGGCTATAGATGACATGGCAGTTCCTTATAGCCATCGGCTGGCTATATTATTAACCATGCTCTAATGCGTTTTTCAAAACCGCCTTTGACTATTGACAAGATTAATAGTACATGAGATGTATAATGTGAAAATTATACCATTGGAAGCTCCTTTGACATACGAATTTGACCGTATGCTTTGTGTAAGTTGCATGTCATATATTATTACTCCAACATTTGGTCAAAGTTAGCCTCGGAAAACGCATTAGGCCTTGTAGATGGAAGGAGGGAGTGGTAGTGGAAGTGGATCCTCTGATGTAGGATCCCTGCCTTACCCTCCCTTTCGGTCACTTACTGGCGGACCCATGCTTGCTAGGCCCCGCATGTCAGTTACTGAATGGGTTCGGCCATGTCAGGGGATCCTGATCCGTAGTATACTCCCTCTATTTTTATTTACTCCACATAAAATAGAGGGAGTGGTAGTATAAATGACGCAGGCGGGGGAGGGGGAGGGATGTCAGTTTGCTCTCAACTGCGGTCCCACAAGCGAGCGAAAACACAAGATGAAGCGCGTTCCATTCGGTGAATGACGTGGAGGGTCCAGCGTGCCGGGGTGCAACGGGAACGCGACAAGAGCGATGTACAGTCAAAACTGATTGACCGGTCGTCACAGGAACCACTATTCACACCAGAACCTTCGCTGCTCAGCCTACGCCAGCTACTGCCCCAAAACCACACCTCCTCTCCAGCCCATTCCCCACCTTTAGATCCCCTAGCCCGCATCAAGCGTCCCCTAGTTCGCCGGAAAGCCATGGTGCACCGCAAGATTATGTACTACAAGATGCTGACGCCGGAGCGCCGCGTAGAAATCGCGATGGCAGAGGGCGCCACAGACCTCCGTTCCCAAGCTCGCTTTGCGGCGGGCCAATCCCCGATTTCTCTAGAGCTAAGCTACGAGGAGGAGGAAGCCGATCCAATGTTCATGGCGGCGGTCACAACGCAGAAGGCCCCCGATGGTTATGAGACAGTGGATGTTGACTTCGTGCCAGCGTCCGGGTCCCCCATGGTGCAGGCGGACCAGCGGTTCAACCTGGCGATACTAAAGGAGGACCGGGAGGCAGAGGCTCAACTCGACGCGTAGCGCGCACATGCCAATGCCATCGAGGCTCTCCTGTAGGCGGAACCAGATGTCGTGGATGTGAACCGGGCGGCGGAGGCTCAACTCGACGCGGAGCGCGTGGATGCCGCTGCCATCGAGGCCCTCTTGCAGGCGGAACCGGACGTCCTGGACTTGAACCGGGCGGCGGAGGCTCAACTCGACACGGAGCGCATGGATGCCGCTGCCATCGAGGCCCTCCTGCAGGCGGAACCGAACGTCCTCGACTTGAACCAGGCGATGCTCTCGTTCGTGCAGAGCGCCCGCATGCTCCACGTGAACAAGTGGCTGGAGGACGAGGACAACCACGGTGCGGAGACACACGTCGGCAGCTACGGCTGGTTCGCACCGGTAGCCAAAGACGACGAGGCCATCTTGTTCCGCGAGCAGTGATAGTTTTTCTTTATGTTGTTGTTTTATGGATCTTTTGCTGTGTAAAAACACATATTGTTATGCAAGCCGCCTGACTTTCATCATTTGGGTCAGTCTACCATTTCGGGCGGTTGGATGAATATCCTACGTCTCCTAACCCTTCTTCTTCACCTCTTCTTCTTCCCCAACAGACCACCGCACCGGCCGTACGGATCCACCCCAACATGCGGTTGGATAAACATAATGTATGAGCGAAAATTATCTGTCAGTGGTAGCACGTGTCAGTGAGGGTGCGTTCCCTTGGTTGGGTTTGCGGCGTGCAGGAGCGACTGTGTGAGGGTGCGGGGGACCCCGACTCATAAGTCGTGATCACCGAATGCACGTGTACAGTGATCCCAGAGATCAATGCTCACTGAACACATAGAAGCTGAATAACAAGAGTCTTACATCCATACATACCATCTTACATAAATTATGACTGTTATGGTCGAGTCTTGAGTATAACTTCGCAGCGGAAATCTTTGTCGATAACTTGGACCCATGCCATCTGCCTTAACCCTACAGGCATTCTGACTGGGAAGCGTCCTAACTTGCGTGTTCGTCACTGAAGAACTCTTCAATATATCTTGTCTTTCATGCCTGGCCAATAAAATAACCAGTGGCAAGCCAATGAGTACTTTGAATGTACTCGCAATCAACCCATGTTTTGGCTCAAGATACAACAATGCATGCCATAGGTAAATTTTTGCAGAAAGCTATTTGTTGTGTGTTATGACATGTTCAACAACTGGTAAAACATGCATCATATGAATTCAAGTAACCTTAGGAACTAGTTACAGATATCAACATAAAGGGAGTGGGCTCCAATCCAACTCATCCATGTCAAGTCCTTTGACTTGACCCAAGTAGTTCTTCCCCCACACACTGGTTTGTAAACAAGTGGATGTAGCCCAAGAGCAGTTACCCAACTGCCCTTGACCGTGGACATGGCTATTCGAATAGTTTTACACTCTGCAGTGGTTGCACACTTTACCCACAAGATCCGGGGAACTTCCGTGTCAGCCACGACCCGCGGTACCTCAAGTACCCGGGGTAAGCACCCGATCACTATCTTTCCCTAGACGACACTAACATAGAGTCCACTCGATTGGTAGTAACCCCCGTGCCCAACATTACACATCTTAAAATTGTGGAGCCTTGCTCCCATATTCATCACATACCACAAGCACGGGGTACCAACGGTGTGTCCGGTGCCCTGTGAAAACAGTCATGGCCGCCCTACCTGGCACGATCCCGTCCCGAGAGAGCGCAACAACAACTCCCCCGTCACTAGTAATGCGGGCTCCAAGCTAGTATCGACCTAGGTAATCAATAATGCCCTTTCCCATATAAGGGTAGAGTGGTTGTGCATGTAAGGTTGGAATAACAGTCGCAACTTAAACCAATCCGTTTTTAAAACAACACACACACTTGCCTCGGTACACCACTTCGTCATCAAGTGGTTACCCAACTCATTATCTCCTTCGGGCATAAGTGGCACCCGACAGGGTTTTCAAAAAGTCTTTTGAAAACAATCTTGCTCCCATCACCATGCATATTCCTGTCCCTTTTTGCAAAGCAACTACTTTAGCATCCTATCTACTCCCATCGGCATAACCCTCATAGGAAGGTAGGGTCATGCATAATGAAAGTATCAACAAGGAAGTAACAAAGGTAACCCATCAAGGTGGTTACCACCTCATCATGATTCCATTGCAACAACAATATGGTGCTCTATGACATGCATAAAAAGGGTTTCTTAGACATGGTCAAAGGGCTGCTTGCCTGGTTCATCAGAGTCTTCAAATCTTCTGGTCCATCTCCGAGTATTTCGTCTACTTCGTCAACTAACGTCGGAAACAATCATAGTAAGCAACACAATAAGGTAGAAAATAAAAGTGCTCTAAAAATATTAATTTGACTTTTCTAGGACATCTCTGGTTATATGAAAAATAACCAGAGTGGTTTCATTGGAATTGGGTTAGTGGATATTTCTAAACATTTTGATATGATGGAATCAAGGGATTTGTGGATTTGCAAGAAGTGTACAAAATTATTATTTTGAAAAATGAGCAAAGGCACCCATTGAGCAAAGAATGATTTTAGAACCATCTAGGAGTTGGTTTCACTGGATTTGGAGTTCAAATGATTTTCCTATGAATTTGAAAATTGACAAATATGAAGAAATGGATCATTATATTGTGTGGCACAGAAAATATTAATAAAAATGTTCATAACCTAAGTTATAAACTCAGGAGCATCTAGGAATTTGAATCATGGCATTTGGATCAAGGATGATCTCTCTGTGATTTTCTAAAGTTCATCACAGAAATGGAAAATGGGGTTTTAATAAATATTTCTGAAGAGAAAGTTTCTGGAAAAATGTGCAAATAGCACCATGTGATAGATCAAGATTTATGGATCCCCTAGAAATTTGAATCATCAAATTTGGAGTTAATTTGATTTATTTAAGTGCTTTTGAAGTCTACTGGGAAAAAAGAAAAAGAAAAGGGGGCTTTACCCTTATCATGCGCACTAGGCGAGAGGTAGGTAGCGGGCCAGCCCAGCTGCTCGGCCGCGCGCGGGCTGTCGACACAGGAGGCGCACTCGAGGGAGTACGCCTTCCCCGAGTGAAGGCGGTGGCAGGCAGAGCCCGTCTCCACTTAACGGGGCGGGGCGAGGCCCACTAGTCAGCGGCTCAGCCTTGCTGGCTGACCGACAGGCGGGGCCCGGCTATCGGGTTCGTCTCCCTCCCCCCGCTCGAACAGATCAGCGGCAGGAGAGACTTGCCATCACTCATGTAGGCAACCCAGGCAGCCTCCGGCGATGTTCCACCCACCTGCGTAGTCAGCGCGAAGGGGCACATCCATCCATGGGTCATACGCATGCTGGAGAGGACCAGGTCAAGGAGAACTCCGGCTGTGGCGGACATGGCCGGCAGCGATCGTGGGCTCGACACCTTGGCCTCCGGGAGGAGTAACCGGAGCGCGGGGGATCTCCGAGGGGGCAGTGGAGGTGCAACGAAACCCATAGATGGACAGGAGGGGGCTCGGGCGTCGAGGATTTAGGCGATGGCCAGCGGCTCGGCTGCGGCCGTGGGCGAGGCTGGAGGGCGCGGGAGGAGGTGCGGGTTGGTCAGGGGGTTGCTGGGAAGGAGAGAGAGCTAAGGGGATCCAGAGGGAGGCCTCGGGAGCCCTTAAATGGCGAGGCCATGGCTCACCATGGAAGTGGCCTACGTGCACCCACGGAAATGGCCGTGGTGGCCACGGGAGGAGGCTCAGGGCTGTCTGCGGCGCTCGTGGGCATTGAGTAGGGCGTCAGGAAGAGAGAGGAGGAGCGGGGCGAGCTCGAGGGGGTACCTCGCATGGGCGCATGCATTAGCCGAGCTGGGCGGCATCTGGTGCGCGCCTCAGGGGGTGAGAGAGCGAGGGGAAGGAGGGGGACAACACAGTGGAGTGTTGCGGACGTCGAGGCACCTCGACTGGCGCGAGGGGGAGGCTCGAGGTGGTCGGGTGGCTTGGGCAGAGAGCAGCTACAGTGCGTGGGAGCACTATGGCACGCTCTGGAGCACGCCTTTGGCATGCCATGGCATAAAAAAGGGGGAAGTGGGCGCGGCCACTTGTGTCCAGTAGTGCTATGGGGTAGTAAAGAAAGGGGAGGAAGCATTGGATGCTCTGGAGAGCCTCTAGGAGAGGAGAGAGGTTGAGGGAGAGAGGGAAAACTGCTGTCCAGGGGAGAAAAATGGGTTTCTGCCCCCCTTAATCATTGCTCCTTGGAAGCAAAGCATGCAGGAGGTAGAGGAGGAGCAGGTGAGGTCGTGGGAAAAGGTTCAGCTCATGGAGATTAGTGGAAGGGGTTGAAACATGCATTTTGACATTCTGCCAGAAGGTGTTTGATGCTAGTTTGGTCAAGCAAATGGATTCCACTTGACATGAGGACTAACAGGGTGAAATGGAACGTCTAACTAGGGTGTTCCACTAAATTTGAGCTCATTTGGTCGAAGTGGCCAATGTAACTTTGGTAAACCCTAGAAATCAACAGAAATGGCATTTCCAAGATTTAGTCATGCAAATCTATTCTCCTTGATGAACCACTCGGTGTAGTTTCATCATTTGGGTATTTGAGAATGTCCACAAAATTTGGGATCAAATGGAGAAAGTTGGCAATGTAGAGTTGTTCAAACTTGATTATGGTCAAAGAGGGTTTTGGGCATTTTGGTGAGCCAAAATGACCTTGATTGATATGAGGCTTTGCAAGGTGATCCAAATATGCATTTGTGAATTTCTGGATTTTCCTTGGATTTTTATGAAAATATTTCCTATAGAAATATTTCAAATCCTTGAAATGGGCATAAATGGTTTTGGGAGGTTTTGTCCAATATTTTGAACATGACCATGTGTTGAAACTCTTATATATGGAAAATATATGTCCACTGAGTTTCCCTGATTTTTGTCAAATATTTTTGAAACAATAAAATAATTTTTCCCTATTAAAGACCATTTCTGGCCTTAAGAAAAAGCTTTTAAATAAAATAGGAAAATAACTTTTAAAATTATATTTTTGTGGTTTATGGGAGTCCTATATCTAATAGGATTCAAATATACCTTTTGAAAGATTTTTCACACCCCAAATCAAGTACTTGCAGTGCAAACCTCAATTCAGGGGTTTTCGGAAAACTAATTTTCTAAAATACTATTTGGCCAAATTATTTTTGTAAGAAATTATTTTTAAGTCCTATACACATGGCATGATCATTGGGAAAGGTTTTGGATCAAGGATAAGGAGTATAAGAGTTGGAGGATTTATTTGATTTTTAGAGCACTTGCAACCAACACACAAAAATCAAAATAAACAAAGACCAAAACACTCAAAAGTTTTTGTCAAACCACATTTTATCTTGATTGATTAGCTTAAGTGTTGTGGCATGAAAATCAGGGTGTGACAGACCCTGACTCATAAGTCGTGATCACCGAATGCACATGTATAGTGATCCCAGAGATCAATGGTCACTGAACACATAGAAGCTGAATAACAAGAGTCTTACATCCATACATATCGTCTTACAAAAATTATGACCATTATGGTCAAGTCTTACATAGATAAAGACACAAGGGCTGAATACCAAATAAACTTAAGCAGCGGAAATCTTCGTCGATAAGTAGAACCCATGCCATCTGCCTTAACCCTACATGCATTCTGACTGGGAAACATCCTAGATCGCATGTTCGTCTCCAAAGAACTCTTCTTCAAACTCCTGTTCTTCCATGCCTGGCCAATTAAATAACCAATGGCAAGCCAATGAGTACTTTGAATGTACTCGCAAGCAACCCATATTTTGGTTCGAGATACAACAATGCAGGATATATGTAAATTTTTGCAGAAAGCTAATTTTACTGTTCCACGACATGTTCAACAACTGGTAAAGAATGCATCATATGAATTCAAGTAACCATAGTAACTGGTTACAATTATCAACATAAATGGAGTGGGCACCAACCCAACTCAATCATGTCAAGTCCTTTGACTTGACCCAAGTAAATCTTTCCACTTATCCATACACACACTGGTTTGGAAACATGTGGACGTAGCCCAAGAGCAGTTACCCAACTGTCCTTGACCGTGGACATGGCTATTCGAATAGTTTTACACTCTACAGAGGTTGCACACTTTGCCCACAAGATCCAGGGAACTTCCGTGTCATCCACGACCCGCGGTACCTCAAGTACCCCGGGTAAGCACCCGATCACTATCTTTCCCTAGACGACACTAACATAGAGTCCACTCGATTGGTAGTAACCCCCATGCCCAACATTATCATATAACACTTTCATGGAGCCATGCTCCATAATCATCTCACATCACAAGCACGGGGTACCAACAGTGTGTCCGGTGACCTGTGAAAACAGTCATGGCCGCCCTACCGGCACGACCCCGTCCCGAGAGAGCGCAACAACAACTCTCCTGTCACTAGTAATGCGGGCTCCAAGCTAGTATCGGCCTAGGTAATCAATAATGCCCTTTCCCATATAAGGGTAGAGTGGTTGCGCATGTAAGGTTGTAATAACGGACGCAACTTAAACCAATCCATTTTGAAAACAACACACACACTTGCCTTGGTACACCACTTCGTCATCAAGTGGTTACCCAACTCATTATCTCCTTCGGGCATAAGTGGCACCCGACAGGGTTTTCGACAAGTCTTTTGAAAACAATCTTGCTCCCTTCACCATGCATATTCTTGTCCCTTTTTGCATAGCATCTACTTTAGCATCCTATCTACTCCCACCGGCATAACCCTCATAGGAAGGTAGGGTCATGCATAAGGCAAGTATCAACAAGGAAGTAACAGAGGTAACCCATCAAGGTGGTTAGCACCTCATCATGATTCCGTTGCAACAACAATATGGTGCTATATGACATGCATAAAAAGGGTTTCTTAGACATGGTCAAAGGGCTGCTTGCCTGGCTCAGCAAAGTCTTCTGGTCCAACTCCTTCGTCAGCAACACAATCTATCGTCGCAAAATAATAACGATAAAATAAGGCAATAATAAAACAGAAAAACGAAAGTGCTCAGAAAAATGTCAACTCATTTTTGTTAAATACTAGGGTTAAAACTAAGAAGGGGAAAATTCTTACTTCTGGATTTGGAGCTACACAGACAGAGTAATGGATTTTAAAACAAGGATTTAATTGCTCAAATTTGAATTTAAATTTGAACAGCACAGAAAAGTTGCTTGGGCATGTACAAAAGTTATAGCATTAAATAGGTGGGATTTTAAAAAGATTTTAGGAACTGGAATTATTGCATTTGGATGAATATTTAATCCTGTGGAATTTTTGCAAGTCTAACAGAAAAGAAAAAGGGAAAGGAGCACTGTGCAACTGGGCCAGAGCAGCCGCAGCGCAGCAGGCCCAGTCCGAGAGGCGGCCGAGCGCACTGGTGCACGCATGCGCGCCAGGTTTAAACCTGACGGGCGGGGCCCAGGCATCAGCAAGAGAGAGAGAGGCGATGGAGGGGAGAGGCTGACAGGCGGGGCTCGCCTATCATCCCTAACCCCGAGTCCAGACGGCCGGCGAGCTCACCGGCAACGATGCAGGGCACGACGGGGTCGGGCGAGGGCACTGCTGGGCTCAGCGTCGTGTCGCTGTTCAGGTGGAGGTGGGGTTGGTCACCTGAGTAGCCTGGTTTGCCGGCGACGAGGTCACGCGGCGGAGGTGCTTCGGGCGTCTGTGGTTCCGGCCGTTACCGACTGCATAAAGAGTGGGGAAGAGAGGGGAAAGGGTCAGTGATGCTGTGCGGTTCCCGATTGAGAGAGAACGTCGGCGGAGGAGGCCTGTACCGCGCGAACGCCGTCGAGCTGAGGCAGCGGAGCTCGAGCTTGATCTCGAGCTCAGGCGGCTCTGGATGCAAATGGGTGGTGCGGGAGGTTGATTAGGAGCGTGGGGGAGCGACATGGAGTGAGCAAGAAGCTCGGGGTCGTCTTATATAGGCTGGCCGAGGTCCACCATAGGCGCGGCCTACAGGCGTCCGCGGGATCAGCTCGGGTGGCCGTTAGAGAGGAAATGGAGGGCTCGGGGGTATTCGTGGGAGTGGTTCAGGGTGTCAAGGAGAGAGAGGAGGAGCGGGACGAGTAGTGGGCGGGCCACAGGAGCGGCACGAGCATTGGCCGAGCGGGGCGGCGTTTTGGCGCGAGTTGTAGGAGAGAGAGGAGGGTGCGGGAGCAAGTGGGCGGCCTGTTGGCGTGGAGCGGACGTCGAGGGGCATCGACTGGCATGCGGGGGAGGCTTGAGGCGGTCGGGGGACGCGGCATCAATGGTCGGGTGCTCTGCCAGGCGCTCTAGAGCGCGACTTTGGATGGCATCCGTGGCTTTCCCGCGTCCTCACACGTCCACTTGTGTCTGGCATCTGCAGGGGGCGTGGGCACAAGCTGGGGAGAGCCTTGGATGCTCTGGAAAGCTGAGGGGAGAGAAGGAAGCTGAGAGAGAGGGAGGATTCCACTATCCAGAGAAGAAAAATGGGGCTCTCCCCCCTTCATCATTGCTTCCTCGGGGAGCAAGGCACACAAGTGCTAGAGGGGGACTAGGAGGGGTCGTGGTAGAAAGTTGAGCCTACAGAGATTAGTGGAATAGGCCAAAAATGGGATTTTGGTAAAGTGGCAGAAGGTGTTTGATGCTGGTTTGGGAAAGTAGATGATTTCCATTTGCCATGATACTCCACAGGGTGAAATGTCACCTATAAATAGGGCCTTCCACCAATTTTGAGCTCATTTGGGCAAAGTTGCCATTGCAACTTTTGTAAACCCTAGATATTAGCAGAAATGAACTTCTGCAGATCTAGTTGAGCAAATCACTTCCCCTTGATGCACCACTTAGTGTGGTGGCTTCATTTGGTCATGTGAACATGCTCACAAAAGTTGGGGTCAAGGAAAGAAAGTTGGTAGTACAAAGTTGTTCAAATTTGAATCTGGACAGAGATGGTTTTGGGGCACTTTTGTGAACCAAAACAGTTTGGATTGAGTTGAAACTTTGAAATGTCATCATATTATGTATATGTGACTTTCTAGAATTTTCTTGGATTTTTATGAAAATATTTCCTATAGAAATATTTCAAATCCTTCAAATGGGCAGAAATGGTTTTGGGAGGTTTTGTCCAATATTTTGAAGTGACCATGTGTTGAAACTCTTATATATGGAAAATATATGTCCACAGAGTTTCCCTGATTTTTGTCAAATATTTTTGAAATAATAAAATAATTTTTCCCTATTAAAGACCATTTCTGGCCTTAAGAAAAATCTTTTAAATAAAATAGGAAAATAACATTTAAAATTATATTTTTGTGGTTTATGGAAATCCTATATATAATAGGTTTCAAATAAACTCTTTGAAATATTTTTCATACCTTAAATCAAGTACTTGTAGTGCAAGCCTCAATTCAATGGTTTTTGGAAAACTAAATTTTGAAAATACTTTTTGGCCAATTTATTTTTATAAGAAAAATACTATATTGCACTATACACATGGCATGATCATCGGGCAGAAGTTTAGGGCAGGGAGATGAAGTATATAAAGTGGAGTAGTTGACTTTAAAGAGCACTTAAAAAATCACAGAGAGAAAACCAACTCCAAATAAAAGCCAAATAATGCAAAAGTTTTTGTTGGTCCAAATTTTCATGTTTTATTAATGCAAATGACATGTTACAAAATGCAGGGTGTGACAGACCTACCCCCCTTACAAGAATCTCGTCCCCGAGATTCTTAAACTAGGCTTTAAAGAGATACGGAAACTCGGATCTAAGGTAGTCTTCATGTTCCCAGGTTGCTTCTGCTGCAGTGTGGTTGCTCCATTGGACCCTGAAGTACTTGATGGTGCGGCTTCGAGTGCGTCGCTCAGCCTCGTCTAAAATGCAGATGGGCCTCTCATGGTAGGTCAAATAAGGCTGAAGGTCAATGGCTTTGTGATTGATGTCCTTGTAAAGATCAAGCTTGTCTAGAACTTGGAGACACTTCTGGAGTTGTGATACGTGGAATACGTTGTGCACATCAGATAGTTGAGGTGGCAGTTCCAACTGGTAAGCCACTTCTTCTCGCCGTTCAGTGATCTTGAAGGGGCCAATGTATCTTGGTGCGAGATTTCCTTTGACATGGAAGCGCTGGGTTCCCTTGAGAGGTGTGACCCGGAGATAGACATGGTCTCCAACTTGGAAGGTCATGTCTCTTCGACGTGAGTCAGCGTAGCTCTTCTTTCTTGACTTGGCAGTCTTCAAACATTCTCTGACAAGCCGGACTTGCTCTTCTGCTTCACAGAGGATATCGGGTCCAAAGACTAGTCCTTCTCCCGTCTCTGACCAATTGAGGGGTGTGCGACACTTACGTCCGTACAACACCTCAAATAGTGCCATCTGGAGGCTTGACTGATAACTGTTGTTGTAGGAGAACTCGGCGAAAGGGAGGCAATCTTCCCACCTAGCTCCATATGCTAAGACACAGGCTCGGAGCATGTCTTCGAGTATCTGATTCACTCGCTCTTCTGACCTCCGGTCTATGGGTGGAAAGCAGTGCTGAAGGACAACTTGGTCCCCATGGCCTCTTGGAATTTCTTCCAGAATGTAACGCCCACGATGCGGCTATATCTCCCACGTGTCGTAGCATGACTTAGAGGCATAACCGCATTGTAAGCAATGTCGCAAGTGGGGTAATCTTCACACAACCCATGTAATGAATAAGTAAAAGGAGTACATAGTTGGCTTACACTCCCCACGTCACACAATGCGTAAATATCATTACATTCATCCAGATACAATCAAGGTCCGACTATGGAACCAAAATAAAGAACAACCCCAAATGCAACAAAGTTCCCGATCGCCCCAACTGGGCTCCACTACTGATCGTCTGGAAAGGAAACGTAGTATCGTCCTGAGTTCTCATCGAACTCCCACTTGAGCTCAGTTGAATCTCCTGGAGCGGTATCATCGGTCCCTGCATCTGGTTTTGGAAGTAATCTGTGAGTCACGGGGACTCAGCAATCTCACACCCTCGTGATCAAGACTATTTAAGCTTATAGGTAGGGTGAAAGGTATGAGGTGGAGCTGCAGCAAGCACTAGCATATATGGTGGCTAACATACGCAAAAGAGAGCGAGAAGAGAAGGCAAAGGCACGGTCAAGAAACTATGGTCAAGAAGTGATCCTAGAACTACCTACATTCAAGCATAACTCGAGACCGTGTTCTCTTCCCGGACTCCGCCGAAAAGAGACCATCATGGCCGCACACTCTGTTAATTCATTTTAATTAAGTTAAGTTTCAGGTTTTCTACAACCGGACATTAACAAATTCCCATCTACCCATAACTGCGGGCACGGCTTTTGAAAGTTCAAATCCCTGCAGGGGAGTCCCAACTTAGCCCATCACAAGCTCTCACGGTCAACGAAGGATATTCCTTCTCCCAAGACAATCCGATCAGACTCGGAATCTCGGTTACAAGACATCTCGACAATGGTAAAACAAGTCCAGCAAGACCACCCGCTGTGCCGACAAATCCCGATAGGAGCTGCACATATCTCGTTCTTAGGGCACACCGGATAAGCTAAGCATACGGAAGCCAACGTAACCCAAGTTGCCAAGGGACGACCCCCCACGATGCTCTGGGTTGGACCAACACTTAGAGAAGCACTGGCCCGGGGGTTTAAAATAAAGATGACCCTTGAGTCTGTGAAACCCAAGGGAAAAAGGCTAGGTGGCGAATGGTAAAACCAAGGTTGGGCCATGCTGGAGGAGTTTTATTCAAGGCGAACTGTCAAGGGGTTCCCATTATAACCCAACCGTGTAAGGAACGCAAAATCAAGGAACATAACACCGGTATGATGGAAACTAGGGTGGCAAGAGTGGAACAAAACACCAGGCATAAGGCCGAGCCTTCCACCCTTTACCAAGTATATAGGTGCATTAAAATAGACAAGATATAATAATGATATCCCAACAATAAACATGTTCCAACAAGGAACAAACTCCAATCTTCACCTGCAACTAGCAACGCTATAAGAGGGGCGGAGCAAAGCGATAACATAGCTAAACAACGGTTTGCTAGGACAAGGTGGGTTAGAGGTTTGACATGGCAATATGGGAGGCATGAAAGAAAGTGGTAGGTATCATAGCATAGGCATAGCAAAAGAGCGAGCATCTAGCAAGCAAAGATAGAAGTGATTTCGAGGGTATGGTCATCTTGCATGCAAAGTTCTCCGAGTTGATGTTAGCTTGATCCTCATAAGCATAGTCAACTGGTTCCTCGATCACGTACTCGTCTCCCGGCTCTACCCAAAGCAAGAACACAAGCAAAGGGAGACACAATCAACCACGTGCAATGCACAGGCAACATGATGCAAAACATGGCATGATATGCGGGACGTGATATGCGATGCATATGCATGATTCGGAAAGGAAATATGGAACCTGGTCTCAACTTGGAAAACCAAGAGTGCCCCGGGAAATATGAGTTGATTTCGGTCGAAATCGATATAAAGATCACCGGAATCGGATGCACGGTTTGGAAATGACAAGCAAAACAAATATGGAACCGATCTATGATTAACAGCACAAGGCCATCTAAATGCATCAAGAACAACAAGCTATTGCACTCTAACATAGCAACAAAATACATGGCAGGGATCCACTCAAGATGCTTGACAAAAGATGAACACTGAGGTACGGCTAATTCACTCAATAGCAGGTTCAAACAAGCATGGCAAAAGTGCAAAAGATATCAGGTTACAGACTTAGTGAAAATAACAACATGTCAGGAAATTAACATCAGGAAGCAATGTTTAGAGCAAGATATCAACATACTATAGGAATATATCATGGCAAAGCAAGGCATGGCATGAAGATACTCGAAGCATACAACAAAAGTCCCTTACTGACCATAAGCCAAAAGGGATCAGAAAATACAATGGCAACCATGGGAACATAGCAATTATCGTTAACAGATTCAGACTTAGTAGAAAACTGGAACATGGCAAAACAGATATTAAGTAGGCATGTTTACGAGCTAGATGCACTCACCACAAGGCATTGCATGACAAACTAAGCATACACCCAGCAACTAGGCATGGCATAGAAGCTAAACATGGCAAGAACAACCTCATAGCATGCATGGATCAACTACAACAACCTCGGCAAAAATGCTTAACATGTAAACATTCTGCTAGGAACATTTTATAGCAAAAGTAGACCTCGATTGAGTCAAGCTAGGGTGCTCCATAATTTCAAACAAAGACATGGATATCTGCAAAACATCCTTACTGATCATGCTCCAAAGAGGCATGGATCACTCTGTAGCAACAAGAATACATGGCATAAAAATATTAACAAGACAAAGACTTAGAAGATTTCTAAGTCCCTGAAATCAGCAACAGTATGAGAGCTACTTTGCATGCTTGTGCTAGTCACCACAAAGATCACAAAAATACATGGCATACACCCCTGTAAAGATGGTATGACATACTCCAAAAACTCATGTAGGGCTCAAGTTCATAGGAGGCACACATCAATCATGGCAAAAATGACAAATGTCCAATTGCTGATAAGAATCTGAAACTAATATAAACTAGCACTCTTCCAACAACATTTAGGGCATCAAGATGAGCTCAAATGAACATGGTGCAATGGAATGAAATGAAGTACTCGTCGAGGTGAACAATTAGATATGCTACACGCCCAAAACGGAGCCATAGATGCACAGATATGGCATGACGAAGAATGCTAAAAATATCTAGGAGTTAGACGAAAAGTCAACCGGTTAGGGTTTCAGATCCGGATCCAGATCAGCACGGATGACGAGGTCGCCGGAACCACTGTTCGCAAGAGTTCGTCGAGGTCGTCGGAGGAAGGAGAAGCCATATCCGGTGGCCGGAGTTGTGGAGGAGGCCGGAGATGGGAGGCGGTGAGGCTCCTCTCACCGGCGATGAGGCAGACCGGGGGCGGAGCGGAGCGGCACCGGCTCGGGGCGGCGAAGGGCGGCGGAGGTTGCCGGCGTTGACCCGCGAGCGGCGAAGGGAGCAGATGGGCTTGGGGGGGGGATCCGGGCCTCGTCGGGCTGGCAGCGGAGGGAGTGGCGGCGTGCCACGTGTCGCGATGGGAGTGGGCGGCGGCGAAGCGTTCGGCCGCACGGAGGTGCGGGGAGCTAGGGTTAGGGGTGAAATGATCTGAAAATTTTGGAGGGGGTCTATATTTATAGGTAGAGGGAGCTAGGAGGCTCCAAATTGATCACGGTTTTCGGCCACGCGATCGTGATCGAACGCCCGAGATGATGGAGGAGGTTTAGGTGGGTTTTGGGCCACTTTGGAGAGGTGTTGGGCTGCTACACACATGAGGCCTTCTCGGTTCCTCGGTTAACCGTTGGAGTATCAAACAAAGCCCAAATGGTATGAAACTTGACAGGCGGTCTACCGGTAGTAAACCAAGGCCGCATGACAAGTCTCGGTCCAATCCGAGAACATTTAACACCCGCACACGAAAAGAGGTAGAAAGGGACATCGGAGGACATAGGAGCGCCGGAATGCAAAACGGTCAACGGGAAAAAAATGCTCGGATGCATGAGATGAACACGTATGCAAATGCGATGCACATGATAACATGATATGAGATGCATGACAAAGACAAAATAGCACGAGACAAAAACGTGACAACCAGGAAATAGAATAACTTAGTGCCGAAAATGGCAAGAGTTGGAATACAAATATGGCAGGTTACATACGGGGTGTTACAACACTCCACCACTACAAAAGGATCTCGTCCCGAGATCTAGAACTGGAAAAACTCCGGGTACTCAGAACGGAGGTGGTCCTCGTGTTCCCAGGTGGCTTCACGGTCGGAATGATGTGACCACTTGCCTTTCAGGAATTTGATAGACTTGTTGCGAGTCTTGCGCTCAGTTTCCTCAAGAATAGCAACGGGATGCTCATGATAAGATAGGTCTTCCTGGAGATCAATCTCTTCGAAGTTGATGGTGCGGCCAGGAGTCCTGAAACACTTGCGGAGCTGAGACACGTGAAACACGTCGTGCACGTTTGCAAAGTTGGGTGGAAGCTTAAGTTGATAGGAGAGATCGCCTCTTTTACCAATGATCTTGAAAGGACCCATGTATCTAGGGGCAAGCTTCCCTTTGATACTAAAGCGACGAGTACCTTTCATTGGAGAGACGCAGATGTAGACATGATCTCCGATCTCGAAAGCCAAGTCACGATGCTTGCTATCATAGTAACTCTTCTGGCGTGATTGCGTGGCTTTGAGATTTTCACGAATGACTTTGCACATTTCTTCAGCCTCTGTGATCAAGTCATTGCCAAGAAGTTGACGTTCACCAGTCTCTGACCAGTTAAGAGGAGTACAACACTTCCTGCCATAGAGAATCTCGAATGGGGCCTTGCCCGAACTCGCTTGGAAGCTGTTGTTGTAGGAGAAATCGGCATGTGGAAGACAATCTTCCCACTTCATACCGAAAGAGATGACACATGCCTTGAGCATATCTTCAAGAATTTGATTGACTCGCTCGACTTGGGCACTGGTTTGAGGATGAAAAGTTGTGCTGAAGCGAATGTTGGTGCCCATGGCCTTCTGAAAAGAATTCCAAAACTTAGAGGTGAAGATGCTCCCACGATCTGAAGATATCAACTGCGGAATGCCGTGCAGAGAGAATATCCTGGAGGTATATAGCTCTGCCAACTGAGCTGCCGTGATAGATTCTTTGATAGGAAGAAAATGAGCCACTTTAGTGAGCTTGTCGATGGCAACGAAGATAGCATCATTGCCACGCTTGGACTTTGGAAATCCAGTCACGAAGTCCATCTCAATATGGTCAAACTTCCATTCTGGAATGGCAAGAGGTTGGGGGAGACCATCTGGTCATTGGTGTTCTGCTTTCACTCTTCTGCAGACATCACATTCATTCACGAACTGAGCAATCTCGCGCTTCATTCGAGTCCACCAATACGACTGCTTGAGGTCCTAGTACATCTTTGTACTTCCAGGGTGAATAGAGAGGAGTGAATTGTGAGCCTCATTCATAATGACTTTACGAAGGTCACCTTTAGGCACCACAATGCGATTCTCGAAGAATAGAGTATCCTTGTCATCAAGACGATAACACTTGTACTTGGGTTGACTCTTGGCAATCCCAATCTTCACCTTCTTCACCATAGCATCAAGAAGTTGAGCCTCGCGAATCTGAACTTCCAAAGTAGGAGAGACTTGGACGTTGGCGAGGAATCCTTGAGGAACAAATTGAATATTGAGTTTGCGGAAAGCTTCACAAAGCTATGGTTAGTAAGGCTTCAGAATCAAACTGTTGCAGTAAGCCTTCCTGCTCAATGTGTCAGCAATTACATTGGCCTTTCCTGGAGTATATTCAAAGCTCGGATTATACTCTTGAATCATTTCGACCCAACGAGTCTGCCGGAGGTTGAGGTTTGGCTGAGTGAAGATGTACTTGAGGCTCTTATGATCAGTGAAGATGTCCACTTTTCTTCCCAATAAGAGATGTCTCCATGTTAAAAGAGCATGGACAACTACCGCCAACTCGAGGTCATGAGTGGGGTAGTTCTTTTCGTTGGGCTTCAACTGGCGAGAGGTATTGGCCACAACTTTATTCTCTTGCATCAACACTGCACCAAGACCTTGAAGGGAAGCATCACAGAAGACCTCGAACGGTTTGGATTCATCAGGAGGAGTCAGAACTGGAGCAGTGACTAACTTCTCTTTCAGGGTGTTGAAAGCGATGTCACATTCAGGCGACCAGACGTACTTCACATGCTTCTGGAGAAGGTTGGAAAGAGGCTTCGCGATCTTAGAGAAGTTCTCAATGAACCTTCGACAATAGCTTGCGAGACCAAGGAAGCTACGGAGTTGCTTCACATTCTGAGGCGGTTCCCAATTCACAATTGCAGACACCTTCTTAGGATTAATAGCTATGCCCTTGGCAGCGATGATATGCCCAAGGTAGAGAACCTCATCGAACCAAAACTCGCACTTTGAAAACTTTGCATAGAACCGATGTTCTCTGAGTTTATCCAGCACTAATCTCAAATTCTTGGCATGATCCTCCTTGTTCTTGGAAAAGACCAAAATGTCATCGAGGTAGACCAAGATGAAGTCATTTGTGTAGGCGTTGAAGATGAAGTTCATCATGCGAGAGAATGTTGGAGGGGCATTGACGAGGCCGAAAGACATGACAGTGTATTCATATGAACCATAGCTTGTTCTGAACGCTGTCTTGGGGATATCTTCTTCACGAATGCGAATCTGATGATAGCCCATACGAAGATCAAGCTTGGAGAAAACTTGAGCACCTTTGAGTAGTTCGAAAAGCTCATTGATGTTAGGAAGTGGGTACTTGTTCTTTATGCTCTTCTTGTTCAATGGACGGTAGTCGACACAAAGTCGGTCCGTTCCATCCTTCTTGACAAAAAGAACACCACAACCCCATGGAGAAGAACTTGGTCGGATGAGACCGATACGCTCTTGAATATCGAGTTGCTTCTTCAGCTCCTTCAACTCTTCAGGTCTAAGCTTGTAAGGATGTTTGCAAACAGGTTCCGTGCCAGGCTCAAGATCGATGACGAATTCAACTAGCCAGTGCGGAGGCATTCCTGGAAGCTCTTCTGGAAAGACGTCTTGATATTCACAAACAACTGGAATCTGAGAGATGGCATCCAGATCGCCCTTCTCATTGAGAGAAAACAGTCGAATGGTATCATCACGAGCAGCACAGACGATAACATCCTCAGACGAATGTGTCAATTGAATCTGCCTGGCAGCACAATCAAGCTGAGCCTTGTGCTTAGAAAGCCAGTCCATTCCGAGAATAAGATCAATATCCGAGTTACCAAGGACCACTGGAGAAGACAGAAACTTATATTCACCCAACGTGATAGTAACATCCGGGACGCAATTGTTAGAAGTCATTTGCTTGCTCGCGGACACAATCTTCAATGGGAAAGGAATCTTTTCGGTCACAAATTCATGCTTGGCAACAAATGGTCTTGAAATAAAAGAAAGCGATGCACCAGTGTCAAAAAGAACTTTTGCAGGAACATCATTAACAGGAAGGTTACCCATAATCACATCTGACGAGTCCTCTGCCTGAGCTGTGTTCATCATGTTGACCTTGGCGTGCTTGGGATTATGCTTGACCACTGCGGTGCTGGCAGACCTCACAGGAGGAGGAGGAAGACGCTCTGATTGAAGCATTTGTTGGCATAGTGACCCTTCTGCTGACACTTGTTGCACGTGACCTCTGAAAGCGGATGGTGATACGGAGCACTTGATCTTGGAGCATGAGACGAAGTCTTGTTCTGAAAGCCTAGGTTGGGTGGGTGGGAAGATCCATTGCCACCTTTGCTCTTCTGCTGATAAGGCTGACGGAACAGAGGAGGAGGAGGCAACCAATACTTTTGCTGCTTAGTTGCCACTTGAGTTGAGGAAGAAGGAGTTGCATCCCTGACTCGTTTCTTGGAAGCATCACACTTGAGTTGAGCACTCTCTTGTTTTAGTGCCATGTTGTAAAACTCATCGTACTTCTGCGGCTCAAAAAGCACGAGAGCTAGTTGAAGATCTTCTCTAAGGCCACCTCTGAACTGATAAATCATGCTCTTCTCATCAGGGACGTCTTGCTTAGCGAAATGAGCGAGCTTCTGGAACATGATGTTATACTGGTAAACAGACAAGCTGCCTTGCTTTAGATTGTGGAACTCCTCATGCTTGCTCTCAAAAACACTTTGAGGAATGTGGTGAGCTTTGAAGGCTTGACGGAATTCATCCCAGGTAATCACACGACCCCCTCTGGAATCTTTGTATTGCTGATACCATTCTGCAGCTTGGTCTTTGAGTTGGAATGAGGCAAACTTGACAAAGTCCTCAGGCCTGACATTGCTGCACTCGAACTGCTTGCACATATCCACGAGCCAATCATCAGCGCCTGTTGCCTCGACACAATTACTGAAGGTCTTTGGCTGGTTAGCGAGGAACTGGTTGAGTGTAGCAAACTGATTCTGATTGTTGCCATGGCCTTGATTCCCTTGGTTGCGCTCTTGCAAGAGTTGCATGATCGGCTGTGTGTTGGCATTGGTAGCGGCCATCACAGCTTGCCATGCCTCCGGAGGTGGAGGTGGTGGCGGCGGTTCAGGATTCTGACGCGTTGGAGGAGCCATCCTGAAGAGGGTGACATCCGTTAGCATCTTGACAGACATATATTCAAGCTGAATCAAATGGATCGAAATTGCAACATATAGTCTTAACATCCGAACAAAATGAACAAATGCATTCCAATTGAAATGGTCACACTTCCATAAATTGAGAAGCCACTTAGATAGAGGTAGATGAATAAAACAACAAGGTACGGACAAGAACAAATACTTGGTGAGGATTACCCAATCACAAACCAAATATTCGCGGAAGAAATACTAGAGCTACATGAATTCCCACCTATGAAACTCCCGAACCATTCCGGTTATGCAATCAGGTGTTGGGGATACAGGGTAAGCATAATATCTCACCCAAATCTAGCAAATCCTACATCCAGTTGTATCCATCCTTCAACACATAACCAAGAAACCTTCGGGAATCATTTAACTCAACCTTCGAAAAGATTCCGTTATACGAGTTATGGCGATACTCCCGAACTCTCGCCCCAGTACTGGGCGGTGTCGAGGTTATCTCACCAACAACTGCATAAAAGAGATTTTCGATGTCGCCGAAACTCAGGTATTCTAGAATTGCAACAATAAAATTGTGACGACAACACCTCGGAGCTCAACTCCCCGGGACACTGCCACAACCCCTAAATGTCAGGAGGCACCAAGAACAATGTTCTCGTCACAAAACCATCGGAACAATTCCAAGATACCTGCGTGATCCTAAAAAAATTTATAGTGAAAATTGAGAAGGGAATAGTCAAAACTCTACGTCAGGATGCCTCACCAGAGCGATGAAGGGACTGAGGAGTAAAAAGAATCCTACTCTCCGATATATATAATCCTAAATGACTCAAAACATTTTTCTAGACTCAACAACGCGAGCGATTCGATCAAGCAGGGGGGCTCCTAAGTTGGGGAAGGCTCTGATTACCAACTTGTAACGCCCATGATGCCGCTATATCTCCCACGTGTCGAAGCACGACTTAGAGGCATAACCGCATTGTAAGCAATGTCGCAAGTGGGGTAATCTTCACACAACCCATGTAATTAATAAGGAAAAGGAGTACATAGTTGGCTTACACTCGCCACGTCACACAATGCATAAATATCATTACATTCATCCAGATACAATCAAGGTCCAACTACGGACCCAAAATAAAGAACAACCCCAAATGCAACAAAGTTCCCGATCGCCCCAACTGGGCTCCACTACTGATCGTCTAGAAAGGAAACGTAGTATCGTCCTGAGTCCTCATCGAACTCCCACTTGAGCTCAGTCGAATCTCCTGGAGAGGTACCATCGGTCCCTGCATCTGGTTTTGGAAGTAACCTGTGAGTCACGGGGACTCAGCAATCTCACACCCTCGCGATCAAGACTATTTAAGCTTATAGGTAGGGTAAAAGGTATGAGGTGGAGCTGCAGCAAGCACTAGCATATATGGTGGCTAACATACGCAAAAGAGAGCGAGAAGAGAAGGCGAAGGCACGGTCGAGAAACTATGATCAAGAAGTGATCCTAGAACAACCTACGTTCAAGCATAACTCGAGACCGTGTTCTCTTCCCGGACTCCGCCGAAAAGAGACCATCATGGCCACACACTCTATTGATTCATTTTAATTAAGTTAAGTTTCAGGTTTTCTACAACTAGACATTAACAAATTCCCATCTGCCCATAACCACGGGCACGGCTTTCGAAAGTTCAAATCCCTGCAGGGGAGTCCCAACTTAGCCCATCACAAGCTCTCACGGTCAACGAAGGATATTCCTTCACCCAAGACAATCCGATCAGACTCGGAATCCCGGTTACAAGACATCTCGACAATGGTAAAACAAGTCCAGCAAGACCACCCGCTGTGCCGACAAATCCCGATAGGAGCTGCACATATCTCGTTCTCAGGGCACACCGGATAAGCTAAGCGTACGGAAGCCAACGTAACCCATGTTGCCAAGGGACGGCCCCGCATGGTGCTCTGGGTTGGACCAACACTTAGGGAAGCACTGGCCCGGGGGTTTAAAATAAGGATGACCCTTGAGTCCGCGAATCCCAAGGGAAAAAAACTAGGTGGCGAATGGTAAAACCAAGGTTGGGACATGCTGGAGGAGTTTTATTCAAGGCGAACTGTCAAGGGGTTCCCATTATAACCCAACCGTGTAAGGAACACAAAATGAAGGAACATAACACCGGTATGACGGAAACTAAGGTGGCAAGAGTGGAACAAAACACCAAGCATAAGGCCGAGCCTTCCACCCTTTACCAAGTATATAGGTGCATTAAACTAGACAAGATATAATAATGATATCCCAACAATAAACATGTTCCAACAAGGAACAAACTCCAATCTTCACCGGCAACTAGCAACGCTATAAGAGGGGCTGAGCAAAGCGGTAACATAGCCAAACAACGGTTTGCTAGGACAAGGTGGGTTAGAGGTTTGACATGGCAATATGGTAGGCATGAAAGCAAGTGGTAGGTATCATAGCATAGGCATAGAAAAAGAGCGAGCATCTAGCAAGCAAAGATAGAAGTGATTTTGAGGGTATGGTCATCTTGCCTGCAAAGTTCTCTGAGTTGACGTTAGCTTGATCCTCATAAGCATACTCAACTGGTTCCTCGATCATGTACTCGTCTCCCGGCTCTACCCAAAGCAAGAACACATGCAAAGGGAGACACAATCAACCACGTGCAATGCACAAGCAACATGATGCAAAACATGGCCTGATATGCGGGACGTGATATGCGATGCATATGCCTTATTCAGAGAGGAAAGATTGAACCTGGCCTCAACTTGGAAAACCAAGAGCGCCCCTGGAAAGATGAGTTGATTTAGGTTGAAATCGATATAAAGATCACCGGAATCGGATGCATGGTTTGGAAATGACAAGCAAAACAAATATGGCACCGATCTAAATGCATCAAGAACAACAAGCTACTGCACTCTAACATAGCAACAAAATACATGGCAGGGATCCACTCAAGATGCTTGACAAAATATGAACACTGAGCTATGGCTAATTCACACAATAGCAGGTTCAAACAAGCATGGCAAAAGTGCAAAAGATATCAGGTTACAGACTTTGTGAAAATAACAACATGTCAGGAATTTAACATGAGGAAGCAATGTTTAGGGCAAGATATCAACATGCTATAGGAACATATCATGGCAAAGCAAGGCATGGCATGAAGCTACTCAAAGCATACAACAAAAGTCCCTGACTGACCATAAGCCAAAAGGGATTAGAAAATACAATGGCAACCATGGGAACATAGCAATTATCGTTAACAGATTCAGACTTAGTAGAAAACTGGAACATGGCAAAACAGATATTAAGTAGGCATGTTTACAAGCTCGATGCACTCACCACAAGGCATTGCATGACAAACTAAGCATACACCCAGCAAATAGACATGGCATAGAAGCTAAACATGGCAAGAACAACCTCATAGCATCCATGGATCAACTACAACAACCTCGGCAAAATTGCTTAACATGTAAACATTCTGCCAGGAACATTTTATAGCAAAAGTAGAGCTCGATTGAGTCAAGCTAGGGTGCTCCATAATTGCAAGCAGAGACATGTATGGATAGAGCACAACAATATCTACAAAACATCCTTACTGATCATGCTCCAAAGAGGCATGGATCACTCTGTAGCAACAAGAATACATGGCATAAAAATATTAACAAGACAGACTTAGAAGATTTCTAAGTCCCTAAAATTAGCAACATTACGAGAGCTACTTTGCATGCTTGTGCTAGTCACCACAGAGACCACAAAAATACATGGCATACACCCCTGTAAAGATGGCATGGCATACTCCAAAACTCATGTAGGGCTCAAGTTCATAGGAGGCACACATCAATCATGGCAAAAATGACAAATGTCCAATTGCTGATAAGAATCTGAAACTAATATAAACTAGCACTCTTCCAACAACATTTAGGGCATCAAGATGAGCTCAAATGAACATGGTGCAATGGAATGAAATGAAGTACTCGTCGAGGCGAACAATTAGATATGCTACACGCCCAAAACGGAGCCACAGTTGCAGAGATATGGCATGACGAAGAATGCTAAAAATATCTAGGAGTTAGACGAAAAGTCAACCGGTTAGGGTTTCAGATCCGGATCCAGATCGGCACGGATGATGAGGTCACCGGAACCATTGTTCGCCAGAGTTTGTCGAGGTCGCCGGAGGAAGGAGAAGCCGGATCTGGTGGCCGGAGTTGCGGAGGAGGCCGGAGACGGGACGCGGCGAGGCTCCTCTCACCGGCGATGAGGCGGACCAGGGCGGAGCAGAGCAGCGCCGGCTCGGGGCGGCGGAGGTCGCCGGCGTTGACCCGCGGGCGCCGAAGGGAGCAGATGGGCTCGGGGGGGGGGGGGGGGGGGGCGATTCGGGCCTCATCGGGCCGGCGGCGGAATGAGCGGCGGCGCACCACGTGTTGCGGTGGGAGTGGGCAGCGGCGAAGCGTCCGGCCGGACCGGATGTGTGCGGCCGTGCGGAGGTGCGGGGAGCTAGGGTTAGGGGTGAAATGATCTGAAAATTTCGGAGGGGGTTCTATATTTATTGGTAGAGGGAGCTAGCAGGCTCCAAATTGAGCACGGTTTTTGGCCACACGATCGTGATCGAATGCCCGAGATGATGGAGGAGGTTTAGGTGGGTTTTGGGCACTTTGGAGAGGTGTTGGGCTGCAACACACACGAGGCCTTCTCGGTTCCTCGGTTAACCATTGGAGTATCAAATGAAGTCCAAATGGTATGAAACTTGACAGGCGGTCTACCGGTAGTAAACCAAGGCCACATGACAAGTCTCGGTCCAATCCGAGAACGTTTAATACCCACACACGAAAAGAGGTAGAAAGGGACACCGGAGGATATAGGATTGCCGGAATGGAAAACGGTCAACGGGGAAAATGCTCGGATGCATGAGACGAACACGTATGCAAATGCGATTCTCATGATAACATGATATGAGATGCATGACAAATACAAAACAACACGAGACAAAAACCCGATAACGAGGAAATAGAATAACTTAGTGCTAGAAATGGTAAGAGTTGGAATACAAATATGGCAGGTTACATACGGGGTGTTACACAGAACCTTGAGGTAAAATGGGTCCCTCTATCCGACACAATCTCCTTGGGAACACCATGAACACTTACGATTCAGTTGGTGTAGAGACTGGCTAACTGGTTCCCCTTGTGGGTTGTCTTGACAGGAATGAAGTGGGCCACCTTGGTCAAATGGTCAACAATGACCCATATGGAGTCCTGCCCCTTGCTTGACCTGGGTAATCCGGTGATGAAGTCCATCCCGACTTTGTCCCACTTCCATTCAGGCACCTTGAGAGGTTGTAACAATCTAGCGGGTCACTGATGTTCAGCCTTGACTCTCCGGCATACGTCACACTTAGCCACGAAAGCAGCTATCTCTCTCTTCATGCCATGCCACCAGAATCTTTCCTTCAGGTCTTGATACATCTTGGTCCCTCCAGGATGGATGGAATACGGGGTGTCATGAGCTTCTTGCAAGATCAAGTTATTGAGCTCAACCTTGTTGGGTACGCAAATGCGATTCCTGAACCACACAATCCCTTGCTCATCTTCTGCGAATCCCGGGGCCTTACCTTGCTTCATCTTCTTCTTGATGCCTTCGATGCTTACGTGTCCTTTCTGTGTTTCCTTAATATCATCCATCAAGGTAGGCCTAACTTCGAGGTTGGCCAAGAATCCTGGTACAACCAGTTCCAACCTGAAGCTTTCAAGTTCTTCGTACAAGGCGGGTAGCCTTTCCTTAATCATAGCGTTCAAGGAACAAGCCTTTCTGCTTAAGGCATCTGCTACCACATTAGCCTTCCCGGGGTGGTATTGAACACTGAGGTCATAATCCTTGATCAACTCTAGGCATCTTCTTTGCCTCATGTTCAATTCTTTCTGAGTGAAAATATACTTCAGACTTTTGTGATCCGTGTATATCTCACACTGCTTCCCTAGGAGGTAATGTCGCCATGTCTTCAGGGCATGAACCACTGCTGCTAACTCAAGATCATGAGTAGCATAGTTCTCTTCATGAGGATGTAGCTGTCTGGATAGATATGCTACGACTCTGCCTTCTTTCATAAGAACACCCCCAAGTCCAGTTCGAGAGGCATCAAAATATATCACAAATTCCTTGTGAATATCAGGTGTAGCCAGAACCGGGGCAGTGGTCAATCTCTTCTTAAGCTCCTGGAAGCTCTCTTCACACTTCGGTATCCACTCAAACTTCTTGTCCTTCTTCAAGAGCTGGGTCATGGGTCGGGCAATGCTTGAGAATCCTTCAACGAACTTGCGGTAATATCCCGCGAGTCCGAGGAAGCTTCTGACTTCCTTCACATTGCTCGGGATTTGCCATTCAGTCACGGCTTGAATATTGGTGGGATCCACTGACAACCCTTCAGCAGTCAATTTATGACCCAAGAATCCAACTTCATGCAACCAAAATTCGCACTTGCTGAACTTGGCGTACAGTTGGTGCTCTTGAAGCTTGTCTAGGACCATCCTCAAGTGTTGCTCGTGCTTTTCTTCCGTCTTCGAGAAGACAAGAATGTCATCAATGAAGATGACGACAAACTTGTCCAAATATTCCATGAAGACCTTATTCATGAGATACATGAAGTAAGCTGGGGCATTGGTCAATCCAAAGGACATGACTGTGCACTCATACAGGCCATATCTGGTTACAAATGCCGTTTTCGGAATATCTTGGGGTCTGATTTTCAGCTGGTAGTACCCAGATCTGAGGTCGATCTTGGAGAACAGCTTTGCCCCATTGAGTTGATCGAACAAATCTTCAATCTTGGGAAGTGGATACTTGTTCTTGATTGTAACTTCATTGAGGGAGCGATAGTCAATGCACAAGCAGATGGTACCGTCCTTCTTTGCCACAAACAGAACAGGTGATCCCCAAGGGGAGGCACTAGGGCGGATAAATCCCTTCCTCAACTGGTCTTCCAGTTGCTTTTTGAACTCTGCTAACTCTTCTGATCCCATACTATAAGGCTTCTTATAGATGGGTCCTGCACCGGGTATGAGCTCGATGATGAACTCAATATCTTGGTCAGGAGGCATTCCTAGTAGCTCACCAAGAAATACATCGGGGGTATTCGCACACTACCGACACTTGCTCCAATAAAACTTCAGTCAGACAGTTGACTTGGGTGGCTTGATTAGAGGAGGGGTTGGAGGCAAATTTAACTTCGACTCCTTGGTCATTGGTCACAGTGATAGTTCGGTTGGCACAATCTAACAAGCCTTGGTGCTTGATGAGCCAATCCATTCCTAAGATCACATCCAAGCCTTGCGATCTTAAGATGATAAGGTCTGCTAGGAACTCTACCCCATTAATGACAATCCCGATTCCTTTACATCGTATCTTGGCTCTCATCTCTGCTCCGGGTGTTTGTACCACCATAGGGTTATTCAGGGGTGTAGGGGTCATGCCACTTTTTAATGCAAGCTTTTGGGTGACAAATGAATGCGTGGCTCCAGAAGCAAACAAGACAGTTGCAGGTGTTGAGTTGACAAGGAACGTACCCAGCACGACGTCCGGGTCTTCCTGGGCTTCTTCTGCAGTGACATGATTCACATGACCCTTACCATTGTTGGGTGGGTTGCGGGGAGCTTGGTTCCTTGGTGGCATCCCATGGCCTTGGCCTTGGTTCTGCGTATTGGGGCATGGGGCATCGGGCTTCTTGTTGGGGCAATACTTGGAGTAGTGTCCTGCCTGACCACATCCGAAGCAAGTGACTTGATTGGGGTTGCTGCTCTTGACGGCATTGTTATTGGGGTTGTTGAAAGCTGGCCTGGGGTTGGCATACTGCTGCGGCTGATATTTGGTGTGGGGTGCAGGGGCTCTTGGCTGCTGATAGGTTGGCTTGATCGGGGCTGGCTGCCACGGGCGAGGCTTCTGGTTGCTGGTGCTACCCTTGCTGATCATCTTGCGCTTACTAGTATCGTCCAAAGCACGTCGCTTGTCCTCAAGCATGAGTGCCTTGTTCACCAGATCAGGAATGGTTGGGCAGTCACACACAACAAGCGAGTACTACAGAGTCTGGTTAAGGCCTTCCATGAAGCGCTCTCTTTTGGCAGCATCAGAGTTGACATCTTCAGGATCATATCTTGACAGGACACTGAACTTCTGCATGTATTCCTTGACAGTGCTACTACCTTGCGTCAGGGCACGGAATTCACGCTTCTTGATGGCCATGATTCCGGAAGGAATGTGGGCCTTGCAGAATTCTGCCTTGAAGTCATTCCAAGTGATGTTTTGCTCAGCATGCATGGCCTTGAATCCATCCCACCAAGCTCTGGAAGTTCCCCCGAGACAGTGAGCAGCATACGCCACCTTCTCACGGTCCTCAGTGCATCCGACTAGTTCCAGCAGATCCTCAATGGTGCGGACCCAGTCGTCTGCATCCAGGGGTTCAGCAGTCTCGATGAAGGTGGGTGGTGCATGCTTCTTGAACTCCGCCAACGTGGAACGTCCATTGCCGTTCCCCGCCGGCTGGTGATTGACAGCTTGAGCAATCATTTGGAGGGCTGCAGTGTTGGCTTGGCGTTCCTCTCGAAGGCTTGGAGAAGCTGAGCCATGTCCATGCTTGGAGGCGGTGGCGGTGGTGGAGCTTGTCCTTGGGTTTGGTCCCGACTGGCTCTTGCTTCGGCTTCTTGCTGCTGGGTAGAGGTACCGGTACGTGTTACACCAGGCATCCTGTTGGAGCGGTCAAGGTCTCATGATTGGGAAAGATGAGGGAAAGCGGTATAGATGGGATGCCTAGTAAGGGGGTTGGTATGACACCAATTGTTTTCATGCAAGGGCCAAAAGGCCAAACACATTCATTAAAATCCAAATGGGTGATGTAGTCGCTTACAAGTTCCCAAAGGAAAGTACGACGTTCACCAAACACGTCAAAAATGAACAAAACACTACATGGTTTCATATGAACCATTACAAGGTCTCGATTTCGCATAGGGGGTACACGACCTATCCTACCTTAAGGGTTATGAATTGGCCTATCCTAGTCCCGAACGGTGTCTAAGTGGTGGAATGCTCAGTCGCGTATTCCGGTTCCTCTAGGTCTTCCTCCTCATCTTTATCTGTCTCGGTTTCTTTGTAACTTGAGGGAGTGGGGGAGTGGAGGAGCTGAACACGGCGCTGCTTCGCCGGTGGCACCTTGAAGAGGTTGTGATATTCCTTCGCCATCATACGGCGTGGCTAAGATGATCCCTTGGCATGCGTAACCTGTGGGGGTCGCCCACCTCAATAGGCAACAACGGGCTGTCTAGGGGGTGCACCATCCTTCTTGATCTTGTCTGCCTTTGCCTGAGCTAGGCGGAGGAGTTCCTTAGTCTCGTGGAGTTCCTTCCGAAGCTCCATCGACTCCGAGGCCCAAATGATGTGCCAGGCTGTCAGCACACAAGCTGAAGTAGGTCTGGAAACGGAGGGGAAGCCCCTCGTCCATGGGTGGAGCTGGTACGCTGCTCTCATCATCACCCTCCTTATGATAAGGCAGGTAACGAGTGGCTGGCTCACTTTCCATCTCTGGCAGAAGATCCCGAAGGCGAGTCAGCACCTTGAGTGCAGCAGTCTCAACAGCGAGGAGCAGGGTCGCTGAGGGAGTCTTGGATTAGGGGGTGTTCGGATAGCCGGACTATACCTTCAGCCGGACTCCTGGACTATGAAGATACAAGATTGAAGACTTCGTCCCGTGTCCGGAAGGGACTTTCCTTGGTGTGGAAGGAAAGCTTGGCGATACGAATATTCAGATCTCTTACCATTGTAACCGACTTTGTGTAACCCTAACCCTCTCCGGTGTCTATATAAACCGGAGGGTTTTAGTCCGTAGGACAACATAGACAACAACAATCATACCATAGGCTAGCTTCTAGGGTTTAGCCTCCTCGATCTCGTGGTAGATCTACTCTTGTACTACCCATATCATCAATATTAATCAAGCATGACGTAGGGTTTTACCTCCATCGAGAGGGCCCGAACCTGGGTAAAACTTCGTGTCCCTTGCCTCCTGTTACCATCCGGCCTAGACGCACAGTTCGGGACCCCCTACCCGAGATCCGCCGGTTTTGACACCGACATTGGTGCTTTCATTGAGAGTTCCTCTGTGTCGTCACTGTCAGGCTCGATGGCTCCTACGATCATCGATAGCGATGCAGTCCAGGGTGAGACCTTCCTCCCCGGACAGATCTTCGTCTTCGACGGCTTCGCTCTGCGGGCCAATTCACTTGGCCGTCTGGAGCAGATCGAAAGCTACGCCCCTGGCCGTCAGGTCAGATTCGGAAGTTTAAACTACACGGCTGACATCCGCGGAGACTTGATCTTCGACGGATTCGAGCCACTGCCGAGCACGCTGCACTGTCCCGACGAGCATGATCTAGCTCTGCCGCCGAACAATGCCCTAGAGGCTGCACCCGCATCGGCTTCGACCCTTAATTCGGAGTCAACTGCGCCGATCGAGGATGGGCGGTTGGACACCACCTCGGGGGCCGCGATCCCAACGACGATCGAGCCGAACACCAGCCCCGCACTCCACGAGACTCGTGACTCCGAGGAGCCGGACTCCTCTCCGGACTCCGAACCCCCCGCGCCCCTACCAATCGAATCCGATTGGGCGCCGATCATGGAGTTTACTGCCGCGGACATCTTTCAGCACTCGCCTTTCGGCGATATTCTGAAGACACTGGAGTCTCTCTCTTTATCAGGAGAGTCCTGGCCGGACTACGGTCAGCAAGGTTGGGATTCGGACGATGGAGAAATTCAAAGCCCACCCACCACCCACTTCGTAGCCACTGTCGATGATTTAACTGACATGCCCGACTTCGACTCCGACGACATTGACGGTATGGACGCCGATGAAGGAGACTATAAAGAACCAGTGCCCATTGAGCCCTGGAGCGCCACCTCGTCATACGACGTATACATGGTGGACGCACCAAAAGATGACGACGAGGAGTGGAGGGACGCACCGAAGGATTGTTCCCTCAAATAGCAGTCAAAGCGGCGACGCAAGCGCCGCCCCAAAACCCGCCTCGACAAAAATAGCGATCACATAGACCCAGCACTGGAGCAGGGCGAACCGCTGCCGGACAACGGCAATCCGGATAATCAAACTGAACAAACAAATCCTATCAAGGATAATGGTCCGGACGACATAACGCCGGACAGGCACCCGGAGCAGCAGAATGGCCATAAAAGGCTCGTTGCCACCGCGAGGAGCCTTAAAAAGCAGAAGCGAAGGCTCAAGGCCGCGCAAAACACACTCCAATTCAGATGGAGAAAAATACTCAACATTGCAGCAAGGTACAGCGACAATCGCCCCTCCAAGAGCTACCCAAAGCGGAAGCTGCTACCCGAATTCGATGAGGAGGCCTCGGACCCCCCACAACCAAATATCAAAGCAGCCACCTGGTCAGATAGACGACCCCTGTACCAACACAGAACGACATTCAACGCCGCTCACTATACAACATGCGACCCATGCGAGGACTCGCACCCAAAGGACGGTGCAACAAGATCCATCTATGGACCACACAAGCGCACCCCATCATACAATGCAACACAACAAACATCTGAACAACGCGGCACACCCAGCTATAGGGGTGCCGCACCCCCCCTATGTTTCACCGATGAGGTGCTGGACCATGAATTTCCAGAGGGATTCAAGCCCGTAAACATAGAGGCATATGACGGAACAACAGACCCTGGGGTCTGGATTGAGGACTACATCCTTCATATCCATATGGCTCGAGGAGATGATCTCCACGCCATCAAGTACTTACCCCTCAAGCTCAAAGGGCCAGCTCATCACTGGCTCAAAGGCCTCCCCGAAAGCTCCATTGGAAGTTGGGAAGAGCTCGAAGACGCCTTTCGGGCAAATTTTCAAGGGACTTATGTCCGACATCCGGCTGCGGACGATCTGAGTCATATAACTCAACAGCCCGAAGAGTCAGCCCGAAATCTTTGGAATAGGTTTCTTACTAAAAAGAACCAGATTGTCGACTGTCCGGACGCCGAAGCCTTAGCGGCTTTCAAGCATAGCGTCCGTGACGAATGGCTCGCCAGACACCTCGGCCAAAATAAGCTGAGAACGATGACCGCATTAATAAACCTCATGACCCGCTTTTGCGTGGGTGAGGACAGCTGGCTAGCCAGATGCAGCACCAACGACCCTAGTACATCTTAAGTTAGAGATGGAAACGGGAAATCACGGTGCAACAGCAATAACAAACGCGGAATAAAGAAGACAGCACGAAGGGCGCGACAGTAAATGCCGGATTCAAAGTCTCTCGGCCAGGTTAAAAGCCGCCACCAAAGGCACCAGGGATGAACTGTCCAGCCTCAACAAAATTCTGGACCAAGTATGTCAGATCCATAGTACCCATGGCAAACCTGCTAATCATACCCACAGAGAATGTTGGGTCTTCAAGCAGTCCAGCAAGCTCAACGCCGTACACAAGGGGGAGGATACACCAAGTGAAGACGAGGACGAACCTCCCAAGCAAGACAAGGGGGAACAAAAGAAATTTCCACCCGAAGTCAAAACAGTAAACGTGTTACACGTGATCAAGGGAAAAAACAATGCGGCACTCCTAGAAAAATATACCCAAGTGCCTATCACCGCGAAGTCCTGCCACTGGTCATTTCAACCGATCACTTTCGACCATCGCGATTACTCAGCAAGTATCCGACACGCAGGATGGGCTGCCCCAGTATTAGACCCAGTAATTGGCGGACATCACTTCACACGAGTCTTGATGGACAGCGGCAGCAGCCTAAACCTAATATATCAGGATACAATCCGTGGGATGGGGTTAGACCCAACACAAATTCGCCATAGCAATACTACCTTTAAAGGAGTAATGCCAGGCCCAGGGGCTCGTTGCACGGGCTCCCTCCTACTACAAGTTATATCCGGCTCCCCCAATAACTTCCGTCGCGAGCATTTAACTTTCCACATCGCTCCGTTTCAAAGTGGCTATCAAGCACTGCTCGGACGCGAAGCTTTCGCTCGCTTTAATGCAATACCACACTACGCCTCCCTCACACTCAAGATGCCCGGTCCACGTGGCATCATTTCAGTGCACGGAAATATCAAGCGATCTCTGCGCGCCGAAGTGAGTGAGGCTGCCTTGGCAGCCGCACACTAAAGGCGCCCAGACCAGCAAAAGCATCCAATAGGTCGTCAAGACCTCAGACACAACTAATCAAGTCCGGCGCCACTACTTATACCGAATAAACGGTCACACCCCTATTTTTCAATACAAGGGGCTCAACGCGCGCAGACAAGTGGCAATTTCTTCTCATCTTGAATTACACATGGTTTCTTTAGAAAACTATCTTTTTGCACGACAACCTTTTCACCTAAATTCCTCTCTTTTACAGATGATCATCGTGCTACACCCATCCAGGATACGGCACAACAGAGACACAGGCATAGACGTGCAGCAGGGACCCGCCCCAAGGATTCTTTTTAGATTAAGACCCTGCGTAAACCTTTTTTTTTTACTGTCTCTTGTTGATACATATCCACCGTTGAGAAGGATGCTGACGTCTTGGCATGTGGCCACGCTAGAACAATGCACGTACCTGGGCACAAGGGGCTTCTTACAAAGGCCATTCTTTAGGCCCGGTTTATACCACAAAGACCGAATACCTTAGGGAGTGTTCGGCGTCGCGAGTTTGGCCCTATATGCATCAGCTCCGAATCATTGTCTTTGGTCAAATGTTGGGTTTGCCCGGCTCCTGTGTTTTGGTGCCTTACGTTCCGCTTTACCGGCTAAGGTAGCACCAGGAGAACTACTGCGATTGTGCCCTGGTTCATCCGGACGAGCACCTCAGTAGAGAAAGCCGAAAACTGACTGTCATGATATAGCGTGAGACTGGTCAACCACTCGATGACCTATGGGAATGTTAGAATTCCTCCGCCTTAACGAAGGGCCGTTTTCCGGCCAGGCATGTACGCACCCCGGGATTGGGAGATGCGGAGCCACCAGGGGCTATCTAGTAGCCCCACTGTCAAACTCCTATGGCTAAGTGAAAGTGTTAAAGCGTTATAGTCCGGTTGCCTCGCTCGCTCCGCTATCACCTCCTTTATAGGACCAAGACGCTGGGTCAAGTGTGAACATGTGTTTTTGCGAGCACCTCCGCATTATATGCGTGGGGGTTGAAGCCGACGACTGCAATCTTTCAAGTTATACACATGTATACATAAACGGCCGCCCAGGAGGCATCATATTACTTTCAGGAAAAAGTATAAAAATAGCCTTATGAAAATTTATAAAAGCATTTCGCTTACAATGAGATTACATATCACTCAAACATAATATTTTTTGAGCACTGGCTCTCTATCAAACAAGCACCCTCAAGAACTTCCTCAAAGTAGTGCTCAGCAGCCCTTCGATCTATGGCCGAATCCCGCGCTGCAACAGTGGTAGCTTCCATCTCCGCCCAATATGCTTTAACACGGGCAAAGGCCATTCGTGCGCCCTCTATGCACGCCGACCTCTTCATCGCATTAATGCGTGGCACCACGTCAAGGAACTGCTGCACCAAGCTGAAATAGCTGCTCGGTTTTGACCTTTCCGGCCATAGCTGATCCACAACAGACCTCATGGAGAGTCCGGACAACCTATTTAGTTCGGCCCATTCGGCTAATTGATCAGTCAATGAAAGCAGACGCTCGGGAGAATGGAACTGTTTCCAAAACAGCTGGTCTACTTCACGGGTCGTCTGACTCTGGAAGTACTTGGCCGCATCGGCAGCGCTCGCTGCCAAATCCATATACACATCATCCGAACTCCACAGCTGATCCAGAGGGGCATACCGTGGATCTCCGAACTTCCTCTACAACATAAAGGATTTCCCAGCCACAATATCCCCGGCTTCCCATAGCTCCTCCTTCTTTGCCCTCATAGCAGAGCGGAGGTCTTGTTTCGTCGTAGCAGCCTTCTCAAGGTCCGATGCCTTCGCTTGGTTTTCCTTTTCAAGGACCCGGCAACGGTCGGCGGCGGCTTTCAATTCTATGGCCATCTTGGCCATCTTGTCTCGACTCTCGCCATGCGCGGCCTTCTCGGCTCGCAACTCTTCGGCCGCCTTCAGAGCAGCCACATTACCCAACCTCGCTTGTTCCTTGGCTCGGGCAAGTTCCGCCCGCAAGGCTTCAACAGTGGCAGATCCATCTGCAGTCATAACATATTAACGATACTGGCTTCATGCTACTCTTATTATGTGGCGTTTACTAGATAATGACACTTACCATGTGCCTCGTCAAGCCTTTTGCTAACAAGCTCGATGTCGGCGTCCACCGCATCCAACTGCCGTTTTAAATGGGCAAACTCGCCAGTCCGGCCAGCCACCGGAGTTTCCATCACCTGCACATAAAGGCAGAATGGTTATTACCTGGGAATACGATCCTCTGTTCGTCATCATTTCCGACGACAACCAGAGTCTCAGGGGCTACTATCTACACAGGGCACACCTAGCATGTGCAGGACTATTAACGGTGTCCTGGACTAGGGGGTACTCATCACATCATCTCTCGATCAGTTGGATTGGGCCGAGGACCCCCATGGCCGCATACTCATGGGCCAGTTCGGACAACTGCCGCATACAAGGAAGATTCCACAAGACTTGGCGATCAAGACAAGGACTCCACCCCACCGGCGTATTCAGTTAGGACTCTTGTTATCCTAGGCCTCTGGTGCATTATATAAACCGAGGCCAGGCTAGTCGATAGAGATAGACAACAATCATACCATAGGCTAGCTTCTAGGGTTTAGCCTCTCCGATCTCGTGGTAGATCTACTCTTGTACTACCCATATCATCAATATTAATCAAGCAGGACGTAGGATTTTACCTCCATCAAGAGGGCCCGAACCTGGGTAAAACTTTGTGTCCCTTGCCTCCTGTTACCATCCGGCCTAGACGCACAGTTCAGGACCCCCTACCCGAGATCCGCCGGTTTTGACACCGACATTGGTGCTTTCATTGAGAGTTCCGCTGTGTGATCGACAAAAGGATCGATGGCTCGCCTGCAGATCAACTGCGACTTCGGCGTCTTCGTCACCAGTTCGACTGGTCACCTTGGTTCGACCAAGAATTGCGCCCCGTGTTCGGATCACCATGTTGGGACGAGGTCCTTCATCAAACATCAACTCCGATCTCTATCAAGATCACGGAGGAATCATCTATGGAGCTCGGGGGCTCAACGTCAACATTGCCCTCAAGCGACCGTGCTGTTTTTTTGGACAGTGAACTCGTATCTTCCTCCACCACCTCCTCGAGTATCGCTTTGACGATCGCTTTAGTGGAATTGTGCGGAATTGAGTCTGTAACAACCCTGGAAAATTTTGTCGAGTTCCGATGGAGGAATCTCTGGCAATCCACGATATACCGGAGCCCTGTCAAATCTGGATGGGAATTTGGATGAGTTTAGGGCGTGGTGTCCAGCTTCTAGCTCAGACGTCCTTTGGAAGATCCAACCGTTGATCGGCTGCGGAATTCCTATATCTACCACCTCCCAAAATTTCAGCTCGATCCGACCGTCCAAACTCCGGGAACCTTCCGATTAGTGCATCACTTTTCGGATCTGTTTTCTGCGCGAAAACGAATCCGACCCGAGTTCATCTTTTTTATGAACGGGATTTCTGACATCCCTTTTGAAGGAAGTTTTGTATGTGGTATTGTGTTGTGTTCCCGAACACATCCCACTAACTTTAAAATCTTTTGAACATGATCTTCAACATCATGCTGGTGTCAAACCAGTCTGGCAATATTACTCCACGGCTGCCGATCTGCGCTAGACACGTCGTCACTTTAGCCGAGCTCAACTTCTTCGGATCATCATCTCAGCAAGCCGAACAAGAGTCCGGCATCACAAAGGATAAATCATCATCAACATCGCCGCCCCACGGATTACACGGAGCGGGCATAGCGGCATCGCCGCACGGTTGCTTCATCAAGCCGGCATCGACCACGTCATGACCTGCATCGACATGGCCGCACTATTGCTTCTTCAAGCTGGTGTCCATCACACCGACCCACTTCCACTCATCGGCTGACGTCGAGGCTTCGACATCTCGGCTGGACCGGGGGCTTCGCCATCTCTTCATCAACCTACTCCGGACACTTCAGCGTCACTAGCCGACCAGCTCCGTCACGTTAGCTAGGCCGAGGGCTTTGCCTCGGCGAGTCAACCTTTACTAGCATTGCCATGCCGTCGTTTTATCGCCCATCAGGCAATGGGTGTGTGGAGCGAGTCCCAATTTTGGGAATCATCTTCTTTCGGATTGCTACAACAAATAAACCAGGTGCTATTAATCCCAGTATTTTTTGCTTGTTTGGGTTCATTTTTCCCAAGGAATTATTACTTTGGTTTGTGCATGATATGTACACAGGTCTATCAAATGGTGACCGCATTAATGACGGTCGCGTGGGGGTTCGATCAGTTTCCATACATAGTCTGGCGAACGCCATATCCGGAGCTCGGACCGACCTGTGAATTCAGGCTTTGCCACGCCTTTACTACATCATGCCGACGCCCTGCATCGACATTGACTTCGGCGCCAGGCCATATTTCTTCTATTCCTCACTTTGCATAAATTATTTATTATGCAACATTTTTTTAATTATCGTTATTACTATTATCTCCGGTTTGCACTATTTTTTGTGCACAGGAAAATGATCCTGGGACTTCGGCGTCACTCTGCCGGTCTGCATTGACCGTGCTATGTCACCACTTCGGCGTGTCGAGCTCTCCGCTCTGCCACCTCGGGACCAGCTTGGGGGATGGAACCTTGTCCCGCACCAAGGTCGGACCACGTCATCAATACCAAACACATTAACCAGCTAAGTCGCTTTCATGCTCAAAGCTTTAATTTCTAACTTGTGTTCGGTTCGACCAAGCATTATACTTATTTGGAAAAAAGTTGCTTGTAAAAAATTTCCTTGTCCAAACTTTGTTTGTGACGCATAAATTCAAATACCCAATTCATTTGGGGGCTTCGTTCCTTGTTCGTGTATTACGCCATAATATGCACCATATTGACTTAAGCGATTTGCAAGCTGGGTTGCCTCGCTCCTGTGTTTACCCCTACGTTCCCGATTGTTCAGCTAGGGAGTAAAGGGAGCACCTCTACGATTGTCATGATCGGGTCACCCGAGCCGGACCTCAGACTGGGTGAAGCCTCAAGCTAGCGCTCTTATAGTTTTCAATGATGGTCGGCACACAACGGAACTCATGAGTACAAAAAATCTATTGCACAAGTCTCATAATAACAATGAGCACCGAAGAAAGGTATCAGTGGGGGTACTATTTTCTTCGAAGATGCTTCTTACACTTCACGGTAATATAGCATAAGTTCCCTGAGCGCGCTTTGTCTGTTACAACCTTATGGCCTGATTGCCTGGTTATTGGAAACACCATCGATATTCTCGACAGATGGAGTACATAACACTTTTCGGTCCTTGACCGAAGAGGGAGAAGCTGATGGTCGGTTAAGACGCGTTTAAAGTTCGGTTGAACATAGATATGATATAAGTACTTCGGTACATGCAATCATTCTTCTACCCAAGTCACTTGGGGGCTCTTAAGTTTATTTGAGCCGTTTTATAATACGTGTTCTTCTTCTTAGTCGTTGCAAAGTTTTATTATTATTATTATTATTATTATTTATCACTCCTTTTTTCGACATGAGTGTGCGGTCACTAGCCGGGGAGCCTAATTTCTCTCTCAAAGCCGCTAGAGTTTAGTTTACTAAACTGGCCTGATGAGAAGTACTCCGCCCTCGGGATAGGAGGTTGAAGCCGTAGGCTGACCCGCTCGAAGTCTTGAGATAGGATGTATCATGTTAAAGCACGACAGAAGCACTTCTTTTTTCTAAGGCCAACTTTCGGATTGGCACCGAACACTTGATATTGTTCGGACGTCATGTTTTTACTGACGTTTCTTGGTTTTCCAAGCTTTTTGGCATTTTTAAACTATTTGTGCTTTTCCAGCATTAGTCTCGTAGTGCAACGCCGGACACCTTTAGGGATTCGGCAAAAACATTCTCAGATATTGCTATATATGCTTCGGTTTCGAATTGTGTCTTCGGTCAATAGTTGGGTTGCCCGGCTCCTGCACTTGCTTCCTACGTTCCGTTTTGTTTGGCTAGGCGTGCAAAGGGAGAACCACTGCGATTGTGCTTCCAGCTCACATGGTTAAGCACCTCAGTGGAGAAAGCTGAAAACTGACTTTCATAATAAGCGTAAACTGGTCAGCGATCCGATGACTATGTTAAATGATGGGCCGTTCATAACATTGGCCGAAGTGTTTACGGCTTGACCCCGACTGTCGCCGAACACTACCAGGGGCTATTAACTAGCCTCCCAAACTAAATCCTCAATATTTTGCTCTTACATTAGAGCTGAGGTTTAATGATCATGCTTAGCATGACAACCCAGAGAAAGGAACCGATAGCGGGACTATTTTCTTTGGAAGACATTTCTTCTGTTAAACAACAATATAACTCTCTGCGTACCTTTGTTTATAAAACCGTATGGCTAGATTGCCTTGTTTGTTGTAAATCTTTGCCCTCATAAAGGCTTTATAAAGTAGGACAAACACTCCTCGGCTACTGGCCGAGGAGGTGGAAGCCGATGGTCGGTCAACAAAACTTTGTACAATGCAGATCCGAGCATTAATGATGCAAAGTACTTGGATACATAGAGTCATTACACATAATTTGTGATTTTACTATGGATATCGATCCTTAATTCGGCCACCCGTGCCCGCATTAAGGCTTGGGGGCTACTGGGCTTCGGCCTTATTATTTACAAATATTAAAGGGGCACATCGATCCCCTGATCTGGTGTTGCCACCCGACCAGTGTCTCGGGGGCTACTGCATTGCCTGTTCAATGCAGAAAATTTTAAGTGCTATACAGTTGCCGAGGAGATTTTGATCCTCAGGTTTGTCGGCCGCACCCAACCTGAGCCTCGAGGACTAAGAACGCCGCTTTTTGTGTCCCGAAGTATTCTGCCGAGCTAGGACTTGATCCTCAGGCCGATTCTGCAAATCAACTTGAGTCTCAGCGGCTACTGGGATCAGCGGTCTTACGTCATCCTTCAGGTGCATCTCGGGTTTTAGACCGATACACATCTCGAGTCTCAGCGGCTACTGGCCATATATCTCGGCAGAGAATAAATTGCAATAATAAAAAATATTGACAAAAAATCGGCCCACAGTCGGGGTGGTGCACCACCTCGGAAGCAGTCCGGCATAAAGCTCGGGCGCTAGTGGCTGGCTCCATAGAGGGCATTTCCGGCATTAAGCTCGGCTCAACTCCATGAACTTTTTTGAACCAAGGTGATATGACACCTCGGATATAGTCCGACGTTGGAGGTGGGACACTGTCCGGCGTTGGAGCTCGGATATAGTCCGGCATTGGAGCTCGGATACAGTCCGGCGTTGGAGCTTGGACATAGTCTAGCGTTGGAGCTCGGATACATTCCGGCGTTGGAGCTCGGAAGCGGTCCGGCATTGGTGCTCGGCCGCAAAAGATACCTCGAATGCAGTCCGGCGTTAGAGCTCGGATGCAAGAGGACACTTCGGACGCAAGAGGACACTGCCTCCCGGGAACAACTTCAAACCCGAGGTGTGGCATAAAAATAACAAGGCATTGATAAAGGTCGGAAACTTAAAGGGGCTCCTCGGATACCCGACGTGTAAAATCGTCGAATGCATTTCAGCGATCCTCAAGATCGAAAATGAGAAGATTTGTTGAACCAGTTTTCAAGACCGTCAACCAAAGATGAAGAACAGTTCAGAAGAATCGAGGAGCGTCCCTAACTTGAAGACCGGTTCAGGGGGCTACTGACGGTGTCCTGGACTAGGGGGTACTCATCACATCGTCTCCCAATCAGTTGGATTGGGCCGAGGACCCCCATGGCCGCATACTCATGGGCCAGTTCGGACAGCTGCCACATACAAGGAATATTCCACAAGACTTGGCGATCAAGACAAGGACTCCACCCCACCGGCGTATTCGGCTAGGACTCTTGTTATCCTAGGCCTCTGGTGCATTATATAAACCGAGGCCAGGCTAGTCGATAGAGATAGACAACAATCATACCATAGGCTAGCTTCTAGGGTTTAGCCTCTCCGATCTCGTGGTAGATCTACTCTTGTACTACCCATATCATCAATATTAATCAAGCAGGACGTAGGGTTTTACCTCCATCAAGAGGGCCCGAACCTGGGTAAAACTTTGTGTCCCTTGCCTCCTATTACCATCCGGCCTAGACGCACAGTTCGGGACCGCCTACCCGAGATCCGCCAGTTTTGACACTGACAACTATCATACATTATTTTACATACCTCAAAGCCTGTCAGTAGACTCATAAAAGCTTCATGCAATCCGCTTTCGGCGGACGCGATTTTCTCCACCACTGTATCCATCAGCATACGGTGTTCATCTGAGATGGCCGCTCGCCCCACCAACTCCCTCAGAACATCCGATCGCACACTAGACGGTGCCAGACTCTTTTGTCTGCTCTCTTCGGGAGCCGGACACTGGGAGCTTCGGGGGTCGATGGGATTATCTTCTGGCCTCACCGGATTCGGAGAGGCCCTCCGCGACGACACTTCAGGGTCGCCCACTTCTGGAGCGGAGGAGTCTGGAGGAGACGTTTCGCTCTCCATCATCTCTGGAAGAAGATCCCCCGAAGATGAACTCATTTGAGAGGGGCTAAGGCCCGAACTGCAAAAATATAGGCGGTGGTTATTTTCTCAGAAGAAAAAGATGGCATATCTATACTGTTAAAGTATTTCAGGTCACTTACGACTCGCGGGAGAATTGATCCCCCCGCGGACTTTGTGCGGCAAAAGCACCCCCTAAGGTAGGACCCCCTGTGGGAGATTTCTTCTCCCGTTTGGGAGCCTCGGCTTCCGAATCTCCGGGCGCAGTCCTTTTCCTCTTCTGGTCGTCTTCCTTCATAAAGATGCTCGCTCCCTCAGTTACAATGGGCAGCGTTGGGGGCCCGCGTCCGGCCGTATTACCCTCTGCAGTATCTTCCTTCAAGGGCTCCGAGCAAGGTGCGGTCTGGAGCATCTTTTCCAATACCGGATTTTCCAAACCCTCAGGGAGGGGGGCTGAACACCGAATCAACCTCGCCTTTGTTAGCCAGTCCTGGTCAAAAAGCGAACTCTCAGAAATAACTTCATAGCAAAGGAGAGATAGTATGTTCGGCCGGAAGATGCCTTACCTGTTCGGCGGCGCGATTACAACTCATGCCCACGTCCTCGGTGATTTCCGAACACTCCACTTGAGGTCCGAAGAACGACTTGTACATCTCCTCGTGCGTCAGGCCGAGGAAATTTTGAATGACATGCAGTCCCTCAGGATTGAACTCCCACAAGCGAAGGGGCCGGCGTTTGCAAGGCTGGACTTGACGGACTGATAACCCACAAGTATAGGGGATCGCAACAGTTTTCGAGGGTAGAGTATTCAACCCAAATTTGTTGATTCGACACAAGGGGAGACAAAGAATATTCTCAAGTATTAGCAGCTGAGTTGTCAATTCAAGCACACCTGGAAACTTAGTATCTGCAGCAAAGTGTTTAGTAGCAAAGTAATATGATAGTGGTGATAACGGTAATAAAGTAAAGACAACAAAAGTAATGTTTTTGGTATTTTTGTAGTGATTGTAACAGTAGCAACGGAAAAGTAAATAAGCGTAAACCAGTATATGGAAAACTCGTAGGCACCGGATCAATGATGGATAATTATGCCGGATGTGGTTCATCATGTAATAGTCATAACATAGGGTGACATAGAACTAGCTCCAGTTCATCAATATAATGTAGGCATGTATTCCGTAAATAGTCATACGTGCTTATGGAAAAGAACTTGCATGACATCTTTTGTCCTACCCTCCCGTGGCAGCGGGATCCTATTGGAAACTAAGGGATATTAAGGCCTCCTTTTAATAGAGAACCGGAACAAAGCATTAACACATAGTGAATACATGAACTCCTCAAACTATGGTCATCACTTGGAGTGGTCCTGATTATTGTCACTTCAGGGTTGCCGGATCATAACACATAGTAGGTGACTATAGACTTGCAAGATAGGATCTAGAACTCACATATATTCATGAAAACATAATAGGTTCAGATCTGAAATCATGGCACTCGGGCCCTAGTGACAAGCATTAAGCATAGCAAAGTCATAGCAACATCAATCTCAGAACATAGTGGATACTAGGGATCAAACCCTAACAAAACTAACTTGATTACATGATAAATCTCATCCAACCCATCACCGTCCAGCAAGCCTACGATGCAATTACTCACGCACGGCGGTGAGCATCATGAAATTGGTGATGGAGGATGGTTGATGATGACGACGACGACGAATCCCCCTCTCCGGAGCCCCGAACGGACTCCAGATCAGCCCTCCCAAGAGAGATTAGGGCTTGGCAGCGGCTCCATATCGTAAAACGCGATGGAACGTTCTCTCTGATTTTTTTCTCCTCGAAAGCCAATATATGGAGTTGGAGTTGGTGTCGGAGGGCCACCAGGGGGCCCACGAGATAGGGGGGCGCACCCAGGGGATTTTTTATTATTTATTCTAAGATATTCCGTGGACAGGGTATGGCCCCCCTGGTCTTCATCTTCGGCGAGGATTTTTTATTATTTATTCTAAGATATTCCGTGGAGTTTCAGGTCATTCCGAGAACTTTTGTTTTCTGCACATAAAACAACACCATGGCAATTCTGCTGAAAACAACGTCAGTCCGGGTTAGTTCCATTCAAATCATACAAGTTAGAGTCCAAAACAAGGGCAAAAGTGTTTGGAAAAGTAGATACGACGGAGACGTATCAACTCCCCCAAGCTTAAACCCTTGCTTGTCCTCAAGCAATTCAGTTGACAAACTGGAAGAGAAAAAGAAAAACTTTTACAAACTCTGTTTGCTCTTGTTGTTGTAAACATGAAAAGCCAACATTCAAGTTTCAGCAATTATTATTAACTACCCATACTCACAATAACACGTAGGTCTCACAATTACTCATATCAATAGCATAATTAGCTAGCGAGCCATAATAATAAAACTCGGATGACAACACTTTCTCAAAATAATCATAACATGATATAACAAAATGGTATCTCGCTAGCCCTTTCTGAGACCGCAAAACATAAATGCAGAGCACCTTTAAAGATCAAGGACTGACTAAACATTGTAATTCATGGTAAAAGAGATCCAGTCAAGTCATACCCAATATAAACCAATCATAATGAATGCAAACGACAGTGTGCTCTCCAGCGGGTGCTTTTTAATAAGAAGGGTGATGACTCAACATAAAAGTAAATAGATAGGCCCTTCGCACAGGGAAGCAGGGATTTGTAGAGGTGCCAGAGCTCGATTTTTGAAATAGAGATAAATAATATTTTGAGCAGCATACTTTCACTGTCAACGTAACAACTATGAGATGGCTGTATCTTCCATACTACATGCATTATAGGCAGTTCCCAAACAGAATGGTAAAGGTTTATACTCCCCCTCCTCCACAAGCATCAATCCATGGCTTGCTCGAAACAACGAGTGCCTCCAACATTCAACGGGTCCCAGCGGGAGTTTTGTTTAAGTATTTTGATTTGCTTTGATCTTTTTGGATCATGGGACTGGGCATCCCGGTTACCGTCCCTTTCTCGTGAATGAGGAGCGGAGTCCACTCCTCTTGAGAATAACCCACCTAGCATGGAGGATATAGGCAGCCATAGTTGCACATGAGCTGCTCGAGCATACAAAATAGAATTTCATTGGAAGGTTTGGAGTTTGGCACATACAAATTTACTTGGAACGACAGGTAGATACCGCATATAGGAAGGTATAGTGGACTCATATGGAACAACTTTGGGGTTTAAGGAGTTTGGATGCACAAGCAGTATTCCTGCTTAGTACAGGTGAAGGCTAGCAAAAGACTGGGAAGCGACCAACTGAGAGAGCGACAACAGTCGTAAACATGCATTAAAATTAATTCACACCAAATATAAGCATGAGTAGGATATAATCCACCATGAACATAAATATCATGAAGGCTATGTTGATTTGATTCAACTACATGCGTGAACATGTGCCAAGTCGAGTCACTCAATTCATTTAAAGGAGGATACCATCCTATCATACCACATCATAATCATCTCAATAGCATGTTGGCACGCAAGGTTAACCATTATAACTCATAGCTAATCAAGCATGGCACAAGCAACTAAAATCTCTAAATGTCATTGCAAATATGTTTACTTCATAATAGCTGAATCAGGAACGATGAATCATCATATTTACAAAAACAAGAGAGGTCGAGTTCATACCAACTTTTCTCATCCCAATGAGTCCATCATATATCATCATTATTGCCTTTCACTTGCACGACCGAACGGTGTGTATAATAATAGGAGTGCATGTGCATTGGACTAAGCTGGAATCTGCAAGCATTCAACTCAAGAGAGAAGACAAGTAATATGGGCTCTAAGTTAAATAAACAATCATGCATATAAGAGCCACTAAGCATTTTCAATATAGTCTTCTCGACCCCCAAAGAAAGGAAAAGAAAAATAAAAACTATTTACACGGGAAAGCTCCCAACAAGCAAAAGAAGGACGGGAAATATTTTTGGGTTTTCTTTTTAATTCTACTACAAGCATGGAAAGTAGACTAACACTAATTTTTTGTTTTTTTCTTAAGGTTTATCAAACACACAAGAAGAAAGCTAGAAAAATAAATTTAAACTAACATGGATATTACAATGAAAGAGTATGAGCACCGACATCTAGCAATGAGTGTGAACATGAATGTAATGTCGGTGGGAAATACGTACTCCCCCAAGCTTAGGCTTTTGGCCTAAGTTGGTCTATTGCCAGGGATAACCTGGCTGATATCCGTAGGTGAAGCTGGGGTCATACTGCGATGAAGAACAGTTGGGATCATAATGTGATGAAGAGGACTCTGACTGCCACTGGCTGGCAACCGCCTCAGGATCCCAAGAATAAACAGACATTCATGGAGGCTCCGGTTCCGAGGCTGGTGCAGGATTCCGATAGGCTTGAACAGCCGCCCACGGAACAATGTAAGTACCTGCAGACAAGTTAAACAAAGAGGGAGCAGGCAAAGTAATAGTCTCAGGGTGATGTTTATCAAAGTACAATTTATATTTAAGCGCCCTTTCGCGATTCTTAACAAGAAAATCATGCGCTACTATACTCTTATAATCTAAATAAGCATGGGGTAGCGCTGTTTCTTCTTTCTCCTCATGCCTAATAGGTATTTCAAAATGTTCAGCTAGGCGTGAAGCATAAATGCCTCCAAAGATGGGGCCCTTAGTACGGTTCATACTCAACCGTCTAGCAACAATTCCACCCATACTAACAGAGTTATTGCGGTATAAACAGGGAGCAAAATAATAATATCAGGAATGCTAAGGTTCCCACAGTTCCCGTGACCAATCAAGCAACGACTAGCAAATAAGGCAAAGTAGCGTAAAACAGGGAAATGTATGCTAGTAATTCTTGCATCAGAAACCTTACTGGTTTCTCCCACAGTGATAGTGTGAATATAAGCTTCCACTTCATTACAGTGTGGTTCATCTAAAGAACCCTCGAAAGGTATTTTGCAAACCTCGCAAAATGCAGCTAATGTCATCTCCCTAGCAACATCATATAAATGGAACTCTACTGTTGGAGGTGATTTCTTAGGGAAAAAGTAGAAGTTCTGCACAAAAGTATTTGTGATTAAGAGATACTGATGACGTTGGTCGCGGAGGAAGTTGGTGAGGCCGGCGTTCTCAATCAATAGATAGAAATCTTCATAAATCCCGGCACTCCTCAAGAAGTCATCGGAAGGCCATTCACACGGCCGGACCTCCGCGATACGAGGCAGATTAAATTTGGGCTTCTGTTCTTCTTCCTTTTGTTTCTCCTTAGAACTTTGGCTCGACGAGCCCCTCAAAAGTCTGTTCATTATTTCAAGGAACAATCTCCCCAAGCAGTTTTGCGAGAGGTGCTTTGAGCAAGGAGATCGAAAATTGCAGCAAAAGTTGCTGGAACACGCGCTTGAGTTGGTTTTTCGGGTTTGTGCGAGACAGAGGAAGAAGATGGGTGTAGGAATAAGTGGAGGAGGGCCACCGTGGGCCCACGAGGCAGGGGGGCGCGCCCAGGGGGTAGGGCGCACCCTCCACCCTCGTGACCAGGTGGCAGCTCCCCCCGCGGTAATTTTTGCACTAAAAATCCTTAGATATTCCTGAAAAAATCATATTAAATTGGCATGGCATTCTGAGGACTTTTATTTTCGGGATATTTTTATATTGCATGGATAAGTCAGGAAACAGACATAAAATACTATTTTACTTTATTTCTACTAAAGAACAGAAAATATAAAGAGGGTACAGAAGGTTGTGCTTCTAGTTTCATCCATCTCATGCTCATAAAAAAGAATCCACTAACAAGGTTGATCAAGTCTTGTTAACAAACTCATTCCGATAATCATGGAACCGGAGAAATTTCGAATAACACTATGTTACCTCAACGGGGATATGGACATCCCCAACAATAAGTATATCATATTTCTTTTTGGCAGTAGGAAGAGGAAATTCAAAACCTCCAAATATAATCGATGGAATTTTTCCAATAGAGTTGACACTATAAACTTGAGGTTGTTTCCTCGGAAAGCGCACTGTATGCTCATTACCATTAACATGAAAAGTGACATTGCCTTTGTTGCAATCAATAACAGCCCCTGCAGTATTAAGGAAAGGTCTTCCAAGAATAATAGACATACTATCATCCTCGGGAATATCAAGAATAACAAAGTCCGTTAAAATAGTAACGTTTGCAACCACAACAGGTACATCCTCACAAATACCGACAGGTATAGCAGTTGATTTATCAGCCATTTGCAAAGATATTTCAGTAGGTGTCAACTTATTCAAGTCAAGTCTACGATATAAAGAGAGAGGCATAACACTAACACCGGCTCCAAGATCACATAAAGTAGTTTTAACATAATTTCTTTTAATGGAGCATGGTATAGTAGGTACTCCTGGATCTCCAAGTTTCTTTGGTATTCCACCCTTAAAAGTGTAATTAGCAAGCATGGTGGAAATTTAAGCCTTCGGTATCTTTCTTTTATTAGTAATGATATCCTTCATATACTTAGCATAAGGATTTGTTTTGAGCACATCAATCAATCGCATACGCAAAAAGATAGGTCTAATCATTTCAGCAAAGCGCTCAAAATCCTCATCATCCTTTTTCTTGGATGGTTTCAGAGGAAAAGGCATGGGTTTCTGAACCCATGGTTCTCTTTCTTTACCAGGTTTCCTAGCAATGAAGTCTCTTTTATCATAACGTTTATTCTTTGATTGTGGGTTATCAAGATCAACAGCAGGTTCAACTTCTACATCATTATCATTACTAGGTTGAGCATCATCATGAACATCATCATTAACATTTTCACTAGGTTCATGTTCATTACCAGATTGTGTTTCAGCATCAGACATAGAGATATCATTTGGATTATCAGGTGGTTCAACAATAGGTTCACTAGAAGTTTGCATAGTTCTATCATTTTTCTTTTTCTTCCTTTTAGAAGAACTAGGTGCATCAATATTATTTCTTTGAGAATCTTGCTCGATTCTCTTAGGGTGGCCTTCAGGATAAAAAGGTTCCTGAGTCATTCTACCAGTTCTAGTAGCCACTCTAACAGCATAATCATTTTTCTTACTATTCATTTCATCAAGCATTTCTTTCTGAGCTTTAAGTACTTGTTCTACTTGAGTGGTAACCATAGAAGCATGTTTGCTAACAAATTTAAGTTCACCTCTAGTATTATCAATATAATCACTCAAGCATTTAATCATAAAGGTATTCTGCTTTAATTGTCTACCAAAATAAGCATTAAAGTCATCTTGCTTAAACATAAAGTCATCAAACTCATCCAAGCACTGAATAGCAATTTTAGTAGGAGGGACTTCAACTTTATCATATCTATAGAGAGAATTTACCTTTACTACCTGTGTCGGGATATCGGGAGGTTCTTCAGTAAATAAGTAATTGAGATCATATACTTCTTCAACAGGTGTCGGTGTACAAAAGTAGGTGTACCTTAGTATCCCGAACTTGTGCACGGGCAGTCGCAGCGTCCCGCGGCAAGGCTTGCCGGGCGACCGCCAAGATCCTCCATGGTTCCTTTGGAGCCATTCAAGAACAAAGTATTCGAGCCAAGCGCAAGGCCCTGGCAAGAGGAGCTTGCCGCGAAGGCCACTCGAAGCACAAAGACCCCGGCAAGAGGAGCTTGCCGGGAAGACAAACCAAGGCATCTCGAGAAGCTTGCGGTGACGCGCTGCGCGTCCCGGCAAGACCCGGTGAGCGACAAGCTCCCGGACGCGACGAGACCCGGCGAGCGACAAGCTCCCGGACGTGACAAGACAACATCCGCGGCAAGGCGCTTGCCGCGGCAAGCTACTACCCCGCAGCCCGCGCTCCAGCTCACCCACCAACGTGTCGCTCTGGGACCGTTCCTGGCGTACATGGCGGGAGGCTGTGAAGCCAGGGGCATGCGGTGGCAAGCAGACGCTGACAAGATAGCCATCGTGGCAAATGGTGGCGCCCCTGACGGTCCCTTTCCGCACCGTCTAGGCGACAGAGACAGGCATTTAATGCCTTTGTCCCCTGCCGTCAGGGTTAGGTATGATACAACTGTAGAAAGCGGTGGCGCCAACCACCACCTCTTTTACCTTTTTGCCCTCATCTCTGTTGCCACCTGTCGGTGACCCCTTTGACATATAAAAGGAGGCCGATGCGCAACAGGGGGGGGGGCGATCATTCTCACGCTCGATCTGGCTAGCCATCCAAGTGTACTGTAGCATTCATCGCTCCCGAGCAAGAACACAAATACAAACCAAAGCAGGAGTAGGGCTTTACGCATCCGTGCGGCCCGAACCTGGGTAAACTAATCGCGTCGCTCATGCGCTTCCCCTCGATATGCTCTTCGCGCACTCTCCGCCCCCTGCCGAACCGAAAGGGGCCCCGGTCCGCCGCGGTCCCATAGGTGTCCGTGGGATCAGTCACCCCCGACAACAGGCGGTAAATTAAGACCATGTATTTCTTCAATAGGAGGTAAATTCTTAACAGCTTCAGCTTTAATACCTTTTTCTTTCATAGATTTCTTTGCCTCTTGCATATCTTCGGGACTGAGAAATAGAACACCTCTCTTCTTCGGAGTTGGTTTAGGAATAGGCTCAGTAATTGGCTCAGGAGCTGGCTCAGGAATTGGCTCGGGAGGTGGCTCAGGAGGTGCCCAATTATTTTCATTTGCCAACATATTATTCAATAAAATTTCAGCGTCATCCGGTGTTCTTTCCCTGAAAAGAGAACCAGCACAACTATCCAGGTAATCTCTGGAAGCATCAGTTAGTCCATTATAAAAGATATCAAATATTTCAGGTTTCTTAAGAGGATGATCAGGCAAAGCATTAAGTAACTTGAGAAGCCTCCCCCAAGCTTGTGGGAGACTCTCTTCTTCAATTTGCACAAAATTGTATATTTCCCTCAAAGCAGCTTGTTTCTTATGAGCAGGGAAATATTTAGCAGAGAAGTAATGAATCATATCCTGGGGACTTTGCACACATGCAGGATCAAGAGAATTAAACCATTTCTTAGCATCACCCTTTAATGAGAACAGAAATATTTTGAGTATATAAAAGTGGCGCGATCTGAGATTATTAGTAAACAGGGCAGCTATTTCATCTAACTTACGAAGATGTGCCACAACAGTTTCAGATTCATAGCCATAAAAAGGATCAGATTCAACCAAAGTAATTATATCTGGATCAACAGTAATATCATAATAATCCTGATCAGGAACGCATATAGGTGAAGTAGCAAAAGCAGGGTCGGGTCTCATCCTACCTCTAAAAGATTCCTTACTCCACTTAATAAGTAACCTCTTACGTTCAGGTTTATCCGGACAAGCAAGAATAGCTTCATAAGATTCATTATTAAAAAGATAACCCTCAGGAATAACAGGCATAGGTTCATCATCACTAACATCATCGTCTTCAGGTTCACTAATTTCTCTTTCTCTAGACTTAGAAATTTGCTCATCTAGAAATTCACCAAGTGGCACAGTAGTATCAAGCATAGAAGTAGTTCCATCATAAGTATCATGCATAGCAGAAGTGGCATCATTAATAACATGCGACATATCAGAATTCATAGCAGTAGTAGGTTTAGGTGTCGCTAGCTTACTCATAACAGAAGGTGAATCAAGTGCAGAGCTAGATGGCAGTTCCTTACCTCCCCTCGTAGTTGAGGGATAAATTTTTGTCTTAGCATCTTTCAAGTTCTTCATAGTGTCTAGCAGATATAAATCCCAAGTGACTCAAAGAATTTTGCTATGTTCCCCAGCAACGGCGCCAGAAAAAGGTCTTGATAACCCACAAGTATAGGGGATCGCAACAGTTTTCGAGGGTAGAGTATTCAACCCAAATTTGTTGATTCGACACAAGGAGAGCCAAAGAATATTCTCAAGTATTAGCAGCTGAGTTGTCAATTCAACCACACCTGGAAACTTAGTATCTGCAGCAAAGTGTTTAGTAGCAAAGTAATATGATAGTGGTGATAACGGTAATAAAGTAAAGACAGCAAAAGTAATGTTTTTGGTATTTTTGTAGTGATTGTAATAGTAGCAACGGAAAAGTAAATAAGCGTAAACCAGTATATGGAAAACTCGTAGGCACCGGATCAATGATGGATAATTATGTCGGATGTGGTTCATCATGTAACAATCATAACATAGGGTGACACAGAACTAGCTCCAGTTCATCAATATAATGTAGGCATGTATTCCGTAAATAGTCATACGTGCTTATGGAAAAGAACTTGCATGACATCTTTTGTCCTACCCTCCCGTGGCAGCGGGGTCCTATTGGAAACTAAGGGATATTAAGGCCTCCTTTGAATAGAGAACCGGAACAAAGCATTAACTCATAGTGAGTACATGAACTCCTCAAACTATGGTCATCACCAGGAGTGGTCCCGATTATTGTCACTTCGGGGTTCCCGGATCATAACACATAGTAGGTGACTATAGACTTGCAAGATAGGATCTAGAACTCACATATATTCATGAAAACATAATAGGTTCAGATCTGAAATCATGGCACTCGGGCCCTAGTGACAAGCATTAAGCATAGCAAAGTCATAGCAACATCAATCTCAGAACATAGTGGATACTAGGGATCAAACCCTAACAAAACTAACTTGATTACATGATAAATCTCATCCAACCCATCACCGTCCAGCAAGCCTACGATGCAATTACTCATGCACGGCGGTGAGCATCATGAAATTGGTGATGGAGGATGGTTGATGATGACGGCGGCGACGAATCCCCCTCTCCGGAGCCCCGAACGGACTCCAGATCAGCCCTCCCAAGAGAGATTAGGGCTTGGCGGCGGCTCCGTATCGTAAAACGCGATGAAACTTTCTCTATGATTTTTTTCTCCTCGAAAGCCAATATATGGAGTTGGAGTTGGTGTCGGAGGGCCACCAGGGGGCCCACGAGGTAGGGGGGCGTGCCCAGGGGGGAGGGGCGTGCCCCCCACCCTCATGGACAGGGTGTGGGCCCCCTGGTCTTCATCTTTGGCGAGGATTTTTTATTTTTTATTCTAAGATATTCCGTGGAGTTTCAGGTCATTCCGAGAACTTTTGTTTTCTACACATAAAACAACACCATGGCAATTCTGCTGAAAACAGCGTCAGTCCGTGTTAGTTCCATTCAAATCATACAAGTCAGAGTCCAAAACAAGGGCAAAAGTGTTTTGGAAAAGTAGATACGACGGAGACGTATCACGGACCAGCATGACTTGTATCACCGCAATCAAACTGAGATGTCCATTAAAGAGATCTCGAATGCGGCTTTGCAGTATAGGCACGTCCTTGGCTGGACCCCAACTCAGTCCTCTGCTAATCCATGACATCAGTTGTGGTGGAGGGCCCGAGCGGAAAACGGGGGCGGCCGCCCACTTGGCACTTCTAGGAGCCGTGATGTAGAACCACTCCTGTTGCCACAATTCAGATACCTCTGGGATGGAACCTTTGGGCCATGAAGCTCCCTTCATCTTGCGTATTGAGGCACCTCCACACGCCGCATGTTGCCCCTCGATCATCTTCGGCTTTACTTCAAAGGTCTTGAGCCATAGGTCAAAGTGAGGGGTAACCCGGAGGAAGGCCTCGCACACGACAATAAATGTCGTGATATGAAGAAAGGAGTCCGGAGCTAGATCGTGGAAATCTAGCCCATAGTAAAACATCAAGCCCCTCACGAAAGGATCCAAAGCAAGGCCTAGACCTTGGAGGAAGTGGGAGACGAACACGAAGCTCTCGTTGGCTTCGGGGGAAGGGACGGCCTTCCCCCGGGGAGGCAGCCGATGCAAAATCTCGGCGGTCAGATATCTGGCCTCCCTGATCCTTTTGATGTCTTCTTCCATGACGGAGGAAGGCACCCATCAGCCTTGAAGGCTAGATCCAGACATGACTGAAGGTTCAGAGCACCTGACCTGGACTTTGGGCGCTTGAGGTTGAGGCGGGGGAAGGGTTCGATTGAGCACGGGAGGGAAAAATAAAAGCCTTGTCCCTTTATAAAGAGGGTGAATATCAAGTGTCCTCTCCATGTCCATTTGGACTTGCCTGTAATCTAGGAGTCCCAGAAGCGGTTGGGTTAACCACGCCCGTATTGATGAGAATCCCGGAATAAGGGGACACGATCTCTGCTTTAACAAGACGTGCCAAGGGAACCGCCTCGCATAACACGCTGAGGTGGGGTAATAAAACGATTCGGAGAAAGGCTTGGCCGCGGTGCGATATCACACTACGGAATACGTCAGCAGAGTAGATTTGTGCAAATATTATTCTCTCTATGGCAATATGTGGAAACTTATTTTGCAGAGCCGGACACTGTCTTTGTGTTCAAAACCTTCTATGAAGTACTTGGAGGAGGAACCCGCCTTGCAATGCCGAAGACAATCTGCGCGCCGGACTCGTCATCATTGAAGCCTGGTTCAGGGGCTACTGAGGGAGTCCTGGATTAGGGGGTGTTCGGATAGCCGGACTATACCTTTAGCCGGACTCCTGGACTATGAAGATACAAGATTGAAGACTTCGTCCCGTGTCCGGAAGGGACTTTCCTTGGCGTGGAAGGCAAGCTTCGCGATACGGATATTCAGATCTCCTACCATTGTAACCGACTTTGTGTAATCCTAACCCTCTTCGGTGTCTATATAAACCAGAGGGTTTTAGTCCGTAGGACAACATAGACAACAACAATCATACCATAGGCTAGCTTCTAGGGTTTAGCCTCCTTAATCTCGTGGTAGATCTACTCTTATACTACCCATATCATCAATATTAATCAAGCAGGACGTAGGGTTTTTCCTCCATCGAGAGGGCCCGAACCTGGGTAAAACTTCGTGTCCCTTGCCTCCTGTTACCATTCGGCCTAGACGCACAGTTCGAGACCCCCTACCCGAGATCCGCTGGTTTTGACACCGATAGTCGCCATCTGGGGTCCTTCAAAGAACCAGCTTGCGGAGAGTCGTTCGCCCTCACGACTACCTCCACGTGATATTCCTTCTTGGCGCTGTTGATCCAGTGCTCGTGATAGGAGAAGGTGGGGGCTCGAGTGAACTGGCACTTCTTGAGGCTGTCCTCAAGAAACACGGGAAATCCAGTGGTCAGGAAGTCCTCGGGTACAACGGCCATCTACAAAAGTGTGAGGGGAAGGGTCAATAGAGGGGATATGACCCATGTTTGGGATTTTTTTTTAGAAAACACAGGTATATAGGTAGTTTTGTAGATAGTCTCACTCTAACTATCGTCCATGCTAACTAAGGCTTCCTACAGTTAGGATGGCTCTGATACCAGCTCTATGGGGACCCCGACTCATAAGTCGTGATCACCGAATGCCTGTGTACAGTGATCCCAGAGATCAATGCTCACTGAACACACAGAAGCTGAATAACAAGAGTCTTACATCCATACATACCATCTTACACAAATTATGACCATTATGGTCAGGTCTTACATAGATAAAGCCATAAGGGCTGAGTACCAAATAAACTTAAGCAGCGGAAATCTTCGTCGATAAGTAGAACCCATGCCATCTGCCTTAACCCTACAGGCATTCTGTCAGGGAGACGTCCTAGTTCGCATGTTCGTCTCCAAAGAACTCTTCTTCAAACTCCTGTTCTTCCATGCCTGGCCAATTAAATAACTAGTGGCAAGCCAATGAGTACTTTAAATGTACTCGCAAGCAACCCATGATTGGAACAGGGCACAATAATGCAGTGACAGAGCACTAAGTAGGTAGTTTGCAGAAAGCTAGTTTTGAGTGCAAATACATGATCTATCAACATGTAAATTATGCATCACGAGAGTACGGATATATATCCGTATGAACAAGTTACAGATATCAACATAAGCGGAGTTGGACACCAATCCAACTTGATCATCGTGTCAAGCCATCTGAGTTACCCCCAATGGTTTATCAATGCACACACACACATGGCCTGTAAAACTCTGGACGTAGTTTAAGCAGCACCGCCCAACTGTCCTTGACCGTGGACACGACTATTTGAATAGTTTTACACTCTGTAGAGGTTGCACACATTACCCATAAGATCCGGGGAACTTCTGTGTCATCCACGACCCGCGGTACCTCAAGTACCCGGGGTAAGCACCCGATCATTACCTTTCCCTAGACGACACTAACATAGAGTCCACTCGATTGGTAGCAAACCCTATGCCCAACATTTCTCATCTTAAGAATTTGGAGCCATGCTCCCATATTTGTCACATACCACTGGCACGGGGTACCAACGGTGTGTCCGGTGCCCCATAAAAATGTTCTTGGCCGCCCTACCTGGCACGACCCCGTCCCGAGAGAGCGCAACAACGACTCTCCCGTCACTAGTAATGCGGGCTCCAAGTTAGTATCGGCCTAGGTAATCAATAATGCCCTTTCCCATATAAGGGTAGAGTGGTTGCGCATGTAAGGTTGGGACAGTTGACAAATCTTAAATTTAATCCGTTTTCGAAAACAACACACACACTTGCCTCGGTACACCACTTTGTCATCAAGTGGTTACCCAACTCATTATCTCCCTCGGGCATAAGTGGCACCCGACAGGGTTTTGAAAAGTCCTTGAAAACAACTTGGTTTCCTTCACCATGCATATACCCATCCCATTTGCGCAGCAGCTAATTAGCATCCTAACTACACGCACTCGCATAACCCTCATAGAATGGTAGGGTCATGCATCATGCAAGTGTCAACGAGAAAAGCAACGGAGGCAAACCACCTTAAGTGATCACCACATTATCATGACTTCGATGCAAGCAATAAAAGTGCCATATGACATGCATAAAAAGGTTTCATAGACATGGTCAAAGGGCTGCTTGCCTGGCTCAACAAAGTCTTCTGGGTCTTCAAAGTCTTCTGTTCCAACTCCCTCGTCAGCAACGCAATCTATCGTCGCAAAATAATAACGCCAAAATAAGGCAATAATAAAACAGAAAAACCAAAGTGCTCAGAAAAATGTCAACTCATTTTTGTTAAATACTAGTGTTAAAACTAAGAAGGGGAAAATTCTTATTTCTGGATTTGGAGTTACAGAGGCAAAGCAATGGATTTTCAAACAAGGATTTAATTGCTCAAATTTGAATTTAAATTTGAACAACACAGAAAAGTTGGTTGGGCATGTACAAAAAGTTATAGCGTTAAATAGGTGGGATTTTTTTAAAGATTTTAGGAACTAGAATTATTGCATTTGGATAAATATTTAATCCTGTGGAATTTTTGCAAGTCTAACAGAAAAGAAAAAGGGAAAGGAGCACTGTGCAACTGGGCTAGAGCAGCCGCAGCGCAGCAGGCCCAGTCCAAGAGGCGGCCCAATGCATAGGTGCACGCGCGCGCACCAGGTTTAAACCTGACGGGCGGGGCCCAGGCGTCAGCGTGAGAGAGAGAGAGATGCGATGGAGGGGAGAGGCTGACAGGCGGGGCCCTCCTGTCATCCCTAACCCCGAGTCCAGACGGTCGGCGAGCTCACCGGTGACGATGCAGGGCACGGCGGGGTCGGGCGAGGGCACTGCTGGGCTCAGCGTCGTGTTGCCGTTCGGGTGGAGGTGGGGTTGGTCACCGGAGCAGCCTGGTTTGCCGGCGACGAGGTCACGCGGCGGAGGTGCTTCGGCGTCGGTGGTTCTGGCCGTTACTGGCTGCAAAAAGAGTGGGGGAGAGAGGGAAAGGGTCAGTGATGCCATGTGGTTCCAGGTCGAGAGAGAACGGGGGCGGAGGAGGCATCTACCGCGCAAATGCCGACGAGCCAAGGCGGCGGAGCTCGAGCTCGATCTCGACCTCAGGCGGCTCTGGAGGCAAATGGGTGGTGTGGGAGGTTGATTAGGAGTGTGGGTGAGCGATAGGGAGTGAGAGAGAGGCTTGGGGTCGTCTTATATAGGCTGGCCGAGGTCCACCATAGGCACGGCCTACGGGTGTCCGCAGGATCGGCTCGGGTGGCCGTTAGAGAGGAAATGGAGAGCTCAGGGGTGTTCGTGGGAGTGGTTCAGGGTGCTAGGGAGAGAGGGGAGGAATGGGATGAGCTGTGGGCGGGCCACATGAGTGGCGCGAGCATTGGCCGAGCAGGGCGGCGTTCTGGCGCGAGCTGCAGGAGAGAGAGGAGGGCGAGGGAGCAAGTGGGCGGCCTGCTGGCGTGGAGCGGATGTCGAGGGGCATCGACTGGCGCACGAGGGAGGCTCGAGGTGGTCGGGGGACGCGGCATCAATGGTCGGGTGCTCTGCCAGGCTCTCTAGAGCGCGACTTTGGCCGGCATCCGTGGTTTTCCTGCGTCCACTTGTGTCTGGCAACTACAGGGGCGGGGAAAAAGCTGGGGAGAGCCGTGGATGCTCTGGAAAGCTGAGGGGAGAGAAGGAAGCTGAGAGAGAGGGAGGATTCCACTATCCAGAGAAGAAAAATGGGGCTCTCCCCCCCTTCATCATTGCTTCCTTGGGCAGCAAGGCACACAGGTGCTAGAGGGGGACTAGGAGAGAAAGTTGGTAGTACAAGGTTTTTCAAATTTGAATCTGGACATAGATGATTTTGGGGCACTTTTGTGAACCAAAACAGTTGGATTGAGCTGAAACTTTGAAATGTCATCATATTATGTATATGTGACTTTCTAGAATTTTCTTGGATTTTTATGAAAATATTTCCTGTAGAAATATTTCAAATCCTTGAAATGGGCAGAAATGGTTCTGGGAGGTTTTGTCCAATATTTTGAACATGACCATGTGTTGAAACTCCTATGTATGGAAAATATATGTCCACAGAGTTTCCCTGATTTTTGTCAAATATTTTTGAATCAATAAAATAATTTTCCCTATTAAAGACCATTTCTGGCCTTAAGAAAAAGTTTTTAAATAAAATAGGAAAATAACTTCTAAAATTATATTTTTGTGGTTTATGGGAATCCTATATCTATTAGGTTTCAAATATACTCTTTGAAATATTTTTATACCCTAAATCAAGTACTTGTAGTGCAAGCCTCTATTCAGGGGTTTTGGAAAACTAAAATTTGAAAATACTTTTTGGCTAATTTATTTTTGTAAGAATATACTATATTGCACTATACACATGGCATGATCATTGGGCAGAAGTTTGGGGCAGGAAGATGAAGTATATAAAGTGGAGTAGTTGACTTTAAAGAGCACTTGAAAATCATAGAGAGAAAACCAACTCCAAATAAAAGCCAAATAATGCAAAAGTTTTTGTTGGTCCCAATTTTCATGTTTTATTAATGCAAATGATATGTTACAAAATGCAGGGTGTGATAGACCTACCCCCCTTACAAGAATATCATCCCCGAGATTCCTAAACTAGGCTTTAAAGAGATACGGAAACTCGGATCTAAGGTAGTCTTCACGTTCCCAGGTTGCTTGTGCTTCAGTGTGGTTGCTCCACTGGACCTTGAAGTACATGATGGTGCGGCTTCGAGTGCGTCACTCAGCCTCGCCCAAAATGCAGATGGGCCTCTCACGGTAGGTCAAATTAGGCTGAAGGTCAATGGCTTTGTGATTGACGTCCTTGTAGAGATCAGGCTTGTCTGGAACTTGGAGACACTTCCGGAGTTGTGATACGTGGAATACGTTGTGCACATCAGATAGTTCAGGTGGCAGTTCCAACTGGTAAGCCACTTCTTCGCGTTGTGCGGTGATCTCGAAGGGGCCGATAAATCTTGGTGCGAGCTTTTCCTTAACGTGGAAATGCTTTGTTCCGTTAAGAGGAGTTACTCGCAGGTATACATGGTCTCCAACTTGGAAGTCTACTTGTCGGCGACGAGTGTCAGCATAGGTCTTCTATCTTGACTTGGCGGTCTTCAGTCACTCTCTGACTAGCTGAACTTGCTCTTCTGCTTCACGGAGGATATCGGGCCCAAATACTAGTCCTTCTCCGGTTTCTGACCAATTGAGGGGCGTGCGGCACTCCCGTCCGTATAACGCCTCAAATGGTGCCATCCGAAGGCTTGACTAATAACTGTTGTTATTGGAGAACTCGGCAAAATGGAGGCATTCTTCCCACTTAGCTCCATATGCTAAGACACAAGCTCGGAGCATGTCTTCGAGTATCTGATTCACTCGCTATGTCTGACCTCCGGTCTGTGGGTGGAAAGCAGTGCCGAAGGACAACTTGGTCCCCATGGCCTCTTGGAACTTCTTCCAGAACCTTGAGGTAAATTGGGTCCCTCTATCCAACACAATCTCCTTGGGAACACCATGAAGGCTTACAATTCTGTTGATGTAAAGGGTTGCCAGCTGGTTGCCATCATAGGTAGTCTTGACAGGAATGAAATGGGCTACTTTGGTCAAATGATCGACTATGACCCAGATGGAGTCATGTACCTTGTTTGACCTAGGTAGTCCAGTGATGAAATCCATTCCGACTTTATCCCATTTCCACTCGGGGACCTTGAGTGGTTGCAGCAATCCAGCAGGTCGCTGATATTCAGCCTTGACCCTTTGGCATACATCACACTTTGCAACATAGGTGGCAATCTCTCTTTTCATCCTGTGCCACCAAAATCTTTCCTTCAGGTCTTGATACATCTTGGTCCCTCCAGGATGGATGGAATACGGGGTGTCATGAGCTTCTTGCAAGATCAAGCTCTTGAGCTCAACCTTGTTGGGTACGCAAATTCGATTCCTGAACCACAAAATTCCTTGCTTATCCTCTGAGAATCCTGGGGCCTTGCCTTCCTTGATCTTGCTCTTGATGCCTTCAATACTCTCGTGTCCCTTCTGAGCTTCCTTAACATCATCCATTAGGGTAGGCTTGACTTTGAGGTTGGCCAAGAATCCTGGTGCAACCAGTTCCAACCAGAAGCTTTCAAGTTCATTATACAAGGCGGGTAGCTTTTCCTTAAGCATAGCATTCAAGGAACAAGCCTTTCTGCTTAATGCATCTGCTACCACATTAGCCTTTCCAGGGTGGTATTGAACACTGAGATCATAATCCTTGATCAATTCTATCCATCTTCTCCGCCTCATGTTCAATTCCTTCTGAGTGAAAATATACTTCAGACTTTTGTGATCCGTGTATATCTCACACCGCTTCCCTAGGAGGTAATGCCGCCATGTTTTCAGGGCATGCACTACAGCTGCCAACTCGAGGTCATGAGTAGCGTAGTTCTCTTCATGAGGACGTAGCTGTCTGGATAGATATGCTACGGCTCTGCCTTCTTGCATAAGAACACCTCCAAGTCCAGTTCGGGAGGCATCCCAATATATCACAAATTCCTTGTGAATATCAGGTGTAGCCAGAACTGGGGCAGTGGTCAATCTCTTTTTCAGCTCCTGGAAGCTCTCTTCGCACTTCGGTGTCCACTCAAACTTCCAGTCCTTCTTCAAGAGCTGCGTCATGGGTCGGGCAATGCTTGAGAATCCTTCAATGAACTTGCGGTAATATCCCGCGAGTCCGAGGAAGCTTCTAACTTCCTTCACATTGCTCGGGGTTTGCCATTCAGTCACGGCTTCAATTTTGGTGGGATCCACTAACAACCCTTCAGCAGTCAATTTATGACCCAAGAATCCAACTTCATGCAACCAAAATTCGCACTTGCTAAACTTGGCGTACAGTTGGTGCTCTCGAAGCTTGTCTAGGACCATCCACAAGTGTTGCTCGTGCTCTTCTTCCGTCTTCAAGAAGACAAGAATGTCATCAATGCAGATGACAACAAACTTGTCCAAATATTCCATGAAGACCTTACTCATGAGATACATGAAGTAAGCTGGGGCATTGGTCAATCCAAAGGTCATGACCGTGCACTCATACATGCCATATCTGGTTACAAATGCTATCTTCGGAATATCTTGGGGTCTGATTTTTAGGTGGTACTACCCATATCTGAGGTCGATCATGGAGAACACTTTGGCCCCATTGAGTTGATCAAACAGATCTTCAATCTTTGGAAGTGGATAATTGTTCTTGATTGTAACTTCATTGAGGGAGCGATAGTCAATGCACAAGCGGATGGTACCGTCCTTCTTTGCCACAAACAGAACAGGTGATCCCCAAGGGGAGGCACTAGGGCGGATAAATCCCTTCCTCAACTACTCTTCCAGTTGCTTCTTCAATTCTGCTAACTCTTCCGATCCCATTCTATAAGGCTTCTTATAGACGGGTCCTACTCCGGGTATGAGCTCGATGAGGAACTCAATATCTCGGTCAGGAAGCATTCCTGGTAGCTCATCAAGAAAGACATCGGGGGTATTCACACACTACCGGCACTTGCTCCAATCCAAGTTCTGACAAATAGTTGACTTGGGCGCCTTGAGCAGAGGAGGGGTTGGGAGCAAACTTAACTTCGACGGTCATTGGTCACAGTGATGGTCCGGTTGGCGCAATCTAACGAGCCCTGGTGCTTGATGAGCCAATTCATTCCTAAGATCACATCCAAGCCTTGTGATCTTAAGACAATAAGGTCTGCTAGGAAGTCTACCCCGTTAATGACAATTCTAACTCCCTTACAGCCTACCTTGGCTCTCATCTCCGCTCCGGGGGTTTGTACAACCATAGGGTTATTCAGGGGTGTAGGGGTCATGCCACTTTTTAATGCAAACTTTTGGGTGACAAATGAATGCGTGGCTCCTGAATCAAACAAGACACTTGCGGCTGCTGAGTTGACAAGGAACGTACCCAGCACGACGTCCGGGTCTTCTTGGGCTTCTTCTGCAGTGACATGATTCACACGACCCTTACCATTTTTGGGCGGGTTGCGGGGAGCTTGGTTCCTTGGTGGCATCCCATGGCCTTGTCCTTGGTTCTGCGTATTGGGGTGTGGGGCGTCGGGCTTCTTATTAGGGCAATACTTGGAGTAGTGTCCTGCCTGACCACATCCAAAGCAAGTGACTTGATTGGGATTGCTGCTCTTCGGCATTGTTATTGGGGTTGTTTAAAGCTGGCCTGGGGTTAGCATATTGCTGAGGTTGATAGTTGGCGCGGGGTGCAGGGGCTCTTGACTGCTTGACAGGGGCTGGCTGCCACGGGCGAGGCTTCTGGTTGCTGGAGCTACCCTTGCTGATCATCTTGCGCTTACGAGTATCGTCCAAAGCACATCGCTTGTCCTCAAGCATGAGTGCCTTGTTCACTAGATCAGGAAAGGTTGGGCAGTCACACACAACAAGCGAGTACTGTAGAGTCTGGTTAAGGCCTTCCATGAAGCACTCTCTTTTGGCAGCATCAGTGCTGACATCCTCTGGAGCATACCTTGAGAGAACACTGAACTTCTGCATGTACTCCTTGACAGTGCTACTTCCTTGCTTCAGGGCTCGAAACTCATGCTTCTTGATGGCCATAATTCCAAAAGGAATATGGGCCTTGCGGAATTCTGCCTTGAAGTCATTCCAAGTGATGTTTTGCTCAGCGTGCATGGCCTTGAATCCATCCCACCAAGCTCTGGCAGTTCCCCCGAGGCAGTGAGCAGCATATGCCACCTTCTCACGATCCTCAATGCATCCAACTAGTTCCAGCAGATCCTCAATGGTGCGGACCCAGTCGTTTGCATCCAGGGGTTCAGCAATCTCGATGAAGGTGGGTGGTGCATGCTTCTTGACCTCTACCAAATGTGGAACGTCCATTGTCGTTCCCCGCCGGCTGGCGATTGACAGCTTGAGCAATCATCTGGAGGGCTGTAGTGTTGGCTTGGCGTTCCTCTCGGAAGGCTTGGAGAAGTTGAGCCATGTCCATGTTTGGTGGCGGTGGCGGTGGTGGAGCTTGTCCTTGGGTTTGGTCGTGACAGCGACATGCAGGAGCGGCCGTGTGAGGGTGCGGTTCGATACAAATCATCGTTTGACGTGTCAATTAATGTGTATTTTTTCTCCAAAGCCCAAAGAGCTAACCATCTCACCCCTCATCGCTTGATTAATGCAGCGCCATGCAAACAAACCTTCTCACTTCCGCATGCATGCAAGGGTATATTAATGTCCTTGTTTGCTAGTATGAGGCAAACCCCACCAATTTTGCCTCGATTAGTGTTAGTGGCCTTTTGCAAATTGTAATTTCGATATACTGGCCTGGTGTACAAAAAATGGAGGTAGTAACTATTTGACTTCCTTCCCCATTGTGGTGACGTCGATGATATCTTGAACGTTGTGGTTTGGCGAAGTGCGTTCTATGGAGAACACCATTGAGGGAGACCACGGTAAGTCATTCGCAAGTGCCGCCTGCAAGCCGAGACAACCGTCTTATTTGCATGCAGGAAGTCCGTTGAACCAAAGGACGCGTAAATGTACTAGTATTACTGGTACACAATAGCATCGTACGTCCAGCTTAGTGCGGTGAGGTGGTTTCTCAAAGAAGACGATGGAGAAGCGGAGTTGATAATCCCCAAGTGGAGGGAATCATCATAGCAATTCCCAAAGGTGGAAGTGATAAGTATGGAGTGTCGAACCGTCAATGAGCTAAAGGTAAGATCAATATTATCTCAAGTCCTATCTGCCACTGATACGACTCTACATACACCGAACGTTTGCTTCCAACTATAAATGAGAAATAAAACTAAGTTGTGGGTATGAAGAGGGTAAGTTTGCATGGTATCGGAGAGATAAAATATAAAAGTAAGGGCTGTTATCATAAAGTTAGAATATATTACTAAATATTATAAATAGCGAGTGTGGTATAATGATGGATCGGTGTGCGAAATTGTCTTAGGAAATTGTTAACAAGACCGATAGTCGTCATTGCAATTTAAAATGAGGGAGATGCATAAGCTAACATACTTTCTCTTCTTGGATCATATGCACTTATGATTGGAACTCTAGCAAGCATCCGCAACTACTAAAGATCATTAAGGTAAAACCCAGCCATAGCATTAAAGCATCAAGTCCCCTTTATCCCATACGCAACAACCCCCTTACTCGGGTTTATGCTTCTGTCACTCAAGCAACCCACTGTAAGCGAATCATGAACGTATTGCAACACCCTACAGCGTGAATCCCTCACACTTGCACGACACGGAGGGCACAATAGGACATCACCAAAATAAAAACATACTACTCGTACCAATCTAGATCATCAATCAACCCAAAGACAAAGGATATCTACTCAAAACATCATAGGATGGCAACAAATCATTGGATCATAATATGTGGCATAAAGCACCATGTTCAAGTAGGGATTACAGCGGGGTGCGGAGAGTGGACCGCGTAAAAGAGATGAGGATGGTGATGATGATGGTGATGTTGATGAAGACGATCGCCGCGGCGTTGATTCCCCTCCCGATGGCACTTTGGCGCCATCGAGAGAGAGGAGGAGAGGTCCCCCCCTTGTGCTTCCTCCTCCATGACCTCCCCCCTGGATGGGGAGAGGTCCCCCTCTGGTACTTGGCCTTCATGGTGATGATGGCCCCTCCGGGATCCTCCTCCATAGCCTCCGGTGATGATGGCCCCCTCCGGCAGGGTGCCAGAGAGGGCCTAGATTGATTTCTCATGGCTACAGAGGCTTGCGGCAGCAGAACTTCCGATCTAGGTTATTTTCTGGAGGTTTGGGCATTTATAGGAGAGGTTGGCGTCGAGAACAAGTCAGGGGCCGCACGGGAAGTCCACGAGGCACGGGGGTGCGCCCAGGGGGGGGGGGGGGTGGGAACGCCCCCACCCTTGTGGGGGCCACGGGACTCCCCTCCGGTAGATTTTTGTTCCAGTATTTTTTATATTTTCTAGAAAAAATCTCCGTTGATTTCATCGCATTCCGAGAACTTTTATTTCTGCACAAAAATAACACCACGGTAGTTATGCTGAAAACAACATCAGTCCAGGTTAGGTCTAATCAAATCATACCAAAATCATATAAAACTATTGTAAACTTGGCATGAATACTTCATAAGCTATAGATACGTTGGAGACGTATCAGGAGTCAGCGAAGAGTGAAATGATGGTTGCTTCGTCCATGCTTTGTGATTTGACGCCTCACTACTTTGTGATTTGTGATAGAAGGGACAAGGGAGTAGACTCTGTGCTCTATACCGTACATGCGTCCAAGCACGGGAGAAAGAGGAGAGATGTTGCATTTTTCTATTCCTTTAATCAATCAATCAATCAGGGAGCTTCGGTTCCATCTTTTTGGCTTTGGTAGCACCGTCCACAAATGGTTCCCATCGATGACAAATGCTATTTTCACATTTGGCTACACATTGTGGATGCCCTTAACTGTACCACTTGGTTTTGCTCCTGTGTGCTATCTATACAAATCTCAATTATATTGATCTAAAAAATTATAGAATCACTATTAGTAAAAAGGAGGTGATTTTGCCGCGCGGATGGCGAGGGAGGTTTCTTATTTTTAGAGTACGTTGACCTGGCGGTTTGCTAACATGCGGTCCCATGTGTCAGTGCTTTACCAAGCCGACCCGCGTCCCGCATGAGGCAGACCAACGACAGAAGCAACACGTGGTTAACTTGAAGAAGATGGGAATAATCAAGAAGATGAGGGAGAAGCGGATTCAACAACGAGTGAAATGATGGTTGCTTCGTCCCTCCAACTTCTTTTTTTACTAGCATTATTATTACTTCGTCCCTCCAACTTAACCGCAAGAAAGGTGCAGCTTTCTGATTTGACTCCTCATTGCTCATTACTACGTCGGCGCCATGACTAGGGTGCTTCACCCCTCCTGCTCTGCACTGTATTTCGGCATGGCACGTGGACCTGGTAGCTTGATGTCCACATGTCGGTGAAAGGGACTAGAATATTTATGAAAGCGAGTGCTCCACTCTTACGACGGAGGAGTACACGACACGGCGGCCCAATGAACTGTCACTTGTACTGTATACTAGTACTATAGTTTTGCTGTTTCGCACGATCCATCGATACAAACCCGATTAAACAGGAAAGGGCGGGATTTTTCCCCGGGCGGTAGATGATACTGGCCATACATTTCAAAGGCAATTTTAATGTATGCAAACTGAATAATTAAGTAACAATATGATATCTAGTAAAACTAAAAATACATATGATTTATTGTGTTAGAGTGTAGTAGTAGTGCTGTATTGCGTAGTTGTTAGATGTAACATGCGAGAACGTGTAGAGATGTAGTGTTGGAGGGCCTATAGAGAGAAAGCATAATACGGTCACCGAACTTCAGAATACGCTCATTACGGTCACTATATACGTTTTGCGGTGATTATACGGTCACTTGCTCACCGTTGAACATCGGATTGCACTCTGTTGACCGGCCAAATAGTCTGCGTGGCATGTTGACTAGTTAAATTGAACATGTTCCTTGTGGGTCCCACCTGTCAGTTCGCATAGGAAAAAGGTCAGATAAACACAAATTACGCAGGCGCGACAAGACTCCAACCCGTGCGCGGGAATCACCTGGTTGCGTATGTGTCTGTCAGGGCCTGACGGGTGCGCATGCATGTGTAGGTTGAGCACTTGAGCGTGAGAGTGTCTGTTGGTCGTGTGGTGTGTGCATGCATGCGTGCGTGTGTGCGTGTGAGTGTTGCATGCGTGCGTGGCTGCGTGTGTACGTGTGAGTGTTGCGTGTGTGCGTGGCTGCATGTGTTCGTGTGAGTGTTGCGAGCATGCAGTTCGTGTGCATGTGTGCGTGCGTGTGTATAATCACCACACCAGCTCCTGTGTGTGTTAAAACAGACAGCTCAGCATACCAATACAAGGCTACCTTGTCCGCTGTGCCCACGGTCATGACTTCGAACCACCGTCCAATATTTTTTTGTCATTTGTTTTCATTCTTACTAGCAAGATGTCAGTGCGTTGCACGTAACATCAAGATGCATTTGTATGACTAGTTTATCTTGTGAGAGAAAAGGATGAACGAGGGAAGGCCTTATTTGCAAATGTGAAGAGGTGTGTGGGTACCTTCTTGCAAAATTGCCATAGTTTCCTACCTATCCGTCAGATATAAATCAGACGGCCTATATTGCAGGATGGTAGGCACACCATCATCACCAACTCTGTTTTTTATAAGAGTGTAGAAGAGTAGGTACAAGCCGACAGGTGGGCCCAATGGTAGTGAGATAATGTGATGCAACACTTGAGGTGCCACGTGGAGCGTTTAACTGGTCAACTAGTCATGTCTTGAGAAAATACAGAGATGTACGGTGAGCCCGTGACTGTATAATAACCACAAAACGTAAATGGTGACCATAATGAGTGGATTTTGAAGTCCAATGTAAATATCATGCTTTCTCTCCAAATACAATGATCGTCACTGTATATATCACGAGAGAAAGATGAAACATGCCTGAATGTGCTGGGGGCTTAATTTTAGAGGACATAGAGATAGTTTGTGTGCATACGTGAAAGGGGCGTAGAGGGGGTGTATGCGATGGGGAGATGGATGCTCTTCGTTTCTCTTTATTATTACTAACTTTATATATAGTATAAAAATATAAAAATTCACAGTGCGGAAAAAATATCATTGTGGGCACCATGCAACAAATTAACGTCCATACTCCTCCATATAACTTTGTAATGTTGTATATATGTAGAAATTCTAAAATAATTTTTGGCCACACTTTATTCAAAAGGAATGTTGTATGCGAAATAAACGTGAAGAGAGGGCTTTTTAGATCATTGGGGTACGTGATGTAACATGTGTGAATGTGTAGTTGATGTATTTGGCAGGGCCTAGAGAGGTATGTGTGTGTATTACGTATTTGAGAGAGGCATGGATAGAGGGGCCGGTGGGGGGAGGGGGGCGTGGGAGAGATAGCACGAGAAATGAGAGAGGTCTAGAAAGAGAGAGAGACTAATATGATGTCACAGGGAGAGATTCCCTTCAGTGTGTATATGCAAGGGGGAGGGGATAGAGGCACGAGGAGATTTTTTGTGTGGTGTCTGTGTTGGTATGTGTGGGTGTGAGAACATAACGATACCTGGGGGTAGAGGGTGTGTCACCGCGTGAGGTCCTGTGGGTCGAGGTGAGGCCCTTGGTTCGGTTCCTGCGCCACATTGGTCGGCCCGTGACACATTTAGGGAGACCCACGGATGACTTATCATACAAGACAACGATAGCAGAATTATGAAGGACTCTGTGTCCACTAACAAAGCCGACTAGGATTTGTAACCCTGGGTTCTCGGACTAAGGTTACCCCTTGTCTTTGATATTACTATTCATCCAACCTAACTTGAAGGGGCATCCTACATAATGCTCTGCTAGAATCATACTCGTTGATTAGGAAGAGATGTGTGAGACAATGCGTGAGAGACAGACCTAAAGATAACGTGCATACAGGAGACATGTAGGCAGGTCTATGTATATAGAAAGGGTCGATGGGGATTGTGTGTGTGTATGCTTGTGAGAGGAAGAGTGCTTGTTATAAAGGTTAGTGAAAACAGTCGTAAATGGTTACGAGAGGGAGGGAGGGTTATATCGAGAGCATGTATGCGAGAAAGACACCTCGGGAGAGAGTGTGTGAGCATGTGTGAGATACCACTGATGGAGAGTGAAACTACACGTAAAAGACTGATGTATACATTGATTAAAGATATAAATTGTATCCAAATATTAGGATGTGATCATGATATTTGCAATTTGCGTAAGGAACGGTCATTGATGCATCAGACATCTAGATTATATCGAGTTTGAGCATGTCTATGTTATTATTCGACATAATTGATCCACATAGTTAGTATTTTGAACTCCAGACAATGCATCACTTTAGCAATCGAATATAAACGTGAGTATAGTTCATGTTGTGTGTGTAAAGCACATTATACATACGAAAGTTACACAATGAACATTATAAATAGCTAGCTATGAACTAGTATACATTTGAATTCAACTTAAGGTGGTTTAAAAAAACCGAATTCAACATGAAATCTCTTCAATTATTTGAATTCGATATCATGGCATTTGTAAATCATACCTAAGTTATGGGGGCACCAATCTTTGCTCTGATTTTGTACATAATAGCATATATAGTCGTGTACAAAATAGATTCAAATTTAGCACCTCCATTCCAAAATAATGGTAGTTATAGGATTTGCAAGTGTCAAAATTTCAAAAAGAAGCGGATAATTTAATGAGGTTTTCAAACATATAAGGTCAAATTTAACGTTGTCTATTTAGGTCAATCCTCAAAGTTCAAGAGTACTCTAACGTGAATGCTTCTGTTTCAAAATTTCGAACGAAGCACCAAAAGAGCCTCTACTCGCCTGAAACCGCGTGAGACCAATGTTTGGTAGTAGAAGGAAATTACTTTTCTAACTCCGACCCGTGAAACCTACCGGCCTGACGTCCAAAGGTCTAAACCAGGGCAGGTTTGTAGCTTCATCTAGACGCCACGCACCCGCCTCCGAAAAACATTCATACACAATGGCCGCCTAAGCACACATCCGCGCGGCCGAAATCGCTCCCGCCCACTATTTGAGACACCTGGGATTACCATCCTACCCCCGACCCGCAGTAGGTCTGAAATTTAAGAAGGGGGCAAAGTTTGTACTTTCCCCAAATTTTAGACATTCGCGTCCCATATGTTCAAAAAAGCCAAAAAACAAGCGCGTCCCAGACCGAAACATGGTTCTCCCTTAGCTCCCCCGCCCCCCCCCCCCCGTCCGATTCCCCATTCGTACTCCATGGGCGCCAAAACTACCTCTCCATCAGCCGCGAAACCCCGGCATCCTCCGTCCGCCACCCCATCCCACCCATCAACCGCCGCCCTCCTCCATCACACCGGAGCCGATACCCCGATGTCGTCGTCCACCGCAACCGCAACCTCAACCGCAACACCCTCCAAGGCTAGTAGTTGAAGCCGAGGCCAAGCCTTCCATACCCGAGCCAGTTCAACCACGCCGTCCTGCGCCTCACCGCTGTCGCTCCAACTTCGCCACCGTCCACCGCACCGGAGCTGTTCTTGCTACGCCGTCCTTCGCCGCCTCGGATGTGCTTCCCCTCTGCCGACATACGACCATGGCAACACAATCAACAATTTGGCCATGGGTTCGTCCAAGCCCGCACCCTCCTCCAAAACATTGGTTTCCCCAGCAAATAGATCGGCATGACATGTGGAGGCGAACACACTGGCAACCGGAAATGGTACTCCTCTTTCCTTATTCGTGCAAATCTTACATGTCTGCTTGCATGATATTCATCTCATAGAAGACACTAGTTGACCGCTTCTTCTTGATACTAGATGTTCCTAGTTACTCGCGATGCACAAGGTTTCTCCTCATATACTATTTCACCTTAGCTAGAGGTCTGTCGCCCCCTGGATTTCAATTCCTGGTCAGGTGATTCCCTATTAACGGAAGCATTCCCCGGCATAACAGGCGCTAGTCCGCATATTATGGCGGGGAAACAGAGCCTTGGTGTTTATCTTAGGGGCATGTGGGGCCTAGAGCTGCTGGCGCCTGATCTGGAGGTCGGCCGGGATTAAAGGGATGGCCTGGGGGCGCTGCCAAGCACGGCGGTGGTGTGAGGTCGATGGTACGTAGGGCGGGGCGGCGGAGGCAGGGGTCTGGGCCGGTGGTCGCTGGCGGTTCGAGAAAGATCGTCAACAGTGACTGGCGGGAGGTAGACGAAGGCCATTTTCCCGTTCCTTATAGATCAGACGGTTCATAAAAAATCGACTGACCTATTTATTTTCAGTCGACTATTATCTTGATAGGACCACATGTGGTGGTGTGCTGGAGGAGTAGCTGCATTTCCTGTGCTCATATATTACAAAATCATACGGAGTAGAATCTAATTTTGTTTGCCATGCAATGTTGTAAAGCTATCATATTTCTCTTATCATTTATTTTTCAGCCACCTGCTATCTGCTACTTTTACAGTGCACTAGTTCTGCACACACTTCACCCATACTGTCACTATTGTGTTTTTATGCAAGGGTATTTCAGACCCTACCTTGACAGAAGCAGAAAAGAGAAGAGAGAAGTCACTCTAGCATGGTACATGGCTAGTCCAGACACGTTTCAAGACTTTAGAGGGTGTAGTGTCAGCAGATGGAGACGGGGAACGTAGCTCTGGAGTGGATGATCTCGCTCGCCGTGTACCACCATCCCAGGTGCTTGCTTTAACTTTTCGGTGTCATATGTGGTTGCATGTTGCATATGGTGTCTAGCTTGTATTTGAAAGGCCGAAGTCAATCTTTATCAAGATAAGGAAATATATTTTTACATGAACCACCATCCCGGGAGCACCAGAAGTGTAACATCCCAAATTTTCAATTTGGAATGTTATACACTAGATCATCATTGCATATCATATTTTATTGCATTTTGGTTGATCCTAGAAATTCTACGCAACTCAAGGACCCTCGAAGAGAGTTGGGGATTTCGTTATTTTCATATTTGAGTTTTCTCAAATTTTGAAAATAGGATCATTTGATTTGATTTATTTTATCTTCAATTATTTCTATTACAAAAATATGAGAGAGGGAATAAAATGACTTTCCCAAAATAAAGAAATATTGAGGATTTAATAAAAAATCAAATAAGATTTTATTTTGGTTTTATTTGCTATTTTATTTGAATTTAGGAGAAATGCGCGTTTTCCAAAATTGCATTTAGGCCCCAAATACATGTTCATCCTGTGCGGCTTGATTTTAGAAGCCGGGGAAAATTTATTTCGGGATTTTTGGAGTCCATTTAGTATTTCTTTTGTTTTTTTCCTGAGCGTAACTATTTTTTTAGAAGTCCGAACCGACCTACGGGCCGTATCCGGCCAGGACTCCCTGGCCGAAGCCTTTTTATAGTGCCGCCCGAGGCCCGGGACAGCCTAACCGCCACCCGCCCCAAACCCTAACCCTAGCCGCCGTGCCGAGCCGCCGCCGCCACCCGCCCCCGCCGCCGTTCGCCGGAGCCGTCGAGGTAGATGCCGTTTAGTTAATTAGCGAGCGTTCGCTCGTTCGTTCGTTTTAACGAACGCGTTCATCGTTTAGATCCAGATAACGAACGTTTGTTCGTTAATCTATTTGTCGTTTTTTTTCTCGGATTAAATCTGTGATTTTTTGATCGCGATTCCTGATCCGATATTCGTTCTAGTATAACTTTTCGCTCGTTTATCGGAATCAGGCGATTCAAGCGCCTGGAGTTTCATCTCGAACCCCTCTTTCCATTTAACCAACTCAAACAAGTTTTTGCCACTATAAAATTGCCCTAGATCCAGAATAGTAAACAAAGTCTGTTTCTTTTGCCGTTTGTCTTTCGTTGCTTCGTTCGATTTGATTCTTTTTGCCAACCGGAGTTCTTAAGTTGAACTTTCTAGTTATATCTCTTATTCGAGTTTTACCTGTGCATTAGTTGAGTACTTATTGTATACTTGTTTGTTTGCGATAGAGTACCCGGAGTGCGCCGGTTGCTACTTCTAATCACTAGGTTTTGCGGATCATCAGCAAGGCAAGTAACACTTTGATCATACCTCCTACTACCCAATTTTTGTTGCATTAGATCAATCCTCACACATTGCATGATCAGGATCTAATTAAATTGTGGGTTCTGGGAAGTAGTTGAGGTAGTACCTATTACCTGTTTATTATCAAACCTTTGGGAGTTACTTCTACGTTTGCTTACTTATGCCATGCGATGCTAGTAGACGTGGATTGGGTGAGTGTATCCATGCCAGATGTGAGATTGGTAAATTAATGGTTTATCTAAGGTGGCAACTTAAATAAACATCTGGGTGGATTTGAGGGACCTGGGTATTCCAGCGATTGCCTGTTTTTCTTTTGGACCGCCACCCAGGCTCAAAGGGATCATGAGATTATTCATGCTAGAAACTTCTGTGTGCAGCCACAAGCTACTATGGGCTCTAGCATAGTTGATTAAGTCGTGCGAACTCTTACAGTGGTAGACTAGCAGATGTAGGGGAAAGTAGGTGTACCGGTCTACCCGATCGTAAGGTGCTAGCGCTTCTAAAAGACTATGTCTCGGTCATCCGTTTCTCAAACAACCTGTAGTGCGAGAATCCCACCGGAGGAGATCGAGTCTTGTGGGGAAAAGTGCGCAAACCTCTGCAGAGTGTATAAACTAATCATGGTTAGCCGTGTCCCCGGTTATGGACATCTTGAGTATCTAGTACTTGGATTATCATGTGAATCTCATCATGTTACTCTAAATTAATTTTGTTGGTTTTTTAATGTTGATGCTTAATTGGGATTGAGAATGCTGTCAACCATTCTCAATGTTTAACAACTACCATGATAGTTAAATAAAAGTTATTCCTTTGTAGTAGGGAAAAATTGGCTTTACGCAAAACTGTAACCATAGAGCTTTCCACCAGCCAAATATGCATATAGTATAGCCTATTACTTTCATTGCATGTCTTTGTGTTACCTTGCCAGCATATTCCATGTGCTGACCCGTTTCGGGCTACAACGTTCATGTTGCAGACTTTTCAGACGACAATTAAGGTGCCTTTAGGTCGTGGTTCTATACTCAGTGATGTCGTTGGAATTGATGGACTCACTTATCTTCCAAGCCTTCCGCTGTTATCGTTATTAGATGGCCTCAAGCCATATTTATTGCAATAAGTTCTCTTTTGAGACACTCGATGTAATACGTGTGTGATTGCTACTCTGTTATAAATCCTTCAAGTACTGTGTGGTGTCAGCATTACTGATCAAGGGATGAGACCTGAGCACAGAGATTGGACCGTTTGAGGTCTGGCCGCTACAAGAAGACAAATAGCTAGTCAGGGCACTGGCCGAGCCAGTGACAAGCCCAACACAGACATGCATCTCTTGGAAGCCAACTAAAAAGCCAGGATGGTGGCGAAGCAGCCCGCCTCCCACCAGGCTCTCAGGTCCTAGATGATCATGCTCACCACTCTAGCCGGATGTCTAGCTTGTACTACTTCCCATTTGGTTAAATTGCATCTGCTTAGCTTACACACTATACCTTTGAATATGACACGCCTTCCTGTTTTTGGCACATACTAGTACATCTGTCTATTAACCATGTTCTTACATCAAACAAATGTTCTTGTGTATCCCTCCTCAATCACTTATGATGAGGCAGTCAGGCCAGTGGACTACTATGATAAAAGATCCTCATTTAAAGAATGCAGCGTCAGCCTCCCCACATGATTCTCAAGAAAAAGAAAGGCTAGATGAAGATAGTGAACGTAGCTCTATAGTTGATTCCTGCATTTCCCCTACACTAGCATCGTAGGTTCTTGCTCTAACTTGGCAGTGTGATATGTGGTTGCATGTTGCATATGGTGTCTAGACAAAAAGGGAGAAAGTCTCACATCGACGCGGCTAATCAATGGGCTATGGAGATGCCCATCAATTGATGTCAATGTGAGGAGTAGGGATTGCCATGCAACGGATGCACTAAGAGCTATAAGTGTATGAAAGCTCAAAGTGGAAACTAAGTGGGTGTGCATCCAACTTGCTTGCTCATGAAGACCTCAGGCATTTGAGGAAGCCCATCATCGGAATATACAAGCCAAGTTCTATAATGAAAATTCCCACTAGTATATGAAAGTGATAACTCAAGAGACTCTCTATATGAAGAACATGGTGCTATTCTAAAGCACAAGTGTGGTAAAATGATAGTAACATTGTCCCTTCTCTCTTTTCTCTCATTTTTTTTATTTTTTCTCTCTTTTTCTCTTTTTGGTGGGCTTCTTTGGCCTCTTTTATTTTTTGTGGGCTTCTTTGGCCTCTTTTATTTTTTGTGGGCTTCTTTGGCCTCTTTTATTTTTTTGTAAAGTCCGAAGACTCATCCCAACTTGTGAGGGAATCATAGCTTCCATCATCCTTTCCTCACATGGTACAATGCTCTAATAATGATGATCATTACACTTTTATTTACTTACAACTCAATATTACAACTCGATACTAGAACAAAATATGACTATATGAATGCCTCCGGCGGTGTACCGGGATGTGCAATGATCTTGCATAGCAATGACATCAAAAAACGGACAAGCCATGAAAACATCATGCTAGCTATCTTACGATCATGCAAAGCAATATGACAATGAATGCTCAAGTCATGTATATGATGATGATGGAAGTTGCATGGCAATATATCTCGGAATGGCTATGGAAATGCCATGATAGGTAGGTATGGTGGCTGTTTTGAGGAAGATATAAGGAGGCTTATGTGTGATAGAGCGTATCGTATCACGGGGTTTGGATGCACCGGCGAAGTTTGCACCAACTCTCGAGGCGAGAAAGGGCAATGCATGGTAGCGAAGAGGCTAGCAATGATGGAAGGCTGGGAGTGTGTATAATCCACTGACTCAACATTAGTCATAAATAACTCACATACTTATTGCGAATATCTATTAGTCATCGAAACAAAGTACTACGCGCATGCTCCTAGGGGGATAGATTGGTAGGAAAAGACCATCGCTCGTCCCCGACCGCCACTCATAAGAAAGACAATCAATAAATAAATCATGCTCCGACTTCATCACATAACGGTTCACCATATGTGCATGCTACGGGAATCACAAACTTCAACGCAAGTATTTATACAATCCACAACTACCCACTAGCATGACTCTAATATCACCATCTTTATATTGCAAAACTATTGCAAGGAATCAAACATATCATATTCAGGGATCTACAAGTTTTATGTAGGATTTTATGACTAACCATGTGAATGACCAATTTCTGTCATCTCTCTAAATAGATATAAGTGAAGCAAGAGAGTTTAATTCTTTCTACAAAAGATATGCCCACGCTCTAACAAATATAAGTGAAGAAAAAGAGCATTCTACAAATGGCGGTTTTCTATGTGAAGAGAAATAGGCAACCCAAACTTCAAATGATATAAGCGAAGCACATGAAGCATTATATAAAGCCATACTCAAGAGATATAAGTGAAGTGCAATGAGCATTATATAAATCAACCAAGGACTATCTCATACCAGAATGGTACATAAAAGAAAAGTGAAAACCAAATGCAAAAGACGCTCCAAGATTGCACATATCGCATGAACAAAACGAACCCGAAAACATACCGATACTTGTTGAATAAAGATGGGATGCCTTCCGAGGCATCCCCAAGCTTAGACGCTTGAGTCTCCTTGAATATTTACTTGGGGTGCCTCAGGCATCCCCAGGCTTTATCTCTTGCCTCTCTTCCTTCTTCTCACATCGAGACCTCCTCGATCTTCAAACACTTCATCCACACAAAACTCAACAGAAAGCTCAGTAAGATCCGTTAGTATAATAAAGCAAATCACTACTCTAAGTACTATTGCAAACCAATTCATATTTTGTTTTTTCATTGTAGATAATTTAATATAACTTTTCCATGGCTTAATCCACTGATATAAATCGATAGTTTCATCAAAACAAGCAAACTATGCATCAAAAACAGAATCTGTCTAAAACAGAACAGTCTGTAATAATCTGAACATTCACCATACCTCTGGTACTCCAAAAATTCTACCAAAATTAAGACAAATAAAACATTTGTATAGAAATACATTGCAAAAAGTTTCAGAACCATTTGACATTCCAGCAAAAAATTTAAAATCGCACGCTACAGCCAAAGTTTCTGTCCTACACCGTACAAACCAATAAGCATCTAAAACATCCTAAAGGCAAACCTTGGCACATTATTTTTATAATACAATGGAATTGTACAAGGGGACAATTATTTTTGTTGAAAATTTTCTGTAATCAAGATTCACAAAGTTTCCGTGAGCATGAACAAAGTTCAAGGAGCTCCCCCACTTCAACCATGCTTGTCTCTCTCACTTTCACTTTCCTTTTTGAAAAAGTTTTGGGTTCCCCTCGTTATTTTTTTTGTTTTTAAACTTTATAAAAGCACACAACAGAAATAAATGACTCTCTAAAATTTCCGGGTTGTCTCCCTGGCATCGCTTTCTTTAAAGCCATTAAGCTAGGCATATAGTGCTCAAGTAATGGATCCACCCGGATCCCAAGGTATATCAAAGCCAATTTTAATTAACAATGATTTGTAATTTAGTAGTGAGCACAAGGTAACATATATCATGTAATGACGAAGTCTAACTCTCTTCCTATGCATCGGCATGTCATAAAAGAACAATCCATGCACACAAAGTAAAGGCCAATGCATAGTATAAACAGTTTCTTGCAATTTTTTTGTGTTGGAAACATAAAGAGGCGGAGATGTAGTTCCTCTCTCATAATAATTGCAAGTAGGAGCATCAAGCACATGCATATTATATCTATCAAAATCATCATGTGTAATAGTAATACGCAACCCATCAATATAATCCTTAATAAGGGTAAACTTCTCTGATATAGTGTAGTTGAGAGAATTCAAAAATATAATAGGACTATCATGCGTGGGTGCAATAGCAACAATTTCATGTTTAACATAAGGAACTATAGCAAGTTCATCTCCATAAGCATAATTCATATTGGCATCTTGGCCACAAGCATAGCAAACATCATCAAAAAGGGATATTTTAAGAGAATCAACGGGATCATAACAGTCATCATAGCAATCATCCTTCAGTAAGCACGAAGGGAAATTAAACAATGTATGAGTTGAAGAGTTACTCTCATTAGAAGGTGGGCACGGCTGATCAATCCGCTCTTCCTCCTTTTGTTCTTCGCTCTCCTCCTCATCTTTTTCATCCAATGAGCTCACAATGTCATTAATTTCTTCTTCCATAGACTCCTGCAAAATATTAATCTCTTCTTGGACAGCGCTGACTTTCTCAATAAATGCATCAATATCGGCATTGTATTCATAATTCTCATAGCAATATTTAAGGATAGCTAAATTTTCAGGTCTATAAAGTGAATCATCAAAATTTTCACACTCTTTAAACAAAGATTCAATTTCATAAGCACCCATAAAAGCAATGAATTCTTCTATTTGTTCCACATCATAGTAATCATATATACCATTAGCATAAGAAGCCAAGGTTTTATCATCATTAAATTTGCGTGAAAAGGGAAGGTGTGGAGCCTTCATCCTAGAGCAACAAGTATAATCATATCTCAAGCACAGTTCCCGAGCATACCAATGCAGCATATGAATTTGATCCCATAATAGTTTCCCTTTTTGAGTCAAGCGATAATCCCTAAAGTATTCACGTTGATCCAACGTGTCTCCCATTACATAATTGAATGGGGTTTTCTCAGGATTATCAAAGTAGTACATAATATTTTTCACATAATCAGCATCGAGGGTTTTAGGAGGTTCCCCATCTCCATGAGCAGCAAGTAAACCTAATTTTTTTGGTATTTCGTGTTCCATATCCATAACTAAAGATAGAGAACAACTTAGAACAGCAAATAAAAATTACTTAGTGATAAAGCAAACAAGCACACACGAGAATATTCACGCCACGCTATTGCTCCCCGGCAACGGCGCCAGAAAAAGGTCTTGATAACCCATAAGTATAGGGGATCAATTGTAGCCTCTTTTGATAAGTAAGAGTGTCAAACCCAACGACGAGCTAAAGGTAGAACAAATATTCCCTCAAGTTTTATCGACCACCGATACAACTCTACGCATGCCTAACGTTCGCTTTACCTAGAACAAGTATGAAACTAGAAGTAGTTTGTAGGTGTTTTTTGATAGGTTTGCAAGATAATAAAGAGAGTGTAAATAAAAAGTAGGGGCTGTTTAGATAAAGAAACAATAAAGTTAGTATAGCAAGTGTGGAAAAGTGGTGGTAGGAGTTGTGAAATTGTCCCTAAGCAATTGACTACTTTACTAGACCGATAGCAAGTTTTATGTGGGAGAGGCCATTGCTAGCATGTCATCCCTGAATTGGAATTCTATGCACTTATGATTGGAACTATTAGCAAGCATCCGCAACTACTAACATTCATTAAGGTAAAACCCAACCATGGCATTAAGATATATTGGTCCCCCTTCAATCCCGTATGCATCCATTTCTATGCTAGGTTGAAGCTTCTGTCACTCTTGCCCTCCAATACATAGTCCTATCAACATACGACTAACCTTATGGTGTGATCCACGCGTGCGCTCATATGATGGGCACCAAAGGACAGCAACATAACCACAAGCAAATTAAATCAATCATAGCAATTCATCAACCACCGATAGGACAACGAAAATCTACTCAGACATCATAGCATGTCAACACATCATTGGATAATAATATGAAGCATAACGCACCATGCTCAAGTACAGGGTACAACGGGTTGCGGGAGAGTGGACCGCTGTAGATAGAGGGGGGAAGGTGATGGAGATGTTGGTGAAGATGGCGGAGGTGCTGGTGTAGATTGCGGTGATGATGATGGCCCCCGACGGTGTTCCGGCGCCACCAGAAGCGAGGGGGAGAGAGCCCCCCTTATTCTTCTTCTTCCTTGACCTTCTCCCTAGATGGGAGAAGGGTTTCCCCTCTGGTCCATGGCCTCCATGGCATGGGAGGGGTGAGAGCCCCTCCGAGATTGGATCTTTCTCTCTGTCTCTCTCTGTTTCTGCGTTCTCAGATTCTGTCCTTTCACCGTTTCTTATATTCCTGGAGATCTGTAGCTCCGATTAGGCTGAAATTTTAACATGATCTCTATCCGGATATTAGCTTTCTTGCGGCGAAAGAAGGGCGTCAACCGCCTTATGGGGTGGCCACGAGGGCCCAGGGCGCGCCTGCCCCCCTGGGGCGCGCCCCCTGCCTCGTGGCCCCCTCGGGCATTGTCTCGCATTGATTTTTCTTCCCAAAAATCACATATATTCCAAAAAAATCTCCGTCAGTTTTTATCCTGTTTGGACTCCGTTTGCTATGGATTTACTGTGAAATAAAAAAACATGCAACAAACAGGAACTAGCACTGGATCAATATGTTAGTTCCAAAAAGAGTATAAAAAGTTGCCAAAAGTATATGAAAGTTGTAGAATATTGGCATGGAACAATCAAAAATTATAGATACGATGGAGACGTATCACTCCTTCCAAACGGAGGGCTCTACAGATTCTACTCCTCCACCCCCAAGATGATTTCCAAGACAACACATGCATAGACACTCAACGTAGTTGTGTTGATGATGAGCACGTCTCCCCTAGTGCACCATCACAGGTGCTCCTCTAACTTGGCACTGTTATATGTGGTTGCATGTTATGTATGATGTCTAGCTTGTATTGCTTCTAATTTTGTTGAATTTCATCTACTTACTTTACACATTATACTTGTGAATAAGACATGTGTTCCTGTTTCTAGAACATACACTATCTGTCTATCACACCATGTTCTTACATCAAAGTACTACTGTTGTGTAACCTGCAACAATCACTTATCATAAGACACGTTTCACTTGGGAGTGTGATATAGGTTACATCTCCCATTCTTTTCTAGCTTGTACTACTTCTAATTTGTTGAAATGTCACTTATGACGAGACAGTTTTAACTTGGTAGAGTGATATTTGTTGCATCTTTCATATGGTGTCTAACTTTCGTTCCTTCTAATTTGTTGAAATGCCTTCTCCTTAGTTTACACATCATAAGCTGTGAATATGCAATGGCACTAATGACGAGAGACCTTTAACTTGGTAGTGCGATGTTGTTTGCATCTTTCATATGATTTATTTCTTGTACTGCTTCACATTTGTTTAAACGACATTTATGATGAGACACTGTTAACTTGGCAGAGCAATATTTTTCATCTTTCATATGGTGTATACCTTCCATTGCATTTCTTCTAATTTAGTGAAATGTCTTCTGCTTATTTTACACATCATAGTTCTGGTTATCTCATGCCATCCTGTTTTTCGTACATATTACATCCTCCTATAATGTGGTTGTCTAACATAAAAGTTCAGTTTGCCTGTATCACGCTTCAATTTGTTCTGAAGAACTAAATTGTTATTCGTTTTTCTTGTCGGCTTGACTTAACATGGCATAGAGAAAGAGGAAGCAAGACATAACGATAGGGAAAGGGAAGCGGAAGAATCCTACAGATTCTACTGGTACTGATGGTGCAATAGAAGGTCAAAGTCCAGCGGAAAATTGTACCGACAGGGTATCCTGTGCTACACGAGCTGCCAAACAAGCCAAACAGAAACAAATAGCTGCCACCAAACAAGCAGAGACAACCCTAGTTGTTGCAACACCTTCCACAGTACCACCAGTTGCACGATTTACTCGTTTGTCAACTCAGCTAACAACACGTTGCCAAGCTCCCTTGCCACCTGACACTACTTCCGAAGAACTCTTGACACAAGATGAGTTGGCAAGATTAGATGAACTATGTGAGCTTCAACAGCAAGAAGGTAGTTGCCGGAGCCAAGTTACAGTTGCATGCTTCTTTATATGTAGTCTCACAGTTTGATGTACACTAACACTTCCTATGTTTGTTGTTGGACTAACACCTAGGCGCAAGAGGAAACAAACATCAGGGATAATGCTCGATAGATTAACTAAATCTAGAGGAGGAAGAATGGCGATCCATTTTGAGGCAGGTTTAAAAAGGCCACGTGATGCTACAGAGTCAACCAAGTTAGTATCAGAGGCAGCGGTTGCTGTTAGGTGTCATGTACATATCCTCCCAACATGGATTCAGTACAGGAATGACAAAGACAAAATCCAGTTCAAGACCTTCCTCGACCATTTATCTGTAAGTATGGTTATGTATGGAAACTAGTAATATCGTCTTGCTCTATCCAATACTTTCTAGGTTGCTGATAATGAGACTCCCATAATTTTCAATAGATGAGGTTCAAGTTGGATAGCCAAGATGATGCAACCAGACAAGCTTGCACCCATGTTTTCAAGCCTGCTATGCGACAATATCACTATAACTTTAGGAAAACTCACTTTGAAGGCAAGGCTAACAGTGAACTTGCCCAAACATCTCCAGTGGAAAATATATCATATGAAGACTGGAGAGGCCTCGTTAAACACTGGTACGATCCGAAGTATCAGGTACATTATATATATGTGATCAGATCATATGTTAAAGTCCTATTTATGCATGTGCCACACAAATCTATCTTCTTGTAGGTGAACTGTTCAAAGAACAAGGCCAACCATACGAAAGTAAAATTCCAACTGACGACGGGATCTCGTAGCTATATTGCACACTGCGAGGCTCTTGTAATTAGCTGCCGTTTCACTCTTTTCGATGTACCATATTACCAGATCTATATTGACTTGTTCCAAATGCACAGGAAAGCCCGCAAGGACCAAAAAGTACCTGAACCAAATGATGTGGAAATCTTCAAGGACTGTCACACCAGCAAGACGAAGGGCATGACTACACTAGTCAAAGCCGCTGTTGTAAGTCCTTAATCCTCATGGCTTTTAACTACTACTTACTCTGACTCGTGCCTTGAATTGCATGGTTTGCAGCCAATGTCTATTACTCTTTTCAATTTTATACAAAATTGTCTTAGCGTATCATTGCACCTTACAAGGTTTAAAAGAGAGGAGTGATGTTCCTTTGATCTTGACCTGTAATCTAGTTCCGTGCTAGACTTGCCCACACAACGTTACAATTGCCTGTTTGTTTGTTCTCAATTGTTTTGTGATATGAATGATGTCATATTATGCTTACCATATTATAAACTTTGTGTCTTTATCCTTAGCTGTCAATACAATGTGAAGAAATAGACAATACATTAGCCATGGTACATGGTCATATGTTTGGAACCTGGTTTTATTATGTACTTTGCAGTAAAATACAACTAATATTTTACATGGGTTCACCTGAAATAAGTTCTGTATATAGACCAAAGCTATTTTGTTTGGTTTTGCTGCCTCTGTCGGATTTTGGGTTCCGGCAGACCCTTAAGGTTCGAACACTGGGGTGCATGCGGAGATTACGCCTTCTACCTCCCCGCCCCACAAAGATCTAAACTACTAAAAGAACTGCACGAGGGACACAAGATTTATACTGGTTCGGGCCACCGTTGTGGTGTAATACCCTACTCCAGTGTGTGGTTGGTGGATTGCCTCCTGGGGCTGATGATGATGAACAATACAAGGAAGAACAGCCTCGCGAGGGTCTGTTCTTGGCTGGGGTGATGAACTGCTAGGAGGAGTTCAGCCACCCTCCTCTCTCTCTCTCTCTTTCTCTCCCTTGCTCTTACTAGCCAACCGAACGAACGAACCGAACCCCTTGCTACGTGGGCGGCTGGTCCTATTTATAGAGGCCCTGGTCCTCTTCCCAAATATTGAGCGGGAAGGGAGCCAACAATGGCGGGCTAATTTGAAGGGGGACAGTAAGTATCAACTAATCTGACAAAAGCAGTCTTCGCCTACGCAAAGCTCTGGTGATGACGCCGTCTTGGGCTCCATGGTGACCTCCATCTCGTAGTCCTCCTGGCCTTGGTCTCGTTGCACCGAAGTGGCAACCTTTGCCTGATGCCTCGGTACTCCGCGGCTGCGCTTGCCCCCTTTGCACCAAAGAGGAAAGAAGGACGCTGCGCGCGCTGGCACCCGCCTGGCGCCCTGAGTCGTTATGGCTTGCGTCACGGGCACCTCGCGAGGTACACCGCCTTGATCTCTCCGCCTCCTCGCGAGCCAGCCTGATGAGGCCGTGCCTGAGGAAGCTCCATGTCGTCCGCCTCGCGAGGCTTGGCCCCTCGCGAGGGTCTTGAGTCTTGTGCTGATGAAGATGGGCCATGCTGGGCCTCCCTTGAGCCACGCCGCAGGCCGCAGGCAGGCAAGTTTGGGGACCCCCATTCCCAGAACACCGACAGTAGCCCCCGGGCCCAAGGCGCGCCCGGGCTTGGCCGTGCCAAGAGGCGAAAGGGCAAGGGCGAAGTGCCGCGGGCCCTAATAGCCTGCGGCCTTGGGCGCCGCGTGGCGGTTGATGGGACGTGGGCGTCTCCACTTCCCCACGATGCCTCGGTGATCGCGCGAGTTGGACAAGTCCCCGCATGCAAATCGTGTCATGATTACCTGCGATCGTGGAGGCCGGTGGTTGGCCTTCGCTGGCTATAAGTACGTGGCTGCGCGTGCCCTTCCAGTCCATTCCTTCTTGCTTCCCCTTGTTCTTCATGGCCCCGTCGAAGAGATTCTCGGCCGCCGAGAAGGGGAAGGCTTGCCGGGTTGAGCCCGCCTCTCCCCCACCCAAGCGCAGCAGAGGGCGCCCTCGCAAGCATCCTGTGGCCAACATGGCGGCTCCCCACGGCCGTGGAGGTTATCTTCAGCATGGTGACGGGCGGGTTGCTGCAGCCGGGGGGCGCGCTCCAGCTGCGCGTCCCCCCAAGCCGCGCGCTCGTGCTGCTGAAGTGCTGCCGGAGTTCGTCGTGTGGTCGGCGGAGCCGGCTAGCACCCGGCTCCCGCTTCCTCGCTTCCTCCTAGGCGAGCTCCCGGGCGGCCTCTGGCTCCAGGCCAACGGCTGCTGCAGCCGGGCCTCATGGGTCTCCCTGGAGGTCTCCGCGACCGGGATCCTGTCCCTGGCCCGCGGTTGGCAGACGTTTGCCCGTGCGCGTGGCCTGGGCCGCCAGTGCACCCTGCACTTCAAGTTCGACGGTGACGCCACCCTCTACGTGAGGGTGTTTGGGGAAGATGGTCGCCGCGCGGGGTGCTGCCCCGAGGGTGACGACCACGGCTGGGAACCCAGCTCCAGTGATGATGGAGGGAGCAGCGCTCACGCAGCTGGCGGCACTCGGAGTTCCTCAAGCTTCTCTGGTTCTTCTTCTGGCGGCGAATCCTCCAGCGGCGGCCGCGATCAGCCTCCACGCCGCCGCGCCCTGGTGAGGCGCGAGAGGGAGACCGCCTGAGCTCCGGAGGCAGCCCGGGCCTTCCCTGCGGGCCGGTGTGGGGCGAGCCGCGCCGGATTTGTTCTTTCTTTTTCCCTTCTTCCTGCGCAACAAAGACAATAGTGCGAAGCCCCGCGGGGGCGTGTTTGGGTTATTGCTGTTAATCATCGTTTCGCTTGGTTACCGTTCCTTCCGGCTATGTGCCCGAGCGAGGATAGTTCCCGACCCCGGCCGTGGGGGGCGACCGACCAAGGCCCTTTGTTTGTGTCGTGATGCCCATGGGGCTCGGACTAGAGGGGTGCTCCTGAAAGGGGCCCTGGTCGTGAACTCTTTGAATGACTAGGATAGGAACGCTCGCAAGGGCACTCAGCTGCCCCCCTCGCGAGGCCTTGCACAAGAGAAAACGAGATAGGAGAGCGAAAATCCGAAGAACCGCAAGCCAAAGACAACAACAACTTCAATAAAACTTCAAATGAGAAGGAACAAGCCAACTGCGGAAAGCAAATGAAAAGCCGCGTCCGGCACCTAATCTAGTCTTCGACGTCTTCTCACGAACGCGGAGCTAAGTCCTACCACTGGGCGTGGGAGGGAGCCCCAGGGCCTGAGGCCGGCGCTCCTGAGACTCCGGGGCATGTACAGCCCCAACTCATTATTACGTGAGAGCGTCATGGGCGGCGTGCTTCACAGGCATTGGCCTTCTTCACAGGCTCCGGGCCTTTTCCAAAACGCGATAGCTTCACAGGCACTCGCCTTGCTTCACAGGCTTTGGGCCTCTTCCAAAACGTGATAGCTTCACATGCACTCGCCTTGCTTCACAGGCTCTGGGCCTTTTCCAAAACGCGATAGCTTCCCAGGCACTCGCCTTGCTTCACAGGCTCTGGGCCTTTTCCAGAACGTGATAGCTTCACAGGCACTCGCCTTGCTTCACAGGCTCTGGGCCTTTTCCAAAATGCGATAGCTTCACAGGCACTCGCCTTGCTTCACAGGCTCTGGGCCTTTTCAGGGGTAGAACCTCCGGAGGTGCTGGATGTTCCATGCATTGTGGATCGGCACTCCCTCCTGAGTCTCCAAGCTATGGAGTCGGGCCTGGAAACATGAACAACCTTGAATGGGCCCTCCCACATGGGAGAGAGCTTGTGCAGTCCCTCCCTGGAGAGAACCCGCCTGAGCACGAGGTCTCCTACCTCAAGAGTCCTGGGACGGATGTTGCGGCAGTGATATCGCTGCAGCGCTTGCTGGTACCTCGCTGCTCGCAGCACGGCTTCTCGGTGGCGTTCCTCCCCCAGCACGAGGTCCATCCCCGCATGGCGTCCTGCTGCGCCTCGTCGAACACCAGGACCCGCGCGGAGCGACGTCTGACCTCGTGAGGGAGGACCGCTTCCGCTCCGTAGACCAGGAAGAACAGGGTCTCCCCAGTCGGTTTGGTCGCGGTGGTGCGGATGGACCACAGCACGGACTGAAGCTCGTCGTACCAACCTCTGCCACAGGCTTCCAGCTTCTTCTTGAATGTCCTGGTCTTGAGGCCCCTCAGGACCTCCGCATTGGCTCGCTCGGCCTGGCCGTTGCTCCGGGGTGCGCCATTGAGGCGTAGCATATCTGCGTTCCAAGGTTAGCACAGTATGTTTTGAAGAGGTTACTAGTGAACTGCGAACCGTTGTCTGTGATGATGCGATTCGGCACCCCGAACCGGCTTACGATGCCCTTGATGAACTTGACCGTGGAACCCGCGGGGATGGTGCGGACAGCCTCTACTTCAGCCCACTTGGTGAATTTGTCCATGACAACGTAGAGGTAACGATAGCCCCCTGGCGCCCGAGGAAACAGGCCCAAGATGTCCAGCCCCCAGACTGCGAATGGCCATGAAAGGGGAATAGTCTGCAAGCCTCCTACTGGCTGATGGATCTGCTTGGCGTGGAACTGGCAGGCTTCACAAGCTTTCACTAGTTCCACGGCGTCATTGAGCACGGTGGGCCAATAAAACCCACTGCAGAACGCCTTGCCGACGAGGGTCCGCGATGACGAATGATGTCCGCAGTCTCCGCCGTGTATATCTTCCAGTAGCTCCTTCCCTTGCTCCCTGGAGATGCAGCGGATGGATACATCGTTTGGTCGCTTCCGGTAGAGCTCTCCGTCTCTGATGCAGTATGCCATGGCCTGGCGTGCCACTCGCTCCGCCTCGTCCTCCTTCTCTGGCAAGGTCCCTTGCGTCAAGTAGCTCCGGAGCTCCGCGATCCAACATCCCTCCTGAGGTTCCATTGTCAGGAGCAGGCGCGCTCCTGAGGTTGGGCCACAGGTAGGAGCTCCTGAGGCAGGTGGCTGGGGGAGCTCCTCCAAGGGTTGAGCCGTGTTTGATAATGACGACAGAGCTGAGGGCTTGAAGAGCCGCTCCTCAAAAACGCCGGGCTCCTGGGATAACCGTCTGGACGCGCATTTGGCGACATCGTCGGCCTCCTGATTGGTGCCACGGGGCACATGCTGCAACTCCAACCCCCAGAATTGCTTCTCCATCCTGCGGACTTTCACAAGGTAGGCTTCCATGTGCTCATCTTTTGGCTCGTACACCTTGTTGGAGAAGTTGACAAGGAGCTGCGAATCGTCCTTGATGGTGAGGCGTTTCACTCCCAGGGCGGCCGCGGCCTTCAAGCCTGCTATTAAACCTTCATACTCTGCTATGTTGTTGGAGACCTTTTCACCTTGCTGGAAATAGAGTTGCACGGCGTAATAGAGCTTGTCCTGTGTGGGCGATATGAGCACCGCCCCAGCTCCAGCGCCATGCCTGGAGAACGCCCCATCGAAGTACATGACCCAACTTTCTGGCGCTTCGCTTCCCGGGGATAGGAACCGATCCTCATCAGCCTTGAGGCCTGGCGCCTCCGTCCACTCTGCCACAAAATCCGCCAACGCTGCTCCCTTGATGACCCTGGTCGTGCTGAATTCGAGCTGAAACGCTTGCAGTTCTATGTTCCACTCAGCAACCCTTCTAGCTAAATTAGGGCTCCTGAGCACTCTCTCCAGGGGGTACGACGAGATGACCTTGATAGGGTGACCCTAAAAATAGTGCCGCAGCTTGCGCGAAGCCACCAGTAGTGCGAGGAGGAGTTTCTGAGGCATGGGCTACCATGCTCTTGCATCCCGCAGCACTGTGCTGACGAAGTACACTGGGCGCTCAACGAGGCGGAGTGCATCAGTGCTGGTGGCTCCTTCCAGAGACCATGGCGCCTCTTGAGGCAATGAGGCCTCCTGAGACTGGCCATCTAGAAGAGGGGCCTCTTCTGCCTCCGGTGCACCCCTCTGCGGCGGCTGATCCTCCTCAGCTACAGTGGCGGTTTCTGTAGGCCTTCCTTGTCCTATTCTGCCTTGTCCTGGGCTGCTGCCATGGTTTTGATTCGGCGCTCCTCTCTGACTGCCACCAAGGCTGCGCTGGCGGAGTAAGGAGTGGCGGCGAGGTAAAGCACCAGGGGCTCCTGAGGGCGCGGGGCCACCATGACCGGCGGACTGGTCAGGTATCTCTTGAGATCCTGGAACGCCTTGTCGGCCTCTTCAGTCCACTCGAAGGGCCCCTTTTTCTTCATTAGCTGGAAGAAAGGCACGGCTCGCTCTCCCAACTTGGAGATGAAGCGCCCTAGCGCGGTCACGCGCCCCGTGAGCTTCTGCATTTCTCTAAGGGTCTTTGGCGGGCTCATGTCTTCCACCACCTTGATCTTCTCTGGGTTAGCCTCGATGCCTCGTTGGGACACGAGGAAACCCAAGAGCTTGCCCGAGGGGACTCCGAACACACACTTCTTTGGGTTGAGCCGTAGGTTCACTGCGTTGAGGCTCGCGAAGGTTTCCTCCAAGTCCTGTATCAGGGTTCCGGCCTCCCGAGACTTTACCACAATGTCATCGACGTAAGCTTCAACATTCTTCCCGAGCTGCGGGCCCAAGGTGATGTGCATCAGCCGCTGAAAGGTCGCCCCTGCGTTACGCAGCCCGAATGGCATGCACGTGTAGCAGTATACCCCGCACAGGGTTAGGAATGCTGTATTCTCGACGTCTTCTACCGCCATCTTGATCTGGTGATATCCAGAGAAGGCATCCAGGAAGCATAACAGATCGCATTCCGCAGTGGAATCGACATCTGGTCGATGCGGGGGAGTGGGAACGGATCTTGCGGGCATGCTTTGTTGAGGTTGGTGAAGTCAACACACATACGCTCCTTCCCTCCTTTCTTTGGCACAACGACAGGGTTGGCCAACCAATCTGGGTATCGGACCTCGCGGATGACCCCAGCGGCCTCTAATTTGCGGGTCTCCTAGACGATGAAGGTCTGCTTTTCTGTGGACTGCCGCCTGGCCTTCTGCTTCACAGGGCGCACGTTGGGGCACACGGTTGAGGTGATGCTTGATTGTACTCCTGGGGATCCCTGCCAACTGGTCAGGCTCCCAAGTGAATACCTTCTTGTTTGCGCGCAGGAACCTGACCAGGGCCTCCTCCTGCTCGGGTTTGAGGTGGGCGCCTATGGTGAAAGTGGCGTTGGTGGACCCGTCCTCATCGACGGGTATCTACTTGGTTTCTGCCTTGTCTTGGGTGAACAACTGCTTCTTCTTGGCGGGTGCAGCCCCCTTGGCCTCGGGGGGCTCCGAGTCGGCGGGCTGTGCCGACGCCGCCGTCTTGAAGGCGAGCTTGAGCGCCCGTAGCGCGTCCCCGGTGTCCCCGTGCACAGTGAGGACACCGTTGCTCCCAGGCATCTTCATGAGGTTGTACGCCGGGTGTGTCGCGGCAATAAATTGGGCCAGCGCTGGGTAGTCGAGGATGGCGTTGTAGGGGAGGCCGATGGGGGCGATGTCGAAGTCGACCAGCTCTGTGCAGAAGTTGTCGTAGGTGCCGAAGGTCACTGGGAGCCGGATCTGCCCCAAGGAACTGGACGGCTTGCCCCCGATGCCTGAGAAGGGCCGGCTGGGTTGCAACCGTTCCAGGGGTATGCGGAGGCGGTTGAAGGCCTCAACCGAGAGCACGCTGAGGCCCGCGCCGCCATCAATGAGGGTTTTGGTGACGGCCACCTGGCAGATGGTGGGGGTGCACAACATGGGGAGCGCGCCCGAGCAGGCCGAGTTGGAGGGGTGGTCCTCTGAACTGAAGGTCAGGCCAGTCTCGGGCACCATCCAATCCGGGGGAGCCCCCTGCCGCGTGGAAGCGGCGCTGACCCGGCGAATGAACGGCTTGATGTGGTGACTTGTGGGCGGCGCCTGCGAGCCGCCCAGGAGGGCCGCGACGACTAGGGGTGTTGGCGTAGCGCGATGGGACGGCGCAGGGGAGCCCCCTGCAGCGCGGACGAGCTCGGCGACGCGGTCGAACCATTCCCCGTAGACATCGTCGGTGGGGCGGCAGCGCAGGAGCTCGTTTGCCGCGAGGAGTGCAGCTCGAGCCTCCGAGGGGGCGCGGAGCGCGCGGAACGAAGAACCAGCTGGTGCGGGTGATGGAGTAGCAGTGCGGCCGTCCTGCCGCACGGACGGATGCTGAGACGATGCTTGCCGCTCGCCCCCCGCCGGGCCGGTGGCGGCGTTGACGGCGGGCGACGGGGAACGACGAGGACGTCCGCCGATGGGCGCCGTTTGTGCGATGCGAGAAGCGATGGCGGCCCGGCGCTCGGCACGGGCCCGACGAGCGTCGGACATGGATGCGATGGTCGGAGGAGAACAGGGCGGTGGATGACGAATTCTGACGCACCCCTACCTGGCGCGCCAAATGTCGGATTTCGTGTTCCGGCAGACCCTTAAGGTTCGAAAACTAGGGTGCACGCGGAGATTACACCTTCTACCTCCCCGCCTCGCAAAGATCTAAACTACTAAAAGAACTGCACGAGGGACACAAGATTTATACTGGTTCGGGCCACCGTTGTGGTGTAATACCCTACTCCAGTGTGTGGTTGGCGGATTGCCTCCTGGGGCTGATGATGATGAACAATACAAGGAAGAACAGCCTCGCGAGGGTCTGTTCTTGGCTGGGGTGATGAACTGCTAGGAGGAGTTCATCCACCCTCCTCTTTCTCTCTCTCTTTCTCTCCCTTGCTCTTACTAGCCAACCGAACGAACGAACCGAACCCCTTGCTACGTGGGCGGCTGGTCCTATTTATAGAGGCCCTGGTCCTCTTCCCAAATATTGAGCGGGAAGGGAGCCAACAATGGCGGGCTAATTTGAAGGGGGACAACAAGTATCAACTAATCTGACAAAAGCAGTCTTCGCCTGCGCAAAGCTCCGGTGATGACGCCGTCTTGGGCTCCACGGTGACCTCCGTCTTGTAGTCCTCCTGGCCTTGGTCTCGTTGCACCGGAGTGGCAACCTTTGCCTGATGCCTCAGTACTCCGCGGCTGCGCTTGCCCCCTTTGCACCAAAGAGGAAAGAAGGACGCTACGCGCGCTGGCACCCGCCTGTTGCCCTGAGTCGTCATGGCTTGCGTCACGGGCACCTCGCGAGGTACACCGCCTTGATCTCTCCGCCTCCTCGCGAGCCAGCCTGACGAGGCTGTGCCTGAGGAAGCTCCGTGTCGTCCGCCTCGCGAGGCTTGGCCCCTCGCGAGGGTCTTGAGTCTTGTGCTGATGAAGATGGGCCGTGCTGGACCTCCCTTGAGCCACGCCGCAGGCCGCAGGCAGGGAAGTCTGGGGACCCCCGTTCCTAGAACGCCGACAGGCTCCTTAATATCTTCTGTTCTGGTGCTAATGAAAAAACTCAACTTTTCAGCAAGCTATGGAAAAAATGGTGGAACCGCCACCTTCTGAAGGTGGCAAGGCAACTATAACCGCAATGTCAGCTCTTGCTGCAGTGGGTCAGTACCTGTCCACTAACAGTGCCAAAAGCACATTCATGCGTAATACTGGGTTGGTTGTTAAGGCAATCTCCTCCAAACTGCCTCATGATCAATATATGCAACCTCAAAACAATGTTATATCTGCGCTCTAGACACAAGTCCATTCCCTAACAGAGACCCTTTGTGAAACAAGGACAGACATTGTTCGATGTCGTCAATATATGCATGGTTTTGAAACCAGCCTATCAGACATTTGCTATGTTGTTCAGGAGCCTAGGAGAAATGAAGGCGAAGGTTATGGTGCTCCATCGGACAATACAACATGAAAACGTAACAGTCAGGTCAAATGAACTAAGCTTCTACACTTATGGTGGTGCATTTATCTGCCAGACTGTTAACTTTTATGCCAACCTTCCTTTTGTTTTATAGTTGTAATTTGTTTCGTTGCGATACAAAATTTGTTCTTAACGTGCAGCCACCGGCTAAAGAAACCAACAAGCCATTTTTGTATAGTGTAGGGTGTTCCCTATATTTGCACTGGTGGCGATCTTTGATGCCCCGTGGATGTAATCTGTGTGATCGCCTTAATAGCCTAGTGCTAGTTTCGGGCTTATTTATTTCCTAGTCTTCGTTTTCCATGGTTTGCTAGTGGACGCAACAACCATGTGGCATATACGGACCGTGGTAACCATGACCCTGCTACGGGCCGTATGATCCATGGGCCTCCTACGGGCCATCTTTAAATGGGCCCCCAACACAGCCGTAGAATCGGTGGGCCTCAGGCTGTCGGATAAATGGGTCTACATGGGCCATAAACGGGAGTAATTGGTATCAGCCCAGCACGGTAACGGGCCATTAATAGGCCGGAGGACAGCAAAGGCTTAATTCTGCCACAGGCATAACGGGTTGTTAATGGGCCAGAATATAGGACGGGTTGGAAACGGCGCAACGCATTAACAAGCCAGGAACGGGCCGACTCTTGCCACGGCCAAATTTGGCCCATTAGGGGAACATGCCAGTAACATGCCGGAAGTAATCGAGGGCCGGAAAGGAGCCCAAGAACGTATGGGCCGTTAGTAGGCCGAAAGCTAACACGGGCTGGAAACAGCCCATGTGAATCATGGGCCGTTAATGGGTACAAAGAAATTTACTGTTCATTCTGGGCTAGAGTCACCGTGGGCCTTTAAAGGGCCTAAATATACGAAGGCCTCATATGGGCCGAAAGACGTCGTGGGCCATACATGGGCCGAAAGTGAAACGGGCTGGTGTTATATTCGACGGCCCACATGACGTTGTTGGGCTGATTTCGGGCAGGCCCTAACGGGCCGTGAGTTACCGGGCCGTAAAATGGGCTATTTGCGAAGAGACCGTTAACAGGCCTTTCATGGGATAGCCCGCTAACTTTTGACGAAGTCAAACAAGCCGGCCTTTGTAAGCTAAATGGGACAGTGGTGGGCCGTCGCACGTGTGGACATATCATAGGCGCCTATCTGACCAACTGACGAGCTGACACGTGTTTCCTTCGGCCAATCAGAATTTTACACATGGAAATTTCCCATTGGTCCGGGCTGTTAACAGGTTATCGGATCCAAAACTGGACCCGATAGCTTAACGATGACCCGTTATGGTGGATGCCATGTGTCGGTCACCCTTGACGAAAGCACTTCTGTGACACGCGATTTATCATCATGGAAGTGGACAATCCCGTGATGATAATTTTGGTAATGTCATGGAACACTTCTATGATAGCACATGTATGACTATCTTGATTCTGTCATAAAATTGTCATGGATGTACATGCATGACAGAAAACGTGACCTACTATGACAAACACGTATCATCACGGAAGTGTATTTTTTTTGTAGTGTGGAGAAGGACATCGAAGAGCTTCGGGAGGTGAGGTATTTGATAGCGGAGATTAGGCATAGACTCCCGGCCAAAGAGCAAATTGTCCCCACTCCAGAACCTAGTGAGAGGGTCGTATTCCTTCCTCACTTTCTCCGTGGACTAGGATTTCCCCTACACCCCTTTGTCCGAGGTCTCATGTTCTATTACGGGCTGGATTTTCACAATCTAGCCCTTAATTCCTTTCTCCACATCTCGGTGTTTATCGTCATGTGTGAGGCATTCCTCCGCGCCCCTCCACACTTTGACCTATGGCTCAAAATGTTCAATGTGAGGCCGAAGGTGGTCGACGGGCAACACGCGGACTACGGCGGTGCCATGATAAGCAAACTTCCCAAAGTTATCTGGCCCAAAGGGGATTTTGTGGATTCCACCAAGATATGGCAGCAGGAGTGGTTTTACATTAATGAACCCCGCGGCACCAAATGGGCAGCCGCCCCTGCATTCAGATCCCGACCCTCGCTGGGGCTTGAATCTTGGACCAACAAGGGTCTGGATTGGGGATGCTCCGATGAGGTGATGATGCTGAAGACGCGCATCAAAAATATCATATAGAAAAACACTAGCGTCACAGATGTGATTCAAGTGATGCTCACCTGCCGGTCTCTTCCCTGCCAACGCTGGCCTCTCCGCATGTGGGAGTTAAATCCGAAAGGGCCACGGATCCCGACGCGACTCTTCGACACGATGCATAAAGCGATATGGAAGATACTTTTCAAGACTCAAAAGTCATGGCGAGAGACATCCGAAGACATCGGCCTCGACTGCAATTATCCAGCCTCCCCTGTAAGTGCTATTTTTTCTAACATAACACAGTCAATTAATCAAAAGAGATGACAAACTAATAATTCCATCCTACAACACAGGGCTGGATGAAGAAGTCAGAGCAAATCAGATGTCCAGCTCCATTGCCCGAAAACCCAGCAAATCCTCTTTTAATAAAGATGCTGGTCCCGGCGCCCTATCAAGCGCCGGAGAAAAAGGTCTGGAAGAAGAGCAAGGAAGCCAAAGATGGCCTCCATTGCAAAGTTACTTCGGATGGGGCGTCCGGAGGGAACGAAACCCATTCCTCCGAGGAGGACAAAGACGAGGAGGAAGAGTAGGCCGACAAAACCCTTTCCCGAAAGGGGAAGAAGAAGAAGAGGGAGGCCTCCGAAGAACCGGAGGCGGAGGTGCCCAAAAGGGGGGAAATATCCCTTCCAGACGGCTCGGGTTCAGATACCGAGGCCATCCGCAAGTGGTGCCCCAGGCCGAAGCCCCTTGCCGAATTGTAAGTATCCGAAGATGCCATACATAAATCTGGTTTTGATGAGTATGGTATTAACATGTTGAATGGTGCAGGCCAGCCCGCGATCTTGCCCAACAATCATCAGAGGGGAACTCCTTGGATCCAAGGATGATGGAGAGCGAGTCACTTTCGCGAGCCTCCCCACCTCTCACCAAGGACGACACCAAGGTGTTGTCCCAAAGGGCCTCTCCAGGGACAAGGCGGTACGGGAGGCCACCAAAACGGTGCCAGAAGGTAACACTTCGGTTGCCGGAGACATGGGGGTAACAATCCCCTCGAGAGCTGGTGGCGGGGGTCTGGATCAGTCCGACCATTCGCCAGACACTACTCTGGAAACCCAAATGGTTCCGGAGCTGAACAAGCAATCCTCCTTGAGGGAGGGGGGGAGTGCCAACTCTCGCGACAACCTCCGCTAGTCCGGAGGCGCCGAGTACACTGAGGGCGGCACTACAACGAGCTTCCATCGTGTTGGAGCATCACACCCAGATGGGTGTGGTAGTTGAAAAGGTTCTGTCTACCAAGAACGGATTGAACGAGGACTTTGCCAGTCTATTAACAGGCTTCAAGGTATGCAATGTAATATTCCTGACCACTTTTCCTATGAAAAGATGCCTATGTATAGGTAGTAGCCCCTGAGACTCTAATCGCCCCTTTTGTTTAACAGGAGGCGGACAGAGGATCAATAATTTTCATAGGAGCTAATGTACTTCCATACGTTGAAATGTAGGCTTCACTGTTAGCGGCGACAGCCCAGGCCACTGAGGTATCCGAACTAAAGCGTCAACTTGGACTGGCCGATGAGGATCTTGTCTACATCAATAAGGGTTTTGATGAGGCACAGGGTATGTTTTGAAAACGTTTCATTCAGGCTCGTACCTCTGGAGTTTAGAGCTCATGCGCTGCTATGTGCATGGTTGCAGGTAGCACAGATGTGGTTGAGGCCCTTACGGGTGAGCTTTCCCAGGCCTAAGAGCAGGGAAGGGTGAACAAGGCGGCCACTGAGAAAGCAACCGAGGACTTGAAGTCCGAACAAGTTCTCCACTGCCAGTATGAGGAGTGGGTAGCCCAAGTAGAGAAGGCGCTCAAGGTTGCCACCGATAAGTATAAGTCCCTGGAGGAGGAGAAGAGTAAATCCCAGGAGACCGATCTCGTCGAGGCCCTTAAAGAGGCCAAGGAGGCGCGGGCCAAATCCCAAGCTGGGCCTGAGGAGATGAAGCAAGCCAGACAAGTAGCGGTTAGTAAACCCCCTCTTTGTCGGGTGGTAGGTGCGACATATGCCAACGGGTGGCTTATCATTGTGGGAGCCAGTAAGACATCGCCGGTGCCTGGAAACGGGATGAGGCGAAGACATGCACGCCGGCAGATCTTAATCAGCTTCGGGGCTCTCCGTGGAGATAACACCCCTACTGCTGCTCTGCGGGGTCTCCGCATGATCACTAGATGGACAAGTAGCTACACAATGCTCCTTGAGCTGTTTGGTGGGAGGAGGAAGAAGGGCACGACTAGCTTGCTTCTTCTCCTTGTGTGGTGTCTAAAACTAGCTAGGGGTCGAATCCTTTGCATGGGCGCCCCGGGGGGTTTATATAGGCCTACCCCCGGGGGTACAATGGTAACCCGACTGGGCGCGGGGCCCAGCCGTCTGTGACTGCGCTCGCCGGCTTCTGCGCCGGCCACGAGGGCCCGCCGACTGGTGGGTCCCGTCGGCTGCCAGCTCCTCGGTCGACAGGCAGGCCCCACTGTCCAGGACCTGGTCGGTGGCTGGTTACTGTTGCTCCATCTTGGTGATGTGGGCTTCATCGTGGTAGGCGTGGCTACAGTATCGCCGCCCAGCGGGCGATTGCTGTAGCCTCACCGCGTCTTGTCTCCTTCATGGGGCGTCCCCTTCGAGGAAGCCGGCAAGCCGGCTACGGGGAGCCGGCTCTGTCTTGGGTCGACTGGGGGAGGCGTGGCTGCCTTCGGGTGTCTCTCTGCCCGAAGGGGCCCACCGCCCGTGGGCGTCAGGGTCAACATGGAAACAGTGTTGTGCCGGGCGGGTCATGGTCACCCGTACGACGCACTGTGTCGATTGTGTTCCGAGATTTGGGGGTGGCAGGCTTCACTGTAGCCACGCCCCGTCTCATCACCGCTAGGTGGATGCAAACTTTGAGGGTACGGTCTCGACCGCTTTATGGGAGCCAGCTTCTTGGAGTTGGCCTTCTCGCGGCCGGCTTCTCGAAGTCGGCCCTCCCGTGGCTTTCTTCATGAGGGCTAAAGTCGGGCCGCCTTCCGAAAGCCGGCCTGGGTGACAGCCAGCAAGGGGAAGGCGGCCCCATGTCCTGGATTCTTGAGAGCCGGACGGGCTTGTAATTTTTTCAGAAGGGCCAGGGGAAGCCGACTAGGCTACCCATGGCTATTTACTCCGACAGTAGTCCCCGAAGCTAATCGAGCTTCGAGGCAGACAGAGGGACGAGAAGCTTGGTCAGCTTTACCCTGAAGAGCCGGCTTTGCTAGTGTATGCCGATTTCGGGGAGCCCTGCGTCTTGCAGGTGGGAAAGTGGTTGACCCGCGTGCTGACCGCGGGCCCTCCCGCGGGCCACGTGGCAGCGAGACCCTGCCTGTGCACGCGCACGATGGGACGCCGCCGCTGGCCCGCCACTCCTAGGCCTCGGCCCGAGCGCTGATCTTCTGCAGCCCAGGTGGACCGCTCGCCTTCCCGTGGCGATTTTATTTCACCGTTTGGGCGCAATAAACGCGGGACGTGGGGGAGTGGGCACGATCGATCCCCACGTTTCCCCATGCCGTGCCTCCTCGGCTCCGCCACGCGAGCCTATAAGTAGGGGGAGGAGGGGGAGAGACAGAGGTTCGCACACTCTCTCTCGCTCCGCCCCTTCTCGTCCTCCTTTCTTCCTCTCGTTGCCGCCGCAGCCTCCCGTCTCAGTGCCGCCACGCCGCCACATCGTCTTGCTCCCATGGCGCTGTCGAGCTCGTGGGACGGCTCCAACGTCCATGAGGACCATGTTGAGTTCCTCCGCCAGACTCGGCGCATGCCCGACGCCAACCTCGTGCGGGTCCGCCTGGCGCCGGAGACGGAGATCTCGCCGGCACCGGAGGAGGGCGAGCGGGTTGTCTTCCGCTCGCACTTCCTGCGCGGCTTCGGCCTTCAGGCGAGCGGGTTCGTGCGCTCCTTCCTCGAGTTCTACAATCTTCAGCCGCATCACCTCACGCCCAACGCGGTGATGCTGCTCTCATCCTTCGTCTCTCTCTGCGAAGGTTTCTTGGGGGTGCTCCCCACGCTGGACCTCTAGGGGGAATTCTTCCAGAGCAAACTCGACACCGTCGTCGCAGGCGTGCCCGCCCCCTGCGGGGCCTACATCGCCATGAGGCGGTCGGGCGAGAACAACCCGTTCCCGTCCATCCCCCTGATCCAGTCGGTGAAGATCTGGCAGAGGTCGTACTTCTACGTGACGAACATCGCCCAGCAAGGAGACCACGTCAACCTGCCAGCTGGGAGGCAACCCTCAGGGAGTTTCCGGTCCCGGTCGCTGTCTCAGGCCGGGAACGCAGCCGTCTCCCAGCTTCGGGTGATGATCCAGGCGGAAGGCCTGACCGGGGCCGACTTGGTGGCCGCCTTCGTGGAGCGCCGGCTACTTCCTCTCCAAAGCCGTCCCCACATGATGTGTCAGATGAGCGGCCGCTTCGACCCAAGCCGGCTGAGCACCAGGGAGATGCCTCATGCGGAGGTGTCGTACATGGTGAACTATATCTCCAATTGCGAGCTCGCCGAGGACTGGCGATACGGCAAGGCACCGTATTCTCGCGCCAACCCTCCGCCCATGGTAGGCTTTCCTCTCTTTCTTCTTTTTGTTGGTAGCCGACTTCATGATGGCCGGCTTCTGATCAGTCGGTTCTTCTTAGCAGAACCCCGTTCTTCCGCCGACGACCGGGGTAGCAGGGATAGAACGCCAGTACGTCCCCGACCGCACGGTGGACGACGTCGACGACCCGGATTTGGGAGCGGCCACCATGGAAGACGCCGTCGTGGGGGACAACGCCGAGCCCGGAAGCATAGGGCTTACTTCCGGCTTCGAGGACTGGCCGGATGATGCCGAAGTCGAAGTCGCCCCGCGTCGCCAGCCGGCGTCCGACCATCAAGGCGCGGGCTCGTCCACCGCGCCAGCTGCCAGCGGCGGCGCACAGAAACTCCGGGCCGTGCCAATCCGCTTCGGCAGCCAGCCGAAGAAGTCCGGAGCTTCCACCGCTGTGACCAAACGAGACGAGGCGGCCACGAAAGCGGCCCGCTTCCGCAAGGCGGTGAAGTAGCCTCAGGCGGTCTCTGCGTAAGTCGTCGATTGCTTGGACGCATGCTTTTCATTGTTCTCTTCTGTTGAACCTTCTTTCTAACCTTTCCCCGCTCGCTGGGCAGGGCGCCGCTTTCCCTTGAGCTGGGTCCGGGCGGCTCCGTAGTTGGGCCGACTGGAGGGTCTTCGGGCTCCCGTCGCATGGACCCCCGTGCCGACCTCAGGGAGGCCACGAAGCGGAATGCCTGTGAGGCGCGGGAGGAGCGGGAGGCGGCGGAACAGGCGGCCGCCCAGGCGGCGAAGGAGCAGGCCGATGCGGCAGCCAAGGCCCAAGCGGAGGCGGCGACCGTGGAGACGGAGGCAGAGGGTTCGCGTAACCAGCCTCCGTTGCTCGCCATTCCCCGTCGAGCCATGGCTCCTGACACCCCATTGCCCCTGGCGGAGGAAATTGTCCAAGACCCGCCGCTGATGGAGAGGAGGGAGGACCTCGTGGTCTTTGTGGAGAGAGCGCCACCGGCAGCGCCAACCGGAGCGGGCCAAGGCGGCCAATCGTCAGCGGCGCCAGAGGAGCCGGCCAGGGGTGAGCCGGAGGTCAGAGCCGGCCTCGAGGTGCAGCCGGTGACGCGTCGGCGCGCAGGGGGAAGCGCTGCTCCGCCGGAGTCGCGCCGAGTTGCAGGCGCCGGCCAGTCGGCGGAGGCCCTGGAGGCGGCCAGCACCGTCACGTCCGAGTGGACTCCCAGCGGGGGGACTGGCGAGCTGAATGTGGCAGCCCAAGAGGTTCGGAGCTGGCTTCAAGCTCAGGCCGCCCTGCTGCAGCAGTACACCCAGGAGTTCCTTTCGACGCGGGCCGCCATCCGGGTGAGTCTTTCATTCTTGGCCGCTTTGGTCTCTTGATTTCTTTTGTGGGGGTGCGTTAGCGCACCCACTGGGTGTAGTCCCCGAGATTCGGGCCGACTGCTGAGCAGTCGGGTCGGATCTTCCTTGACAACTACCTTATTCTTGCTTCCTGTCTGATCTTCCAGGAATATCATAACTCCCGTGCTGCCGCCTTCAACTCCCAGGCTCAGGAGTTGGGTCGGAAGACCAACGACCTGGCAAACAGCCAAAGTAAGTGCTTGATCTTGTCTGTCTCTTGTGGGGGCGCATCAGCGCACCCACTGGGTGTAGTCCCCGAGATTCGGGCCGACTGCTGAGCAGTCGGGTCGGATCTTCCTTGACGACTTTTTCCTTATTGGTTTTTTCTTTTGTCTTTCGTGCTTTCAGGGGCCAATGCCGACTTGAGGAGGGAGCTCGGCGAAGCGCAGGCCGCCCTTCGCACTAAGGATGCTGAGTACACTGCCTTGGTCCAGGAGCGTGACCGCCTGGCCAAGAAGCTGGCTGACCAGGAGGAGAGCCACAAGGCGGCCCTGAAGAAAGCTCAGGATAGCGAAGCCGCCCTAAAGGCAGAGTTTGAGACCGAGGCGGCGAGCTGGGTTGAGACTCGGCAAGCGCTGGATGAAGGCTTCGGCCGCATCGAGGACTTGATCGACGGTAAGCCGCCTTCCTCGCTCCTCTCTTGCCCTTGGCCGCCTGGTTTTTGCCCTGACTTGTGTTGCTGCCTGTTTTCTGTGTAGACTACTTTCCCGGCTACTCCACCTTCGCCGCCCAAGCCATCGAGGCCCATCGCGAGGCGCCCCGTCAGGCGGGGGTCAACATCGCGCCGGATGCGAATCAGACGCTTGAGGAGCAGCTCTTGGCGGTCCAAGCGCGGCTGCAGCTGGCTCACCGGATGCTTCGCCGGCTCCAACGTGCCGGAGCGCAGGTGTTGGCCGCCCTCTGGCCCAACGAGACGATCCCCCGCACCCCGAGCCAGACTGCCGATTGCCTGGAGGTTGCAGTCGGTCGCTTCGAAGCTTGGAAGGCGTTAGTGGCCCGACTTGGAGCCGGGCGGGCATTGGAGTTCGTCCGAGCCTGGTACCCAGGGCTGAACCTGGACCAGCTGCGTACTTGGCGGCTGGAAGCCGACGCGGAGCTGGAGGAGGTGCGGCTGGCTATCGCCCGGCGTGCTTCGACGATCGCCGAGTGCACCGACATCAGCGTTTTTGCGCCTGAAATCAATGATGATGGCGTTGCCCAGCCTGAGGAGTGGTTCGGGCTGAACCCGGCGGTGGGTGAGGACTCGGCAGAGGAGATCGCCTCCAGCGACGAGGCCGAAGATGACGAAGAAGAGGACGGTGAATACGTCGAGCAGGCTAGTGGAACAACCGGCCAGCCTCAGGTTGACCGTGCCTCCAGCAACGAGGCGCGCGGAAGCGCGCCCTCTGCAGGAGGCGGTGATCAAGCCGAGGTTCGCCAGCCGGCCACTCCTTCAGCCGGCACAACCGTCTCCACCGACCAGCCCGGCTCGTCGGTCGCTCTGCTGGCTTAACCTGGCCTCTGTGTTTTTCCTGCTTGTTGCCTTTTGAACAATCTTTATTAAGCTTTCGCAGTTCCACCCACTAGGGGTGTATCCAAACTATTTTAAATGCTGGCCTCTTGGAGGTCTTTTATGTAAATATTATTATGTGCATGTTTGGTTTCCATTCGCGTATGCTTTTTATCCTTGGGCTTTTTCCTTTGCCGCCTTCCCTCTTTGGGGAGGCAAGTACTCGAGCTTTCTTGGATTGAAGTGAAGTGAATGGAAACCGGCCGGCCGGCTACTCTGGTAGTCGGTCAGTGGTAGGCGGCAAACCGGCTTTCGTTATATTAGTCCGTTGGTCGCTAGCCATTTTTCGTGTGGGCATCCTTTCCTGCTTTTGACTCTTGCCAGCCGGACAGCTGGTTCTTCGAACTGCGACTTTGGCAAGAGCTAAGCCTGGGTGTCGGCACACTACTTGTCTGACCGCGGGTAGGACTTCTAATATAACTCCAGTCGGCCAGTCCCCGGGCCGACTAGTCGAACCCGGTGCTGGACGGAACAAGTAAATGAAATGACAAGGTCATAAGCATGATAGTCTTCATTCATAGATAAAAGATGGCAGTCCCCGAGCCCTCCTCGTGGGGCCTATTGTCTCGTACTTAGTACAAAAGTTAGCGTGATACATACTGCATTTCAACTGTAAAATCTTTGAAGGAGGTTGGCGTTCCATGGTCGTTTCGACTCCTTGCCGGAGTCGTCTCTCTTGCGTGCTTTGGGCTTCTGCGCGTCAATTAGGTACTAGGAGTCGTTGCCTAAAGCTCTGCTGATGACGAAGGGGCCCTCCCAAGGGGCCGAGAGCTTGTGCTGGCCGGCTGTTCGCTGGATCGGCCGGAGCACAAGGTCGCCCTCTTGGAAGGATCTTGGCCTCACCTTCCGACTATGGTAGCGGCGCAAACCCTGCTGGTAGATGGCAGACCGACGCCATCTTCTCGTGCTTCCTTGGCCTCCGCCTCCGTGTACATGGTTACCCGTGGCGAGTCGAACTTGATGTCGGTTGGGATGACCGCCTCGGCACCGTACACGAGGAAGAAAGGAGTGAAGCCGGTTGACTTGTTTGGGGTAGTGCGCAGACACCAGAGGACAGCCGGCTGAACGCTCCAGTGGTACGACCAGTCGGGGCTTGATGCCGGAGAGGATGAGGCCGTTGGCTCGCTCGACCTGGCCGTTTGACTGCGGGTGGGCGACGGACGCTAAGTCCAGCCGGATACCTTGCGTTGCGCAGAAACGTGCCAAGGCTCCTTTGGCAAAATTCGTGCCATTGTCGGTGATGATGCTGTGTGGCATGCCGTACCGAGTTGTTATGTCTGCGATGAATGTCACGGCAGTCGGCCCATTCAGCTTCTTGATCGGCTTTGCCTCAATCCACTTGGTGAATTTGTCCACGGCGACGAGCAAATGCGTCATGCCGCCATGTGCCGTCTTGAATGGGCCCACCATGTCCAGTCCCCAAACGGCGAAGGGCCAGGTGAGGGGAATGGTCTTGAGTGCCGAAGCCGGCATGTGTTGCTTGGAGCTGAAGAGTTGGCACCCTTTGAAATATTTAACTAATTCTTTGGCGTCGTCCAAAGCAGTCGGCCAGAAAAAACCATGGCGGAAAGCTTTGGCGATGAGTGATCTTGAAGCCGCATGGTGGCCGCATTCTCCTTGGTGGATGTCTCTGAGGATTGCAATGCCCTTCTCCTGCTCGACGCACCGTTGGAGGACTCAGTGACACTGTGCTTGACGAGCTCTCTGTTGATGATTGTGTATGCTCCGGCTCGACATTGGACTTGTCTTGCCTCTGTTTCGTCAGCCGGCAGATCTTGGTTTACTAGGAAGTTGAGGATGGACTGAGCCCATGATGGAGCCGTGACTTCTCCTATTGCCAATGGGGCTACTGCCACCAGGGTGGGCAGGCTGGGTGGTGAAATGCTGGAGTCGGCTGCCGGCTGTTGTGTTGGTGCAGTCCCCGGGCCGACTACTGCAGTCCCCGAGCCGGGTGTGGCAGTCCCCGAGCCGGTTACCGAAGTCCCCGGGCCGACTACTGAAGTCCCTGGGCCGGGTGTGGCAGTCCTGAGCCGGTTACCGAAGTCCCCAGGCCAACTACTGAAGTCCCTGGGTTGCCTGCTTGGTTCTTCGAGCCGGACCTGGCCGCGTCGGGGTCAGGCGGTACGAAGATGGAATCGGACTCTGGAGATGGCTTGATGGACGGCTTGAGGAGGCGTTGTAGAGCGACGCCGGTTGGTATTGCTTGCCGAGTGGAGCCTATTCGAGCCAGGGCATCGGCTGGCTCGTTGTTGGCTCGCGGTACATGGAGGAACTCGCATCCTTCAAAGTATCCGCTGAGTTGCTGAACCAGGAAGCGGTAGCTTGCCACATTTGCGTCCTTGGCATCCCAGTCGCCAGATGATTGCTGAACCACCAAGTCCGAGTCGCCATAACATAGGATCTGGCGGATGCCGAGTTCCTTGGCAAGCCGGAGCCCGTGTATGAGTGCCTCGTACTCGGCTACATTGTTGGAGGCGGCAAAGTGAATCTGCAGCGTGTATCTGAGCTTGTCGCCTTTGGGAGAGGTAAGGATGACGCCGGCTCCCAAGCCGGTGCGCATCTTGGACCCGTCGAAGTGCATGCACCAATGGGTGGAGTCGGGAGCCGGCGGCAGGTACTGGGTCTCGGCCCAGTCGACGAGGAAGTCGGCCAGTGCTTGGGACTTGATGGTGGTGCGGGGCTGGTAGAAGATCGTGTAAGGGGCCAGCTCGATGGCCCATTTCGCCACCCGGCCGGATGCATCCTGGCTGCCTATGATCACGGCCAGCGGGGCGGTGCATACGACCGTGACGGGATGCTCTTGAAAGTAGGGCTTCAGCTTCTTGGCGGTGAAGTACACGCCGTAACACATCTTCTGGTAGTGCGGATAGTTCTGCTTTGAGGCGGACAGCACCTCGCTCAAATAGTACACCGGCCTCTGGACCGGCTGGGCTTGGCCTTCTTCTGGGTGTTGGACCACGATGACGGTATTGACCACCCGGCTGGTTGCGGCAATGTAAAGGAGCATGGGCTCTTTCTTAGTCGGCGCCGCTAGGACAAGCGGCGTGGCCAGCATCTTCTTCAGTTCGTGAAAAGCTTGGTCGGCCTGGTCGTTCCACTCGAAGTGAGTGCTCTTGTTCATGAGGCGGTAAAGGGGGAGAGCTTTCTCTCCGAGCCGGCTAATGAAGCGATTCAGGGAGGCCAAGCATCCGGTGAATTTCTGGATGTCTCGAAGCTTGGTGGGGATCGCCATTCTCTCGATGGCCTTGATCTTCACCGGGTTGCATTCGATGTCGCGTTCAGAGACCAGGAAGCCTAGGAGCTGGCCGGCTGGCACTCCGAACACGCATTTCTCGGGGTTGAGCTTGATTTGGAACCGTCATAGGTTCTCGAATGTTTCCTTGAGGTCTTCCAGCAAGGTGCCATGCTTCTCCGTCTTCACCACAATGTCGTCTATGTAGACGCGGGCGTTTCTGCCAAGTTGCTTGAGGAGGCACTTCTGCATGCAACGCTGAAAAGTGGCACCGGCATTTCTTAAGCCGAATGTCATAGTCAGGTAGCAGAAGGCTCCAAATGGCGTGATGAAGGCGGTCTTCAGGCGGTCAGCTGGATCTAGCTTTATCTGGTGATATCCTGAGTAAGCATCCAAGAAACTCAACAGCTCGCATCCGGCCGTGGAGTCCATCACTTGGTCAATCCTCAGCAGGGCAAAGGGATCTTTAGGGCAGACCTTGTTGAGGCTCGTGTAGTCTATACACATGCGCCACTTGTTGTTCTTCTTTAGCACGAGGACCGGGTTGGCAAGCCACTCTGGAAAGAAGACTTCCATAATGAAGCAGGCCGCCAGAAGCCGGGCTATCTCCTCCCCTACAATCCTTCTCTTTTCCTCTGAGTCGGCGGAGGGGCTGCTTAACTGGTTTTGCATCTTCTCGGACGTGTAGTTTGTGCTCGGCGAATTCCTTCGGAACACCCGGCATGTCCTTGGGGGACCATGCAAAGATGTCCCGATTCTCACGGAGGAAATCGGCGAGCTTGCCTTCCTATTTGCTGTTCAGGCTAGCCCTGATGACGGCAAACCTCTCGGAGTGCTCGGGGTCAAGGGGTATCTTCTTTGTTTCTTTGGCCGGCTAGAAAGATCCTTGGGCATCATACTCCTTGGGGTCGGGGGACAGGTTCGGCTGCTTGCTGGCCGTGGCCACGACTCGGTCCAACATCTTCTTCTCTTCGGCAATCACAAGGGACTCGGCCAGCCGGCTGCTGGCGGCAGCGCACTCGGAAGACTTCTTGTAATCGCCGGCTACGGTGATGATGCCCTTGGGACTCGGTATCTTCATCTTGAGGTATGCATAGTGGGGAACTGCCATGAACCTGGCAAAGGCGGGTCGGCCAAGCAACGCATGGTAGGGGCTCTCCAGGTCCACCACTTCAAACCAGATCGCTTCCCGGCAGAAATGCTCCTTGTCCCCAAAGAGTACATCAATCTTGATCTTGCCAATGGGGGCACAGGACAAGCCGGGTACGATGCCATGGAACACTGTCCGAGTAGGCATGAGTTGCTTCGTCTTGACATTTAGCTTCTCCAGGGTGTCACGGTATAGGATGTTGATGCTGCTCGCGCCGTCTATCAGCACACAGGAGAAACGGGCAGCGCGTCTGTCCGTCGCGAGGGTGGCTTCCAGGACCAACGCATAAGAGCCGGGAGACGACATCACCTCTGGGTGGTCGGCCCGGCTCCAGCTGATGGGTTTTTCTGACCAATGCATGTGTCCGGCGGGGTTGGCAGTGACCACGCTGACTTCCTGGTGCTCTCGGCGTTTGCCGCGCCGGTCTTCGAGCTGGCTTGTAAAGACGAAGTAGGTTGCTTGCTCGTCGGGGAATTCGTCATGCACGACTCCGACTGCGGGCCGAGCGGCCGGAGGCGGCGGAGCCGGAGGCGGCGGGCCGGCAGGCGGAGGAGGCGCGAGCCCTTCACCTTTAGAGATTCGGGTGAGCCAATGGCACTTCCGGGTTGTGTGGTTGGACGGCTTCGCGCTGCTATGGAATTTGCACGGGCGTCGAGAGTTTGCTCATAGGAGAAAGCCGGTTGCCAAGCCGGCCGGCCTCCCTTGGGCTTCTTCGGCGCGGGTCGCCCTTCAGGCGGCGCGTCTTCGACCGTGGCCACCTGCCGACTTGCGGGAGGCGGCGCAGGGCCCTTGCACTTGTGGTCATTCGGGTGTGGGCGTCGGCCGGAATCCCCTGCCAGCGTCTTGGGCGCCGGGTTGAGTACTTCCCCGGACGCGTCTACCCGGAGCTCGGTCTTCATCGAAGAGTCGGCGGTGGTGTATTTGTCTGCTATGTCCAGCAGCTCGTCGAGGGTAGTCGGCTCGTCGCAGAGGAGCTTGTGCTTGAGGAGGGTACCTTCTCGGGACCCGGCAGTGAAGTATTCGATGGCTTGCACCTTGTGCACCCCCCACAAGAATTGCGGAGCTCGGCCCAACGCGTGAGGTAGTCGCGAGTGGACTCGGCTGGGCCCTGCACGCACAGGGAGAGCTGCCTGGGCTTGGGAGCCCGCTTGTAGGTGCTGGTGAAGTTGCGGATGAAAGCTTCAGTGAAATCTAGCCAGCTGTTGATGCTGAAAGGCTTGAGGCTGTTGAGCTAGGTCCGCGTCGTGCCTTGCAGCATGAGGGGCACGTACTTCACGGCAACGCGCCGGTTGCCGTTGGCTATGCTAACCGCCGTAGAGTAGTCGATCAACCAATCTTCCGGCTTCACGGAGCCGTTGTACTTGGGCGTGTCTCTTGGGAGCGAGAACCCTTTGGGGAAAGGCTCGTCGCGGATGCGGGGGCCAAAACAAGGCGGGACGACATCGTCTTCTTCTTCCAGCGCCAGGGATCGCGCCAGGCGGTCGATCCGATGGCGGGCGTCGTTCTCGCCGACTCCTTCACGGCGACCTAGTTGGCCGCTGAGAGTTGGGTGCGCCACAGGTGGTGGAGTGGGATATCTCTCTCCGCGGGGTCGAGGCAGAGGCGGGTTTCCTCGCCATTCCACGGCTCGGGGATGGCCGTCTGCGTCTCGCTCAATGGAGATTCGGGTCCGGCTTCGGCTGGCTGCCGGCTCTTTCTCGCGCCGCGCGCGGGTGTTGCTCGTAGTCGGTGTCCGGGACGTCGCGCCGTGATCTCGGCGCGGGGGAGGGCTTCCCGCGCGGGCGTCGGCTTCGTGCCGCCGGGCGGCCGCATCAATCAGCTGCTGGATGCGCCGGGTCATGTGTGGGAGTTCTTCGGCTTCCAAGCCATCCAACTCGTCCACGGCCGCCTGGGCAGCACGCAAGTTCTCGAGTGGAGTGGCATAGACCGGGCGGTCGACTCCCAGCGTGTCGGCGATGACAGCGCCGCGTTGCTTGACAACGCCGGCCTGGCTTGGCCCGCCCGGGGCCGGCGTGCCGAAGGCGGCGCGGTCAGCTTCGTGCTGGTAGGCCTGAGTGAGGCGTCTTACGGAAGCCAGCCTCCGGCCCTCTGCGAGGAGGGCGAGGCGGCGTGCCTCCAGTGCTTCGTCGTCGGCATCAGCTGGGAGGGGGATGGAAAAGTCGTGGGCCGACGCGTGCGGGGCGTCGGGGGCGCTTTCGTCGGCCGTGCCGCCGTGGCCGATGACCATCACCTCGGTGGTGACAGTATTGCAGCCGTCGGTCCGAGGAAGTGGGTCGTTGTAGATCACGATGTTGGTGGGGAAGGTGTCGAATGAGGCTGTGTCGGAGTCGATGGGCATCGGGTCAGTGGAACCAACCGACTCCAGATCCACAACGGGCTCGCTGGAGACATGGAGCTGGCCAAGGAGGTTGGCGAGGTGGTCGGTGCCCGCATCGGAGGCGAGCTCGTTGGATATGAGGGTTTTGTCGAGGAGATCGGCGAGGCTGCTCGCCGCGCAGACGCTGGTGATGCCTTGCAACGCGTCGTGGCAAGCGCCATCGGGCGTGCCGGGCTGGCTACGCTCGCTGGGGAGGAAGAGGGTTCCCGTCCATAATAGGTCTCCGAACGACAGTGCACCTGGCCCCACGGTGGGCGCAAAATGTCGGGTGGTAGGTGCGACATATGCCAACGGGTGGCTTATCATTGTGGGAGCCAGTAAGACATCGCCGGTGTGTAACGCCCTCGATGCGGCTATATCTCCCACGTGTCGAGGCACGACTTAGAGGCATAGCCGCATTGAAAGCAATGTCGCAAGTTAGGAAATCATCACACATCCCATGTACATAATTAATATAAAGGGGAGGTACATAGTTGGCTTACACTCGCCACGTCACATCAAAGTACATAAATAACATCCATCATACAAATCACTCATGGCCCGACTACGGCGCCAAAATAGAAAAGACCCCCAACATGCGACAAGGCCCTGAATCTAACCCCGATTGGGCACCACTACCGATCATCAGGAAAAGACACATAGTAACGCTGAGAGTCCTCGTCGTACTCCCACTTGAGCTCAAGCGCGCCATCTGGAGCTGTATCATCTGTCCCTGCATCTGGTGTAATAGTAATCTGTGAGCCACAGGGACTCAGCAATCTCGCACCCTCGCGATCAAGACTATTTAAACTTAATAGGTAGGAAAGGGGTAATGTATAAGTGGAGCTCCAGCAAGCGACTAGCATATATGGTGGCTATCTTATTCGCAAAAGAGAGCGAAAAGAGGAGGCAAAGCACGAGCGAGAAACTAGAAAGCAACCTGCGCAAACATAACTCCAACACCGTGTCCACTTCCCGGACTCCGCCGAGAAGAGGCCATCACGGCAACACACTCAGTTGATTCATTTTAATTAATTAAGTTTCAAGTTATCTACAACCGGACATTAACAAATTCCCATATTCCCATAACCACGGGCACGGCTTTCGAAAGTTCAATCCCTGCAGGGGGTCCCAACTTAGCCCATAACAAGCTCTCATGGTCAACGAAGGAATAGACCTCCACCCAAGACACTCCGATCAGACTCGGTATCTCGGTACAACAAGATGATTCGACAGGTCAAAACAAGTCCAGCAACACCGCCTGAATGTGCCGACAAATCCCGATAGGAGCTGCACATATCTCGTTCTCAGGGCACACTCAGATGAGACTAGCTACGAGTAAAACCAACCCTCAAGTTTCCCCGAGGTGGCCCCGCAGGCAGCTCATTTCGGACCAACACTCAGAGGAGCACTGGCCCGGGGGGGTTAAAATAAGATGACCCTCGGGCTCCGGAAACCCAAGGGAAAAAGAGGCTAGGTGGCAAATGGTAAAACCAATGTTGGGCATTGCTGGAAAAGCTTTAATCAAGGCGAACTATCAAGGGGTTCCAATTATAGCCCAACCGCGTAAGGGACGCAACAATCCGGGAACATAACACCGATATGGCGGAAACCTAGGGCGGCAAGAGTGGAACAAAACACTAGGCAAGAGGCCGAGCCTTCCACCCTTTACCAAGTATATAGATGCATAAAGATAACATGGCAATATAATGATATCCCAAGAAGTAAATAAAGGTTCCAACAAGGAACGACTCCAATCTTCACTTGCAACTAGCAACGCTATAAGAAGGGGCTGAGCAAAGCGGTAACATAGCCAATCAACGGTTTGCTAGGAAAATGGTGGGTTAGAGGCTCAATCATGGAAATTGGGAGGCTGACAAGCAAGTGTTAGGCATCGTAGCATTGGCAAAGCAAAAGAGCGAGCAAACTAGCATAGCAAAGATAGTAGTGATTTCGAGGGTATGATCATCTTGCCTGCATAGTTGTCAGAGTTGACTGGATCTTCACAAGCAAACTCAATGGGCTCCTCGTTAGCGAACTCGTCTCCCGGCTCTACCCAACAACACAAACAAGCAACAAGGATACAATCAACCACATGCAAGGGCAACCAATAATATGCAAAGATGGTATGCTATGCGGGATGCGATGCGGGATGCAAAATGCAAGACGTGACAGGAAATGCATGAACCTGGCCTCAACTTGGCAAACCAAGTGTGCCACTGGATAGAGGGGATGAAATCACCTGAAAACGATATAAAGATCATAGGAATCGGAGCTACGGTTTGGAAATGGCAAGCGTTTTACGAAACGAACCGATCTGCGATTTACAGCAAGTAGGCACCTAAATGCAACGAAATGAACATCCTACAGCTATCAAACATGAAAAAAAAAATACATGGCAGGGATGTACACAAGATGCTTAACAAATCACTAGCACTGAGCCATAGCCAAATTCATCCATTATGAGGTTCAAACAAGCATGGCAAAAACGAATAAGCAAAACAGATTTCAGACTTAGTGAAACTAACACTAGTCTGAAATTTCAGACCACGATGCCCTCTTCGGAGCAGCAAAACAACCATATACATAGCCTAAACATGACAAATAAGAACATGGCATGGAGCTACTCAACAATCTTAACAAAACACCCAAAGTGACCTGGGGCCAAAAGGGTTCACAAAATACTCTAGCGAGCACACGAACATGGATGAAACACAATCAGTTTTCAGACTTGGTGAAAACTGAGACATGCTGAAATTATAACTCACGAAGGCATGTAAACGAGCTCGATGCACTCACTACGGTGCAAGTCATGGCAAGGCAAGCATATATCCATAAATAAGGCACAAAATTCTAGCTAGACATGGCAAGAACAATGGCATAGCATGCACGGATCACTAACGATAGCACCGGCAAAATCGCAAAAGAGTTGACGATGTGCCCAAATTTACCACGAAGCAAAAGTAGAGCTCGATTGACTCAAGCTAGAGCACTCCACATATGCAAACAAAGACATGGATGGATAGAGCATAACATAGATATCAAAACTCCCTTACCGATCATCCTCAAAAGATGCACGGATCGCTAGGAAACAAGCCGAACATATGGCATCATGAACTAAAATATCCCAGACTTAGTGAAATTCACTAAGTCCCTGAAAACAGAATTCTCAGGTGCCCCTCTTTGCAAGCTTGCACAAGTCACCACACACATCCTAAAAATGCATGGTTGGCACCTCTGGAAAGAAGACAAAATGCTTAACAATTCATCCCAAAGACTCACAGGCATATCATGCGCACAATAATCATGGCAAAAATGACAAAAGTCTATGATGAGCTAACGGATCTGCAATTTAACTCACAATGCCTCCTTCTAACAGCATTTTGGGCATCAAGATGAACTCAAATGCAAATGATGCACTGGAATGAAATGATGTACATGTCGAGACGAAGATTTTGACATATTATATGTGCAAAACGGATCTACGGATGCGGAGATACAATGTGATGAACATAGGCAAAAAATTAGGGTTAGGGATAAAAAGTCAACCCGAGATCCAGATCTGGATCCGGGGGTACTGTAGCAACATGGCTCCCGAGGATCGCCAGAGAGTCGCCGGACTTGGCGAGAGTGGCACGCCGGCCGGAGCTCGGCGGAGGAGGGAGGAGGCGGCGCCGGGCGCGCGTGGTGGTGCGATGTGGCGCGGGCCGGGCAGCGGGGCGGCGAGGAGCGCGGCTCCGGCGCGGGTGGCGGCCGGGCGACGACGGAGGCGCGCGTCGCCGGAGTTGGTGCCGGGCGGCGGAGCGGCGACCGGGCGGCGATGAGGCGGATCCGGCCACCAGAGCCGGAAGGGACGGCGGAGCCGGCGTCGGGTGGAGGAGGCGGCGCCCGGGCCCGGGAGGGCCCCGCGTGGGCCGGGCGGGCCTCGGCGGTGGCGGGGATGCGGTCCGGGGCGGCGACCACTAGGAGGCTGACACGTGGCGGCGGACGGGGAGGCCGGACATGTCCGTCGGCGGGGCAGGTGTCCGGCGCGCGCGAGGACGAATGGATCTAGGGTTTCGGAGGAGAGGGGAGACCCGAAAACGGGAGGGGGTTTAAATAGGCATAGAGGGAGCTAGGAGTGTCCAAATGAGGTGCGGTTTTCAGCCACGCGATCGTGATCGAACGCTCTAGGACATGGAGCAGAGTTTGGTGGGTTTTGGGCCAAATTGGAGGGGTGTTGGGCTGCAACACACACGAGGCCTTTTCGGTCCCTCGGTTAACCGTTGGAGTATCAAACGAAGTCTAAATGACCCGAAACTTGACAGGCGGTCTACCGGTAGTAAACCAAGGCCGCATGACAAGTCCCGGTCCAATTCGGAAATGTTTAATCCCCACACACGAAAGAAAGCTAGAAATGGCCACCGGAGGAGAACGAAACTCCGAAATGCAAAACGGAGAACGGGGAATTGCTCGAATGCATGAGATGAACATGTATGCAAATGCAATGCACGTGATGACATGATATGAGATGCATGAAAACGAAAACAACACACGGAGATAAAGACCCGAACCAGAGGAATAAATATAACTTAATGCCGGAAACGGCAAGAGTTGGAGTACAAATTGGGAAAGTTATATCTGGGGCGTTACAACACTCCACCACTACGAAAAGATCTCGTCCCGAGATCTAGGACTGAAAGAACTCCGGGTACTCAGAACGGAGGTGATCCTCGTGTTCCCAGGTAGCTTCACGGTCGGAATGGTGTGACCACTTTACTTTGAGAAATTTGATTGACTCGAGTCCTGCGTTCTGTCTCTTCAAGGATTGCAACTGGGTGCTCACGATAGGAGAGATCTTCTTGGAGCTCAATGTCCTCGAAGTTGACGGTGCGTTCAGGCATCTTGAAGCACTTTCGGAGTTGAGAGACATGGAACACATCATGAACATTTGCAAAGTTTGAAGGAAGCTCGAGTTGATAGGCGAGGTCGCCTCTCTTGCTGACAATCTTGAAAGGTCCGACGTATCTGGGGGCAAGCTTCCCTTTGATACCAAAGCGACGAGTCCCTTTCATAGGAGAGACGCGGAGGTAAACATGATCTCCGATCTCGAAAGCCAAATCACGGTGCTTACTATCATAGTAGCTCTTCTGGCAGGATTGGGCTGCTTTGAGGTTATCACGAATGACCTTGCACATTTCTTCTGCCTCTGTGATTAAGTCATTACCCAGCAGCTAACGTTCACCGGTTTCAGACCAGTTGAGAGGTGTACGACACTTCCTACCATATAGAATTTCAAATGGGGCCTTTCCCGAACTTCTTGAAAACTGTTGTTGTATGAGAATTCAGCATAAGGAAGACAATCCTCCCACTTCATGCCGAAGGAGATAACACAAGCCCTGAGCATATCTTCAAGAATCTGGTTGACATGCTCGACTTGACTGCTTGTTTGAGGATGGAAAGCAGTGCTGAAGCGGATGTTGGTGCCCATGGCCTTCTGAAAAGAATCCCAAAACTTGGAGGTAAAGATGCTGCCACGGTCTGAAGATATCACTTGAGGAATACCGTGCAGAGAGACAATTCGAGAGGTATAGAGTTCCGCCAATTGAGCTGCAGTGATTGACTCTTTGATAGGCAGAAAGTGAGCCACTTTGGTGAGCTTGTCGATGACAACGAATATAGCATCATTACCACGCTTGGACTTTGGAAACCCAGTCACGAAGTCCATTTCAATGTGGTCAAACTTCCATTCTGGAATGGCAAGAGGTTGGAGGAGACCTGCTGGCCTTTGGTGTTCTTCCTTCACTCTTCTGCAGACATCACATTCATTCATGAATTGAGCGATCTCGCACTTCATTCGAGTCCACCAATAAGTTTGCTTCAGATCCTGATACATCTTCGTGCTCCCAGGGTGGATGGAGAGGAGAGAGTTGTGAGCCTCGTTCATGATCACCTTACGAAGTTCACCTTTGGGCACAACAATTCGATCCTCGAAGAAGAGAGTGTCCTTGTCATCAAGTCAGTAGCACTTGTACTTGGACTGACTCTTTGCGATACCAATCTTCACCTTTTTCACCATAGCATCAAGAAGCTGGGCTTGGCGAATCTGGTCTTCCAAGGTAGGAGAGACTTGAAGGTTGGTGAGGAAACCTTGAGGAACAATTTGCAGATTAAGTTTGCGGAAAGCTTCACAAAGCTCGGGTTGATAAGGCTTGAGAATCAGACTGTTGCAATATGCTTTTCTGCTCAAAGCGTCATCAAACACATTGGCCTTGCCTGGAGTATACTCGATACTCGGATTGTACTCTTGAATCATTTCGACCCATCGAGTCTGCCTGAGGTTGAGATTAGGCTGGGTGAAGATGTACTTGAGACTCTTGTGATCAGTGAAAATATCCACTTTCCTTCCCAATAGAAGATGTCTCCAAGTCAACAAAGCATGCACAACTGCCGCCAACTCGAGATCATGAGTGGGGTAGTTCTTCTCATTAGACTTCAACTGGCGAGAGGTATAAGCAACAACTTTCTTCTCTTGCATCAGTACAGCACCGAGACCATGGAGAGAGGCATCACAAAAGACCTCGTACGGCTTGGTTTCATCAGGCGGAGTCAGAACTGGAGCAGTGATTAATTTCTCTTTCAAAGTGTTGAAAGCAATATCACACTCCGGAGACCAAACGTACTTGACGTGCTTCTGGAGAAGATTTGAGAGAGGCTTCGCGATCTTGGAAAAGTTTTCAACGAATCTTCGGCAGTAGCTTGCGAGACCGAGGAAGCTACGGAGTTGCTTCACGTTCTGAGGAGGTTCCCAATTAACAATTGCAGACACCTTCTCAGGATCCACGGAAATTCCCTTGGCAGAGATGATATGGCCAAGATAAAGCACCTCATCGAGCCAAAATTCACACTTGGAGAACTTGGCGTAGAACTGATGTTCCCTGAGCTTGTCAAGAACCAAACGCAAGTGCTTGGCATGATCTTCCTTGTTCTTCGAGAAAACCAGAATTTCGTCGAGATAGACCAAAACGAAGTCATTGGTGTAGGGGTTGAAGATGAAGTTCATCATGCGAGAGAACGTCAGAGGAGCGTTGGCGAGGCCAAAAGACATGGCAGTGTATTCATATGACCCATAGCTTGTTCTGAACGCCGTCTTGGGAATATCTTACTCACGAATACGAATTTGATGATAACCCATACGGAGATCAAGCTTGGAGAATACTTGGGCACCCTTGAGTTGTTCGAACAGCTCATTGATGTTGGGAAGTGGGTATTTGTTCTTGATGGTCTTCTTGTTCAATGGAGGATAATCAACACAAAGTCAGTCCGTTCCATCCTTCTTCTTCACAAAAAGAACACCACAACCCCATGGAGAAGTACTAGGCTGAATGAGACCCATTCTTTCTTGAACATCGAGTTGTTTCTTCAACTCCTTCAACTCTTCGGGGCCGAGCTTGTAGGGACGTTTGCACACAGGTTCCGTACCGGGCTCAAGTTCAATAACAAATTCAACCGGCCGGTGCGGAGGCATTCCTGGGAGCTCTTCTGGGAAGACGTCTTGATACTCACAAACAACCGGAATCTGCGAAATAGCATCCAATTCACCCTTCTCATTGAGAGAGAACAACCGAATTGTATTATCCCGAGCAGGAAAGATAATTACATCCTCATACGAATGAGTTAGTTGAATCTGCCTGGCTGCACAATCAAGCTGGGCTTTATGCTTAGAGAGCCAGTCCATCCCGAGAATAAGATCGATGTCCGAATTACCAAGAACCATTGGAGAAGCGAGGAACTTGAAATCACCCATCATGATAGAAATATCTGGAATCATCATACTAGAACTCAGACGCTTAGCGGGAGAGACGACTTGTATAGCTCTAGGTAATGCCTTAGTGCTAAAATTGTTATCCGATGCAAATGGGAATGACATGAAGGAATGCGAAGCACCAGAGTCAAAAAGAACTTTTGTAGGAATATCATTAACAGGAAGGTTACCCATGATCACATCTGACAAATCCTCTGCCTGAGCTGCGTTCATCAAGTTTACCTTGGCGGACTTGGGGTTATGCTTGACCACAACTGTACTTGCCGATCTGACAGGAGGAGGAGGAGGAAGACGCCTCTGGTTGAAACACTTGTTGGCGTAGTGACCCTTCTGTTGGCACTTGTTGCACGTGACCTCTGAGAGCGGACGGTGGTACGGAGCACTCGATCTTGGAGCTTGAGACGAAGTCTTGTTCTGAAAGCCTGGGTTGGGTGGGTGGGAAGAACCACTGCCACCTTTGCTCTTCTGCTGATACGGCTGACGGAACGGAGGAGGAGGAAGCCAATACTTCTGCTGCTTGGCCACTTGAGTAGAGGAAGAAGGTGTAGTGTCTCTGACTCGCTTCCTAGAAGCATCACACCTCAACTGAGCAGCCTCTTGCTTTAGTGCCATGTTGTAGAACTCATCGTATCTCAACGGCTCAAAAAGGACAAGAGCGAGCTGAATTTCTTCACGGAGACCACCCCTGAACTGATAGATCATGCTCTTCTCATCAGGAACATCCTGCTTGGCAAAACGGGCGAGCTTTTGGAACAACTTGTTGTAGTCATAGACAGACAAAGAGCCTTGCTTCAGATTGCGGAATTCTTCACGTTTGCTTTCAGTCACACTCTGAGGGATGTGATGAGCTCGGAAATCTCGACGGAAATCATCCCAAGTGATCAAACGTCCACCTCTGGAATCCTTGTACTGCTGGAACCACTCTGTAGCCTGATCTTTGAGCTGGAAAGAAGCGAACTTGACGAAATCTTCAGGCCTGGCGTTGCTGCATTCAAAATGCTTGCCCAGATCCACTAGCCAATCGTCAGCATCGGTAGCCTCAACACAATTGAACATCTTTGGACCATTTGCGAGGAACTGGTTCAGAGTAGCAAAATAGTTCTGATTGTTGCCTTGATTCCCTTGAATGCCTTGATTGCGTTCTTGGAGGATTTTCATGATCAACTGTGTATTTGCATTGGTTGCGGCCATCACAGCTTGCCATGCTTCCGGAGGAGGCGGAGGTGGTGGCGGATCTTGATTCTGGTTCTGACTGGTGCTCTTAGCGGGAGCCATCCTGAAGAGGTTGACCACCGTTAGCACATAGGCAGATAAATGAAGCTGAAACCAACGGAATGAAAATTGCAACATAAAGTCTGCACATCCGAACAAAATGAACGAATGCACTTCTCATGAAGTGGTCACATATTCCTAAATTGCGAAGCCACGTAGAATTGGGTAGAAGAGGTACATCAACGAGGGATGGAATCAACATATGTCTTCGAAGCAACTTGAATACCACAACTCAAACTAAAAACCAAGGATTGGCTTGTGGAATAAGTCGGAACAAACGTATGATAGAGATTTCGTCCGAAGTTTTCGTGGTGGGACCTACATGGGCTCGATCGTAAAGCACCATCATGTACAAGGCAGTGCACATGACATACGAAGCGTCCCCTAGTCAGCATAGCCAAGGACTCTTTAAGACACAACGAGACCACTGTAAAATCGCCCGTGAATAGGCGAACCACTAGACGTCGAACCCCAATTTCATATCATAAATCTGTCGGAAGGATTTCCTAAGAGCTACTAGAATTCCCACCTATGAAACTCCCGAAACTTTCCGGTTATGCAATCAGGTGTTGGGGATATAGGGGAAGCATAATATCTCACCCAAACTAGCAAATCCTACATCCAGCTATATCCATCCTTCAACACATAACCAAGAAACCTTCGGAAACCATCTACCTCAACCTTCGAAAAGCATCCATTATACAAGTTATGGCGATACTCCCGAACTCCCGCCCCAGTACTGGGTGGCGTCGAGGTTATCTCACCAACGAACTGCATAAAGTTGATTTTCGATGTCGCGCACATATCTCAAGTATACCAGAATTGCAACGATAAAATTATGATGACAACACCTCAGAGCTCACCTCCCCGGGACACTTCCACTAAACCCCTGACAGGAGGCACCAAGACAGTATTCTCATCATAAGCCATCGGAACAAATCCAAGATACTCGCGTGATCCTAAATTATTTTTTCGTGAAATTTGAGAAGAGAAGAGTCAAAACTCTACGTCAGGATGCCTTACCAGAGCGATGAGGAGACTGGGAAGTAAAAAGAATTCCAAAGCTCTCCGATATATAATTCCTAAGGACTCAAAACATTTTTCTAGACACCCTCGTTGCGGCTATATCTCCCACGTGTCGAGGCATGACTTAGAGGCATAGCCGCATTGAAAGCAATGTCGCAAGTTAGGAAATCATCACACATCCCATGTACATAAATAATATAAAGGGGAGGTACATAGTTGGCTTACACTCGCCACGTCACATCAAAGTACATAAATAACATCCATCATACAAATCACTCATGGCCCGACTACGGCGCCAAAATAGAAAAGACCCCCAACATGCGACAAGGCCCTCAATCTAACCCCGATTGGGCACCACTACTGATCATCAGGAAAAGACACATAGTAATGCTGAGAGTCCTCGTTGTACTCCCACTTGAGCTCAAGCGCGCCATCTGGAGCTGTATCATCTGTCCCTGCATCTGGTGTAATAGTAATCTGTGAGCCACAGGGACTCAACAATCTCGCACCCTCGTGATCAAGACTATTTAAGCTTAATAGGTAGGAAAGGGGTAATGTATAAGTGGAGCTACAGCAAGCGACTAGCATATATGGTGGCTATCTTATTCGCAAAAGAGAGCGAGAAGAGGAGGCAAAGCACGAGCGAGAAACTAGAGAGCAACCTGCGCAAACATAACTCCAACACCGTCTCCACTTCCCGGACTCCGCCGAGAAGAGGCCATCACGGCAACACACTCAGTTGATTCATTTTAATTAATGAAGGTTCAAGTTATCTACAACCGGACATTAACAAATTCCCATCTGCCCATAATCGCGGGCACGTCTTTCGAAAGTTCAATCCCTGCAGGGGGTCCCAACTTAGCCCATAACAAGCTCTCACGGTCAACGAAGGAATAGACCTCCACCCAAGACACACCGATCAGACTCGGTATCTCGGTACAACAAGATGATTCGACAGGTCAAAACAAGTCCAGCAACACTGCCCGAATGTGCCGACAAATCCCGATAGGAGCTGCACATATCTCGTTCTCAGGGCACACTCAGATGAGACTAGCTACGAGTAAAACCAACCCTCAAGTTTCCCCGAGGTGGTCCCGCAGGCAGCTCATTTCGGACCAACACTCAGAGGAGCACTAGCTCGGGGGGGTTAAAATAAGATGACCCTCGGGCTCCGGAAACCCAAGGGAAAAAGAGGCTAGGTGGCAAATGGTAAAACCAATGTTGGGCATTGCTGGAAAAGCTTTAATCAAGGCGAACTATCAAGAGGTTCCCATTATAGCCCAACCGCATAAGGGACGCAACAATCCGGGAACATAACACCGATATGACGGAAACCTAGGGCGGCAAGAGTGGAACAAAACACTAGGCGAGAGGCCGAGCCTTCCACCCTTTACCAATTATATAGATGCATACAGATAACATGGAAATATAATGATATCCCAACAAGTAAATAAAGGTTCCAACAAGGAACGACTCCAATCTTCACCTGCAACTAGCAACGCTATAAGAAGGGGCTGAGCAAAGCGGTAACATAGCCAATCAACGGTTTGCTAGGACAATGGTGGGTTAGAGGATCAATCATGGCAATTGGGAGGCTGACAAGCAAGTGGTAGGCATGTGGCAAAGCAAAAGAGCGAGCAAACTAGCATAGCAAAGATAGTAGTGATTTCGAGGGTATGATCATCTTGCCTGCACAGTTGTCAGAGTTGACTGGATCCTCACAAGCAAACTCAACGGGCTCCTCGTTAGCGAACTCGTCTCCCGGCTCTACCCAACAACACAAACAAGCAACAAGGATACAATCAACCACGTGCAAGGGCAACCAATAATATGCAAAGATGGTATGCTATGCGGGATGCGATGCGGGATGCAAAATGCAAGACGTGACAGGAAATGCATGAACCTGGCCTCAACTTGGAAAACCAAGTGTGCCACTGGATAGAGGGGATGAAATCACCTGAAAACGATATAAAGATCATAGGAATCGGAGCTACGGTTTGGAAATGGCAAGCGTTTTACGAAACGAACCGATCTGCGATTTACAGCAAGTAGGCACCTAAATGCAACGAAATGAACATGCTACAGCCACCAAACATGAAAACGAAATACATGGTAGGGATGCACACAAGATGCTTAACAAATCACTAGCACTGAGGCATAGCCAAATTCATCCATTATGAGGTTCAAACAAGCATGGCAAAAACGAATAAGCAAAACAGATTTCAGACTTAGTGAAATTAACACTAGTCTGAAATTTCAGACCACGATGCCCTCTTTGGAGCAGCAAAACAACAAGATACATAGCCTGAATATGACAAGTAAGAACATGTCATGGAGCTACTCAACAAGCTTAACAAAACACCCAAAGTGACCTGGGGCCAAAAGGGTTCACAAAATAATCTAGAGAGCACACGAATATGGATGAAACACAATCAGTTTTCAGACTTAGTGAAAACTGAGACATGCTGAAATTATAACTCACGAAGGCATGTAAACGAGCTCAATGCACTCACTACGGTGCAAGTCATGGCAAGGAAAGCATATATCCATAAAGAAGGCACAAAATGCTAGCTAGACATGGCAAGAACAATGGCATAGCATGCACGGATCACTAACGATAGCACCGGCAAAATTGCAAAAGAGTTGACGATCTGCCCAAATTTACCACGAAGCAAAAGTAGAGCTCGATTGACTCAAGCTAGAGCACTACACATATGCAAACAAAGACATGGATGGATAGAGCATAACATAAATATCAAAACTCCCTTACTGTTCATCCTCAAAAGAGGCACGGATCGCTAGGAAACAAGCCGAACATATGGCATCATGAACTAAAATATCCCAGACTTAGTGAAATTCATTTCACTAAGTCCCTAAAAACAGAATTCTCAGGTGCCCCTCTTTGCAAACTTGCACAAGTCACCACACACATCCTAAAAATGCATGGTTGGCACCTCTGGAGAGAAGACAAAATGCTTAACAATTCATCCCAAAGACTCACAGGCATATCATGCACACAATAATCATGGCAAAAATGACAAAAGTCTATGATGAGCTAACGGGTCTGCAATTTAACTCACGATGCCTCCTTCTAACAGCATTTTGGGCATCAAGATGAACTCAAATGCTAATGATGCAACGGAATGAAATGATGTACATGTCGAGACGAAGATTTTGATATATCATATGTCCAAAACGGAGCTACGGATGCGGAGATATGATGCGATGAACATAGGCAAAAAATTAGGGTTAGGGATAAAAAGTCAACCCGAGATCCAGATCTGGATCCGGGGGTACTGTAGCAACACGGCTCCCGAGGATCGCCGGAGAGTCGTTGGACTTGGCGAGAGTGGCACGCCGGCCAGAGCTTGGCGGAGGAGGGAGGAGGCGGCGCCGGGCGCGCGCGGTGGTGCGGTGGTGGCGCGGGCGGGGCGGCGGGACGGCGAGGAGCGCGGCTCCGGCGCGGGTGGCGGCCGGGCGACGACGGAGGCGCGCGTCGCCGGAGTTGGTGCCGGGCGGCGGAGCAGCGACCGGGCGGCGATGAGGCGGATCCGGCCACCGAAGCCGGAAGGGACGGCGGAGCCGGCGTCGGGTGGAGGAGGCGCGGGGAGGAGGCGCCCGGGCCCGGGAGGGCCCCGCGTGGGCCGGGCGGGCCTCGGCGGCGGCGGGGATGCGGTCCGGGGCGGCGACCACTAGGAGGCTGACACGTGGCGGCGGACGGGGAGGCCGGACATGTCCGTCGGCGGGGCAGGTGTCCGGCGCGCGCGAGGACGAATGGATCTAGGGTTTCGTAGGAGAGGGGAGATCCGAAAACGGGAGGGGGTTTAAATAGGCATAGAGGGAGCTAGGAGTATCCAAATGAGGTGCGGTTTTCGGCCACGCGATCATGATCGAACGCTCCAGGACATGGAGCAAAGTTTGGTGGGTTTTAGGCCAAATTGGAGGGGTGTTGGGCTGCAACACACACGAGGCCTTTTCGGTCCCTCGGTTAACCGTTGGAGTATCAAACGAAGTCCAAATAGCCCGAAACTTGACAGGCGGTCTACCGGTAGTAAACCAAGGCCGCATGACAAGTCCCGGTCCAATCCGGAAATGTTTAATCCCCACACACGAAAGAAAGCTAGAAATGGCCACCGGAGGAGAACGAAGCGCCGGAATGCAAAACGGACAATGGGGAAAATGCTCGAATGCATGAGATGAACATGTATGCAAATGCAATGCATATGATGACATGATATGAGATGCATGAAAACGAAAACAACACATGGAGACAAAGACGAGGAATAAATATTACTTAATGCCGGAAACGGCAAGAGTTGGAGTACAAATTGGGAAAGTTATATCTGGGGCGTTACACGGTGCCTGGAAACGGGATGAGGCGAAGACATGCACGCCGGCGGATCTTACCCAGCTTCGGGGCTCTCCGTGGAGATAACACCCCTACTGCTGCTCTTCGGGGTCTCCGCATGGTCACTAGATGGACAAGTAGCTACACAATGCTCCTTGAGCTGTTTGGTGGGAGGAGGAAGAAAGGCACCGCTAGCTTGCTTCTTCTCCTTCTGTGGTGTCTAAAACTAGCTAGGGGTCGAACCCTTTGCATGGGCGCCCCGGGGGGGTTTATATAGGCCTACCCCCCGGGGGTACAATGGTAATCCGACTGGGCGCGGGACCCAGCCGTCTGTGACTGCGCTCGCCGGCTTCTGCGCCGGCCGCTGGGGCCCGCCGACTGGTGGGTCCCGCCGGCTACCAGCTCCTTGGTCGACAGGCAGGCCCCACTGTCCAGGACCTGGTCGGCGGCTGGTTACTGTTGCTCCATCTTGGTGACGTGGGCTTCGTCGTGGTAGGCGTGGCTATAGTACCGCCGCTCAGCGGGCGATTGCTGTAGCCTCACCGCATCTTGTCTCCTTAATGGGGGTTCCCTTCGAGGAAGGCGGCAAGCCGGCTGCGGGGAGCCGGCTCTGTCTTAGGCCGACTGGGGGAGGCGTGGCCGCCTTCGGGTGTCTCTCTGCCCGAAGGGGCCCACCGCCCGTGGGCCGTATTGGCCGCCCATCGTGGATGGCGTTAGGGTCAACATGGCAACAGTGTTGCACCGGGCGGGTCATGGTCACCCGTATGGCGCAATGTGCCGATCGTGTTCCGGGATTTGGGGGTGGCAGGCTTCACTGTAGCCACGCCCCGTCTCATCGCCGTTAGGTGGATGCAAACTTTGAGGGTACGGTCTCGACCGCTTTATGGGAGCCGGCTTCTTGGAGTTGGCCTTCTCGTGGCCGGCTTCTCGAAGTCGGCCCTCCCGTGGCTTTCTTCATGAGGGCTAAAGTCGGGCCGCCTTCCGAAAGCCGGCCTAGGTGACAGCCAGCAAGGGGAAGGCGGCCCCATGTCCTGGATTCTTGAGAGTCGGACGGGCTCGTAATTTTTTTAAAAGGGCCAGGGGAAGCCGGCTAGGCTACCCATGGCTATTTACTCCGACACTCTTCTACAGAGTAAATTTGGGAATCAATCGTATGTTTTACTCACGCAACTGTGGGGTGCCCTAGATGTCCTTGTGGATCTTCCGAAGAGCGCTTCTGATGCGGCGCGGTTCTTCCAAGCCCAGGAGGGGCATGCAACGGAGGAGCAATTCTAGAGCCAGTTTGTGGCACAGGAGTACCCCGCACTACTGAATTACCAGATGGCGTAGTGGGTCGAGCTGCATAGGATGTCCGATGCGGCTATGAGGGACGTCATAGTCCGTCTATGGCCGACCGAACCCGTTCCGAGCTGCTATTTTGGCCTAGTGCGGCGACTTGTTGACGCCCTGCCCCGTATTGACACAGTTAAGCGGTCGTCGTGTATAGAAGGTGCGCGACTGGCTTTTTCCCGTGTCAGTATGCACTGGGCCAAGATGAAGGCTGCCCGCATGATCATTGAAGGTCCGCCCGGAGACAAGATCCATCGTATGCCCGAGCGCTATTTCGAAGATGTCCTGGAAGGCGCCCTTTTAATAGAGGGAAAATGCTCGAATGAACTTGTCCAAATGCCTGGATATTTGTATGAACCAAAGCTTTGTAATATATTTATATTGCTTGTCTTTAAAAGTGTTATTCCTCCTATGCGGCCGTTGCATACCTGAGAGTTTACTAGTCGTCGGCTTCAGCCCCCATGTAGGTACTACTGGGGTGTTCGGAGTGGCACATGACCGCATGTTAACCCAACGTCTTGGTCCGTAAGGGAGGTGCCAGTGCAGCGAATGAGGCAATCAGACTATGTGGCTTTACCACTCTCACTTAGCCATAGGAGTTTGACGATGGGGTTCTAAGATAGCCACTGGTGCGTATGCAACTTTTGAAATTAGATGCCTTTAGACGCGTGACTGAACAGAGCCAGACTTTCGTGTAATATGGAAGAAATTGCTAGAGATTTAATAAGTCACCGAATTGCTGACCAGCTCTCACCGCATCACGACAGTCAATTTTCAGCTTTCTCTACTAAGGTGTTTAACCGGGCTAGCCGGAAACACAATTGCAGTAGTTCTCCCTTTACTACCTTAGCCAAAAAACGGAACGAAGGTGGCAAGCACAGGTACCGGGCAACCCAACTATTGACCAAAGACATGATTCGGAGCCGATGCATATAATGCAGTATTCGGGACGCCGAAGTATACTCTGAGAGTGTTCAGACTTTATATTGTTGAAGATATGTATATGGCTTGAATATAGCCCCCGGCGATTTAGGTCGTACCGAGGTGTATATGACAATTTGAACGTAAAGTGGGAAAACAGAAAAAGGGCCAATACCAAACAAGGCTAGGCGAAACTATTTCCGTTATAATCTGAGTGGTACGTCAAAATATATTGTTACAGAAGATGCAATAAGCATCACAGCCATTTTATATGCTGAGAACAAGGGAAAGCTATATACAGGTCCTAAATTTGAACAGATGATCTAGAAGATCCTTTGGACATTTCTGCTGCACGTCTGCACTGCTTTTCACCTTGGTGTAGGATCCTTTGAGAGGATCGATAATCCAGTATATGTAAGGGGGATAGAAGGGGGCCCTTGCTAGCTCCATAAATTGATGTGAGTTGTAAAGAATCTTAAAAAATAAAAACAAGAAGAAAAAGGTGGAGCAATGTGTAGGTCCGGAAAGGGTCAAGACGTATCATGGACCCTATGTTTAGCATGCCTCAGTCCTTGCCCATGGAATTTTTAACGTGTAGTTATGTACGCATGGTACATATGTGATGACCCACAAATATAGGGGATCTATCATAGTCCTTTCGATAAGTAAGAGTGTCGAACCCAACGAGGAGCAGAAGGAAATGACAAGCAGTTTTTAGTAAGGTATTCTTTGCAAGCACTGAAATTATCGGTAACAGATAGTTTTGTGATAAGGTAATTCGTAATGGGTAACAAGTAACAAAAGTAAACAATGCGCAGCAAGGTGGCCCAATCCTTTTTGTAGCAAAGGACAAGCCTGGACAAACTCTTATATAAAGGAAAGTGCTCCCAAGGACACATGGGAATTATCGTCAAGCTAGTTTTCATCATGCTCATATGATTCGCGTTTGTTACTTTGATAATTTGATATGTGGGTGGACCGATGCTTGGGTAGTGCCCTTCCTTGGACAAGCATCCCACTTATGATTAACCGCCCTCGCAAGCATCCGCAACTACAACAGAAGAATTAAGGTAAACCTAACCATAGTGATACGTCCATTTTGCATCATGCTTTTATATCGATATTTATTGCATTATGGGCTGTTATTACACATTATGTCACAATACTTATGCCTATTCTCTCTTGTTTTACAAGGTTTACATGAAGAGGGAGAATGCCGACAGCTGGAATTCTAGGCTGGAAAAGGAGCAAATATTAGAGACCTATTCTGCACATCTCCAAAAGTCTTGAAACTTCATGGGAGCAAGTTTCAGAATAAAAAAAATATTGGGCGAAAGAAGTACCAGAGGGGGCCACCCACTGATGACCCACAAGTATAGGGGATCTATCATAGTCCTTTCGATAAGTAAGAGTGTCAAACCCAACGAGGAGCAGAAGGAAATGATAAGCGGTTTCCAGCAAGGTATTCTCTGTAAGTACTGAAATAAGTGGTAACAGATAGTTTTGTGATAGGATAATTTGTAATGAGCAACAAGTAACAAAAGTAAATAAAGTGCAGCAAGGTGTCCCAATCCTTTTGTAGCAAAGGACAAGCCTAGACAAACTCTTATATAGAGAAAAGCGCTCCCGAGGACACATGGTAATATCATCAAGCTAGTTTTCATCAAGCTCATATGATTCGCGTTCGGTACTTTGATAATCTGATATGTGGGTGGACTGGTGCTTGGGTACTGTCCTTACTTGGACAAGCATCCCACTTATGATTAACCTCTATTGCAAGCATCCGCAACTACCACAAAAGTATTAAGGTAAACCTAACCATAGCACGAAATGTATGGATCCAAATCAGCCCCTTACGAAGCAACGCATAAACTAGGGTTTAAGCTTCTGTCACTCTAGCAGCCCATCATCTACTTATTACTTCCCAATGCCTTCCTCTAGGCCCAAATAATGGTGAAGTGTTATGTAGTCGACGTTCACATAACACCACTAGAGGAGAGACAACATACATCTCATCAAAATATCGAACGAAGACCAAATTCACATGACTACTAATAGCAAGACTTCTCCCATGTCCTTAGGAACAAACGTAACTAATCACAAAGCATATTCATGTTCATAATCAGAGGGGTATTAATATGCATACACTACAAAAAAAGACACATCCATGACATTTTGGGCCGAATGAATTTTTTTTTTCTGTCATACATATGACACTTCTATGACGATAATTGTGACAAAACCCGGTATCATCATAGATGTGGTGGGCTCCTACTTCTATGACAAAAACTCATGACAGAAAATGGGCTTTTCGTCCTGGGCGGGCCGGAGACGCAGCCGCATGACATTATTTGGACCGTCCATGACGGAAAAAACCATGGTAGAAGCGAGGGGAGGAAAATTTCGGGGATTTCCCGGTTACGGTGGGAGGTCGTGGGCCGAGCGATGCATGTTTCTATCGTACACGTACGTGCATATGTGCGAGGCGTTGGCTCTAACTGAACCCGAGCGATTGCACTGCAGGCTACACGTTACTGAACCCCAGTGATCGATCGATGGCTGTTAACTGAACCCGATCGAGCGATTCCTCCGCTACTGCTGCTAACTGAAGCCGATAGATACTGCCTCTGGGATGAACAGTGAGCGTTGCGGGGGTTTGGATGAACAGTGAGCGGTGGCGTTGCCTCTGGATGAAAAGGACCCCCTGGTGTGGTGGAGGGCTGGATGAACAGTAGACAATGGAGGGGTGCCCGTGGAGGGGTGGTTGAATAGGACCCCGTGATGTGGAGGGATGGACGAACAGTAGACGGTGGAGGGATGGTTGAATAGTAGCCAGTGGAGTAGCACGTGGTGGAGGCTGGATGAACAGGAGCCCATGGAGGCTGGAGGAGGTCGACGGTGGAGATGAACAGTATCCCGTGGAGCCCCGTTTTGCGGTACGCCACACCCCTCCCGATGAACAGGACCCCCGTTTCGACCGTAGTGCTCCAACACAAGTCCGCTTCGTCCGTTTTGCGGTACGCCACACCCCTCCTGATCAACAGGACCCCCGTTTCGACCGTAGGAGGTCTGTTTCCTCTGTTTTGCGGTACGGCAGACCCCTCCCGATCAACAGGACCCCGTTCCGAACGTAGGAGGTCTGTTTCCTCCGTTGTGCCGTACGCCAGGCCTCGTTTCCATCGCCTGTTCCGTCCAAGCCCTCTCGATGAACACGACCATGCATTCCATTCCGACCCAGCCGATTGGCTCCCATGCATTCCATTGCCTCCCGATGAATACGACACATTCCGTTGCCTCCCCATGAACACGACGCATTCCATTGCCTCCCCATGAACACAATGACGACATTGTTTCTCCGTTCCGACCCAGCCATGTACACGAGCCCTGGCCGTACGTATGACCCCGCCCATATGTACACATACATGGCCGTATTTTCTTTCTTGCACCCTGGCCGCTGTACGTACGTGTACATGCTACGTGTGCGCCTCTACTACGACACATACGCGCCTCAAGTACGACACATGCGCGCCTCTACATCCACCAGTATATATGTACGTACACGTTCGCGACCAGAATGACAATGCTACGTATGCTTCGACCAGGTGGGTCTCGACTGTCAGGCACTTCCTTGCCTGCGAAGATGTAGCTAGTGGGTCCCGGCAGTCAGGGGGGAGAATCATTTTTTGCTCGGACGCACTTCATTGCATGCGAAGCTATAGCTGGTGGGTCCCAGCTGTCAGGGGAAATGTTTTTTTCGTGAAATACAGTGGCCCGTCCAGTGGGTCCCAGCTGTCAGGTGGAGGAATCATTATTTTCCGCGTAATATGGAGGCACTTCCTTGCTGCGGTCGTGGACCCAGCTGTCAGCCTCTCCACGTACAGTCCATGTTCGATGGAAGTCATTCCTTGACCACGTTGACCACGCCGCGCCGAGAGCACCAGGGTGATGGACAACGGCGAGGCCTAGGAAGGGGACGATGGGGAGCTGGGGAAGACGCGGTAGTGGAAGCCCGCACGGAGAGGAGTACGAGGGTTCACTGGTTCGGCTGCGGTGTGAGGCTGCCGTCGCCGCAGTGCCTCGCCAGCGGTGGGAATAGTAGGGGGCGGTGAGGCCTCCGCGGCAGCATAGCCGGCCAGGGGTGGCAGGAGCATGCGGCACGACCGGCGGTGCTTTGGGCGGCTGGAGCAAGAAGACTAGAGGTTGAAGAAGCACTATGGCCGTTGGATGGACATCATACGGTCACTGGAGCTAGAATCGTTTATATTGACGAAGTTGACAAAGCCCTCTGTCCCCGTCAACTTAGTAGGCCCACAAGTCAGCCTCCCACCAAGGTGGGTCCCAGCTAGCAGGGGGGTATTCATTTTTGTGTGCTTAATAAGGAGGCACTTCCGGTGGGTCCGAGCTGACAGCAGGGGGAACGTTTTTTTCGCGAAATACGGTGGCCCTCAGGTGGGTCTGAGCACTCAAGGGCAAACGTTTTTTCGCGAAATACTGGTGGGCGTCCGGTGGAGGAATAATTATTTTCCGCGTAATAAGGAGGCACTTCCTTGCAGCTGCCATGGACCCAGCTGTTAGCCTCTCCATGTACAGTATTCTTCCGATGGAATTCGGTCATTAAACACATTGACCATGCCGTGCCGAGAGCACCACGGCGGTGGACGACGGCGAGGCCTAGGAAGGGGACGACGCGGAGCCGGGGAAGACGCGGCAGTGGATGCCCACGCGGAGAGGAGTATGAGGGTTCACTGGTTCGGCTGCGCTGCCATCGCCGCAGAATAACAGGGGGTGTGGGTGAGTGGAGTGGAGGGATGGCGTGGCCAACAGTGGGAGTATTATGGGGGCGGTGATGCCTCCGCGGCAGCACAACCGGCCACGGGAGGTAGGAGCAGGTGGCACGACCGGCGCTGCTTTGGGCGGCTGGAGCAAGAAGACCAGAGGTTGAAGAAGCACTACGGCCGTTGGATGGACATCGTACGGTCAGTTGAGCTAGAATCGTGCATATTGACTAAGTTGACAAAGCCCTTCGTCCCCGTCAACTTAGTAGGCCCACTATACAGGGTCCTAGCTAGCAGGGGGAGTATTCATTTTTTTGTGCGTAATAAGGACGCACTTCCTTGCGTACGAAGATATAGCTGGTGTGTCCGAGCTGTCAGCAGCGGTAACATTTTTTCGTGAAATATAGAGGCCCTTTCGGTGGGTCCCAGATGTCAGGTGGAGGAATCATTATTTTGCGCATAATAAGGAGGCATTTCCTTGCGTGCGGCCGTGGACCCAGCTGTCAGCCTCTACATGTACAGTCCACTTTAGATGCATGTCGGTCTTTGACCACGTTGACCACGCCACGCCGAGAGCACCAGGGCGGTGGACGACGGCGAGGCCTAGGAAGGGAATGACACGGAGGCAGGGAAGACTCGGCAGATGTTTTTGTTTCCCACGCGGAGGGGAGTACGACTATACGAGGGTTTACTGGTTCGTCTACCATCGCCGGAGAATAACAGCAGGTGTTGGTGAGTAGAGGGATGGCTAGGCCAGTGATGGGAGTACGGTGGGGCGGTGAGGCCTGCGCGGCAGCACAGCCGGCCGCGGGGAGGAGGGAGCAGGCAGTCCCGCCGGCGCTTGTTTGAGCGGTTGGAGCAGGAAGAGCAGAGATTGAAGAAGCACGACGGCCGTTGGATGGACATCCAACAGTATACAGGCCATCTGTGGAAAGCCTCAAATCTGTCGAAAACAGCATACAGCCCATCTACCATTATTTCAAATAATTTACGCCCATTTGCTAATTCTTACGTGTTTTTTTGGAGCCCATATTCTTTTTATTAGCATTACAACCCATAATGTGGCCACGGTTAAAAAATTATACGAAATTTTGCATATGTCGGTGCGACCTGAACTGTTTTTAATCCCGAAATTTTGAGTCACATTCAGAGTGATTTTAAAAATAAATGTATATCAATATAAAACCAATAAATTGTCCACGCATAAAAATCAATGCAATTTAAAATCTCAAAATAAAAAAAAAGATATTTGAAACTAATTGCCGGTTTGATGTGTTTTAAAAATGTACATCCCATTTCTCATTACTAATAGGCCATTTTCTCGGCCAGCCGAATGAAGCTCTCCTCGTCTTGAAAGATTTGCAGCCGAACAGGCCTGATAAAGCGACTTACTTGACAAATCACAAAAAAACTGGGCTAGCCATTTTCAGAAAGAAAAAAAAACTACTGGGATGGTATGTGGTAAACATAAAAGAAAAGACTGTCTAGACAGACCAGAGTGTCCCGCACAGCCCAGTTGACACCCTGCTTCCGTCTCAAAAACAATTAGATAAATGCCACTCCAATTATGGAGATTCATAAAAATGCCACTGCAATTTCCAAACTTTTAAAAATGCCACTACAATTTTTGCAAACTTTGAAAAACGCCACTGCAGTTTGCAAACTTTGAAAAACGCTACTCCAGACTTCGAAAAATGCCACTAGAAATGGCAACTTTCAAAGTTTGGAAATTGCAGTGGCATTTCTCGGATACACTAGATTTGGAGTGGCATTTATCAAATTAACCCAAAACAAAAATAACTGGTGAGGTGCTGGGTCCCTGATGTCAGCCGCTCGTTGTGCAATTCTCTCGTTTATTGACTACGTTGACAATGGCATGAGACCCAGATGTCAGAAATCCACTAGGAGGAGCCATTTTTTATTGGCTTGAAATAAGGAGGCACTTGCTTGCGTACTGCCATGACCTTGGTGGGTCCCTGATGTCATCCTCTCCACGTACAATCATCTCCTAATTGTGTACGCTTCAACTTGCTAGGCCCACAAGTCAGCCTCTAAACCCGTGGAGGACAAATACAACCCATTTAAAAAAAAATAACAGCCCATTGCATATGTTCAAACGGAAAGTTCAACATTCAGAGAAAAGTAACAGGTTTGATCCACATATAGAGTACTGAACTTCCACGTTGACAACCATCATAGACAAGTTAACTATCTACTCCCACTAATACTCTAGCAGCGTACAAGTACTAACTTACTCTTAGCTAACTAGATGATGCTGGCCGCCATCTGTGGTACATGCTAAACGCCGGCACCGGCGTCGTGCGCCTCGCCTCGGACTTGCAAGAGGTGCGATAGGGCGCGTTGCTCATGCATGTTGGCCATTTCCATGCCGGCATGGTCCACCGAAGCTTCGACTTCCAAGCGGGAAACCCACTTGACGAGCTGGTAGTAAAAATTGGCGTCGCGAACATGTGCGTGCCCGACAACCTCCAGGGTTATTTGCCAGGCGCCGGCCTCCATGTAGTCAGCCTAATTGCGGGCGCTCTGCTCGTGACTCGGAGCGTCAGTGCGCTGCTGCTCCATGTCCCGTTGGCGGTGCAAATCAGCGATACGCTGCTCCTCTGCCAGGCGGTCGCGCTCCAACAACTCCTGCTCCTCCGCCATGCGGTCACGCTCCAACAACTCCTCGATCTCCGCATTGCCATCTAAAGACAGATAGAATACCTCCTCCCTCCGTCTGCCTTCCGGTGAAGACCCAAACACTAGTTCCAGCGGTGACCGCCTCCGGCATCACCTACCGCGGACAGGCGAGGGCATGGCGGACGTGGCGAGCGACGTCGGGCCGGTGGGGGCTTATGAGGATATGGCGAGTTGGGTCACAGTGGCACCGGAGAAGGCCGGGAAGCAGTACTTATAGGCGGAAGGTAGCGCGACGGTCATCGGAATTCAATGCATAATGGCTTAGCGTGCCATCTTGCCGTGGAAAACTAGAGAAATTGAAATTATGACTGCCGTCCCGTCCCATCTGGGTCGCACGCGGGCATGGCGGTCAAACGAGTGCACTCGAATCATCTCCCTCCTTGTCCATAATGATTCCACGGATTTAAAAAGCCCGCAACAATTAAAGCGTATCTTTTTTCGCATTAGTTAGCTGCCTTAATTATGGCCGGCTGCATGCAGGCATTTAGAATCGCTCGTAGGCAGTACGCGAAGCAGCATGCAACGAGTCGCAGCCGAGGGCACGCATGCAGCCACTTAAATCGCAGGAATTAATTAGGCTTAAACTTCTGCGTGTCGTTAATTATTGCCATGCCTTGGTCTTGCTGCTTTTCTCACGGAATTAATTAGGCTTAAACTTCTTCAGAGGTAGGCATTTTTATCCATGTAGGATCGATAGTGTAGCTTGTTAGTTTCTTCAGAGGTAGGCATTTTTATTCAAAAAACTGCCACTTCGCATCTTGCGTCGCAAATAAAACTGCCAGGAGCGCATTTGTAGGCTAGCTAGTGATCGATCAGTAACTTGTATACACTGAGCGAACAGAAATAAGTAACTGTTAATGCATCTCAATGATTCACAGATCATATACTAATATGTAGCTCGAAAAGCAAAGATCAGCCAATTGGATCTTGCGTCGCAACTAAAACTAACTAGTACGATTCTCATACATAAGATCAACATGTTAATGCATCTCAATGATTCACAGATCATATACAAATATGTAGCTCCAAAAGCAAAGATCTAGAAAAAAACATCTGTTCTTCCTACTAACATGGATGCTTCTCCTGGCCAACATTCAGTACAGACTGAAAGACAAATTTGTTTGTGAAGTCTACAATTCCTCTTGCAAACGTAAGTTGTTTCACCAACAGCTGGAACCATGAGAATGAACCACACATGATGGAGGAACATCCACTGCAATATGATTTGGTCTTCTCTCGATCACACCGCAAGACTATTTTCGGAATACAAACTTTAAATTAGGCAAAATGATATCCATTGTATAATCAGACCAAAGCAATGAAGCACCTAGTGTTGGCCAATAAATAGTACAGTACTACTTTTCTATGGTCCATGAAGTGACTATCCAATCTTTCTGTGTCTATTTTCAAATGGCACTGCATGAAGTGACTATACTATTCTCTTGTGCAGTTCAACCAAAATTGCGGGCACTTTGTTTGTTTGCCAAATAGCAACGGGCAGACATCTCTGTCTGCACAAATATCAAGCAGCTAGTAAACATGTATCACACCTTGTATTTTCGGTTTAAACATGTCTCTTCTGCTTAGCATCTATCATGTTCTGCACTGGACAATCTGATACAGTTATGTTTTGCCTTGGACAATTTCATACTGAATTGATTTGCTGGTTTAGAGCAGAAATATAGCGCCTATTCTTCATCAGCCCAAGGATATCCATGTTCGCAGTGATGGAAGAGGTGAAATCGATACAACCGTAATTGAGCATCCAATCATTGAATCCTGTCATGCACCTCCAATGTAGGTCCACCCTGCCAATAAATTCACATGCAAACCACTAGTATTACTATCTAATGACAGTACAAAAATAGTAGAAAGATAGTAGCAAACCATGTACCTTCGTAATGAACAACTCATAGCGCCACCAATTGGATATAAAGGTTTGGAAAAAAACATGCTCCTAATGTTGAACCAGTTGGACTTTTTGTGTAGTTCCACTAAAATCGAGCATCCCTGTTTGCATAGATATTGAAAGTGTGATTACTCTAAAAGTGGCACTAGTTGAAGCATAGACTCACAAATATAAGCATTCCAATTTCTTAATGGGAAAAGGTAGCAAGACTGTTTCTAACCACCTGTTTGAAGGAATAAATAAAGCAACAGCGGCTGATGTCAGGAAGGCATACATAGTTTTTTTTTCTAAAAAACTGAGCCATTCCTGACCTTTCCTCATCTTTTAAGCAAATTTTGTGCATTTCTACTAAAATAAAATGCCATCACCGCCTTGACAATTCAGTGACACTGTACAAAAGGAAATGACTTAACCTTACATCATGATGTCAGGTATGTAGTCGACAGGCATTAGAGACAAACATACAGACCTCCTCCGATAACATAATGAACATTAATTTTAACAAAGGTGTGACTAGCTTTACCGGGATAATTTGAGTGAACTCTACACCCTTTGTTCCTTAATATAAGACGTTTTCACGGTTCAATTTAAAGTACCCAAACGTCTAGTATTTAGAAAAACAGGTAGTAGTTTTCTTGAGCACGTATTTGGGAAAGCTTGCCACACTTTATTTATGTGCATATGCTAATGCAACACCATTCGAATACTACAAATATACACTAATCCAGTGGCTAGTGCAACAATAGAGTAGTTAGTTATTACAGGGTACAGTACAATGGTTTTACTGAACAGATTTCAATAAACTCTAGCACTGGAAGGTTTCTATAAGAATTAACAATACAAAATGTAAAGGTAACAAGTTTCAGCATTGGTATACTAGCTGTGCATGAGCATTAAACCAAATACAAAAGTCTGAAGGTAACTAGCATTATTAACTCATGACAGTATAAAAAAATTGCAAACCATGTACCTCCAAGGTAAATATCATTTCGAACTCGGGGGGACCTTAAAAATTTCTATCCCATTCTTGATAATCGATCAAACATAAAAACTTGATCGAACGAATCAAGAGAATAGCCGGAGGAGGAGGTGCCCACTCTTGACCTTTTCTCTTGTCTTCATAATTGTCTGTGCAGTTTAACCAAAATAAAATGGCATCAACGCCTTGGCATTTTGGTGACACTGTACAAAAAAATTAACTTATATCATGAAAGTGAGGTATGTAATCTATAAGCATTAACAGTGCAAAAATCTAAAGGTAGTAACAAGTTTCATCGTTGGTATACAGGCTGTGCAACAGCATTAGAATGCCTTAGCTGAAAAATCTTTAATACATCCACAATCAACAGCTAACCCTGAAATAATCCAGTGACATTAAATGGCATTGCTTAAATTTATCGGTGGCATTAGACTGAGAGCAGCATTAGTTAAATGTGGCATAACTTTAGCAGTAGCATTGCTTGACTTGACTGCTGGCATTATACTAACAGCAAAAAAGTGGCAATAAGAGCATGGGAGGCCATTCAAACAGTGGGCGCACCAGTACGATGTACCTCCACGGACACAGAGTGGTGAGGGAGGTATGGTTGCCCAGAGCAACAAATATCCAGGCAGCATATGTGGATTACGTCCCATTTTTGTTCTCTTTAGCCACCTTTTTCCTATGCGAGGACAACAAACCGATCGACCTTGTCATTCTCTATTGCATTGTCATGCCTTTCTACCCTTCTTCAACCAAGAGACACGAGACTCGTTCCTTAGCTACTGATTTTCCCCTTTTCAACCTAGATGCGGGTTCGATGCCTACTCTCTTGGACAATACAGTATCCGTTCCTTTCCTTATTCAACCTAGACATGGATTAGTCTGCATGAAGTAGGGTTTCCTTTAATAGTGCAAATTATGGTTTTCGTCTGTGTGGCCAGCAGAGCAGAGGATAGCAAATTGGGAAGATGGTGGAGTGGAAAAAGATCCACATGCAACGACGTGGCAGATGGGGCAATAGAACAAGGTTATGGTTCGAAAAGAGGTAGGATACCTGAGGGTCGGCGGGAAGTGGCTTTGCTCATGGTCGTCGTCCTCTGCACACACTACGGCAGCGAGCTTGGGGATGGAGGCCATCCCGCGCGGGCGCTAGGTCTGAGAGGACGGCCTTATCATCAGTGTGTGACCTCGCTCGCCGATGATAAGTGCGTCAATGTTGCACGTCCTTTTCTTCCCCGGTGGATCTGTGACCATCGGTGAGGAGGGAGAGAGGGGCCGTCTTTTTTAGATCTGGAGAGAGGGTGGTAGTCTGAGAAGCAAGTGGGCAGCCCTTAGCAAGAAAGCGCTCAAGCTCCAGCCTATATATCTTTTTATACTACTAGTACTGGAGGTGGTGTAGTGGTAGAGTAGTTTATATTTTCTCTGCGTACAATACCAGTTAGTCGCGCTTCAGAACTGATTGGCACGCCATTAAAAAATAAAGGTCGATAACTAATGCGGCACCTCGGGCCAACGCGGCCAGATCGCATTTTGCACGAGAAATTACACACCATGTTTCGTTGACATGTGGTCCCGTTCCAACATATCAGTGAGACGACGTCGAGTAGTAGGAGTATTTCCGAACGGATGTGTAGGCCGGGGCGCCTCTTCGTGAACTGTGGCAAACTCACAACCGTCAACCGACTCTTCGCTTTACCCTCTCGATTTGGAACTGCTGTCACACGCTCTTCCTCTCCCTCCTCCATTTTCCTTCAGCCCTTCACCCTTTCTTCTGCCATTGTTCGATCGTCTTCTCCATGGAGGGAACAGGCCGGAAACGGCCCCGTTATTCTTGCCCCGATCTGAAAGATGACGTGGTGGAGGAACTCATTGATCGGTGCCACGTCATCACCTCGGCTAGCATGCCAGGTTCGTTCAAGCCCATTCTCGACTCAACTAATAACATCATTACAAAGAACCCAAGAGTCAAGGAGTAGTTTGATCTCCCCTATCTTTTTCACCGTGACCCTGATGACTGGCGCCGGCACGACGGAGGCCTCGCCCTGTGCCAGTTGATGCCGCTTGATAATGATACGTATGATGTTAAGATTCCATCGCTTGAGGGAAAGGCTTGGGCGGGCGCAAATGGAGATTGGGTTGTTTACATTGGGTCCAACTGCGAGTGTGAACTTGTGAATGTGTACACTCATGGCCGGGTTCCACTTCCAAAAATCTCAGCAGACTGCCCAAAGGTTGAGCACACCGGTATTGTACGCACGTTCAAATACGATCATGGTGACTGTCTTCTACGGAAGATAGCAATTTGTCGAGTTCCCAACCGCTCTTGGAATTACAACAAATATCAAGTTGTTGCTATCTTCGACAAGCTTGTTGCCGTCCTTCGTGGTTCGACTCGATGGATATTGCTCAAAAATCAGTTTCTGTACACGGATGAGTACTGTGATGCAATTCAATACGAGGGCCTTGTGTTTGCTGCCACCACCCGTGGCACTATTTTTGCATGGGATCCTCGTAGTTTTGGTACGTTTGTCTTCTACCGTAATTATAATTGGTTCATCCACATGCATGCAGCTTAGCAAGTTTCCCTTTACTAATTAACCTTCTTCTTGTGTTTCCAAGGTCCTATGAACATCCAACCACCTATACTTGAATTTTTTTATAACCAAGGGGGAGATGACGATGGTGATGATCACGAGCATGAGGACGAGCAGCACCCATATACTCTGTAGCGCCTGGCAAGTAATTCCGATGGATCACCTCTTCTTGTGTGTATACAGCCCACTGATGATGTTACTGCTAAGGAAGCAGGTGTAGTCTCCCATGGTCGCACTCTCCGGACCTATTCCAACACCCGTAGCATGGTATTCGGGATGGATACTGGTGTTCTAGCGCCAACTCCTTCTCCCTGGTACAGAATTGATAGTATTGGAGAAAACTCGCTCTTCCTTGGACAAAACTATCCGATGATGGTGAAAGGTGATCCAACTATTGTTGACACAACGTTAACAATACCATTTATGAGAAGCAATTGTGTCTATACCTCGGACATTTGGGTGGTTCCCTACCCTGGTACTGATATAGTAGGCCGCTTCAGCCTGGATGATCAGTCCTGCGTTGGTTTCCAGATCAACAATCGATGGCCCGTCCCAGAGAATCACTTGTGGTTCAAAGCAAGTGTTTCCAACACCGAGGAATGGTTGAGTTGAAGTTCATTTCATTGCTTGTTATTTGTTGTGTGGGGAAAACTTTAGTATTTATAATGTATCCTCGTTGTCGATGTGGGTTGATGATCTGTTGTATGTAATAAAATGATATGCCTGTGATAAACTTACTAAATTTATGAATGGTTTTCGAGTCGCTTCTCTGAGTGAGTGGTGCGACGAGGCAAAAAATATTTTCCGAATACATAATTGTACGTGCATTGCAACAGGTTATCGAATGAGGCCAATCAACAATAGTAGTACACTATTTGTACTAGCTTCACATGCTTCGCGCGTCGGGCGGGTATTTTTACTGTAGCCATATGTTAATGTGTTCGATGTACGTAACCAGCACCTCGAATCCTCGATACTAGTACTATATAGTTGGAGTAAGTAGTAGGAGTAGTAGGGTGGCATGGGCCAGAACAAGCATTCACGTCCAGGAGTACGGCACACGCCACCACCACGACATCCATCTGACACCATATTATTTCTTGGAGTCCGTGCTAGAGCAATCTCTTCAACCTCATTGTTTCTCTAACTTCAGCCATCGCAGGGCGAGCGAGGTCGGGGTTTGCCGATAGTTGGTTTCCTTAACTGCGGTCCCACTTGTAAGGCCAACTCCAACGCACGACCCCAAACGGACCTCTGTTTTGCATGAACTCCAATGATAATTTTGACTAGAAAAGCAAGACCGAAGAAAAAAAGAACCACAAGAATACATTTTACTACTCCTGTAAGTTGGATTAGTGCCTTCTCGATGCATTCATTATTGATCTGCAGAGGCTCGATCTTGCGTGCTTCTTTCTTCTTCGAGTGTAAAGAAGTAGACGTTGCTTCCTCGCATCTAGTCTCATGTCTAGCCTCTATTCTAGTAGGAGTATCAACAAGTGCACTAATCTCATCTCTAGCCTCTGTGCTAGCTAAAAGTGATAGAACATCTACTAAATTGCGCTCTATCAATATATGGATGTAGTCTTCTTCCCAATACAAAAACTTGCATCCATTCTACTCCCTCCATTGCACAATACATGCCTTCTATTTGTCAAAATATATATGTATCTAGACATGTTTTAGTATATAGGTACATCCATTTTTGAACAAATGGAAGTCAAGTATTTTGGAACGAAGGGAGTACACAATAAATTTTTTAAGTTAGCACAACTAGTCTAATCCGAGAGCACAACCAAAGATTTGGTTGGGTTCTTCCTCTCCTTTTGCCGACACATGGGACATCCAGCATCCAGGTCGTGTCATGAAAGAAAATAGAGTGGTAGTTGAAGCCACGAGATGTGAATCTTGGGTTAAACTGTAAATAGAATCTTACTGCTCTTGAGTAACTCCAAAAGTGGCCATTGAAGATCTTTATTAGATTTGTTTTTCATCGCCAGCACGTCGAGGTGAAAGATGTGCAGGTTCAGTGGGTCCTCTTGCGTTTTCACTGACACGTGGGGCCGCATGTCAGCAAAAAGACGATGGGCTCCGCGCGTCCTCCGGCTGGCTGAGAAGAGAGATAGAGGAGGGCTGAGCATGGACTGCAGGAAATTTGTTCTAGGTACCTCAATATAGGGTCGATATAGTGGGGTGGCATGGGCAGCATTCACGTCTAGCAGTACAGCACACGCCACCCACATGAGTCCCATCCGACACCAATTTTCTTGGAGTCCGTGCTACATGCATCTCTTCTCCCTCCTGTTTTCTCAGCCATCGCGCGGTGGGCGGGGTGGGGGTTTGCCGATAGTCGGTTTGCTCAACTGCGGTCCCACTTGTAAGTGAAAATGCAACACCGCACAGATTCCCTGTCACACCCTGATTTTCATGCCACAACACTTAAGCTAACAATCATGATAAAAATGTGGTTTGACAAAAACTTTTGAGTGTTTTGGACCTTTTCTTGATTTGATTTTTGTTTGTTGTTTGCAAGTGCTCTAAAAATCAAATAAATCCTCCAACTCCTATACTTCATCTCCTTGCTCCAAACTCTTGAACCAATGATCATGCCATGTGTATAGGACATAAAAATAATTTCTTGCAAATAATTTGGCCAAATAGTATTTTCAAAAATTAGTTTTCCAAAAACCCCCTGAATTGAGGTTTGCACTGCAAGTACCTAATTAAGGGCAGTAAAAATCTTCCCAAAAATATATTTGACTCCTATTAGATATAGGATACCCATAAACCACAAAAATATAATTTTAAAAGTCATTCTCCTATTTTATTTAAAGGCTTTTTCTTAAGGCCAGAAATGGTCTTTAATAGGGAAAAATTATTTTAAAGCTTTAGAAATACTTGAGAAAAATCAGGGAAACTCAGGGGGCATATATTTCCCATATATAAGAGCTTCAACACATGGTCATGTTCAAATATTGGTCAAATCCCTCAAAAACCCTTTCTGGATATTTCAAGGTTTTGAAATATTTACAAAGGAAATATTCCCCAAAAATTCCAAGAAAATTCTATCATGTCACATATGACATGTTTGATGATCTTGCCAAGTACCATGTCATGGAGAGAAGTATAACCCCATGAAAACCTCTCAAAACCACTTCTTTCCTTTTTCAAGTTTGAACAACTTTGCACTGTCAAACATGTCCAAATGCTCTCAAACTTGGTGCAAATTCTCAAATGGTCTAATAATGCACTTAGAACAAATGGCACAAGTTGGAGAGAATTTTATCTTGATCAAAGTACCCCAAAACCCTCTTTGACCAAAATCAAATTTGAACAAGTTTGTACTGCCAACTTTTTCTCCTTGACCCCAACTTTTGTGAGCATGTTCACATGACCAAATGAGGCCACTACACCAAGTGGTTCATCAAGGGGAAGTGATTTGCTCAACTAGATCTACACAAGTTCATTTCTGCTAATTTCTAGGGTTTACCAAAGTTACATTGGCAACTTTCTTCAAATGGACTCAAACTTGGTGTTCAACCTCAATTATGTGTGACACTTGATCCTGTTAATTCTCATGTCAAGTGGAGTTAATTTGCTTGCCCAAATTTGCATCAAACACCTGCTGTCACTTTTCAAAAATCACCATTTTGAACCCTTCCACTAATCTCCTTGAGCTCAACTTTTTACCACAGCCCCTCCTAGACCTCCTCTACCTCCAGTAACAGTGGCTTCACCTCAGCTCAATGATTGAGGGGTGAAACCACCTCATTTACCCCTCTGGACAGCCCCTGCACCCCTCTTCCTCACCTCCCTCCTCACTCCAGTGGCCACCCAAGGCATCCAAGGCTTTCCCCACATTCTTTACTCCCTCCTAGAGCTACCAGACATTAGTGGCCGCGCCCACAAGGCATATAAAATGCCATGGCATGCCATTTGCACGCTCTAGAGCGCGCTACAGTGCGCTCTAGCACTGTAGCCGCCCCCTTCCAACCGCCTCCGGCCACCTCGGGCCTCCCCCGAGGCCGCCTCGATGTCCAGTACACGCAAGGATGTCGGGCCCCTCCTCCCTTGCCCTCTTTCTCCCTCCGTAGAGCTCGCCGAGCGCTTCCTAGGCCGCGCCCACGGTGCACCGCAGCCCCGACCATATAAGGCTACCCCGAGCACTACTCTGGCCTCTCCCCGCTCTTCCTCTCTCCCTTACACCTCCCTAACAGCCTCCCTCTCCCTCTCGCGCCCTCTTCCCACCTCCATGACCGGAGTACCGCCATCATGCCCTCGGGCGTAGCCGAGCCATCGTTGCTTTCCCGCTCCCACTGACCCATCCCGAGGACTCCCATGACCCCAAGAAGCCTCTCCCGCACACTAGGACCTCCTCCCCATGCCTGCCTCGTCGTGCCCATCCTCACCGTCACCGGTCTCTGCCATGGCCGACGCTCCACCCAAGTCTGGCGCTCCCCGCGTCCAGCGCAACCACCTTTGGGCGCGGCATGGAATGGGGCATCCGCCCAGACCACCGGCCTGGACCCGGGCGCAGCGGAGCGACCGGAATCGTCGCCGGCGTGCTCGCCGTCTGTCCCCTGCCTCTGCCCATCGGGAGGAAGAAGGAGGAGGCGGGAGAGAGAGAGAGTTGGTGCAGGACCTGCAGGTCAGTGACGCCGGCAGAGGGCCCCGCCCGTTTAAGTGGAGACGGCTTCCGCCTTTGCCGTCTCCCTCACACGAAGGCGTATACCAGCAAACCCGCCTTCGACGCGGCCCCTTGCGCGCGTGCGGCCGAGCCGCTAGGCCGGCCCAGTAGCGCCCTACTGCGAAGCCTCGCTCAGTGTGCGCTGCTACTGCCCAGATCCGGCCCATGTAGGTAAATCCTTTGTCTTTTTCTTTTTCAGTAAACTTCAAAAATCCATAAACAATTCAAAGGATATCCAAATTGGATGATTCAAATTTCAAGTAACTCCATAAATCATTCCCTATCACATGGTGTTACTTGCACATTTTTACAGATTCACAAATAATTAGCAAATCCTATTTTCCATTTCTGTGATAAACTTTAGAAAATCACAGAGGGCTCAAATTTGATCCAAATGCCATGATTCAAATTTCTAGATGCTCCTGAGTTTATAACTTAGGCCATGAACATTTTTATTAATACTTTCTAGGCCACACAATATAATGAGCCATTTCTTCATATTTGTCAAATTTGCTAATTCATAGGAAATCCATTTGAGCTCCAAATCCAGTGAAACCAATTCCTAGATGCTTCTAAAATCACCCTTTGTTAAATGGGTGCCTTTGCTCATTTTTCAAAAAAATGTTTCTATACACTTCTTGCAAATCCATAAACCCCTTGGTTCCGTCATATCAAAATGTTTAGAAATATCCACTAACCAAATTCCAATGAAACCACTCTGGTTAATTTTCATATAACCAGAGATGTCCTAGAAAAGTCAAATCAATATTTTTAGAGCACTTTCTTTTCCTGCCTTGTTGTGTTGCTTATTATGGTTGCTTTCGACGATAGTTAACGAAGTAGACGAAATGCTTGGAGTTGGACCAGAGATATTTGAAGACCTCGAAGACTTTGTTAAAACAAGCAAGCAGCCCTTTGACCATGTCTATGAAACCCTTTTTATGCATGTCATATAGCACTTTATTAGTGTTGCTTCGGAATCATGATGAGAGGGTAACCACTTTGGTGGATTGCCTTCGTTACTTCCTCGTTGATACCTGCATTGTGCATGACTCTACCTTCTTATGAGGGTCATGCCGGTGGGAGTAGATAGGATGCTAAGCAGTGCTACGCAAAAGGGACGGTATATGCATGGTGATGGAGGCAAAGTATTTTCAAAGGACTTTTCGAAAACCCCATCGGGTGCCACTTATGCCCGAGGGAGGCAATGATATGGGTAACCACTTGATGACGAAGTGGTGTACCGAGGCAAGTGTGTGTTGTTTTCGAAAATGGATTAGATTTAAGATTTGTCGACTGTCCCAACCTTACATGCGCAACCACTCTACCCTTATATGGGAAAGGGCATTATTGATTACTTAGGTCGATACTAGCTTGGAGCCCGCATTACTAGTGACGGGGGGGAGTTGGTGCTCTCTCTTGGGACGGGGTCGTGCCAGGTAGGGCGGCCATGACTGTTTTCACAGGGCACCGGATACACCGTTGTGTCCCCTCTCGGATGTTACGATCTCGAGTCAGTCTCGTATGATGTACATCGTGAGGATACGGAACAACGAGTGGACTCCCTGTTAGTGTCGTCTAGGGAAAGATAGTGATCGGGTGCTTACCCCGGGTACTTGAGGTACCGCGGGTCGTGGATGACACGGAAGTTCCTCGGATCTTGTGGGTAAAGTGTGCAACCTCTGCAGAGTGTAAAACTATTCAAATAGCCGTGTCCATGGTCAAGGACAGTTGGGCGGTGCTGCTTAAACTACGTCCACATGTTTACAAACCAGTGCATGTGTTTGGTTAAGTGGGGAGAACTACTTGGGTCAAGTCAAAGGACTTGACATGATTGAGTTGGGTTGGTGCCCACTCTTCTTATGTTGATATCTGTAACCTGTCCTCATGGTTAATTGAATTCTCCTGATGCATGTCTTACAAGTTGTTGAACATGTCATTGCACTCAAAACTAGCTTTCCGCAAAAATTTACCTATATCATACATTGTTGTACCTTGAACCAAAACATGGGTTGCTTGCGAGTACATTCAAAGTACTCATTGGCTTGCCACTGGTTATTTTATTGGCCAAGCATGAAAGAACAGGATATACTGAAGAGTAACTTGGTGACGAACATGCGAGCTAGGACGCTTCCCAGTCAGGATGCCTGTAGGGTTAAGGCAGGTGGCATGGGTCCAAGTTATCGACGAAGATTTCCGCTGCGATGTTATACTCAAGACTTGACCATAATGGTCCTACTTGTGTAATACGGTATGTATGGATGTAAGACTCTTGTTATTCAGCTTCTGTGTGATCAGTGAGCATTGATCTCTGGGATCACTGTACACGTGCATTCGGTGATCTCGACTTATGAGTTGGGGTCCCCACAGAGCTGGTATCAGAGCCATCCTGACTATAGGAAGCCTTAGTTAGCATGGTCGTTAGTTAGGGTAAAACTATTTCCAAAACTACTACTAGTTTTCAAAACTATCTATACTTCTCTTCCCTTCTTAGTTTTTCGAAAACTAAGGTATACTTTCCTTATTGATCTCTTCCCCTTCAAAACCTTTGGTCGCTAGAACCCTTATGCCTCTAACCACTGGATTCCTTGTAATCCTCGTGGATAATCTAGAAGGAAGATGCCTTGCCAGACATTCACCCACATCTCCTGAACACAAGATTGGCGACATCACAACAAGACGACACCAACAGAAGATACATCCTCGAGGAATGAGGACCTGAAGACCCAAGAGATGGTGACACCCTTGACACTGCCCCAAGATGATGCAACCTTAGCCTACGATGATCAGGGCATAGAATATGCAAGATCATGATATGCATCACTAATAGAGCAACCATGTGCTTACCGATGTTGTATCGGCAACCACCGGTGGATGAGAATCTCGCCATTTGGTCCGCCTCACTATAGTGAGCAGGAAAACGGTTCTCTTCATCCCCAGCTCTTGGTGTCGATGTTGTCATCAACGTAACCGACATGTTGGACCTCTACTATGCCTTGTTAATATCATTGCATAAGGGATTACCTACTTGGTACCATCGACGCCTTAGAAGACAAAAAGGGATTGTCATGATTAAGAAGACAACAGAAGACCGAGTTAATGCCTGCTATGAGGAGCCACCTACACCCCATCACTTCAACAGGCAAGAAGTTGTTGAAGAATCTTCAGGCTCAACCCGGATTGTTTCATCGAACAACTACAAGAGACGTAGCAACACCTGAGGAAAACCCAGAAGAATGCATGAGGCACGAAGTAAAGCACGACTACTTAGTCCGAGAACTTCCTAGGGTAGGATGAGTCGTGTACCCCCTAAGCGCAGTCGAGTCCATATGATGGTTCGAATAGAACCATGACTGTGTGTTGCTTGTTTTTATTTGATTGTGTTTTGATATAAGTCACACTTTTGCCCTAGGCAACAAGTACGCGACTATATCACCTTCCTTGTTTTCCTTTGTTTGGCCCTTTTGGCACCCGTTTGGTTGCACTTGCACTATAGAACCCCCTTTAGGCATCCCCCTTTATGCTACTTATCCCTGTCATCTCTCTCCTCAACTGAAGACCAGCAAGACAAGATGCACCAAGGAGTCTACTTTGGCAACCAACTAGCATTGAAGAACTTTTCTACAGCCTCCCTGACCAAGTGAAACCCCGTAGAGTTATATTTAACCCTCCAGACTAGAAACCCATTCCTAGACCCTTCGGGACTTCACAAGATACCCCAGCTCGAGTCCTTAACCATGTGCTTAACCCACAGAATTGCAAGAGAACCAGTTAAGCCTCTGTAAACCTTGCACAGCACTGGAATCATTATGGAACTAGTGGACATAGTGAGCAAGCACATTGTCATCCTAATATAGCACAAGAGTTGATGCTTTCGGTGGTATAAGGTGATCTGTTTGGAGGACTAGATAGAACAATTGGCATCTCAGGAATTGTGTTCAAGGATAAGATGATAAATGTTCACTTGCACACTAGAATCCTTGAAACCCTTAAGCCCTACCAAGCTAAAACATGGTCGGACCATCACCGTGGGTCTTGACTCTAGATCGAGAACACCTTGGACCATACTCAACCTGATCACCACCAATACCCCATCCTACTTTATGTACCTCATGAACAAAGTCTTCATGGAGTACTTGGACAAGTTGGTTGTCATATTTATTTTGGTAACATATTTGTCTACCCGAAGACGGAAGAAGAATCACTGAGCTGGTCAAGGAACATCTGAAGATCGCCATGCCCCGGAGGAAGAACTACACCAACCACCATTGTCAAGAAGCAAACCTCCGCATCGAAGACAAGGCATATCTGCAAGACACTTCTCTCAAAGGAACCAAGCGTTTCCATGTCAAAGGGAAGCTCACACCAAGATTTATCGGCCCTCTCCAAGATCACCATCAGACAAAGAATAGACGGCTACCAGCTAGAGTTATCCCTGAGTCACCCACTGTGCACAACGTTTTTCCACACGACACCACTCCGGAAATGTTTCCAACTTCCTAACTAGACCGACCTCTACAAGGACATCGATCAGCGAGCCATCGACCTCCAGCCCAATATGACCTACGCGAGAGCCCCAATTGCAATATGGATCAAGCAGGACGACAAACAAGAAGCCACGCCATTGAGTACTTCAAGGTTCAATGGAGCACCAAATGGAAGCAGAAGCAGTATGAGGACGTGAAGACTACCCCAAATCCAAGTTTCCGTATTCCTTTCCGCGCCTAGTCTGGGAATCTCGGGGACGAGATTCTTGTAAGGGGGGGTAGGTCTGTCACACCTTGATTTTCATGCCACAACACTTAAGCTAACAATCATGATAAAAATGTGGTTTGACAAAAACTTTTGAGTGTTTTGGACCTTTTCTTGATTTGATTTTTGTCTGTTGTTTGCAAGTGCTCTAAAAATCAAATGAATCCTCCAACTCCTATACTTCATCTCCTTGCTCCAAACTCTTGAACCAATGATCATGCCATGTGTATAGGACATAAAAATAATTTCTTGCAAATAATTTGGCCAAATAGTATTTTCAAAAATTAGTTTTCCAAAAACCCCCTGAATTGAGGTTTGCACTGCAAGTACCTAATTAAGGGCAGTAAAAATCTTCCCAAAAATATATTTGACTCCTATTAGATATAGGATACCCATAAACCACAAAAATATAATTTTAAAAGTTATTCACCTATTTTATTTAAAGGCTTTTTCTTAAGGCCAGAAATGGTCTTTAATAGGGAAAAATTATTTTAAAGATTTATAAATATTTGAGAAAAATCAGGGAAACTCAGGGGGCATATATTTCCCATATATAAGAGTTTCAACACATGGTCATGTTCAAATATTGGTCAAATCCCTCAAAAACCCTTTCTGTATATTTCAAGTTTTGAAATATTCACAAAGGAAATATTCCCCAAAAATTCCAAGAAAATTCTATCATGTCACATATGACATGTTTGATGATCTTGCCAAGTACCATGCCATGGAGATGAGTATAACCCCATGAAACCCTCTCAAAACCACTTTTGTCCTTTTTCAAGTTTGAACAACTTTGCACTGTCAAACATGTCCAAATGCTCTCAAAATTGGTGCAAATTCTTAAATGGTGTAATAATGCACTTAGACAAAATGGCACAAGTTGGAGAGAATTTTATGTTGATCAAAGTACCCCAAAATCCTCTTTGACCAGAATCAAATTTGAACAAGTTTGTACTGCCAACTTTTTCTCCTTGACCCCAACTTTTGTGATCATGTTCACATGACCAAATGAGGCCACTACACCAAGTGGTTCATCAAGGGGAAGTGATTTGCTCAACTAGATCTACACAAGTTCATTTCTGCTAATTTCTAGGGTTTACCAAAGTTACATTGGCAACTTTCTTCAAATGGACTCAAACTTGGTGTTCAACCTCAATTATGTGTGACACTTGATCCTGTTAATTCTCATGTCAAGTGGAGTTAATTTGCTTGCCCAAATTTGCATCAAACACCTGTTGTCACTTTTCAAAAATCACCATTTTGAACCCTTCCACTAATCTCCTTGAGCTCAACTTTTTACCACAGCCCCTCCTAGACCTCCTCTACCTCCAGTAACAGTGGATTCACCTCAGCTCAATGATTGAGGGGTGAAACCACCTCATTTACCCCTCTGGACAGCCCCTTCACCCCTCTTCCTCACCTCCCTCCTCACTCCAGTGGCCACCCAAGGCATCCAAGGCTTTCCCCACATTTTTTACTCCCTCCTAGAGCTACCAGACATTAGTGGCCGCGCCCACAAGGCATATAAAATGCCATGGCATGCCATTTGCACGCTCTGGAGCGCGCTACAGTGCGCTCCAGCACTGTAGCCGCCCCCTTCCAACCGCCTCCGGCCACCTCGGGCCTCCCCCTCGTGTCCCCCGAGGCCGCCTCGACGTCCAGTACATGCAAGGATGTCGGGCCCCTCCTCCCTTGCCCTCTTTCTCCCTCCGCAGAGCTCGCCGAGCGCTCCCTAGGCTGCGCCCACAGTGCACCGCAGCCCCGACCATATAAGGCTACCCCGAGCACTACTCTGGCCTCTCCCCGCTCTCCCTCTCTCCCTTACACCTCCCTGACAGCCTCCCTCTCCCTGTCGCGCCCTCTTCCCACCTCCATGACCGGAGTACCGCCGTCATGCGCTCGGGCGTAGCCGAGCCATCGTTGCTTTCCCGCTCCCACTGACCCATCTCGAGGACTCCCACGACCCCAAGTAGCCTCTCCCGCACACTAGGACCTCCTCCCCATGCCTGCCTCGCCGTGCCCATCCTCGCCGTCGCCGGTCTCCGCCATGGCCGACACTTCGCCCAAGTCTGGCGCTCCCCGCGTCCAGCGCAACCACCTCTGGGCGCGGCGTGGAACGAGGCATCCACCCAGACCACCGGCTTGGCCCCGGGCGCAGCGGAGCGGCCGGAATCATCGCCAGCGCGCTCGCCGTCTGTCCCCTGCCTCTGCCAATCGGGAGGAAGAAGGAGGAGGCGGGAGAGAGAGAGAGAGTTGGTGCGGGACCCGCAGGTCAGCGACGTCGGCAGAGGGCCCCGCCCGTTTAAGTGGAGATGGCTTCCGCCTTTGCCGTCTCCCTCGCGCGAAGGCGTATACAAGCAAACCCGCCTTTGACGCGGCCCCTTGCGCGCGTGTGGCCGAGCCGCTAGGCCGGCCCAGTAGCGCCCTACTGCGAAGCCTCGCTCAGTGCGCGCTGCTACTGCCCAGATCCGGCCCATGTAGGTAAAATCTTTGTCTTTTTCTTTTTCAGTAAACTTCAAAAATCCATAAACAATTCAAAGGATATCCAAATTGGATGATTCAAATTTCTAGTAACTCCATAAATCATTCCCTATCACATGGTGCTACTTGCACATTTTTACAGAAATATTTCTTTCACAAATAATTAGCAAATCCTATTTTTTTCCATTTCTGTGATAAACTTTAGAAAATCACAGAGGGCTCAAATTTGATCCAAATGCCATGATTCAAATTTCTAGATGCTCCTGAGTTTATAACTTAGGTCATGAATATTTTTATTAATACTTTCTGGGCCACACAATATAATGAGCCATTTCTTCATATTTGTCAACTTTGCTAATTCATAGGAAATCCATTTGAGCTCCAAATCCAGTGAAACCAATTCCTAGATGCTTCTAAAATCATCCTTTGTTAAATGGGTGCCTTTGCTCATTTTTCAAAAAAATGTTTCTGTACACTTCTTGCAAATCCATAAACCCCTTGGTTCTGTCATATCAAAATGTTTAGAAATATCCATTAACAAAATTCCAATGAAACCACTCTGGTTAATTTTCATATAACCAGAGATGTCCTAGAAAAGTCAAATCAATATTTTTAGAGCACTTTCATTTCCTGCCATGTTGTGTTGCTTATTACGGTTGCTTTCGACGATAGTTAACGAAATAGACGAAATGCTTGGAGTTGGACCAGAGATATTTGAAGACCTCGAAGACTTTGTTAAAACAGGCAAGCAGCCCTTTGACCATGTCTATGAAACCCTTTTTATGCATGGCATATAGCACTTTATTAGTGTTGCTTCGGAATCATGATGAGAGGGTAACCACTTTGGTGGATTGCCTTCGTTACTTCCTCGTTGATACCTGCATTGTGCATGACTCTACCTTCTTATGAGGGTCATGCCGGTGGGAGTAGATAGGATGCTAAGTAGTGCTACGCAAAAGGGACGGTATATGCATGGTGATGGAGGCAAAGTATTTTCAAAGGACTTTTTGAAAATCCCATCGGGTGCCACTTATGCCTGAGGGAGGCAATGTGATGGGTAACCACTTGATGACGAAGTGGTGTACCGAGGCAAGTGTGTGTTGTTTTCGAAAATGGATTAGATTTAAGATTTGTCGACTGTCCCAACCTTACATGCGCAACCACTCTACCCTTATATGGGAAAGGGCATTATTGATTACTTAGGTCGATACTAGCTTGGAGCCCGCATTACTAGTGACGGGGGGGGGGGGGAGTTGGTGCTCTCTCTCGGGACGGGGTCGTGCCAGGTAGGGCGGCCATGACTGCTTTCACAGGGCACCGGATACACCGTTGTGTCCCCTCTCGGATGTTACGATCTTGAGTGAGTCTCGTATGATCTACATTGTGAGGATACGGAACACCGAGTGGACTCCTTGTTAGTGTCGTCTAGGGAAAGATAGTGATCGGGTGCTTACCCCGGGTACTTGAGGTACCGCGGGTCGTGGATGACATGGAAGTTCCCCGGCTCTTGTGGGTAAAGTGTGCAACCTCTGCAGAGTGTAAAACTATTCGAATAGCCATGTCCACGGTCAAGGACAGTTGGGCGGTGCTGCTTAAACTACGTCCACATGTTTACAAACCAGTGTGTGTGTGTTTGGTTAAGTGGGGAGAAGTACATGGGTCAAGTCAAAGGACTTGACATGATTGAGTTGGGTTGGTGCCCACTCTTCTTATGTTGATATATGTAACCTGTCCTCTTGGTTAATTGAATTCTCCTGATGCATGTCTTACAAGTTGATGAACATGTCATTGCACTCAAAACTAGCTTTTCGCAAAAAATTACCTATATCATACATTGTTGTACCTTGAACCAAAACATGGGTTGCTTGCGAGTACATTCAAAGTACTCATTGGCTTGACACTAGTTATTTTATTGGCCAGGCATGAAAGAACATGATATAATGAAGAGTACCTTGGTGACGAACATGCGAGCTAGGACGCTTCCCAGTCAGGATGCCTGTAGGGTTAAGGCAGGTGGCATGGGTCCAAGTTATCGACGAAGATTTCCGCTACGATGTTATACTCAAGACTTGACCATAATGGTCCTACTTGTGTAATATGGTATGTATGGATGTAAGACTCTTGTTATTCAGCTTCTGTGTGTTCAGTGAGCATTGATCTCTGGGATCACTGTACACGTGCATTCAGTGATCTCGACTTATGAGTTGGGGTCCCCACATTCCCGCTCGAGCGGCGTGCCGGACCAACCGTGTGGGGGTGCGACGTGAACACGACAGGCTTTTCCTTTTGAACTCATAACTTGTAAAATTTGGTTCTGCTCCATGGCGCGACCGATAGATAGAAAATAACGATTTTGCCTAGAGTAATGAGAAGTGTGGTTCTGGCGTCGTTCATGCATGGAGTACGTACGAAAATTATGAAGTTGATGCGAAAGGTAAGATAATTACTGTAGTATCATATACTACTACATGGATTTGATGGAAATATAAAAATACATACGGACCCATCAACGACATCCTCACACCCTAGTGCGCCGGGTCACAAACTGACGTGTGAGGAGCAGCGGCGTTGGCGGCGAGCTCAACGTGCTTCTGAACGGTGCCGTCCAAGGTTGCCATGTGGTCCAAGAAGGCCAGCGTCCTATCGTCCTCCTCTTGCATGTAGTAGTCCTTGTGGACGATTTGCGCGTAGTCGTGGGTGATTATGTCGATGGTGTCTTGTTGCGCCAGGCGCTGCGTGGTGAGCGCAACCTCAAGGTGGACATTCTCCGGCGCGATGGCGGGCAGTCGCAGGGCCACCAGTGCGTCGAAGAGGTTGTCACCATAGTGTCCGTTCAGGGTGGCGAGCATCGCAGAGCCCGGGCGCGTCAGCTAGAGGCTTACGTCAAAGTCGCCCGCAAGCTTCTTGCTGATGGTTAACTTGTTGAGGAAACCGACGAGGACCTCGTCGAACAAGGAGATGAAGCTGTCGTCCAAGCAGCCCCTCGCCCTGGCGGCCTCAAGCAATACTACCTGGAGACGTTCCTCGGTACCGGGCCGCAGGCCGGCGTCGTGGACCATCTAGCACAGCCGGTTGATGCTCGCGCTCATCGCCTCCATGGGTCTAGCTTAGCTTCTACTCCATTCTGGCACATTCGGCTGATGCTCCCTCCATTCGGAATTACTTGTCTCAGAAATGGATGTATCTAGAACTAAAATACATATAGATACATCCATTTCTGTGACAAGTAATGCCGAACGGAGGGAGTACTACTCAACTGATCTTGCGATTCGAGTGATCACTCTTGCCCTTGGTTAGCGTGCGTAGGATTTCGTACTACTCCTCGGCCCTCTACTGCACTTGCCTTTGGCTGTATGATAGGTGGGCCAGCCACCCCCTGGGCCCACGTGTCATTCACCCAAAGGCAGTTGTCGTAAGTCAATGAAGCTGTGCCCCCTCCGTGCCGGTGCAGTATAGTCATGTCACCGGACCTCTAGTTGGGGCCAAACGAGAGAAGTTTGATGTTTACTGGTTTATTGGTCCCCTTTGCATTTTGCGCCAAGTTTTGACCTTTGATTTAACTAATAAAATGTTAATGCATGTAAACAAAAATGTTGTGTAAGTCACCTTATGAAAACCAAATAATCCCAAAATACTTAGGCACGGTGCATTAACTCCCTCCTTGTTTCTTTTTTCGTGACATATCAACCAATGAGAGATGTGGGCCATGCATGATTTCAATGACTTGAGACTACCAAACATGACATGCAGTGTTTAGTTCATTGCATGTAATCCTATTAGTACTCTAGTTAGCAAAAAAACACTAAGTTCTCTGGCCGATAGGAATAAAACACCATGTATTTATTTACAGAGGGAGTAGTACATTTTTTGTGACATGCATTACTAGATATTGCTAGTCAAATACTAAAATCCAGATGGACGTGGTAGTACTCCTAAATCCAGACGGTGGTGCTACTAGTACTAGTAGTAGTACTACCAATGTAGTAGTAGGAGTACTCGCACTGTACTACCCGTTGGTCAAATTATTACGTGCTTCTCCTCACAGTGAAGTGACAAGACCCTGCGTCGGAGATGACACCTGAGTATAGGCACCGTGTTCGGCATACCATAGTCATCCTCACCGTCTGTAGTCACTATCATCATGGCTGTAGAGCTAGCCTGCTTACAACTAGCCCTGTTCGACATAATTTCCCGTGTGTAGATGCCCGTGCATTGCACGGAACACCAAGATTGGGGGTGGACGGCTCCGGCAGCGGCCATCGTGCCAGATTTTTCCACGGCCTTCTAGATGTGGTGGGGAGGAGATAAGGCTGATTGTGAGAGACAATGAGTTGTTTGTAAATAGGGAACAAGGGCGGGCATCTTTTTTCAAAAATGGAGAAGCTTGGTTTGTATGCGTCAGATCTAGATCCGATGGCTATTGGTGAAAGATGGGAGGCACAACATCATCACTAACTCAAGACCTGTTTGATTCACAGGATTTTGAACACGCATGAATAGGACATGGCAATATTACAAGTTTCAAACTGATATTACAAATGTTAGGAGTAATGCTGCACCTACGAAGAGGGAATTACTAGGAAGTTTACGTAAGAACTTTCGTTACTTTAGGTGGATGCTGCATTATTGTACAAACTAAAATCCACCGCCCTGACAAGTCACTAATGGGAAAATAAGTTTTCGAGTCTCTAGCCACTTGATGTTTCAAAAACAAATTTAGCTTCCATGGAGACTTTGTCATTTAGGCTTGGACGCTTGCGGCGATCAGCACGCCATTCATTGTTGTGCCAGAGAACGCCAAACCTCATTACCTTGAGCATGCTTGCCTCCAGAACAAAGAACCTGGCCAATTTAATCTCAGATGTGCTGCCACGGTAGTCCATCAAATCAATTTCTATAAGATGGAGATCAAGGCATTCGATGAGATTGTTATAATGCAGCACATTTTTCAGTTTCGGGTCTTTTTTTATCTGCAAAAGAAGAGAACATATTAGAGCAGCTGGCTGCATAAGATTGCCGTGTCATCAAGAGGTACCAATATCATTCGCTCATACAATAGGGTTGGCTGGCTAGTGATATTTTTTTCACTCTCTCTCTCTCTCTCTCTCTCTTTGTTTCCTCTCATTTAACTAGGAGCACGTGAAGAGCTTGGGCATTTGTTGCCTTCCACTATGTGGTCGATGCCATATTTCGCAAAAGTATGCCACATAATACGCATCGATGTCAAATCAAAAGATTTTGGCACCACTCTCGTGATGTGAGAGAGTTGGCACCGCTGTGCACACAGACCCACATGTATACACAAATCAATCGAACCAACTACACCAGCCTCTCACTCTCCCAAACAAGTGTTTTTACTGCCTCAGTCCTCTCTCTCTCCCACGCAGTGTTTTTTCATTGCATGAGTTAATTTGGCACCGGAGCAAAGTAGGTGATCCAGATTGGGGCACCAGGTGAGCAATGGAGGGGCATCGATGCCAAATGCATCACAAGTGAATTTGGCACATGTTTTGGCCTACATAGCCCACTTTTGTACTCCCTCCGTCCCAAAATTCTTGTCTTAAATTTGTCTAAATACGGATGTATCTAGTTACATATTAGTGTTAGATACATCTGTATCTAAACAAATGTAAGACAAGAATTTTGGGACAGAGGGAATACTACCTCATATTTAGTATAATATTTTGACCATAGATTTACCTAAGAAAATGCCAATGCATGTCACTAAAAATTACACCATTTGAAATTATGTTCAAATACGAATCCAACGATATAGTTCTTAGTGACATGCATTAACATTTTGTCAGTTAAATCTATGGTCAAATTTTGATACTACAAAATTGGAAGAGTAAACCAGGATGGAGGTAGTACTTGCTCTTAGGGTAACCATAGAGTTACTAGAGTAGTCTAAGTTACTTTCCACTATGACTAGCTAGCCTAGGCTACTATAGTAGTATAGCATAAAAATGATGCATGTGATCACGTGAGAAAAAATACTAAAAACATTTCTTTCGGTGTAGTGCGTAGATGCAGTTTTGAACACTACACTTGTCATCGTAATTTGGGAAAATTACAAAAAAATTGAGCTACGTTGTGATTACCGTTTACTTATAGGAAAGAAGTTTCACCTCGATGAGTAGCTTCTCCGTGCACGGAAAGCATGTAAGGAATCCAACAACTTGATCCAGATTGGGGCCGATAGATTTTAGTGCTAAGATCTTCACTTTGCGCATGGACTAGGTCAAGCTTGTGGGAATCATTTTCTGGAAGACGGTCGTAAATACATCAAGAAGAAATTAAAAAATGTGAATTTCAAGAAGACAGAGAAGAAGATGAGTGCTGTACCTAAATGATTACGGATCCAATAAAGAGTTTGGAGAATTTGGCAGACGAGTACACCAACGCTGTCAGTTTTGGCGCATCAATGACCCTGATTTTTGTTGGGCCTTCTAGATCCGATACAAGCAATCTCTCAAGGAAAGGCGCATTACCAATGACCATAACGTGGAACAACTGGAGTGATCTCTTCCCAATTGATGTCTTTGTTGCGGGGCCAGCAAGACACATAAATCCACCGGAGATTCGTCGAGGCAATGTGGAGGCTAATGAACCCATGGATCTGCTCAAGACGAAGGTACCCGAGCGCAGTACAGCTGCGGAGAAGGTGCTCCATAGCCTTCTTCGAGATGACAATGTCGAAGTGGTCGATCTACTTGAGTTGAGGGAGAAGAAGGGCGGGCGCGACATTAATATGGGGAAGATAGTAGGAGTTGAAGCTGGCGCGGCGCAACGTTGGCGTGAGGTGGAGCGCGGACGGAGGAAGAGGGCGACATCGTCCAGCTTCAAAGCTGAGCTTCTCGAGCTGATCTAGGCCGGGGGATAAGAACCACTCGTCGAACTTGGGTTGGACTTTGCAGTTGCTACTGAACATGCGGATGTCAAGGCGTCTGGCTAGCCCAGGGTACGATAAAAGGATCTTGGAGACTGTGGCCATGCGTTTGCAATCCCCGTCACAGAGGCAGCTGTCGATGGTGAGGTTGAGGGGGACGCAGCGCCAGAGTGGGCGCCACCGCCGGGAAACCAGGGCGGTCCGCATGGCAGATTTTGTGGGAAGGAGGCCGATGATGATGAGCAGCATGTTGTCGGGGAGGCTGCTGATGAAGTCCAGGCTCGCCGGATGCGGTTTTGGCTCGAGCTACCTCCGCTTGTTGGCTGCCTCACCGTCCATCTCAATGAATTGTGTGTGAGTGCGTCCTTCACGCGCAAGATTTTTGTCCTCAATGCGCTCTCAATTTACTAGCGTGCGGGGTGCTACCCCGAGTGGTTTTAACTTTGTTTACTTCACCGCGTGTGAGATGGGCCTCTAGTTTACTTATTTTCACCCACTTCCACATGGGCGAGCACACGAAGATACAGAACATGAGCTGACAAGGCAGCATGTGGATTGGTTGACCGGTCAACTAAATAATATATGGAGCTATACGCTGACACAATGAGTGTATAATCCATCGGTATAGAGAGTTCGAGTGAGAGGGGAGGCTCGTGAGAGATAAGAGAGAGAGAGAGAGAGAGAGAGAGTGAGAGAGAGAGAGAGGGAGAGAAAGAGCTACTCCATCCATTTGATAATGTAGTTCCAACATTTTTTTAAGTCAAACTTTTGAAACTTTGACCAAGTTTATAAAGAAATTACTTATATCCACAATACCAAAGATAAATGATAGTATGAAGTAAGTACATGTTGTGATGAATCTAATGATCGTTCTAGATGTAAATGTTTTTCTCCACATATACCTGGTCAAACTTTTCTAAGGTTTGACTTTTCAAAACATCCATATGCTTATGGACGTGACAGAGTCCCTAACTAGAGAGAGAGAGAGAGTGCGTGAAAAAAGTGTGTGTGCGTGTGTGAAAGAGACATGGACAACACATGATAAAAGTAGAGAAAAAGTGTGCGTGTCTTATGCAAACATATCACACATGCATCTTCGACAATGGAGGCAAGGTGAGGAGATAGTGTGTGGTTGTTTGGAACCGAGAGAGCAAGACCCCTAGCACGTGGCCAAGAGGGTCTGACAAACAAGGGAGAAAGGTTGAGAGAGACGTATGGAGAAAATGCAGACATGGGGAAGAGAGAGTGTATGTTTGTCATCAAGAGATCCCCTGGAGATCGTGATGGGACTACATGGGTGGGAGATCGAGTGACAAGGTGTGTGCGCGATAGAAGATGCCCCAAGAGATATCGAGATAGACGTATGGATGGAAGGAGACAATATGTGTGTTCCTGATGGCTAGTAAGAGATAATCATACTTAGGGGGGGGGGAGTGCTTGCGCCTATGATGGAGTGAGGGATTATGGTACTTAGGGGGGTGTGTGTTAGATGGAGAGAGAACAAGGGCGGAGAGTGTGGGATGGGTCTATATGTATAGCGCGAGCGAGACATGTGTATGTGTGAACCAGGGAGATATAAGGCCAGTTTGGCTTGCGTCCTGGGCATCTTTTGCCTGGCCTGGGGTTGTGGCTGGATTTCATGCCCGCTTGTTTGGTTGCTACCCTGTGAAAAAGAAAGCCCACCTGGCCTGGGTTCCCTTCCACTTTAATTAGCCTGGCTGAACTCCAGACACTGCAAGTAGCCTGGCCCAGGCGACCGATTTCAAACACCTGGCCATGCCTGGTTGTGTGGCCACGAGGCTAACAGCAACATGGATGAATATTAGAATTAAATAATTGATGCATGGATTGATTGAGGGACGTTGATGCTTTGCCTGGCCCAGGCATGAACCAAATGCTTCAGCACCACACAAGCCTGGCCAGGCAGAAATATTTTACATCTCACGTCCACACCAGGCAGTACCGACCATCAAGGCATGAGGGTCAGGTCACGAACCAAACTGACCAATAAAGTTTGAGAGAGATTGAGGAGCCCCGATAAGGCTGAGTGGTGCGTCAGATAGCTGAGAGGGGGAAAGAGATATTCGATCCGCTCGATAATGCAATGCATGTAAATTTTTTAGAAGTCAAACTTTGGAAACTTTGATCAGGTTTACGCAAATGTTATTTATATCTACAAACCAAAGATACATCATACAAAACTACATCTCATGGTGAATCCAATGGTATATGTTTGCCGTACTAGATGTAATTCCTTTTCTCCATGTACATGGTCAAACTTTGTGATGTTTGACTTTTCAATAAATCTATATGCTATGGACCGAGGAGAGTGCCTCAGTCGAGACAGATCAAGTGCGTGTGAAGGAGAATGAGTAAGTGTGCAAAAAGAGTATGTGTGTGAAAGAGAAAGTGACAACAAACAATAAATTAGAGAGAGAGTGTGTTTTTTTGTTTCTTATGCGAACATATCACGCATGCATCTCCGAGATGGAAAAGCGAGGCGAGGAGATACACGATGATAGCTAGTGTGTGATTGTTTGCAATGGAGAGAGACACCCCTGTAGCACATGTCCAATAGAGGTCTGGCAAACAAGGAACAAAGGCCGAGAGGGACACATGGATGGCATGGACGCATGGGGAGGGAGAGAGGGTGTGTTTGTGATAGAGAGATCCCGTCGAGATCGTGAGGGGACTATATGGGTGGGAGATCGAGGGAGTGCGTGCGCAATAGAAAGATGCCCCGAGAGAAATCGAGATAGACCATGCACATGTTTGTGATGGAGACTAAGATTAGCTAGTCATATACATATAAGGGGACTGCGTGTGCCTACAATTGAGTGAGAGACCATCATACTTGGCTAGCTGGGCATGAGATTGTGTGTGTGTGTGCGTGTGAGATGGAGAGAGAACGAGGGGGAGAGATAGAGTTTTGGATGGGCCTATCGAGTGTGAGTGAGATATGCATGTGTATGTGTGACCCAGGTGGATGGAGAGTTTGAGAGAGGGGGGGAAGAGCTCCGAGACGACATAGTGGTGCGTGAGAGAGTTACGGGTAAAGAGCCAAGGAATTTGTGTGCGTACGATGAGTGCACCCAAGATATATAGCTTGGACTAGCTAGAGTATCATACATAGTGTGCGAGAGAGACCTCTAGATGGTGTATATATGCATGCAAACTAGAAAGACCCCCCCCCACACACACACACACAAAGAGAGAGAGAGAGAGAGAGATGGAGAGAAAGGGAGAGGGACCAACAAGGTTTTTGTGTGGGATGCGTGCGACAGAATTGAAGATTGTTAGCGAGAGAGAGAGAGAGAGACAAAGAACAGGAGTCCGGGAGAGGGGGAGGTCGCGTTTTACGCATCAAAGACTGATGTAAACCATGTTTCGATATAAACTTGCATTCAAATATTTAAATTAGAGAACATATTGTCTGCAATCCACACATGAACAGATATATGCGTATATCAAACAAGTTCATTAATTTGACTTTCAACATGTTCATGGAGTACTATAATACTATACAATATTCTACTCGATTGAGGTGTTCCATTTTGGATTTAGTTCACTATTTTGACCTACTGAATGAGCTATTTCATTGAATCGAGATATTTCACTTTGGGTTTGATTCACGTTTTTCAGTGGGTCAACTATTTGTCATATAGTAAATCACTAGCAATGAGCATGTAAAAACACATTACTCCCGAGCATCATCTCTCCATCTAAAAAAGAAGTGGCAAGCTAATATTTCAAGATTTGATCCGAATCGACGTGGTAAGGTAGACGTGGATGCTCATTCTCCCAAAATTTGAACGAACCATTAAACATCCTCTCTGCTCAGTGGAATTCGCCCAAGCAAATAAATGGGAGATGCGAAATTACCGTCCTATGTGGGACACGTATCAATTGGCCCGTTGTACATCGAGGGTAGGTTCGTAACTTCATCCAAGCGCGCCTTCTCCTCGACCGAAATGACATGTGCCGAATAATTCATAAACCATGGTCGGCAAAACATGCTCTCCTCGCCCGAAATAGCTCGCGCCCACTATTTTAAAACACGCTCTCCTTGCCCGAAATCGCTCGCGCCCACTATAGTTCAAAACATGCCCTCCTTGCCCGAAATCGCTCCCGCCCACTATTTGGGGAGAAGCAAAGTTACTCTGCTATCCCCGACCCTCTGTACACAGACCCAAGCCGAGAAGCCTATAGGCAAGGGTAGAACTGTAACTCCCCCTCACATTTCAGACAAATGCGTCCGTAAGACATGGTTCCACTCCCCTCCCAATACCCCCCCCCCCCCCGCCCCCCCCCATTCATACCTCGTGGGCGCCAAATCACCTTCTCCCCGGGAAGCTCCCGTCTCCCGAGCCGCGAAACCTCAGCCCCACCTCCATGGCGCCCCCACCACACCAATTTCACAGCCGCCCTCCTCCCTAATGCCGGAGACACTGTCCATTTGCCATTGTGCACTAGGCCATGTGCCTCTTACTCCGTGCTGCTGGTGCTGCTTCGACGACGGCCGCGTGAACCGTACCGGAGCCGATTCACCCCCACCGTTGTTCATGCCGCCAGAGCGGCTCCAACTTCGGATCCGTCCAGAGTCCTGGCACTGCTTCCGCGTAGCCATCGACCGTCGCGACATCGCTCTTTCCCTGCCGCCGGTCGCCACCACAACCGTGCCGGCCTCACCGACTCGGCGGCTGGACCTACCTACTTCACCATGCCACTAGATAGGTCACACCCTCATCTCAAATCACTTTATTTACGCGTCAGTTGTCTGAATTTTCATTCTGGGCCAATCGATTCCCAATGGGAAGTAGCACCCCACGAGGCGGCGGAGCTCCTAGGTTCCCGGTTGGATGGTGTCTAATGTAAGGGTGCGGGGCCGCAAGTTCGCCGTGGAAGCATCGCTTAGATGGCTATCTTTTAGAGTTGCATGGGTTGAAGGTACTGCCGCCGCCGGATCTGGATGACGGGGAGTCTTCGTGGATTGGCCCGGGGGCGGCGCAACCACGGCAGTGCGGTGGGGCGGGGAGCGGGGTTTTGGCTGGGGCCACGGATGATGGAGGTAGGCTGCTCTGTCGTTGGTCGCTGGCTCTTCGGGGAAGATTCCAAACAATGTCAGCCGGGAGGCACAAGACGGCCAACCATTCGGCGTAGATCGGTCAGTACCAAAATAAAATAAAATTGTGTGACCCCAATTTAGTCTTCAGTCAACAGATGTGTGACCACTCTCGTACCTTGCTGTTGATCTCTTAGTGTATTTCTTCAGATCAAAGAGATATGGCGTTCTTAACATTATGCGTTATCTGCATCTTCAGACACACCGTCTTCCGACTCACCGCAGCTGCTCCAACAAGGGAAGCATACACCAGAAGGGAGCTATAGTCCCCACTGAACAGTTCCCTACATCCAATGCGCGTGCCCGACATGGACATCCACAACAACTGCAAGGCCATTGACAAGTCAGCACATGATGCTCACTCCTATGGATGGTAGCCAGATAGTTTGTACCCTCATCTTACTTGTGTGAAACATTTATGGCTTTGTTATTCATCTAAGCATGGAAAATAGATCATCACATTTCACTGTATATTCATGCTGATCTCTTACGGGTCTTGTTCAGGGGTTAACGTTGTTCCATAGTTCAGCTAAGATACTTGTTCTTTAGGTAACGATGTTCCATAGTTATCATCCATCAGCCAATGCTATCCCACAGGCTGGTGATTATAGTATTATACCACTTCTAGTATTACCTATGTTGTTCTTTAATACTTTTGTGTGCCATCTAGTTAATCTTGAGTACAAACGATACATATTCTGTAGCTTTCATCTGTGTTCTCCCTTTAGTTTATGAGACCTGTTGCTGCTAGTTAACCCCAGTCCTACTATTTATGTCGTCTCCTATAGGCACTCATTACATAAATCTAACTACTAGTTGTCTTCCATGCATGTCAGATATAATTGCACACACTGATATATCCACAAGAACCTCACGGAGCAATGTAAAGGCCAATAAACTTGATGTCAATGATACCCAATATGATGGAACATGTAAAGGCAGTTCTTCAGAAGACTTGCAGAAAGATGATGAATTCTATTCACCCCACAAGGTCCTTGCTCTAACTTGGCCTGTGATATGGGTACAACATGCATATAATGTCCTGGAGTGTATCTACTCTGTTGCAATGCCATGTGCTTAGCATGCTAATCATGCATGTAAATATGTCATGCCTTCCTATTTTTTAGTACCTATTCCATTCATGATAACATGTTTTCAAATTCAAGTACTGTCATTCTACTCTATCGCAATGCCATCTGCTTAATTTGGAGATCATGCTTCTGAATATCTTATGCATTGTTATTCATCAGTATGTACTTCATCTGTCTACCATACCATGTTTTTTTACATTGAAGTGATGTTCTAGTGATGTGTTGCAATGCCATCTTATTTTCCCAATCATACACGTGTATGTTGCCTTTGTTATTTCTGTATGTATTCCGCTAGCATACAATTTTACATTCAACTAGTGTTTTTATTGCTGTGTTGTCCTGTCGTATCCCTAGCTCTTACACCATACTCCCTCCGTCCGGATTACATGTTGCCGAAATGGCTAAAAAAGGATGTATCTAGAACTTAAATTCGCCTAGACCCATCCATTTTTTCCGGATGGAGGGAATACATGTCAATATGTCATGCCTTTCTATTCTTCAGTACCTATTCCATCTCTCTGTTGTCGCATGTTTTATAATTAAAGCACCATTCTTCCATACAGGGCATGCAAGGGGAAGACGACTATGTTAGAATCTGAAGGGTTACAAACAAGGACTTTGCAAAAGATCCAAATGCCAGGATATAATAAACCAACTCCAGTTTTTATAGATACTACTCCAGCACAGAGAAACCCAGCTCCTACTAATAATAAGCAGATACCAGTGGCCAAAGAACTAGTCCGCTCCAGTCCAGCAAAAATATGTCAACTCAATTCTAAGAAGCGTGTGTGTATCCTTGCATCATGAAATTTTATAGCATGCTGATCATATTTTCTACATGTTTCTTACCCATCTCTCTTTCAGAAAATAAGCTTAACAGATAGAGGAATTTCTGTAATGGTATCGTTTATGAGGAAAGATTCTTGCAGGAATTCTCTGTGCTCCAATGTAGATGTAAGTACCTGTTGTATATCACTATATTTTTACATCAGCATGTATTTTGTTAATAGGCATGAATCCAACCTTTATCTGATCTAAATTTAGTTGTAGCAAAATGTATGATTAAAGGCCACAATGTTGATTTTTGCAAGGAAAACTGCCTGGTAGTTTTGCATCCTGAGCTGCATGAGTGTACTATCTCATACCAGTGGGTTTGAATACTTTGGTTCTGCAGTGGGTTTTTCAGTGTTTTTTTACTGTGTTGTCCTGTCATATCCCTAGCTCTTACATCATACTCCCTCCGTCCGGATTAAATGTCGCAGAAATGGATAAAACTGGATGTATCTAGAACTGAAATAAGCCTAAACTCATCCATTTATTTCCAGATGGAGGGAATACATGTCAATATGTCATGCCTTTCTATTCTTCAGTACCTATTCCATCTCTACTGTAGCATGTTTTATAACTGAATCACCATTCTTCTATATAAGGCATGGAAGGGGAAGACGGCTATGTTAGAATCTAAAGGGTTACAAACTAGGTCTTTGCAAAATATCCAAACGCCAGGAGATAATAAACCAACTCCATTTTTCATAGATACTGCTCCAGCATAGAGAAACCCAATCCTACTGATAATAAGCAGATTCTAGTGGACAAAGAACTAGTCCACTCCAATCCAGCAAAAGAATGTCAACTCCATTCTAAGAAGCGTGTGCGTATCCTCGCATCATGAAATTTTATAGCATTCTGATCATATTTTCTACATGTTTCTTACCCATCTCTCTTTTAGAAAATAAGGTTAAACGATACAAGACTTCCTCCATTGGGATCGCATTCGAGGAAAATATCTTGCGGGAATTCTCTGTGCTCCAATGCTTATGTAAGTACCTATTGTATATCACTATATTTTTACATCAGCATGTATTTTGTTAATCGGCGTGAATCTAACCTTTATCTGATCTAAAATTAGTTGTAGCAAAATGTTAAAGGCGCCAATGTTGATTTTTGTAAGGAAAACTGCCTGGTAGTTTTGCATACGGAGCTGCATGAATGTACTATCTCATATCACGCACATTACTGAATTGTAGTGCTTCTTTGGTTGCACATTCATTCATTGTGTCAATGTTGCTTTCGTATTACCTTACCTGGCTGATGATAGCTGTGCCATATTGTGTTAATTTGGTGTAGGCTAGTTGCCCAAATGTTCGTTGTGTCAATGTTGCTTTCCTATTATCTGACTTGGCCAATGATAGCAATGCTAGTGTGTTAATTTTGTGCAGGCTACTGAACATAAGAAGACAAACTCTGAAAACAGCAAGGCAACCCCATTGTTTCTTTCCAGTAAATCTAGGCCAGGTAATATTGTGACACTCCAAAATTTTTGATTTGGTTTTCATCAAAAACCTTGTTGGATTTTAAAAGAGGGCATTTAAAATTTCTTTTCCAGAAATCCTTCCTCTTAAAAAAAAACTCCCTTTCACCTTTGGCAAGGATTTACTTTTCCTTTTCAAATTTGGTGTTGAATTTTTGGAAACTTTTCTTCTGGTTGTTTCCCTCTCAAACTTATTTATTTTCATTTAAAAAGAAACCCTAGGGATTTTAGGACTTCTTTCTTTTTGAAACCACCCATGATTTTACCATGTCACAGGTGGTAAAACCCCTCCAAAACCTCCCCTCCTCCTTGTAATCAACCTAAGTTCTCTATCCCAACTAATCCAAACAAGTTTTGGATTTTATTCTAATTATTTTTCGCCTCAAATCATTTCTGTCAATTATTTGGAGCCTGAGGGCTTTTCAAAGCAAGTGCCTTATTTCCTTTGAGTTTTGATCTCAAACCAACTTCTCTGATTTGTCCTTAGCATCCACAACTCAGAACCATCTTAATCCACTCCTCCTCTTTTCAAAATTTTCAAATTTCAGCCTCTGCAAGTTTGGATCAGATTTGCCAAATTTGGTGAAATTCATATCTATACTTCTCCAAAAATTCCACCAAAATTCAGGCAGCCTACTGGAGCAATGAGTAGCCACTCCACCAAAAATCAGCTCGAGGAAAAATCTCGAGAGGCCAAATTCATTCTGTCGAACACCTTGCATGCACTGTTTCCCTGCATATTCAGTAAAAATTCAGATTTCCAGTGTCGTTTCTCTTCGTCAGTTTCAGTCATGCGTAGACAGTGCCCTTGGCACGTTCCTCGCCGCCCCTTCCTCCTGTCTGGAGCGCCGCACGCGCACTTGGCGCCTTCCTGGCGTTGGTGGCGCCCTGGCCCGCCTGCGCCGGCGTGTGTTGCAGCGGCCGATCCACCGTAATGGCCAACAGGAAGCAGAACGGCGGCGCAACGCTGTTCGGCGCCGCCCAGCACTCCCTGGCTCTCCGCGTGGCCTCATGCACGCCAGCGCAACCCCGCAGCACAGTCGCCGTGGCCTGGCACGCGCAGGGCGCGCTCCCTGCCGCCGACGTGCCGCACGGCCGTTCTGTTGGGACAGGCCATAAACCTCCCTCCGTGCTGAGTTGGACCCTGGAATGGCACCACTACTCCACCTAGGCGATGCCCAAGCCCCTAATCCCACTGCCCAACCACAGCGCCGCCGGCGACCACCGCGGCTCTCGGGCACCGTCGTCCTCTGCCGCCCTTTTTGAAATTTTAAACCTGACGGGTGGGACCTGCCCGTCTGCCTCTCTGTCCTTTTCTAAACGAACCGTTTTCTGGAAGCGTATTCTGCCAAGTGCGCTTTCCTCCTGGGCTGGCGTATTCTCTATCGAATCGTTTTCTGTTTTTATGAGCTAGCACCTGGAAACTTTCTGTTTCATTACAGATGAGTCCCTGGACAAAAACCCTTATAACTTTTAAACAGAAAAGTATTTTTGATTGATTCATTTTCTGTTCTCTTTAAAATTTGGTCTAGTTTTTTATCAGATTTATTTGAAAAAAATTTGGAATACTTTTTGTGCACCCCTTGGTATTCACGATAGCGCATATATTTTCTTTATACCGTAGATACCGAAGGAGGTGACGGAGCCGCAAACTTCACCGAGCTAGGCTCCGACTACTCTAAACCAGGCAAGCATGTTTGAACTTTTGATATGATGAGTGTCTTGGCATGTTTTGCATTTAGTTGGTTTCATGGCATGTTGATGAGCATACCGATGAACGTTATTTTCATGCATTGTTGAGGTAAGTGAGCTCGATGATCCATAGGTGGATGGATGTGAGTATGAATGGCCATGTGTTGGCATGAGGATGGGTAAGATGGCAGTGTTGTAGCATGCCAGTCTTATGCCAGACTATATGACTACAGTGTCAAATCGTATCGGTCCAGTTCCTCCCATTTTCTTCCTTGTACTACCACATGTTTTCCGCGAGGAATATGGATTAGTAAGTTGCAAAACGCTTTCCTGGTACACACCAAAAGGAGAGGCCAGGATGATGGTTCCGTGGCCCTCGATTAAAGCCAGTCATTTGGTCAGGGGGCATGGGTGTTTCCGGTTGGGACCGAGAGGGGGGCACCCCTTAGAGCGCGCGTATATAAATTTGATCCCATGCTATTCGAGATTGTGATCTCCCCGTCTCAAAAGTTTTTCTTGGACGATGTCTAGGGTGAGTCCTGGCATCGAGAGATAGGATGGGTGTGTACTGGTTAGCTGTGTTTTGTTCCGAAATACCGTAAACGGAACTAGTCCTTCGTGACTACGGAAATCCATTAACTGTGGGAAATTTTTGTACAAACTCTGCAGAGTCATAAATCTCCAAATCATCTTCTCCATATCCAAATTTTGCGCTGACTTATTCTGACAAGTGCCAGTTTTGGTGACAGATACTCCGGTGAATCACATGAGTGCTAAGCCCGGTTAAAAGTTTATTCCTGTGGATGGACTAACCCGTTTATTATCATGAATTGAATATTTATTATGAGTATTATTTACTTGTGAATTAAAGCCCTTTCTGTGATGTCGCTCAGACGTCCGACTGTGGCATTTCTTTTAAAGCCCTTTCTGTGATGTCGCTCAGACGTCCGACTATGGCATTTCTTTTAAAGCCCTTTCTGTGATGTCGCTCAGACGTCCGACTGTGGCATTTCTTTTAAAGCCCTTTCTGTGATGTCGCTCAGACGTCTGACTATGGCATTTCTTTTAAAGCCCTTTCTGTGATGTCGCTCAGACGTCCGACTGTGGCATTTCTTTTAAAGCCCTTTCTGTGATGTCGCTCAGACGTCCGACTATGGCATTTCTTTTAAAGCCCTTTCTGTGATGTCGCTCAGACGTCCGACTGTGGCATTTCTTTTAAAGCCCTTTCTGTGATGTCGCTCAGATGTCCGACTGTGGCATTTCTTTTAAAGCCCTTTCTGTGATGTCGCTCAGACGTCCGACTGTGGCATTTCTTTTAAAGCCCTTTATGTGGTGTCGCTAAGACGCCCGACTGTGGCATGATTTTCCGTTATTATTTGTTCACCTTTCGAGGCGTCGCTTCAGACACCCGATCGGTTTTCATTTATATTTTGTTGGGATTTCAGGCGGACTACCGCCGTTTCCCTTGTACTTACTTCGTTATGCAAATTTTTGAATGTGCATTGGAAAGAGTAATCATGACGCATTCATGCATGCATTTGTTATATCTTACGTCCGAACTGTCTTGCGAGTACTTTCAAAGTACTCACTGGCTTGTTGATTTGGCCAGATGCTGACGAAGGCGATCTCTTGGATGAAGAGTTCGATAGCGAGTCCGACGCCTAGAGGAATCCTAGTCAGTCTCGTGCGACCCTGGATTTGGTCACTGTATTATATCCGCTTCCGCAACTCGAATAACATTCATCGAGCCTCACCTCGAGGCTCGATGTGATGCCAGTTTGAGAGTCATGTTAACACACTCCCCACTGTGTTATTCCACCATTGCTTTATCCTCGAGTCAGTAGTATGCCACCACACCATTGTGTTAAACCCGCCATTATGTATAATTATTGGCGCGCTTGTAATAATTTGTTGAGCAGCCCTAGCTCAACCCTGTAATATATTCTATGCTACTGGCTTATTGTATCAAGAATTTGTCTACCAGTGAGGAGGATTTCTCTCATACTGGACTCAATAGATTGGTTTCTCAATAAATATTTTTACTGGAAAACCGGTCGTGACAAGCTTGGTACCAGAGCCAGGCTGACTGTAGGAAGCCACTAGGTGCGATCGCTAATCAGTTATCAGCATGATAGAGCCGATTTATTTATTTTTGCAATTGTAGTCATTTTCTAACAGTTAGCATAAATTTATGATCTGACCATTCAGGATTTTTGCCTACTTTTGTAGATGGCCGACAACAACTGCGAGTCTCAGACCTTCGCCAACGTACCCGATGTTTTCGTCAAGCTTCTCTCCTTCATCGTTCAGGTCACGATGGGGCCATCCGTGCGCCCAGTCTTCACACTCCGCCAGCACAAAGTCAACGACAGTCTGACCATGCACCAGGCCACGGTGCAGTTCAAGGGAGGGCGTGGTGAGTTACGCCGCTTCCTGTTCGCGGGAAGAGCCATGCCTATAGAGAGGCATGCTATGCAGATGGCAGCCCGTGAGGCGATAGCTCGCCTCAGGGATGTCCTTCCCGCGATGAAGACCCGTCGCTACCGCTATCTTCCATGCCATGTGCCCTACACCTGTCACTATGCATTCTCCTGCCCTAGAGGAGAACGAGACGAGGCTTTTGAGATGCTTATTGAGTATCTCCGGGCTCTGGAGGCAGCCTTCGACAACCTGGTGGACGACTTCGTGGCTGCCCGCATGGACTCAGTCCATGGCTGTGCCGCCAACAGGAGGGAGCTCCTTCTCACCGCACCGCCACTGACTTTTGTCTCGTCCTCAGCATCTCATGCACCTACTCGTCGCCTACCTACCACCGAAGGGTTCAACCAGGCCTTTGCGCCCACTCCAGCGCGCACTGCACCACCCGTTGTGCCCACTCCTATTCGTGTTGCTCCGCCCCTGGCACCCGCTCCATCTACCCGACGCGGCTCTTCACGTCTAGAGCCTATTAGTGAGGAGGAGGTCGAGTCCCCAGCCTCACTGCGCCTCACCCTTGGTAGGGCCAAGGAGATCGTCAACATTTCTGGCTGAGTGCGTTTGCCCGTCATGCGATGTACCGCTTTGTAAGATGTGTTTATATGTACATAGGTTGTGAGAAGTAGCTTGTTTGCACATCATGTAGAAATGGAGGAGTGCACTAGCCTAAATAACATGTCAGGATTATGTACGCATATCCTGAGTGATGTATTGTATAATTATCGCCCGCGTGTAATATATGTAATGAGCAGTCCTTCTCCGTGCGCAAATCAATTTGCCTTCTTAAGCGACCTTGGTCTTTGAAATTATTTGCCATCCTTGTGCAATTTTGGATTTGTTTTTGCGACCATTTCCGCTTTTCTTATGAGTTTTAAAAAATATATCCCCAGAGTGAAAAATGTCTCGCCCTTGGACTCGCTCCATGCCTACTCCGCCAGAGGAAAATTATGACACTCAACCAGGCAACAATTTCACACAAGGGCAGTCGAGTCAACAGGGCAGTGAAACGGCACTTTCCCAAATGTGCCGCCTTTATGAACAGAGTCAGCAACAACATCGTGAAATGATGAACCAACTCATCAACATGGGAAATCAACATGGACAGTATCAGCAGCATTCCAAGTTATCTGAGCTACAAAAGACGCGTCCTCAAACATTTTCTCATACTGACAAGCCTCTTGAAGCCGAGGACTGGCTTCGAGATATGGAGAGGAAATTAATTATTGCAAAATGTTCAGACCCCGAGAAGGTATTATATGCTCCGCACTATCTCACAGGAGCAGCCGCATCGTGGTGGGAGAATTTTCTGCACATGCATCCCAACGAAGATGACATAACCTGGGATGATTTCAAGGAAGGTTTCCGTGGTGCACACATTCCTAAGAGCATTATGAAAATCAAGAAGAGAGAGTTCGATGACCTCAAACAAAGGAACATGACAGTGTCAGATTACAACAGTCAATTCACTCTATTGTCTCGCTACGCCAATGAAGAGCGTATGACTGAAAGCAAGAAGATGGAGAAATTCCTTGACGGTCTAGCGCCCGCGCTTAAATGCCAACTGGTCGTGCACACTTTTCCTGATTTTAAAACACTGGTGGACAAAGCCATTACTCTGGAGAATGAGAGACGCAGTCTGGAAGATATCCGCAAGCGGAAAAGGGACCAGACTAACCATGCTCGCAATCACCGAAGCAAGACAGATTTTCAAAAGGGTGGGACACACAAATTCTCATCCAATGTCTCACGCCAAATCAAGAATTTTCATGCAAGGGACAAGGAGTTCACATATCGCCCCGGCGTTACTTGTTACGCCTGTGGAGAGGAAGGACACTATGCCAAGCAGTGTCCCAAGCCTAGAAACTCAACCCCAAAGCCAAACAACGGCGGCAATAATTCAGCACCCAAGCGAAACAATTTCAATCCCAACAACAACCACAGGAAGGGTCATCTGAACCACGTAACCAAAGAGGAGGCACAAAATGCTCCGGACATCGTACTCGGTACGTTTCCTGTCAACACAATACCTACAATGGTTTTGTTTGATTCTGGAGCTTCTCACTCTTTCATTTCGAAAAGTTTTGCCTTGCAAAAAAATATTTTGATGCTTCCTTTGGAAAAATCCATGATGATCAAGTCCCCTGGGATTCAGCAAGTTACTCAGAATTACTGTCAGAATGTGGTCATTGAGTTCGAAGGATTGGAGTTTCACGCAAATCTTATTGTGTTGGAAAATAAAGGACTGGATGTCATCCTAGGGATGGACTGGTTAACCACCAACAAGGGTTTTATTGACTGTTTCAACCGGACCGTAATCCTCACACACCACCACGGGAAGACAATAAGAGTGTCAGCCAAGGAAGGAAAATACCCCGGCAACCGAGATTGAATAAGGTGGACGTTTCTGAGCTAAACAAGGTTCTAGTAGTGTGTGAATTTCCAGACGTATTCCCTGAAGAGCTACCAGGCATGCCACCACACCGAGAGATAGAATTCTGCATTGAGCTCGCACCAGGAACCACCCCCATATACAAGAAACCATACCGAATGTCATCATCCGAGTTGGTTGAATTGAAGAAAGAAATAAAAGAATTGCTAGACAAAGGATATATTCGAGCCAGCTCCTCACCTTGGGGATCACCAATTTTATTTGCCAAAAAGAAGGATGGAACACTGAGATTGTGTATTGACTATCGAGCACTTAACATGGTCACAGTCAAGAACAAATACCTGATGCCAAGGATAAATGATTTGTTTGATCAACTCGCTCAGGCCAAGGTATTCTCAAAAATTGACTTAAGTTCTGGATACCATCAATTAAAGGTGCGCATGGAAGATATCCCCAAAACAGCCTTCACCTCCAGATATGGACTATATGAATTCACAGTGATGCCATTTGGATTAACTAATGCGCCCGCATATTTTGTTCACCTCATGACCAAAGTATTTATGAAGTTTATGGACAAGTTCGTTGTGGTATTCATCGATGACATTCTGGTATACTCCAAAACACCAGAAGAGCACACAGAACATCTCAGGATTGTGCTAGGAGAACTCAGGAAACACCAATTGTATGCCAAGTTCAGCAAGTGCGAATTTTGGCTAAGGCAAGTAGGCTTTCTAGGCCACGTACTAACCCAAGACGGTATCGCAGTGGACCCAGAGAAAGTCAAGGCCATACTTGGCTGGAAGTCGCCAGTGAGCGTAACAGACATACGTAGTTTCTTGGGAATGGCAGGATATTACCGCAGATTTATTGAAGGATTCTCCACCATAGCCAAGCCTATGACGCAGTTACTCAAGAAAGACAAGAAGTTTGAATGGACAGAAGCCTGCGAAAAAAGTTTCCAAGAGCTAAAGCGGAAATTAACAACAGCACCAGTATTAATTGTGCCAGACATACACAAAAAATTTGAAGTGTTTTGTGACGCATCCAGAAAGGGTCTCGGATGCGTGTTGATGCAAGAAGGCAAGGTTGTCGCCTATGCTTCAAGGCAACTTCGCAAGCATGAGGAAAATTATCCCACTCATGACTTAGAAATGGCAGTAGTTATTCATGCACTCAAGGAATGGAGGCATTTCTTACTTGGGAACCGATGTGAAATATATACGGATCACAAAAGCCTCAAATATATCTTCACGCAGCCAGAACTAAATTTACGACAAAGACGCTGGTTGGAATTGGTAAAGGATTATGATGTTGGTATCCATTACCATCCAGGAAAAGCAAATGTAGTGGCCGATGCTCTTAGTCGGAACCCCAGCTCCGACGAAAGCAATCTGCAAAGCTTGAGGCCCGAATTCCAACAAGAATTTGCCAAGCTCAATTTGATAATGGTAGCAGAGGGCACCATATCAAACTTGGAAATACAACCCGACCTTGTGGAGGAAATTAAAGGAGCTCAGCCCGGTCACCCCAGCATCGAAGGCATCAAAAGAAAGGTGAGTATGGGCAAGGCCTCGGAGTTCGTCATAGACGATGGAGGAATATTATGGTACGGAGACAGACTCTGCGTACCAGATATGAAGGACCTCAAACAGCAAATCCTAGCTGAAGCCCACACCGCCCCGTACTCGATCCACCCTGGAGGAATCAAGATGTATAAAGATATTCAGGAAAGATTTTGGTGGCACGGTATGAAGAGGGACATAGCCACCTTCATTGCATGTTGCGACTCTTGTCAACGCATAAAAGCTGAGCATCAGAGGCCAGCCGGACTACTGCAACCGAACAAAATACCTGAGTGGAAATGGGATGAAATAGGGATGGATTTCATTGTCGGACTACCTCGGTCACGACATGGGAATGATACCATATGGGTCATCACCGACAGATTAACCAAAGTGGCACATTTCATTCCAGTGAAGACAACCTACAACGCTCAGAGGCTTGCCAGGATTTATCTCTCCCGTATAGTTTGTCTACATGGAGTCCCGAAGACTATAATATCCGACAGAGGCACTCAATTCGTCTCGAAATTTTGGGAGCATTTACAACAGGCTCTAGTAACTCAACTAGCCTTCAGTACAACATACCACCCTCAGACTGATGGACAAACGGAACGCGTAAACCAGGTTTTAGAAGACATGCTGAGGGCATGTGTCCTCACATATGGAACCAGTTGGGAAGAAAGCCTGCCATACGCCGAGTTCGCGTACAACAATAGCTACCAGGCCAGCCTACAAATGGCACCATTTGAGGCTTTATACGGACGAAGATGTCGTACCCCGTTGAATTGGTCAGAGACCGGAGACAGCCGCATCTTCGGACCAGACATGCTCAGAGAAGCCGAGGAAAAAGTCAAGCTAATCAGAGACCGACTTAAGACCGCTCAAAGTCGACAGAAGAGTTATTATGATCAGAAACATCGTAGGGTCAGCTTCAAGCCCGGTGAGTTCGTATACCTGAAAGTATCTCCTATGAGAGGATTGCAACGATTCAAGATTAAAGGGAAGCTAGCACCAAGATTCATTGGACCATTCTATATAATGGCACGAAGGGGCACGGTAGCCTACCAGTTAGACTTACCCGAGGAATTATCTGATGTCCACGACGTGTTCCACGTCTCGCAATTGAGGAAGTGCGTAAGCAACCCAGAGAAACAAGTATCTCATGAGAACATTGACGTGCAGCCAAACCTCACTTATCGGGAACGTCCAGTAAGAATATTAGAGGAGTATGAAAGGAGGACCCGACAGAAGACCATCAAATTCTTCAGAGTCCAGTGGAGCAATCACACCGACAGTGAAGCAACTTGGGAAAGAGAGGATTTTCTTCGGACAGAGCATCCACACTTATTTGAGGGACAGCTGAAATCTCGGGGACGAGATTTTTCCTGAGGGGGTAGGTGTTGTGACACTCCAAAATTTTTGATTTGGTTTTCATCAAAAACCTTGTTGGATTTTAAAAGAGGGCATTTAAAATTTCTTTTCCAGAAATCCTTCCTCTTAAAAAAAACTCCCTTTCATCTTTGGCAAGGATTTCCTTTTCCTTTTCAAATTTGGTGTTGAATTTTTGGAAACTTTTCTTCTGGTTGTTTCCCTCTCAAACTTATTTATTTTCATTTAAAAAGAAACCCTAGGGATTTTAGGACTTCTTTCTTTTTGAAACCACCCATGATTTTACCATGTCACAGGTGGTAAAACCCCTCCAAAACCTCCCCTCCTCCTTGTAATCAACCTAAGTTCTCTATCCCAACTAATCCAAACAAGTTTTGGATTTTATTCTAATTATTTTTCCCCTCAAATCATTTCTGTCAATTATTTGGAGCCTGAGGGTTTTCAAAGCAAGCACCTTATTTCCTTTGAGTTTTGATCTCAAACCAACTTCTCTGATTTGTCCTTAGCATCCACAACTTAGAACCATCTTGATCCACTCCTCCTCTTTTCAAAATTTTCAAATTTCGGCATCTGCAAGTTTGGACCAGATTTGCCAAATTCGGTGAAATTCATATCTATACTTCTCCAAAAATTCCACCAAAATTCAGGCAGCCTACTGGAGCAATGACTAGCCACTCCACCAAAAATCAGCTCTAGGAAAAATCTCGAGAGGCCAAATTCATTCTGTCGAACACCTTGCATGCACTGTTTCCCTGCATATTCAGTAAAAATTCAGATTTCCAGTGTCGTTTCTCTTCGTCAGTTTCAGTCACGCGTAGACAGTGCCCTTGGCACGTTCCTCGCCGCCCCTTCCTCCTGTCTGGAGCGCCGCACGCGCACTTGGCGCCTTCCTGGCGTCGGTGGCGCCCTGGCCCACCTGCGCCGGCGTGTCTTGCGGCGGCCGATCCACCGTAACGGCCGACAGGAAGCAGAACGGCGGTGCAACGCCGTTCGGCGCCACCCAGCGCTCCCTGGCTCTCCGCGTGGCCTCATTCACGCCAGCGCAACCCCGCAGCACAGTCGCCGTGGCCTGGCACGCGCAGGGCGCGCTCCCGGCCGCCGACGTGCCGCACGTCCATTCTGTTGGGACATGCCGTAAACCTCCCTCCTGTGCTGAGTTGGACCCTGGAATGGCACCACTACTCCACCTAGGCGATGCCCAAGCCCCTAATCCCACTGCCCAAACACAGCGCCGCCGTAATCACTCGTCGGACTTATCCCGTTCGTGGCAACCGCCTCGGGCCGGCTATATATAGCGCCCCCAAGCTCCCTCTCGCCCCCGCACACCTCCACCACCTCACTGGACCCCGACCAGCAACTAGAAGAGCCTCGAGGGGCCCTTCTTCCTCGACTCCGGCCGCCTCGTTCCGCCTCGGCCTCCACCTCGATTCACTCCGGTGAGACCATCTCCGGCGCCCAAACTTTGTCACTAGCATCCTCGAGCACCCAGTGAGCTAACCCAAGAGTCAATTTGACCTTCGCAGCTCTCTCCGACGAGATCCATCTCCACCCGAGCCGACGTCCGCCGGAGCAAGGCTCGCCGTCGACGTGGTACTCGCCGGCGACCACCACCACCACTAACCGACGCGGAAGGGCGCCCTGAACACGGAGGTACCCTCCGATCCCCCTACCAGGCCATGGATCGCCGCCGGCGACCACCGCGGCTCTCGGGCACCGTCGTCCTCTGCCGCCCTTTTTGAAATTTTAAACCTGACGGGTGGGACCTGCCCGTCAGCCTCTCTGTCCTTTTCTAAACGAACCGTTTTCTGGAAGCGTATTCTGCCAAATGCGCTTTCCTCCTGGGCTGGCGTATTTTCTATCGAATCGTTTTCTGTTTTTATGAGCTAGCCCCTGGAAACTTTCTGTTTCATTACAGATGAGTCCCTGGACAAAAACCCTTATAACTTTTAAACAGAAAAGTATTTTTGATTGATTCTTTTTCTGTTCTCTTTAAAATTTTGTCTAGTTTTTTATCAGATTTATTTAAAAATTACTTGGAATACTTTTTGTGCACCCCTTGGTATTCACGATAGCGCATATATTTTCTTTATACCATAGATACCGAAGGAGGTGACGGAGCCGCAAACTTCACCGAGCTAGGCTCCGACTACTCTGAACCAGGCAAGCATGTTTGAACTTTTGATACGATGAGTGTCTTGGCATGTTTTGCATTTAGTTGGTTTCATGGCATGTTGATGAGCATACCGATGAACGTTATTTTCATGCATTGTTGAGGTAAGTGAGCTCGATGATCCATAGGTGGATGGATGTGAGTATGAATGGCCATGTGTTGGCATGAGGATGGGTAAGATGGTAGTGTTGTAGCATGCCAGTCTTATGCCAGACTATATGACTACAGTGTCAAATCGTATCGGTCCAGTTCCTCCCATTTTCTTCCTTGTACTACCACATGTTTTCCGCGAGGAATATGGATTAGTAAGTTGCAAACCGCTTTCCTGGTACACACCAAAAGGAGAGGCCGGGATGATGGTTCCATGGCCCTGGATTAAAGCCAGTCATCCGGTCAGGGGGCATGGGTGTTTCCGGTTGGGACCGAGAGGGGGGCACCCCTTAGAGCGCGCGTATATAAATTTGATCCCATGCTATTCGAGATTGTGATCTCCCCGTCTCAAAGGTTTTTCTTGGACGATGTCTAGGGTGAGTCCTGGCATCGAGAGATAGGATGGGTGTGTACTGGTTAGCTGTGTTTTGTTCCGAAATACCGTAAACGGAACTAGTCCTTCGTGACTACGAAAATCCGTTAACTGTGGGAAATTTTTGTACAAACTCTGCAGAGTCATAAATCTCCAAATCATCTTATCCATATCCAAATTTTGCGCTGACTTATTCTGACAAGTGCCAGTTTTGGTGACAGATACTCCGGTGAATCACATGAGTGCTAAGCCCGGTTAAAAGTTTATTCCTGTGGAAGGACTACCCCGTTTATTATCATGAATTGAATATTTATTATGAGTATTATTTACTTGTGAATTAATGCCCTTTCTGTGATGTCGCTTAGACGTTCGACTATGGCATTTCTTTTAAAGCCCTTTCTGTGATGTCGCTGAGACGTCCGACTATGGCATTTCTTTTAAAGCCCTTTCTGTGATGTCGCTCAGACGTCCGACTGTGGCATTTCTTTTAAAGCCCTTTATGTGATGTCGCTTAGACGTCCGACTGTGGCATTTCTTTTAAAGCCCTTTCTGTGATGTCGCTCAGACGTCCGACTGTGGCATTTCTTTTAAAGCCCTTTCTGTGATGTCGCTCAGACGTCCGACTGTGGCATTTCTTTTAAAGCCCTTTCTGTGATGTCGCTCAGACGTCCGACTATGGCATTTCTTTTAAAGCCCTTTCTGTGATGTCGCTCAGACGTCCGACTGTGGCATTTCTTTCAAAGCCCTTTATGTGGTGTCGCTAAGACGCCCGACTGTGGCATGATTTTCCGTTATTATTTGTTTACCTTTCGAGGCATCACTTCAGACACCCGATCGGTTTTCATTTATATTTTGTTGGGATTTCAGGCGGACTACCGCCGTTTCCCTTGTACTTACTTCGTTATGCAAATTTTTGAATGTGCATTGGAAAGAGTAATCATGACGCATTCATGCATGCATTTGTTATATCTTACGTCCGAACTGTCTTGTGAGTACTTTCAAAGTACTCACTAGCTTGTTGATTTGGCCAGATGCTGACGAAGGCGATCTCTTGGATGAAGAGTTCGATAGCGAGTCCGACGCCTAGAGGAATCCCAATCAGTCTCGTGCGACCCTAGATTTGGTCACTGTATTATATCCGCTTCCGCAACTCGAATAACATTCATCGAGCCTCACCTCGACGCTCGATGTGATGCTAGTTTGAGAGTCATGTTAACACACTCCCCACTGTGTTATTCCACCATCGCTCTATCCTCGAGTCAGTAGTATGCCACCACACCATTGTGTTAAACCCACCATTATGTATAATTATTGGCGTGCTTGTAATAATTTGTTGAGCAGCCCTAGCTCAACCCTATAATATATTCTATGCTACTGGCTTATTGTATCTAGAATTTGTCTACCAGTGAGGAGGATTTCTCTCATACTGGACTCAATAGATTGGTTTCTCAATAAATATTTTTATTGGAAAACCGGTCGTGACAAATATGGCAATAACTCATGATTAATCTGTTTGGTTCCCGTCCTAATTTATGTTATGATGCAGTGGTCGAGACACCCTCCACTATCAATAATACAAGCCTGCCAAAATCGCCATCTAAATCTGTTCAGTATCCTCTATCTCGGATGCGACGGAATAAATGTATGTTTGTGAACCAATTAATGGCTGAAGCAATGATGAAATGGTGGATGAATCAGAGGTGCAGAGTCGTGGGACACAACAACTGATCAATGTTTTCAGAGACAATGTAGCAAAGCAGCAAGAACTTGCCCACATGCTTATGGGCGTCATCTATGCTGAGGTTGCAGATTGTGACGTTGTAGATGGTTAGGTTCTGCTCATTTATTTGCACTGGCATCAATCTTTGATTGCCTAGTGGATGTAATTTCCTTTAATATATGCTGGATGTGCAACGTTATTCCCTGTATGCCGTACCTTTGCTTGATCGGTTTTGGTCCTGTGCATAATTGCTTGTCGTAATGGGCTCAAATTATCTAATTTGGCCTAAAGACATGAACGAACTTTAGTGGGCCAATTAAGTTAATGGGCCGTTACTAGGCCGTAAGTTAATGGTTGGCCCTCTTACCTGCCGGGTCGTTAGCAGGCCGTTACTAAGTTTGGGCTACATATGGCCCAACTATACTGTAGGCCTTTAGCAGGCCGAAAGAGACAGCGGGCTTGTACTAGACCATGAAGAGCATGGGCGCTAAGAGGCCGAAAGTCAGGTCATATTGTAAATGGCCCAACTGTGTTGTGGGCCTTTAGCAGGCCGAAAGAGAAACCGGGCTGGTATTGGACCATGAAGGGCATGGGCCGTTAAAAGGCCAAAACTAAGGTACGACTACAAATGGCCCAACTCATTTATGGTCTGTTAACCGACCGAAAGGCACACAAGGCCGTGAATTGTCCCAACACTTAAATGGGTCACTAAAAGGCCAAAACTCGGGTCCGACTACAAATGGCCCAACTGATTTATGGGCCGTCAACAGGCTGAAAGTCACACCGGGCCAGAAATTGGCCCAACACTTAAATGGTATGATAAAGGCCGAAACTCAGGTCCGACTACAAATGGCCCATCAGATTTATTGGCGTCAACAGGCTGAAAGACACACTGGGCCGGAAATTAGCCCAACATTTAAATGGGTCGCTAAAAGGCCGAAAGATGTACATCCTGAAAATTGGCCCATCCATTAAATGGGCCGTTAACAGGCCGGAATCTCATCGGGCCGATATTGAGCCCAAATATATAGCGGGCTGTTAACGGGCTCGAACTGATGATGGGCTGCAATGGTGTCAAATCTTTAACGGGCCACTGACGGGCCGAATTGGCACATCTCATATGGGTCGTGGGCTTAAATAGACCTGACACAAGTAGGCCTTATATGGGCTGGCCTGCTAATTTTTACTGGGTCGGCCTTTTTCACCGGAATGGGCCATTGTTGGGCCGTGCCACATGTCGACCTATCATAGGCGCCTCCTGTCCAATGAGTGGATGACATCTGTCCCAACGGTGAGGCAACACGTGTTTCCTTTGGCCAATCAGAATTTTACACGTGGAAATTTCCCATTGGTCAGGGCTGTTAACGGGTTATCGGATCCAAAATCCGACCCGATAGCTTAACGGCGTTCCGTTACAGTGGATGCCACGTGTCGGTCACCCTTGACGAAAGTACTTCTGTGACGCGCGTTTTATCATCATGGAAGTGGACACCTCCATGATGATAATTTTGGTAATGTCATGGAACACTTCTATGATACTTCTATTTGCGAAGAGACCATTAACAGGCCTTTCATGGGATAGCCCGCTAACTTTTGACGAAGTCAAACAAGCCGGCCTTTGTAAGCTAAATGGGACAGTGGTGGGCCGTCGCACGTGTGGACATATCATAGGCGCCTATCTGACCAACTGACGAGCTGACACGTGTTTCCTTCGGCCAATCAGAATTTTACACATGGAAATTTCCCATTGGTCCGGGCTGTTAACAGGTTATCGGATCCAAAACTGGACCCGATAGCTTAACGATGACCCGTTATGGTGGATGCCATGTGTCGGTCACCCTTGACGAAAGCACTTCTGTGACACGCGATTTATCATCATGGAAGTGGACAATCCCGTGATGATAATTTTGGTAATGTCATGGAACACTTCTATGATAGCACATGTATGACTATCTTGATTCTGTCATAAAATCGTCATGGATGTACATGCATGACAAAAAACGCGACCTACTATGACAAACACGTATCATCACGGAAGTGTATTTTTTTTGTAGTGATATAGGATCTGAACATATGATCTTCCACCAAATAAACCAACTAGCATCCACTACAAGGAGTAATTAACACTACTAGCTATGCACATGTACCAATGCTGGACTTGGAGACAAGAATTGGATACAAGAGATGAACTAGGGTTTTGAGAGGAGATGGTGCTGGTGAAGATATTGATGGAGATTGCCCTCTCCCGATGAGAGGAGCGTTGGTGATGACAATGGCGATGATTTCCCCCTCCCGGAGGGAAGTTTCCCTGACAGAACAGCTCCGCCAGAGCCCTAGATTGGATCCACCAAGGTTCCGCCTTGTGGCGGCGGAGTTTCGTCCGAGAAGATGGCTTATGATTTTTTTCCCATCGAAAAACTTCATATAGCAGAAGATGGTCATCGGAGGGCCACCAGGGGGCCCACGAGGTAGGGGGCGTGCCCAGGGGGGTAGGGCGCGCCCCCCACCCTCATGGGCAGGGGGTGCCCCCTGGTGAACTTCTTGCGCTCAATATTTATTATATATTCTGAAAACGTCTTCTGTGAAGTTTCAGGACTTTTGGAGCTGTGCAGAATAGGTCTCTAATATTTGCTCCTTTTCCAACCCAGAATCCCAGCTGCCGGCATTCTCCCTCTTTATGGTAACCTTGTAAAATAAGAGAGAATAGGCATAAGTATTGTGACATAATGTGTAATAACCACCCATAATGCAATAAATATCGATATAAAAGCATGATGCAAAATGGACGTATCAACTCCCCCAAGCTTAGGCCTCGCTTGTCCTCAAGTGAAAGTCAAAATCGAAAAATATGTCCACATGTTTAGAGATAGAGGTGTCGATAAAAATAAAATATGGACATGAGGGCATCATGATCATTCTTAGAACAGCAACTTATATAATTCTTGTCATATAATTTTTTATGCTAGAGTAATAATTCAATCACAATTTCAAGTATGGATCATAAACTTCATTGATTACTAACAAACTATAATCCCAGTCATTGGAGCAATTGCAATTTATCATAACATAGGAAAGGGTCAACATATAAGAGCTTTTCAGCAAGTCCACATACTCAACTATCATATAGTCTTTCACAATTGCTGACACTCACGCAATACTTATGGGTATGGAGTTTTAATCGGACACAGAGAAAGATAGGGGCTTATAGTTTTGCCTCCCAATGTTTTACCTCAAGGGTAATGTCAACAATAATAGTTCATGAAAACTCACATCCAATTAGCCATATATACCAGGATCTTTCCAAGATATTGTGCTTGCCAATGGATAAAATGTAAAAAAGGAAGGGTGAAGATCACCATGACTCTTATGCAAGGTAGGAGATAAAAGTAAAAGATAGGCCCTTCGCAGGGGGAAGTAGAGGTTTTCATGCGCTTTTATGGTTGGATGCACAAAATCTTAATGCGAAAGAACGTCACTTTATATTGCCACTTGTGATATGGACCTTTATTATGCAGTCTGTCGCTTTTATTTCTTCCATATCACATGATCGTATAAAGCTTATTTTCTTCCACACTAATAAGTCATACATATTTAGAGTGCAATTTTTATTGCTTGCACCGATGACAACTTACTTAGAGGATCTTACTCAATCCATAGGTAGGTATGGTGGACTCTCATGGCCAAACTGGTTTAAGGGTATTTGGAAGCACAAGTAGTATCTCTACTTGGTGCGATGAATTTGCCTAGCATGAGAGGGAAAGGCAAGCTCAACCATGTTGGATGATCCATGACAATAGAATTTATTTCAGATGTAAGAAAACATAACCCATTACGTTGTCTTCCTTGTCCAACGTCAACTTTTTAGCATGTCATATTTTAATGAGTGTTCACAATCATAAAAGATGTCCAAGATAATATATCCATATGTGAAGACCTCTCTTTCTTTATTACTTCCTATTGATTGCAACAATGACCAAAACTATGTTTGTCAACTCTCAACAACTTTTATTCATCATACCTTTTTCTATGTGAGCTCATTACTCTCCATGAGATCCACATGATCTCTTTGTTTTCTTTTTATTTATTTCTCTTTTCTTTTATTCACTTAAGATCATGGCAAGAGAATCAAGCCCTTGACTCAACACTAATCTTTATTATATAGCTCATGGACTCGATTACATAGAAGGATCATAAACCAAAACTCACAACTAGATCATACTAAGAACTTTTTATTCTACTTCATCAAGATATTACCAGAAGGATCGAACTAAGAAAAACGGTAAAGATAAAAGTGATGGTGATACGATACCGGGGCACTCCCCCAAGCTTAGCAGTTGCCAAGGGGAGTGCCCATACCCATGTGATTATGTCTCTCTTTTCGGGGATGGTGATGTGATATTCTTGGCGATGATGCCCCTCAGGATACGATTGTCCTCCTCGAACTTATTGACTTGCTGCTTGAGGTCCATTATTTCCTTTCAGAGTTTTCCTGTAATAGCCAAAGCTCCCTGCACCCAAGGGTGCTGCATAGCTGCGGGAGAACCAGTGACACTCTTTTTCATATTCTCATAAGAAAGAAATCTAACATTGGAAGGAATAACCGAATTTTGAATAGCCGAGCTCTGCAGTTCTCCCAGTGCGAATCCAGCTCGGAAGCAGGAAGTGACTTCTTGATCCTCTTCCATGGCATCTATCCTCTTCAATTCAGCCTCCATCTCTTCCTCCGTTGCTGGCCCAAAGAGGTCAACATTGTTGTTTGTCATTGATCTCAGTGCCGGATGAGACACCCGGCTCTCCCCGACCAACTCTAGCGAAGACATCTTGCCCTAATCTGCAGCAGCAACAGCTCAAAACACAAACAGAGGATAATTGCGTGATACGGGATTCAAAACCCCCGGGAGATTATATAATGAATTTTTACCGACAAAAATACGTGTCGTGTACGAAAAGGGATTCCGGAGAGTGCACGAGGTGCCCACGAGGTAGGGTGGCGCGCCCAGGGGGTAGGGTGCGCCCTCCACCCTCGTGGAGGCCTCATGTCCTTCCCGGACTGCTACTTATTTTTCTATTTTTCTAAATATTTTAAAACGGAGAAATATTGCCTTAAAAACTGTTTTGGAGTCGGTTTACTTACCGTACCACATACCTATTCCTTTTCGGAGTCTGAAACGTTCCAGAAAGTGTCCCTTATGTATTCCTTCGGAGTTACAGTTTCAATAACATTGGTTTCAACATTTATGGGATTACCTGAGATATAATGTTTGATTCTTGACCGTTCACCACCTTCGGATTTGTGCCTTCGAAGTTGTTGATTTTTATGGCACCGGAACGATAGACCTCCTCGATAACGTAAGGACCTTCCCATTTAGAGAGAAGTTTTCCTGCAAAAAATTTTAAACGAGAGTTGTATAGCAATACATAATCACCTACATTAAACTCACGCTTTTGTATCCTTTTATCATGCCATCTTTTAACTTTTTCTTTAAACAACTTGGCATTTTCGCAGGCTTGGGTTCTCCATTCATCGAGTGAGATAATATCAAATAACCTCTTCTCACCGGCAAGTTTAAAATCATAATTGAGCTCTTTAATAGCCCAATATGCCTTGTGTTCTAGTTCAAGAGGTAAGTGACATGCTTTTCCTTAAACCATTTTATACGGAGACATACCCATAGGATTTTTATATACAGTTCAATAGGCCCATAATGCATCATCAAGTTTCTTGGACCAATTCTTTCTAGATCTATTAACAGTCTTTTGCAAAATTAATTTGAGTTCTCTATTGCTCAATTCTACTTGACCAGTAGACTGTGGATGATAAGGAGATGCAATTATAGGATTAACATCATATTTAGAAAGCATTTTACGGAAAAGCACCATGAATAAAATGTGAACCACCATCAGTCATTAAATATCTATGGACTCCAAATCTTGGAAAAATAACTTATTTAAGCATCTTAATAGAGGTGTTATGATCAGCACTACTAGTTGGAATAGCTTCTACCGACTTAGTAACGTAATCAACAACAACTAAAATATGTGTATATCCATTAGAGGAAGGAAAAGGTCCCATGTAATCAAAGCCCCAAACATCAAATGGTTCAATAACAAGTGAATAATTCATAGGAATTTCTTGACGTCTACTAATATTACCAATTCTTTGACATTCTTCACAAGATAAGACAAACTTACGGGCATCTTTGAAGAGAGTAGGCCAATAAAAACTAGATTGCAATACCTTATGTGCAGTTCTATCTCCAGCATGGTGTCCTCCGTAAGTTTCGGAGTGACACTTGCGTAGGATCTGTTCCTATTCATGCTCAGGTACACAACGTCTAATAACACCATCTACTCCTTCTTTATAAAGATGTGGGTCATCCCAAAAGTAATGCCTCAAATCATAGAAGAACTCTTTCTTTTGTTGGTATGTGAAACTAGGTGGTATGAATTTAGCAACAATGTAATTAGCATAATTAGCATACCATGAAGCAGTATGAGAAGCATTTATGACATTTAATTGCTCATCAGGAAAGCTATCATCAATAGGTAGTGGGTCATCAAGCACATTTTCTAACCTAGACAAGTTGTCTGCAATGGGGTTCTTAGCTCCCTTTCTATCAACAATATGTAAATCAAATTCTTGTAGCAAGAGAACCCATCTAATAAGTCTAGGTTTAGCATCTTTCTTTTCCATAAGATATTTAATAGTTTCATGATCAGTGTGAATAGTTACTTTAGAATCAACAATATAAGGTCTGAACTTATCACAAGCAAATACAACTGCTAAGAATTCTTTTTCAGTAGTAGCATAATTTCTTTGAGCATTGTCTAGGGTTTTACTGGCATATTGAATAATGTTTAATTTCTTATCAACTCTTTGCCCTAGAATAGCACCTACAGCATAATCACTAGCATCACACATAATTTCAAAGGGTAAATTCCAATCAAGTGGCTGAACAATAGTTGCAGATATCAATGCTTTCTTAAGTATTTCAAATGCTTCTACACAATCATCATCAAAGAAAAATGGTATATCTTTTTGTAATAAATTAGTCAGAGGCTGAGAAATTTTTGAGAAGTCCTTAATGAACCTCCTATAAAATCCAGCATGACCAAGAAAACTTCTTATACCTTTGATGTCCTTGGGGCATGGCATCTTTTCAATAGCATCAACCTTGGCTTTATCAACTTCAATACCTCTTTCAGAAACTTTATGCCCCAAGACAATACCTTCATTAACCATAAAGTGGCACTTTTCCCAATTCAAGACAAGATTAGTTTCTTCACATCTCTGCAAAACTCGATCAAGTTTGCTCAAGCAATCATCAAAAGAAGATCCATAGACGGAGAAACCGTCCATGAAAACCTCACAAATATTTTCACAAAAGTCAAAGAATATAGCCATCATGCATCTTTGAAAGGTAACAGGTGCATTACATAAACCAAAAGGCATACGTCTATAAGCTTAAGTACCAAAAGGACAAGTAAAAGTAGTCTTAGATTGATCCTTGGCCGACACAGGTATTTGAGAGAAACCAGAATAACCATCTAAAAAGCAAAAATGTGTATGTTTAGATAATCTTTCCAGCATTTGATCGATAAAAGGTAAGGGGTAATGATACTTTTTACTGGCCTTATTTCATTTGCGGAAATCAATTACCATCCTATAACCTGTAATAATTCTTTGAGGAATCAATTCATCTTTATCATTAGGAACGACAGTAATACCTCCCTTCTTAGGGACACAATGGACATGACTTACCCACTGACTATCAGCAACATGATAGATTATACCTGCCTCAAGGAGCTTTAATATTTCCTTTCTTACCACTTCTTTCATTTTAGGATTCAACCGTCGTTGATGATCACGAACTGGTTTAGCATCTTCTTCCAAATTTATTTTATGTTGACATAGAGTGGGGCTAATGCCCTTATGATCATCAAGAGTATACCCAATAGCAGCATGGTGCTTCTTCAGAGTTTTCAATAATCTTTCTTCGTCATGCTCTGAAAGGCTAGCACTAATAATAACAGGATATATCCTTTTCTCATCAAGATAAGCATATTTAAGAGTATCAGACAACGGTTTAAGCTCAAACACGGGATCAGCCTTGGGTGGAGGAGGATCCCCTAGGATTTCAATAGGCAAATTGTGTTTCAGAATAGGTTCCTGTATAAAGAATACTTCATCTATTTCCCTTCTTTCATTCATAAACACATCATTTTCATGGTCTAGCAAATATTGTTCTAAAGGATCACTCGGAGGTACGACAATAGAAGCAAGACCAATAATTTAATCCTTACTAGGTAATTCTTCTTCGCACTGTTGTCTACTAAATTTAGGGAAATTAAATTCATGAGACATATCATCTAAACTGATAGTAACAACATCCTTTTGCAATTTATCTTAGCATTAACAGTGTTTAAGAAGGGTCTACCAAATATAATGGGACAAAAGCGGTAACCCCCCGAGACCGATGTGCCAGGCGTCCTCCGCTTATTCGCTGTTGTTGCTTTGTCATTTCTTGCGTGTCATGCATTGCATATCATGTCATCATGTGCATTTTATTTGCATACATGTTTGTCTCATGCATCCAAGCATTTTCCCCGTTGTCCGTTTGGCATTCTGGCGCTCCTATCTCCTCCGGTGGTCCTTCCTACCTTTCTTTCATGTGTGGGGGTTAGACATTTCCGGATTGGACCGAGACTTGCCAAGCGGCCTTGGTTTACTACCGGTAGACCGCCTGTCAAGTTTCGTGCCATTTGGACTCCGTTTGATACTCCAACGGTTAACCGAGGGACCTATAAGGCCTCGTGTGTGTTGGAGACCAACACCCCTCCAAAGTGGCCCAAAACCCACCAAAACCTCCTCCATCATCTCGGCCGTTCGATCACGATTGCATGGCCGCAAACCGCACCTCATTTGGACTCTCCTAGCTCCCTCTACCTATATATATGTGCTCCCCTCCTGAAAATCGCAGATGAAACCCTAGATCTCTCTTCTCCGCGCCGCCGGACGAAAATCGGCCCCGCCGGACATGTCCGCCACCCCGCCGCCACGTCCCTCCGGCAATCCGGAGGCGACACGTCGCCGCCGCCACCACCCTCACCAACCGGCGAGCGCCACCTCAGCCGGCCGCCTCCCTCTCCACCACGCGGCCCGCGGGGCCCAGATCCGGCCTGCGCGGGCCCGGTCGCCGCCGCCGCTGCCCGCAGGCATGCCCGCCGCCTCGCCTCTCGCTGGTGTGCCTCCCCGCCGCCGCATGCCGGCTCCGCCACGCCATCTCCGTCGTCTCCAGCAAGGTCCCGTGGATCGGGACCAGATCCACCACTCCCCTGATCTAAACGCGTCGCCCCGATCCGGATCCGTGTCGTCCCGCTTCTCTCCGTCCTGCGTGGACTTTTCACGGAGGTATAAATTTCACTAAGTCCTCGAGATTTCCTGATTCAAATGCCCATGTTCATCATGTAGTAACTTTGCATCCATAGATCCGTTTTGGGCGTGTAGCATATCAAAATGTTCGTCTCAGAGAGTATACCATTTCATCTCATTGCATCATTTTCATTTGAGCTCATCTTGATGCCCGAAATGCTGTTGGAAGAGAGCTATTTGAGTTAATTGTCAGATCTGCTGCACCAAATAGCTATTTGTCATTTTTGCCATGATTAATGTGTGCATGATATGCTCCTGAGCTTTACATGAGTTTTGTTATATGTTTTGCCATCTTTACGGGGGTGCTATCCATATATTTTTGTGATATGTGTGGTGACTAGCACAAGCTTGCAAAGTGGTGCATTCGTTAATGCTGATTTCAGGGACTTAGGATTTCTCCAAGTCCTTGATCTGTTTTTATCAATATGTCATATGTTCATGTTGTTTCCTAGTGATCCGTGCCTCTTTTGAGGATGATCAGTAAGTATGATTTGCTAATCTTGTGGTGCTCTATCCATCCATGTCTTTGTTTGCAATTATGGAGCACCCTAGCTTGAGTCAATCGAGCTCTACTTTTGCTATTTCGTGAATTTGGGCAGATTGTCTACTTGTTAGCGATTTTGCCAAGGATGTCGTAGCTGATCCGTGCATGCTACACTACAGGAATCAGCTACTTTGCCGTCCGCCCCGGCGGACGGCAAAGGCATGAAAGGCGGACGACAAAGAGCTTTGCCATCAGCCGCGGATGGCAAAGACTCCGGCAAAGTAGGCCTCGGTAAACAGTTTCTTTGTCGTCTGCTACTGATGGCAAAGTCTTTGCCGTCTGCAGCGGACGGCAAAGAGAGCGCGGCGGACGGCAAAGAGAGCGGACGACAATAATTGTGCTGTCAGTCCGTTAAGTGGCTAACGGCAGGCCTTCGCCGTCCGCCGCTGACGGCAAAATTTCTAGTGTCTTTGCCGTCAGCCGTATGATGTCATCTACACATCACTACATGGCAGGTTCTTTGCCGTCTGCCACTGATGGCAAAGTCTTTGCCGTCTGCCACTGTAGGTAAACTGACCAAATGGGTCAGCTCCCAGGAAGCACAGCTGGATGCCACGTGGCTTCTTTGCCATCCACGGCAGACGGCAAAGAGCAGGTTGCCGTCGGTGGCAGATGGCAAAGAGCCTGCATATTGGCTCTTTTATCTGTTTTTTCATTAAATCCAACAATTTTCATCACAAATATATATGACATATATAGATATATTTCAAAAGGCCATTACAGAGGAAACATATAAGATATCCAACACATAACTTCATCATCCAACCATATATATTACATGCATAGTTCCATCATACATAACAAGTTCAACATAGAGGCATCCAACCATATATATTACAATAATTTCATCCAACGATACATGCATAGTTCAATGATACAAAAGAAACAGAGAAAGGGATAAGGAGCACTCCATCTATGCAAGCTTTCGTCAAGTGAATGAAATCTGCAAAATGAAAAATAAGAAAGTTAGAACAAGAAGAGTAGAACAAGAAGAAGACTAGAACAAGAAGAGTATGTCATTTATGAGCTAACTTACGTGAAATGGATCATATATGAGCTAACTAAGTTGAAATGGGTCGTTTATGAGCTAGCTAAGGTGAAATGGATCATTTATGAGCTAACTTAGTTGAAATGGGTCGTTTATGAGCTAACTAAGGTGAAATGGATCATTTATGAGCTAACTTAGTTGAAATGGGTCGTTTATCAGCTAAGTAAGGTCAAATGGATCGTTTTTGAGGTAACTAAGGTGAAATGGATCGTTTTTAGCTAACTTAGGTGAAATGGATCATTTATGAGCTAACTTAGTTGAAATGGATCGTTTTTGAGCTAACTTAGGTGAAATGGATCATTTATGAGCTAATTTAGTTGAAATGGATCGTTTTGAGCTAACTTACGTGAAATGGATCATTTAAGAGCTAATTTAGGTGAAATGGATCGTTTTTAGCTAACTTGGTGAAATGGATCGTTTATGAGCTAAATTAGTTGAAATGGATCGTTTATGAGATAACCTAGGTAAGATGGGTCATTTTGGAGTTAACCTAGGTGAAATGGGTCATTTTAAAGCTAACATAGGTAAAATGGATCATTTAGGAGCTAATCTAGGTAAAATGGGTCATTTTTGAGCTAACTTGGATGAACTGGATCATTTATAAGCTAACCTAGGTAAAATGTGTCATTTTAGAGCTAACTTAGGTAAAATGGATCGTCTATGAGCTAACTAAGCTAATTTTGAAATTTTTGACATAAGTAAGCTAAGTACAGATCGTTTTAGAGCTAACATAGGTAAAATGGATGGTTTTGGAGGTCAGTAAGCTTATTAAGTCATTTTGGAGGAGAAGAAGCTATATCTAGGTCATTATGGTAAGCATTGGAGGAAATAAAGCTAAGTCTAGGTCTTTATGCATGTGTTAAGCAAAACACTAGATAAACTTACCAAGATCCAGGAGGTGTAGGAGCGGGGTGGCTCGTGTCGGTAGCTGGAGAAGGATCATGCGATGCTTGTCTGGAGTTACGCTGCACCAAAGATCATTTCCAATGTCTTGTTAGCATGATGACACTCAAATGTTAAGACTAGCAAGTAATGTCCATTCAAATAAAACTCACCGTGGTCCCAGGAGCAATCACTGGCATCAGCGGAGCGGTCTGACCTGTCTTCTCGCACACAGACTGCACATTTGGTTTTGACGACTCAGTCATACTAGTTAGTAATGAGACAAACACTACATGAATGTTTTGGCTAATCTGCAGAAGAAACTTACGACAAGGAGCTCGTACATGGCCCTTGCCTGCATGTCATTCCGTGCCCTCTCCTCCTCCATCATCTTTGCCGTCCTCTCCTCCAACTCCTGCTGCCTCTCCGCCGCCTCCGCCAGAAGTTTCTCCGTTCTATCTCTCTCACTCTATATAGCAGCCTGCAACACCACTCACATGACCATTTGTAATCATTGATGGAAGCGCACACAATGTAATGGAGAAAGATAACTGAGTACGTATCACTAACCTTGATGGCGAGTTGCACTGGCCGTTCACGAGGCCTTATCTCAGGAGCGGAGCTCGACTGGCGCGCCTTGATCTCCGGGAGAGTGCTAGGACAATGGATAAGTCCATCTCCAATGGCTATGGAGCCATGGGACCTCCCGCCACCAGATATCATCAACAGCTCTGGATTAATGGGACCCTGGCTCGGGTTAAAGTCCTCCCCTTTCCTCGCCTTCCCCTCATTTCTATATCTCACGAGCTTGTTGTGGGAGGAGATGTTGGTGAAGTTGTTTGCATCATCGAGGTCAGACTGAGAGAAAGCCTTGACTTTCTTGAAAGAGGCAGTGTGGGCCATGGCATACAGGTCGTACACCTCTGGCCAAAGAACACCTTTTCGGGAGGTGTCGGTGGTTGGGTGTCCTATCGGTGTCGGGGTGCCGTGTCGGGGTCGGGGTGCTGTTTCAGGGTCGGGGATCGGGGTGTCGTGTCGACGTCGGGGTAGTGCCATGTCGGTGTCGCGGTGTTGTTTCGGGGTCGGGGTGTGGTGTCGGGGTCAAGGTGTCGGGTCAGGCTCGGGGTCGGGGTGTCGGGTCAGGCTCGGGGTGTCGGGGTCGGGGTGTCGGGTCAGGCTTGGGGGGTCGGGGTGTCGGGGTCGGGGTCGGGGTCGGGGTGACAGGGTCGGGGTCTCGGGGTCGGGGTCGGGGTCTCGGGGTCGGGGTGTCGTGTCGGGGTGCCGGGTCGGGGTCTGGGTACCGTGTCGGGTCGGGGTCGGGGTGTCGGGGTCGGGGTCGGGGTGTCGGGGTCGGGGTGTCGGAGTCGGGGTCGGGGTCGGAGTCGGGGCGTCGGGGTCGGGGTCTCGGGGTCGGGGTCGGGGTCTCGGGGTCGGGGTGTCGTGTCGGGGTGCCGGGTCGGGGTCAGGGTACCGTGTCGGGTCGGGTTTTTTTCCTTTTCTTCTTCTTCCTCTTTTTCCTTTTCTTCCTTTTTTTTCCTTCTTCTTCTTCTTCTTCTTCCTCCTTTCCTTTTTCCTCATCTTCTTCTCCTGCTCTCCTCTTTTTTCTTCTTCTTCTTCTTCTTCTTCTTCCTCCTTTCCTTTTTTCTCTTCTTCTTCTCCTCCTCTCCTCTTTTTTCTTCTTCTTCTTCCTCTTCTTCTTTTTTCTTCTCCTCCTCCTCTTCTTCTTCTTCTCCTGATCTCCTCTTTTTCACTTTTTCTTCTTTCCTAAAACTAAACTAAACCTAAACCCAAAACTAAAAAAATAGAAAAAGAAAAAAACTAAATCTAAACCTAAAACTAAACTAAAACTAAACCTATAAACCTAAAACTAATCCTAAAACTAAAACTAAATCTAAACTAAACATAAACCTAAAACTAAAAAAAACAGCAAAAGGAAAAAAGGAAGAAGATCACCTGCAGGGTGGAGGAGGGGGGCGGTGCGGCCTGGGGCGGCGGAGTAGCGGGGCGAGGTGGCCTGGGGCGGCGGAGGAGGGGGGCGGGGCGGCCTGGGGCGGCGGCGCCGGGGCGTGGCGGCGCCCAGACGGCAGGGCGGCGGGGGCGCCGGGGCGGCGGCGGGGGGCACTGGGGCGGCGGCGGGGGGCGTTGGGGTGGCGGCGGGGCGTGGTGCGACGGGGCGGTGGCGAGAGGTGGGAGAGAAAGAGAGAGCGGGGGTGTGGGGAGCGGCCCCGTTAACGTTACACGGGGCCTCCCTCTTTGCCGTCCGCCTTCTTGCTCTTTGCCGTCCGCTAGGGGCCCGTTAGGTTTTTTTTGTAGTTCGTCAGTGGGGCCCCTCCCTCTTTGCCGTCCACTAGCCGACGGCAAAGAATCTTTGCCGTCCGCTAGCAGACGGGAAAGAACTGGCTGATGGCAAACTTGGTCTTTGCCATCAGCCAGTTCTTTGCCGTCTGCTTTTTGGAAGCTGATGGCAAAGAGCTTCTTTGCCGTCGGCTAGCGGACGGCAAAGAACTGGAAATGGCAAACTAGCTGATTCCAGTAGTGGCTATGTTGTTGTTCTTGCCATGTCTAGCTTGTATAATGTGTATTCTCGATGGGTGTATGCTTACATTGTCATGAATTGCTCTGTAGTGAGTGCATCGAGCTCGTAAACATGCCTACTTGATATCTGATTTGGATGTTCACATGCTTGCAATTGTATTATCTGATCCCTTTTGGCTCAAGGTCACTAAGGAACTTTTGTTAAGTGCTTTGAGTAGCTTCATGCCATGCCTTGCTTTGCCATGTTAAGTTCCTGTAGCATATAGTTTTCATGCTCTAAAGTGTGCTACCTGATCTGAAATTCCAGACTAGTGTTAATTTCACTAAGTCTGAAACCTATTTATCAATTGCACTTTTGCCATGCTTGTTTGAACCTGTTAATGGATGAATTAGCCGTAGCTCAGTGTTCATCTTTTGTCAAGCATTATGAGTGGATCCCTTCCATGTATTTTGTTGCCATGTTTGAGTGCTGTAGCATATTTATCTTGTTGCATTTAGATGGCTACTTGCTGATTATCGCAGACCGATGCCATATTTGTTTTGCTTGCCATTTCCAAACCGTGCATCCGATTCCGGTGATCTTTATATCGATTTCAACCGAAATCACCTCACCTTTCCAGTGGCACACTTGGATTTACAAGTTGAGGCCAGGTTCCATCATTCCTTTGCAAATCATGCATATGCATCGCATATCATATCATGTTCATGTGTTAGTTGTTCACTATGTTGTGTGCTTCTTTCTGGTGTTTGCTTCTTCGGGTTGGTTCCGATACGTCGCGTTTGTGAGGACCCGTTCGTCTACGTCCGTTTGACTTCTTGGACTCATTTTTCTTCCTTGCGGGATCTTAGGCAAGATGACCATACCCTCAAAATCACTTCTATCTTTGCTTGCTAGTTGCTCGCTGTTTTGCTATGCCTATGCTGCGATACCTACCACTTGCTTATCATGCCTCCCATATTGTTAAACCAAGCCTCTAATCCACCTTGTCCTAGCAAAACCGTTGATTGGCTATGTTACCGCTTTGCTCAGCCCCTCTTATAGCATTGTTAGTTGCAGGTGAAGATAGAAGTTTGTTCCTTGTTGGAACATGGAGATGTTGTTCCTTGTTGGAACATGTTTACTTGTTGGGATATCACAATATATCTTATTTAATTAATGCATCTATATACTTGGTAAATGGTGGAAGGCTCGGCCTTATGCCCGGTGTTTTGTTCCACTCTTGCCGCCCTAGTTTCCATCATATCGGTGTTATGTTCCCGGATTTTTCGTTCCTTACGCGGTTAGGTTATAATGGGAACCCCTTGACAGTTTTCTTTGAACAAAACTCCTCCAGCAAGGCCCAACATTGGTTTTGCCATTTGCCACCTAGCCTCGTTTTCCCTTGGGTTAGGCCAGCCCAAGGGTCATCTTATTTTAACCCCCCAGGCTAGTGCTTGTCTAAGTGTTGCTCCAACCCAGAGCACCATGCGGGGCCATCCCTTGGCAACTTGGGTTACGTTGGCTCCCGTACGCTTAGCTTATCTGGTGTGCCCTGAGAACGAGATATGTGCAGCTCCTATCGGGATTTGTTGGCACAGCGGGTGGTCTTGCTGGACTTGTTTTACCATTGTCGAGGATGTCCTGTAACCGGGATTCCGAGTCTGATCGGGTCTTCCCGCTAGAAGGAATATCCTTCGTTGACCGTGAGAGCTTGTGATGGGCTAAGTTGGGACACCCCTACAGGGATTTGAACTTTCGAAAGCTGTGCCCGCGGTTATGGGCAGATGGGAATTTGTTAACGTCCGGTTGTAGAAAACCTGAAGTTGACCTTAATTAAAATGCATCAACCGCATGTGTAACCGTGATGGTCTCTTTCCGGCGGAGTCTGGGAAGTGAACACGGTGTTGGAGTAATGCTTGACGTAGGTTGTTCTAGGACCACTTCTTGATCATAGTTGTTCGACCGTCCTTTTGCCTTCTCTTCTCGCTCTCATTTGCGTATGTTAGCCACCATATATGCTAGTCGCTTGCTGCAGCTCCACCTCATACCTTTACCTTACCCATAAGCTTAAATAGTCTTGATCGCGAGGGTGCGAGATTGCTGAGTCCCCGTGACTCACAGATACTTCCAAAACCAGCTTGCAGGTGCCGATGAGTCCGTGCAGATGACGCAACCAAGCTCAGGAGGAGCCCAATGAAGATCTTGTCCTTTGTGTTGTTTCGTTCTAGTTGATCAGTAGTGGAGCCCAGTTGGGGTCGATCGGGGACCTTGTCGCATTTGGGGTTCTTCTTTTATTTTGGTTCCGTAGTCGGACCTTGAGTGTATTTGGATGATGTAATGCTTTATTCATGTATTGTGTGAAGTGGCGATTGTAAGCCAACTATGTATCTTTTTCCCTTATGTATTACATGGGTTGTGTGAAGATTTATCTCACTTGCGATATTACTTTCAATGCGGTTATGCCTCTAAGTCGTGCTTCGACACGTGGGAGATATAGCCGCATCGAGGGCATTACAAAAGCTATCTTGTGGGGAACCAAGAACAAGAAAATCAGCAGGATATTTAGTTTTCCCACACAAGACTTCAACATCTCTAACAATTCCCATTGGCGAAATAGTATCTCTATTGGCAAGTTTAATTGTGACATCAATATCTTCTATCTCAGCAAGTGCAATATCATGCATAATTTCTTTGTATAAGCTGTAAGGTATTGCACTAGCACTAGCACCCATATCACATAAGCCATGATAACAATGATCTCCTATTTTAACAGAAATAACAGGCATGCCTACCACAGATCTGCTTTTATATTTAGCACAAGGTTTAGCAATTCTAGTAGTCTCATCAAGGAAATGAATAACATGCCCATCAATATTATCAGACAAGATATCTTTAACAATAGCAATATCAGGTTCAACTTTAATTTGCTTAGGAGGTGTATAAGTTTTAATATTGCTTTTATGAACCACAGTTCAAGCTTTAGCATGATACTTAATCCTAACAGGGAAAGGTGGTTTCTCAACATAAGAAGTAGGAACAACATGATCATTATAAGTGATAATCTTTTCTTCAACTTTAATAGGTGCAGCTACTTTTACTTCAATGGGAGGATGATATTTAAACCACTTCTCCTTGGGGAGATCAACATAAGTAGCAACAGATTCACAGAAAGAAGCTACTATCTCAGAGTCAAGTCCATATTTAGTACTAAATTTACGAAAAATATCGGTATCCATAAAAGATTTAACACAATCAAACTTAGGTATCATACCTGACTCCTTACCTTTGTTGAGGTCCCAATCTTCAGAGCTGCGTTTAATTCTTTCCAATAAATCCCATTTGAATTCAATAGTCTTCGGCATAAAAGAGACAGCACAAGAAGTATCGAGCATGGTGTGATTGTTATCAGAAAGCCGAGCATATAAATTTTGAATAATCATTTCTCTTGAGAGCTCATGATTGGGGCATGAATATAACATTATTTTAAGCCTCCCCCAAGCTTGAGCGATGCTTTCTCCTTCGCGAGGCCAATATATATATATATATATATATATATATATATATATATATATATATATATATATATATATATATAATTGCGATCACGATGAACAAGATGCATAGGACAAAACTTCTGATGAAATACCAATTTCAATCGTTTGTAGTTCCATGACCCCACATCATCACATAGCCTATACCATGTCAATGCATCTTCCCTCGAAGATAAAGGGAAGACCTTCTTCTTAACAACATCTCCGGCTACACTTGCAAGCTTAAATAATCCACAAACTTCATAAACATATAATAGGTGCTCATGAGGATGCTGTCGGCGTTCTGGGAACGTGGGTCCCCATACTTGCCTGCCTGCGGCCTGCGGCGTGGCTCAAAGGAGGCCCAGCACGGCCCATCTTCATCAACACAAGACTCAAGACCCTCGCGAGGGGCCAAGCCTCGCGAGGCGGACGACACGGAGCTTCCTCAGGCACGGCCTCGTCAGGCTGGCTCGCGAGGAGGCGGAGAGACCAAGGCGGGGTACCTCGCGAGGTGCCCGTGACGCAAGCCATGACGACTCAGGGCGCCAGGCGGGTGCCAGCGCGCGCAACGTCCTTCTTTCCTCTTTGGTGCAAAGGGGGCAAGCGCAGCCGCGGAGTACCGAGGCATCAGGCAAAGGTTGCCATTTCGGTGCAACGAGACCAAGACCAGGAGGACTACGAGATGGAGGTTACCGTGGAGCCCAAGACGGCGTCATCACCAGAGCTTTGCGCAGGCGAAGACTGCTTTTGTCAGGATAGTTGATACTTGCTGTCCCCCTTCAAATTAGCCCGCCATTGTGGCTCCCTTCCCGCTCAATATTTGGGAAGAGGGCCAGGGCCTCTATAAATAGGACCAGCCGCCCACATAGCAGGCGTCGGTTCGTTCGGTCGGTGGGTTCATTCGGCTTGCAAGCAGAGAGAGAGAGAGAATAGAGAATGGTGGCTGAACTCCTCCTTGCAGTTCATCACCCCATCCAAGAACAGAACCTCGCGAGGCTGTTCTTCCTTGTATTGTTCATCATCATCAGCCCCAAGAGGCAATCCACCAACCACACACTGGAGTAGGGTATTACACCAGAACGGTGGCCCGAACCAGTATAAATCTTGTGTCTCTTGTGTAGTTCTTTCAGTAGTCTAGATCTTTGCGAGGCGGGGAGGTAGAAGGCGTAATCTCCGCGCGCACCCCAGTGTTCGAACCTTAAGGGTCTGCCGGAACCCGAAATCCGACATTTGGCGCGCCAGGTAGGGGTGCGCCGGAATTTGTCGTACACCGCTTCGTGCCCCGTCGCGTCGTCATCGCCATGCCCGGCGACCAGGAGGGCAACCCCGACCCATGGGCTGCGTGGCCCGCCCGCGCAGAACTGCTCACCTCGGGCGACCCCGCGCCCCAGGCAGCCCGCGGTCCGCAGGGCGCTGCAGGCCGCGGGCGACGCGGACAGACTTCGACAACTCTCACACCGCGGCAGGCACGGTCGGCAGCAAGGGCCTCCAATCACGCCGCGACCATGACACCGTACACCCGCCGGGAGTAGGCGAACTCGAGGGCCGCACTCACGGTGGCCCGAGAGCTGCTGCGGTGTAGACTGTTGGAGGACGGCCACGACGTGCTGCTGGAGCGAGTGGCGGAGCTCCTGGGCTTCGCCGCCTCGGGGGCTCACCCCTTCTCCACCCAGCTCCCAGCTCAAGCCCAGGGCGACTTGCACGGGGGCTCCGCACGCGCCCGCAGGCTCCAAGGCTACTCCGACGCCAGCGAAGCTGTCAGCACCGGACCGGTGGCGGCGCTGCCCCCGCCCCTGGCCCATGAAGAAGAAGGACTCAACGCGACCCGCGGCCCCAGCGGGCGGCCGCGTTGCCACCCTGCAGTGGGTGTGACAGGCGGGACCGCGTGGCATGCGGGGCATCACGGCGTGGCATTCGGGATGACGACGACGGAGGAATACGTACCCCTCATGATGGACCAAGGACACCCTCACGAGAATGGACAAGGCTCGCTCCTCAGCCCAAGCTGGGGGGACGAGGCACTGGAAGCTGAGCCTTTCCAAGAGCCCCGAAACGGTCCAGCTGGCCATGCTGGAGGCAACGATTATCGGGCACTGCTAATTCTTTAGGAGCAGGTATACGCTAACCATGGATCGCAGGAGGTGCAGGTCGCCGCGGCAAGCAGCTGCCCCGCTCCCACAATCTCCTACCCCTCAGGAGGAGGGCGCAGGGGGCTGCAAGAGAGGGGCCGAGATCCGACATCACCATCGCGGCGTTCGGAGCAAGGTGTTCTCAGGAGGTAGGCCCTCTGCTGGGGAGGTGCCTCAGGGCCTGCCCCTGGCAGAGGACCCGTGGTCGTCGGGGGAACCACTGGCGACCGCTCTACCCCATCGGGCGGCGTCCTGGGTTCCGGTCGTTGCTGATGGCACTAGAGTGTGGCGCAAGGCGGGGCCCTCGTCTGGCGATATGAAGCAAGGCCAGTACCTGTGAAGAAGGCCCGTGCCTGTGAAGCTCGCCGGCCCGTGACACTCTCACGTAATAATGAGTGGGGTTGTACACGCCCCGGAGTCTCAGGGGTGCCGGCCTCAGGCCCTGGGGCTCCCTCCCACGCCCAGTGGACAACACTTAGCTCCGCGCTGGTGAGAAGACGTCCAAGACTAGATTAGGTGCCGGACGCGGCCTTTTATCTGCTTTCATTGCCTTTCCTTTTGGTTGTAGCTTTTCCCCTGCTGGATTTAAGTTGGATTCGAATTTGAGATTTGCGTGTGTTCGGGGAAGGGGTGCTTATTCTCGCTCGAGCCATTTCTCGCGTTATGGATACCGCTTCGCCACAGCTGCCTCCCCCCGCGAGCCCCTCGCGAGTCCGGTCAGGCCTGGCTCGTGCGCAACCCAAACTGCCTGTAAGTGCATCTAGTTCCACCCCTAGTTGGTTTTGGAGTATTGACGACAAACCTAGTTGAGGGACTAATGTGTTTGTGAGAATTGCAGGATAACACAGGTAGAAGTCCCTCATTGATTCGGTTTAGCTACCAGAGATGACCCCTAAAAATGTACGAAGACATTGAAGACAATGGTGGTTTATGAAGACATTCATGTCGAAGACAATGACATGTGAAGACTCCCCATGAAGCTTATGGAACTCGAAGACTTAGATCCTTGGTAGTTTTACTTCATTCATGTTGTGTCATAGGAACCACCGTACTGTTAAGTGGGGTCCAAGAGAACCAGTCAGGATGACTGAAGTGATGCCTAATTCAAATCCTATGTCTTCGAGTGAAGACAATGAGAGAAAATCTTGTCCAGAGTGAGACAAGTCAGCTTTACTTGTAGCCCAAGTAAAGTTGCCGTGTGAGTTCAAAATTCGACCGTTGATACACATGTCAGCTCCTTAGTGACCCAGGGTCATTTCAGACAAATCAGGTCGGGTTGCCAAGTGGCTATAAATAGTCCACCCCTACAACCATAAACGGTTGGCTGCTCAGATTTCAGTGCACGGCTTTTGTCGTTTGAGAGCAACCCACCTCGAAGCCTTTGAGAGAAAATCCCTAGAAAGGAGAAAAGCCCTAACCACCCAGAGCCAGAGTAATTGGGCATCACTTAAGTCTTCTTGTCTGAGTGATCTGAAGACTCATTACACTTGAGGACTGTGCATCCTCCAGCCGGTTAGGCGTCGCATTCTGAGCATCCAAGAGAAATTGTGGATTGCCGGTGAACGAAGTCTGTGAAGGTTTGGGAGTCTACCTTGAAGACTTACCAGAGTGATTGGGCGAGGTCTGTGTGACCTTAGCTCAAGGAGAAAACGGTGAGGACTGGGTGTCCTGAGCTGCGTGTTCAGGACTGGGTGTCCGGGACTGTGTGTCCTTTGGTTTAAATACCTAGCCGCTCCAACCAGACGTACAGTTGTCGCAGCAACTGGAACTTGTCCAACAAATCATTGTCTTCAGCGTGTCACTAGTTTCATCTTCACCTCCCTTTACTTACCAGTGCACATTGTGAAGCCATTGCATGCTTGCTTTATCTTCTGTCTTCACAACTTGACCGTATGATTTGTTTGGCTTCATAACTTCTTCCTACCTGATCCTTATTACACTGAAGCTGTTTGTCACTGTGCTTTCACTATATTGTATACTTGACTACGGCTTGCCTTGTGTAATCTAACTTCTGCTGCATAGTGATAGGCTTGTCCATTCTGTTTGTCTTCATAACTTCCACGTTTTGAAGACTTTCATAAAAATCGCCTATTCACCCCCCCTCTAGTCGATATAACGCACTTTCAATTGGTATCAGAGCAAGGTGCTCCCTTGTTCTGTGTGATTCAGTTTAACCACCTGGAGTTTTAGCTATGTCGACTGCAGGGATAATTAAAGTCTCCGCTGCGTGCCCCGTCTTCGATGGAACTGAATATCCCTACTGGAAGAATAAGATGCGCATGCATCTTGAAGCCATTGACGTCGACCTATGGTATGTCATCGAAAACGGCGTTCCCAAGGCTGGAGAAGGTGTCACTGCTGCTGATGTCAAGAAGTTCACTCAACTGGACTCTACTGCCAAGAATATTATCTGTGGTCATCTGACCAAGGGACAGTACGGCCGTGTGAGTGCCTTGAAGACATCCAAGCTGGTCTGGGACTGGCTCTCCAAAGTCAATGAAGGCATCTCAACCCAGAGAGATCAGAGAATCAGTGTTCTTCGCAACCTCTTCAACCACTTCAAGTGAAATGACAACGAGAATGTCCAGCACACATTTGACCGGCTCACTGACATCACAAATGAGCTTCAAGCCCTCGGCGCCACTGAGATCACCAAACATGAAATCATCAAGACGCTGCTGAGATCACTTGACAGTTTGTTTGACATCCTAGACTTGATGATCCAAGAACGTCCAGATTTCAAGACACTCGATCCGTCTGACATACTTGAGAGGCTCAACACACATGAGTTTCATCTTTCTGAGAAAAGAGATATCTACGTTCCAAACTATGGGCGAACTCGTGCCTTGAAGGCAAAAGCTGTGTCCTCATCTGAAGAAGAATCTGACAGCAGTTCTGATGATCCTGAAGACATTGGAAGGGAACTTGCAATGCTAGTGAAGAAGTTCCAGAAATTCACCAAGAAGAAAGGCTTCAGAAAGTCTTCACGATCAAGCTCAAGGAATGATGAAGCTTCTGCTCATGACTACAAGAAGAAAACATGTCACAAGTGCAAGAAAACTGGACACTTCATCTCTGAGTGTCCACAATGGGACAATGAGAGCAGAAAGAAGAAGAAGAGCAAGGAATATGACTCTGACGATAAGAAGAAGAAGAAATACTCAAAGTCTTCTTCCAAGTCTTCCTCAAAGTCTTCATCACACAAGAATAGTTCATCTGGCAAGGCTCGTGCGTTTGTTGGCAAGGAAATGGATTCAGAGGAGGAGTCCGCTTCTGAGGAGGCAGAGGTGGAGTCTGAGGAGGAGTCTGATTCAGGCATTTCGAGTCTGGCTACAGCCTACGTCGCCAAGTCCATCTTCAACACTGAAGACGATGACTTCATCACCAACACCGATGCAAATGACAAGGACGACTCTACTCCTACCTACTGCTTCATGGCACGTGGTGCCAAGGTAAACACACGCACTACTCACTATCAAACATCCAGTGACGATGACTCTGATTGTGATTCAAAACCCACCTACAAAACACTTGCTAAAATTGCAACTGAACAACAAAAGGCCATGGAACATATTCAAAAACTGTTAGACAGAAGCGATGATCTGTTGGGTGCTGAAATGACTCGTTCTGAATCCTTAATTGAAGATATAAAAAATCTTCATGTTAAGTATCAGGAACTCGAAGATCGTCTTGAGACTCTCTCAACTACTCATGAAAAGCTTTCCTATGATTATCTTCAAAAGAAGCAAGATCTTGAGAAGTTGAGAGCGGATCATGAAGATCTTCAAAAGGAAAACGAGTCACTTCGAGCCGAACAGATCAGTTCTGCTCAGGAAGGATTTGAACCACCATGCCTTAAATGCATTGAGCGTGATAATGCTACTTTTGTTGCTGAATGTTCAACTGCTACTGCTGTTGCAATATCTTCAACTGTTGAAGTGGTAACTAACCCCTCTACTGAGGATACCACTGCTATTGCTGATGAGAATGCTAGGTTGAAGACATTGCTTGAAACAGGGATGTACAAAAGTCTCAAAGGACATCAGACATTATGTGATGTCCTCAAGAAGCAGATTCTGAACCGAAACCCTAGGAAAGAGGGTGTTGGGTTCGTGAGGAAAATTAATGCATATGGATCTTACTGGAAACCTGAGCAGTACCCAAAAACCACATGGGTTGCTGCAAAGGAATCCTCAGCAGATCCATCCAATCTATCTGGCTTCACTTGTGCTGATCCGATTATCATTGATGAATCCTTTGATGCAAACTATAAACTGTTTAAGAATCAGAATGGTGAAGTATTTTCCAGGTACATTGGTACTAACTGCAGGAATGGACCGCCTATGAAGAAGATCTGGGTTCCAAGAATCTTCCTCTGAATATCCTCATGACACCTCACATGAAGAGACAAACCTCGGACCAAAAGCTTCATATGGTCCAAAGGCTTCATACAGGCAGAGGACTCACCTGAGTCGCACTAACGCAAATGTTTTGTAGGGAAATCATGCTCAGGCATATGAGAGCGGTCCTTCAAACCGTCATGCTCATATGACCAAGAACTATTCTGCCTATTCTTATGAGTACTATTGCCCGCTTGCTAGACTGTTTGCTAGGGCTCCAAAGCCAAAATTCTCAGATGCTGCACTTAGACTTATTGCTTCTAAGTCACCCTTGAAGATGTGGGTGGTTAAGAAAGCTTAACTCTCTTTTGCAGGGAAAGGTCTCCAGCAGAAAACCTAAATCTTCTGACGCTATTGCTGGGGACCTTAAAAATCTTGTGGGGCGCAAGATCAAATGCCCGAATGGCATCACTATGTATTTCGTATCTGAATCGCATGCTACTCTCCCTATTAGTCCTAACCTGGATCTAAGTTTTCATAACCCACTGGTTCGTCAAATGTTTTTGCTTCACAATACTCTTCGTGAAGCCTATCCCCCTAACTGCACTGTAGGGTACGACACCAGCGACTTGAGAGTCTTCAGAATGGATTATTGACAGTGGGTGTACAAATCACATGACTGGCAAAAGAAGTCTCTTTATGGACTCAACCTTACGTCCATCGGACAAGAGCCACATCACATTTGCTGACACTGGTAAAAGTAAGGTAATGGGTCTAGGTGGAGTTGCAATCTCAAAGGATCAACACATGGATAAAGTCATGTTTGTTGAATCCCTTGGCTTCAACTTAATGTCTGTCTCAATGCTTTGTGATTTGAACATGATTGTAATCTTTGGAAAATGTCATTGCCTGGTACTAATGGAATCTGACAAGTCTCTAGTGTTTGAAGGGTATCGGAAAGATGATTTGTACGTGGTAGATTTCTCAGCAGGGCCACAGCTTGCAGTATGTCTTCTCGCAAAGGCTTCAGAATGCTGGCTTTGGCATCGGAGGCTTGGGCATGCTGGCATGAGGAACCTCCACACCCTTGCGAAGAAGAAGCATGTCATAGGCATCGAGGGCGTCAAGTTCAAGAAAGATCACTTATGCGGTGCCTGTGAAGCAGGGAAGATGACAAGGGCAAAACATCCTTCGAAGACAATCATGACCACTACTCAACCCTTTGAACTGCTTCACATGGATCTCTTTGGTCCCACTCACTACTCAACTTTTTCCACTACTGCTTGCCTCTAGGCCTTTGTCATTGTTGATGATTACTCTAGATATACTTGGGTGCACATAATCCTTTACAAGACTGAAGTGCAGGATGTCTTCAGACGCTTCGCAAATCGGGCTATGAACAATTATGGCGCTAAGATAAAGCACATCAGAAGTGACAATGGCACTGAATTCAAGAACACTGGCCTTGACACATATCTTGATACATTGGGCATCACTCATGAATTCTCAGCTCCGTACACGCCACAGCAGAATGGCATCATCGAACGCAAGAACAGAACACTCATTGAGATGGACAGAACAATGTTAGATGAGTACAAGACTCCAAGAAAATTCTGGACTGAAGCCATTGACACTGCATGCCATACAATCAACCGTGTCTATCTTCACAAGCTTCTGAACAAGACATCTTATGAACTTCTAACTGGCAAGAAGCCAAATGTTAGTTACTTCAGAGTATTTGGCTCAAGATGCTGGATCAAGGACCCTCACCACACCTCAAAATTTGCTCCAAAAGCACATGAGGGCTTTATGCTTGGATATGGAAAGGATTCGCACTCCTACAGAGTCTTCAATCTCTTTCACTACAAAGTGGTTGAAACAGTGGATGTGCGGTTCTATGAGACCAATGGGTCACAAAGAGAGCAACTGCCAGATGTGCTAGATGAAGTTCCAGACAATGAATCAATCAAGCTAATGGGAACTGGAGAAATTATACCTTCTGAAGCTCATCCTGAAGAAGAACTTATCATCTCAGCACCTGATCCACACGAAGACAATGCTCAGCCTGAAGACATTCCTCCCCATGACAACATAGATCAGCAAGAGCAAAGTCTTCGACCCATACATCCTCATGTTGCCAATGAAGTGCAGATTGACAGAATAATTGATAGCATCAATGCACCTGGTCCACTGACTCGTCCAAGGGCAACTCAACTGGCAAATTTCTGCAGACACTTCGCATTCGTTTCAATCACAGAACCCAAGAAAGTTGAAGAAGCTTTTATGGAACCTGAGTGGATTCAAGCTATGCAAGAAGAGCTTCAACAGTTTGAGCTGAACAATGTATGGGAGTTGGTTAAGCGTCCTGATCCACGGAAGCATAACATAATAGGCACCAAATGGATATACCGCAACAAGCAAGATGAGCATGGTCAAGTCGTCAGAAACAAGGCTCGTCTCGTTGCTCAAGGATATACTCAAGTGGAAGGCATTGACTTCGATGAAACATTTGCTCCTGTGGCCAGACTTGAAGCCATCCGTATACTGCTGGCCTATGCAAATCATCACAACATAATTCTGTATCAAATGGATGTGAAGAGTGCCTTTCTCAATGGCAAGATTGAAGAAGACGTGTATGTCGCACAACCACCAGGGTTTGAAGATCCAAAACATCCTGACATGGTGTACAAGCTCAATAAGGCACTGTACGACCTCAAACAAGCCCCTCGGGCCTGGTATGATACACTCAAATACTTCCTGAAGAGCAAAGGCTTCATACCTGGTTCCCTAGATCCCACTCTCTGCACGAAGACATATGATGGTGAACTGTTTGTGTGCCAAATATATGTGGATGACATTATCTTCGGTTGCACCAATCAGAAGTACAGTGAGGAGTTCGGATATATGATGCAAGAGCAATATCAGATGTCCATGATGGGGGAGCTGAAATTCTTCCTCGGTCTTCAGATACGCCAACAACACAATGGCATCTTCATATCTCAAGAGAAGTATCTCAAAGATTGCCTGAAGAAGTTCGGTATGCAAGACTGCAAAGGCTTCACAACACCAATGCCAGCCAAACATCATCTGGGTCCTGACGACAATGGTAAAGAGTTCGATCAGAAGGTATACCGCTCCATGATTGGTTCTTTGCTTTATTTATGTGCATCTAGGCCAGATATTATGCTTAGTGTTTGCATGTGTGCTCGATTCCAAGCGGCACCAAAGGAGTCGCATCACTTAGCTGTGAAGCGAATTCTTCGATATTTGGCTCACACCCCAACTCTAGGGTTATGGTATCCAAAGGGCTCAGAGTTTGATCTAGTTGGATTTTCGGATGCTGATTACGCTGGTGACAAGGTTGATCGGAAGTCCACATCAGGCACATGTCACTTTCTGGGCCGATCACTTGTATGTTGGTCTTCAAAGAAGCAGAACTATGTATCTCTCTCCACTGCTGAATCTGAATACATTGCTGCTGGATCCTGCTGCGCTCAGCTTCTATGGATGAAGCAAACCCTCAAGGATTATGGCATTCATCTGAAGCAAGTGCCACTTTACTGCAACAACGAAAGCTCCATCAAGATCGCCAACAACCCAGTTCAGCACTCGAAGACAAAGCACATTGAAATTCGTCATCATTTTCTCAGAGATCATGTTGCAAAGGAAGATATTGATATCATACACGTCAACACTGAAGAGAAATTGGCAGATATCTTCACCAAGCCCTTGGATGAGAAGAGATTTTGCAAGTTACGGTGTGAGCTAAATATCTTGGAATCCTCAAATGTCCTGTGATCAGGCACACATCCTAACACTTATGCATGTTGATGACTTAGATGTGCAACATACGAAGTAACGTATATCTTCAATCAATGAAGACATACATTCTAAGTGTGAATACATTAACATGGAATTTGACTTCGGAGCGCCACGATAATTGTGCGCCGTGTCTGGGTCTAATACTTCCTATACGGTGGGTAAGGCCACCACCAAATTTTCTGCTTGAAGTGTTTCACTCATGGCGTTACATTTGCTATGTCTTCATGTTTGGTTTGGCTTCAATCTCAACATGTCTTCATGAATATCTTCACTATGTTGATACTGGTGTTCTGTCCTCTACAGCATTCACTTATAGCTATGTCTTCTTGTTTGAATCTTTTGAACTAAGTGAATGTGATCGGACCCTAACCTCTCCATGCTTCCTACCTCAAACTCTATCTCTCCAAGTCGTATGCATTCTATTGAAACTGTCGAATGTCTTCACTGCATCCTTGTCAGCAGAAGACACAGAGACAAATTTTAAAACTGTTTTCAATGTTATTTCATCAACAAGAAATACGGAGAAGTAGGAACGACACCCGACAATCAAGGCGTGCGTGGGATGTGGAACTGCCCCCAAAATACCGCATGATGGCCACATGCTGTTCAGATGCGAATCGCCAGGGGCACCTAAGTAATAGCGCAGTGCCGCCCCTATCCCTATAAATACACGATTCACTGTGGTCATTATCTCTTCTTCCACCCTCGCACGAACCCTAGCGCCACCACTAGCTCTCAACGACGCCGGCGACGAAGTGCTTCACTGCCACAACCTCTCTGACGCCGTTTTCACGCCGACTGCGGACATCAGTTTCTCCGCCGTCGCCGTAGGTGTCTTCCGTCGCCAAGTTAGGGCACGGAGGATCGAACTGCTCGGCCTCAACTCCCACTTCGTCTAGCAGTTCCAAGTGTGGTAAATAAAACCTCTTTTTACAGCCTCTTTTGATCCTATAGTTCGGTCACTTTCTGCCATAAGAAGTTTCTATTCACACAAGTTACATCTCTCTCAATCTGCATCTCATAACTTGCCTAGTATATTCACTTGTGCTTCATGAAGTAGTTAGATTCCTCACTTGTACTGATCTATGGTTCGTACAAATCTGGAACCAACTTCTTTTATATAAAGTGAATGTCTTTGCATGATGAGGTCAATATCTTCTAAACTGATTTATCTTCAAAATCTTCTGAGAATGCATATGACCTCTTCCCCTTCCCTCGCACCTTAATGCTGTCATAGGTACATGTCCGTGGGAGAATCCTTTGGTTCTCATAGTCTGCATTCATTTGCAGAGTTCTTACAGCGTCACATCAATTCTCCTGAAGCCAGTTCCTGTTGGTCTAGCAAAAGAAAACCTTTGAAGCCTTTGAACATTTTGAAGCCTTCCAAGTTAAGATTCATGGCTTCAGAAACAGCAGTCAGGAAGGGGGGGCAGACAGAGATGTGGTGAAACGTCCAAAGATCTGCCTGATGAGTTGGCAGAAATGTACAAAACTGATCTTGAAGAGAGCTATGGTCAGCGCAAGACACGAATCCAATGGATTCGAAGATATTGGGCAGAGCAGTGGTTCCAATACCGCTTCGTCACTCAGGAATATGCAGAAAAGTGCGCCATCAAGAGGCCGTGGGGAGACGTATTATACAAAAATCTCGTACCCCGGTCCAGAGACGAAGCCATTGCTCAAGGCTTCTATCCATGCATGGTCAGAGGACCACAGCCAGCTGAAGCACATCCGTCATCACTTCTCTGGTGTCGCGATGACAATCTGTTCAAGCGCAACTTCCAATTTGCTCAGAACTCTGCAAAGCAAAACAAGAAGAAGCTGGGGTTGGACTTCAACCCTGGTCCCTCTGAACCAAGGGCGGATGGCACACGCGACGCCGATCCCAATATCATCAGGCCGTATGCCAATCTTGCAGGCCTCATCACTCGCATTCTAGTCCAAGGGATTGTCGTGAACGACCCTCCAGCAGACACTGAGTCTGATGACGCTCCTGCTGCACCGAAGCCGAAGCAGACGAAGAAGCCAAAAGCTTCAAAGCCAGCCGCTTCTCCCAAAATCTCCAGAGCGAAGCCATTGGCAACTGCACCTCCTGAAGCGAGTGTGCAGTCTGAAGACTTATCACGAGTCTCCAAACCTCAAGAAGCCAAGAAGCCTCAGCCACACACTGGCAAAGAGCTCACATCTGCTGCCATTCTGCGCAGCGAGGCCATTGATCTGTCCAGTGACAAAGATCTTGGCGATGACGCTCTTGAGCAGCTCATCAAGAGCAAGGAGGAGGCTGAAATCTTCAACAATCTGCCTCTGTTTGATGCAGCAATCCTCCACAACTTCATCGATGAGTGGTTTGATACACCCAATATCAGCTTCGATGATCTGCAGCTGCCCATTGGCCTCAGCGTCGCCTTCCAAGGCGCTATTGCTTCAGAACTTGCAATTGCCCATCGCATTGTTGAACTGAAGCAGAAGATTGATTTTGAAAAGGCTTAGTTTAAGCAGAATATGGCCAAGCTCAGCATCCAAGAAGTCAAGGACTTCAAGGTCATGTTGCACGAGTTGAAGGAAAACTTTTTGAAGAAACGTGCAGAAGCTCAGGGTTCGCGGGAGCGAATGAAGACTTTGGCTAATCTCTGTGTGCAGGCCTACAATGAGGCCGAGAAGCGCAAGGCACTTGGGCATCCCGGCATCGACCCCAGGATGGCCGCGAAGAAAAAGAAGAAGCCCGCTGTGGCTAAACAAGAGGCACCAAGGCAAGAAGCTGTTCCGATTGTCTTCCCCACTACTAAGACTGGCTCGAAGCCAAAGCACCGGTCAACCGCTTCAGAGCTCAAGAAGACACGGACAGCCGAAGCTGAAGCTCAGAAGAGGAAACACCCTGAAGCCTCTCCTTCTGACCCCACCATCAAGAAGCGCAAGGCCAAGAAATCTCGGGCTGCTCCCGCAGAGCCCTTGATAGTCGAACCCCTCTCCGTCTGCTATCCTGACGAAGATCGTCCGTTGACCGTGCATGAGCCTGCTTTCACAGAGGCTCCGCACGCTGAAGACATTCCAGCAGTCGACCCCAACGCTGCTGAAGACATTGGTCTCCAAGACAATGTACAAGGTGATGCAGCCCTTCCTCAGCTTGAAACAAGCGAAATGATCAGCATTGGTCGTCCATTGACACCAATCACCCAAGATGCATCATGGGCAGATCGCCCGCGGGAGGAAGAGAATGAGCCCCAGCCCAGTGCAACTCCACCGGCGTCGCCTACATTCCGTAGGCTTCGCAAAGGGCCAAGGGCTCAGGCTGCTGACGACATTCCGGCTGCATCAGCCGAAGAACATGAAGAAGAACCTCAAGCTCCGTCTCCCCCGAACCAACAAGAAGAAGTTCTCAAGGAGAATGCACCTGAATCCGTCCCTCTCACTACACATGTTGAGGATGAAAACATTGCGACTGCCACAACCAACACTGAAGCTATTGTGGAGCCCGACCAACCAACAGCTTCAAGAGACACTGAAGCTACTGCATCTGAACCTTTTGTGCCTGAGTCTGCTGCCGGTCCACAGTTCAACTATCATGTTGCGCATAGGCCCCAGGTCCAGAAGCCAATCCCACGACTGCCAAGGTTCCCAGGTCCTGCATCAGCCCCTGGCTCCTTTAATGTCAATAGCTTCAGGGAAGATAACACGTTCTTCAACAGCTCCAAGAACCCTTATTCAAGGGAACGGAATGTATCAGATAGGTTCTGGAGCTACCCACAGTGCAGCTACTATTCATGCATCCTCTACAACCAAGGCCGTATCTTTCCTCACCAGCGCCTTGAGGTTGAAGCTGTTGCTGGTCTGCCTGGTCTGGAAGAAGCACTGGATTGCTTCAAGCAAGTGGGTCTGCTGCCGTTTATCACTGATGAAGAGCACTGGAATGAAGAGCTTCTGCTCCAGTTCTATGCCACACTGCATATCAAAGGCTACAACAGAGATCCGAAGACTTGGGTCCTGGAGTGGATGACCGGCAATGTCCATCATGAAGCCAATGCATTCGATATCATTGAGCTTACCGGCCTACCCACTCCTGGCGAACTCTTCGAAGAAGGCTGCCAACTCCATGCTGAAGCAATTGAGAGCATATTCTAGCGACCTGAGCCAAATATGAGTCAGATGCTCTCAATGATGAAGCCATTGCCTCTTGATGCACCTTACCCAACTGAGTTCTTCGTTGAAGACTTAGAGTACCTGCCCAGAACTATATATCACATCGTCAGGCAGACTCTATGGCCCATTAAGGGGCACTCTCCATATGCCAAGGTTGAAGGTGCCATGAAGACTCTCATCTTCTGTATCCTGCATGGCAAATGCTTCAACGCCCAGGATCTCTTTATCCTCCAACTTGCAGCGTCTGGCTCAGATCTCTTTGGATTGAAGATTTATGCTCCTTGGGTTATGAGGCTAATCAAGCTACACTCTGCTATCTCCTATCAGCCCTCTGCCCACAACCATAGAATCTTCTTACCCGATGTGGACACCTCTGCTGAAGCAATATATCCTGAGCCTGCCAAGCAACCATTAAGTCTTCAGAATGCAGAACACCAGAGCTTCACTCAGAATGATGAAGGTGTTGAAGCCATCTCAAGAGTGTATCCAATGGCTGGCACCACACGTGCCCCTGCATCAACTGAAGCCACTGACAGCACAGCTGCACAGAGACCCAAGAAACGTGCCCGTTCACTCAATGACCGAGAACTTCTTGTGGCTCTTCACCAAAAGCAAGATAGGCATCACGACTTGCTCAAAAGGCAGATGAGAAGTATCATGCAAGACGTCAATCGCATCAGAAATCTGGCCACCAAGAATGCGTTCGTCGCACATGAAACCTGTCGCCGCACTTGGAAAGGCCTCACCATGATGTGCACTGAAGCTGAACTTCAAGAGGATGGCTTTAGAGAGCGATTCAAGTTTGACTCCACACCCCCTAGAAGAGCTGTGCTGCGCGGAACTCCGTCCCTTGAAGATTCAGAGTTCTCTTCCTCTGCTGCCACCGTGACTGGAAGAATCATTGAGGAAGAAGACGACACTACATCACCACCACCTTCTTCAGCACGCGTCGACCCTGCACCAAGCTCTTCAGCACCACCAAACGCCTCCATCGACCCTGCTGCGCCTGGGAACGCGTAGAAAACTCTATGTCTTCAAACCTTTTTGGTCATCACTGACAAAAGGGGGAGAAGCATATGATGTTTATAGTCTTCAAGCGGGTCAATAATATGGGCGGGTGCTTTATATTTTGCATTTTGCTTCGTGCTTACAACTCTTGTTTTGCTACATTTGGTTCTTTGAGTTGTAACACTTAAACTTGATGGTCGTCTGCTACTTGTTTGCAACTATGTTTTTGCGAAGATAAATTCCGCATGTACGACGATAATTTCCGCACTTATATCATTTCGCAGACGTCCATTTTTCATTATGCATGTCATTCTCTTCATATACCTTTACATGCATGGTGGATTGTCATCATAAGTTGAAGTGGATTCCCACAAGTACAACCTGCCATGTGCATTTGCGTTCCAGAAGCAAATTACCTATATGCACATCTTCAGGGGGAGCCCTTGCAGCTTATGAAGACAATTCCTTTACAATTTCACAAATTATATTCCCCGTTGAAAACTTCAACTAGTTTGTCATCAATCACCAAAAAGGGGGAGATTGTAAGTGCATCTAGTGCCACCCCTAGTTGGTTTTGGAGTATTGACGACAAACCTAGTTGAGGGACTAATGTGTTTGTGAGAATTGCAGGATAACACAGGTAGAAGTCCCTCATTGATTCGGTTTAGCTACCAGAGATGACCCCTAAAAATGTACGAAGACATTGAAGACAATGGTGGTTTATGAAGACATTCATGTCGAAGACAATGACATGTGAAGACTCCCCATGAAGCTTATGGAACTCAAAGACTTAGATCCTTGGTAGTTTTACTTCATTCATGTTGTGTCATAGGAACCACCGTACTGTTAAGTGGGGTCCAAGAGAACCAGTCAGGATGACTGAAGTGATGCCTAATTCAAATCCTATGTCTTCGAGTGAAGACAATGAGAGAAAATCTTTTCCAGAGTGAGACAAGTCAGCTTTACTTGTAGCCCAAGTAAAGTTGCCGTGTGAGTTCGAAATTCGACCGTTGATACACGTGTCAGTTCCTTAGTGACCCAGGGTCATTTCGGACAAATCAGGTCGGGTTGCCAAGTGGCTATAAATAGTCCACCCCTACAACCATAAACTGTTGGCTGCTCAGATTTCAGTGCACGGCTTTTGTGGTTTGAGAGCAACCCACCTCGAAGCCTTTGAGAGAAAATCCCTAGCGAGGAGAAAAGCCCTAACCACCCAGAGCCAGAGTAATTGGGCATCACTTAAGTCTTCTTGTCTGAGTGAGCTGAAGACTTATTACACTTGAGGACTGTGCATCCTCCAGCCGGTTAGGCGTCGCGTTCTGAGCATCCAAGAGAAATTGTGGATTGCCGGTGAACGAAGTCTGTGAAGGTTTGGGAGTCTACCTTGAAGACTTACCAGAGTGATTGGGTGAGGTCTGTGTGACCTTAGCTCAAGGAGAAAATGGTGAGGACTGGGTGTCCTGAGCTGCGTGTTCAGGACTGGGTGTCCGGGACTGTGTGTCCTTTGGTTTAAATACCTAGCCGCTCCAACCAGACGTACAGTTGTCACAGCAACTGGAACTGGTCCAACAAATCATTGTCTTCAGCGTGTCACTGGTTTCATCTTCACCTCCCTTTACTTACTAGTGCACATTGTGAAGCCATTGCATGCTTGCTTTATCTTCTGCTTCACAACTTGACTGTATGATTTGTTTGGCTTCATAACTTCTTCCTACCTGATCCTTATTACACTGAAGCTGTTTGTCACTGTGCTTTCACTATATTGTATACTTGACTACGGCTTGCCTTGTGTAATCTAACTTCCACTGCATAGTGATAGGCTTGTCCATTCTGTTTGTCTTCATAACTTCCACGTTTTGAAGACTTTCATAAAAATCGCCTATTCACCCCCCCCTCTAGTCGATATAACGCACTTTCACTGCCGCTGTTGCTCCCTCTCGGGAGGATCTTCGGGTGCCTGCAGAGGTTGCTCTGTTCGGAAAAGGCCCAGAGCCTGTGAAGAAAGGCAAGTGCATGTGAAGCTATCGCGTTTTGGAAAAGGCCCAGAGCCTGTGAAGCAAGGCGAGTGCCTGTGAAGCTATCACGTTTTGGAAAAGGCCCAGAGCCTGTGAAGCAAGGCGAGTGCCTGTGAAACTATCGCGTTTTGGAAAAGGCCCAGAGCTTGTGAAGCAAGGTGAGTTCCTATGAAGCTATCGCGTTTTGGAAAAGGCCCAGAGCCTGTGAATCAAGGCGAGTGCCTGTGAAGCTATCGTGTTTTGCAAAAGGCCCAGGGCCTGTGAAGCAAGGCGAGTGCCTGTGAAGCTATCGCATTTTGGAAAAGGCCCAGAGCCTGTGAGGCTATCGCATTTTGGAAAAGGCCCAGAGCCTGTGAAGCAAGGCGAGTGCCTGTGAAGCTATCGTGTTTTGGAAAAGGCCCAGAGCCTGTGAAGAAGGCAAATGCCTGTGAAGCCGTCGCACTTGGTAAAAGGCCCGGAGCCTGTGAAAAGGCCAACGCCTGTGAAGCTCCCCGCCGGCGACACTCCCATATCCTACGGATTCAACTAAAGAACACCCCAGACGTCACGCCCTCCCCAGGCTGCTTCGGGGCTAGCGGGAAACAAAGTAAACCAGCCAGCCACCAGGCGCAGGCGCTCGTGCAATATGACAACTACTAATATGATGAACACAGGTTTTACATGAGGGGCTTCCCCTCCCAAAATGCTCTCATAGCCATCAGGTCAAAAGCCTGAGTTCTATTCATGCAGGGCAAAAAAGACAGGAGCGGTACACACTCAGTCGGACCAATCCCCCAATGCGTCCTCGGCAGCACCTCCCGAGCCGTCGCTGGCATCGCCGGGCTCGCCATCATCATCTGCGTCGCCATGAGCGGCGTTAGGGCTGTTCACCGCACCGCCCACGTCAGCAGCCACGATCACGTCATCGTCATCGGAAGCGAAGGCCCTGACGAGGGCGTCCACGTTGTCTTCCACCCAGTGTGCTAGGTCGCCTCGGATGGCCTGGGGAACTGGGGCGATGACGGCGTCAAAATCGAAGCGGGAATCCATGTTCAAGAGATGACTGAAGACACGGGAAAAGGCGCGCCCGAGCAGGGCGCGGCTCCTCTCCTCCACCAACCTGTCGGCCCTGGCCGACCGCGCCTCCAGCTGCGTCACCATGGCAGTGAAAAACTGAAGGTTTGCAGCATAGTTGGCTATGTGCGGCTCGTCAACAGCTGCCTCATAGATGTTGCCCAAGGCTGCGCTAGCCCTCTCCCGAAGCATAGCGAGCATGGGGCCGTGCATGTGCTCCAGGACCTGCCGCTGACATATCTCATCCGTGTTCTTGCGCGCGATGCCCTCAGCTTCCTCCACCCGCTGGCGAAGATGGAGCACCTCGGCCTGGGATGCGGCTAACTCCCCTCGCGCTACCTCAAGGGCGGCCCGGGAGGCGTCGGCCAGCCGCGTCGCCTCCTCCCGCTTGTCCCTCAAGACTGCGGTCCTCCCTTCAGCCTCGACCCGGATCAACTACAGCCTCCTCTCGAACTCACGCTCGAGGTCTTGGCGCGCCATTGCCACCCGACGTCCGACCTCCCCCAGGACACGAGCTTCCCGTGCGGCGACATCATCCTCCACCTGCGTCGCCAAGCGCTCCCTCGTCTCCAGCCACTCGTACTCGCGGGTGCGCTCAGCGGCTTCCAGCGTCAACGCTTCTTCACGCTTCTGGAGCTCAGCTGGGTCGCCGGAGGCCACCCGCATCGACGCAAGGGCCAACTCGCGCAACTCCGCTTGCTCCTCCAGTGAGTGGCACCAGGCCAGGAGCTCACGAGCCTGCTCCTCTACCGCCTCTTGCCGCCGATCAGCTCCCCGGGCCTCCTCGGCAGCCTGGGATCGGGCCACTCGAGAGCCCTCCAGTGACGCCTTCACTTCTTCATTGTCAAGATCATGCTGACGGTGCGCGAGGGCGATGGCGGCCTATAGCTCGCGCCTCCCTGCAGCCAGGCGCAGGCCCTCGACCTCCAGGCGCGCGTCTTCGTCAGCAAGCTCCTCCCCAAGCAAGTTCACCGCATCGGTTACCCTTCGAAGGAACCCTTGGCGGCGAGTGCGGCGCTCCCGGGCGCGCTCAAGCACGTCTTCCACACCATCATCCACCCCAGGCAAGTGCCGGGGGCCATGAATCATCGTTCCTCCTCCAGGCAGGAGGCTGGGGGCTGGCGCCCTCACGGCGGCCGGGCGCGCCACACCAGAAGCCCCGCCTGGAGCCAGCCCGTCTCTAGATGAAGGGCGCAGGGGGCGCCTCAACCAGTCGCAGTCCACGACCAGACGAGAAGCCCACGGCAGACTGGCTATTCCTCAAGAGGGCCCACGAAGGAAAATCGGGGGGAATGAAGGGCCGCGGTGCACCTCGGGATGGTCCACCCCTTCAGACGCCCTCACCACAAGGGCAGAGCCGCTCGGAGCATTTGACGACGGTAGAGGGGGCGAAGCCAAAGGAGGCGGCACCTCTGCTACTTCCGCGAGCTCGGCCGGAAGGGGCCTGCGGGGCAAGGATCAGTGAAAGCAACAAGAGGATCAGGAGCCAGAGAGGAAGAAGACTTACTCGCCAGTGGCGAAGTACTTCCTACGCTTCAGCATGCGACAAGGGAAGTCGTCACCCAGGGCCTCCCTTTTCCTCCGGAGGGCCTCAAAGTCCATGCGGAAGCGGCCCAAGAGAAGAGCGCAGGGATCAACCTGCGGCGAAGACGGAGCATCAGAGCGATCCGCGTCAGGGGCGCCTGCCTGGCGCGTGCCGTCCATCACCTCGCCAGAAGACGCGGCTGGGGGACTCCAAGGCCTCAGCCCCGGGCGCTGGGAGCGGCTGCTTGCCACCTACAGCCGCAGCAGCACGGGTCCCAGGAGCTTTCCCCTCGCGAGCGTCACCCGACGCTGCCACCTCATCAGGAGCCCACTCGGCCTCCGGCGCCTCCTGCCTCCCTGCTCCGCCACTTGAGGAGGAGTCGCCTTGGCCGATTGGAAGGGCAGTCACCACCATTGGATTCTTGCGAGGTCCCTGGAGGCCGGCGGGGCGCAGCCCCCACTCATCAAAGACGGGCATCTGCTTCACGAAGTCGGCCCTGCTCTGGCAGAGATACAGCAAGGCCCCTCCCTGCCGGATGTTGCCAGGGTTGGGGTCCCCGGCCAAGGTCAAGAGCGTCGACTTCAGCGCCGCAGGAGCCAGGTCCTCTTCCTGGAGCCTCATGTTATCCTCGCGCCCAAGGAAGGCCCACATCCAGCGAGAGTGGCGTTGAAGGGGAGCAACACGGCATAACAGAAACTCCTTCACCACCTTAGGCGCTGTCACGCCGAGCTTCCTCAGGAGCGCGAAGCGGCTCCAGACAAAGACGAGCCGGGGGCTCTTGAGCGTCTCCTGGCCCCAACCCGAATTGGGGACAGCGGGCGAGGTCGGCTCCGATAGCAGGGGCTGGGCACCCCTGCGTCCACATACAACCACCGCTCGCGGAACCCAACCGCGGGCAGGGGGAGATTGAAGTCAATCCCAGAGGCCTCGGTCTCAGGCTCGGCAGCAAAGCTCACGCACGCCCAGCATTGGGAAGGGTCGACAAGGTGCAGCGAGAAGAAGTGGCGCAGCAAGGCAACCAAAGGAGGGATGCCCACCATGGCTTCACAAACAAAGGAGAAGACCGAAAGGAGGGTGATGGAGTCAGGACTTAGATGCATCATGTGGATCTGATAATGGGAGAGCACGGCATTAAAGAAATCAGAGAAGGGGGGAACCAGACCCGCCCACAAGGCGTCGATAAAACATGGGACCTCGGTTGCTATCCTGTCGATGGAGAAATGGGACGCGGGCCAGGCCGTCGTCCTCCCGCACTCGTTGAAGACGGTGGCCAGAGCCAGGCTGTCCCTGCCCAGGCACTCTTGATTGAGTACGGTCGACTAGCTGATAGCGGGGGCCACCGATGGCGGTGCACAAGACGGAGGCATGCGTTTCTCCCCTCTCTCCTTCCTCGTCAGAGTCATGGCGATGGGAAGGAGGGGGGAGATTCGAGATTGGATTGGAGGCGGGAGCAGGCGTTCGAAGGAAGGAAGAAAAGGGGACGCTCGAGCAACAGGAAGGGGTGCCGCTGTGTGCAACTACAAGTCCGCCTGGCAGGGCGCAGAATAAGGGGGCGTGGGGGAACAGTGCCGCCCACGTCCCATCAACCGCCACGCGGCGCCCAAGGCCGCAGGCTGTTAGGGCCCACGGCGCTTCGCCCTTGCCCTTTCGCCTCTCGGCACGGCCAAGTCCGGGCGCGCCTTGGGCCTGGGGGCTACTGTCGGCGTTCTGGGAATGGGGGTCCCTAGACTTGCCTGCCTGCGGCCTTCGGCGTGGCTCAAAGGAGGCCCAGCACGGCCCATCTTCATCAACACAAGACTCAAGACCCTCGCGAGGGGCCAAGCCTCGCGAGGCGGATGACACGGAGCTTCCTCAGGCACGGCCTTGTCAGGCTGGCTCGCGAGGAGGCGGAGAGACCAAGGCAGGGTACCTCGCGAGGTGCCCATGATGCAAGCCATGATGACTCAGGGCGCCAGGCGGGTGCCAGCGCGTGCAGCGTCCTTCTTTCTTCTTTGGTGCAAAGGGGGCAAGCGCAGCCGCGGAGTACCGAGGCATCAGGCAAAGGTTGCCATTTCGGTGGAACGAGGCCAAGACCAGGAGGACTACGAGACGGAGGTCACCATGGAGCCCAAGACGGCGACATGACCAGAGCTTTGCGCAGGCGAAGACTGCTTTTGTCAGGATAGTTGATACTTGCTGTCCCCCTTCAAATTAGCCCGCCATTGTTGGCTCCCTTCCCGCTCAATATTTGGGAAGAGGACTAGGGCCTCAATAAATAGGACCAGCCGCCCACATAGCAGGCATCGGTTCGTTCGGTCGGTGGGTTCATTCGGCTTGCAAGCAGAGAGAGAGAGAGAGAAGAGAGAAAGGTAGCTGAACTCCTCCTAGCAGTTCATCACCCCAGCCAAGAACAGACCCTCGCGAGGCTGTTCTTCCTTGTATTGTTCATCATCATCAGCCCCAAGAGGCAATCCAGCAACCACACACTGGAGTAGGGTATTACACCACAACGGTGGCCCGAACGAGTATAAATCTTGTGTCTCTTGTGTAGTTCTTTCAGTAGTCTAGATCTTTGCGAGGCGGGGAGGTAGAAGGTGTAATCTCTGCGTGCACCCCTGTGTTCAAACCTTAAGGGTCTGCCAGAACCCGAAATCCGACAGATGCATTGTTCCATCTCCTGCAAAAGGATTAGCTAGCAGTTTTTCTAACATACCCGAAGGAAATTCAAAGCAGACATTTTCATTTTCTTTTTCAGTAGGTTCAGTTGGTTGAGGAGCAACTCTTTGCTCTACTGGTCGGGGTGAAGATACCCCGAACAAGCGCCCTAGAGGATTACTTTCCATAGTAACAAGTGACAGTAAATTTTAGCACACTATATAAATTTTTCCTTACCAAATTCCACCTACCAAAGGTGCTTCACTCCCCGGCAACGGCGCCAGAAAAGAGTCTTGATGACCCACAAGTATAGGGGATCTATCGTAGTCCTTTCGATAAGTAAGAGTGTCGAACCCAACGAGGAGCAGAAGGAAATGATAAGCGGTTTCCAGCAAGGTATTCTCTACAAGTACTGAAATAAGTGGGAACAAATAGTTTTGTGATAGGATAATTTGAAATGAGCAACAAGTAACAAAAGTAAATAAAGTGCAACAAGGTGGCCCAATCCTTTTTATAGCAAAGGACAAGCCTAGACAAACTCTTATATAGAGAAAAGCGCTCCCGAGGACACATGGGAATATCATCAAGCTAGTTTTCATCACGCTCATATGATTCGCGTTCGGTACTTTGATAATCTAATATGTGGGTGGACCGGTGCTTGGGTACTGTCCTTACTTGGACAAGCATCCCACTTATGATTAACCTCTATTGATAGCATCCGCAACTACAACAAAAGTATTAAGGTAAACCTAACCATAGCATGAAACATGTGGATCCAAATCAGCCCCTTATGAAGCAACGCATAAACTAGGGTTTAAGCTTATGTAACTCTAGCAACCCATCATCTACTTATTACTTCCCAATGCCTTCCTCTAGGCCCAAATAATGGTGAAGTGTTATGTAGTCAACGTTCACATAACACCACTAGAGGAGAGACAACATACATCTCATCAAAATATCGAACGAAGACCAAATTCACATGACTACTAATAGCAAGACTTCTCCCATGTCCTCAGGAACAAACGTAACTACTCACAAAGCATATTCATGTTTATAATTAGAGGGGTATTAATATGCATATAGGATTTGAACATATGATTTTCCACCAAATAAACCAACTAGCATCAACTACAAGGAGTAATTAACACTACTAGCAACCCACAGGTACCAATCCCGGACTTAGAGACAAGAATTGGATACAAGAGATGAACTAGGGTTTTGAGAGGAGATGGTGCTGGTGAAGATGTTGATGGAGATTGCACTCTCCCGATGAGAGGAGCGTTGGTGATGACGATGACGATGATTTCCCTCTCCCGAAGGGAAGTTTCCCCGGCAGAACAGCTCTGCCAGAGCCCTAGATTGGATCCGCCAAGGTTCCGCCTCGTGGCGGCGGAGTTTCGTCCGAGAAGATGGCTTATGATTTTTTCCCATCGAAAGACTTCATGTAGCAGAAGATGGTCATCGGAGGGCCACCAGGGGGCCCACGAGGTAGGGGGCGCACCCAGGGGGTAGGGGTGTTGGAAATATGCCCTAGAGGCAATAATAAATTGATTATTATTATATTTCCTTGTTCATGATAATCGTTTATTATCCATGCTAGAATTGTATTGATAGGAAACTCAGATACATGTGTGGATACATAGACAACACCATGTCCCTAGTAAGCCTCTAGTTGACTAGCTCGTTGATCAGTAGATGGTTATGGTTTCCTGACCATGGACATTGGATGTCCTTGATAACGGGATCACATCATTAGGAGAATGATGTGATGGACAAGACCCAATCCTAAGCATAGCACTAGATCGTGTAGTTCGTATGCTAAAGCTTTTCTAATGTCAAGTATCATTTCCTTAGACCATGATATTGTGCAACTCCCGGATACCGTAGGAGTGCTTTGGGTGTGCCAAACGTCACAACGTAACTGGGTGGCTATAAAGGTACACTGCGGGTATCTCCGAAAGTGTCTGTTGGGTTGGCACGAATCGAGACTGGGATTTGTCACTCCGTGTGATGGAGAGTTATCTCTGGGCCCACTCGGTAGGACATCATCATAATGTGCACAATGTGATCAAGGAGTTGAGCACGGGATGATGTGTTGCAGAACGAGTAAAGAGACTTGCCGGTAACGAGATTGAACAAGGTATCGGGATACCGACAATCTAATCTCGGGCAAGTATCGTACCGATAGACAAAGGGAATTGTATACGGGATTGATCGAATCCTCGACATCGTGGTTCATCCGATGAGATCGTCATGGAGCATGTGGGAGCCAACATGGGTATCCAGATCCCGCTGTTGGTTATTGACCGGAGAACGTCTCGGTCATGTCTCCATGGTTCCCGAACCCGTAGGGTCTACACACTTAAGGTTCGATGACGCTAGGGTTATAAAGGAAGTTTGTATGTGGTTACCGAATGTTGTTCGGAGTCCCAGATGAGATCCCGGACATCACGAGAAGTTCCGAAATGGTCCGGAGGTAAAGATTTATATATGGGAAGTCCTGTTTTGGTCATCGGAAAAGTTTCGGGGTTTATCGGTAACGTACCGGGACCACCGGGAGGGTCCCCGGGGTCCACCAAGTGGGGCCACCAGCCCCGGAGGGCTTCATGGGCCAAGTGTGGATGGGGACCAGCCCCAAGTGGGCTGGTGCGCCCCCCCACAAGGGCCCAAGGCGCAAGGGAGAGGAGAAGGGGGCAAACCCTAGGGCAGATGGGCCCTAAGGCCCATCCTGGTGCGCCTCCCTCTCCCCCTCCCCCTTGGCCGCCTCCCTTAGATGGGATCTAGGCTGGCCGCCACCCCTAGGGGTGGAAACCCTAAAGGGGGCGCAGCCCCTCCCCTTCCCCTATATATACTTGGCCTAAGGGCTGCCCAATACACGCGATTTGATCTCTCTCGTTGGTGCAGGCCTCCCTCTCTTTCTCCTCATATCCCGTGGTGCTTGGCGAAGCCCTGCAGGATTGCCACACTCCTCCACCACCACCACGCCGTTGTGCTGCTGCTGGATGGAGTCTTCCTCAACCTCTCCCTCTCTCCTTGCTGGATCAAGGCGTGGGAGACGTCACCGGGCTGTACGTGTGTTGAACGCGGAGGTGCCGTCCGTTCGGCGCTAGGATCATCGGTGATTTGGATCACGACGAGTACTACTCCATCAACCCCGTTCTCTTGAACGCTTCCGCTTAGCGATCTACAAGGGTATGTAGATGCACTCTCCTTCCCCTCGTTGCTGGTTTCTCCATAGATAGATCTTGGTGATACATAGGAAAATTTTGAATTTCTGCTACGTTCCCCAACAGTGGCATCATGAGCTAGGTCTATTGCGTAGATTCTATGCACGAGTAGAACACAAAGTAGTTGTGGGCATTGATTTTGTTCAATATGCTTACCGTTACCCAATCTTGATTCGGCGGCATTGTGGGATGAAGTGGCCCAGACCAACCTTACACGTACGCTTACGTGAGACCGGTTCCAGCGACAAACTTGCACTAGTTGCATAAGATGGCTGGTGGGTGTCTGTCTCTCCCACTTTAGTTGGATCGGATTCGATGAAAACGGTCCTTATGAAGGGTAAATAGCAATTGGCATATCACATTGTGATTTTGCGTAGGTAAGAAATGTTCTTGCTAGAAACCCATAGCAGCCACGTAAAACATGCAAACAACAATTAGAGGACGTCTAACTTGTTTTTGCAGGGTATGCTATGTGATGTGATATGGCCAAGAAGAATGTGATGAATGATATGTGATGTATGAGATTGATCATGTTCTTGTAATAGGAATCACAACTTGCATGTCGATGAGTATGACAACCGGCAGGAGCCATAGGAGTTGTCTTCATTTATTTATGACCTGCGTGTCAACATAAACGTCATGTAATTACTTTACTTTATTGCTAACCGTTAGCTGTAGTAGTAGAAGTAATTGTTGGCGAGACAACTTCATGAAGACACGATGATGGAGATCATGATGATCGAGATCATGGTGTCATGCCGGTGACGATGATGATCATGGAGCCCCGAAGATGGAGATCAAAAGGAGCAATATGATATTGGCCATATCATGTCACTATTTGATTGCATGTGATGTTTATCATGTTTATACATCTTATTTTCTTAGAATGATGGTAGTAAATAAGATGATCCCTAATTAAAATGTCAAGAAAGTGTTCCCCCTAACTGTGCACCGTTGTGAAAGTTCGTCGTTTCGAAGCACCACGTGATGATCGGGTGTATAGATTCTTACGTTCGAATACAACGGGTGTTGACGAGCCTAGCATGTACAGACATGGCCTCGGAACACATGCGAAACACTTAGGTTAACTTGACGAGCCTAGCATGTACAGACATGGCCTCGGAACACAAGAGACCGAAAGGTCGAGCATGAGTCGTATGGTAGATACGATCAACATGAAGATGTTCACCGATGTTGACTAGTCCATCTCACGTGATGATCGGACAAGGCCTAGTTGACTCGGATCATGTAATCATTTAGATGACTAGAGGGATGTCTATCTGAGTGGGAATTCATAAGATGAACTTAATTATCCTGAACATAGTCAAAAGGTCTTCGCAAATTATGTCGTAGCTCGCGCTTCAGTTCTACTGTGTAGATATGTTCCTAGAGAAAATTTAGTTGAAAGTTGATAGTAGAAATTATGCGGACTAGGTCCGTAAACTGAGGATTGTCCTCATTGCTTCATAGAAGGCTTATGTCCTTAATGCACCGCTCAGTGTGCTGAACCTCGAACGTTGTCTGTGGATGTTGCGAACATCTGACATACACATTTTGATAACTACGTGATAGTTCAGTTAAACGGTTTAGAGTTGAGGCACCGAAGATGTTTTGAAACGTCGCGGAACATATGAGATGTTTCGAGGGCTGAAATTGGGATTTCAGGCTCGTGCCCACGTCAAGAGGTATAAGACCTCCGACGATTTTCTTAGCCTACAAACTAAGGGAGAAAAGCTCAATTGTTGAGCTTGTGCTCAGATTGTCTGAGTACAACAATCATTTGAATCTAGTGGGAGTTGATCTTCCAGATGAGATAGTGATGTTTCTCCGAAGTCATTACCACCAAGCTGCTAGAGCTTCGTGATGAACTATAACATATCAAGGACATATATGATGATCTTTGAGACATTCACGATGTTTGACACCACAAAAGTAGAAATCAAGAAGGAGCATCAATTGTTGATGGTTGGTGAAACCACTAGTTTCAGGAAGGGCAAGGGCAAGAAGGGATACTTCATGAAACGGATATTCAGCTGCTGCTCTAGTGAAGAAACCCAAGGTTGAACCCAAACCCGAGACTAAGTGCTTCTGTAATAAGGGGAACAGCCACTGGAGCAGAATTACCCTAGATACTGGGTAGATTAGAAGGCTGGCAAGGTCGATTGAAGTATATTGGATATACATTGTGTTGATGTGTACTTTACTAGTACTCCTAGTAGCACCAGGGTATTAGATACCGGTTCGGTTGCTAAGTGTTAGTAACTCGAAATAAAAGCTACAAAACAAACGGAGACTAGCTAAAGGTGAGATGACGATATGTGTTGGAAGTATTTCCAAGATTGATGAAATATCATACGCTCCCTCTACCATCGAGATTGGTATTAAAACCTAAATAGTTGTTATTTGGTGTTTGCGTTGAGCATAGACATGATTGGATTACGTCTATCGCAATACAGTTATTCATTTAAGGAGAATAATGGTTACTCTGTTTATTTGAATAATACCTTCAATGGTCTTACGCCTAAAATGAATGGTTTCTTGAATCTCGATCGTAGTGATACACATGTTCATGCCAAAAGATATAGGATAATAATGATAGTACCACCTACTTGTGGAACTGCCACTTAAGTCATATCGGTATAAAACGCATGAAGAAGCTCCATGTTGATGGATCTTTGGACTCATTCATTCTTGAAAGGATTGAGACATGCGAACCATGTTTGTTGGTAGATATGCATGAAGAAACTCTATACAGATGGATCGTTTGGACTCACTTGATTTTGAATCACTTGAGACATGCAAGTCATACCACATGGGCAAGATGACTAAAAGCCTCGGTTTCAGTAAAATGGAACTAGAAAGCAACTTGTTGGAAGTAATACATTTTGATGTGTGCAGTCCAATGAGTGCTGAGGCATGTAGTGGATATCGTTATGTTCTTACTTCACAGATGATTTGAGTAGATGTTGAGTATATTTACTTGATGAATCACGAGTCTGAATTATTGAAAGGTTCAAGTAATTTCAGGGTGAAGTTGAAAGATCGTCGTGACAAGAGGATAAAATATCTATGATATGATCATAGAGATGAATATCTGAATTACGAGTTTGGCACAGAATTAAGACATTGTGGAAATTGTTTCACAACCGATACAACCTGGAACACCATAGGGTGATGGTGTGTCCGAACATCATAACTACACCCTATTGGATATGATGCATACCATGATGTCTCTTATCGAATTACCACAATAGTTTATGGGTTAGGCATTAGAGACAACCACATTCACTTTAAATAGGGCACCACGTAATTCCGATGAGATGACATTGTATGAACTATGGTTTAAAGAAACCTAAGCTGTCATTTCTTAAAAGTTTGGGGCTGCGACGCTTATGTGAAAAAGTTTCAGGCTGATAAGCTCGAACCCAAAGCGGATAAATGCATCTTCATAGGACACCCAAAACAGTTGGGTATACCTCCTGTCTCAGATCCGAAAGCAATAAGGGATTGTTTCTAGAATCAGGTCCTTTCTCGAGGAAAAGTTTCTCTTGAAAGAATTGAGTGGAAGGATGGTGGAGACTTGATCAGGTTATTGAACCGTCACTTCAACTAGTGTATAGCAGGGCACAAAGAGTTGTTCTTGTGGCACCTACACCAATTGAAGTGGAAGCCTATGATATTGATCATGAGATTTTGGATCAAGTCACTCCCAAACCTCGTAGGACGACAAGGATGCGTACTACTTCAGAGTGGTACATAATCCTGTCTTGGAAGTCATGTTGCTAGAAAACAATGAACCTATGAGCTATGGAGAAGCGATGGTGGGCCCGGATTCCGATAAATGGCTCGAGGCCATAAAATCCGAGAGACGATCCATGTATGAAAATGAAGTGTAGACTTTGGAAGAACTACTTGATGGTCGTAAGGCTGTTAGGTACATATGGATTTTAAAAGGAAGACGGACAATGATGGTAAGTATCACCATTAAGAAAGCTCGACTTGTCATTAAGATGTTTTCCGACAAGTTCAAGGAGTTGACTACGATGAGACTTTCTCACTCGTAGCGATGCTAAGAGTCTGTTGGAATTATATTAGCAATTACTCCATCATTTATGAAATCTTGCAGATAGGATGTCAAAACATTGTTTCCTCGACGATTTATGAGGAAAGGTTGTATGTGATACAACCGGAAGGTTTTGTCAATCCTAAAATATGCTAATAAGTATGCAAAGCTCCAGCAATCCTTCTAAGGACTGGAGTAAGCATCTCGGAGTTGGAATGTATGCTTTGATGAGATGATCAAAGATTTTGGTGTATACAAAGTTTATGAGAAACTTATATTTCCAAAGAAGTGAGTGGGAGCACTATAGAATTTCTGATGAATATATGTTGTTGACATATTGTTGATCAGAAATGACGTAGAATTTCTGGAAAGCATATAGGGTTATTTGGAAAGTGTTTTTCAATGGAAATCCTGGATTAAGCTACTTGAGCATTGAGCATCAAGATCTATAAGGATAGATCAAAACGTTTAAATGGTACTTTCAAATGAGCACATTCCTTGACATGATCTTGAAGGTGTTCAAGATGAATTAGTCAAAGAAGGAGTTCTTGCCTGAGTTGTAAGGTATGAAGTTAAGACTTCAAGCTCGACCACGGCAGAATAGAGAGAAAGGACGAAGGTCGTCCCCTATGCTCAAGACATAGGCTCTACAGTATGCTATGCTGTGTACCGCACCTGAAGTGTGCCTTGCCATGAGTCAGTCAAGGGGTACAAGAGTGATCCAAGAATGGATCACAGGACAACGGTCAAAGTTATCCTTAGTAACTAGTGGACTAAGGAATTTTCTCGATTATGGAGGTGGTAAAAGAGTTTGTCGTAAAGGGTTACGCCGATGCAAACTTTGACACTAATCCAGATTATTCTAAGTAGTAAACTGGATTCGTATAGTAGAACAGTTATTTGGAATAGCTCCAAATAGAGCGTGGTAGCTGCATCTAGGAGATGACATAGAGATTTGTAAAGCACACACAGATCTGAAAGGTTCAGACCCGTTGACTATCAAACCCAGAACTCTTTGGGTGTTAGTCACATGGGGATGTGACCTTGAGTGTTAATCACATATCGATGTGAACTGGATTATTGACTCTAGTGCAAGTGGAAGACTATTGGAAATATGCCCTAGAGGCAATAATAAATTTATTATTATTATATTTCCTTGTTCATGATAATCGTTTATTATCCATGCTAGAATTGTATTGATAGGAAACTCAGATACATGTGTGGATACATAGACAACACCATGTCCCTAGTAAGCCTCTAGTTGACTAGCTCGTTGATCAATAGATGGTTACGGTTTCCTGACCATGGACATTGGATGTCGTTGATAACGGGATCGCATCATTAGGAGAATGATGTGATGGACAAGACCCAATCCTAAGCATAGCACTAGATCATGTAGTTCGTATGCTAAAGCTTTTCTAATGTCAAGTATCATTTCCTTAGACCATGAGATTGTGCAACTCCCGGATACCGTAGGAGTGCTTTGGGTGTGCCAAATGTCACAACGTAACTGGGTGGCTATAAAGGTACACTGCGGGTATCTCTGAAAGTGTCTGTTGGTTTGGCACGAATCGAGACTGGGATTTGTCACTCCGTGTGATGGAGAGGTATCCCTGGGCCCACTCGGTAGGACATCATCATAATGTGCACAATGTGATCAAGGAGTTGATCACGGGATGATGTGTTGCAGAACGAGTAAAGAGACTTGCCGGTAACGAGATTGAACAAGGTATCGGGATACCGACAATCGAATCTTGGGCAAGTATCGTACCGATAGACAAAGGGAATTGTATACGGGATTGATCGAATCCTCGACATCGTGGTTCATCCGATGAGATCGTCGTGGAGCATGTGGGCGCCAACATGGGTATCCAGATCCCGCTGTTGGTTATTGACCGGAGAACGTCTCGGTCACGTCTGCATGGTTCCCGAACCCGTAGGGTCTACACACTTAAGGTTCGATGACGCTGGGGTTATAAAGGAAGTTTGTATGTGTTTACCAAATGTTGTTCGGAGTCCTGGATGAGATTCCGGACATCACGAGGAGTTCCAGAATGATCTGGAGGTAAAGATTTATATATGGGAAGTCCTGTTTTGGTCACCAGAAAAATTTTGGGGTTTATTGGTAATGTACCGGGACCACCGGGAGGGTCCCGGGGGTCCACCAAGTGGGGCCACCAGCCCCGGAGGGCTTCATGGGCCAAGTGTGGAAGGGGACCAGCCCCAGGTGGGCTGGTGCGCCCCCCCACAAGGGCCCAAAGAGCAAGGGAGAGGAGAAGGGGGCAAACCCTAGGGCAGATGGGCCCTAAGGCCCATCCTGGTGCGGCTCCCTCTCCCCCTCCCCCTTGGCCGCCTCCCTTAGATGGGATCTAGGCTGGCCGCCACCCCTAGGGGTGGAAACCCTAAAGGGGGCGCATCCCCTCCCCTTCCCCTATATATACTTGGCCTAAGGGCTGCCCAATACACACGAATTGATCTCTCCCGTTGGTGCAGCCCTCCCTCTCATTCTCCTCATATCCCGTGGTGCTTGGCGAAGCCCTGCAGGATTTCCACACTCCACCACCACCATGCCGTTGTGCTGCTGCTGGATGGAGTCTTCCTCAACCTCTCCCTCTCTCCTTGTTGGATCAAGGCGTGGGAGACGTCACCGGGCTGTACGTGTGTTGAACGCGGAGGTGCCGTCCGTTCGGCACTAGGATCATTGGTGATTTGGATCACGACGAGTACGACTCCATCAACCCCGTTCTCTTGAACGCTTCCGCTTAGCGATCTACAAGGGTATGTAGATGCACTCTCCTTCCCCTCATTGCTGGTTTCTCCATAGATAGATCTTGGTGATACGTAGGAAAATTTTGAATTTCTGCTATGTTCCCCAACAAGGGGCGCCCCCACCCTCGTGGGCAGGGTGTGCCCCCTGGCGAACTTCTTGCGCTCAATATTTATTATATATTCTGAAAACGTCTTCCGTGAAGTTTCAGGACTTTTGGAGCTGTGCAGAATAGGTCTCTAATATTTGCTCCTTTTCCAGCCCAGAATCCCAGCTGCCGTCATTCTCCCTCTTTATAGAAACCTTGTAAAATAAGAGAGATTAGGCATAAGTATTGTGACATAATGTGTAATAACAGCCCATAATGCAATAAATATCGATATAAAAGCATGATGCAAAATGGACGTGTCATCCACCATCCACGAGGGTGGGGGCGCGCCCAGGGGGATAGGGCGCGCCCCTTGCCTCGTGGGCCGCATGGTAGCCCTCTGATGCCCATCTTTGGCTATATGGAATCTTTCATCAAGGAAAAAAAATTATAAGCAAGCTTTCGGGAAGAAACTCCGTCACCACGAGGCGGAACCTTGGCGGAACCAATCTAGGGCTCCGGCGGAGCTGTTCTGCCGGGGAAACTTCCCTCCGGGAGGTGGAAATCGTCACCGAAGTCATCACCATCGATCCTCTCATCGGGAGGGGGTCAATCTCCATCAACATCTTCACCAGCACCATCTCCTCTCAAACCCTAGTTCATCTCTTGTATCCAATCTTTGCCCCAAAGTCTCATATTGGTACCTGTGGATTGCTAGTTGTGTTGATTACTCCTTGTAGTTGATGCTATTTGGTTTACTTGGTGGAAGATCATATGTTCAGATCCATTATGCATATCAATACCCCTCTGATTATGAACATGAATATGATTTGTGAGTAGTTCCATTTGTTCCTGAGGACATGGGAGAAGTATTGCTATAAGTAGTCATGTGAATTTGGTATTCGTTCGATATTTTGATGAGATGTATGTTGTCTTTCCTCTACTGGTGTCATGTGAACGTCGACTACTTGACACTTCACCATTGTTTGGGCCTAGAGGGAGGCATTGGGAAGTAATAAGTAGATGATGGGTTGCTAGAGTGGCAGAAGCTTAAACCCTAGTTTATGAGTTGCTTCGTAAGGGGCTGATTTGGATCCATATGTTTCATGCTATGGTTAGGCTTACCTTAATACTTCTGTTGTAGTTGCGGATGCTTGCAATAGGGGTTAATCATAAGTGGCATGCTTGTGCAAGGAAGGACAGTACCCAAGCACCGGTCCACCCACATATCAAATTATCTAATTACCGAACGTGAATCATATGAGCGTGATGAAAACTAGCTAGACGATAATTCCCATGTGTCCTCGGGAGCGCTTTCATTTGTATAAGAGTTTTTCCAGGATTATACTTTGCTACAAAAAGGATTGGGCCATCTTGCTGCACCTTATTTACTTTTACTATTTTTTACTCGTTACAAATTACCTTATCACAAAACTATCTGTTACCGATAATTTCAGTGCTTGCAGAGAATACCTTACTGAAAACTGCTTATCATTTCCTTCTGCTCCTCGTTGGGTTCAACACTCTTACTTATCGAAAGGACTACGATAGATCCCCTATACTTGTGGGTCATCAAGACTCTTTTCTGGCGCTGTTGCCGGGGAGTGAAGCGCCTTTGGTAGGTGGAATTTGGTAAGGAAAAATTTATATAGTGTGCTGAAATTTACTGTCACTTCTTACTATGGAAGATAATCCTTTGAGGGGCTTGTTCGGGGTATCTTCACCCCAACCAGTAGAGCTAAGAGTTGATCCTCAACCTATTGAACCTACTGAAAATGTTTACTTTGAAATTCCTTCGGGTATGATAGAGAAACTGCTAGCTAATCCTTTCACCGGTGATGGAATGCTACATCCTGATTTGCACCTAATCTATGTGGATGAAGTATGTGGATTACTTAAGCTTGCAGGTATGCCCGAGGATGTTATCGAGAAGAAGGTCTTCCCTTTATCATTGAAGGGAGAGGCATTGACATGGTTTAGGCTATGTGATGATATGGGATCATGGAACTACAACCGATTGAAATTGGAAGTTCATCAGAAGTTTTATCCTATGCATCTTGTTCATCGTGATCGTAATTATATATACAATTTTTGGCCTCGTGAAGGAGAAAGCATCGCTCAAGCTTGGGGGAGGCTTAAGTTAATGTTATATTCATGCCCCAATCATGAGCTGTCAAAAGAAATGATTATTCAAAAAAATTATGCTCGGCTTTCTCTCGGTAATCGCTCCTTGCTCGATACTTCTTGTACTAGTTCTTTTATGATGAAGACTATTGAATTCAAATGGGATCTATTGGAGAGAATTAAACGCAACTCTAAAGATTGGGATCTCAACGAAGGTAAGGAGTCGGGTATAACACCTAAGTTTGATTGTGTTAAATCTTTTATGGATACCGATGCTTTTCGTGAATTTAGCACTAAATATGGACTTAACTCCGAGATAGTAGCTTCTTTCTGTGAATCCTTTTCTACTCATGTTGATCTCCCTAAGGAGAAGTGGTTTAAATATAATCCTCCCATTGAAGTAAATGTAGTTGCACCTATTAAAGTTGAAGAAAAGACTATCACTCATAATGATCTTGTTGTTCCTACTGCTTATATTGAGAAACCACCTTTCCCTGCTAGAATAAAGGATCATGCTAAAGCTTCAAATGTGGTTCGTAAGAGTAATACTAGAACACCTACACCCTCTAAGCAAATTAAGGTTGAACCTAGTGTTGCTATGGTTAAAGATCTCTTGGCCGATAATATTGATGGGCATGTTATTTACTTCTACAATGAAGCTGCTAGAATTGCTAGACCTGATACTAAAAATAAACATAGCCTGTTGTAGGCATGCCTGTTATTTCTGTTAAAATAGGGGATCATTGCTATCATGGCTTATGTGATATGGGTGCTAGTGCAAGTGCAATACCTCATCCTTATACAAAGAAATTATGCACGATATTGCACCTGCTGAGTTAGACGAAATTGATGTTACAATTAAGCTTGCCAATAGAGACACTATTTCACCGGTTGGGATTGTTAGAGATGTTGAAGTCTTGTGTGGGAAACTTAATACCCTACTGATTTTATTGTTCTTGGTTCCCCACAAGATGACTTTTGTCCCATTATATTTGGTAGACCATTCTTGAATACTGTTAATGCCTAGATAGACTACAAAAAGGATATTATTACTATTGGTCTAGGGGACATGTCTCATGAGTTTAATTTTGCTAAATTTCGTAGACAACCCCATGATAAAGAATTGCCTAGTAAAGATGAAATTATTGGTCTTGCTTCTATTGTCGTGCCTCCTAGTGATCCTTTAGAACAATATTTGCTAGACCATGAAAATGATATGTTTATGAATGAAAGAAGGGAAATAGATGAAGTATTCTTTAAACAGGGACCTATTTTGAAACACAACTTGCCTATTGAAATCCTAGGGGATCCTCCTCCACCTAAGGGTGATCCCGTGTTTGAGCTGAAACCTTTACCTGATACTCTTAAATATGCTTATCTTGATGAGAAAGAGATATCTCCTGTTATTATTAGTGCTAACCTTCCAGAGCATGAAGAAAAGAAATTATTGAAAACTCTGAAGAAGCACTGTGCTGCTATTGGATATACTCTTGATGATCTTAAGGACATTAGTCCCACTCTCTGCCAGCACAAAATAAAATTGGAGAAAGACGCGAAACCGGTTGTTGATCACCAACGACGGTTAAATCCTAAGATGAAAGATGTGGTAAGAAAAGAAATACTAAAGCTTCTGGAGGCAGGTATAATTTATCCCATTGCTGATAGTCAGTGGGTAAGTCATTTCCATTGTGTCCCTAAGAAGGGAGGTATTACTGTTGTTCCTAATGATAAAGATGAATTGATCCCACAAAGAATTGTTACAGGTTATAGAATGGTAATTGATTTCCGCAAATTAAATAAAGCTACTAAAAAGGATCATTACCCTTTACCTTTTATTGATCAAATGCTAGAAAGACTGTCCAAACATACACATTTTTGCTTTATAGATGGTTATTCTGGTTTCTCTCAAATACCTTTATCAAAAGAGGATCAAGAAAAGACAACTTTTACTTGCCCTTTCGGTACCTTTGCTTATAGATGTATGCCTTTTGGTTTATGCAATGCACTTGCTACCTTTCAAAGATGTATGACTGCTATATTCTCTGACTTTTGTGAATAGATTGTTGAGGTTTTCATGGAACCTTGATTTTTGCATAGATGTGAAGAAACTAATCTTGTCTTGAATTGGGAGAAGTGCCACTTTATGGTTAATGAAGGAATTGTCTTGGGCATAAAATTTCTGAAAGAGGTATTGAGGTTGATAAAGCTAAGGTTGACGCTATTGAAAAGATGTCGTGTCCCAAGGACATTAAAGGTATAAGAAGTTTCCTTGGTCATCCCGGTTTTTATAGGAGGTTCATTAAGGACTTCTCTAAAATTTCTAGGCCTCTGACAAATCTCTTACAAAAGATATTCCTTTTGTTTTTGATGATGACTATGTAGAAGCATTTGAAATACTTAAGAAAGCTTTGATTTCTCCACCTATTGTTCAGCCTCCTGATTGAAATTTACCATTTGAAATCATGTGTGATGCTAGTGATTATGCTGTAGGGGCTATTCTAGGACAAAGAGTTGATAAGAAATTAAATGTTATCCAATATGCTAGTAAAACTCTAGACAATGCCCAGAGAAATTTTGCTACTACTGAAAAAGAATTTTTAGCAGTTGTATTTGCTTGTGATAAGTTCAGACCTTATATTGTTGATTCTAAGGTAACTATTCACACTTATCATGCTGCTATTAAATATCTTATGGAAAAGAAAGATGCTAAACCTAGACTTATTAGATGGGTTCTCTTGCTTCAAGAATTTGATTTGCATATTATTGATAGAAAGGGAGCTGAGAACCCCGTTGCAGACAACTTGTCTAGGTTAGAGAATGTTCTTGACGACCCACTACCTATTGATGATAGCTTCCCTGATGAACAATTAGCTGTCATAAATGGATCTCGTACTGCTCCATGGTATGCTGATTATGCTAATTATATTGTTGCTAAGATTATACCACCTAGTTTCACATACTAGCAAAAGAAAAAGTTCTTCTATCATTTAAGACATTACTTCTGGGATGACCCACATCTTTATAAAGAAGGAGTAGATGGTGTTATTAGACATTGTGTACCTGAGCATGAATAGGAACAGATCCTACGCAAGTGTCACTCCGAGGCTTATGGAGGACACCATGCTGGAGATAGAACTACACATAAGCTATTGCAATCTGGTTTTTATTGGCCTACTCTCTTCAAGGATGCCCGTAAGTTTGTCTTGTCTTGTTATGAATGTCAAAGAATTGGTAATATCAGTAGACGTCAAGAAATGCCTATGAATTATTGACTTGTTATCGAACCATTTGATGTTTGGGGCTTTGATTATATGGGACCGTTTCCTTCCACTAATGGGTACACACATATTTTAGTTGATGTTGATTACGTTACTAAGTGGGTAGAAGCTATTCCAACTAGTATTGTTGATCATAACACCTCTATTAAGATGCTTAAGGAAGTTATTTTCCGAGGTTTGGAGTCCCTAGATACTTAATGACTGATGGTGGTTCACAGTTTATTCATGGTGCCTTTCGTAAAATGCTTGCTAAGTACGATGTTAATCATAGAATTGCATCTCCTTATCACCCACAGTCTAGTGGTCAAGTAGAACTGAGCAATAGAGAGCTTAAATTAAATTTGCAAAAGATTGTTAATAGGTTTAGGAAGAATTGGTCCAAGAAACTTGATGATGCATTATGGGCCTATAGAACTGCATACAAAAATCCTATGGGTATGTCTCCGTATAAAATGGTTTATGGAAAAGCATGTCACTTACCTCTCGAACTAGAACATAAGGCATATTGGGCCATTAAAGAGCTCAACTATGACTTCAAACTTGCCGGTGAGAAGAGGCTTTTTGACATTAGCTCACTTGATGAATGGAGAACCCAGGCTTATGAAAATGCCAAACTGTTTAAATAAAAAGTTAAAAGATGGCATGATAAAAGGATACAAAAGCGTGAGTTTAATGTAGGTGATTATGCATTGCTATACAACTCTCATTTAAGATTTTCTGCAGGCAATCTCCTCTCTAAATAGGAAGGTCCTTACGTCATCGAGGAGGTCTATCGTTCCGATGCCATAAAAAGCAACAACTTCGAAGGCACAAATCCGAGGGTGGTGAATGGTCAAAGAATCAAACATTATATCTCAGGTAATCCCATAAATGTTGAAACTAATGTTATTGAAACCGTAACCCCGGAGGAATACATAAGGGACACTTTCCAAAACGTTTCAGACTCCGAAAAGGAATAGGTATGTGGTACGGTAAGTAAACCGACTCCAAAACAGTTCTAATGGCAATTTTTCTCTGTTTTGGAATATTTAAGAAAATAGGAAACTAAGAAGTAGTCCAGGAAGGACACGAGGCGCCCACGAGGGTGGAGTGCGCGCCCCTACCTCGTGGGCACCTCATGTGCTCTCCGGACTCCGTTTTCTTGCACGATACATCTTTTGGTCGGTAAAAATTCATTATATAATCTCCCGAAGGTTTTGACCACCGTACCATGCAAAAATCTCCTGTTTTTGTTCCGAGCTGTTTTCTACCAGGATTATCAAGGCCAGGCATCATGTCGTCTCCCTCCTCCTCCAACAATGAGGGCAACGATGCTTGGCTAATGAAGATAGAGCTGAAGAGAGAAGAGCATGTAGAGATTAACAAGGATGATGGGATCAAGAAGGCCGTGGGGGATCAAGTTTCGACAGTAGTAGAGGAAGACATCCTTCAACCTCATCACAATGTCTTTACCACAACGGAGATTGAAGCTTTCAAGATGATTGAGTTAGCTCGTATTCAAAACAAGTATCTCACAAGTGAAAATATTTTGTTGAAGGAGCATATCATCGCACTAAAAGGCATTATCCGCACATTGGAGGACCTCCTACGCTCGATGTGCGACTATCCGTCATCACCAACGCCCTCTTCACCGACAAAGAAGGAGACATAAACACACGAGTATGGGCACTCCCCTTGGCAACTGCCAAGCTTGGGGGAGTGCCCTGGTACCGTATCACCATCACACCTTTATCTTTATCGTTTTTCTTAGTTCTATCCTTTTGGTAATATCTTGATCCAGTAGAATAAAGTTTTAGTATGATCTAGTTTTGATTTTTTCTTTATGATCCTTCTGTGTAATCGAGTCCGTGAGCTACATATAATAAAGATTAGTGTTCAATCAAGGGCTTGATTATCTTGCTATGATCTTGAGGGAATAAAATAAAAGAGAAAAATAAAAAGAAATAAAGATATCATATGGATCTTATGGAGAGTAATGATTTCACATACAAAGAGTATGATGAATAAAAGTTGTTGAGAGTTGACAAACATAGTTTTGTTCATCGTTGCAATTAATAGGAAGTAATAAAGAAAGAGAGGTTTCCACATATAAATATACTATCTTGGACATCTTTTATGATTGCGAGCACTCATTAAAATATGACATGCTAAAGAGTTGATGTTGGACAAGGAAGACAACATAATGGGTTATGTTTTCTTACATCTGAAATAAATTATATTGTCATGGATCATCCAACATGTTGAGCTTGCCTTTCCCTCTCATGCTAGCCAAATTCTTTGCACCAAGTAGAGATACTACTTGTGCTCCCAAATTTCCTTAAACCCAGTTTTTCCATGAGAGTCCACCATATCTACCTATGGATTGAGTAAGATCCTTCAATAAGTTGTCATCGTTGCAAGCAATAAAAATTGCTCTCCAAATATGTATGATTTATTAGTGCGGAGAAAATAAGCTTTATACGATCTTGTGATGTGGAAGAAATAAAAGCGACGGACTGCATAATAAAGGTCCATATCACAAGTGGCAATATAAAGTGACATTCTTTTGCATTAAGATTTTGTGCATCCAACCATAAAAGCACATGACAACCTCTGCTTCCCTCTGCGAAGGGCCTATCTTTTATTCTTGTCTTATACTTCATACAAGAGTCATGGTGATCTTCACCTTTCCTTTTTACATTTTATCCTTTGGCAAGCACAGTGTGTTGGAAAGATCTGATATATGTAGCTAATTGGATGTAAGTTTTCATGAACTATTATTGTTGACATTACCCTTGAGGTAAAAGGTTGGGAGGCAAAGCTATAAGCCCCTATCTTTCTGTGTGTCCGATTAAAACTTTATACCCATAAATATTGCATGAGTGTTAGCAATTGTGAAAGATTAAATGATAGTTGAGTATGTGGACTTGATGAAAAGATCTTATATTGACTCTCTCTGATGTTATGATAAATTGCAATTGCTTCAGTGACTGAGATTATAGTTTGCTAGTTTTCAATGAAGTTTATGATTCATACTTTAAACTATGAATGAATGGCTACTTTAGCATAAGAGATCATATGACAATATATATATATATATATATATATGTATATATATAGGACATGGCTATTTTGTCACTAGTAACAGAATAATATTCTGTTACTCCAGCGCCCTATAGAGAACGAGATGAATTTTCTTCGAACTAGTACGCCCATGCGAAAAAATTCAAATCACCCACTCAAGTCGTCTGCAACCACCTCTTCCCACTCGCCGGCCTTCCCCTCCGCCCCGTGCGCCACCGGCAAACCTCCACCCCGCGCACCCCCTGGCCAGCCTCCACCCCGCACGCCGCCGGCCAATGTCCATCCCACGCTCCCGCCGGCCACCCTCCACCGCGCGTGCCACCGGCCAGCCTCCATCCCGCGCTCCCGCAGGCCACCCTCCACCCCGCGCGCCCGCCGGCCAACCTCCACCCAGCACGCCCCCGGCTACCCTCCACCCAGTGCGCTCGACAACCATCCTCCATCATGCGTGCCCCCGGCCACCCTCTGTCCCATGTTCCCGCCGTCCTTCCTCCTGTCGCGCCACCCAACAGCCACCAACATCGCTCATCGCCTGCCTCTGTCGTGTACGGGACTGGATATGCCCCCCGACACCTCTTCCTCCCCCTGCCCCCGCACATGGAAGCTAGTGGATGGTGCCATTCGATGCTGCTCTACTCCATCAACTTCAACCACCGGCTCATGAGGTGCACGCCATGTGTTTGCTAAATTGACTCAGTGCAGTGGAGCACCATTTTTACTTTGTTTCATGTTCATTTGTAGGTAGCTCATTCTTGCCAAATGTTGTAGCTTAGATGACTTCAGAATGTTTATCGTGTGTGCTCTACCATCGCGTGCTAGTCCAAGAATTCCTATCATCAGATAAGTCCATGTACTACTACCATGGGAGTTCAAAGAAATTCCTGTAACACACGCCGTGCCCCGGCCCCATGTTCCGGCATCGCCCTCCACAGCCTCAGCACGTAGGCCATTCACCTCCGCCACCCAGGCCGTTCACCTCCACCACCGATGTATGTTCAATGTCACCAGGAGAACCCTGTGCGTCAACACCCCTGTCAACCCCATGCGACTTTGTTCTCTCAGCTTCAAAGAGGGTTCAGTTCAGAACTTTGAACGCCCAGAGGTTCAGTTCAGAACTTGGCCTGATGATACATTTGGTTTCTTTTCTGCAGCTCACATAACCCAAATAACAACTGATCATTCGATAAATTTTGGGTTCATCTTCACACTACGCAGGAGTGCATATTCTTCTGCTTGTAAGTTCTAATAATAGATGGGTGGTTTTGCTAATCAGTTCAAGCTCAAATAACAAAATTCCTCACTGGATTGCATCGTTCTTATCTATTGTTTTTTTGCTCGATTGATATCATCCACTACAAGTCCTTTTCTCCAGCCATGATAGAGATCCATTCAAACTAGTTGTTCTATGTTTACACATTCAGATATACTAGTTGATCTGTTGAAAGATACGATGTGTGTACTGTTGAAAATCTCAAACATGTTTTACTCAACTTTAGAAAACATGTAATATTGTTGTGCTGCTTTGCAGTGTCTCCAGCAGTCCTACTTCTCCATGATGACAAGGACGATGTCGCCATGCGTGCACACTCTCCTTTCTTTCTACTTCCTAGACGGTGAGGAGCTCCAGCAGGTGGCCGCCGGTGGGATCCGTAGGTCAGCCCCCATCTTCCATCTCCCCTACTCTCCTCTTCAACAGGAGCAACACCATTAGGAGCTCAAAGTAAAATGAGGACGGCTGCAGCGATGCACTGTGCATTTCACCCGCTCCTGTCCAACAAGTTCCCACCGTGCATTTTTGTGTGTGTAGAAATTCGGCTAATCTAGTTCATGAATTTGGTCTACTTGTTGTAATCTGTCAGTTCAAGACAAGTGCCTTCTGATCCTAGAAATTAGGTCCTTTGTGAATATTGCTTTTTTCAGAAAGAAATAGACTTTGTAATTGCATCACATGGTGTACTGATCAACATAAACATGGTGTACTGAGCAAAACATACACATTCTATCTATTTAGCCATGAGTAACACTTAAAAAGTTTGATATGCACAACAACAAATTGAGTCTTTGATACAGGAATACACACACCCAATGCCACTGTAGATAGATAGATGGCCACCCCCTGCCTGATGTGTTTAATTCGAAGTTCCAAACCCAAACTAAACTGCTCCTGCTGCTTAACAAAAAAATCACTTATTTGAACTGAGGAATATTACTTATTGCCATGATCTATTGAAGCCAAGATCCGCTACAACATTCAAATCCCTTCAATTCACTTCTATCTCCCTTGATAAGTTTAGTGTGTGTAATGGAAAAAACAAAAAATATAATAGTTCAGTTCACTTCAACCAGTTGATATTGGATTATATTGGTTGATTGCAAAATACTTTGTTGTTTGCACATCACCGTGGCCCTGCTCCCTAACCAACACCACCGTCCAACAACATGGCCCTGCGCCCTGACCATCGCCATGACCCCTCCTTCTTGCGCTGCCGCATCGTGCACTCACCACGCCGTGTGTGGCATCCTCTCGGCGAAGCGCCCGTGCTGTGTCACGGGCCAATTTTCCGGTGCCACCCTCCGCCGCCTCAGCGCACGGGCAGTTCACCTCCGCCACCCCAGGCCGTACACCACTACGAAGAGAGCCCGTTCAACTATGTGATAGAGAATTTTTGTACCAGACTTAGTATTAGTTCGGTGTGTAATCTATCCTCAATCCATGAAAAATCACAGAAATAGTTGGTGTGTGTGCAGAAATATCGTCAATGCAAGTTTCAAAAATATGTAAGTTTAGATATATCACCTAAATAATGATTTGCAGCAAGTTTCTTCAAAATTCTGTAAAGTTTAGATATATCACCTAAAGTATCGTCAGTGCAAGTTTGAAAATTCTGTAAGTTTAGGTATATCATAAAGAAAAACTGATGAGTCACCGTCTGCTTTATATTCATGTTCTCTGCAGCACAGGTAGCAGTGGGACTGACTGGGAGTGATCCCTAAACCATTTGATTAAATGCCATGGTTTCCAACTATGGTAATGCTACTAGAAAGTGTTAGAGGCCACGAAGCCCCTTGGCTTCCCCAATAAGCAGGTTTGGCTAGTCCTGAAGCGCCTCCTCAAGTTTGTGAGTACGCGATGCGTCGATGGATGCATCCTAGGCGGCCAAGCACGGCGTGTTTTGTCCTGCACCCAGAAGCTTTGGAGGCGATGTGTTGCCCTTAGTACTTTCTTAACAAATCCAGTAGTGCTGGTTCATATAGAACTTGAAATTACCTATCTGCCACGGGGATGTACTGCCCTCAGTACTCTCTCAACAAATCTAGCAGTGCAGGTTCTCTGGTGCACTAAGTATTTCCGGTGGCCATGCCTGCTTATATATTTCTGCTTTCATGTATTAAACCTTGAAGTCAAGTAATATTTCATGATAATATGTGAACTGAAAGAAATGTTCAACTATTTGTTATTTTAGCTGAGTTTAATTTCTTATTCTCGTTTAGTTTAAATTCGTATTCTACTTTAGTTCAATTTCTAAAATTTTGTTTAGTGTTATACATACCCAAGACTATAACTCTTGGATGATTACATTAGATGAGTTAATTAATTAACTATGTTTTCCAACCTCAGGTGCAACCTTGCCAGCAGCATGTTGGCGGTTCATCTGTTTTTCTTGTCGCTGCTCCAAGCCGCATCACCTCATGCCGTCATCATCTCTGCAGGGCCACCGCTCCAACCTGTCCCCTGTCGCAGCCCCACCACTCATTGCCGATGCACTCCAACCCAAGGACCTCCAAGATGGAGGTCGCCTCATAGCCTAGCGACGAGGTAACTCATCTTCCTTGTGCGTCCTTCGCCCACTGTGCACCCTGCTGCCCTTGACTTCCTTCCTCACAGGCATGCTACCCAACTTTTATTTTAATTTTTAGTTTAACTTGTGTGTTCTTTTCAGTGCATTATGCTTTAAATGTGCAGAGTCCTGAGGCAAAATGATACATTTTAGTTTGCTTTGCCGCAAGGGCATTGCTGAAACTTAACTTCCGTCTAAACCTATAACCATCCATTTCGAAAAAAGATGCTACTTTACTTTGCATGGATCCTGAATAAACACCATAGGGATGGCTAAACTTATTTGCTCTAGTCATCCTTGGTGCCCTTGCTGAATAAATACCACCAAGAATAGAAAGCAAATAGCTTCTGTCTAAACTTATTTGCCCTAGTCGCCATTCCCCCCAATGACACCGGCTCCTCCACCACCATTGCAGTGCTCTAGATGTCATCCTGGAATAGCAAGGATGACTTGGTAGTCACTGGGATTCCCTGCAGTGGCCAAATCGCGCTTCTCGTGATCTCCGCCTCCATCATCTTCACTTCGCCGGAGCAATCAGTCCAGAGGAGGAGGTGTAGCCGGTCCACCCGATCTCCGACGTCTTATTCCACCTCCAAAAAAATTCTTTTTGATTTCTATTCTTCATCACAGGTTCACTTCTATTACCTCGGTGTAAAAAGTGCCAAAAAGATCAGTTCGGACTTACTAAATGTCCATATTGCACATAGTATTTGCATAGTCTTAAATTTCTGGAAATCAAGCTTCCATACAAAGAAGGTTCAGTACAAGAAAAATGGGTCAGTCAGTTCATCCATATGCAAACCCTCGTAACAAAACCTACCACTGGAGTTCCTTCCACGATGCCTCGACGTCCTGTTCAGCCATGGATTCTTGCCATCCACCACGCCACCAGGAACACGATTGGTGAGAAACACCTTCATGCTCCTCCTCTCCTACTCTTCAGTTCACATACTGCCATCCATGAAGGCCATTTTTTCTTGTAATCTAGATTTTAATCCAACTGAAAGTTCAGGAGTTCTTCAGGGGACTGCTCATAAATGCAAAAAAGAGACATAGAGAGAGAGATGCAAAAAAGACACACATATATATAGAGAGGCTACTACGGTTCACTTGGGGGATGCTTTATTGTGCAGGATTTGGGGGGTGCCTAGTCTGGTAAGGGTTTTCAAGTATAACATGTGTGATAGTGGCAATTTTCAAAAACTTTAATAGTTCAAGTACATAAGAAAACATAAGTCCACTCTGTAAAAACAACAGTAAACGCAGAAAGTTCAGTTTTGCTATATACGATTGGTAATGCTGATGTGTTCCTTTGTGGTTTAGATTTCGACAGTAAACTATGCAAACAATTTAAAAGTACTCAAGTCCAACTTGCAAACCAGTAGCAGTCCTATAGTGCAACATGCATCAAATTAAAAAAAATAGCAAACCTGACATGAAGCAAATTCGCATCTGGTTGTTTATTTCGTAGCTCATTGTTTCTAATATAAGCCAATGCTTCTATTCTAATCTAGTTTTTTATTTTGTAGATCACTTTTTCTAATATAATGGTAAAAGCCAACTAGATGAAAAATTCTCTGTGTTAGCGATCTGTACTAGTGCTCATCAGTATGGCAAGCAGCATTACCGATTAGTATGACTTACACAAATACTAGTACCGATTAGTACTTTCTTAATGTTAAAGATGAGCAGTAAAAGATACAAGTTGCAACTCCAGGGCAACCTGTCTTGGATCCTTTTCAGATTCAGGTAATAAATGTTTGGTATTCTTATATACTTGCATCAGTTCAGACTCGCGGATACAATAAGTTGAGGGAAAACCCGTACAAAAGTTCAAAGTTGAGAAACAAGGGTTCTTTGTTTCAATGTTGGCTAGTGTATGCAGATTGGTGTGCATGAATTTCATAGTTGGATGGCTACTAATCTCTATAAAACCTTGGAAGTAGTGCTTGCATTACTAGTCCAACCATACTAGGTAAAACTGAATGTACGTAGCCAGTTCAATAACATCATCTCCTTGTGCAAAAAAGTAGTTAAAAAGGTCAAACTGACATCTGCTTCAGAATGTCGCACAAAAAATATTTATCTGTATTTGTCTTTTTCATGTTGAATTATTTGAAGTAAAACAAAAATAGCTCACTTTTGTGACTTTCATCATTTGAAAATCTACATGCCTGCAGTTCAAGGATGGACACCCCAAGTTCTCAAGCAGCACAGTTATCGCACAATGTCGAACTTGCTGCTGCACCATCTTCACCAAGTCAAACTTGCAGCAGCCAGGGGATCCACAAATCGTTGGGAGCTGTCCAAGTCAAGCTATGACCGCAGTCCAAGTGTTACTTCGACCACCATCTTCACCCAACGCTGCACCCATTGAGCACCCACATAGTGAGAACACCATCTCATTTTTCTTTGGACATTTTCTTTCTAATTCATGCTCGCTGATGGATCAACTACTATTCATTTAGTTTGTACTCTCTGAACTGTGGCTGGGGTTCTTCGCGCGCTAGCGCCACTACCGGCCCCATATAGCTAAGTCCTTGGCCCACTGCACGCCCTGCTGCCCTCGACCTCCCTCTCACAGGCATGCTAACCCAACTTTTATTTTGATTCTCAGTTCAAGTTGTGTGTTCTTTTCATTGCATTGTGCTTTAAATGTGCAAAATCTTGAGGAAATCCTGAAATATTATGTGTGCAATAAAGGTAATTAAGTGCCTTTAGAAATTTTGACAGTCCATCCCAGACTAAGCAAACAGTACATGTTAGTGTTGGTTTTTAAGAGAATTTAGTATTAGTTGATCAACATTTTGATGTTTTTCACTATGTCTGCACTTCATTATAGTTAAGCATTGATCCATTTCTCAGCTGCAAGTAAATAATGTTCTTGCACTTAATAATAATGCCCTCCCCCTCTGTTTCTCTTCCTCTCTAAATCCCCTTTCTGTCACTAATTTATTTTCTCCCTGAATGCAGCACGAGGGAGGCTGGAGCGACTGCAGATCGATGACAAGAGCCACTTCAGTTCTGTTGTTCGTGTATTGGAAGTACGTATCCTCTATCCGGGCAGGATATAGGGGTGATTTCTCCCCTAATGCAACCTATTTTGTAAGTAGCCCGAGACCCATCATGTCCTATATACAAATTCAGAGTTTAACACATCAATGGAAGTTTGTTCTGAAAACTAAAATTGTTCGGGATGTACTGATAGATTAGTTGTTAATTATTGTAGTGTTTCGTTCTTGCGGAATAAAAATAAGATGTATGGCTTACTTCTTGGCCCAGCTGAGAGAACCCTCATGTTGAAAAGTATAAAGAAGTTTTGAAGCAATTCCTAGTGTCTTTAGAAGCATTCATGGTTAAAAGCAACGACAATATCCTCCGTTCAAGTTGAGCACTGGTCATCGTCCAAGTTGAGCACTAGATGCCGTCCAACTTCAAAGAGGATTGTATGCAAGTATAGAAGTTTGTTTTAGTGAGAAAAATGCGGGTTTTTGGACAATGTTCTGTATGTTTGATTTGCTCAACCTTAGAACTTGGAGATATCCACTCTATTTTTCTATGAGGAAGGCACACATGAGATCATGTGCAATGGTTATCCCCCTATTTTGTTTCTTCAAATGTGTATTTTGTTTCTTATAATGTGTTGTTCCCCTGTTCAATGAGGAAGAAAAATAGTGAAAATATCATTCCAGACTTGTACGGTAGAAAGTGTGGAGAAGAAAACAGAAGTTTTAAAACAAGGGAATGGTAAAAAAATATAAGTCCATTCAACTATATAAACCATGCAGGTATGATGGCGATGACGCCGTCAGTAAGGATGAGAAGGCAAATTTAAAACTAAAACAAAAAGAGTTTCAAGTGATTATTTTTTGAGAAGTACAAACTCTCTAGTACCATAAGTTTTAATATTATTGTGCAAAAGGTACAAAAAATGAATGCCCAGAAGAAAAGAACACTTACTGATAGAAAGAAAATACCTTGTGAAAATTTAGAGCATAAAAAGGTCGAGTTGTAGAAATAATGAAGTGCAGAACTTTGATGCAAAAGAAAAATTAGAAGTTCAAGAAGAAAACACATACAATATTTTCTTTTATATTTAGTACAAAGTTGAGACACTTATTTTGGGACGGAGGGAGTATAAAGAAGTTTTGAAGTAATTCCTAGTGTCTTTAGAAGCATTCATGGTTAAAAGGCAACGACAACGTCCTCCGTTCGAGTTGAACACTGGTCATCGTCCAAGATGAGCAGTAGGTGTCGTCCAGGTTCAAAGAGGGTTGTATGCAAGTACATAAGTTTGCTTCAGTGAGAAAAATGCGGGGTTTTGACAATATTCTGTATGATTCATTTATTCAACCTTAGAACTTGGCGATATTCAGTCTATTTTTCTATGATGAAGGCACACATGAAGTCCTATGGAATGGTTACCCCCTAGTGCTTCAAAGATTCGTATTTTGTCCTCAAAATCAGTACAACGAAATTATCAGTATCAGTACAAACGCTCGAATTAATCAGTTCAACAATACTAACATGATGGTGTGATGAACTGCTAAAAATAATTATATCCCCCTCATAAAAATACAATTAACCCCCTAGGAACAGCGGGTCCATGACATGTTGTCCATACCGAGGGTGAACTTCACAAAAAAATTCATAACAAAAACATCGCTAGCTAGCGACAGGCACACAAGAAAGAGGTCAGAGACAAGGAACTATACCTTTTCTGAAGGAAGCTTGCTCAAACTCAGCATTCTCGTTGTTAAATCTTTCACTCTATTATAGGCAATTTTCAGCTTCTTTTTTTAACCAGAAGATTCATTCTATTACTAAACCCGCGCAGCGATCTCATTGGCGACTAGCACTAAAACACAGTCTGGAGCTTGCTCGATCCATGAAAGATCAACACCTCTTGCCCTGAAGCCAAACGCGACTAGTTCATGGGCCGCCTTATTACAGTCCCTTCTACAAAAATTGAAACTAAATGACTCAAAGTTTGCATGACATACACTATGGGTCTCGTATAATAGGACGCCAATTGTGGCCCAGTCATAATCATCAGAGTTCAGAGCTTGGACAAGGACCCTGGAGTCAGATTCGGGTACCACTCTGTGTAGGCCAAATTCAGCACTCGCTTCTGCTGCCCTCAAACCTGTCATCGTCTCAGCATGCAGAGGTCCCGATATGTGCTGCATATATCCATCTGGCCGCCAAGAAATCACCTTGATCTGAACGAAAAACACACCCCCAGGCTCCCTGTCCAGTATCCGCATAAAAGGCGGCATCAAAGTTAATTTTGACAAAGTCAGCAGGTGGCCGCTGCCAAATTTCCTTTAACTGATTAGTAGCTTGCTTGGGCTGAACAACAGCCTGCGTGAAGTCCTGAATATGCTGACGGAGATGGGTAGCACATCAGCGCACTTGCATCTAGACATACATTGACAAGTACTCAGAGAATACCACAGAACTATAGACAGTGGAGGTAGAGAGCAAAAGGGCGTACACTCAAACATATATCTTTACAACAAACTGTAGTTTTTCAACAAGATTTTTTAGTAACGGGGGATCCAACCGAAGCACACCACCCTTTTTTCCTACAAACATAAGTAAAATGAACCTCAAGAGCAAATCACTAGCGGACTGCATTTGCACTTCCATTTATCTTTAGAAAAAAGCACAAAATGGTGAACTGCAGTAGACGACGACATGAACATCTCATAGTTGTGCTTGCAGGAGGACGTTGGGGGAGAACGGTCGGTGGCGCCGGGTGGACAGGGTCGTTGGTGCCACACGGGCTGAGGAACAGCCAGAACAGAGCTCGGCCGGCCTCCCGGCCATGGGCTCGGTATCGGGAGGCTCCGAGGTCATGCGCCCGACCAGAACGGAGCTCTGCCAGCCACACGGCCACGGGTTCAGAATCGGGAGGCTCTGCGGTCGCACGCCCGCCAAAACAGAGCTCCACCGACCACCCGGCCATGGGATCGAAATCAGGAACTGTGGCAGCCGCTCCACTTGCTTGGGAAAGGCGGGAGGAGGGGGAGGGGATGGGGAGGGGGAGGGGGGCATACGAGCATGAAATCGTTCGAGCAGCCACGGATCTTAGGCGCGTCGACGTCCTGCGATGTTGCCACCGGCAGCCGCCCCCGTGAGCGCCGCCTCCGTCGCCCATCACCGCACCTAGGATGGGGTCGGGGTTGCCGGCAGGGAGGCTGGCGGGTGGAGGGATTGGCCGTGAGCAGCTCCATCGATGGCTGGAGTGGCCGACGAAACGGGGAGAGAGAGCGGAGGGAGCTCTTATTTACTCTTTTAATAAAACCCATCAGTTCAACGAAATGACGTTAACAGTACAACAGCTCGAATTCATCAGTTCAACAATGGTAACAGAATAATATTCTGTTACGCGAAACAGAATAGCCCAGATGTGTGTATATTCTGATCACGGGATCAGAATAATATTCTGATCACAACCTGACATGCCTCACTAGTAGTACGTTGAACTTCCCTGTGAACTAGGTTGAACTTCCGCCAACATTGCCCAAATGGGGCTTGCGATATACTGTTGGAAAGCTATGGACACCAATATCATGACCCAACTTAAATTTTTGCCAAAATATAAGCGGTTTAAGAGCAGTTTTGAAAACCGTTTTTTCTTCGCACAAAAAACGTGAATCGTATTTTCGATCGCATTTCTAAACCGTTTATCGGAATGAGGCATATAATATGGCGTTGGAAAGCTGCTGCAAAACCGCTCCTTCCATATGTTGAAAGTTTTCTCTAATTCCTTATGGTTAAAGAGTAATTTGAAAAAACGTAAAATTTCGTAAACCGAACAGCTGAGTTCGTTTTTTCGATGTCATTTCTAAATGGCTAATCCAATGGAGGCATATGATACGGCGTTGGAAAGCTTATAAAAATGCGCTAATTTTTCATCTTGACAGTTTTTCTCTAGTTTTGAATGGTTTAAGAGTAATTTACAAAATGGTCCAAGTCCTACTAAGTTCGTATTTTCGAGCTAATTTTTTAACCGTGCGTCTGAATGCAGCAAATGATATGGCATTGGAAAGCTTGAACAAATGCGAAACTTTTTGTTATGTATTGTTTCTCCCAATTATTTACGGTTTTAAGTCAGTTTTGAAAATGGCGAAAAACATATTTTCGTCGTAATTTCTACAAACTTTATCGGAATGGGGCAAATAATATACCGCTGAAAAGCTACGGAAAATGCGAAACTTCCGTTGGAAAGCTTGAACAAACGCGAAACTTTTTGTTATGTATTGTTTCTCCCAATTATTTGCAGTTTTAAGTCAGTTTTGAAAATGGCAAAAAACGTATTTTCGCCGTAATTTCTCCAAACTTTATCGGAATGGGGCAAATAATATACCGCTGAAAAGCTACGGAAAATGCGAAACTTTTTCATGTTGATGGTTTTCTCTGATTCCTAGCCGTTTTCAAGTAATTTCGAAAATGGCGGGATCATGCGTTCTCCCTTTATCGCTAAACAGATTCTTAAAAAAATGCACCGTGTGAAGAACCTGAACTTCTCGGCGCGTGTACCTGAACTTCACTCTGTTTTTCACGTGATTTTTTTGCTCATAGGTCTCCATCCATTGCTCGTAACTCTCCATCCATTCACCGGAATTGAGCAGGTGATATACCAATGGAAAGCTGCTATGAGCACACAAGTTTCCCGTGTTGATCGCTTTTTCATACGCGTGACGATTTTAAAAGTTTTGCATCTGAAATTCATTCAGCGTAGTAGTTGAACTTCCTGCTGTTTTCACGTTGAACTTCTGTGACGTATTTTTGTTTGTAATTTTCTTATCCATTCGTTAGTGTTACACAAATGATATTTCTTTTGTATAAACCTATCTCACAATTTTTCTAACTTTCTCCGATGGAGGATTTGAACTTATATCAACAAACTTTTAGTCTTTGCTTTTTTGTTAATTTTAATACAAAATGCACACCATGTAGTACGTGAACTTCTCGCAGTTATCAATTTGAACTTCTCTCGGTTACGTGAAAATATCTGAGTTTTTTTATGAATTTTTAATCTAATTTTCTTTAATCTTTTTTTATGAATTTTGAAGCGCTCTATTTTCAAAAGTTGACCTTCTTGTTATTTTATTTTTGAACTTCTTGTTTCCATTCTTTAATAATGAGGAAAATCTATGTTTTTTATAATCGTCGAACTTCTCCATCTTTTTAATATGTACTTCCTGGTTTTATTTATTAATCCTTTTTTACGAATTTTGAAGCGCTCTATTTTCAAAAGTTGAACTTCTTGCTATTTTATTTTTGAACTTCTTGTTTCCATTCTTTAATAACGAGGAAAATATGAGTTTTTTATAATCAACGAATTTCTCCATCTTTTTAATATGGACTTCCTGGTTTTTTTCTTAATCTTTTTTATGACATTTTGAAGCGCTCTATTTAAAAAAATGAACTTCTTGTTATTTAATTTTTAAACTTCTTGTTTTCCATTCTTTTAATAACGAGGAAAATCTGAGTTTTCTATAATCATTGAACTTCTCCATCTTTCTAATTTGGACTTACTGGTTTTATTTATTTCAGTAACGGAAAAAAATCCTACTTTTTGATAGACATCGGACCGCTCCATTTTTAAATTTGAACTTCTAGGTTTATTTTAATAAAGAAAATCCTTTTTTATAAAATTGCCCCAGGGCCTAAACCCTAAACCAGGAAGGGAAGAAGGCCACGACGGCAGAGAAAGTGAGCCTATATAGGTCGAAAATCCTTTTGGACTTCTTCGTTTTATTCTTTAGTAATGTGGAGAATCTGTGTTTTTTATAAACATTAAATTGCTCTATCTTATAATTTGGACTTCTTGTTTTATTTTCCAATAACGACAAAAATCCAAGTTTTGTAATAAATTAAAAACATTGAACCACTCCCTTATTTTAATTTGACCTTCTAGGTTTTTTTTAGAAATGGAAGAATTAGTTTTTATAACTTCAAATTTAAGATGGGGAAAATCCTTTTTATATATGAGGGAGATCATGGGACTTGAACGGCCTGGGTTCACCAATTTGAACTTCAAGAAAAGTTGAAAATTAATTATTTACTCGGCTCTTTGCAAACAAGGGATGTCTGGATGTATGCCAAGTCAATTTTTTCATATGCCTAATACAGAAACAATGGAACAAGAAGAAACGTATTTTCAATTATTCTCTCGGGTTGTTGCCATACCAACAAAGACATGTTGTATCTCTTATTTCTCACCACTCAGAACAAAAAAGGTAGAAAACACATTTTTTGGGGGATGGTCGGTGCTCCCTCAAGCTTGGGGAAATAACTACAGGAGAACCAAAACTGATTTTTTTTATGTTGGCACTTCAGGTGAAATGAAACCGCTTGCTCCCTTTTTTCATCAAGTAGGATAACACAGCAAACATTAGACCACATATATTTTACAACCAAAACGAGGCTACATTACAGCAACCAAGGAGATGCTGGGAAGAAACAAGCTGATCAGATTTATTATAACAAATAATATGCTAAGTACCAAAGTTTATGTGTTAACGGCCAAGGGGCATCTAACAAAATTACAAACCACACATAGAACAGATACTATGGCTGCATTATTTGTCATCGTAGTCGTGACTTTTCAAAAGAAGTTGTAGTCCCAAACTGAAGAGGCCATATGTGTTGACACAAGTTAAACAGAAGAGCAAGACTAGTGAGAGCTTCTCGCAATCTCTAATGCATATCTTCGACTGAAGTTGCACTCTCGAGCTTAGCTTTGTCGACAATGGCCTTTGATCTCGGGAGCTGTGGAAGAAGAAGCGAGAATTCCTGAAATATTGCAGAGATGTTGTTAGGAATCCAGAATGGTTCTTACAAATGAAGTACGAAAGTCAAAGGAATGGCTACTATCTTGGTATTAAGTTCAATAGAAGTTGCAAGAAGATATTGCCATGTTGAAGTTGTTGTCCGTATTTTATTACCTTTCAGGTTCCACTCTCAAGGAAAACACCCTTCAATCGACTATGTGCAAGATATAACAAGGTAAAAGATTGTCAAAGAGGTCAACAAAGATTGTTGTGGCTAGATAACAAGAAAATTTGTCAGCCACAGGTTCTTTTTGGGCTCCCCTGCATACACACAACAATCATCAACTTCCATATAAATGGACTTCAATTCTCTAACAACATGAACTTTGTTGTTGTCGCTGTACATGAACTTCTCCTGTAACCAAAGAGAGGATTTTTTTTTGTTTAAGGCATATACACAAACAGCTTGTGTGCACTGCTAGTAGAAGAGAGGAAAGCTCGATGTGGACACCCTGGGGCGTGGGGTGCAGAGTGGAAGGCGGCAGTAGCATGGAGGAAGAGGGGCAGTAGTAGCATGGAGGAAGAGGGGTGGCGGCGGCATGGAGGAAGAGAGGCGGTAGTGATGACTAGGTGGTGCACGGCGGCTCTGTTTCGCACAGCGGAGCCGGGAGGCCGGCCGGGAGGAGGAATGTGGCAGTGCAGGGTGGTGTGGGCGGCTCTCACGCCAGCGGCGGAGGGAAGAAAGTGAGCACAGGGGAGAGCCACCGGTGGGGGAACATGCATCGAGTAGCCGATCTGGGAGGCACTGGAGGGAAGAAGGCCGCAATGGGAGAGGAGGAAGGTCGCAGCGGCAGAGGAAGAAGGTCACGGTGGCCGAGGAGGATGGATGCGTGCCGCCGTCGGTGGTCGAGGAGCGGCGGCGTGGGTGTCGTCGGAAGCTGCGGCGGGTGGAGGGGACTGGGAACCTTGGCGGCGACCCGGGAAGATGCGGGGGCGGCGGCGAGCCGGGAGGAGGAGGCCGAGCACGGGAAGGAGGAGGCAGCATATATACACACACACACATATATATATATATATATATATGTTGCTACTCTAAGAATGATCATGATGCCCCCATGTCCGTATTTTATTTTATCGACACCACTATCTCTAAACATGTGGACATATTTTTTGATTTCGGCTTTTGTTTGAAGACAAGCGAGGTCTAATGTCGGGACCCCGATCCTAGGTCACATCGATCTAGCCGGTAACACATCATATCACTTTGTGGCCTCACGCATGGTATTTCCACGGGTGCCATCTTACCTGGCCCGGGACCGTTTGCGCCTTTTGGCTCACGTATATGATAGTGTCGCTAGCATCCATATGACAAAGAACCCGGGCCGACATGGCTAGTCGTGAACCCAAAGAGGCACTAACCCATGGGGACAGGCATACATGAATCAACCTCGAGCATGTCGGTCAACAGCGTGTGAATCCGGGCTGTAGCACTGGGCTAACAGGACTCTGGATGTCACCGCGTGACATTTCCCCGAAGGGACAGACATAGGAACGAGGTGAATCACATGCCGGCCAGTCAAGTGTCCTGAACAGTAGTGCTGGGCTAGCAGGACTCCGGTGATCCGGGCTGTAGCGGACTACTATTGCTCAGAAGCACTAGACTACATTTCCCCATATGATAGGCTGCCAAGGATAAACAACTAGTTAGTCGGATCCCACACATACCAAGCATTTCAATCATACACACAATATGCTCGATATGTGTGAATACAACATGGCATCACAACATAACTCTACAACTCAAGTATTTATTCATTAGGCTCCGAGGAGCGAGATATTATAAACATGGGTCTCATGACCCAACAATCATAGCATACAAGTCAAAGCACATGCGGAAGCTTAACATGTCTGAGTGCAGACATCTAGAAATGAAAAAGGCTAAGAAGCCTGACTATCTACCAGATCCTGCCGAGGGCACAAGATCGTAGCTGAAGTATCAAGCTAAACGTCGAAGTCCACGCGGAACTACTAGCGAGACTGAAGTCTCTCTGCAAAACATAAATTAAGCAAACGTGAGTACAAGGGTACTCAGCAAGACTTACATCAGAACTAAACTACATATGCATCGGTATCAACAAGGGGGGTGGTGGAGTTTAACTGCAGCAAGACAGCTTTGACTTAGTGGCTAACCTGAACTACGATTGCGAGCAACTCTTTTGAGGTGGCGCACACGAGTCCACATATTCACCAATCAATACACCACTATGGATCCGCTCTCGTCTCCCTACGAGAAGGCCATCCATAGCACTCACGCTTATCTTGCGAGTTTTAGGGTATCCACTTTCACTTGTCTATGAACTATGCAAGGGGTCCAAGTTTCCATATCCGAGGAATCCGGCTATTCGAATAGATAATGATAACCCTGCAGGGGTGTACTTCTTCACACACGCTCTCACCATTTATAGCCCTGTACACGTCATGTACCTCGGCAACCTTCAAGCGGAAACCGGGCGAGGGTGTCGGCCACGGCCTACCTAAACACATAAGTCTCTAGTCCAGGTTTATCGCCTATTCGGGTTCCATCCGTGAGGAGATCCGGCCGGAGTTTCGCTCACAGCCCCAAACGATGTGTGCAGGGTTCCCGAGACACCAAACGGGCGCCCGGTACACCGTGCCACAGTGTATCTACCGCAACATAGCCCACCCCTAGGGTCAGCTCTACGCACGGCCGCCAACACATATCCTACAAACACCAGAAACTAGTTGCAACTCCTGGACAGAGTACTAGGGTGATTAAGAAGCCGAGAGGGTCCATTGGTTTCGGGCCCAATGCGCGGTAGTAACTGTTCATGGATCACAGACAAAGAACTCAGTTCCTAAGGACGGCTGCAATGAGACAACCCACCATGTACTCCTACATGGCCTCTCACCGCTACCTTTACCAAATCGTGTTCACACACTTAGCTCTCAACAGTAGTACATGTTTACACACCTCCGATTCATCCCCGATGAATCGGACCTGACTCAACTCTAAGCAGTAGCAGGCATGACAAACAAGCATGAATGAGTAGGCACATCAGGGCTCAAACAATTCCTACTCATGCTAGTGGGTTTCATCTATTTACTGTGGCAATGACAGGTCATGCAGAGGATAAGGGGTTCAACTACCGCAACAAGTAACAGATGAATCGTTGTTGTCCTAATGCAGTAAAAGAGAGCAGGAGCGAGAGAGTGGGCTTGTATCGGAATGAACAAGGGGGTTGTACTTGCCTGGCACTTCTGAAGATATCATTGGGTCTTTATCAGTGTCAACGATCACATCATCGGTACATCGTCTATCAAGAGGGGACAAATACCGGCAACAGGAGAAAGAAACACAATCAATGCAATGCACAATATGATGCATGATCATGACATGTCAATATGCTATGGTTTGAGCTAATGCAGCTAGCTATGATTTAAATGAAGTTGGTTTGAGTACAAGATTCAAATTCCAACCCCATATATGATTATTTAAATGCCCTTTATTTGTTTTGTCCAAAACAGAGGACAAACATTGTTCAAACATGCATGAAAATGGTACAGATGGATTCCTTGAATTTTTTTGATAATTTTACATATATAATTTATCTTATTTGGAGTTACGGTTGAATTTCTATGATTTTTAGAAGTTTTAACTATTTTCTGGAATTTCCTGGTTATTTAGAAATAAATCAAATCCAGAAAAGGACTTATTGCGTCAGCATGACGTCACCCTGATGTCAGCAGGTCAACTGGGCGCCTCCAGGTCAAACTGACCAGTGGGTCCCGCGTGTCAGTGACTCAGTTGGTTAACTGAGTTGATTAGGGTTAAACTAATACTAACGAAAATGTTAGCAGGGCTGGGCCCACCTGTCAGTGGCTTAGGTTTAGTTTAGCGAGGGGATTAGCACGTAACAGTGGTGATTAGCACTAACTAACATCTAACTAATCCAGCTAGTGCTGGCCCCACATGTCATTGAGCCAGGTGGGGCCCGACCGGGGTCAGAGTGGGTCAAACCCAGGCCGGCGGGGTCAAACCCACCGGCGTTTAGCCGCCGGCGAGGGCCGATACGGCGGCGCGGCTCGGGAAATCGCTATAGGGCCTCATTCGAAGCGTGCCTGGGTGCGTTGGAAAGCCCTTGCTCCCGCGCATCCAGCGGAGGCAGCAGCAGGTCACGGGGTGCCCAGAGTCGACGACGGCGAGCGCTGGGGCGGCGGCCGGAGATCGAGCGTCGACGGGAACGATGCTACAGCGCATGGAAGGAGCAACGGATGGTGGCTACGGCTCCGTGGTGGTGCGCTGAGCGTAGTGGCGCGCTTGGTTTCGAGCTCCAGTGGATGTGGCCACAACAGCAAGGAGCTCAGGCGGCGGTGCGCTCTCGGGTCCGGTGGCATCGGTGTTAGAGGAAGAAAACGAGCCAGGGGAGAGGGGGAAACGACACAGGAGCTCACAGCGAGGCTGACGAGCGCGAGGGGGAGGTCGGGGATGCACTGACGGCGGCGAATCGATGACGGCGACGCTCGGTGTAGGAGGTAGAAGATGGTGGTGGTGAGGGCGTTTGGGGGCGTCCGGCATCGCGTAGCTTGGTGGAGAGGACGAGGCAGACGTGGCGGAGCCCATGGACTGCTCGGAGAGGCAAGGGGAGCTCGGTGGCCACGGGGACAGCGGGCGGCGGCGATGGCTGCGTTCGGTTGCGCGCGTGAGTGAGAGACAGAGAAGGGGACGAGGGCGAGGGAGAGTGCGAGAGCGTCAAGGGGGTCCAGGGGGGTAGCGTGGCGTCGCAGAGGCCTAGGGGGGAAGGGGAGCTCGCCAGCGCGAAGCAGGAGCTGGCGCAGCCGGCGTCGTGCTCTGGTCTGCCTCTGCCTACTGGCAGAGGTAGAAGACGGTCATGCCCCTATGGGCTGGGCCTCTACAGTGGTGGGCCGAGGTAAGTGGCCAGGTACTATCTCTCTCTCTCTCTCTTATTTTCTGTTTCTATTTTTTTGCAGTATGTTTTGACTTATTTTAAAGACTAAAACACTTTATAAAATTCTGCAAACTTTTATGGGCACTATCTGATTTAAACCAGAGGCCCTCACCAAGTTTCAGAATATTTGGAGCTACCAAATATTTTATAGGAATTAGTAGCTCCAATTCAAATAAGTATTGACTTAGTTCAAAGGCCCAAATAATTATTTTTGTGAACCCAAAATATTGGTTTGAATTTTTACCTCTTGCCAATATTTTTAGAGAAAACAGGAACATTTTCTTGAACTTATTTGAAGCAATTTTATCTTGATCATTTTTAAAGGTATTCTGAGGCTTTGAAAATTCCTCAATTCAAATTTCATTTGAATTTAAACATGATGCAACCACCAAGCTAGTCCAAGGCCAAAGTAGGGCTAGGGATGTGACAGCTCACCCCTACTAAACAGGAATCTCGTCCCGAGATTCAAGCGTAGGGTAAGATGATGGGGGTACGCAACTAACGTAATCTTCACGATCCAGGTTGCACTTCAAATGAACATTGATTCAATCACCATCATTGTCTTGATGTCTTGCTCTGAGAATTTCATCCACTCATGACAATGAGAAGGAAGGAAAACCCTAAAGAGTCGATCTCCTCGAAGATCAGGCAACTCACGATCAACTCATGGAGTGAGACATAGAAACATCTCGCGAACTGAGAGGCAAAACTTGCATCAGGAGCGATAGAAGAAACAATTTGGCGAGGGTTTCAAAGTAGCGAGGGGAATTGCCATGATTCTAAAACAGGGCACCTCGGGGAAGGTGACGCAAAGAACTATTCCCTTAAGTGGCAAAAAGAATTACTTTTGATTCAGAGATCGTTGAAACTCTTCATACCAACTTAAGGCAATTTACAATTGATCGTTTGAGACAGCTTGAAGAGATGGCATACTTGGACTAGGATGGATGATGTGGACTACCTTGTTGAAGACAACGCAATGGATGATTTTTGCTTATCATCGGAAGTGGATGGGATCCATCGTAAGTCCACTTTTGAAGATGATCCTGAACAACAGCTACTGAGGTGCAAGCTGGGAACAAAATGCAAATGTTGGGAATGATTCTAGTAACTGGGGAGAAGGTTCACCGGCAAAGGTGATTCCACCAATCGGATGGCTATCGAACAACTGAGAGAACGGAGGCACATTCCAGTTAACGACAACATCAGAACCCAGTGCCCGAGCGTGCTCTCAAGAACTTGAGCATTTCCATATTCATCAAGGTTCTGCCAATATCCGTGTCAAGGATCCTGGCAACACAACATGCTACCATGATGAACAATGGTGGAAGATGCAGATGCAAAGGAAGATAACACTTTCTCAGATTTCGCCTTAGCGAAGCCAAGGAAACGAAATCTGGATGATCGACCGAGAGACATTTAGCACTCCGCTTCTAATGTTCTCCTTGATGTACTGGTTACCACGGTCATGCTTTAAGCATCGGCATAGCCACCAAGTAGTGGTCGGACTTCGGAATACAATAGATCCATAAGGAACAACTTCTGGAGTAAATCCTACGAAATCCTTATGGGAGGGTGGCCAACTTTCTTCAATCGAGATACTACAATAATAGGTCTTCCGGCTGGATGTGTTGGCCACGACATCCATTTTACCGTTTATCGAGAGACCAATATTATGGTTCTTGGAAGAAGCCCCAACCATCATATCTGCCGGAGATTCAGATTTGGTTGGTGTCAGGATATTCCAGACTCATAGAGTCTAGAAAGAAAATGAAGTTTTTGCAACACAAATCGACGAGATGACGTTGCGAGATTCTCGGGGAATGAACTACGATAGTAAGCTCCAAAACATGAGCTGGTTCTGCTACGAACATGTGAACACACTGTCCCAGACAAGCATGACCACGTAGTAGTCTTATAATAAAACACTGCCGAGTTCAAGTGGGGAACCATCATTGCGGATAACGAAGTCCTTGCGTAATTCTAGCCCCTAAGAAGAAACTTCCTCTCCTTGAACAAATCAATCAGTGGCTTGGTGTGCTAGGGATACATATAGAATGAAGGTTGCAAGTCTCCAAACCACAGTATACTTCGCACATATGCGTGACCGATTTGGGATGATTCCAGAGAAAGCAAGACAAACTTTCCCAAATTCACGGCGGCAACTTGCAACATATGCACATGAATCAGGGAACGTCACTACTTTCATCCAAACATATGCTTCATGAACGAAACACGAAGATAATGCTTATAAAGTTTCCAATGCTAGTGTAGCGTTCGACAAGAATCATGGGGGAGATAAAATGCTGCTGATGGGCTCAATAACAACTCATCGGTATTTCCATATCACTGGACTTCCACCATCATGTGAACGATGTGATAGTATTGGTCAGACCAAAAGATGTAATGGTGTATGCTCGAGGGATCAGCCACGAGTAAGACAACATTACGAACATCGTTGGTTCTGATTTGACTTGACGATATCCCATACTCAAGTCAAAGTTTTGTCAAGGCAATAGATCCAACAACTGATCACGAGGACCAATTGATGAAGATATCACCTTTCTTCAGCACACACACACACGAGGATATCCCTTAAGAGTGAACTAAGTAGATTAAGCTTTTATCTTCCAACTCTCCAAGTTGTTGTTTTAGCTTAACCAATTAGTTCAGGGGTATCCAACACAGGTTCTTGGGGAAAAGTGGTTTATCGGAAAACCAACTTGATCACGAACTCAACATAACGGTCAGGTGACAACCTGGTAACACTTCCGAGAAGATATCCGGAAAATCACGAACCACCGATATGTTACTAAGCTCAAGAACAACCTTGCTTTCAAGGCAAGAAGATGTGATCAAAAGAGCAAGGGATTGGCACAATCCTAACTCCTCGATCAAAGAGTGCACCAGAAATATGGACTAGGTAGCACGGTCAATCTTAGAATGATGATTTGATAACCAACACGCTAAGAATGAGAATTTCGTCCATTTACTACCAAGCAATATGGTTGCTAGGAGTATTGACTTCACACATCACGACTCACTTGCCGGCATTCCGGTTGCAACAACATGGAAACCGAGAAATGAATAATGATGGAGGGAGTATCACTACGTCAAGAATTCATGAGAGATGCTGCATTTCCTGACAATCCTGACATAAAGGGGGTAATACTCCGAGGTAGAACAGAACAAAAGCTGGATTGGCATTTTGATCTGCGGAATACAACCACTTTGACCCGATCCCAGAAATGGATGAGGTACTGGAGTTTGTTTCTCCTAGTTATTCCGAATAGAATGGCTTGATGGACCACAGAAGTAAAAGGCACTGATGAACATGAATGCACGACTACTTCTGACTATCAAGTGATAGACGAAGGTCGGAATACAACTGAAGAGGAACAACTCAAGGAACATATAATTTTCTGAGCTGTGGAGGCATAGATTAGTATGTCGAGCAAAGCTCAACATATTTCTTCCAGATAACCCATGCAGAAAGGTAGAACTGGCAGAGCCACAATATAGAATGGAGAACTCATCAAGAGCACTCTGGTTGTGATCCTTTGGTTCAAGAACTTCTGCCATAAGTGGTTCATAGTATTTGGAAGAAGGAAATACCACGGACCTCGAGGTCTATCACAAGGTTTACTAATGTCCTAAGGAACTAGCAAACACTATCAACATGAAGCGGATAGGGTGAATCTCGGGTTCAAAACCCAGGAATAGAATGCCTACTAACTAATAACATCACGGGATGCTTTTGAGAATAATGGCCAAAATCACACACTGGAAATACAAAACATGGCTAGATCACTAGGTGACTCCCTAAAACACCTAGGGTCATAGTAATGGCTTCAACATAAATGTCGAGGTAACGGAGTACCTCAACTCACCAATTAGTGTGATTAATCTGGCCCAAATGGACATCAGGAACAGGGGAAAGGATTTGCAAATGCATCAGACTATTTAGAAACCTGGGATGACTCGGACAGCATAACGGCTATAAATGCTCAAAATGATTTGAGACATCCTGCAAAATGGTGGCATAACCACTCAGAAGCACAATATCAAGGTTCGAGACCAACTATGAACACACAGAAGTAGTAGAAACTGAACTGGGCTTAAATCCAACAATCTTAGGCAACTACGGTTTAGTAACACGTCATCCTGATAGATAGATGAGAAGGCCTAATTCTTAATCCCCGTAGAAAGAAGAGGTTGACTCAGATCAGAAGGGCATAGGGTAAAGGAGTAAAAAGAGCCTTACGTTCCCTTCCACAATCAATTCCCTTATATAACTAAAGCATTTCTAGACTCAACTTCGACCAGTTTGGCTTGGTAATCCTACAGGCAGTCAGGCTCTGATACCAACGCTGTCGGGACCCCGATCCTAGGTCACATCGATCTAGCCGGTAACACATCATATCACTTTGTGGCCTCACGCATGGCATTTCCACGGGTGCCATCTTACCTGGCCCGGGACCGTTTGCGCCTTTTGGCTCACGTATATGATAGTGTCGCTAGCATCCATATGACAAAGAACCCGGGCCGACATGGCTAGTCGTGAACCCAAAGCGGCACTAACCCATGGGGACAGGCATACATGAATCAACCTCGAGCATGTCGGTCAACAGCGTGTGAATCCGGGCTGTAGCACTGGGCTAACAGGACTCTGGATGTCACCGCGTGACATTTCCCCGAAGGGACAGACATAGGAACGAGGTGAATCACATGCCGGCCAGTCAAGTGTCCTGAACAGTAGTGCTGGGCTAGCAGGACTCCGGTAATCCGGGCTGTAGCGGACTACTATTGCTCAGAAGCACTAGACTACATTTCCCCATATGATAGGCTGCCAAGGATAAACAACTAGTTAGTCGGATCCCACACATACCAAGCATTTCAATCATACACACAATATGCTCGATATGTGTGAATACAACATGGCATCACAACATAACTCTACAACTCAAGTATTTATTCATTAGGCTCCGAGGAGCGAGATATTATAAACATGGGTCTCATGACCCAACAATCATAGCATACAAGTCAAAGCACATGCGGAAGCTTAACATGTCTGAGTGCAGACATCTATAAATGAAAAAGGCTAAGAAGCCTGACTATCTACCAGATCCTGCCGAGGGCACAAGATCGTAGCTGAAGTATCAAGCTAAACGTCGAAGTCCACGCGGAACTACTAGCGAGACTGAAGTCTCTCTGCAAAACATAAATTAAGCAAACGTGAGTACAAGGGTACTCAGCAAGACTTACATCAGAACTAAACTACATATGCATCGGTATCAACAAGGGGGGTGGTGGAGTTTAACTGCAGCAAGACAGCTTTGACTTAGTGGCTAACCTGAACTACGATTGCGAGCAACTCTTTTGAGGTGGCGCACACGAGTCCACATATTCACCAATCAATACACCACTATGGATCCGCTCTCGTCTCCCTACGAGAAGGCCATCCATAGCACTCACGCTTATCTTGCGAGTTTTAGGGTATCCACTTTCACTTGTCTATGAACTATGCAAGGGGTCCAAGTTTCCATATCCGAGGAATCCGGCTATTCGAATAGATAATGATAACCCTGCAGGGGTGTACTTCTTCACACACGCTCTCACCACTTATAGCCCTGTACACGTCATGTACCTCGGCAACCTTCAAGCGGAAACCGGGCGAGGGTGTCGGCCACGGCCTACCTAAACACTTAAGTCTCTAGTCCAGGTTTATCGCCTATTCGGGTTCCATCCGCGAGGAGATCCGGCCGGAGTTTCGCTCACAGCCCCAAACGATGTGTGCAGGGTTCCCGAGACACCAAACGGGCGCCCGGTACACCGTGCCACAGTGTATCTACCGCAACATAGCCCACCCCTAGGGTCAGCGCTACGCACGGCCGCCAACACATATCCTACAAACACCAGAAACTAGTTGCAACTCCTGGACAGAGTACTAGGGTGATTAAGAAGCCGAGAGGGTCCATTGGTTTCGGGCCCAATGCGCGGTAGTAACTGTTCATGGATCACAGACAAAGAACTCAGTTCCTAAGGACGGCTGCAATGAGACAACCCACCATGTACTCCTACATGGCCTCTCACCGCTACCTTTACCAAATCGTGTTCACACACTTAGCTCTCAACAGTAGTACATGTTTACACACCTCCGATTCATCCCCGATGAATCGGACCTGACTCAACTCTAAGCAGTAGCAGGCATGACAAACAAGCATGAATGAGTAGGCACATCAGGGCTCAAACAATTCCTACTCATGCTAGTGGGTTTCATCTATTTACTGTGGCAATGACAGGTCATGCAGAGGATAAGGGGTTCAACTACCGCAACAAGTAACAGATGAATCGTTGTTGTCCTAATGCAGTAAAAGAGAGCAGGAGCGAGAGAGTGGGCTTGTATCGGAATGAACAAGGGGGTTGTGCTTGCCTGGCACTTCTGAAGATATCATTGGGTCTTCATCAGTGTCAACAATCACATCATCGGTACAACGTCTATCGAGAGGGGACAAATACCGGCAACAGGAGAAAGAAACACAATCAATGCAATGCACAATATGATGCATGATCATGACATGTCAATATGCTATGGTTTGAGCTAATGCAGCTAGCTATGATTTAAATGAAGTTGGTTTGAGTACAAGATTCAAATTCCAACCCCATATATGATTATTTAAATGCCCTTTATTTGTTTTGTCCAAAACAGAGGACAAACATTGTTCAAACATGCATGAAAATGGTACAGATGGATTCCTTGAATTTTTTTGATAATTTTACATATATAATTTATCTTATTTGGAGTTACGGTTGAATTTCTATGATTTTTAGAAGTTTTAACTATTTTCTGGAATTTCCTGGTTATTTAGAAATAAATCAAATCCAGAAAAGGACTTATTACGTCAGCATGACGTCACCCTGATGTCAGCAGGTCAACTGGGCGCCTCCAGGTCAAACTGACCAGTGGGTCCCGCGTGTCAGTGACTCAGTTGGTTAACTGAGTTGATTAGGGTTAAACTAATACTAACGAAAATGTTAGCAGGGCTGGGCCCACCTGTCAGTGGCTTAGGTTTAGTTTAGCGAGGGGATTAGCACCTAACAGTGGTGATTAGCACTAACTAACATCTAACTAATCCAGCTAGTGCTGGCCCCACATGTCATTGAGCCAGGTGGGGCCCGACCGGGGTCAGAGTGGGTCAAACCCAGGCCGGCGGGGTCAAACCCACCGGCGTTTAGCCACCGGCGAGGGCCAATACGGCGGCGCGGCTCGGGAAATCGCTATAGGGCCTCATTCGAAGCGTGCCTGGGTGCGTTGGAAAGCCCTTGCTCCCGCGCATCTAGCGGAGGCAGCAGCAGGTCACGGGGTGCCCAGAGTCGACGACGGCGAGCGCTGGGGCGGCGGCCGGAGATCGGGCGTCGACTGGAACGATGCTACAGCGCATGGAAGGAGCAACGGATGGTGGCTACGGCTCCGTGGTGGTGCGCTGAGCGTAGTGGCGCGCTCGGTTTCGAGCTCCAGTGGATGTGGCCACAGCAGCAAGGAGCTCAGGCGGCAGTGCGCTCTCGGGTCCGGTGGCATCGGTGTTAGAGGAAGAAAACGAGCCAGGGGAGAGGGGGAAACGACACAGGAGCTCACAGCGAGGCTGACGAGCGCGAGGGGGAGGTCGGGGATGCACTGACGACGGCGAATCGACGACGGTGACGCTCGGTGCAGGAGGTAGAAGATGGTGGTGGTGAGGGCGTTTGGGGGCGTCCGGCATCGCGTAGCTTGGTGGAGAGGACGAGGCAGACGTGGCGGAGCCCATGGACTGCTCGGAGAGGCAAGGGGAGCTCGGTGGCCACGGGGACAGCGGGCGGCGGCGATGGCTGCGTTCGGTTGCGCGCGTGAGTGAGAGACAGAGAAGGGGACGAGGGCGAGGGAGAGTGCGAGAGCGTCAAGGGGGTCCAGGGGGGTAGCGTGGCGTCGCAGAGGCCTAGGGGGGAAGGGGAGCTCGCCAGCGCGAAGCAGGAGCTGGCGCAGCCGGCGTCGTGCTCTGGTCTGCCTCTGCCTACTGGCAGAGGTAGAAGACGGTCATGCCCCTATGGGCTGGGCCTCTACAGTGGTGGGCCGAGGTAAGTGGCCAGGTACTATCTCTCTCTCTCTCTCTCTTATTTTCTGTTTCTATTTTTTTGCAGTATGTTTTGACTTATTTTAAAGACTAAAACACTTTATAAAATTCTGCAAACTTTTATGGGCACTATCTGATTTAAACCAGAGGCCCTCACCAAGTTTCAGAATATTTGGAGCTACCAAATATTTTATAGGAATTAGTAGCTCCAATTCAAATAAGTATTGACTTAATTCAAAGGCCCAAATAATTATTTTTGTGAACCCAAAATATTGGTTTGAATTTTTACCTCTTGCCAATATTTTTAGAGAAAACAGGAACATTTTCTTGGACTTATTTGAAGCAATTTTATCTTGATCATTTTTAAAGGTATTCTGAGGCTTTGAAAATTCCTCAATTCAAATTTCATTTGTATTTAAACATGATGCAACCACCAAGCTAGTCCAAGGCCAAAGTAGGGCTAGGGATGTGACATCTAATCTTGGGGGAGTTGATACGTCCATTTTGCATCATGCTTTTATATTGATATTTATTGCATTATGGGCTGTTATTACACATTATGTCACAATACTTATGCCTATTCTCTCTTATTTTACAAGGTTTACATGAAGAGGGAGAATGCCAGCAGCTGGAATTCTAGGCTGCAAAAGGAGCAAATATTAGAGACCTATTCTGCATATCTCCAAAAGTCCTGAAACTTCACGGGAGCACGTTTCAGAATATATAAAGAAGTACCAAAGGGGGGCCACCCACCGTCCACGAGGGTGGGCGCGCGCCCTACCCCCTGGGCGCGCCCCCTGCCTCGTGGGCCCGTGGCAGTCCTCTGATGCCCATCTTTGGCTATATGGAGTATTTCGTCGAGGAAAAAATCATAAGCAAGTTTCGGGAATAAACTTCGCCGCCACGAGGCGGAACCTTGGGGGAACCAATCTAGGGCTCCGGCGAAGCTATTCTGCCAGGGAAACTTTCCTCCGGGAGGGGGAAATCGTCACCGACGTCATCACCATCGATCCTCTCATCGGGAGGTGGTCAATATCCATCAACATCTTCACCAGCACCATCTCCTCTCAAACCCTAGTTCATCTCTTTTATCCAATCTTTGCCCTAAAGTCTTAGATTGGTACCTGTGGGTTGCTACTAGTGTTGATTACTCCTTGTAGTTGATGCTAGTTGGTTTACTTGGTGGAAGATCATATGTTCAGATCCATTATGCACATTAATACCCCTCTGATTATGAACATTAATATGCTTTGTGAGTAGTTTCATTTGTTCCTGAGGTCATGGGAGAAGTCTTGCTATAAGTAGTCATGTGAATTTGGTATTCGTTCGATATTTTGATGAGATGTATGTTGTCTTTCCTCTAGTGGTGTCATGTGAACGTCTACTAGATGACACTTCACCATTGTTTGGTCCTAGAGGGAGGCATTGGGAAGTAATAAGTAGATGATGGGTTGCTAGAGTGATAAAAGCTTAAACCCTAGTTTATGCATTGCTTCGTAAGGGGTTGATTTGGATCCATATGTTTCATGCTATGGTTAGGTTTACCTTAATACTTCTGTTGTAGTTGCAGATGCTTGTAATAGGGGTTAATCATAAGTGGGATTCTTGTCCAAGGAATGACAATACCCAAGCACCGGTCCATCTACATATAAAATTATCAAAGTACCGAACGCGAATCATATGAGCGTGATGAAAACTAGCTTGACGATAATTCCCATGTGTCCTCGGGAGCACTTTCCTTTGTATAAGAGTTTGTCCAGGCTTATCCTTTGCTACAAAAAGGATTGGGCCACCTTTCTGCACCTTATTTACTTTTACTATTTGTTACCCGTTACAAATTATCTTATCACAAAACTATCAATTACCTATAATTTCAGTGCTTGCAGAGAATACCTTGCTGAAAACTGCTTATCATTTCCTTCTGCTCCTCGTTGGGTTCGACACTCTTACTTATCAAAAAGACTACGATAGATCCCCTATACTTGTGGGTCATCACATAGCATGAAACATATGGATCCAAATCAGCCCCTTACGAAGCCACACATAAACTAGGGTTTAAGATTCTGTCACTGTAGCAACCCATCATCTACTTATTACTTTCCAACACATTCCCCTAGGCCCAAACAATGGTGAAGTGTCATGTAGTCGACATTCACATAACACCACTGGAGGAAAGACAACATACATCTCATCAAAATATCGAACGAATACCAAATTCACATGACTACTTATAACAAGACTTCTCCCATGTACTCAAGAGCAAACGTAACTACTCACAAATTATATTCATGTTCAAAATCAGAGGGGTATTAATGTCCATAAAGGATCTGAACATATAATCTTCCACCAAATAAACCAACTAGCATCGACTACAAGGAGTAATCAACAGTACTAGCAACCCACAGGTACCAATCTCAGGTTTTGAGACAAAGATCGGATACAAGAGATAACTAGGGTTTGAGAGGAGATGGTGCTGGTGAAGATGTTGATGGAGATTGACCCCCTCCTGATGAGAGGATCGATGGTGATGACGATGGTGACGATTTCCCCCTCCCGGAGGGATGTTTCCCCGGCAGAACAGCTCCACCGGAGCCCTAGATTGGTTCTGCTTCAAGACGGCGGCGCTTCGTCCCGAAAGCTTCCTTATGATTTTTCCAGGGCAAAAGACACCTTATAACAGAAGATGGGCATCGGAGGGCTTCCAGGTTGCCCACAGGGCATGGGGCGCGCCTAGGGGGGGTAGGGCGCGCCCTCCACCCTCGCGGACAGTGGGTGCCCCCCCCCTTTGGTGCTTTCTTTGCCCAATATTTTTAGTATATTCCAAAACTGACTTTTGTGAAGTTTCAGGACTTTTGGAGTTGTGCAAAATAGGTCTCTAATATTTGCTCCTTTTCCAACCCAGGATTCGAACTACTGGCATTCTCCCTCTTTATGTAAACCTTGTAAAATAAGAGAGAAAAGTCATAAGTATTGTGAGATGATGTGTAATAACAGCCCATAATGCAATAAATATCAATATAAAAGCATGATGCAAAATGGACGTACCAGTATGCCGCTATCAGGCTGGGGCATTGGCGCAGGCCGAACTGCTAATCTAGCTCTAGATGAGCTGGACTGTCGTTCTGCAGGGTAGACCGGACTCGTTTAGCAGTGTCCGGGGACATGACTGCCAGTGTGGCTTTCGGCTTAGTGAGGCCACCCTGCACGTCGGCTGTGAGGGCTGTGGTATGCTCCTCTGTATGGAGGGAGCGCTCCATGTTTCCATTGACTGTTATAATGCCACGTTGTCCAGGCATCTTAAGCTTTAGATAAGCGTAGTCTGGGACTGTATTGAAACGGGCGAAAGCAGTTCGTCCGAGTAGTGCATGATAGCCACTTCAGAATGGTACAATGTCAAAGACCAGGTCTTCGCTCTGGAAGTTATCCCGTGAGCCGAAGACAACCTCCAGCATTATGGATCCTATGCAATAGGCCTCTACGCCGGGTATTACCCCTTTGAAGGTGGTTTTGGTGGGCTTGATTCTTGATGGATCAATGCCCATTTTAAGGACGGTGTCCTGATAGAGCAGATCAAGGCTGTTGTCGCCGTCCATAAGGACTCACGTGAGGTGGAATCAGTCGATAATTGGATCGAGAACCAATGCAGCCGCACCCCCATGACGGATACTCGTCGGATGGTCTCTGCGATTGAAGGTGATCAGACAAGCTGACCACGGAATTTCTGGGAGGCTGTTCAGCCAGTGCCTTTTTGGCTCCTTGAGTTTTAGGTCCAGGTACTTGATGGCGTGGAGGTCGTCACCGCGGGCCATGTGAATATGGAGAACAAAGTCTTCGATCCATACTGCGGGATCCGTTGTACCATCATATGATTCGATGTTCACGGGTTTAAATCCTTCGAGGAATTGGTGCTCCATAACCTCATCGGTGAAGCATAAGGGGTGAGCGGCGCCTCTATATCGAGCGATGTCGTGGCGCAGTTCGGATGAAGGCCGAATGCGGTTCTCGGCTCGAGTGAGGTTGTGCCTGTCACGGCAGGCCTGATGGCCGTCCTCTCGTGTCAGAGCACGCCCTCTTGACCCATAGATTGATCTTGTCTGACCGGCTCTACTGTACAGGTCTTGCATAGGTCATAGGTATAGCTCAGGGCCTCTGCCTTCCTGCCTCGATGGCAGGTGGCGTGGGATGCTGTTCAGCATGGGTAGCCGGTCTATCCCGTCCGTGTGGTGGTCGGTCGGGTTCGTCAGCAGTTTTATGCTTTGGCGGAATTGGCTCAAGGGCCTCGTCATCAAATTGAGGTAGTAGCTTATGCTTCGGGTAACTCTTGGTTGGGCGTTCAAGGCCGTACTCCTCGGCTACCAGGCCATTAGTCCATGTGTCATTCAGTATATCCTGTTCAGCTTGAAGCTGCTGCTGCTTCTTTTTTAGGCTTCTCGCAGTGGCGATTAGCCTGCGGTTAAAGCGCTCTTGCTCGAGGGTCTCCTCCAGCACGATAAAGTCTTGATCGGTAGGTAGTTACTATCCTCCGAGTCCTCGTTCCTGATTGGATCATCAGGGTTAAGTTGCTCGTCCTCCAAATCATCATGTTCGGATGTTGGCTCCATAGGAATTTCGGGGTCTTCGGTGTTCGTCGGAGTGTTATTATCTTCGGTGCCGATAATGCTGTCTTTTTTGCAACGCGATTTTGAGCGGCACTGCTGTTGTCGATGCTTTGGATGTGCTTCAGCAGGCTTGTCCTCGACAAGATCCTTCTTGCCATCGTCGTCATCTTCTTTGGGTGTATCCACCATGTATACACCGTATGTTTAGGTGGCTGTCCAACGTTGGTAAACAAAGGGTTTTGGCCTTGATCGTCTCCGGCATCGTCGTCCATACCATCGATGTCTTAGGAGGCTAGTCTAGCATGTCGGTTAGATCTTCGACAGTGGCTATAAAGTGGGTGGTGGGTGGGACGTAAAATTCCCCGCTCTCAGCCCCTAGTCCGGGTTGGGTGTAATTCGGAAGCGATTCCTCTAATATGGCGATGGATCGCATTACGTATAGAGCCTCGTTTAGGAGCGAGGTTGGGACATAGAGGCGAGAGTCCACTAGGCCGACTGGGTTGAGGGCGTCCTGGCCGCGCCCGCTTGTCGCAGACCTCGAGAGTTCGGATTTAGAGTCCGAGGGGGAGTCCAGCGCTTTGGCGACAAGGGGAGTTCGGTTCGTCTTTGGGTTTGCTGATGACTCCGTCCCCTCCGGATCTCCGGTAGCGAGTTCCATAATTGCAGGGAGTCCAGCGGGCTTTAAATTCCCGTCTTCGGACCCGGTGGTCCACTCTGGATCTAAGGCCAGAGCGGCGGTCGGGGCTGCGAATCCTTCGAAGATCAAGTCTCCTCGGATATCGGCGACATAGTTTAGGTTCCCGAAACTGATCTGATGACCAGGGGCGTAGCTATCGATCTGCTCGAAGTGGCCGATCAACTTGGCACGCAGTGCGAAGCTGGCAAATATAAAGATTTGGCCGGGGAGGAAAGTCTCCTCCGAAATATGTTACCTCTTGAGCACTGCGTTGGTTTTCCCTTGAGGAGGAAAGGGTGATGCAGCAAAGTAGCGTAAGTATTTCCCTCAGTTTTTGAGAACCAAGGTATCAATCCAGTAGGAGACTACATGCAAGTCCCTCGTACCTACACAAACAAATAAGAACCGTGCAACCAACATGATAAAGGGGTTGTCAATCCCTTCACGGTCACTTACGAGAGTGAGATCTGAGAGAGATAATAATGATAAGATAAATATTTTTGGTATTTTTATGATATAGATTGAAAGTAAAGATTGCAAAATGAACGTTGCCAGAAGTAACTTGTTGACGGGAGATTAATATAATGGAGAATAGACTCGGGGGCCATAGGTTTCACTAGTGGCTTCTCTCAAGATAGCATAAGTATTACGGTGGGTGAACAAATTACTGTCGAGCAATTGATAGAAAAGAGAATAATTATGAGAATATCGAGGCATGATCATGTATATAGGCATCACGTCCGTGACAAGTAGACCGACTCCTGCCTGCATCTACTACTATTACTCCACACATCGACCGCTATCCAGCATGCATCTAGAGTATTAAGTTCATAAGAACAGAGTACCGCATTAGGTAAGATGACATGATGTAGAGGGATAAACTCAAGCAATATGATATAAACCTCATCTTTTTATCCTCGATGGCAACAATACAATGCGTGTTGTTTCCCTTTCTGTCACTAGGATCGAGCACCGCAAGATTGAACCCAAAGCTAAGCACTTCTCCCATTGCAAGAAAGATCAATCTAGTAGGCCAAACCAAACTGATAATTCAAAGAGACTTGCAAAGATAACCAATCATACATGAAATATTTCAGAGAAGAATCAAATATTGTGCATAGATAGACTTGATCATAAACCCACAATTCATCGGATCTCGACAAACACACCGCAAAAAGAGTTACATCAAATAGATCTCCCAGAAGATCGAGGAGAACTTTGTATTGAGATTCAAAGAGAGAGAAGATGTCATCTAGCTAATAGCTATGGACCTGAAGTTCTGAAGTAAACTACTCACACATCATCGGAGGGGCCATGGAGTTGATGTAGAGGCCCTCCGTGATCGATTCCCCCTCCGGTGGAGCGCCGAAAAAGGCCCCAAGATGGGATCTGTGGGGTGCAGAAGGTTACGGTGGTGGAAATAGGGTTTCGTGGTGCTCCTGCATGTTTTCGGGGTATATGAACATATATAGGAGGAAGAAGTAGGTCTGTGAAGCCACGAGGGGCCCACAAGGGGGAGGGCGCGCCCCCTACCCCATGGCCACCTCATTTGTTGCTTGACGTCTACTCCAAGTCCTCTGGATCACATTTGTTCCAAAAATAACGCTCCCAAAGGCTTCATTCTGTTTGGATTCCGTTTGATATTCCTTTTCTGCGAAACACTAAAATAGGCAAAAAAACAGCAATTTGCACTGGGCCTTGGGTTAGTAGGTTAGTCCCAAAAATAATATAAAAGTGTAAAATAAAGCCCATTAACATCCAAAACAGATAATATAATAGCATGGAACAATAAAAAATTATAGATACGTTGGAGACATATCAAAACAGCATCATTGTGGATGATCGAACGAGCCATCGAACCTTTTGTCGACAACACAGAGGAACTCTCAATGAAAGTACCAATGTCGGAGTCAAGACCGGCCGATCTTGAGTAGGGGTCCCGAACTGTGTGTCCGAGGATCGAAGGTAACAGGAGGCAGGGGCCATGATGTTTACCCAGGTTCGGGCCCTCTTGATGGAGGTAATACCCTACTTCCTGCTTGATTGACTTTGATGAGTACAGGGGTTACAAGAGTTGATCTACCTTGAGATCATAGTGGCTAAACCCTAGATCTCTAGCCTGTATGATTGTGATTGCCTCTACGGACTAACCCTCCAGTTTATATAGACACCAGAGGGGACTACGGCTATACAAAGTTAGTTTACAAAGAAAGGAATCTTCATATCCTAACGCCAAGCTTGCCATCCACGCAAAAGAGAGTCCCATCCAGACACGGGGGGAAGCTTTCCATCTTGTATGTTTATGGCCCACCAGTCCGGCCCATGTCACATAGCCCTGACGCCCAGGGACCCCCTAATCCAGGACTCCCTCACCCGCCCCGAGCGCGCTCGCCGCCGCCGTTTGCTGCCACTAATAACCCACAAGTATAGGGGATCACAACAGTTTTCGATAAGTAAGAGTGTCGAACCCAATGAGGAGCTAAAGGCAGAACAAATATTCCCTCAAGTTCTATCGACCACCGATACAACTCTATGCACGCTTGATGTTCGCTTTACCTAGAACAAGTATGAAACTAGAAGTACTTTGTAGGTGTTGTTGGATAGGTTTGCAAGATAATAAAGAGCAAGTAAATAAAAAGTAGGGGATGTTGTAAGTAAAGAAGCAATAAAGTAAATATAGCGAGTGTGGAAAAGTGGTGGTAGGAGTTGCGAGTTTGTCCCTAAGAAATTGACTACTTTACTAGACCGATAGAAAGTTTTATGTGGGAGAGGCCACTGCTAGCATGTCATCCCTGACTTGGAATTCTATGAACTTATGATTGGAACTATTAGCAAGCATCCTCAACTACTAACATTCATTAAGGTAAAACCCAACCATAGCATTAAGATATAATGGTCCCCCTTCAATCCCGTATGCATCAATTTCTATGCTAGGCTAAAGTTTCTGTCACTCTTGCCTCCAATACATAGTCCTATCAACATACAATTAACCCTATGGTGTGATCCACGCACGCACTCATATGATGGGCACCAAAGGACGACAACATAACCACAAGCAAATTTAATCAATCATAGCAATTCATCAACCACCGATAGGACAACGAAAATCTACTCAGACAACATAGGATGGCAACACATCATTGGATAATAATATGAAGCATAAAGCACCATGTTCAAGTAGAGGGTACAACGGGTTGCAGGAGAGTGGACCGCTGTATATAGAGGGGGCAAGGTGATGGAGATGTTGGTGAAGATGGCGGAGGTGTTGGTGTAGATCGCGGTGATGATGACGATGGCCACGGCAGCGTTCCGGCGCCACCGGAAGAGAAGGGGAGGGGGGGCCCCTTCGTATTCTTCTTCCTTGACCTCCTCCCTAGATGGGAGAAGGGTTTCCCCTCTAATACTTGGCCTCCATGGCATGGGAGGGGCGAGAGCCCCTCCGAGATTGGATCTGTCTCTCTGTTTCTCTCTGGTTCTGCGTTCTCTTCTGCTGCCCTTTCACCGTTTCGTATATATATGGAGATCCGTAACTCTGATTGGCCTGAAACCTTCACCGTGATTTTTTACCAAAAAATAGCTTTCTTGCGGTCGAAGAAGGGCATCAACCGCCTTACGGGTGGCCCACAAGGGTCAGGGGCGTGCCCCCTGCCTCATGGCCACCTCGGGCACCGTCTCGTGTGGATTTTTCTTCCAGAAATGTCCAAATATTCCAAAAATAAGCTCTGTCCGTTTTTATCCCGTTTGGATTCCGTTTGATATGGATATTCTGCGAAACATAAAACATGCAACAAACAGGAACTGGCACTGGGCACTAGATCAATATGTTAGTCCCAAAAATAGTATAAAAAGTTGCCAAAAGTATATGAAAGTTGTATAATATTGCATGGAACAATCAAAAGTTATAGATACGACGGAGACGTATCAGCATCCCCAAGCTTAATTCCTGCTCGTCCTCGAGTAGGTAAATGATAAAAAGATATTTTTTGATATGGAATGCTAGCTAGCATAATCTTTATCACATATCTAATCATGGCATGAATATTAAGATACGAGTGATTCAAAGCAATAGTCTATCATTTGACATAAAAACACTAATACTTCAAGCCAACTAATAAAGCAATCATGTATTTTCGAAATAACAAGGCCAAAGAAAGCTATCCCTACAAAATCATATAGTCTGGCTATGCTCCATCTTCACCACACAAAATATTCACATCATGCACAACCCCGATGACAAGCCGAGCAATTGGTTCATACTTTTTAATGCGCTTCAACATTTTAAACCCTCACGCAATACATGAGCGTGAGTCATGGATATAGCACTATAGGTGGAATAGAATGGTGGTCGTGGAGAAGACAAAAAGGAGAAGATAGTCTCACATCAACTAGGCATATCAACGGGCTATGGAGATGCCCATCAATAGATATCAATGTGAGTGAGTAGGGATTTCCATGCAACAGATGCACTAGAGCTATAACTATATCAAAGCTCAAACTGAAACTAAGTGGGTGTGCATCCAACTTGCTTGCTCATGAAGACCTAGGGCATTTGAGGAAGCCCATCATTGGAATATACAAGCCAAGTTCTATAATGAAAATTCCCACTTAGTATATGAAAGTGATAACTCAAGAGACTCTCTATATGAAGAACATGGTGCTACTCTGAAGTACAAGTGTGGAAAAAGTATAGTAGCATTGTCCCTTCTCTCTTTTTCTCTCATTTTTTTTATTTTTTTTAATTTTTGGTGGGATTCTTTGGCCTCTTTTTTTATTTGGGCGTCTTTGGCCTCTATTATTTATTTTTAAAGTCCAGAGTCTCATCCCGACTTGTGGGGAAATCATGGTCTCCATCATCCTTTCCTCACTGGGACAATGCTCTAATAATTATGATCATCACACGTTTATTTACTTACAACTCAATATTACAACTCGATACTATAACAAGGATATGACTCTATATGAATGCCTCCCGCAGTGTACCGGGATGTGCAATGATCTAGCATAGCAATGACATCAAAAAACGGACAAGCCATGAAAACATCATGCTAGCTATCTTATGATCATCCAAAGCAATATGACAATGTATGCTCAAGTCATGTATATCATGATGATGGAAGTTGCATGGCAGTATATCTTGGAATGGCTATGGAAATGCCTTGATAGGTAGGTATGGTGGCTGTTTTGAGGAAGGTATATGGTGGGTTTATGATACCGGCGAAAGTTGCACGATACTAGAGAGGCTAGCAATGATGGAAGGGTGAGAGTGCGTATAATCCATGGACTCAACATTAGTCATAAAGAACTCACATACTTATTGCAAAAGTATATTAGCCCTCGAAGCAAAGTACTACTACGCATGCCCCTAGGGGGATAGATTGGTAGGAAAAGACCATCGCTCGTCCCCGACCGCCACTCATAAGGAAGACAATCAATAAATACCTCATGCTCCGACTTCGTTACATAACGGTTCACCATATGTGCATGCTACGGGAATCACAAACCTCAACACAAGTATTTCTACTAATCCACAACTACCCACTAGCATGACTCTAATATCACCATCTTATATCGCAAAACTATTGCAAGGAATCAAACATATCATATTCAGTGATCTACAAGTCTTATGTAGGATTTTATGACTAACCATGTGAATGATCAGTTCCTGCCATCTCTCTAAATAGATATAAGTGAAGCAATAGAGTTTAATTATTTCCACAAAAGATATGCCAACGCTCTAACAAATATAAGTGAAGCAAAAGAGCATTCTACAAATGGCGGTTGTCTAAGTGAATAGAAACAGGCAATCCAAACTTCAAATGATATAAGTGAAGCACATGAACATTCTATAAAGCCATTCTCAAAAGGTATAAGTGAAGTGCAAAGAGAATCCTATAAATAAACCAAGGACTATATCATACCAGCATGGTGCATAAAATAAAGATGAAAACTAAATGCAAAAGATGTTCCAAGATTGCACATATCGCATGAAACGAATTCGAAAACATACCGATACTTGTTGAAGAAAGAGGGGATGCCTTCTAGGGCATCCCCAAGCTTAGACGCTTGAGTATCCTTGAATATTTACTTGGGGTGCCTCGGGCATCCCCAATCTTGAGCTCTTGCCTCTCTTCCTTCTTCTCACATCGAGACCTTCTCGATCATCGAACACTTCATCCACACAAAACTTCAACAAAAAGCTCGATAAGATTTGTTAGTATCATAAAGCAAATCACTACTCTGAGTACTATTGCAAACCAATTAATATTTTGTTTTTGCATTGTGTCTACCGTAATATAGCTTTTCCATGGCTTAATCCACTGATACAAATCGATAGTTTCATCAAAACAAGTAAACTATGCATCAAAAACAGAATCTGTCTAAAACAGAACAGTCTGTAATAATCTGAACATTCACCATACTTCTGGTACTTGAAAAATTCTGCCAAAATTATTAAAAATAAAAACTTTGTATAGAAAGACAGTGCAAAAATAATCAGAACCATTTGACGTTCTAGCTAAAAATGTAAAATCGCGCACTACAGCCAAAGTTTCTGTCCTGCACCGTACAAACCAACAAGCAAAGTAAACATCCTAAAGGCAAACCTTGGCACATTATGTTTATAATACATTGGAATTGTACAAGGGGATAATTATTTTTGTTGAGAAGTTTCTTTAATCAAGATTCACAAAGTTGCGTGAGCATGAACAAAGTTCAAGGAGCTCTCCCACTTCGACAATGCTTGTCTTTCTCACTTTCACTTTCCTTTTCGAAAAAGTTTTGGGTTCGCCTCTTTATTTTTGTTGTTTTTAAACTATATGAAAGCACTCAACAGAAATAAATGACTCTCTAAAACTTCCGGGTTGTCTCCCTGGCAGCGCTTTCTTTAAAGCCATTAAGCTAGGCATATAGTGCTCAAGTAATGAATCCACCCGGATCCCATGGTATATCAAAGCCAATTTTAATTAACAATGATTTGTAATTTAGTAGTGAGAACAAAGTAACATATATCTAGCAAAGAAGAAGTCTAACTCTCTTCCTATGCATCGGCATGTCATAATAAAACAATTCATGCACACAAAGTAAAGGCCAATGCATAGTATAAATAGTTTCTTGCAATTTTATTGTATTGGAAACATAGAGAGGTGGAGATATAGTTCCTCTCTCATAATAATTGCAAGTAGGAGCAGAAAGTACATGCATATTATATCTAGCAAAATCATCATGTGTAACGGTAAAATGCAACCCATCAATATAATCCTTAATAAGTGCAAACTTCTCCGACATAGTGTAGTCGGGAGAATTAAAAAAAGATAATAGGACTATCATGCGTGGGTGCAATAGCAAAAATTTCATGTTTCACATAAGGAACTATAGCAAGTTCATCTCCACAAGCATAATTCATTTTGGAATTTTGGCCACAAGCATAGAAAGCATCATCAAAAAGGGATATTTCAAGAGAATTAACGGGGTCATAACAATCATCATAGCAATCATCCTTCGATAAGCACGAAGGGAAATTAAACAATGTATGAGTTGAAGAGTTACTCTCATTAGAAGGTGGGCTCGGGTAGCTAATCCGCTCTTCCTCCTTTTGTTCTTCGCTCTCCTCCTCATCTTTTTCATCCAATGAGCTCACAGTTTCATCAATTTCTTCTACCATACACTCCTGCAAAATATTAGTCTCTTCTTGGACAGCGGGGTAGTCCTCAATATATGGTTCAACATAGGCATTAGAAGCATAATTATCATAGCAATATTTAAGTATGTCAAAATTTTCAGATTTGTAAAGAGTAGCATCATAGGTTTCAATCAAAGAAGCAATTTCATAAGCACCCTTAAAAGCAACAAATTCTTCAATTTGAACATCATAGTAACCATAAACACCCTTAGCATACGAAGATACGATTCCATTATCACTAAACTCACATTGATAGGGAAGGTGTTTCTTAGGGTTTTCAGAACAACAAGTAATATCATATATTTCGCATAAATTCCAAGCATAGCATTGCAAACGATGAATTTGATCCAGTAAAATTTTCCCTTTTTCAGATATTCGGTGTCGCACATTACAAGCATGCTCATCTAAAGATTTTCCCTCAACTAAGCTAGTTGGGGTTTCAACACGAGCACATAGGGATCGAAGATGATCCAAGTAATAAGCCTCAACAGTGTGATAGATTTTGAGTGGTTCTTCAACCATTGGTTTAGTAGGTACAACTAATATTTTTGGTATTTTACATTTCCTACCCATAACTAAAGATAGAAAACAACTAAGAACAACAAATAAAAATTACTTAGTGATAAAGCAAAAAAGCACACACGAGAATATTCACCCCACGCTATTGCTCCCCGTCAACAGAAAAAGGTCTTGATAACCCACAAGTATAGGGGATCGCAACATTTTTTGGTAAGTAAGAGTGTCGAACCCCCACGAGGAGCTAAAGGCAGAACAAATATTCCCTCAAGTTCTATCGACCACCGATACAACTCTGCGCACGCTTGATGTTTGCTTTACCTAGAACGAGTATGAAACTAGAAGTACTTTGTAGGTGTTGTTGGATAGGTTTGCAAGATAATTAAGAGCAAGTAAATAAAATGTAGGGGTTGTTGTAAGTAAAGAAGCAATAAAGTAAATATAGCGAGTGTGGAAAAGTGGTGGTAGGAGTTGCGAGTTTGCCCCTAAGCAATTGACTACTTTACTAGACCGATAGCAAGTTTTATGTGGGAGAGGCCACTGCTAGCATGTCATCCCTGACTTAGAATTCTATGCACTTATGATTGGAACTATTAGCAAGCATCCGCAACTACTAACATTCATTAAGGTAAAACCCAACCATATCATTAAGATATAATAGTCCCCCTTCAATCATGTATGCATCGATTTCTATGCTAGGCTAAAGTTTGTGTCACTCTTGCCCTCTAATACATAGTCCTATCAACGTACAACTAATCCTATGGTGTGATCCACGCATGCACTCATATGATGGGCACCAAAGGACAGCAACATAACCACAAGCAAATTAAATCAATCATAGCAATTCATCAATCGCCGATAGGACAATGAAAATCTACTCAGACATCATAGGATGGCAACACATCATTGGATAATAATATGAAGCATAGAGCACCATGTTCAAGTAGAGTGTACAGCGGGTTGTGGGAGAGTGGACCGTTGTAGATAGAGGGGGAAAGGTGATGGAGATGTTGGTGAAGATGGCGGAGGTGTTGGTGTAGATCGCGGTGATGATGATGGCCACGGTAGCGTTCCGGCGCCACCGGAAGAGAAGGGGAGAGGGGGGCCCTTCGTATTCTTCTTCCTTGACCTCCTCCCTAGATGGGAGAAGGGTTTCCCCTCTGGTCCTTGGCCTCCATGGCATGGGAGGGGCGAGAGCCCCTCCGAGATTGGATCTGTCTCTCTGTTTCACTCTGGTTCTGTGTTCTCTTCTGCTACCCTTTCACCGTTTCGTATATATATGGAGATCCGTAACTCCGATTGGCCTGAAACCTTCGCCATGATTTTTCACCAAAAATGAGCTTTCTTGCGGCCGAAGAAGGGCATCAACCGCCTTACGGGTGGCCCACGAGGGTTAGAGGAAGCCCAGGGGGACAGGCGCGCCCCCTGCCTCGTGGCCACCTCGGGCACCGTCTCGCGTGGATTTTTCTTTCGGAATTTTCCAAATATTCCAAAAATAAGCTCCGTTCGTTTTTATCCCGTTTGGATTCCATTTGATATGGATATTCTGCGAAACATAAAACATGCAACAAACAGGAACTGGCACTGGGCATTGGATCAATATGTTAGTCCCAAAAATAGTATAAAAAGTTTCCAAAAGTATATGGAAGTAGTATAATATTGGCATGGAACAATCGAAAATTATAGATACGACGGAGACGTATCAGCCACTGTGTCCACCAGACGTTCCTCGCCTTGCGATCCTGTCCCACAGCTCCGGTGACGCTCACCGCATCTGCACGTCGAAGATCACCTTGCATGATGCCATGTGACATCGCCTTCGAGCTCGTCACCGCCGCATCTGTTTGTCACTCGTCACCGTCGATTCGACTGCTCCAGGCCTCCCCCAAGCCCACCGACCACCCTGCCGACACTATCGTGTGCCCCTGAGCATTTTATCTCACATCTCCCTCTCATGTTCTGCCTCTAGCCGCCCCCCTGCGAGCTCCCGAGGCCATCGTCCGACATGGTCGACCTGCTGCTCACCTCCGAGCTTAAGTACTGATTCGTGCCACGAACCGGGACTAAAGAGGTGGTGGCAGGCTGGGGGCCCACCAACACCTTTAGTCCCGGTTCATGGCACAAACCGGGACTAGAGATGCACCTTTAGTCCCGGTTCGTATAACCAACCGGGACTAAAGACCATCCTGTATAAACCCTTCGTCGAGTCTGAGCTCTCTGTTATTCCCCTTTACTCTCCTCTCTGTTTTCTTCCTCTCCTCTCGAGCTCATCCTCCATTTTTGCCAAAATTTGTCATGATTTTAAGGCACCCCATCCATCCAAGTGATTACAAAGGTTAGCAACTTTGTCCTTTCATCTCTCATTGCTAGATTAGCTATTGCAATGCTCTATTAGTATAGTGGTTTGTGGGTTTTAGTCTGGGAGGAATTATATGTGGTAGTTTATTTGATTTATATGCAATTTGAGCTCCAAATAACTCTTAGTTTGCATATGTAGGTGTGGTTTACTTAGTGCCTTTCCGTCTCCGTCCTAACCACCGTCAATCGCCCGCACCGTCCCGTCACCGGCACCACCTTGTGGCGAGCCTCTTGTTCTTATCTTTTTTATATTAAAAAAATCATGCTTGTGTGATTTAGATATATAGTTAACTGTATAATTTTGTTACATGTATGTTGTTTGTTATACGTAGTGCCATGGTTTTGATATGTGTCCCCGTCGGCCGTCGTCTGGTTTATGATTCGGATGTGCTATATTCTCTTTTATAACTATTTGTTGCATTTCATGTTTATGATAAATTTTTCCCATCAAGTTGACATAGATATTTTTATCTAGGAGGTATGTGAACCGGAAATTCCAACCGACCCTATTGTCGAGAGGTTAAATTTAGTTGAAAAATAAAATGAGTATTTGAAAGACAAATTGAAAAGAATCAAGGAGGACAAGATGAAATTGGATTTGCATGTTGTCGATGTCGTCGATGATCACAAGATCAAGATGGAGAAAGTGCGCTTGAAGATTAGAAAGATTAGAAAATATGCCATTGATAGTGAGGCTTGGTATCATTATGTTGTTGGATCAATTGTTACCTTAGTTGCGATCTTGATCACATTTGTTGTTGCATTTAAATGCTTTAGCTAGAGAGTTTGTATGTTGTTTTATGAGAATAAGTATGTATGAACTTGTATTAATTTGGTCTTTTCAGTGTTGTGTAATGAAGATGAGCCATCAATGGATGTACGATGACTGATGCTCTCCCCAGTTTGTTAATGGCGTGCATACTTTTCTTCTTGCTGTTGAGGCAAACAAGCGGGCGGATGGTTTTATGTCTTGTCCATGTGTTGGCTGTAAGAATGATCACAATTACTCTAACTCAAGAACCATTCACTGGCACTTGTTTGAGTCCGGTTTCATGCCCCACTATAATGTTTGGACCAAGCACGGAGAAATATGGGTTATGATGGAAGACAATGAAGAAGAAGAAGAAGAGGACGACGACAGCTATCCTTGCCATGGGTTCCCTGAATACGATGGTACAACAATGGGGGAAGAGGTTGAGCCGGCAATGCGGGAACAAGCTGATGAAGAGGCATCAGATGAGCCCACGATGATCTAGGTCAGGCCATCCGATGCAAAGAGAAACTGCGCAAGTGAAAAGGAGAGGCTGAAGTTGCAGCGCATGTTAGAGGATCACAAGACATTGTTGTACCCAAATTGCAAAGCTGACAAGAAAAAGCTAGGCACCACACTAGAATTGCTGCAATGGAAGGCAGAGAATTGTGTATCTGACAAGGGATTTGTAAACTTGATGATAATGTTAAAGAAGATGCTTCCAAAGGACAACGAATTGCCCGAGAGTACATACGAAGCAAAGAAGGTTGGCTGCCCTCTAGGATTAGAGGTGCAGAAGATACACGCATGCCCTAATGACTGCATCCTCTACCGTAGTGAGTATGAGGATTTGAAAGCATGCCTAGTATGCGGTGAATTGCCCTATAAGATCAGCCGCGATGACCCTGGTGATGTCATGGGCGAGCGCCCCAGGAAAAAGATTCCTGCCAAGGTGATGTTGTATGCTCCTATAATACCACGGTTGAAACATTTGTTCCAAAACAAAGGGCATGCTAAGTTGATGTGACGGCACAAAGAGGATCGTAAGAAAGACGGGAAGTTGAGAGTGCCCACTGATGGGTCGCTGTGGAGAAAATTCAAGAGGAAGTGGAGGGACTTTGCAGATGACGCAAGGAACATATGGGTTGGTCTAAGCGCAGATGGAATTAATCCATTTGGGGAGCAGAGCAGCAAGCATAGCACCTGTCATGTGACTCTATGTATCTATAACCTTCCTCCTTGGTTGTGCATGAAGTGGAAGTTCATTATGATGCCAGTGCTCATCCAAGGCCCTAAGCAACCCAGCAACAACATTGATGTGTACCTAAGGCCATCAGTTGAATAAATATTACATCTGTGGACTGGAAAAGGTGTACGTGTGTGGGATGAGCTCGATCAGGAAGAATTTGACCTACATGCATTGTTTTTTGTGACCATCAATGATTGGCCTGCTCTTAGTAACCTTTCAGGGCAGATAAACAAGGGATATTGCGCATGCATGCACTGTTTTGATGATACCGAAAATATATATTTGGATAATTGTAAGAAGAATGTGTACCTGGGACATTCTCGATTTCTTCGGAGCAGGCATCCCGTAAGAAAGAAAGGCAAGCATTTCAAAGGTGAGGCAGGTCACCGAACGAAGCCTCGCCACCGCACTGGTGATGATGTACATGATATGGTCAAGGATTTGAAGGTAATCTTTGGAAAGGGTCCTGGCGGGCAATCTGTTCCAAATGACGCTGACGGACGTGCACCCATGTGGAAGAAGAAATCCATATTTTGGGACCTACCCTATTGGAAATACCTAGAGGACCGCTCTGCAATCGACTTGATGCACGTGACGAAGAATCTTTGCGTGGCCCTGCTTGGCTTCTTGGGCGTGCATGGCAAGACAAAAGATGCACCGGAGGCATGGGAGGACCAGCAACGTATGCATGGAAAAGATGGCATACATCAGGGTCATGCCAGCTACGCTCTTACCAAAGAAGAGAAGTAAATATTCTTTGAATGCCTGCTCAGTATGAAGGTCCCGTCTGGCTTCTTGTGAAATATAAAGGGAATAATAAATATGGCAAAGAAAAAGTTCTAGAACCTAATGTCTCATGACTGCCACATGATTATGACGCAACTGCTTCCAGTTGCATTGATGGGGCTTCTACCGGAAAACGTTCGATTAGCCATTGTGAAGCTATGTGCATTCCTCAATGCAATCTCTCAGAAGGTAATTGATCCAGAAATCATACCAAGGTTAGAGAATGATTTGGTGCAATGTCTTTTCAGTTTCGAGTTGGTGTTCCCACAATCCTTCTTCAACATCATGATGCACATCCTAGTTCACCTATGCAAAGAGATTATCGTTCTTGGTCCTGTATTTCTACAAAATATGTTCCCCTTCGAGAGGTTCATGGGAGTCTTAAAGAAATATGTTCATAAATGTGCCAGGCCAGAAGGAAGCATCTCCAAGGGCCATGAAAATGAGGAGGTCATTGAGTTTTGTATTGACTTTATTCCTAACCTTAAGCCAATTGGTGTTCCTGAATTGCGACATAAGGGCGGACCGGGTGGAAATGGCACACTAGGACCGAAACAAATAATATGTATGGATAGGCATTCTCTCACTCAAGCACACTACACAGTTCTACAAAATTCCACCTTGGTGGCTCCGTATATGTAGAACACAAGAATATTCTATGCTCCAAACACCCAGAGCAGTTTGACGACTGGACTACATGTGAACAAACGGGGACTTTCGCCGGTTGGTTGCAGACATGTGCCATGCATGACGACGCTGTTGAAGATGACCTATACTTGCTATCCCAGTTACCATCTTCGAATATAATGACTTTCAAAGGGTACGAGATAAATGGGAATACATTTTACACGATCTCCCAAGATAATAAGAGCACCAACCAAAACAGTGGTGTCCGCTTTGATGCAGCAACCAAGAGGGGAAATGACACATATTATGGTTACATAGAGGAGATATGAGAACTTCACTATGGACGTGATTTGAAGGTCCCTTTGTTCCGGTGCAAATGGGTCAATCTAATATGAGGCGGGGTAACGGAAGACCCGCAGTACGGAATGACAACAGTGGATCTCAACAATCTTGCATGCGCAGACGAACCCTTCGTCCTAGCCAATGATGTGGCACAGGTTTTCTATGTGAAGGACATGTCTACCAAGCCAAGAAGAAGAAAAGATAAGGAAGCAAATACATCAGACGATGAGCCAAAGCGCTAGATAATTCTTCGGGGAAAAGAAACATTGTGGGAGTGGATGACAAGATAGGCATGTCAAAAGATTATGAAAAGTTTCATGAAATTGCTCCCTTTACAGTGAATATTGACCAGAGCATCCAGTTAAATGATGAAGATTGTCCATGGTTATGGCGCAAAGGGACACACATGAAGAAAAAGTTTGACAGCCAAAGATCCCACTCTGGGATGTGAACGGCTTCACTATCATCACTTTCTTCTCTAGTGAGATTCCGGACTTATATATCTGGAAAGTCCCACTTTGGACAAACCATAGGGAATCTTTGTAATAGTTAGGGTGCTTATGTGTTTTGACATTTGAAACATGTACTTTGTGCTTCGGACAAACACCATCAATTTTCAACCCTTTCTGACTTCATTTGCTATTTTTCATGCATTTACTGATTTTTTGAGCCAAAGGACCCTGAGATTGAAAAGCACTACAGAATGAACTCTGAAAAGGTTGAAAGTTGGCATGGTATCATCATTTCACCCACATAGCATAAGCTCAAAAGTTGAGAGGGGTACCACAAAAACTGGATCCACTTCGTGTACAAAATGGACAATCACCTTCAAAGTATCAGGGTTTCTGACGAAAACTCATCTGTTACAAAGGCATTTCATTTTTTAAACTTATTTCAACTCTAGACATTTTGTGCATTCAGTATGTACCATTCAAAGCCATGTCATCAATTTTCAACCCTTTCTGACTTCATTTGCTATTTTTCATGCATCTACTAATTTTTTTGAGCTAAATGACCCTGAAATTGAAAAGCACTACAAATGACCTCAGAAAAGGTTGAGAGTTGGCATGGTATCATCATTTCATCCACCTAGCATGTGCTAAAATGTTGAGAGGGTTACAGCAAAAATTGGATCCAGTTCATTTACAAAATGGACAATCTCTTTCGAAGTATCATTGTTTCGGACGAAAACACATCTATTACAAAGGAATTTCACTTTTTTTAACTTATTTCAACTCCAGACTTTTTGTGCGTTCCATATGCACCATTCAAACCAACGTCATCAATTTTCAACCCTTTTTGACTTCATTTGCTATTTTTCATGCATTTATTGATTTTTTTACCTAAAGGACCCTGAGATTGAAAAGCACTACAGAATGAACTCTGAAAAGGTTGAAAGTTGGCATGGTATCATCATTTCACCCACATAGCATGTGCTAAAAATTTGAGAGGGTTACGACAAAAACTGGATCCACTTCGTGTACAAAATGGACAATCACCTTTGAAGTATCAGGGTTTCGGACGAAAACTCATTTGTTACAAAGGCATTTCATTTTTTAACATATTTCAATTCTAGACATTTTGTGCATTCAGTATGCACCATTCAAATATCATGGCACCGCACACGGCTAAGGAACGATCTCAATGATCAACTTGTGTGTCTATGGGGTGCCCCCTGCCCCCGTATATAAAGGAACAAGGGGAGGAGGCGGCCGGCCAAGGTGTGGCGCGCCAAGGGGAGTCCTACTCCCACCGGGAGTAGGACTCCTAGTTGGGCTAGGAGAGAAGGGGGAGAATAGGAGGAAGAGAGGAAGGAAAGGGGGGGCGCCGGCCCCCTTTCCCTTGTACTATTCGGACTAGGAAGGGGAGGGGCGCGCGGCCACCTCTTGCCTCATCTCCTCTTCTCCCTTAAGACCCATGTTGGCCCAATAACCCCCCGGGGGGTTCCGGTAACCCCCCCCGGTACTCCGGTAAAATGCCGATTTCACCCGGAACAATTCCGATGTCCAAATATAGGCTTCCAATATATCAATCTTTATGTCTCGACCATTTCGAGACTCCTCGTCATGTCCCCGATCTCATCCGGGACTCCGAACTCCTTCGGTACATCAAAAATCATAAACTCATAATATAACTATCATCGAAACCTTAAGCGTGCGGACCCTACGGTTCGAGAACAATGTAGACATGACCGAGACACGTCTCCGGTCAATAACCAATAGCGGGACCTGGATGCCCATATTGGCTCCTACATATTCTACGAAGATCTTTATCGGTCAGACCGCATAACAACATACGTTGTTCCCTTTGTCATCGGTATGTTACTTGCCCGAGATTCGATCGTCGGTATCCAATACCTAGTTCAATCTTGTTACTGGCAAGTCTCTTTACTCGTTCCGTAATACATCATACCGCAACTAACTCATTAGTTGCAATGCTTGCAAGGCTTAAGTGATGTGCATTACCGAGAGGGCCCAGAGATACCTCTCCGACAATCGGAGTGACAAATCCTAATCTCGAAATACGCCAACCCAACATCTACCTTTGGAGACACCTGTAGTACTCCTTTATAATCACCCAGTTACGTTGTGACGTTTGGTAGCACCCAAAGTGTTGCTTCGGCAAACGGGAGTTGCATAATCTCATAGTCATAGGAACATGTATAAGTCATGAAGAAAGCAATAGCAACATACTAAACGATCGTGTGCTAAGCTAATGGAATGGGTCATGTCAATCAGATCATTCAACTAATGATGTGACCTCGTTAATCAAATAACAACTCTTTTGTCCATGGTTAGGAAACATAACCATCTTTGATTAACGAGCTAGTCAAGTAGAGGCATACTAGTGACACTCTGTTTGTCTATGTATTCACACATGTATTATGTTTCCGGTTAATACAATTCTAGCATGAATAATAAAAATTTATCATGATATAAGGAAATAAATAATAACTTTATTATTGCCTCTAGGGCATATTTCCTTCAAGCATGTGCTAAAATGTTGAGAGGGTCACAGCAAAAACTCGATCCACTTCATTTACAAAATAGACAATCTCTTTTGAAGTATCATGGTTTCGGACGAAAACACATCTAGTACAAAGGCATTTCACTTTTTTTAACTTATTTCAACACCAGACTTTTTGTGCGTTCCGTATGCACCATTCAAACCCATGTCATCAATTTTCAACCCTTTCTGACTTCATTTGCTATTATTCATGCATTTACTGATTTTTTTAGCTAAAGGACCTGAGATTGAAAATCACTACAAAATGAAGTCTGAAAAGGTTGAAAGTTGGCATGGTATAATCATTTCACCCACATAGCATGTGCTCAAAAGTTGAGAGGGTTACGACAAAAACTGGATCCACTTCGTGTACAAAATGGACAATCACCTTCGAAGTATCAGGGTTTCGGACGAAAACTCATCTGTTACAAACGCATTTCATTTTTTAAACTTATTTCAACTCTAGAAATTTTGTGCATTCAGTATGCACCATTCAAAGCCATGTCATCAATTTTCAACCCATTCTGACTTCATTTGCTATTTTGCATGCATTTACTGATTTTTTTGAGCTAAATGACCCTGAAATTGAAAAGCACTACAACTAAACTCTGAAAAGGTTGAGAGTTGGCATGGTATCGTCATTTCACCCACATAGCATGTGCTAAAATGTTGAGAGGGTTACAGCAAAAACTGGATCCACTTCATTTACAAAATGGACAATCTCTTTCGAAATATCATGGTTTTGGACGAAAACACATCTATTACAAAGGAATTTCACGTTTTTAACTTATTTCAATTCTAGACTTTTTGTGCGCTCCGTATGCACCATTCAAACCCACGTCATCAATTTTCAATCCTTTCTGACTTCATTTGCTATTTTTCATGCATTTACTGATTTTTTTTAGCTAAAGGACCCTGAGATTGATAAGCACTACAGAAGGAACTCTGAAAATGTTGAAAGTTGGCATGTTATCATCATTTCACCCACATAGCATGTGCTAAAAATTTGAGAGGGTTACGACAAAAACTGGATCCACTTCGTGCATAAAATGGACAATCACCTTCGAAGTATCAGGGCTTCAGACGAAAACACATCTGTTACAAAGGCATTTTATTTTTTTAACTTATTTCAATTCTAGACATTTTGTGCATTTAGTATGCACCACTCAAAGCCACGTCATCAATTTTCAACCCTGTCTGACTTCATTTGCTATTTTTCATGCATTTACTGATTTTTTTGAGCTAAATGACCCTGAAATTGAAAAGCGCTACAAATGAACTCTGAAAAGGTTAAGAGTTGGCATGGTATCATCATTTCACCCACATAGAATGTGCTAAAATGTTGAGAGGGTTACAGCAAAAACTGGATCCACTTCATTTACAAAATGGACAATCTCTTTCGAAGTATCATGGTTTCGGAAGAAAACACATCTATTACAAAGGCATTTCACTTTTTTTAACTTATTTCAACTCCAGATTTTTGTGCGTTCCGTATGCACCATTCAAACCCACGTCATCAATTTTCAACCCTTTCTGACTTCATTTGCTGTTTTTCATGCATTTACTGATTTTTTAGCTAAAGGACCCTAAGATTGAAAAGCACTACAGAATGAACTCTGAAAAGATTGGAAGTTAGCATGGTATCATCATTTCACCCACATAACATGTGCTCAAAAGTTGAGAGGGTTACCACAAAAACTGGATCCACTTCGTGTACAAAATGGACAATCACCTTCGAAGTATCAGGGTTTCGGACGAAAACTCATCTGTTACAAAGGCATTTCATTTTTTAAACTTATTTCAACTCTAGACATTTTGTGCATTCAGTATGCACCATTCAAAGCCATGTCATCAATTTTCAACCCATTCTGACTTCATTTGCTATTTTTCAAGCATTTACTGATTTTTTTTGAGCTAAATGACCCTGAAATTGAAAAGCCCTACAAATAAACTCTGAAAAGGTTGAGAGTTGGCATGGTATCATCATTTCACCCACATAACATGTGCTCAAAAGTTGAGAGGGTTACCACAAAAACTGGATCCACTTCGTGTACAAAATGGACAATCACCTTCGAAGTATCAGGGTTTCAGACGAAAACTCATCTGTTACAAAGGCATTTCATTTTCTAAACTTATTTCAACTCTAGACATTTTGTGCATTCAGTATGCACCATTCAAAGCCATGTCATCAATTTTCAACCCATTCTGACTTCATTTGCTATTTTTCATGCATTTACTGATTTTTTTGAGCTAAATGACCCTGAAATTGAAAAGCACTACAAATAAACTCTGAAAAGGTTGAGAGTTGGCATGGTATCATCATTTCACCCACATAGCATGTGCTAAAATGTTGAGAGGGTTACAGCAAAAACTGGATCCACTTCATTTACAAAATGGACAATCTCTTTCGAAATATCATGGTTTTGGATGAAAACACATCTATTACAAAGGAATTTCACTTTTTTAACTTATTTCAATTCCAGACTTTTTGTGCGTTCCGTATGCACCATTCAAACCCACGTCATCAATTTTCAACCCTTTCTGACTTCATTTGCTATTTTTCATGCATTTACTTATTTTTTTGAGCTAAAGGACCCTGAGATTGAAAAGCACTACAGAATGAACTCTGAAAATGTTGAAAGTTGGCATGGTATCATCATTTCACCCACATAGCTTGTGCTAAAAATTTGAGAGGGTTACGACAAAAACTGGATCCACTTCGTGCACAAAATGGACAATCACCTTTGAAGTATCAGGGTTTCAGACGAAAACTCATCTGTTACAAAGGCATTTCATTTTTTTAACTTATTTCTATTCTAGACATTTTGTGCATTTAGTATGCACCACTCAAAGCCACGTCATCAATTTTCAACCCTTTCTAACTTCATTTGCTATTTTTCATGCATTTACTGATTTTTTTCACCTAAATGACCCTGAAATTGAAAAGCGCTACAAATGAACTCTGAAAAGGTTAAGAGTTGGCATGGTATCATCATTTCACCCACATAGAATGTGCTAAAATGTTGAGAGGGTTACAGCAAAAACTGGATCCACTTCATTTACAAAATGGACAATCTCTTTCGAAGTATCATGGTTTCGGACGAAAACACATCTATTACAAAGGCATTTCACTTTTCTTAACTTATTTCAACTCCAGACTTTTTGTGCGTTCCGTATGCTGCATTCAAACCCACGTCATCAATTTTCAACCCTTTCTGACTTCATTTGCTATTTTTCATGCATTTACTGATTTTTTTAGCTAAAGGACCCTGAGATTGAAAAGCACTACAGAATGAACTCTGAAAAGGTTGGAAGTTGGCATGGTATCATCATTTCACCCACATAACATGTGCTCAAAAGTTGAGAGGGTTACCACAAGAACTGGGTCCACTTCGTGTACAAAATGGACAATCACCTTCGAAGTATCAGGGTTTCGGACGAAAACTCATCTGTTACAAAGGCATTTCATTTTTTAAACTTATTTCAACTCTAGACATTTTGTGCATTCAGTATGCACCATTCAAAGCCATGTCATCAATTTTCAACCCATTCTGACTTCATTTGCTATTTTTCATGCATTTACTCATTTTTTTGAGCTAAATGACCCTGAAATTGAAAAGCACTACAAATAAACTCTGAAAAGGTTGAGAGTTGGCATGGTATCATCATTTCACCCACATAGCATGTGCTAAAATGTTGAGAGGGTTACAGCAAAAATTGGATCCACTTCATTTACAAAATGGACAATCTCTTTCGAAATATCATGGTTTTGGACGAAAACACATCTATTACAAAGGAATTTCACTTTATTAACTTATTTCAATTCTAGACTTTTTGTGCGTTCCGTATGCACCATTCAAACCCACATCATCAATTTTCAACCCTTTCTGACTTCATTTGCTATTTTTCATGCATTTACTGATTTGTTTGAGCTAAAGGACCCTGAGATTGAAAAGCACTACAGAATGAACTCTGAAAATGTTGAAAGTTGGCATGGTATCATCATTTCACCCACATAGCATGTGCTAAAATTTGAGAGTGTTACGACAAAAAATGGATCCACTTCGTGCACAAAATGGACAATCACCTTCGTAGTATCGGGGTTTCAGACGAAAACTCATCTGTTACAAAGGCATTTCATTTTTTTAACTTATTTCAATTCTAGACATTTTGTGCATTTAGTATGCACCACTCAAAGCCATGTCACTAATTTTCAACCCTTTCTGACTTCATTTGCTATTTTTCATGCATTTACTGATTTTTTTTGAGCTAAATGACCCTGAAATTGTAAAGCGCTACAAATGAACTCTGAAAAGGTTAAGAGTTGGCATGGTATCATCATTTCACCCACATAGAATGTGCTAAAATGTTGAGAGGGTTACAGCAAAAACTGGATCCACTTCATTTACAAAATGGACAATCTCTTTCGAAGTATCATGGTTTCGGACGAAAACACATCTATTACAAAGGCATTTCACTTTTCTTAACTTATTTCAACTCCAGACATTTTGTGCGTTCCGTATGCAGCATTCAAACCCACGTCATCAATTTTCAACCCTTTCTGACTTCATTTGCTATTTTTCATGCATTTACTGATTTTTTTAGCTAAAGGACCCTGAGATTGAAAAGCACTACAGAATGAACTCTGAAAAGGTTGGAAGTTGGCATGGTATCATCATTTCGCCCACATAACATGTGCTCAAAAGTTGAGAGGGTTACCACAAAAACTGGGTCCACTTCGTGTACAAAATGGACAATCACCTTCGAAGTATCAGGGTTTCGGACGAAAACTCATCTGTTACAAAGGCATTTCATCTTTTAAACTTATTTCAACTCTAGACATTTTGTGCATTCAGTATGCACCATTCAAAGCCATGTCATCAATTTTCAACCCATTCTGACTTCATTTGCTATTTTTCATGCATTTACTCATTTTTTTGAGCTAAATGACCCTGAAATTGAAAAGCACTACAAATAAACTCTGAAAAGGTTGAGAGTTGGCATGGTATCATCATTTCACCCACATAGCATGTGCTAAAATGTTGAGAGGGTTACAGCAAAAACTGGATCCACTTCATTTACAAAATGGACAATCTCTTTCGAAATATCATGGTTTTGGACGAGAACACATCTATTACAAAGGAATTTCACTTTATTAACTTATTTCAATTCGAGACTTTTTGTGCGTTCTGTATGCACCATTCAAACCCACGTCATCAATTTTCAACCCTTTCTGACTTCATTTGCTATTTTTCATGCATTTACTGATTTTTTTGAGCTAAAGGACCCTGAGATTGAAAAGCACTACAGAATGAACTCTGAAAATGTTGAAAGTTGGCATGGTATCATCATTTAACCCACATAGCATGTGCTAAAAATTTGAGAGGGTTACGACAAAAACTGGATCCACTTCGTGCACAAAATGGACAATCACCTTCGAAGTATCAAGGTTTCAGACGAAAACTCATCTGTTACAAAGGCATTTCATTTTTTTAACTTATTTCAATTCTAGACATTTTGTGCATTTAGTATGCACCACTCAAAGCCACGTCATCAATTTTCAACCCTTTCTGACTTCATTTGCTATTTTTCATGCATTTACTGATTTTTTGAGCTAAATGACCCTGAAATTGTAAAGCGCTACAAATGAACTCTGAAAAGGTTAAGAGTTGGCATGGTATCATCATTTCACCCACATAGAATGTGCTAAAATGTTGAGAGGGTTACAGCAAAAACTGGATCCACTTCATTTACAAAATGGACAATCTCTTTCGAAGTATCATGGTTTCGGACGAAAACACATCTATTACAAAGGCATTTCACTTTTCTTAACTTATTTCAACTCCAGACTTTTTGTGCGTTCCGTATGGAGCATTCAAACCCACGTCATCAATTTTCAACCCTTTCTGACTTCATTTGCTATTTTTCATGCATTTACTGATTTTTTTAGCTAAAGGACCCTGAGATTGAAAAGCACTACAGAATGAACTCTGAAAACGTTGGAAGTTGGCATGGTATCATCATTTCTCCCACATAACATGTGCTCAAAAGTTGAGAGGGTTACCACAAAAACTGGGTCCACTTCGTGTACAAAATGGACAATCACCTTCGAAGTATCAGGGTTTCGGACGAAAACTCATCTGTTACAAAGGCATTTCATTTTTTAAACTTATTTCAACTCTAGACATTTTGTGCATTCAGTATGCACCATTCAAAGCCATGTCATCAATTTTCAACCCATTCTGACTTCATTTGCTATTTTTCATGCATTTACTCATTTTTTTGAGCTAAATGACCCTGAAATTGAAAAGCACTACAAATAAACTCTGAAAAGGTTGAGAGTTGGCATGGTATCATCATTTCACCCACATAGCATGTGCTAAAATGTTGAGAGGGTTACAGCTAAAACTGGATCCACTTCATTTACAAAATGGACAATCTCTTTCGAAATATCATGGTTTTGGACGAGAACACATCTATTACAAAGGAATTTCACTTTATTAACTTATTTCAATTCCAGACTTTTTGTGCGTTCTGTATGCACCATTCAAACCCACGTCATCAATTTTCAACCCTTTCTGACTTCATTTGCTATTTTTCATGCATTTACTGATTTTTTTGAGCTAAAGGACCCTGAGATTGAAATGCACTACAGAATGAACTCTGAAAATGTTGAAAGTTGGCATGGTATCATCATTTAACCCACATAGCATGTGCTAAAAATTTGAGAGGGTTACGACAAAAACTGGATCCACTTCGTGCACAAAATGGACAATCACCATCGAAGTATCAAGGTTTCAGACGAAAACTCATCTGTTACAAAGGCATTTCATTTTTTTAACTTATTTCAATTCTAGACATTTTGTGCATTTAGTATGCACCACTCAAAGCCACGTCATCAATTTTCAACCCTTTCTGACTTCATTTGCTATTTTTCATGCATTTACTGATTTTTTGAGCTAAATGACCCTGAAATTGTAAAGCGCTACAAATGAACTCTGAAAAGGTTAAGAGTTGGCATGGTATCATCATTTCACCCACATAGAATGTGCTAAAATGTTGAGAGGGTTACAGCAAAAACTGGATCCACTTCATTTACAAAATGGACAATCTCTTTCGAAGTATCATGGTTTCGGACGAAAACACATCTATTACAAAGGCATTTCACTTTTCTTAACTTATTTCAACTCCAGACTTTTTGTGCGTTCCGTATGGAGCATTCAAACCCACGTCATCAATTTTCAACCCTTTCTGACTTCATTTGCTATTTTTCATGCATTTACTGATTTTTTTAGCTAAAGGACCCTGAGATTGAAAAGCACTACAGAATGAACTCTGAAAAGGTTGGAAGTTGGCATGGTATCATCATTTCGCCCACATAACATGTGCTCAAAAGTTGAGAGGGTTACCACAAAAACTGGGTCCACTTCGTGTACAAAATGGACAATCACCTTCGAAGTATCAGGGTTTCGGACGAAAACTCATCTGTTACAAAGGCATTTCATTTTTTAAACTTATTTCAACTCTAGACATTTTGTGCATTCAGTATGCACCATTCAAAGCCATGTCATCAATTTTCAACCCATTTTGACTTCATTTGCTATTTTTCATGCATTTACTCATTTTTTGAGCTAAATGACCCTGAAATTGAAAAGCACTACAAATAAACTCTGAAAAGGTTGAGAGTTGGCATGGTATCATCATTTCACCCACATAGCATGTGCTAAAATGTTGAGAGGGTTACAGCAAAAACTGGATCCACTTCATTTACAAAATGGACAATCTCTTTCGAAATATCATGGTTTTGGACGAGAACACATCTATTACAAAGGAATTTCACTTTATTAACTTATTTCAATTCCAGACTTTTTGTGCGTTCTGTATGCACCATTCAAACCCACGTCATCAATTTTCAACCCTTTCTGACTTCATTTGCTATTTTTCATGCATTTACTGATTTTTTTGAGCTAAAGGACCCTGAGATTGAAAAGCACTACAGAATGAACTCTGAAAATGTTGAAAGTTGGCATGGTATCATCATTTAACCCACATAGCATGTGCTAAAAATTTGAGAGGGTTACGACAAAAACTGGATCCACTTCGTGCACAAAATGGACAATCACCTTCGAAGTATCAAGGTTTCAGACGAAAACTCATCTGTTACAAAGGCATTTCATTTTTTAACTTATTTCAATTCTAGACATTTTGTGCATTTAGTATGCACCACTCAAAGCCACGTCATCAATTTTCAACCCTTTCTGACTTCATTTGCTATTTTTCATGCATTTACTGATTTTTTGAGCTAAATGACCCTGAAATTGAAAAGCGCTACAAATGAACTCTGAAAAGGTTAAGAGTTGGCATGGTATCATCATTTCACCCACATAGAATGTGCTAAAATGTTGAGAGGGTTACAGCAAAAACTGGATCCACTTCATTTACAAAATGGACAATCTCTTTCGAAGTATCATGGTTTCGGACGAAAACACATCTATTACAAAGGCATTTCACTTTTTTTAACTTATTTCAACTCCAGACTTTTTGTGCGTTTCGTATGCACAATTCAAACCCACGTCATCAATTTTCAACCCTTTCTAACTTCATTTGCTATTTTTCATGCATTTACTGATTTTTTTAGCTAAAGGACCCTGAGATTCAAAAGCACTACAGAATTAACTCTGAAAAGGTTGGAAGTTGGCATGGTATCATCATTTCACCCACATAACATGTGCTCAAAAGTTGAGAGGGTTACCACAAAAACTGGATCCACTTCGTGTACAAAATGGACAATCACCTTCGAAGTATCAAGGTTTCGGACGAAAACTCATCTGTTACAAAGGCATTTCATTTTTTAAACTTATTTCAACTCTAGACATTTTTTGCATTCAGTATGCACCATTCAAAGCCATGTCATCAATTTTCAACCCATTCTGACTTCATTTGTTATTTTTCATGCATTTACTGATTTTTTTTGAGCTAAATGACCCTGAAATTGAAAAGCACTACAAATAAACTCTGAAAAGGTTGAGAGTTGGCATGGTATCATCATTTCACCCACATAGCATGTGCTAAAATGTTGAGAGGGTTACAGCAAAAACTGGATCCACTTCATTTACAAAATGGACAATCTCTTTCGAAATATCATTGGACGAAAACACATCTATTACAAAGGAATTTCACTTTTTTAACTTATTTCAATTCCAGACTTTTTGTGCATTCCGTATGCACCATTCAAACCCACGTCATCAATTTTCAACCCTTTCTGACTTCATTTGCTATTTTTCATGCATTTATTGATTTTTTTGAGCTAAAGGACCCTGAGATTGAAAAGCACTACAGAATGAACTCTGAAAATGTTGAAAGTTGGCATGGTATCATCATTTCACCCACATAGCATGTGCTAAAAATTTGAGAGGGTTACGACAAAAACTGGATCCACTTCCTGCACAAAATGGACAATCACCTTCGAAGTATCAGGGTTTGAGACAAAAACTCATCTGTTACAAAGGCATTTCATTTTTTTAACTTATTTCAATTCTAGACATTTTGTGCATTTAGTATGCACCACTCAAAGCCACGTCATCAATTTTCAACCCTTTCTGACTTCATTTGCTATTTTTCATGCATTTACTGATTTTTTTGAGCTAAATGACCCTGAAATTGAAAAGCGCTACAAATGAACTCTGAAAAGGTTAAGAGTTGGCATGGTATCATCATTTCACCCACATAGAATGTGCTAAAATGTTGAGAGGGTTACAGCAAAAACTAGATCCACTTCATTTACAAAATGGACAATCTCTGTCGAAGTATCATGGTTTCGGACGAAAACACATCTATTACAAAGGCATTTCACTTTTTTTAACTTATTTCAACTCCAGACTTTTTGTGCGTTCCGTATGCACAATTCCAACCCACGTCATCAATTTTCAACCCTTTCTGACTTCATTTGCTATTTTTCATGCATTTACTGCTTTTTTAGCTAAAGGACCCTGAGATTGAAAAGCACTACAGAATGAACTCTGAAAAGGTTGGAAATTGGCATGGTATCATCATTTCACCCACATAACATGTGCTCAAAAGTTGAGAGGGTTACCTCAAAAACTGGATCCACTTCGTGTACAAAATGGACAATCACCTTCGAAGTATCAGGGTTTCGGACGAAAACTCATCTGTTACAAAGGCATTTCATTTTTAAACTTATTTCAACTCTAGACATTTTGTGCATTCAGTATGCACCATTCAAAGCCATGCCATCAATTTTCAACCCATTCTGACTTCATTTGTTATTTTTCATGCATTTACTGATTTTTTTGAGCTAAATGACCCTGAAATTGAAAAGCACTACAAATAAACTCTGAAAAGGTTGAGAGTTGGCATGGTATCATCATTTCACCCACATAGCATGTGCTAAAATGTTGAGAGGGTTACAGCAAAAACTGGATCCACTTCATTTACAAAATGGACAATCTCTTTCGAAATATCATGGTTTTGGACGAAAACACATCTAGTACAAAGGAATTTCACTTTTTTAACTTATTTCAATTCCAGACTTTTTGTGCATTCCATATGCACCATTCAAACCCACGTCATCAATCTTCAACCCTTTCTGACTTCATTTGCTATTTTTCATGCATTTACTAATTTTTTTAGCTAAAGGACCCTGAGATTGAAAAGCACTACAGAATGAACTCTGAAAATGTTGAAAGTTGGCATGGTATCATCATTTCACCCACATAGCATGTGCTAAAAATTTGAGAGGGTTACAACAAAACCTGGATCCACTTCGTGCACAAAATGGACAATTAGCTTCGAAGTATCTGGGTTTCAGACGAAAACTCATCTGTTACAAAGGCATTTCATTTTTTTAACTTATTTCAATTCTAGACATTTTGTGCAGTTAGTATGCACCACTCAAAGCCACATCATCAATTTTCAACCCTTTCTGACTTCATTTGCTAATTTTCATGCATTTACTGATTTTTTTGAGCTAAATGACCCTAAAATTGAAAAGTGCTACAAATGAACTCTGAAAAGGTTAAGAGTTGGCATGGTATCATCATTTCACCCACATAGCATGTGCTAAAATGTTGAGAGGGTTACAGCAAAAACTGGATCCACTTCATTTACAAAATGGACAATCTCTTTTGAAGTATCATGGTTTCGGACGAAAACACATCTAGTACAAAGGCATTTCACTTTTTTTAACTTATTTCAACGCCAGACTTTTTGTGAGTTCCGTATGCACCATTCAAACCCACGTCATCAATTTTCAACCCTTTCTGACTTCATTTGCTATTTTTCATGCATTTACTGATTTTTTTAGCTAAAGGACCCTGAGATTGAAAAGCACTACAGAATGAACTCTGAAAAGGTTGGAAGTTGGCATGGTATCATCATTTCACCCACATAACATGTGCTCAAAAGTTGAGAGGGTTACCACAAAAACTGGATCCACTTCGTGTACAAAATGGACAAACACCTTCGAAGTATCAGGGTTTCGGACGAAAACTCATCTGTTACAAAGGCATTTCATTTTTTAAACTTATTTCAACTCTAGACATTTTGTGCATTCAGTATGCACCATTCAAAGCCACGTAATCAATTTTCAACCCTTTCTGACTTCATTTGCTATTTTTCATGCATTTACTGATTTTTTGAGCTAAATGACCCTGAAATTGAAAAGCACTACAAATGAACTCTGAAAAGGCTGAGAGTTGGCATGGTATCACCATTTGACCCACATAGCATGTGCTAAAATGTTGAGAGGGTTACAGCAAAAACTGGATCCACTTCATTTACAAAATGGACAATCTCTTTCAAAGTATCATGGTTTCGGACGAATACACATCTATTACAGAGGCATTTCACTTTTTTTAACTTATTTCAACTCCAGACTTTTTGTGTGTTCCGTATGCACCATTCTAACCCACATCATCAATTTTCAACCCTTTCTGACTTCATTCGCTATTTTTCATGCATTTACTGATTTTTTTTAGCTAAAGGACCCTGAAATTTTAAAGCACTACAAGTGAACTGTGATGTAACATCCCAAAATCCTAAATTTTGGAATTTTATATTAAATAAATAGTTTTGGTTGTTTGTTTGATTATGATGTGGTTGCTTGTGTGAAATCGAGTGAAATTTTAATCTTTTTTGAAAGTTGAATGAGAAGGAATAAAATGACTTTCCCAAACTTTCACCTTGCATTTATGATCTGCATGAATTCAAATTTCATTTCATCACAAAACCCTAGAGAGAAGATGATATGCCTTCTTCCATTTAATTAAATGAAAAAGGGTTTTTGAAAAGGTTTGAATTACATTTGAAAATATTTCAAATTCGGAAAAGTTTATGCAACTCTATGATTTTCATGATAGAAGATAAAATAAGTTCTTCAAATGCTATGAAATATGAGTTGGAAGTTTCAAATAACCAAATTAAAAGTCCCTTAAAAATTATTTTGAAACCCACTTTCAATTTGGAGTTATTTGTTTTTATTAAATTATTTTTCTCTAAAAATAAAATATATGGAAAATAGGGTAAAATGATTCCCTACAGTAGAAAATTGGAGAAAAATGAGTTTCAAATTATTTTGGTATTTAAAAAATATTTTTATTTGCTTTTTTATAGAACCAGCAGTACTGTTTGATTTATTTAATTTTTTTGTGGAAGCCCAACCGGCCCAGTCGTCGCACCACCTTCCTCTTCCCATGCACGACCGGACTCGCCGGAGTCTGCCACGCCCACGGCGTCGGCCGCCCCTTCTCCAAGTCGGAGCACCCTCCCCCCGCCTTTATAAGCCATCGCCCCGCCTTGTTTTCTCCTCCAACCAGCAGCAGCAAGCCATCGCACCCGCCGCCATCGGACTTCCCCGGAGCCGCCGCAGCCCTCGCCTTGCGCCGCCGCCGCCTTGTCTGCTCCGCCGCCCCGCGCCACACTCGCCGCCGTCTCCACCTAAAGTCGCCGACCCCGGTGCCGCCGTCCCCGATCCAAGTCGCCACTGCCACCATCTTGCCAGAGCCCGCCGCCACCGCGGTAACCGCCACCCTCCCTCATCGTCAGATCTGGATCCAACGATCCAGATCGTTATGTTTTTTTCGTTTCATTTTTATTTAGTGCATGTTCGTTTGTTAAGGTTCCATAGCAAACATATTCATTAGATTAGGTTCTATAGCGAACGTTCGTTCGTTAGATTTATTCTTCTATTTTAGTTTCTACCAATGACCTATTCGTTAGTTTTCTTTTATAGATTAGCCCCTGGTTTTCAAACGATCACAACTTTTACACCGTTTACCCAAATCCAAGGAAACCAATGCCCACTTCTTCATCATGATCTCATCTATCCAGAGAACATATAAAATCACCTTTTTGAAATTTCAAATTTTGAATTAGATCAGATTTGAATTTAAACTTGTTTTGGCTATAACTTGAGTTTTATAACTTTGATTTACTCGATTCTTTTCTTAAATCGTAGCTCTTGACACGTACTTACTGTTAAGATCAAAATTACACAATTTTGCTGTTGTCAAAAATATGTTTGTGTCCTTGAGCTTTATTTGATGATTTTTGAAGTTTTCCGAAGTATTTTCTTCGTTCTTTTGGATCTTTAAGTGATTGCTTATGTTTGGTTATAATTTATTGCTTGCGATAGATTGAACGGAGTGTGACGAGTACAAATATCAGGAGTTATGAGTGCAAAGAATCTTCGTCATCAGTATAAGGCAAGTTCACACTTTGATCATACTCTTCCTATACCCAGTTTTACTTGTATTAAATACACCCCTCAAATATTTGCATGAGTAGTATTTGGGAATTGGGATTTGCTATGTAGTTGATGAGGTCGAAACCTATTACCTTTTTGATACACCCCGGGAATATACATTATGCTCATATTGCTTAGCCGTGCTCGTAGACGGGATTGGTATGTGTGAATCATGAAAGACGAGAGAGATATAATAATTATGGGTTAACTTAAGGTGGCAACATTAAAACAACTCTGGGTGGAATGGTTGGGGCACCCTGGAGAACCCAGTGGCTTACCCGGGCACCTGGAGAACCCAGTGCTTGCCCAAGGGGATCCCAGAGTACCCGTATGATCACCCTATGGAATGCCACCCAGGCTCAAAGGGATCATAAGATTATTCATGCTAGAAACTTCTGTGTGCAGCCACAAGCCATTATGGGCTCTGGCATAGTTGAGTAAGTTGTGGGAAACCTTTCCATGATAGGCTAGCAGATGTAGGGGATTGTAGGTGTACCGGCCTATATATCGGTTAAGGGGACCTCTTCAGAAAGGCTATGTCTCAATCTTCCGATCATGGATGCGGTCGAGTCTTGTGGGGAAAAGTGTGCAAACCTCTGCAGAGTGTACAAACTAATCATGATTAGCCGTGTCCCTGGTTATGGACATTTTGAGTATCTAGTGTTTGAATTATTGGTTAATCTCATCACTCTATTTAATTAAATTGTTGGGTTATTGATGATTTGGTGATTTTGGGATTGAGTTGGGGTTACCTTCTCAACATGGGTAATTTAAGTTAGTAGTAAATAAAATTTATTCCTTTCTTGTAGGAAAAAATTAGCTTTATGCAAAATTTAAACTTAGAGCCTCCACCAGACAAATATGCATATAGAGATAGACAATTCTCATTATTATTCTATGGTGTGAAATTGCCAGTACATTCAATGTACTGAACTATATGGTTGCAACGTCTCATGTTGCAGGAATCTTACGACGAGTAAGTGATACGTTAGGGTTATGATGTCTACACTCAACTTTGTCGTTGGTGTTGTTGGGACTCCACAGCTTTGTTGTTACTTCTGCTATTTGGATTTAGGTAATAGTATTTACGTTACTTTTGCATGTGATTCCACTCTGTTATAAATCCTCGAGTACTGTGTGTGTTGGCATACCGATCTAGGGATGACACTTAAGCATAGAGATTTCGATCCATTCGGATCGGGCCTCTACATTTGAAAAGGTTGAAAGTTGGCATGGTATCATTATTTCACCCACATAGCATGTGCTAAAAAGTTGTTACGGCAAAAACTGGATCCACTTTGTCTACAAAATGGACAATCTGTTTTGAAGTATCAGGGTTTCAGACGAAAACTCGTCTGTTACAAAGGCATTTCATTTTTTTGAAACTTATTTCAACTCTAGACTTTGTGTGCGTTCAATATGCACCATTCAAAGCCACATCATCAATTTTTAACCCTTTCTGACTTCATTTGCTATTTTTCTTGCATTTACTATTTTTTAGCTAAAGGACCCTGAATTTGAAAAGCACTACAAATGAACTCTGAAAAGGTTGAAAGTTGGCATGGTATCATCATTTCACCCACATAGCATGTGCTAAAAAGTTGAGAGGGTTACGGGTAAAACTGGATCCACTTCATGTACAAAATGGACAATCTCTTTCGAAGTATCAGGGTTTTGGACGAAAACTCATCTCTTACAAAGGCATTTCATTTTTTAAATAACCTAAGTATTACCAAATTTAATATAATGACAAAACACACTAACAATAAACATAATAAAAATAATCATTGAAAATCTATTTTTAACGTAAAGTTGTTCACAAACTAGTGATTCACACAAATTTCAAATAATTCAAATTTAAACTCTTCAAATTTGAAAACTACTGGCACTAACAGGAATTTTATATTTCTTTTACCTAAAGCAAAAATATTCACAAAGAAACTCTAAATAAAGAAAAAAACAACACAGAAATAAAAGAAAAAAATAAATAAATGAAAAAAAGCCCTCCTACTTGGCCACAACGGCCTGCATATGACTAGAAACCCAACCTGTAGTTGGGCTAGGATGCAGGCCCACTATGCCCAGTAGGCTCATAGGGCAGCGCAACAGATTTAGGCCTAGAAGCCTGCTTTGGAGAGGAGCTCAAAGGAGCAGCCGTAGCTGGGTTTATAAACCAGCGCGGCTGCCCTTTGCTCGGCAAGGTGGGACTAAACTTCTACACCGTGCACACTGGAAGAGCATGCCTTTAGTCCCAGTTGGTGGCTCCAACCGTGACTAGGGGGGGTCTTTAGTCGCGGTTGGAGCCAGCAACTGGGACTAGAGGCATGCGCTTCCCGCCGCTTGGCCTGACCAAATTTCACCTTTAGTCCCGGTTGGTGGCTCCAACCGAGACTAAAGGTCCCTCCTATATATATCGACACTTCAAAAAAGTTCAGTTTCTTCTTCTCTTCTTTGTCTCCTCTGCTTCGTTCGACATCGCCGCCGCCCCCCGTCACTGTACCCGTCGCGCGGCCGCCGCCCCCCGTCCCTGTCGTCATACGTCCCTGTCGCCGGCCCCATCGCCTCGCCTTGCCAGTCGTCGCCCCGATGTGAGCCCCTGTGCCGCCATGGTCGTGTCTCCCACGCGCGCGCACACACACACACTCACATTGTCTTAATTATTTTTTGTTTTTTTGTTTTTTGTTGAATTAGATATATATAAATGTTAGATGAATGTTTTTAGCTTTTTATACTTTTATTTATAGAAATGTTTAGATGAATTTTAGACATATAAATGTTAATTAGATGAGTAGGAATTTTAGTTTTTATACTTTATGTTTTGATGTTTTAGATGTTTGATCGAGTAGGGATTTTTGATGTTGTAGATGTTTTATAGCGTAAAGTACAACATCGATGCCATCAAACCTCACTACAAAAAAATACACTTCCGTGATGATACGTGTTTGTCATAGTAGGTCGCTTTTTTTGTCATGCTTGTACATCCATGACAAATTTATGACAGAATCAAGATAGTCATACCTGTGATGTCGTAGAAGTGTTCCATGACATTACCAAAATTATCATCACGGAAGTGTCCACTTCCATGACGATAAATCGCGCGTCATAGAAGTGCTTTCATCAAGGGCGACCGACACGTGGCATCCACCGTAACGGAACGCCGTTAAGCTATCGGGTCGGGTTTTGGATCCGATAACCCGTTAACAGCCCCGACCAATGGGAAATTTCCACGTGTAAAATTCTTATTGGCCGGGCGAAACACATGTCAGCTCGTCAGTGGGTCAGATAGGCGCCCATGATACGTCGACACGTGGCACGGCCCAACAGAGGCCCATTCTTGTGTAAAGGCCGGCCTGTTTGACTTGGTCAAAAGCTGGCGGGCCGGCCCATGGAAAGCATGTTAACGGCATGTTCGAATATAGCCCATTTACAGCCCGCTAACCCAAGGCCCGTTACGCCCTATCCGAATTAGGCCCAGTAGCGTCATCTGGGCCATCCAATATGATTCCAGCCCGTTTTCACTTCTGGCCCATATATGGCCCATGACGTCTTTCGGCCCATATGAGGCCCTATGTAACTCTTGGCCTATTAACGGCCCGTGGTGAAACTGGCCCGTAATGAACAGTGTATCACTTTACACCCGTTAACGGTCCGTGGTGAAACTGGCCCGTGATGAACAGTGTATCACTTTATACCCATTAATGGCCCGTTATACCGTTGGGCCGTTTCCAACCCGTGGTATCTTCCGGCCTTCTTTAGAGCCCATTTATTCTTGGGCTCATTTCCAGCATTCGTTTACTTATGGCCCGTTACTGTCATTTTCTGCTTGTGGGCCAAATTTAGCCCGTGGTTACAGTCGGCCCGTTTGTGGTCCGTTAATACGTTGGGCCGTTTTCATAGCGTCATCAAATACGGCCTATTAACGATGGCCCGTTATGGTCGGCCCATGAATGGACGATTCCAACTCTAGCCTGTTTACGGCCAGAATGCGGTCTGTTCGGCCCATGTTTGGCCAATTGATCATCCGACCCGTATAAGGCCCATTGATGATACGGCCCGTAGAAGGCCCACTGATGATATGGCCCGTAGAAGGCCCATTGTTTCTACGGCCCGTAGAAGTCCCACTACTTCTACGACCCGTAGAAGGCCCACTGTTTATACGGCCCATAGAAGGACCACAGTTTCTACGGCCCATAGGAGGCCCAGTGTCCCTACAGTTAATATTAGCCCATGGTTATTGTGGCCTAGTTTTAAAAAATAGGTTATTGGAGCCACTAGCAAACCATAGAAAAAGAACTGCACTGACTACAAGCAAACAAATAAACAAGACAACAAGGAAATAAATAAGGAAGCAACTTACACTAGGCTATCACGGCTATTACACATATTACATCCACTGGGCATCAAAGTTCGCCACAAGTGCAAATATAGGGAACACAACAGCATATAAACGCCGCAGCAAAACAAGTCCAGAACTGAAACCACTTCAGAAGAGCTCAAGAAACAATATCCTTGGTACCCATAATGCTGGCAAGATGCTTAGCAAGCTTATTAACTTTCTCTTGTTTGGCGCTTAAGTCCTCCAGCACTTGCTGTTGCACCAGAAAGTATGCATCTGAATCCTGGAGGGACTTCCTCAGTCTTTCAACTTGAAGTTGAGACTCAAGAAGCCGAACTGATTCAGGCAACGAGTTCGAAGAGCTGGTACCAGCAGTGGTATCCAGTAACTCGAACACTACATCAAGACAGGACTTTGGGGTTGTCTCAGTGTCTTCAATATAGTTTTTATCAGCTTTCTTGGAGACCAACAGGGATGTCTCACTATCTTGAACCTTATCTGCATTACTTCCTTTACCATTGCATAATAGGGTACTCTTCTCCAATATTTTATCCGCGTTCTAAAAGAGAAACAAACAAACACATCTCAGGTTTAGCAGTTTAGTAGTAAGGTGGACAGGATAACAACATGAAACAAACATATATCTATGTAGTATGGTCACTGTATGGTCTATATCATTCTTGTTTATGTTGCCAAATCAAGATAGATACAGTTCGAATCATATCTATTTAAGACAAAGCAGCATAGACATAATATAAGTGTGGGAAACTACACAGCAATAACAACACTTGTAATGTGCATGGCATGAGAACATAACTGTTTATTCAATTGAAACTGAAATCAACATAGAGCAAGTTACAACAGCAAACATCCAAACACATTGAAGAAACAGGTTTAAAACATACATGTTGCACCATTAGAGTTTCAATTGCATCCTTCAAATTTGAAATTAGTTGGTATCAGTAAATAGAGTGATGCAAGAGCAAAGTAGTATGAACCATAGCTATGGAACCTGACCTGAGAACAATTCTTCTTCTGCTTTAAGTGTTGACTTCGGGTTCGGAGTGGTGGTCCTCGTGATTTGGGCACTACAGTTGCCTTACTAACTGCTCGTGTTTGGGTGCTCTGTGGTGGAGACGGTGCTGTGTCAACGGGAACTGGTTGTCTATCTGCTGGGGTTGGGGTTAGAAGGGGTGTAGCTGGTTCTCTGTCCAACTGGGTAGGGGTACAATCTGCATGAGTGTGGGTTATGTGTGGTGGGGCTGGTTCTTGGGCAAGTACAACCGTGGTTGTCGGAGTAATGGGACACGGATACCCCGAAGACGGCAAGAAGATATTTCAAGACATCGGGGCTAGCAAAGACCCTCAGTCCGACTGCGCCAACCAGCCGGCTGCCGATTGCGCCGACCAGTCAGCTGCCGACTGCAGCCCGACCCGACACCGACAAGACACCAACGGGGCGACCGTACCGCGACGTCATCTACAGTGTACCGTGTCCCCTGGGTACTGATTTATAAAGTACCCCGGGGGACAAGCATGACATGTACCATGCCACTAGCCATGCCTACATGGCTTGGCATGTAAGCTACCCAAGGTAGCTTACACCAAAGCCACTACAACCCATGCCACTAGCTAGCTAGCTACCATGCCTACATGGCTTACATCCTAAGCTAACTCCCACTATATATATGAGATCCATCCATCCATCTAGGAGGATGGACTCACTCTCCCACACACTCACGCATGCATGCCCAGGCACATGCGGCCACACACACACCTATACTCATATGCATATACGAGATCAGGCTCTTATGGCACTGATCTCAGATACAGCTCCAGGAGCGACTCTGTACCAGATATACCAGATATACTCAGACATGCAGGAGTAGGGGTGTTATCTCTCCGGAGAGCCCCGAACCTGGGTAAACTACCGCGTGCTACTCGCATACCCGCTCCCGGTCCTATCAGCAGCAGTCCTACCCACACACTAAGCCCTTGTGGCATCTGTCGACTCGCAATCCCCCCGTGAGAAATACCACGACAGTTGGCGCCCACCGTGGGGCGGTACTATGCTACTGCGCTGCTGCTGGTTTCGCTGTCCGGGCGGGACCATCTTTGTCATCTCCGCCGCAGCGCCGCGTCGTCTCTCCGGTAGCGCTCGGGGGCTCGACTTCGACCCGCCCTCGGAGCGGCCGTGTGGGACGACGCGTCCTTGCCGTCGGCTTCGCCATCTTCGTCTTCACCAACTCAGCACCGGCCGTTGTCCATGCGCGCGTGCGCCGCGCGCGATGCTTCGTCTCGGTCGGCCGCGTCCGTCCATGCGCCGCCCGCGTCTTCTCCCCTTCGCGTTGTGCCATGCTCCGGCTGAGGCACACTTTCGCTCCGTATTTTGTTTATCCAAGCAAGCTAGATGCAAGTCAAATATGAGTCAAACACTTCAAAAATCCATGATATTGCTGCCTCGCTGTAGCTACTCCTGCCGCGTCCTCGAGCTGCTTCGCTCGCCTCCATCCCGAGCGCCGGCAGCGGCCGAACGCCTGCTCCTCGACCAGCACGGCTGCCCGTCCGCCCGCACCGCCGCGGGCTGCCCCGCTGCTGCCCTGCAGCTCCCGACCAGGCTCCCTGTAGCTCTGCGACTACCCCGCGTCCGGCCTCTCGTCGCCGCCTGGGGCCCTCGCGCGCCCGTCGTCCGCACCCGGACATGGCGACCTCCACGCCCTGCCGCTTCATCGCACGCGTGCCGGCTTGGCCTCCCGCGGCCGCGCGCTGGTTCGGCCGGCTGATGTCGCGCCCGCCACTGGTCCTGCGCTTGTGGTCCGCCTGGCTGTCCTCGCGCCACTCTGCCCGCGTCGGCTGCTCCGCCTGCGCCGGCTGCCTCGGGCCAGCTCCGCCAGTTGCCAGCTGCCCGGGGCCGGCCTCCCCCGGGCCGGCTGCCCCGTGCCGGCTCCACCCGTCGCCGGCTGCCCCGGGCCGGCCTCCCCCGCGCCGGCTGCCCAGGGCCAGCCTCCCCCACTCCCGGCCCTGCTCCGCCCGTGGCTCCCATGCCGCTGCTGCCCCTCACCAACCGCGCTGCGTCCGGCTTCGCCTACGCCTAGCCGCTGGGTCTTCGTGCTGGGCTCTCTCCGGCTCCGCGTCCCACTCGGGCCGGGTCGCCGCTGCCGCCTCCCGGCCGCCGGCTTCGCATGCGATCCGGTCGCCGGCTTCCGCTGCTCTTTGCACCACCTTCCGCGCTGCTCTGTCGGACTCCCGAGCCGCTGGCTGGGTCGTGCGTCCGGCACCGGCTGCGCCCCGGGCTCGCGTCATCGTCCTCAGCCGCGCTCCCCTATCGCCGCTCTGGCTCCCGCCAAACCCGCTCGCATCGTCCTTGTCGCCTTCCACCATGCTGCCGGCCCGGCCTCCGCGTTGACCACGCCACCGGCGTCTGCTTCCCTCCGCCCACGCATGCTGGCCCGCCGTCCGGCTCCCGCGCCTCTGGCCGCGTCGGCCCCGCCCGGCTTGCCGGCTGGGCGCCCGTGCCGGATCCGCCCGCCCCGGCCCACGGCCGGCTGCACCACGCCCGCCGGTTCGCCGCACGCCCCCGTCTCTGGCTCCTGCGCCACCCGGCCTCGCCCGCTCGCTCACCTCCGTCCGCCGTGCCGGATCCCGTGCGCCGACTGCGGCTCCTGCGCCACCCGGCCTCGCCCGCTCGCTCACCTCCGTCCGCCGTGCGGCTCCGCTACTCCGCACTCGCCTGCCCGCCTGCTCCCGCACTAGCTGCGGCATGCCCTGCCGGTGCCCCGCCCCGCGGATGGATGTGCCGCGCCGCCTCTGCGCCGCACCGTTTGGCTCCCCGCTCACGCGCTGCCGGCTCCTGTTGTGACCGACTGCCCACACGGGAGCGGGCAAAGAAAGAGTCTGCAGGCCGGCTACCCCAAAAAAAGGGGGGGAGAGGGGGGCGGCTGTCCAAGTCAAGGGCCGATTGCCCACAGCCGGCTTGAAAAAAAATGCGTCCGACTACCAGATATACGTCCGACCGTAGGCTACCTGGCCGGCTGCAAAGAGCCCGACTGCCATGTCGGGGTCCGCCCTTCAGCCGTCTGAAGAAGAAAAAGAAGAAGACAAGGTAGTTGCCGGAAGATCTGGCCCGACTGCTCAGCAGTCGGGCCGAATCTCGGGGGCTACACCCAGCGGGTGCGCTGACGCGCCCCGCGAGAGAAGAAGACAAAGTAGTTGCCGGAAGATCCGGCCCGACTGCTCAGCAGTCGGCCCGAATCTCGGGGGCTACACCCAGCGGGTGCGCTGACGCGCCCCCGCGAGAGAAGAAGACAAGGTAGTTGCCGGAAGATCCGGCCCGACTGCTCAGCAGTCGGCCCGAATCTCTGGGGCTACACCCAGCGGGTGCGCTGACGCGCCCCCGCGAGAGAAGAAGACAAAGTAGTTGCCGGAAGATCCGGCCCGACTGCTCAGCAGTCGGCCCTACACCCAGCGGGTGCGCCGACGCGCTCCGCGAGCGCCGAGTCGCGCCGGCTGTCTTCGACGACCGCGACTACACGAAAATCAATGTGAGCTCCTCACCCGCATATTTTTGCACTACGCAAGCACGGATAACCCCGAGCGTTGCTCGGGGGCTGTCTCCACATTTTATTACAGTAGCATCACTATTTGCCCCGGCGCCAGCCAGAGTTGGCCCTGGGGCTGGCCTCTTGGCCTGAGACGTTAGTCCTCGTAGACGGCTTAGTACCGTGCGCGGTACCAAAGGCCCACTCTTAGTCACAGACCGCAGAGCGGCTGCTGACTAGCAAGAGTGAACGCTGGAGGCCGCCCACGCGAAAAACGCCCGGGAAGAAAAACGGTTCGGGCGACCCGGTCGTTTCCTTTATGAGTATCTACTCGGTTGAATCTGCTCCTAGACTCTGAGTACTGTACACTCCACTTCGCGGCCCACTCTCAGCCACAGACCGCAGAGCGGCTGTCCGGCAAGCAAGAGCACAAGCCAAAGAGTGGAGGGAACACGAAAACTATTGAAGGGGGCTCGGACGAAACCGAGTCGGCACCCTCCGCATAAAACTTAAAATACTAAAAAAAGCATATGATATATTTGCGTGGACTAACTTTGTCCTTTTTTATGATCATTTCCATGAACATTTGCCAAAAAACCTCCGCCCAACTTTGCCAAGTTGCCCGGAGGCTTGGGGGCTACTGTCGGAGTAATGGGACACGGATACCCCGAAGATGGCAAGAAGATATTTCAAGACATCGGGGCTAGCAAAGCCCCTCAGTCCGACTGCACCAACCAGCCGGCTGCCGACTGCGCCGACCAGTCGGCTGCCGACTGCAGCCCGACCCGACACCGACAAGACACCAACGGGGCGACCGTACCGCGACGTCATCTAAAGTGTACCGTGTCCCCTTCGTACTGATTTATAAAGTACCCCGGGGGACAAGCATGACATGTACCATGCCACTAGCCATGCCTACATGGCTTGGCATGTAAGCTACCCAAGGTAGCTTACAACCAAAGCCACTACAACCCATGCCACTAGCTAGCTAGCTACCATGCCTACATGGCTTACATCCTAAGCTAACTCCCACTATATATATGAGATCCATCCATCCATCCAGGAGGATGGACTCAGTCTCCCACACACTCATGCATGCATGCCCAGGCACATGCGGCCACACACACACCTATACTCATATGCATATACGAGATCAGGCTCTTATGGCACTGATCTCAGATACAGCTCCAGGAGCGACTCTGTACCAGATATACCAGATATACTCAGACATGCAGGAGTAGGGGTGTTATCTCTCCGGAGAGCCCCGAACCTGGGTAAACTACCGCGTGCTACTCGCATACCCGCTCCCGGTCCTATCAGCAGCAGTCCTACCCACACACTAAGCCCTTGTGGCATCTGTCGAATCGCAAGCCCCCCGTGAGAAATACCACGACAGTGGTTCTACCTGCATCGACAGGTAGCACGATCTTTTCTGAAGACCGTGTTTTTACTCCCACAGATACTGCCATCACTCCCTCCAATTGAAATGGCTGATAAACAAGAAAAGTAATTGAATGTACAGACATGTGCAATGGATAGTAGGGAAGAAAACATGGCATGAAATAATTCACATTTATGTTGTCTAAGCAAACAGAATAGTAGGACATAATTTCGCATATATGATGGCTAATTAAACAGGATAGCATGACACAATTTCACATGTATGATGGCTAACTAAACAGGATAGAATGACATACTTCAAAATATGATGACTATGTAAACAGGATGACATGATATAACTATACGATGTGTCTATTAAAGTGGTTGGCATGCATAAATCACAAACATGTCGTCGATGGAAACATGATGGCATGATATAATTCACAGATAGAATGACATAATTTAAATATGATCACTATGTAAACAGGATGAGATGATATAACTATATTATGTCTTTAGAAAACAGGTTGGCATGCCATAATTCAGATACATGTTGTCTATGTAAACATCATAGCATGACATAATTCAAATATATGATTTGTATACTAAGGAAGTGAGCAGAGGGCAATCACATATATGATGTGTCAACTAAGGAGATGGCATTCAATATTGTGTATATGATGTAAAAACTAAGCATTGCAATACAACATATGCATTATATGAGTAATATAACCCTGCCAAGTTTGAGCATACACTAGTAGAAAAAGGGGCTATGGTCCAGGCCGCCTCAGCCCATTAGTCCCGGTTCAGTCTTGAACCGGGACCAATGTGGGCATTGGTCCCGGTTCGTGAGCCCAAGGGGCCGGCCGGGCCACGTGGGCCATTGGTCCCGGTTTGTATGGACCTTTTGGTCCCGGTTGGTGGGATGAACCGGGACCAAAGGGCCTCCCTCCTGGCCCACCACCATTGGTCCCGGTTTTTGGCATGAACCGGGACCAAAGGCTCCCCTTTAGTCCCGGTTCATGCCACAAACCGGGACCAATGAATTGCCTATATATACCCCCTCACGCAAGAGCAGAGCACAGTGCTCTGTTTTTTCTAGCCGAGGGGGAGAGGCCTTTGTGGTGCTCTAGCTCACCTCCTATGCACATGAGGTGTTCGATGGAATGCCCGAGCCACACTACTTAAGCTTTCTCCTCTCGAAGCTCGACCTCCAAGCTCCATTTTCCTCGAGATTTGTCTAGATTTAGCGGTCCGTCACGCCCCGTCCCCTTCTTCACCGCCGTCGATCACCCGTGCCGATCTCATCACTGACACCACCGTGGTGAGCCTCTTGTTCTTATCTTCTTTCTGAAAGGAAAAATATTCTTACTTGTATGTTTAGATAGATACTTGTATCATTTTCTTACATTTATTATTGCATCTTATATAGTGCGATGGTTTTGGTATCCGCCCTCGTCGGCCCTCGTCCTGTCTATGATTCGGATGTGGTATGTATATTATCTTTATAACTATTGGTTCATTTATTGTTTATGAAAATTATGCCGACCAACGTGACATAGATTTTATTTATCTAGGATGTATGTGAATCGGAAATGCCAATCGACCCTATTGTCGAGAGGTTAAATTTAGTTGAAGAAGAAAACAATTTGTTGAAGGAAAAAATAAAAAAAATTGAGGAGGAGAAGATGATATTGGAGTTGCATGTTGCGGATGTCGTCGATGATCACAAGATCAAGATGGATGCAATGCGCTTGAAGATTAGAAAGATTAGAAAATATGCCATTCATACCGAGGCTTGGTATCATTATGCCGTTGGATCAATTGTTACCTTGGTTGCGATTATGATCGCATTTGTTTTCGCATTGAAATGTTTTACATAGTTTCAATGTATGGTTTAATTAATTAGATGCTCTGGAGAGCTATATGTTGTTAGATGAGAACTATGTATGTACTTTGGTTATAATGTGATGATGAACTTCTATTAATTTGGACACTTAATTATATATAATGCACGCAGATGAACCGGCAATGGATGTACGGTGACAGACACACCCGCGAGTACATTAAGGGCGTGCATGAGTTTCTCGATGCGGCTGAGGCAAACAAGCAGAATGGTTTTATGTGTTGTCCATGCACTGAATGTGGGAATACGAGGTCTTACTCTAACCGGAAAATCCTTCACTCCCACCTGCTTTACAAGGGTTTCATGCCACACTATAATGTTTGGACGAGGCACGGAGAAATAGGGGTTATGATGGAAGACGGCGAAGAAGAAGAGTACGATGACAACTATGTGCCCCCTGAATACGGTGATGCTGCAACGGGGGGAGCTGGTGAAGATCAAGAGGAACCAGACGATGTGCCCAATGATGCTGCCACGGGTGAAGCTGCTGAAGATCAAGAGGAACCAGACGATGTGCCCGATGATGATGATCTCCGCCGGGTCATTGTCGATGCAAGGACGCAATGCATTAGTCAAAAGGAGAAGCTGAAGTTTGATCACATGTTAGAGGATCACAAAAAAAGGTTATACCCCAATTGCGAAGATGGCAACACAAAGCTCGGTACCGTACTGGACTTGCTGCAGTGGAAGGCAGAGAATGCTGTGGCTGACAAAGGATTTGAGAAGCTACTGAAAATATTGAAGAAGAAGCTTCCAAAGGATAACGAATTGCCCGACAGTACATACGCAGCAAAGAAGGTCGTATGCCCTCTAGGATTGGAGGTGGAGAAGATACATGCATGCCCTAATGACTGCATCCTCTACCGCGGTGCATACAAGGATCTGAACGCATGCCCGATATGTGGTGCGCTGCGGTATAAGATCAGACGAGATGACCCTGGTGATGTTGACGGCGAGCCCCTCAGGAAGAGGGTCCCTGCAAAGGTGATGTGGTATGCTCCTATAATACCACGGTTGAAACGTCTGTTCAGAAACGAAGAGCATGCCAAGTTGATGTGATGGCACAGTGAGAACCGAAAGAAAGATGGGAAGTTGAGAGCACCCGCTGACGGGTCGCAATGGAGAAAATCGAGAGAAAGTACTGGGATGAGTTTGCAAAGGACCCAAGGAATGTATGGTTTTCTTTAAGCGCGGATGGCATTAATCCTTTCGGGGAGCAGAGCAGTAATCACAGCACCTGGCCCGTGACTCTATGTATGTATAACCTTCCTCCTTGGATGTGCATGAAGCGGAAGTTCATTATGATGCCAGTTCTCAACCAAGGCCCTAAGCAACCCGGCAACGAAATTGATGTGTACCTAAGGCCATTAGTTGAAGAACTTTTACAGCTGTGGAATGGAGACGGTGTACGTACGTGGGATGAGCACAGACAGGAGGAATTTAACCTTAAGGCATTGCTGTTCGTGACCATCAACGATTGGGCCGCTCTCAGTAACCTTTCAGGACAGACAAACAAAGGATACCACGCATGCACGCACTGTTTAGATGACACTGAAAGTATATACCTGGACAAATGCAGGAAGAATGTGTACCTGGGCCATCGTCGATTTCTTCCGACCAACCATCAATGTCGAAAGAAAGGCAAGCATTTCAAAGGCGAGGCAGATCACCGGAAGAAGCCCGCCATGCGCACCGGTGATCACGTGCTTGCTATGGTCAATGATTTACCCTACGTCATCTTTGGAAAGGGTCCCGGTGCACTAGCTGTTCCGAATGACGCTGAGGGACACGCACCCATGTGGAAGAAGAAATCTATATTTTGGGACCTACCCTACTGGAAAGACCTAGAGGTCCGCTCCTCAATCGACGTGATGCACGTGACGAAGAACCTTTGCGTGAACCTGCTAGGCTTCTTGGGTGTGTATGGGAAGACAAAATATACGTCAGAGGCACGGGAGGACCTGCAACGTTTGCACGAAAAAGACGACATGCCTCCGAAGCAGTATAAAGGTCCTGCCAGCTACGCTCTTACGAAAGAAGAGAAAGAAATCTTCTTTGAATGCCTGCTTAGTATGAAGGTCACGACTGGCTTCTCATCGAATATAAAGGGAATAATAAATATGCCAGAGAAAAAGTTTCAGAACCTAAAGTCTCATGACTGCCACGTGATTATGACGCAAACTGCTTCCGGTTGCATTGAGGGGGCTTTTACCGGAAAACATCCGATTAGCCATTGTGAAGCTATGTGCATTCCTCAATGCAATCTCTCAGAAGGTGATCGATCCAGAAATGGTACCAAGGCTAAGGAGTGATGTGGCGCAATGTCTTGTCAGTTTCGAGCTGGTGTTCCCACCATCCTTCTTCAATATCATGACGCACGTCCTAGTTCATCTAGTCGACGAGATTGTCATCCTGGGGCCCGTATTTCTACACAATATGTTCCCCTTTGAGAGGTTCATGGGAGTCCTAAAGAAATATGTCCGTAACCGCGCTAGGCCAGAAGGAAGCATCTCCATGGGCCATCAAACAGAGGATGTTATCGAGTTTTGTGTTGACTTCATTCCTGGCCTTAACAAGATAGGTCTCCCTAAATCGCGGTATGAGGGGAGACTGGCTGGAAAAGGCACTCTTGGAAGAGACTCAATAATATGCAGGGACGGATATTCTTGGTCTCAAGCACACTACACAGTTCTACAGAACTCTACCTTGGTGACCCCGTATGTCGATGAACACAAGAACAGTCTGTGCTCCAAACACCCGGAGCAATGCGACGACTGGATTACATGTGAACACATCAGGACTTTCAGCAGTTGGTTGGAAACACGTCTCAGAGGTGACAACACTGTTTGTGATGAGTTGTACTTGTTGTCCAGGGGACCATCTTTGACTGTATTGACTTACAAAGGATACGAGATAAATGGGAATGCATTTTACACGATCGCCAAAGATCAAAAGAGCACCAACCAAAACAGCGGTGTCCGCTTTGATGCAGCAACCGAGAGCGGAAAGGACACATATTATGGTTACATAGTGGACATATGGGAACTTGACTACGGACCTGATTTTAAGGTCCCTTTGTTTAAGTGCAAAGGGGTCATTCTGTTTGGCGGCGCCGTACAGGTAGACCCACAGTACGGAATGACAACAGTGGATCTGAAAAATCTTGGGTACACTGACGAACCGTTCGTCCTAGCCAATGATGTGGCACAGGTTATCTACGTGAAGGACATGTCTACCAAACCGAGAAAAAGAAAAGATAAGGAAGCGAATACATCATACGATGAGCCAAAGCGCCACATAGTTCTTTCAGGAAAAAGGGACATCCTGGGAGTGGACGGCAAGACAGACATGTCTGAAGATAATGAAAGGTTTCATGAAATTCCTCCCTTCAATGTCAAGGCTGACCCAAGCATCCTGATAAACAATGAAGATTATCCATGGTTACGGCGCAATAAGCAAATGACACAAGCGAAGAAAAAGTGAAGACTTTCTCCCGCAACTATTATGATGATACCATGCCAACTTTGTAACAGATGATCTTTCGTTCGAAACTCAGATACTTCGAAAGAGATTGTTCGTTTTGTACACGAAGTGCATCCAGTTTTTTCCGTAACCATCTCAACTTTGTTGCACATGCTATGTGGGTGAAATGATGATCCCATGCCAACTTTCAACCTTTTCGGAGTTCATTTGAAATGCTTTTCAATTTCAGGGTCTTATAGCTCAAAAAAATCAATAAATCCATGAAAAATAACAAATGAAGTCAGAAAGGGTTGAAAATTGATGATGTGTCTTTGAATGGTGCATTTTGAACACATAAAAAATATGGAGTTCAAATAAGTTCAAGAAAATGAAATACCTTTGTAACAGATGATCTTTCGTCCGAAACCCTGATACTTCGAAAGAGATTGTCCGTTTTGTACACGAAGTGCATCCAATTTTTGCCGTAACCATCTCAACTTTGTTGCAAATGCTATGTGGGTGAAATGATAATACCATGCCAACTTTCAACCTTTTCGGAGTCCATTTGAAATGCTTTTCAATTTGAAGGTCTTATAGCTCAAAAAAATCAATAAATGCATGAAAAATAACAAATGAAGTCAGAAAGGGTTGAAAATTGATGATGTGTCTTTGAATGGTGCATTTTGAACACAGAAAAAATATGGAGTTCAAATAAGTTCAAGAAAATGAAATCCCTTTGTAACAGATGATCTTTCGTCCGAAACCCTGATACTTCGAAAGAGATTGTCCGTTTTGTACACGAAGTGCATCCAGTTTTTGCTGTAACCATCTCAACTTTGTTGCACATGCTATGTGGGTGAAATGATGATACCATGCCAACTTTCAACCTTTTCGGAGTTCATTTGAAATGCTTTTCAATTTCAGGGTCTTATAGCTCAAAAAAATCAATAAATGCATGAAAAATAACAAATGAAGTCAGAAAGGGTTGAAAATTGATGATGTGTCTTTGAATGGTGCATTTTGAACACAGAAAAAATATGGAGTTCAAATAAGTTCAAGAAAATGAAATCCCTTTGTAATAGATGATCTAACTTCATAGTAAAGTTATTCATAAACTAGCGATTCACATACATTTTAAAACTATAAGTATTTAGTACAAATAAAAAAATAAAAAGCAAAAAATAAAACAAAAGAAGAAAACAAAAAAAAAATTATAAGTAAAATAAAACTATAAGTATCACTAAAAAACTATAAGTAATTAAACTAAAATAAAACTATAATATTCTTCAAATTTTTAAAAATTCAAATTTAAACTATTTAAAATTTAAAACTAATGGCACTAACAGAAAGTTTATAATTTTTGTGACCTAAAAGCAAAAAGAAATCACTAAAAAACTGTAAGTATTAAGTTTTAAGTAGAAATAAAAAATAAATAGAAAAAAAAATTTAATTTTATAGTAAAGTTATTCATAAACTAGTGATTCACACAAATTTTTAAAAATTCAAATTTAAACTATTTAAAATTTAAAACTAATGGCACTAATAGAAAGTTTATAATTTTTGTGACCTAAAAGCAAAAAATAAAAAACCAAAAAAATGTAGAAAAAAAAAGAAAAAAAATGCCACCTACTGGGCCTCCACAGCCTGAATACGACTAGAAACCCTACATGGGCCAGGATTCAAGCCCGCAGCAGGCCCAGTAGGCCCACAGGCATTGCAATGAGAGGTTAGGCCCGAAAGCCTGCAGTTGAGAGGAGTTCAGGAGGGTGGGCGCAGCAGCGCTTATAAACCACTCCAGAGCCCTCTCAACTAGCGATGTGGTACTAAACTTTTGGACGCGGGGCGCACAAGGGCATTGGTCCCGGTTGGTGGCACCAACCGGGACTAAAGGGGGCATTGGTCACGGTTCGTGGCACCAACCGTGACCATTGCCCCCCTTTAGTCCCGGTTCTTGCCACCAACCGGGACCAAAGGCCGCCGCTTCCCGCCCTTTGGTCCCGGTTCTTGCCACCAACCGGGACCATAGGTAGGCATTCGTCCCGGTTCGTGGCACGAACCGAGACCAAAGGTGTGGCTATATAAGCCCACACTTGCAAAATTTTCGCCAACTTCTCCCACTCCCCTTCACCAACGCCGTCAGGCTCCTCCTCCTCGTCGTCACCGTCGACCCCTCACCGTCGCCGTCGCCCCGCGCCCCTGCCCCCGCGCGCCGGCGCCCTCGCCGCCCCCGCCGTGCTCGTCGCGCCCCCGCGCGCCCTGCTCGCCGTCGCCGCCCCGTGCTCGCCGTCCCTGCCCCGTGCTCGCCGTCGCCGTCGCCCCGTGCCCCTGCCCCCGCGCGCCGGCGCCCTCGCCGCCCCCGCCATCCTCGTCGCGCCCCCGCGCGCCCTGCTCGCCGTCGCCGTCCCTGCCCCCGCCGCCCTCGTCGCGCCCCCGCGCGCCCTGCGCCCCGTCGCCGTCGCCCGCCCGCCCCCATCGTCGCCGTCGCGGTCCTCCTCTGGTCCGGCCGCGGCGCCCTTTTTTCTGTTATATGCTTTTTTTTCTGCTATATGCTTTTTTTCATGTATATATATGCAAAAAATATATATGTATATATATGCTTGTTTTTTCATAGATATTTTTCTGCTCATAGATATTTTTTCATAGCTATATTAGGATTTGTTTTCTGTTCATAGATATTTTTTCATATATATGCTTGCTTTATATATATATATGTGTATATATGTTCTCTATGTATATATCTATGTTCATGTATATATGCAAAAAATAGTTCTTTAGAAAAATTAGGATTTTTTGGTGATATTAATTATTGTAAATATGAAATTGTTTTTATATTCATATGAACAAATGAATTAGAAGAGGGAGAAGAAGAGGGGGTCGAGAGGGGGTCTAGGGTCGCCGAGGGGTCGAGGGTCGTCGAACATGAGAGGAGGAAGAGGATAAAAAAAGAGGAAGAAGAAGAAAAAAAAAGAGGAGAAGAAAGAATAGAGGAGACGAATAGAGGAGACTTCTCCTCTATTCTTTCTTCTCCTCTTTTTTTTCTTCTTCTTCCTCTTTTTTTATCGGGAACGAGGGTCGTCGAGGGTCGCCGAGCGGTAGAGGAAGAAGAGGATAAAATAGAAGAGGAAGAAAAAAAAGAGGGGTCAACGGTCGCCTAGGGGTCGAGGGTCGAGAGGGGGTATAGGGTCGCCGAGAGGGGAGAGGAAGACGAGGAGAAATAAATAAGAAGAAGAAAAAAAGAAGAAGAAAAAGAGCAGAAGAAGAAAGGAATAGAGGAGAAAAGAGAAAAATAGAATATATTCCATTTTTCTCTTTTCTCCTCTATTCCTTTCTTCTTCTCCTCTTTTTTTTCTTCTTTTTTTTTCTTCGACACGTGGGGAGGGGGGGGGGGGTCGAGAACACCGGACATTCATGAGAGAGGCGAGGAAAGAATAGAGGAGACTTCTCCTCTATTCTTTCTTCTCTTCTTTTTTCTTCTTCTTCTTCCTCTTTATTTTATCGGGAACGAGGGTCGTCGAGAGGGCCGCCGAGTGGTAGAGGAGAAACCCTAAATAGAAAGTATCGTCGGTGTGAGATACATGTACCGTCGGTGTCAGACATTACATCCACATCCCACAAGTGGCGCGGGCTTCGACGCCCACGTCACTTGTGGGACGTGGATGTAGTGTCCGACACCGAAGGCCACATGTATCTCACACCCACGATACTTGCTAGCTATTTAGGGTTTCCTTTGACACTAGGCAACCTCCCGACCCCTCGGCGATCCTCTCGAACATGAGAGGAAGAAGAGGGTCGTCTAGGGTTCGAGGGTTCTTCTCCTCTATTCTTTCTTCTCTTTTTTTTTCTTCTTCTTCTTCCTCTTTATTTTATCGGGAACGGGGGTCGTCGAGAGGGCCGCCGAGTGGTAGAGGAGAAACCCTAAATAGAAAGTATCGTCGATGTGAGATACATGTACCGTCGGTGTTGGACACTAAATCCACATCCCACAAGTGGCGCGGGTTTCGACGCCCACGTCACTTGTGGGACGTGGATGTAGTGTCCGACACCGAAGGCCACATGTATCTCACACCCACGATACTTGCTAGCTATTTAAGGTTTCCTCTACCGAGAAGAAGAGGAGAAATAAATAAGAAGAAGAAAATAGAAGAAAAAGAAGAGGAGAAGAAGAAAGGAATAGTGGAGAAGAAGAGAAAATAGAATATATTCTATTTTCTCTTCTTCTCCACTATTCCTTTCCTCTTCTCCTCTTTTGTTTCTTCTTTTTTTTCTTCGATCTTCTCCTCTAGCTATTCCTTTCTTCTTCTCCTCTATTGGTCGAGGGTCGGGAACTAGGGTAGAGGGTCGAGGGTCGTTAAGGGGTCAAGGGTCGAGGGTTTCAGGGTCGTTGAGGGTTCGAGGGGTCAAGAATCGCCGAGGGGTCGAGAGAGGTTTCCTAGTGTCAAAGTATTGAAGAAATCCATGCCTTCATCATTAGCCGGAAGTAACCAGGACATGTTGGTACGAAGTTCTGCAAAGTTGTTCTGGAATGGAGTCCCGGATAGAATAATCCGCCTTTTGGTACGAATTCAGCAAAGGCCTTCCAAAATAGCGATATTCGGAAGGCTCTTGCTGAACTTTGTACCAAAAAGCGAATTATCCTATCTGGGACTCCGTTCTAGAACAACTTTGAAGAGCTTCCTACCATCATGCACATGTTACTTTCGCCTAATGATGAAGACATGGTTTTGTTGAATCCTTTGACACTAGGCAACCTCCTGACCCCAAGCCGATCCTCTCGAACATGAGAGGAAGAAGAGGATAAAAAAAGAAGAGGAAGAAGAAGAAAAAAGAGGAGAAGAAAGAATAGAGGAGTTCTTCTCCTCTATTCTTTCTTCTCCTCTTTTTTTCTTCTTCTTCGTCTTTTTTTATCGGGAACGAGGGTCATCGAGGGACATATATAGATGTAGTGTCGTCATTGTCGATATATACCCCCTCCCGATAGCTTACTATGATTAGGTAGCTAGTTCTACGTTTGGCACTAATATATCCATCTGTCATGTTTGAATAATAATTGCCATGTTGTAAATATTTGTAGAAACTATGGACACCGCCCTAGACGAAGCAAGAAAAGAAGCGTTGTTGAGGGAGATAATCGCAGAAGGAAGTGATGCCGTCTCATACTATCTCAACGATATCATCGATGGTCCGGAAGGAGAGGGTGAACAAGCTGGCTACGGTGACCTAATGCCGGTGCAAGAAGAAGAACATGAGGACGGCGCCGGTGACCCAATGCCGGTGCAAGAAGGAGAAAGTGATGACGGCTCCGGTGACCGAACCGAGTCCGGCTAGGTATATATATTAGTTAAGCCTATGCTGACTAGCTGATTGATGCATTCATTGTTTTGGTATGTTGTCATAGCCCTAGATTTTGCTTGTAGCTATTTACCTGAGTGAGCATCATGCATCATGTCTAAAATTCTGAAAGTTGAATTGAGGTTAGTTGAAACCCTCATAAATCACTTCAAAAATAATCAACATCAAAATCTTTTAAAAGAAGTCCAAGAAAATGTTCCTCTTAGTCTCTGAAAATATTGGCAAGAGGTAAAACTTAAAGCAATATTTTTGGGATCACAGAGATAATTATTTTGGGCCTTTGATTTAATCCAATAAATATTTGAATTGGATCTATATTTATTATATAATAAATATATGTTCAATAATTCTGAAAATTGTTGTGTGGATTTGGATAAGTCCATTTAGTTCACACAATTATTTTTAGGAATTTTGAAAATGGTTTGGTCTTGAACTAAATCAAAACAAAATAGCAAAAACAGAAAACAGAACAAAAATAGAAATAGGAGAGAGAGAGGTTACATGTGGCTTACCTGGTGCCCACTTGGCCCAGCACTGTAGCTGGACAGCCCAGCCCACCAGGGCTCCTCCCTGTCTTCTTCCCCCTCGCCAGGAGGACGAGCGTGTGGCCGGCGCGCGCGAGCACGCGTCCGGCCACCTCCTGCTTGCCGCTAACCCTCGATGCCCTGGCCTTCTCTGGACGATGCCACGCACGTCCCGTGCACAACCCGCTCACTCCTGCCCTCTCTCCCCTCCTCTGTTTCTCGCACGCAGCCACCGGGCGGACCTCATCGCCGCCGTCCACTGCCACCACGGCCATCGGCCCTCCCTCGCCTTGCCGACCTGCCCAGAAGAACCGCAGCATCGTCCTCATCATCTACGAAGAGCCACGTGATGCCAGGTGTCCCGCATCGCCGGCTACCTCGTCATCTTCCTCCTCTGCCGCCGGAGATCGCCACCGACGTTCCGTCGTCTCCAAGCCTCCCCCCCGAGCCGCTGAGCCTACCCGTCGACCCGCCGTGAGCTCCTGGTCTGAACCCCTCTCTTCCCCGTGTCTATTTCATCCCCTAACTAGCTTTCCCACCATGGCCGAGCGCCGCCGTCCGCCATGGCCGGCAAGTTCTGCGCTCCCGAGCTCTACCGCCCGCAGCCGAGCATATCAACGCACTCAGTGCATTTGCAGGATCCCAAAACACCCAACCATCGCTCCTACAGTGCTCTGTGGCATCGTTTTGGTTGATGCCGAACTCCGGCAGCCGCCGCGGGCTCCACCCCGGTGAGCTCCGGCCACCCCGTGCCCTCCCATGTGCCTCCCTGGATGCGCATGAGCAAGGGCAACCCTCTGGTGCCCTTGGCTTGGCCCAACACCACCCATAGCACCATTCCGGCGAGCTCCCGCCGCGGTTTTGGTCGTCGCCGGCAGAACTCCGGCGAAATTGACGTGTCCGGCTTAATTAGCCACTAACCACCCTGCTTAGCCTAACACTAGACACTGACATATGGGTCCCGAGCATAATTAGGATTAGTCTAATTTTCTGTTAAGATTAGTACTAATAGTGTGGACCCCATGTGTCAGCTTTGACTTTGGTCAAGTCAACATTGACCGGTCCCACCTGTCATCCACCCGAACCAGCCTGAGACACTTACGTATGGGTCCCACTGGTCAGTTTGACCTGGACCGCACCCGTTGACCTGCTGACGTCATGATGATGTCAGGCTGACGCAGTAATCCTTTTCTAGATTTTAAATAAATCAGAAATGATTTGTTTAATTCAGAAAATATCCAAAACTTTGAAAAATCATAGAAATTCAACCGTAACTCCAAATGAGATAAATTATATATGTAAAATGATTAGAAAAATCCAAAGAATCTGAATATGTCATTTGCATGCATGTTTGAACAAGTTAACCTCACTGAATAGGACAATTCATGTTTATGGAATAAATAGTAATTAGTTTTGGAGTTGGAATTTGCTATAGGTTTGAATTCCGCTTCAATGAATATGACTAACTATTGCACTAGGTCAATTCAGTACCTTAATATGACATATCATTCATATGTATGTGCATTGCATTGATTGTGGTTCCGTTTTGTGTTTGCCGGTAATCGTCCCCTCTCAGTCGACGATGTTTCCGACGATGTGATCGATGACACCGATGAAGAGCTATATTATCTTCAGAAGTGCCAGGCAAGCAAACCCCCTTGTTCATTCCGATACAAGCCCACTCTCTCGCTCCTGCTCTCCTTTACTGCATTAGGACAACAACGATCATCTGCTACTTGTTGCGGTAGTTGAACCCCTTATCCTCTACATGACCTGTCATTGCCACAGTAAATAGATGAAACCCACTAGCATGAGTAGGAGTTGTTTGAGCCCTGATGTGCCTACTCATTCATGCTTGTTTGTCATGCCTGCTACTGCTTAGAGTTGGGTCAGGTCTGATTCATCGGGATGAATCGGAGGTGTGTAAACATGTCCTACTGTTGAGAGCTAAGTGTGTGAACACGATTTGGTAAAGGTAGCGGTGAGAGGCCATGTAGGAGTACATGGTGGGTTGTCTCATTGCAGCCGTCCTCAGGAACTGAGTTCTGTGTTTGTGATCCATGAACAGTTACTACCACACATTGGGTTCCGATAACTTGGCCCCTCTCGGCTTATTAATCAACTCGATCTCTGTCCAGGAGTTGCAACTAGTTTCTGGTGTTGGTAGGTAGTGTTAGTAGTCTACCAAGTGGCACCCGGTACAGGTGGGCTTGGGACAGACTAGGCACCGTGGCACGGTGTACCAAGTGGCACCCGGATGGTGGGCATGGGAACCCTGCACACATCGTTTGGGGCCGTGAGCGACACCCCGGCCGGATCTCCTTGCGGATGGAACCCGAATAGGCGATAAACCTGGACGAGAGACTTGTTGGTTAGTCAGGTCGTGGCCGACTCCCTCGCCCGGCTTCCGCTTGAAGGTTGCCGAGGTACATGACGTGTACAGCGCTATAAGTGGCGAGAGCGTGTGTGAAGAAGTACACCCCTGCAGGGTTATCATTATCTATTCGAATAGCCGGATTCCTCGGATATGGAAACTTGGGCCCCTTGCATAGTCCATAGACAAGTGAAAGTGGATACTCTAAAATGCGCAAGATAAGCGTGAGTGCTATGGATGGTGTTCTCGTAGGGAGACGGGAGCAGATCCATAGTGGTGTATTGGTATGGTGAATTTGTGGACTCGTGTGCGCCACCTCAAAAGAGTTACTTGCAGTCGTAGTTCAGGTTAGCCACTGAGTCAAAGCAGGCTTGCTGCAGTTAAAATCCACCACCCCCTTTGTTGATACTGATGCATATGTAGTTAGTGCTGATGTAAGTCTTGCTGGGTACATTTGTACTCACGTTTGCCTATTTTATGTTTTGCAGAGAGACTTCAGTCTCGCTATTAGTTGCACGTGGACTTCGACGTTAGCTTGATACATCAGCTACGATCTTGTGCCCTCGACAGGATTTGGTAGATAGTCAGGCTTCTTAGCCTTTTTCATTTATAGATGTCTGTACTCAGACATGTTAAGCTTCCGCATGTGTTTGATTTGTATGCTATGATTGTTGGGTCATGAGACCCATGCTTGTAATATCTGGCTCTTCGGAGCCTAATGAATTAATACTTGAGTTGTAGAGTTATGTTGTGATGCCATGTTGTATTCACACATATCGAGCATATTGTGTGTATGATTGAAATGCTTGGTATGTGTGGGATCCGACTATCTAGTTGTTTATCCTTGGCAGCCTGTCATATGGGGAAATGTAGTCTAGTGCTTCTGAGCGATAGTAGTCCGCTACAGCCCGGATCACCGGAGTCCTGCTAGCCCAGCACTACTGTTCAGGACACGTGACTGGCCGGCATGTGATTCACTTCGTTCCTATGTCTGTCCCTTCGGGGAAATGTCACGCGGTGACATCCGGAGTCCTGCCTAGCCTGCTACAGCCCGGGTTACCGGAGTCCTGTTAGCCCAGTGCTACAGCCCGGATTCACACGCTGTTGACCGACATGCTCGAGGTTGATTCATGTATGCCTGTCCCCATGGGGTAGTGCCGCTTTGGGTTCACGACTAGCCATGTCGGCCCGGGTTCTTTGTCATATGGATGCTAGCGACACTATCATATACGTGAGCCAAAAGGCGCAAACGGTCCCGGGCCAGGTAAGGTGGCACCCGTGGAAATACCGTGCGTGAGGCCACAAAGTGATATGATGTGTTACATGCTAGATCGGTGTGACCTAGGATCGGGGTCCTGACAGCTTTGGTATCAGAGCCTGACTGCCTGTAGGTTTACCAAGCCAACTGGTCGAAGTTGAGTCTAGAAATGCTTTAGTTATATAAGGGAATTGATTGTGGAAGGGAACGTAAGGCTCTTTTTACTCCTTATACCTCATGGCCTTCTGATCTGAGACAACCTCTTCTCTTCTACGGGGATTAAGAACTAGGCCTTCTCATCTATCTATTAGGATGACGAGTTACTATGTTAGAGACTTATAGGATTGATCGATTTAAGCCCCAGTTCAGTTCCTACTACTTCCGTGTGTTCATAGTTTGTTTCAGAATCTTGATATTGTGCTTCTGAGTGGTTATGCCACCATTTTGTAGGATGTCTCAAATATTTTTGAGTATTTACAGCCGTTATGCTGTCCGAGTCATCCCAGGTTTCTAAATAGTCTGATGCAATGGTAAATCCCTTCTTCCCGTTCTCGATGTTCTTTTGGGCCAGATTAAGCTCACTACATGGTCTGTGAGGTACTCCGTTGTCTCGGTGTATATGTTGGAGCTACTATTATGACCATAGGTGTCTTATGAAACCATCTAGTAATCTGTCCATGTTTTGTGTTCCCAGTGTGATGAATCTGGCCACCATTCTCGAAAGCATACTGTGATGCCACTTAGTAGTAGGCATTCTACTCCTGGGTTTTGAACCCAAGATTCACCCTACTTACCTCATGTTGTTAGTATTTGCTAGTTCCTTTAGGATATTAGTAACCTTTGCGATAGTCCTCGAGGTCCGTGGTATTTCCTTCTTCCAAATACCATGAACCATTAAGGTAGAAGTTCTTTGAACCAAAAGCTCACAATCAGAGTACTCTTGAGGAGTTCTCCATCCATAATTGTGAATCTGCCAGTCCTTCTTCTTCTGCATGGGTTATCTGGAAGAAACCTGTCGAACTTGGTTCGACATATTAATCTATGCATCCACAACTCAGAAAGATATATGCCCCCTTGAGTTGTCCCTCTTCAGTTATACTTCGATCTTCATCTATCAATTGATAGTCAAGAATATGTGTGCGATCGTGTTCATCGATGCCTATTATTCTTGTGGTCCGTCAAGCCGTTCTATTTCAGGAATGGCTAGGAGAAACAAACTCCAGTACCTCATCCATATCCAGGATTGGGTCAAAGTAGTTGTACTCTGCAGATCAAATTGCAATTCCAGCTTTGCTCTGTTCTACCTTGGAGTGCTACCATCTTTACGTCAAGAGTGTCATGAGAATTGCACCACCTCTTATGGATTCTTAACACAGTAATACTTCTTGCCATCATAGTTCATTCCATGGTTCCCGTGTTCTTGTAACCGGAATGCTGACAAGGGTACTGTGATGTGCGAAATCAATACTCCTAGCAACTCCGTTGCCTGGTAGTTAATGGACAATACTCTCACTCTTAGCGTGCTGGTTATTGAATTATCATTCTAAGACTGATCGTGCTACCTAGTCCTTATTTCTAGTGCACTCCTCGATCAATGAGTTAGGATTGTGTCAATTCCTCACTCTTTTGATCATATCATCTTGCCCTGAAAAGCAAGGTTGTTCTCGAGCTTCGTAACATATCGGTGGTTCGTGATGTTCCGAATATCTTCTCGGAAGTGTTACCAGGTTGTCACCTGACCGCTATGTTGAGTTCGTGATCAAGTTGGTTTCCTATAAACCACCCCTTCTCCAAGAATCTGTGTTGGATACCCCTGAGCTAGTTGGTTGAGTTAAACAACAACTTGGAGAGCTGGAAGATAAAAGCTTTGTCCGGCTTAGTTCACTCCAAAGGGATATCCTTGTGTGTTTGTGTTGAAGAAAGATGATATCTCCCTCGATTGATCCTCGTGGTCAGTTGTTGAACCTATTGTCTTATCAAAACTTTGATTCGAGTATGGGCTATCATCAAATCAAATCAGAACCAACAATGTTCGTAATGTCGTCTTACTCATGGTTGATCCTCGAGCATACACCATTACATCTTCTGGTCTGACCAATGCTATCACCGTGTTCACATGATGGTGGAAGTCCAGTGATATGGAAATTCCGATGAGTTATTGTTGAGCCCATCAGCAGCATTTTGTCTCCCCCATGATTCATGTTAAACATCTAAGTTAGTATTGGAAACTTTGTAAGCAATGCTTTCGTGTTCCGCTCATGAAGCTTATGCCTGGACGGAAGAAGTGACTTCCTCGAATTCACGTGCATTAGGTGTAAGTTGCCACCATGAATTTGAGGAAGGTTTGTTTTGTTTCCCATGGAATCATCCCAAATCAGTCATGCATACGTGCGAAGTATTCTATGGTTTGGTAGATTAATTACCTCCACTCCATATGTGTCCCTAGCACACTAAGCCACTAATTGATTTGTTCAAGGAGAAGAAGTTCCTTCCTAAGAGCAAGACTTATGTAAGGACTTCGATATCCTTGATGATGGTTCCCCATCGAACTCGGTAGTGTTTTATTATAAGACTACCATGTGGTCATATTTGTCTGGGACAATGTGTTCACATGTTGTAGCAGAACCAGCTCATGTTTTGGAGCTTGCTATCGCCGTTCATTCCCCCAGAAGCTTGCAACATCGTCTCGTCGCATTGTGTTGCAAACCTTCATTTTTCCCTTCTAGACTCGGTGAGTCTGGAATATCCTGACACCAACCAGATCTGAATCTCAGGCAGATATGATGGTTGGAGCATTTTCCAAGAACTATATTGTTGGTCCCTCTGTACCGGTAATGTGGATGTCGTGGCCAACACATCCAGCCGGAAGACCTACTATTGTAGTATCTCAATTGAAGAAAGTTGGCCACCTCCCCATGAGGATTTAGTAGGATTTACCTCCGTAGTTAATCCTTACGGATTCTTGTGCTCTCGAAGTCCGACCTTTTACTTGATGTCCTAGATACCAAACCGTATCAATAAATGGGTTATCCTAGCACATCCAGGAGAACATTAGAAGCGGAGTGCTAAATGTCTCTCGGTCGATCATCCAGATTTTGTTTCCTTGGCCTCGCTAAGGTGAAACCTGAGAAAGTGTTATCTTCCCTTGCATCTGCATCATCCATCACCATTCTTCATGGTGGTATGTTGTGTTGCCAGGATCCTTGACACGGATATTGGTAAAACTTTCATGAATATGGAGATGCTCAAGTTCTTGAGAGCACGCACAAGCACTAGGTTTTACCGTTGGTGTTAACCGGGATTTGCTTCCAGTTTCCTTGGTTATGTTATAACCTTTTCAAACAGTGGACTCACTCTCGACTGTTGAGTTCTTCCCCAGTTACCAGAATCATTCCCAACATTTGCATTTTGTTCCCAGCTTGCACGTCAGTAGTTGTTGTTCAGGATCATCTTCAATAGTGGACTTACCATGGGTCCCAAACATTTCCGATGATAAGCAAAAATCATCCAATGTGTTGTCTTCAACAAGGTAGTCCACATCATCCTTTCTAGTCCAAGTATGTCATTCTTTTGAACTCCTTCAAACGATCGATTGTGATTGCCTTAGGCTGGTATAAAGAGTTTCAATGATCTCCGAATCAAAAGTAATTCTTTTTGCCACTTAAGGGAATAGCTCTACGAGCCACCTCTTCTAAGGTGCCCCGTTCGACATGAAGGGCAACCTAACCCCTCGCTACTTGAAACGCATTCACCATCTTCTTAAGCGTGGAAATGTTGCCTACCAAATTGAACCTTTGTTATCAGTTTCTCTCCATCCGTCTTGATGTGTGCATTGTGTCCCGACTTAAGAGACGTTCTATCGTCTCATTCCATGAGTTGATCGTGTATCGCTTGATCTTTGTGAAGATCGAATTCTGTCGAGTTTCCTCTCTTCCGTCATCATAGTTGCAAGAGGATTTCAAAGCAAAGACGTCAAGATCAATTGGAGAAATGAATCAACATCTTCGAGAAGGGCAGTTGGATCATGAAGATCGTGTTGTTAGCTTTGTGTTTCCTCTGTCTTCTTACCTCACAACTTGAATCTCGAGACGAGATTCTTGTTTAGTGGGGGTGAGTTGTCATAGCCCTAGATTTTGCTTGTAGCTATTTACCTGAGTGAGCATAATGCATCATGTCTAAAATTCTGAAAGTTGAATTGAGGTTAGTTGAAACCCTCATAAATCACTTCAAAAATAATCAACATCAAAATCTTTTCAAAGAAGTCCAAGAAAATGTTCCTCTTAGTCTCTGAAAATATTGGCAAGAGGTAAAACTTAAAGCAATATTTTTGGGATCACAGAGATAATTATTTTGGGCCTTTGATTTAATCCAATAAATATTTGAATTGGATCTATATTTATTATATAATAAATATATGTTCAATAATTCTGAAAATTGTTGTGTGGATTTGGATAAGTCCATTTAGTTCACACAATTATTTTTAGGAATTTTTAAAATGGTTTGGTCTTGAACTAAATCAAAACAAAATAGCAAAAACAGAAAACAGAACAAAAATAGAAATAGGAGAGAGAGAGGTTACCTGTGGCTTACCTGGTGCCCACTTGGCCCAGCACTGTAGCTGGACAGCCCAGCCCACCAGGGCTCCTCCCTGTCTTCTTCCCCCTCGCCAGGAGGACGAGCATGTGGCCGGCGCGCGCGAGCACGCGTCCGGCCACCTCCTGCTTGCCGCTAACCCTCGATGCCCTGGCCTTCTCTGGACGATGCCACGCACGTCCCGTGCACAACCCGCTCACTCCCGCCCTCTCTCCCCTCCTCTGTTTCTCGCACGCAGCCACCGGGCAGACCTCATCGCCGCCATCCACTGCCACCACGGCCATCGGCCCTCCCTCGCCTTGCCGACCTGCCCAGAAGAACCGCAGCATCGTCCTCATCATCTACGAAGAGCCACGTGATGCCAGGCGTCCCGCATCGCCGGCTACCTCGTCATCTTCCTCCTCTGCCGCCGGAGATCGCCACCGACATTCCGTCGTCTCCAAGCCTCCCCCCGAGCCGCTGAGCCTACCCGTCGACCCGCCGTGAGCTCCTGGTCTGAACCCCTCTCTTCCCCGTGTCTATTTCATCCCCTAACTAGCTTTCCCACCATGGCCGAGCGCCGCCGTCTGCCATGGCCGGCAAGTTCTGCGCTCCCGAGCTCTACCGCCCGCAGCCGAGCATATCAACGCACTCAGTGCATTTGCAGGATCCCAAAACACCCAACCATCGCTCCTACAGTGCTCTGTGGCATCGTTTTGGTTGATGCCGAACTCCGGCAGCCGCCGCGGGCTCCACCCCGGCAAGCTCCGGCCACCCCGTGCCCTCCCATGTGCCTCCCTGGATGCGCATGAGCAAGGGCAACCCTCTGGTGCCCTTGGCTTGGCCCAACACCACCCATAGCGCCATTCCGGCGAGCTCCCGCCGCGGTTTTGGTCGTCGCTGGCCGAACTCCGGCGAAATTGACGTGTCCGGCTTAATTAGCCACTAACCACCTTGCTTAGCCTAACACTAGACACTGACATATGGGTCCCGAGCATAATTAGGATTAGTCTAATTTTCTGTTAAGATTAGTACTGATAGTGTGGACCCCATGTGTCAGCTTTGACTTTGGTCAAGTCAACATTGACCGGTCCCACCTGTCATCCACCCAAACCAGCCTGAGACACTGACCTATGGGTCCCACTGGTCAGTTTGACCTGGACCGCGCCCGTTGACCTGCTGACGTCATGATGATGTCAGGCTGACGCAGTAATCCTTTTCTGGATTTTAAATAAATCAGAAATGATTTGTTTAATTCAGAAAATATCCAAAACTTTGAAAAATCATAGAAATTCAACCGTAACTCCAAATGAGATAAATTATATATGTAAAATGATCAGAAAAATCCAAAGAATCTGAATATGTCATTTGCATGCATGTTTGAACAAGTTAACCTCACTGAATAGGACAATTCATGTTTATGGAATAAATAGTAATTAGTTTTGGAGTTGGAATTTGCTATAGGTTTGAATTCCGCTTCAATGAATATGACTAACTGTTGCACTAGGTCAATTCAGTACCTTAATATGACATATCATTCATATGTATGTGCATTGCATTGATTGTGGTTCCGTTTTGTGTTTGCCGGTAACCGTCCCCTCTCAATCGACGATGTTTCCGACGATGTGATCGATGACACCGATGAAGAGCTATATTATCTTCAGAAGTGCCAGGCAAGCAAACCCCCTTGTTCATTCCGATACAAGCCCACTCTCTCGCTCCTGCTCTCCTTTACTGCATTAGGACAACAACGATCATCTGCTACTTGTTGCGATAGTTGAACCCCTTATCCTCTACATGACCTGTCATTGCCACAGTAAATAGATGAAACCCACTAGCATGAGTAGGAGTTGTTTGAGCCCTGATGTGCCTACTCATTCATGCTTGTTTGTCATGCCTGCTACTGCTTAGAGTTGGGTCAGGTCTGATTCATCGGGATGAATCGGAGGTGTGTAAACATGTCCTACTGTTGAGAGCTAAGTGTGTGAACACGATTTGGTAAAGGTAGCGGTGAGAGGCCATGTAGGAGTACATGGTGGGTTGTCTCATTGCAGCCGTCCTCAGGAACTGAGTTCTGTGTTTGTGATCCATGAACAGTTACTACCACACATTGGGTTCCGATAACTCGGCCCCTCTCGGCTTATTAATCAACTCGATCTCTGTCCAGGAGTTGCAACTAGTTTCTGGTGTTGGTAGGTAGTGTTAGTAGTCTACCAAGTGGCACCCGGTACAGGTGGGCTTGGGACAGACTAGGCACCGTGGCATGGTGTACCAAGTGGCACCCGGATGGTGGGCTTGGGAACCCTGCACACATCGTTTGGGGCCGTGAGCGACACCCCGGCCGGATCTCCTTGCGGATGGAACCCGAATAGGCGATAAACCTGGACGAGAGACTTGTTGGTTAGTCAGGTCGTGGCCGACTCCCTCGCCCCCGGCTTCCGCTTGAAGGTTGCCGAGGTACATGACGTGTACAGGGCTATAAGTGGCGAGAGCGTGTGTGAAGAAGTACACCCCTGCAGGGTTATCATTATCTATTCGAATAGCCGGATTCCTCGGATATGGAAACTTGGACCCCTTGCATAGTTCATAGACAAGTGAAAGTGGATACTCTAAAATGCGCAAGATAAGCGTGAGTGCTATGGATGGTGTTCTCGTAGGGAGACGGGAGCAGATCCATAGTGGTGTATTGGTATGGTGAATTTGTGGACTCGTGTGCGCCACCTCAAAAGAGTTACTTGCAGTCGTAGTTCAGGTTAGCCACTGAGTCAAAGCTGGCTTGCTGCAGTTAAAATCCACCACCCCCTTTGTTGATACTGATGCATATGTAGTTAGTGCTGATGTAAGTCTTGCTGGGTACATTTGTACTCACGTTTGCCTATTTTATGTTTTGCAGAGAGACTTCAGTCTCGCTATTAGTTGCACGTGGACTTCGACGTTAGCTTGATACCTCAGCTACGATCTTGTGCCCTCGACAGGTTTTGGTAGATAGTCAGGCTTCTTAGCCTTTTTCATTTATAGATGTCTGTACTCAGACATGTTAAGCTTCCGCATGTGTTTGATTTGTATGCTATGATTGTTGGGTCATGAGACCCATGCTTGTAATATCTGGCTCTTCGGAGCCTAATGAATTAATACTTGAGTTGTAGAGTTATGTTGTGATGCCATGTTGTATTCACACATATCGAGCATATTGTGTGTATGATTGAAATGCTTGGTATGTGTGGGATCCGACTATCTAGTTGTTTATCCTTGGCAGCCTATCATATGGGGAAATGTAGTCTAGTGCTTCTGAGCGATAGTAGTCCGCTACAGCCCGGATCACCGGAGTCCTGGTAGCCCAGCACTACTGTTTAGGACACTTGACTGGCCGGCATGTGATTCACTTCGTTCCTATGTCTGTCCCTTCGGGGAAATGTCACGCGGTGACATCCGGAGTCCTGCCTAGCCTGCTACAGCCCGGGTTACCGGAGTCCTGTTAGCCCAGTGCTACAGCCCGGATTCACACGCTGTTGACCGACATGCTCGAGGTTGATTCATGTATGCCTGTCCCCATGGGGTAGTGCCGCTTTGGGTTCACGACTAGCCATGTCGGCCTGGGTTCTTTGTCATATGGATGCTAGCGACACTATCATATACGTGAGCCAAAAGGCGCAAACGGTCCCGGGCCAGGTAAGGTGGCACCCGTGGAAATACCGTGCGTGAGGCCACAAAGTGATATGATGTGTTACATGCTAGATCGGTGTGACCTAGGATCGGGGTCCTGACATATGTACACATATTAATTAAGTCTTTGTTCTTTTTTCTAGCCCTCCGGATCGAGCACAACTTCGGTAAAGAGACGAGGCCCGAAGAAAAAGTTGAGCTCGGATGAAAAGCTTGAGATCACAGCAATCGCGCCCGACGGCCAACCTATTGAACCCCTCCGGACAAAGAGGGCATTTTTTGCTCAGTGCGGGGTTCTGGTTAGGGACAAGATCCCGATAAGCATCCAGCAATGGTTTAAGCCGGCTACAGAAGACCCTGAGGTGTCTTATGTCAATGATATGCAGAAAAATGATCTTTGGACTGAGCTGAAGTCAAATTTCACCCTACCGCCAGAGGATAATCCAGAGAACCCAATTAAAGAGAAATTAATCAAGTCTTTTGCTCTGAAGAGGATGGCAGATCTATTCAGGAGGTGGAAGAAAGAGCTCAATAGGTTTGTCGATAAAAAAGAGACACCAGAATTCAAGGGCAGATATGAGAAGATCAGAGATCACTGGCCCGCATTTGTGGCCTACAAGACATCGGAAAAGAGTAAGAAGATGTCGGCGACAAACAAGCAGAATGCCGCAAAGAAGAAGCTTGACCATCGCACGGGGTCAGGTGGCTACCTCGTAGCCCGGCCTAAGTGGTCCAAGGTTGAGAATGATCTGGTTCATAAAGGGATCAGACCAGAGACAAATAACTGGCCAGACCGTTGCCGGACTTGGTTCTTCGGGGCTGGCGGAACCTTGGACCCTGAAATAGGGGGATGCATTTGGACGAACGAACAAATGGACATACCAGTCAGTAAGCTGAAGCACTATATCGACGCAGCGCAGGAAGGGATGTTCTTTCCAGATAGAGAGCACGACGAGCTCACAATGGCCCTCGGGAATCCTGAGCACCCTGGACGGACACGAGGCACGCCAGGCTCCGTTCCGTGGAAGGTTGGGTTTCCGGACGCAGGCGGTTACAAATCCCATGAGAGGAGGAAAAAAGTGCAGCAGACCGAACTGCAGGCGCTGCACGCAAGGGTACAAGCGATAGAGGAACGAGAAGCAAATCGCAGCAAACGTACTGCCGAAGCCTCCCCCGAAGCTACCCCGCCATCTCAGCGCAGAAGCAGTGTGGCTTCCACCGAGCAGCTTCAGCTGCAACATGCCTTGACGGCTCCTGCCAGCTATCCTGTGGATGCTATAACGGAGTCTCAAAATTGCCACCTTATGACGCAATGGATGAATTTGAAGGTCAAGGCGGCCGTTGGCTCTGTCTATCCTACTGAACCCGGCGCAACTTTTCACTGCATGCCGATACCAGAAGGATATGCTAGGGTGATGGTGGATGAGATAACGGAGGGATTTGAGGACCTCCAGCTTGACCACCCTACCGGTGAAGGGGAGACTCGGCTGGGGTCTGCTCTGAAGACTCCATGCCTATGGTGGAAGGACCTCATCAACCTTCCGAACTGGACGCCTCCGCCTCCTCCTCCTCCTCCGGCGAGTCAGGGCACTCCGCCTCCTCCACTGCCTCCTCCTCCGGCGAGTGACGATCAGGGCCCTCGGCCGGCTCCTTCTCCGGTGCGTGGCGGCACTCCGCCTCCGTCTTCGCATGCGCCGACGCGCCCGAGCAGCAAGCCTCCTCCTTCTCCGCCTCGTCAGCAAGGGCAGAAGAGACCTGCCTCCGCTCCAGCTGCTCCGGCGGGTCGTAGTCCTTCTCCTCCGCCTCTTAAGCAAGTAAAGAAGACAACCGCTTCGTCTGCTCGGTCGGCGTCTAGCAGTACAACCAGAGGCGGGAGGACATATAGATTCGGTCCTTCTCTGAAGACTCTAGAGAAGTTACCATCCGAGAGGACCCAGGAGGAGAACGCCGAGATCGCGCGAGAAGAAGTGAGGAAATTCTTTGAAGGGGTGAAAGCAAAGAAACATCCACCTCCGGAGGAGAAGGTAGATGGGGTGAAAGTGAAGCGCACTCTGGCTGCCCTGACAAAACCACCAAAGTCTGATCCGCCGAAAGGAAACTATGATCGCATTATTGGAAAGGAATTTGCCGAAGCGGAGCGGTCGGGAACTACTGTCAGTGATGAAAGGCTGAAAAAACGACGAGCTGGGAAACAAATTGCCCAGCTCGGCAAACAAGCGAAGCAATCATGCCCCCCGCTCAAGGTGCCTAGCCACAACGTCGCTAATGATCCGAGGATGGTGCCCGGTTATAATAATCTTGCAGATTACCTGCCCGACGAAGTACATTATGAACCCATGGACATGCGGATGCAAAGATACGAGTACGGGAAGCCTCTCATCAAAGATGAAAGATCTCTATCAACGATGATGCAAAGATTGCATGATTGGTACTTGAAAATCTGCAGAGACTCTGGGGGGAGGAGTACTTTGTATGTGAGAGTTAAAAAGGAGCATGACCTCGTTGGAATTGATCTGTTGCCTGTTCCATTTGAGGAGTTCTATCAGTTTTTCAATCAATTGGCCCTCGATAAAACAACAATCGCCTGCTACTGTCTGTAAGTAGTACTACTTCTGTCATTAAGTTTCTCTATATAGCTTAGCTCTTTCATTGCATGTATTTATAATCATCCTCACTATATTATGCAGATTGAAGATCGTCGAATTGAAGAAAAGACAAGTCGGTGATATTGGGTTCATTAACACATATCTCATAGATGCAACTGAGGTTAAACTTCATGCCGCAGCTACCGAGGCCAACATGCTACAATCGTTCGTAATAAATCAAAACAAAGATATAATACTCTTTCCTTACAACTTCAAGTGAGTGTTACTGTCTTGTGCGTATTCGGTTTCCCTTATATATTAGTCAAGGTTATAGTAATGTAATTCATGAGTTATGCATGCGTGTGCAGTTTCCACTATATTCTCCTGGAGATTAAGCTTGAGCAGGGACTAGTAACCGTCTTAGACTCAAGACGAAAAGATCCCCAGGACTATGCAGACATGACTGAAATCCTCAAGAAGTAAGTTAAATCGATCATTATCCACCATATCAGCAACTTTGTTCATTTCCTGATATCAAGTAATTGTTTTCTTTGTCCGGAAGGGTTTGGAGAAAATTCACCAAAAAAGTTCCGGGACTGCCGAAGGAGCTGGAATTTAGACACCCGAAAGTAAGTACTATAGTAGCATGTTCCGCGCATCTCCTAGTGATTCAAGCACTAGTTTCATCAATACCATTTAGCATTCTTGCTTATCAGTTTGATTGACCTCTATTTCTTGTAGAGTGGTTGTGGCAGGAACAAGGGAATGATTTCTGTGGATACTACATCTGCGAGTCCATCCGCCACACGACGTGTGAGCGGGGCGGGTACTCTAACGAACAATATGAAGTACGTAAATAACAATATTCACAATTTTATTTTATTACCATCATTTGTGTTGAGTTTCATTCATTCATATATATATATACATATATATATATATATATATATATATATATATATATATATATGTATTGACCCCCTTCTTCAAATTAGATGTTTCGCAAGCGGGATGAACTCCTAGCACCATCTCGCATGCGAGCAATTCAAGAGGAATTGGCGGCATTCTTTCTTGACCATGTGATCCCTGAAGACGGAGAATTCTATGTTAAACCTGAGTCTGTATGATTATATTTGTAAGAGATAATTACTGTATATATGTAGCCGGTACTGTCAGATAGATATACGAGAACTTGTTGTTCGACCAATCTCTCGGAGAAGGAGAGGTGGTCGATATCACTTCTCTCTGTATGCATATATGTTCATGACGATCTTCTGTTTCCTTCGTTTGCTTTACTAGCTAGCCAGCGTGTCTAGTCCTCTCTATACGTATGTATAGTATGTAGCGTCGACCAAGCACGGACATAAGAGAGGACACTTCTCTATATTAATTATAGCTAGCTAACACAATATATGAAACACCTAAATTAACCCCCCAAAACCCCCAACCCCCCCCCCCCTTTCAAAAAAAAACCCTAGCCACAGAAATGCTGACGCGTGGATGCCTATTGGTCCCGGTTGGTGCCACCAACCGGGACCAAAGGGTCTCCTGACTGGGCTCTGCACACTGCCCACGTGGATGGGCTTTAGTCCCGGTTCTGGATTGAACCGGGACTAAAGGTGGGAGGTATTAGTACCGACACTTTAGTCCTGGTTCAGGAACCGGGACTAAAGGCCCTTACGAACCGGGACTATAGGCCCTTTTTCTACCAGTGATACACCTCAGGGGGATAATAGGACTGGTCATCTGCCTCTGAATCCTCCTCTAAAGAGCTATCTGTAACCAGCAAGATATATGCTTCAACAGGTAGCATTGTCTACTCTGAAGACCTTGTTTTCACTCTAGATTTCTCCATCACCAATTCAAATGGCTGATGCACAGGAAGAGCAGTTGAATATACAAACATTGTCAACAAAAGCAATGAGAAATACAAAAAAGGACGGCATGATATAATTCACATATATGAAGCTTGCCTAAACAACATGGCATTGCATAATTCACATACATAATGCCTTGCAACAAGATAACATTGCATAATTCACATATATAATGTCTTGCAACAAGATGGCATTGCATAATTCACATATACGGTAATTAGACACTAAACAGGTGGCATTCACACAAAGCATGTCTAAACTAAGCAAATGACATAGCAATGCAAGATACCATACGCATGATATGAGCAACATAACCCTGCCAAGTTAGGGCATGCACCTCGGGGGGGGGGGATACGACTGGTCATCTGTCTCTGAATCCTCCTTTGAGGAGCTATAGGTAACCAGCAAGACATGCGCTTCGTCAGATAGCATTGTCTGCTCTGAAGACCTTGTTTCCACTCCAGATTTTTCCATGACCGTGCCAAATGGCTGATGCACAGGAAGAGTAATTGAATGTACTAAAATTGTTGACAAATTTAACACGTAATAAAAAATGATGGCATGATATAATTCACATATAAGATGACTGGCTAACCAGGGTGGCATTGCAAAATTCACATATATGATGCCTGGTAGACAAGATGGCATTGCATGATTCACATATATGATAAAGTAACTAAACAGATGGCATTGACACAAAGCATGTCTAAACTAAGCAGATGACATCTTTAATGTATACAGTAAGCAATGCAAGGCACCATATGCATGATATTACCAACATCAACATGCCAAGTTAGAGAGAAGACCTCATGGGGTAAATAGGAGTGGTCTTCTCCTTCTGAATCCCCCTCATAACAGTTATCTTCCTCTTGATTACGATCTGAAATGGGTGGAGGGGGCTGCCTTTGCGCCCACCATGGAACGACGTCTGCATGAAATTTTATTGCCACGCAAGGCTCGTCTCTTTTGTTGTACATGATCAGTTCCATTGTGTACAATAACTGGCATGCATAGGTATAAAACATAGTGAGATTATGTAAGGAGTGCATGCACAAATCCAGAGTGATGGTAGCAAACTGTGGATAGACCGAAGACCAATGATAGAAGGCAGATAATAGCTTTAGTTACAAAATACAGATAATGGCTCCTTTAATGTTTGTTTGCACCCAACATGAAACTCATAGTAGACACCGGAGATTAACCAGATAGTAGACAGATACTACTGATTGCTGCCCCAATATGTACCCGACAACCATTTTTAAACTCAAGTTTCAGCATTAGTCAGGAACTGACTCAGAGTCTAATAGGTGAACACAACGATAATGTAGCATGTCATCATATTAAGCGACGCATAACGTAAGCAGACACGGAAGAGTGGAACCTCTCTTGCGGACCCGTGTAGTCCTCAAGGTCATCTGCTCAGTTGATGATGGTAATGCAGTTGTCGCGGCTGCCGGCGGCGGGGAAGAAGATCTGAGGCGGCAAAAGACAGTCTGGAGAGCGGATCCCTGTTGTGGTGAACCCTTCCGTCGTTGGAGCAGCTGAGCTGGGGTGGAACACAGCGCCGCAGGAGCAGGACAAACCACACAAGGTTTTCTTTGATACATATCTGTAACAGAAGTAATTGAGTAAGGGCTTGTTTAAATTTGAGGATTCTAATAATGCAGGGATAGGAAATAGACAGGAATAGGATAGGAATGCATGTGCAAAACAGAGAATTTAAAAACACAGGATTTCTGCCAATCTAGGTGTTTGATTCACAACAACTGGAAGATCAAAGGATGCAAAAAAGCATGGTGAGATTAAGTCAAACCACAAGAAAATGTATGGTTATAATGCTATTATGCTACTATCTCTTAGTTTTGTGCTTGATGAATAGGAATATGAAAAGGAGGAGAAGTGGAAATTAGAATTCCTACGGTTTTCCTTTCAAGGAGACACTAAAGGAAAAATCCTACAGTTTTCCTTTGCTCCATTCCTTTGCACCAAATTCATGAAAAGTAGTACCATAGGAAACTTTCCAATTCTGATGTTTTTCATTCACTTTTCCTTTCAAGCACTGGCGATTCTAGTAGGCAGGCTTGAGCAAGGAAAATCCTACACTAAAAAATGTTTTTGTGCTACTTCTATTACTTTGGACCCAGGCCACTGCCATACTAGCTCAACTCCCAGGCCCATCGACAAATGCACAGCTGAAACGCGTAGAGATAAATAATGATGGCGTTCAAGAGAGTCCATCACGGATAGCTAAGTTGCCTAGTACCTCACTGCTTGTCATATAGTAGGGTAAAATAATCGTATTTCCCGTTACTACGAGTGCTCAGTGGACAATATATATAACATGTAGAGTAAAAAAGAGATGCAACAAGTGTAGAACCTCTTTGGCGAAGCCATGTCGATCTCAGCGTGATTGGGTTGGCTGGTGAGGATGCTCCGGTTGACTTGGCTGTCAGAGGAGGGGAAGAAGATCTTAGGCGTCTGGAGATGGAGCCCGAGGTACTGCTCCGCTGTGATGGAGGGTTTCGTCATTGGAGCAGCTCCGGTGAGTTGTACGACGCTGAGGCTGAAGCAGGACAAGAGAGACAACGAACAACGTTAACCTGAGTGGAATTCTAATAGCATCTCCAATACATGACGTAAAATACATAACCACAAAGTGCTAGATGTAAAATACATCAGCCGCTCATCTCTGAACTTAACTGTCGAAACTGAACTTAACTGTTGAAACTGAACTTAACTGTCGAAACTAAACTTAACTGTCAAAACTTAATTTTGTTGTCGAAACTGAATTTTGCTGTCGAAACTGAACGCACTAGCAAGGTGAGGCTACATGTCGGTCGACTGACTTTTTCATCTTTGGTCAGTCGATTTTGCAGCTGTTGGATACGAAATCAAGGGCCTATGGTTCATCTTCAACCTCCACCCCCCTGAGCCGGCCAAACAGCAGCCCCCCGCCGCCCGCGGCCGGCGGTGCGCCGCCCCGCTCGCCCCGAAAACACTCCCCACCACCGGTCCGCTACCGCCCTGTCCATCCCTCTAGGCCACCCCGTGCCGAGCTTTTTCTCCAGCGATCCCCACGCCACCGCCCCGCCAACGCCCCGCCACCACCGACGACCACCGCCCCCATCCTGAACCCTAAGATAGATAGTGGGGTATCTCTCCGACGAGCCCCCCTTCCCGCTGCGGCTGGTTCTTCCTTCACCCCCCGAGCCCCCCCCCCCCCCCCCACCTGAAAATCGACTGACCCAAAAGTTGATTCATTCGACTGAAGTGTAGCTAAATCGGAGCAGCATCGCAAGCAAGAGCAAGAGCGAGAGCGGCAGCCCGAGCAAGAGCAATAGCAAGAGCAGACCAGGCATGGGACCGAGAGCAAGATCACAGCAGCAGCGCGAGCGAGAGCTAAAGCAGCAGCAGGTCCTACTGATGTGGACGTCGCCGCCGAGGGAGCAACGTCGCGGAGGAAGTGGCCGGCGACGCCGCCGTGCATGGAGCCATGCCGTGTCGACTCGGGACCGAGCGCCAGCAGCACTGTGAGATCGAATCAAGAAGAAAATGCAGCGATTAGTGTACAACCTCTTTGGTGGCGCCGATTAGGCCGCAGATTCATCTGAGGAAACGGTGATGATGATGCTCTTTTGGTGGTGTAGGTGAAGACGGCGGTGTGGGAATGGAGGTGGCGTGAAAGACGAGGGGAACATCGGGGCAGCTCCTTGGAGGTGGAGGACGGGGTGGCTGAACCGGCGGGACACTGAGATCGATGACGGATACTCATCCGGTATGGTGGAAGAGGGACGTCGAGGTGTTGCTGTGGACGACGTCGTCAGGGAAGAGGCTTCGGTTGGGTGGCGGACGCAGCAGGGTGTGGGGTTTCGTCGCGGGTTTTCGCAGCCTCGGTGTACGAATGGGTGGGCGGATGGGATGGCAGTGGGGAACCATGTCTTAGAGACGCGCTTGTCCGAAATGTGGGGTAAGTTACGAAAGTAACCCCACCGATTTGAGGCGGTTCTTTCGGTTCAGGGGTACCACGGGCATTTCGCGTGTCTGGATTTCACAGGAGGTGGGAGTTTTCGCGCGCGTTGTAATTTTGGAATAGCAAGGCGTGGGTTGACATGGAGGGAGTTGTCGGAGCACAACGAGACAAAGATATATCTTAAATATTTCGGGCTAACAAGGCGCGGGTTGAAGAGGCAGGAGTTTCGCAGCACGATAGACAGAGACGCTAGCTTGAATTTTCGGCATAACAAGGCGCGGCTTGAAATTTCGGAAGAACAAGCTTAACGTGTACCCAAAAAAAGACAATTTGCACCTCAACACGCACAACACACACACAGACACCATTTAGACTAGAGTAAGGTACACGTGCATTGCACGCATGAGATTTGGCAACCAAATTATGAATAAATACCACATTATAGCATGCAAGCTTTGAGTCATATATGCATGATGTAGATGTTCGTTTAATTCTTATAGTTCATTTCATTCAAAATCATCTAGTTTTTATAAGAAAGCTAATCTATTTTAAGATTCATGGAATAGTGCGTCGTAAGACATAAAGTAAAAAACAAATAATGGCAAATCATGTAGAAAAACATTTGGGAAATTCTGATACGGAAGATTCTAGAACAAATAAGAAGTGCTTGTGTTTTGATGTTTGTGCATTATGCTTAAGTTCAACCATGGAGTCTTCTAGATTATACATGTGGCGAAATCTGGTGGAATCTAGATGATATCCAACGACCAGTAGTGCTCAAATTTGCCATCTTTGGACCATCGGATTCGCCTCATCCAATGACCATCTTTCAAAGTTAAAGCTACCCGCACACAATATAAAAAATATATAATATATATGGGTATAGATATAGATATGTGATGCAAAAGCCGCCCATCATCTCCAATTAGAATGGTGTGTCCATGCACGAATGCGACGTGGCCAAATGATGTGTGTCATCGGTATCTCAAATTCAAATCAGTTTGACCTTGTTCAATGTGTATACATTACAACATGCTCGTTTCCAAACCACACCGCGCAGATCTCCGTTATATTCATGCATGCATGAGTTTCAAACATCAGGATCTCTTATTCAAATATTTGAATTCAACTTTACATTGATTGTGACCTCACCTATTCAGCTATTCTTTTACACCCACACAGTAGTCTTCTCTTTATAATTGTACCAGTAACTTTCTCTTGTGCATGCATGCACACACCCTACCAGTCGGCATTATCCATCGCATGCATGCAATCTTTTTCTTCAGGTCGGTCTCCCATGAAGGCACACACCAACACGCATCCCCCTCTCCATCATATCGGGCATTCTTTATCTCTCACGCGTGCATGCACAACGATCGATGTTCCTCTATGTATGTGTGTATATAGCTAGGTCTTTCATAGTTTTCCACACAAATTGATCAATCAATATATCCAGTGAGGTCTCAACCTCTTTCTCATGTCCACATCGATCAATCTATATCTCTCTACATAGGATTAACATATATAGCTAATACACCCACATTAAGTATGTATCCAACGTCCCCCTCTCATCATCCATGCCTTCCTCTTCATCTCTCAGACGCGTGCACAATGGCGAAGACAGGGGGCAGTAAGGGCCCTGCCCCCTCCCCCCTAACATCACTATATATCAAGGCTAATATGAATGTGATCATTAGACAATTGCTGCTAAAAATGGTTTAAGTTCATGAATTGACCCTCCTTGTAAAGTATTAGCAATGCTTGGCCCCCTAGCTCATTTATTTTTCATGGCTCCGCCACTGCGCGCATCAGCGCACGTGTTCGCCCCCTCTCTCTAAATATCGATCTCCACTTGTGCATTCCTTCATAGTCTCCCTCCACTCGGCCCCTCGCACCATCTTCTAGCCCACCCACCAGATTTTGCCACATGTACAATCTAGCAGACTCCATGGTTGAACTTAAGCATAATGCACAAACCTCAAAACAACAGTGGTTCTCTTTTGTTCTAGATTCTTCCGTATCATAACTGCCCAAACTTTTTTCTAGTTGAATTGCCATTATTTGTTTTTTTACTTTATGCTTTACAATGCACAATTCCATGAATCATAAAATATATTAAGGGCTTCTTTGATTCAAAGGAATTTTGGAGGATTCTAATCATTAGGAATTTTTCCTACCTTGGTTGTTTGATTCGTAGGATTGTAAACCATAGGAATTTTTCCATATGATTCATTTGCACTAGATTTCATAGGAAACATCCCATCCACTCAAACCTCTTTGAAAGAATTCTGCGTTTTTTCTATGCACAATCAAACACTCGTACAATCCTGTAGGATTCAAGATGACATTCCACTATAATCCCATGCTTTTCCTATTCCCACGTTCTTAGTTTTTTTATAAAAACTAATTGATTTTGAATGAGATGAACTATAAGAATTAAACGAAGGGCTACATCAGGCATATATGACTCAGAGCTTACATCCTATAGTGTGATATTTTTTCATAATTTGGTTGCAAAATATGATGTGTGCAATGCACGTGTACCTTACTAGTATTTCGAGTTTGTGCAAAACACGTAAACTAGAATACCAATGGCACGCTACACAATGTCTCTCTTACAGTTCATGAAGCCACGTGGCACATGTGTAGGCGTTGTCGCGACCTCCTTGTGTGGATTGATCATAGTGACGTGCTGCTGGTTCCAGAAGAATGTACTCGTCCTCCCTGAGCCATACTGGTGGTACATGCACGAAGCGAAGATGTGCACGCATGCCATGCACGCACTCATTCCTCGCACGCACATGCGGGTACACGGGCGGACATAATTTTGTACCAAGATCCACCCCATGTGATAATTTGACGCGTGTAAAGTCATTCAGTTCATTGATGGTTGATTAATACAGTGCATGCAAACTGAGTGGACGTGAGGGCGGAAGAAAGACATTATTACTCCACTGCGCGCATGCGAGTAGTTAAATCGTGGGTTGCTAGTAGTGCTTCCATTGGTCTCCTTCGCATTTTGTGCCAATTTTTTACAGTGACATACTACTCAATATTTACGCATTTGAGCAGTGTAGTACTTGAAATTTATGTTCTGCTAAACTCATCGGGAGCCGTTTCGGGCCTCGAAACCAAAATCATCAATTAATCTTTACCTTGTTCCCATCACATTCGAAAGCCTGCTCACACCTACTAGCAGTATGTACCAAACCTAAATGTGTTCCCACTATGCAGGTATTAGTACTAGTGCTAGTACTTAGGTTATAAAAAGGGGAACTACCTAACCAAAAATCACTCTACCTTTCCTCCTCATAAGTGCTTCTTATTCATCCATCGTTGCCATGGCCGGTGAGCGGAGCTCTAGGTCGAGAACTACTCGTAACAAGGGAGCGGCAACCAAGGCTGCGGAAAAAAAAGAGAGGGCTCGCCACCACGCAGAGACCTCGAAAGATCTCTCACGGGCAGGTGATGGCTCCCAGGAGCGCCCTAGCCGCGGAGGCGAACATGCCGAGCCGGCGGAGCTGGAGTCATTATGCCTTGACAGCATGCCCGATCATCTCAATAAGCAGAAGGAGTTCATCCAAGGCTTGATGGAGTTGCTGAAGGAGAGCCTCGACAACATGCCCGCTGAGCTCAATCAGGAGGGGGAGTTGACCGCCGGCTTGGTGATGTTGCTGAAGAAGAGCATTGCCTCAGAGAAGAAGGCGACCGGCGAAATCCTGCGAATTTGAGAGGACAATGCGAAGCTCTGCCACGAGATCGACCTGTTGAAGGAGAAGAACGCCGGCTGGAAGAAGTTGCATGAGAATAGTAGTTCCTCAATGAAGATGCTGCAGGCCCTCGCCATGGAACAGAAGGAAGAGTTAGCGAAGCTCCACATCGAGCACCCGGCTGCTGTCAAGGTACGTAATATGGTCGTGGAACAGATGATGAAGGCTCGCGTCGAGAAATGCCGCGTCATGGACACAATGATGAAGATGGCGGAGGAGACGCGGAAGGAGATGGAGGTCGTGCAGGCGATGAAGACACAGTTACGACTCCGCGGCGAATTAGATCATTGGGGGTGATAATGTTCCTTCTTCTTTTGCTCCTGTGTTTCATCTTTTGCTTCGGGTGTTTCACCGCACGTGTCACGTTCTCTGCGAGGCATGAATAGAACAATGTTTTTTTGAGGGAATGAATAGAACAATGCTAACAATGAGATGACTAGCAAAATAGATCATTTTTATAGCCATATGGCACTGGGCTGCCGTGTTACGTGCTCCTCCGTCGCAGTACTACTCTAGTGGAAAACTTGAGTATACCTCACGGTTCTTTGCTCCTCCTCGATCAGGTCGTCGGCGCATTTATACGAGCAGTCAAATCACAAGGCCCCACCTTCCAGCAGTAATGAGCCGTCAAATCACAAAGGCCCTCACCTCTCGTGAAACTGACCAAGCTAGACTGCCCGCCCTCTGGCCTTTTAAAAAATGTATACTTTTGTACAGCAGTAGTATCGATGGATTGCGCCATGGAGCAAAACTTGAAATTAGAAAAAAAAAAGGTGGTACATATAGAGAGCGCTCGTCGCCAAATTATGCATATAGTACTATTAAAAAGGCTAGTCACAATAATGGTGTCCAGCACAACCAACCCCTCAAATAAAACTAAGAGGGTGCTTGGATACGTTTTAGTCCCATGACTAAAAGTAGTGGGACTAAAACATGCTAGTCTCACCCATGCTTGGATCCAAATACTAAAAAGGCTAAAATCAAGTTAATGAGCATTTCTTATCCTCCAAACCCTCCAATCCAGAACTCGCCTGTGTTAAAGGAGAGGAGTTAAATGAGTAGAGAGAGGACTAATCCACATTTTAGTAGGGGTACCCGTGACTAAAAAATTTAGTCTCAAGACTAGTTTTAGCCCCTCTTTAGTCAGGGGTGCTTGGAACTTTAGCCTCTTAAAGAGACTATTTTTAGTCAGACTAAAATAAGTCCCTTGGATCCAAGCACCCTCTAATCATCCTGCAATTCTTTGACAAAACTAAGCACCCTGAAATTCTTTGAAAACTAAACTGCTGGCTATATGATGTTGGCCATATATATTGTACGTATATAATGTGAAGAAATGAGTGGTAGTACTATACCAACTAAAAGATGAAATGTAAGAAATACTAGTATGTACATACTGAAGAGTTAAAGTAACGAGAAGAAACATAACATAGTTCTGCTGGGGGCTCAGCAATACACACCCCTCAAATTAAATTAAGCACACCTGAAATTAAACTTCGCAACTATTCCGGTAGACACTGCATTAGAACCACCATGAGAAATGACACTGTCACCTTACTCAGAGTCCTCGTCCATGTCCTCGACTTCGTCCTTGTCCCTCTTCCTCTTGGCCGATACTTCTTTGCTTGAACTGCACACTTGGTTGTTGCTCTTCATCCAACCCTTGTAGATATTGAAGCAAAGGCAGCCATCCATTGCAGCGTACTGGATGTGGTCTATATATAGTACATTCCGCTGCCATGCATGACGATGAAACGTGTATGGACGTTTCACCAGTTTACCGTATGAAGGATGAACTATGGCTCCTGCCAGGGTCAGCATTGAAGGCTGACGAGAAGGCACCAGCTGATTCTTTTGGAGGTTGTAGGGGTTGCCCACAACGAGGCCTATCTGACCCAGGATTTCTTTGTCATTACCAAAGTCTAAAGTAACAAATTTGACTAGGTTGCTCCCGCGGAAGTCCTTAAAATCCTGGCACTCAACGTCGGCATGGCATATGTGGTAGACCAAGCATAAGTCATGCACGCAAACCTGGATCACGGCGGGCTTCATCTTCTCTTCATCCTTTAGATCCTTCTCTCGTCCCAGGACTGTGGTGTACTCAACATCTAGCCCAGCGACCCACTCATCATCTGAGTTTTCGAACATGCGTCTGAAGCGAGAAAGGCATCCTTTCACCGTCGCGGAAGAACAGGTGTAGATGACGTCGAACTCATCGCCGGTGATGGTTCTAACCTTGTACTCACTCCCAATCATGGAGATTTGGGACGCCATGGATTTGGGAGGAGGGTTACGATTAGTGGAACTGTCGTAATGTAAATGGACGGGACGACTAGGAACGAACCGTCGTAGTATTGAAGGACGTGCAGGGACGAGTAGGAGTGAACTGCCAGCATGCGAACGGTAGGGTAGTGGCTTTCCATTCTCCCATGATACGGGCTTCCGAGAGCCCTTTGATCTGAGATCGAACGGTTGCATGGCGTGATTCTAGACCTATGGGTGAATATCCTATCCTGGAGGGTTATTCTGCAAATTTTCAACAACTTAGCATGCAACCGTTTGATCTCAGATCCAAGGGCTGCTAGCAGCCCATATCATGGTCGCGCCTACCACGACCGTCGTGTCACTCGCGCGGTCGCGCCCTTGGAGATTTAACACAATGTGTTAGGCTATCTGATGTTGGCATGTCATACATAGTCATCACTTAGTCACTCATACTACAACAAGGTTGGCTATAAGTGTATTTTTTGTTACTCCTCTCTATCTCTTTCTTCATACTTAAGGAAGAAACGGTGCTAGTAAGTGCGTGTATTTATTACATTTGCCAAGGAGTGACCTTTTCCAATGAAATGGTGTTGCTAAGTTTGCTTCATTTAATTAGCTATAGACTCAAAATTGTCTTTTCACCTAGGTACACGCGCTTAGCACCGTTTCTTCCTTGGGTCACCAAACTAGTCTCTCTCTTCTTGATTAACTTGCCACATCAGACTTTATGCCTATGTGGCAAGCTTAAGCACCTGTAGGAGCAAGTAAAAGTAAGTACAATAGTGCGCTTTACATGGCATTTTTGCATATGTGGAGGAAAGAGAGGCAAGGAAAAAGTGGAAAAGTGGGCTCTCATGCAAGAGCCAGCCTCTACTACATGGTGGAGCATTCGGAGAGGCACATGTATGGAGGTCGTCAGGAATCTGGGAGACTCACGCCGGTCATAGCGCCGCCGTTAAAATAATAATGGCAAGTCAAATCATGGGGCCCCACCTGTCTAGCAGTAACTCGCTGTCAAATCACACAGCCCTACGTTTGCAGCAGCCTACTCCCTCGTCTTCTTGCGTCTTTGTCGAACCAACTAGGCGGAACTGCCCCGCCGCCTACCGCGTAGGAAAAGCCCCGCCCTCGACTTTTAAATAGTATACAGTATACTAATTTTGTATCCATGGATTGCGCCCACGCCATGGAGCAAAGCGCCTAGAAAACGGAGGAGACACAGTGGTCTTGCAATAGAGAAGAGGGAGAGGCGAGACGGTGGTTTTGGAATGGAGATGATGGAGAGGAGAGGAGGTGGTTTTGCAATGGAGAAGAGGGAGAGGAGCGTGCGGCAGCGATTTAGGATTGGACGAGAGGGTCAGCGTGCTCTAACTGGATCAAAATAAAAATCAATTTACCCTTCAATTAAGAAAGCGACCCCACATTAACTAGTCTCCCAATCTAAATGCAATGCCGCTCCTCTCCTCTTCCATTTCAAAACCACCGCCCCTCCTCTCCTGTTCCAGTCCAAAACCAGCGTCGCTCCTCTCCTGTTCTAATCCAAAACCAGCCCTGCTCCTCTCCTCTTCCATTCAAAAACCACCGCCGGCGAGTGAAGGTGCTATGGAGAAGTAGATTGATGGAGGAGTACAACCGATACGTGAGGATCGCAGACGGCGACCCTGTGAAGCTAGCTAGGATGTTGGAGATGCAGTCTTGGTTTGACAACAAGGACCAACTAGCAGCGACGGCGACATCCATGGCCAAATATCTGCAACAGAGTAAAAAGGCGGTGATACTCCCAGAGGGAGTCGCGCCGGAGTACATAGAGCTGCTCCTCTGGGCCATGGAGCAAACAGATTCATCGAATCCGATCGTGAGGGAGCGGTGGTGGGAGTATCGATCCCAGATGGAGCATCCACCAGAGATTGAAGGATCGAGCCTCTACAGGGTGCTGTTTGTGAGGGTGTCCTGGCAGAGCGAGCCGATGGAGTCTTCGTCAACCGAACCCAACTGCAAGAGGAGAAAAGCAGTTGGCCCGATGATGCTTCCCCGCCATCGTCTCCCTCGCCATTCACATCGTCTCACGGGGCGGTTGTCTGCCGCCGAGGAATAGGAGGGGCTGCCCCCCCCAGCCCAATAGTCGGGCATGTTGTGAATTGTCAGGAGGAGCTTAGGGTTGTCAGTATTTGCAGGTTGTGAATTGTGTTTTGTGTTGTGTATTTTGAGAATAATTTCAGATATGAATGTCTTTTGAATTTCAGATTTGCGGTATTGAGCATATGAAGTATTTTATGAATTCTAGAGATCTATTTTTAGCACTTAAAAATGTAGTTTCATAGGAGTATAAAAGTGCAGCAATGTGATTCTCAAAGAAGAAACTGCAAGTTTCAGTTTCAGATTAGAAACTGCAAGTTCAGTTTCAGATAAGAAACTGCAACTTTCAGAGGCAGAGCATTTATATTAACACGACGTTTTCAAACAGGGTTAACATCATGTTGGAAGTTTTATTCATGGTCGAAAATGGAACTACCAGCCAGTTAACATCATGCTGATCAACATTCATGCATAGCACATCTTCATATGATGCACAGTCAAAATTCCCACACAATGTCGAGTGTGCGAAACACAGAGAAAATGAGGGACGAAGTTTTGACAAGTGTTGGACTTGGTTTTGGACTGCCCCGTCAAGGCTTTCATTTTTAACATGCGCAGCCCACGACCTCGGATGGGAGGTCCATAGGCCTGTTTGTATTTTCTTAGGACCGTCATGTATCGACCGGCCTATGGACCTCCCATCCGAGGTTTTATTTTTGGCAGCCCAATTTATGTATTTTTTTGAAGAAAACACAGAGGTATGTTCTATTTTTCTATATAAGAATAGGAACGCCAGGTCCAACTTATGTTTCCCTTCTAACTATATTATATATATTTAAATTATTTTATATGTTGACTGTTTAGTTCACATACTCCCTCCTTTTCAGTTTATAGGGCTTATATCAAAATTTTAGTTTTTCAATTTTATAAGGCTCAATTTGGTTGTTTTCCATCACATGTTCAGATTCCAAGGTGCATTAAATCATTGCATGCAAGTATTAAGAGAAAATTGACCAATGCATGTACTTTATGCATGCATGGATTGCAATTTATGCATTGATAAACATAATTTTTTGAGGAAAACAAGTGCATTAATTAGGTGCTTTTGCAAACTACAAAAAGTATTCCACCATTCATCATCTACCTTGGTTGGTGAGATTTTTGAATTGAGCCCTATAAACCGAAAAGGAGGGAGTAATTGGCAAATAGATCTCGCCGCCACCCCCTCAGCAAGTCCGCTCGCGCGCCCCATGGAGTCGTCGGCCATATCCACGGGGGAATGGCTGGAAGATAGGCAGATGTACAAGATGCATCTCCCACATGTCTACAAAGCCTTCCCGCGGATGCTCCAGCCGCTGGACTCCGTCGCGCCGGCGGTGCTGCGGGAGACTCGAGGGAGGAGATGGAGGGAGAGGGCGATGCGGATCCGTGACGACGCTCTCTCCTGGACCGAGTGCACGCGTGAATGGAGGGAAGCAAAGGAGGAAGCTGCGAGGGAGGAAGCCGAGGAGGGACCGAATCCATTCTCTCACTCGCGCAGGTATGCTCGGATGTGCAAGGATCATGTGGATTGGGAGCTGCTGAATCTAGCCCTACGGATCTACTTTGAAGGAGATTTCTCGGAGAAGCATAAGATGCCCACCCTAGTGAGTCGCCGATTGCGTTCGTTCGATGGGCGAAAGGAGAAGTGAATTCAGGAGATCCACGCCGTGCTGCGAGATGGGAATGCTTGACTGGACTCCTGCCCACCAGCACGCAACCGGAGCCGGAGCAGGTGGATCCCCTACCTTACCTCTATCCCAAACCTGCAGAAGATTGAAATTAGGCTTGCAATCTACTTCAATTGAGCTGTCTGGTGGTTATTTCTGCTTCCTGAGAGACAACATCTGGCTGGAGGATGAGCAGGAACTAGGAACTCCGATGAATTTCCCCTATCACGATGGGGGGGAGCGCCGGTTGGGCAGTGGTATGGCCCACCTCCGCCCCAAATGGGGGCACAATCTGGGCAGGCTCCTGTAATTGCCCAGGATCAATCTGCTGGTGGTTCTGACTCTGAGATAAGTGGGAAATCTCAAGGCCAGAATCAGCAAAAGAAGAGATTGGACATCCAGAAAACTGCTCCTGCCCCTGCTTCGGGCCTTATGGCATACTCTGAGGTGATCTGCTACAACTATGGGGAACCAGGGCATCATTTGGCTAAATGTGTCAAGCCCAAGAGTTGTTTTATCTGCAAAATGGTTACCCATAAAGTTGAGAATTGCCTTGTCAGAAGGAAAACCCACAGTTCTGCTACATATGTTGGAAGTGATAGAAATACTGCTTACTTCCATGCAGTAGCTAACCAGAGGAGGAGGAAACCCCTCATTCACTCCCTTGATGGCCCTAATGGCTCTGTTCGTGAGGTAGATGAGATGCTGAAAGTGGCTAGTGACTTCTACAAAGACCTGTTTAAGAAAGAAAACCCTTCTGGGTTCTCTCTACAAAACAATTTTTTCTCTGCTTCTGAAAAAGTCTCTCCTGCTGAAAATGAGCTGCTAGAAGCCCCTTTTTCAGAGACAGAGGTGAAGGAAGCCATTTTTAGCTCTTATCCTGATGGGTCTCCTGGTCCTTATGTGATTCTCTTAGATCTTTTCCAAGCGTTTCATAGAGGAGAGTTGGATCCAGCAACTTACTCATGGGGCGGTCTGTTGGGGTCAAGTTAAATAACTGTGAAAGTGATTTTTTCCTTGCTGGTAAAGGCCTTAGGCATGGTGACCCCATCTCCCCGCTTTTGTTTAATTTAGTAGTGGATGTTCTTACTAAAATGCTGAGCAAAGCTGCTGATCATAGTCTGATTGCAGGGCTCTGTCCTGAGGTCTGCCCTGGTGGCATCATCCTCCTTCAATATGCAGATGATACCATCCTTTTCTTAGACAATGACTCCACACATGCTAGAAATCTGAAAATTGTTCTAACCTGGTTTGAACAAGTCTTAGGCATGAGAATCAACTACTCTAAAAGTGAACTCATCCCTATCAACATGGATGACCAGGAGTTAGCTGACTTCCTCTCTATTCTAGTCTGTAATAAACATAACTTCCCCATTAAGTACCTAGGTATCCCTCTCCACTATGATAAACTGAGGAGAGAGGATATCCAACCCCTTCTGGATAAAATCATTAAAAGGATTGCTGGGTGGCGGGGCAAACTTCTCTCTTACAAAGGTAGATTGATCCTCATACAAGCTTGTTTGGCTAGCATTCCAGTGTATCTCCTCTCCTTCTTCAAGTTCCCTAAATGGGCAGCGAACCTCATCAATTCTCATATGTATCATTGCTTGTGGAATGATTTTGAGGGAAATAGGAAGCTAAACCTTGCTAATTGGGCCCTAGTCTCTATGAAAAAAGATTTTGGAGGCCTAGGCATACCTAACCTTCAAGAAATTAACATCTGTCTTCTAGGGTCTTAGATTAAAAGATTCTATGAGGAAGACCTGAAACCCTGGAAGCTTCTTATTGCCCATAAATACCTAGGAAATAAACCTAATATTTTTGTCCCTTCCTTCAACCTTAAGACCTCTAGATTCTGGAAATGATTAAAATCTAGTATGCATGCTGTGAAATTTGGCTACAGATGGAACATAGGGGATGGGAGCAGAACCAGGTTCTGGGAAGATAGTTGGTTTGGCACATCCCCACTAGCAGTCCAATTTTGGCCTATTTACTCTATTCACAATGAGCTTAACAAAAGTGTCAATGAAGTTTGGGACGGTCAATGCCTAAAACTCTCTTTAACAAAAGCATTACCTTTACTGCCGAGCCGGATGCCCTGATTTGGCAGTTGTACAATAAGGGGAAGTATTCCTCTAGCTCCCTCTATCATGTTATCAACTTTAGAGGGGTTCAACCCGTGTTTATCCCTGCTGTTTGGAAATTAAGAGTTCCCCCTAAATTCATGTATTTCTCTGGCTTCTCTCCAAAAACAAATTGATGACTAGGGATAACCTTAGGAAGAGACACATCATCAAACCCCTTGATTGTGTTTACTACTTGGAACAAGAGTCTTGTTCTCACCTATTTTTTGAATGTATAGTTGCTAAACATCTCTGGGCCCACATTGAGGAATATTTCTCTAGTCAGATTGGCTCATCCTTCGAATCTGTAGCCAGATTCTGGATTGCTACCAAAAAGTGCTCAGTTTTAAACACTGTTAGCTCAGCTGTCCTTTGGTGCCTCTGGAAATATAGAAATGCTATGATTTTCAGTAACACCTCCTGGATTTCCATTCCGCAGGTCTTGAGGTTGATCAGGAACATGGTGAGGAACTGGGCGATTCTCTCCTCCAGATCGGACAAGGACAAATTGGTGAGCTTCATGGAAACCCTAACAAGATCCCTCCAGAAACCGTTGGCGATCACTTGTGGCTGAACAAGGCTCGACCTGCTCTGGGGCTAGACCCGTGGGCTCGTCTCAAGATCTCTGATGGAGATGATGGGCACCTGGCACCGAAAAAGAGGGACATCCACCATGCTACGCCTTCCAGCCCGGTCTCTCCGCTTGCTTACTGGTCGCCGCAGGCTGACACGGCCCCTCGGCTAAAGACCATAAGGCTTCGTTGGACCCTCCTTGTGCATTTGAGTGCTCTATCCGCTCTGCCTTTGGCACCACTCGGGTGATTTCTGTTATTCAAAGAACTTGTTCATCCACCCCCCTAGTTTGTAGCTTTCCTACCTTTGCTTTCGAACTGCTCTTTGAGCTGCTATATCAGAATATGTTGTGGTTTCGTTCTCAGCAATGGAACCGGGGAGATGCTCCCTGTTTTTCTAAAAAAAATATTTCATATGTTATTATATATTATTTTTATTGTCATCATATATTTAACAGATAATTACATATGTAAGAAAACAATATCCCACATCTTATTAACTTATAAAAATAATTTCTTAACAAATAAAAGTGATTTTGTACAAAAGCTTGGTAAGATTTAACGACGAATGTAATAATATCACTTATTATTTAAATATATTTATAACAAAATGCCCAGCCCCTTTTTATTTTTTGATAACATTGCTGTCCCAACCCAACATTATAATTAGAATCGGCCCAGCAGAATCGTGTATTTCGAGAAAGTGCAAATGGCTTGTAATTTTTTAGGAAATAAAATAAATGGGCCGCATGGACGATACATTATTTGTTCACCCAGCCCAGCTAATGGCTATAATTCAAAAAAAATCAAATTGACTGTAAATTCTACCACGCAAAAAAAGACTGTAAATTCTGAAAAAATGGGTTGAATACGTGCCACATTTTTGGAGGCTGAAATGTGGGCCAATAGGTCGAAGCCAATGCAAGTTGTTGTCAATTTAGTCAACAAATGATTCTGACATGTTAGCCGTTGGATTTACACCCAACGACAGGCATCCATCTTCAATCTCTCGTCTTCTTCCTTCAGCGCCGCCGGGACCACCTCCCGCCTCCTGCTGCTAGCAGCTCTACTTAGCACGCTTCGCTATGAAGCGCTACTCCACAGTTGGCTAGGCCATCCCTCCACCCCTCCACACCTCCTGTTCTTCTCCACCGATTTCCGAACCACACCGCACTAGAACCAGTTAACCCTCGTACACCTCTTCGTCTGCGACTCTACTCCCGCGTCTTCCCATCTCCTGCTCGTTGCTGTCCGGGGCCTCGCCGTCGTCCACCACCTTGGATGCGCTCGGCGCGGCATGGTCAACATGGTCAATGAACGACACCATCGGAAGTAGACTGTGTGTGGAGAGGCTGATAGCTGAGTCCACGACCGCACACAAGGAAATGCCTCCTTATTACGCCAAAATAATGACTCCTCCACCTGACATCTGGGACCCATCGGAAGGGCCTCTGTATTTTGCAAAATAAAGTGCCCCCCGCTGACATGTCGGACCCACCAGCTATCTTCGCACGCAAGGAAGTGCCTCCTTATTATGCACAAAAAAATGAATATTCCCCTTGCCAGCTTGAACCCATCATAGTGGGAGGCTGACTTGTGGGCCTACCAAGTTGACGGGGATGGAGGGCTTTGTCAGCTTAGTCAATATGAACGATTCTAGCTCCTGTTACTGTACGATGTTCAACCAACGGCCGTAGTGCTTCTTCAACCTCTGGTCTTCTTGCTCCAGCCGCCCAAACCAGCACCGGTCGTGCTGCGTGCTCCTGCCTCCTGTGGCCGGCTGTGATGCCGCGGAGGCCTCACCACCCCCTACTACTCCCACCGCTGGCCAGGCCATCCCTCTACTCACCCACACCCCCTGTTAATCTGCTTCGACATCAGCCTCACACCGCAGTCAAACTAGTGAACCCTCGTACTCCTCTTCGCGTGGGCATCCACTACTGCGTCTTCCCCGGCTCCGGGTCGTCCCCTTCCTAGTCCTCGCCGTCGTCCACCGCCCTGGTGCTCTCGACGCGGCGTGGTCAACGTGGTCAACAACCGACTTCCATCGAAAGAGTAGTGTACGTGTAGAGGCTAACAACTGGGTCCACGGCAGCCGCAAAGAAGTGCCTCCTTATTACGCGGAAAATAATTATTCCTCCACCTGATAGCAGGGACCCACCGGACGGGCCACCAGTATTTTGCAAAAAAAATCGTTTCCCCCTGACTGCTAGGACCCACCGGACGGGCCACCATATTTCACGAAAAAAACGTTCCCCCCGCTGTCAGCTCGGACCCACCGGAAGTGCCTCCTTATTACGCACAAAAAAATTAATACTCCCCCGGCTAGTTGGGACCCACCTTGCTAGGAGGCTGACTTGTGGGCCTACTAAGTTGACGGGGACGAAGGGCTTTGCCAACTTAGTCAATATGAACGATTCTAGCTCCAGTGACCGTACGATGTCCATCCAACGGCCGTAGTGCTTCTTCAACCTCTCGTCTTCTTGCTCCAGCCGCCCAAAGCAGCGTTGGTTGTGCTGCATGCTCCTGCCTCCCCTGGCCGGCTGTGCTACCGCAGAAGCCTCACCACCCCCTACTATTCCCACCGCTGGCCACGCCCTGCGGCGACGGTAGCCTCACACCGCAGCCGAACCAGTGAACCCTCGTAGTCCTCTCCGCGCGAGCTTCCACTGTCGTGTCGTCCCCTTCCTAGGCCTCGCCGTCGTCCACCGCCGTGGTGCTCTCCGCGCGGCGTGGTCAATGTGGCCAAGGAATGACTTCAAACGGAAGAGTACTATACGTGGAGAGGCTGACAACTAGGTCCACGGCCACAGCCCAGATTTTTTGTGATTTGCCAAGTAAGTCGCTTTGTCAAGCCTATTGGGCTGCAAATCTTTCAAGACGAGGAGAGCATTCATTCGGCTGGCCGAGAAAATGGCCCATCAGTAATGAGAAATGGGTTGTACATTTTTAAAACACATCAAACCGGCAATTAGTTTAAAATATCTTTTTTTCATTTCAACATTTTAAATTACATTAATTTTTATGCGTGGAGAATTTGTTGGATTTTATATTGATATACATTTATTTTTAAAATTAGTTTGAATGTGAGTCGAAATTTTGAGATTAAAAACAGTTCAGACCGCACCGAAATATGGAAAATTTCGTATAATTTTTTAACCGTTGCCACAATATGGGCTGCAATGCTAACAAAAAGAATATGGGCTCCAAAAAAACCTTTAGAATTAGCAAATGGGCTGTAAATTATTAGAAATAATGGCAGATGGGCTGTATGCTATTTTCCACAGATTTGAGGCTTTCCTAAAAAAAGGTTGACGCACAAGCATTGACTGTTGGATGTCCATCCAACAGCCGTCATGCTTCTTCAATCTCTGCTCTTCCTGCTCCAGCCGCTCAAACAAGCGCCGGCGAGACTGCCTGCTCCCTCCTCCTCGTGGCCGGCTGTGCTGCCGCGCAGGCCTCACTGCCCGACCGTACTCCCATCACTGGCCTAGCCATCCCTCTACTCACCCGCACCTGCTGTTATTCTCCGGCGACGGCAGACAAACCAGTAAACCCTCGTACAGTCGTACTCCCCTCCGCGTGGGAAACAACTGCCGAGTCTTCCCTGCCTCCGTGTCGTCCCTTTCCTAGACCTCGCCGTCGCCCACTGCCCCGGTGCTCTCGGCGCGGCGTGGTCAACATGGTCAAGGAACGACATCCATCGGACGTGGACTGTACGTGGAGAGGCTGACAGCTGGGTCCACGACGGCAGCAAGGAAGTGCCTCCTTATTACGCGGAAAATAATGATTCCTCCACCTAACAGCAGGGACCCACCGGACGGGCCACCGTATTTCACGAAAAAAACGTTTCCCCCTGACTGCTGGGACCCACCAGCTACACCTTCGCATGCAAGGAAGTGCGTTCGGGTAAAAAAAACAATTCGCCCCCCTGACTGCTGGGACCCACCAGCTACATCTTCACATGCAAGGAAGTGCGTCCGGGCAAAAAAAAACAAAACGATTCGCCCCCCTGACTGTTGGGACCCACCAGCCCCCCGACTGCTGGGACCCACCAGCTACATCTTTGCACGCAAGGAAGTGCGTCCGGGCAAAAAAACGATTCGCCCCCTGACTGTTGGGACCCACCAGCTACATCTTCGCAGGCAAGGAAGTGCCTGACAGTCGGGACCCACCTGGTCGAAGCGTACGTGGCGTTGTCATTCTTGTCGCAATCGTGTACGTACATATATACTGGTGGATGTAGAGGCGCGCACGTGTCATAGTAGAGGCGGCCAGGGTGCAAGAAATAAAATACGGCCATGTATGTGTACATACGGGCGGGGTCTCGAACGCCTACTCGCGCATACGTACGGCGAGGGCTCGTGTACATGGCTGGGTCGGAACGGAGAAATAGCGTGTCGGGGGTTTGGTGCGACATATGCCAAAGGATGGCTTATCATGGTGGGGGCGAGTAGAACGCCGCCGGTGCCTGGAAACGGGATGAGGCAAAGGCATGCACGCCGACAAATCTTACCCAGCTTCGGGGCTCTCCGGGGAGATACTACCCCTATTGTTGCTCTGCGGGGTCTCCGCATGATCACAATGGCAAAGTGTTTACACGGTTGCTCCTTGAGTTGTTTCTTGGAGGTAGGAGAGGGCAAGGCTAGCTCTCTCCCTTCTATATGATCTGACCTAGAGCTAATGGGTTCCGACCCTCTGCATCGGTGCCCTGGGGGTTTATATAGCCCTACCCCCAGGGGTACAATGGTAATCCGGCAGGACGCGGGCCCAGCCGTCAGCGCCTCTGGCCTCCGTCTTCCCCGCCGACCGCTGGGGCCCGCCAACTGGCCTGGTACGGAGCCGACAGGCCGCGTCCACCGCGGGCGGGTCTTGCCGGCTGCTGGTTACTGTGTCGTGCTTCTGATGACGCGGGCTTGATCATGGGGTCGTGGCAACAGCCCCGCCGCCTGGCGGGCGATCACTATTGCCACTCTCCATCACACTTTGATTAATGGTACGTGGGCCCCGGGGGAGGGCTCGGCCGACTTCCCCGGGCCGACTCCCGACGGGTCCGACTGGTGGTCCTCTTGCCGTCTCCTGGGGTCTCACCGACTGGTGGGACCTGCTGCCTCTGAGTCGTACAGACAAGCCATCGTGGGTGCAGGATTCGGTCCTGCGGTGCTGATGGCAGGGCCGGCATGGCAACAGTGCCACGCCGCACAGGGATCTTCCAGGGTACGGCATGCTGTGGCCATGCCCGCCCTTAGTAAGGGGGGGGGGGTGGGCTTCTCTGTAGCCACTCTCCCACCCCGTCCCCCTTGATGAGGTCACGGGGTTTGTTGGAGTCGCAGGCCGACTCCCCAAAGCCGGCTTCTCCGGAAGTCGCCAGTCAGGAGTCGGCTTACTCTGCGGTCGTCCCTGGGACTCGGCCGCGAGTGGTCAGTTGGCCGTCTTGCCATTGACTTCTTGAAGGCGGCTCTTCGTCCTGGGGCCTTGAGGGGCGCAGCCTGCCCCGATGTCTTGAAAGGTTCTGGGGCTCAGGTTGGCCTACCCGTGGCCCATTACTCCGATAGTAGTCCCCGAAGCTGATGAGGCGCCGTGGACGATCGGCCGAGAAGCCTCAGCAGTTTCTCCCTCCGGGTGCTCAACACATGGTCTTGGATGGACTTCTGCCGGGCTGACTAGAAGGAGTCGGACTCGCTCAACTCGGATTCGCTCAATTCCGACTCGCACAATATTTTGAACGTCGCGGCAGGATCCAAGTAGCGTGCTAGCTAAGCCTCCAGGCCGCCGCCCGTTCTAGGCCTGTCATGCGATGACACGTGCTTGGGCCATTCTGCCAACCTACGCGTGCGACAGGACAGGCCCGTAGGCGGGGCCCGGCACTACCGTGCCTCGGCGCCCGAGCGGATCTGCCGCGGCCCCGGCGGACGGTTGGGATTCTCGTGGAGTTACTGCACACAGTAACTTTGTCGTGGAACGTGGGGGTCGTGGGGCCGTGGGCGCAGTAAATCCCACGACCGCCCCTCGGCTTCGCAGCCCACGAGGCTATAAGTAGGGGAAAGAGGGCGGCACGCGCGCTCCTCCTTCCCACCACTCCTTTCTCTATTCCTTCTCACTGCTCCTCACTCTCCTCCTTCTCACTGCTCCTCACCCTCCTCCTTCTTCTTCTTCTTCGCTCTGCCGTGCGCCCAAGCTCCGACGAACGCCGCGGCGACCAGCTCGCGATGAGCTCTTCCTCTGCCGCCGCGCCTCCCCCGGTGCGCTCCGGCACCTGGGAAGGCTCCAAAGTTCACGACGACCACGTCGAGTTCCTCCGCCGGACTCGTCGGCTCCCTGGCAAGGATCATGTGCGGGTGCGTCTTGCGCCGAAGGGGGAGATTTCCCCCGCACCGCAGGAGGGCGAGCGGGTCATCTTCCGCTCGCACTGCTTGCACGGGTTGGGGATGCCGGTGAGTAGTTTCTTCCGATCCTTCCTGGAGTTCTACGGCCTCCAGCCGCACCACCTCACCCCCAACACACTGGTGCTGCTGTCCGCCTTCGTGGCCTTGTGCGAAGGCTTCCTTGGAGTCCTCCCCACCCTCGAGCTCTGGGGGGAGTTCTTCTTCTCCAAGCTCGGCACCCAGGCTGCAGGCGTGCCGGCTCAATGCGGCGCTTTTATCACCGTGCGAAGGTCGGGGGCCCACAACCCCTTCCCCTCCATCTCGCTGATAAAGTCGGTGAAGATGTGGCAGAGATCGTACTTCTACGTCAGGAGTGTCTCCGTGAGGGGCGACTGGGTCAACCTGCCGGCTTTCGAAGCCAGCCCGCCGGCTGGGAGACTGCCCAACTGGTCGTACCGGGCCAAGTCGCTGACGCCTGCGGGAGCCGGCGCCATCGCACGACTCTGAGTGCTGACGCAGTCAGAGGGCTTGACTGGTCCAGACCTGCTTGCCGCCTTTGTGGCGCGCCGAGTTCTCCCACTCCAAGGCCGCCCCCATATGATATGCCAGATGAGCGGGCACCGTGACCCGAGTAGGATGTGCACCAAGGACATGCCTCACGAGGAGGTGGCCTTCATGGTGAACTACCTCTCGGAGAGCAAGCTCCTGGAGGATTGGCGGTTCGGCAAGGAGCGGTACTCCCGCGCCAACCCCCCGCCTGTGGTGAGTTACCTTTCCTTTCTTTGGATTGTCTTTTTTCTTGCCGAGTTTGTTTTGACCAGTCGGCTTTGGTCAGAATCCCCTCGTCCACCCGCGGGACCCGGCGGGACGAGGCGGCTGCGAAGGCCATCCGCTTCCGTAAGGAAGTGAAGAAGACACCATCGGTCTCCGCGTGAGTATTCTGTCTTAATGCTTTATTCTTCTTTGTGGCTTTGTCTGAGTCTTTGCTTGCTCCCCTTGCTTCAGGGCTCCCCTCACTCTTGAGAGGGTCACTGCCGCCTCCGTCATGGGGTCATCGGAGACGTTCGCCACCACTCGGCGGATTGACCCTGCTGCTGACCTCCGGGAGGCGACAAAGCGGAATGCGCAGGAGAAGCGCAACGAAGAAGAGGCCGTTCGCCTAGAGAAGGCGGAGGCCGATAGGGCTGAGGCCTCCGCCAAGAAAAAACTAGCGGAGGCCGAAGCTGCCGCCGCGACGAAGCGGCAGGCTGAGGAGGCCGCACGCCGCCAATCGGCAGTGTTCGTCTCCCCGTTGAACTCTGCGTTGCCGCCTCCGGAGTTCACGGGGCAGACTGGGGAAGCCGGCGGCGAGAACCCCGCCGTGGAGAGGGAAGGCGGCGACCCTTCTACGCCGGACGTGATCGTTCTACCGCCGCCTCCGCCGCCGTCTGAGGGAGCGCAAGGCAAGCAGCCAGCGGACCCTCCGGTGCCGCCGACCGAAGATGAGGCCGTGGCGACGTTCCTCCTCCAAGTCGGCTCGCTGACGCGTCGCCGTCTCGAGAAGGCGACTTCGGCACCCCGCCCCCTGGAGGCCAGCACCGCCAGCTCGGCGATCCCAGACACCGAAGCGACGAGCGTCGCGCCCATTGGGTGGGTGCAAGGAGGCGGCACAGGGCCGCTGAACCAGGCGCTTCTGGACATCGAGGCGAAGCTTCGTGCCAAGGGCGACGCTCTCCGGAATTGCACCAAGGCGTACCTGGCGTCGCGGGCAGTCGTCTGGGTATGTTTTTTCCTTTGGTCCTTGTTTCCTTGTTCCTCTCTGTGGGGGCGCGCCAGCGCACCCACTGGGTGTAGTCCCCGAGTTTCGGGCTGGCTGCTGAGCAGGCGGCCCGGAACTCCAATTGATGAACTCTGGGTATTAATTTTTTGTCTGAAATGCTTGACACAGGATTACCACAACCTCCGCCTCACTGCCTTCAACCGTAACGTTGAAGAGCTGGGCAAGCGGACCGCCGATTTGTCGGAGAGCCAGATTAAGTCTTTTTTTCTTCTTTGCGGGGGCGCGCTGGTGCACCCGCGGGCTGTAGTCACCAAGATTCAGGCCGACTGCTGAGCGGTTGTGCCGGATCTCCCTGGTGATCTTCTTTATTGATGACTTAACGCCTTCTTTCTTTCTTCTTTTCAGGAGCCAATGCTGCTCTTCAACAGCAGCTGAGCGAAGCCAACTCCGCCTTGCACGCCAAAGGGGAGGAGTGTAGCAAGCTTGCCACGGAGCGCGATCTGCTGGCCACTCAATTGGCAGAGCAGAAGGAGCTGCTTGTGAAGACGCAGAGGGAGGCAGAAGAGACGGAGACCGCCCTCCTGGCCGAGTTCGCGAGCGAGCGCTCCTCCTGGTCCGACAAGGAGGCGATGCTGGCCTCCGGCTTCCATGAGATTGAAGACATCGTTGATGGTGAGTTTCTTTACTTTCTTTCTTCGAGCTGCCGATTATAAGTCGTACCGACTCCTGGTTTTTGACTTGCTTCTTCGTTTCTTCCATCTTGGCAGACTTCTTTCCTGGGCACTCGCAGGCCTCCATCCAAGCCATCGAGGCTGATCGTGAAGGTCGGAAGGCGGAGGGCGCAGAGATCGCCGCCGACACCCCCCGAACCCTTGACGAGCACACCCTGAGCATCGAGGCTCGCCTTCAGCCGACTCACCGGATGCTGCGCCGGCTTCAGCGTGTCGGTGCCTAGGCGATTGCCGCCCTGTGGCCGGACATGCAAGCTCCGCGCACCCCCAACCTGATGGCGACTGGCTAGAGGTCGCGGCTGGTCGTCTTGAGGCCTGGAAGGGCTCTTCGGCCCGAGCTGGAGCGCGCCGGGCCTTGGAGTTCGTCAAGGCGTGGTATCCGGGGCTGGATCTAGACCGGCTGGCCACGCTTCGGTCGGAGGCCCAGCCGGAGCTGGCAGCTGCGGAAGACGCCCTCGTCAAGCTTGCTGCAGCGATCGCCGAGTACACCGACACCAGCATCTTCGTCCCCAAGCGGTCTGAAGACGGCGAGGAGGTACCGCCGGAGTGGTTTGGGATGAACCCATACTACGGCGAGGACTCAGCGGAGGTGATTGGCTCCAGCGTCGAGGAGGAAGGCGAGGCGGAGGAAGGAGGCGAGACGGAGGCACCGGAAGACGGAGCAGACGGCCAGCCTCAGCTCGACCGCGCCTTCAGCAACGAGCCGCGTGCGACCGACCCGACTGCCGCTGGAGGAGATCGATTCGATACTAGCCAGCCGGCCACCCCGATGCCTGACGCTGCCGCCTCGTCCGACCCTCCAAATCCGTCAGCTGCTTCCTAAGCTGTCGCTTTACCTTTATTTTATCTGCTTTAGTAGTCTTTGAAGAACTTGTTAATCCACACAATTCCACCCGAGGGGTGTATTTTGAACTTCTGCTCGAAGATTCGGCCAAGGGCCTATGCTATGTAAATATATTTATCTGAGTTCTATCTTTTCTTGCTCATTGCTCTTTTGGCTTTTTTCCTTTGTTGCTTTCTCTTAGTTGCCTGCCTTGCCAATCGAACAGCCGCTCTGCGGACTGCCGCTGGATCAAATGCTTGGCTACTTTGGGAAGGCAAGTACTTAGCCGTTTTTAAGAGTTTTTGAGCAAGTTGAATAGGAGGCGGCAATCCGACTACTCGAGAGTCGGTTTGCAAAAAAGATGGAAGCCGTCTTGAGCAATGTTTTATGCTTTGAGTCCTTAGCCATTTTTCATGCGAATGCCCATTCTACCTTACTTCTGCCCACTGTACAGTCACTCTACGAGCTGCGGCTTCTAACAGGAGACGGTTTAGGCATTTACACACTACTTGTCCAACTGCAGGAAGCATTTCATAGTGCAAGGCGGCAAGTCCCCGGGCCGACTTGTTGAGCCCGGTGCCAAACGGCAAAAAAAAGGAGTAATCATACTTGCAGGCATAATTTTTATCATACAGACAAAAGAGGGTAGTCCCCGAGCTCGTCTCGGGGGGCGGGGCGAAGTCTTGGTACTTTAATACAAAAGGTAGCGTGATACATACTGCATCAACTGTAAAATCTTCGGAGGAGATGCATTCCATGGCCGCTCTATCTCCTTGCCGGAGTCGTCCCTCTTGCGTGCTCGGGGCTTCTGAGCGTCAATCAGGTAATAGGAGTCGTTGCCAGTACTTTGCTGATGATGAAAGGGCCTTCCCAAGGCGCCGACAGCTTGTGCTAGCCGGTTGTTTGCTGGATCAGCCGGAGCACAAGGTCGCCTTCTTGGAAAGATCTTGGCCTGACCTTCCTGTTGTGGTATCGGCGCAGGCTCTGCTGGTAGATGCTGGACCGGCTGAGTGCCAACAGCCGGCCCTCTTCCAGCAGATCGACGCCGTCTTGTCGTGCTTCTTCTGCTTCCTCCTTGATGAACATGGTGACTCGTGGGGAGTCGAACTCTATGTCTGTTGGGATGACGGCTTCGGCACCGTAGACGAGGAAGAAAGGTGTGAAGCCGGTTGACTTGTTTGGAGTCGTGCGTAGGCTCCATAGGACGGCTGGTAGCTCGTCGAGCCAGCAGCCAGCCGAGCGCTCTAGAGGCTCGATCAGCCGGGGTTTGATGCCGGACAGGATGAGGCCGTTTGCTCGCTCCACCTGGCCGTTTGACTGTGGATGGGCGACGGATGCTAGGTCCAGTCGGATGCCCTGTGTTGCGCAAAAACGGGCCAAGGCGCCTTTGGCGAAATTTGTGCCGTTGTCGGTGATGATGTTGTGTGGTATGCCATATCGAATTGTGATATCGGCGATGAAAGTCACGGCAGTCGGGCCGTTCAACTTCTTGATTGGCTTCGCTTCTATCCACTTGGTGAACTTGTCCACTGCGACAAGTAAGTGAGTTAAGCAACCTCGTGCTGTCTTGAATGGTCCCACCATGTCTAGACCCCAAACTGCGAAAGGCTAGGCAATGGGGATGGTCTTGAGTGCAGAAGCAGGCTGGTGCGGCTTGGAGCTGAACTTCTAGCACCCTTTGCATTTTTGGACTAACTGCTTGGCCTCTTCTAGGGCAGTCGGCCAGAAGGAACCGTGTCAAAATGTTTTTGCGACGAGCGCTCTTGAAGCCGCATGGTGGTCGCACTCGCCTTGATGGATGTCTTTGGGAATTGCTTGGCCTTGCTCTGGCTCTACGCAGCGCTGGTAGACACCAGTGACGATGCGCCTGACCAGCTCTCTGTTGACTATGGTGTAGGCTGCCACCCGGCGTTGTACTTGCCGAGCTGAGGTCTCGTCAGTTGGCAGCTCTTTCCTCACCAGGAATTTGAGGATGGGCTGGGCCCATGAGGGTGCTACTACTTCTTCGACTGCCAGAACTGCGACTTGGACGAGGGCGGTTGGGCTGGGAGGCGGCGGGTTGGAGTCAACAACCGCTTGCTGGGTTAATGAAGTCCCCAGGCCGACTGGCGCGGCCCTTGGGTCGAGTTCTGGAGTCTTTGAGTCTGCTGCCGCAGTCCCCGGGCCGGGTTCGACTGTGGCGGCTTTGGAGCCATCTGCCGAAATCCCCGTACCGACTGCCAGGGCTCTGGAGTCGGTTATGACGTCTTCGGGGGGAGTCGGCACAAAAATGGAGTCTGATTCTGGTGAAGGCTTCACAGATGGCTTGAGGAGGCGTTGAAGGGCGACGCCGGGTGGTATTGCTTGGCGGGTAGAGCCGATTCGTGCCAAGGCGTCTGCTTGGTCGTTATCGTTTCTTGGCACATGGAGGAACTCGCACCCTTCGAAATACCTGCTGAGTTGCTGCATGAGGAAACGGTAACTCGCCATGTTTGCATCTTTCGCGTCCCAGTCGCCAGATGACTGCTGGACCACTAAGTCCGAGTCGCCGTAACACAAGATCCGGCGGATGCCAAGTTCTTTGGCAATCCGGAGCCCGTGAATGAGCTCCTCGTACTCAGCGACATTGTTGGAGGCGGCAAAGTGGATTTGCAGCGCGTATTTGAGCTTGTCGCCTTTGGAGAGGTGAGGACGATGCCGGCTCCCAAGCCGGTGCGCATCTTGGAGCCGTCGAAATGCATCCGCCAATGGATGGAATCAGGCGCTGGAGGTAGGTACTGGGTCTTGGCCCAGTCGACGAGAAAGTCGGCCAATGCTTGTGACTTGATAGCGGTGCGGGGCTGGTAGTGGATGGTGTCGGGAGCCAACTCTATGGCCCACTTGGCCACTCGGCCAGAAGCATCTCGGCTACCAGTGATCTCGGCAAGCGGGGCCGTGCAGACCACCGTGATTGGATGCTCTTGAAAGTAAGGCTTCAATTTCTTGGCAGTAAAGTGTACACCATAGCACATCTTCTGGTAGTGGGGGTAGTTCTGCTTGGAGGTCGACAGTACTTTGCTCAGGTAATATACCGGTCTCTCGATAGGTAGTGCCTTGCCTTCCTCCTTGTGTTCTACTACAATGACCGTGCTGACCACCCGGTTGGTGGCGGCGATGTATAGGAGCATAGGTTCCTTGGGGGTCGGGGCCACCAGGACAGGTGGAGTAGTCAGCATCTTCTTCAACTGGAGAAAAGCTTCGTCTGCCTTATGGTTCCACTTGAAAAAAAAGTGGTCTTCTTCATGAGTTGGTATAAGGGGAGAGCTTTCTCGCCCAGCCGACTGATGAAGCGGCTGATGGACGCCAAGCAGCCGGTGAACCTTTGCACATCTAGCAGTCGTATGGGTACCTCCATTCTTTCAATGGCCTTGATCTTTACTGGGTTGCATTCTATGCCACGTTCAGAGACCAGGAAGCCAAGGAGCTGGCCGGTTGGTACTCCGAAGACGCACTTCTCAGGATTGAGCTTGATCTGGAATCGGCGCAGGTTCTCAAAGGTCTCCTTGAGGTCTTCCAGCAGCGTTCCGCGCTTTTCCATCTTCACCACCATGTCGTCTATGTAGACGTGGGCGTTTCTGCCGAGCTGCTTGAGGAGGCACTTCTGCATGCAACGCTGAAAGGTGGCGCCGGCATTCCTTAAGCCGAACGTCATGGTGAGGTAGCAGAAGGCTCCAAACGGTGTGATGAAGGCGGTCTTCAGTCTGTCAGCCGGGTTCAGCTTGATCTGGTGATATCCTGAGTATGCATCCAAAAAACTCAACAGCTTGCATCCGGCTGTGGAGTCTATCACCTGATCGATTCTTGGTAGAGCAAATGGGTCCTTGGGGCAGGCCTTGTTAACGCTCGTGTAGTCAATACACATTCGCCACTGCTTGTTCTTCCTCAGTACCAAGACCGGATTTGCTAGCCATTCTGGAAAGAACACTTCCATAATGAAGCTGGCTGCTAGTAGTCGGGCTATCTCTTCTCTGACAACTCTTCTCTTCTCTTCTGATAGGCGGCGTAGGGGCTGCCTGGCCAGCTTTGCATCAGATCGGACACGTAACTTGTGCTCAGTGAATTTCGTCGGTACACCTGGCATGTCTTTGGGGGACCATGCGAAGATGTCCCGATTCTCACGGAGGAAATCGACGAGCTCGCCTTCCTATTTGCTGTCGAGGTTTGCACCTACGACGGCGTACCTCTCTGGGTGCTCCGGATCCAAGGGTATCTTCTTTGTCTCTTTGGCCGGTTTGAACGAACCCTCAGCCTCCGACTCTTTTGGGTTGGGCGATACCTCAGGCTGCTTGCCGGCCATTGCCACAACTCGCTCAAGGAGCCGCTTCTCGGCCGCGATTACCAGGGAGTCGGCCAGCTGACTGCTCTCAGCCGCGCAAGAAGATGACTTCCGGTAGTCGCCAGCCATAGTTAGAATTCCTCTAGAACTGGGCATCTTCATCTTGAGGTAGGCGTAGTGGGGGACCGCCATGAACTTGGCCAAGGCGGGTCAGCTGAGTAGCGCATGGTATGGGATCTTGAGGTCCACCACCTCAAACCAAACAGACTCTCGGCGGAAGTGATCTTTGTCTCCAAAGAGGAGGTCCATCAGGATCTTGCCGATTGGTGAGCAGGAAAGCCCAGGAACAATGCCGTGGAACACAGTTCGGCTATTCTGAAGCTGTCTTTGCTTGATTCCTAACTTCTCCATGGTGTCCTTGTACAGGATATTGATCTTGCTGCCTCCGTCTATCAGAACTTGCGAGAAACACGCGGCTCGTCTATCCGTAGCAAAGGCAGCGTCCAGGACCAAGGCATAGGAGCCCGGACTCGGCATCACTTCTGGGTGGTTAGCCCGACTCCAGCTGATGGGCTTCTCGGACCAGTGCATGAACTCTGGCGTCTCCGATGCTACTGCATTCACCTCTTGTCGCTGCAGCCACCTGCTGCGTCGATCATCAGCCATACTGGTAAACACAATGTAGGCTCCGTGCTCTTCGGGGTATTCGTCTTGTACTGCGCCGACTGTCCTAACAGCCGGCAGCTGGGGCGGAGGCGGAGGCGGCTGCCCAGCAGGCGGGGGAGGCAGGAGGCCATCTCCCTTTGCGATTCTGGTGAGCCAGTGGCACTTCTGGGTGGTGTGATTCGACGGCTTCGCGCCGCTATGGAACTTGCAAGGTCCATCCAGGGTCTGCTCATAGGAGAAGGCCGGCAACCAGTTTGGCTTGCCGCCTTTCTGTCGCTTGGGCGGAGGCTGCTCATCTGGCTGCTGGGCTTCAACGGTCGCGACCTGCCAGCTGCTGGAAGCCGGCTGCGGGGCCTTGCGCTTGTGGTCGCCCTGCTGTTGTCGTCGGTTGGCGTCTGCCGCCGGAGTTCTTGGAGCTTGAGGGGCCACTTTGCGAGTTGTGCTGATTTGAATCTCCGCCTTCATGGAGGAGTCAGCAGTGGCGTACTTGTCCGCTATGATCAGCAGCTCGTCGAGGGTTTCTGGCTCATCGCAGAGGAGCTTGTGCTTGAGGAGGGTGCCTTCTCTAGACCCGGCTGTGAAGTAGTCAATGGCCTGCACCTCGTGCACGCCCTCACAGGAGTTCCGAAGCTCGGCCCAACGCGTGAGGTAATCGCGAGTCGACTCGTCGAGGCCTTGTACGCACAAGGAGAGCTGACGAGGTTTGGGAGGACGCTTGTACGTGCTGGTGAGGTTGCGGACGAATGCTTCGGTGAAGTCGACCCAGCTGTTGATGCTGCGGGGCTTCAGGCTGTTCAGCCATGTTCGGGCCATGCCCTAGAGCATGAGCGGAACGTACTTTACAGCGACATGCTTGTTGCCGTTTGCTATGCCGACAGCCATCGAGTAGTCGACTAGCCAGTCTTCCGGCTTCACGGAGCCGGTATACTTGGGCGTGTCTCTTGGGAGCATGAACCCTCTGGGAAAGGGCTCGTCCCGAATGCGGGGCCCGAAACAAGGCGGACCCAGCTTGTCTTCTTCTTCCAGCGCTAAGGATCGGTGAAGTCGGTCGATCTGGTGGCGGGCGTCATTCTCTCCAACTCCCTCTCGGCGGCCAAGGCGGTCGCCGAGAGTCGGATGGTCAACAAGCGGCGGGAGACTCTGTCACACCCTAGCTAGACCATGCATTAGAGTGTGCATCATGTTTACTTCATCAGAAACTTGAAATGGGGAAAGCAGAACCCCCAGCACCCCCCCCTGAAATCAACTAGGGTTTACTAAAAATAAATTCAATGAACCTGAAATGCCCTTCTAAAATGCTCACCCTCTTTGCCATGGGATAGAACCTTTGGGAAAATAGGTGCACATTTTTCTAGGTCAACAGAAGGTCACTTATTTAATTTATAAATATTTGAATTTGGGCATTTAAATGCTATTAAATAATTCAAATGCTCAAATTATGTTGGAACTATTTTTTGGGCCACTGAAATAATTCAGCAAGTGTCCATGAATATTTTTAGGATTTTAGAAAGTGCCTAGGTATTTTAATTAAAGCCCTAAAGCTACAGAATAATAGAAAAGAAAACAAAATCAAAAAAAGGGGGAGAAGAACCTTACCTGGCGCCACCCACCAGGCCCACCTGCCGGCCTAGCCCAGCCGCCGCGCCAGCGAGCAGCTTGGCTTGGCCAGGCAGGCAGGCAGGTGCTCGATGGCGGCACCCGCGCGCGCCACAAAGCAGGCTGCCGTCCTGCTTCCTCCTCTCGCCGCCTCGACCCCCTGGACCGGCTCCACGTCGCCGTCTCGACCCCCTGGACACGCTCACTCGCCCCCTGTCTCTCTCTCTCTCGCTCCCCTCCGCCATGGCCGACGCCGCTGAGCTCGCGCCACCGTGAAAACCCCGTCCACCGACGTCCCCGTGATGCACCACCGTGTCCGTCCTCTCCGCCGTTGTCAACTCCTTCGAGCAGCCAAGCCCCGAGCGCTCACACGCTCTGCAACGACTTCTTCGACCTCGTCTTCACCGAGCCTCGCCGGAGATCCCCTTCGACGTCGCCGCCGCATCGACTCGTCCCCGACCGCGCCGTCTACCTCTTCGTGATCGCCGTGAGCTGCTGCACCTCCCCAACCTCTCCGTTCCTCATCTCGTGCACCAGAGCGAGCACACGAAGCTCACCCGCACCCGCCATCATGGAGCTTGTCGCCGACGTGTCTCCGGCCAAACTCCGGCCACGCCACTTAGCCTATCATCTTCACTGCATCCCTAGGAGCACAACGCACCTCACCACGCGCCTCGACGTGCCCCGTAGCCTCGGGCTCACTTTCGCCCGACTCCGGCGATCGCAAGGCTCGTCGCCGGCGACGTTCCCAACCACCCCGAGCCCAACCACCACCACCAAACGCCGTGGATTGTCCCCAGCTACCCGTAGCTGCTCTCCGCGCACCAAATGGTGCCCCGTGGGCGATTTCCGCAGCGCGCCACCGCGTCTGGCCTCGCCGGCGGCTAAACGCCGGCAGGCTTTGACCCACTGACCAGGGAGGTTTGACCTGCTGACGTGGGTTGACTCCCCCCCTCTCTCACTGACATGCGGGCCCCGCCCGGCTAATTACCCTGTTAGTGCTAACTAAATAGATTAGTTAATTAGTATAGTCACTGACTAGTGGGCCCCGCCTGTTAATTAGGCTAACTAAGCGTGGTTAGTGCACAGAGACACTGACCACGGGGCCCCACCAGTCAGGTTTGACCTGGCTAGCGCCTTTGACTTGCTGATGTCACCCTGACGCATTGCTGACGCAATAATTGTTTTTCTGGAATTATTTTTATTCAGAAAATTCCAGAAAATAGTTCAAACTTCAAAAATTCATAGAAATTCAACCATAACTCCAAATGAGACAAATTATATATGAAACATTATCAGAAAAATTCAATCTATCCACCTTTAATGGTTTCATGCATGAAAAAACAAGTTTACTCTACTGTTTAAGCAGAATAAGAAAATGCCCTATAAATGAAATGATTAATGAGCTAATATTTGAATCTTGGATTCAAATGAGTTCACCCCTTTCTGTTTTAGCTTGCATTAGTCCAAAACACATTCATATTGCCATGTCATAGCATGCATCATATTGTTGCATATCGTCATGTGTTGATTGTGCTCGGTTGTGTTCTTCGTGGTAGGTTCTGCCTCCGAGGATATTCACGAGTATCCAACTGAAGGGCAGTATCCCGTTATCACTCCATCAGGCAAGCAACCATTGATCATTCCGATACAACCCATGTTCTCGCTCCTGCTCTTGTTTACTGCATCAAGACAACACGATTCAAACTGCTGTGTGCTACGGTAGTTGAACCCTTATCCTCTGCATGACCTGTCATTGCCACAGTAACTAGATGAAACCCACTAGCATGTGTAGGAGTTGATTGAGCCATGTTTTGTGATTCCTACCTTGCTATGCCTGCTATGCTTAGAGTTGTGTCAGGTCTGGTTCATCTGGGTGATGGGCTAGAGTGAAATGCTTGTGTCAGTGATATGTGGGATGTGTTGAACATGTTTTGGTAAAGGTATCAATGAGAGGCCATGTAGGAGTACATGGTGGGTTGTTTCATTGAGGCCGTCCATAAGAACTGAGATCTGTATGTGTGATTTAAGATGCAGTTACTACCATACATTGGGCCCGAAACAAATGGACCCTCTCGGCTTCTTAGCCACCCTAGTACTCTGACCAGGAGTTGCAAATAGTTTCTGGTGTTTGTAGGATATGTGTTGGCGGCCGTGCGTAGCGCTGACCCTAGGGGTGGGCTATGTTGCGGTAGATACACCGTGGCACGGTGTACCGAGTCACCCGTTTGGTGTCTCGGGAACCCTGTTCACATCGTTCGGGGCCGTATGTGGAAACCTCGGCCGGACTCCCTGCGGATGGAACCTGGATAGGCGATAACCTGGACTAGGGGCTTAGGTGTTTAGGTAGGCCGTGGCCGACACCCTCGCTGGGCTTCCGCTTGAAGGTTGCCGAGTACATGTCGTGTAGATGGCGGTAAGCGGTGAAAGCGTGTATGACGAAGTACACCCCTGCAAGGTATAAAACTATTCGAATAGCCGCGTCCGCGGTAAAGGACTACTTGGTTGCCTATACAGTTCATAGACAAGTTAATGGATACTACTAAAAGACTCAAGATAAGTGTGAGTATCGAGGATGGCCCTCTCGCAGGATATGAGAGAGGATCCACGGTGGAGTATTGTGTTGGTGAGTAGTGGACTCGTGTGTGAAAACTATTTTACTAAAGAGGTTCCGTAGGATAGCTTAGCCAAGAGTCAAAGCTGGCTTGCTGCATAAACCCCACCACCTTCTTGAGAATGAGCATGTATAGTAGGTTCTGATGTAAGACTTGCTGAGTACCTTTGTACTCATGTTTGCTTATTTATTGTTTTCAGACGACAACACTGCCCCCTCCGATGGGTTTTATATAGACCTTGACGTCGACGAGTGACTAGCCACCCAGGTGGTGATCCAGGCCATGGAGGGCCCTATGTAGATAGACAGGCTTCAAGAAGCCTTCTTTCTTTCTAGAGTCTGTACTCAGACTAGTTGCTTCCGCATGTGCTTGTATGACTGTATGACTTGAGTGTCGGGTCATGTGACCCCTATCTGTATGAATATGTTATGTATGGCTCCCTGGAGCCTTTAAATAAAGTACTTGAGTTGTAGAGTTTTGTTGTGATGCCATGTTGTATGTACTCATATCGGGCATATTGTGTGTATGATTGAAATGCTTGGTATGAGTGGGATCTGACAATCTAGTTGTTTGTCCTTCGCAGCCTTTCTTATGGGGAAATGTAGTCTAGTGTTCCTCCAGCCATAGTAGTCCGCTACAGCCCGGTTCACCGGAGTCCTGTTAGCCCAGCACTACTGTTCAGGACACTTGACTGGCCGGCATGTGTTTCACTTCGTCCCTATGTTTGTCCCTTCGGGGAAATGTCACGCGGTGATCTCCGGAGTCCTGTCTAGCCTGCTACAGCCCGGGATCCCCGGAGTCCTGTTAGCCCAGTGCTACAGCCCGGAATCACCCATCGATGACCGACATGTTCGATGTGATTCATGTATGCCTGTCTCCATAGGTCTGTGCCTCTTTGGGTTCATGACTAGCCATGTCGGCCCGGGTTCTCGGTCATATGGATGCTGGCGACATTGTCATATACGCGAGCCAAAAGGCGCAAACGGTCCCGGGCCATGGTAAGGCGACACCCGTGGGATACCGTGCGTGAGGCCGCAAAGTGATATTAGGTGTTACCGGCTAGATCGATGTGGCTTAGAATCGGGGTCCTAACAGACTCGCCTCTCCTTGCGGGGAGGGGGAGGCAGACAGTCGTCCCGTCGTTGCACTGCTGTCGGGCGGCCGTCTCGGTCGCGCTCTATGGTAATACGAGTCCGACTATGGCTGACAGCCGGCTCCTTGTCTCTTCTTCCTCGGGCGCCGCCAGTCGGTGTCCGACACGTCGCGCCTTGATCTCGGTGAAGGTTGTTGTTTGGCCGCTGCGGCGCCTCCGTGCGGCAGCCGGCCTCGTTCTGCATGGCGGCCGCGTCGAGGAGCCGCTGGACTTGCTCCATCATGAGGCGGCGTTCTTCGCCCTCGAAATTGTCTAGCTCATCCGCCGCTGCCTGGGCGGCTCGGATGTTCTCCGCTGGTGTAGCGTACAGAGGGCGGCTTGCCCCAAATAGGTTGGCGATGGCTACGCCACGCTGCTGCACCGCGCCAAGGCGGCTGGGCCCCGCCAGGGCCGGCGAGCCGCCGACGGCGCGATCCATCTCCCGCTGGTAGGCTTCTAACAAGCGCCTCATGCTGGCCAGCTTCTTCTCGCCTTCAACGAGCTGAAGGCGGCGCGCTTCCAACGTTTCTGCGTCAGCGTCTTTCGGAATGGGCGCAGTTAGGTCTTGTAGCGCCACGCCGAGAGAGACGTGCGCTCCTCCGCCGGGGAGCTCGTCATGACTGATGACGAGCACCTCAGTGACGGTGCTTCCGTTGCTCTCCGTGCGAGGGAGAGGTTCGTCGTAGACCACCACATTGGTGGGGGACGCGTCGAGCGACACGGTGTCGGAGTCGACCAGCATCGGGTCGGTTGAGCCTACGAACTCTAAGTCTATGGCAGGCTCGCCGGAAACGTGGACCCGATCGAGGAGGCCCGCGAGGAGGCTCTCGGGGTCGCCCGTGCCTGCGTTGGATGCAGGTTCATCGGAGAGGCGAACCTCGCCGACAAGTTCGGCCAGGCAGCTGGCTGCGCAAGCGATCTCAACACCACTTAGCGCATCGGCGCAAACTCCGTCTGGCATGCCTGGCTGGCTGTGCTCGCCAGGGAGAAAAAGGGTTCCCGTCTAGAACAGGTATCCAGACGGCGGTGCACCACGCCCCACGGTGGGCGCCAAATGTCGGGGGTTTGGTGCGACATATGCCAAAGGATGGCTTATCATGGTGGGGGCGAGTAGAACGTCGCCAGTGCCTGGAAACAGGATGAGGCGAAGGCATGCACGCCGGCGAATCTTACCCAGCTTCGGGGCTCTCCGGGGAGATAATACCCCTACTTCTGCTCTACGGGATCTCTGCATGATCACTATGGCAAAGTGTTTACATGGTTGCTCCTTGGGCTGTTTCTTGGAGGTAGGAGAGGGCAAGGCTAGCTCTCTCCCTTCCATATGATCTGACCTAGAGCTAATGGGTTTCGACCCTCTGCATGGGTGCCCTGGGGGGTTTATATAGGCCTACCTCCCCAGGGGTACAATGGTAATCCGGCGGGACGCACGCCCAGCCGTCAGCGCCTCTGGCCTCCGTCTTCCCTGCCGACCGCTGGGGCCCGCCGACTGGCCTGGTATGGTGCCGACAGGCCGCGTCCGCTGCGGGCGGGTCTTGCTGGCTGCTGATTACTGTGTCGTGCTTCTAATGACGTGGGCTTGATCATGGGGTCATGGCAACAGCCCCGCCGCCTGGTGGGCGATCACTATTACCACTCTCCATCACATCTTTATTAATGGTGCGTGGGCCCCGGGGGAGGGCTCGGCCGAAACTCCCCCGGGCCGACTCCCGACGGGTCCAACTGGTGGTCCTCTTGCCGTCTCCTGGGGTCTCACCGACTGGTGGGACCTTCTGCCTCTGAGCCGTACAGACAAGCCGTCGTGGGTGCAGGATTCGGTCCTGCGGTGCTGATGTCAGGGCCGGCATGGCAACTGTGCCACGCCGCACGGAGATCTTCCGGGGTACGGCGTGCTGTGGCCATGCCCGCCCTTGGTAAGGGGCGGGAGTGGGCTTCTCGGTAGCCACTCTCCCGCCCCGTCCCCCTTGATGAGGTCACGGGGTTTGTTGGAGTCGCAGGCCGACTCCCCAGAGCCGACTTGTCCGGAAGTCGCCAGTCAGGAGTCGGCTTACCCTGTAGTCGTCCCTGGGACTCGGCCAGAGTGGTCATTCGGCCGTCTTGCCATTAACTTCTTGAAGGCGTCTCTTCGTCCTGGGGCCTTGAGGGGCGCAGCCTGCTCCAATGTCTTGAAAGGTTCTGGGGCTCGGGTTGGCCTACCCGTGGCTCATTACTCCGACATAGCATCGTCCTCATGTTCATGGGGAGGCAACGGAATGTGTGGTCGTGTTCATTGGGAGGGCTTGGACGGAAGAGGTGATGGAAACGAGGCCTGGCGTACCGCACAACGGAGGAAACGGACCTCCTACAGTCGAAACGGGGGTCCTGTTGATCGGGAGGGTGTGGCGTACCGCAAAACGGAGGAAACGGACCTCCTATGGTCGAAACGGAGGTCCTATTGATTGGGAGGGGTGTGGCATACTGCAAAACGGAGGAAACGGACTTGTGTTGGAGCGCTACGGTCTAAACGGGGGTCCTGTTCATTGGGAGGGGTGTGGCGTACCGCAAAACGGGACTCCACGAGATACTGTTCATCTCCACCGTCGACCCCCTCCAGCCTCCACAAGGTACTGTTCATCCACCCTCGACCTCCTCCAGCCTCCACGGGCTCCTGTTCATCCAGCCTCCCCCGCGCGCTACTCCACCGGCTACTGTTCAACCACCCCTCCACCGTCTACTGTTCATCCGGCCCTCCACACCATGGGGTCCTGTTCAACCACCCCTCCACGGGCACCCCTCCACCGTCTACTATTCATCCAGCCCTCCACCACACCACGGGGTCCTGTTCATCCAGAGGCAACGCCACCGCTCACTGTTCATCCAAACCCCCCTGCAACGCTCACTGGTCATCCCATCGATCGGCTTCAGTTAGGAGCAGTAGCCAAGGAATCGCTCGATCGGGTTCAGTTAATAGCCATCGATCGATCGCTCGGATTCAGTAACGCGTAGCCTGCAGTGCAATCGCTCGGGTTCAGTTAGATCCCAACGCCTCGCTTGGGTTCAGTTAGAGCCAACGCCTCGCACACACGCGCGTACGTGTACGAGAGAAACGCGCATCGCTCGGCCACCGACCTCCCACCGTAACCGGGAACTCCCCGAAATTTTCCTCCCCCTTGCTTCTACCATGGTTTTTTCCGTCATGGACGGCCCAAAGAATGTCATGCAGCTTCGTCTCCAGCCCGCCCAGGACGAAAAGCCCATTTTCTATCATGATTTTTTGTCATAGAAGTAGGAGCCCACCACATCTATGATGATACCGGGTTTTGTCACAATTACCGTCATAGAAGTGTCATATGTATGACAGAAAAAAATTTCGTTCGGCCCAAAATGTCACGGATGTGTCTTTTTTTGTAGTGCCTAATAGTGAACCACGCGAGCCTAAGAAGAATGCAGGCAAGTTCATTCGTTAGTGCGGAGTTCTTGTGAATGACCAAATCCCGATCCCCATTTAAGAATGGAAAAAGGCAGCAAAGGAACGCCCAGATCTTAATTTTGTCGACAAAAGAGCAAAAGATCGGCTTTGGGAATCTCTCATGTCACATTTCACCCTACCAGATCATTTCACAGATGCAGATGTGGAGAAAGTCAAGAACGCTGCTCTTAGGAAGATGGCGATATCATTCAACAACCACAAGAAAAGTATATGGAACAAGTACGTTGAAGGAGGAAAGAAGACTCCAGAATTCATGGGAACACTGGAGAAGGCAAGAGATCACTGGGACGCTTTCATGAAATTCAAGGAGTCGGAAGTAGCTCAAGAACTGTCGAGAATAAACAAGATCAATGACGCAAAAATGATATGGCGCCATAAGCTGGGGTCAAGTGGCAACGAGGTGGCCCGGCCTAAGTGAAATCTCGCTGAGTAACAGATGGTGGATGCAGGGGTCACTCCAATTACATTGAGCTGGCCACCCCAGGTCCAGGACTTGGTTCTATGCGCATGGGGGACGTTGGACCCAAAGACAGGCCAGGTTTTGGAGTGGGCAAGTATTAAAGGAGCCGACCTCGATTTAATTTTTGCAATAGAAGAGGCTCGAACGGGGGTGTTCACACCCAGCAGAGAGAACGATGAGCTTACTCGCGCCTTGAAGAACCCTGAATACCCGGGAAGAACACGAGGTCAAGGCGTTGTTCCGTGGTTTGAGGGGTTTGCGGACTGCATCACCGACTACAGAAGCCGTGCGAGAAAGAAGATGCAGAAGGAGAAGAAGAGGAAGCTGAAGGAGGAGCAGAGGAAGCAGGAAGCAGGCCGCCTTCAAGGCCTTCAAGGCACGCGGAGTTGGCAGTCACTTTCCAGCGGTAGTAGCGGCAGATCGACTCACTTAGCCAGGAAAGGGGGTCTTAGCAGCGGCAATAGCTATCCAGCGTTGGATAGCACTGTCCCGTCCATGACGAGAAGCAGCATGGGTTCTGCCCCGGGCGATGAGGCACTGCTAGATAGATACCTTGTGGATGACAACATGGATAACACTAATTGTCAGCTACACTTTAAAATGAAGAACATATCCATGAAGGTGGCCGATGGCGTTGCTTATACAAATCCCCCTGAAGTAACCTTCCATTGCAATCTAATTCCAGCTGGCTATGCTCGTGTCGCGATTGATGAAGTGGTGGCGCAATATTCGGGGCTAGAGCTTGACATTCCTGGAGGTGACGACGAGCGCACACTAGGAGAGGCCATACATCGTATAATTCTATGGAGAAAGGATTGCATCATCTTTCCAAGGCCACCGACACCGCGTCAGCCGGCTCCTCCTCCAAGTCCGCCACCGCGGTAGCAGACTCCCGCTCCTCCAAGTTAGCCACCGCCTCAGCAGAGTCTTGATCCTCCAAGTCCGCCAACGGGTCAGGCCACTCCTCCTCCTCCAAGTACGGCACCGTGTCAGCCCACTCCTCCGCCTCCTCCTCCTCCAAGTCCAGCATCACATCAGCCCAGTCCTCCTCCAAGGTAGGCACCACGTTAGCCATCTCCACCGCCTCAGTGGGCTCTGCCGCCTAAGCAATAATGGAAGAGAGGCGCTGCAGCTACGGCAGCTAGCTGTACAACATGAGGAAAGAGATACCAATTTGTTCCAAGCCTCAAGCCTCTTCCGAGGTTGCCTTATGACCTGACCGAAGAGGAGAACAAAGCCTAAGTACAAGCCCAACAGAGGGCCCATTTTGGACTGAAACCGCCACCGCCGCCAAAGGAGAAAGTACATGAGCATGTCGTTGACCACTTTATTCGTATGGCTCAACCACCAGCTCCCAAGCATAGGGACTCAGACTATGAGCGCCAAATCAAGAAGTCATATCAAGCACAAAAAAAGAAGTCGAGCTCGAGCTCAAGCCATGCAGCTGCCAAAAAAAGCGAGAAACTATTCCCCAGCTGGGAGAACATGCGGTGCAATCGATCCCCCCGCTCATTGTACCAACACATGTGAGTATCGGCACCGACCAGCTGGTAATAACCGATGATCATAGAAGGTAGGCGGAAGAGGCCGGTGTCACTGTAGAAAAACTCCTAGGCATCGAGCACATGAATTTTTTTACCGGAGAGCAACTAAAACGGAAATATGTCCGCGGCCAACCTCTGGTCAAGCCAAAGGAGATCAAGAGTCTATCAATGAGAATGTACAAATTGCATGAATGGTACATGAAAGAAACCAAGACTACCGATCGAGAGTCCCTCATGGTGAGAGTCAGGTCAGAGAATTAGTACTATGGAAATGCTCAGTATGTCGAGTTTAGAGAATTGTTTCAGTTATTCAATCAAGACGCACTCGACAAATCTATCGTCAGTTGCTATTGTCTATAAGTGATTTCTTTATGTAATTTAATTAAGTCTCTAGCTAGCTGTAGTGATTGTTGATCATTACCTATAATTATCCTCACTATATTATTTTCTGTGGTATTATACAGAATGAAGATGTATGAAATGAAAAAAGTTGGACGCTATGGCATTGGGTTCATTAACCCAAATACCATTAATCAAGAGACATGGACGCGTCCATGGGAACGAAAAGACACAGAGAAAAGCTTGCTAGAGTTCTTGGTGCGCCTAAATACCTATACAGAAATACTACTTCCTTACAACTTCGGGTGAGTCACACTGTGTCTTGTACTACAAATTCTATTTTTGATTACTAGCTAGATGTTAATAAGTGTATAGAGGGTTTAGACTAGCTGATGAGTTATGCACATACCCGCTTGATTATACATGCAAACGTGTGCGCATGCAGTTTCCACTTGATCTTGTTAATCATTGAAGTTGACGAGGGAAAAGTTCAAGTACTGTTCTCACTTCTTAAAGACGTTAATGACTACTCAATCATGAGGGGAGGGTCGACAGGTAATTTCAATCATTATCGAACTATATGCCGGCCTCTTTAGTTCGTCATATCCTGATATCAACTAACTAATAACTCATTTATTCATTTTATTTGCTGGTGTGCAGGGCTTGGGAAAAGTTCATCAAACAGGTTGATGGCCAAAGGAAAAAGAGCTAAAATGTCTCGTAGGATTGATGGCCAATGAAAAAGAATGAATAAAAGAGTTAAATAGGTTGAAATGAAAAAGAATTAAATGGAAAACACAAAACTAAAAGGAAAAATAAACCATAAACCCAAAACCCCTAAACCTTTTAGTCCCGGTTGGATACATTGGTGTAACCAACCAGGACTAAAAGGCCCAAGCCCCCCAGCGCGTGCTCGTGCCATGTGGTGGGCCTTTGGTCCCGGTTCGTGTTGATCTGGGGCTAAAGGGGTGGCCTTTAGTCCCCACCCTTTAGTGCCGGTTCCAGAACCGGCACTAAAGGGCCTTACGAACCAATACTAAAGCCCAATTCTGCACTAGTGCATGGACCTTAGTGGCATGGACAAGTGAAAACAAGAATTCTACAAATTAAGGAAGAGCTAGATCATTAACCAACATCGCCACTCGTCGGCTTGAGCTATATGTTGTAATATCTACTACTTATTGTCTTTGAACCATTTGGATGATGAGCTATGTGTTGTAATCTATACTACTTATTATCTTTGAACCATTTGGATGATGAACTATGTGTTTTAATATGTACTACTTATTATCTTCAAACCGTTGGGATGATGAACTATACGTTTTAATTTGTATTATGTCTCTGAAACATTTGCCTGGCTATATAAACAAGATAATTGCTTCCATTATGTACAAAATGATATACTCTCCCCGTCCTTGAAAGAGTGTACTTCCATCTTTGTTGGAGGATCAAACTATCTCAAAGTTTGACCGAGTTTGTGCAAAAATATATCGATGCTTGTAAAACCAAATAGGTATATGAAGAAAAAAAATATTTTATCATGAATCTAATGCTACTAATTTGATGGCATAAATGTTGGTCTATTATTGTATAAATACGGCCAAATATAAAAAAGTTTGACTTTCCAACAAAGTTGGAAGTAGAACCTTTCAAGGACAGAGGGAGTAAGTACTGCTTACACCCCACCATAATCGAAAAACATAACACCCTTACATATTCTAAAATGATGACATAGATTACATTATTGCTAACACCTGATAATTATTAAAGCTACATTAGTCCACAGATCTACCATAGGTGCTCAACTAGATCAAGTTGACACTAACAATGAACTTGTTTGTTTCAAATATCATTGTGAGCTTGAAGAAACTGAGTTCATGTAGCCACCTCTTAGTGATAAGGTGTCACTAGATCTCCTATATTATCATAGCGGTAGTCTACACGACTTCCACACTCATATTCTATTATCATGTTATACAGGATGATACAAGCTGTCATGACTTCACCGAGTGTCTCCAGATCCCAATACCTTACTGGTCCACATACAATAGCAAAACGAGCTTGCATAATATCAAAGGCTCATTCGACATCCTTCCGACATGCTTCTTGGAACCAGGAGAAATTTTTGTTCTTTTCACCTTTAGGATTTGGAATTGTCTTCACAAATGTTGCTCATTGCGGATATATGCCTTCTACAAGGTAATACCATGTGTTGTAGTTGTGACCACTGATGGTATAACTCACTTCTGGAGCATGTCCTTCAACTAGATTTGCAAACATGGGTGAACGACGAGGAACATTTATATCATTATGAGATCCTATTAAACCAAAGAAAGAATGCCAAATCCAAATGTCTTGTGAAGCAACGGCTTCAAGAATTACTGTGGGTACATGGTTATGCTCGAAAAAAAACCTTTGTGTGTGGTAGGGATCTTTTTTCACTTCCAATGCATGCAGTCGATGCTTCCGAGCATACTCGGAAACACCATTTGCTCTCCAATTGCAAGTAATCTAGCAGTATCTTCAACATTTGGAGATCTCAGATACTAACCCACAAAGAGCTCGACCACACCACACACAAATCTTCTAAGATTATCTAAATCAGTGGAAATTGCTAGTCGAAAATACTCATCGGTAAGATCAGCTGATATCCCATAAGCCGGGGTTTCAAATATTGAGGTCAATGTTTGATAAGGATGTGTAAACCAGGAACACTAGCACTATACTTCTCAGGGAAAAATAGCTATCATGTGCCTCTATAGCACTTGCTATGTGCAAAAAAAGAGGAGATGCATTCTATACCTGTGACGAAAAACTTAAATTTACTATGGTGAAAACGAAGCAGATACACCGGTTTCATACTTGTTGCGAAACATCCTTGGGGTGAAGGTACAGTTATGTACAAAAAGGTCCCTGTGGAGGTTCTGAAAGCGTTCCGCAAAATCGTGCTGAAGAGATTGACAACCCGGTTGTGAACCTCCACGTCGTGGAGCATCCAATCGGGCTTGTTCTTCCTCTGCTATGATTGCAGCCATCATGAGTTCCTCATCTTCGGAGGAGGAACCTTCGCAAAATTGTCAGGCCAAGCTTCGACAGTGACTCATTTCGTTGTGGAGAGATGGTGAAACAAAAGTAGAAGAGGAGGTAGAATCAAGATTGTGAGAGATAGGGGGGTGATCATGTATTTATAGAGTTGAATACTAGCCGCTGGTAGTTATGAAATATTCTTAAAATATAGAATAACAGATACATTTAGGGGAACTTCTGGAGTTGAGAAATTTTTAGGGAAGAATCTTTTAGGGAGTCCTCGATTTTGAGATATAGGGGAGAAATTTTAGGGGAACCATTGAACATTCTCTAAGGCCTTAGGTAGCCTCACTCGCTACTCAAAAAAAGGTAACCTCGCTCATCGGGGAGGCGATCGGCAGTGGACGTCCTTGATGACTTGCGGCTCACTCGTGTCGGCCGCGGTGCATGAATCAGGGCTCTACTGGACGTGTTTGACGCGTCGTGTGGATAATACCAATGATCTATCATATACTCCTAGACGACAACGATATCTTTCCTAGTTGCAATGAGCGGGTGGCGCCACACACTCTACATGCTCAACAGCGAGCTACTTCGAGCCAGGGAGGTGGGTGACGAAGCGTGACTAGGCTCGGCTGCATCGGTCCGTCCCAACATGTACAATATTTTCACTTTTTCTTTTTTCTTTTGAAGTTCAAACTGTTTTCAATTTTTTGTCTAATCCAAATGAAGTCCAAACCTTTTGGAGATTTTTACATTTCTTCATGAATTATTCTAAGTCCAAATAAAATATAACCTAGAGGCTTTTAGTTTATATTTCTATAAACTAGGGTTGATTCAAACCGGAACTTCTTGTGGTTGAATTTGAATTCTATAACTCTTGAAACCTTACTGTAGCTTCATAATATTATTTAAATAGCAGATAAAAATTGAAAAGATTCTACCAAGTAAATTCCCTCTTTGTAAATAGACCCTTATTCTACCACTTAATTAAACCATCCCAAACCATGATAATATAGAGCATGTACATATATACATATATGAAGCTCTTGCCAAATACCTACAGTTTATTTGACAGGCATTTTGGGTAAATTGAACGAGTTTTGAGTGATTTAGCACTTAAAACTAGTGTTGAATTCTCCTTGGTTTCACCTTTCAAGATAATGAGATATCATATGATGACATGAACATTTTCTCAAAAAGGAGGTTCAAACTCTCAGTCTCTGTATCATTGTGATCACACAACCATATTTATTAATTATTAAGTATCATACATAACAAAGAAAATCAAGACCAAATCATTACAATATATAAGGTTAGCACCTACGACTAAATTGAATTCTTCCGCGACAATGCCTTCAACAAGGGATAAACATCCTCATGCCATCTCGTCATATCCGATCGGAGACGAACTAGACAAGGATTTTCAACCTAGCTAGTTGCTGAGACAAGTCAATGAAGACCAACACAACATCAAGTATAGAACACCTTCAACAAGGTAACGACACAAGTTACAAGCTACTGAGCCCAACCAATAGAGGTCGGGTCAAGAGTTTTTACCTCAGACGTGAAACTATGTTTCAGTCAACGTCTTGATGGTGGATCATTCGATAGTCACCACCACCAGAATTCCATGCTAGGATCATGCCACTTGTATTAATTGCTCTAATGCATTTCCATTCAGTAGATTGTAACAAATGGAGGGTGTAGGGCTCGACGTAGCCATCCTAAAAAATTAACCAAGCCCATTGGTGTTGAATTAGAACCAACTACACGTTGACAGCCGGGAGAAAAGGCCAAGCCCAAGAGTTGCAGGGTCAGCACACCTGATAGTTGGCCCTTGTATCCCCTTCTTAGGCAAATGCTAGAAATTGCCTACGAGAGGGACAATCGCATCGCATCAAGCAAAGTTCTGATGAATCGACCCAACAACCTGTGTGCAAGTGGTTTGCGAGTGATTTTAGGAACCTTCTATGCTGGTGGGTTCTGACACTAGTAGAAAAAGGGTCAAATGTGAAGCACATTAGTGCCGGTTTGAATTTGAGCCGGCACTAATGTGTCCATTAGTGCCGGTTCCAACGGCTAGGCGGGCGAACATCATTAGTACCGGTTCGTGGTGAACCTTTAGCACCGATTCGTGCCACGAACCGGTACTAAAGTGAGTGGTGGCAGGATGTTGTCAGTCCGGGGCCCCTCCAGCATCTTTAGTACCGGGTCGTATCACGAACCGGCACTAAAGGTCATCCTACATAGACCCATCGTCCACCCAAGCTCACTCTGTTCTTCCCCTTTCCCCTCTCCTCTCTGTTCTTTTCCCTTTTCCTCTCAAGCTCATCACACATTTTTCCCAAAATTTGTCAAGATTTGAAGGCCCCCATCCATTCAAATGATCACAAAGGTTAGCAACTTTGTCCTTTCATCTCTCATTGCTAGATTAGCTCATGCGATGCTTTATATAGTGATTGATTTTTGAGTTTAGTAATTTGGGAGGAATTATATATGTGCTAGTATTTGATTAATATGCAATTTGAGGTCAAAAATAACACTTAGTTTGCATATGTAGGTGTGGTTTACTTAGTGCCTTCTAAATCTCCGTCGTAACCACCGTCGATCGCCCGCAATGTCCCGTCGCCGGCACCGCCTTCTAGTGAGCCTCTTGTTCATGAAGTTTTATATAAAAAATTGATGTTTGTGTGATTTGGATATATAGTTACTCGTATAATTATCTTACCCATACGTTGTTTGTTATACATAGTGCCATGGTTTTGATATCCGTCCCCGTTGGCCCTCGTCCGGGTTATGATTCGTATGTGGTATATTCTCTTTTAAAACTATTCATTGCATTTTGTGTTTATGACAAATTATGCCCATCAAGTTGACATAGATATTTGTATGTAGGAGGTAGTTGAACCGGAAATTCCGACCGGCCCTATTGTCGAGAGGTTAAATTTAGTTGAAAGAGAAAACAAGGATTTGAAGGAAAAATTGAAAAGAATTGAGGGGGAGAAGACGGAATTGGAGTTGCATGTTGCCGATGTCGTCGATGATCACAAGATTAAGATGGAGCAAATGCGCTTGAAGATTAGAAAGATTAGAAAATATGCCATTCATAGTGAGGCTTGGTATCATTATGCTGTTGGATCAATTGTTACCTTAGTTGCGATCTTGATCACATTTGTTGTTGCATTTAAATTCTTTAGCTAGAGAGTTATTTGTTTGTTGCATTTAAGTGTTGTATGATCTTTATGTATGAACTTTATGTATTGTATTAATTTGGTGTTTTTGGTGCTGTGTATTGAAGATGAGCCGGCAATGGATGTACGATGACCGATGCTCTCCTGAGTTCATTAATGGCGTGCGTACTTTTCTTCTTGCGGCTGAGGCAAACAAGCGGGCGGATGGTTTTATGCCTTGCTCATGTGCTGGCTGTAAGAATGGTCACAATTACTCTACGTCAAGAACCATTCACGTCCACCTGTTTGAGTCCGGTTTCATGCCCCACTATAATGTTTGGACCAAGCATGGAGAAAGAGGGGTTATGATGGAAGAAAATGAAGAAGAAGAGGACGACGACAACTATCCTGACCATGGGTTCCCTGAATACGATGATACAACAATGAGAGAAGAAGCTGAGCCGGTAATGCAGGAAGAAGCTGAGCCGGCAATGCGGGAAGAAGCTGAAGAAGAGGCATTGGATGAGCCCATTGATGATCTAGGTCGGGCCATTGCCAGTGCAAAGAGAAACTGCGCAAGTGATTTGGAGAAGAAGAAGTTGCAGCGCATGTTAGAGGATCACAAAAAATTGTTGTACCCGAATTGCATAGGTGACAAGAAAAAGCTGAGCACCACACTGGAATTGCTACAATGGAAGGCTGAGAATGGTGTATCTGACAAGGGATTTGGAAAGTTGCTGGTAATGATAAAGAATATGTTTCCAAAGGACAATGAATTGCCCGAGAGTACGTACGAAGCAAACAAGGCTGTCTGCCCTCTAGGATTAGAGGCGCAGAAGATACATGCATTCCCTAATGATTGCATCCTCTACCGCGGTGAGTACGAGGATTTGAACGCTTGCCCGGTATGCGGTGCATTGCGCTATAAGATCAGCCGCGATGACCCTAGTGATGTCGAGGGCGAGCGCCCCAGGAAGAAGATTCCTGCCAAGGTGATGTGGTATGCTCCTATAATACCGCGGTTGAAACGTTTGTTCCAAAACAAAGAGCATGCCAAGGCGATGCGATGGCATAGAGAAGAACTTAAGAAACACGAAAAGTTGAGAGTACCCGCTGACGGGTCACAATGGAGGAAAATCGAAAGAAAGTACAGGAAGGAGTTTGCAGATGACGCAAGGAACGTATGGTTTGGTCTAAGCGCAGATGGCATTAATCCTTTTGGGGAGCAGAGCAGCAACCATAGCACCTGGCCTGTGACTCTATGTTTGTATAACCTTCCTCCTTGGTTGTGCATGAAGCGGAAGTTCATTATGATGCCAGTGCTAATCCAAGGCCCTAAGCAACCCGGCAACGACATTGATGTGTACCTAAGGCCATTAGTTGAAGAACTGTTACAACTATGGAATGGAACAGGTGTACGTGCGTGGGATGAGCACATGGGGGAAGAATTTGACCTAAAGGCGTTGCTGTTCGTGACCATCAATGATTGGCCTGCTCTCAGTAACCTTTCAGGACAGACAAACAAGGGATACCGCGCATGCATGCACTGTTTGGACGATACCGACAGTATATATTTGGCTAATTGTAAGAAGAATGTGTACCCGAGACATCGTCGATTTCTTCCGAGCAGGCATCCCGTAAGAAAGAAAGGCAAGCATTTCAAAGGTGAGGCGGATCACCGGACGAAGCCTCGCCACCGTACTGGTGCTGATGTACATGATATGGTCAAGGATTTGAAGGTGGTCTTTGGAAAGGGTCCTGGTGGACAACCTGTTCCGAATGACGCTGACGGACGCGCACCCATGTGGAAGAAGAAATCTATATTTTGGGACCTACCCTATTGGAAAGACCTAGAGGTCCGCTCCACAATCGACGTTATGCACGTGACGAAGAATCTTTGTGTGACCCTGCTTGGCTTCTTCGGCGTGTATGGGAAGACAAAAGATACACCTGAGGCACGGGAGGACCAGAAACGTATGCACGGAAAAGACGGCATACATCAGGGTCATGCAAGCTACACTCTTACCAAAGAAGAGAAGGAAATCTTCTTTGATTGGCTGCTCAGTATTAAGGTACCGTCTGGCTTCTCGTCGAATATAAAGGGAATAATAAACATGGTAGAGAAAAAGTTTGAGAACCTAAAGCCTCATGACTTCCACGTGATTATGATGCAACTGCTTCCGGTTGCATTGAGGGGGCTTCTATCGAAAAACGTTCGATTAGCCATTGTGAAGCTATGTGCATTCCTCAATGCAATCTCTCAGAAGGTAATCAATCCAGAAATCATACCAAGGTTAGAGAATGATTTGGTGCAATGTCTTGTCAGTTTCGAGTTGGTGTTCCCACCATCCTTCTTCAACATCATGACGCACGTCCTAGTTCACCTATGCAAAGAGATTAACGTTTTGGGTCTTGTATTTCTACACAATATGTTCCCCTTTGAGAGGTTCATGGGAGTCTTAAAGAAATATGTTCATAACCGTTCTAGGCCAGAAGGAAGCATCTCCAAGGGCCATGAAAATGAGGAGGTTATTGAGTTTTGTATTGACTTTATTCCTGACCTTAAGCCGATTGCTGTTCCTGAATCGCGGCATAAGGGCAGACTGGATGGAAAAGGCATGCTAGGAGGGGAAGAAATAATATGTATGGATGGACATTCTCTCACTGAAGCACACTACATAGTTCTACAGAATTCCGCCTTGGTGGCTCCGTATATGGATGAACACAACAATTTGCTACGCTCCAAACACCCGGAGCGGTCTGATCACTGGATTACACGTGAACAAACTAGGAGTTTCACTAGCTGGTTGCAGACATGTACCATGTAGACCCGGGTCCCGTCGTCGACCCTCATCTCCTTTGGTGCCGTTCGCGTGGGCCACTTTCGGTGCGGAGGGAGCCGGCCCCACCAGAGGTCGTACGTCGCCGTGTCAGGGAGGAGGACGAGCACGTCCATCGCTACATGGCTGCTATGGACGTCAGGTTCTCCAATACCTGGCAGGTTCTTTGGGGAGATCACCCGAGCTATGATCCAGTGATGGTTCCTTCACTTTGGTTGTCCACCGCCTAGATTACTCTCTAGTATTCGATCTTTATTAGCTAGCTAGCTAGCTAGTGATGTATTCGATATATAATATTTGAGATGATTTATTCAAGATTATATATATTATTCGAGACGATGTATTCGAGATTATATCTATTATTCGAGACGACGTATTTGAGATTATATTCGATGACGCTTATTATGTACTATGATTGATTCAGTTTTTCCTTATTAATTGATTTCATCCATGAATTGTAATTTGAATATATTTCTTTTGGATCAGTTAAATAAAACCTATGGCGGACAATACCGGCAGAGAGGGAGAAGAGGCCCTGTTCAATATCATACGCAATCCTTGCGGGCCAGATGATGATCAGAATGAAGAAGATTATGACGGCTCCAAATATCTAAACAACACCGGGGAGGGTGATATGATATTCGATCACGACGACCGAATTGATGAAGTCATGAACTATGAACATGACGAAGAAAATGTTGATCTTGAAAAAACAAAGACCGGCGAGGTATATATATTTATATAAGCATGCATCTGGTGATCATCACATGTTTTAAATGACTTGAAGATATATTAATGAATCGATCTTTCTTCTTTCAGCCATCCGGATCGAGCAAATCTTCAGGCAACAGGAAACGAGGCCCGAACAAAAACTTGATGGAGGGCGTAAAGTACAATATCGAGGCCATCAAACCTAATGGCGAACCATTAGCGCCTAAGAAGATTGCGGACAAGTTCATTCGTTAGTGCGGAGTTCTTGTGAAGGACCAACTCCCGATCTCCCTTCAAGAATGGAGAGAGCCAGCAAAGCCATGTCCAGGAGTTACTTTTGTCGACGACAGACAAAAACTTCTGCTTTGGGAAACGCTCATGGAACATTTCACCCTACCAGATCATTTCACAGATGCAAATGTGGAGAGAATCAAGGACGCTGCTCTTAGGAAGATGGCGGTTGCATTCAACAACCACAAGAGTCGTGAATGGGACAAGTACGTCAAGGGAGGAAGGAAGACTCCAGTATTCGAGGGAACACTAGAGAAGCAAAGTGCTCATTGGGATGATTTCATGAAATTCAAGGATTCGGAATTATCTAAGGAACGGTCGAGAATAAACAAGGCCAATGCCGCAAAAAATGATAAGTTCCATAAGCTGGGGCCAGGTGGCTATGCGGTGGGAATGCCTAAGTGGGATAAGTCTGAGAAAGCGATGGAGGATGCAGGTGTCACTCCAGAAACATTGAGCTGGTCCCCCAGGTGCAGGACTTGGTTCTATGCGCATGGGGGGGGAGTTGGACCCGAAGACAGGCAAAGTTTCGAAGAAGGCATGTCTGGACGGAGCCGAAGATAAGCTACTTGTTGCAATAGAAGAGGCTCGATCGGGGGTGTTCCAACCCAACAGAGAGAACGACGAGCTTACGCATGCCCTGGGAAATCTTGAACACCCGGGAATAACATGAGGCATGGGCGATATTCCATGGTATGAGGGGTTTTCGGACTGGAACGCCGACTACAGAACCCGTGCGAGAAAGAAGATTGCGGGGGAGAAGAAGAGGAAGATGGAGGAGGTGCAGAGGAAGCTGGACTATGAACGCCTTCAAGGCCTAGAATCAGCGCACGCCGACTTGGCAGTCAAATTCCAGCGGTAGCAGGAGAAGATCGACTAACCTAACCAGCAAAGGGGGTCTCAGCAGCTGCAGCAGCTAGCGGATGATCCAGCATTGGATAGCACTGTCCCATCCATGCTGAGAAGCAGCATGGGTTCCGCCCTGAGCGACGCATTGCTGGATAGCTACCCAGTGGATGACATCATGGAGAACAGTAACTACGAGCCACACTTCAAAATGAAGAACATATCCATGAAGGTGGCGGATGCCCTTGCTTTTACAAATCCCCCTGAGGCAACCTTCCATTGCAACCCGATTCCAGCAGGCTATGCTCGTGTCTTGGTTGATGAGGTGGTGGACCAATATTCGGGGCTAGAGCTTGACATTCCTGGAGGTGACGAGGAGCACACACTGGGAGAGGCCAACCATCGTATCATCCTATGGAGAAAGGATTGCATCATCTTTCGAAGGCCACCGACACCACGTCATCCGACTCCTCGTCGAAGTCCGCCACCGAGTCAGCAGACTCCCGCTCCTCCAAGTCCACCAACGCGTCAGTGCACTCCTCCTCCAAGTCTGACACAGCTTCAGGCCACTCCTCCTCCTCCAAGTCCGGCAAAGCTTCATGCCACTCCTCCTCCAAGTCCGGCACAGCTTCAGGCCACTCCTCCTCCTCCAACTCAGCCACGTCAGCCGTCTTCGCCGCCTCAGCAATCACGGAAGAGAGCCGCCTCAGCTATGGTGCGTAGCGGTACAAGTCGAGGTAGTACTGGAGGTACAGGCGGAGGCAAGCGATTTCAATATGGTCCAAGCAGCCTCGCACCTCTTCCGCAGAGGCCTTACGAGAAGTCCGAGGAGGAAAACGCAGCCATATCGAAGGCCGAGGTGGAAGCCCATTTTGCACCGAAACCGCCACCGCCGCCAAGGGAGAAAGTGCATGAGGAAAAGATTGACCACCTCATTCATATGGCTAGAGCACCAGCTCCCAAGCCTGTTGACACAGACTATGAGCGCCACCTCAGGAAGTTAAATCGAGCACATCTACAGAAAGAGGCGAGCTCGAGCTCGAGCAAATTAGCTGGCAAAACATGCGGTAAAACCGTTCCCCAGCTAGGAGAACAGGCGACTCAATCAATCCCCCCGCTTGTTGTGCAAACAACACATGAGAGTACGTGCGCCCAATATTATTGTGGGCAAACCGTTAACGTTCCCGGGCTGGGCAATGTGGTAATAACCGAGGAGCATATTGAGTAGGCTAAAAGCCCCATGATCACTGTTGGACAACTCCTCGATATCGAGCCCATGTCTTCGACTAGAGAGGAGGAAATAAAACGGAAATATGTTCGGGGCCAACCTTTGGTCGAGCCATACGAGGTCAAGAAGCTCCCAACGAGAATGTATGAATTGCATCAATGGTACATGGACATTACCAAGATTTCCAATCGAGAGTCCCTCATTGTGAATGTCAAGAAGGATCATTACTACCATGAGAAAGCTGTGTCCGTTGAGTATTCAGAACTATTTTAGTTATACAATCAAGACGCACTCGACAAATCTATCGTCAGTTGCTATTGTCTATAAGTGATTTCTTTTTGTAATTTAAGTCTCAAGCTAGCTGTAGTGATCATTTTGATCAATCATTACCTGTAATTATCCTCACTATATTCTTTTCTGTGGTATTATGCAGGATGAAGATTTATAAAATGAAAAAAGGTGGACGCTATGGCATTGGGTTCGTTGACCCAAATACCATTAATGAATACACATGGAAATTAGATCCATATTACAAAAAAAGTGTAGAAGAAAGCATGCTAGAGTTCTTCAAGCGCCTCAAATACAATGAAGATATACTACTTCCTTACAACTTCGAGTGAGTCACACTGTCTTGTACTACAAATTCCGTTTTGCCTACTAGCTAGCTACATGTTTTTGCTTATATATGCCCGCTTAATTAAGACATGCAAACGTGTGTGCATGTAGATTTCACTGGATCTTGTTAATCATTAAAGTTGATGAAGGCACAGTTGAAGTACTAGACTCACTACTTAAGAAACCAACTGACTACACCATCATGAAGAGGATAGTCAACATGTAATTTCAATCATTATTAACTATATCTCGGCCTATTTAATTAGTTCGTCATTTCCTGATAACAACTATTTAATAACCCATTTATTCACTTTCTTTGTCGGCGGGCAGGGCTTGGGCAAAGTTCATCAGGGCCACTCCAGGCCCATGGAAATAAAATCTGAAATTGTATCGACCCATGGTAAGTAATTAAGTAGTACTAGCTAGCCTCCATCTCTTTAATTATCATGCTTGATTAATTATTATCTGATCAAATTCCATTCTTGTAAAGGCCATGAAGCAGGCGTCGGAGAATAATCTGTGTGCATACTACGTTTGTGAGAAAATTCGCATGATGGCGTCCGAAAGGAGCAGATCTCGAAGACAGGAGTGGGTACATTTGTCAAAACATTAGTCACAATTTTTACACCATTATCGATATCTAGTCATGCAACTAATACACATGCATATTGATCTCCTTCTTAATAGTTCAAAGAGGTGCGGGAGAAGCTCCTACCAGACACTACTAGGAAAAGGCCTACTAATGGCGCACCAGTTTTGCCTACTAATGGCACATCACTAGTGCGCCATTAATATCACGCCACTAGTATTTTTTACTAATGGCGCACCACTCGTGCGCCATTAGTATCTGGTATACTAATGGCGCGCCATCCAGTGCGCCATTAGTATATAACACCATGCGCCATTAGTGTGCCTCCCAGGGGCCATATTTAACCATGTGCTTTGGCACACTAATGGCGCACTGCAGATAGATGCGCCATTAGTATACTTGGCATACTAATGGCGCACTCTGTCTTGATGCGCCATTAGTATCCTTTGGCATACTAATGGCGCACTGTCGGTGTACTAAAGTAGGGGTACCTTAGTACCCCGAACTTGTGCACGAGCAGTCGCAGCGACCCGCGGCAAGGCTTGCCGGGCGACCGCCATGACCCTCTGTGGCTCCTTTAGAGCCATTCAAGAACAAAGTATCCAAGAGAAAAACAAGGCCTCGGCAAGAGGAGCTTGCCGGGAAGGAGACAAGGCCCCGGCAAGAGGAGCTTGCCGAGAGGGAAACGAGACCCCGGCAAGAGGAGCTTGCCGGGAAGACCAACCAAAGCATCTCAAGAAGCTCGCAGCGGCGCACCGCGTGCCCCGACAAGGCCTGGTGAGCGACAAGCTCCCGGACGCGACAAGACAACATCCGCGGCAAGGCACTTGCCGCGGCAAGCTACTACCCCGCAGCCCGCGCTCCAGCTCACCCACCAACGTGTCGCCCTGGGACCATTCCTGGCGTACGTGGCGGGAGGCTGGGCAGCCGGGGGCATGCGGTGGCAAGCAGACGCTGACAAGGAACCATCGTGGCAAACGGTGGCGTTCCTAGTGGTCACTCTCTGGGCCGTCAAGGTGACACAGACGGGCATTTAATGCCCTTGTCCCCTGCCGTCAGAGTTAGGTAGGATGCGACATGTAGGCGGTGGAGCCAACTACCACCCCTTTTACATTTTTACCCTCACCTCTGTTGCCACGTGTCGGTGACCCCTTAGACATATAAAAGGAGGCCCATGCGCAACAGAGAAGGGGGGGACAACCATTCTCACGCTCGGTCTTGCCAGCTGCTTGAGTGTACTGTAGCACTCGCCGCTCCCGAGCCAAAACTCAATACAACCACCAAAGCAGGAGTAGGGTTTTACGCATCCGTGCGGCCCAAACCTGGGTAAATCGATCGTCTCGCTCGTGTGTTTCGCCTCGATCTGCTCTTTGTGCATCCACCGCCCCCTGCCGAACCAAAAGGGGCTTGGTCCGCCGATCCCCATAGGTGTGCAAGGGACCAGACACCCCCGACATCTTTGGCATGCCAGGTAGGGGCGCGTCGAGGTTGTGCGAACCTGATCCGGCGTTCGCGCGAGCCAAATCTTCATCGTCTTCATCAACATGTTGCCGAAGAAGAAGATTTCGGAGGCAGCTGCTCCGTCTACGCCGAATCCGCCATCGCCAGAGCGGACGGCTGGTGGAGCAGGCGCCGACGGAAGAGCGGGCGCCGACGGGGAGACTCATGGAGCTGCCAGGTCCGAGGATCAGGCTGCGCCGCACGTCGGCGGCGCGGTCGCCTCCCACAACGACCGTGCCCACTCCAAGACATCGGCGTCCGTACATGCACCGCGCCCATCCCAGGAGGCGCGGGACCAGCAGCGTCATGGTACCCACGGTACGATACGTCTGCTGGGCCAAAATCAAGCTGGCGGGTCCTGGAGTGCTCACGACCTGCATGCATGCCAACACGCTGGCACGAGCATGGCGCGGTCGCTCGGACGAGACGTTGCTCCTTCTAACGCAGTTGGAAGTCTGAGCATATCTCGGTCCTCGCACCGTTCGCTGCCGCCCCCCGCCACTCCGGCGGAAGCGTTGGCACGTGCCCAGCTGCTCCTAGACTACCCTCCAGCGCCGGAGAAGATCGATGACTGGAGGACCACTATTCAGAGCCTCATCGGCTTCGCCAATGGTGACAACCCACGGCAGCCGAGCGCATCGCTGCCGTGGCAAGTCAGCCAGGCGCGAGCCGGTGGTGACAAGACCGGCAAGGGTGCAACCACTGTGCACTCTCCGGCCCGAAGGCCAAGGTCGCCAACTCACCGGATCCACCTCGACAGCTACTCCACCGCGTCATCAGATTCGCGAGGTCGTCGCGATCAACGCCAAGTTCTCCATGAGAGTAGCAAGAAGACGCTCGAACACGCATCGAGCGCCGAAGGGGAGCGCGGCGTCAATCAGACCTGCGCGCTGGGCCCTTTGTCGACGTGCATGCACCTGGAGAGCCAGGTAACTTGCCGTACGTGGCAGGTTGTCCTGCGTTCACCCGTAAGTTGCGGCAAGTCCAGTGGCCCAACCACAAGCATTTCAAGCCAGACGTGCCGGAGAAGTACGACGGCAAGTCGCACCCGTCGGAATTCCTCAGCATCTACACCATTGCGGTGCAAGCTGCTGGGGGGCGAGACGACAAGGTCCTTGCCAACTACTTCCCGCTCGTGCTCAAGCCCGAAGTCAGATCCTGGCTCATGCACTTGCCGGACAACTCCATATCCTCTTGGGCAGACTTGTGCCATCAGTTTGTCGGCGCCTTTACGATCGGCCACAAACCACATGGCCAGGAAAGTGATCTCCACCTGCTTGCCCAGAAGGAAGGAGAGCCCCTGCGCAAGTATATCCAGAGGTTCAGCCGCGTGCAGCGCAACATCCCAGACATCCACCCTGCCGCGGTTATCAGCGCGTTCCATCAGAACGTGTGTAATCACAGGATGCGGGAGGAGATGGCGATGAGCAGGATCAGGGACGTCAGCGAGCTGTACGCCCTGGCCGACAAGTGTGCGCGCGCTGAAGAAGGGAGGAAACTCCCTGGAGAGGATGCTGGAGCGGGGGGATCTGACAGCGAGGATGCCGCCCCGGCAAGGAAGAACCGGAGGCGCAACAGGAAGAAGAGTGGCAAAGAGGTACTAGTCGTTGAGCAGTCCGACGATGACGGCCCCGCCAAGCAAGCCAAAGTTGGCGGCTCCGGCAAGGAGGTTGCCGCATGCACCAGCTGCCAGGCTGTGGCGGCCGCCGACAAGCAGGCAGCTCCGACAAGCAGTACTACAAGATCCACCGCACCAAGGGCCATGATCTCCAAAACTGCAAGATGGTCGAGCAGCTTGTCCAGCAACAAAAAGCTGAGTATGAGCGGCGCGACAAGGAGAGGGCCCAAGGAGGCGGTGGAGAAGCCGGCAAGAAGCATGCTGGCCCGGGAGGAAGCCGCGGCAAGGCCAAGCAGTGGCAAGGAGACAGACCTCCACGCAGCCGCGACAAGGACAAAGACGAAGACGACGACGAAGACATGGATGATGTAGAGAACAGCGAGCAGGAATTTCAGAAGGCTACAGAAGTCTTGTGTGTTGACGGTGGCGCTTCTTTGCATACTTCCCACTACCAACTCAAACAGTGGCTCCGGAAGTTAATGCGGTAGAGCCACCCGTTGAATCATGCAAGCTCCTGAAGTGGTCCAGCACGCCCATCATCTTCGACATTGAGGACCACCCTGATCGCACAACTGCGGTCGGGTGCCTGCCATTGTTGGTTTCCCCAACAATCCGCAACCTCAAGGTCACCAAGATGCTAGTTGACGGCGGGGCCGGCCTGAATCTGATCTCCTCCGCTGTGCTCCAGAAACTCCAGATCCCGGACAGCGAGCTCGAAGAAACCGGTACATTCCAAGGAATTAACCCGGGAAGGAGCAAGCCAAAGGGAAAAGTCGCGCTGCCGGTAACGTTCGGCAGCGAGATGAACTTCAGGACTGAGAGGGTCACCTTCGACGTTGCTGATTTCCCATTGCCCTATAATGGGATACTTGGCCGTCCCGCACTCACCAAGTTCATGGCGGCCTCTCACTATGCCTACAACATGCTCAAGATGCCAGGCCCGATAAGCATCATCTCTGTCCCTGGCGACAAGAAGGACGCCCTTATCTGCGCCGACAAGATCTACCGAGAAGCTGCGGCCGCGACAGACCGCGAGACATTTGCCGCTGAAGCTCCCGGGGAGAGGAAGACCAAGTCCGGCAAGAGCTCTGGTGCCTACTCCGGCAAGCGCGCCTCTTCGGGGTGCTACACTGCCGTCGAGGACGCACCATCGAGCTCCACCGGCAAGAAGAAGACCAAGTCTGGTTGGTGCTCTGATGCCTACTCCGGCAAGCGCGCCTCTTCAGAGTGCTGCACTGCTGTCGAGGACGCACCATCGAGCTCCACCGGCAAGAGTAAGAAGACGATGGCCGCTCCACCACTTACCAAGAAGGTGCCTGCCAAGGAGGACGGTACTGGTGGTACCTTCACCATCAGTGCCACGCTTGATCCTAAATAGGAAAGCACGCTCGTTACTTTCCTGCGGGCGAATGTCGACGTGTTTGCATGGCAACCGTCTGACATCCCTGGTGTTCCCAGGAAGGTAATTGAGCACCACCTTGCCGTTTGCCCTCATGCGCGGCCCGTCAAGCAGAAGGTCAGGAAACAGGCAGTGGAGCACCAAGAATTCATAGCAGAAGAGATCAAGAAGTTGGAAGCAGCAAGCCTTGTCAGAGTGGTGCTCCATCCAACGTGGTTGGCCAATCCGGTTGTTGTGCGCAAGGCAACAGGAAGTGGAGGCTTTGTATTGACTTCACTGATGTTAATAAAGCTTGTCCCTAAGATCCATTTCCCTTGCCGTGCATTGACCAGATTGTTGACTCCACAGCCGGATGTGATCTGCTTTCATTTCTTGATGCATATTCAGGATATCATCAGATCTTCATGGCAGAAGAGGATGAGGAGAAAACCGCATTCATTTCTCCATGTGGCACGTACTGTTTCGTACGGATGCCTTTCGGATTAAAGAATGCTGGTTCAACATTTGCCAGAGTAGTCCATATTGCTTTGAAGCCACAGATACACAGAAATGTAGAAGCTTACATGGATGATATAGTGGTCAAAAGCAAAGACAGAGCAACTCTGATCCAAGACTTAGAAGAGACTTTTGCAAATCTGTGCAAGATCAACCTCAAGCTCAACCCCGAGAAGTGTGTGTTTGGAGTCCCTTCCAGCAAGCTTCTCGGGTTCTTTGTGTCTCAGCGGGGAATCGAAGCTAATCCCGACAAGATCAGGGCCATTGAGCAGATCGAAGCACCAAAGCGCGTCAAGGACATACGGAAGCTTGCCGGCTGCGTGGCTGCTCTCAGCAGTTTTATCTCTCGGTCTGCTGAGCGCGCCCTGCCTTTTTCAAAATCTTGAAAAGGGCAGGTCCAATGAGATGGACTCCGGAAGCGGAGGCTGCGCTGCAAGACCTGAAGAGATACCTGTCCTCCACTCCAACACTGGTCGCGCCTAAACCACAAGAGAAGTTGCTGCTATACATAGCGGCAACCAATCAAGTGGTTAGTGCTGCCTTAGTGGCGGAGAGGGAGGCAGACGACGAGCCAGCGACCGCGGCAAGCAGGGGGCTTCCCCGACAAGCTCTGGTCCCGACGAGCAAGCGTCTGCGTAGATGCAAGAGGAGATATGGAAGAAAATGGTGCAGCGCCCAGTTTACTTTGTCAGCTCCCTTTTACAGGGGGGCTAGGTCAAGGTACTCTGGTGTGCAGAAGCTGCTTTTCGGCCTTCTCATGGCCTCGAGAAAGCTGCACCATTACTTCCAAGCACACGAGATCACAGTTGTCACTCACTTTCCGCTGAAGAGGATATTACAAAATCCAGAAGCAACAGGCAGGATTGTCGAGTGGGCACTGGAAGTGTCAAGCTTTGGCCTCAAGTTTGAAAGTACATCAACAATCCAGAGCAGAGCATTGGCAGAGTTCATAGCAGAGTGGACGCCAACTCCAGACGAAGAAATTCCGGAGACGAGCATCCCCGCCAAGGAAGCAAGCAAAGAGTGGCTCATGTACTTTGACGGTGCCTTCTCGCTGCAAGGCGCCGGTGCTGGTGTACTGCTTGTCGCGCCCACCGGAGAGCACCTCAAGTACGTAGTCCAGATGCACTTTCCCAAGGAGCAAGCGACAAACAATACTGCAGAGTACGAAGGCTTGCTTGCCGGTCTCAGGATCGCGGCGGAACTTGGGATTAAGAAGCTCATTGTCAGGGGTGACTCGCAGCTTGTCATCCACCAAGTAAACAAAGATTACCAGAGTCCGTTGATGGAAGCTTACGTTTATGAAGTGAGGAAGCTGGAAGAGTGCTTTGACGGCCTGCAAATGGAACATGTTCCAAGAGCTGAGAACGACATTGCCGATGGCCTGTCAAAGTGCGCAGCACTTAAGTTACCTGTGGAACCAGGGACCTTTGTGCTCAAGCTGACTCAGCCATCCGTAACACCATCAACTGGACAGAGCAAGAAGAGGAAGTTGGTCTCTGGTGACTATCTTCCGGCAGAGCTTCCCGAAGCCGCCGCCAAGAAGGTCCCCAAGATCGACGCCAAGAATGCTGAGGAGCAGTCTACTCCGGCAAGCCCCGGGGTTTGTTCCGTCGAGGCAGATTCTCCTGGCAAGCTCTGCCCCGGCAAGCTTGTCGGGGAGCGTCAAGCTCCGGCAGAGTCGCATGCTCTTGCCGTAGAAGCGGACGTTCCCGCAGCAGCAGATGTGCCTTTAGTCCTTGTTGTCGAGCCACAGGCTCCAACATGGGCGCAGCAGATTGTCCGTTTCCTCCAGACAGGAGAGCTTCCCGAGGAACCAGAAGAAGCGGAAAAAGTAGCCCGGTAGTCTAGTATGTACCAGTTTTTCAACAACACACTGTGTAGAAGAAGACTCAACGGTGTGAAATTGAAGTGCATTCCTCGGGAAGATGGACAGAAGCTGTTGGCAGAGATACACAGAGCCATATGTGGTCACCACATTGGCGCGAGAGCTCTTGTCGGAAAAGCATTCCGGCAAGGCTTCTTCTAGCCGACAGCCCTCCAGGATGCAACTGCAGAAGTAACCAAGTGTGAAGCGTGCCAGTTCCATTCCAAGCAGATACATCAGCCAGCTCAAGCTCTCCAGACGATCCCTTTATCCTGGCCATTTTCGGTCTGGGGGCTCGATATCCTCGGCCCCTTCCCCCGAGCAGTCGGGGGCTTTGAGTACTTGTACGTTGCAATCGACAAGTTCACAAAGTGGCCGGAAGTGGAACCAGTGAGGAAGGTGAAGGCGCAGTCCGCGATCAAATTCTTCAGGTCGAATGTTTGCCGTTTCGGAATCCCTAACAGGATAATCACCGACAACGGTACACAATTTACGAGCCGCGCCTTCATGCAGTACGTCCAGGATCTCGGCGCCAAGGTCTGCTTTGCTTCTGTCGCTCACCCGAGAAGCAACGGCCAAGCTGAGAGTGCAAATGCTGAAGTGCTGCGTGGGCTCAAGACCAGAACTTTTGACAGGCTGCACAAGCGCGGACGCAACTGGATCGAGGAGCTGCCGGTGGTTCTTTGGTCGATCAGGACGACGCCAAATCGAGCCACTGGACAGACACCCTTCGCTCTAGTCTATGGAGCGGAGGCAGTTATCCCCACGGAACTCGTATACGGGTCACCTCGAGTGCTCGCTTATGATGAGCTTGAGCAAGAGCGGCTGCGGCAAGATGATGCGCTGCTCCTTGAGGAAGATCGTCTCCAAGCTACTGTGCGAGCCGCTCGCTACCAGCAAGCTTTGCACCGCTATCATAGCCGCAAAGTTAACGCCAGGAGCCTCGAGGAAGGCGACCTTGTTCTTCGGCGCGTTCAGTCCGCCAAGAATTCCAACAAGTTGACGCCGAAGTGGGAAGGCCCTTACCGGGTGAAACGAGTCACCAGGCCTGGCGCTGTCCGCCTGGAGACCGAAGATGGCGTACCAGTGAGCAACTCCTGGAATATTGAGCTTCTTCGTAAGTTTTACCCGTAAGGCGCGGTTGTCGGACCCTGTCCGGCAACCACCCTTTTGTACAAGTCTTGCCGTTGTTGCATGTAATCCTTTGTACAAAGCCAGGCGCAGACCCTGAGCACAAGATAATGAAGCGCTGGCACCCAGAGTTACAGCATGCATGCTAGGTCGAGTCGAGTCCTCGGTTAGGGTTGATAGTGCCTAACAGCAGCTAACCCCTAACTTAGAGGTCGAGTGTGCGTCCCTTTGCCTGTCTTTTGTTTCCTTTGATTCGCAGGGCCCGCGTACCCTTGTCGGACCGCCTGGGGACGAAAAGGAGCGGAAGGACGCGCCGGCATCTAAACCCCGGCAAGCCAGTGCTGCCGGGGGCTGCAAGTACCAAAGTTCACCCCACGGCAAGCTAGAGTTGCCGGGGGCTGCAGTCTCAGATAAGTCTTTCATCCCTCTTCATGCATTCTCTTTTGGACTGGGAATACGAAGCCTCGTTTCTTCCCGAAAGCCACCGTGCTCCCTTAGCTCTGGTCCCTGGGGCCCCAGGGCCAAGTTTTGGTCGTAGTCGCGGCAGGAAAGGGATGAAATGAGGGGCCGCACCCGCCTCGTCCCTGCCTCCGTCAAGAGCGTGAGAAAGGTGGAGCGACGTGGAAAGCCGGCAGGGCCTGTTGCCGGGGAAGGAGTGTCTATCTGAAAGATACCAAGGATTTGCTCCTTGACGTGGGTTGTACCTGCGAGACAAATAACCCGGCAAACATCCCCTTTTCATTAAAACATTCCACGCAGGTACAGTCCATAGAGAATGAAAAACATGAAAAGAGAGGATTACAAGTTTTAAATGCAGCTAAGGCCCGAAGGCTTATAAATTAAAAAGATAAGATGCCCGTAATCCTCTTCCTGTCCCTCTTTTCAGGAGGTAGGTCAAGGAGGCGAAAAGAGCAAAAGGAGCGCCTAGGCGAACTACGGGGCCGTCAAGAGAACATCCCGGGGCCTTCAAGGCTGGACGGTGATGGCAGCGCCGGAAGCAGGGCTCGAAGACGAGGCGGCAGGACGTCAGCACGCTGTCGAGGGCACCACGCCCTCGTACTCCGGCTTGACGGCCTTGCCGCCAGCCCTCTTCCTCTTCCGCAGCCTCCCTACGCCAGCCGCCCAAGGAGACGCCCCCGGCGAGTTCAAGGAGCCGGCAACCCGGATGATGGGGTTGTCGGGGACGCACGGAGCGGCGCCCGACACCTAGTCGGACCTGCCATCCTGCCGCCCGCTCCCCTCGTCGCCGTTGTCGCTCCCCTCCTCGTCACTCTCGCTCGAGGAGGAGCCTTCGCTGTCGGAGGAGCTTTCCACGCAGCACCGGGCCCGGACGCCGAAGCACCCGAAGACCTTGACGGAGACCGGCGTCAAGCTGTGGATGCGGGCAAACGTCTCCCACAGCCCCTCATCTGCAGCCTCAGCGTCTCGGGCGGGTCCAACTCCACCACTTCCGTGAACGGAACTGGGAGTCGGAGGCGACGACGAGGCGCCCGGCGCAGCCTGACGAAGAACTCGCAAGGGTCGTCCCCGGCATGGGCCACCGCGGGAAGAGGATCCGCCGGCGGAGGCGAAGCCGACGCTCTGCCTCGTTGTCACACCCTAGCTAGGTTATGCATTAGAGTGTGCATCATGTCTACTTTCATCAGAAATGGAAATGGGGAAAGCAGAACCCCCAGCCCCCCCCCCCCCCTGAAATCAACTAGGGTTTACTAAAAATAAATTCAATGAACCTGAAATGCCCTTCAGAAATGATCACCCTCTTTGCCTTGGGTTAGAACCCTTGGGAAAAATGGTGAATATAATTTTAGGTCATCCAAAAAGGGGCATTGATTTAATTCATAATATTTGAATTTGGGCATTTAAATACTATTAAATAATTCAGATGCTCAAATAATGTTGGAATTATTTTTGGGCCACTGAAATATTTCAGAAAGTGTCCATAAATATTTTCAGGATTTTATAAAATGATTTAGTATTTAAACTAAATCAAAACAGAATAGCAAAAATAGAAAATAAAATAAATTAGAAGAAAGAACAGAGACTTACCTGGCGCCACCAGCCGGCCCAGCACTGTAGCTGGACGGCCCAGCCCACCAGGCGACGCCAGTCGTCCCCTAGCTCCTGCCAGGAGGACGCCGGGCGTGTGCCCGCGGCGCGCCGGCACGCGCGCAGCCACCGACGGCCACCTCCTGCTTCGGCCGCCTCCCCGACGTCGCTATGGACGCCACGCACCCCCCTGGCCCTCTCATTCACTCTCCCTCGCTCTCCCTCCTCCTCTGTCCTCTCCTCGCAGCACACCCGAGCGCCGCCGTCGCCACCGCACGCTGTAGCCGCAGCCACCATGCTCCCCTCGCCTCGTTGTGGTGTCCAAAAGCTTCGCCTCCTCCCTCTGAAGCTCTCCGCCGAGCCACAAGACGCCAGACGCCCTGTGGAACCGCCGTTGCCATCATCCTCCTCCTCGGGCGCCGCCGATCGCCGACTTCGATTCGCCATCGTCAACGCCTCCCCGAGCCCACTGGCCTGCTCAGCAACTCCGCCGTGAGCTCCCCTTCCTCCTCCCCCTAGCCCCGTAGCTCGAGCGCCCCCCTAGCCCTGCCGGCCACCTTGGCCGAGAACTCGGCTCCGCCGTTCATGGCGCCGCCGTGGCCAGGGGCCAAGCCAGCCGCAACCGAGCCCGTCGTCGTGTTCCTGGTGACGCCAGGAACCCGTAGGACCTATCCGCATGCCTCCCCGCGCCTTATAGCCTCGAACCCGAGCTCGCCCGAGCTCCGGCCGCCGCCTCGAGCCTGATTCCGGCGAGCTCCGGCCGCCCCGCAGCCTCCCGTGTGTCCCACTGGATTCGCGCGAGTCTGGGCATCGCGTAGATGAGCTCCGCCGCCCGAATGGTCGCCGGAGCGGCGATCCCGAGCCCCTCCGCCATCTCTGCCGTCGCCGGCGACGAGCCGTGGACCAAGTCCGGCGGGTTTGACCCCGCTGACTGCTGACTGGGTGGGCCCAGTTGACCCCCTGGGTCACTGACGCGTGGGCCCCAGGCCACTAATGAACCAGGATTAGGATTAACTTAAATTAGTTAAACTAATGACCCTGACAGGCGGGACCCACTAGTCAGCCTCTCTCCCTGCCCTGTTACACTGACCAGTGGCCCCCACACGTCAGGTTTGACTGGGACAGCCGCCTTTGACCTGCTGACGCAATGCTGTTGTCATGCTGACGCAATATATCTTTTCTGGAATTAAAATAACTCAGGAAATTCCAGAAAATACCCAAAACTTCAAAAATTCATAGAAATTCAACCATAACTCCAAATGAGACAAATTATATATGTAAAATTATCAGAAAAATTCAAGAAATCCATCTGTACCATTTTCATGCATGTTTGAACAATGTTTGTCCCCTGTTTTGGACAAAACAAATAAAGGGCATTTAAATAATCATATATGGGGTTGGAATTTGAACCTTGCACTCAAACCAACTCCATTTAAATTATAGCTAGTTGCATTAGCTCAAGACACATCCATATTGCCATGTCATAGCATGCATCATATTGTTGCATATCGTCATGTGTTGATTGTGCTCGGTTGTGTTCTTCGTGGTAGGTTCTGCCTCCGAGGATATTCACGAGTATCCAACTGAAGGGCAGTATCCCGTCACCACTCCATCAGGCAAGCAACCATTGATCATTCCGATACAACCCATATTCTCGCTCCTGCTCTTGTTTACTGCATTAAGACAACACGATTCAAACTGCTGTGTGCTACGGTAGTTGAACCCTTATCCTCTGCATGACCTGTCATTGCCACAGTAACTAGATGAAACCCTCTAGCATGTGTAGGAGTTGATTGAGCCATGTTTTGTGATTCCTACCTTGCTATGCCTGCTATGCTTAGAGTTGTGTCAGGTCTGGTTCATCTGGGTGATGGGCTAGAGTGAAATGCTTGTGCCAGTAATATGAGGGATTTGTTGAACATGTTTTGGTAAAGGTATCGATGAGAGGCCATGTAGGAGTACATGGTGGGTTGTTTCATTGAGGCCGTCCATAAGAACCGAGATCTGAATGTGTGATTTAAGATGCAGTTACTACCGTACATTGGGCCCGAAAAAAATGGACCCTCTCGGCTTCTTAGCCACCCTAGTACTCTGTCCAGGAGTTGCAAATAGTTTCTGGTGCTTGTAGGATATGTGTTGGCGGCCGTGCGTAGCGCTGACCCTAGGGGTGGGCTATGTTGCGGTAGATACACCGTGGCACGGTGTACCGAGTCACCCGTTTGGTGTCTCGGGAACCCTGTTCACATCGTTTGGGGCCGTATGTGGAAACCTCGGCTGGACTCCCTGCGGATGGAACCTGGATAGGCGATAACCTGGACTAGGGGCTTAGGTGATTAGGTAGGCCGTGGCCGACACCCTCGCTGGGCTTCCGCTTGAAGGTTGCCGAGTACATGTCGTGTAGACGGCGGTAAGCGGTGAAAGCGTGTATGACGAAGTACACCCCTGCAGGGTATAAAACTATTCGAATAGCCGCGTCCGCGGTAAAGGACTACTTGATTGCATATACAGTTCATAGACAAGTTAATGGATACTACTAAAAGACTCAAGATAAGTGTGAGTACCGAGGATGGCCCCCTCACAGGAAACGAGGGAGGATCCTCGGTGGGGTATTGTGATGGTGAGTAGTGGACTCGTGTGCGAAAACTATTTTGCTAAAAGATTCCGTAGGATAGCTTAGCCAAGAGTCAAAGCTGGCTTGCTGCATAAACCCCACCACCTTCTTGAGAATGAGCATGTACAGTAGGTTCTGATGTAAGACTTGCTGAGTACTTTTGTACTCATGTTTGCTTATTTATTGTTTTCAGACGACAACACTGCCCCCTCCGATGGGTTTTACGTAGATCTTGACGTCGACGAGTGACTAGACACCCAGGTGGTGATCCAGGCCATGGAGGGCCCTATGTAGATAGACAGGCTTCGAGAAGCCTTCTTTCTTTTTAGAGTCTGTACTCAGACTAGTTGCTTCCGCATGTGCTTGTATGATTGTATGACTTGAGTGTCGGGTCATGTGACCCCTACCTGTATGGATATGTTATGTATGGCTCCCTGGAGCCTTTAAATAAAGTACTTGAGTTGTAGAGTTTTGTTGTGATGCCATGTTGTATGTACCCATATCGAGCATATTGTATGTATGTTTGAAATGCTTGGTATGAGTGGGATCCGACAATCTAGTTGTTTGCCCTTCGCAACCTTTCTTATGGGGAAATGTAGTCTAGTGCTCCTCGAGCCATAGTAGTCCGCTACAGCCCGGTTCACCGGAGTCCTGCTAGCCCAGCACTACTGTTCAGGACACTTGACTGGCCGGCATGTGTTTCACTTCGTCCCTATGTCTGTCCCTTCGGGGAAATGTCACGCGGTGATCTCCGGAGTCCTGTCTAGCCTGCTACAGCCCGGGATTCCCCGGAGTCCTGCTAGCCCAGTGCTACAGCCCGGAATCACTCGTTGATGACCGACATGTTCGTTGTGATTCATGTATGCCTGTCTCCATAGGTCTGTGCCGCTTTGGGTTCACGACTAGCCATGTCGGCCCGGGTTCTCGGTCATATGGATGCTAGCGACATTGTCATATACGTGAGCCAAAAGGCGCAAACGGTTCCGGGCCTTGGTAAGGCGACACCCGTGGGATACCGTGCGTGAGGCCGCAAAGTGATATGAGGTGTTACCGGCTAGATCGATGTGGCTTAGAATCGGGGTCCTGACAGCGTTGGTATCAGAGCCGGACTGCCTGTAGGTTCGTTCAGCCAAACTGGTCGATGTCGAGTCTAGAAATGCTTTAGTTATATGTAAGGGAATTGATTGTGGGAGGGAACGTAAGGTTCTTTTACTCCTTTACCCTATGCTTCTGATCTGAGTCATTCTCTTCTCATTCAACGTGGGTTATGGACTAGGCTCTCTTCTTCTACCAGGTTCACGTGTTACTAATCCGTAGTAGCTCATAGGATTTTTGTTACGAGTTTCAGTCCAGTTTCTACTATTTTAGTACGTGGCTATTTGAATCAGAACCTTGATATGATGCTGTTGAGCGGTATTGTGAACTGTTGTGGATGTCTCAAATCTTTTTCTGAGCATTTACAGCCGTTATGCTGCCCAATTTTCCCTAGGAATTCTGATGTCTTTGTCTTGTGGCTATGCTTTCAGATGGACAACCAGTCTCAAAATCAAGTGGTTCGCCTGACCAGGTGCCTCGACGTGCCCGGTCATACTGCTATGTTGGTCCGGGTCATGATCGAGACAGGATACCGTTGGTATCCCGAATACACTGTTGAAGAGCAGTTCCGTGACTTTAATCAAAGCCAGTATTTATGCACCGTCAGGATATTTCCTTCCTATCCTGGATCTACCGAGCCCCTTCACTGTTCCTATGGACTTGGAGTTACCATTGAGATGGCTGTGCAGGATGCTGCCTATTCCATGATGACCATCTTGCGAGTCCGGACTGGCCTGCTTCGGAACACTGACTTCCGTTACATGCCAGCTTCACTTCTGGGAGCGCAGGGATATCTTCAGGCTATCTATGCTGACTCCACTCAGGAGGACTCATTAACTCGTACCACCGCTGAGATGCTCGAAGATAAGGACCGAGAGAATCGGGCCTTGAGGCTGGAGCTCTTCAATACCCGTGCTGATCATTGGGCCACATTGACTCGGTTTGCACCCGCGGTGCAAGCTGGATGTATGGATACCAGGGATCTGTATCCTGTAAGAGCAGCTCTGCCAGACATGGTGGATTGGCGTGATGTGGGAGGCATCACCCCACCCCTTGGTCCCCGCAGGCCACCGTTTGTTGGTCCAAGACCTTATCCTAGCCCCTATGGTCCACAGGCTCCTCAGGACCGTCTGTTTCCGGATGATCACGTTGAACTTCCAGGCTATGGAGGTGACTTCTATGAGGACTACTACGGAGCTATCTGAGTTAGTAGTAGTACCACTAGTATTGTAGTAGTTGTATCTCCACTGTCCTGTGTGACTTGTGGAATACGACTTGGTGTGTAATCGATTCCGGAGGTGTAGACAAATAAGGTATAGGGACTCGGAATGCCTCCGATGAGATGTAACGTCTACCTTCATAGTTGTACTGTAGCATGGGCTTGTACTAAACTATGTATGACGAGTATGACCGTTGGTGTATATATGGCAGTTTTATATTACCATGGCATATGAATGAGCATCTCTGCATTCCGCGTTATCCTTTACATTCTGCACTTCCCTGTTAAGTTTGAGCCATCCTTGTCTAAACCGTTGTCTTGTTTCCTTCTAGGATGGTCAACACCCGCGGAAACCCTGCTGCCCCAGAGCAGGGGGAAGCCAATGCAGCTAGAGGTGAAAATTTGCCTCACCCGCCTTCCCTGGCCGAAGTAATGCTGGAGGCGGAAAGGAACAAGCGTGAGACCAACCGCCTGCTGGAGCGGATTGAGCAGAACACTGCACGCCACCCACGAAATGCCTTGGTGTCAATCAACGACTTCATCAAGCTGTACCCACCAAAGTTTAACCATTCCGTCGAGCCCCTCGACGCGGATGATTGGCTTCGCAGCATCACCCACAAGCTACGTTCTGCCAACGTAGCTGAAGCCGACAAGGTTACCTATGCTGCTTATCATCTTGAGGGCCCCGCTAGCCATTGGTGGGAAAACTACGAAGCTATGCGCCCGGTCGGCCAAATCACTACCTGGGCTGAGTTCAGCGAGGCTTTCCGTGAGCATCACATTCCGGAAGGTCTCATGGATCACAAGAGGGAGGAGTTCTGCAACTTCACCCAAGGAAGGCTGACTGTGGATGCATATAGCCGAGAATTTGGGAACCTGGCACGCTATGCTCCTGAAGAGGTTTCTACTGACGCCAAGAAGCAGGCAAGGTTCCGTAAGGGACTTAGCCCTGAGCTTCGCCGCGATCTACGTCTGCACGAGTGCACATCCTTCCAGAAGTTGGTAAATAAAGCTATCAGTGCTGAGACAGGCCAGACTGATTATGACGCTTCACGCAAGCATTCTCGTGATTTTGGGTCTTCATCCGGCTCTGGAGCTCAGAAGCGCCGGGTGTGGATTCCAAGCACCGCACTGCCACCCAGATTCACCCCGAGGCCATCCTTTGAGGCGCCTCGTCCCAACCAGCAAATTGCACCGTCCAAGTCCTATGGTGGCCCCGCTGCTAATGTTGCTCCACGCCCCACTATGGTAACATGCTTCAAGTGTGGAGAACCGGGTCACTATAGTCGAGAGTGTCCCCAGAACAACCCCAATCAAGCTGGAAAGTCCGTTGGCCGTGGTAAGCCCGCGGGAAAGACTTTCTACGCCAAGCCGGCCACTACTGCACGTGGCCATGTCAACTATGTCTCAGCCGAAGAGGCTCATGAGGATCCCAACGTCGTCCTTGGTACACTCCTTGTTAACTGCCATCCGGCATCTGTTCTTTTCGATACTGGAGCATCTCATTCATTCATATCCGAGAATTATGCTCGGTTGCATAACACGACATTCTGTGACATGCCCACTTCCATGGTAATTCAAACTCCGGGTTCCCAATGGCAAACTTCTAGGGTAAGCCATGGGAACGAAATTCTTGTCGATAGGCTTGTCTTAGTTGCATCTTTAGTAGCTCTCAAGTCCTCCGACATAAACATCATCTTGGGTATGGACTGGATGTCGGCTCATTATGCCAAGATCGATTGTGCCACTAGAACCGTTCAACTTACTCATCCCTCGGGCAAGACAGTTAACATCTTAGCTCGAGTGGCCAAGCGCCAACTTTACTCTCTCAATGCCAACCCCCTTCCAGACCTTGAGGACGTTCCGGTAGTCCGAGACTTCCCGGATGTGTTTCCGGAAGAACTGCCAGGTGTTCCACCTGACCGGGATGTCGAGTTTGTGATAGACCTTGTTCCAGGAACCATTCCAATTGCTAGAAGACCCTACAAGATGGCACCCTTAGAACTAGCCGAGCTTAAGAACCAACTCGATGAGTCCTTGAACAAAGGGTTCATCCGTCCTAGCTCCTCTCCTTGGGCTTGCCCCGTCCTCTTCGTCAAGAAGAAGGATGGAACGGATCGAATGGTTGTGGATTACCGACCTGTCAATCTGGTCACCATCAAGAACAAATACCCGCTTCCCAGGATCAACGACCTGTACGATCAGCTCGCTGGATCCTCAGTCTTCTCCAAGATGGATTTGAGGTTGGGCTACCATCAAATCAAAATCAGAAATGGGGACATTCCCAAAACGGCTTTTGTCACTCGTTATGGCCAATACGAGTACACCGTCATGTCCTTCGGTTTAACCAATGCCCCGGCCACTTTCTCCCGGTTAATGAACTCGGTTTTCATGGAGTACTTGGACAAATTCGTCGTAGTATACCTCGATGACATACTCATCTACTCCAAAAATGAAGAGGAACATGCCGAACATCTAAGACTGGTATTGATGAAACTTCGAGAGCATCGCCTTTATGCCAAATTCTCCAAGTGTGAATTTTGGTTGTCAGAAGTGACCTATCTAGGCCATGTAATCTCTGGTAAGGGTATTGCTGTCAATCCCGAGCGAGTTCAAGCCGTCCTTGATTGGACTCCACCTGTTTCGGTCAAGCAAGTTCGAAGTTTCCTTGGCCTAGCGAGCTATTGCCGCCGCTTCGTCGAGAATTTCTCCAAGGTTGCTAAACCTCTAACTGAACTCCTCAAGAAAGATAAAAAGTTCGAGTGGACTCCACAGTGCGAGTTCAGTTTTCAGGAACTGAAAAGACGCCTGACATCTGCTCCCGTACTGGTACCACCAGATTTCTCCAAGGACTTCATTATCTATTGCGACGCCTCGCGACAAGGACTAGGTTGCATACTCATGCAAGATCGTCAGGTAATTGCCTATGCCTCGCGGCAATTACACCCACATGAGGAAAATTATCCCACACATGATCTAGAGCTTGCAGCTGTAGTCCATGCACTCAAAACCTGGCGACATTACCTCCTCGGTAATCGTTGCGAGATCTTCACCGATCACCAAAGCTTGAAATATATCTTCACCCAACCAGATTTGAATCTCAGGCAGAGACGTTGGGTTGAGTTGATCTCGGATTACGACTTAGGAATAACTTACACCCCTGGCAAAGCCAATGTCATGGCTGATGCACTAAGTCGTAAGTCCTATTGTAACAACCTGATGTTACAACAAAGTCAACCACTTCTCCATGAGGAATTCCGCAAGCTTAATCTTCACATTGTTCCTCAAGGATTCCTATCCGCCCTGGTAGCGGAACCTACCCTTACGGATTAGGTCATCAAGGCGCAGAAGATAGATCCGGGAATTTCCCGTATCAAGAGAAACGTTAGAAGAGGAGTCGCGAATTGTTTCTCCATTGATGACCAAGGTGTTGTATACTTTGGGGATCGCCTAGTGGTTCCGAAGGCGCGAAACCTGAGGCGACTGATCCTTAAGGAAGCTCATGAATCCCCTCTCACCATTCATCCCGGTAGTACCAAAATGTATCAAGACCTACGCCAGAGGTTTTGGTGGACTAGGATGAAGAGGGAAATTGCTCAATACATTGCTAATTGCGATGTTTGTCGTCGTGTTAAAGCAGAGCATCAACGGCCTGCTGGCACCCTTCAACCTTTGGCTATTCCTGAATGGAAATGGGACAAAATCAGTATGGATTTCATCACTGGGTTTCCCAGGACCAAGAGGGGAAATAATGCCATCTTCGTCGTGATCGACCGTCTTTCCAAAGTAGCCCATTTTCTACCTGTTCGAGAGAGTATCACCGCTAGCCAGCTAGCTGACTTATACATCTCCCGAATAGTGTCTCTTCATGGTGTCCCGTTGGAAATTAACTCAGACCGTGGAAGTCTCTTCACCTCTCGATTTTGGGAAAGTTTCCAAAATGCTATGGGAACTCATCTCTCCTTTAGCACCGCCTTCCATCCTCAATCAAGTGGTCAAGTAGAGCGAGTAAATCAAATTCTGGAAGATATGCTCCGAGCTTCTGTTATCTCGTTCGGAATGAGTTGGGAGAAATGCCTTCCATTCGCGGAGTTTGCCTATAACAATAGCTATCAAGCTAGTTTGGGCAAGGCTCCCTTCGAAGTTCTCTATGGACGAAAATGTCGAACGCCGCTTAACTGGTCAGAAACCGGGGAAAGACAACTCTTTGGCCCGGATATGATTCAAGAAGCAGAAGAGCAGGTTCGCGTTATTCGTGAGAAATTGAAAACGGCCCAATCTCGCCAAAAGAGTCAATATGATCGTAAGCATAAGCCTATGACATTTGAAATTGACGAGAAAGCTTACCTTCGGGTTACCCCGTTAAAGGGAACCCATCGCTTCGGTATCAAAGGCAAATTGGCTCCTCGTTACATTGGACCCTTTCGCATTATTGCCAAACGAGGAGAAGTTGCCTACCAATTGGAACTACCTCCGCATCTTTCCAGAGTTCACGACGTCTTCCACGTTTCGCAACTCAGGCGTTGCTTCGCGGATCCTATCCCTGGAGTGGACCACGAAACGCTTGATTTACAAGATAACCTTTCATATCGGGAATACCCCGTTCGTATCCTTGATCAAGCCGAGCGTACCACTCGACGTCATAATATCAAGCTTCTCAAGGTTCAATGGTCACACCATTCCGAGGAAGAAGCCACTTGGGAAAGGGAGGCTCGTCTTCGACTCGAGTACCCCGCCTTCTTCCCAGATGATCCTAAATCTCGGGACGAGATTCTATTGAGTGGGGGTGAGTTGTCACACCCTAGCTAGGTTATGCATTAGAGTGTGCATCATGTCTACTTTCATCAGAAATGGAAATGGGGAAAGCAGAACCCCCAGCACCCCCCCCCCCTGAAATCAACTAGGGTTTACTAAAAATAAATTCAATGAACCTGAAATGCCCTTCAGAAATGATCACCCTCTTTGCCTTGGGTTAGAACCCTTGGGAAAAATGGTGAATATAATTTTAGGTCATCCAAAAAGGGGCATTGATTTAATTCATAATATTTGAATTTGGGCATTTAAATACTATTAAATAATTCAAATGCTCAAATAATGTTGGAATTATTTTTGGTCCACTGAAATATTTCAGAAAGTGTCCATAAATATTTTCAGGATTTTATAAAATGATTTAGTATTTAAACTAAATCAAAACAGAATAGCAAAAATAGAAAATAAAATAAATTAGAAGAAAGAACAGAGACTTACCTGGCGCCACCAGCCGGCCCAGCACTGTAGCTGGACGGCCCAGCCCACCAGGCGACGCCAGTCGTCCCCTAGCTCCTGCCAGGAGGACGCCGGGCGTGTGCCCGCGGCGCGCCGGCACGCGCGCGGCCACGGACGGCCACCTCCTGCTTCGGCCGCCTCCCCGACGTCGCTATGGACGCCACGCACCCCCTGGCCCTCTCATTCACTCTCCCTCGCTCTCCCTCCTCCTCTGTCCTCTCCTCGCAGCACACCCGAGCGCCGCCGTCGCCACCGCACGCTGTAGCCGCAGCCACCGTGCTCCCCTCGCCTCGTTGTGGTGTCCAAAAGCTCCGCCTCCTCCCTCTGAAGCTCTCCGCCGAGCCACAAGACGCCGGACGCCCTGTGGAACCGCCGTTGCCATCATCCTCCTCCTCGGGCACCGCCGATCGCCGACTTCGATTCGCCATCGTCAACGCCTCCCCGAGCCCACTGGCCTGCTCAGCAACTCCGCCGTGAGCTCCCCTTCCTCCTCCCCCTAGCCCCGTAGCTCGAGCGCCCCCCTAGCCCTGCCGGCCACCTTGGCCGAGAACTCGGCTCCGCCGTTCATGGCACCGCCGTGGCCAGGGGCCAAGCCAGCCGCAACCGAGCCCGTCGTCGTGTTCCTGGTGACGCCAGGAACCCGTAGGACCTATCCGCATGCCTCCCCGCGCCTTATAGCCTCGAACCCGAGCTCGCCCGAGCTCCGGCCGCCGCCTCGAGCCTGATTCCGGCGAGCTCCGGCCGCCCCGCAGCCTCCCGTGTGTCCCACTGGATTCGCGCGAGTCTGGGCATCGCGTAGATGAGCTCCGCCGCCCGAATGGTCGCCGGAGCGGCGATCCCGAGCCCCTCCGCCGTCTCTGCCGTCGCCGGCGACGAGCCGTGGACCAAGTCCGGCGGGTTTGACCCCGCTGACTGCTGACTGGGTGGGCCCAGTTGACCCCCTGGGTCACTGACGCGTGGGCCCCAGGCCACTAATGAACCAGGATTAGGATTAACTTGAATTAGTTAAACTAATGACCCTGACAGGCGGGACCCACTAGTCAGCCTCTCTCCCTGCCCTGTTACACTGACCAGTGGCCCCCACACGTCAGGTTTGACTGGGACAGCCGCCTTTGACCTGCTGACGCAATGCTGTTGTCATGCTGACGCAATATATCTTTTCTGGAATTAAAATAACTCAGGAAATTCCAGAAAATACCCAAAACTTCAAAAATTCATAGAAATTCAACCATAACTCCAAATGAGACAAATTATATATGTAAAATTATCAGAAAAATTCAAGGAATCCATCTGTACCATTTTCATGCATGTTTGAACAATGTTTGTCCCCTGTTTTGGACAAAACAAATAAAGGGCATTTAAATAATCATATATGGGGTTGGAATTTGAACCTTGCACTCAAACCAACTCCATTTAAATTATAGCTAGTTGCATTAGCTCAAGACACATCCATATTGCCATGTCATAGCATGCATCATATTGTTGCATATCGTCATGTGTTGATTGTGCTCGGTTGTGTTCTTCGTGGTAGGTTCTGCCTCCGAGGATATTCACGAGTATCCAACTGAAGGGCAGTATCCCGTCACCACTCCATCAGGCAAGCAACCATTGATCATTCCGATACAACCCATGTTCTCGCTCCTGCTCTTGTTTACTGCATTAAGACAACACGATTCAAACTGCTGTGTGCTACGGTAGTTGAACCCTTATCCTCTGCATGACCTGTCATTGCCACAGTAACTAGATGAAACCCTCTAGCATGTGTAGGAGTTGATTGAGCCATGTTTTGTGATTCCTACCTTGCTATGCCTGCTATGCTTAGAGTTGTGTCAGGTCTGGTTCATCTGGGTGATGGGCTAGAGTGAAATGCTTGTGCCAGTAATATGAGGGATGTGTTGAACATGTTTTGGTAAAGGTATCGATGAGAGGCCATGTAGGAGTACATGGTGGGTTGTTTCATTGAGGCCGTCCATAAGAACCGAGATCTGAATGTGTGATTTAAGATGCAGTTACTACCGTACATTGGGCCCGAAACAAATGGACCCTCTCGGCTTCTTAGCCACCCTAGTACTCTGTCCAGGAGTTGCAAATAGTTTCTGGTGCTTGTAGGATATGTGTTGGCGGCCGTGTGTAGCGCTGACCCTAGGGGTGGGCTATGTTGCGGTAGATACACCGTGGCACGGTGTACCGAGTCACCCGTTTGGTGTCTCGGGAACCCTGTTCACATCGTTCGGGGCCGTATGTGGAAACCTCGGCCGGACTCCCTGCGGATGGAACCTGGATAGGAGATAACCTGGACTAGGGGCTTAGGTGATTAGGTAGGCCGTGGCCGACACCCTCGCTGGGCTTCCGCTTGAAGGTTGCCGAGTACATGTCGTGTAGACGGCGGTAAGCGGTGAAAGCGTGTATGACGAAGTACACCCCTGCAGGGTATAAAACTATTCGAATAGCCGCGTCCGCGGTAAAGGACTACTTGATTGCATATACAGTTCATAGACAAGTTAATGGATACTACTAAAAGACTCAAGATAAGTGTGAGTACCGAGGATGGCCCCCTCACAGGAAACGAGTGAGGATCCTCGGTGGGGTATTGTGATGGTGAGTAGTGGACTCGTGTGCGAAAACTATTTTGCTAAAAGATTCCGTAGGATAGCTTAGCCAAGAGTCAAAGCTGGCTTGCTGCATAAACCCCACCACCTTCTTGAGAATGAGCATGTACAGTAGGTTCTGATGTAAGACTTGCTGAGTACTTTTGTACTCATGTTTGCTTATTTATTGTTTTCAGACGACAACACTGCCCCCTCCGATGGGTTTTACGTAGATCTTGACGTCGACGAGTGACTAGACACCCAGGTGGTGATCCAGGCCATGGAGGGCCCTATGTAGATAGACAGGCTTCGAGAAGCCTTCTTTCTTTTTAGAGTCTGTACTCAGACTAGTTGCTTCCGCATGTGCTTGTATGATTGTATGACTTGAGTGTCGGGTCATGTGACCCCTACCTGTATGGATATGTTATGTATGGCTCCCTGGAGCCTTTAAATAAAGTACTTGAGTTGTAGAGTTTTGTTGTGATGCCATGTTGTATGTACCCATATCGAGCATATTGTATGTATGTTTGAAATGCTTGGTATGAGTGGGATCCGACAATCTAGTTGTTTGCCCTTCGCAGCCTTTCTTATGGGGAAATGTAGTCTAGTGCTCCTCGAGCCATAGTAGTCCGCTACAGCCCGGTTCACCGGAGTCCTGCTAGCCCAGCACTACTGTTCAGGACACTTGACTGGCCGGCATGTGTTTCACTTCGTCCCTATGTCTGTCCCTTCGGGGAAATGTCACGCGGTGATCTCCGGAGTCCTGTCTAGCCTGCTACAGCCCGGGATTCCCCGGAGTCCTGCTAGCCCAGTGCTACAGCCCGGAATCACTCGTTGATGACCGACATGTTCGTTGTGATTCATGTATGCCTGTCTCCATAGGTCTGTGCCGCTTTGGGTTCACGACTAGCCATGTCGGCCCGGGTTCTCGGTCATATGGATGCTAGCGACATTGTCATATACGTGAGCCAAAAGGCGCAAATGGTTCCGGGCCTTGGTAAGGCGACACCCGTGGGATACCGTGCGTGAGGCCGCAAAGTGATATGAGGTGTTACCGGCTAGATCGATGTGGCTTAGAATCGGGGTCCTGACACTCGTCCACCTCTTCCCCGAGCACCACGGCCTCGTCCACGACCTCGCCCCCTCCCTCTTCCCCTTACGGCTGGCTCCGCCACCACGGGTGCGGGAGAGGGAGGGATGCGCTGCCTGGCGGCAACCCTTGCCGCCACTGACGAAGGACCAGGGTTCCCTCTCTCCATGGCGAATGGGAGGAGGGGGAGCAGAAGCTGAAGGAAGGAGAAGATGGGAGGATGCGAGATCACGTCCTCCCCTCCCGCTCTTTATAAAGGAGCGAGGTGGGGGCTCGGCCGCCTCGCTCAACGAATCAAGACGCGGGGAGGTAGGGAGCTGGGGCCGGCCCGCTGCCTCGACCCAAGACGGCCCCGATTCCCGCCTCCGCCGTCCGTGACCCCAAGTGCATGGGAGCCGCATGGCAGGCGTGCAGAACCGAGGCGACAAATGGGGCGGCCACTCCCCACCCCGTGATTGTGGGGAGTGGGCACCTCGAAAACCGCCCGCGATCTCTCCCACGATGCCGCGTTTGACGCGTGCCGTTTGGGAAGGGCGCGGTGGATGTGGAACGAGTTATGGCGTGACCTAGGCCGCACGTGCCCGTGCACTGTTTTGGGCCTGGCCCAACAGCGCTCGGCACCGTGTATGGCCCAGGCCCGGGGGCTCCTGTCGGTGTACTAAAGTAGGGGTACCTTAGTACCCTGAACTTGTGCACGAGCAGTCGCAGCGACCCGCGGCAAGGCTTGCCGGGCGACCGCCAAGACCCTCCGTGGCTCCTTCAGAGCCATTCAAGAACAAAGTATCCAAGAGAAAAACAAGGCCTCGGCAAGAGGAGCTTGCCGGGAAGGAGACAAGGCCCCGGCAAGAGGAGCTTGCCGGGAGGGAAACGAGACCCCGGCAAGAGGAGCTTGCCGGGAAGACCAACCAAAGCATCTCAAGAAGCTCGTTGCGGCGCACCGCGCGCCCCGACAAGGCCCGGTGAGCGACAAGCTCCCGGACACGACAAGACAACATCCGCGGCAAGGCACTTGCCGCGGCAAGCTACTACCCCGCAGCCCGCGCTCCAGCTCACCCACCAACGTGTCGCCCTGGGACCATTCCTGGCGTACGTGGCGGGAGGCTGGGCAGCCGGGGGCATGCGGTGGCAAGCAGACGCTGACAAGGAACCATCATGGCAAACGGTGGCGTTCCTAGCGGTCCCTCTCTGGGCCGTCAAGGTGACACAGACGGGCATTTAATGCCCTTGTCCCCTGCCGTCAGAGTTAGGTAGGATGCGACATGTAGGCGGTGGAGCCAACTACCACCCCTTTTACATTTTTACCCTCACCTCTGTTGCCACGTGTCGGTGACCCCTTAGACATATAAAAGGAGGCCCATGCGCAACAGAGAAGGGGGGGATAGCCATTCTCACGCTCGGTCTCGCCAGCTGCTTGAGTGTACTGTAGCACTCGCCGCTCCCGAGCCAAAACCCTAGTGGTGTACCCTTTGTAACTGTTACCGCTGAAACGGTGAACCTATCTCCGACACTCCTCCCAGTCGCCGTAGACTCCGGAAACCTTACCCTTGTACACGACATACGACGGCATCTCTATGCACAAGCCAAACAACAGACAATACATACACAAGCAATATATAAGTATGCAACAAAAGGATCGGAAGAGAAAAGTAAGACATTAATAGCACGATTCATGGTCCTACTAATAAATAGCATCGATTACATCTAAGTTGAACGACTGTCCAAACCAAAGAGACATACAATTCATTAAAGTTTAATTACAACATGAGCCAATCAATGTTTCAGAACTACACATCACTACTTTCGACTCGACTCATGGACAGGAGCGTGGATGAAGCCGCTGTCTGTCGTGATGGTCATGAAATCGCGGGCGTTGTCAGCCTGCATTTGTAGCATTCCGTCTATCTCAATGTTGGACGGTTGATATCTGAGGAAGAACTGCGCCGAGGTATGAACACTGGTAGAAAAACCAGAACCGGGACTAAAGGCCCTCCACGTGGCCGGTCCACCTTTAGTCCCGGTTGGTAATACCAACCGGTACTAAAGGAAATTTCCTGATTTTTCTTTTTGAATTTTTTTTGATTTTTTTTTGATTTTTTTTGAATTTTTTTTATTTTCAAATTTCTGAATTATTTTAACCTCTAATCTCTAATCACCCCTCATCACTGCTCAATTTAATCTCTAATCACCCCTCATCATTCCAAATCATCTCACTTCCCGAACGGTCACCCATCCTCTCACTACTCCAGCCTGAGCACGCTTAACTTCCGGGTTCTATTCTCCCTCGTTTCCAAGTCTGCACTTGTTGTTTTCCTGACAATAGTAAGATGTCAATCCTATTAACCCTCAGAAATTTAGCTTGAGCATTAAGTCACATATTTCACTGTTTGAGTTTAAAACTATTGTTCTAAAAAACAATAATTTTTTAGTAACACTAATATTTTTGAATAAGTACTTTGACCATTGTTTGACCAAGTTTGACCATAGTTTGACCAGATTTGACCAAAATTCAAAAAAGGTGAAATAATTATTTAATAACACTAATATTCTTGAATAATTATTTAGTAACACTAATACTTCTTGAATAAGTATTTAAAAAAACTGAAATTTAAAAAAACTGAAATTTGAGCATAACTTTTTTCCTTTTGGAATTTGAGGATTCTAGAAATTTGCAAACAGGCCGTAGGCAGTCTCCATCGGATGTAACTTTTCGAGTAGATGATTTTTCATATAAAAAACTTTTTCATCCGAGTTCGTATGCAAAAGTTATGCGCATTTTACAAATTCCAGAGAGATTTTGTAAATAAATTCGAAATTCATATTTGTAAATTTTCCCAACAACTAGACCACATATCACATGTGAAACTTATTTTCTTTTATTTTTTTGACATTTACATCATTTTCTTTTATTTTTTTAAAAACTGAAAAGGCGATCCACGGGGAGGGGGGGTATAGTTTGAAAATGGGACCTTTAGTACTGGTTCGTGGCACGAACCGGGACTAAAGGTCTCATCCCCATTAGTCCCGGTTCATGCCTCAAACCAGGACTAAAGGTCTAATCTTTAGTCCCGGTTTGTGGCACGAACCGGGACCAATAGTTGTGGGCCAGGAGCGAGGCCCATTGGTCCCGGTTCATCCCACCAACCGGGACCAAAACGTCTAGATGAACCGGGACTAATGCCTTAGCCGCACGAACCGGGACCACTGCTCACATTAGTCCCGGTTCTAGACTGAACCGGGACTAATGGGCTGAGGCGGCCTGGACCATAGCCCCTTTTTCTACTAGTGGAAGGACATCTTGATGGATGATGTTCGCAAACTCTGACTGGATGCGAAAGAATTCTTGTCTGATGTCCGCGTCCTGGATTGCCGACAAGCTCGTGGCCCAATCTTTGAGATTATTTGGTAGCAGAAGGTGATGATGGTCCCTTACGATCGCCCGCATGTGATGGAGGGCGTAGTAGGCATCCTTCTGACTACCAGGCGGCTGCTTGACGTAGCAGAACGTCGTATTGTGGGTGAACACGTGCTTGCTGTACTTACGAACTGCCCTGATGAAGGTGCCTCCAGATTTGGCATAGCCAGGGAGAACATCATCAAGAACTTTCTTGATATTTGTGTAGTCTATCTTGGAGTTACGGTTCGGGTCGAAATACGTGGCCATGGAATATTTCGGGCTTAAGAGGATGAGTGTGCAATCTGTGTCACTGCACAGAACACGGAATGTTAGAAAAAAAAGAACGATCGAAATCTAAGAAATCATATATTACGGGGCGGTTAAGGGATGACTTACTCGGGAAAGTAAGGCACAAGGAAGTTATCCTTATCTGGGTTTGCCAGAATGATGTCTTCGAGGTGTGAACTCGCGACTTGGCGGTCCCCAGCGCTGCTCAAGAGCTTGGCACGCATGTAGAAGGGGTCAACGATCACGATGTCCGGGGTCTTGTCTCTAATGATCCGCATCTCCATACTCAGCGAAAACAGCCGAAGGTGTAGTGCAGCGGATGAAGGTTGAACATAGCAAAGATGTCATCAAACCGCAGGACGATCGTACCCCCGATGGCGCCATCCACAAAGCCCTTGCCCTCTGGCACCTTGGCCATGAAAACCAGGTATGCCACATCATTCTCTCTGAGACGCCGCTTCTCCAAAGAAAGAACATTGTCGTGCAGACTCCGCATAGCACCGGTTGCAGCACTGGGCATATTTGTCGGTAGCATCGCCCTACCCGCCACATGCACCCTCCTCGAGATATCCTTAGGTGAAGGTGGCCCGTCCTGAGCACGGATCATACTCGGTGCCGGCTGGCTCGCACCGGCGGCCTTTTTAGTCGGCCGTTTCTGACCCTTCTTCTTGATCTGCTGTAATGGGACCGAGTTCTGCTCACAGACCGCCTTCTTGAGCATGTTGGGGCTGATAATATTTGGCACCTCCGCTATCTGAGGCTCGGTGAAGGCGGCAGCTGGAGGCGTCTCCTGAGAACTGAACGCCAGACGACGCCTATTGCAATTGGGTTTCTCCGTCGTACCAGCTAGATCGCGGTCGTCTTGTTTGGGTTCTTGAGAAGGAGGCCCGCAGAACTCGTCACCGTACCCATGTTCGGCAAAGTACTTATCGACGTTGGTAAATGTACCATCGTCGTTGTCGTCGTCGTCCGGATCCTGTGCCATATGCATGTCCGGATCCTGTGCCATAGGGATGCCTGGCATGTCCGGTAGCGTTGCGGCGTTCTTGCCATGGCTTGGCGCCGGCATGACTGGCGGTCTTGTCTGTGGGGTGGTGTACCCCGCCCCCAAACGAATCTGGCTCTTCGGCCAAAGTAGGGGCCAGCTTACGCAGGCGCTGAGGGTCATCTCATCTTCTTCGTCGGCCCCAGCGGGTCGAATCGGAGGTAACAGCTCGTCGCAGCCTGGCAGCACCCGAACCACTTCAACCCTATACATTGTGGGTGGCATCGGATTACCGTGGAACACGGGGTTGCCCGGTTGAACGATTCTTCCCTTGGCGACATCAACCAACTCGCCGCCCATGAAGTGCAGGAGAGTGCAAGGAATGTTGGCGGCGCCCTGCGAAAACATGTAGGGCGTCAGGGATGCCCAGTCAAAGGCAAGGAGATGAAGTCCTCGGCCGAGAGGCTTAGTTACCGTGATGCCGTCGAGCTCGGCTAATGTCGAGGCACCGCCAACGGCGGGCGTGCAACTGACGGAGGGGCCGCTTGCTGGCGAGGTGCATCATGCTGTGCAGGAACGTCGGCCCGAGTTGGATGATATCCTCCATGATATGGACCAGCAGATGCACCATAACGTCGAAGAATGCGGGCGGGAAGTACATCTCAAGCTCGCATAGTATCACCACGATCTCTTCCTGTAGCCTTCTGAGTTGCCTCACGCCAATCGACTTCCGAGAGATGACGTCGAAAAAGTTGCATAGGCCAAATAGCGTTTCACGGACGTGCGTGTCCATGATCCCACGAATTACAACTGGAAGTATCTGCGTCATCAGCACGTGATAGTCGTGAGACTTCATCCCGCTGAACTTCTGCTTCGCTGGGTCTAGGTATCTGCTTATCTTCCCCGCGTAACCGTAAGGAAGTTTTACTCCTACGAGGCAGGTGAAAAACTGCTCGATCTCCTCCTGACTTAGAGTGAAGCACACGGGAGGGTAGTCACTTCCGGTCTTCTTGGCCTTTTTGCCTTTGCGACGAGTTTCTGTGTCCTGCTTCGCCTCATCATCATCATCATCATCATCATTAGCGTGAAGCTCCTGCCTGATGCCCATTGATTTCAAGTCTGCCCTTGCTTTCGGCCCATCTTTGGTCCTCTCTGGCATGTTGAGCAGGGTACCAAGCAGACTCTCGCACACGTTCTTCGTGATATGCATGGCATCAAGGCTGTGAGGCACACGGTGGATCTTCCAGTACGGCAAGTCCCAGAAAACAGACCTCATTTTCCATACCTTCAGCAGCGGCTCTGGCGCCTTTCGCTTCTTTCCCGGCTCTGGCGCCTTTTGCTTCTTTCCCGGCAGTGGGCAATCTTTCCAATTTTCAACAGCTCGTCTATTTCCTCGCCGCTCCTCGTACGTGGGCGTTTTCAGGGTTCGGTTTCACCATCAAACAGATCCTTGCGTTTCCTCCACGGGTCATCGTCGCGAAGCCACCTTCGATGTCCCATGAACACGGTTTTCGAAGACCCGGGATCTCTATCTAGCTAGCGATACGTTGTGTCATCCATGCATCTTACGTTACTTTCAGGCGGGTATCCTCGGGCCTGCATCCTTCATACAATGGAGTAACCGCGTCTATCTCCAGTTGATCCAGCTTGGCTTTCTCTCGGGCGGCAGCTCTTGCGTTATCCGTTTGCTTGAGAAGCAGCTCTTGAATATGAGGGTCCTGCACCCAGCCTCCATCGTCGTCTGCTCCGGCATCTTCATCTTCATGATCATGCCCTTTGTCTTGATCTTCCTCATCATCATGTACGACATCTTCTACATGATGATTGTGTACAGCATCACCATCGTGATCATGTCCTGGAGATTCTTCGTCTTCTCGCCCGCCCTCGCCGCGGTGGTACTTGTCTTGTTTCCCTTTCTCATTTCTTGCCCGCCCCCCATGGACGACTTCATAGTCATCTTCATCACATTGCCACCGATAGCCATCCATGAAACCACGCAAGAGCAGGTGGTCCCGCACCTTCCCGGAATCCGAGTCCGCAATAAGGCTCTTCAGCTTGCATCTTCGACACAGAGATCTTATCTCCGTCTCGTTCTTTTGAAGCATCTCGGCCTTCGCGGAGCTCAAAAACCTATTCACGATGCCTTCGGCCATCGTGCGGACCATGGTCGCCTGCGGGGTAGAGCAAAACGATATTTTAGAACCAAGAAAAAATTTGGCATGACCTTCCCTAAAAATAGGACCAAAAAGAATGCATAGTGCCAAAATTCTCGCCGAAATGGAAATGAATCAACATTCCGGCAAAATATTGGCAACTATCGCATTTCAAATACCGGTACCTGCAAACACAAACATATATGCAACACCACAAACATACATAGATCTAGCTAGGCCACAAAAAGTGCATGTGCACGTTGTTGGAGCGAGTTAGGGAGAAAAAAAGTAGATCTACATCATGAAGATAGCTTTCCCCTTACTTACCTATCAAAAAAAGGTAATTTCACCACTTAATTTTGATGAATCTATGGTGGAAATGAGGTGAGGAGGAGGAGGCAGCCGAAAGCTTGGAGAAGGAGGTGGAGGGAATGAAGTGGGAAAAGTGAGTGGGTAGGTGTGGGGCTGTCCAAAATATCTTGTTGGGGTCCCAGGTTACTAATGGCGCACCACCTGCAAATGCGCCATTAGTAACCCTGGTTACTAATGGCGCACCGGCAGGTGGTGCGCCATTAGTAGTTTTGCAGAAAAGTAAAATATATATATATATATATATATATATATATATATATATATATATATATATACTAATGGCGCACTTTTACAGGGTGCGCCATTAGTAGTTTAAACTAGTAATGTCGCACTGTTAGGTGGTGCGCCATTAGTAGTTTTGCAAAAAAGAGAATAAAAAAAATTTAGTACTGGCGCGCTCCATGTCTGGTGCGCCATTACCAGTTAGAACTAGTAATGGCGCACTTCGTTAGGATGCGCCATTAGTATGTATGTAAAAAAAATTATTACTAGTGGTGCACCTATTTTCTGATGCACCATTAGTGTCTTCCACACTAATGGCGCATCACCAACTGGTGCGCCATTAGTATATAGTAGTGGCGCACTACTTCCCTGGTGCGTCATTAGTGTCAATCCTATATATAGCCCTTTTCCTAGTAGTGAGAGGACCGCATAGAAGCAATTCAAAAGGAAATTGCGAGATTTTTGCTCGACCAGGTCATAGATCCCAAAGGAGAATAATTTTACCCGCTACCGCCCCCATGAACCACTTCCAATTGTTATCGTGCTCCGAGGGCACCAATTAGGCTAATGCCACTGGCTCCCAAGGCACCAATTAGGAGAAATTATATATAGCTAGCTAATTGTATATGATCGCTTCTACTAGAAATTCTATTTATATATATGCATAACGTGTACAATATGTAGTATCGTAAAATACCAGCAAACGAAAAAGAATTAAATGGAAAAGACAAAATTAAATGAAAAAGAAATCATAAACCCAAAACCCCCCAACCTTTTAATACCGGTTGGTGTCACCAACCGGTACTAAAGGGCTCCCTGCCCCCGAAGCTGCCTCGTGCCACGTGGTTGCCCTTTAGCACCGGTTCGTGCTGAACCGGTACTAAAGGGGGGGGGGGCTTTAGTGCCAACACTTTAGTGCCGGTTACCAAACCGGCACTAAAGGGCCTTACGAACCGGTGCTATTGCCCGGTTCTGCACTAGTGTGATTTGAGGAACCTCCTTTTGCTCGGTTTTGGGAAGGTTCTGCGTGTTTCTTTTTCTATTTTCTTTCTTTCCTTTTTTCACTTTTTCTATTTTCAATACATGCCAACCTTTTTAAATACATGGAGAACATTTTTAAACTTCTCGTTGAACATTTATTCAAATATTTTTACTACGCAGTGGACATTGCTAAACATACGTTGAACATTTCTAAAAAATTAATGAACATTTTCAATAATTATGAACAGTTTCCTCAAGTGTTTATGAAGTTTTAAAATGACACAAACATTTCTTTACATGTTACGAGTACTTTTTAAAATTTTATGAACTATTATTTTTTTCATTTCGTGAACCTTTTTAAAAAATATCATGAACATATTTTTCAATGCCTGACATTTTAAAATGTCACAAAAAATGAATGACAAGATTTTTCTTTTTACGAATTATGCATTTTTTGACATCTATTTATATATATAAAGTATTTGATAGGCTCGCTAGAAAAAAGAGAAATAGAGTAGAAATTCCCATAATAATTAGAAAGATCTAACCATTAATTAGGTGGGCCTTTCGTAATCAGCGAACTATAACCATTAGATATTAGATATTAGTAAAAACAAGGGTACCCCTAAGAAAAGTAAAAACAAGCGTGGACCCATGACCAGAACGAATCCTATACACAATCTAAATAAACCTATACACGATCTAAATACAAGGGTGGACCCATGACCATAACAGAACCTACACACGATCTAGACAAAACCATCAATCCAAAAAAAAGTGTATAAAGCTTCACGTCCACGTTCTTATCACACAACCAATATCTTCCATCTTTCCAATCCTCATGCCGTCGCTGCCGCCGCAGTCGCCATCACCATGCATGCCCGTTGGTAACCTCCTTGTGATTCCTCACGTCCTCACCTCAATGGCCGGAGACTGTGCCCTCAACTCACGTGAGAAGCGGAAGTAACCAGTGGGGCGCCGGCGACCTGCCTCAGTCGTTCCTCATACGACTGCACGATCCACTCCGCGTTCTTCAATGGTGGACAAGGAAGCGAGGAAGATCTTGAACATTTTAAAGAAATGTTAAAATGTTATGAGTATATTTTTAAACATGAGAACATTTTAAAATGATACAAGGATTTTTAGTGATCTAAATGTTTATAAAATTACCCGAATAAATTTATATTTAATGAGAAATTTTTAGTACATGACAGAAGTTTAAAAGTAACTATATCAATTCATGTTTAAAAATACTATTCATCACCTAGAGTGTAAAATAAGTTATTCTTCACCCGAGGTAATCTTAGAATCGTTTCATAAATAAATTATATTTGTAATACAAATATTTACATTCATGTTGATTCTTTTTTTTTTGTGGGAAAACATTCATGTTGATTCAACACGTAAAATTTGGCATAACAAAATAAATTCAAATATCCTTCATCATGAGACATATAACCATCATTATAAATAAGAACCAGGATTCCTACAATAATAATTAGTATTAATATAATAGAAATAAGTGTGTCAATCAAGTATCCAAATCCTAAAAAAAAATCATTATTAACGAAACGCAGCGGCCGGCGCCCGGCGGCGACCACACAAGATAAAACGCAGCGGCCGGCGCCCGACGGCGACCACACAAGACAAAACGCGGCGGCCGGCGACCGGCGACCACCAGCCGTCTACACGACGCGGCGGCCACTAGACGACCATACAACCCGGCAGGCCGGCGGACGGCCACACAACACGCTGGCGGCGGCGGCCAACAACTCCATAAAGACTCGTCACAGGCATGCAAACTCACGTTCTACCTAGAGCTAATCAGGCCCATTACATATGCTTGCGATCCGGCTGTTGTGTAGGGCTAATCAGGCCCATTACATGTGCTTGCGATCCGGCTGTTGTGAAGGGGTTTGAATTAGTCAGATCTAATTTGTGGAAAATCCTATATGCCGCATATTGCGTCAAGATGTCGAGCGTTCGCACAGGAACGAGGAGGGAGCGACCTGATCTGGGCCGGCCCGTTAGCGGTTACCCTAGCAACGGTTTTCTCCGGTTTTGGGAACCTTCTAGAAGGTTCCCTGAATCGGTTTTTTCTTTTTTCCAGTTGTTTATTATGGCTGGTTTTCATTTCGTTTTTTTCTTTTCCGTTTCTTTTTTATTTTCGTTTTCGTTTTTATCTTTTCTGTTTCCATCTTCTTTTCTGTTTATTTTTTCGAAAATTTCAAATTTTGTTCAGATTTTCAAAAAATGTTCCTCTTAACAAAATTTGTTCAGAACTCAAAAAAATGTTCACGTTTCAAAAAATGTGCAGGAATTTCAAAAAATGTTCCTGTTATAAATTGTTCACAAATTCAAATTTTGTTCAGATTTTCAAAAAATATTGTCTTAACAAAATTTCTTCGGAATTTATAAAAATGTTCATGTTTCAAAAAATGTGCATGAATTTCAAAAAACTGTTCCTTTTTTAAATTGTTCACACATTCAAAAAATCTACATGAATTCCAAAAATGTTCCAATTTTTAAAATTTGTTCACAAATTCAAAAAAGTTCACATTATGTAAAAATTTGTTGACAGTTTCAAAAATGGTTCATGATCCCAAAATCTGGTAGGGAATTTTTGAAATATTTGTGGTTCCAATTTTTTTTCAGAATTTGGTGAAATGTTCCACTTTGCACTTCTTGTTAATAAATTCTAAAAATGTTCATAGTTATAAATGTTTGATCAAATATCATGAAATGTTCGTTTTTGAAATTATTTGTTCAAAAATTCAAAAAAAGTTCGAAGTTTCAAAATTTGTTCAGAATTTCATAATTTGTACGCGTATTGAAAAAATGTTCCTTCTGCCGAAAATTGTTCAGAAATTCAAAAAATGTTTGCATATTTTCAAAGTGTACACTTTAAGGAATACACTTAAAAAAACCAGCACTGCAGTAACTAATTCCAGTTCGCTACATTAATTGATCGAAATTCGCTACATTAGAGCAGCCCAGTTCTACGCTAATAAGTACTACTAGTTATTTAGGTTCTGCGCTGAATTTCAAACAGGAAAAGTTGTGTGGTGGAGTGGCTGTGTGATCGCAAACACAGGTCGCTGGTCTCGTTTTCGAATCCTCGCGTCGCACCGTCGCTCCCTTTTGCTATCTTTTTTCGTCTCGCGGTAGAGCTCGATGGGCTGGCCCAGTCGCGCTGTCTCCTGTGCGAACGCCCAGCATTCTGACGCATAATGTGGCGCATAGGACCTCCCCTAATTTGTTGCATGCCTCTCGGGGAATTTCCTATTTGCCGCTCTTTGCGGCAAGTAGTCGACCGGACGCACAGGCAGATTGACGAGCGCGTTAGGATGGGCCGGCCCGTTCAAACGTTAAAGCGAATCCGGTTTTAGGAATCTTCTACGTAGTTCCCAGCCGGTTTTTCTGGTTTTGGGAACCTTCTAGAAGGTTCCTGAACCGATTTTTCTATTTCCCCCTTTACACCTTTTTTTATTCTTCTTTTTCGTTTTAATGTTCTTTTTTATTTTTTATCTTTTTCCTGTTTTCTGTTTCTTTTTTTCGTTTTTTGTTTTTCTCTTTTCAAAGTTATATTAGTATTATTTTTTCAATTTTTTTGTGTTGCTCACAATTGTTTAAAACTTCACAAATTGTTCTCATTTTTCAAATTTTGTTCATGCTTTCAAAAAATTGTTCAAAACTTCACAAAATGTTCTCATTTTTAAATTTTGTTCATTCTTTCAAAAAAAATTGTTCAAAACTTCACAAAATGTTCTCATTTTCAATTTTTGTTCCTGACTTGAAAAAACGTTCATGCTTTCAAAAAATTATTCAAATTTAAAAAATGTTCTCATCTTCAAATTTTGTTTCTCTTTTCTTTTTCTTTTTTATGTTTTTTTCACAATTTCACAACTTTGCAAAATATGTTCGCAAATTAAGAAAAATGTTTGTTTTTTCAATTTTTGTTCGTGAGTTTTAGTAAATGTTCTGTCGGGCTAAATAGCTATGGGTAGCCCAGCCGGCTTCCCCTAGCCCCTCAGAAAAAATCATGAGCCCATCCGGCTCATAAGAAGACTCAAGACTTGGGCCGCCTCCCCCCAGCCGGCTACCTTCCTGGCCGGCTTCGGGGGCGGCCCGCCTTTTTACCCTCCTAAAGAAGGCTGCGGAGGGCCGGCTACCTCAAGGCCGGCTACGGCGGGGCCGGCTGCGGCAAGGCCGGCTACCGCCAAGCCGGCTCCCCTAAATCAGTCAACGCCGTACCCGCGATGTACGCGTCCACTCCGCAATGATGAAGCGGGGCGTGGCTACAGTCGAGCCTGCCACCCCCAAAACCCGGAGCACGCCTGGTACGGCGCGTCGTGCGGGCAGCTGCGGCCCGCCCGGCGCGGCACTGTAGCCACGGCGGCTCTGACGCCGTCCACGACGGGTCACCAACGTGGCCCCCGAGGCGGTGGGCCCCTTCGGGCAGAGAGATGCCGAAGGCGGCCGCACCTCCTCTCAAGCCGGCAAGACAGAGGGCCGGCTTCACGTAGCCGGCCTGCCGCCCTCCTCGAAGGAGACACCCATTAAGGAGACAAGATGCGGCGGGGCTACAGTGATCGCCCGCCAGGGCGGCGTTACTGTAGCCACGTTTACCCCGACCAAGCTTGCGTCAACGACATGGAGAAACAGTCACCAGCCGCCGACCCGGCCCTGGCCAGTGGGGCCGGCAGCCGACGGGACCCACCAGCCGGCGGGCCCCAGAAGCCGGCGGAGAAGCCGACGAGCATAGTCACAGACAGCCGGGCCCCGCGCCTAGTCGGATTATCATTGTACCCCCGGGGGGTAGGCCTATATAAACCCCCCGGTGCACCCATGCAAAGGGTTGGACTCTCTTCCTAGACCTAGACACCATACAAGGAGAAGAAGCAAGCTGAGCCGAGCCCTTCTTCCTCCTTCCACCCAAAACAGCTCAGGGAGCATTGTAGCTACTTGTCCATTTAGTAACCATGCGGAGACCCCGCAGAGCAGCAGTAGGGGTGTTATCTCCTCGGAGAGCCCTGAAGCTGGGTAAGATTCGCCGGCGTGCATGTCTTCGCCTCATCCCGTTTCCAGGCACCGGCGACGTTCTATTGGCCCCCATAATGATAAGCCACCCGTTGGCATATGTCGCTCCTACCACCCGACATTTGGCGCCCACCGTGGGGCCAGGTGCACCGTCGTCCGGAGACCTGTTTTGGACGGAACCCTTTTCCTTCCTCGCGAGCGTAGCCAGCCTGGCTCGCCCGATGGCGCTTGCCGCGACGCGCTGCATGGCGTCGCCAACGTCTGCGCGGCTAGCGGCCTCGCCAACCTCTTCGACAAGGCCCGCATCTCCGACGAGCTTGCCTCCGATGCGGGCACAGATCACCTCGCCAACCTCCTCAGCCAGCTCCACGTCTCCAGCGAGCCCGCTGCGGATTTCGAGTCGGTTGGCTCTACCGACCCGATGCCCGTCGACTCCGACACAGCATCCTACGATACCTTCCCCACCAACGTCACGGTCTACAATGACCCGCTCCCTCCGGCTGGCGATCGCGATTCTGACGCCCCCGAGGTGATGGTTATCGGCCTCGACGGCCCGACTGACGAGGGCGCCCGCGACACCCCACGCGCGGCTGCCCAAGACTTGTCCCCCCCCCTTCCGGTTGACGCCAGCGACGAAGTTCTGGAGGCACGCCGCCTCGCCCTCCTCGCGGAGGGCCGGCGGCTGGCCTCCATAAGACGCCTCACCGAGGCCTACCAGCGCGAAGCTGACCGCGCCGCCTTCGGCACGCCGGCTCCGGCTAGCCCTAGCCGGGCTGGCGTTGTCAGGCAACGCGGCACCGTCATCACCGACACGCTTGGAGTGGATCGCCCGGTCTACGCCACACCGCTCGAGAAACTGCGCGCCGCCCAGGCGGCCGTAGACGAGCTGGACGGCTTGGAAGCCGAAGACCTCCCCCACATGACGCGGCGCATTCAGCAACTAATCGATGCGGCCGCACGACGGCACGAAGCCGACGCCTTCGCGGGGAGCCCTCCCCCGCACCGCGAACACGGTGCGACTTCCCGGTCGCCGATTACCAGCTACACCCGCGTGCGGCGCGAGAAAGAGCCGGCTTCCAGCCGAAGCCGGACCCAAATCTCCATCGAGCGAGACGCGGACGACCGCCCCCGAGCCATGGAATGGCGGGGCACCCCGCCTCCGCCTCGAGCTCGCGGAGAAAGATATCCTACCCCGCCTCCAGTGGCTCACCCGACTCTCAGCGGCCGGCTTGGTCGCCGCGAGGGAATAGGCGAAAACGACGCCCGCCACCGGATCGACCGCCTGGCCCGATCCCTGGTGCTAGAAGAAGAAGACGATGTCGGCCCGCCTTGCTTTGGCCCCCGCATCCGCGACGAGCCCTTCCCCAAAGGGTTCTCGCTCCCAAGAGACACACCCAAGTACAACGGCTCGATGAAGCCGGAAGATTGGCTGACCGACTACTCCACAGCCGTCAGCATCGCCAATGGCAACCGGCGCGTTGCCGTAAAGTACGTGCCCCTCATGCTGCAAGGCACGGCACGGACCTGGCTTAACAGCCTCAAGCCCCTCAGCATCAACAGCTGGGTGGATTTCACTGAAGCCTTCGTTCGCAACTTCACCAGCACCTACAAGCGGGCTCCCAAGCCCAGACAGCTCTCCCTGTGCGTACAGGGCCCAGCCGAGTCCACTCGCGACTACCTGACGCGTTGGGCCGAGCTCCGCAACTCCTGCGAGGGGGTGCACGAGGTGCAAGCCATCGAATACTTCACTGCCGGGTGCCGAGAGGGCACCCTCCTCAAGCACAAGCTTCTCTGCGATGAGCCGACTACCCTCGACGAGCTCCTGAACATCGCCGACAAGTACGCCACCGCCGACTCCTCAATGAAGACCGAGCTCCGGGTGGACACATCCGGAAAAGTGCTCAATCCGGCGCCCCAAGCGCCGGCTGGAGACGGCGGCCGACGCCAACACCAGAATGATCAAAAGCGCAAGGGCCCTGCGCCGCCTCCCGCCAGCCGGCAGGTGGCCACGGTCGAAGACGCGCCACGTGAAGGGCGGCCCGCACCCAAGAAGCCCAAGGGCGGCCGGCCGGCTTGGCAGCCGGCCTTCTCCTACGAGCAAACCCTTGATGCCCCATGCAAGTTCCACAGCGGCGCGAAGCCGTCCAACCACACGACCCGCAAATGCAACTGGCTCGCCCGAATCTCGAAGGGCGAAGGGCTCACGCCGACTCCGCCTGCCGGCCCGCCGCCGCCGGCTCCACCGCCCAAAGCCGCCCGGCCCGCGGTCGACGCCGTGCAGGACGAGTTCCCCAATGAGCAAGCATCTTATGTCGTCTTCACGAGCCAGCCCGAAGACCGGCGCAGCAAGCGCCGAGAGCAACAAGAAGTCAATATGGCCGCCACCAGCCCAGCCGCCCACATGCACTGGTCGGAGAAACCCATCAGTTGGAGCCGGGCCGACCACCCAGAGGTGATGCCATCCCCCGGCTCCTACGCATTGGTCCTGGAGGCCACCCTTGCGACGGATACGCGCGCCGCACGCTTCTCCCGCGTGCTGATCGACGGCGGAAGCAACATCAACATCCTGTACCGCGACACCATGGAGAAGCTGGGCGTCAAGGCAAAGCAGCTTGCGCCGACCCGAACGGTGTTCCACGACATCGTACCCGGTTTGTCCTGTGCCCCCATCGGCAAGATCAAGATCGATGTACTCTTTGGGGGCAAGGATCACTTCCGCCGGGAAGCAATCTGGTTTGAGGTGGTGGACCTAGAGAGCCCTTACCATGCCTTGCTTGGCCGACCCGCCTTGGCCAAGTTCATGGCGGTCCCCCACTATGCTTACCTCAAGATGAAGATACCGAGCTCCAAGGGTGTCATCACCATCGCCGGCGACTACAAGAAATCCGCCGACTGCGCCGCGGCCAGCAGCCAGCTGGCCGAATCCCTCGTGATCGCTGCAGAGAAGAAGACGCTAGACCGGGTCGTGGCCCTGGCCAGCAAGCAGCTAAACCAACCTGCCGACTCCAAGGAGTATGATGCCCAAGGATCTTTCCAGCCGGCCAAGGAGACCAAGAAGATACAGCTCGACCCCGAGCACCCCGAGAGGTTTGCCGTCATTGGGGCGATCCTGGATAGCAAATAGGAAGGCGAGCTCGTCGATTTCCTCCGTGAGAATCGGGATATCTTTGCATGGTCCCCCAAGGACATGCTGGGTGTTCCGAAGGATTTCGCCGAGCACAAATTACACGTGCGGGAGGATGCTAAACCAGTCAAGCAGCCCCTCCGCCGACTGTCAGAAGAGAAGAGAAGGATCGTAGGGGAGGAGATAGCCCGGCTTCTTGCAGCCGGCTTCATCATGGAAGTTTTCTTCCCCGAGTGGCTCACGAACCCGGTTCTCGTGCTGAAAAAGAATAACAAGTGGCGCATGTGTATAGATTACACAAGCCTCAACAAAGCCTGCCCAAAAGATCCCTTCGCTCTGCCCAGGATTGATCAAGTGATAGACTCCACAGCCGGATGCGAGCTGTTGAGCTTTTTGGATGCCTACTCGGGATACCACCAGATCAAGCTGAACCCGGATGACCAACTGAAGACCGCCTTCATCACGCCGTTTGGAGCCTTCTGCTACCTGACCATGACGTTCGGCTTAAGGAATGCCGGCGCCACTTTTCAGCGTTGCATGCAGAAGTGCCTCCTCACGCAGCTCGGCAAGAACGCCCATGTTTACGTGGATGATGTTGTGGTGAAGATGGAGAAGCGTGGCACTCTGCTGGAAGACTTGAAGGAGACATTCGAGAACCTGCGCCGGTTCCGGATATAGCTCAACCCGGAGAAATGCGTGTTTGGAGTGCCAGCCGGCCAGCTCCTAGGCTTTCTGGTCTCCGAACGCGGCATAGAGTGCAACCCTCTGAAGATCAAGGCCATCGAGAGGATGGCGGTCCCAACCAAGCTCAGAGAGATTCAGAAGTTCACCGGGTGCCTGGCCTCTCTGAACCGCTTCATCAGCCGGCTTGGAGAAAAATCTCTCCCCCTCTACCGCCTCATGAAGAAGAGCACTCACTTTGAGTGGAATGACCAGGCCGACCAAGCTTTCCACGAGCTGAAGAAAATGCTGTCCATGCCGCCTGTCTTGGCGGCACCGACTGAGAAGGAGCCCATGCTCCTATATATTGCCGCCACTAGCCGGGTGGTCAGCACCGTCATTGTGGTCGAACGCCCCGAAGAAGGCCGAGCCCAGCCGGTCCAGAGGCCGGTTTATTACCTAAGCGAGGTGCTGTCCGCCTCAAAGCAAAATTACCCGCACTATCAGAAGATGTGCTATGGCGTGTACTTCGCCGCCAAGAAGCTGAAGCCGTACTTCCAAGAGCATCCCATCATGGTCGTATGCACTGCCCCGCTAGCCGACATCATAGGCAGCCGGGATGCATCCGGCCGGGTGGCTAAATGGGCCATCGAGCTGGCCCCCTACACGATCTTCTACCAACCCCGCACCGCCATCAAGACGCAAGCGCTGGCCGACTTCCTCGTCGACTGGGCCGAGACCCAGTACTTACCACCAGCGCCCGACTCCACCCATTGGCGCATGCACTTTGACGGATCAAAGATGCGCACCGGCCTGGGGGCCAGCGTCGTCCTTACCTCTCCAAAGGGCGACAAGCTCAGATACACGCTGCAGATCCACTTCGCCGCCTCCAACAACATAGCCGAGTACGAAGCGCTCATACACGGGCTCCGGCTTGCCAAGGAACTTGGCATTCGCCGGATCCTGTGCTATGGCGACTCGGATTTGGTGGTGCAGCAGTCTTCTGGCGACTGGGACGCCAAGGACGCGAACATGGCGAGCTACCGCTTCCTAGTGCAGCAAATCAGCGGATACTTTGACGGGTGTGAGTTCCTTCATGTACCGCGAGCCGACAACGAGCCAGCAGATGCTCTGGCCCGAATAGGCTCTACGCGGCAAGCAATACCAGCCGGCGTCGCCTTACAGCGCCTCCTCAAGCCATCAATCAAGCTGTCTCCAGAATCTGACTCCATCTTCGTGCCGCCTAACCCCGAGGAGGCCGGTTCCGGCTCGAAGAATCAAGCAGCCGGCCCGGGGACTTCAATATTTGGCTCGGGGACTGCCGCACCCAGCCCGGGGACTGCGGTAGCCAGCCCGGGGACTTCTTCAGCACAGCAAGCGGCGGCCGACTCCAGCACTGTATTACCCAGCCCGCCCACCCTGGTGGCTGTGGCCACATTGGTGGCAGAGGAAGTCGCCGCCCCATCATGGGCCCAAACCATCCGCAACTTTTTGGTGAACCATGACCTGCCGGCTGACAAAAACGAAGCAAGACAAGTTCAGCGCCGGGCTGGAGCATACACAATCGTCAACAGAGAGCTTGTCAAGCGCAGCACCACCAGAGTTTTGCAGCGATGCGTCGAGCAGGAGAAGGGCATCGCGATCCTCAGGGATATACACCAAGGAGAGTGCGGCCACCATGCCGCATCAAGATCACTTGTCGCCAAAGCCTTCCGCCACGGTTTCTTCTGGCCGACTGCTTTGGACGACGCCAAAGAGCTAGTCAAACACTGCAAAGGCTACCAGCTTTTTAGCTCGCAGCAACACATGCCGGCTTCAGCACTCAAGACCATTCCCATCACCTGGCCCTTCGCCGTCTGGGAATTGGACATGGTGGGCCCATTCAAGACGGCACGCGGCGGCATGACACATTTGCTCGTCGCCGTCGACAAATTCACCAAGTGGATTGAGGCGAAGCCGATCAAGAAGCTGAATGGGCTGACTGCTGACTTTCATTGCAGATATAACAACCCGGTACGGCGTACCGCACAGCATCATCACCGACAACGGCACGAACTTTGCCAAAGGTGCCTTGGCACGGTTCTGCGCTGCGCAAGGTATCCGGCTGGACCTTGCGTCAGTCGCCCACCCGCAGTCAAACGGCCAAGTGGAGCGAGCAAATGGCCTCATTTTGTCCGGCATCAAGCCTCGACTGGTCGTACCTCTGGAGCGTTCAGCCGGCTGCTGGCTCGATGAGCTGCCGGCTGTCCTATGGAGTCTGCGCACTACTCCCAACAGATCAACCGGCTTCACTCCCTTCTTCCTTGTATATGGTGCCGAGGCGGTCATCCCAACAGATATCGAGTTTGACTCGCCTCGGGTAACCATGTACACGGAAGCGGAAGCCAAAGAAGCACGAGAAGACGGCGTCGACCTGCTGGAAGAGGCCCGGCTGTTAGCCCTCAGCCGGTCTGCCATCTACCAGCAGGGTTTGCGCCGCTACCATAGCCGGAGGGTCCGACCAAGATCCTTCCAGGAGGGCGACCTTGTGCTCCGGCTGATCCGGCGAACAGCCGGCCAGCACAAGCTCGCAGCCCCCTGGGAAGGCCCCTTCATCATCAGCAGAGCCTTGGGCAACGACGCCTACTACCTCATCGACGCGCAGAAGCCGAAGGCACGCAAGAGACACGACTCCGGCAAGGAGTCGGAGAGACCATGGAACGCAAATCTCCTTCGGAAGTTTTACAGTTAAAACGCAGTATGTGTTATGCCCACTTTTGTATTTAGTACGAAACAGTAGGCTCCCCGAGAAAGACTCGGGGACTGCCACCCTTTATTTTTATGAATGAAAGTTATCATGCATATGATATTACCTATTCATTTATTTTGTCCGGTACCGGGTCCGACGAGTCGGCCCGGGGACTGGCCGACTAGAGTTATATTAGGAGCCCTACCCGCAGCCAGACAAGTAATGTGCCGACACCCAGGCTTGGCTCTTGCCGAAATCGCAGCACGAAGAACCGACTGCCCGGCTGGCAAGAGCCACAAGCCGGAAAGGGTGCGCACATGAAAAACGGCTAGGGACCAAATAGGCTCGCATATATAACAAAGGCCGACTGACTGCCTCCCGCCGACCGACTACCAGAGTAGCCGGCCGGCCGGCTTACATTCAGTCTGCTTCAAATCCAAGAAAGCTCAAGTACTTGCCTTCCCAAGGAGGGAAGGCGGCAAAGGAAAGAGCCTAAGGACAAAAAAGTACACTTGAATGAACGCCAACACATGCATATATTAATATTTACACAAAAGGCCTCCAGAGAGGTCGACATCCAACATTGTTCGATACACCCCCAGTGGGTGGAATTAGATAAACTTAAAATTGTCCGAAAAAGTAAAACAGGGACAAAAGGAACGGTAGATCAAGCCAGCGGGGCCGCAGACAAGCCGGGCTAGGCGGTGGGAGCAGTCGCGCCGGCTGGAGGAGCGGCCGGCTGGCCAACCTCGGCTTGATCGTCGTCTCTGGCAGAGGGCGCGCTCCCGCGTGGCTCATTGCTGGAGGCACGGTCAGCTGGGGGACGGTCGGCCGTCTCACCAGTCGGCTCGGCGTCTTCGCCCTCCTCCTCCTCCTCGTCGTCCTCGCCCTCATCGCTGGAGGCGATCTCTTCGGCCGAGTCCTCGCTGTCCACCGGGTTCAGCCCGAACCATTCCTCCGGCTGGGCGGCGCCATCGTCGTTGAGCTCCGGTGCGAAGACGCTGGTGTCGGTGCACTCGGCGATCGTCGAGGCGCGTTGCGCGATCGCCGGCCGCACCTCCTCCAGCTCCGCGTCGGCTTCCGACCACCACGTCCGCAGCTAGTCCAGGCTTAGCCCTGGGTACCACGCGCGGACGAACTCCAGCGCGCGCCCGGCTCCAAGACGGGCCGCGGACGCCTTCCAGGCCTCGAAGTGGCCGACTGCGACTTCGAGCCAGTCGGCCGTCCGGCTTGGGGTGCGGGGAATTGCCTGGCCGGGCCAGAGCGCGGCCAGCATCGTCGCCCCGGCACGTTGGAGCCGGCAGAGCAGCCGGTGGGCCGGCTGCAGCCGCGCCTGGACGGCGATGAGCTGCTCCGACAATGTCCGATTCGCGTCCGGCGGAATCACGACCCCGGCCTGACGGCGCTCCTCGCGGTAGGCTTCGATGGCTTGGGCAGCGAGGACGGATTGACCGGGAAAGTACTCTGCGCAAGATAGCAAACACATGTCAAAACAAAGCCGCAGGCGGCCGGCGGATGGAAGAAGAGCAAGAAGGACGGCCTACCATCGATAAGATCCTCGATCCGGCCGAAGCCTTCTTCCAGTGCCTGGCGCGTCTCGGCCCAGCTCGCCTCCCTGGCCTCGAACTCCGCCTTCAGGGTAGCCTCGCCATCCTGCGCCTTTTGCAGGGCCACCTTGTGGCTCTCCTCTTGGTCGGCCAGCTTCGTCGCCAGGCGGTCGCGCTCTTGAACCAAGTCAGCATACTCGGCATCCTTGGCGCGAAGAGCGGCCTGCACCTCGCCGAGTTCCCTCCGTAGATCGGCGTTGGCCTCTGCACGAGCAAAAGATAAAGAGAAAAAGGCAGCAAAGGAAAAGTCGTCGAGTAAGATCCGACCCGACTGCGCTGCAGTCGGCCCGGATCTCGGGGACTACACCCAGTGGGTGCGCTGTCGCGCCCCCACGAGAAATAAATAAGGACAAAACACTTACGCCGCCTGCTGGTGAGGTCTTCGGTCCTCCGGCTCAGCTCCCGAGCCTAGGAGTTGAAGGCGGCAGCACAAGAATTATGATAATCCTAAGAGATCAGAAAGAACAGTCAAAGAAAGTCGTCGAGTAAGATCCGACCCGACTGCACTGCAGTCGGCCCGGATCTCGGGGACTACACCCAGTGGGTGCGCTAGCGCGCCCCCACGGAAAAATTCAAAGGACCAGAACGGTCAATAAGTGAAGACTTACCCGGATTGCAGACCGCGTCGACAGAAACTCCCGAGTAAATTGCCTCAGGAGGCCGGCCTGTGCCTGCAGCCGGCTCCGAACCTCTTGAGCCGCGATGTTCAGCTCGCCGCTCCCTCCGCTAGGAGTCCATTCGGACGTAGCGGAGCTGGCCGCCTCCAAGGCGTCTGCCGTCTGCTCAGCCCCCACGGCTCGGCGCGTGTCCGGCGGGGCCGTGGCCCCTCCGGCATGCCGGCCCGCCGCCAGCTCGATCTCAAGGCCGGCTCCGGCCTCGGGCGCGGCCCGGGCCGGCTCCTCCGGCACCGCCGACGATTGGCCACCTTCGCCTGCTCCAGCTGGCGCTGCCGGCGACGTCCTCTCGACGGAAATCTCGAAGACTTCGTCCCTCTGCACCGGCGGCTGCTCGGGGATAATCTCCTCCGCCGTAGGCAGAGGGATGTCCGGATCCAAAGTTTGAAGGGGGATGGCGAGTAGCGGAGGCTGGCTGCGCGCGCCTTCCGCCTCTGTCTCCGCGGCCGCCCGCTCCGACGGAGTCTCGGCCGCAGCGCTCGCTCGCCCCGGCGCCGTCTGGGCGGCCTCCCGCTCCGCCGCCTCCCGCTTGGCCGCCTCCCTCTCTCGACGCGCCTTGCGAGCGTTGCGCTCCGTGGCCGCGTCAAGTTCGGCGCGGGGGTCCACTCGGCGGGACCCTGAGGATCCGGCACTCGGCCCGACCACGGAGCTGGCTGGGCCTCGCTCGAGGGAGAGCGGCGCCCTGCTCAGAAATCCGAAAAGCATTCAAGAAAAGGAAGACTTCAGAATAACAAGCACGTAGGCGGCTACTAGACTTACGCAGAACTGAGGGGGGCTTCTTCACCGCCTTCCGGAAGCGGGCCGCCTTCGCCGCCGCCTCCTCGCGCTTCGTGGCCGCGGCGGAGGCCTTCGGTTTCTTCGGCCGGCTTCCGAAGAGCGGGAGTGCGGCCCGGCGTTTCCCCTTTCCACCACCGGCAGTCGGCGCGGCAGACGAGCCCGCGCCGCGGCGGTCGGTTGCCGGCTGGTGGCGCGGGATTTCTTCGGCTTCGAAATCATCCGGCCAGTCGTCGAAACTGGCCGAGAGCCCCGTGCCGCCGAGCTCGGCGGCGTCCCCCGCGGCGGCATCCTCCATGGCGACTGCGGAAAGGTCCGGGTCGTCGAGGTCGTCCACCGTGCGGTCCGGGGCATACTCGCGATCGACTCCAGCTGCCCCGGCTGGCGGCGGGAGGAGAGGATTCTGATGAAGAGAAAAAAGAGAAGAGCCGCCTGGTCAGAAGCCGGCTGACTCATGCCGGCAGACGACGAGAAGAAAAGACTTACCACAGGCGGAGGATGGGCGCGGGAGTACGGCGCCTTGCCGAATTGCCACTCGTCGGTGAGCTTCAGGTTGGCGATGTAGTTCGCCATCAGAGCCACCTCGGCATGGGGCATCTCCCATGTGCTCAGCCGGCAAGGATCGAACCGGCCACTCATTTGGCACATCATGTGCGGCCGGCTTTGGAGGGGCAGAATCCGGCGCTCGACGAAGGCGGCTACCAGGTCAGATGCGCGCAGGCCTTCCGACTGGATCATCACCCGAAGCCGGGCGATGGAGGCATTCCCAGCCGGAGACAAGGACTTCGACCTGTAGCCCCAAGTCCGCCGCCTCCCAGCCGGCAGGCCGGCTACGTAAGCCGGCAGATTGACGTAATCGCCGTGCGGGGCGACGTTCTTGACGTAGAAGTAGGATTTCTGCCAAAGCTTGATAGACTGGATCAGAGGAATGTGGGGGAAGGGGTTGTCGTCGCTTGCCCTCTTCATCGCGATGAAGGCGCCGCAGGGAGCCGGCACGCCGGCGGAGACGGTACCGAGCTTGTTCTGGAACAGCTCCGCCCAGAGCTCCAGCGTCGGCAGCACCCCCAAGAATCCTTCGCAGAGCGAGACGAAGGCCGAGAGTTGCAGCACTGCGTTGGGCGTGACGTGGTCTGGTTGGAGGTTGTAGAATTCGAGGAAACAGCGCATGAAGCTGCTCGCCGGGAAGCCGAAGCCACGGAGGAAGTGCGCGTGGAAGATGACGCGCTCGCCTTCCTCCGGTGCCGGCGAGACCTCCTTCGTGGGCGCCAAACGCACCTGCACGAGGTTGGCGGCGGGCAGGCGCTGGGTCTGGCGGAGGAACTCAATATGGTCCTCGTGGACATTGGACCCGTCCCACGAGCTCGACAGAGCCAGAGACATGGCGGTGTGGGTGGGCTGCGGCGCGAAACAGCGTCGGGCGCGAAGAAGAAGAAGAGGAGCAGGAGGGACGGGGAGCGGGGGAGCGAACGGGCCTGTGCCTCTCCCCCTCCTCCCCTACTTGTAGGCGCGTGCGCCAGAGCCGAGGAGGCGCGGCGTGGGGGATCGTGGGGATCGATCGTGCCCATCTCCCCCACGCCCGCGTTAATTGCGCGCCTTGATGACGCGAAGTAACGGCCGCGGGGAGGCGAGCAGTCCCCTCGGGCCACAGAAGATCTGCGCCCGGGCCGGGGCCAGGGAGTGGCGGGCCCGGGCCTACGGCGGCGTCCCATCGCGCGCGTGCAACGGCAGGACTTCCCCGCCACGTGGCTCATCGTGGGGCCCGCGGCCGGCCCGCGGGTCAACCACTGCCACCCTGATAAACAAAAAGTGCTCTGGAGTCGGCTGCAACGACGAGGTCGGCCCATCAGGGTATGAAGCCGGCCAAGCTTCCCGTCCTTCCGTCCGCCGTGAAGCTCGCCCGCCTTCGGGGACTATTGTCGGGGTAAATAGCTATGGGTAGCCCAGCCGGCTTCCCCTAGCCCCTCAGAAAAAATCATGAGCCCATCCGGCTCATAAGAAGACTCAAGACTTGGGCCGCCTCCCCCCAGCCGGCTACCTTCCTGGCCGGCTTCGGGGGCGGCCCGCCTTTTCACCCTCCTGAAGAAGGCTGCGGAGGGCCGGCTACCTCAAGGCCGGCTACGGCGGGGCCGGCTACGGTAGGGCCGACTGCGGCAAGGCCGGCTACCGCCAAGCCGGCTCCCCTAAATCACTCAACGCCATACCCATGATGTACGCGTCCACTCCGCAATGATGAAGCGGGGCGTGGCTACAGTCGAGCCTGCCACCCCCAAAACCCGGAGCACGCCTGGTACGGCGCGTCGTGCGGGCAGCTGCGGCCCGCCCGGCGCGGCACTGTAGCCACGGCGGCTCTGACGCCGTCCACGACGGGTCACCAGCGTGGCCCTCGAGGCGGTGGGCCCCTTCGGGCAGAGAGATGCCGAAGGCGGCCGCACCTCCTCTCAAGCCGGCAAGACAGAGGGCCGGCTTCACGTAGCCGGCCTGCCACCCTCCTCGAAGGAGACACCCATTAAGGAGACAAGATGCGGCGGGGCTACAGTGATCGCCCGCCAGGGCGGCGTTACTGTAGCCACGCTTACCCCGACCAAGCCTGCGTCAACGACATGGAGAAACAGTCACCAGCCGCCGACCCGGCCCTGGCCAGTGGGGCCGGCCTGTCAACCCAGGGGCCGGCAGCCGGCGGGACCCACCAGCCGGCGGGCCCCAGAAGCCGGCGGAGAAGCCGGCGAGCATAGTCACAGACAGCTGGGCCCCGCGCCCAGTCGGATTACCATTGTACCCCCGGGGGGTAGGCCTATATAAACCCCCCGGTGCACCCATGCAAAGGGTTGGACTCTCTTCCTAGACCTAGACACCATACAAGGAGAAGAAGCAAGCTGAGCCGAGCCCTTCTTCCTCCTTCCACCCAAAACAGCTCAGGGAGCATTGTAGCTACTTGTCCATTTAGTAACCATGCGGAGACCCCGCAGAGCAGCAGTAGGGGTGTTATCTCCTCGGAGAGCCCTGAAGCTGGGTAAGATTCGCCGGCGTGCATGTCTTCACCTCATCCCGTTTCCAGGCACCGGCGACGTTCTATTGGCCCCCATAATGATAAGCCACCCGTTGGCTTATGTCGCTCCTACCACCCGACATAATCCTTTTCAAATTTTGTTTGCATTTTTTCAGAAAATGTTCATGTTTGAAATTTTTGTTCGTGAGTTTCTTAAAATGTTCCCATTTCAAAAATTTGTTCACATATTTCAAATTTTGTTCGGGAGTTTTAAAGAATGTTCACATATTTCATACGAACTTAACTTTTTCTCTCAAACATAATGTTCGCGTACAAAATTTTGTTCTCTAAATTCAAAAAATGTTCGGGATTTTAAAAAGTGTTCATTTTATCAAGACTTTGTTCAAGTTTTTTAGTTGTTCTTCTAGCATTCAGCAAACGCGAACAATTTTTTGAACAATTTTTTGAACAATCTAGATGGGGGTGTTAGATATGTAGTAGATGATCTTTTAAAGTACCCGCGTTACATATGACCGAAGGAGGTAGTTAGCTCGCCTGGTTAGTGACAAGAGTATACTAGCTCCAGATGCAGGGATCGATCCCCCGCTCTGCGTTATAATTTTAGGTGATCATTTTGCTGTTTTGTCACGACGATGGGCCGGCCCATTCAAGGGGCTGTACCTGTGCGGCGCGTGCTGATCGGACGCAAAGAGCGGCGCATAGGAGGTCCCGCCTCTCGGGACCAGAGACAAACGTACTCGCTGTTTATTCTTTTTATTTTATTTTAAGGAAAAACCATGAAAGGACATGCGGTGCCCCCATGTGTGGTTTTGGTAATTGATGACAATCTCTATGGACTAACGGTTGCCTTGAGTTATATTTGAAGGATTTTTCCATAGGATTGTCTTGAAGTCCATGTGTTGTTTTCAAGGAGTTTATGAGATGGCCAAAGTGCTTTTCAAGGAATTATCCAAAGATTGGTCATGTGTGAGTTGAGATGGCCAAAGTGCTTTTCAAGGAATTATCCAAAGATTGGTCATGTGTGAGTTGAGCTTATTGCAAGCATGTCTTGAAGAAGAAGATTGTGTGATCATTCATGGTTACCTTCAAGACATCATCCAAATGAGAGTTGGAAAGATTCAATGTTGATCAAGACTAAGTCAAGAGTGAATCAAGTTGATCAACTCACAAAGCGTAGAACAAGTACCGAGAGGGATCAAGTGATCCCATGGTATGGTAAGCATTGTCCATTACGCTTTGTGTACTAACGCATGGTATACGTGAGAGTTTTTTGTGGGGTTAGGTATGTTTCCATGGTCTTGCGTCAAGAGGAAGATCTCATACAACCCATGGAGGATGACATCAAGTGGTGATCGTCATCAAGTTTGCAGTGTGCAAGTTCAAGTGGAGCAACTCGAAGAGTGGCTCACCCATAATGGATTATGGGGGATCAATCAAGCTTGAAGCTTGTTGTCCATTGTGGTGTCAATGGAATTGTGAAGATGTGCCAAAGAGTGGCTCACCCATAGTGGAGTATGGGGGAGCAATCAACTAGTCTTCATCGAGCCAACACAATCAAGAAAGGTGGTCCAACTTGAGGAAGTCAAGATCGTCATCATCTAGCTCAAGTGGACTATGTGCAAGGCAAAGGTTTGCCCTTGATAGGTTTTCTATTTTACCGGTCTCATAGTGGTAGTTGGGAGACCGGGTTGTAGGATCGATTGCCGTACTATCAAGGGGGGCTCTCTAGGGAGTAGCTTGATCGTATCATTAGTCGAGAGCTCAAACCATTGCATCCTTGCATCATCTTTCTTGGTTCTTGTTTGGTTCCATTTGTGAGTCTTAGAGATTATGGTCATCTTTATGACAAGCTTGAGTTCATCGAAAACGGAGTTCGCATGCATCTTCTATGACGTTTTCGGTGTTGGAGGTTTTACCGGTCTTATCCGAGGAAGGGTTCTCACCATTTTATTATGGTCCTTTTCATTTGCTTCTTATTGATTTTTCTCTCAAGATTTTGTTAGCCCTTGTCGTTAGCTCTCCAACAAACTTGATTTCGTCGAATTCGGAGCTCGTATGCGAAAGTTGTGGCTGTTTTGATATTGCCTGTTTTACACAGAGAGGTTGTACCGCCCCATGGAGAGGTTGTACCACTTGACCGGTACAACCGGTGTTTGGAGCAGTTGTACCACTCCAGAATTTGTCCGGAGGTTGTACCGGTCATGTACCGCTCTACCACCGGACTGGCCTCTGTTGTGGTGCGGTTGTTGGGTGGTTGTGGGCCGCTTGTACCGCTTATTGCCTGTTACGGTTGTACCGGTGCTCATAGAGGTTGTACCGCTCTTATGTTGTTCTGTAAATAACGGGCAGATTCGTGGGGACCTATTTAAGGGGGTCTTCTTCCCCAATGGTTCCCATCTCTTGAGCTCGTTTTGCCCCCATTGTTGACCTTCTTTGAGCTTGCTAACTCTCAATCCCTCCATGGATTCTTGCTAGTTTTTGAGGGAAAAGAGAGAGGAGATCTAGATCTACATTTCCACCAATCACTTTCTCCTCTATGTGAGGGGAACCCCTTGGATCTAGATCTACATTTCCACCAATCACTTTCTCCCTCTCATTTTCCTCCCTAGCATTAGTTGCTCCGGTGGGATTTGAGAGAGAAGGACTTGTGCACTCCGTGTGCCCTTGCCATTGCATTTGGTGCATCGGTTTGAGTTCTCCATGGTGATACGTGGAAGTGAAGTTTGAGAAGCTTATTACTCTTGGGTGTTTGGGCACCCTAGAGCTTGTTCCTCTTGGGTGCCTTGGCGCCCTAGACGGTTGGTGTTGTTCGGAGCTCAATCATTATGGTGTAAAGCTCCGGGCAAGCGTCGGGGTCTCCAATTAGGTTGTGGAGATCGCCCCGAGCAATTTGACGGGTACCGGTGACCACCCCAAGGGTTGCCAAAGTGTACGGGTTCGGTGACCGCCCCCAAGGGTTGCCATTTGTATGGGTTCGGTGACTGCCCTCAAGGGTCCCTTAGTGGAATCACGACATCTTGCATTGTGCGAGGGCGTGAGGAGATTATGAAGGAAATATGCCCTAGAGGCAATAATAAAGTTATTATTTATTTCCTTACATCATGATAAATGTTTATTATTCATGCTAGAATTGTATTAACCGGAAACATAATACATGTGTGAATACATAGACCAACAGAGTGTCACTAGTATGCCTCTACTAAGACTAGCTCGTTAATCAAAGATGGTTATGTTTCCTAACCATGAACAAAGAGTTGTTATTTGATTAACGAGGTCACATCATTAGTTGAATGATCTGATTGACATGACCCATTCCATTAGCTTAGCACCCGATCGTTTAGTATGTTGCTATTGCTTTCTTCATGACTTATACATGTTCCTATAACTATGAGATTATGCAACTCCCGTTTACCGGAGGAACACTTTGGGTACTACCAAACGTCACAACATAACTGGGTGATTATAAAGGAGTATTACAGGTGTCTCCAATGGTAGATGTTGGGTTGGCGTATTTCGAGATTAGGGTTTGTCACTCCGATTGTCGGAGAGGTATCTCTGGGCCCTCTCGGTAATGCACATCACATAAGCCTTGCAAGCACTGCAACTAATATGTTAGTTGTGAGATGATGTATTACAGAACGAGTAAAGAGACTTGCCGGTAACGAGATTGAACTAGGTATTGGATACCGACGATCGAATCTCGGGCAAGTAACATACCGATGACAAAGGGAACAACGTATGTTGTTATGCGGTCTGACCGATAAAGATCTTCGTAGAATATGTAGGAACCAATATGGGCATCCAGGTCCCGCTATTGGTTATTGACCGGAGACGTGTCTCGGTCATGTCTACATTGTTCTCGAACCGTAGGGTCCGCACGCTTAACGTTACGATGACAGTTATTATGAGTTTATGCATTTTGATGTACCGAAGGTTGTTCGGAGTCCCGGATGAGATCACGGACATGACGAGGAGTCTCGAAATGGTCGAGACATAAAGATTGATATATTGGAAGCCTATGTTTGGACATCGGAAGTGTTCCGGGTGAAATCGGGATTTTACCCGAATACCGGGAGGGTTACCGGAACCCCCCGGGAGGCTAATGGGCCTATTGGGCCTTAGTGGAAAAGAGAAAAGAGGCAGCCCACAAGCTGGCCGGTGCCCCCCCCTTCCCCAAGTCCTAGTAGGACTAGGAGAAGTAGGCCGACCCCCTCTCTCTCTCTTTTCCCCCTTGAGTCCTAGTTGGAATAGGATTGGAGGGGAGGAGTCCTACTCCCGGGGGGAGTAGGACTCCCCCTGCGCCTCCTCTCTCTTGGCCGGCCAGCCCCCCCTCCTCCAACCTTTATATACGGGGGCAGGGGACACCCCAAGACACACAAGTTGATCCTTGAGATCGTTCCTTAGCCGTGTGCGGTGCCCCCTGCCACCATATTCCACCTCGATCATACCGTTGTAGTGCTTAGGCGAAGCCCTGCGTCGGTAGTACATCAAGATCGTCACCACGCCGCCGTGCTGACGGAACTCTTCCTCGACGCTTTGCTGGATCGGAGCCCGAGGAACGTCATCGAGCTGAACGTGTGCTAAGAACTCGGAGGTGCCGGAGTAACGGTGCTTGGATCGGTCAGATCGGGAAGAAGACGTACGACTACTTCCTCTATGTTGTGTGATCGCTTCCGCAGTCGGTCTGCGTTGGTACGTAGACAACACTCTCCCCTCTCGTTGCTATGCATCACCATGATCTTGCGTGTGCGTAGGAAAATTTTCGAAATTACTACGTTCCCTAACAGTGGCATCCGAGCCTAGGTTTTATGGTTTGATGTTATTTGCACGAGTAGAACACAAGTGAGTTGTGGGCGATACAAGTCATACTGCCTACCAGCATGTCATACTTTGGTTCGGCGGTATTGTTGGGTGAGACGATCCGGACCAACCTTATGCGTACTCTTACGCGAGACCGGTTCCCTCGACGTGCTTTGCACATAGATGGCTTGCGGAAGACTGTCTCTCCAACTTTAGTTGAACCAAGTGTGACTACGCCCGGTCCTTGAGAAGGTTAAAACGGAGTCTATTTGACGAACTATCGTTGTGGTTTTGATGCGTAGGTGAGATGAGTTCTTACTTAAGCCCGTAGCAGCCACGTAAAACTTGCAACAACAAAGTAGAGGACGTCTAACTTGTTTTTGCAGGGCATGTTGTGATGTGATATGGTCAAGGCATGATGCTGATTTTATTGTATGAGATGATCATGTTTTGTAACCAAGTTATCGGCAACTGGCAGGAGCCATATGGTTGTCGCTTTATTGTATGCAATGCAATCGCGATGTAATGCTTTACTTTATTACTAAGCGGTAGTGATAGTCGTGGAAGCATAAGATTGGCGAGACGACAACGATGCTACGATGGAGATCAAGGTGTCGCGCCGGTGATGATGGTGATCATGACGGTGCTTCGGAGATGGAGATCACAAAGCACAAGATGATGATGGCCATATCATATCACTTATATTGATTGCATGTGATGTTTATCCTTTTATGCATCTTATCTTGCTTTGATTGACGGTAGCATTATAAGATGATCTCTCACTAAATTATCAAGAAGTGTTCTCCCTGAGTATGCACCGTTGCAAAAGTTCTTCGTGCTGAGACACCACGTGATGATCGGGTGTGATAGGCTCTACGTTCAAATACAACGGGTGCAAAACAGTTGCACACGCGGAATACTCAGGTTAAACTTGACGAGCCAAGCATATACAGATATGGCCTCGGAACACGGAGACCGAAAGGTCGAGCGTGAATCATATAGTAGATATGATCAACATAACGATGTTCACCATTGAAAACTACCCCATCTCACGTGATGATCGGTTATGGTTTAGTTGATTTGGATCACGTGATCACTTAGAGGATTAGAGGGATGTCTATCTAAGTGGGAGTTCTTAAGTAATATGATTAAATTGAACTTAAATTTATCATGAACTTAGTCCTGGTAGTATTTTGCAAATTATGTTGTAGATCAATAGCTCGCGTTGTTGCTTCCCTGTGTTTATTTTGATATGTTCCTAGAGAAAATTGTGTTGAAAGATGTTAGTAGCAATGATGCGGATTGGATCCGTGATCTGAGGTTTATCCTCATTGCTGCACAGAAGAATAATGTCCTTGATGCACCGCTAGGTGACAGACCTATTGCAGAGCAGATGCAGACGTTATGAACGTTTGGCTAGCTCAATATGATGACTACTTGATAGTTTAGTGCACCATGCTTAATGGCTTAGAATCGGGACTTCAAAGACGTTTTTGAACGTCATGGACCATATGAGATGTTCCAGCAGTTGAAGTTAATATTTCAAGTAAATACCCGAGTTGAGAGATATGAAGTCTCCAACAAGTTCTATAGCTGAAAGATGGTGGAGAATCACTCAACTAGTGAGCATGTGCCCAGATTGTCTGAGTACTACAATCGCTTGAATCAAGTGGGAGTTAATCTTCCAGATAAAATAGTGATTGACAGAATTCTCTAGTCACCATCACCAAGTTAGTAGAACTTCGTGATGAACTATAATATGCAAGGGATAATGGAAACAACTCCCAAGCTCTTCGTGATGCTGAAATCAACGAAGGTAGAAATCAAGAAAAACATCAAGTGTTGATGGTTGACAAGATCACTAGTTTCAAGAAAAGGGCAAAGGAAAGAAGGGGAACTTCAAAAGAACGGCAAGCAAGTTGCTGCTCAAGTGAAGAAGCCCAAGTCTGATCCTAAGCCTGAGACTAAGTGATTCTACTGCAAAGGGACTGGTCACTGGAAGCGGAACTACCCCAAGTGATTGGCGGATAAGTAGGATGGCAAAGTGAACATAAGTATATTTGATATACATGTTATTGATGTGTACTATACTAGTGTTTATAGCAACCCCTCAGTATTTGATGCTAGTTCAGTTGCTAAGATTAGTAACTCGAAACGGGAGTTGCAGAATAAACAGAGACTAGTTAAGGGTGAAGTGACGATGTGTGTTGGAAGTAGTTCCAAGATTGATATGATCATCATCGCACACTCCCCTATACTTTCGGGATTAGTGTTGAACTTAAATAAGTGTTGTTTGGTTTGTGCGTTGAGCATGAATATGATTTGATCATGTTTATTGCAATACGGTTATTCATTAAAGTCAGAGAATAATTGTTGTTCTGTTTACATGAATAAAACCTTCGATGGTCATACACCCAATGAAACAAGTTCGTTGGATCTCGATCATAGTGATACACATATTTATAATATTGAAACCAAAAAGATTCAAAGTTAATAATGATAGTGCAACTTATTTGTGGCACTGCCGTTTAGGTCATATTGGTATAAAGAGCATGAAGAAACTCCATGCTGATGGGCTTTTCGAAATCACTTGATTATGAATCACTTGATGCTTGCGAACCATGCCTTTTTGGCAAAGATGACTAAAACTCCGTTCTTCGGAACAATGGAGCAAGCAACAGATTTGTTGGAAATCATACATACTGATGTATGTGGTCCGATGAATATTGAGGCTCGCGACAGGTATCATTATTTTCTGATCTTCACAGATGATTTGAGCAGATATGAGTATATCTACTTGATGAAACATAAGTTTGAAACATTTGAAAAGTTCAAAGAATTTCAGAGTGAAGTAGAAAATCATCGTGACAAGAAAATAAAAGTGTCTACGATATGATCGCAGAGGTAAAATATTTGAGTTACGAGTTTGGTCTTCAATTAAAACAATGTGGAATAGTTTCACAAAATCATGCCACATGGAACACCACAGCATAATGGTGTGTCCGAACGTCATAACCGTACTTTATTAGTGCAATCTATGATGTATCTTACCGATCTACCACTATCGTTTTGGTGTTATGCATTAGAGACAGCTGCATTCATGTTAAATAGGGCACCATCTAACTCCGTTGAGACGACACCGTGTGAACTATGGTTTGGCAAGAAACCTAAACTGTCGTTTCTTAAAATTTGGGGTTGCTTATATGAAAAGGTTTCATCCTGATAAGCTCAAACTCAAATCGGAGAAAGGCGTCTTCATAGAATATCCAAAGGAAACTATTGGATACACCTTCTATCACAGATCCGAAGGCAAGACTTTTGTTGCTAAAATTCGGAAACTTTCTGGAGAAGGAGTTTCTCTCGAAAGAAGTGAGTGGGAGGAAAGTAGAACTTGACGAGGTAACTGTACCTGCTCCCTTATTGGAAAGTAGTACATCACAGAAAAATGTTTCTGTGACACCTACACCAGTTAGTGAGGAAGCTAATGATGATGATCATGAAACTTCAGAACAATACACTACTGAACCTCGTAGATCAACCAGAGTAAGATCCGCGCCAGAGTGGTACGGGAATCCTGTTCTGGAAGTCATGCTACTAGATCATGATGATCCTACGAACTATGAAGAAGCGATGGTGAGCCCAGATTCCGCAAAGTGGCTTGAAGCCATGAAATCTGAGATATGATCCATGTATGAGAACAAAGTATGGACTTTAGTTGACTTGCCCGATGATCGGCAAGCCATAGAAAATAAATGGATCTTCAAGAGGAAGATGGACGCTTATAGTAGTGTTACTATCTACAAAGCTAGAATTGTCGCAAAAGGTTTTCGACAAGTTCAAGGTGTTGACTATGATGAGATTTTCTCACTCGTATCATGCTTAAAGTCTGTCCGAATCATGTTAGCAATTGCCGCATTTTTATGAAATCTGGCAAATGGATAAACAAAACTGCATTCCTTAATGGATTTATTAAAGAAGAGTTGTATATGATGCAACAGAAGGTTTTGTCAAACCGAAAGATGCTAACAAAAATGTGCAAGCACCAGCGATCCATCTGTGGACTGGTGCAAGCATCTCGGAGTTGGAATATACGCTTTGATAAGTTGATCAAAGCATATAGTTTTATACAGACTTGCGGTGAAGCCTGTATTTACAAGAAAGTGAGTGGGAGCACTACAGCATTTCTGATAAGTATATATGAATGACATATTGTTGATCGGAAATAATGTAGAATTATTCTGTAAAGCATAAAAGGAGTGTTTGAAAGGAGTTTTTCAAAGAAAGACTTCGGTAAAGCTGCTTACATATTGAGCTTCAAGATCTATAGAGATAGATCAAGACGCTTGATAAGTTTTTCAATAAGTACATACCTTGACGAGATTTTGAAGTAGTTCAAAATGGAACAGTCAAAGAAAAAGTTTCTTGCATGTGTTACAAGGTGTGAAGTTGAGTAAAGACTCAAAGCCCGACCACGGCAGAAGATAGAAAGAGAATGAAAGTCATTCCCTATGCCTCATTCATAGGTTCTATAAAGTATGCCATGCTGTGTACCGGATCTATTGTATACCCTGCACTGATTTGGCAAGGGAGTACAATAGTGATCTAGGAGTAGATCACTGGACAGCGGTCAGAATTATCCTTAGTGAAATAAGGATATGTTTCTCGATTATGGACGTGACAAAAAGGTTCGTCGTAAAGGGTAACGTCGATGCAAGTTTTTGACACTGATCCAGATAATTCTAAGTCTCAATCTGGATACATATTGAAAGTGGGAGCAATTAGCTAGAGTAGCTCCGTATAGAGCATTGTAGACATAGAACTTGCAAAATACTTACGGATCTGAATATGACAGACCCGTCGACTAAAATTATCCCACAAGCAAAACATGATCACACCTTAGTACTCTTTGGGTGTTAATCACATAGAGATGTGAACTAGATTATTGACTCTAGTAAACCCTTTGAGTGTTGGTCACATGACGATGTGAACCATGGGTGTTAATCACATGGTAACGTGAACTATTGCTGTTAAATCACATGGCGATGTGAACTAGATTATTGACTCTAGTGCAAGTGGGAGACTGAAGGAAATATGCCCTAGAGGCAATAATAAAGTTATTATTTATTTCCTTACATCATGATAAATGTTTATTATTCATGCTAGAATTGTATTAACCGGAAACATAATACATGTGTGAATACATAGACCAACAGAGTGTCACTAGTATGCCTCTACTAAGACTAGCTCGTTAATCAAAGATGGTTATGTTTCCTAACCATGAACAAAGAGTTGTTATTTGATTAACGAGGTCACATCATTAGTTGAATGATCTGATTGACATGACCCATTCCATTAGCTTAGCACCCGATCGTTTAGTATGTTGCTATTGCTTTCTTCATGACTTATACATGTTCCTATAACTATGAGATTATGCAACTCCCGTTTACCGGAGGAACACTTTGGGTACTACCAAACGTCACAACGTAACTGGGTGATTATAAAGGAGTATTACAGGTGTCTCCAATGGTAGATGTTGGGTTGGCGTATTTCGAGATTAGGGTTTGTCACTCCGATTGTCGGAGAGGTATCTCTGGGCCCTCTCGGTAATGCACATCACATAAGCCTTGCAAGCACTGCAACTAATATGTTAGTTGTGAGATGATGTATTACAGAAAGAGTAAAGAGACTTGCCGGTAACGAGATTGAACTAGGTATTGGATACCGACGATCGAATCTCGGGCAAGTAACATACCGATGACAAAGGGAACAACGTATGTTGTTATGCGGTCTGACCGATAAAGATCTTCGTAGAATATGTAGGAACCAATATGGGCATCCAGGTCCCGCTATTGGTTATTGACCGGAGACGTGTCTCGGTCATGTCTACATTGTTCTCGAACCGTAGGGACCGCACGCTTAACGTTACGATGACAGTTATTATGAGTTTATGCATTTTGATGTACTGAAGGTTGTTCGGAGTCCCGGATGAGATCACGGACATGACGAGGAGTCTCGAAATGGTCGAGACGTAAAGATTGATATATTGGAAGCCTATGTTTGGACATCGGAAGTGTTCCGGGTGAAATCGGGATTTTACCGGAATACCGGGAGGGTTACCGGAACCCCCCGGGAGGCTAATGGGCCTATTGGGCCTTAGTGGAAAAGAGAAAAGAGGCAGCCCACAAGCTGGCCGGCGCCCCCCCCCTTCCCCAAGTCCTAGTAGGACTAGGAGAAGTAGGCCGGCCCCCTCTCTCTCTCTTTTCCCCCTTGAGTCCTAGTTGGAATAGGATTGGAGGGGAGGAGTCCTACTCCCGGTGGGAGTAGGACTCCCCCTGCGCCTCCTCTCTCTTGGCCGGCCAGCCCCCCCTCCTCCAACCTTTATATACGGGGGCAGGGGACACCCCAAGACACACAAGTTGATCCTTGAGATCGTTCCTTAGCCGTGTGCGGTGCCCCCTGCCACCATATTCCACCTCGATCATACCGTTGTAGTGCTTAGGCGAAGCCCTGCGTCGGTAGTACATCAAGATCGTCACCACGCCGTCGTGCTGACGGAACTCTTCCTCGACGCTTTGCTGGATCGGAGCCCGAGGAACGTCATCGAGCTGAACGTGTGCTAAGAACTCGGAGGTGCCGGAGTAACGGTGCTTGGATCGGTCAGATCGGGAAGAAGACGTACGAATACTTCCTCTATGTTGTGTGATCGCTTCCGCAGTCGGTCTGCGTTGGTACGTAGACAACACTCTCCCCACTCGTTGCTATGCATCACCATGATCTTGCGTGTGCGTAGGAAAATTTTCGAAATTACTACGTTCCCTAACAGATTACGGTGGCCCTAGTGGCTTCTTGGGGAGCATTGTGCCTCCACGCCGCTCCAAACGGAGATTAGCATCCACAACGGTGTGAACTTCGGGATACATCGTCATCTCCGCGTGCCTCAGTTATCTCTTACCCGAGCTTTTTACTTATGCACTTTACTTTGTGATAGCCATATTGTTTCTTGTCATATATCTTGCTATCACATAGTTGCTTATCTTAATTAGCATAAGTTGTTGGTGCACATAGGTGAGCCTAGTTGTTTTAGGTTTTGTGCTTGACAAATTAACCGCTAGGTTTATTCCGCATTTGTTCAAGCCTAAATCGTAATTATTTTAAAACGCCTATTCACCCCCCCTCTAGGCGACATCCACGATCTTTCAATTGGTATCAGAGCCTCATCTCTCTTTATTAGGCTTTACCGCCTAGAGAGTAAAGATGTCGACTAGGGGATTAGGATTCTCTGACACTCTTAGTTTCGATGGCACAAATTTTGATGTTTGGGTAATTCACATGCTTAATCTCTTTAGGGTCATGGACCCAAATTTAGAGCGAATTGTAGATATGGGTTTTTCTCCTCCAAAGGATCCCCAAAGATTATCTTTAGAGGATGAGAAAAACTCTTATCTTAATGCTCAAGCTTCTAATGTGCTTTTCGATGCTTTGAGCAATGTAGTTATATTTCAACTCATGCCGTTCCGGGATGCTCATGAGTTGTGGACGAAGCTTCAAGAAAAATATGGTGTGTCCAAGATTTGTGGGGATGATTGTTCTCCCTCCACCTCCGGTCGTATAGTCTTCTCAACTTCTTCCACTTCACCTACATGTGGTTTGCCACAAGGTAATGATATGGTGAGTAGTGTTGGTCATTGCAATGATGATAGTATGCTTATTGTGGATGATCCTTCATCACTATCTTATTGCAATGCTCCTTCTTTGGGCTTTAACACTTCAAGCACTCGAAATGTTTCACATGCTTGTGTTGAAAGTCCTTGCATGTCATGTAGAAATTGCTTGACTAAATCTCATGATGATATGTTTACTATGTCTTGTTGCCATGATAAAAATGCATATATGTCCTCGAATTGTTGTGCTAACAATGTAGAGGAAACCCAACACCCCATGGAGCAAGATGTGGTCTTGAATGGTGCTTCAACGGATCCTACATCATCATCTATTGCATTTTGCCTTATGGCCAAGGCTTCAAAGGTATCTCCCACTTTGAATCCCAATATATCTTGTGATGATGGCAAGAGTGATGATGATGTTGATTATGATGAAGAGAATGATAATGTTGCCTCCTTAAAAACTAAGGGGGAAATGATTTTTAAAGCTCTTCACAAAAATAAACTTGCTCATTTCAACTTCATGGAAATCATGTCTATTGCCATTGAAGGCAAGAAATACATTGAGGAGATGGAATCTCATCTAGAGGAGCATGAGGTCACCATTGAGAAAATGGAAGCTCATGAGCGTGATTACGCAAATGAGATCGCGGAGCTATCTCAAGCTCTTGAACATGAACAAACCTCATCCGAATCTCTTGAGGAAACCTTTGCTATAGAATTATCTAGAATAAAGGAATCTCATGATAGAGCACTCGAGGTGGCCAATGATTTCAAAACTAAAAATGCTAAGGTTGAAGTTGCTCGTGCTAGACTCCTTGAGGATTTTGAGCACCTCGAAAATGGCTCAAGGGTCATCAAGGGTGAGCTCATAAAAATCACCGAGTCTCATGCTCAACTTGAAGCTTCTTACTTAAAAGAGCTTGCCAAGGTGTCCTCTCCTATTGTTGTTAATGATGATGCTTGGGATACTAACTCTATTACTTGTGAAGCATCCATTTTGAAGGAGAATGTTGAGCTTCGGGCTCAACTTGAGTTGCTATCTAGCAATTATGGAATGTTGGAAGAAAATCATGTAAAGCTCACAAGCTCTCATGATGATCTTCTAGTATCCCATAATGTGCAAAAATTAGCTCATGAGGCCATGCTTGCTAAGGTAACATCTAGTGAGCCTCATGTGGATACTAGCACTACTTCTAGTCAAAATGCTAGATTGCCATGCGCTAGTCCTTGTAATTCATCTACTCACAATGTTGGTACATCTTGTGATGAATTTCTTTCCTTGCCGTGTTGTTCTAACGGTGAAGCTTATACTTCCTCTAGTACTTGTGTTGAGACTAACCATGTAGAGGAAATCAAAGAGCTCAAGGCCCAAGTCACTTCTTTGAAGAAAGACTTGGAAAAGAGTCATGAAGGGAAATCCACACTCAACAATATCTTGAGTGTGCAAAAATCCCCCAATGACAAAGGTGGACTTGGATTCAACTCCAATAAGAAGAAGTCCAACATGATCAAGAAGAAGGGCCAAGAACAAGTCAAGAATTCGGCCAAGATTATTTGCTTCAAGTGCAAAATTGAAGGGCATCATGTTAGATCTTGCCCATTGAAGAAGAAGTCTGTTAATGACAAGCAACAAGGGAAGAGGCCACAAGTTCATTCTCATGCTAAACCTCAAGTTGAGGAAAGGCCTCTTCTCAAGAAGACTCAAGCTTATGCTTCTCAAGTTGAGAAATCAAGTGAGAAGAAAGTGAGGAGTAGACGTTGCTACCTATGTCGCAAGAAAGGTCACCTCGCCTCTTCATGCACTAGTGGTAACTTATCCAACCCAATTATTATTGATGATGTCTATTCTCTTGGGAAGGATAAGGTTGGCAATGTGGTTGCCAAGTTTGTTGGTACTCAAAGTGGTTTGAAGCAAAGAACCATTTGGGTAGCCAAGCCTATTGTGACTAACCTCTTAGGACCCAACTTGGTTGGGGACCAACAAGCTCAAACTTGATCAATAGGTGATGTTGGAGGTCATTGGAGACTTGGCTACATTATGAAGAATTAAGGGTACTTCATCATTCTTATTGTCTCAAGCCAAGTCAATTGAATCATCAAGATTATATCATATATCCAATGTGCCTCCTTGCGGTAACTTGTACCTCAATTGCTTACATTGAAAGTTACTTGCCCCCTTGCTGTCGCGACCGGTTTTCCGGGCATTAAATTCCCAGAAAATGGCCACTGTGCTCACCAGCCCCAGGATTACTGTTAGCTGATAAGGTATCGACTTGATACAGAAATTCCAAGCAAAAGTACAAAATGTGCAGTACAAGACCATTGTGGCCTATGAGTACATCAAATGGTCTTCTAGTGGTCGATGGCGGAAGCGGTTTGCGAATCATCAGTGTATGGGACTCCATTTCCCACGGGAACAGCTGACCAGGTTAACTCCTATCTTCGCGAGGCTGCTATCACCGCTGCTAGTTTCCGGGGCTGTCACCACAACGTCCTTTCCAAGCAAATATCTGGCCAAGCCAATAGCCAGGGACAAGCCAGTAAGTACTTTGAATGTACTCGCAAACATTAAGAGCACTGGAATAATATAATTGATGATTATGCATTTAAATATCCTATGGTCATGTCATTAGTCACAAATAAAATATCTTTTATGCATGCAATGGGTAATTAATATGCAACAAGAATAAGCAATAATGGAGTGGAAATAAAATGTCGTAGTCGGGCGTCTGGGCGACATTACTAAAAGGGTTTTAAAAGAAATGCCACAGTTGGATGTCTAAGCGACATCACAGAAAGGGCTTTATACGAAATGCCACAGTCGGACGTCTGAGCGACATCACAGAAAGGGCTTTAAAAGAAATGCCACAGTCGGACGTCTAAGCGCCATCACAAAAAGGGCTTTAAAAGAAATGCCACAGTCGGACATCTGAGTGACATCACAGAAAGGGCTTTAAAAGAAATGCCACAGTCGGACGTCTAAGCGACATCACAGAAAGGGCTTTAAAAGAAATGCCACAGTCAGACGTCTGAGCGACATCACAGAAAGGGCTTTAAAAGAAATGCCACAGTCGGACGTCTGGGCGACATCACAGAAAGGGCTTTAAAAGAAATGCCACAGCCGGACGTCTGAGCGACATCACAGAAAGGGCTTTAAAAGAAATGCCACAGCTGGACGTTTGAGCGACATCACAGAAAGGGCTTTAAGTCACAAATAAATAATACTCATAATAAATATTCAGTTCAGGATAATAAAAGGGTTAGTCCATCCACAGGAATAAACATTTAACCGGGCTTAGAAAATAAATAATCACCATGAATATCCAGGGGATAGAACCATCCTAGGGGTATCCGATAATACAAATAATTCAACAGGTTAGTCCATCACAAAATAATAATCATGGTCCTCACAAGTCACCGATCAGTATCCAAGTTTGGTTTAACCATTTCACCTCCGAAGACCGACACTAAGACCAATACTTGACCCGTCCCAGACTGTAATCCTTAACCATGGACACGGCTATTCGAATAGGTTTTAATCTCTGCAGAGGGTGTACTCTTTACCCACGAGTAACGGATTCCTTTAGTCCATCGGGACTAATTCCGTCTACGGCCTTTTAGTTGAAAACACGCCTAACCTTGCACACACCAGCTTAACTCATCGGTGTCTGGAATCACCCACGACACTTGTTAAGCAAAACTCTAAGTGGGGAGGCTACAACCTCGCGTAGCATGGGATCAAATTTGTATCGCGCGCTCTAAGGGGTGGCCTCCCCTCTCGGTCCCAACCGGAAACACCCATGCCCCCGGACCAGGTGGCATGCCTACCGGCTACAACCGATATCTTCCACCATGGCCTCTCTGTACGGTGTGTGCTGGAAAGGGGTTGACGACTTACTGAACCGTACCCTACCTGCGGCAGGGACGAGTGGTAGTACGAGGCAAGTATGGGGGTTACTGGAACAAGACTCGATCTGCGGTCGACTCAGGGGGTTTATAAGTTCCCTGCATGACATGTATATCAAATATATTACAACCGACGAAATCATCACTCAATATACCTTACCATGCCATACCGGACATAACCGTCCTGACGGGGACCGGTGACAAGCTCACGCCTACCCAAGGCCAAGGCTTTCCCGGATTCCTTTCCGGCATGCATGCAAGGCACATGAGGATGAATACCATCACAAAAATATTCATATCCAACAGCAATGAAATCACTAGTATGCTTCCATGCATATGATCATATCACATGAAATAACAAGTCTTCCAAAATAAGGTGGTGTTATAAACGTGTCAAATGACACACCAAAAACATTATGCCAGGGTTCAGAATGCTTGCTTTCAAGTTGTGGAGGGGTGAGGTGCTCTCCAAAACTTTTGAAAGTTTCTTCTCTTTCTCCAAAATCCTATTTTAAAATATATTTGAATTAACACACATTTCAAAAACTGTACAAAAAAGTTGTTTGTAAAATTTTCAAATAAATCTTAAAATAAACTAGACCAAATTTGAGGAAGGTAGGAAAAAGAATCAACTCATTTGGAGTTATATTCAAACATTTATAGGCAGTCAAAGTTCTGGTCAAAATCTGTTATTTGAAATAAAACAGAAAAGAAAACGTTTTCAGAAGCAAATACGCTTTCGAAGCGGGGAAAACGTACTGTAGTGGATTACGTCTTCACTTAACCACGTGGACGGCGCGGGGTGTCACTGATAGTGGGTCCAGGGGGCCCACTAGTCAGGTTTGACTATTCGGCCTCCCTCCTCTTCCTCTGCCCCGAGCGGAGGCGGAGCTCCGGCGATGCTCGCCGGTGAACGGCGGCACCGTTCGAGACACCGAGGGTGGGGATGGATCTACGGTTCGAGGGCGGTCCTTCCGGTGGTTGCCAGTCAGGTGGGGATGAAGGGAGTCGCCGGCGGCGAGCTTCGCAGCGGCCGGTGGCTTCGGGAATTTTGGGCGTTTGAACTGCGGTGGCTCCCGGTCGGGTTTGAGTAGCTGGGCGGCTCCGCAGGTCGAAGTGGGGTCATTTGGCGGCGTTGGACGAATGGGAGGAGCTCTGGTTGCAGCGAGTGGAGCTGGAACGTGGTGGCGGCCGAACCGGCCAGAGTTGGGGAAGACGGCATTCCCCCGACGATTGCTGGCTGTGGGGGTGCCATGGGGGTGGCATGAGGTCGCCTGAGTGCTCGGATGATCTCGGGGGCCTCTCTTTATAGTGCAACGAGGTCGGTTCCGCGGCGGTGGATGAGGATGCCGGCAGACCGCCTCTCTGTAGCTTGCAGGGCGACGTGGAGGCGACGAGAGCTAGCCGACGAGCGAGGGGATAAGCTCGCGCTGTTCCAGGGGCCAGGTGGCGAGCAGGGATGGCTTGGGCGGCGCCGACATGAGCAGGGGCTATCGGGCGGCCGTGGCGTGCTGCCAAGGGGGCTCTGGCGGCGGCGCTGTAGCGTGCCAGGGGGCTTGGCGCGTTGCTGCGAGGAGGGTAGCGCTTGGCGGGGTGCTGCTGTGCGGGCCAAGACAGGGGTGCGACGCGGCGGCTTGTGCACGCGGCTGCAATACGCGCGCTCTGGGCGCGTCCAGAGCACGCTCCGAAGGTGTTCGACACAATGCCGCGGCATGCTACAGAGCTTGGGTGAGGCTGGCATTTAGCAGATCGAGGTTAGGAGTAGCGAGGGGTCTAGTGGACATGTAGGTTTGATCAGGGGCGCAAGATCACAGTGAAAGCTAGGACTCATGTCAAAACTGGTCATGCCTACAGGGTGCTCGACAGAATGCCACATGCACCTAGGCATCTCTTGGGGTGGCCAAAAACTCCAGATCAGTGTCTCTTTGGATGGACAAGAGGGTGGTTAGATTGGTTTGGCAAAAGGAGAAACTTGTTAGTGCAAGTCTTACAGAACTTCAATTCTGAACAGGAAATGAATGGCATTATTTCATGAACCAAAAATGATCCAAAGGTTGCATGCTCCTGGACTTAAGGGTTTAACATGGAGGACAACAAGTAGAAGAAAGAATCAAAGGCTAAAGAGCAGGCAAAAACATGGTTGCTGTACAAACCATCAAATTGGTCCAGAATGGAAATGAGGTGGATTCATTCAAAATTTGTAAATAACATCACTGGGTTTTTGCATAAAGTTGAATCATATGATACTACTAACATCCCAAAATTTTGGTGGAGGCTAGTAAGGATTATTTAGATGAGTTGTAGTGCAAAATGCCCACTGGACCAGAGAAGGCAAAATTTGTTGTAGAACTCAAAATATTTCATTAAACAAGGATGTTTTAGCACAACAGCTACTTAATAACATCACATGACTTCTCCAAATTTTTGTGGGAATTTTAAGTGAATTTGTCAAATGGTTGTAGTTCAAATATGGCCATTTTAACCCTGAAAAACCATTTTCAAGAAAGTAGAGATCAAGCAACTTAATTATTTAATTAGTTAGATTAAATAAGGAAAAGTTTTTCTTGAGAGATCAAATAAGTCCAACAACATATTTGAAAAAGTTTTCTCTTTGAAAAAAAACTCATCACCAATAGGGAAGGAAATGATTAAAAAATCAAAATGGTGCTCAGAAATCAAGGTTTTAAATTCCTGGCAAAAATTTTAATTTATTAAAACAAGGCCAAATTTTTGGGGTGTCACAACACTATCCCCCTTAAGAAAAATCTCGTCCTCGAGATTTGCCAAAAGATGCTTCAAGAAAAATTTATGCAACAAAGATGCGGCTACAGTGAGAGGGCAATAAGTGGTGTAAAAACCACAGTGTGAATACTGGTGCTGTGTGGAAAAATCTACGATTCGGGACGAAAAACGTAGGATCCCTAGCTGGATATAAATTTAGAAAAATTTCAAAATTTAAATATACGCTGGTCGCACCCGAGAGCACAGTGCTCTCTCTGGCTGACAGGTGGACCCGGGGCCCACAGTCAGCCTCTTCTTCTTCCTCTGGCTCTCTCTACTCCCTCTCTCCCGCGCGCTTTCCTACGCTCTCTCCACCGGCGACGTCTAGCGCGTAGGGCATCTAGGCCGTACCGAGGTAGTGCGCGGCGTGCTAGCTGCCGGTGCAGCGTGCACTCACCTCGCGGGCCAGCATGCTGTCGGCACTGCTTGCGGATTCGACTCCGAACACCGGTGGTCGGCGACGAGCGGCGTTGGTGGACTTCGCCCACCGTACACCGAGCTTGAGCTATAAAACGGCCGAGGTGTCCCTCTCTTCTTCCTCACACCTGGCCTCACTTCTCCTCCTCCTCTCTCCATTACTGCTTACAGAAGCTCGGGTGAGGCTCTAATGGCGGAGGCGATGCCGGACTGGTTTGCGATCCTGATATTCGCGGGACTGGCGACACTACTGGGGCTCTCTATGCTCCTGTGCGCGATGATCCTCGACGATCGCCGCGACGCTGCTGCTCGGGTGTTGGCTCTCCGCGGTGGTGGTGATCATGAGGAGTAGATAGGGTGTGCCGGGTGCTAACTGTTGTTAGGGGGGGTGATTAGCCGGATGTATCACCGTTGCAAGGTCTTGCAAACCGTGTATGTGCTCGAATGGTAGTGGCTGTGAGTCTGCCGCCGTGGTGCTGTGCGAAATTATTTAATCCACGTCGTGAGAAGGTGCAGACGTAGCAACTCAGGGAAAAGAAATCTCACTTCAGGATTTTGCGAGGGAAAAGCAGTTAATTCAAAGGAGCATAAACCACAACAAAAACTACATGCATTAGAAGAAGCCAAATAATTGACTCGTCGAACAAACTCAGGGTATCATGCATAATTCAACACATAAATAAACGTTGCAATAATGAACACCGCAGCGACGTCTAAAATGGGAATGCTAACTGGACGGGGTCCCTAGAAAATGTCTCTGGTACTGGGATACACTCCTCTTCTATCGGGGAAAGTGGATTGACCAGTCGATGCACGTGTCTCTCCCGGTCGGGCCTTAGTGCTCTGCCGATGGCGATTTGAGGATTTAAATCTGCGAGGCTCTGGAGATAACCCATCACACGTTGGGTTAAACGCTCTTGAGCGATGACGTACTGGACAAGGTTGGCCAGGACTGGGTCTCTCTCAATTCGTCCTCCGGGAAAAGATGTCACTCCTCCGGGTTCTGCACGGCTCGAAAAGTAATACTACCCTCGTTCGCTGGCATAGGGTACCGCAAATCGAAGGCGAGCAAGCGCTTCGTACGCAGCAGCTTCTATGGCCATCTGTGGGGTTGGCATAGATTTCCCCACGAAGGAGACCTCCGTTGGGTCTTAGTTTGAGTTTACGGGAGGAATGTGCACTGCTGCCCAATATCTTGAGGTGGAAGGCGTGATCCTCGATTTGAACAGTTCGTACTGGGGTGGCTGGGTAGCGCCCATGGTACTGCAGGTAAAATCCCACAATCTTGACAAAACTACCCTGGGTTGCATTTGGGGTTCTCAGGTAAATGTTGGGGCTCAGCATGGCAAGAATTGATTTTGAGGATGGTGCACAAGATGAGGGGTGCTTGGCAAGGTCACTTGGTGGCCTTTTATAGCACTGGAGCTGGGTCATCTTTACTGTGGTGAATGGTAAAGAAAATTTTCCAGCTCGGTTCCAAGGCCGGGGTCAAGCCACAGATTCACACATTTCACTAAAGTGATGTGTTACTGTGGGGATTGTCGGGGAAGGTTTTTGGGTGGCTGCGTTCGGAAAAACATGCAACTCTGTGCTGACATACCCATGCAAGGATACTATTTAAAACAGAGGCACGACAACAGGCGGCGTTTAAGAATAAGGCCACATGATTACAAGGCAAGGGTACACTGGGACTCGATACGATACGGGTGACTTAGTCTACCTCGTTTATATCCAAGCGGGCGTGCCTTGTGGATGTCGAGGCTTCTCTTCGGTTCTCGTCGTCTGAATTAACTGGAGTGGTCTGAGGGGCTGCAGTCTCGGGGTAGCGATGATGACCATCTCGAGGATTGTTGGCCACAACCCCGTTGGAGTGTGCTTCCAAAATGCGGCGAAGCACTTCTGGGGTTATCGCGGCAACTTGGCCGATGGCTGGGGCAGATCTCCGGGGCTCGATCGGGTGTCCAAACAGCACGACTGGGTTGTTGATGTTGGGCTTGTTCTCTTCTCTCGCCGGGGTTCGACGAACTAGCTCTCCACGAGCTGCGATTAGATCAATCGTGATTTGATCGCATAGTTCCTCTAGTGCACTTACATAGCGCACTAGGTGCAACAATGCAGGATCTGTCTCGTGATCTCCGTTGACAACTTGGGGTGGTCTACCATACCCTTCACGTCTGGGGTAGTAGTGGAATGAGCGACAGTTAACTCTAGGCGACAAGTGCCGGAGATGAACTATAGCTTCTCGAGCAGCTAGTTGGATGGCTTGTGGCTCAAAGGAAGTTGTCCTTCCGGTGAACCTGTAGGGGCGCTCGGGCTCTAGTCCCCTACCATAAATGTGCACAGTGGCCCAGAATTGACGGCTCTCACCGCTCATGGGTCCTTGGTACACAACATATTCTGGGGGCTCTTCTAACGCATAGGCACGACGGGTGAGGTTTGCGAGTATGGTCACAAAGCCTCCAAGGTTGGTTGCTGTGGTCTCATTGTGCACGACAGGGCCGGGCATTGAGGCTTGGTTTGGGGTACAGGCTGTGCTGTGCTGAGTTGAGGCTAGCGTGCCCTTTTTATAGGAAAAAGGGGACGGAGTCTTCCTTCGCACGCTTGGCGAAAAAGGACTATTTAGGACTTGGTCACTGGTGCAAGATTGACTGGTTAGATGGATAGGTTGGGCACCGACTGCCAAAAAAGGTGTCGGGTCATGGTGTGGCTATCTTGCAAGGGAAGCTTGACTGGGTTTGGTCAAGGTCTGGTGGGTTGGTTTACCTAAGTTTATTGACCTGGCCAAGATAGGATTAGCCAATGGTCAGCCTGGCTCTGATACCAAGCCTGTCGCGACCGGTTTTCCGGGCATTAAATTCCCAGAAAATGGCCACTGTGCTCACCAGCCCCATGATTACTGTTAGCTGATGAGGTATCGACTTGATACAGAAATTCCAAGCAAAAGTACAAAATGTGCAGTACAAGACCATTGTGGCCTATGAGTACATCAAATGGTCTTCTAGTGGTCGATGGCGGAAGCGGTTTGCGAATCATCAGTGTATGGGACTCCATTTCCCACGGGAATAGCTGACCAGGTTAACTCCTATCTTCGCGAGGCTGCTATCACCGCTGCTAGTTTTCGGGGCTGTCACCACAACGTTCCTTTCCATGCAAATATCTGGCCAAGACAATAGCCAGGGACAAGCCAGTAAGTACTTTGAATGTACTCGCAAACATTAAGAGCACTGGAATAATATAATTGATAATTATGCATTTAAATATCCTATGATCACGTCGTTAGTCACAAATAAAATATCTTTTATGCATGCAATGGGTTATTAATATGCAACAAGAATAAGCAATAATGGAGTGGAAATAAAATGCCGTAGTCGGGCGTCTGGGCGACATTACTAAAAGGGTTTTAAAAGAAATGCCACAGTCGGATGTCTAAGCGACATCACAGAAAGGGCTTTATACGAAATGCCACAGTCGGACGTCTGAGCGACATCACAGAAAGGGCTTTAAAAGAAATGCCACAGTCGGACGTCTAAGCGACATCACAAAAAGGGCTTTAAAAGAAATGCCATAGTCGGACGTCCGAGTGACATCACAGAAAGGGCTTTAAAAGAAATGCCACAGTCGGACGTCTAAGCGACATCACAGAAAGGGCTTAAAAGAAATGCCACAGTCGGACGTCTGAGCGACATCACAGAAAGGGCTTTAAAAGAAATGCCACAGTCGGACGTCTGGGCGACATCACAGAAAGGGCTTTAGAAGAAATGCCATAGCCGGACGTCTGAGCGACATCACAGAAAGGGCTTTAAAAGAAATGCCACAGCCAGACGTCTGAGCGACATCACAGAAAGGGCTTTAAGTCACAAATAAATAATACTCATAATAAATATTCAGTTTAGGATAATAAAAGGGTTAGTCCATCCACAGGAATAAACATTTAACCGGGCTTAGAAAATAAATAATCACCATGAATATCCAGGGGATAGAACCATCCCAGGGGTATTCGATAATACAAATAATTCAACAGGTTAGTCCATCACAAAATAATAATCATGGTCCTCACAAGTCACCGATCAGTATCCAAGTTTGGTTTAACCATTTCACCTCCGAAGACCGACACTAAGACCAATACTTGACCCATCCCAGACTGTAATCCTTAACCATGGACACGGCTATTCGAATAGGTTTTAATCTCTGCAGAGGGTGTACTGTTTACCCACGAGTAACGGATTCCTTTAGTCCATCGGGACTAATTCTGTCTACGGCCTTTTAGTTGAAAACACGCCTAACCTTGCACACACCAGCTTAACTCATCGGTGTCTGGAATCACCCACGACACTTGTTAAGCAAAACTCTAAGTGGGGAGGCTACAACCTCGCGTAGCATGGGATCAAATTTGTATCGAGCGCTCTAAGGGGTGGCCTCCCCTCTCGGTCCCAACCGGAAACACCCATGCCCCCGGACCAGGTGGCATGCCTACCGGCTACAACCGATATCTTTCACCATGGCCTCTCTGTACGGTGTGTGCTGGAAAGGGGTTGACGACTTAATGAACCGTACCCTACCTGCGGCAGGGACGAGTGGTAGTACGAGGCAAGTATGGGGGTTACTGGAACAAGACTCAATCTGCGGTCGACTCAGGAGGTTTATAAGTTCCCTGCATGAGATGTATACCAAATATATTACAACCGACGAAATCATCACTCAATATACCTTACCATGCCATACCGGACATAACCGTCCTGACGGGGACCGGTGACAAGCTCACGCCTACCCAAGGCCAAGGCTTTCCCGGATTCCTTTCCGGCATGCATGCAAGGCACATGAGGATGAATACCATCAAAAAAATATTCATTTCCAACAGCAATGAAATCACTAGTATGCTTCCATGCATATGATCATATCGCATGAAATAACAAGTCTTCCGAAATAAGGTGGTGTTATAAACGTGTCAAATGACACACCAAAAACATTATGCCAGGGTTCAGAATGCTTGCTTTCAAGTTGTGGAGGGGTGAGGTGCTCTCCAAAACTTTTGAAAGTTTCTTCTCTTTCTCCAAAATCCTATTTTAAAATATATTTGAATTAACACACATTTCAAAAACAGTACAAAAAAGTTGTTTGTAAAATTTTCAAATAAATCTTAAAATAAACTAGACCAAATTTGAGGAAGGTAGGAAAAAGAATCAACTCATTTGGAGTTATATTCAAAAAGTTATAGGCAGTCAAAGTTCTGGTCAAAATCTGTTATTTGAAATAAAACAGAAAAGAAAACGTTTTCAGAAGCAAATACGCTTTCGAAGCGGGGAAAACGTACTGTAGTGGATTACGTCTTCACTTAACCACGTGGACGGCGCGGGGTGTCACTGACAGTGGGTCCAGGGGGCCCACTAGTCAGGTTTGACTATTCGGCCTCCCTCCTCTTCCTCTACCCCGAGCGGAGGCGGAGCTCCGGCGACGCTCGCCGGTGAACGGCGGCACCGTTCGAGACACCGAGGGTGGGGATGGATCCGCGGTTTGAGGGCGGTCCTTCCGGTGGTTGCCAGTCAGGTGGGGATGAAGGGAGTCGCCGCCGGCGTGCTTCGCGGCGGCCGGTGGCTTCGGGAATTTTGGGCGTTTGAACTGCGGTGGCTCCCGGTTGGGTTTGAGTAGCTGGGCGGCTCCGCAGGTCGAAGTGGGGTCATTTGGCGGCGTTGGACGAACGGGAGGAGCTCTGGTTGCGGTGAGTGGAGCTGGAACGTGGCGGCGGCCGAACCGGCCGGAGTTGGGGAAGACGGCATTCCCCCAACGATTGCTGGCTGTGGGGGTGCCATGGGGGTGGCCTGAGGTCGCCTGAGTGCTCGGATGATCTCGGGGGCCTCTCTTTATAGTGCAACGAGGTTGGTTCCGCGGCGGTGGATGAGGATGTCGGCGGACCGCCTCTCTGTAGCTTGCAGGGCGATGTGGAGGCGACGAGAGCTAGCCGACGAGCGAGGGGATAAGCTCGCGCTGTTCCAGGGGCCAGGTGGCGAGCGGGGATGGCTTGGGCGGCACCGACATGAGCAGGGGCTGTCGGGCGGCCGTGGCGTACTGCCAAGGGGGCTCTGGCGGCGGCGCTGTAGCGTGCCAGGGGGCTTGGCGCGTTGCTCCGAGGAGGGTAGCGCTTGGCGGGGTGCTGCCGTGCGGGCCAAGACAGGGGCGCGACGCGGCGGCTTGTGCACGCGGCTGCAATACGCGCGCTCTGGGCGCGTCCAGAGCACGCTCCGAACGTGTTCGACACAATGCCGCGGCATGCTACAGAGCTTGGGTGAGGCTGGCATTTAGCAGATCGAGGTTAGGAGTAGCGAGGGGTCTAGTGGACATGTAGGTTTGATCAGGGGCGCAAGATCCCAGTGAATGCTAGGACTCATGTCAAAACTGGTCATGCCTACAGGGTGCTCGACAGAATGCCACATGCACCTAGGCATCTCTTGGGGTGGCCAAAAACTCCAGATCAGTGTCTCTTTGGATGGACAAGAGGGTGGTTAGATTGATTTGGCAAAAGGAGAAACTTGTTAGTGCAAGTCTTACAGAACTTCAATTCTGAACAGGAAATGAATGGCATTATTTCATGAACCAAAAATGATCCAAAGGGTGCATGCTCCTGGACTTAAGGGTTTAACATGGAGGATAACAAGTAGAAGAAAGAATCAAAGGCTAAAGAGCAGGCAAAAACATGGTTGCTGTACAAACCATCAAATTGGTCCAGAATGGAAATGAGGTGGATTCATTCAAAATTTGTAAATAACATCACTGGGTTTTTGCATAAAGTTGAATCATATGATACTACTAACATCCCAAAATTTTGGTGAAGGCTAGAAAGGATTATTTAGATGAGTTGTAGTGCAAAATGCCCACTGGACCAGAGAAGGCAAAATTTGTTGTAGAACTCAAAATATTTCATTAAACAAGGATGTTTTTGCACAAAAGCTACTTAATAACATCACATGACTTCTCCAAATTTTTGTGGGAATTTTAAGTGAATTTGTCAAATGGTTGTAGTTCAAATATGGCCATTTTAACCCTGAAAAACCATTTTCAAGAAAGTAGAGATCAAGCAACTTAATTATTTAATTAGTTAGATTAAATAAGGAAAAGTTTTTCTTGAGAGATCAAATAAGTCCAACAACATATTTGAAAAAGTTTTCTCTTTGAAAAAAAACTCATCACCAATAGGGAAGGAAATGATTTAAAAATCAAAATGGTGCTCAGAAATCAAGGTTTTAAATTCCTGGCAAAAATTTTAATTTATTAAAACAAGGCCAAATTTTTGGGGTGTCACACTTGCATGTTTTGGTTTTGTTCCTTGCATGTGTTTGTATATGTTGTGCTTCCAAATTGATTATCTTGAGCAATCAAGTATGTGTGTGTTGGTTTGCACATCATGTACGTGTGTGTCATGCGTTGAGCCTTTTGCATATTGTTCTTTTCTTAGTTGGCTCTTGTGAGAGATTAATGGAATATCCCATTATGGGGGAGTGATGTGCTTTGTGCACCTCACAATCCTATATATATGTGTACATGAGTAATACCATCTAGTATTGATATTTCAAGATTATCTAGTCGCTATGTGGTATGTCTTCTCATGAGAAAATCAAATTCTATATTGTCCATTAATTATCTCGTGTTGGTTCGTTATTTTGCCTCTTGTTTATCTTTAATTGGTATCACATTATGGGGGAGAAATATGCTATGTGTATATTACTAGCCTAGAAAATGTGTACATTTGAGATATTGTCACCTAGAATTGATATTGTAAATTATATTGTTCCTAGGTGGCATGTTAGCTCTACAAGTTGCAATTTGCTTTTTGTTTGGTGTGAAGATTATGTCAGATATCCTTGTTATCTACCACCGGGAATTATTCCCAAATACTTCTTGTCTTTTGACAATTTGTACTCACTTATGTGTGGTAGAAATTATTGATCATCTTTACATTGGCCTTTGCTTTATCTCTTGCCTAGGGTTGTGTCAACTCCCATTGTATTCCATACCACTTATGGATCTTGTTAATTTCTTGACCTTGTCTAGTGTTTTCTAGATATAGTGAAAGGGGTGATCCCACCTCGTGCATTTTGTATTCAAATGCAAATTCTCTATAATGCACTAGCCTTGGGGGAGCTATCCTATTCTCTATAAAACACTCATCTTGTGATCCTTATCAAGTGTGTGTTTGTGGAAGGCAAGCCGTTTCTTTTTGGTGCTTTGTGCCATCATGAAACTTTGTAGAGGGCTTGGTTTGTTTGGAACCATTCTCTCTTTTGGGAGTTTGACATCTTTCTTTTTGAGTGTATCAATGGATATCTCATTCCTTGATTTATCTTTTATGGATATCCTCCAAGTGATGATTTATTCATTTGGTATCTTTTCTTTGCTTGGTATTTCTTTGTCTTTTGGTCTCGGTTCTTGAAAGTCTTGAGCATGCATATTTACTTGTAGTTTCTTTGGCATGTTTTCTTTCTTTGACCAAATATATAGGGGAAGCTCCACCAAGTCTCAAATTGGATGAGATGTGCATGAAATTTATTTTCGTATCTATATGCACATTTTATGTGGAGTTTGTCCTATGTATTGTTGGTTCTCTAACTCTTTGGTCCCAATGAGTTTGGGTACCATTTTTTGTGTTGTTGTTCTAGGAACAATGGGAGATACATTGGAAGCTCGACTCACTCACAAGGAAGGTGTTGTCATCATGTGCTTATTGGAGTCGAGCTAGGATGATCAATGAACTACTATCTACCTTCAATTGGTATCTACTACATCCTTCCAATGTTAACTCGGTAACAAGTATCTTCATATTCTTCATGCACACATTTCTTGTATCAACCTTGTGTAGGTTGTATCATGGCATGTTATTCATTCATTCTTGTGATACTTGTTTTCTTTCTCAAAGCATCCCAACAATGATCTCTTGTTGCTAGTTGTGATGTCTTTGTTGTTCGTGTGTGGACTTCATTTATATACAATAAGGCCATATCTAGCCATGAGCTATGCTTCCAAGCAAATATCTTATTGGTATATGTATGACCTCCCTTTGGATATCTTGTTCCTCGTGTTGTAACTATTTCGGGTGTACATCCTTCTTTGTAGATATATATCATCATGATTTCGTGTACCTAGAATCTTATACACTTGAGAGAAGTTGCATATCTAGTTGATATCCTTTCTTTCACGGCCACCTTGTCTTTCTTATGTTATTTCTTTGGTGGCTCCATGAAAGCTTTTTCCTTGAGTGCATGTCTTCTATCGTTGCATCTTGATGCACTCTTGTGTGTGGTGAAGATTATTTTCCTCATGCTTATCTTTATGAGGCTTTTGCCATCTTAATTGGTATCCCTCGTCTTGATGAGGCTTTCATCTTCTATCTTCACCACGGGTTGTCACAAGCATAGGTTCTTAATATGCTTATTAGTAAGCTTGTGAACCCATTTGCTAGTTGTGTGTGGGAATGATAGGCCTTGCACCGTGTGCCTCATTCTTTCAAGACTTTATTGATGCCTAATGCTCATCCGTACATTAGTCTTCTCAAGTGCATTTCCTTGACTCACACACATCATTTCGGTTGAGCCCATTCTTAAGTTGTCTCTTTTATTACTTGTTGCTCAACCATGTGTGTGTTACAAGTACTAGGCTTTGTTTCCTATATGCTCACTTGCACTTTTTGTAAGTTTCTATTGATTTTGGGGGAGCTATGATCCCATTTTGTGCACTTCGTATCCAAATACAAATATTCTTATGTGTGCACAAATTGTGGGGAGCTTCTCTAGTTTCTTTAGAACACTCCTTTGCTCATATCATAATATCCATTATTCATGTGGCTCGTAGGATCTTTGGTCTAGTTGGTTCAATTGATATCCGTTGATTGCTTGCTTCAATTGGTACCTTTTGATTTCTTGATTGCTTGTGTCTCTCTTTGTTATGTCCTGGTGGCATATCATTCCTTTAGCAATCTTGGTGCCTCAATATAGTTGGTCTTCCTCCAAGTATTACCGTTGGATATGTGTATTGCATTCCACTCTCTTGTTGAGAAATACACAACTTATGGAGGAACACAATTTATATTGGCCTTCTAAGCTTTTCGCCCATTTTGGCAATCGATGCCAATGGGGGAGAAGTTTCAGAGAGTTTTGTGGATAAGTTTAGAGAGTTTTTTCTTCTTGCTTTGGTTTCGTACCTAAGCATTTGCATCTCATACACATGCATTATTGGTTGTTGCATTGCATGGTGATAAATAATTCCTTATATAAACTCTCTTGAAAATGATTGTCATCAATTACCAAAATGGGGGAGGTTGAAAGGACATGCGGTTCCCCCATGTGTGGTTTTGGTAATTGATGACAATCTCTATGGACTAACGGTTGCCTTGAGTTATATTTGAAGGATTTTTCCATAGGATTGTCTTGAAGTCCATGTGTTGGTTTCAAGGAGTTTATGAGATGGCCAAAGTGCTTTTCAAGGAATTATCCAAAGATTGGTCATGTGTGAGTTGAGATGGCCAAAGTGCTTTTCAAGGAATTATCCAAAGATTGGTCATGTGTGAGTTGAGCTTATTGCAAGCATGTCTTGAAGAAGATTGTGTGATCATTCATGGTTACCTTCAAGACATCATCCAAATGAGATTTGGAAAGATTCAATGTTGATCAAGACTAAGTCAAGAGTGAATCAAGTTGATCAACTCACAAAGCGTAGAAGAAGTACCGAGAGGGATCAAGTGATCCCATGGTATGGTAAGCATTGTCCATTATGCTTTGTGTACTAACCCATGGTATACGTGAGAGTTCTTTGTGGGGTTAGGTATGTTTCCACGGTCTTGCGTCAAGAGGAAGATCTCATACAACCCATGGAGGATGACATCAAGTGGTGATCATCATCAAGTTTGCAGTGTGCAAGTTCAAGTGGAGCAACTCGAAGAGTGGCTCACCCATAATGGATTATGGGGGATCAATCAAGCTTGAAGCTTGTTTTCCATTGTGGTGTCAATGGAATTGTGAAGATGTGCCAAAGAGTGGCTCACCCATAGTGGAGTATGGGGGAGCAATCAACTAGTATTCATCGAGCCAACACAATCAAGAAAGGTGGTCCAACTTGAGGAAGTCAAGATCGTCATCATCTAGCTCAAGTGGACTATGTGCAAGGCAAAGGTTTGCCCTTGATAGGTTTTCTATTTTACCGGTCTCATAGTGGTAGTTGGGAGACCGGGTTATAGGATCGATTGCCGTACTATCAAGGGGGGCTCTCTAGGGAGTAGCTTGACCGTATCATTAGTCGAGAGCTCAAACCATTGCATCCTTGCATCAACTTTCTTGGTTCTTGTTTGGTTCCATTTGTGAGTCTTAGAGCTTATGGTCATCTTTATGACAAGCTTGAGTTCATCGAAAATGGAGTTCGCATGCATCTTCTATGATGTTTTCGGTGTTGGAGGTTTTACCGGTCTTATCCGGGGTAGGGTTCTCACCATTTTATTATGGTCCTTTTCTCATTTGCTTCTTATTAATTTTTCTCTCAAGATTGTGTTAGCCCTTGTCGTTAGCTCTCCAACAAACTTGATTTCATTGAATTCGGAGCTCGTATGCGAAAGTTGTGGCTGTTTTTATATTGCGTGTTTTACACAGAGAGGTTGTACCGCCCCATGGAGGGGTTGTACCGCTTGACCGGTACAACCGGTGTTTGGAGCGGTTGTACCGCTCCAAAATTGGTCCGGAGGTTGTACCGGTCATGTACCGCTCTACCACCGTAATGGCCTCTGTTGTGGTGCGGTTGTTGGGCGGTTGTGGGCCGGTTGTACCGCTTATTGCCTGTTACCGGTTGTACCGGTGCTCATAGAGGTTGTACCGCTCCTATGTTGTTCTGTACATAACGGGCAGATTCGTGGGGACCTATTTAAGGGGGTTGTCGGTGTCAAAACCGGCGGATCTCGGGTAGGGGGTCCCGAACTGTGCGTCTAGGCCGGATGGTAACAGGAGGCAGGGAACACGATGTTTTACCCAGGTTCGGGCCCTCTTGATGGAGGTAAAACCCTACGTCCTGCTTGATTAATATTGATGATATGGGTAGTACAAGAGTAGATCTACCACGAGATCAAGGAGGCTAAACCCTAGAAGCTAGCCTATGGTATGATTGTTGTGTATGGAGTTGATTGCCTACGGACTACAACCCTCCGGTTTATATAGACACTGGATAGGGTTAGGGTTACATAAAGTCGGTTACAATGGTAGGAGATCTTGAATATCCGCATCGCCAAGCTTGCCTTCCACGCCAAGGAAAATCCCATCCAGACACGGGACAAAGTCTTCAATCTTGTATCTTCATAGTCTAGGAGTCCGGCTGAAGGTATAGTCCGGCTACCCGAACACCCCCTAATCCAGGACTCCCTCAGTAGCCCCTGAACCAGGCTTCAATGACGACGAGTCCGGCGCGCAAATTGTCTTCGACATTGCAAGGAGGGTTCCTCCTCCAAGTCCTTCATAGAAGATTGTAAACACCAAGAGTAGTGTCCGGTTCTGCAAAATAAGTTTCCACATATTGCCATAGAGAGAATAACATTAACACAAATCAAATCTGCTGACGTATTCTGCAGTGCGTCATCACACTATGGCGAAGTCCTTTACTCGAATCGTTTTTACTTTTCCACCTCAGCACGCTTTTGCGAGGCGGTTTCCTTGGCACGTCTTGTCAAAGCAGAGATCGTGTACCCCTTTTACGGGATTCTCATCAATACGGACGTGGGTAACCCAACCGCACCATTTATCACGGCGCTTGGGAGGCAAGCGAGTTTTACTAGGCTGGTGGGGACGCACAACCGCATCCGCCTATATAAGGGGATAAGGATACACCTTTTTACCTACGCCTTCTTCCTCCTTTGCCTACCCATCTCCTGCGCACTCGAGCTCCAGCGCCCAAGACCGCACTTCCCACCTGAACCTTCTCCAGCAATGTCCGGAGCGGGAGGCAAGTGGATGGTCTCCTCCGTCACGGAGGGTAAAGTCAAGAAACTAAGGAAGGCCGGATACCTGTCCAAGGACATCGTGCACCGGCTTCCCGAAGAGGGGCAGCTTCTCCCCACCCCAAGGCCCCATGAGAGGGTAGTATTTCTCCCCCACTTCCTCCGCGGACTGGGTTTTCCACTCCACCCATTTGTCTGGGGACTCATGTTCTACTACAGCCTGGATTTCCATGATCTGGCTCCGAACTTCATCCTCAACATCTCGGCGTTTATCATCGCGTGCGAGGCTTTTCTCCGCGTCCGCCCTCATTTCGGCCTCTGGCTTAAGACCTTCAACGTCAAGCCCAAGGTGGTGCGTGGCAGCCAGGCGGAGTGCGGAGGCGCCATGGCGGGCAAGATGGCCAACGTCCTATGGTTCGAGGGCTCTTTCGTGGAGACCCTAAAGGGATGGCAATCCGGGTGGTTTTATATCACCGAGCCGCGCGATCCGAAATGGACCGCAGCCCCCAAGTTCCAATCCGGACCCCCCACGCGGCTTATGTCCTGGAAAGAGACGGGCCTGTCGTGGGGTGACGAAAAAGAGGTGATCGGATTGCAAACATGCATCCAGTCCCTGGTGAACAAGCCAGTCCGACTTGTTAATGTAATCCAGGTTATGCTCGTTCGCCGGATCCTCCCGTGCCAACAACGGGATTTTAATCTGTGGGAGTTCGACCCGGTGCAACATCAAACCCTCAGCAGGCTCCTCGACACGACGTAGGAAGATGCCTGGAAGATGCTATTCAAGGGCGCCGAGGCTCCCGCATCCGCTTCCGAGGACCGCGGATACAGCTCGCAGCGTCACGCTAGCGAGGTATGCCATCTACACCTTTTATAGGATGTTTAAGCTTTTTTCATAGTTTGACTCTATGCGGGATCTAAACTCCCTTACCTTTGACAGGCTTGGCGGGCGATATCCGGACCGATTAACTGTCCGGCTCCGCTGCCCGAAGACCCAGCCCCAGCTCTACTAGCAAAGCTGCTGGTTCCGGTGCCTTATGTGGTGCCGGAGAAGAAGGCCAAGAAGAAGAAGACCACGGGGACTCGAAAGAGTGCCTGCAACGTGGTGGTGTCGGACTCGTCATCTGACGAGTCCGAGACGCCCTCCTCCCGCGAAAACAAGGAGGAAGAAGAAAACTCTCCCCCCCATCGGAGGGAGGAGAGAAAAGGAAGGCCGCCCCAATGGGGGAGGCCGAGGGGTCTAGGAAAAGGAAGACCCCTCCGCCGGACTATGACCCCAATGCCGAAGAGGGTAAAGAGGAGTGGCCAAGCAGGGCCAAGCGTCCGGCGAAATCGTAAGTTCGGATATCAAAATAACTCATGATGTTCCTTTGTTGCACAGCTTTCCCTAATGTGGAATGTAATTATGCAGTCCGCCTCGGGCCGAATTCGACGAATCGTCGGGCGGCTCCCTGGACTCATCGGACGTGAACTCAGTTCTGCCCGCTGTCTCCCCCCGCACTGCAGACGACGCCGAAGTGGTGTCGCGACAAGCTCCGGGGCAGGAGGAGGTGGTCCCGGAGGAGCCGCAAGGCAACCTCCCGGACTCCAGGAGTGAAGGAGATAAGGCTCCCCAGGGCTCTAAGTCCGGCTTTATGCCAGATACCGCGCCGGAATCAGTTCCGGACCGCGGTAGGCGAACTCCTTCCAAGAGGAGCAAGCCTTCTGAGCCGGCGGCCTCTGCACAACCGGAGGTGCCGGACAATCTACTAGAGGTGCTTGATGATGCCTCCATCGACGAGGGGCACCGTACTATTATGAGTACGGTGATCCAGAAGGTTCAGTCTGCCAAGAGCGGACTGACTAAAGCTTGCGCTAGCCTTCTAACACGCTTCGAGGTAAGTAAAAATATGTAAAAATATTACCGCATAGACAGTAGCCGCTGATGCTCTGTTTGGCGTTCGGAAAGAAAAGCTGAATAGAGGATCTATTAAATTTCGCAGGAGTCTAAAAAAGAGTTAATATGCATATGCAGGCTTCGCTGCTATCCACCGCCACATTTACTGCGGAGGTGGGTGTCCTGAAGCAGGACCTCGAGCGGACCGAGCAAGAGCTCGGCCTTGCCAAGCGGCGGCTCGAGGGGGAAGAAGGTAAGAAATACCTTACAGAAAAAGTGACTATAAAAAGGCTTGATTGCAAAAAAGAGTAACAGGATTGTACTGCTTATTGTAGGGGCCACGACTGAGGTGGCGACCCTTAAGCAGGCGCTGTCTGAGGCCGAAAAGAAAACGGCCGCGGAGCGCACCGAGCGAGACAGACCTGGGGCTCAGGTCGGCGAGGTGCAGCAAGAGCTGCAGGCTCTCATGAAAAAACATGAGAGTTTGGAGCTGGAGTCGAAGGCGCAAGCATCCGAGCTTGCAACGGCCCTAGAGGCTGCCAAGTCTGCCAAGGCCGAAGCCCAAAAGACCCTCCAAGTGTTGGAGGAGATGAGGAAGATAGCAGCGGGTAAGGCATTCTATATGCAAAGCAGACATATAAAAGTAAACTACTTGTTACTTACCCGAATCCGGAGCTCTCCAGGGGCCTTCACAAATCTTCCCCGCAGCGTATCTGATGCCGCCGCATTCTACCGAGCCGAGGAAGGCAGCTCGATGGAGAAGGTGTTCTGGTCTCAGTACGCTGAGGCCGGACACCCTGTGCCCTTGAGCGACCAGCTGAAGCAGCTGGTCGAGCTCCACAAGGCGGCCGAACAGGCCCTGAAGGGCTTCATAGTTCGGCTGTGGCCTAGAGAGGCCCTGCCTGGGAGCTACTTCGGACTAGTGCGGCGGCTCGTGGAGGCTTGTCCGAGGCTCGAGATCATCAAGCGCTCTGTCTGCATCGAAGGTGCCCGTAGGGCCCTTGCCCATGCAAATGTTGGGGAACATAGTAATTTCAAAAAATTTCCTACGCACACACAAGATCATGGTGATGCATAGCAACGAGGGGAGAGCATGATCTACGTACCCTTGTAGATCGCAATGGAAGCGTTGACACAACGTAGAGGAAGTAGTCGTACGTCTTCTTCCCGATCCGACCGATCCAAGCACCGTTACTCCGGCACCTCCGAGTTCTTAGCACACGTACAGCTCGATGACGATCCCCGGGCTCCGATCCAGCAAAGCTTCGGGGAGGAGTTCCGTCAGCATGACGGCGTGGTGACGATCTTGATGTACTACCGACGCAGGGCTTCGCCTAAGCGCTACAACGATATGATCGAGGTGGAATATGGTGGCAGGGGGCACGGCACACGGCTAATGAGCGATCTCAATGATCAACTTGTGTGTCTAGAGGTGCCCCCTGCCCCTGTATATAAAGGAGCCAAGGGGGAGGGGTGCGCCGGCCAAGGAGAGGTCGCAGGAGGAGTCCTACTCCCACCGGGAGTAGGACTCCTCCCAATCCTAGTTGGACTAGGTTTCCCAAAGGGGGAAAGAGAGAGGGGGGGGGCGACCCCTTCTCCTAGTCCTAATAGGACTAAGGGAAGGGGGGCGCGCGGCCACCTATGGGCTGCCCCTTTTCTCCTTTCCACTAAGGCCCATGAAGGCCCATATGGCTCCCGGGGGGTTCCGGTAACCTCCTGGTAATCCGGTAAAATCCCGATTTCACCCGAAACACTTCCGATATCCAAATATAGGCTTCCAATATATCAATCTTTATGTCTCGACCATTTCGAGACTCCTCGTCATGTCCGTGATCACATCCGGGACTCCGAACAACCTTTGGTACATCAAAATGCATAAACTCATAATAACTGTCATCGTAACGTTAAGCGTGCGGACCCTATGGTTCGAGAACAATGTAGACATGACCGAGACACTTCTCTGGTCAATAACCAATAGCGGGACTTGGATGCCCATATTGGCTCCTACATATTCTACGAAGATCTTTATCGGTCAGACCGCATAACAACATACGTTGTTCCCTTTGTCATCGGTATGTTACTTGCCCGAGATTCGATCGTCGGTATCCAATACCTAGTTCAATCTCGTTACCGGCAAGTCTCTTTACTCGTTCCGTAATACATCATCCCGCAACTAACTTATTAGTTGCAATGCTTGCAAGGCTTAAGTGATGTGCATTACCGAGAGGGCCCAGAGATACCTCTCCGACAATCGGAGTGACAAATCCTATTCTCGAAATACGCCAACCCAACATCTACCATTGGAGACACCTGTAGAGCTCCTTTATAATCACCCAGTTACGTTGTGACGTTTGGTAGCACACAAAGTGTTCCTCCGGCAAACGGGAGTTGCATAATCTCATAGTCATAGGAACATGTATAAGTCATGAAGAAAGCAATAGCAACATACTAAACGATCGGGTGCTAAGCTAATGGAATGGGTCATGTCAATCAGATCATTCAACTAATGATGTGACCTCGTTAATCAAATAACAACTCTTTGTTCATGGTTAGGAAACTTAACCATCTTTGATTAACGAGCTAGTCTAGTAGAGGCATACCAGTGACACTCTGTTTGTCTATGTATTCACACATGTATTATGTTTCCGGTTAATACAATTCTAGCATGAATAATAAACATTTATCATGATATAAGGAAATAAATAATAACTTTATTATTGCCTCTAGGGCATATTTCCTTCAGTCTCCCACTTGCACTAGAGTCAATAATCTAGATTACACAGTAATGATTCTAACACCCATGGAGCCTTGGTGCTGATCATGTTTTGCTCGTGGAAGAGGCTTAGTCAACGGGTCTGCAACATTCAGATCTGTATGTATCTTGCAAATCTCTATGTCTCCCACCTGGACTAGATCCCGGATGGAATTGAAGCGTCTCTTGATGTGTTTGGTCCTTTTGTGAAATCTGGATTCCTTTGCCAAAGCAATTGCACCAATATTGTCACAAAAGATTTTCATTGGACCCGATGCACTAGGTATGACACCTAGATCGGATATGAACTCCTTCATCCAGACTCCTTCGTTCGCTGCTTCCGAAGCAGCTATGTACTCCGCTTCACATGTAGATCCCGCTACGACGCTTTGTTTAGAACTGCACCAATTGACAACTCCACCGTTTAAAGTAAACACGTATCCGGTTTGCGATTTAGAATCGTCCGGATCAGTGTCAAAGCTTGCATCAATGTAACCTCTTACGGTGAGATCTTTGTCACCTCCATACACGAGAAACATATACTTAGTCCTTTTCAGGTATTTCAGGATGTTCTTGACCGCTGTCCAGTGATCCACTCCTAGATTACTTTGGTACCTCCCTGCTAAACTTATAGCAAGGCACACATCAGGTCTGGTACACAGCATTGCATACATGATAGAGCCTATGGCTGAAGCATAGGGAACATCTTTCATTTTCTCTCTATCTTCTGCAGTGGTCGGGCATTGAGTCTGACTCAACTTCCCACCTTGTAACACAGGCAAGAACCCTTTCTTTGCTTGATCCATTTTGAACTTCTTCAAAATCTTGTCAAGGTATGTGCTTTGTGAAAGTCCAATTAAGCATCTTGATCTATCTCTATAGATCTTTATGCCTAATATGTAAGCAGCTTCCCCGAGGTCTTTCATCGAAAAACTTTTATTCAAGTATCCCTTTATGCTATCCAAAAATTCTATATCATTTCCAATCAGCAATATGTCATCCACATATAATATCAGAAATGCTACAGAGCTCCCACTCACTTTCTTGTAAATACAGGCTTCTCCAAAAGTCTGTATAAAACCAAATGCTTTGATCACAGTATCAAAGCATTTATTCCAACTCCGAGAGGCTTGCTCCAGTCCATAAATGGATCACTGGAGCTTGCACACTTTGTTAGCTCCCTTTGGATCGACAAAACCTTCCGGTTGTATCATATACAACTCTTCTTCCAGAAATCCATTCAGGAATGCAGTTTTGACATCCATCTGCCAAATTTCATAATCATAAAATGCGGCAATTGCTAACATGATTCTGACAGACTTAAGCATCGCTACGGGTGAGAAGGTCTCATCGTAGTCAACCCCTTGAACTTGTCAAAAACCTTTTGCGACAAGTCGAGCTTTATAGACAGTAATATTACCATCAGCGTCAGTCTTTTTCTTGAAGATCCATTTATTCTCAATTGCTTGCCGATCATCGGGCAAGTCAACCAAAGTCCATACTTTGTTCTCATACATGGATCCCATCTCAGATTTCATGGCTTCAAGCCACTTTGCGGAATCTGGGCTCACCATCGCTTCTTCATAGTTCGTAGGTTCATCATGATCTAGTAGCATGACTTCCAGAACTGGATTACCGTACCACTCTGGTGCGGATCTCACTCTGGTTGATCTACGAGGTTCAGTAGTATGCTGTCCTGAAGTTTCATGATCATCATCATTAGCTTCCTCACTAATTGGTATAGGTGTCGCAGAAACAGTTTTCTGTGATGTACTACTTTCCAATAAGGGGGCAGGTATAATTACCTCGTCAAGTTCTACTTTCCTCCCACTCACTTCTTTCGAGAGAAACTCCTTCTCTAGAAATGATCCATTCTTAGCAATGAATGTCTTGCCTTCGGATCTATGATAGAAGGTGTACCCAACAGTCTCCTTTGGGTATCCTATGAAGACACATTTTTCCGATTTGGGTTCGAGCTTATCAGGTTGACGCTTTTTCACATAAGCATCGCAGCCCCAAACTTTAAGAAACGACAACTTTGGTTTCTTGCCAAACCATAGTTCATAAGGCGTCGTCTCAATGGATTTTGATGGTGCCCTATTTAATGTGAATGCGGCCGTCTCTAAAGCATAACCCCAAAATGATAGCGGTAAATCAGTAAGAGACATCATAGATCGCACCATATCTAGTAAAGTACAATTACGACGTTCAGACACACCATTACGCTGTGGTGTTCCGGGTGGCGTGAGTTGCGAAACTATTCCACAATTTTTGAAATGTACACCAAACTCGTAACTCAAATATTCTCCTCCACGATCAGATCGTAGAAACTTTATTTTCTTGTTATGATGATTTTCAACTTCACTCTGAAATTCTTTGAACTTTTCAAATGTTTCAGACTTATGTTTCATTAAGTAGATATACCCATATCTGCTTAAATCATCTGTGAAAGTGAGAAAATAACGATATCCGCCACGAGCCTCAATATTCATCGGACCACATACATCGCTATGTATGATTTCCAACAAATCTGTTGCTCTCTCCATAGTACCGGAGAACAGTGTTTTAGTCATCTTGCCCATGAGGCACGGTTCGCAAGTACCAAGTTATTCATAATCAAGTGGTTCCAAAAGCCCATTAGTATGGAGTTTCTTCATGCGCTTTACACCGATATGACCTAAACGGCAGTGCCACAAATAAGTTGCACTATCATTATCAACTCTGCATCTTTTGGCTTCAACATTATGAATATGTGTATTACTACTAATGAGATTCATCAAAAATAGACCACTCTTCAAAGGTGCATGACCATAAAAGATATTACTCATATAAATAGAACAACCATTATTCTCTGATTTAAATGAATAACCGTCTCGCATCAAACAAGATCCAGATATAATGTTCATGCTTAACGCTGGCACCAAATAACAATTATTTAGGTCTAATATTAATCCCGAAGGTAGATGTAGAGGTAGCGTGCCGACCGCGATCACATCGACTTTGGAACCGTTTCCCACGCACATCGTCACCTCGTCCTTTGCCAGTGTTCGCTTAATCCGTAGTCCCTGTTTCGAGTTGCAAATATTAGCAACAGAACCAGTATCAAATACCCAGGTGCTATTGCGAGCTCTAGTAAGGTACACATCAATAACATGTATATCACATATACCTTTGTTCACCTTGCCATCCTTCTTATCTGCCAAATACTTGGGGCAGTTCCGCTTCTAGTGACCAATCTGCTTGCAGTAGAAGCACTCAGTTTCAGGCTTAGGTCCAGACTTGGGTTTCTTCTCCTGAGCAGCAACTTGCTTGCCGTTCTTTTTGAAGTTCCCCTTCTTCTTCCCTTTGCCCTTTTTCTTGAAACTAGTGGTCTTGTTGACCATCAACACTTGATGCTCCTTCTTGATTTCTACCTCCGCAGCTTTCAGCATCGCGAAGATCTCGGGAATAGTCTTGTTCATCCCTTGCATATTATAGTTCATCACGAAGCTCTTGTAGCTTGGTGGCAGTGATTTGAGAATTCTGTCAATGACGCAATCATCTGGAAGATTAACTCCCAATTGAATCAAGTGATTATTATACCCAGACATTTTGAGTATATGCTCACTGACAGAACTGTTCTCCTCCATCTTGCAGCTATAGAACTTATTGGAGACTTCATATCTCTCAATCCGGGCATTTGCTTGAAATATTAACTTCAACTCCTGGAACATCTCATATGCTCCATGACGTTCAAAACGTCGTTGAAGTCCCGATTCTAAGCTGTAAAGCATGGCACACTGAACTATCGAGTAGTCATCAGCTTTGCTCTGCCAGACGTTCATAACATCTGGTGTTGCTCCAGCAGCAGGCCTGGCACCCAGCGGTGCTTCCAGGACGTAATTCTTCTGAGCAGCAATGAGGATAATCCTCAAGTTATGGACCCAGTCCGTGTAATTGCTACCATCATCTTTCAACTTTGCTTTCTCAAGGAACGCATTAAAATTCAACGGAACAACAGCACGAGCCATCTATCTACAATCAACATAAACAAGCAAGATACTATCAGGTACTAAGTTCATGATAAGTTTAAGTTCAGTTAATCAAATTACTTAAGAACTCCCATTTAGATAGACATCCCGCTAATCCTCTAAGTGATTACGTGACCCAAATCAACTAAACCATAACCGATCATCACGTGAGATGGAGTAGTTTTCAATGGTGAACATCATTATGTTGATCATATCTACTATATGATTCACGCTCGACCTTTCGGTCTCTGTGTTCCGAGGCCATATCTGCATATGCTAGGCTCGTCAAGTTTAACCTGAGTATTCTGCGTGTGCAAAACTGGCTTGCACCCGTTGTAGATGGACGTAGAGCTTATCGCACCCGATCATCACGTGGTGTCTGGGCACGACGAACTTTGGCAATGGTGCATACTCAGGGAGAACACTTCTTGATAATTTAGTGAGAGATCATCTTATAATGCTACCGTCAATCAAAGCAAGATAAGATGCATAAAAGGATAAACATCACATGCAATCAATATAAGTGATATGATATGGCCATCATCATCTTGTGCTTGTGATCTCCATCTCCGAAGCACCGTCATGATCACCATCGTCACCGGCGTGACACCTTGATCTCCATCATAGCATCGTTGTCGTCTCGCTAATCTTATGCTTCCACGACTATCACTACCGCTTAGTAATAAAGTAAAGCATTACATCGCGATTGCATTGCATACAATAAAGCGACAACCATATGGCTCCTGCCAGTTGCCGATAACTCGGTTACAAAACATGATCATCTCATACAATAAAATTTAGCATCATGCCTTGACCATATCACATCACAACATGCCCTGCAAAAACAAGTTAGACGTCCTCTACTTTGTTGTTGCAAGTTTTACGTGGCTGCTACGGGCTTAAGCAAGAACCAATCTCACCTACGCATCAAAACCACAACGATAGTTTGTCAAATAGACTCCGTTTTAACCTTTTCAAGGACCGGGCGTAGCCACACTCGGTTCAACTAAAGTTGGAGAGACAGTCGCCCGCAAGCCATCTATGTGCAAAGCACGTCGAGGGAACCGGTCTCGCGTAAGCGTACGCGTAATGTTGGTCCAGGTCGTCTCGTCCAACAATACCGCTGAACCAAAGTATGACATGCTGGTAGGCAGTATGACTTGTATCGCCCACAACTCACTTGTGTTCTACTCGTGCAAATAACATCAAACCATAAAACCTAGGCTCTGATACCACTGTTGGGGAACGTAGTAATTTCAAAAAATTTCCTACGCACACACAAGATCATGGTGATGCATAGCAACGAGGGGAGAGCATGATCTACGTACCCTTGTAGATCGCAACGGAAGCGTTGACACAACGTAGAGGAAGTAGTCGTACGTCTTCTTCCCGATCCAACCGATCCAAGCACCGTTACTCCGGCACCTCCGAGTTCTTAGCACACGTACAGCTCGATGACGATCCCCGGGCTCCGATCCAGCAAAGCTTCGGGGAGGAGTTCCGTCAGCACGACGGCGTGGTGACGATCTTGATGTACTACCGACGCAGGGCTTCGCCTAAGCGCTACAACGATATGATCGAGGTGGAATATGGTGGCAGGGGGCACCGCACATGGCTAAGGAGTGATCTCAATGATCAACTTGTGTGTCTAGAGGTGCCCCCTGCCCCTGTATATAAAGGAGCCAACGGGGAGGGGTGCGCCGGCCAGGGAGAGGGCACAGGAGGAGTCCTACTCCCACCGGGAGTAGTACTCCCCCCAATCCTAGTTGGACTAGGTTTCCCAAAGGGGGAAAGAGAGAGAGGGGGGGCCGGCCCCTTCTCCTAGTCCTAATAGGACTAAGGGAAGGGGGGCGCGCGGCCACCTATGGGCTTCCCCTTTTCTCCTTTCCACTAAGGCCCATGAAGGCCCATATGGCTCCCGGGGGGTTCCGGTAACCTCCCGGTAATCCGGTAAAATCCCGATTTCACCCGGAACACTTCCGATATCCAAATATAGGCTTCCAATATATCAATCTTTATGTCTCGACCATTTCGAGACTCCTCGTCATGTCCGTGATCACATCTGGGACTCCGAACAACCTTCGGTACATCAAAATGCATAAACTCCTAATAACTATCATCGTAACGTTAAGCGTGCGGACCCTACGGTTCGAGAACAATGTAGACATGACCGAGACACTTCTCCGGTCAATAACCAATAGCGTGACCTAGATGCCCATATTGGCTCCTACATATTCTACGAAGATCTTTATCGGTCAGACCGCATAACAACATACGTTGTTCCCTTTGTCATCGGTATGTTACTTGCCCGAGATTCGATCGTCGGTATCCAATACCTAGTTCAATCTTGTTACCGGCAAGTCTCTTTACTCGTTCCATAATACATCATCCCGCAACTAACTTATTAGTTGCAATGCTTGCAAGGCTTAAGTGATGTGCATTACCGAGAGGGCCCAAAGATACCTCTCCGACAATCGGAGTGACAAATCCTATTCTCGAAATACGCCAACCCAACATCTACCATTGGAGACACCTGTAGAGCTACTTTATAATCACCCAGTTACGTTGTGACGTTTGGTAGCACACAAAGTGTTCCTCCGGCAAACGGGAGTTGCATAATCTCATAGTCATAGGAACATGTATAAGTCATGAAGAAAGCAATAGCAACATACTAAACGATTGGGTGCTAAGCTAATGGAATGGGTCATGTCAATCAGATCATTCAACTAATGATGTGACCTCATTAATCAAATAACAACTCTTTGTTCATGGTTAGGAAACTTAACCATCTTTGATTAACGAGCTAGTCTAGTAGAGGCATACTAGTGACATTCTGTTTGTCTATGTATTCACACATGTATTATGTTTCTGGTTAATACAATTCTAGCATGAATAATAAACAGTTATCATGATATAAGGAAATAAATAATAACTTTATTATTGCCTCTAGGGCATATTTCCTTCAGCAAAGGTGCATTGGGGTAAGCTGGACGGTGAGAAGCTTGTGAAGGACGGGCCGCCGCCGAGGAAGGAGCATCGCAAGTCCGAGAACTATTACAAGGATGTTCTTGCTGGTGCCCGCCTTGTGGCAGATGAATGTACCAAGGATGTAATTTTTGAATGAACTCGCTCGTGTTATCCTGTGCGCTGAAAACTTGTTCATATGCGCTAAGCAATGCTTGAATTTAAAATATTACTTACTGTGCGAACGTTTATCAAAAAAATGAGAGATGGCCAGTCGTCGGCTTCTGCCCCCGTGCCACTAGTGCTGGGGTGTTTGGGATAAACCTGAGCGCTCTTTTTCCCATGATTGGGTCCATCGAGGGAGGTGGTCAGCACAACGAACCAGGCAATCGGACTATAATGCTTGAACACTCTCACTTAGCCATAGAACTCTATAATTTTAAATTTCGGCGAAGCCCCTAGTTCGGAAGACCGAGTTCGGGGCGCTATCCACGCCTTGGCCGGACAAAGCCAGCTCCTCGCTCGAAGCGGCATAAGCCTTTAGGGACTCGAAAAACCTCTCGAACAGCGACCGGTCTCTCGCCACATCATGACAGTCAGTTTTAGCTTTCTCCACTAAGGTGCTTAACCTAGCTGAACCGGGGCACAATCGCAGTGGTTCTCCTAGTGCTACCTTAGCCGATAGAGCGGAACGTAAGGCACCAAAACATAGGAGCCGGGAAAACCCAACTATTGACCCAAATCATGATTCGGAGCCGATGCATATAGTGCTATAAGTTCGGGGTGCCTCACTTGTGAAATTGTACGGACTTCTCACACCATTTTGAGGGGTACTGAAGCCCCTGGTGTGTTTGCCGTACCATGGTGTACGGGTGCAATCATGTCATTTAATAAACATAAATGTGAAAAGGAGATAATGCAAAAAATAGACAAGAAGCTAAGCATTATTGAAAGTGCGTTATATCGACTAGAGGGGGGGGGGGGGGGTGAATAGGCGATTTTTAAGAAAGTCTTCAAAACGTGGAAGTTATGAAGACAAACAGACTTGAAGCCTATCACTATGCAGCAGAAGGTAGATTACACAACGCAAGCCATAGTCAAATATACGGTACAGTGAAAGCACAGAGACAAATAGCTTCAGTGTAATGAGGATCAGGTTGGAAGAACTTATGAAGCCAAGCAGATCATACAGTCAGGTTGTGAAGACAGAAGATTAAGCAGGCATGCAATAGCTTCACAATGTGAACTGGTAAGTAAAGGGAGGTGAAGATGAAACCAGTGACACGTTGAAGACAATGATATGTTGGACCAGTTCCAGTTGCTGTGACAACTGTACGTCTGGTTGGAGCGGCTAGGTATTTAAACCAAAGGACACACAGTCCCGGACACCCAGTCCTGAACACGCAGCTCAGGACACCCAGTCCTCACCGTTTTCTCCTTGAGCTAAGGTCACACAGACCCCGCCCAATCACTCTGGTAAGTCTTCAAGGTAGACTCCCAAACCTTCACAGACTTTGTTCACCGGCAATCCACAATTCCTCTTGGATGCTCAGAACGCGACGCCTAACCGTCTGGAGGATGCACAGTCCTCAAGTGTAATAAGTCTTCAGATCACTCAGACAAGAAGACTTAAGTGATGCCCAATTACTCTAGCTCTGGGTGGTTAGGGCTTTTCTCCTCACTAAGGATTTTCTCTCAAAGGCTTCGAGGTGGGTTGCTCTCAAACGACAAAAGCCGTGCACTGAAATCTGAGCAGCCAACCGTTTATGGTTGTGGGGGTGGGCTATTTATAGCCACTTGGCAACCCTGACCTGATTTGTCCGAAATGACCCTGGGTCACTAAGGAACTGACACGTGTACAAACGGTCGGATTTTGAACTCTCACGGCAACTTTACTTGGGCTGCAAGTAAAGCTGACTTGTCTGACTCTGGACAAGATTTTCTCTTATTGTCTTCACTCGAAGACATAGGATTTGAATTAGGCATCACTTCAGTCATCCTGACTGGTTTTCTTGGACCCCACTTAACAGTACGGTGGTTCCTATGACACAACATGAATAAAGTAAAGCTACGAAGGATCTAAGTCTTCGAGTTCCAAAAGCTTCATGGGGAGTCTTCATATGTCATTGTCTTCGACACAAATGTCTTCATGAACCACCATTGTCTTCAATGTCTTCGTACATTTTTGGGGGTCATCTCTGGTAGCTAAACCGAATCAATGAGGGACTTCTACCTGTGTTATCCTGCAATTCTCACAAACACATTAGTCCCTCAACTAGGTTTGTCGTCAATACTCCAAAACTAACTAGGGGTGGCACTAGATGCACTTACAATCTCCCCCTTTTTGGTGATTGATGACAAACTAGTTGAAGTTTTCAACGGGGAATATAATTTGTGAAATTGTAAAGGAATTGTCTTCATAAGCTGCAAGGGCTCCCCCTGAAGATGTGCATATTAAGTGATTTGCTTCTGGAATGCAAATGCACACAGCAGGTTGTATTTGTGGGAAACCGCTTCAACTTATGATGACAATCCATCATGCGCGTAAAGATATATGAAGATAATGATATGCATAATGAAAAATGGACGTCTGCGAAATGATAAGAGTGCGGAAATTATCGTCGTACATGCGGAATTTATCTTCGCAAGAACACAGTGGCAAACATAGTAGCAGACGACCATCAAGTTTAAGTGTTACAACTCAAAGAACCAAAAGTAGCAAAACGAGAGTTGTAAACACGAAGAAAAATGCAAAATATAAAGCACCCACCCATATTATTGACCCGCTTGAAGACTATAAACATCATATGCTTCTCCCCCTTTTGTCAGTGATGACCAAAAAGGTTTGAAGACATAGAGTTTTCTATGCATTCCCAGGCGCAGCAGGGTCGGTGGAGGCGTTTGGTGGTGCAGGTGAGCTTGGTGCAGTGACGACGCGCGCTGAAGACATCGGTGGTGATGTAGCGTCGTCTTCTTCTTTAATGATCTTGGCAGATACTGTGGCAGCAGAAGAAGAAAAATCCGAATCTTCAAGAGATGGTGTGCTTCGCATCACAGCTCTTCTGGGAGGTGTGGTATCAAACTTGAAATGCTCTTTGAAGCCATCCTCGTGAAGATCAGCTTCTGGGCACATCATTGTGAGGCCTTTCCAAGTGCGGCGACACGTTTCGTGTGTGACGAATGCATTCTTGGTTGCCAGATTTCGGATGCGATTGACGTCTTTCATGATGCTTTTCATCTGCCGCTTGAGCCAGTCATGATGCCTATCTTGTTTTTGGTGGAGAGCCACAAGAAGTTCACGATCAGTGAGCGTACGGGCACGTTTCTTGGGTCTCTGTGCAGCTTCGCTGTTAGTGGCTTCAGTGGATGCAGGGGCACGTGTGGTGCCAGCCATTGGATAGACTCTGGAAATGGCTTCAACACCTTCAACATTTTGAGTGAAGCTCTGGTGTTCTGCATTCTGAAGACTTAGTGGCTGTTTGGCAGGCTCAGGATAAATGGCTTCAGCTGAGGTGTCCATATCTGGTAAGAAGATCCTGTGGTTGCGGGCTGAGGGCTGATAGGAGATTGCAGAGTGAAGCTTAATCAGCCTCATCACCCAGGGAGCATAGATCTTCAATCCAAAAAATTCTGTGGCTGACGCTGCAAGTTGACGGATGAAGAGATCCTGTGCATTGAAGCATTTGCCATGCATAATACAGAAGATGAGAGTCTTCATGGCACCTCCAAGCTTGGCATACCGAGAGTGTCCCTTAATGGGCCAGAGAGTCCGCCTTATGATATGATATATGGTTCTGGGCAGGTACTCTAAGTCTTCAACGAAGAACTCAGTTGGATAAGGTGCATTATGTGCCAATGGCTTCATCATTGAGAGCATCTGACTCATATTTGGTTCTGGACGCTGAAATATGCTCTCAGTTGCTTCAGCATGGAGTTGGCATCCTTCTTCAAAGAATTCGCCAGGAGTGGGAAGGCCAGTAAGCTCAATGATGTCGAAAGCTTTGGCTTCATGATGAAAATCTCCTGTCATCCACTCCAGGACCCATGTCTTCGGATCTCGGTTGTAGCCTTTTATATGCAGAGTGGCATAGAATTGAAGCATAAGCTCTTCGTTCCAGTGCTCTTCGTCAGTGATGAACGGCAGTAGACCCACTTGCTTGAAGCAATCAATGGCTTCTTCCAAACCAGGCAGACCCGCAACAGCTTCAACCTCAAGGCGCTGGTGGGGAAAGATGCGGCCTTGGTTGTATAGAATGCATGAATAGTAGCTGCGTTGTTGATGGCTCTAGAACCTATCTGATGCAATCTATGCCCTTGAATAAGGGTTCGCGGAGCTGTTGAAGAACGTGTTATCTGCCCTGAAGCTGTTGATGTTGAAGGAACCAGGAGCTGATGCAGGACCTGGGAACCTTGGCAGTCGTGGAATTGGCTTCTGAACCTGAGGCCTGTGCGCAATGTGATAGTTGAATTGCGGACCGGCAGCAGACTCTGGTGCAGAAGGTTTATGGACAGCAGTTTCAGTATGTTCTGAAGCTATTGTCGGAGAGGGCTCCACATTGTCTTCAGCATTGTGTGTGGCAGCCTCAATGTTTTCATCCTCAATACATGCAGTGAGAGGAACAGACTCAGGCACGTTCTCCTGGAGAACGGCCTCTTGTTGGGGTGGTGGAGTTGGAGCTTGGGGTTCCTGTGGTGCTTTCTCATTGTCTTCGGCTGATGCAGCCGGAATGTCGTCAGCAGCTTGAGCCCTTGGACCTTTGCGAAGCCTACGGAATGCAGGCGATGCTGGTGGAGTTGCAGTGGTCTGGGGCTCATCCTCTTCCTCCTGTGGGCGATCTTCCCACGATGCATCTTGTGTGATTGGCGTCAAGGGACGACCAATGCTGAGCAATTCACTCGATTCGATCTGAGGAAGGACTGCATCATCTTGTACATTGTCTTCGAGACCAATGTCTTCAGCAGCGGTGGGGTCGGCTGCTGGAATGTCTTCATCACGCTGAGCCTCGGTGAGAGCAGGCTCATGGACGGTCATCTGACGATCTTCATTAGGACGGCGAACGGAAAGGGGTTCAACGATCAAGGGCTCTGTGGGAGCAGCCCGAGACTTCTTGGACTTGCGCTTTTTGGTGGTGGGGTCTGAAGGAGAGGCTTCAGAGTGTTTCCTCTTCCTGGCTTTAGCTTCGGCTATCCTTGTCTTCTTAAGCTCTGAAGCGGGTGAGCGCTTCGGCTTCGAGCTAGGCTTGGCTGAGGGGAAGACAATTGGAATAGCTTCTTGGCGTGGGGCCTCTTCTTCAGCCACGGTGGGCGTCTTCTTTTTCTTGGCGGCCATCCTGGGGTCGATGCCGGGACGCCCAAGTGCCTTTCGCTTCTCGGCCTCGTTGTAGGCCTATACGCAGAGATCAGCCAAATTCTTCATGCGCTCGCGTGAACCCTGAGCCTCGGCATGTTTCTGCATGAAGTTTTCCTTCAGCTCATGCAGCATGACCTTGAAGTCTTTGATCTCTTGGACGCTAAGCGTGGCCATGTTCTGTTTAAACTGAGCCTTCTCGAAATCTATCTTTTGCTTCAGTTCCACAATGCGCTGGGCAATAGCGAGTTCTGAAGCGATAGCTCCTTGGAAGGCTACGCTGAGGCCAATGGGCAACTGCAGATCATCAAAGCTGATGTTGGGCGTGTCAAACCACTCATCTATGAAGTTGTGGAGGATTTTTGCATCGAACAGAGGCAGGTTGTTGAAGATTTCAGCCTCCTCCTTGCTCTTGATGAGCTGCTCAAGGGCGTCATCACCAAGATCTTCGTCACTGGACAGATCAATGGCTTCGCAGCGAAGAACGGCAGCGACAGTTAGCTCTTTGCTGGTGTGTGGCTGTGGTTTCTTTGCATCTTGAGGCTTGGAGACTCTTGATAAGCCTTCAGACTGCACACTGGCTTCAGGAGGTGCAGTGGCCAATGGCTTCGCTTTGGAGATCTTGGGGGAGGCGATTGGCTTGGAAGCTTTTGGCTTCTTCTTCATCTGCTTTGGCTCTGGGGCAGCAGGAGCATCATCAGACTCAGTGTCTGCTGGAGGGTCGTTCACGGCAGTCCCTTGGACTATAATGTGAGTGATGAGGCCGTCGAGATTGGCAAATGGCCCGATGACATTGGGATTAGCGTCGCGTGTGCCATCTGCCCTTGGTCTGGAGGGACCAGGGTTGAAGTCCAATCCAAACTCTTTCTTGTTTTTCTTCGCAGAGTTCTGGGCAAATTGGAAGTTGCGCTTGAAAAGAGTGTCATCGCGACACCAGAGAAGGGACGATGGATGTGCATCAGCTGGCTGTTGTCCCCTGACCATGCATGGAAAGAAACCTTGAGCAATGGCTTCGTCTCTGGTTCGGGGTACGAGGTTCTTGTACAAGGCATCTCCCCATGGCCGCTTGATGGCGCACTTCTCTGCATATTCTTTGGTGACGAAGCGGTATAGGAACCACTGCTCTGCCCAATACCTGCGAATCCATTGGATTCGTGTCTTGCGCTGAGCATAGGTTTCTTCAGGATCTGTTTGGTACGTTTTTGCCAAATCTTCAGGCAGATCCTTTGATGTGTCACCCCGTCTCTGTCTGCCTCCCTTCCTTGATGGTTTCTCGGATGCCATGAAGCTTAACTTGGAAGGCTTCAAAAGTTTCAAAGGCTTCAAAGGTTTCAAAGGCTTCAAAGGCTTCCTTTTGCTTGACCAACAGGAACTCGCTTCGGGTGAATTGATGTGACGCTGTAGGAATTCTGCAAATGAATGCAGACTATGAGAACCAAAAGATTCTCCCACGGACATGTACCTGTGACAGCATTAAGGTGCGAGGGAAGGGGAAGAGGTCATATGCATTCTCAGAAGATTTTGAAGATAAATCAGTGTAGAAGACATTGACCTCATCATGCGAAGACATTCACTTTATAGAAAAGAAGTTGGTTCCAGATTTGTACGAAACCATAGATCAGTACAAGTGAGGAATCTAACTACTTCATGAAGAGCAAGTGAATATGCTAGGCAAGTTATGAGATTCATACAAGAGGAATGAGACTTGAAGGAATAGAAACCTCTTTCGGCAGAAAGTGATGGATCAATAGGATCAAAAGAGGCTGTAAAAAGCTTGTTATTTACCAGACTTGGAACTGCTAGACGAGAAGAGAGGTGAGGCCGAGCAGTTCGATCCTCCGTGCCCGAACTTGGCGACGGAAGACACTTAGGATGACGGCGGAGAGACTGGTGGCTGCGGTCGGCGTGAGAACGGCGTCGGAGAGGTCGCAGTAGTGAAGCACTTCGTCGCCGGCGTCGTTGCGAGTTAGTGGTGGTGCTAGGGTTTGTGCGAGGGAGGAAGAAGAGATAATGACCGCAGTGAAACGAGTACTTATAGGGATATGGGCGGCACTGCGCTATTACTCAGGTGCCCCTGGCGATTCGCATCTGATCAGTACGTGGCCAGCATGCGGAATTGTGGGGGCAGTTTCACCCCACGCACGCCTGGTTTGTCGGGAGAGGTTCCTACTTCTCCGGAATTCTAGTTGATGGATAGACATTAAAAGCCGTTTTAAAGTTTGTCTCTGTGTCTTCTTCTGACAAGGATGCAGTGAAGACATTCGACAGTTTCAATAGAGTGCATATGACTTGGAGAGATAGAGTTTGAGGTAGGAAGCATGGAGAGGTTAGGGTCCGATCACATTCACTTAGTTCAAAAGATCCGGCCAAGAAGACATAGCTATAAGTGAATGCTGTAGAGGACAGAACACCAGCGCATATATAATCAACATAGTGAAGATAATCATGAAGACATGTTGAGATTGAAGCCAAACCAAATGTGAAGACATAGCAAATGTAACGCCATGAGTAAAACACTTCAAGCAGAAAAAATTTGGTGGTGGCGCTACCCACCGTATAGGAAGTATTGGACCCAGACACGGCGCACAATTATCGTGGTGCTCCGAGGTCAAATTCCACGTTAATGTATTCACACTTAGAATGTATGTCTTCATTGATTGAAGATATATGTTACTTTGTGTGTTGCACATCTAAGTCATCATCATGCATAAGTGTTAGGATGTGTGCCTGATCACAGGACATTTGAGGATTCCAAGATATTTAGCTCACACCGTAACTTGCAAAATCTCTTCTCATCCAAGGGCTTGGTGAAGATATCTGCCAATTGCTCTTCAGTGTTGACGTGTATGATATCAATGTCTTCCTTTGTAACATGATCTCTGAGAAAATGATGACGAATTTCAATGTGCTTTGTCTTCGAGTGCTGAACTGGGTTGTTGGCGATCTTGATGGCGCTTTCGTTGTCGCAGTAAAGTGGCACTTGCTTCAGATGAATGCCATAATCCTTGAGGGTTTGCTTCATCCATAGAAGCTGAGCGCAGCAGGATCCAGCAGCAATGTATTCAGATTCAGCAGTGGAGAGAGATACACAGTTCTGCTTCTTTGAAGACCAACAGACAAGAGATCGGCCCAGGAAATGACATGTGCCTGATGTGGACTTCCGATCAACCTTGTCACCAGCGTAATCAGCGTCCGAAAATCCAACCAGATCAAACTATGAGCCCTTTGGATACCATAACCCTAGAGTTGGTGTGTGAGCCAAATATCGAAGAATTCGCTTCACTGCTAAGTGATGCGACTCCTTTGGTGCCGCTTGAAACCGAGCACACATGCAAACACTAAGCATAATATCTGGCCTAGATGCACATAAATAAAGCAAAGAACCAATCATGGAGCGGTATACCTTTTGATCGAACTCTTTACCATTGTCGTCAGGACCCAGATGATGTTTGGCTGGCATTGGTGTTGTGAAGCCTTTGCAATCTTGCATACCGAACTTCTTCAGGCAGTCTTTGAGGTATTTCTCTTGAGATATGAAGATGCCATTGCGTTGTTGCCTTATCTGAAGACCGAGGAAGAATTTCAGCTCCCCCATCATAGACATCTGATATTGCTCTTGCATCATATATCCGAACTCCTCACTGTACTTCTGATTGGTGCAGCCGAAGATAATGTCATCCACGTATATTTGGCACACAAACAGTTCACCATCATATGTCTTTGTGAAGAGAGTGGGATCCAGGGAACCAGGTATGAAGCCTTTGCTCTTCAGGAAGCATTTGAGTGTATCATACCAGGCCCGAGGGGCTTGTTTGAGGCCATATAGTGCCTTTTTGAGCTTGTACACCATGTCAGGATGTTTTGGATCTTCAAACCCAGGTGGTTGCGCAACATACACTTCTTCTTCAATTTTGCCATTAAGGAAGGCACTTTTTACATCCATTTGATACAGGATTATGTTGTGATGATTTGCATAGGCCAGCAGTATACGGATGGCTTCAAGTCTGGCCACAGGAGCAAATGTTTCGTCGAAGTCGATGCCTTCCACTTGAGTATATCCTTGAGCAACGAGACGAGCCTTGTTTCTGACGACTTGGCCATGCTCATCTTGCTTGTTGCGGTATATCCATTTGGTGCCTATTATGTTATGCTTCCGTGGATCAGGACGCTTAACTAACTCCCATACATTGTTCAGCTCAAATTGTTGAAGCTCTTCTTGCATAGCTTGAATCCATTCAGGTTCCATAAAGGCTTCATCAGTTTTCTTGGGTTCTGTGATTGAAACAAATGCGAAGTGTCCGCAAAAGTTTGCCAGTTGAGTTGCCTTTGAACGAGTCAGTGGACCAGGTGCATTGATGCTATCAATTATTCTGTCAATTTGCACTTCATTGGCAACACGAGGATGTAGGGGTCGAAGACTTTGCTCTTGCTGATCTACGTTGTCAACGGGAGGAATGTCTTCAGGCTGAGCATTGTCTTCATGTGGATCAGGTGCTGAGATGATAAGTTCTTCTTCAGGACGAGCTTCAGAAGGTATAATTTCTCCAGTTCCCATTAGCTTGATTGATTCACTGGCTGGAACTTCATCTAGTACATCTGGTAGTTGCTCTCTTTGTGACCCATTGGTCTCATCAAACCGCACATCCACTGTTTCAACCACTTTGTAGTGAAAGAGATTGAAGACTCTGTAGGAGTGTGAATCCTTTCCATATCCAAGCATGAAGCCCTCATGTGATTTTGGAGCAAACTTTGCTGTGTGGTGAGGGTCCTTGATCCAGCATCTCGATCCAAACACTCTGAAGTAACTTACATTTGGCTTCTTGCCAGTCAGAAGTTCATAAGAAGTCTTGTTCAGCAGCTTGTGAAGATACACACGGTTGATAGTATGGCATGCAGTGTCAATGGCTTCAGTCCAGAATTTTCTTGGTGTCTTGTACTCATCTAACATTGTCCTGGCCATCTCAATGAGTGTTCTGTTCTTGCGTTCGACGATGCCATTTTGTTGTGGCGTGTATGGAGCTGAGAATTCATGAGTGATGCCCAATGTATCAAGATATGTGTCAAGGCCGGTGTTCTTGAATTCTGTGCCATTGTCACTTCTGATGTGCTTTATCTTGGCGCCATAATTGTTCATTGCCCGATTTGCAAAGCGTCTGAAGACATCCTGCACTTCAGTCTTGTAAAGAATTATGTGCACCCAAGTATATCTAGAGTAATCATCAACAATGACGAAGCCATAGAGGCAAGCAGTAGTGGAGAAAGTTGAGTAGTGAGTAGGACCGAAGAGATCCATGTGAAGCAGTTCGAAGGGTTGAGTAGTGGTCATGATTGTCTTCGAAGGATGTTTTGCCCTTGTCATCTTCCCAGCTTCACAGGCACCGCATAAGTGATCTTTCTTGAACTTGACGCCCTCGATGCCTATGACATGCTTCTTCTTAGCAAGGGTGTGGAGGTTCCTCATGCCAGCATGCCCAAGTCTTCGATGCCAAAGCCAGCATTCTGAAGCCTTTGCGAGAAGACAAACTGCAAGCTGTGGCCCTGCTGAGAAATCTACCACGTACAAATCATCTTTTCGATACCCTTCAAACACTAGAGACTTGTCAGATTCCATTAGTACCAGACAGCGATATTTTCCAAAGATTACAATCATATTTAAATCGCAAAGCATTGAGACAGACATTAAGTTGAAGCCAAGGGATTCAACAAACATGACTTTATCCATGTGTTGATCCTTTGAGATTGCAACTCTACCTAGACCCAGTACTTTACTTTTACCAGTGTCAGCGAATGTGATGTGGCTCTTGTCAGATGGACGTAAGGTTGAGTCCATAAAGAGACTTCTCTTGCCAGTCATGTGATTTGTACACCCGCTGTCAATAATCCATACTGAAGACTCCGAAGTTACTGGTGTCGTACCCTACAGTGCAGTTAGGGGGATAGGCTTCGCCAAGAGTGTTGTGAAGCAAAAACATTTGACGAACCAGTGGATTATGAAAAGTGAGATCCAGGTTAGGACAAGCAGGGAGAGTAGCATGCGATTCAGATATGAGATACATAGTGATGCCATTCGGGCATTTGATCGTGCGCCCCATGAGTTTTTTAAGGTCCCCAGCAATAGCATCAGAAGATTTTGGTTTTGAGCTGGAGACCTTTCCCTGCAAAAGAGAGTTAAGCTTTCTTAACCACCCACATCTTCAAGGGTGGCTTAGAAGCAATAAGTCTAAGTGCAGCATCTGAGAATTTTGGCTTTGAAGCCCTAGCAAACAGTCTAGCAGGTGGGCAATAATACTCATAAGAATAGGCAGAATAATTTTTGGTCATATGAGAATGACGGTTTGAAGAGCCTCTCTCATAAGCCTGAGCATGGTTTCCCTGCAAAGCATTTGTGTTAATGCAACTCAGATGAGCCCTCTGCTTGTATGAACCCTTTGGACCATATGAAGCCTTTGGTCTGAGGTTTGTCTTCTTCATGTGAGGTGTCATGAGGACATTCACAGGAAGATTCTCAAGACACGTTTTTGGAACCCAGATCTTCTTCATAGGCGGTCCATTCCTGCAGTTAGTACCAATGTACCTGGCAAATACTTCACCATTCTGATTCCTAAACAGTTTATAGTTTGCATCAAAGGATTCATCAATGATAATTGGATTAGCACAAGTGAAGCCAGATAGATTGGATGGATCTGATGAGGATTCCTTTGCAGCAACCCATGTGGTTTTGGGGTACTGCTCAGGTTTCCAGTAAGAGCCATCTACATTGATTTTCCTCACGAACCCAACACCCTCTTTGCTAGGGTTTCGGTTCAGAATCTGCTTCTTGAGGACATCACATAGTGTCTGATGTCCTTTGAGACTTTTGTATATCCCTGTTTCAAGCAATGTCTTCAACCTGGCATTTTCATCAGCAATAGCAGTGGTATCCTCAGCAGAGGGGTTAGTTACCACTTCAACAGTTGAAGATATTGCAACAGCAGTAGCAGTGGAACTTTCAGCAACAGAAATAGCATTATCACGCTCAATGCATTTAAGGCATGGTGGTTCAAATCCTTCCTGAGCAGAACTGATCTGTTCGGCTCGAAGTGACTCGTTTTCCTTTTGAAGATCTTCATGATCCGCTCTCAACTTCTCAAGATCTTGCTTCTTCTGAAGATAATCATAGGAAAGCTTTTCATGAGTAGTTGAGAGAGTCTCAAGACGATCTTCGAGTTCCTGATACTTAACATGAAGATTTTTTATGTCTTCAATTAAGGATTCAGAACGGGTCATTTCAGCGCCCAACAGATCATCGCTTCTGTCTAACAGTTTTTGAATATGTTCCATGGCCTTTTGTTGTTCAGTTGCAATTTTAGCAAGTGTTTTGTAACTGGGTTTTGAATCACAACCAGAGTCATCGTCGCTAGATGTTTGATAGTGAGTGGTGCGTGTGTTTACCTTGGCACCACGTGCCATGAAGCAGTAGGTGGGAGTAGAGTCGTCCTTGACATTTGCATCGGTGATGGTGATGGAGTCATTGTCTTCAGTGTTGAAGATGGACTTGGCGACATAGGCTGTAGCTAAACTTGCAATGCCTGAATCAGACTCCTCCTCAGACTCCACCTCTGCCTCCTCAGAAGCAGACTCCTCCTCTGAATCCATTTCCTTGCCAACAAACGCACGAGCCTTGCCAGATGAACTCTTCTTGTGTGATGAAGACTTTGAGGAAGACTTGTACGAAGACTTTGAGTATTTCTTCGTCTTCTTATCGTCAGTGTCATATTCCTTGCTCTTCTTCTTCTTTCTGTTCTCATTGTCCCACTGTGGGCATTCAGAGATGAAGTGTCCAGTTTTCTTGCATTTGTGACAAGTTTTCCTCTTGTAGTCATGCGCAGAAGCTTCATCATTCCTTGAGCTTGATCGTGAAGACTTTCTGAAGCCTTTCTTCTTGGTGAATTTCTGGAACTTCTTCACTAGCATTGCAAGTTCCCTTCCAATGTCTTCAGGATCATCAGAACTGCTGTCAGATTCCTCTTCAGATGATGACACAGCTTTTGCTTTCAAGGCACGAGTTCTCCCATAGTTTGGACCGTAGATATCTCTTTTCTCAGAAAGCTGAAACTCATGTGTGTTGAGCCTCTCAAGTATGTCAGATGGATCGAGTGTCTTGAAGTCTGGACGTTCTTGAATCATCAGGGCTAGAATGTCAAATGAACTGTCAAGTGATCTTAGCAGCGTCTTGACGATTTCATGTTTGGTGATCTCAGTGGTGCCGAGGGCTTGAAGCTCATTTGTGATGTCAGTGAGCCGGTCAAATGTGTGCTGGACATTCTCTTTGTCATTTCGCTTGAAGCGGTTGAAGAGATTGCGAAGAACACTGATTCTCTGATCTCTCTGGGTTGAGATGCCTTCATTGACCTTGGAGAGCCAGTCCCAGACCAGCTTGGATGTCTTCAAGGCACTCACACGGCCGTACTATCCCTTGGTCAGATGACCACAGATAATATTCTTGGCAGTGGAGTCCAGTTGAGTGAACTTCTTGACATCAGCAGCAGTGACACCTTCTCCAGCCTTGGGAACGCCGTTTTCGACGACATACCATAGGTCGACGTCAATGGCTTCAAGATGCATGCGCATCTTATTCTTCCAGTAGGGATATTCAGTTCCATCGAAGACGGGGCACGCAGCGGAGACTTTAATTATCCCTGCAGTCGACATAGCTAAAACTCCAGGTGGTTAAACCGAATCACACAGAACAAGGGAGCACCTTGCTCTGATACCAATTGAAAGTGCGTTATATCGACTAGAGGGGGGGGGGGGTGAATAGGCGATTTTTAAGAAAGTCTTCAAAACGTGGAAGTTATGAAGACAAACATACTTGAAGCCTATCACTATGCAGCGGAAGGTAGATTACACAACGCAAGCCATAGTCAAATATACAGTACAGTGAAAGCACAGAGACAAATAGCTTCAGTGTAATGAGGATCAGGTTGGAAGAACTTATGAAGCCAAGCAGATCATACAGTCAGGTTGTGAAGACAGAAGATTAAGCAGGCATGCAATAGCTTCACAATGTGAACTGGTAAGTAAAGGGAGGTGAAGATGAAACCAGTGACACGTTGAAGACAATGATATGTTGGACCAGTTCCAGTTGCTGTGACAACTGTACGTCTGGTTGGAGCGGCTAGGTATTTAAACCAAAGGACACACAGTCCCGGACACCCAGTCCTGAACACGCAGCTCAGGACACCCAGTCCTCACCGTTTTCTCCTTGAGCTAAGGTCACACAGACCCCGCCCAATCACTCTGGTAAGTCTTCAAGGTAGACTCCCAAACCTTCACAGACTTCATTCACCGGCAATCCACAATTCCTCTTGGATGCTCAGAACGCGACGCCTAACCGTCTGGAGGATGCACAGTCCTCAAGTGTAATAAGTCTTCAGATCACTCAGACAAGAAGACTTAAGTGATGCCCAATTACTCTGGCTCTGGGTGGTTAGGGCTTTTCTCCTCACTAAGGATTTTCTCTCAAAGGCTTCGAGGTGGGTTGCTCTCAAACGACAAAAGCCGTGCACTGAAATCTGAGCAGCCAACCGTTTATGGTTGTGGGGGTGGGCTATTTATAGCCACTTGGCAATCCTGACCTGATTTGTTCGAAATGACCCTGGGTCACTAAGGAACTGACACGTGTACAAACGATCGGATTTTGAACTCTCACGGCAACTTTACTTGGGCTGCAAGTAAAGCTGACTTGTCTGACTCTGGACAAGATTTTCTCTTATTGTCTTCACTCGAAGACATATGATTTGAATTAGGCATCACTTCAGTCATCCTGACTGGTTTTCTTGGACCCCACTTAACAGTATGGTGGTTCCTATGACACAACATGAATAAAGTAAAGCTACGAAGGATCTAAGTCTTCGAGTTCCAAAAGCTTCATGGGGAGTCTTCATATGTCATTGTCTTCGACACAAATGTCTTCATGAACCACCATTGTCTTCAATGTCTTCGTACATTTTTGGGGGTCATCTCTGGTAGCTAAACCGAATCAATGAGGGACTTCTACCTGTGTTATCCTGCAATTCTCACAAACACATTAGTCCCTCAACTAGGTTTGTCGTCAATACTCCAAAACTAACTAGGGGTGGCACTAGATGCACTTACAATTATTTATAGAGAGGCTATTTACCAAAGCCGAACGATACAAATAGTGCGGTAAGCAAAAGATATTGGACTATTCAGTATGTCCTGACCAGGGGCAGGCCACGGAATTGTATTTAAAACAGGTATACCGCTCGTAGCAGAGACCACCTGGGAGTTCCATAATGCGGCATGGCTTGTCTGCCTCCCTGGATCTTGCATCGTTTGTGCGGCAGTCGATTTGCTGAACAGGTCGTCCGAAGTATGGAGTCCTGAAAGTAAGAAAAGAATCCGGCAGCCCCTAGTACATTTTAAGCCGTATTTTGGGCGTGTCGTTATTGTGCCCCTTCCCATGTGCCCATGGTATTTCAAGGGCGTAGTTATGTACGCAAGGTACTAGTTTCGCTATGTCGCGAAAGCTGGGGTTGGGGCCGCATTGCTACGCTTGCTCAGAGTGTGCCAGGCGGTCCTGCTGTGGGTTATTCCGGGCGCGCTTGGCAGTCTCTGGCTTTTTAATGGCCGGACTGGAGAATTGCCTGAGAAGGCTACTTTGTACCTCCGCTGCGAGAGCCGCCGTATGCTCCTCTGTACGGAGGGAGCGTTCGGTGTTTTTGTTGACCGTAATTACTCCTCGAGGGCCTGGCATCTTGAGCTTGAGATATGCGTAGTGCGGCACCGCATTGAACTTTGCGAATGCGGTTCGTCCGAGCAGGGCGTGGTAGCCACTGCGAAACGGGACTATATCGAAGATTAAATCTTCGCTTCGGAAATTGTCCAGGGATCCGAAGACCACGTCAAGTGTTATTGAGCTTGTACAGTTGGCTTCTACACCTGGTATAACGCCTTTAAAGGTCGTTCTTGTGGGCTTAATCCTTGAGGGATCTATGCCCATTTTCCACACTATATCCTGATAAAGTAGGTTCAGGCTACTGCCGCCGTCCATGAGGACTCTTGTGAGATGAAATCCATCGATGATTGGGTCGAGAACCAATGCGGTGAAGCCGCCATGACGGATGCTAGTGGGATGGTCCCTTCGATCGAAAGTGATCGGGCAGGAGGACCATGGGTTGAACTTTGGGGCGACTGGCTCCATCGTGTATACGTCCCATAGCGCACGCTTCCACTCCCGCTTGGGAATGTGGGTTGCGTATATCATGTTCACCGTCCGCACTTGTGGGGGAAAGCCCTTCTGTCCATTGTTGTTTGGCGGCTTGGGCTCCTCGTCGTCGCTGTGCAGCCCCTTGTCTCTGTTTTCGGCCCTTAACTTGCCTGCCTGCTTGAACACCCAACAATCCCTGTTAGTGTGATTGGCTGGCCTTTCGGGGGTGCCATGTATCTGGCACAAGCGATCGAGTATTCGGCCCAAACTGGACGGGCCCTGAGTATTCTTTTTGAATGGCTTTTTCCGCTGACAGGATTTATAGCCTTTGAATCTAGCATTGACTGTCGTGCCTTCATTGCTGTCGCTGCTAACGCGGCGTTTTTGCTTATTCCGATGTGTCCTGCCACTTTTGTCCTTGGTATCCGAATTACCAGGGTTCTTTGATAAATTGTTACTGCGAGCTAGCCAGCTGTCTTCTCCCACGCAAAAGCAGGTCATGAGTGTCATGAGGGCTGCCGTGGATTTCGGCTTTCCCTGTCCCAGGTGCCGGGCAAGCCAATCGTCGCGGATGTTATGCTTGAAGGCTGCTAGGGCATCTGCGTCCGGACAGTCGACTATCTGGTTTTTCTTTGTTAGGAACCGTGTCCAGAATTGTCTGGCCGATTCCTCTGGCTGCTGAATTATGTGGCTTAAGTCGTCAGCATCCGGTGGTCGCACGTAAGTGCCCTGGAAGTTGTCAAGGAATGCGGCTTCCAGGTCCTCCCAAGAACCGATTGAGTCAGCTGGCAAGCTGTTAAGCCAATGCCGGGCCGGTCCTTTAAGTTTAAGCGGTATTTGAATTTCCTCATCGTCCATATCCCACCCTCGCTGACCGTAATCCGGCCAGGGCTCTCCTGATAAAGAGAGAGACTTAAGAGAATTCAGGATGTCGCCAAAAGGCAAATGCTAAAAGATGTCTGTGGCGGTGAACTCCATTATCGGCGCCCAATCAGATTCGATTGGCAGGGGCGCGGGGGGTTCGGTGTCCGGGAAGGAGTCCGGATCCTCGGCGTCACAGGTCGTGCAGAGTGCGGGGCTAGCGTTCGGCTCGATCTCCTTTGAGATCGAAGCCCCCGAGGTGATGTCCAACCGCTCATCCTCGATTGGCGCAATAGGCTCAGAGTTAGGGGTCGGAACCGATGTGTGTGCGGCCTCCAGGGCACTGTCTGGAGGCAGAGCTAGATCATGCCCCTCGAGATAGTGTGGCGCGCTTGGCCGTGGCTCGAACCCGTCGAAGATCAAGTCTCCGCGGATGTTAGCCGTGTAGTTTAAGCTTCCAAACCTGACTTGATGGCCAGGGGCGTAGCTTTCGATCTGCTCCAGGTGGCTGAGTGAATTGGCCCACAGAGCGAAGCCGCCGAAGACGAAGATCTATCCGGGGAGAAAAGTCTCACCCTGGACTGTATCGTTGTTGATGATCAAAGGAGCCATCGGGCCTAAAGGCGACGACACAGAGGAACTCTCAATGAAAGCACCAATGTCGGTGTCAAAACCGGCGGATCTCGGGTAGGGGGTCCCGAACTGTGCGTCTAGGCCGGATGGTAACAGGAGGCAGGGAACATGATGTTTTACCCAGGTTCGGGCCCTCTTGATGGAGGTAAAACCCTACGTTCTGCTTGATTAATATTGATGCTATGGGTAGTACAAGAATAGATCTACCACGAGATCAAGGAGGCTAAACCCTAGAAGCTAGCCTATGGTATGATTGTTGTGTGTGGAGTTGATTGCCTACGGACTACAACCCTCCGGTTTATATAGACACCGGATAGGGTTAGGGTTACATAAAGTCGGTTACAATGGTAGGAGATCTTGAATATCCGCAACGCCAAGCTTGCCTTCCACGCCAAGGAAAATCCCATCCGGACACGGGACGAAGTCTTCAATCTTGTATCTTCATAGTCCAGGAGTCCGGCTGAAGGTATAGTCCAGCTATCCGAACACCCCCTAATCCAGGACTCCCTCAGGGGTCTTCTTCCCCAATGGTTCCCTATCTCTTGAGCTCGTTTTTGACCCCATTGTTGACCTTCTTTGAGCTTGCTAACTCTCAATCCCTCCATGGATTCTTGCTAGTTTTTGAGGGAAAAGAGAGAGGAGATCTAGATCTACATTTCCACCAATCACTTTGTCCTCTATGTGAGGGGAACCCCTTGGATCTAGATCTTGGAGTTCTTGGTGTTCTCCTTCTTGTTCTTCCTCTCATTTTCCTCCCTAGTATTAGTTGCTCCGGTGGGATTTGAGAGAGAAGGACTTGTGCACTCCCTGTGCCCTTGCCATTGCATTTGGTGCATCGGTTTGAGTTCTCCGCGGTGATACGTGGAAGTGAAGTTTGAGAAGCTTATTACTCTTGGGTGTTTGGGCACCCTAGAGCTTGTTCCTCTTGGGTGCCTTGGCGCCCTAGACGGTTGGTGTTGTTCGGAGCTCAATCATTGTGGTGTAAAGCTCCGGGCAAGTGTCAGGGTCTCCAATTAGGTTGTGGAGATCGCCCCGAGCAATTTGACGGGTACCGGTGACCGCCCCCAAGGGTTGCCAAAGTGTACGGGTTCGGTGACCGCCCCCAAGGGTTGCCATTTGTACTGGTTCGGTGACCTCCCTCAAGGGTCCCTTAGTGGAATCACGGCATCTTGCATTGTGTGAGGGCGCGAGGAGATTACGGTGGCCCTAGTGGCTTCTTGGGGAGCATTGTGCCTCCACGCCGCTCCAAACAGAGATTAGCATACGCAAGGGTGTGAACTTCGGGATACATCATCGTCTCCGCGTGCCTCGGTTATCTCTTGCCCGAGCTCTTTACTTATACACTTTACTTTGTGATAGCCATATTGTTTCTTGTCATATATCTTGCTATCACATAGTTGCTTATCTTAATTAGCATAAGTTGTTGGTGCACATAGGTGAGCCTAGTTGTTTTAGGTTTTTTGCTTGACAAATTAACCGCTAGGTTTGTTCCGCATTTGTTCAAGCCTAAATCATAATTATTTTAAAACGCCTATTCACCCCCCTCTAGGCGACATCCACGATCTTTCAAACCATCATGTCTAGCTTTACTAAATTAAGAAACACTTACATCGTTTGCAAGGAATACAATTAAGAAACTAGGGGGTTCATCACCCCAAACGCAAGAAATATTATTATGAAAACTAAAGCTAGCTAGCTCATGGCCACACCGTTGGCATCTCTGGGACAATGTTTGAAATCAACGGTTCCAATTTGAACTAACATATCTACACAATATGCTATATCGATGTTGCCGAGTCCCACCATTTGTAGCGACCCGACCCGAATGGATCAAGTCTCTGTGCTCAAGTGTCATCCCTGGATCAGTATGCTGACACACACAGTACTCGAGGATTTATAATAGAGGTAAATCACATGTATAAGTAACGTAAATACTATTACCTCAATCCAAATAGCGGAAGTAACAAGGTTGTGGATTCCCATCAACACCAACGACAAAGTTGAGTGTAGAAATCGTAACCCTAACGTATCACTTACTCGTCGTAAGATAATCCTGCAACATGAGACATTGCAGCCACAAACGGTCAGTACATTGAATGTACTGGCAAATTCACACCATAGAGAATGATGAATAAAGGCTATCACTACATGCATATTTGGCTGGTGGAAAAGCTCTATGGTTATAAGGTTTTTGCGAAAAGCCAATTTTTCCCTACTGCAAAGGAATAAATTTTATTTAACTATCATGGTGGTTGTTGAACATTGAGAATGGTTGATAGCATCCTCAATCCCAATTAAGTAACATCATTAAACCCAACAAACTTAATTTAACATAACATGATGAGATTCACATGATAATCCAAGTACTAGATACTCAAGATGTCCATAACCGGGGACATGGCTAATCATGATTAGTTTATACACTCTGCAGAGGTTTGCGCACTTTTCCCCACAAGACTCGATCTCCTCCGTTTGGTTTCTTGCACTACATGGTGTTTGAGAACACGGATGACCGAGACATAGTCTTTTAGAAGCGCTAGCACCTTACGATGGATAGACCGTTACACCTACTTTCCCCTACATCTGCTAGTCTACCCTGTAGAGTTCGCACGACTTAATTAACTATGCTAGAGCCCGAAATAGCCTGTGGCTGCACACAGAAGTTTCTAGTATGAAAAATCTCATGATCCCTTTGAGCCTGGGTGGCGGTCCATAAAAAAACAAGCAATCCTGGTCTACCCAGGTGCCTAGATAGGCAATCCTGGAATACCTAGGTACCTCAATCCACCCAGATGTGTGTTTAAGTTGCCACCTTAAGTAAACCATTAATTAACAAACTCACATCTGTCATGAATACTCTCAAAACCCAATCCACGTCTACGAGCATAGCATGGCACTATAAGCATAACGTAATAGTAACTCGCAAAGGTTTGATAATAAACTGGTAATAGGTACTACCTCAACTACTTTCTAATACCCACATGTTATCAAATCCTACTCATGCAATGTTTGAGGGTGAAACTAATGCATAAAAACTGGGTATGAAAGGGGAAATGATCAAAGTGTGAACTTGCCTGCAATGTTGATGAAGATGATTCGCACTCAAAACTCTTGATAGTTCTACTCGTCACACTCCGGTCAATCTATCGTAAGCAAGCAATAGTAACCACACATAAGCAATCACTCAAAGTATCAGAAAAATCGAAGAAGACAATTCGGAAAACATCAAAACCAAGCAAATAACTCTTGCAACATAAAACAATTTCTAACAGTACCAAAATTATATGAATTTGGCCTTATCAGAAAGTTTAGGTCAAGAGCTTCGATTTGCAAAAAGAATCAACTGAAACGGAGCTACAAAACTCAAGTTATGATCAAACGAAGTTTGAATCCAAATTTGATCTAATTTAAATTTTAAACTTTTTGAGTTGGATTACTGGATAGAGGAGACCATAACGAAGAAGTGGGCATTGGTTTCGTTGGATTTGGACTAGCGAGTAAAAAGATGTGGTCGTTTGAAATACAGGGACTAATCTGTGAAGAAAATTATCATGAATAGGTTCCTGGCCGAAAACAAAAAAAAAGAAAAAAGAAAAATCTAAATAGCGAACATTCGCTACAGAGCCCTACAGAACGGAATCGTTCACTACAAAGAGCTAACAGACGAACGATCCCTAATTAAATTAACCTAAATCAATAAACCATTTAAAAGAAAACCGAAGAGAAAACCGGGTCGGGTCTTATTAGTTATACCGGTTCAAGGGAAATAAACCGGAGGCGGCGGCGGTTAACTCTGGCGAGATAGGCGGTGGATCTGGCGAGTGTCGCGGCGGCTCGGCGATGTGGGGCGGCGTAGCGTGGGTAGCGGAGTTGGAGGGGGCGCAGCGTAGGCAGCGCGGGTGAAGTGCGGCGCGCAGGGTGGAGGCGCGGAACATCGGCGGCGGCGGCCGTGGCAGATCTCGTCGGCGGCGGCGACAAGCGGGATGCGAGGCGAGGCGAGAGGAGAGAGGAGCCGGGGCGGTGCCTTTTAAGGGGAGGGGCGAGGGGTGGCATGGGGGAGAGGGTAGGAGAGTCCGGGGCGGACACGAACGCCGAGGCCGGCACTCGGGAGGCGTGCGGCGGCCGGTCTCCTGCGCGAGGAAGGAGACGACGCGGTCAGGCGGGCTGGGCTGGCGACGCGGTCGGCTGGGCCCTGAGCCGGCCCAGTCGGCGACGGAGGTTTTTTTTAGATTTTCCAGACAAAGGAAAAAAAATAAACAAAACAAAAATAAATAAAAATTTTATATAGGCATATAATATACCAAAATTTGCAGAAAAAGATTTTCTACAACATGGACATTTTTATAATGCCAAATAAAATCCACACAAATTCAGATAATTCAAAGAGTGCTACTGCCCTAATAAAATCCAATAAAAATCATTCTAAAAATACCAAAATGATTTCACATTAATTTTTCTCCAATTTTCTATTGTAGGGAATCATGTTACTGTTGGAAATATGCCCTAGAGGCAATAATAAATAAGTTATTATTATATTTCCTTGTTCATGATAATCGTTTATTATCCATGCTATAATTGTATTGATAGGAAACTCAGATACATGTGTGGATACATAGACAACACCGTGTCCCTAGTAAGCCTCTAGTTGACTAGCTCGTTAATCAATAGATGGTTACGGTTTCCTAACCATGGACATTAGATGTCGTTGATAACGGGATCACATCATTAGGAGAATGATGTGATGGACAAGACCCAATCCTAAGCATAGCACTAGATCGTGTAGTTCGTATGCTAAAGCTTTGCTAATGTCAAGTATCATTTCCTTAGACCATGAGATTGTGCAACTCCCGGATACCGGAGGAGTTCTTTGGGTGTGCCAAACGTCACAACGTAACTGGGTGGCTATAAAGGTACACTACGGGTATCTCTGAAAGTGTGTGTTCGGTTGGCACGAATCGAGACTGGGATTTGTCACTCCGTGTGACGGAGAGGTATCTCTGGGCCCACTCGGTAGGACATCATCATAATGTGTACAATGTGATCAAGGAGTTGATCACGGGATGATGTGTTACGGAACGAGTAAAGAGACTTGCCGGTAACGAGATTGAACAAGGTATCGGGATACCGACGATCGAATCTCGGACAAGTATCGTACCGATAGACGAAGGGAATTGTATACGGGATTGATTAAAGTCCTTGACATCGTGGTTCATCCGATGAGATCATCATGGAACATGTGGGAGCCAACATGGGTATCCAGATCCCGCTGTTGGTTATTGACCGGAGAACGTCTCGGTCATGTCTGCATGTCTCCCGAACCCGTAGGGTCTACACACTTAAGGTTCGATGACGCTAGGGTTATAAAGGAAGTTTGTATGTGGTTACCGAATGTTGTTCGGAGTCCCGGATGAGATCCCGGACGTCACGAGGAGTTCCAGAATGGTCCGGAGGTAAAGATTTATATATGGGAAGTCCTGTTTTGGACACCGGAAGAGTTTCGGGTTTATCGGTAATGTACCGGGACCACCGGGAGGGTCCCGGGGGTCCACCAAGTGGGGCCACCAACCCCAGAAGGCTGCGTGGGCCAAGTGTGGGAGGGGACCAGCCCCTAGGAGGGCTGGTGCGCCCCCCACAAGGGGCCCAAGGCGCAAGGATAAGTGGGAGGGGGCAAACCCTAGTCCAGTTGGGCCTTAAGGCCCACCTAGTGGGTTCCTTCCCCTCTTCCCCCTCTTGGCCGCCCCTTTGGTTCCCATCTAGGGCTGGCCGCCACCCCTAGGGTGTGGAAACCCTAGAGGGGGCGCAGCCCTCCCCTTCCCCTATATATATGAGGCCTAGGGGCTGCCCACAACACGCGATTAGATCTCTTTTGGTGCAGCCCTGCGTCCCTCTCTCCCTCCTCTTCTGTGGTGCTTGGCGAAGCCCTGCAGGATTGCCACGCTCCTCCATCACCACCACGCTGTTGTGCTGCTGTTGGATGAAGTCTTCCTCAACCTCTCCATCTCTCCTTGCTGGATCAAGGCGTGGGAGACGTCACCGGGCTGTACGTGTGTTGAACGCGGAGGTGCCATCCGTTCGGCACTTGGTCATTGGTGATTTGAATCACGACAAGTACGACTCCATCAACCCCGTTCACATGAAAGCTTCCGCTTAGCGATCTACAAGGGTATGTAGATGCACTCTCCTTCCCCTCGTTGCTAGTCTCTCCATAGATAGATCTTGGTGACGCGTAGGAAAATTTTGAATTTCTGCTACGTTCCCCAACAGTGGTATCAGAGCTAGGTCTATTGCGTAGATTCTATGCACGAGTAGAACACAAAGTAGTTGTGGGCGTTGATTTTGTTCAATATGCTTGCCGTTACTACTCTTATCTTGATTCGGCGGCATCGTGGGATGAAGCGGCCCGGACCGACCTTACACGTACTCTTACGTGAGACTGGTTCCACCGACTGACATGCACTAGTTGCATAAGGTGGCTAGCGGGTGTCTGTCTCTCCCACTTTAGTCGGATCGGATTCGATGAAAAGGGTCCTTATGAAGGGTAAATAGCAATTGGCATATCACGTTGTGGTCTTTGCGTAGGTAAGAAACGTTCTTGCTAGAAACCCATAGCAGCCACGTAAAAACATGCAAACAACAATTAGAGGACGTCTAACTTGTTTTTGCAGGGTATGCTATGTGATGTGATATGGCCAAAGGATGTGATGAATGATATATGTGATGTATGAGATTGATCATGTTCTTGTAATAGGAATCACGACTTGCATGTCGATGAATATGACAACCGGCAGGAGCCATAGGAGTTGTCTTTATTTATTTATGACCTGCGTGTCAACTTAAACATCATGTAATTACTTTACTTTATTGCTAACCGTTAGCTGTAGTAGTAGAAGTAGTAGATGACGTGACAACTTCAAGAAGACACGATGATGGAGATCATGATGATGGAGATCATGGTGTCATGCCGGTGACGATGATGATCATGGAGCCCCGAAGATGGAGATCAAAAGGAGCAAAGTGATGATGGCCATATCATGTCACTATTTGATTGCATGTGATGTTTATCATGTTTATACATCTTATTTGCTTAGAACGACGGTAGTAAATAAGATGATCCCTCATTAAAATTTCAAGAAGTGTTCTCCCCTAACTGTGCACCGTTGCTACAGTTCGTCGTTTCGAAGCACCACGTGATGATCGGGTGAGATAGATTCTAACGTTCACATACAAAGGGTGTTCACGAGCCTAGCATGTACAGACATGGCCTCGGAACACATGCAAACACTTAGGTTGACTTGACGAGCCTAGCATGTACAGACATGGCCTCGGAACACAGAAGACCGAAAGGTCGAGCATGAGTCGTATAGAAGATACGATCAACATGAAGATGTTCACCGATGTTGACTAGTCCGTCTCACGTGATGATCGGACATGGCCTAGTTGACTCGGATCATGTAATCACTTAGATGACTAGAGGGATGTCTATCTGAGTGGGAGTTCATAAGATGAACTTAATTATCCTGAACATAGTCAAAAGGATTTTGCAAATTATGTCGTAGCTCACGCTATAGTTCTACTGTTTAGATATGTTCCTAGAGAAAAATTAGTTGAAAGTTGAAAGTAGCAATTATACGGACTAGGTCCGTAAACTGAGGATTGTCCTCATTGCTTCATATGTCCTTAATGCACCACTCAGTGTGCTGAACCTCGAACGTCGTCTGTAGATGTTGCGAACATCTGACATACACGTTTTGATAACTACATGATAGTTCAGTTAAACGGTTTAGAGTTGAGGCACCAAAGACAGTTTTGAAACGTCGCGAAACATATGAGATGTTTTGAGGGCTGAAATTGGGATTTCAGGCTCGTGCCCACGTCAAGAGGTATAAGACCTCTGACGATTTTCTTAGCCTACAAACTAAGGAGAAAAGCTCAATTGTTGAGCTTGTGCTCAGATTGTCTGAGTGCAGCAATCATTTGAATCAAGTGGGAGTTGATCTTCCAGATGAGATAGTGATGTTTCTCCGAAGTCATTACCACCAAGCTGCTAGAGTTTCGTGATGAACTATGATATATCAGGGACATATATGATGATCCTTGAGATATTCGCGATGTTTGACACCACGAAAGTAGAAATCAAGAAGGAGCATCAATTGTTGATGGTTAGTGAAACCACTAGTTTCAAGAAGGGCAAGGGCAAGAAGGGATACTTCATGAAGCGGCAATTCAGCTGCTGCTCTAGTGAAGAAACCCAAGGTTGAACCCAAACCCGAGACTAAGTGCTTCTGTAATAAGAGGAACAACCACTGGAGCAGAATTACCCTAGATACTTGGTAGATGAGAAGGCTGGCAAGGTCGATAGAAGTATATTGGATATACATTATGTTAATGTGTACTTTACTCCTAGTAGCACCAAGGTATTAGATACCGGTTCGGTTGCTAAGTGTTAGTAACTCGAAATAAAAGCTACGGAATAAACGGAGACTAGCTAAAGGTGAGCTGACGATATGTGTTGGAAGTGTTTCCAATGTTGATATGATCAAGCATCGCACGCTCCCTCTACCATCGAGATTGGTGTTTGCGTCGAGCATAGACATGATTGGATTATGTCTATCGCAATACGGTTATTCATTTAAGGAGAATAATGGTTACTCTGTTTATTTGAATAATACCTTCAATGGTCTTGCACCTAAAATAAATGGTTTATTGAATCTCGATCGTAGTGATACACATGTTCATGCCAAAAGATATAAGATAGTAATGATAGTACCACCTACTTGTGGCACTGCTACTTAAGTCATATCGGTATAAAACACATGAAGAAGCTCCATGTTGATGGATCTTTGGGCTCACTCGTTTTTGAAAAGTTTGAGACATGTGAACCATGTCTGTTGGTGTATATGCATGAAGAAACTCCATGCAAATGGATCGTTTGGACTCACTTGGTTTTGAATCACTTGAGACATGCAAATCATACCACATGGGCAAGATGACTGAAAGCCTCGGTTTCAGTAAAATGAAACTAGAAAGCAACTTGCTGGAATTAATACATTTTGATGTGTGCAATCCAATGAGTGCTGAGGCATGTAGTGGATATCGTTATGTTTTACTTCACAGATGATTTGAGTAAAAGTTGAGTATATTTACTTGATGAATCACGAGTCTGAATTATTGAAAGGTTCAAGTAATTTCAGGGTGAAGTTGAAAGATCGTCGTGACAAGAGGATGAAATATCTATGATATGATCATAGAGATGAATATCTGAATTACGAGTTTGGCGCAGAATTAAGACATTGTGGAAATCGTTTCACAACTAATACAGCCTGGAACACCATAGTGTGATGGTGTGTCCGAACATCATAACTGCACCCTATTGGATATGATGCATACCATGATGTCTCTTATCGAATTACCACAATAATTTATGGGTTAGGCATTAGAGACAACCACATTCACTTTAAAAGGGGCACCACGTAATTCCGATGAGATGACACCGTATGAACTATGGTTTAGAGAAACCTAAGCTGTCATTTCTTAAAAGTTTGGGGCTGCGACGCTTATGTGGAAAAGTTTCAGGCCGATAAGCTCGAACCCAAAGCGGATAAATGCATCTTCATAGGACAACCCAAAAACAGTTGGGTATACCTCCTGTCTCAGATTCGAAAGCAATAAGGGATTGTTTCTAGAATCGGGTCCTTTCTCGAGGAAAAGTTTCTCTCGAAAGAATTGAGTGGGAGGATGGTGGAAACTTGATGAGGTTATTGAACCATCTCTTCAACTAGTGTGTGGCAGGGGCACAGGAAATTGTTCCTGTGGCACCTACACCAATTGAAGTGGAAGCTTATGATATTGATCACGAAACTTCAAATCAAGTCACTACCAAACCTCGTAGGATGACAAGGGTGCGTACTACTATCAGAGTGGTACGTAGTCCTGTCTTGGAAGTCATGTTGCTAGACAACAATGAACCTACGAGCTATGGAGAAGCGATGGTGGGCCTGGATTCCGATAAATGGCTCGAGGCCATAAAATCCGAGAGAGGATCCATGTATGGAAACAAAGTGTAGACTTTGACAGAACAGCTCGATGGTCGTAAGGCTATTGAGTATAGCTGGATTTTAAAAGGAAGACAGACAATGATGGTAAGTGTCACCATTAAGAAAGCTCGACTTGTCGTTAAGATGTTTTCCGACAAGTTCAAGGAGTTGACTACGATGAGACTTTCTCACTCGTAGCGATGCTAAGAGTCTGTTGGAATTATATTAGCAGTTACTGCACTATTTATGAAATCTTGCAGATAGGATGTCAAAACATTGTTTCCTCGATGATTTTTCTTGAGGAAAGGTTGTATGTAACACAACCGGAAGGTTTTGTCAATCCTGAAAGATGCTAATAAGTATGCAAAGCTCCAGCAATCCTTCTGAGGACTGGAGTAAGCATCTCGGAGTTGGAATGTATGCTTTGATAGATGATCAAAGATTTTGGGTGTATACAAAGTTTATGAGAAACTTGTATTTCCAAAGAAGTGAGTGGGAGCACTATAGAGTTTCTGATAAGTATATGTTGTTGACATATTATTGATCAGAAGTGACGTAGAATTTCTGGAAAGCATATAGGGTTATTTGGAAAGTGTTTTTCAATGAAAGCCTGGATTAAGCTACTTGAACATTGAACATCAAGATCTATAAGGATAGATCAAAATGCTTAATGGTACTTTCAAATGAGCACATACCTTGACGTGATCTTGAAGGTGTTCAAGATGGATCAGTCAAAGAAGGAGTTCTTGCCTGAGTTGTAAGGTATGAAGTTAAGACTTAAAGCTCGACCATGGCAGAATAGAGAGAAAGGACGAAGGTCGTCCGCTATGCTTAAGACGTAGGCTCTACAATATGCTATGCTGTGTACCGCACCTGAAGTGTGCCTTGCCATGAGTCAGTCAAGGGGTACAAGAGTGATCCAAGAATGGATCACAGGACAGCGGTCAAAGTTATCCTTAGTAACCAGTGGACTAAGGAATTTTTCTCGATTATGGAGGTGGTAAAAGAGTTCGTCGTAAAGAGTTACGTCGATGCAAGCTTAACACCTATCCGGATAGCTCTGAGTAGAGATACCGGATACGTATAATGGAGCAACAATTTAGAATATCTCCAAGTAGAACAGTTATTTGGAATAGCTTCAAATAGAACGTGGTAGCTACATCTAGGAGATGACATAGAGATTCGTAAAGCACACACGGATCTGAAAGGTTCAGATCCGCTGACTAAAACCTCTCTCACAAGCAACATGATCAAACCTAGAACTCACTGAGTGTTAATCACATAAGTGATGTGAACTAGACTACTGACTCTAGTAAACTCTTGGGTGTTAGTCACATGGCGATGTGACCTGTGAGTGTTAATCACATGGCGATGTGAACTAGATTATTGACTCTAGTGCAAGTGGGAGACTATTGGAAATATGCCCTAGAGGCAATAATAAATAAGTTATTATTATATTTCCTTGTTCACGATAATCGTTTATTATCCATGCTATAATTGTATTGATAGGAAACTCAGATACATGTGTGGATACATAGACAACACCGTGTCCCTAGTAAGCCTCTAGTTGACTAGCTCGTTAATCAATAGATGGTTACGATTTCCTAACCATGGACATTAGATGTCGTTGATAACGGGATCACATCATTAGGAGAATGATGTGATGGACAAGACCCAATCCTAAGCATAGCACTAGATCGTGTAGTTCGTATGCTAAAGCTTTGCTAATGTCAAGTATCATTTCCTTAGACCATGAGATTGTGCAACTCCCGGATACCGGAGGAGTGCTTTGGGTGTGCCAAACGTCATAACGTAACTGGGTGGCTATAAAGGTACACTACGGGTATCTCTGAAAGTGTCTGTTGGGTTGGCACGAATCGAGACTGGGATTTGTCACTCCGTGTGACGGAGAGGTATATCTGGGCCCACTCGGTAGGACATCATCATAATGTGCACAATGTGATCAAGGAGTTGATCACGGGATGATGTGTTACGGAACGAGTAAAGAGACTTGCCGGTAACGAGATTGAACAAGGTATCGGGATACCGACGATCGAATCTCGGACAAGTATCGTACCGATAGACAAAGGGAATTGTATACGGGATTGATTAAAGTCCTTGACATCGTGGTTCATCCGATGAGATCATCGTGGAACATGTGGGAGCCAACATGGGTATCCAGATCCCGCTGTTGGTTATTGACCGGAGAACGTCTCGGTCATGTCTGCATGTCTCCCGAACCCGTAGGGTCTACACACTTAAGGTTCGATGACGCTAGGGTTATAAAGGAAGTTTGTATGTGGTTACCGAATGTTGTTCGGAGTCCCGGATGAGATCCCGGACGTCACGAGGAGTTCCGGAATGGTCCGGAGGTAAAGATTTATATATGGGAAGTCCTGTTTTGGACACAGGAAGAGTTTCGGGTTTATCGGTAATGTACCGGGACCACCGGGAGGGTCCCGGGGGTCCACCAAGTGGGGCCACCAACCCCAGAAGGCTGCGTGGGCCAAGTTTGGGAGGGGACCAGCCCCTAGGAGGGCTGGTGCGCCCCCCACAAGGGGCCCAAGGCGCAAGGATAAGTGGGAGGGGGCAAACCCTAGTCCAGTTGGGCTTTAAGGCCCACCTAGTGGGTTCCTTCCCCTCTTCCCCCTCTTGGCCGCCCCTTTGGTTCCCATCTAGGGCTGGCCGCCACCCCTAGGGTGTGGAAACCCTAGAGGGGGCGCAGCCCTCCCCTTCCCCTATATATATGAGGCCTAGGGGCTGCCCACAACACGCGATTAGATCTCTCTTGGTGCAGCCCTGCGTCCCTCTCTCCCTCCTCTTCTGTGGTGCTTGGCGAAGCCCTGCAGGATTGCCACGCTCCTCCATCACCACCACGCCGTTGTGCTGCTGTTGGATGAAGTCTTCCTCAACCTCTCCCTCTCTCCTTGCTGGATCAAGGCGTGGGAGACGTCACCGGGCTGTACGTGTGTTGAACGCGGAGGTGCCGTCCGTTCAGCACTTGGTCGTCGGTGATTTGAATCACGACGAGTACGACTCCATCAACCCCGTTCACATGAGCGCTTCCGCTTAGCAATCTACAAGGGTATGTAGATGCACTCTCCTTCCCCTCGTTGCTAGTCTCTCCATAGATAGATCTTGGTGACACGTAGGAAAATTTTGAATTTCTGCTACGTTCCCCAACAGTTACCCTATTTTCCATGTATTTTGTTTTTGGAGAAAAATAATTTGAATAAAACTCAAATAACTCTAAATTGAAAAAAAATCCAAAAGGACTTTGAATTTGATCCTTTTAACTTCCAACTCATATTTCATATATTTTGAAGAAGTCATTTTATCTTCTCTCATGAAAATCATTGAGTTGCTTGAAGTTTATGAATTGGAACTATTTCCAAATGAAATTCAAATATTTTCAACACCCCATGTCATTTAAATAAATGGAAGAAGTCATGTCATCTTCTCTCCAGGGTTTTGTGATGAAAAAGAATTTGAATTCACGGAGATCAAAAGAAAAAGGTGAAAGTTTGGGAAAGTCCTTTTATTCCCTCTCATTTAACTTTCAAAAGTTTCGAATTTCACTCAATCAATCACACAACAATCAAACAATCAATCAATCTATCTATTTATTATAACATTCCAAAATTTAGAATTTTGGGATGTTACAAACCTACCACCCTTAAAATGAATCTCGTCCTCGAGATTCGGAGAGGCTAGCAAGAAAAAGGTTAAGGTTTGGGGGTCTCCTCAAAATCCATCAATCATCACCGGGGTCTGGGGTGCTACCACCCTTAGAAACATCGTTACGGTCCCATCAATACTCATATACTCCATCCTTATTCTTGACAGGGCCGGTCTTCTCAGATCTTCAGTATAATTCCTTTCTCTGGGCTCTTCCGGTAACGACATAACCTTTTCCTCAATTCTTTTGTCCTTTCATCTTGGTAAGGTTATTCCGAGACTGGGTCTGGCGCCAATACTAAACAACTATCGATATCTCATGGTGGTCAACCATTTATGGTTTCTCCTGCAGGAAATGGGTCTGGGTTGATCCTCACCGTATAACCTACGGTTGGCAAAAGCTGCCTTATACAAGGGAAAAATTGCTATACCATTCTAATTTTTAAACAGGATTTTGATCGTCGTCTCTCTACTATAGGTAAGTCACTCAGATTTACCATCCCATATAGCAAGGCGAATAATAAGAGTAAGTCGGTATGGTGATCAATCCATCCCGCACCCAAATCATTACCTTGTATACGGTTTAGCGAATCTCGCATTCTAACACTCGGTCGTCCTCACAAGCATTGCAGAATTTCTCTTGTCGATGAACCAAATTCGGATATATCCATAGATTCTGCAAGCCAGACAACCTTCTATCGTTCCTTCACAACTCTCAGGTTTGCGTAAGCTCCTATAAGATCGTCTATTGATAAAGGCATATCCTCTTCCAGGGTTTTTCCTTCAGCAAGAATGTGCTTGCTTCTTGGCAGGTCCTGGGGCCTGTGGGTTATGGCCCATCTCATCACTTGTAGTCTTTGAACTTATCATCGGGCAACTGATCATTATTCCAACTTCCAACTTCCTAGTATTCTTAAATCCATCCAATTGTACTGTCTTCCTTCCTTCTATTGGCACCAAACTAGCACACGATTACTCAGACTCATCATGGAGTTTCCATTGATCCATATTTCTGGCATCATACCTCCTTTATATCCAATAGTAATTTATCTCTTCATCCTGGTGGGATATCCCACATACCGAGATAAAAACTTATACTTATGAAGTCCATACTCTATTTCGTGTAACATCATTATCCTTTCCAGGGTCAAGCGTCCTTACAGAGAAATATTGGCCATCTCTGCATGGCACTTCTTCAACTGGGAAACGTGAAACACATCATGGACTCCTGACAGTCTTTCGGGTGACTCCAACTTGTTGGCCACTTCTCTCATATGCTCCAAAACTCGGTATGGTCCTACAAATCTCGGGGCTAACTGTCCCTTAACTCCAAATCGTTTAACTCCTCGCAGAGGGGGCACACAAAGACATGCTCTGTCTCCAATTTCATAGACTACCTCCTTGCGTTTTTTAGTCTGTATAACTCTTCTGTCTAGACTGAGCTACCTTCAGTCTATCTCGAATCAGCATAACATTCTCTTCTGACTCCTTGATCACATTTGGTCCAAACAACTGATGGTCTCCACTTCATCCCACATACTCTTGGGGCATCACACATATCGAGACAAAACTCGTACTCATTTTGTCCGAAATCCACTCAGTGGAGTATCCTTATCTTTTCCAGGGGTCAACGGTTCTTACAGGGTACTACCACCCTTAAAATGCACAAATCTTCCCTAGACCATATTTCTCATATCCTCAGAAATGGTCAAAGTCCTTCTTCATAGAGTAACAACTCATAAAATCCATATCAGTACCAATGATTCACTCTCAATTGATTACAATCTCTCGCTTTTCCATTACATGTCTCAACTCAACACCTCAATATAAAAGAAAATATTCTCACTTCTACTACTCCATTTCTTTTGTTGCAAACTCAACTATCTAGCACAAGTTTCCTTCTCCTTGGGGCATTCTCTGGCAAAGTGCCCTGCTCCATTACAACTAAAACATATTACTTCTGACAAATATCGAGGTTTCCTTTTTGGGCAATTGTTGAGGTAGTGCCCTGACTCCTTGCACCTGTAATAGGTGATATGACTCAGGTCCTTCCTGGAATCCAATCTACTTCTCTTCCTAGACTTTTCTGTTCCAATCATGGCTTCTATTTCTTGTGGGTCATACTCTACTTCCCCTGTCGGGAATTTTACTAGATCCCCATTCAAACAATTTTGGGAGATGCGTCCTTCTTCTCCACACGAATAGCAAGTCTTAGTGCAGGGTTTACTTGGGTCTTATTTAGGTGTGTCCTCCATCTCTTCCTTCATCACGGTTTCTTCTAAAGTTTCCATAAGGGCTCCTTTCTTTACTTCTTTCTTCTGCTGTGCGGTTCTTCGTACCATGGGGTAAATGTGACACTGAGTAGGATAGTGGGTAGTCCCTTCACACAAGAAACAAGTAATCTGCCTAGTTGGGCATTCTTCAACTGGGTGACTTCCTTCACAATTAGGGCATTCATCCTTGTGTTCTTTATGGGTGTGTCCTATTTCTCCACAAATCATGCATGCATAAGGTTTCCTCATATCCTTTCCATAAGGCTTCAACTTCTGGGACACAAGATGAGATCTTTGTAGAGTCAACTTAAATTCTTTCCAAGTGGTTACTCCTTGCCATCCATTCATGGTTTGGTACATCCTCCACCAAGTAGCAGCACCTCTTTCAAAGCACTGAAAAGCATGCTGGGTCATATCCTTTCTGACTACAGGGTTATTCTTCATGTGATCCTCCATGTTCTGAATCCATCGGTCCGTGTCCAATTGACTCATCGGTCCAGAAAATACAAGCTCATCTCCATTCATCCTCTATTGGGTCCAAGGGTTTTGGGGTGAGATAAGAGAGATAGAAAGGGATACACACAATACAAACAAAAGTTTTGAAAAGACAGATTTTATTGTGGCTGTCGAAAAACATCAAACAAATGACAGCTCACAATCGTCGCATCTAACATAGGCATATAACAGGGGTTTGGTCTTCTAAAGGTCAATAAATCTTCAAGGTCGTATAACTCTTCAAGCCTTGTTCATGCCTCCAATGGCTTCTTCCAATTATGCTTGTCTTTCTCAAGTTCTTTTGCCAGATCATCTCTGTTGACGTGAAATCTCTTGTGACATCCTTTAATATTCCGGAGTTGCATTCCAAACTTCTAGGTTTCAACATCCTTGGCATGAACCACGGTCCTACTGTCCTTCAATTCCTGACAAATCTCCGGTATCTCGAGGTTGTAGCTCCTCCAGCTTGGCTACTATCAGCTTTTGGTTCCTGAGTTCTTCATGAAATGCTTCCTTGTCTAATACGGCTTCATGGAGCTCCACCTTAAACATCTTGATGTACTACTCCAGATCCTGCTGATACACCGGCTAAGGTTAAAACTTCATATTACTAATAGGTGCTCCATCAGCCTTCTTCCATCAAATCCATTCTGAAGAAATGCATCCTTAACTCAGCACGGTGACAATAGCATCAGCGGGTGATGACATCACGGATAACCGTGTTTCTGCCCTTATCATTGCCATGAGCTATCTTCCATAGTTGATATCTCCTGCCTTAGGGTTTTCTTGACAAAACCTTGGGTTCTAATGCTCCTTGTTTCAGTGTTTCTCCGATACACCTTGATCTCGGGTATTGACAACTTCCATAGTCTGCCAAGTTCCATAAGGGTAGCCTTCCTAGGTCATACAAATCTGGGAATTCTTCAGAGCCTTCAAATTCTACTTGTCTTCAGTCTTCAACCATTGTAGTTTCCATTATTGAGATGCACGAAAAATACTCTTCATTTCGAAGTGGTCTTAGTTTTCCGATATCTTGTACTTCTTAGAGTGGTCTCATCAGTCGAATCTTCGTGTGGTCAAAAGGGGAAAGGGGTATGGTCTCACTAAAGGGAATTTTTGAATAAGCTCGGAAGAGAAGAGAGGTAAAAGATCTTTTTGAAAGGGAAAGTTGTAGAGAAAAATCTTTGCTATGGGCTTGCCAGTTTCTAGGGTCACGTCCTACAGTCAACATGTGCTCTGATACCATCTTGTAGTGACCCGACCCGAATGGATCAAGTCTCTGTGCTTAAGTGTCATCCCTGGATCGGTATGCTGACACACACAGTACTCGAGGATTTATAACAGAGGTAAATCACATGTATAAGTAATGTAAATACTATTACCTCAATCCAAATAGCGGAAGTAACAAGGTTGTGGATTCCCATCAACACCAACGGCAAAGTTGAGTGTAGAAATCGTAACCCTAACGTATCACTTACTCATCGTAAGATAATCCTGCAACATGAGACGTTGCAGCCACAAAGGGTCAGTACATTGAATGTACTGGCAAATTCACACCATAGAGAATGATGAATAAAGGCTATCACTACATGCATATTTGGCTGGTGGAAAAGATCTATGGTTATAAGGTTTTTGCGAAAAGCCAATTTTCCCTACTGCAAAGGAATAAATTTTATTTAACTATCATGGTGGTTGTTGAACATTGAGAGTGGTTAACAGCATCCTCAATCCCAATTAAGTAACATCATTAAACCCAACAAACTTAATTTAAAGTAACATGATGAGATTCACATGATAATCCAAGTACTAGATACTCAAGATGTCCATAACCGGGGACACGGCTAATCATGATTAGTTTATACACTCTGCAGAGGTTTGCGCACTTTTCCCCACAAGACTCGATCTCCTCCGTTTGGTTTCTCGCACTACATGGTGTTTGAGAAGATGGATGACCGAGACATAGTCTTTCAGAAGCGCTAGCACCTTACGATGGATAGACCGTTACACCTACTTTCCCTACATCTGCTAGTCTACCCTGTAAGAGTTCGCACGACTTAATCAACTATGCTAGAGCCCATAATAGCTTGTGGTTGCACACGGAAGTTTCTAGTATGAAAAATCTCATGATCCCTTTGAGCCTGGGTGGCGGTCCATAAAAAAACAGGCAATCCTGGTCTACCCAGGTGCCTAGATAGGCAATCCTGGAATACCCAGGTACCTCAATCCACCCAGATGTGTGTTTAAGTGGCCACCTTAAGTAAACCATTAATTAACAAACTCACATCTGTCATGAATACTCTCAAAACCCAATCCACGTCTGCAAGCATAGCATGGCACTATAAGCATAACGTAATAGTAACTCCCAAACGTTTGACAATAAACCGGTAATAGGTACTACCTCAACTACTTTCCAATACCCACATGTTATCAAATCCTACTCATGCAATGTTTGAGGGTGAAACTAATGCATAAAAACTGGGTATGAAAGGGGATATGATCAAAGTGTGAACTTGCCTGCAATGTTGATGAAGATGATTCGCACTCAAAACTCTTGATAGTTCTACCCGTCACATTCCGGTCAATCTATCGTAAGCAAGCAAAAGTAACCACACATAAGCAATCACTCAAAGTATCAAAAAGATCAAAGAAGACAATTCGGGAAACATCAAAACCAAGCAAATAACTCTTGCAACATAAAACAATTTCTAACAGTACCAAAATTATATGAATTTCGCCTTATCAGAAAGTTTAGGTCAAGAGCTTCGATTTGCAAAAAGAATCAACTCAAACGAAGCTATGAAACTCAAGTTATGATCAAACGAAGTTTGAATTCAAATTTGATCTAATTTAAATTTTAAACTTATCAAAAACATGTTTGAGTTGGATTACTGGATAGAGGAGATCATAACGAAGAAGTGGGCATTTGTTTCGTTGGATTTGGACTAACGAATAAAAAGATGTGGTCGTTTGAAATACAGGGACTAATATGTGAAGAAAATTATCATGAATAGGTCCCTGGCCGAAAAAAATAATCTAAATAGCGAACGTTCGCTACAGAGCCCTACAGAACGGAATCGTTCACTATAGAGAGCTAACGGACGAACAATCTCTAATTAAATTAACCTAAATCAATAAACCGTTTAAAAGAAAATCGAAGAGAAAACCGGGTCGGGTTTTATTGGTTATACCGGTTCGAGGGAAATAAACCGGAGGCGGCGGCGGTTAACTCCGGCGAGACAGGCGGTGCGGTAGCGGTGGATCCGGCGAGTGTCGCGGTGGCTCCGGCGATGTGGGGCGGTGCAGCGTGGGTAGTGGAGTCGGAGGGGGGGCGCGGGCGAAGTGTGGCGCGCAGGGTGGAGGCGCGGAACAGCGACGGCGGCGGCCGCGGCAGATCTCGCCGGCGGCGGCGACGAGCGGGATGCGAGGCGAGGCGAGAGGAGAGAGGAGTCGGGGCGGTGCCTTTTAAGGGGAGGGACGAGGGGTGGCGTGGGGGAGGGGGCAGGAGAGTCCGGGGCGGACACGAATGACGAGGCCGGTGCTCGGGAGGCGTGCGGCGGCCGGTCTCCTACGCGAGGAAGGAGACGGCCCGGTCGGGCGGGCTGGGCTGGCGACGCGGTCGGCTGGGCGCTGAGCCGGCCCAGTCGGCGACAGAGGTTTTTTTAGATTTTTCAGACAAAGGAAAAAAAATAAACAAAAAATAAATAAATAAAATTTTTATATAGGCATATAATATACAAAATTTGCAAAAAAAATTTCTACAACATGGACATTTTTATAATGCCAAATAAAATCCACACAAATTCAGATAATTTTAAGAGTGCTACTGCCCTAATAAAATCCAATAAAAATCATTCTAAAAATACCAAAATGATTTCAAATTAATTTTTTTCCAGTTTTCTATTGTAGGGAACCATGTTACCCTATTTTCCATGTATTTTGTTTTTGGAGAAAAATAATTTGAATAAAACTCAAATAACTCTAAGTTGAAAAAAAATTCCAAAAGGACTTTGAATTTGATCCTTTTAACTTCCAACTCATATTTCATATATTTTGAAGAAGTCATTTTATCTTCTCTCATGAAAATCATTGAGTTGCTTGAAGTTTATGAATTGGAACTATTTCCAAATGAAATTCAAATATTTTCAACACCCCATGTCATTTAAATAAATGGAAGAAGTCATGTCATCTTCTCTCCAGGGTTTTGTGATGAAAAAGATTTTGAATTCACGGAGATCAAAAGAAAAAGGTGAAAGTTTGGGAAAGTCCTTTTATTCCCTCTCATTTAACTTTCAAAAGTTTCGAATTTCACTCAATCAATCACACAACAATCAAACAATCAATCTATCTATCTATTTATTATAGCATTCCAAAATTTAGAATTTTGGGATGTTACACCATTGTATTTGACCTTTGCAAAAATTTATGACTTCAATCGAATCGGATTCGTCTGCACCTTATTAGTTTGAATCGGATTCCACCAGAGATGAACGTACTCGTTGTTTATTAATCGAAAGGGGTTTACCACAAAGATGCAGTGTCTTAGGTGGATAGGCGGTCGTCTATCTACAAATTAGTCTCGCTTTTGACGTTGGCCATGGGATTTGAATCGGAAGGCCCATAATAGATGGAGAAGGCTCAAAACAGATGGACACACGGATACAGGAAACCGCTGGATGCACAGGGTATGTTGCCTATATATTCTTATTTATTTATTTTACACTATGTTTATACGTTCGTAATTTTACCTAACATAAATTATGTTTTACAACGATTATATATTTTCTTATGTTCCCTTTTTATGTATGAAATAAGAAAACAATTACGGAACGTAAAATTACGATGTATTGATATTAAAATAGAAGGGGGTGAAGAATAACTATTTCTCACGTGAGGTGACGAATAGTCAATCCCTGTATGTTATATTATAGGGGTGTTGTTTCAATATATTTTTAGGATTTTTGAAAACTTTACATCGTTGAAAACTTTACCTAGTTATAACATGATCCAATGGAGCGGTTGAAAAAATACAACTTTATGTGTCCCGGAGAAAATAATAAGTACTTCAGTATATATTTATGTGGCTGTGGGCTGAAATGCTTATTTTTTTCACCGAGGACACATAAATGCATATTTTCGCAATCCTTTCGTTGGATCATCTTTTACATTAGAGAGATGCTCCCCTGTTTATTTCGTATTTTTTGATAACTTTTAAACCATTATGTGTTAAGAAAAACAAATCTAGGGCTTTTTAACACATGATACTATTTAATCCTTCCAGGCCATGAATTTGCCTTTTTTGTACAGATCATATTTCAAACTATTTCATCCTAACAATTTACACACATACACATAATATCCTTGTTTACTTGCATAATTTTTTTAGATTTTTTTTGAAACTGAAAAGATTGAATTTAGAATTTTTCCAAAATTTCGAGCTCCAGTGATCTCGGTCACCAAACGTCCATTCTCTGAATACTATTCATCACCCAGGGCGCAAAATAAGTTATTCTTCACCCGAGGTAATCTTACGACTATTTTCATAAATAAATTGTATTTGTTATACAAATAGTTACATTCATATTGATTCACTATGTAATTTTTGACATAAGATAACAAAAATATAGGTCATCATACCAGGAAAAATGCATTTGATGTACATTTTACACTATGTTTTTATGTTCGTAACTTTATGCAACATAAATTATTTTTATGGCAATTATATATATATATATATATATATTCTTACGTTATCTTTTTATGCATAAAATTAGATAAAATTTATGGAACATGAAAATACGATGAATTAATGTTGAAATAGAGGGGGGTGAAAAATAATTATTCCTACCGAGGATGACGAATGACGCAACCCTATATATATAGTAATATAAAAAAGAATAAAAAAAATAAAATAATAAAAAAAATAAAAGAATAAAAGAAACAATTGTAGAGCGTACATTATAGCGGCATCAAGCATACACTATTCACCGGACGGAGGGTTAGAGAAGGCGACGCTTCACTGCTCACACGGTTTCATTTCCGTGTATCTATGCCAAAACCGACAATCGGTTAGCTGTGTTCTCGGCAAGTGGGGGCAGTAACACAAGGTGACATCGTTTGTGGTGGTGTTCTTTTGGGCACTGAGTCTTGATTGGGTGAACCCCTAGGTCCGACCTTCATTTGTTGTATCTGGCAATGACAGATTTTCTGATAAAAGGCGCTTTTATTAACCTAAAAGAAAGCATCAAATGGATACAAAGCATGATGAATCACACCTAGCGTCTGCATAACTAAGCGCACATAGCCAAACACCAACAGTCTGACAAAAAAATGCATATGTGCAACAATAGCTATATAGGACTGACACTATATCTATGTCGAAGGAGATGGAGACCGATCAGTGATTATGTTGCTAACTATGTTAGGTAAAAACCTCCCTGGTACCCCACTACTAGGGAAAACATTATACATAGAACTTTAGCAGTAGTGCTGGTTAAAATGGGCGCTAGTGCTACATATATAGCAGTAGCGCGTGCACGTGAACCGCGCTACAGATATGGGTGGAGCAGTAGGGCTTCTCCAGGAAAAAGTGTTACTACTAAAATTCCCACTACTAAGCCGACAGGCTACGAATAATAGTAGCGATCTTTGGAAAACTGCGCTATCGCTAAGATTATTGTAGCAGCGCGTTTTTCGTGAAAAGCGCTACTACTAATGAAAAGAAAATAGAAAAGTAAATGAAAATGAAATAAATAGAAAATGAGAAAGGAAAAAAAATAAAATATAAAGAAAAAAAAGAAGAAAGGCATAGCAGTAGCGTCTGTTCTTAACAGGCACTATAGATAATATAGCAGCAGCGCGCTTTTTAGACCCCTGCTATAGAGAGGGAAAAAGAAATAAGAAAAGGAAAGGAAAATAAATAGTTATAGCAGTAGCCCGTTTTGTAAAAAGCGCTATAGCTAACTTAGCTATACCGCGTTCTTACTTCCAGCGTTCCTTCTATGTTTGACTTAACCCCCGCGTGGTTTCCCTCCCCCCGGCCACCACTTCTCCCCCAAATCCCTCGCCCCACTTCGCCACCGTCTCCTGCCGATGTCGACGCCCCTGGAGCCACCAGAGCCGCATGCGTCGACGCCACCGGAGCTGCCCCCAACGCCACCAGAGCCGCGCGGCCTCATCAACGCGACCAGAGTTGCCCTCGCCGCCACCAGAGCCACCCTTGATGCCCCTGCCTCCCTCGCCACAACTGCCTCCCTCGCCGTCACTGGAGACGCCCCTGCCTCCCTTGCCACCACCAGAGCCATCCTCTGTAAGCCCCCACCCCTCCTCTCTCTCTCATGCATAGCAAAAACATTGGACATAGAACTAGCTAACTAGGTTAACTAGTTTAATTAGGTTAATTATCTAGGTTAGTGCAAAAATTTAGTTAGGGCTTTGAGAGAGAACTAGTTAGGTTAAATAGTTTAATTAGGTTAATTATCTAGGTTAGTGCAAAAAATTAGTTAGGGCTTTTACAAAGAACTAGCTAGGTTAGAGCAAAAATTTATTTTAGAGCATTAGGTCAGAAGGGTTAGAGAAAATGGAGTTCCTTTGCAATTTAATTGGGTTCTATCCTAGGCAGAGAAGGGTTAGGGAAAATAATGCGTGTGTGTGTGTGAGAGAGAGAGGAATAGCTAGATCAGAATTTGGGTCCTGTCCAAGGCAGAGAAGTGTTTAGTGAGGTCATTTTGCAAAGGTTTTTCATTTTTTGAAAAGACCACTATTTTTCAAGGAAAAGAATTTAGGCAAGTTTTATTTTAAAGATGATCCCTTCCTAGACTTTTAGCTTTAAACAAAAAACAAAAGCATTTAGCTAAAATAAAAAACTGTAGCTATGGAATTTAGCTATAAACAAAAAATAGAATTGATGTTATATGATATATGTCATTGATGTTCATTTGCATATTCCATTATTGTTGATTATATCTTTTCATTCAAGTGGTCGTGTTATATCTTTTCATTAAAGTGGTTCGATTGTGCCCAAGTGGACTTTTGTTGTTTCTAGGGAATGAAGCCAAGTGGCATATGTTTTGTCGAAATGTTGATTCATTTCCGTTCCGGCAAATTTCAGGTGCTCGATTTGTCCACTTTTTAGCAAAGGTCATGCCTAAATTTTCCAAGAATTTCAGCATGACTTGTGCTACAAACTAGGACATATCGAGTGTCGGGAATTGCCGCACCCAGAAGGAATCAACGTTCCTGCAAAACATAGGCATTTTTATGTCATTATTCATTTTATTAGGTCTAGAATTAATTGACTAGATTTAATCGTAGGAACATGGCTAGCAACGATGAAGGACAGAGTTCTAGTGATTGCGACGACGTCTACCAAGCGGTAGACGAATTTTTGAACCTTGTCGACGATCAACAGTTGTTGTTGCTGGGCCGTCCTGCCACATCCGAGTCCGACATCGAGACCGGCGCCGAGACTGGTGTTGAGACCCAGACAGGCACCGAGACTGAAGGAAATATGCCCTAGAGGCAATAATAAAGTTGTTATTTATATTTCCTTATATCATGATAAATGTTTATCATTCATGCTAGAATTGTATTAATCGGAAACTTGATACATGTGTGAATACATAGACAAAACAAAGTGTCCCTAGTATGCCTCTACTTAACTAGCTCGTTAATCAAAGATGGTTAAGTTTCCTGACCATAGACATGTGTTTTCATTTGATGAACGGGATCACATCATTAGGAGAATGATGTGATGGACAAGACCCATCCGTTAGCTTAGCACAATGATCATTAAGTTTTATTGCTATTGCGTTCTTCATGACTTATACACATTCCTTTGACTATGATATTATGCAACTCCTGAATACCAAAGGAACACCTTTTGTGCTATCAAACCTCACAACGTAACTAGGTGATTATAAAGATGCTCTATAGGTGTCTCCGAAGGTGTTTGTTGTGTTGGCATATATCGAGATTATGATTTGTCACTCCGAGTATCAGAGAGGTATCTCTGGGCCCTCTCGGTAATGCACATCATGATAAGCCTTGCAAGCAATGTTACTAATGTGTTAGTTGTGGGATGATGCATTACAGAACGAGTAAAGAGACTTGTCGGTAACAAGATTGAACTAGGTATGAGGATACCGACGATCGAATCTCGCGCAAGTAACATACCGATGACAAAGGGAATGGCGTATGTTGTCATTGCGGTTTGACCAATAAAGATCTTCATAGAATATGTAGGAACCAATATGAGCATCTGGGTTCCGCTGTTGGTTATTGATCGGAGATGTGTCTCCGTCATGTCTACATAGTTCTCGAACCCGTAGGGTCCGCACACTTAACTTTCGATGACGATTTGTATTATGAGTTATGTGTTTTGATAACAGAAGATTGTTAGGAGTCCCAGATGAGATCACAGACATGATGAGGAGTCTCGAAATGGTCGAGAGGTAAATATTGATATATTGGGCGATAGTATTCGGACACCAGAATGGTTTCAGAATGTTTCGAATATTTATCGGATTATGAGGGGTTACCGGAACCCCCGGGGAAAGTAATGGGCCAACATGAGCCATAGGAGAGAGAGAGAGGGTAGCCCCAAGGGGTGGCGCCCCCCATGGGCAGTACGAATTGGACAAGGGGAGGGGGCGCGGCCTCCCTTTCTTCTCCCTCTCCCTCTCCTTTCCCCCTCTGGAAGAAGGAAGGGGGTGACTAGGACTAGGAGTCCTAGTGGGTCCCCCCACTTGGCACGCCCCCTAGGGCCGGCCTACTCCCCTCTCCTCCTTTATATACGGGGGCAGGGGGAACCCCAAAGCACATCAATTGTTTCTTAGCCGTGTGCGGTGTCAGGACCCCGATTCCAAGCCACATCGATCTAGCCGGTAACACCTCATATCACTTTGCGGCCTCACGCACGGTATCCCACGGGTGTCGCCTTACCATGGCCCGGGACCGTTTGCGCCTTTTGGCTCATGTATATGATAGTGTCGCTAGCATCCATATGACAGAGAACCCGGGCCGACATGGCTAGTTGTGAACCCAAAGTGGCACAGACCTATGGAGACAGGCATACATGAATCACATCGAACATGTCGGTCATCAACGAGTGATTCCAGGCTATAGCACTGGGCTAACAGGACTCCGGGGATCCTGGGCTATAGCAGGCTAGGCAGGACTCCGGAAGTCACCGTGTGACATTTCCCCGAAGGGACAGACATAGGGACGAAGTGAAACACATGCCGGCCAGTCAAGTGTCCTGAACAGTAGTGCTGGGCTAGCAGGACTTCGGTGAACCGGGCTGTAGTGGACTACTATGGCTCGAGGAACACTAGACTACATTTCCCCATAAGAAAGGCTGCAAAGGATAAACTACTAGATTGTCGGATCCCACTCATACCAAGCATTTCAATCATACACACAATATGCCCGATATGAGTACATACAACATGGCATCACAACAAAACTCTACAACTCAAGTACGTTATTTAAAGGCTCCAGAGAGCCATACAGAACATGTTCATACAGATAGGGGTCACATGACCCGACACTCAAGTCATACAATCATACAAGCACATGCGGAAGCAACTAGTCTGAGTACAGACTCTAGAAAGAAAGAAGGCTTCTCGAAGCCTGTCTATCTACATAGGGCCCTCCATGGCCGGGATCACCACCTGGGTGGCTAGTCACTCGTCACCGTCAAGGTCTACATAAAACCCATCGGAGGGGGCAGTGTTGTCGTCTGAAAACAATAAATAAGCAAACATGAGTACAAAGGTACTCAACAAGTCTTACATCAGAACCTACTATACATGCTCATTCTCAAGTAGGTGGTGGGGGTTATGCAGCAAGCCAGCTTTAACTCTTGGCTAAGCTATCCTAAGGAACCTCTTTAGTAAAATAGTTTTTGCACACGAGTCCACTACTCACCAACACAATACTCCACCGGGGATCCTCCCTCGTCATCCTGCGAGAGGGCCATCCTCGGTACTCACACTTATCTTGAGTCTTTTAGTAGTATCCATTAACTTGTCTATGAACTGTATAGGCAACCAAGTAGTCCTTTACCACGAACGCGACTATTCGAATAGTTTTATACCCTGCAGGGGTGTACTTCGTCACACATGTTTCCACCACTTAGCGTCTGCACACGATATGTGCTCGGCAGACTTCAAGCGAAAACCGACGTGGGTGTAGACCACGACCTGACTAACCTCACAAGTCTCTAGTCCATCCGCAAGGAAATCCGGCCAGGGTGTCCTCAATGGCCCCAAACGATGTGACCAGGGTTCCCGAGACACCAAACGGGTGACTCGGTACACCGTGCCATGGTGTATCTACCGCAACATAGCCCACCCCTAGGGTCAGTGCTACGCACGGCCGCCAACACATAACCTACAAACACCAGAAACTAGTTGCAACTCCTGGAACGAGGCGAGAGGGGTCAGTAAGTTGAGCGGGGTCATATTTCAGGGCCCAATGTGTGGTAGTAGCTGAATCTTAAATCACGCATACAGATCTCAGTTCTTAGGGACGGCCTCAATGAAACAACCCACCATGCACTCCTACATGGCCTCTCATCGATACCTTTACCAAAACATGTTCAACACATCCCACATATTACCAACATAAGCATTTCTCTCTAGCCCATCACCCAGATGAACCAGACCTGAAACAACTCTAAGCATAGCAGGCATAGCAAGGTAGGAATCACAAAACATGGCTCAATCAACTCCTACACATGCTAGTGGGTTTCATCTAGTTACTGTGGCAATGACAGGTCATGCAGAGGATTAGGGTTCAACTACCGTAGCACACGACAGTTTGAATCATTTTGTGTTAATGCAGTAAACAAGAGCAGGAGCGAGAACATGGGTTGTATCGGAATGATAAATGGTTGCTTGCCTGATGGAGTGGTAGTGGGATACTGCCCTTCAGTTGGATACTCGTGAATATCCTCGGAGGCAGAACCTACCACGAAGAGCACATCGGAACACAGTCAACACATGACGATATGCAACAATATGATGCATGCTATGACATGGCAATATGTTGGTGTCTTGGCCTAATGCAAGCTAGAATAGAAAGGGATGAGCTCATTTGAATCAAAGATTCAAATATTAGCTCATTAAATATGGCATGTATAGTGCATTTCCTTATTCTGCTTAAACAACAAGGTAAACTTGTTTTGTCATGCATGAAACCATTACAGATGGATAGATTGAATTTTTCTGATAATGTTTCATATATAATTTATCTCATTTGGAGTTATGGTTGAATTTCTATGAATTTTTGAAGTTTGAACTATTTTCTGGAATTTCCGGAATAAGAATAAAGCCAGAAAATCAATTACTGCGTCAGCAATGCATCAGGGTGATGTCAGCAGGTCAAAGGCGCCAGCCCAGGTCAAACCTGACTAGTGGGCCCCTTCTGTCAGCCTCTCAGTGCACTAACTAAGTTTAATTAGCCTAATTACTAGGCAGGGCCCATTAGTCAGTGACTGATTAAGTAAGATTTAATTAAAACTAATCCTAATTTAGTTAATAGACCGGCCCCACCTGTCATAGACTCAGGGGGGGTGCCGGGGGTTCTGCCTTCCCCATTTCAAGTTTCTGATGAAAGTAAACATGATGCACACTCAAATGCATGGACTAGCTAGGCTGTGACAACTCACCCCCACTCAAAAGAATCTCGTCCCGAGATTTAGGATCCTCTAGAAAGAAGGTGGGGTACTCGAGTCGAAGACGATCCTCCCTTTCCCAAGTGGATTCTTCCTCGGAATGGTGTGACCATTGAACCTTGAGAAACTTGATATTATGACGTCAAGTGGTACGCTCGGCTTGATCAAGGATACGAACGGGATATTCCCGATAAGAGAGGTTATCTTGTAAATCAAGCGTTTCGTGGTCCACTCCACGGATAGGATCCGCGAAGCAACGCCTGAGTTGCGAAACGTGGAAGACATCGTGAACTCTGGAAAGATTTTGAGGTAGTTCCAATTGGTAGGCAACTCCTCCTCGTTTGGCAAGAATGCAAAAGGGTCCAATGTAACGAGGAGCCAATTTGCCTTTGATACCGAAACGATGGGTTCCCTTTAACGGAGTAACCCGAAGGTAAGCCTTCTCGTCAACTTCAAAGGTCATAGGCTTATGTTTACGATCATATTGACTCTTTTGGCGAGATTGGGCTATTTTCAATTTCTCACGAATAACGCGAACCTGCTCTTCTGCTTCCTGAATCATATCCGGGCCAAAGAGTTGTCTTTCCCCGGTTTCTGACCAGTTAAGAGGCGTTCGACATTTTCGTCCATAAAGAACTTCGAAAGGAGCTTTGCCCAAACTAGCTTGATAACTATTATTATAAGCAAACTCTGCGAATGGAAGGCATTTCTCCCAACTCATTCCGAATGAGATAACAGAAGCTCGGAGCATATCTTCCAGAATTTGATTGACTCGCTCTACTTGACCACTTGATTGAGGATGGAAGGCGGTACTAAAGGAGAGACGAGTTCCCATAGCATTTTGGTTCCCAAAATCAAGAGGTGAAGAGACTCCCACGGTCTGAGTTAATTTCCAATGGAACACCATGAAGAGACACTATTCGGGAGATGTATAAGTCAGCTAGCTGGCTAGCGGTGATACTCTCACGAACAGGTAGAAAGTGGGCTACTTTGGAAAGTCGGTCGATCACAACGAAGATGGCATTATTCCCTCTCTTGGTCCTGGGAAACCCAGTGATGAAATCCATACTGATTTTATCCCATTTCCATTCAGGAATAGCCAAAGGTTGAAGGGTCCCAGCAGGACGTTGATGCTCTGCTTTAACACGACGACAAACATCGCAATTAGCAATGTATTGAGCGATTTCTCTCTTCATCCTAGTCCACCAAAACCTCTGGCGTAGGTCTTGATACATTTTAGTACTACTGGGATGAATGGTGAGAGGGGATTCATGAGCTTCCTTAAGGATCATCTGGCGTAGATGTTGTTTCTTGGGAACCACCAGACGGTTCTCGAAGAAGACAGCACCTTGCTCATCCATGGAGAAACATTTAGCAACTCCGCTAGCAATGTTTTCCTTAATCCGGGATATGCCCTTATCACGCTTCTGGGCAGCTATGATTTGATCCATAAGGGTAGGCTTCGCCACCAGGGTGGATAGGAATCCTCGAGGAACAATGTGAAGATTAAGCTTACGAAATTCCTCATGGAGAAGTGGTTGACTTTGTTGTAACATCAGGTTGTTACAATAGGACTTACGACTTAGTGCATCAGCCATGACATTGGCTTTGCCGGGGGTGTAAGTTATTCCTAAGTCGTAATCTGAGATCAACTTGACCCAACGTCTTTGCCTGAGATTCAAATCTGGTTGGGTGAAGATATATTTCAAACTTTGGTGATCGGTGAAGATCTCGCAACGATTACCGAGAAGGTAATGTCGCCAGGTTTTAAGTGCATGGACTACAGCTACAAGCTCTAGATCATGTGTGGGATAATTTTCCTCATGTGGGTGTAATTGCCGTGAAGCATATGCAATTACCTGACGATCTTGCATGAGTATGCAACCTAGTCCTTGTCGCGAGGCGTCGCAATAGATAATAAAGTCCTTGGAGAAATCTGGTGGTACCAGTACAGGAGCAGATGTCAGGCGTATTTTCAGTTCCTGAAAACTGAACTCGCACTGTGGAGTCCACTCGAACCTTTTATCTTTCTTGAGGAGTTCAGTTAGAGGTTTAGCAACCTTGGAGAAGTTCTTGACGAAGCGGCAGCAATAGCTCGCTAGGCCAAGGAAACTCCGAACTTGCTTGACCGTTTCAGGTGGATTCCAATCAAGGACGGCTTGAACTCGCTCGGGATTGACAGCAATACCCTTACCAGAGATTACATGGCCTAGATAGGTCACTTCTGGCAACCAAAATTCACACTTGGAGAATTTGGCATAAAGGCGATGCTCTCGAAGTTTCATCAATACCAGCCTTAGATGTTCCGCATGATCCTCTTCATTCTTGGAGTAGATGAGTATGTCATCGAGGTATACACCGACGAATTTATCCAAGTACTCCACAAAGACTGAGTTCATTAACCGAGAAAAATTAGCCAGGGCATTGGTTAAACCGAAGGACATGATGGTGTACTCGTATTGGCCGTAACGAGTAACAAAGGCCGTTTTGGGAATGTCCCCGTTTCTGATTTTTATTTGATGGTAGCCTAACCTCAAATCCATCTTGGAGAAGACTGAGGATCCAGCGAGCTGATCATACAGGTCGTTGATCCTGGGAAGCGGGTATTTGTTCTTGATGGTGACCAGATTGACAGGTCGGTAATCCACAACCATTCGATCCGTTCCATCCTTCTTCTTGACGAAGAGGACGAGGCAAGCCCAAGGAGAGGAACTAGGATGGATGAACCCCTTGTTCAAGGACTCATCGAGTTGGTTCTTAAGCTCGGCTAGTTCTAAGGGTGCCATCTTGTATGGTCTTCTAGAAATTGGAACAGTTCCTGGAACAAGGTCTATCACAAACTCGACATCCCTGTCAGGTGGAACACCTAGCAGTTCTTCTGGAAACACATCCGGAAAGTCTAGGACTACCGGAACATGCTCAAGGTCTGGAAGAGGGCTGGCATTTAGGGAGTAAAGTTGGCGCTTGGCCACTCGAGTTAAGACATTAACTGTCTTGCCCAAGGGGTGAGTAAGTTGAACGGTTCTAGTGGCACAATCGATCTTAGCATAATGAGATGACATCCAGTCCATACCCAAGATGATGTTTATGTCGGAGGACTTGAGAGCTATTAAAGATGCAAGGAAGACAAGTCTATCGACAAGAATTTCGTTCCCATGGCTTACTCTAGAAGTCTGCCATTTGGAACCCGGAGTTTGAATTACCATAGAAGTGGGCATGTCACAGAATGTCGTGTTATGCAACCGAGCATAGTTCTCAGATATGAATGAATGAGATGCTCCAGTACCGAAAATAACAGATGCCGGATGGCAATTAACAAGGAGCGTACCAAGGACGACATTAGGATCCTCATGAGCCTCCTCGGCTGAAGCATAGTTAACATGGCCACGGGCAGTGGTGGCCGGCTTGGCGTAGAAAGTCTTTCCCGCGGGCTTACCACGGCCAACGGACTTTCCAGCTTGATTGGGGTTGTTCTGGGGACACTCTCGACTATAGTGACCCGGCTCTCCACACTTGAAGCATGTTACCACATTGGGGCGTGGAGCAGCATTAGCAGCGGGGCCACCATAGGGTTTGGGTGGTGCAAATTGCTGGTTGGGACGAGGCGCCTCAAAGATGGCCTCGGGATGAATCTGGGTGGCAGTGCCGTGCTTGGCATCCACACCCGGCGCTTCTGAGCTCCAAAGCCGGATGAAGAGCCAAAATCACGGGAGTGCTTGCGTGAAGCGTCATAATCAGTCTGGCCTGTCTCGGCACTGATGGCTTTATTGACCAACTTCTGAAAAGATGTGCACTCGTGCAGACGAAGGTCACGGCGAAGCTCAGGGCTAAGTCCCTTGCGGAACCTTGCCTGCTTCTTGGCGTTAGTAGAAACCTCTTCAGGAGCATAGCGTGCCAGGTTCCCAAATTCATAACTATATGCATCCACAGTCAGCCTTCCTTGGGTGAAGTTGTAGAACTCCTCCCTCTTGCGATCCATGAGACCTTCTGGAATGTGATGCTCATGGAAAGCCTCACTGAATTCAGCCCAGGTAGTGATTTGACCGACCGGGCGCATAGCTTCGAAGTTTTCCCACCAATGGCTAGCGGGGCCTTCGAGATGATAGGCAGCATAGGTAACCTTGTCGGCTTCGGCTACATTGGCAGAACGTAGCTTGTGGGTGATGCTGCAAAGCCAATCATCCGCGTCGAGGGGCTCGATGGAATGGTTAAACTTTGGTGGGTACAGCTTGATAAAGTCATTGATTGACACCAAGTCATTTCGTGGGTGGCGTGCAGTGTTCTGCTCAATCCACTCCAGCAGGCGGTTGGTCTCACGCTTGTTTCTTTCCGCCTCCAGCATCACTTCGGCTAGAGAAGGCGAGTGAGGTAGATTTTCACCTCTAGCTGCACTGGCTTCCCCCTGCTCCGGGACAGCAGGGTTGCCGCGGGTGTTGACCATCCTAGGAGAAAACAAGACAACAGTTTAGACAAGGATGGCTCAAACTTAGCAAGGAAGTGCAGAATGTAATGGATAACACGGAATGCAGAGATGCTCATCCGTATGTCATGGTAATATAAAACTGCCATATATATACTAACGGTCATACACATGATACATAGTTTAGTACAAGCCCAGGCTACAGTACAACTATGATGAAAGACGTTACATCTCATCGGAGGCATTCCAAGTTCCTATACATTATTTGTCTACACCTCCGGAATCGATTACACGCAAAGTCATATTCCACAAGTCACGCAGGACAGTGGAGATACAACTACTACAATACTAGTGGTACTACTACTAACTCAGACAGCTCCGTAGTAGTCCTCATAGAAGTCACCTCCATAGCCTGGAAGTTCAACGTGATCATCCGAAAACAGACGGTCCTGAGGAGCCTGTGGACCATAGGGGCTAGGATGAGGTCTTGGACCAACAAACGGTGGCTTGCGGGGACCACGGGGTGGGGTGATGTCTCCCACATCGCGCCAATCCACCATGTCTGGCAGAGCTGATCTCACAGGATACAGATCCCTTGTATCCATACATCCAGCTTGCACCGCAGGTGCAAACCGAGTCAATGTGACCCAATGATCAGCACGAGTATTAAAAAGCTCCAGCCTCAAGGCCCGATTCTCTCGGTCCTTATCTTCGAGCATCTCAGCAGTGGTACGAGTTAATGAGTCCTCCTGAGTGGAGTTAGCATAGATAGCCTGAAGATACCCTTGCGCTCCCGGAAGTGAAGCTGGCATGTAACGGAAGTCAGTGTTCCGAAGCAGGCCAGTCCGGACTCGCAAGATGGTCATCATGGAGTAGGCAGCATCCTGCACAGCCATCTCAACGGTAACCCCGAGTCCATAGGAATAGTGAAGGGGCTCGATAGATCCAGGATAGGAAGGAAATATCCTGACGGTATAGAAATACTGGCTTTGATTAAATTCGCGGAACTGGTCTTCGACAGTGTATTCGGGATACCAATGGTATCCTGTCTCGATCATGACCCGGACTAACATAGCAGTATGACCGGGCACGTCGAGGCACCTGGTCAGGCGAACCACTTGGTTTTGAGGACGGTTGGCCATCTGAAAGCACAACCACAAGAAAAGACATTAGAATTCATAGGGAAAATTGGACAGCATAACGGCTGTAAATGCTCAGAAAAAGATTTGAGACATCCACAACAGTTCACAATACCGCTCAACAGCATCATATCAAGGTTCTGATTCAAATAGCAACATACTAAAAATAGTAGAAACTGGATTGGGACTCGTAGCAATAATCCTATAAGCTACTACTGATTAGTAACACGTGAACCTGATAGAAGAAGAGAGCCTAGTCCTTAACCCACGTTGAATGAGAAGAGAATGACTCAGATCAGAGGCATAGGGTAAAGGAGTAAAAGAACCTTACGTTCCCTTCCACAATCAATTCCCCTATATATAACTAAAGCATTTCTAGACTCGACATCGACCAGTTTGGCTCAACGAACCTACAGGCAGTCCGGCTCTGATGCCAACGCTGTCAGGACCCCGATTCCAAGCCACATCGATCTAGCCGGTAACACCTCATATCACTTTGCGGCCTCACGCATGGTATCCCACGGGTGTCGCCTTACCATGGCCCGGGACCGTTTGCGCCTTTTGGCTCACGTATATGATAGTGTCGCTAGCATCCATATGACAGAGAACCCGGGCCGACATGGCTAGTCGTGAACCCAAAGCGGCACAGACCTATGGAGACAGGCATACGTGAATCACATCGAACATGTCGGTCATCAACGAGTGATTCCGGGCTGTAGCACTGGGCTAACAGGACTCCGGGGATCCCGGGCTGTAGCAGGCTAGGCAGGACTCCGGAAGTCACCGTGTGACATTTCCCCGAAGGGACAGACATAGGGACGAAGTGAAACACATGCCGGCCAGTCAAGTGTTCTGAACAGTAGTGCTGGGCTAGCAGGACTCCGGTGAACCGGGCTGTAGCGGACTACTATGGCTCGAGGAACACTAGACTACATTTCCCCATAAGAAAGGCTGCCAAGGATAAACCACTAGATTGTCGGATCCCACTCATACCAAGCATTTCAATCATACACACAATATGCCCGATATGAGTACATACAACATGGCATCACAACAAAACTCTACAACTCAAGTACTTTATTTAAAGGCTCCAGAGAGCCATACAAAACATGTTCATACAGATAGGGGTCACATGACCCGACACTCAAGTCATACAATCATACAAGCACATGCGGAAGAAACTAGTCTGAGTACAGACTCTAGAAAGAAAGAAGGCTTCTCGAAGCCTGTCTATCTACATAGGGCCCTCCATGGCCGGGATCACCACCTGGGTGGCTAGTCACTCGTCGACATCAAGGTCTACATAAAACCCATCGGAGGGGGCAGTGTTGTCGTCTGAAAACAATAAATAAGCAAACATGAGTACAAAGGTACTCAGCAAGTCTTACATCAGAACCTACTATACATGCTCATTCTCAAGAAGGTGGTGGGGGTTATGCAGCAAGCCAGCTTTGACTCTTGGCTAAGCTATCCTACGGAACATCTTTAGTAAAATAGTTTTCGCACACGAGTCCACTACCCACCAACACAATACTCCACCGGGGATCCTCCCTCGTCATCCTGCGAGAGGGCCATCCTCGGTACTCACACTTATCTTGAGTCTTTTAGTAGTATCCATTAACTTGTCTATGAACTGTATAGGCAACCAAGTAGTCCTTTACCGCGGACACAGCTATTCGAATAGTTTTATACCCTGCAGGGGTGTACTTCGTCACACATGTTTCCACCACTTAGCGTCTGCACACGATATGTGCTCGGCAGACTTCAAGCGAAAACCGACGTGGGTGTAGACCACGACCTGACTAACCTCACAAGTCTCTAGTCCAGGTTTATCGCCTATTCAGGTTCCATCCGCAAGGAAATCCGGCCGGGGTGTCCTCAACGGCCCCAAACGATGTGATCAGGGTTCCCGAGACACCAAACGGGTGACTCGGTACACCGTGCCACGGTGTATCTACCGCAACATAGCCCACCCCTAGGGTCAGTGCTACGCACGGCTGCCAACACATAACCTACAAACACCAGAAACTAGTTGCAACTCCTGGACCGAGGCGAGAGGGGTCAGTAAGTCGAGCGGGGTCATATTTCAGGGCCCAATGTGTGGTAGTAGCTGAATCTTAAGTCACGCATACAGATCTCAGTTCTTAGGGACGGCCTCAATCAAACAACCCACCATGTACTCCTACATGGCCTCTCATTGATACCTTTACCAAAACATGTTCAACACATCCCACATATTACCGACATAAGCATTTCACTCTAGCCCATCACCCAGATGAACCAGACCTGACACAACTCTAAGCATAGGAGGCATAGCAAGGTAGGAATCACAAAACATGGCTCAATCAACTCCTACACATGCTAGTGGGTTTCATCTAGTTACTGTGGCAATGACAGGTCATGCAGAGGATAAGGGTTCAACTACCGTAGCACACGGCAGTTTGAATCGTGTTGTCTTAATGCAGTAAACAAGAGCAGGAGCGAGAACATGGGTTGTATCGGAATGATCAATGGTTGCTTGCCTGATGGAGTCGTAGTGGGATACTGCCCTTCAGTTCGATACTCGTGAATATCCTCGGAGGAAGAACATACCACGAAGAGCACATCGGAACACAGTCAACACATGACGATATGCAACAATATGATGCATGCTATGACATGGCAACATGCTGGTGTCTTGGCCTAATGCAAGCTAGAATAGAAAGGGATGAGCTCATTTGAATCAAAGATTCAAATATTAGCTCATTAAATATGGCATGTATAGTGCATTTCCTTATTCTGCTTAAACAGTAAGGTAAACTTGTTTTTTCATGCATGAAACCATTACAGATGGATAGATTGAATTTTTCTGATAATTTTTCATATATAATTTATCTCATTTGGAGTTATGGTTGAATTTCTATGAATTTTTGAAGTTTGAACTATTTTCTGGAATTTCCTGAATAAGAATAAAGCCAGAAAATCAATTACTGCGTCAGCAATGCATCAGGGTGACGTCAGCAGGTCAAAGGCGCCAGCCCAGGTCAAACCTGACTGGTGGGCCCCTTCTGTGAGCCTCTTAGTGCACTAACTATGTTTAATTAGCCTAATTACTGGGCAGGGCCCATTAGTCAGTGATTGATTAAGTAAGATTTAATTAAAAGTAATCCTAATTTAGTTAACAGACCGGCCCCACCCGTCATAGACTCAGGGGGGTGCCGGGGGTTCTGCCTTCCCCATTTCAAGTTTCTGATGAAAGTAAACATGATGCACACTCAAATGCATGGACTAGCTAGGGTGTGACATGCGGTGACCCCCTCCACCATTTCCTCCTCTGGTCATATTGTCGTTGTGCTTAGGCGAAGCCCTGCGTGGATCACATCACCATCACCGTCACCACGCCGTCGTGCTGATGAAACTCTCCCTTGACACTTGGCTGGATAAAGAGCTCGAGGGATGTCATCGAGCTTAACGTGTGCAGAACTCGGAGGTGTCGTACGTTCGGTGCTTGATCGCTTGGATCGCGAAGACGTTCGACTACATCAACCGTGTTAAGCTAACGCTTCCGCTTTCGGTCTACGAGGGTACGTGGACACACTCCCCCCTCTTGTTGCTATGCATCTCCTAGATAGATCTTGCGTGATTGTAGAATCTTTTCTGAAATTGCATGCTACGTTCCCTCACAGAGACTGGCGAAGCCGGTATAGAACCGAAACCAAAGAGGAGACATCGATGCCCAAACCAGCTCAGCACTACTAGAGTGGTGGTCATAGAGGTGAACGACGACAATTTTGAGCCAAAAGAGCCTGCGGAAGCGTGAGCGTGCTACGGCAATCAAATAGGATGCATCGTATGGACAGCCACCACCATCAATGATGAGAAACTAGGGAAGATAGAAAATATGAGGCCTCCCTCCTAACGAAGCTGCACGATGTATTCTTGTTCCCGGGCTGGGATGAAAAGAAATATATTGATCCAGATAAAGTCCCGGCAATGAAGAAGATAAACAAACACGCCATGAGCAAGTTTAGCGACGCGTTGGCTGCCTGGAAAGTAAGGGTGAAATCAAAGATCATCAACAAAAATGAACCCTACTCCGAGATTGTAAAGGATAATCCGACAATTACGGAAGAGCAGTTTGAAATATTCAAGGCGGATTGCGATGTCGAAGCTGCCAAAGAAAAGTTGAAGTACATGAAGGGGCTTCAAGAGAGGAACATGGGGTGCCACCACCTTGGAAGCCGTGGTTATGCGGGGAAGAGGTCCTTATGGGCCAAGGAGGATGCGGAACGCGAAAGTCTGGGCATCCCAAACCCCTTGGCGGAGTTCACCATCCCGCAGGAGCGTGGCGTCCTCAGGGCCCGATACCGTTGGGACCTAGTGAAGAAGGTTTTCGAGACGGACGCGGTCATGACGGAGTTCATGAGATTGCTGGTAATTTTAGTTTCTGATCAATTCGACTGCACATTTAGTCATATTTGTAAACGATCCTTCTTCCTTTTGCAGAGAGAGCAGCACAGGACTGCGGCCGAAAGTGACTCGCCGTCTGAGGCGTTGGCGAGGCCCAAGTGGGACACCCCATTCAACCGGGCCTTGAACATATTGAAATGACTCCCGATGGACACCCGACGTCGTATGGACGCGTGCACGACGTCGGAGACGGCGCCACATGGAAGAAGTACTACCATGAGACCACAGAGGAGAGAAAGTAAAGACGGAGGTTAACTGAAGAAAACATCGACAAGAAGGTTGCGAAGAAATCAGGTGAGACAGTCAAAGCAGTAGTAGCTGCCGCAAAACGGGAGATGGCAGCTACGGGTGGTGTCTTGGTTCCGGCTATCGTTATTTGGAGCAGGCAAAATCCAAATAAAGATGCAGCAGACTTTCCCCTTGTCGACTTCTTCGGGAGAAGCTCGACTAGCGTTGCACCAGCACCTGCTCCTGCACCTGCACCTGCTCCCGCACCTGCTCCTGCACCGGCTCCCGCACCAGCTCCTGCATCGGCTCCCGCACCTGCTCATAGCAGCCCATCCTCCGTCTTGGACGTGCTCGGCGGTGCTTCATCTTTGGCTAAGCTCGACGCCATCACGGTACCTGTCACACCGGCCCTCTTCAATAAATGTATAATCTCCCATTTCCGTTGCCTTTGGATGTCTCACGTCATAGACATGTCTTTGTAGGCCGACTTCTGCTGCATCCAGCAACCGAGTGATACTCTTAGTGATGGATCCTATGTCCTACACCACATGCTGGAGTACAGACGGGATCAGGAGAACCTTCGCATGTCACCTACATCTGGCGATGCCCATATTCTGCAATGGGCAAAGAACGTAGGAGATATCCCGAATCATCGACTTCAAGCTAAGTTCTATCACATCCAGCGTGAACTTGCCCAAATCATCATGAAGGAGGTCCTAAAAAACAGGGATGTTCTACAAGGAAGGGCAAATGTCGCAGGAAGACAGCCGAACACGCGTAGCCGCTCAGCGTCTCAACCTGAAGCCTTTCACTAAGCTCGGGGACTATATCACTGACTTGGATGGATGGCACGACATGTTGGAGTGATTGCCGATATATGATAATGTGTCTGTTTAGTCCATACTTTCTGAATGACGGAACTTTGATTTATGCACGACGAAACTTTATTTGTGATGTAATTAAACCGTCCTCGTCAACTAGCAAAGATCACTCTAGTTAGGGCATTTTGGGTACGATGAACTTTGTTATTTATGCTGATGATATGTTGCTTCTATTTTTGCCAAGTTTGTCTCTTTCTATTCCTCAACTATATATGTTGCATATCATCGACTCATGTGACGATGCAGGTGCATAGATCATCAATGACGAAGAAGTGCTACGCCAGGAGTATACGACAAGTGGCCAGAGTGTCAAGCCCAGGTGTACCGGCTTCCGGTTTCAGAGCAACAGCCAGTAGTTAGTCTAGGTTCATGTAAGTGCATCTAGTGCCACCCCTAGTTGGTTTTGGAGTATTGACGACAAACTTGGTTGAGGGACTGATGTGTTTGTGAGAATTGTAGGATAACACAGGTAGTAGTTCCTCATTGATTCGGTTTACCTACCAGAGATGACCCCTAAAAATGTGTGAAGACATTGAAGACAATGTTGGTCTGTGAAGAGATTCATATTGAATACTATGACATGAGAAGACATCGCATGAACACTATGGATTGCGAAGACATAGTTGTTTCGTAGTTTCCTTTTCTTCTTTGTTGAGTCATAGGAACCAACGTACTGTTAAGTGGGGTCCAAGTGAACAAAGTCAGAGTGACTGAAGTGATGCTCAACCAAATCCTATGTCTTCAAGCGAAGACAATGAGAGCAATTCTTATCAAGAGCTGGATGAGTCAACTTTACTTGTAGCCCAAGTCAAGCTACCGCGTGTCTTTGAAATCTGACCGTTGGACACATGTCAGTTCCTTAGTGACCCAAGGTCATTTTGAACAAATCAGGTTGGGTTGCCTCCTGGCTATAAATAGCCCACCCCCTACACCATAAATTGGTGGCTGCTCAGAGTTAGTGCTCGGCTTTTGTCGTTTGAGAGCAACCCACCTCGAAGCATTTGAGAGAGCGATCCTTGTGAAAAGAAAGCCCTAAACACCCAGTGCCAAAGGGTGTTAGGCATCACTGAAGTCTTTCTGTCCACGTGATCTGAAGACGTATTACACTTGAGGACTGTGAATCCTCCAGCCGGTTAGGCGTCGCGTTCTGAGCATCCAAGAGACATTGTGGATTGCCGGTGAACGAAGTCTATGAAGATTTGGAAGTCTACCTTGAAGACTTACCAGAGTGATTGGGCGAGGACTATGTGTCCTTAGCTCAAGGGGAATAAGGCGAGGATGCGGTCTTCTGAGTTGAATCTCAGCCTCCCTAACCAGACGTACAGTTGTCACAACAACTGGAACTGGTTCAACAAACCCTTGTCCTCACCAAGCTACTAGTTCTATCTCTTACCTCTCTTTACTTACAGTTTGTCTTCATGAAGTCATTGCCTGCTTGCATGATATGATTGGCTTCACTATGTGAAGACTGTTGTTGTTTGGCTTCATACTATCTTCCATCATGATCATTACTACCTAGCTGCTAATAGTCTTCGTGCCTTCACTTCATTGCTTACTTGACTATGGCTTGTCTAGTGTAGTCTACCTTGCGCTGCATATCAATAGGTTCATTTCTACTGTTTGTCTAGGAAACCTCCATGTTTTGAAGACGTTCATAAAATCGCCTATTCACCCCCCTCTCGTCGATAACTATGTAATGCCCCAAGACCGGAGCTTCAGATGCCTTCCAGGGATTCCGGGTTTTCGTCGTGTGATTTGTTTGGTTCATTACATTCATCATTGCATCATGTGAATTGCATCATGTCATCATGTGTTTAATCTTTCCAACTCAACTAAATAAACCATATGGATCTTCGATCCATTTAAATTGAGGGAACTCACATGGTGGTTTCTCTTTAAAACATAGCCTCCTATTAATTATGGAGCTATATTAAATATTCCATTGTTGTGGAATCACCCATGAACCCACTTGCATATTAAATCCCTTGGCCTTTTCTTCTTCAAGTTTCGGCTCTCTAGCCTTGCCAATAATTCTTTTACCATTTTTTGGAGCTCTACCAAAATTCTCAACATTTTTGGATACTCCTAAAACCTCGTCCTAGTTCAAACCCATTTGAATTAAATTCAAATGAGTTTGAATTCTTATCGTTCGATCTGGCCTTTTCTATTTTCTCGGAACAAGCATATTTTTGTGAGCTCGGGAAAATTATCCCCAAACCCAAAATCTTTCCCTAACCCTCTCTTTCTTTTCCTCTCTTTATTTTTCTTTTCTGCTAAAGAAATATGAGGGAGAGAGAGTGAGCCCAGCTGGCTGGCCCATCTACAGCCCAGACCGGCCCAAACCTCCCCTGGGCCAGCAGACCCGCGGTAACCCTAGCCACTAGGGAGCCCGACTCCTCTCTCTCTCTCTCTCTCTCTCTCTCGATCCACTCCCCATCTCCCTCCCCTCACGCTGCCACACGCACACGCATCGCACCAGGACAACCCTGCTCGATCCCCTTCTCCCCTGCGTCGGCCTCTCCTTCCCCCGCTCCCTCTCGTCCTCCTCGCAAAGCCCCGCCTGCTCCCATGCCTCTTTCCTCCATGCCTCAGCCACCTCCTCACCCGCTCCTCCTTCCCATTGCCGCTGCGCTGGCCATCAACTCCGGCGAGCAGTAGCCTCCGCGCCCGAGCTGCTCTGCTGCTGCTCTTCTCGCTCACCGCCGGACCTCCCAGTCGCCCTCATGGACGACCAGCGCTCCTCTCCTCCACCTCGCGCCACCAAGCTCCGTCCCGCGACCAAGCCGCCGCCCTGGAGTTTGCCCGCTGCCGGCGCCCTCCTCTAGCACCTCCGTGCCTCTCGGCTACCCTGTTCCTGCGCGCGCTGTGGCGCCCTCCAACTACGTCGTGCCCGTCGACCACCGCCGCTCCGGCCGTCTTCGCCAGAGTACTACCAGGAAGCCGGGCCCTTGTGCGCCATGGCTGCCTCCCTTCTTTGCACCTGTGCCTCCCTGCTGCCTCGCCCTCGCTCTTGCCATCGATCGCGCCCTTGACTCCTTGGAGGCGCTGCTACTGCCGTGGTTTTCCGGTGACAAACGAAACGGGCATGTCGCCTCCCCACTATGGTGCCGCGCCCCTGTTCATCGTCATTGTCACCACGGCCCCTTTGTTGGCCGCCAAGACCGCCTGGTGATGCCTTCTTTTGGTTCTCCAAGTTCCGCACCGAAACATCTTCACGGTCGACTATGTTTTGCTGTCCCGACCGGAAGCATAGGCACTCGAAACACAATGGCGCCAAGTACCAATACGAATGTGAACGACTACCATCGAAGTGTACGACTACACGACGCCAGCCAAGTTCGACGACGCTCGCCGCCCGAATGACTACCGCCGACGCGTACCTCTCCGTCGCCGTGGGTTTCGTCAAGTTCAACGGTGAACCCCGAAGTCCTCAGATCCATCAAGTCCAACAACGATTGTGTACAACTATCGGCGACCTCGAACAACCACGAAACGTGAACCTCTACTTCCCCTTCAAAACGTGTACTACAACCGCCGCCCGAACGTCTATGGAACATGTACCACGACCATCGCTGAAGACCCCGTGGACGTCAAGTTCCGTATCGTGACCCCGAACATCTACGGACATGAACCACTACTTCCCTCGACGACCTGTGAACGTCTACTTCCTCTACTTCCCTCGATGAACTTGAACCACTCCGTAATTGCACTCTTGGGAAGGAATAACCGCCGGAACGATGCCCGTGGACCGTATGCATGTGATGTATTGTATGAGATGCCCATGTTTGCACCATGGTCGAATCGCTTCTTGCTCGGTCCTCCTCGTTTGCCGCTAACCCGTGGGAACCCGGTTACCGGGATCACCCCATCATCTTGCATGACACGCTCCTGTCACACTACCTTTTGCACCGGTATCTCTGTGAGCTACCGGGACCGATATGTTGCCGTGGCATCATTTTCGGATTCATAGTCGTGGCATCATTTTCCCTTCTGCCATGGCGACAATGCTTCTTATCATGTTCATATCCACTTTTAGTAAAAATTTCTTAAATCTTGCAAATGTCATCCGCATCATGATAACAACATCAAGAATGTTTAAATTGTTGTTTGCATTAATTTGCTAAATGCATATGGGGATTTACCAAATTTGTTGTTTGTTATATCCGGCCCCATTTAAATTGTTTAGATGGTATAGTTTTGTTATCCTTCACCTCTTGCCATGTTAACCAACATTTAATATTGTTGAGTACCTAACCGGGAGTGAACTAAATAATTGATGTGGTGTTCCGTCAATATGCAACTCATTGCATATTGGGCTCCACTTAACTTGTAGTTTTGCTTGTGCACTTTTCCATGCCATGCCTCATTAAACCGGACATGCATCATACTTGGTTGTGCATCATGCCATGTTGATGTGATGGTTGTTTACTATGTTTCTTTCTTGTTTTCGGGTTGCTTCTCTCATTAGCTTCGGTTTCGTTCCGGAGTTGTGAGGATTCGTTCGACTTCGTCCGGTTGCCTTCTTCTTGGACTCGTTCTTCTTCCTTGCGGGATCTCGGGCAAGATGACCATACCCTCAAAATCACTTCTATCTGTGCTTGCTAGTTGTTTGCTCTATTGCTATGCTGCGCTACCTACCACTTGCTATATCATGCCTCCCATATTGTCATGTCAAGCCTCTAACCCACCTTTCCTAGCAAATTGTTGTTTGGCTATGTTACCGCTTTTGCTCAGCCCCTCTTATAGCGTTGCTAGTTGCAGGTGAAGCTGAAGTTTGTTCCATGTTGGAACATAGATATGTTGGGATATCACAATATCTCTTATTTGAATTAATGCATCTATATACTTGGTAAAGGGTGGAAGGCTCGGCCTTATTCCTGGTGTTTTGTTCCACTCTGGCCACCCTAGTTTCCGTCATACCAGTGTTATGTTCCTTGATTTTGTGTTCCTTACGCGGTTGGGTGTTATGGGAACCCCTTGACAGTTCACTTTGAATAAAACTCCTCCAGCAAAGCCCAACCTTGGTTTTACCATTTGCCCCTAAGCCTTTTTCCCTTGGGTTTTGCATACTCAAGGGTCATCTTTATTTTAAACCCCCGGGCCAGTGCTCCTCCGAGTGTTGGTCCAAACTGGGCGATGTACGGCGCCCCCTGGGCAACCAGGGTCTATGCCAACCCGACGTCTTGCCCATTGACACGTTTACGTCGTATCTATAATTTTTGATTGTTCCATGCCAATATTATTCAACTTTCATATACTTTTTGGCAACTTTTTATATTATTTTCGGGACTAATATATTGATCCAGTGCCCAGTGCCAGTTCCTGTCTGTTGCATATTTTTAGTTTCGCACAATATCCATATCAAATGGAGTCCAAACGGGATAAAAAGGGACGGAGCTTATTTTTGGAAAATATGGAAAATTCGGAAGGAAAATCAACGCGAACCAGTGCCCGAGGTGGTCACGAGGTAGGGGGCGCCCCCCCCCTTAGGGCGTGCCCCCTACCCTCGTGAGCCCACCCTAAGGCAGTTGATGCTATTATTTTGCCGCAAGAAAGCTAATATTCGGAAAAAAATCACGGCGAAGGTTTCAGGCCAATCGGAGTTACGGATCTCCATATATATACGAAACGGTGAAACAGAGCCAGAACAGAACGCAGAACCAGAGAGAAACAGAGAGATAGATCCAATCTCGGAGGGGCTCTCGCCCCTCCCATGCCATGGAGGCCAAGGACCAGAGGGGAGACCCTTCTCCCATCTAGGGAGGAGGTCAAGGAAGAAGAGGAAGAAGGGTACCCCTCTCCCCCTCTCCTTCGGTGGCGCCGGAACGCCGCCGTGGCCATCATCATCATCACCGCGATCTTCACCAACACCTCCGCCATCTTCACCAACATCTCCATCACCTTCCCCCCTCTATCTACAGCGGTCCACTCTCCCGCAGCCCACTATACCCTCTACTTGAACATGGTGCTTCATGCTTCATATTATTATCCAATGATGTGTTGCCATCCTATGATCTCTGAGTAGATTTTCGTTGTCCTATCGGTGGTTGATGAATTGCTATGATTGATTTAATTTTCTTGTGGTTATGTTGCCGTCCTTTGGTGCCCATCATATGAGCGCGCGCGTGGATCACACCATAGGGTTAGTTGTATGTTGATAGGACTATGTATTGGAGGGCAAGAGTGACAGAAGCTTCAACCTAGCATAGAAATTGATGCATACGGGATTGAAGGGGGACCAATTTATCTTAATGCTATGGTTGGGTTTTACCTTAATGAACGTTAGTAGTTGCGGATGCTTGCTAATAGTTCCAATCATAAGTGCATAGAATTCCAAGTCAGGGATGACATGCTAGCAGTGGCCTCTCCCACATAATACTTGCTATCGGTCTAGTAAAGTAGTCAATTGCTTAGGGGCAATTTCGCAACTCCTACCAGCACTTTTCCACACTCGCTATATTTACTTTATTGTTTCTTTATCTAAACAGCCCCTACTTTTTATTTACGTACTCTTTATTATCTTGCAAACCTATCCAACAACACCTACAAAGTACTTCTAGTTTCATACTTGTTCTAGGTAAAGCGAACGTCAAGCATGCGTAGAGTTGTATCGGTGGTCGATAGAACTTGAGGGAATATTTGTTCTACCTTTAGCTCCTCGTTGGGTTCGACACTCTTACTTATTGAAAACTGTTGCGATCCCCTATACTTGTGCGTTATCAAGACCTTTTTCTGGCGCCGTTGCCGGGGAGCAATAGCGTGGGGTGAATATTCTCGCGTGTGCTTGTTTGCTTTATCACTAAGTAATTTTTATTTGTTGTTCTTAGTTGTTTTTATCTTTAGTTATGGGTAGGAAACGCAAAATACCAAAAAATTTAGTTGTACCTACTAAACCAATGGTTGAAGAACCAATCAAAATCTATCACAATGCTGAAGCTTATTACTTGGATCATCTTCGATCCCTTTGTGCTCGTGGTGAAACCCCAACTAGCTTAGTTGAGGGAAAATCCTTAGATGAGCATGCTTGTTATGTGCGACACCGTATATCTGAAAAAGGGAAACTATTTTGGGGTCAAATTCAACGTTTGCAATGCTATGCCTGGAATTTATGTGAAATATATGATTTTACTTGTTGTTCTGAAAACCCTAAGAAACACCTTCCCTATCAATGTGAGTTTAGTGATAATGGAATCGTATCTTCGTATGATAAGGGTGTTTATAATTACTATGATGTTCAACAAATTGAAGAATTTGTTGCTTTTGAGGGTGCTTATGAAATTGCTTCTTTGATTGAAAAGTATGATGCTACTTTTCACAAATATGAAACTTTTGCTATACTTAAATATTGCTATGATAATTATGCTTATAATACCTATGTTAAACAATATATTGAGGAATACTCCGCTGTCCAAGAAGAGACTAATATTCTGTAGGAGTCTATGGAAGAAGAAATTGATGAAACTGTGAGCTCATTGGATGAAAAAGATGATGAGGAGAGCGAAGAACAAAAGGAGGAAGAGCGGATTGATCACCCGTGCCCACCTTCTAATGAGAGTAACTCTTCAACTCATACATTGTTTAATTCCCCTTCGTGCTTACCGAAGGATGATTGCTATGATGACTGTTATGTTCCCTTTGATTCTCTTGAAATATCCCTTTTTGATGATGCTTGCTATACTTGTGGTCAGGATGCCAATATGAATCATTCTTATGGAGATGAACTTGCTATAGTTCCTTATGTTAAACATGAAATTGATGCTATTGCACCCACGCATGATAGTCCTATTATCTTTTTGAATTCTCCCGATTACACTATATCGGAGAAGTTTGCACTTATTAAGGATTACATTGATGGGTTGCCTTTTACCAATGCACATGATGATTTTGATGAGTATAATATGCATGTGCTTTCTGCTCCTACTTGTAATTATATTATGAGAGAGGAACTATATCTCCACCTCTCTATGTTTCCAATATGCTAAAATTGCAAGAAACTATTTATACTATGCATTGGCCTTTACTATGTGTGCATGAATTGTTCTTTTATGACATGCCGATGCATAGGAAGAGAGTTAGACTTAGTCATTGCTTGATATATGTTGCTTTGTGCTCACTACTAAATTACAAATCATTGTTAATTAAAATTGGCTTTGATATACCTTGGGATCCGGGTGGATTCACTACTTGAGCACTATATGCCTAGCTTAATGGCTTTAAAGAAAGCGCTGCCAGGGAGACAACCCGGAAGTTTTAGAGAGTCATTTATTTCTGTTGTGTGCTTTCATATAGTTTAAAAACAACAAAAATAAAGAGGGGAACCCAAAACATTTTCAAAAAGGAAAGTGAAAGTGAGAAAGACAAGCATTGTTGAAGTGGGAGAGCTCCTTGAACTTTGTTCATGCTCATGACAACTTTGTGAATCTTGATTACAGAAACTTTTCAACAAAAATAATTATCCCCTTGCACAATTCCATTGTATTATAAAAATAATGTGCCAAGGTTTGCCTGTAGGATGTTTACATTTGCTTGATGGTTTGTACGGTGCAGGACAGAAAATTTGGCTGAGTGCGTGATTTTACATTTTTTGATGGAATGTCTAATGGTTCTGATTCTTTTTGCACTGTCTTCCTACACAAATTTTTTATTTTTACTAATTTTGTAGAATTTTTCAAGTATCAGAAGTATGGTGAATGTTCAGATTGTTACAGACTGTTCTGTTTTAGACAGATTCTGTTTTTGATGCATAGTTTGCTTGTTTTGATGAAACTATCAATTTATATCAGTGGATTAAGCCATGAAAAAGTTATATTACAGTAGACACAATGCAAAAAAATATGAATTGGTTTGCAACAGTACTGAGAGTAGTGATTTGCTTTATTATACTAACGGATCTTACCGAGTTTTCTGTTGAAGTTTTGTGTGGATGAAGTGTTCGATGATTGAGAAGGTTTCGATGTGAGAAGAAGGAAGAGAGGCAAGAGCTCAAGTTTGGGGATGCCCGAGGCACCCCAAGTAAATATTCAAGGAGACTCAAGCGTCTAAGCTTGGGGATGCTGGGAAGGCATCCCCTCTTTCTTCAACAAATATCGGTATGTTTTCAGATTCGTTTCGTTCATGCGATATGTGCAATATTGGAGCGTCTTTTGCATTTAGGTTCTCATTTTTCTTTTATGCACCATGCCGGTATGAGATAGTCCTTGGTTTGATTTATAGAATGCTCATTGTACTTCACTTATATTTTTTGAGTATGGCTTTATAGAATGCTTCATGTGCTTCACTTATATCATTTGAAGTTTGGATTGCCTGTTTCTCTTCACTTAGACAACCACCATTTGTAGAATGCTCTTTTGCTTCACTTATATTTGTTAGAGCACGGGCATATCTTGTTTAGAAAGAATTAAACTCTCGTGCTTCACTTATATCTATTTAGAGAGATGACAGGAACTAGTCATTCACATGGTTAGTCATAAAATCCTACATAAAACTTGTAGATCACTGAATATGATGTGTTTGATTCCTTGCAATAGTTTTGCGATATAAAGATGGTGATATTAGAGTCATGCTAGTGGGTAGTTGTGGATTGTAGAAATACTTTTGTTGAGGTTTGTGATTCCCTTAGCATGCACGTATGGTGAACCGTTATGTAACGAAGTCGGAGCATGACTTATTTATTGATTGTCTTCCTTATGAGTGGCGGTCGGGGACGAGCGATGGTCTTTTCCTCCCAATCTATCCCCCTAGGAGCATGCGCGTAGTACTTTGTTTCGATGACTAATAGATTTTTGCAATAAGTATGTGAGTTTTTTATGACTAATGTTGAGTCCATGGATTATACGCACTCTCACCCTTCCACCATTGCTAGCCTCTCTAGTACTGCGCAACTTTCTACGGTACCATAAACCCACCATATACCTTCCTCAAAACAGCCAGCATACCTACCTATTATGGCATTTCCATGGACATTCCGAGATATATTGCCATGCAACTTTCATCATCATCATATACATGAATTGAGGATTCATTGTCATATTGCTTTGCATGATCGTAAGATAGCTAGCATGATGTTTTCATGGCTTGTCCATTTTTTGATGTCATTGCTACGCTAGATCATTGCACATCCCGGTACACCGCCGGAGGCATTCATATAGAGTCATATCTTTGTTCTAGTATTGAGTTGTAATATTGAGTTGTAAGTAAATAAAAGTGTGATGATCATTATTAGAGCATTGCCCAAGTGAGGAAAGGATGATGGAGACTATGATTCCCCCATAAGTCGGGATGAGACTCCAGACTTTACAAAAAATAAAAGAGGCCAAAGAAGCCCAGATAAAAAAAGAGGCCAAAGAAGCCTACCAAAAAAACAAAAAAACAAAAAAAATGAAAGAAAAAGAGAGAAGGGGCAGTGCTACTATCCTTTTTCCACACTTGTGCTTCAAAGTAGCACCATGTTCTTCATATAGAGAGTCTCTTGAGTTATCACTTTCATATACTAGTGGGTATTTTGATTATAGAACTTGGCTTGTATATTCCGATGATGGGCTTCCTCAAATGCCCGAGGTCTTCATGAGCAAGCAAGTTGGATGCACACCCACTTAGTTTCAGTTGGAGCTTTCATACACTTATAGCTCTAGTGCATCTGTTGCATGGCAATCCCTACTCACTCATATTGATATCTATTGATGGGCATCTCCATAGCCTGTTGATACGCCTAGTTGATGTGAGACTATCTTCTCCTTTTTGTCTTCTCCACCATCATATTCTATTCCACCTAAAGTGCTATGTCCATGGCTCATGCTCATGTATTGCATGAAAGTTGAAAAGGTTTGAGAACGTCAAAAGTATGAAACAATTGCTTGGCTTGTCATCGGGGTTGTGCATGATGTGAATATTTTGTGTGGTGAAGATGGAGCATAGCCAGACTATATGATTTTGTACGGATAACTTTCTTTGTCCTTGTTATTTTGAAAAGACATGATTGCTTTATTAGCGGGCTTGAAGTATTATTGTTTTTATGTCAAAGGATAGATTAATGATTTGAATAACTCGTATCTTAATATTCATGCCATGATTAGATATGTGATTAAGATTATGCTAGGTAGCATTCCACATCAAAAATTATCTTTTTTATCATTTACCTACTCGAGGACGAGCAGGAATTAAGCTCGGGGATGCTGATACGTCTCCGTCGTATCTATAATTTTTGATTGTTCCATGCCAATATTATTCAACTTTCATATACTTTTTGGCAACATTTTATATTATTTTTGGGACTAACATATTGATCCAGTGCCCAGTGCCAGTTCCTGTCTGTTGCATGTTTTTAGTTTCGCAGAATATCCATATCAAACGGAGTCTAAACGGGATAAAAACGGACGGAGCTTATTTTTGGAAAATATGGAAAATTCGGAAGGAAAATCAACACGAACCAGTGCCCGAGGTGGTCACGAGGCAGGGGGGCGCCCCCTACCCTCGTGAGCCCACCGTAAGGTGGTTGACGCGATTCTTTTGCCGCGAGAAAGCTAATATTTGGAAAAAAATCATGGCGAAGGTTTCAAGCCAATCAGAGTTACGGATCTCCATATATATATGAAACGGTGAAACAGAGCCAGAACAGAACGCAGAACTAGAGAGAAACAGAGAGATAGACCCATCTGGGAGGGGCTCTCGCCCCTCCCATGCCATGGAGGCCAAGGACCAGAGGGGAAACCCTTCTCCCATCTAGGGAGGAGGTCAAGGAATAAGAGGAAGAAGGGGGCCCCTCTCCCCCTCTCCTCCGGTGGCGCCGGAACGCCGCCATGGCCATCATCATCATCATCACCACGATCTTCACCAACACCTCCGCCATCTTCACCAACATCTCCATCACCTTCCCCCCTCTATCTACAGCGGTCCACTCTCCCGCAACCCGTTGTACCCTCTACTTGAACATGGTGCTTTATGCTTCATATTATTATCCAATGATGTGTTGCCATCCTATGATGTCGGAGTAGATTTTCGTTGTCCTATCGGTGGTTGATGAATTGCTATGATTGATTTAATTTGCTTGTGGTTATGTTTCTGTCCTTTGGTGCCCATCATATGAGCGCGCGCGTGGATCACATCGTAGGGTTAGTTGTATGTTGATAGGACTATGTATTGGAGGGCAAGAGTGACAGAAGCTTCAACCTAGCATAGAAATTGATGCATACGGGATTGAAGGGGGACCAATTTATCTTAATGCTATGGTTGGGTTTTACCTTAATGAACGCTAGTAGTTGCGGATGCTTGCTAATAGTTCCAATCATAAGTGCATAGAATTCCAATTCAGGGATGACATGCTAGCAGTGGCCTCTCCCACATAATACTTGCTATCGGTCTAGTAAAGTAGTCAATTTCTTAGGGGCAATTTTGCAACTCCTACCACCACTTTCCACACTCGCTATATTTACTTTATTATTTCTTTATCTAAACAACCCCTACTTTTTATTTACATACTCTTTATTGTCTTGCAAACCTATCCAACAACACCTACAAAGTACTTCTAGTTTCATACTTGTTCTAGGTAAAGCGAACGTCAAGCGTGCGTAGAGTTGTATCGGTGGTCGATAGAACTTGAGGGAATATTTGTTCTACCTTTAGCTCCTCGTTGGGTTCAACACTCTTGCTTATTGGAAACTGTTGTGATCCCCTATACTTGTGGGTTATCACCCATCCGGTGTTCCCTGAGAACAAGATACGTGCGACTCCTATCGGGATTTGTCGGCACCTCGGGCGGCTTTGCTGGTCTTATTTTACCATTGTCGAAATGTCTTGTAACCGGGATTCTGAGACTGATCGGGTCTTCCAGGGAGAAGGAATGTCCTTCGTTGACTGTGAGAGCTTGTGACGCGCTAAGTTGGGACACCCCTGCAGGGTTTGAACTTTCGAAAGTCGTGCCCGCGGTTATGGGCAGATGGGAATTTGTTAATATCCGGTTGTAGAGAACTTGTCACTTAACTTTATTAAAATGAATCAACCGCGTGTGTAGCCGTGATGGTCTCTTCTCGGCGGAGTCCAGGAAGTGAACACGGTTCTTGTGTTATGCTTTAACGTAAGTAGTTTCAGGATCACTTCTTGACCACTTCTAGTTCATGACCGTTGCGTTGCTTCTCTTCTCGCTCTTATTTGCGTAAGTTAGCCACCATATATGCTTAGTGATGCAGCTCCACCTCACTACCCTTTCCTACCCTTAAGCTTAAATAGTCTTGATCTCGCGGGTGCGAGATTGCTGAGTCCTCGTGGCTCACAGATACTTCCAAACAGTTGCAGGTGCTGATGATACCAGTGCAGGTGACGCAACCCATCTCAAGTGGGATCTCGATGAAGATCTTGATCGTAGTTTTGTTTCGTTTCCTGTTGATCAGTAGTGGAGCCTAGTTGGGACGGTCAGGGATCTAGCATTTGGGGATGTCTTCCTTTATTTTGGTTCCGTAGTCGGACCTTGATTGTATTCTGGATGATGTATGTTTAACTTGTATTTGTGTGAAGTGGCAATTGTAAGCCAACTCTTTATGCCTTTCTTATTCAGTACATGGGATGTGTGAAGATTACCCCTCTTGCGACAAGCCTACCATGCGGCTATGCCTCTAAGTCATGCCTCGAGACGTGGGAGATATAGCCGCATTGTGGGTGTTACATGTTGGTATCAGAGCCATCCCCGACTTAGGAGCCCCCTGCTTGATCGAATTGCTGACGTTGTTGAGTCAAGAACAAACTGTTTTGAGTCTTAGGATTATATATATCGGAGAGTAGGATTCTTTTTAATCCTCAGTCCCTTCGTCGCTCTGACGAGGCCTCCTGACGTAGAAGTTTTGACTCTTCTCTCCTCAAATTTCATGAAAAAATTAGGATCATGTGGGTATCTTGGAATCGTTCCGATAGTTTTATGACGAGAACATTGTTCTTGGTGCCTCCTGACATTTAGGGGTTGTGGCAGTGTCCCAGGGAGTTGAGCTCCGAGGTGTTGTCGTCACAATTTTATCGTTGTAGTTCTGGAATACCTGAGTTCACCGACATTGAAAATCTCTTTTATGCAGTTGTTGTTGGGGAACGTAGTAATTTCAAAAAATTTCCTATGCACACGCAAGATCCTGGTGATGCAGCGCAACGAGAGGGGAGAGCACCTCTGAGTTTTAGCACACGTTCAGCTCGATGACGATCCCCGGACTCCGATCCAGCAAAGTGTCGGGGAAGAGTTCCGTCAGCACGACGGCGTGGTGACGATCTTGATGTACTACTATCGCAGGGCTTCGCCTAAGCACCGCCACAATATTATCGAGGACTATGGTGGCAGGGGGCGCCGCACATGGCTAAGAATATGATCACGTGGATCAACTTGTGTGTCTCCGGGGTCCCTTGCCTCCGTATATAAAGGTTCAAGAGAGGAGGAGGCCGGCCGGCCCCTATGGCGCGCCAAGGAGGACTCCTACTAGGAGGGGGAAAGAAGTGGGGAGGGAGAAGGAAAGGGGGGCGCCGCCCCCCTCTCCTAGTCCAATTCGGACCAGGGGGGAGGAGGCGCGCGGCCCACCTTTGGCTGTCCCTCTCTCTCACCACTAAGGCCCATATGGCCCATTACTTCTCCCTGGGGGGTTCCGGTAACCCTCCGGCTCTCCGGTTTTCTCTGAAATCATCCGGAACACTTCCGGTGTCCGAATATAGCCGTCCAATATATCAATCTTTATGTCTCGACCATTTCGAGACTCCTCGTCATGTCCGTGATCACATCTGGGACTTCGAACAACCTTCGGTACATCAAAATGTATAAACTCATAATGTAACTGTTTAAGTCATCTGTGAAGGTGAGAAAATAACGATATCCGCCATGAGCCTCAATATTCATCGGACCACATACATCTGTATGTATGATTTCCAACAAATCTGTTGCTCTCTCCATAGTACCGGAGAACGGTGTTTTAGTCATCTTGCCCATGAGACACGGTTCGCAAGTACCAAGTGATTCATAATCAAGTGGTTCCAAAAGTCCATCAGTATGGAGTTTCTTCATGCGCTTTACACCGATATGACCTAAACGGCAGTGCCACAAATAAGTTGCACCATCATTATCAACTCTGCATCTTTTGGTTTCAACATTATGAATATGTGTGTCACTACTATCGAGACTCAATAAGAATAGACCACTTTTCAAGGGTGCATGACCATAAAAGATATTACTCATATAAATAGAACAACCATTATTCTCTGATTTAAATGAATAACCGTCTCGCATTAAACAAGATCTAGATATAATGTTCATGCTCAACGCTGGCACCAAATAACAATTATTTAGGTCTAATACTAATCCCGAAGGTAGATTTAGAGGTAGCATGCCGACCGCGATCACATCGACTTTGGAACTGTTTCCCACGCGCATCGTCACCTCGTCCTTAGCCAATCTTCGCTTAATCCGTAGTCCCTGTTTCGAGTTGCAAATATTAGCAACAGAACCAGTATCAAATACCAAGGTGCTACTGTGAGCATTAGTAAGGTACACATCAATAACATGTATATCACATATAACTTTGTTCACCTTGCCATCCTTCTTATCCGCCAAATACTTGGGGCAGTTCCGCTTCCAGTGACCAGTCTGCTTGCAGTAGAAGCACTCAGTTTCAGGCTTAGGTCCAGACTTGGGTTTCTTCTCTTGAGAAGCAACTTGCTTGCCGATTTTCTTGAAGTTCCCCTTCTTCTTCCCTTTGCCCTTTATCTTGAAACTAGTGGTCTTGTTGACCATCTACACTTGATGCTCCCTTTTGATTTCTACCCCCGCAGCTTTCAGCATTGCGAAGAGCTCGGGAATAGTCTTATTCATCCCTTGCATATTATAGTTCATCATGACGCTCTTGTAGCTTGGTGGCAGTGATTGGAGAATTCTGTCAATGACGCAATCATCTGGAAGATTAACTCCCATCTGAATCAAGTGATTATTATACCCATAAATTTTGAGTATATGCTCACTGAAAGGACTGTTCTCCTCCATCTTGCAGCTATAGAACTTATTGGAGACTTCATATCTCTCAATCCGGGCATTTGCTTGAAATATTAACTTCAACTCCTGGAACATCTCATATGCTCCATGACGTTCAAAACGTCATTGAAGTCCCGATTCTAAGCCGTAAAGCATGGCACACTGAACTATCGAGTAGTCATCAGCTTTGCTCTGCCAGACGTTCATAACATCTGGTGTTGCTCCAGTAGTAGGCCTGGCACCCAGTGGTGCTTCCAGCACGTAATTCTTCTATGCAGCAATGATGATAATCCTCAAGATACGGACCCAGTCCGTGTAATTGCTACCATCATCTTTCAACTTTGCTTTCTCAAGGAACGCATTAAAATTCAACGGAACAACAGCACGGGCCATCTATCTACAATCAAACATACATAAGCAAGATTCTATCAGGTACTAAGTTCATGATAAATTTAAGTTCAATTAATCAAATTACTTAAAGAACTCGCACTTAGATAGACATCCTTCTAATCCTCTGAGTGATCACATGATCCAAATCAACTAAACCATGTCCGATCATCATGTGAGATGGAGTAGTTTCATTGGTGAACATCACTATGTTGATCATATCTACTATATGATTCACGCTCGACCTTTCGGTCTCCGTGTTTCGAGGCCATATCTGTATATGATTGGCTCGTCAAGTATAACCTGAGTATTCCGCGTGTGCAACTGTTTTGCACACGTTGTATTTGAACGTAGAGCCTATCACACCCGATCATCACGTGGTGTCTCAGCACGAAGAACTTTCGCAAAGGTGCATACTCAGGGAGAACACTTCTTGATAATTTTAGTAAGAGATCATCTTATAATGCTACCGTCAATCAAAGCAAGATAAGATGCATAAAAGATAAACATCACATGCAATCAATATAAGTGATATGATATGGCCATCATCATCTTGTGTCTGTGATCTCCATCTCCGAAGCACCGTCATGATCACCATCGTCACCGGCGCGACACCTTGATCTCCATCGTAGCATCGTTGTCGTCTCGCCAATCTTATGCTTCCATGACTATCGCTACCATTTAGTGATAAAGTAAAGCATTACTGCACGATTGCATTGCATACAATAAAGCGATAACCACATGGCTCCTGCCAGTTGTCGATAACTCGGTTACAAAACATGATCATCTCATACAATAAAATCATCATCATGCCTTGACCATATCACATCACAACATGCCCTGCAAAAACAAGTTAGACGTCCTCTACTTTGTTGTTGCAAGTTTTACGTGGCTGCTACAGGCTTAAGTAAGAAGCAATCTTACCTACGCATCAAAACCATAACGATAGTTTGTCAAGTTGGTGCTGTTTTAACCTTCGCAAGGACCGGGCGTAGCCACACTCGGTTCAACTAAAGTTGGAGAAACTGTCACCCGCAAGCCACCTATGTGCAAAGCACGTCGGGAGAACCGGTCTCGCGTAAGCGTACGCGTAATGTCGGTCCGAGCCGCTTTGTCCAACAATACCGCCGAACCAAAGTATGACATGCTGGTAAGCAGTATGAATTATATCGCCCACAACTCACTTGTGTTCTACTCATGCATATAACATCAACACATAAAACCTAGGCTCGGATGCCACTGTTGGGGAACGTAGTAATTTCAAAAAAATTCCTACGCACACGCAAGATCATGGTGATGCATAGCAACAAGAGGGGAGAGTGTGATCTACGTACCCTTGTAGATCGACAGCAGAAGCGTTATGACAACGCGGTTGATGTTGTCGTACGTCTTCACGGCCCGACCGATCAAGCACCGAAACTACGGCACCTCCGAGTTATAGCACACGTTCAGCTCGATGACGATCCCCGGACTCCGATCCAGCAAAGTGTCGGGGAAGAGTTCCGTCAGCACGACGACGTGGTGACAATCTTGATGTACTACTGTCGCAGGGCTTCGCCTAAGCACCGCTACAATATTATCGAGGACTATGGTGGCAGGGGGCGCCGCACATGACTAAGAATATGATCACGTGGATCAACTTGTGTGTCTCCGGGGTCCCTTGCCTCCGTATATAAAGGTTCAAGAGAGGAGGAGGCCGGCCGGCCCCTATGGCGCGCCAAGGAGGAGTCCTCCTCCTAGTAGGAGTAGGACTCCTACTAGGAGGGGGAAAGAAGTGGGGAGGGAGAAGGAAAGGGGGGCGCCGCCCCCCGTCTCCTAGTCCAATTTGAACCAGGGGGGAGGAGGCGCGCGGGCCACCTTTGGCTGCCCCTCTCTCTCACCACTAAGGCCCATATGGCCCATTACTTCTCCCCGGGGGGGGGGGGGGGGGGGTCCGGTAACCCTCAGGCTCTTCGGTTTTCTCCGAAATCATCCGGAACACTTCGGGTGTCCGAATATAGCCGTCCAATATATCAATCTTTATGTGTCGACCATTTCGAGACTCCTCGTCATGTCCGTGATCACATCTGGGACTCCGGACAACCTTCGGTACATCAAAACGTATAAACTCATAATATAACTGTCATCGAAACCTTAAGCGTGCGGACCCTACGGGTTCGAGAACAATGTAGACATGACCGAGACATGTCTCCGGTCAATAACCAATAGCAAGACCTGGATGCCCATATTGGCTCCTACATATTCTACGAAGATCTTTATCGGTCAGACCGCATAACGACATACGTTGTTCCCTTTGTCATCGGTATGTTACTTGCCCGAGATTCGATCGTCAGTATCCAATACCTAGTTCAATCTCGTTACCGGCAAGTCTCTTTACTCGTTCTGTAATACATCATCTCGCAACTAACTCATTAATTGCATTGCTTGCAAGGCTTAAGTGATGTGCATTACCGAGAGGGCCCAGAGATACCTCTCCGACGATCAGAGTGACAAATCCTATTCTCGAAATACGTCAACCCAACATGTACATTTGGAGACACCTGTAGAGCACCTTTATAATCACCCAGTTACGTTGTGATGTTTGGTAGCACACAAAGTGTTCCTCCGGCACACGGGAGTTACATAATCTCATAGTCATAGGAACATGTATAAGTCATGAAGAAAGCAATAGCAACATACTAAACGATCGGGTGCTAAGCTAATGGAATGGGTCATGTCAATCAGATCATTCAACTAATGACGTCGACCTCTGGTATGTCGTCAAGAATGGCGTTCCCAAGGTCGGTGAAGGTGTCACTGCTGCTGATATCAAGAGGTTCATTCAACTGGACTCGACTGCCAAGAACATCATCTGTGGTCATCTGACCAAAGGATAGTATGGCCGTGTGCGTTTTCTGGAAACTATGAAGCTAGTCTGGGACTGGCTCTCTAAGGTCAATGAAGGCGTCTCAACCCAGATATACTCAAGGATTAGTGTTCTCCGCAACCTCTTCAACCTCTTCAAGAGAAACGACAATGAGAATGTCCAGCTCACATTTGATTGCCTCACTGATATCACAAATGAGCTTCGTGCACTTGGTGTTACTGAAATCACCAAGCATGAAATCGTCAAAACAATTCTGAGATCACTTGACAGCTCATTTGACACCCTGGCCCTTATGATTCAAGAGCGCCCTGACTTCAAGACTCTCGATTCGTCTGACCTACTTGAGAGGCTCAACACACATGAGTTTTAGCAATCTGAGAAAAGAGATATCTATGGTCCCAACTATGGCTGAACTCGCGCTTTGAAGGCAAAGGCTGTTTCCACATCTGAAGAAAAATCAGACTGCAGTTCTGAGGATCCTGAAGACATTGGAATGGAACTCGCCATGCTAGTGAAGAAGTTCCAGAGGTTCACCAAGAAGAAAGGCTTCAGATAGTCTTCAAGATCCAGCTCAAGAAATGATGAAGCTTCCTTCCGTGACTACAAGAAGAGAACGTGCCACAAGTGCAAGAAACCTGGCCACTACATCTCTGAATGTCCTCAATGGGACAATGAAAAGAAGAAGAAGAAGAAGAAGAAGAAGAAGAAGAAGAAGAAGAAGAGCAAGGAATATGATTCTGATGACAAAAAAGTGTCACAACCCTAGTCAGTGCTTGCATTAGAGCGTTGCATCATGTTTACTTTTCACAGAAAGATGAAATGGGGATGACAGAACCCCCAGCACCGCCCTGAAACCAACTAGGGTTTACTAAAATTGGTTTCAATGAACCCAAAATGCCCTTCATAAATGTCCATCATTTTTGAATTGATCTAGAACCTCTGCCAAAAATGATGCACATATTTATAGGCCATTCTGGATTTTTGAATTAACTCATATTGTATTTGAATTGGGGCATTTAAATACTATAAATTTTTTAAATGCTCCAACAATTTTGGAATTAGTTGAGGGCCTCTGGAATAATTCATTTAGTGCCCATAACTATTTCCAGAATTTTTATGTGATTTGGTTTGAATACCAAATTTAAACAAATTTGCATAAATAAAAAAAATAGAACAAAAATAGAAATAAGAGAGAGAGAGAGAGAGAGAACCTACCTAACTTACCTGTGCAGCCACCTGGCTGCCCAAGTGGCCGGCCCAGCCCACCTCCTCCTCCCTGTCGTCTTCCACCTCCTGCCAGTAGGTAGGAGGGCGTGTGTCTCGCATGCGCGCACACGGCCCCGGCCACCTCCTGCTTGCCGCTTGCTTCTGGACGTCGCTAGGTGCACCACGCGGACCCCCAGAGCCTTCACGTTCGCTCCCCCTATGTTCGTGCCCTCTCTCGCCCTCTCCTTGCCATGGCCGCAACCGCTAAGAGCTCACCGCCGAGAAAACCCGCAGCCACCGTGCTCCCCTCGCCTCTCTGACCTGCCCAAGGGCTCCGCCTCCATCGCCCGCGCCTCTCCCTCAGCTCACACGACGCCGGACGCCCTGAATCACCCTCTGCCCCGCCATCTTCGCCGCCTCTGCCCCGAGATCACCATCGGTCGCATGACCTCATCAACCCCTACCCGAGCTCTCCAAGACCACCATCGACCCCGCCGTGGGCTCCTACATCTAACCCCCCTAACACCGCTGCCCTTTTCTCACCGTAGCCGTCACCCCTTGCTGACCGTAGCACGCCGCCGCCCGAGCTCGCTGTTGATGCAGCTTCGATGACAATTTGGTCACCTCGGCGAATCCAACGAGCTCGTGGACGCACGTAGAGCTTAGCTAGCGTGTTAGTTGGTTCGTTTGCGAGTTGCAACGCTGAACCCGTCTTTGCCGAACTCCGGCTGCCGCACAAACGGACACCACCGCCGATTCAGGCCATCTCCGGCGATGCCACTTGTCTCATCGGATGCGCGAGAACCCCAGGAACTCGTAGCCACAAACCACGAGTGGAATGGTGCCCTTTACCGAGAGTATGGCGATCCTCTGCCTTCGGCTATATTCGTCGCTAGTTGATCTCCGGCGATGATGACGTGGTGGGTTGGATTAGTTACTAATGCCCACTAATTAACCTCCTAGAGCCACTGTCATGTGGGCCCCCCAAGCCTGCTTAGATTAGTCTAATTTTCTATTTAGATTAGAGCTAAACCTACGGACCCCACTTGTCAGCTTTGACTTTGGCCTAGTTAATGTTGACCGGGCCCACATGTCAGTGACCCTAGCCAGCACCGTGTCACTGACCAGTGGGACCCACTGGTCAGTTTCGACACAGAACAACTCAGTTGACCTGCTGATGTCACACAGATGTCATGCTGACACAGTTAATCCTTTTCTGGATTACAAATAATTCAGGAAATTCCAGAAAATAGCTAAAACTTCTAAAATTCATAGAAATTAATCTGTAACTCAGAATGAAATACGTTATATATGAAAAATGATCAGAAAAATCCAATCTATCCATCTGTACCATTTGCATGCATGTTTGAACAACCTAAGGTTGATGTATATGGAAATTTGCATAATTGGCATTTAAATAAGCACATATGGAGTATGAATTTGAACCCTTGGTTCAAACCAACTTCATTTAATCTGGTTTCTAGTTGCATTAGCTCAAACCACAACATATTGCCATGTCATGATCATGCATCATATTGTTGCATTGCATTGATTGTGTTCTTCCTTGTTTGCCGGTAATTGTCCCCTCTCAATAGACGATGTTCTGACGATGAGTTCGGTGACACCGATGAAGAGCTATATTATCTTCAGAAGTGCCAGGCAAGCAAAACCCCCTTGTTCATTCTGATACAATCCCACTCTCTTGCTACTGCTCTCTTTTACTACATTAGGACAACAACGATTCAACTGTTACATGCTGCGGTAGTTGAACCCCTTTCCTCTGCATGACTTGTCATTGCCACAGTAAATAGATGAAACCCACTAGCATGAGTAGGAGTTGTTTTGAGCCCTAATGTGCCTACTCATTCATGCTTGTTTGTCATGCCTGCTATTGCTTAGAGTTGTGTCAGGTCTGATTCATCGGGGATGAATTGGAAACTTGTGAACATGTCCTACTATGTGTGAGCTAAGTGTGTTGAACACGATTTGGTAAAGGTATCGATGAGAGGCCACGTAGGAGTACATGGTGGGTTGTTTCACTGGAACCGTCCTTAAGCACTGAGATCTGTATGTGTGATTCAAGAACCAGCTACTACCATGCATTGGGCCCGAAACCAATGGACCCTCTTGGCTTCTTAACCACCCTAGTCCTCTCTCCAGGAGTTGCAATTAGTTTCTAGTGTTTATAGGATATGTGTTGGCGGCTGTGCGTAGCGCTGACCCTAGGGGTGGGCTATGATGCGGTAGATACACCGTGGAACGGTGTACCGAGTCGCCCGTTTGGTGTCTCGGGAACCCTGTACACATCGTTCGGGGTCGTATGTGGAAACCACAGCCGGACTCCCCGCGGATGGAACCTGGATAGGCGATAAACCTGGACTAGAGACTTGAGTGTTTAGGTAGGCCGTGGCCGACACCCTCGTTGGGCTTCCGCTTGAAGGTTGCCGAGTACATGTCGTGTAAACGACGGTAAGTGGTGAGAGTGTGTATGAAGAAGTACACCCCTGCAGGGTTAACATCATCTATTCGAATAGCCGCGTCCACGGTAAAGGACTACTTGGTTGCCTATACAGTTCATAGACAAGTGAAAGTGGATACTCTAAAATGCGCAAGATAAGCGTGAGTGCTATGGATGGCGTTCTCGTAGGGAGACGGGAGCGGATCCATAGTTGTGTATTGATATGGTGAATATGTGGACTCGTGTGCGCCACCTCAAAAGAGTTACTTGCAGACGTAGTTTAAGATAGCCACCGAGTCAGAGCTGGCTTGCTGCAGTTAAACTCCCCCACCCCCTTTGTTGATACTGATGCATATGTACTTAGTTCTGATGTAAGTCTTGCTGGGTACATTTGTACTCACGTTTGCCTATTTTATGTTTTGCAGAGAGACGTCAGTCTCGCTAGTAGTTCCATGTGGACTTCGACGTTTAGCTTGATACCTCAGCTACGATCTTGTGCCCTCGGCAGGGTCTTGTAGATAGTCAGACTTCTCAGCCTTTTTCATTTGTAGATGTCTGTACTCAGACATGTTAAGCTTCCGCATGTGCTTTGATTTGTATGCTATGATTGTTGGGTCATGAGACCCATGCTTGTAATATCTCGCTCCTCGGAGCCTAATGAATAAATACTTGAGTCGTAGAGTTATGTTGTGATGCCATGTTGTATTCGCACATATCGAGCATATTGTGTGTATCATTGGAATGCTTGGTATGTGTGGGAATCGACAACCTAGTTGTTTATCCTTGGTAGCCACTCTTATGGGGAAATGTAGTCTTGTGTTTCCATGAGCCATAGTAGTCCGCTACAGCCCGGTTCACCAGAGTCTTGCTAGCCCAGCACTATTGCTCCGGAACACTTGACTGGCCGGCATGTGATTCACTTCGTTCCTGTGTCTGTTCCTTTGGGGAAATGTCAGGCGGTGACATCTGGAGTCCTGCCTAGCCTGCTACAGCCCGGGTTCCCGGAGTCCTGTTAGCCCAGTGCTACAACCCGGATTCCCACGCTGCTGACCGACATGCTCGATGTTGATTCATGTATGCATGTCTCCGTAAGTTAGTGCCACTTTGGGTTCACGACTAGTCATGTTGGCCCGGGTTCTCTGTCATATGGATGCTAGCGACACTATCATATACGTGAGCCAAAAGGCGCAAATGATCCCGGGCCATGGTAAGGCGACACCCGTGGGAATACCGTGCGTGAGGCCGCAAAGTGATATGAGGTGTTACCGGCTAGATCGATGTGACTTGGAATCGGGGTCCTAACAAAAAGAAGAGATCAGAAAACCTTCATCAAAGTCTTCATCACACAAGAAGAACTCATCCGGCAAGGCTCGTGCGTTTGTTGGCAAGGATATGGATTCAGATGAGGAGTCTACATCTGAGGAGGCGGAGGTGGAGTCTGAAGAGGAGTCCGATTCAGGCGTGGTAAGTCTGGCTCTAGCTTCAGCGTATGTTGCCAAGTCCATCTCCAACACTGAAGACAATGGCCTCGTCACCAACGCTGATGCCAATGATGAGGATGGCTCTGCACCCACCTACTGCTTCATGGCACAAGGTGCCAAGGTAAACTCATGCGATGCTTACTTTCAAACATCAAGTGAAGATGACTCTGAATGTGAATCTAAACCTAGCTACAAAACACTTGCTAAAATTGCAACTGAACAACAGAATGCCATGGAACATATTCAAAAACTATTAGAAAAAACCGATGACCTGTTGGACGCGGAAATGACCTAATCTCAGTCCTTAATTGAAGACATCAAAAATCTTCATGCTAAGTACGAGGAACTCGAAGGTCGTCGTGAGACGCTCTCAACTACTCATGGAAAGCTTTCCTATGAGTATCTTCAAAGGAAGCAAGAGTTTGAGAACTTGAGATCGGCTCATGAAGATCTTCAGAAAGAGAAAGAGTCACTCTGCGCTCAACAGATCAGTTCCACTCAGGAAGGATTTTAACCACCATGTCTAAAATGCCTTGAGCGTGATAACGCTACTTCTGTTGTTGAATGTTGTACTGCTACTACTATTGCAATATCTTCAACTGCTGATGTGGTAACTAACCCCTCTACTGAGGATGCCACTACTATTTCTGATGAGAATGCCAGGTTGAAGACATTGCTTGAGACAGGAATGTACAAAAGTATCAAAGGGCATCAAACACTATGTGATGTCGTCAAGAAACAGATTCTAAACCGAAACCCTAGGAAAGCGGGTGTAGGGTTCCAGAGGAAAATGAATGTTGATGGTTCTTACTGGAAGCCTAAGCAGTACCCTAAAACCACATGGGTTGCTGCAAAGGGACCTTTAGTGGATCCATCTACCTTATCTGGCTTCACTTGTGCTAACCCGATTATCATTGATGAATCCTTTGATGCAAACTATAAACTGCTTAAGAATCAGAATGGCGAAGTGTTTGCCAGGTATATTGGTACTAACTGCAGGAATGGATCACCTTTGAAGAATATCTGGGTACCCAAAAGTTGTCTTGAGAATCTTCAGGTGAATGTCATCATGACACCACCTGAGAAGAAGACAAACCCCAGACCAAAGGCTTCATATGGTCCAAAGGCTTCATACGGAAGAGGACTCACCTGAGTCACCCGAACGCCAATGTTTTGCAAGGGAACCATACTCAGGCCTATGAATATGAGTGTGTTTCATCAAACCGCCATGTTCATAAGACCAAGAACTATTCTGCTTATTCTTATGATTATTATTCACCTCCTGCAAGGCTATTTGCAAGTGCTCCAAAGACAAAGTTCTCAGATGCTGCGCTTAGACTTATTGCTTCGAAGCCACCCCTGCGGATGTGGGTGGCTAAGAAAAATTAACTCTCTTTTGCAGGGAAGGGTCTCCAGCCAAAAATCAAAGGCTTATGATGATTATGCCGGGGACCTTAAACATCTTGTGGGACGCAAGATAAAATGCCCAAATGGTCTCACTATGTATTTCATCCCAAGATTCCTTGATATACATCCTATTTATCCTAAGAGGGATCTGAACTTTGATAATATGCTTGTTCGACAAATGTTTATGCTTCACACTTCCCTTGGTGAAGCCTATTCCCCAAACTGCACTGTAGGGTACGACACCAAAGGCTTCTGAGTGGATTATGGACAGTGGATGCACTAACCACATGACTGGTGATCGCAGTCTTCTCATGGACTCAACCCTACGACCATCTGGGAAGAGTCACATCACATTTGCTGACACTGCTAAAAGCAAGGTATTGGGTCTAGGTAGAGTCGCAATCTCAAAGGATCAACACATGGATAAAGTGATGCTTGTTGAATCCCTTGGTTTCAACTTAATGTCTATCTCAATGCTTTGTGACTTGAACATGATTGTGATAGTTGGAAAATATCATTGCCTTGTGCTTATGGAATCTGACGAATCTATAGTCTTTGGAGGATATCGAAAGGATGATCTGTATATGGTAGATTTTTTAGTAGGACCACAGTTGGGCATATGTCTTCTAGCAAAAGCTTCAGAGTGCTGGCTCTAGCATCGGAGGCTAGGGCGTGCTGGCATGAGGAACTTGTACACTCTGGCAAAGAAGAAGCATGTCGTAGGCATCGAGGGCATCAAGTTCAAGAAAGATCATCTGTGTGGTGCCTGCAAAGCTGGAAAGATGACAAGGGTCAAGCATCCCTCGAAGACAATCATGACGACTTCTTAACCCTTTGAGCTGCTTCACATGGACTTATTTGGCCCTACTCACTACTCTACTCTCAATACCACTGCTTGCCTCTATGGCTTCGTCATTGTTGATGATTATTCAAGATACACATGGGTGCATATAATCCTTTACAAGACTGAAGTGCAGGATGTCTTCAGACAATTTGCCAATCATGCCATGACAGACTATGGCATCAAGATCAAGCACATCAGAAGTGATAATGGCACAGAGTTCAGGAACATTGGCCTCGATACCTATCTTGATGTGCTGGGCATCACTCATGAGTTCTCAGCTCCACATACACCTCAGCAGAATGGCAACATCGAGCGCAAGAACAGAACCCTCATTGAGATGGCTCGGGCAATGCTTGACGAGTACAAGACTCCGAGGAAGTTTTGGCATGAAGCCATTGATACTACGTGCCTTGTCATCAACCGTGTTTATCTTCACAAGATTCTAAAGTAGACATCCTATGAGCTCCTAACTGGTAATAAGCCAAATGCCAGTTACTTCAGAGTATTTGGTGCTAGGTACTGGATCAAGGATCCACATCACACTTCAAAATTTGCACCGAAAGCACATGAAGGTTTTATGCTTGGTTATGGAAAGGATTCATACTGTTACAGAGTCTTCAACCTCTTTCACTATAAAGTGGTTGAAACTGTGGATATGCGGTTCTATGAGACTAACGGCTCGCAAAGAGAGAACCTGCCAAATGTGCTAGATGAAATTCCTCCTGGTGAATTGATTAAGCTTATGGGTACTAGAGAAATCATACCTTCAGAGGCACAGGCTGAAGAGGAACTCGTTATTTCTGCACCAAGTCAACCTGAAGACATTTCTCAGCCTGAAGCCAATGATGAAGACAAAGATAATGATCAGCAAGGGCAAAATCTTCGTCTAGTTCATCCTCGGGTTGCAAATGAAGTACATATTGACAAGATAATTGATAGCATCAATGCACCTGGTCCTCTCACTTGTTCAAGAGCAACACAACTAGCAAATTTCTGTGGGCACTTTGCATTTGTCTCTATATCTGAACCCAAGAAAGTTGTTGAAGCCTTCATGGAACCTGAATGGATTCAAGCTATGCAAGAAGAGCTTCAATAGTTCGAGCTGAACAATGTGTGGGAACTAGTCAAGCGTCATGACCCTCACAAGCACAATATCATTGGCACCAAATGGATCTATCGCAGCAAACAAGATGAGCATGGTCAAGTTGTCAGAAACAAGGCTCATCACGTTGCTCAAGGATACACTCAAGTTGAAGGGATTGACTTTGATGAAATGTTTGCTCCGGTGGTTAGCCTTGAAGCCATTCGCATACTGCTAGCCTATGCCAACCATCACAATATCCTCCTGTACCAATGGATGTGAAGAGTGCCTTTCTCAATGGCAATATTGAAGAAGAAGTGTATGTTGCACAACCACCTGGCTTTGAAGATCCAAAACATCCTAATATGGTAAGCAAGCTTAACAAGGCACTGTATGGCCTCAAACAAGCCTCTCGTGCTTGGTATGACACACTCAAAGACGACCTGAAGAGCAAAGGCTTCAAACCTGGTTCCCTGGATCCCACTCTCTTCACAAAGACATATGATGGTGAATTGTTTGTGTGCAAGATCTATGTGGATGACATTATCTTCGGCTACACTGACAAAAGATATAGTGTTGAGTTTGGGCACATGATGCAAGAGCAATATCAGATGTCCATGATGGGTGAGCTGAAGTTCTTCCTTGGTAGCAGAGCAACTGCATCTCCATATCTCAAGAGAAATACCTCAAAGATTTGCTGAAGAAGTTTGGAATGCAAGAGTGCAAAGGTTACACGACGCCAATGCCAACCAAAGGTCAATTGGGTCCCGACGACAATGGTAAAGAGTTCGATCAAAAGTTATACCGCTCCATGATTGGTTATTTACACTATTTATGTGCATCTAGGCCAGATATCATGCTTAGCATTTTCATGTGTGCCCGATTCCAAGCGGCACCAAAGGAGTCGCATCACTTAGCTGTGAAGCGAATTCTTCGATATTTGGCTTACACCCCAACACTAGGATTATGGTATCCAAAGGGCTCAGAGTTTGATCTAGTTGGATTCTTAGATGCTGATTATGCTAGTGATAAGGTTGAGCGCAAGTCCACATCAGGCACATGTCACTTTCTTAGACGATCTCTTGTCTGTTGGTCTTCAAAGAAGCAGAACGGTGTGTGTCTCTCCACTACTGAATCCGAATACATTGCTGCTGGATCTTGCTGCGCTCAGCTCCTATGGATGAAGCAAACTCTCAAAGACTATGGCATCCATCTGAAGCAAGTGCCACTGTACTGCAACAATGAAAGCACCATCAAGATTGCCAACAACCCAGTTCAGCACTCAAAGACAAAGCACATTCAGATCCGTCATCACTTTCTCAGAGATCATGTCATGAAGGAAGATATTGATATTATTCACGTCAACGCTGAAGAGCAATTGGCAGATATCTTCACAAAGCCCTTGGATGAGAAAAGGTTTTGCAAGTTGCGGTGTGAGCTAAATATCTTAGAATCCTCAATTGTCCTATAATTGGACACACATCCTAATGCATATGCATGTTGATGACTTAGGTGTGCAACACACAAAGTAATGTATATCTTCAATCAATGAAGACATACAATCCAAGTGTGAATACATTAACGCGGAATTTGACTTTGGAGCGCCACAATAATTGTGCGCCGTGTCTGGGTCTAATGCTTCCTATACACTGGGTAACACCACCACCAGACTCTTGTTTGAAGTGTTTCAATTGGCGTTACAATAGCATAGTCTTCGCATTTGGTTTGTTTTCAACATTGAAGTGACTTCATGTTTATCTTCACAATGTTGCGTTGGTCTTATGCTGATATATATATATATATATATATATACATATATTCGAGTTATGTCCTCTACAGCATTCACTTATAGCTATGTCTTCATGTTTGATTCTTTTGATCTAAGTGAATGTGATCGGACCCTAAGGTCCCCACATCAGCTTCAGAACTGAAGAAGACAAGGGCATCTGAAGCCGAAGCCAAGAAGCGCAAGCACAAGAATACTTCTAATGATGCTCCATCAGAGAAGAAATTGAAGAAATCCTCAAAGAAAGAGCGTGTTGCCGCCTCTGAGCCTCTTGTTGTCGAGCCCATCTATGTTGCTCGTCCTGCCTCCTCAAACCAAGAGCGTCAACTTGTGATCCACGAGCCTGCTTTCACAGAGGCTCCTGAAACTAAAGAAGTACCGGTTGTTGACCCCATCACAGCTGAAGACATTGGTCGTGAAGACAATGTAGAAGATGATGAAGTCCTTCCTCAAATCGAACACCAACCATTATGATCGCATGTTCTCACGAACAACAAACTCATCAGCATTGGTCGTCCTTTGATGCCAATTTCTTAGGATGATTCATGGGCTGATCGCCCCCAACAAGACACCCCCGTTCATGATGAAACTCCCAGAACTCCGACACCTCAAGTCACCACTCCGGTGCTTGACAACAACTACATGGTGCAGACCAGTCCACCACCACAAGCGTCGCCCGCATTCTACAAGCTTCGCAAAGGCCCTAGGCCACAAGTCACCATGTCGAGCATTCTAGAAGGAGAAGTGCAACAAAGCTTAGTAGCACGCCAAGTGTTTCCTGAAGCCACTTCCACTACGAATGTCTCCGAGTCTGAAGCTAAAGCTGCTGAAGTCATTCTGGCTCCATCAGTCGATGAAAATCAAGAACCAAGACAAGAAGAAGAAAGAGTTGCCACACCCCCTGCCACTGAAGAAGTCATTCCTGAGGAGAATGTGTTGGTGTCTGACCCTCCTGTTACTAATGCGGAGGTTGAAAACATTGAGGCTGCCTCAAACAACACTGCTGACGCCAATGATCTTGTCATGGCTGAACACAATATGGCGCCTGAAGCTAATGTTGTGCCTGAAGCCAATGTGCAACCTGAAGCCACCATCCATGCTGAAGCTTCTGTTTCAACTCCAAGGCCTCACACAATTGAGCAGGCATATGATCGCGTCCAACTTTTCACTATTCGATGGCCTGTTCTGGTTCCTCCCACAGCTCCCGGACCACAATATGATTACCATGTGGAGCGAAGGCCTCAGGTCCAGAAGCCAAAGCCCAGACTGCCAAGGTTTCCAGGTGTTGCCACATTGCCAGGATCGTTCAACGTGAACAGCTTCGGGGCACACAACACCTTCTTCGATAGCGCCAAGAACCCCTCCTCGAAGTCAAAGATCTCATCGGATCGCTTCGGGAGCTATCATCAGCGCAACTATTATTCATGTGTCTTATACAATCAAGAGCGAATCTTTCCTCATATGCGTTTAGATTGTGAAGCCATTGCTGGTCCGCCCTGCCTGGAAGAAGCCCTTGACTATTTTAGGGAGGTTGGTCTTCTGCCCTTTGTCACCGACAAGGAGCACTGGAATGAATAACCGTTGCTGCAATTCTTTGCCACACTTCATATTCGCGGCTACAACAGGGATCCGAAGACATGGGTCCTTGAGTAGATGTCAGGCGATGTGCACCATGAAGCCAAAGCTCAAGACATCATTGAGCTTACCTCCCTGCCCACTCCAGGCAAATTCTATGATCTTGGTTGTCAGCGTCATTGCGAAGAACTGCAGAGCATCTTCTAGAGGCCTGAACCCAATATGAGCGAGATGCTCAACATGATGAAGCCATTGCCTCATGATGCTGACTATCCCAAGGAATTCTTCGTCAAGGACCTTGAGTACCTGCCCCACACAGTCTATCATATTCTGAGGCGTACTCTCTGGCCCATCAAGGGATATTCTACTGAAGCCAAACTTGAAGGAGCCATGAAGACTTTGGTATTCTATATTGTCAATGGCATCAGATTCAATTCCCAGGATTTCTTCATCAGACAGCTTGCTGCATCTGGAATTGATCTGTCTGGCTTGAAGTTTTATGATCCATGGGTGATGCGCTTAATCAAGCTTCACTCTTCTTTCAACTACCAGCCCTCAGCGCACAACCATCTTGTCTTTTTGCCTGAGGTTGATCTATAAGTTGAAGCCATCTACCCTGAGCCTGCCAATGAGCCCCTTAATCTTCATAATGCTGATCACCAAAGCTTCTCACAACCAATGGAGGGTGTTCTTGCTGCAACTCGTGTCTATCCTCTAGCTGGAAATATGTGTGCACCTCATCGTGCAAACAGTGAAGCTACTAATAACACCATTGCTCAAAGGCCTTGGAAGAGATCTCATGTACTCAGTGACCGAGAACTTCTTGTGGCCTTACATCAGAAACATGGTAGGCTCCATGACTGGCTAAAGCGTCAGATGCAGAGCATCTTGGTGGATGTCAATCACATTTGCCATCTTGCCACCAAGAACTCCTTCGTAGCTCATGAAGCCTGTCGGTGGTCCTGGAAGAGCCTCACCCAACTCTGTCCTGAAGATGATCTTCAAGACGATGGCTTCATTGAGGATTTCAAATTTGATTCCAGGCCTCCGCAGAAAGCAAGTTGGCGTCGGACTCATTCCATTGAAGATTCTAAGTATTCTTCTTCGGCTGCAACTGTTGTTGCGAGAGTCGTCGATGAAGAAGACGATGCCACCTCACCAACCATGGCTTCACCGCGTCTCGACACTACACCTGGCCCTTCTGCACCACCGAACTCCAACGTCGACCCTGCACCTTCTTCTACTCCTGATGGGCACGAGTAGATGCTCTATGTCTTCAAACCTTTTTGGTCCTCACTGACAAAAGGGGGAGAAGGATATGAGTTGATAGTCTTCAAGCGGGTCCATATGGGTGGTTGCTATATTTTTTGCCAAGTGATTACAACTCTTGTTTTTGATACATTTGGTTCTTTGGGTTATAACACTTAAACTTGATGGTCGTCTGCTACGTTTTCTGCTTCTCTGTGATGCGATGATAAATTCTGCATGATGTCATTCCGCAGACATCCATTGTTCATTATGCATGTCATTATCTTCATTATATCTTTATAGATATCAATGATCAACTTCTGTGTCTATCAGGTGCCCCACTCCCCCGTATATAAAGGAGTGGAGGAGGGGGAGGGGGCGGCCTCCTAGGCGTGCCCCAAGGGGAGTCCTACTCCCACCGGGAGTAGGATTCCCCCCTTCCCTAGTTGGATTAGGAGAGAAGGAAGGGGGAGGAAGGGGGAAGGAAAGGGGGGCTGGCCCCCCTCCCAATTCAGATTGGGCTTGGGGGGCGCCCCCTCCTTTTCTCCCTTCTCCTCTCTGCCACTATGTCCCAATAAGGCCCATATACCTCCCGGGGGATTCCGGTAACCTCCCGGTACATCGGTAAATGCCCGATCTCACCCGGAACCATTCCGATGTCCAAATATAGTCATCGAATATATCGATCTTTATGTCTCGTCCATTTTGAGACTCCTCGGCATGTCCGTGACCATATCCGGGACTCCAAACTACCTTCGGTACATCAAAACACATAAACTCATAATACGATTATCACCGAACGTTAAGCATGCGGACCCTACGGGTTCGAGAACTATGTCGACATGACCGAGACACATCTCCGGTTAATAACCAATAGCGGAACCTAGATGCTTATATTGGTTCCTACATATTCTATGAAGATCTTTATCGGTCAAACCGCATAATGATATACGTTGTTCCCTTTGTCATCGGTATGTTACTTGCCCGAGATTTGATTATCGGTATCTCAATACCTAGTTCAATCTCATTACTGGCAAGTCTCTTTAGTCGTTCCGTAATGCTACATCTCGTAACTAACTCCTTAGCTACATTGCTTGCAAGGCTTATGGTGATGTACATTACTGAGAGGGCCTAGAGATACCTCTCCTACAATCGGAGTGACAAATCCTAATCTCGATCTATGCCAAATCAACAAACTCCATCGGAGACACCTGTAGAGCACCTTTATAATCACCCAGTGATGTTTGGTACCACACAAAGTGTTCCTCCGGTATTCGGGAGTTGCATGATCTCATAGTCATAGGAACATGTATAAGTTATGGAGAAAGCAATAGCAACAAACTAAACGATCATCGTGCTAAGCTAACAGACGGGTCAAGTCAATCACATCATTCTCTAATGATGTGTTCCCTTTAATGAAATGACAACTCATGTCTACGGTTAGGAAACATAACCATCATTCATTCAATGAGGTAGTCAAGTAGAGGAAGACTAGTGACACTCTATTTGTCTATGTATTCACACATGTACTAAGTTTACGGTTAATACAATTCTAGCATGAATAATAAAAATTTATCATGATATAAGGAAATATAAATAACAACTTTATTATTGCTTCTAGGGCATATTTCCTTCAATCAAAAGCTCCATAAAAGGGCTGTGAACACCGTTGAGGCGAGAGTTCCCCGTTACTTGTGTTGATCTGAGCAGCCCATTGTGTGGAGTCGTGAGGATCACCCTCCCCGGGTTGATAATCCAGGTCACTTGGCTTTGGTGTTAGCACCTCAGGTTGGAGGGTATAAATTCACTAAGGTACTCATGGACGGGGGAAGCAGCATCAATATCCTTTATTATGAAACCTTCCGTCGCATGGGTTAACTGATAAAAATCTTAAGCCATCAAACACTGTCTTTCACGGTGTGGTGCCTGGTAAGTCAGCATACCCGGTTGGAAAAATAGCATTGGAGGTTGCATTCGGGGATGATTATGATTCCAGGTCTGAGACGTTGACCTTTGAAGTGGTGAAGATCAAGAGCCCTTACCATGCTCTGTTTGGACGGTCGGCTTATGCTAAGTTTATGGCAAGGCCTTGTTATGTTTATCTGTAGCTCAAAATGCCGGGTCACAAGGGGACCATCACGATGCATGGAAGCCGAAAGATAGCTTTGGAGTGTGAGGAAGGTGATGCAGCCAACGCTAAGTCCGTCTGTGCAACAGAGGAGTTGAAGTTTTACAAAGATAATGTTGACCCGGCTGATATGACATCTTTGAACAAGCCAACTACGGAGCATGATCCGGTTTTGAAGTTTAAGTCGGCGGATGATACTAAGCTAGTCGATTTCGTTCCTGGCGATTCATCCAAACAGTTTAGCATCAGTGCTAATTTGGATCCTAAGTAGGAAAGTGTGTTCATCGAGTTCATCCGTGAGAACCGGGACATCTTTGCATGGAAACCTTCTAACATGCCAGGTGTACCGAGGGAAGTCACTGAGCACACTCTTAATATTGACCTGAAATTTAAATCAGTTAAGCGGTTTCTCCGTTGTTTTAATTAAGAGAGGTGTAAAGCCATTGGTGAAGAAGTGGCCCAGCTCTTGGCGGCTGGGTTCATTGTTGAAGTTTTTCATCCTGTGTGGTTGGCTAACCTGGTGCTGGTGCTTAAGAAGAATGGCACGTGGGCGTATGTGTGTGGATTACATGGACTTAAACAAGGCTTGCCTAGCTGATCCCATTGCTCTCCCTTGTATTGATCAGATTATTGATGCTACGGCGGGTTGTGAGCGTTTGAGCTTTTTGGATGCTTATTCTGGTTATCATCAGATCAAAATGGCAGTTAAGGACCAGGAGAAGACGACCTTTATCACTCCGTTTGGAGCCTTCTGCTATGTGTCTATGCCTTTTGGGCTCAAAAGCGCCCAGGCAACTTACCAACGGTGTGTGCAAAATTGCCTCCATGATCAAATCGATCGTAATGTGCATGCCTATGTGGATGACATTGTAGTGAAATCCAGAAAGAAGGAAACCTCGATTGATGATTTGAAGGAGACCTTTGACAACCTCCAGGTTTACAAGATGATGCTTAACCTAGCTAAATGTGTTTTCGGTGTGCCAGCCGACAAACTATTGGGTTTCCTAGTTTCGGAACGGGTATTTAGGCTAACCCGGAGAAGATAAAAGCAATCACCTCTCTGGCTATGCCGACATGTATTAATGATGTTCAGCGCGTGGCCGGTCGTATTGCGGCCTTAAGCCGGCTTATAAGCCGGTTGGGTGACAAGGCTATTCCTCTGTACCATATAATGAAGAAGACAGATCACTTTGTGTGGAGTGATGCTGCTGATCAGGCATTCAAGGGCTTGAAGAAACAATTGGTTGAGCCGCCAGTTCTTGCTGCTCCCATTGACAAGGAGCCCTTGCTGTTATATGTGGCTGACAATAGCCAAGCTGTCAGTGTTGCCATTGTAGTGGAAAGGAAGGAAACTGGCAAAGAATATTTGGTTCAACGGCCAGTTTACTACAACGATGGCTTCACTAAGGATTTCAAATTTGATTCCAGGCCTCCCCAGAATGCAAGTTGGTGTCAGACTCATCCCATTGAAGATTCTAAGTATTCTTCTTTGGCTGCAACTATTGTTGCGAGAGTCGTCGATGAAGAAGACGATGCCACTTCACCAACCATGGCTTCACCGCGTCTCAACACTACACCTGGCCCTTCTGCACCACCGAACTCCAACGTCGACCCTGCACCTTCTTCTACTCCTAATGGGCACGAGTAGATGCTCTATGTCTTCAAACCTTTTTGGTCCTTACTGACAAAAGGGGGAGAAGCATATGAGTTTATAATCTTCAAGCGGGTCCATATGGATGGTTGCTATATTTTTTGCCAAGTGATTACAACTCTCATTTTTGATACATTTGGTTCTTTGGGTTGTAACGCTTAAACTTGATGGTCATCTGCTACGTTTTATGCATCTCTGTGATGCGATGATAAATTCCGCATGAAGTCATTCGTAGACGTCCATTGTTCATTATGCATGTAATTCTCTTCACTATATCTGTCGGCGTTCTGGGAACGGGGGTCCCCAGACTTGCCTGCCTGCGGCCCATGGCGTGGCTTTGCTAGCATGCCTATACGACCCATCTTCACCAACAAGGAATCAAGACCTTCACGAGGCGGACGACGCAAGACCTCCGCAAGAGCGCCCTTGCTAGGCTGACTCGCGAGGGGCAGAGAGTTCAAGGCCAGGCAAACCTCGTGAGGTTCTAGTCATGTGAGTCATGATGATAGAGACCAGGCGGGGCGCCAACGCGTGCATCGTCCTTATTTCCTCTTTGGTGCTAAGGGGGCAAGCGCAGGCGCGGAGTACTAAGGCATCAAGCAAAGGTTTCCATATCGGTGCAATGAGACCAAGACCAGTAGGATGGCAAGACGGAGGTCACCATGGAGCCCAAGGCAGCGTCACCACTAGAGCCTTTTGTAGGCGAAGACCACTTTTGTCAGGATAAGCTGTACTAGCCGTCCCCTTTCAAATTGGTCGTTGTTGGCTCCCTTCCCGCTCAATATTTGGGGAGAGGACCAGGGCCTCTATAAATAGGACTAGCCACCACCATAGCTAGGGGGGTCGATCGATTGTGGAGTGAACCAGATCCTCACACACGCAAGTTCATGAAGCACAAGAACACCTCGACCTCAGGAGGCTGTTCTTCCCCTTGTCCTGTTCATCATCAGCACCAGAGGCAATCCACCACCACACTGGAGTAGGGTATTACACCACAATGGTGGCCCAAACCAGTATAAATCTTGTGTCTTTTGTCCTGCGAGTTCATCGAGTTAGTTCGTAAGATCTTAGCTGAGCTAGGACGTGGATTAGTAGGGGGGGGGGAATCTTCACGTGCACCCGAGTGTTCGAACCTTAAGGGTTTTGCCGGAACCCGTGATCCAACATTTGGCGCGCCAGGTAGGGGTGCGCCGAAGCTTCCCTTCCGCCGCTCCGCGTAACGTCGCTTCATCGCCTCCATGGCGGATGCACGCCACGCCCGCGCCAAGCGCCGGGCTGCCCTCCCCACCCGCGTTGCTCAGACGGCCCCTGTCAGCGGGCCACCCCGTCGCTCTCTGTCACCTACCGCCAACGCCACCACCGGCCCGGCGGGGAACCAGCAACAAGCATCCTCGCTGCACCCCTCGGTGCGACAGGATGACCGCACCGCCACTCCATCACTGACTCCCGTTGGTTCATCGTCTCACGCTCGTCGCGTTCCCGCAGACGCACGGGACGCGCTCCTCATGGCGCACGAGCTCCTGCGCTACCACCCAGTCAACGACCTCTATGAAGACTGACTTGACCGCATCGCCGAGCTTGTCCGCACCGCAGGGGGCTTCCCAGCGCCGTCCCACTCTCTGCCTCGCTCTCCGCCAGCTATGGGCGATGCAGCTCGCAAAGCACCTCCGCCACCTCTGCACCAAGACGGCACCCTAGCGCCAAGGCGGGTGGCTCCACGGCGTGACCCACCGCGTCCGGCGCCCGCACGTGAAGAAAGAAGCTGTCAAGAAGTCCCTCGACCGCAAGAGAACGCTCAGCCACTCCTCGCACCACCACGCCAGGATCGTTCGCTGCGGCAAGGCCCCGCGCCGCTTGCCGTAGCGGCGCGCAGGCGCCAAGACCAAGCTCCACCTCCAAGGCAGGCCCTGGTGACCACGGCCAGCTGCCGCGCCTGTTGGAAATATGCCCTAGAGGCAATAATAAAAGCATTATTATTATATTTCCTTGTTCATGGTAATTGTCTTTATTCATGCTATAATTGTGTTATCCGGAAATCGTAATACATGTGTGAATAACAGACACCAACATGTCCCTAGTAAGCCTCTAGTTGACTAGCTCGTTGATCAACAGATAGTCATGGTTTCCTGGCTATGGACATTGGATGTCATTGATAACGAGATCACATCATTAAGAGAATGATGTGATGGACAAGACCCAATCCTAAACATAGCATAAAGATCGTATAGTTCGTTTGCTAGAGTTTTGCAATGTCAAGTATCTTTTCCTTAGACCATGAGATCGTGTAACTCCCGGATACCGTAGGAGTGCTTTGGGTGTACCAAACGTCACAACGTAACTGGGTGACTATAAAGGTAGACTACGGGTATCTCCGAAAGTATCTGTTGGGTTGACACGGATCAAGACTGGGATTTGTCACTCCGTATGACGGAGAGGTATCACTGGGCCCACTCGGTAATGCATCATCATAATGAGCTCAAAGTGACCAAGTGTCTGGTCACGGGATCATGCATTACGGTACGAGTAAAGTGACTTGCCGGTAACGAGATTGAACGAGATATTGGGATACCGACGATCGAATCTCGGGCAAGTAATATATCAATTGACAAAGGGAATTGCATACGGGATTGATTGAATCCTCGACATCGTGGTTCATCCGATGAGATCATCGTGGAGCATGTGGGAGCCAACATGGGTATCCAGATCCCGCTGTTGGTTATTGACCGGAGAGTCGTCTCGGTCATGTCTGCTTGTCTCCCGAACACGTAGGGTCTACACACTTAAGGTTCGGTGACGCTAGGGTTGTGAAGATAAGTATATGCAGTAACCCGAATGTTGTTCGGGGTCCCGGATGAGATCCAGGACGTCACGAGGAGTTCCGGAATGGTCCGGAGGTAAAGAATTATATATAGGATGTGCAGTTTCGGCCATCGGGACAAGTTTCGCGGTACCCGGTATTGTACCGGGACCACCGGAAGGGTCCCGGGGGTCCACCGGGTGGGGCCACCTATCCCGGAGGGCCCCATGGGCTGAAATAGGAGGGAACCCAGCCCATAGTGGCCTGGGGCGCCAGCCCCTAAGGGGCCCATGCGGCCAGGGCTAAGGGGAAACCCTAGAGGGGGCGCCCCCCTTGCCTTTGGGAGCAAGCCCCACCCTAGGCCGCCGCCCCCCTAGTAGATTCCATCTACTAAGGCCGGCGCCCCCCCCATGGCACCCCTATATATAGTGGGGGAGAGGAGGGACTTGACACACCAGCCCCTGGCGCCTCCCTCTCTCCCCGTTACGTCTCTCTTCCTCGTAGTATAGGCGAAGCCCTGCTACTGCGACGCCCTGCATCCACCACCACACCGTTGTGCTGCTGGATCTTCGTCAACCTCTCCTTCCCCCTTGCTGGATCAAGAAGGAGGAGACGTCTCCCGTCCCGTACGTGTGTTGAACGCGGAGGTGCCATCCGTTCGGCGCTGGTCATCGGTGATTTGGATCACGTTGTGTACGACTACATCATCCCCGTTCGTTGAACGCTTCCGCACGCGATCTACAAAGGTATGTAGATGCATCTCGTGACTCGTTGCTAGATGAACTCCTAGATGATCTTGGTGAAATGACTAGGAAATTTCTTTGTTTTCTACAACGTTCTCCAACAGTGGCATCATGAGCTAGGTCTATGCGTAGTTCTTCTTGCGCGAGTAGAACACAATTTGTTGTGGGCGTGGATTTGTCAACTTTCTTGCCGCTACTAGTCTTTTCTTGCTTCAGCGGTATTGTGGGATGAAGCGGCCCGGACCAACCTTACACGTACGCTTACGTGAGACCGGTTCCACCGACTAACATGCACTAGTTGCATAAGGTGGCTGGCGGGTGTCTGTCTCTCCTACTTTAGTTGGAGCGGATTCGATGAACAGGGTCCTTATGAAGGGTAAATAGAAGTTGACAAATCACGTTGTGGTTTTTCACGTAGGTAAGAAAACGTTCTTGCTAGAACCCTAATTCAGCCACGTAAAAACTTGCAACAACAATTAGAGGACGTCTAACTTGTTTTTGCAGCAAGTGGTTTGTGATATGATATGGCCAAAGTTGTGATGAATGATGAATGATCTATATGTGATGTATGAGATGTTCATGCTATTGTAATAGGAATCACGACTTGCATGTCGATGAGTATGACAACCGGCAGGAGCCATAGGAGTTGTCTTTATTCTTTTATATGACCTGCGTGTCATTGAGAAACGCCATGTAAATTACTTTGCCTCATTGCTAAACACGTTAGCCATAGTAGTAGAAGTAATAATTGGCGAGCAACTTCATGGAGACACGATGATGGAGATCATGATGATGGAGATCATGGTGTCAAGCCGGTGACAAGACGATCATGGAGCCCCAAGATGGAGATCAAAGGAGCTATGTGATAATGGCCATATCATGTCACGTTTATTATTTGATTGCATGTGATGTTTATCATGTTTTGCATCTTGTTTACTTAGAACGGCGGTAGTAAATAAGATGATCCCTCATAACAATTTCAAGAAGTGTTCTCCCCTAACTGTGCACCGTTGCTAAAGTTCGTCGTTTCGAAGCACCACGTGATGATCGGGTGTGATAGATTCTTACGTTCACATACAACGGGTGTAAGACAGTTTTACACATGCAAAACACTTAGGGTTAACTTGACGAGCCTAGCATGTGCATAGACATGGCCTCGGAACACAGAAGACCGAAAGGTCGAGCATGAGTCGTATAGAAGATGCGATCAACATGAAGATGTTCCCCGACGTTGACTAGTCCATCTCACGTGATGATCTGACACGGCCTAGTTAACTAGGATCATGTAATACTTAGATGACTAGAGGGATGTCTAATCTAAGTGGGAGTTCATTATAATTTGATTGGATGAACTTTATTATCATGAACATTAGTCTAAAATATTTTACAATATGTCTTGTAGATCAAATGGCCCACGTAGTCCTCAACTTCAATGCGTTCCTAGAGAAAACCAAGCTGAAAGACGATGGCAGCAACTATACGGACTGGGTCCGGAACCTGAGGATCATCCTCATAGCTGCCAAGAAAGATTATGTCCTACAAGCACCGCTGGGTGACGCACCTGTCCTCCCTGCTGAACAAGACGTTATGAACGCTTGGCAGGCACGTACCGATGACTACTCCCTCGTTCAGTGCGGCATGCTTTACAGTTTAGAACCGGGGCTCCAAAAGCGTTTTGAGAGACATGGAGCATATGAGATGTTCGAAGAGCTGAAAATGGTTTTCCAAGCTCATGCCCGGGTCGAGAGATATGAGGTCTCCGACAAGTTCTTCAGCTGTAAGATGGAGGAAAACAGTTCTGTCAGTGAGCACATACTCACGATGTCTGCATTACATAACCGCTTGACTCAGCTGGGAGTTAATCTCCCGGATGATGCGGCCATTGACAGAATCCTCCAGTCACTTCCACCGAGCTACAAGAGCTTTGTGATGAACTTCAATATGCAGGGGATGGAAAAGACCATTCCTGAAGTATTTGCTATGCTGAAATCAGCAGAGGTAGAAGTCAAGAAGGAACATCAAGTGTTGATGGTCAATAAAACCACTAAGTTCAAGAAGGGCAAGGGTAAGAAAGTCTTCAAGAAGGACGGCAAGGAGGTTGCCGCGCCCGGCAAGCAAGCTGTCGGGAAGAAGCCAAAGAATGGACCCAAGCCCGAGACTGAGTGTTTTTATTGCAAGGGAAGCGGTCACTGGAAGCGGAATTGCCCCAAGTACTTAGCAGACAAGAAGGCCGGCAAAACAAAAGGTATATGTGATATACATGTAATTGATGTGTACCTTACCAGTAATCGTAGTAGCTCTTGGGTATTTGATACCGGTGCAGTTGCTCACATTTGTAACTCACAGCAGGAACTACGGAATAGGCGAAGACTGGCAAAGGACGAGGTGACGATGCGCGTCGGGAATGATTCCAAAGTCGATGTGATCGCCGTCGGCACGCTGCCTCTTCATTTACCTACGGGATTAGTTTTAAACCTCAATAATTGTTATTTAGTACCAGCTTTGAGCATGAACATTGTATCGGGATCTCGTTTAATTCGAGATGGCTACTCATTTAGATCCGAGAATAATGGTTGCTCTATTTATATGAGAGATATGTTTTATGGTCATGCTCCTATGGTGAATGGTTTATTCTTTATGAATATCGAACGTAATGCTACACATGTTCATAGTGTGAGTACCAAAAGATGTAAGGTTGATAATAATAGTCCCACATACTTGTGGCACTGCCGCCTTGGTCACATAGGTGTCAAACGCATGAAGAAGCTCCATGCAGATGGACTTTTAGAGTCTCTTGATTATGAATCATTTGACACGTGCGAACCATGCCTTATGGGTAAAATGACCAAGACTCCGTTCTCAGGAACAATGGAGCGAGCAACCAACTTATTGGAAATCATACACACTGATGTGTGCGGTCCAATGAGTGTTGAGGCTCGCGGCGGCTATCGTTATGTTCTCACTCTCACTGATGATTTGAGTAGATTTGGATATATTTACTTAATGAAACACAAGTCTGAAACCTTTGAAAAGTTCAAGGAATTTCAGAGTGAGGTTGAGAATCAACGTGACAGAAAAATCAAGTTTCTACGATCAGATCGTGGAGGAGAATACTTTAGTCACGAATTTGGCACACACTTAAGAAAATGTGGAATAGTTTCACAGCTCACGCCGCCTGGAACACCTCAGCGTAACGGTGTGTCTGAACGTCGTAATCGCACTCTATTAGATATGGTGCGGTCTATGATGTCTCTTGCCGATTTACCACTATCTTTTTGGGGCTATGCTTTAGAGACTGCTGCATTCACTTTAAATAGGGCTCCGTCAAAATCCGTTGAGACGACACCGTTTGAATTATGGTTTGGAAAGAAACCTAAGTTGTCGTTTCTAAAAGTTTGGGGATGCGATGCTTATGTCAAGAAACTTCAACCTGAAAAGCTCGAACCCAAGTCGGAAAAATGCGTCTTCATAGGATACCCTAAAGAAACTATTGGGTATACCTTCTACCTCAGATCCGAAGGCAAGGTCTTTGTTGCCAAGAATGGATCCTTTCTAGAGAAGGAGTTTCTCTCGAAAGAAGTAAGTGGGAGGAAAGTAGAACTAGATGAAGTATTGCCTCTTGAACCGGAAAATGGCGCAACTCAAGAAAATGTTCCTGAGGTGCCAGCACCGACTAGAGAGGATGTTAATGATAATGATCAAGATACTTCTGATCTAGCTCCTACTGAAATTCGAAGGTCCACAAGGACACATTCCGCACCAGAGTGGTACGGCAACCCTGTCTTGGAAATCATGTTGTTAGACAACGGTGAACCTTCGAACTATGAAGAAGCGATGGCGGGCCCGGATTCCGACAAATGGCTAGAAGCCATGAAATCCGAGATAGGATCCATGTATGAGAATGAAGTGTGGACTTTGACTGACTTGCCCGTTGAACGGCGAGCCATAGAAAATAAATGGATCTTTAAGAAGGAGACAGACGCGGATGGTAATGTGACCATCTATAAGGCTCGGCTTGTCGCTAAGGGTTACCGACAAGTTCAAGGGGTTGACTACGATGAGACTTTCTCACCGGTAGCGAAGCTAAAGTCCGTCCGAATCATGTTAGCAATTGCCGCGTTTTACGACTATGAAATATGGCAAATGGACGTCAAAACGGCATTCCTTAATGGTTTCCTTAAGGAAGAATTGTATATGATGCAGCCGGAAGGTTTTGTCGATCCTAAGAATGCTGACAAGGTATGCAAGCTCCAACGCTCGATTTATGGGCTGGTGCAAGCATCTCGGAGTTGGAACATTCTCTTTGATGAGATGATCAAAGCGTTTGGGTTTACGCAGACTTATGGAGAAGCCTATGTTTACAAGAAAGTGAGTGGGAGCTCTATAGCATTTCTCATATTATATGTAGATGACATACTTTTGATGGGAAATGATATAGAACTCTTGGACAGCATCAAGGCCTACTTGAATAAGAGTTTTTCAATGAAGGACCTTGGAGAAGCTGCTTATATATTAGGCATCAAGATCTATAGAGATAGATCAAGACGCCTCAGAGGTCTTTCACAAAGCACATACCTTGATAAGATATTGAAGAAGTTCAATATGGATCAGTCTAAGAAGGGGTTCTTGCCTGTACTGCAAGGTATGAAATTGAGCTCGGCTCAAAGTCCGACCACGGCAGAAGAAATAGAAGAGATGAGTGTCATCCCGTATGCCTCAGCCAAAGGTTCTATTATGTATGCCATGCTGTGTACCAGACCTGATGTAAATCTTGCCGTAAGTTTGGTAGGAAGATATCAAAGTAATCCCGGCAAGGAACACTGGACATCGGTCAAGAATATCCTAAAGTACCTGAAAAGGACTAAGGAGATGTTTCTCGTTTATGGAGGTGACGAAGAGCTCGTCGTAAAGGGTTACGTTGATGCTAGCTTCGACACAGATCTAGATGACTCAAAGTCACAAACTGGATACGTGTATATTTTGAATGGTGGGGCAGTAAGCTGGTGCCGTTGCAAGCAAAGCGTCGTGGCGGGATCTACATGTGAAGCAGAGTACATGGCAGCCTCGGAGGCAGCACATGAAGCAATTTGGGTGAAGGAGTTCATCACCGACTTCGGAGTCATACCCAATGCGTCGGGGCCGATCAAGCTCTTCTGTGACAACACTGGAGCTATTGCACTTGCCAAGGAGCCCAGGTTTCACAAGAAGACAAGGCACATCAAGCGTCGCTTCAACTCCATTCGTGAAAATGTTCAAGATGGAGACATAGAAATTTGTAAAGTACATACGGACCTGAATGTAGCAGATCCGTTGACTAAACCTCTCCCTAGGGCAAAACATGATCAACACCAGAATTCCATGGGTGTTCGATTCATCACAATGTAACTAGATTATTGACTCTAGTGCAAGTGGGAGACTGTTGGAAATATGCCCTAGAGGCAATAATAAAAGCATTATTATTATATTTCCTTGTTCATGGTAATTGTCTTTATTCATGCTATAATTGTGTTATCCGGAAATCGTAATACATGTGTGAATAACAGACACCAACATGTCCCTAGTAAGCCTCTAATTGACTAGCTCGTTGATCAACAGATAGTCATGGTTTCCTGGCTATGGACATTGGATGTCATTGATAACGAGATCACATCATTAAGAGAATGATGTGATGGACAAGACCCAATCCTAAACATAGCATAAAGATCGTATAGTTCGTTTGCTAGAGTTTTGCAATGTCAAGTATCTTTTCCTTAGACCATGAGATCGTGTAACTCCCGGATACCGTAGGAGTGCTTTGGGTGTACCAAACGTCACAACGTAACTGGGTGACTATAAAGGTAGACTACGGGTATCTCCGAAAGTATCTGTTGGGTTGACATGGATCAAGACTGGGATTTGTCACTCTGTATGACGGAGAGGTATCACTGGGCCCACTCGGTAATGCATCATCATAATGAGCTCAAAGTGACCAAGTGTCTGGTCACGGGATCATGCATTACGGTACGAGTAAAGTGACTTGCCGGTAACGAGATTGAACGAGGTATTGGGATACCGACGATCGAATCTCGGGCAAGTAATATATCGATTGACAAAGGGAATTGCATACGGGGTTGATTGAATCCTCGACATTGTGGTTCATCCGATGAGATCATCGTGGAGCATGTGGGAGCCAACATGGGTATCCAGATCCCGCTGTTGGTTATTGACCGGAGAGTCGTCTCGGTCATGTCTGCTTGTCTCCCGAACCCGTAGGGTCTACACACTTAAGGTTCGGTGACGCTAGGGTTGTGAAGATAAGTATATGCAGTAACCCGAATGTTGTTTGGGGTCCCGGATGAGATCCAGGACATCACGAGGAGTTCCGGAATGGTCCGGAGGTAAAGAATTATATATAGGATGTGCAGTTTCGGCCATCGGGACAAGTTTCGGGGTACCCGGTATTGTACCGGGACCACCGGAAGGGTCCCGGGGGTCCACCGGGTGGGGCCACCTATCCCGGAGGGCCCCATGGGCTGAAATAGGAGGGAACCCAGCCCATAGTGGGCTGGGGCGCCAGCCCCTAAGGGGCCCATGCGGCTAGGGCTAAGGGGAAACCCTAGAGGGGGCGCCCCCCTTGCCTTGGGGAGCAAGCCCCACCCTAGGCCGCCGCCCCCCCTAGTAGATTCCATCTACTAGGGCCGGCGCCCCCCATGGCACCCCTATATATAGTGGGGGAGAGGAGGGACTTGACACACCAGCCCCTGGCGCCTCCCTCTCTCCCCGTTACGTCTCTCTTCCTCGTAGTATAGGCGAAGCCCTGCTACTGCGACGCCCTGCATCCACCACCACGCCATCGTGCTGCTGGATCTTCGTCAACCTCTCCTTCCCCCTTGCTGGATCAAGAAGGAGGAGACGTCTCCCATCCCGTACGTGTGTTGAACGCGGAGGTGCCGTCCGTTCGGCGCTGGTCATCGGTGATTTGGATCACGTTGTGTATGACTACATCATCCCCGTTCGTTAAACGCTTCCGCACGCGATCTACAAAGGTATGTAGATGCATCTCGTGACTCGTTGCTAGATGAACTCCTAGATGATCTTGGTGAAACGAGTAGGAAATTTTTTTGTTTTCTGCGACGTTCTCCAATAGCGCCTTCACCCCCGAGCTGCGTAGCGTCGCCTGGCCGGGGAAGTTCAAGCCAGATTTGCCTCCTCGCTATGATGGCACCCCTGATCCCGCGGAGTTCTTGCATATCTACAAGCTGAGCATCGAGGCGGCCAACGGCGACGAGAAAGTCATGGCGAGCTGGTTTCCCATGGCACTCAAGGATGGCGCATGCTGCTAGCTCCAGAACCTGCCTCCAGGCTCGATTTCCTCCTGGGACAAGATGCGCAACCGCTTCATCGCCAACTTCCAGGGCACTCGCGACCGCCCCCCGGTCGCGGGTGACCTACGCCGCATCAAGAAACAACCAGGAGAGACCCTGCAGAAGTACATCCAGTGCTTCAACAGCGTGCGGATTAAGATTCCCAAGGTGACTGACGAGGCCATCATCTCAGCGTTCTCTGACGGCGTCCACGACGTCAATATGAAGGAGGAGCTCGCCATCTGTGAGGAGATGTGCATGACCTTGGATTTGTTCAACATCGCAACCAAATGTGCAAGAGCTAAGGAGGGCCGCCTCTCCCTCCTCGAGCTCCCTGCTCCGGACCTAGAGGAGAAGAAAGCCAAGGCCAAGGATGTGAAGCGCAAGGGAGCAGCCGTGCTCACGGCCGAACCAGACACCAAGTGCGACCGAGGTCTTCCTGAGTCATCCAAGAGCAGCCGACCATTCTGCGCCTTCCATAACCTGCATACCCACAACACCAATGACTGTCAAGAGCTCAAAGCCATTTGAGCAGGATGCTTTGGTCGACGCCCCGAGCGCAGCGACCGGGGCTATGACCGAGGAGGAGGACGTGGTGGCAGACGCTGGGACGATTGTGGCCCGCGCCAGGAGTGGCATGACCGACCTCGTGACGACCGCTGGCAGGATCAGCCTCGCGAGGGCGCCTCGAGGGACCAGCCTCGTGAGGATCGTCCTCAAGGCAATGCTGGCCTTCCTCCACTACCGCCACCACCCAGAAGGAATGACGACCACCATCAAGACGAGGGGGCTGGGGGCTTCCAGGAGCCGCGAGCTATCGCCTGCATCTTGGGCGGAGCTCAAGCCCCAGCCTCGCAGCGTATCTTCAAACAGTTTGCTCGTGATGTGAATGCAGTTCTCCCTAAGCTCGAGGCCACACACCCACTCAGATGGTCCAAGTGCCCCATCACGTTCAGTTCGACAGATTAGCTCAAGTGCGCAGCTACTGTAGGCATCCTCCCAATGCTTTGTTCACCAGTCATCAGCAACGTGCAAGTTACCAAGACCCTCATCGATGGTGGCGCGGGGCTCAACGCCATGTTCGTCGACACGTTCGACAACCACCAAGTGCCATATGACCAGCTTCAGCCTACCAAGCCTTTCTCAGGAGTGACCGGCGGCTCTACTACCCTGATCAGGCAGGTCCGCCTCCCTGTTACCTTCAGGGAATGCAACAACTACCACACTGAACTCATCGACTTCGACGTCACCTACATCTGCCTTCCATACAATGCCATCCTTGGGTATCCAGCCCTGGCCAAGTTCATGGCGGTGACCCATCACGGCTACAATGTCCTCAAGATGCCGGGAAGCAGCGGAATCATCACAGTCCCGTGCGAAGAAAGAGACGCGGTGTGCTCCCTCGAGCGTGCCTTCCAAGCTACAACAATCGATGGCCCCGACAGCTAGGGTGAGCGCCCTCCTGAGGCCACCCCCAAGAAGAAGAAGCAGCAGCAGCGCCTCGTCAGGATCGGCGCCCGCGCCTGGGGCGCCTCCCTCCATCGCATAGGAAGGCGCACCCAGCGCCCTCTCGGGCAGGGCTCGGGTGCTCTCTTCTGGAGGGCCTCAAACTTTTCCAGCATCACGAGGGAGGTGCTTGGGCACCAATTGGAGTCGTGCTTTGCGGCACGTTTCCCTCAGGAGAACACATGGCAAGGAGTACCCACCATTCAGGAGTTCATAACCAAGACCACTAAGGATCTGCAAGACATAAGGACCATACGTAGCGGCCACCGCTCACCACGCGCACCCCCCCATCTAGGCGAGGATGCCGGGCTACGCGTCTGCATCGACGTCCCATGGCTCAACCGGGCTGCCTCTCAGGAGCTTTTCTGGCCTTCGCGCGTGGGACACTGCGAGGGCCCACCTCACAGCTATGTTCGCATGCCTTTCGGCCCGCCGAACGTGGCGACCGCCTATCAACGCAACCTGTGAAGCATCCCGGCGGCTCAGGAGGCCAGGCACCACGCTGTGCTGACGGAGATGAAGACGGTCCTCAAGGAACCCCCTAAAGCCCCAGAGCCTCCTGAGGCTCGGGGCCCTGGTGGCTCATGAGGAGTAGACCCTTCGCCGCATACCTTCAGCTGCCCCAACTCTCCTTCATCAACAGAACCAGGTGACATTTTCCAAGTTCATTCAGCCGGGAGTGCCCCCAGGGCTGCATCATTCCCAGGCTGCGTGGGTCCGTCCCTGCGGCATGTATCCCTTTTTATGTCTTTATATTACCTTGTTGGGGGCGCCCCTCGGGCCGCATCATCCCCAAGCCGCTCGGGCCGGACCCAGTGGCATGCATCTTCCCTGCATTTACCTGAGCTAGGTTGCTTTCCATGCTTGATCTATTTATGACTATCACCTGCTTGATTGCCACCCACCATGGGAGCTGCGCGCCGGCCGTCTTTCTTAACGACCCTTCGCGTTGTCTAACCATCTCGCAGGACCAAGACAGCGAACAAGAACCAAGACCAGGTGCAACCCGCCTTGAGATAAGGCCTCGTGAGTCCCGCGCTAGCTCACGAGTGCCCAAATACACCGTGTCTAGCCCTGCCATGCAAGCCATGTGTCAGGGCGGGGTTGTTCACGCCCCGAGGGCTCTCTGCAGTAGGGTGTCCCCCTCCCACACCCTAATGGAGGCACCATGCTCCGTGCTGGCCGTCGACACTACCGAGGAGCGGCTATGTCCGTGCACAAGCGAAAGCACTATGCTCCGCGCTAGTGATAAACAAATGAGAGCGGCCTCACGGCCGCACCAACCTCAGGGAGCCCCAGAGCTCAGTGTCCGGCCTCACCGCAATGCCTCCCCTCGGGAGAGCCGCACGAGGGGGCTGGGCACGGGGGCTGCGCTTGGGTCGCGCCCAAGCGTACGCCACCCAACCAGGTCCTCCGGACCTAGTCGTCGCACGCCCCTCCCGAGCCGAGCCTCGGCGAGGGCAAAGGTATGGAGAATGTTTGCACGTCAAGGGGGACTCCTGAGCATCGCGACTCAGGAGCCTAACTGGTCATGTAGCCCCTCACTCCTTGGTCCGTCCTGATCTCCGGTCGGCCCAACGACGGTTGAGGTATGCGCGGGGCCGGGCTCTGTCGACGTAGAACATTAACCTATCCTCGCGTATCCTTCCTATAAGCTGTTTGCACGTCAAGGGGGACTCCTGAGCATCGCGACTCGGGAGCCTAACTGGTCACGTAGCCCCTCACTCCTTGGTCCGTCCTGGTTTCCGGTCGGCCCAACAGCGGTTGAGGTATGCGCGGGGCCGGGCTCTGCCGATGCAGAACACAAAGCAAATAGGAAGAAAATTGCAAAATCTGAAAGCAAATATTACAAGACATGTTGTTCTCACAATATCAAACGCGAGTTTAATGCCTCCACGAGGCATGGTGCAGGTTGCAGGAATAAAACAGAAAAGCAGCCGCAGGTCACCCTGGACACCACTGGCACCTGCGAGAGTTGCCCCCTCCTAGGTAGCGTCGCCTTCACCAACATCACCGGTCGAGGGCGCGGGGGCGAAGGCGTCGAACTTCTTCACCAGGGCCTCCACTTGACCCTTCACGGCTACGGCGGCAGCTGCGCAGTGTTCATCAGCCACAGGCTCCAGCAGCTCATCAAGACGAGCACCGGGGTCATGAAGGTGCAGGTGGCTGAAGACCCACATCGGCGCGCCTAACGAAAGGACGCGAGCCTCTGCCTTCGCCATGGGGCCGATGCCCTCCACGACTTCCTCGAGCGCCTTCACCAAGAAGGGAAGCAGCTGAGCAGGGCCATCCTCGTCAGTGGTCAGCGGCCTCTCCAAGCCCTTCTTGTACAACGACTTTAGCGCCGCGTGGGACCTCTCCTCGAGGAGCGAGAAGGCCGCGCGATCTTCAGCTAGGACCTTCGCCTTGGCGTCAAGATCGGCCTCCTTTGCCCTCGCCTTCCGCTCCAACTCCTCCAGCCGGCTGCGCTTCGCGGCCTGCACCTTCGCCAGCTCTCCCAACTTGGCGTCGCGGCCCTTGATGGTGTCCTCCCGAGCCCTCATCTCCTCCTCCTTCGCCTGGAGGCCACCTGCATCTTCCGCATGCTGGTTGCGCAGGCCCTTCAGCTCGTCCTCCAGCTCTCGGCAGCGGCCGCGGGCGGCCTCAACGTCCTTTAGTACCACCTCATGATAGGCCGCAGCTTGGGCGGCGGCCTGCTTCTCCTTCTCGGAGGCCGCCACGGCCTGGCTCAGTGATGCTCGAACCACCAAGTCGGAGTGAAGCCAGCCAGAGTAGGCAGAATTCCAAGCGCCCGGCCACCAGGCGCAGGTCCGCGCCCTGGAGATCTTCCCGTAGCTGAGCTATCTCTAAAAGGGTGTGCTCCAAGATAGCAGAGGAGGCAGAAGAACCTGGGAATAATTCTGCGGAAGGAGGAAGAGGCATCGTCACCATGGCCTGAGGGGCAGGAGGCTCCTGAGCCTTCAGGACCTCATCAGCCGTGCCGGACACCGGCACCTCCTGAGCCAGCGGCACTTCGGGGGCTGACTCTTCTCGAGGATGCTCCACCGGGCCTCGCGAGGATGACTGGGCTGGAGAAGCACGAGCACCATCCTCACCTTTGCTCATGAAGAGGGGCGCGGTCGCAGGAGGCGACACGGACTCAAGTGGCACCACCTCGCTCTCCCTTCTCCTCTTCGCCGCAGTCGACAACTTGGTTACACAACAAGGAAAGAGAGTCGGAAACGAGCATCAACAGCAGGAACAAGGCGAGGCGGGGCACTTACTAGTCCACAACAACATAGTCCACCTTCCACTTGGTGAGCTTGAACCCTAAGAGCGTCCCGACTCGAGGCGCGGGCGCACCAGCCAGAAGCTGAAGCAGGAGCAGCGGTTGAGCTGGAAGCAGCTCCAGCCGGCACTAGAGCAGCAGCAGAATCTCGGGAGATTAGCGCCTACCTGCTCCTCGTCGGGATCACTGCCTGTTCCTCCTTCTCCATGGGAGCGTCGGTCTCATCATCGTCAGGGAAGGCGCGGAGGATGTCAGCCTTACTCAGGGGGAGGTCTCCCCCGTCCCTTCAGGGGTCACCTCCGAGTCTCCTCCTCCTCTTCTTCCTCCCCGCGGGACTCACCAGAAGACAGCTCCACCGGCTCGGCGCCGCAGGGGCCCCGGTGAGCACCGGCGGCACCAGTCCATGCCCGTCAAAGGTCGGCTTGGAGGCCACGATCAGCGCCCCATCTTTGTGGTGGAACAAGGGAGTAAATACATTCAGCGGATACTCCTGATCGTCCCCAACCAGGAGGCGGAGAGCTGTGGTCAACTCCTTGTCAGACAAGGCCTGCGAGCTCAAGCGAACCTTGTCCTCTTCATCCCCAAGTCCCCACGAGGGGCATGCGCGGGCCTGGAGCGGGGCCACACGCAGCACCAGGAATTCCCTCAGGAGCATGGCCCCTGTATTCTTTGCCGCCTTCGCGTTGCCAGGCTTCAGGTCAGACTTCAACTGCTCCAGCACCAACGTCGCCCGCTCGTCGGTGAGCTGCACGTAGGACCACCCCTTGTCGGGCTAGGGCCTCTCCGTCAGCAGTGCCAAGCGCGGGTGGACGCACTTGGCACCCATCATGACCCATTTGGCCCTGAGGTTGTCGGCCTTCTTCCCGGTATTCAAGATCGAGTTGGCCTTGCCGGCCGTGGTGAAATTGGCGCACCCGGAGATATGGCCCTCGCTGGCACGGAGGAAGAAGAAGTGGCGCAACAGAGCCATGGACGACATCATGCCCAGATACGCCTCGCAATAGTAGGCGAAGATGGACAAGAGAAGGATGGAGTTGGGATGGAGATACAGCGCTTGCAGTCCGAAGTGATCAAGGACCTCGTAAAAGAAGTCAGAGAAGGGGGGAACCAGCCCGGCGGTGTCGGGTGGTAGGTGCGGCATATGCCAACGGGTGGCTTATCATTGTGGGAGCCAGTAAGACATCGCCAGTTCCTGGAATCGGGATGAGGCGAAGACATGCACGCCGGCGAATCTTACCCAGCTTCAGGGCTCTCCGTCGAGATAACACCCCTACTGCTGCTCTACGGGGTCTCCGCATGATCACTAGATGAACAAGTAGCTACACGATGCTCCTTGAGCTGTTCGGCGAGAGGAGGAAGAAGGGCACGGCTCGCTCTCTTCTCCTCCCTATGTGGTGTCTAAGACTAGCAGGGATCAACCCTTAGCATGGGTGTCCTGGGGGGTTTATATAGGCCTACCCCCCGGGGGTACAATGGTAATCCAGCTGGGCGTGGGGCCCAGCCATCTGTGTCTACACTCGTCAGCTTCTGTGCCGGCTGCTGGGGCCCGCCGGCTGTCGGCTCCTTTGTCGACAGGCAGGCCCCACTGTCTAGGGCCCGGTCGGGGGCTGGTTACTGTTGCTCAATCCTGGTGACGAGGGCTTCGCCGAGGTGGGCGTGGCTACAGTGCCGCCATTCGGCGGGTGATCGTTGTAGCCTCACTGCGTCTTGTCTCCTTAATGGGGCGTCTCCTTCGAGGGAGGTGGCAAGCTGGCTATGGAGAGCCGGCTTTGTCTTGGGCCGACTGGGGGAGGCCTGGCCGCCTTCAGGTGTCTCTCTACCCGAAGGGGCCCACCGGCCGTGGGCCATACTGGCGGCCCGTCGTGGATGACATCAGGGTCACCGTGGCAATAGTGCCGCGCCGGACGGGCCATGTCCACCCGTACGGCGCACTGTGCCGGGCATGCTCCGGGATTCGGGGGTGGCAGGCTTTACTGTAGCCACGCCCCGTCACATCACCGTTACATGGATGCAGACTTCGAGGGTACGATCTTGACCGCTTTGTGGGAGCCGGCCTCTTGGAGTCGGCCTTCTTGCGGCCGGCTTCTCGGAGCCGACCCTCCCACGGCTTTCTTCATGAGGGCTGAAGTTGGGCCGCCTTCCGATAGTCGACCTGGGAGGCAGCTGGCAAGGGGAAGGCGGCCCCGCATCTTGGGTTCTTGAGGGCCGGATCGGCTCGTAATTTTTTCAGAAGGGCCAGGGGAGCCGGCTAGGCTACCCGTGGTCATTTACTCCGACAGTAGTCCCCGAAGCTGATCGAGCTTCGAGGCTGACAAAAAGGACGAGAAGCTTGGTCAGCTTCCTATCCCGAGGGGCTGGCTCTGCTTGTGCGCGCCGTCTTCGGAAAGCTCCGTTTCTCGTGGGCGGGAACGCGGGTCACCCTGCGAGCTGACCGCGTGCCATCCCGCGGGCCACGTGGCAGGGATATCCTGCCAACGCACGCATGCGACGGGACGCCGCCGCAGGCCCGGGCCCGCCACTCGTAGGCCTTGGCCCGAGCGTGGATCTTCTGCGGCCCACGCGGACCGCTCGCCTTCCTGCGGCGGTTTTATTATTTGCCATCAGGGCACAATAATCACGGGACGTGGGGGAGTTGGCGCAGTTGATCCCCATGTTCCCCCACGCCACGCCTCCTCAGCTCCGCCGCACGGGTCTATAAGTAGGAGGAGGAGGGGGAGCGGCAAAGGCTCGCACGCTCTCCCTCACTCCGCCCCTTCTCGCCTTCCTTCTTCTTCCCTTCGCCGCCGCAGCAACCCGTTGCCACGCCGTTCCGCCGTCGGGCCTCTTGGTTCCTTTGGTCCTGCCGTAGCGGGGTCGCGCGCGTCAACGCCGTCGCTTCGTCTTGCTCCCCGCCGCATCGCTCCCATGGCGCTGTCGAGGTCGTGGGATGGCTCCAACGTCCACGAGGACCACGTCGAGTTCCTCCGCTGGACGAGGCACCTACCGGGCGAGAACTTCGTGCGGGTTCATCGGGCGCCGAAGAGGGAGATCTCGCTGGTGCCGGAGGAGGGCGAGCGGGTGATCTTCCGCTTGCACTGCCAACGCGGCTTCGGCCTCCCGGCGAGCGGATTCCTTGGAGCTTTCCTTGAATTCTACCACCTCCAGCCACATCACCTCACGCCCAATGCGGTGATGCTACTGTCGGCTTTCGTCACCCTGTGCGAGGGCTTTCTTGGTGTTCTCCCCACTCTCGAGCTCTGGGGGGAATTCTTCCAGAGCAAGCTCGGCACCGTCGTCGCCGGCGTGCCCGCCCCCTGCGGAGCCTTCATTGCCCTGAGGCGGACGGGCGAGAACAATCCGTTCTCGCCCATCCCGCTGATCCAGTCGGTGAAGCTCTGTCAGAAGTCCTACTTTTACGTGAAGAACGTCGCCCAGCAAGGCGACTACGTCAACCTGCCGGCTTACGTAGCCGGCCCGCTGGCTGGGAGGCAACCTTCGTGGAGCTACCGGGCCAGGTCGCTGTCTCAGGCCGGGAACGCAGCCGTCTCCCGGCTTCGGGTGATGATCCAGTCGGAGGGCCTGACCGGAGCCGACTTGGTGGCCGCCTTCGTGGAGCGCCGAGTACTTCTGCTCCAAGGCCGGCCTCACATGATTTGCCAGATGAGCGGCCACTTCGACCCGTGCCGGCTGAGCACCAGGGGGATGCCTCATGCAGAGGTGTCTTACATGGTGAACTACATCTCCAACTGCAAGCTCGCCGAGGATTGGCGATACGGCAAGGGGCCGTATTCCCGCGCCAACCCTCCGCCTGCCGTAAGTTTTTCTTCTTTTTCTTCCTTTTTGTAGCCGGCCTCATGATAGCCGACCTCTGATCAGTTGGTTTGCCCTTAGCAGAACCCTCTTCTTCCACCGACGGCCGGGGCCGCGGGGGTAGAGTGTCAGCTCCTCCCCGACCGCACGGTGGACGACGCTGACGATCCAGACCTGGGAGCGGCTGCCATCGAAGACGCCATCATGGGGGAAGGCGACGAGGCAGGAGGCGCGGGGCCCGGAGCCGGCTTCGAGGACTGGCTGGACGACGACGAGGTCGAAGCCGACCCGCACCACTAGCCGGCCCCTGATCATCAAGGCGCGTGCTCGTCTGCCGCGCCGGCTGCCCGTGGCGGCGCGCAGAAGCACCGGGCCGCGTCGACCTTCTTCGGCAGTCGGCCGAAGAAATCCAAGGCTTCCACGACGGTGACCAAGCGGGATGAGGCGGCAGCGAAGGCGGCCTGCTTCCGCAAGGCGGTGAAACAACCCTAGGCGATCTCGGCGTAAGTCGTCGAACGTCTTGCATATTTTATATATAGTTTTTTGTTGTTTTCCTTTTTGACCGAAGCTCTTCTAAACCCTTCTTTGCTTGCCGGATAGGGCGTCGCTTTCCCTTGAGCAAGGTCCTGGCGGCTCCGTAGTCGGGCCGACTGGAGGGTCCTCAGGCTCCCGTCGCGTGGATCCCCGCGCCGACCTTAGGGAGGCCACGGAGTGGAACACACGGGAGGCGCGGGAGGAGCGGCAGGCGGCGGAGCGAAAGACCGCCCAGGCGGCGAAGGAGCAGGCCGATGCGGTGGCCAAGGCCCGGGCGGAGGCGGCAGCCGCGGAGACGGAGGCGGAGGCCTCGCGCAACCAGCCTCCGCTGCTCGTCGTTCCCCTCCGCGCCGTGGCCCCCGACATCCCCGTGCCCCCGTCGGAGGAGGTCGACCAAGACCCGCCGGTGACGGAGAGGAGGGAGGATCACGTGGTCTCCGTGGAGGGGGCACCGCAGACTGCGCCGACTGGAGCGGGCCAAAGTGGCCAATCAGCCGCGGCGCCAGAGCAGCCGGCCGAAGGTGCGCCGGAGGCAGGAGCCGGCCTCGAGGTGCAGCCGACATTGCACCGGCGCGCAGGGGAGGCACCTCCGCGCCAGAGCCGCATCGAGCTGCGGGCGCAAGCCAGACGGCGGAGGCCCTGGAGGCGGCCATCATCAGCACGTTCGAGTGGACTCCCAGCGGGGGGACGGGCGAGCTGAACGCGGTGGCCCAGGAGGTCCGGAACTGGCTGCAAGCCCAAGCCGCCTCGCTGTAGCGATACACCCAAGAGTTCCCCGCGATGCGGGCCGTCATCCGGGTGATTCTTCTAACCTTGGTTGTTTTGCTCTTTTGATTTCTTCCGTGGGGGCGCGTCAACGCACCCACTGGGTGTAGTCCCCGAGTTCCGAGTCGGCTGCTACGCAAGCGGCTTGGAACTTACTAGGTCCTGACAACTATCTTATTCTCGCCTCCTGTCTGATCTTCCAGGAGTATCATAACCTCCGCACTACTTCCTTCAACTCCCCGGCTCAGGAGCTGGGCCGGAGAACCGAAGACCTGACCAGCAGCCAGAGTGCGTGCTTTGTTTCGTTCATCTCCTGTGGGGGCGCGTTAGTGCACCCACTCGGTGTAGTCCCCGAGATTCAGGTCGACTGCTGAGCAGCCGGGTCGGATCTTCCTTGACGACTTCTTCCTTATTAATTTTTCCTTTGTCTTTATGCTTGCAGGAGACAATGCCGACTTGAGGGGGCAGCTCAGCGGGGCCCAGGCTGCCCTTCACGCCAAGGAAACCGAGTAAAACGCCTTGGTCCTGGAGCGTGACCGCCTGGCCAAGAAGTTGGCCGACCAGGAGGAGAGCCACAAGGCGGCCCTAAAGAAGGCGCGGGACAAGGAGGATGCCCTGAAGGCCGAGTTCGAGACCGAAGCGGCGGGCTGGGCTGAGGCGAAGCAGGCACTGAGCGAGGGCTTCGGTCGCATTGAGGATTTGATCGATGGTAAGCGCCTTCCTCACTCCTTGCTTGCCCCTTGCCCCTGATTTGTGTTGTGACTTGTGCTGCTTTTTGTTCTCTGCGCAGACTACTTTCCTAGCTACTCCGTCTTTGCCACCCGAACCATCAAGGCCCATCGCAAGGCGCGCCAGTAGGCGGGGGCTGAAATCGCGCCGGATGCGAGCCGGATGCTTGAGGAGCAACTCTTGGCGGTCCAAGCCCGGCTGCAGCCGGCTCACCATATGCTCCGCCGCCTCCAGCACACCAGGGCGCAGGTGTTGGCCGCCCTCTGGCCAGGCGAGACGATTCCTTGCACCCTGAGTCAGACTGCCGACTGGCTAGAGGTTGCGGTTGGCCGCTTCGAGGCCTGGAAGGCATCGGCGGCCCGGCTTGGGGCTGGGCGGGTGCTGGAGTTCGTCCGAGCCTGGTATCCAGGGCTGAACCTAGACTAGCTGCGCACCTGGCGGCTGGAGGCCGACGAGGAGATGGAGGAGGTGTGGCCGGCTATCGCTCAGCGTGCTTCGACAATCGCCGAGTGCACTGACATCAATGTCTTCGCTCCTGAAATAAATGACGACGGTGTTGCCCAGCCTGAGGAGTGGTTTGGGCTGGACCCCGCGGCGGGTGAGGACTCAGCAGAGGAGATTGCCTCCAGCGATGAAGGCGAAGACGACGAAGGAGAGGAAGGCGAAGACGTTGAGCCGGCCGGTGAAGCGGTCAGCCAGCCTCAGCCCGACCGTGCCTCCAAGAACGAGGCGCGCGCAAGCGCGCCTTCTGCGGGAGGCGGTGATCATGCCGAGGTTCACCAGCCGGCCACTCCTCCAGCCGGCACTGCCGTCTCCACCGACTTGCCCGACTCGCCAGTCGCTCCCCTGGCTTAATCTGCCATCCTTGCTTTTCCTGTTTGTTACCCTTTGAACGTTTTTTTATTAAACTTGCACAGTTCCACCCACTGGGGGTGTATTCGAACTATGTTGAATGCTGGCCTTTTGAAGGTCTTTTGTGTAAATATGATTATGTGCGTGTTTGGTTTCCATTCACGTCTGCTTTTTATCCTTAGGTTGTTTCCTTTGCCGCCTTCCCCTTTTGGGGAGGCAAGTACTCAAGCTTTCTTAGATTGAAGTGAGGTGAATGGAAGCCGGCCGGCCGGCTACTCTGGTAGTCGTTCGGTGGTGGGAGAAAAACCGGCTTTTGTTATATTAGTCCGTTAGTCCCTAGCCGTTTTTCGTGTGGGCGTCCTTTCCTGCCTTTAACTCTTGCTAGCCGGACAGCCGGTTCTTCGAACTGCGACTTTTGGCAAGAGAAGGCATGGGTGCCGGCACACTACTTGTCTGACCGCGGGTAGGACTTCTAATATAACTCCAGGCGGTCAGTCCCCGGGCCGACTAGTCGAACCCGGTGCCGGACGAAAAAAAGTGAATGTAATGACAAGGTCATGAGCATAATATTCTTCGTTTATAGATAAACGATGGCAGTCCCCGAGCTCTCCTCGGGGGGCCTATTGTCTCATACTTAGTACAAAAGTTAGCGTGATACATACTACATTTCAACTATAAAATCTTCGGAGGAGGTTGGCGTTCCATGGTCGTTCCGACTCCTTGCCGGAATCATCTCTCTTGCATGCCTTTAGCTTCTGTGCGTCTATTAGGTAGTAGGAGTTGTTGCCTAAAGCTCTGCTGATGACGAAGGGGCCCTCCCAAGGGGCCGAGAGCTTGTGCTGGCCGGCTGTTCACTGGATCAGCCGGAGCACAAGATCGCCCTCTTGGAAGGATCTTGGCTTGACCTTTCGGCTGTGGTAGCAGCGCAGGCCCTGCTGATAGATGGCGGACCGGCTGAGGGCTAATAGCCGGCCTTCTTCCAACAGGTCGACGCCGTCTTCTCATGCTTCCTTGGCCTCCACCTCCGTGTACATGGTTACCCGAGGCGAGTCGAACTCGATGTCGGTTGGGATGACCGCCTCGGCACCATACACGAGGAAGAAAGGAGTGAAGCCGGTTGACTTGTTTGGGGTAGTGCGCAGACTCCAGAGGAAGGCCAGCAGTTCATCGAGCCAACAGCCGGCCGAACGCTCCAGTGGTACGACCAGTCGGGGCTTGATGCCAGCAAAGATGAGGCCGTTGGCTCGCTCGACCTGGCCGTTTGACTGCGGGTGGGCAACGGACGCTAAGTCCAACCGGATGCCCTGCGTCGCGCAGAAACGTGCCAAGGCTCCCTTGGCGAAATTCGTGCCATTGTCGGTGATGATGCTGTGTGGCACGCCGTATCGAGTTGTTATATCTGCGATAAATGTCACGGCAGTCGGCCCATTCAGCTTCTTCATCGGCTTCGCCTCAATCCATTTGGTGAATTTGTCCACAGCAACAAGAAGATGTGTCATGCCGCCGCGCGCCGTCTTGAATGGGCCCACCATGTCCAGTCCCCAAACAGCGAAGGGCCAAGTGAGGGGAATGGTCTTGAGTGCAGAAGCCGGCATGTGTTGCTTGGAGCTGAAGAGTTGGCACCCTTTGCAATGTTTAACTAACTCCTTGGCGTCATCCAAAGCAGTCGGCCAAGAGAAACCATGGCGGGAAGCTTTGGCGACGAGTGATCTTGAGGCCGCATGGTGGCCGCATTCTCCTTGGTGGATGTCTCTGAGGATTGCAATGCCCTTCTCTTGCTCGACACATCACTGGAGGACTCCAGTGACACTACGCTTGACGAGCTCTCTGTTGACGATTGTGTATGCTCTAGCTCGGCGTTGGACTTGCCTTGCCTCTGCTTCGTCAGCCGGCAGATCTTGATTTATTAGGAAGTTCAGGATGGATTGAGACCATGATGGAGCTGTGACTTCTTCTATTGCCAACACGGTTACTGCGACCAGGGCGGGCGGGCTGGGTGGTGAAATGCTGGAGTCGGCCGCCGCCTGTTGTGTTGGTGCATTCTTTGGGCCGACTACCGCAGTCCCTGAGCCGGGTGTGGCGGTCCCCGGGCCGGGCATAACTACGGAAGTCGCCGAGCCGCCTACTGATGTCCCCGGGCCGACTATAGAAGTCCCCGGGTCACCTGCTTGGTTCTTCGAGCCGGACCCGGCTGCATCGGGGTCAGGCGGCACGAAGATGGAATCAGACTCTGGAGACGTCTTGAGGAGGCTGAGACGTCGGTTGGTATTGCTTGCCGAGTGGAGCCTATTTGAGCCAGGGCATCAGCTGGCTCGTTGTCGGCTCGCGGTACGTGGAGGAACTCGCATCCTTCAAAATACCCACTGATCTGCTGAACGAGGAAGCGGTAGCTTGCCATATTTGCGTCCTTGGCGTCCCAGTTGCCGGATGATTGCTGGACCACCAAGTACGAGTCGCCATAACATAGGATCCGGCGGATGCCGAGTTCTTTGGCAAGCCGGAGCCCGTGTATGAGCGCCTCGTACTCGGCCATGTTGTTGGAGGCGGCAAAGTGAATTTGCAGTGTGTATCTGAGCTTGTCGCCTTTGGAAGAGGTGAGGATGACGCCGGCTCCCAAGCCGGTGCGCATCTTGGACCCATCGAAGTGCATGCGCCAATGAGTGGAGTCGGGAGCTGGCGATAGGTACTGGGTCTTGGCCCAGTTGACGAGGAAGTCGGCCAATGCTTGGGACTTGATGGCGGTGCGAGGCTGGTAGAAGATCATGTAGGGGGCCAGCTCGATGGCCCATTTCGCCACCCGGCTAGATGCATCCCGGCTACCTATGATCTCGGCCAGCGGGGCGATGCATACAACCGTGATGGGATGCTCTTGGAAGTAGGGCTTCAGCTTCATGGCGGCAAAGTACACGCCATAGCACATCTTCTGGTAGTGCGGGTAGTTGTGCTTCGAAGTAGACATCACCTCGCTCAAATAGTACACCGGCCTCTGGACCGGCTGGGCTCGGCCCTCTTCTGGGCGTTGGACTACGATGACGGTGCTGACCACCCGGCTGGTTGCGGCAATGTAGAGGAGCATGGGCTCTTTCTCAGTCGGCGCCACGAGGACAGGCGGCGTGGCCAGCATCTTCTTCAGCTCGTGAAAAGCTTGGTCGGCTTGGTCATTCCACTCGAAGTGGTTGGTCTTCTTCATGAGGCGGTAGAGGGGAAGAGCTTTCTCTCCGAGCTGGCTGATGAAGCGGTTCAGGGAGGCCAAGCATCCCGTAAACTTCTGGACGTCTTGAAGTTTGGTGGGAATCGCCATTCTCTCAATGGCCTTGATCTTTACTAGGTTGCATTCGATACCGCGTTCGGAGACCAGGAAGCCTAGGAGCTGGCCGGCTGGCACTCCGAACACGCATTTCTCGGGGTTGAGCTTGATTTGGAACCAGCGCAGGTTCTCAAATGTTTCCTTGAGGTCTTCCAGCAAGGTGCCGCGCTTCTCCGTCTTCACCACAATGTCGTCTACGTAGACGTGGGCATTTCTGCCGAGCTGCTTGAGGAGGCACTTCTACATGCAATGCTAAAAAGTGGAACCGGCATTTCTCAAGCCGAATGTCATAGTCAGGTAGTAGAAAGCTCGGAATGGTGTGATGAAGGCGGTCTTCAGGCGGTCTACCGGATCTAACTTTATCTGGTGGTATCCTGAGTAAGCATCCAAGAAACTCAACAGCTCGCATCCGGCCGTGGAGTCTATCACTTGGTCAATCCTCGGCAGGGCAAAGGGATCTTTGGGGTAGGCCTTGTTGAGGCTCGTGTAGTCTATGCACATGCGCCACTTGTTGTTCTTCTTTAGCACGAGGACCGGGTTGGCAAGCCACTCTGGAAAGAAAACTTCCATAATGAAGCCGGCTGCCAGAAGCCGGGCTATCTCCTCTCCCACTACAAGAAATATGTCAACTTATGACCTTCTGTCAGTGACCCTCGAAGAATTGGTCATAAATTTATGACCATTTTAGACGAATTGGTCAAAAGCTGTTCAGGGGGCTCCAAACCCTAAACCATTGCGATCATTTTGGTCAAAAAGGTCGTAATTTCCTTACACGAAATGGTCACAAAGCAAACAGTGCTAGTCCACTGCCTTATTTCTAGTTTTTAATGACCAATATAGATGGTCATAGCCTTGTAGATTGTGGTGGGTTGTGATGACTAGGCGCCATCTCATCAGTTTTGCCTATGTGTCATGTCCATGTGGCAGTTTTTGCCCTAGGTTGTGAAGCAACCTATATTTCTATCATTCCCAAAATTCCCAAAAAAAATCTCATAAATTATTTGGGGCGTATCTTCATCAAATATGTTAAAATCCTTCCTTGCCTAGTTCAAAACTAATTCAACAATATTCATTTTCCTATTCTGTTCACAAAAACACTTTATGAAGGAAGTGCTATTTATATATTCTTGATTGCCCTCGGAATTTTTGGGCACTCTTTCCTATCCAAATTATTACCGCATGACAAAATTCAGCTCCATTTGCCTAGCAAATCTTCCTCGGCAAATTTCCAAAGTTTTTGTCCACCTAGAAGCATTGTGAAGGAAGTACCTTTTTTATATCTCTAAATGACATGAAATTTATACAGTTCCTTCATTTGCCCAAATTATCAACCTCCTCCAAATTGTAGCGCAGTCAAATCATCTATGTGAGCCCAGGTTCAATTTATATTTTATGGCCAAATTGGCACGTTGCAAAGCAATTGTTATATAGACCCCTCCTATTACCCTCAAACTTTTCGGGCACTCTTCCATACCCAAATCATTGCCACATGATAACATTCAGCTCAATTTTCCTAGTAAATCTTTCTCGGGAAATTTCCAAAGTTTCTACCTCGAGAGAAGCTTTGTGAAGTAAGTACTATCTAGGCTTACCCAAATGATCTGAAAATTTACCAGCGCATGACCATACCTAAGTAACTTACCTACACCAATTTTGAGATCATTCCATTCATCCAATCTCTCTCACTAGTTTTCCCAAGTTTCTGTCCATAGAAGAGCATTGTGAAGGAAGTAGCACTTTGGCATGTCCAAATAGTATCCATTTTCTACAGTGCTTTCCTATGCCCAAATAAACATCCTCCACCAAATGCCAGCTCAATCTATTCATTATTTTGAGCCGAGCTTCAACATACGTATTTATGTCCAGTGTGGTAGTTTGCAAAGCAAGTACCACCTAGGCTCCTCCTTTTGAGATGAAATTTTTTGAAGACGGTCTTCTTAGTAACTGATCATCCTCATCCAAAACTCACGCCCATTAGCCATGTACATTTCCTGTACCGCTAATCAAACACTTGGCTGCTAATTCATGTTTGAGCACCGATCGGTCTCCTCGTGAGAATCTTATGTTGTAATTTTCTTCCTAGCACCTACCTGGGGAGTGCCCAACCCACTAGACATGTCTAGGCCACCCAGAACACATGGCAACGCCACGCTCACGCGGTGACCACGCGACAGGCATGCGAGTTTACGCGCTCTAGAGTTGGGGCCCTCGGCCACCGCCCAAACCTCGACGTATCGCCACCAAACCATGTATTTATTATTAAATAGGTACTTATGTACCTAGAAATGATTTTTGGAAAAAATAAATAGCAAACTATGAGGCAGCTGCAGTTCAAATTTGACCCGCTTCCATCTGAATCGGCGGAAATTTGTCTTTTTCACGAGAGGTGGATCAAAACTTTTTACACCCAACCATTTTGTCAATTGTGCATTAAATATGGCCTAGTATTTTAGAAAATTGATTTGGTCCAATTTTGCAACAATTATTTGGTAGTTCCTTCACAAAAAAACCTCCTTTCGGGCACTCGGAAAATGAAAAATGGTTTTTTCGTCCAAAGAAAATGAAAACTTCCTTAGGCAACATTGTTTGCCATTCCAATGTGCACCCTTGTGCACAATATGAGATCATTTGAACAAACTATGCCACGAATGTGGCCATAAGATTGATCATTTGGCTTGAAAGCCATGAATCTTCAAAGATCATAGCTCATTTCTGAGAACACTTTTTAAAAATAATTGCCGTATTACAAGTTTGTTATGTTTCTTGGGAACTTGGCCACATATAATGACACAATGCGAAGGTTTCCCAATTTTTTGAATTTTTTATGCCCGTTTCAAAATGCGGTCAAAACGGCGGGCTTGACCGTTCCTAGCTAGTGGTTGAATCTTGGAAAACTTTTGGTGTTTCTCTGATTAAGTAGATACTTATGTACCTAGAAATGATTTTTGTAAAAAATAAATAGCGAACTATGAGGCAGCTGCAGTTCAAATTTGACCCGCTTCCAACTGAATCGGCGGAAATTTGTCTTTTTCACGAGAGGCGGATCAAAACTTTTTAAACCCAACCATTTTGTCAATTGTGCATTAAATATGTCCTAGTATTTTATAAAATCGATTTGGTCCAATTTTGCAACAATTATTTGGTAGTTCCTTCACAAAAAAACCTCCTTTCGGGCACTCGGAAAATGAAAAATGGTTTTTTCGTCCAAAGAAAATGAAAACTTCCTTAGGCAACATTGTTTGCCATTCCAATATGCACCCTTGTGCACAATATGAGATCATTTGAACAAACTATGCCACGAATGTGGCCATAAGATTGATCATTTGGCTTGAAAGCCATGAATCTTCAGAGATGATAGCTCATTTTTGAGAACACTTTTTTAAAATAATTGTCGTATTACAAGTTTGGTATTTTTCTTAGGAACTTGGCCACATATAATGACACAATGCGAAGGTTTCCCAATTTTTTGATTTTTTTTGAATTTTTTATGCCCGTTTCAAAATGTAGTCAAAACGGCGGGCTTGACCGTTCCTAGTTAGTGGTTGAATCTTGGAAAACTTTTGGTGTTTCTCTGATTAAATAGATACTTATGTACCTAGAAATGATTTTTGTAAAAAATAAATAGCGAACTATAAGGCAGCTACAGTTCGAATTTGACCTGCTTCCAACTGAATCGGCGGAAATTTGTCTTTTTCACGTGAGGTGGATCAAAACTTTTTACACCCAACCATTTTGTCAATTGTGCATTAAATATGTCCAAGTATTTTAGAAAATCGATTTGGTCCAATTTTGCAACAATTATTTGGTAGTTCCTTCACAAAAAATCCTCCTTTCGGGCACTCGGAAAATGAAAAATGGTTTTTTCGTCCAAAGAAAATGAAAACTTCCTTAGGCAACATTGTTTGCCATTCCAATATGCACCCTTGTGCACAATATGAGATCATTTGAACAAACTATGCCACGAATGTGGCCATAAGATTGATCATTTGGCTTGAAAGCCATGAATCTTCAAAGATGATAGCTCATTTCTGAGAACACTTTTTTTTAAAATAATTGCCGTATTACAAGTTTGTTATTTTTCATGGGAACTTGGCCACATATAATGACACAATGCGAAGGTTTCCCAATTTTTTGATATTTTTTTAATTTTTTATGCCCGTTTCAAAATGCGGTCAAAACGGCGGGCTTGACCGTTCCTAGCTAGTGGTTGAATCTTGGAAAACTTTTGGTGTTTCTCTGATTAAATAGATACTTATGTACCTAGAAATGATTTTTGTAAAAAATAAATAGCGAACTATGAGGCAGCTGCAGTTCAAATTTGACCCGCTTCCAACTGAATCGGCGGAAATTTGTCTTTTTCACGAGAGGTGGATCAAAACTTCTTAAACCCAACCATTTTGTCAATTGTGCATTAAATATGTCCTAGTATTTTAGAAAATCGATTTGGTCCAATTTTGCAACAATTATTTGGTAGTTCCTTCACAAAAAAACCTCCTTTCGGGGACTCGGAAAATGAAAAATGGTTTTTTCGTCCAAAGAAAATGAAAACTTCCTTAGGCAACATTTTTTGCCATTCCAATATGCACCCTTGTGCACAATATGAGATCATTTGAACAAACTATGCCACGAATGTGGCCATAAGATTGATCATTTGGCTTGAAAGCCATGAATCTTTAGTGATGATAGCTCATTTCTGAGAACACTTTTTTAAAATAATTGCCGTATTACAAGTTTGTTATTTTTCATGGGAACTTGGCCACATATAATGACACAGTGCGAAGGTTTCCCAATTTTTTGATTTTTTGAATTTTTTATGCCTGTTTCAAAATGCGGTCAAAACGGGGGCTTGACCGTTCCTAGCTAGTGGTTGAATCTTGGAAAACTTTTGGTGTTTCTCTGATTAAATAGATACTTATGTACCTAGAAATGATTTTTGTAAAAAATAAGTAGCGAACTATGAGGCAGCTGCAGTTCAAATTTGACCCGCTTCCAACTGAATCGGCGGAAATTTGTCTTTTTCACGAGAGGTGGATCAAAACTTTTTACACCCAACCATTTTGTCAATTGTGCATTAAATATGTCCTAGTATTTTAGAAAATCAATTTGGTCCAATTTTGCAACAATTATTTGGTAGTTCCTTCACAAAAAAACCTCCTTTCAGGCACTCGGAAAATGAAAAATGTTTTTTCGTCCAAAGAAAATGAAAACTTCCTTAGGCAACATTGTTTGCCATTCCAATATGCACCCTTGTGCACAATATGAGATCATTCGAACAAACTATGCCACGAATGTGGCCATAAGATTGATCATTTGGCTTGAAAGCCATGAATCTTCAGAGATGATAGCTCATTTCTGAGAACACTTTTTTTAAAATAATTGCTGTATTGCAAGTTTGTTATTTTTCATGGGAACTTGGCCACATATAACGACACAATGCGAAGGTTTCCCAATTTTTTGATGTTTTTTGAATTTTTTATGCCCGTTTCAAAATGCGGTCAAAACGGCGGGCTTGACCGTTCCTAGGTGGTTGAATCTTGGAAAACTTTTGGTGTTTCTCTGATTAAATAGATACTTATGTACCTAGAAATGATTTTTGTAAAAAATAAATAGCGAACTATGAGGCAGCTGCAGTTCAAATTTGACCCGCTTCCAGCTGAATCGGCGGAAATTTGTCTTTTTCACGAGAGGTGGATCAAAACTTTTTACACCCAACCATTTTGTCAATTGTGCATTAAATATGTCCTAGTATTTTAGAAAATCAATTTGGTCCAATTTTGCAACAATTATTTGGTAGTTCCTTCACAAAAAAACCTCCTTTCGGGCACTCGAAAAATGAAAAATGGTTTTTTCGTCCAAAGAAAATGAAAACTTCCTTAGGCAACATTGTTTGCCATTCCAATATGCACCCTGGTGCACAACATGAGATCATTTGAACAAACTATGCCACGAATGTGGCCATAAGATTGATCATTTGGCTTGAAAGCCATGAATCTTCAGAGATGATAGCTCATTTCTGAGAACACTTTCTTTTAAAATAATTGTCGTATTACAAGTTTGTTATTTTTCTTGGGAACTTGTCCACATATAATGACACAATGCGAAGGTTTCCCAGTTTTTTGATTTTTTTTGAATTTTTTATGCCCGTTTCAAAATGCGGTCAAAACGGCGGGCTTGAACGTTCCTAGCTAGTGGTTGAATCTTGGAAAACTTTTGGTGTTTCTCTGATTAAGTAAATACTTATGTACCTAGAAATGATTTTTGTAAAAAATAAACAGCGAACTATAAGGCAGCTGCAGTTCAAATTTGACCCGCTTCTAGCTGAATCGGCGAAAATTTGTCTTTTTCACGAGAGATGGATCAAAACTTTTTACACCCAACCATTTTGTCAATTGTGCATTAAATATGTCCTAGTATTTTAGAAAATCTATTTGATACAATTTTGCAACAATTATTTGGTAGTTCCTTCACAAAAAAACCTCCTTTCGGGCACTGAAAAAATGAAAAATGGTTTTTTCGTCCAAAGAAAATGAAAACTTTCTTAGGCAACATTGTTTGCCATTCCAATATGCACCCTTGTGTACAATATGAGATCATTTGAACAAACTATGCCACGAATGTGGCCATAAGATTGTTCATTTGGCTTGAAAGCCATGAATCTTCAGAGATGATAGCTCATTTCTGAGAACACTTTTTTAAAATAATTGTCGTATTACAAGTTTGTTATTTTTCTTGGGAACTTGGCCACATATAATGACACAATGCGAAGGTTTCCCAATTTTTTGATTTTTTTGATTTTTTATGCCTGTTTCAAAATGCGGTCAAAACGGCGGGCTTGACCGTTCCTAGCTAGTGGTTGAATCTTGGAAAACTTTTGGTGTTTCTCTGATTAAATAGATACTTATGTACCTAGAAATGATTTTTGTAAAAAATAAATAGCGAGCTATGAGGCAGCTGCAGTTCAAATTTGACCCGCTTCCAGCTGAATCGGCGGAAATTTGTCTTTTTCACGAGAGGTGGATCAAAACTTTTTACACCCAACCATCTTGTCAATTGTGCATTAAATATGTCCTAGTATTTTAGAAAATCAATTTGGTCCAATTTTGCAACAATTATTTGGTAGTTCCTTCACAAAAAAACCTCCTTTCGCGCACTCGGAAAATGAAAAATGGTTTTTTCGTCCAAAGAAAATGAAAACTTTTGACAACCAATCATTTTGTCAATTGAACATTAAATATGGCCTAATATATTATGAAAATGATCTGGTCCCATTTTGCAACAAATATATGGTAGGTCATTTAAAAAAACTCAATTTACGCACTCGAAAAATAGAAAATGAATTTTTTGACCAATTTAGATGGTCATAACGTCGTACTGTATTCTGATTGGTCCGTGGATGCATCACGCGGATCATGCATCGAACACCGTTGGATGATCGTGGATCCAACGGCAGTCATCAGCCCTTCCACACCATCCCCGAGACCCTAGCTCTGCCCTGTTGTAATTTTACATCCACCCCCCGCCTCCTTTCTTTCCCTCGCTCTCTTCTCCTCCTCTCCCCTTCCAGATCCGCCCTAGCCCCTCTCTCCCCCGCACACCACTCCTCCTCCCTTCCAGATCGCAGCCGCCACCTCCTCCTTTCTAGATCGCCGCCTCCACCACCCTCCGACCGAGCTCCCCGCCGTCCATGGCCTTCCCCATGCCCTCCTCCTATCTCCCATCCCCTTCCCTCACCGTGAGCCCTACTCCCCCGCGAGCCCTCTCTCTCTCCCTCCCGCGACTCCTCTGCGCCACTCGATTCCGGCGAGTTGAGGCGGCTCTCGCCGGCGCGCAGCGCACCCCAACGCTTCTCTCCCCGATCCAACCCATCTCTCCCCCTCCCCGCCGCCTCCCCTCACCTTCTCTCCTCGATCCAGATCCACACGCCGCCGCCCCTCATCTCCCTCGACGCCTCCCATCCCCACCGACGACCTTGATGCCCTTCTTCCCCTCCCCTCCCGCGCAGACGCACGCAACCACGAGAGCAGCAGCACCTCCGTCCGTCTCCCCAACGCGCGCGAGCAGCCTGAGGAGGTCTTGAGCGGGCGGCGAATGTGATAGGAGGCAGAGATGGGGTCGAGGACCAAAGGGTGATGTGGGTGGCTCATCGTGGCGCCGGTGCTGGCGCTCGTCGGAGTCACCCGCCCGGCTCCGCCGCTGACCTCGCCATCTTCTCCACTCTGACCACGACGCGGCGGGCGGATCCAGGCCATGCGAGCGAGACGATGGCCAGATCCTCGACGGGGAGGACATGCAGCGGTCCCTGCCGGCCAAATCAGGTTCGTCTCCTCCCGCAGCTGAGTCGTTTTACTGGGGATTTGCCTCCCACGGCCACGACTTCTGACCCCTTCTCATTGATTTGCTCGGGCGGCCGCCTCTCCCACCATCGACGGCAGGGTGACGACCAAGGAGGAGGACGAGTACTGCCGCTTCAAGTTCAACTCGGCGAAGGGTGATGACCTGTACGTGGTTTTTTGCCGTGGCCACTGCCCTGGCTCAGGTAATTTTTGCCCCTTTTTGAAGATACACGAGCCCTGATTTGGGATGGAGAAGAGTGGCACGACACCATACCTGTTGATCTGCTGGAGCTATGCACTGGAATACTGAGTCTTGTATGTTTGTTGTACCATAGTTCTCAGCTTTAAAATTAGCAGTAGGATATTGGCTTGCAAGAATCTGATGCACCTAGTAGTGCATAAAACCTTGCGTGCCATCAACACAAGCTTTAGAATCTGCAACACTTTGAATATAAGCTTATGTTTCAGAAGGTGCAAAGTAGTTAGAAATGATTGACAACCCATTAGGAGGAACTAAAACTAAATGAAAAGGATGTGGAAACGTACAAGAGAGGAGTACTCCTTTTTAGTAGTCTCAGTTTAAAGTAAATTAAATGAAAGGAGTACTCCTTTTTAGTTGTCTCAGTTTAAAGTAAATGAAAGGAGTACAAATGCATTTACAAAAATATGGATTAATTTCACATATCCTCCTTTGCAAACACATGGATTAATTTTCAGTAGTCTAAGTTTAAAGTAAATGAAAGCACACACACATGTCTGTGTGTGGATTCTACTATAGCAGTAGTACTCTTGTTAAATTTGCAAACATATGCTTTTGTCTATGAACTAATAACGATATTGCTGGCATTCTGTGGCAACATTTGCAGATCTTGAGGCATGTGTGTGGCTGGAAGAAACACTCAAGAAACACTCTCGGGACTTCATGAATGGAGTGTGTACCAACATCATCCACACGCAGAACAGGAAGCTAGAGCTGTGAATATTGATGCAGAACAGGAAGCTGAAGCTGTGAATATTGCTGGGAATATTACTAATGTGTTGTCTAAACATGCTTTCTGCTAGCTTTAAAGTTGATCTAAAGAACCATTCATGCATTTACACATTCATGATTTCCTCTGCTATTTGTAATTGTTCTGGTTAACTGTGCTAGTAGATATTTCTTGGGATTTGTAGCTGGTAGATATTGTGTCATGTCCTCTTAGACGAGTTCATTTATTGAAAAATATTTGACATGTAGGGCTAGGCTGTTCGTCTGTTTTCTGCTTCTCTGCTGGTAGCTTAGAAGAATACAATTCTCACTGAATGTACTTTTGCATTCTTACTATATCTACTGCTACCACAATCATTCTTACTATATCTCACTGAATGGCATCTCAGTTTGTACCTCATCTAGCACACTGCCTAAAATTGTCACTATTGTTTCAATGAAATTAGTAGAATTACCTTCTGATTCCTCTGTTTGCTTCATATTATGGTTGCTCTACCGCTAGTGTCTTAGTAGCTTGTTCTGGCTCATCGTGTTCCTGCTTGTAGTTGATTTTCCATGTGCCTAAGTATATGAGTAGTACATGTACAAGCAAACATTTGAACTCAAACCCATCCATCCTTTGTACTGTACTATACTGAAGAAGTAATGTAGATGAATATACATGCAGTTTTATTAAGTGAATGCCATGCAAACAACTAACTTTCTCTTGTCCATGTAGATGGAGTAGGAGGATGAGCAGCAGCAGCAAATGAGCCTGATGGTGAAGAAGCACCTGACGACCAGAACTCGTTCAAGTGCTCTTTAGTCCTTCCAAAACAAGGTCTTGATGTCCCCCTTACAGAAAATGTTCATATATGTTCCTGCATGATGCATGTGTGCATGTTGGATGGTCACATTCTAGTGTACTAGCTAGCTAGTAAGCTTGTTTTGCTACCGGATGATTGAATGTCATCTCAGTTTGTACCTCATCTAGCTCACCACCTCAAATTGCCACTGTTTGGTTAGTGTTTCCTTCTTGGTTGGCTAAACATATCCGTTTGTTTAATTAGGAGCATTAGACGCTCTATATCGATGATTGCCTAATTTTATTCATGGTCTCCACAATATATTCATTTGATTGTCTGCTACATCTCCACTTAAATACTCATAATGCTACTGTCCAGCCTTTCTTCAATTGGACTGACTATATATCTCTTGTTAAAATTGTGCTCTTGATCTTTTCTTTAAACCTGGGACATCATGCATATATAACTCTTCCTTTTCAGTCTAAACCTGAGACCTCTCTTGTTTTCAGTCACACTGCTGTTTTGTTGTGCTTGATAAACCTGCGACTTCTTTCTATTGTAATATCAAAGTTGTTTGGTTCTGGCCTCAGCACTAGTACACTAATATTGAACTTGTTCGCTCTTTTATAGGAGCTTCGGGCCTAATTTTTTTGGAGTGTGAAGCCATGAAGCCAAGTGCGAATCAGTGAAGCCCTACTTAGCGAAGAGTTTTTTTGGTTCTGTAGTAGACTGTAAATTGTAATATTGTAATAGATTGTAAAAGACTAATGTAGTGTTATTTGATGAATTATATTTGTCCCGTCCTATTTGAAAGTGATTATGTATGTTAAAAAGGTGTGAAATGGAAACATGACCAGCGGGACCAATTTATGTCCCACTTATGAATATAATTTGAGATATTTTGAAATTTTTGACGTGTGGTTCCCATCTGACTAGTGGGACCAGCTCTAAAATAAAATGATTGAAAAATAAAAAATCAATTGATGGTAAGAAGGCCACAACCCAACAATAAAAAGGCTGCAATATTGGGCTTGGCCCATGAACCCAACCAAAAATTGACAGACAAAAAAACACAAATAGGCTGAATTGTTGGGCTAGGCCCATGTAGAAAACCGAATTGGACCGGGCTGAATCTTGTGCCACATCAGCTTGCCACGCTGGATGCCTACGTGGCCTGGGGAGGTTGCTAGTGACCAAAACGCCACAGTAGACGTATTTTGGTCATGAACGTCTACGACCATTCCAGAAGAAAGGTCGCTATAGTCAGTTTACGACGGCCAGCTTTTGACTGTTTTTGGTCACAAAAAGGTCATAAATGGAAATTTGTGACCATTCAGTGACCAATAGTGGTGCTCATAAGTTGACATATTTCTTGTAGTGTCCCACAATCCTTCTTTTCTCCTCCGACAGTTGGCAGAGGGGTTGTTTGACTGGTTTTGCTTCTTTTCGGACGTGTAGCTTGTGCTCGGTGCATTCCTTTGGAACACCCGGCATGTCCTTGGGGGACCATGCAAAGATGTCCCGATTCTCACAAAGGAAATCGGCGAGCTCGCCTTCCTATTTGCTGTTTAGGTTTGCCCTGATGACAGCAAACCTCTCTGGGTGCTCGGGGTCAAGAGGTATCTTCTTCGTCTCCTTGGCCGGCTGGAAAGATCCTTGGGCATCATACTCCTTGGGATCGAGGGACAGGGCCGACTGTTTGCCGGCCATGGCCACGACTCGGTCCAACATCTTCTTTTCTTCAGCAATCACAAGGGACTCGGCTAGCCGGCTGCTGGCTGCTGCGCACTCGGAGGACTTCTTTTAATTGCCGGCTATGGTGATGACGCCCTTGGTGCTCGGCATCTTCATCTTGAGGTATGCATAGTGGGGAACTACCATGAACCTGGCCAAGGCAGGTCGGCCAAGCAATGCATGGTAGGGGCTCTCCAGGTCCACCACTTCAAACCAGATCGCTTCCCGGCGGAAATGCTCCTTGTCCCCAAAAAGTACATCAATCTTGATCTTGCTAATGGAGGCGCAGGACAGGCCGGGTACGATGCCATGGAACACAGTCCGAGTAGGCATGAGTTGCTTCATCTTGACATTCAGCTTCTCCAGGGTGTCACGGTACAGGATGTTGATGCTGCTCCCGCTGTCTATCAGCACGCGGGAGAACGGGCGGCGCGTCTATCCATTGCAAGGGTGGCATCCAAAACCAACGCATAAGAGCCGGGACACAGCATCACCTCTGGGTGGTCGGCCCGGCTCCAGCTGATAGGTTTTTCTGACCAGTGCATGTGCTCGGCGGGGTTGGCAGCGACCATGCTGACTTCTTGGTGCTCTCGGCGTTTGCTGCGCCGGTCTTCGGGCTGGCTTGTAAAGACGATATAAGCGGCATGCTCGTTGGGGAACTCATCATGCACGGCTCCGACTGCAGGCCGAGCGGTCGACGGCTGCGGAGCCGGAGGCGGCGGACCGGCAAGCGGAGGCGGCGCGAGCCCTTCGCCTTTGGAGATTCGGGTGAGCCAGTGGCACTTCCGGGTTGTGTGGTTGGACGACTTCGCGCCGTTGTGGAACTTGCATGGGGCGTCGACAGTCTGCTCGTAGGAGAAGGCCGGCTGCCAAGCCGGCTTGCCGCCCCTCTGCTTCTTGGGTGCGGGCCGCCCTTCGGGCTGCTCGTCTTTGACTGTGGCCACCTGCCGACTGGTGGAGGGCGGCACGGGGCCCTTGCGCTTGTGGTCGTTCTGGTGTGGGCGTCGGCCGGAGTCCCCAGCCGGCGTCTTGGGCGCCGGGTTGAGTACTTTCCCGGACGCGTCTACCCAGAGTTCGGTCTTCATTGAGGAATTGGCGATGGCGTACTTGTCCGCTATGACCAGAAGCTCGTCGAGGGTAGTCGGCTCATCGCAGAGGAGCTTGTGCTTGAGGAGGGTGCCTTCTCGGCACCCGGCAGTGCAGTATTCTATGGCTTGCACCTCGTGCACCCCTTCGCAAGAGTTGCGGAGCTCAGCCCAACGCGTGAGGTAGTCGCGAGTGGACTCGGCGGGGCCTTGTACGCACAAGGAGAGCTGTCTGGGCTTGGGAGCCAGCTTGTAGGTGCTGGTGAAGTTGCGGACAAAGGCTTCGGTGAAATCTAGCCAGCTGGTGATGTTGTATGGCTTGAGGCTGTTGAGCCAGGTCCGCGCCGTGCCTTGCAGCATGAGGGGCACGTACTTCACGGCAACGCGCCTGTAGCCGTTTGCTATGCTAACCGCCGTGGAATAGTCGATTAACCAGTCTTCCGGCTTCACAGAGCCGTTGTACTTGGGCGTGTCTCTTGGGAGCGAGAACCCTTTGGGGAAAGGCTCGTCGCGGATGCGGGGGCCGAAGCAAGGCGGGCCGACATCGTCTTCTTCTTCCAGCGCCAGGGATCGCGCTAGGCGGTCGATCCGATGGCGGGCATCGTTCTCGCTGACTCCTTCGTGGCAACCTAGCCGGCCGCTGAGAGTCGGATGCGCAATAGGCGGTGGGGTGGGATATCTCTCCCCACGGGGCCGAGGCGGAGGCTGGTTGCCCCGCCACTCCACGGCCCGGGGATGGCCTTCTGTGTCTCGCTCGATGGACATTCGGGTTCGGCTTCGGCTGGCAGCCGGCTCTTTCTCGCGCGGTGCGCGGGTTTTGCCCGCGGTCGGCGTCCGGGACGTCGCTCCGTGATCTCGGCGCGGGGGAGGGCTTTCCGCGCGGGCGTCAGCTTCGTGCTGCTGTGCGGCCGCATCGATTAGCTGCTGGATGCATCTGGTCATGTGGGGGAGTTCATCGGCCCCCAATCCGTCTAGCTCGTCTATGGCCGCCTGGGCGGCACGCAGGTTCTCGAGTGGAGTGGCATAGACTGGGCGGTCGACTCCTAGCGTATCGGCGATGACAGCGCTGCACTGTCTGACAACACAGCGCTGTCTGACAACGCCGGCCCGGCTGGGCCCGCCTGGGGGCGGCGTGCCAAAGGCGGCACGGTCGGCTTCGTGTCGGTAGGCCTCAGCGAGGCGTCTCATGGAAACCAACTTCCGGCCCTCCGCGAGGAGGGCAAGGCGGCGAGCCTCCAATGCTTCAGCGTCGGCATCGGCCGGGAGGGGGCTGGACAAGTCGTGGACCGCCGCGTGTGGGGCGTCGTGGGCGCTCTCGTCAGAAGCGTCGCTGTGGCCGATGACCATCACCTCGGTGGTGACAGCGTCACAGCCATCGGCCCGAGGAAGCGGGTCGTTGTAGATCGTGATGTCGGTGGGGAAAGTGTCGAGTGAGGCCATGTCGGAGTCGACAGGCATCGGATTGGTGGAGCCGACCGACTCCAAGTCCACAGCAGGCTCGCCGGAGACGCGGAGTTGGCCGAGGAGGTTGACGAGGTGGTTGGTGCCCGCGTCAGAGGTGAGCTCGTCGGAGATGAGGGTCTTGTCAAGGAGATCGGCGAGGCCGCTCGCTGCACAGACGTTGGTGATGCCTTGCAGCACGTCGTGGCAAGCACCATCGGGCCTGCCGGGCTGGCTACGCTCGCTGTGGAGGAAGAGGGTTCCCGTCCAGAACAGGTCTCCGGACGACGGTGCACCTGGCCCCACGGTGGGTGCCAAATGTCGGGTGGTAGGTACGACATATGCCAACGGGTGGCTTATCATTGTGGGATCCAGTAAGACGTCGCCGGTGCCTGGAAACGGGATCAGGCGAAGACATGCACGCCGGCGAATCTTACCCAGCTTCGGGGCTCTCCGTGGAGATAACACCCCTACTGCTGCTCTGCTGGGTCTCCGCATGATCATTAGATGAACAAGTAGCTACACGATGCTCCTTGAGCTGTTCGGCGAGAGGAGGAAGAAGGGCACGACTCGCTCTCTTCTCCTCCCTATGTGGTGTCTAAGACTAGCTGGGATCAACCCTTTGCATGGGTGTCCCCGGGGGTTTATATAGGCCTACCCCCCGGGGGTACAATGGTAATCTGGCTGGGCATGGGGCCTAGCCGTCTGTGTCTACACTCGCCGGCTTCTACGCCGGCTGGTGGGGCCTGCCAGCTGGGGGTCCCACCAGCTGCCGGCTCCTTGGTCGACAGGCAGGCCCCACTATCCAGGGCCCGGTCAGGAGCTGGTTACTGTTGCTCAATCCTGGTGACGAGGGCTTCGCCGAGGTGGGCGTGCTATAGTGCCGCCGTCCGTCGGGTGATCGCTGTAGCCTCACCGCGTCTTGTCTCCTTAATGGGGCGTCTCCTTCGAGGGAGGTGGCAAGCCGGCTATGGAGAGCCGGCTTCGTCTTGGGCCGACTGGGGAGGCCTGGCTGCCTTCAGGTGTCTCTCTGCCCGAAGGGGCCCATCGTCCGTGGGCCGTACTGGCGGCCCGTCGTGGATGACATCAGGGTCACCATGGCAACAGTGCCGCACCGGACGGGCCATGTCCACCCATACGGTGCACTGTGCCGGGCGTGCTCCGGGATTCGGGGGTGGCAGGCTTTACTGTAGCCACGCCCCGTCACATCGCCATTACGTGGATGCAGACTTCGAGGGTACGATCTTGACCGCTTCGTGGGAGCCGACCTCTTGGAGTCGGCCTTCTCGCGGCCGCCTTCTCGGAGCCGGCCCTCCCGCGGCTTTCTTCATGAGGGCTGAAGTCGGGTCGCCTTCCGATAGTCGGCCTAGGAGACAGCCGGCAAGGGGAAGGCGGCCCCGCATCTTGGGTTCTTGAGGGCCGGATCGGCTCATAATTTTTTCAGAAGGGCCAGGGGAGCCGGCTAGGCTACCCGTGGTCATTTACTCCGCCAGGCGGCGATGCTGCTCATGAAGAATGGGTGGAAGGTGCTTCCCTCGGCCGCAGGCACGTCGGAGCCGGCCCGGAGTCCAGTCATCCCCTTCTCGTTGCTTTCCCCCGCCGTCAGCAAGCGCGCGGCGGCGAGGCTCTTCTCCGAAACATTGGGCGCATCGAGAGCCGGCTCGTACCAAGCCGGCGATGAGGCGGGCTTGACCCTCCGGGGCGCCATTGGTCGTTGATGTAGGAAAGGATGGGAGCAGATCTGAAGAATTCGGATGCTGGGAGCAACAAAGGGGATCTGAGCAAGGCAAAAGGAAACTGTGAAGGCGAGCACTGTCTAGGCCAGCCTTTTGACAGTCGGGCAGTTGCCGAGGTAGCATGGGGAAGCAGAGACGCCCACGTCCAATCAACCGCCACGCGTCGACCAAGGCAATAGGCTATTGCGGCCCGTGGTGCTCCGCACTTGACCTTTGGCTTCGCCTTGAAGCCAAGCCTGAGCGCGCCTTGGGCCCGGGGGCTACTGTCGGCGTTCTAGGAACGGGGGTCCTCAGACTTGCCTGCCTGCGGCCCACGGCGTGGCTTTGCTAGCAGGCATGTATGACCCATCTTCACCAGCAAGGAATCAAGACCCTTGCGAGGGGCCAAGACTCGCGAGGCGGACGACGCAAGACCTCCTCAGGAGCGCCCTCGCCAGGCTGGCTCGCGAGGGGCGGAAAGTTCAAAGCCAGGCGAACCTCGCGAGGTTCTAGTGACGTGAGCCATGACGATCGAGTCCAGGCGGGCGCCAGCGCGTGTAGCGTCCTTGTTTCCTCTTTGGTGCTAAGGGCGCAAGCGCAGGCGCGGAGTACTGAGGCATGAAGAAAAGGTTTCCATATCGGTGCAACGAGACCAAGACCAGCAGGACGGCAAGACGGAGGTCACCATGGAGCCCAAGGTGGCATCACCACTAGAGCCTTTTGCAGGCGAAGACCACTTTTGTCAGGATAAGCTGTACTAGTTGTCCCCTTCCAAATTGGCCGTTGCTGGCTCCCTTCCCGCTCAATATTTGGGGAGCGGACCAGGGACTCTATAAATAGGACTAGCCACCACCATAGCTAGGGGGATCGATCGATTGGGGAGTGAACAAGATCCTCACACATGCAAGTTCACCAAGCACAAGAACACCTCGACCTCAGGAGGCTATTCTTCCCCTTGTACTATTCATCATCAGCCCCAGAGGCAATCCACCACCACCACCACACTGGAGTAGGGTATTACACCACAACGGTGGCCCGAACCAGTATAAATCTTCTGTCTTTTGTGTTGCGAGTTCGTCGAGTTAGTTCGTAAGATCTTAGCTGAGCTAGGACGTGGATTGGTAGGGGGAATCTTCACGCGCACCCCAGTGTTTGAACCTTACGGGTTTTGCCGGAACCCGTGATCCGACAATATCTTTTTATGCATGATGAATTGTCTTCATAGGTTGAAGAGGATCTCCACAAGTAAAACTTGCCATGTGCATTTGCATTCAAGAGCAAACTACTTATATGCACATCTTCAGGGGGAGACTTTTGCTACTTATGAAGACAATGCGTTAATCCTTAAAATTTCACATACTTTTATCCCCGTTGAAAACTTCAACCAGTTTGTCATCAATCACCAAAAAGGGGAGATTCTAAGTGCATCTAGTGCCACCCCTAGTTGGTTTTGGAGTATTTGACGACAAACTTGGTTGAGGGACTGATGTGTTTGTGAGAATTGCAGGATAACACAACTAGTAGTCCCTCATTGATTCGTTTTACCTACCAGAGATGACCCCTAAAAATGTGTGAAGACATTGAAGACAATGGTGGTCTGTGAAGAGATTCACATTGAAGACTATGACATGAGAAGACATCGCATGAAGACTATGGATTGCGAAGACATAGTTGTTTCGTATTTTCCTTTTCTTCTTTGTTGAGTCATAGGAACCACCGCACTATTAAGTGGGGTCCAAGTGAACAAAGTCAGAGTGACTGAAGTGACGCTCAACCAAATCCTATGTCTTCGAGTGAAGACTATGAGAGCAAATCTAATCCAGAGCTGGATGAGTTAGCTTTACTTGTAGCCCAAGTCAAGTTGACACGTGTGTTTGAAATATGACTGTTGGACACGTATCAGTTCCTTAGTGACCCAGGGTCATTTCGGAAAAATCAAGTCGGGTTGCCTCCTGGCTATAAATAGCCCACCCCCTACACCATAAATTGGTGGCTGCTCAGAGTTAGTGCACGGCTTTTGTCGTTTGAGAGCAATCCACCTCCGAAGCATTTAAGAGAGAGATCCTTGCAAGGACAAAGACCTAAGCACCCAGAGCCAAAGAGTGTTAGGCATCACGAAAGTCTTTCTGTCCGCATGATCTGAAGACTTATTACACTTGAGGACTGTGAATCCTCCAGCCGGTTAGGCGTCGTGTTCTGAGCATCCAAGAGTCATTGTGGATTGCAGGTGAACAAAGTCTATGAAGGTTTGGAAGTCTACCTTGAAGACTTACCAGAGTGATTGGGCGAGAACTGTGTGTCCTTAGCTCAAGGTGAATAAGGTGAAGACGCGGTCTTCTGAGTTGAATCTCAGCCTCCCTAACCAGACATATAGTTGTCACAGCAACTGGAACTGCTCCAATAAATCCTTGTCCTCACCAAGCTACTGGTTCTATCTCATACCTCTCTTTACTTACAGTTTGTCTTCATGAACTCATTGCCTACTTGCATGATCTGATTGGCTTCACTGTGTGAAGACTGTTGTTGTTTGGCTTCATACTATCTTCCATCATGATCATTACTACCTAGCTACTAATAGTCTTCGTGCTTTCACTTCATTGCTTACTTGACTATGGCTTGTCTAGTGTAGTCTACCTTCTGCTGCATATCAATAGGTTCATTTCTAATGTTTATCTTCGAAACCCCCATCTTTTAAAGACATTCATAAAAATCGCCTATTTACCCCCCTCTAGTCGATAACTAGCACTTTCACTAGTCTTTGAATGATATCGAAAGGATGATCTATATATGTTAGATTTCTCAGCAGGACCACAGTTGGTCGTATGTCTTCTAGCAAAAGCTTGAGAGTGCTGGCTCTGGCATCGGAGGCTAGGGCATGCTGGCATGAGGAACTTGTACACACTCGCAAAGAAGAAACAAGTCGTAGGCATAGAGGGCGTCAAGTTCAAGAAGGGTCATCTGTGTGGTGCCTGCAAAGCTGGAAAGATGACAAGGGCCAAGCATCCCTCGAAGACAATCAGGATGGCATCTCATACATCTCCAACGTATCTATAATTTATGAAGTATTCATGCTATTATATTATCAACCTTGGCTGTTTCATATGCATTTATATGCTATTTTATATGGTTTTTGGAACTAACCTATTAACCTAGTGCCTAGTGCCAGTTCCTGTTTTTTTCCTTGTTTTTGAGTTTTACAGAAAAGGAATATCAAACGGAGTCCAATTGACGTGCCAATTTTGACGGTTTTTTATGGACCAAAAGAAGACCCCGGAGTAAAAGAGTTAGGCCAGGAGAATCCCAGGGCGTCCACGAGGGTGGGGGCACGCCCCCCCCCCCCCCAAGCGCGTGGGCCTGCCTCGTGGATGCCTCGGACACCTCCTTGACGTGAGACCGACGCCAAAAATTCCTATAAATATAGAAACCTCGGAAAATTAACCTAGATCGGGAGTTCCGCTGCCAGAAGCCTCCGTAGCCACCGAAAACCAATCTAGGCCCTCTCTAGCACCCTCTCGGAGGGGGCCATCTGTTGGAAATATGCCCTAGAGGCAATAATAAATTGGTTATTATTATATTTCCTTGTTCATGATAATCGTTTATTATCCATGCTAGAATTGTATTGATAGGAAACTCAGATACATGTGTGGATACATAGACAACACCATGTCCCTAGTAAGCCTCTTGTCCATCCACTTGGCAAAAGGAAATAAAACCAAACAATCAAAGCAACAAGTGAATGTCCTCGAATGAGTAAAATATGCAACCAACATGCTCACACAATAAGATGGCAATTGAAATATGTGACAAAGCATGCACAGCCAATTCTAGCATCTATCAAGCAATTTGCGATGACTAGGTCATCTATATATGAGTATATTGACTTAGGAGTCAAGTGAGAACACTTGATCATAGGTCATACTCATTGTTTAAGCTCAAGTGGGGTTACCACTTTTACATAAAGCATTGTTGTGTTCACATCTTTAGAGTTGCTTTAGCTCAAGTCTTAGAGTAAAGCTCCCCCTAGATGTGATATCCCCCCTAAGAGAGATGAACTAACCTTGGGTTTTGTTGATGATGACTTCATGTAGATGTTGAAGATGTGGATGCTCAATGTTGATGTAGATCACTTGGAGCTATCCATTTGAGTGAATTGCACTTCCAATACCTACATGGGTTAGTCCCACAAGGAACAAACAAGGATATCCATAGACATAGAGTGATGTACACACAAGATGATGTCCATGAAAACTTTTATGTTACCTTGTCCCTTGTCTTACCAACAAGAGGGTTTTTGACTCCTTGAACTAGTGCAAGATGTGGAAGTTGATTGCACTTGTTCTTGCCAAAATGATAAGAGTGAAGTATGTTGGCGGAGTCACCCTCAAGAACTCTCTAGTTCTTCTTCTTTTGGATCCACACCATCTTGATGGGAATCCTTGGAGTTGTAGTCGTACTTGATGAAGTGGAACTTGAAGTGGTCTTGGGAATCCACTTGACTACGGTCTTAGGAGCTTCTTCAAATGCATCAATTTCCTCTTGACGCTTGTCCTTGCCTTTTTGCTTGTAGTCTTGTGGTGGAAGATCATCTTGAGCTTGTGTCCCCTTGAAGGAAGTATCATACTTCTCTTGTTGAGGAACAAACTTTGTCTTGGGGTATTGATCTTCTTCCCACTCAACTCCATTGGCATTGAACTTTCGTTCAAAACCAACACCTTGATTCTTCCGGTGCCTTCCTTGCTTGCGCACAATTTCCTCAAATTGCTTACTCCTGGCAAGGCTTTTGTACACTCCTTTCTCTATAATTCCCATCAATAAGCTATTTTCTTGCTCAAGTGTAACTTGGCTAAGAGAATAATTAGTGGAATCAAGAGAACTACTAGAAGCAACAATATTGGATTTAGCATGATCATTGTTACTACTAGAGGAAGAATCTTTCTTGTACTTGTTACTAGACTTGACTTGAGGCATGTAAGTGGATAAGAGTAAACACTTGGCAATGTAAGAAGAACTTTTCTTGTGGAGATCATCATTGATTGCCTTTAAAAACTCATGCTCTTGTTCAAGATTGAGCTTTTCAAAGCGTAACTTCTCATGAGCTTTTAAAAGTTCTCGATGATTTTCGAAGATAGTTTCATGAGCTAACTTAAGAGTGTTTAGTTCTTTAGTTAGAGCCTCAATCTTCTCCTTATCATTGTCATTCGTTTTATCTTGATTAGCATGATTAATTGACATTTCATCATAGTATTCATCATTAGAGTTTTCAACAAGTAAATCATCACCTAACAAGTCATCTTCATCACTATTAAAATCAACATACTCGGGGTGTGTTACCTTAGGACCTTTGGCCATGAAGCATCTTCCAATTCCTTCATTTGGTGAGTCAAATATGTCGTAGGAGTTGGTTGACACAAGTGCTAGACAGGCAACACCTTCATCTTGAGTATATTCGGAATCAGAGTGATAACTTCTCTCGGAGTGGTCGTCGGAGTCGGAGCCGGATACCCATTCACCAACATGAGCTTGATGTCTTTGTTTTGTGTAGCTCCTTGATGATTTTTCCTTCCTTTCCGAATCCTTGCTTCTCCATGAGTATCTTCGTTCATAACGATCATCTCTACTCCTTCTCTCCCTTGGTGGTGATTCTTCTCTTTTGCTTCTTCTTTTTGGAGAGTCTTCTCTTCTCTTGTAGGGAGCCGTACACTCATTGGAATAGTGTCCGGGTCTTCCACAATTGTAGCAGTTTCGCTCTCGACTAGAAGATCTTTTGTCATTGTAGGACCTTTACTTGGAGCTTCTATCTTTGCTTCTACTCTTGTAGAACTTGTTGAAGTTCTTCACCATTAAGCTCAATTCTTCATTGAAGTTTTGTTTCTCACTTGATGATGTAGGGGCTTCACATGAGGCTTTGTAGGCACCACTTGATTTGTTGTGAAGTTCCTCTTTATCCTTAAGTGACATCTCATGAGCAACAATTCTTCCAATTACCTCTGTTGGCTTGAGATCTTTGTAATTGGGCATCATTTGGATCAATGTGCACATGGTATCATATTTTCCATCCAAGGCTCTTAAAATCTTCTTGATGATGAATCTATCGGTCATCTCTTCACTTCCTAAGCCGGCAATCTCATTTGTGATGAGAGAAAGCCTAGAGTACATTTCAGCGACACCTTCACCATCCTTCATTTTGAACTTGTCAAGTTGACTTTGAAGCACATCCAATTTGGATTCCTTGACGGAGTCGGTACCTTCGTGCATATCAATCAAAGTGTCCCAAATTTCCTTTGCATTATCAAGACGGCTGATTTTGTTGAATTCTTCGGGGCACAATCCGTTGAAGAGAATATCACAAGCTTGAGCATTGTATTGCAACATCTTCAACTCATCCGCGGTAGCTTCACGGTTTGGTTCTCTCCCATCAAAGAAGTCACCTTGAAAACCAACACACACAATAGCCCAAACGGCGGGGTTATGTCCAAGAATATGCATTTTCATTTTATGCTTCCAACTAGCAAAATTAGTACCATCAAAGTAAGGACCTCTACGGTGATAATTTCCCTCGCTAGATGCCATACTCTCCTAGGTTGTGAAACCAAGGCTATGACCACCAAAAGTATGGAAATCAAAGCAAATGGATACCAAAGCTTTGATACCACTTGTAGGATCGAAAGTATGTCTAGAGGGGGGTGATTAGACTACTTGACCAAATAAAAACTGAACCTTTTCCCAATTTTAGTTCTTGGAAGATTTTAGCTATTTTAGGACAAGTCAAGCAATCATCACTAATTCAAGCAAGCATGCAAAGAGTATATTCGCAGCGGAAAGTAAAGCATGCAACTTGCAAGAATGTAAAGGGAAGGGTTTGGAGAATTCAAACGCAATTGGAGACACAGATGTTTTTCCCGTGGCTCGGATAGGTGGTGCTATCCTACATCCACGTTGATGGAGACTTCAACCCACAAAGGGTAACGGTTGCGCGAGTCCACGGAGTGCTCCACCCACGAAGGGTCCACGAAGAAGCAACCTTGTCTATCCCACCATGGCCATCGCCCACGAAGGACTTGCCTCACTAGCGGTAGATTATCACGAAGTAGGCGATCTCCTTGCCCTTACAAACTCCTTGGTTCAACTCCACAATCTTGTCGGAGGCTCCCGAGTGACACCTAGCCAATCTAGGAGACACCACTCTCCAAGAAGTAACAAATGGTGTGTTGATGATGAACTCCTTGCTCTTGTGCTTCAAATGATAGTCTGCCCAACACTCAACTCTCTCTCACAGGATTTGGATTTGGTGGAAAGAAGATTTGAGTGGAAAGCAACTTGGGGAAGGCTAGAGATCAAGATTCATATGGTAGGAATGGAATATCTTGGTCTCAACACATGAGTAGGTGGTTCTCTCTCAGAACAAATGAGTTGGAAGTGTAGATGTGTTCTGTTGGCTCACTCCACGAGTGAAGAGGAGGTGGAGGGGTATATATAGCCTCCACACAAAATCCAACTGTTACACACAATTTACCAATCTCGGTGGGACCGAATCAACAAACTCGGTCAGACCGAAATAGTAAACCTAGTGACCGTTAGAGATTTTTGGTGGGACTAACATGCAACTCGGTAGGACCGATTTTGTTAGGGTTAGGGCATAACGTAATCTCGGTGAGACCGATTACACAAACTCGGTGAGACCGATTTTGGTAATTAGCTAACCAGAGAGTTGGTCATGCAAACTCGGTGGGACCGATTTGCTCTTTCAGTGGGACCGAAAAGTTACAAAAGGGAAACACTGAATTTACATTGCAATCTCGGTGGGACCGATCCGCTCTTTCGGTGAGACCGAAAAGTTACGAAAGGGAAACAGAGAGTTTGCAATCTCATCTCGGTGAGACCGAGATCCCTATCGGTAGAACCGATTTGCTAGGGTTTGGCAATGGCTATGACAAGTGAAACTCGGTGGCGCCGGGTTGAAAGAATCGGTAGAGCCGAGTTTGGCTTAGGGTTTAGGTCAAATGTGGATATGGGAAAGTAGCTGAGGATTTTGGAGCATATCATTAAGCACATGAAGCAAGAGGCTCATTAAGCAACACCTCATCCCTCCTTGATAGTATTGGCTTTTCCTAAAGACTCAATGTGATCTTGGATCACTAAAATATAAAATGAAGAGTCTTGAGCTTTTGAGCTTGAGCCAATCCTTTGTCCTTAGCATTTTGAGGGTTCCACTTTCACCATCCATGCCATGCCAATCATTGAGCTTTCCTGAAGTAATCATCTTGGAATAGCATTAGCTCAATGAGCTATATGTTGTTGTGAATTACCAAAACCACCTAGGGATAGTTGCACTTTCAGGTTCGTTGTTTCGAAGCACCACGTGATGATCGGGTGTGATAGATTCTAACGTTTGAATACAACGGGTGTAAGCCAGATTTACACATGCAATACACTTAGGTTGACTTGACGAGCCTAGCATGTACAGACATGGCCTTGGAACACGGAAGACCGAAAGGTCGAGCATGAGTCGTATAGAAGATACGATCAACATGAAGATGTTCACTGATGTTGACAAGTCCGTCTCACGTGATGATCGGACACGACCTAGTTGACTCGGATCATGTTTCACTTAGATGACTAGAGGGATGTCTATCTGAGTGGGAGTTCATTAAATAATTTGATTAGATGAACTCAATTATCATGAACATAGTCTAAATTGTCTTTGCAAATATGTTGTAGATAAATGGCTCACGTTGTAGCTCCCTCTTTCAATATGCTCCTAGAGAAAGATTAAGTTGAAAGATATTGTAAGCAATGATGCGGACTGGGTCTGTAGTCTGAGGAGTGTCCTTACTGCTTCACAGATAGCTTACGTCTTTGATGCACTTCTCGATGTGCAAACCCCTACAACGTCGTCTGTGGATGTTGTGAACACTTGAAAAACACATTCTGATGACTACTTGATAGTTTAGTGCACCATACTTTACGGCTTAGAATCGGGATTCCAATTACGTTTTGAACGCCATAAGACATATGAGATGTTGCAAGAGCTGAAATTGGGATTTCAGGCTCATGCCCATATTGAGAGGTATGAGACCTCTGACAAGTTCTTTTGCCAACAAGATGGAGGAGAATAGCTCAACTAGTGAGCATGTGCTCAGAATGTCTGGGTGCTAAAATCACTTAAATCAAGTGGGAGTTAAACTTCCAGATAAGATAGTGATTGATAGAGTTCTCTAGCCACTATCACTAAGCTACTAGATCTTCGTGATGAACTATGACATGCAAGGGATGGAGTTGATCCCGGACCTGTTCGCGGTGCTTAAGACCGCAAAAGGTAGAAATCAAGAAGGAGCATCAAGTGTTGATGGTTTAACAAGACCACTGGTTTTCAAGAAGGGCAGGGGCTAGAAGGGAAACTTCATGGATGGAAAACCAGTTGCCGCTCCAGTGAAGGAACCCATGGTTGAACCCAAACCCGAGACTGAGTGCTTCTATTGTAAAGGGAACGGTCACTGGTAGCGGAATTACCCCAAATGCATGGTAGATAAGAAGGCTGGCAACTTCAACAAAGTATATACATGTTATTAATGTGTACCTCACTAGTACTCCTGGTAGCACCTGGGTATTGGATACCGGTTCAGTTGCTATTATTGGTGACTTGAAGCAAAAGCTACGGACTAAACGGAGACTGGCTAAGGGCGAGGTTACGATGAGTGTTGGAAGTGTTTCCAAAGTTGATGAGATCACCATCGCACGCTCCATCTGCCTTCGGGATTAGTATTGAACCTAGATAAATGTTATCAGGTGTCTACGTTGAGCATGAATATGATTAGATCATGTTCATTGCAATACGGTCATTCATTTAAATTAGAGAATAATGGTTATTCTGTTTACATGAATCATACCTTTCATGGTCATGCACCCTATGTGAATGGTTCATTGAATCTTGGTCGTGGTAATACACATGTTCACGCCAAAAGATGTAGAGTTAATAATGATAGTACCACTTTCTCGTGGCACTGCCGCCTAGTTCATATTGGCATAAGATGCATGAAGAAACTCCATATCAATGGATGTTTGGAGTCACTTGATTTTGAATCACTTGACACATGCGAGCAATGCCTCATGGGCAGGATGACTAAGACCCCGTTTTCAGGTACAATGAAACGGGCAAGTGACTTGTTGGAAATCATGCATGCTAATGCATGTGATCCAATGAGAATTGAAGCGTGTGGTGTATATCGCTATTTTCTCATCTTCACTAACGATTTGGGTAGATGTAGGTATATCTACTTAATGAAGCACAAGTCTGAAACGTTTGAAAAGTCCAAGCAATTTCAGAGTGAAGTTAAGAATCATCATAACAATAAGATCATGTTCCTATGATCTGATCAAAAGGGGATTTTCTGAGTTATGAGTTTGGCAATCACTTAAGACATTGTGGAATTGTTTCACAGTTGAAGCCACCTGGAACACCACAAGGTAATGGTGTGTCCGGATGTCGTAATCGAACCCTATGAGATATGGTGCGATCTATGATGTCTCTTACCAATCTACCGTTTTCATTTTGAGGTTATGCATAAGAGACAGCTGCATTCACTTTAGATAGGACACCATATAAGTCCGTTGAAACAACGCCGTATGAATATTGGTTTGGCAAGAAACCAAAGTTGTCGTTTCTTAATGTTTGGGGCTGTGATGCTTAAGGCTTCAGCAGGAGAAGCTCGAACCCAAAGCAGACAAACACATCTTCATAGGATACCCAAAGGTGACAGTAGGGTATACCTTCTATCTCAGATCCGATGGCAAATTGTTTGTCACTAAGAACGGGTCCTTTCTCGAGAAGGAGTTTCTCTCGAAAGAATTGAGTGGGAGGAAGATAGAACTTGATGAGGTTGTCGAACCTTAACTTCAACCAGAGAGTGATGCAACACAGAAAGATGTTTTCTGTGGCGCCTACGTCTGTTGAATAGGAAGTTAATGATAGTGATCATGAAGCTTCGGATCAAGTTGCTATCGAACCTCGTAGGTCGATAAGGATATGTACTACTCCTAAGTGGTATGGTAATCCTTTCTTAGATATCATGTTGTTAGACAACAATGAACCTACAAGCTATGGAGAAGTGATGGTGGGCCCGTATTCCGACAAATGGTTAGAGGCCATGAAATCCAAGATAGGATCTATGTATCAGAACAAAGTATGGACTTTGGTGGACTTGCCCGATGATCAGTGAGCCATTGAGATAAATGGATCTTTAAGAAGAAGATAGACGTGGGCGGTAATGTTACCGTCTATGAAGCTCGACTTGTGGGAAAGAAACTTTTCACAAGTTCAAGGAGTTGACTACGATGAGAATTTCTCATCCGTAGTGATGCTTAAGTCCATCAGAATCATGTTAGCATTAGCTGTATTTTTCGATTATGAAATCTTACAGATGGATGTCAAAACAAGTTTTCTTACCAGTTTTCGTAAGAAAAGTTGTATGTGATACAATAAAAGGTTTTGACGATCCTAAGGATGCTAAAAGGTATGCTAGCTCCAGCAATCCTTCTATGGACTAGAGCAAGCATCTCGGAATCGGAATATATGTTTTGATGGAGTGATCAAAGCTTTTAGGTTTATACAATGTTTGCTAGAAACTTGTATTTACAAGAAAGTGAGTGGGAGCACTACAACATTTCTTATAAGTATATGTGGATGACATATTGCTCATTCGAAATAATGTAGAATTTATGGAAAGCATAAACGGTTGTTTGAAGAGTGTTTTTCAAAGGAAGACCTGGATAAAGCTGCTTACAAATTGGGCATCAAGATCTATAGAGATAGATCAAGACGCCTGATGATACTTTCAAAGAACGCACACCTTGACATGTTTTTGAAGGAGTTCAAAATAGATCAGTCAAAGAAGGGGTTCTTACCTGAGTTGTAAGGTGTGAAGTTGAGTAAGACTCAAAGCTTGACCACGGCAGAAGAAAGAGGAAGGACGAAGGTCGTCCCCTATGCTCTTGTCATAGGATCTATATGGTATGCCATGCTGAGTACCGCACCTGATGTGTGCCTTGCCACATGTCTGGCAAGAGGGTACAAAGGTGATCTAGGACTGGATCACCAGATAGCGGTCAAAATTATCCTTAGAAGATTAAGGAAATGTTTCTTGGTTATGGTGTTGATAAAGAGTTCGACGTAAAGAGTTACGTCGATGCAAGCTTAACACCTATCCGGATAGCTCTGAGTAGAGATACCGGATACGTATAATGGAGCAACAATTTGGAATAGCTCCAAGTGGAACGTGGTAGCAGCATCTACGATATGACATAAAGTTTTGCGAAATACATAGGGATCTGAATATGGCAAGACCCATTGACTACAACCTCTCTCACAAGCATAACATGATCAAACCCAGAACTCATTGAGTATTAATCACATAGTGATGTGAATTAGATTAGTGACTCTAGTAAACTCTTTGGATGTTGGTCACATGGCGATGTGACCTATGAGTGTTAATCACATGGCGATGTGAACTAGATTATTGACTCTAGTGCAAGTGGGAGACTGTTGGAAATATGCCCTAGAGGCAATAATAAATTGGTTATTATTATATTTCCTTGTTCATGATAATCGTTCATTATCCATGCTAGAATTGTATTGATAGGAAACTCAGATACATGTGTGGATACATAGATAACACCATGTCTCTAGTAAGCCTCTAGCTGACTAGCTCGTTGATCATAGATGGTTACAGTTTCCTGACCATGGACATTGGATGTCGTTGATAACGGGATCACATCATTAGGAGAATGATGTGATGGACGAGACCCAATCCTAAGCGTAGCACAAAGATCGTGTAGTTCGTATGCTAAAGATTTTCTAATGTCAAGTATCATTTCCTTAGACCATGAGATTGTGCAACTCCCGGATACCGTAGGAGTGCTTTGGGTGTGCCAAACGTCACAACGTAACTGGGTGGCTATAAAGGTACACTACCGGTATCTCCGAAAGTGTATGTTGGGTTGGCACGAATCGAGACTGGGATTTGACACTCCGTGTAAACGGAGAGGTGTCTTTGGGCCCACTCGGTAGGACATCATCATAATGTGCACAATGTGATCAAGGAGTTGATCACGGGATAATGTGTTACGGAACGAGTAAAGAGACTTGCCGGTAACGAGATTGAACAAGGTATCGGGATATCGATGATCGAATCTCGGGCAACTATCGTACCGATAGACAAAGGGAATTGTATACGGGATTGATTGAATCCTTGATCGTGGTTCATCCGATGAGATCATCGTGGAGCATGTGGGAGCCAACATGGGTATCCAGATCCCGCTATTGGTTATTGACCGGAGAGTTGTCTCGGCCATGTCTGCATGACTCCCGAGCCCGTAGGGTCTACACACTTAAGGTTCAATGACGCCAGGGTTATAGGGAAAGTATGTACGTGGTTACCGAATGTTGTTCGGAGTCTCGGATGAGATCTTGGACGTCAAGAGTTCCGGAGGTAAAGATTAATATATCGGAAGTATGGTTTTGGCCACCGGAAGTGTTCCGGGCATCACCGGTAGTGTACCAGGACCACCGGAGGGGTCCGGGGGTCCACCAGGTGGGGCCACCAGCCCCAGAGGCCTGCATGGGCCAATAGTGGGAAGGGACCAGCCCCTAGGTGGGCTGGGGCGCCTCCCACCAAGGCCCAAGGAGCCTCCAAGAGGGGAGGGGGGCAAAGCCTAGGGCAGATGGGCCCTAAGGCCCACCCCAGGTGCGCCTCCCCCTCTCCCCCTTGTGGCCGCCACCCTAGATGGGATCTAGGGCTGCTGCCACCCCTAGGGAGGAAACCCTAGGTGGGGGCGCAGCCCTCCCTCTCCCCCTATATATAGTGGAGGTAAAGGGGCATCCCAACATATGAAGTTCCTCCCTTGTTGGTGCAGCCCTACCCCTCTCCCTCCTCGTCTCTCATAGTGCTTGGCGAAGCCCTGCTGGAGTCCCGCGCTCCTCCACCACCACCACGCCATCGTGATGCTGCTGGATGGAGTCTTCCCCAACCTCTCCTTCTCCCCTTGCTGGATCAAGGCGTAGGAGACGTCACCGGGCTGTATTTGTGTTGAACGCGGAGGTGCCGTCCGTTCAGCACTAGGATCATCGGTGATTTGGATCACGATGAGTACGACTCCATCAACCCCGTTCACTTGAACGCTTCCGCTTAGCGATCTACAAGGGTATGTAGATGCACTCTCCTTCCCCTCGTTGCTAGATTACTCCATAGATTGATCTTGGTGATGCGTAGAAAATTTTAAATTTCTGCTACGATCCCCAACACCATCATCACCGGAGGGCATGGAGGAGGATCCTGGAGGGGCCATGTAACGCCCCACATGTAACCTTCCCCAAATGTACTCCAACTCTTGCCGTTTCCGGCATTAAGTTATATTTAATTCTCGGGTTCGCGTCCTTGTCTCCGTGTGTTGTTTTGTTTTTCGTGCATCTCATATCATGGCATCGCGTGCATTGCATTCGCATACATGTTCATCTCATGCATTCGAGCATTTTCCCCGTTGTCCGTTTTGCATTCCGGCGCTTCGTTCTCCTCCGGTGGCCATTTCTAGCTTTCTTTCATGTGTGGGGATTAAACATTTCCGGATTGGGCCGAGACTTGCCATGCGGCCTTGGTTTACTACCGGTAGACCGCCTGTCAAGTTTCGGGTCATTTGGACTTCGTTTGATACTCCAACGGTTAACCGAGGGACCGAAAAGGCCTCGTGTGTGTGCAGCCCAACACCCCTCCATTTTGGCCCAAAACCCACCAAACTCAGCTCCATCGTCTCGGTCGTTCGATCACGATCGTGTGGGCGAAAACCGCACCCCATTTGGACACTCCTAGCTCCCTCTATGCCTATATATAGCCCCCCCTCCGAAATTCTCGTTCTCCTCCCCGTCCAACCCTAATTCTAAAAAAAACGAGATCCGCCGCCGACGGACGTGTCCGGGCGGAGCCGGACAACGTCCGCCGCGCCCCCCCCCCCCCGCCACTCTCGGGCTGCCACGTGGGCACCGCCGCCGCCGCCGCCGTCCCGGCCCAGGAGGGGCCCCCGCGAGCCCGCGTCGCCGCCGCCGCCGCCTTCGCGTCGCCTCGCCGCCTCTTCCCCGCGGCCGGCCGCCGGCGCCGCCGCGCCCCGCCACCGCTCGCCGCTCCGGCGGGCCGCGCCGCCCGTCTCCGCCCGCGGCCGCCCGCGCCGCCACCGGCCGCCGCCGACCCCGGCCCCGCCGACCTCCTCCTCTTCCGCCGTCCTCGCCGGATCCGGCCGGCCCCGCCGACCTCCGCTCCGGCCGCCTCCTCCCTCGTCGCCGGCGAGCTCCGGCGCCGGCCCGGTGAACAGTGCCGCCCGATCCAGATCCGCGGATGAACAGTAAACCCTAGGTGGTTGTTTTTTTTCTAAGTCCCAGTTTTTCTCAGATTCAAGTGCTCATGTTTGACCTGCCATAACTTTGCATCCGTAGCTCCGATTTGGGCGTATAATATGTCAAATTCTTCGTCTCGACGAGTACAGCATTTCATTCCATTGCATCATTTGCATTTGAGGTCATCTGGTTGCCCAAAAATACTGTTGGAAGGAGGCATGTTGAGTTAAATTGCAGATCCGTTAATCCAACATGCACTTTTGTCATTTTTGCCATATTTAATCCGTGCATGATATGCCTGTGCCCCTTTGGGATGAATTGTTAAGCATGTTACCTTCTTTCCAGAGGTGTCTTCCATGTATTTTTAGGAAATGTGTGTTGTCTTGTGCAAGCTTGCGAAGAAGGCTACCTGAGATTTCAGATTTCAGGGACTTAGTGATTTTCACTAAGTCTGAGCCGTTTTAGTTCACGATGCTATATGTCCGGCTTGTTTCCTAGTGATCCGTGCCTCTTTTGAGGATGATCAGTAAGAGTAATTTGTTATGCTTGTTGTGCTTAATCCATCCATGTCTTTACTTGTTATGTTGGAGCACTCTAGGTTGACTCATTCGAGCTCAACTTTTGGATAGTTGCTGTTTTGGGCAGATCGTCAACTCTTTTGCGATTTTGCCGGAGAGATTGCTAGTGATCCATGCATGCTATGCCATTGTTCTTGCCATGTCTAGCTAGCATTTTGTGCCTTCTTAATGGATATATGCTTGCCTTGCCATGACTTGCACCGTAGTGAGAGCATCGAGCTCGTTTACATGCCTCCGTGAGTTATTATTTCAGCATGTCCCAGTTTTCACTAAGTCTGAAAACTGATTGTGTTTCATCGATGTTCGTGTGCCCGGTAGAGTATTTTGTGAACCCTTTTGGCCCCAGGTCATGTTGGGTGTTTTGTTAAGCTTGTTGAGTAGCTCCATGCCATGCTCTTACTTGCCACGTTCAGGTTTTCCTTCATGTTGTTTTGCTGCTCCGAAGAGAGCATCGTGGTCTGAAATTCCAGACTAGCGTTAATTTCGCTAAGTCTGAAATCTGTTTTGCTTATTCAGTTTTGCCATGCTTGTTTGAAGCCCTTAGTGGATGAATTTGCCCATGCCTCAGTCATGATGAATTGTTAAGCTTGATGAGTACATCACTGGCATGTAATTTTTTTTCATGTTGGGTGGCTGTAGCATGTTCATTTTGTTGCATTTAGGAGGCATGTTGCTGTAAATTGCAGATCGGTTCGTTTAGTAAAACGCTTGCCATTTCTTAACCGTAGCTCCGATTGCCATGATCTTTATATCGTTTTCAGGGGATTTCTTCCCCTCTATCCAGTGGCACTCTTGGATTTCCAAGTTGAGGCCCGGTTCATGCATTTCCTGTTACTTGTTGCATTCTTGCATCCCGCATCGCACCCCGCATAGCATATCATCTTTGCATCGTATTGGTTGCCTTCGCACGTGGTTGATTGTATCCTTGTTGCTTGTTTGTGTTGTTGGGTAGAGCCGGGAGACGAGTTCGCTAGCGAGGAGCCCATTGAGTTTGCTTTTGAGGATCCAGTCAATTCTGACAACTGTGCAGGCAAGATGATCACACCCTTGAAATCACTACTATCTTTGCTATGCTAGTTTGCTCGCTCTTTTGCTTTGCCAATGCTATGATGCTTACCACTTGCTTGTCAGCCTCCTAATTGCCATGATTGAGCCTCTAACCCACCTTTGTCCTAGCAAACCATTGATTGGCTATGTTACCGCTTTGCTCAGCCCTTCTTATAGCGTTGTTAGTTGCAGGTGAAGATTGGAGCCGTTCCTTGTTGGAACATTTATTTACTTGTTGGGATATCACTATATTGCTATGTTATCTTTACTCATCTATATACTTGGTAAAGGGTGGAAGGCTCGGCCTCTCGCCTAGTGTTTTGTTCCACTCTTGCCGCCCTAGTTTCCGTCATATCGGTGTTATGTTCCCGGATTGTTGCGTCCCTTACGCGGTTGGGCTATAATGGGAACCCCTTGATAGTTCGCCTTGATTAAAGCTTTTCCAGCAATGCCCAACATTGGTTTTACCATTTGCCACCTACCCTTTTCTTTCCCTTGGGTTTCCGGAGCCCGAGGGTCATCTTATTTTAAACCCCCCCCCCCCGGGCCAGTGCTCCTCTGAGTGTTGGTCCAACTGTCAGCTGCTGGTGGCCACCAGGGGCAACTCTCGGCTGGCCTACCCGTACCTAAGACAATCTCAGTGTGCCCTGAGAAAGAGATATGTCCAGCTCCTATCGGGATTTGTCGGCGCATTCGGGCGGTGTTGCTGGACTAGTTTTGACCTGTCGAATCATCTTGTTGTACCGGGATACCGAGTCTGATCGGTGGGTCCTGGGTGGAGGTCTATTCCTTCGTTGACCGTGAGAGCTTGTTATGGGCTAAGTTGGGACCCCCCTGCAGGGATTGATCTTTCGAAAGCCGTGCCCGCGGTTATGGGCAGATGGGAATTTGTTAATGTCCGGTTGTAGATAACTTGAACTCAATTAATTAAAATGAATCAACTGCGTGCGTTGCCGTGATGGCCGCTTCTCGGCGGTGTCCGGGAAGTGGACACGGCGTTGGAGTTATGCTTGCGTAGTCTGCTCTACTTAGTTATCGCTCGTGCCTTGCCTTCTCTTCTCGCTCTCTTTTGCGAATAAGTTAGCCACCATACATGCTAGTCGCTTGCTGCAGCTCCACTCTCATAACCCCTTCCTTACCTATTAAGCTTAAATAGTCTTGATCGCGAGGGTGCGAGATTGCTGAGTCCTTGTGGCTCACAGATTACTATTATACCAGATGCAGGGACCGATGATACTCCTCCAGATGGCGCATACGAGCTGAAGTGGGAGTACGATGAGGACTCTCAGCGATATTATGTTTCTTTTCCTGATGATCAGTAGTGGTGCCTGCTCGGGGTTCGATTAAGGGTTTAGTCGCATGTTGGGGGTTCTTTTCTATTTTGGCGCCGTAGCCGGGCCATGAGTGTTTGTATGATGTATGCTATTTATGTACCTTGATGTGACGTGGCGAGTGTAAGCCGACTATTATTATTATTCCCCTTCATATTTATATGTACATGGGTTGTGTGAAGATTGCCTCACTTGCGACTTATGCCTTCAATGCGATTATGCCTCTAAGTCGTGCCTCGACACGTAGGAGATATAGTCGCATCGAGGGTGTTACAAGTTGGTAATCAGAGCCTTCCCCGACCTTAGGAGCCCCATTGCTTGATCGTTTTTAGCAGCCGAGTTGTGTCTAGAAAAATGTTTTGAGTCCTTAGGAATTATATATCGGAGAGCTTAGGAATTCTTTTTACTTCCCAGTCTCCTCATCGCTCTGGTAAGGCATCCTGACGTAGAGTTTTGTCTCTCCTCTTCTCAAATTTCACTAAAAAATTTTTAGGATCACGCGAGTATCTTGGTTTTGTTCCGATGGCTTATGATGAGAATACTGTCTTGGTGCCTCCTGTCAGGGGTTTAGTGGAAGTGTCCCGGGGAGTTGAGCTCTGAGGTGTTGTCATCATAATTCTATCGTTGCAATTCTGGCATACTTGAGATATGTGCGCGACATCGAAAATCTCCTTTATGCAGTTCGTTGGTGAGATAACCTCGACGCCACCCAGTACTGGGGCGGGAGTTCGGGAGTATCGCCATAACTTGTATAACGGATGTTTTTCGAAGGTTGAGATAGATGGTTTCCGAAGGTTTCTTGGTTATGTGTTGAAGGATGGATGCAGCTGGATGTAGGATTTGCTAGCTTGGGTGAGATATTATGCTTCCCCTGTATCCTCAACACCTGATTGCATAACCAGAAAATTTTGGGAATTTCATAGGTGGGAATTCAAGTAGCCTTAGGATATCTTTCAACAGATGTGTGATATGAAATTGGGGTTCGACGTCTAGTGGTTCGCCTATTCACGGTCGATTTTACAGTGGCCTCGTTGTGTCTTAAAGAGTCCTTGGCTATGCTGACTCGGGGACGCTTCGTATGTCATGTGCACTGCCTTGTACATGATGGTGCTGTACGGTCGAGCCCGTGTAGGTCCTACAACGAACACTTCGGACGAAATTTCTATCATGTGTTTGTTCTGGCTTATTCCGCAAGCCAACCCTTGGTTTTATTTCGAGTTGTGGTATTCGTTCTTCTCTGACGTCATATGTTGATTCCATCCCTCGTTGATGTACCTCTTCTACTTGATTCTTCGTGGCTTTGCAATTTAGGAATATGTGACCACTTCAAGAGAAGTGCATTCGTTCATTTTGTTCGGATGTGAAGACTTATGTTGCAATTTTCATTCCGTTGGTTTCACCTTCTATATTTCTCTTTTTGTGTGCTAATGGTGGTCAACCTCTTCAGGATGGCTCCTCCAACGCGCACGACTCCGAACCCAGATCCTCCGCCACCTCCGCCTCCTCCGGAAGCATGGCAGGCTGTGATGGCTGCTACTAATGCAAATACTCAGCTGATCATGCAAATCATCCAAGAGCGGAATCAACACAGTCAAGCGAACCAAGGCAGCAACCAGAACCAGTTTGCAACTCTGCATCAGTTCCTCGCTAATGGTCCAAAAACGTTCAGTAACTGCGTTGAGGCTACCGATGCCGATGATTGGTTAATCGATCTGGGCAAGCATTTTGAATGTAGCAACGTCAGACCTGAGGATTTCGTCAAGTTCGTGTCTTTCCAGCTCAAGGATCAGGCCGCAGAGTGGTTTCAGCAGTACCGGGATTCCAGAGGTGGACGTTTGATCACTTGGGATGATTTCCGTCGTGATTTCCGTGCTCATCACATTCCTCAAAGTGTGACTGAAAGCAAACGTGAAGAATTCCGCAATCTGAAGCAAGGCTCTTTGTCTGTCTATGACTACAACAAGTTGTTCCAGAAGCTCGCCCGTTTTGCCAAGCAGGATGTTCCTGATGAGAAGAGCATGATCTATCAGTTCAGGGGTGGTCTTCGTGAAGAAATTTAGCTCGCTCTTGTTCTCTTCGAGCCGCTGAGATACGATGAGTTCTACAACATGGCACTGAAGCAAGAGGCTGCTCAGCTCAGGTGTGATGCTTCCAGGAAGCGAGTCAGAGACACTTCGTCTTCGTCCTCTACTCAAGTGACCAAGCAGCAGAAGTATTGGCTTCCTCCTCCTCCGTTTCGTCAGCCGTTTCAGCAGAAGAGCAAAGGTGGCAGTGGTTCTTCCCACCCACCCAACCCAGGCTTTCAGAACAAGACTTCGTCTCAAGCTCCAAGATCGAGTGCTCCGTACCACCGTCCGCTCTCAGAGGTCACGTGCAACAAGTGCCAACAGAAGGGTCACTACGCTAACAAGTGTTTCAACCAGAGGCGTCTTCCTCCTCCTCCGCCTGTCAGATCGGCAAGTACAGCTGTGGTCAAGCATAATTCCAAGTCCGCCAAGGTCAACTTGATGAACGCAGCTCAAGCAGAGGATTCGTCAGATGTGATCATGGGTAACCTTCCTGTTAATGGTATTCCTGCAAAAGTACTTTTTGATACAGGTGCATCGCATTGTTTCATTTCAAGGCCTTTTACATCTAGGCATGGTTTGGCTCAGCAAATTCTGCCTAGTCCATTAGCAGTCGTCTCTCCTGGTAAACGCATGCAGGCTAACTCCATTGCTCCGGATATTTCTTTCATGTTGGGTGACTTCAAGTTCTTGGCTTCTCCAACGGTTCTTGGCAATTCCGATATCGACCTCATTCTTGGGATGGACTGGCTCTCTAAACATAAAGCTCAGCTGGATTGCGCAGCCAAGCAGATTCAACTGACTCATTCGTCTGAGGAAGTGATTGTCTTTGCTGCTCGGGATAATACCATCCGGTTATTCTCTCTCAATGAAAAGGGTGAATTGGATGCTATTTCGCAGATTCCGGTTGTTTGTGAGTATCAAGATGTCTTCCGTGAAGAACTCCCAGGCATGCCTCCAAACCGGCCAGTTGAATTCGTTATTGAACTTGAGCCCGGTACGGAACCGGTGTGCAAGCGGCCTTACAAGCTCGGCCCCGAAGAGTTGAAGGAGTTGAAGAAACAGCTCGATAAGCAAGAAAGTATGGGTCTCATTCGGCCTAGTACTTCTCCGTGGGGTTGTGGTGTTCTTTTTGTGAAGAAGAAGGATGGAACGGACCGACTTTGTGTTGATTACCGTCCATTGAACAAGAAGACCATCAAGAACAAATATCCACTTCCCAACATTAATGAGCTATTCGAACAACTCAAGGGTGCCCAAGTATTCTCCAAGCTTGATCTCCGTATGGGTTATCATCAAATTCGCATTCGTGAACAAGATATTCCAAAGACGGCGTTCAGAACAAGCTATGGGTCATATGAATACACCGTTATGTCTTTTGGCCTCGCTAATGCTCCTCCGACGTTCTCTCGCATGATGAACTTCATCTTCAACCCCTACACCAACGACTTTGTTTTGGTCTATCTCGATGATATCCTGGTTTTCTCGAAGAACAAGGAAGATCATGCCAAACACTTGCGTTTGGTTCTTGACAAGCTAAGGGAACATCAATTCTATGCCAAGTTCTCTAAGTGTGAGTTTTGGCTCGATGAGGTTCTTTATCTTGGTCATATTATCTCTGCCAAGGGCATTTCTGTGGATCCTGAGAAGGTGTCTGCAATTGTCAATTGGGAACCTCCTCAGAATGTGAAGCAACTCCGTAGCTTCCTCGGTCTTGCAAGCTATTGTCGAAGATTCGTTGAAAACTTCTCCAAGATCGCGAAGCCTCTCTCAAATCTTCTTCAGAAGCACGTCAAGTACGTTTGGTCTCCGGAGTGTGATGTTGCTTTCAACGCTTTGAAAGAGAAATTAATCACTGCTCCAGTTCTAACTGCGCCTGATGAAACCAAGCCGTACGAGGTTTTTTGTGATGCCTCTCTCCAAGGTCTCGGTGCAGTACTGATGCAAGAGAAGAAAGTTGTTGCTTATACCTCTCGCCAGTTGAAGCCAAATGAGAAGAACTACCCCACTCATGATCTCGAGTTGGCGGCAGTTGTGCACGCATTGTTGACTTGGAGACATCTTCTCTTGGGAAGGAAAGTGGACATTTTCACTGATCACAAGAGTCTCAAGTACATCTTCACTCAGCCTAATCTCAACCTCAGGCAGACTCGATGGGTCGAAATGATTCAAGAGTACAATCCGAGTATCGAGTATACTCCAGGCAAGGCTAATGTGATTGTTGACGCTTTGAGCAGAAAAGCATATTGCAACAGTCTGATTCTCAAGCCGTATCAACCCGAGCTTTGTGAAGCCTTCCGCAAACTTAATCCGCAAGTTGTTCCTCAAGGTTTCCTCGCCAACCTTCAAGTTTCTCCTACCTTGGAAGACCAGATTCGCCAAGCCCAGCTTCTTGATGCTATGGTGAAAAAGGTGAAGATCGGTATTGCAAAGAGTCAGTCCAAGTACAAGTGCTACCGGCTTGATGACAAGGACACTCTCTTCTTCGAGGATCAAATTGTTGTGCCCAAAGGAGAACTTCATAAAGTGATCATGAATGAGGCTCATAACTCTCTCCTCTCCATCCACCCTGGGAGCACGAAGATGTATCAAGACCTGAAGCAAACTTATTGGTGGACTCGAATGAAGCGCGAGATCGCTCAATTCGTGAATGAATGTGATGTCTGCAGAAGAGTGAAAGCAGAACACCAAAGGCCAGCAGGTCTCCTCCAACCTCTCGCCATTCCAGAATGGAAGTTTGACCACATTGAAATGGACTTTGCGACTGGGTTTCCTAAGTCCAAGCGTGGCAATGATGCTATATTCGTTGTCATCGACAAGCTGACAAAAGTGGCTCATTTCTTGCCTATCAAAGAGTCAATCACTGCAGCCCAATTAGCGGAGCTCTACACCTCTCGTATTGTCTCTCTGCACGGTATTCCTCAAGTGATATCTTCCGACCGTGGCAGCATCTTTAACTCCAAGTTTTGGGATTCTTTTCAGAAGGCCATGGGCACCAGCATTCGCTTCAGCACTGCTTTCCACCCTCAAACAAGCGGTCAAGTCGAGCGTGTCAACCAAATTCTTGAAGATATGCTCAGGGCTTGTGTTATCTCCTTCGGCATGAAGTGGGAGGATTGCCTTCCTTATGCTGAATTCTCGTACAACAACAGTTTCCAAGCAAGTTCCGGCAAGGCCCCGTTTGAAATTCTGTATGGTAGGAAGTGTCGTACACCTCTCAACTGGTCTGAAACCGGTGAACGTCAGCTACTGGGCAATGACCTGATCACAGAGGCAGAAGAAATGTGCAAGGTCATTCGTGATAACCTCAAAGCAGCCCAGTCTCGTCAGAAGAGCTATTACGACAGCAAGCACCGTGATTTGGCTTTCGAGATCGGAGATCATGTCTACCTCCGCGTCTCTCCTATGAAAGGAACTCGTCGCTTCGGTATCAAAGGGAAGCTTGCCCCAAGATACGTCGGGCCTTTCAAGATCGTCAGCAAGAGAGGCGACCTCGCCTATCAACTCGAGCTTCCTGCAACCTTTGCCAACGTTCATGATGTGTTTCACGTCTCGCAACTCCGTAAGTGCTTCAAGACGCCTGAGCGCACCGTCAACTTCGAGGACATTGAGCTCCAAGAAGATCTCTCCTACCGTGAGCACCCAGTTGCAATCCTTGAAGAGACTGAACGCAAAACTCGCAACAAGTCAATCAAGTTTCTCAAAGTCAAGTGGTCACACCATTCCGACCGTGAAGCTACCTGGGAACGCGAGGATCACCTCCGTTCCGAGTACCCGGAGTTCTTTCAGTCCTAGATCTTGGGACGAGATCTTTTCGTAGTGGTGGAGTGTTGTAACGCCCCACATGTAACCTTCCCCAAATGTACTCCGACTCTTGCCGTTTCTGGCATTAAGTTATATTTAATTCTTGGGTTCGCGTCCTTGTCTCCGTGTGTTGTTTCGTTTTTCGTGCATCTCATATCATGGCATCGCGTGCATTGCATTCGCATACATGTTCATCTCATGCATTCGAGCATTTTCCCCGTTGTCCGTTTTGCATTCCGGCGCTTCGTTCTCCTCCGGTGGCCATTTCTAGCTTTCTTTCATGTGTGGGGATTAAACATTTCCGGATTGGGCCGAGACTTGCCATGCGGCCTTGGTTTACTACCGGTAGACCGCCTGTCAAGTTTCGGGTCATTTGGACTTCGTTTGATACTCCAACGGTTAACCGAGGGACCGAAAAGGCCTCGTGTGTGTGCAGCCCAACACCCCTCCATTTTGGCCCAAAACCCACCAAACTCAGCTCCATCATCTCGGTCGTTCGATCACGATCGTGTGGGCGAAAACCGCACCCCATTTGGACACTCCTAGCTCCCTCTATGCCTATATATAGCCCCCCTCCGAAATTCTCGTTCTCCTCCCCGTCCAACCCTAATTCTAAAAAAACGAGATCCGCCGCCGACGGACGTGTCCGGGCGGAGCCGGACAACGTCCGCCGCGCCCCTCCCGCCACTCTCGGGCTGCCACGTGGGCACCGCCGCCGCCGCCGCCGTCCCGGCCCGGGAGGCCCAGGAGGGGCCCCCGCGAGCCCGCGTCGCCGCCGCCGCCGCCTTCGCGTCGCCTCGCCGCCTCTTCCCCGCGGCCGGCCGCCGGCGCCGCCGCGCCGCCACCGGCCGCCGCCGACCCCGGCCCCGCCGACCTCCTCCTCCTCCGCCGTCCTCGCCGGATCCGGCCGGCCCCGCCGACCTCCGCTCCGGCCGCCTCCTCCCTCGTCGCCGGCGAGCTCCGGCGCCGGCCCGGTGAACAGTGCCGCCCGATCCAGATCCGCGGATGAACAGTAAACCCTAGGTGGTTGTTTTTTTTCTAAGTCCCAGTTTTTCTCAGATTCAAGTGCTCATGTTTGACCTGCCATAACTTTGCATCCGTAGCTCCGATTTGGGCGTATAATATGTCAAATTCTTCGTCTCGACGAGTACATCATTTCATTCCATTGCATCATTTGCATTTGAGGTCATCTGGTTGCCCAAAAATACTGTTGGAAGGAGGCATGTTGAGTTAAATTGCAGATCCGTTAATCCAACATGCACTTTTGTCATTTTTGCCATATTTAATCCGTGCATGATATGCCTGTGCCCCTTTGGGATGAATTGTTAAGCATGTTACCTTATTTCCAGAGGTGTCTTCCATGTATTTTTAGGAGGTGTGTGTTGTCTTGTGCAAGCTTGCGAAGAAGGCTACCTGAGATTTCAGATTTCAGGGACTTAGTGATTTTCACTAAGTCTGAGCCGTTTTAGTTCACGATGCTATATGTCCGGCTTGTTTCCTAGTGATCCGTGCCTCTTTTGAGGATGATCAGTAAGAATAATTTGTTATGCTTGTTGTTCTTAATCCATCCATGTCTTTACTTGTTATGTTGGAGCACTCTAGGTTGACTCATTCGAGCTCAACTTTTGGATAGTTGCTGTTTTGGGCAGATCGTCAACTCTTTTGCGATTTTGCCGGAGAGATTGCTAGTGATCCATGCATTCTATGCCATTGTTCTTGCCATGTCTAGCTAGCATTTTGTGCCTTCTTAATGGATATATGCTTGCCTTGCCATGACTTGCACCGTAGTGAGAGCATCGAGCTCGTTTACATGCCTCCGTGAGTTATTATTTCAGCATGTCCCAGTTTTCACTAAGTCTGAAAACTGATTGTGTTTCATCGATGTTCGTGTGCCCGGTAGAGTATTTTGTGAACCCTTTTGGCCCCAGGTCATGTTGGGTGTTTTGTTAAGCTTGTTGAGTAGCTCCATGCCATGCTCTTACTTGCCATGTTCAGGTTTTCCTTCATGTTGTTTTTCTGCTCCGAAGAGAGCATCGTGGTCTGAAATTCCAGACTAGCGTTAATTTCGCTAAGTCTGAAATCTGTTTTGCTTATTCAGTTTTGCCATGCTCGTTTGAAGCCCTTAATGGATGAATTTGCCCATGCCTCAGTCATGATGAATTGTTAAGCTTGATGAGTACATCACTGCCATGTAATTTGTTTTCATGTTGGGTGGCTGTAGCATGTTCATTTTGTTGCATTTAGGAGGCATGTTGCTGTAAATTGCAGATCGGTTCGTTTAGTAAAACGCTTGCCATTTCTTAACCGTAGCTCCGATTGCCATGATCTTTATATTGTTTTCAGGGGATTTCTTCCCCTCTATCCAGTGGCACTCTTGGATTTCCATGTTGAGGCCCGGTTCATGCATTTCCTGTTACTTGTTGCATTCTTGCATCCCGCATCGCACCCCGCATAGCATATCATCTTTGCATCGTATTGGTTGCCTTCGCACGTGGTTGATTGTATCCTTGTTGCTTGTTTGTGTTGTTGGGTAGAGCCGGGAGACGAGTTCGCTAGTGAGGAGCCCGTTGAGTTTGCTTTTGAGGATCCAGTCAATTCTGACAACTGTGCAGGCAAGATGATCACACCCTTGAAATCACTACTATCTTTGCTATGCTAGTTTGCTCGCTCTTTTGCTTTGCCAATGCTACGATGCCTACCACTTGCTTGTCAGCCTCCTAATTGCCATGATTGAGCCTCTAACCCACCTTTGTCCTAGCAAACCATTGATTGGCTATGTTACCGCTTTGCTCAGCCCTTCTTATAGCGTTGTTAGTTGCAGGTGAAGATTGGAGCCGTTCCTTGTTGGAACATTTATTTACTTGTTGGGATATCACTATATTGCTATGTTATCTTTACTCATCTATATACTTGGTAAAGGGTGGAAGGCTCGGCCTCTCGCCTAGTGTTTTGTTCCACTCTTGCCGCCCTAGTTTCCGTCATATCGGTGTTATGTTCCCGGATTGTTGCGTCCCTTACGCGGTTGGGCTATAATGGGAACCCCTTGATAGTTCGCCTTGATTAAAGCTTTTCCAGCAATGACCAACATTGGTTTTACCATTTTCCACCTACCCTTTTCTTTCCCTTGGGTTTCCGGAGCCCGAGGGTCATCTTATTTTAAACCCCCCCGGGCCAGTGCTCCTTTGAGTGTTGGTCCAACTGTCAGCTGCCGGTGGCCACCAGGGGCAACTCTCGGCTGGCCTACCCGTACCTAAGACAATCTGAGTGTGCCCTGAGAAAGAGATATGTGCAGCTCCTATCGGGATTTGTCGGCGCATTCGGGCGGTGTTGCTGGACTAGTTTTGACCTGTCGAATCATCTTGTTGTACCGGGATACCGAGTCTGATGGGTGGGTCCTGGGTGGAGGTCTATTCCTTCGTTGACCGTGAGAGCTTGTTATGGGCTAAGTTGGGACCCCCCTGCAGGGATTGATCTTTCGAAAGCCGTGCCCGCGGTTATGGGCAGATGGGAATTTGTTAATGTCCGGTTGTAGATAACTTGAACTCAATTAATTAAAATGAATCAACTGCGTGCGTTGCCGTGATGGCCGCTTCTCGGCGGTGTCCGGGAAGTGGACACGGCGTTGGAGTTATGCTTGCGTAGTCTGCTCTACTTAGTTATCGCTCGTGCCTTGCCTTCTCTTCTCGCTCTCTTTTGCGAATAAGTTAGCCACCATACATGCTAGTCGCTTGCTGCAGCTCCACTCTCATAACCCCTTCCTTACCTATTAAGCTTAAATAGTCTTGATCGCGAGGGTGCGAGATTGCTGAGTCCTTGTGGCTCACAGATTACTATTATACCAGATGCAGGGACCGATGATACTCCTCCAGATGGCGCATACGAGCTGAAGTGGGAGTACGACGAGGACTCTCAGCGATATTATGTTTCTTTTCCTGATCATCAGTAGTGGTGCCTGCTCGGGGTTCGATTCAGGGTTTAGTCGCATGTTGGGGGTTCTTTTCTATTTTGGCGCCGTAGCCGGGCCATGAGTGTTTGTATGATGTATGCTATTTATGTACCTTGATGTGACGTGGCGAGTGTAAGCCAACTATTATTATTATTCCCCTTCATATTTATATGTACATGGGTTGTGTGAAGATTGCCTCACTTGCGACTTATGCCTTCAATGCGATTATGCCTCTAAGTCGTGCCTCGACACGTAGGAGATATAGTCGCATCGAGGGTGTTACAGGCCATTACCGTCATGAAGGCCAAGGACCAGAGGGGGAACCTCTCTGCTGGGGAACGTCGCAGAATTTTAAAATTTTCTACGCATCACCAAGATCAATCTATGGAGTCATCTAGCAACGAGGGAGAAGGGAGTGCATCTACATACCCTTGTAGATCGCGAGCGGAAGCGTTCAAGAGAACGGGGTTGATGAAGTCGTACTCGTCGTGATCCAAATCACCGATGACCTAGCGCCGAATGGACGGCACCTCCGCGTTCAAGACACGTATGGTTGGGAAGACGTCTCCTCCAACTTTATACAGCAAGGGGGAAGGAGAGGTTGATGGAGATCCAGCAGCATGACGGCGTGGTGGTGGAAGCAACGGTGATCTCGGCAGGGCTTCGCCAAGCTCAGGGAGAGGGAGAAGTGTCACGGGAGGGAGAGGGAGGCGCCAGGGGTTAGGGTGCAGCTGCCCTCCCTCCCCCCTGGTGGGGAACGTAGTAATTTCAAAAAAATTCCTACGCACACGCAAGATCATGGTGATGCATAGCAACAAGAGGGGAGAGTGTGATCTACGTACCCTTGTAGATCGACAGAGTAAGCGTTATGACAACGCGGTTGATGTAGTCGTACGTCTTCACGGCCCGACCGATCTAGCACCGAAACTACGACACCTCCGAGTTTTAGCACACGTTCAGCTCGATGACGATCCCCGGACTCCGATCCAGCAAAGTGTCGGGGAAGAGTTCCGTCAGCACGACGGTGTGGTGACGATCTTGATGTACTACTGTCGCAGGGCTTCGCCTAAGCACCGCTACAATATTATCGAGGACTATGGTGGCAGGGGGCACCGCACACGGCTAAGAATATGATCACGTGGATCAACTTGTGTGTCTCCGGGGTCCCTTGCCTCCGTATATAAAGGTTCAAGAGAGGAGGAGGCCGGCCGGCCCCTATGGCGCGCCAAGGAGGAGTCCTCCTCCTAGTAGGAGTAGGACTCCTACTAGGAGGGGGAAAGAAGTGGGGAGGGAGAAGGAAAGGGGGGCGCCGCCCCCCCTCTCCTAGTCCAATTCGGACCAGGGGGGAGGAGGCGCGGCCCACCTTTGGCTACCCCTCTCTCTCACCACTAAGGCCCATATGGCCCATTACTTCTCCCGGGGGGGTTCCGGTAACCCTCCGGCTCTCCGGTTTTCCCCGAAATCATCCGGAACACTTACGGTGTCCGAATATAGCCGTCCAATATATCAATCTTTATGTATCGACCATTTCGAAACTCCTCGTCATGTCCGTGATCACATCTTGGACTCCGAACAACCTTCGGTACATCAAAACGTATAAACTCATAATATAACTGTCATCGAAACCTTAAGCGTGCGGACCCTACGGGTTCGAGAACAATGTAGACATGACCGAGACATGTCTCCGGTCAATAACCAATAGCAGGACCTGGATGCCCATATTGGCTCCTACATATTCTACGAAGATCTTTATCGGTCAGACCGCATAACAACATACGTTGTTCTCTTTGTCATCGATACGTTACTTGCCCGAGATTCGATCGTCGGTATCCAATACCTAGTTCAATCTCGTTACCGGCAAGTCTCTTTACTCGTTCTGTAATACATAATCTCACAAATAACTCATTAGTTGCATTGCTTGCAAGGCTTAAGTGATGTGCATTACCGAGAGGGCCCAGAGATACCTCTCTGACGATCGGAGTGACAAATCCTATTCTCGAAATACGTCAACCCAACATGTACCTTTGGAGACACCTGTAGAACACCTTTATAATCACCCAGTTACGTTGTGACGTTTGGTAGCACACAAAGTGTTCCTCCGGCACACGGGAGTTACATAATCTCATAGTCATCGGAACATGTATAAGTCATGAAGAAAGCAATAGCAACATACTAAACGATCGGGTGCTAAGCTAATGGAATGGGTCATGTCAATCAGATCATTCAACTAATGATGTGATCTCGTTTAATCAAATGACAACTCTTTGTCCATGGTTAGGAAACATAACCATCTTTGATTAACGAGCTAGTCAAGTAGAGCCATACTAGTGACACTCTGTCTGTCTATGTATTCACACATGTATTATGTTTCTGGTTAATACAATTCTAGCATGAATAATAAACTTTTATCATGATATAAGGAAATAAATAATAACTTTATTATTGCCTCTAGGGCATATTTCCTTCACCCCCCCACTATATATAGGACCCCTAGGGGGCGCCGGCCCTAGGAGATGCAATCTCCAAGGGGGCGGCGGCCAAGGGGGGTGGAGTGCCCCCCAAGCCATGTGGGGCGCCCCCCACCCCTAGGGTTTCCAACCCTAGGCGCAGGGGGAGGCCCATGGGGGGCGCACCAGCCCACTAGGGGCTGGTTCCCCTCCCACTTCAACCCATGGGGCCCTCCGGGATAGGTGGCCCCACCCGGTGGACCCCCGGGACCCTTACGGTGGTCCCGGTACAATACCGATTACCTCTGAAACTTTCCCGATGGCCGAAACTTGACTTCCTATATATAAATCTTCACCTCCGGACCATTTCGGAACTGCTCGTGACATCCGGGATCTCATCCAGGACTCCGAACAACTTTCGGGTTACCGTATACTAATATCTCAACAACCCTAGCATCACCGAACCTTAAGTGTGTAGACCCTACGGGTTCGGGACACACGCAGACATGACCGAGACGACTCTCCGGTCAATAACCAACATGCTCCTCGATGATCTCATCGGATGAACCACGATATCGAGGATTCAATCAATCCCGTATAGAATTCCCTTTGTCAATCGGTACGTTACTTGCCCGTGACTCGATCGTCGGTATCCCAATACCTCGTTCAATCTCGTTACCGGCAAGTCACTTTACTCGTAATGTAATGCATGATACCGTGATCAACCACTTGGTCACATTGAGCTCATTATGATGATGCATTGCCGAGTGGGCCCAGTGATACCACTCCGTCATACGGAGTGACAAATCCCAGTCTCGATTCGTGCCAACCCAACAGACACTTTCAGAGATACCCGTAGCGCACCTCTATAGTCACCTAGTTACGTTGTGACATTTGGCACACCCAAAGCACTCCTATGGTATCCGGGAGTTGCACAATCTCATGGTCTAAGGAAATGATACTTGACATTCGGAAAAGCTATAGCAAACGAACTACACGATCTTTGAGCTATGCTTAGGATTGGGTCTTCTCCATCACATCATTCTCCTAATGATGTGATCCCGTTATCAATGACATCCAATGTCCATAGTCAGGAAACCATGACTATCTTTTGATCAACGAGCTAGTCAACTAGAGGCTCACTAGGGACGTGTTGTAGTCTATGTATTCACACATGTATTACGATTTTCGGATAACACAATTATAGCATGAACAATAGACAATTATCATGAACAAAGAAATATAATAATAACCATTTTATTTTTGCCTCTAGGGCATATTGCCAACAGTCTTCCACTTGCACTAGAGTCAATAATATAGTTACATTGTGATGAATCGAACACCCATACAGTTCTGGTGTTGATCATGTTTTGCTCTAGGGAGAGGTTTAGTCAATGGATCTGCCACATTCAGGTCCGTATGTACTTTACAAATATCTATGTCTCCATTTTGAACACATTCACGAATGGAGTTGAAGCGACGCTCGATATGCCTGGTCTTCCTGTGAAACTTGGGCTCCTTGGCAAGGGCAATAGCTCCGGTGTTGTCACAGAGGAGAGTCATCGGGCCTGATGCATTGGGTATGACTCCTAGGTCGGTAATGAACTCCTTCACCCAGATTGCTTCTTGTGCTGCCTCCGAGGCTGTCATGTACTCCGATTCACATGTAGGTCCCACCACAATGCTTTGCTTGCAACTGCAGCAGCTTACTGCCCCACCATTCAAAATATACACGTATCCGGTTTGTGACTTAGAGTCATCCAGATCTGTGTTGAAGCTAGCATCGACGTAACCCTTTGCGACGAGCTCTTCGTCACCTCCATAAATGAGAAACATATCCTTAGTCCTCTTTAGGTACTTCAGGATATTCTTGACCTCTATCCAGTGTTCCATGCCGGGATTACTTTGGTACCTTCCTACCAAACTTACGGCAAGGTTTACATCAGGTCTGGTACACAGCATAGCATACATGATAGACCCTATGGCCGAGGCATAGGGGACGACACTCATCTTTTCTCTATCTTCTGCTGTGGTCGGGCATTGAGCCGTGCTCAATCTCGTACCTTGCAATATAGGCAAGAATCCCTTCTTTGACTGATCCATATTGAACTTCTTCAATATCTTGTCAAGGTACGTACTCTGTGAAAGACCAATGAGGCGTCTCGATTTATCTCTATAGAACTTGATGCCTAATATGTAAGCAGCTTCTCCAAGATCCTTCATTGAAAAACACTTGTTCAAGTAGGCCTTTATGCTTTCCAAGAATTCTATATCATTTCCCATCAACAATATGTCATCCACATACAATATGAGAAATGCTACAGAGCTCCCACTCACTTTCTTGTAAATGCAGGCTTCTCCATAAGTCTGCGTAAACCCAAACGCTTTGCTCATCTCATCAAAATGAATGTCTCTACTCCGAGATGCTTGCACCAGCCCATAGATCGAGCGTTGGAGCTTGCACACCTTGTCAGCATTCTTAGGATCGACAAAACCTTCCGGCTGCATCATATACAATTCTTCCTTAAGGAAACCATTAAGGAATGCCGTTTTGACGTCCCTTTGCCATATCTCATAATCATAGAATGCGGCAATTGCTAACATGATTCGGACGGACTTCAGCTTCGCTACGGGTGAGAAAGTCTCATCATAGTCAACCCCTTGAACTTGTTGATAACCCTTAGTGACAAGCCGAGCTTTATAGATGGTTACATTACCATCCGTGTATGTCTTCTTCTTAAAGATCCATTTATTTTCTATGGCTCGCCGATCATCGGGCAAGTCAATCAAAGTCCATACTTCGTTTTCATACATGGATCCTATCTCGGATTTCATGGCTTCCAGCCATTTGTCGGAATCTAGGCCCGCCATCGCTTCCTCATTATTCGAAGGTTCACCGTTGTCTAACAACATGATTTCCAAGATAGGTTTGCCGTACTACTCTGGTGCGGAATGTGTCCTGGTGGACCTACGAAGTTCAGTAGCAACTTGATCTGAAGTTTCCTAATCATCATCATTAACTTCCTCTCTAGTTGGTGCAGGCACCTCAGGAACATTTTCCTGAGTCACGCCACCTAGCGGTTCAAGAGGTGATACTTCATCAAGTTCTACTTTCCTCCCACTTACTTCTTTCGAGAGAAACTCTTTCTCTAGAAAGGATCCATTCTTGACAACAAAGATCTTGCCTTCGGATCTGAGGTAGAAGGTATACCCAATAGTTTCTTTAGGGTATCCTATGAAGACGCATTTTTCCGATTTGGGTTCGAGCTTTTCAGGTTCAAGTTTCTTGACATAAGCATCGCATCCCCAAACTTTTAGAAACGATAGCTTAGGTTTCTTCCCAAACCACAATTCATAACGTGTCGTCTCAACGGATTTCGACGGAGCCCTATTTAAGGTGAATGCGGCAGTCTCTAAAGCATAGCCCCAACATGACAGCGGTAGATCGGTAAGAGACTTCATAGATCGCACCATATCCAATAGAGTGCGATTATGACGTTCGGACACACCATTACGCCGAGGTGTTCCAGGCGGCGTGAGTTGTGAAACTATTCCACATTTCCTTAAGTGTGTGCCAAATTCGTGACTCAAGTATTCTCCCCCATGATCTGATCGCAAGAACTTGATTTTTTTGTCACGTTGATTCTCAACCTCACTCTGAAATTCCTTGAACTTTTCAAAGGTCTCAGACTTGTGTTTCATTAAGTAGACATACCCATATCTACTCAAGTAATCAGTGAGGGTGAGAACATAACGATAGCCACCGCGAGCCTCAACACTCATTGGACCACACACATCAGTATGTATGATTTCCAATAAGTTGGTTGCTCGCTCCATTGTTCATGAGAACGGAGTCTTGGTCATTTTACCCATGAGGCATGGTTCGCACATGTCAAATGATTCGTAACCAAGAGACTCCAAAAGTCCATCTGCATGGAGCTTCTTCATGCGTTTGACACCTATGTGACCAAGGCGGAAGTGCCACAAGTATGTGGGACTATCATTATCAACCTTACATCTTTTGGTATTCACACTATGAATATGTGTAACATTACACTCGAGATTCATTAAGAATAAACCTTTCACCAGCGGAGCATGACCATAAAACATATCTCTCATATAAATAGAACAACCATTATTCTCGGATTTCAATGAGTAGCCATCTCGAATTAAACGAGATCCTGATACAATGTTCATGCTCAAAGCTGGCACTAAATAACAATTATTGAGGTTTAAAACTAACCTCAAAGGTAAATGTAGAGGTAGCGTGCCGACGGCGATCACATCGACCATGGAACCATTCCCGACGTGCATCGTCACCTCGTCCTTCGCCAGTCTCCGCTTATTCCGCAGCTCCTGCTTTGAGTTACAAATGTGAGCAACCGCACCGGTATCAAATACCCAGGAGCTACTACGAGTACTGGTAAGGTACACATCAATTACATGTATATCACATATACCTTTAGTGTTGCCGTCCTTCTTGTCCGCTAAGTATTTGGGGCAGTTCCGCTTCCAGTGACCACTTCCCTTGCAATAAAAACACTCAGTCTCAGGCTTGGGTCCATTCTTTGACTTCTTCCCGGCAGCTTGCTTACCGGGCGCGGCAACCCCCTTGCCGTCCTTCTTGAACTTCTTCTTACCCTTGCCTTTCTTAAACTTAGTGGTTTTATTAACCATGAACACTTGATGTTCCTTTTTGATCTCCACCTCCGCTGATTTCAGCATTGAATATACCTCAGGAATGGTCTTTTCCATCACCTGCATATTGAAGTTCATCAAAAAGCTCTTGTAGCTCAGTGTAAGCGACTGAAGGATTCTGTCAATGACCGCGTCATCCGGGAGATTAACTCCCAGCTGAGTCAAGCGGTTATGCTACCCAGACATTTTGAGTATGTGCTCACTGACAGAACTATTTTCCTCCATCTTACAACTGAAGAACTTGTCGGAGACTTCATATCTCTCGACCCGGGCATGAGCTTGGAAAACCATATTCAGCTCTTTGAACATCCCATATGCTCCGTGTTGCTCAAAATGCTTTTGGAGCCCCGGTTCTAAGCTGTAAAGCATGCCGCACTGAACAAGGGAGTAATCATCAGCACATGACTGCCAAGCGTTCATAATGTCTTGGTTCTCTGGGATGGGTGCGTCACCTAGTGGTGCTTATAGGACATAATCTTTCTTGGCAGCTATGAGGATGATCCTCAGGTTCCGGACCCAGTTCGTATAGTTGCTGCCGTCATCTTTCAGCTTGGTTTTCTCTAGGAACGTGTTGAAGTTGAGGGCAACATTAGCGTGGGCCATTTGATCTACAAGACATAATGTAAAGATTTTGGATTAAGTTCATCTAATCAAATTATTCAATGAACTCCCACTCAGATAGACATCCCTCTAGTCATCTAAGTGAAACATGATCCGAGTCAACTAGGCCGTGTCTGATCATCACGTGAGACGGACTAGTCAACATCGGTGAACATCTTCTGTTGATCGTATCTTCTATACGACTCATGCTCGACCTTTCGGTCTTCCGTGTTCCGAGGCCATGTCTGTACATGCTAGGCTCGTCAAGTCAACCTAAGTGTATTGCACGTGTAAATCTGGCTCACACCCGTTGTATTCGAACGTTAGAATCTATCACACCCGATCATCATGTGGTGCTTCGAAACAACGAAGCTTCGCAACGGGCACAGTTAGGGGGAACACTTTCTTGAAATTATTACGAGGGATCACCTTATTTAAGCTACCGTCATTCTAAGCAAATAAGATGAAAAACATGATAAACATCACATGCAATCAAATAGTGACACGATATGGCCAATATCATTTGCTCCTTTTGATCTCGATCTTCGGGGCTCCATGATCATCGTTGTCACCGGCATGACACCATGATCTCCATCATCATGATCTCCGTCATCATGATCTCCATCATCGTGTCTTCTTGAAGTTGTCTCGTCATCTATTACTTCTACTACTATGGCTAACGCTTTAGCAATAAAGTAAAGTAATTACATGATGTTTATTTTGACACGCATGTCATAAATAAATTAAGACAACTCCTATGGCTCCTGCCGGTTGTCATACTCATCGACATGCAATTCGTGATTCCTATTACAAGAACATGATCAATCTTATACATCACATATATCATTCATCACATCCTTTTGGCCATATCACATCACACGGCACATGCTGCAAAAACAAGTTAGACGTCCTCTAATTGTTGTTGCAAGTTTTTACGTGGCTGCTATAGGTTTATAGAAAGAACGTTTCTTACCTACGCCACAACCACAATGTGATATGCCAATTTCTATTTACCCTTCATAAGGACCCTTTTCATCGAATCCGATCTGACTAAAGTGGGAGAGGCAGACACCCGCTAGCCACCTTATGCAACTTGTGCATGTCAGTCGGTGGAACCAGTCTCACGTAAGTGTACGTGTAAGGTCGGTCCGGGCCGCTTCATCCCATGATGCTGCCGAATCAAGATAAGACTAGTAACGACAAGTAAATTGAAAATATCGACGCCCACAACTGCTTTGTGTTCTACTCGTGCATAGAAACTACGCATAGACCTAGCTCATGATGCCACTGCTGGGGAACGTAGCAGAATTTTAAAATTTTCTACGCATCACCAAGATCAATCTATGGAGTCATCTAGCAACGAGGGAGAGGGGAGTGCATCTTCATACCCTTGTAGATCGCGAGCGGAAGCGTTCAAGAGAACGGGGTTGATGAAGTCGTACTCGTCGTGATCCAAATCACCGATGACCTAGCGCCGAACGGACGGCACCTCCGCGTTCAACACACGTACGGTTGGGAAGAAGTCTCCTCCAACTTGATCCAACAAGGGGTAAAGAGAGGTTGATGGAGATCCAGCAGCACGACGGCGTGGTGGTGGACGCAACGGTGATCTCGGCAGGGCTTCGCCAAGCTCAAGGAGAGGGAGAAGTGTCACGGGAGGGAGAGGAAGGCGCTAGGGGCTAGGGTGCGGCTACCCCCCCTCCCCACACTATATATAGGACCCCTAGGGGGGCGCCGGCCCTAGGAAATGCAATCTCCAAGGGGGGCGGCAGCCAAGGGGGGTGGAGTGCCCCCCAAGCCAAGTGGGGCGCCCCCACCCCTAGGGTTTCCAACCCTAGGCGCAGGGGGAGGCCCATGGGGGGTGCACCACCCCACTAGGGGCGGGTTCCCCTCCTACTTCAGCCCATGGGGCCCTCCGGGATAGGTGGCCCCACCCGGTGGACCCCCGGGACCCTTCCGGTGGTCCCGGTACAATACCGATTACCTCCGAAACTTTCCCGATGGCCGAAATTTGACTTCCTATATATAAATCTTCACCTCCGGACCATTCCGGAACTCCTCGTGACATCCGGGATCTCATCCGTGACTCCTAACAACTTTCGGGTTACCGTATACTAATATCTCAACAACCCTAGTGTCACTGAACCTTAAGTGTGTAGACCCTACGGGTTCGGGAGACACACAGACATGACCGAGACGACTCTCCGGTCAATAACTAACAGCGGGATCTGGATACCCATGTTGGCTCCCACATGCTCCTCGATGATGTCATCGGATGAACCACGATGTTGAGGATTCAATCAATCCCGTATACAATTCCCTTTGTCAATCGGTACGTTACTTGCCCGAGACTCGATCGTCGGTATCCCAATACCTCGTTAAATCTCGTTACCGGCAAGTCACTTTACTCGTACCATAATGCATGATCCCATGATCAACCACTTGGTCACATTGAGCTCATTATGATGATGCATTACCGAGTGTGCCCAGAGATACCTCTTCATCATACGGAGTGACAAATCCCAGTCTCGATTCGTGCCAACCCAACAGACACTTTCGGAGATACCCGTAGCGCACCTTTAAAGTCACCCAGTTACGTTGTGACGTTTGTCACACCCAAAGCACTCCTACGGTATCCGGGAGTTGCACAATCTTTTGGTCTAAGGAAATGATACTTGACATTCAGAAAAGCTATAGCAAACGAACTACACGATCTTTTAGCTATGCTTAGGATTGGGTCTTGTCCATCACATCATTCTCAGAATGATGTGATCCTGTTATCCATGACATCCAATGTCCATAGTCAAGAAACCACGACTATCTTTTGATCAACGAGCTAGTCAACTAGAGGCTCACTAGGGACGTGTTGTAGTCTATGTATTCACACATGTATTACGATTTCCGGATAACACAATTATAGCATGAACAATAGACAATTAACATGAACAAAGAAATATAATAATAACCATTTTATTATTGCCTCTAGGGCATATTCCCAACACTCTCCCCATCCACGGGGAGGCCATGGAGGAAGCACAAGGGGAAGAACCTCTCCTCCTCTCTCTTGGTGGCACCAGAGTGCCATCAAGAGGGGAATCATCGCCGCGGTGATCGTCTTCATCAACATCACCATCATCATCACCATCCTCATCTCTTTTACGCGGTCCACTCTCCCGCACCCCTCTGTAATCCCTACTTGAATATGGTGCTTTATGCCACATATTATGATCCTATGATGTGTTTCCATCCTATGATGTTTTGAGTAGGTATCTTTTGTCTTTGGGTTGATTGATGATCTAGATTGGTATGAGTTGTATGTTTTACTTTGATGCTGTCCTATGGTGCCCTCCGTGTCGCGCAAGCGTGAGGGGTTCCCACTGTAGGGTGTTGCAGTACGTTCATGATTCTCTTATAGTGGGTTGGTGAGTGACTGAAACACAAACCCGAGTAAGGGGGTTGTTGCATATGGGAATAAAGAGGACTTGATGCTTTAATGCTATGGTTGGGTTTTACCTTAATGATCTTTAGTAGTTGCGGATGCTTGCTAGAATTCCAATCATTAGTGCATATAATCCAAGTAGAGAAAGTATGTTAGCTTATGCCTCTCCCTCATATGAAACTCCAATAGTGATTACCGCTCTTGTTAACGATTGCCTAGGACAATTCCGCACACCGATCCACCATTATTCCACACTCGCTATTTATAATATTTAGTAATATATTCTAACTTTATGATAACATCACCTACTTCTATACTTTAGCTCTCTGATATCATACAAAGTTATCCTCTTCATACCCACTACATAGTTTTATTTCTCGTTGCTAGTTCGAAGCAAATGTTCGGTGTACGTAGAGTCGTTTCGGTGACAGATAGGGCTTGAGAGAATATTGATCTTACCTTTAGCTCCTTGTGGGTTCGACACTCCATACTTATCACTTCCATATTTGGAAATTTCTATGATGATTCCTTGCACTTGGGGATTATCAAGCTCTTTTCTGGCGCCGTTGCCGGGGAGCAATAGCGTGGGGTTGATATTCTCGTGTATGCTTGTTTGCTTTCTTCACTAAGTAGATTTTATTTTTTATTTTTTGTTTCTGTTTAGTTGTGGGTGAAACATAAGAAAAATTAAAAGAATGAACATACCAAAAAAAATACTTGCCTCTCATGCCTAAAAAGTTTTTCAAAAAGAGAAGTGATTGGAAAGTTATGCATTCAAGAAGTGAGGGTCGACCTTGAGCACTTGTGTTCATGATCACGGAAACAATGTAGAATTTTTAATGGAAGTTTCTCTTTAAATATTTATCCCCATATATATATATATATATATCCATTGTATTATAAAAATAATGTGCCAAGCTTTGGTTTTAGAATGATTAGATTGCTTGTTTATTATGTGCAGAACAAAAACAGAAACTTTGGTTGTAGCGCATGATTTTACATTTTTTACTGGAAAGTCAAATGATTCTGAATTTATTTAAAATTACTTCTGTATAAATTTTTCAAATTTTCAAATTTATTTCATAATTTTTGGAGTTACAGAATTTTACTAAACCTCCATATTACTACAGATTGCCCTGTTTTAGAAAGATTCTGTTTTTCGTGTGTTGTTTGCTTATTTTGACGAATCTATGTGTAGTATCGGGGGGTATGAACCATGGTGAAGTTGGAATACTGTAGATATAGTTCTAATATGAAATTGGAATGAGTTTGCAACAGTACCTAAAGGTAGTGATTTGCTTTATTATACTAACGGATCTCACAATGTTTTTGTTAATGTTTTTTGTGGATGAAGTGTTCGAAGATCGAGGAGCTATCAATATGAGAAGAATAAAGAGAGGCAAGAGCTCAAGCTTGGGGATGCCCAAGGCACCCCAAGTAAATATTTTAAGGATACTCAAGCATCTAAGCTTGGGGATGCCCCGGTTGGCATCCCATCTTTCTTCTTCAACAATTATCGGTATACCTTGGTTTTTGTTTTGTTCAAATGATTTGTGTCCTTTGTGTTTTTCTTTTTATTTAAGAAACATGCTAGTATGAGATGTACCTTAATAAATTTATATAATACTTCATGTGCTTCACTTATATCTTTTAAGTATGACCTTATAGAATTGCTCTTTGAGCTTCACTTAAATCTTTTTGAGTATGGTTTTATAGAATGCTTCGTGTGCTTCACCTATACAGTTTGAGCTTGGATATTGGTTAGTTTATATTAATTGTAGAATGCCCCATGAACTTCACTTATATCTTTTGGAGTATGAATAATACTATCATCTAAAGCGGGTTTGGAAGAGTGTCAACTTTAGGAACTAGTGATCCAGCTATTCTGAATGAGAAGAATTTTGCTTATGTGGGGAGTAGAAAAATTTCTATGCTTGTAGATCATGAAAAGAATTCTTTATGTGATGGTTATGTTGTTGAATTAATTCATGATGCTACTGAAAATTATTATGAGGGGGGAATATATGCTTGTAGGAGTTGCAATAATATCAAGTTTCCTCTCTATGTGCTTAAAGTTTTGAAGTTAAACTTGTTTTGCCTTCCTATGCTAGTTGATTCTTGTTCCTATAAATTATGTGCTCACAAAATCCCTAGGCATCGGAAGTGGGTTATATTTAAATATGCTAGTCATATTCTTCATGATGCTCTCTTTATGTTTCAATTCTTATCTTTTATGTCAGCATCATTGAAATCATCATGCCTAGCTAAAAGGCATTAAAGAAAAGCGCTTGTTGGGAGACAACCCAATATTTAACCCTACTGTTTTTGTGTGTTTACATTATTAAGCTACTGTAGTAATCATGTTTTATAGCTTTTGTTTCAATAAAGTGCCAAGTAAGACCTTTGGGAAGACTTGGGTGAAAGTTAATGTGATCTTGCTGTAAAAAACAGGAACTTTGCGCTCACAAGATTAGCTTCCATTTTTTTACAGAAGAGTGATTTGGTCCTGATTCTTTTTGCAGAAGATTAATAGGAAAATTCCTCACGTCCAAGAATTTATTTCATAATTTTTTGAGTAGCCGAAGTATGGTTAGTGTTCAGATGATTACAGACTGTTCTGTTTCTGACAGATTCTGTTTTCATTGCATAGTTTGCTTGTTTTCTAGTTTCTATGGCTTATATTTCTCAGTATAAATTGTAGAAATGATATGGTACAGTAGGCATTGCGTGAGAAAAATTATGAACCTTGTCTTTGACAGTACCAAAGTGAATGGTTTACTCTTTTTCATACTAACCTATCTCACGAAGTTCCGTTAAGTTTTGTGTGATTGAAGTTTTCAAGCTTTGGGTGAGATATCGATATGAGGAGAATAAGGAGTGGAAAGACCCTAAGCTTGGGGATGCCCAAGGCACCCCAAGGTAATATTCAAGGAAGACTCAAGCGCCTAAGCTTGGGGATGCCCCGGAAGGCATCCCCTCTTTCGTCTTCAAAACCATCGGTATACCTTACTCGGAGCTATATTTTTATTCGTCACATGATATGTGTTTTGCTTGGAGCATATTTTCAATTTTACTTGCTGTTTGAATAAAATCATTGGATCTGAATTATTAAATGAAAAAGAATCCTCCCATGGCTAGTTAATTATTTGACTACTCAGTGTCCTTCACTATTATCTTTTGAAGTAGTTTATCATTTACTCACGTGCTTCATGTATATCCTATGAGTAACTGGTTGAATAATTGAATATCATAAATCTGAATTTATATATGTTTTGTATGCTTATACCATGGGGAGTAATGACTTCACATAGAATAAGTATAGGTAGTAAACTTATTGAAAGTTAGCAAACGTAGAATTGGTCACTTGAACAATTCATGAAAGAATATTGAAGGAAGAGAGATTTCACATATAAATATACTATCTTGGACATCTTTTGTAATTGTGAGAACTCTTTAAAATATGACATGCTAAAAGGTTGATGTCGGACAAGGAAGACAATGTAATGTGTTATGTTTTCTTATATCCGAAATAAAGTATATTGTCTTGGATCATCCAACATGGTGAGCTTGCTTTTCCCCCTCATGCTAGACAAATTCTTTGCACCAAGTACAGATACTACTTGTGCTTCCAAACATTCCTTAAACCAGTTTTGCCATGAGAGTCCACCACACCTACCTATGGATTGAGTAAGATCCTTCAAGTAAGTTGTCATCGGTGCATGCAATAAAAATTGCCCTCTAAATATGTATGATCTATTAATGTGGAGAAAATAAGCTTTATACGATCTTGTGATGTGGAAGAAATAAAAGCGGCGGACTGCATAATAAAGGTCCATATCACAAGTGGCAATATAAAGTGGCGTTCTTTTGCATTAAGATTTTGTGCATCCAACCATAAAAGCGCATGACAACCTCTGCTTCCCTTTGTGAAGGGCCTATCTTTTACTTTTATTTTCCACCTTATGCAAGAGTCATGGTGATCTTCACCTTTCCTTTTTACATTTTATCCTTGATATATATCCAATTGGATGTAAGATCCTGATATATATCCAATTGGATGTAAGTTATCATGAATTATTATTGTTGACATTACCCTAGAGGTAAAAGGTTGGGAGGCGAATCTATAAGCCCCTATCTTTCTCTGTGTCTGATTAAAACTTTGAACCCATAAATATCACATGAGTGTTAGCAATTGTGAAACATTAAATGATAGTTGAGTATGTGGAGTTTGCTAAATCAAAGCTCTGACATAGACCCTTCCTGAAAATAAGATGAATTGCAATTGTTTGATGACTGAGAATATAGTTTGTTAGTTTCAAGAAAGTTTATGATCTATACTTTAACATGTGAATAGCTTGTTACTTGATCATGAAAAGTTTTATGAAGATGAGCTACTGTTATGATATATAATGATGCTATCAAAAGTGATTGAAACTATCATTGATGAAACTTATGCACTTGCTAGCATTAACACTTCATAAATTATTTCTTTTATCATTTACCTACTCGAGGACGAGCAGCAATTAAGCTTGGGGATGCTGATACATCTCAAACGTATCTGTAATTTTTGAAGTATTCATGCTATTATATTATCAACCTTGGATGTTTTATATGCATTTATATGCTATTTTATATGGTTTTTGGGACTAACCTATTAGCCTAGTGCCCAGTGCCAGTTCCTGTTTTTTCATTGTTTTTGAGTTTTATAGAAAAGGAATATCAAACGGAGTCCAATTAACGTGCCAATTTTTGAAGATTTTTTATGGACCAAAATAAGACCCTAAGTAAAAGAGTTGGGCCAGGAGAGTCCCGGGGCATCCACAAGGGTGGGGGGCATGCCCACCCACCCTCCCCCAGGTGTGTGGGCCTGCCTCGTGGACGCCTCGGGCACCTCCTTGATGTGAGATCGACGCCAAAAATTCCTATAAATATAGAAACCTCGGAAAATTAACCTAGATCGGGAGTTCCGCCGCCAGAAGCCTCCGTAGCCACCGAAAACCAATCTACACCCTCTCTGGCACCCTGCCGGAGGGGGCCATCATCACCGGAGGGAATGGAGGAGGATCCCGGAGTGGCCATTTTCGTCATGAAGGCCAGGGACCAGAGGGGGAACCTCTCCCCATCCAGGGGGGAGGCCATGGAGGTGGAAGCACAAGGGGAAGAACCTCTCCTCCTCTCCCTTGGTGGCACCGGAGTGCCATCGAGAGGGGAATCATCGCCGCGGTGATCGTCTTCATCAACATCACCATCATCATCTCTTTTACGCGGTCCACTCTCCCGCACCCCGCTGTAATACCTACTCGAACATGGTGCTTTATGCCACATATTATGATCCAATGATGTGTTGCCATCCTATGATGTTTTGAGTAGATATATTTTGTCTTTGGGTTGATTGATGATCTAGATTGGTATGAGTTGTATGTTTTACTTTGATGCTGTCCTATGGTGCCCTCCGTGTTGCGCAAACATGAGGGGTTCCGGTTGTAGGGTGTTGCAGTATGTTCATGATTCGCTTATAGTGGGTTGGTGAGTGACTGAAACACAAACCTGAGTAAGGGGGTTGTTGCGTATGGGAATAAAGAGGACTTGATGCTTTAATGCTATGGTTGGGTTTTACCTTAATGATCTTTAGTAGTTGTGGATTCTTGCTAGAGTTTCAATCATAAGTGCATATGATCCAAGTAGAGAAAGTATGTTAGCTTATGCCTCTCCCTCATATGAAACTACAATAGTGATTACCGGTCTTGTTAACGATTGCCTAGGATAATTCTGCACACCGATCCACCATTATTCCACACTCGCTATTTATAATATTAATAATATATTCTAACTTTATAATAACAACACATACTTCTATATTTTAGCTCTCTGATATCATACAAAGTTATCCTCTTCATACCCACAACATAGTTTTATTTCTCGTTGCTAGTTGGAAGCAAACGTCCGGTGTACGTAGGGTCATATCAGTGGCAGATGCGGCTTGAGAGAATATTGATCTTACCTTTAGGTTCTTGTGGGTTCGACACCCCATACTTATCACTTCCACCTTTGGAAATTGCTACGATGATTCCTTGCACTTGGGGATTATCAATATCTCAACCCTTCGAGCTGCTTCACATGGACTTATTTGGCCCTACTCACTTCTCTACTCTCACTACCACTGCTTGCCTCTATGGCTTCATCATTGTTGATGATTATTCAAGATACATGTGCATATAATCCTTTACAAGAATGAAGTGTAGGATGTCTTCAGATGATTCGCCAACCGTGCCATGACGAACTATGGCATCAAGATCAAGCACATCAGAAGTGACAACCACACAGAGTTCAAAAACACTGGCCTCGACACATATCTTGATACATTGGGCATCACTCATGAGTTCTCAGCTCCATACACACCTCAGCAGAATGCCATCATGGAGCGCAAGAACAGAACACTCATTGAGATGGCTCAGACGATGCTTGATGAGTACAAGACCCCAAGGAAGTTCTGGCCTGAAGCTATTGATACTGCATGCCACATCATCAACCGTGTTTATCTTCACAAGCTTCTAAAGAAGACATTCTATGAGCTCCTAACTAGTAAGAAGCCAAATGCCAGTTACTTCAGAGTATTTGGTGCTAGGTGCTGGATCAAGGATCCACATCACACTTCAAAATTTGCACCGAAAGCACATGAAGGTTTTATGCTTGGTTATGGAAAGGATTCGCACTGCTACAAAGTCTTTAACCTCTTTCACTATAAAGTGGTTGAAACTATGGATGTGCGGTTCGATGAGACTAACGGCTCGCAAGGAGAGAACCTGCCAAACGTGTTAGATGAAATTCCTCCTGGTGAATCGATTAAGATTATGGGTACTGGAGAAATCATACCTTCAGAGGCACAGGCTGAAGAGGAACTCATTATTTCTGCACCAAGTCAACCTGAAGACATTTCTCAGCCTGAAGCCAATGATGAAGATGAAGACAATGATCAGCAAGGGCAAAATCTTCGTCTAGTTCATCCTTGGGTTGCAAATGAAGTACAGATTGAGAAGATAATTGATAGCATCAATGCACCTGGTCCACTCACACGTTCAAGCGCAACACAACTAGCAAATTTCTGTGGGCACTTTGCATTTGTCTCTATATCTGAACCCAAGAAAGTTGTTGAAGCCTTCATGGAACCTGAATGGATTCAAGCTATGCAAGAAGAGCTTCAATAGTTTGAGCTGAACAATGTGTGGTGATTAGTCAAGCGTCCTGGCCCTCGCAAGCACAATACCATTGGCACCAAATGGATCTATCGCAACAAACAAGATGAGCATGGTTATGTTGTCAGAAACAAGGCTCGCCTCGTTGCTCAAGGATACACTCAAGTTGAAGGGATTGACTTCACTGAAACATTTGCTCCGGTGGCTAGGCTTGAAGCCATTCGCATACTGCTAGCCTATGCCAACCATCACAATATCCTCCTATACCAAATGGATGTGAAGAGTGTCTTTCTCAACGGCAAGATTGAAGAAGAAGTGTATGTTGCACAACCACCTAGCTTTGAAGATCCAAAACATCCCTATATGGTATACATGCTTAACAAGGCACTGTATGGCCTCAAACAAGCCTCTTGTTCTTGGTATGACACACTCAAAGACTTCCTGAAGAGCAAAGGTTTCAAACCTAGTTCCCTGGATCCCACTCTCTTCACGAAGACATATGATGGTGAACTGTTTGTGTGCCAGATCTATGTGGATGACATTATCTTCGGCTGCACTGACAAAAGATACAGTGATGAGTTTGAGCACATGATGCAAGAGCAATATCTCATGTCCATGATGGGTGAGCTGAAGTTCTTCCTTGGTCTTCAAATCCGTCAGTAGAGCAACGACATCTTCATATCTCAAGAGAAATACCTCAAAGATTGCCTGAAGAAGTTTGGAATGCAAGACTGCAAAGGTTACACGACACCAATGCCAACCAAAGGTCAATTGGGTCCCGACGACAATGGTAAAAAGTTTGATCAAAAGGTATACCGCTCCATGATTGCTTCTTTACTCTATTTATGTGCATCTAGGCCAGATATCATGCTTAGCGTTTGCATGTGTGCCCGATTCCAAGCGGCACCAAAGGAATCACATCACTTAGCTGTGAAGCGAATTCTTCGATATTTGGATTACACCCCAACACTAGGGTTATGGTATCCAAAGGGCTTAGAGTTTGATCTAGTTGGATTCTCAGATGCTGATTATGCTGGTGACAAGGTTGATTGCAAGTCCACATCAAGCACATGTCACTTTCTTGGACGGTCTCTTGTCTGTTGGTCTTCAAAGAAGCAGAACTGTGTGTCTCTCTCCATTGCTGAATCCGAATACATTGCTGCTAGATATTGGTGCGCTCAACTTCTATGGATGAACTAAACTCTCAAAGACTACGACATCCATCTAAAGCAAGTGCCACTATACTGCGACAATGAAAGCGCCATCAAGATTGCCAAACAACCCAATTCAACACTCGAAGACAAAGCACATTCAGATCTGTCATCACTTTCCTAGAGCTCATGTCATGAAGGAAGATATTGATATCATTCACGTCAACACTGAAGAGCAATTGGCAGATATCTTCACAAAGCCCTTGGATGAGAAAAGGTTTTGCAAGTTGCGGTGTGAGCAAAATATCTTAGAATCCTCAAATGTCCTATAAATTGGACACACATCCTAACTCTTATGCATGTTGATGACTTAGATGTGTGACACACAAAGTAACGGATATCTTCAATCAATGAAGACATACACTCTAAGTGTGAATACATTAACACAAAATTTGACTTCGGAGTGCCACGATAATTTTGCGCCGTGTCTGGGTCTAATACTTCCTATACGGTGGGTAACGCCACCACCAAACTCTTTTTTGAAGTGTTTCAATTGGCGTTACAGTTGCAAAGTCTTCGCATTTGATTTGTCTTCAACATTGAATTGACTTCATATTTATCTTCATAATGTTGAGTTGGTCTTATGCTTATATATATACATATATTTGTGTTCTGTCCTCTACAAAATTCACTTATAGCTATGTCTTCATGTTTGAATCTCTTGGGCCATTTAAAACATCAATGTGGGGCCCCTGGGGCTCGCTACTTATTTTGGCAACCTTAAATTTGTCCAAAAAATGATACCCGAGCTGTAATTTATCCACTTCCTATGGTCAAAGATACCCTTGCTGGGGCTCATGGAAAGTTTCGTAGCAAAGATAATGATCGCGTCTTGTTTGGGATTCGACCGCAGAAAATAAATGCTACTTCCTTTCAACACCCTCCTGCCACTCGGCATCGCTCTACCGTTAGATGCTCATCCTGCGGTCTCAACGGCCACTTGGTAGACGCCTGCCATAAGCTTCTGCACAAGCACCGAGGGGTCTGGGTACCCAAATCTCTACCCAAGGTGGACGATACGCATTCTTCCTTGCAGTCTGTGCATGCCCCTGCTCTTGCTCCTCTCACCGCTCCAATGGCGAACTTCCCCCTCAACATCGTCCCCTACCTTCCGCCAGGCATGACCATCGAGCTTGGTCCGACTAATCGACGGGTGCGTGCGAACATGGTTGTCGGTCCCAACCCTCCTCTGTGCCATGACTTCTTGGCTATTGCTGAGGCCAACCGATTCATCCCCTTTCATCAGAAGGCTGATCTTCGCAATATCATTGAAGGTTTGCTCCATGAATCACACTACTTCCCTTCTGAAGTGTCAGATCATCCGCTTGGTATCGGTCTGTTTGGATTTGCTTCCTCTATTATCCGGGATACGGTAGTGGGTACCACCTTTGAGCTAGATGAAACTGAAGTTGAGGACCACACGGTGATTTCATTTGTCCCTCATGATGCTGCCCTCAACATGCGCCTGACTTCTTTTGGTCCAGAGGTGTGGATTGTTTAAGTGGGTTTTCCTTATGATTATTAGACACATCACTACATGCATAAGTCTGTAGATTCCTTTGGTGCTTTGGTTGACTGGAATAATCCTAGAGGAGATAGGAGGCTAGTTCTTGTTAAAGTCAGAGTGATTCATTTGCGTTTAGTGCCCAAAAGTCTGGTTATTCGTCAATTAGGAGGAGCACGACAATGTTGGACTGTTGCTGTCACTATGCTGCAAAGCAATGACTGGAATGCACACCTGCCTGAAGTTCCACCGGCTGGAGAGGATCCACCACCTCCTGATGGTATCCCTCATCCACTGCATGGAGAAGGTATGAATGCTGAATAGCTCTACCAGTAGCAACTTCATAACTGGCTGGCTCAGAATGTTGTGGCAGATGTTGCGGCCAATGGAGAAGAAAATGTGGTGGTTGATGAAGGAAATGGCATTGACATCCATCCTGAGTGGGGTGTGTGGCCTCCTCCACCTCCACAAGCACCACTTGTTCTCAATAATTTCTAGCAATGGTTGGCTGGTGAGGGCCTGCAGGTTGATCGTGGCATTGTTCCACCACACAATCTGAAGGACAGCCCTGGGGCCGCCTGGAATGACTCAATTTCAATGCCTTCTAGTTCTGATTCAAGTGCAGCTATTTCTGACTCATATGTGTTGGTGCCTGTCAATCTCACGAACCAATTCTGGCCACAAGAGGCTTCTACTGTTCCTCTAGTTAACAATCAGGTCTCTACTATGGTCACTCATGAGAGCAACCCATTAGCACACATGCCTAGATCTAGATCTCTTACTATGCCAAGCAATGTTCTAGAACTGTCTCTAAATGTTTCTGCTGCTGGACTGCACCTTCATATGTCTGCCCATGGGGATTTCATACCTGCAATGCTCATTAGGGACTGCATCCCTATGTTCAGGTTGAACACTTATCTTACTCCTGCAATTAGGCCCATTGTGGCCTCTTCTGGACCTTGGAAGGATCACTATGGATTTCAACTGGATTCAGTCACTTTTAAAGTCAAAATTTCTGAAAATGTTGGCTTGCTGACTGTAGTTTCTGCTTCCAAAACTACTGCACTTGCTTCTTCTATTACTATTGAAGATATCTCTGAGGCAGCTAATTGGGAGCTTTCTCTTCCTCATACTGACAGTGAGAACATGCCTGATCATGCTCAGGGTCTTGAAAGTGCTCCATCTGAACCTATTGGTACGCAGTAGAGTGTTTCAGTTGAAGTGGCGCAACCAATTGCTCTGCCCCCTACAGTCCCTGACTTTGCTGGCTCCTCCACAATCCTAACCCGCAAAGGCAAGTCTGTGGTGCCTGAATGTGCTATTTCTCTGCGTAGGAGTGCACACACCAATAAATATGATGGCTTCAAGGTTCATCGGGTTTCAGACAGTAAAGCAAAAACTTCTAAGGTTAAGCCCAGGATCGTCCCAGCTGCTCTCACTATCAGGGAGGTGACTGATAAGGAGGTTCCACCACCTACACCGGTTCGGGTCATCCAGCAGATTGGCACGGTGCTGTGCGCGGTCCCAGCAGAAGAACTCTCTAATGAAGCTCTGCTAGCTCCACCAGAGGAGGAGCCTTCCGCCTCGACCTAAAATCTCCTTTCCAGCCACTTTTTACATTATTTCCTCAATGCATCTTTTGGTGAACTGGAATGTCTTATGTTGGAACGTACGTGGGTTAAATTCTGGGGACAAACAGTTAGCTTTATCCAATGCGATTACCTCTAGTGGTTGTGCGGTGGTTTGCCTACAAGAAACCAAGAAATCCTGTTTGATTTGTCATTTATTAAATCTTGTTGCCGCCGCCGCTTTGATCAATTTGCTTTTGTACCTTCTCGCGGGGCTTCGGGGGGTATTATTACCATCTGGAACGGCATGATTTTCACTGCTGATGTCCTTCTATCTGAAGACTTTGCCCTGGTCACGCGTTTCCAATCAACGCAATCGGCACAAAGTTGGACGTTTGTTAATGTATATGGGCCATGTCAAGGTGAGCAGAGGGAACAATTCATTAACTGGTTATGCTCTCTTCATATTCCCTCAGACAAAGATTGGCTCTTTGTGGGTGATTTTAACTTCATACGTGCACCAGACAATCGCAATAAACCTGGCGGAAACATTAATGATATGAATACATTTAATGATTTCATTCGCTCTCAAAGGTTAATTGAGTTACCTATCAAGGGGCGTTCTTTTACATGGAGCAACATGCAGCTCGACCCTCTACTGGAACAATTGGATTGGTTTTTCACAAGCACAAACTGGACTAGTTCATACCCTAAAACCTTGGTCAAACCACTTGGTAAGCCCGTCTCGGATCATACTCCTTGTGTGGTTACTATTGAAACAAATATCCCAAAATCCAAGTTATTTCGATTTGAATCATTTTGGGTTCAGCATCCTGGCTTCAGGCAAATTGTTGAGACTTCTTGGGCCAAACCAGTAAACTCCACAAACACTTTGACTATTCTATGTCATAAACTCAAAACCCTACGGCAGAATCTTAAACACTGGAGAAAAGGCATATCTAAACTATCAGTGGCCATTGAGAACTCAAACAAAGAACTCTGTTAGATCGATGACCTTGAAAACAAACGGACTTTATCTATACCTGAAGCCAACTTTCACCGAATTCTCAAAACTCACATTCTAAGATTACTAAGAAACCAGCAAGCTTATTGGAAAAAGTGTTGCACCATCAGATGGGTTCAGTTTGGGGATGAGCCATCAAAATTCTCTCAAGCCTTGGCTTCTGAAAGGTAAATGAGGAATAATATTGCTTCCCTAGCAACTTTGGATGGCACAGTGGTTGAAGATCATGTTGGCAAATAATCTATAATCTTTCAAACGTTTAAAGCACAGATGGGTTCATCACGGCCTTGCAATATGAAATTTGATTTAGCCAAAATAATCAAGAAAATTCTGGGACTGGATGACCCGAGTATTCCTTTTACTAATGAGGAAATAGACAAAGTGGTCAGAGAAATGCCCGCGGATAGAGCCCCTGGTCCGGATGGATTCAATGGACTGTTCTTAAAACGATGCTGGCCAGTTATCAAGGAGGATTTTTACAACTTGTGCAATCAATTCCACAACGGGGAGCTCAATTTGGAAAGTATTAATGATGGCTTCATTACACTCATCCCTAAAGTCCGCTCTCCAGAATCTATCAATGACTATAGACTGATCACACTTCTTAACTGCTGCCTAAAAGTCGTTACGAAACTCCTGGCCAATAGACTGCAAAAAATCATCCTCAAAATCATGCATAGAAACCAATATGTCTTTCTCAAAGGACGGACTATACAAGATTGTCTTGCATGGGCTTACGAATATATATATATATATATATATATATATATATATATATATATATATATATCAGTGCGAATCATCCAAAAAAGAGATCATGCTTCTCAAGTTAGATTTTGCCAAAGCGTTTGATACGATCGAGCATGTGGCAATGATTAAAATCATGGAAAGCATGGGATTTAACGACAAATGGCTGGGTTGGATTAGGTGCATTTTTTCATCAGGCAAGTCATCTGTCCTTCTTAATGGCACTCCCGGACATCAATTCCATTGTAAATGCGGTGTCAGACAGGGGGACTGAGGGAGTCCTGGATTAGGGGGTGTTCGGATAGCCGGACTATACCTTCAGCCGGACTCCTGGACTATGAAGATACAAGATTGAAGACTTTGTTCTGTGTCCGGAAGGGACTTTCCTTGGTGTGGAAGGCAAGCTTGGCGATACGGATATTCGGATCTCCTACCATTGTAACCGACTTTGTGTAACCCTAACCCTCTCTGGTGTCTATATAAACCGGAGGGTTTTAGTCCGTAGGACAACATAGACAACCACAATCATACCATTGGCTAGCTTCTAGGGTTTAGCCTCTCCGATCTCGTGGTAGATCTACTCTTATACTACCCATATCATCAATATTAATCAAGCATGACGTAGGGTTTTACCTCCATCGAGAGGGCCCGAACCTGGGTAAAACTTCGTGTCCCTTGCCTCCTGTTACCATCCGGCCTAGACGCACAGTTCGGGACCCCCTACCCGAGATCCGCCGGTTTTGACATCGACATTGGTGCTTTCATTGCGAGTTCCTCTGTGACGTCGCCGTCAGGCTTGATGGCTCCCACGATCGTCAATGGCGATGTAGTCCAGGGTGAGACTTTCCTCCCCGGACAAAACTTCGTCTTCGGCAGCTTCGCACTGCGGGCCAATTCACTTGGCCATCTGGAGCAGATGGAAAGCTATGCCCCTGGCCGTCAGGTCAGATTTGGAAGTTTAAACCACATGGCTGACATCCGCGGGGACTTGATCTTCGACGGATTCGAGCCACTGCCGAGGGCGCCGCACTATCACGACGGGCATGATCTAGCTCTGCCGCCGAATAGTTCCCTGGAGGCCGCACCCGCATTGGCTTCGACCCCTAATTCGGAGCTAACTGCGCCGATCGAGGATGGGCGGTTGGACGCCGCCTCGGGGGCTGTGATCCCAACGGCGATCGAGCCAAACACCAGCCCCGCACTCCACGTGATTTGTGACTCCAAGGAGCCGGACTCCTCTTCGGATTCCGAACCCTCCACGCCCCTGCCGATCGAATCCGATTGGGCGCCGATCATGGAGTTTACTACCGCGGACATCTTTCAGCACTCGCCTTTCGGCGATATTCTGAAGACACTGGAGTCTCTCTCTTTATCAGGAGAGCCCTGGCCGGACTACGGTCAGCAAGATTGGGGTACGGACGATGAAGAAATTCAAAGCCCACCCACCACCCACTTTGTAGCCACTGTCGATGATTTAACCGACATGCTCGACTTCGACTCCGAAGACATCGACGGTATGGACGCCAATGAAGGAGACGATGAAGAACCAGCGCCTATTGGGCCCTGGAATGCCACCTCGTCATATGACGTATACATGGTGGACGCACCAAACGATGACGACGAGGAGCGGAAGGACGCACCGAAGGCTTGTTCCCTCGAAAAGCAGTCAAAGTGGCGACGCAAGTGCCACCCCAAATCCCGCCTCGACAGAAATAGCGATCACACAGACCCAGCGCTGGAGCAGGGCGAACCACTACCGGACAACGGCAATCCGGATAATCAAACCGAACAAACAAATCCTATCGAGGATAATGGTCCGGACGACATAACACCGGACAGACACCCAGAGCAGCAGACTGCCCGTAAAAGGCATGTTGCCACCGCGAAGAGTTTGAAAAAGCAGAAGCAAAGGCTCAAGGCCGCGCAAGACACACTCCAAATCAGATGGAGTAAAATACTCAACACTACAGCAAGGTACGGCAACAATCGCCCTTCCAAGAGCTACCCAAAGCGGAAGCTGCTACCCGAATTCGATGAGGAGGCATTAGAACCCCCACAACCAAATATCAAAGCAGCCACCTGGTCGGATAGACGACCCCTCTACCAACACAGAGCGGAATACAACGCCGCTCACAATACAATACGCGACCCATGCGAGGGCTCGCACCCAAAGGACGGCGCAACAAGATCCATCTATGGACCACGCAAGCGCGCCCCAGCATACAACACAACACAACAAACATCCGAAAAATGCGGTACACCCAGCTACAGGGGTGCCGCACACCCCCTATGTTTCACCGATGAGGTGCTGGACCCTGAATTCCCAGAGGGATTCAAGCCCGTAAACATAGAGGTATACGACGGAACAACAGACCCTGGGGTCTGGATTGAGGACTACATCCTTCATATCCATATGGCTCGAGGAGATGATCTCCACGCCATCAAGTACTTACCCCTCAAGCTCAAAGGGCCAGCTCGCCACTGGCTGAAAGGCCTCCCCGAAAGCTCCATCGGGAGTTGGGAAGAGCTCGAAGACGCCTTTCGGGCAAATTTTCAAGGGACTTATGTCCGACCTCCGGATGCGGATGATTTGAGTCACATAACTCCACAGCTTGGAGAGTTAGCCCGAAAGCTTTGGAACAGGTTTCTTACTAAAAAGAACCAGATTTTCGACTGTCCGGACGCCGAAGCCTTGGCAGCTTTCAAGCATAGCGTCCGTGACGAATGGCTCACCAGACACCTCGGCCAAAATAAGGCGAGAACGATGGCCGCATTAACAAACCTCATGACCCGCTTTTGCGCGGGTGAGGACAGCTGGCTAGCCAGATGCAGCACCAGCGACCCTAGTACATCCAAAGTTAGAGATGGAAACGGGAAATCACGGCGCAACAGCAATAACAAATGCCGGAATAAAGAAGACCGCACGAAGGGCACGGCAGTAAATGCCGGATTCAAAAGCTCCCGGCTAGGTCAAAAGCCGCCCCCTAAAGGCACCAGGGATGAACTGTCCAGCCTCAACAAAATTCTGGACCAAATATGTCAGATCCATAGTACCCCTGGTAAACCTGCTAATCATACCCACAGAGAATGTTGGGTCTTCAAGCAGTCCGGAAAGCTCAACGCTGTACACAAGGGGGAGGATATGCCAAGTGAAGACGAGGACAAGCCTCCCAAGCAAGACACGGGGGAACAAAAGAAATTTCCACCAGAAGTCAAAACAGTAAACATGTTACACGCGATCAAGGGAAAAAACAATGCGGCACTCCCAGAAAAATATACCCAAGTGCCTGTCACCGCGAAGTCCTACCACTGGTCGTCTCAACGATCACTTTCGACTATCGCGATTACTCATCAAGTACCGGCACGCAGGATGGGCTGCCCTGGTATTAGACCCAGTAATTGGCGGATATCACTTCACACGAGTCTTGATGGATGGCAGCAGTAGCGTAAACCTAATATATCAGGATACAATCCGCGGGATGGGGTTAGACCCAACACAAATTCGCCATAGCAATACTACCTTTAAAGGAGTAACGCCAGGCCCAGGGGCTCGTTGCACGGGCTCCCTCCTACTACAAGTTATATTCGGCTCCCCCGTTAACTTCCGTCGTGAGCATTTAACTTTCACGTCGCTCCGTTTCAAAGTGGCTATCAAGCACTGCTCGGACGCGAAGCTTTCGCTCGCTTTAATGCAATACCACACCACGCCTCCCTCACACTCAAGATGCCCGGTCCACGTGGCGTCATTATAGTGCACGGAAATATCAAGCGATCTCTGCGCGCCGAAGAAAGTGAGGCTGCCTTGGCAGCCGTACACTAAAGGCGCCCGGACCAGCGAAAGCATCCAATAGGTCGTCAAGACCTCAGACACAACTAATCGAGTCCGGCTCCGCTACTTATACCGAATAAACGGTCACACCCCTATTTGTCAATACAAGGGGCTCAATGCGCACAGACAAGTGGCAATTTCTTCTCAACTTGAATTATGCATGGTTTCTTTAAAAACCTATCTTTCTGCACGGCAACTTTTTCACCTAAATTCCTCTCTTTTATAGACGATCATCGTGCTACACCCGTCCAGGATACGACACAACGGAGACACAGGTGCAGACATGCAGCAGGGACCCGTTCCAAGGATTCTTTTTAGATTAAGACCCTGCGTAAACCTTTTTTACTGTCTCTTGTTGATACATATCCACCAAAGGATGCTGACGTCTTGGCATGTGGCCATGCCAGAACAATGCACGTACCTAGACAGAAGGGGCTTCTTACAAAGGCCTTTATTTAGGCCCGGTTTATACCACTAAGACCGAATACCTTAGGGAGTGTTCGGCGTCGCGAGTTCGGCCTTATATGCATCAGCTCCGAATCATTGTCTTTGGTCAAATGTTGGGTTTGCCCGGCTCCTGTGTTTTGGTGCCTTACGTTCCGCTTTACCGGCTAAGGTAGCACCAGGAGAACTACTGCGATTGTGCCCTGGTTCATCCGGACAAGCACCTCAGTAGAGAAAGCCAAAAACTGACTGTCATGATATAGCGTGAGACTGGTCAACCACTCGATGACCTGTCGGAATGCTAGAATTCCTCCGCCTTAACGAAGGGCCGTTTTCCGGCCAGGCATGTACGCACCCCGGGATCAAGAGAGTGCGGAGCCACCAGGGGCTATCTAGTAGCCCCAGTGTCAAACTCCTATGGCTAAGTGAAAGTGCTAAAGCATTATAGTCCGGTTGCCTCGCTCGCTCCGCTATCACCTCCTTAATAGGACCCAGACGTTGGGTTAAGTGTGAACGCGTGTTTGTGCGAGCACCTCCGCATTATATGCATGAGGGTTGAAGCCGACGGCTGCAATCTTTTAGGTTATACACATGTATACATAAATGGCCGCCCAGGAGGCATCATATTACTTTCAGGCAAAAGTATAAAAATAGCCTTATAAAAATTTATAAAAGCATTTTGCTTAAAATGAGATTACATATCACTCAAACATGATATTTTTTGAGCACTGGGTCTCTATCAAACGAGCACCCTCAAGAACTTCTTCAAAGTAGTGCTCAGCAGCCCTTCGACCTATGGCCGAATCCCGCGCTGCAACGGTGATAGAATCCATCTCCGCCCAGTATGCTTTAACACGGGCAAAGGCCATCCGTGCGCCCTCTATGCACGCCGGCCTCTTCATCGCATCAATGCATGGCACCACGTCAAGGAACTGCTGCACCAAGCCGAAATAGCTGTTCGGTTTTGACCTTTCCGGCCATAGCTGATCCACAACAGACCTCATGGAGAGTCCGGACAACCTATTTATTTCGGCCCATTCGGCTAATTGGTCACTCAATGAAAGCGGACGCTCGGGAGAATGGAATTGTCTCCAAAACAGCCGGTCTACTTCACGGTCTGTCTGACCCTGGATATACTTGGCCGCATCGGCAGCGCTCGCCGCCAAATCCATATATACATCCTCCGAACTCCACAGCCGATCTAGAGGGGCATATCTTGGATCTCCAAACTTCCTCCGCAACATAAAAGATTTCCCAGCTACAATATCCCCGGCTTCCCGCAGCTCCTCCTTCTTCGCCCTCATAGCAGAGCGGAGGTCCTTTCTCGTCGCAACAGCCTTCTCAAGGTCCGATGGCTTCGCTTGGTTTTCCTTTTAGAGAACCTAGCAATGGCCGGCGGCGGCTTTTAATTCTATGGCCATCTTGGCCATCTTGTCTCGGCTCTCACCATGCGCGGCCTTCTCGGCTTGCAACTCTTCGGCCGCCTTCAAAGCAGCCGCATTACCCAACCTCGCTTGTTCCTTGGCTCGGGCAAGTTCCGCCCGCAAGGCTTCAATAGTGGCAGCTCCATCTACAGTCACAACATGTTAAAGATACTGGCATCACGCTACTCTTCCTATGTGGCGTTTACCAAATAAGGACACTTACCCTGTGCCTCGTCAAGCCTTTTGTTAACAAGCTCGATGTCGGCGTCTGCCGCATCCAACTGCCATTCTAAATGGGCAAACTCGCTAGTCCGGCTAGCCACCGGAGCTTCCATTACCTGCACATAGAGGCAGTATGGTTATTACCTGGGAATATGACCCTCTGTTCGTCGTCGTTTCCGACGACAACCAGAGTCCCAGCGGCTACTGTCTACACAGGGCACACCTAGCATGTGCAGGACTATCATACATTCTTTTATGTACCTCAAAGCCTGTCACTAGACTCATAAAAGCTTCATGCAATCCGCTTTCGGCGGACGATATCCTCTCCATCACCGTATTCATCAGCACATGGTGTTTGTCTGAGATGGCCGCTCGCCCCACCAACTCCCTTAGAACATCCGATCGCACACTAGACGGTGCCGGACTCTTTTGTCTGCTCTCTTCAGGAACCAGACACTGGGAGCTTCGGGGGTCAATGGGATTATCTTCAGGCCTCGCCAGACTCGGAGAGGCCCTCCGCGACGACACTTCAGGGTGCCCGCTTCCGGAGTGGAAGAGTTCGGAGGAGCCGTTTCACTCTCCATCATCTCTGGAAGAAGATCCCCCGAAGACGAGCTCATTTGAGAGGGGCTAAGGCCCGAACTGCAAAGATATATGCGGTGGTTATTTTCCAGAAGAAAAAGATGGTGTATCTGTACTATTAAAGTATTTCAGGTCACTTACGACTCGCGGGAGAATTGATCCCCCCGTGGACTTTGTGCGGCAACAGCGCCCCCAGGGTAGGACCCTCTGTGGGAGACTTCTTCTCCCGTTTGGAAGCTTCGGCTTTCGAACCCCCGGGCATGGTCCTTTTCCTCCTCCGGTCGTCTTCCTTCATTGAGACGCTCACTCGCTCGGTTAGAATGGGTAGTGTTGGGGGCCCGCATCCGCCCATATTATCATGCCCGGTATCTTCCTTCAAGGGCTCCGGGCAGGGTGCAACCTGGAGCATCTTTTCCAGTACCGGATTTTCCAAACCCTCAGGGAGGGGGGCCGAACACCGAATCAACTTCGCCTTTGTTAGCCAGTCTTGGTCAAAAAGCGAACTCTCAGAGATAACTTTGTAACAAATGAGAGATAGTATATTCGGCCGGAAGATTCTTTACCTGTTCGGCGGCACGGATACTGCTCAGGCCCACGTCCTCAGTGATTTCCGGACACTCTACCTGAGGTCCAAAGAATGACTTGTACATCTCCTCGTGCGTCAGGCCGAGGAAATTTTGAATGGCACGCGGTCCCTCGGGATTGAACTCCCGCAAGCGAAGGGGCCGACGTTTGCAAGGCTGGACTTGACGGACCAGCATAACTTGTACTACCGCAACCAAACTGAAATCTCCATTAAAGAGATCTCTAATGCGGCTTTGCAGTATAGGCACGTCTTTGGTTGGACCCCAGCTCAGTCCTCTGCTAATCCATGACATCAGTTGTGGTGGAGGGCCCGAGCAGAAAACGGGGGCGGCCGCCCACTTGGCACTTCTAGGAGCCGTGATGTAGAACCACTCCTGTTGCCACAATTCAGACACCTCTGGGATGGAACCTTTGCGCCATGAAGCTCCCGTCGTCTTGCGTATTGAGGCACCTCCACACGCTGCATGTTGCCCCTCAATCATCTTCGGCTTTACTTCAAAGGTCCTGAGCCATAGGCCAAAGTGAGGGGTAACCCGGAGGAAGGCCTCGCACACGACAATAAATGTCGTGATATGAAGAAAGGAGTCCGGAGCTAGATCATGGAAATCTAGCCCGTAATAAAACATCAAGTCCCTGATGAAAGGATCCAGAGCAAGGCCTAGACCTTGGAGGAAGTGGGAGACGAACACGACGCTCTCGTTGGGTTCGGGGGAGGGGACGGCCTGCCCCCGGGGAGGCAGCCGATGCAAAATCTCGGCGGTCAGATATCTGGCCTCCCTCAACTTTTTGATGTCTTCTTCTGTGACGGAGGAAGGCACCCATCGGCCTTGAAGGCCAGTTCCGGACATGACTAAAGGTTCGGAGCACCTGACCTAAACTTTGGGCATTTGAGCTTGAGGCGGGGGAAGGATTCGATTGAGCATGGGAGGGAAGCATAAAAGCCTTGTCCCTTTATAAAGAGGCTGGATATCAAGCGTCCTCTCCGTGTCCATTTCGACTTGCCTATAATCTAGGAGTCCTAGAAGTGGTTGGGTTACCCACGCCCATATTGATGATAATCCCAAAATGAGGGGACACAATCTCTGCTTTAACAAGATGTGCCAAGGAAACAGCCTCGCATGACACGCTGAGGTGGGATAATAAAACGACTCGGATAAAGGCTTGGCCGTGGTGTGACACACTACGGAATACGTCAGCAGATTAGATTCGTGTAAATGTTAATCTCTCTATGGCAATATGTGGGAACTTATTTTGCAGAGCCGGACACTATCTTTGTGTTCAAAATCTTCTATGAAGTACTTGGAGGAGGAACCCGCCTTGCAATGTCGAAGACAATCTGCACGCCAGACTGGTCGTCATTGAAGCCTGGTTCAGGGGCTACTGAGGGAGTCCTGGATTAGGGGGTGTTCGGATAGCCGGACTATACCTTCAGCCGGACTCCTGGACTATGAAGATACAAGATTGAAGACTCCGTCCTGTGTCCGGAAGGGACTTTCCTTGGCGTGGAAGGCAAGCTTGGCGATACGGATATTCAGATCTCCTACCATTTGTAACTGACTTTGTGTAACCCTAACCCTCTCCGTTGTCTATATAAACTGGAGGGTTTTAGTCCATAGGACAACATAGACAACAACAATCATACCATAGGCTAGCTTCTAGGGTTTAGCCTCTCCGATCTCGTGGTAGATCTACTCTTGTACTACCCATATCATCAATATTAATCAAGCAGAATGTAGGGTTTTACCTCCATCGAGAGGGCCCGAACCTGGGTAAAACTTCGTGTCCCTTGCCTCCTGTTACCATCCGGCCTAGACGCACAGTTCGGGAACCCCTACCCGAGATACACCGGTTTAGACACCGACATCCTCTCTTCCCCCTCATCTTTGTTCTGGCGGCCAACCTCCTCCAAGCAGCCATTAACGATGCCTTTACTCGCAACCCGATCCAACTACCATTTCCTTCCACAAATCAGAAGGACTATCCCGTGATTCAGTACGCTGATGACACTATTTTGGTGCTGCCCGCATGCACCCAACAAGCTGCGGTAATCAGGGATATTTTAAATGACTATGCAATGTCAATTGGGTTGAAAATAAAATTTCATAAATCAACTCTAATCCCAATGAACTGTGACTCAGCAAAGACTATGGACATAGCCAACATCTTCGGATGCATCATTGGAAAATTGCATTTTACCTATTTGGGTCTTCCCCTTGGAACTACTCGACCAACCATACTAGAGCTCATGCCGCTGGTTTGCTCTGTCGAAAGAAGATTAACGGCTACTCTCAATATGATATCTTATGGTGCAAAACTCTCCTTGCTTAACTCAGTAATCACTTCTTTGATCATATTTGCTCTGTGTACACTCCGATTGCCAACCAAGATCATTGAGCTCCTGGACAAAATTAGAAGGAAATGCTTGTGGATCGAAAAAATTGAAAAAGGAGAAAAATGTAACTCCCTCGCCTCCTGGAACATGGTATGCCGACCTAAGGAATGTGGAGGGGTAGGTGTGATCGATCTCAGAATTCAAGGAGATGCCCTACTTCTCAAATACTTGCACAAATTTTATAATGCCTGGGATGTACCCTAGGTTCAGCTTGTTTGGGAAACATATTACGCAAACCAAATACCACATGCTTCGGATACGTGTGGTTCATTTTGGTGGCGTGATGTCGCAAAGTTAATGCCCATATACAGGGGAATCACCAACATCCAAGTGGCAAATGGCAGAAATGTACTTTTCTGGAAAGATTTATGGGTCAATAACATTATTGCGGACAAATATCCAAGAGCGTTCCCTTACGCCATCAATGAAGACATTTCAGTCAAGGATTTCTTGTCCATCACGTCACTCTGAGTGGCGTTCCACCTCCCACTCTCAGAACAAGCGCACGCTGAGGTTCGCCAACTTCAGTCTGACATGGCCAGGATAACTTTATCCGATGATCAAAATATTTGGTCATATGCGTGGCGATCAGCGCAATTCACTGCACACAAATACTACATGTTCTACTTCAGAGATATTTGGGCACATGAAGCTTTTTGATGGATATGGAAATCAAGATCCACAATGAAAATTAAAGTCTTTGGTTGGTTGCTGCTCTCCGACCGCCTCAACACCAGGAATATGCTTAAACATAGACATTACAACATTGGAGAGGATCACAACTGTATTCTATGTGGGCTACAAATTGAGGAAACCATGGAACACTTGTTCTCTGAATGCCACTTCAGTGCCGAATGCTAGACTAGTCTTGGTCTTTCTTGGACACAAGGAGCTTCAAGGCTACAAACGGTCACTTTGGCCAAAAACAGTTGGGACCGACCTCTTTTTATGGAGATGTTCTTACTTGTGGCATGGAGCATATGGAAGGAATGCAATAATAAACACTTCAGGGGGATTGCACCAACAAAAACATCTTGGTTGGACAGACTTAAGAAGGATTTCTCTCTCCTTACCTATAGGGTCAAGGGAAAGCACAAACATCTCATCCCTCTCATACTTGCCTCAATAGCTTAGTACTCTCTCCACCCCCAAAATGGAGGGTTGACACGTGTAAAGATACCATGTAAATTGTACAAAGCTTTCTTAATACAATTTATAACAGTAGGAGGTTCTCCTACTGTTCAAGGTTCAAAAAAAAATCTTTTGATCTAAGTGAATGTGATCGGACCCTAACCCCCCGCCCCCTCTATGCTTCTACCTCAGATTCTATCTATCCAAATCATATGCATTCCAATGAATCTGCCGATTGTCTTCTCCGAGTCCTTGTCAACAGAAGACACAGAGACAAAAGTTGAATATGTTTTAATGCTATATCCTTATTGCGTGAAACTCGGAGAAGCCGGAACGACCACCCGACAATCCAGGCGTGCGTGGGAACATGGAACAACTTCCAGTGTGTTGCATGCATGCCATGTGTCCTTCAGATGTGAACCGCCCGGGGCACCTGCGTAATTACGTTGTGTTGTCCCTTTCCTTATAAATACACAACTCACCGCGGTCACAATCTTCTCTTCCACCTCGCCACCTCGCACCAATCGCTTAGCTGCCGCGACTTCTCCGACGTTGTCCTCACGCCGGTTGCGGACCTCGTTCTCTCCGCCGCTGCCATAGGTGTCTTCCGTCACCAAGTTAGGGCACGAGAGATTGAACTTCTTGGCCTCCCTCTTCGCCTCGTCTAGCAGTTCGTCAAGCGGTAATTAAACTTACATTTTACTGCCTTTTTGATCCGTCAGATCCATCCACTTCAACAAAAAGGGGTTTCTTAACTTCCAAATCTGGATCTATCTTGTTCTGCATCTCATATCATGCCAAGTATATTCACTTATGCTTCATAACTAGTTAGATTCCTTACTTGTACCTATTCATGGATTCGTACAAATCTGGAACCAACTCTCATCAAATAAGTGAATGTCTTCGTGCTATGAGGTCAATGTCTTCAAACTGATTTATCTTCAAAATCTTCTGAGAATGCATATGACCTCTTCCCCTTCCCTCACACCTCTAATGCTGTCACAAGTACATGTCCGTGGGAGAATCCCTTGGTTCTCATAGTCTGCATTCATTTGCAGAGTTCTTAAAACATCACATCAGTTCTCCTGAGGCCAGTTCCTGTCAGTCCAGCAGAAGGAAGCCATTCATAGTTTTGAAGCCATTCAGCTTGAATATAATGGCAACAGAGAAGTCCGTTGGAAAGGGCGGCAGTTAGCATTGTGGGGATACAGCCAAGGACTTGCCACCAAATCTCTTTGAGATGTACAAGACACACCCTGAAGAGAATTACAATCAGCGCAAGACCCGAATCCAATGGGTTTGAAGATATTGGGCATAGGAGTGGTTCAAATACAGATTTGTGACTACTGAATATGCTGAAAAGAATGCCATCAAGCATCCGTGGGGCGACATTCTGTACAAAAACCTACAACCCAAGACCAAGCCCGAAGCTATTGCTCAGGGTTTCTATCGATGCATGGTCCGCGGGCCATAGCCTGAAAACACCGACCCATCATGTTTGCTATGGTGTCGTGTGATGCCCCGAGACCGATGTGCCAAGTGTCCTCCAGTTATTCGCTGTTGTTGCCATGTCTTTTGCTTGCGTGTTGCATTTCATCATGTCATCATGTGCATTGCATCATCATGTTTTCAAAACCTGCATCCGTCCCAGTCTCCTTGTTCCGTCTGTTGTCCGTTCTGAGCCCAGACACACTTGTACGCGCCCGCGGCACGTCCGAAATATTATTTTATAAGTGGCCGGAAAATGTTCTCGGAATGGGTTGAAAGTTGGCATGCGGTCTTATTATAGTGTAGATAGACCGCCTGTCAACTTTCATCACATTCGGAGTTCGTTTGATAGCCCAACCGTTAAACTATAGCGGCAGTATAGCCGGTCTATCATCGGACGTTTTCGGTCTCCGAAAACAGTCGCCGGGTCTCTCTCTCTCTCTCTCTCGTCTCTTCTCAGTCTATCTCTCTAGCACAGCCCACCTACCCCTCCACTCTGACCGGTGTCATCGTATCGTGATCCGAGGGTCCGGAAGCCCCCCCCCAAACACCTCCTAACCCTAATCTTAACACCCCTTTCCTTATTTAAACCCCCTTCCTTCCAATTTTGGATAGCCTAGTCAAATCCACCTACCTCTAGCCTCCCCCCTCCTCAGTTTTCCGCGCCCAGCCGCAGTCCCGCCGCCATTTGGCATCGCCCACCTGGCCAGCCGCCGTCGGCCAGGCGCTCTCCACCATCCCCGTCGCGCCACGTCACCCATCAACCTCCCTGCACCGCTCGGGCCCGTCGAAGCCCGTCCGCGGCCCGCTGCGGACCGGATCTGGCCCGACGCTACCCTGCAAGCAACCGCGTCGCCCTGCTCCTCCCACCTCTCGCTCGATCCCAATGGGATTGAGAGCGCTCGCTGCCGCCCACTGCATAACGCCATCTACCGCCGCCATCTGCCGCCGCCATCGTCAGAGATGAGTACCGGTGACCCCGCACCCTCCTTCCTTTTCCCCGATCTCTCTCTCTAACCTCTCCCTTCAACATTCTCTCTCTCTCTCTCTGCCAGGAATCCCATGGAGCACCACCGCCGATCTGCTTCATCCTCACCGGATCCCTTCGACCATCGCCGGAAATGGGGCCGTTGCACCCGGATCTGGTCTGCTCCAGCCGCCGGTGCCCGTCCCCAACCTCCTAGACCTGCGGCCTCCACCCAGTTCGCCGCCGCCATGACCTCTGCGTTGTGCGCGAGATCAGGCGGACGACTGCTCAGCCTCGCTCGCCTCCTCGCTGGGCCATTAAATCCCGCGTCCCTGGCCCAGATCCAGTGCCCGTGTGGGCCGCAGGCAGGCCGGCCCAACCGCTACCTAAGCCGGCCTCCTCTGCTTCCGAACTGGGATAGGCCCATGGTGAGCTCCTATGGCCCACCAGTTTTAGCCTGCGCCTTTTTTTGTTTTGGTGATTTTATCATTTATTCCTGAGACACCAGTTTTGCAGAAAAGTCCATCTAGATCATGCATATAATTACTCACAAACCGTGCATCGCTTTAAAACAAAATTAATATGAAACTTGCTTAGAATTTTGTCTAGTTTAATATTATTCAACTTTCACCCATGTTTAAAATGTTTAAAATGTTGTTTGGTTAAATTTGCTCCCATGCCATGTTAAAATGCCTTTATTCATAACTAAATAACCGTAACTTGGAATTTAATAAACTTTATATGTAAATGGGGTAGAATTTTTCCTAGTTTAACATGGTGGCATCACTTTGCATGTTTAACAACTATAAAATTTGTTTTAGGGTAGAACAGCACCAAACCTAATACATGCATATGGGGATTTACCGGAATTGTTGTTCGTTGCTTCCGGCCTCATTTAAACTTGACTAGATAGGTAGTTTTACTTTGCTTCACCCTCTTGCCATGCTAACAACATTTAATCTTGTTGGGTACATAAACGAGATTGAACTAAGTAACTCGAATGTGGTGTTTTGTCAATATGCATCCCGATGCATATTGAGCTCCATTTAACTTGTAGTATTGTTTGTGCATGTTGCCATGCCATGCTTCTTTAAACCAGACATGCATCATACTTGATTGTGCATCATGCCATGTTTATGTGGTGGTTGTTTACTATGTTGTTTGCTTTCTTTCTGGTGCATTTCGTCTCGGTAATCCGGTAACGTCGTGTTTGTGAGGACCCGTTCAACTATGCCCGTTTGTCTTCTTCATGGACTCGTTCTTCTTCCTTGCGGGATTTCAGGCAAGATGACCATACCCTTAAAATCACTTCTATCTTTGCTTGCTAGTTGCTCACTCTTTTGCTATGCCTATGCTGCGATACCTACCACTTGCTTATCATGCCTCCCATATTGTTAACCCAAGCCTCTAACCCACCTTGTCCTAGCAAACCGTTGTTTGGCTATGTTACCGCTTTACTCAGCCCCTCTTATAGCGTTGTTAGTTGCAGGTGAAGATTGAAGTTTGTTCCTTGTTGGAACATGGAGATGTTGTTCCTTGTTGGAACATGTTTACTTGTTGGGATATCACAATACCTCTTATTTAATTAATGCATCTATATACTTGGTAAAGGGTGGAAGGCTCGGCCTTATGCCTGGTGTTTTGTTCCATTCTTGCCGCCCTAGTTTCCGTCATATCGGTGTTATGTTCCCGGATTTTGCGTTCCTTACGCGGTTGGGTTATAATGGGAACCCCTTGACAGTTCGCTTTGAATAAAACTCCTCCAGCAAGGCCCAACCTTGGTTTTACCATTCGCCACCTAGCCTCTTTCCGTTGGGTTAGGCCAGCCCAAGGGTCATCTTTATTTTTAACCCCCCGGGCCAGTGCTTGTCTAAGTGTTGGTCCAAACTAAGTAGACTGCGGGGCCACCTCGGGGAAACTTGAGGGCTGGTTTTACTCGTAGGATGTCTCATCCGGTGTTGCCCTAAGAACGAGATATGTGCAGCTCCCATCAGGATGTCGGTGCATCGGGCGGCTTTGCTGGACTTGTTTTACCATTGTCGAGTATGTCTTGTAACCGGGATGCCGAGTCTAATTGGGTCTTCCCGCTAGAAGGAATATCCTTCATTGACCATGAGAGCTTGTGATGGGCTAAGTTGGGACACCCCTGTAGGGATTTGAACTTTCGAAAGCCGTGCCCGCGTTTATGGGCAGATGGGAATTTGTTAACGTCCGGTTGTAGAAAACCTGAAGTTGACCTTAATTAAAACACATCAACCGCATGTGTAACCGTGATGGTCTCTTCTCGGAGGAGTCCGGGAAGTGAACACGGTGTTGGAGTTATGCTTGACGTAGGTTGTGCTAGGATCACTTCTTGATCATAGTTTCTCGACCGTGCTTTGCCTTCTCTTCTCGCTCTCATTTGCGTATGTTAGCCACCATATATGCTAGTCTCTTGCTGCAACTCCACCTCATACCTTTTACCTTACCCATAAGCTTAAATAGTCTTGATCGCGAGAGTGTGAGATTGCTGAGTCCCCGTGACTAACAGTTACTTCCAAAAACCAGTTTGCAGGTGCCGATGTTACTGAGTAGGTGACGCAACCAAGCTCAAGGAGGAGCTTGATGAAGATCTTGTCCTTTGTATTGTTTCGATTCTAGTTGATCAGTAGTGGAGCCCAGTCGGGACGATCGGGGATCTGTGTAGCTTTTGGGGTAGTCTTCTTTTATTTTGGTTCCGTAGTCGGACCTTGATTGTATCTGGTTGATGTAATGCTTTATTCATGTATTTGTGTGAAGTGGCGATTGTAAGCCAACTATGTATCTCTTTCCCTTATGTATTACATGGGTTGTGTGAAGATTACCTCACTTGCGACATTGCTTTCAATGCGGTTATGCCTCTAAGTCGTGCTTCGACACGTGGGAGATATAGCCGCATCGAGGGCGTTACATGTCGTGACGACAATCTCTTCAAGCGCAACTTTCAGTTTGCCAAAGAGTCAACTAAGAAGAACAAGAAGCAGTTTGGCCTTGACTTCAACCCTGGTCTATCTGCTCCAAGGGATGACGACACTCGTGATGCTAATCCCAATGAAGTCGGCCCCTTCTACAACCTCGAAGGCCTCATCACTGATATACACTACAAAAAAATACACTTTCATGATGATACGTGTTTGTCACAGTAGGTCGCGTTTTTTGTCATGCATGTACATCCATGACAAATTTATGACAGAATCAAGATAGTTATACATGTGTTGTCGTAGAAGTGTTCCATGACATTACCAAAATTATCATCACGCAAGTGTCCACTTCCATGATGATAAATCGCGCGTCACAAAAGTGCTTTCGTCAAGGGTGACCGACACGTGGCATCCACCGTAACGGAACGCTGTTAAGCTATCGGGTCGGGTTTTGGATCCGATAACCCGTTAACAACCCTGACCAATGGGGATTTTCCATGTGTAAAATCATCATTGGCTGGAGGAGACACATGCCAGGTCCGTGTTGGCACATGTGTCACTCATCCAGTGGGCGAGACGCGCCTATGATATGTTGACACGTGGACTGGCCCATCAAGTTTAAATGGGCCGGCCCAACTGAAGGCCCACAAGATTTTGTGGACCATAATGAGCCGGCCCAGCTAAAGGCCCACGAGATTTTGCGGACCATAATGGGCTGGCCCAGCTAAACGCCCACAAGATTTTGCGGGCCATAATGGGCCGGCCTAGGTAAAGGCCCACAAGATTTTTGTGTGCTATAATGGGCCGGCCTAGCTAAAGGCCCACAAGATTCTTGCAGATCATAATGGGCCGGCCCAGCTAAAGGCACATGAGATTTCGCCGACATTAATGGGCTGGCCCAGCTGTAGGCCCACAAGATTTTGAGGACCCTAGTAGGCTGGCCCATTAATTGGCTGCCATGTTTTGGGCCAAATGTCGGCCCATATTTGATCCGGTCCATTAATGACCTGCCACGCTCCGGGCCTAATAGTGGTCCATATGAGATCCGACCCGATAAAAGCCTACCACGTTATGGGCCAAATTACGGCCCAGATCAGATTCGGCTCGTCAACTAGACACTATGCTTTTGGGCCCACTTGCTAAAGGCCCACTTAGTAATTCGGCCTGATATTAGTTTTGGCCTGTTAAGGGCCCGTTTAACATTGCGGCCCTATATTAATTTCAGCCTGTTAAAAGCCCGTCATATAGTTGGGCCTAACTACGACCCGGTTTGCATCCGGCCAGCTCACAGCCGATATCCGATTGGGCCAAACAAGGACCAAGACAATTTTGGCCTGTTAAAAGCCCATGATTTGATTTGCACAATCATGGGTCGGGGTTCATTTCGGGCTGCTGCCGGCCCGTGAGCTGCTCGGGACATTTCAGGCCCAACCTACATCGTGATTGCATGATGGCCCGATTATGTACCGTAATTTTATGGTTTTGCCGGTTTACTACGAAGACAGGATATATATATATACAATAAAATAACTGAAGCATCATGAATAAGAAAAAACCTAGACTATACAATAAAGAAATTATGGCATATTACATCCACTGGGCATCAAAGTTTGCCACTATGATAATAAAGCACAAGCAGACAGTAGATTACATACATTGGGCATCAAAGATTGCCACCAGTGAAAATAAACATGCCGACAAAATAATATACAAAACTGACAGCACTTCAATAGAGTTCAAGAAAGGTTAGCCCTGTTGGGGAGCTGCAGTGCAAGCAGCTGAGCAAGATGATGAGACTGCGCTTGTTCAACACTTATATCTTCCTCACTCTGTAAGATAAACAAGCAGACAGATGACAGGTTTTGAACATAAAAGTATCAGTGCTGACAATTCATCACATTTCTTACTCACGAATAAAGTGACACAGTTTAAAATTGCATTAACACAATATGGTATTGTTTAGGTCAAGACATGGTAGGAAATGACATTGTGAAGGAGTTGGCAGCTTCACGACACCACTGGATTACAGATCAAGAACTCATAAGTATCAATGGTTAGTGTGTTATCAATTTATACCATTTCAGATTGGCAAATAAAGTGATGGTTTAAATAGTTGTAGAATGATATGACATTGTTCATAGTTAAGACATTGCAGAATATGACATTGTGCTATAGTGGGTAGGTTCACCACAACACTGGATTACGGATGAAGAACAGAAGCATACATGCAGTGCAAAAGAAGATCACTTGCTCTGTATAGTTTAATTTACATGGTATGAAGAAGGAACTTGGTTGTACAACTGAAAAATTAAATTGAGAAAGGACAAACTTTTGTTTATGAGATACATAATAAACTTTAAACAAGCAATTTGATGAAACACCAAAAATAAACAGCTGTTTCAGTCATGCCTAACCAAATATATAAACAAAGTTTGAAGGCTTGAGATGGACAAATTTACATTATTGGTGAAGACAGTCTCTATAAAGGCCTTTTCCATGCTAATGGGGGGGGGGCAATTCCAGAAGTTTACCACAGAATCTTCTTCAAAAGCATTGCCTTTATTCTACATTTTGTTAAGTGTAAATATAGATGTGATAATATACGAAAAAATGGAGAATATTTAAGATAAGATGAAGAGTGATGCTACATAACCAAGCAGCTATAAATGTAAGTGCAGCGATACAGGCAAAAGGTACAGCCAAGAGCAATGCACAACTAAACTTCTTCAGTACGAACCTTATGGTAAGAGTAAATATAGATCTGATGTGTAGAAAATGGAGGGCAAAGGAAAATAAGCTACAGAGTGATGGTACATGAACAACTACCTGTCATTATAAGTACAATGATAAAGGACATCATGTACTTACAAGAACAATGTAGAGCTAAAAAAACATTGGCATTGGATATATTTTACACTAATGTAACCATTCATACAGATCAGATAATTTGGAGCGAACAATTGATAAGCAAGCTATCATGCATACTGCTGTCACATAATGAACTAGGTATGTATGCAAGTATAGTGATATAGGACAACAGGTACTAACAAGAGCAAAGTAGTGGGCAGCATATTTGTGATATCCTGTAGTTCTTGTCAAACCGGAATTCTTCTTTGAGCAGATTTCCAGCAAAAAAGATCCATAAGGCACATGCGTAAAAGTAGAAGTTCAAATTGTCATGTGATTTCATAGACAGTACCTCATCCCAGGAACGAGACTAGTGCATAACAAGGTTTTTCCATTCAATGTCTTCTAAATTTAGCACAGGAGACTTCACCGGAAATTCGTTTATAGACTTGCCATCAAAGTGTGATTTCCTCAGGTAACACCGATACAGCTGCAATGCTTCCTTGAAAAGCACAAGCAAGCTTTGCTCGTCATGACTATCCAGATTGACCCTCGCCTAGTTACAACAAGGTAATGTAAATCATTGATGTGTTCAATCGGCAGAAAACAGGAAAATAATAACCATGAATAATAGCACTTACACGTAAGTTGGACAGGAAGATGTGAAAATGGTGTTTGTCTTCACAATAATCTTCCCATGATGGGAATATATGCATGTAGTCCCTAACAACATTGAAAGCATTGTCTTTTAAACTAGGAATAAATGGAACGGGGTTCCAATCTGCAGTAATTGGCCGTCTCTGTAGTTGGGATAGGTCTTCGGCCGGTGGACTTGCTGTACTTTTTGCTGGAGTGGGATTTTTCTGTGGTATAGCTGGTGCTATGGCAAATGAAATCGATATACCTTTTGCTAGAGTGCAGGTCCTGTGTGGTGGGGCTAGTGGTGTGGCCAGTGAAGTATGGGTACAGTCTGCTGGAGTCGGTCCTACATTTTGTGTCACTGGTTGTATAGCCAATATAAGTGGGGTGCTGTCTGATTTCTCCGGCACCACCACGTTTTTCAAGGACTTTGCTGGTGCTCCTTCAGGTTTGGCAATCACCCTCTTCCTTTTTGATGTCTGATGCACAAGAACAACATTTGAGTGGAAAAACATGGTATGATGACAGATGGAATAGGTATTGATAATGGATGGGCATGGCATCTCGACATATATGATGAGTAAACTAAGCAGATGGCGGTGCAACAAAGTAGAAGAAATACAAGACAACCTATGCAAGATACCCGCAATCAATAAAACATTGCCAAATTAGAACAGGCACCTTGATGGGTGAACAGGACAGGCCATCTGCCTTTGACTCCTCAAGGTTAGATTAGTCATTAGGATCATATTCTAAACAAGAATCAACAGGTGGGGAGCGTATGAGTTTCATTGCATCCAGAATGGCACTCAATACCTTGGTGCCAATTTTTTAAGTCACTGAAGTGTTTAGCTTCAAGAGTGGACTGCCGCTAGTGCGACACATAGCAGCTACACAGATCATAGTGTAGATATAACGGGAAAACCTTAAGCATCTGAGTAAAATCAGCAAAGTGGAACTTGCTGGGATATATGTGCTAGTATTGCCGGTACGGCTAGAAAGGCTTCGGATACCAGCTCTCTTCAAGTGAAGGTGCGGTACTGTTAATATCAGTGTAACTCTCAAAGGCGACACAGCTCCCCGCATTTCCTTGCTATTCTTATAGGATTCAAGTGGGCAGGCCACTACAAATCCTATTCCTATGTTTACAAGATCCTACGAATCAAAGAGGCTCAAAGTGTCCATCACAACCGACCGTATAGACCTCTACACTGCAAATGTCCCTGCTCATCTTTAGTACAAGGAACATACTGTACTACTATCATACTCCCTCCGTTCCAAAATATAAGTCTTGGTAGACATTTCCACTATGGATCACATACAGATGTATCCAGGTACATTTTAGAGTGTAGATTCATTCATTTTGCTCCATATGTAGTCCATGGTGGAATCTATACAAAGACTTGTATTTACGAACGGAGAGAGTACATATTAAAGAAGAACGGAAGAGGAACATGGTAAAGAAGAGCAAGCATATTTTGGATAATGAAATGTTGGTTGCGCAGTGCCCACACATGATGAACCAGAGCGCATTAAGAATGCAACTCCCAGCTGTCTCTCGACCATTTCAGGCGGTTGGATGAAGATCCTATGTCTCCTAACCCTTCTTCTTCCTAGTCTCTAATTCTTCCCATACAAAACACCGCACGGGCCGCCAGCCGGACCACCGGCCCCCACCGCCTGTATTCCTCCGCCACCCCCACCCCCGCCACAACCCCCACCCATGTCGAGTTTTCTTTGTTCGGCGAGGCCCCGCAACCACCCGAGCCCCTTCGATCGCACCGGCGAACTCCGGCGAGCTCTGAAAAATCGACTGGTCCAATTTTGAAATTCAGTCTACTGTGATTTAACTAGTGTGGAATATAAAAGGGGAAAACCATAAGCATTTGGAGTATAGTGTTGAGCATGCCATGGCAGATCTGAAGGTGCAAACCGGACAAAGGAAACTTCGCAACCAAGACAAGAAATCAGAGTAAAGTAGTGGAGATCTATTTTCTTGCTGTGATAAATAAGTTGAGCAGATACGGAAGAGTACCACCTCTGGTGCGGCGCCGTGTACGCATCTACTGAGAATTTGATGGTGATGTGGTAGCGATGGCTATCGGCGGCGTGGAAGCAGATCTAGGAGGGTAGACGGTGGTGGTGGGGTGCGGTGGACGAGACGGTCGTAGGAGCGGCGCCGGCAAGGTGGACAATTGCGGGGATGAAGCGAGAGGACGGGATGCAAGGATCCCAGTCCGAAGCCGTAGATGAGAGAGGTCGATCTCTTGTAATGGACGGCGGCATCGGGGTATCAGCTCGGGCATGGTGGAGGAGGATGGCGGTGGATGGGGTGGCGGACGGCGGTGGCCGGAGGAGGGTGGGGTGGAGAGGGTGTTTTGGCGCTCACGGAGTACGAATGGGGAAAAGGGAGGTAGAGAGGAAGGGGGAACCATGTATTCAGGGCGCGCTTGTCTCAAATACGAGGAAATTTACAAACTTAGCCCCCGTTTCAAATTTCTACTACATCACAGCAACATTAGTCGGTTGGGGATAGGACGGTAATCTCGCATACACCGAATATTTGCCGATGAGAGTTTGTTTTTGGCGCCCACCATGTATGAATATGAATCGGGGAGGGAGTCGATTTTGGATGAGGACACACTGTGTTTTGGCGCCCACCATGTATGAATCCGGGTGAGAGGCGGTTACGTCACGTTTGGGTGAAATTACAAACCTACCCCTATAGAAATTCAGCAGATAGGCTTTGCGTGGCAGGGATAGGTAGTAGTGATTTCCATCTTGCAGATTTTGGTTTCGGGCGGTTACTGCGACTTTCCCCGCTTTGTTCAAATTTTGCAGAGTGCAAGTTTACCGTGCCAACTCAATTCGAATCCCGTTTGTATTCTATTTTTTTTCGGGCGGGATCCATTTTCAATTGGAATTACATTATATATACATCATTTTTTATATATACTTTCAAAAGCACAACACCATTTATACATAAATATGGTTTACAAATGGCATGATCTCAGATTCATAAGGTTGTATCCATCAATTTGGATTTTCAAATATTTGAAACCACTTTATGTTGAAATCCAACGTATGCATTCCTCGCTAACTGTCTCCAATTAATGTGTGTTTCATGCAGGTTTTTTTTACTTCTCAAACATGTATAGTGTGTTTCACACACGCAACATATAGTGTAATCCCGTTTAGACATTAATTGCATATAAACCATGCATTGTTTGTAATTGAAGAATCTATGGATCACCAATATTGATAAACTATATAACATTACACGTGTGCCCAAATTCAAATGAATATGCATGTTTGATACACCAATTTGCATTATGATATTATCGATGTCGTGATCTCCAGTTTAAATATTTGAATCCCCTTTAATCGAGATATTCGTCTCATATAGCTATCACTCATGCTTATATAGGACTATCTCTCTAGACCTATACGCGTTCATTCTCTCTCAGGTATCTCTCATGCTACCTGTATGCCGACAATGATCTTCTATCTTCGTAACACACTGACGGTACTCTCTCCCTCGACCTTCATCACTCTATCTCTCTCTAAGTATATATCGCTCCCTGCTATGTGTCTCCAACTATGATTCTCCATGTGGAATCTCTTTCTCTCACACAAACACAAAACTTTGTCTCCCGGGGTCTCATTTCTCTCTACTATTCCAATGTGTGCCACTCGCACACCCCTCATACAGAGATGTCTTTCGCTCCTTAGATATGAGAACCTACGACTCTTCCTCTTCAATATCTCTTTCTCACACACAAACACAAACTCTGTCTCCCAGGGTCTCATATTTCTCCATTGTTCTCTTATATGTCGCTCACACACACCCTCTCTCCCTAGAGATATCTTGCGTTCCCTCTTATGTCTCTCTAGCTATCACTCTCGTTGTGAAATATCTTTCTCTCTCGTAGACACAAAACTCCGTCTCTCTGGATCTCATTTCTCTTTGATATCTGTTTGTATGTGACTCACATGCACCCTCTCTCTATCTCTCTCACACCCACACACATAACCCGGCCTTCTCATCCACTCGACTCCTATCTCTAATGCACACTAGCTAGCATCTTTATCTGTCTATTTGTCTGTTTCTCCATCAACCTTCTTTCTCGCGCTCACTCTTGATTCCTATCATGCACACTACATATGTTTCTCTCTACATGCAGTCAAGTGCCCTCTCTCACACTTATATAACTTCACCCTTTGAACCACCCGATGGTCATCTCCAACACCCAAACTAGCGGATGTCCCTCTAGATAGCATCTCCATATCTGTATCTATCTGTAGTTTCTATGTCAACATTTCTTTCTCGCACGGAGTCTTGCTTCCTATCACCCACACTATATATGTCTCTCCATACATATGCATTTATAGGTTGGTCTCTTTTGCACAATCATTGCGCCTCACTCCCTCTGCTCGCCATAGATGCATGCTCCAGCCCACGCCACTATCTCTTAAAGACAAAAACACATGCTCAATTGTCGGGCCTTCTTCCCTGCATTCTCACATGCATGCATATTGTCATACCGATCCGTCTCTCCCATGTCGTTGATCTTATGACTTATGTCTTCTTTCTTTTATCTCGATCATGCGCGCGCGCACACACACACATCCCACGTATACATGTATACCTCTCACACATGCACGTTCAAGGTCTCTATGTCTCCATACGTAGTTAATTACCCTCAATCCTAACGCCACATCGAAACGTTCTCCTCTTTTGTGCACATAACTTCCGCCTGGATGGGTAAAACACACACTCACACTTAACAATCTCCTTCTAGGTCCCCCCCGCCTCTCACTCTTCCCCTATATCCCCGAAACCAATAAGACCATCCCTTTGTTTAATTCCCGCCAACATGCACCATCGATATATAGTAGTCTTCCTCGGTGTCTCTCGAACAAACACGTTCTCTCGATGTCGAGTCCTCTCATGCGCACACACCTTCTCTTCCCTCTCTACGGGCATTTTCTCTCTCACACCCCATCGTTAGTGGCCTCTGCCATACACATCACCTCTCTATGATGAAGCCATGCACACTTAAATTACATCCGCCATAGAGGACCCCGCGACACACACACACACGTACACACACACCCCCCCACACACACACACTAAGACTCCATCTCTCTCTCTCTCACACACACACACAAACACACACACACGCACGCACGCACACACCCCCCCACACACACACACTAAGACTCCATCTCTCTCTCTCTCTCACACACACACACAAACACACACACACGCACGCACGCACACCCCCCCCCACACACACACTAATACTCCATCTCTCTCTCTCTCACACACACACACACAAACTAAGACTCCATCTCTCTCTCTCCTCTCTCTCTCTCTCACACACACACACCGCACACACACTAAGACTCCATCTCACACACACATGCTCTACGCGGTGCATTTGTTCCTACCACCCTTCATCCAGCCTTACCCGTATGATAAACAATCACCTTTATTTACTTGCATAACATGGACAAATTCCACTTTACTTTAGTAGTCAGCAAACTTATCATCTGTACCCTTATAAAAAAACAAGTTGGCAGTGATGGTGTGCCTGCCATCTTGTAATACAGACCGTATGATCTATATCTGAGGATAGAAAGCAAACTATGATAATTTTACAAAAGATACCCGCACCTCTCGCCACATCATTATCTCCCGCAACCTCATTGCTCAGCAATTAAATAAGGAATAAGTCTCTGGAACAATCTAGCCTGCATGGTAGCCGCTGCCGCCTGCCGGCGCCGTCCATCCCCATGCCTCCGCCCATTCTGACCACCAGTCACCACCACGCTCAACTCCTCCTCGCCTTATCTCTCATCTTTCATTTTTTCGATGACATTCTCGAGATACCAGTTTTCCGATAAAATTCTCGAGATATCATTAGTTTTTACACATGGGATTACTCTTGCATGGGTCAATCACAATAGGAGTTCTGTAAAAAAATGCATATTGATGTTCCGTGCAATGCACGAGAATCTTGCTTGTAATTATATAACGCAAATCACGAGCAGGAAGTGACATTTTTTTGACTCAACCACATTAACATGGCCATGTAAATCACTAGCTAAAGTAAACACCATTATACTTATATCCCGATGCAAAAGTATGAGTACATGTCCGAAGAGTAGAGTCGCACACACGCACTCTGTCTCTCAGAATCTCTCTCACACACACACCAATTACGTGACACCCACTTAAGCAAACACGAATGTTACAATTTGTGCACCCGCGGGTACACGTGATGCTGCGCATTTATTTAAGCCGGAAGGTGAACCCAAATAGTAGTTGCATTCATTCCCCTCCCGCCGCCTCTTCTCTGGTCACCGTCGCCCGGTAGCCATGAGCCGGCCGAAGGTAACAACATACGCCATACTCCTGCCAGAGCGGTGCTTTAATATGGAAATTTTAATGGTTATGCATGCATCTTTTTGTGCTAGCACTCCTATATAAGGGTTGACCGGTCGCTTCCCGCGGACTTGCCCGAGCGGTGGAAGAGGAAGGAGAAGGGAAGCGGGCTGTGGAGTAATGTTTTTACCACAATTTCTTATGAAACTGAGTGCAATAATTGAGTAGTTTTGCAAACTACCAGTACTACACCTGAAATGGTTCAAAACCTATACTTCCTTGCCCACGCGCACTTCCCGCGTGAAACGGTCAGCGTCGCCCTGGAGCGTCAGTGCCGCATTAATGCCCGACCAGAGCGGAGGCGACCTCTCACTAGCGCCGGCTTTGAAGTGGTGCGATGGCCGAGAGAGCGCCGCTTCCCGGTGCACGCGACTGCTTCGCGTCGAGACTGGCCATATGCCCTATTTGGATCCATGGGTTAGAGTTAGTTTGAGCTAGTTGGGGCTCAAATAGCCCTGAAGTATCCAAGCATGAGGGTTTAAATTGGAGCAAGTTGCACCGAACCCACCAAAAAAACTATCCCACCCAAGAGGTGCTAACTAGATATAGTTCTCATTGGGACCACTGAAAAATCACTTTTCTCTCTCCATGAAGTGCATTTATTGTCAATCTAGCCCTGTCACCCAAACACCTCTTTAGCTACAGTTAGTTCAGGGTTAGTCATGAGTTAGTATAACCTCTAGCTAAGTTAGAGTATCAAACAGGAGCAGTATAGGACATGCAAGTAGCTCAAAGCATACAGGCAAATTCGTACGTGAAAGGATTTTTTCTTTTTGAAAACGGAACATGAAAGGAAATTTTTTAGAATGCTCTTGGCATGTCGCTAACATGTGATAGTTAACCGACCTCAATAGACGGCAAAAACGCCAGCCCGCCGCACTTTGATAGAGACGAGGAGGGAGAAGCGATACAGGCTGCTGGATTACTAGAGATAGGTGTCGCACGAAAGCCAAGAAATATGGTGATAGCATGGGTTAGCCATGTACTAGTATGATGTAACTACACTGGGCTACCGTGTTTCATACTCTTCCAGTCCACAATGGAGATGATTGGTTAATTTTATATCACCGAATAATATTAAATATTATGAGTGCAGACGCTCCACCACGAGGTTCCTTGCTCCTTCTCGGTCATCCGGAATCTATGCTCTTCCACTCTATTTTTTTACGTGAGCTTTGTTCATCCTTTTGCCAACACGCGAGACATCTAGCATCAAGGTGCACGTGTTATGCAAGGATCATTCCATCTATATGAAGAACACGTGGGGCTGGAACTACGAGACGGGCATGTACCCAGGAGTGGACGTACGAACCTGAGTAATGTAGCGCAGTAAGTGAAGTAGAAAGGCACAAATGGTATGAACATGCGTGGCATATAGGGTGTGTTTGGTTGCGTTCTCGTCTCAGCATAGTTATTCCCTCTTCATGCATGCTCAACTCAACACCCCTCTTCATGCATGCTTCTAGTGTATTTGTGCTAAATTAGTGTGGACTCATGCACCCTCCATACACTCTACCAAACACCCAAAAGTAGGTCGAGAAGGGAACTCTTGGGTGGCATTTGTCTCTTACTACGTACTACCACTAAATGTTGTATGTGCAATGCACGGTGATGTTATGGAGTACGTGCCTAAGTACTCTACTACTACTATATTAGTTGGATGCACATATTAACTTTTATATTTGTTTATGTGTATGCCCCGAGACCTTCCAACTAGACGTGTCTTTCTCTCCAGGTCGCACTTTGTATCGTTCATACCACTAAGTACTACTACGTGTGGTCTCCGACCCAGAAGTGGAAGAAGTGGAGACACTCTACCACGCTGTTTTTTACGCTGGGCTCTACAATGTTGTTCATGTCCCACTCCTTTCGCTGACGTGTGGGACATCCAGCACATGCCGTGTTTGGCACCCTTCGTCGTAAGAGTTGAAACGCTAGCATTCATCAAAAATAAAAAATAATTATAAATCGGCAGTCCCCGTCATCCAGATCCGGCAGCGGCAGTACCTTCAACCCATGCAACTCTAAAAGATAGCCATCTAAGCGTTGCTTCCGCGGCGAACTTTGCGGCCCCGCACCCTTACATTAGACACCAGCCAACCGACAGCCTAGGAGCTCCGCCGCCTCGAGGGGTGCTGCTTCCCATTGCAAATCGATTGGCCCAGAATAAAAATTCAGACAACTGATGCCTAAATAAAGTGATTTGAGATGAGGGTGCGACCTATCTGGCGGCATGGTGAAGTAGGCAGGTCTAGCTGCCGAGTCGGTGAGGCCGGCGCGGTTGCGGTGGCGACTAGCGGCAGGGAAAAAGCGATGTCGCGACGGTCGATGGCTACGCCGAAGTAGTGCCGGGACTCTGGACGGATCCGAAGTTGGAGCCGCTTCGGCGCCATGAACAATGGCGGGGGTGAATCGGCTCCGGTACGGTTCACGCGGCCGTTGTCGAGGCAGCACCAACAGCATGGAGTAAGAGGCACACGGCCTAGTGCACGACGGCAAATGGATAGCATCTCCGGCATTAGGGAGGAGGGCGGTTGTGAAATTGGTGCGGTGGGGGGCGCCATGGAGGTGGGGCCGAGGTTTCGCGGCTCGGGAGAAGGGAGCTTCCCGGGGAGAAGGTGATTTGGCGCCCACGAGGTATGAATGGGGGCGGGCGGCGGAAATTGGGAGGGGAGTGGAACCATGTCTTACGGACGCATTTGTCTAAAATGTGAGGGGGAGTTATAGTTCTACCCTTGCCTATAGGCTTCTCGGCTTGGGTCTGTGTACTGAGGGTCGGGGATAGTAGAGTAACTTTGCTTCTCTAGGCGGGAGCGATTTCGGGTGAGGAGGGCGTGTTTTGAACTATAGTGGGCGCGAGCGATTTTGGGCGAGGAGATCGTGTTTTGAAATAGTGGGCGCGAGCTATTTCGGGCGAGGAGAGCGTGTTTTGCCGACCATGGTTTATGAATTATTCGGCACATGTCATTTTGGCCGAGGAGATGGCGCGCTTGGATGAAGTTACGAACCTACCCTCGATGTACAACGGGCCAATTGATGCGTGTCCCACATAGGACGGTAATTTCGCGTCTCCCATTTATTTGCTCGGGCGAATTCCACCGAGCAGAGAGGATGTTTAATGGTTCGTTCAAATTTTGGGAGAACGAGCATCCACGTCTACCATACCAAGTCGATTCGGATCAAATTTTGAAATATTAGCTTGCCACTTCCTTTTTAGATGGAGAGATGATGCTCGGGAGTAATGTGTTTTTACATGCTCGTTGCTAGAGATTTACTATATGACAAATAGTTGACCCACTCAAAAACGCGAATCAAACCCAAAATGAAATATCTCGATTCAATGAAATAGCTCGTTCAGTAGGTCAAAATAGTGAACTAAATCCAAAATTGAACACCTCAATCAAGTGGCATGTTGTACAGTATTATAGTACTCCATGAACATGTCGGAAGTCAAATTAATGAACTTGTTTGATATACACATATATCCGTTCATGTGTGGATTGCGGACAACATGTTCTCCCACTTAAATATTTGAATGCAAGTTTATATCGAAACATGGTTTATATTAGTCTTTGATGCATAAAACGCGACCTCCCCCTCTCTCGGACTCCTGTTCTCTCTCTCTCCCTCTCTCGCCGACAATCTTCAATTCTGTCACGCGCATCCAACACAAAAACCTTGTTAGTCCCTCTCCCTTCTCTCCATCTCTCTCTCTCTCTCTCTCTCTCTCTTTGTGTGTGGGGGGGGGGTCTTTCTAGTTCGCATGCATATATACACCATCTATAGGTATCTCTCGCACACTATGTATGATACTCTAGCTAGTCCAAGCTAGATATCTTGGGTGCACTCATCGTACGCACACAGATTCCTTGGCTCTTTGTCTGTAACTCTCTCACGCACCACTATGTCGTCTCGGAGCTCTTCCCCCCTCTCTCAAACTCTCCATCCACCTGGGTCACACATACACATGCATATCTCACTCGCACTCGATAGGCCCATCTAAAACTCTATCTCTCCCCCTCGTTCTCTCTCCATCTCACACATGCACACACACAATCTCATGCCCAGCTAGCCAAGTATGATGGTCTCTCACTCAATTGTAGGCACACGCAGTCCCCCTATATGTATATGACTAGCTAATTTTAGTCTCCGTCACAAACATGTGCATGGTCTATCTCAATTTCTCTCGGGGCATCTTTCTATCGCGCATGCACTCCCGCGATCTCCCACCCATATAGTCCCCTCACGATCTCGACGGGATCTCTCTATCACAAACACACTCTCTCTCCCTCCTCATGTGTCCATGCCATCCATGTGTCCCTCTCGACCTTTGTTCCTTGTTGGCCACACCTCTATTGGACATGTGCTACAGGGGTGTCTCTCTCCGTTGCAAACAATCACACACTAGCTATCTCCGTGTATCTCTTCGCCTCGCTTTTCCATCTCGGAGATGCATGCGTGATATGTTCGCATAAGAAACAAAAAAACACACTCTCTCTCTAATTTATCGTTTGTTGTCACCTTCTCTTTCACACAAATACTCTTTTTGCACACTTACTCATTCTCCTTCACACACACTTGATCTTTCTCGACTGAGGCACACTCCTTGGTCCATAGCATATAGATTTATTGAAAAGTCAAACATCACAAAGTTTGACCATGTACATGGAGAAAAAGAATTACATCTAGTACGGCAAACATATGCCATTAGATTCACCATGAGATGTAGTTTTGTATGATGTATCTTTGGTATTGTAGATATAAATAACATTTGCGTAAACCTGATCGAAGTTTCCAAAGTTTGACTTCTAAAAAATTTACATGCACTGCATTATCGAGCAGATGGAATATCTCTTTCCCCCTCTCAGCTATCTGACGCACCACTCAGCCATATCGGGGCTCCTCAATCTCTCTCAAACTTTATTGGTCAGTTTGGTTCGTGACCTGACCCTCATGCCTTGATGGCCGGTACTGCCTGGTATGGACTTGAGATGTAAAATAATTCTGCCTGGCCAGGCTTGTGTGGTGCTGAAGCGTTTGGTTCATGCTTGGGCCAGGCAAAGCATCAACGTCCCATCAATCAATCCATGCATCAATTATTTAATGCTAATATCCATCCATGTTGCTGTTAGCCTCGTGGCCACACGACCAGGCATTCGAAATCTGTCGCCTGGGCTAGGCTACTTGCAGTGTCTGGAGGTCTGCCAGGCTAATTAAAGTGCAAGGGAACCCAGGCCAGGCGGGCTTTCTTTTTCACAGGGTAGCAACCAAACAAGCATGCATGAAATCCAGCCACAACCCCATGCCAGGCAAAAGATGCTCAGGATGCAAGCCAGACTGGCCTTATATCTCCCTGGTTCACACATACACATCTCTCGCTCGCGCTATACATATAGACCCATCTGTAAGGGCATATTTATCCCTAAGGTGTTTTGGTGATTGATGACAACACATTCGCGGACTAATCATGTGCCTTAAGTATCCCAGACTTTCCATCGCTAGGCACAAGACAGTTGGGTGCCCCTCGAAGACTGTTGAAGACGACGTCTTTTCTACATTTCTTTTTGGTGGATTTGAGTCATAGGAAAGCCCTACTATTAAGAGGGGGTCCGCGTCGGAAAGGTTTGGGTGGAATCATCACGTACACGTCTCCTTCTAGTCCCCTACTTTTCCCTTGGAGCTTCCTCCGCTTTCTCACCTCCCTAGTTCTGGCACTCAGTTGGGTCGCGGTAGTACTGCTCCCAGGAGAGCGGTAGTACCGTTGGCACCAGCGGTAGTACCGTGTGGTGGCGCGGTAGTACCGCTGGTGCCCACGGTAGTATCGCTCCCCTGGAGCTGCACTACCGCTGCCCACCAGGCTAGTACCGCTCCTTCACGGTAGTAGGGGCGGATGTAATTTTTTACATTCGCACCTACCACGGTAGTACCGCTTTCGCTCCGCGGTAGTACCGCACTATGTTGTCAGGCAGTAGTACCGCCCCTCGGCAGTACTACTGTGTCGGGTTTTTGCTTCTTCCGTTTCTTTGTGGAAGTAGGCACGGATGTTTCCTCCCCCCCTGGCTAGGGGATTTCTGCCTTGCAGTAGTACCGCATGGAGGCGCAGTAGTACCGCGCTCGTGGAAATACCGCCCTCAGCTCCTGCGCGTCAGATCTAACCTTGCTGTTGTTGGGGTTGTGGCAGTACCGCAGTGTCACGACCGGTTTTCCCATAAAAATATTTATTGAGAAACCAATCTATTGAGTCCAGTATGAGAGAAATCCTCCTCACTGGTAGACAAATTCTTGATACAATAAGCCAGTAGCATAGAATATATTACAGGGTTGAGCTAGGGCTGCTCAACAAATTATTACAAGCGCGCCAATAATTATACATAATGGCTGGTTTAACACAACGGTGTGGTGGCATACTACTGACTCGAGGATAAAGCAATGGTGGAATAACACAGTGGGGAGTGTGTTAACATGACTCTCAAACTGGCATCACATCGAGCGTTGAGGTGAGGCTCGATGAATGTTATTCGAGTTGCGGAAGCGGATATAATACAGTGACCAAATCCGGTGTCGCACGAGACTGAGTGGGATTCCTCTAGGCGTCGGACTCGCTATCGAACTCTTCATCCAAGAGATCGCCTTCGTCAGCATCTGGCCAAATCAACAAGCCAGTGAGTACTTTGAAAGTACTCGCAAGACAGTTCGGACGTAAGATATAACAAATGCATGCATGAATGCATCATGATTACTCTTTCCAATGCACATTCAAAAATTTGCATAACGAAGTAAGTACAAGGGAAACGGCGGTAGTCCGCCTGAAATCCCAACAAAATATAAATGAAAACCGATCGGGTGTCTGAAGCGACGCCTCGAAAGGTGAACAAATAATAACGGAAAATCATGCCACAGTCGGGCATCTTAGCGACACCACATAAAGGGCTTTAAAAGAAATGCCACAGTCGGACGTCTGAGCGACATCACAGAAAGGGCTTTAAAAGAATGCCACAGTCGGATGTCTGAGCGACATCACAGAAAGGGCTTTAAAAGAAATGCCACAGTCGGACGTCTGAGCGACATCACAGAAAGGCTTTAAAAGAAATGCCACAGTCGGACGTCTGAGCGACATCACAGAAAGGGCTTTAAAAGAAATGCCACAGCCGGACATCTGAGCGACATCACAGAAAGGGCTTTAAAAGAAATGCCACAGTCGGACGTCTGAGCGACATCACAGAAAGGGCTTTAAAAGAAATGCCACAGTCGGACGTCTGAGCGACATCACAGAAAGGGCTTTAAAAGAAATGCCATAGTCGGACGTCTGAGCGACATCACAGAAAGGGCTTTAAAAGAAATGCCACAGTCGGACGTCTGAGCGACATCACAGAAAGGGCTTTAATTCACAAGTAAATAATACTCATAATAAATATTCAATTCATGATAATAAATGGGTTAGTCCATCCACAGGAATAAACTTTTAACCGGGCTTAGCACTCATGTGATTCACCGGAGTATCTGTCACCAAAACTGGCACTTGTCAGAATAAGTCAGCGCAAAATTTGGATATGGATAAGATGATTTGGAGATTTATGACTCTGCAGAGTTTGTACAAAAATTTCCCACAGTTAACGGATTTCCGTAGTCACGAAGGACTAGTTCCGTTTACGGTCTTTCGGTAGAAAACACAGCTAACCAGTACACACCCATCCTATCTCTCGATGCCAGGACTCACCCTAGACATCGTCCAAGAAAAACTTTTGAGACGGGGAGATCACAATCTCGAATAGCGTGGGATCAAATTTATATACGCGCGCTCTAAGGGGTGCCCCCCTCTCGGTCACAACCGGAAACACCCATGCCCCCTGACCGGATGGCTGGCTTTAATCCAGGGCCATGGAACCATCATCCCGGCCTCTCCTTTTGGTGTGTACTAGGAAAGCGGTTTGCAACTTACTAATCCATATTCCTCGCGGAAAACATGTGGTAGTACAAGGAAGAAAATGGGAGGAACTGGACCGATACGATTTGACACTGTAGTCATATAGTCTGGCATAAGACTGGCATGCTACAACACTGCCATCTTACCCATCCTCATGCCAACACATGGCCATTCATACTCACATCCATCCAACTATGGATCATCGAGTTCACTTACGTCAACAATGCATGAAAATAACGTTCATCGGTATGCTCATCAACATGCCATGAAACCAACTAAATGCAAAACATGCCAAGACACTCATCATATCAAAAGTTCAAACATGCTTGCCTGGTTCAGAGTAGTCGGAGCCTAGCTCGGTGAAGTTTGCGGCTCCGTCACCTCCTTCGGTATCTACGGTATAAAGAAAATATATGCACTATCGTGAATACCAAGGGGTGCACAAAAAGTATTCCAAATATTTTTCAAATAAATCTGATAAAAAACTAGACAAAATTTTAAAGAGAACATAAAAAGAATCAATCAAAAATACTTTTCTATTTAAAAGTTATAAGGGTTTTTGTCCAGGGACTCATCTTTAATGAAACAGAATGTTTCCAGGGGCTAGCTCATAAAAACAGAAAACGATTCGATAGAGAATACGCCAGCCCAGGAGGAAAGCGCATTTGGCAGAATACGCTTCCAGAAAACGGTTCGTTTAGAAAAGGACAGAGAGGCTGACGGGCAGGTCCCACCCGTCAGGTTTAAAATTTCAAAAAGGGCGGCAGAGGACGACGGTGCCCGAGAGCCACGGTGGTCGCCGGCAGTGATCCACGGCGAGGTAGGGGGATCGGAGGGTACCTCCGTGTTCAGGGCGCCCTTCCGCGTCGGTTGGTGGTGGTGGTGGTGGTGGTCGCCGGCGAGTACCACGTCGACGGCGAGCCTTGCTCCGGCGGACGTCGGCTCGGGTGGAGATGGATCTCGTCGGAGTGAGCTGCGAAGGTCAAATTGACTCTTGGGTTAGCTCACTGGGGGCTCGAGGATGCTACTGACAAAGTTTGGGCGCCGGAGATGGTCTCACCGGAGTGAATCGAGGTGGAGGCCGAGGCGGAACGAGGCGGCCGGAGTCGAGGAAGAAGGGCCCCTCGAGGCTCTTCTAGTTGCTGGTCGGGGTCCAGTGAGGTGGTGGAGGTGTGCGGGGGCGAGAGGGAGCTTGGGGGTGCTATATATAGCCGCCCGAGGCGGTTGCCGCGAACGGGATAAGTCCGACGAGTGATTACGGCGGCGCTGTGGTTGGGCAGTGGGATTAGGGGCTTGGGCATCGCCTAGGTGGAGTAGTGGTGCCATTCCAGGGTCCAACTCAGCACGGGAGGGAGGTTTACGGCCTGTCCCAACAGAACGGCCGTGCGGCACGTCGGCAGCAGGGAGCGTGTTCTGTGTTGTCGGGCCACGGCGACTGTGCTGCAGGGTTGCGCTGGCGTGCATGAGGCCACGCGGAGAGCCAGGGAGCGCTGGGCGGCGCCGAACGGCGTTGCGCCGCCGTTCTGCTTCCTGTCGGCCGTTACGGTGGATCGGCCGCCGCAAGACACGCCGGCGCAGGCGGGCTAGGGTGCCACCGACGCCAGGAAGGCGCCAAGTGCGCGTGCGGCGCTCCAGACAGGAGGAAGGGGCGGCGAGGAGCGTGCCAAGGGCATTGTCTACGCATGACTGAAACTGACGATGAGAAACGACACTGGAAATCTGAATTTTTACTGAATATGCAGGGAAACAGTGCATGCAAGGTGTTCAACAGAATGAATTTGGCCTCTGGAGATTTTTCCTAGAGCTGATTTTTGGTGGAGTGGCTACTCATTGCTCCAGTAGGCTGCCTGAATTTTGGTGGAATTTTTGGAGAAGTATAGATATGAATTTCACCAAATTTGGCAAATCTGGTCCAAACTTGCAGAGGCTGAAATTTGAAAAATTTGAAAAGAGGAGGAGTGGATCAAGATGGTTCTGAGTTGTGGATGCTAAGGACAAATCAGAGAAGTTGGTTTGAGATCAAAACTCAAAGGAAATAAGGTACTTGCTTTGAAAAACCCTCAGGCTCCAAATAATTGACAGAAATGATTTGAGGGGAAAAATAATTAGAATAAAATCCAAAACTTGTTTGGATTAGTTGGGATAGAGAACTTAGGTTGATTACAAGGAGGAGGGGAGGTTTTGGAGGGGTTTTACCACCTGTGACATGGTAAAATCATGGGTGGTTTCAAAAAGAAAGAAGTCCTAAAATCCCTAGGGTTTCTTTTTAAATGAAAATAAATAAGTTTGAGAGGGAAACAACCAGAAGAAAAGTTTCCAAAAGCTCAACACCAAATTTGAAAAGGAAAAGGAAATCCTTGCCAAAGGTGAAAGGGAGTTTTTATTAAGAGGAAGGATTTCTGGAAAAGAAATATTAAATGCCCTCTTTTAAAATCCAACAAGGTTTTTGATGAAAACTAAATCAAAAATTTTGGAGTGTCACAACACCTACCCCCTTAGGAAAAATCTCGTCCCCGAGATTTCAGCTGTCCCTCAAATAAGTGTGGATGCTCTGTCCGAAGAAAATCCTCTCTTTCCCAAGTTGCTTCACTGTCGGTGTGATTGCTCCACTGGACTCTGAAGAATTTGATGGTCTTCTGTCGGGTCCTCCTTTCAGACTCCTCTAATATTCTTACTGGACGTTCCCGATAAGTGAGGTCTGGCTGCACGTCAATGTTCTCATGAGATACTTGTTTCTCTGGGTTGCTTACGCACTTCCTCAATTGCGAGACGTGGAACATGTCGTGGACATCGGATAATTCCTCGGGTAAGTCTAGCTGGTAGGCTACCGTGCCCCTTCGTGCCATTATACAGAATGGTCCAATGAATCTTGGTGCTAGCTTCCCTTTAATCTTGAATCGTTGCAATCCTCTCATAGGAGATACTTTCAGGTATACGAACTCACCGGGCTTGAAGCTGACCCTATGATGTTTCTGATCATAATAACTCTTCTGTCGACTTTGAGCGGTCTTAAGTCGGTCTCTGATTAGCTTGACTTTTTCCTCGGCTTCTGTGAGCATGTCTGGTCCGAAGATGCGGCTGTCTCCGGTCTCGGACCAATTCAATGGGGTACGACATCTTCGTCCGTATAAAGCCTCAAATGGTGCCATTTGTAGGATGGCCTGGTAGCTATTGTTGTACGCGAACTTGGCGTATGGCAGGCTTTCTTCCCAACTGGTTCCATATGTGAGGACACATGCCCTCAGCATGTCTTCTAAAACCTGGTTTACGCATTCCGTTTGTCCATCAGTCTGAGGGTGGTATGCTGTACTGAAGGCTAGTTGAGTTCCTAGACCCTGTTGTAAATGCTCCCAAAATTTCGAGACGAATTGAGTGCCTCAGTCGGATATTATAATCTTCGGGACTCCATGTAGACAAACTATACGGGAGAGATAAATCCTGGCAAGCCTCTAAGCGTTGTAGGTTGTCTTCACTGGAATGAAATGTGCCACTTTGGTTAATCTATCGGTGATGACCCAGATGGTATCATTCCCATGTCGTGACCGAGGTAGTACGACAATGAAATCCATCCCTATTTCATCCCATTTCCACTCAGGTATTTTGTTCGGTTGCAGTAGTCCGGCTGGCCTCTGATGCTCAGCTTTTATGCGTTGACAAGAGTCGCAACATGCAATGAAGGTGGCTATGTCCCTCTTCATACCGTGCCACCAAAATCTTTCCTGAATATCTTTATACATCTTGGTTCCTCCAGGGTGGATCGAGTACGGGGCCGTGTGGGCTTCAGCTAGGATTTGCTGTTTGAGGTCCTTCATATTTGGTACACAGAGTCTGTCTCCGTACCATAATATATCTCCATCGTCTATGACGAACTCCGAGGCCTTGCCCATACTCACCTTTCTTTTCATGCCTTCGATGCTGTGGTGACCGGGCTGAGCTCCTTTAATTTCCTCCACAAGGTCGGGTTGTATTTCCAAGTTTGATATGGTGCCTTCTGCTACCATTATCAAATTGAGCTTGGCAAATTCTTGTTGGAATTCGGGCCTCAAGCTTTGCAGATTGCTTTCGTCAGAGCTGGGGTTCCAACTAAGAGCATCGGCCACTACATTTGATTTTCCTGGATGGTAATGGATACCGACATCATAATCCTTTACCAATTCCAACCAGTGTCTTTGTCGTAAATTTAGTTCTGGCTGCGTGAAGATATATTTGAGACTTTTGTGATCCGTATATATTTCACATCGGTTCCCAAGTAAGAAATGCCTCCATTCCTTGAGTGCATGAATAACTGCTGCCATTTCTAAGTCATGAGTGGGATAATTTTCCTCATGCTTGCGAAGTTGCCTTGAAGCATAGGCGACAACCTTGCCTTCTTGCATCAACACGCATCCGAGACCCTTTCTGGATGCGTCACAAAACACTTCAAAATTTTTGTGTATGTCTGGCACAATTAATACTGGTGCTGTTTTTAATTTCCGCTTTAGCTCTTGGAAACTTTTTTCGCAGGCTTCTGTCCATTCAAACTTCTTGTCTTTCTTGAGTAACTGCGTCATAGGCTTGGCTATGGTGGAGAATCCTTCAATAAATCTGCGGTAATATCCTGCCATTCCCAAGAAACTACATATGTCTGTTACGCTCGCTGGCGACTTCCAGCCAAGTATGGCCTTGACTTTCTCTGGGTCCACTGCGATACCGTCTTGGGTTAGTACGTGGCCTAGAAAGCCTACTTGCCTTAGCCAAAATTCGCACTTGCTGAACTTGGCATACAATTGGTGTTTCCTGAGTTCTCCCAGCACAATCCTGAGATGTTCTGCGTGCTCTTCTGGTGTTTTGGAGTATACCAAAATGTCGTCGATGAATACCACAACGAACTCGTCCATAAACTTCATAAATACATTGTTCATCAGGTGAACAAAATATGCGGGAGCATTAGTTAATCCAAATGGCATCACTGTGAACTCATATAGTCCATATCTGGAGGTGAAGGCTGTTTTGGGGATATCTTCCGTTCGCACCTTTAATTGATGGTATCCAGACCTTAAGTCAATTTTTGAGAATACCTTGGTCTGAGCGAGTTGATCAAACAAATCATTTATCCTTGGCATCGGGTATTTGTTCTTGACTGTGACCATGTTAAGTGCTCGATAGTCAATACACAATCTCAGTGTTCCATCCTTCTTTTTGGCAAATAAAATTGGTGATCCCCAAGGTGAGGAGCTGGCTCGAATATATCCTTTGTCTAGCAATTCTTTTATTTGTTTCTTCAATTCAACCAACTCGGATGGTGCCATTCGGTATGGTTTCTTGTATATGGGGGTGGTTCCTGGTGCGAGCTCAATGCAGAATTCTATCTCTCGGTCTGGTGGCATGCTTGGTAGCTCTTCAGGGAATACGTCTGGAAATTCACACACTACTGGAACCTTGTTTAGCTCAGAAACGTCCACCTTATTCAATCTCGGTTGCCGGGGTATTTTTCCTGCCTTGGCTTACACTCTTATTGTCTTCCTGTGGTGGTGTGTGAGGATTACGGTCCGGTTGAAACAGTCAATAAAACCCTTGTTGGTGGTTAACCAGTCCATCCCTAGGATGACATCCAGTCCTTTATTTTCCAACACAATAAGATTTGCGTGAAACTCCAATCCTACGAACTCAATGACCACATTCTGACAGTAATTCTGAGTAACTTGCTGAATCCCAGGGGACTTGATGATCATGGATTTTTCCAAAGGAAGCACCGAAAAATTATTTTGCAAGGCAAAACTTTTCGAAATGAAAGAGTGAGAAGCTCCAGAATCAAACAAAACCATTGCAGGTATTGTGTTGACAGGAAACGTACTGAGTACGATATCCGGAGCATTTTGTGCCTCCTCTTTGGTTACGTGGTTCAGATGACCCTTCCTGTGGTTGTTGTTGGGATTGAAATTGTTTTGCTTGGGTGCTGAATTATTGCCGCCGTTGTTTGGCTTTGGGGTTGAGTTTCTAGGCTTGGGACACTGCTTGGCATAGTGTCCTTCCTCTCCACAGGCATAACAAGTAACGCCGGGGCGATATATGAACTCCTTGTCCCTTGCATGAAAATTCTTGATTTGGCGTGAGACATTGGATGAGAATTTGTGTGTCCCACCCTTTTGAAAATCTGTCTTGCTTCGGTGATTGCGAGCATGGTTAGTCTGGTCCCTTTTTCGCTTCCGGATATCTTCCAGACTGCGTCTCTCATTCTCCAGAGTAATGGCTTTGTCCACCAGTGTTTTAAAATCAGGAAAAGTGTGCACGACCAGTTGGCATTTAAGCGCGGGTGCCAGACCGTCAAGGAATTTCTCCATCTTCTTGCTTTCAGTCATACGCTCTTCATTGGCGTAGCGAGACAATAGAGTAAATTGACTGTTGTAATCTGACACTGTCATGTTCCTTTGTTTGAGGTCATCGAACTCCCTCTTCTTGATTTCCATAATGCTCTTAGCAATGTGTGCACCACGGAAACCTTCCTTGAAATCATCCCAGGTTATGTCATCTTCATTGGGATGCATGTGCAAAAAATTCTCCCACCACGATGCGGTTGCTCCTGTGAGATAGTGCGGAGCATATAATACCTTCTCGGGGTCTGAACATTTTGCAATAATTAATTTCCTCTCCATATCTCGAAGCCAGTCCTCGGCTTCAAGAGGCTTGTCAGTATGAGAAAATGTTTGAGGACGCGTCTTTTGTAGCTCAGATAACTTGGAATGCTGCTGATACTGTCCATGTTGATTTCCCATGTTGATGACTTGGTTCATCATTTCACGATGTTGTTGCTGACTCTGTTCATAAAGGAGGCACATTTGGGAAAGTGTCGTTTCACTGCCCTGTTGACTCGACTGCCCTTGTGTGAAATTGTTGCCTGGTTGAGTGTCATAATTTTCCTCTGGCGGAGTAGGCATGGAGCGAGTCCAAGGGCGAGACATTTTTCACGCTGGGGATATATTTTGCAAAACTCATAAGAAAAGTGAAGATGGTCGCCAAAAACAACTCCAAAAATGCACAAGGATGGAAAATAATTTAAATAACCAAGATCACTTAAGAAAACAAATTGATTTGCGCACGGAGAAGGACTGCTCATTACCTATCTTACACGCGGGCGATAATTATACAGTACATCACTCAGGATATGCGTACATAATCCTGACATGTTATTTAGGCTAGTGCACTTCTCTAGTTCTACATGATGCGCAAACAAGCTACTTCTCACAACCTATGTACATATAAACACATCTTACAAAGCGGTACATCGCATGACGGGCAAACGCACTCAGCCGGAAATGTTGACGATCTCCTTGGCCCTGCCAAGGGTGAGGCGCAGTGAGGCTGGGGACTCGACCTCCTCCTCACTAATAGGCTCCAAACGTGAAGAGCCGCGTCGGGTAGATGAAGCGGGTGCCAGGGGCGGAGCAACACGAATAGGAGTGGGCACAACGGGTGGTGCAGTGCGCGCTGGAGTGAGCGCAAAGGCCTGGTTGAACCCTTCGGTGGTAGGTAGGCGACGAGTAGGTGCATGAGATGCTGAGGACGAGACAAAAGTCAGTGGCGGTGCGGTGAGCAGGAGCTCCCTCCTATTGGCGGCACAGCCATGGACTGAATCCATGCGGGCAGCCATGAAGTCGTCCACCAGGTTGTCGAAGGCTGCCTCCAGAGCCCAGAGATACTCAATAAGCATCTCAAAAGCCTCGTCTCGTTCTCCTCTGGGGCAGGAGAATGCGTAGTGACAGGTGTAGGGCACATGGCATGGAAGATAGCGGTAGCGATGGGTCTTCATCGCGGGAAGGACATCCCTAAGGCGAGCTATCGCCTCACGGGCTGCCACATGCATAGCATGCCTCTCCGTAGGCATGGCTCTTCCCGCGAACAGGAAGCGGCGTAACTCACCACGCCCTCCCTTGAACTGCACCATGGCCTGGTGCATGGTCAGACTGTCGTTGACTTTGTGCTAGCGGAGTATGAAGACTGGGCGCACGGATGGCCCCATCGCGACCTGAACGATGAAGGAGAGAAGCTTGACGAACCCATCGGGTATGTTGGCGAAGGTCTGAGACTCGCAGTTGTTGTCGGCCATCTACAAAAGTAGGCAAAAATCCCGAATGGTCAGATCATAAATTTATGCTGACTGTCAGAAAATGACTACAATTGCAAAAAAATAAATCGGCTCTATCATGCTGATAACAGATTAGCGATCGCACCTAGTGGCTTCCTACAGTCAGCCTGGCTCTGGTACCAAGCTTGTCATGACCGGTTTTCCAATAAAAATATTTATTGAGAAACCAATCTATTGAGTCCAGTATGAGAGCAATCCTCCACACTGGTAGACAAATTCTTGATACAATAAGCCAGTAGCATAGAATATATTACAGGGTTGAGCTAGGGCTGCTCAACAAATTATTACAAGCGCGCCAATAATTATACATAATGGCGGGTTTAACACAATGGTGTGGTGGCATACTACTGACTCGAGGATAAAGCGATGGTGGAATAACACAGTGGGGAGTGTGTTAACATGACTCTCAAACTGGCATCACATCGAGCGTCGAGGTGAGGCTCGATGAATGTTATTCGAGTTGCGGAAGCGGATATAATACAGTGACCAAATCCAGGGTCGCACGAGACTGACTGGGATTCCTCTAGGCGTCGGACTCGCTATCGAACTCTTCATCCAAGAGATCGCCTTCGTCAGCATCTAGCCAAATCAACAAGCCAGTGAGTACTTTGAAAGTACTCGCAAGACAGTTCGGACGTAAGATATAACAAATGCATGCATGAATGCGTCATGATTACTCTTTCCAATGCACATTCAAAAATTTGCATAATGAAGTAAGTACAAGGGAAACGGCGGTAGTCCGCCTGAAATCCCAACAAAATATAAATGAAAACCGATCGGGTGTCTGAAGCAACACCTCGAAAGGTGAACAAATAATAACGGAAAATCATGCCACAGTCGGGCGTCTTAGCAAGCACACATAAAGGGCTTTAAAAGAAATGCCACAGTCGGACGTCTGAGCGACATCACAGAAAGGGCTTTAAAAGAAATGCCACAGTCGGACGTCTGAGGGACATCACAGAAAGGGCTTTAAAAGAAATGCCACAATCGGACGTCTGAGCGACATCACAGAAAGGGCTTTAAAAGAAATGCCATAGTCGGACGTCTGAGCAACATCATAGAAAGGGCTTTAAAAGAAATGCCACAGTCGGACGTCTGAGCGACATCACAGAAAGGGCTTTAAAAGAAATGCCACAGTCAGACGTCTGAGCGACATCACAGAAAGGGCTTTAAAAGAAATGCCACAGTCCGACGTCTGAGCGACATCACAGAAAGGGCTTTAAAAGAAATGCCACAGTCGGACGTCTGAGCGACATCACAGAAAGGGCTTTAAAAGAAATGCCACAGTCGGACGTCTGAGCGACATCACAGAAAGGGCTTTAATTCACAAGTAAATAATACTCATAATAAATATTCAATTCATGATAATAAACGGGTTAGTCCATCCACAGGAATAAACTTTTAACCGGGCTTAGCACTCATGTCATTCACCGGAGTATCTGTCACCAAAACTGGCATTTGTCAGAATAAGTCAGCGCAAAATTTGGATATGGATAAGATGATTTGGAGATTTATGACTCTGCAGAGTTTGTACAAAAATTTCCCACAGTTAACGGATTTCCGTAGTCACGAAGGACTAGTTCCATTTACGGTATTTCGGAAGAAAACACAGCTAACCAGTACACACCCATCCTATCTCTCGATGCCAGGACTCACCCTAGACATCGTCCAAGAAAAACTTTTGAGACGGGGAGATCACAATCTTGAATAGCATGGGATCAAATTTATAGATGCGCGCTCTAAGGGGTGCCCCCCTCTCGGTCCCAACCGGAAACACCCATGCCCCCTGACCGGATGACTAGCTTTAATCCAAGGCCATGGAACCATCATCCCGGCGTCTCCTTTTGGTGTGTACCAGGAAAGCGGTTTGCAACTTACTAATCCATATTCCTCGCGGAAAACATGTGGTAGTACAAGGAAGAAAATGGGAGGAACTGGACCGATACGATTTGACACTGTAGTCATATAGTCTGGCATAAGACTGGCATGCTACAACACTGCCATCTTACCCATCCTCATGCCAACACATGGCCATTCATACTCACATCCATCCACCTATGGATCATCGAGCTCACTTACCTCAACAATGCATGAAAATAACGTTCATCGGTATGCTCATCAACATGCCATGAAACCAACTAAATGCAAAACATGCCAAGACACTCATCATATCAAAAGTTCAAACATGCTTGCCTGGTTGAGAGTAGTCGGAGCCTAGCTCGGTGAAGTTTGCGGCTCCGTCACCTCCTTCGGTATCTACGGTATAAAGAAAATATATGCGCTATCGTGAATACTAAGGGGTGCACAAAAATTATTCCAAATATTTTTCAAATAAATCTCATAAAAAACTAGACAAAATTTTAAAGAGAACAGAAAAAGAATCAATCAAAAATACTTTTCTGTTTAAAAGTTATAAGGGTTTTTGTCCAGGGACTCATCTGTAATGAAACAGAAAGTTTCCAGGGGCTAGCTCATAAAAACAGAAAACGATTCGATAGAGAATACGCCAGCCCAGTAGGAAAGCGCATTTGGCAGAATACGCTTCCAGAAAACGATTCGTTTAGAAAAGGACAGAGAGGCTGACGGGCAGGTCACACCCGTCAGGTTTAAAATTTCAAAAAGGGCAGCAGAGAACGACGGTGCCCGAGAGCCGCGGTGGTCGCCGGCGGCGATCCACGGCGAGGTAGGGGGATCAGAGGGTACCTCCGTGTTCAGGGCGCCCTTCCGCGTCGGTTGGTGGTGGTGGTGGTGGTCGCCGGCGAGTACCACGTCGCCGGCGAGCCTTGCTCTGGCGGACGACGGCTCGGGTGGAGATGGATCTCGTCGGAGAGAGCTGCGAAGGTCAAATTGACTCTTGGGTTAGCTCACTGGGTGCTCGAGGATGCTACTGACAAAGTTTGGGCGCCGGAGATGGTCTCACTGGAGTGAATCGAGGTGGAGGCCGAGGCGGAACGAGGCGGCCGGAGTCGAGGAAGAAGGGCCCCTCGAGGCTCTTCTAGTTGCTGGTCGGGGTCCAGTGAGGTGGTGGAGGTGTACGGGGGCGAGAGGGAGCTTGGGGGCGCTATATATAGCCGGCTCGAGGCGGTTGGCGCGAACGGGATAAGTCCGGCGAGTGATTACGACGGCGCTGTGGTTGGGCAGTGGGATTAGGGGCTTGGGCATCGCCTAGGTGGAGTAGTGGTGCCATTCCAGGGTCCAACTCAGCATGGGAGGGAGGTTTACGGCCTGTCCCAACAGAATGGCCGTGCGGCACATCGGCGGCAGGGAGCGTGTTATGTGCTGTCGGGCCACTGCGACTGTGCTGCGGGGTTGCGCTGGCGTGCATGTGGCCACGCGGAGAGCCAGGGAGCGCTGGGCGGCGCCGAACGGCGTTGCGCCGCCGTTCTGCTTCCTGTCGGCCGTTACGGTGGATCGGCCGCCGCAAGACACGCCGGCGCAGGCGGGCTAGGGCACCACCGACGCCAGGAAGGCGCCAAGTGCGCGTGCGGCGCTCCAGACAGGAGGAAGGGGCGGCGAGGAGCGTGCCAAGGGCATTGTCTACGCATGACTGAAACTGACGATGAGAAACGACACTGGAAATCTGAATTTTTACTGAATATGCAGGGAAACAGTGCATGCAAGGTGTTCAACAGAATGAATTTGGCCTCTGGAGATTTTTCCTAGAGCTGATTTTTGGTGGAGTGGCTACTCATTGCTCCAGTAGGCTGCCTGAATTTTGGTGGAATTTTTGGAGAAGTATAGATATGAATTTCACCAAATTTGGCAAATCTGGTCCAAACTTGCAGAGGCTGAAATTTGAAAAATTTGAAAAGAGGAGGAGTGGATCAAGATGGTTCTGAGTTGTGGATGCTAAGGACAAATCAGAGAAGTTGGTTTGAGATCAAAACTCAAAGGAAATAAGGTACTTGCTTTGAAAAACCCTCAGGCTCCAAATAATTGACAGAAATGATTTGAGGGGAAAAATAATTAGAATAAAATCCAAAACTTATTTGGATTAGTTGGGATAGAGAACTTAGGTTGATTACAAGGAGGAGGGGAGGTTTTGGAGGGGTTTTACCACCTGTGACATGGTAAAATCATGGGTGGTTTCAAAAAGAAAGAAGTCCTAAAATCCCTAGGGTTTCTTTTTAAATGAAAATAAATAAGTTTGAGAGGGAAACAACCAGAAGAAAAGTTTCCAAAAATTCAACACCAAATTTGAAAAGGAAAAGGAAATCCTTGCCAAAGGTGAAAGGGAGTTTTTTTTAAGAGGAAGGATTTCTGGAAAAGAAATTTTAAATGCCCACTTTTAAAATCCAACAATGTTTTTGATGAAAACCAAATCAAAAATTTTGGAGTGTCACATGCAGGCCTGTACGGTAGTACCGCATGATCATGCGGTAGTACCGCTTGGAAGCAAGCGGTAGTACCGCGCGGCCCTACGGTAGTACCGCTGGCCGCGGGCTGGTAGGTGGGTAATGGTTGGATCTTTGTCCTACACTATGTAAGTGGTCCCCTTCTTCCCCATTGACTCATCTCTTCCAACCCTAAGCTTCATTATTGCCCTAAGCTCCATTTTCGCCCGATCTCACTCCCTAGCCAATCAAACTTGTTGATTTGTTCGGGAGTGGTTGAGAAGGCCTCGATCCACACTTCCACCAAGAGAAATTTGATTCCCCCCTCTAATCCCTTGCGGATCTTGTTACTCTTGGGTGTTTGAGCATCCTAGACGGTTGAGGTCACCGCAAAGCCATGGTCCATTGTGGTGAAGCTTCGTGGTGTCGTTGGGAGCCTCCAATTGAGTTGTGGAGTTTGCCCCAACCTTGTTTGTAAAGGTTCGGTCGCCGCCTCCAAGGGCACCAATAGTGGAATCACGGCATCTCACATTGTGTGAGGGCGTGAGGAGAATACGGTGGCCCTAGTGGCTTCTTGGGAGCATTGTGCCTCCACACCGCTCGAATGGAGATGTACTTCCTCTCAAAGGGAAGGAACTTCGGCAACACATCCTCGTCTCCACCGTCTGCACTCTTGGTTATCTCGTGCCTTTACTTGTGCAAGCTTATTTGTATCATATCTCTTGCTTGCTTGTGTTCCTATCCTTGTTGCATCATATAGGTTGCTCACCTAGTTGCATATCTAGACAACCTACTTTGATGCAAAGTTTAAATTGTTAAAGAAAAGCTAAAAAATTGTTAGTTGCCTATTCACCCCCCCTCTAGTCAACCATATCGATCCCTTCAATTGGTATCAGAGTCTCGTCTCTTTATTAAGGACTTTACCGTCCGAAGAGTATGGTTGATACCGTAGATGGTGTGGAGGAACACTCCGGTGTGAATCCGACCTCATCTACGGGCGATGGGGGAACCTCGGTCTCTCGTGAGGAGTTCAATGTGGCCTTGGAGACATTCGAAACCTCCATGACGACCGAGGTTGAAAGCATGTTTACTAAATTCCTTGAGGGACTTAAACTATCCACCGGACCATTGAAAGCAGGTGATCCCACCGACAAGGTGACGAATGCTATCTCTGATAAGGGGGAAGCTAGTAGTGAAAAGGCTCCTTCTTCTAGTGGTAAAAATGGCACCGGCATATTTGCTCATGTGGAACCACCACTTGTTTATGGTGGACAGGTTCCTTCCATTCATTTGAATCATGCCGGTCCTCCCCCTAAGATTGTGAAAAATGACGACTTTGATTCTTGGGTTTACCGCTTTAAACGTCATTTACTCATGTGAACACTAACCTTTGGAGAATCATTGAAGAAGGTTTCTATCCGCATGATCCAAGCAACTTCACTCCTCGAGAAGCCGCGGATAATCAATTCAATGAGAATGCTCTCTTCATCATTCAAGATGCAATCCCACCCGAAGACCTACCTCATCTTCGGCCCTTCGCCTTGGCCAAAGACGCATGGCATTGTGTTGTCTCTCTCTACCGGGGAAGTGCAAGCATTCAACGCTCCAACTATGAAGTGGTGCAAGATGAGGCCGATGAGTTTGCAATGAAAGAAGATGAAGAACCTCGTGAGCTTTATCGGAGAGTAACCAAACTCGCGGTCTCACTACGAGATCACGGGAGCAAGGACACGGATGACAATTGGATCAAGCGCAAATTCCTCAAGGCAATGATGCCCTACCACAAGGCCATGTCCTCCGTCATTCGTCAAAGACCAGACTTCCACACTTTGACCTCAAGCGAAGTGTTGGATGAGTTTGTTGCCATGAACATTTTGGAGAAGACCACCGACAATGCGGTGCTTCGTTCTCAAAGGGCAAAGAAGCCCAACCTTGCATTGAAGGCCAAGCTCACCATTGAATAAGAAGAGGAAGAAGAGGAGAGCAACCCCGAAGATACAAAGTATGCGTGTCATGAACACATGGCACTTGCTTCAAGGCAATTTTGGAGCAAGAAAAACTCAAGGCCAAACTTTAGCAAAAACAACTCAAGTGACGCGAAGAGCAAGCAACATGTAAGGACTTGCTACAATTGTGGCAACGTGAGTCATTTTTTTGCGGAGTGCCCGTATGAGAAGAGGGAAGACAATGGTGGCAAGCTCATCCGGAAGGACAAGGCCAAGTCGTAACCCAACAAGAGCAACTTCACCAAGAAGACTCCTCCCAAGGCATTGGTGGTACAAGAAGAGTACAATGAGGATGATGACGATGATGAAGGTGATGAGTCGGTTGCCATGGCCTCCATTGCCATTGCGACGACTCCACGGGTGTCTCTCTTCGACTCACCCAATGAGAGCATCACCGCCAAGTGCCTCATGGCTAAAGCCACCAACAAGGTAACCCCCAACATCAAAACTACCATCATTAATCACCCTTCTCTGACGGATAGCATTAATGAACTTGAGGGAGCTAATGTGGAGGCAAATGAGTTTGAGGCCTTTATGGGCAAACTTAAGGGAAAATCCAAGAAGCACTTTGTTGCTCTCTTGGAACAACTTGGTGAAGCCAATGACATGATCGAGGCTCACGAAGACACCATCACTAAGATGGAAGGGCATAGTCGTGACTATGCCGATGAGATTTTGGATCTTTCCAATGCTCTTGAGGAAGAGCGTGGTCTTTATTTGGCTCTTGAGGAGTCACACAACGTTGATCATGCTAATTTAAAGAAAGATTATGATCATGTTCTCATTGTTTCTCATGTGATAAACTCCGAGAAGGCCGAACTTGAGGTTGATCTTGCTAGACTCAAAGAGGAGTTTGATCTACTTGACAAGGCTCACAAGGTCTTGAAGGGTGCTCATGCTAGCCTCAAAGTGTCTCATGATCAACTTCAAGTAAAGCTAACCAAGGAAAAAGCCACTTTTCCTCGTATGATGTTAATTGATAATGAAAATGCTACTAACCCGTGTTGTGAGCATGTGCATCTCGTTGAGGAGAACGCTAAGCTAAAGGAGCAACTTGAGAGAGGTCTTGCGACTTGCATACAAGGCAAGAAGAACCTCAACGACCTCTTCATCAACCAAAAGGGAGTTGTGGCCAAGGAAGGGGTTGGGTACGTGCCCGACTCCAAGAACAAGAAGAAGAATGGCAAGATCAAACGACCTCCTCCTCTCATGCAAACCTTTGTGAAGGAGGGAGAGAGTGCCTCCGAGGAGGAGAAGAAGAACAATGCGAAGGGTGGCGTTGTCAAAAAGGGCAATGTCACTCCTCGCATCAAAGCCGGCGACTTTAATCCTTCTTATGTGTTATGCCATGCTAGTGATGGGCATGTCTATGCCAAATTCGTTGGTTCTCCTCATGAATACATTGAATGGTCTATTTGGGTTCCAAAGACCCTTGTTACTAACATCAAAGGACCCATTACAAAATGGGTACCTAAAACCAAGCATTAATCTCTTGTAGGTGTTTGCTTCCGGTGGGGGATCATGGTTGCTCGATAGCGGAGCTACAAATCATATGACCGGAAGCAAGGACTTGGTCATGGACGTGCACAAGATTCCATCTATGCCCACCAATGTCGAGTGGGGTGACGCCTCATCCTCTAAGGTATTGGGACTTGGCAAGGTGGTCATCTCTCATGATCTCACGATCGAGAAGGTCATGCTTGTTGAGTCCCTTGCATACAATTTACTTTCCGTTCATCAACTTGCAATCATGGGCTTTGCCACTTTCTTTGATATCGATACCGTGGCCCTCTTGTGGAGCAAGACTCTTAAAGCAGCCTTTGTTGGGCATGTCGAGAACGGTCTATATGTGATTAACTTTTCGGAGCGACCCACTAAGACCGCGACGTGCCTAATGGCTAAAGTTGATGTGGGATGGCTTTGGCATCGCCGTCTAGCCCATGTCAATATGAGACCTTTGCAAAGTCTCCTTAAGGGGGACCATGTCCGTGGACTAACGAATGTTATTTTTGCTAAAGATCGTGCTTGCAGTGCTTGTATCAAAGGAAAGCTACATGAGAAGGCTCACCCTCCCACGACTATCATTTACTCAAAGAGGCCTTTGGAGCTCCTTCACATGGATCTCTTTGGGCCTCCATCCTTCGATAGTCTTGGGGGTAGGAAGTATTGCTTGGTGATTGTGGATGACTACTCAAGATACACTTGGGTGTATTTCTTCAAGAGGAAGAGCAAGACCCAACAAACTATCATTGACTTTGCAAATGAAGCACAACGTCAACACAAATGCAAAGATCTTGACAATAAGAAGTGACAACGGCACCGAGTTCAAGAACTACACCTTGGATGAGTTTCTTAGTGATGAGGGGATCAAGCATCAATATTCCGCACCTTACACCCCTCAACAAAAGGGTGTTGCAGAGAGGAAGAACCGGACGTTGATGGATGCGGCAAGGACCATGATGGCGGAGTTCAAGTCTCCGTACAACTTTTGGGCCGAAGCCATCAACACCACGTGTCATGCATCCAATCGGCTCTACCTCCACAAGGGCTTGAACAAGACTCCATATGAGATACTCACCGGTAACAAGCCCAACCTCAAGTACTTTCGGGTGTTCGGGTGTAAGTGTTTCATTCTCAAGAAAGGTGTTCGGTTGTCTAAATTTGAGGCTAGAGCTTATGAGGGCATATTTGTTGGTTATGCTACAAACTCTCATGCTTACCATGTCCTCAATAAATCCATGGGACTTATTGAGGAGACATGTAACATGGAGTTTGATGAGAATAACGGCTCACAAGTGGAGCAAAGTGGCACTTGTGATGTAGGTGATGAAATTCCTCCTCAAGCCATAAGAAGAATGGGTGTTGGATTTATCCTACCCATTAAGGAACCCCTTGTGGCTGAAGGAGAAGGACAAAGCTCCACTCAAGTGGAGCCATCACCATCCCAAGGCCCACATGCTTCTAAAGAACAACATGAAGGCCCTCATCCTCAAGAACATGACCAAGGGCAAGATCATGCTCAAGACGGTGTTGACATATCAAGTGATGCCCAAGGTCAAGTTCTCTCCTCCGAGCAAGTTCAAGAACAATAACAAGCTCAAGACGACGCTCAAGTTGATCAAGTGACCACTCCTTGTCTCACCCCCGAGGAGGAATTGGAGCGTTGTGCCGCCAAGGTTGCTTCCAAACTCTCCACCAAGGATCATCTCATGACGAATGTGCTTGGAAGCTTAAGAAAGGGGGTAAGCACTCGTAGACAATTAGCAAACTATTGTGAGTATCACGCGTTTGTCTCTTGTGTCGAACCCCACAAGGTCTATGAGGCGCTAGAAGATCCGAATTGGCTCAATGCCATGCATGAAGAACTCAACAACTTCGAGCGCAACAAAGTGTGGAGATTGGTGCCAAGACCGACAGGGAACCACAATGTCATTGGAACCAAGTGGATATTTAAGAAAAAGCAATATGCCCATGGTATTATCATTCGCAACAAGGCTCGTTTGGTAGCACAAGGCTACTCCCAAGTCGAGGGTATCGACTATGGTGAAACCTTTGCTCCCGTTGCTCGTCTTGAATCTAGTCGCATGTTGATTGCTTATGCTTCTCATCATAACTTTAAGTTACAACAAATGGATGTGAAGAGTGCTTTTCTTAATGGTCCCATTAATGAATTGGTTTATGTCAAGCAACCCCCCAGGTTCGAGGATCCCTACTTTCCCGATCATGTGTATCAACTCCATAAGGCACTCTATGGCCTTAAACAAGCCCCACGTGCGTGGTATGACCACCTTACCGAGTTGTTACAAGACTGTGGTTTTGAAGTTGGGCTAATCAACCCCACTCTTTTTACTAAGAAGGTCAAAGGGGAGTTGTTTGTGTGCCAATTATATGTTGATGATATTATCTTCGGTTCCCCTAACAAAGCTTTCAATGAGGAATTTGCCACTCTCATGACCTCAAAGTTCGAGATGTCTTCCATGGGAGAGTTGAAGTTCTTTCTAGGGTTCGAAGTGAAGCAAAGAAGAGAAGGAACCTTCATCAACCAAGCCAAATATACTCATGCTCAAGAGATTCAAGCTAAGTGATGTCAAGCCTGTCGTCATTCTGGGAACGGGGGTCCCCAGACTTGCTTGCCTGCAGCCTGCGGCGTGGCTCAAAAGGGGGCCCAGCACGGCCCGTCTTCATTAGCACAAACCCAAGACCCTCGCGAGGGGCCAAGCCTCGCGGGGCGGACGACACGGAGCTTCCTCAGGCACAACCTTGTCAGGCTGGCTCACGAGGAGGCGGAGAGATCAAGGCGGGGTACCTCGTGAGGTGCCCGTGATGCAAGCCATGACGACTCAGGGCGCCAGGCGGGTGCCAGCCCGCGCAGCGTCCTCCTTTCCTCTTTGGTGCAAAGGGGGCAAGCGCAGCCGCGGAGTACCGAGGCATCAGGCAAAGGTTGCCGTTTCGGTGCAACGAGACCAAGACCAGAGGACTACGAGACGGAGGTCACCGTGGAGCCCAAGACGGCGTCATCACCAGAGCTTTGCATAGGCGAAGACTACTTTTGTCAGGATAGTTGATACTTGCTGTCCCCCTTCAAATTAGCCCGCCATTGTTGGCTCCCGTCCCGCTCAATATTTGGGGAGAGGACCAGGGCCACTATAAATAGGACCAGCCACCCGCGTAGCAAAGGGTTTGGCTCAGTCTCCTCCAAGGGCTCGACAAGTAGAGAGGTGGTAAAGAGAGAGAGAGAGATAGAGAAAGGTGGCTGAACTTCTCCCAGCAGTTCATCGCCCCAGCCAAGAACAGACCCTCGCGAGGCTATTCTTCCTTGTACTGTCCACTATCATCAGCCCAAGAGGCAATCCACCACACCACACACTGGAGTAGGGTATTACACCACAACGGTAGCCCGAACCAGTATAAACCCTGTGTCCCTTGTGTTGTTCTTTTCCTGGCTTTGATCCTAGCATGGCGAGGGGTGCAGGGAGGTAGGAGGCGAAATCTCCACGCGCACCCCAGTGTTTGAACCTCAAGGGTCTGCCGGAACCTGAAATCCGACAAAGCCGGCTTCCACTCCAATGCCCACCAAGTACCAACTTGACATAGATCCCAATGGTAAAGCGGTGGATCAAAAGGTATATCGCTCCATGATAGGCTCCTTGCTTTACCTTTGTGCATCTAGACCGGATATCATGTTGAGTGTGGGAATTTGTGCACGGTTTCAAGCCGCACCTAAGGAAAGTCACTATATGGCGGTCAAACGAATCTTTCGATATTTGGCTCATACCCCAAACTTTGGCTTATGGTACCCAAGAGGAGCAAACTTCAAGCTTGTAGGGTATTCGGATTCCGATTGGTCGGGAGACAAAGTGGATAGGAAGTCCACTTCTGGAGGGTGCCAATTCCTTGGTTGCTCTTTGGTAAGTTGGTCTTCGAAAAAGCAAAGTTGTGTATCTATCTCGTCCACCGAAGCGGAGTATGTGGCGGCCGGTAGTTGTTGTGCACAACTTTTATGGATGAGGCAAACTTTAAAGGATTACGGTGTCATTTGTGACAAAGTGCCTCTTTGGTGTGACAATGAAAGTGCCATCAAGATCTCTCTCAACCCGGTGCAACACTTCAAGACGAAGCATATCGAGATCCGGTATCACGTCATCCGGGATCACATTAGGCGAGGAGAGATCGAGCTCAACTATGTCAACACTCATGATAACCTTGCAGATATTTTCACGAAGCCCTTGGATGAAGCAAGATTTCGTGAGTTAAGGCATGAGCTAAATATCATTGATTCAAACAATGTTGCTTGAACCCTTGCACACCCCACCATACTCAACGTGTTGTCTTGTTTAGATGTAGGCATGGACATAGGGGGAGTGTTGTTCTCTCAATGAACTCTCCCTCCCCCCATTATGCATAAATTGATCAAGTCTTTCACATTAGCCATGTTTGATGGTACTTGTGCTTCAAAGACGAGTTTTGGTCATGGACGCAGGGATAATTCTTCGCGGTGCCATACCAATTGACTCAAACATAGGTGTCTACGGCCACCGCCCTCTCTTTGGAGAGGTGGTGTCTCGTGGTTGTTTCATTTTGTCGTTTTGCCTTTTTGCCTTTGTGTGTAGCATGGTCTTGTGGTGTCATGTTGACTCGGAGTGTTCATGCAAAGACCCCGTTTTTCGTGTGCTTGAAACATGCATCTTCTTGAGCCCACAGTACTACCACGGCTTGCCGCGGTACTACCGCTTTGAGAGGCACGGTACTACCGCGCCATAGCGCGATACTACCGCTCAGGTGCAGTAGTTCGAAAGTACCACGCCGAGCAGTACTACCGCGATGGGGCACGGTACTACCGCGTCGTCGAGGGAGCATGGGGGTTATGACTCGGCAGGGGAGTTCCAACTCCCCATACCCATTCACTTGTCTCTCTCCCCACGTCTCTATCTCTCTCTTGCTCAAGAACGGCACCGGAGGCCATCGCCGGATCTCCGTCTCCGGCCACTCTCCTCAGATTCCGACCGGTGGGATCGTTCCCCACCACTTCCTCTTGCCATGGACCAAGGTTTTTCCCCAAATCCCTCTTTTTCTTGGTTTTTCTCTCGCTTCTAGGTTTTTGGGGAGATGCTTGTTGTTCTTGAGATTTTAGGCCAAATCTATGCAAGAGTAGGATGTAGGAGAGTCGTGTTGCGTAGGAATCATACTTGATATGTTGTCTTGTGGTAGATTTGTCCAACCATAGTACCGCCGCGGTTTCGCGGGCTTTTCTCAGATTTGAACTTGTTCGGATCTGACGCGGTGCGGTACTACCGTGTCTCATGTGCGGTACTACCACTCGTGCGGTACTACCGCCCATCAGGTGCGATACTACTGCACTAGCTCGTGCGGTACTACCGCTCAACAGACGCGGTACTACCACGCTAGCTGAGGCACTAAGCTCGTACTACCGCTCCTAGACCCGGTACTACCGTGACCTTACACGGTACTACCGCGACTAAGAGCGGTACTACTATCTTAGTTCCGCAGCACTTGGCAGTACTACCGTAGGGGTCAAATCTCTCTCTAGGAAATTATCTTGTGTGCTTTTTGCTTGTTTCTTTTGCTTTGTTGTGGTCTTTGCATTGATCCCTCTTGTTTGTCGTGGGTGTTTTGCGTTTTGTGTCTCAGGTGGTGGCTCTCGCCGTTCCAATCCCAGTCGTGACACTGGCTCCAAGCGTCTGCGCAACCCCCAAGATGAAGCCCCAGAGGGCTCCAATGCCCCAAGCAAAATGTCAAGACCACTACCAGCAAGCAAAAGGAACCTGCTAAGGGCATGGACGAGATTTCAGTCACTGAGTATGTCGAACGCCAGAAGATCAATCCCTATGTGAATCCTCGGGCTATCCTCAGAGGCACCGAGTTGTTCTGGACAAAGCAACAGGCTCTCATCTATCTGGATGTGATCAAGAACAAGCAGAATACCTTCATGGATGTCAAGTGGATTGACATGAATCACATGCGGAAGGACAAGTTTCGTGACTATTTTGGAGAGGCTCTGAACTTGGTGGAGCAGTTTGCTATTGAGCCGGTGATCTCCTTTCACCTTGACTATGACCCTGAGCTTATCTGTCAGTTTTTTGCCTCAGTGTACTTTCATCCCGGGGATGAGCGGAGGATGACCTGGATGACCAACGGCCATCAGCTGTCTGCTACATGGAAGGAGTTCATGGATCTGCTTCACATTCCTGATGACGGGCTTCACACCCCCGTTGGTGTTTGCCCCCATGCCAACTCTGAGTCTGCCAACAAGAACCTGCTTCAGCCTTTCCTTGTTGAGAAAGTGCTCCCCAATGGCAAGTCAACTTGGGTGTTGAACTCCTTTCTGGATATCATGCATCGCATCTTCCGCAACACTCTGTTCCCACGCATTGGAGAAAAGGACAAGGCCCATGCCTATCTAGTGGACATGTTGCTCCTGTGTGCAGAGGCACGTTCATCTCAGACTCAGCCACTTGATGTCTCACACATCATGTGGTGTGAGCTTCGGTTTGCGGTGTTAACTCGCAAGGTACCTATCTATGGACCGTACCTATTTCTGCTGCTCTCCACCACTTGGGAAAATATGTACTCTGGTGATGAGTTCCTTGCTCCAGACTGGATTCGCCATGAGTCCACCAGCCTCCGCGTCAAGCCCAACTGGGCCAACACCACTACCCGTGCTCAGGCCTCTTCTGCTAGGAGGGATGTTGGTGAGGAGGAGGCTGCTGCTGAGAATATTGCTGAGGACCGTGCTGCTAGGTCCACCGCACCTTCCTCTGAGCCGTCGTGGACCAAGAAGTTAAAGGACAAGATGAAGACTCTCTTCTGCATGCAGGCAAAGGGACAGTACATGGCTCACGTGGCAGACAAGGAGAGTCGCCGCCGTGACAAGAAGGTTATGAGGCTCTTTGGAGAGGATTTGTCTGGCGGGTCTAAGGACGTCATCACGCTTGAGGCTGCCTGGATGTCGAAGAAGGGCTACAAGTGGACCAGTTCAGAGGAAGACATCGAGGAGACCGTCCCCGCCGCTGAGTCTGACGAGGAGCACAAGGAGCAGTGGGACGACTTCTCTGCCTGAGCCACCCCATGTGTGTAGGTGTCCTCTCTGCCTTTTTGGCGTCTCGATGCCAAAGAGGGAGAGAGTGTAGGGATTTGCGTTGTGTCATGCTTGGTGTGTTTGTTTGCTTTGTTTTTTGGACCTTGTTTGCCTCGTTTCGTTTGCTTTGTTTGGTTTAAGCCTTCGAGACCTTTCCTACATATGCACTCTATCTATCTTAGTCAACTTATGTTTGTGCTATCTTGTCTAGTGATATCCTTCCTATTACTAGTTATGCCTTGTCTCTATAATATAGGGGGAGCTTTGATCCTAGTATGTGTGCCGTGCAGTGCAAAACACTTATCTAGGTGGCACACATCTAGGGTGAGCCCATCTATATTCTAGAGAGGAGGGGTTTGCGGTTGCTTAATATTATTTCCCTTGTGCAAATCCCGTATTGTCATCAATCCACCAAAAAGGGGGAGATTGTAAGGGCATATTTATCCCTAAGGTGTTTTGGTGATTGATGACAACGCATTTGCGGACTAATCATGTGCCTTGAGTATCCCAAACTTTTCATCACTAGGCACAAGACGATTGGGTGCCCCTCGAAGACTGTTGAAGACGGCGTCTTTTCTACGTTTCTTTTTGGTGGATTTGAGTCGTAGGAAAGCCGTACTATTAAGAGGGGGTCCGCGTCGGAAAGGCTTGGGTGGAATCATCACGTACACGTCTCCTTCTTGGCCCCTACTGTTCCCTTGGAGGTTCCTCCGCTTTCTCGCCTCCCTGGTTCTGGCTACTGAGTTGGGTCGTGGTAGTACTTCTCCTAGGAGGGTGGTAGTACCGTTGGCACCAGCGGTAGTACCGTGCGGTGGCGCGGTAGTACCGCTGGTGACCACGGTAGTACCACTCCCCTAGAGCTGCACTACCGCTGCCACCAGGCTAGTATCGCTCCTTCGCGGTAATAGGGGAGGATGTAATTTTTTACATCCACTCCTACCGCGGTAGTACCGCTTTCGCTCCGCGGTAGTACCACGCTATGTTGTTAGGTAGTAGTACCGCTCCTCGGCAGTACTACTGTGTCGGGTTTTTGCTTCTTTCGTTTCTTTGCGGAAGTAGGCACGGATGTCCCCCCCCCCCTGGCTAGGGGATTTCTGCCTTGCGGTAGTACCGCATGGAGGCGCAGTAGTATCGCAGTCGCGGAAGTACCGCCCTCAGCTCCTACGCGTCAGATCTAACCTTGCTGTTGTTGGGGTTGCGGCAGTACCGCAGGCCTGTACGGTAGTACCACATGACCGTGCGGTAGTACCGTTGGCTGCGGGCTGGTAGGTGGGTAACGGTTGGATCTTTGTCCAACACTATATAAGGGGTCCCCTTCTTCCCCGTTGACTCGTCTCTTCCAACCCTAAGCTCCATTATTGCTCTAAGCTCCATTTTCGCCCGATCTCACTCCCTAGCCAATCAAACTTGTTGATTTGTTCGGGAGTGGTTGAGAAGGCCTCGATCCACACTTCCACCAAGAGAAATTTGATTCCCCCCTCTAATCCCTTGTGGATCTTGTTACTCTTGGGTGTTTGAGCATCCTAGACGGTTGATGTCACCGTGAAGCCATAGTCCATTGTGGTGAAGCTTCGTGGTGTCGTTGGGAGCCTCCAATTGAGTTGTGGAGTTTGCCCCAACCTTGTTTGTAAAGGTTCGGTCGCCGCCTCCAAGGGCACCAATAGTGGAATCACGGCATCTCACATTGTGTGAGGGCGTGAGGAGAATACGGTGGCCCTAGTAGCTTCTTGGGGAGCATTGTGCCTCCACACCGCTTCAACGAAGACGTACTTCCTCTCAAAGGGAAGGAACTTCGGCAACACATCCTTGTCTCCACCGTCTGCACTCTTGGTTATCTCGTGCCTTTACTTGTGCAAGCTTATTTGTATCATATCTCTTGCTTGCTTGTGTTCCTATCCTTGTTGCATCATATAGGTTGCTCACCTAGTTGTATATCTAGACAACCTACTTTGATGTAAAGTTTAAATTGTTAAAGAAAAGCTAAAAATTGTTAGTTGCCTATTCACCCCCCCCCCCTCTAGTCAACCATATCGATCCTTTCACCATCCAACACTCTCCTCCCTTGTTCTCTCTCCATGTGACACGCACGCCCCCTAAGTACCATAATGCCTCAATCCATCATAGGCGCAAGCACTCCCCCCCTCCTAAGTATGATTATCTCTTACTAGCCAACAGGAACACACGTACTGTCTCCTTCCATCCATACGTCTATCTCGATATCTCTCGGGGCATCTTCTATCGCGCACACACCTTGTCACTCGATCTCCCACCCATGTAGTACCATCACGATCTCCAGGGGATCTCTCTATGACAAACATACACTCTCTCCTCCCGATGTCTGCATTTTCTCCGTACGTCTCTCTCGACCTCTCACCCTTGTTTGTCAGACCCCTCTTGGCCACGTGCTAGGGGTCTTGCTCTCTCGGTTCCAAACAACCACACACTATCTCCCCACCTTGCCTCCGTTGTCGAAGATGCACGTGTGATATGTTTGCATAAGACATGCACGCTTTTTCTCTACTTTTATCGTGTGCTGTCCATGTCTCTTTCACACACGCACACGCACTTTTTTTCACTCACTCTCTCTCTCTCTCTCTCTCTCTCTCTTGTTAGGGAATCTGTCACGTCCATAAGCATATGGATGTTTTGAAAAGTCAAACCTCAAAAACGTTTGACCAGGTATATGTGGAGAAAAACATTTACATCTAGAACAATCATTAGGTTCATCACAACATGTACTTACTTCATACTATCATTTATCTTTGGTATTGTAGATATAAGTAATTTCTTTATAAACTTGGTCAAAGTTTCAAAAGTTTGACTTAAAAAAATGTTGGAACGACATTATCGAACGGATGGGGTAGCTCTTTCTCTCTCTCTCTCTGCTATCTCTCACGGGCCTCCCCTCTCACTTGAACTCTCTATACCGACGGATTATACACTCACTGTGTCAGCGTATAGCTCCGTATATTGTTTAGTTGACCGGTCAACCAATCCACATGCTGCCTTGTCAGCTCATGTTCTGTATTGTCGTGTGCTGGCCCATGTGTTAATGGGTGAAAATAAGTAAACTAGAGGCCCATCTGACACGCGGTGAAGTAAAAAAAGTTGAAACCACTCGGGGTAGCACCCTGCATGCTAGTAAATTGAGGGCGCATTGAGGACAAACTTCTTGTGCGCGAAGGACGCACTCGCGCAAAATTCACCACTGCGCGGCGGCATGCACAGAAGGACGCACTCGCGCACACCCAGCACACAACACACACCAGCACACGTGTACACATCTAGGAGTAGAAGCCCGTGGAAAAATCTGGCGCGATGGCCGCTGCCGGAGCCATCCACCCCCAATCTTGGTGTTCCGTGCAATGCACGGGCATCTACGCACGGAAAATTATGTCGAACAGGGCTAGTTGTAAGCAGGCTAGCTCTACAGCCATGATGATAGTGACTACAGACGGTGAGGCTGAATATGGTATGCCGAACATGGCGCCTATACTCAAGTGTCATCTCCGGCGCAGGGTCTTGTCACTTCACTATGAGGAGCAGCACGTAATAATTTGACCAACGGGTAGTATAGTGCTAGTACTCCTACTACTACATTGGTAGTACTACTACTAGTACTAGTAGCACCACCGTCTGGATTTAGGAGTACTACCACGTCCACCGGCACCGAGGAACGTCTCCAGGCAGTATTGCTTGAGGCCGGCAGGGCGAGGGGCCGCTTGGACGACAACTTCGTCTCCTTGTTCGACGAGGTCCTCGTTGGTTTCCTCGACAAGTTCACCATCGTCAAGAAGCTTGCGGACGACTTTGATGTAAGCCTCCAGCCGACGCGCCCAGGCTCTGCGATGCCCGCCACCCTCAACGGCCACTATGGTAACACCCTCTTCGACGCACTGGTGGCCCTATGACTGCCCGCCGTCGCGCCGGAGAATGTCCACCTCAAGGTCGCGCTCGCCGCGTAGCGCCTAGTGCAGCAAGACACCATCGACATAATCACCCATGTCTACGCGCAAATCGTCCACAAGGACTACTACATGCAAGAGGAGGACGATAGGACGCTGGCCTTCTTGGAGCGTAGGGCAACCTTGGACGGCACTATTCAGAAGGACGTTGAGCTCGCCGCCAACGCCGCTGCTCCTCAAACGTCGGTTGGTGACCCAACGCACTAGGGTGTGAGGATGTCGTTGAACGTTGATGGATCCGTATGTATTTTTATCCTTCCGTCAAATCCATCTAGTAGTATATGATCCTACAGTAATTATCTTACCTTTCGCATCAACTTCATAATTTTCGTATGTACTCCATGCATGAACGGTGCCAGAACCAAACTTCTCAATACTCTAGGAAAAATCGTTATGTTCTATCTATTGGTCGCGCCATGGAGCAGAACCAAATTTTACAAGTTACGAGTTCAAAAGAAAAAGCCTGCCGTGTTCGCGTCGCACCCCCACATGGTTGGTCCGGCACGCCGCTCAAGCAGTAATGCATGCGGTGTTGCATTGTCACTTACAAGTGGGACCGCAATTGAGCAAACCGACTATCGGCAAACACCCACCCCGCCCACCTGCGATGGCTGAGAAAACAGGAGGGAGAAGAGATGGCTGTAGCACGGACTCCAAGAAAATTGGTGTCGGATGGGACTCGTGTGCCGTTGTCACACCCTAGCTAGACCATGCATTATAGTGTGCATCATGTTTACTTCATCAGAAACTTGAAATGGGGAAAGCAGAACCCCCAGCACCCCCCCTGAAATCAACTAGGGTTTACTAAAAATAAATTCAATGAACCTGAAATGCCCTTCTAAAATGCTCACCCTCTTTGCCATGGGTTAGAACCTTTGGGAAAATAGGTGCACATTTTTCTAGGTCAACAGAAGGTCACTGATTTAATTTATAAATATTTGAATTTGGGCATTTAAATGCTATTAAATAATTCAAATGCTCAAATAATGTTGGAACTATTTTTGGGCCACTGAAATAATTCAGCAAGTGTCCATGAATATTTTCAGGATTTTAGAAAGTGCCTAGGTATTTTAATTAAAGCCCTAAAGCTACAGAATAATAGAAAAGAAAACAAAATCAAAAAAGGGGGAGAAGAACCTTACGTGGCGCCACCCACCAGGCCCACCTGCCGGCCCAGCCCAGCCGCCGCGCCAGCGAGCAGCTTGGCTTGGCTAGGTAGGCAGGCAGGTGCTCGACGGCGGCACCCGTGCGCGCCACGCAGCAGGCTGCCGTCCTGCTTCCTCCTCTCGCCGCCTCGACCCCCTGGACCGGCTCCACGTCACCGTCTCGACCCCCTGGACACGCTCACTCGCCCCCTGTCTTTCTCTCTCGCTCCCCTCCGCCATGGCCGACGCCGCTGAGCTCGCGCCACCGTGAAAACCCCATCCACCGACGTCCCCGTGATGCACCACCGTGTCCATCCTCTCCGCCGTCGTCAACTCCTTCGAGCAGCCAAGCCCCGAGCGCTCACACGCTCTGCAACGACTTCTTCGACCTCGTCTTCACCGAGCCTCGCCGGAGATCCCCTTCGATGTCGCCGCCGCATCGACTCGTCCCCGACCGCGCCGTCTACCTCTTCGTGATCGCCGTGAGCTGCTGCACCTCCCCAACCTCTCTGTTCCTCTTCTCGTGCACCACAGCGAGCACACGAAGCTCACCCGCACCCGCCACCGTGGAGCTCGTCGCCGACGTGTCTCCGGCCAAACTCCGGCCACGCCACTTAGCCTATCATCTTCACTGCATCCCTAGGAGCACAACGCACCTCACCACGCGCCTCGACGTGCCCCGTAACCTCGGGCTCACTTTCGCCCGACTCCGGACGACCGCAAGGCTCGTTGCCGGCGACGTTCCCAGCCACCCCGAGCCCAACCACCACCACCAAACGCCGCGGATTGTCCCCAGCTACCCGTAGCTGCTCTCCGCGCACCAAATGATGCCCCGTGGGTGATTTCCGCAGCGCGCCACCGCGTCTGGCCTCGCCGGCAGGCTTTGACCCACTGACCGGGGAGGTTTGACCTGCTGACGTGGGTTGACTTCCCCCCCCCCCTCTCTCACTGACATGCGGGCCCCGCCCGGCTAATTACCCTGTTAGTGCTAACTAAATAGATTAGTTAATTAGTATAGTCACTGACTAGTGGGCCCCGCCTGTTAATTAGGCTAACTAAGCGTGGTTAGTGCACAAAGACACTGACCAGGGGGCCCCACCAGTCAGGTTTGACCTGGCTGGCGCCTTTGACTTGCTGATGTCACCCTCACGCATTGCTGACGCAATAATTGTTTTTCTGGAATTATTTTTATTCAGAAAATTCCAGAAAATAGTTCAAACTTCAAAAATTCATAGAAATTCAACCATAACTCCAAATGAGACAAATTATATATGAAAAATTATCAGAAAAATTCAATCTATCCATCTGTAATGGTTTCATGCATGACAAAACAAGTTTACCCTACTGTTTAAGCAGAATAAGAAAATGCCCTATAAATGAAATGATTAATGAGCTACTATTTGAATCTTGGATTCAAATGAGTTGACCCCTTTCTGTTTTAGCTTGCATTAGGCCAAAACACATTCATATTGCCATGTCATAGCATGCATCATATTGTTGCATATCGTCATGTGTTGATTGTGCTCGGTTGTGTTCTTCGTGGTAGGTTCTGCCTCCGAGGATATTCACGAGTATTCAACTGAAGGGCAGTATCCCGTTACCACTCCATCAGGCAAGCAACCATTGATCATTCCGATACAACCCATGTTCTCGCTCCTGCTCTTGTTTACTGCATTAAGACAACACGATTCAAACTGCTGTGTGCTACGGTAGTTGAATCCTTATCCTCTGCATGACCTGTCATTGCCACAGTAACTAGATGAAACCCACTAGCATGTGTAGGAGTTGATTGAGCCATGTTTTGTGATTCCTACCTTGCTATGCCTGCTATGCTTAGAGTTGTGTCAGGTCTGGTTCATCTGGGTGATGGGCTAGAGTGAAATGCTTGTGTCAGTGCTATGAGGGATGTGTTGAACATGTTTTGGTAAAGCTATCAATGAGAGGCCATGTAGGAGTACATGGTGGGTTGTTTCATTGAGGCCGTCCATAAGAACTGAGATCTGTATGTGTGATTTAAGATGCAGTTACTACCGTACATTGGGCCCGAAACAAATGGACCCTCTCGGCTTCTTAGCCACCCTGGTACTCTGTCCAGGAGTTGCAAATAGTTTCTGGTGTTTGTAGGATATGTGTTGGTGGCCGTGCGTAGCGCTGACCCTAGGGGTGGGCTATGTTGCGGTAGATACACCGTGGCACGGTGTACCGAGTCACCTGTTTGGTGTCTCGGGGACCCTGTTCACATCGTTCGGGGCCGTATGTGGAAACCTCGGCCGGACTCCCTGCGGATGGAACCTGGATAGGCGATAACCTGGACTAGGGGCTTAGGTGTTTAGGTAGGCCGTGGCCGACACCCTCGCTGGGCTTCCGCTTGAAGGTTGCCGAGTACATGTCGTGTAGACGGCGGTAAGCAGTGAAAGCGTGTATGACGAAGTACACCCCTGCAGGGTATAAAACTATTCGAATAGCCGCGTCCGTGGTAAAGGACTACTTTGTTGCCTATACAGTTCATAGACAAGTTAATGGATACTACTAAAAGACTCAAGATAAGTGTGAGTACCGAGGATGGCCCTCTCGCAGGATACGAGAGAGGATCCACGGTGGAGTATTGTGTTGGTGAGTAGTGGACTCGTGTGCGAAAACTATTTTACTAAAGAGGTTCCGTAGGATAGCTTAGCCAAGAGTCAAAGCTGGCTTGCTGCATAAACCCCACCACCTTCTTGAGAATGAGCATGTATAGTAGGTTCTGATGTAAGACTTGCTGAGTACCTTTGTACTCATGTTTGCTTATTTATTGTTTTCAGACGACAACACTGCCCCCTCCGATGGGTTTTATGTAGACCTTGACGTCGACGAGTGACTAGCCACCCAGGTGGTGATCCAGACCATGGAGGGCCCTATGTAGATAGACAGGCTTCGAGAAGCCTTCTTTCCTTCTAGAGTCTGTACTCAGACTAGTTGCTTCCGCATGTGCTTGTATGACTGTATGACTTGAGTGTCGGGTCATGTGACCCCTATCTGTATGAATATGTTATGTATGGCTCCCTGGAGCCTTTAAATAAAGTACTTGAGTTGTAGAGTTTTGTTGTGATGCCATGTTGTATGTACTCATATCGAGCATATTGTGTGTATGATTGAAATGCTTGGTATGAGTGGGTCCGACAATCTAGTTGTTTGTCCTTCGCAGCCTTTCTTATGGGGAAATGTAGTCTAGTGTTCCTCGAGCCATAGTAGTCCGCTACAGCCCGGTTCACCGGAGTCCTGTTAGCCCAGCACTACTGTTCAGGACACTTGACTGGCCGGCATGTGTTTCACTTCGTCCCTATGTCTGTCCCTTCGGGGAAATGTCACGCGGTGATCTCCGGAGTCCTGTCTAGCCTGCTACCGCCCGGGATCCCCGGAGTCCTGTTAGCCCAGTGCTACAGCCCGGAATCACTCGTTGATGACCGACATGTTCGATGTGATTCATGTATGCCTGTCTCCATAGGTCTGTGCCGCTTTGGGTTCACGACTAGCCATGTCGGCCCGGGTTCTCGGTCATATGGATGCTAGCAACATTGTCATATACGCGAGCCAAAAGGCGCAAACGGTCCCGGGCCATGGTAAGGCGACACCCGTGGGATACCGTGCGTGAGGCCGCAAAGTGATATGAGGTGTTACTGGCTAGATCAATGTGGCTTAGAATCGGGGTCCTGACAGCCGTACTGCTAGACATGAATGCTACTGTGTTATGGCCCATGCCACCCCACTATATTGAGCCTATATCGAGGTACGTAGAACAAATTTCCTGCAGTTCGTGCTCAGCCCTCCTCTATCTCTCTTCTTAGCCAGCCAGCGGACGCGTGGAGCCCATCGTCTGTTTGCTCACATGCGGCCCACATGTCAGTGAAAACGCAAGTCCCACTAAACCTGCACATCTTTCACCTCGACATGCTGGTGATGAAAAACAAATCCAATAAAGATCTTCGGTGGCCGCTTTTGGAGTTACTCAAGAGTAGTAAGATTCTATTTACAGTTTAACCCAAGATGCACATCTCGTGGCTTCAACTACCACTCTATTTTCTTTCATGACACAACCTGGATGCTGGATGTCCCACGTGTCGGCAAAATGAGGAAGAACCCGATCAAATATTCGGTTCTGCTCTCGGATTAGACTAGTTGTGCTAACTTAAAAATTTTATTGTGTACTCCCTCCGTTCCAAAATATTTGACTTCCATATGTCCAAAAATGGATGTACCTATATACTAAGACATGTGTAGATACATATATATTTTGACAAATAGAAGGCATGTATTGTGCAACGGAGGGAGTAGAATGGATGCAAGTTTTTGTATTGGGAAGAAGAGTACATCCATATATTGATAGGGCGCAATTTAGTAGATGTTCTATCACTTTTAGCTAGGACAGACGCAAGATCGAGCCTCCGCAGATCAACAATGAATGCATCGAGAAGGCACTAATCCAACTTACAGGAGTAGTAAAATGTATTCTTGTGGTTCTTGTTTTCTTTGGTCTTGCTTTTCTTGTCAAAATTATCATTGGAGTCCGTGCAAAACGGAGGTGCGTTTGGGGTCGTGCGTTGGAGTTGGCCTTACAAGTGGGACCGCAGTAAAGGAAACCGACTATCGGCAAACCCCCACCTCGCCCGCCGCGTGACGGCTGGAGTTAGAGAAATGACGAGGTTGAAGAGATTGCTCTAGCACGGACTCCAAGAAATAATATGGTGTCAGATGGATGTCGTGGTGGTGGCATGTGCCGTACTCCTGGACGTGAATGCTTGTTCTGGACCATGCCACCCTACTACTCCCTACTACTTACTCCTACTATATAGTACTAGTATCGAGGATTCGAGGTGCTGGTTATGTACAACGAACACATTAACATATGGCTACAGTAAAAACACCCGCCCGACGCGCAAAGCATCTGAAGCTAGTACAAATAGTGTACTACTATTGTTGATTGGCCTCATCCGATAACCTGTTGCAATGCACGTACAATTATGTATTTGGAAAATATTTTTTTGCCTCGTCGCACCACTCACTCAGAGAAGCGACTCGAAAGCCATTCATAAATTTATTAAGTTTATCACACGCATATCATTTTATTACATACAACACGTCATCAACCCACATCGACAACGAGGATACATTATAAATACTAAAGTTTTCACCACACAACAAATAACAAGAAATGAAATGAACTTCAACTCAACCATTCCTCAGAGTTCGAAACGCTTGCTTTGAACCACAAGTGATTCTCTGGGACGGGCCATCGGTTGTCGATCTGGAAACCAACGCAAGACTGATCATCCAGGCTGAAGCGGCCTACTATATCCCTACCAGGGTAGGGAACCACACAAATGTCCAAGGTATAGGCACAATTACTTCTCATAAATGTGTCAACAACAATTGGATCGCCTTTCACCATCATCGGATAGTTTTGTCCAAGGAAGAGCGAGTTTTCTCCAAGACTATCAAGTATGTACCAGGGAGAAGGAGTTGGCGCTAGCACACTAGTATCCATCCCGAATACCATGCAATGGGTGTTGGAATAGGTCCGGAGAGTGCGACCATGGGAGACACCTGCTTCCTTAGCAGTAACATCATCAGTGGGTTGTATACACACAAGAAGAGGTGATCCATCAGAATTAGTTGCCAGGCGCCACAGAGTATATGGGCGCTGCTCGTCCTCATGCTCGTGATCATCACCATCGTCATCTCCCCCTTGGTTATAAAAGTTTTCAAGTATAGGTGGTGGGATGTTCACAGGACCTTGGAAACACAAGAAGAAGGTTAATTAGTAAAGGGAAACTTGCTAACCCGCATGCATGTGGATGAAACAATTATAATTACGGTGGAAGACAAATGTACCAAAACTATGAGGATGCCATGCAAAAACAGTGCCACGAGTGGTGGCAGCAAACACAAGGCGCTCGTATTGAATTGCATCACAGTACTCATCCGTGTACAGAAACTGTTTTTTGAGCAATATCCATCGAGTGAAACCATCAAGGACGGCAACAAGCTTGTCGAAGATAGCAACAACATCATAGTTGCTGTAATTCCAAGAGCGGTTGGGAACTCGACAAATTCCTATCTTTCGTAGAATACAGTCAACATGGTTGTCTTTGCACGTGCGTACATTACCGGTGTGCTCAACCTCTGGGTAGTGTGCTGAGATTTTTGGAAGTGGAACCCGGTGACGAGTGTACACATTCACAAGTTCCCACTCGCAGTTGGACCCAATGTAAACAACCCAATCTTCATTTGTGCCCGCCCAAGCCTTTCCCTCAAGCGATGGCATCTTAGCATCATACGTATCATTATCAAGCGGCATCAACTTGCACAGGGCGAGGCATCCGTCGTGCCGGCGCCAGTCATCATCAGGGTCACGGTGAAGAAGATAGGGGAGATCAAACCGCTCCTTGACTCTTGGGTTCTTTGTAATGATGTTATTAGTTGAGTCGAGAATGGGCTTGAACGAACCTACCATGCTAGCCGAGGTGATGACGTGCACCAATCAATGAGTTCCTCCACCACGTCATCTTTCAAATCGGGGCAAGAATAATGGGGTCGTTTCCGGCCTGTTCCCTCCATGGAGAAGACGATCGAACAATGGAAGAAGAAAGGGTGAAGGGCTAAAGGAAAATGGAGGAGGGAGAGGAAGAGCGTGCGACAGCAGTTCCAAATCGAGAGGGAAAGGCGAAGAGTCGGTGGATGGCTGCGAGTTTTCCATGGTTCACGAAGAGGCGCCCCGGCCTACACATCCGTTCGGCCATCGTCTCACTGATATGTTGGAATGGGACCACATGTCAACGAAAAATGTTGTGTAATTTCTCGTGCAAAATGCGATCTGGCCGCGTTGGCCCGAGGTGCCGCATTAGTTATCGACCTTTATTTTCTTAATGGCGTGTCGATCAGTTTTGAAGCACGACTAACTGGTACTGTACACAGAGAAAATATAAACTACTCTACCACTACTCCACCTCCAGTACTAGTAGTATAAAAAAGATATATAGGTTGGAGCTTGAACGCTTTCTTGCTAAGGGCTGCCCACTTGCTTCTCACACTACCACCCTCTCTCCAAATCTAAAAAAGACGGCCCCTCTCTCCCTCCTCACCGGTGGTCAAAGATCCGCCGGGGAAGAAAAGGACGTGCAGCACTGACGCACTCGTCGTCGGCGAGCGAGGTCACGCACTGACGACAAGGCCGTCCTCTCAGACCTAGTGCCCGCACGGGATGGCCTCCATCCCCAAGCTCGCTGCCGTAGTGTGTGCGGAGGACGACGACCACGAGCGAAGCCACTTCCCGCTGACCCTCAGGTATGCTACCTCTTTTCGAACCATAACCTTGTTCTATTGCCCCATCTGCCACGTCGTTGCATGTGGATCTTTTTCCACTCCACCATCTTCCCAATTTGCTACCCTCTGCTCTGCTAGCCACGCAGACGAAAACCATAATTTGCACTATTAAAGGAAACCCTACTTCATGCAGACTAATCCATGTCTGGGTTGAATAAGGAAAGGAAGGCAGACTGTACTGTGCAAGAGAGTAGGCATCGAACCCACATCTAGGTTGAAAAGGGGGAAATCAATAGCTAAGGAATGAGTCTCGTGTCCCTTGGTTGAAGAAGGGTAGAAAGGCATGACAACGCAATAGAGAATGACTAGGTCAATTGGTTTGTTGTCCTTGCATAGGAAAAAGGTGGCTAAAGAGAGCAAAAATGGGACGTAATCCACATATGCTGCTTGGATATTTGTTGCTCTGGGCAACCATACCTCCCTCACCACTCTGCGTCCGTGGAGGTACATCGTACTGGTGCGCCCACTGTCCGAATGGGCCTCCCATGCTCTTATTGCCACTTTTTTTGCTGTTAGTATAACGCCAGCAGTCAATTCAAGCAATGCTACTGCTAAAGTGATGCCACATTTAACTAATGACGCTCTCAGTCTAATGCCACTAATAAATTTAAGCAATGCCATTTAATGTCACTGGATTATTTCAAGGTTAGCTATTGATTGTGGATGTATTAAAGATTTTTCAGCTAAGGCATTCTAATGATGTTGCACAGCCAGTATACCAATGATGAAACTTTTTACTACCTTCAGATTTTTGCACTGTTAATGCTTATAGATTACATACCTCACTTTCATGAGATAAGTTAATTTTTTTTTGAACAGTGTCACCAAAATGCCAAGGCACTAATGTCATTTTATTTTGGTTAAACTGCACAGACAATTATGAAGACAAGAGGAAAGGTCAAGAGTGGGCACCTCCTCCTCCGGCTGTTCTCTTGATTCGTTCGATCAAGTTTTTATGTTTGATCGATTATCAAGATTGGGATAGCAATTTTTAAGGCCCCCCTAGTTCGAAATGATATTTACCTTGGAGGTACATGGTTTGCAATTTTTTTATACTATCATTAGTTGATAATGCTAGTTACCTTCAGACTTTTGTATTTGGTTTAATGCTCATGCAGAGCTAGTATACCAATGCTGAAACGTGTTACCTTTACATTTTGTATTGTTAATTCTTATAAAAACCTTCCAATGCTAAAACCATTGTATTGTACCCCATAATAAACTAACTACTCTATGGTTGCACTAGCCACTGGATTAGTGTATATTTGTAGTATTCAAATGGTGTTGCATTAGCGTATGGACATAAATAAAGTGTGGCAAGCTTTCCCAGATATGTGCTCAAGAAAACTACTACCTGTTTTTCTAAATACTAGATGTTTGGGTACTTTAAATTGAACCGTGAAAACGTCTTATATTAAGGAACAAAGGGTGTAGAGTTCACTCAAATTATCCCGGTAAAGCTAGTCACCCCTTTGTTAAAATTAATTTTCATTATGTTATCGGAGGAGGTCTGTATGTTTGTCTCTAATGTCTGTCGACTACATACCTGACATCATGATGTAATGTTAAGTCATTTCCTTTTGTACAGTGTCACTGAATTGTCAAGGTGGTGATGGCATTTTATTTTAGTAGAACTGCACAAAATTTGCTTAAAAGAAGAGGAAAGGTCAGGAATGGCTCAGTTTTTCAGAAAAAACTATGTATGCCTTCCTGACATCAGCCGTTGTTGCTTTATTTATTCCTTCAAACAGGTGGTTAGAAACAGTCTTGCTACCTTTTCCCATTATGAAATTGGAATGCTTATATTTGTGAGTCTATGCTTCAACTAGTGCCACTTTTAGAGTAATCACACTTTCAATATCTATGCAAACAGGGATGCTCGATTTTAGTGGAACTGCACGAAAAGTCCAACTGGTTCAACATTAGGAGCATGTTTTTTCCAAACCTTTATATCCAATTGGTGGCACTATGAGCTGTTCATTATGAAGGTACATGGTTTGCTACTATCTTGCTACTCTTTTTGTACTGTCATTAGATAGTAATACTAGTGGTTTGCATGTGAATTTATTGGCAGGGTGGACCTAGATTGGAGGTGCATGACATGATTCAATGATTGGATGCTCAATTTTGGTTGTATTAATTTCACCTCTTCCATCACTGCGAACATGGATATCCTTGGTCTGATGAAGAATAGGCGCTATATTTCTGCTCTAAACCAACAAATCAATTTAGTATGAAATTGTCCAGGGCAAAACATAACTGTATCAGATTATCCAGTGCAGAACATGACAAATGCTAAGCGGAAGAGACATGTTTAAACCGAAAATACAAGGTGTGGTATATGTTTACTAGCTGCTTGATATTTGTGCAGACAAAGATGTTCGCCCGTTGCTATTTGGCGAACAAACAAAGTGTCCGCAATTTTGGTTGAACTGCACAAGAGAATAGTATAGTCATTGTATGCATTGCCATTTGAAAATAGACATAGAAAGATTGGATAGTCACTTCATGGACTGCAGAAAAGTAGTACTGTACTATTTATTGGCCAACACTAGGTGCTTCATTGCTTTGGTCTGATTATACAATGGGCATCATTTTGCCTAAGTTAATGTTTGTATTCTGAAAATAGTCTCGTGGTGTAATCGAGAGAAGACCAAATCATATTGCAGTGGATGTTCCTCCACCATGTGTGGTTCATTCTCATGGTTCCAACTGTTGGTGAAACCACTTGCGTTTGCAAGAGGAATTGTAGACTTCACAAACAAATTTGTCTTTCAGTTTGTACTGAATGTTGGCCAAGAGAAGCATCCATGTTAGTAGGAAGAACAGATGTTTTTTCTAGATCTCTGCTTTTGGAGCTACATATTTTTATATGATCTGTTATTGTATATCTTAATATTTTTGTTGTTGATTTGTTATTGTATATCTTAATATTTTTGTATATAAACTTGGTCAAAGTTCTTAAAGCTTGACTTTGACCAAAGCTAATATGCGAACTAAATAAAAACGGAGGGAGTACCTCCTATCCGGTTTGCAAGGCTTAATTCAAACCTCTCACCAACTAAGGTACCCCCTCCGTCCGGGATTTATTAGTCCCGTGAGCAAAGTAGCAAGACCAAGGCATGGCAATAATTAACGGCATGCAGACGTTTAAGCCTAATTAACTCCAATGATTTAAGTGGCAGCATGCGTGCCCTCGGTTGCGACTCGTTGCATGCTGCTTCGCGTACTGCCTACGAGCGATTCTGAGTGCCTGCATGCAGCCGGCCGTAATTAAGGCAGCTAACTGATGCAAAAAAAGATACACTTTAAATCCGTGGAATCATTATTGACAAGGAGGGAGATGATTCAAGTGCACTCGTTTGACCGCCATGCCGGCGTGCGACCCAGACGTGACGGGACGGCACATTCATAATTTCAGTTTCTCTAGTTTTCCACGGCAAGCTGGCGCGCTAAGCCATTATGCATTGAATTCCGATGACCGTCGCGCTACCTTCTGCCTATAAGTACTGTTTCCCGGCCTTCTCAGGTGCCACCGTGACCCAACTCGCCATATCCTCATAAGCCCCCACCGGCCCGAAGTCGCTCGCCATGTCCGCCATGCCCCCGCCCGTCCGCGGTAGGCGACGCCGGAGGCGGTCACCGCCGGAACTAGTGTTCGGGTTTTCACCAGAAGGCAGATGGAGGGAGGAGGCATTCTATCTGTCTTTAGATGGCAATGCGGAGATCGAGGAGTTGTTGGAGCACGACCGCATGGCGGAGGAGCAGGAGTTGTTGGAGCGCGAGCGCCTGGCAGAGGAGCAGCGCATCGCCGATTTGCGCCAGCAACGGGACATGGAGCAGCAGCGCACCGACGCTCTGAGTCGTGAGCAGAGCGCCCGCAATTGGGCCGACTACGTGGAGGCCGGCGCTCGGAAAATAGCCCTGGTGGCTGTCGGGCACGCACACGTTCGCGACACCGATTTTTACTACCAGCTCATCAAGTGGGTTTCCCGCTTGGAAGCCGAAGCTTCGGTGGACCACGCCGGCATGGAAAGGGCCAACGCATGTGAGCAACGCGCCCTGTCGCACCTCTGGCAAGTCCGAGGCGAGGCGGAGGACGCCGGTGCCGGTGTTTAGCATGGACCACAGATGGCGGCCACCATCATCTAGTTAGCTAAGAGTAAGTTAGTACTTGTACGCTACGAGAGTACTGTTAGTGGCAGTAGATAGTTAACTTGGCTATGATGGTTGTCAACGTGGAAGTTTAGTACTCTATATGTGGATAAGACTTGTTACTTTGGTCTGAATGTTGAACTTTCCGTTTGAACATATGGAATGGGCTGTTATTTTTTTTAATGGGTTGTATTTGTCCTCCACGGTTTAGAGGCTGACTTGTGGGCCTAGCAAGTTGACGCGTACACAATCAGGAGATGATTGTACGTGGAGAGGATGATAGCAGGGACCCGCCAAGGTCATGGCAGTACGCAAGCAAGTGCCTCCTTATTTCAAGCAAATAAAAAAAATGGCTCCTCCTAGTGGATTTCTGACATCTGGGTCCCATGCCATTGTCAATGTAGTCAATAAACGAGAGAATTGCACAACATGCGGCTGACACTAGGGACCCAGCAGCTCGCCCAGTTATTTTTGTTTTGGGTTAATTTGATAAATGCCACTCCAAATCTGGTGTATCCGAGAAATGCCACTGCAATTTCCAAACTTTGGAAAATACCATTTCATGCCATTTCTAGTGGCATTTTTTGAAGTCTGGAGTGGCGTTTTTCAAAGTTTGCAAAAATTGCAGTGGCATTTTTTAAAGTTTGGAAATTGTAGTGGCATTTTTATGAATCGCCATAATTGGAGTGCCATTTATCTAATTTTTGTTTTAGACGGAAGCAAGGTGTTAACTGGTCTGTGCGGGACACTCTGGCCTGTCTAGACAGCCTTTTCTTTTATGTTTACCACAGACCAGCCCAGTAGTTTTTTTTCTTTCTGAAAATGTCTAGCCCAATTCTTTTGTGATTTGTCAAGTAAGTCGCTTTATCAGGCCTGTTGGGCTGCAAATCTTTCAAGACGAGGAGAGCTTCATTCGGCTGGCCGAGAAAATGGCCTATCAGTAATGAGAAATGGGCTGTACATTTTTAAAACACATCAAACCGGCGATTATTTTCAAATATCTTTTTTCATTTTGAGATTTTAAATTGCATTGATTTTTATGTGTGGACAATTTATTGGATCTTATATTGATATACTTTATTTTTAAAATCGGTCTGAATGTGACTCAAAATTTCGGGATTAAAAACAGTTCAGACGGCACCGACATATGCAAAATTTCATATAATTTTTTAACCGTGGCCACAATATGGGCTGTAATGCTAACATAAAGAATATGGGCTCCAAAAAACCCGTAAGAATTAGCAAATGGGCTGTAAATTATTTGAAATAATGGCAGATGGGATGTATGCTTTTTTCCATAGATTTGAGGCTTTCCATAGATGGCATGTATACTGTTGGATGTCCATCTAACAGCTGTCATGCTTCTTCAATTTCTTCTCTTCCTGCTCCAGCCGCTCAAACAAGCACCGGCGGGACTGCCTGCTCCCTCCTCCCTGCGGCCGGCTGTGCTGCCGCGCAGGCCACACCGCCCCACCTTACTCCCATCAGTGGCTTGGCCATCCCTCTACTCACCCACACCTGCTGCTATTCTCCGGCGATGGAAGACGAACCAGTAAACCCTCATACAGTCGTACTCCCCTCCGCGTGGGAAACAAAAACAACGGCCGAGTCTTCCCTGCCTCCGTGTTGTTCCCTTCCTAGGCCTCATCATCGTCCACCACCCTGGTGCTCTCTATGTGGCGTGGTCAGCGTGGTCAACGACCGACATGCATCTGAAGTGGATTGTACGTGGAGAGGCTGACAGCTGGGTCCACGGCCGCACGCAAGGAAATGCCTCCTTATTACGTGCAAAATAATTATTTCCTCCACCTAACATCTGGGACCCACTAAAACGACCTCTGTATTTTCTGAAAAAAATGTTACCGCTGCTGACAGCTCGGACCCACCAGCTATATCTTCGCACGCAATGAAGTGCCTCCTTATTACACACAAAAAAATTAGTACTCCCCTGCTAGCTGGGACCTAGTATAGTGGGCCTACTAAGTTGACGGGGACGAAGGGCTTTGTCAACTTAGTCAATATGCACGATTCTAGCTCGACTGGCCGTACGATGTCCATCCAACGGCCGTAGTGCTTCTTCAACCTCTGGTTTTCTTGCTCCAGCCGCCCAAAGCAGCGCCGGTCGTGCCGCCTGCTCCTGCCTCCCATGGCCGGCTGTGCTGCCGCGGAGGCCTCACCGCCCCCATACTACTCCCACCGCTGGCGAGGCCATCCCTCCACTCCACTTACCCACACCCCTGTTATTCTGCGGCGACGGCAGCGCAGCCAAACTAGTGAACCCTCGTACTCCTCTCCGCGTTGGCATCCACTGCCGCGTCTTCCCTGGCTCCGCGCCATCCCCTTCCTAGGCCTCGCCATCGTTCACCACTGTGGTGTTGTCGGCGTGGCGTGGTCAATGTGGTCAACGACCGAATTCCATCGGAAGAATACTGTATGTGGAGAGGCTGACAGCTGGGTCCACAGCAGCCGCAAGGAAGTGCCTCCTTATTAAGCGGAAAATAGTTATTCCTCCACCTGACAGCAGGAACCCACCGGACGCCCACCAGTATATCGTGAAAAAACGTTTGCCCCTGACTACTGGGACCCACCCGACGGGCCACCGTATTTCGCGAAAAAAACGTTCCCCCTGCTGTCAGCTCGAACCCACCGGAAGTGCCTCCTTATTACGCACAAAAAAATGAATACCCCCTTCTAGCTGGGACCCACCTTGGTGGGAGGCTGACTTGTGGGCATACTAAGTTGATGGGGATGGAGGGCTTTGTCAACTTAGTCAATATGCATGATTCTAGCTCCAGTGACCGTACGATGTCCATCCAACGGCCGTAGTGCTTCTTCAACCTCTTGTCTTCTTGCTCCGGCCGCCCAAACCAGCGCCGGTCGTGCCTCGTGCTCCTGCCTCCCGTGGCTGGCTGTGATGCGGCGGAGGCCTCACCGCCCCCTACTACTCCCACCGCTGGCCAGGCCATCCCTCTACTCACCCACACCCCCTGTTATTCTGCGGTGACGGCAGCCTCACACCGCAGTGAACCAGTGAACCCTCGTACTCCTCTACGCGTGGGCATCCACTGCCGTGTCTTCCCCGGCTCCGCGTCGTCCCCTTCCTAGGCCTCGCCGTCGTCCACCGCCCTGGTGCTCTCGGCGCAGCGTGGTTAACGTGGTCAAGGAATGGCTTACATCAGACGTGGACTGTACATGGAGAGGCTGACAGCTGGGTCCATGGCCCCAGCAAGGAAGTGCCTCCTTATTACATGCAAAATAATTATTCCTCCACCTGACAGCGGGGACCCACCGGACGGGCCACCGTATTTCGCCCCCTGACTGCTGGGACCCACCAGCTACATCTTCGCACGCAAGGAAGTGCCTGAAGTCGGGACCCACCTAGTGGAAGCGTACGTAGCGTTGTCATTCTGGTCGCGAACATGTACGTACATATATACTGGTGGATGTAGAGGCGTGCACATGTCGTATTAGAGGCGGCCAGGGTGCAAGAAAGAAAATACGGCCATGTATGTGTACATACGGGCGGGGTCTCGAACGCCTACTCGCGCATACATACGGTGAGGGCTCGTTGACATCGCTGGGTCGGAACAGAGAAACAACGTCATCGTCGTGTTCATGGGGGGGGCAATGGAATGCGTCGTGTTCATGGGGAGGCAACGGAATGCGTCGTGTTCATGTGGAGGCAACGGAACGCGTGGGAGCCAACCGGCTAGGTCGGAACGGAATGCGTGGTCGTGTTCATCGGGAGGGCTTGGACGGAACAGGCGATGGAAACGAGGCCTGGCGTACCGCACAATGGAGGAAGCGGATCTCCTACGTTCGGAACGGGGTCCTGATGATCGGGAGGGGTCTGGCGTACCGCAAAACGGAGGAAACGGACCTCCTACGGTCGAAACGGGGGTCCTGTTCATCGGGAGGGGTGTGGCGTACCGCAAAACGGACGAAACGGACTTGTGTTGGAGCGCTACGGTCGAAACAGGAGTCCTATTCATCGGGAGGGGTGTGGTGTACCGCAAAATGGGACTCCACGGGATACTGTTCATCTCCACCATCGACCCCCTCCAGCCTCCACCAGCTACTGTTCATCCACTGTCGACTTCCTCAAGCCTCCACCTGCTCCTGTTCATCCACGGGTTCCTGTTCATCCAGCCTTCACCGCACGCTATTCCACCGGCTACTGTTCAACCAGCCCTCTCCACGGGCTCCTGTTCAAACACCCCTCCATGGGCTACTGTTCATCCTGCCCTCCACCGTCTACTGTTCATCCTGCCCTCCACGGGGTGGTCCTGTTCATCTAGCCTTCTAATGGGTCCTGTTCATCTAGCCCCAACTGGCTCGATCGATCGGGGTCCTGTTCATCCAGAGGCAACACCACGGGGTCCTGTTCATCCACCCCCACCAGGAACTATTCATCCAACCCCCCGCAACGCTCACTGTTCATCCAGAGGCAGCATCGATCGGCTTCAGTTAGAAGTAGTAGCGAAGGAATCGCTCGGTCGAGTTTAGTTAACAGCCATCGATCAATCGCTCGGGTTCAGTAATGCGTAGCCTGCAATGCAATCACTCGGGTTCAGTTAGAGCCAACGCCTCGCACACATGCACGTATGTGTACAAGAGAAACGCGCATCTCGCTCGGCCCCCGACCTCCCACCTTAACCGGGAACTCCCCAAAATTTTCCTCGCCCTCGCTTCTACCACGGTTTTTTCCGTCATGGATGGCCCAAAGAATTTCACGCAGCTGCGTCTCCGACCCGCCCAGGACGAAAAGCCCATTTTTTGTCATGATTTTTTGTCATAGAAGTAGGAGCCCACCACATCCATGATGATACTGGGTTTTGTCACAGTTATCGTCATATAAGTGTCATATGTATCACAGAAAAAAAATCGTTCGGCCCAACATGTCACGGATGTGTCTTTTTTTGTAGTGTCACATGCGCGCCCCGGCGGTGCCTGACATTACTGTTTAGACGTTTGATGGAGGCCTACGCGAACGCCGAGCATGTATTCACCTGGCTCAATACCAACGGTCATACTCGGACCGCCTTGCTCATGTATATCGTCCATCACAACGACAATCTATAAAACAGCCTAAGCTAGAGAGGGTACTGTGGTAGTATGGTACGGAGTATGTACTATCGTGAGCGACCGATCTTAGTGCCACTGCACACCGAAACCCCTTCCATCGCTAGCGCGCGCTTCCCGCCTGAAATGGTCACCGTCTCTCCAGACTATCAATGCCGCATTCACCAGACTTAACTGCAGGTGCAATTGGTGTGTCACTGATTCACCCACCTTTCCTTCATCGGTACAGAAGAAAAATGGCAGAAGTGAGTAGCCTGGACTGAGGTTTTCTTCAAGAAAGGGAAGTAAGGGCTTGAACGAGCGTTCCAGTGAAATGATGGTTGCTTCGTCCAGTCCAACTTGGAGGCCACCTTACCACTGCTGGTAAAGGTGTGGGTTTTGTGATATGACGGGTCATGACGGCCACACCGGGGTGATAGGTGAGTCTCGACTGTAGCACCTCGCTGTGATTTGGTGGATGGCACGCGGGCACGGATGCTTTGAAATGTCCTGCATGTAGATAGAGTGGCTAGTCATATAGGAGTGCTCAATATTGTGCACCGCAAACCAAGGCGGAGAGGAAAATGAGAGAACTACGTAATTAATGCATGAGTTTAATTAGGGTAGTTTTGTAAAGTATGAGAAACATTCCTCCAATCGCAAAATGCCTTGGTTCATGAGATTTGAGATTTGAGCCCTATAAACCGGAAGGGAGGGAGTACTGCACATGGTGTAGTCTAGTCACTTGTTGAAATCTCTAGAAAGGCAAATACCCCTTTCCGGTTTACAGGGCTATACTACTCCCTCCGTCTAGGTGTCTAAGTCATCTTACGAAAACCAAATAGTCCCAAAACACTTAGGCGCGGTGCATTAACTTCTACCTTGTTTCTTGTTTCTTGACATATCAACCAATAAGAGATGAGAGGTGTGCATGCTTTTAATGACTTGCAATGGCTAGTTCATTGCATGCAATGCTATTAATTAGCAAATAAACATTGGTGACCCCAGGAGGAAACGGTGCTAAGCACGTGGACCTATGCAGAATGAGTATCAACTAATGGATAATGGAGTTTAATTGTTAAACAATAGCAATTTTGTCTCATGCAAGAGCCTGGCTAGTACTCCAAGGAACCACACCACGCGAGCATTCGCAACTGCCACGTTCGGGATAGTGTGTAGCTAAAGCTTCTACTTACTGCTCCTGCCTTTGCGTCTATGATAGGTGGGGCCAATAGGTGGTTGGCCCTCCTGTCATGCAGCCAAAGGCAGGTGCAGTTAAGGCACAGGAGCTCAGTCCGTGACGGAGAGGGCGTTGTAGTAATCAAATTTCTCGGTCTTGTACGAGTTGACGCGACACATCAAAGCACCGCACTCGATATAAGTCTTTTTACACATTTCAAATGGGCTACTTCGTATGTAGGAGTAGACATATTCTGCTTTGTATGTAGTCACTTGTTGCAATCTCAAAAAAGACTTATATTTGGAAACGGAGGGAGTACAACGCATGCATGCATGCCGTGACTTTCCTTTTGATACTTGCATGTGTTGATTTGATGCACCTTGCCAAATTTTGACTATAAATTTAACTAACTAAATTTTCATGCATGTCATAAAAAATTACGGGGCTGTTTGGATTGTGACTATGTTTGTCTTATGTTGCCACATTATTTTTCCCACACTTGCCTAACCTGAGTTGCTCAAATTGTTAGACACACTTTGGCTTGCCTAAGGGAATCTTGCCACAATTTTTGTGTCTATGACATGTGGGGTTCACTGCTAATAAAAAAATCTTGTCTTAGGTGTGGCTAATAAAAAAGACTTATATTTAGGAATGGAGGGAGTAGAAAATATAAATAATAATGCATGTTGGGGAAACCCACGTTTCCGCTAATTTTAGCCGTGGGCTTGTTCACAATTTTTACGAGGGGGTGGTTGTTCATTTAATGGAGGGACTTGTAGTACCAGACTTGAACGATACAATGTGCGACCTGGCACACTGTAACACCACTTCAAACAAGCGTGTAGCTATCTCAAAAAACAATCAACAACTAAAAAAACCACGACCTGGCATGTAGTAGTACACAATTTTAAACGATTGTTTTGATGGAGTGAAAAAGGAAAACTACCCCACTACGTATATATAGGCCGGAGCCTCCGCGCTTGCTTGCTAGAGTTGCTCTATTTACACACTCTCATCCTCTCCAGATCTAAACAAGATAGGGGTAGTAACACTGTCTTTCTCCCTTCAAAAAAACACTGGCTTTCTATCCTCACCGCTGGTTACAGATCCGGACGTATCCCCCTCCGCCGGTGAAGGGGAGGAGGCGCAGCATTTAGGCCGTCGTCAACAGCGAGGGACGAGACCCACTGCGGGCTGCACCGTTATCTCTGGCCGAGCGCCGCCGCAGGAGGTCCTCCGATCCCTTCGTCGTTGCCTGTGGGCAGATCCGGCCTCCCGCCGCCCACCTATCCACATCCCGACGACCTTCAGGTATATCTTTGTTCGAAACCGCCTTAGCTCTGCTTCCCCAGCTTGCTATGTCGCTGCATGTGCATCATTTTCTACCTCTCAGCCCCTCTCGATTGGATGGTACAACGTCACATTTTTCTTATTCTATTGTTAGAGGTAAAGCTACTTCATGGAGTCGAATCTTGTACTCCCTCCGTCCGAAAATACTTGTCATTAAAATGGATGTATCTAGATGTATTTTAGTTCTAGACATCCATTTTGATGACAAGTAATTCCGGACGAAGGGAGTACTTGGTTCAAACAAGAAATAAAGTGGGGGTGGGGGAATTTAGTATGTACATCGGACTTGGTACAAACAAGAAGGAAAGGGGGTGAAAGTAGTACAGACTGGTCATCCAACCGGTCTCTTGGTCAAAAAGGGAAATATAGGGGTAACGGTGTACACAGTGGTATGACCAGGACTAGATTTGCTATCCACACATAGGAGTAGGTGGCTAGAGTGAACAAAAATGGTACCAACCCAGATATGTTTCTTGGATGTTTGTTTCTCGGGGCAACAAACTATGAATCACCACTTTATGACCCTGTTTACGTACATGGTGCTGGACTGCTGGTGCACCCACTGTCCCATGCCCTTATACCAAATATTTAGGCTCCGTTCAGAATAAAGGGGTAGAAAACATAGGTCTTTATGAAAATAGATGAATAGGAAAGGAATGTAGGTATAAAACTATGTAACAGCGAACCGGATGAAACTCTCAAGAGAATGTGTTCGAATGGACTATGAAATGTACAGATTTGTTTTATTAGAGTAGCATGCTTGGCAGTATGAGATGCTATTTGTTTATTCAGCTACACAGTGACTACTCTTGTCCTCACGTCATGTACCACACATAGGTTGATTTTTTCATTCCGGCAACACAACACAGCAACCTGTCTAACGCATGGCAGCGAGCGCCTGCCTCGGGCTTCCGCCCAAAAAATGAGCAGCGCGTGGATGTTTCTAATCCTATGGAATCAGTACTACCAGACCAGCTTTCCTATGAAACACTATTCACCTTTCCCGTGTTCCGAACGGTTGGAAGGGAAATAATATCGTAGGAATTGTGTTCCTACGAAAATCCTGCACCAACCCTGTGAACGGAACACAGCCTTAGATGTTCTTAATCTAATGTCCCTGGTAAAAATGAAGCCATGCCACTATTATAAGCCATGACAAGTTTAGCCAAATGTGCCTGTAATTGTTTGAGACTCTGACTGTTTCCTCTGTGCCTTTTGTGGAAACAGGGATATCCAATTCACCTAGTTGCTGTTGTGACCTTTTGGTGCACTACACAAAACTCTTCTTAAAAGAAGTAACTTTTGTGCTATTTAACTGGAATGTCAGAATGGAATAGTTGGTTCATTTTGGTGGAACTGCACAAAGGGAGATCTGTGTTCCAATCCTCATCATCCATATTGGTGCCATAACCTTCCTTTAGGTAAGAATGATATTTAATGCATGTGTTCATCTCTATTTTCCGACTGCCATGAGAAAATAATGCTATTTTTTACTAGTACACTTGTACTCCCTCACTGACAAAACCAATTCTGAATTAGAAGGCCAATCATGTACTTGGTTTCACCAACTGGTGAGGAGAAAGAGAAACAGAGCATGAAGAGGAAGAAGAAGAACAAGAAGAATAAACAGTGCCAAGGCGATCTTGCTGAAGCCAGAGGCCTTAGTCGAGGCCATTCAAGGGCTCCGGCAACGACTACCTTACATGTGCGACGATCCTCCAGGGAGCCCTTCCACTTCTATTGTCTGGCTTAATTTATTAGGAGTACTTAAGTACCACTAATTTATTACTGCCTTATTTTCCTGTTGGAGTTAAACAAATCTTTAGTAGGACCCTATGTTAAATCATGTACGTGTGTATGTTTGTCTATGGAGGTGAATCATCTGGTGGAGCAGGGAGGGAATATTATTAGTGTGATGACATAATAGTGCTATTGTTTTGCATGTCAATTTATTGCCATTGGTTCAATGAGGCAATGTTTTGCGTATTGTCCATCATGAATTTGATGCTACTGTTTGAGTAATATGCTAATGTCTTCATGTCCTTTCTCACTAAGGTAATGAAGGTTTCACCTTGTTCCTACTTGTGCAAACAGGGATCATGTTGTGCCAATCATACATTTCAGTGGAACTACACAAGACAATAGAATGAACTGTATCCCAACTAGTGCTTTAACTCTGCTGGAAGTTCTTGATAATCTTTCGATATAATCTCAGCACTGGTAAACAAGAGTGATTTCAACCATACATTTGAAGTGCACACAAATATATACTATTGTGTGATTCTAGTGAGTGCTTTATCATATCTTATGGGACTACATGAATAAGTTTTTTTCTTAGGTTGGTACGGGCCTAAGGCCTTCATCCATATTAGTTTGCTGCCATCTCTATTTGTATCGTGCTACTGTCATGAGAAACTCCTTTATCTTTGCACGTTAAAGTTTTGCAACCTATGATAAATGGCAATGCTTTGAGTGTTGAGTTGAGCTAATAGGCACTGATTAAATAAACTAATACCTCTCTTTAAGCAAGACTACTATGTTGCTAACTTTACCCATTTAGATAATGAGGGTGCTTCTATTTGTTACTGTATGTTTCATCAACTAGTCCCACTATTACAGTAATCTCACTCTCTCAATATATGTGCCAACAGGGATGCTTGATTTTGGTGGAACTGCACAAAAACTTTGGGTGCTTCATTGCCTCGACAGCTTCCATCCTTTCCTGTTAGTCGCTAATCTCTACTTGCTTTCTTCCTTTGCTGTCAGTCACTTGGCTTATCTCGGCTTCCAGTCAAAGGAAATAGTAATTGATATGCTACCTCACACAGGTTGGTACTGGTCTTTATCCTGATTATTGTGCTTGTCATATGTATTGGTAATTTGGTATTGTGCTACTGTTTGCCGATTTCATAAAGGAGTAATTTGGAGCCTGAACTCGCAGGCAAATCATTACATCGGGTGATTTCTGTAGAACTGCACAAAATGATCAGATGGATAGGTACTTATGCTGCTGCTATGTACTCCAAAGTTCACTCAGACAAGCATCGATGTTGACAAGAAGTGCCTATATTCATTCGAGTATCAACCGGCGTCAACCAATTGTCAAACTCCAAGTATTAGGAGAGTGAACGCCAAAAATATTGCTTGGTGCATAGCCCAGAAAAACGTAGTCCAGTCTTTGGTCCCAACTTGTGCCTTTTGGTTATCAGCACATATGGTAGCGAACTATATGGCATGGAGTCTAAAGATTCCAAACAAGTTGGTTGACGCGTATATTCATCTGGCACTTAATCAGTCTGCACGCCAAGGATGCTCCATTTCAGTTGAACTACACAAAAAAATTGGGTGGTTCATTTTCTCAACCGCCTCCTTTCTCGTCTGCAATGTAGAATTTTGGTGAGATACAGGACCAAGACGAGCCATTAAACTAGTTGGATGAAAGTAGTGGCCAAGTTGCTCAAACCTCCCTCGGCACGAGGCCACTATTTGAGGATAAACCTACAAGCAAAGTTCAGATTGTCTGTGCTGCCTCTTATGTACTCGAAAGTTCACTCGTACAAGAACTAATTTTAGCAAGAAGTACCTCCGAGTGAACACCATTTACCAGTCTGTACCCTAGGTAATTAAAGTTCGTCCATGGATCATATTGGCTGTGATCTCAATCTTTTGGATGCATAAACATACCGAACATGTGTATATCTGAATCTTTTTGTGAATTATGCATGAATATTGTCGTGTGATCTATCAATCATTTGGATGCATAGATATGCTGAGTTTGTGTATATATCAATCTTTTGAATTGTTGATAGTGAATGTTGGCTATGAATATGAACGTGTCCTGTGAACCTGAGTTTGATATGAATGTTTACCTTTTCTATTGTATTTGTGTGTGAACTTGTTAGTATGACTACTGTGGGGTATAAAACGCAGGTCTCTTATAAAAGTAATGCTGTGTCCAATTTATGTTTTCCCTTCTAACCACATTATATATATATTTATATTATTACTATTATCGTATATTTTATAGAGACTTATATATACATTATAAAAACATCCCACGTGTTATTAACTTATAAAAGTAAATGTTTAACGGAAGTTGGCAAGCAAAATCCTGGTTGTTTTTGACTCACATGCAAGGAAATCCTGGTGATTGCGTACAAAAGCTTGCAAAGATTTTAAGGACCAATTTACTAATAACGCGCTCATTTTTATTTCAAGCAATAAATCGCTAATTTCTTAATTATATATATAACGTGCCTCTCCGGTTTATTCTTTGATATTAATTGCTCCTTCTAACATAACATTATATATATAACGAGCCCACCTAATACGTGTATTTCAAGGAAGTGCAAATGGGCTGGGATTTCTTAGAAAATATAAATGGGCCTCATTGACACGAAATTATTTGTTCACCCAGCCCAGCCATTGGATTTATATCCAACGGCTGGCATGCACCTTCAATCTCTCGTCTTCTTCCTCCAGCATCGCTGGGACCGCCTGGTCCGGCATCCGGCGGCTAGCGGCCCTGCTTAGCACGCATCACTGCGAAGCGCTACCCCACCACCAGCCAGGCTATCCCTCCACCCCTCGACACCTCCTGTTATTCTCCATAGACTACAGCCCCACGCCGCAACAGAACCAGTTATAACCCTTCTCCTCCTCTCAATCTACGACTCCACTGCCACGTTTTCCCATCTCCGAATCGTTCCCGTCCGGGGCCTCGCCATCGTCCACCGCCTCGCTGCGTTCGGTGCAGCGTGGTCAACAAACAAGAGTCATCGGAAGAGGACTGTATGTGGAGATCCTGATGGCTGGGACCCACGAGGTCCATGGTCGCACGCAAGGAAAGTTCCTCCTTATTAAGCTGAAAAAATGTTTCCTCCACCTGACAGCTGGGACCCACCGGCTGTATCTTCGCACGGAAGGAAGTGCCTCCTTGTTTTGTGAAAAAAATTATTCATCCCGTTGACAGTTGGGACCCGTCAGATTTGGTGACTGACTTGTGGGCCTACTAAGCGGACGTGTACGCACAGCTTTGTCAACTTAATCAACAAATGGTTCTAGCAGCTAGACCGTTGGATGCTAATCCAATAGCCGTGCTCCTTCTTCAACCTCTGTTCTTGCTCCTGTCTCCCCTGGGCGGCACCACGGCTGTGCTCCCGTGCACCCGAACCAGTGATGTTTCCCACTCCTCTCCATCTGCGACTCCACTGCCGCGTCTTCCCCATCTCCGGGTCGTTCCAGTCTGGGTGCACATCGGAAGATGACTGTATGTGAGAGGCTGATAGTGGGGACGCACCACGCCCATGGACGCATGCATGCAACGGAACGCGGCGATGTCAACGTGGTCAAGGAATGACTTCCATTGGAAGTATACTGTACGTGGAGAGTCTCAGCTGGGTCCACGACCGCAGCAAGTAAGTGCCTCCTTATTACACGGAAAATAATGATTCCTCCAACTGACAGCAGGGACCCACTGGACGGGCCACCGTATTTTGTGAAAAAAACGTTTGCCCCCTGACTGCTGGGACCCACCTGACGGGCCACCGTATTTTGCGAAAAAAAAATTCCCCCGCTGTCAGCTTGGACCCATCGGAAGTGCCTCCTTATTACGCACAAAAAAATGAATACTCCCCCGGCTAGCAGGGACCCACCTTGGTGGGAGGCTTACTTGTGGGCTTACTAAGTTGACAGGGACGAAGGGCTTTGTCAACTTAGTCAATATGAACGATTCTAGCTCCAGTGACCGTACAATGTCCATCCAAAGGCCGTAGTGCTTCTTCAACCTCTGGTCTTCTCATGGCCGGTCGGGCCGCATGCTCCTACCTCCCATGGCCGGTTGTGCTGCCACGGAGGCCTCACCGCCCCCTACTATTCCCACCGCTGGCCAGGCCCTGCGGCGACGGCAGCCACACACCGTAGCCGAACCAGTGAACCCTCGTACTCCTCTCTGCGTGGGCTTCCACTGCCTCGTCTTCCCCGGCTCCGCGTCGTCCCCTTCCTAGGCCTCGCCGCCGTCCACCGCCGTGGTGCTCTCCGCGTGGCGTGGTCAATGTGGTCAAGGAAAGACTTCCATCAGAAGAGTACTGTACGTGGAGAGGCTGACAGCTGGGTCCACGGCCATAGCCCAATTTTTTCTGATTTGCCAAGTAAGTCGCTTTGTCAGGCCAGTTGGGCTGCAAATCTTTCAAGACGAGGAGATCTTTCATTCGGCTAGCCGAGAAAATGGCCCATCATTAATGAGAAATGGGATGTACATTTTTAAAACACATCAAACCGGCAATTAGTTTCAAATATCTTTTTTTCACTTCGAGATTTAAATTACATTAATTTTTATGTGTGGAGAATTTATTGGATTTTATAATGATATACATTTATTTTTAAAATCAGTTTGAATCTGAGTCGAAATTTCGGGATTAAAAAAAGTTCGAACCGCACCGAAATATGCAAAATTTCATATAATTTTTCAACCGTGTCCACAATATGGGCTGTAATGCTAACAAAAAGAATATGGGCTCCAAAAAAACCTTAATAATTAGCAAATGGGCTGTAAATTATTAGAAATAATGGCAGATGGGTTGTATGCTGTTTTCCATAGATTTGTGGCTTTCCTAAAAAAAGGTTGACGCGCAAGCAGTGACTGTTGGATGGCCATGAAACGGCCGTCGTGCTTCTTCAACCTATGCTCTTCCTGCTTCAGCCGCTCAAACAAGCGCCAGCGGGACTGCCTGCTCCCTCCTCCCCGCGGCCGGCTCTGCTGCCGCACAGGCCTCACCGCCCCACCGTACTCCCATCGCTGGCCTAGCCATCCCTCTACTCACCCACACTTGTTGTTATTCTCCGGCGACGGCAGACGAACCGGTAAACCCTCGTACAGTCGTACTCCCCTCCGCGTGGGAAACAACTGTCGAGTGTTCCCTACCTCCGTGTCATTCCCTTCCTAGGCCTCGCCGTCGTCCACCGCCCTGGTGCTCTCGGCACGGCCTGGTCAACATGGTCAACGACCGACATGCATCTGAAGTGGACTGTACGTGGGGAGGCCGACAGCTGGGTCCACAGCCGGATGTAAGGAAATGCCTCCTTATTACGCGCAAAATAATGATTCCTCCACCTGACATCAGGGACCCACCGAAAGGGCCTCTGTATTTCGCGAAAAAACATTACCGTCGCTGACAGCTCGGACCCACCAGCTATATCTTCGCACGCAAGGAAGTGCCTCCTTATTACGCACAAAACAATGAATACTCCCCCTGTTAGCTGGGACCCAGTATAGTGGCAGGCTGACTTGTGACCCTACTAAGTTGACGGGGACAGAGGGCTTTGTCAACTTAGTCAATATCCACGATTCTAGCTCTAGTGACCATACGATGTCCATCCAACGGCCGTAGTGCTTCTTCAACCTCTGGTCTTCTTGCTCCAGCCGCCCAAACCAGCGCCGGTCGTGTCTCGTGCTCCTGCCTCCCATGGCCGGCTACGATGCGGCTGAGGCCTCACCGCCCCCAACTACTCCCACCGCTGGCCAGGCCATCCCTGCACTCACCCACACCCACTATTATTCTGCAGCGACGGTAGCCTCACACCGCAGCGAACCAGTGAACCCTCATACTCCTCTACGTGTGGTCATCCACTACCGCATCTTTCCCGGCTCCGCGGCGTCCCCTTCCTAGGACTCGCCGTCGTCCACCGCCCGGGTGCTCTCGACGCGGCGTGGTCAACATGGTCAAGGAACGGCTTCCATCGGACATGGACTGTACGTGGAGAGGCTGACAGCTGGGTCCGTGGCCGCACCAAGTGCCTCCTTATTACGTGCAAAATAATTATTCCTCCACCTGACAGCGGGGACCCACCGGACGGGCCACCGTATTTCACGAAAAAAACGTTTACCCCTGACTATTGGGACCCACCAGCTACATCTTCGCACGCAAGGAAGTGCGTCCGGGCAAAAAACGATTCTCCCATGTGGGAGTCCTGGATAAGGGGATCTCCGGATAGCCGGACTATCTCCATCGGCCGGACTGTTAGACTATGAAGATACAAGATTGAAGACTTCGTCTCATGTCCGGATGGGACTCTACTTGGCGTGGAAGGCAAGCTAGACAATACGTATATGGATATCTCCTCCTTTGTAACTGGCCTTGTGTAACCCTAACCCTCTCCGGTGTCTATATAAACCAAGGGGTTTTAGTCCGTAGGACAACAATCACAACATACAATCATACCATAGGCTAGCTTCTAGGGTTTAGCCTCTCTGATCTCGTGGTAGATCTGCTCTTGTAACACCCATATCATGAATATTAATCAAGCAGGACGTAGGGTTTTACCTACATCAAGAGGGCCCGAACCTGGGTAAAACTTCGTTTCCCATGTCTCCTGTTACCATCCGGCCTAGACGCACAGTTCGGGACCCCCTACCCGAGATCCGCCAGTTTTGACACCGACATTGCTGCTTTCATTGAGAGTTCCTTTGTGTCGTCGCCGTTAAGCTTGATGGCTCCTACTATCATCGATAGCGATGCGGTCCAGGGTGAGACTTTTCCCCCCGGACAGATCTTCGTATTCGGCGGCTTTGCACTGCGGGCTAATTCGATTGGCCATCTGGAGCAGATTGAAAGTTACGCCCCTGGCCATCAGGTCAGATTTGGAAGTTTGAATTACACGACCAATATCCGTGGGGACTTGATCTTCGACGGATTCGAGCCACAGCCGGGCGCGCCGCACTGTTGCGATGGGTATGACCTAGCTTTGCCACCGGACGGTACTCCAGAGGCTGCGCCCGCATCAGCTCCGACCCTTAGCTCAGAGCCAACAGCACCAATCGGGGACGGGTGGCTAGACACCGCCTCAGGGGCTGCAGTCTGGACGGCGATCGAGCCAAACACCAGCATAATCCTCTGCATAGCCCATGACTCCAAGGTGCCGGACTCTGTTCCGGACCCCGAACCATCCGCGCCCCTGCCAATCGAATCCGAGTGGGCACCGGTCATGGAATTCACCGCCGCGGATATCTTTCAGCACTCGCCCTTCGGCGACATTCTGAATTCACTAAGGTCTCTCTCTTTGTCAAGAGAGCCCTGGCCGGATTATGGCCAATGGGATTGGGATGCGGACGACGAAGAAATTCGACGCCCACCCACCACCCACTTTGTCGCCCTATCGATGACTTAACCGACATGCTCAACTTCGACTCCGAAGACATCGATGGTATGGACGACGATGTAGGAGACGAACATGAACCAGCACCTACACGGCACTGGACAGCCACCTTGTCGTATGACATATACATGGTGGATACACCCAATGAAGGAAACGGCGATGAGATAATGGAGGATGACCCCTCCAAGAAGCAACCCAAGCGCTGACGTCAGCGGCGCCGCTCTAAGTCCCGCCAAAGCAAAAGTGGTGATACCGACACAGGAGATAATAACACTCCGGATAACGCCGAAGACAACAACAATCCCCTCTAGCAAGATTTAGAACAGGAGGATGAAGGAGCCAGCTCTCCTGAGAGAGCGGCTGGCGGAGAGGAGGAGCATGACAATTACATGCCCCCCTCCAAAGACGAGGCAAGCCTCGGCGAAGATGAATTCGCTGTACCAGAGGATCCCGTCGAACAAGAGCGCTTCAAGCCCAGGCTTATGGCCACGGCAAATAGCCTGAAGAAAAAGTAGCAAGAGCTTCAAGCTGATCAAGATCTGCTAGCTGACAAATGGACTGAAGTCCTCGCGGTCGAGCAATATAAACTCGAGCGTCCCTCCAAGAGTTATCCAAGGCACATGTTACTTCCCCGACTGGAGGAAGAAACATATGAAACGGCTGATCGGCCACCTCGTGGCCGTGATAGAGAGGCATTCCAGCCAAAAGCTCAGCCTCCACCCCAACGCCATTCAAATAAAAAGGCATGGGGAGATACACCATACCTACGAGACATATTGGAGGACAAAGCAAAGCATTCAAGACCGATCTACGGATCACGAGGGCGCACCACTCTACGAGACGATAAACGTCACGCCGGATAAAGTAAAAGCAAATCTGGCCACGCTGAACACAGTGGGCGGGACCCATTCGAGCTGCGTCGCGATATAGCCCAATACAGAGGCGCCGCACACCCCTTATGCTTCACAGACGAAGTAATGGAACATCAATTCCCAGAAGGTTTCAAACCTATAAACATTGAATCATACGACGGCACTACAGACCCCGCGGTATGGATTTAGGACTTCCTCCTCCATAGACACATGGCCCGCGGTGATGACTTACATGCCATCAAGTACCTCCCACTAAAACTCAAGGGACCAGTGCGACATTGGCTTAATAGCTTGCTAGCGGACTCCATTAGCTGTTGGGAAGATCTGGAAGCCGCATTCCTCGACAACTTTCAGGGCACTTATGTGCGACCACCAGACGCCGATGACTTGAGCCACATAATTCAGCAGCCAGAAGAGTCGGCCAGGCAATTCTGGACTCGGTTCCTTACAAAGAAAAATCAAATCGTCGATTGTCCGGATGCGGACGCCTTAGCGGCTTTGAAGCACAACATCCGAGACGAGTGGCTAGCCTGGCACCTTGGTCAGGAAAAGCCGAAATCTATGGCAGCCCTCACGACGCTCATGACCCGCTTTTGTGCAGGAGAAGACAGCTGGTTGGCTCGCAGTAATAACATATCAAAGAACCATGGTACCTCAGATACCAAGGACGGCAATAGCAGGTCACGTCACAACAAGCATAAGCGCCGCATTAACGGCGAAAGTACTGAGGATACGGCAGTCAATGCCGGATTCAAAGGCTCTAAACCCGGTCAGTGGAAAAACCCATTCAAACAAAGTACGCCGGGTCCGTCCATCTTGGACCGTATACTCGATCTCCCGTGTCAAATACACGGCACCCCAGACAAGCCAGCCAATCACACCAACAGGGATTGTTGGGTGTTCAAGCAGGCCGGAAAGTTAATTGCCAAAAACAAGGACAAGGGGCTGCATAGCGATGACGAGGAAGAACCCCAGCAGCCGCACACTGGAGGACAGAAGAGGTTTCCCCCGCAAGTGCGGATGGTGAACATGATATACGCAACCCATATCCCCAAGAGGGAGCGGAAGCGTGCGCTCAGGGACGTATATGCGTTGGAGCCAGTCGCCCCAAAGTTCAACCCTTGGTCCTCCTGTCCTATCACCTTCGATCGCAGGGACCACCCCACTAGTATCCGTCATGGAGGATTCGCGGCACTGGTCCTAGACCCAATCATCGACGGATTTCACCTCACTCGAGTAGTTATGGATGGCGGCAGCAGCCTGAACCTGCTTTATCAGGACACAGTGCGCAAAATGGGTATAGACCCCTCAAGGATCAATGTCACACCCTAGCTAGTTCAAGCATTAGAATGTGCATCATGTTTAAATTCTTCTTAAATTTGAATTAGGGAAGACAGAACCCCCAACCCCCCCCCTGGAAACGACTAGGGTTTACTAAAATTATTTTCAATGAACCTGAAATGCCCTTCTAAAAAGTTCACCCTCTTTGTCTTAGGTTAGAACCTCTGGCAAAATTGGTGCACAATTTTGTAGGTCAACAGAAGGTCAAGAATTAAATCATAAGTATTTGAATTTGGGCATTTAAATGCTATAAAATAATTTAAATGCTCAAATAATTCTGGGAATAAATGTTTCCTGTTGGAAATAATCTAAAGAGAGGCCACATTTATTTTCAGGATTTTTGGAAACGTTTTAGTATTTTTAATAAAGCTAAACAGTTGCAGTTAAATAAAAAACAGAAACAAAATCAAAAAAAGAGAGAAGGAAGCCCACCTGGGCCTTACCTATGCCGGCCCAGCTGACTAGCCTCGCCAGTCGTCGTCCTCCTCGCGCCAGAAGACAGGGGCGCGTGCTCGCCGTGCGCCGGCCACGCGCCGGCCACCTCCTACTTCTGCCGACGCCCGGGAGACGCCCTGGGATGCCACGCGACCCCCACGTCCCCCTCTCATCCTCCCTCACTCTCCCCCTCGTCTCCCTCACTCTCTCCCGCGATGGCCGAGTGCGTCCCTCGCCGCCGTTCGCCGTAGACGCCACCAGAGCCACCCCCTCGCCCCTCCGACGAGCCCATTAGCTCCGCCGCGACGCCCTCGCCCTCTCCGCCGACCCACGCGACTCCAAACGCCACCGAACGCCGCCTTCGCCCTCGTCTTCAACCTCGGGCACCCGAGCCATCTCTGGTCGATTCGCCGCCGCCAGGACCTCCCCGAGCTCGCTCCACCCCAGCTCCTCCCACTTGCCCCACTAGATGCGCGCGAGTCCCAGCCACGTGTAGCACATCTCCGCCGTCGTTTTGGTCACCTGAGGGCGTTTTCCGAAGCCCTCCGCCGTCTCGGCCTCGCCGGCGACTCAACGCCGACGGGATTAGCCCTGTTGACCGGTGGGTTTGACCACTGACGTGGACTGGGTGGGCCCAGTTTGACTCCCCTGAGTCAATGACAAGTGGGCCCCCTCTGTTAACTAAATCAGATTAGTTTTAATTAAAGATAATTAGCTTAATTAACTACTGACACGCGGGACCCACCAGTCAGGTTTGAACTGGATGACAAAATTTATATATGAAAAATTATCAGAAAAATTCAATCTATCCATCTGTAATGGTTTCATGCATGACAAAACAAGTTTACCTTGTTGTTTAAGCAGAATAATGAAATGCACTATTAAGGCCAAGTTTAATGAGCTAATATTTGAATCTTTGATTCAAATGAGTTCATTCCTTTCTGTTATAGCTTTCATTAGGCCAAGACACATTCATATTGCCATCTCATAGCATGCATCATATTGTTGCATATCGTCATGTGTTGATTGTGTTCCGATGTGTTCTTCGTGGTAGGTTCTGCCTCCGAGGATATTCACGAGTATCCAACTGAAGGGCAGTATTCCATTACCACTCCATCAGGCAAGCAACCATTGATCATTCCGATACAAACCCATGTTCTCGCTTCTGCTCTTGTTTACTGCATTAAGACAACGCGATTCAAACGGCTGTGTGCTACGGTAGTTGAACCCTTATCCTCTGCACGACCTGTCATTGCCACAGTAACTAGATGAAACCCACTAGCATGTGTAGGAGTTGATTGACCATGTATGTGATCCCTACCTTGCTATGCCTGCTATGCTTAGAGTTGTGTCAGGTATGGTTCATCTGGGTGATGGGCTAGAGTGAAATGATTATGTCGGTAATGCGAGGGATGTGTGGAACATGTTTTGGTAAAGGTATCGATGAGAGGCCATGTAGGAGTACATGGTGGGTTGTTTCATTGAGGCCGTCCCTAAGAACTGAGATCTATATGTGTGATTTTAAGATTCAGCTACTACCATGCATTGGGATCCTTAATTGACCCTCTCGGCTTCTTAATCACCCTAGTACTCTGTCCAGGAGTTGCAAATAGTTTCTGGTGTTTGTAGGTTATGTGTTGGCGGCCGAGCGTAGCGCTGACCCTAGGGGTGGGCTATGTTGCGGTAGATACACCGTGGTCGGGTATGCCGGGCGCCCGTTTGGCGTCTCGGGACCATGTTCACATCGTTCGGGGCCGTATGTGGAAACCTCGGCCGGACTCCCTGCGGATGGAACCTGGATAGGCGATAAACCTGGACTAGAGACTTAAGTGTTTAGGTAGGCCATGGCCGACACCCTCGACGGGCTTCCGCTTGAAGGTTGCCGAGTACATGTCGTGTAAACGGCGGTAAGTGGTGAAAGCGTGTATGACGAAGTACACCCCTGCAGGGTATAAAACTATTCGAATAGCCGCGTCCGCGGTAAAGGACTACTTGGTTGCCTATACAGTTCATAGAAAAGTTAATGGATACTACTAAAAGACTCAAGATAAATGTGAGTACCGAGGATGGCCCTCTCATAGGATGACGAGGGAGGATCCCCGGTAGAGTATTGTGTTGGTGAGTAGTGGACTCGTGTGCGAAAACTATTTTACTGGTGAAGTTCCGTAGGATAGCTTAGCCAAGAGTCAAAGCTGGCTTGCTGCATTAACCCCACCACCTTCTTGAGAATGAGCATGTATAGTAGGTTCTGATGTAAGACTTGCTAAGTACCTTGTACTCATGTTTGCTTATTTATTGTTTCAGACGACAACACTGCCCCCTCCGATGGGTTTTATGTAGACCTTGATGTCGACGAGTGACTAGCCTCCCAGGTGGTGATCCTAGCCATGGAGGGCTCTATGTAGATAGACAGGCTTCGAGAAGCCTTCTTTCTTTCTAGAGTCTGTACTCAGACTAGTTGCTTCTGCATGTGCTTGTATGATTGTATGACTTGAGTGTCGGGTCATGTGACCCCTATCTGTATGACATGTTATGTATGGCTCTCTGGAGCCTTTAAATAAAGTACTTGAGTTGTAGAGTTTTGTTGTGATGCCATGTTGTATGTACTCATATCGGGCATATTGGGTGTATGATTGAAATGCTTGGTACGAGTGGGATCTGACAATCTAGTTGTTTATCCTTGATAGCCTTTCATATGGGGAAATGTAGTCTAGTGTTCCTCGAGCCATAGTAGTCCGCTACAGCCCGGTTCACCGGAGTCCGGCTAGCCCAGCACTACTGCTCAGGACGCTTGACTGGCCGGCATGTGATTCACTTCGTTCCTATGTCCGTCCCTTCGGGGAAATGTCATGCGGTGACTTCCGGAGTCCTGCCTAGCCTGCTACAGCCCGGGTTCCCCGGAGTCCTGTTAGCCCAGTGCTACAGCCCGGAATCACTCGCTGATGACCGACATGCTCGATGTGATTTATGTATGCCTGTCTCCATAGGTCTGTGCCGCTTTGGGTTCACGACTAGCCATTTTGGCCCGGGATCTCTGTCATATGCATGCTAGCGACACTATCATATACGTGAGCCAACAGGCGCAAATGGTCCTGGGCCATGGTAAGGCAACACCCATGGGATACCGTGCGTGAGGTCGCAAAGTGATATGAGGTGTTACCAGCTAGATCGATGTGGCTTGGAATCGGGGTCCTGACAATCAAACCCACAAAAATGACCTTTAAAGGCGTCATTCCAAGCGTAGAGGCCCATTACACAGGCTCAATTACACTGGAAGTGGTCTTCGGATCCCCGGATAACTTCGGAAGCGAAGAATTAATCTTTGATATAGTCCCGTTCCGCAGTGGTTATCACGCGCTGCTCGGATGAACCGCATTCGCTAAATTCAATGCGGTACCACATTATGCATACCTCAAGCTCAAGATGCCAGGACCTCGCGGAGTTATTTCAGTCAATGGAAACACAGAGCGCTCTCTCTGAACAGAGGAGCACACCGCGGCCCTTGCAGCAAAAGCGCAAAGCAGCCTCTCAAGGCAATCTACCAGTTCGGCGTTTCAAAACCCGGACACCTTCAAGCGCGCTCGGGGCAATCGGCAGACAGACCGCCTGGCGCGATCTGAGCTCGCGTAGCAATACGGCAGCCACCCCAAACCCAGTCCAACGGTGTTATTCGTGTCACGCGTACATAATTATGCATTAAAAATACCATGGGCATAGGAGGGGAGGGGGCACAACTGCTGCACGCCCCAAAACGCGGCCTAAACCGCACTAGGGGCTTCTCGTTTGGTTATTTTTCTTTTTCTTTCAGGACTTTAATCTCTGGAAACACTGTCCGACAGCTCCATTGCCGAACACATGATACAGCAACCAAGGAGGCAGACAACTACGTTATACAACGGAATTCCCAGGTTGATTACAGATTTCATATCATTCCTCAGCTCGCCCTTGGAAGGGACATAGTCCTACTCTTTTGCTTATTGCACTATATGTATCACTCTGCTTTAATGCAAATTTTTAATAAACAATGCATGACATTACGACTATTATTGCATTTTTGTTATATATATCTATGTGTTCATTAACGACGCCTTGCAACCGTACACTCTGGTACGGCCAATGCACCAGGGGCTTATGTACCTGCAATATGGTGTGAAAAGTCCGAACACTTTCACAAGTGCGGCACCCCGAACTTATAGCATTATATGCATCAGCTCCGAATCATGTCTTTGGTGAAATGTTGGGTTTGCCCGGCTCCTATGTTTTGGTACCTTACTTTCCGCTCTATCGGCTAAGGTAGCGCTAGGCGAACTACTGCGATTGTGCCCCGGTTCTGCCGGGCTGAGAACCTCAGTAGAGAAAGCTAAAACTGACTGTCATGATAAGGCGCGAGACTGGTCGCTGTTCGGCGAGGTTTTTTGAGTCCTTAAAGACTTATGCTGCTTAGGGTGAGGGGCCGGCTCTGCCCGGCTTACAGGCATGTATCGCGCCCCGAATTCGGTCTTCCGAACACCAGGGGCTTCGCCGAAATTTAAAATTATAGAATTCTATGGCTAAGTGAGAGTGATAAAGCATTATTAGTTCGGTTTCCTTGTCTGTTGTGTTGAGCACCTCCCTCGAAGGACCAAAACATGGGAACAAGAGTGCTCAGGTTTATCCCGAACACCCCAGCACTCGTGGCATGGGGGCAGAAGCCGAGGACTAGCCATCTCTCAGATTGGATAAACAGCCAAACAGAAGGTAATACTTTAAATTCACACAAGCGTTGCATAGCGAATACGATACAAGTTTTTATACATACAGGACAAAACGAGCAAGTCTCATTCAAATATTACATTTTGCGAACACTCATCCGCGATAAGACGGGCGCCCGGCAGAACGCCCTCGTAGTACATCTCGGGGTGGCGGTGCTCCTTACCCTCCGGCGGCCCCTCCTTGATCACCTTCACGGCGTCTAGCTTGACCCACTGCATTTTTACACGGGCGAAGGCCCGGCGTGCACCTGCAATGCAGACGAATTGCTTGACGACCTCCAGCCGTGGGCAGGCATCCACAAGCCGCCTCACCAGGCCGAAGAAGCTGTTCGGAAGGGCGTCGCCAGGCCACAACCAGACTATGAAGCCCTTCATGGCCTGATTGGCCGCCTTATGTAGCTCGGCCATCTGCTTCAGCTGGTCACTCATTGGCACCGGATGTTCGGCCTCAGCATACTGAGACCAAAACGGCTTCTCTGTCGAGCTTCCATCCTCGGCCTGGTAGAATAGTGCGGCATCGGACACACTGCGGGGCAAATCTACGAATGCTCCTGACGAGCTCTGGATTCGGGTAAGTAATCGGTAATTCACCTTTACATGCTTGCTTTGCATATAGAAAGCCTTACCTGCCGCTATCTTCTTCATTGCGTCGATCTCCTGAAGGGCCTTCTGGGCCTCAGCCTTGGCACTCTTCGCGCTCTCACGGGCTGCGGCAAGCTCAGACTCTCGCGTCTTCAATTCAAGCTCCAACGCCTCGTGCTTCGTCATGAGAGCCTGGAGCTCTTGCTGCACCTCGCCCATCCGAGCCTCGTGCCTCTCTCACTCGGTGCGCTCCTTGGCCGCTGTATCTTCGGCCTTGGTCAGCGCTTGCTTCAGGGTCGCCACCTCGGTCGTGGCCCCTGGCAAAACATACAATGATCCAGTCATTTTGCAATCGCGTCCTTTTTTATATACATATATCTATAGACGGGGTATTACTTACCTTCGTTCTCCTCGAGCTGCCTCTTGACAAGGCCGAGCTCTTTCTGGGACCCCTCGAGGGCCTCCTTCAGTACGGCGACCTCCGCAGTTAGTGCGGTGGACGCCAGCAACGAAGCCTGCATATGCATATTGACATACTTATATTAGACTCCTACGATATTATTTGATCCTCTGTTCGGCTTTTGTTTGTGAACACCGAACAAAGCATCAGGGGCTACTGTCTATGCGGTAATATTTCTACTACATTTTAAAACACTTACCTCGAAGCCTATTAGAAGGCTAGTACAGGCTTTAGTCAATCCGCTCTTGGCGGACTGAACCTTCTAGATCACCGCACTCATCATAGTGCAGTGCTCCTCCTCGATGGAAGTGCTTCGAAGCGCTTCCAACATAGTGTCCGGCGCCTCTGGATGGACAGAGGTCACCGGCACAGGCGTCTCACCCCCCTTAGAAGGGGACCACCTGCCCGAGCTCGGAACCGTTGGAGGGTCCGGCGCGGTGTTCGGCTGAGGGCCGAACTCGGAGCTCTCGGGGACCCCATCCCCTTGGCTCCCGGAGTCCGGAAGGTCGCCTTGAGGTGCCTCCGGGACTGCCCCCCTTGATCCGGTGCCTCTTAAGACAGCACCTCGGCGTCGTCGGCTGGATGAGGGGAGGTGGCGGTCAGGACTGGATCGCTATCCATGTCCGACGAGCCCAGGGAGCCGTCCGAGGATACCTCGATATTGGCTCGGGGCGGCCTGCACAATTGAGTTCGGCGTTACGGAAAGCAATGAGATAAAGGAATCCTATGGGTTACTTTGGTATCTGAATACTTACGATCTCCCCTGGGGCTTGGCCCTGGGCAACCACTCGTCTTCACTTTCGTCGGCGGCGGTGGAGCTGTCCGGAAGGAGCGTCCTTCCCTTCTTGGGCCCTCCGGCCTCCCCAGTTGGGGCGACCTTCCTTTTCTTGTGTTCCCCAGTCGGTGGGGGAGCCTCTTCTTCCTCTTCCTCGTCTTCGGGGGAAGAGTGCGCCGCAGAGTCATCGGATGGTGAGTTCGACGACGCCTGGCGTCGGGAACTCTTTAGAGCTCCCTTGGCCTTCTTGGTCTTCTCCGGCACCTTATAAGGGGCCGGAGTCAACATCTTCGCCAGAAGGGCGTCCGCAGGGCCTTCGGGCAAGGGTGTCGGACAGTCGATTTGTCTAGCCATCTTCTTCCAGTCCTGTTAACGGCACGGGAGTTTAGATCCCGCATAGAGTCAATCTGTATAAAAATAAGTATCCTGTGATGGGTAAAAACAACTTACCGTGCTGGCTTGGCGCTTCGCACTGAATCCGCGATCCTCATTAATGGGGGGAGGGACCTCGGCGCACTTGAATAGCACCCTCCAGGCATCTTCATGAGTCGTGTCGAAGAGCCTATTCAGAGTTCGGTGCTACGCCGGGTTGAACTCCCACAAGGTGAACTCCCGTTTTTGGCACGGGAGTATCCGGCGGACGAGCATAACCTGGACTATGTTGACGAGCTTGAGCTTCTTGTCCACCATGTTTTGAATACATGTTTGGAGTCCGATCAGCTCTTTTGAATTACCCCAGGACAGGCCCTTCTCTTTCCAGGAGGTGAGCCGCATGGGATGCCAGATCGGAACTCAGGGGCCGCTACCCATGCGGGCTCGCACGGCTCGGTGATATAGAACCACCCCGATTGCCACCTCTTTATGGTATCCACGTAGGTTCCCTCGAGCCATGTGATGTTAGGCATCTTGCCCACCATGGCGCCTCCGCACTCCGCCTGGCGGCCGCTCACTACCTTCGGCTTGACATTGAAGGTCTTCATCCATAAGCTGAAGTGGGGCCTGATGCGGAGGAAGGCCTCACACACGACGATAAACACCAAGATGTTGAGGATGAAGTTCGGCGCCAGATCGTGGAAATCCAGGCCGTAATAAAACATGAGCCCCCGGACGAAGGGATGGAGAGGGAATCCCAGTCCGCGGAGGAAATGGGTGAGGAATACCACCCTCTCATGGGGCTCGGGGGTGGGGATGAGCTGTCCCTCATCTGCGAGCCGGTGCATGATGTCGTCGGGCAGGTATCCGGCTCTCCTAAGTTTCTTGACGTCTCCCTCCGTGACGGAGGAAACCATCCACTAGCCTCCCGCTCCGGACATGGTTGGAGAAGGTTGAGATGGAAGTGAGAGCTTGGGCGCTAGAGCTCGATTGTGCGGGAGCGGATGAGCAAAGGAGGAAGATGGCGTGGATAGAAAGGTGAATCCTTATCCCTTTATATGGGTGGACAAAACTAAGCGTCCCCACTTGCCTGGTAAAACTTGCTTATCCCCCAAGCGCCATAATTAATGGCGTGTTTGGGTTACCCACGCCCGTATTGATGAGAATCCCGTAATAAGGGGACATGATCTCTGCTTTGACAAGACGTGTCGAAAAACTGCCTCGCGTTATGTGCGGGGCTGGTTAAAAGAAACGGTTCGAATAATCACCGGGCCATGACATAATGTCATGTTGCCAAAGCAAGCTAGTGGATTAGATCTACGAAAACATTATTCTCTCTACGGTGAAATGTGGAACTTATTTTGCAGGGTCAGACACTATCCTCGTATTCAAATTCTTCTGTGATGTATTCGGAGAAGGAACCCACCTTGCAATGCCGAAGACAACTGCGTGTTGGACTCGTCGTCATTGAAGCCTGGTTTAGGGGCTACTATGGGAGTCCTGGATTAGGGGGTCTCCGGATAGCAGGACTATCTCCATCGGCCGGACTGTTAGACTATGAAGATACAAGATTGAAGACTTCGTCTCGTGTCCGGATGGGACTCTACTTGGCGTGGAAGGCAAGCTAGGCAATACGTATATGGATATCTCCTCCTTTCTAACCGACCTTGTGTAACCCTAACCCTCTCCGGTGTCTATATAAACCGAGGGGTTTTAGTCCGTAGGACAACAATCACAACATACAATCATACCATAGGCTAGCTTATAGGGTTTAGCCTCTCTGATCTCGTGGTAGATCTACTCTTGTAACACCCATATCATGAATATTAATCAAGAAGGACGTAGGGTTTTACCTCCATCAAGAGGGCCCAAACCTGGGTAAAACTTCGTGTCCCGTGTCTCCTGTTACCATCCGGCCTAGACGCACAGTTCGGGACCCCTACCCGACATCCGCCGGTTTTGACACTGACAGCCCCCCTGACTACTGGGGCCCACCAGCTACATCTTCGCAGGCAAGGAAGTGCCTGACAGTCGGGACCCACCTGGTCGAAGCATACGTAGCGTTGTCATTCTGGTCGCGAACGTGTACGTACATATATACTAGTGGATGTAGAGGCGCGCACGTGTCGTAGTAGAGGCGTGTACGTGTCGTAGTAGAGGCATGCACGTAGCATGTACACGTACGTACAGCGGCCAGGGTGAAAGAAAGAAAATACGGCCACGTATGTGTACATACGGGCGGGGTCTCGAACGCCTACTCGTACATACGTATGGCCAGGGCTCGTGTACATGGCTGGGTCGGAACAGAGAAACAGCGTCATCGTCGTGTTCATGGGGAGGCAACGAAATGCGTCGTGTTCATGGGGAGGCAACAGAATGCATCATGTTCATGGGGAGGCAACGGAATGCGTTATGTTCATCATGAGGCAACGGAACACGTGGGAGCCAACCGGCTAGGTCGGAACGGAATGCATGGTCGTGTTCATCGGGAGGGCTTGGACGGAACAAGCGATGGAAACGAGGCCTAGCGTACCGCACAACGGAGGAAACGGACCTCCTACATTCGGAACGGGGTCCTGTTGATCGGGAGGGGTGTGGCGTACCGCAAAACGGAGGAAACGAACCTCCTACGGTCGAAACGGGGGTCCTGTTGATCGGGAGGGGTGTGGCGTACCACAAAACAGACGAAACGGACCTCCTACAGACGAAATGGGGGTCCTGTTGATCGGGAGGGGTGTGGCGTACCGCAAAAAGGACGAAACGGACCTCCTACGGTCGAAACGGGGGTCCTGTTCATCGGGAGGGGTGTGGCGTACCGCAAAACGGGACTCCGCGGGATACTGTTCATCTCCACCGTCGACCTCCTCCAGCCTCCACGGGCTACCGTCGACCTCCTCCAGCTTTCACGGGCTCCTGTTCATCCAGCCTCCACCGCACGCTACTCCACCGCAATTGTTCATCCACCCCTCCACGGGCACCCCTCCACCGTCTACTGTTCATCCAGCCCTCCACACCACGGGGTCCTGTTCAACCACCCCTCCACGGGCACCCCTCCACCGTCTACTGTTCATCCAGCACTCCACCACACCACGGGGTCCTGTTCATCCAGAGGCAACGCCACCGCTCACTGTTCATCCACCCCCCTGCAACGCTCACTGTTCATCCCACAGGCAGCATCGATCGGCTTCAGTTAGCAGCACTAGCGAAGGAATCGCTCGATCGGGTTCAGTTAACAGCCATCGATCGATCGCTCGGGTTCAGTAACGCATAGCCTGTAGTGCAATGCTCGGGTTCAATTAGAGCCCAACGCCTCGCTCGGGTTCAGTTAAAGCCAACGCCTCGCACACACGTGCATGCATGTACGAGAGAAATGCACATCGCTCGGCCACCGACCTCCCACCGTAACCGGGAACTCCCTAAAATTTTCCTCCCCTCGCTTCTACCATGATTTTTCTGTCTTGGATGGCCCAAAGAATGTCATGCAGCTGCGTCTCCGGCCCGCACAGGACGAAAAGCCCATTGTTTGTCATGATTTTTTGTCATAGAAGTAGGAGCCCACCACATCTATGATGATACCGGGTTTCATCACAATTATTGTCATAGAAGTGTCATATGTATGACAGTAAAAAATTTCGTTCCTCCCAAAATGTCACGGATGTGTCTTTTTTTATAGTGATAGCTATACAAGGGGCCATAGTATATTACTCTGCTGACGACGCAGATTTTGAAGATGCGCCAGCACCACCTATGTCGCAGAAGCAGAAGAAATCAAAGGCTTCAAAGCCCTCTGCTGCACTGACAGCTTCGCGTGCGAAGCCATTGGCCACTGCACCTCCTGAAACCAGTGTGCACTCTGAGGATCTGTCTCGTGTCTCGAAGAAGGCCGAGAAGACAAAGACAACCAAGATGCCCAAGAAGATTTCTGGGCATGAACTTACTCCAGCTGCCGTTCTGTGGAACAAAGATGAAACCATTGATCTGTCAAGCGACGAAGACTTTGGTGATGATGCCCTTGAACAGCTGATCAAGAGCAAGCAAGAGGCAGAGATCCTCAACAATCTGCCCATCTTTGACATTGACATTTTGAACAATTTCATTGATGAATGGTTCAATGATCAAAGCCTCAGTATTGATGACCTTCAACTGCCAATTAGCATAAGTGTCACGTTTCATGGAGCTATTGCCAATGAACTGGCCGTGGCTCAAAAAATCGTCGAATTGAAGAACAAAATTGATTTTGAAAAGGCATAGTTCAAGAAGAACATGGCAAAGCTCGGTGTGGCAGAAGTTCAAAGCTTCAAAGTGATGATGAATGAGATCAAGGAACAGTTTCACAAGAAGCGTGACAAAGAAAAAGGTTCAAAAGAGCGGATGAAATACTTCACCGAGAAATGTGTTCAAGCACACAATGAGGCAGAAAAGCGCAATGCACTTGGGTGTCCTGGCATTAATCCCAAGATGGCTGCCAAACAGAAGAAGAAGCCTGCTGTGGCCCAAACTGAAGCTTCAAGGAAGGAAGCACCTCGCATTGTCTTCCTTGCCAGCATGACAGGCTCGAAGCCTAAGGTCCCCGCAGGAGCTTCAAAACTAAAGAAGACAAGGGCAGCAAAAGCCGAAGCCAAGAAGCGCAAGCATAGGAATACTTCTAATGATGCTCCATCGAAGAATAAATTGAAGAAGTCTTCAAAGAAAGAGCGTGCGGCCTCTGAACCTCTTGTTGTCGAGCCCATCTCTGTTGCTCGTCCTGCCTCGACCAACCAAGAGCGTCAACTTGTAGTCCACGAGCCTGCTTTCATAGAGGCTCCTGAAACTGAAGAAGTACCAGCTGTTGACCCCATCACAGCTGAAGACATTGGTCAAGAAGACAATGTTGAAGATGATGAAGTCCTTCCTCAGATCGAACATCAACCAGTATCATCGCTTGTTCTCATGAACAGCAAACTCATCAGCATTGGTCGTTCTTTGACACCAATTGCTCAGGATGATTCGTGGGCTGATCGACCCCAACAAGACACCCCCGTTCATGATGAAACTCCCAGAACTCCAACACCTCAAGTCACCACTCTGGTGCTTGACGATGATTGCATGGTGCAGACCACTCCATCACCACAGGCGTCGCTAGCTTTCCGCAGGCTTTGCAAAGGCCCTAGGCCATAGGTCACTGTTGGGGAACATAGTAATTTCAAAAAAAAATCCTACGCACACGCATGATCATGGTGATGCATAGCAACGAGAGGGGAGAGTGTTGTCTACGTACCCTCGTAGACCGTAAGCGGAAGCGTTTATCAACTCGGTTGATGTAGTCGTACACCTTCACGATCCGTCCCGATCAAGTACCAAACGTAAAGCACCTCCGTGTTCAGCACACGTTCAGCTCGATGATGTCCTCGCCTTCTCGATCCAGCAAGAGGGGCGAAGTAGTAGATGAGTTCCGGCAGCACGATGGCGTGGTGACGGTGTTGGTGAAAAACAATCTTCTCAGGGCTTCGCCTAAGTGCTACGAAAACTATGACAGAGGATAAACTAGAGGGGATGGGTTTGCCGGCACACGGCTTAGTGTTTCTTAATTTGTCTTGGGTGCTATCCCTACCACTCTATTTATATGTTGAGCCTTGGGGTCAAAACTTGGAGTAAAAGCCTCCACAAAGTCAGTTTCACCCGAAATGCAAGACTCCTTCTCGGACTCCAGGGCCAGACGCCAGGGTTCCCGACGTATGGACCCAGACGCCAGGGACCCTAGCGTCTGGCCCCTGGACTCCGCAAAACATCCTTTTGTGCTTTCCAAAAACCTTGTGGGCTTTCCCCTTTGGCCCAAATAAAGTGTTCTCGTACCCAAACATTTCAGGAAACATCCGGAACCCCTTTCAGAGACCAAACACTATTATCCCATATATGAAACTTTATATCCGGACCATTTCGGAGTTCCTCGTCATGTCTGTGATCTTATCCGCAACTCCGAACAACATTCGGTTACCAACATACATAACTCATAAATACTATATCGTCGACGAACGTTAAGCGTGCGGACCCTACGGGTTTGAGAACTATGTAGACATGACCGAGACACTTCTCTGGTCAATAACCAATAGCGGAACCTCGATGCACATATTGGCTCCTGCATATTCTACGAAGATCTTTATCGGCCGAACCGCATAACAACATATGTTGTTCCCCTTGTCATGGGTATGTTACTTGCCCGAGATTCGATCATCGGTATCTCAATACCTAGTTCAATATCGTTACAGGCAAGTCTCTTTACTCGTTCTGTAATACATTATCCCGCAACTAACTCATTAGTTACAATGCTTGCAAGGCTTATAGTGATGTGCATTACCGAGTGGGCCTAGAGATACCTCTCCGACAATCGGAGTGATAAATCCTAATCTCAAAATACGCCAACTCAACAAGTACCTTCGGAGACACCTGTAGAGCACCTTTATAATCACCCAGTTACATTGTGACATTTGGTAGCACACAAAGTGTTCCTCCAGTAAACGGGAGTTGCATAATCTCATAGTCATAGGAACATGTATAAGTCATGAAGAAAGCAATAGCAACATACTAAACGATCAAGTGATAAGCTAACGGAATGGGTCAAGTTAATCAGATCATTCTCCTAATGATGTGATCTCGTTAATCAAATGACAACTCATGTCTATGGTTAGGAAACTTAACCATCTTTGATTAATGAGCCAGTCAAGTAGAGGCATACTAGTGACACTATGTTTGTCTATGTATTCACACGTGTATTATGTTTCTGGTTAATACAATTCTAGCATGAATAATAAACATTTATCATGAAATAAGGAAATAAATAATAACTTTATTATTGCCTCTAGGGCATATTTCCTTCAGTCTCCCACTTGCACTAGAGTCAATAATCTAGTTCACATCGCCATGTGATTTAACACCAATAGTTCACATCACCATGTGATTAACACCCATAGTTCACATCATCATGTGACCAACACCCAAAGGGTTTACTAGAGTCAATAATCTAGTTCACATCGCTATGTGATTAACACCCAAAGAGTACTAAGGTGTGGTCATGTTTTGCTTGTGAGAGAAGTTTAGTCTATGGGTCTGCCACATTCAGATCCGTATGTATTTTTCAAATTTCTATGTCAACAATGCTCTGCACGGAGCTACTCTAGCTAATTGCTCCCACTTTCAAAATGTATCTAGATTGAGACTTAAAGTCATCTGGATCAGTGTCAAAATTTGCATCGATGTAACCCTTTACGACGAACCTTTTGTCACCTCCATAATGGAGAGACATATCCTTATTCCACTAAGGATAATTTTGACAGCTGTCCAGTGATCTACTCCTAGATCACTATTGTACTCCCTTGATAAACTCAGTGTAGGGTATACAATAGATCTGGTGCACAACATGGCATACTTTATAGAAACTATGGCTGAGGCATAGGGAATGACTTTCATTCTCTTTCTATCTTCTGTCGTGGTCGGGCTTTGATTCTTACTCAATTTCACACCTTGTAACACAAGTAAGATTGCTTTCTTTGACTGTTCCATTTTGAACTAATTCAAAATCTTGTCAAGGTATGTACTCATTGAAAAAACTTATCAAGCGTCTTGATCTATCTCTATAGATCTTGATGCTCAATATGTACGTAGCTTCACCGAGGTCTTTATTCGAAAAACTCCTCTCAAATACTCCTTTATGCTTTCCAGAAAATTCTACATTATTTCCGATCAACAATATTCCATTCACATATATTTATCAGAAATGTTGTAGTGCTCCCACTCACTTTCTTGTAAATATAGGCTTCACCATAAGTCTGTATAAAACTATATGTTTTGATCAACTCATCAAAGTGTATATTCCAACTCTGAGATGCTTGCACCGGTCCATAGATGGATCGCTGGAGCTTGCACACTTTTTTAGCACCTTTAGGATCGACAAAACCTTCTGGTTGCATCATATACAACTCTTCTTTAAGAAATCCATTAAGGAATGTAGTTTTGACATCCATTTGCCAGATTTCATAAAATGTGGCAATTTGCTAACATGATTCGGACAGACTTAAGCATCGCTATGAGTGAGAAAATCTCATCATAGTCAACACCTTGAACTTTGTCAAAACATCTTTTTCGACAAGTCTAGCTTTGTAGATAGTAACACTACTATCAGCGTCTGTCTTCCTCTTGAAGATCCATTTATTTTCTATGGCTTGCCGATCATCGGGCAAGTCAACCAAAGTCCACACTTTGTTCTCATACATGGATCCCATCTCAGATTTCATGGCCTCAAGCCATTTCGCGGAACATGGGCTCATCATCGCTTCCTCATACTTCATAGGTTCATCATGGTCAATTAACATGACCTCCAAAACAGGATTATCGTACCAAGGACATGCCTCACGAGGAGGTGGCCTACATGGTGAACTACCTCTCAGACAACAAGCTCTTGGAGGATTGGCGGTTCGGCAAGGAGCCGTACTCCCGCGCCAACCCCCCGCCCGTGGTGAGTTGCCTTTTCTTTCTTTCTTTCTTTCTTTGGATTGTCTTCTTTCTTGCCAAGTTTGTTTTGACCAGTCGGCTTTGGTCAGAATCCCCTCCTCCATCCACCAGCCGGCACCTCGGGGCCGGCCCACGAGTTCCTTGCTGACTGGGCGGAGAGCGACGTCGACGACCCTGATCTGGGGGCGGCGGCTCTGGAGGACGACGCCGAGGGAGGAGGAGGAGCAGCAGGCGGCTCCAGGCCTTCGACCACTTTCGCCGACTGGCCTAACGATGATGCCGAGTGGGAAGTCGCCCCCCGCCATCGGCCAGGAGCCAGCCAGCCTGGCGCGGGCTCTTTTGCCGTGCCGGGCGCTCCGGGCGGCGGGAAGAAGCGTAGGGTTGTGCCGACTTTGTTCAGCAGTCGGCCGAAGAAACCCAAGGGTTCGGCCGTAGTGACCCGGCGGGACGAGGCGGCTGCGAAGGCCATCCGCTTCCGTAAGGAAGTGAAGAAGCCGCCGCTGGTCTCCGCGTGAGTATTCTGTCACAACGCTATATTCTTTCTTTGTGGCTTTGTCTGAGTCTTTTGCTTGCTCCCCTTGCTTCAGGGCTCCCCTCACTCTTGAGAGGGTCACCGCCGCCTCCGCCATGGGGTCAGCAGAGACGTCCGCCACCACCCGGCGGATTGACCCCGCTGCTGACCTCCGGGAGGCAACAGAGCGAAATGCGCAGTAGAAGCGCAATGAAGAAGAGGCCGCTCGCCTGGCGAAGGCGGAGGCCGATAGGGCGGAGGCCTCCGCCAAGAAGAAACCGGCGGAGGCCGAAGTCGTCGCCGCGACGAAGCGGCAGGCTGAGGAGGCCGCGCGCCGCCAATCGGCAGTGTTCGTCACCCCGCTAAACTCTGTGCCGCCGCCTCCGGAGTTCACGGGGCAGACTGGGGAAGCCGGCGGCGAGAACCCCGTCATGGAGAGGGAAGGCGACGACTCCTCTATGCCGGACGTGATCGTTCCGCCGCCGCCTCCGCCGCCGTCTGGGAGCCCGCAAGGCAAACAGCTAGCGGACCCTCTGGTGCCGCCGACCAAAGACGAGGCCGTGGCAAGGCTACTCCTCCAAGTCGGCTCGCCAACACGCCGCCGTCTGGAGAAGGCGACTTCGGCACCCCGCCCCCTGGAGGCCGGCACCGCCAGCTCGGCGATCCCAGACGCCGAAGCAACGAGCGCCGCGCCCATTGGGTGGGTGCGAGGAGGCGGCACAGGGCCGCTGAACCAGGCGCTTCTGGACGTACCGGGCGAAGCTTCGTGCTGAGGGCGACGCTCTCCACAATTGCACCAAGGCATACCTGGCATCGCGGGCAGCCGTCCGGGTATGTTTTTTCCTTTGGTCCTTGTTTTCTTGTTCCTCTCTGTGGGGGCGCGCCAGCACACCCACTAGGTGTAGTCCCTGAGTTTCAGGCTGGCTACTGAGCAGGTGGCCCGGAACTCCAATTGATGAACTCTGGGTATTAACTTTTTGTCTGAAATGCTTGTCACGGGATTACCACAACCTCCGTGTCACTGCCTTCAACCGAAAACGTTGAAGAGCTGGGCAAGCAGACCGCCGACTTGTCGAAGAGCCGGAGTAAGTCCTTTTTCTTCTTTGCGGGGGCGCACTAGCGCACCCGCGGGCTGTAGTCCCCGAGATTTGGGCCGACTGCTGAGCAGTCAGGCTGGATCTCCCCGGTGACCTTCTTTATTGATGACTTAATGCCTTCTTTCTTCCTTCTTTTCAGGAGCCAACATTGCTCTTCAACAGCAGCTGAGCGAAGCCAACTCCGCATTGCGCGCCAAAGGGGAGGAGTGCAGCAAGCTCGCCACAGAGCGCGATATGCTGGCCACACAATTGGCAGAGCAGAGGAAGCTGCTTGCGAAGACGCGGAGGGAGGCAAAAGAGACGGAAACCGCCCTCCTGGCCGAGTTCGCGAGCGAGCGCTCCTCCTGGTCTGACAAGGAGGCGATGCTGGCCTCCGGCTTCCATGAGATTGAAGACATCGTTGATGGTGAGTTTCTTTGCTTTCTTTCTTCGAGCTGCCGATTATAAGTCGTGCCGACTCCTAGTTTTTGACTTGCTTCTTCGTTTCTTCCATCTTGGCAGACTTCTTTCCTGGGCACTCGCAGGCCGCCATCCAAGCCATCGAGGCTGACCATTAAGCTCGGAGGGCGGAGGGCGAGAGATCGTTGCCGACGCCCCCCGAACCCTTGACGAGCACATCCTGAGCATCGAGGCTCGCCTTCGGCCGACTCACCGGATGCTGCGCCGGCTTCAGCGTGTCGGTGCCCAGGCGATTGCCGCCCTATGGCCAGATATGCTGGCTCCGTGCACCCCCAGCCTGACGGCCGACTGGCTAGAGGTCGCGGCTAGTCGTCTTGAGGCCTGGAAGGGCTCTTCGGCCCGAGCTGGAGCGCGCCGGGCCTTGGAGTTCGTCAAGGCATGGTATCCGGGGCTGGATCTAGACCGGCTGGCCACGCTTCGGTCGGAGGCCCAGCCGGAGCTGGCAGCTGCGAAAGACGCCCTTGTCAAGCGTGTTGTGGTGATCGCGGAGTACACCGACACCAGCATCTTCGTCCCCGAGCGGTCTGAATACAGCGAGGAGGTACCGCCGGAGTGGTTTGGGATGAACCCAGACTACGGCGAGGACTCGGCGGAGGTGATTGGCTCCGGCGTCGAGGAGGAAGGAGAGGCGGGGGACGGAGGTGAGACGAAGGCACCAGAAGACGGAGCAGACGGCCAGCCTCAGGTCGACCGCGCCTCCAGCAATGAGCCACATGCGATCGAGCCGACTGCCGCCGGAGGCGATCAAGCCGAGACTACCCAGCCGGCCGCCCCGACGCCTGAGGCTGCCGCCTCCTCCGACCCTCCGAATCCGTCTACAGCTTCCTAAGCTGCCGCCTTATCTTTATTTTATCTGCTTTAGTAGTCTTTGAAGAACTTGTTAATTCGCACAATTCCACCCGCGGGGTGTATTTTGAACTTCTGCTCGAAGATTCGGCCAAGGGCCTACGTTATGTAAATATATTTATCCGAGTTCTATCTTTTCTTGCTCATTGCTCTTTTGGATTTTTTTTTCCTTTGCCGCTTTCTCTTAGTTGCCTGCCTTGCCAATCGGACAGCCGCTCTGCAGACTGCCGCTGGATCAAATGCTTGGCTACTTTGGGAAGGCAAGTACTTAGTCGTTTCTAAAATTTTTTGAGCAAGTTGAATAGAAGGCGGCAATCCCCAGGCTGACTTGTCGAGCCCAGTGCAAAGCGGCATAACAAAGAGTAACATACTTGTAGGCATAATTTTTATCATACAGACAAAAGAGGTCAGTCCCCGAGCTCGTCTCGGAGGGGCCGAAGTCTTGGTACTTCAATACAAAAGGTAGCGTGGTACATACTACATCAACTGTAAAATCTTCGGAGGAGATTTGCATTCCATGGCCGCTCTGTCTCCTTGCCAGAGTCGTCCCTCTTGCATGCTCGGGGCTTCTGAGCGTCAATCAGGTAGTAGGAGTCGTTGCCCAGTACTTTGCTGATGATGAAAGGGCCTTCCCAAGGCGCCGACAGCTTGTGCTGGCCGGTTGTTCGCTAGATCAGCCAGAGCACAAGGTCGCCTTCTTGGAAAGATCTTGGCTTGACCTTCCTGTTGTGGTATCGATGCAGGCTCTGCTGGTAGATGCTGGACCGGCTGAGTGCCAACAGCCGGCCCTCTTCCAGCAGATCGACGCCGTCTTGTCATGCTTCTTCTGCTTCCTCCTTGGTGTACATGGTGACTCGTGGGGAGTCGAACTCTATGTCCGTTGGGATGACGGCTTCGGCACCGTAGACGAGGAAGAAAGGCGTGAAGCCAGTTGACTTGTTTGGAGTCGTGCGCAGATTCTAGAGGACGGATGGTAGCTCGTCGATCCAACAGCCAGCCGAGCGCTCCAGAGGCTCGATCAGCCAAGGTTTGATGCCAGATAGGATGAGGCCGTTTGCTCGCTCTGCCTAGCTATTGGACTTTGGGTGGGCGATGGATGCTAGGTCCAATCGGATGCCCTGTGTTGCGCAAAAACGGGCCAAGGCGCCTTTTGCAAAATTTGTAACGTTGTCGGTGATGATGATGTGTGGTATGCCGTACCGAATTGTGATATCAGAGATGAAAGTCACGACAGTCGGACCGTTCAGCTTCTTGATTGGCTTCGCTTCTATCCACTTGGTGAACTTGTCCACTGCGACAAGTAAGTGAGTTAAACCACCTCGTGCTGTCTTGAATGTTCCCACCATGTCTAGACCCCAAACTGCGAAAGGCCAGGCAATGGGGATGGTCTTGAGTGCAGATGACGGCTGGTGCGGCTTGGAGCTGAACTTCTGGCACCCTTTGCATTTTTGGACCAACTCCTTGGCCTCTTCTAAGGCAGTCGGCCAGAAGAAACCGTGTCGAAAGGCTTTGGCGACGAGTGCTCTTGAAGCCGCATGGTGGCCGCACTCGCCTTGATGGATGTCTTTGAGAATTGCTTGGCCTTGCTTTGGCTCTACGCTGCGCTGGTAGACACCAGTGACGCTGCGCCTGACCAGCTCTCTGTTGACTATGGTGTAGGCTACCGCCCGGCGTTGTACTTGCTGAGCTGAGGTCTCATCAGTCGGTAGCTCTTTGCTCACCAGGAATTTGAGGATGGGCTGGGCCCATGAGGGTGCTGCTATTTCTTCGACTGCCAAAACTGTGACTTGGACGTGGGCGGTTAGGCTGGGAGGCGGCGGGTTGGAGTCAACAACCGCTTGTTGGGTTAATGAAGTCCCCAGGCCGACTGGAGCGGCCCTTGGGTCGAGTTCTGGAGTCTTCGAGTCCGCCGCCGCAGTCCCCGGGCCGGGTTCGACTATGGCAGCTTTGGAGCCATCTGCCAAAATCCCCGTACCGTCTGTCGGGGCTCTGGAGTCGGATCTGACGTCTTCGGGAGGAGCCAGCACAAAGATGGAGTCTGATTCTGGTGAAGGCTTGACGGACGGCTTGAGGAGGCGTTGAAGGGCAATGCCGGATGGTATTGCTTGAAGGGTAGATCCGATTCGTGCCAAGGCGTCTGCTTGGTCGTTGTCGTTTCTTGGCACATGGAGGAACTTGCACCCTTCGAAATACCCGCTGAGTTGCTGCACGAGGAAACGGTAACTCGACATGTTTTCATCTTTCGCGTCCCAGTCGCCAGATGACTGTTGGACCACTAAGTCTGAGTCACCATAACACAAGATCCGGCGGATGCCAAGTTCTTTGGCAAGCCGAAGCCCGTGAATGAGCGCCTCGTACTCGGCGACGTTGTTGGAGGCGGCAAAATGGATTTGTAGTGCGTATTTGAGCTTGTCGCCTTTAGGAGAGGTGAGCACAACGCCGGCTCCCAAGCCGGTGCACATCTTGGAGCCGTCAAAATGCATCCGCCAAAGGGTGGAGTCAGGCGCTGGAAGTAGGTACTGGGTCTCGGCCCAGTCGACGAGGAAGTCGGCCAGTGCTTGTGACTTGATGGTGGTGCGGGGCTGGTAGTGGATGGTGTAGGGAACCAGCTCTATGACCTACTTGGCCACTCGGCCAGAAGCATCTCGGCTTCTGATGATCTCGGCAAGTGGGGCCGTGCAGACCACAGTGATCGGATGCTCTTGAAAGTAAGGCTTCAATTTCTTGGCCGTAAAGTGTACGCCATAGCACATCTTCTGGTAGTGGGGGTAGTTCTACTTGGAGGTCGACAGTACTTCGCTCAGGTAATATACCGGTCTCTGGATAGGTAGTGCCTTGCCTTCCTCCTTGCGTTCCACTACAATGACCGTGCTGACTACCCGGCTGGTGGCGGCGATGTACAGGAGCATAGGTTCCTTGGGAGTCGGAGCCGCCAGGACGGGTGGAGTAGTCAGCATCTTCTTCAACTGGAGAAAAGCTTCGTCCACCTTATGGTTCCACTCAAAAAAAGTGGTCTTCTTCATGAGTTGGTATAAGGGGAGAGCATTCTCGCCCAGCCGACTGATGAATCGGCTGATGGACGCCAAGCAGCCGGTGAACGTTTGCACATCCAGCAGTCAGCTGGGTACCTCCATTCTCTCAATGACCTTGATCTTTACAGGGTTGCACTCTATGCCGCGTTCAGAGACCAGGAAGCCAAGGAGCTGGCCGGCTGGTACCCCGAAAACACACTTCTCGGGATTGAGCTTGATCTGGAATCGGCGCAGGTTCTCAAAGGTCTCCTTAAGGTCTTCCAGCAGTGTTCCATGATTTTCCGTCTTCACCACCACGTCGTCCACGTAGACGTGGGCGTTCCTGCCGAGCTGCTTGAGGAGGCACTTCTGCATGCAACGCTGAAAGGTGGCGCCGGCATTCCTTAAGCCGAACGTCATGGTGAGGTAGCAGAAGGCTCCAAACGGCGTGATGAAGGCGGTCTTCAGTCTGTCAGCCGAGTTCAGCTTGATCTGGTGATATCCTGAGTATGCATCCAAAAAACTCAACAGCTCGCATCCGACTGTGGAGTCTATCACCTGATCAATTCTTGATAGAGCAAACGGGTCCTTGGGGCAGGCCTTGTTGAGTCTCGTGTAGTCAATACACATTTGCCACTGCTTGTTCTTCTTCAGTACCAGGACCGGATTTGCTAGCCATTCTGGAAAGAATACTTCCATAATGAAGCCGACTGCTAGGAGTCGGGCTATCTCTTCTCCGACAACTCTTCTCTTCTCTTCTTATAGGCGGCACAGGGGCTGCCTGACCGGCTTTGCATCAGATCGGACATGTAACTTGTGCTCGGCGAATTTCGTCGGTACACCTGGCATGTCTTTGGGGGACCATGCGAAGATGTCCCAATTCTCACAGAGGAAATCGACGAGCTCGCCTTCCTATTTGCTGGCGAGGTTCGCGCCTATGACAGCGTACATCTCTGGGTGCTCCGGAACCAAGGGTATCTTCTTTGTCTCTTTGGCCGGCTTGAACAAACCCTCAGCCTCCGACTCCTTTGGGTTGGGTGATACCTCTGGCTGCTTGCTGGCCATCGCCACAACTCGCTCAAGGAGCCGCTTCTCGGCCGCGATTACCAGGGACTCGGCCAGCCGACTGCTCTCAGCCGCGCATGCAGAAGACTTCCGGTAGTCGCCGGCCACAGTCAGAATTCCCCTGGAACTGGGCATCTTCATCTTGAGGTAGGCGTAGTGGGGGACCACCATGAACTTGGCCAAGGCGGGTCGGCCGAGTAGCGCATGGTATGGGCTCTCAAGGTCCACCACTTCAAACCAAACCGACTCTCAGCGGAAGTGATCTTTGTCTCCAAAGAGGACGTCCATCAGGATCTTGCCAATTGGTGAGCAGGAAAGCCCAGGAACAATGCCGTGGAACACAGTCCGGCTGTTCTGAAGCTGTCTTTGTTTGATTCCTAACTTCTCCATGGTGTCCTTGTACAGGATATTGATGTTGCTGCCTCCGTCTATCAGAACTCACAAGAAACGTGCGGCTCGTCTATCCGTAGCAAAGGTGGCGTCCAAGACCAAGGCATAGGAGCCCGGACTCGGCATCACCTCTGGGTGGTCAGCCCTGCTCCAGATGATGGGCTTCTCGGACCAGTGCATGAACTCTGGTGTCTCTGATGCTACTGCATTCACCTCTTGTCGCTGCAGCCGCCTGCTGCATCAATCATCGGCCATACTGGTAAACACCACGTAGGCTCCGTGTTCTTCAGGGTATTCGTCTTGTACTGCACCGACTGGCCTGACAGCCGGCTGCTGGGGCGGAGGCGGAGGCGGCTGCCCAGCAGGCGGGGGAGGCTGGAGGCCGTCTCCCTTGGCGATCCTGGTGAGCCAGTGGCACTTCCGGGTGGTGTGATTCAACAGCTTTGCGCCGCTATGTGAAAGTGCGTTATATCGACTAGAGGGGGGTGAATAGGGAATTTTTATGAAAGTCTTCAAAACGTGAAGGTTATGAAGACAAACAGTACAGATATGCCAATCACTTAAGCAGCGGAAGTTAGATTACACTAGGCAAGCCATGGTCAAGTATTCAATAGAGTAAAAACACAAGACAAGTAGCTGCAGTGTAATCAGGATCAGGTAGGAAGAAGTTATGAAGCCAAACAGATCGTACAGTTATGTTGTGAAGACAGAAGATAAAGCAAGCATGCAATGGCTTCACAGTGTGTAACAGAAAGTAAAAGGAAGTGAAGATGAAACCAGTGACACGCTGAAGACAATGATTTGTTGGACCAGTTCCAGTTGCTGTGACAATTGTACGTCTGGTTGGAGCGGCTAGGTATTTAAACCAAAGGACACACAGTCATGGACACCCAGTCCTGAACACGCAGCTCAGGACACCCAGTCCTCACCGTTTTCTCCTTGAGCCAAGATCACACAGACCTCGCCCAATCACTCTGGTAAGTCTTCAAGGTAGACTCCCAAACCTTCACAGACTTCGTTCACTGGCAATCCACAATTTCTCTTGGATGCTCAGAACGCGACGCCTAACCGGCTGGAGGATGCACAGTCCTCAAGTGTAATAAGTCTTCAGATCACTCAGACACAAAGACTTAAGTGATGCCCAATTTACTCTGGCTCTAGGTGGTTAGGGCTTTTCTCCTCGCTAGGAATTTTCTCTCAAAGGCTTCGAGGTGGGTTGCTCTCAAACGACAAAAGCCGTGCACTGAAATCTGAGCAGCCAACCATTTATGGTTGTTGGGGTGGACTATTTATAGCCACTTGGCAACCCGACCTGATTTGTCCGAAATGACCTTGGGTCACTAAGGAACTGACATGTGTACCAACGGTCAGATTTCGAACTCACACGGCAACTTTACTTGGGCTACAAGTAAAGCTGACTTGTCTGACTCTGGACAAGATTTTCTCTCATAGTCTTCGCTCGAAGACATAGGATTTGAATTAGGCATCACTTCAGTCATCCTGACTGGTTCTCTTGGACCCCACTTAACAGTACGGTGGTTCCTATGACACAACATAAATGAAGTAAAACTACAAAGGATCTAAGTCTTCGAGTTCCATCAGCTTCATAGGGAGTCTTCACACGTCATTGTCTTCAATATGAATATCTTCATAAACCACCATTGTCTTCAATGTCTTCGTACATTTTTAGGGGTCATCTTTGGTAGTGAAACCGAATCAATGAGGGACTTCTACCTGTGTTATCCTGCAATTCTCACAAACACATTAGTCCCTCAACTAGGTTTGTCGTCAATACTCCAAAACCAACTAGGGGTGGCACTAGATGCACTTACAATCTCCCCCTTTTTGGTGATTTATGACAAACTAGTTGAAGTTTTCAACGGGGAATATAATTTGTGAAATTGTAAAGGAATTGTCTTCATAAGCTGCAAGGGCTCCCCGTGAAGATGTGCATATAAGTAATTTGCTTTTGGAACGCAAATGCACATGGCAGGTTGTACTTGTGGAAATCCACTTCAACTTATGATGACAATCCACCATGCATGTAAAAGTATATGAAGAGAATGACATGCATAATGAAAAATGGACGTCTGCGAAATGATATAAGTGCGGAAATTATGGTCGTACATACGGAATTTATCTTCGCAAAAACATAGTGGCAAACAAGTAGCAGACGACCATCAAGTTTAAGTGTTACAACTCAAAGAACCAAATGTAGCAAAACGAGAGTTGTAAGAACGAAGCAAAATGTAGCAAAATATAAAGCACCCACCCATATTGACCCGCTTGAAGACTATAAATATCATATGCTTCTCCCCCTTTTGTCAGTGATGACCAAAAAGGTTTGAAGACATAGAGTTTTCTACGCGTGCCCAGGCGCAGCAGGGTCGGTGGAGGCGTTTGGTGGTGCTGAAGAGCTTGGTGCAGGGTCGACACGCGCTGAAGGAGGTGGTGGTGATGTAGCGTCGTCTTCTTCCTCAATGATTCTTGCAGTCACGGTGGCAGCACAGGAAGAGAACTCAGAATCTTCAAGGGATGGAGTTCCGCGCAGCACAGCTCTTCTGGGGGGTGTGGAGTCAAACTTGAATCTCTCTCTGAAGCCATCCTCTTGAAGTTCAGCTTCAGTGCACATCATGGTGAGGCCTTTCCAAGTGCGGCGACAGGTTTCGTGTGTGACGAATGCATTCTTGGTGGCCAGATTTCTGATGCGATTGACGTCTTGCATGATACTTCTCATCTGCCTCTTGAGCCAGTCATGATGCCTATCTTGCTTTTGGTGAAGAGCCACAAGAAGTTCTCGGTCATTGAGTGCACGAGCGCGTTTCTTGGGTCTCGGTGCAGCTATGCTGTCAGTGGCTTCAGTTGATGCAGGGGCACGTGTGGTGCCAGCCATTGGATACACTCTTGAGATGGCTTCAACACCTTCATCATTCTGAGTGAAGCTCTGGTGTTCTGCATTCTGAAGACTTAATGGTTGCTTGGCAGGCTCAGGATATATTGCTTCAGCAGAGGTGTCCACATCGGGTAAGAAGATCCTATGGTTGCGGGCTGAGGGCTGATAGGAGATAGCAGAGTGAAGCTTGATTAGCCTCATAACCCAAGGAGCATAAAACTTCAAACCAAAGAGATCTGAGCCAGACGCTGCAAGTTGGCGTATAAAGAGATCCTGTGTGTTGAAGCATTTGCCATGCAGGATACAGAAGATGAGAGTCTTCATTGCACCTTCAACCTTGGCATATGGAGAGTGCCCCTTAATGGGCCATAGAGTCCGCCTGACGATGTGATATATGGTTCTGGGCAGGTACTCTAAGTCTTCAACAAAGAACTCAGTTGGATAAGGTGCATCATGAGGCAATGGCTTCATCATTGAGAGCATCTGACTCATATTTGGCTTAGGCCGCTGGAATATGCTCGCAATTGCTTCAGCATGGAGTTGGCAGCCTTCTTCGAAGAGTTCGCCAGGAGTGGGTAGGCCGGTAAGCTCAATGATATCGAATGCATTAGCTTCATGATGGACATTGCCGGTCATCCACTCCAGGACCCAAGTCTTCGGATCACTGTTATAGCCTTTGATATGCAGGGTGGCATAGAATTGGAGCGGAAGCTCTTCATTCCAGTGCTCTTCATCGGTGATAAACGGCAGCAGACCTACTTGCTTGAAGCAATCCAGTGCTTCTTCCAAACCAGGCAGACCAGCAACAGCTTCAACCTCAAGGCGCTGGTGAGGAAAGATGCGGCCTTGGTTGTATAGGATGCATGAATAATAGCTGTGTTGTGGGTAGCTCCAGAACCTATCTGATACAATCCGTTCCCTTGAATAAGGGTTCGTGGAGCTGTTGAAGAACGTATTATCTGCCCTGAAGCTGTTGATGTTGAAGGAGCCAGGAGCTGATGCAGGACCTGGGAACCTTGGCAGTCGTGGGATCGGCTTCTGGACCTGGGGCCTGTGCGCAACATGATAGTTGAATTGTGGACCGGCAGCAGACTCAGGCACGGAAGGTTCAGGTGCAGTAGCTTCAGTGTCTCTTGAAGCTGTGGTTGGGAAGGTCTCCATAATTGCTTTAGTGTTGGTTGTGGCGGCCTCAATGTATTCAGCCTCAACACGTGTAGTGAGAGGGACGGATCCAGGTACGTTCTCCTGGAAAACTGCTTCTTGTTGGTGCGGGGGAGATGGAGCTTGAGGTTCTTCTTCAATATCTTCGGCGGATGCAGCCGGAATGTTGTCAGCAGCCTGAGCCCTTGGCCCTTTGCGAAGCCTACGGAATGTGGGCGACGCCGGTGGAGTTGCAGTGGGCTGGGGCTCATTATCTTCCTCCTGTGGGCGATCTGCCCACGATGCATCTTGTGTGATTGGTGTCAATGGACGACCAATGCTGATCAGTTCGCTTGTCTCAAGCTGAGGAAGGGCTGTATCACCTTGTACATTGTCTTGGAGACCAATGTCTTCAGCAGCGTTGGGGTCGGCTGCTGGAATGTCTTCAGCGTGCGGAGCCTTTGTGAAAGCAGGCTCATGCACTGTCAACTGACGATCTTCGTCGGGATAGCGGACGGAGAGGGGTTCGACTATCAAGGGCTCTGTGGGAGCAGCCCGAGATTTCTTGGTCTTGCGCTTCTTGATGGTGGGGTCAGAAGGAGAGGCTTCAGAGTGTTTCCTCTTCCTTGCTTCAGCTTCGGCTGTCCGTGTCTTCTTGAGCTCTGAAGCGGTTGACCGGTTCTTTGGCTTCGAGCCAGTCGTAGCAGTGGGGAAGACAATCGGAACAGCTTCTTGCCTTGGTGCCTCTGGTTCAGCCACAGCAGGCTTCTTCTTTTTCTTCGCGGCCATCCTGGGGTCGATGCCGGGATGCCCAAGTGCCTTGCGCTTCTCGGCCTCATTGTAGGCCTGCACACAACGATCAGCTAGAGTCTTCATTCGCTCCCGCGAACCCTGAGCTTCTACACGTTTCTTCAGAAAGTTTTCCTTTAACTCGTGCAACATGATCTTGAAGTCCTTGACTTCTTGGACGCTGAACCTGGCCATATTCTGCTTGAACTGAGCCTTTTCAAAATCAATTTTCTGCTTCAGTTCAACAATGCGCTGGGCAATTGCATGTTCTGAAGCAATAGTGCCTTGGAAGGCGACGCTGAGGCCAATGGGCAGCTGCAGATCATCGAAGCTGATATTTGGTGTAGCAAACCACTCATCGATGAAGTTGTGGATGATTACTACATCAAACAGAGGCAGATTGTTGAAGATTTCAGCCTCCTCCTTGCTCTTGATGAGCTGCTCAAGAGCGTCATCTCCAAGATCTTCGTCGTTGGACAGATCAATGGTTTCGCTGCGCAGAATGGCAGCAGCTGTGAGCTCTTTGCCTGTGTGTGGCTGAGGCTTCTTTGCTTCCTGGGGCTTGGAGACTCGAGATAAGTCTTCAGACTGCGCACTGGCTTTAGGAGGCACAGTTGCCAATGGCTTCGCCCTTGAGATTTTGGGTGAAGGGATCTTCTTTGAAGCTTTTGGCTTCTTTGCCTGCTTTGGCTTCAGTGCAGCAGGCGCTTCATCAGATTCCGAGTCAGCAGGAGGGTCATTGACAGTAGTCCCTTGGACTAAGATGCGGGTGATGAGGCCCTCAAGATTTGCATACGGACCGATGATATTGGGGTCGGCCTCACGTGTGCCATCTGCCCTTGGTGCGGAGGGACCAGGGTTGAAGTCTAAACCCAATTTCTTCTTGTTGTGCTTCGCAGACCTTTGGGCAAACTAGAAGTTGCGCTTGAACAGATTGTCGTCACGACACCAGAGTAGTGACGACGGATGAGCATCAGCAGGCTGTGGTCCTCTGACCATGCATGGATAGAAGCCTTGAGCAATGGCTTCGTCTCTGGACCTGGCCACGAGATTTTTGTATAGTATGTCTCCCCATGGTCTCTTGATGGCGCTTTTCTCAGCGTACTCCTTGGTGACGAAGCGGTATTGGAACCATTGCTCCGCCCAATAGCGTCGAATCCATTGGATTCTTGTCTTGTGCTGATTGTAATCCTCTTCAGGATCTGTATTGTACAGCTCTAAGAGGTAATCGGGCAGATCTCTTGATGTTTCCCCTCGACGCTTTCTGCCACCCTTCCTTGCTGGTTTTCTGCTGCCATGAAGCTTAACTTGGAAGGCTTCAAAATGTTCAAAGGCTTCAAAGGTTTTCTTTTGCTGGACCAACAGGAACTGGCTTCAGGAGAATTGATGTGACGTTGTAAGAACTCTGCAAATGAATGCAGACTATGAGAACAAAAAGATTCTCCCACGGACATATACCTGTGACAGCATTAAGGTGCGAGGGAAGGGGAAGAGGTCATATGCATTCTCAGAAGATTTTGAAGATAAATCAGTTTAGAAGATATTGACCTCATCATGTGAAGACATTCACTTATAGAAAAGAAGTTGGTTCCAGATTTGTACGAACCCATAGATCGGTACAAGTGAGGAATCTAACTACTTCATGAAGCACAAGTGAATATACTAGGCAAGTTATGAGATGCAGACTGAGACAGTTCTAACTTGTGTGAATAGAAACTTCTTATGGCAGAAAGTGACCGAATTATAGGATCAAAAGAGGCTGTAAAAAGAGGTTTTATTTACCACACTTGGAACTGCTAGACGGAGTGGGAGATGAGGCCGAGCAGTTCGATCCTCCGTGCCCTAACTTGGTGACGGAAGACACCTACGGCGACGGTGGAGAGAGTGATGTCCGCGGTCGGCGTGAAAACGGCGTCGGAGAGGTTGCGGCAGTGAAGCGCTTCGTCGCCGGCGTCGTCGAGAGCTATCGGTGGCGCTAGGGTTCGTGCGAGGGTGGAAGAAGAGATAATGACCGCAGTGAATTGTGTATTTATAGGGATAGAGGCGGCATTGCGCTATTACTCAGGTGCCCCTGGCGATTCGCATCTGAACAGCACGTGGCCATCATGCGGTATTTTGGGGGCAGTTCCACATCCCACGCATGCCTTGATTGTCGGGTGTCGTTCCTACTTCTCCGGATTTCTTGTTGATGAAAAAGCATTGAAAACGGTTTTAAAGTTTGTCTCTGTGTCTTCTGCTGACAAGGATGCAGTGAAGACATTCGACAGTTTCAATAGAATGCATACGACTTGGAGAGATAGGGTTTGAGGTAGGAAGCATGGAGAGGTTAGGGTCCGATCACATTCACTTAGTTCAAAACATTCAAACAAGAAGACATAGCTATAAGTGAATGCTGTAGAGGACAGAACACCAGTACATATATATATATATAATTAACGCAGTGAAGATAATCATGAAGACAAATTGATTGAAGCCAAACCAAATGTGAAGACATTGCGAGGTAACGCCATGAGTGAAACACTTCAAATAGAACGTTTGGTGGTGGCGTTACCCACCGTATAGGAAGTATTAGACTTAGACACGGCGCACAATTATCGTGGCGCTCCGAAGTCAAATTCCATGTTAATGTATTCACACTTAGAATGTATGTCTTCATTGATGGAAGATATACGTTACTTCGTGTGTTGCACATCTAAGTCATCAACATGCATAAGTGTTAGGACGTGTGCCTGATCACTGGACATTTGAGGATTCCAAGATATTTAGCTCACACCGTAACTTGCAAAATCTCTTATCATCCAAGGGCTTGGTGAAGATATCTGCTAATTGCTCTTTAGTCTTGACGTGTATGATATCAATATCTTCCTTTGCAACATGATCTCTGAGAAAATGATGACGAATTTCAATGTGCTTTGTCTTCGAGTGCTGAACTGAGTTGTTGGCGATCTTGATGGCGCTTTCGTTGTCGCAGTAAAGTGGCACTTGCTTCAGATGAATGCCATAATCCTTGAGGGTTTGCTTCATCCATAGAAGCTGAGCGCAGCAGGATCCAGCAGCAATGTATTCAGATTCAGCAGTGGAGAGAGAGACACAGTTCTACTTCTTTGAAGACCAACATACAAGTGATCGGCCCAGAAAGTGACATGTGCCTGACATGGACTTCCAATCAACCTTGTCACCAGCGTAATCAGCATCCGAGAATCCAACCAGATCAAACTCTGAGCCCTTTGGATACCATAACCCTAGAGTTGGGGTGTGAGCCAAATATCGAAGAATTCGCTTACATGCTAAGTGATGCGACTCCTTTGGTGCCGCTTGGAATCGAGCACACATGCAAACACTAAGCATAATATCTGGCCTAGATGCACATAAATAAAGCAAAGAACCAATCATGGAGCGGTATACCTTTTGATCGAACTCTTTACCATTGTCGTCAGGACCCAGATGATGTTTGGCTGGCATTGGTGTTGTGAAACCTTTGCAGTCTTGCATACCGAACTTCTTCAGGCAATCTTTGAGATACTTCTCTTGAGATATGAAGATGCCATTGCGTTGTTGCCGTATCTGAAGACCGAGGAAGAATTTCAGCTCCCCCATCATAGACATCTGATATTGCTCTTGCATCATATATCCGAACTCCTCACTGTACTTCTGATTGGTGCAGCCGAAGATAATGTCATCCACATATATTTGGCACACAAACAGTTCACCATCATATGTCTTCGTGAAGAGAGTGGGATCTAGGGAGCCAGGTATGAAGCCTTTGCTCTTCAGGAAGTATTTGAGTGTGTCACACCAGGCCCGAGGGGCTTGTTTGAGGCCATACAGTGCCTTATTGAGCTTGTAAACCATGTCATGATGTTTTGGATCTTCAAACCCAGGTGGTTGTGCAACATACACTTCTTCTTCAATCTTGCCATTGAGAAAGGCACTCTTCACATCCATTTGATATAAAAGTATGTTATGATGATTTGCATAGGCCAGCAGTATACGGATGGCTTCAAGTCTGGCCACAGGAGCAAATGTTTCATCGAAGTCAATGCCTTCCACTTGAGTATATCCTTGAGCAACGAGACGAGCTTTGTTTCTGACAACTTGACCATGCTCATCTTGCTTGTTGCGGTATATCCATTTGGTGCCTATTATGTTATGCTTCCGTGGATCAGGACGCTTAACCAATTCCCATACATTGTTCAGCTCAAACTGATGAAGCTCTTCTTGCATTGCTTGAATCCACTCAGGTTCCATAAAAGCTTCTTCAACTTTCTTGGGTTCTGTGATTGAAACGAATGTGAAGTGTCCGCAGAAATTCGCCAGTTGAGTTTCCCTTGAACGAGTCAGTGGACCAGGTGCATTGATGCTGTCAATTATTCTGTCAATCTGCACTTCATTGGCAACACGAGGATGTATGGGTCGAAGACTTTGCTCTTGCTGATCTATGTTGTCGTGGGGAGGAATGTCTTCAGGCTGAGCATTGTCTTCATGTGGATCAGGTGCTGAGATGATAAGTTCTTCTTCAGGATGAGCTTCAGAAGGTATAATTTCTCCAGTTCCCATTAGCTTGATTGATTCACTGGCTGGAACTTCATCTAGCACATCTGGCAGTTGCTCTCTTTGTGAACCATTGGTCTCATTGAACCGCACATTCACTGTTTCAACCACTTTGTAGTGGAAGAGATTGAAGACTCTGTAGGAGTGCGAATCCTTTCCATATCCAAGCATGAAACCCTCATGTGCTTTTGGTGCAAATTTTGAGCTGTGGTGTGGGTCCTTGATCCAGCATCTTGAGCCAAATACTCTGAAGTAATTGACATTTGGCATCTTGCCAGTTAGAAGTTCATAAGATGTCTTGTTCAGAAGCTTGTGAAGATAAACACGGTTGATTGTATGGCATGCAGTGTCAATGGCTTCAAGCCAGAATTTTCTTGGAGTCTTGTACTCATCTAGCATTGTTCTGGCCATCTCAATGAGTGTTCTGTTCTTGCGTTCGACGATGCCATTCTGCTATGGCATGTACGGAGATGAGAATTCATGTGTGATGCCCAAGGTATCCAGATATGTATCAAGGCTAGTGTTCTTGAATTCAGTGCCATTGTCACTTCTGATGTGCTTTATCTTGGTGCCATAATTGTTCATAGCCCGATTTGCGAAGCGTCTGAAGACATCCTGCACTTCAGTCTTGTAAAGGATTATGTGCACCCAAGTATATCTAGAGTAATCATCAACAATGACAAAGCCATAGAGGCAAGCAGTAGTGGAAAAAGTTGAGTAGTGAGTGGGACTAAAGAGATCCATGTGAAGTAGTTCGAAGGGTCGAGTAGTGGTCATGATTGTCTTCGAAGGATGTTTTGCCCTTGTCATCTTCCCTGCTTCACAGGCACCGCATAAGTAATCTTTCTTGAACTTGACGCCCTCGATGCCTATGACATGCTTCTTCTTCGCAAGGGTGTGGAGGTTCCTCATGCCAGCATGCCCAAGCCTCCGATGCCAAAGCTAGCATTCTGAAGCCTTTGCCAGAAGACATACTGCAAGCTGTGGCCCTGCTGAGAAATCTACCACGTACAAACATCTTTCTGATACCCTTCAAACACTAGAGACTTGTCAGATTCCATTAGTACTAGGCAACAATATTTTCCAAAAATTACAATCATGTTCAAATCGCAAAGCATTGAGATAGACATTAAGTTGAAGCCAAGGGATTCAACAAACATGACTTTATCCATGTGTTGATCCTTTGAGATTGCAACTCTACCTAGACCCAATACCTTACTTTTACCAGTGTTAGCAAATGTGATGTGGCTCTTGTCGGATGGACGTAAGGTTGAGTCCATAAAAATACTTCTTTTGCCAGTCATGTGATTTGTACACCCACTGTCAATAATCCATTCTGAAGACTCTGAAGATGCTGGTGTCGTACCCTACAGTGCATTTAGGGGGATAGGCTTCACGAAGAGTATTGTGAAGCAAAAACATTTGATGAACCAGTGGGTTATGAAAACTTAGATCCAGGTTAGGACTAATAGGGAGAGTAGCATGCGATTCAGGTACGAAATACATAGTGATGCCATTCGGGCATTTGATCTTGCGCCCCACAAGATTTTTAAGGTCCCCAGCAATAGCATCAGAAGATTTTGGTTTTCTGCTGGAGACCTTTCCCTGCAAAAGAGAGTTAAGCTTTCTTAACCACCCACATCTTCAAGGGTGGCTTAGAAGCAATAAGTCTAAGTGCAGCATCTGAGAATTTTGGCTTTGGAGCCCTAGCAAACAGTCCAGCAGGCGGGCAATAGTACTCATAAGAATAGGCAGAATAGTTCTTGGTCATATGAACATGATGGTTTGAAGAACCGCTCTCATATGCCTGAGCATGGTTTCCCTGCAAAACATTTGCGTTAGTGCGACTCAGGTGAGTCCTCTGCCTGTATGAAGCCTTTGGACCATATGAAGCCTTTGGTCTGAGGTTTGTCTTCTTCATGTGAGGTGTCATGAGGACATTCACAGGAAGATTCTCCAAACACGTTTTTGGAACCCAGATCTTCTTCATAGGCGGTCCATTCCTGCAGTTAGTACCAATGTACCTGGCAAATACTTCACCATTCTGATTCTTAAACAGTTTATAGTTTGCATCAAAGGATTCATCAATGATAATAGGATTAGCACAAGTGAAGCCAGATAGATTGGATGGATCTGCTGAGGATTCCTTTGCAGCAACCCATGTGGTTTTGGGGTACTGCTCAGGTTTCCAGTAAGAGCCATCTGCATTAATTTTCCTCACGAACCCAACACCCTCTTTCCTAGGGTTTCGGTTCAGAATCTGCTTCTTGAGGACATCACATAATGTCTGATGTCCTTTGAGACTTTTGTACATCCCTGTTTCAAGCAATGTCTTCAACCTAGCATTCTCATCAGCAATAGCAGTGGTATCCTCAGCAGAGGGGTTAGTTACCACTTCAACAGTTGAAGATATTGCAACAGCAGTAGCAGTGGAACATTCAGCAATAGAAGTAGCATTATCACGCTCAATGCATTTAAGGCATGGTGGTTCAAATCCTTCCTGAGCGGAACTGATCTGTTCGGCGCGAAGTGACTCGTTTTCCTTTTGAAGATCTTCATGAGCCGCTCTCAATTTCTCAAGATCTTGCTTCCTTTAAAGATAATCATAGGAAAGCTTTTCATGAGTTGTTGAGAGAGTATCATGACGATCTTCAAGTTCCTGATACTTAACATGAAGATTTTTTATGTCTTCAATTAAGGATTCAGATCGAGTCATTTCAGCACCCAACAGATCATCGCTTCTGTCTAACAGTTTTTGAATATGTTCCATGGCTTTCTGTTGTTCAGTGGCAATTTTAGCAAGTGTTTTGTAGCTGGGTTTTGAATCACAATTAGAGTCATCGTCACTAGATGTTTGATAGTAAGTAGTGCGTGTGTTTACCTTGGCACTGCGTGCCATGAAGCAGTAGGTAGGAGTAGAGTCATCCTTGTCATTTGCATCGGTGTTGGAGATGAAGTCATTGTCTTCAGTGTTGAAGATGGAATTGGCGATGTAGGCTGTAGCCAGACTCGCAATGCCAAAATCAGACTCCTCCTCAGACTCCACCTCTGCCTCCTCAGAAGTGGACTCCTCCTCTGAATCCATATCCTTGCCAACAAACGCACGAGCCTTGCCAGTTGAGCTCTTCTTGTGTGATGAAGACTTTGAGGAAGACTTGGAAGAAGACTTTGAGTATTTCTTCTTCTTGTCTTCGGAGTCATATTCCTTGCTCTTCTTCTTCTTTCTGCTCTCATTGTCCCACTTTGGACACTCAGAGATGAAGTGTCCAGTTTTCTTGCACTTGTGACATGTTTTCTTCTTGTAGTCATGAGCAGAAGCTTCATCATTCCTTGAGCTTGATTGTGAAGACTTTCTAAAGCCTTTCTTCTTGGTGAATTTCTGGAACTTCTTCACTAGCATTGCAAGTTCCCGTCCAATGTCTTCAGGATCATCAGAACTGCTGTCAGATTCTTCTTCAGATGAGGACACAGCTTTTGCCTTCAAGGCACGAGTTCGCCCATAGTTTGGACCGTAGATATCTCTTTTCTCAGAAAGCTGAAACTCATGTGTGTTGAGCCTCTCAAGTATGTCAGACGGATCGAGTGTCTTGAAATCTGGACGTTCTTGAATCATCAGGGCTAGGATGTCAAACGAACTGTCGAGTGATCTCAGCAGCGTCTTGACGATTTCATGTTTGGTGATCTCAGTGGCGCCGAGGGCTTGAAGCTCATTTGTGATGTCAGTGAGCCAGTCAAATGTGTGCTGGACATTCTCATTGTCATTTCGCTTGAAGCGGTTGAAGAGATTGCGAAGAACACTGATTCTCTGATCTCTCTGGGTTGAGATGCCTTCATTAACTTTGGAGAGCCAGTCCCAGACCAGCTTGGATGTCTTCAAGGCACTTACACGGCCGTACTGTCCCTTGGTCAGATGACCACAGATGATATTCTTGGCAGTAGAGTCCAGTTGAGTGAACTTCTCGACATCAGCAGCAGTGACACCTTCTCCAGCCTTGGGAACGCCGTTTTCGACGACATACCATAGGTCGACGTCAATGGATTCAAGATGCATGCGCATCTTATTCTTCCAGTAGGGATATTCAGTTCCATCAAAGACAGGGCACGCGGCGGAGACTTTAATTATCCCTGCAGTCGACATAGCTAAAACTCCAGGTGGTTAAACCGAATCACACAGAACAAGGGAGCACCTCGCTCTGATACCAATTGAAAGTGCGTTATATCGACTAGAGGGGGGTGAATAGGCGATTTTTATGAAAGTCTTCAAAACGTGAAGGTTATGAAGACAAATAGTACAGATATGCCAATCACTTAAGCAGCGGAAGTTAGATTACACTAGGCAAGCCATGGTCAAGTATTCAATAGAGTAAAAACACAAGACAAGTAGCTGCAGTGTAATAAGGATCAGGTAGGAAGAAGTTATGAAGCCAAACAGATCATACAGTTATGTTGTGAAGACAGAAGATAAAGCAAGCATGCAATGGCTTCACAGTGTGTAACAGAAAGTAAAAGGAAGTGAAGATGAAACCAGTGACACGCTGAAGACAATGATTTGTTGGACCAGTTCCAGTTGCTGTGACAACTGTACGTCTGGTTGGAGCGGCTAGGTATTTAAACCAAAGGACACACAGTCCCGGACACCCAGTCCTGAACACGCAGCTCAGGACACCCAGTCCTCACCGTTTTCTCCTTGAGCCAAGATCACACAGACCTCGCCCAATCACTCTGGTAAGTCTTCAAGGTAGACTCCCAAACCTTCACAGACTTCGTTCACTGGCAATCTACAATTTCTCTTGGATGCTCAGAACGCGACGCCTAACTGGCTGGAGGATGCACAGTCCTCAAGTGCAATAAGTCTTCATATCACTCAGACACAAAGACTTAAGTGATGCCCAATTTACTCTGGCTCTGGGTGGTTAGGGCTTTTCTCCTCGCTAGGAATTTTCTCTCAAAGGCTTCGAGGTGGGTTGCTCTCAAACGACAAAAGCCGTGCACTGAAATCTGAGCAGCCAACCATTTATGGTTGTAGGGGGTGGACTATTTATAGCCACTTGGCAACCCGACCTGATTTGTCCGAAATGACCCTGGGTCACTAAGGAACTGACACGTGTACCAACGGTCAGATTTCGAACTCACACGGCAACTTTACTTGGGCTACAAGTAAAGCTGACTTGTCTGACTCTGGACAAGATTTTCTCTCATAGTCTTCGCTCGAAGACATAGGATTTGAATTAGGCATCACTTCAGTCATCCTGACTGGTTCTCTTGGACCCCACTTAACAGTACGGTGGTTCCTATGACACAACATAAATGAAGTAAAACTACGAAGGATCTAAGTCTTCGAGTTCCATCAGCTTCATAGGGAGTCTTCACATGTCATTGTCTTCAATATGAATATCTTCATAAACCACCATTGTCTTCAATGTCTTCGTACATTTTTAGGGGTCATCTCTGGTAGTGAAACCAAATCAATGAGGGACTTCTACCTGTGTTATCCTGCAATTCTCACAAACACATTAGTCCCTCAACTAGGTTTGTCGTCAATACTCCAAAACCAACTAGGGGTGGCACTAGATGCACTTACACTATGGAACTTGCAAGGTCCATCCAGAGTCTGCTCGTAGGAGAAGGCCGGCAACCAGTTGGGCTTGCCGCCTTTCTGTCGCTTGGGCGGAGGCTGCCCGTCCGGCTGCTGGGCTTCAACGGTCACAACCTGCCGGCTGCTGGAAGCCGGCAGCGGGGCCTTGCACTTGTGGTCGCCCTGCTATTGTCACCGATTGGCGTCTCCCGCCGGAGTTCTTGGAGCTTGAGGGGCCACTTTGCCAGTTGTGTTGACTTGAATCTCCGCCTTCATGGAGGAGTCGGCCGTGGCGTACTTGTCCGCTATGATCAGCAGCTCGTCGAGGGTTTCTGGCTCGTCGCAGAGGAGCTTGTGCTGGAGGAGGGTGCCTTCTCTGCACCCGGCTATGAAGTACTCGATGGCCTGCACCTCGTGCACGCCCTCGCAGGAGTTCCAAAGCTCGGCCCAATGCGTGAGGTAATCGCGAGTCGACTCATCGGGGCCTTGCACGCACAAGGAGAGCTGACGAGGCTTGGGAGGACGCTTGTATGTGCTGGTGAAGTTGCGGACGAACGCTTTGGTGAAGTCGACCCAGCTGTTGATGCTACGGGGCTTCAAGCTGTTCAGCCATGTCCGGGTCGTGCCCTGGAGCATGAGCGGAACATATTTTACGGTGACACGCTTGTTGTCGTTTGCTATGTTGACAGCCGTGGAGTAGTCGACCAGCCAGTCTTCTAGCTTCACGGAGCCGGTATACTTGGGCGTGTCTCTTGGGAGCGTGAACCCTCTGGGAAAGGGCTCGTCTCGAATGCGGGGTCCGAAACAAGGCGGACCCAACTCGTCTTCTTCTTCCAGTGCTAGGGATCAGTGAACTCGGTCGATCCGGTGGCAGGCGTCATTTTCTCCGACTCCCTCTCGGCGGCCAAGGCGATCGCCGAGAGTCGGATGGTCAACAGGCGGCGGGGAGACTCGCCTCTCCTTGCGAGGAGGAGGAGGCGGACAGTCGTCCCGTCGTTCCACTGCTCTCGGGCGGCCGTCTCAGTCGCGCTCTATGGTAATGTGAGTCCGACTGTTGTTGATAGCCGGATCCTTGTCTCTTCTTCCTCGGGCGCCTCCAGTCGGCGTCCGAGACGTTGCACCTTGATCTCGGCGAAGGTCATCGTTTTGCCGCTGTGGCGCCTTCGTGCGGCAGCTGGCCTTGTTCCGCGCAGCAGCCGCGTCAAGGAGCCGCTGGACTCGCTCCATCATCACGCGGCGTTCTTCACCCTCGAAATTGTCCAGCTCGTTCGCCGCTGCCTGGGCGGCTCGGATGTTCTCCGCTGGTGTAGCGTACACAGGGCGGCTGGCCCCAAACAGGTTGGCAATGGCTACGCCGCGCTGCTAGACCGCGCCAAGGCGGCTGGGCCCCACCGGGGCCGGCGAGCCGCCAACGGCGCGATCCATCTCCTGCTGGTAGGCTTCTGACAAGCGTCTCATGCTGGCCAGCTTCTTCGTGCCTTCAACGAGCTGAAGGCGGCGCGCCTCCAACGTCTCTGCGTCAACGTCTTCCGGAATGGGCGCAGTTAGGTCTTGTAGCGCCGCACCGAGTGAGTCATGCGCTCCTCTGCCGGGGAGCTCGTCATGGCTGATGACGAGCACCTCGGTGATGGTGCTTCCCTCTCTCTCCGCGCGAGGGAGAGGTTCATCGTAGACCACCACATTAGTGGGGAACGCATCGAGCGACGCGGTGTCGGAGTCGACCAGCATCGGGTCGGTGGAGCCTACAGATTCCAAGTGTATGGCAGGCTCGCCGGAAACGTGGAGTTGATCGAGGAGGCCCGCGAGGCGGCTCCATGCCTGCGTTGGATGGAGGTTCGTTGGAGAGACAAACCTCGCCGACAAGTTTGGCCAGGCAGGTGGCTGAGCAGGCGATCTCAATGCCGCGCAGCAAGTCGGCACAAACTCTGTCTGGCGTGCCTGGTTGGCTGCGCTCGCCAGGGAGGAAAAGGGTTCCCGTCCAGAATAGGTCTCCGAACGGCGGTGCACCAGGCCCCATGGTGGGCGCCAAATGTCGGGGGTTGGGTGCGACATATGCCAGAGGATGGCTTATTATGGTGGGGGGCGAGTAGAACGTCACTGGTGCCTGGAAACGGGATGAAGCAAAGACATGCACGCCGGCGAATCTTACCCAGCTTCAGGGCTCTCCGGGGAGATAATACCCCTACTGCTGCTCTGCGGGGTCTCCGCGTGATCACTATGGCAAAGTGCTTACACGATTGCTCCTTGAGCTATTTTCTGGAGGTAGGAGAAGGCAAGGCTAGCTCTCTCCGTCCTATATCATCTGGTCTAGAGCTAATGGATCCCAACCCTTTGCATGGGTGCCCCGGGGGGTTTATATAGGCCTACCCCCTAGGGGTACAATGGTAATCTGACTGGACGCGGGCCCAGCCGTCAGCGCCTCTGGCCTCCGTCTTCTCCGCCGACTGCTGGGGCCCGCCGACTGGCCTGGTACGGAGGCGACAGGCCGCGTCCGTCGCGGGCGGGTCTTGCCGGCTGCTGATTACTATAGCCGTGCTTCTGATGACGCGGGCTTGATCATGGGGTCATGGCAACAGCCCCGCCGCCTGGCGGGCGATCACTATTACCACTCTCCATCGCATCTTGATTAATGGCGCGTGGGCCCCGGGGGAGGGCTCGGCCGACTCCCCGGGGCCGGCTCCCAACGGGTCCGACTAGTGGTCCTCCTGCCGTTTCCTGGGGTCTCACTGACTGGTGTGACCCGCTGCCTCTGGGCCGTACAAACAAGCCATCGTGGGTGCAGGATTCGATCCTGTGGTGCTGATGTCAGGGCCGGCATGGCAATAGTGCCACGCCGCACGGAGATCTTCCGGGGTATGGTGTGCTGTGGCCATGCCTGCCCTTGGTAAGGGGCGGGAGTGGGCTTCACTGTAGCCACTCCCCTGCCCCGTCCCTCTTGATGAGGTCACGGGGTTTGTTGGAGTCGCAGGCCGACTCCCCAAAGCCGGCTTCTCTGGAAGTCGCCAGTCAGGAGTCGGCTTACCCTGAAGTCGTCCCTGGGGTCTTGAGGGGCGCAGCCTGCCCCGATGTCTTGAAAGGTTCTGGGCCTCGGGTTGGCCTACCCGTGGCCCATTACTCTGACAGCTTGTCTAGTGTAGTCTACCTTCCGCTGCATATCAATAGCTAGGTTCATTTCTACTGTTTGTCTTCGAAACCCTCATGTTTTGAAGACGTTCATAAAAATTGCCTATTCACCCCCCTAGTCGATAACTAGCACTTTCAGTTCACGCTAGTGCGAGAGAGAGAGAGAGAGAGATACGAACCGACGCCTCAAGAAGTACTACATTATGTATGATGAGACATGACATGTAACTTGTATAGCTATATCATGATTATGATGTGACGACATGATTTGTGTTGGATGATATGATGAGACTATTATGTGTTTGATATGATGAACATATTGCATGTTTATGATATGATTAGAACACTGTATAAAACCTATACAAAAATATCGCACATACGTAGCCAAAAAAAGATATGAGAAAATACAGTAGTAGTGCTGGACAGGAAAACGTTACTGCTAAAACACTTAGCAGTAGCGCTGGTGTGGGAAGCGCTACTGCTAAGTAGGTATAGCAGTAGCGCGTGTCAACAAGCTCTACTGCTAAACGTTAGTTGTAGCGCCTTATTAGTAGCGCGGCGGGTACCCACACTACTGATACACCAAATACCCGCGCTACTGCTAGGCTTTTCCCTAGTAGTGCCCACTCCAACTGTATATGCATCGGCTTGAAAATGGTTGGTATAAGGATGGTAATTTACCCATGGGCACGGCTACCTATGGGTACCCAACCCGCATGGGTAGGACAGGGGCCCATGGGCAGTGCCTGAACCCTATCTAATTATTCATGGTTAGGGCAGAGGCCGATGGGCAGTGCCCAAACCCTACTGAGGGAGTCCTGGATTAGGGGGTGTCCGGATAGCCGGACTATACCTTCGGCCGGACTCCTGGACTATGAAGATACAAGATTGAAGACTTCGTCCCGTGTCCGGAAGGGACTTTCCTTGGCGTGGAAGGCAAGCTTGGCGATACGGATATGTAGATCTCCTACCATTGTAACCGACTCTGTGTAACCCTATCCCTCTCCGGTGTCTATATAAACCGAAGGGTTTTAGTCCATAGGGACAACAATCATACCATAGGCTAGCTTCTAGGGTTTAGCCTCTCTGATCTCGCGGTAGATCTACTCTTGTACTACCCATATCATCAATATTAATCAAGCAGGACGTAGGGTTTTACCTCCATTAAGAGGGCCCGAACCTGGGTAAAACATTGTGTCCCCGGCCTCCTGTTACCATCCGCCTAGACGCACAGTTCGGGACCCCCTACCCGAGATCCACCAGTTTTGACACCGACATTGGTGCTTTCATTGAGAGTTCCTCTGTGTCATCACTTTTAGGTCCGATGGCTCCTCCGATCATCAACGACGATACGATCCAGGGTGAGACTTTTCTCCCCGGACAGATCTTCGTATTTGGCGACTTTCCACTGCGGGCCAATTAGCTTGGCCATCTGGAGCAGATCGAAAGCTATGCCCCTGGCCGTCAGGTCAGATTTGGAAGTTTAAACTACACAGCGGACCTCCGCGGAGACTTGATCTTCGACGGATTCGAGCCGCAGCCAAGCGCGCCGCACTGTCACGATGGGCATGATCTAGCTCTGCCGCCGAATAGTGCCCTGGAGGCCACACCCGCATCAGCTCTGACCCTTAATTCGGAGCCAACTGCGCCAATCGAGGACGGGTGGTTGGACACCTCCTCGGGGGCTGCAATCTCTACGGCGATCGAGCCGAACACCAGCCCTATTCTCTACGAAGCCCGTGACTCCAAGGAGCCGGACTCCTCTCCAGACTCCGAGCCCTCCGCGCCCCTACCGATCGAACCCGATTGGGCGCCGATCATGGAGTTCACCGCCGCGGACATCTTTCAGCACTCGCCCTTCGGCGATATTCTGAATTCACTAAAGTCTCTCTCTTTATCAGGAGAGCCCTGGCCGGACTATGGTCAACAAGGTTGGGATGCAAATGATGAAGAAATTCAAATCCCACCCACCACCCACTTCGTAGCCACCGTCGATAATTCAAACGACGTGCTCGAGTTCGACTCTGAAGACATCGACGGTATGGACGACAATGTAGGAGATGAACATGAACCAATGCCTATAAGGCACTGGACAGCCACCTCATCTCATGATGTATACATGGTGGACACACCCAAAGGAAGCGACGACGAGGAACACAGGGATGCAACGAGGGATCGTTCAGTCGAAAAGCAATCAAAGCGGTGACATAAGCGCCGCTCCAAGCCCCGCCTTGACAGTGACAGCATCCATACAGACCCAGCCATAGAGCAGGACGAGCCGGCAGATGACGAACATGCCTTCGAGCAACTGTCCGAACAGGGCAACTTGGCTAAACAAACCGAACACCCCGTCCCCGGCCAAAACAACAGTCCGGATGACCTTACACCGGATAGGCTCATGGGGCAGAAGAACCTCCACAAAAGGCTCGTCGCCACTGCGCGTAGCCTGAAAAAGCAGAAGCGGAAGCTCAAAACTGCGGAAGATGCACTCAGCATCAGATGGAGCAAAGTACGCAACACCGCAGACAAATATGGCGGCAGTCACCGCACAAAAAGCTATCCAAAGCGAAAGCTACTGCCTGAATTTGACGAGGAGGCCTTAGAGCCCCCGCAGTCAAAAAATAGGAAAGCCACCCGGTCGGATAGACGACCGCATGGCCAGCATGGAGCGGCAAGCGGTGCCGCACACAAGCCGGCACGCGATCCACCAAAGGATCTGCATCAAAAAGATGGCCCGGCTAGATCTATCTATGGGCAAAGAAAGCAAGCTCTAGTAAGCAATGCAACACAACAAATATCCGAACATCACGGCACACCCAAATACAGGGGTGCCGCACACCCCCTATGTTTCACCGATGAGGTGCTGGACCATGAATTTCCAGCGGGATTCAGCCCCGTAAACATAGAGGCGTACGACGGAACAACAGACCCTAGGGTCTGGATCGAGGGTTGTATCCTCCACATACACATGGCCAGAGGAGATGACCTCCATGCCATAAAATACTTACCCCTCAAACTTAAAGGGCCAGCCCGGCATTGGCTCAAAAGCCTTCCCGAAAACACCATTGTAAGTTGGGAAGAGCTTGAGCATGCTTTTCGGGTAAATTTTCAAGGGACCTATGTCCGCCCTCCGGATGCAGACGATCTCAGTCACATAACTCAACAGCCCGGAGAGTCAGCCCGGAAATTCAGGAACAGATTTCTTACTAAAAAGAATCAGATAGTCGACTGTCCGGACGCCGAAGCCCTAGCAACTTTTAAGCATAACGTTCCAGACGAATGGCTTGCCAGACACCTCGGCCAAGAAAAGCCAAGAACAATGGCCGCATTAACAAGCCTCATGGCCCGCTTTTGCGCAGGAGAGGACAGCTGGTTGGCAAGATGTAGCACCAGTGACCCAAGTACATCCGAAGTTAGGGATGGAAACGGAAAACCCCGACGCAGCAAGGACCAGCGCTGGAATAAGGGAAACAGCCCAAAGAGCACGACGGTCAACGCCGGATTCAAAAGCTCGCGGCAGAATCAGAGAAAGCTGCCCCTCAGGGATAACAGGGACGAGCTATCCAACTTAAACAAAATCTTGGACAAGATATGTCAAATACACAGTACTCCCGGGAAGCCTGCGAACCATACCCACAGAAATTGTTGGGTTTTCAAGCAATCTGGCAAACTCAACGCCGAACACAAGGGGCTTGACACACCAAGTGAGGACGACAACGAACCCCACAAGCAGAGCACCAGGAAACAAAAGGATTTCCCACAAGAAGTCAAAACAGTAAACTTACTTCACGTGACGAACAGAATGGCGCCAACAGAGATACCGCCATACGGCCAATCCCAAAGGAGTCTTGCCAATGGTTGTTAAAACCGATCACCTTCGACCATCAGGATTACTCTAGAAGTATCCGGAACGCAGGCTGGACTGCCTTGGTATTAGATCCAATAATCGGCAGACTCCACTTTACAAATGTCCTGATGGACGGCGGCAGTGGTCTAAACCTGTTATACCAGGACACAATCCGCAACATGGGGATAGACCCAACAAAAATTTGCCATAGCAAAACCTCCTTTCAAGGGGTAACGCCAGGCCCGGATGCCCGTTGTATGGGTTCTCTCCAGCTAGAAGTTATGTTCGGCTCCCCCGATAACTTCCGTCACGAACAACTAACTTTCCACATCGCCCCATTCTCAAGTAGCTATCAAGCACTGCTGGGGCGCGAAGCTTTCGCCCGCTTTAACGCAATACTACATTATGCATCTCTTACACTTAAGATGCCCGGTCCACGAGGCATCATCTCATTAAAGGGAAGACAATGAGTGTTCCTCCCGCGCGGAAGACAGTGCGGCTGCCTTGACAGCCCCACAATAAAGCGGCTTCACCAGCCAAAGCACCTAAATAGGTCGTCAAGACCACGGACACGGCTAGACGAGTCTTGCATAAACATACAATTGATAAAGGCTTAATAGCCGTATACCCCTGTACTAGGGGCTCCGCGCATATAAAACAAGAGACAATAAAGCTCAATTTTACCCATTTTGATTTATACTTTGTTTATTTAGTATAACTCATGTTTGGCACGATCTTTCTTTAACTAAGTTCCTCTCTTTTACAGATGAACTCCGTGCTACGCCTGTCCAGGATACGGCACAACGGAGACACAGGCGCAGACATGCAGCAGGGACCTGTTCCAAGGATTCTTTTCAGATTAAGACCCTGCGTAAACCTTTTTTACTGTCTCTTGTTGATACACATCCCCTGGTTTCTTGCTATAACCAAGGAGGAGGCTGGCATTTTGGCATGTAGCCACATTAGAGTTTTGCGCGTACCTGGACACTAGGGGCTTATTACTAAGGGTGTTATCCCGCCCGCCCTCATAAAGAGCGAATACCTTAGGGAGTGTTCGGCGTCGCGAGTTTGGCCTTATATGCATCAGCTCTGAATCATGTCTTTGGTCAAATGTTGGGTTTGCCCGGATCTTGTGTTTTGCTACCTTACGTTCCGCTCTATCGGCTAAGGCGGCACCAGGAGAACTACTGCGATTGTGCCCCGGTTCGGCCAGGCGAGCACCTCAGTAGAGAAAGCCGAAAACTGACTGTCATGATATAGCGTGAGACTGGTCAACCACTCGATGACTTACCAGAATCTTTAGGATTCCTCCGCATTAACGAAGGGCCGCTTCCCGGCCAGGCACATACGCGCCCCGAGTTCGGGCGAGCGCAGGCGCCACCAGGGGCTATATAAGTAGCCTCACTGTCAAACTCCTATGGCTAAGTGAAAGTGATAAAGCATCATAATCCGATTGCCTAGTTCGCTGCGCTATCACCTCCTTTGTAGGACCAAGACGTTGGACCAAGACGCATTATGTGCGTGGGGGCTGAAGCCGACGACTGCCATCTTTCAGATTATATATACATATATGTTAAACGGCCGCACAGGAGGTATTATAATACTTGCAGGCACAAGTATAAAAAGCTTCTACAATTTATCAAAATATTATTTTACAATAATATATGCTATTCGAATATAGTATCCTTCGAGCACTGCGTCTCTATTAAACGAGCGCCTTGCAGAACTTCCTAAAAATAGTGCTCGGCAGGTACTCGGCTTCCATCCGAGTCTGGGGATGCAACAGCGGTGGCCTCCATTTCCGCCCAGTATGTCTTGACACGGGCAAGAGCCATCCGCGCACCCTCTATGCATGCTGACCTCTTCATCGCATTAATATGCGGCGCCGCACCAAGGAACTGATGCACCAAGTTGAAATAACTTTTCGGCTCTGGCCTCTCTGGCCACAGATGACTCATGAAATACTTCATGGCGAGTCCGGACAACCTATTTAGCTCGGCCCATTCGGCCAAACAATCGGCTAATGACAGCGGACGCTCCGGATTGTGGAACTGCGACCAAAAGAGCTTTTCCACTTCATGGTTTTCTTGGTCTCAGAAGTGTTCGGCCGCATCTGCGGCACTCGCTGCCAAATCCAGATAGGTGTCCGCCGTACTCCACATCCGGTCTAACGGAGCATGTTTAGGATCACAGAACTTCCTCCGCGGCATAAAGGGCTTTCCAGCCGCGATCTCTCCGGCCTGACGCAGCTCCTCCTTCATAGCTCTCATCACAGAGCGAGCATCCTTGGCATCGGCAACGACCTTCTCCAGGTCTGTCTGTTCCGCCCGATCTTCTTTTTCAAGAAGCTTGCAACGGTCAGCAGTGTTCTTCAGCTTCACGGCCATCTCGGCCATTTCCTTCTTGCTTCGGCAGTGAGCAGCCTGTTCGGCTTTCAGCTCTTCAATTGCCTTTCCGGCAGCCGCATCACTTTTCCTGGCTTGCTCCTTGGCTCGGGCAAGTTCCGCCCGAAGATTCTCCATGGCAGCAGCACCATCTGCATCAAGCGCACACATTGTAAGATACTGGCATAAAGCTCCTCTTACCAGGTGCCGCCGGAGGAATTACATACCTTGTGCCTCGTCAAGCCGCTTGTTGACAAGCGCGATGTCGGCATCTGCCACATCAAGTTGCCGCTTTACCTCGGCAAATTCATCAGTCCGGCTTACCACCGGACACTTCGCCACCTATGTATGAAGGCGGCATATTAGACCTGGGATTATGATCCTCTGCGCGCCATCACTTTTGACAACGCACAGAGTCTCAGGGGCTACTATCTACACAGGGCGCATCTTATTTATGCGCAACTGTCCAAAAAGGGTACATTATTTTGCATACCTCAAAACCTGTCAGTAAACTCCTGACAGCCTCGTGCAATCCGCTCTCCGCGGATGAAATCCTCTCAATCACCGTACCCATCAATGCACGGTGCTCCTCTGAGATAGATGCTCTCCCTAGCAGATCCTTCAGCTCCTCCGACCGCGCGCTAGACGGTGCCGGACTCGTCCGATGGCCCTTTTCGAAGGCCGGACGCAAAGGGCTTTGGGGGGCATATGACTACCTTCTAGCCCTGTTGGATTCGGAGAAACCCTCTGTGACGATACCTCGGGATCGCCCGCCTCGCAAGGCAGTACGGCAGGGGGAGGCATTCCGCTCTCCATCATCTCCGGAAGAAGATCCCCCGAAGACGAGCTCTGCTGAGAAGGGCTAAGGTCCGAGCTACAAGGTAAATTTTCGATTACTCTTCTCAGATATAACGCAAGGATTTCTCTCATTTCTTAAAAAGAAAAACTCCTCTCTACTTACGGCTCAATGGAGGGTTGATCCCCTTGAGGGCATAATTCGGCCGAAGTATCCCCCGGCGCAGGACCCTCTGACGAAGATTTCTTCCCCCGCTTTGAGGCCATGGTCTCCGGGTCGTCAGAGGCGGTCCTCTTCTTCCCCTGAGGAGAGGAATTTTCGATTCCTCCCTTCCGGAAAACCTTCTTCGAGGAGGCTGTAGCTTCCTTGTCCCCTCCCTCGCTTTCCACCGAAGGCACAACCTCCGACATCCTGACTAGCACGGGATCCGACGTGGTCTCGGGGAGGGGAGCCGGACACCTGATTAGCTTTGCTTTCGCTATCCACTCCTATTTAAAGGACAGCTCTTTTAGGGGCAATTTTATGATAAATATACGGATAGCGAGTCTGGGCACAAGGCTACTTACTTGAGTACCTGGACGATTGCAGCTCAGACCTGTGTCCTCCGTAGAATCCGGACACACTACATGTGGTCCGAAGAACAATTTGTACATCTCCACGAGCGCCATGCCAAGAAAATGATGGAGAACTCGTGGTCCCTCCGGGTTGAACTCCCACAGGCGGAGGGGGCGACGTTTGCAGCGCAGAACTCGGTGAATTAACATAACCTGCGTCACCACGACCAGACTGATGTCTCTTTCTAGGAGATCTCGGATGCGGCCCTGCAACAGGGGCACGTCCTTTGCCGACCCCCAGTCCAGCCCCTTATTGACCCATGACGCCAGTCGTGGCGGGGGACCCGAGCAGAAAGCGGGCAGCCTATGCGAGATTTCGCCGGTCAAGAACTTGGCCTCTCTCAACTTCAGCACGTCCTCCTCCATGACGGCGGAGGGCATCCATCGGCCTCGAAGGTCAGAACCGGACATTGTCGAAGGTCCGAAGCGCCTGAAATCTGGAGCCTTGGGTATTGGAACTCGAGGCAAAAGGCGAACTCGTTTGAGATTGAAAGAAAGGAGTAAGGCCTTGGTCTCTTTATAAGAGGTTGAATACCAAGGGCCCTCCCCATGACCGTTTGGGACTCGCCTTTGATCGAGAAAACATACCAACGGGTACGGTTGGGTTACCCACGCCCGTATTGATGAGAATCCTGGAATAAGGGGACACGATCTCTACTTTGACAAGACATGCCAAGGATCAATGAACTGAGGAGATAACATCAACTTCTTTTTCAGTCGCCTTGGTCCATTCTTAGTTTTTGTCAAGTGAACTTTCACGGTAGAGTTCCGAATGATATGTGGAGGATGTTTTCAGTCTGACAAGTTGCTTTGCTCTGTGCAGATTTCATGCGATTCGAATTTTGGGAAGCACGCCAGACGGGCGGGGCCGTGGTAATCGGGGCGGATTAGGCAGGTCGCCTCAATCCCCGCGCCGCCTTTTTCACCATGTATTGCGCGCGCGACTGTTGCGGGATTTGCTTAGATCGTCTGGGCCTACCAGTCAGTCCCTTGGGGAATGACCTTATAAAAGGCACCGGACCGGGTCTTTGCACAGCGCGCTCCCATTTTCTTCCTTCTTCCTCAGACTTCTCCGCCGTGCTCGCTTCGGCTCTCGGCGCCGCAACCTCGTTCGGACTCGATCCACCGCCATGGGGAAAGAGAAGACGGTGGCGTTGGAGCGCGCGAAGAAGGCGATCGTGAAGGCGAAGGGCAAGAGGACCAGCCAGGGCGGATCGTCGTCAAGATCCGACCTGCCGCGGGCTGGATCCAGGGCGACTGGATCCGCTCGACGATCAGCCAGGACGATGTCGGCGATCTGGTGGAGGGGGGACTGATCCCCCACAAATCGACGCGGCTCCCGAGCAACGAGACCGAGCCGCAGCCGCAGGAGGGTGAGTGTCTTCTCCTCGCCACCCATCTCAACCGCAGGTTTTCCTTGCCTCCCCATCCTTTCTTTCGTGGCTTTCTGAACTTCTTTGGGGCTCAACTCCACCACTTCACTCCAAACACCATAGTCTATCTGGCTGCTTTTGTGTCGAATCTGTACACCCACTGGGTGTTTTGTTGTCTTTGGTATTTGCACTCTTCCACTCGGTCTGGGCAAGTAGGATCTGAACCGGTGGGGGCACACTAAGTGCACCCACTGGGTGTAGTCCCCGAGACCGCAGACTGCTGGCATTCGACTGGGGTCTGAGTTCTTTTTTCCTTTCTTTTCTTCCGCTCGACCCGGGCGGACCGGTCGAATGGGATCTGAACCAGTGGGGGCACGTCAAGTGCACCCACTGGGTGTAGTCCCCGAGACCGCGGTCGACTGCTGGCAGTCGGCCGGGGTCTGAATAGTTTTTTTTACTTGATCCGGGCGGACCGGTCGAGTCGGGTCTTAATCAGCGGGGACACACCAAGTGCACCCGCTGGGTGTAGTCCCCGAGACTGCAGCTGACTGCGTGCAGTTGGCTGGGGTCTAAGTGAACTCTTTAAGTTTTATCCACTCGGAAGTAAACAACCTTTGATCTTGTCGATTGACATTTCTTTTGCCTTCTGCAGAAGTCTTGTACTCTCATTTCCAAGTTTGTTGAACTTGAGGAGAAGCAGAGGCAACTCAACCTCAACTTGGAGTTGACCCAGCAGAATCTGAAGAAGGCTCAAGATGAAGCTACTGGTATGGAAGGTAACTGCCTGTCGACTGTCTTTTTAAAACATTTCTTCGAACTCTTGTCTGATCTGATTTCTTATTTTGCAGAGAAAATGAAGTTGGCTCTGGAGAAGAAGGACTCGGACCTCGCCGCTGCGCAAAAGGAAGCCCAAGATAAAACTGCCCTTGCAGACCAGAAGCTGGCTTCAGTCGGAGCGCTGGAAGGGGAGGTGAACAAACTGAAGTCCTACCTCAATTAGTCCAACCGAGAAGTGAGTCGTGTGAAGAAGGATAAAATTGTCCTGAATCAAAAGTTGGAGTCTGCGGTCCACAAGAGGAATGACACGGAAGCTTATCTGAGAACTCTTGCCAAGAAGCTCTATTTGATGTTGGAAGGTACTCCTTTCAAACCGACTGTGTTGATGCTTGCAAATGAATCCTGTCCAGTCGACTCACTAATTTTTTGACTGCAGAATTCTGCCAAGACTTTGACGAGGAAATTGGAAAGGTCGAGACGGGTCTGGACCCTATCGCTTCTTTAGTTTGCGACAAAACTGCAATGAACGTGCTCCGACTGGAGTCTCATGTCGCCGGCGTCACAAGCTACCTCGGGCGTCTGAAGGAGGAAGTCTCACGAGTCGACTCATTGCTCTGGCCAAGGGCGACGCTTCAAAATGACCTAGAATCCCTAATGGCTCGACTCAACGAGATCCCTGACCGAGTGCAAGAATGGAAGAAGTCCTCCACCCGGTGTGGTGCTGACGTGGCGATGTCCTTGGTGCGAGTCCACTACAAGGAAGCTCGTGAAGACAAGCTGGCGGCGATCAAGGTCGCTAACACAAAAAGGCATGACTTCCAGTCCTTCAGGGAGACTTTCATCGCTGCTGCCACTCGGATCGCGGATGGGATCGACTTGGACGAATTCGTTGAGCCTGCCAGCCCTCCTCCTGCCGAGTGAAAAAACTTATGAGACTTGAATCTGCCTTAAATTTGCCTCGGAATGCCGAGTGATTGCTGTAACTATTAAACTCCTTTGGGCTTGATGCTCGAATACTTTTGATTTGCTACTTGGAACTTTAAGATTTGTCCAAATTTGGTTTATTTCCAAATATGCTTGCGCTTTGCCTTCAAGTGGACTTTGTTCTTTGCTCGAAATAATCTTTGTGCTAGAGACATAGCTCTGAGGTGGTAACTCCAGTCGAACTGCATTTCGTCGTCCTTGTGGATTGGGACGAAGCACGCATTGCAGTCTACCTGCACCTCATCGTCCTTGCGGATAGGGATGGAGTGCACATTGTACTTGTGGCGTAGCTCCGAAAGAGAGGGTTGCAGCTGACTTGCACCTCGTCGTCCTTGCGGATAGGGGTGGAGCGCACATTGTACTTGTGGCATAGCTCCGAAGGAGAAGGTTGCAGTCGACCTGCACCTTGTGGTCCTTGCGGATAAGGATGGAGCGCACATTGTAGTGGCGTACCTCCGAAGGAGAAGGTTGCAGTCGACCTGCACCTCGTCGTCCTTGCGGATAGGGATGGAGCGCACATTGTACTTGTGGCGTAGCTCCGAAGGAGAAGGTTGCAGTCGACCTGCACCTCGTCGTCCTTGCGGATAGGGACGTGTTTCGAACTTAGGCGGGTAATGGACTGCAGCTAAGCCCCCGAGTGGGTGGGTTGCTCTCCACTCGGTAGGATTTTTTAAACTTAGGCGAGTACTGGACTGCAGCTAAGCCCCCGAGTGGGAGAACTTAGGCGAGTACTAGACTGCAGCTAAGCCCCCGAGTAGGAGGATTGCTCTCCACTCGGTAGGATTTTACAAACTTAGGCGAGTACTGGACTACAGCTAAGCCTCTAAGTGGGAGAACTTAGGCGAGTACTAGACTGCAGCTAAGCCCCCGAGTGGGAGGATTGCTCTCCACTCGGTAGGATTTTACAAACTTAGGCGAGTACTGGACTCCAGCTAAGACTCCGAGTGGGCGAACTTAGGCGAGTATTGGACTGTAGCTAAGCCCCCGAGTGGGAGGATTTCTCTCCACTCGGTAGGATTTTACAAACTTAGGCGAGTACTGGACTGCAGCTAAGCCTTCGAGTGGGAGAACTTAGGCGAGTACTGGACTACATCTAGGCCCCCGAGTGGGAGGATTGCTCTCTACTCGGTAGGATTTTACAAACTTAGGCGAGTACTAGACTGCAGCTAAGCCTCCGAGTGGGAGAACTTATGTAACGCCCTCGATGCGGCTATATCTCCCACGGGTCGAGGCACGACTTAGAGGCATAACCGCATTGAAAGCAATGTCGCAAGTTAGGAAATCATCACACATCCCATGTAATATAATACAAAAGGGGAGGTACATAGTTGGCTTACACTCGCGACGTCACATCAAAGTACATAAATGGCATCCATCATACAGAACACTCATGGCCCGACTACAGCGCCAAAATAGAAAAATAACCCAACATGCGACAAGGCCCTGAATTGAACCCCAACTGGACACCACTACTGATCATCCTCGTCCTACTCCCACTTGAGCTCAAGCGCGCCATCTGGAGCTGTATCATCTGTCCCTGCATCTGGTGTAATAGTAATCTGTGAGCCACAGGGACTCAGCAATCTCGCACCCTCGTGATCAATACTATTTAAGCTTAACAGGTAGGATGGGGGTAAATGTAAGTGGAGCTGCTGCAAGCGTCTAGCATATATGGTGGCTAACTTATTCGCAAAAGAGAGTGAGAAGAGAGAGCAAGGCGCGAGCGAGGAACTAGAGAGCAACCTGCGCAAACATAACTCCAACACCGTGTCCACTTCCCGGACTCCACCGAGAAGAGGCCATCACGGTAACACACTCAGTTGATTCATTTTAATTAATTAAGGTTCAAGTTATCTACAACCGGACATTAACAAATTCCCATCTGCCCATAACCGCGGGCACGACTTTCGAAAGATCAATCCCAGCAGGGGGGTCCCAACTTAGCCCATAACAAGCTCTCACGGTCAACGAAGGAATAGACCTCCACCCAAGACACACCGATCAGACTCGGTATCTCGGTACAACAAGATGATTCGACAGGTTAAAACAAGTCCAGCAACACCGCCCGAATGTGCCGACAAATCCCAATAGGAGCTGCACATATCTCTTTCTCAGGGCACACTCAGATTGTCCAAACTTCCAGTAGGCCAGCCCAGAGTTGCCCCTAGTAGCCACCGGCGGCTGACGGTTTGGACCAACACTCAGGGGAGCACTGGCCCGGGGGGGGGTTCAAATAAGATGACCCTCGGGCTCCGGAAACCCAAGGGAAAAAGAGGCTAGGTGGCAAATGGTAAAACCAATGTTGGGCATTGCTGGAAAAGCTTTAATCAAGGCGAACTATCAAGGGGTTCCCATTATAGCCCAACCGCGTACGGGACGCAACAATCCGGGAACATAACACCGGTATGACGGAAACTAGGGCGGCATGAGTGGAACAAAACACTAGGCGAGAGGCCGAGCCTTCCACCCTTTACCAAGTATATAGATGCATTAAGATAACATGGCAATATAATGATATCCCAACAAGTAAATAAATGTCCCAACAAGGAACGGCTCCAAACTTCACCTGCAACTAACAACGCTATAAGAGGGGCTGAGCAAAGCGGTAACATAGCCAATCAACAGTTTGCTAGGACAATGGTGGGTTGGGGTTGAACATGGCAATTGGGAGGCTGACAAGCATGTGGTAGGCATCGTAGCATTGGCATAGCAAAAAAGCGAGCAAACTAGCAGAGCAAAGATAGTAGTGATTTCGAGGGTATGATCATCTTGCCTGCACAGTTGTCAGAGTTGACTGGATCCTCACAAGCAAACTCAACGGGCTCCTCGTTAGCGAACTCGTCTCCCGGCTCTACCCAAACAACACAAAGAAGCAACAAGAATACAAGCAACCACGTGCAAACTTCAACAATAAGATGCAATGATGATATGCTATGCGGGATGCGATGCGGGATGCAAAAATGCAAGACGTGACAGGAAATGCATTAACCTGGCCTCAACTTGGAAAACCAAGTGTGCCACTGGATAGAGGGGATTAAATCACTTGAAAACGATATAAAGATCATTGGAATCGGAGCTACGGTTTGGAAAAGGCAAGCGTTTTAAGAAATGAACCGTTCTGCGATTTACAGCAAGTAGGCACCTAAATGCAACGAAATGAACATGCTACAGCCACCAAACATGACAACAAGATACATGGCAGGGATGCCCACAAGATTCTTAATAAAACACTAGCACTGAGCCACGGCCAAATTCATTCATTATGAGGTTCAAACAAGCATGGCAAAAACGCAAATGCATAACAGATTTCAGACTTAGTGAAATTAACACTAGTCTGAAATTTCAGACCACGATGCTCTCTTCGGAGCAGCAAAACAACATGATACATAGCCTGATTATGACAAGTAAGAACATGGCATGGAGCTACTCAACAAGCTTATCAAAAGTTCCAAAGTGACCTGGGGCCAAAAGGGATCACAAAATATGCTAACAAGCACACGAACATAGCTCATGCACAATCAGTTTTCAGACTTAGTGAAAACTGAGACATGCTGGAATTTAACTCACGAAGGCATGTAAACAAGCTCGATGCACTCACTACGATGCAAGTCATGGAAAGGCAAGCATATATCCATAAAGAAGGCACAAAATGCTAGCTAGACATGGCAAGAACAATGGCATAACATGCACGGATCACTAACAATAGCATCGGCAAAATCGCAAACAAGTTGACGATCTGCCCAGATTTACCACGAAGCAAAAGTAGAGCTCGATTGACTCAAGCTAGAGCACTCCACATATGCAAACAAGGACATGGATGGATAGAGCATAACATGATTAACCAAACTCCCTTACTGATCATCCTCAAAAAAGGCACGGATCACTAGGAAACAAGCTGAACATATGGCATCATGAACTAAAATATCCCAGACTTAGTGAAAGTCCCTGAAAACAGATCTACCAAGTGCCTCACTTTGCAAGCTTGCACAAGTCACCACACACATCCTAAAAATGCATGGGTGGCACCTTTGAAAGAAGACAAAATGCTTAACAATTCATCCCAAAGACTCACAGGCATATCATGCACACAATAATCATGGCAAAAATGACAAAAGTCTATGATGAACTAATGGATCTGCAACTTAACTCACAAAGCCTCCTTCTAGCAGCATTTCGGGCATCAAGATGAACTCAAATGCAAATGATGCAATGGAATGAAATGATGTACATGTCGAGGCGAACATTTTGATATATAATATGTCCAAAATGGAGCTACGGCTGCGGAGATATGGCAGGTCAAACTATGCATGAAAAATTAGGGTTGGAGGGGAAAAGTCAACCGGATCTAGATCCAGATCCGGATCCCGTGTACTGTAGCACTGTAGCAGCGGGAGCGAAAAACGGAGATGGCCGGCGTTGAGGGAGGCGCCAGGCTGGATCCGGGGACGGTCGGCGACGGCGAAGGGCGGCGGGGGCCAGGCGAGGCGGCGCCGGCAGCCCGCAAGGCGGCGATGGGAGGCGAGGGCCGGGGCGGTCCGGTGAGCTCACGGTCGAGGCTTCCGGCGGAGGTAGCCGGCGAAGGTCGCCGGAGCCGGGCGACACGGCGGCGGGCGGCGGCCGGTCACGGTGGAGAAAGGCAGGCGGCGGCGAACGCGGAGATGGGCTCGCGGGGGCCCCTCCTGGGCCTCCCGGGCCGGCGGCAGCGGGGATCTGGGGCGCCACGTGGCGGCCTGCCACTGGTGCGGGGCGGCGGCACGATTTGTCCGGCCGGGTCGGACGTGTCCGGCTCGGCGCGGGGATCTTTTAGGGTTTCGAAGGTGAAAGACGATCCGAAAACGGAGGGGTCTTTAAATAGGCATAGAGGGAGCTAGGAGAGTCCAAATGAGGTGCGGTTTTCGGCCACGCGATCCTGATCGAATGCTCTAGGACATGGAGCAGAGTTTGGTGGGTTTTGGGCCAAATAGGAGGGGTGTTGGGCTGCAACACACACGAGGCCTTTTCGGTCCCTCGGTTAACCGTTGGAGTATCAAACGAAGTCCAAATGGTACGAAACTTGACACGCGGTCTACCGGTAGTAAACCAAGGCCGCATGGCAAGTCTCGGTCCAATCCAGAAATGTTTAATCCCCACACACGAAAGAAAGCTAGAATTGACCATCGGAGGAGAACGAAGCGCCGGAATGCAAAACGGACAACGGGGAAAATGCTCGAATGCATGAGATGAACATGTATGCAAATGCAATGCACGTGATGACATGATATGAGCTGCATGAAAACGAAAACAACACACGGAGACAAAGACCCGAACCCGAGAAATAAATATAACTTAACGCCGGAAACTGCAAGAGTTGGAGTACAAATTGGGAAAGTTATATGTGGGGCGTTACAACACTCCACCACTACGAAAAGATCTCGTCCCGAGATCTAGGACTGAAAGAACTCCGGGTACTCAGAACGGAGGTGATCCTCGCATTCCCAGGTAGCTTCACGATCGGAATGGTGTGACCACTTGACTTTGAGAAATTTGATTGACTTGTTGCGAGTCCTGCGTTCAGTCTCTTCAAGAATGGCAACTGGGTGCCCACGATACGAGAGATCTTCTTGGAGCTCAATGTCCTCGAAGTTGACTATGCGTTCAGGCGTCTTGAAGCACTTTCGGAGTTGGGAGACATGGAACACATCATGAACATTTGCAAAGTTTGACGGAAGCTTGAGTTGGTAGGAGAGGTCGCCTCTCTTGCTGACAATCTTGAAAGGTCCGACGTATCTAGGGGCAAGCTTCCCTTTGATACCGAAGCGACGAGTCCCTTTCATAGCAGAGACACAGAGGTAAACATGATCTCCGATCTCGAAAGCCAAATCACGGTGCTTACTATCATAGTAGCTCTTCTGGCGGGATTGGGCTGCTTTGAGGTTATCACGAATGACCTTGCACATTTCTTCTGCCTCTGTGATTAAGTCATTACCCAGCAGCTGACGTTCACCGGTTTCAGACCAGTTGAGAGGTGTACGGCACTTCCTACCATACAGAATTTCAATTGGGGCCTTCCCCGAACTTGCTTGAAAACTGTTGTTGTATGAGAATTCAGCATAAGGAAGACAATCCTCCCACTTCATGCCGAAGGAGATAACACAAGCCCTGAGCATATCTTCAAGAATCTGGTTGACACGCTCGACTTGACCGCTTGTTTGAGGATGGAAAGCTGTGCTAAAGCGGATGTTGGTGCCCATGGCCTTCTGAAAAGAATCCCAAAACTTGGAGGTAAAGATGCTGCCATGGTCTGAAGATATCACTTGAGGAATACCGTGCAGAGAGACAATTCGAGAGGTATAGAGTTCTGCCAATTGAGATGTAGTGATTGACTCTTTGATAGGCAGAAAGTGAGCCACTTTGGTGAGCTTGTCGATGACAACGAATATAGCATCATTGCCACGCTTGGACTTTGGAAACCCAGTCACGAAGTCCATTTCAATGTGGTCAAACTTCCATTCTGGAATGGCAAGAGGTTGGAGGAGACCTGCTGGCCTTTGGTGTTCTGCCTTCACTCTTCTGCACACATCACATTCATTGACGAATTGAGCGATCTCGCGCTTCATTCGAGTCCACCAATAAGTTTGCTTGAGATCCTGATACATCTTCATGCTCCTAGGGTGGATGGAGAGGAGAGAGTTGTGAGCCTCGTTCATGATCACTTTACAAAGTTCACCTTTGGGCACAACAATTTGATCCTCGAAGAAGAGAGTGTCCTTGTCATCAAGGCGGTAGCACTTGTACTTGGACTGACTCTTTGCAATCCCAATCTTCACCTTTTTCACCATAGCATAAAGAAGCTGGGCTTGGCGAATCTGGTCTTCCAGGGTAGGATAAACTTGAAGGTTGGCGAGGAAACCTTGAGGAACAACTTGCAGATTAAGTTTGCGAAAAGCTTCACAAAGCTTGGGTTGTTAAGGCTTCAGAATCAGACTGTTGCAATATGCTTTCCTGCTCAAAGCGTCAGCAATCACATTGGCCTTGCCTAGAGTATACTCGATACTCGGATTGTACTCTTGAATCATTTTGACCCATCGAGTTTGCCTGGGGTTGAGATTAGGCTGAGTGAAGATGTACTTGAGACTCTTGTGATCAGTGAAAATATCCACTTTTCTTCCCAATAGAAGATGTCTCCAAGTCAACAAAGCATGCACAACTGCCGCCAACTCGAGATCATGAGTGGGGTAGTTTTTCTCATTAGGCTTCAACTAGCGAGAGGTATAAGCAACAACTTTCTTCTCTTGCATCAGTACAGCACCGAGACCTTGGAGAGAGGCATCACAAAAGACCTCGTATGGCTTGGATTCATCAGGCGGAGTCAGAACTGGAGCAGTGATCAACTTCTCTTTCAAAGTGTCGAAAGCAGTATCACACTCCGGAGACCAAACGTACTTGACGTGCTTCTAAAGAAGATTTGAGAGAGGCTTCGCGATCTTAGAAAAGTTTTCAACGAATCTTTGGCAATAACTTGCGAGACCGAGGAAGCTACGGAGTTGCTTCACGTTCTGAGGAGGTTCCCAATTAACAATTGCAGACACCTTCTCAGGATTCACGGCAATGCCCTTGGCAGAGATGATATGACCAAGATAAAGCACCTCATCGAGCCAAAATTCACACTTGGAGAACTTGGCGTAGAACTGATGTTCCCTGAGCTTGTCAAGAACCAAACGCAAGTGCTTGGCATGATCTTCCTTGTTCTTGGAGAAAACCAGAATGTCGTCGAGATAGACCAAAACGAAGTCATTGGTGTAGGGGTTGAAGATGAAGTTCATCATGCGAGAGAACATCGGAGGAGCATTGGCGAGGCCAAAAGACATGACAGTGTATTCATATGACCCATAGCTTGTCCTGAAAGCCGTCTTGGGAATATCTTGCTCACGGATTCGAATCTGATGATAACCCATACGGAGATCAAGCTTGGAGAATACTTGGGCACCCTTGAGTTGTTCGAATAGCTCATTGATGTTGGGAAGTGGGTATTTGTTCTTGATGGTCTTCTTGTTCAATGGACGATAATCAACACAAAGTCGGTCCGTTCCATCCTTCTTCTTCACAAAAAGAACACCACAACCCCACGGAGAAGAACTAGGCCGAATGAGACCCATTCTTTCTTGAACATTGAGTTGTTTCTTCAACTCCTTCAACACTTCAGGGCCGAGCTTGTAGGGACGCTTGCACAAAGGTTCCGTACCGGGCTCAAGTTCAATAACAAATTCAACGGGCCGGTGCGGAGGCATTCCTGGGAGCTCTTCTGGGAAGACGTCTTGATACTCACAAACAACCGGAATCTGCGAAATAGCATCCAATTCACCCTTCTCATTGAGAGAAAACAACCGGATGGTATTATCCCGAGCGGCAAAGACAATGACATCCTCAGACGAATGCGTTAATTGAATCTGCCTGGCTGCACAATCGAGCTGAGCCTTGTGCTTAGAGAGCCAGTCCATCCCGAGAATAAGATCGATATCTGAATTTCCAAGAACCATTGGAGAAGCCAGAAACTTGAAATCACCCAACATGATGGAAATATCCAGAATCTCGTGGTTGGCGAGCAAACATTTACCAGGAGAGACCACTGCTAGCGGACTATGCATAGCTTGGGAAATCAACTCGTGCTTAGATGCAAAAGGCTTCGACATGAAACAATGTGATGCACCAGTATCAAAAAGTACTTTTGCGGGAACATCGTTAACAGGAAGGTTACCCATGATGACATCTGACGAATCCTCTGCCTGAGCTGCGTTCATCAAGTTGACCTTGGCGTGCTTGGGGTTATGCTTGACCACAGCTGTACTTGCCGATCTCACAGGAGGAGGAGGAGGAATACGCCTCTGGTTGAAACACTTGTTGGCGTAGTGACCCTTCTGTTGGCACTTGTTGAACGTGACCTCTGAAAGCAGACGGTGGTACGGAGCACTCGATCTTGGAGCTTGAGACGAAGTCTTGTTCTGAAAGCCTGGGTTGGGTGGGTGGGAAGAACCACTGCCACCTTTGCTCTTCTGCTGATACGGCTGACGGAACGGAGGAGGAGGAAGCCAATACTTCTACTGCTTGGCCACTTGAGTAGAGGAAGAAGGCGTAGTGTCTCTGACTAGCTTCCTGGAAGCATCACACCTCAACTGAGCAGCCTCTTGCTTCAGTGCCATGTTGTAGAACTCATCGTACCTCAACGGCTCAAAGAGGACAAGAGCGAGCTGAATTTCTTCACAGAGACCACCCCTGAACTGGTATATCATGCTCTTCTCATCAGGTAAGCCCTGCTTGGCAAAACGGGCGAGCTTCTGGACCAACTTGTTGTAGTCATAGACAGACAAAGAGCCTTGCTTTAGATTTCGGAACTCCTCATGTTTGCTTTCAGTCACACTCTGGGGGATGTGATGAGCTTGGAAATCTTGATGGAAATCATCCCAAGTGATCAAACGTCCACCTCTGGAATCCTTGTACTACTGGAACCACTCTGCAGCCTGATCTTTGAGCTGGAAAGAAGCGAACTTGACGAAATCTTCGGGCATGATGTTGCTGCATTCAAAATGCTTGCCCAGATCCACTAGCCAATCGTCAGCATCGGTTGCCTCAACACAATTGCTGAACGTCTTTGGACCATTTGCAAGGAACTGGTTCAGAGTAGCAAAATGGTTCTGATTGTTGCCTTGATTCCCTTGACTGCCTTGATTGCGCTCTTGGAGGATTTGCATGATCAACTGTGTATTTGCATTGGTTGCGGCCATCACAGCTTGCCAAGCCTCCGGAGGAGGTGGAGGTGGTGGCGGATCAGGATTCGGAGTCGTGCGCGTTGGAGGAGCCATCCTGAAGAGGTTGACCACCATTAGCACATAGATAGACAAATATTGAAGCTGAATCCAATGGAATGAAAATTGCAACATAAAGTCTTCACATCCGAACAAAATGAACGAATGCACTTCTCTTGAAGTGGTCACATATCCCTAAATTGCGAAGCCACGTAGAATTAGGTAGAAGAGGTAAATCAACAAGGGATGGAATCAACATACGACTTTGAAGCAACTCGAGTACCACAACTCAAAATAAAACCAAGGATTGGCTTGCGAAATAAGCCGGAACAAACATATGATAGAGATTTCGTCCGAAGTTTTCGTGGTGGGACCTACACGGGCTCGATCATACAGCACCATCATGTACAAGGCAGTGCACATGACATACGAAGCGTCCCCGAGTCAGCATAGCCAAGGACTCTTTAAGACACAACGAGACCACTATAAAATCGACCGTGAATAGGCGAACCACTAGGCGTCGAACCCCAATTTCATATCATACATCTGTCGGAAGGATATCCTAAGAGCTACTTGAATTCCCACCTATGAAAGTCCCGAAACTTTCCGGTTATGCAATCAGGTGTTGGGGATACAGGGGAAGCATAATATCTCACCCAAACCAGCAATACCTACATCCAGCTGTATCCATCCTTCAACACATAACCAAGAAACCTTCAGAAACCATCTACCTCAACCTTCGAAAAGCATCCGTTATACAAGTTATGGCGATACTCCCGAACTCCCGCCCCAGTACTGGGTGGCGTCGAGGTTATCTCACCAACGAACTGCATAAAGGAGATTTTCGATGTCGATGAACATATCTCAAGTATTCCAGAATTGCAACGATAAAATTATGATGACAACACCTCAGAGCTCAACTCCCCGGGACACCTCCACTAAACCCCTGACAGGAGGCACCAAGACAGTCTTCTCATCATAAGCTATCGGAACAAATCCAGGATACTCGCGTGAACCTAAAAAAAATTTTAGTGAAATTTGAGAAGAGAAGAGTCAAAACTCTACGTCAGGATGCCTTACCAGAGCGATGAGGAGACTGGGAAGTAAAAAGAATTCCTAAGCTCTCCGATATATAATTCCTAAATGACTCAAAACATTTTTCTAGACACAACTCGGCTGCTAAAAATGATCAAGCAATGGGGGCTCCTAAGGTCGGGGAAGGCTCTGATAACCAACTTGTAACGCCCTCGATGCGGCTATATCTCCCACGTGTCGAGGCACGACTTAGAGGCATAACCGCATTAAAAGCAATGTCGCAAGTTAGGAAATCATCACACATCCCATGTAATATAATATAAAAGGGGAGGTACATAGTTGGCTTACACTCGCCACATCACATCAAAGTACATCAATGACATCCATCATATAGAACACTCATGGCCCGACTACGGCGCCAAAATAGAAAAAGAACCCAACATGTGACAAGGCCCTGAATCGAACCCCAACTGGACACCACTACTGATCATCAGGAAAAGACACATAGTAACGCTGAGAATCCTCGTCGTACTCCCACTTGAGCTCAAGCGCGCCATCTGGAGCTATATCAATTGTCCCTGCATCTGGTGTAATAGTAATCTGTGAGCCACAGGGACTCAGCAATCTTGCACCCTCGCAATCAAGACTATTTAAGCTTAACAGGTAGGATGGGGGTAAATGTAAGTGGAGCTGCAGCAAGCGTCTAGCATATATGGTGGCTAACTTATTCGCAAAAGAGAGCGAGAAGACAGAGCAAGGCGCGAGCGAGGAACTAGAGAGCAACCTGCGCAACCATAACTCCAACACCGTGTCCACTTCCCGGACTCCGCCGAGAAGAGGCCATCACGGTAACACACTCAGTTGATTCATTTTAATTAATTAAGGTTCAAGTTATCTACAACCGGATATTAACAAATTCCCATCTGCCCATAACCGCGGGCACGGCTTTCGAAAGATCAATCCATGCAGGGGGGGTCCCAACTTAGACCATAACAAGCTCTCACGGTCAACGAAGGAATAGACCTCCACCCAAGACACACCGATCAGACTCGGTATCTCGGTACAACAAGATGATTCGATAGGTTAAAACAAGTCCAGCAACACCGCCCGAATGTGCCGACAAATCCCGATAGGAGCTGCACATATCTCTTTCTCAGGGCACACTTAGACTGTCCAAACTTCCGGTAGGCCAGCCCGGAGTTGCCCCTGGTAGCCACCGGTGGCTGACGGTTTGGACCAACACTCAGGGGAGCACAGGCCCGGGGGGGTTCAAATAACATGACCCTCGGGCTCCGGAAACCCAAGGGAAAAAGAGGCTAGGTGGCAAATGGTAAAACCAATGTTGGGCATTGCTGGAAAAGCTTTAATCAAGGCGAACTATCAAGGGGTTCCTATTATAGCCCAACCGCGTAAGGGACGCAACAATCCGGGAACATAACACCGATATGACGGAAACTAGGGCGGCAAGAGTGGAACAAAACACTAGGCGAGAGGCCGAGCCTTCCACCCTTTACCAAGTATATAGATGCATTAAGATAACATGGCAATATAATGATATCCCAACAAGTAAATAAATGTCCCAACAAGGAACGGCTCCAAACTTCACCTGCAACTAACAACGCTATAAGAGGGGCTGAGCAAAGCGGTAACATAGCCAATCGACGGTTTGCTAGGACAATGCTGGGTTAGGGTTGAACATGGCAATTGGGAGGCTGACAAGCAAGTGGTAGGCATCGTAGCATTGGCATAGCAAAAGAGCGAGCAAACTAGCATAGCAAAGATAGTAGTGATTTCATGGGTATGATCATCTTGCCTGCACAGTTGTCAGAGTTGACTGGATCCTCACAAGCAAACTCAACGGGCTCCTCGTTAGCGAACTCGTCTCCCGGCTCCATCCAAACAACACAAACAAGTAACAAGAATACAATCAACCACGTGCAAACTTCAACAATAAGATGCAATGATGATATGCTATGCGGGATGCGATGCGGGATGCAAAAATGCAAGATGTGACAGGAAATGCATGAACCTGGCCTCAACTTGGAAAACCAAGTGTGCCACTGGATAGAAGGGATGAAATCACTTGAAAACGATATAAAGATCATTGGAATCGGAGCTACGGTTTGGAAAAGGCAAGCGTTTTAAGAAATGAACCGGTCTGCGATTTACAGCAAGTAGGCACCTAAATGCAACGAAATGAACATGCTACAGCCACCAAACATGACAACAAGATACATGGCAGGGATGCCCACAAGATGCTTAACAAAACACTAGCACTGAGCCACGGCCAAATTCATCCATTATGAGGTTCAAACAAGCATGGCAAAAACGCAAATGCATAACAGATTTCAGACTTAGTGAAATTAACACTAGTCTGAAATTTCAGACCATGATGCTCTCTTCGGAGCAGCAAAACAACATGATACATAGCCTGATTATGACAAGTAAGAACATGGCATGGAGCTACTCAACAAGCTTATCAAAAGTCCCAAAGTGACCTGGGGCCAAAAAGGATCACAAAATATGCTAACAAGCACACGAACATAGCTCACGCACAATCAGTTTTCAGACTTAGTGAAAACTGAGACATGCTGGAATTTAACTCACGAAGGCATGTAAACGAGCTCGATGCATTCACTACGGTGCAAGTCATGGCAAGGCAAGCATATATCCATAAAGAAGGCACAAAATGCTAGCTAGACATGGCAAGAACAATGGCATAACATGCACGGATCACTAACAATAGCATCGGCAAAATCGCAAACAAGTTGACGATCTGCCCAGATTTACCACGAAGCAAAAGTAGAGCTCGATTGACTCAAGCTAGAGCACTCCACATATGCAAACAAGGACATGGATGCATAGACCATAACATGATTAACAAAACTCCCTTACTGATCATCCTCAAAAGAGGGACGGATCACTAGGAAACAAGCTGAACATATGGCATCATGAACTAAAATATCCCAGACTTAGTGAAAATCACTAAGTCCCTGAAAACAGATCTACCAAGTGCCTCACTTTGCAAGCTTGCACAAGTCACCACACACATCCTAAAAATGCATGGGTGGCACCTCTGGAAAGAAGACAAAATGCTTAACAATTCATCCCAAAGACTCACAGGCATATCATGCACACAATAATTGTGAAAAAAATGACAAAAGTCTATGATGAACTAACGGATCTGCAACTTAACTCACGAAGCCTCCTTCTAGCAGCATTTCGGGCATCAAGATGAACTCAAATGCAAATGATGCAATGGAGTGAAATGATGTACATGTCGAGACGAACATTTTGATATATAATATGTCCAAAACGGAGCTACGGATGCGGAGATATGGCAGGTCAAACTATGCACGAAAAATTAGGGTTGGAGGGGAAAAGTCAACCGGATCTAAATCCAGATCCGGATCCCGTGTACTGTAACACTGTAGCAGCGGGCGCGAAAAACGGAGATGGCCGGCGTTGAGGGAGGCGCCGGGGCCAGATCCGGGGACGGCCGACGACGACGAAGGGCGGCGGGGGCCAAGTGAGGCGGCGCCGGCAGCCCGCGATGCGGCGACGGGAGGCGAGGGCCGGGGCGGTGGAGAAAGGCAGGCGGCGGCGGACGCGGAGATGGGCTCACGGGGGCCCCTCCTGGGCCTCCCGGGCCGGGGGCGGCGGGGATCTGGGGCGCCACGTGGCGGCCTGCCACTGGTGCGGGGCGGCGGCGCGATTTGTCCGGCCGGGTCGGACGTGTCCGGCTCGGCGCGGGGATCTTTTAGGGTTTTGGAGGTGGAAGACGATCCGAAAATGGAGGGGTCTTTAAATAGGCATAGAGGGAGCTAGGAGAGTCCAAATGAGGTGCGGTTTTCGGCCACGCGATCGTGATCGAACGCTCTAGGACATGGAGCAGAGTTTGGTGGGTTTTGGGCCAAATAGGAGGGGTGTTGGGCTGCAACACACACGAGGCCTTTTCGGTCCCTCAGTTAACCGTTGGAGTATCAAACGAAGTCCAAATGGTACGAAACTTGACAGGCGGTCTACCGGTAGTAAACCAAGGCCGCATGGCAAGTCTCGGTCCAATCCGGAAATGTTTAATCGCCACACATGAAAGAAAGCTAGAATTGACCACTGGAGAAGAACGAAGCGCCGGAATGCAAAACGGACAACGGGGAAAATGCTCGAATGCATGAGATGAACATGTATGCAAATGCAATGCACGTGATGACATGATATGAGATGCATGAAAACGAAAACAACACACGGAGACAAAGACCCGAACCCGAGAAATAAATATAACTTAACGCCGGAAACGGCAAGAGTTGGAGTACAAATTGGGAAAGTTATATCTAGGGCGTTACAACTTAGGCGAGTACTAGACTGCAGCTAAGCCACCGAGTGGGAGGATTGCTCTCCACTCGGTAGGATTTTACAAACTTAGGCGAGTACTGGAATGCAGCTAAGACTCCGAGTGGGAGAACTTAGGCGAGTACTGGACTGCAGCTAAGCCCCCAAGTGGGAGGATTGCTCTCCACTCGGTAGGATTTACAAACTTAGGCGAGTACTGGACTGCAGCTAAGACTCCGAGTGGGAGAACTTAGGCGAGTACTGGACTGCAGCTAAGCCCCCCGAGTGGGAGGATTGCTCTCCACTCGGTAGGATTTTACAAACTTAGGCGAGTACTGGTGTCGGGACCCCGATCCTAAGTCACACCGATCTAGCATGTAACACTTCATATCACTTTGTGGCCTCACGCACGGTATACCCACGGGTGCCACCTTACCTGGCACGGGACCGTCTGCGCCTTTTGGCTCATGTATATGATAGTGTCGCTAGCATCCATATGACAAAAAACCCGGGCCGACATGACTAGTCGTGAACCCAAAGTAGCACTAACTTACAGGGACAGGCATACATGAATCAACCACGAGCATGTCGGCCAACAGCGTATGAATCCGGGCTGTAGCACTGGGCTAACAGGACTCCGGGAACCCGGGCTGTAGCAGGCTAGGCAGGACTCCGGATGTCACCGCGTGACATTTCTCGAAGGGACGGACACAGGAACGAAGTGATTCACATGCCGGCCAGTCGAGTGTTCCGGAGCAGTAGTGCTGGGCTAGCAGGACTCCGGTGAACCGGGCTGTAGCGGACTACTATCACATGGAAGCACAAGACTACATTTCCCCATAAGAGAGGCTATCAGAGGTAAACAACTAGGTTGTCGGATCCCACACATAGCAATACACGTTACACGTACGCATAACATGCAAGTATGTGTTCTACATCATGGCATCACAACATAACCCAAACTCATATAGATAAAGGCCCAGAAGAGCCACATGGCAATCAATACAAACAGGGGTCTCATGACCCATCGTTCAGAGCATACAAGCAACGGAAGCATTACATGTCTGAGTACAGACAACTACACAAGGAAAAGACTAAGAAGCCTGACTAAACACGACCCTCCCAAGGGTACAAGATCGTAGCTGGGATACAAGCTACTCGTCGAAGTCACTAGCGTAACCAACTGCAAAACATAAATAAGCAAATGTGAGTAGAAAGGTACTCAGCAAGTCTTACATCAGAACTATCTACATATGCAACATTATCAACAAAGGGGGTGGTGGAGTTTTAACAGCAGCAAGCCAGCTTTGACTCAGTGGCTAATCTATACTATGAGTATCAGAAACTTCTTTCAGGTGAGAAGACGCACACGAGTCCACATATTCACCATATCAATACTCCACTATGGATCCGTTCCCGTCTCCCTATGAGAAGGCCATCCATAGCACTCACGCTTATCTTGCGGATTTTAGAGTATCCACTTCAAGTTGTCTATGTACTACATAAGTCCTCCAAGTTTCCATATCCGAGGAAAACGGCTATTCGAATAGATAATATTGACCCTGTAGGGGTGTACTTCTTCACACACGCTCTCGCCACTTATAGCCCTGTACACGTCATGTACCTCGGCAACCTTCAAGTGGAAGCCGGGCGAGGGTGTCGGCCACGACCTGACTAACCACACCAGTCTCTCGTCCAGGTTTATCGCCTATTTGGGTTCCATCCGCAAGGAGATCCGGCCAGGGTGTCGCTCACGGCCCCAAACGATGTGTGCAGGGTTCCCAAGCCCACCATCCGGGTGCCACTTGGTACACCGTGCCATGGTGCCTAGTCTGTCCCAAGCCCGTCCCGTCGGATACCACCTGGTAGACAAGTAGCACTACCTACAAGCGCCAGAAACTAGTTGCAACTCCTGGACAGAGATCAAGTGGATTAATAAGCCGAGAGGGGCCGGATAACCGGAACCCAATGTGTGGTAGTAACTGGACATGGATAACATACACAGAACTCAGTGTTTAAGGACGGTTCCAATGAGACAACCCACCATGTACTCCTAGATGGCCTCTCATCGCTACCTTTACCAAAACGTGTTCACACACTTAGCCTTTACCGGTAGGACATGTTCACCACTCCGATTCATTCCCGATGAATCAGACCTGACACAACTCTAAGCATAGCTGGCATAAAGAAAATAAGCATGGATGAGCAGGCACATCAAGGCTCAAGCAACTCCTACTCATGCTAGTGGGTTTCAACTATTTACTGTGGCAATGACAGATCATGCAGATGAATGGGTTCAGCTACCGCAGCAGAAAGTAGCAGTTTGAATTGTTGTTGTCCTAATGCAGTAAAATGAGCAGGAGCGAGAGAGTGGAATTTATCGAGATGCTCAAGGGGGTTTGCTTGCCTGATAGATCGACGAAGAAGCACTGCTCCTCAGACAGGTACTTGGGACACCTTCCGGAGCAGAACCTATCGAGAGGGAACGGTGCCGGCAATCAATAAACAACCATATGCAACAGTATGATGCATGAAGATGACATTTCAAAGATGCTATGATTTGCCCTAATGCATATAGCATCAATTTGGTTGAAGTCCATATGAACCAAGGGTTCATATGCAAACCCCAAATTAAGTATAAAACATGCCATTATTACGTTTTCACTTATACAGCAAGTATAAGTTGGTTTTTCATGCATGAAACTGGCATAAATGGATTCCTTCCATTTTTCTGATAATTTTTCATATATAATTTATTTGATTTGGAGTTACGGTTGAATTACTATGAATTTTAGAAGTTTTAACTATTTTCTGGAATTCTCTGAATTATTTAAAATCCAGAAAAACAATTACTGCGTCAGCGTGACGTCACAGAGGCGTCAGCAGGGCTGACCAGGTCAAACCTGACGTGTGGGGGCCACACATCAGTGACACTAGGGTTAACCCTGGGTCAAACCCGCATTGACCAGGGTTTGACTTGACTCTGGGGCCCACTGTCAGCGGCTGGTGGGGTGGCTAATGGTGGGGATTAGCGCTAATTAAGCCGCCACATCAGCCTCGCCGGAGCTCGGCCGGCGACGACCAAACCGCGCGGCGGTGCTTCGCCGGAATGCGCTACAGGCGGCGGAAGAGCGCGCGGAGGCCACCAGAAGATAGCCCGCACACGCCCGCATCTAGCTGGCTGCTCGGGAGGCCGCGGGGTCGCCGGAAACGACGGCCACGACCATGGAGGCAGCGGCCGGAGTTCGGTGGTGCACAGGCACGGGGCTACGGAGCACGAGGAGCCCGACTGGGGTTGTCTACGGCTTCCTGGCGTAACCAGGAGCACGACCGTGCGCTCGGGCGCGTCTAATGCATGCTAGATCGATGGCGGCGACGGGGTCGCCGGCGGTGAGCTCACGGATGCGGCGGGGCTACCAGCTAGAGGACGCAACCGACGACGGAAGTAGGGGGAAAAGATGGGCGGCCTCACAGCGGTTGCAGCACGTGTCTCGGTGGGCTCGCGGAAGGTCGGACGACGCCGGGATGGCGAGGCGAATCTTCGGCGGCCGAAGAAGGGGATGACGGCGATGGCGGCATTACGAGGTGCTCCGACGGGCTTCCTTTTGGGGAGAGGCGAAGCGCGAGGTGGCGGAGCTGCTGAGCATCCTAGCTAGGCGAGGGGGCTCGGTGGCCACGGCAACGGCGAGCGGCGTCGACGAGCTCCATTCGGAAGCGCAAGGAGAAGGGGGAGGGGTTCCAAAGAGAGGGGGAGACGCAGGGGGTCGAGGAAGATGCGTGGCGACGCGGGGGAAGGTCCAGGGCGACGGGAGGACAGCCAGGCAGGGTGGAGGTGGCGCGCGCGCGGCGAGCACACGCCCTCCTGCCTACTGGCAGGAGGTTGAAGACGGTGGGGCGGCTGGGCTGGGCCAGCTACAGGGCTGGGCCACAGCTGGGCTGCACAGGATCTGGGTCAGCCAGGTAAGGCAGGCCTCAGGGTAAGTGTTTTCTATTTCCTGTTTTCTTTTTCTATTTCTGACATTTGTTCTCTATTCAAAAGAAATGTTAAAACACTTCCATAAATGCTGAAAATATTTGTGGCATCTAGATATAATATTCCAGAGGCCCTCACCAATTCCCAACATTTTTGGAGCCATTAAAATATTTATATAATTTAAACAGCTCCAAATCAAATATTTATGCATTGATTCAAAAATCCAAAATGTGTAGCAAAAATGTGCATCACTTCTGGTTGTTGTTCCCAACAATATCCAAAGAGCATGAACATTATTGAATAGCATTTTGGGTTCATTGAAAATCCATTTTAAAGTTGAACCTATTTGAATTTGCTTTGGTGCTAGGGTTTGAAACATCCTCATTTCAATTTCATTTGAAATTTAAACATGATGCACAAAGCAAGCCTGGGACCATACCAGAACTAGGGATGTGACAACTGGACTGCAGCTAAGCCTCTGAGTGGGAGAACTTAGGCGAGTACTGGACTGCAGCTAGGCCCCCGAGTGGGAGGATTGCTCTCCACTCGGTAGGATTTTACAAACTTAGGTGAGTACTAGATTGCAGCTAAGACTCCGAGTGGGAGAACTTAGGCAAGTACTAGACTGCAGCTAAGCCCCCGAGTGGGAGGATTGCTCTCCACTCGGTAGGATTTTACAAACTTAGGCGAGTACTGGACTGCAGCTAAGCCTCGGAGTGGAAGAACTTAGGCGAGTACTAGACTACAGCTAAGCCCCCGAGTGGCAGGATTGCTCTCCACTCGGTAGGATTTTACAAACTTAGGCGAGTACTGGACTGCAGCTAAGCCTCCGAGTGGGAGAACTTAGGCGAGTACTAGACTGCAAGTAAGCCCCGAGTGGGAGGATTGCTCGCCACTCGGTAGGATTTTACAAACTTAGGCGAAACGGATTCGCGGCTAAGCCTCCCGAGTGAGAGGCTTGCCCATCACTCAGTAGGATTTTCTTTCGAACTTAGGCGAAACGGATTCGCGGCTAAGCCCACCCACTGGGGGATTTCAGAGGTAAATAAAAGCACCAACAATCGTGCGAGAAGACTGAAAAGCTCTTGTCTTTGACGAATAAATTACAAAGGTACTTCTTATTACATTTTATTCGAATGAGTGCTTAAGTATAAAAGGGGCGAAGCAGCTCCGTGTTCCAGGCCCGTGGCTCATCCCTCTTATGCTCAACACTGTAGAGATGGTATGCTCCATTGTGGAGAACTTTGGTGATGATGAAGGGGCCTTCCCAAGCCGGAGCGAGCTTGTGCAGTTTCTGTTGATCCACTTGAAGAACCAGGTCTCCCTCTTGAAAGGTTCGACCCCTCACATTTCTGGCGTGGAATCGACACAAGTCTTGCTGATAAATGGTCAACCGGATTAAGGCCATCTCTCTTTCCTCCTCTAAGAGATCGACTGAATCTTGCTGGGCCTGCTCTGCTTCCTCTTCGGAGAAGAGCTCGACTCGGGGTGCGTTGTGGAGCAGGTCACTTGGCAGAACAGCTTCGGCTCCATAGACCAAAAATAAAGGAGTTCGTACAGTCGACCGATTGGGAGTTGTCCTCAAACCCCTAAGAACTGAAGGAAGTTCGTCGACCCAAGCTCCTGCTGCGTGTTTGAGATCACGCATCGGTCGGGGTTTCAATCCTTTGAGAATTAGTCCATTCGCCCTTTCTGCTTGTCCGTTCGACTGCGGGTGAGCGACTGAAGCATAGTCGACTCGTGTGCCCTTGAGAAGCGCAGAAAGCTCTAAACTCATCAGAATAGAAGTTCAACCCGTTGTCAGTGATGATGCTGTGTGGAACTCCATATCTGAATGTTAAAACTGATAGCGGTGCTAGCTTCGAGATTCTTGATAGGTTTAGCTTCGGTCCATTTGGTAAACTTGTCGACTGCTACGAGCACATGAGTGAAGCCGCTCCTACTGGTTCTCAGTGGTCCCACCATATCCAATCCCCAAACAGCAAAGGGCCAGACGAGGGGAATGGTCTTCAGGGCGGACGCTGGCTTGTGAGACATGTCGGAGTAAAACTGGCAGCCTTCACATCGGTCGACTATATCTTTCGTCATTTCATTTGCTCGTGGCCAATAGAATCCGGCTCGGTATGCTTTAGCCACGATGGCCCGAGACGACGCATGGTGACCACAGGTCCCCGAGTGGATGTCATTGAGGATCATTCGACCTTCTTCTGGCGTAATGCATTCATGACCGACTCCGGTCACACTTTCCCTAAATAGTTGTTCTCTTATCACAGTAAAGGCCTTGGATCGACGGACGATCTGTCGAGCCTCTTCTTCATCCTCTGGGAGTTCCTTCCTAAGGATGTACGCAATGTACGGCACTGTCCAGTTGGGAGTAATGACTAGAACCTCCATGACCAGGTCGACCACAGCTGGGACCTCGACTTCAGTCGGATCTGTGGCGCTCTTAGGCTGCGGGGGCTCTTCAGTAAAAGGATCTTCCTGAACTGTCGGTGTGTGAATATGCTCCAAAAACACATTGCTGGGAATGGCTTCTCTCTTGGAACCTATCTTTGCCAAGTCATCGGCTGCTTGATTTTTCAGTCGGGGTATGTGATGGAGCTCTAACCCCTCAAACTTATTTTCCAACTTCCTCACCGCGTTGCAGTAACCAGTCATGGCTGGGCTTCTGATGTCCCACTCCTTCATCACTTGATTGACTACCAAATCTGAGTTGCCGTAAACCATGAGGCGACGGACGCCGAGTGAGATGGCCATACGCAACCCATACAGGAGTGCTTCATATTCAGCTTCATTATTGGAGGGATCAAAGTGAATCTGGAGGACATATCTGAGCTTGTCTCCTCGGGGGGATACCAGAACCACCCTAGCACCAGAACCATTCAGCATTTTGGATCCATCAAAGAACATGGTCCAGTGCTCCGAGTGAACTTGAGTCGGCAGTTGTTGTTCAATCCACTTGGCGAGGAAATCCGCTATTGCTTGGGACTTAATAGCTTTATTTACCTCAAACTTGATATCTAAGGGAAGGAGTTCAATCGCCCATTTTGCCACTCGACCAGTTGCATCTCTGTTATGCAGAATCTCTGACAATGGAGCGTCGCTGACGACAGTAACAGAGTGATCAAAGAAATAGTGTGCAACCTTCTTCGTGGTCATGTAAATCCCATAAACGAGCTTCTGATAGTGCGGATATCTCTGCTTTGACGGAGTCAGAACTTCAGAAATATAATAAAGTGGGTGCTGAACTTTATAGGCTTTTCCCTCTTCTTCCTGCTCGACCGTAAGTACTGTACTGACGACTTGTCCAGTGGCTGCTATATAAAGCAGTAGAGGCTCTTTGCTGATTGGGGCAGCGAGCACCGGCTGGGTGGAAAGCAGGGCTTTTAGCTCTGCAAATCCTGCATCAGCTTCAGGAGTCCACTCGAACTTATCTAATTTCTTCATCAGTCGGTAAAGAGGCAATGCCTTTTCACCGAGGCGAGAAATGAATCGACTTAGGGCGACCAAACAACCAGTAAGCTTCTGGACATCGTGCACACGCACAGGGCATTTCATCCGGAGTATGGCACCCACTTTCTCTGGGTTAGCATCGATCCCTCATTCGGAAACGAGAAAACCGAGTAATTTCCCGCTTGGAACTCCAAACGTGCACTTTGATGGATTAAGTTTGATATCATACCTTCTGAGGTTGGCAAAGGTTTCAGCAAGGTCTGACAGTAGGTCGGAACCTTTACGTGACTTGACCACAATGTCATCCATGTATGCTTCCACATTCCGACTGATCTTAGTGAGCAGGCACTTCTGAATCATCCGCATGAATGTGGCACCAGCGGTCTTCAAGCCGAACGGCATAGTGACATAACAGAAGCATCCAAATGGGGTGATGAAAGCTATTTTTATCTCGTCGGGTCTGTACAGACGGATCTGCTGGTACCCGGAGTAGGCGTCCAGAAAGGACAAACGCTCGCACCCCGCGGTCGAGTTGACTATTTGGTCGATGCGAGGGAGAGGAAAGTGGTCCTTCGGGCAGGCCCGATTGATATGCTTGAAGTCAATGCACATGCGAAGTGAGTCGCCCTTCTTTGGGACCATGACAACATTAGCTAACCACTCGGAGTGGTCAATCTCACGGATAAACTCAGCTGCCAAAAGCCAAGCCACCTCTTCACCGATTGCCTTCCTCTTCTGTACGGCGGACCGTCGAAGATGTTCTTTGACTGGTTTCACTTTTGGGTTGACTCGCAAATGATGCTCAGCCAGTCCCCTGGGAACACTTGGCATGTCCGAAGGTTTCCATGCAAAGATGTCCCAGTTCTCACGGAGGAACTGGATAAGCGCTTCTTCCTATTTGGAGTCGAGTGTGGTTGAAATGTGAGTCGGAGAAGCATTGGGGTCTGTCGGGTGAATGTGAATCGACTTTGTTTCACCAGACGACTGGAATGCCGAATCTGTGGCGGGCTTCTTGGCTCGCAACGAATCACTCGGATCTGCATTTTTCTGATATTCTTGTAATTCTACTACGGCCATATGTGCATCGGCGATCGTTGAACCCTTCTGGAAGCACTCTTCCGCCTTCTTCCGATTACCAGTGATAGTGATCACCCCTTTGGAACCAGGCATCTTAAATTTGACGTACACGTAACATGGTCGAGCCATAAAACGTGCATAAGATGGCCTGCGCAGAATAGCATGATAGGCACTCTAAAAATCCACAACTTCAAATGTCAACTTTTCTTTGCGGTAATTCTTGGAATCACCGAAAACCACGTCGAGAGCAATCTGGCCGAGTGATGCGGCCTTCTTGCCTGGAATGACCCCATGGAAACTCATATTACTCTCACTAAGTCTGGACATCGGAATGCCCATTCCTTTCAACGTCTCTGCATACAGTATATTCAGGCCACTGCCACCATCCATCAGAACCTTTGTCACTCGAGTGCCTTCGACTACTGGGTCGACCACCAACGCTTGCCTCCCAGGGGTGGCTATGTGCGCTGGATGATCAGACTGGTCGAATGTAATGGCAGTCTGGGTCCACTTCAAATAACTGGGTGTCACCGGAGCGACCATGTTCACTTCTCTGTTGATGACTTTCAATCGACTTTTACTCTTAACGTCAGCGAAAATCATCAAGGTGGATTTCACATGGGGATAACCATCATCATCCTCTTCCTCATCCTCAACTTTGTCTACTTCCTTCTCCTTTTCCTTGGGTTGTTTCTCTCGGAACTGTTGGATTAGGAGTCAGCACTGTCGAGTGGTATGCTTCAGGTAAATGAAATTGCCCTCTTCATCTTTTTTGGTGTGGATGTGGCATGGCAAATCCAGCACATCATTTCCATCTTGATCTTTTACTTTCTTGGGGTTCCACGGTCCCTTGGGCTTCCCCTTGAACTTTCCTTGAGTCACGGCTAAGGCTTCACCAGGAGCAGCTGGCTTGGCTTTGCGCTTCTGCTTCCGACTGGAGTTTTCTCCTCCGGTTTCATGGGCAACTGTTTTGTGCTTGCCACTCCGGAGCCGGTCTTCTTCTTCACCGTTGGCATATTTGGTGGCAATTTCCATCATCTGAGTCAGAGTCATATCTCCTGTCCGACCGAATTTCATATTCAACTCCCGATACTTGACGCCTTCTTTAAAGGCACAAATTGCCTGATGATCAGACACATTCTCCACCGTGTGATGCAATGTGATCCATCTCTGGATATAATCCCTCAAAGACTCATTCGGTTTCTGCACGCAACACTGTAATTCGGTCAGCCCTGCCGGCCGTTTGCAAGTACCTTCGAATGTTCTGACAAATACTCGGGCAAGATCTTCCCAAGTATAAATACTGCTTGGTGCTAACTGATTCAGCCATGCTCTAGCCGAGCCCTCCAGCATCAAAGGAAGGTGTTTCATGGCCACTTCATCATTGCCGCCACCAATCTGGACAGCCACTCGGTAGTCTTCAAGCCAAGTATCAGGCTTGGACTCACCAGTGAACTTACTGACTCCAGTCGCCAACCTGAAGTTGGGGGGGGAATCACTGCAGCCCTGATGGCTCTATTGAAGCACTCCGGACCTGAGACATGCACTCTACTGTTGGTTGGTAGATCTCTGTCATGACCCGCTCGATGAGCTCTGTTTCTGTCGACCAAGCCCTGAACAAGAATAGATCTCGCATCAAAGCCCGGCTCTCTGGGGTCGACTAGAATCCCTCTCCCCATACTATGAGGGCGCCTGTCATCATGTTGCTGAGGCACGTACGACCCACTCCTTGGGGGAGGTGTGGGCACTCGACGACGATCATCGTGATCGACTCGATGGTCATACTACCCATGGTTTCTGTACTGATCTCGTCGTCTCCACGTCCCTCACACCTCGGGGGCGATCTTGGGCTGTGAGCCGACTGAACTGTGTCTGCAACCACGGATCTACTATGGATCCTATTCCACGATTGAGATACTGCTGTATTCTGCTCTCCTGCCGCACGGAGCAAAGCTCGGATCTGCACCAGACCTCGACCAGCTTCTAACTGGGAAGGTTGGATCGACTCCGCTATCCGGGCTGCAGCTGCGAGATTCTGGATCGGAGTTCGGTATACCTGAGTCGAAGGCGGAAAGAGTTGACATCGACTGGATTCAGGGGCACGCTGTCGAGCACGCTCATTGAGTGCGCGCTGGAGATTCTCCAGTCGAGTGCGCTCAGCCAAGTTGGCCAAGCGCGCCTCCTCCAAGGCCTGGGCCTCAGGGGTTTCTTCAACGATAGGAGTGTGAAGTGCATCCATGTTCCGGCGGCGAAGTTCTTCTCTCCGCTGCGAGGAGAGGGGTTCGGGGCGGTACTCTTCATGAATACATGACGGATCGCTGGCCCCATCGCCTCCGTCTTCACGGGTGAAGCCAGGAGGACTGCGCGGTCCATTGACCATCAAAACTTCTGCCGCGAGGTCGCTGCTATCGCACTCGGATGCAGTCTCTACGGAGCCAGTCGACAGATCGAACAGGCCGTAGAGGGTTTCGTCGGGCTCGATTGCCGCGACTTGAGGGGTGGCCGACTGGCGAGCCACCGCATGCTTCACCCACCGCGGAAGCCTCGATCGACCGGAACGTTTGCTTCGGCGGGTCGCGGGGAGGGGGGAAGCCATAGGAGTCGACCGATACTGGGTCGACAGCTACCGCAGGAGGACGCCGCGGACACACGCGCGAAAGTGCGTTGCCCCGCAGACGGGGAGTGCGTCAACGTCGAGTGGAGCCTTCTGAAGCCAAGCGGAGTCGTCGGCGACAAACACGAGCGCACCGAGACGGATCTCGCGGCCCTCAGCCAAACCTCCGCCTGAAACCATGATGAAGGGGATCGGAAAAATTGCAACTTCTCCAAAAAGTCGCTAAGACACCTGCCCCACGGTGCGCCAACTGTCGTGGTTCTAAGTATGACAGTAGAATGGGGGGTAGGAATGTAGAGGCAAGATCCTAGCTATGGAGTAGTTGTACACGCGAGTTTTACGAGTGCAGGCCCTTCTCAGAGGAAGTAACAGCCCTACGACTCGGAGCCCTGAGACGGTCGACTGGATTATGCGCGTGTGTGTTACAGGGGGTGCGAACCCTTGTCCCGGAGGAGGGGGTGGCTTATGTAGAGTGCGCCAGGACCCCAGCCAGCCCACGTTACAAAGGGTTCAATGTACATTAAGGCAGGGCGTTACTGGTAACGCTAGTAATAAAGAGATATAAATGATCTTTAAGGTTACAGAGTGAATGACCGACCGTTGCCATCTTGAGTGACGTTAGGCCTTCTACACTCCGAGTGGTTTCTTGTATCGTCGAGTGTCTTCAAAACTGTCGAGTGGAACATAGCTTTATGGTCGAGTGGACGATGATTTTTCTTCGACTGCTTCTGGTTCTTTTAGAGGTGTCCTTGAAGAAGATATCTTGGACAGATCCATGACCCTACACTAGATACATAGCTTCGTCACCCACTCCCATCCTTCTTTAAATAAACCAGTTACCCAACCATAGAAATCTCTCGATGGCTCACACCTCCTCTACATATATGGAACTAGCAATTACTCCACCATCCGTCAATGCTATCTTGATCTACCTGAAGGGTATCCATCGAGCATAGATACACATATGGTATGGGCATGGGCATGGGTATTTACCCGATTGGTAGGGTATGTGTACATTTTTGCGCCCATGAGAAACATGGTATGGGTATAAAAATATTGTACCCGCATCATATCCTACCTATTGACATCCCTGGGTTGGTACTTCATTCGGTGTAGCGTAGATCACATATAAAGCGAGTGTGTATAATGGGAATTACTTCCTCTGCCTCAAAATAAGCTTAGTACAACTTTGTACTAAAGGTAGTACAAAGTTGAGACACTTATTTTGAGACAGATGAAGTAACTTGCAGAGGAGACACGTTTTTGGCAATAAAAACTCAATCATTCTATATAGCCAAAACGACCATAATAAGGCATACACTCCCATTCTTATAGCATTCTAAACCAATTTGAAATACCGTCCAACCAATGACCAAAAATATTGGCAACACTTGTGGGCCGATACAAACTGGACGCTATTTGGATGACTGGCCATGTAGGACACACAAATGTGCATTGAAAAATAGGTGTTTGATTATCTCTTCCTTAGTAAAAAAACGACACTTTTTACTTCCTTGTCAATTGCGACGGTCAAGAATGTAGCAACTTAAGCAATGTAAAAAAAACTTAAGCAATGTAAAAAAAATTCAGGACAAAAAAGGATATACATTGGGTCTGATACTATCGTACATTAGCACTGAAAACGCCCATTTATTTTCCGCATGAACAACTCAATGTGAAAACACAAAGCGATGGTGATATACCAGGATTGTATATTTATCAAGGGAAAAAATGGTGGCAGGCCATTCTCTCCATGACTACAATATGAAAACCACCACTTTTGGAGGAAGGTGTGAAGCTGTTAATTACTTAGTTGTTTGAAGTTATCATTTGTTCTCTGTACTCACTCAGATCTGAATTTGAAAGATTCTGTATTTTTTTAGTAGCTGCGAAAATGTAGACAGAGGTGAGAACTAGCTGCTTGATAATAGAACTATGCATTTACATATTGCAGCTTCCATTGTTGTTGCTTTTCAAGTTAGCATGTTGCTCTCGTACATTTCCAGGTGAGTTGATGTGACAATGTGATTCCATACCCCCATCTCATACATTGATGAAGACTAGAGCATGTAGGTTTTGTTGCTATTACTTGCACTTAGGTGGGTAATTCTGATGATATGTGAATATGTTTCTTTCTTTGGTTATCTGACCAGTGTTGCACTGCCCCTCCTACAGTTCTTCCACCTTGGTAATGCAATTTCCTTTCCAGTTCAGCAGGGATCCTATATTTCACACATTTTGATACATGTTATTGCCTGTATACTCTGAGTTTTATTTTCCACAACACGGTTCTACACGCTTTGCTTCTCGAAGTATGCATATTGACATTGTACAGCTTGAGAAAAGGGAGAAGCTTCAGAATCTGGCTATTTTATTGTACCACTATTTTGGCATAATTACTGTAGTACTTGATGAACAAATATTTAGTATGAGCATGCTTTTTCACATGAATAGACATGTCAGTTATAAATTGGAGTAGTTGTTATCATCTAGGGCCAACAACTAATGAAAGAAAAAAATCTTCTTGTTTACTTAAAAAAAGTCATGTTTTCATACAATAGTTTTAGCAAGTGAGTAAATGATCACAGCAAAGGGTGAAACTTTCCTCTTCACAAAAGAATTATGTCTACAGATTCCTCCACCAAGATCTGTGTCATCCAACCTAATCCAACGGCTCAGGTTGAGGCCCTGTTTCTATCTAGTCGCTTCCCACTTCTATATATACCTTCATATAACAAACAAAACATGACGACACATGGCCAGTTCAGTCAAACTAAGTCAATTTGTGTGCTCGGTACTATCCTATTCATCACACAAGATCAGGTTGGGCACAGACGATGACATCGCTGAAAGCTGGAGCTTCTCAGGCGACGTGGTCTTCGTCAACATGGTAGTGCCATCATGCACCCAATTTCTCATGCCGCGTGTTTTCAACTCCGTATGTGCGCCGAAATGTTTCCCACACAATTTTCTTGTGCCATGTGTTTCCCGCATGGATCTTTCAGACGCAGAGGCCGGGGTAATCCTCCTTTTCTAAAAAAAATTGTGTTTCTCGCTGAATTCCTCATGTCATGTGTTTCCGCATGAAAGTTTCCCTCACAATTTCTAACGTTGTATATTTCCTGCCCGTTACCGGGGCCCCAAGTTATAAATAAAATTCTTACTATGCTAGAATACCAAAACTACAATATTGCATGTGTCACCCCATGGTAAACATTACTTCAAACAAGATGGTGTGTATTCTCACTATGCTCCATAATTATAGTAAGTGAAGTGGAAAGTCATATATCACTTCAAACAAGATGGTGTATATTTTTGTTCATACGGGCAATTTTTTTAGATCATTTTATTCTCGCTATGCTCCATACTTTATGCGATACGATAGTTCATACCTATCATTTTTCATGTTCCACATTGCTGTTAAATTTTATTCCATTAAATTTGTCACCTTATTAGGTTGACACATTGTTCTCAAACATATAATAATTAGCGGAAGGGGAGCTGTTTGACGAGATTTTGTCGGACCGAAGAATCTATGAGCTTGGGAAGTTTTTACATAATGTTTTTCCTAACCATTTTTGGAAGAACAAATGTAATAGTATTTTACATGTGCACGTATTAGAGAAAGCTTCTCCATGCCTACGTGTATCTAGCAAGGCTCACAAGATGACCATTCTTGATGCACTAGCTATCTATCTAGTGTGGACTAAAGAGCCAGAACAGGATGTATGCATTGCATGCTATTTACCATGCTTAGGTGGTGTTTGGTTCTCTAGTCCTAGAACTTTTTCCAGTTCCTGAGACTTTTTGAAAAAGACTCTTAAGGAGGTGCTTCTAAGGACTTTTAGCAAAAAGTCTCACTCTGTTTGATTTGTTAGGGACTTTTTCTAGTCCCAACACAAAAAAGTTCCTGAAACCAAACACCCCCTTAATCCTGAATATATTAATTAAATATTCCGACGAACATCCTAACCTGACACGATGTTTAAGCGTTTGAGCAACTTGTTTGCTAATCTCTGGAGCGGCATATGCACGCGCTCACTTGGGTCCATCAGGCAGGAAGCTGGATAAGCTACGCCTCGAGCTTACGGTTTGGATGGATAAGTGCCGACTAAGTTTTTTTTAACGGAGACGGGAGCTACCGGTAAGCAATCCACCGTCTGTCACTTTTGTCAAGATTCATATAGCTTTTATATTCTATTTTCAGATATAGAATACACATAGTAATACATGTACTAGTGTAGGATGAAGTCAGTTTTTTACAAAAGAAAGAGAGTTGGGTAGAAAAAACTGTGCATGCATGCTTGCGTTCTCTCAGGCCATACATATGACATGCATTTTATTTTCATCCCCTATTTTTAATGATTCATATCTTTTGAACCAAATGTCTACTATTGAAACTTTTTGTATATTTGAATTCATGGTGAGAAGACCTTCAAAACAAGATCAATTTTGCATATATTTGAAATATTATATATATATATATATTTCAATTATCTTTGAAATCATTTTCATAAAACATTAGATTTTAAAGCTATATTTTGCTCGTTTCAAGAAACTTATTTCAAAACAATATTACACTCACTCAATTGAAAAACTAGATTTCACTTGTGTCAACAATAAACTTTACTTGTTTCAAAAAAAATATTTCCAAATTGTTTCACTCATTTCAAAGAATATAATTTCACTAGTTCCAAAATAAGTATTTAACAAATTTGAAAAATCACATTTCACTGATTTGCAAAACTGATTTCACTCATTACAAAATTTATCTAAAAACTAATTTCACTTTGTTTACCCAAAAAATATTAAAATGCATTTCACTCAGCAGAAATATCTGTTTCAAACAGTGAAAAAGTCATTAGATTTCACTTGTTTCAACAATAAACTTTACTTGTTTAAAAAAACTAATATTTCCAAATTGTTTCGCTCGTTTCAAAGAATATAATTTCACTAGTTCCAAAATAAGTATTAAAAAATTTGAAAAATCACAATTCACTGATTTGGAAAACTGATTTCACTCCTTACAAAAAATACCTCAAAAACTATTTTCACTTTGTATTTACCAAAAAAGTATTGAAATGCATTTCACTCGGCAGAGATATCTGTTTCAAACATTGAAATAGTCGTTTGACACCAAAAAGATATATTTCACTTTTTTGAAATAACTTATTTCACTCATTTCAGAAAATACATTACAGTCGCTCAATTGAAATACAATATTTCACTTGTTTCAAAAAACTGATTACACTCATTACAAAAGATAGATTTCACTAGTTTCAGAAAAACACATTACAGTCACCCCATTGAAGACACAGTTTTCAGAAGCTGAAATATGAAACTCACAAAGAAAACTATATTCAGAAAAGTGGTTTCAATCATTTCAATAACTGATTTCATTTTTTCAAAAATTGTAATTTGAAATGAGTGAAATTCGTATTTTGATATGATTGAAATAGTAAAAATTAAACTAGTTTAAATATATTCAAGATTGGTCTTATTCTAAAGATCTTATGTTCAGGAATTTGAATATATGAAATTTTTGAATAATAGGACATTACTGTAAAAAATATTGGCCATCTAAAAATGTAAACAAAAATAAAATGCATGAATTTGTTTGAGAGAGAGAGGAGAGATGCCGCATGCATACGTACAGCCCACTGCAAATAGTACTGCCTTTCCTGCCATGAGGCCTATTGATATGACATTGATTTGACCATATACAAATGATTACCTGCCATAATACATGAGTATACATATGAATGGGTCCTACTTAGGGCATCTCCAGCCGCGTCCCCAGGAAGGCCTCCCCGGGCGATTTTTTCGCGCCGGCGCCGAAAAAACGGCCTAGTCGCGCCTCGAGGAGCCCGATTTTCGCCGGCTTGGGCCGAAAACAGCGCCGGCGGACCCAGGCCGAACCCCGCGCGCTGGGGGGCGCCCGGGGGCGCCGGGGCGAGCTGTTTTGGCGCGAAAAAGACGCGGGCCAGCCGCGTCAGTGACTCGGCGCCTCGTCTTCCCCCAACGGCCTCGGTTCCCGCGTGGAATCAATGGCAAGGCTGCCGCCGGTCAGCCTTGCCATTGATTCCTCACTGGCGGCGCATCACGGGACGGCGCGCCGACGCCTCCCCTTCCTCGCACGTGTACACACGGGCGCGGCCCGGCTATAAAAGCCGGCGGCCTCCACTCGCCTGTGCCCACACCAGCCCCGCCCCTCGCCGCCGTCCAGCCCTTCCTCTTCCTACCTCTCCCGAGCGCCGCCGCCCAGCCCCTCCCTCTACCTCTCCCGAGCCCGCCCAGCCCTGCCTTCGCCATGGCAGAACGCTTCCCCGAAGATGAGGCGGCGGCCAACGGCTTCGGCCGCCGCCCAGCCCCTCCCTCTACCTCTCCCGAGCCCGCCCAGCCCTGCCTTCGCCATGGCAGAACGCTTCCCCGAAGATGAGGCGGCGGCCAACGGCTTCGGCCGCCGTTCGCTCCGCGAACAGGAGTCCTGTCGGGCCGGACATGCGCGTCGGGCCGACAGGGTGGAGACTCAGCGCCGTGGGAGTGCCCATTCCCCCGTTGCCCGACGTCGTGGCGAAGCCGAAGTACTTCGCCGAGGAGGTCGAGATCGTGCGCGCGTCCCTCACCGACGCCGAACTCTCCCTCCCCTAGTACGCCGCCGACAACCACGCTGCCTGGGCGGCGTATTTTGAGCGCCGCCAACAACAGCGCTTGGCGTCCACCAACGGCGCGCCCGTGGTCGGCGGCCGGCAGAACAGCGAGGGGCGCCACCTCTGGTGGGGCGTCCCCGGCCGCACACTCGAGGGCGTGCTCACGTACCTCGAGAGCGGCAACGACCCGCCTTTGGCGTACCCCTCGGCGAGGGTGGCCGCCCCGTCGCAGCACCGACGCGCCGGGCCATGGGCGCCAAGGAGGTTCGGCGCCTCCTCTTCTTCCTCCTCATCACGCTCTTCTTCACACTCCTCCGGCTCTCCGGCGCTGCTCGGCGTCAAGGCCGAGCCCGCGGCGGAGACGCCGCTCGGCCGACGCACTCGCAGCGCCGGCATAGTCATCAACGAGGGCGGCCGGCGGGCCTCCTCGTCGGCTCCTCCGCGCTTCGTCAAGCCAAAGACGGAGCCGGGGCTGGCGCCGGTGAAGGCGGAGTTCGACGACGACGACGCGGCCCTCGAATGGGCGCGCCAGGACTCCATTGCGATGGAGAAGGCGCGCCGCGAGAAGGAGAAGGAGCGCCAGTGCGCCGCCCTATGCCGCTTCGAGGAGCCCGACGCGGCCGCGAGGAAGGCGGGGTCGTCGTCTTGTGTGACAGCGACGACGACGACGACGCGCCGCCGCCTGTTCGCCATGGCGACACCGGGCAGGGGTCTAGCAGGGGCACCCGCGTCAACGAGGAGAAGGCCGACGACGACGATGGCGGCGACGACTTCAGCCCCTTTCTTTTTTTAGATTAGGTTAATGTAATATTTGGCCGAATTTCGCCGGAATTTGCCATGTTTGGCCGAAATTTAACTAGTTTTTATTATAACTTCGCCGAACGGTTCTGGTTTTTTTAAGATACGCGCCTGGGGGTGGCTCTGGGGGCCTACGGCTGGGGGCCGACTCGCCCCAGGGCCATTTTTTTCGCCGGCTCACCCCCAGACGGCGCTTTTCGTATTTTGATATGATTGAAATAGTAAAAATTAAACTAGTTTAAATATATTCAAGATTGGTCTTATTCTAAAGATCTTATGTTCAGGAATTTGAATATACGAAATTTTTGAATAATAGAACATTACTGTAAAAAATATTGGCCATCTAAAAATGTAAACAAAAATAAAATGCATGAATTTGTTTGAGAGAGAGAGAGAGAGGAGAGATGCCGCATGCATACGTACAGCCCACTGCAAATAGCACTGCCTTTCCTGCCATGAGGCTTATTGATATGACATTGATTTGACCATATACAAATGATTACCTGCCATAATACATGAGTATACATATGAATAGGTCCTACTTAGACTCAGATCACAAAGCAGCTGAATGATGGATGCTATGCCGGTACATCCCGGATCCGGTAAAAAGGAGTTTGCGGGATAAGTGCTTGGTCCATGTTTCTAGGCAGCGACGGGCTGGCTCAACTGAAAATCGGCGGCGTCGTCCAAGCCCAAGCCCTAGCCCCTCTCTATATAAAGCCCCGATGCTCGCACGCACACGGGCGCACACACCCTGCCGTCAGGCTGCACGAGGCACACGCACACCGGCTGGCTGCAAGGCCACTCTATTCATACACACCCGAGCAGTTCAACATACATAAAAGCTCTCCCGTTTCTCTCCGTCAAGCTGGCCGGCCGGCCGGTCACGTATCTACGCAGCCTCAGGTAAAAAAGGTACGGTTCATGGTCATTATACACAGGTACACATGAGGGTCGCAAGGCCGTCCGGCAGTGTGGCCGCAGACATAGATGATGCTTACACACCGATCATATTGCCGTAAGGTTGCTGCTCGCCTTCATCACACATACATGCATCGATGATTCGGCGAACAGGTCTGAGAAAAGTGCAACATATGGGAGGCAGCCATGGGTCATATGATGCCCAAATACAGGTTCAGATGATGAACAGGTTGACTCGGCAGATCTGATCATGGGAGTTTCGCTAACCCCCAAAACAGATGCAAGGTGAAGGTGATGAAAAAATAGGCCTTGCGTCAGAAATATGGTATTGGTTTGCCAACCCGAATATAGGTGCAAATGGCCAAGATGGTTAGAGAAAAAATATGATCGGTTAACACCGATCTAAACACAGGTGCAGGTGGTCGTTGATCTAAAGAAGTGTCGGTACCTCAATAAAAAAAGATAACAAGATCAGACAGCAACACTTCTAGCACATAGATTCTCAGGCATGCTAGTAGCAGACGGTGCAGGTTATGCGACGATGAAATGGATACATGGGTCGAGGCACTATACAAACTAGATGATACCCCACGCGTTGCTGCGGGAACTCTAAGTCCTATGAACATGATGGTACATACATTGAATAACTTTTTGGATAGTGTATATACGAACTTAAGATGAAAAAATGGCAATGGATACAATACTTCGCATAATTATAAATATTGCAAAATGTGAATATGCAATTTTTTGGCTACATATAGTGATATGACATAAGTAATATCAGATTATTTACATGAATATGAATGCGATTTGCACAAAGAATGAATACTAAACGTATATTGGACACTATAGTTTCTTGCAATACTTGACATTGAGTAATGGAGCTCCAGTAACAACAATATGAATAGATTCCTATCTCTCTTTCTCTTTTTTCTTTTGCCAACGTGAGCACCAATTCCTACAGTTCAGTACCAACATAAACTTAAGATGTGTCAATCAAAATATTTGTAACCCTTCGGAGTAAAAAATATATACATGATATACCTATGACTTATAAAAGACGCATTCCTCTTTTAGTAAACTATAGTCCGGATGGTCGCTCCTTCAGATGGTTACGTTCAAAAAACTTTGTCACTATTGTATCAGAACCGAGTGGTAAAACGTGTATGTACATCAGTACATTAATCGTTTATGATTGTCATGCCAAACAAAAGGCCAAGGATATATCTCACCGAACCATCTGAACATATAAACCAGAGTAAGCACCCGACCTGCTACTTTTTACTTTTGCAAATTCAGATCAAATGCGCAATCTTGGTCTAAAACTACAATAGAACTAACTCAGTATTGTCTGCCTAAACAAACTATAATATGATAATACATGTAAATTTGGCATCAAGAATGCATAAGATAGAAAATGGGGTATGTGAGGTTCAGAACATGTTGCAGCACTGATGTAGTGACTGGGTCGTCCTAGAAAAGCACGGCTGTATATGGCGGCCGACAGTCAGATCATTATTCTTGATGTTCCTGTCAATGGTTGTGGAATCGACATGAACCAAAGCACAAGATCTTCTGTGAGGAGGATAGTTAAGGGAGATGTACGGCTTATTCATGAGTGTCTTCATGGTTGCTCCCAGATGGCCAGATCTTGACGGCATGGCTACCTGATGTACTTCGGTGGAGGAGTACTGGAGAGACGGAGGGCGGGTGAAACCGAGGAAAGGAGAGCAAGACTGGAGCAGGGTGTCTCCAGCGCAGACACTTGTGAACCTGGAAAGGGCTACCGAGGTCAGCCGGACGCCCGGATCACGGTCGTTCGTAGCGATCGGCTAGCATCTACCTGATTCACGTGGCCCTCAACACCTCAAGTGTCGTTGATTGCAGGTCCTTGTAGCCTGTAGGAGTGACGATAGATCATGCATGAACACAACCATGGAGCCGTCAACGTAATTTTGCAGGACAACAGGAGGGGCTGGGAAGTAAATCCAATCATGGGGGAAAATAAAACTTACAAACTCACTGAATCCTCTGAATATTACCGCTCCATCAATGTTCCCGAGCAGGCAATGGTGGTGAGAAGATTGCCTGGGCCATGGTGGACGATGGCTGTTGGGCAAGGAGAAGGCGTAATCCCTTTGTAAAGACTGGGATGGAGAAAAGATTGATTCCAAAAAGATGCTGTTTGCAACTTATATAGAAGATGCAGGAAGGGGAAGAGATGGCATTGGGTGACCACCCAAAATTCCAGTGGAACTTCTCGTATGCCTCCATCAGTTTCTTTTTTCGTTGTTGTGTGCAGTAGTTTTTTTGTGGATTTGGTGAGCATGTAATAATGGTCCGCATGTAGGCTGGATTAATGGGCTGCATGTCGTTGAGAGTTTAATGGCGAAGAAAACTGAACACGCACAATCTCAATGGGGTTTGGTCAAAGAAAAAGGAAAATCAGAACTGATCATTATTTTCCAAGGTTGAAAGGTTGTTGGAGGCGCTGATGTGGCAGATCGTTGAGGTAGATAGGCTGCATGTTTAGATAAATCAAGTAATGGGGGTGAACTTCTTAAGTATATAGGATACCCTTCTTCTTCTCTTTCCCCTGACTCTGCACACTCTGCACCTGAGCAATACAACTCGAGTGATCCTTCTTATACCCTTTTTCTCCTTCCCCCGACTCTGTAGCTCAGCAACACAACTCGAGTGATCCTTATTAGCTAGGGAGAAGCAGCGTCATGGAGGTGGGGCTCAGTGCGGCGTCGGCGATGGGTTGTCTGTGCATCCTGCTCCTGCTGCTCGGCAACGCCGCAGCCGAGGTGCTGCCGGCGGATGTCTTCCAGCTCCTAGCACCGCCGCCCCCGCCCCCTCACTCCACCCACCAGCCGGAGCCGGCCCACGGCCTCACCGGAGAAGAGAAAGCCTGGATAGCGGTCGGCGTGTCGGCTCTCGCGGTCGCCGCCGTTGCGCTGCTGGCGTACTGCTGCACCACCGGCGGCCACGTGCAGCCGCCACGCGCCGCGGAGCCCAGGCATGCCGAGATCGTTGTCCGAATGCCTCCTCTTGACGTCCGAATGGCCTGAGATATTGTACACGACCTGTTCAACACTTGGCTGTTGAGATTTACTAGTATAAGAGTGAAAAAATTCTAGTTGTGGTTGGCATCTCTGCCATCTTATGGACTATTTGGAAATTAAGAAATAAGCATTATGTGTGATAAAAACTAGGTGAGTGATCCTTGTACTCTTTTCATATGATTATTAAACGAAATCACTAGAAATCTGACGTCAGATTTTTAGCAATCCCGCGCGAACCCCTCTAGGACTGTTAGATAGCCACACTAATCTCGGCGTCGTGTGCCTGGCTGCAATCCGTCCTCGTCACACACACACACACACACACACACACACACACACACACACACACCCACACACACACACAGAGAGACAGAGAGAGAGAGAGAGAGAGAGAGAGAGAGAGAGAGAAGCTTTGAGCCGGCTGCAACTTGGATCTGGACGCCGTCGTGATAGACCTCCACGGAACGGAAGGAAAACACTAAAGAGGGAAAATGCTCATTTCTACAATGAGAAGGAAAAAAGGCTTGGAGACTAAGAAACTAACCTTCTAGGGCAGAAGTAGATGTAAGTCACTCCCGTACTACTCTTCTTCCTTTTAGCTACTACTTCGCCCCCTCCCAGAAATTTCTATTGGGTATGTGGCGTGTTGCTTTTGTATAGCAGCTTCAGTACTATGGATACTTGAGGATGCCTTGTGTCATTTCAAATTCAGTTATTAATAGAACGCACTAAACTATAAAATGGTACCCCTTGTAGCCATTCAAGAAGGAGGCCAATTATACCTCTAGTCATAGTGGGGAGTAACTTATACTAGTGTCATGCATATGACATTAATCTAAATTACTATCTTCATAGTGCAAAGTAAGATAGTAGTATTGTCATAGATGACTTCATTTATTAGCTTGTAGACTCATCTTGTATTGGGAAGCGCTATGTTACAGTAACATATTATGTTACTACTTCTTATTAACTACTTGCCACATAAGCAAAAAATTCTTAAAGTGCGCTAAGTTACTCCCACTATGACTAGCCTTACTAAATCTGATGGAGAAGGTTCATGACATGGAGTGGTTGCTACTTCTACTTTGAGTTGTGACGTCCTGATTTTTTTTCCGGGAGTTCATTTTTCTCTAAAGCTAAGGATGTTGCAATCAACTTAATACCAAGGAGTTGGGAATTGATTTAGCATATGACAGGAGGAATAGTTCTGTAATTTCCTGAGTTCATTTTACTCGTTGGTAGTATTTTATTTGAGTTCTTCTTGTCTATTTCTCGTACGTGGATTTTCCAGATTTTTCTAAAGTCATTTGGTTTTTCTTCTGCTATTATTTCTTGTGTACTAAAATGGCTACCGAAAATCAATATTACATTATATCTCTCTCTCTCCTTTCATTTGACCTTTTGGACAAATAGGCCACGTTCTTCACCTTATCATTTGTTGATCTAATCACTCACGCATCACCAGTTCACCACCGAAGCATCTCTCTATTCTCATTTTATTCTATACTTTTCTTTCAACTCCCTCCGTCCAAAAATACTTATCGAAGAAATAGATATATCTAGACGTATTTTAATTTTAAACACATCCATTTTTATCCATTTATTTGACAAGTATTCCCCGATGGAGAGAGCATTCCGTTTGGCCACCAAATCAACTAGAGGCGCAAGGCCCCCTGCTGCTTGGAGCAGCCAGCCGCACATCAAAGCGTCTCCTCCTCCCGCACCTACATAACATAAACATCTTTACTAAAAAAACATAACATAAACTCCCTCAAAAAACTCTCCTAAAAAACATAACATAAACGCTTGGCTGCCGCATCTTCTTCTCTTTGTCCCATCTATTCTATTCACCGTTTCAACTTATCATCGACACCAGAATTATTTCCCAATACCCGAAGGATCCATTCAGCATATTCATTCCATGCTTCACTGACTTAACACCACACAATAAACTGATGAACCGAAGGCCAGTCATTGGCATTCGTCCCTTGATCTCCCTCTTCAGACCATCATTTCCATATACAGTTACGTGTGCAAGGTAGAGAAGCAACAAAGAAAACTACTATTAGCAAGGAGCTCGACATCATCTTAAACCACTCAGTCTCAGCATATCCCGATTGCCTAGCACATGCAGTTCTACCGATCCGATGTACATGATGCTGCATATGGTGTGGTATAAGATTTAAAATCAACGATAGCTGTAAAAACATGATCCCTTCAACAATAAAAGCAATATAGTATGTTATGTTGATCGGCAACCTTTACTGAAATAAATAAGGTAGGCAACATCATTAGAATTCATTGGAATATCATAATTGGTGACCGCACCAAGTCCTTGAATGTCAACACCACGGCTCGCCACATCAGGGCAGATATGTGCCATAAGGATGTTGAAATCTCTTGCTTTCAACTTGTTTAAAGCACCTAGTCTTTTGTCCCCATGAAGAGAACAAATTTAGTTATTTGATACGGGAAGTAGTATTTTTGTTATTAAAAATAAACATGTCCAGAATAGAACTCACTTCACCTCTTCAAAATACTACCTCATTGTCAAAAAAAGTGTCTCTCTTGATAGAAAAGACGAGAAAGTAACCTAACCACTGGTAGAAAACGAGGCTTCCATACGCCCCCATTAGTCCCCAAAACAATCGAACCGCGATCAAAGGGGTCTTTAGTCGCGGTTCGGGAGAAGACCCGCGACCAACTACCTGGGCCCAGCGCGCTCGGTCGACAGCTGGCGGACGGGAGGGGCTTTAGTCCCGGTTGGCGTGGCCAACCGGGACTAAAGGTCCCAGAAGGCCTTTAGTCGCGGTTGGCCAGGCCAACCGGGACTAAAGCCCATCCAGCTGGCGGACGGGAGGGGCTTTAGTCCCGGTTGGCCTGGCCAACCGCGACTAAAGGCCCATCCCTATATATACTCAGCTCACTTCACTTCACTCGGCTCACTTCACAATTTTCAGAAGGTGGTGGTGGGGTGGTGGTGGGTTTGCTTTTGGTTTCTCCTATGCACACAAGGTGTTTGATGAAATGTCCGAGAGCCTGAAACAAGCCACACTTGAGCTTTCTCATTTATTTTTCCTCCGCGATCGCGGTTAGCAACTCGAACCTTTCATGTGTCATTGATAAAATACACATGTGTGTAGTTCATTGTTTAATTTGTATTATTTCTAGCTAGTTAGTTTAACAAATGCATGATGGTTAATTATATACTTTATATAATAATAATGCAGATGAATCGGCAATGGATGTACGGTTCCCGACTCTCCGGCGAGTTCACTACGGGTTTGAAAGATTTCCTCGTAGTGGCAAATGCGAACAAGCAGCAAGGTTTTATTATCTGTCCATGTGCTGTCTGTAAGAATGAGAAGGGTTACTCCTCCTCAAGAAGAGTTCACATGGACCTGCTTAAGCATGGTTTCATGCCAAGCTATTATTGTTGGACCAAGCATGGAGAAAGAGGGGTTAGAATGGAAGAAGATGAAGAATGGGATGATATCGATGACAACTATCGTGATCTTTTCGGTGATACTTTCATGGAGGATGATGCTGAAGGTGTGGAAGGGTTAGGTGAAGGTGAAGAAGAGGCACATGATGAGCCCGCTGATGATCTTGGTCGGACCATTGCTGATGCACGGAGACGCTGCGAAACTGACAAGGAGAGGGAGAATTTGGATCGCATGTTAGAGGATCACAAAAAGTCGTTGTATCCAGGATGCGATAATAGTCTGAAAAAGCTGGGCTGCACACTGGATTTGCTAAAATGGAAGGCACAGGAAGGTGTAGGTGACTCATCATTTGAAAATTTACTGAAAATATTGAAGAATATGTTGCCGAAGAATAATGAGTTGCCCGCCAGTACGTACGAAGCAAAGAAGGTTGTCTGCCCTCTAGGTTTAGAGGTTCAGAAGATACATGCATGCATTAATGACTGCATCCTCTACCGCGGTGAATACGAGAATTTGAATGAATGCCCTGTATGCACTGCATTGCGTTATAAGATCAGAGGCGATGACCCTGCTGACGATGTTGAGGGCGAGAAACCCAGGAAGAGGGTTCCCGCCAAGGTGATGTGGTATGCTCCTATAATACCACGGGTGAAACGTCTGTTCATGAACGAAAAGCATGCCAAGTTGTTGCGATGGCACAAAGAGGACCGTTTGTCCGACGGGCAGTCGAGACACACCGCTGATGGAACGCAATGGAGAAAGATCGACAGAGTTTTCAAAGATTTTGCAGCTGACGCAAGGAACTTAAGATTTGGTCTAAATACTGATGGCATTAATCCTTTTGGCGAGCAGAGCTCCAACCATAGCACCTGGCCCGTGACTCTATGCATCTACAACCTTCCTCCTTGGTTGTGCATGAAGCGGAAGTTCATTATGATGCCAATTCTCATCCAAGGCCCTAAGCAACCCGGTAACGACATCGATGTGTACCTAAGGCCATTAGTTGAAGAACTTTTACAGTTGTGGGCGAAACCTGGTGTACGTGTCTGGGATGAGCACAAAGGAGAGGAATTTGACCTACGAGCGTTGCTTTTTGTAACCATCAACGATTGGCCTGCTCTCAGTAACCTTTCAGGACAGAAAAATAAGGGATAGAATGCATGCACGCACTGCTTACATGAGACTGAAAGTGTACGTTTGGTTAATTGTAAGAAGAACGTGTACCTGGGTCATCGTCGATTTCTTCCCCGAAATCATAACGTAAGAAAGAAAGGCAAGCATTTCAACGGGAAGGCAGATCACCGGCCGAAGCCTGCGGAACGTACTGGTGCTGAGATATTTGATATGGTCAAGGATTTGAAAGTCATCTTTGGAAAGGGTCCTGGCGGACAATCAGTTCCGCGGGGAGTTGACGGGCACGCACCCATGTGGAAGAAGAAATCTATATTTTGGGAGCTAGAATATTGGAAAGTCCTAGATGTCCGCTCTGCAATCGACGTGATGCATGCTACGAAGAATATTTGCGTGAACCTGCTAAGCTTCTTGGGCGTGTATGGGAAGACAAATGATACAAAGGAAGCACGGCAGGACCAGCAACTTTTGAAAGACCCAGATGACCGGCATCCGGAATGGTTTCAAGGTCGTGCCAGCTACGCTCTTACCAAAGAAGAGAAGGTCATTTTTTTGAATGCCTGAGCAGTATGAAGGTCCCGTCTGGCTTCTCGTCGAATATAAAGGGAATAATAAACATGCCGGAGAAAAAGTTCCAAAACCTGAAGTCTCACGACTGCCACGTGATTATGACGCAATTGCTTCCGATTGCTTTGGGGGGGCTCCTACCGGAAAATGTTCGAGTAGCCATTGTGAAGCTATGTGCATTCCTCAATGCAATCTCTCAGAAGGTAATCAATCCAGAAGATCTACCACGGTTACAGAACGATGCGGTCCAATGCCTTGTCAGTTTCGAGTTGGTGTTCTCACCATCCTTCTTCAATATTATGACGCACCTCCTGGTCCACCTAGTCGAAGAGATTTCCATTCTCGGTCCTGTATTTCTACACAATATGTTCCCCTTTGAGAGGTTCATGGGAGTATTAAAGAAATATGTTCGTAACCGTGCTAGGCCAGAAGGAAGCATCTCCAAGGGCCATCAAAATGAGGAGGTAATTGAGTTCTGTATTGACTATGTTCCTGACCTTAAGCCGATTGGTATTCCTCAATCGCGGCACGAGGGGAGACTAAGTGGAAAAGGCAAGATCGGAAGGGATACCACGATATGTATGGACGGTCATTCTATGACTGAAGCACACCACACAGTTCTGCAAAATTCCAGCTTGGTGGCTCCGTACTTCGAGCAATACAAGAATATTTTACGCTCGGACAACCCGGGGAAGCCTGAATCCTGGATTAGAAAGGCCCACATGGAGACTTTCGGCAGTTGGTTGCGAAAACATTTAATGAATGACAATGATGTTGGAGATCAGCTGTACATGTTGGCCAAGAAACCATCTTCGACTATAACGACTTTCCAAGGGTACGAGATAAATGGGAATACATTTTACACCATCGCCCAAGATAAAAAAAGCACCAACCAAAACAGTGGTGTCCGCTTTGATGCAGCAACCGAGAATGGGCAAAAGGTCACATATTATGGTTACATAGAGGAGATATGGGAACTTGACTATGGACCCTCCTTTAAGGTCCCTTTGTTCCGGTGCAAATGGTTCAAGCTAACAGGAGGTGGGGTAAAGGTGGACGAGCAATACGGAATGACAATGGTGGATTTCAACAATCTTGGTTACCTTGACGAACCATTCGTCCTTGCCAAAGATGTCGCTCAGGTTTTTTATTTGAAGGACATGAGTAGCAAACCGAGGAAACAGAAAGATAAGAAAACGATCAGTACATCATGCGATGATCCAAAGCGCCACATTGTTCTTTCAGGGAAAAGAAACATCGTGGGAGTGGAGGACAAGACAGACATGTCAGAAGATTATAATATGTTTGGTGAAATTCCGCCCTTCAAAATGAACACTGACCCAAGCATTAAGTCAAATGATGAGGATGCTCCATGGATACGGCACAATCGTAAGCAAGCAGGGACGTACAAGGGAAGAATTGATGTGTAATAATTTATTGTACCAAACTTTGTATTTGGTCGATGAACTGAATGATGTATCAAACCTTTTGTCAAACCTTCAAGGGATTTTAAAATGAATTAGTTTTATTTTTCTGATTTTTTTGATATATAATTGTATTTTTAAGATTTTAAAATGTCAGAAGATTTTAAAAAAGGAAAAAGGAAGAAAGGAAGAAAAAAAGAAGAAAAACAAGAAAAAGGAAGAAACAAACAGAAGAAAAAAGGAAGAAAAAAACAGAAGAAAAACAAGAATTTAAAATGAATTAGTTTTATTTTTCTGATTTTTTTGATATATAATTGTATTTTTAAGATTTTAAAATGTCAGAAGATTTTAAAAAAGGAAAAAGGAAGAAAGGAAGAAAAAAAAGAAGAAAAACAAGAAAAAGGAAGAAACAAACAGAAGAAAAAAACAGAAGAAAAAAGGAAGAAAAAAACAGAAGAAAAACAAGAATTTAAAATGAATTAGTTTTATTTTCTGATTTTTTGATATATAATTGTATTTTTAAGATTTTAAAATGAATTAGAAACAAAATAATATAAACTTTAATAAAATAAAATAATTATCATAAAGTAAAATAAATAAGTAATTATCATAAAGTAAAAATAAATAAGTAATTAGAAACAAAATAAAATAAAATAAATAAGTTTTTTGTTGTAAGTAGAAACAAAACAAAATAAATAAAGCAAAAATGAAAACAAAAAACAGGCAAAAAATAAAGAATATGCCACCTACTGGGCCACCACGGCCTGAATACGACTAGAAACCCATTAATGGGCCAGGATTCAGGCCCGCAGAAGGCCCAGTAGGCCCACAGGCTCATAGTAACAGAATAGGCCCGTAAGCCTGCATTCGAGAGGAGCTCGAAGTGGTGAGCGCAGCCGCGCTTATAAACCACTGTCGAAGCCTCTCGGCTAGCGAGGTGGGACTAAACATCCCACCGCACCGCGCCAGTTCAGCACAGACCCTTTAGTCCCGGCTGGGGAGGCAGACCGCGACTAAAGGGTACCCTTTAGTCGCGGTTGTTGTCCCCAACCGCGACTAAAGGGTCTTTCTGCGCGGGAAAGGAAGCGGCGCCAAAACCCTTTAGTCCCGGTTGGGGAGAGGGACCGCGACTAAAGGGTACCCTTTAGTCGCGGTTGTTGTCCCCAACCGCGACTAAAGGGTCTTTCTGCGCGGGAAAGGAAGCGGCGCCAAAACCCTTTAGTCGCAGTTGGGGAGGGGACCGCGACTAAAGGGTACCTTTAGTCGCGGTCCTCCTCCCCAACCGCGACTAAAGGTGCGTCTATATATACTGCACTTAGCAGTTTTGCCGCGGCATTCTCCTCTGTCTCCCCAACGCCGATCGACGCCGACGCCGACGCCCCCGTCGCCGACGCCGACGCCGAAGCCCTGCCCCGACGCCGACGCCGAAGCCCTGCGCGCCGCCGCCCCCGTCCCCAGTGAGCGCCGCCTCCGCCCGTGCCTGCCCTTGCTCGCCGCCCGTGCCCTGCGCGCGCCCTTGCCCGCCGCCCTGCCGCCCGCCGCCCGACGCCCTCCGCACGCCGCCCGCCGCCCTGCCGCCCTCCGCCCGCCGTCCGCCGCCCGCCGCCCTGCCTGCCGTCCTCCGCCTCCCCAGAAGAAAAAACAAAAAAAGGAGGAAGAAGAAAAGAAAGAAGAAAAAAAGGAAGAAGAAAAAACAAGAAAGAAAAAGGAAGAAGAAAAAAATGAAAACCAAATAAAAACCAAATGAAAACCAAAAGAAAGAAGAAAGAAAAAGGAAGAAGAAAAAAAGAAGAAGAAAGGAAGAAGAAAGGAAGAAGAAGAAAGAAAGTAAAAAGAAAAAGGAAAGAAGAAGAAAGAAAGAATAGAAAGGAAGAAGAAGAAAGGAAGAAGAAGAAAGAAAGAAGAAGAAAGAAAGAAAAAAGAAAAAGGAAGAAGAAGAAAGAAAGAAGAAAGGAAGAAGAAAGGAAGAAGAAGAAAGAAAGAAGAAGAAAGGAAGAAGAAGAAAGAAAGAAGAAGAAAGGAAAAAGGAAGAAGAAAAAACTCAAGAAAAACAAAAGAAAACAAAAAAACAGAAGAAAAACAAAGGAAGAAAAACTATATTGTTGCGTACGCTATTATGCAGATTGAAGATTTGGGAATGCAAAATAAGAAACATCCATGATGTTAGGTTCATTGACCCACATATCGTTAATGGACATGTGTTAGAACATCACCACAAAGACATGGAGAAAGACCTGTACAAGTTTCTTAGAAAGCATCAACTCAAAAGTCATATTCTATTTCCTTACCATTTTGGGTGAGTGTTTCTCTCTTGTGCCCATTCTATTTTGTTTACTCCATGCATGGTATGTCTAATCGATGAGTTATGCATGACTGTGCATGTAACGTGTCCGCATGTTCCACTGGATTCTGCTAAATATTGAACTTCACACCTCCACAGTTCTAATCATGGACTCTAAGGATTCGGATCCAAAGCGTTGGGCCGACATGAGAAAAATGCTGCAAAAGTAATTATTTTCAATCATTTGAGCTCTATATCGATCGGTCTCTTCATTTCCTAATATCAACTAACTAATAAATTCCTTATTCATTTAATTTTCTTTGCCCTGTAGGGTTTGGAGACGGTTCTCAGAAGAAACTGTCGGTGAATTCAAACATGAGCTAGATTTCAGAAAGTTAGTTAATGTGGATAAGCAGCCATCGGGGACCGATCTATGTGGATACTATGTTTGTGAGAACATCCGGAGACAAACCACTGAGCGGAAGGCATCAGCTAGCGTGCGGAACGCGACGGATAACTTGCGGAGGAGGCTTAGTCCAGAAGCTCGCTTCCGACCAATTCAAGAAGAATTAGCAGGATTTTTCATGAGGGAAGTCATCAATCCTAAAGGACAACACTATACCGAGGACGAAGAAATTTATATGCATACCCGAGATTGAAACTTGTTCGAAGTTGTATATGGTCATCCATCCTAATTGTGTATGGAAACTTGTTCGAAGTTGTATATGGTCACCCGAGATTGAATATATATTATATATTCCTCTTGAATTCTTCTTGTTTGAAATTTCATATGCATGTATATAGAAGCGTAGAATATGTGTAGTGAAACTTCATCAAAAATAAAATAAAACACAAAATAAAATATAAAACAAATAAAACACTACAAATTAAAAAGAAACCAGGTTTAGGGGGGCTAAAACCCTAAACCTGCGGAGGAGGCCTTTAGTCCCGGTTGGCCACGAGAGCCGGGACTAAAGGTCCTCGGCCCCGACGGACCACGGGCGCCCACGTGGCGGGCCTTTGGTCCCGGTCAGCCACAAGAACCGGGACTAAAGACTTTTGTCGCGGTCCGTAAAAGCCGCGGCTAAAGGGGGGGGGGGTCTTTAGTCGCGCTTATTTAGTCCCGGTTGCACAGCCGGGACTAAAGGCTGTTGCGAACCGGGACTAAAGGGCTTTTTTCTACAAGTGAACTCATCTAGCTAGTGATAGAGAGAGCTTTAAAACCAAGAGTTCCTAAAGTGAGAACAAGGAGTCTAGTTTGTTGATGCATGCATATGTCCACACAAAGATTATGGGTCAGTTTGGTTAGCTTCCACACCATAGTATGCTCTACGCCTGGCCTGAATGATGCCTGAGATCTGCCTGACAATTGTTGAAAAGATATTGCCTGGCCTGGCCGTCCATGGCAGGTGATTAGCCTGAACCTTTAGCCCAGGCAGCTTCATTAGCCTGGTCCAGGCGTTTCTTTTCATGCGCCTGGGGTGCTACAAACAGCAGCCTGGCAATGATTAATGCCTAGAAGGTGTACGCCTGTACTCGAAAATACTTTAAAGGGCGCGTCTAGCTGGCGGCTGGCGGCTCGTTAGCGCTCGCGAGCGGTCGGCTAAAAAAGATAAGCGTCTGTTATCTGGTCCAGAAAAAAGCAGCACGTCTAGTCTTTGTCATATGTGGTCTTTCCTCACCTGATGAATACTTGCATACTTTTGTATTAATGTTTCTCATGTCTGCCCTTTGTGCATTATTTTTTGGTTTTCAAAATTATAAAAGACAAATCTTCTAAACCACATGTCGAAATTTAGATCTGTTTTCATCGTTAAAACCCTCGCGACGTGCTCTTCAAAAGTAGATCTCGCATGGGGATGTTTGGACGAACTAGTCTTCCTGCCAGCTAAATATCAATGTGTGTGCAACTAGACTAGATTGCCGCGCCAACATATATATGTGCCAATAGTCCTGCCAACAAACATTAATGTGTGTGCAACTAGACAACATTGCTGCACCAACTGAGCATATGTGTGCAACTAGTGTCCTGCCAACTAAACATCAATGTGCGTGCAACTAGACTAGATTGCCGCGCCAACTGAACATATATGTGTGCCAAATAGTCCTCGCAACTAAACATCAATGTGTGTGCAACTAGACTATATTGCCGCGCCAACTAAGCATATGTGTGTGCAACTAGTGTCCTGCCAACTAAACATCAATGTGTGTGCAACTAGACTAAATTACAAGCCAACTGAGTAACTAGTGTCCTGCCAACTAAACATCAATATGTGTGCAACTAAACATCAAAAGTTGTCGTGGTTGCACATCTACTACTAGGTAGTTGACCAGAACAGTAGACTAGTTGCAAATCAGGTTGTCATGGTTACTAGATTGCAACCACATAGAAAGTTGAATCATGCAGCTTCAAAATTTTGTTTTGAAAAAAGTTGCATCATGTAGTACAAAAATTGCACAATGCAATACTAAAGTTGTATCATATAGCATCAAAAGTTGGCATCAAAAAATGCATCGAAACATACCCATGCGGGATCTAGTTTCGAAGATCTTGTCGCGAGGGTTCCAACGTTGAAAACGGATCTAAATTCTGACGCGCGGTTAAAAAGTTATGACTTTTTGAATTGTTATAAAAGATAGCTAAATCAGTCACATACAGAGAGAAAATGGACGGGCTATCTTTCCATCTAATTATATTTTTTGGTCCACTATGTGAGAGCGAAACAGTCCAAAACAATTCTATATGATTCATCAGGTGACACCTGGACTACGTACGCATGAAAGTGAGTGACTAAGAGCCGGCCGCTCGGTTCATCAAAAAAAGTGGCCGGCCGCTTTTTAGATTTTAGGTACTTTAAATAGTCAAACTGACACGAGCCAGGCATGGACAGGAACCAAACAGTTGAGCGGCAGGCTAGCCTGGCCAGGCAATTTTTTCCATCGTCGTTCCAGGATCTTCCCATGCACCTTATGTTCCAGGCTCTTCCCATGCACCTTATTTTTTCAGGTATACTGATCAGGCCTCCAACAAAACTGACCATATGATCATGCTCCTTGATAACTCATTCGATCGGAACATGAACAAGATAACAATCTTGAAAAAAAAAGATGAACAAAGAATAAAGGGAAATCAGTCCTGCAATCACTAATGGTACTACATAACATGTATGTCCGCGGAAAGAGGCCAGCCAGCCAGCTTCGTGAGCACCCCCGCGACGAGTGAGACATTTTTTAAAACCAATATTATGAGTACCCCTTGCAAAGGTTACTCCTAAATGTCCGTGGTGGTAACTTGTGACGCAATGCATGTGTGCTAAGTGTCGCAATCAGAGAGTTTTGATGAGGTTTTCTTGCCAGAACGAAGGATGTGAGGGTGCTTTATACCTGCTCTTGTTGATAGGTTTCGACAAACAGGGTCGCTAAGTCTCAATCAATGCTATATTTGTAGGATCTTACGTCGAGATCCGTGCAATTTTTTTATTTTAGTTTTGCTTTTTTCCTTTCTTACATGTCATATTACTTGATTTAGACTTGATTAAGTTTTAGCCGACTTAGATCTAGACACACCCTTCCACGAAATTCTTTTATGCAACTTGTACTTCCCATAATGGTGTACTTGTATTTTTGGTACTAGTGCATGTGTGCTTCCTCTGGTAGTGAGTGTTTGTGTTTGTGCAGAGGGCGGAGCGCAGACGAGGAGGCTGGGCGGCCGACGCAGTTGGACCTCGCCATCGATCGCGTCGACCACCAATGTGTGGGCGGTGCTGGCGGTCCCTGGCGGAGGCGGGGAACGACAAGGCAGGCTGGGCTCCGCGGTCTAGAGAGAGAGAGAGAGAGAGAGAGAGAGAGAATGGAAGGAAAGGGAGGAGAAGACAGTGGCGGATCCGTCTGGCGAATGGTGGCTCGCCGGAGCGGCGCGGTTCCAGGAGACAGGGCTGGCCTTGTCATGCCAGGGGCCCTTACACAAGACCACAAAGAGGGGCCCTCGTTCACACAAAAATGTGTAGTACTTAAGCATGGTAAAAAGATCAAACATTTTAGCACACAAAAATGTGTACTCAAGATCAAAGCACGGGAACTGGGTTGAAAGCTGGAGTCCGGAGAGCGTGGATGATGGACTAATTTGCAGCCTTTGCCGGCCGGCTGTTGCAATCTCCCTGCGCATTAGAGCATCTTCAACAGCCGCGCAACGTGCCGCGCGTTAAAAGTCATGATACAGCGTTGGGTTAGCCAGCTTTTGCACGCGGCGGTGCGCTGGCTTCAGCGGCCGTCGCAAATTAAAGCGCTCCCATGCCGCTCCAGCAGGCGCGCTAAATTTCAGTTTTTTCTACTACGATTCGATACATATTTGATTTCGTAGATATAGTTCTCCTACTACTCGTCCGACTCGGACTCTGTCTCAGTGATGTCCTCATCCGATGTCGAAGTGTAGGCGTCAAGGAACCGCTTGTCGCCGGAGTTCCAGGAGGATGCATCTCCTAGCGCTTGGTTGTATTTAGCGACCGCCTTCCGCGTTCGCTTGTCCTCGCGATAGTCGGCTCGCTCCTCCCTGCTCTTCGCCCTCTTCGCCCTCCTCTGGGCGAAGAACTGTTCCTCGTTGGTGTCTTCCGGGAAGCGATGGCTCCATAGCGCCATGGCTTGCTCGTCCATCTCGGCAAGCCTGAGACGATACTCCCGCCTCCGGTGCTTGTGATGATCCTTGTCAGTGAGAAGCCGCGGGAAAGGCGCCAACTCCTGTGCGCGCTCCCGCGTCGCCACGTCGGCGAAGTTCATGTCCTGACGGGACCGCAGGAGGCGCCACACCGCAGCGTCGTACGTGCGGGCACCCTCCTGGACGGTGTCGAAGGTTTCGAGACGAAGCCGCATGCCGCCGCCCGACCGAATCTCGACGGAGTAGATGCCGGACGGACGCACGCGGACGCCGCGGTAGCCCATACCTCCCCGGCGGCGAGGCGGCATGGTGGCGTGATGGTGGCGTGTCGGCGGCAGAGCGTGGTAGAGGGCGATGGAGAGATGGAGAGAGCCGCAAAGGGCAATGAAGAGATGGAGAAAGTGGCAGAGGTGCTGCAATTTATAGGCGCACTAGACGCGGCGCGCCAAATGTAACGCGCGAGCGGTCGCCTTTTTCCACGCGGGCCCTAGTTTCCCGCCACCGCTGAAGCTGGCGAAAACGTCCCGCGCGCGCTAAAAAGTCAATTTACCGCACGCGCGTGTCTTTTGGCGCGGCTGTTGGAGATGCTCTAATGCATGTTCACGAACGAAAGCGACTTTACAGCTTCACATGAACTGCACTCGACTTTAACTAACGAGGTCACAATAACTATTCTAAATTGAGGAGAGATTTGCTGGAATTCAACCGAATCTGGCACCGTCTTTCCTTAATTGCAGCAAATAACTGAAATTGCATGTGAGAGGTGACTGGATCACCATTAACAGTTTGTTTAAATCTATAATACTTAAATAATTCATCCCACTAACTTATTTTTCTTAACATGCAACCTGTCCATCTGATCACACATGCCCTACAATGCCACACCAGCACATGCAGCTTGCCACGTCATCATTTTTATTTTGTGTTTAACCACTAAATAGATCTCGTATTTTGAGTTAACTACAGCTGCCTACTGAAACGCATTGGTAATACTTCCGATGTAGTACTAGCAACTTGATTCCCCATTAAAGAATGGTTCGGTTTCTAACGTAGGAGCCGAGCAAATTCTTTCCAGTTTTCAATTAATTAATACATGGATCTCGGGACTGCAAGAGGCCCCGCAGCCCATCGTCGCCGGAGGAGCTTCGGAGGCTCGCCGTCGAGAAAGTGGCTCGCCGGGGCATGGGCTCTGCTCCCGCTAGCCGCGGTCTTGGGGGCGTCGGGGGGGGGGGGGGGGGCGCAGCACCTCCCCCGCCGCCGCCTCCTGCGTCTGCTGCGGTGCCGCCGGTCTGGCCTCGCCTCCCTTCCCCGCCTCCGTCGTCTCCCCCTATGCCTCCCCGTCATCACCCGGTGCCGCGCCTGGTGCTTCCTGTGGACGAGGAGTTCGACCCGTCGGAGCTCTGCATCGTGCGCCGCTCACAATCCATTGAGGGGCTCGAAGGCCGGCTGCAGCTATCCATGGTGGCTTACGCGGCGGGTGCAAGGAAGGATACCTCGCCGGAGTTCATTCTCGAGGTGCTGCAGGTCAAGGTGGGCATTGAGCCGCGGTGGTTGTCTGTGCATCGCTACCGGCCGGAGGATTTTCTCATTGTCTTCGCGCGCCTGGAGCACAGGAACATGCTCTGCGCTATGTCGGTGATGGATCATCGTGGGGTCAGATTGTTCTTTCGTCAGTGGAATCGGCAAGCCCAAGCTGTGCATTTGGTGTTCAGATCCAAGGTGTGGATTGAGTTGGAGGGCATCCCGCCGCACGCGTGGGAGCTGGAGGTGGTGGAGCGGATCCTAGGATCGTCCTGCCTGGTGGATGCGATGGCGCCGGAGACGAGCTCTCGCGCCGACCTTTCCTCCTTCAAGGTCACGGCGTGGACGACCAACCCGGAGGCGATCCCGACACTCCGGTGGCTGGGGGTGCCCGAACCTGGCCTAGGGGTGCGGCCCTCCCAGCCGGCGCTGCTGCAGTACAAAGTCCTCGTTCATCTCGTGCAAGTTCAGGATTTCGTGGAGGCGGAGGAGCCATGGTTTCTTGGGGGCGGGTCTTCTAGCAGTGGCCAGAGCGGTTTGCCGGATTCTCAGGGCAGCATGGATGGGGGTGGTGGAGTCGTCGCTCGCTGCAGGTCTTGGCAGTTCGGTGTTCGGGACTCACGAGGTGGTCCGAGCTCGGGGCGTGGCGGCTCCGGAGCGAGCGCTGCCGGCAACGGCCGTGGTCCGGCAATGGCGGCCACAGAGTGGAAGCTGCCCGCCATGGAGGATTCGCCGGTGGTGGCCCCGGTGCGCCAGCTGGGCCACGTAAGCGACAGGATTGCGGTCAGGACCTCAGCTTTTAACCGTTTGACTGTGCGGGCTCCCTCTGGGCAGGCTCAGGATCAGGATCAGGTTCAGGATCAGACAGGCGCAGCTCGCTTGGGGCCCAGAGAACTTTCGCCAAACGCTTTGGCAGTGGATCGTGGCCCTGCACATGTGGGCGTTTTGGCTGTGGAGGAGGTAGGGGGCCAACGGCAATAGCTGGCTTCAATTGTGGTGGTACCCGAGATGACCCAGAACTTGGCCCCCGCCTCGGATCCCAAAGACGCGGTGGTGGGAGCTGGTATGATTCAAATCCCTGTCCAGGCTGATGCGACCATCACTGGGGTCGAGGAGCAGGAACCAATCCAGTGCACTCCACAGTCGCAGGAGGGCCTGGCCGTAGTGCTGGCAGATTCGGTTGGGGACAAGACGGAGGTGGGGCATAGCAGTTCGAGTGGACGAGCCTCCGACCCTACATTGCTGGGGACGGGTTTCGAGACAGTACGGTGCCAGAAGTCGCGTGCCGGCAAGCACATGCTGCTTGATGCCGCCACGGATAAGGACAAGGACGAGGAAAGGGACCCTTTGGTGCATGCCCCTGTGCATACACCGGTCCTCATCCATGCATGGTGGGACAGGACGCGTTCGGCAATGATTGCCAGCTTACATCTGCGGGAGGCGCAGACCCACCTGCTGGCTCATCGGGATGCGAGGTGGAGACGGATTCACTCCCATTGGCGCATGCCCATGCACGCCTGGAGATGCGGGACGTGGCTGTCGTATCACCCATGCATGGCGATGGTTCCCACCATGCAAACGCACAGGGAGTGCAAGTTGAAGCTCAGGTCTCTACGAATGTGGTTCTGCAGTCCGCGGTGCATTTGGAGCAGGACTCCTTGGCTGCCAAGGGAGTTTTGCAGCATGAGGAGGTTGCGTACAGACGGATGAAGACATTCTGCTCTAACATTATCAAGAGGTTAGCACCACCCATCCTTAAGGAAGTTCATGCATCATCCCTTCGACTAGAGGCGGAGCCCTTCACCCCCCGTCCCACGACCAGAGCTGCCAAGAGGGCCGGGATGCATGCTACATCAAAGGCGACGCCGGCGGAGAATGTACTGTTGAGGGCACTTAGCTTGGTTCCCGAGGACCTGGAGCCAGATGAGGCGGTTGTGGAGGAGCTCAAGGAGTTGTTTGACTCACCACTCCGTGAGCAACATGTACGTGTGATTGCTGCGATCTTCGGCAAGATGTTACCACCATGGCCCGAGCTTGAGGGAGGCAACACGCTGGCATTGGCCGCGTAGTCTTGTCTAGTAGGGCAGCTGGAGTCTCCACATGTTGCTGAATGGATCCAAGCCCTTCGATTACATGTTGGAACATGCGAGGCCTAAATAACCCGGCGAAGAAGAAGGCGGTCAGGGAGTTCATCTCATCGGTCAAGTGTAATATGGTATGTCTCCAGGAGACGAAACTGGATGTCGTAGACCAATTTGCTATCATGCAATGTATCGGACCATCATATGATGGCTTTGCTTACCTTCCGGCGACTGACACCCATGGGGGTGTGGTCTTGGCGTGGGATTCGACCGTGGTGCAGGTTGATCATGTTGTGTTGGATACACACGCTCTAACCGGTCAGGTGCATAACCTTGACGGAAGCTTATCGTGGATCACGGTAGTATATGCTCCGCAAGAAGACGATCATAAGCTAGAGTTTTTGTAGGAACTGCGGCATCGAAGGACGGCATGCCCCGGTCCCTGGATGCTTCTGGGAGACTTTAACATGATTCTCAGGGCCTCGGAGAAGAATAACTCTAACATTAACCGGCGCACCATGAACTACATCAGAGCTTTCGTGGATGATTTAGAACTGGAAGAACTGTACATGCATGGGAGGCGCTGCACGTGGTCTAATGAGAGGGACAACCCTACTCTTACCAAAATCGATCGTGTCCTAGTCTCTATGGATTGGGACCTTGCGAACCCGGACTGCTTTCTCCAGGCACTGGGGACAAACGTCTCGGACCACGCCCCACTTCACTTATGTATGCAGGCCATGTGCACCCCCAAGCGGAGGTTTAGATTCAAAATGTACTGGACTAAGCTAGAAGGGTTTGAGGATGCTGTCCGAGAGGCCTGGGTGTGTGATGAGGCCATCGTGGATCCTTTCGAAAGACTTGATGCCCTATTTTGGAACGCGGCCATGTCTCTGCAATCGTGGGGGCAGAGGAAGACGGGTAACATCAAAGTCAGGTTGGCAGTAGCAAACTAGGTGATCTTAAGGCTAGAGCAAGCACAGGAGTCACGCACCCTCACCGCGGAAGAGCTATGGTTACGGAGAACCTTGAAGATGACTGTGCTTGGGCTGGCATCGCTTGAGAGGACGATTGCCGGGCAACGCTCGAGGATTAGATGGCTGGGTGCTGGCGATGCCAACACCAGACTCTTCCAGGCGGTGGCTAACGGTAGGCCCACCAAGAACTACATTGCGCATGTCAAGGAGGGTGATAATATTATCACTGAGCAGCACCAAAAGGAAGAGGTGTTCAGCTCTGAATTCAGGAATAGAATGGGAAAGTAACAAGCCAGGGATTTCACCCTTGACCTTGATTACCTTGAGATGGAAGTTGTGGACCTCCATGAACTAGACACCATATTTACGGAGGAGGAGATTTGGAATGTAATTAAAGACCTTCCTGCTGATCGCGCCCGGGGCCGGACGGATTTATTGGCATGTTCTACCAGAAGGCACGGCCTATTATCAAGCATGACATTATGGCTGCTATTATGAAGCTTTATGTCGGAGACAGCCGCGGATTTGGCAAGTTAAACAAAGCGCTGATCACTCTCATTCCTAAGCGCGCGGATGCTGATTCAGTGGGAGATTTTCGCCCGATTAGCCTAACGCATAGCTTTGCGAAACTCTTCGCCAAAGCGCTAGCTCTCAGGGCGAGGAGACGTATGAAGGAAATTGTCCAGGCAAATCAGTCAGCTTTCATCGCCGGAATATGCTTACACGACAACTATCTACTGGTCAGACAGATTGCGAGGAAACTTCACGCAAGAAAAACGCCCGGAGTGTTCCTAAAGCTCGATATTACGCGGGCGTTCAACTCCTTATCCTGGCCGTTTTTGTTCCAAGTGTTGAGGAAGAAAGGGTTTGGGGAGGCGTGGATCAGGTGGGTGGCCATTCTGCTTCAGACAGCTAGCACTAAGGTGGTGGTGAATGGATGTCCGGGACAGAGCTTTGTTCACGCTTGCGGGCTTCGCCAAGGGGACCCAGTTTCACCACTACTGTTTGTCATCGCGATGGAAGCCCTAACGGTGATATTCAGGAAAGGCGCCGACGAAGGCGTGGTCAGCAACCTCACTGGGATCTCCCCGACTCAAAGGTTATTAATCTACGAGGATGACGTTGCGCTGTTCATCAAGCCAACGGAGATGGACTTGATCTTTGTCAAACAGGCGCTAGCAAGCTTTGGACATGCATCGGGTTTGGAGGTGAACTATATGAAATCTAAGGCAATTTTGATTCGGGGCACGGAGGATGACCAGCGCAGAGTTGCCGCGCATATGCAATGTGATATTGGGCAGTTCCCTTGCAAGTACTTGGGCATTCCCCTGGCGATCCATCAACTGACCAGAGCGGGTTGGCAGCCTCTCGTAGATCAAGTGATGAGTTTCTTCCCATCCTGGCAACGAGGTCTTATTCAACGGCCAGGGCGTCTTGTCCTCATCAAATCAGTGGTGGCGGCGAGACCCATCCATCAACTAATGGTGCTTAATGCTCCTGATTGGGTGTTTGATGAGATTAACGCCTGGATGCGGTCGTTCTTTTGGGCTGGGAAGGACAAGGTTAATGGCAGGCAATGCCTTGTGGCGTGGAACACCATATGTCGCCCAACAAGGTTTGGAGGCCTCGGAGTTAAGAATCTGAAGCTGCAAGCTATGGCTCTCCGGGTGAGATGGGAATGGTTGAGGCGAACGGACTTGGAAAGGCCCTGGCAAGGCATAGCGTTCTTGGTCGATGAAGAAGCGAGGAAGCTCTACAACCAACTCATGCAAATCACGGTGGGTGCCGGCAACAGAGTGCTATTTTGGAAGGATCGATGGATGAACGGCTTGGCGGTTGAAGACATTGCGCCGGCCATCTTGCCTTTGGTCCCCACCAGAGTGCAAAACAAGCGGACAGTCGGTCAGGCCATGGTGGATAGCACGTGGGAGATGGATATTAATGGAGAACCACCTTTCATGGCCCTTATACAGCTCATGCATCTCAGAGTGGCTACTAGGGATGCTTATAATGACCCTCAAGCTCCGGATACGTTTACCTGGCCGTGGGACGCTTCGGGGCAGTACACAGCTCGGTCCGTGTATCGGGCTCTGCACCTAGGGCTTGCGACCTCTCCAACATATGAGTGTATTTGGAGGAGTGGGGCGATCCTCAAATGCAAAATCTTTGCATGGCTTGCGGTGCAATATAGACTTTGGACGTCGGATTGGAGAGCTAGGCACGGCCTGCAGGACAGTACGGCTACTTGCTTCACATGCTTACAAGAGGAAGACACGGTCGATCACATACTTCTTCATTGCCCCTACGCCCGGGAGGTGTGGCATCTATGCTTCACACAAATCAGTGTCACCGTGAGGCAACCGCAACCTGGTGACTCACTTGAGGCATGGTGGCTTCAAGTGAGGAGTGCAATTGTGACAAGGAATAGAAGAGCTTTTGACACTATTATCATATTCGTCGCTTGGTCACTATGGAAACAAAGAAATGCCAGAGTCTTTGGGCGTCTGAAGCAACAGAGGAGGCCAACACAATTGGTGCGACAAATCTTTGACGAGCTTAGAGAATGGGACGACGCCTAGCCTCTTGTAATTATGTTTGCTCTCTTCTATAAAAATATGATACGCCATTGGCGTACCCTCGAAAAAAAATACTACTTCCGTTTCCAATCGCAAGAGCCGAACAGTCTCTCTCTTTCGAAACAAAAATCACTGCATCTCAATCTCCCACATAAAGCAAACCACCTTTTCTAGCCTACACACACCTCACGCCGTCGATGTCCAGCTCTCTCTCACTCCACATATAGCAAACCACTTTTTCTCCTAGCTACAGCAGAGTCTGGCGGCCGGTAGGCGACCTCTGCATGAGTCCACTCCTCTCACACGACGATGGTCTGCCTCATCTCCAAGTCCTCTCTATGCGGGCTAGGTCATAGTTTTGTTGCTTGCCACAGAGATCGTCAACGAAAGCTTACCTACGGAGGCTCATCTGAGTGCAGAAGCCTAACCTCTTCTGCTGCCACCGAAGGCGTCAATGCCAGAAGCTTCGCCTGAGTAGCGGCAGTACGTCTGACTGGCCACAGCGCAACAACTGATCCAAATCAAAAGCAAGGCAACCATGATTTGTAAGATGTCCGGAAAGAGATGATAGATGTAAGCCAACGAATAGTACCTTCTTTGTTCACCAACTATACATGTTGGTGATTTATATCCCTTTCAACAATGTCTGGCCGTTTTTGTTTGCAGCGTTTATATCACATCTGATTATATTAACACCGTTTCTTTTTGTGATCGATCTGCTCTAATAAGTGTTGGCTCATATGGATTTCATACTAAAGTTCTTTTGCATCATCACCTCATTGTAGTATCCTTACTACTATTCTTTGTGATCAAACTTCTGCATTGTCTATAGAGCTTGCAGAAGTTAATAAACAGTCGGGCTAGGCGTGTGCACTCTGTTGCTCTGCTCCTGACATCCTCCGTCATACCCATCTTAATATGTCAAAATGTTGCCTATTAACTGATTCATGAAGTCATACACTGAGGTGGGAAAATACATTACTTTAATACACTACATATATGTGCTTCCTTTTGCTCTGTTAATAGTTCGACATATTATTGTGAATTGTACAAACTGATCTTGATTTTTCATCTTTGGACACATTTCTTCGTGCTTGCTGAGGTGGGCAAATACATTACTTTAATACACTATATATATGTGCTTCCTTTTGCTCTGTTAATAGTTCGACATATTATTGTGAATTGTACAAACTGATCTTGATTTTTCATTTTTGGGCACATTTCTTCGTGTTTGCTGAGGTGGGCAAATACATTACTTTAATACACTACATATATGTGCTTCCTTTTGCTCTGTTAATAGTTCGACATATTATTGTGAATTGTACAAACTGATCTTGATTTTTCATGTTTGAACACATTTCTTCGTGCTTGCTGCATCTAGCCTATTTGGAGAAGGCACGGTAAATTATCGTTGCACCCTATTTTTTTCCTCGATGATTTTTCTTATAATTATGTATTCCTAGCAGAATGTGGCTTATCCAAGAAGAACAGTCATAAGTAGCTGGAATTAGTGCTTGAATTTTAAATAATTGCTTCTTGTTAGTACCATGGTTTAATGTTCACATCTTACAATATTTTGATCCAGCATTGGTTTCATAATTGAATGTAATATTAGTTAGCATTCATGCATCTTAGTGAATATTTCAAAAGCAACTGACATTACATTAACATTCATGGCCAAAGATAGTGATCATGTCTGATGTGGCAAAGCTGACCCATTCATTATCTGTGTGTGAGACAACATAACTGAGGTGACACTTTTTTCCATTGATTTGTCCATATATTTCATGTTCAGTGTAGTTGCTCAATGCTTTAGGATACGTTGTGCTTCACAACTGAAACTTGCTTCAGTTAGTTTTACTGTAAAATTATTGTTCCACTTAGTGTTTGTTTGAGGAATTGTTTCACTTACTTTTGTTATAATACTTCCATATAATATATAGGGTTGCTACTGTTAAGTCCATTCCACATTTTTCTTTTGTTGTAAGTAGCTGCAAACTTAAAGATGACCGTTATGTGGTCAATGCACTTCCAAACTTCCAATATAATTGTTGTGGTTAGTTGTATCGATTCTAAGTTTCTAACTGAAGTTTTTGTTCTTTTGTAATGAACAAAAAAACATTCACATTGATGAGGATAATTCTTCATATGAAGCTATAGGGATCAGGACAAATGTAACACTCATGCACATTTACAAGTATTCTAACCAGTTTTTATTTGGATGTTTGGTGCCATTTCCTTTCTCTTTGAGACTTATTATGCATGCAATTTGTTTTGCATCCGCGGTCATCCACGAGGCATGTAAAAATGATTCTATGTATATTATTTTGTGTCACTCAATATATTCTATGTGATTTTCTTTTACATGTGATTATATAAATATGTGTCTACGCATTCCTGCAACAACGTGCGGGGTATCATCTAGTTTATAAGGAAATAACAACAACGAGGGGAGAAGAAACGAAGCGTCAGTGTGGCTCGTTACCCTCGGTTTTTTTTCGAAACCGAGTTGCCCTTGTTTTTTTAACATCAGTACAGACACAAGCGCTCATATACACGCGCATACACTCATCCCTATAAATGCGCACACACACACCCTACTCCTGTAAACACCTCTAAAAGACTGAGCCGGCATATCATCTTGAAATTTACAAAGTCACCACGCATCGGCGAAAATTTTGAAATAAGTTCAGAAATAAATGCAAGCACCAGGATTTGAATCCTAGTAGGCTGGGGATACCACAATCGTCATAATCATCCAACCATAGGTTGGTGTTGGTTCGCAATTGCCCTCGTTAGGAATCAAACAAAAATGATAGACCTACGTAATGTTTTTACGTACCCTAATTAACTTTTCCTAAATACTTGAAAGTGCGCACACGCTATTTGACAGTTGCGAGCGGCCGCGCTACAAGTCCGCCACTCACTAGCCGCATGCATGTGAAAGAATAATGCAACACTGCAGCACCTTTCACGCTGTAGCACATTTTGTTTGCCCGGTAATACTAGTAGTACACGTTGTAGCAATGATGGATGTGTACATATATTTATTTAGGTTTAGGAACTTTTAAAAGTCATATCTTTCAAACCGCGCCTCGGAATTCAGATCCGTTTTCACTATTAAAATCCTTGTGGCGAGATCTTTAAAACTAGACCCCACATGAGTATGTTTCGACAAAAAAATCAATGGCAACTTTGGTGATATATGGTGCAAATCTATTACTACATGTTGCAATTTTAATACTGCATGGTGCAATTATTTCCAAAATCAATTGTAGACGTTGCATGATCCAACTTCTTATGAGGTTGTAACCTATCATTCACTAGAAGAACACCCGTGCGTTGCAGCAGGGCCACATTAACTTAAAGAGTTCAATATTAATATTCTCATACATATCAAGTTACATTGACGACCTTTTTTACCATCAAATCCTCACACACACCCTCTCTCCCTCCCTCTTCCTCACTCTCTCTCTCTAACACACACACATATCCATCTTATTGGGTACGGGGCCATAATCCATCTATTTCACACACACGCTAGTGCATAACAATATGGATTATGTGTATTATATTTGCCACCACAACTGAGGGAATTAATTTCATGTAAATCGGCCAGCCATAGCCCCAAAAATACGCGGAGGAGGTGGCCCGGGTCGGCGTCGACGCAGTCCGGCGCGGGCCACGGGCCCGTTTCCAAGTGCGTCTGCACGCCGGCCACTCAGGACGGGTCCTTCAAGTGCCGCTTCCACCGCACCAACTCCTAGGGCCACGGCCAGGGAAGCCGCCCTTCTTCGCCCCCTTCACCGGCCGCGGCCAACGCGGTGCCGCGGCACCCGGCCTCGCCGTCCTCGTCCTCCGGCACCGTCGCGACCCAGTGACGCAGCCCAAGCATCGGTCTTGAGAATCAAGAACGCTCGACAACGGAGAGGGAAGGGAAGATCATATACATGTCATAAGAAAGGAAGTTTAATTATTTACTGCTCCCTCTATGTATTGTTTCTTTTGTTTGGAGATTGATTACCATCCGTGAGTTAAGGTAAGGTTAATGTGATTGAGCGATTTTTTCTGAAAATCAAATATTTGCTTTATAATTAATATGATTGAGTAATTTAAGGTAAGGTTAATTAATTTAGATTTTATTTTTAGAGATTGTTCGTGATTGATTCTACATTACTAAATAACTTGCGCCAGTATGGAAAGTTCTGATCTGTTCAGATTTCTTTCGTTGTGTGAGAGGGTGACGCGAAAATAAACCAATGAGGTGGAGGGAGGGGACAAAAAAATCAGCGAAGGTGAGAGGAGGTACCAAAAAACCATGAAAGGTGGGACGAAAATAAACCGTACGAGGCTACCAACTGCTCAATTAGGAGTAGAGATGACAACCAACTTTTCTTGTTGTGCAACTAGTCTACTGTTCCGGCCTACTACCTAGTAGTGTATGTGCAATCCCCCTACTAGTGGAGTGTAGTTTTTCACTGTTGGCGCACCCTACCCCATCTACCCTATCAGGGATATGTGCAATTTAGTCGGTTGTTCTAGCCAATCGTCTAGTAGTCAATGTGAAAATCCGTCGCATTCCTATTTATGGATGTGTAGTTTTAGTTGGCAAGGACAACATACAGAGTTGCACATAGTCTGCTAAGCAGTTGGCCGCGACAAACTGATGAACTGCTTAGCCATGGGGGACACTGAAGATTTGCATATAGACGAGACGCTAAAGTTCCACATCTCATTAGCATCGGTGGTTCAAACGAGGTGCTAGTAGGGAAAATCACACGTCAAGGGGGGTACAGGGAGAAGTTGCACATCACTGTTAGGCAGTTGCCCGAGGCAACATACAAAGTTACACGTCCACTGCTAGTCAGTTGGCCGAGGCAACAAATAGTGAAATATGCACACCCACGGGCAGGGGAAAGTCGCACACCAATTACTAGTCAATTGGCCTAGGCAACAGAGAAGTTGCACATCTCACTGTTAAGGAGTAGGTTGGGGTGGAGGTGCATCTTCCTATGCACATCTCCGCAGAGTTGCACACCGTCGTTCGCATAGTCGCACACACCTGACTATGGGTTGCAGACTCTCATTGGCATAATCACACGCACGATGCAGAGGTGCACACTCTCATCGGCATAGTAGCTCACGCATGACTGTGGGAGTTGCACACGCGCGGCAACACAGTCACATGCACGGGACTGCAAAGCTGCCCATTTTACTAGGTAGTTGTCCGGGGCAGTAGACAAAGTTGCACATCTTACAGGTAGGGGTAGTTTGGGGCCGGAGATACTATCAGTGAAAATGCAAGTCCATGGGTAGGGGGAAAGTTGCACATCAATTGTCAGGTGGTTACACATCGACTGCTAGACAGTTGCAGTAAACGAGAACTAAATTGCACATAAAATAGTTCGTCGAAACATAACTATGTGGGATCTAGTTTCAAAGAGCAAGTTGTGAGGACTCCTATGGTGAAAGGGGGTCTTAATTCTGACGTTTAGTTCAAGAGTTATAACTTTTTTTTAGAAAAATGAGAACTCAAATTAAATGCGTTCATATTTGTTTGCATCATTAAAAATCACACGTCCACTCATAGAGAGAAAGTTGCACATCAACTATCAGGTAGTTGCACATTGACTTCTAGACAGTTGCACCAAACAGAGAATAAATTGCACACACAAAAATTTGTCGAAACATATTCTATTCTATAACTGATGTGATTCTACCACTAGTATGCAATGACTATTGTTCCAAGCTAGCAACCAAAGACTCTAGACAGCTCTGATCAGCTCCACCACCATCTCCATGGCCTGCGGCGATGAGATATTATCAAACATAACCTCAGGCCATGCGCACATCAGGAGGCGGCATCTGCACCACGATTTCGGCGTGCCTCGGCACCACGATCGATGTGTGACGCGTCTGTGCGGCCGCCGGTGGTGCAGCAATACACGAGCAGAGGAAAAAGTGGCGATTGCGAGCACTGACACATCGATACCTATGCCAACATTCTCTGCTCCGGTGAGGTGGTGCGCCGGCTCCGGCTAGTGGCGGATGGAAGGGGTGGCGAAGCTCGGAGCTACACGACCTCGTCCACTGGCTCATCGGCCCATGCGTTGGTGAGCAACAAGTTTCAGCGATTAAGGTGCTCGCACAGATTAGCCCATTGCTAGTTCAATCGTCTCTTTGGATTGTCGATGCTATTTAGGACCCTAATATTTTCTTCTTTAGTGATTATACCAAGCCTGTTGGGGGGCATTGCCCCTCTCCCCCATGCCTCAAAGATACACATTGAAGGAAATATGCCCTAGAGGCAATAATAAAGTTGTTATTTTATATTTCCTTATATCATGATAAATGTTTATTATTCATGCTAGAATTGTATTAACCGGAAACTTGATACATGTGTGGATACATAGACAAAACACCGTGTCCCTAGTAAGCCTCTACTAGACTAGCTCGTTATTCAAAGATGGTTAAGTTTCCAAACCATGGACATGAGTTGTCATTTGATAACGGCATCACATAATTAGGAGAATGATGTGATGGACAAGACCCATCCATTAGCTTAGCATTATGATCATTTAGTTTTATTGCTATTGCTTTCTTCATGACTTATACATATTCCTCTGACTATGAGATTATGCAATTCCCGAATACCGGAGGAACACCTTGTGTGCTATCAAACATCACAACGTAATTGGGTGGTTATAAAGATGCTCTAAGGTGTCTCCGAAGGTGTTTGTTGGGTTGGCATAGATAGAGATTAGGATTTGTCACTCCGAGTATCGAAGAGGTATCTATGGGCCCTCTCGGTAATGCACATCATAAAAAGCCTTGCAGGATGAGTTAGTTGCAGGATGATACATTACGGAACGAGTAAAGAGACTTGCTGGTAACGGGATTGAACTAGGTATGGAGATACCGACGATCGAATCTCGGGCAAGTAACATACCGATGACAGAGGGAATAACGTATGTTATCATAATGGTTTGACCGATAAAGATCTTCATAGAATATATGGGAACCAATATGAGCATCCAGTTTCCGCTATTGGTTATTGACCGGAGAGGTGTCTCGGTCATGTCTACATAGTTCTCGAAATCGTAGAGTCCGCATGCTTAACGTTCGATGACGATTTGTATTTATGAGTTATGTGTTTTGGTGACCGAAGTTTGTTCGGAGTCCTAGATGAGATCACGGACATGACGAGGAGTATCGAAATGGTCGAGAAGTAAAGATTGATATATTGGAAGGTAGTATTCAGACAATGCAAGGGTTCCAGAGTGTATCGGGTACATACAGGAGTACCGGAGGGGTTACCGAAACCCCGCAGGGAAAGATATGGGCCATATGGGCCGTAGGAGGGAGGCTAACCAGCCCACAAGGGGCTGGTGCGCCCCCCACAAGGGAGGAGGCCGAATTGGACTAGGGAAGGGGGCTCCACCCCCCTTTCCTTCTCCTACTCCCTCTCCTTCCCCTTTTCCCCATCCGGTAGAAGGAAAAAAGGGGGTCGAATCCTACTAGGACTGGAGTCCTAGTAGGACTCCCCTCTCCTTGGCGCGCCCCTTGTGGCCGGCCTCCTCCCCTCCTCCTTTATATACGGGGGCAAGGGGGCACCCCAAAGTACATCAATTGTTCTCTTAGCCGTGTGTGGTGCCCCCCTCCATAGTTTACTCCTCCGGTCATAGCGTCATAGTGCATTGGCGAAGCCCTGTGCGGATCACATCACCATTACCATCACCATGCCATCGTGCTAACGGAACTCTCCCTCGACCCTCTGCTTGGTCAAGAGTATGAGGGACGTCATCGAGCTGAACGTGTGCTGAACGCGGAGGTGTCGTACGTTCGGTACTTGGATCGGTTGGATCGTGAAGACGTTCGACTACATCAACTGCGTTAACCTAAAGCTTCCGCTTTCGGTCTACGAGGGTACGTGGACACACTCTCCCCGTCTCGTTACTATGCATCTCCTAGATAGATCTTGCATGATCGTAGGACAATTTTGAAATTGCATGCTATGTTCCCCAACGGTGGCATCCGAGCTAGGTCTATGCGTAGATGATATGCACGAGTAGAACACAAAGAGTTGTGGGCGATAATAGTCATACTGCTTACCACCAATGTCTTATTTTGATTCGGCAGTATTGTTGGATGAAGCGGCCCGGACCAACATTACATGACCACGTTCATGAGACCGGTTCTACCGATGTGCTTTAGCACACAGGTGGCTGGCGGGTGTTTGTTTCTCCAACTTTAGTTGAATCGAATTTTACTATGGCCGGTCCTTGTTGAAGGTTAAAACAGCACACTTGACGAAAAATAATTGTGGTTTTGATGCGTAGGTAAGAACGGTTCTTGCTAGAAGCCCGTAGGAGCCATGTAAAACTTGCACAAAGTAGAGGACGTCTAACTTGTTTTTGCAGGGCATGTTGTGATGTGATATGGTCAAGACGTGATGACATATAAATTGTTGTATGAGATGATCATGTTTTGTAAAAGTTATCGACAACTGGCAGGAGCCTTACGGTTGTTGTCGGTGTCAAAACCGGCCGATCTCAGTAGGGGGTCCCGAACTGTGCGTCTGAGGATAAAAGGTAACAGGAGGCAGGGGACACGATGTTTACCCAGGTTTGGGCCCTCTTAATGGAGGCAATACCCTACTTCCTGCTTGATTGACTTTGACGAATATGAGGGTTACAAGAGCTGATCTACCTCGAGATCATGATGGCTAAACCCTAGATGTCTAGCCTGTATGATTGTGATTGCCTCTATGGAGTAAACCCTCCAGTGTATATAGACACCAGAGGGGCCCAGGGTTGTACAAAGTCGGTTTACAGAGAAAGGAAACTATGCGACTAGCTGCCAAGCTTTCTATCCACGCCAAGGAGAGTCCCATCCGGACATGGAGAGAGGCCTTCCATCTTGTATCTTCACAGCCCATTAGTTTGGCCCACGTCACATAGCCCGACCATCTAAGGACCCCTTAATCCAGGACCCCTCAGTAGCCTCCGAACTTGCCTTCAATGATGATGTAGTATCCGGCTTTATGTCTTCAGCTTTGCAAGGAGGGTTCTCCATTGTACTTCTGATTGACGATAGTTCGGCTGCACATTAAATACCATTTTCTATTGTTTCTTCACTGTCATCGCCTCGGCTTCCACGTGTCAAACGAATGTCAATAGTCTAGGTGTTTTTTTTACAAATAACCCCTTGATCGTGTGGGAAAGGCGCCTATTTAAAGAGTTTAGATCTTAGAGACCATTCCCCACCCCGTGGAAACCCTTAGAACTCGCCATAGGAAGTCGCCAAAACATGGCTAGTGCTCCTAGCTCTTCCTCGCGCCCCAATGGCCCTCAAAAAGGTGACTGGGAAAGTTGTTCGGTATCCCACGCCCATCTGAGCAAACTTCAGACACAGGGATATCTTTCGCCCGCGGATCTAGTCTCCATTCAGGCTAGATTAACTTCCATCAACGGCGAAGCCCTGACAGAGAATTACCCCAATCCTTCCAAAGAGGAGTGGGTGTGCTTTGTCTCCTTCCTCTTGAGAGGCATATGATTTCCTATTCATCCTTTCCTCAGAGGTCTACTGGAGTATTATGGCCTTCAACGGTCTACTGGAGTATTATGGCCTTCAACTGCACAATCCGACGCCGGGCTCCATCCTGCATATCGCGGGTTTTGTTGCTTTATGCGAGCTATTCCTAGGTTGTGAGGCTCATTTCGAGCTATGGCGGAAATATTTCTGCCTCGTCCCCCGCTCCCAAAAGGGATCCATATTTGAGGTGGGCGGCGCCGAAGTATGGCGCATAGCCGGGACAGGATACCTGTCCGGCACTCCAAAGAAGGCATCCGAAGAGTGGCCCTCGAAGTGGTTTTATATCGAAGACGTCGTTCTTCCAGGCCTAATCCGGCGTGGACTTCCCGAATTCTCTGGTGCTCCTTTAAAGAAGCGCGCCAGCTGGCGTCCCTGAAGCCTCGAAGAAGAAGATAGTGCGGAGGTTTCGAGACTAGCACGCAAGATCGGAGTACTTTCCAACTCCGGGCTGTCTATAATTGAGGTAATGGCAATTTCAATAACCCCGTGCATTCAGCTGCTCTAATCTAGAGGTCTTCCCATGTGGAATTATAATGGGGAGGACGATGCGTCCCGTTGCCTGCGCAAAGGTCCAGACAATTTTGCTGCCCTGGACACCATCTTAGCCGACCTGTACAAAGGGGAAAAGGAAGACTTCGCTTGTTTGATATGTCAGGAAGGCTTTTCCATGTACAACCCCATCCCCTGGGTGAGTTTTTCAATTATTGGCCTTACTCAACCATTTTCCAGAGTTTATGCTAGTCGAATTTAATCCGGCTGCTTTTGACAGGAATGGAGAAAGATCGTCGAGGGGATTTACAGCCCCGCTCCGCAGCCGGAGGACCATAATCGGGACCTAGATCCCGTATATGAAGAAGATCCGGACATATTTATAGAGCTTACGGAGGGAGTTTTTTATCAGGCGAGCTATGACGGCACGGAAGTAGCCATTATAGCCGATTACCCCGGCCTTCTCCCCTCCTCCCATGTAAGTACCCAGGAGATGTCTTCTCCAAAAGAGTTTTCCCATTGCGCCTCACCCACCGCTCTATGTCATGCTCTGAACGGGCAGCGCTCGTCTCGCCGAGCTGCATCAAAGGTGTCTTCCAAGAAGGCAACACCTGCGCAGGGCGAGTCTTTGAAAAGAAGGGCAAACGGTGACAACACCAGGCCCCCGCCTTCACCAAAGAGGTATAGTTTTTGACATGCACTTGGTGGGTAGGGCGAGTGATACGTCTCCAACGTATCTATAATTTTGTATTGCTCCATGCTATATTATCTACTGTTTTGGACATTATTGGGCTTTATTATCCACTTTTATATTATTTTTAGGACTAACCTATTAACCAGAGGCCCAGCCCAGAATTGCTGTTTTTGCCTGTTTTAGGGTTTCGAAGAAAAGGAATATCAAACGGAGTCCAAACGGAATGAAACCTTCGGGAATGTGATTTTATCAACGAATAAGACCAGAGAGATTTGGACCCTACGTCAAGAAAGGAAACAGGAGGCCACAAGGTAGGGGCGCGCCCACCCCCACCAGGCGCGCCCTCCACCCTCGTGGGCCCCCTGTTGCTCCACCGACGTACTCATTCCTCCTATATATACATACGTACCCCCAAACGATCAGATACGGAGCCAAAACCCTAATTCCACCGCCGCAAATTTATGTATCCACGAGATCCCATCTTGGGACCTGTTCCGGAGCTCCGCCAGAGGGGGCATCGATCACGGAGGGCTTCTACATCAACACCATAGCCCCTCTAATGAAGTGTAAGTAGTTCACCTCAGACCTACGGGTCCATAGTTAGTAGCTAGATGGCTGATACGTCTCCAACGTATCTATAATTTTTGATTGCTCCATGCTATATTATCTACTGTTTTGGACTATATTGGGCTTTATTTTCCACTTTAATATTATTTTTGGGACTAACCTATTAATCGGAGGCCCAGCCCAGAATTGTTGTTTTTTTGCCTATTTCAGTGTTTTGAAGAAACGGAATATCAAACGGAGTCCAAACGGAATAAAATCTTCGGGAACGTGATTTTCTCACCAAACGTGATCCAGGAGACTTGGACCCTGCTCCAAGGAACAAAAGAGGCGGTCACGAGGGTTGGGGGCGCCCCCCCTAGGGCGCGCCCCCTGCCTCGTGGGCCCCTCTTTGCTCCTCCGGCGTACTTATTCCTCCTATATATACACACATACCCCCAAACAATCAGAACAGGAGCCAAAAACCTAATTCCACTGCCGCAACTTTCTGTATCCATGAGATCCCATCTTGGGGCCTGTTCCAGAGCTTCGCCGGAAGAGGGCCGTCATCACGGAGGGCTTCTACATCATCCTAGCCTCTCCGATGAAGTGTGAGTAGTTTACCTCAGACCTTCAGGTCCATAGTTAGTAGCTAGATGGCTTCTTCTCTCTCTTTGAATCTCAATAAAAGTTCTCCCCCTCTCTCGTGGAGATCTATTCGATGTAATCTTCTTTTTGCGGTGTGTTTGTTGAGACCGATGAATTGTGGGTTTATGATCAAGTCTATCTATGAATAATATTTGAATCTTCTCTGAATTCTTTTATGTATGATTGGTTATCTTTGCAAGTCTCTTTGAATTATCCGTTTGGGTTGGCCAACTAGATTGGTAGTTCTTGCCATGGGAGAAGTGCTTAGCTTTGGGTTCGATCTTGCGGTGTCATTACCCAGTGACAGAAGGGGCAGCAAGGCACGTATTGCATCGTTGCCATCGAGGATAACAAGATGGGGTTTATTTCATATTGCATGAATTTATCTCTCTACAACATGTCATCTTGCTTAAGGCGTTACTATTTTTTTAACTTAATACTCTAGATGCATGCTGGATAGCGGTCGATGAGTGGAGTAATAGTAGTAGATGCAGAATCGTTTCGATCTACTTGTCACGGACGTGATGCCTATATACATGATCATGCCTAGATATTCTCATAACTATGCTCAATTCTGTCAATTGATCAACAGTAATTTGTTCATCCGCCGTAGAATACATATGCTCTTGAGAGAAGCCACTAGTGAAACCTATGGCCCCCAGGTCTATTCTCATCATATCAATCTCCATCACTTTAATCTTGCTTTGCTTTTTACTTTGCTTTTACTTTTTACTTTGCATCTTTATACCAAAAATACCAAAAATATTATATCTATCAGATCTCACTCTCGTAAGTGACCGTGAAGGGATTGACAACCCCTAATCGCGTTGGTTGCAAGTAGCTATCGCTTTGTGCAGATACGAGGGACTTGAGTGTGGCCTCCTACTGGATTGATACCTTGGTTCTCAAAAAGTGAGGGAAATACTTACGCTACTCTGCTGCATCATCCCTTCCTCTTCGGGGAAAACCAACGCAAGCTCAAGACGTAGCAAGAAGGATTTCTGGCGCCGTTGCCGGGGAGGTTCGCACAAGTCAAGATTTGACTCCCAACAACAAGCCATTTCTGGCACCGTTGCCGGGGAGGTTCGCGCAAGTCAAGATTTGATTCCCGACAACGAGCCATTTCTGGCGCCGTTGCCGGGGAGTCTACGCAAAAAAGTCAACATACCAAGTACCCATCACAATCCCTATCTCTTGGATTACATTATTTGCCATTTTCCTCTCGTTTTCCTCTTCCCCAATTCACCCTTGCCGTTTTATTCGCCCTCTCTCTCTCTCTATCCTCCTCTCTAGTTGCCTCTTTTTGCCCGTTTGCTTTTGTTTGCTCGTGTGTTAGATTGCTTGTTTGTCGCGATGGCTCAAGATACTACTAAATTGTGTGACTTCACCAATACCAATAATAATGATTTCCTTAGCACTCCGATTGCTCCTCTTACCGATGCTGAATCTTGTGAAATTAATACTACTTTGTTGAATCTTGTTATGAAAGATCAATTTGCCGGCCTTCCTAGTGAAGATGCCGCTACTCATCTGAATAGCTTCGTTGATTTATGTGATATGCAAAATAAAAAATATGTCAATAATGATGTCATTAAATTGAAGCTATTTCCTTTTTTGCTTAGAGATCGTGCTAAAGATTGGTTTTCGTCTTTGCCTAAGAATAGTATTGATTCATGGAACAAGTGCAAAGATGCTTTTATCTCTAAGTATTTTCCTCCCGCTAAGATCATCTCTCTTAGGAACGATATTATGAACTTTAAACAACTTGATCATGAACATGTTGCACAAGCTTGGGAGAGAATGAAATTAATGATACATAATTGCCCTACTCATGGTTTGAATTTATGGATGATTATACAAAAAAATTATGCCGGATTGAATTTTGCTTCTAGAAATCTTTTAGATTCGTCTGTGGAGGCACTTTTATGGAAATCACTTTAGGAGATGCTACTAAACTCCTAGATAATATTATGGTTAATTATTCTCAATGGCATACTGAAAGATCTTCTAATAAAAAAGTGCATGCGATAGAAGAAATTAATGTTTTGAGTGGAAAGATGGATGAACTTATGAAATTATTTGCTACTAAGAGTGTTTCTTCTGATCCTAATGATATGCCTTTGTCTACTTTGATTGAGAATAATAATGAATCTATGGATGTGAATTTTGTTGGTAGGAATAATTTTGGTAACAACGCTTATAGAGGGAATTTTAATCCTAGGCCATATCCTAGTAATCCTTCTAATAACTATGGGAATTCCTACAACAACTCTTATGGAAATTATAATAAGATGCCCTCTGAATTTGAGAATAGTGTTAAAGAATTTATGAATTCACAAAAGAATTTTAATGCTTTGCTTGAGGAGAAATTGCTTAAAGTTGATGATTTCGCTAGAAACGTTGATAGAATTTCTCTTGAGGTTGATTCTTTAAAGCTTAGATCTATTCCTCCTAAGCATGATATCAATGAGTCTCTCAAAGCCATGAGAATTTCCATTGATGAGTGCAAAGAAAGAACCGCTAGGATGCGTGCTTCCAAAGATGCCTTTATTAAAGCATGTTCCTCCAATTCCTATGAAAGTCAAGATGAAGATCTAAAAGTTATTGATGTGTCCCCTATTAAATCTTTATTTTGCAATATGAATCTTGATGAAACTGAATATGATCTTCTTTTACCTAGAAGGCGTTCTAAAAATTCGGAGTATTCAGATCTTAATGATGAAATTGATGAAAGTGGGATTGAAAGAAATAAAAATCTAGATGTTGCTAAATCCACTATATTGGATTTCAAGGAATTTAATTATGAAAGTTGCTATTTAATTGATTGTGTTTCCTTGTTGCAATCCATGCTAAATTCTCCACATTCTTATAGTCAAAATAAAGCCTTCACCGAACATATTGTTGATGCCTTGATGCAATCTTATGAAGAAAAACTTGAGTTGAAAGTTTCTATCCCTAGAAAACTCTATGATGAGTGGGAACCAACTATTAAAATTAAAATTAGAGATCATGAGTTTTATGCTTTGTGTGATTTGGGTGCTAGTGTCTCTACTATTCCCAAGACTTTGTGTGATTTACTAGATTTCCGTAATTTTGATGATTGCTCTCTAAACTTGCATCTTGCGGATTCCACTATTAAGAAACCTATGGGAAGGTTTAATGATGTTCTTATTGTTGCAAATAGGAATTATGTGCCCGTAGATTTCATTGTTCTTAATATAGATTGCAATCATTCTTGCCCTATTATTCTTGGTAGACTTTTCCTTAGAACGGTTGGTGCGATTATTGATATAAAGGAAGGGAATATTAGATTTAAATTTCCATTAAAAAGGGCATGGAACACTTTCCTAGAAAGAAAATAAAATTACCATATGAAACTATCATGAGATCCACTTATGGATTGCCTACCAAAGATGGCAATACCTAGATCTATCCTCGCTTTTATGCCTAGCTAGGGGCGTTAAACAATAGCGCTTGTTGGGAGGCAACCCAATTTTATTTTTATTCCTTGCTTTTTGCTCCTGCTTAGTAATAAATAAATTATTTAGCCTCTGTTTTGGTTGTGTTTAATTAGTGTTTGTGCCAAGTAGAACCGTTGGGAAGACTTGGGGAAAGTCTTGTTGAACTTGCTGTAAAAAACAGAAACTTTAGTGCTCACGAGAACTGCTGTAATTTTTATTTGAAGAGTGATATTTAGTTAATTCTTTTTGAAGATGATTAATAGATAAATTACTCACGTCCAGAAATTTATTTTAGAATTTTTGGGGTTCCAGATCTTGCGCTAGCTATAGATTACTACAGACTGTTCTGTTTTTGACAGATTCTGTTTTCCGTGTGTTGTTTGCTTATTTTGATGAATGTATGGCTAGTAAAATAGTTTATAATCCATATAGAAGTTGTAATAAAGTAGGTTTAACACCAATATAAATAAATAATGAGTTCATTACAGTACCTTGAAGTGGTCTTTTGTTTTCTTTCGCTAACAGAGCTCACGAGTTTTCTATTTTGAGTTTTGTGTTGTGAAGTTTTCAAGTTTTGGGTGAATTATTTTGATGGATCATGGAACAAGGAGTGGCAAGAGCCTAATCTTGGGGATGCCCATGGCACCCCCAAGATAATCCAAGGACACCAAAAAGTCAAAGCTTGGGGATGCCCCAGAAGGCATCCCCTCTTTCGCCCACTTCCATCGGTAATTTACTTGGAGCTATATTTTTATTCACCAACATGATATGTGTTTTTCTTGGAGTGTCTTGTATTATTTGTGTCTTTGTGTCTTAGTATGCCACAATCATCCTTGCTGTACACACCTTTTGAGAGAGCCATACATGAATTAAAATTTGATAGAATACTCTATGTGCTTCACTTATATCTTTTGAGCTAAGTAATTTTGCTCTATGCGCTCCACTTATATCTTTTGAGCTAGATAATTTTGCTCTATGTGCTTCACTTATATCTTTTGAGCTAACTAATTTTGCTCTATGCGCTCCACTTATATCTTTTGATCTAGATAATTTTTCTCTATGTGCTTCACTTATATCTTTTGAGCTAGATAATTTTGCTCTATGTGCTTCACTTAGATCTTTTAGAGCACGGTGGTGGATTAGTTTTAAAGAAACTATTGATCTCTCATGCTTCACTTAAATTATTTTGAGAGTCTCTTAATAGCATGGTAATTTTCTTAATAATAATATGCTTGGTATTCAAGATTTGTGAAACTTTCTTTTGAGTGTGTTGAATACTAAGAAAAGATTGAAGCATGATAATTGTTTTGAGATACGGAGGTGATAATATTAAAGTCATGCTAGTTGAGTAGTTGTGAATTTAAAGAATACTTGTGTTAAAGTTTGTGATTCATGTAGCATGCACATATGGTGAACTGTTATGTGACGAAGTCGGAGCATGATTTGTTTGTTGATTGTCTTCCTTATGAGTGGCGGTCGGGGATGAGCGATGGTATTTTCCTACCAATCTATCCCCCTAGGAACATGCGCGTAATACTTTGCTTTAATAACTTCTAGATTTTTGCAATAAGTATATGAGTTCTTTATGACTAATGTTGAGTCCATGGATTATACGCACTCTCACCCTTCCACCTTTGCTAGCCTCTCTAATACCGCACACCTTTCGCTGGTATCATACACCTACCATATACCTTCCTCAAAACAGCCACCATACCTACCTATTATGGCATTTCCATAGCCATTTCGAGATATATTGCCATGCAACTTTCCACCATCTAGTTCATCATGACACACTCATCATTGTCATATTGCTTAGCATGATCATGTAGTTGACATAGTATTTGTGGCAAAGCCACCGTTCATAATTTCTTCATACTTGTCACTCTTGATTCATTGCATATCCCGGTACACCGCCGGAGGCATCCATATAGAGTCATACTTTGTTTTAGAATTGAGTTGTAATTATTGAGTTGTAAATAAATAAAAGTGTGATGATCATCATTCAATAGAGCATTGTCCCAATAAAAAAGTGAGAAAGGCCAAAGAAAAAAAAGAAGGCCCAAAAAAAAGAAAATAAATAAAAAGGGGCAATGCTACTATCCTTTTTTCCACACTTGTGCTTCAAAGTAGCACCATGATATAGCGAGTCTCATATATTATGCTTCAAAGTAGCACCATGTTCTTCATATAGAGAGTCTCATATGTCGTCACTTTCATATACTAGTGGGAATTTTACATTATAGAACTTGACTTGTATATTCCAATGATGGGCTTCCTCAAAATTGCCCTAGGTCTTCGTGAGCAAGCAAGTTGGATGCACACCCACTTAGTTTCTTTTGTTGAGCTTTCATACATTTATAGCTCTAGTGCATCCATTGCATGGCAATCCCTACTCACTCACATTGATATCTATTGATGGGCATCTCCATAGCCCGTTGATACGCCTAGTTGATGTGAGACTGTCTTCCCCTCCTTTTTGTCTTCTCCACAACCACCATTCTATTCCACCTATAGTGCTATATCCATGGCCCACGCTCATGTATTGTGTGAAGATTGAAAAAGTTTTGAAAAAGTTAGAGTATGAAACAATTGCCTGGCTTGTCATCGGGGTTGTGCATGATTTAAATACTTTGTGTGGTGGAGATGGAGCATAGCCAGACAATATGATTTTGTAGGGATAACTTTCTTTGGCCATGTTATTTTGAGAAGACATAATTGCTTTATTAGTATGCTTGAAGTATTATTATTTTTATGTCAATATAAACTTTTGTCTTGAATCTTTCTAATCTGAATATTCATACCACAATTAAGAAGATTTGCATTGAAGTTATGCCAAGTAGCACTCCGCATCAAAAATTCTCTTTTTATCATTTACCTACTCGAGGACGAGCAGGAATTAAGCTTGGGGATGCCTAATACGTCTCCAACGTATCTATAATTTTTTATTGCTCCATGCTATATTATCTATTGTTTTGGACTATATTGGGCTTTATTTTCCACTTTTATATTATTTATTGGACTAACCTATTAACCGGAGGCCCAGCCCAGAATTGCTGTTTTTTCCTATTTCAGTGTTTCGAAGAAACAGAATATCAAACGGAGTCCAAACGGAATAAAATCTTCGGGAACGTGATTTTCTCACCAAACGTGATCCAGGAGACTTGGACCCTACTCCAAGGAACAAAAGAGGCGGTCACGAGGGTGGGGGGCGCCCCCCCTAGGGCGCACCCCCTGCCTCGTGGGCCCCTCGTTGCTCCTCCGGCGTACTTCTTCCTACTATATATACACATGTACCCCCAAACGATCAGAACAGGAGCCAAAAACCTAATTCCACCGCCGCAACTTTCTGTATCCACGAGATCCCATCTTGGGGCCTGTTCCGGAGCTCCGCCGGAAGAGGGCCGTCATCACGGAGGGCTTGTACATCATCCTAGCCTCTCCGATGAGGTGTGAGTAGTTTACCTCAGACCTTCGGGTCCATAGTTAGTAGCTAGATGGCTTCTTCTCTCTCTTTGAATTGTGGGTTTATGATCAAGTCTATATATGAATAATATTTGAATCTTCTCTGAATTCTTTTATGTATGATTGGTTATCTTTGCAAGTCTCTTCGAATTATCCGTTTGGTTTGGCCAACTAGATTGGTAGTTCTTGCCATGGGAGAAGTGCTTAGCTTTGGGTTCGATCTTGCGGTGTCCTTACCCAGTGACAGAAGGGGCAGCAAGGCATGTATTGCATCGTTGGCATCGAGGATAACAAGATGGGGTTTATTTCATATTGCATGAATTTATCTCTCTACATCATGTCATCTTGCTTAAGGCATTACTATTTTTTTAACTTAATACTCTAGATGCATGCTGGATAGCGGTCGATGAGTGGAGTAATAGGAGTAGATGCAGAATCGTTTCGATCTACTTGTCGCGGACGTGATGCCTACATACATGATCGTGCCTAGATATTCTCATAACTATGCTCAATTCTGTCAATTGCTCAACAGTAATTTGTTCATCCACCGTAGAATACTTATGCTCTTGAGAGAAGCCACTAGTGAAACCTATGGCCCCCGGGTCTATTCTCATCATATCAATCTCCATCACTTTAATCTTGCTTTGCTTTTTTACTGTGCTTTTACTTTTTACTTTGCATCTTTATACCAAAAATACCAAAAATATTATATCTATGAGATCTCACTCTCATAAGTGACCGTGAAGGGATTGACAACCCCTAATCGCGTTGGTTGCGAGTAGCTATCGCTTTGTGCAGGTACGAGGGACTTGAGCGTGGCCGCCGACTGGATTGATACCTTGGTTCTCAAAAACTGAGGGAAATACTTACGCTACTCTGTTGCATCATCCCTTCCTCTTCGGGGAAAACCAACGCAAGCTCAAGATGTAGCAATGGCTTCTTCTCTCTTTTTGGATCTCAATACAATGTTCTCCCCTCTCTTGTGGAGATCTATTCGATGTAATCTTCTTTTTGCGGTGTGTTTGTTGAGACCGATGAATTGTGGGTTTATGATCAAGTCTATCTATGAATAATATTTGAATCTTCTCTGAATTATTTTATGTATGATTGGTTATCTTTGCAAGTCTCTTCGAATTATCAGTTTGGTTTGGCCTACTAGATTGATCTTTCTTGCAATGGGAGAAGTGCTTACCTTTGGGTTCAATCTTGCGATGTCCTTTCCCGGTGACAGTAAGGGAAGCAAGGCACGTATTGTATTGTTGCCATCGAGGATAACAAGATGGGGTTTTCTTAATATTACATGAGTCTATCCCTCTACATCATGTCATCTTGCTTAAGGCGTTACTCTGTTTTTAACTTAATACTCTAGATGCATGCTAGATAGCGGTCGATGAGTGGAGTAATAGTAGTAGATGCAGGCAGGAGTCGGTCTACTTGTCTCGGATGTGATGCCTATATACATGATCATACCTAGATATTCCCATAACTATGCTCAATTCTGTCAATTGCTCAACAGTAATTTGTTCACCCACCGTAGAATACTTATGCTCTTGAGAGAAGCCACTAGTGAAACCTATGGCCCCCGGGTCTATCTTTATCATATTGATCTCCTACTACTTAGTTATTTCCTTTGCTATTTACTTTGCCTTCATTTTACTTTGCATCTTTTATCATAGAAATACCAAAAATATTGTCTTATCATATCTATCATATCTCACTCTCGTAAGTGGCCCTATAGGGATTGACAACCCCTATTTGCGTTGATTGCGAGGATTTATTTGTTTTGTGCAGGTGCGAGGGACTCGCGCGTAGCCTCCTACTGGATTGATACCTTGGTTCTCAAAAACTGAGGGAAATACTTATGCTACTTTGCTGCATCATCCCTTCCTCTTCGGGGAAAACCAACGCAGTGCTCAAGAGGTAGCAAGAAGGATTTCTGGCGCCGTTGCCGGGGTGGTCTATGCAAAAGTCAACATACCAAGTACCCATGACATACCCTTATCTCCCGCATTACATTATTTGCCATTTGCCTCTCGTTTTCCTCTCCCCCACTTCACCCTTGCCATTTTATTTGCCCTCTCTCTCTCTATCCTCCCTCTCTATTTGCCTCTTTTTGCCCGCTTGCTTTCTGTTTGCTTGTGTGTTAGTCTGTTTGCTTGTCGTTATGGCTAGTCCCTTATCTTCTCCATTGACTCCTGAGTTCGAAATATTTCACTTTAAATAGAGACTAGGAGAAAACTTAAAAGATGCCTGGCTGAGAATAATGGAGTCTTGTCGTAATTGTACCTCTGAAATAAACCTCGGAATTTTGCTTCGCAATTTTTATGTTGGATTAAATATGTCTCATTGACAACTCTTGGATTGCGTTGCCAAAGGCAATTTTATTGAAATCGATCCCCATATTGCACTTGAAATTATAGAAGTTATAGTGGGAACACTACCTCAACAAAAGGGGCCTCATCCTACTCAAGAAGAGACACAAGTTTTTGAAAAAAAATGTGAAGTTACTAAAATCTTGCAGAAATCTCTTGAACCTCTTAAGAACATTAGTGGAAATATTCACCGCATGAATATGTTGATTACCCTTTGCAATAAGCGGTTGGATTCATTAGATCTAAAAATTTCAGAATATGAAGGGAAACGTAAAGAACCTCCCGGATTCGAGCTTCATTCCGCTAAAAAGTTGAAAACCAAAGATGGCAATACCTAGATCTATTCTTGCTTATTATGCCTAGCTAGGGCATTAAACGATAGCGCTTGTTGGGAGGCGACCCAATTTTATTTTTATTCCTTGCTTTTTGCTCCTGTTTAGTAATAAATAATTTATCTAGCCTCTGTTTTGTTTGTGTTTTTTGTGGTTAATTATTGTTTGTGCCAAGTAGAACCGTTGGGAAGACTTGGGGAAAGTCTTGTTGAACTTGCTGAAAAAAACAGAAACTTTAGCGCTCACGAGAACTGCTGTCATTTTTATTTGGAAAGTTATATTTAGTTAATTATTTTTGCAGATGATTAATAGATAAATTCCTCACGTCCAGAAATTTATTTTATAATTTTTGGGGTTCCAGATCTTGCGCTAGCTACAGATTACTACAGACTGTTCTGTTTTTGACAGATTCTGTTTTTCATGTGTTGTTTGCTTATTTTGACGATTCTATGGCTAGTAAAATAGTTTATAAACCATAGAGAAGTTGTAATACAGTAGGTATAACACCAATATAAATAAAGAATGAGTTAATTACAGTACCTTGAAGTGATCTTTTATTTTCTTTCACTAACGGAGCTCACGAGATTTTCTACTTTAAGTTTTGTGTTGTGAAGTTTTCAAGTTTTGGGTAAAGATTTGATGGATTATGGAACAAGGAGTGGCAAGAGCCTAAGCTTGGGGATGCCCATGGCACCCCCAAGATAATCTAAGGAAACCTAAAAGCCAAAGCTTGGGGATGCCCCGGAAGGCATCCCCTCTTTCGTCTACTTCTATCAGTAACTTTACTTGGAGCTATATTTTTATTCGCCACATGATATGTGTTTTGCTTGGAGCGTCTTGTATTATTTGAGTCTTTGCTTTTTAGTCTACCACAATCATCATTGCTGTACACACCTTTTGAGAGATCCAAACATGATTTGGAATTTGTTAGAATACTCTATGTGCTTCACTTATATCTTTTGAGTTATATAATTTTGCTCTAGTACTTCACTTATATCTTTTAGAGCACGGTGGTGGATTTGTTTTATAGAAACTATTGATCTCTCATGCTTCACTTAGATTATTTTGAGAGTCTTAATAGCATGGTAATTTTCTTAAAATCCTAATATGATAGGTATTCAAAGTTAGTAAAATTTTCTTAAGAGTGTTTTGAATACTAAGAGAAGTTTGATGCTTGATGATTGTTTTGAGATATGGAGGTAATAATATCAAAGTCGTGCTAGCTGAGTAGTTGTGAAATTGAGAAATACTTGTGTTGAAGTTTGCAGGTCCCATAGCATGCACGTATGGTAAACGTTATGCAACAAATTTGAAACATGAGGTGTTATTTGATTGTCTTCCTTATGAGTGGCGGTCGGGGACGAGCGATGGTCTTTTCCTACCAATCTATCCCCCTAGGAGCATGCACGTAGTACTGAGGTTTTTGATGACTTGTAGATTTTTGCAATAAGTATGTGAGTTCTTTATGACTAATGTTGAGTCCATGGATTATACGCACTCTCACCCTTCCATCCTTGCTAGCCTCTTCGGTACCATACATTGCCCTTTCTCACATTGAGAGTTGGCGCAAACTTCGCCGGTGCATCCAAACCCCGTGATATGATACGCTCTTTCACACATAAACCTCCTTATATCTTCCTCAAAACAGCCACCATACCTACCTATTATGGCATTTCCATAGCCATTCCGAGATATATTGCCATGCAACTTTCCATCATTCCGTTCATCATGACACATTCATCATTGTCATATTGCTTAGCATGATCATGTAGTTGACATAGTATTTGTGGCAAAGCCACCATTCATAATTATGTCATACATGTCACTCTTGGTCCATTGCATATCCCGGTACACCGTCGGAGGCATTCATATAGAGTCATCTTTTGTTCTAGTATCGAGTTGTAATCATTGAGTTGTAAATAAATAGAAGTGTGATGATCATCATTTTCTAGAGCATTGTCCCAAGTGAGGAATAAAAAAAGAGAAAGGCCATAAAAAGGCCCAAAAAAGAGAAAGGCCATAAAAAAGGAGAGAAGGCCCAAAAAATGAGAGAAAAAGAGAGAAGGGACAATGTTACTATCCTTTGCCACACTTGTGCTTCAAAGTAGCACCATAATCTTCATGTTAGAGAGTCTCTTGTTTTGTCACTTTCATATACTAGTGGGAATTTTTCATTATAGAACTTGGCTTGTATATTCCAACAATGGGCCTCCTCAAGTGCCCTAGGTCTTCTGAGCAAGCAAGTTGGATGCACACCCACTAGTTTCTTTTGTTGAGCTTTCATACATTTATAGCTCTAGTGCATCCGTTGCATGGCAATCCCTACCCCTTGCATTAACATCAGTCGGTGGGCATCTCCATAGCCCATTGATGTGAGACGTTCTCCCTTTTTGACTTCTCCACATAACCCCCCTCATTATATTCTATTCCACCCTTAGTTCTATGTCCATGGCTCGCGCTCATATATTGCGTGAAAGTTTATAGGTTTGAGATTACTAAAGTATGAAACAATTGCTTGGCTTGTCATCGGGGTTGTGCATGATGAGAGCGTTCTTGTGTGACGAAGATGAAACATGACTAAACTATATGATTTAGTAGGGATGAACTTTCTTTGGCCATGTTATTTTGAGAAGACATAATTGCTTAGTTAGTATGCTTGAAGTATTATTATTTTTATGTCAATATGAAATTTTGTCTGTAGTCTTTCGGATCTGAATATTCATACCAAAATTAAGAAGAATTGCATTAAAATTATGCCAAGTAGCACTCCGCATCAAAAAATATGTTTGTATCATTTACCTACTCGAGGACGAGCAGGAATTAAGCTTGGGGATGCTTGATACGTCTCCAACGTATCTATAATTTTTTTTATTGCTCCATGCTATGTTATCTACTATTTTGGACATTATTGGCCTTTATTATCCACTTTTATATTATTTTTGGGACTAACCTATTAACCGGAGGCCCAGCCCAGAATTGTTGTTTTTTGCCTATTTTAGGGTTTCGAAGAAAAGGAATATCAAACGGAGTCCAAACGGAATGAAACCTTCGGGAACGTGATTTTCTCAACGAATAAGACCAGAGAGACTTGGACCCTACGTCAAGAAAGGAAATAGGAGGCCACGAGGTAGGGGGCGCGCCCACCCCCACTAGGCGCGCCCTCCACCCTCGTGGGCCCCCTGTTGCTCCACCGACGTACTCCTTCCTCCTATATATACCTACGTACCCCCAAACGATCAGATATGGAGCCAAAACCCTAATTCCACCGCCGCAACTTTCTGTATCCACGAGATCCCATCTTGGGGCCTGTTCCGGAGCTCCACCTGAGGGGGCATCGATCACGGAGGGTTTCTACATCAACAACATAGCCCCTCCGATGAAGTGTAAGTAGTTCATCTCAGACCTATGGGTCCATAGTTAGTAGCTAGATGGCTTCTTCTCTCTTTTTGGATCACAATACAATGTTCTCCCCCTCTCTTGTGGAGATCTATTAGATGTAATCTTATTTTTGCGATGTGTTTGCTGAGACGGATGAATTGTGGGTTTATGATCAAGTCTATCTATGAATAATATTTGAATCTTCTCTGAATTCTTTTATGTATGATTGGTTATCTTTGCAAGTCTCTTCGAATTATCAGTTTGGTTTGTCCTACTAGATTGATCTTTCTTGCAATGGCAGAAGTGCTTAGCTTTGGGTTCAATCTTGCGGTGTCCTTTCCCGGTGATAGTAAGGGCAGCAAGGCACGTATTGTATTGTTGCCATCGAGGATAACAAGATGGGGTTTTCTTCATATTGCATGAGTCTATCCCTCTACATCATGTCATCTTGCTTAAGGCGTTACTCTATTTTTAACTTAATACTCTAGATGCATGTTGGATAGCGGTCGATGAGTGGAGTAATAGTAGTACATGCAGGCAGGAGTCAGTCTACTTGTGTCGGACGTGATGCCTATATACATGATCATACCTAGATATTCCCATAACTATGCTCAATTCTGTCAATTGCTCAACAGTAATTTGTTCACCCACCGTAGAATACTTAGGCTCTTGAGAGAAGCCACTAGTGAAACCAATGGCCCTCGGGTCTATCTTTATCACATTGATATCCTACTACTTAGTTATTTCCTTTGCTATTTACTTTGCCTTTATTTTACTTTGCATCTTTTACCATAAAAATACCAAAAATATTATCTTATCATATCTATCAGATCTCACTCTCGTAAGTGGCCCTATAGGGATTGACAACCCCTATTTGCGTTGGTTGCGAGGATTTATTTTTTTTGTGCAGGTGTGAGGGACTCGCGCGTAGCCTCCTACTGGATTGATACCTTGGTTCTCAAAAACTGAGGGAAATACTTATGCTACTTTGCTGCATCATCCCTTCCTCTTCGGGGAAAACCAACGTAGTGCTCAAGAGGTAGCAAGAAGGATTTCTAAGAAAAGAGTCTTGATGACCCACAAGTATAGGGGATCTATCGTAGTCCTTTCGATTAGTAAGAGTGTCGAACCCAACGAGGATCAGAAGGAAATGATAAGCGGTTTCCAGCAAGGTATTCTCTGCAAGTACTGAAATAAGTGGTAACAGATAGTTTTGTGATAAGATAATTTGTAACAAGCAACAAGTAACAAAAGTAAATAAGGTGCAACAAGGTGGCCCAATCCTTTTTGTAGCAAAGGACAAGCCTGGACAAACTCTTATATAGAGAAAAGCGCTCCCGAGGACACATGGGAATATCGTCAAGCTAGTTTTCATCACGCTCATATGATTCGCGTTCGGTACTTTGATAATTTGGTATGTGGATGGACCAGTGCTTGGGTACTGCCCTTACTTGGACAAGCATCCCACTTATGATTAACCTCTATTGCAAGCATCCGCAAATACAACAAAAGTATTAAGGTAAACCTAACCATAGCATGAAACATATGGATCCAAATCAGCGCCTTACGAAGCAACGCATAAACTAGGGTTTAAGCTTCTGTCACTCTAGCAACCCATCATCTACTTATTACTCCCCAATGCCTTCCTCTAGGCCCAAATAATGGTGAAGTGTCATGTAGTCGACGTTCACATAACACCACTAGAGGAGAGACAACATACATCTCATCAATATATCGAACGAATACCAAATTCACATGACTACTAATAGCAAGACTTCTCCCATGTCCTCAGGAACAAAAGTAACTACCCACAAAGCATAAACATGTTCATAATCAGAGGGGTATTAATATGCATATAGCATCTGAACATATGATCTTCCACCAATTAAACCAACTAGCATCAACTACAAGGAGTAATTAACACTACTAGCAACCTACTAGCACCAATCGCAGACTCGGAGACAAGAATTGGATACATGAGATGAACTAGGATTTTGAGATGAGATGGTGCTAATGAAGATGTTTATGGAGATTTTCCTCTCCCGATGAGAGGAGCGTTGGTGATGACGATGGCGATGATTTCCCCCTCCTGGAGGGAAGTTTCCCCGGCAGAACAGCTCCGCCAGAGCCCTAGATTGTTTCCGCCTCGTGGCGGCAGAGTTTGGTCCGAGAAGATGGTTTATGATTTTTTTCCCATCGAAAGACTCCATATAGCAGAAGATGGCCACCGGAGGGCCACCAAGGGGCCCACGAGGTAGGGGGCATGCCCAGGGGGTAGGGCGCGCCCCCCACCCTCATGGGCAGGGTGTGGCCTCCTGGTGAGGTTCTTGCTCTCAGTATTTTTTATATATTTGGAAAACATCTTCCGTGAAGTTTCAGGACTTTTGGAGCTGTGCAGAATAGGTCTCTAATATTTGCTCCTTTTCCAGCCCAGAATCCCAGCTGCCGGCATTCTCCCTCTTTATGTAAACCTTGTAAAATAAGAGAGAATAGGCATAAGTATTGTGACATAATGTGTAATAACAGCCCATAATGCAATAAATATTGATATAAAAGCATGATGCAAAATGGACGTATCAACTCCCCCAAGCTTAGACATTGCTTGTCTTCAAGCGAAAAGCCGAGATCGAAAAATATGTCCACATGTTTAGAGATAGAGGTGTCGATAAAAATAAAATACGGACATGAGGGCATCATGATCATTCTTAGAATAGCAACTTATATAATTCTTGTCATATAATCTCTAATGCTAGAGTAATAATTCAATCACAATATCAAGTATGAATCATAAACTTCATTTAAAACTAACAAACTACAATCTCAGTCATTGAAGCAATTGCAATTTATCATAACATAGGAAAGAGTCAATGTATAAGAGCTTTTCAGCAAGTCCACATACTCAACTATCATATAATCTTTCACAATTGCTGACACTCACGTAATACTTATGGGTATGGAGTTTTAATCGGACACAGAGAAATATAGGGGCTTATAGTTTTGCCTCCCGACGTTTTACCTCTAGGGTAATGTCAACAGTAATAGTTCATGAAAACTCACATCCAATTAGCCATATATACCAGGATCTTTCCAACATATTGTGCTTGCCAAAGGATAAAATGTAAAAAGGAAGGGTGAAGATCACCATGACTCTTATGCAATGTAGGAGATAAAAGTAAAAGATAGGTCCTTTGCAGAGGGAAGCAGAGGTTGTCATGCACTTTTATGGTTGGATGCAAAAAATCTTAATGCGAAATACGTCACTTTATATTGCCACTTGTGATATGGACCTTTATTATGCAGTCTGTCGCTTTTATTACTTCCATATCACACGCTCGTATAAAGCCTATTTCCTCCACACCAATCAATCATACATATTTAGAGAGCAATTTTTTTTGCTTGCACCGATGACAACTTAGTTGATGGATCTTACTCAATCCATAGGTAGATATGGTGGACTCTTATGGTAAGACTGGTTTAAGGGTATTTGGAAGCACAAGTAGTATCTCTACTTGGTGCAATGAATTTGGCTAGCATGAGGGGGAAAGGCAAGCTCGTCTTGTTGGAAGATCCAAGACAATATAATTTATCTCACATGTAAGAAAACATAACCCATTACGTTGTCTTCCTTGTCCAATGTCAACTCTTTAGCATGTCATATTTTAATGAGTGCTCACAATCATAAAAGATGTCCAAGATAGTATATTTATATGTGAAGACCTCTCTTTCTTTATTACTTCCTATTAATTGCAACAATGACCAAAACTGTGTTTGTCAACTCTCAATAACTCTTATTCATCATACTCTTTCTATGTGAGCTCATTACTCTCCATAAGACTCATATGATCTCCTTGTTTCTTTTTATTTCTTTCTCTTTTCTTTTATTCCTTTAGGATCATGGCAAAATAATCAAGCCCTTGACTCAACTCTAATCTTTATTATATAGCTCACGGACTCAATTATATAGAAGAATAATAAAGCAAAACTCACGACTAGATCATACTAAGAACTTTTATTCTACTAGATCAAGATATTACCAAAAGAATCGAACTAAGAAAAACGGTAAAGATAAAAGTGATGGTGATACGATACCGGGGCACTCCCCCAAGCTTGACAATTGCCAAGTGGAGTGCCCATACCAGATACTCAATTCTTCTTTGTTGGTGGAGACGGTGGTGATTTTGTTGATGGCGTAGGCTTGTCATCCTCCTTCCAAGGCATAGGCTCACCATCATAGAAGGATGACCGAGTCTCCGGGATCCTCAAATCTGCAGCCAAACTCATCCTTTTGAATCTATATTCATACTCACATTTTTGGTTTTGCAGGTCATAGATTTGAGCTTGAAGGTGCTCGATTTTCTCGTGAAGCTTGAAGATGGTCTCCCCGATGTTGTCGGCATGAAGCTTGTGTTTGTTGGTGAATTCTGCGATCATCATGTAGTTGGAGTTGAGTCCACGCTCCACCATCCCCTGACACTTGAAAACTCATTGCTCCATTGCTTCAAGCCTCGTCTCCATGCTTCCGGTCCCCTTCGGTCCCTCAGCATCACGGATGTGCAGCAACCCATCACGCATCTCAATGGTTTGAGGGTGTCGCTGCACCTCCGCGAGGTAAGGGTTGATGACCTTCTCGAAGAACTTGTCCTTGGTGGCACTTGGAGACGTCATGATAATCTAGATCTGTCAGTAAAATAGCTCGAAACAAAGACAGGATATTTTTGCGTGATACGGGAGTCAAAACCTCTAGGAGATTATATAATGAATTTTTACCGACCAAAATACGTGTCGTGTACGAAAACGGAGTCCGGAGAGCACACGAGGTTCCCACGAGGTAGGGGGCGCTCCCTCCACCCTCGTGGGGGCCTCGTGTCCTTCCCGGAGTGCTTCTTATTTTTCTATTTTTCTAAATATTCCAAAACGGAGAAATATTGCCTTAAAAACTGTTTTGGAGTCGGTTTACTTACCGTACCATATACCTATTCCTTTTCGGAGTCTGAAACATTCTAGAAAGTGTCCCTTATGTATTCCTCCGGGGTTGCGGTTTTGATAACATTGGTTTAAACATTTATGGGATTACCTGAGATATAATGTTTGATTCTTTGACCGTTCACCACCTTCGGATGTGTGCCTTCGAAGTTGTTGATTTTTATGGCACCGGAACGGTAGACCTCCTCGATAACATAAGGACCTTCCCATTTAGAGAGAAGTTTTCCTGCAAAAATCTTAAATGAGAGTTGTATAGCAATACATAATCACCTACATTAAACTCACTCTTTTGTATCCTTTTGTCCTGCCATCTTTTAACTTTTTCTTTAAACAACTTGGCATTTTCGTAGGCTTGGGTTCTCCATTCATCAAGTGAGCTAATATCAAATAACCTCTTCTCCCCGGCAAGTTTAAAATCATAATTAAGTTCTTTAATATCCCAATAAGCCTTGTGTTCTAGTTGGAGAGTTAAATGACATGCTTTTCCATAGACCATTTTATACGGAGACATACCCATAGGATTTTTATATGCAGTTCTATAGGCCCATAATGCATCATCAAATTTTTTTGGACCAATTCTTTCTAGACCTAGTAACAGTCTTTTGCAACATTAATTTGAGTTCTCTATTACTCAATTCTACTTGACCACTAGACTGAGGGTGATAAGGAGATGCAATTCTATGATTAACATCATATTTAGCAAGCATTTTACGGAAAGCACCATGAATAAAATGTGAACCACCATCAGTCATTAAATATCTAGGGACTCCAAACCTTGGAAAAATAACTTCTTGAAGCATTTTAATAGAAGTGTTATGATTAGCACTACTAGTTGGAATAGCTTCTACCCACTTAGTAACGTAATCAACAGCAACTAAGATATGTGTATAACCATTAGAGGAAGGAAAAGGTCCCATATAGTCAAAGCCCCAAACATCAAATGGTTCAATAACAAGTGAATAATTCATAGGCATTTCTTGACGTCTACTAATATTACCAATTCTTTGACATTCATCACAAGATAAGACAAACTTACGGGCATCCCTGAAGAGAGTAGGCCAATAAAAATCAGATTGCAGTACCTTATGTGCAGTTCTATCTCCAGCATGGTGTCCTCCATAAGCTTCGGAGTGACACTTGCGTAGGATCTATTCCTGTTCATGCTCAGGTACACGATGTCTAATAACACCGTCTACTCCTTCTGTATAAAGATGTGGGTCATCCCAAAAGTAATGCCTCAAATCATAGAAGAACTTTTTCTTTTGCTGGTATGTGAAACTAGGTGGTATAAACTTAGCAACAATGTAATTAGCATAGTCAGCATACCATGGAGCAGTATGAGAGGCATTTATGACATTTAATTGCTCATCAGGAAAGCTATCATCAATAGGTAGTGGGTCATCAAGCACATTTTCTAACCTAGACAAGTTGTCTGCCACGGGGTTCTCAGCTCCTTTTCTATCAACAATATGCAAATCAAATTCTTGTAGTAAGAGAACCCATCTAATAAGTCTAGGTTTAGCATCTTTCTTTTCCATAAGATATTTAATAGCAGCATGATCACTGTGAATAGTTACTTTAGAATCAACAATATAAGGTCTAAACTTATCACAAGCAAATACAACTGCTAAGAATTCTTTTTCAGTAGCAGCATAATTTCTTTGAGCATTGTCTAAAGTTTTACTAGCACATTGAATAACATTTAGTTTCTTATCAACTCTTTGTCCTAGAATAGCACCTACAGCATAATCACTAGCATCACACATAATTTCAAAGGGTAAATTCCAATCAGGTGGCTGAACAATAGGTGCAGAGATCAATGCTTTCTTAAGTATTTCAAATGCTTCTACACAATCATCATCAAAGACAAATGGTATATATTTCTGTAATAAGTTAGTCAGAGGCCGAGAGATTTTTGAGAAGTCCTTAATGAACCTCCTATAAAACCTGGCATGACCAAGGAAACTTCTTATACCTTTAATGTCCTTGGGACATGGCATCCTTTCAATAGCATCAACATTGGCTTTATCAACTTCAATACCTCTTTCAGAAACTTTATGCCCCAAGAACCTTCATTAACCATAAAGTGGCACTTTTCCCAATTCAAGACAAGATTAGTTTCTTCACATCTCTGTAAAACTCGATCAAGGTTGCTCAAGCAATCATCAAAAGAAGATCCATAGACGGAAAAGTCATCCATGAAAACCTCACAAATCTTTTCACAAAAGTCGGAGAATATAGCCATCATGCATCTTTGAAAGGTAGCCGGTGCATTACATAAACCAAAAGGCATACGTCTATAAGCAAAAGTACCAAAAGGGCATGTAAAAGTAGTCTTTGAATGATCTTTGGCTGACACAAGTATTTGAGAGAAACCAGAATAACCATCTAGAAAGCAAAAATGTGTATGTTTAGATAATCTTTCTAGCATTTGATCGATAAAAGGTAAGGGGTAATGATCTTTTTAGTAGCCTTATTTAATATGCGGAAATCAATTACCATCCTATAACCTGTAATAATTCTTTGAGGAATCAATTCATCTTTATCATTAGGAACAACAGTAATACCTCCCTTCTTAGGGACACAATGGACAGGGCTTTGATGTCTACTACACAACCTTCTTCTTGTAGACGTTGTTGGGCCTCCAAGTGCAGAGGTTTGTAGGACAGTAGCAAATTTCCCTCAAGTGGATGACCTAAGGTTTATCAATCCATAGGAGGCGTAGGATGAAGATGGTCTATCTCTAGCAACCCTGCAACCAAATAACAAAGAGTCTCTTGTGTCCCCAACACACCCAATACAACGGTAAATTGTATAGGTGCACTAGTTCGGCGAAGAGATGGTGAAACAAGTGGTATATGGATAGTAGATAATAGCTTTTGTAATCTGAAAATATAAAAACAGCAAGGTAACTAATGGTAAAAGTGAGCGTAAACGGTATTGCAATGCTTGGAAATAAGGCCTAGGGTTCATACTTTCACTAGTGCAAGTCCTCTCAACAATACTAACATAATTGGATCACATAACTATCCCTCAACATGCAACAAAGAGTCACACCAAAGTCACTAATAGCGGAGAACGAACGAAGAGGTTATGGCAGGGTACGAAACCACCTCAAAGTTATTCTTTCCAATCAATCCGTTGGGCTATTCCTATAAGTGTCACAAACAACCCTAGAGTTCGTACCAGAATAACACCTTGAGACACAAATCAACCAAAACCCTAATGTCACCTAGATACTCCAATGTCACCTCAAGTATCCGTGGGTATGATTATATGATATGCATGACACAATCTCAGATTCATCTATTCAACCAACACATAGGACCTCAAAAAGTGCCCAAAAGTTCCTACCGGAGAATCACGACGAAAATGTGTGCCAACCCCTATGCATAGGTTCATGGGCGGAACCCGCAAGTTGATCACCAAAACATACATCAAGTGAATCACGTGGTATCCCATTGTCACCATAGATACGCACAGCAAGACATACATCAAGTGTTCTCAAATATTTAAAGACTCAATCCGATAAGATAACTTCAAAGGGGAAACTCAATTCATTACAAGAGAGTAGAGGGGGGAGAAACATCATAGGATCCAAATATAATAGCAAAGCTCGCGATACATCAAGATCGTGCCAAATCAAGAACATGAGAGAGAGAGAGAGATCAAACACATCGCTACTGGTACATACCCTCAGCCCCGAGGGAGAACTACTCCCTCCTCGTCATGGAGAGCACCGGGATGATGAAGATGGCCACCGGAGAAGGATTCCCCCCTCCGGTAGGGTGCTGGAACGGGTCTAGATTGGCTTTTGGTGGCTATGGAGCCTTCTGGCGGTGGAACTCCCGATCTATTGTGCGTTCTGGAAGTTTTAGGGTACGTGAAGATATACGGGTGCAGGAAATACGTCGGTGGAGCTTCGGGGGGCCCACGAGGCAAGGGGCGCGCCCTAGGGGGGCGCGTCCCCCACCCTCATGAGCTCCTCCCTTGGCTCCTGACGAGGGGCCCAAGCTTTTCTGGTAGCTTTCCTTCCAAAAATAACTTCTCCAGTTGATTTCGTTCCGTTTCGACTCCGTTTGATATTCCTTTTCTTCGAAACACTGAAGTAGGCAAAAAAATAGCAATTCTGGGTTGGGCCTCCGGTTAATAGGTTAGTCCCAAAAATAATATAAAAGTGGATAATAAAGCCCAATATTGCCCAAAACAGTAGATAACATAGCATGGAGCAATCAAAAATTATAGATACGTTGGAGACGTATCAAGCATCCCCAAGCTTAATTCCTGCTCCTCCTCGAGTAGGTAAATGATAAAAACAGAATTTTTGATGTGGAGTGCTACTTGGCATAATTTCAATGTAATTCTTCTTAATTTTGGCATGAATATTCAGATCCATAAGATTCAAGATAAAAGTTCATATTGACATAAAAACAATAATACTTCAAGCATACTAACTAAGCAATCATGTCTTCTCAAAATAACATGGCTAAAGAAAGTTATCCCTACAAAATCATATAGTCTGGCTATGCTCCATCTTCACCACACAAAATATTTAAATCATGCACAACCCCGATGACAAGCCAAGCAATTGTTTCATACTTCTAATGTTCTCAAACTTTTTCAATCTTCACGCAATACAACATGAGCCATGGATATAGCACTATATGTGGAATAGAATGGTGGTTGTGGAGAAGACAAAAAGGAGAAGATAGTCTCACATCAACTAGGCGTATCAACAGGATATGGAGATGCCCATCAATAGATATCAATGTGAGTGAGTAGGGATTGCCATGCAACGGATGCACTAGAGCTATAAGTGTATGAAAGCTCAACAAAAGAAACTTGTGGGTGTGCATCCAACTTGCTTGCTCACGAAGACCTAGGGCACTTGAGGAGGCCCATTGTTGGAATATACAAGACAAGTTCTATAATGAAAAATTCCCACTAGTATATGAAAGTGATAACATGAGAGACTCTCTACTATGAAGATCATGGTGCTACTTTGAAGCACAAGTGTGGTAAAAGGGTAGTAACATTGTCCCTTCTCTCTTTTTCTCTTATTTTTTTGGGCCTTCTCTTTTTTATGGCATCTTTTCTCTTTTTTTATTTGGGCTTCTTTGGCCTCTTTTATTTATTTATTTTTGTCCGGAGTCTCATCCCGACTAGTGGGGGAATCATAGTCTCCATCATCCTTTCCTCACTGGGACAATGCTCTAATAATGATGATCATCACACTTTTATTTACTTACAACTCGATACTAGAACAAGGATGACTCTATATGAATGCCTCCGGCGGTGTACCGGGATTGCGATGAATCAAGTGTGACATGTATGAAGGAATTATGAACGGTGGCTTTGCCACAAATACTATGTCAACTACATGATCATGCAAAGCAATATGAAAATGATGGAGCGTGTCATAATAAATGGAACGGTGGAAAGTTGCATGGCAATATATCTGTCGGTGTACTAGAGTACGGGTACCCTAGTATCCCGAACTTGTGCATGGGCAGTCGCAGCATCCCGCGGCAAGGCTTGCCGGGTGACCGCCAAGGTCCTCCGTGGTTACTTTGGAGCCATTCAAGAACAAAGTATCCAAGCCAAGGAGACAAGACCCCGGCAAGAGGAGCTTGCCGGGAAGGCCAACCAAAGCATCTCAAGGAACTTGCCGCGACGCGCCACGCGTCCCGGCAAGGCCCGGTGAGCGACAAGCTCCCGGACGCGACAAGACAACGACCGCGGCAAGGCGCTTGCCGCGGCAAGCCACCACTCTGTACCCGCGCTCCAGCACATCCACCAACGTGTCGCTCTAGGACCCTTCCAGGCGTACGTGGCGGGAGGCTGTGCAGCCAGCGGTGCGCGGTGGCAAGCGGCGCTGACAAGATTGCCATCGTGGCGAGCGGTGGTGTCCCTGACGATCCCTTTTGCACTATTTGGGCGACGCAGACGGGCATTTAATGCCCTTGTCCCCTGCCGTCAGGGTTAGGTATGACATACTGTAGCAGGTAGCTGTACCAACCGCAACTCCTTTCCATTTTTACCCTTGTCTATGTTGCCACCTGTCGGTGACCCCTTGAGCATATAAAAGGAGGCCCATGCGCAACGTAGGGAGGGAGAGAACACTCACTCTCGGTCTCGTTAGCTGCTGGTATGCACTGTAGCACTCAGCGCTCCCAAGCAAGAACTCAATACAAACCACAAAGCAGGAGTAGGGTTTTACGCATCCGTGCGGCCCGAACCTGGGTAAACTGCTCGTGTGTTTCGCCTCGATCTGCTCTTCGTGCGATCTCCGCCCCCCCCCCCCCCTGCCAAACCGAAAGGGGCTCGGTCCACCGGTCCCATAGGTGCTCGTGGATTAGTTCCCCGACATCTTTGGCGCGCCAGGTAGGGGGCTGCGTCGAGGTTGTATGAACCTGATCCGGCGTTCACACGAGCTAAATCTTCATCGTCTTCATCGACATGCCGCCGAAGAAGAAGGCTTTGGAGGCGGCTGCTCCATCCGCGCCAAACCCACCACCGCTGGAGCAAACGGCTGGTGGGGTAGACGCCTACGGAAGAACGGGCGTCGACGAGGGAGCTCACGGTGCTGCCAGGTCCAAGGACAAGGCTGCGCTGCCCATCGGCGGCGCAGTCGGCTCCCACAATGACCGGGCGCACTCCAAGACCTCGGCGTCCGTACATGCACCGCGCCCATCCCAGGAGGCGTGGGACCGGCAGTGTTATGGTACTCACAGTACCATACGTTTGCTGGACCAAGATCGAGCTGGTGGATCTCGGAGTGCTCAAGACCAGCATGCACGCCAACATGCTGGCACGAGCGGGGCACGGTCGCCTGGACGAGATACTGCTCCTTCTAACATAGTTAGAAGTCCGAGCATATCCCGTTCCTCACACCGTTCGCCGCTGCCACCCGCCACTTCAGCAGAAGCTTTGGCGCGAGCTCAACTGCTCCTAGACTACCCTCCAGCGGCAGACAAGATCGACGACTGGAGGGCCACCATTCAGAGTCTCATCAGCTTCGCCAACGGCGACACTCCACGGCAGCCGAGTACATCGCAGCCGCGACAAGTCAGCCAGGCGCGAGCCGGTGGCGACAAGACCAGTGGGGGTGCAACCACCGTGCACTCTCGCCCCGAAGGCCAAGATCGCCGACTCGCCGGATCCACCCCGACAGCGACTCCACCGCGTCATAAGATCCACGAGCTCGTCACGATCAGCGCCAAGTTCTTCACGAACGACAGCAAGAAGATGCTCGTACTCGCATCGAGCGCCGAAGAGAAGCGCGGCGTCAATCAGACCAGCGCGCTGGGCCCTCTGTCGACATGCATGCGCCAGGGGAACCAGGCGACTTGCCGTACGCGGTAGGTTGTCCTGCGTTTATTCGTGAGCTGCGGCAAGTCCAGTGGCCCAGCAAGAAGAATTTCAAGCCAGACGTACCAGAGAAGTATGACGGCAAGTCGCATCCGTCGGAGTTCCTCGGCATCTACACCATCGCGGTGCAAGCTGCCGGGGGGCGGGACGACAAGATCCTTGCCAACTACTTCCCGCTGGTGCTCAAGCCCAACGTCAGGTCCTGGCTCATGCATTTGCCGGACAACTCCATATCCTCTTGGGCAGACCTATGCCATCAGTTTGTCGGCGCCTTTACAGGCGGCCACAAACCTCATGGCCAAGAGAGTGACCTTCACCTACTCGCCCAGAAGGAAGGAGAGCCCCTGTGCAAGTACATTCAGAGATTCAGCCGTCTACAGCACAACATCCCAGATGTCCACCCTGCCGCGGTCATCAGCATGTTCCATCAGAACGTGCGTAACCGTAGGATGCGGGAGGAGATGGCGATGTGTAAGATCAGAGATGTCAGTGAGCTGTATGCCCTGGCCGACAAGTGTGCACGTGCTGAGGAAGGGAGGAAACTCCCCGGAGAGAATACAGGAGCAGGAGGATCTGACAGCGAGGATGCTGCCCCGGCAAAGAAAAACCGGTGGCGGAACAACAGGAAGAAGAAAGGCAAAGATGTGCTAGTCATTGAGCAGTCCGGCAACGAAGGTGGCACCAAGAAAGCCAAAGCTGGTAGCTCCAACAAGGAGATTGCCGCATGCACCAACTGTCAGGCTGTGGCGGTCGCCGACAAGCAGGATGGCGCCGACAAGCAGTGCTGCAAGATCCACCGCACCAAGGGCCATGACCTCCAGAGCTGCAAGAAGGTCGAGCAGCTTGTCCAGCAGCAAAAGGCTGAATATGAGCGACGCGACAAGGAGAGGGCCCAAGGAGGCGCTGGGGAATCCGGCAAGAAACGCGCCGACCGGGGAGGACGCCGCGGCAAGGCCAAGCAGCGGCAAGGAGACAGACCTCCCCGCGGCCGCGACAAGGATGAAGATGACGACGATGACGAAGACATGGATGATGTCGAGACCAGTGAGCAGGAGTTCTAGAAAGCCACAGAGGTCTTGTGCGTTGACGGCGGTGCTTCTCTACATACTTTGCACCACCAACTCAAGCAGTGGGTGCGGGAAGTCAATGCGGCGGAACCACCTGTCGAGTCACGCAAGCTTCTGAAATGGTCCAGCACGCCTATCATCTTTGATATTGAGGACCACCCTGATCGCACAACTGCGGTCGGGTGCTTGCCGATGTTGGTTTCACCCACTATCCACAACCTCAAGGTCACTAAGATGCTAGTTGACGGCGGGGCCGGCTTGAACCTGATCTCCTCCGCTGTACTCCATAAACTCCAGATCCCTGACAGCGAGCTTGAAGAGACCGGCACATTCCAAGGAATCATCCCGGGAAGGAGCAAGCCGAAGGGGAAGGTCATGTTGCCGGTAACATTTGGTAGCGAGTTGAACTTCAGGACTGAGAGGGTCACTTTTGACGTTGCCGATTTTCCATTGCCTTACAATGGGATACTCGGCCGTCCAGCACTCGCCAAGTTCATGGCAGCCTCTCACTACGCATACAACATGCTGAAAATGCCAGGCCCGATAAGCGTCATCTCTGTCCCTGGCGACAAGAAGGATGCTCTTATCTGCGCCGACAAGATCTACCGGGAAGCGGCAGCCGCAACAGATCGCAAGTCACCTGCCGTTGAAGCTCCCGGGGGGAAGAAGAAGACCAAGTCCGGCAAGAGTTCTGATGCCCACTCCGGCAAGTGCACCTCTTCGGAGTGCTGCGCTACCATCGAGGACGCACCATCGAGCTCCACCGGCAAGTGTAAGAAGACAATGGCAGCTCCGCCAGAGACCAAGAAGGTGTCCGCCAAGGAGGACGGCACTGGTGGTACCTTCACCATCAGTGCCACTCTTGACCCTAAATAGGAAAGTGCGCTCATTGCTTTCCTGCGGGCGAACGTCGACGTGTTTGCGTGGCAACCGTCTAACATCCTCGGTGTTCCCAGGAAAGTAATTGAGCACCATCTTGCCGTTTGTCCTCATGCGCGGCCCGTCAAGCAGAAGGTCAGGAAGCAAGCAGTGGAGCGCCAAGAATTCATCGCAGAAGAGATCAAGAAATTGGAAGCAGCAGGCCTTGTCAGAGGAGTGTTCCATTCTACGTGGTTGGCCAATCCTGTAGTCGTGCGCAAGGCAAACGGGAAATGGAGGCTTTGCATCAACTTTATCGATGTTAATAAAGCTTGTCCCAAAGACCCATTTCCCTTGCCGCGCATTGACCAGATTGTTGACTCCATGGCCGGATGTGACTTGCTTTCATTTCTTGACGCATACTCAGGATACCATCAAATCTTCATGGCAGAAGAGGATGAGGAGAAGATCGCATTCATCACTCCATGTGGCACGTACTGTTTCATACGGATGCCTTTCGGCTTAAAGAATGCTGGTTCAACATTTGCAAGGGTAGTTCATGTCGCTCTTGAGCCACAAATACACAGAAATGTGGAAGCCTACATGGATGACATAGTGGTCAAGAGCAAGGACAAGGCAACTCTGATTCAAGATTTAGACGAGACCTTTGCAAATCTGCGCAAGATCAACCTCAAGCTAAACCCCGAGAAGTGTGTGTTCGGAGTCCCCTCCGGCAAGCTTCTCGGGTTCTTCGTGTCTTAGCGGGGAATTGAAGCCAATCCCAACAAGATCAAGGCCATTGAGCAGATTGAAGCACCAAAGCGCGTCAAGGATGTACGAAGACTTGCCGGTTGCGTGGCTGCTCTCAGCAGGTTTATCTCTAGGTCTGCTGAGCGCGCCCTGCCATTTTTCAAAATTTTGAAAAAGGCAGGTCCAATGAAATGGACTCCGGAAGCAGAGGCTGCGCTGCAAGACTTGAAGAGATACCTGTCCTCCACTCCAACACTTGTCGCACCTGAGCCACAAGAGAAGTTGCTGCTGTATATAGCGGCAACCAATCAAGTGGTTAGTGCTGCGTTAGTAGTAGAGAGGGAGGAAAATGACGAGCCAGCAACCACGGCAGGCGCATCCAGCGACAAGCAGGGGGCTTCCCCGACAAGCTCTGGTCCCGACAAGGATGGATCTGCGCAGGTGCGCGAAGAGATACAGAAGAGAATGGTGCAGCGCCCAGTTTACTTTGTCAGTTCCCTTCTGCATGGGGCTAGGTCAAGGTACTCTGGTGTGCAGAAATTGCTTTTCGGCCTTCTCATGGCCTCGAGAAAGCTGCGCCATTACTTCCAAGCACATGAGATCACAGTTGTCACTCGTTTTCCGCTGAAGAGGATACTACAGAATCCAGAAGCAACAGGCAGGATTGTTGAGTGGGCACTGGAACTGTCAAGCTTTGGCCTCAAGTTTGAGAGTACTTCAACTATCCAAAGCAGAGCATTGGCAGAATTCATAGCAGAGTGGACACCAACACCAGATGAAGAAATTCCAGAAACGAGCATCCCCGTCGAGGAAGCAAGCAAAGAGTGGCTGATGTACTATGATGGTGCCTTCTCGCTGCAAGGCGCCGGCGCTGGCGTGCTGCTTGTCGCACCCACCGGAGAGCACCTCAAGCACGTAGTCCAGATGCACTTTCCCAATCAGCAAGCAACAAACAATACTGCAGAGTATGAAGGCTTGCTTGCCGGTCTCAGGATCGCGGCAGACCTTGGGATCAAGACGCTCATTGTCAGGGGTGACTCGCAGCTTGTCGTCCGCCAAGTGAACAAGAGTTATCAGAGTCCATTGATGGAAGCCTACGTTGACGAAGTGAGAAAGCTAGAAGAGCACTTTGACGGCCTACAGATGGAGCATGTTCCAAGAACTCAGAACGACATTGCCGATGGCCTGTCAAAGTGCGCCGCACTTAAGTTACCTGTGGAACCAGGGATCTTTGTGCTCAAGCTGACTCGACCGTCCGTAACGCCATCAACTGGACAGAGCAAGAAGAGGAAGTTGATTTTTGGTGACTATTTTCCGGCAGAGCTTCCCGAAGCCGCCGCCAAGAAGGTCCCCAAGATCAACACCAAGAGTGCTGAGGAGCAGTCTGCTCCGGCAAGCCCTAGGGTTTGTTCTGTTGAAGCAGAGGCTCCCGACAAGTTTTGCTCCGGCAAGCTTGCCGGGGAACGTCAAGCTCCGGCTGAGCCACAGGTTCTCGCCGTAGAAGCGGATGTTCCCGCAGCAGCAGATGTGCCTTTAGTCCTTGTTGTCGAGCCTCAAGCTCCAACATGGGCACAGCAGATTGTCCGTTTCCTTCAGACAGGAGAACTTCCCGAAGAGCAAGAAGAAGCGGAAAGAGTAGCCCGGCAGTCAAGTATGTACCAGTTTGTCGACAACACACTGTACAGAAGAAGACTCAACGGTGTGAAATTGAAGTGTATTCACCGGGAAGATGGACAAAAGCTGTTGGCAGAGATACATGGAGGCATATGTGGTCACCACATTGGCGCAAGAGCACTTGCCGGCAAAGCATTCAGGCAAGGTTTCTTTTGGCCGACAGCCCTCCAGGATGCAACTGCACAAGTAACCAAGTGTGAAGCGTGTCAGTTCCATTCCAAGCAGATACACCAGCCAGCTCAAGCTCTCTAGACGATCCCTTTATCCTAGCCATTTTTGGTCTGGGGGCTCGACATCCTCGGCCCCTTTCCCCGAGCAGTCGGGGGCTTTGAGTACTTGTACGTTGCAATCGACAAGTTCAAAAAGTGGCCGGAAGTGGAAGCAGTGAGGAAGGTGACAGCACAGTCAGCAGTCAAGTTCTTCAGGTCGATTGTTTGCCGCTACGGGATCCCTAACAGGATAATCACCGACAACGGTACGCAATTTACGAGCCGCACCTTCATGCAGTACGTCCAAGATCTTGGCGCCAAGGTCTGCTTCACTTCTGTTGCTCACCCGAGAAGCAACGGTCAAGCGGAGAGGGCAAATGCTGAAGTGCTGCATGGGCTCAAGACCAGGACTTTCGACAGGCTGCACAAGTGCGGAAGAAACTGGATTGAGGAGCTGCCGGTGGTTCTTTGGTCGATCAGGACGACGCCAAATCGAGCCACTGGCCAGAGACCTTTCGCTCTAGTCTATGGAGCAGAGGCAGTTCTCCCCACGGAACTCGTGTACGGGTCACCTCGAGTGCTCGCTTATGATGAGCTTGAATAAGAGCAGCTGCGACAAGATGAGGCGCTGCTCCTTGAGGAAGACCGTCTTCAGGCTGCTGTACGAGCTGCTCGCTACCGGCAAGCTTTGCGCCGCTACCATAGCCGCAAAGTTAACGCCAGAAGTCTCGAGGAAGGCGACCTTGTTCTTCGACGTGTTCAGTCCGCCAAGAATTCCAACAAGTTGACACCGAAGTGGGAAGGCCCTTACCGGGTGAAACGAGTCACTAGGCCTGGCGCTGTCCGCCTTGAGACCGAAGATGGCATTCCAGTGAGCAACTCCTGGAACATTGAGCATCTTCGTAAGTTTTACCCGTAAGGCACGGTTGCCGGAACCCGTCCGGCAACCACCTTTTGTACAAGTCTTGCCGCTGTTGCATGTAATCCTTTGTACAAAGCCGGGCGCAGACCCCGTGCATAAAGCTCATGTGCTCCGCATATCTTGTCAATTGCATGCTTTCTATTTTTTTGCATGTGTTATCTGACACTTTGTGCAGCACCTACCCCTGGTAAGCAACAACGAGCCATAAGGCTCCATATCTTTTTTCCTCTTTCTTTTTTCTCAAGGAAAGGAAGGTTCCCTCGCCCACAAGTTTGCCAGGGGGAAAGGAGAAGATAATGGTATGGACCAGGCGTCGTTCAAGAAAGTTTCGCCTTACCGGGAAGCAAACAACAGAAAAGCTAAGTTGCCAAAGTTTGAGCAATCAGATTTTTTTAAATTTTTAAGTTATCTTCCTTGAACGACCGTGCTTTGTATGGAAAACCTGTGCGCGGAGGAACCAACTCGTAGCTAGTTGCGCCCTTACCTTGTTTCGAGTCCGCTCAACAACTTAAGTGAGCTGCGACTAGTAGCGACAAGGTTTCTTGTCGGTAGCGGCACCGCCAGTAGGCTGCCGACGTCCCGCACTCAGCGCTCGCGACTAAGGTGCCTGCGCCGGCAAGTTCCCTAAAAGCATAGGGCAAAAACATACAAAGGAAGGAATCAAGTAAAGGAAATAACATTGCAATCATTACCCGGAATAGAGTTATATTACAAAGTAGCTTGTCGTGGCTCTAACAGATTGTTCTCATAACATGACCAGCAGCGACAAGAAAAGAAGAAAACGGGCGGCCTAGTCTACGCGATCGCCCTCAATCCTCTTGATCCCGCTCACCTTGTCCACAATGGGTGCGACAAGGGTCTTGAGCGCCTCCAGATCAGCGTCCGGCGGCAGGGTCTTGAGGACGTTGGTGAGGTTGAGGCCCGGGTTGCGGAAGGCCACCTTCACCAACACCTTTTGAAGAGCTCCCGCGCAGATCTTCCGCGACTCGTCGGCCAGCTACTTTGGGATCCTCACCCGGAGTCGCTGGAGGGCCGTCGCCACGCCTTTGAAGAACAAAGTGAGCTTGGCACTGGGATGGAGGTTCTCGTCGGAGGGATACCCGAGATCCTCCATCCCCAGCTGCGCCAGCTCCCTGTCAATGTCTGCGGCAACTTTCACGAGACCCTCCGTCCAGTGCGCCACATTCTCCCTAAAAGTGTTCTGGGCGGCAGCAGCACTCGCCAGCAACGCCTTGTCGGCCTTGATTTCCTCCTTCAAGGCCGCCTCCTGCTCCCTGGCACCGTCCAGCGTCTTGGTCAAAGTGGTTAGCTTCAACTCAAGATCTGCGTTGGAGTCCTTGGCGGCGCTAAGCTCCTTGCCCTTCTCGGCGAGATGAGCCTGCAGCTCTGAGTGGCTGTGGGCGTCCTTCTCCCGCTCACGCTTGAGCACGGCAAGCCCTTCATTTCTCGCCTTGAGATCGGCCTCCAGCTGCGCTACCTTCGTCTCCAGCTCCTTCCTGGCGGCCTCGGCAGCTGCGGCAGCATCCTCTGCTTGCTTGAGGGCTCCACCGAATGTTCGCTCGCGCGCAGCAAGCTCCTCCTCGTGGCAGTCAAGGTTGACCTTCCGCTGCGCCAGCTCGCCCTCCTGCGCAGACAGCTTTTCATCGGCAAGCCGCTGTTGCTCTTCGACTTCAGCCCTCTCGAGGAGGAAGGCCTTCTGCTCCTCAGCAAGTTGCGCCCGCTCCTCTGCCAGGGACCGGAGAGCTTCCTGGTTGAGACCCTGGAGCTCCTCCGCGCGCTTTTCGATGTCCACTCCCGCCTTCGCAACAAGCGCCTCGCGGGATTCCAGCTTGGCTTGCCGGGCACGGTAGAGCGACACCAGCTTCCGCAGCAGCCGATCCTCCTCAGGCTCGCTGCTGCTGCTGCTCGGCGCGTCAACCAGCGCCAGCCCAGCGGAGGCGAGCATCTCTCCGTCGAAGCTCTCTCCTTCGACCGGCGCCCTGGAGCTTGACGCCCAGGGGAGGTTGATGAAGACGCCATCGCCGGCCTTCAAGTAGATGCCTGGCTGGGGCTCTTCGGAGCCTGACGCTGCGGCAGCGGCGGAAGGATCGGAGGTCGGCATAGCGCCTGGCGCTCCTGCGGCCTCAGGGCTGTCAGTGCGATCGCCAGACCCCCCCCCCCCCCCGCCTGCTTCTGCGGCAGCAGCCTTGGCGGCCTCTGCGTCGGCGGGATCGTCAGCACCGGCGGCTTCTTCGGTGGCAGCGGCGTCGTCGGCGGCACCCTCGGTCTCCATCGGCTCCGCAGCAGATGGGTCTAGCGGCCGGAAAAAGGAGAAGAGTCAAGCAAATATCCAAAAAAGAAGATCAAAAGAAGAAGAACCCAAGGGAAGTTTTGAAGCGAGAAGATTACCTGTGCCGGGTTCTGCAGTCGTGGTCTCCACCGCCGCGAGGCGGACGTTCCGCCTTTCCGAATAAAGAAACGACCCACGATCTCTCCCACGATGCCGCATTCAACGCGTGCCGTTCGGGGAGGCGCGGTGGATACGGGGAGAGATACGGCGTAACCCAGGCCGCGCGTGCTCGTGCCCTGTTTTGGGCCTGGCCCAACAGCGCTCGGCACCGTGTATGGCCCAGGCCCGGGGGCTCCTGTCGGTGTACTAGAGTAGGGGTACCCTAGTATCCCGAACTTGTGCATGGGCAGTCGCAGCATCCTGCGGCAAGGCTTGCCGGGTGACCGCCAAGGTCCTCCGTGGTTCCTTTGGAGCCATTCAAGAACAAAGTATCCAAGCCAAGGAGACAAGACCCCGGCAAGAGGAGCTTGCCGGGAAGGCCAACCAAAGCATCTCAAGGAACTTGCCGCGACGCGCCACCCGTCCCGGCAAGGCTCGGTGAGCGACAAGCTCCCGGACGCGACAAGACAACGACCGCGGCAAGGCGCTTGCCGCAGCAAGCCACCACTCTGTACCCGCGCTCCAGCACATCCACCAACGTGTCGCTCTGGGACCCTTCCAGGCGTACGTGGCGGGAGGCTGTGCAGCCAGCGGTGCGCGGTGGCAAGCGGCGCTGACAAGATTGCCATCGTGGCGAGCGGTGGCGTCCCTGACGGTCCCTTTTGCACTATTTGGGCGACACAGACGGTCATTTAATGCCCTTGTCCCCTGCCGTCAGGGTTAGGTATGACATACTGTAGCAGGTAGCTGTACCAACCGCAACTCCTTTCCATTTTTACCATTGTCTACGTTGCCACTTGTCGGTGACCCCTTGAGCATATAAAAGGAGGCCCATGCGCAACGTAGGGAGGGAGAGAACACTCACGCTCGGTCTCGTTAGCTGGTGGTATGTACTATAGCACTCAGCGCTCCCGAGCAAGAACTCAATACAAACCACAAAGCAGGAGTAGGGTTTTACGCATCCGTGCGGCCCGAACCTGGGTAAACTGCTCGTGTGTTTCGCCTTGATCTGCTCTTCGTGCGATCTCCGCCCCCTGCCGAACCGAAAGGGGCTCGGTCCGCCGGTCCCATAGGTGCTCGTGAATTAGTTCCCCGACAATATCTCAGAATGGTTATGGAAATGCCATGATAGGTAGGTATGGTGGCTGTTTTGAGGAAGGTATATGGTGGGTTTATGGTACCGGCGAAAGTTGCGCGGTACTAGAGAGGCTAGCAATGGTGGAAGAGTGAGAGTGCGTATAATCCATGGACTCAACATTAGTCATAAAGAACTCACATACTTGTTGCAAAAATCTATTAGTTACCAAAACAAAGTACTACGCGCATGCTCCTAGGGGGATAGATTGGTAGGAAAAGACCATCGCTCGTCCCTGACAGCCACTCATAAGGAAGGCAATCAATAAATAAATCATGCTCCGACTTCATCACATAACGGTTCACCATACGTGCATGCTACGGGAATCACAAACTTCAACACATGTATTTCTCAAATTCACAACTACTCAACTAGCATGACTCTAATATCACCATCTTCATATCTCAAAACAATTATCAAGTATCAAACTTCTCTTAGTATTCAAAACACTCATAAGAGAATTTTATTATTCTTGCATACCAAGCATATTAGGATTTTAAGTAAATTACCATGCTATTTAAGACTCTCAAAATAATCTAAGTGAAGCATGAGAGTTCATCTATTTCTTCAAAATAAAAACTACCACCGTGCTCTAAATGATATAAGTGAAGTACTAGAGCAAACAACAAACTACTCTGAAAGATATAAGTGAAGATCAATGACTAGTCGAATAATTATACAACTATGTGAAGACTCTCTAACATTTAAGGATTTCAGATCTTGGTATTTTATTCAAACATCAAGCAAAGCAAAATAAAATGACATTCTAAGAATGGCAAACATCATGTGAAGAAGCAAAAACTTAGGATCAACCGAAACTAACCGATAGTTGTTGAAGAAGAAAGCTGGGATGCCAACCGGGGCATCCCCAAGCTTAGATGCTTGAGACTTCTTGAAATATTATCTTGGGATGCCTTGGGAATCCCCAAGCTTGAGCTTTTGTTTCTCCTTAATTCCTCTCATATCACGGTCTCCCTACATCTCAAAAGCTTCATCCACACAAAACTCAACAAGGACTCGTGAGATAAGTTAGTATAAACCATTGCAAAAACCTTATCATACTCTACTGTAGCAAATCACTAAAATTATTATTCAACATTTCATACTAAATGCCTCTGCATATTTAATAGTCCTATCCTCAAATAGAATCATTAAAGAAGCAAACATATGCAAACAATGCAAACATAACAGCAATCTGCCTAAACAGGACAGTCTGTAAAGAATGCAGAAACATCCATACTTCCCTAGCTCCAAAAATTATGAAAGAAAATTCCCACTGTAGTAAATTTATCAGAGCTTAATACGCAAAAGGTTTCAATATTTTATCACATTCTGAATTTTATAGGGAATTATTGCAACAGCGGTAAACTTTCTGTTTTCAAACAGCAACATGTATACTTGTAACATAGGCATAGTAAGGGCTATCAATGCCACTTTTATTGAAATAAAAGATGCACAACATTGTTCTAAATAACAGCATGAAAATACTAACAAAACGAATTGATGCTCCAAGCAAAACACATATCATGTGGTGAATAAAAATATAGCTCCAAGTAAAGTTACCGATGAACGAAGACGAAAGAGGGGATGCCTTCCGGGGCATCCCCAAGCTTAGGCTCTTGGTTGTCCTTGAATATTACCTTGGGGGTGCCTTGGTCATCCCCAAGCTTAGGCTCTTGCCACTCCTTATTCCATAGTCCATCGAATCCTTACCCAAAACTTGAAAACTTCACAACACAAAACTTAACAGAAAACTCGTAAGCTCCGTTAGTATAAGAAAATAAATCACCACTTCAAGGTACTGTAATGAACTCATTATTTATTTATATTGGTGTTAAAACTACTGTATTCCAACTTTTATATGGTTTATAAACTCTTTTACTACCCATAGATTCATCAAAATAAGCAAACAACACATAGAAAACAGAATCTATCAAAAACAGAACAGTCTATAGTAATCTGGATCAAACGTATACTTATGGAACTCATAAAATTCTCAAATAAATTTCTGGACCTGAGTAATATATCTATTAATAATCTGAAAAAATAATTAACTAAATATTACTCTCCAAATAAAAATGGCAGCAATTCTCGTGAGTGCTAAAGTTTCTGTTTTTTACAGCATGATCAACAAGACTTCCCCCAAGTCTTCCCAAAGGTTCTACTTGGCACAAGCACTAATTAAAAGCATAAAACCACATATAAACAGAGGCTAGATGAATTATTTATTACTAAACAGGAACAAAGAGCAAGGAACAAAAATAAAGTTGTGTTGCCTCCCAACAAGCGCTATCGTTTAACGCCTCTAGCTAGGCATGATGATTTCAATGATGCTCACACAAAAGATAAGAATTGAAACATAAATAGAGCATCATGAAGAATATGAATAGCACATTTAAGTCTAACCCTCTTCCTATGCATAGGGATTTTGTGAGCAAACAACTTGTGGGAACAATAATCAACTAGCATAGGAGGGCAAAACAAGCATAACTTCAAAACTTTAAGCACATAGAGAGGAAACTTGATATTATTGCAATTCCTACAAGCATATGTTCCTCCCTCATAATAATTTTCAGTAGCATCATGAAAGAATTCAACAATATAACCAGCGCCTAAAGCATTCTTTTCATGATCTACAAGCATAAAAAATTTACTACTCTCCACATAAGCAAAATTCTTCTCTTGAATAGTAGTGGGAGCAAACTCAACAAAGTAACTATCATGGGATTGAAAATTGAAATCAAGATGACAAGTTTCATTGTTATCATTATTCTTTAAAGCATACGTGTCATCACAATAATAATCATAGATAGGAGGCATGCTTTTATCATAATAAATTCGCTCATCAAAACTTGGGGGACAAAAAATATCATCTTCATCAAACATAGCTTCCCCAAGCTTGTGGCTTTGCGTATCATTAGCATCATGGATATTCAAGGAATTCGTACTAACAATATTGCAATCATGCTCATCATTCACATATTTGATGCCAAACATTCTATGTAATTCTTCTTCTAGCACTTGAGCACAATTTTCCTTTCCACCATACTCACGAAAGATATTAAAAAGATGAAGCGTATGAGGAAAACTTAATTCCATTTTTTGTGATTTTCTTTTATAGACTAAACTAGTGATAAAACAAGAAACTAAAAGACTCGATTGCAAGATCTAAAGATATACCTTCAAGCACTCACCTCCCCGGCAACGGCGCCAGAAAAGAGCTTGATGTCTACTACACAACCTTCTTCTTGTAGACGTTGTTGGGCCTCCAAGTGCAGAGGTTTGTAGGACAGTAACAAATTTCCCTCAAGTGGATGACCTAAGGTTTATCAATTCGTAGGAGGCGTAGGATGAAGATGGTCTCTCTCAAGCAACCCTGCAACCAAATAACAAAGAGTCTCTTGTGTCCCCAACACACCCAATACAACGGTAAATTCTATAGGTGCACTAGTTCGGCGAAGAGATGGTGAAACAAGTGGTATATGGATAGTAGATAATAGCTTTTGTAATCTGAAAATATAAAAACAGCAAGGTAACTAATGGTAAAAGTGAGCGTAAACGGTATTGCAATGCTTGGAAATAAGGCCTAGGGTTCATACTTTCACTAGTGCAAGTCCTCTCAACAATACTAACATAGTTGGATCACATAACTATCCCTCAACATGCAACAAAGAGTCACTCCAAAGTCACTAATAGCGGAGAACGAACGAAGAGATTATGGCAGGGTACGAAACCACCTCAAAGTTATTCTTTCCAATCAATCCGTTGGGCTATTCCTATAAGTGTCACAAACAACCCTAGAGTTCGTACTAGAATAACACCTTGAGATACAGATCAACCAAAACCCTAATGTCACCTAGATACTCCAATGTCACCTCAAGTATCCGTGGGTATGATTATATGATATGCATCACACAATCTCAGATTCATCTATTCAACCAACACATAGGACCTCAAAGAGTGCCCAAAAGTTCCTACCGAAGAATCACGATGAAAACGTGTGCCAACCCCTATGCATAGGTTCATGGGCAGAACCTGCAAGTTGATCACCAAAACATATATCAAGTGAATCACGTGGTATCCCATTGTCACCACAGATACGCACGGCAAGACATACATCAAGTGTTCTCAAATCTTTAAAGACTCAATCCGATAAGATAACTTCAAAGGGGGAAACTCAATTCATTACAAGAGAGTAGAGGGGGGAGAAACATCATAGGATCCAAATATTATAGCAAAGCTCGCGATACATCAAGATCGTGCCAAATCAAGAACACGAGAGAGAGAGAGAGAGAGAGAGATCAAACACATAGCTACTGGTACATACCCTCAGCCCCGAGGGAGAACTACTCCCTCCTCGTGATGGAGAGCACCGGGATGATGAAGATGGCCACCGGAGAAGGATTTCCCCCTCTGGCAGGGTGCCGGAATGGGTCTAGATTGGCTTTCGGTGGCTACGGAGGCTTCTGGAGGCGGAACTCCCGATCTATTGTGCGTTCTGGAAGTTTTAGGGTACGTGAGGATATATGGGTGCAGGAAGTACGTCGATGGAGCTTCGGGGGCCCCATGAGGCAGGGGCGCGCCCTAGGGGGGCGCCCCCACCCTCGTGAGCTCCTCCCTTGGCTCCTGACATGGGGTCCAAGCTTTTCCGGTAGCTTTCCTTCCAAAAATAACTTCTCCAGTTGATTTCGTTCCGTTTCGACTCCGTTTGATATTCCTTTTCTTCGAAACACTGAAATAGGCAAAAAACATCAATTCTGGGCTGGGCCTCCGGTTAATAGGTTAGTCCCAAAAATAATATAAAAGTGGATAATAAAGCCAAATATTGCCCAAAATAGTAGATAACATAGCATGGAGCAATCAAAAATTATAGATACGTTGGAGACGTATCAAGCTTACCCACTGACTATCAGCAACGGGATAAATTATATCTGCCTCAAGGAGCTTTAGTATCTCCTTTCTTACCAGTTCTTTCATTTTATGATTCAGCCGGCGTTGATGATCACAAACTGGTTTAGCATCTTCTTCCAAATTAATTTTATGTTGACATAGAGTGGGACTAATGCCTTTAAGATCATCAAGAGTATATCCAATAGCAGCACAGTGCTTCTTCAGTGTTTTCAATAATCTCTCTTCTTCATGTTCTGAAAGGTTAGCACTAATAATAATAGGATATATCTTTTTCTCATAAAGATAAGCATATTTAAGAGTATCAGGTAACAGTTTAAGCTCAAACACGGGATCACCCTTGGGTGGAGGAGGATCCCCTAGGATTTCAACAGGTAAATTGTTTTTCAGAATAGGTTCCTATTTAAAGAATACTTCATCTAATTCCCTTCTTTCATTCATAAACATATCATTTTCATGGTCTAGCAAGTATTGTTCTAAAGGATCACTAGGAGGTACGGCAATAGAAGCAAGACCAATAATTTCATCCTAACTAGGTAATTCTTATTCACGGTGTTGTCTACTAAATTTAGAAAAATTAAATTCATGAGTCATATCATCTAAACCGATAGTAACAACATCCCTTTTGCAATCTATGGTAGCATTAACAGTATTTAAGAAGGGTCTGCCAAATATAATGGGACAAAAGCTATCTTGTGGGAACCAAGAACAAGAAAATCAGCAGGATATTTAGTTTTCCCACACAAGACTTCAACATCTCTAACAATTCCCATTGGTGAAATAGTATCTCTATTGTCAAGTTTAATTGTGACATCAATATCTTCCATCTCAGCAGGTGGAATATCATGCATAACTTCTTTGTATAAGGAATAAGGTATTGCACTAGCACTAGCACCCATATCACATAAGCCATGATAACAATGATCTCCTATTTTAACAAAAATAACAGGCATGCATACCACAGGTCTAGGTTTATCTTTATCACGGGGTTTAGCAATTCTAGTAGTTTCATTACAGAAATAAATAACATGCCCATCTATATTATCAGACAAGAGATCTTTAACAATAGCAATATTAGGTTCAACTTTTACTTGCTCAGGAGGGGTATATGTTTTAATATTGCTTTTACGAACCACAGTTGAAGCTTTAGCATGATCATTTATCTTAATAGGGGAAGGTGGTTTCTCAACATAAGAAGTAGGAACAATAGGATCATTATAAGTGATAGTCTTTTCTTCAACTTTAATAGGTGCTTCTACTTTTACTTATATGGGAGGATGATATTTAAACCACTTCTCCTTGGGGAGATCAACATAAGCAGAAAAAGATTCAGAGAAAGAAGCTACTATCTCAGAGTCAAGTCCATATTTAGTGCTAAATTTACAAAAAATATCGGTATCCATAAAAGATTTAACACAATAAAAACTAGGTGACATACCTGACTCCTTACCATTGTCGAGGTCCCAATCTTCAGAGTTGCGTTTAATTCTTTCCAATAAATCTCATTTGAATTCAATAGTCTTCATCATAAAAGAGCCAGCACAAGAAGTATCAAGCATGGTGTGATTATTACCAGAAAGCCGAGCATACAATTTTTGAATAATCATTTCTCTTGAGAGCTCATGATTGGGGCATGAATATAACATTGATTTAAGCCTCCCCCAAGCTTGAGCGATGCTTTCTCCTTCGCGAGGCCAGAAATTATATATGTAATTGCGATCACGATGAACAAGGTGAATAGGGTAAAACTTCTGATGAAATTCCAATTTCAATCGTTTATAATTCCAAGACCTCATATCACCACATAGCCTATACCATGTCGATGCATCTCCCCTCAAAGATAAGGGGAAGACCTTCTTCTTAACAACATCTCCGGGTACACCTGCAAGCTTAAATAATCCACAAACTTGATCCACATATATCAAATGTTCATCAGGATGTTTTGTTCCATCTCCTAAAAAAGGATTAGCTAGCAGTTTTTCTATCATACCCGAAGGAACTTCAAAGCAGGCATTTTCATTTTCATATTCATTTTCAGTAGGTTCAGTAGGTTGAGGAGCAACTCTTTGCTCTAGTGGTCGGGGTGAAGATACCCCGAACAAGCCCCTCAGAGGGTTACTTTCCATAGTAACAAATGACAGTAAATTTCAGCACACTATATAAATTTTTCCTTACCAAATTCCACCTACCAAAGCCGCTTCACTCCCCGGCAACAGTGCCAGAAAAGAGTCTTGATGACCCACAAGTATAGGGGATCTATCGTAGTCCTTTCGATAAGTAAGAGTGTCGAACCCAACGAGGAGCAGAAGGAAATGATAAGCGGTTTCTAGCAAGGTATTCTCTGCAAGTACTGAAATAAGTGGTAATAGATAGTTTTGTGATAAGATAATTTGTAACGAGCAACAAGTAAAAAAAGTAAATAAGGTGCAGCAAGGTGGCCAATCCTTTTTGTAGCAAAGGACAAGCTTGGACAAACTCTTATATAGAGAAAAGCGCTCCCGAGGACACATGGGAATATCGTCAAGCTAGTTTTCATCACGTTCATATGATTCGCATTCGGTACTTTGATAATTTGGTATGTGGGTGGACCGGTGCTTGGGTACTGCCCTTACTTGAACAAGCATCCCACTTATGATTAACCTCTATTGCAAGCATCCGCAAATACAACAAAAGTATTAAGGTAAACCTAACCATAGCATGAAACATATGGATCCAAATCTGCCCCTTACGAAGCAACGCATAAACTAGGGTTTAAGCTTCTGTCACTCTAGCAACCCATCATCTACTTATTACTCCCCAATGCCTTCCTCTAGGCCCAAATAATGGTGATGTGTCATGTAGTCGACGTTCACATAACACCACTAGAGGAGAGACAACATACATCTCGTCAAAATATCGAACGAATACCAAATTCACATGACTACTAATAGCAAGACTTCTCCCATGTCCTCAAGAACAAAAGTAACTACTCACAAAGAATAAACATGTTCATAATCAGAGGGGTATTAATATGCATATAGGATCTGAACATATGATCTTCCACCAATTAAACCAACTAGTATCAACTACAAGGAGTAATTAACACTACTAGCAACCTACTAGCACCAATCCCAGACTTGGAGAGAAGAATTGGATACAAGAGATGAACTATGGTTTGGAGATGAGATGGTGCTGATGAAGATGTTTACGCAGATTGCCCTCTCCCAATGAGAGGAGCGTTGCTGATGACGATGGCGATGATTTCCCCCTCCGGGAGGGAAGTTTCCCCGGCAGAACAGCTCTGCCAGAGCCCTAGATTGGTTCCGCCAAGGTTCCGCCTCGTGGCGGCGGAGTTTCATCCGAGAAGATGGCTTATGATTATTTTTCCCAACGAAAGACTCCATATAGCAGAAGATGGCCACCGAAGGGCCACCAGGGGGCCCACGAGGTAGGGGGCACGCCCAGGGGGGTAGGGCGCGCCCCCACCCTCGTGGGTAGGGTGTGGTCGCCCTGGTGAGGTTCTTGCTCTCAGTATTTTTTATATATTTGGAAAACATCTTCCGTGAAGTTTCAGGACTTCTGGAGCTGTGCAGAATAGGTCTCTAATATTTGCTCCTTTTCCAGCCCAGAATCCCAGCTGCCGGTAGTCTCCCTCTTTATGTAAACCTTGTAAAATAAGAGAGAATAGGCATAAGTATTGTGACATAATGTGTAATAACAGCCCATAATGCAATAAATATTGATATAAAAGCATGATGTAAAATGGACGTATCAGCGAGTTGTGACGTTCTCTGCTGGACCATTTTACAGGAAGAGCATACTCGAACTATATCCGGGGACCCCGCCGGCCATGTATCGATTAATCCGGCCCCGAACCCTGTCGTAAGGACTAGGGTTGATATGGGAAAAATGATGGACTGTCATCTCCAAGAGGATTCAGATGATGTATCTATCACTAATTCTGAAGTGGAGAGCGCCATGAATCATCATCGGCGGAAAGAGGCCATGCGCGATCCCAGTTTTACTGTAGAGGCGTTCCATGCCCTCAACTTTGCGGATGCATATATCCGAGCTGCTCGGGATGGGCTTGCCGGAGCCACACACCAGCTTTCAAAGGATATGCGGGTAAGAGCTTTTCTATAGATTCAGTACTGATGTGCCAGTAGCCCCCACGATTTGAAGCAGTTTGGCCCAACTGATTTAAGGATCGTTGTATTATCAGGTACTCACGAAGAAAAACGACATGCTATCCAAGGAGCTTGAAGAATGTCGGACCAAGCTAACTGCTGTCACCGTCGAACTAGAGAAGTCCAAGAAGGTTGCGCAGGACTGCTAATCACTGTCCGGAAAATACGATTTTGTGCCAACAATGTTTCTTAAATATACACTATTTTGTTTACGGCGGCAGGATCGCCGGATCAGCTGGAGGATAGACTGAAGGTTGCGCAGGCGGATAAACAACATGCCGAAAGGCAAGAAGCTGCTGGTCAAAGTATATTGACACAGACGAGGGATGAGAAGAACAAACTACAGGATGCCAACATTAAGGAAGACAAGGAGCTATAGGATGTAAGAGCCCAACTGTCAGATGCCTTGAAAGAGAACCAAAAGCTGAAAGGCGGCATATTAGTATGTCCCTGAACCTAACTTTCATAAGATCCCCTGATGAAAAATTTTATGAGATTTGTTCCTGTAGGTTTGTTAACTAGGCGGCCCGAAGGAGAAGTGTATGGATTTCAAGGCGACCTGCTACAAGAGCTATCCAAAGTGCACGAGCGAGCTCGGAAAGCAATGAGGAATATGGCTAAGGCTTTATGGCCATATGATTCTCCTTCGGGACCGATGGGGGAGCTCGCGGAGCTATTCAAAGGAGCTCGTCTTTGTTTTGAGTTGTGGAAGGCATCAGCATGTCGAGAGGGTGCACGAGAGGCCTGGGCCATGGTGAAAACATGGTATACCGGTCTTGATCCGAATCATATTGTAACACCCACGATGCGGCTATATCTCCCACGTGTCGGAGCACGACTTAGAGGCATAACCGCATATTAGGCATGTCGCAAGAGGGGTAATCTTTACACATCCCATGTACTGAATAAGAAAGGGATAAAGAGTTGGCTTACAATCTCCACTTCACACAATACATAAATATATCATACATCATCCAGAATACAATCAAGGTCCGACTACGGAACCAAATAAAAGAAAGACAACCCCAAATGCTAGATCCCCAATCGCCCCAACCGGGCTCCTCTACTGATCATCCGAAAAAGAAACATAGTAACGGCCCGAATCCTCATCGAACTCCCACTTGAGTTCAGTAGCGTCCCCTGCACTGGCATCATCGGCACTTGCATCTGTTTGGAAGTAACTGTGAGTCACGGGGACTCAGCAATCTCACACCCTCGCGATCAAAACTATTTAAGCTTATGGGTAGGAAAGGTAGTGAGGTGGAGCTGCAGCAAGCACTAGCATATATGGTGACTAACTTACGCAAAAGAGAGCGAGAAGAGAAGCAAAGCACGGTCGAGAAGCTAAAAGTGATCAATAAGTGATCCTAAAACTACTTACGTTCAAGCATAACACGAGACCGTGTTCTCTTCCCGGATTCTGCCAAAAAGAGACCATCACGGCTACACATGCGGTTGATTCATTTTATTTAAGTTAAGTGTCAAGTTCTCTACAACCGGATATTAACAAATTCCCATCTACCCATAACCGCGGGCACGACTTTCAGAAGTTCAAAACCCTGCAGGGGTGTCCCAACTTAGCCCATCACAAGCTCTCACGGTCAACGAAGGATACTCCTTCTCCCAGGAAGACCCGATCAGACTCGGAATCCCGGTTACAAGACATTTCGACAATGGTAAAACAAGACCAGCAAAGCCACCTGATGTGCTGACAAATCCCGATAGGAGTCGCACGTATCTCGTTCTCAGGGCACACCGGATGAGACATCCTATGAGTAAAACCAAACCTCAAGTTTCCCCGAGGTGGCCCCGTAGTCTACTCGGTTTGGACCAACACTCAGAGGAGCACTAGCCCCGGGGGGTTTAAAATAATGATGGCCCTTGAGTCCGCGGAACCCAAGGGAAAAAGGCTTAGGTGGCAAATGGTAAAACCAAGGTTGGGCCTTGCTGGAGGAGTTTTATTCAAAGTGAACTGTCAAGGGGTTCCCATAACACCCAACTGTGTAAGGAATGCAAAATCAAGGAACATAACACTGGTATGACGGAAACTAGGGCGGCAAGAGTGGAACAAAACACCAGGCATAAGGCCGAGCCTTCCACCCTTTACCAAGTATATAGATACATTAAAGTAAACAAGATATAATAATGATATCCCAACAAATATCCATGTTCCAGCAAGGAACAAACTCCAACTTCACCTGCAACTAGCAACGCTATAAGAGGGGCTGAGCAAAGAGGTAACATAGCCAAACAATGGTTTGCTAGGAAAAGGTGGGTTAGAGGCTTGTCATGGCAATATGGGAGGCATTATATAGAAAGTGGTAGGTATCGCGGCATAGCAATAGAGAGAACAACTAGCAAGCAAAGATAGAAGTGATTTCGAGGGTATGGTCATCTTGCCTGCAAAGTTCTCAGAGTTGACGAAAGCTTGATCCTCGTAAGCGTACTCAACAGGTTCCTCGATCACGTACTCATCTACCGGCTCTACCCAAAGAAAGAACACAAGCAAAGGACCAACAATCAATCACGGTGCAATGCGCAAGCAACATGATGCAAAACATGACATGATATGCGAGATGTGATATGCAATGCATATGCGTGCTCCGGAAGGAAAAGATTGATCAAGGCATCAACTTGGCAAACCAAGAGTGTCGCTGGAAAGATGAGATGATTTCAGTCAAAATCGATATAAGGATCACCGGAATCAGATGCACGGTTTGCAAATGGCAAGCAAAACAAGAATGGCACAATTCTGCGATTAACAGCATGATGCCATCTAGAATGCAACAAGAAACTAAGCTACTGCACTCCAACAAAGCAACAAAGCACATGTCAGTGATCTACTCAAGATGCTTGACAAAAGATGAACACTGAGCTACGGCTAAATCACACAAGAGCAGGTTCAAACAAGCATGGCAAAAGTGCAAAAGATATCAGCATCACAGACTTGGTGAAAATACTAACATGCTAGAAAAATAACATCAGGAAGCCAGGTTTAGAGCAAGCAAACAACATGCTACAGGATCATATCATAGCAAACAAAGGCATGGCATGAATCTACTCAAAGCATAGAACAAAAGTCCCTTACTTACCATGAGCCAAAAAGGCACAGAAGATATGATGGCACTCATGTAAACATAGCAAGTTTCGTTAACAGATTCAGACTTAGCAGAAAAATAGAGCATGGCCTAAACAAAGTTATGAAGGCATCTTTGCGAGCTCAATTCACTCATCACAAGTCCTTTCATGACAAACTAAGCATAGAAATAGCAAGAAGACATGTTCATAAAGCTAACCAAGGCAAGAGCAAGTTTATAGCATGCTTGGATCAACTACAACAACCATGGCAAAATTGATTAACATGTAAACAATCTACCAGGAACATTTTATAGCAAAAGTACAGCAAGATTAAGTCATTCTAGGGCAAACCATAATTGCAAACAGGGGTATGTATGGATAGAGCATAACCATATGTCAAAATCATCCTTACTGAAGCAACTCTAAACAAGGATGGATCTCACTGTAGCATCATGGGTACATGGCATAAAAAATAACAACAGAGCAAGGACTTAGTAAAATCCTAAGTCCCTGAAATCAGCAATATCGCGAAGGCTACTTTGCATGCTTGTGCTAGTCACCGCATTGATCACAAAAATACATGGCAAACACCCCTGCAAAGATGGCATGGCATAGATCAAAATACATGTAGAGATCATGCCCATATGCAGCACACAACAAATGTAGCAAAAATGACAAATCCTCATACTCTGATAAGAATCAGCACCTAAGAATTTATAGCACTCTTGCATCCACGATTTGGGCAACAAGATGGACTCAAACAAGCATGTCACAATGGAATGAAATCAAGAGCACATCATGATGAACATTTTGGTATATTGCACACACAAAACGGAGCTATGATCACAGAGTTATGGCATGATGAACAGGGGCTCAGAATGCAAAAATAAATGACTTAGTATTATTTCGGGGTCAACCTCGAGAATGGATCTGGATCTGGCGCGGAATCCGAGGATCGTCGGAGATGGAGGTCGCGGTGGTCGTCGGCGCTTGCGGACGAGGAGGGTTCGCCGGAGGAGGCCGGGGACGGCGCCGGAGATGCTTGCAGGTGCGGCGTCGAGGTGGAGGCGGCGGACCTCGCGGTGGGCGCGAGCGACGCAAGGGCGGCTCTGGTGGCCGGCGCTGCGGACCGGGGTCACCGGCGAGTGGCGGTGAGGGCGCGCCGGCGAGGAGCGGGTGGTGGACGGTAGCGAGGAGGAGGCGCGGGTGCGTGGGGTGAAGCGGGCGCGGGGCGGCGGCGGATGGGCTCGGCGGGCCCGACGCGGGCTCGCGGGCCGGCGGCGGTGTGGCGTCGCGCGGTTGGTCGGACGCGGCGGTGCGATCTATCCAGCCGGACCCGGACGTGTCCGGCGACGGCGGGGAGGATTTTTTTAGGGTTTCGCCCGTGAATTTGGAGGAGGGGCACCTATTTATAGCTAGGAGGAGGTAGGAGTGTCCAAATGAGGTGTAGTTTTCGACCACGCGATCGTGATCCGACGATGGAGGACATGGGAGAGGTTTGGAAGGGTTATTGGGCCGTTTTGGAGGGGTGTTGCGCTGCAACACACACACACGAGGCCTTTATGGTTCCCCGGTTAACCGTTGGAGTATCAAACGGACTCGAAATGGCACGAAACTTGACAGGCGGTCTACCGGTGGTGTACCAAGGCCGCTTGGCAAGTCTCGGTCCATTCCGAGAATGTTCAACACCCTCTCACGAAAAGATACAAAAGGGGGACGCCGGTGCACGTAGGAGTGTCGGATTGTCGGATTGCAAAACGGACAACGGGGAAAATGCTCGGATGCATGAGACGAACACGTCTGCAAATGAGATGCACATGATGACATGATATGAAATGCATGACATGGACAAAATGCAACATGAAGACAAGAACCCAACCACGAAAGTAAATCTCATAACTTAGAGCCGAAAATGGCAAGAGTCGGAGTACAAATATGGCAAGTTACATCCAGGGTGTTACACATATGGCCCGGGTCGGACCTCGGGGATCGGACGGACAAGAAATTCCGGTTAGTTTGGTGTACGATCAAGTAAAGATAGCCGCCAAATTTTCACAGCAGGAATGTAAGCTAGACAGCCTGATAGATGGCATAGATAAATATTAGGCGTGTGATTTTATGTGACAATACACTTTATCAGCAAAGTTGTCTCCAGCCGAATTGTAAAAGATTGTCATGGCAGACCTTCCGCTTCAACCTCCGAAACCCAAGGGTGGAGTGTTTCCGAATACTATACCCGTGGGAAATGATAACCCACAAGTATAGGGGATCGCAACAGTTTTCGATAGTAGAGTATTCAACCCGAATTTATTGATTCGACACAAGGGGAGCCAAAGAATATTCTCAAGTATTAGCAGCTGAGTTGTCAATTCAACCACACCTAGAAAATTAATATCTGCAGCAAAGTGTTTAGTAGCAAAGTAATATGATAGTAGTGATAACGGTAGCAATAGGTAACGGTAGTAAAAGTAATGTTTTTGGTATTTTGTAGTGATGATAGCAATAGCAATGGAAAAGTAAATAAGCGGAGAACAATATATGGAAAGCTCGTAGGCAATGGATCAGTGATGGAGAATTATGCCGGATGCGGTTCATCATGTAACAATCATAACCTAGGGTGACACAGAACTAGCTCTAGTTCATTGATATAATGTAGGCATGTATTCCGAATATAGTCATACGTGCTTATGGAAAAGAACTTGCATGACATCTTTTGTCCTACCCTCCCGTGGCAGCGGGGTCCTTACGGAAACTAAGGGATATTAAGGCCTCCTTTTAATAGAGAACCGGAACAAAGCATTAACACATAGTGAATACATGAACTCCTCAAACTATGGTCATCACCGGTAAGTATCCCGATTATTGTCACTTTGGGGTTAACGGATCATAACACATAATAGGTGACTATAGACTTGCAAGATAGGATCAAGAACACTCATATATTGATGAAAACATAATAGGTTCAGATCTGAAATCATGGCACTCGGGCCCTAGTGACAAGCATTAAGCATAGCAAAGTCATAGCAACATCAATCTCAGAACATAGTGGACACTAGGGATCAAACCCTAACAAAACTAACTCGATTACATGATAGATCCCATCCAACCCATCACCGTCCAGCAAGCCTACGATGGTATTACTCACGCACGGCGGTGAGCATCATGAAATTTGTGATGGAGGATGGTTTGATGATGACGATGGCGACGGATTCCCCTCTCCGGAGCCCCGAACGGACTCTAGATCAGCCCTTCCGAGAGGTTTTAGGGCTTGGCGGCGGCTCCGTATTGTAAAACGTGATGATTTCTTCTCTCTGCTTTTTTTCTCCCCGAAACTCAATATATGGAGGTGGAGTTGGAGTTGGAGTCGGAGAGACAACAGGGGGCCCACGAGGTAGGGGGCGCGCCCCCCACCCTCATGGAGAGACGGTGGGCCCCTGGCCTTCATCTTTGGCAGGTATTTTTCTTATTTTCCGAAAAGTGGCTCCGTGAAGTTTCAGGTCATTCCGAGAATGTTTGCTCCTGCACATAAATAACACCATGGTAATTCTGCTGAAAACAGCGTCAGTCCGGGTTAGTTCCATTCAAATCATGAAAGTTAGAGTCCAAAACAAGGGCAAAAGTGTTTGTGAAAAGTAGATACGTTGGAGACGTATCAACTCCCCCAAGCTTAAACCTTTGCTTGTCCTCAAGCAATTCAGTTGACAAACTGAAAGTGATAAATAAAAACTTTTACAAACTCTATTTGCTCTTGTTGTTGTAAATATGTAAAGCCAGCATTCAAGTTTTTAGCAAAGATTATAACTAACCACATTTGCAATAACGCATAGGTCTCAAGTTTACTCATATCAATGGCATAATCAACTAGCGAACCATAATAATAAATCTCGGATGACAACATTTTCTCAAAACAATCATAATATGATATAACAAGATGGTATCTCGCTAGCCCTTTCTGAGACCACAAAAGATAAATACAGAGCACCTTTAAAGACCAAGGATTGACTAGACATTGTAATTCATGGTAGAAGAGATCTAGTCAAGTCATACTCAATGTAAACTAACAGTAATGAATGCAAATGACAGCGGTGCTCTCCAACTGGTGCTTTTTAATAAGAGGATGATGACTCAGCATAAAAGTAAATAGATAGTCCCTTCACAGAGGGAAGCAGGGATTTGTAGAGGTGCCAGAGCTCGGTTTTGAAACAAGGGTGAATAATATTTTGAGTGGTATACTTTCATTGTCAACATAACAACCAAGAGATGGCGATGTCTTCCATGCTACACACATTATAGGCGGTTCCCAAAAAGAATGGTAAAGTTTATACTCCCCCTTCCACCAACAAGCATCAATCCATGGCTTGCTCAAAACAACGAGTGCCTCCAACTAACAAGAGTCCCAGGGGGAGTTTTGTTTGCAATTATTTTGATTTAGTTTGCATAAAGCATGGGACTGGACATCCCGGTGACCAGCCATTTATCTCGTGAGTGAGGAGCGGAGTCCACTCCTATTGAGAACAACCCGCCTAACATGGAATATACGGACAGCCCTAGTTGATAAATGAGCTATTCGAGCATACAAAACAAGATATTTATTTGAAGGTTTAGAGTTTGGCACATACAAATTTACTTGGAATGACAGGTAGATACCGTATATAGGTAGGTATAGTGGACTCATGTGGGATAACTTTGGGGTTTAAGGAGTTTGGATGCACAAGCAGTATTCCTGCTTAGTACAGGTGAAGGTTAGAAAAAGACTGGGAAGCGACCAGCTAGAGAGCGACAATAGTCATGAACATGCATTAAAATTAATCAACATCGAATGCAAGCATGAGTAGGATATAATCCACCATGAACATAAATATCGTGAAGGCTATGTTGATTTTGTTTCAACTACATGCGTGAACATGCGCCAAGTCAAGTCACTTAAATCATTCAGAGGAGGATACCACCCTATCATACCATATCATAACTATCTCAATAACATGTTGGCACGCAAGGTAAACCATTATAACTCATAGTTAATCAAGCATGGCATAATAAACTATGATCTCTAGTTGTCCTTGCAAACATGTTTATTCATAATAGGCTGAATTAGGAACGATGAACTAATCATATTTACAAAAACAAAAGAGGTCGAGTTCATACCAGCTTTTCTCATCTCATCCAGTCCATCATATATCATCATAATTGCCTTTCACTTGCACGACCGAACAATGTGAATACTAATAATAGTGCATGTGCATTGTACTAAGCTGGAATCTGCAAGCATTCAATAAACAGGAGAAGACAAGGCAATATGGGCTCTTTTGTCAGATCAACAATAATGCATATAAGAGCCACTTCAACAATTTAATTATGGTCTTCTCCTATCGACCCCCAAAGAAAAGAAAAGAAAAGAAACTATTTACACGGGAAAGCTCCCAACAAGCAAAAGAAGAACAGGAAATCTTTTTGGGTTTTCTTTTTAATTACTACTACAAGCATGGAAATTAAACTGATTAAAAGCTACAACTAAATTTTTTTGGTTTTTCTTAAGGTTTATTAAACACACAAGAAGAAAGCATAAAAAAGGAAAATAAACTAGCATGGATGATACAATGAAAAAGTATGAGCACCGACATCTAGCAATGAGTGTGTGAACATAAATGTAATGTCGGTGGGAAATACGTACTCCCCCAAGCTTAGGCTTTTGGCCTAAGTTGGTCTATGGCCACGGCTGGCCTGGCGGATATCCATAATAGTAGTTGGGGTCGTACTGACAAGAAGAAGAGGAAGACTTCGATTGCCACTGGCTGACAATCATCTCCGGATCCCATTGATAATTAGACTATCGTGAAGGATCAATTTGTGGTTCCGGCTCTGGCTCCTCAGCTGGTGTAGGGTTCCAGTAGGCGTGAATAGCCTTCAACGGAACAAGGTATGTGCTTACAGACAAATCAAACAAAGAAGGAGCAGGCAGGGTAATAGTCTCAGGATGATGTTTGTTAAAGAACAATTGATATTTAAGTTCTCCTTCCCTATTCTTAATAATAAAATCATGTGCCACCATACTTTTATAATCTAGATAAACATGAGGAAGCACTTTTTCTTCCTTCTCGGAATGCCTAATAGGTATGTTAAAATGTGCAGCTAGGCGTGAGGCATAGATGCCTCCAAAGATGGGGCCCTTGGTACGGTTCAGACTTAACCATTTGGCAATAATGCCACCCATACTAAAAGTGTTATCACCGTATAAACCTTGGAGCAAAATAATAATATCAGGGATACTAAGGTTTCCACAGTTTCCCCGACTAATTAAGCAACGACTAGCAAATAATGCAAAGTAACATAAAACAGGAAAATGTACGCTAGTGATTTGTGCATCGGAAACCTTCCTTGTTTCCCCTACAGTGATAGTATCAATAAACCCCTCCACATCATCACGATGTGGTTCTTCTATCTTGCCCTCAAAAGGGACTAAACAAATCCGACAAAAATCATAAAGTGACATCTCCTTATGCTCATCATATAAATGAAACTCCACCGTAGGTGGTGAGTTCCTAGAATGAAAATGAAAGTTTTGCACAAAGGTATTTGTGAGTAAGAGATACTGATCGCATTGGTCGTGGAGGAAAGAGGTGAGGCCTGCATTATGAGCCAATTCATGAAAATCTTCATAAATCACGGCTGCTCTTAAGAAATCCTCGAAAGGCCATTCACATGCCCGAACCTCCGCGGTGCGAGGCAGATTATACTTAGGCTTTGGTGCATTTTCCTTTGAGCTTTGGCTCGATGAGCCCCTCAAAAGTCTCCTCATCATTTTCTGAAAAATCTGAAATTTTTAGTAACTTCAAAATAAAATTAAACCAAACTCAATAATATTGATAGCAACTACTCATGCAAGTGCCTAGGGCCTATATCATGCATCAAAACTACTTGGAACCATATAAATTTGACATGCAAGCTCAAGAACAGGGTCACCTAAGCAGCAAAAATTTGCAATGAATAAAGCACTAGAACAAAAACTAATTGGAATGGAGGAGTCAAATACCAAGGAACAATCTCCCCAAGCAGTTTTGTGAGAGGTGCTTTGAGCAAGGAGATCAAAAATGGCAGCAAGATGAGCTAGAACTCGTGCTTGAGCAGGATATTCGTGTTTGTGGGAGGAAGATGAAGTGTGTGGGTGCAGGAATAAGTGGAGGAGGGCCACCATGGGCCCACGAGGCAGGGGGCGCGCCCTAGAGGGGTGGGCGCGCCCTCCACCCTCATGGGCAGGTGGTTGACCCCCCCTGGTGTGTTCTCAGTTCGATAAATCCTCAAATATTCTAGAAAAATCATATTTAAATTTCAGGGCATTTGGAGAACTTTATTTTCAAGGTATTTTTATATTGCACGGACAATCAAATAACAGACAGAAAAATATTTATTTTCATTTTATTTAATATAAATAACAGAAAGTAAAAGTGGGGTACAGAAGGTTGTGCCTTCTAGTTTCATCCATCTCATGATCATCAAAAGGAATCCACTAACAAGGTTGATCAAGTCTTGTTAACGAACTCATTCCGAATAACATGGAACCGGAGAAATTTCGAATAACACTATGTTACCTCAACGGGGATATGCACATCCCCAATAATAAGAATATCATATTTCTTCTTGACAGTAGGAAGAGGAAATTCAAAACCTACGAATATAATCGATGGCATTTTTCCAATAGAGTTGATACTATGAACTTGAGGTTGTTTCCTCGGAAAGTGTACCATATGCTCATTACCATTAACATGAAAAGTGACATTGCCTTTAGTGCAATCAATAACAGCCCCTGCAGTATTCAAAAAGGGTCTTCCAATAATAATATACATACTATCGTCCTCGGGAATATCAAGAATAACAAAGTCCGTTAAAATAGTAACGTTTGCAACTACAACAGGCACATCCTCACAAATACCGACATGTATAGCAGTTGATTTATCAGCCATTTGCAAAGATATTTCAGTAGGTGTCAACTTATTCAAATCAAGTCTACGATATAAAGAGACAGGCATAACACTAACACCGGCTCCAAGATCACATAAAGAAGTTTTAACATAGTTTCTTTTAATGGAGCATGGTATAGTGGGTACTCCTGGATCTCCAAGTTTCTTTGGTATTCCACCCTTAAAAGTATAATTAGCAAGCATGGTGGAAATTTCAGCTTCCGGTATCTTTCTTTTATTTGGAATAATATCTTTCATGTACTTAGCATAAGGATTGGTTTTGAGCATATCAGTTAATCGCATACGCAAAAAGATAGGTCTAATCATTTCAGCAAAGCACTCAAAATCCTCATCATCCTTTTTCTTGGATGGTTTGGGAGGAAAAGGCATGGGTTTCTGAACCCAAGGCTCTCTTTCTTTACCATGTTTCCTAGCAACAAAATCTTTCTTATCATAACGGTGATTCTTTGATTGTGGGTTATCAAGATCAACAGCAGGTTCAATTTCTATGGCATTGTCATTACTAGGTTGAGCATCATCATGAACATTATCATTAACATTACCACTAGTTTCAGGTTCATTACCAGATTGAGTTTCAGCATCAGAAATAGAAATATCATTTGGATTCTCAGGTATTTCAACAATAGGATCACTAGAAGCATGCAAAGTCCTATCATTTTTCTTTTTCTTCTTTTTAGAAGAACTAGGTGCATCTATATTATTTCTCTGAGAATCTTGCTCAATTCTCTTAGGGTGGCCTTCAGGATACAAAGGTTCCTGAGTCATTCTACTAGTTCTAGTAGCCACTCTAACAGCATTATCATTATCTTTACTATTCAATTCATTGAGCAAATCATTTTGAGCTTTAAGTACTTGTTCTACTTGAGTGGTAACCATGGAAGCATGTTTACTAATAAGTTTAAGTTCACCTTTAACATTAGCCATATAATCACCCAAGTGTTCATGCATATTTGAATTGTTTTTCAATTGTCTACCAAAATAAGCATTAAAGTCTTCTTTCTTAGCCATAAATTTATCAAACTCATCTAAGCATGGGCAAGCAAATTTAGTAAACGGGATTACAGCTTTATCATATCTATAGAGAGAATTTACCTTTACTACCTGTGTCGGGTTATCAAGACCATGAGTTTCTTCAATAGGTAAAGGATTAAGATTATATGTTTCTTCAACAGGCGGTAAATTAAGACCATGTATTTCTTCAATAGGAGGTAAATTCTTAACATCTTCAGCTTTAATACCTTTTTCTTTCATAGATTTCTTTGCCTCTTGCATATCTTCAGGACTGAGAAATAGAATACCCCTCTTCTTCGGAGTTGGTTTAGGAATAGGCTCGGGAATTGGCTCCGGAGGTGTCCAATTATTTTCATTTGTCAACATACTATTCAATAGAATTTCAGCTTCATCCGGTGTTCTTTCCCTGAAAACAGAACCATCACAACTATCCAGGTAATCTCTGGAGGCATCAGTTAGTCCATTATAAAAGATATCAAGTATTTCATTTTTCTTAAGAGGATGATCACGCAAAGCATTAAGTAATTGGAGAAGCCTCCCCCAAGCTTGTGGGAGACTCTCTTCTTGAATTTGCACAAAATTATATATATCCCTTAAAGCAGCTTGTTTCTTATGAGCAGGGAAATATGTAGCAGAGAAGTAATAAATCATATCCTAGGGACTACGCACACAACCAGGATCAAGAGAATTAAACCATATCTTAGCATCACCCTTTAATGAGAACGGAAATATTTTAAGGATATAAAAGTAGCGAGTTCTCTCATCTTTAGTGAACAGGGTGGCTATATCATTCAATTTAGTAAGATGTGCCACAACAGTTTCAGATTCATAACCATGAAAAGGATCAGATTCAACCAAAGTAATTATATCAGGTGTCGGTGTACAAAAAGAGGGGTACACTTTTTGTACCCCTATAACTGTGCATGGGCAGTCTGAGCCGCGGGCACCACCACACCAAGCAAGGCAAGGGAGGTGAGCCAGGGTAAGACCGAAGCTCAAGAGAACTAGAACAACGCCAAGGCCAAGACCACGAAGAGCAAAGGGGACAAAGCGGACTCCCCTGGCAAGATCCTTGCCGGGGGACAGTTCTAGCAGCCCCGGCAAGACCCTTGCCACGGCGACTCGTCCCGCGCCTACGGAGCAAATCACCCTTGAGTCCACTGCCCCCAAAGGGCAAGGATTCGGGAGACATCCCCGTGGTGACATGCAGATCTTTGTGAAGACATTCAAGACCAGATACGCACTAAGGAGACGACAACCCTTGGCGGGATCCCAGCCAAGGAAGACCACAAGGCCCCTGGCAAGCGCCTTGCCGGGGATGACGGCAGGCGCCTCAGCAAGACCCTTGCCGGGGCCCCGGCAAGGCCCTTGCCGAGGACACCCATAGGGCCACCATTATGCCCACGCCGACTGAGCCTCCACCACCGCATGCATGCAGCTGCCGACCCAACCAGCTGGGCAGGCACCTGCGTGGCGGCATGTAGATCTTCGTGAAGACCCACCACTGCGCCACCTCAGCTGCCTGCCTACCTATGTGGCATCTCAGGCGTCGCTGGCCAGGGTGCATGTCGACACAAGAAGGAGCGGCGACGGACAAGGCAGATCTCTCCCCCGTCCCCGATAAAGCAAGGACACCTAAGCAAGACGCATTAAATGTGCCTTGTCATGGAATGTGAGGGATAACCTCGCATCACTGTTCCCTTTCCACCTCCTGTGTGCCACTATGGCAACCCCTTTTTCTATAAAAGGAGGCCCGAGGCGACCAGGAGAAGGATTCAGCTTTTTGGAGCTCCTCACGCCCCATAGCTAGCTCAAGAACACAAATATACAATCCACCAAAGCAGGAGTAGGGTTTTACGCATCCTTGCGGCCTGAACCTTGGTAAACGAACCGTGTGCTACCTGCTCGATACGCTCTTCTCACGACCCCGCGCCCTGCTAACCGTAGTAGGGATTCTCGTGATCCCATAGGTGTCGTCCCGCACCGACATCTTTGGTGCGCTAGGTAGGGGGCGCAGTTGTGAGAATCGGCTTTAGCAGTTACTTCAGCGCTTCTTCATCATCATGGCGCCCAAGAAGAAGACGACGGTGGTGGTTGGCCAGTCGGAAGCCGGACAGCCCGTCCCGATGCGGGCGAGCAGCGGACTGGTCGCAGAGAGGACCCGGGGTGCTGCTCACGAACACCAACACCATCCCAGCAGCCGGAGTTTGGGAGGTGGCGATGTTTGTGCGCCTGGTAACGGGCCACACGTCGCCAAATCCAAAGGAGGAGCCAAGTCCTTCGCGGGTGGAGCGGGGCCTTCCAAGGTCATCGCCGCCCCGCCCGAAGGCGACACAAGGGCCTCCAAGACTCCCACGCCAGCGTCAACAGCGCGCTCCTCCCAGGCAGCACGCGACGAATGGCGTAATCACGCCAAAGATCCTGGGCATCGCCGCAGGAAGAGCCCCGAGCGCCACTCCCTAGACGTAGAAGACCTGCCCACTCGCCGAGGCGCTGGTGAAAATGGCATGCGACCGCGGGGTCGTGATAGAGCTCCTTCTGACATGGTCAGGAGTCGAAGCGCGTGGCGATCCGTGCAGGTTTCGCTGCCACCGATGCCAGCAGAGGCCCTGGAGCGCGCGCAGTTGCTCCTCGACCTTCCTCCCACCATGGGGAAACTCGACGAATGGAGAGCCACTATCCAAAGCCTTGTTGCGGTGGCCAACAAAGATGAACCAAGTCCGGTGGGGCCCCCGGGTCGACGCTCCGATGGAGTCCCGTGGACCAGTGGCGGAAGAGCCGGCGGCGCCGCAACCACGGTGCATTCACCTCTTCCCCATCTGGTACCGCGGACGCCGGCTCGCCGCGACGTCGCGGGCGACGGCATCTCCATAGCATCGTCTGACCCGCGGACCCACTGTGACCAGCGCCAAGTTCTTCGGGAACGAGCCCATGAAGATGCTCGAACCACTATCGAGTGCCGGCACGGAGCGCGCCACCAGTCAGACAGGCGAGCAGGGCCTGCTGTGAACCACCCGGCCTCGGAGAGCCCTCGAGGCCTACCTTACGAGATAGGCTGTCCGGCTTTTACCCGTGAGCTGCGGCAGTTCCAGTGGCCCACTCACCGCACCTTCAAACCTGACATTGGCGAAAAGTACAGCGGCAAGACTCACCTGTCTGAGTTCCTCAGCATCTACACCATCGCGATGCAAGCCGCCGGAGCCCACGACGATAAGATTTGTGCCATGAGTTTGTGGGTGCCTTTACTGGGGGTCACCAAGCCCATGGCCAAGCAAGCGACCTGGATGTCATTCCCCAGAAGGGAGGCGAGAGTCTGCGCAAGTATATACAGAGGTTCAGCCGGGTACAGTACAATATCCCTGATGTTCACCCTGCCGCCATCATCAGGGCGTTCCATCAGAATGTGCGTAACCGCAAGATGCGCGAAGAACTGGCAATGAACAACGTGAAAGATGTGGCAGAACTCTATGTTCTTGCTGACAAATGTGCCCGGGCTGAAGAGGGAAGGAAGTACCCCGGCGAAGATGTCGGCATGGAAACCGACTCCTCAGATGAGGATACTGCCGCCCCGGCGAAGAAAGGCCGGCGCCACAACAGGAAGCGGAAAGGTTAAGTTATGCTTGCCCTCGAGGGATCTGGCGACTCCGGCTCCGCCAAGAAAACCAAGGCAGGTGACCCCGGCAAGGAAATTGCCGGATGTGTCGACTGCCGGGCCTTGGCGGCTGTCGAGAAGCCAGGAAAATACGACAAGCAATAATGCAAGATCCATCGCACCAAAGGCCATGATCTCCAGAACTGCCAACAGGTTGAGCTCCTTGCTGAGAAGCAGAGGGCTGAATATGAGAGGCGGGACAAGGAGAAAGGCCAGGATGGTGCTGAGGGGTCCGGCAAGAAGCATGACGGCCAAGTGGGCCATCGCGGCAAAGATAAACAGCGTGAGAGGCCCGCCCGGGGCTGTGACAAAAAGCCAGAAGACGATGATCACGAAGAGTACGATGAGTCTGGTGACCAAGGATTTCAGAAAGCTACAGAGGCCATGTGCGTCGACGGCGGCGCCTCGCTGCATACCTCTCACCGCTAGCTTAAACAGTGGGCGCGTGAGATTACAGCGGCGGAACCGTCGTTTGATGCCCAAAGGCCGCTGAAGTGGTCCAGCACACCTATCATTTTTGACACTGAGGATCACCCTGATCGCACTACCGCAGTCGGGTGCTTGCCATTGTTGGTTTCACCAACAATACGCAACCTCAAGGTGACAAAGATGCTAGTCGATGGCGGGGCCGGTCTGAACTTAATATCGCCTACCATGATCAAGAAATTGCAGATTCCTGATGAAGACCTCGAAGAGACGGGCACGTTTCAGGGGGTCAACCTGGGAAGAAGTCAACCTAAGGGAAAGGTCACGTTGCCCGTGACTTTTGGGAGTGATCTGAACTACAGAACAGAAAGGGTTGTGTTCGACGTTGCCAAGATCCCCTTGCCTTACAACGGGATCCTTAGCCACCCAGCGCTGACCAAGTTCATGGCAGCGTCACATTACGCCTACAACACCCTAAAGATCTCGGGGCCTGTGACGATCATCACCGTCCCATCAGACAAGAAGGATGCGCTAATTTGCGCTGACCAACTCTATCAACAAGCAGTTGCAGCAGCCGCCACTACTAAGGCGCTTGCTCCTGCCGCTGGAGCCCCGAGAAGGCAAAAGAAGAAGACCGGTGAGACCTCAGGCACCCACTCCGGCAAGCGCACCTCTTCAGAGTGTAGCGCTCCCGTCGAGGACGTGCCAGAGAGCTCCGCCAACATAAACAAGAAGTCCAGGGCCACACCACCGGGAACTAAGAAGGTTTCTGCCAAGGAGGACGGCACGGGAGGAGCTTTTACCATAAGCTCCACCCTTGACGACAAATAGGAAGACGCGCTCGTCACCTTCCTGCGGGCGAATGTCGACGTGTTTGCATGCCAAGCATCCGGCATCCCCGGCGTTCCCAGGAAGGTGATTGAGCACCACCTTGCTGTCTGTCCTCATGCGCGGCCCGTCAGGCAGAAGGTCAGAAAGCAAGCTTTGGAACGACAAGAGTTCATCACAGAGGAGATCCGGAAACTGGAAGCAGCGGGTTTGGTAAGAGGAGTGCTCCATCCAATGTGGTTGGCCAATCCGGTGGTAGTGCGCAAGGCAAATGGGAAGTGGAGGCTGTGTATTGATTACACAGATATTAATAAGGCTTGTCCCAAAGACCCCTTCCCATTGCCGCGCATCGACCAGATTGTTGACTCCACAGCTGGGTGTGATCTGTTGTCATTCCTCGATGCCTACTCCGGCTACCACCAGATCTTCATGACAAGGGAAGATGAAGAGAAAACGGCATTCATCACCCCATGTGGTACGTATTGCTTTATATGGATGCCTTTCGGGTTGAAGAGTGCTGGTTCAACGTTTGCGAGGGTGGTGCAGATTGGTTTTGAACCCCAGCTCCATAGAAATATGGAAGCTTATATGGATGATATAGTGGTCAAAACCAAGAACAGGGCAACCCTCATATCAGATTTACAAGAAACATTTGCAAACCTACGCAAGATCAATCTCAAGCAGAACCCTGAGAAGTGCGTTTTTGGCGTCCCGTCTGGCAAGCTTCTCGGGTTCTTTGTGTCACAGCGTGGGATAGAGGCCAATCCGGACAAGATCAAAGCTATAGAGCAGATTGAAGCGCCCAAGCGAGTCAAGGATGTGCGTCGGCTTGCTGGTTGTGTTGCCGCCATGAGCAGGTTCATTTCCATGTTCGCCGAGTGCGCCCTTCCCTTTTTCAAGATTTTGAAAAAGGCGGGCCCGATGGAGTGGACGCCAGAAGCTGAAGCAGCATTGCAAGATTTGAAGAGGTACCTCTCCTCCGTGCCAATACTAGTTGCGCCTAGGCCACAGGAACCGTTGCTACTGTACCTGGCGGCAACTAACCAGGTGGTCAGCGCCGCACTAGTGGCACAGAGAGAAATTGTTGATGAGGTAATAGCAGCGACGAAGCCCGATGCCACCGATGCCGAGACGACGCAGCCGGTTGGAGTGCCGCCAAGGAAGAAGATGATGCAGCACCCAGTCTACTTTGTTAGCTCCCTTCTGCAGGGGGCTAGATCAAGGTACTCCAGTGTGCAAAAACTGCTCTTCGGCCTTCTTATGGCCTCGAGGAAGCTGCGTCACTACTTCCAGGCACACGAAATCACTATCGTCACTCGTCTCCCTCTGCAACGGATATTGCACAATCCAGACGCAACGGGAAGGATCGTAGAGTGGGCACTAGAACTGTCCAGCTTTGGCCTCAAGTTTGAGAGTACCTCGATGATTCAAAGCCGAGTCCTGGCGGAGTTCGTTGCAGAATGGACCGCGACGCCTGACGAAGAAACTCAAGAGACTGCTCTCCCCGGCAAGGAGGCAAGTTGCGACTGGATCATGTACTTTGATGGAGCTTCCTCCTTACAGGGCACCGGGGCTGGCGTACTGCTTGTCGCGCCCACCGGAGAGCACCTCAAGTACGTGATCCAGATGCACTTCCCCAGGGTGGTGTCAACAAACAATACTGTTGAATACGAGGGCTACTTGCTGGTCTTAGGATCGCAGCAGACCTCGGAATCAAGAAACTCATCGTCAGGGGCGACTCGCAACTTATCGTCAAACAAGTCAACAAAGATTACCAGAGCCCGTTGATGAAGGCCTACGTCGATGAAGTGAGAAAGCTGGAAGAGCGTTTCGATGGTATACAGGCGGAGCACGTTCCCCGAGCAAAGAACGACATCGCTGATTACCTGTCAAAGCGCGCTGCCCTCAAGCTACCTGTGGAACCAGGTACCTTTGTGCTTCAGCTAACTCAACCATCCGTTGATCCATCAACAGAGCAAAACAAGAGAAGGAAATCAGGGCCGAGCAAGTACTTTCCCGCCGAGCTCCCCGGAGCCGCCGGCAAGGATGTTGCCGGAGATATTGAGCCCGCCACGGGACGGCTAGCTCCGGCGGAGCATCAAGCTCTTGCCGTCGAGACAGCCGCTCCTGTAGCGGAGGAAATTCCTTTAGTCCTCGCCGTCGAGCCCCAGGCTCCAGCGTGGGCACAGCATACCGTCCAATTCCTCCAAACAGGGGAACTTCCTGAGGAGCAGGAAGAAGCGAAAAAAGTAGCCCGTCGCTCTACTATGTACCAGTTCGTCGATGACGTCCTATACAGAAAGAGGTCGAACAACGTGAAATTGAAGTGTATCCCTCGAGAGGAAGGACTGGGGCTGTTGGCGGAGATACATGGAGGCATATGTGGAGCCCACATAGGGTCAAGAGCCCTTGCCGGCAAGGCATTTTGGCAAGGCTTCTTCTGGACCACTGCCCTCCAGGATGCGACGACACTAGTCACCAGGTGTGAAGCATGTCAGTTCCATTCAAAGAAACTTCATCAACCAGCTCAAGCCCTTCAAACCATTCCTCTCTCCTGGCCCTTCTCAGTCTGGGGGCTCGACATACTGGGCCCTTTCCCCTGCGCTGTCGGGGGCTTTGAGTACTTGTACGTCGCAATCGACAAGTTCACAAAGTGGCCAGAGGTGGAAGCAGTGAGGAAGGTCACAGCTCAGTCAGCCGTCAAATTCTTCAAGGGACTAGTGTGCCGTTTTGGTGTACCCAAAAGGGTTATCACCAACAATGGTACACAGTTCACAAGCCGCACCTTCATGCAATATACCCAAGACCTCGGCAGCAAAGTCTGTTTCGCTTCCGTTGCTCACCCACGAAGCAATGGTCAAGCTGAGAGGGCAAACGTTGAAGTACTGCGAGGCTTAAGGACAAAGACCTTTGACAGGCTGCGCAAGACTGGAAGGCGCTGGATTGATGAATTGTCGGCGGTTCTTTGGTCAATCAGAACGACGCCAAATTGAGCCACCGGCCAGACACCCTTTGCCCTGGTATACGGGGCAGAAGCAGTTCTCCCCACTGAACTCATATACGGGTCACCTCGAGTACTCGCTTATGATGAGCTTGAGCAAGAGCAACTGCGCCAAGATGACGCAACGCTCCTTGAGGAAGATCGTCTTCGGGCGGCTGTGAGAGCAGCACGCTACCAGCAAGCCTTGCGCCGCTACCATAGCCGCAAGGTTCATGCCCGAAGCCTTGAGGAAGGCGACCTTGTTCTTCGGCACGTTCAATCGGCCAAAAAATCCAACAAGTTGACGCCAAAGTGGGAAGGCCCTTATCGGGTAATACGAGTCACCAGGCCTGGCGCAGTCCGCCTAGAGACCGAAGATGCCGTTCCGGTGAGTAACTCCTGGAACATTGAGCATCTTCGCAAGTTTTACCCGTGAGGCGCGGCTTGCCGGGCCCCCCGGCAAGCCACCTTTTGTACGAGCCTTGCCGATGACGCATGTAACCCTTTGTACAAAGCCAGGCGCAGACCCTGAGCATAAGTAAATGAAGCGCTAGCGCCCTAAGTTATAGCATGCATGCTAGGTCGAGTCTCGTCCTTGGTTGGGGTTGATAGTGCTTAGCGGCGACTAACCCCTAGCTTAGAGGTCGAGTGTGCATCTCTTTGTCTTTCTTTTGTCTCCTTTGGTTCACAGGACACACAGATATCCGTGCCGAACCGCTTGGGGAGGAAGAAAAGAGGAACAGACCAGCATCTAGCCCCCGGCAAGCCAGTATTGCCGGGGGCTGCAAGAGCAAAGATTCACCCACGGCGAACCAGGGTTGTCGGGGACAGCAGCTTCAGATAAGTTCTTCATCCCTTATCATGCATTCCATTATGGACTGGGGTATGTGAAACCTCGTTTTCCCCCAAGCTACCGTGCTCCCATAACTCTAGGTCCTAGGGCTCGTTCCTGGGGCCAAGTTTGGTCGTAGTCGCGGCAGCGAAAGGATGAAACAAGGAGCCTGAACCCGCCTCGTCCCTACCTCCGCCAAAGGCGTGAGGAAGGTCGAGCGAAGTGGGGAGACGGCAAGGCCTGCTGCCGGGCAAGGAAATGTTTATCCTAAAGATATCAAGGATTTATTCCCTGCCGTGGGTTTCACCCACAAACAAATGACCCGGCAAGCATCCCTTTTTCATTAAAAACATTCCACTCAGGTACAGTCCATAGGGAATGAAAAACATGAATGATGGGATTACAAGTTTTAAATTCAACAAAGGCCCGAAGGCTTACAAACTAAAAAGAGATAAGGTGTCCGTAATCCCTTTCTTGTCCCTCTCCTCGGGAGGCAGGTCAAGGAGGCGAAAGGGACGAAAGGAGTGCCTAGGCGAGCTACGGGTGGCAGAAGACACCAAGAGAACATCTTGGTGGCCGTCCAAAGGCTGGATGGTGATGGCGGCGCCGAAAGCAGAGCTCGAAGACGAGGCGGCAGGATGTCAGCACGCGTCGAAGGCGTCGGTGCCCGCGTACTCCGACTTGACGGCCTTGCCGCCCGCCCTCTTCCTCTTTCGCAGGCTCCCAATGCCAGCCACCCGAGGAGACGACCCCAAGAAGTTCAGGGAGCCGGCGACGCGGATGATTGGGTCGCCGGTGCTACACGGAGCGGCACCCGACACCTAATCGGACCCGTCATCCTGCCGCCTACTACCCTCGTCGTCGCTGCCGCTGTCCTCCTCGTCACTCCCGCCCGAGGAGGAGTCTTCACTATCATAAGAGTTCTCCATGCAGCACCTTGCACGGGTCCCAAAGCACCCGAAGACCTTGACGGAGAGAAGGCCACCCTCCATCAGCTTAAAATGGAGAGTGAGCCCCTCTGTCAAGTGGTGGATATGAGCAAACGTCTTCCATCCCCGACCAAGATACATCACGTGAGGGGCGGGGAAGTCGACGCGGGCCCGCGTGCCACTGATCCCGCAGCCCCTCATGTGCAGCCACAACGACTCCGGCGGATCCAGCTCCATCTCCCGCGCAAATGGAGTCGGGAGACGAAGGCGACGGCGCGGCGGCCGGCGCAGCCTGACGAAGAAATCACAAGGGCCATCCCCAATGTGGCCCTCCATTGGAGGAGGAGTTGCTGGCAGAGGCGAGGCCGGCGCGCCGCCCCGTCCTCCTCTTCCCCGAGCGCCCCGGCCTCGCCCACGGCCTCGCCCCCTCCCCCTTCCCCTCGCGGCTGGCTCTGCCACCGCAGGCGCAGGAGAAGGAGGGACGCGTTGTCGAGCGGCGACCCTCGCCGCCACTGTTGAAGGACCGGGGTTCCCTCTATCCATGACGGATGGAAGGGAGGAGCAGAAGCTGAAGGAAGAAGAAGATGAAAGAATGCGGGACGCCATCCCCCCCTCCCGCTCTTTATAAAGGATCGGGGTTGGGGCTTGGCCGCCCCGCTCGGCCAATCAAGACACGGGAGGCGCATGGAGCCAGGGCCGACCCGCTGCCCCAACCAGCGACGGCCCGGTTTCCCGCCTCCACCATTTGCCACCCCAAGCGCATGGGAGACACGTGGTGAACGTGCAGAGCCGAGGGGACGGGTGAGGTGACCTCTCCCCACCCCGTGATCATGGGGAGTGGACGCCTCGAGGACCGCACCTCGGCCCCATTCAGTAAATGGGTCGCGCCTCCACGCCTCCCTCCGTTTATGGGGAAGGTGCGAACCGCCCCCTTTACTACGACGTGATGCATGCCTGCGGGAACCAACCCCACGCATGCTGCCCACGTCACACGCACCTCCCCACGCCGTGCCACGCGCAGGAATTGTTGGAAGCGCAGCGCGCGAAGAATCTTACCACGGTAAAAACCGCCACACCTACCCACGCACCATTTTTGGGCCTAGCCCAAACAACGCGTTGCGCTTATGTGTGGACCAGGCCCGGGGGCTCCTGTCGGTGTACAAAAAGAGGGGTACACTTTTTGTACCCCTATAACTGTGCACGGGCAGTCCGAGCCGCGGGCACCACCACACCAAGCAAGGCAAGGGAGGTGAGCCAGGGTAAGACCGAAGCCCAAGAGAACTAGAACAATGCCAAGGCCAAGACCATGAAGAGCAAAGGGGACGAAGCGGACTCCCCCGGCAAGATCCTTGCCGGGGGACAGTTCTAGCAGCCCCGGCAAGACCCTTGCCGCGGCGACTAGTCCCGCGCCTACGGAGCAAATCACCCTTGAGTCCACTGCCCCCAAAGGGCAAGGATTCGGGAGACATCCCCGTGGCGACATGCAGATCTTTGTGAAGACATTCAAGACCGGATACGCACTAAGGAGACGACAACCCTTGGCGGGATCCCAGCCAAGGAAGACCACAAGGCCCCCGGCAAGCGACTTGCCGGGGATGACGGCAGGCGCCTCAGCAAGACCCTTGCCAGGGCCCCGGCAAGGCCCTTGCCGAGGACACCCGCAGGGCCACCATCAGGCCCACGCCGACTGAGCCTCCACCACCGCATGCATGTAGCTGCTGACCCAACCAGCTGAGCAGGCACCTGCGTGGCGGCATGCAGATCTTCGTGAAGACCCACCACTGCGCCACCTCAGCTGCCTGCCTACCTACGTGGCATCTCAGGCATCGCTGGCCAGGGCGCGTGTCGACACAAGAAGGAGCGGCGACGGACGAGGCAGATCTCTCCCCCGTCCCCGATAAAGCAAGGACACCTAAGCAAGACACATTAAATGCGCCTTGTCATGGAATGCGAGGGATAACCTCACATCACTGTTCCCTTTCCACCTCCTGTGTGCCACTGTGGCAACCCCTTTTTCTATAAAAGGAGGCCCAAGGCGACCAGGAGAAGGATTCGGCTTTTTAGAGCTCCTCACGCCCCATAGCTAGCTCAAGAACACAAATATACAATCCACCAAAGCAGGAGTAGGGTTTTACGCATCCTTGCGGCTCGAACCTGGGTAAACGAACCATGTGCTACCTGCTCGATCCGCTCTTCTCATGACCCCGCGCCCCGCTAACCGTAGTAGGGATTCTCGTGATCCCATAGGTGTCGTCCCGCACCGACATCAGGATCAACAGAGAATTCATAATCCTTATCAGTAACAAAGATAGGTGAAGTAGCAAAAGCAGGGTCAGGTTTCATTCTAGCATTTAAAGATTGCTTTCTCCATTTAGCTAATAATCTTTTGAGTTCATTTCTATTTTGGAAAGCTAAAATAGCTAAAGAAGCTTCTTGATCAAAGACATAACCCTTAGGAATAACAAGTGATTCTTCATAATCACTTTCATCAGTATCATCGGATTCAATATTTTCAATCTCTCTAGCCCTAGCAAGTTGTTCATCAAGAAAATCACTAAGTGGCATAGTAGTATCAGGCATAGAGGTAGTTTCATCATAAGTATCATGCATAGAAGAAGTGGCATCATCAATAACATGCGACATATCAGAACGAATAGCAGAAGCAGGTGTAGGTGTTGCAAACTTACTTATAACAGAAGGTGAATCAAGTGCGGAGCTAGATGGCAGTTCCTTACCCCCCCCCCCCCCTCGTAGTTGAGAGATAGATCTTGGTTTTTGGATCTCTCAAGTTCTTCATAATAATAAGCAGATATATATCCCAAGTGACTCAAAGAATAGAGCTATGTTCCCCGGCAACGGTGCCAGAAAATAGTCTTAATTACCCACAAGTATAGGGGATCGCAACAGTTTTTGAGGGTAGAGTATTCAACCCAAATTTATTGATTCGACACAAGGGGAGCCAAAGAATATTCTCAAGTATTAGCAGTTGAGTTGTCAATTCAACCACACCTGGAAAATTAATATCTGCAGCAAAGTGTTTAGTAGCAAAGTAATATGATAGTAGTGATAACGGTAGCAAAAGGTAACGGTAGTAAAAGTAATGTTTTTGGTATTTTGTAGTGATGATAGCAATAGCAATGGAAAACTAAATAAGTGGAGAACAATATATGGAAAGCTCGTAGGCAATGGATTAGTGATGGAGAATTATGCCGGATGCGGTTCATCATGTAACAGTCATAACCTAGGGTGACACAGAACTAGCTCCAGTTCATTGATATAATGTAGGCATGTATTCTGAATATAGTCATACGTGCTTATGGAAAAGAACTTGCATGACAACTTTTGTCCTACCCTCCCGTGGCAGTGGGGCCCTTACGGAAACTAAGGGATATTAAGGCCTCCTTTTAATAGAGAATCGGAACAAAGCATTAACACATAGTGAATACATGAACTCCTCAAACTATGGTCATCACCGGTAAGTATCCCGATTATTGTCACTTTGGGGTTAACGGATCATAACACATAATAGGTGACTATAGACTTGCAAGATAGGATCAAGAACACTCATATATTGATGAAAACATAATAGGTTCAGATCTGAAATCATGGCACTCGGGCCCTAGTGACAAGCATTAAGCATAGCAAAGTCATAGCAACATCAATCTCAGAACATAGTGGACACTAGGGATCAAACCCTAACAAAACTAACTCGATTACATGATAGATCCCATCCAACCCATCACCGTCCAGGAAGCCTACGATGGAATTACTCACGCACGGCGGTGAGCATCATGAAATTTGTGATGGAGGATGGTTTGATGATGACGATGGCGACGGATTCCCCTCTCCGAAGCCCCGAACGGACTCCAGATCAGCCCTCCCGAGAGGTTTTAGGGCTTGGCGGCGGCTCCGTATCGTAAAACATGATGATTTCTTCTCTCTGCTTTTTTTCTCCCCGAAACTCAATATATGGAGGTGGAGTTGGAGTCGGAGAGGCAACAGGGGGCCCACGAGGTAGGGGCGCACCCTAGGGGGGCAGGCGCGCCCCCACCCTCGTGGAGAGACGGTGGGCCCCCTGGCCTTCATCTTTGGCAGGTATTTTTCTTATTTTCTGAAAAGTGGCTCCGTGAAGTTTCAGGTCATTCCGAGAACGTTTGCTCCTGCACGTAAATAACACCATGGTAATTCTGCTGAAAACAGCGTCAGTCCGGGTTAGTTCCATTCAAATCATGCAAGTTAGAGTCCAAAACAAGGGCAAAAGTGTTTGGAAAAGTAGATACATTAGAGACGTATCAGGAAACACCAAGTATGTTCAGAAACCAGGCGATCCGGTCATAATGCTTGAACAGACAAACTATATTTTGGGAGTTATGTTATATTAGTTTTTAACATAAGAAACATCTTCTAGAAAGAATAGCTCCATTACGGGTTCCTCTCCCTGGGTCGGCATGCGTTTGTGCATGACTAAGCCTTGATGTGAAAGAATCACAGGAGTCCTTATTTTTTGATAGTTTAATAGAGAACCGGAACACAGCATTAGCACATAGTGAATACGTGAACTCCTCAAACTATGGTCATCACCGGGAGTGGTCCCGATTATTGTCACTTCGGGATTGTCGGATCATAACACATAGTAGGTGACTATAGACTTGCAAGGTAGGATCTAGACCTCACATATATTCATGAAAACATAATAGGTTCAGATCTGAAATCATGGCACTCGGGCCCTAGTGACAAGCATTAAGCATAGCAAAGTCATAGCAACATCAATCTCAGAACATAGTGGATACTAGGGATCAAACCCTAACAAAACTAACTCGGTTACATGATAAATCTCATCCAACCCATCACCGTCCAGCAAGCCTACGATGGAATTACTCATGCACGGCGGTGAGCATCATGAAATTGGTGATGGTGGATGGTTGATGATGACGACGGTGATGAATCCCCCTCTCCGGAGCCCCGAACGGACTCCAGATCAGCCCTCCCAAGAGGTTTTAGGGCTTGACGCGATGATTTCTTCTCTCTGATTTTTTTCTCTCCGAAAGCAAATATATAGAGTTGGAGTTGGCATCGGAGGGTCTCCAGGGGGCCCACGAGGTAGGGGCGCGCCCTAGGGTGGGCGCCTCCCACCCTCGTGAGAAGGGTGTGGGCCCCCTGGTCTTCATATTTGGCGAGGATTTTTTATTATTTTTTCTAAGACCTCCCGTGGAGTTTCAGGTCATTCCGAGAATATTTGTTTTCTGCACATAAAACAACATCATGGCAATTCTGCTGAAAACAGCGTCAGTCCGGGTTAGTTCCATTCAAATCATACAAATTAGAGTCCAAAACAAGGGCAAAAGTGTTTGGAAAAGTAGATACGACGGAGACATATCAACTCCCCCAAGCTTAAACCCTTGCTTGTCCTCAAGCAATTCAGTTGACAAACTGAAATAAAGAAAGAAAAACTTTTACAAACTCTGTTTGCTCTTGTTGTTGTAACTATGTCAAGCCAGCTTTCAAGTTTTCAGCATAGATCATAACTAACCACATTTGCAATAATTCTCAGGTCTCATAATCACTCGTATCAATAGCATAATCAACTAGCAAGTCATAATAATAAATCTCGGATGACAACACTTTCTCAAAACAATCATAATATGATATAACAAGATGGTATCTCGCTAGCCCTTTCTGAGACCGCAAAACATAAATGCAGAGCACCTTTAAAGATCAAGGACTGACTAGACATTGTAATTCATGGTAAAAGAGATCCAATCATAGTCACACCCAACATAAATTAATAGTGATGAATGCAAATGACAGTTGTGCTCTCCAGCTAGTGCTTTTTAATAAGAGGGTGATGAGTCAACATAAAAGTAAATGGATAGGCCCTTCGCAGAGGGAAGCAGGGATTTGTAGAAGTGCCAGAGCTCGGTTTTGAAATAGAGATAAATTGTATTTTGAGTGGTATACTTTCATTGCCAACGTAACAACTAAGAGATGGCGATATCTTCCATGCTAAACACATTATAGGCGGTTCCCAAATAGAATGGTAAAGTTTATACTCCCCCTCCACCAACAAACATCAATCCATGGCTTGCTCGAAACAACGAGTGCCTCCAACATACATCAGGTCCCAGGGGGAGTTTTGTTTGCAATTATTTTGATTTATTTTGCATAAAGCATGGGACTGGGTATCCCGGTGACCAGCCATTTTCTCGTGCGTGAGGAGCGGAGTCCACTCCTCTTGAGAATAACCCGCCTAACACGGAAGATAAGGACAGCCTTTGTTGATACATGAGCTATTCGAGCATACAAAATAGAATGTTTATTTGAAGGTTTAAAGTTTGGCACATACAAATTTACTTGGAACGGCAGGTAGATACCGCATATAGGAAGGTATAGTGGACTCATCTGGAATAACTTTAGGGTTTAAGGGATTGGATGCACAAGCGGTATTCCTGCTTAGTACAAGTGAAGGCTAGCAAAAGACTGAGAAGCGACCAACTAGAGAGTGACAACAGCCATGTACATGCATTAAAATTAATAAACATTGGATGCAAGCATGAGTAGGATATAATCCACCATGAACATAAATATCGTGAATGCTATGTTGATTTGTTTTCAACTACATGCGTGAACATGTGCCAAGTCAAGTCACTTAAATCATTCAAAGTAGGATACCACCCCATCATACCACATCATAACCATCTCAATAGCATGTTGCCACACAAGGTAAATCATTATAACTCATAGCTAATCAAGCATGGCACAAGTAACTCTGATCTCTAATTCTCATTGCAAACATGTTTATTCATAATAAGCTGAATCAAGAACGCGGGACTCATCATATTTACAAAAACAAAAGAGGTCGAGTTCATACCAGCTTTTCTCATCTCAGTCAGTCCATCATATATCATCATAATTGCCTTTTACTTGCACGACCAAACAGTGTGAATAATAATAAGAGTGCACGTGCATTGGACTAAGCTGGAATCTGCGAGCATTCAATAAACAGGAGAAGACAAGGCAATATGGACTCTTGGGTTAATTCAACAATAATGCATAAAAGAGCCACTTTAACAATTTAATTATGGTCTTCTCCTACTGACCCCCAAAGAAAGAAAAGAAATAAAACTATTTACATGGGAAAGCTCCCAACAAGCAAAAGAAGAACGGGAAATATTTTTGGGTTTTCTTTTTAAATATTATACTACAGCAGAAAAATAAACTACTACTATTTTTTTGTATTTTCTTAAGGTTTATTAAATACACAAGAAGAAAGCAGGAAAAAGGAAATAAACTAACATGGATATTATAGTGAAAAAGTATGAGCACCGACTTCTAGCAATGAGTATGTGTGAACATAAATGTAATGTCGGTGAGAAATACGTACTCCCCCAAGCTTAGGCTTTTGGCCTAAGTTGGTCTATGGCCACGGCGGGCCTGGTGGATATCCATAATAATATTTGTTGGGGTCGTACTGTGATGATGAGGAATAGTTGGGATCATATTGTGATGAAGAAGAAGACTCTGACTGCCACTGGCTGACAGTCATCTCTGGATCCCAAGAATAAACAGATTGTTGTGGAGGCTCATCGTGTGGTTCTTGTTCTGGCTCCTCAGTAGGTGCAGGGTTCCGGTTGGCGTGAATAGCCGTCAACGGAACAAGGTACGTGCCTGCAGTCAAATCAAACAAAGGAGCAGGCAAGGTGATAGTCTCGGGATGATGTTTATTAAAGAACAATTGATATTTAAGCTCCTCTGCCCTATTCTTAACAATAAAATCATGTGCCACCATACTTTTATGATCTAGGTAAACACGGGGTAGCACTTTTTCTTTCTTCTCAGCATGCCTAATAGGTATGTTAAAATGTGCGGCTAGGCGTGTAGCATAAATGCCTCCAAAGATGGGGCCCTTAGTACTATTCATATTTAACCGTCTAGCAATAATACCGCCCATACTAAAAGTGTTATCACTGTATAAACCTTGGAGTAGAATAATTAAATCAGGGATACTAAGGTTTCCACTGTTTCCGCGTCCAATTAAACAACGACTAGCAAATAATGCAAGGTAACGTAAAACAGGAAAATGTATGCTAGTGATTCATGCATCGGAAACCTTCCTGGTTTCTCCTACAGTGATATTGTTAATAAATCCCTCCACATCATCGTGGTGTGGTTCTTCTGTCTTGCCCTCAAAAGGGACTAAACAAATACGACAGAAATCAAAAAGTGACATCTCCTTAGGCTCATCATATAAATAAAATTCCACCGTAGGTGGTGAGTTCCTAGGATGAAAATAAAAAATTTGCACAAAGGTATTTGTGAGCAAGAGGTACTGATCGCAATGGTCATGGAGGAAAGCAGTGAGGCCTGCATTGTGAGCCAATTCATGAAAATCTTCATAGATACCGGCCGCTCTCAAGAAATCTTCAGAAGGCCATTCACACGCCCAAATCTCCGCGGTGCGTGGAAAATTGTACTTAGGCTTCGGTGCCTTTTCCTTCGAGCTTTGGCTCGATGAGCCCCTCAATAATCTCCTCATCATTTTCTGAAATAATCTGAAATTTTTAGTAACTTCAAAATAAAAGTAAACCAACTTCAATAAAACTGATAGCAACTACTCCTACAAGTGGCTAGAGCCTATATCAAGCATTAGAACTACTTGGAACCATATAAATTTGACATGCAAGCTCAAGAACATGGTCACCTATGCAGCACAAATTTGCAATGAATAAAGCACTAGAACAAAAACTAATTGGACCAATGGAGGAGTCACATACCAAGGAACAATCTCCCCAAGCAGTTTTGCGAGAGGTGCTTTGAGCAAGGTGATCGAAAATCACAGCAAAAGTGGCTGGAACTCGTGCTTGAGTTGGTTTTTCGGGTTTGTGTGAGACAGAGGAAGAAGATGGGTGCTGGAATAAGTGGAGGAGGGCCGCCATGGGCCCACGAGGTAGGGGGCGCGCCCTATAGGGGGGCGCGCCCACCACCCTCGTGGCCAGGTGGCAGCTCCTCCCGCGGTGATTTTTGCACAGTAAATCCTCAAATATTCCCGAAAAAGTCATATTAAATTGGCATGGCATTCAGAGGACTTTTATATTCGGGATATTTTTATATTGCACGGATAATCTGATAACAGACAAAAAAATACTATTTTTACTTTATTTAATATAAATAGCAGAAAATATAAAGAGGGTATAGAAGTTTGTGCTTCTAGTTTCATCCATCTCATGCTCATCAAAAAGAATCCACTAACAAGGTTGATCAAGTCTTGTTAACAAACTCATTTCGATAAATATGAAACCGGAGAAATTTCGAATAACACTAAGTTACCTCAACGGGGATATGCACATCCGCTATAATAAGTATATTATATTTTTTCTTGAGAGTAGGAAGAGGAAATTCAAAACCTCCAAATATAATCGATGGAATTTTTCCGATGGAGTTGATACTATGAAGTTGAGGTTGTTTCCTCAGAAAGTGTACCGTATGCTCATTACCATTAACATGAAAAGTGACATTGCCTTTGTTGCAATCAATAACGGCCCCTGCAGTATTAAGAAAAGGTCTTCCAAGAATAATATACATACTATCATCCTCGGGAATATCAAGAATAACAAAGTCCGTTAAAATAGTAAAGTTTGCAACCACAACAGGCACATCCTCACAAATACTGACAGGTATAGCAGTTGATTTATCAACCATTTGCAAAGATATTTCGGTAGGTGTCAACTTATTCAAGTCAAGTCTACGATATAAAGAGAGAGGCATAACACTAACACCGGCTCCAAGATCACATAAAGCAGTTTTAATATAATTTCTTTTAATGGAGCAAGGTATAGTAGGTACTCCGGGATCTCCAAGTTTCTTTGGTATTCCACCCTTAAAAGTATAATTAGCAAGCATGGTGGAAATCTCAGCTTCTGGTATCTTCCTTTTATTAGTAATGATATCCTTCATATATTTAGCATAAGGATTTGTTTTGAGCACATCAGTTAATCACATACGCAAAAAGATAGGCCTAATCATTTTAGCAAAGCTCTCAAAATCCTCATCATCCTTTTTCTTGGATGGTTTAGGAGGGAAAGGCATGGGTTTCTAAACCCAAGGTTCCCTTTCTTTACCATGTTTCCTAGCAACAAAGTCTCTTTTATCATAACGTTGATTCTTTGATTGTGGGTTATCAAGATCAACAGCATGTTCAATTTCTACATCATTGTTATTACTAGGTTGAGCATCATAATGAACATCAACATTAATATTTTTTGGGTTCATGTTCATTACCAGATTGTGTTTTAGCATCAGACATAGATATATCATTTGGATTATCAGGTGGTTCAGCAATAGGTTCACTAGAAGTTTGCACAGTTCTATCATTTTTCTTTTTCTTGTTTTTAGAAGAACTAGGAACATCAATATTATTTCTCTGAGAATCTTGCTCGATTCTCTTAGGGTGGCCTTCAGCAAACAAAGGTTCCTGAGTCATTCTACCAGTTCTAGTAGCCACTCTAACAGCATAATCATTTTTCTTACTATTCATTTCATCAAGCACTTCTTTTTAAGCTTTAAGTACTTGTTCTACTTGAGTGGTAACCATAGAAGCATGTTTGCTAATAAGTTTAAATTCACCCTTAATATCAGCCATATAATCACCCAAGCGTCTAATCATATACGCATTTTCTTTTAATTGTCTACCAAAATAACCATTGAAGTCGTCTTGCTTAAACATAAAGTTATCAAACTCATCCAAGCGCTGACTAGCGATTTTAGTAGGAGGAACTTCAGCTTTATCATATCTATAGAGAGAATTTACCTTTACTACATGTGTCGGGATATTGGGATCAGGAGGTTCTTCAACAAATAAATAATTGAGATCATAAGTTTCTTCGACAGGTGGTGAATTAAGACCATGTATTTCTTCAATTGGAGGTAAATTCTTAACGTCTTTAGATTTAATACCTTTTTCTTTCATAGATTTCTTTGCCTCTTGCATATCTTCGGGACTGAGAAATAGAACACCTCTTTTCTTCGGAGTTGGTTTAGAAATAGGCTCAGTAATTGGAGCAGGAGCTCGCTCAGGAGGTGCCCAATTATTTTCATTTGTTAACATATTATTCGATAGAATTTCAGCTTCATCCGGTGTTCTTTCCCTGAAAAGAGAACCAGCACAACTATCCAGGTAATCTCTGGAAGCATCGGTTAGTCCATTATATAAGATATCAAGTATTTCAGGTTTCTTAAGAGGATGATCGGGCAAAGCATTAAGTAACTTGAGAAGCCTCCCCCAAGCTTGTGGGAGACTCTCTTCTTTAATTTGCACAAAGTTGTATATTTCCCTCAAAGCAGCTTGTTTCTTATGAGCGGGGAAATATTTAGCAAAGAAGTAATAAATCATATCCTGGGGACTACGCACACAACCAGGATCAAGAGAATTAAACCATATCTTAGCATCACCCTTTAATGAGAACAGAAATATTTTGAGTAAATAGAGGTAACGTGATCTCTCATTATTAGTGAACAAGGTAGCTATATCATTTAACTTAGTAAGATGTGCCACAACAGTTTCAGATTCATAGCCATAAAATGGATCAGATTCAACCAAAGTAATTATATCAGGATCAACAGAGAATCCATAATCTTTATCAGGAACACATATAGGTGAAGTAGCAAAAGCAGGGCCAGGTCTCATTCTATCTCTAAGTGATTCTTTGTTCCATTTAATTAATAACCTCTTAAGCTCATATCTATCTTTGCAAGCAAAAATAGCAGCAGAAGATTCTCTATCAAAAAGATAACCTTTAGGAATAACAGGCATGTTTTCATCATCACTATCATCATCGTATTCAGATTCAATAATTTCTTCTTCTCTAGCCCTAGAAATTTGTTCATCAAGAAATTCACCAAGGGGCACAGTAGTATCAGACATAGAAGCAGTTTCATCATAAGTATCATGCATAGCAGAAGTGGCATCATCAATAACATGCGACATATCAGAACGAATAGCAGAAGCAGGCGTAGGTGTCGCAAACTTACTCATAACAGAAGGTGAATCAAGTGCAGAGCTAGATGGCAGTTCCTTACCTCCCCTCGTAGTTGAGGGATAGATCTTGGTTTTTGGATCTCTCAAGTTCTTCATAGTGTCCAGCAAATATAAATCCCAAGTGACTCAAAGAATAGAGCTATGCTCCCCGGCAACGGCGCCAGAAATTAGTCTTGATAACCCACAAGTATAGGGGATCGCAACAGCTTTCGAGGGTAGAGTATTCAACCCAAATTTATTGATTCGACACAAGGGGAGCCAAAGAATATTCTCAAGTATTAGCAGCTGAGTTGTCAATTCAACCACACCTGGAAACTTAGTATCTGCAGCAAAGTGTTTAGTAGCAAAGTAATATGATAGTGGTGGTGGCGGCAACAAAAGTAAAGACAGCAAAAGTAATGTTTTTGGTATTTTGTAGTGATTGTAACAGTAGCAGCGGAAAAGTAAATAAGCGTAAACTAGTATATGGAAAACTCGTAGGCACTGGATCAGCGATGGATAATTATGCCAGATGCGGTTCATCATGTAACAGTCATAACATAGGGTGACGCATAACTAGCTCCAATTCGTCAATGTAATGTAGGCATGTATTCCGTATATAGTCATACGTGCTTATGGAAAAGAACTTGCATGACATCTTTTGTCCTACCCTCCCGTGGCAGCGGGGTCCTATTGGAAACTTAGGGATATTAAAGCCTCCTTTTAATAGAGAACCGGAACAAAGCATTAGCACATAGTGAATACATGAACTCCTCAAACTATGGTCATCACCGGGAGTGGTCCCGATTATTGTCACTTCGGGCTTGCCGGATCATAACACATAGTAGGTGACTATAGACTTGCAAGGTAGGATCTAGAACTCACATATATTCATGAGGTTTAGATCTGAAATCATGGCACTCAGGCCCTAGTGACAAGCATTAAGCATAGCAAAGTCATAGCAACATCAATCTCAGAACATAGTGGATACTAGGGATCAAACCCTAACAAAACTAACTCGATTACATGATAAATCTCATCCAATCCATCACCGTCCAGCAAGCCTATGATGGAATTACTCACGCACGGCGGTGAGCATCATGAAATTGGTGATGGAGGATGGTTGATGATGACGACGGCGACGAATACCCCTCTCCGGAGCCCCTAACGGACTCTAGATCAGCCCTCCCGAGAGGTTTTAGGGCTTGGCGGCGGCTCCGTATCGTAAAACGCGATGATTTCTTCTCTCTGATTTTTCTCTCTCCAAAAGCAAATATATAGAGTTGGAGTTGGCGTCGGAGGGTCTCCAGGGGGCCCACGAGGTAGGGGGCGCGCCCTAGGGGGGCGCCCCCCCACCCTCGTGAGAAGGGTGTGGGCCCCTGGTCTTCATATTTGGCGAGGATTTTTTTTATTTTTTCTATGACCTCCCGTGGAGTTTTAGGTCATTCCGAGAATATTTGTTTTCTGGACATAAAACAACATCATGGCAATTCTGCTGAAAACAGCGTCAGTCCGGGTTAGTTCCATTCAAATCATACAAATTAGAGTCCAAAACAAGGGCAAAAGTGTTTGGAAAAGTAGATACGACGGAGATGTATCACAGAACAAGTTCTCCGACATTGTAAGTCTTTGCTCGCACTTCTCTGCTTTGGTATCTTCGAGCTTATTGTTGATAGAATGTGGAACGGGCATTTGCGATGTCGCGTGATACGTCTCCAATGTATCTATAATATTTGATTGTTCCATGCTATTATATTATCTGTTTTGGATGTTTAATGGGCTTTAATATACCTTTTTATATTATTTTTGGGACTAACCTACTAACCAAAGGCCCAGTGCAAATTGTTGTTTTTTGCCTATTTTAGTGTTTCGCAGAAAAGGAATATCAAACGGAATCCAAACGGAATGAAACCTTCGGGAGAGTTATTTTTGGAACAAACATGATCCAGGAGACTTGGAGTGGACGTCAGGAAAGAAGCGAGGAGGCCACGAGGCAGGAGGGCATGCCCCCCACCCTCGTGGGCCCCTCGCAGCTCCACTGGCGTACTTCTTACTCCTATATATAGCCATATACCCCGAAAACATCCAGGAGCACCACGAAACCCAATTTCCACCGCCGCAACCTTCTATACCCGTGAGATCCCATCTTGGGGCCTTTTCCGGCGCTCTGCCGGAGGGGGAATCGATCACTGAGGGCTTCTACATCAACACCATAGTCTCTCCGATGATGTGTGAGTAGTTTACCATAGACCTTCGGGTCCATAGTTATTAGCTAGATGGCTTCTTCTCTCTCTTTGGATCTCAATACAAAGTTCTCCTCGATTCTCTTGGAGATCTATTCGATGTAATTCTTTTTGCGGTGTGTTTGTCGAGATCCAATGAATTGTGGGTTTATGATCAAGATTATCTATGAACAATATTTGATTCTTCTCTGAAATCTTTTATGCATGATTTAAATATCTTTGCAAGTCTCTTCGAATTATCAGTTTGGTTTGGCCTACTAGATTGATCTTTCTTGCAATGGGAGAAGTACTTAGCTTTGGGTTCAATCTTGTGGTGCTCGATCCCAGTGATAGAAAGGGAAACGACGCGTATTGTATTGTTTCCATCGAGGATAAAAAGATGGGGTTTATATCATATTGCTTGAGTTTATCCCTCTACATCATGTCATCTTGCCTAATGCGTTACTCTGTTCTTATGAACTTAAAACTCTAGATGCATGCTGGATAGTGTCGGCGTTCTGGGAACGGGGGTCCCCAGACTTGCCTGCCTGCGGCCCATAGCGTGGCGGAGCCAGCAGGCCGTACGGCCCGTCTTCACCAGCAAAGCATCCAAGACCCTCGCGAGGCGGACGGTGCAAGACCTCCTCTGGAGTGGCTTAGCTAGGCAGGCTCACGAGGAGCGGAGATATCAAGGCGAGGCGAACGTCACGAGGCTCTTGTGACGTGAGCCATGACGATCGACACCAGGCGGGCGCCAGCATGTGTAGCGTCCTTGTTTCCTCTTTGGTGCAAAGGAGGCAGGCGCAGCCGTGGAGTGCCGAGGCCTCAGGCAAAGGTTGACATTTCGGTGCAACAAGACCAAGACCACGGACTGCAAGACGGAGGTCATCATGGAGCCCAAGACGGCATCACCACCAGAGCTTTGTGCAGGCGAAGACCACTTTTGTCAGGATAGCTTGTACTAGCTGTCCCCCTTCAAATTAGCCCGCCATTGTTGGCTCCCTTCCCGCTCGATATTTGGGAAGAGGACCAGGGCCTCTATAAGTAGGACTAGCCACCACAGTGGATAGGGGACGAGAGGATCTGATCTGATTGGATCGGATCTGAGAGAGAGACACTCCACAAGTCCGAAAGCACAAGAGCACCTCAACCTCAGGAGGCTGTTCTTCCCTTGTATTGTTCATCACCAACCCAAGAGGCAATCCACCACCACCACACTGGAGTAGGGTATTACACCACAACGATGGCCCGAACCAGTATAAAACCCATGTCTTTCTGTGTTGCGAGTTCATCGAGTTTGTCCGCAAGATCTTAGTGAGCAAGAGCGTAGATCGGTTCGAGGGAAAGACTCCGCGCGCACCCAGTGTTCGAACCTTAAGGGTTTGCCGGAACCCCACAATCCGACATTTGGCGCGCCAGGTAGGGGGTCCGGCGGAGCTTCTTCTCCACCAATCAGCTCTCCGACGCTCACCCACTATGATGTCAGGCGATCCAAGGGCCGGGTCCGACTGCTAGGCAGCCTGGCCGGCCCGGGCGGCGCCGCCTATCCACGAAGACCTCGACCCCGCACCTCAAGTGGCGCGGGTGCCACCAAGCTCCACCGGGCAAGGACAGCGCGGCCAGGCATCGTCCACCCGCACCCCGCGGCAAGCGCGAGCCACGGCGAGAGCAGTGAGCCATGCCGCAGCAATGGTGCCGCACTCACGGCGGGAACAAGCGAACATGCGGGCGGCACTCACAGTGGCAAGGGAGCTGCTGCGGTGCAGGCTGATGGAGAGCGGCCGGGACGCGCTGCTTGAGCGTGTTGCTGAGCTGCTGGACACAGCAGTGTCGGGAGCGCCACCCTTCTACTATCGACTCCCCCCTCAGGCCAATGCAAGGTCGCGCGGCGAGCCTCACCGCGTCTGCGTGCCATCGGCTACGCCCGAGGGCTTCGTCAGCATCAACACGGCTGGCGGCGTGGGGGGCACCAACCCCCCCCCCCCCATGCCGCCCTCGACAAGTGTGAGCGCAAGCGTCACCCCCATGGTCCCGGCCGGATGCCATATTATCATCCCCAGGACGCCATTATGGGTGGAGAAACGTGGAGCGTTGGGCACCACGGCGAGGTGTTTGGGGTGGCGGCCCCGGAGGCTTACGTGCCCCGTATGGTGGACCAAGGGTACGTACCGGAGGACGACATCGGCTCATTCATCGGAGAAGATTGGGGAGAAGGCGTGCTAGGAGCCGAAGCCTTCCAAGAGCCAGCGGAGAACCACAACGATCGCGCCGGCGACGGCAACTACAGGGTACCGCTAACCTCTCAGGAACAGGCTTATGCTAACCATGAGCTGCAGATGAATCAGGTTACAGCATTGATCAGCGACCCTGGCACGGCAGCACCCGCTTCAACAAGGGAGACACGCTGGGGGCCGCTGGGAGGGAGCCAGGAGTGAGGCCCCTCCCCAAGGCACGCGAAACCAGGGGATACCAGGAGGTAGGCCCTCTGCCGGGGTGGCTTCAACAACCCTTCCCCCGGCAGAGGACCCGTGGTCGCCGAGGGAACCGCTGGCGTCCTCTTTCCCTCCTTTGTGTCGTCCTGGTCTCCGGTCGGCTCAAGGGAGGTCGAGAGTGGCAAAAGGTGGGGCCCTCGTCTAGTGATATGAAGCAAGGCCGGTACCTATGAAGAAGGCCCGGTGCCTATGAAGCTCGCCGCCCGTGACACTCTCACGTAATAATGAGTTGGGGTTGTACACGCCCCGGAGTCTCAGGAGCGCCGGCCTCAGGCCCTGGGGCTCCCTCCCACGCCTAGTGGACAGCACTTAGCTCCGCACTGGTGAGAAGACTTGAAGACCCGAAGACTAGACTAGGTGCCGGACGCGGCCTTTTGCTTTGGATTTCTCTTTCTGTGGCTTTGCTTTCTGACGCTGGACTTAAGTTGAAGCTGAATTTTTATCGTTGCGCACGGGGGGTGCCTTTTTCTCGTTTGAGCTATTTCTCACCTTCTGGATCTTGTCTGGTTTGGGACTCACGTTCGTCGTCTTTCCCTCGCAAATCTCCTCGCGAGCCGGACCGCGCAAAGCACGCGCTAGCACTATGCCCGGTGCTCACCCCTTGCGGGACCCCCTCAAACGGGGCGGTAAGCTTCACAGAATTCTCAGGAACCCGTCGCCTCATGACCCATCCCTAAGTTGGCGCCGACTAAGGTAAACCACGTTAGGAGACTCACCCCCAGCTTCATGGGCTCATGAGGACACAAACCCACATCGCACAGGAAAGTAAAAACTGTGATTTGCTTACATGAGGGGCTCCCCCTCTCAAAATGCTCTTACAAGTTTTCCAAGGGCCACGCCCGAGTTTTGTGTGCGGAATGGAGCAGCAGGAGAATATGGGATCAGCCAGAGACATCGCTCGTTGTGTCGTCCAGGGATGCGTCACTCGCATCATCATCACCTTCGTCGGAATCATCGCCGCCTTCGATGATGCCCCCATCGTCGTCGTTGACCACGTCACCTTCGTCTGTGACGACCACCACCCCATCATTCTCTGAGGTGAAGGCCCTGACCAACGCGTCGACATGGTCATCTACCCATCGTGCCAGGTCGCCCCAGACGGCCATCGGTACGGGGGCAATTGCAGCATCAAAGTTTAAGTTGGGGTCAGCGTTCAGAAGGTGGCTGAAGACACGGGAGAAGGCGTGTTGGAGCAGGCCGCGACTCCTCTCCTCCACGAGCTATCGAGCTCTGGCAGATTGAGCCTCTAGGCGCGTCACCACCTCAGTGAAGAAGGTCAAGTGGCTGGCGTAGTCACTTGAGTGAGGAGTCGGGGCGTTCTCGTCGCAGATGTAGCCCAGGGCGGTGTTTGCCTTGTTCTGAAGGTCTTGAAGCATGGGAGCATGCTCGCGCTCCAGTGTTCGGTGTTGAAGCACTTCTTCTCTGTTCTGTCGAGTGACGGCCTCGGCGTCGTCGGTTCACCTCCAGAGAGAAAGCAGCTCGGCGCGGGCAGAGGCCAAGTCCGCCTGCACCGCAACCAGGGCGGCGGTGGTAGCCTCCGCACGTCTCTCGTCCTTGTCCAACCTAGGCCTGAGGGCGGCGGCCCTGCCCGCACCCTCCTGTCCGACGAGCTCCAGCCTCAGGCCGTACCTGCCCTCCAGATCAGCGCGGACCATGGCCACCCGGCAGTTGATCTCGTCCTCGACTCTGGCCTCGCGGGCCCTGACGGCATCTTCAGCTTGAGTGACTTGACACTCCCTCGTCTCCAGTCGCTCGAGCTCGAGGCTGCGCTCCACGGCCTCCAGAGCCAGCGCCTCCTCACGCCGCCGGACCTCCTCTTCCTCCACGGGCGTCCCCCTCATCGACGCAAGGGCGGCCCCACGCGCCTCGACCTGTTGCTCAAGGGACGTGCTCCAGGCCTAGAGCTCCCACGCGTACTCCTCCGCAGCCTCGCGGTGGCGATCGGCCTCGCAAGCTTCTTCCAAAGCTCGCGAGCGGGCCTCATTGGCAATCTTGAGGGACGCCTCAGCCTTCGTGCTCTCGAGGTCGCGATGATAACGGCCAAGGTTGATGGCCACTCGCATCTTGCGCCGCTCCTCCACCAACCGAAGACCTTCAGCCTCGAGGCGCGAGTTGACACCGGCAAGCTCCTCACCAAGACGGTTCATCGTGCCCATCGCCTCTTGAAAGAGCTCGTGGCGGACCATGCTGCGCCCGCGCTCGAACTCGAATGCTCGGCCCGCCTCGTCCTCCACCTCGTGGGCTGCGGGCGGAGCATCAAGTGGCGCGCCATCTCCCGGCTGGGGGCTGGGGGCTGGCGCGGCCCCAGGCGATAGCTGACCCTCGCGAGGGGCCCAAACCGAACAAGGCCCACTGCTTGACGGAAGCTCTAGCATCGAGGCTAGCCATCTACCAACCATGACCAAGGGAGGATCCATTGGCACGCCTGCTGCGCTCCGAGCAAGGCCACGAAGAAAGGACGGCGAAGGCTCAAGCTCGGGGCGCCTTGACGACGGACCAGCTCCCGAGATTGACCCCACGCCATGGGCAGCATCCGAGCCTGAAGCACTGGAGCCTGGCGAGTGTGACGCGATGAGAGGGAGCTGCTTCTCTGGGGATTTCGCAGCCTTAGCAGGAGGGGGCCTGAGAGGACAATCGTCAGGAAAGGAAGGCGGCACATACAAGATCACCAAGAGAAGGTACTTACTCGTCAACAGCAATGTACTTCCGTCGCTTCAGTGGCCCGAAAATGTTGCTGCCGCTGGGGGATCCCTTCCTCTTGTGGAGCTCCTCGAAGTCCACACAAAGGCGACCGAAGCGCTGGACATGACGGCCGGCGCGCGGCGGAGCTGAAGAAGAACCCAGAGGGATAGCCTTAGGGGAGCTAGGCTGTGGCGAATAGCCCGGCTCTTTCTCAATGCGACCTCCCGAGGCCCCAGGAGCCTCGGCCTCGGGAGTCGCATGCCGCATCTCGTCAGCAACTGGTGCCTTAGGATGGGCGTCGCAGGCTCCCGAGGACGACGCCCCCGGATCACTGCACAGCTGGTGCTTCTCAACATCTGAGCAGCCGGCACCCGTCGCCGCTCGCTCCCCCGCACCATCACCAGGGGCGAACTCGCCATCGGCGGCGAGGAATGGGACCACGATGACGGGATTCTCGCGAGGCCCCTCCAAGCCAATTGGGCGCAGCCCCCACTCGTCAAAGGAAGGCATGGTCGCGGCAAAGGTAACCTTGTTCTCACAGCGGTACAACATGCAGCTTTTCTTGGGCATCTCGTCCGGCAGAGGGACACCGGATAGGACCATGAGCACCGTTTGCCACGTGGCGAGAGGGAGCCCCTCCTCCTGAACCCTCATGTGGTCCTGACTACTGAGCAAGTCCCACATCGGGCGAGAATGGCGCTGAAGCGGAGCAACCCGACGCCTGACGAACTCCCTCACCACCATGGGCGCAGTCACACCAAGGTCCTTCAACCACTGCAGCCTGGCCCAGACAGGGGCAAAGCAGGGGCTCGTGAGCTTCTGATGGCCCCAGCCGGAGTTTGGAATGGCAGGCCCCACCGGAGCTTGAAGCAGAGGGTTGAGCACGCCGGCATCAACAAACACCCATCGCGTGCGGAACTCGCTCGCGGATGAAGGGAGCTCAAAGTCCATCCCCGTGCCTGCCGTCGCAGCCACGGCCTGGAAGCCCCTTGTGTTCGGCATTGAGTTTGCCGGATTGTTTGAAAACCCAACAGTCTCTGTGGGTATGGTTAGCAGGCTTCCCGGGAGTACTGTGTATCTGACATATCCTGTCCAGGATTTTATTTAGGTTGGATGGATCGTCCCTGTTATCCTGGGGGCGATTTTGCCTGATTTTGTCATGAGCCTTTGAATCCGGCATTGACTGTCGTGCTCTTCGGAATTTTTGTCCTTAGTCCAGCGATGGTCCTTGTTGCGTCGTAGTTTTCCGTTTCCATCCCTAGTTTCGGATGTACTTGGGTCGCTGGGGCTGCACCTTGCCAACCAACTGTCCTCCCCTACACAAAAGTGGGTCATGAGGCTTGTTAGTGCGGCCATTGTTCTTGGCTTTTCTTGGCCGAGGTGTCTGGCAAGCCATTCGTCTCGGACGTTATGCCTGAAAGCTGCTAAGGCTTCGGCGTCCGGACAGTCGACTATCTGATTCTTTTTAGTGAGGAATCTATTCCAGAACTGCCGAGCTGATTCTCCGGGTTGCTGAGTTATGTGACTAAGATCGTCTGCATCCGGAGGGCGGACATAGGTCCCTTGAAAGTTTGCTCGGAAAGCATCCTCGAGCTCTTCCCAGCTTCCAATTGTGTTTTCGGGAAGGCTTTTAAGCCAATGCCGGGCTGGCCCTTTAAGCTTAAGGGGTAAATATTTTATGGCATGGAGATCATCTCCTCTAGCCATGTGTATGTGGAGGATATAATCCTCGATCCAAACTCCAGGGTCTGTTGTTCCATCATATGCCTCTTTGTTTACGGGTTTGAATCCCTCTGGAAATTCATAGTCCAGGACCTCATCGGTGAAACATAGGGGGTGTGCGGCGCCCCTGTATTTGGGTGTGCCGGATTCTGATGATGGCTTCAGAGCGTTGCTTACGAGAGCTTGCTTTCTTGGCCCATAAATGGACCTGACTGGTCCATGATGCGAATCCTTAAGTGGGTCGCATGCCGATTTAGGTACGGCGCCGCTTGCCGCTTTATGGGGTCTTCTATCCGATCGTGTGGCTTTCTCATTTTTTGAATGCGAGGGCTCTAGGGCCTCTTCGTCGAATTCAGGCAGTAGCTTTCTTTTCGGATAGCTTTTAGTGCGGCGACTGTCGCCGTATTTATCTGCGATATTTATTACTTTGCTCCATCTAATCCGGAGTGCATCTTCCGCTGTTTTTAGCTTCCGCTTCTGCTTTTTTAGGCTGCACGCAGTTGCAACGAGCCTCTCGTGGAGATTCTTCTGCTCCATAGGTTTATCCGGCGTGAGGTCGTCCGGAATGCCGTTTTCGCCGGAGGAGGGATGTTTGGTTTCTCTATCCGAGTTGCCCTGTTCGGACGGTTGCTCTAAGGCCTGCTCGTCTCCTACCGGCTCGTCCTGCTCTATGGCTGGGTTTTTGTCGAGGCGGGGCTTGGGTCGGCGTTTACGCCGACGCTTTGATTGCTTTTCGGGCGGTCGATCTCCCGTACCATCCCCTTTTTCCTCGTTGTCGCTTCCTTTAGGGGTATCCACCATGTACACATCGTGAGATGAGGTGGCTGTCCAATGCCATATGGGCGTTGGTTCGTCGGTATCTCCTGCATCGTCATCCATGCTGTCGATGTCTCCGGAGTCGAAGTTGAGCACGTCGTTTAAATTGTCGACAGTGGCTACCAAGTGGGTGGTGGGTGGGCTTTGAATTTCTCCATCGTCCGTATCCCATCCTCGCTGACCGTAGTTCGGCCAGGGCTCTCCTGATAAGGAGAGAGACTTGAGAGAGTTCAGGATATCGCCAAAAGGCGAGTGCTGAAAGGTGTCTGCGGCGGTGAACTCCATTATCGGCACCCAATCGGATTCGATCGGCAGGGGCGCGGGGGGTTCGGAGTTCGGAAAGGAGTCCGGATCCTCGGAGTCACGAATCATGCAGAGCGCGGGGCTAGCGTTCGGCTCGATCGCCTTTGAGATCGAAGCCCCCGAGGTGACATCCAACCGCTCATCCTCGATTGGCGCAATAAGCTCCGAGTTAGGGGTCAGAACCGATGCGTGTGCAGCCTCCAGGACACTGTCCGGAGGCAGAGCTAGATCATGCCCCTCGAGATAGTGCGGCGCGCTTGGCCGTGGCTCGAACCCATCGAAGATCAAGTCTCCGCAGATGTCAGCCATGTAGTTTAAGCTTCCAAACCTGACTTGATGGCCAGGGGCGTAGCTTTCGATCTGCTCTAGGTGGCCAAGCGAATTGGCCCGCAAAGCGAAGCCGCCAAAGACGAAGATCTGTCCGGGGAGAAAAGTCTCACCCTAGACCGTATCGTTGTTGATGATCAAAGGAGCCATCGGGCCTAAAGGCGACGACATAGAGGAACTCTCAATGAAAGCACCAATGTCGGTGTCAAAACCGGCGGATCTCGGGTAGGGGGTCCCGAACTGTGCGTCTAGGCCGGATGGTAACAGGAGGCAGGGAACACAATGTTTTACCCAGGTTCGGGCCCTCTTGATGGAGGTAAAACCCTACGTCCTGCTTGATTAATATTGATGATATGGGTAGTACAAGAGTAGATCTACCACGAGATCAAGGAGGCTAAACCCTAGAAGCTAGCCTATGGTATGATTGTTGTATATGGAGTTGATTGCCTACAGACTACAACCCTCCGGTTTATATAGACACCGGATAGGGTTAGGGTTACATAGAGTCGGTTACAATGGTAGGAGATCTTGAATATCCGCATCGCCAAGCTTGCCTTCCACGCCAAGGAAAGTCCCATCCGGACACGGGATGAAGTCTTCAATCTTGTATCTTCATAGTCCAGGAGTCCGGCTGAAGGTATAGTCCGGCTACCCGAACACCCCCTAATCCAGGACTCCCTCAGTAGCCCCTGAACCAGGCTTCAATGACGACGAGTCCGGCGCGCAAATTGTCTTCGGCATTGCAAGGCGGGTTCCTCCTCCAAGTCCTTCATAGAAGATTGTAAACACCAAGAGTAGTTTCCGGCTCTGCAAGATAAGCTTCCACATATTGCCATAGAGAGAATAATATTAACACAAATCAAATCTGCTGACGTATTCCGCAGTGCGTTATCACACTACGGCCAAGTCCTTTACTCGAATCGATTTCACTTTTCTACCTCAGCGTGTTTTGCGAGGCAGTTTCCTTGGCACGTCTTGTCAAAGCAGAGATCATGTGCCCCCCTTTTACGGGATTCTCATCAATACGGACGTGGGTAACCCAATCATGCCCGTTAGCATGTTTTCTCGATTAAAGGCGAGTCCCAAACGGTTACGGGGAGGGCTACTGGTATTCGACCTCTTATAAAGAGACCAGGGCCTTACTCCTTTTTTCCAATCCCAGAACGAGTTCGCCTGTCGCCTCGAGTTCCAACACCCTAGGCTCTAGATTCCGGGCACCTCAGACCTTCGACAATGTCCGGTTCCACCTTCAAGGCCGATGGATGCCTTCCTCCGTCACGGAGGAGGACGTGCTAAAGTTGAGAGGGGTTAAGTTCTTGACCGCCGAAATTTCGCACAGGTTGCCTGCTCAAAGGAAGGCTATCCCTAGTCCCCAGCCCGGTGAGAGCGTAGTGTTCGTGTCTCACTTCCTTCGGGGGTTAGGCTTCCCGATGGACCACTTTGTGAGGGGACTGCTGTTTTATTACGGGCTGAAATTCCACGACTTAGCTCCGGAGTCCATCCTCCATATCTCCTCGTTTGTCGTTGTATGCGAAGCGTTCCTCCGTGTTACCCCTCACTTCGGATTATGGCTCAAGACTTTCAAAGTGGAGCCGAAGATGATCAAGGGACGGCACGCAGAGTGCGGAGGTGCTGTTATAAGCAAAAATGTCGATGCTCCATGGCCCGAGGGCTCTTTTCAAGAGGAGCTAGGCTTGTGGCAACGAGAGTGGTTTTATATCACCACTCCCCGGAGCACCAAGTGGGTGGCGCTTCCTGCCTTTCGCTCGGGTCCCCCACCACGGCTAGCGTCATGGGTTAACAGAGGGTTAGATTGGGGTTTGCCCAAAGACGTGCCCTTGTTACAGGGCCACATTAAGGATCTCTTGGAAGGAGACCTTAGCCTGGTCAAGGTGATGCGGGTCATGCTGATTCGCCGAATATTGCCCGGCAAACGTCGCTCCCTTCGCCTATGGGAGTTTAATCCAGAGGGACCGCGAGCTCTCCAGAATTTCATGGGCGCAACGCCCGCGGAGATGTATAAACTATTCTTCGGAACATAAGAGATGTGTCCGGATTTAACCGAGGACGCAGGCCTAAGCTTCAATCGCCCGGATACTCAAGTAAGCAACCTTGTGCCCGGACCTTCTATCCGTATAATTGTCATAAACTTGCCCCTAAAAGAGCCGTCCTTTTAAACAGGAGTGGATAGCGAAGGCAAAGCTGATCAGGTGTCCGGCTCCCCTTCCCGAAACCAGGCCGGATCCCGTGCTGGTCAGGATGCTAGAGGTAATGCCTTTGGAGGGAAGCAAGGGGGAGGACAAGGAAACTATGGCCTCCTCGAAGGAGGCTGCTCCGAAGGGAGGAACCAACAATTCCTCTCCTAAGGGGAAGAAGAGAGCCGCCTCTGACGACCCGAAAACCATGGCCTTGAAGTGGGGGAGAAAATCCTCGTCAGAGGGTCCGACGCCGGGGAGTTCCTCGGCCGGACTACGCCCTCAAGGGGAACAGCCCTCCAGCGAGCCGTAAGTGGAGAAAGATTTCCCTTTTGAGGGATGAGGGAAATCCTTGATTTATATCTGAGAAGATTAACCAAACCTTTACCTTGTAGCTCGGACCTCAGCCCTTCTCAGCAGAGCTCGTCTTCGGGGGATCTCCTTCCGGAGATGATGGAGAGCGGAACGCCTCCCCCTGCCGTGCCGCCTAGCGAGGCGGGCGACCCTGAGGTGTCTTCGCAGAGTGTTTCTCTGAATCCGGCAGGGGCGGAAGGTAGCTATGCGGCCCCCCGAGGTTCTTCGCGTCCGGCCTTCGAAAGAGGTCATGGGACGAGCCCGACACCGTCTGGTGCTCGGCCGGAGGAGCTAAAGATTCTGCTGGGGCGAGCTTCTATCTCAGAGGAGCATCGTGCATTGATGGGCACGGTGATTGAAAGGATTTCATCTGCAGAGAGCGGATTGTATGAGGCCGTCAAAAGTTTACTGACGGGTTTCGAGGTACATTAGATAATGTATACTTTTGTCAGTTGCGCATGAATAAGATGCGCCCTGTGTAGATAGTAGCCCCTAAGACTCTGCGCGTCGTCAAGAAATGACGGCACGCGGAGGATCATAATCCCAGGTCTAAGATGTCGCCTTTGAATGTAGGCGGCAGGGTGTCCGGAATCGAGCTGAACTGACGATTTTGCCGAACTAAAGCGGCAACTAGACATGGCAGATGCCGACATCACGCTTGTCAATAAGCGGCTTGATGAGGCTCAAGGTATGTAATTCCTTGGGCGGCATCAGGTAAGAACAGTTTTATGCCTGTGTCGTATGATGTGTGTGCTTTGACGCAGATGGTGCGGCCGCCGTGGAGAGTCTTAGGGCAGAACTTGCCCCAGCTAAAGAACAAGCCAGCGAAAGTGATGCGGCCACTAGGAAAGCCCTTGAAGAGCTGAGAGCCGAACAGGCTACTCATTGCCGAAGCAAGGAAGAGATGGCCGAGATGGCCAAAAAGTTAAAAAAGCGCTACAGACCGTTGCAGACTTCTTGAAAAAGAAGACCAGGCGAAATAGATGGACTTAGAGAAGGCCGTTGCCAATGCTAAGAACGCGCGCTCTGCGATGAGAGCTGTGAAGGAGGAGCTGCGTCAGGCCAAACAGATTGCGACTGGAAAGCCCTTTATGCTGCGAAGGAAATTTTGCAATCCGAAGTTTGCTCCGTTGGACCGGATGTGGAGTGTGGAGGATGCCTATCTGGATTTGGCAGTGAGTGCTGCTGATGCGACCGAACACTTTCGAGATCAGAAAGATCGCGAAGTGGAAAAGCTTTTCTGGTCGCAGTTTCACAATCCAGAGCGTCCACTGGCAGTGGACGATCGTTTGGCTCAATGGGCCGAACTGAATAGGTTGTCCGGACTCGCCATGAAGTACGTCATGGGTCATCTGTGGCCGGGGAGATCGGAGCCGAAGAGTTATTTCAGCTTGGTGCAGCAATTCCTTGACGCGGTGCCGCGTATTAATGCAATGAAGAGGTCAGCATGCATAGAGGGCGCAAGGATGGCTCTTGCCCGTGCCAAGACATACTGGGCAGAGATGGAGACCACTGTTGTTGCGTCCCTAGATTCGGACAAAAGCCGAGTACCTTCCGAGCACTATTTTCAGGAAGTCCTTGAAGGCGCTCGTGTAATAGAGACGCAGTGCTCGAAAGATGCTATGTTATGATAGCATATGTAATTATAAAGTAATATTTTGATAAACTGTAGTGGCCTTTTTATACTTGTGCCTTCAAGTATTGGGAACACCTCCTGTGCAGCCGTTTTAAGATATATACAAAATCTGAAAGATGGCAGTCGTTGGCTTCAGCCCCCACGCACATAGTGCGGGGGTGCTCGCAGAAGACGCATTTTCACACTTAACCCAACGTCTTGGTCCTACAAAGGAGGTGATAGCGCAGCGGGCCAGGCAACCGGACTATAATGATTTCACACTTTCACTTAGCCATAGGTGCTTGACAGTGAGACTATTTAGGTAGCCCCTTGGTGGCGACTGCGCTCGCCCGAGTTCGGGGCGCGTATGTGCCTGACCAGGAAGCGGCCCTTCATTAAAGCGGAGGAATCCGATAGATTCTGATAGGTCATCGAGTGGCTGACCAGTCTCACGCTACATCATGACAGTCAGTTTTCGGCTTTCTCTACTGAGGTGCTCGCCCGGCCGAACCGGGGCACAATCGTAGTAGTTCTCCTGGTGCTACCTTAGCCGATAGAGCAGAACGTAAGGTAGCCGAACTCAGGAGCCGGGCAACCCAACATTTGACCAAAGACATGATTCGGAGCCGATGCATATAATGCCAAAACTCACGACGCCGAACACTCCCTAAGGTGTTCGGTCTTTATGAGTGCGGGCGAAACAACACTCTTTATTAAAAAATCCCCTAGTGTCCAGGTACGTGCAAAAATTCTGACGTGGCCACATGCCAAGACACCAGCCTCCTCCTTGGTTATATCAGAAAAACCAGGGGATGTGTAGCAACAAGAGACAGTAAAAAAGGTTTACGCAGGGTCTTAATCTAAAAAGAATCCTTTAGGATGGGTCCCTACCGCACGTCTGCGTCTGTGTCTCCGTTGTGCCGTATCCTGGACGGGCGCCGCACGACGTTCATCTGTAAAAGAGAGAAACTTAGTTGAAAACGGGTCGTGCCGAAAAAGTTAAAAATAAACAAAGTATAAAGTAAAATATATAAGATTGAGCTTTATTGTCTCTTATTGTATATGCGTGGAGCCCCTAGTGCAGGATTATATGGCCACTAGGCCTGCATCAATGATGATTTTGCACCGAACTCGTCTATCCGCGTTCGTGGTCTTGAATGACCTATTTCAAAGTTTTTTGGCTGGTGAGGCCATTTTGCTGTGGGGCTGTCAAGGCGGCCGCACAGTCCTCCGCTTGGGGAGGCGCACTTTAGTGCTTCCCCTTCAAAGATATGATGCCTCGTGGACCGGGCATCTTAAGCGTGAGAGATGCATAATGCGGTATTGCGTTAAAGCGAGCGAAAGCTTCGCGTCCCAGTAGTGCTTGATAGCGACTTGAGAACAGGACGATATGGAAGGTCAGCTTTTCGCGGCGGAAGTTATCGGCAGAGCCGAATATAACTTCGAGCCGGAGAAAACCCATACAATGGGTGTTCGGACCAGGTGTTACTCCTTGAAAGGAGGTTTTGCTGCGGCGGATTCTTGCTGGGTTTATCCCCATGTGATGGATTGTATCCTGATATATCAGGTTTAGTCCACTGCCGCCGTCCATAAGGACATTTGAAAACTGGAGTCCGCCAATTATTGGATCGAGTATCAAGGCAGTCCAGCCTACATTCTTGATATTTCTAGAATAATCTAGCTGATCGAAGATGATCGGTTTTTACAACCAGTGGCAGGACCCTTTGGGGATGGGCCGTGTGGTGCGTACCTTTACGGGCGCCGCACATTTTGTTATGTGAAGTGAGTTCACTGTTTTTACTTCTTGTGGGAAGTTCTTTTGTTTCCTGGTGCTCTGCTTTTGGGGTTCGTCCTCGTCTTCGCTTGGTGTGTCGAGCCCCTTGTGTTCGGCATTGAGTTTGCCGGATTGTTTGAAAACCCAACAGTCTCTGTGGGTATGGTTAGCAGGCTTCCCGGGAGTACTGTGTATCTGACATATCCTGTCCAGGATTTTATTTAGGTTGGATGGATCGTCCCTGTTATCCTGGGGGCGATTTTTCCTGATTTTGTTGTAAGCCCTTGAATCCAGCATTGACTGCCGTGCTCTTCGGACTTTTGTCCTTAGTCCAGCGACGGTCCTTGTTGCGTCGCGGTTTTCCGTTTCCATCCCTAGTTTCGGATGTACTTGGGTCGCTGGGGCTGCACCTTGCCAACCAGCTGTCCTCCCCTGCACAAAAGTGGGTCATGAGGCTTGTTAGTGCGGCCATTGTTCTTGGCTTTTCTTGGCCGAGGTGTTTGGCAAGCCATTCGTCTCGGACGTTATGCCTGAAAGCTGCTAAGGCTTCGGCGTCCGGACAGTCAACTATCTGATTCTTTTTAGTGAGGAATCTATTCCAGAACTGCCGAGCTGATTCTCCGGGTTGTTGAGTTATGTGACTAAGATCGTCTGCATCCGGAGGGCGGACATAGGTCCCTTGAAAGTTTGCTCGGAAAGCATCCTCGAGCTCTTCCCAGCTTCCAATTGTGTTTTCAGGAAGGCTTTTAAGCCAATGCCGGGCTGGCCCTTTAAGCTTAAGGGGTAAATATTTTATGGCGTGGAGATCATCTCCTCTAGCCATGTGTATGTGGAGGATATAATCCTCGATCCAAACTCCAGGGTCTGTTGTTCCATCATATGCCTCTATGTTTACGGGTTTGAATCCCTTTGGAAATTCATAGTCCAGGACCTCATCGGTGAAACATAGGGGGTGTGCGGCGCCCCTGTATTTGGGTGTGCCGGATTCTGATGATGGCTTCATAGCGTTGCTTACGAGAGCTTGCTTTCTTGGCCCATAAATGGACCTGACTGGGCCATGATGCGAATCCTTAAGTGGTCGCATCCCGATTTAGGTGCGGCGCCGCTTGCCACTTTATGGGGTCATCTATCCGATCGTGTGGCTTTCTCATTTTTTGAATGCGAGGGCTCTAGGGCCTCTTCGTCGAATTCAGGCAGTAGCTTTCTTTTCGGATAGCTTTTAGTGCGGCGACTGTCGCCGTATTTATCTGTGGTATTTATTGCTTTGCTCCATCTAATCCGGAGTGCATCTCCCGCTGTTTTTAGCTTCCGCTTCTGATTTTTTAGGCTGCGCGCAGTTGCAACGAGCCTCTCGTGGAGATTCTTCTGCTCCATAGGTTTATCCGGCGTGAGGTCGTCCGGAATGCCGTTTTCGCCGGAGGAGGGATGTTCGGTTTCTCTATCCGAGTTGCCCTGTTCGGACGGTTGCTCTAAGGCCTGCTCGTCTCCTACCGGCTCGTCCTGCTCTATGGCTGGGTTTTTGTCGAGGCAGGGCTTGGGTCGGCGTTTACGCCGACGCTTTGATTGCTTTTCGGGGGGTCGATCTCCCGTCCCATCCCCTTTTTCCTCGTTGTCGCTTCCTTTAGGGGTATCCACCATGTACACATCGTGAGATGAGGTGGCTGTCCAATGCCCTATGGGCGTTGGTTCGTCGGTATCTCCTGCATCGTCATCCATGCTGTCGATGTCTCCGGAGTCGAAGTTGAGCACGTCGTTTAAATTGTCGACAGTGGCTACCAAGTGGGTGGTGGGTGGGCTTTGAATTTCTCCGTCGTCCGTATCCCATCCTCGCTGACCGTAGTTTGGCCAGGGCTCTCCTGATAAGGAGAGAGACTTGAGAGAGTTTAGGATATCGCCAAAAGGCGAGTGCTGAAAGGTGTCTGCGGCGGTGGACTCCATTATCGGCGCCCAATCGGATTTGATCGGCAGGGGCGCGGGGGGTTCGGAGTTCGGAAAGGAGTCCGGATCCTCGGAGTCACGAATCATGCAGAGCGCGGGGCTAGCGTTCGGCTCGATCGCCTTTGAGATCGAAGCCCCCGAGGTGACGTCCAACCGCTCATCCTCGATTGGCGCAATAGGCTCCGAGTTAGGGGTCGGAACCGATGCATGTGCGGCCTCCAGGACACTGTCCGGAGGCAGAGCTAGATCATGCCCCTCGAGATAGTGCGGCGCGCTTGGCCGTGGCTCGAACCCGTCGAAGATCAAGTCTCCGCGGCTGTCAGACATGTAGTTTAAGCTTCCAAACCTGACTTGATGGCCAGGGGTGTAGCTTTCGATCTGCTCTAGGTGGCCGAGCGAATTGGCCCGCAGAGCGAAGCCGCCAAAGACGAAGATCTGTCCGGGGAGAAAAGTCTCACCCTGGACCGTATCGTTGTTGATGATCAAAGGAGCCATCGGGCCTAAAGGCGACAACACAGAGGAACTCTCAATGAAAGCACCAATGTCGGTGTCAAAACCGGCGGATCTCGGGTAGGGGCTCCCGAACTGTGCGTCTAGGCCGGATGGTAACAGGAGGCAGGGAACACAATGTTTTACCCAGGTTCGGGCCCTCTTGATGGAGGTAAAACCCTACGTCCTGCTTGATTAATATTGATGATATGGGTAGTACAAGAGTAGATCTACCACGAGATCAAGGAGGCTAAACCCTAGAAGCTAGCCTATGGTATGATTGTTGTATATGGAGTTGATTGCCTACGGACTACAACCCTCCGGTTTATATAAACACCGGATAGGGTTAGGGTTACATAGAGTCGGTTACAATGGTAGGAGATCTTGAATATCCTCATCGCCAAGCTTGCCTTCCACGCCAAGGAAAGTCCCATCCGGACACGGGACGAAGTCTTCAATCTTGTATCTTCATAGTCCAGGAGTCCAGCTGAAGGTATAGTCCGGCTACCCGAACACCCCCTAATCCAGAACTCCCTCAGGGGTCCCCAGACTTGCCTGCCTGCGGCCCACGGCGTGGCGGAGCCAGTAGGCCGTACGGCCCGTCTTCACCAGCAAAGCATCCAAGACCCTCGCGAGGGACCAAGCCTCACGAGGCAGATGATGCAAGACCTCCTCTGGAGTGGCCTAGCTAGGCAGGCTCACGAGGAGCAGAGATATCAAGGTGAGGCGAACCTCACGAGGCTCTCGTGACGTGAGCCATGACGATCGACACCAGGAGGGCGCCAGCGCGCGCAGCGTCCTTGTTTCCTCTTTGGTGCAAAGGAGGCTGGCGCAGTCGCGGAGTGCCGAGGCCTCAGGCAAAAGGTTGTCGTTTCGGTGCAACAAGACCAAGACCACAGACTGCAAGACGGAGGTCATCGTGGAGCCCAAGACGGCGTCACCGCCAGAGCTTTATGCAGGCGAAGACCACTTTTGTCAGGATAGCTTGTACTAGTTGTCCCCCTTCAAATTAGCCCGCCATTGTTGGCTCCCTTCCCGCTCGATATTTGGGAAGAGGACCAGGGCCTCTATAAGTAGGACCAGCCACCACAGTGGATAGGGGACGAGAGGATCTGATCTGATCAGATCGGATCTGAGAGAGAGAGAGAGAGACTCCACAAGTCCGAAAGCACAAGAGCACCTCAACCTCAGGAGGCTGTTCTTCCCTTGTATTGTTCATCACCAGCCCAAGAGGCAATCCACCACCACCACACTGGAGTAGGGTATTACACCACAACGGTGGCCCGAACCAGTATAAACCCCGTGTCTTTCTATGTTGCGAGTTTGTCGAGTTCGTCCGCAAGATCTTAGTGAGCAAGAGCATAGATCGGTTGGAGGGAAAGACTCCGTGCGCACCCCAGTGTTCGAACCTTAAGGGTTTGCCGGAACCCCACAATCCGACAGATAGCGGTCGATGTCTGGAGTAATAGTAGTAGATGCAGAATCGTTTCGGTCTACTTGTCACGGGCGTGATGCCTATATACATGATCATGCCTAGATATTCTCATAACTATGCAGTTTTCTATCAATTGCTCGACAGTAATTTGTTCACCCACCGTAGAATTTTCTACCTTGAGAGAAGCCACTAGTGAAACCTATGGCCCCCAGGTCTATCTTCCATTATATTATTCTCCCGACAACAAGCTATTTCTGTCACCGTTTATTTTGCAATCTTTATTTTCCAATCTATACAACAAAAATACCAAAAATATTTATCTTATTATTTTTATCATATCTCACTTTCGTAAGTGACCGTGAAGGGATTGACAACCCCTTTATCGTGTTGGTTGCAAGGTTCTTATTTGTTTGTGCAGGTACGAGGGACTTGCGTGTACTCTCCTACTCGATTGATACCTTGGTTCTTAAAACTGAGGGAAATACTTACGCTACTGTGTTGCATCACCCTTTCCTCTTCAAGGGAAAACCAATGCAAGCTCAAGAGGTAGCATCACGCTCCTCCTCCAGGCCGTCTAAGTCGTCCTACTGATCGAGCTCGGCCTCTCTCTCCTCATACATGCGCACTCGAGGTGAGTCATGAATAATATCACAGGGCAAGACAGCCTCTGTGTCGTACACCATGAGGAACGGTGTGTATCCGGTCATGCGATTGGGTGTGGTCCGCAGCCCCCAGAGTATGGAGTCTAGCTCCTCGGCCTAGTGTTTGGCTGACTCCTTTAAGGATCGCACTAGTCTGGGTTTGATGCCACTCATTATCAGGCCATTAGCCCGTTCAACTTGACCGTTTGTTTGAGGGTGATATACAGAGGCGTAATCAAGCTTAATGCCCAGATTAGCACACCAAGTTTTCACCTGTCGGCTGTAAAGTTAGAGTCGTTGTCAGTAATAATGCTATGTGGGACACCATAACGGTGTACGACACCGGATATAAAGTCTATCATTGGTCCGACCACAGCTGTTTTAACTGGTTTAGCCTCTATCCATTTAGTGAATTTATCTACCATAACCAGCAAATATTTTTTCTTATGGCTCCCCCCTTTAAGGGGTCCGACCATGTCCAGCCCCCAGACCGTGAAAGGCCAAGTAATAGGGATTGATCATAGGGCAGTGAGCGGCATATGGCTCTGATTGGCAAAAAGCTGGCATCCGACACAGTGTTGTACGAGGTCCTGTGTGTCCGCTCGGGTCGTGGGCCAAAAGAAACATGTACGAAAGGCCTTAATTACAAGGGCCCAAGCTGCGGCGTGATGGCCGCCAAGACCAGCATGTATTTCGGCCAAGAGCTGTCGTCCCTCCTCTTCGGGGATACATCTTTGAAGGACTCCAGTAGTGCTTTTCTTGTAGAGCTCTCCTTCATGAACCTTGTCGGCTTTCGAATGTCGAACGATGCGACGAGCCTCATTCTGGTCCTCAGGGAGATCCCACCTATTAAGGTAGGTCAGGAAGGGTTCGGTCCATGGAGCGATTACTGCCATGATTACATGGGCGGAAGGCGTTGGTTCTGTGCCCGAGCCTCTGATGATGTCTGAATCGTGTTCGGCGTCCGGGGGTGTGATCGGCGTCGGACTGGTATTTCCGCTCTCGTCCTGCCATACCACGGATGGCTTAAAGAGCCTTTTGATGAAGGTATTAGGTAGGACGAGGTCGTGTTTAGCGCCCATTGGACCAAGGATGTCCGCTGCTTGGTTACTATCTCGGGCCACGTGATGAAACTCAAGCCCCTCGAACCGAGCTGATATTTTGAGCAAGGATTGTGGTAAGCTGCCATCTTTGGATATTTTGCATCAAATTCTCCGTTTATTTGGGATATAGCGAGGTTCGAATCCCGCACACCTTGAGGCATTGTATGCCCATAGAAACAGCCATCCGGAGGTCATGCAGTAGTGCCTCGTATTCGGCTGTGTTATTGGAGTCTGTATACATGATTTGTAATACGTAACAGACTATGTCCCCTGTAGGGGATGTTAGGATGACACCAGCCCCTAGTCTGGCTAACATTTTAGAGTCATCGAAGTACATCACCCAGTTGGAGTATGTGTCGTACTCTTTAGGGACTTCGGCTTCTGTCCACTCGGTGACAAAGTGGGCCAACACCTGAGATTTGATAGCTCAGTGTGGCTTGTGTGTTATTTCAAATGGTAAGAGCTCGATAGCCCATTTTGCGATGTAGCCGGTGGCATCTCGATTGTTTATGATGTCGTTGAGTGGTACCTCGGAGGCCACCGTGATCGAACACTCTTGAAAGTAGTGATGCAGCTTTCGAGATGCCATGAAAACTGCATATGCTATCTTTTGATAGTGTGGGTATCAGGATTTGCATGGTGTGAGAACCGCCGATACATGGTATACTGGTTCTTGGAGTGGGAATTTATGTCCTTCTTCCTCTTGTTCAACGACGAGCACAACGCTCACCACCTGGTGAGTTGCAAATATATACAGCAGCATAGGTTCGCTGATGTTAGGTGTGGCAAGGATTGGGTTGTTTGCTAACAAAGTTTTGATTTCTTCCAACCCGGTAGTTGTTGCGTTTGTCCACTAAAAGTGGTCGGTGCGTCGGAGTAGACGATATAGCGGCAGCGCCTTCTCTCCCAATCTGGAGATAAAGCGGCTCAAGGCTGCCACGCACCCAGCTAGTTTTTGGACCTGCTTTAGGTCTATTGGTATTGCCAACTATGACAAGGCTCGGATTTTGGCCAGGTTTGCTTCGATTCCTCTATTGGAAACAATGAACCTGAGCAGCTTTCTGGCCGGAACACCGAAAACGCATTTTTCCGGATTGAGCCGTATGTCATATGTTTGAAGGTTGTCGAATGTAAGACATAAGTCATCCACCAATGATTCGACATGTTTAGTTTTGATGACTACACCATCTACATATGCCTCCACCGTTTTGCCAATTTGTTATTCCAAGCATGTTTGAATCATGCATTGGTAGGTGGCGTCAGCGTTTTTGAGTCCTAAAGGCATAGTGTTGAAGTAGAAAGTCCCGTATAAAGTGATAAATGCCATTGTGGCCTGATCGGATTCCTTCATCTTAATTTTATGATATCCGGAATATGCGTCGAGGAAACACAGTGAGTCATGTCCTGCGGTTGCATCAATGATTTGGTCAATGCAGGGCAGTGGGAAGGGGTCCTTAGGGCAGGCCTTATTGAGGTCTTTGAAATCGACACAAAGGCGCCAGGATTTGTCCTTCTTTGGTACCATGACCAGGTTTGCTAGCCAATCCGAGTGTTTTATCTCTCAAATAAACTCAGCTACAAGTACTTTCGCTAGCCCCTCCCCCATAGCTTGTCGCTTGGGTTCGGAAAATTGCCGCATCATTTGCTTAACTGGCTTGAACCCCTTTATTATGTTGAGGCTGTGTTCGGCTAGTCTACGTGGGATTTCTAGCATATCTGAAGGGTGCCAGGCAAAGATGTCCCAATTCTCGTGCAGGAATACTCTTAGAGCAGCGTCGACCATCGGATCCAGCTGTGCTCCAATGGCTTTTGTTTTATTAGGATCCATTGGGTGGACTTGGAATTTGACTATTTCGTCTGCCGGCTTGAAAGAAGTGGATTTAGGCCTTTTATCGAGGATTACATCGTCTCTATCCACTGTGGAATGCAGAGCGGTGAGCTCCTCGGCCGCAAGGGCCTCAGATAGTGCCTCTAGGGCCAAGGATGCGGTCTTGTTTTCGGCACGAAGTGCTATATCCGGATCGCTGGTGATAGTGATAACTCCATTGGGCCCGGGCATTTTGAGCTTCATGTACCTGTAATGAGGTATGGCTTTAAAGCGTGTGAATGCATCTCGCCCCAACAGTGCGTGATATCCGTTGTTGAAAGGTGCCACTTGGAAGACTAACTCTTCGGACATGTAGTTCTCCGGCGTGCCGAATACCACATCAAGTTTAATTTTTTTTCCCGAACATCGCGCTTCTCGACTGGGGATAATGCCTCGGAAGGTTGTGCTGCTCTGCTCGATGCGGCTCTTGTCCATTTGCATTTTGTTGAGCGTGTCCTCATAGATGAGGTTTGATCCGCTGCCACCGTCCATGAGCACATTAGTGAGCTGAAAGCCGTCCACAATTGGGTTTAGGACTAAAGCGGCTGGTGCTCGGACTGATCAGACCCGTGGTTCGTTAGTAGCGTTGAAAGTTATCGTCGTGTCGTTCCAAGGATTTATTGCGGCTACTTGGTTGACTTCGCTGAGGTCGCGGAGCGCCCTTTTACGCTGATTATTTGAGGAAACGGTCTCGAAGATCGTAAGTACATTGAGATCGTTATCCTCTGGGGAGTACTTCTCTGGGGTAGAGTTGGTGAGGATGGCATCACCGCTCTTAGCCACCTGCTAGAGTATCCAACATGCCCGAAGGCTATGTGTTGGTTCGGAACTCGGTATTGTGTGTATCTGACAAGGCTTGTCGAGCCATTCGTCAAGGACAGTTCTGTGTCCTGTTAGGGGCTTAATTTTCTTGTCCGTGGAGTGATGATCAGGTGCTCGGTGAGGGTGCATCCGTTTTGCCCGCCCGGTGGGTGGCTTAAAGGCCGGTGGTTCCCACCGAGCTATTTGAGCTTTCCACGCGCTTTCCATTGCATAGTACTTCTGTACTATGTGTGCCAAATCCGCGAAGTGCAGTATGCGGCGTCGGTTGAGGGCATTGAGGATCCCCTCATCCGTGTAGTTGCGGCAAAAGACTGATACCGCTTCGTCGTCGCAGCAATCTTTGACCTTGTTTTTAACAAGTAGGAATCTAGCCCAAAAGTGGTGGACGGTTTCCTGAGGTTCCTGCCGCACATACATTAAGTTGCATATGTCCGGGGGACCGAAATTTCTTGGAGAGTTTTGCTTATGGTGGGTGGGTGGGTTTGAATCCGAGCCCTGGCCCACTATGGAATCCAGACTTTGAAGGATTTCTGAGGTTACCGGCCCAGGATCCGGAGTGTCCTGGGGATTTTTAGGCTCAACGTTTGGTTCTATGTTCGGAGGACGGGAGGTATCTTCTTGAAAATGGGTGTCCGGCTCGCAGGGCTCGGAGATCCGAACAAAGTTTGTTCTCAGCATAGGAGGAGAGGTATCCTCAACTTGCTCTTCCACAACTGTCACCAGGTGGGTGATAGGTGGGGACCTGACTTCCCTCTGATCGGGTTTAAGCCCAATAAGATCATAAACTGTTGCGACCCCCAGGGCGGCGAAGCGGTCTAGCAGTTCGTTCAAAGACGAGATATCTGTCGGATCCATCTTATCGACGTTTTTGGGGTTGACGCGGAGATAATTTTTGGCAACCTGGGGCACCGCCTTGGGCTTAATGGCCGGGCAGGCACCCATAGTGAAACTGCCAAGCTAGAGGATCTGCCCAGGAGCTAGGGCCCTTCCAGAGGTGATTTTGTCATTGACGACAAAGCGAGCCATCGATCCTTCTATTGACAACACAGAGGAACTCTCAATGAAAGCACCAATGTCTGTGTCAAAACCGGTCGATCTCGGGTAGGGGTCCCGAACTGTGCGTCTAAGGATCAAAGGTAACAGGAGGCAGGGGACACGATGTTTACCTAGGTTCCGACCCTCTTAACGGAGGTAATACCCTACTTCCTTCTTGATTGACTTTGATGAATACGAGGGTTACAAGAGTTGATCTACCTCGAGATCGTGATGGCTAAACCCTAGATGTCTAGCCTATATGATTGTGATTGCCTCTACGGACTAAACCCTCCAGTTTATATAGACACCAGAGGGGGCCAGGGTTGTACAAAGTCGGTTTACAGAAAAAGGAAACTATGCGACTAGCCGCCAAGCTTGCTATCCACGCCAACGAGAGTCCCATCCGGACACGGGGAGAGGCCTTCCATCTTGTATCTTAACAGCCCATTAGTCTGGCCCACGTCACATAGCCCGACCATCCAAGGACCCCTTAATCTAGGACTCCCTCAGTTGTCGCTTTATTGTATGAAATGCAATCGCCATGTAATTGCTTTACTTTATCACTATGCGTTAGTAATAGGTGTAGAAGCAATAGTTGGCAAGACGACAACAATGCTATGATGGAGATCAAGGTGTCAAGCCGGTAACGATGGAGATCATGACGGTGCTTTGGAGATGGAGATCAAAGGCACAAGATGATGATGGCCATATCATGTCACACATTTTGATTGCATGTGATGTTTATCTTTTATTCATCTTATTTTGCTTAGTACGACAGTAGCATTATAAGATGATCCCTCACTAAATTTCAAGGTATAAGTGTTCTCCCTGAGTATGCACCGTTGCTACAGTTCGTCGTGCCGAGACACCACGTGATGATCGGGTGTGATAAGCTCTATGTTCACATACAACGGGTGCAAGCCAGTTTTGCACGTGCAGAATACTCGGGTTAAACTTGACGAGCCTAGCATATGAAGATATGGCCTCGAAACACTGAGACCAAAAGGTCGAACATGAATCATATAATAGATATGATCAATATAGAGATGCTCACCATTGAAAACTACCCCATCTCACGTGATGATCGGACATGGTTTAGTTGATATGGATCACGTGATCATTTAGATGACTAGAGGGATGTCTATCTAAGTGGGAGTTCTTAAGTAATATGATTAATTGAACTTTAATTTATCATGAACTTAGTCCGGATAGTTTTTGCACATCTATGTTGTAGATCGGTAGCTCGCGTATAGCTCCCCTGTTTTATTTTTAATATGTTCCTAGAGAAACTAAGTTGAAAGCTGATAATAGCAATGATGTGGAATGGGTCCGTGATATGAGGATTATCCTCGTTGCTGCACGGAAGAATTATGTCCTTGATGCACCGCTAGGTGACAGACCTATTAAGGAGCAGATGCAAACGTTATGAACATTTGGCAAGCTTGATATGATGACTACTTGATAGTTTAGTGCACCATGCTTCATGGCTTAAAACCGGGACTTCCAAAATGTTTTGAACGTCATGGACCATATGAGATGTTCCAAGAGTTGAAATTAGTATTTCAGACTCATGCTTGTGTCGAGAGGTATGAGACCTCTGACAGTACTTTGCCTACAAGATGGAGGAGAATAGCTCAACCAGTGAGCATGTGCTCAGATTGTCTGGGTACTACAATTGCTTGAAGCAAGTGGGAGTTAATCTTCTAGATAAGATAGTGATTGACAAAGTTCTCTAATCACTATCACTAAGTTACTAGAACTTCGTGATCAACTATAATATGCAAGGGATGAACAAGACAATTCCCGAGCTCTTCGCAATGCTAAAGGTTGCGGAGGTAGAAATCAAGAAAGAGCATCAAGTGTTGATGGTTAACAAGACCACTAGTTTCAAGAAAAAGGGCAAAGGGAAGAAAGGGGAACTTCAAGAAGAATAGCAAGCAAGTTGCTGGTCCCGGGAAGAAGCTCAAGTCTGGACCTAAGCCTGAAACTGAGTGCTTCTACTGCAAAGAAAATGGTCACTGGAAGCAAAACTGCCCCCAAACATTTGGCGGATAAGAAGGATGGCAAAGTGAACAAAGGTATATTTGATATACAGATTATTGATGTGTACTTTACTAGTGTTCATAGTAACCCCTAGGTATTTGATACCGGTCCAGTCGCTAATATTAGTAACTTGAAACGGGAGTTACAAAATGAACAGAGACTAGTTGAGGGTAAAGTGACGATGTGTGTTGGAAGAGATTCCAAGGTTGATAAGATTACCATCGCATACAACCTCTACCTTCGGGATTAGTGTTGAACCTAAATAAATGTTATTTGGTGTTTGCGTTGAGCATGAATATGATTGGACCATGTTTATTGCAATACGGTTATTCATTTAAGTCAGAGTTGTTCTGTTTACATGAATAATACCTTCTATGTTCATACACCCAATATAAATGGTTTATTGAATATCGATCGTATAGTGATGCACATATTCATAATATTGAAGCCAAAAGATGCAAAGTTAATAATGATAGTGCAACTTATTTGTGGCACTGTCGTTTAGGTCATATTGGTGTAAAGCGCATGAAGAAACTCCATGCTGATGGGCTTTTGGAATCACTTGATTATGAATCACTTGATACCTGCGAACCATGCCTCACGGGCAAGATGACTAAAACTCCGTTCTTCGGAACAATGGAGCGAGTCACTGACTTATTGGAAATAATACATACTGATTTATGCGGTCCGATGAGTGTTGAGGCTCGCGGCGGGTATTGTTATTTTCTGACCTTCACGGATCATTTGAGCAGATATGGGTATATCTACTTAATGAAACATAAGTCTGAAACATTTGGAAAGTTCAAAGAATTTCAGAATGAAGTGGAAAATCATCGTAACAAGAAAATCAAGTTTCTATGATCTGATCACGGAGGTGAATATTTGAGTTACGAGTTTTGGTCTTCATTTGAAACAATGTGGAATAGTTTCGCAACTCACGCGACCTAGAACACCACAGCGTAATGGTGTGTCCGAACGTCGTAACCGTACTTTATTAGATATGGTGCGATCTATGATGACTCCTGCCGATTTACCACTATTGTTTTGGGGTTATGCATTAGAGACGGATGCATTCATGTTTAATAGGGCACCGTCTAAATCCGTTGAGACGACACCGTATGAACTATGGTTTGGCAAGAAACCAAAGTTGTTGTTTCTCAAAGTTTGGGGTTGCGATGCTTATGTGAAAAAGGTTCAGCCTGATAAGCTTGAACCCAAATCGGAGAAGTGCGTCTTCAAAGGATACCCAAAAGAAGCTGTTGGGTATACCTTCTATTAAAGATCCGAAGGCAAGATCTTTGTTGCTAAGAATAGATCCTTCCTAGAGAGGGAGTTTCTCTTGAAAGAATTGAGTGGGAGGAAAGTAGAACTTGATGAGGTAATTGTACCTTCTCCCAAATTAGAAAGTAGTTCATCACATAAATCAGTTCCAGTGATACCTACACCAATTAGTGAGGAAGTTAATGATGATGATCATGAAACTTCAGGTCAAGTTACTACCGAACCTCGTAGGTCAACCAGAATACGTTCCGCACCAGAGTGGTACGATAATCTGATGGCAGCTGGAACTATATCGGTATTTCCTCGGAGAGGGAGGGATGATGCAGCACAGCGGCGATAGGTATTTCCCTTAGTTATGAAACCAAGGTTATCGAACCAGTAGGAGAACCAAGCAACACAACCTAAACAGCCCCTGCACACAAATAACGACACCTCGCAACCCGACGTGTTAAAGGGGTTGTCAATCCCTTTCGGGTAACGGCGCCAGAAATTGGTGTGTGCTGGTAAAAAGATTGTAATAGATTGGATAAATAGATCGCAAATAAAGTAAAGTGCAAAAAGTATTTTTGTATTTTTGGTTTAATAGATCTGAAAATAAAAGCAAGGAAAAAGTAGATCGCAAAGGCAAATATATGAGAAATAAGACCCGGGGGCCGTAGGTTCACTAGTGGCTTCTCTCAAGAAAAATAGCAAACAATGGGTAAATAAATTACTATTGGGCATTTGATAGAACTTCAAATAATTATGATGATATACAGGCAATGATCATTACATAGGCATCACGTCCAAGATTAGTAGACCGACACCTGCCTGCATCTACTACTATTACTCCACACATCGACCACTATCCAGCATGCATCTAGTGTATTAAGTTCATGGAAAACCGGAGTAATGCAATCAGAACGATGACATGATGTAGACAAGCTCCGTTTATCTATATGGTGGTAGATATAGATCTCGTCTTTTTATCCTTAGTAGCAACGATACATACGTGTCGGTTCCCTTTCTGTCACTGCGATCAAGCACCGTAAGATCGAACCCACTACCGGGCACCTCTTCCCATTGCAAGATAAATAGATCGAGTTGGCCAGACAAAACCCAAATATCGGAGAAGAAATACGATGCTATAAGAGATCATGCATTAAAGAGATTAAAGAAACTCAAATACTTTCATGGATATAAAAACATAGATCTGATCATAAACTCGAAGTTCATTGATCCCAACAAACACGTCGCAAAAGAGTTACATCATATGGATCTCCAAGAGACCATTGTATTAACAATCGAGAGCGAGAGATGAAGCCATCTAGCTACTAACTACGGACCCGAAGGTCTATAAAGAACTACTCACGCATCATCGGAGAGGCACCAATGGAAGTGGTGAACCCCTCCGTGATGGTGTTTAGATTGGATCTGGTGTTTCCGAACTCTGTGACGGCTGGATGAATATTTCGTCGAGTCCCCTAGGGTTTTGGGAATATTTTGGTATTTATAGAGCAAAGAGGCGGTCCGGGGGGCACTCGAGGTGGGAACAACCCACCGGGGAGGGCCTCCTGGCGCTCCCTGGTGGGTTGTGCCCCCCTCGGGGGCACCCCCAGGTGCAACCGGGTCCCATCTGCTTCCTTTTGGCCCATAAAAAATCATCGTAAAGTTTCATGGCATTTGGACTCCGTTTGCTATTGATTTCCTGCGATGTAAAAAACATGGAAAAAACAGGAGCTGGCACTGGGCACTATGTCAATAGGTTAGTACCAAAAAATGATATAAAATGACTATAAAATGATTATAAAACATCCAAGATTGATAATAAAACAACATGAGACAATCAAAAATTATAGATACGTTGAAGACGTATCAGCATCCCCAAGCTTAACTCCTATTCGTCCTCGAGTAGGTAAGTGATAAAAACCGAATTTTTGATGTGGAGTGTTGTTCATCAAGTCATATAATATTCTTTTCTTTATAACATGGACATTTGGACTTTTATGTGATTCAAAGCAATAGTCTAGTTTTGACATAATAATTTAGATACTCAAGCATATCAACAAGCAACCATGTCTTCCAAAATATTAGTGCTAAAATAAGTTATCCCTAGCCCATCATGCTCAAACATTGATCCATTCATGAAACACACTCGAATATTAACTACACCATGGGACAATCAAAAATTATAGATACGTTGGAGACGTATCATAATCCTATTCTGGAAGTCATGTTAGTAGACCATGACGAACCTACGAACTATGAGGAAGCGATGATGAGCCCAGATTCCGCGAAATGGCTTGAGGCCATGAAATCTGAGATGGGATCCATGTATGAGAACAAAGTATGTACTTTGGTTGACTTTCCCAATGATCGGCGAGCCATAGAGAATAAATGGATCTTCAAGAGGAAGATGGACGCTGATGGTAGTGTTACTATCTAGAAAGCTCGACTTGTCGCAAAAGGTTTTCGACAAGTTCAAGGTGTTTACTACGATGAGATTTTCTCACTCGTAGCGATGCTTAAGTCTGTTCGAATCATGTTAGCAATTACCGCATTTTATGATTATGAAATTTGGCAAATGGATGTCAAAACTGCATTCCTTAATGGATTTCTTAAAGAAGAGTTGTATATGATGCAACCTGAAGGTTTTGTCGATCCTAAAGGTGCTAACAAAGTGTGCAAGCTCCAGCGATCCATTTATGGACGGGTGCAAGCCTCTCGGAGTTGGAATATACGCTTTGATAGTGTGATCAAAGCATATGGTTTTATACAGACTTTTGGAGAAGCCTGTATTTACAAGAAAGTGAGTAGGAGCACTACAGCTTTTTGATAAGTATATGTGAATGACATATTGTTGATCAGAAATGTTGTAGAATTTTCTGGAAAGCATAAAGGAGTGTTTGAAAGGAGTTCTTCAAATAAATACCTCAATGAAGTTGCTTACATATTGAGCATCAAGATCTATAGAGATAGATCAAGACGCTTGATAAGATTTTTCAATGAGAACATACCTTGACAAGATTTTAAAGTAGTTCAAAATGGAACAGTCAAAGAGGTAGTTCTTGCTTGTGTTGCAAGGTGTGAAGTTGAGTAAGACTCAAAACCCGACCACGGCAGAATATAGAAAGAGAATGAAAGACATTCCCTATGCCTCAGTCATAGGTTCTGTAAAGTATGCCATGTTGTATACTAGACCTATTGTATACCTTGTCATGAGTTTGGCAAAGGGGTACAATAGTGATCCAGGATTAAGGAATGCAGTTTTGACATCCTGTTGCAATTGTAAATTACTATTGGGCAATTGATAGAACTTCAAATAATTATGATGATATACAGGCAATGATCATTACATAGGCATCACGTCCAAGATTAGTAGACCGACACCTGCCTGCATCTACTACTATTACTCCACACATCGACCACTATCCAGCATGCATCTAGTGTATTAAGTTCATGGAAAACCGGAGTAATGCAATCAGAACGATGACATGATGTAGACAAGCTCCGTTTATCTATATGGTGGTAGATATAGATCTCGTCTTTTTATCCTTAGTAGCAACGATACATACGTGTCGGTTCCCTTTCTGTCACTGGGATCAAGCACCGTAAGATCGAACCCACTACCGGGCACCTCTTCCCATTGCAAGATAAATAGATCGAGTTGGCCAGACAAAACCCAAATATCGGAGAAGAAATACGATGCTATAAGAGATCATGCATTAAAGAGATTAAAGAAACTCAAATACTTTCATGGATATAAAAACATAGATCTGATCATAAACTCGAAGTTCATTGATCCCAACAAACACGTCGCAAAAGAGTTACATCATATGGATCTCCAAGAGACCATTGTATTAACAATCGAGAGCGAGAGATGAAGCCATCTAGCTACTAACTACGGACCCGGAGGTCTATAAAGAACTACTCACGCATCATCGGAGAGGCACCAATGGAAGTGGTGAACCCCTCCGTGATGGTGTTTAGATTGGATCTGGTGTTTCCGAACTCTGTGACGGCTGGATGAATATTTCGTCGAGTCCCCTAGGGTTTTGGGAATATTTTGGTATTTATAGAGCAAAGAGGCGGTCCGGGGGGCACCCGAGGTGGGAACAACCCACCGGGGAGGGCCTCCTGGCGCTCCCTGGTGGGTTGTGCCCCCCTCGGGGGCACCCCCAGGTGCAACCGGGTCACATCTGCTTCCTTTTGGCCCATAAAAAATCATCGTAAAGTTTCATGGCATTTGGACTCCGTTTGCTATTGATTTCCTGCGATGTAAAAAACACGGAAAAAACAGGAGCTGGCACTGGGCACTATGTCAATAGGTTAGTACCAAAAAATGATATAAAATGACTATAAAATGATTATAAAACATCCAAGATTGATAATAAAACAACATGAGACAATCAAAAATTATAGATACGTTGAAGACGTATCAGCATCCCCAAGCTTAACTCCTATTCGTCCTCGAGTAGGTAAGTGATAAAAACCGAATTTTTGATGTGGAGTGTTGTTCATCAAGTCATATAATATTCTTTTCTTTATAACATGGACATTTGGACTTTTATGTGATTCAAAGCAATAGTCTAGTTTTGACATAATAGTTTAGATACTCAAGCATATCAACAAGCAACCATGTCTTCCAAAATATTAGTGCTAAAATAAGTTATCCCTAGCCCATCATGCTCAAACATTGATCCATTCATGAAACACACTCGAATATTAACTACACCATGGGACAATCAAAAATTATAGATACGTTGGAGACGTATCATAATCCTGTTCTGGAAGTCATGTTAGTAGACCATGACGAACCTACGAACTATGAGGAAGCGATGATGAGCCCAGATTCCGCGAAATGGCTTGAGGCCATGAAATCTGAGATGGGATCCATGTATGAGAACAAAGTATGTACTTTGGTTGACTTTCCCAATGATCGGCGAGCCATAGAGAATAAATGGATCTTCAAGAGGAAGATGGACGCTGATGGTAGTGTTACTATCTAGAAAGCTCGACTTGTCGCAAAAGGTTTTCGACAAGTTCAAGGTGTTTACTACGATGAGATTTTCTCACTCATAGTGATGCTTAAGTCTGTTCGAATCATGTTAGCAATTACCGCATTTTATGATTATGAAATTTGGCAAATGGATGTCAAAACTGCATTCCTTAATGGATTTCTTAAAGAAGAGTTGTATATGATGCAACCTGAAGGTTTTGTCGATCCTAAAGGTGCTAACAAAGTGTGCAAGCTCCAGCGATCCATTTATGGACGGGTGCAAGCCTCTCGGAGTTGGAATATACGCTTTGATAGTGTGATCAAAGCATATGGTTTTATACAGACTTTTGGAGAAGCCTGTATTTACAAGAAAGTGAGTAGGAGCACTACAGCTTTTTGATAAGTATATGTGAATGACATATTGTTGATCAGAAATGTTGTAGAATTTTCTGGAAAGCATAAAGGAGTGTTTGAAAGGAGTTCTTCAAATAAATACCTCAATGAAGTTGCTTACATATTGAGCATCAAGATCTATAGAGATAGATCAAGACGCTTGATAAGATTTTTCAATGAGAACATACCTTGACAAGATTTTAAAGTAGTTCAAAATGGAACAGTCAAAGAGGTAGTTCTTGCTCGTGTTGCAAGGTGTGAAGTTGAGTAAGACTCAAAACCCGACCACGGCAGAATATAGAAAGAGAATGAAAGACATTCCCTATGCCTCAGTCATAGGTTCTGTAAAGTATGCCATGTTGTATACTAGACCTATTGTATACCTTGTCATGAGTTTGGCAAAGGGGTACAATAGTGATCCAGGATTAAGGAATGCAGTTTTGACATCCTGTTGCAATTGTAAATTACTATTGGGCAATTGATAGAACTTCAAATAATTATGATGATATACAGGCAATGATCATTACATAGGCATCACGTCCAAGATTAGTAGACCGACACCTGCCTGCATCTACTACTATTACTCCACACATCGACCACTATCCAGCATGCATCTAGTGTATTAAGTTCATGGAAAACCGGAGTAATGCAATCAGAACGATGACATGATGTAGACAAGCTCCGTTTATCTATATGGTGGTAGATATAGATCTCGTCTTTTTATCCTTAGTAGCAACGATACATACGTGTCGGTTCCCTTTCTGTCACTGGGATCAAGCACCGTAAGATCGAACCCACTACCGGGCACCTCTTCCCATTGCAAGATAAATAGATCGAGTTGGCCAGACAAAACCCAAATATCGAAGAAGAAATACGATGCTATAAGAGATCATGCATTAAAGAGATTAAAGAAACTCAAATACTTTCATGGATATAAAAACATAGATCTGATCATAAACTCGAAGTTCATTGATCCCAACAAACACGTCGCAAAAGAGTTACATCATATGGATCTACAAGAGACCATTGTATTAACAATCGAGAGCGAGAGATGAAGCCATCTAGCTACTAACTACGGACCCGAAGGTCTATAAAGAACTACTCACGCATCATCGGAGAGGCACCAATGGAAGTGGTGAACCCCTCCGTGATGGTGTTTAGATTGGATCTGGTGTTTCCGAACTTTGTGACGGCTGGATGAATATTTCGTCGAGTCCCCTAGGGTTTTGGGAATATTTTGGTATTTATAGAGCAAAGAGGCGGTCCGGGGGGCACCCGAGGTGGGAACAACCCACCGGGGAGGGCCTCCTGGCGCTCCCTGGTGGGTTGTGCCCCCCTCGGGGGCACCCCCAGGTGCAACCGGGTCCCATCTGCTTCCTTTTGGCCCATAAAAAATCATCATAAAGTTTCATGGCATTTGGACTCCGTTTGCTATTGATTTCCTGCCATGTAAAAAACATGGAAAAAACAGGAGCTGGCACTGGGCACTATGTCAATAGGTTAGTACCAAAAAATGATATAAAATGACTATAAAATGATTATAAAACATCCAAGATTGATAATAAAACAACATGAGACAATCAAAAATTATAGATACGTTGAAGACGTATCAGCATCCCCAAGCTTAACTCCTATTCGTCCTCGAGTAGGTAAGTGATAAAAACCGAATTTTTGATGTGGAGTGTTGTTCATCAAGTCATATAATATTCTTTTCTTTATAACATGGACATTTGGACTTTTATGTGATTCAAAGCAATAGTCTAGTTTTGACATAATAATTTAGATACTCAAGCATATCAACAAGCAACCATGTCTTCCAAAATATTAGTGCTAAAATAAGTTATCAATAGCCCATCATGCTCAAACATTGATCCATTCATGAAACACACTCGAATATTAACTACACCATGGGACAATCAAAAATTATAGATACGTTGGAGACGTATCATAATCCTGTTCTGGAAGTCATGTTAGTAGACCATGACGAACCTACGAACTATGAGGAAGCGATGATGAGCCCAGATTCCGCGAAATGGCTTGAGGCCATGAAATCTGAGATGGGATCCATGTATGAGAACAAAGTATGTACTTTGGTTGACTTTCCCAATGATCGGCGAGCCATAGAGAATAAATGGATCTTCAAGAGGAAGATGGACGCTGATGGTAGTGTTACTATCTAGAAAGCTCGACTTGTCGCAAAAGGTTTTCGACAAGTTCAAGGTGTTTACTACGATGAGATTTTCTCACTCGTAGCGATGCTTAAGTCTGTTCGAATCATGTTAGCAATTACCGCATTTTATGATTATGAAATTTGGCAAATGGATGTCAAAACTGCATTCCTTAATGGATTTCTTAAAGAAGAGTTGTATATGATGCAACCTGAAGGTTTTGTCGATCCTAAAGGTGCTAACAAAGTGTGCAAGCTCCAGCGATCCATTTATGGACGGGTGCAAGCCTCTCGGAGTTGGAATATACGCTTTGATAGTGTGATCAAAGCATATGGTTTTATACAGACTTTTGGAGAAGCCTGTATTTACAAGAAAGTGAGTAGGAGCACTACAGCTTTTTGATAAGTATATGTGAATGACATATTGTTGATCAGAAATGTTGTAGAATTTTCTGGAAAGCATAAAGGAGTGTTTGAAAGGAGTTCTTCAAATAAATACCTCAATGAAGTTGCTTACATATTGAGCATCAAGATCTATAGAGATAGATCAAGACGCTTGATAAGATTTTTCAATGAGAACATACCTTGACAAGATTTTAAAGTAGTTCAAAATGGAACAGTCAAAGAGGTAGTTCTTGCTCGTGTTGCAAGGTGTGAAGTTGAGTAAGACTCAAAACCCGACCACGGCAGAATATAGAAAGAGAATGAAAGACATTCCCTATGCCTCAGTCATAGGTTCTGTAAAGTATGCCATGTTGTATACTAGACCTATTGTATACCTTGTCATGAGTTTGGCAAAGGGGTACAATAGTGATCCAGGATTAAGGAATGCAGTTTTGACATCCTGTTGCAATTGTAAATTACTATTGGGCAATTGATAGAACTTCAAATAATTATGATGATATACAGGCAATGATCATTACATAGGCATCACGTCCAAGATTAGTAGACCGACACCTGCCTGCATCTACTACTATTACTCCACACATCGACCACTATCCAGCATGCATCTAGTGTATTAAGTTCATGGAAAACCGGAGTAATGCAATCAGAACGATGACATGATGTAGACAAGCTCCGTTTATCTATATGGTGGTAGATATAGATCTCGTCTTTTTATCCTTAGTAGCAACGATACATACGTGTCGGTTCCCTTTCTGTCACTGGGATCAAGCACCGTAAGATCGAACCCACTACCGGGCACCTCTTCCCATTGCAAGATAAATAGATCGAGTTGGCCAGACAAAACCCAAATATCGGAGAAGAAATACGATGCTATAAGAGATCATGCATTAAAGAGATTAAAGAAACTCAAATACTTTCATGGATATAAAAACATAGATCTGATCATAAACTCGAAGTTCATTGATCCCAACAAACACGTCGCAAAAGAGTTACATCATATGGATCTCCAAGAGACCATTGTATTAACAATCGAAAGCGAGCGATGAAGCCATCTAGCTACTAACTACGGACCCGAAGGTCTATAAAGAACTACTCACGCATCATCGGAGAGGCACCAATGGAAGTGGTGAACCCCTCCGTGATGGTGTTTAGATTGGATCTGGTGTTTCCGAACTCTGTGACGGCTGGATGAATATTTCGTCGAGTCCCCTAGGGTTTTGGGAATATTTTGGTATTTATAGAGCAAAGAGGCGGTCCGGGGGGCACCCGAGGTGGGAACAACCCACCGGGGAGGGCCTCCTGGCGCTCCCTGGTGGGTTGTGCCCCCCTCGGGGGCACCCCCAGGTGCAACCGGGTCCCATCTGCTTCCTTTTGGCCCATAAAAAATCATCGTAAAGTTTCATGGCATTTGGACTCCGTTTGCTATTGATTTCCTGCGATGTAAAAAACATGGAAAAAACAAGAGCTGGCACTGGGCACTATGTCAATAGGTTAGTACCAAAAAATGATATAAAATGACTATAAAATGATTATAAAACATCCAAGATTGATAATAAAACAACATGAGACAATCAAAAATTATAGATACGTTGAAGACGTATCAGCATCCCCAAGCTTAACTCCTATTCGTCCTCGAGTAGGTAAGTGATAAAAACCGAATTTTTGATGTGGAGTGTTGTTCATCAAGTCATATAATATTCTTTTCTTTATAACATGGACATTTGGACTTTTATGTGATTCAAAGCAATAGTCTAGTTTTGACATAATAGTTTAGATACTCAAGCATATCAACAAGCAACCATGTCTTCCAAAATATTAGTGCTAAAATAAGTTATCCCTAGCCCATCATGCTCAAACATTGATCCATTCATGAAACACACTCGAATATTAACTACACCATGGGACAATCAAAAATTATAGATACGTTGGAGACGTATCATAATCCTGTTCTGGAAGTCATGTTAGTAGACCATGACGAACCTACGAACTATGAGGAAGCGATGATGAGCCCAGATTCCGCGAAATGGCTTGAGGCCATGAAATCTGAGATGGGATCCATGTATGAGAACAAAGTATGTACTTTGGTTGACTTTCCCAATGATCGGCGAGCCATAGAGAATAAATGGATCTTCAAGAGGAAGATGGACGCTGATGGTAGTGTTACTATCTAGAAAGCTCGACTTGTCGCAAAAGGTTTTCGACAAGTTCAAGGTGTTTACTACGATGAGATTTTCTCACTCATAGCGATGCTTAAGTCTGTTCGAATCATGTTAGCAATTACCGCATTTTATGATTATGAAATTTGGCAAATGGATGTCAAAACTGCATTCCTTAATGGATTTCTTAAAGAAGAGTTGTATATGATGCAACCTGAAGGTTTTGTCGATCCTAAAGGTGCTAACAAAGTGTGCAAGCTCCAGCGATCCATTTATGGACGGGTGCAAGCCTCTCGGAGTTGGAATATACGCTTTGATAGTGTGATCAAAGCATATGGTTTTATACAGACTTTTGGAGAAGCCTGTATTTACAAGAAAGTGAGTAGGAGCACTACAGCTTTTTGATAAGTATATGTGAATGACATATTGTTGATCAGAAATGTTGTAGAATTTTCTGGAAAGCATAAAGGAGTGTTTGAAAGGAGTTCTTCAAATAAATACCTCAATGAAGTTGCTTACATATTGAGCATCAAGATCTATAGAGATAGATCAAGACGCTTGATAAGATTTTTCAATGAGAACATACCTTGACAAGATTTTAAAGTAGTTCAAAATGGAACAGTCAAAGAGGTAGTTCTTGCTTGTGTTGCAAGGTGTGAAGTTGAGTAAGACTCAAAACCCGACCACGGCAGAATATAGAAAGAGAATGAAAGACATTCCCTATGCCTCAGTCATAGGTTCTGTAAAGTATGCCATGTTGTATACTAGACCTACCTTGTCATGAGTTTGGCAAAGGGGTACAATAGTGATCCAGGATTAAGGAATGCAGTTTTGACATCCTGTTGCAATTGTAAATTACTATTGGGCAATTGATAGAACTTCAAATAATTATGATGATATACAGGCAATGATCATTACATAGGCATCACGTCCAAGATTAGTAGACCGACACCTGCCTGCATCTACTACTATTACTCCACACATCGACCACTATCCAGCATGCATCTAGTGTATTAAGTTCATGGAAAACCGGAGTAATGCAATCAGAACGATGACATGATGTAGACAAGCTCCGTTTATCTATATGGTGGTAGATATAGATCTCGTCTTTTTATCCTTAGTAGCAACGATACATACGTGTCGGTTCCCTTTCTGTCACTGGGATCAAGCACCGTAAGATCGAACCCACTACCGGGCACCTCTTCCCATTGCAAGATAAATAGATCGAGTTGGCCAGACAAAACCCAAATATCGGAGAAGAAATACGATGCTATAAGAGATCATGCATTAAAGAGATTAAAGAAACTCAAATACTTTCATGGATATAAAAACATAGATCTGATCATAAACTCGAAGTTCATTGATCCCAACAAACACGTCGCAAAAGAGTTACATCATATGGATCTCCAAGAGACCATTGTATTAACAATCGAGAGCGAGAGATGAAGCCATCTAGCTACTAACTACGGACCCGAAGGTCTATAAAGAACTACTCACGCATCATCGGAGAGGCACCAATGGAAGTGGTGAACCCCTCCGTGATGGTGTTTAGATTGGATCTGGTGTTTCCGAACTTTGTGACGGCTGGATGAATATTTCGTCGAGTCCCCTAGGGTTTTGGGAATATTTTGGTATTTATAGAGCAAAGAGGCGGTCCGGGGGGCACCCGAGGTGGGAACAACCCACCGGGGAGGGCCTCCTGGCGCTCCCTGGTGGGTTGTGCCCCCCTCGGGGGCACCCCCAGGTGCAACCGGGTCCCATCTGCTTCCTTTTGGCCCATAAAAAATCATCATAAAGTTTCATGGCATTTGGACTCCGTTTGCTATTGATTTCCTGCCATGTAAAAAACATGGAAAAAACAGGAGCTGGCACTGGGCACTATGTCAATAGGTTAGTACCAAAAAATGATATAAAATGACTATAAAATGATTATAAAACATCCAAGATTGATAATAAAACAACATGAGACAATCAAAAATTATAGATACGTTGAAGACGTATCAGCATCCCCAAGCTTAACTCCTATTCGTCCTCGAGTAGGTAAGTGATAAAAACCGAATTTTTGATGTGGAGTGTTGTTCATCAAGTCATATAATATTCTTTTCTTTATAACATGGACATTTGGACTTTTATGTGATTCAAAGCAATAGTCTAGTTTTGACATAATAATTTAGATACTCAAGCATATCAACAAGCAACCATGTCTTCCAAAATATTAGTGCTAAAATAAGTTATCAATAGCCCATCATGCTCAAACATTGATCCATTCATGAAACACACTCGAATATTAACTACACCATGGGACAATCAAAAATTATAGATACGTTGGAGACGTATCATAATCCTGTTCTGGAAGTCATGTTAGTAGACCATGACGAACCTACAAACTATGAGGAAGCGATGATGAGCCCAGATTCCGCGAAATGGCTTGAGGCCATGAAATCTGAGATGGGATCCATGTATGAGAACAAAGTATGTACTTTGGTTGACTTTCCCAATGATCGGCGAGCCATAGAGAATAAATGGATCTTCAAGAGGAAGATGGACGCTGATGGTAGTGTTACTATCTAGAAAGCTCGACTTGTCGCAAAAGGTTTTCGACAAGTTCAAGGTGTTTACTACGATGAGATTTTCTCACTCGTAGCGATGCTTAAGTCTGTTCGAATCATGTTAGCAATTACCGCATTTTATGATTATGAAATTTGGCAAATGGATGTCAAAACTGCATTCCTTAATGGATTTCTTAAAGAAGAGTTGTATATGATGCAACCTGAAGGTTTTGTCGATCCTAAAGGTGCTAACAAAGTGTGCAAGCTCCAGCGATCCATTTATGGACGGGTGCAAGCCTCTCGGAGTTGGAATATACGCTTTGATAGTGTGATCAAAGCATATGGTTTTATACAGACTTTTGGAGAAGCCTGTATTTACAAGAAAGTGAGTAGGAGCACTACAGCTTTTTGATAAGTATATGTGAATGACATATTGTTGATCAGAAATGTTGTAGAATTTTCTGGAAAGCATAAAGGAGTGTTTTAAAGGAGTTCTTCAAATAAATACCTCAATGAAGTTGCTTACATATTGAGCATCAAGATCTATAGAGATAGATCAAGACGCTTGATAAGATTTTTCAATGAGAACATACCTTGACAAGATTTTAAAGTAGTTCAAAATGGAACAGTCAAAGAGGTAGTTCTTGCTTGTGTTGCAAGGTGTGAAGTTGAGTAAGACTCAAAACCCGACCACGGCAGAATATAGAAAGAGAATGAAAGACATTCCCTATGCCTCAGTCATAGGTTCTGTAAAGTATGCCATGTTGTATACTAGACCTATTGTATACCTTGTCATGAGTTTGGCAAAGGGGTACAATAGTGATCCAGGAGTAGATCACTTGACAGCAGTCAAAATTATCCTTAGAGGACTAAGGAAATATTTCTCGGTTATGGAGGTGATAAAGAGTTCATCGTAAAGAGTTACATCGATGCAAGCTTTAACACCGATCTGGATGACTCTAAGTCTCAATCTGGATAAATATTGAAAGTGGGAGCAATTAGCTAGAGTATCTCCATGCAAAGCATTGTAGATATGGAAATTTTCAAAATACATATGGATCTGAATGTGGCAGACCCGTTGACTAAACTTCTCTCACATGCAAAACATGATCACACCTTAGTACTCTTTGGATGTTAATCACATGGCGATGTGAACTAGATTATTGACTCTAGTAAACCCTTTGGGTGTTAGTCACATGGCGATGTGAACTATGGGTGTTAATCACATGGTGATGTGAACTATTGGTGTTAAATCACATGGCAATGTGAACTAGATTATTGACTCTAGTGCAAGTGGGAGACTGAAGGAAATATGCCCTGGAGGCAATAATAAAGTTGTTATTTTATATTTCCTTATATCATGATAAATGTTTATTATTCATGCTAAAATTGTATTAACCGGAAACTTGATACATGTGTGGATACATAGACAAAACACTGTGTCCCTAGTAAGCCTCTACTAGACTAGCTCGTTAATCAAAGATCGTTAAGTTTCCTAACCATGGACATGAGTTGTCATTCGATAATGGGATCGGATAATTAGGAGAATGATGTGATGGACAAGACCCATCCGTTAGCTTAGCATTATGATCGTTTAGTTTTATTGCTATTGCTTTCTTCATGAATTACACATATTCCTCTGACTATGAGATTATGCAACTCCCGAATACCGGAGGAACACCTTGTGTGCTATCAAACGTCACAATATAACTGGGTGATTATAAAGATGCTCTACAGGTGTCTCCGAAGGTGTTTGTTGGGTTGGCATAGATCAAGATTAGGATTTGTCACTCCGAGTATCGGAGAGGTATCTCTGGGCCCTCTCGGTAATGCACATCATAAAAAGCCTTGCAAGCAATGTGAATAATGAGTTAGTTGCGGGATGATGCATTACGGAACAAGTAAAGAGACTTGCTAGTAACGAGATTGAACTAGGTATGGAGATACCGACGATTGAATCTCGGGCAAGTAACATATCGATGAAAAAGGGAATAACGTATGTTGTCATAACGGTTTGACCGATAAAGATCTTCGTAGAATATGTGGGAACCAATATGTGTTGGGAAACGCAGTAATTTCAAAAAACATCCTACGCAGACGCAAGTTCTATCATGGTGATGCATAGCAACGAGAGGGGAGAGTGTGTCTACGTACCCTCGTAGACCGAAAGCGGAAGCATTTTATCAACACAGTTGATGTAGTCGTACACCTTCACGGTCCGTCCCGATCAAGTACCGAACGTACGGCACCTCCGCGTTCAGCACAAGTTCAGCTCAATGATGTCCTCGCCTTCTTGATCCAGCAAGACGGGCGAAGTAGTGACGGTGTTGGTGAACAACAATCTTCGCAGGGCTTTGCCTAAGCACTACGAAAACTATGACGGAGGATAAACTAGAGGGGACGGGGTTGCCGGCACATGGCTTGGTGTTTCTTGATGTGTCTTGGGTGCTAGACCTACCCCTCTATTTATATGTTGAGCCTTGGGGTCGAAACTTGGAGTAAAAGCTTACACAAAGTCGGTTTCACCCGAAAGGCAAGAGTCCTTCTCGGGTTCCAGGACAAGACGCCAGGGATCCCAGTGTCTAGACCCAGACGCCATGGACCCTAGCGTCTGGCCCCTGGACTCCGCAAAACTTCCTTTTGCTCTTTCCAAAAACCTTGTGGCTTTCCCCTTTGGCCCAAATAAAGTGTTCTCGTACCCAAACATTTCGGGAAACATCCAGAACCCCTTCCTGTGAATTTCGGAACCCTTCCGGAGACCAAACACTATTATCCCATATATCAATATTTATCTTCGGACCATTCCGGAGTTCCTCGTCATGTCCGTGATCTCATCCGGGACTCCGAACAACATTCGGTCACCAACATACATAACTCATATAGTACTATATCGTCAACGAATGTTAAGCGTGCGGACCCTACGGGTTCGAGAACTATGTAGACATGACCGAGACACCTCTCTGGTCAATAACCAATAGCGGAACCTGGATGCCCATATTGGCTCCTACATATTCTACGAAGATCTTTATCGGTCGAACCGCATAACAACATACGTTTTTCCCTTTGTCATCGGTATGTTACTTGCCCGAGATTCGATCGTCGGTATCTCAATACCTAGTTCAATCTTGTTACCGACAAGTCTCTTTACTCGTTCAGTAATGCATCATCCCACAACTAACTCATTAGTCACATTGCTTGCAAGGCTCATAGTGATGTACATTACCGAGAGGGCCCAGAGATACCTCTCCGATAAACGGAGTGACAAATCCTAATCTCGATCTATGCCAACTCAACAAACACCATCGGAGACACCTGTAGAGCATCTTTATAATAACCCAGTTACGTTGTGACGTTTGATAGCACACAAGGTGTTCCTCCAGTATTCGGGGGTTGCATAATCTCATAGTCTGAGGAACATGTATAAGTCATGAAGAAAGCAGTAGCAATGAAACTGTAACGGTCATAATGCTAAGCTAACGAATGGGTCTTGTCCATCACATCATTCTCCTAATGATGTGATCCCGTTCATCCAATGACAACACATATCTATGGTTAGGAAACATTACCATCTTTGATAAACGAGCTAGTCAAGTAGAGGCATACTAGGGACACTTTGTTTTGTCTATGTATTCACACATGTACTAAGTTTCTGGTTAATACAATTCTAGCATGAATAATAAACATTTATTATGAAATAAGGAAATAAATAATAACTTTATTATTGCCTATAGGGCATATTTCCTTCAATATGAGCATCCAGGTTCCGCTATTGGTTATTGACCGGAGAGGTGTCTCGGTCATGTCTACATAGTTCTTGAACCCGTAGGGTCCGCACGCTTAACGTTCGATTATGATTTGTATTTATGAGTTATGTGTTTTGGTGACCGAAGTTTGTTCGGAGTCCTGGATGAGATCATGGACATGACAAGGAGTCTCGAAATGGTCAAGAGGTAAAGATTGATATATTGGAAGGTAGTATTCGGACACCGAAAGGGTTCCGGAGTGTATCGGGTACATACCGGAGTACCGGAGGGGTTGCCGGAACCCCCGGAGGGAAAGATATGGGCCATAGGAGGGAGGCTAGCCCACAAGGGGCTGGTGCGCCCCCCACAAGGGAGGAGGCCGAATTGGACTAGGGAAGGGGGCTCCACCCCCTTTCCTTCTCCTACTCCCTCTCCTTCCCCTTTTCCCCCTCCGGTAGAAGGAAAAAAAGGGGGGTCGAATCCTACTAGGACTGGAGTCCTAGTAGGACTCCCCTCTCCTTGGCGCACCCCTTGTGGCTGGCCTCGTCCCCTCATACTTTATATACGGGGGCAAGGGGGCACCCCAAAGCACATCAATTGTTCTCTTAGCCGTTTGCGGCGCCCCCCTCCATAGTTTACTCCTCCGATCATAGCATCGTAGTGCTTAGGCGAAGCCCTGCGCGGATCACATCACCATCACTGTCACCACGCCGTTGTGCTGACGGAACTCTCCATCGCGCCATTTTATAAAAAAAAACCTCTATTTTCTGTAAATTAACCCGCAGTGCACGTTTAAGTCACAACCGAACCATTTTTTTGCATTTTCTCACAAAAAACCCCTGATGTTTCAGCTAATCAACCCGCCATCCATATTTAAATCAGCCCGATCGTTTCTTTTCATTTTAATAGAAACCCCCCTTACTTTTTGGTTAATCAATCCATAGTTTATCTAAAACAAAATTATCCATATCATTTAAACTGTAACTCCGATTTTAACATGTCATATATGAAATTTGATTACAAAAATTTGTAGAATCTAAATATGATATTATTTTTAGTTGTTAAATATTTCTAAAATATTATTTTAGGTGCAAACTTAATCTATAGTGCACGTTCGGTTTTTCTTTCGTACCGGAGGCAATCTGAATTATAAATAAACACCCACTAAAACCAGATTGGGAGGAAATAAAATATCAATAACCACGCATGCACACCTCTGAAAAACCTTGCGGGGAAAACAACATATTTCTCATCTTATTCTGAGCTAGTGCGAGAGAGAGAGAGAGAGAGAGAGAGAGAGAGAGAGGGAGAGAGAGAGGGGGGGAGAGAGACGCCTTAGAACTAACCACATTCAAACACATTTTCGTTGTGTGAATATTGAGGCTACCGTCGACAATACAAATGTGATGCCATGTGAAAATAAATTATGTGGACCTATTAGGGTCTTGTTATTGGGTTAAGAGTGTGTGTTATTTTTTCTCTCGTTGCAACGCACGGACTCTTTTGCTAGTATGTGAAGAAATAAACATGTCCAAAACTGAACTCACTCCAACCTCCTCAGAAGACTGCCTAATTGAATAGAAACTTCAAATTATTTCCTAGTGTGACAAAGCATGGTAATATCAATCATCAAGATTTTTCTATGAAGGATATAGGTCTTATCTAATTTCTATCTTTATATAGTATTTCCTAGAAAAGTAATAATGCATGTTTCATTCAAACAAATGTAGATAATGCATGTTTCATTCAAACAAATGTAGATAATGCAAATATAAGATCAACATGGTCAAGTGGGTGCTTACCTAGCTCAGGAAAGTCAACAAAATATTCCGGTCCTGAGAAATTCCGCCTAGTCATTGTTTTCTAATCGACAAAAAAGTAATAAAACAACTGAATAAATACCCAATAGTCCATAGGAACCCTAATGTTATTAAAAATGCTACGGTTGGATAGGTTTTTATTTATGATGAATTTATAAAAAAGGATTCATGGCATTTAGTGGATTTGCGGTTTAAGAGATATTAATTACATCTAGTAGTTAAAAGAAATTTTCCAGCAACCTCCTTCCCCCTTGGACCTCTCTACTCCTCTGACCGCTTCTGATTCCTTCGGGGAATTGATCATTGTTATGTTTATCCTCCGTTCCTCCAATTAGAATTTTGTTTATTGGTGTCCTAGATTTTAAGCGTGCATGTCAAATTTTAGAGTGTTTTGAGTTAATTTGATTGCTAGTATGATCACACAAGTGTTTCCTACACTTTTATTGGATAATATTATTATTGTATGCATTTAAAAACAAAATACATGTAAAATGGATCACAAGTTGAAGAGTCACTTTCTCATGCGAAAGTTCATCCTCACGGAGAGATAGAGAGACTGAGAGACAATGGCTTCCATGAACCTAAAGAAAAAGACAATGGCTTCCATGAGCACAGCCCCACCCACTTTCGCAAAAAAAATTCACAGCCCCACCCCGCCTCGTCAAGACTGGACTATGAGGGAGGCCAAGAAAGTTTCTACTACGACCCCGCAAAAAAAAGTTTCTACTACGACAAGATGTCTACAATGAAATGAAACTGACGAAGTGGGTGGATGAATGTTTCCCTTCTTACATAGTTCGGGAAGTTACGGCCACTTTGCTACTCTTCTCACCAATGCATGTTTGCATGACTTTGCCGAGAAGAAAGTACTCATTTATGGTCAAGGTGTTTTTCGTCAAGTGTGCACCAACGATGTGGGAACCATTCCTTATTTATATGACAGGTTACCAAATGGACATAAGCACATGTTTTAGTCAAAAGTTCAAGCTGTCGTGTGGCTTGTAGCAACCCTAATCCTGCATGTCTAAAATTATATCGTCAAAGAATTACAATGATCAAGTACAAGATGTAATTCACTGAATTCGAAGTGAACTCGACGAGCTGAAAGATGGACGGTCTAGAGGAGATGTCTACATCGGATCTAATCTGCTAGGTTAATCCGATGGATCTTGGGGCTTCAGGTGCTTTTGGCTCCGATCGAAGATGTCCTTTGACTCGTGGGGATTGCCTATTTATTGTTGGTTAATTGGTTGGTTGTTCTGGTCGTCTCCGTCTTGGTCTCGTTCGTATTTGCCTTCTCCTCGAAGTCCTTGTACTCTTGACTCCTGAGGACTTCTTATATGGAAACCGGGGGTTGGCATGTACGCGAAGGTTAGTGCTACGGGCCCAGGCCCTCTTCGCCATGTTTATCTGGGCCTGGGAGGCCCAAATAGCTCAGTCGTGATACGGGAGTGGGGGTCTGGCATTGTGGCAGGGGTGTAGCTATGTATCGCGTTTACGCGACACATAGCAGGCACTCGCCTACAATGAGCATTCACTTTTTTTTCTTTTGCTCATATTTTCAAAATGAATACATATATTGAAAAACTTATATTCCCTCCATCCCAAAATTCTTGTCTTAAATTTGTCTAAATATGGATGTATCAAGTCATGATTTAGTATTAGATATATCCGTATCTAGACAAATCTAAGACAAGAATTTTGGGACGGAGTGAGTATTTACTTAACGAAAATTAAAAATCACAATCTAAAAAATATTAACAGTGTAAAACTTGTGTTAGTGTAATTTCACAAAAATGATGATAGCATTCAAAAGAATGTTCACGCATTCAAAAAAATGTGCATAACATTTTAAAAAATGTTTTGGGCCATTCAGAAAATGTATGTTACATTTAAAAAACACGCATTAAAATTTTACATTTTAAAAAAATATTTATACAATGTAAAAATGGTCTTAAAATTGCTTTGACGTGTATTTAAAAATGTTTAACATCCCTCAAAAAATATTTTATATGTATACCAAAAATATACAATGTGTATGAAAAAATAGACATCAAACCATGTATTTGAATATACTTTTTACTGATCATGTATTTGAAAAATGTTAAACATGTGTAAAAAAATATTTCCAACGTAAATGAAAAAATTAGACATGTGTTAAAAAAGAAAAAGAAAACCGAAGAAAGAAACAAGAGAAAATCTAAAAACCAAAGACAAGGGAAAAGGAAAACATGAATTAACAATAGAAAACTCTAAAAATAAATAAACAGATGCAAAACAGTGAAAAAACGATTAAAATCACAGAAAAAGGTCTCGCGCAGCTATAGTATTTTAGTCGGCCCAGTAGCCTCGGCGCTGTAGGCGAGACATAATACGTCTCGGTACGAGCGACACATAGCTCCGACCCTCTGGCAGGCAGATGGCAGCAGCTGTACCGCGGAGTCCATGGTGGGCGAAGCGCTGGAGCAGGCACCGAGTCCTAGCAGGTAGCCGGCGGCGCCGCCCGCCCCCCACCCCCCTGCGTCTCCGCCGCTACCTGTGGACCTCCCCCGCGGAAACCTTCTCCAACATCCTCGTGTAGACCTGGGGCTCTGTCGCTCTGACCCTCTCCGGTGACAAGTCTTTTCTGGAGCTCCTCCCCGGACTCTTCATCGATGGTATGCTTCGCTACCGACTGCTATAGTAGAACATCTCCTCACTCTCATATCTAAGTCAGAAACTAATACCTGCGGTAGTTAATTACTCCCTCTGTTCATTTTTGTAAGACTTTTTAGACATTTAAGACAACACCTAAAACAGTTTAATTTCAGCTGTCCTAAACGACTTATAAAAGTGAACAGAGGGAATAGTATAGACCGCAACCAGTACGAATGACTTTATTAGAAGGGTCTAATTCGACAGACTTTTGCTCATGGAACCATGAACTGTGGCAGCTCTTAATTGTCAGTACTTTGAAGAACAAATAGCTTTTCTAATTTTTTGTTTGAATTCTAATTCCTATGGATCTTGTTACTGCAGCACCCTTGATTCGTAGGTATTAGCAAAGGACAAGTTTGCAAGTTTCCTTTGTGTGCCCTTCCATAGCAAAAACGTATAAAAATCAATGTCCCACCAACAGCTCCTTTCTTTGTTTCTACTAAAAGCGCGATACGGTGTCAGTGGTAGGGTCGCATATATTTAGCACTAGAAGTATGTTACTCGGATTCCTCTGTTTTCTACGTACATGAATTCCTGTCAAATTCTGTTGGCTTCCTTATTATTGCCTTGCTAGAATCTTGTGAATAAACAAAATGACCTATATATTTCCGTTTGATGTGTATGACCAATACTCCTTGACCAGCTCGTGGAAGAAAGATCCTTTGGTTTCCATTAGGTTTGTAGGTCTGTCGTACTCCATTATTTTCCCTGAAAGATTATATGCATCATTAGTACGGACTATGGAAACATATGATGCAGTCCTATCTTAGAAAAATGTTTTTGCAAGACTAAAATAATACAATGAAAAAAGGCAGGTCACTGTATGAAACTAGTGAAGTTAGCATCCACTAATTGGTGTAAAAAAAAAGCTTGAGTAGTGTTGGGGAAAAAGGATCCACAGTGCATTTTGGTTCCGAGTATGATTTATATTCCGTATTAATTTTGTGCCCTTCAATAAGACTAACAATAAGCGAATCACTGTAGCTCTATTATGTTGGTGATATAGGAAAGCATACCGTCGCTCATTGCAAGTACCATGTCACAGTCCATAACTGTCGGTATACGGTGTGCCACTGTAATAACGGTGCATTGTTTGAATTCTTTTCGGATAGTCTTCTGAAGAACAACATCTGTTCCATTGTCTATAGAGGCTGTGGCTTCATCAAGAACTAAGATACGACACCTTCTCAAAAGTGCGCGCCCCAAACAGAAGAGCTGCCTTTGGCCCATGCTCCAGTTCGACCCGTCTTCCGCGACTGTATGACAATGATCTTGATCAGTAATATGGACCATTACACAGTTTCAGAAATTGAGCTAGCAAACAGATATATCTAGTGCGCCTAGGACTACTGACGGAAAATTGAGTAGCACGCGTATGTTCATCCTATTTTGAACTTTGAAATGGCTGAGGTATAGCTTGCTATTTTCGCAGTTTCTTAGGAACAGAAAAAATGAACTCCGGAAACTAAAGCGCATATGCAGATGGAATTTCCTACCAAGTGAATCCAATCCCTGTTCTTTCTCCTGGACAGCTTCGAGAAGTTGACATTTATCAAGAACCTGCAACAGAATAGAAGGTAAGACAACTATGGTGATTCCTTTTAAGATGTGCAAGGGACATAAAAGGAGAATGGTAACTTGTCATCTGAGATGCCCTTAATTCAGTTCGACAACGTGGTGAAATTTCTGAAACTGTTATATATATTACCTTGATAACTGAGCTAAATTGCCATGGTTAAGTCATCTGATGATTGAATAAGATAAGAAAAGCAACATAAAAATTTATGTATCAATACATATATTACCTCCCATATTTGTTGGTCTGAGAATTGCCCAAGAGGATCTAGATTATATCTTACAGTGCCCTGAAAAAGTGTCGGATCTTGTGGGATGATGCCCAAACGTGAACGCAGGTCATGTAAGCCGATAGAAGTGATGTCCAAAGAGTCAATAATTATTTTCCCTCCAGATGGTTCGACAAGACGAAACAATGCACCAATTAACGTTGTTTTCCCACTTCCTGTTCGACCAACTATACCAATTTTATCTCCACCTTCAAACTTGCAACTGATTCCATGCAGTACAAGGGGAGCATCCTTTCTGTACCTAATCTGTCAAACAAAATGTTTATACCACAATCTGTTACAATTAATCCTAAAGGTTTTCATATATGTTTATATTTTTGATTCATTACCTTCAAATCTCTAATCTCCACACTACCAATTTGAGGCCAATCCGGTGCCGGCCGGTTTTCTTCGATGACTTCTGCTGCTTCATTTTTTATGTCCATGTACTGGTTCACCCGTTCCACGGATATTATTTGATTCGCAAAGGTGCATTGCTTTCTAATAGAGGAAACGAAAGACATATTTAGGGAAAGACCATACGACAATGCCATTCCCACAAAACCTGCAGGAATAAAAGTAATTAGTTTCTTGATTGTAATGTTGATCCCTTCATAACAAATGCTTTTGGTGCTTGTGCTTAGCACAAGCTACTCACCAGGGCTAAAAGTTCCTGGAGGAAGAACTATGAGAAATGCAGAAAAAGAAAGGACTGCAGCACTCATTATTTCAAGGCGTTGAATCAGCCATTCTGTTGCTGCAAAGTTGTAGAAGTATGGGATAGCATTCTTGTCAACAAGATCAGAATTTTTATCAAAGAAACGATCTTCTTCCTCAAAGGCCCTTATGGTTATAGCCCCTGAAATCGATTCGCCTAGGTGATTTGCTAGAGCGGACTTGGTAGTGCCATTGATCCGCATAAGTTCCTTAGCAGAGGCTAAGTAATACCTCTGCATGGCAAAAAAAAAGGAGAAAAAAACATGACAGATCATCGGAAATCGTCAATGGAAAACGGTTAACTAATTCACCCTTGGATGAAAAAAGGCAACAGAATACATCTGCTGGTGAATGAAATAATTACTGCCAAATATAACTGTAACAAAACCAGTTACCTGTAGCCTAACTGACAAAACTATCATTGGCACGGACACAAATAAAACTTGCCATGTAACAACAGCCAATACCCCCAGATTACTGTATCCATTCAAGCTGGCACTAAGGCTAAACATGAACGCGAATGGGACATCAAGGTCGACAGTACTCAAATCGGAAGAGACCTGCATTACAAGGGAAAACAGAGCTGGCCCATCATTAAAAACGTCAGAATGTGAAACAGAATTTCAAATTTATTATCATATTTGCCATCTAATCAAGAATTCTTACCCGGCTAAGGACCCGTCCTAGAGGAGTAGAATCATAAAAGGACATCGGTGCACGGAACAACGAGTCAAGTAACTGGGAAAACAAGGATCTCGATGTCTGGACCCCGAGAACAACAACCGATAGACATCTTGATAGCAAAAACAGCATCGTGCAAAGTCCGATAACAATGTACACCGTGATTAGCCTCAGTGTACTGACACGGGGATCTTGGACATTCGCCGCCATCCAAGAGTTCTGTGCTATTTGCCCCGCTAAGAAGATCATGTGAGAAATGACACACAGAGAGGCATACATGAAGCCTCTGTTCTGGCGCAGGTAAATCATGTAGGGCTTAAGTCCAGTGTCTCCTGTCTCTCTTTCCTCTTCCTTGATCAGTTGGTGTGCTGGTGATGGCTTCTCAGACTTTGTGTATCCACTTCCATAGATATTATGCTTCTCCTTTGTTGATGTTCCGTTTGCTCTGTGAGGAGCAACATTGTTATCAACATCTGAAACCCCAATAGTATCCTTATGGGCATTTACAAGGTCTTTGAATTCTTGACAGTCAGCGAATAGATCTCGATAAGGTGCCGACCGAATAACCTCCCCGTCTGACATCAGCTGTTAAAAATTGCCACTAATTTAGATGATAACACGAACAAAAACTTACAGAGAGACCATTATAGATATGTGTGTGAAAGAGAGACCAGAATGGAGTCGAAGACGGGTAGAAAATCGACTTGGTGGGTAACCAAAAGAACAGTCTTGTCTGAAAGAGCGCCCATGACATATTCCTGCATCTCACACATAAGTCAATAGCAACTTAATTTACACAACAGTTTGCTACTAAAATCGTTAAGCACTCTGCAAACCTTGTGATAATGGTGACCCTTACATTGAAGAGGCTGGTTGCTGTATGGGCATCGACGGCGCTGAAAGGGTCATCGAGGAGATAGACATCTGCGTCTTGGTACAGCGCACGAGCAAGCTGAAGGCGCTGCTTCTGACCGCCACTGAGGTTCACTCCCCTCTCCCCGATCTGAGTATCGTCTCCATATGGCAACATCTCGAGGTCCTTCACCAGCGAGCACCTCACGAGTGTTTCCTGGTATCTTTGGCTGTCCATACGACACCCGAAGAGGATATTCTCCTGCACGGTTCCTGTTTGGATCCATGCGTTCTGTGACACATATGCTATTTTCCCGCAGACTTGAACCTGATGAACATTTTACACATGATTGAAGCTTATTGTCACATCGATCGTAGCCTTATGAACTGATAAATCTTTTCTTTTCCATTTGATAAACCTAGGTCCTCAACTGAAAATATAAAAATGAAGAGTTGTTACTGAAATGCATTATTACCGTGCCTTGAGTTCTCGGGACCTCTCCGAGTATCGCAGCCAAAAGCGTCGACTTTCCTGACCCAACCTCTCCACAAATGGCAACCTTCTCCCCTGCTTTAACCACCAAATTTACATCCTTCAGATTAAGTTTTGATGGATCTTCGCACCACGAGAACCCGCACGAGTTCATCGCTACCGGGTAACCGATGCCCACAGAGGAGCATTTCTCCTTAGCTCGTCCATTCAGCTCAGGTGCACCTAGAAACTTCTCTATCCGAGTGAAAGCAACCTTAGCCTGCACCACGACTCCAAGAACCTCCGGTATGGCCCGAATGGGGTCCTGCACCAGGCGCAGGGTAGCGATGAAGGTGAAGACGTTGCTGGCGTCAAGAGGGATCTCCAGAAAGTAGCATGTCAGAAATGTCGCCGCCGAGACCCAGACAGGCGATGACCAGAAGAGGACGCTGTTGTACGCCCTGCTAAGCTGGAACGCCGACAGCCACCTGTACTCGACCTCCCTCAGCTCCTCAATGGCCTTCCTGAAGTGAGCTTCCCACGCATAGAGCTTCAACACCTTCATGTGCACCAGTGACTCGGACATGGCCTTCAACCTCGCGTCCGTCGCCTCCATCAGCTTGCTCTGGAACCTGTGCTGCAGCTTGGCCAACGGAGCGTTGCAGAGCACGGTGATGACGACGACGACCAGGGACGAGACCATGGCGGCGCCGACCGCGCTGTAAAGGATCGCCAGAGCGATGCAGAGCTGGACGACCGTCGTCCATGTCTGGTGGAACCAGTACGGGAACTCCCCGACCCGGTACGCGTCGACGGTGAGGTAGTTCATGATCTGCCCGGAGGAGTGCGCCATCTTCGCCGAGCTCGATAGCTTCTGCTGCTTCCTGTAGATGGCCGCCGAGAGGAGTGACCTCACCTGGAGCCCTAGCCTCCGCGTGCGGAAGTACCACTGCCTCTGCGACAGCGACTCGCAACATTTGCAGATGAACATGAGCGTGGCCAGGGTATAGCCTTCATGCTTGGAATCAGGGGTCACTTTCCCGGTTGACAGGTTGATGAATGCCCTCAGAAGCAGCGGGCCTGTGGACAAGGTGAGCACCTTGAGCAGGGCGAAGAGACCCGAGACCATGATCCCGCACTTGTGATGAGAAACGATAGCCCACAGGATTGATGGTGGTGTGCCATCATGTGACGTCTGCTTCTTCTTGTTGTTGTTCAGCTTCTCCAAGAACATCGAGTACTGGCTCTGTGCCCGGTCTGCCGCGCCTAATAGCGGCATGTCTTTGTCGTCGAGGGGCTTCTGGTAGCCCGTCTTCATCAGAGGGTTGAGCCACCAGAATGTCATCTGGCTCAACATACCAGCTCTGGCAAAGGGAGTCACCTTCTGGTGGGTGCTCTCTGAAGATTCATCAACTACCTCCTCACTGTCAGCTGTATCAGCAGTCTTCAGTGGCTTGTATAATCCTTCATCTTCATGTCCCTCTTCGTCATGGCTGCTCTGGATGCTGTAGATGAGAAACATAACTGCGCCTGGCAGGGACAGGAGATCCAAGCAGTCCTTGACAGTGACCGTCTTCTCCGCAACAATGGCGACAACCGAGGAACAGGAGACGAACACCGCATAGACGGTCAGCAAGACCGACCATGACCGAGCGAACGCCGGCCCGAGGAACCGGCTCCCGGCGGAGAAAGCGAAGCCGGCAAGGAGCAGGCTAAATCCCTGGGACAGCGTCACAAACCACCAGTGCGGCAGGTAAGTAGAGGCATCTGGATTGTTGTCGAAGTAGCTCCCCAGCAGCATCCAGAGTCCTAGGACGAGGTGGAACAACCCCAAGCAGCCATTGAACGACACGGCTGCCAGCTGCAGCGGCGAACAGGGCCTGAGAAGCCGCCGGTGTGCAGAGGATGCTCTGCTCTCGGGGAGTCGGACGACGAACCGGGGCAGGAGCGCGAGGGCGAGCGGCACGACGATGCCGGTTTCCACCAGGTGGTTCACGCAGGTGGAGGCGTCGAATACTTGTCTGAGGACACCCTGGTCGCAAGAAGCCGGGCTCCCACACAAGTTCATCAGCGTCACCCAGGAACCTGAAGCATAAATCACAGAGCATTGCGTCGCAGTGAGATTCCCCAGCTCTTGTAGTAGAATTGTAGCAATGCTGATGTAGCTACTACGCAGCAACGTGCATGGGAGGGGTGAGAAAAGTACGGTGCTTACCTGCGAGGGAGCTCATCTGTGCGAGTGTGCGACGACGAACAGATGGATCGAGCAGAGCCCTGCAGCACTGCTTGAAGCTGAAGCAGCAGCCGCAAACAGGGCATGGAGTAGATCACTGCACGATTCGATCCCAAGGTTCAGTTCTTTGGTTAGTTTATTATTATGGTTTTTCCCTGCGAGCAACAGTGGCACTGTGGCAGTGTAGGGTATTGGCCTCTCTGTTCCGTAGCGGCTACCGCTGCGTGCCGTTTGTCCGGAGCTTTGGCAGTGTGCGCACACGGCATATGCCAAAGAATAACAGAGCCGTTGGTCTCGTGCCTCGGCGTCGCGGGCTTTTTTTTAATCATGAAACGCAGATACAGAGAGGAAGGGGGTCTGCCCCATACCCATCTGGCGAATGCCGACGAGCCGGGTAATTCGTAACCAAACTACGAACAAAGAATCCAAGCCACCCAAAACCCGGAGCCAACCGACGAACACATCCAACGCACGAAGGGCATCGCCCGCCGCGGGAGCAACTTGACGAAGGTACCAAATGCAAGAGCAAAGTCTACAATAGGATCCTAAGCATGGGAGCTTGGAGGGGGTACGGGATAGCCCCCAGAACTAACAATGACCACGATGAGATGCGCCAGCTCTGTTGGCATAGACCATGGATCGGACAGAACCCGAAGGAGCATCGGATGATGCAAGAAGGGAGGACGAGAGAATCACCCAAGCCACGGATCTAAAATCCACACAGCTCCTCCAAGCACCGGTCGTCAAAGGCAACAACGCGATCACGACCAAATACATGATCACAATAAAACGACCAGGAAAAGGCAACGAGAGGCTGCCATCCTCCGGCGGCGGGCGGCGGTGACAGAAGGGAGCGCAGGAGACGTGACGGCTTGGTGACAAACTTGGAATTTTGTGTAAATGGTACTTCCTCCGTTTCAAATTACTTGTCACTCAAATGGATGTATCTAGCACTAAAATAGTGTTAGATTCATCTACTTGAGCGACAAGTAATTCAGAACGGAGGGAGTACCATTTACACAAAATTCCAAGTTTACAGTGCAAGCACAATATTAAAAAAGAGCCAGTGCAACCACAAACTCCATAGTTTCAAAACGGTTGCATCGCTGAATGATTTGCAGCCAACACTGATGATAAAAGATGTGTGCGTTTTATGATTCATGAATAGAGAATGCCAAAGAAACCTACAGCTTCGAGGAAATACAAGTCAGAAAAATTGTACGATAACCCAATCAGCCAGGTTACCAACAAGTATGGCAAGCTTTCCTCAGCTCACCGGTACCACAGGACCTGGGACAGAAGATGGAAATGCAGTTACTCTGTACAGAGCATGACAGCTAGATCTGAAATCCATAAGATCTCAAAACCAACTAACTCATGGTTCTGGCATGTGGATAGCTAACTTCCACACACCCTGGTCCATGGTGATGGTTGATTTGTTACATCATCAACAACAAAATCATATTTGCAGGAATATCTGGGACATGTGAGCACACAAGAGAGAGAGAGAGAGAGGGAGAATGTCCAACTAAACCAAATTTTCATTATATATAATGCACTGTAAAAGACCGTACATGTATTGAGGCTGAACTATAGATCATTTGTTTGAGATGAACCTTCTTAAAGACCCCAACGGAAATTTTCTCTTCTATTAGACCACAAAACTGGACCGACAAAATTTTCAAGACTCTTCCTCTTGGCGGTTTACAAGACCCATGTATTTGTTTCAGTGTCAGGAATCTTCTGTGCACGTCAGCCGTTTCTTCAAGGCAGACTCCAAGCTGTGATCCAGACAAGATTTTGACAGCTTATTCTTTTGTCTTGCCTAAAAAAAATTCAATTCTCCACTTCTACCTGCATAGAAGCTGAAGACTCCTAGGAATTGACAAAGCTGACTACTTCAGCTAAAGCAAAGGCCCATGCCCGGCAGGGAAACGACTGGGATGAACACCTCTCTTTGATCTTTCAGTGCCATATCGTCTCATTTCGACTGGACCCCAACCAAGAATACCGGCAGAACTGCTAGATTCCTGCGACCTGTTACCATTTGCCATAAATGGAGGAGGTTGATACATCGTTTGGGTGTCAAACTGATTATCCTGATCAGCTCTCCTCCGGCGCTTCCAGGCTTCCGAATTCCCAGTGTTTTCACCATTATTAAGAGGCTCTGGAGTGTGCTGGAAAGACCTTGTTGACCTTTGGTTTCTAGGAGGATGAGGCTGATTTGAAGAACCTCTGTTAGGAGCGGGTGCAAAATTGCCACCATGTGAGGGGCCGACTCCAGCTTCCATTTGGTCCTGACAAACTTTTAAATAGAGATCACACAATTGCTCCCCAGACATATTTGAAAATCTTGCCACATAATTCCATAATCTTGTGGTCATACCTGCAAACAATGCAATTGTTTAGATAGTTTGACAGTATATATAAGTTCTGGAAAAAAAAGGAATATCAATGTTCATGAAAGAATGTCTCTAGAATGTTCATGAATATGAATGTCTCAAGAATGTCCCTAGAATATGGATGATCTGGAAGCACAGGAACGAGTGTGTCTTCGACAATGCGAGACCTTCGGTCGATGGGCTACTGGACAAGATCAAGGACAAGGTCCAATGCTGGGCAAAGGCTGGGGCTCAGGGTTGTTTGACCCCATCCTGGGATGCCCACTGATTAGACTGTTGGTTTTGTAAAACTCAAATCCTAGAAGGATTATAATTGTACCCCTATCTTTTCAATGTAATAAAGCGCAAAGGTCCTTTGCGTTTTCTCAACAAAAAAACTATCAAATTATTCATCACATATGCTTCCTACAAAAAGGTAGGAGCTACCAACACTTACGGGACTGCTTGTACGATTCTACATGTTGGGCAGCGACTTTTCCAATCTTTTCACCGATTATCTGGAGGTACCGGCGAATTCTTGAAAGAACCTGCACACATGCTTATAAGGTTAGAGTGGCAGTAGAGCATTTTAAGAATAGATTGTCCATATCAAGATATAAAGCAGAAACCTTTTCCTTTGGAAGATTTAAACTTGTATTCTGTAACCTATCGAGGCGTTTCAATATGTCCTGCTCTTCATCCAAAGCTTCAGAGCACCATTCCAGCCACTTTTCCTCCTTTTCCAAACGATATTTAATCTGTTCTTCAGACTCTGAAATTTCACCCTCTTCTCTTGCTTCAGCTTCTTCCACCACCTTGCGTTTCTTAATGTCATCTTTGCTCGACTTAATATCCTCTTGTGGTTTTGCATCTTTTTGCCGGCCTTTAAACGATCGAGCACCACCGTTTTCATTATTGACTTTTTGGCTAGCACCTCCTTTGGCTTTTGAGCTCTTTCCACTCAGATTGGCATATTCCTAGAAAAGCAGAATTTTCTTGTCAATGGATTAAATTATCAAAGCTGGACACATGCAAAAGATACAACTATTGCATATAAAAAAGATACAGAATTCAAATCAAGCTTTGATTTATATTTTTCAAAAAAAAATGGCTGTCAATCGGAACTGATAGTGAAGCAAAAAAAAAGCTCACGAGTTGCTTGAAAAAAAAAATCATATCAGTAAGTATGTGTACAGGGATATTGTGAGCAGAATGGTACCACTAATCTTGGTGGAACCAGAAAACTTCAAAAGCATGGATAGTCAGGGCATAAAGAGGTTCAGATGCTAGCTTAACATCAATAATTAATTAATCACATCTGACTCGACATCCAAACATGAGCAAAATAGACAACCTCAACCTTCCGATTTTATATTAGCTCTAGAAAATGCAGATGTGCGCTTCACATACAGAATATGCAACGTAAGATGCACTTGCACATAAACAGCATACAAACAAGCACAACCGCACACACGGAAGAGGATGAAAGGTCAGGGAGAGTACCTTTTGCAGGAGAGCACTAGCACGATTATCCAAATTTGGTGCGCGTGGTAAAAATGTTTCTCTCTCACCAAGTGTTGCTGGTGCAATTTTTGTTGTCAGCCCAAGCTTTGGATCCAATCGTATCTTCTCCCAGTTTCCATAACCATACCAGTGAATTCCAAGCAGCAATCTTGCATCATCAGCTAAAGATATAAAAAGATTTATGAGCTCATATTCTCAAACATTTTTACAGAAGCTAAGTCAAACAGCAATTACTTTCAATCCATCCACAGCTTGCTGACCACTGTGGCTTTTTGTAAGGTGATTGGATCCGGTATTGTCTAACTGGATCTTTGTAACGTGCGATGCGCTTTGCCAAGCATTGAAGCTCTTCAACACGAGCCAACAACTCATAGGCCTTCACTGGTACACCAAAAAAATCCAACACTGTGCCCTATATTTGAAGTACAATGAACTGAACTCAATAAAGGAAGATAACGCACAAGGAAACGACTACATATGGATCGGAGGGAGGACCATTTTCTCTAAGGCATCACAATGAAATATACCTTGATGTCTGTGTTCTCTTTCACAGCTTCCTGACAGCCATCAATGAGCGACTCATACAGCTCAATTTGTGCTTCACATGGAGCCTTTGCTATTGCACCACCAACATCATCCACAATTAAGCCAATTTGGCTTGGATTTCCAAACTTTTTAACCTGAAGTTCATCATGAGAATTAGATAGATGAAGCTGGAGAAAATACGCCAACCACATATATAGCTCCTGAAACAATACAATGCAATCTACAAATTTTGCATACAAATTGTCATAAAAATTTCAGAAAACTGAACAGAAAAAACATAGTACTGGTACCAAAACTTGCAGTGACCATGTAATTATACGCACCAATAAAATAAAATTCACCCACAGTTCACGTTTATAGTGTAATAAATGCATTGATAACTAAAATTATGACCATTCCATTTAATAACAAGTACTCCCTCCGTAAACTAATATAAGAGCGTTTAGATCACTACTTTAGTTATCTAAACGCTCTTATATTAGTTTACAGAGGAAGTAACTAAGTAGGAGTTAAAAGACCAAGGTAGAAAGAGGCAAATATACTTTTATGGTTGCACGCTGACACGTTAATAACTAAAATTATCTAGTTGCAGAACATCTCTAATAAAACAAGATGAGAACCTATAATGTAACAGATCTCATGATCATATTGTTATAATAACCGTGGAACTAAGATATATAATGCATACTTCAGGATATGTGCAAATATAACCAGTCAGAGAAGCAGAAGAATCAAATATGCTGGTAGTGGGCGCAGATTACCGCTCGAACAAAGCGGGAGGCGTCCTTCTTAGGCATATTTCCAAATGACCAGTTCCGTACTTGAGCGACTGCTCCATCAATAAATGGTAAAGAAACCATTGTGTCGACTGTTCTGCTGGAACGCCTTCTTGGCTTTTCTTGTGCGTCAACCGCTCGCCTTTTCCTGCTGCTATTTTTGTCGAGTTGGTGATCCTCAACATAGCTCTTTTTATTCCGTGCAGCACGAGGTGCTAAAGTTTCCTGCAGAACACATTCTATTACTCTCTGGTTAAGTTGATGGCAAGCAAGATCTGAATCAGATGTCCAAATAAATACCTGACCCATATCTGCAGGATCTGGTTGTATTAGTCTACTCCAGAATGAGGCATCATCCTCACCGCTGGAAAAATTAGCAACCTAACCAAAATACTTAAAAACAATTAATAACATATCCAAAATACTAAGAAACATTAATGCACAATAATTTCTGTGCTCTGCATCAGTTTATGGTTGTGCGCTGTCACATGCCTTGAAAGCACTAAGAAGCTCATTTCCTTCTTCCCCTTCAGCAGCCTTCGTTTCAACTTTCTCAGCTCTCTCAAGTATTTCATCAATGTCCATGCTCTCAAGCTTCCTCTTGGTCTCTTCATCAGTCTTCTCTTCTTTGAACAACTCCTCTGCCCCAAACCTCAGTATGGCTGAAAGTTCATTCTGCCAAATGATATGGATTTCATCACTAGAGCAAGAAGAAAGAAATACTCCAAATGTGTCCACTAGTAAGAGACTCAACAATTCGAGGTAAAATGTTTTCCCCACTGAATTTCGCAGATCGGATGTCCATTTTATATACTGTCTAGGGAATGTGTACACTAGGGCAGAAGCCAAATGCATGCTATAATGGAAGTCAATGAACCTGCACTAAGGCTACAAGCTATATCACAACAAAAACAACAATGCAAGTGCATGTAAAACATTAAAGCATAAACAAAATTAAAACATATCTAGTTAACAAGTAACTAAGAGAATTTCTACACCAACATATACTAGACAAGTTGTCATCCAAACTAACCCACGAAAACAAGACAGCTTAGGCAAAATACTACCTTATCAAACATGGAGCCACCCTTTTTGGTTTCTTTCTTCTCGAGCCTGCCCTCAGCATTCAGCTTCTGAATCACCAAGTGATCAAGAACCTGAAATAAATAAGTAAAATAAATTAAACACATCTCATGTATTTTCATTTGAACACACTATATGAAGACATTCGGTGTCTGCACCATTTTTTTCTTTGCCCGCTCCAATATATCCTCTTCAACACTTTTGCAGGTGACAAAACGATAGATGTTGACAGTATCTTGTTGCCCAATCCTATGTGCCCTACTCATTGCCTAGCATCACATCAGGATGCACACAAAAAGAGAGGGAAGATAAGCAAATGTTATTTAACAATTAAAACATCCATAACATCATAGTCACAGATAGATTAGAGGACCTGTAGATCATTTTGAGGATTCCAATCTGAATCAAAAATTATCACTGTATCTGCTGTTGCAAGATTAATACCAAGTCCACCAGCACGTGTAGACAGAAGGAAACAAAAATCATCGCTTCCAGGAGCATTAAAATGTTCCATGGCCTGGTGACGAAGATCCGCTCTTGTACTGCCATCAAGCCTCTGAAACTGGAAGCCTCGAAGGGATAGGTACTCAGAAAGGATGTCCAGCATCCTCACCATCTGGAAAGATGAAAATTCAGAAACCATTTATACATGTATTGTCCAATATACTGATGTTGGCGCTATAAGAACGCGGTTCCTGTAATGGTAACACAATACATTCTGTCCACTGCCAACTAATCCAACTCACATCTGTAAGCTGGTTATTTTCATCAGTTGGATTACATAGTTAATAGAAGAATTGGTGGTTTTATCAGTACCGATACTAGAATAATATATCCAAAACTAATAATAGCTCTGATAACTAAAACTGAAAAATCACATCATTTGAAAGCAAATAATAAATAACCTGAGAGAATATAAGCACGCGATGATTAGTCTCCCGCAGTCTCAGCAGTAGCTTGTCCAACAAAACTAACTTCCCACTACTCATAACAATACGTTCAACTTTATTGCGATCACCAATGCTATCTCCACCATAACCATGATCAGCACTTTCAAACAAGAATGGATGGTTGCAACACTTTTTTAACTCGACAACAACATTCAATAGCGAGACCTGCATATATCATGATCCAGCCAGCCAGACAAATTAGTATAAATAGCAACTCAAATATGCTGAACAAGAAGAGCAATTGTTTACAGAATAAACGATGAACATCAAAAAACAAAAAATAATAGTACATGATATCCAAGCAACTAGAGCTATCTAAAAAAGATCATACTTTGCATATGCAACCCTAGACAGGCTATTACAATTAATTACTCCCTCCGTCCCATAATATAAGAGCGTTTTTGCCACTACACTAGTGACAAAAACGTTCTTATATTATGGGACGGAGGGAGCATATGTAGAATAAGAAAAAATGCCTCTTAAAAACACACAATAACATAGATTCCTAGATAACAAGAGGCTGATATTCATAGATTGCCCTTCTTTGGCCGACGCCGTGACACCTGATGATAGACACTTAGTGCTCAGTAATTCCACAGCATAAACACACTAATTGAGTTAAGTTCTGTAATATAATGCACAGAGGGCTCAAGCCTTCCTTTTGATATTGCAACGGATTTTTCAAAGCCCTATTATTTGCTATTTTAAATATACTAACAACCATCCTACCAAGATGTGGTTCTCATAATAATCAAGCATTACAGCATTGCTCAAGAAACAATGGTCCAAGACCCCTATTTATCAAATGTTTCCCATTTCGCAGATACAGGATCTTCAACATTGGCCAACCTACATGTTAGACTAACATAATGAGCAACCTATGCAAGCAGTTCTGTGAAGTGGCGGTTCTTCACAAAATATATCGAAACAAACCCATTTGTTTAACACTTTAACAGCACAAACTGACAGAAAAATGAATTGTTGATCATACTGGATAAATAAATAAACTGATAAAAAAATTACACTCATGAATTAATACCTGATTCCCGCGAACTCCTTTATTCAGATTCTGAAAATTTCGCTCTAGAATCCACTTGTAATATCTAGCAAAAAAATAAAAAAGGTTCATTTCAAGGAGGAATGAAATGCATTATTGAACTTATAAGTTATACAAGAACATACTGTTTCTGTAGGGGAGACATTTCGATACGAAGAATTCGCTCAATTTTTGGAGGTAGAGACTTCTCGACATCTTTTATAACTCGCCTTAAAATATGGGGCCTCAATTCCATGTGAAGATTTGCAAGCTACAAAAAGATCAAAACAAAGAGAGTTAATGATTATCAAATAGTATAGGACAATTGTGAATACAATCCAGGTCAATACAAAACCATCATTCACAAATTAATACCTCAGTTTCATTAAACGAACTCAAATTTTTGTATCTCTCAACAAAAGTATCCTTGCTGTTAAATTTGACTGGATCAAGGAAATGAAGTAGTGCCCTGCAAACAAAAAAACAGGAGAAAATTATGAGCATACTTGGAACCTGAATTTTGCGCACATGGTTGTACGCAAACTATGTATTTTCTCTTTTTCATCCACTTCAAGAAGTTGATTTTCTAAATAAAATAATCATGAGTAGTCATAATATGACATGCACTTCCAAATATGATTAAAAAATAACATGCGTCTTGCACCAAAAAAAGACATATTCTGCACCTGCAAAATCATATTATTCACCATGCAGGCTGAATCAGTTTTTTTTGTGCTGGATGCATGGTCATATTTTTATCACAAACTTTAGAACTGTGCATTTTATATTACGATGAACATCCATGTTTCTTCTCAAAAAGTTGAACTATTTTTCAAGTAGTTGAAGCAACCAATTTCACTTCTGAATTACACTCACATATTGCAGTATCAAATTACAAGTACCTAGCAACAATGCAAACATATATTAAAAAAATGTCTAGCTCAAGTCTGCACAAGAAAAGGACATACCACAGCTCTTCAACACTGTTCTGCAAAGGGGTCCCAGTTATTAGCAGCTTATTTTTGGTGCTGAACTCCTGAGAGAACAAATACAGTTTTATCTTTTTGCGGTAATTACCCAATACATAGGCTGTTACTTTAGTTCAAGAGAATATCCGTACCAAAAGAGCAATATACAGTGATGCTTCAGAATTCTTCAAACGGTGGGCTTCATCAACCATAAGATAATTCCATTTGATTTTTGAAAGGACGGCTTTGTCCTTAAGTATCACCTCATAAGTAGTAATCAAAGTATGGAATTTTACATGCCGCCCACCCTTCTTATTTGTAAAAAACTCATGCTGCTGACACATCTGCCGCCAATGGATTAGGAAGAATGTCAAGCACAATGCAAGGTGAACACAACTCGTTAACAAGTGTGGAACTAAGAACATGCCCTTTAAAAAAGCACATTTATTGGTAATTGACACTTTTGAATGCAAAGTCCAGAAAATAGAAAGAAAAGCAGGAACCAAATGAGCAAACAAAGTAACATATCCTAAAAACAACCTGGCAGATATATATAAACATAGTAGCCAAAACATGATGTGCAACGGTTCTAAATTATGCAGAGCTCTGATCTGCTCAAGATCCATGATTAGCAGACGGATTCATACACATGATGTGATATATGCCGCAACAAAGATGAATTATACCATTCATGAAGCTCGGTATAGTAACAGGATATACTCATCTTCTGCAGAAGTCTGCAAATATAAGTTTCAGTAGGTTCTAAAAAGCTAGCGATAGCTCCACTATCCCATTTTAGGATCCTAACAGTAAACAAGGCGCTAAAACTGTGATTTTGAAATAATTAGAGACATTTTAGATTTTGGGGTCCTCCCTACCAAAACCAGGATTTAAGTGTTGGTTCCCTAAATTTTCGCTGTAAACACTGATCATTTTTACCCACTTATTAATTTCTCTTTGCTTGTTTCTAAAGCATGGAAGAAAATTAAGACCTTGTGCTACACTCAATACTGAGTACATCTGATTTTTACCGTGGTGTCCAAATCACCAAGGTACATACTTTGCGACTTGAAAATGAAATTGTAAAAGAAAAAATGTTCTAGGTAACCACTAGGTAGTAGATGCCCCTTTGCTGCTGTGATTCTGCCTTAGGCCTTGTTCGGTTAAACCTCTCCTGAAGGGGATTGGAGAGGTTTGGAGGGGATTGAGTGAGATTTTGACTTGTATGGGATTTAATCCACCCCAATCCACTTCAATCCCCTTCAATTTTGTTGGAACCGAACAAGCCCTTAATCAGCAGATCGAGCACCATGGACTACCTGGTCATTTACTTATGTGCATGGAACCACGTAAGCTAAATTAATTGTTACAAAGAAGATAGGATTGATGAGCATGTGTTCTTGGTATTTAAAATATTTAAACTATGCTCAGCAGCAACCTGTAGGTCCCTGCTGTTGTCCATTAACAAATTGTGCTCCTTACAAATAATTATGTGCAGCTACTAATCAAAAGAAGCGCTCACAACTGCTTAGGATTGAGGACAAAAGAAGAAGAACAAAGGTTGTATGAAAACAGTGTCTAAAATAAAGTGTGCACCACAATCACAGTGTTCAGTGAGCCCATCGGATGGCAAACTAGCAGAATAGCTTGCTCAAACAACTGACAAGTACATGACCAGCAACACAATGCAAGAAAAGCTTGCTCAAACAAATAACAATAAGCTTCTTTCAAGTTTACATAATATAGGAGTTTAAAGGACAACCAGTATGTTTTATAACCAGCAGCAACTTAAATAATTACATGAATTGACGGTATGTGACAATGTTTACATTCAACAATTAGAAACATTAGGTGTCATAAATAAAAAAGGGTTGCCAACATATGAAAATGGCATTTAGTTGCATGCAAACCTCAAAAGAAGCAAGACATGTAAGAAATTTACTGAGCTTTACCTCTCTGCTAGCACGATTTCCGACATAAATTACAACATTCATGTCAGGTAGCCACTTCCGAAATTCTTTTGCCCAATTTGACAATGTTGAGAGCGGCACCACGACAAGAAATGGGCCATTAATTTCTTGAGCATTCTGCAAGATACATACCAAGTATTGTTAATCAGTAAAAAGATCCTGGTACCATGCAAAACAAGGATCATGTGAAAAAATTACATGAAGGAAGCCAAGCATGGAAACTGATTGAATGGTTTTTCCCAGACCCATCTCATCGGCAAGAATAACATTAGTATCATTTCTCCACCTGTTTTACAAATCAATCAATGAGTATGGATTGGCAAGCAACGTGCTTTTGTTATGCATATCTATAGATTTTACATACCCATTAACGAGAAAGTTTAGGCCTTCAAGCTGATAATCGCGAAGTTTACCTCCTTTTAGCCATTCTGGTTGATCATCAAGCCTTCTCAAACTAGCTGAGTAACATAAACTTAGTATCAGATGAAGTTCAAGAATAGTGATACAGCAACGCAAGGAAACGGATAACTCAAGACCAGACCATGGATCGCCTAAGTATAAGTACATAATTCAACAATGTCAATTTGTGATGGTGCTCGGGAAGTCAAAATCCACAAAAGAAATGCGAAGTCTAAATAGATAGCATTCATTGCATCACATGACACAGTACCTATAAATATTTGGTAACTTATGGGAAACAAGGTGGAAATGCCATTTTACAATGAATATACCTCTAAAATTATTTATGCTTTCTAGGTCAACAAGGGAGAAAATTTCCAATCCACAGGGAAGACACTAGTCCTCAAAGCCAAAAAAAAACTATCAAGTTCAGTAATCAAGTATGCAAGCACAGATTATGCATAGAAAAGCTACCTTTGCTTTTCTTCCTTTGGAAATCAACTGTTTTCCCCAGTATGGCAGTGGCAACTTCACGGGCCTGTTGTTTAGTGTAAACCCAATTAACATACAAACTTATGTAGCTATGAAATACCGGTGGATTAGATACAAAGAATGCCTACCCTGTATTCATCTATTGCTTCTTGAGCAAATTCAATATCTGTATCTTTTTCCCTGCAAGGCAACAGATAATGTGGGCAACATGAATACAACAGAAAAGCATGGATACAGCTGTACAGGATCAACCAAACAATTTAACATATCCATAGACATTCCATTCAATGGGTCAGCGCAAATAAACATCCACATGCAAAGTATTATCATAGCTATGAAAATGACTAACCCAGAATCAAGTCATAAAAATTACCAGGTCGATTCTGCGTAAGGAAGTCCCTGCCATTTGACTAAATATTCTGGCACCACAACATCCCCATCCACTTTGGTTGCCCTATCAGCAAATACCCGTTCAACCTGGAGATTGATACTTAAGACAGAGTACAAATACAAAAATAAGTCTGTTTATTAATAGCCTAAAGTTGGGATTAATGTGAAACCTGGCTATATTGCTTAATAAGGTCCAACTCCATTTCCTTGCCGACATCATGCACCTCAACCTGATAGATGAAGAGGCATAGAGTTGATGAATAAATATATCAAATAGTCGACATTTTGTTCAAGACTAGAAATATTAAACACTTCAGTCATTTATGAACCACATAATACAGATCTCGGTATTTATAAAAATGCAGTGACATGCTATCCATTAATTGTTACTCCTTCTGTTCCAAAATATAAGGTGTGTTACTTTTCCCGTAAGTAAAATGTATCTACATTTGACCAAGTTTATAGCAAAATATATCAACATCTACAATACTAAATAAATAAAATACAAAAATATACTTCATGACGAATCTAATGATAAGGATCTGGTATTGTAGACGTTGATATTTTTCTCTACAAACTTGGTTGAAGTTATAGAAGTACTTTTTGAAAAAATTAATACACCTTATATTTTGGAACGGAGGGTGTACTTGATAGTAGTTAACATATCATGGTGAATATTACTTTCCTAAGCATGCACATACATTTCTCTTCCACTCTTCAAGACAAATGTTTGGTTACTATTTATTGTCTGGATATGCAGTACAACTGACAGTTACCGTGCTTTGCTTCATGTCAAAGAGTTAAAACGCAAAAGTGCAAAAGCCAAAAGTTTTTTGTTACCTCTTCGCGCGATAGTGACCTCTTGTACCTCTGCTCCTCGGACACTCTTTTCATGTAGTTTAGAACTTTTTTAAATCCACTAACCTGTCATTTTAAAGGTAAAGTGAACACACATCTAAAGAAATAGGCTAAAGAGATAAAACACAAACAGCAAATATTACAAACAGAAATTGTAAGCAGAAGATATCCAGGTGAGCTCTTACACTACGAAGCTCGGATAATGTCTTCCACTGACAATGTAAGTAAGACTGCCCTTTCCATTTTATGTAGAACTCTACATCATCCCATTGTTGATCAAAATCTAATGGCATGCTCATAACAGTAGGTTGAGTCGATTGACCATTCCTCAGTGCATCCTCAGCGACACCCTTTGGCTGATACCAAATGACCCTTTCAATTGTTTCTCCATCTTCTTCATCTTGATCCTCCTTCAAGAGCTAGAAACATTGGAAATATGTTAGTGATCTGAGATCAAAATTTATAAAGGTGCACACAGCATACATAAAATAGATTTATAAACAGTTAATGCCAACTAATAGTGGGGTAACCCTTAAGGAAGGACTGAAACAGAAAGGATATTGCAAAAGTGAAGACATTTTGTAGTCACCAACTACTCTACTCCAGCACATGGAAAAGGTAATAGAATTTCATCTAATTTAAACCTCAGACATATCGGTGACATAAATAATTTGATACATAATTCAAACTGAACTCTAACCTTTTGTTGTTTAGTTGACTTCTCCTCACTATCGTCACTGTCACTTTCAGCATATGAGATATTTCTCTGTGTCCTCCTCCTCCCCGAAGTTCGGGATTCATTGTGGGAATTGACATTTGAGAAAACATCATTATGGCCCACAGTTTTCAGATGCAACCTGACAGGTTTTTTCGGTCGATGACTAAAATCAGGACTGTTGGGTGCATCTGAGTCTTTTCCTGAAGAATATTCTTCGTCTGTGAAAGATACACCTCGTTTGCGTGGAGCCTGCATAGGAAGCTTTTTTCGCTGGGAAGTTTTAGTTCCTCCGACCTTAAGTCGTTTCGATTGCCTCCTACTATCAATAAAATCATCATCATCATCCGAGAGCTCAAGCTCATCATCTTCTTCTTCTTCGCCTGAGTTCTCACTGTCCACAAGCTTCTCCTGAAATTCGAGTTTCACAAGGTCAGCTTAAATAATAACAAACAAAAAGGTCATATAGCTAAACTGGAATACTAATAAAAGAACAGTGTGAAAGCTATCATGACCACAAACCACAAAAAAAACAGCATTACAGAAGAAGAAAATCTACACCTGTTGAATGAGTTCAAAATTTCCAACAAAAAACCCTAAAGACTAAACTGATTAAGAAAAGCATGACTAGAGGAGCAAGAATATGCATGTGTCCTCGTATGTTCACAGTACACAAGGAATATACACCCCAGAACATTGCTACAATGATGTGCTATTAGCCATAATGTCACCCAAGAAAATGCGAAGTACATGAACTCCAACCATGACATTCAACTACAGAAATGTATTGAATTGAACAACTCAAGGATTTGGTTAGAAGTTTATGAATGAATGCATTAATGCAGCTGCCACGGGCAACTGTCTTCTATTATTACTTTCTTTAAAAACATGAAAGACAAAAGCATATGCTTCTTCCAAGCTTCCGTGCATTTCCACCATATTTGGTTCTTGTTTATGCCAGAGACCCTGATTCGCAATTCGCTTGGTTCGCGATTCGGGATTCGCTACATCTGTGCCGATCAGATTCAATGGAGGGTACACATCTCTAATTTGCGGATTGGAGAAGGGGTTCGTGAACCCGGCGATTATGATTCGCCGCCTCTATTATACAGTGTACTTTTCTCTTTATGGGGATGTACGGACTAGGTGGGCCACATATCTAATTATACATCTGATCCATACGTAATAAAAGGAACGGCCCATTAGGCCCACCAGAGAATGGAAACCTAACCTGCTGGGTTCACATCCTGACGTCCTAGTCCTTGTGACCCCAGCCGCCACACACGCACACATCTTTCTTCTACCTCACTTCAGGCACGCATCTTTCCTCTGTTCTAATATGCTAGTTCGTCTCCACCTTAATACAGGCCCCCCTCCCTGCTCTCTCCCGTGCCGCTCGTGCTCTGGTGGATGGAGGAGAGGAGCCTGCAGGCATGTATCGCCACAGCACATGAGGAGCTGCGACGGGCCGACAGCCATGTCTCCACCACCGCCGTCACCTGGACAGCCCTGGCAACAGAGGAGCTGCGGTAGCATCTAGCCCGTAATGGATGCTGAATCGATGGGTTCACTTGAGATCCACGAATCGGGAGGAAACTTGAGATCAGTTCTAGTTCGGCGAATCAGGCAGTGATTTCCGATCTGGATCGAACCCCGGTCTGGATCTGGATCTGGATCGAAGTTCAAGGCCTCACCCAGCGAATCCGGTAACTCTGGTATAAACATGACTCTATTTACTGTAGTTCTTCTGTCTCCCAATTTCTCAAAGAATACTTATTTGATCTTCAGGTTATAATTTGGAGTACTTTTATGTATTTCCTCTTTTGAAGAATCGATCGATTTTGTGCAAGTTGGATCAGCTAGGGCACTCTTTTCACCATGCCAATTAAACAGATGCTGGTCAGTTCATCTTCACAAAATAAATTATGAACCATACAACTTAGAAGTTAGCGGCAGTGTCATGTAGTTCTAATAAACATCGGCAACAAACTTCCACTGCAGCAGCTAACCTAAACAATAACATGTAGCATAATGTGTAGACAATACAATAAATTGCTGAAGTTACACGTGCGATAATAAAAATTCCAGTTGGTAAATGACCTTAACAGCAGCCTTGTCGGTTTCACTGTCTGGCTCAAAATCCACATCATCTGGATCATCTTCTGCAAAAAAGGAAGAAACAAATTTTGAGTCAACAATGAGCTGGACCATCTTCTGCGAATGGAGAAAATTAGCACATGCAACAGAAAATTTGGCTGAGAACAAGGCTGCACGTATAAATATTACCATCTGCGTCATCGTCGTCATCGTCGTCATTGTCATTCTCATCGTCATCGTCGTCATAAGCACTGCCCTTTGTCGACTTCTTTTGTCTTGAGGGTACAGATTTTGATGCGACCCCAGAAGTGGAACAGCTTGGGTGGCTCATCCCACGACGATTCAATGAATCACTCTGCTCCTCTCTGTCCTGCTCATAATAGTCATCAGAGAGCATTTCCTCAGCGGGCACATCCCCGTGCCCTCTGTTTAGCTCATCATCCTCTCCACTACCATCCATGTCATCATGTGAGCTAGCCGCAGACCCGTCTTCCATTCCCCTATCACTATTTGATGGTTCTTCCCCTTCCGTGGATCTGCAGTCCTTCAAAAAGTTTGTACCCCATGGGCCAGAAGGGCCACCTACTCTCTGAGCATTCTGCCCTGATTTAATCTCAGAAGGGTTCAGACCTGACTGGCCAGCTTCGTATTGCTCCTCCTCACTGTGGTAGGCATCATCAGCCTTCTCATTCAAGTTCAACTGGCCTGAGTTCAAGTCGGCGTCCCTATCCCTGACTGACTCATACGCGCCTTCGTCATCAGCCTTCTCGTTCAAGTTGTACCCTCCCGAATCAGCCCTGCTCCCAGAATTACTGAAGAATGCCATCACAATTTATGACAACACAACATGAAGAAACTGGGAGCGCTTCAGCAGTCTATTGCTCCCTGCAGTTTATAAAATGAAGATAATTTAGAACCTCAGTTGGGTAGCTCATGGCCAAAGTCTGATGCCCTAAACAAGCATCGGAACTCGGATGCTATTGTTTTAGTAAGCTATTGCTAGGGGTTGGTCGTTTTGTAAGCACCAAATGAACCAAACTATGGCGGGGAAGAAACAAGTGTGCGGAGCTCTAATCGAAATAGAGCAGTGGAAGGCAGCGCAGCAAGGCGCTGAGCAGCCTCGAGCGCGCGAGCTTCGAATTGGATTCCGAAACCCTAAATCCCGACCGATTCGCGCGCCGCCCGATAGATCGGCGCCGGCGGCAGCCAGATCGAGCCGGCCACGGCGCGGATCGGGTGCGGGGCGCACGAACCGGTGTGCGGGATGCGTGCCCACGCCTTGTAACCAAAAAAACTTCACAAATCCCCTCCAAAACCCGCGAGGGGCAGCGAGGAGACCCACCTCGTGCCGCGGCGTGCGAGGAGGAGGCCGCGCGCCGTGGTCTTCCCGGCAGGACGCGGAGGTTTGGACCGCGAGGAGGCGGGGGGTGGCCCGACGGGGACTGTTATCGCCAGATGCGATCGCCGGCGCCGGCTGCCGCGCGGGGGGCGCGGCGGTCGGGCGGGGCAGCGGAAACACCCGTGCGATTTATTCAAAAGTGGGAACACGGCGGATTGCTGGGGATTTTTTGCCGTATTTCGGTGATTTTTCCGGGGAGAAAATCGGATCGGAGGCGGGGGAGGTGTGGTGCTAGGCTGCGGCGATCACCGGAGAGGCGCGGGCGGCGAGGGGTCGCGCGGGCGCCGCGGCGGCGGCGGTGGCGGCGCGGAGAGAGATGGGGGTGGTTATCTATCACGAGACGGGGGTAAGGGAGATTAGAGGGGCAGATAAGTTTTTTCCTCTCTCTTTTCTCCTCTCTGCTGCGTTTGCGTTTTTGTTTGGGGTATTTCGGGCCTCCGGGGGCTCGTCGATGGCCGCCGTGCGTGGGGCCAATCGGGCAGCGACGCGTAGTCCGTGGGAGGGGTGATGGGGCCCAGGAGTGGTGGACCGCCTTGTCAGTGTCTGCGGGGGAGGCGGGATGCGCGTGTGTGTGGGGTTGCGTGTGTTAGTGCAGCGCTGCCGTCCGTGCGAACTGTTGATGGCCTTTCTGCGCCATGGCCCATGGGCACGCAGGGGGTTGGAAGGAGTTTTCCCTTGTTGGTAGGCATATGAAGGAGTTTTCCCTTGTTGGGTAGGCATACGTGGATGTGCTAGGGTAGGGCTTCCACTTATGTACCTAGTCCTTCCCTACTTTTTGGTCCCCTAGGGTTTTCTAGGGTTTCACCATCCTCCAGCGACTTCGTCGGAGTCCACCAAAATCCTCACGTTCGGCGAGAGTTCTCCCCGACGGGCAGGAGTCTTGTAGGTTAGGGGCGTTATCTGGGCGTGTTGCATGGGAGAAGCACCGCTCCTTGATGGTGGCGACGGAGGGGGTAGACGAAAGGAGGTAGAAGCGGGTGAACTAGGGAAGGAAGCTGATGAAGATGCAGGAAAGACATCGGCAACAGATCATGGGAAAGGAGTGTCGGGTGAAGGAGAAGGAAGTGGAGGCAAGGGTCATAAGGAAGAGGAATGGGTGGATCATGCATGGGGGCAATCCCAAACCTTGAAGACGGATTGAGGGCCTCAACTTGTACTGGAAAAAAGAGGCTGGCCTTGGTTTTAAGAGGAACTTGATGATTTAATCAAAGAAGTCAGATGACTAGCAATCTTTAGGGTCCATACCATTCTCTTGTTTAGACACTCCGTGTTGTCCAACACGATGTGTACGGCTTGGTTGTCAGCCCGACAGATCGCGTTTAGAACAATGGGTGCAAATTTGTTCATAGTTCAGTTTAGATGTTTGGGGGGTTGGAAGAGGGTGATGGATGGCGGTTTGAGTCTATTCTGTAATGCGGTTGTGGTAATTCAATAGTGCGATGGTTTTAGCAATGTTAATGATTATAAGTTAGACAAAAATCGATTTTGGGCTAGAGTCCAAGGATGTTCCCGGTGGTTTGATGAGGAAGAAAGAGCTAGCGGAGAGAGTAACAAGGAACCTCTAATTACCATTGAGTTGACGAGGGTATCATCAACGCCTCGAAATATTTGAGGGCAAGAGTTTTTCTGGATGTTCAAGTTCCTTTGGTTAGATTTGTGCTTATAACCTTAGAGGGGAAGAAAAAGTATTCGGTGTTATATGAAAAACTTTCAAACTTTTGTTATTTTTGTGGCCTAATGGGACATGTGGTCAAAGAGTGTGGAGATGGAATTCATGATCCAGGTAAATTTGAATGGGGTGAGTGGCTAATGTGAAGTTTTACGGTCTAGAAATGGGGCAGAATCAGGGAAGGGCGGAGGAAGGGTTGGAGGTGAGAGAGGCAGCCGAAGTGCAAGTGGCGGAGGAGGAAGGGGGGGAGAAGGTGCGTGAAATCCAAATGATGTTGATCTAGACACAAACAATAGGCATAAATCATATTTCTTGGCATGGGATGCCCGATCAGGAAGTGAAATTATGCCAAGGGGTCCACAAAAGCGTTTGGTAAGCAAGATGGTGTTGTTAATTCTTTGGGCACTTGGTTGTTCCTCTAGGTACTATTTCGGGTAAGGTACTACAGATTGAGGGTCCCCATTCAGTTTTACCAGATTACAATGTCACAGCCATACCAGGGAAGGGGTCGATAGTAAAGGGAAGAAGACGGGGGGAGGAGAAGGGAGAGATGCTAACGAGCTTACAAAGGAGGCGGGCTCCGAAGAGGACGGTTGCCAAGGCCAATGGGAATATTAATTATGATGGAACTACCGCGGGATTGGCGATTCCGAGATGATTCATGAGCTCCGTGAGCTCATTCGGCAGAGTGCGCTGTAGGTGATATGTATTGTGGAGACTCGGTTGTCCAGACAAAGGGTGGAGGGCTTGACGGTGATATTGGGCTTTGAAGGTGGCTTTGTTGTAGCGAGTGGTAGAAGGAGTGGGGTATTGGAGTGTTTTTAGCGTCATGATCTAAAAAAATTACGTGAAGAATTTTTCTCAATACCACATTGATGCTAGCGGAAACGGGGAAGGAAGACTGGAGGTTGACTTTGTTTTATGGAGAGGCAAAATACTTGGGACATTATGACAAGATTGAGGGGAGAATCAACTTTGTCGTGGGTATGTATAGGAAACTTTAGTGAGGTTATGCGCTGAGAGAAGCAAATGGGACCAAATGAGAGGGATGTTGTGCAAATGACATGCTTTCGAGAAGTGGTAGATATCTGTGGTTTAAATGATATTGGTTGCAATGGGCTAGTTGAACCTTTGAAAAAAAAGATCAACATTACTATTAAAGGGGAGTTGGTCGTCGTACATTCGCCTCCACCCCTCGCCTCCACCTCCATCTCGCCCTATCTCCTCCCTCTTTTAATCAATAATTATCACTGGCCAAACACACGCATAGCCATACATACTAAACCTACCAAATCAGTTGCCAAAATAATATGCTCAGTCGTACATAGCACATTCATACCTACCAAATCAACCAAATCGATTAGTTGCCAAAATATTTTATAATAAAAATATTTGCGTTGATATTTTATACTAAATTATTGTAAAGCCTTCATGCACGCATCAGTACACATTGGCAGAAAAAAATATCACCTGAAACAAGATCTTGCCTGTATTTTGTTCCTACGAAGTTGTGCCGTGTAATTGGAATTCCAACTTACGTGCTTTGCACTGGTGCTCGGCAAATTTAGTAGATACAGTAGAGTAGTTGCACTAGTAGAGTTGGAGGAGTAGTATAGTGGTAGTATAAACGAGTACAGAGTGGTCCTACTCTATCAACATGAGTCCCATCTGACAACAAATTTCTTGGCGTCCGTGCTACAACTAGTTCTTCTCCCTTATCGTTTATCTCTTATAATTCTAACTTAGCTGACGTGCGGCGGGCGGGACGGTGATTTGCTGATAGTCGGTTTGCTCGACTATGGTCCCACATGATAGTGAAAATGCTAGACAACACATGTTCCCTATCTTGAGCGGCGTGCGAACCGACCGTGGAGTACTCCCGGCCCTGTGGGGGTGCGATGCGAACGTGACAGGCTTTTCGTTTTGAACTTGTAGAAATTAGAACATTTGGTTTTTTGATACGTCTCCAACGTATCTATAATTTTTTATTGTTCCATGCTATTGTATTATCTGTTTTGGGTGTTCTCCAGTGGATGTCTTCCTTTTTGGCTAAAGCGCCAGTGGCAACATACCCATTCAGCTCTTCTTCTGTAACTCGGGATTGAACCCAGTTGCAGGAATGAAAAGACTTGGCATTTATCTGATAGCCTGAAAGAAGGTTTGTGCCAGTTTAAAGATTCATGATTAATCCGTTAAAGGTTAAGAGGCAGAAAGTGTTGGGGCATGCATAAGTATTAAACCGGAGATTGACATCATCAAGTTGCAGAGATGAGCAATTGGCGGTTTAAGAGGGGACTAATGGTACCTGGCGGGTTATTATTTTCTGAGTTAAACCGCTTACACAGATATTGAAAGGATAGATCTGAAGATGGAAAATTTGTGAAGTGTTGAAAAACAGGTTTCACAGACTAATCTTATAATTTTGGATCTACCGCATGACATGAAATGAAAATATATTTAGGCCTAAATGTTGGTGCTTGAGCAGTTCATATGAGCCAGACTAGATTTTTCACTGAAGAAAGAGGTGTTCTGATAATGAAAAAGGAGCTACAACTATTACCGCACAAGGAAGGTAAGAAAGTTGGATCAAATATTAGGGCTATGGTGAAGAACAGTGCCGAACCTCCATGAACTCGCACAAACCCTAATGAGATCTACGGAGGAGGAGGAAGAAATGACTTACCAAGGCTGCTAGGGCGGCAGAGGTGCGCGAGTGAGGTCTGGACCAAATCAGGTTGATGCAGCGGCCAAGGGTGACGCAGAGGAGAGAGTCGACGGCGGCTGGGCTCGAGAAGAACACGTCGCGAGGAAGACGATGAAAACGAAGGGGCGAAGGGGGAAAGTGAAAAGGACCCCTGGCCCTATTTATAAGGCGAATGGATAAGTGGCATGCACGGGAATCGAGGAGCTCAAAATTGGAGATGTAACAGGGCCGACGCCTCGATTGTCGGAGTTTCATTAAAAATGAAGGTTCATATATGGTTTTGGATTTGTAGAGAATTAATGACAGGTGACGTCATGGCGAGTTATCATGATCGCAGAAGATGATGTCACGGCGAGTTACAAGTCTTTGTGAAGGTAATGGAGAAGGAATTTTCTAAAGTGTTGAAGATTGACATGAACAAGCTCAAATCAACCTGGGGCCTAATGTTGGGGATATAACTATTGAGTATAAACCACCCAGGTGGGGCCGGGTTATGCTCATGATGGTTTACCAGTATTGAAGCCCATGAAGACACAGAAGATGGCGTCTCGCGAAGGAGACTTGATAAGGAGGCCCAAAACCCAAAGGCGGATTAGGGCCCATAAATGTAAACCGCCATAGGTGTATGCCTTTTATTGTAAGATATGAAAGAGTAGAGACCGAGCCAGACACGTCTATAAGCCGGCAAGGACTCTATGAACCGTCGGGCGTCAACCTGTGTATATAAAGGGACGACCCGGCGGCGGTTTAGGGACATGAAACAAACGGATCAAGAGCCAGGTTAAGCGTATTCGCTCCCTGGTCATCGAAACCCTAGCAATATCACCTCAAACTGGATTAGGCCTTTACCTTCACCACAAGGGGCCGAACCAGTATAAACTCCTCGTGTCCTTTGTCCTGATTAACCCCTTTAAGCTAATCTCGTTGCGATGGCTCCACGACTAAGTCCTCACACTAGGACATCTGCTGTGACAATTCCACTACACTTGCTCTATGAACCGCCATCTAAATATCTTCTTGGACCTTATCGGTCCTCTTCATCTATAAGCCACTAGTGACATGACCTGGCCCCTCCTGGGCGGGTCATACCTAGGAGTTATATCCCCAACATTAGGCCCCAGGTTGATTTGAACTTATTCACATCAATCTTCATTATCCGCTTTAACAGAAATTTCCATTATCATTTCCTTACCAAATCACTGTAACCCGCCATCACATAGCAGAACCACTGTAAGCCGCCATGACATCACACGCATTAACTCTGCACAAGGCCTATGACACCTCAACGGATCTTTATCTTAATGAACTTCCCAAAAATCGAGGCATCCGTCTTGCTAGCATAATCATTCTACCCCCTCGGTTCTCGCGCCTGTCATCTTATCTTTTCCTTATAAATAGGGACATTGATCCTTCCTTTCACTTTTTACCCTTGCCCCTCGTTTTTGTCTTCCTCTTTGCGACGCCTTTGCAAACTCGAGCTCCGCCGCCGCCGTCTTCCTCCAACATCATCAGCTCCGGTCGCTGCATCGACCTGACCAGACCAGAGAAACGCGGTGCTCCTCCGCTGTTCATTAGCATCAACAGGTACCCATTCTGCTTCGCATCAGATATGTGATAACCTACAAGTATAGGGGATCGCAAAAATTTTCGAGGGTAGAGTATTCAACCCAAATTTATAGATTCGACACAAGGGGAGCCAAAGAATATTTGAAGGTATTAGTAGCTGAGTTGTCAATTCAACCACACCTGGAGATTAATTATCTGCAGCAAAGTGATCAATAGCAAAGTAGTTTGATAGTTTTGATAGTAGTAACATCAGCAATAGTAACACTAACAGTGATAGCAGTAATTTTGTAGCAAGTGTAACAGTTTTTTTGACACTTGAAACAGTAGGAGAGGCTCCTACTGTATGTATTAAATTAAGTGACAAAAAGTCTTACAAAGTCATAACCTTACATCCATAGCCATGGTGTAACTATTGGGGAGGGGTAAACACTAGAAAGAGGGAACAAAAGAGTAAAGTTAAATACTATTTACAAAAGAGGACAAAAAGGGTTGAAGTTTTTCTCCCACTCTGTAACGAAGAAGGGAAAGGTCATCTCTCAACCTAGCCAGCCAGGATGATTTCGAAGGTGAAATCCCTCTGAAGTGTTTGTTGTTTCTCTCTTTCCATATGCTCCAAGCAGCCTGTAGGAAGATGTCCATGAACATCGGGCTATTCCACATAGTTTTTGCTTGCTCAATCCATTGAAGTCTTGTACCATGTGTTATCCAATTAATATTAATATGTGACCAACACTCTTGGCTAAATGGACAGGTGAAGAAAAGGTGCTCCAAAGTTTCTTCAATAGGTGAAGTACACAGTAGACAAGTGTGGTTGTCACCAATGTTGTAATGTCTCCTCTTGAGCATGTTTCGTGTGTTTAGTCTATCAGAGAGGAGTAGCCAGCCGAACACTTTAATTTTCATGGTGACCTTAGATTTCCACAGCCACTTGTATGTTTGGTCAGCTCTTATTTCTCTGAAGTAATAGGAGTAATATTGGCTCGCAATGTAATCTCCTTTAGCCCAAATGCATGTCCATTTGTCCTCTCCGTGGGCCAAGGTAATCGGAGTCAGCAATTGCTGAAGGTCCATCAACTCTGCATGTGCCTGCGCAGAAAGGGGTTTCCCCTAACGTGTCAGCCGTTAATAGTGCATGGACAGAGATATCTTCATTTTTAGTGAACGAAAAGGCCCTGTGGTGGCTAGAGGCCAGAATATTATCCATCCAAAGATCTTTCCAAAGTAAAGTGGTGCAGCCATCCTGAATTGTAACTTTGGTGATGCCTCTATAAACTGGCATGAGCTTTGTGATGTCTCTCCACCAGAAGGAACCACATGCATCCGTTGCATGTGGGATTTTCAAGGTGTAATATGTGTTCCAGATTAATTCCACCCATGGTAGATCCCAATGATTGTAGAACTTGTGAAGATATTTAAGCAACAGGGCATCACTCTGTGTTCTGAGGTCCAAAATACCCATTCCACCACAATCCTTAGGTTTACAAATCATGCTCCAAGCAGCCAGAGAGTGACATGATTCCCCCTGTTTCGTCTTTTTAGTCCAGAGACATTTCCTTCTGATCTTGTCTAAGAGCTCAATAATGGAGATGGGAAGCTTGAGTGTGCATAGAGCAAAGATTGTGAGCGAAGTGATCACTGTATTTACTAGAGAAAGCTTTGCTCCATATGAAATCATGTTTAGAGTAGCTGTTAGGCGGTGCTCCACTTTGCAAACCAAAGGCATTAAATCCTGAACAGATGGTCGTGTGGTCCCCAAAGGCAACCCAAGGTAAGTGAATGGCATTTTGCCAGTCATGCAGCCGAAGATTTGTGCAATGATGTTACTGAGAGACTCATCACAGTTGATTGGGATGAGAGTGGATTTTTGGAAGTTTATTTTAAGGCCAATGGAAGTTGCATAATCCGACAAAATCTGCTTGATCGTGGCCGCTTGTGTTTCACAAGCCGGGAGTACCAGAATTGTGTCATCGGCATATTGAATGACCGGGTAATCTTTTTGGGTTGCACATGGGAAAGGAAGCTGAATATGACCCTGAGCAAAAGCATCATTAATGACAGCTTGAAGGAGGTCGGCGGCCAGCACGAAAATCAAGGGAGATAATGGGTCTCCTTGTCGAACCCTAGTTTTGCAATGGAATTGTCTCCCTGGTACGCCATTTAAAAGGACCGAAGATTTACCTGAGGCCAAAATTGCTTTGATCCAGTTTAGCCATTTATCGTTAAATCCCATGTGTCGCATAATCTCCAACATTGGCTCATGCTCAATAGTGTCAAATGCCTTAGCGAAATCAAGTTTAAGGAGGACAATTGGTTTCTTTGATGTTTGACATTGGTAAATGTACTCAAATGCCCATGCCAAACAATCCTGTATAGATTTGCCCTTCAAAAAACCATATTGATTTCGATGCACGATTTTTAGGATGATCTTTTGGAGACGGTTGGCAAGAAGTTTCGTAATGAACTTAAGACAGCAATTGAGTAGCGTGATTGGCCTGTAATCATTGACTGAAGCAGGTGCATTGATTTTTGGGATCAGAGTAATGAAGCCCTCATTAATAATCTCCAGATTTAAGTTGCCCTCATGGAATTGATTGCACAGAAGGTAGAAGTCTTCTTTAATCACGTGCCAACAAGATTTGAGAAAGTGTCCAGTGAAACCATCTGGACCCGGATCCCTATCCGCAAGCATGTATTTAATCACATCGTCAATTTCCTAGTGAGTGAGAGGCACAATTAACTGGTCCAAATCTTCAACCTTCTTGATCATTCTGGCTAAATCAAACTTCATCTCATGTTGCTGAGAAGACCCAAGCCGTTTTTTGAAAGCTTGAAATATAACAGATTCTTTGCCCGCATGATCTTCAACACAATATCCATCATCCGTGGTAAGAGAAGCAATGTTATTTCTCCTATATCTTTCTGAGGCCATGGCTTCAAAAAATTTTGGTTGCTCATCGCCAAATTTGACCCATCTAATAGTACATCTCTTCCTCCAATACTCTTTCTGATAATTAAGAAGCCTCAGAATATGGTGTTTGAGTATGCGGCGAAAATTTGTTCTTGGAGTGGTGAGACGCCTTTTATTTTCAAGTTCATCAAGTTTGAAGAGAGCCCTGTTGAAGTTACTACTGCTATCATCACTGTTACACATAGTTCGAAGAGAGCAAGTGTAACAGTGATGATAGCAGTAGTAACTTAGCAGAAACAATATGGAATAAATTCGTAGGCATTGGATCGGTGACTTGTTGGATGATATTCATCACGTGACAGTTATACCTAGGGCGATACGACACTAGCTCCAGTTCATCGATATAATGTAGGCATGTATTCCGTAAATAGTCATGCGTGCTTTATTAAAAGAACTTGCATGACATCTTTGTCCTACCCTCCCGTGCCAGTGGGGTACATATTGGAAACTAAGGGATATTAAGGCCTCCTTTTAATAGACAGCCGGAACAAAGCATTAACACATAGTGAATACATGAACTCCTCAAACTATGGTCATCACCGGGAGTAGGCCCGGTTGTTGTCTTTCCGGGGTTGCCGGATCATAAACACGTAGTAGGTGACTATAACTTGCAAGATCGATCTAAAACATGAATATAATGATGATAACATAAACGGTTCAGATCTAAAATCAGGGCACTCGGGCCCAAAGGACAAGCATTAAGCATAGCAAAGTCATAGCAACATCGATCTAAGAACATAGTGGATACTAGGGATCAAGCCCTAACAAAACTAACTCGATTACATGATGAATTTCATCCAACTCCTCACCGACTAGCGAGCCTACGAAGGAATCACTCACTCTCGGTGGGGAGCATCATCGAATTGGCGATGGAGAAGGGTTGATGATGACGAAGAACGAAGATCCCCCTCTCCGGAGCCCCAAACGGACTCCAGACCTGCCCTCCCGAGGAAGAACAGGGCTTGGCGGCGGCTCCATCTTGTGGATCGCAATAATTCTTTCTCCCTGGTTTTTCTCCGAAAATAGGAATTTATAGTGTCAGGGTTGAGGTCTGCGGGGCCAACGAGTGGGTACAACCCACCTGGGCGTGCCAGGAGAGGGGGTGCGCCCTGGTGGGTTGTGCCCACCCAGGGGCCCCTCTCCGGTAGGTCTTGGCTCCAGAAATTCTTATATATTATATAAAAATTCCTCGCAAAGTTTCATTCCATTCTGAGAACTTTTATTTCTGCACAAAAACAACACCATGATAGTTCTGCTGAAAACAACGTCAGTCCGGGGTTAGTTTGATTCAAATCGTGCAAATTAAAGTCCAAAACAAGAGGAAAAGCGTGAGAAAAAGTAGATACGTTGGAGACGTATCAACTCCCCAAGCTTAAACCTTTGCTTGTCCTCAAGCAATTCAGTTGATAAACTGAAAGTGAGAAAGAAAAACTTTTACAAACTCTTTTGCTCTTATTTGCATAAGCTTAAACAACACCCAAGTTTTCAGCCAACATTATAACTAACCATGTTGATAATAACTCTTAAAGATTATAATGACTCATATCAATGACATAAGCAGCTAGCGAGCAATAATAAGATATCTCAAACGGCAACATGTTGTCAAAACAACCATGCTATAATATGACAATAATGGTATCTCGCTAGCCCTTTCTGAGACCGCAAAACATAAATGCAGAGCACCTCCAAAGTTCAAGCAGCGACTAAACATTGTAATTCATGGTAGAAAAGATCCAGTCATGATGCACCCAACATTAGCTACACAGAATGCATAAATCATGACCGATGTGCTCTACTTAGTTTCCGGCGCTTGTTTTAGAGGGTGATGACACAACATAAAAGTAAATAGTAGTCCCTTCATAGAGGGAAGCAGTGATTTGCAGAGGCGCCAAAGCTCAATTTTTAAAAACAGAGATAAATGATATTTTGAGACATGCACCATTCTCATTTACTTCACGACCATCAGTTATCAGCATCTTCCATGCTAAGCACGCCAGTGACGGTTCCCAAGCGATAAAAGTAAAGGTTTACTCCCCCTCCACCATCAATCACACTCCACGGCTTGTCCGAAACAATGGTTGCCGTCCATACCAACATCAGTCCCGGGGGAGTTTTGTTTAATTATTTGCATTTTTTAGTTCGGCACTGGGAATCCCTATTACCGCCCATTTTCTCGTGCGATGGCGAGTGAATAAACTCTCGACCTGAGAATAACCCGCTTAGCATGGAAGAAGCCAACCACCTCCTGTCGTTCCGTGAACGATCCAGGCACACAAAACGGATAATTTTTTAGAAGTTTTTTGAGGTGGCACATGCAAATTTACTTAGGACGGAGGGTAATACCGTATATAGGTAGGTATGATGGACTCATCTGAAATAACTTTGGGCTCAAGGCTTTTGATGTACAAGCAGAATCCACACTTAGTACAGGCGAAGGCTAGCAATTTAGATTGAGAAGTGGCCAGCTAGAGAGCAACAACGATCATAACCATGCATTATGCGTAAGTAACATTGGACACTAGCATGAGTAGGATATGAACACCATGAACATAAACATTATAGAGGCTATGTTGGTTTTTATTCAACTACATGCATTAACATGTACCAAGTCAAGCCACTTGAACGTTCAGAGGAGGATACCATATCATCATACTACATCACAATCATTTTAACGCTATTTTGATATTCAAGATAAATCATTATTAACTCCCAGCTACTTATGCATGGCATGAGAAACTATAATCTCTAATTGTCATTGCAAACATATTTAATCATAATGGGCTGAAGCCTGGATGCTAGGTTAAACATATTTACACAAACAGAACAAGTCGAGTTCATACCAGTTTCTCTTTGCCACGACCAGTTCATCGAATGTTGTCATTATTGCCTTTCACTTGCACGACCGAATGATATGAAAATAATAATAGTGCAAGAGTGCCATTGACTAAGCTAGAATCTGCAAACATTTTATTCAACAGGAGAAGACAAGGTACAATGGGCTCTTTATTAGTTCAACAATTATTCATATGAGAGCCACTCAACATTTTCATCGTGGTCTTCTCCTTGGTACAACTCGAATAAAAAGAAAAGAAATTTAGAGAAACATACTGAAATATTTTTGGAGTTTTTGGTTTCCATGAGAAAGCAAATAAAAGGTAAAGCAAAAAAAATGAGAAAAACTATTTACACGGGAAAGCTCCCAACAAGCAAAAGAAGAACAAGGAAATCTTTTTGGATTTTCTTTTTAGTACTACTACTAAGCATGCATAGAAAGTAAATTAACTACAACTAATTTTTTTGGTTTTTCTAAAGCTTTTCAAACACACAAGAAGAAAGCAAGAAAATAAATCTAAGCATGGATGATACAATGAAAAAGTGTGAACATCGACAAATGGAATAAGTGGACATGAATGTAATGTCAGTGAGAAACACGTACTCCCCCAAGATTAGGCTTTTCGCCTAACTTGGTAGTCGATCAGTAGCCTGGAGGGTAGTAGTCAGCGTGGTAGCTCGGGCCTCGTTCTCAAGAACAAAATATCTTCCCTTGCTGTTATAATCAAAAAGAGCAGGCGCATGCAAATATGTGTCCACAATAGATTTTTGGTTAAACATTAGATTGTAAGTCAAATTATCAACCTTTCCCTTAAGGATCTTATGTTCTTTCAAAGTGTCAAAATCTAAATACCGTGTGGGTAGGATAGGATCAAAGGGCAAAGGCGAAACACCCAGCTCTTGTGCTAAACGTGTGGCATAAATTCCACCATAGAACCAACCACTGTTAGCATTGTGTTGAAGTCTACGTGCAACAATCGTTCCAAGGTTACAATTCCTTTCACTAGTAAGAGCGGTGTGAAGGAGGCACAAGTCTGGCGCACAAAATATGCTATAGTCTTGCTTGCCTACTATGCATTTCCCGTCGAATAATGCAAAATGCTGAATTGCGGGAAAGTGAATGCTCTTTATTCTTCCTTCTCTCACTCCCCTATTTTCACCATAGCAAAGGATAGTCAAGAAAGACTCGAACTCAACCGTTGGTGGTTCATCAAGCGAACCCCAAAATGGAAGTTTGCAATGGTAAGCAAAATTCTCCAGTGGGATAGTAAATGGATTATCATAAAGCATAAACGACACCCTAAACTCACGTGGAAAATATTTAAATCCTTTGACAAATGATTCAGTGAGAAGTTGGTGTTGCTCACACTTATCTGATAGGTAGGATCGAGGCCGGCATTGTGAACATATTGCTAAAATTCCTCCTTAATGCCCACACGCAACATATATTCATCGCTAGGCCATAAACATGTCTTCGTGGCGGCATCTCGCGTGGAACTTTCACTTGGTTCAACATAAGACCGATGAGCAGAACCGTCAGTAGAACATGCCCCCGAGGATCGTCTCCTCGAAGAACTCCTTCCAAATAGGTTCATCATATCCGCGTACAATTTTCTGAAAATAAAAAAATTGGGGTGACAAAAATTTGTCAATAAAACTTTATAAGATTGATAGAAACTACTCATAGGGATACATAGAAGCCATAGCAAGCATTCAAACTACTTAGAACACTAAGAATTTAACATGCAAGCACATCTGCAACAACACCAAGATTAGATAATTATTCAAAGTATAAGCCACTAAAACAAAAACTAATTGGACAAATGGTGGAGGCACATACCAAGCAACAATCCCCCGAAACAGTTTCGGAAACGGTGCTTCGAGCAAAGAGATCGAAATCTGCGGGTTTGAGCTCAAGAACACGGGAGAGAGAGCAATGAGGATTTTTTTCTAGAGGTAAGTGATAATATGGTATGAAGAGGTAAGTGAGGGGGGCCACGTGGGGACCACAACCCACCAGGGCGCGCCTGGGGGTGTTGGCGCGCCTAAGTGGGTTGTGCCCACCCGGTGCACCTCCCTCTGATGTTTATTGCACAAAAAATTCTCAAATATTCAGGAAAAAATCGTATCAAATTTTCAGGGCATTCTAAGAACTTTGATTTTTGGGTCATTTTTTATTGCACGGGAAATTCAAAAAACAGACAAAACATGGTATTTTATTGTATTTAACTGATAAAAATAGAGAATAAAAAGTAGGGACAGAAAGTAGTGCTTACTAAATCCATCAACTTCATACCGTTCAAAAATGATCCATTAATAAGGTTGATCAAGTCTTATTAACAACCACTTTTGATTAGCATGAAACCGAAGAACTTTCATAAATCACTAAGTTACCTCAATGGGGATTTGTATTTCCCCAATAATAAGCATTTCATATTTCTTTTTAACAGTAGGTAGATGTATTTGAAAATTTCCAATAGTGATTGTCGGAGATTTTTCAATAACATTAATACCATTCACTTGGAATTGTTTCTTCGAAGAGTGCATTGTATGCTCATTGCCATTAATATGAAAAGTGACCTTCCTTTTATTGCAATCAATAACAACCCCTGCAGTATTCAAGAAGGGTCTACCAAGGATAATCGAGATGTTGTCATCCTCGGGCATCTCAAGTATAACAAAGTCAGTCAAAATAGTAACATTAGCAACAACAACGGGCACATCCTCACAGATACCGATAGGTATGGCTATTGATTTATCAACCATTTGCAAAGATATTTCAGTAGGTGTGAGTTTATTCAAGTCAAGTCTTTTATATAAAGAAAAAGGCATAACACTAACACCAGCTCCTAAATCACACAAAGCAGTTTTCACATAATTCTTTTCGATAGAGCAAGGTATAGTTGGTATTCCCGGATCTCCAAGTTTTTTAGACAGTCCATCTTTAAAAGTGTAATTAGCAAGCATAGAGGAGATTTCAACTTCCAGTATTTTCTCTTATTTGTGATGATGTCTTTCATATACTTTGCATAAGGAGGCATTTCCAAGATATCAGTCAAGCGAGTACGCAAAAAGACTGGCCTCAGCATTTCAGCAAAGCATTCAAATTCTTCATCATCATTCTTTTTAGTTCACTTGGGTGGAAAAGGCATAGGTTTTTAAACCCACGGTTCTCTTTCTTTATCGTGTTTCCTAGCAACAAAGTCTCTTTTGTCATATCTTTTATTTTTAGCTTGTGGGTTATCAAGATCAACAGGTGGTTCTATCTCAACATCATTATCTGGTTCTTTTTCATTGTTTGGTTGAGAGTTTTCATGAACCTCAACATTATCTTTTTCATTATCGGTAGGTGATTGTTCATTGCCAGATTGAGTTTCAACATCAGAGATAGAAATTTCATTATCATTATTAGGAGGTTTCTCTATTTCAGGTTCACTAGGAGCATGTGAAGTCCTATCATTTTTCTTTTTCTTCTTCTTTTTAGAAGAACTAGGTGCACTAGTATTAGCTCTTTGTGAATCTTGTTCAATTCTTTTAGGGTGTCCCTCAGGATAAAGTGGTTCCTGAGTCATTTTACCTCCTCTAGTTGCAACTCTAATAGCAAAGTCATGCACATTATGATTCATTTCATCAAGTAATTCTCTTTGAGATTTAGCAACTTGTTCTAATTGAGTTTGAACCATAGAAGCAAGCTTTCCAACACCTCTAACATCATTTGATATTCTAAATAACAAGTCACTCAAGCGAGCAATCGTATCAGAATTATATTTCAACTATTTCATAACATTTGCATTGAAGTGATCTTGTTTTCTAATGTAGTTTTCAAACTCATAAAGGCATTGGCTAGGATGCATATTGTGAGGATTATCATTATCATTAAACTTCATAAGAGAATTTACCTCTACCACCTTAGGCAGTGGTGGTGTATTAAGCCCATGTATTTCTTCAATAGGAGGTAAAATTTTAACATCCTCAGCTTTAATACCTTTTTCCTTCATAGATTCCTTTGCCTCTTGCATATCTTTAACCCCTCTTCTTTGGAGTGGGTTTAGGCGGTGGTTCAGGAATAGTCCAATCATCATAATTTTTCAATATGTTATTCAATAATTCTTCAGCTTGTCCAACAGTTCGTTCCCTGAAAACACAACCAGCATAACTATCTAGGAAGTCCCTAGAAGCATCGGTTAGTCCATTATAGAAAATATCAAGTATTTCATTTTTCTTAAGAGGATGATGAAAGCACAAGTGCTCCCTGGGTGGTTTTGGTAATTAATGTCAACATATCTCTTGTTGGACTAATGTTTTCATCTAGTATATTTCAGACAAGTTCAACAGATGGAGTGGCATGGACAAGAGGATATGGAACCCTTTCAAGATCCTAAGGACAAAGGATTGGCTCAAGCTCAAAAGCTCAAGACTCTACATTTTACTTTTAGTGATCCAAGATCACATTGAGTCTATAGGAAAGCCAATACTATTAAAAGGGGATGAGGTGTTGCTTAATGGCTTGCTTGCTCAAAATGCTTAGTGATATGCTCCAAAACCCTCAACCACTTTCTCATATCCACATATGTTCCAAGCCAAAAGTCAAACCCGGCCCCACCGAAACTTTCTATCCGGCGCCACCGAGTTCTCTTGACATAGCCACTGCCATAAACCCTAATCGATTCGGTCTCATCAATGGGATCTCAGTCTCATCGAGATGGTCTTGCAAACTCTCTGTCGCCTATTGCAATAATTTCGGTCTCACCAAGATATGCAATCGGTCCCACCGAGTTTGCTTGACCAACTCTCTGTTTCGCTTATTACCAAAATCGGTCCCACCGAGTTTGTGTAATCGGTCAAACCGAGATGAGGTTTTACCCTAACCCTAGCACATTGGTCCCACCGAGTTGATCATGTCGGTCCCACCGAAATACCTAACAATCACATTATGAACCAAATTGGTCCGACCGAATTTTCTGATTTGGTCCCACCGAGTTTGGTGATTTGTGTGTAACAATTAGATTTTGTGTGGAGGCTATAAATACCCCTCCACCCACCCTTCATTCATGACGAGAGCCATCAGAACATGCCTACACTTCCATCATACATTTTCTGAGAGAGAACCACCTACTCATGTGTTGAGGTCAAGATAATCCACTCCAACCACATAAATCTGGATCTCTAGCCTTCTCCAACTTGCTTTACACTCAAATCATCTTTCTACCAAATCCAAATCTGTGAGAGAGAGTTGAGTGTTGGGGAGACTATCATTTGAAGCACAAGAGCAAGGAGTTCATCATCAACACACCATCTATTACCTTTTGGAGAGTGGTGCCTCCTATATTGGTTAGGTGTCACTTGGGAGCCTCCGTCAAGACTGTGGAGTTGAACCAAGAAGTTTGTACGGGCAAGGAGATCGCCTACTTCGTGAAGATCTACCCTAGTGAGGCAAGTCCTTCGTGGGCGATGGCCATGGTGGGATAGACAAGGTTGCTTCTTCGTGGACCCTTCATGGGTGGAGCCCTCTATGGACTCTCGCAACTATTACCCTTCGTGGGTTGAAGTCTCCATCAACGTGGATGTACGATAGCACCACCTATCGGAACCACGCCAAAAATCTCCGTGTCTCCAATTGCGTTTGCACACTCCAATCTCATCCCTTTACATTCTTGCAAATTGCATGCTTTACTTTCCGCTGCTCATATACTCTTATCATGTTTGCTTGATATGTGTTGTGAATGTTTAAACTTATGCTAAAACTCTACCTTAACTTGAAGAAAATAAAAACTGCAAGCTTTTCTTGTTAAGAGTCTATTCACCCCCCTCTAGACACCTCTTCTCGATCCTTTTAATTGGTATCAGAGCATTGGTCTCCATTGCTTTGGTTTAAACACCTTTTGGAGGAAGATGGATGAGTCTACATTGGGGAGTCTTAGACGTAGAGTGCCTATACTTGATGGAGAGTACTTTCATGAGTGAAAAAATGAGATGCTTGAGATTTTCAATGAATATCACTTGAACAAGTACATTACTAGCCCTTGCATTCCCCCTAGTGATCATTTGCATCCTACCCTTGATGAGACTATTGACATGATCCGCAATCTTAGAGCTGTTAATCTTATTACTAGAGGTTTGCCTAGAAATTTGCTTGGTTGCTTGCCTACTCTTGACTGTGCCTACACCATATGGAGATTTCTTGAGGAACGTTTTCCAAACTATTCCTTGCAAAACTTAGATGAAATCCTCCATAAATCTATTGTCTTGAGTAAGATGAATTCAAGTGATCCTATGTTTGGTGATTGTCTATTTGAGCTTACCAATCTTATGCGTGACAAAGGAGACGTTGGAATCATTAGTAATATCATCTCCGAAGTCATTAGAATTCATAAAGATGACTATTGTGATGACTATTTATCTAATGAATTACCCTCTCTAGAAATTGATCCATCACAAGACGATGTTGAACATGGATACTATGATGAGGATGATGATAGTGACCTTGATCTCGATGAGTCTATGAGACACTTTGGTCTCACTACAAAAAAAAGACACATCCGTGACATTTTGGGCCGAATGAAATTTTTTCTGTCATACATATGACACTTTTATGACGATAATTGTGACAAAACCCGGTATCATCATAGATGTGGGGGGCTCCTACTTCTATGACAAAAAATCATGACAGAAAATGGGCTTTTCATCCTGGGCGGGCCGGAGACGCAGCTGCATGACATTCTTTGGGCCGTCCATGACAGAAAAAACCGTGGTAGAAGCGAGGGGGAGGAAAATTTCGGGGAGTTCCCGGTTACGGTGGGAGGTCGGGGCCGACCGGCCGAGCGATGCGTGTTTCTATCGTACACGTGCGCGCGTGTGTGCGAGGCGTTGGCTCTAACTGAACCCGAGCGAGTGTAACATCCCAAATTTTCAATTTGGAATGTTATACATTAGATCATCATTGCATATCATATTTTATTTTTGCATTTTGGTTGATCCTAGAAATTCTACGCAACTCAATGACCCACGGAGAGAGTTGGGGATTTCGTTATTTTCATATTTAAGTTTTCTCAAATTTTGAGAATAGGATCATTTGATTTTATTTATTTTATCATTAATTATTTCTATTACAAAAATATGAGAGAGGGAATAAAATGACTTTCCCAAAATAGAGAAATATTGAGGATTTAATAATAAAATCAAACAAGTTTTTATTTCGGAGTTTTTCGGTGTTTTATTTGAATTTAGGAAAAATGTGCGCTTTTCAAAATTGCATTTAAGGCCCAAATAAATGTTCACTTTGTCGGGCTTGATTTTAGAAGCCCGGGAAAATTTATTGCGATATTTTTGGAGTCTGTTTAGTATTTCTTTTTATTTTTTTTCTTCCAAGCGGAATATTTTTTAAAAAAAGGGGAACCGACCTAACCGGGGCGTGTCCGGATAGGACTTTGGCCCGGCAGGCTTTAAAAGCCGACCCAACCCCACGGAGGAACCCTAGCCCCAGCCCCCAGCCGCCCCCAGCCGCCTGCGCCCGCTGCTAGCGCCGCCGCCGCCGCCCGCGCCGCCGCCGCCATCGAGGTTTGTCGCTGCCTCGTAATCCGCACCGCCCGTTTTTTTAGAAAACCGATTGGTTTTCCGTCGTTTTTTTAGTTTTCGTTTTTTTATTAGATCGGTTTTTTCGGTTTAGGTTAAATAGCGAGCGTTCGCTCGTTTGTTCGTTGAAACGAACACGTTCATCGTTTAGATCTGGATAACGAACGTTCGTTCGTTAATCCGTTCGTCGTTTTCTTTTTCTCGGATTAAATCCGCGATTTTTCTGATCGCGATTCCTGATCCGATTTTTGTTTTAGTATAACTTTTCGCTCGTTTATCGGAATCAGGCGATTCAAGCGCCTAGAGTTTCGTCTCGAAACCCTTTATCCGTTTAACCAACTTAAACAAGATTTTGCTACTATAAAATTTGCCCTAGATCCAGATTACTAGAACGAAGTAGTTTTCTTCCGCCGTTTGACTTTCGTTGTTTCGTTCGATTTGATTCTTTTTGCCAACCGGAGTTCTTAAGTTGAACCTTCTGGTTAGATCTCTTATGTGAGTTTTACCTGTGCATTAGTTGAGTACTTATTGTATGCTTGTTTGTTTGTCTGCGATAGAGTATCCGGAGTGCGCCGCCTGTTACTTCGAATCGCTAGGTTTCCCGGATCATCAGCAAGGCAAGTAACACTTTGATCATACCTTTTCTACTACCCAGTTTTATTGCATTAGATCAATCCTCACACATTGCATGATTAGGATCTAATTAAATTGTGGGATGGGAAGTAGATGAGGTAGTACCTATTACCCGTTTATTATCAAACCTTTGGGAGTTACTTCTACGTTTGCTTATTATGTCATGCTATGCTAGTAGACGTGGATTGGGTGAGTGATATCCATGACAGATGTGAGATTGATAATTAATGATTTATCTAAGGTGGCAACTTAAACACACATCTGGGTGGATTGAGGCACCTGGGTATTCCAGGACTTGCCTTTTTTCTTTTGGACCGCCACCCAGGCTCAAAGGGATCATGAGACTATTCATACTAGAAACTTCCGTGTGCAGCCACAAGCTATTATGGGCTCTAGTATAGTTGACTAAGTTGTGCGAACTCTTACAGTGGTAGACTAGCAGATGTAGGGGATGTAGGTGGTACGATCTACCCGATCATAAGGTGCTAGCGCTTCTGAAAGACTATGTCTCGGTCATCCGTCTTCTCAAACACCATGTAGTGCGAGAAAACAAACGGAGGCGATCAAGTCTTGTGGGGAAAAGTGCGCAAACCTCTGCAGAGTGTAACAAACTAATCATGGTTAGCCGTGTCCCCGGTTATGGACATCTTGAGTATCTAGTACTTGGATTATCATGTGAATCTCAACATGTTACTCTAAATTAATTTTGTTGGGTTTAATGATGATGCTTAATTGGGATTGAGAATGCTGTCAACCATTCTCAATGTTTAACAACCACCATGACAGTAATTAAATTTTATTCCTTTGAAGTAAGGAAAAATTGGCTTTACACAAAATTGTAACCATAGAGCTTTCCACCAGCCAAATATGCATGTAGTATAGCTGTTGCATTCCATTACTCTCTATGTGTTACCTTGCCAGCATATTCCATGTGCTGACCCGTTTTCGGGCTGCAACGTTAATGTTGTAGACTTTTCAGATGACGATTAAGGAGTTTTTAGGTCGTGGTTCTATACTCAGTGATGCCGCCGGAGTTGATGGACTCACTTATCTTCCAAGCCTTCCGCTATTATCGTTATTAGATGGCCTTAAGCCATATTTATTGTAATAAGTTCTCTTTTGAGACATTCGATGTAATAAGTGTGTGATTGCTACTCTGCTATAAATCCTCCGAGCACTGTGTGGTGTCAGCATTACTGATCCAGGGATGACACCGGAGCATAGAGATCAGACTGTTTGAGGTCTGGTCGCTACAGCGAGGCGTTGGGCTCTAACTGAACCCGAGCGATTGCACTGCAGGCTACGCGTTACTGAACCCGAGCGATCGATCGATGGCTGTTAACTGAATCCGATCGAGCGATTCCTTGGCTACTGCTGCTAACTGAAGCCGATCGATGGGATGAACAGTGAGCGTTGCGGGGGGGGGGGGGGGTTGGATGAACAGTGAGCGGTGGCGTTGCCTCTAGATGAACAGGACCCCGTGGTATGGTGGAGGGCTGGATGAACAGTAGACGATGGAGGGGTACCCGTGGAGGGGTGGATGAACAGGACCCCCGTGGTGTGGAGGGCAGGATGAACAGTAGACGGTGGAGGGGTGCCCGTGGAGGGGTGGTTGAACAGGACCCCGTGGTGTGGAGGGCTGGATGAACAGTAGACAGTGGAGGGGTGGTTGAACAGTAGCCGGTGGAGTAGCATGCGGTGGAGGCTGGATGAACATGAGCCCGTGGAGGCTGGAGGAGGTCGACGGTGGATGAAAAGTAGCTCGTGGAGGCTGGAGGGGGTCGACGGTGGAGATGAAAAGTATCCCGTGGAGTCCCGTTTTGCGGTACGCCACACCCCTCCCGATGAACAGGACCCCCGTTTCGACCGTAGCGCTCCAACACAAGTCCGTTTCCTCCGTTTTGCGGTACACCACACCCTCCCGATCAACAGGACCCCTGTTTCGACCGTAGGAGGTCCGTTTCGTCCATTTTGCGGTACGCCACACCCCTCCCGATCAACAGGACCCCTGTTTCGACTATAGGAGGTCCTTTTCCTCTGTTGTGCAGTACGCCAGGCCTCGTTTCCATCGCCTTTTCCGTCCAAGCCCTCCCGATGAACACGACCACGCATTCCGTTCCGACCCATGAACACGACGACGACGCTGTTTCTCCGTTCCGACCCAGCCATGTACACGAGCCCTCGTCGTACGTATGTGTGAGTAGGCGTTCGAGACCCCGCCCGTATGTACACATACATGGCCGTATTTTCTTTCTTGCACCCTGGCCGCTGTACGTACGTGTACATGCTACGTGCGCGCCTCTACTACGACACGTGCGCGCCTCTACTACGACATGTGGGCGCCTCTACATCGACCAGTATGTACGTACACGTTCGCGACCAGAATGACAACGCTACGTACGCTTCGACCAGGTGGGTCCCGACTGTCAGGTACTTCCTTGCCTGCGAAGATGTAGCTGGTGGGTCCCAGCAGTCAGGGGGCGAATCGTTTTTTGCCCGGACGCACTTCCTTGTGCGAAGATGTAGCTGGTGGGTCCCAGCAGTCGGGGGGCCGGTGGGTCCCAGCAGTCAGGGGGGCGAATCGTTTTGGTTTTCTTTTTTTTGCTCGGACGCACTTCCTTGTGTGCGAAGATGTAGCTGGTGGGTCCCAGCAGTCAGGGGGCGAATCGTTTTTTTTGCCCGGACGCACTTCCTTGCATGCGAATGTGTAGCTGATGGGTCCCAGCAGTTAGGGGGGAAACATTTTTTTCGCGAAATACGGTGGCCCGTCCGGTGGGTCCCTGCTGTCAGGTGGAGGAATCATTATTTTCCGCGTAATAAGGAGGCACTTCCTTGCTGTCGTCGTGGACCCAGCTGTCAGCCTCTCCACATATAGTCCACGCCCGATGGAAGTCGTTCCTTAACCATGTTGACCACGCCGCGCCGAGAGCACTAGGGCGGTGGACGACGGCGAGGCCTAGGAAGGGGATGACGCGGAGCCGGTGAAGACGCGGCAGTGGATGCCCACGCGGAGAGGAGTATGAGGGTTCACTTGTTCGGCTGCGGTGTGAGGCTACCGTCGCCGCAGGTTCTGGCCAGCGGTGGGAATAGTAGGGGCGGTGAGGCCTCCGCGGCAGCACAGTCGGCCACGGGAGGAAGGAGCAGGCGGCACGACCGGCGTTGCTTTGGGCGGCTGGAGTAAGAAGACCAGAGGTTGAAGAAGCACTACAGCCGTTGGATGGACATCGTACGGTCACTTCAGCTAGAATCGTTTATATTGACTAAGTTGACAAAGCCCTTGGTACGTCAACTTAGTAGGCCCACAGGTCAGCTTCCGAAACGGTGCGCCCCAGATGTCAGGGGGAGGAATCATTTTTTGGGCGGGTGAAGCTAGAATATCCGAGATTGAAGAAGAAGCACGGTATCCATTGGATGGACATCCAACGTCCACTGCTGCTAGAACCGTGTGTTGACTATAAGTTGACAAAGCCTTGCATACGTGTCAACTCTATTTTTTAGGGGACGCGTCAACTTAGTAAGGCCAGAAGTGTGTGGCAGAGAACTTATAGCCCATTTGAGATTTGTAAGAATGTGTAGCCCATTTTTGAATTCTAATGGAATTTACTACAGCCCATTTACAGTTTGTTAAAAGTACAGCCCATTTCAACCAACCGTTCAAAACAGAATTCAATAAAATTTCCCACATTTTGATGGGATCTGAAATATTTTTATCCCGAAATTTCTAGTCAGATTAAATAAATTTATATTACGTAAAAATCCAACGAAACATTGCGCTCGCAACAATTAATGAAATTAAAATTTTCAATATTCAAAAATAATATTTTATAAAGTAATCACGTGTTTGGTGCATTTTTTATAGTTACTATCTAGTTTTTATAATTACATCTCATTTATTATTTCTTAAAACCCATTTTCTTGTTAAGCCTAATGCATCCCTCCTAGGAAAGATTTGCAGCCCAGCGGGGCGGAGAATAACAACTTGACCTTGCCTGGGTATTCCTAAAAAAGTATAGCTGGGCTAGCCATTTTCAGCTTGAAAAAAATTAATATCTAGGCTGGATATCTAGCCTGGGCTAGACAGGCCACAGCCCGCCCAGTTAATACCTGCAACGATGTTTTCGTTGTTGTTCAGAGGAGAAAAATTAATATCTGGGTTAAACATCGAAAAACTCCGCAGTGCTCACACCTCAAAAACACAAATACTGCTCGAGGTGCTTGGTCCCAGCTGTCGGCCGCTTCTTGTGCAATTCTCTCGTTTATTGACTACTACATAGGTTGACAATGGTGTGAGACCGTGATGTCAGGAAATAAGGGGGAAGCAAAATAAATTACTCCAGCGAGAGCTTCCACCTCCGCCTCGTTGTCTCCCGTGGAAACCCCTTTCCTCCCTTTTTTTTGCTCGGGCAAGGACCAATGCATGCAGCACGTCCATGCGGTTATTAGGCAAGAAATAAAAGCACTTTTCATGCTATGAATTACGATGGCCTACATGGGTAGCTAATAAGGCATCCTCTTAACTGCTGTGATTAAATGTTGTGTTTAGAAGAGAGAAATATTCTTTTTTTCCACCAATCTGCTTGCACCTAGGTCGTGATGCACCTTCTAATACGACTTATTCACCTAGACGGAGGGAGTATAGTTTTATACATACACACACATGTATATATACACACACACATACATACATATAATAAGGAGGCACTTGCGTACGTGAGGCTATGGACCTAGTGGGTCCCCATTGTCATCCTCTCCAAGTAAAGTCATCTCCTCGCCCGCGCGCGCTTTCCACCCGAAACAGTCAGCGCCGCCCGCCCCGCTTCCCGATGCAGGCGATTGCTCTGCCTTCAAACGACACAAGTGCCGTCCGTCCATCTATCTGCCGCCCATATTAATGATACGCGGTTGTCGAGGCGTCTACTCCGGCGCCACACGTCCGTCCCTCCGCCCGCCCACCATTGCTATATAAACGGCTGCGCCGGCCATAGCCGCAGTCATCCACATCCGTTCCCTTTCTCCTGTCACCACTACTGCCCACCATGGCTTCCTCGCGCTCCAGCGCTCTTCGGGGACGAGCGGACAACGAACCACAAGGAGATGACAGCCATTGCCGCCAACCGGCAGGCAGCCGAAGGACGACGACGTCCCAATGGAGAACATGGTAGTCGACGATCCAGCGCCACCCCCTCCTCCGTGCCATCCTCGCTGGTGCATTGCACCATGACCATCGGCGAGGCCGGTGCCCAATATATGGACAGTGTGAGGCAGATGCGTCAGGAGCAGTTCCGGGAGGCGTAGGCCGACGCCGCCTACAACCACCATCTCCTCCAGGAGCACCTGCAGGCGGAGGAGCAGATCGCCGCGGAGCGGGCGGAGTAGGAGGCGCTGCTCGACTTGTACCGCTCCGCTCGCAAGGGCTGCCTCGAGCACTGGCGGTACAACATGCGGGTGGCGGAGGCTGCGGCTGCCTACAAAGAGGCTAGCAAAGAGGGCGATGAAGCAGGCGAGGCGCTATTTGGCAAGACCGAGGACGAGGCAGAGGACAATGCCGGCTCCGACGAGTCCCCGCTCCGCTGGCGTCGACGAGGCCCTGCTCCGCCGAGGCCCCGCGGCGCCAACAACGAGGTAGAGGACACCGCCGGCTTCGCCGAGGCCCCGCCCCGCCAACAATGAGGCAAAGGACATCGCCGGGTCAGCCGAGGCCCCACCCTGCTGGCAACGCGGGGGAGGATTTCCACCGCTCTGCTGAGGCGCCGCCCGTCGGCAACAAGACATGGGACATCGCCGGCTCCGCCGAGGCCCCGCCCCGCTGCCAACGAGGCCACACCACACAGAAAACGAGGAAGAGTAGAACACGGTAGGTCGCCGCCGCTCGGGTCCAAGTAAGGCCACCGCTGCTACCCTCTTATTGAATCCAAGCTAGGCGGGTTGACCATTGACGGCCGGTTAGCTTCTTGGCGGTGACGTGGAGTCGGGGAGTTCTGCTGGAGAATAACACCGCTTCTACTTAACTGCTGGTGCAGTTGGCTAACTGACACGTGGGCCCAACATGCCACATGTCAGTTACGCAACTGCACCTGCAGTTAAGTCACTGAAGCTTCTGTTCGGCTTAGCGGGACACAGGTGGGTAGCTTCGGTTAATTAATTATACCTCCTTCGTCACCAAGCTTCCTCCTTCGTGGATCTCATTGGCACTCTTGATGTGGAAGAAAAGGCGAGAGCAAAGGACACACATGCTTGAGGAATTGAGGGAGGATCTAGTGCCAATATGGTACAGAAGAACTTCCAGCCCCACAAGTTCAAGAACAAGGGCAAGTTTGATGGTAAAGCAAAGTTTGATGGGAAGAACAAGGCTGTGCAACACACGAACTTCAAGAAGAAGAATGACAAGAAGAAAGGTGTTTGTCATGTGGTGATCCTGATCATTAGGCTCCTAGTTGCCCTAATCGCTATGACAAGCTAGGCCGGTTAATTAATTATACATCCAGCGCACCCCTTTATAGTTGAAATGTAATGAAATCCGGAATATTTATATGAAATCCGACCGTGTATGAATGAATTTATTTCGATTAGTTCGAATTCCTGTATCATTGGCATTGGATGAACATGCAAAACAATACGTACTAGCATTATTCCCAGGGTGATCACCTCGTTTCCAGCAGTTTCACATGTACTGCCTCCGGTCCTTTCTAGTCTGCATACAAGTTTTGTCTGCAGTCAAAGTATCTCTACTTTGACCAATCTTATACAAAAAAGTATGCACTTACACAATGTGCGAAGTAAAAAGGAACAGAAGGAGTACAAAGAGTTTGAGCAGCTTTTTAGCGTTTCTGTACATTGCAATCAAACACACAGGCTTGCCAATCCATAGAGAACATTCAAAACAATCGATGATTATGCATCTCAGCGACTCACATGTCAGAGGCAATATTTACTTCACAACTAAAGAATAAAGAAAAAATTGATCGACGCTGCTGACAGCAAAGGGCGTCCCATTCGAAAATATCAAACGCATGTCTTGCTAAAATCAATGAGCAAAATTTGACAAGGTTGTCCCATTCCAAAATATCAAATGCCTGCGATTGTGGAATGGACAGGGTTTGCCATCAGTTCGGACATTGACATGGCACCTCGTGCTAAATAAACCAGCTGTTCTTTTTGTGCAGTTCCACCAAAATCAACCAAATTCGTGCGTAGCTTGTATGATTTCGCCCTTATATGTTGCAATGCCTTGAACTTATCGGCACCTCCTTTCTTGTGGTGGAAATGAATGATTCGATGTATTCATGAACATTTTGTGCAGTTCCCATTGAAATCAAGCTGAGCACCCCTGTTTGCACAAATACAAAAAAGTGATTAGTATAGAGCAAACTGTACTATGAATTGACAGTTTCAACAGGCACATACATGGTCCATGTAGAGCACACTTTTAGAAAAATGGAACTCACCAGAAAGAATCCTAGAACAACAGCAAAAAAATGGAGATTTTGTTAGTCCTTCTGAGCTGAAGTTAGTTTGGTCTTGTGGGGAGTAATGTAACCATCCTTCAACTGCTCCTTCTGATGATAAGATAGACATGGCTTCTTCATTCTGGCATAATCGGAACTAGTCACTTCACGTACTCCATATTCTTCTTCAGAGGAAGATGATCCTGTTGTGCAACGACAAGAGGACTACTAAATGCTAGCATCACTGTTTGCTCGAAAAAAGGAAAGGAAATAGTTAAAACAACACAGATGAAGCACTTCTCAAGGACAATACCACTTTTTCACAACAGTATCTAAATAGTAGCACAACACCAATAGAGATGACAAAGCTCAATCATATGGATGAAACCAGTGGGCGAGTACCAACCTTTGTTAGGAGGCTTATTGTGTAGAGCATACAGATGAAGCATCTACAGTGGTGGCCAAGCTTACTATATACTCCTCGATTAGTTTAATGTTCCCAACATCTTCTTGTGCAGTTCCACCAAAATATATGGTATCTTCAAAGAAGATCCCTATTTGCACAAGTAGAGATAATTACATATTACATTAAGAGTGGCATCAAATCAGTGGCAAAACAATTGCTCGTTCCAGCCATAGCAATAAATTAAGATGCAAAACTATGTCATTACTTGTGCCATCACAGTTCCAGTGCTTCATTACAGCACCGGGAGTTGATTTTTGTTTTTCTTCCCCTTGTTCTTCCCCTTCATCACTTGGTTCAATAACAAACAAGCTTCGCCTTCAATGTAAGATTTGGCATGTCAATTAGGGAGCACAAGTATAGTACTAAACTTAATTTTCTGATGAAAGTGGCAAAATACAGGCTAGCAGTTGTGAAATATCCTTATCTTACCTCAATGGGATATTACGGTGCACATACAGATTGGAAGTCTGGTCTCCATTTGTGCAGTTCACTAAAATCAAGCAACATTATCGTACAAGTAGCACAACATATGAATGCACACTGTAGAATCATGTGAAAGAAGGCTAGTACTGACCTCTCATGATGCGAAATTCAAACAACTCACAAGAAGAAGATCTGAACCAAATTCGCCTTAACGGATAGGAAGTAAGATCTTCTCTTGTGCAATTCCACTAAGATCAAGCAATCAAGCAACGTTGTCGGTGTGACATTTTGGTTGAACTGCACAAAACACTCTTAAAACAAAAGTGTTTTGTGCAGTGCAACAAAAGGTCACAATGGCAACAAGGTGAAGCAGATAACCCTGTTTACACAGAGGTGCAAAGGAATCAATTAATTGTCAATAACGGTGGATGACACAGAAGCCAACAAAAAGAAGCATCTACCTTATCTAAATGGGAAAGAAAGCAAGACAATAGCATTTCTCAAACGGTGGCATTGATTAATATTAACATAGAGATTATATTAACAATAAAATTCGTTAAACATGTAATTTGCTTTTAACTGTGGCATTGCATCAATTTTGCAACGACATTATTAGAGGGTGTTTGTTTACAGGGACATTTTGGTGTAGGGACTAAAAAAACTCTGTGTCAGTCCGTGTTGGTCCCAGTTTTGTTATCAGACGCCTTTCCCTATGTGAGCGCAGCAAATCTAGTCCTGCTCAAACTCTACAGCCTTGTCCCTTCCTTTCCTTTTTGAACTAGTACTTTCACCCCTTCCTTTCCTTTTTGAACCACGTCCTAGGTTTATGCGATACAACTTTCCCCACTACTTTCCCCCATTCCTTTCCTATTTGAACCACGTCCTAGATTAATGCTATACAACTTTCCCCCTTCATTTCCTCTTTGAACCACGTCCGAGATTCATGCTATATACAACTTTTCCCACTCCTTTCCTCTTTGAACCACGTCCTAGATTCATGGTATACATGCAACTAGAGCAATGCATGTGGAGTAAGTAAATTATACCTTAAGGTTCTTGGGGCGTGGTTCGGCGGGCGACAGGACGGCGAAGAAGAAGAAGGGGTCGGAGGCCCTCCCACGCCGCCGCTGGGTGGAAAGTGAACAACTGCGCCGGTAGTCCCTCGCCGACGGCGACAGCGTTAAGCCTCCTTTCCCTTCCCGGCGGACGGATCATGCCGGCTCTTTGAGCAGCAGTGAGGGGAGAGAGAGAGGCCAACGAAGTCTTGTTTAGATCTAGAGAGGGCGAGAGAGTGTGAAGAGAGCAACTACAAGCGCTGCGGCTCCAGCGGGAGAGGGCGAGAGAGTGTGAAGAGAGCAACTACAAGCGCTGAGGCTCCAGCGTGTATATATATACTGGAGAGAGAGAGTGTGAAGCGTGCAAACCCTAGAAAACATTTTGACCAGTCAAAGAATCCTCCTGGCACAAATTGTGCTCAAGTGTAGTTATCGAACCCGAGACCTCAAGTTTGATGAGCGAATTGGCTAACCAGCTACACAACCCTCCCGTTATGTTCAATGAGAGGGAAATAACCTTTTATACATTCCTGAATCCTTATTATAACATGCACACAAATTTTGGGCACTTGTATTCGACTTAAGTCAGTGTGCCACCGTATCTCGTATACTTACTACTCCCTCCGTCTAGGTGTAATAAGTCACGTTAGAAGGTGCAACGGGACCAAGGTGCGTGCGTGTGCGTGTGTGTGTGTGCGTGTGTGTTTAACACCATGTGTGTGTTAGAGAGAGCGACAGACCGACCTACTCCTACAGAGAGATGTTGTGTAGTGTATGATTTTAGCCGCGAGAGTCGGTGCATCCTCTCGTTTCCGGGCGTGTCCGGTAGGGACATGCGGACAGCTGCCACGGCAGCTCCTGACCAGCCTGGCCCACCCAAAGCCCCTCCATCGCCCGCGCGCGCTTCCCGCCCGAAACGGTCAGCGCCGCTCCAAAGAATCGGTGCCGCATTCATGCCCGGGAAGAGCGGACGCGACCTCTCACTGGCGCAAGAGTGATGGTTTCTTTGTCCGTCCAACTTACTGCTGGGTTTATGTGATTTGACGACTCATTGGTCTTTATTACTGAGGTCGTATGACTGCTGGATGTCCCACACTTTCGGCGAAAGGAGGTATACCTACTAGATTACAATTTTCTCCATTCTTACAGCGGAGGCGTGCAAGAGCAGTGAAAACATGCAGGCTCAGTGATCCGCATGTGGTTCATGGTGAAATCTCTACAAAGACTTATATTTAGGAACGGAGGAAGTACTAGTATAGTACGTACTGTAATTTATCAGCGAGATAAATTTGTACAATGCTATGAAGCTTCCAGCTTCTGTTACATGTATCTTGCGTCCAAGGTTGCCCGTTGCAACATTTCATCAAATACAAAGGAGACTAACATGCATGCTATTGCATCTCACTGATTGACAGATCATAGCAAATATGTACTCCCTCCGTTCCAAAATAAGTTTCTCAACTTTGTGCAAACTTTGGTACAAAGTTGTACTACTACTAAAGTTGACACTTATTTTGGAATAGAGGCAGCTAAATAAAAAAACGATCCATGCAGTCCCTAGCCCTTGAACCGTGAACCCTGACCAGGCTTCAATTTGCTGGCAATGTTCGAGCTTCCTAATAAATGAAGTTTGCAACCTTTTGACCATCGGATCATTTTGTGCAGATTCACCAAAATCGAGATGAGCATCCCTGTGGCAAAGAAATTGAACAAGCGTGATTAGAATAAGATTACTGGGACTAGTTGAGGAGACATAAACTCATCACAAATACAGTCCGTAGAAGCCAGTAGAGGTATGTGCGGGGCAAAGATGTAGAGAAATATCCACAGGGAGTGATGTGGGCAGCTGGAGCAGTGGTGCAAGCCGGCTGTAAAGGGAGTTGTACCTGAGGGATGTAGCTCAACCTTGAGGAGGGCGGCGGGAGGCGGCAACTGCCCACGTCGCGGCAGTAAGCAAGGGACGAAGGCAACCTCACCGGCTTTGTGAGAGAGAACGGCGGGGACCCCTGATCGGGATGTGCCGACAGTGGTTTTTCACCGTCGGCGAGGACCACCGCATCTACACTAAGCATCCACCCCTTCCCCAAGCGGACGTGATCCGCCGAGATGTTAGAGATGTGGCCACAATCGTTTTGTGCGAGAGAGTGTGAAGAGAGCAACCCCAGCAAGCAACCGTGTAGGCTGGCCCGTCCTGACTATGTATATAGTGGAGCGGTTTCCTTTTCTCTCCATATGAACCTATCATATTGCGTACGTGCCACTGAAGAAAAAAACTTTATTTATAAATGACGCGGCACCTACTACTCATTCTCCTATAACCTTGCGCTTGGCATCTCCAAGATATTAACCTTGCGATTGGCTCTTCGCCTCTTCGGGAAGTCAAGCAATAATGGTAGTGCAGTATATATCATTCTAGCTATATGAGACCGAATGAATTGCTGCATGTCCACCACATGGGCGAGGGTCGAGGGGCAAGGGAGAGTGCTACATACGGAGCAAAATGAGTGAATCTATACTCTAACGTCTATATACATCAGTGTTTGGAGTATGTACTAGTAGTTCATATTGAAATCTACTAAAGGACATATATATTCCAAACAATATGATAGTATAATATCTATAACCAAGGTAGTAGGGACGAGGAGTAAACGGAGGGAGTAGTAAAATTTTCTCCTCGGGCTGCGAGCCACCGCGCGCGTGGGCGAGGGAGCGGGCGTAAGGCGTGGTAAGCAAGCTTCACCTCATCCTGCGAGCCATCGAGCTCATGGGCGGGGGAGACGGCGTACTAAGCAAGCTTCTCCTCGTTTTGCGAGTTGACGGGACACATCAAAAGTACTCCAGTGTTTAGAGCCTTGCCTCTAAGGTAGGCCCCACATGGTTTGCCTCTTTTCTTAACATAACACGTCAAGTCGCAATTTGTTTGTTCACCCATGGTAGATGATCCTCCCTCCACCAAGTGGACAACTAGTACACATGCCAAATTACCACATGGGCTGCCTTTTTCGTACAGAAATGAGCTCCACCGTGTACCCGCGCGGGTGTGGTTGGGAAAGAGACGGGAGTACGTGTGCCGTGCATGCACCTCTTCTCTTCGTGCACGTCCCCCACCTACGTGGGGTGTGTGTGAGAGATACAAACCGCGTTCGTGAGTGTTTTTTGTTTTGGAGTGGGGGGTTGATTTCGTGAATTATTTGTGGGAATATGTGTCGATGACATCTCAAACAAAATTTTGCATGCAATGTGTGTGAAATGGAGGCCTATCCATATCATACATAGAGGGTCGGGCAATCCACCAGAAGAGAGGGAGGGGCCATAGCTATCGGTAGAGTCAAAGAGAGGACCAAGTGGGTGGGTGCGAGATCGATGAAGACAGCCATCGATTTTTTTGTGTGTACAAGTCAAAGATATAGGGTGACTAGCCTACCGGAACGTTAGAGGGCACACGTCAAGTTTGTGTGTGGTAGGGAGACATGACTAGAGCGCTCGATGTATCGATGTGTGTGTGTGTGTGTGGGGGGGGGTGGTGGGAGGGGTAGGCAGATGCCTAACTATAGAGGTAGAACGACTCATATATGTGTTGAGAAGGAGAGACCCAACTATGTCTTGAGGGAGATAGGTCGACATCCATACATAACTGAAGGACGGGAAATATGATGGGACAGAGAGAGAGAGAGAGAGAGAGAGGAGGGAGAGAGGGAGGAAGAGGGAGTGAGAGGGGTAGAGTGCTGATGGGTGATGGAGTTGCTTCTCGAAGATGGTGGGAGAGGCCTACTAGACAAACTAAGGGTGGAACTGCAATGTTATCAATAAGAGTGGGGATGTGTTTCTGTGTGTGCCTGTGCGTGATAGATCTGTCGGGACGCATCCATGGATGATGAAGGGGAACCATGTGTTTGGTAAGCAAACCTAACTAGATCGGTAGATCAATTGTTGTTTGTCGGAGGAAGGGAGAGACACAACTAATGAGGTAGATCGATTGACGTGTGGGTAAAAACGAGTTATAAGGACCTAGCTAGCTATATGTATAGCGAGAGATCGGTTGGTGTACGTCCATTTGCTAGAGGCAAATAAGGCCCAGCGAGACGGATAGACAGAGAGAATGGAGCTAGGAGGTGGTGCGAGAGGCCCAACTACTAGCTAGATAGGGGGAGGAGTGTGCGGTTGTGAGAGCGATGAAAAGAGGGGCGAGAGTTTACACGTGTGTCTGACCGTATGAGAGACACGAGGCAAGGACACATAAAGGAGGAGATTTAAGGTGTGTTTGTATGTTGTAGGCAGGCACTGCTGGAGAGGTTTATCGATCGGTGTGCGTCGGAAAGGAGTTGTGGTGACTCTGGGAGAACGACCTAAAGAAAAAAAATGAATGTGCCAGGTGGATAGAATGCCGAGGGAGGGGGAGGGCGAGGAGGGCGTGTGCATGCACGAGAGAAAGTTAGTGGTAGCTACAAAGGTTAGAGGATTGTGTGGGTGTAAGAGACTAACAAAGATCATAATTTGATATGAAAGCGGATTCATATATTTGAATAGGAGATCATAGTGTTTTAAACATTGCATGCATGAATATAGCGGTGATACACGTGCTGTGCACATGTTATACCATAATGTGATAATGCATGGCGTTTGCAACTCACAGCTAAATGCCGAACAATCTAAACCATACTATACATCAAACAATCTCACATTTTATTTGAATTTGTGATAATGTGTGGCATTCGCAACTTACAACTAAATATCAAACAATCTAAACAATACTATATATCGAACATTCTCACATTTTATTTGAATTTGTGGTAATGTGTGGTGTTTGCAACTCACATCTAAATACTTGTAGGTGTAGGGGGCGGGGCACCATACATAATGTGATAAACACATTATACATATGAGACATGGTTTAGATTATGAAGATCTAGCTAGAGCTAGAAATGTAATGTGATTTGAAATCAAAATAAAGTGGATTCAAAAAATCTAGTAGGAGTTCATATAGGAGTACACATAGTTCATATGTAACTCGAGACTAATCATGTGGTGTGCTGTGAAGATAATACACAAACGATGGTTTAACTTGACAATAATGATGATTGTAGATCTTATTAAAACAGAGAAACGAATTCAAATGCTTTGACTTCACAACAATCATTACTATAGATCTTATTCAAATAGAGAAACGAATTCAAATTTAGTTCATATTGAAGCGGTAGTATATACGTTTGGAATGCACTAAAACGTTCATTTGAGTAGTAGGTTGCATGCATTATACACGTAGCGAAATATTATAATTGAACATAACATGAATTCAAAGTTTTGAATGACATTTGTAGGGCACATTGATTTGGGACAGTACACGTTAGGCTTATCTGGAAATTTCAACCCGCGCCTTGTTAGCCTGAAATATTTAAGATATATCTTTGTCTCATTGTGCTCCGACAAATCCCTCCATCTCAACCCACGCCTTGCTATTCCGAAATTACAACGCGCGCGAAAACTCCCACCTCCTGTGAAATCCAGACACGCAAAATGTCCGTGGTACCCCTGAACCGAGAGAACCGCCTCAAATCGGCGGGGGCACTTTCGTAACTTACCCCACATTTCGGACAAGCGCGTCTCTAAGCCATGGTTCCCCACTGCCATCCCATCTGCCCACCCATTTGTACAACAAGGCCGCGAAAACCCACGATGAAACCCCACACCCTGCTCCGTCCGCCACCCAGCCGGAGCCTCTTCCCCGACGACGTCGTCCATAGCAACACCTCGACATCCCTCATCCACCGTACCGGATGAGGATCCGCCGTCGATCTCATCATCCCACCGGTTCAGCCACCCCGTCCTCCACCTCCAAGGAGCTGCCCCGATGTTCCCCTCGTCTTTCGCGCCACCTCCATTCCCACACCGCCGTCTTCACCTGCACCACCGAAAGAGCATCATCATCACCGTTTCCTCGGATGAAGCTGCGGCCTAATCGGCGCCACCAAAGAGGTTGTACACTAATTGCTGCATTTTCTTCTTGATTTGATCTCACGGTGCTGCCGGTGCTCGGTCCCGAGCCAACACGGCGCGGCTCCATCCACGGCGGCATCGCCGGCCACTTCCGACACGGCGTTGCTCCCTCGGCGGCAATGCCCACATTAGTAGGACCTGCTGCTGCTTTAGCTCTCACTCGCGCTGCTGCTCTGCTCTTGCTCTCGGTCCCCTGCCTGGTCTGCTCTTGCTATTGCTCTTGCTCGCGCTGCTGCTCTCGCTCTTGCTCTTGCTTGTGATGTTGCTCTGATTTAGCTACACTTCAGTCGACTGAATCGGCTTTTGGGTCAGTTGATTTTCAGGTGGTGGTGGGGGGGGGGGGGGGCTCGCCGGGGTGAAGGAAGAACCAGTCGCAGCGGGGAGGGGGGCTCGCCGGAGAGATACCCCACTATCTATCTTAGGGTTCAGGATGGGGGCGGTGGTCGTCGGCGGTGGCGGGGCGTTGGCGGGGCGGTGGCGTGGGGATCACCGGAGAAAAAGCTCGGCACGGGGTGGCCTAGAAGGATGACCGGGCACTACTAGGGAAAAGCCTATACACAGAATCTTACCAGTAGCGCTGTACAAAATCAAATGCTACTGCTACTTAGTAGCAGCACGCGTAAATAAACCGCGCTACTGCTATGACTTTTGCAGTAGCGCGTACTGGCGAAAAGCGTTGCTGCTATGTTTGAACTAGGCGCGCATGGCTAGCCCAACCTAGCAGTAGCGCGTATACTGGCCCAGCGCTACTGCTACTCTCCTTAGCTGTAGCACGCTTACGTGTAAGGCGTTGCTGCTACCGGAAATAAAATAAAGTGAAAAACAAGTAGAAAAGTAAATAAAAATGGAAGAAATAGAAAAAGGAGAAAGGAAAAAAAATAAAATGTAAAGAAAAATAAAAGAAAAAAGGGAAAAAGGAGAAAGGAATAACAGTAGCGGGTTTCAGGAAACGCGCTATAGCTAACTTAGCTATAGCGCGTTTTCGGAAACGCGCTACCGTTACGTTTCACTTAAACAGCGGTTTCCCCCCGGCCCCCCGGCCACCACTTCTTCCCCAAATCCCTCACCCTCGCCGCCGTCTCCCCAATTCGCCATCGCCTCACTTCACCGTCGTCTCCTGCCGGCATGGACGCCGCAACCTCACCGTCTCCCCCCGAGGCCGCCGTCATCCTCACCGCCGCCGCCCGAGGCCGCCCTCGGCCTCACCGCCGCCGCCTGAGACCGCCCTCGACGTCACCGTTGGCGCCCTCCACCTCATCGCCGCCCGAGCCCGCCCAGGACCGCCGTTGCCCATGCCTGAGCCCGCCCTCTCCGCCCCTGCCTCCATCACCGAGCACCTCCCCGCCACCGTCTCTCCCCTCTCTGTAAGTCCCCTACCCCTCCCCCACTCATCTCTCTCTGCATTCTAGAGAAAAAAATAGTAGAGCAAAAGTTTGTTTATAGCAAAAAATTTAGTTTAGAGCAAAGGATGTTAAGTAGTAGATGTTAGAGCAAAAATTAGTTTAGAGCAAAGATTTTGGTTTACAACAAAAGTTAGTTAGGGCAGTAGGGTTTAATTAGGGTAGATGCTGCTTGTATAGTATATAGTGATACTAGTAGATGTTAATTAGGTTAGGGCAATAGTGGTACCAGTAGATGTTAATTAGATGTTTTTCAGTTAGGGCACTAGAGTTTTGCTAGGTTAATTAGGTTAGTAGTGCTGCTAGTAGTATTGGTACAGTAGGTTAATTAGGTGATGTTAAATGAATAACCTAAATGAATGAAATTAGTAGTTAACTGAAATTTTTTCCTTTCATCATTATAGAGCACTAAAGTTAACTGAATTTTGTTCTATTAGTAGTTAAATGAATTTTCTTCTACACTATTTGCACATGTGGTTGCTCGTGTATATTTGGACACTGTTTGCAGGGAATGATGCTTAGTGGCCTATGTTTTGCCGGAATGTTGATTCATTTCTTTTCCGGCAAATTTCAGGTTCTCGATTTGTCCACTTTTTAGCAAAGCTCATGCCGAAATTTTCCGTGAATTTCGGCATGACTTGTGCTACAAACTAGGACATATCGAGTGCCCGTGATTTGCCGCACCAGGAAGGAGTCAACATTCCTGCAAAACAATAGGCCTTTTTATGTCATTATTCATTTTATTAGGTCTAGAATTAATTGACTAGATTTAATCATAGGAAACATGGCTAGCAACGATGAAGGACAAGGTTCTGGTGATTGCGACGACGCCTACCGGGCGACAGACGAATTTTTTAGCCTTACCGATGATCAACCGATGTTATTGCTGGGCCCACCGGTGGCATCGGGGACTGAGACCGACACGCAGACCGGTGCTAAGACTGAGACCGGCGCTCAGACTCAGACCGGCATCGAGACCGGCGCTGAGACTGAGACCGGCGCTGCCTCGGGGAGCGGAGCCGGTGTAGAACCGAAAGCAAAGAGGCAACATGTTCCTAACAAACTCAGGACTACTAGAGTGGTGGTCACGGAGGTGGACGACGGCAATTTTGAGCCAACGACACCCGAGGAAGCGCGTCGATGCTACGGCAATCAAATAGGCTGCATCGTACGGACAACCGCCACCATCAACGATGAGAAACTACAAAAGATAGAAAATATGAGGAGCTCCCCCCTAAAGAAGTTTCACCAGATATTCTTGTTCCCGGGCCGGAATGAGAAGGATTATAAAGATCCAGATGAGGACCCGGCAATGAAGAAGATAAACAAACATGCCATGACCAAGTTTAGCGATGCGTTGGCCGCCTGGAAAAATCGAGTGAAAGCAAGGATCATCGACAAGAAGGAACCCTACTCCGAGATTGTAAAGGATAATTTGACAATCACGAAAGAGAAGTTTCAAATATTCAAGGAGGCTTGCGAGGCCAAAGATGCCAAAAAAAGTCTAAGTACATGAAGGGGCTTCAAGAGAGGAACATTGGGAGCCACCACCTCGAAAGCCGTGGTTACGACGGAAAGAGGTCCAAATGGGCCAAGGAGGATGCGGAAGCCGCGAGTATGGGCATCCCAGACCCCTTGGCGGAGTTCACCATCCCGCAGGAGTGTGACGTCCTCAGGGCCCGGCACCATTGGGACCCAGTGAAAAAGGTTTACGAGACAACACCGGTCATTACGGAGTTCATGAGACTGCTGGTAATTTTAGTTTCTGATCAATTCGACTGCACACGTTAGTCATATTTGTAAACGATCGTTGTGCCTTTTGTAGAGAGAGCAGCACAGGATTGCGGCCGAAAGCGACTCGCCGTTTGAGGCATTGGCGAGGCCCAAGTGGGACACTCCATTCAACCGGGCGTCGAACATATTGAAACAACAACCGGTGGATACTCGACCGTCGTATGGACGTGTGCACGGTGTCGGAGACGGCGCCACATGGAAGAAGTACTACCATGAGACCACGGAGGAGAGAAAGGAAAGACGGAGGTTAAATGAAGAAAACATCGACAGGAGGGTTGAGATTGCGGTTGAGAAGAAATCAACTGAGACAGTCGCAACAGCGGTAGCTTCCGCAAAACAGGTGGCTTTAGATATTTCTACTACCTTGGTTCCGGCCGTTTTCAATTGGACCAAGCAAAATCCAAAAAAAGATGCAACGGACTTTCCCCTTGCTGACTTCTTGGTGGGGAGCAGCTCGACTAGCGTTGCACCAGCACCTGCAGCTGCACCTGCTCCCGCACCGGACGTGCTAGGCGGTGCTTCATCTTTGGCTGAGCTCGATGCCCTCACGGTATCTGTCACACCGGCCCCCTTCAATATAAATGTATAATCTCCCGTTTTCATTGCCTTTCGGATGTTTCACGTTGCAGACTTTTCTTTGCAGGCCGACGAAACCCCGTGCACCATATTGTACACCATCGGCGGCCAGAAGGTGGACGTGGGGAAGGCGATGATAATGGAGCTGAAGGAACCATTGTTCCACAGCCGGCCGATCCCCCCGAATGTCTTCAAGGTTTCCATGGCCAGTGTCAAACCGGGCCACGAGAATTTGCCTCCTCCAGTACTACTGGGGGATGACGACGAGACACCGCGGCGGCTTGGTGATTGTTGCAATGCTGGGTGGGTCCTGTTGTGGCCAAAGAGTCTGCTTAGTCTGGAGGCGGCCGGGAGCACACCCACGAGCACGCAGCCTCAGCAAGGTATGAACATCAACACCCCACCTACCCAATTATCGTCGGGTGTCGGGTTGGGTGATAGCGGACGGGGTAAGGAGGAGGCTCCATTAGTCGCTGAAGATGTCGCCATGGATGAGGATGAGGATGACGATGGCGCTGCTAAACAGTATGTCTATATTGGCGCCTCCTCAGGGTTTGAGCGTCATGAGTCGGTGCCTGAATTGCCGTCTCAACATATTATGGACGACCTTCCGGTAGTAAAGAAGTTTAGGAAGAGAGTGAGGAAAGGCAAAAAAGCTGTTTTTATGATCCAGCCGCCTCAGCAGCCTCGGCTTCGGGACCGTATAGATATCCTCGGTGCGGATAAATGGCATATCCCCGGTCGACCAATCCTACCTAGAACAGCGCTACGGGCCAGATTCGGCGATCTAACGAGACTTCATGATGATGTGCTGCGGGTAGAGAAAGACCTCATCGCCTCGAAAGATCCAGGATACCCACTCTACATGGTTAACGTTCCGCGACAAATGTCGTACGTCGACAGCTTCCCCGCGGATAAGTTCTTCCTCCGATTCGATTACATATTCGACATGTTTCACGTGAAGAAGCTGGATTTTACGTTTGTCCGCCTTTATGCCTTGCACATGAACTACATCATCGGGGTTGAGCAGATATCTCATATCTGTGTCGCTGACCCGTACTACATGCACGAGGGCTTCTTGGGAATCTGCGCAAATCACCGTGAATACGCGAGGGATTACATCGTCAATTTCATGCTCGCCAATAAGGACAAGGAGGCGATTCTCATGCCTTATCATCCCGTGTAAGTCATCCGCGCTGCTATCCTTCCTTCGATTTCAATCATTCATTTGCATGGTGGAGGCTAATTAATTTGAGGACTTATTTTGCGCAGCGGCGGGCACGCCGTCCTCATCATCCTCTACCCCCGATTCTCCCACGCTCTTTACTTGGACTCGTCGAAGAACATTCACAAAAAGGATTACACCCACATCAAGGATGTTCTCGACAGTGCTATGTTTTACTACCAAGCAAGGGGTGGAGAGGTCAGGGACAAGAAGAGAAGGGGCGACAGGGTCGCCTTCGGCCATAAGACCGACTTCTGCGGCATCCAGCAACCGAACGATTCTCTTAATGATGGATTCTATGTCCTACACCACATGCTGGAGTACAGACGGGATCACCAGAACCTTCGCATGTCACATAGATCCGGCGATGCCCATATTCTGCAATGGGCAAAGGACATAGGAGATATCGAGGATCATCGACTTCGAGCTGAGTTCTATAACATCCAGTGCGAACTTGCCCAAATCATCATGAAGGAGGTCGTCGGAAAAATAGGGATGTTCTACGGAGAAGGACAAATGTCGCGGGAAGACGTCCGAACATGGATAGCCTCTCAGCGTCTCGACCTGAAGCCTTTCACTAGGCTCGGGGACTATCTCCCTGACTTGGATGGATGGAACGACATGTTGGAGTGATTGTCGATATATGACAATGTGTCCGTTCATTCCATACTTTCTGTATGACAAAACTTTGAGTTATGCACGGTGAAACTTTATTTGTGATGTAATTAAACCGTCCTCCTCCCCGACTAGCGGAAATCACTCTAGTTAGGGCATTTTGGGGTACGATGAACTTTGTTATTTATGCTTATGATATGTTGTTTTTATTTTTGCCAAGTCTGTCTCTTTCTGTTGCTCAACTATATATGTTGCATATCATCGACTCATGTGATGATGCAGGTGCATAGATCATAGATGGCGAAGAAGTGCTATGCCAGGAGTATATATACGACAAGTGGCCGGAGTGTCAGGCCCTTCCGGTTTCCGAGCGACAGGCAGTAGTTAGTTTAGAGGTTCACGCTAATGTGAAAGAGGGATACGAACTCATGTTCTCAAAGTGATAGCTCTTCTCGCGTATATCATTGTTTAGATGGATGACGATGTATTTGCATATCATTCGAGACTTGTATCGCTATTTTCAAGATGATGACGAGAGACCACTTTGTGTTGGATGATGATTATGATGATGACATGATTTGATGAGACTAATTGTATGTATATGCTATGATTACATTTGTATGTGTATGACATGCTAAAGATTATTGTATAAAGCCTATTCAAATACAAAACAAATATGCAGGAAAAAAACTAATAAATAAACTAGTAGTAGCGAGGGGGGAAATTTAGCAGTAGCGCCACATTGTCAGTAGCGCGTCCCAGCAAACAGCGCTCCAGATAATATCAGTAGCGCCCTTTTCCAAAGAGCGCTACAGCTATTCATGTATAGCAGTAGCGTGGGACAACCGGCGCTACCGCTATACGTTAGCTGTAGCGCCTTATTAGTAGCGCCGGTGCCCGCGCTACTAAGAGGCCCAAAACCCTCGCTGCTGGTAGGCTTTTCCCTAGTAGTGGGGGCGGCGGCGGACCGGCGGTGGGGAGTGTTTTTGGGGCGGGCGGGGTGGCACACCGCTGGCCGCGGGCGGTGGGGGGCTGCTATTTGGCCGGCTCAGGGGGGTGGAGGTTGAAGATGAACCACATGCCCTTGATTTCGTATCCAACGGCTGCAAAATCGACTGACCAGAGATGAAAAAGTCAGTCGACCGACGTGTAGCCTCACCTTGCTAGTGCGTTCAGTTTCAACAGCAAAATTCAGTTTCGACAGTTAAGTTCAGTTTCGACAGTTAAGTTCAGTTTCGACAGTCAAGTTCAGTATCAACAGTTAAGTTCAGAGATGAGTGGCTGATGTATTTTACATCTAGCACTTTGTGGTTATGTATTTAACGTCATGTATTGGAGATGCTATTAGAATTCCACTCAGGTTAACGTTGTTCGTTGTCTCTCTTGTCCTGCTTCAGCCTCGGCGTCGTACAACTCACCGGAGTTGCTCCAACGACGAAACCCTCCATCACAGCGGAGCAGTACCTCGGGCTCCATCTCCAGACACCTAAGATCTTCTTCCCCTCCTCCGACAGCCAAGTCAGCCGGAGCATCCTCACCGGCCAACCCAATCACGCTGAGATCGACATGGCTTCGCCAAAGAGGTTCTACACTTGTTGCATCTCTTTTTTTACTCTAAATGTTATATATATTGTCCACTGAGCACACAGATTTGTTCCTTTAGTGTCTCCTTGAAAGAAAAAACATAGGAATTTTAATTTTCACTTGTCCTCCTTTTCAAATTCCTATTCATGAAGCACAAGACTAAGAGATAGTAGCATAATAGCATTATAAACGTACATTTTCTTGTGGTTTGACTTAATGTCACCATGCTTCTTTGCATCATGTGATCTTCCAATTGTTGTGAATCAAACACCCAGATTGGCAGAAATTGTGTGTTTTTAAATTCTCTGTTTTGCATGTGCATTCCTATCCTATTCCTGTCTATTTCCTATCCATGCATTGTTGGAATCCTCCAATTCAAACGAGCCCTTACAGAATTACTTCTCTTACAGATAGTTGTCAAAGAAAACCTTGCGTGGTTTGTCCCGCTCCCGCTGCGCCGTCGTCCACCCCAGCTCAGCTGCTCCAACGACAGAAGGGTCCAGCACAGCAGGGATCCAGCCTCCAGACTGTCTTTCGCCGCCTCAAATCTTCTTCCCCGCTGCTGGCAGCCATGAAAACTGCACTACCATCATCAACCAAGCAGATGACCTTGAGGACTACACGGGTCCGCAAGAGAGGTCTCACTCTTTCGTGTCTGCTTATGTTATGCATCGCTTAATATTACATGCTACTTTATCGTCCTGTTCACCGATTAGACTCTGAGTCAGCTCCAAACTAATGGTCAAACTTGAGTTTTTAAATGGTTGTGGGGTACATATCGGGGCCGCTATCAATAGTATCTATCTACTATCTGGTTAATCTCCAGTGTCTACCATGGGTTTCATGTTGGGCGGGAAACAAACAGTAAAGAAGCCATTATCTGTATTTTTTAACTAAAGCCATTATCTGCCTGCTATTATTGGTTCTGGGTCTATCCACAGGTTGCTACCATCACTCTGGATTTCTGCATGCACTCCTTACATAATCTCACTATGTTTTATTCCTATGCATGACAGTTATTGTAAACAATGGAACTGAACATGTAGAGCAAAAGAGACGAGCCTTGCGTGGCAATAAAATTTCATGCAGATGTCGCTCCATGGTAGGCGCAAAGGCAGCCCCCCTCCACGCATTCGGATTGTAATCAAGAGGAAGATATCTGTTCCGAGGGGGATCCAGAAGGAAAAGACAACTCCTATTTACCCCCCGAGGTCTTCGCTCTAACTTGACTTGCTGATGTTGGTTATATCATGCATATGGTGTCTTGCATTGCTTACTTTATACATCAAATATGTCATTTGCTTAGTTTAGACATCCTTTGTGCGAATGCCATCTGTTTAGTTTATTCACCGTTTATGTGAATTATGCAACACCATCTTGTTTAGCCAAGCATCATATATGTGAATTTTGCAATGCCATCCTGCTTAGCCAGCCATCTTATATGTAAATTATATCAGGCCATCCTTTTTTTGGTTACATATTACATTTGTCAAAAATGTTATTACATCCAACTTCTCTTCGTGTGCATCAGCCATTTGACACGGTGATGGCAAATTCTGGAGTGAAAACAAGGTCTTCAGAGCAGACTATGCTATCTGATGAAGCGCATATCTCGCTGGTTACGGATAGCTCCTCAGAGGAGGATTCAGAGACAAATGACCAGTCCTATTCCCCCCCGAGGTGTATGCTCTAACTTGGCAGGGTTATGTTGCTCATATCATGCGTATGGTGTCTCGCATTGCTATGTCATTTGATTAGTTTAGACATGCTTTATGTGAATGCCACCTATTCAGTGTCTAATTACCATATATGTGAATTATGCATTGCCATCTTGTTGCAAGACATTATATATGTGAATTATACAATGCTATCTTGTTGCAAAGGCATTATATATGTGAATTATGCAATGTCATGCTGTTTAGCCAATCATCATGTATGTGAATTGTATCATGCTATCATTTTTTGTATTACGTGTTCCATTTGTCGACAACGTTTGTATATTCAACTACTCTTCCTGTGCATCAGCCATTTGAAGCGGTGATGGAAGTATCTGGAGTGAAAACAAGGTATTCAGAGCAGACAATGCTACCTGCTGAAGCAGACATCTTGCTGGTTACAGAGAGCTCCTCAGAGGAGGATTCAGAGACTGATGACAAGTCCTATTTTCCCCCTGAGGTCTATGATCAAACTTGGCAGGGTTATATTACCCATGTCATGCATGTTGTCTTGCATTGCTTAGTTTTTACATCATATATGGATTGCCATCTGCTTACTTGCTTACTATATAAATCATATATTTGAATTATATCATGCCATCATGTTTACATAGTACATACACATCATCTATCTGAATTATGGCATGGCAACCCATTTAATAAAGACATCATATAGTTATATCATCTCATCCTATTTAGTGTTTACAGTCATCATATTTTGAATTATGGCATTCTATCCGCAAATGTATGTGAATTATGGCATGCCAACCTATTTAATAAACACATTATATAGTTATGTCATGTCATCATGTTTACATAGTCTCATATTTTGAACTATGTCTTTCCATCTTTTTTAGTTAGCCATCATAATGTGAAATTGTGTCACGCTATCCTGTTTAGTTAGCCATCATATATGTGAAATTGTGTCATGCTATCCTGTTTGGTTAGACAACATAAATATGAATTATTTCATGCCCTCTTTTATTCTCCACTATCCATTGCACCTGTCTATCATACAATGTCTATACTTTCAATTACTTTTCTTGTTTATCAGCCATTTGAATTGGAGAGCGTGATGGCAGTATCTAACGGAGTAACAACACGGTCTTCAGAAAAGATAGTGCTACCAGTTGATGCAGATAGAACCACGGTTGTACTTTCCCAAGGACCAGATCCACCGCACATAACCCAGACTCTCGCAGATTGTACCCCTACGCAGTTGGACAGAGAACCAGCTACACCCCTTCTAACCCCAACCCCGACAGATAGTAACCCAGTTCCAGTTGACACAGCACCGTCTCCACCACAGAGCACCCAAACACTAGCAGTTAGTAAGGGAACTGCAGTGCCCAAAGCACGAGGACCACCACTCCGAATCCCAACTCAACGCTTAAAGGAGAAGAAGATTTGTTCTCAGGTCAGGTTCTGTAGCTATGGTTCATACTCCTTTGCTCTTGCATGACTGTATTTACTCATACCAACTATTTTCAAATTTGAAGGATGGAATTGAAACTCCAATGGCGCAACAGGTATGTTTTAAATTTGTTTCTTTAACTGGTTTGCTGTTGTAACCTGTTCTATGTTGATTTCAGTTTCAATTGAATAAACAGTTATGTTCTCATGTCATGCACATTACAAGTGTTGTTATTGCTCTATAGTTACCCACACTTATATTCTGTCTATTCTGCTTTGTCTTGAACAAATATTATTTGAACTGTGTCTCTATCTTGTTTTGGCAACAAAAACTAGAATGATATAGACCATAAAGTGACCATGGTACATAGATATATGTTTGTTTCATGCTATTATCCTGTCCACTTTACTACTGAACTCATTTACCAAAATGAGTTTCATATACAACATGGTAAACATGTGATGTGTCTGCTTGTTTCTCTTTTAGAATGCGGACAAAATATTGGAGAACAGTACCGTGTTATCCAATGGTAAAGGAAGTAATGCAGATAAGGTTCAAGATAGTGAGACATCCCTATTGGTTTCCAAGAAAGCTGATAAAAACTATCTTGACGACAGTGAGGGAACCCAAAAGTCCTGTCTTGATGTAGTGTTCGAGTTACTAGCCACTACTGCTAGCACAAGCTCTTTTTAAACTCGCCGCCTAAATCAGTTCGTCTTCTTGAGTCTCAACTTCAAGTTGAAAGACATCGATCAGATGTGCTGCAACAGGAAGCTGAAGGACTGAGGAAGTCCCTGCAGAATTCAGATGCATATTTTCTGGTGCAACAGCAAGCGCTGGAGGATTTAAGCGCCAAACAAGAGAAAGTTAATAAGCTTGCTAAGTGTCGTGGAATTGTCACGGCAGATGTCCTTTTGCAAGGACTTAGTCGTGGAGCCATCGCAACTAGGAAGCTTAAAGGGGTTAATCGAGACAAGGACATGCGAGGTTTATACTAGTTCAGCCCCTTACGGTGAAGGAAGGCCTACGTCTAGTTAGGTTGGAATTGCTTGAGGTTTCGATGACCAGGGAGCGAGATACACTATGCCTGGCTCTCGATCAGTTGTTTCTTGCCCTTAAGCCGCCGACGGGTCGTCCCCTTATATACACGGGTTGACGCCCTGCGGCCTACAGAGTCCCGGCCGGCTCATAAACAGTGTCCGGCTCGGTGACTAGTTACCTCTACCTTATGTTACAAGTCATGCCATTATGGCGGTTTGTCCCTATGGGCCTTAAGCCCTATGAACCGCCATCCTCATGCTGGGTCTTGGGCTTCTTTCATGATGAGTCTTCTTTACATAACCCGGCTCCTCCTGTCCGGTTTACTCAAATAGTTATATCCCCAACATTAGGCCCCAGATTGATTTGGACCGGTTCATGTCAATCTTAAAATACCTTAAACATGCATCTTCCTGTCTTCTGTCAGCGCAAAGGTCATAGCCCGCAGTGACGTCATCTTCTGGATTCATGATAACCCGCCGTGGCATCATCTTCCACTGACTTCATATTTTATTCCACCATATCCTCAACGGATCCTTGCCTTTACTGACCGTCCCGAAAACCGAGGCATCGAGGCCGCTGGATATTAATGTTCAATCTCCTTGTTTCTTGCACCGTCTTAATCGGCCCTTCCTTATAAATAGGCGCGACCTAGGTCTTTTCCCATTCTCCTTCTTCAGTCGTCTTCCTCCTCGCACCTCCTTTCTTCATTGCTCAAGCTCCGCCGCCGCCGCCGTCAAACCCCTCGTCTTCATCGACTCAGGCTGCTGCATCACCCTGATTCAGACCAGAAAACGACGGCGACCATCCGCAGCTCGTCCACATCTGTGAGTTCTTTTTATCCCCTTTCTCAGATCTGCATTGGTACTATCTTTTAGTTCGTCGACATTCACCGCCGCCCGATGCAAACCTCCCTTAGCTCTCACCTCTAATCCCTTGTTTAGATCATACAAACAATATAGAACTGCTGCAGTACTTGTTTGTGTTTATCTTTGCATGAGAACAGATCTCATTTCCCTTTTTTTGGAAGCCCTCCTCGAGTATATGAACTTCCCTATACTATTTTAGGTCTAGAATTTTTTCCTTTCCAGGGCATCGTTTGATCCAAAATAATGATTGCAACTTGTGAAACCTGTTTGTTCCACACTTAGCCAAAAACCGTGTCTGCTGACTCTGTTTCGGCCATAGTAGCTCATGTGACCGGTCTAAGATTATTCCGGCTGTCAGCGCCGCTTGCTTCTGGCGACTTAAGAAAATTTTAATTACCTTTGATACCTGCAGCTGTTTAAACATTATCGCGTAGTTACTCATATGTCATTAGGCCCCTTCTTAAGCCGCCATCTTAAATAACCTAATAATGTTTATTCTCCGGGTTATACTAAACCGGAAAATTTCCTTTATCTTTTTGTAGGCTTTAATTTACGCAATGGCACCCAAAGCTGTTAAACCTCCGGTTACCTGCAATTGGGTCCCATCCATTGTTACAGAGAGCAAACTGTCCGAGTTTGTAAAGTCTGGCCATCTGCCCAAGAAGGATGTCATGTCTTATCGTGCTCCTGACCCGTCTGAAGAGAAACCTCAACCCAAGGAAGGGGAGGTGATCATTTTTACCGATCACATGAGCCGGGGATTTGCTCCTCCCGGTTCAAAATTCTTTAGAGACGTTTTGCACTTCTTTGACTTAAGACCTCAAGACATCGGGCCCAATTCTGTGTCAAATATCTGCAACTTCCAAGTTTTCTGTGAGGTCTACCTTTGGAGAAGAACCCAGCCTACCTTTGTTCAGGGAATTGTTCTATTTGAACCGGCAGAATGAGCGGGCCAACGGGCCCATTCTGGAGCTTGGTGGCATATCGATTCAAAGGCGGAGAGACTGCATGTTCCCTTATGCTGAATTGCCGAGTCATCCAAAGGACTGGAACCAGACATGGTTCTACTGCCAAGATACTTCTCCGACTGGTGAAAACCCGCTGCCTGGCTTCCGTGCATTGCGCCTTGAACCTACTCACCCGCTGCCGGATAAGTTGACTGCTATTGAGCGTCTGCCACTCACCCCCAAGATCAAGAAGATTAAAGCTCTTTTAGGGAACGGCTTAGATGGCATTGACCTGGTTCGAGTCTGGGTTGCTTGGAGAATAATTTCGTTAAGCCGCCGCCCCAGCTTAATGTGTAATTATTCAGGCGAGAAAGATGACCCTCGGCGTCATAGTCCTGACGACTTACCAGATGACGTAGTGGAAGCTACAACTCAGTCTTTGTTGAAAGAGGGCACAGTGAATAGTAACGCTTTCGGCTTACTACCTTTTTGCAAGAAGAACCCGGCCCCTGCAGTAAGTATCCAGCCGTCGGGTTATTTTTTTATCATGTTATACTGTATTCTTACGCATAACCCTTTATAACCTTTTACAGGCAAATGATAACTTCCGGAAAATCCAATATGATTATGAGGCGGCCAAGAAAGCCAGGGCGGCCAAGAGAGCCGAAAGGAAAACCGCCAAGCCCACCACTTCAAGGAAAAGGAAGCCAAGCGCTTCTGAGCTGTTTCAGCTTGATGATACTGATGATAACGAGGAAGAGGTAACTTTTTAATTTCCCTTTCTCCTTTATCACTACCTTACTGATATTAACCTTCTTTCAGGAAGACACGGGCAACAGCCAACCCGTCGAGGAAGAGGTAATTATAATCTCCTCCGATTCCGAGCTTCAGCCGCGTCAGAAAATTCAAAGAGTAACCCGGAAAGTAAGATTTTCACACCCTTTGGCTTACCAAGATCCTGACTTTCTTTTGGAGCGACAGCAATTTGAAAACCAGAGGCAGACCCGGACCAGCAAGGATACAGAGCTATCCTCCGGCTTGCCTGACGCAACCCGGAAGCGTCGGACTGAGGTTATCTCCAACTTATACCCTTTTTACCTTTGGCGGGTCTAATCCGTCAACCTCTCAATTCCTCTGACTCCAATTACTAGGATACCTCTCCTTCATCTGGCGAGTCCATGCAATCAAACATGCCAGCTTTTAAGACTGCCCCTGGGTAATATCAATTTATTCACCTTATGTTTTTCTTTCTTCATGTTTCTTTACTTATTTCTCTGCTTTGCCCACAGCGTGTAGGTTAAGCCCAGGAAGAAAACCAAGAAGGATAAACCGTCCCAAACCCCTGTGGTGACTGAACCGGAACAGGGTATAGCTGCTCCCGACTCTCCCACACATCAACCGCCGCCTGAGCCAGCTCAAGACATTGCAGCACCAACTTCTGACCCGCCCGCTGAAGATATTCTTGATGGTTCTGTTAACCCGGAGGTACCTAGCCCAGTCAAAATGGCTGACCCAGAAGTGGAATTTCTCAAGGCTCAATTCATTGAGCCGGCCAGGCCCACCGTCCTTGCCAAATGCTCGGCTAAAGAGGAGTTGCTAGAACACCGTAAGGCCAAGATGGATATCACCGACTATACTCATTTGAGTATTGGAGAGATCGTCTTGGGCTATATCAACTAGGTGCAAAGCAGTCGTGACCTGGAAATTGACATGGTGAAGCAAATATAGCAAAAATATGAGGTATGACTTATGCTTCCTTACTTTCAATCATACTTACTGTACCAGCCCCCAAGTCTATTGCTTATGAGTAAATATGCTGTAGACTTAGAAAAATGGTTAGAAACTGCTTGCCCGGCTTAAAGAAAAATATTTAAACTGGATGTAACACAATACCTTTAACTTGCGATACACATCAGCCCCCAAGTGCCAAGTATCTTTGCTTGCAAAGTATTTGGGACTTAATATCCAGGACCGGCTTAATAATTTAGAAAGCTTCGGTATACATTAGCCCCCAAGTGTCAAGTATCTTTGCTTGCAAAGTGCTTGGGACTTAATATTATTTACCGTAATCTTGACTACTATCTGGTGCAATGCAGGCCACCATAAGTCAATTTGAATCGGAGATTGCTGACCTGAAGAACCGCCTGGCAACCCAGGAGATTGAGATTCAAAAAGCTAACTCCAAATTTGAATTCAGCGTCTCTGAACAAGAGAAACTGAAGAAAAATTTTGAGTCGGAGAAGAAAATTTGGACTGACGAAAAGGCCGGACTGGTGACCCGGGCCGAGACAGCAGAGGCATCGCTGGCAAATGCAACAGCCGAACTGACCGGCTTACAACGCTAGATATCTCGGATGGTCTCAGGGATTTTTGGTAAGTTATCTTAAACAAGCATTAAATATTGTAAATATTCCTTCAATTGTTACCTGAGGTTTACCTTATACTTACCAATACAGGCCCCAGGAGCACAAACCTCAAGCAGAATATCCTGATCAAATTGAAGGCGGTGTATACTCTAGTAGAGCAACTGTACATCGGGTCACAACGTGCCTTGGCCGTTGTAGCCTTATCAAATGATGTGCCCTACCTCTTGCAAGATGTGTTACAACGGCTTGCTGTACTTCCTCATCGGATTCAAGAGTTGAGACGGGCCCAAGCAAGAGCCGGAGCAATAGCCGCTTTGAGTTGGGCCAAAGCCTGGTTACCAGAACTAGACCCGGCCGACATCGCTCTTGGGTATCCAAGTTTAAAGGAGGATGGCACTCCGTTTGATGAGAAGGATTTCACCACCTGCGTGAGGGACATACGCCCTGTGGCCACTCAAATTGGAAACGACACTGACCTCACCAAGTGTCAGCCGGGTTATGACAAGGAGAATCCAAGAATCCCCACGCCGCATTATGACAATGTCAGCTTGATTCCTCCAATCCGTAAGCACACCTTTGCCCCTGAAGTCGACCCAACCAGTTTAATTGATGATGAAGCTGAGTTTGAGGCCTTGAGTGGCATTGACTGGGCCTCATCATCCTTCCAGGACAAAGCAACCAACGGAGAGGCGGAGAGGGATAACCCGGAGGCTGCAAGTCAACCCCAAGAGTAGATTGCCAGGCGCCACCTGCTTATGTGTTTGTAGAAAAACAATGCCGCATCATTCAGACTCGGGGAGTCTTGTAACAGAGTAGAAAATACTTTGAGTTTTGCTATGCCTTTGCGCATGCTTATGGCCCTTAATACTTGCATAAGCCACCGTCACTATGCACTTTGTAGTTTATATGAATCTGTTATATCCTTTGCAGAAATGTCTTGCATTGCCCTGTGATGCTTATGGCTGCTTTTCCGGCTTATATAAGCCAACCCCTGAGGGTAAGTTTAACTCCTGAAAATTGGCACATAAAATTTCACCTGGTACTTAACAACCTGATGTAACCAATATTAATCCTGGAGGATTGCAATATATTCCATTGTATTTTCAAGAGGGTCACAAGATATCCAATGTTGATACTTGTAAAATATGATGAACAAAATTCAAGGGTTTCTGATTCGAATACGATCAGTGAATCGTTCCAAAGGGGTTGAGCTAAGATTCAGATACGATCTGTTAGCCCCCAGTGGTTGTGGCGATGCCGATCACATGGGTATCGACAACTATGTTCTCCTTGGTTTGAATACGACCTATGTTTGAACAGGAAGCCCCCAAGTGAGTTTAATGACGCTGATTCGAATACGATCCATGTCATACCCAAAGGGGTTAAGCTATGATTCAAATATGATCAAGAAGCCCCCAAGTGGGTTTGGCAGTATGCCGATCAAGTGGGTATCGACAGCTATGTTCTCTTTGGTTCGAATATGACCTATGTTTGAACAGGAAGCCCCCAAGTGATCACGGCTAGATTCAGATATGATCATAAGCCAGACCAAAGGAAAGCCTGATTCAGATATGATCCGCTTCTCCTTGGTTATCTCCACCACCTGACAAAGAAAACACATAAACCTTTTTTTGGGGGTGGAAAAAAGGACAGAGGTCCTGCTTTATTGCTTTATGTAATATACATAGTATAAATATATACACATTAGAGCCGATGGCTTAAGTATAATAAGGCCGAAGATGAGCGATATTCCACGGCCGACGGGTCTCATCCTCTGACTTACGCCAGTCTTTGTGCTCCCGAACGCTGATAAGGTAGTATGATCCATTGTTCAGATTCTTGCTGACCACAAAGGGTCCTTCCCAAGGAGGGGATAGCTTGTGCATGTCAGATTGATCCTGGATGAGTCAGAGCACTAAGTCGCCTTCCTGAAAGGTTCTGGACTTAACCCGACGGCTGTGGTAGCGGCGCAGGTCTTGCTGGTAAATCGGCGAGCGGGCTATTGCCAAGTCTCGCTCTTCATCCAATAGGTCAAGTGCGTCTTGCCGAGCTTTTTCGTTGTCTTCCTCAACATAAGCCGCCACACGGGGTGAGTCATGACATATGTCACTTGGCAGGACCGCCTCTGCTCCATACACCATAAAGAAAGGCGTGTAACCCGTAGATCTATTAGGTGTAGTATTGATGCTCCAAAGTACAGAAGGTAACTCCTCCACCCAACAACCCGACATCCGCTGCAAGGGGACCAAGAGCCGGGGCTTGATACCCCTCAAGATTTCTTGATTAGCTCGTTCTGCTTGACCATTAGATTGAGGGTGAGCCACAGCTGAAACGTCAAGCCGGATACGCTCTCGTTGACAGAACTCTTCCATAGCTCCTTTGGAGAGGTTAGTGCCATTATCAGTTATGATGCCGTGTGGAAAACCAAAGCGAAAAATCACCTTTTTCATAAACTGGACCGCCGTGGCTGCATCACATTTACTGACTGGCTCCGCCTCCACCCACTTTGTGAACTTGTCAACCGCCACCAAGAGGTGAGTCTTTTTATCCTTAGACCTTTTGAAAGGCCTGACCATATCAAGCCCCCAGACTGCAAATGGCCAGGTAATTGGAATCATCCTCAATTCTTGAGCCGGCACATGGGCTCGTCGTGAGAATTTCTGACATCCGTCACATTTACTGACCAGGTCCTCTGCATCAACATGAGCCATCAGCCAATAAAACCCATGACAGAAAGCTTTGGCCACAAGAGATTTTGAGCCGGCGTGATGACCACAATCGCCTTCATGAATCTCACGAAGGATCTCCTGACCCTCTGTAGGTGACACGCAACGTTGAATCGCTCCAGTGATGCTGCAATGATGTAACTCGCCATTGACAATTGTCATGGACTTGGACCGCCGGGCGATTTGTCTTGCCAAGGTCTCATCTTCAGGCAACTCTCCTCGGGTCATGTAAGACAAATAAGGCACTGTCCAATCTGGGATAACGTGGAGAGCCGCCACCAGCTGTGCCTCCGGGTCTGGTATTGCCAGATCTTCCTCTATAGGTAACTTAACAGAAGGATTATGCAACACGTCAAGAAAGGTGTTAGGCAGCACCGGCTTACGCTGAGACCCCAGCCGGCTTAAGGCATCAGCCGCCTCATTCTTCCTTCGATCAATGTGTTCCACCACATAACCCTTGAAATGTCCAGCCACATCATCGACTTCACGACGGTAAGCCGCCATAAGGGGATCTTTAGAGTCCCACTTGCCTGACACTTGTTGAGCCACAAGGTCTGAGTCTCCCAAGCATCTTACCCAGCTCAAGTTCATCTCTTTGGCCACCCAGAGACCATGGAGTAGGGCCTCGTACTCAGCTGCATTGTTAGTACAAGGAAACATAAGCCGGAGCACATAACAAAATTTGTCACCTCGAGGGGAAGTTAATACGACTCCAGCCCCCGAGCCTTCCAACTGTTTGGACCCATCAAAGTGAATAATCCAATAAGTGTTATCGGGCTTCTCCTCAGGTGCCTGTAGCTCTGTCTAGTCGTTGATGAAATCCACCAAAGCTTGAGACTTAATGGCAGTGCGTGGTACGTACTTCAGACCATGCGGCCCGAGCTTGATGGCCCACTTGCCGACTCGTCCTGTAGCCTCTCTATTCTGAATAATGTCTCCCAAGGGGCAGAACTTACCACAGTGATAGGGTGACCTTGGAAGTATTGCTTCAGCTTCCGGCTTGCCATGAACACCCCGTAAACAAGTTTCTGCCAATGAGGATATCTTTGTTTTGACTCGATGAGTACCTCACTGACATAATAAACCGGCCGTTGAACCAGATGTTCCTTACCAGCCTCCTTGCGCTCTACCACAATTGCCACACTGACGGCTCGTGAATTAGCAGCCACATATAACAGCAAAGGGTCTTTGTCAATGGGAGCCGCAAGAACCGGCGGCTCAGATAACTGCCTCTTCAAATCCTCAAAAGCAGCATTAGCAGCATCACTCCAGACAAAGGTGTCTGCCTTCTTCATCAATTGGTACAGTGGTAGGGACTTCTCACCTAACCGGCTTATGAACCGGCTTAAAGTGGCAACACGACCCGCCAATCGCTGAACATCATTGATACATGCCGGTTTAGCCAAAGAAGTGATTGCCTTAATCTTCTCCGGATTAGCCTCGATGCCCCTGTTTGAGAACAAGAATCCCAAAAGCTTGCCTGCAGGCACACCAAATACACACTTCTCCAGGTTAAGCATCATTTTGTAAACCCGGAGATTGTCAAAGGTTTCTCTGAGATCAGATATCAAGGTTTCCGCCTCTCTAGATTTCACCACTATGTCATCCACATAAGCATGAACATTGCGCCCAATCTGATTGTGGAGACAATTCTGTACACACCGTTGATAAGTCGCCTGGGCACTCTTGAGCCCAAAAGGCATAGACACATAGCAGAAGGCTCCAAATGGAGTGATGAAAGCCGTCTACTCCTGGTCCTTAACTGCCATCTTGATCTGATGATAACCAGAGTAAGCATCCAAAAAGCTCAAACGCGCACAACCCGCCGTAGCATCAATGATTTGATCAATACGGGGGAGAGCGAAAGGATCAGCCGGACAAGCCTTATTTAAGTCCATGTAATCCACACACATCCGCCAGGTGCCGTTTTTCTTGAGCACGAGCACCGGGTTAGCCAACCACTTCGGGTGAAAAACTTCGACAATGAACCCAGCCGCCAAGAGCCGGCGACCTCTTCTCCTATGCCTTTTTGTCGTTCCTCATTGAATCGCCGCAGAAACTTCCTGACCGGCTTATACTTCGGATCAATATTAAGAGTGTGCTCAGCGAGTCCTCTCGGTACACCCGGCATGTCAGAAAGCTTCCATGCAAAGATGTCCCCGTTCTCACGGATGAACTCGATGAGCGCGCTTTCCTATTTAGGATCCAAGTTGGCACTGATGCTGAATTTTTTAGACGAATCGCCCGAAGTAAAATCAACAAGCTTAGTCTCTGCAGCCGATTTAAACTTCATGGCCGGGTCATGCTTCGTAGTCGGCTTCTTGAGGGAGGTCATATCCGCCGGGTCAACGTTATCTTGATAAAATTTGAGCTCCTCTACTGCATAGACAGACTCGGCATAAGCCGCATCGCCTTCTTCGCATTCCAGGGCCACCTTTCGGCTTCCATGCACAGTGATGGTACCCTTGTAACCTAGCATCTTGAGCTGTAAATAAACATAACACGGCCGCGCCATGAACTTGGCATAAGCCGGCCGCCCGAACAAAGCGTGATATGGACTCTTGATTTTCACCACTTCAAAAGTCAACTTTTCCGCCCTAGAATCATGCTCGTCTCCGAAGGCCACATCTAGCTCAATCTTACCCACAGGATATGCCGACTTACCAGGCACCACTCCATGGAAGACGGTGTTGGAAGTCTTTAAATTCTTGTCAGTTAAGCCCATGCGCCGAAAGGTCTCGTAATAGAGGATGTTGATGCTGCTACCTCCATCCATGAGCACCTTAGTAAATTTATAACCACCAACCTGTGGTGCCACTACCAGGGCCAGTTGACCCGGATTATCAACCCGGGGAGGGTGATCCTCCCTGCTCTAGACAATAGGCTGTTCTGACCACCTCAAGTAACGAGGGACTGCCGACTCAACAGAATTCACCGCCCTCCTATGAACTTTCTGATCACGTTTACACAAACTTGTGGTGAACACTTGATACTGCCCACTGTTTAGCTATTTTGGATGGCTCTGATAACCCGACTGCTGCTGCTGCTGACCTCCTTGACCAGACTGTTGTGGATTATAACCACCCTGGCTTCCCTGAAAACTGGATCCTGAACCGCCGCCCGGGCCATGAAAGCCGCGAGCTCCCGAGCCACCGCCTGGGCCTTGATTGCCATCGAATGTATTAGAATTCTTGAAAGCCTTCATGATTGCCCAATCCTTCCATAAATGAGTCGCTGGTCGTTCCCGAGTGCCGTGTTTCGGGCAGGGCTCATTGAGTAGTTGCTCAAGAGATGGACCTGACCCGCCAAACCGAGGGGGTGGCTTTCCTTTGCGCTTCTAATTGTTACCCTGTGCATTGGCCACAAATTCCGGGTTACCGTCCGCCTTACGCTTATTGCCTCCTTGACTCGTCGGGTTATGCTGCTGACCCTTTCCATTGCCGTTCTTCTTTCCCTTCCCTGTCTTTTCCTCATCAGATGCGGGATCCTTGGTACTATCAGAATCGGCATACTTGACTAAAGCCGCCATTAGCGTCCCCATATCATTGCAATCACGCTTAAGGCGCCCCAGTTTCTATCTCAGAGGCTCAAAACGGCAATTCTTCTCCAGCATGAGAACTGCTGAGCCGGCATCCATCTTGTCAGATGAATGTATTATATCTTTGACCCGGCGCACCCAATGAGTCGTAGATTCACCTTCCTCCTGCTTACAATTTGTCAGGTCCACAATCGACATAGACTGCTTGCAAGTGTCCTTGAAGTTCTGGATGAAACGGGCCTTTAGCTCCGCCCATGAACCAATGGAATTGGGTGGCAAACCCTTTAACCAAGAACGGGCCGTTCCGTCCAACATCATGGTGAAGTATTTAGCCATCGCTTCATCACTAACCTCCAGCAGCTCCATGGCCATCTAGTAACTTCCAATCCACGCCCCAGGCTGTAAATCGGCCGTATAATTCGGCACCTTTCGAGGTCCCTTGAAATCCTTGGGCAGACGTACATTACGTAGAGCCGGTATCAGACAAGGAACTCCTCCGGTTCTAGTAGCAACACCCGCCTCAACGGAAGTCGTCGGGTAAGCCGGTGAGTCCTGTTGGGCTTCTAGCTGAGCCGCTAGCTGAGCTGCCCGCTCGTCCTCCTGACATATCCGATCCTGAACCGGGTTATACCCGCCGAGCTGGTTCCGGCGCTCAGCGGTACTTGACAAGGCCTCTGACTCCATGTGTCTACTGTAACTCGGGCTCCGGTTTTGACGAGGTGGAGCTAACCAGGGCGGAGGAGTTGAGTGAATCCTGTCCCGACTGTAGGAGTAGGTCTCTTGCTAAGCCAGGGCTGTTTGGACAAGTTCCCTGATCCTCTGGGTTTCCATCGCTGTCAGATTATCACCATCTACCGGGAGAGCCGCCAAACGTGCTGATGATGCGATTAAGCTCTCCATGGGGTTGGAGAAGTGACCCTGTGGTATTGGTACGTAATGGGGCGGTGCCATATTGCCGTGAAGAGGCGCCGTCGCCGGAGGCTGGACTGGGCCTCCCGCTCCGGATGTCATAAACTGATTTGCACCTGGCGGGTTACTTGGGCCGGCCCCGGGTGTAGCAAAGAGATTCCGAGGATCATAACTCTGAGGTAAACGGGACTGAGTTTTCTGATGTCTCCTCCTCATTACCTCATTAGATGTGTTCAAGCTCAATGTGAGCTGAAAGGCCTCTGCCTGAAGTTGCTACGCCCGTACGTCCAAAGCCGCCCGCTCCATGGCTAATCTAGTATCTTCAGCTGCTAAGGTTTCCCTGGCCCGGGCGATCTCATCGCGAACCTGTGCCACCTCTGCCTCATGCTCAGATTGGTTCGCAGGGATGACTATAGCAGTTAACAAGGCCGTAAGTTTATCCATGAGATCCATCAGCACCTGAGCCGGTGAGCGCACATGGCCTCCTGCCCCGGTTGCTCCTAACCCGGATGTTATCGCCGCTGAGGCCATAGAATTTTGGCCGGGTTGAGTACCAGCCATGAAGACTCCTACCCAGTTTGGCGACTCTGAGGGGTCCGGAATAGTGCCGCCATCGGAATAGCCCCCAAGCAAACCATCTTGAACTTGATACAGCGAATCTGTTGAGCCGGCGGACGAATCACCGTCAGAGAGGACAGCCAGCTCACCATCACCTTTAGATCCTTCAGGAAGTTCACCTCCATGGATGCAACCCACAAAGGCACGCTTCACAACGGGTTGAGCTCGGGCGGGCTTCGCACGCTGAGCCGTCTCGACGAGGTCGGTGCAGCTGTCCGGCTCAGGGCCCAGCTCACCAATCCGGCCGATGAAGACGTGAATTCCACCAAAGGGGACCCGGTACCCGTACTCAATTGAGCTGGCGTCGGGGCCCCAGCCTTCGTCGTTGATGTAGATCTTTCCGCGACGACTCTTGGTCATCCGGCCAACCGCGTATGCCTTGAGTCCTTTGAAGCTGCCCTTCAAGAACTCAAATCCACCGTGCGCCGGCCCCACGGTGGGCGCCAACTGTCGTGGAATTGTCATGGAAGATGTCCTTTTGCAAGGACTTAGTCGTGGAGCCATCACAACTAGGAAGCTTAAAGGGGTTAATCGGGACAAGGACACGCGAGGTTTATACTAGTTCAGCCTCTTACGGTGAACGAAGGCCTACGTGTAGTTGGGTTGGAATTGCTTGAGGTTTCGATGACCAGGGAGCGAGATACGCTATGCCTGGCTCTCGATTAGTTGTTTCTTGCCCTTAAGCCGCCGGCAGGTCGTCCCCTTATATACACGGGTTGACACCCTGCGGCCTACAGAGTCCCGCCCGGCTCATAAACAGTGTCCGGCTCGGTGACTAGTTACCTCTACCTTATGTTACAAGTCATGCCATTATGGCGGTTTGTCACTATGGGCCTTAAGCCCTATGAACCGCCATCCTCATGCTGGGTCTTGGGCTTCTTTCATGATGAGTCTTCTTTACGTAACCCGGCTCCTCCTGTCCGGTTTACTCAAATAGTTATATCCCCAACACTAAGCATCTTGCCAGCATTATGGGTACCCAGGATATTGTTTCTTGAGATCTTCTGAAATGGTTTCAGTTCTGGATTTGTTTTGCTGCGGCATTTATTTGCACTGGTCGCCAACTTTGACAACCAGTGTATATGATATGCTGCTTTGTTCCCCATATTTGCACTGGTGGCGAACTTTGATGCCCAGTGGATGTAATATGTGTAATAGCCGTGATAGCCTAGCGTTAGTTGCTTGCGTATTTATTTCCTTGTTGTCTTGTTTATTTGTTTGCTTGTAGTCATTGCAGTTCTTTTTCCACGGTTAGCTAGTGGCTGCAATAACCTATTTTCTAAAACTAGGCCACAATAACCATGGGCTAATATTTACTGTAGTGACACTGGGCCTCCTACTGGCCGTAGAAACAGTGGGCCTTCTACGGGCCGTAGAAACAATGGCCCTTCTATGGGTCGTAGAAACAATGGGCCTTCTGTGGGCCGTATTATCAATGGGCCTTATACGGGCCGTATAATCGATTGGCCAAACATGGGCCAAACAGACCGCATTATGGCCGTAAACGGGCTAGAGTTGGAATCGTCCGTTCATGGGCCGACCATAACGGGCCATCATTAATAGGCCGTATTTGATGACGCTATGAAATCGGCCCAACATATTAACGGACCACAAACGGGCCAACTGTAACCACGGGCTGAATTTGGCCCACAAGCAGAAAATGACAGTAACGGGCCGTAAGTAAACGAATGCTGGAAATGAGCCCAAGAATAAATGGGCTCTGAGAAGGCCGAAAGATAACATGGGCTGGAAACGGCCCAACGGAATAACGGGCCGTTAATGGGTATAAAGTGATACACTGTTCATTACGGGCCAGTTTCACCATGGGCCGTTAATGGGTGTAAAGTGATACACTATTCATTACGGGCCAGTTTCACCATGGGCCGTTAGTAGGCCAAGAGTTACATAGGGCCTCATATGGGCTGAAAGACGTCATGGGCCATACATGGGCCAGTAGTGAAAACGGGCTGGAATCATATTGGATGGCCCAGATGACGCTACTGGGCCTAATTCGGATAGGGCGTAACGGGCCTTGGGTTAGCAGGCTGTAAATGGGCTATATTCGAACAGGCCATTAACAGGCTTTCCATGGGCCGGCCCGCCAGCTTTTGACCAAGTCAAACGGGCCAGCCTTTTCATAGGAATGGGCCTCTGTTGGGCCGTGCCACATGTCGATGTATCATAGGTGCCTATCTGACCCACTGACGAGCTGACACGTGTTTTGTCCGGCCAATAAAATTTTACACGTGGAAATTTCCCATTGGTCGGGGCTGTTAACGGGTTATCGGATCCAAAACCCGACCCGTTAGCTTAACGGCATTCCGTTACGGTGGATGCCACGTGTCGGTCACCCTTGACGAAAGCACTTCTGTGACGCGCGATTTATCGTCATGGAAGTGGACACTTCCGTGATGATAATTTTGGTAATGTCATGGAACACTTCTACGACAGCACAGGTATGACCATCTTGATTCTGTCATAAATTTGTCATGGATGTACATGCATGAAAAAAGCGACCTACTGTGACAAACACGTATCATCATGGAAGTGTATTTTTTGTAGTGTCTTATGGCTAATCTTCGTGGCTACATGGTTGGAGGAAAGGAATGGGTCCTTGATAGTGGATGTACTGATCATATGACCGGAGACAAAGATATGTTTCGTGAGCTTGCTGAAAACGATGGCCCTCGGAAGTATGTCACTTTTGGTGATAACTCAAAGGGTAAGGTGGTTAGCCTTGGTAAGGTGGCCATCTCACATGATAGCTCCATACAAAATGTTATGCTCGTTGAATCTCTTGGCTACAATTTACTTTCCATATCTAGACTTGCTGACTTTGGTTTCAATGTCCTATTTACTGAAGTAGATTGTCAAGTGTTTCATAGAGATAATCATGAAATGGTCTTTACCGGTATACGTAGAGGTGATCTTTACATTGTTGACTTCACTAAAAAGTCTCAACCTAGAACTTGCTTAATTGCTAAATCTTCGAAAGGTTGGTTGTGGCATAGAAGGTTAGGTCATGTGGGCATGCAAAATCTTGATAAGCTTATTAAAGGTAATCATATCCTTGGAGTAAAAGATGTTATATTTGACAAGGATAGATTGTGCAGTGCTTGTCAAGCAGGAAAATAGGTTGGAGGAAGTCATCCCATGAAGAACATCATGACCACAAGAAGACCGCTCGAGCTACTTCATATGGATCTTTTTGGTCCCAATGCCTACAAAAGTCTCGGTGGTAACTCATTTGGTCTAGTCATAGTCGATGATTTTACAAGATTTACGTGGGTGTTCTTTCTTGATGATGAATCACAGGTCCAAAAGATCTTCAAAAACTTCGCTAGGAAGGCCCAAAATCAATTTGAAGTGAAGGTCAAGAAGGTTCGCAACGACAATGGAATGGAGTTCAAGAACGCAAATGTGGATACATTTCTTGACGAAGAAGGGATTTCACATGAGTTCTCGGCTACGTACACGCCTCAACAAAATGGAGTTGTTGAGAGGAAGAGCCAAATCTTATCGAGATGGCAAGAACAATGCTTGATGAGTACAAGACTCCAAAACACTTTTGGGCGAAAGTGGCTGAGACGGTTTGTCATGCAACAAATCGCTTGTATCTTCGCAAGCTACTCGGCAAGACGGCATACGAGCTCCTCACCGGTAACAAACCCCAAGTTGGACCCTTTCGAGTATTTGGCTCAAAGTGTTACATTCTTTATAAGCATCGCCGTTCTAAATTTTCACCTAAATCTCATGAGGGTTTCCTACTTGGTTATGGCTCAAACTCTCACACTTACCGTCCCTAAAACAATTTCACCCGTAAGGTTGAAGAGATGATAGATGTGAAGTTTGATGAATCTAATGGCTCACAAGTAGAGCAATTGCCAATTGATGTAGGAGACAAAGACCCCTCGGAAGCAATCCAAGACTTGTCTATTTGCAAGATTCGTCCCAACGGAGGTGAAGCAGAGTACCTCGTCCGTCCAAGTGGAAGCTTCTACCTCACGACAAGGTGAACCAAGAGTTGACATGGAAGCATCCACAAGTGGGACACATCAAGATGAAGAAAATGAGGAAATGCATCAAGATGAACCTCATCAACCTCCTTCTCCACCATGACGAGAGAACGACTACGTCAACATGAAGAAGGCCAAGAAGAAGGACAAGATGATGAAGAAGATGTTCCACCCTGACCCAAGCAAAAGCTCTCACGAGTTCGAGCAAGAGTCTCAAGAGACCATCCCGTCGAACAAATCTTCAATGATATCCAAACTGGGAGAATCACTTGCTCTAAAACTCGTTTAGCTAATTTTTGTGAACATTATTCATTCATCTCTAGCATTGAATCTATGAAGGTTGAAGAAGCATTGGAAGATCTGGATTGGATAAATGCTATGCATGAAGAGCTACACAACTTTGAGAGAAATCAAGTGTGGACATTGGTCAAGAAGCCCGACAACAACCACAACGTCATTGCTACCAAATGGGTGTTTCGCAACAAGCAAGACGAAGATGGTCAAGTCGTCCACAACAAAGCACATCTCGTCGCCCAAGGCTACACTCAAGTCGAAGGTATGGACTACGGTGAGACATATGCCCCCATTGCTAGACTTGAGTCCATCCACATCTTACTTGCCTATGCTAATCACCATGATATCACCTTGTACCAAATGGATATTAAAGGTGATATTCTAAATAGTGAAATTGAGGAGGAAGTTTATGCTAAACAACCTCCCGGCTTTGTCAATCCTAAGAAACCTGACCATGTTTACAAACTTCACAAAGCTCTTTATGGTCTTAAACAAGCTCCTAGAGCGTGGTATAAATGTTTGACCAAGTTCCTTATTGAGAAAGGCTTTGAGATTGGAAAAATATATCCTACTCTTTTTACTAAAAGGGTTAATGGTGAATTATTTGTGTGCCAAATTTATGTTGATGATATCATATTTGGTTCGACTAACCCTCATTGTAGTGAAAAGTTTGGAAAGCTAATGTCGAAGAAGTTCAAGATGTCTATGATGAGTGAACTCAAGTTCTTTCTTGGTTTGCAAATCAAGCAAAATAAGGAAGGCACCTTTTTTTCTCAAACAAAGTACACCAAGGACTTATTCAAGAAGTTCAACATGCAAGAAAGCAAAGGTATGAAAACTCCCATGCCTACAAGTGGACATCTTGACTTGACCAAGGATGGCAAATTGGTTGACCAATAGGTTTACCGATCTATGATTGGATCATTGTTATATCCATGTGCCTCCCATCCCGACATTATGCTAAGTGTGTGCTGATGTCTACTACACAACCTTCTTCTTGTAGACGTTTGTTGGGCCTCCAAGTGCAGAGGTTTGTAGGACAGTAGCAAATTTCCCTCAAGTGGATGACCTAAGGTTTATCTATCCGTAGGAGGCGTAGGATGAAGATGGTCTCTCTCAAGCAACCCTGCAACCAAATAACAAAGAGTCTCTTGTGTCCCCAACACACCCAATACAATGGTAAATTGTATAGGTGCACTAGTTCGGCGAAGAGATGTTGATACAAGTGGTATATGGATGGTAGATAAAGGTTTTTGTAATCTGAAAATATAAAAATAGCAAGGTAACTAATGATAAAAGAGAGCACAAACGGTATTGCAATGCTAGGAAACAAGGCCTAGGGTTCATACTTTCACTAGTGCAAGTTATCTCAACAATAATAACATAATTGGATCACATAACTATCCCTCAACATGCAACAAAGAGTCACTCCAACGTCACTAATAGCGGAGAACAAATGAAGAGATTATGGTAGGGTACGAAACCACCTCAAAGTTATTCTTTCCAATCAATCTGTTGGGCTATTCCTATAAGTGTCACAAACAGCCCTAGAGTTCGTACTAGAATAACACCTTAAGACACAAATCAACCAAAACCCTAATGTCACCTAGATACTCCAATGTCACCTCAAGTATCCATGGGTATGATTATACGATATGCATCACACAATCTCAGATTCATCTATTCAACCAACACATAGAACCTCAAAGAGTGCCCCAAAGATTCTACCAGAGAGCCAAGACGAAAATGTGTGCCAACCCCTATGCATAGGTTCATGGGCGGAACCTGCTAGTTGATCACGAAAACATACATCAAGTGGATCAATAGAATACCCCATTGTCACCACGGGTATCCACACAAGATATACATCAAGTGTTCTCAAATCCTTAAAGACTCAATCCGATAAGATAACTTCAAAGGGAAAACTCAGTCAATTACAAGAGAGTAGAGAGGGGAGAAACATCATAAGATCCAACTACAATAGCAAAGCTTGCGATATATCAAGATCGTACCACCTCAAGAACACGAGAGAGAGAGAGAGAGATCAAACACATAGCTACTGGTACATACCCTCAGCCCCGAGGGAAAACTACTCCCTCCTCGTCATGGAGAGCACCGGGATGATGAAGATGGCCACCGAAGAAGGATCCCCCCTCCGGCAGGGTGCCGGAATGGGTCTAGATTGGGTTTTGGTGGCTACGGAGGCTTCTGGCGGCAGAACTCCCGATCTATTGTGCTCCCCGAAGTTTTTAGGGTATATGGGTATATATGGGAGAAAGAAGTACTTCGGTGGACCTCCGGGCTGTCCACGAGGCAGGGGCGCGCCCAAGGGGGTGGGGGCCCCACCCTCGTGGGCAGCCCGGGACTCTCCTGGTCCAACTCCGATACTCCGTGGGCTTCTTTTGGTCCAAAAATAAGTTCCGTGAAGTTTCAGGTCAATTGGACTCCGTTTGATTTTCCTTTTTTGCGATACTCTAAAACAAGGAAAAAACAGAAACTGGCACTGGGCTCTAGGTTAATAGGTTAGTCCCAAAAATTATATAAAAGTGTATAATAAATCCCATAAACATCCAAAACAGATAATATAATAGCATGGAACCATCAAAAATTATAGATACGTTGGAGACGTGTCAGCATCCCCAAGCTTAATTCCTGCTCGTCCTCGTGTAGGTAAATGATAAAAACAGAGTTTTTGATGTGGAATGCTACCTAACATATTTATCCATGTAATTCTTTTTATTGTGGGAAGAATATTCAGATCCATAAGATTCAAGACAAAAGTTTAATATTGACATAAACATAATAATACTTCAAGCATACTAACCAAGCAATTATGTCTTCTCAAAATAACATGGCCAAAGAAAGCTATCCCTACAAAATCATATAGTCTGGCTATGCTCCATCTTCACCACACAACGTATTTAAATCATGCACAACCCCGATGACAAGCCAAGCAATCGTTTCATACTTTTGGTGTTCTCAAACTTTTTCAATCTTCGCGCAATACATGAGCGTGATCCATGGACATAGCACTATAGGTGGAATAGAATGGTGGAGAAGACAAAAAGGGAGAAGATAGGCTCACATCAACTAGGCGTATCAATGGGCTATGGAGATGCCCATCAATAGATATCAATGTGAGTGAGTAGGGATTGCCATGCAACGGATGCACTAGAGTTATAAGTGTATGAAAGCTCAACAAAAGAAACTAAGTGGATGTGCATCCAATTCGCTTGCTCACGAAGACCTAGGGCATTTTGAGGAAGCCCATCATTGGAATATACAAGCCAAGTTCTATAATGAAAGATTCCCACTAGTATATGAAAGTGACAACATAGGAGACTCTCTATCATGAAGATCATGGTGCTACTTTGAAGCACAAGTGTGGTAAAAGGATAATAGCATTGCCCCTTCTCTCTTTTTCTCTTTTTTTATTTTTTTTATTTTTTTATTTGGGCCTTTTCTCTCTTTTTTATGGCATCTTTTTTTCCCTTTTTTTATTTTTCGTCCGGAGTCTCATCCCGACTTATGGGGGAATCAGTCTCCATCATCCTTTCCTCACTGGGACAATGCTCTAATAATGATGATCATCACACTTTTATTTACTTACAACTCAAGAATTGCAACTCGATACTTAGAACAAAATATGACTCTATATGAATGCCTCCGGCGGTGTACCGGGATGTGCAATGACTCATGAGTGACATGTATGAAAGAATTATGAACGGTGGCTTTGCCACAAATACGATGTCAACTACATGATCATGCAAAGCAATATGACAATGATGAAGCATGTCATAATAACGGAACGGTGGAAAGTTGCATGGCAATATATCTCGGAATGGCTATGGAAATGCCATAATAGGTGGGTATGGTGGTTGTTTTGAGGAAGATATATGGTGGGTTTATGGTACCGGCGAAAGTTGCGTGGTACTAGAGAGGCTAGCAATGGTGGAAGGGTGAGAGTGCGTACAATCCATGGACTCAACATTAGTCATAAAGAACTCACATACTTATTGCAAAATTCTATTAGTTATCAAAACAAAGTAGTACGCGCATGCTCCTAGGGGGATAGATTGGTAGGAAAAGACCATCGCTCGTCCCCGACCACCACTCATAAGGAAGACAATCAATAAATAAATCATGCTCCGACTTCGTCACATAACGGTTCACCATACGTGCATGCTACGGGAATCACAAACTTCAACACAAGTATTTCTCAAATTCACAACTACTCAACTAGCATGACTCTAATATCACCATCTCCATATCTCAAAACAATCATCAAGTATCAAACTTCTCTTAGTATTCAATGCACTTTATATGAAAGTTTTTATTATACCCATCTTGGATGCCCATCATATTAGGACTAGTTTCATAACCAAAGCAAACTACCATGCTGTTCTAAAATACTCTCAAAATAATATAACTGAAGCATGAGAGATCAATTATTTCTATAAAATAAAACCACCACCGTGCTCTAAAAGATATAAGTGAAGCACTAGAGCAAATGACAAACTACTCCGAAAGATATAAGTGAAGATCAATGAGTAGTCGAATAATTATGCAACTATATGAAGACTCTCTAACATTTAATAATTTCAGATCTTTGTATTTTATTCAAACAGCAAGCAAAACTAAATAAAATAAAATTACACTCCAAGCAAAACACATATCATGTGGTGAATAAAAATATAGCTCCAAGTAAAGTTACCGATGAACGAAGACGAAAGAGGGGATGCCTTCCGGGGCATCCCCAAGCTTATGCTCTTGGTTGTCCTTGAATATTTCCTTGGGGTGACATGGTCATCCCCAAGCTTAGTCTCTTGCCACTCCTTATTCCATAATCCACCGAATCTTTACCAAAAACTTGAAAACTTCACAACACAAAACTTAACATAAAACTCGTAAGCTCCGTTAGCGAAAGAAAACAAAACACCACTTCGAGGTACTGTAATGAACTCATTCTTTATTTATATTTGTGTTAAACCTACTGTATTCCAACTTCTCTATGGTTTATAAAATCTTTTACTAGCCATAGATTCATTAAAATAAGCAAACAACACACGAAAAACAGAATCTGTCAAAAACAGAACAGTCTGTAGTAATCTGTAACTAACGCAAACTTCTGAAACCCTAAAAATTCTAAAATAAACTTCTGGACGTGAGGAATTCATCTATTAATCATCTGCAAAAATAATTAACTAAATATCACTCTCCAATAAAAAATGACAACAATTCTCGTGAGCGCTAAAGTTTCTGTTTTTTACAGCAAGATCAACAAGACTTTCCTCAAGTCTTCCCAACGGTTCTACTTGGCACAAACACTAATTAAAACATAAAAAACTCAATAATAACAGAGGCTAGATAAATTATTTATTACTAAACAGGAGCAAAAAGCAAGGGACAAAAATAAAGTTGGGTTGCCTCCCAACAAGCGCTATCGTTTGACGCCCCTAGCTAGGCATGATGATTTCAACGATGCTCACATAAAAGATAAGAATTGTAACATAAAGAGAGCATCATGAAGAATATGACTAGCACATTTAAGTCTAACCCACTTCCTATGCATAGGGATTTTGTGAGCAAACAACTTGTGGGAATAAGAATCAACTTGCATAGGAAGGCAAAACAAGCATAACTTTAAAACTTTAAGCACATAGAGAGGAAACTTGATATTATTGCAATTCCTACAAGCATATATTCCTCCCTCATAATAATTTTCAGTAGCATCATGAATGAATTCAACAATATAGCTATCACATAAAGCATTATTTTCATAATGCATAAGCATATAATTTTTATTACTCTCCACATAAGCAAAATTCTTCTCATTCGGGATATTGGGAGTATCATAAGAAACTCGAATACTATCAATTGTTTCCACATAAAAAGATTAATGTTCAGAAAAAGGGTAATCATAATCATGACAAGTTTTATAAATATAATCATCACTACTTTTTGTAGCATATGTATCATCACAATAATTATCATAAGTAGCAACTTTGTTCTCATCATAATCGATTGAAACCTCTTCCAAGATAGTGGAATCATCACTAAATAAAGTCATGACCTCTCCAAATCCAATTTCATCAATGTAATCATCATAAGTAGGAGGCATGCTATCATCATTATATATTTGCATATAAAAACTTGGGAGACTAAAAATATCATCTTCATTAAACGTAGCATCCCCAAGCTTGGGACAAACATTAATTGCAGCAAATATATTCTCAAAACATCATCTTCTTCAAACATAGCATCCCCAAGCTTGGGCCTTTTTCATATCATAAGCATAATCACTCTCATCATCAATAGTATGGATAGCACCAATAGTATAGCAATTATCATATTCTTCCAAGCAAGTTCCAAAAAGATTTTCAAGATCATAAGAAGTATCATTATCTTCCCAATCATAATCATCACAACAAGCAATAGGCATAATGAGATCATCATCAAGTGCATCATATTCCACAATTATATTTTCATGAGGCATAACAGTAATAGGAGCAGCATTATTTGGGAGAGATATCTTTTTACCTCTCTTCCTTTTTATTTTCTTCTTCTTCACCACATCATGTGTGGGTTCAATCCTCTTTTTGGATCTCCTTATTAATGAGATTGGTTGAATAGAAGGCTCTTCCTCGCTACCTGATTCATCATAAGAAATAATAGGAGGATATTTGGAAGTCCCTTCCCTTTCATTAGTATTCTCTTCATCTTCTATTTGTTTTCTTTTCTTTATGTAGTTGGCAATATAAGGATTTTCAATACAATTCATCGCACAATACATATAAATTTCCTCTAGATCAAAACCAAGAAGTTTATCACGGGCAAATACTGGAAGATAGTTAGTTATACGTTTCATTTCCTCATAACCCATGAGCAAACTAAGTTCATTATGATGTGCAAGGGAAATCAAGTCATCACAATTTTTGGAAACAATTAGATCATGAAACAATTTGCATCGGATGGTTAAATGACCACGTTCATTGCAAAGTTCACAAGTACGGCTAAGAAAATATAAATTTTCAGCACAAACATCTAGCCTTTCTTGCAACAATTTATTTCTGAATGCTTATGCCTCTTGCAATATCTATATTCCCTATGTGGTGTGTACTTGCAAACCCAATGCACTCCACAAAAATTGACATGTTTATAGGAGACATTTTCATCATAACTAGTGCAATCATCATTAGTACTATGGATATTCAAGGAGTTCATACTAACAACATTGCAATCATGCTCATCATTCAAAGATTTAGTGCCAAGCATTTTAATGCATTCTTCTTCTAACACTTTGGCACAATTTTCCTTTCCATCATACTCACGAAAGATATTAAAAAGATGAAGCGTATGAGGCAAACTTAATTCCATTTTTTGTAATTTTATTTTATAAACTAAACTAGTGCTAAAACAAGAAACAAAAAGATTCGATTGCAAGATCTAAAGATATACCTTCAAGCGCTAACCTCCCCGGCAACGGCGCCAGAAAAGAGCTTGATGTCTACTACACAACCTTCTTCTTGTAGACGTTTGTTGGGCCTCCAAGTGCAGAGGTTTGTAGGACAATAGCAAATTTCCCTCAAGTGGATGACCTAAGGTTTATCAATCCGTAGGAGGCGTAGGATGAAGATGGTCTCTCTCAAGAAACCCTGCAACCAAATAACAAAGAGTCTCTTGTGTCCCCAACACACCCAATACAATGGTAAATTGTATAGGTGCACTAGTTCGGCGAAGAGATGGTGATACAAGTGGTATATGGATGGTAGATAAAGGTTTTTGTAATCTGAAAATATAAAAACAGCAAGGTAACTAATGACAAAAGTGAGCACAAACGGTATTGCAATGCTAGGAAACAAGGCCTAGGGTTCATACTTTCACTAGTGCAAGTTCTCTCAACAATAATAACATAATTGGATCACATAACTATCCCTCAACATGCAACAAAGAGTCACTCCAAAGTCACCAATAGTGGAGAACAAACGAAGAGATTATGGTAGGGTACGAAACCACCTCAAAGTTATTCTTCCAATCAATCCGTTGGGCTATTCCTATAAGTGTCACAATTAGCCCTACAGTTCGTACTAGAATAACACCTTAAGACACAAATCAACCAAAACCCTAATGTCACCAAGATACTCCAATGTCACCTCAAGTATCCGTGGGTATGATTATACGATATGCATCACACAATCTCAGATTCATGTATTCAACCAACACATAGAACCTCAAAGAGTGCCCCAAAGATTCTACCGGAAAGTTAAGATGAAAACGTGTGCCAACCCCTATGCATAGGTTCATGGGCGGAACCCGCAAGTTGATCACCAAAACATACATCAAGTGGATCAATAGAATACCCCATTGTCACCACGGGTATCCCATGCAAGACATACATCAAGTGTTCTCAAATCCTTAAAGACTCAATCCAATAAGATAACTTCAAAGGGAAAACTCAATCCATTACAAGAGAGTAGAGAGGGGAGAAGCATCATAAGATCCAACTATAATAGCAAAGCTCGCGATACATCAAGATCGTACCACCTCAAGAACACGAGAGAGAGAGAGAGAGAGATCAAACACATAGCTACTGGTACATACCCTTAGCCCCAAGGGAAAACTACTCCCTCCTCATCATGGAGAGCACCGGAATGATGAAGATGGCCACCGAAGAAGGATCCCCCCTCCGGTAGGGTGCCAGAATGGGTCTAGATTGGTTTTTGGTGGCTACGGAGGCTTCTGGCAGCGGAACTCCCGATCTATTGTGCTCCCCGAAGTTTTTAGGGTATATGGGTATATATGGGAGGAAGAAGTACGTCGGTGGACCTCCGGGCTGTCCACGAGGCAGGGGCGTGCCCAAGGGGGTGGGCGCGCCCCCCACCCTCGTGGGCAGCCCGGGACTCTCGTGGTCCAACTCGGATACTCCGTGGGCTTCTTGTGGTCCAAAAATAAGTTCCGTGAAGTTTCAGGTCAATTGGACTCCGTTTGATTTTCCTTTTCCGCGATACTCTAAAACAAGGGGAAAACAGAAACTGGCACTGGGCTCTAGGTTAATAGGTTAGTCCCAAAAATCATATAAAAGTGTATAATAAAGCCCATAAACATCCAAAACAGATAATATAATAGCATGGAACAATAAAAAATTATAGATACGTTGGAGACGTATCGTGTGCATGTGTGCACGATATCAAGCAGCCCCCAAAGAATGTCATCTTAAGGCTGTGAAAAGGATAGTGAGATACTTAATACATACACCAAATTTTGGCATTTGGTATCCTAAGAGTTCTTCTTTTGATCTTGTTGTCTACCCCGATTCGGACTACGCTAGAGACAAGGTTGATAGAAAGTCCACTTCGGGTACTTGTCAATTTCTTGGTAGATCTCTTGTATCTTGGTCCTCCAAGAAACAAAACTCGGTATCCTTATTCACCGCCGAAGTGGAATACATTGCCGCCGGTTCATGTTGTGCTCAATTACTTTGGATGACCCAAACTCTTAAGGATTATGGGATCTATGTGAAACATGTTACATTGCTTTGTGACAATGAGAGTGCTATTAAGATTGCTCACAACCCCGTGCAACATTCTCAAACTAAGCATATTGAAGTTCGTCATCATTTCATTCGAGATCATGTTGCTAAAGGGGACATTGATCTTAAGCATGTTCGTACCGATAAGCAGTTGACAGATATATTCACCAAACCGCTTGATGAGAAAGTCTTTTGCCGTTTGAGAGGTGAATTGAACATCATTGATGCTTCAAACTTGGAGTAGGAACTCCATTTGGATATATGCAAGGCATAAGCCTTTGACTAATCCTTGACTTCTTCTCTTATGATGATGATCATATGTCTTGGATACATTTGTACCCTTGCATGCTATCTAACCCTTGTAGGTACTTGGATGGATCTAAATCCATGAGATTGCAACTCACTCACATTTTGAGCAATCTCTACATCACCAAGTCTCTACACAATGGTGGTTGAAGACAAGGAAGCATGAAACCCCTCAGCATATCCTTTGACAAATTCTATATATCAAATTACATTTGGTATCAAATTTCATGATTGTCATGTTGGATACACAAGTGCTCTTCCTTGCAAGACTAACCCATGTAGGTAGATGAACTCAACTCCAAGTGGTGCTCCCAACCATTGATGTGCTACATCAACCTTGAGCACTCCACGCAAGTTCAACTACATGATCAAGTTCAACACCACCACCCAAGGTATGTTATTCCATCTTAGAGAAGCTTTACTCCAAGTCATGGGTCAAAGCAGCTCAACAAGATGCGAATATATCAAAAGCTTAAACGAAAAATGGTAACCCCATTTTGAGCTTAAACGATGAGTATGACTTATGATCAAGTGTTCTCACTTGACTCCTTAGTCACTATACTCTAACATAGGTGACTTTGTCACCGCCCACTTCTAGATGAAGTTCTCTAGTGTTTCTCTGAGTCTTTGCATTTGTTCTTTGCATTTGTCCCTTGCATATTTATTCCCCTTCTTTTATAAAAAAACTTCATCTAGATTTTCTTTTCTCTGTTTTGTTTTGCATCTCTTGCATCCAATTCATTGCAAATCCTCCAGTTAATTCCTTGCAAATCTTTGTGAGATCTTATTTGCCTAGTGATCTGAGGTGACTATTGCTCTTTTTCTATGTTGAACTCGGACACGCCGGTTTGCTACTTTCGGTCCAACCGAATCCTTTTGTTGCAACCAAAGAACACAACTCGGTGCCACTGATTTCACTGAAAAAAAGACAATTTGCCACTTGTTCCTACATTTTTGTTCCAGCTCCACTCAATGATTCTTGTCCTCTACTAGCATCACAATCTATATGCTACTTTGCTCTGTGACTCAAGGACCAAACCTATTTTGACTCACACTCCAGAAGATCCCTTCTTGGAAATTGATGTCAAAGGGGGAGAGAGAGATCACATCAAAGCTTATTCTCTTCAAAAGGGGGAGAGAGAGAAAAAGGGAGAGAGAGGTAATCACATCAAAGGCCCGAGATGCTTCGTGTTCAAGAGGAGAGAAGTCACATGTCTTTAATAGGGGAAAGACATGTCTATGTTATGTTTATGTTTATGATCTGTTTTGCTCTGATTTTGTTTCTCTATGTTCTCCCATTATCCAATACAAGATTCAGGGGGAGAAAGACTGCTAGGGAAGGTGTCGTGGATCTAAGACTGATAGTAGAATGGGGGGTAGGTATGAGGAGGCAAGATCCTAGCTATGGAGAAGTAGTACACACGAGTTTTACGAGTTCAGGCCCTTCGCGGAGGAAGTAATAGCCCTACGTCTCGGTGCCCGGAGCCGGTCGACTGGATTATGTAAGTGTGTGTTTACAGGGGGTGTGAACCCTTGTGCCAATGGAGGGGGGTGGCTTATATAGAGTGCGCCAGGACCCCAGCCAGCCCACGTTACAAAGGGTTTAAAGTACATTAAGAAGGGGGCGTTACTGGTAATGCTAGTAATAAAGTGACATAAATGCCTATTAAGTCTATGAAGTAAACGTCCGACCATTGTCATGCAAAGTGACTTTAGGTCTTCTGTCCATCGAGTGATAATTGTTGCGGTCGAGTGACCTTGAATCTTCCGAGTGGAACGACTTGTAGTCGAGTGGATGATGCTATCCCTTGAATGCTTCTGGTTTTAAGATGGCGTCCTAGGGGAGGGTGTCTAGGTCAGGCCTATGACCCTACCCTAGGTACATATCTTCATCATTAGCCCCTGAATGGTTCAGGGCTTGAGTGGAGAAGGAGTTGAGAACACCTCCTATTCAATTTTCGCGCTTCGGAAGCGTCTTATTGGGACCAAATGAACAATCATGATGACTTCAACTTCTTTTTCAGTCGCCTTGATCCATTCTTGGTTCTGCTGAGTGAACTTTTACTGCGATGCTTTGAATATTGATATGGAAAAAATCTTCCGTCTGAAAGGTTGCCCTGCTGCTGGCGGATATCGTGGGATTCGTATTTTAGGGAAGCGCGCGGGACGGAGGAGGCCGCAGTAATCGGACAGGATTAGGCAAGGGCGCCTCAATCACTATGCCACCTTTTTCGCCATGTACCTCGCGCACGACTGTTGCGGGATTTGATAGGATCGTCCGGACCCACAGGTCAGCCACTCGGAAGTGGCCTCATATAAGGTGTCGGATTGGGGTTTTCTGCACAGTGCGTTCCCATTCTCCTTCCTTCTCCTCCACTTTCTCCGCCACATACACCTCTACTCCCAGCATCGCTGCTCTGTTCGAGTTTCGCCTGCGGCCATGGGGAAGGAGAAGATGGTGGCTCTAGAGCGCGTGAAGAAGGCGACATCAAAGGCGAAGGGGAAGAAGTCCAGCCGGGGCAGATCTTCGTCGAGGTCCGGCCTGCCGCACGGCTGGATCCAGGGCGATTGGATTCGGTCGACGATTAGTCTAGACGACATCGACGATCTGGTCGAGGGGGGGCTGATTCCCCACGAATCGGCGCGGCTCTCGGAAGGCGAGACCGAACCGCATCCGCGAGAGGGTGAGTGTGTTCTCCTCGCAACCCATGTTGACCGTGGATTTTCTTTGCCTCCCCATCCTTTTTTTCGGGGATTCCTGAACTTATTTGGAGCACAACTCCACCACTTTACTCCCAACACCATCATATATCTCGCTGCCTACGTGTCCATGTGCGAGAACTTCTTAGGTTGTAGGCCACACTAGGGTCTTTTCAAGCACATTTTCACGTGTCGTTCCTAGTCGGTCAAGAAGGCCAACCCGAGTGACGAGAGGACGCACGTGATTCAGATGTGCGGGGGTCTTGGGATTCAAATGAGAGGTAAAAGCACTTTCCCAGCCATGATCCTTCCTGAGTCGGTCTAAGGATTGCAGTCGATCTAGTTTTATTGCAAAGACCAACCGACTCCAGGTTAGTCGACCGGACTTCCTCCTTTCTCCATGGCTCGGGTCAAGAAGCCCTCCGCCTTGAAAGTGATCCCAGAGGAGAAAGCGTAGGTGAAGGTGTTGGTCGAGCGGGTGGTCCAGCTCGTCTGGGACGGCATGACCGGTATGAATTTGTTGGAGGTCTTCCTTAAACGATGCATCCCGCCGCTCCAAGCCCGTGACCATCCGATGTGGATGTACTCAGGTATTGAGGATTCCACTCGGATCCACCCAGAGGAGGTCGACGAGGACACGACGGAGAGTTGGCTGAAAAGCATCACTGGTAACAAGGATAACCCCAGGGGGTCCAGGAGAGTCCCTCCATTCGACAACTCGCGCCAACCAGACAAGGTCCGACTCTAAATTGCCGAGTGTTCTCTTGATTCATCGTGTAATTGCTTCTTGACAACCGACTGATTTTTGCTTCGCTTATTATCTTTCAGACTCTTACTGAGATGTACTCGATGCCCAACGGGGAGCAGGAGCAGGATCCAGAGGGGAGGCAAGCGGAGGCGAGAGCGGCGAGTGGCACTATGATAAATAGGAGGATGAGGAGAGTGACGACCCGAGTGATGAAGAAGAGGTCGACTCACCTCCTCGTAGGGAAAAACGATCCAAGCACGCTCATGACCCAGCAAGCATCCATGACAAACCGACCGCACCGACTCGACAGTCGTCGAAGCACCCTCGGACGTTGTCGGTGTCAAAACCGGCGGATCTCGGGTAGGGGGTCCCGAACTGTGCGTCTAAGGTGGATGGTAACAGGAGGCAGGGGACACGATGTCTTACCCAGGTTCGGGCCCTCTTGATGGAGGTAAAACCCTACGTCCTGCTTGATTAATATTGATGATATGAGTATTATAAGAGTAGATCTACCACAAGATCGGAGAGGCTAAACCCTAGAAGCTAGCCTATGGTATGATTGTATGTGTTGTCCTACGGACTAAAACCCTCCGGTTTATATAGACACCGGAGAGGGTTAGGGTTATACAAGGTCGGTAACAAAGGAGGAGATATCCATATCCGTACTGCCTAGCTTGCCTTCCACGCCAAGTAGAGTCCCATCCGGACACGAGACGAAGTCTTCAATCTTGTATCTTCATAGTCCCATAGTCCGGCCAAAGGATATAGTCCGGTTGTCCGGAGACCCCCTAATCCAGGACTCCCTCAGCAGCCCCTGAACTAGGCTTCAATGACGATGAGTCCGGCGTGCAGTATTGTCTTTAGCATTGCAAGGCGGGTTCCTCCTCCGAACCACAGAAGAGTTTGAATGAAAGATAGTGTCCGACACCGCAAAATAAGTTCCACATACCACCGTAGAGAGAATAATATTTCCACAAATCTAATCTGCTGACACGTTTTGGCAACATGACATCATGCCATGGCTCGGCGATTATTCGAACCGTTTTTCTTTAACCAGCCCTGCACATAACGCGAGGCGGTTTCTTGACACGTCTTGTCGAAGCAGAGATCGTGTCCCCCTTATTGCGGGATTCTCATCAATACGGGTGTGGGTAATCCAACCGCGCCATCAATCATGGCGCTTGGGGGATAAGCGAGTTTTACCAGGCTAGTGGGGGCACATAGCTTCGTCCGCCCTTATAAAGGGATAAGGTTTAACCTTTTTCTACCCACGCCTCCTTCCTCCTTGCTCATCCATTCTCACGCACTCGAGCTCCAACGCCCAAGTCCACATCTTTCTCCTCGACCTTCTCCAAACATGTCTGGAGTGGGAGGCAAGTGGATGGCTTCCTCCGTTACGGAGGGACACATCAAAAAGCTGCGCGGAGCCGGATACTTAGCCACGAATATCGCGCATCGGCTGCCCGCTGCGAGGCAGATCGTCCCGACCCTGGAACCTCATGAGAGGGTAGTTTTCCTCCACCACTTCCTCCGCGGACTGGGTTTTCCCCTTCATCCATTCGTCCTCGGTCTCATGTTCTACTACGGGCTGGACTTCCATGATCTGGCCCCGAACTTCATTCTCAACATTTCGGCGTTCATCGTCGTCTGCGAGGCTTTCCTCCGCATCCGCCCCCACTTCGGCCTATGGCTAAAGACCTTCAATATCAAGCCGAAGGTGGTGGGCGGCCAACAAGCAGAAAGCGGTGGAGCCATGGTTGGCAAGATGCCCAACGTTATATGGCTTGAAGGCTCCTTCGTGGAGACCATAAAGGGGTGCCAATCAGCGTGGTTCTACATCACCGAGCCGCGCGACACCAAATGGGTGGCTGCCCCTGAGTTTCGATCCAGATTCCCTACACGGCTCACTTCCTGGAAAGAGAAGGGCTTGTCATGGGGTTCATCGGTGGAGCTGGACGGACTCCAGAAATGTATCCTGAACATGACAAGCAAGAAGCTCAAGCTTGTCAACATAGTCCAGGTCATGCTCATCCGCCGGATCCTCCCGTGTCAACAACGGGATTTCAACTTGTGGGAGTTTGACCCGGCCTAGCACCAGACTCTGAGCGAGCTCTTCGACATGACGCACAAGGACGTCTGGAAGGTGCTGTTCAAGGGTGCCGAGGTCCCTTCCTCACCGAGGACCGCGGGCTAAGCGCGAAGCGCCGAGCGCATTTGGTGAGTTCTATACATCCGGTAGGATATTTTATTTCCCCTAGCTTAATCATGTGCGGGGTCTGATCTCCATGCCTTTGACATGACTGGGTGGAGACGTCGGGGCAAATTAACTGTCTGACCCCTCTGCCCGAAGACACTACGGACGCTCTCCTTACGGAGATGGTGATTCCGGCCCCTTATAAGGTGTCGGAGAAGACCAAGAAGGCCAAGGGAACCCGAAAGAGTTCCCGACGCCAGGTGTTATCGGACTCATCGTCCGATAACTCTGCGGCACACTCCTCCCCTGAAGATGAGGAGGAAGAAGAAGATGCTCCCCCTTCAGTTGGGGGAGACAAGAAAAGGAAGGCCGCCCCAACCGGGGGGCCAAAGGGTCCAAGAAGGGAAGGACTCTCCTTCCGAACTACTCTACCACCGCCGCTGAAGGCAAAGATGAGTGGCTGCTCGGGGCCAAGCCCCTGGCAAAGTCGTAAGTATTTGGATGCCAGAGTAACTCATAGCATTCATTTGTCGCACTGTTTCCTCTAACGCTGAATTATGATTATGCAGACTGCCACGAGCCCGTATCGATGTATTGTCGGACGGCTCCCTGGGCTCGTCAGATATGGATAGCGATCCACTTCTGACCACCACCTCCCCCTGCTCTACGGACAATGCCGAGGTATTGTCTCAAGAGGCACCTGGTCAAGGGGAGACAATCCCGGAGGCGCCTCAAGGCGACCTTCCGGACTCCGGGAGCAGAGGGAGCAAGGATCCCGAGGGCTCCGAGTTCGGCCCTCAGCCGAACACCGTGTCGGAACCCCCAGTGGTTCCGGACTCGGGCAGGCGACCTCCTTCTAAAAGGGGCAAGACGCCTGTGCCGGTGACCTCTGTCCATCCAAAGGCACCGGACAGTCTGCTGGGAGCGCTTCGCAGCGCTTCCATCGATGAAGAGCACCGCACTATTATGAGTGCGGTGGTCCAGAAGGTTCAGTCCGCCAAGAGCGGACTGACTGAAGCCTGTGCCAGCCTTCTAACAGGCTTTGAGGTAAGCTTATAGGAAAAATATTACTGCATAGACAGTAGCCCCTGATGCTTTGTTCGATGTTCACAAAGAAAAGCCGAACAGAGGATCAAACAATATCGTAGGAGTCTAATATAAGTATGTCTATATGCGTATGCAGGCTTCGCTGCTGGCCGCTGCCACATAGACTGCGGAGGTTGCTCCATTGAAGCATGACCTCGAGGGGTCCAAGAAAGAGCTCGGCCTTGCCAAGAGGCAGCTCGAGGAGAACAAGGGTAAGTAATACCCTGTCTATAGATATGTATACATAAAAGAAGACACGATTGCAAAATGATAGGATCATCATATATTTGCTAGGGGCCATGACCGAGGTGGCGACCCTGAAGCAAGCGCTATTCGAGGCCGAAGACAAAGCGGCCAAGGAGCGCACCGAGTGGGAAAGGCAGGAGGCACGGGTGGGCGAGGTGCAGCAAGAGCTCCAAGCTCTCGTGTCGAAGCATGAGGCGTTGGAGCGTGACTCGAAGACGCGAGAGTCCGAGCTTGCCGCGGCCCTCGAAAGCGCGAAAAATGCCAAGGCTGAAGCCTAGAAGGCCCTCCAGGAGATTGATGCAATGAAGAAGATAGCGGCGGGTAAGGCATTCTATATGCAAAGCAAGCATGTGAAAGTAAATTACCTGTTACTTACCCGAATCTGGAGCTCTCCAGGAGCATTTGCAGATTTGCCCCACAGCGTGTCGGATGCGCACGGTTTTACCAGGCCGAGGAGGGAAGCTCAACGGAGAAGTTGTTTTAGTCTCAGTATACTGGGACCAAACACCCGATGCCTCTGAGCGACCAGCTGAAGCAACTGGTCGAGGTACACAAGGCGGCCGAACAGGCCATGAAGGGCTTTATAGTCCGGCTGTGGCCTGGCGACGCCCTTTCGAACAGCTACTTCGGCCTGGTGAGGCGGCTTGTGGATGCCTGCCCACGGATGGAAGTCGTCAAGTGGTCCGTCTGCATCGAAGGTGCATGCCGGGCTTTCGCCCGTGTGAAGGTGCAATGGGCCAAGCTAGACGCCGTGAAGCTGATCAAGGAAGGGCCGCCGGAGGGCAAGGAGCATCGCCACCCCGAGATGTACTATGAGGATGTCCTAAAGGGTGCCCGTCTCGTAGCGGATGAGTGTACCAAAGATACAATATTTGAGTAAACCCGCTCGTGTAATCCTGTATTCATGAAAACTTGTTCATGTGCGCTATGCAACGCTTGTTTGAATTTAAAATATTACCTTCTGTTCGGCTGTTTATCAAATCTGAGAGATGGCTAGTCGTCGGCTTCTGCCCCCATGCCACGAGTGCTGGGGTGTTCGGGATAAACCTGAGCACTCTTGTTCCCATTTTTGGGTCCTTCGAGGGAGGTGCTCAGTGCAACGAACAAGGCAATCAGACTATAATGCCTTATCACTCTCACTTAGCCATAGAATTCTATAATTTTAAATTTCGGCAAAGCCCCTAGTATTCAGAAGGCCGAATCTGGGGCGCGATACACGCCTTAAGCCGGACAGGGCCGACTCCTCGCTCTAAGCGGCATAAGTCTTTAAGGACTCGAAAACCTCTCGAACAGCGACCAGTCTCTCGCCTTATCATGACAGTCAGTTTTAGCTTTCTCTACTGAGGTGCTTAACCCAGCTGAACCGGGGCACAATCGCAGTAGTTCTCCCAGTGCTACCTTAGCCGATATAGCGGAACGTAAGGTACCAAAACACGGGAGCCGGGAAAACCCAACTATTGACCAAAGACATGATTCGGAGCTGATGCATATAATGCTATAAGTTCGGGGTGCCGCACTTGTGAAAGTGTTCGGACTTCTCACACCATATTGTGGGGTACTTAAGCCCCTGGAGTATTGGCCATACCAGAGTGTACGGGTGCTGGATGTCACGAATGAACATATATATATATATATAAAGGTAGAATGCAATAATAGTCTTAATGCTATGCATTGTTTATTCAAAAAGGTGCGTTAAAGCAGAATGATACATGCAGTGCAATAAGCAAAAAGTAGGACTATGTACCCTCCAAGGGCAAGCTGAGGAATAATATTAAAGCAAGTATTTCACTCGTTATCGTAATCCACCTGGGAGTTCCGTGGTGTGATGTAGCTTTCTGCCTCCTTGGTTGCTGCATCATGTGTTCGGCAATCATGCTGCCGGACAGGGTTTCCAGAGATTAATGTCCTGAAAGAGAGAAAAATAACAAAGCGGGAAGCCCCTAGTGTGGTTTAAGCCGCGTCTTGGGGCGTGCCATAGTCATGCCCCCTTTCCCGCCCGTGCCCATGGTATTTTTAATGCGTAATTATGTACGCGCGGCACGGGTTTCGCCGTTTGGCTGGAACCGGGTGGGGGCCGCATTGCTATGCGAGCTCGGAACGTGCCAGGCGGTCCTGTTGCCGATTACTCCGGGCGCGCTTGAAGGTGTTCGGGTCCTTAAACGCCGAACTAGTGGATTGCCTTAAGAGGCTGCTTTGCGCTTCCGCTGCGAGGGCCGCAGTGTGCTCCTCCGTTCGAAGAGAGCGCTCTATGTTTCCATTAACTGTAATGACCCCCTAAGGTCCTGGCATCTTGAGCTTGAGGTATGCATAATGCGGTACCGCATTGAATCTCACAAATGCGGTTTGCCCGAGCAGTGCATGATAACCACTGCAGAACGGGACTATATCGAAGATTAACTCTTCGCTTTGGAAGTTATCTGGGGATCCAAAGACCACTTCCAGTGTGACTCAGCCTGTGCAATGGGCCTCTACACCTGGTATGACGCCTTTAAAGGTCATTTTTGTGGGTTTGATCCTTGAGGGGTCTATACCCATTTTGCGCACTGTGTCCTGGTAAAGCAGGTTCAGGCTGCTGCCGCCATCCATAAGGACTCGAGTGAGGTGAAATCCGTCAATGATTGGGTCTAGGACCAGTGCGGCGAATCCGCCATGACAGATACTAGTGGGGTGGTCCCTGCGATCGAAGGTGATCGGACAGGAGGACCATGGGTTGAACTTTGGGGCGACTGGCTCCAACGCATATACGTCCCTGAGCGCATGCTTCCGCTCCCTCTTGGGGATGTGGGTTGCGTATATCATGTTCACCGTCCGCACTTGTGGGGGGAACCTCTTCTGTCCTCCGGTGTTCGGCTGCCGGGGCTCTTCCTCGTCATCGCTATGTGGCCCCTTATCTTTGTTTTCGGCATTTAACTTGCCGGCCTGCTTGAATACCCAACAATCCCTATTGGTGTGGTTGGCTGGCTTGTCGGGGGTGCCGTGTATTTGACACGAGCGATCGAGTATGCGGTCCAAACTGGACGGGCCCAGAGTGCTTCTTTTAAATGGCTTTTTCCGCTGATCGGGTTTAGAGCCTTTGAGTCCGGCATTGACTGCCGTATCCTTGGTATTGTCGCTGTTAATGCGGCGCTTATGTTTGTTGCGACGTGACCTGCCATTGCCGTCCTTGGTATCCGAAGTACCACGGTTCTTTAATATGTTATTACTGCGAGCCAACCAGCTGTCTTCTCCTGCACAAAAGCGGGTCATGAGTGTCGTGAGGGCTGCCATAGATTTCGGCTTTTCCTGACCAAGGTGCCGGGCTAGCCACTCGTCGTGGATGTTGTGTTTAAAAGCCGCTAGGGCCTCTGCATCCGGACAGTCGACGATTTGATTTTTCTTTGTTAGGAACCGTGTCTAGAATTGCCTGGCCGATTCCTCTGGCTGCTGAATTATATGGCTCAGGTCATCGGCGTCTAGTGGTCGCACATAAGTGCCCTGGAAGTTGTCGAGGAATGCGGCTTCCAGATCTTCGCAATAGCCAATGGACTCTGCTGGCAAGTTGTTGAGCCAATGCCGAGTTGGTCCTTTAAGTTTGAGTGGGAGGTACTTGATTGCGTGCAGGTCATCACCGCGGGCCATGTAGATGTGCAGGAGGAAATCCTCGATCCATACCGCAGGATCTGTCATGCCATCGTATGATTCTATGTTTACGGCTTTGAAACCCTCTGGGATTTGATGATCCATTACTTCATCTGTGAAGCATAAGGGGTGTGCGGCACCTCTGTACTGGGCTATATCGCGACGCAGCTCCAATGAGTCTTGCCCGCTGTGTTCGGCCCGGTCGGATTTACTTTTACTGTATCCGGCGTGACGTTTATCGTCTCACATAGTGGCGCGCCCTCATGATCCGTAGATCGATCTTGCATGTTTTGCTTTGTCCTCCAATACGTCTCGCAGGTCTGGCGTATTTCCCCATGCCTTTTTATTTGAATGGTGCCGGGGTGCAGGCTGAGCTTTTGGCTGGAATGCCTCTCTATCGCAGCCACGAGGTGGCCGACCAGCCGTGTCATACGCTTCTTCCTCCAGTCGGGGTAGCAACCTGCATTTTGGGTAACTCTTGGAGGGGCGTTCGAGTTTATATTCCTCAGCCGCGAGGACTTCAGTCCATCTGTCAGCTAGCAGATCTTGATCAGCTTGAAGCTGCTGCTTTTTCTTAAGGCTATTTGCCGTGGCTATAAGCCGGCGCTTGAAGCGCTCTTGTTCGACGGGATCCTCTGGCACGACGAATTCGTCATCGTCGAGGCTTGCGTCGTCTTTGGAGGGGGGCATGTAATTATCATCCTCCGCCTCTCCATCTGCCGCTCTCTCTGGAGGGCCGGCCTCTCCATCCTCCTGTCCTAGATCGTGCTGGAGGGGATTGTTGCCATCTTTGGCACTATCCGGAGTGTTATTATCTCCTGTGCCGGTATCAACACTTTTGCTTTGGTGGGACTTAGAGCGGCGCCGCTAACATCGGCGCTTGGGTTGCTTCTTGGAGGGGTCATCCTCCGTTGTCTCGTCGCAATTGCCTTCTTTGGGTGTGTCCACCATGTATATATTGTATGATGAGGTGGCTGTCCAGTGCCCTATGGGCAGTGGTTCCTCTTCGTCTCCCGTATCGTCGTTCATACCGTCGATGTCCTCGGAGTCGAAGTCGAGCATGTCGGTTAAGTCGTCGACAGTGGTTACTAAGTGGGTGGTGGGTGGGTAGCGAATTTCTTCGTCATCCGCATCCCAATCCTTCCGGACATAGTTCGGCCAGGATCCTCCTGACAAGGAGAGAGACCTTAATGAGTTTAGTATGTCGCCAAAGGGCGAGTGCTGAAAAAAATCCATGGAGGTAAACTCCATGATCGGCGCCCAATCGGATTCACTAGGAACGGGCGCAGGCTATTCGGAGTCTGTGGCCGGAGAAGGATCCAGCAGTCCGACAACACGGCTCTCGCGTAGGGTAAGGTCGATGTTCGGCTCAATCGCCACTGAGGGTAAGGCCTCCGTGGCGGGGTCCATCCACCCGTCCATGGACGGCGCAACTGGCTCCGAATTGAGGGTCGGAGCGGCTGCCGGTGAGATCTCCTAAACACTGTCTGATGGTAGAGCTAAATCGCACTCATCGTGACCGCGTGACGCATAAGGCTGAGGCTCGAATCCATCGAAGATCAAGTCTCCGCGGATATCGGCCGTGTAGTTTAAGCTTCCAAACCTGACCTGGTGGCCAGGGGCGTAACTTTCGATCTGCTCCAGATAGCCAAGCGAGTTGGCCCGCAGTGCGAAGCCGCCGAACATAAAGATCTGTCTGGGGAGAAAAGTCTCACCCTGGACTACATCACTATCGATGATCGTAGGACCATCAAGCCTAATCAGCGATGACACAGAGGAACTGTCAATGAAAGCACCAATGTCGGTGTCAAAACCGGCGGATCTCGGGTAGGGGGTCCCGAACTGTGCGTCTAAGGCGGATGGTAACAGGAGGCAGGGGACACGATGTTTTACCCAGGTTCGGGCCCTCTTGATGGAGGTAAAACCCTATGTCCTGCTTGATTAATATTGATGATATGAGTATTACAAGAGTAGATCTACCACGAGATCAGAGAGGCTAAACCCTAGAAGCTAGCCTATGGTATGATTGTATGTGTTGTCCTACAGACTAAAACCCTCCGGTTTATATAGACACCGGAGAGGGTTAGGGTTATACAAGGTCGGTTACAAAGGAGGAGATATCCATATCCGTACTGCCTAGCTTGCCTTCCACGCCAAGTAGAGTCCCATCCGGACACGAGACGAAGTCTTCAATCTTGTATCTTCATAGTCCCACAGTCCGGCTGTCCGGAGACCCCCTAATCCAGGACTCCCTCAGACATCTTCTCCGGTGCCAACTGAGAGGGCACCGAAGCAACCGAAAGCTGCACCGTCTCCAGCACCGACCGATAAGGCGCTGAAACAACTGAAAGCTGCATCATCCAAACCGCTGAAGGCTTTGCCCAAGATCAAAGTGGCCATTTGATAACCCGCAAGTATAGGGGATCGCAACAGTTTTCGAGGGTAAAGTATTCAACCCAAATTTATTGATTCAACACAAGGGGAGCCAAAGAATACTCTCAAGTATTAGCAGCTGAGTTGTCAATTCAACCACACCTGGAAACTTAATATCTGCAGCAAAGTGTTTAGTAGCAAAGTAATATGATAGTAGTGATAACGGTAACAAAAGGTAACGGAAGTAAAAGCAATGTTTTTGGTATTTTGTAGTGATGATAGCAATAGCAGCGGGAAAGTAAATAAGCAAAGAACAATATATGGAAAACTCATAGGCAATGGATCGGTGATGGAGAATTATGCCGGATGCGGTACATCATGTAACAGTCATAACCTAGGGTGACACAGAACTAGCTCTAGTTCGTCAATGTAATGTAGGCATGTATTCCAAATATAGTCATATGTGCTTATGGAAAAGAACTTGCATGACATCTTTTGTCCTACCCTCCCGTGGCAGCGGGGTCCTTACGGAAACTAAGGGATATTAAGGCCTCCTTTTAATAGAGAACCGGAACAAAGCATTAACACATAGTGAATACATGAACTCCTCAAACTACGATCATCACCGGTAAGTATCCCGATTATTGTCACTTCGGGGTTAACGGATCATAACACATAATAGGTGACTATAGACTTGCAAGATAGGATCAAGAACACTCATATATTGATGAAAACATAATAGGTTCAGATCTAAAATCATAGCACTCGGGCCTTAGTGACAAGCATTAAGCATAACAAAGTCATAGCAACATCAATCTCAGAACATAGTGGACACTAGGGATCAAACCCTAACAAAACTAACTCGATTACATGATAGATCCCATCCAACCCATCACCGTCCAGCAAGCCTATGATGGAATTACTCACGCACGGCGGTGAGCATCATGAAATTGGTGATGGAGGATGGTTGCTGATGACGATGGCGACGGATTCCCCTCTCCGGAGCCCCGAACGGACTCCAGATCAGCCCTCCTGAGAGGTTTTAGGGCTTGGCGGCGGCTCCATATCGTAAAACGCAATGATTTCTTCTCTCTGATTTTTCTCTCCCCGAAACTCAATATATGGAGGTGGAGTTGGAGTCAGAGAGGCAACAGGGGGCCCACGAGGTAGGGGGCGCGCCCTAGGGGGGTAGGCGCGCCCCCACCCTCGTGGGCAGGTGGTGGGCCCCCTGGCCTTCATCTTTTGCAGGTATTTTTCCTATTTTCTAAAAAGTGGCTCCGTGAAGTTTCAGGTCATTTCGAGAATGTTTGCTCCTGCACATAAATAACACCATGGTAATTCTGCTGAAAACATCATCAGTCCGGGTTAGTTCCATTCAAATCATGCAAGTTAAAGTCCAAAACAAGGGCAAAAGTGTTTTGAAAAGTAGATACGTTGGAGACTTATCACCATTCCTACTGTCTCTGGGTAATAATCAGACCTGATTCTTTGGTTGACTCGGTGCGATAGACGTGACTGACTGAACATTGAAATTTGCAGAGTTGCTACCTCCGGGACTTCCACCCGCAAGTACGAAGATGAAGAAATGGAAGATGCAGTCACCTCCAACCCAGGTACAACTCTCGTAATCCTGCTTTGGTTACTTGGTCGATTAAATTCTGACGACTGATCTGGGGTCGACTGAACTCTTTGCAGCCCCTCCCAATATCATTGAGCTTCCAGATGATGATGAGGACGTGCCACTGAGGCCCAGGAGGAACAAGAAGGCATCAGCTGGCAAGACATCCTAATCGGAACCGGCGGCAGAGCCAGTGGTTCAACAACTTGAAGATGTGAGCAGGGCTTCTGTTACTTTTGCTGATCCAGTATCGAGTGTACGCCCCACATAATCGACTGTGCTAGTGCTTGCCTCAACCGTCCAACTTCATACCTCAGAACTTCAAGCCGCTGTGTCTGGACCGTTAGTCCTATTCTTCACCACTCATCATGTTCCAGAAAGCCAGGCGGACGCTGCTGGGGAAGCCATTCGCCATGCTGGCATAATGATGGATCGGGTGAAGGTGGTGCACGAAAACAGTCAGGCTGCTTACGACGCCAGCACGGCCCTTCGAGCCAATGTCCAAGTAAGTTGGCTTCCGACTGAACTTGTTCTGTTAGGATATGCTACCTGAATACTTTTCTCCGTGCGATCTCTTATTGTCTTGTACTTCGCATCTGCACACCCACTGGGTGTTTTGACATCTTTGTTGTTTTCACTCTTCTACTCGGTCTGGGCGGACCATGTCGAGTGGAATCTGAACCAGTGGGGGCACGCTAAGTGCACCCATTGGGTGTAGTCCCCGAGACCGTAGTCGACTACTGGCAGTCGGTTGGGGTCTGAGTACTTCTTTCTCTCTCTTTTTTTACTCTTCCACTCGGTCTGGGCGGACCGTGTCGAGTGGAATCTGAACTAGTGGGGGCACGCTAAGTGCACCCACTGGGTGTAGTCCCCGTGACTACTGTAGAATGTTTGATTCTGCAGTAGACTTAAAGTTTTATTCACTCGGAAGTAAATAATCTTTGATCTTGTCCATTGACGTGTCTTTTACTCATTGTAGAAATCCCGTGCGCTTATCTCCAAGTTTGCTAAATTCGAGGAAAAGCAGAGGAAACTCAACCTTGACTTGGAGCTGGCCCAACAGAACTTAAAAAAGGCTCAAGATGAAGTTGCTAGTACGGAAGGTAACGGCCTATCGACTGTTTATCTCGACCATCCTTCAAGTTATCCCTTCGTTCTTCTGTTTGACCCAAATGCACATTTCGCAGAAAAAATGAGGCTGGCTCTGGCAAAGAAGGACCTCGACCTTGCGGCTGCACACAAGGAGGCTCAGGAGAAGACTACCCTTGCTGACAAAAAACTGGCTTCGGTCGGAGAATTAGAGGAGGAAATAACCAAGCTGAAGTCGTCTCTTACTGAATCTAACCGAGAGGCGACTCGTCTGAAGAAAGATAAGGTGACTCTGAAAGAGCAGCTGGAAAGCATGTCTCGTAGGAGAAACGACTTGGAAGCTTATCTGAAAGCCCTCGCCAAGAAGCTCTTCCTTATGCTCAAAGGTACCCCCTTTTTTTATTCGACCGTTTTACTGTTTGCAAGTCACTGCGGATCAGTCAACTCATTAACTCCTTGAATCTGCAGAATTCTACCAAAACTTTGAAGAGGAAACTGGACGGATCGAGACGGGCTTGGATCCCATCCTTTCTCCAGTCAGTGATGAGGCTGCCATGAATGTGCATCGACTGGAATCTCGCGTTGCTAGCATTACCAACTATCTTGCTCGCTTGAAGGTGGCGACGTCGCACATTGATACATCATTCTGGCCAAGGGCAACGTTTCAGAATGATCTCGAGTCTCGAATGACTCGAATCAATGAGGTTCCTGGTCGAGTGCAGGAATGGAAGAAGTCTTCTGCCCGATGCGGTGCTGACGTGGCTCTGTCACTGGTTAGGGTCCACTTCAAAGAAGCTTGAGAAGAGAAGCTGGCGGTGATCAAGGTTGCTAACACCAAAATGCACGACTTCCAATCCTTCATGGAAACTTTCATCACTGCTGCCACTCGGATCGCTGACGGGATTGATCTAGATGAGTTCGTCGAGCCTGCAAGCCCTCCTCATGCGGAGTGAACAAACTTGATACCTCGCCTTAAATTTTCCTCGGAATGCCAAGTGATTTTGTAACCGTTAAACTCCTTCGGGCCTGATGCTCGAGTACTTTCATCTTCGTCCTGGAACTTTTAAGATTCTACTCGAACTTGGTTTATCTTCTGAATGTGCTTGCGTTTGCCTTTGGGTGGAACTTGTTCTTCACTCGGAGTATTCTTTGTACTTGAGATGCAATTTTGAGGAGGATATCCCAGTCGACCTGCACCTCATCGTCCTTGCGGATGAGAATGGAGCGCATGTTGTACTTGTGGCGCAGCTCCGAAGAGAGGGTTGCACTCGACCAGCACCTCATCGTCCTTGCGGATAGGGATGGAGCGCATGTTGTACTTGTGGCGCAGCTCCGAAGAGAGGGTTGCAGTCGACCTGCACCTCGTCGTCCTTGCGGATAGGGATGGAGCGCACGTTGTACTTGTGGCGCAGCTCCGAAGAGAAGGTTGCAGTCGACCTGCACCTCGTCGTCCTTGTGAATTGGGATGGAGCGCATGTTGCACTTGTGGCGCAGCTCCGAAGAGAGGGTTGCAGTCGACCTGCACCTCGTTGTCCTTGCGGGTAGGGACGGAGCGCACGTTGTACTTGTTGCGTAGCTCCAAGGAGAGGGTTGCAGTCGACCTACACCTCATTGCCCTTGTGGATAGGGGTGTTTTTCAAACTTAGGCGAGTACTTGGCTGCAGCTAAACCTCCGAGTGTGAGGGTTGCTCTCACTCGGTAGGATTTTTTTAAAACTTAGGCAAGTACTGGACTGCAGCTAAGCCCCCGAGTGTGAGGGTTGGTCATCACTCGGTAGGATTTTTTTAAACTTAGGCGAGTACTGGACTGTAGCTAAGCCCCTGAGTGTGAGGGTTGCTCATCACTTGGTAGGATTTTTCAAACTTAGGCGAGTACTGGACTGCAGCTAAGCCCCCGAGTGTGAGGGTTGCTCATCAGTCGGTAGGATTTTTTTAAACTTAGGCGAGTACTGGACTGCAGCTAAGCCTCCGAGTGTGAGGGTTGCTCATCACTCGGTAGGATTTTTTAAACTTAGGCAAGTATTGGACTGCAGCTAAGCCTCAGAGTGTGAGGGTTGCTCACACTCGGTAAGATTTTTTAAACTTAGGCGAGTACTAGACTACAGCTAAGCCTCTGAGTGAGAGGCTTGCTCACCACTCGGTAGGATTTTTCAAACTTAGGCAAGTACTGGACTGCAGCTAAGCCTTCGAATGAGAGGCTTGCTCACCACTCGGTAGGATTTTTCAAACTTAGGCGAGTACTGGACTGCAGCTAAGCCTCCGAGTGAGAGGCTTGCTCACCACTCGGTAGGATTTTTCAAACTTAGGCGAGTACTGGACTACAGCTAAGCCTCAGAGTGAGAGGCTTTCTCACCACTCGGTAGGATTTTTCAAACTTAGGCGAGTACTAGACTGCAGCTAAGCCTCCGAGTGAGAGGCTTGCTCACCACTCGGTAGGATTTTTCAAACTTAGGCGAGTACTGGACTGCAGCTAAGCCTCCGAGTGGGAGGCTTGCTCACCATTCGGTAGGATTTTTCAAACTTAGGCGAGTACTGGACTGCAGCTAAGCCTCCTAGTGGAAGGCTTGCTCACCACTCGGTAGGAATTTTCAAACTTAGGCGAGTACTGGACTGTAGCTAAGCCTCCAAGTGAGAGGCTTGATCACCACTCGGTAGGATTTTTCAAACTTAGGCGAGTACTGGACTGCAGCTAAGCCTCTGAGTGAAAGGCTTGCTCACCACTCGGTAGGATTTTTCAAACTTAGGCGAAACAGATTCGGAGCTAAGCCCCCAAGTGAGAGGCTTGCTCACCACTCGGTAGGATTTTTCAAACTTAGGCGAAACAGATTCGCAGCTAAGCCCCCATGTGAGAGGCTTGCTCATCACTCGGTAGGATTTGTTAAACTTAGGCGAGTACTGGACTGCAGCTAAGCCTCCGAGTGAGAGGCTTGCTCACCACTCGGTAGGATTTTTCAAACTTAGGCGAGTACTGGACTGCAGCTAAGCCTCCGAGTGGGAGGCTTGCTCACCACTCGGTAGGATTTTTCAAACTTAGGAGAGTACTGGACTGCAGCTAAGCCTCCGAGTGAGAGGCTTGCTCACCACTTAGTAGGATTTTTCAAACTTAGGAGAGTATTGGACTACAGCTAAGCCTCCGAGTGAAAGGCTTGATCACCACTCGGTAGGATTTTTCAAACTTAGGCGAAACGGATTCGCAACTAAGCCCCCGAGTGAGAGGCTTGCTCATCACTCTGTAGGATTTGTTGAACTTAGGCGAAACGGAATCGCATCTAAGGCACCCAACTGGGGGATTTAGAACATACAAAAATGGAACAACGATCATTTACAAGACTGTAAAACCGTGTCTTTGATAATCAAACTAAAGGGTATTTCTTATTACATCTCAACAGTCTGAATGCTTAAGTGTAAAAGGGGGGGAGCAACTCCGCATTCCAAGCGCGTGGCTTGTCTTTCTTATGCTCGACGTTGTAGAGGTGGTACGCTCCATTGTGGAGCACTCTGGTGATGATGAAAGGACCTTTCCAAGTAGGGGCGAGCTTGTGTGGCTTCTATTGATCCACTCAAAGAACCAAATCTCCTTCCTAAAATGCCCGACCCCTCATGTTTCTGGCGTGGAATCAGCACATGTCTTGCTGATAAATGGTCGATCGGATCAGAGCCATCTCTCTTTCCTCTTCCAGGAGATCAACTGCATCTTGTCGAGCCTGTTCTGCTTCATCTTCTGAGAAGAGCTTGACTCTGGGTGCATTGTGAAGCAAGTCACTCGAAAGCACAGCTTCAGCTCCATAGACCAAGAAGAATGGAGTTCGACCAGTCGACTGATTCGGAGTCGTCCTCAAACCCCAAAGTACTGACGGAAGTTCATCGACCCAAGAGCCTGCCGCATGCTTGAGATCACGCATCAGTCGGGGTTTCAGTCCTTTGAGGATCAACCCGTTTGCTCTTTCAGCTTGTCCATTCGACTGGGGGTGGGCGACTGAAGCATAGTCGACTCGAGTGCCTTGGGAAGCACAGAAGGCTCTGAACTCATCCGAATCGAAGTTCGAGCTGGTGTTAGTGATGATGTCATGCGGAACACCATATATGAATGTTAACTCTCTAATGAAACTGACCGCAGTACTGGCTTCAAGACTTTTGATAGGTTTGGCTTCAATCCATTTGGTGAATTTGTCGACTGCCACGAGTACATGAGTGAAGCCGCTCCTACATGTTCTCAGAGGTCCAACCATGTCCAAACCCCAAACAACAAAGGGCTAGACGAGTGGAATGGTCTTCAGGGCTGACGCGGGCTTGTGAGACATGTTGGAGTCAAACTGGCAACCTTCACATTTGTCGACTATTTATTGTGCCATCTCATTTGCCCGTGGCCAATAAAATCCTACTCGGTATGCTTTGGTCACAATGGTCCGAGAGAATGCATGGTGACCACATGTCCCTGAGTGGATGTCGTTGAGGATCACTTGACCTTCCTCTGGTGTTATGCATTTCTGGCTGACTCCAGTTACACTTTCTCTGAACAATTGCCCTCTTATCACAGTAAAAAGCTTTGGATTGGCGGACGATCTATTGGGCCTCTTCTTCGTCCTCTGGGAGTTCCTTCCCGAGGATGTACACAATGTACGACACTGTCCAGTCGGGAGTGATGACCAAAACATCCATGATCAAGTCGACCATGGCCGGGACTTTGACTTCAGTCGGATTAGTGGCGCTCTTTGGTTGCGGGGGCTCTTCAGTGAAAGGATCTTCCTGGACTGAAGGTGTATGAAGATGCTCCAAAAACACATTACTGGGAATGGCTTCCCTCTTGGAACCTATCTTTGCCAAATCATCCGCTGCTTGATTTTTCAGCCGGGGTATATGATGGAGTTCTAAACCTTCAAACTTCTTCTCTAACTTTCTCACCGCATTGCAGTATCCAGTCATAGCTGGGCTTATGACATCCCACTCCTTCATCACTTGATTCACCACCAAATTTGAGTCGCCGTAGACCATGAGGCGACAGACGCCAAGTGAAATGGCCATATGCAAACCGTACAAAAGTGCCTCATATTCAGATTCGTTGTTGGAGGAATCGAAATGAATTTGGAGAACATAGCGGAGCTTGTCGCCTCGGGGGGATACCAATACGACCCCAGCAACAGAACCATTCATCTTCTTGGATCCATCAAAGAACATGGTCCAATGGTCCGAGTGAATCTGAGTCGGCAGTTGCTGTTCGATCCACTCAGCGAGGAAATCCGCTATTGCCTGGGACTTGATAGCTTTCTTTGCCTAAAACTTGATATCTAAGGGAAGGATTTCAATCACCCATTTTACCGCTCGACCAGTTGCATCTTTATTGTTCAGAATTTCTGATAATGGTGCGTCGCTGACGACTGTAATGGAGTGATCAGAGAAATAATGTGCAACCTTCTTCGTGGTCATGTAAATCCCATAAAAAAGCTTATGATATTGTGGATATCTTTGCTTGGATGGAGTTAAAACTTCAGAAACATAGTATACTAGGCGCTAAACTTTATAGGCTTTTCCTTCTTCTTCCCGCTCGACCGTGAGTATTGTATTGACAACTCGTCTAGTGGTTGCAATGTAAAGCAGTAAAGGCTCTTTGCTGATTGGGGCAGCGAGCACCGGCTAGGTGGAAAGCAAGGCTTTGAGATCTGCAAACGCTGCATCATCTTCAGGAGTCCACTCGAACTTGTCAGATTTCTTCATCAGTCGGTAAAGAGGCAATGCCTTTTCATCGAGGCGAGAAATGAATCGACTCAAGGCGGCCAAACAACCAGTAAGCTTCTGTACATCATGCACGCGCACAGGGCGCTTCATCCGGAGTATGGCACCAACTTTCTCTGGGTTCACGTCGATCCCTCATTCGGAAACGAGGAAGCCGAGTAACTTTCCGCCAGGAACTCCGAAAGTATACTTTGATGGGTTAAGCTTGATATCATATCTTCTGAGGTTGGCAAAGGTTTCAGCAAGGTCAGTCAGCAGGTTGGAACCTTTACGCGACTTGACCACAATGTCATCCATGTATGCTTCCACATTCCGACTGATTTGAGTGAGCAGACACTTCTGAATCATCCTCATGAATGTGGCCCCAGCGTTCTTGAGACTGAATGGCATGGTGACATAACAAAAGCACCCGAATGGAGTGATGAAAGCTTTTTTTATCTCATCGGGCCCATAAAGTCGGATCTGATGGTACCCGGAATAGGCGTCTAGGAAAGACAAACACTCACACCCCGTAGTCGAATCGACAATTTGGTCGATATGGGGGAGAGGAAAATGATCTTTCGGGCAAGTCCGATTGATATGCTTGTCAATGCACATGCAAAGTGAGTCGTCCTTCTTGGGGACCATAACAACATTGATGAGACACTCGGAGTGGTAAATCTCGCGGATGAACTCAGCTGCCAGGAGCCAAGCCACTTCCTCACCAATTGCTTTTCTCTTCTATATGGCGGACCGTCAAAGATGTTCTTTGGCTGGTTTCACTTTCGGGTCGACTCGCAAACGATGCTCAACCAGTCCCTTGGGTACACCCGACATGTCAGAAGGTTTCCATGCAAAGATGTCCCAGTTCTAACGGAGGAACTGGGTGAGCGCTTCTTCCTATTTGCTATTGAGTGAAGTTGAAATATGAGTAGGAGTAGCATTAGGATCGGTCGGGTGAATATGAATCGACTTGGTTTCACCGGACGACTGAAATGCAGAATCAGTGGCAGTCTTCTTGGAGCGCAGCAAATCACTCGGATCTGCATTTTTCTGGTATTCTTGCATTTCGACTGCCGCCATTTGTGCATCGGCAATTTTTGAGCCCTTTTGGAAGCACTCTTCTGCTTTCTGCCGATTGCCAGTGATAGTGATCACTCCTCTGGGACCAGGCATTTTCAATTTGAGGTACACATAACACGGTCGAGCCATGAAACGTGCATAGGCAGGCCTACCCAGAATGGCATGATAAGCACTCTTGAAATCCACTACTTCAAATGTAACCTTTTCTTTGCGGTAATTCTTGGAATCACCGAAAACCACATCAAGGGCGATCTGGCCGAGTGACTCAACCTTCTTGCCGGGTATAACGCCATGGAAACTCATATTACTTTCGCCGAGCTTGGACATAGGAATCCCCATCCCCTTCAAGGTTTCAGCATAAAGGATGTTCAGGCCGCTACCACCATCCATCAACACTTTAGTTAGTCGAGTGCCTTTGACAACTGGGTCGACCACCAACTCTTGCCTCCCAGGGGGTGGCTATACATGTTGGATGGTCAAACTGGTCGAATGTGATGGCAGTCTGGGACCACTTCAAATAGCTTGGTGTTACCGGAGCAACCATGTTCACTTCCCTGTTGATAACTTTCAATCGGCTTTTTCTCTCAACATCAAAAAAAATCATCAGAGTGGAGTTGACGTTGGGAAAACCATCATCATCCTCTTCCTTGTCCTCATCCTTGTCCGACTCCTTTTCCTTCTCCTTGGGCTGCTTCTCTCGGAATTGCTGGATCAGGAGTCGACACTGCCGAGTGGTGTGTTTGGGATAAATCAAATTACCCTCTTCATCTTTCTTGGTGTGAATGTGACATGGCAAATCCAACACATCATTTCCGTCTTGATCTTTCACTTTCTTGGGATTCTAGGGCCCCTTGGGCTTCCCCTTGAACTTTCCTTGAGCCACAACTAAGGCTTCACCAGGAGCAACTGGCTCGGCCTCACTCTTTTGTTTCCGATTGGAAGTACCTCCACCGGTGTCCTGGGCGACTGTTTTGTGCTTGCCACTCCGGAGTCGGTCTTCCTCTTTGCCGTTAGCATATTTGGTGGCGATCTCCATCGTCTGAGTCAGAGTCATATCTCCTATCCGGCTGAATTTCAGATTCAACTCCCGATACTTAACGCCTTCCTTGAAGGCACAGATTGCTTGATGATCCGACACATTCTCCATCGTATGGTGTAACATGATCCATCTCTGGATATAGTCTCTCAAGGTTTCATTCGGTTTCTGTACACAACACTGCAATTCTATCAACCCTCCTGGTCGCTTGCAAGTACCCTCAAAAGTTCTAACAAACACTCTGGCAAGTTCCTCCCAACTGTATATGCTACCAGGCGCTAACTGGTTCAGCCACGCCCTGGCCGAGCCTTCCAACATGAGAGGAAGATGTTTCATTGCCACTTCATCATTGCCACCACCAATTTTCACAGCTACTCGGTAATCTTCAAGCCAAGTGTCCAGCATAGACTCACCGGTGAACTTGCTGACTCCAGTCGCCAACCTGAAGTTCGGAGGAATCACCGCGGCCCTGATGGCTCTGCTGAAAAACTCGGGACCGGAGACGTGCACTCTACTGCTGATGTCTACTACACAACCTTCTTGTAGACGTTGTTGGGCCTCCAAGTGCAGAGGTTTGTATGACAGTAGCAAATTTCCCTCAAGTGGATGGCCTAAGGTTTATCAATCCGTAGGAGGCGTAGGATGAAGATGGTCTCTCTCAAGCAACCCTGCAAACAAATAACAAAGAGTCTCTTGTGTCCCCAACACACCTAATACAATGGTAAATTGTATAGGTGCACTAGTTCGGCGAAGAGATGATGATACAAGTGGTATATGGATAATAGACAAAGGTTTTTGTAATCTAAAAATATAAAAACAGCAAGGTAACTAATGATAAAAGTGAGCGTAAACGGTATTGCAATGCTAGGAAACAAGGCCTAGGGTTCATACTTTCACTAGTGCAAGTCCTCTCAACAATAATAACATAATTGGATCACATAACTATCCCTCAATATGCAACAAAGAGTCACTCCAAAGTCACTAATAGCGGAGAACAAGCGAAGAGATTATGGTAGGGTACGAAACCACCTCAAATTTATTCTTTCCAATCAATCCGTTGGGCTATTCCTATAAGTGTCACAAACAGCCCTAGAGTTCGTACTAGAATAACACCTTAAGACACAAATCAATCAAAACCCTAATGTCACCTAGATACTCCAATGTCACCTCAAGTATCGATGGGTATGATTACACGATATGCATCACACAATCTCAGATTCATCTATTCAACCAACACATAGAACCTCAAAGAGTGCCCCAAAGTTTCTATCGGAGAATCACGACGAAAACATGTGCCAACCCCTATGCATAGGTTCATGGGCGGAACCGGCAAGTTGATCACCAAAACATACATCAAGTGAATCACGTGGTATCCCATTGCACCATAGATACGCACGGTAAGACATACATCAAGTGTTCTCAAATCTTTAAAGACTCAATCCGATAAGATAACTTCAAAGGGAAAACTCAATCCATTACAAGAGAGTAGAGGGGGGAAGAAACATCATAGGATCCAAATATAATAGAAAAGCTCGCGATACATCAAGATCGTAACACCTCAAGAACACGAGAGAGAGAGAGAGAGAGAGAGATCAAACACATAGCTACTGGTACATACCCTCAGCCCCGAGGGAGAACTACTCCCTCCTCATCATGGAGAGCACCGGGATGACGAAGATGGCCACCGGAGAGGGATTGCCCCCTCCGGCAGGGTGCCGGAACGGGTCTAGATTGGTTTTCGGTGGCTACAGAGGCTTCTGGCGTTGGAACTCCCGATCTATTGTGCTCTCGGATGTTTTTAGGGTATATGGAGATATATAGGCGGAAGAAGTACGTCAGGGGAGCCATGAGGGGCCCACGAGGGTGGAGGGCGTGCCTAGGGGGGTGGGCGCGCCCCTACCTCATGGCCTCCTCGAAGGTTCCCTTACATGGACTCCAAGTCTTCTAGGCTTCTTCTGATCCAAAAATAAGTTCCATGAAGTTTTAGGTCAATTGGACTCCGTTTGATTTTCCTTTTCTGCGATATTCTAAAACAAGGAAAAAACAGAAACTGGCACTGGGCTCTGGGTTAATAGGTTAGTCCCAAAAATTATATAAAATAGCATATAAAACATCCAAGGTTGATAATATAATAGCATGGAACAATCAAAAATTATAGATACGTTGGAGACGTATCAGCATCCCCAAGCTTAATTCCTGCTCGTCCTCGAGTAGGTAAATGATAAAAACAAAATTTTTGATGTGGAATGCTACCTAACATATTTATCCATGTAATTCTATTTATTGTGGCATGAATATTCAGATCCATAAGATTCAAGACAAAAGTTTAATATTGACATAAAAATAATGATACTTCAAGCATACTAACAAAGCAATCATGTCTTCTCAAAATAACATGGCCAAATAAAGCTATCCCTACAAAATCATATAGTCTGGCTATGCTCCATCTTCACCACACAACATATTTAAATCATGCACAACCCCGATGACAAGCCAAGCAATTGTTTCATACTTCTGATGTTCTCAAACTTTTTCAATCTTCACGCAATACATGAGCGTGAGCCATGGACATAGCACTATAGGTGGAATAGAATGGTGGTTGTGGAGAAGACAAAAAGGAGAAGATAGTCTCACATCAACTAGGCATATCAACGGGCTATGGAGATGCCCATCAATAGATATCAATGTGAGTGAGTAGGGATTGCCATGCAACGGATGCACTAGAGCTATAAGTGTATGAAAGCTCAACAAAAGAAACTAAGTGGGTGTGCATCCAACTCGCTTGCTCACGAAGACCTAGGGCATTTTGAGGAAGCCCATCATTGGAATATACAAGCCAAGTTCTATAATGAAAGATTCCCACTAGTATATGAAAGTGACAACATAGGGGACTCTCTATCATGAAGATCATTGTGCTACTTTGAAGCACAAATGTGGTAAAAGGATACTAGCATTGCCCCTTCTCTCTCTTTTCTCTCATTTTTTTATTTATTTGGGCCTTTCTCTTTTTTATGGCCTCTTTTTTTTCTTCTTTTTTTGGGCTTCTTTGGCCTCTTTTATTTATTTATTTATTTATTTTTGTCCGGAGTCTCATCCCGACTTGTGGGGGAATCATAGTCTCCATCATCCTTTCCTCACTGGGACAATGCTATAATAATGATGATCATCACACTTTTATTTTCTTACAACTCAACAATTACAACTCGATACTTAGAACAAAATATGACTCTATATGAATGCCTCCGGCGGTGTACCAGGATGTGCAATGACTCATGAGTGACATGTATAAAAGAATTATGAACGGTGGCTTTGCCACAAATACGATGTCAACTACATGATCATGCAAAGCAATATGACAATGATTGAGCGTGTCATAGTAAATGGAACGGTGGAAAGTTGCATGGCAATATATCTTGGAATGGCTATGGAAATGCCATGATAGGTAGGTATGGTGGCTATTTCGAGGAAGGTATGGTGGGTGTGTGATGCCGGCGAAAGGTGCACGATATTAGAGAGGCTAGCAATGGTGGAAGGGTGAGAGTGCGTATAATCCATGGACTCAACATTAGTCATAAAGAACTCACATACTTATTGCAAAAATCTATTAGTTATCAAAACAAAGTATTATGGTGCTACTTTGAAGCACAAGTGTGGGGAAAATTCCCACTAGTATATGAAAGTGATAACATAGGAGACTCTCTATTATGAAGATCATGGTGCTACTTTGAAGCACAAGTGTGGTAAAAAGGATAGTAGTATTGCCCCTTTTATTTTTTTATTTTTTTTGGGCCTTCTTTTTTTCTTTGGCCTTTCTCTTTTTTATTTGGGACAATACTCTATGAATGATGATCATCACACTTCTATTTATTTACAACTCAATGATTACAACTCGATACTAGAACAAAGTATGACTCTATATGAATGCCTCCAGCGGTGTACCGGGATAGCAATGATGCATGAGTGACTTATATGAAAGAATTATGAACGATGGCTTTGCCACAACTAAAATGTCAACTACATGATCATGCAAAGCAATATGACAATGATGGAGCGTGTCATGATAAACGGAATGGTGGAAAGTTGCATGGCAATATATCTCGGAATGGTTATGGAAATGCCATGATAGGTAGGTATGGTGGCTGTTTTGAGGAAGGTATATGGTGGGTGTATGATACCGGCGAAAGGTGCGTGGTATTAGAGAGGCTAGCAATGGTGGAAGGGTGAGAGTGCGTATAATCCATGGACTCAACATTAGTCATAAAGAACTCACATACTTATTAAAAAATCTATTAGTTATCGAAGCAAAGTACTACGCGCATGCTCCTAGGGGGATAGATTGGTAGGAAAAGACCATCGCTCGTCCCCGACCGCCACTCATAAGGAGGACAATCAATAAACAAATCATGCTCCGACTTCATCACATAACGGTTCACCATACGTGCATGCTACGGGAATCACAAACTTCAATACAAGTATTTCTCAAATTCACAACTACTTAACTAGCATGACTCTAATATCACCATCTCCCTATCTCAAAACAATTATCAAGTATCAAACTTCTCATAGTATTCAATGCACTTTATATGATAGTTTTTATTATATCCCTCTTGGATGCCCATCATATTAGGACTAGTTCCATAACCAAAGCAAACTATCATGCTGTTCTAAAGACTCTCAAAATAATATAAGTGAAGCACGAGAGTTCATCTATTTCTTCAAAACAAAACCACCACAGTGCTCTAAAAAGATATAAGTGAAGCACTAGAGCAACAACGAACTACTCCGAAAGATATAAGTGAAGATCAATGAGTAGTCGAATAATTATGCAACTATATGAAGACTCTCTAACATTTTAGAATTTCAGATCTTGGTATTTTATTCAAACAGAAAGCAAAGCAAAATAAAATGTCATTCTAAGAATAGCAAACATCATGTGAAGAAGCAAGAACTTAGGATCAACCGAAACTAACCGATAGTTGTTGAAGAAGAAAGGTGGGATGCCAGCCAGGGCATCCCCAAGCTTAGAGGCTTGAGACTTCTTGAAATATTATCTTGGGATGCCTTGGGAATCCCCAAGCTTGAGCTTTTGTGTCTCCTTAATTCCTCTTATATCACGGTCTCCCTAAATCTCAAAAGCTTCATTCACACAAAACTCAACAAGGACTCATGAGATAAGTTAGTATAAACCATTGCAAAAACCTTAACATAATCTACTGTAGAAAATCACTAAAATTATTATTCAGCATTTCATACTAAATGCCTCTGCATATTTAATAGTCCTATCCTCAAATAGAATCATTAAAGAAGCAAACATATGCAAACAATGCAAACATAACAGCAATCTGCCTAAACAGGACAGTCTGTGAAGAATGCAGCAACATCCATACTTCCCTAGCTCGAAAAATTATGAAAGAAAATTCCCACTGTATTAAATTTATCAGAGCTTAATATGCAAAAGGTTTCAACATTTTATCACATTCTGACTTTTCTAGGGAATTATTGCAACAGCGGTAAACTTTCTGTTTTCAAACAGCAACATGTGCACTTCTAAAATAGGCATAGTAAAGGCTATCAATGCCACTTTTATTGAAATAAAAGATGCAAAACATTGCTATAAATAACAGCAATGAAATCCTAACAAAATAAATTGACGCTCCAAGCAAAACACATATCATGTGGTGAATAAAAATATAGCTCCAAGTAAAGTTACCGATGGAAGTAGACGAAAGAGGGGATGCCTTCCGGGGCATCCCCAAGCTTAGGCCTTTGGTTGTCCTTGAGTATTTCCTTGGTGTGCCTTGGTAATCCCCAATATTAGTCTCTTGCCACTCCTTATTCTATAATCCATCGAATCTTTACCCAAAACTTGAAAACTTCACAACACAAAACTTAACAGAAAACTCGTAAGCTCCGTTAGTATAAGAAAAAAAACACCATCATAAGGTACTGTAATGAACTCATTATAAATTCATATTAGTGGAATATCTAATGTATTCCAACTTCTCTATGGTTCATACCCTCCGATACTACTCATAGATTCATCAAAATAAGCAAACAACACGATGGAAACAGAATCTGTCAAAAACAGAACAGTCTGTAGTAATATGAATCAAACGTATACTTATGTAACTCAAAAAATTCTCAAATACATTGCTGGACCTGAGGTATTTATCTATTAATCATCTGCAAAAAGAATTAACTAAATAGCACTCTCCAAATAAAAATGGCAGCAATTCTCGTGAGCGCTAAAGTTTCTGTTTTTTTACAGCATGATCGCAAAGACTTCCCCCAAGTCTTCCCAAAGGTTCTACTTGGTACAAACACTAATTAACAGCATAAAAACCACATCTAGACAGAGTCTATATAAATTATTTTTTACTAAACAGGAGCAAAAAGCAAGGAATAAAAATAAAGTTGGGTTGCCTCCCAACAAGCGCTATCGTTTAACGCCCCTAGCTAGGCATGATGATTTCAACGATGCTCACATAAAAGATAAGAATTGTAACATAAAGAGAGCATCATGAAGAATATGACTAGCACATTTAAGTCTAACCCACTCCCTATGAATAGGGATTTTGTGAGCAAACAACTTATGGAAACAATAATCAATTAGCATAGGAAGGTAAAGCAAGCAAAACTTCAAGATTTTAAGCACATAGAGAGGAAACTTGGTATTATTGCAATTCCTACAAGCATATGTTACTCCCTCATAATAATTTTCAGTAGCATCATGAATTAATTCAACAATATAACCAGCACCTAAAGCATTCTTTTCATGATCTACAAGCATAGAAATTTTATTACTCTCCACATAAGCAAAATTCTTCTCATTCGGAATAGTGGGAGTATCATAAGAGACTCGAATACTATAAATTGTTTCCACATTAAAAGAGTAATGTTCAGAAAAGGGGTAATCATAACCATGACAAGTTTTATAAATGTAATAACTACTTTTTATAGCATAAGTATCATCACAATAATCATCATAAGTGGGAGGCATGCTATCATCATTATAAATTTGCATATCAAAACTTGGGAGACTAAAAATATCATCTTCATTAAACGTAGCATCCCCAAGCTTGGGAAAAACATTAATTGCAGCAAATATATTCTCAAAAACATCATATTCATCAAACATAGCATCCACAAGCTTGGGCCTTTTAATATCATAGACATAATCACTCTCATAATTAATAGTATGGATAGCACCAATAGTATAGCAATTATCATATTCTTCCAAGCAAGTGCCAAAAAGATTTTCAAGATCATAAGAAGTATCATTATCTTCCACAATTATGTTTTCATGAGGCACAATAGTAATAGGAGCAGCATTATTTGGGAGAGATATCTTTTTACCTCTCTTCCTTTTTCTTTTCTTCTTCTTCACCACATCATGTGTGGGTTCAATCCTGTTTTTGGAGCTCCTTATTAATGAGATTGGTTGAATAGGAGGCTCCTCCTCATTACTTGATTCATCACAAGAAATAATAGGAGGGTATTGGGAAGTCTCTTCCCTTTCATTAGTATTCTCTTCATCCTCTATTTGTTTTCTTTTCTTTATGTAGTTGGCAATATAAGGATTTTCAATACAATTCACCACACAATACTTATAAATTTCCTCTATATCAAAATGAAGAACTCTATCAAGGGAAAATTTTGGAATATACTTAGTTATACATTTCATTTCTTCATAACCCAAGAGCAAACTAAGTTCATTATGATGTGCAAGGGAAATCAAGTCATCACAATTTTTGGACACGATACAATCATGAAACAATTTGCATTAGGTATCGAAATGATCATGTTCATTGCAAAGCTCACAAGTATGGCCAAGATAATTTAAATTTTCAGCACATTCATCTAGCCTTTCTTGCAACAATAGTTTCTAAGTACTTATGCCTCTTGCAATATCTATCTTCCCTATTTGGTGTGTACTTACAAACCCAATGTACTCCACAAAAATTGACATGTTTATAGGAGACATTTTCATCATAACTAGTGCAATCATCATTAGTATCATGGATATTCAAAGAATTCGTACTAACAACATTGCAATCATGCTCATCATTCACATATTTTATGCCAAGCATTCTATGTAATTCTTCTTCTAGTATTTGGCCACAATTTTCCTTTCCATCATACTCATGAAAGATATTAAAAAGATGAAGCTTATGAGGTAAACTCAATTCCATTTTTTATAGTTTTCTTTTATAAACTAAACTAGTGCTAAAACAAGAAACAAAAAGATTCGATTGCAAGATCTAAAGATATACCTTCAAGCACTCACCTCCCCAGCAATGGCGCCAGAAAAGAGCTTGATGTCTACTACACAACCTTCTTCTTGTAGACGTTGTTGGGCCTCCAAGTGCAGAAGTTTGTAGGACAGTAGCAAATTTCCCTCAAGTGGATGACCTAAGGTTTATCAATCCGTAGGAGGCGTAGGATGAAGATGGTCTCTCTCAAGCAACCCTGCAACCAAATAACAAAGAGTCTCTTGTGTCCCCAACACACCTAATACAATGGTAAATTGTATAGGTGCACTAGTTCGGCAAAGAGATGATGATACAAGTGGTATATGGATAATAGATAAAGGTTTTTGTAATCTAAAAATATAAAAAAGCAAGGTAACTAATGATAAAAGTGAGCGTAAACGGTATTGCAATGCTAGGAAACAAGGCCTAGGGTTCATACTTTCACTAGTGCAAGTCCTCTCAACAATAATAACATAATTGGATCACATAACTATCCCTCAACATGCAACAAAGAGTCACTCCAAAGTCACTAATAGCGGAGAACAAACGAAGAGATTATGGTAGGGTACGAAACCACCTCAAACTTATTCTTTCCAATCAATCTGTTGGGCTATTCCTATAAGTGTCACAAACAGCCCTAGAGTTCGTACTAGAATAACACCTTAAGACACAAATCAATCAAAACCCTAATGTCACCTAGATACTCCAATGTCACCTCAAGTATCCGTGGGTATGATTATACGATATGCATCACACAATCTCAGATTCATCTATTCAACCAACACATAGAACCTCAAAGAGTGCCCCAAAGTTTCTACCGGAGAATCACGACAAAAAACATGTGCCAACCCCTATGCATAGGTTCATGGGCGGAAACCGCAAGTTGATCACCAAAACATACATCAAATGAATCACGTGGTATCCCATTGTCACCACAGATACGCACAGCAAGACATACATCAAGTGTTCTCAAATCTTTAAAGACTCAATCCGATAAGATAACTTCAAAGGGAAAACTCAATCCATTACAAGAGAGTAGAGGGGGAAGAAACATCATAGGATCCAAATATAATAGCAAAGCTCGCGATACATCAAGATCGTAACACCTCAAGAACACGAGAGAGAGATCAAACACATAGCTACTGGTACATACCCTCATCCCCTAGGGAGAACTACTCCCTCCTCATCATGGAGAGGACCGGGATGATGAAGAGGGCCACCGGAGAGGGATTGCCCCCTTCGGCAGGGTGCCAGAACGGGTCTAGATTGGTTTTCGGTGGCTACGGAGGCTTCTGGCGGTGGAACTCCTGATCTATTGTGCTCTCGGATGTTTTTAGGGTATATGGAGATATATAGGCAGAAGAAGTACGTCGGGGGAGCCACGAGGGGCCCACGAGGGTGGAGGGCGCGCCCAGGGGGGTGGGCGCGCCCCCTACCTCGTGGCCTCCTCGAAGCTTCCCTTACATGGACTCCAAGTCTTCCGGGCTTCTTTTGATCCAAAAATAAGTTCCGTGAAGTTTCAGGTCAATTGGACTCCATTTGATTTTCCTTTTTTGCGATATTCTAAAACAAGGAAAAAACAGAAACTGGCACTGGGCTCTGGGTTAATAGGTTAGTCCCAAAAATCATATAAAATAGCATATAAATGCATATAAAACATCCAAGGTTGATAATATAATAGCATGGAGCAATAAAAAATTATAGATACGTTGGAGACGTATCAGCTGCTAGTTGGGTAATCTCTGTCACGACCTTCTCTATGCGCTCTGTTCCTGTCGACCAGACCTTGAACGAGAATAGATCTCGCATCAAAGCCTGGCTCCCTTGGGTCGACTGATACTCTTCACTCGCCGCTGTGGGGGCGCCTGTCATCCTGCCGCTGAGGCACGTATGACCCACTCCTCGGAGGAGGCGTGGGCACCCGATGACGGTCATCGTGGTTGAGTCGGTGATCATACTGCTCGCGGTTTCTGTACTGATCCTGCAGGTGCCCACGTCCTTCACGTCGCGGAGGCGATCTTGGGCTGTGAGCCGACTGGACTGTGTCCGCCACCACAGACCTGCTATGAATCCTATTCCGTGACTGAGATACTGTTGTATTCTGTTCTCCAGCCGCCCGAAGCAAGGCCCAGATCTGCATCAAACCCCTGTCTGCCTCTGACTGGGAAGGCTGGATTGACTCTGCTATCCGGGCTGTGGCTGTGAGATTTTGGATCGAAGTGCGGTATACCTGAGTTTGAGGTGGAAAAAGCTGCCGTCGACTGGATTTAGGGATCTGCCGCCGAGCACACTCGTCGAGTGCATGCTGCAGGTTCTCCAGTCGAGTGCGCTCAGCCAAGTTGGCCAGGCGCGCTTCCTCCAAGGCCCGGGCCTCGGGGGTTTCTCCAACGATAGGAGTGTGAAGTGCATCCATGTTACAGCGCCGAAGCTCTTCTCTCCACTACAAAGAAAGGGGCTCGGGGCGGTACTCCTCGTGGATGCGCGGCCGATCGCCGCCACCATCGCCACCGTCGTTGCGGGGGAAGCCAGGAGGACTGGGTGGTCCGTCGACCATCAAGACTTCTGCCGCGGGATCGCTGCTGTCGCATTCGGATGCGGTCTCGGCGGAGCCAGTCGAACATGCCGTAGAGAGTTTCGTCGGGCTCGATTGCCGCGACGTGTGAGGTGGCCGACTGGCGGGCCACCGCGTGCCTCACCCATTGCTGGAGCCGTGACCGACCGGAACGCTTGTGTCGCCTAGTGGCGGGGGATGAGGACACCATAGGAACCAACCGATACTGAGTCGACGGTTGCCGGAGAAGGACGCCGCGGACGCACGCGCGAAAGTGCATCGCCCCGCGGACGGGGAGCGCATCGACGTTGAGTGGAGCTTCTAGGAGCCAGGCGGAATCGTCGGCGATGAACACAAGCGCGCCGAGACGGATCTCGCGACCCTCAACCAGTCCGTCGGCGGAAACCATGATGATGAGAATCGGAAAAATTGCAACTCCACCAGAAAGTCGCTAAGACACCTGCCCCACGGTGGGCGCCAACTGTCATGGATGTAAGACTGACAGTAGAATGGGGGTAGGTATGAGGAGGCAAGATCCTAACTATGGCGAAGTTGTACACATGAGTTTTACGAGTTCAGGCCCTTCACGGAGAAAGTAATATCCCTACGTCTAGGTGCCCGGAGGTGGTCTACTGGATTATGTAAGTGCGTGTTTATAGGGGGTGCGAACCCTTGTGCCAGTGGAGGGGTTGGATTATATAGAGTGCGCCAGGACCCCAGCCAACCCATGTTACAAAGGGTTTAAAGTACATTAAGAAGGGGGCGTTACTGGAAATGCTAGTAATTAAGTGACATAAATGTCTATTAAGTCTATGAAGTAAACGTCTGACCATTGTCGTGCAGAGTGACTTTAGGTCTTCTGTCCGTCGAGTGATAATTGTTGCGGTCGAGTGACCTTGAATCTTCCAAGTGGAACAACTTGTAGTCGAGTGGATGATGCTATCCCTTGAATGCTTCTGGTTTTAAGATGGTGTCCTAGGGGAGGGTGTCTAGGTCAGGCCTATGACCCTACCCTAGGTACATAGCTTCATCAGAAGGAAGTCTTTGAATTCATTGCATATCTTTTACCCTTGGAGACATGTCTATATCCAATAGAGTACCCAATACTCACACTCTACATGTCATCCTAGTCTTGGTACTCTTGTGGCTTCTTTTGTTTGCTCTGTCTAGTAGATGTATCACTGTTATCTAACCTTGTTTACTCAGGTTCATCTCTTCCTAAGCCAGCTCAAGACCACAAGGTAAGTATATGCATAACACTCACGTGCATGAAGATTTCTTGCTAATGTACATGTTATTTGCAAGAAGGAATCGTGAACATGAAGTTACACTTCATATATTCATATCATTTGCCCTGATGCATATAGCCAAGATACATGTAACACCTTGCCTGCTCTATCATGATTATGCATTCACATGCTCTTACATTTCATATTGACATGATTGCATACATGTAGGGGAGCCTATGCATGTTACATGTCTTTCCAAAGCTTTACTTGTTATCTTCTATATCTTTATCTAAAGCTTTGATATATGTTGTCATCAATTACCAAAAAGTGGGAGATTGAAATCACAAGTGCTCCCTAGGTGGTTTTGGTAATTAATGTCAACATATCTCTTGTTGGACTAATGTTTTCATCTAGTATATTTCAGACAAGTTCAACAGATGGAGTGGCGTGGACAAGAGGATATGGAACCCTTTCAAGATGCTAAGGACAAAGGATTGGCTCAAGCTCAAAAGTTCAAGACTCTACATTTTACTTTTAGTGATCCAAGATCACATTGAGTCCATAGGAAAGCCAATACTATCAAAAGGGGATGAGGTGTTGCTTAATGGCTTGCTTGCTTAAAATGCTTAGTGATATGCTCCAAAACCCTCAACCACTTTCCCATATCCACATATGTCCCAAACCAAAAGTCAAACTCGGCCCCACCGAAACTTTCTATCCAACGCCACCGAGTTCTCTTGACATAGCCACTGCCACAAACCCTAATCGATTCGGTCTCACCGATGGGATCTCGGTCTCACTAAGATGGGCTTGCAAACTCTCTGTTGCCTATTGCAATAATTTTGGTCTCACCGAGATATGCAATCGGTCCCACTGAGTTTGCCTGACCAACTCTCTGTTTCGCTTGTTACCAAAATCGGTCCCACCGAGTTTGTGTAATCGGTGGAACTGAGATGAGGTTTTACCCTAACCCTAGCACATTGGTCCCACCGAGTTGATCATGTCGGTCCCACCGAAATACCTAACGGTCACATTATGAACCAATTGGTCTGACCGAGTTTTCTGATTCGGTCCCACCGAGTTTGGTGATTTGTGTGTAATGGTTAGATTTTGTGTGGAGGCTATAAATACCCCGCCACCCACTCTTCATTCGTGAGGAGAGCCATCAAAACATGCCTACACTTCCATCATACATTTTCTGAGAGAGAACCACCTACTCATGTGTTGAGGTCAAGATAATCCACTCCAACCACATAAATCTTGATCTCTAGCCTTCTCCAACTTGCTTTCCACTCAAATCATCTTTCTACCAAATCCAAATCTATGTGAGAGAGTTGAGTGTTGGGGAGACTATCATTTGAAGCACAAGAGAACTCATCATCAACACACCATATATTACCTTTTGGAGAGTGGTGTATGCTAGATTGGTTAGGTATCACTTGGGAGCCTCCGTCAAGACTGTGGAGTTGAACCAAGAAGTTTGTACGGGCAAGGAGATCGCCTACTTGTGAAGATCTACCCTAGTGAGGCAAGTCCTTCATGGGCGATGGCCATGGTGGGATAGACAAGGTTGCTTCTTCGTGGACCCTTCATGGGTGGAGCCCTCCGTGGACTCACGCAACTGTTATCCTTCGTGGGTTGAAGTCTCCATCAACATGGATGTACGATAGCACCACCTATCGGAACCACGCCAAAAATCTCCGTGTCTCCAATTGCGTTTGCACACTCCAATCCCATCCCTTTACATTCTTGCAAATTTCATGCTTTACTTTTCGCTGCTCATATACTCTTGTCATGCTTGCTTGATATGTATTGTGAATATTTAAACTTATGCTAAAACTCTACCTTAACTTGAAGAAAATAAAAACTGCAACCTTTTCTTGTTAAGAATCTATTCACCCCCCTCTAGACACCTCTTCTCGATCCTTTTAGATGATCAGGCAAAGCATTAAGTAACTGGAAAAGCCTCCCCCAAGCTTGTTGGAGACTCTCTTCTTTATTTTGCACAAAGTTAAATATTTCCTGTAAGGCAGCTTGTTTCATATGAGCAGGAAAATATTTTTTTAGAGAAGTAATAAATCATATCCTGGGGACTATGCACACAACTAGGAGCAAGAGTGTTGTACCAAGCTTTAGCATCACCCTTTAATGAGAAAGGAAATAATTTGAGAATAAAGTAATAGCGAGTTTTCTCATCATGAGTAAAAAGGGTGGCAATGTCATTCAACTTAGTAAGATGTGCCACAACAGTTTCAGTTTCATAACCATGGAAAGGATCAGATTCAACCAAAGTAATTAACTCTAGGTCAGCAGAGAATTCATAATCCTTATCATCAATGAAGATATGTGAAGTAGCAAACTTAGGATCACACTTCATTCTAGCATTCACATATTTTTCTTTATACTTGTGTAGTAATTTCTCTAGATCATATCTATCATTGCAAGCAAGAATATCTCTAGTTGTTTCTTCACTCATAACATAACCTTCCGGTACCTTAGGCAATTCATATCTAGGAAGGCTAGTTCTAGCAGGTGTTTCAGGAGTTTCAGTTGCAAGCTCATCATCAAATTCAACAATATGATGTTGTATAGCTCTAGCAATTTGTTTATCAAGAAATTCACCAAGTGGCACGTCATCATTATCAAGCAAGGTACTAGCATCATCATAAGCATGATTCATAGTAGAAGTAGCATCATCAATAACTTGCGACATATCAGAATTGATAGCATGTGGTGGTGTTGCAAGTTTATTCATAACAGAAGGTGAATCTAAAGCAGAACTGGATGGCAGTTCCTCACCTCCCCTCGTCCTTGAGGGAAATATCTTAGTCTTAGGATCCTTCAGATTCTTCATAGTGATAATATGATAATAATCCCAATTGACTCAACAAATATAGCTATGCTCCCCAGCAACGATGCCAAAAAAGGTCTTGATAACCCACAAGTATAGGGGATCGCAACAGTTTTCGAGGGTAGAGTATTCAACCCAAATTTATAGATTCGACACAAGGGGAGCCAAAGAATATTTGAAGGTATTAGCAGCTAAGTTGTCAATTCAACCACACCTGGAGATTAATTATCTGCAGCAAAGTGATCAGTAGCAAAGTAGTTTGATAGTTTTGATAGTAGTAACATCAGCAATAATAACAGTAACAGTGATAGCAATAATTTTGTAGCAAGTGTAACAGTGATGATAGCAGTAGTAACTTAGCAGAAACAATATGGAATAAATTTGTAGGCATTGGATCGGTGACTTGTTGGATGATATTCATCATGTGACAATTATAACCTAGGGCGATACAACACTAGCTCCAGTTCATCGATAGAATGAAGGCATCTATTCCGTAAATAGTCATACGTGCTTTATTAAAAGAACTTGCATGTCATCTTTTGTCCTACCCTCCCGTGCCAGCGGGGTCCATATTGGAAACTAAGGGATGTTCAGGCCTCCTTTTAATAGAGAACCGGAACAAAGCATTAACACATAGTGAATACATGAACTCCTCAAACTACGGTCATCACCGGGAGTGGGGCCGGTTGTTGTCACTCTGGGGTTGCTGGATCATAACACGTAGTAGGTGACTATAACTTGCAAGATCGGATCTAGAACATGGATATAATGATGATAACATAAATGGTTCAAAACTAAAATCATGGCATTCGGGCCCAAAGTGACAAGCATTAAGCATAACAAAGTCATAACTACATCAATGTAAGAACATAGTGGATACTAGGGATCAGGCCCTAACAAAACTAACTTGATTACATGATGAATCTCATCCAACTCCTCACCGACCAGCGAGCCTACGAAGGAATTACTGACTCCCAGTGGGGAGCCTCATGGAATTGGCGATGGAGAAGGGTTGGTGCGGACGAAGAACGAAGATCCCCCTCCCCGGACCCCCAAACGGACTCCAGATTTGCCCTCCCAAGGAGGAACATGGCTTGGCGGTGGCTCCATCTCGTGGATCGTGATAATTCTTTCTCCTTGGTTTTTTCTCCGAAAATAGGAATTTATAGTGTCAGGGTTAAGGTTTGCGGGGCCCCTGATACGTCTCCAACGTATCTATAATTTTTGATTGTTCCATGCTATTATATTATCTGTTTTGGATATTTATGGGCTTTATTTTACACTTTTATATCATTTTTGGGACTAACATATTAACCCAGAGCCCAGTGCCACTTCCTGTTTTTCCCTTGTTTCAGTGTTCTGCAGAAAAGGAATGTCAAACGGAGTCCAAACGGAATGAAACCTTCGGGAGCGTGATTTTTGGAACGAACGTGATCCAGAAGACTTGGAGTATACGTCAGGCAAGCAACGAGGCAGACACAAGGCAGGGGCGCGCCCACCCCCTAGGCGCGCCTTCCACCCTCATGGGCCCCTCGTCGCTCCACTGACGTACTTCTTCCTCCTATATATATATATCCATATACCCCCCAAACATCGAGGAATAGATTAGACAGGAGTTCCGCTGCCAGAAGCCTCCGTAGCCACCGAAAACCAATCTAGACCCGTTCCGGCACCCTGCCAGAGGGGGGAATCCCTCTTTGGTGGCCATCTTCATCATCCCGGCGCTCTCCATGACGAGGAGGGAGTAGTTCTCCCTCGGGGCTGAGGGTATGTACCAGTAGCTATGTGTTTGATCTCTCTCTCTCTCTCTCTCTCTCTCTCTCTCTCTCTCGTGTTCTTGAGGTGGTACGATCTTGATGTATCATGAGCTTTGCTATTATAGTCGGATCTTATGATGTTTCTCCCCCTCTACTCTCTTGTGATGAATTGAGTTTTCCCTTTGAAGTTATCTTATCGGATTGAGTCTTTAAGGATTTGATAACACTTGATGTATGTCTTGCCGTGCTTATCTGTGGTGACAATGGGATATCACGTGATCCACTTGATGTATGTTTTGGTGATCAACTTGCAGGTTCCGCCCATGAACCTATGCATAGGGGTTGGCACACGTTTTCGTCTTGACTCTCCGGTAGAAACTTTGGGGCACTCTTTGAAGTACTTTGTGTTGGTTGAATAGATGAATCTGAGATTGTGTGATGCATATCGTATAATCATACCCACGGATACTTGAGGTGACATTGGAGTATCTAGGTGACATTAGGGTTTTGGTTGATTTGTGTCTTGAGGTGTTATTCTAGTACGTAGTCTATGATAGATTGAACGGATAGAATAGCTTCGTGTTATTTTACTACGGACTCTTGAATAGATCGATCAGAAAGGATAACTTTGAGGTGGTTTTGTATCCTACAATAATCTCTTCGTTTGTTCTCCGCTATTAGTTACTTTGGAGTGACTCTTTGTTGCATGTTGAGGGATAGTTATATGATCCAATTATGTTATTATTGTTGAGAGGACTTGCACTAGTGAAAGTATGAACCCTAGGCCTTGTTTCAACGCATTGCAATACTATTTACGCTCACTTTTATCATTAGTTACCTTGCTGTTTTTATATTTTCAGATTACAAAAACCTTTATCTACTATCCATATTGCACTTGTATCACCATCTCTTCGCCGAACTAGTGCACCTATACAATTTACCATTGTATTGGGTGTGTTGGGGACAGAAGAGACTCTTTGTTATTTGGTTGAAGGGTTGCTTGAGAGAGACCATCTTCATCCTACGCCTCCTACGGATTGATAAACCTTAGGTAATGATCCTACGCCTCCTATGATGTGAAGAAGAAAAAACGGAGAAGCAAAGGTAGAAAGGTATCTCTCCCAAATGACGTTGCTCCTATTAGTCATTGTGATGATGATAATTGCTATACTATTGGTGCCATCCATACTATTAATGATGATAGTGATTATGCTTATGATATGAAAAGGCCCAAGCTTGGGGATGCTATGTTTGATGAAGATGATGTTTTTGAGAATATATTTGCTACAATAAATGTTTGTCCCAAGCTTGGGGATGCTACATTTAATGAAGATGATATTTTTAGTCTCCTAAGTTTTGATATGCAAATTTATAATGATGATAGCATGCCTCCTAGTTATGATGATTATATTGATGAAAGTGGGTTTGGAAGAGTGTAAACTTTAGGAAGTAATGATCCCACTATTTTGGAGGATGTTGAATCTTATTATGATAATTATGAAAGTGGATTTGGAGAGGTCATGACTTTATTTAGTAATGATTCCACTATCTTGGAAGAGGTTTCAATTGATTATGTTGGGAACAAAGTTGCTACTTGTGATGATTATTGTGATGATACTTATGCTATAAAAAGTAGAGATGATTATATTCATAAAACTTGTCATGATTATGATTACCATTTTTTTGAACATTACTCCTTTAATGTGGAAACAATTTATAGTATTTGAGTCTTTTATGATACTCCCACTATTCCGAAAGAGAAGAAATTTGCTTATGTGGAGAGTAATAAAATTTATATGCTTGTAGATCATGAAAAGAATGCTTTATATGATGGTTATATTGTTGAATTCATTCATGATGCTACTGAAAATTATTATGAGTAAGGAATATATGCTTGTAGGAATTGCAATAATATCAAGTTTCCTCTCTATGTGCTTAAAGTTTTGAAGTTATGCTTGTCTTGCCTTCCTATGCTAGTTGATTATTGTTCCCATAAGTTGTTTGCTCACAAAATCCCTATGCATAGGAAGTGGGTTAGACTTAAATGTGCTAGTCATATTCTTCATGATGCTCTCTTTATGTTACAATTTTTATCTTTTATGTGAGCATCATTGAAATCATCATGCCTAGCTAGGGGCATTAAACGATAGCGCTTATTGGGAGTCAACCCAACTTAATTTTTGTTCCTGGCTTTTTGATTATGTTTAGTAATAAATAATTTATCTAGCCTCTGTTTAGATGTGGTTTTATGCTTTTAATGAGTGTCTGTGCCAAGTAGAACCTTTGGGAAGACTTGGGGAAAGTCTTTGCGATCATGCTGTAAAAAACAGAAACTTTAGTGCTCACGAGATTTGCTTCCATTTTTTATTGGAGAATGATATTTAGTTAATTATTTTACCATATGATTAATATATAAATTCCTCACGTCCAACAATTTATTTTAGAATTTTTTTGGTCCATAAGTATACGTTTGATCCAGATTACTACAAACTGTTCTGTTTTTGACAGATTCTGTTTTCTATGTGTTGTTTGCTTATTTTGATGAATCTATGAGTAGTATCGGAGGATATGAAACATAGAGAAGTTGGAATACAGTAGATATTACACCAATATGAATTTAGAATGAGTTCACAACAATACTTAAGTGGTGATTTATTTTCTTATACTAACGGAGCTTACGAGTTTTCTGTTAAGTTTTGTGTTGTGAAGTTTTCAAGTTTTGGGTGAAGATTCGATGGACTAAGGAATAAGGAGTGGCAAGAGCCTAAGCTTGGGGATGCCCAAGTAACCCCAAGGTAAAATCCAAGGACACAAAAAATCCTAAGCTTGGGGATGCCCCGGATGGCATCCCCCCTTTCGTCTTCGTTCATCGGTAACTTTACTTGGAGCTATATTTTTATTCGCCACATGATATGTGTTTTGCTTGGAGCGTCATTTTCTTTTCTTTTTCTTTGCTTGCTGTTTGAATAAAATACCAAGATTTGAAATTATTAAATGTTAGAGAGTCTTCACATAGTTGCATAATTATTCGACTACTTATTGATCTTCACTTATATCTTTTGGAGTAGTTTGTCTTTTGCTCTAGTGCTTCACTTATATCTTTCTAGAGCACGGCGGCGGTTCTATTTTATAGAAATAATTGATCTCTCATGCTTCACTTATATTATTTTGAGAGTCCTTTAGAACAACATGACAATAATAAAAACTTTCATATAAAGTGCATTGAATACTAAGAGAAGTTTGATACTTGATGATTGTTTTGAGATATGGAGATGGTGATATTAGAGTCATGCTAGTTGAGTAGTTGTGAATTTGAGAAATACTTGTGTTGAGGTTTGTGATTCCCATAGCATGCACGTATGGTGAACCGTTATGTGATGAAGTCGGAGCATGATTTATTTATTGATTGCCTTCCTTATGAGTGCGGTCGGGGACGAGCGATGGTCTTTTCCTACCAATCTATCCCCCTAGGAGCATGCACGTAATACTTTGTTTTGATAACTAATAGATTTTTGCAATAAATATGTGAGTTCTTTATGACTAATGTTGAGTCCATGGATTATACACACTCTCACCCTTCCACCATCGCTAGCCTCTCTTGTACCGCGCAACTTTCGCCGGTACCTTAAACCCACCATATAGCCTCAAAACAGCCACCATACCTACCTATTATGGCATTTCCATAGCCATTCCGACATATATTGCCACGCAACTTTCCACCGTTCCGTTATTATGACACACTTCATCATTGTCATATTGCTTGCATGATCATGTAGTTGACATCGTATTTGTGGCAAAACCACCATTCATAATTCTTCATACATGTCACTCATGCATCATTGCACATCCCGGTACACCTCCAGAGGCATTCACATAGAGTCATATCTTGTTCTAACTATTGAGTTGTAATTTTTGAGTTGTAAGTAAATAAAGTGTGATGATCATCATTATTAGAGCATTGTCCCAGTGAGGAAAGGACGATGGAGACTATGATTCCCCCACAAGTCGGGATGAGACTCCGGACAAAAATAAAAAAAAAGTAAGAAAAAAAGAGAAAGGCCATAAAAAAAGAAGGCCCCCCCCCCCCAAAGAAAAGAGAAAAAGAGAGAAGGGACAATTTACTATCCTTTTTCCACACTTGTGCTTCAAAGTAGCACCATGATCTTCATGATAGAGAGTCTCCTATGATATCACTTTCATATACTAGTGGGAATTTTTCATTATAGAACTTGGCTTGTATATTCCAATGATGGGCTTCCTCAAATTGCCATAGGTCTTCGTGAGCAAGCAAGTTGGATGCACACCCACTTAGTTTCTTTTGTTGAGCTTTCATACACTTATAGCTCTAGTGCATCCGCTGCATGGAAATCCCTACTCACTCACATTGATATCTATTAATGGGCATCTCCATAGCCCGTTGATACGCCTAGTTGATGTGAGACTATATTCTCCTTTTTTTGTCTTCTCCACAACCACCATTCTATTCCACCATAGTGCTATATCCATGGCTCACGCTCATGTATTGCGTGAAGATTGAAAAAGTTTGAGAACATCAAAAGTATGAAACAATTGCTTGGCTTGTCATCAGGGTTGTGAATGATTTAAATATTTTGTGTGGTGAAGCTGGAGCATAGCCAGACTATATGATTTTGTAGGGATAACTTTATTTGGCCATGTTATTTTGAGAAGACATAATTGCTTAGTTAGTATGCTTGAAGTATTATTATTTTTATGTCAATATTAAACTTTTGTCTTGAATCTTATGGATCTGAACATTCATGCCACAATAAAGAAAAATTACATTGAGACATATGTTAGAAAGCATTCCACATCAAAAATTCTTCTTTTATCATTTACCTACTCGAGGACGAGCATGAATTAAGCTTGGGGATGCTGATACGTCTCCAACGTATCTATAATTTTTGATTGTTCCATGCTATTATATTATCTGTTTTGGATATTTATGGGTCTATTTTACACTTCTATATTATTTTTGGGACTAACCTATTAACCCAGAGCCCAGTGCCAGTTCCTGTTTTTCCATTGTTTCAGTGTTACGCAGAAAAGGAATATCAAACGGAGTCCAAATGGAATGAAACCTTCGGGAGCATGATTTTTGGAACAAACGTGATCCAGAAGACTTGGAGTATACGCCAGGCAAGCAATGAGGCAACCACGAGGCAGGGGGCGCGCCCTCCACCCTCGTGGGCCCCTCGTTGCTCCATTAACGTACTTCTTCCTCCAATATATATCCATATACCCCCAAAACATCCAGGAACAGATTAGATCGGGAGTTTCGCCGCCAGAAGCCTCCATAGCCACCGAAAACCAGTCTAGACCCGTTCCGGCACCGTGCCGGAGGGGGGAATCCCTCTTTGGTGGCCATCTTCATCATCCCGGCGCTCTCCATGACGAGGAGGGAGTAGTTCTCCCTCGGGGATGAGGGTATGTACCAGTAGCAATGTGTTTGATCTCTCTATCTCTCTCTCTCTCTTGTGTTCTTGAGGTGGTACGATCTTGATGTATCGTGAGCTTTGCTATTATAGTCGGATCTTATGATGTTTCTCCCCCTCTACTCTCTTGTGATGAATTGAGTTTTCCCTTTGAAGTTATCTTATCGGATTGAGTCTTTAAGGATTTGAGAACACTTGATGTATGTATTGTCATGCTTATCTGTGGTGACAATGGGATATCACGTGATCCACTTGATGTATGTTTTGGTGATCAACTTGCGGGTTCCGCCCATGAACCTATGCATAGGGGTTGGCACAAGTTTTCGTCTTGACTCTCCGGTAGAACCTTTGGGGCACTCTTTGAAGTACTTTGTGTTGGTTGAATAGATGAATCTGAGATTGTGTGATACATATCGTATAATCATACCCACAGATACTTGAGGTGACATTGGAGTATCTAGGTGACATTAGGGTTTTGGTTGATTTGTGTCTTAAGGTGTTATTCTAGTACGAACTCTATGATAGATTGAACGGAAAGAATAGCTCCGTGTTATTTTACTACGGACTCTTGAATAGATCAATCAGAAAGGATAACTTTGAGGTGGTTTTGTACCCTACAATAATCTCTTCGTTTGTTCTCCGCTATGAGTTACTTTGGAGTGACTCTTTGTTGCATGTTGAGGGATAGTTATATGATCCAATTATTGTTGAGAGGACTTGCACTAGTGAAAGTATGAACCCTAGGCCTTGTTTCAACGCATTGCAATACTGTTTACGCTCACTTTTATCATTCGTTACCTTGCTGTTTTTATATTTTCAGATTACAAAAACCTTTATCTACTATCCATATTGCACTTGTATCACTATCTCTTCGCCGAACTAGTGCACCTATACAATTTACCATTGATTGGGTGTGTTGGGGACAGAAGAGACTCTTTGTTATTTGGTTGCAGGGTTGCTTGAGAGAGACCATCTTCATCCTACGCCTCCTACGAATTGATAAACCTTAGGTCATCCACTTGAGGGAAATTTGCTACTGTCCTACAAACCTCTGCACATGGAGGCCCAACAGCATCTACAAAAAGAAGGTTGTGTAGTAGACATCAGCCCCCAGGTGGGTACAACCCACCTGGGTGTGCCCTGGTGGGTTGTGCCCACCCAAGGGCCCCTCTCCAGTAGGTATTGGATCCATAAATTCTTATATATTACATAAAAATTCCTCACAAAGTTTCTTTCCATTCCGAGGACGCACCATCGAGCTCCACCGGCAAGTGTAAGAAGATAATGGCAGCTCCGCCAAAGACCAAAAAGGTGTCCGCCAAGGAGGACGGCACTGGTGGTACCTTCACCATCAGTGCCACTCTTGACCCTAAATAGGAAAGCGCGCTCATTGCTTTCCTGCGGGCGAATGTCGACGTGTTTGCATGGCAACCATCTGACATCCCTGGTGTTCCCAGGAAAGTAATTGAGCACCATCTTGCCGTTTGTCCTCATGCGCGGCCCGTCAAGCAGAAGGTCAGGAAGCAAGCAGTGGAGCGCCAAGAATTCATCGCAGAAGAGATCAAGAAATTGGAAGCAGCAGGCCTTGTGAGAGGAGTGCTCCATCCTACGTGGTTGGCCAATCCTGTAGTCGTGCGCAAGGCAAACGGGAAATGGAGGCTTTGTATCGACTTTACCGATGTTAATAAAGCTTGTCCCAAAGACCCATTTCCCTTGCCGTGCGTTGACCAGATTGTTGACTCCACGGCCGGATGTGATTTGCTTTCATTTCTTGACGCATACTCAGGATACCATCAAATCTTCATGGCAGAAGAGGATGAGGAGAAGACCGCATTCATCACTCCATGTGGCACGTACTGTTTCATATGGATGCCTTTCGGTTTAAAGAATGCTGGTTCAACATTTGCAAGAGTAGTCCATGTTGCTCTTGAGCCACAAATGCACAGAAATGTGGAAGCCTACATGGATGACATAGTGGTCAAGAGCAAGGACAGGGCAACTCTGATTCAAGATTTAGACGAGACCTTTGCAAATCTGCACAAGATCAACCTCAAGCTCAACCCCGAGAAGTATGTGTTCAGAGTCCCCGCCGGCAAGCTTCTCGGGTTCTTCATGTCTCAGCGGGGAATCAAAGCCAATCCCGACAAGATCAAGGCCATTGAGCAGATCAAAGCACCCAAGCGCGTCAAGGATGTACGAAGACTTGCCGGTTGCGTGGCTGCTCTTAGCAGGTTTATCTCTCGGTCTGCTGAGCGCGCCCTGCCGTTTTTCAAAATTTTGAAAAAGGCAGGTCCAATGAAATGGACTCCGGAAGCGGAGGCTGCGCTGGAAGACTTGAAGAGATACCTATCCTCCACTCCAACACTTGTCGCACCTAAGCCACAAGAGAAGTTGCTGCTATATATAGCGGCAACCAATCAAGTGGTTAGTGCTGCGTTAGTGGCCGAGAGGGAGGCAGATGACGAGTTAGCAACCACGGCAAGCGCATCCAGCGACAAGCAGGGGGCTTCCCCGACAAGCTCTGGTCCCGACAAAGATGGATCTGCGTAGGTGCGCGAGGAGATACAGAAGAGAATGGTGCAGCGCCCAGTTTACTTTATCAGTTCCCTCCTGCAGGGGGCTAGGTCAAGGTACTCCGGTGTGCAGAAATTGCTTTTTGGCCTTCTCATGGCCTCGAGAAAGCTGCGCCATTACTTCCAAGCACATGAAATCATAGTTGTCACTCGCTTTCCGCTGAAGAGGATACTGCAGAATCCAGAAGCAACAGGCAGGATTGTCGAGTGGGCACTGGAACTGTCAAGCTTTGGCCTCAAGTTTGAGAGTACTTCAACTATCCAAAGCAGAGCATTGGCAGAATTCATAGCAGAGTGGACGCCAACACCAGATGAAGAAATTCCAGAAACAAGCATCCCCGTCAAGGAAGCAAGCAAAGAGTGGCTCATGTACTTTGACGGTGCCTTCTCGCTCCAAGGTGCCAGCGCTGGCGTGCTGCTTGTCGCACCCACCGGAGAGCACCTCAAGTATGTAGTCCAGATGCACTTTCCCAAGGAGCAAGCAACAAACAATACTGCAGAGTATGAAGGCTTGCTTGCCGGTCTCAGGATCGCGGCAGACCTTGGGATCAAGAAGCTCATTGTCAGGGGTGACTCGCAGCTTGTCGTCCGCCAAGTGAACAAGAGTTATCAGAGTCTGTTGATGGAAGCCTACGTTGACGAAGTGAGAAAGCTAGAAGAGCACTTTGACGGCCTACAGATGGAGCATGTCCCAAGAGCTCAGAACGACATTGCCGATGGCCTATCAAAGTGCGCCGCACTTAAGTTACCTGTGGAACCAGGGATCTTTATGCTCAAGCTGACTCGACCGTCCGTAACCCCATCGACTGGACAGAGCAAGAAGAGGAAGTTAATTTCTGGTGACTATTTTCCGGCAGAGCTTCCCGAAGCCGCCGCCAAGAAGGTCCCCAAGATCAACACCAAGAGTGCTGAGGAACAGTCTGCTCCGGCAAGCCCTAGGGTTTGTTCCGTTGAAGCAGACGCTCCCGCCAAGTTTTGCTCCGGCAAGCTTGTCGGGGAACGTCAAGCTCCGGCTGAGCCGCAGGTTCTCGCCGTAGAAGCGGATGTTCCCGCAGCCGCAGATATGCCTTTAGTCCTTGTTGTCGAGCCACAAGCTCCAGCATGGGCACAACAGATTGTCCATTTCCTTCAGACAGGAGAACTTCCCGAGGAGCAAGAAGAAGCGGAAAGAGTAGCCCGGCAGTCAAGTATGTACCAGTTTGTCGACAGCACACTGTATAGAAGAAGACTCAACGGTGTGAAATTGAAGTGTATTCACCGGGAAGATGGACAAAAGCTGTTGGCAGAGATACATGGAGGCATATGTGGTCACCACATTGGCGCAAGAGCACTTGTCGGCAAAGCATTCCGGCAAGGTTTCTTTTGGCCGACAGCCCTCCAGGATGCAACTGCACAAGTAACCAAGTGTGAAGCATGCCAGTTCCATTCCAAGCAGATACACCAGCCAGCTCAAGCTCTCCAGACGATCCCTTTATCCTGGCCATTTTTGGTCTGGGGCTCGATATCCTCGGCCCCTTTCCCCGAGCAGTCGGGGGCTTTGAATACTTGTACGTTGCAATCGACAAGTTCACAAAGTGGCCGGAAGTGGAAGCAGTGAGGAAGGTGACAGCACAGTCAGCAGTCAAGTTCTTCAGGTCAATTGTTTGCCGCTTCGGAATCCCTAACAGGATAATCACCGACAACGGTACGCAATTCACGAGCCGCACCTTCATGCAGTACGTCCAAGATCTTGGCGCCAAGGTCTGCTTCGCTTCTGTTGCTCACCCGAGAAGCAACGGTCAAGCGGAGAGGGCAAATGCTGAAGTGCTGCGTGGGCTCAAGACCAGAACTTTCGATAGGCTGCACAAGTGCGGAAGAAACTAGATCGAGGAGCTGCCAGTGGTTCTTTGGTCGATCAGGACGACGCCAAATCGAGCCACTGGCCAGACACCTTTCGCTCTAGTCTATGGAGCAGAGGCAGTTCTCCCCACGGAACTCGTATACGGGTCACCTCGAGTGCTCGCTTATGATGAGTTTGAGCAAGAGCAACTGCGACAAGATGACGCGCTGCTCCTTGAGGAAGTCCGTCTTCAGGCTGCTGTACGAGCTGCTCGCTACCAGCAAGCTTTGCGCCGCTACCATAGCCTCAAAGTTAACTCCAGAAGTATCGAGGAAGGCGACCTTGTTCTTCGGCGTGTTCAGTCCGCCAAGAATTCCAACAAGTTGACGCCGAAGTGGGAAGGCCCTTACCGGGTGAAACGAGTCACTAGGCCTGGCGCTGTCCGCCTTGAGACCGAGGATGGCATTCCAGTGAGCAACTCCTGGAACATTGAGCATCTTTGTAAGTTTTACCCGTAGGGCGCGGTTGCCGGAACCCGTTCCGGCAACCACCTTTTGTACAAGTCTTGCCGCCGTTGCATGTAATCCTTTGTACAGAGCCGGGCACAGACCCCGTGCATAAAGCTTATGTGCTCCGCACATCTTGTCAATTTCAGGCTTTTTATTTTTTGCATGTGTTATCTAACACTTTGTGCAGCACCTACCCCCGGTAAGCAACAACGAGCCATAAGGCTCCATATCTTTTTTTCTTTTTTCTCTCAAGGAAAGGAAGGTTCCCTCGCGCACAAGTTTGCCGGGGGGGGGGGGGGAGGAGAAGATATGGTATAGACCAGGCGTCGTTCAAGAAAGTTTCGCCTTGCCGGGAAGCAAACGACAGAAAAGATAAGTTGGCAAAGTTTGAGCAATCAGATTTTTTAAATTTTTAAGTTATCTTCGAACGTCCGTCCTTTGTATGGAAAACCTGTGCACGGAGGAACCAACTCGTAGCTAGTTGCGCCCTTACTTTGTTTCGAGTATGCTCAACAACTTAAGTGAGCTGCGACTAGTTGCGACAAGGTTTCTTGCCGGTAGCGGCACCGCCAGCAGGCTGCTGATGTCCCGCACTCAGCGCTCGCGGCTAAGGTGCCTGCACCAGCAAGTTCCCTAAAAGCGTAGGGCAAAACATACAAAGGAAGGAATCAAGTAAAGGAAATAACATTGCAATCACTACCCAGAATAGAGTTATATTACAAGATAGCTTGTCGCAGCTCTAACAGATTGTTCTCATAACATGACCAGCAGCGACAAGAAAAGAAAAAAACGGGCGGCCTAGTCTACGCGATCGCCCTCAACCCTCTTGATCCCGCTCACCTTGTCCACAATGGGTGCGACAAGGGTCTTGAGCGCCTCCAGATCGGCATCCGGCGGCAAGGTCCTGAGGACGTTGGTGAGGTTGAGGCCCGGGTTGGGGAAGGCCACCTTCACCAACACCTTCTGAAGAGCTCCCGCGCAGATCTTGCGCGACTCGTCGGCCAGCTGCTTTGGGATCCTCTCCCGGAGTCGCCGGAGGGCCGTCGCCACGCCTTTGAAGAACGAGGTGAGCTTGGCGCTGGGTTGGAGGTTCTCGTCGGAGGGATACCCGAGATCCTCCATCCCCAGCTGCGCCAGCTCCCTAGCAATATCTGCAGCAACATCCACGAGACCCTCCGTCCAGTGCTCCACATTCTCCCAGAAAGTGCTCTGGGCGGCAGCAGCACTCGCCAGCAGCGCCTTGCCGGCCTTAACCTCCTCCTTCAAGGTCGTCTCCTGCTCCTTGGCGCCGTCCAGCGTCTTGGTCAAAGTGGTCAGCTTCAACTCAAGATCTGCGTTGGAGTCCTTGGCGGCGCTAAGCTCTTGGCCCTTCTCGGCGAGACGGGCCTGCAGCCCCGAGTAGCTGTGGGCGTCCTTCTCCCGCTCACGCTTGAGCGCGGAAAGCTCTTCGCCGCTCGCCTTGAGATCGGCCTCCAGATGCGCCACCTTTGTCTCCAGCTCCTTCTTGGCGGCCTCGGCAGCTGCGACAGCATCCTCTGCTTGCTTGAGGGCTCCGCCAAATGTTCGCTCGCGCGCGGCAAGCTCCTCCTCATGGCTGTCAAGATTGACCTTCCGCTGCACCAGCTCGCCTTCCTGCACGGACAACTTTTCAGCGGCAAGCCGTTGTTGCTCTTCGACTTCAGCCCGCTCGAGGAGGAAGGCCTCCCACTCCTTGGCAAGTCGCGCCCGCTCCTCTGCCAGGGAGCGGAGAGCTTCCTGATTGTGACCCCGGAGCTCCTCCGCGCGCTTCTCGATGTCCACTCCCGCCTTAGCGACAAGCGCCTCGCGGGATTCCAGCTTGACTTGCCGGGCGCGGTAGAGCGACACCAGCTTCCGCAGTAGCCGCTCCTCCTCAGGCTCGCCGCTGCTGCTGCTTGGCGCGTCAACCAGCGCCAGCCCGGCGGAGGCGAGCACCTCTCCGTCGAAGCTCTCTCCTTCGACTGGCGCCCTGGAGCTTGACGCCCAGGGAGGTTGATGAAGATGTCGTCGTCGGCCTTCAAGTAGACGCCTGGCTGGGGCTCTTCGGAGCCCTGCGCTGCGGCAGCGGCGGAGGGATCGGCGGTCGACGTAGCGCCTGGCGCTCCTGCGGCCTCAGGGCCGTCAGTGCGATCGCCAGATCCCCCACCTGCTTCTGCAGCGGCAGCTTTGGCGGTCTCTGCGCCGGCGGGATCATCAGCGCCGGCTGCTTCCTCGGCGGCAACGGCGTCGTCGGCGGCAACCTCGGTCTCCATCGGCTCCGCAGCAGATGGATCTGACAGCCGGAAAAGGGAGAAGAGTCAAGCAAATATCCAAAAAAAAGAAGATCAAAAGAAGAAGAACCCAAGGGAAGTTTTGAAGCAAGAAGATTACCTGTGCCAAGCTTTGCAGTCGTGGTCTCTGCCGCCGGGGGGCCACTGGTGCTGTCCCTTGCCGGAGAGCTCTCCCTTGCCGGGGACCTCTCCCTTGCCGGAGGACTCTCCCTTGGCCTTTCGGGGGCGGCCTCCGGGCGCTCCTGGTGGGGCTGCTCTGCTCCTGCACAAACCAACAGCCAGACGTCAGCAAAGCAAGAATCTCCATGCGTGCCCAACAGCGGAAAGCAAGCCATATACTTACGCTGGGGCTGCTCTGGAGAACAGTTGTCGGGTCCGGCAAGTTGTCTCGGGCGCATCCCCTGCTGTCGCGGTGGGTTCGTCCTCGATGATAATCACCGGGGCCTTGGCTCTCTTCGCTGCTCTCTGGGCCAGAATCCTAAAAAGGAATAAGTTCAGAGTAAAGCAAGTGAGATACAAGACAGAATAGCAAGAATTGAAGCACTACAAGTACAACAAGAGAATTTACTCTTCTTCTTCTTCCTCATCGGAGCTGAACACGGAGAAGTCGAAGTCCGGCTCGCGTCCGGCGCGAGAAGGTGGAGGAGTAGATTCCCTTGGCCGCTTGGCGGGAACAGTGGCGGTGGTTTGAGACGACCCTGCTCCGGCTGCCGCCGCGGTATGAGAAGCGGCAGGAGCAGTAGCGGCGGTTCGGGTGGACCCCGCTCCAGTTGTCGCAGCAGCGTGAGGCGCTCCCGCGGCAACAGTGCTTGCCGTGGTGGAGCGTGTCGCGCGGTGCGGCGACTGTCGACTCGCCTGCCGCCTCGCTACGTCCCCGGCCTTGCGGAGACGCCTTCTTGGCGGAGATGGGGGCTCTGCTTGCGGCGAGCTGTCTGAGGATGAAGAGGAAGAGGAGTTGATCTCCAACGAGCCGCTCGTATCCTCGGCGGGCTCGCTCGACTCGACATCACGCCCGGCAAACTCTTTCTTCCCGGCAAGCTCTTTCTTGCCGGCAAGTTCCTCTCGCTCGGCACGGCTTGCCGCCTCTGCTGCCTCTGCCTCCTCCACGGTGAATCCAAACTTGCCCGCAGCTGCAGCTGCCGCCGCCTCTTCCAGCCTAGTGGCGATGCATTTCAACTCCGCATCGGTGGTGTCGCGAGTGAGGCCATTCTTCTCGTCGGAGCGGATCGGCACTTCTACCAGGCCGTCGAAGAACTCCTGCACGACGTCGTCAGCAGGCTCTTGCCAAGTTGGCACAAGTCCATGCGAGTCGCACAGCGGCATCATTGCCCGGATGCGGTCGAGCGCGGAGTTGTTGCACAACGGAACGACGCCCTGCGGCAACCTAAACACTCCGGGATGCTCAGGATCATACTTGAACAGCTCCTGGAGCATCGCGTTGAGCTCCAGAACAGTGAAATTATAGTTGAGGCCCGGACGCAGCCTCATGATATCCGCCGCATTCTTGAACTCCCAGGCGGGCCTCCTCCATTCCTGCAGGGGGGCGATGCGGCGGCGAAGAAAATCTGCGCCAACATCACCTATAGTGAGCCCGGCAAGCCCGAGGCGTTGGATCCTGGTGACGGCAATCTTCAGCCTGTCGTCTTCCGGGGCCACGTCGCTCCAATCGCTGCCGCGTACTGCTGGGGTTTGGCGCCGGGCGGTAAACGGCTGCGGGTTCTCCTCGACAATCTAGCACCAGTCTGCTCTCCACTCCTCCCACTTGCCGCGGAAATCGCCCTCCAGATAAGAGTCCTTCTTACCGGCCCTCGAGATCCAAGCGATTCCGCCAGATAAAGGCTCTCCTCTCTCTACTCGGGGCATAAAGAAGTGGCGGAAAAGGGCTACGTTGGGATGGACTCCGACAAAGTTTTCGCAGAGATGCGCGAAAACTGCCATGGTCAGAACGGCATTGGGGGTGAAATCAAGGAGGCAGAGCCCGTAGGTGTTCATGATGTCGCAGAAAAACTTAGAGAAGGGCGGGCAGAGCCCGCAGTAGAAGAACACGGCGAAGAAGGGATATCCGTTTGGAGCCATTTTATGAGCGGTGGCCGGAAGTACCTTCATGCTCGGATGTGCTCGCGTCTCCGTCGACCAGAAGAGGTAGTAGTACTCCCTCAGCTCCTTCGCGGCAAGCTTGGGGGGGGGGAGATTGCCCGCTCCTTCCGCAGCGCCGCAAGCCGCTACGCCTCGGTCGACTTCATAGCCTTCCCCTTGTCGGCTTTTGGAGCCATGGCAGAAGTGGTGGAGGAGGTCGACGGCGTTGGTGGTGCTGGTGGCGATGGGGGGCAGGGCGCTACTCTCTTTGCTTTGGGAAGACGGAGGAGCGGCGGAGGTTACCAAGATTGGAATGGAAAGGGGCGAATGGGCGCACTACCCCTGTTTCCCCTGCTTATAAGGAGGGAGGGGGCGGACGTTCCGCCTTTCCGAATAAAGAAACTACCCACGATCTCTCCTACGACGCCGCATTCGACGCGTGCCGTTCGGGAAGGGCGCGGTGGATGCTGAGAGAGATACGGCGCAAACCAGGCCGCGCATGCCCGTGCCCTGTTTTGGGCCTGGCCCAACAGCGCTCGGCACCGTGTATGGCCCAGGCCCGGGGGCTCCTGTCAGTGTACTAGAGTAGGGGTACCCTAGTATCCCGAACTTGTGCACGGGCAGTCGCAGCGTCCCGCGGCAAGGATTGCCGGGTGACCGCCAAGGTCCTCCGTGGTTCCTTTGGAGCCATTCAAGAACAAAGTATCCAAGCCAAGGAGACAAGACCCCGGCAAGAGGAGCTTGCCGGGAAGGAGACAAGACCCCGGCAAGAGGAGCTTGCCAGGAAGGCCAACCAAGGCATCTCAAGGAACTTGCCGCAACGCACCACGCGTCCCGGCAAGGCCCGGTGAGCGACAAGCTCCCGGACGCGACAAGACAACGACCGCGGCAAAGAACTTGCCGCGGCAAGCCTCCACTCTGTACCTGCGCTCCAGCACATCCACCAACGTGTCGCTCTGGGACCCTTCCAGGCGTACGTGGCGGGAGGCTGTGCAGCCAGCGGTACATGGTGGCAAGCGGCGCTGACAAGATTGCCATCGTGGTGAGCGGTGGCGTCCCTGGCGGTCCCTTTTGCACTATTTGGGCGACGCAGATGGGCATTTAATGCCCTTGTCCCCTGCCGTCAGGGTTAGGCATGATACACTATAGTAGGCGGCGGTGCCAACCGCAACGTCTTTTCCATTTTTACCCTTGTCTACGTTGCCACCTGTCGGTGACCCCTTGAGCATATAAAAGGAGGCCCACGCGCAACGTAGAAGGGGGGGGGGGTCGAAGAGAACACTCACGCTCGGTCTCGTTAGCTACTGGTGTGTACTGTAGCACTCAGCGCTCCCGAGCAAGAACTCAATACAAATCACAAAGCAGGAGTAGGGTTTTACGCATCCGTGCGGCCCGAACCTGGGTAAACTGATCGTGTGCTCGTGCGCTTCGCCTCGATCTGCTCTTCGTGCGATCTCCGCCCCCCTGCCGAACCGAAAGGGGCTTGGTCCGCCGGTCCCATAGGTGTTCATGGGTTAGCACCCCCGACAGTCACATAGTTCATCAGAGTTCTTCGGTGTTCATCAAAAACTCCCCATTGACCCCTTGCCACTGCTTAGTTCGATCTAATGACAATACAAACTTGGTGCCGCTGTAGTTTTAGCCTTTATTTCCAAACGCGGATGCGTTCTGCCCTCTGGGACGCAACACCCAGCTCGTGTGTTCTTTCGCCACTATAACTAGGTTTAGTAATTATTCTTCTTTTTGGAGCTGCCGTAGATCTAAATTCACAGATCTGATTTGTGAAACTTGTTTGTCCAACACTTAGCAAAATCTCATCCATACCTTTATAGATGCCTGTATACTGTGGCCATATGGCGACTCATATGATAAGTTATAACCCGTCAGCCACCTGTTAACTCACTTGAGAGACACCTTAACCCGCCAATACACTACTACAGGATGCTGCTAACGTGACACTACGACCAGAGTCCCTTTGATGAAACTGTGTGCGATGCAATCATCGCAAACGGTGGTGTAAAATAACCGTAAAAAAGGTGCAAAACGTTTGCGATCATGGATGCATCAAACATGGTTCAGATTTTAGTTGCGTGTGTGACGATGGCATATAGATTTAGTTCAACGAACTGTTTGCGATGAGGAGGAACAAAAGAAATGGTTAGCCAGATGAAGGTGTGTGGGATATACATCATACGGTTCACTCGGCTGAACTATTTGTGATTAGGCAACACAAAAGAAACGGTCAGCCAGATCAAGGTGTGTGCGATATACGGCATACGGTTCACTCTGATGAACTGTTTTCGATTAGGCAACGCAACAGAAACGGTTCAACCAGATCAAGGTGTGTGCAATGGAGGGCATACAGTTCATTCCTATAAAATGTTTGTGTTGAGCCAAGAGAACATAAACATTTCACATAAACAAGATGTGTGTAATACGCGACAAACATCTAATTACATAGGTGGCTAATACACACATGACATTTCCACGCACCAAAGTAAACTATTACATGCATAATTAACTAGGATAAATGATCATCTGGTTATCATCTACTTCTTGTACTAACTCTATGTTCCTTCTATGCCAAGTTTCCATTAATTGATGGCATTTTATGAACACGCCACCGTTTCCCGCCATTTCCTCACCGGCTTCTCGCCACCTAGCGATATTGCACATAAACCTAGGCAGTGCAGGACGCACGGAGGCAACAAGCGCAAGCTGTAGCACATCCACCTTTTCCAAGCTTGCCAACCCAGCAAAGCACCGCCTCTGCCATCAACCTCGTCGACAAGGAAAACAAGCAGGCGCCACGGCCCGTCGAGGCTGAGGCGCTCCCCGACAACGCGATGGACGACATCGTGATGCGCATCATTGCCAGGGTTGAGCAGACCCTTGGCGCACGACCCACCAAAGCGCCGCCTCAAACTACGGTCATCACCGGGAGTGGTCCCGATTATTGTCACTTCAGGGTTGCCGAATCATAACACATAGTAGGTGACTATTGACTTGCAAGACAGGATCAAAAACTCACATATATTCATGAAAACATAATAGGTTCAGATCTGAAATCATGGCACTCGGGCCCTAGTGACAAGCATTAAGCATAGCAACATCAATCTTAGAACATAATGGATACTAGGGATGAAACCCTAACAAAACTAACTCGATTACATGGTAAATCTCATCCAACCCATCACCGTACAGCAAGCCTACGATGCGGTTACTCACGCACGGCGGTGAGCATCATGAAATTGGTGATGGAGGATGGTTGACGATGACGATGGCGACGGATTCCCCTCTCCGGAGCCCCGAACGGACTCCAGATCAGCACTCCCGAGGAAGATTAGGGCTTGGCGACAACTCTATATTGTAAAACGCGATGAATCCTCTCTGATTTTTTTCTCCCCGAAAGTGAATATATGGATTTGGGATTGAGGTCAGTGGAGTCCTAGGGGCCCACGAGGCAGGGGGTGCGCCCCAGGGGGGCGCCCTACACCCTCGTGGACAGGGTGTGGGCCCCCTGACGCTGATTCTTTTGCTAGTATTTTTCATTAATTCCAAAACATGTCTCTGTGGATTTTCAGGTCATTTCAAGAACTTTTATTTCTACACAAGAATAACACCACGGCAGTTCTGCTGAAAACAACGTCAGTCCAGGTTAGTTCCATTCAAATCATGCAAGTTAGAGTCCAAAACAAGGGCAAAAGTGTTTGGAAAAGTAGATATGTTGGAGACGTATCAAATCCCCCAAGCTTAAACCTTTGCTTGTCCTCAAGCAATTCAATTGACAAACTGAAAGTGATAAAGAAAAACTTTTACAAACTCTGTTTGATCTTGTTGCAAATATGTAAAGCCAGCATTCAAGTTTTCAGCAAAGATTATGAACTAACCATATTCACAATAACATTTAGGTCTCATGTTTACTCATATCAATGACATAATCAACTAGCGAGCAATAATAATAAATCTTGGATGACAACACTTTCTCAAAACAATCATAACATGATATAACAAGATGGTATCTCGCTAGCCCTTTCTGAGACCGCAAAACATAAATGCAGAGCACCCCTGAAGATCAAGGAATGACTAGACATTGTAATTCATGGTAAAAGAGATCCAGTCATGGTCATACTCAATATAAATTAATAGCAATGCATGCGAATGACAACGGTGCACTCCAACTGGTGTTTTTTAATAAGAGGATGATTACTCAACATAAAAGTAAATAGATAGGCCCTTCCCAGAGGGAAGAAGGGATTTGTAGAGGTGCCAGAGCTCGAGTTTTGAAACAAAGATAAATAATATTTTGAGTGACATACTTTCATTGTCAACATAACAACCAAGAGATCTCGATATCTTCCATGCTACACACATTATAGGTGGTTCCAAAACAGAATGGTAAAGTTTATACTCACCCACCACCAACAAACATCAATCCATGGCTTGTCCGGAACAATGGGTGCCGTCCAACTAACAACAATCCTGGGGGAGTTTTGTTTGCAATTATTTTGAGTTGATTTGAGCATGGGTCTGGGCATCCCGGTTACTGGCCACTTTCTCGTGAATGATGAGTGGAGTCCACTCATCGTGAGAATAACCCACCTAGCATGGAAGATATAGACAACCCTAGTTGATACATGAGCTATTCGAGCATACAAAACGGAATTTCATTTGAAGGTTTAGAGTTTGGCACACCCAAATTTACTTGGAACAGCAGGTAAATACCGCATATACGAAGGTATGGTGGACTCATATGGAATAACTTTGGGGTTTATGGAAGTGGATGCACAAGCAGTATTCCCGCTTAGTACAAGTGAAGGCTAGAAAGAGACTGGGGAGCGACTAACTAGAGAGCGAAAATAGTCATGAACATGCATTAAGATTAATCAACAATGAGTGCAAGCATGAGTAGGATATAAATCACCGTGAACATAAATATCGTGGAGGCTATGTTCACTACAAAAAAAGACACATCCGTGACATTTTGGGCCGAATGATTTTTTTTCTGTCATACATATGACACTTCTATGACGATAATTGTGACAAAACCAGGTATCATCATAGATGTGGTGGGCTCCTACTTCTATGACAAAAAATCATGACAGAAAATGGGCTTTTCGTCCTGGGCAGGCCGGAGACGCAGCTGCATGACATTCTTTGGGCCGTCCATGACAGAAAAAACTGTGGTAGAAGCGAGGGGGAGGAAAATTTCGGGGAGTTCCCTGTTACGGTGCGAGGTTGGGGGCCGAGCGATGCACGTTTCTCTCGTACACGTACGCGCGTGTGTGCGAGGCGTTGGCTCTAACTGAACCCGAGCGAGGCGTTGGGCTCTAACTGAACCCGAGCGATTGCACTGTAGGCTACGCGTTACTAAACCCGAGCGATCATCGATGGCTGTTAACTGAACCCGATCGAGCGATTCCTTCGCTACTGCTGCTAACTGAAGCCGATCGATGGGATGAATAGTGAGTGTTGCGGGGGGGGGGGGGTTTGGATGAACAGTGAGCGATGGCATTGCCTCTGGATGAACAAGACCCCGTGGTGTGGTGGAGGGCTGGATGAACAGTAGACGGTGGAGGGGTGCCCGTGGAGGGGTGGATGAACAGGACCCCGTGGTGTGGAGGGCTGGATGAACAGTAGACGGTGGAGGGGTGGTTGAACATGACCCCGTGGTGTGGAGGGCTGGATGAACATTAGACGGTGGAGGGGTGCCCGTGGAGGGGTGGTTGAACAGGATCCCGTGGTGTCGAGGGCTGGATGAACAGTAGACGGTGGAGGGGTGGTTGAACAGTAGCCGGTGGAGTACCGCACGGTGGAGGCTAGATGAACAGGAGCCCGTGGAGGCTGGAGGAGGTCGACGGTGGAGATGAACAGTATCCCGTGGAGTCCCGTTTTGCGGTACGCCACACCCCTCCCAATGAACAGGACCCCCGTTTCGATCGTAGCGATCCAACACAAGTCTGTTTCCTCTGTTTTGCGGTACGCCACACCCCTCCCGATCAACAGGACCCCCGTTTCGACCGTAGGAGGTCTGTTTCCTCCGTTTTGCGATACGCCAGACCCCTCCCGATGAACAAGATCCCGTTTCGAATGTGGCCGGTCGAACACAAGGCCGTTTCCTCCGGTATGCGGTACGCCAGGCCTCGTTTCCATCGCATGTTCCGTCCAAGCCCTCTCGATGAACACGACGCATTCCGTTGCCTCCCCATGAACACGATGCATTCCGTTGCCTCCCCATGAACACGGCGACAACACCGTTTCTCTGTTTCGACCCAGCCATGTACGCGAGCCCTGGCCGTACGTATGCGCGAGTAGTCGTTCGAGACCCCGCCCGTATGTACACATACGTGGCCGTATTTTATTTATTGCACCCTAGCCGCTGTACGTACGTGTAAATGCTACGTGCGCGCCTCTACTACGACACGTGCGCGCCTCTACTATGACACGTGCATGCCTCTACATCGACCAGTATGTATGTACACGTTTGCGACCAGAATGACAACACTACATACGCTTCGACCAGGTGGGTCCCGACTGTCAGGCACTTCCATGCCTGCGAAGATGTAGCTGGTGGGTCCCAACAGCCAGGGGGCGAATCGTTTTTTTGCCCGGACGCACTTCCTTGCGTGCGAACATGTAGATGGTGGGTCCCAGCAGTCAGGGGGAAACATTTTTTTCGCGAAATACGGTGGCCCATCCAGTGGGTCCCGCTGTCAGGTGGAGGAATAATTATTTTGCACGTAATAAGGAGGCACTTCCTTGCTGCGGCCGTGGACCCAGCTGTCAGCCTCTCCACGTACAGTCCATGTCTGATGGAAGCCGTTCCTTGACCATGTTGACCACGCCGCGCCGAGAGCACCAGGGCGATGGACGATGGCGAGGCCTAGGAAGGGGACGACGCGGAGTCGGGGAAGACGCGGCAGTGGATGCCCACGCGTAGAGGAGTATGAGGGTTCACTGGTTCGCTGCGGTGTGAGGCTGCAATCGCCGTAGAATAACAGGGGGTGTGGGTGAGTAGAGGGATGGCCTGGCCAGTGGTGGGAGTAGTAGGGGGCGGTGAGGCCTCCGCCGCATTGCAGGCGGCCACGGGAGGCAGGAGCACGAGGCACGACCGGCGCTGGTTTGGGCGGCTGGAGCAAGAAGACCAGAGGTTGAAGAAGCACTACGGCCATTGGATGGACATCATACGGCCACTGGAGCTAGAATCATGCATATTGACTAACTTGACAAAGCCCTCCATCCCCGTCAACTTAGTAGGCCCACAAGTCAGCCTCCCACCAAGGTGGGTCCCAGCTAGCAGGGGGTATTCATTTTTTAGCGTAATAAGGAGGCACTTCCTTGCGTGCGAAGATATAGCTGGTGGGTCCGAGCTGTCAGCGGCGGTAACGTTTTTTTCATGAAATACAGAGGCCCTTTCGATGGGTCCCTGATGTCAGGTGGAGGAATCATTATTTTGCCAGTAATAAGGAGGCATTTCCTTGCGTGCAACCGTGGACCCAGCTGTCGGCCTCTCCACGTACAGTCCACTTCAGATGCATGTCGGTCGTTGACCACGTTGACCAGGTCGCGCCGAGAGCACCAGAGCGGTGGACGACGGTGAGGCCTAGGAAGGGAACGACACGGAGGCAGGGAATACTCGGCAGTTGTTTCCCATGCAGAGGGGAGTATGACTGTACGAGGGTTTACTGGTTCGTCTGCCGTCGCCGGAGAATAACAATAGGTGTGGGTGAGTAGAGGGATGGCTAGGCCAGCGATGGGAGTACGGTCGGGCGGTGAGGCCTGCGCGGCAGCAGAGCCGGCCGTGGGGAGGAGGGAGCAGGCAGTCCCGCCGGCGCCTGTTTGAGCGGCTGGAGCAGGAAGAGCAGAGATTGAAGAAGCACGACGGCCGTTGGATGGCCATCCAACAGTCACTGCTTGTGCATCAACCTTTTTTTAGGAAAGCCTCAAATCTGTGGAAAACAGCATACATCCCATCTGCCATTATTTCTAATAATTTACAGCCCATTTGCTAATTATTAATGTTTTTTTAGAGCCCATATTATTTTTGTTAGCATTACAGCCCATATTGTGGCCACAGTTAAAAAATTATACGAAATTTTGCATATTTCGGTGCGGTCCGAGCTGTTTTTAATCCCGGAATTTCGACTCACATTCAAACTGATTTTAAAAATAAATGTATATCAATAGAAAATCCAACAAATTCTCCACGCATAAAAATTAATGTAATTTCAAATCTCGAAATGAAGAAAAGATATTTGAAACTAATTGCCGGTTTGATGTGTTTTAAAAATGTACAGCCCATTTCTCATTACCGATGGGCCATTTTCTCGGCCAGCCGAATGAAAGCTCTCCTCGTCTTGAAAGATTTGCAGCCCAACAGGCCTGACAAAGCGACTTACTTGGCAAATCACAAAAAAACTGGGCTGTGGCCGTGGACCCAGCTGTCAGCCTCTCCAGGTACAGTACTCTTCCAATGGAATGTCGTTGACCAGGTTGACCACGCCGCGCCGAGAACACCAAGGCGGTGGACGACAGCGAGGCCTAGGAAGGGGACGACGCGGAGCCGGGGAAGACGCGGCAGTGGTCCCCATGTGGAGAGGAGTACGAGGGTTCACTGGTTTGGCTGCGGTGTGAGGCTGCCATCGCCGCAGGGCCTGGCTAGCGATGGTAGTAGTATGGGGCGATGAGGCCTCATCGGCAGCACAGCCGGCCACTAGAGGCAGGAGCAGGCCGTCTCCCCGGCACTGGTTTGGGCGGCTGGTGCAAGAAGAGCAGCGATTGAAGAAGCAGCATGACTGTTCGATTCAAATCCAACGGTTACTGCTGCTAGAATCGTTTGTTGACTAAGTTGACAAGCCCTGCGTACGCGTCAACTTAGTAGGCCCACAGGTCAGCCTCCCAACCGGTGCGCCCCAGATGTCAGTGGGAGGAATCATTTTTTTCGCGTAATAAGGAGCAGTTGATTGCGTGCGGCCAGGCTAGCGGAGGGAGTATGGTGGGTCGGGGAAGCCTGTGCGACATCACAGCGGGCCACAAGAGGAGGGAGCAGGCAGTCCCACCGGCGCTAGTTTAGGCGGCTGGAGCAGGAAGATCAGAGATTGAAGAAGCACGTCGGCCGTTGGATGGACATCCAACACTAACTACTGCTAGAATCGTGTGTTCACTGATAAAGCCTTGCGTAAACAAGTCAGCCTCGAAATCTGTGGCGTGTACAATCCATTTGCTATTATTTTTATAATTTTTACTTATTTTCTAATTCATATGGAATTTATTGCAGCCCGTTTTCCATTTTTAGAATTGCTGGACATTTTCTGGTCAGTACCAGGGTCAAAAAATTAACTAAATATGTGGGAAATTTTGAAAATTCGCAAATTTTTGCTGGGGAACGAAATATTCTTAATCCAAAAATTAATAGCCATACTAATTTAAAAATAAATTAGTACTATGTCATGTTAAATCCAATGAAATACGTACAAGGTATCAGTGAAGAACAAAAAGAAAAAAATAAACTTATATCCCATTTGCTATAATTTTTTTGGAATTTTCAAGCCCTTTTGATATTACTTTTAACAGACATTGACCATACTCTTAAGCCAGGCCGGAATGCATCCCTCCTCGTCTTGAAATATTTGCAGCCCAGTAATTCGGAGAAAACAAATAGGCCTAGCTTGGGTATTCTTCAAAAAGAAATACTGGGCTAACTATTTTCCCAAAGAACTGGTACATGAGCATTTAGCTTTATTTATTTATTTACTTATTTATGTTTAGGGGACCATGAGCATGTACCTGGGCCGGATTCATGTGAGAGCCTCCCTTCCATTTAATTATGGGCTTCTGTATTGGGCCTTCATCAGTGGGCTGCATGTTATCAACAAGTGGAAAATGTGTTCCGAGTTTCAAAAAAAATGTGTTCCGTATGATAAATAGTATGCGCTACGTACAGTACGGGGCACTAAAGGATCAAACCGTGCAATGACTTCCAAAACATTGTGTTTGTCATTCTAACAACACATTTATTCAACCAACATAAGAAATATACTACTGATTGTACATTGAAAACAGCAACATCAGCAACCAGGGCTGGGGGTGCAACAGAAGCGGTAAGCAGGCCAGAAGAGTGAAGACGCAGCTCTCTCTTCCAAACCAAACATTAGCCATCATTACAAAAGGGCTACCAAAAAAGAACAAGTGTATGCATCAAACTAAATAAAGATCCTACTACACCAAGTGTACGCATCTAACTAGCTGGCTCAGTTAGACGTTACTATTTATTAAGCTGTGGAGATTGGCTGACGGCTTGAACCAGATGGGTGCCTGACGGGGGAAACTCCAGCCAGCAGGTCGAAGTCTGATACTTGCGACCCTCTCTCCTACTTTGGGCTGCAGAGCGTGGCGGCACATATCAGGGTATGGTGCATGCAGAGACGCATGGTACGCTGTGTACACACAATTTTGCCTGATGAATGAAACCGCGCTGCCATCATGATCCTTGCCGTCGGTTATCTCCTGGTTAATCGGATAATTCAGTCCGACAAACAGAGAGCGTGTACCAAGGCTACTTACCAGCCTCCAGTCAAAAATTCCTGAAGGCCCAGAGAAGCTGGGATCCTGCTCAAAGACCTTGCAGTGACTGTGATTGTATTCCATGAAACAACACGTCCGGTACGTGCGAACGATCATCAATCTTTCGCTGTCATCTGATCAAGCCAGGAACCACCTGCAACTGCCATGCCGCTTTTCTTTGAAAGGTTCTGGGATTAGGAGGGGTAGGGACACTAGGCGGCCTACAACATCATATCAAGTTGGAGTCAAAAAAGGGCTCTTGGTTTAGTCAATCTTAAGAACAGCATGTTATGAGCATGAATATTTTTCAGAAAATGTTGACAATAATATAAGCAAGCCATCATGATATCATAGGAAAGTAGCATATTGCTGTAACAGCCGTTTGTAGCGATGACTGGAGTAGGCCAGCAATACGTCCAGCCATAGAAGGAGTCGACAGCGTAAATGAAGCCCTTGTGTTCAATGGCATCGGAGAACCATGGGGGATGTATGATCTTGCGATGGACGTGCAGATTTATCCACTTACCGCAGTGACCTGTCAGATAGGCGAGACCGGGTTGAAGAACATAGTTAGCCTGAAGTCTTTATAATCCGCAGATCTTGTGGGCACTTGGCAGATTACAATCTTGAGCAAATCAAACTTGGTATCATGTTGGCTACTGTAAGATTCCGAGTATTCTGGGCCGCAGTGCCAAAGCAGTGCAGTGTTAATCGAAGGAAGGGGGATCAATCACCGAGTATAGACCTCCACGAGCATCCAGCTGCCGCGACCGTCGACGAGCACCATCCAAGACGTGTTCATGCCGACCCAGTACATACCGTTAATGTAGTTGAGGCTGACGGGGATCGGATCGCAGTCAAGGGGGTTGATGCTCGCCACCCTACGATCGTTATGCTGCGTGACACGCCGTTTTTGAAGATCAGGAGGCATCAGCAAGCAAGGAGCTGGCTTAAAAAGCTCCAACCTGAGGGCTTTGAGTAAACGGTACAACCCCGACGAGCACGCGGCGAGCGGCATGGTACTGAGATTGTCCACGCGCAAAACAATGAGCTTGATTACCTCTGTAGGGAGCGAATTCCAGCCACTCTTTCGGCGGACGCTGCTCGGTTATGCCATTGTTAGTGCTTGGGTTTCGACGAGGGGGAGGCGCCTTAGAGGGGATGGAAGATTGGATGAGATTACGTGCGGACAAAGATGGAGAAGCGAATATGTGCTACGGGAAGTGGACAGGTGATGATGACTATAGCACGCCGTTTGACTTACGAGACACATACCAGCAGCGTAGGGTCATGTCGATGCCAGACAACTTGCTTGAGAATCACAGTACCGGTACTCCCTAAAATGCTATGCCCTAACTTGCTTGAGTAGAGTAGTAGAGTAGGACTCTGCTCTACTACTAGCATCGGAGGAGTAGTATATTCTAATCTAAAATAGTTACAAACTTCAATGCCTGAGCGTGGAACGACTATGAACCATGCTCAAAGACCGTGTCTACGTGGTGTTTGGACATGGGTGACAACCTCAACGCCAATGGTGCAGCTCCCGTTGCACCATATGTGTTTCTGTCCTTCCTATTCGAAATCGTGGTAAAATTCATGTTTCTACTATGTATCCTACTACTATGCTAGTCCACATGATTAGTTGCGAACAACGACTTCTTCCTCGACCTCGGCAACCTCATCCTCGACGACATGGGTGACAACATCAACACCGGCAACCAGTGAGATATAGGGTGTAGGGAGTCTTTGTATAGATTCCACCATGGACTACATATGGAGCAAAATGAGTGAATCTACACTCTAAAATGTACCTGGATACATCTGTATGTGATCCATAGTGGAAATCTCTACCAAGACTTATATTTTGGAACGGAGGGAGTATGATAGTAGTACAATATGTTCCTTATACTGAAGATGAGCAGGGACATTTGCAGTGTAGAGGTCTATACGGTCGGTTGTGATGGACACTTTGAGCCTCTTCGATTCATAGGATCTTGTAAACATAGGAATAGGATTTGTAGTGGCCTGCCCACTTGAATCCTATAAGAATAGCAAGGAAATGCGGGGAGCTGTGTCGCCTTTGAGAGTTACATTGATATTAACAGTACCGCACCTTCACTTGAAGAGAGCTGGTATCCGAAGCCTTTCTAGCCGTACCGGCAATACTAGCACATATATTCCAGCAAGTTCCACTTTGCTGATTTACTCTGATGCTTAAGGTTTTCCCGTTATATCTACACTATGATCTATGTAGCTACTTTGTGTCGCACTAGCAGCAGTCCACTCTTGAAGCTAAACACTGCAATGACTTACAAAATTGGCACCAAGGCATTGAGTGCCATTCTGGATGCAATGAAACTCATACGATCCCCACCTGTTGATTCTTGTTCAGAATATCATCCTAATGACTATTCTAACCTCGAGGAGTCAAAGGCAGATGGCCTGTCCTGTTCACCCATCAAGGTGCCTATTCTAATTTGGTAATGTTTTATTGATTGCGGGTATCTTGCATATGTTGTCTTGCATTTCTTCTACTTTGTTGCACCGCCATCTGCTTAGTTTACTCATCATATATGTCAAGATGCCATGCCCATCCATTATCCATACATATTCCATCTGTCATCATACCATGTTTTTCCACTCAAATGCTGTTCTTGTGCATCAGACATCAAAAAGGAAGAGGGTGATTGCCAAACGTGAAGGAGCACCAGCAAAGTCCTTGAAAAACATGGTGGTGCCGGAGAAATCAGACAACACCCCACTTATATTGACTGTACAACCAGTGACACAAAACGTAGGACCGACTCCAGCAGACTATACCCATACTTCACTGGCCACACCACTAGCCCCACCACATAGGACCTACACTCCAGCAAAAGGTATACCGATTTCATTTGCCATAGCACCATCTGTACCACAGAAAAATCCCACTCCAGCAAAAAGTACAGCAAGTCCACCGGCCGAAGACCTATCCCAACTACAGAGATGGCCAATTCCTGCAGATTGGAACCCCATTCCATTTATTCCCAGTTTAAAAGACAATGCTTTCAATGTTGTTAGGGACTACATGCATATATTCCCATCATGGGAAGATTATTGTGAAGACAAACACCATTTTCACATCTTCCTGTCCAACTTACGTGTAAGTGCTTTTATTCATGGCTATTATTTTCCTGTTTTCTGCTGATTGAACACATCAATGATTTACATTACATTGTTGTAACTAGGCGAGGGTCAATCTGGATAGTCATGACGAGTAAAGCTTGCTTGTGCTTTTCAAGGAAGCATTGCAGCAGTATCGGTGTTACCTGAGGAAATCACACTTTGATGGCAAGTCTATAAACGAATTCCTGGTGAAGTCTCCTGTTATGCACTGGTCTCGTTCCCAGGATGAGGTACTGTCTATGAAATCACATGACAATTTGAACTTCTACTTTTCCGCATGTGCCTTACGGATCTTTTTTGCAGGAAATCTGCTCGAAGAAGAATTCCAGTTTGACAAGAACGACAGGATATCTCAAATATGCTGCCCGCTGCTTTGCTCTTGTTAGTACCTGTTGTCCTATATCACTGTACTTGCATACATACCTGGTTCATTATGTGACAGCAGTATGCATGGTAGCTTGCTTATCAATTGTTCGCTCCAAATTATCTGATCTGTATGAATGGTTACATTAGTGTAGAATATATCCAATGCCAATGTTTTTTTAGCTCTGCATTGTTCTTGTAAGTACATGCTGTCCTTTATCAGTGTACTTATAATGACAGGTAGTTGTTCATGTACCATCACTCTGCATCTTATTTTCCTTTGCACTCCATTTTCTACACATCAGATCTATATTTACTCTTACCATAAGGTTGGTACTGAAGAAGTTTAGCTGTGCATTGCTCTTGGCTGTACCTTTTGCCTGTACCGCTGCACTTACATTTATAGCTACTTGGTTATGTAGCATCACTCTTCATCTTATCTTAAATATTCTCCATTTTTTCGTATATTATCACATCTATATTTACTCTTAACAAAATGTAGAATAAAGGCAATGCTTTTGAAGAAGATTCTGTGGTAAACTTCTTGAATTGCCCCCCCCCATCAGCATGGACAAGGCCTTTATAGAGCCTGTCTTCACCAATAATGTAAGTTTGTCCATCTCAAGCCTTCAAACTTGTTGTATATATTTGGTTAGGCATGACTGTAACAGCTGTTTATTTTTGGTGTTTGCATCAAATTTCTTGTTTAAAGTTTATTATATGTAGTTCATAAACAAAAGTTCATCCTTTCTCAATTTAAGTTTTCAGTTGTACAACCAAGTTCCTTCTTCATACCATGTAAATTAAACTATACAGAGCAAGTGATCTTCTTTTGCACTGCATGTATGCTTCTGTTCTTCATCTGTAATCCAGTGGTGTGGTAAACCTACCCACTACAGCACAATGTCATATTATGCAATGTCTTAACTATGAAAAATGTCATATCATTCTACTATTATTTAAACCGTCTCTTTATTTGCCATTCTGAAATGGTATAAATTGACATCACACTAACCATTGATACTTATGAGTTCTTGATCTGTAATCTAGTGGTGTCGTGAAGCTGCCAACTCCTTCACAATGTCATTTCCTGCCATGTCTTGACCTGAACAATACCATATTGTGTTAATGCAAATTTAAACCGTGTCACTTTATTCATCAGTAAGAAATGTGATGAATTGTCAGCACTGATACTTTTATGTGCAAAACCTTTCATCTGTCTGCTTGTTTATCTTTCAGAGTGGGGAATATATAAGTGTTGAACAAGCGCAATCTCAGCATCTTGCTCAGCTGCTTGCGCTGCAGCTCCCTAGCAGGGCTAACCTTTCTTGAACTCTATTGAAGTGTTGTTGGTTTTGTATATTATTTTGTCGGCATGTTTATTTGCACTGGTGGCGATCTTTGATGCCCAGTGTATGTAATCTGCTGTCTGCTTGTGCTTTATTATCATAGTGGCGAACTTTGATGCCCAGTGGATGTAATATGCCGTAATTTCTTTATTGTATAGTATAGGTTTTTTCTTATTCACGATGCTGCAGTTATTTTACTGTATATATATCCTGTCTTCGCAGTAAACCGGCCAAACCATAAAATTACGGTACATAATCGGGCCATCATGCAATCACGATGTAGGTTGGGCCTGAAACGTGCCGATCAACTCATGGGCCGGCAGCAGCCCGAAATGAACCTCGTCCCATGATTGTGCAAATCAAATCACGGGCTTTTAACAGGCCGAAAAATTGTCTTGGTCCTTGTTTGGCCCAATCAGATATCGGCTGCGAGCAGGCCGGATGCAAACCAGGCCATAGTTAGGCCCAACTATATGACGGGCTTTTAACAGGCTGAAATTAATATAGGGCCGAAATGTTAAACGGGCCCTTAACAGGCCAAAACTAATATCAGGCCAATTACTAAGTGGGCCTTTTGCAAGTGGGCCCAAAAGCATAGTGTCCAGTTGACGGGCCGAATCTGATATGGGCCATAATTAGGCCCAAAACCTCTTAAAGGGCCGGACCTGATCTGGGCCGTAATTTGGCCCAGAAGGTGGTAGGATTTTAATGGGCCGGATCTCATATGGGCGACTATTAGGCCCGGAGCGTGGCAGGCCATTAATAGACCGTATCAAATATGGGTCGGCATTTGGCGCAAAACATGGCAGCCAGTTAATGGGCCGGCCTACTAGGGTCCTCAAAATCTTGTGGGCCTACAGCTGGGTCGGCCCATTAATGTCAGCGAAATCTCGTGGGCCTTTAGCTGGGCCGGCCCATTATGATCCGCAAGAATTTTGTGGGCCTTTACCTAGGCCGGCCTATTATGGCACACAAAAATCTTGTGGGCCTGTACCTGGGCCGGCCCATTATGGCCCGCGAAATCTTGTGGGCCTTTAGCTGGGCCAGCCCATTATGGTCCGCAAAATCTCATGGGCCTTTAGCTGGGCCGGCCCATTATGGTCCGCAAAATCTTGTGGGCCTTTAGTTGGGCCGGCCCATTTAAACTTGTTGGGCCGTGCCACGTGTCGATGTATCATATGCGCCTTCTGTCTAGTGAGTGGATGACATCTGTCCCGACGATGAGCCGACACGTGTTTCCTCTAGCCAATGATGATTTTACACGTGGAAAATCCCCATTGGCCGGGGCTGTTAACGGGTTATCGGATCCAAAATCCGACCCGATAGCTTAACGGCGTTCCGTTACGGTGGATGCCACGTGTTCGGTCACCCTTGACGAAAGCACTTCTGTGACGCGCGATTTATCGTCATGGAAGTGGACACTTCCTGTTGGAAATATGCCCTAGAGGCAATAATACATTGGTTATTATTATATTTCCTTGTTCATGATAATCGTTTATTATCCATGCTAGAATTGTATTTATAGGAAACTCAGATACATGTGTGGATACATAGACAACACCATGTCCATAGTAAGCCTCTAGTTGACTAGCTCGTTGATCAATAGATGGTTACGGTTTCCTGACCATGGACATTGGATGTCGTTGATAACGGGATCACATCATTAGGAGAATGATGTGATGGACAAGACCCAATCCTAAGCATAGCACTAGATCGTGTAGTTTGTATGCTAAAGCTTTTCTAATGTCAAGTATCATTTCCTTAGACCATGAGATTGTGCAACTCCCGGATATCGTAGGAGTGCTTTGGGTGTGCCAAACGTCACAACGTAACTAGGTGGCTATAAAGGTACATTACAGGTATCTCCGAAAGTGTCTGTTGGGTTGGCACGAATCGAGACTGGGATTTGTCACTCCGTGTAAGCGGAGAGGTATCTCTGGGCCCACTCGGTAGGACATCATCATAATGTGCACAATGTGAACAAGGAGTTGATCACGGGATGATGTGTTACGGAATGAGTAAAGAGACTTGCTGGTAACGAGATTAAACAAGGTATCGGGATACCGACGATCGAATCTCGGGCAAGTATTGTACCGATAGACAAAGGGAATTGCATACGGGATTGATTAAGTCCTTGACATCGTGGTTCATCCGATGAGATCATCGTGGAACATGTGGGAGCCAACATGGGTATCCAGATCCCGCTGCTGGTTATTGACCGGAGAACGTCTCGGTCATGTCTGCATGTCTCCCGAACCCGTAGGGTCTACACACTTAAGGTTCGATGACGCTAGGGTTATAAAGGAAGCTTGTATGTGGTTACCGAATGTTGTTCGGAGTCCTGGATGAGATCCCGGACATCACAAGGAGTTCCGGAATGGTCCGGAGGTAAAGATTTATATATAGGAAGTCCTATTTCGGCCATCGGGACAAGTTTCGGGGTCATCGGTATTGTACCGGGACCACCGGAAGGGTCCCGGGGGCCCACCGGGTGGGGCCACCTATCCTGGAGGGTCCCATGGGCTGAAGTGGGAAGGGATCCAGCCCAAAGTGGGCTGGGGCGCCACTTTCCCCTAGGGCCCATGCGCCTAGTGTGGGGGAAACCCTAAAGGAGGAGTCCTACTAGTGGAAGGCACCCCTAGGTGCCTTGGGGGGGGGGAGGGAAACCTCCCTTGGCCGCCGCCCCTAGGATATTGGATCTCCTAGGCCGGCGCCCCCCTCCCTTGGCCCTCCTATATATTGTGGGGGAAGGAGGGCTCTTGACATATGCCTTTGGTTGCCTCCTTCTCCCTCTCCAACATCTCCTCCTCTCCCGTGGTGCTTGGCGAAGCCCTGCAGGATTGCCACGCTCCTCGATCACCACCACACCGTTGTGCTACTGCTGGATGGAGTCTTCCTCAACCTCTCCCTCTCTCCTTGCTGGATCAAGGCATGGGAGACGTCACCGGGCTGTACGTGTGTTGAACGCGGAGGTGCCATTCGTTCGGCACTTGGTCATCGGTGATTTGGATCACGACGAGTACGACTCCATCAACCCCGTTCACTTGAACGCTTCCGCTTAGCGATCTATAAGGGTATGTAGATGCACTCTCCTTCCCCTCGTTGCTAGTCTCTCCATAGATAGATCTTGGTGACACGTAGGAAAATTTTGAATTTCTGCTACGTTCCCCAACAGTGGTATCAGAGCTAGGTCTATGCGTAGATTCTATGCACGAGTAGAACACAAAGTAGTTGTGGGTGTTGATTTTGTTCAATATGCTTGCCATTACTAGTCTTATCTTGTTTCGACGGTATTGTGGGATGAAGCGGCCCGGACCAACCTTACACGTACTCTTACGTGAGACCGGTTCCACCGACTGACATGCACTAGTTGCATAAGGTGGCTGGCGGGTGTCTGTCTCTCCTACTTTAGTCGGAACGGATTCGATGAAAAGGGTCCTTATGAAGGGTAAATAGCAATTGGCATATCACGTTGTGGTCTTTGCGTAGGTAAGAAATGTTCTTGCTAGAAACCCATAGCAGCCACGTAAAACATGCAAACAACAATTAGAGGACGTCTAACTTGTTTTTGCAGGGTATGCTATGTGATGTGATATGGCCAAAGGATGTGATGAATGATATATGTGATGTATGAGATGATCATGTTCTTGTAATAGGAATCACGACTTGCATATCGATGAGTATGACAACCGGCAGGAGCCATAGGAGTTGTCTTAATTTATTTATGACCTGCGTGTCAACATAAACGTCATGTAATTACTTTACTTTATTGCTAACCGTTAGCTGTAGTAGTAGAAGTAATAGTTGGCGTGACAACTTCAAGAAGACACGATGATGGAGATCATGATGATGGAGATCATGGTGTCATGCCGGTGACGAAGATGATCATGGAGCCCCAAGATGGAGATCAAAGGAGCTATATGATATTGGCCATATCATGTCACTACTATTTGAATGCATGTGATGTTTATCATGTTTATACATCTTATTTGCTTAGAACGACGGTAGTAAATAAGATGATCCCTTACAACAATTTCAAGAAGTGTTCTCCCCTAACTGTGCACCGTTGCTAAAGTTCGTCGTTTTGAAGCACCACGTGATGATCGGGTGTGATAGATCCTTACGTTCACATACAATGGGTGTAAGACAGTTTTACACATGCAAAACACTTAGGGTTAACTTGACGAGCCTAGCATGTGTACAGACATGGCCTCGGAACATAGAAGACCGAAAGGTCGAGCATGAGTCGTATAGAAGATACGATCAACATGAAGATGTTCACCAACGTTGACTAGTCCGTCTCACGTGATGATCGGACACGGCCTAGTTGACTCGGATCATGTAATCACTTAGATGACTAGAGGGATGTCTATCTGAGTGGGAGTTCATAAGATGAACTTAATTATCCTAAACACAGTCAAAAGGATTTTGCAAATTATGTCATAGCTCGCGCTTTAGTTCTAGTGTTTAGATATGTTCCTAGAGAAAATTTAGTTGAAAGTTGATAGTAGCAATTATGCGGACTAGGTCCGTAAACTAGGGATTGTCCTCATTGCTTCATAGAAGGCTTATGTCCTTAATGCACCGCTCAGTGTGCTGAACCTCGAACGTTGTTTGTGGATGTTGCGAACATCTGACATACACGTTTTGATAACTATGTGATAGTTCAGTTAAACGGTTTAGAGTTGAGGCACCAAAGACGTTTTGAAACGTCGCGAAACATATGAGATGTTTCGAGGGCTGAAATTGGGATTTCAGGCTCGTGCCCACGTCAAGAGGTATAAGACCTCCGACAATTTTCTTAGCCTGCAAAATAAGGAGAAAAGCTCAATTATTGAGCTTGTGCTCAGATTGTCTGAGTACAACAATCATTTGAATCGAGTGGGAGTTGATCTTCCAGATGAGATAGTGATGTTTCTCCAAAGTCATTGCCACCAAGCTGCTAGAGCTTTGTGATGAACTATAACATATCAGGGATAGATAAGATGATCCTTGAAATATTCGCGATGTTTGACACCGCGAACGTAGAAATCAAGAAGGAGCATCCATTGTTGAGGGTTGGTGAAACCACTAGTTTCAGGAAGGGCAAGGGCAAGAAGGGATACTTCATGAAACGGCAATTCAGCTACTACTCTAGTGAAGAAACCCAAGGTTGAACCCAAACCCGAGACTAAGTGCTTCTGTAATAAGAGGAACAGCCACTGGAGCAGAATTACCCTAGATACTTGGTAGATGAGAAGGCTGGCAAAGTCGATAGAAGTATATTGGATATACATTGTGTTGATGTGTACTTTACTAGTACTCCTAGTAGCACCAGGGTATTAGATACCGGTTCGGTTGCTAAGTGTTAGTAACTCGACATAAAAGGTACGGAATAAACGGAGACTAGCTAAAAGTGAGCTGACGATATGTGTTGGAAGTGTTTCCAATGTTGATATGATCAAGCATCGCACGCTCCCTCTACCATCAAGATTGGTGTTAAACCTAAATAATTGTTATTTGGTGTTTGCGTTGAGCATAGACATGATTGGATTATGACTATCGCAATACGGTTATTCATTTAAGGAGAATAATGGCTACTCTGTTTATTTGAATAATACCTTCAATGGTCTTACACCTAAAATGAATGGTTTATTGAATCACGATCATAGTGATACACATATTCATGCCAAAAGATAGTAATGATAGTACCACATACTTGTGGCACTGCCATGTAAGTCATATCGGTATAAAACGCATGAAGAAGCTCCATGTTGATGGATCTTTGGACTCACTTGATTTTGAATCACTTGAGACATGCGAACCATGCCTATTGGTATATATGCATGAAGAAACTCCATGCAGATGGATCGTTTAGGCTCACTTGATTTTAATCACTTGAGATATGCAAATCATACCACATGGGCAAGATGACTGAAAGCCTCGGTTTCAGTAAAATGGAAAGCAAATTGTTGGAAATAATACATTTTGATGTGTGTAGTCCAATGAGTGCTGATGCATGTAGTGGATATCGTTATGTTCTTACTTCACAAATGATTTGAGTAGATGTTGAGTATATTTACTTGATGAATCACGAGTCTGAATTATTGAAAGGTTCAAGTAATTTTAGGGTGAAGTTGAAAGATTGTCGTGGCAAGAGGATAAAATATCTATGATATGATCATGGAGATGAATATCTGAATTACGAGTTTGGCACAGAATTGAGACATTGTGGAAATTGTTTCACAACTAATACAGCCTGGAACACCATAGTGTGATGGTGTGTCCGAACATCATAACTGCACCCTATTGGATATGATGCATACCATGATGTCTCTTATCAAATTACCACGATAGTTTATGGGTTAGGCATTAGAGACAACCACATTCACTTTAAAAGGGCACCACGTAATTCCGATGAGATGACACTGTATGAACTATGGTTTAGAGAAACTAAGCTGTCATTTCTTAAAAGTTTGGGCCTGCGACGCTTATGTGAAAAGTTTCAGGTTGATAAGCTCGAACCCAAAGCGGATAAATGCATCTTCATAGGACACCCAAAACAGTTGGGTATACCTCCTGTCTCAGATCCGAAAGCAATAAGGGATTGTTTCTAGAATCGGGTCCTTTCTCGAGGAAAAGTTTCTCTCGAAAGAATTGAGTGGGAGGATGGTGGAGACTTGATGAGGTTATTGAACCGTCCCTCCAACTAGTGTGTGGCAGGGCACAGGAAGTTGTTCCTGTGGTACCTACACCAATTGAAGTGGAAGCTTATGATAGTGATCATGAAACTTCAGATCAAGTCACTACCAAACCTCGTAGGATGACAAGGATGCGTACTACTTCAGAGTGGTACGCAATCCTGTCTTGGAAGTCATGTTGCTAGACAACAATGAACCTACGAGCTATGGAGAAGCGTTAGCGGGCCCGGATTCCGATAAATGGCTCGAGGCCATTAAATCCGAGAGAGGATTCATGTATGAAAACAAAGTGTAGACTTTGGCAGAACAGCTCGTTGGTCGTAAGGCTGTTGAGTACAGATGGATTTTAAAAGGAAGACGGACAACGATGGTAAATGTCACCATTAAGAAAGCTTGACTTGTTGTTAAGAAGTTTCCCGACAAGTTCAAGGAGTTGACTACGATGAGACTTTCTCACTCGTAGCGATGCTAAGAGTCTGTTGGAATTATATTAGCGATTACTGCATTATTTATGAAATCTTGCAGATAGGATGTCAAAACATTATTTCCTCGACGATTTTCTTGAGGAAAGGTTATATGTGATAAAACCAGAAGTTTTTGACAATCCTGAAAGATGCTAACAAGTATGCAAAGCTCCAGCAATCCTTCTAAGGACTGGAATAAGCATCTCGGAATTGGAATGTACGCTTTGATGAGATGATCAAAGATTTTAGGTATGTACAAAGTTTATGAGAAACTTGTATTTCCAAAGAAGTGAGTGGGAGCACTATAGAATTTCTGATGAGTATATGTTGTTGACTATTGTTGATCAGAAATGATGTAGACTTTCTGGAAGGCATATAGGCTTATTTGAAAAGTGTTTTTCAATGGAAAGCCTGGATTAAGCTACTTGAACATTGAGCATCAAGATCTATATGGATAGATCAAAACGCTTAATGGTACTTTCAAATGAGCACATACCTTGACATGATCTTGAAGGTGTTCAAGATGGACCAGTCAAAGAAGGAGTTCTTGCCTGAGTTGTAAGGTATGAACTTAAGACTTAAAGCTCGACCATGACAGAATAGAGAGAAAGGACGAAGGTCGTCCCCTATGCTTAAGACGTAGGCTCTACAGTATGCTATGCTGTGTACCGCACCTGAAATGTGCCTTGCCATGAGTCAGTCAAGGGGTACAAGAGTGATCCAAGAATGGATCACAGGACAACGGTCAAAGTTATCCTTAGTAACTAGTGTACTAAGGATTTTTTCTCGATTATGGAGGTGGTAAAAGAGTTCATCGTAAAGGGTTACGTCGATGCAAGCTTAACACCTATCCGGATAGCTCTGAGTAGAGATACCGAATACGTATAATGGAGCAACAATTTAGAATAGCTCCAAGTAGAACAGTTATTTGGAATAGCTCCAAATAGAGCGTGGTAGCTACATCTAGGAGATGACATAGAGATTTGTAAAGCACACACGGATCTGAAAGGTTCAGACCCGTTGACTAAAACCTCTCTCACAAGCAACATGATCAAACCTAGAACTCATTGAGTGTTAATCACATAGTGATGTGAACTAGACTACTGACTCTAGTAAACTCTTGGGTGTTAGTCACATGGCGATGTGACCTGTGAGTGTTAATCACATGGTGATGTGAACTAGATTATTGACTCTAGTGCAAGTGGGAGACAGTTGGAAATATGCTCTAGAGGCAATAATAAATTGGTTATTATTATATTTCCTTGTTCATGATAATCGTTTATTATCCATGCTAGAATTGTATTGATAGGAAACTCAGATACATGTGTGGATACATAGACAACACCATGTCCCTAGTAAGCCTCTAGTTGACTAGCTCGTTGATCAATAGATGGTTACGGTTTCCTGACCATGGACATTGGATGTCGTTGATAACGGGATCACATCATTAGGAGAATGATGTGATGGACAAGACCCAATCCTAAGCATAGCACTAGATCGTGTAGTTCGTATGCTAAAGCTTTTCTAATGTCAAGTATCATTTCCTTAGACCATGATATTGTGCAACTCCCGGATACCGTAGGAGTGCTTTGGGTGTGCCAAACATCACAATGTAACTGGGTGGCTATAAAGGTACATTACAGGTATCTCCGAAAGTGTCTGTTGGGTTGGCACGAATCGAGACTGGGATTTGTCACTCCGTGTAAGCGGAGAGGTATCTCTGGGCCCACTCGGTAGGACATCATCATAATGTGCACAATGTGATCAAGGAGTTGATCACGGGATGATGTGTTACGGAATGAGTAAAGAGACTTGCCAGTAACGAGATTGAACAAGGTATCGGGATACCGACGATCAAATCTCGGGCAAGTATCGTACCGATAGACAAAGGGAATTGCATACGGGATTGATTAAGTCCTTGACATCATGGTTCATCCGATGAGATCATCGTGGAACATGTGGGAGCCAACATGGGTATCCAGATCCCGCTGTTGGTTATTGACCAGAGAACGTCTCGGTCATGTCTGCATGTCTCCCGAACCCGTAGGGTCTACACACTTAAGGTTCGATGACGCTAGGGTTATAAAGGAAGCTTGTATGTGGTTACTGAATGTTGTTCGGAGTCCCGGATGAGATCCCGGACGTCACGAGGAGTTCCGGAATGGTCCGGAGGTAAAGATTTATATATAGGAAGTCCTATTTCGGCCATCGGGACAAGTTTCGGGGTCATCGATATTGTACCGGGACCACTGGAAGGGTCCCGGGGGCCCACCGGCTGGGGCCACCTATCCCGGAGGGTCCCATGGGCTGAAGTGGGAAGGGATCCAGCCCAAAGTGGGCTGGGGCGCCACTTTCCCCTAGAGCCCATGCGCCTAGTGTGGGGGAAACCCTAAAGGAGGAGTCCTACTAGTGGAAGGCACCCCTAGGTGCCTTGGGGGGGGGGAGGGAAACCTCCCTTGGCCGCCGCCCCTAGGAGATTGGATCTCCTAGGCCGGCCCCCCCTCCCTTGGCCCTCCTATATATAGTGGGGGAAGGAGGGCTCTTGACATATGCCTTTGGTTGCCTCCTTCTCCCTCTCCAACATCTCCTCCTCTCCCGTGGTGCTTGGCGAAGCCCTGCAGGATTGCCACGCTCCTCCATCACCACCACACCATTGTGCTGCTGCTGGATGGAGTCTTCCTCAACCTCTCCATCTCTCCTTGCTGGATCAAGGCGTGGGAGACGTCACCAGGCTGTACGTGTGTTGAACGCGGAGGTGCCGTCCGTTCGGCACTTGGTCATCGGTGATTTGGATCACGACGAGTACGACTTGATCAACCCCGTTCACTTGAACGCTTCCGCTTAGCGATCTATAAGGGTATGTAGATGCACTCTCCTTCCCCTCATTGCTAGTCTCTCCATAGATAGATCTTGGTGACACGTAGGAAAATTTTGAATTTCTGCTACGTTCCCCAACACTTCCGTGATGATAATTTTGGTAATGTCATGGAACACTTCTACGACAGCACAAGTATGAGTATCTTGATTCTGTCATAAATTTGTCATGGATGTACATGCATGACAAAAACAGCGACCTATTGTGACAAACACGTATCATCACGGAAGTGTATTTTTTTGTAGTGGTTGATTTTGTTTCAACTACATGCGTGAACATGTGCCATGTCAAGCCACTTGAATCGTTCAAAGGAGGATACCACCCTATCATACCACATCAAAACCATTTTAATAGCATGTTGGCACGCAAGGTAAACCATTATAAACTCCTAGCTAATTAAGCATGGCATGGGCAACTATAATCTCTAATTGTCATTGCAAACATGTTTCATTCATAATAGGCTGAATCAGGAATGATGAACTAATCATATTTACAAAAACAAGGTAGGTCGAGTTCATACCAGCTTCTCTCATCTCACTCAGTCCATCATATATCATCATTATTGCCTTTCACTCGCACGACCGAACGGTGTGGATAATAATAATAGTGCACGTGCATTGGACTAAGCTAGAATCTGCAAGCATTTTATACAAGGGAGAAGACAAGGTAATATGGGTTCTTGGTTAAATCAACAATAATGCATATGAGAGCCACCCAACATTTTCATCATGGTCTTCTCCTCTCGACCCCCAAGGAATAAGAAAAAAATAAAACTATTTACACGGGAAAGTTCCCAACAAGCAAAAGAAGAACGAGAAATCTTTTGGGGTTTTCTTTTAATTACTACTACTACAGGCATGGAAAGTAAACTAGCTAAAAGCTACAACTATTTTTTTTGTTTTTCTTAAGGTTTTTCAAACACACAAGAAGAAGGCTTAGAAAAGAAAATAAACTAGCATGGATAGTACAATGAAAAAGTATGAGCACGAACAACTAGAATGAGTGTCTGAACATAAATGTAATGTCGGTGAGAAATACATACTCCCCCAAGCTTAGGCTTTTGGCCTAAGTTGGTCTATGGCCACTGCTGGCCTGGCGGATATCCAAAGTCGTAGCTGGGGTTGTACTGACACTACTAGGAAAAGGGCTATAGATGGAATTGACACTAATGGCGCACCAGACATGTGGTGCGCCATTACTATATACTAATGGCGCACCATGTGTTGGTACGCCATTAGTGTCCAAATACTAATGGCGCACCACATCCACGGTGCGCCATTAGTAATTTTTTTTAATTTTCTTCAAAACTACTAATGGCGCACCGTGGGAGTGGTGCGCCATTACTAGTTGAACTAGTAATGGCACACCACATCCACGGTGCGCCATTAGTAAATTTTTTTTTTGAAATTTTTTAATTTTTTTTTCAAAACTACTAATGGCGCACCGTGGCATGGTGCGCCATTACTAGTTGAACTAGTAATGGCGCACCATGCCACGGTGCACCATTAGTACCTTGGCCACCACTTCCACCGAATGCACCCCCCCGGTGGATCGCCTTTTCAGTTAAAAAAAAGAAAATGATGAAAATGTCAAAAAAATGAAAGAAAATAAGTTTCCCATGTGATATGTGGTCTAGTTGTTGGGAAAATTTGAAAATATGAATTTCGACTTCATTTGCAAAATCTCTCGAGAATTTGTAAAAATGGGCATAACTTTTGCATACTAACTCGGATGAAAAAGTTTTTTATATGCAAAATCATCTACTCGAAAAGTTACATCCAAATTTAACTGGGGGGAACCCTGTTAAACATTTTCAAAATCCTCAAAAACCTAACAAAAAAAAGATACGGGGCTTTTAAGATCTGGAGGTAAAAAAATTCAAAAAAAATTCAAATTTACTAATGGCGCACCAGCCCATGGTGCGCCATTAGTATCTTCCCGCCTTCAAAATTCAAAATAAGTCAACAAAATAAAAAAAAAGTTACTAATGGCGCACCTACCCACTGTGCGCCATTAGTATCTTCCCGCCTTCAAAATTCAAAATAAGTCAAAAAAATAAAAAAAGAGTTACTAATGGCGCACCTGCCCACGGTGCGCCATTAGTATCTTCCCGCCTTCAAAATTCAAAATAAAAAAAATAAAAAAATAGTAATGGCGCACCTGGCCACGGTGCGCCATTACTATGTCGTATACATGGCTGGGCGCACCTCCTCCACTCCACCTCTCCTCCATTCCATCTCCTCCTCTCCTCTCCTCCACTACATCTCCTCCTCTCCTCCACTCCATCTCCTCCTCTCCTCCACTCCATCTCCTCCTCTCCGGCGACCTCCTTCTCCTCTCCGGCGACCTCCTCCTCCTCCTCTCCGGCGACCTCCTTCTCCTCTCCGGCGACCTCCTCCTCCTCCTCTCCGGCGACCTCTTCCTCCTCCTCTCCTGCGACCTCCTCCTCTCCGGCGACCTCCTCCTCTCCGGGAACCTCCTCCTCCCTCCTCTCCTCCCCTCCCCTCACGGTTTCTCCTCCCTCCTCTCCGGTGAGCTCCTCCTCCCTCCCCTCCTCCCATTCCCTCACGGTTTCTCCTTCCTCCTCTCCGATGCTTCGGTGAACTCCTCTCCGGCGACCTCCTCCTCCTCTCCGGCGATGTAGGCGAGCGCCTCTCCGGTGACCTCCTCCTCCTCTCCGGGGAACTCCTCTCCGGCAAAAGAACACGGCAAAAGAACGTACAAGATCCAAAAACAGGAACAAAATTTGAAATAATATCGTGCCAAAAAACGAGCAAAAAAACTAGCAAAAAATGGGCAAAAAAATCACGATCCAGATCCAAATTCAAAATTCAAAAATAGTAATGGCGCACGATGGGGGTTAGACGGTGCGCCACTACTATTTTCCCGCCTTCAAAATTCAAAAATACTAATGGCGCACCGTGGCCTATACTAAGGGCGCACCAGTGGCCTATACTAATGGCGCACTAGTGGTGCGCCATTAGTATACCAGATACTAATGGCGCACCAGTGGTGCGCCATTAGTAAAAATTACTAATGCGTGCTAGTAATGGCGCACCAGTGATGCGCCATTAGTAGGCAAAACTGGTGCGCCATTAGTAGGCCTTTTCCTAGTAGTGTGAGATGCAGCAGCTATTGCCTGAAGAGCCGCAGCTTGGAGGCGAGCTGCCTCCATCCTCCTCTCATACTCGTTTGCTTCCTCCCTGGTTATAACATATCTCCTTTTTTCCTGAAAGTTAAAGAAAGTAGGAGCAGGGTGAGGGAGTCCTGGATTACGGGGTCCTCGGGCGTCCAGGCTATGTGACATGGGCCGAACTGATGGGCCGTGAAGATACAAGATGGAAGGCTTTTCCCCGTGTCTGGATGGGAGTCTCCTTGGCGTGGAAGGCAAGCTTGGCGTGCAGATATGAAGATTCCTTTCTCTGTAAACTGACTCTGTACAATCTTAGCCCCCTCCGGTGTCTATATAACCCGGAGGGTTTAGTCTGTAGAGGCAATCATAATCATATAGGCTAGACATCTTTTATGATTGTGAGCACTCATTAAAATATGACATGCTAAAAAGTTGATGTTGGACAAAGAAGACAATGTGATGGGTTATGTTTTCTTACATTTGAAATAAATTATATTGTCATGGATCATCCAACATGTTGAGCTTGCCTTTCCCTCTCATGCTAGCAAAATTATTTGCACCAAGTAGAGATACTACTTGTGCTTCCAAATATCCTTAAACCAAGTTTTGCCATGAGAGTCCACCATATCTACCTATCGATTGAGTAAGATCCTTCAAGTAAGTTGTCATTGTTGCAAGCAATAAAAATTGCTCTCTAAATATGTATGATTTATTAGTGTGGAGAAAATAAGCTTTATACGATCTTGTGATGTGAAATAAATAAATGCGACAGACTGTATAATAAAGGTCCATATCACAAGTGGCAATATAAAGTGATGTTCTTTTGCATTAAGGTTTCGTGCATCCAACCATAAAAGCGCATGGCAACCTCTGCTTCCCTCTGCGAAGGACCTATGTTTTATTCTTGTCTTATACCTTATACAAGAGTCATGATGATCTTCACCTTTCCTTTTTACATTTTATCCTTTGGCAAGCACAATGTGTTGGAAAGATCCTAATATATATAGCTAATTGGATGTAAGTTATCATGAACTATTATTGTTGACATTACCCTTGAGGTAAAAGGTTGGGCGGCAAAACTATAAGCCCCTATCTTTCTCTATGTCCGATTAAAACTTCATACCCATAAGTATTGCGTGAGTGTTAGCAACTGTGAAAGACTAAATGATAGTTGAGTATGTGGACTTGCTGAAAAGCTCTTATATTGACTCTTTTTGATGTTATGATAAATTGCAATTGCTTCAATGACTGAGATTATAGTTTGTTAGTTTTCGATGAAGTTTTTGATTCATACTTGAAATTGTGAATGAATTGTTACTTTAGCATAAGAAACCATATGCCAATATGTATATATGTTGCTGTTATAAGAATGATCATGATGCCCTCATGTCCGTATTTTATTTTATCGACACCTCTATCTCTAAACATGTGGACATATTTTTCGATATCGGCTTCTGCTTGAGGACAAGCGAGGTCTAAGCTTGGGGGAGTTGATACGTCCATTTTGCATCATGCTTTTATATTGATATTTGTTGCATTATGGGCTGTTACTACACATTATATATGTCACAATACTTATGCCTTTTCTCTCTTATTTTACAAGGTTTACATGAAGAGGGAGAATGCCGGCAGCTGGAATTCTGGGCTGGAAAAGGAGCAAATATTAGAGACTTATTCTGCACAACTCCAAAAGTCCTGAAACTTCATGGGAGCATGTTTTGGAATATATGAAAAATACTGGCGAAAGAATTAACCAGAGGGGGCCCACACCCTAGCCACGAGGGTGGGGGGCGCGCCCCGTGTCTCGTGGGCCCCCCTGGCAGGCCTCCGGTGCCCATCTTTTGCTATATGAAGTCTTTCGTCTGAGTAAAAATCATAAGAAAGCTTTCGGGACGAAACACCGCCGCCACGAGGTGGAACCTTGGCGGAACCAATCTAGGGCTCCGGCAGAGCTGTTCTGCTGGGGAAACATCCCTTCGGGAGGGGGAAATCATCACCATCATCATCACCATCGATCCTCTCAGTGGGAGGGGGTCAATCTCCATCAACATCTTCACCAGCATCGTCTCATCTCAAAACCCTAGTTCATCTCTTGTATCCAATCTTTGTCCCAAAACCTCAGATTGGTACCTGTGGGTTGCTACACTGGTAGAAAACGAGGCTTCCATACGCCCCCATTAGTCCCCAAAACAATCGAACCGCGACCAAAGGGGTCTTTAGTCGCGGTTCGGGAGAAGACCCGCGACCAACTACCTGGGCCCAGCGCGCTCGGTCGACAGCTGGCGGACGGGAGGGGCTTTAGTCCCGGTTGGCGTGGCCAACCGGGACTAAAGGTCCCAGAAGGCCTTTAGTCGCGGTTGGCCAGGCCAACCGGGACTAAAGCCCATCCAGCTGGCGGACGGGAGGGGCTTTAGTCCCGGTTGGCCTGGCCAACCGCGACTAAAGGCCCATCCCTATATATACTCAGCTCACTTCACTTCACTCGGCTCACTTCACAATTTTCAGAAGGTGGTGGTGGGTTTGCTTTTGGTTTCTCCTATGCACACAAGGTGTTTGATGAAATGCCCGAGAGCCTGAAACAAGCCACATTTGAGCTTTCTCATTTATTTTTCCTCCGCGATCGCGGTTAGCAACTCGAACCTTTCATGTGTCATTGATAAAATACGCATGTGTGTAGTTCATTGTTTAATTTGTATTATTTCTAGCTAGTTAGTTTAACAAATGCATGATGGTTAATTATATACTTTATATAATAATAATGCAGATGAATCGGCAATGGATGTACGGTTCCCGACTCTCCGGCGAGTTCACTACGGGTTTGAAAGATTTCCTCGTAGTGGCAAATGCGAACAAGCAGCAAGGTTTTATTATCTGTCCATGTGCTGTCTGTAAGAATGAGAAGGGTTACTCCTCCTCAAGAAGAGTTCACATGGACCTGCTTAAGCATGGTTTCATGCCAAGCTATTATTGTTGGACCAAGCATGGAGAAAGAGGGGTTAGAATGGAAGAAGATGAAGAAGGGGATGATATCGATGACAACTATCGTGATCTTTTCGGTGATACTTTCATGGAGGATGATGCTGAAGGTGTGGAAGGGTTAGGTGAAGGTGAAGAAGAGGCACATGATGAGCCCGCTGATGATCTTGGTCGGACCATTGCCGATGCACGGAGACGCTGCGAAACTGACAAGGAGAGGGAGAATTTGGATCGCATGTTAGAGGATCACAAAAAGTCGTTGTATCCAGGATGCGATAATAGTCTGAAAAAGCTGGGCTGCACACTGGATTTGCTAAAATGGAAGGCACAGGAAGGTGTAGGTGACTCATCATTTGAAAATTTGCTGAAAATATTGAAGAATATGTTGCCGAAGAATAATGAGTTGCCCGCCAGTACGTACGAAGCAAAGAAGGTTGTCTGCCCTCTAGGTTTAGAGGTTCAGAAGATACATGCATGCATTAATGACTGCATCCTCTACCGCGGTGAATACGAGAATTTGAATGAATGCCCTGTATGCACTGCATTGCGTTATAAGATCAGAGGCGATGACCCTGCTGACGATGTTGAGGGCGAGAAACCCAGGAAGAGGGTTCCCGCCAAGGTGATGTGGTATGCTCCTATAATACCACGGGTGAAACGTCTGTTCATGAACGAAAAGCATGCCAAGTTGTTGCGATGGCACAAAGAGGACCGTTTGTCCGACGGGCAGTCGAGACACACCGCTGATGGAACGCAATGGAGAAAGATCGACAGAGTTTTCAAAGATTTTGCAGCTGACGCAAGGAACTTAAGATTTGGTCTAAATACTGATGGCATTAATCCTTTTGGCGAGCAGAGCTCCAACCATAGCACCTGGCCCGTGACTCTATGCATCTACAACCTTCCTCCTTGGTTGTGCATGAAGCGGAAGTTCATTATGATGCCAATTCTCATCCAAGGCCCTAAGCAACCCGGTAACGACATCGATGTGTACCTAAGGCCATTAGTTGAAGAACTTTTACAGTTGTGGGCGAAACCTGGTGTACGTGTCTGGGATGAGCACAAAGGAGAGGAATTTGACCTACGAGCGTTGCTTTTTGTAACCATCAATGATTGGCCTGCTCTCAGTAACCTTTCGGGACAGAAAAATAAGGGATACAATGCATGCACGCACTGCTTACATGAGACTGAAAGTGTACATTTGGTTAATTGTAAGAAGAACGTGTACCTGGGTCATCGTCGATTTCTTCCCCGAAATCATAACGTAAGAAAGAAAGGCAAGCATTTCAACGGGAAGGCAGATCACCGGCCGAAGCCTGCGGAACGTACTGGTGCTGAGATATTTGATATGGTCAAGGATTTGAAAGTCATCTTTGGAAAGGGTCCTGCCGGACAATCAGTTCCGCGGGGAGTTGACGGGCACGCACCCATGTGGAAGAAGAAATCTATATTTTGGGAGCTAGAATATTGGAAAGTCCTAGATGTCCGCTCTGCAATCGACGTGATGCATGTTACGAAGAATATTTGCGTGAACCTGCTAAGCTTCTTGGGCGTGTATGGGAAGACAAATGATACAAAGGAAGCACGGCAGGACCAGCAACTTTTGAAAGACCCAGATGACCGGCATCCGGAATGGTTTCAAGGTCGTGCCAGCTACGCTCTTACCAAAGAAGAGAAGGTCATTTTTTTGAATGCCTGAGCAGTATGAAGGTCCCGTCTGGCTTCTCGTCGAATATAAAGGGAATAATAAACATGCCGGAGAAAAAGTTCCAAAACCTGAAGTCTCACGACTGCCACGTGATTATGACGCAATTGCTTCCGATTGCTTTGGGGGGGCTCCTACCGGAAAATGTTCGAGTAGCCATTGTGAAGCTATGTGCATTCCTCAATGCAATCTCTCAGAAGGTAATCAATCCAGAAGATCTACCACGGTTACAGAACGATGTGGTCCAATGCCTTGTCAGTTTCGAGTTGGTGTTCCCACCATCCTTCTTCAATATTATGACGCACCTCCTGGTCCACCTAGTCGAAGAGATTTCCATTCTCGGTCCTGTATTTCTACACAATATGTTCCCCTTTGAGAGGTTCATGGGAGTATTAAAGAAATATGTTCGTAACCGTGCTAGGCCAGAAGGAAGCATCTCCAAGGGCCATCAAAATGAGGAGGTAATTGAGTTCTGTATTGACTATGTTCCTGACCTTAAGCCGATTGGTATTCCTCAATCGCGGCACGAGGGGAGACTAAGTGGAAAAGGCAAGATCGGAAGGGATACCACGATATGTATGGACGGTCATTCTATGACTGAAGCACACCACACAGTTCTGCAAAATTCCAGCTTGGTGGCTCCGTACTTCGAGCAATACAAGAATATTTTACGCTCGGACAACCCGGGGAAGCCTGAATCCTGGATTAGAAAGGCCCACATGGAGACTTTCGGCAGTTGGTTGCGAAAACATTTAATGAATGACAATGATGTTGGAGATCAGCTGTACATGTTGGCCAAGAAACCAACTTCGACTATAACGACTTTCCAAGGGTACGAGATAAATGGGAATACATTTTACACCATCGCCCAAGATAAAAAGAGCACCAACCAAAACAGTGGTGTCCGCTTTGATGCAGCAACCGAGAATGGGCAAAAGGTCACATATTATGGTTACATAGAGGAGATATGGGAACTTGACTATGGACCCTCCTTTAAGGTCCCTTTGTTCCGGTGCAAATGGTTCAAGCTAACAGGAGGTGGGGTAAAGGTGGACGAGCAATACGGAATGACAATGGTGGATTTCAACAATCTTGGTTACCTTGACGAACCATTCGTCCTTGCCAAAGATGTCGCTCAGGTTTTTTATTTGAAGGACATGAGTAGCAAACCGAGGAAACGGAAAGATAAGAAAATGATCAGTACATCATGCGATGATCCAAAGCGCCACATTGTTCTTTCAGGGAAAAGAAACATCATGGGAGTGGAGGACAAGACAGACATGTCAGAAGATTATAATATGTTTGGTGAAATTCCGCCCTTCAAAGTGAACACTGACCCAAGCATTAAGTTAAATGATGAGGATGCTCCATGGATACGGCACAATCGTAAGCAAGCAGGGACGTACAAGGGAAGAAAAAAATGAAAACCAAATAAAAACCAAATGAAAACCAAAAGAAAGAAGAAAGAAAAAGGAAGAAGAAAAAAAGAAGAAGAAAGGAAGAAGAAAGGAAGAAGAAGAAAGAAAGTAAAAAGAAAAAGGAAAGAAGAAGAAAGAAAGAATAGAAAGGAAGAAGAAGAAAGGAAGAAGAAGAAAGAAAGAAGAAGAAAGAAAGAAGAAGAAGAAGAAAGAAAGAAAAAAGAAAAAGGAAGAAGAAGAAAGAAAGAAGAAAGGAAGAAGAAGAAAGGAAGAAGAAGAAAGAAAGAAGAAGAAAGGAAAAAGGAAGAAGAAAAAACTCAAGAAAAACAAAAGAAAACAAAAAAACAGAAGAAAAACAAAGGAAGAAGAAAAAAACAAAAGAAAACAAAAAAACAAACAAAAGAAAAAAACAATAAAAAGGAGGAAGAAGAAAAGAAAGAAGAAAAAAAGGAAGAAGAAAAAACAAGAAAGAAAAAGGAAGAAGAAAAAAATGAAAACCAAATAAAAACCAAATGAAAACCAAAAGAAAGAAGAAAGAAAAAGGAAGAAGAAAAAAAGAAGAAGAAAGGAAGAAGAAAGGAAGAAGAAGAAAGAAAGTAAAAAGAAAAAGGAAAGAAGAAGAAAGAAACAATAGAAAGGAAGAAGAAGAAAGGAAGAAGAAGAAAGAAAGAAGAAGAAAGAAAGAAGACAGAAAGAAAAAAGAAAAAGGAAGAAGAAGAAAGAAAGAAGAAAGGAAGAAGAAGAAAGAAAGAAGAAGAAAGGAACAAGAAGAAAGAAAGAAGAAGAAAGGAAAAAGGAAGAAGAAAAAACTCAAGAAAAACAAAAGAAAACAAAAAAACAGAAGAAAAACAAAGGAAGAAGAAAAAAACAAAAGAAAACAAAAAAACAAAATAATATAAACTTTAATAAAATAAAATAATTATCATAAAGTAAAATAAATAAGTAATTATCATAAAGTAAAAATAAATAAGTAATTAGAAACAAAATAAAATAAAATAAATAAGTTTTTTGTTGTAAGTAGAAACAAAACAAAATAAATAAAGCAAAAATGAAAACAAAAAACAGGCAAAAAATAAAGAATATGCCACCTACTGGGCCACCACGGCCTGAATACGACTAGAAACCCATTAATGGGCCAGGATTCAGGCCCGCAGAAGGCCCAGTAGGCCCACAGGCACATAGTATAGGCCCGTAAGCCTGCATTCGAGAGGAGCTCGAAGTGGTGAGTGCAGCCGCGCTTATAAACCACTGTCGAAGCCTCTCGGCTAGCGAGGTGGGACTAAACATCCCACCGCACCGCGCCAGTTTAGCACAGACCCTTTAGTCCCGGCTGGGGAGGCCCTTTAGTCGCGGTTGTTGTCCCCAACCGCGACTAAAGGGTCTTTCTGCGCGGGAAAGGAAGCGGCGCCAAAACCCTTTAGTCCCGGCTGGGGAGAGGGACCGCGACTAAAGGGTACCCTTTAGTCGCAGTTGGGGAGGGGGACCGCGACTAAAGGGTACCTTTAGTCGCGGTCCCCCTCCCCAACTGCGACTAAAGGTGCGTCTATATATACTGCACTTAGCCGATCTCCTCTGTCTCCCCAACGCCGATCGACGCCGACGCCGAAGCCCTGCCCCGACGCCGACGCCAACGCCGAAGCCCTGCCCCGACGCCGACGCTGAAGCCCTGCCCCGACGCCGATGCCGAAGCCCTGCGCGCCGCCGCCCCCGTCCCCAGTGAGCGCCGCCTCCGCCCATGCCTGCCCTTGCTCGCCGCCCTTGCCCGCCGCCCTGCCGCCCGCCGCCCGACGCCCTGCCGCCCGCCGCCCGACGCCCTCCGCCCGCCGCCCGACGCCCTGCCGCCCTCCGCCCGCCGCCCGCCGCCCTGCCTGCCGTCCTCCGCAGGAAGAAAGGAAGAAGAAGAAAGGAAGAAGAAGAAAGAAAGAAGAAGAAAGAAAGAAGAAGAAAGAAAGAAAAAAGAAAAAGGAAGAAGAAAAGAAAGAAGAAAAAAGGAAGAAGAAAAAACAAGAAAGAAAAAGGAAGAAGAAAAAAATGAAAACCAAATAAAAACCAAATGAAAACCAAAAGAAAGAAGAAAGAAAAAGGAAGAAGAAAAAAGAAGAAGAAAGGAAGAAGAAAGGAAGAAGAAAGGAAGAAGAAGAAAGAAAGTAAAAAGAAAAAGGAAAGAAGAAGAAAGAAAGAATAGAAAGGAAGAAGAAGAAAGGAAGAAGAAGAAAGAAAGAAGAAGAAAGAAAGAAGAAGAAATAAAGAAAAAAGAAAAAGGAAGAAGAAGAAAGAAAGAAGAAAGGAAGAAGAAGAAAGGAAGAAGAAGAAAGAAAGAAGAAGAAAGGAAAAAGGAAGAAGAAGAAAGGAAGAAGAAGAAAGAGGAAGAAGAAAGGAAGAAGAAGAAAAAAAGAATTTTTACTTAAAGAATCTTAATTTTTTAATTCCTCCTCCTCTATGTCCCCTTAATCTTATTTTTTAATTCCTTTATACTTAAAGAATTTTACTACATGCAGGAGTGACATATGGCGGACGACAGAACCGAGCCGCTTAGGGATCCGGAGGCTGAACGTTATTTAATGGACATCATCAACAACGAGATTCCTTATGTGCCGGGCTCAGAATATGAGCAACAAGAGGATGTAGTCTCTTCTTATATGAACCTTGACGGTGACGATGATCGAGAAGGTGAAGGAACGGACATTGTTGACGGAGGTCAACCGTCAACAACCGACGATCTCCAATTGCAAGAAGCAACCACCTCCGGCGAGGTATATATATACATTGAGAGCCTCTCGTGATACAAACTTACTGAAATGTGAATACATATGTATTAACGCGCGCGACTCTCTTTCTTTTTTTAGCCCTCCGGATCGAGTACGACAAAGCAGCGTGGCAAATCCAAGGCGATGAAAACAGGAGAAACATATGCCATTGAGTCTGTTAGTGAAACCGGCAAGCCCCTACAGCACACCTCAAAGTTTGTCAACCAATGCGGAGTCGTTGTTAGAGACAACGTCCCGATCACCGTCCAGGAATGGAAAGAGCCAAAGAAGGCACGTCTTGGTTTCAGTTTTGTCGACAAGAGAACGAAAAAGGATTGCTGGAGAAAGCTTATGGAACATTTCATTCTACCTCCGGAATACAACAAAGTCGATGAATTCGGTAACGAGGTTCCGGGTGGACGTCAGAGGAGGAGGCTAGTTAAAGAGTTCGCTCTTCAGAAGATGGCCGATGCATTCCGGAACTTCAAGAAAAATTTAACCCGTGACTATGTCAACAAGGGCAAGACTCCGGATTTCAATGGACAATATGAGAAACTGAAAGATGATTGGCCAGAATTTGTGAGGCAAAAGCAATCGGACCATTTCAAGGAAATATCGAAAAAATAAGGATAATGCGGCTAAGAAAAAGTACCATCATATTATGGGGCCAGGAGGATACCGCCTTGCGGACCCTAGGTGGCAGAAGATGGAGGAGGACCTGAGGGTGCGAGGAATCCCTCTAGGTACAGAGGGATGGGACCCAAGGGCCAAAAGCTGGTGGTACGGGCATGGGGGATCGCTAGACCCGGAGACAGGGGTGTGTGTTCACCGGCATCGACGCTTTGCTCCGACCCAAGCCCTTATTGACGCAATGACCCAAGCTCAAGCGGGCTTGATCAAGTTCAACAGAGAGAAAGACGCACTGACTTTAGCCCTCGGGAATGATGAACACGGAGGATGTGTACGAGGCAAAGGCAAAGTTTCGTGGAAAGTAGGGTTTTCCCAGGACAATGACCCGTACGGTTACAGAAGCCGTAAGAGAAAGACGGACCGGGATGCAGATCTTATGACGAAGTTTGCATCGGAACTCCATGAGTTGAAGCAGACCGTGCATGAACTATTGAAAGAAAAATCGGCTGCAGGGCCGCATGAAGATCATGAAGCGGATTGCGGAAGCTAGTAGCGGAGAAGCAGCGTGGCTTCCACGGATGCCCCGCCTGGTGCTAGTGCACCGATGATCGAGATTCGTGCACCGGAGCCTCACTACCCCGTGGATGATGTAAAGAAGATGAAAGACTGTGATCTGCATTATCCCGTGGGGAACGTTTCCACGAAGGTAGCTAGCGGTAGTGCTTTACCCTGTAAACCTGGAGCACTCCACCACAACAACCCCATTCCATATGGCTATGCTTGTGTCACGGTGGAAGACATAGTCCAAGGGTTTGAGGACCTGGAGATTGACAAACCTACACCCGAAGGGGATAGCAGACTTGGAGATGTCAAGCGCCAGTTCATTCTATGGAAAAAGAAGTACATAGTGTTTCCAGACGAGGCGCCAAGGCTAGCAAGTCCACCCCCCTCCGATGGTGGTGGTGGTGGTGGCGGTGGTGGCGGTGGTGGTGGTCGTGGTGGTTCACCTACACCTCCTCCACGCCATTCGACGCCGTCCCCCGATCCACAACCTCCGGCGGGTACGACGCCCCCCAATCCTCCTTCGGCGGGTACGACGCCCCCCAATCCACCTCCGGCGGGTACGACGCCCCCCAATGCTCCTCCGGCGGGTACGACGCCCCCCAATCCACCTCCGGCAAAGAAGCAGAAGCAGGCGGACAGCAAGGAAACCTGCTCCTGGACTATTAACCCGGACCCTTATGTACCTAAGACCACAAGGGTACCGGAGCCATCGCTGAAGCCTCTCCTCCCAAGGCCTGGGGAACTTAGTGAAGCTGACCTCACATTGGCCGCGTCTACTGATTATGAGAAATGGAAGGCGGATATGAAGGCGAAAAAAGTGCCTGAGCCCAAGCAAGTATTCACTGAGAAGCAAAAGAAGTGGGCTAAGGATTTTTTGACGACACCGTCCCAAGCCGAGCTGAATATGCCTGACGACTATGGACATGAACTTCATAGGCAAGCAAAAATATTGAAGGAGGAAGAAAGTAAAAAAAGCGGGAAACAAGTTGACCAGCTCGGGATGCAGAAGAAACAATCGATCCCCCCGCTCATAGTGAAAGCCGGTCCGGAAGAGGACCCCGAGATCATAGCAGCTGCGGCAGCACTTGGATTGACTGTAGCGGCTGCCATGAAACAAGCGTCCGAGATGGGTTTGACTGTTCGTGCCTTCTTAGACCTTGAGGATGCGTCTGCAGGTGAGATAACATTACAATATGTGCGGAAGGGGCCTCTCGTCGAGCCTGAGAAGGAAAATAGTCTACCAACACAAATGCGAAATCTGCTATGTTGGTACAAGCAATTCATAACATGGGCCGACAAAGAATATGTTTATGCGGATGTTACACATGAGCATCACATCAAACGGTACTCTGTATAAGTTCATATGAGTGAATTATTCCAGCTGTTCAATTTGCGCGCCCTCGACAAATCTATGTTGAGTTGCTACGTTCTGTAAGTGATTTATTTCTACCTCATCTCGTTCTTCATTGCCTGCACTATATATATATATTGTCCTAACTATATTGTTGCGTACGCTATTATGCAGATTGAAGATTTGGGAATGCAAAATAAGAAACATCCATGATGTTGGGTTCATTGACCCACATATCGTTAATGGACATGTGTTAGAACATCACCCCAAAGACATGGAGAAAGACCTGTACAAGTTTCTTAAAAAGCATCAACTCAAAAGTCATATTCTATTTCCTTACCATTTTGGGTGAGTGTTTCTCTCTTGTGCCCATTCTATTTTGTTTACTCCATGCATGGTATGTCTAATCGATGAGTTATGCATGACTGTGCATGTAACGTGTCCGCAGGTTCCACTGGATTCTGCTAAATATTGAACTTCACACCTCCACAGTTCTAATCATGGACTCTAAGGATTCGGATCCAAAGCGTTGGGCCGACATGAGAAAAATGCTGCAAAAGTAATTATTTTCAATCATTTGAGCTCTATATCGATCGGTCTCTTCATTTCCTAATATCAACTAACTAATAAATCCCTTATTCATTTAATTTTCTTTCCCCTGTAGGGTTTGGAGACGGTTCTCAGAAGAAACTGTCGGTGAATTCAAACATGAGCTAGATTTCAGAAAGTTAGTTAATGTGGATAAGCAGCCATCGGGGACCGATCTATGTGGATACTATGTTTGTGAGAACATCCGGAGACAAACCACTGAGCGGAAGGCATCAGCTAGCGTGCGGAACGCGACGAATAACTTGCGGAGGAGGCTTAGTCCAGAAGCTCGCTTCCGACCAATTCAAGAAGAATTAGCAGGATTTTTCATGAGGGAAGTCATCAATCCTAAAGGACAACACTATACCGAGGACGAAGAAATTTATATGCATACCCGAGGTTGAAACTTGTTCGAAGTTGTATATGGTCATCCATCCTAATTGTGTATGGAAACTTGTTCGAAGTTGTATATGGTCACCCGAGATTGAATATATATTATATATTCCTCTTGAATTCTTCTTGTTTGAAATTTCATATGCATGTATATAGAAGCGTAGAATATGTGTACTGAAACTTCATCAAAAATAAAATAAAACACAAAATAAAATATAAAACAAATAAAACACTACAAATTAAAAAGAAACCAGGTTTAGGGGGGCTAAAACCCTAAACCTGCGGAGGAGGCCTTTAGTCCCGGTTGGCCACGAGAGCCGGGACTAAAGGTCCTCAGCCCCGACGGACCACGGGCGCCCACGTGGCGGGCCTTTGGTCCCGGTCAGCCACAAGAACCGGGACTAAAGACTTTTGTCGCGGTCCGTAAGAGCCGCGGCTAAAGGGGGGGGGTCTTTAGTCGCGCTTATTTAGTCCCGGTTGCACAGCCGGGACTAAAGGCTGTTGCGAACCGGGACTAAAGGGCTTTTTTCTACCAGTGCTAGTAGTGTTGATTACTCCTTGTAGTTGATGCTAGTTGGTTTATTTGGTGGAAGATCATATGTTCAGATCCTTTATGCATATTAATACCCCTCTGATTATGAACATGAATATGATTTGTGAGTATTTATGTTTGTTCCTGAGGACATGGGAGAAGTCTTGCTATAAGTAATCATGTGAATTTGGTATTTGTTCGATATTTTGATGAGATGTATGTTGTCTTTCTCTTGTGGTGTTATGTGAACGTTGACTACATGACAGTTCACCATTGTTTGGGCCAAGAGGAAGGCATTGGGATGTAATAAGTAGATGATGGGTTGCTAGAGTGACAGAAGCTAAACCCTAGTTTATGTGTTGCTTCGTAAGGGGCTGATTTGGATCCATATGTTTCATGCTATGGTTAGATTTACCTTAATACTTATTTTGTAGTTGCGGATGATTGCAATAGGGTTTAATCATAAATGGGATGCTTGTCCAAGGAAGGGCAGTACCCAAGCACCAGTCCACCCACATATCAAATTATCAAAGTACCGAACGCGAATTATATGAGCGTGATAAAAACTAGCTTGACGATAATTCCCATGTGTCCTCGGGAGCGTTTTCCCTCATATAAGAGTTTGTCCAAGCTTGTCATTTGCTACAAAAAGGATTGGGCCATCTTGCTGCACCTTATTTACTTTTGTTACTTGTTACCCATTACAAATTACCTTATCACAAAACTATCTGTTACCGATAATTTTAGTGCTTGCATAGAATACCTTACTGAAAACCGCTTGTCATTTCCTTCTGCTCCTCGTTGGGTTTGACACTCTTACTTATCGAAAGGACTATGATAGATCCCCTATACTTGTGGGTCATTAGTTCCTCTGTGGCATCAACTGAAGGACCGATGGCTCGCCTTGTCATCAATGACAATATCACTTCCGAAGGAGCCCTAATTCTAGGGCAAACCCTCCAGCTCGGCGACTTCACTGTGGGTGCCCTTCCGGCCATTAAGCCAAAGGCAACCCCCCAAGTCACCGAAAATCCCCTCCGTATCAGCCCTGAATATTCTGACAAGATGGATCCGGCAGATCTATCGTCTTTGAACGAGCTACTAGATCGCATCACCGCCCTGGGAGTCTCAACTGACTATGATCGGATCGGGCTTAAACCCGATCAGAGAGAAATTAAATCTCCGTCGATCACCCATCAGTTAGCGGTTGTGGAGGAATAGGCTGACAACAACTCCTCTCCTACGCTGAGAAACAACTATGTTCGGATTTCCGAACCCGGAGAACCAGATACCCACCCTCGAGAAGACACTCCCTATCCTCCGAACACAAAATTGGACGTTAAGATTGAGAATTCCTCGGACACTTCGGAGCCTGGGCTAGTAACCTCGGAAATTCTTCAAACGCTGGATTCCACGGTGGGTCAAGGTGCAAATTTGAGTCTGCCCACCCACCCACCACAAGCAATATTCTCCAAGCAACTATGGCTCTTCGGACATATGCGACCTAATGTATGTGTGGCAACAGCCTCGGGAGACAGTCCATCACTTTTGGGCTAGATTCATCCTTGTTAAAAACAAGATAAAAGACTGCTGCGATGATGACACAATTTCAATATTTCACAACAACTGTACGGACGAGGGAATCCTTAATGCCCTCAATCGCCATCATGTCTTGCACTTTGCGAATTTGGCACCCATAGTACAGAAGTACTACGCAATGGAAAGCACCTAGAAAACTGAGACAACCCATTGGGAACCGCGGGCCTTTAAGCCATGTTCCGGACGGGCAAAAATGGTGCACCCTCGCGGGGCACCTAATCATCATCCTGTGGACAAGAAATTCAAGCCCTTTACGGGACACAGAACTGTCTTCAAAGAATGGCTCGACAAGCCCTGTCAATTACACATGACACCGAATACCGAACCAATGCACAACCTACGGGCATGATGGATACTCCGGCAGGTGGCCAATAGGGGCGACAGTATCCTCACCAACACTACACCATAAAACTACTCTTTGGAACACGACCCCGAAGTACTCACAGTCTTCGAGACCTTCTCATCAAATAATCGGCGTAAACGTGCGCTTCACGACCTTGCCGAAGTCTGCCATGTAGCAGCAATAAACCCTTGGAACGATATGTCAATAACTTTCAACGCCAATGACGAACCAAGATCCCGCTCAGTCCGGGTACCAGCCGCTCTGGTCGTCAACCCAATTGTGGACAGTTTTCGGCCCACTAAAGTGCTAATGGACGGTGGCAGCAGACTGAACCTCATCTACGAGGACACGCTCAATAAAATGAAAATGGACCGGAGTTGCATCGTGTAGAGCAATACATCCTTTGGAGGAATCATTCTCAGTAGCGAAGCAAGATGCTCGGGGAAAATTAAGCTGGATGTGGTATTCGACACACCAGAAAACTATAGGCCCGAAGAGATAATCTTACAGGTGTCTCCTTTCAACAACGGATATCATGCCCTGTTAGGGCGAGACGCATTCACACGCTTTCAAGCTATACCTCATTACGGGTATATGAAGCTCAAAATGCCCGGGCCCAATGGTGTTATCACTATCTCCAGTGATCCGGACATAGCACTCCGCATTGAAAATAAAACCGCTTCCCTGGCCCTTGAGGCACTATCTGAAGCCCTAGCGGCCGAAGAACTCACTGCATTGCATTTCACAATGGATAGGGATGACATAATCCTTGATAAAAGGTCCAAATCCACCTCTTTCAAGCTAGCGGACGAAATAGTCAAATTCCAAGTTCACCCGACAGATCCCAAGAAAACAGCCTCCATTGGGGCATAGTTGGACCCGACGATCGACGCCCCATTACGCGCGTTCTTGCGTGAAAACTGGGACATCTTCGCCGAGCACCCGTCGGATATGCCAGGAATCCCACGCGTGTTGGCCAAACATGGTCTCAACATACTAAAGGGATACAAGTCGGTCGAGCAAATGCTCCGGCGATTTTCCGAACCCAAACGACAGGCTATGGGGGACGAGCTAGCCAAGCTACTCGAAGCCGGCTTTATCAGAGAGATCAAACATCTAGACTGGCTAGCAAACCTGGTCATGGTATCAAAGAAGGATAAATCCTGGCGCCTGTGTGTCGATTTCAAAGACCTTAACAAGGCCTGCCCTAAAGACCCCTTCCCACTACCTCGCATCGACTAGATTATCGATGCGACCGCGGGACACGATTCGCTGTGTTTCCTCAACGTATACTCCGGATACCATCAAATCAAGATGAAGGAATCCGACCAAGCCGCAATGACATTCATCACCCTGTATGGGCCTTTCCGCTTCAACACTATGCCTTTCGGGCTCAAGAACGCCGGCGCCACTTACCAACGCATGATACAAACATGCCAGGAAAAGAAAATTGACAAGACTGTGGAGGCATATGTAGATGACATAGTCATCAAAACCAAGCATGTTGAATCATCGGTGGATGACTTACGCCTCACATTTGATAACCTCCGAACATATGACATAAGGCTCAATCCAGAAAAGTGCTTTTTCCGCGTTCCCACCAGCAAACTGCTCGGGTTTATTGTCTCCAATAGAGGAATCGAAGAAAACCCAGCCAAAATCCGAGCCCTATCACAATTGGCAACACCAACTGACCTCAAATAGGTCCAAAAACTAGTCGGGTGCGTGGCAGCCTTGAGCCTCTTTATCTCCAGACTAGGAGAAAATGCACTGCCACAGTATCGCTTGCTCCGACGCACCGACCACTTTGCTTGGACGGACGCTGGAACGGCCGGACTGGAGGAAATAAAAACTTTGCTAGCAAGCAACCCCATCATGGGCGCACCAAGCGTCGGCGAACCTATGCTGCTTTAAATATCGGCAACTCACCAGGTGGTGAGTGCGGTGCTCGTCGTCGACCGAGAAGACGAAGGACATAAATTCCCACTGCAAAAGCTAGTATATTACGTATCGACGGTCCTTACACCATGCAAATCCCGATACCTGCATTATCATAGGATATCATATGCGGTCTTTATGGCATACCGCAAGCTATGACACTACTTCCAAGAGTGCTCAATCATGGTGACCTCCGAAGTACCACTCAATGACATTATAAACAACTGGGACGCCACCGGCAGGACTGCAAAATGGGCCATTGAGCTCCTACCATTTGAAATAACATACAAACCACGCTGAGCCATTGAATCTCAGGTGTTGGCTGACTTCATCGGTGAATGGACAGTGGCCGAAGTCCCTAAAGAGTATGACACGTATTCCAACTGGGTAATGCACTTTGACGGCTCTAAAATGTTAGCCGGACTCGGGGCTGGTGTCTGATACGTCCATTTTGCATCATGCTTTTATATCAATATTTATTGCATTATGGGCTATTATTACACATTATGTCACAATACTTATGCCTATTCTCTCTTATTTTACAAGGTTTACATAAAGAAGGGAGAATGCCGGCAGCTAGGATTCTGGCTGGAAAAGGAGCAAATATTAGAGACCTATTCTGCACAACTCCGAAAGTCCTGAAACTTCACGGATGATGTTTTCCGAATATATAAAAAACATTGAGCTCAAGAACTTCACCAGGGGGGCACACCCTGCCCACGAGGGTGGGGGGCGCGCCCTATCCCCTGGGCGCGCCCCCTACCTCGTGGGCCCCCTGGTGGCCCTCCGATGACCATCTTCTGCTATATGGACTCTTTCGATGGGAAAAAAATCATAAGCCATCTTCTCAGACGAAACTCCGCCGCCACGAGGCGGAACCTTGGCGGAACCAATCGAGGGCTCCGGCGGAGCTGTTCTGCCGGGGAAACTTCCCTCCCGGAGGGGGAAATCATCGCCATCGTCATCACCATCACTCCTCTCATCGGGAGAGGGCAATCTCCATCAACATCTTCATCAGCACCATCTCATCTCAAAACCCTAGTTCATCTTTTGTATCCAATTCTTCTCTCCAAGTCCGGGATTGGTGCTAGTAGGTTGCTAGTAGTGTTAATTACTCCTTGTAGTTGATGCTAGTTGGTTTAATTGGTGGAAGATCATATGTTCAGATCCTATATGCACATTAATACTCCTATGATTATGAATATGTTTATGCTTTGTGAGTAGTTACTTTTCTTCCCGAGGACATGGGAGATGTCTTGCTATTAGTAGTCATGTGAATTTGGTATTCGTTCGATATTTTGATGAGATGTATGTTGTCTCTCCTCTGGTGGTGTTATGTGAACGTCAACTACATGACACTTCACCATTGTTTGGGCCTCGAGGAAGGCATTGGGAAGTAATAAGTAGATGATGGGTTGCTAGAGTGACAGAAGCTTAAACCCTAGTTTATGTGTTGCTTCGTAAGGGGCTGATTTGGATCCATATGTTTCATGCTATGGTTAGGTTTACCTTAATACTTTTGTTGTATTTGCGGATGCTTGCAATAGAGGTTAATCATAAGTGGGATGTTTGTCCAAGTAAGGGCAACACCCAAGCACCGGTCCACCCACATACCAAATTATCAAAGTACCGAACGCGAATCATATGAACGTGATGAAAACTAGCTTGAAGATATTCCCATGCGTCCTCAGGAGCACTTTACATCATATAAGAGTTTGTCCAGGCTTGTCCTTTGCTAAAAAAAGGATTGGGCCACCTTGCTGCACCTTATTTACTTTTGTTGCTTGTTGCTCGTTACAAATTATCTTATCACAAAACTATCTGTTACCACTTATTTCAGTACTTGCAGAGAATACCTTGCTAGAAACCGCTTATCATTTCCTTCTGCTCCTCGTTGGGTTCGACACTCTTACTTATCGAAAGGTCTACGATAGATCCCCTATACTTGTGGGTCATCAAGACTCTTTTCTGGCTCCGTTGCCGGGGAGTGAAGCACCTTTGGTAGGTGGAATTTGGTAAGGAAAAATTTATATAGTCTGCTGAAATTTACTGTCACTTGTTGCTATGGAAAGTAATCCTCTGAGGGGCTTGTTCGGGGTATCTTCACCCCGACCAGTAGAGCAAAGAGTTGCTCCTCAACCTACTGAACCTACTGAAAATGAAAATGCTTGCTTTGAAATTCCTTTGGGTATGGTAGAAAAACTACTAGCTAATCCTTTTTTGGGAGATGGAACAAAACATCCTGATGAGCATCTAATATATGTGGATGAAGTTTGTGGATTATTTAAGCTTGCAGGTGTACCCGGAGATGTTATTAAGAAGTAGGTCTTCCCTTTATATTTGAGGGGAGATGCATCGACATGGTATAGGCTATGCGATGATATGGAGTCTTGGAACTACAAACGATTGAAATTGGAATTTCATCAAAAGTTTTATCCTATGCATCTTGTTCATCGTGATCGCAATTATATATATAATTTTTGGCCTCAGGAAGGAGAAAGCATTGCTCAAGTTTGGGGGAGGCTTAAATCAATGTTATATTCATGCCCCAATCATGAGCTCTCAAGAGAAATGATTATTCAAATATGCTCAACTTTCTGATAACAATCGCACCATGCTTGATACTTCTTGTGCTGGCTCTTTTATGATGAAGACTGTTGAATTCAAATGGGATTTATTGGAAAGAATTAAACGGAACTCTGAAGATTGGGACCTCGACAATGGTAAGGAGTCAGGTATGACACCTAGTTTTGATTGTGTTAAATCTTTTATGGATACCGATTTTTTTTTCGTAAATTTAGCACTAAATATGGACTTGACTCTAAGATAGTAGCTTCTTTTTGTGAATCTTTTGCTGCTTATGTTGATCTCCCCAAGGAGAAGTGGTTTAAATATCATCCTCCCATAGAAGTAAAAGTAGTTGCACCTATTAAAGTTGAAGAAAAGACTATCACTTATAATGATCCTATTGTTCCTACCTCTTATGTTGAGAAACCGCCTTTCCCTGTTAGGATAAAGGATCATGCTAAAGCTTCAACTATGGTTCGTAAAAGCAATATTAAAACATATACACCTCCTGAGCAAGTTAAAGTTGAACCTAATATTGCTATTGTTAAAGATCTCTTGTCTGATAATATAGATGGGCATGTTATTTATTTCTGTGATGAAACTGCTAGAATTGCTAAACCCCATGATACAAATAAACCTAGACCTGTGGTAGGTATGCCTGTTATTTCTATTAAAATAGGAGATCATTGTTATCATGGCTTATGTGATGTGGGTGCTAGTGCTAGTGCAATACCTATTGACTTATACAAAGAAATTATGCATGGCATTGCACCTGTTGAGTTGGAAGATATTGATGTCACAATTAAACTTGCTAATAGAGATACTATTTCACCAATGGGAATTGTTAGAGATGTTGAAGTCTTGTGTGGGAAAACTAAATATCCTGCTGATTTTCTTGTTCTTGGTTCCCCACAAGACAGTTTTTGTCCCATTATATTTGGTAGACCCTTCTTAAATACTGTTAATGCTACCATAGATTGCAAAAGGGATGTTGTTACTATCGGTTTAGATGATACGACTCATGAATTTAATTTTTCTAAATTTAGTAGACAACACCGTGAAGAAGAATTACCTAGTAAAGATGAAATTATTGGTCTTGCTTCTATTGCCGTACCTCCTTGAAAGCACAAGTGCTCCCTAGGTGGTTTTGATAATTGATGACAACATATCTCTTATTGGACTAATGTTTTCACCTAGTATGTTTCAGATAAGTTCAACAATGGAGTGGCATGGACTAAAGGGTGTGGGAAGGTCTCCAAGACAGTAAGGACAAAGGATTGGCTAAAGCTTGAAGTTCAAGACTCTTCATTTTACATTTTAGTGACCCAAGATCACATTGAGTCCATAGGAAAAGCCAATACTATCAAGGAGGGATGAGGTGTTGCTTAATGAGCCTCTTGCTCAAGTGCTTAATGATATGCTCCAAAACCCTCAGCTACTTTCCCATATCCACAATTGACCTAAACCCTAATTCAAACTCGGTCATACCGATTCTTTCAACCCGGCGCCACCGAGTTTCACATGTCATAGCCACTGCCAAACCCTAATCAGTTCGGCCTCACCGATGGGATCTCGGTCTCACCGAGATGGGCTTGCAAACTCTCTGTTACCTACTGCATTATTCTCGGTCCCACCGAGATATGCAATCGGTCCCACCGAGTTTGCTTGGCCAACTCTCTGTTTTGCTTATTACCCAAATCGGTCCCACCGAGTTTGAGTAATCGGTCAAACCGAGTTTTGGATTTTCCCTAACCCTAGCACATCGGTCCCACCGAGTTGTTCCAATCAGTCCCACCGAAATTCCTAACGGTCACTAGGTTTACTATCTCGGTCCGACCGAGATTTCTGACTCGGTCCCACCGAGATTGGTAAATTGTGTGTAACGGTTGGATTTTGTGTGGAGGCTATAAATACCCCTCCACCTCCTCTTCACTTGTGGAGAGAGCCATCAGACTAAGCCTACACTTCCAGCATCCTATTTCTGAGAGAGAACTACCTACTCATGTGTTGAGGCCAAGACATTCCATTCCTACCATATGAATCTTGAACTCTAGCCTTCCCCAAGTTGCTTTCCCCTCAAATCTTCTTTCCACCAGATCCAAATCCTATGAGAGAGAGTTGAGTGTTGGGGAGACTATCATTTGAAGCACAAGAGCAAGGAGTTCATCATCAACACACCATTTGTTACTTCTTGGAGAGTGGTGTCTCCTAGATTGGCTAGGTGTTACTTGGGAGCCTCCGACAAGATTGTGGAGTTGAACCAAGGAGTTTGTAAGGGCAAGGAGATCGCCTACTTCGTGAAGATCTACCGCTAGTGAGGCAAGTCCTTCGTGGGCGATGGCCATGGTGGGATAGACAAGGTTGCTTCTTCGTGGACCCTTCGTGGGTGGAGCCCTCCGTGGACTCGCGCAACCGTTACCCTTCGTGGGTTGAAGTCTCCATCAACGTGGATGTAGGATAGCACCACCTATCTGAACCACGGGAAAAACATCCGTGTCTCCGATTGCGTTTGAATTCTCCAAACCCTTCCCGTTACATTCTTGCAAGTTGCATGCTTTACTTTCCGCTGCCTATATACACTTTGCATAATTGCTTGATATGTATTTTGAGTGTTGAAATTATGCTTAAACTCCACTCAAACCGAAAAAGCTTAAAAATTGCAACTTTGGCATGAAGTGTCTAATCACCCCCTCTAGACACATCTACTTCAAGGTCCTACAAGTGGTATCAGAGCTTTGGTCTCCATTGCCTTGGTTTAATCACCATTGGAGGAAGATGGATGTGTCTACTTTAGGGAGTCTTAGACATAGAGTGCCTATTCTTGATGGAGAATATTTTCATGAGTGAAAAAATGAGATGCTTGTACTCTTCAACCAATATCATTTGAACAAGTATATTGCTAGCCCTTGTGCACCTAACATTGATCCTTTGCATCCTACCCTAGATGAAGATATTGACATGATTCGCAATCTTAGAACTATTGAGCTCATCATTAGAGGATTGCCCAAAAATTGATTGCTAGTTTGCCTACTCTTAATTGTGCTTATACTATATGGAAATTTCTTGAGGAACGATTTCCCGACCATTCCTTAAAAAATTTGGATCAAATTCTCCATAAATCTATTGCCTTGAGTAAGATGAACTCTAGTGATCCTAACTTTGGTGATTGTCTACTTGAGCTTGCCAATCTCAAGCGAGCTAAGGGAGATGTTGGAATCATTAGTGATATTATATTCGAAGCTATAAGAATTCATAAAAGTGACCATTTTGATGATCATTTATCTAATGAATTACCCTCTCTAGGAAATGATGAGTCACAAGATCATGGTGAACATGAATACTATGATGATGATGATGATAGTGACTTCAATCTTGATGATGCAATGAGACACTCTGGTCTTACGGCAAATCTTCAGGGATATGAATCAAGAGGAAAGGAATGGGTTCTTGATAGTGGATGTACTGATCATATGACCGGAGATGAGGAGATGTTCCGTGAGCTTGCTGAAAATGACGGCGCTCGAAAATATGTCACCTTTGGTGATAATTCAAAGGGTAAAGTAGTTGGCCTTGGTAAGGTGGCATCTCACATGATAGTTCCATTCAAAATGTCATGCTCGTTGAATCTCTCGGCTACAACTTACTTTCAGTATCTAGACTTGCTGATTTCGGTTTAAATGTCCTATTTACTGAGGTAGATTGCCAAGTGTTTCGTCGAGACAATCATAAAATGGTCTTTACCGGTATGCGTAAAGGTGACCTTTACATTGTCAACTTCTCTAAAAAGGCACAACCTAAAACTTGCTTTACTGCTAAATCCTCAAAAGGTTGGTTGTGGCATAGACGACTAGGTCACGTTAGCATGAGAAATCTTGACAAGCTTATTAAAGGAAATCATATCCTTGGAGTTAACGATGTCATATTTGATAAGGATAGACTTTGCAGTGCTTGTCAAGCAGGTAAACAGCTTGGAGGAAGACATCCCGTGAAGAACATCATGACCACAAGGAGGCCACTTGAGCTACTTCATATGGATCTTTTTGGTCCCAACGCCTACAAGAGTCTCGGTGGAAATTCTTTTGGTCTACTCATAGTTGATGATTTTTCAAGATTTACGTGGGTGTTCTTTCTTAATGACAAGTCGCTGGTCTAGAAGATCTTCAAAAACTTTGCTAGGAAGGCCCAAAATCAGTTTGACGTGAAGATCAAGAAGGTTCGGAGTGACAATGGAACGGAGTTCAAGAACATAACTGTGGACACCTTTCTTGACGAAGAAGGGATTTCACACGAGTTCTTGGCTACGTACACACCTCAACAAAATGGAGTTGTTGAGAGGAAGAACCGGACGCTCATCGAAATGGCAAGAACAATGCTTGATGAATACAAGACGCTGAAGCACTTTTGGGCAGAAGCGGTTGAGACAGCTTGTCATGCAACAAATCTCTTGTATCTTCACAAGCTACTCGGCAAGACGGCATACGAGCTCCTCACCGGTAACAAACCCCAAGTTGGATACTTTTGAGTATTCGGCTCAAAGTGCTACATTCTTGATAAGCATCGTTGTTCAGTGTTTGCTCCTAAATCTCATGAAGGTTTCCTACTTGGTTATGGCTCAAACTCTCACACTTACCGTGTCTACAACAATTTCACCCGAAAGGTTGAAGAGACGGTAGATGTGAAGTTTGATGAATCTAATGGCTCGCAAGTAGAGCAATTGCCAATTGATGTAGGAGACAAAGACTCTTCAGAAGCAATCCAAGACTTGCCCATAGGCAAAGTTCGTCCAACGGAGGTGAAGGAGAGTACTTCATCCGTCCAAGTGGAGGCTTCTACTTCACAACAAGGTGAACCAAGAATTGATACGGAAGCATCCACAAGTGGGCACACCAAGATGAAGAAGACAAGGAAATGCATCAAGACGAACATCAACAACCTCCTTCTCCACCACGACAAGACAATGACAATGTCAACAATGAAGAAGGCCAAGAAGAAGAACAAGATGAAGAAAATGTTCAAGGAAGACCCAAGCAAAAGCTCTCACGAGTTCGAGCAAGAAATGCCAAATATCATCCCGTTGAGAAAGTCTTCATTGATATACAAACCGGGAGAATCACTCGCTCAAAAACTCGTTTAGCTAACTTTTGTGAAAACTATTCATTCATCTCTAGTATTGAACCTATGAAGGTTGAAGAAGCATTGGAAGATCCGGATTGGATAAACGCCATGCATGAAGAGCTACACAACTTTGAGAAACCAAGTTTGGACATTGGTTGAGAAGCCCGACGACAACCACAACATCATAGGTACCAAATGGGTGTTTCGCAACAAGCAAGATGAAGATGGACAAGTGGTTCGCAACAAAGCACGTCTCGTCGCCCAAGGGTACACACAAGTCGAAGGTATGGACTATGGTGAGACATATGCTCCCGTTGCTAGACTTGAGTCCATTAGCATCTTACTTGCCTATGCTAATCACCATAACATCACCTTGTACCAAATGGACATTAAAAGTGCTTTTCTAAATGGTGAAATAGAGGAGGAAGTTTATGTCAAACAACCTCCCGGCTTTGTCAATCCTAAGAAACCTAATCATGTTTACAAACTTCACAAAGCTCTTTATGGTCTTAAACAAGCTCCTAGAGCATGGTATAAATGCTTGACCAAGTTCCTTATTGCAAGTGGTTCTGAAATTGGTAAAATTGATTCTACTCTTTTTACTAAAAGGGTTAATGGAGAACTATTTGTATGCCAAATTTATGTTGATGATATCATACTTGGTTCAACTAGCCCTCTCTTTAGTGAAAAGTTTGGAAAGCTAATGTCAGAAAAGTTTGAGATGTCTATGATGAGTGAACTCAAATTCTTTCTCAGTTTGCAAATCAAGCAAACTAAGGAAGGTACATTTGTCTCTCAAACAAAGTACACCAAGGACTTATTCAAGAAGTTCAATATGCAAGAATGCAAAGGTATGTCTACACCCATGCCTACTAGTGGACATAATGATTTGACCAAAGATGGTGAACTGGTTGATCAAAAGGTTTATCGCTCTATGATTGGTTCATTGTTATACCTATGTGCTTCACGTCCCGATATTATGCTAAGTGTGTGCATGTGTGCAAGATATCAAGCCGCCCCTAAAGAATGTCATCTTAAGGCTGTGAAAAGGATAGTTAGATACTTAATTCATACACCAAATTTTGGCATTTGGTACCCTAAGAGGTCTTCTTTTGATCTTGTTGGCTATTCCGACTCGGATTATGCCGGAGACAAGGTTGATAGAAAGTCAACTTCGGGTACTTGTCAATTTCTTGGTAGATCCCTTGTGTCTTGGTCCTCCAAGAAACAAAACTCAGTATCCTTATCCACCGCCGAAGCGGAATACATTGCCACTGGTTCATGTTGTGCTCAATTACTTTGGATGACCCAAACTCCTAAAGATTATGGGATCTATGTGAAACATGTTCCACTGCTTTGTGACAATGAAAGTGCTATCAAAATTGGTCATAATCCTGTACAACATTCTCGAACTAAGCATATTGAAGTTCGTCATTATTTCATTCGAGATCATGTTGCTAAGGGTGACATAAATCTTAAGCATGTTCACACTGATAAGCAATTAGCGGATATATTCACTAAACCACTTGATGAGAAAGTGTTTTGCAGGTTGAGAGGAGAATTGAACATAATTGATGCTTCGAACTTGGAGTAGGAACTCCATTGGATACATGCAAGACATGAGCTTATGACTAATCCATGATATATCTCTTATGATGACTATCTTATGTCTTGGATATATTTGTACCTTGCATGTTGTCTAACCCATGTAGGTGCTTGGTTGAATCTAATTCCATGAGATTGCGACTCACTCACATCTTGAGCAATCTCTACATCACCAAGTCTTTACACGATGGTGGTTGAAGACAAGGACGCACAAAATCATTCAAACATATCCTTTGACAAATCCTATGTTGAGCTTCATGAATGTCATTTTTGGATACACAAGTGCTTTTCCTTGCAAGAACTAATCCATGTAGGTAGATGAACTCAAACTCCAAGTGGTGCTCCAAACTCTTGATGGGCTACATCAACCATGAGCACCCACACAAGTTCAACTACATGAGAAAGAACCACACCACCACCCAAGATATGGTGTTCCATCTTAGAGAAGCTTTACTCTGAGACATGAGTCAAAGCAACTCAACAAGATGTGAATACATCAAGATGCTTAAACGAAAAATGGTAACCCCATTTTGAGCTTAAACGATGAGTATGACCTATGATCAAGTGTTGTCACTTGACTCCTAAGTCAATATACTCTAACATAGGTGACTATGTCACCGCCCAACTCTAGATGAAGTTCACTTGTGTTCCTTCTGTGTGTTATTGCATTTGTCTCATGCTTGTTTATTTATTCCCTTCTCTTTTTAAAAAAAACTTCATCTAGATCTTTCAGTCTCTTCTCTTTTCCTTTTGTTTTTGTTCTGCATTTTCTGCATTTAATTCATTGCAAATCTTTGTGAGATCTTACATGTCTAGTGAGCTGAGGTGACAAGTGTTTTTATCTGTGTAAACTCTGTTTCACCGACTTGCAATCTTCGGTCCAACCAAATCTTTTCGGTACCACCGAAATATGCCACTCGGTGCCACTGACTTTGCAGTCAGAAAAACAGTTTGCCACTTGTTCTACATTTCTTCTCATCCAGCTCCACTCAATGAACCTTGTCCTCTACAAGCGTCACAATTTTATTCTTTGCTTTATGCTGAGTCTCAAGGACCAACCCTATTCGACGGATTCCAGAAAAACCTTCTTGGAAATTGATGTCAAAGGGGGAGAGAGAGAGATCACATCAAAGCCTATCTTCGGGGAGAGAGAGATCACATCAAAGCACTAAAGGGGGAGAGAAAGTCTCAAGGATCCCAGACGTCCCTGATAATGTATTAAGGGGGAGAAAGAGATCTCTAGGGGGAGAGACAATACTCAAGGATCCCAGATGCTTGATGTTCAAGAGGTGAGATGTCACATGTCTTTTTAGGGGGAAAGACATATTCATTTGTATCTTTCAGCTCTGATTTTCTGTTCCCTATCTTTTCCCAATATCCCATGAAAGATTCAAGGGGAGCAAGACACCCATGGGAAAGAAATCAGTCAAATTCATTGCATATCTTTATTCTTGGGGACATGTTGAATTCAATGTAGTACCTAGTACTTACTCTCTACATGTCATCCCAGTCTTGGTATTCTTGTGGTTTCTTTTGTTTGCTATGGCTAGTGGATGTACCTGTGTTATCTAACCTTGTTTGTGCAGGTTCATTCCATCCTAAGCCAACTTAAGACTACAAGCTAAGTGTATGCGTCAAAATCATGAGTATGAGGAATTCTTGCCTATGTACATACCGTTTGCAAGAAGGACTCATGAGCATGAAGGTATTTTCCTTAATAATCTTTTGCTCTGATGCATATGGCCAAGATACATGTAACACATTGCCTACTCTGTCATGATTATGCTCTCACATGCTTCTATATTTTATATTCACATGATTGCATACATGTAGGGGGAGCCTATGTTTTTTACATGTCCTTCCAAAGCTTTACTTACTATTCTTTGTATCTTTATCTAAAGCTTTGATGTATGTTGCCATCAATTACCAAAAAGGGGGAGATTGAAAGCACAAGTGCTCCCTAGGTGGTTTTGATAATTGATGACAACATATCTCTTGTTGGACTAATGTTTTCACCTAGTATGTTTCAGATAAGTTCAACAATGGAGTGGCATGGACTAAAGGGTGTGGGAAGGTCTCCAAGACACTAAGGACAAAGGATTGGCTAAAGCTTGAAGTTCAAGACTCTTCATTTTACATTTTAGTGACCCAAGATCACATTGAGTCCATAGGAAAAGCCAATACTATCAAGGAGGGATGAGGTGTTGCTTAATGAGCCTCTTGCTCAAGTGCTTAATGATATGCTCCAAAACCCTCAGCTACTTTCCCATATCCACAATTGACCTAAACCCTAATTCAAACTCGGTCATACCGATTCTTTCAACCTGGCGCCACTGAGTTTCACATGTCATAGCCACTGCCAAACCCTAATCAGTTCGGTCTCACCGATGGGATCTCGGTCTCACCGAGATGGGCTTGCAAACTCTCTGTTACCTACTGCATTACTCTCGGTCCCACCGAGATATGCAATCGGTCCCACCGAGTTTGCTTGGCCAACTCTCTGTTTTGCTTATTACCCAAATCGGTCCCACCGAGTTTGAGTAATCGGTCAAACCGAGTTTTGGATTTTCCCTAACCCTAGCACATTGGTCCCACCGAGTTGTTCCAATCGGTCCCACCGAAATTCCTAACGGTCACTAGGTTTACTATCTCGGTCCGACCGAGTTTTCTGATTCGGTCCCACTGAGATTAGTAAATTGTGTGTAACGGTTGGATTTTGTGTGGAGGCTATAAATACCCCTCCACCTCCTCTTCACTCGTGGAGAGAGCCATCAGACTAAGCCTACACTTCCAACATCCTATTTCTGAGAGAGAACTACCTACTCATGTGTTGAGGCCAAGACATTCCATTCCTACCATATGAATCTTGAACTCTAGCCTTCCCCAAGTTGCTTTCCACTCAAATCTTCTTTCCACCAGATCCAAATCCTATGAGAGAGAGTTGAGTGTTGGGGAGACTATCATTTGAAGCACAAGAGCAAGGAGTTCATCATCAACACACCATTTGTTACTTCTTGGAGAGTGGTGTCTCCTAGATTGGCTAGGTGTCACTTGGGAGCCTCCGACAAGATTGTGGAGTTGAACCAAGGAGTTTGTAAGCGCAAGGAGATCGCCTACTTCGTGAAGATCTACCACTAGCGAGGCAAGTCCTTCGTGGGCGATGGCCATGGTGGGATAGACAAGGTTGCTTCTTCGTGGACCCTTCGTGGGTGGAGCCCTCCGTGGACTCGCGCAACCGTTACCCTTCGTGGGTTGAAGTCTCCATCAACGTGGATGTTGTTGGGGAACGTAGCAGAAATTCAAAAAAATTTCCTACGTATCACCAAGATCTATCTATGGAGAGACTAGAAACGAGTAGAAAGAGAGTTCATCTACATACCCTTGTAGATCGCTAAGCGGAAGCGTTCAAGTGAACGGGGTTGATGGAGTCGTACTCGTCGTGATTCAAATCACCGATGACCAAGTGCCGAACGGACGGCACCTCCGCGTTCAACACACGTACAGCCCGGTGACGTCTCCCATGCCTTGATCCAGCAAGGAGAGAGGGAGAGGTTGAGGAAGACTTCATCCAACAGCAGCACAACGGCGTGGTGATGATGGAGGAGCGTGGCTATCCTGCAGGGCTTCGCCAAGCACCACAGAAGAGGAGGGAGAGAGAGATGCAGGGCTGCACCAACGAGATTGAATCGCGTGTGTTTTGGGGCAGCCCTAGGCCTCATATATATAGGGGAAGGGGAGGGCTGCGCCCCCTCTAGGGTTTCCCACCCCTAGGGGGGCGGCAGCCCTAGATGGGGCCAAGGGGTGGCGGCCAAGGGAGGGGAGAAGGGGGAGGCGCCCCTATATGGGCCCTAAGGCCCATATCCCATTAGGGTTTGCCCCCTTTCCACCTCTTGGGCACCTTGGGCCCTTGTGGGAGGCGCACCAGCCCACTAAGGGGCTGGTCCCTCACCACTCATAGCCCATGCAAGCCTCCGGGGCAGGTGGCCCCACTTGGTGGACCCCCGGGACCCTCCCGGTGGTCCCGGTACGTTACCGATAAACCCCGAAACTCTTCCGGTGTCCAAAACATGACTTCCCATATATAAATCTTTACCTCCGGACCATTCCGGAACTCCTCGTGACGTCCGGGATCTCATCCGGGACTCCGAACAACATTCGGTAACCACATACTAACTTCCTTTATAACCCTAGCGTCATCGAACCTTAAGTGTGTAGACCCTACGGGTTCGGGAGACATGCAGACATGACCGAGACGTTCTCCGGTCAATAACCAACAGCGGGATCTGGATACCCATGTTGGCTCCCACATGTTCCACGATGATCTCATCGAATGAACCACAATGTCAAGGACTTAATCAATCCCGTATACAATTCCCTTTATCTATCGGTATGATACTTGCCCGAGGTTCGATCGTCGGTATCCCGATACCTTGTTCAATCTCGTTACCGGCAAGTCTCTTTACTCGTTCCGTAACACATCATCCCGTGATCAACTCCTTGATCACATTGTGCACATTATGATGATGTCCTACCGAGTGGGCCCAGAGATACCTCTCCGCTTACACGGAGTGACAAATCCCAGTCTCGATTCGTGCCAACCCAACAGACACTTTCGGAGATACCCGTAGTGTACCTTTATAGCCACCCAGTTACGTTGTGACGTTTGGCACACCCAAAGCACTCCTACGGCATCCGGGAGTTGCACAATCTCATGGTCTAAGGAAATGATACTTGACATTAGCAAAGCTTTAGCATACGAACTACACGATCTAGTGCTATGCTTAGGATTGGGTCTTGTCCATCACATCATTCTCCTAATGATGTGATCCCGTTATCAACGACATCCAATGTCCATGGTTAGGAAACCGTAACCATCTATTGATCAACGAGCTAGTCAACTAGAGGCTTACTAGGGACATGGTGTTGTCTATGTATCCACACATGTATCTGAGTTTCCTATCAATACAATTCTAGCATGGATAATAAACGATTATCATGAACAAGGAAATATAATAATAACCAATTTCTTATTGCCTCTAGGGCATATTTCCAACAGATGTAGGGTAGCACCACCTATCCGAACCACGGGAAAAACATCCGTGTCTCCGATTGCGTTTGAATTCTCCAAACCCTTCCCTTTACATTCTTGCAAGTTGCATGCTTTACTTTCCGCTGCCTATATACACTTTGCATACTTGCTTGATATGTATTGTGAGTGTTGAAATTATGCTTAAACTCCACTCAAACCGAAAAAGCATAAAAATTGCAACTTTGGCATGAAGTGTCTAATCACCCCCTCTAGACACATCTACTTCAAGGTCCTACAAGTGGTATCAGAGCTTTGGTCTCCATTGCCTTGGTTTAATCACCATTGGAGGAAGATGGATGTGTCTACTTTAGGGAGTCTTAGACATAGAGTGCCTATTCTTGATGGAGAATATTTTCATGAGTGAAAAAATGAGATGCTTGTAATCTTCAACCAATATCATTCGAACAAGTATATTGCTAGACCTTGTGCACCTCACATTGATCCTTTGCATCCTACCCTAGATGAAGATATTGACATGATTCGCAATCTTAGAACTATTGAGCTCATCATTAGAGGATTACCCAAAAATTGATTGCTAGTTTGCCTACTCTTAATTGTGCTTATACTATATGGAAATTTCTTGAGGAACGATTTCCCGACCATTCCTTAAAAAATTTGGATAAAATTCTCCATAAATCTATTGCCTTGAGTAAGATGAACTCTAGTGATCCTAACTTTGGTGATTGTCTACTTGAGCTTGCCAATCTCAAGCGAGCTAAGGGAGATGTTGGAATCATTAGTGATATTATATTCGAAGCTATAAGAATTCATAAAAGTGACCATTTTGATGATCATTTATCTAATGAATTACCCTCTCTAGGAAATGATGAGTCACAAGATCATGGTGAACATGAATACTATGATGATGTGATAGTGACTTCAATCTTGATGATGCAATGAGACACCTTGGTCTTACGGCAAATCTTCGGGGATATGAATCAGGAGGAAAGGAATGGGTTCTATAGTGGATGTACTGATCATATGACCGGAGATGAGGAGATGTTCCGTGAGCTTGCTGAAAATGACGGCGCTCGAAAATATGTCACCTTTGGTGATAATTCAAAGGGTAAAGTAGTTGGCCTTGGTAAGGTGGCCATCTCACATGATAGTTCCATTCAAAATGTCATGCTTGTTGAATCTCTCGGCTACAACTTACTTTCAGTATCTAGACTTGCTGATTTCGGTTTAAATGTCCTATTTACTGAGGTAGATTGCCAAGTGTTTCGTCGAGACAATCATAAAATGGTCTTTACCGGTATGCGTAAAGGTGACCTTTACATTGTCAACTTCTCTAAAAAGGCACAACCTAAAACTTGCTTTATTGCTAAATCCTCAAAAGGTTGGTTGTGGCATAGACGACTAGGTCACGTTGGCATGAGAAATCTTGACAAGCTTATTAAAGGAAATCATATCCTTGGAGTTAACGATGTCATATTTGATAAGGATAGACTTTGCAGTGCTTGTCAAGCAGGTAAACAGCTTGGAGGAAGACATCCCGTGAAGAACATCATGACCACAAGGAGGCCACTCAAGCTACTTCATATGGATCTTTTTGGTCCCAACGCCTATAAGAGTCTCGGTGGAAATTCTTTTGGTCTAGTTATAGTTGATGATTTTTCAAGATTTACGTGGGCGTTCTTTCTTAATGACAAGTCGCTGGTCTAGAAGATCTTCAAAAACTTCGCTAGGAAGGCCCAAAATCAGTTTGACGTGAAGATCAAGAAGGTTCGGAGTGACAACGGAACGGAGTTCAAGAACATAAATGTGGACACCTTTCTTGACGAAGAAGGGATTTCACACGAGTTCTCGGCTACGTACACACCTCAACAAAATGGAGTTGTTGAGAGGAAGAACCGGACGCTCATCGAAATGGCAAGAACAATGCTTGATGAATACAAGACGCTGAAGCACTTTTGGGCAGAAGCGGTTAAGACAGCTTGTCATGCAACAAATCGCTTGTATCTTCACAAGCTACTCGGCAAGACGGCATACGAGCTCCTCACCGGTAACAAACCCCAAGTTGGATACTTTCGAGTATTTGGCTCAAAGTGCTACATTCTTGATAAGCATCGTCGTTCAAAGTTTGCTCCTAAATCTCATGAAGGTTTCCTACTTGGTTGTGGCTCAAACTCTCACACTTACCATGTCTACAACAATTTCACCCGAAAGGTTGAAGAGACGGTAGATGTGAAGTTTGATGAATCTAATGGCTCGCAAGTAGAGCAATTGCCAATTGATGTAGGAGACAAAGACTCTTCAGAAGCAATCCAAGACTTGCCCATAGGCAAAGTTCGTACAACGGAGGTGAAGGAGAGTACTTCATCCGTCCAAGTGGAGGCTTCTACTTCACAACAAGGTGAACCAAGAATTGATACGGAAGCATCCACAAGTGGGACACACCAAGATGAAGAAGACAAGGAATTGCATCAAGACGAACATCAACAACCTCCTTCTCCACCACGACAAGACAATGACAACGTCAACAATGAAGAAGGCCAAGAAGAAGAACAAGATGAAGAAAATGTTCAACGAAGACCCAAGCAAAAGCTCTCACGAGTTCGAGCAAGAATTGCCAAAGATCATCCCATTGAGCAAATCTTCAATAATATACAAACCGGGAGAATCACTCGCTCAAAAACTCGTTTAGCTAACTTTTGTGAAAACTATTCGTTCATCTCTAGCATTGAACCTATGAAGGTTGAAGAAGCATTGGAAGATCCGGATTGGATAAACGCCATGCATGAAGAGCTACACAACTTTGAGAGAAACCAAGTTTGGACATTGGTTGAGAAGCCCGACGACAACCACAACATCATAGGTACCAAATGGGTGTTTCGCAACAAGCAAGATGAAGATGGACAAGTGGTTCGCAACAAAGCACGTCTCGTCGCCCAAGGGTACACACAAGTCGAAGGTATGGACTATGGTGAGACATATGCTCCCGTTGCTAGACTTGAGTCCATTCGCATCTTACTTGCCTATGCTAATCACCATAACATCACCTTGTACCAAATGGACATTAAAAGTGCTTTTCTGAATGGTGAAATAGAGGAGGAAGTTTATGTCAAACAACCTCCCGGCTTTGTCAATCCTAAGAAACCTAATCATGTTTACAAACTTCACAAATCTCTTTATGGTCTTAAACAAGCTCCTAGAGCATGGTATAAATGCTTGACCAAGTTCCTTATTGCAAGTGGTTTTGAAATTGGTAAAATTGATTCTACTCTTTTTACTAAAAGGGTTAATGGAGAACTATTTGTATGCCAAATTTATGTTGATGATATCATACTTGGTTCAACTAACCCTCTCTTTAGTGAAAAGTTTGGAAAGCTAATGTCAGAAAAGTTTGAGATGTCTATGATGAGTGAACTCAAATTATTTCTCAGTTTGCAAATCAAGCAAACTAAGGAAGGTACATTTGTCTCTCAAACAAAGTACACCAAGGACTTATTCAAGAAGTTCAATATGCAAGAATGCAAAGGTATGTCTACACCCATGCCTACTAGTGGACATAATGATTTGAGCAAAGATGGTGAACCGGTTGATCAAAAGGTTTATCGCTCTATGATTGGTTCATTGTTATACCTATGTGCTTCACGTCCCGATATTATGCTAAGTGTGTGCATGTGTGCAAGATATCAAGCTGCCCCTAAAGAATGTCATCTTAAGGCTGTGAAAAGGATAGTTAGATACTTAATTCATACACCAAATTTTGGCATTTGGTACCCTAAGAGGTCTTCTTTTGATCTTGTTGGCTATTCCGACTCGGATTATGCCGGAGACAAGGTTGATAGAAAGTCAACTTCACGTACTTGTCAATTTCTTGGTAGATCCCTTGTGTCTTGGTCCTCCAAGAAACAAAACTCAGTATCCTTATCCACCGCCGAAGCGGAATACATTGCCGCTGGTTCATGTTGTGCTCAATTACTTTGGATGACCCAAACTCTGAAAGATTATGGGATCTATGTGAAACATGTTCCACTGCTTTGTGACAATGAAAGTGCTATCAAAATTGGTCATAATCCTGTACAACATTCTCGAACTAAGCATATTGAAGTTCGTCATTATTTCATTCGAGATCATGTTGCTAAGGGTGACATAAATCTTAAGCATGTTCACACTGATAAGCAATTAGCGGATATATTCACTAAACCACTTGATGAGAAAGTGTTTTGCAGGTTGAGAGGAGAATTGAACATAATTGATGCTTCGAACTTGGAGTAGGAACTCCATTGGATACATGCAAGACATGAGCTTATGACTAATCCATGATATATCTCTTATGATGACTATCTTATGTCTTGGATATATTTGTACCTTGCATGTTGTCTAACCCATGTAGGTGCTTGGTTGAATCTAATTCCATGAGATTGCGAATCACTCACATCTTGAGCAATCTCTACATCACCAAGTCTTTACACGATGGTGGTTGAAGACAAGGACGCACAAAATCATTCAAACATATCCTTTGACAAATCCTATGTTGAGCTTCATGAATGTCATTTTTGGATACACAAGTGCTTTTCCTTGCAAGAACTAATCCATGTAGGTAGATGAACTCAAACTCCAAGTGGTGCTCCAAACTCTTGATGGGCTACATCAACCATGAGCACCCACACAAGTTCAACTACATGAGAAAGAACCACACCACCACCCAAGGTATGTTGTTCCATCTTAGAGAAGCTTTACTCCGAGACATGCGTCAAAGCAACTCAACAAGATGTGAATACATCAAGATGCTTAAACAAAAAATGGTAACCCCATTTTGAGCTTAAACGATGAGTATGACCTATGATCAAGTGTTCTCACTTGACTCCTAAGTCAATATACTCTAACATAGGTGACTATGTCACCGCCCAACTCTAGATGAAGTTCTCTTGTGTTCCTTCTATGTGTTATTGCATTTGTCTCATGCTTGTTTATTTTTTCCCTTCTCTTTTTCAAAAAAAACTTCATCTAGATCTTTCAGTCTCTTCTCTTTTCCTTTTGTTTTTGTTCTGCATTTTCTGCATTTAATTCATTGCAAATCTTTGTGAGATCTTACATGTCTAGTGAGCTGAGGTGACAAGTGTTTTTCTGTCTGTAAACTCGGTTTCACCGACTTGCAATCTTCGGTCCAACCGAATCTTTTCGGTACCACCGAAATATGCCACTCGGTGCCACCGACTTTGCAGTCAGAAAAACAGTTTGCCACTTGTTCTACATTTCTTCTCATCCAGCTCCACTCAATGAACCTTGTCCTCTACAAGCGTCACAATTTTATTCTTTGCTTTATGCTGAGTCTCAAGGACCAACCTTATTCGACGGATTCCAGAAAAACCTTCTTGGAAATTGATGTCAAAGGGGGAGAGAGAGATCACATCAAAGCCTATCTTCGGGGAGAGAGAGATCACATCAAAGCACTAAAGGGGGAGAGAAAGTCTCAAGGATCCCAGACGTCCCAGATAATGTATTAAGGGGGAGAAAGAGATCTCTAGGGGGAGAGACAATACTCAAGGATCCCAGATGCTTGATGTTCAAGAGGAGAGATGTCACATGTCTTTTTAGGGGGAAAGACATATTCATTTGTATCTTTCAGCTCTGCTTTTCTATTCCCTATCTTCTCCCAATATCCCATGAAAGATTCGGGGGGAGCAAGACACCCATGGGAAAGAAATCAGTCAAATTCATTGCATATCTTTATTCTTGGGGACATGTTGAATTCAATGTAGTACCTAGTACTTACTCTCTACATGTCATCCCAGTCTTGGTATTCTTGTGGTTTCTTTTGTTTGCTCTGGCTAGTGGATGTACCTGTGTTATCTAACCTTGTTTGTGCAGGTTCATTCCGTCCTAAGGCAACTTAAGACTACAAGGTAAGTGTATGCATCAAAATCATGAGTATGAGGAATTCTTGCCTATGTACATACCGTTTGCAAGGACTCATGTACATACCATCAAAATCAAAATGAAAGAAGTGGTAAGAAAGGAGATACTAAAGCTCCTTGAGGCAGGTATAATTTACCCTGTTGCTGATAGTCAGTGGGTAAGCCCTGTCCATTGTGTCCCTAAGAATGGAGGTATTACTGTTGTTCCTAATGACAAAAATGAATTGATTCCTCAAAGAATTCTTACCGGTTATAGGATGGTAATTGATTTTCGCAAATTAAATAAGGCTACTAAAAAGGATCATTACCCCTTACCTTTTATCGATCAAATGCTAGAAAGATTATCCAAACATACACATTTTTGCTTTCTAGATGGTTATTCTGGTTTCTCTCAAATACCCGTGTCAGCCAAAGATCAATCAAAGACTACTTTTACATGCCCTTTTGGTACTTTTGCTTATAGACGTATGTCTTTTGGTTTATGTAATGCACCTGCTACCTTTCAAAGATGCATGATGGCTATATTCTCTGACTTTTGTGAAAAGATTTGTGAGGTTTTCATGGACGACTTTTTCGTTTTTGGATCTTCTTTTGATGATTGCTTGAGCAACCTTGATCGAGTTTTGCAGAGATGTGAAGAAACTAATCTTGTCTTGAATTGGGAAAAGTGCCACTTTATGGTTAATGAAGGTATTGTCTTGGGGCATAAAGTTTCTGAAAGAGGTATTGAAGTTGATAAAGCCAAGGTTGATGCTATTGAAAAGATGCCATGTCCCAAGGACATCAAAGGTATAAGAAGTTTCCTTGGTCATGCCGGTTTTTATAGGAGGTCCATTAAGGACTTCTCAAAAATCTCTCGGCCTTTGACTAATTTATTACAAAAATATATACCATTTGTCTTTGATGATGATTGTGTAGAAGCATTTGAAATACTTAAGAAAGCATTGATCACTGCACCTATTGTTCAGCCGCCTGATTGGAATTTACCCTTTGAAATTGTGTGTGATGCTAGTGATTATGTTGTAGGTGTTGTTCTAGGACAAAGAGTTGATAAGAAACTAAATGTTATTCAATATGATAGTAAAACTCTAGACAATGCTCAAGGAAATTATGCTACTACTGAAAAAGAATTCTTAGCAGTTGTATTTGCCTGTGATAAGTTTAGACCTTATATTGTTGATTCTAAAGTAACTATTCACACTGATCATGCTGCTATTAAATATCCATGGAAAAGAAAGATGCTAAACCTAGACTTATTAGATGGTTTCTCTTGCTACAAGAATTTGATTTACATATTGTTGATAGAAAAGGAGCTGAGAACCCCGTTGCAGACAACTTGTCTAGGTTAGAAAATGTGCTTGATGACCCACTACATATTGATGATAGCTTTCCTGATGAGCAATTAAATGTCATAAATGCTTCTCATACTGCTCCATGGTATGCTGATTATGCTAATTACATTGTTGTTAAGTTCATACCACCTAGTTTCACATACCAGCAAAAGAAAAAGTTCTTCTATGATTTGAGACATTACTTTTGGGATGACCCACATCTTTATAAAGAAGGAGTAGATGGTGTTATTAGACGTTGTGTACCTGAGCATGAACAGGAACATATCCTACGCAAGTGTCACTCCAAAGCTTATGGCGGACACCATGCTGGAGATAGAACTGCACATAAGGTACTACAATCTAGTTTTTATTGGCCTACTCTCTTCAAGGATGCCCGTAAGTTTGTCTTATCTTGTGATGAATGTCAAAGAATTGGTAATATTAGTAGATGTCAAGAAATGCCTATGAATTATTCACTTGTTATTGAACCATTTGATGTTTGGGGCTTTGACTATATGGGACCTTTTCCTTCCTCTAATGGTTATACACATATTTTAGTTGCTGTTGATTATGTTACTAAGTGGGTAGAAGCTATTCCAACTAGTAGTGCTGATCATAACACCTATATTAAAATGCTTAAAGAAGTTATCTTTCCAAGGTTTGGAGTCCCTAGATATTTAATGACTAATGGTGGTTCACATTTTATTCATGGTGCTTTTCGTAAAATGCTTGCTAAATATGATGTTAATCATAGAATTACATCTCCTTATCACCGTCAGTCTAGTGGTCAAGTAGAATTGAGTAATAGAGAACTCAAATTAATTTTGCAAAAGACTGTTAATAGGTCCAGAAAGAATTGGTCCAAGAAACTTGATGATGCATTATGGGCCTATAGAACTACATATAAAAATCCTATGGGTATGTCTCCGTATAAAATGGTCTATGGAAAAGCATGTCACTTACCTCTCGAACTAGAACACAAGGCTTATTGCACTATTAAAGAACTCAACTATGATTTTAAACTTGCTGGTGAGAAGAGGTTATTTGATATTAACCCACTTGATGAATGGAGAACCCAAGCCTACGAAAATGCCAAGTTGTTTAAAGAAAAAGTTAAAAGGTGGCATGATAAAAGAATACAAAGCATGAGTTTAATGTAGGTGATTATGTATTGCTATACAACTCTCGTTTAAGATTTTTCATAGGAAAACTTCTCTCTAAATGGGAAGGTCCCTATGTTATCAAGGAGGTCTACCGTTCCGGTGCCATAAAAATCAACAACTTCAAAGGCACAAATCCGAAGGTGGTAAATGGTCAAAGAATCAAACATTATATCTCAGGTAATCCCATAAATGTTGAAACCAATGTTATTGAAACCATAACCCTGGAGGAATACATAAGGGACACTTTCTGGAACCTTCCAGACTCCAAAAAGGAATAGGTATGTGGTACGGTAAGTAAACCGACTCCAAAACAGTTTTTAAGGCAATATTTCACCGTTTTGGAATATTTAGAAAAATAGAAAAATAAGCAGCAGTCCGGAAAGGACACGAGGGCTCCACGAGGGTGGAGGGCGCGCCCCCTACCACGTGGGCACCTCGTGTGCTCTCCAGACTCCGTTTTCTTACAGAACACATATTATGGTCGATAAAAACTCATTATATAACCTGCCGGGGGTTTTGACTCCCGTATCACGCAAAAATCTCATGTTTGTGTTTCGAGCTGTTACTGCTGTAGATTAGAGTAGGATGTCTTCGCAAGAGTTAGTCGGGGAGAGCTGGGTGTCTCATCCGGCACCGAGATCAACGACAAACAATCATGTTGACCCCTTTGGGCCAGCAACGGAGGAAGAGATGGAGGCTGATTTGATGAGGATAGATGCCATGGAGGACCAAGAAGTCACTTCCCGCCTCCAAGCTGGATTCACAATAGGAGAACTGCAGAGCTCAGCTATTCCAAACTCGGTTATCCCTTCCAATGTTAGATTTCTTTCTTATGAGAATGTGAAAAAGAGTGTCATTGGTTCTCCCATAGCTATGCAGCACCCTTGGGTGCAAGGAGCTTTGGCTGTTACAGGAAAACTCCGAAAGGAAATAATGGATCTCAAGCAGCAAGTCAACAAGCTTGAGGAGGAGAATCGCATCATGAGGGGCATCATCGCCAAGAACATCACACCACTATCCCCCGAAAAGAGAGACATAATCACCTGGGTATGGGCACTCCACTTGGCAACAACCAAGCTTGGGGGAGTGCCCCGGTATCGTATCACCATCACTTTTATCTTTACCGTTTTTCTTAGTTCAATCCTTTTGGTAATATTTTGATCTAGTAGAACAAAAGTTCTTAGTATGATCTAGTCATGAGTTTTGCTTTATTATCCTTCTATGTAATCGAGTCCTTGAGCTATATAATAAAGATTAGTGTTGAGTCAAGGGCTTGATTATTTTTCCATGATCCTAAGTGAATAAAAGAAAAGAGAAAGAAATAAAAAGAAACAAAGAGATCATGTGACTCTTATGGAGAGTAATGAGCTCACATAGAAAGAGTATGATGAATAAAAGTTATTGAGGGTTGACAAACATAGTTTTGGTCATCGTTGCAATTAATAGGAAGTAACAAAGAAAGAGAGGTCTTCACATATAAATATACTATCTTGGACATCTTTTATGATTGTGAGCACTCATTAAAATATGACATGCTAAAGAGTTGGCATTGGACAAGGAAGACAACATAATGGGTTATGTTTTCTTACATCTGAGATAAATTATATTATCTTGGATCCTCCAACATGTTGAGCTTGCCTTTCTCCCTCATTCTAGCCAAATTCATTGCACCAAGTAGAGATACTACTTGTGCTTCCAAATACCCTTAAGCCAGTTTTGCCATGAGAGTTCACCATACCTACCTATGGATTGAGTAAGACCCATCAAGTAAGTTGTCATCGGTGCAAGCAATAAAAATTGCTCTTTAAATATGTATGATTGATTGGTGTGGTAGAAATAAGCTTTATACAATCGTGCGATATGGAAGTAATAAAAGCGACAGACTGCATAATAAAGGTCCATATCACAAGTGGCAATATAAAGTGACGTTCTTTCACATTAGGATTTTGTGCATCCAACCATAAAAGCGCATGACAACCTCTGCTTCCCTCTGCGAAGGGCCTATCTTCTACTTTTATCTCCTACATTGCATAAGAATCATGGTGATCTTCACCCTTCCTTTTTACATTTTATCCTTTGGCAAGCACAATATGGTGGAAAGATCCTGGTATATATGGCTAATTGGATGTGGGTTTTCATGAACTATTACTATTGACATTACCCTTGAGGTAAAACGTTGGGAGGCAAAACTATAAGCCCCTATCTTTCTGTGTGTCCGATTAAAAATCCATACCCATAAGTATTGCGTGAGTGCTAGCAATTGTGAAAGACTATATGATAGTTGAGTATGTGGACTTGCTGAAAAGCTCATATACATTGACTCTTTCCTATGTTATGATAAATTGCAATTGCCTCAATGACTAAGATTATAGTTTTTCAGTTTTCAATGTAGTTTACGATTCATACTTGTTATTGTGATTGAATTATTACTCTTGCATAAGATATCATGTGACAAGAATTATATAAGTTGCTGTTCTATGAATGATCATGATGCCCTCATGTCCATATTTTATTTTTATCAACACCTTCATCTCTAAAATGTGGACATATTTTTCGATTTCGGCTTTTCGCTTGAGGACAAGCGAGGTCTAAGCTTGGGGGAGTTGATACGTCCATTTTGCATCATGCTTTTATATCAATATTTATTGCATTATGGGCTGTTATTACACATTATGTCACAATACTTATGCCTATTCTCTCTTATTTTACAAGGTTTACATAAAGAAGGGAGAATGCCGGCAGCTGGGATTCTGGCTGGAAAAGGAGCAAATATTAGAGACATATTCTGCACAGCTCCAAAAGTCCTGAAACTTCACGGATGATGTTTTCCGAATATATAAAAAACATTGAGCTCAAGAACTTCACCAGGGGGGCCACACCCTGCCCACGAGGGTGGGGGCGCGCCCTACCCCCTGGGCGCGCTCCCCTACCTCGTGGGCCCCCTGGTGGCCCTCCGGTGACCATCTTCTGCTATATGGACTCTTTCGATGGGAAAAAAATCATAAGCCATCTTCTCGGACAAAACTCCGCCGCCACGAGGCGGAACCTTGGCGGAACCAATCTAGGGCTCTGGCGGAGCTGTTCTGCCGGGGAAACTTCCCTCCCGGAGAGGTAAATCATCGCCATCGTCATGACCAGCGCTCCTCTCATCGGGAGAGGGCAATCTCCATCAACATCTTCATCAGCACCATCTCATCTCAAAACCCTAGTTCATCTCTTGTCTCCAATTCTTGTCTCCATGTCCGGGATTAGTGCTAGTAGGTTGCTAGTAGTGTTAATTACTCCTTGTAGTTGATGCTAGTTGGTTTAATTGGTGGAAGATCATATGTTCAGATCCTATATGCACATTAATACCTGAGGGAGTCCTGGATTAGGGGGTGTCCGGATAGCCGGACTATACCTTCGGTCGGACTCCTGGACTATGAAGATACAAGATTGAAGACTTCGTCCCGTGTCCTGAAGGGACTTTCCTTGGCGTGGAAGGCAAGCTTGGTGATATGGATATATAGATCTCTTACCATTGTAACCGACTCTGTGTAACCCTAGCCCTCTCCGGTGTCTATATAAACCGGAGGGTTTTAGTCCGTAGGATGAACAACAATCATACCATAGGCTAGCTTCTAGGGTTTAGCCTCTCAGATCTCGCCGTAGATCTAATCTTGTACTACCCATATCATCAATATTAATCAAGCAGGATGTAGGGTTTTACCTCCATCAAGAGGGACCGAACCTGGGTAAAACATTGTGTCCCCTGCCTCATGTTACCATCCGCCTAGACGCACAGTTCGGGACCCCCTACCCGAGATCCGCCGGTTTTGACACCGACATTGGTGCTATCGTTGAGAGTTCCTCTGTGCCGTCGCCATCAGGAAGGATGCCTCATCCCATTTTTAAAGACGACACCGTTGCTAAGGGAGCTTTGGCTGTCGGCCAAACTCTCAGGCTAGGTGGTTTCCTTATGACCGCCCGTTCGGCTGCTGCACCGACGATGACCTCTCGGGGTCATCAAAAGCAATCTTTACGTCAGCTCGGAATTCGCCGAGCAGCTAGATCCAATGGAGCTCTCTTCCCTAAACGAGCTCTTGGATCGCTTCGCCGCCCTGGGAGTCGCTACGGATTACGACCAGATTGGGCCTAAACCCGATCTGAGAGAGATTAACTCTCCCCAGGTCACCCATCACCTTGCCGTGGTAGAGGGACAGTGTGGCGACCCTTCATCTATCTTAAGGACTAGCTATGTCCGGATTCCCGACCCCTCCAAGCCGGATACCCGCGGAGGGGAGGACATCACTCAAGACCCGAACTTAAAGTCAGGCGACGGGCTAGATTCATTGGACAGCATCCAAGAATCCAAACTTCCGAGTTCGGAAACTCCTTGGCCCCTGGGTCTCAGATTGGGTGAGGTTTCGGATTTGATTCCACCCACCCACCCTTACATAAGCGATCTATCTGAAATTAGGCAAGAGCCCGAAGAAACAGTACATCATTACTGGGCCAGATTCCTCCTGGTTATGAACAGGATAAAGGACTGCCGCGAGGAAGACGCAATTTCATTCTTCTGCAATAATTGCACAGACAATGGAATCCTCAACGCCATAAGTCGCCGTGATATTACACGCTTCGCTGACTTGGCGTCCATAGTACGAAAGTACTGTGTGATGGAAAGCTCCTGGAAACCGAAATAAAATTTTGTGACAATCCGTCCCTGAATACAAACCCAGTCCGAAATAAAAGGGTGCATCATCGCCAGACACCCAGGTTCAATACCAAAAAGAAAATCCCTCTACAGGGCACAAAACCGTACTGGAAGGATGGCTTAATGGACCCTGTAAAATTCACAGTGCAGAGGCGCCACACCAACTCACAGCCTTAGAGCATGTTGGATCCTCCGGCAGGTGGCAAAAATTGGCGAAGATCTTCTAATTCCAGAAGCCACAGAAAGCCACCCCAGAGACACCAGTACGGTATTAACAGTCTTCGAGACTTTCGCATCAAATAATATGCGAAAAAGAACACTCCGTAGCCTTGCCGAAGTCTACCAAGTAGCAAAAATAAACCCATGGAGTGACACGGCTATTACTTTTAACGCCAGTGATGAACCTAAATTCCGAACAGCCCAAGCACCAGCCGCATTGGTCCTCAGTCCAATAGTGGATGGCTTTCGTCTTACCAAGGTACTCATGGATGGCGGCAGCGGATTGAACCTCATTTATGAGGAAACCCTTCAAAAAATGGAAATTGACTGGAACCACATTGAGCGAAGCAGCACAACCTTTAGAGGAATAATCCCCAGTCGGGAAGCGCGCTGTATAGGAAAAATTACACTAGATGTGGTGTTCGGCACGCCGGATAATTACAGGTCTGAAGAGGTCACGTTCCAAGTGGCCCCGTTTAGTAGCGGATATCACGCTCTGCTAGGGCGGGAAGCGTTTACAATCTTCCAAGCAATACCCCATTATGGGTACATGAGGCTCAAGATGCCCGGGCCTAACGGAATCATCACTCTCGGTAGTGATCCGGACATAGCACTCTGCGCCGAAAACAAGACAGCCGCACTGGCCCTTGAGGCGCTATCCGAAGCCTTAGCAGCTGAGGAACTGACTGCGCTGCGCTCCACGGTGAATAGGGACGATGTGATACCCGACAAAAGATCCAAGTCCACCTCCTTTAAACCAACAGACGAAATAGTCAAATTCCAGGTCCATCCAATGGACCCCAATAAAACGGCTTCCATCGGGGCACAGTTAAACCCCGATGTAGAGGCTGCACTGCGAGAGTTCCTACGAGAGAACTGGGACATTTTTGCCTGGCACCCTTCAAACATGCCAGGAATCCCACGCAGGCTGGCCGAACACAGCTTAAATATCCTAAAAGGATTCAAGCCAGTCAAACAGGCTCTTCGGCGTTTTTCCGAACCTAAGAGACATGCCATGGGAGAGGAACTAGCCAAGCTATTGCATGCCGGATTCATCAAAGATATAAAACACCCGGACTGGCTAGCAAACCTGGTGATGGTACCAAAGAAGGACAAATCCTGGCGCCTGTGCATTGATTTTAAAGACCTTAACAAGGCATGCCCAAAGGATCCCTTCCCACTCCCCCGCATCGATCAAATTATCGACGCTACCGCAGGACACGATTCGTTGTGTTTCCTCGACGCATACTCCGGCTACCATCAAATAAAGATGGCAGAGTCAGATCAAGCCGCAACGGCATTCATCACACCATACAGCCCATTCTGCTTCAACACAATGCCCTTTGGGCTCAAAAACGCCGGCACAACATATCAGCGCATGATTCAGACATGTCTGGCAAACTAGATCGGAAAAACAGTGGAGGCATACGTAGATGATGTGGTCGTTAAAACAAGACATGTCGAATCTCTAGTAGACAACTTGAGGCTAACATTCGATAACCTCCAAACATACGACATCAAGCTCAACCCGGAAAAATGCGTTTTCGGCGTTCCAGCCGGAAAGCTCTTGGGCTTCATTGTATCCGGTAGAGGAATTGAAGCAAATCCAGCCAAGATCCGAGCTCTGTCACAATTGGATATCCCGAAGGACCTCAAACAAATACAAAAATTAACCGGATGCGTGGCGGCTCTAAGCCGCTTTATCTCCCGTTTGGGAGAAAAGGCCCTACCCCTTTACCGCCTCCTTCGGCGCACCGAACACTTTGAGTGGACGGATACAGCCACGGCCGGACTCGACGAAATAAAAGCCATCTTGGCAACAAACCCAGTCCTGGCCGCGCCAAACATTGGCGAACCAATGCTATTATACATTGCAGCAACCCATCAGGTCGTTAGCATAGTGCTTGTCGTCGAACGAGAAACGGACGGACACAAATTCCCCCTTCAAAAGCTGGTCTACTATGTGTCCACTGTCCTTACTCCGTGCAAGTCACAGTACCCGCATTATCAAAAGATTGCGTACGCGGTATTTATGGCATCCCGGAAGCTGCGACACTACTTTCAAGAGTGTTCAATAACAATAGCCTCGGAAGTGCCACTTAACAATATTATAAACAACCGCGACGCGACGAGCCGGATTGCAAAATGGGCCATTGAGCTCCTCCTGTTCGACATAACTTACAAGCCACGGCGAGCTATCAAGTCGCAAGTTTTGGCCGACTTCGTCGTAGAATGGACGGAGGCCGAACTCCCTAACGAGTACGGCACATATTCCAACTGGGTGATGCACTTCGACGGCTCCAAAATGTTGGCCGGTCTAGGGGCCGGTGTTGTTTTGACGTCCCCCACAGGAGACACAGTTCAATACATACTCCAGATAATGTACACAGACTCCAACAATGCAGCCGAATATGAGGCCCTTTTACATGTTCTCCGGATGGCAGTATCCATGGGCATTCAACGCCTAGAGGTGCGCGGGGACTCGAACCTCGCAATATCCCAAATAAATGGAGACTTTGATGCCAAGGATCCAAAAATGGCAGCTTATCGCAACGCCGTCCTAAAAATGTCAGCTCGGTTCGAAGGGCTCGAATTTCACCATATAGCCCAGGAAAATAATCAGGCGGCAGATGTACTGGCACGCATCGGTGCAAAACGCGATGTAGTCCCCCCAACATCTTCTTGGAAAGGTTGTTCAAGCCATCCGTAGTATGGGAAGGGGAACCTGGCAATAACAGCCCGGACCCAACCGCACTGCCTGACACCGAACACTCTGACATAATTGGAGGCTCTGCCAATGAAATAACACCTTTAGCCCACGTAATAATGGATGTCATCGCTCCATGGACAGAGCCATTCCTCGCCTACCTTACTAGGCAGGAACTCCTCGAGGACCAAAATGAGGCACGCTGCATAGTGCGGCAATCTAAAGCCTATAAAGTCCATGAGGGAGAGCTTTATAAGAAAAGCACTACCGGAGTCCTTCAAAGGTGCATCTCCGAAGAGGAAGGGTGGAACCTCCTGGCTGAAATTCATGCTGGACTCGGCGGTCATCACGCTGCAGCTCGGTCCCTTGTAAGCAAGGCCTTCCGTACGGGCTTTTATTGGCCGACGGCCCGGGCAGACGCCCAGGACTTAGTCCAACGATGCGTCGGTTGCCAGCTTTTTGCAAACCAAAGCCATATGCCACCCACCGCCCTCCAAACTATCCCCATCACTTGGCCCTTCGCGGTCTGGGGGCTTGACATGGTTGGACCCCTTAAAGGCGGAACCCACAAGAAAAAATACTTACTGGTCATGGTGGATAAGTTCACCAAATGTATAGAAGCCAAGCCTGTTAAGACGGCTGAATCCGGAGCGGTGATAGACTTTATATCCGGGGTTGTACACCATTACAGCGTCCCCCACAGCATCATCATTGATAACGACACGAACTTTACGGCCAACGAGGTAAAACTCTGGTGCAAAAACATGGGCATCAAGCTCGATTATGCTTCCGTCTATCACCCACAAACTAACGGCCAGGTCGAACATGCAAATGGTCTTATCATGAGCGGCATCAAACCCAGATTAGTGCGGTTCCATAAGGAATCTAATACACACTGGGTAGAGGAGCTCGACTCCGTACTCTGGGGGCTGCGGACCACGCCGAATCGCACCATCGGATACACACCATTCTTCATGGTGTATGGCGCAGAGGCAGTTTTGCCCTGTGACATAATTCATGACTCACCTCGAGTGCGCATGTATGAAGAAAGAGAAGCCGAGCTCGATCGGCAGGACAATTTGGACGCCTTGGAGGAAGAGCGTGACATGGCAAAAGCCCGTTCCGCATTCTATGAACAACAGGCTCAAAGATACCAAAGCAGAGAAGTACGGGCCAAAAATTACAACGTTGGTGAATTAGTTCTACGCCTGCCGGACAAGAAAAAGGGCAAACTTAAGCCCAAGTGGGAAGGTCCCTTCATAATTGACCAAGTCCTGACTGGTGGAGCGTACCGTCTGCGAGATGCATCGGATAACCGACTCGAGCCGAACCCATGGAACGCAGCCCGTCTCCGAAGATTCTATGCCTAGCGCCGGACTCTGTGTCCGTCTCCTTCCTCTGTCCATTTTTTATATACTTTCTGTCTTACATTTCTCTCCTCCTCCCCTCTCTCTCTCTTATAGCCTTTAAAGGCTCATAAAGTGAAGCGCTATCCGCGCTCATTAAACCTGGGGGCTTCTTTAAACAGAAGCTTATTTATACGGGCTTCATGCCCAACACATGTGTCACACTTCCGCATGTACCTTTTATTCACCATTATATGCATCGACATGACTTAAGTTTTGGGCAAGCTGGGTTGCCTGGCTCCTGTGCTTACCCCTACGTTCCCGATTGTTCGGCTAGGTGGTAAAGGGAGCACCTCTGCAGTTGTTACTGCCGGGTCAGCCGGATGTGTACCTCAGACTGGGTGAAGCCGAAAGCTAGCGTTCTGAAGGGAATATTCGGTCGATGAACTAAAGATGATCTTTTTTTCACTTATTTATCTATACGCCCCAGATGTTTTTCCCGCGTCTCTTTTCGCAGAATGGACATGCACTTTAGGGCATGCCTCCTAGGGAAAGGAACCCCTAACGGAACTATTCTCCCTGGAAGATGTTTCTTACTAACCATGTAATATAACATAACTAGTTGGGCACTTGTCTGTTCAAGCACTAATGACCCCTATGCCTGGTCTCCATGCATACCCCGGTTCTTATATAACCGCGAGGGTATTCGGACACACTCTGGACCGTCAGGTCCCGAGGTTGAAGCGAAAAGGTCGGCCATGACAAACGATCTACAATCCGGCTAGAAGGCATTACACATGTCAATTACGTAGTCAATCTGACTGATTATATTCCTCTTCAATACCATCTAACAGGCTGTCTAGCGTACAGTCCTGTTGGGAATACTTTGTGGCCAATTCTACTTGGTCGTATACTAAGCTCACAGGGATCTCCTTCCCATCGGGCCCCACGGGTCCGACCTCGGCTATGCGGTTTGGGTCAGCCTTCGTGTACCGCGTCTTCACCATGGCCCAGGCCACCCTGGCGCCTTGACGACAGGCCGACATCTTCCACAATCGGAAGTGTTGCCGTGCTCCCTTCAGCTTCTCTACAAGCTCTCCAAGGCCTTCTTTAACGCCCCGAGGCCGATGTGCCAGGTGTCTTTCAGTTATTTGCTATTGTTGCCATGTCATTCGCTTGCGTGTTGCATCTTGTCATGTCATCATCCGCATTGCATCATCATGTTTTCAAAACTTACATCCGTCCGGGTTCCCCCAGTTCTCTCCGTTGTCCGTTCTGAGCCCAACCACACTTGCACACGCCCGCGGCATGTCCGAAATAGTATTTTATAAGTGGCCGTAAAATGTTCTCAGAATGGGATGAGAGTTGACGTGTGGCCTTATTATAGTGTAGATAGACCGCCTGTCAAGTTTCATCGCATTCGGAGATCGTTTGATGCCCAACCATTAACTATAGCGACAATATAGTCGGTCAAATCGTCGGACGTTTTCGGTCTCCGGAAACAGTCGCCGGGTCTCTCTCTTTTCTCTTCTCTCAGCCTGAGGCCTTCTGCACAACCCACTACCTCTCACTATCAGGCCCTACCTAACCTCTCTTGTCAGCCCGCGGCCCTCCTCGCGTGCGCGTCTGAAAATTTTCCCGGACCCGACCCGAGCAGTCGTCACCGTTGTGTCCGGATCATCCCGAGACATCTACAAAACGTCACCGTTTTCTTATTTGGTATCCCTAGCTATTTTTTCGCGACTGTTTGATTAAGATCGGAGGGGCCAAATGCCCCTATCCAAAAATCCACTTGTTATATATATATATATATATATATATATATATATATATATATCAGATCAAACCCTAAAAATCCTCCCCCTTGTCCCATCCCTCCGCCGCCGCTAGCCCACTGTCTCCTCCTCGTGTTCCCCGCCGAGTCAATCACCTTCGTTCCTTGTTTTCAGATCCACTCCACCAACCAACGAAGCCACCACCCACTCGTTTTGGACTGCTAGATCACAGATCCGACGGCCTAGGAGGCTCCCCAACGCCCCAGCGTTCGACCCTGCCTCCCGGCCGCAGCTCCCTCGCCCCCACTCGATCTGACCGCTGAGATCCCGAGCGCCTCGACCCCAAGCTCCATCACCCGCCGGTGGCCTCGATGGTACAGCAGCAACTGCCGCCAGACCAGATTCCCCCTGCCTCTAACCTTTCTTCCTCGTGGCTCTCCCACTCGTATCTCACATCTTCCTCTCTCTCTCTCTCTCTCTCTCTCTCTCTCTCTCTCTCTCTCTCTCTCTCTATTTTTGCTCATAGGAGACCTCCGTGGCTGCTCTAGCTAGCTCCGTCGCTGTCGTTTCGTGTAGGGAATGGGTGGAACCAGACTCCCCGCTCCCAGATCGGACACTGCCGCGTCATTCCAACGCGCCGCATCTTCGCCCTCTGGGACGGCATCGAACAGCAAGCAGCCGCCACCCCACGCCGTTGAACACGTCCCCCCGAACCGGTCTTCCCTCCTCGCTGTTGACCGCGTCCTGCCGCGTGGGCCGCCTCCAGCACCCTCCTGGCCGCGTCTCGCTTCCTGGCCCAGCAACTGCGGAGCTGGCCTGCTTGACCCCACCCCCTGGGCAGCCTCCACCCACAAGCGCCAAGGCCCAGTCGCCCGTGCCCTGCTGCAGCATTAGCCCACCAGATCCGTTGGCCCAAGGCCCGCGAGGTGAGCACAAGCCAGCCCATCCCTGTTTGCCTATGTGATGCCATGGGCGCTGAATATTATCCTGCGCTCACCTAGTTTCGGCCCGATAGCATTTTTTCCTGACCTGCAAATTTCCTAATTACCAGTGCACTGCATATTTACAGATTGGACCCTATACTTCATGCATATAATAACTCTCAATCCGTGCATCATATGTAAAAACTTTAAATATGAAAGATGCTTAGAATTTCATCAAGTTTAATAATATGCCACTTTCATCCAGGTTTAAATGTTTAAAAATGTTATTTGTTTAAATTTTCTTAAATAACTTGCTAAAACGGTTTAATTCATCACTAAATAATCGTAGCTCGGTTTCAAATAAATTATACATGTAAATGGGGTAGAAAATGCCTAGTTTAACTTGGTGCCATCACTTTGCATGTTTGACAACTCTAAAATTGTGTTTAGGGCAGAACAGTACCAAACCTTAAAATATGCACATGAGGAGTTTCCGGACTTATTTTTTGTTGTTCCGACCTCATTTAAACTTGCCTAGATAGGTAGTTTTGTTTTGCTTCACCTCTTGCCATGCTAACAACATTTAATATTGTTGGGTACATAAACGAGATCAAACTAAATAACTTGATTGTGGTGTTTCGTCAATATGCAACGGAGTTGCATATTGAGCTCCACTTAATTTGTAGTTTTGCTTGTGCACTTTGCCATGCCATGCCTCTTCAAACCGGACTTGCATAATACTTGTTTGCGCACCGTGCCATGCTTATGTGGTGGTTGTTTACCATGACTGTTTGCCCCTTTCCGATGTTGCTTCTTCGGGTTGGTTCTGATAACGTCGCGTTTGTGAGGACCCAGTCGACTATGCCCATTTGTCTTCTTCATGGACTCGTTCTTCTTCCTTGCGGGATTTCATGCAAGATGACCATACCCTCGAAATCACTTCTATCTTTGCTTGCTAGTCGCTCTCTCTTTTGCTATGCCTATGTTGCGATACCTACCACTTGCTTATAATGCCTCCCATATTGTTGAACCAAGCCTCTAGCCCACCTTGTCCTAGCAAACCGTTGTTTGGCTATGTTACCGCTTTGCTCAGCCCCTCTTATAGCGTTGTTAGTTGCAGGTGAAGATTGAAGTTTGTTCCTTGTTGGAACATGGAGATGTTGTTCCTTGTTGGAACATGTTTACTTGTTGGGATATCACAATATATCTTATTTAATTAATGCATCTATATACTTGGTAAAGGGTGGAAGGCTCGGCCTTATGCCTGGTGTTTTGTTCCACTCTTGCCGCCCTAGTTTCCGTCATATCGGTGTTATGTTCCCGGATTTTGCGTTCCTTACGCGGTTGGGTAATAATGGGAACCCCTTGACAGTTCGCCTTGAATAAAACTCTTCCAGCAATGCCCAACTTTGGTTTTACCATTCGCCACCTAGCCTCTTTTTCCCTTGGGTTTCGCGGACTCAAGGGTCATCATTATTTTAACCCCCCGGGCCAGTGCTCCTCTGAATGTTGGTCCACCTAGTCAGCCGCCGGTGACCACCAGGGGCAACTCTGGGCTGGCCTATCGGAAGTTTAGACAATCTGAGTGTGCCCTGAGAACGAGATATGTGCAGCTCCTATCAGGATTTGTCGGCACATTCGGGCGGTGTTGCTGGATTTGTTTTATCATTGTCGAAATGTCTTGTAACCAGGATTCCGAGTCTGATCGGGTCTTCCCGCTAGGAGGAATATCCTTCGTTGACCGTGAGAGCTTGTCATGGGCTAAGTTGGGACACCCCTGCAGGGATTTGAACTTTCGAAAGCCGTGCCCGCGGTTATGGGCAGATGGGAATTTGTTAATGTCCGGTTGTAGAAAACCTAAAGTTAACCTTAATTAAAATACATCAACCGCGTGTGTTGCCGTGATGGTCTCTTCTCGGCGGGGTCCGGGAAGTGAACACGGTGTTGGAGTTATGTTTGACGTAGGTTGTTCTAGGATCACTTCTTGATCATAGTTTTATCGACCGTGCCTTGCCTTCTCTTCTCGCTCTCATTTGCGTATGTTAGCCACCATATATGCTAGTCGCTTGCTACAGCTCCACCTCATACCCTTACCTTACCCATAAGCTTAAATAGTCTTGATTGCGAGGGTGTGAGATTGCTGAGTCCCCGTGACTCATAGATACTTCCAAAACCAGCTTGCAGGTGCCGTTGAACCGTGCAGATGACGCAACCAAGCTCAAGGAGGAGCTCAATGAAGATCTCGTTCTTTGTGTTGTTCCGTTTCAAGTTGATCAGTAGTGGAGCCCAGTCGGGTCGATCAGGGACCTTGTCGCATTTGGGTTTCTTCTTTTATTTTGGTTCTGTAGTCGGACCTTGATTGTATTTGGATGATGTAATGATTTATTCATGTATTGTGTGAAGTGGCGATTGTAAGCCAACTATGTATCTTTCCCCTTATTGTATTACATGGGTTGTTTGCGAAGATTACCTCACTTGCGACATTGCTTTCAATGCGGTTATGCCTCTAAGTCGTGCTTCAACACGTGGGAGATATAGCCGCATCGAGGGCGTTATAAGTTGTTAATCAGAGCCTTCCCCAACCTTAGGAGCCCCATTGTTTGATCGAATTAGTGGACGAGTTGAGTCTGGAAAAATGTTTTGAGTCATTTAGGAATTATATATCGGAGAGTTTAGGAATTCTTTTTACTCCCCGATCCCTTCATCGCTCTGGTAAGGCATCCTAACATAGAGTTTTGACTCTTCTCTTCTCAAATTTCACCAAATTTTTTTAGGATCACGCGGGTATCTTGGAATCGTTCCGATGGTTTTGTGACGAGAACATTGTTCTTGGTGCCTCCTGTCATTTAGGGGTTGTGGCAGTGTCCCGGGGAGTTGAGCTCCGAGGTGTTGTCGTCACAATTTTATCGTTGCAGTTCTGGAATACCTGAGTTTAGTTTCGCCGACATCGAAAATCTCTTTTATGCAGTTGTTGGTGAGATAACCTCGACGCCACCCAGTACTGGGGCGGGAGTTCGGGAGTATTGCCATAACTCGTATAACGGATGCTTTTCGAAGGTTGAGGTAGATGATTTCCGAAGGTTTCTTGGTTATGTGTTGAAGGATGGATACAGCCGGATGTAGGATTTGCTAGTTTGGGTGAGATATTAAGCTTTCCCTGTAGCCCCAACACCTGATTGCATAACCGGAAAATTTCAGGAGTTTATAAGTGGGAATTCAAGTAGCTCTTAGGTTATCTTTCCGACAGATCTATGATTTGAAATTGGGGTTCGACGTCTAGTGGTCCGCCTATTCACGGTCGGTTTTACAGTGGTCTCGTTGTGTCTTAAAGAGTCCTTGGCTATGCCGACTCGGGGATGCTTCGTATGTCATGTGCTCTGCCTTGTACATGATGGTGCTGTACGATCGAGCCCGTGTAGGCCCCACCAAGAAAACTTCGGACGAAATCTCTATCATATGTTTGTTCCGGCTTATTCTGCAAGCCAATCCTTTGTTTTGTTTTGAGTTGTGGTATTCGAGTTGCTTCAATGTCAAATGTTGATTCCATACCTTTCCCAATCGGTGTTCTCATATTTCTATGTGAATACTAATCCTTCTCGATCATCGAATATGTCATGTCAATCCTTTTTAACCGGTGTACTTCTCTTCAAGTGGATCCGATCATTGCAACATCCGCAAGATCAAGTATCGGTTCTTCTCAACGGTGTTTGCTTCATCCATTCCAAGTTGTCTTTGTTTTCCCACCCTCCCTCCCTTTGTTTTCTTCAAGGACTCAGATTTCTAATTCAAGTATCATTTTAGTGATGTCAAGCCTCTCCATTCTTTTCCGTCAATGTTCTTATCCGGTGATTTTCATGAAGATTCTAATGGAGCTTCAAGCTCATCATTCTTTGTTCTTTTCCTTCTACAGTTGATTCAATTCAAGCTTTTGGTGTTGATCATATCCGTTCCTCGTTTCAAACGCCTTCTCATACCGGTGCACCTCTTAATCATCCACTTCTCGCTATTCAATTGTTCCGGAGCGCTCAAGATATCTCGAAGATTCGTGTTTCCACTCTGCTTTCATTCAAACTCTTTCGAGGATGTTATCTCTTTCACGTCATTTAATTCAACCGGTGCAATATCTTTCAAGTGATCATTTCAATGGTGTATTTTTTTGAGTGGGCCCTAACCCACAGGTCTTTTCCCCAGGATCTTACCTGACTCTTCTAATTTCCAGAGTTATTCTCATATTCATCTGAAGTTTGACATAAGAATGATTTATCATCAGTCAAATGCCTTTCTCCAAGATTGGTTAAATTATTTTCATCGTTGGCTCAACCTTTCCATTCTTCATTCCGGAGTGTCTAAATAATTCATGGTGGTGTTACTCATCATCATTCTCGGATTTTGAAGACCGAAGAAGAGTTTCTCTTTAATCTTGCTCCATTCTCTTCAAGATTCGTGATTCTAGCTTGTTGCCATCCTCTCGTAATTTTTTTGATCGTGAGAATTCTTTTCACCTATCCGGAGCAATTCAAGATTCTGTTAAGTTTGATTATCCGGAGCCATCATCGAAGATTTATTCATTCTAGCTTTCAGCTCTCATACTCTAAATCTTATCGGTGCATCATTCAAGTATTCTCTTATCAGCTCGTGATCTCTTCGTTCTCATGTATCTAAATTCTCTCAAGCATCTTCGTTCATTTGCTTAATTCTTCCCGGTGTTTATTTATCTTCCCTTCAGTCATTTCCAATTCTTACGGTGGCTATTCAGGATTTTTCTTCCTTGCTATAACATCTAGTTATCCGTTGCCAATCCTAACGGTGGTTCGTGCAAGAGTTCTCATCATTCGTTATCGTATATATTCATTTGTTCTTCCCAATCCTACCGGTAACTTGTTTAAGACGTTCTCAAGTTATGCTATATCTATCTTAATCCCTTTTTACGGGAATAAGTAGTGCGCCAAATCCATTGTTTGTCATCAATCTAAATGGTGAAGGTTAAGCATAATGTAATTCTTATTCCTGTTTCTTCGAGTAAATTCAATTCTTGCTTTCCGGAGGTTCATCGAGTAAATCCATCTATTCATTGCAAGTATTCGCCGTGTGTTTTTCAATTTCTCTTTCATTTCGATTGATCATTCATTTGTTACCGGAGTTCTTCATGGAGGTTCTACATAATGGTTCATCTAAGATTTAAGTCCTTCTTGAAGTGTTCTTTGAGATTCTTTCAGAGGAACTCAAGTGAAAGTGCGTTATATCGACTAGAGGGGGGGTGAATAGGCGATTTTTATGAAAGTCTTCAAAACGTGGAAGTTGTGAAAACAAACAGTAGAGATATGCCTATCACTAAGCAGCGGAAGTTAGATTACACTAGGCAAGCCATGGTCAAGTATTCAATAGAGTGAAAGCACAATGACAGGTAGCTGCAGTGTAATAAGGATCAGGTAGGAAGAAGTTATGAAGCCAAACAAATCATACAGTTACGTTGTGAAGACAAAAGATAGAGCAAGCATGCAATGGCTTCACAATGAGTAACGGTAAGTAAAAGGAAGTGAAGATGAAACCAGTGGCTCGTTGAAGACAATGATTTGTTGGACCAGTTCCAGTTGCTGTGACAACTGTACATCTGGTTAGGGCGGCTAGGTATTTAAACCAAAGGACACACAGTCCCGGACACCCAGTCCTGAACACGCAGCTCAGGACACCCAGTCCTCACCGTATTCCCCTTGAGCTAAGGCCACACAGACCTCGCCCAATCACTCTGGTAAGTCTTCAAGGTAGACTCCCAAACCTTCACAGACTTCGTTCACGGGCAATCCACAATGTCTCTTGGATGCTCAGAATGCGACGCCTAACCGGCTGGAGGATGCACAGTCCTCAAGTGTAATAAGTCTTCAGATCACTCAGACAAGAAGACCTAAGTGATGCCCAATTCTCTCTGGATCTGGGTGGTTAGGGCTTTTCTCCTCGCTAGGAATTTTCTCTCAAAGGCTTCGAGGTGGGTTGCTCTCAAACAACAAAAACCGTGCACTGAAATTTGAGCAGCCAACCGTTTATGGTTGTAGGGGTGGACTATTTATAGCCACTGGGCAACCCGACCTGATTTGTCCGAAATGACCCTGGGTCACTAAGGAACTGACACGTGTTCCAACGGTCAGATTTTGAACTCACACGGCAACTTTACTTGGGCTACAAGTAAAGCTGACTTATCCGACTCTGGACAAGATTTGCTCTCATAGTCTTCACTCGAAGACATAGGTTTTGAATTAGGCATCACTTCAGTCGTTCTGACTGGTTCTCTTGGACCCCACTTAATAGTACGGTGGTTCCTATGACTCAACACAAATGAAAGAAAACTACGAAAGATCTAAGTCTTCGAGTTCCATAGGCTTCACGTGGTGTCTTCTTTTGTCATAGTCTTCAATGTGAATATCTTCATATACCACCATTGACTTCAATGTCTTCATACATTTTTAGGGGTCATCTCTAGTAGTAAAACCGAATCAATGAGGGACTTCTACCTGTGTTATCCTGCAATTCTCACAAACACATTAGTCCCTCAACTAGGTTTGTCGTCAATACTCCAAAACCAACTAGGGGTGGCACTAGATGCACTTACAATCTCCCCCTTTTTGGTGATTGATGACAAACTAGTTGAAGTTTTCAATGGGGAATATAATTTGTGAAATTGTAAAGGAATTGTCTTCATAAGCTGCAAGAGCTCCCCCTGAAGATGTGCATATAAGTAATTTGCTTTTGGAATGCAAATGCACATGGCAGGTTGTACTTGTGGAGATTCACTTCAACTTATGATGACAATCCACTATGCATGTAAAAGTATATGAAGATAATGACATGCATAATGAAAAATGGACGTCTGCAGAATGATCTAAGTGCGGGATTTATCGTCGCACATGCGGAATTTATCTTCGCAAAAATAGGTGGCAAACAAGTAGCAGACGGCCATCGAGTTTAAGTGTTACAACTCAAAGAACCAAATGTAGCAAAATGAGAGTTGTAAGCACGAAGCAAAATGTAGCAAAATATAAGGCACCCGCCCATATTGACCCGCTTGAAGACTATCAACATCATATGCTTCTCCCCCTTTTGTCAGTGAGGACCAAAAAGGTTTGAAGACATAGAGTTTTCTACTCGTTCCGATGAGCAGCAGGGTCGGTGGAGGTGTTTGGCGGTGCTGAAGAGCTTGGTGCAGATGCGACACGTGCTGAAGGAGGTGGCGGTGATGTAGCATCGTCTTCTTCCTCGATGATCCTTGCAGTCACTGTGGTAGCAGATGAAGAGAACTCTGAGTCTTCAAGTGATGGAGTTCCTCGTAGCACAACCCTTCTGGGAGGTGTGGAGTCAAACTTGAATCGCACTTTGAAGCCATCCTCTTGAAGATCAGCTTCAGAACACATCATTGTGAGTCCTTTCCAGGTGCGGCGACAGGTTTCATGTGCAACGAATGCATTCTTGGTGGCCAGATTTCAGATGCGATTTACATCCACCAAGAGGCTTTTCATCTGTCTTTTCAGCCAGTCGTGATGCCTATCCTGCTTTTGATGAAGGGCCACAAGAAGCTCTCGGTCAGTAAGAGCATGAGCTCGCTTCTTGGGTCTTGGAGCAGTTTTGCTGTCAGTGGCTTTAGTGGAAGCAGGGTGTGGTGCACGTGTAGTGCCAGCCAGTGGATACACCCGAGAGATAGCTTCAACACCTTCAACGCTTTGAGTGAAGCTCTGGTGTTCTACATTCTGAAGACTCAAAGGTTGCTTGGCAGGCTCAGGGTATATGGCTTCAGTAGAGGTATCCACATCTGGCAAGAAGATCCGATGGTTGCGGGCTGAGGGCTGATACAAGATTGCAGAGTGAAGTTTGATCAGCCTCATTACCCAAGGGGCATAGATCTTCAAGCCAAACAAATCTGAGCCTGATGCAGCAAGTTGGCGTATGAAGAAGTCCTGTGCATTGAAGCATTTGCCATGAAGGATATAAAATATCAGAGTCTTCATTGCACCCTCGATCTTGGCATTTGGAGAGTGCCCTTTGATAGGCCAGAGAGTCCGCCTGATGATGTGATAGATGGTTCTGGGCAGGTACTCAAGGTCTTCAACGAAGAACTCTGTGGGATAAGGAGCATCATGGGGCAATGGCTTCATCATGGAGAGCATCTGACTCATATTCGGTTCAGGCCTCTGAAATATGCTCACAAGAGCTTCAGTGTGTAGTTGACAGCCTTCCTCGAATAATGCGCCAGGAGTGGGCAGGCCGGTGAGCTCAATGAAATCAAATGCATTGGCTTCGTGACGAACATTGCCGGTCATCCACTCCAGGACCCAAGTCTTCGGATCTCTGTTGTATCCTTTGATGTGGAGGGTGGCATAGAATTGTAGTAGAAGCTCTTCATTCCAGTGCTCTTCATCAGTCACAAACTGCAGCAGACCCACTTGCTTGAAGCAATCCAACGCTTCCTCCAGACAGGGCAGACTAGCAATAGCTTCAACATCAAGGCGCTTGTGCGGGAAGATGCGACCTTGGTTGTACAGGATGCATGAATAGTAGCTGCGCCGAGGATAGCTCCAGAACCTATCTGATGAAATCCTTTCCCTTGAATAGGGGTTCTTGGAGCTATTGAAGAACGTATTATCTGCCCTGAAGCTAGTGATGTTAAAGGAGCCAGGAGCTGATGCAGGACCTGGGAACCTTGGTAGTCTTGGGACTGGCTTCTGGACCAGAGGCCTGTGCTCGACATGGTAATCAAATTGGGGACCGGCAGCAGACTCGGGAACAGAAGTATCAGGGTCAGTGGCTTCACTGGCGTCTAATGCTTTCGGTGGGGAGGACTCCACATTAGCTTCAATGTTAGTTGTGGCAGCCTCAATATTTTCAGCCTCCACTTGACTAGCTGGAGGGTCAGGCACAGGCACGTTCTCCTTGAGAACTGCTTCTTGATGGAGCGGGGGAGTGGGATCTTGTGGTGCTTCTTCAGCTTCTTCGGCTGATGCAGCCGGAATGTCGTCAGCAGAGTCTTGAGGCCTTGGACCTTTGCGAAGCCTGCGAAATGCAGACGACGCCTGAGGAGTTGGAGTGGGCTGGACCTCAGATTCTTCTTCCACTTGTGGGCGATCCGCCCATGACGCATCCTATGCAATTGGCGTCAGAGGACGACCAATGCTGATGAGTTCGCTGTTTTCACACTGAGGAATGACTGGATCATCTTGTACATTGTCATGATGACCAATGTCTTCAGCAGCGATGGGGTCGGCTGCTGGAATGTCTTTAGCTTTAGGAGCCTCTGTGGGAGCAGGCTCTTGAACTGTCAGTTGACATTCTGCGTTAGGATAGACTACAGAAAGGGGTTCAACCATCAAGGGCTCTGTTGGAGCAGCCCGAGCTTTCTTGATCTTCCGCTTTTTCTAGGTGGGGGCAGAAGGAGAGGCTTCAGAGTGTTTCCTCTTCCTGGCTTCAGCCTCTGCAGTTCGTGTCTTCTTGAGCTCTGAAGCGGTTGACCTGCTCTTTGGCTTCGAGCCAGTCATTGCAGTTGGGAAGACAATCAAAACTGCTTCCTGCCTTGGTGCATCTGGTTCAGCTGTAGCAAGCTTCTACTTCTTCTTCGCGGCCATCCTGGGGTCGATGCCAGGACGCCCAAGTGCCTTGCGCTTCTCAGCCTCATTGTAGGCTTGCACACATCTGTCAGCCAGAGTCTTCATCCGCTCATGCGAACCCTGAGCTTCGGCGCGTTTCTTCAGGAAGTTTTCCTTGAGCTCGTGCATCATGATCTTGAAGTTCTTCACTTCTTGCACGCTGAGCTTAGCCATATGCTTCTTGAACAGAGCCTTTTCATAGTCAATCTTCTGCTTCAGCTCAACAATGCGCTGGGCGATGGCTAGTTCTGAAGCAATTGCTCCTTGGAAGGCAACACTGAGGCCAATGGGTAGCTGCAGATCGTCAAAGCTGATGTTTGGCGTGTCAAACCACTCGTCAATGAAGTCGTGGATGATGGCGACATCAAAGAGAGGCAGGTTATTGAAGATTTCTGCTTCTTCTTTGCTCTTGATGAGTTGCTCAAGAGCGTCATCTGCAAGGTCTTCATCACTTGATAGATCAATGGCGTCGTTGCGCAGAATAGCAGCAGTTGTGAGCTCTTGGCCGCTGTGTGGCTGAGGCATCTTGCTCTTCTGGGGATTGGAGATGCGGGATACGTCTTCAGACTGCACACTGACTTCAGGAGGTGCAGTTGCCAATGGTTTCGCCCTTGAGATTTTTGGTGAAGGGGCCGGCTTTGAAGCTTTTGGCTTCTTCGACTGCTTTGGCTTCGGTACAGCAGGCGCTTCTTCTGAGTCAGAGTCAGCTGGTGGCTCATTCACTGCAGTCCCTTGAACCAAGATGCGGGTGATGAGGCCTTCAAGATTGGCTTAAGGGCCGATGACATTGGGTTCTGCCTCGCATGTGCCATCTGCCCTTGGTGCGGAGGGACCAGGGTTGAAGTCTAACCCAAACTTCTTATTGTTCTGCTTTGCTGAGTTCTGGGCAAACTGGAAGTTGCGCTTGAATAGATTGTCGTCACGACACCAGAGTAGTGACGACGGATGTGCATCAGCAGGCTGTGGCCCTCGGACCATGCATGGATAGAAGCCTTGAGCAATGGCTTCATCTCTGGACCTGGGTATACGATTCTTGTATAGGATGTCTCCCCACGGTCGTTTAATGGCACTTTTCTCAGCATACTCTTGGGTGACGAAGCGGTATTGGAACCATTGTTCTGCCCAATAGCATCGAATCCATTGGATTCGGGTCTTGCGCTGACCATAATTCTCTTCAGGATCTGTTTTATACATTTCTGCCAGTTCATCAGGCAGATCTTTGGATGTTCCGCCACGACACTGTCTGCCCCCCTTCCTTGCTGCTGTCTCTGAAGCCATAAACCTTAACTTGGAAGGATTCAAGACGTTCAAAGGCCTCAAAGGCTTTCTTTTGCTGGACCAATAGGAACTGGCTTCAGGAGAATTTATGTGATGCTGTAAGAATTCTGCAAATGAATGCAGACTATGAGAACCAAAGGATTCTCCCACGGACATGTACCTATGACAGCATTAAGGTGCGAGGGAAGGGGAAGAGGTCATATGCATTCTCAGAAGATTTTGAAGATTAATCAGTTTAGAAGACATTGACCTCATCGTGCGAAGACATTCACTCATAGATAAGAAGTTGGTTCCAGATTTATACGAACCCACAGATCAGTACAAGTGAGGAATCTAACTACTTCATGAAGCACAAGTGAATATTCTAGGCATGTTATGAGATGCAGATAGAGGGAGATCTAACTTGTGTGAATAGAAACTTCTTATGGTAGAAAGTGACAGAACCATAGGATCAAAAGGGGCTGTAAAAAGAAGTTTTATTTACCACACTTGGAACTGCTAGACGGAGTGGGAGATGAGGCCGAGCAGTTCAATCTTCCGTGCCCTAGCTTGGCGATGGAAGACACCTACGGCGACGGCGGAGAGGACGATGTCCGCGATCGGCGTGAAGACGGCGTCGGAGAAGTTGCGGCAGCGAAGCGCTTCGTCGCCGGTGTCGTCGAGGGCTAGCAGTGGTGCTAGGGTTCGTGCGAGGGAGGAAGAAGGAGATAATGACCGTGGTGAGTGTGTATTTATAGTTACAGGGGCGGCACTGCGCTATTACATAGGTGCCCCTGGCGATTCGCATCTGAACAACACGTGGCCATCATGCGGAATCTCGGGGGCAGTTCCACATCCCACGCATGCCTGGATTGTCGGGTGGTCGTTCCTACTTCTCCAGATTTCTTGTGGATGAATGAGCATTGAAAACGGTTTTAAAGGTTGTCTCTGTGTCTTTTGCTGACAAGGACGCAGAGAAGACATTCAACAGTTTCAATAGAATGCATATGACTTGGAGAGATAGAATTTGAGATAGAAAGCATAGAGAGATTAGGGTCCGATCACATTCACTTAGTTCAAAAGATTCAAAACAAGAAGACATGGCTATAAGTGAATGCTGTAGAGGACAGAGCACTAGTATATATATATATATATATATATCTATATAATCCACGTAGTGAAGATAATCATGAAGACATGTTGATATTGAAGCCAAACCAAATGTGAAGACATTGCAAGGTAACGCCATGAGTGAAACACTTCAAAATAGAACGTGTCGTGGTGGTGTTACCCACCGTATAGGAAGTATTAGACCCAGACACAGCGCACAATTATCGTGGCGCTCCAAAGTCAATTTCCACATTAATGTATTCACACTTAGAATGTATGTCTTCATTGATTGAAGATATACGTTACTTCGTGTGTTGCACATCTAAGTCATCAATATGCATAAGTGTTAGGATGTGTGCCTGATCACAGGACATTTGAGGATTCCAAGATATTTAGCTCACACCATAACTTGCAAAATCTCTTCTCATCCAAGGGCTTGGTGAAGATATCTGCCAATTGCTCTTCAGTGTTGACGTGTATGATATCAATATCTTCCTTCACAACATGATCTCTGAGAAAGTGATGACGAATTTCTATGTGCTTTGTCTTCGAGTGCTGAACTGGGTTATTGGCAATCTTGATGGCGCTTTCATTGTCGCAGTAAAGTGGCACTTGCTTCAGATGAACGCCATAGTCCTTGAGAGTTTGCTTCATCCACAGGAGCTGAGCGCAGCAAGATCCAGCAGCAATGTATTCAGATTCAGCAGTGGAGAGGGATACACAGTTTTGCTTCTTTGAAGACCAACATACAAGTGATCGTCCTAGAAAGTGACATGTGCCTGATGTAGACTTCCGATCAACCTTGTCACCAGCATAATCAGCATCCGAGAATCCAACCAGATCAAACTCTGAGCCCTTTGGATACCATAACCCTAGAGTTGGGGTGTGAGCCAAATATCGAAGAATTCGCTTCACAGCTAAGTGATGCGACTCCTTTGGTTCCGCTTGAAATCGAGCACACATGCAAACACTAAGCATAATATCTGGCCTAGATGCACATAAATAAAGCAAAGAACCAATCATGGAGCGGTATACCTTTTGATCGAACTCTTTACCATTGTCGTCAGGACCCAGATGATGTTTGGCTGGCATTGGTGTTGTGAAGCCTTTGCAGTCTTGCATACCTAACTTCTTCAGGCAATCTTTGAGATACTTCTCTTGAGATATGAAGATGCCATTGCGTTGTTGCCGTATTTGAAGACCGAGGAAGAACTTCAGCTCCCCCATCATAGACATCTGATATTGCTCTTGCATCATATATCCAAACTCCTCACTGTACTTCTGATTGGTGCAACCGAAGATAATGTCATCCACATATATTTGGCACACAAACAGTTCACCATCATATGTCTTCGTCAAGAGAGTGGGATCTAGGGAACCAGGTATGAAGCCTTTGCTCTTCAGGAAGTATTTGAGTGTGTCATACCAGGCCCGAGGGGCTTGTTTGAGGCCATAGAGAGCCTTATCGAGTTTGTATACCATGTCAGGATGTTTTGGATCTTCAAACCTAGGTGGTTGTGCAACATACACTTCTTCTTCAATATTGCCATTGAGAAAAGGCACTCTTCACATCCATTTGATATAAAAGTATGTTATGATGATTTGCATAGGCTAGCAGTATACGTATGGCTTCAAGTCTAGCGACAGGAGCAAATGTTTCGACGAAGTCAATGCCTTCCACTTGAGTATATCCTTGAGCAACCAGGCGAGCTTTGTTTCTGACGATTTGACCATGCTCATCTTGGTTGTTGCGGTATATCCATTTGGTGCCTATTATGTTATGCTTCCGTGGATCAGGACGCTTAACTAGTTCCCATACATTGTTCAGCTCAAACTGTTGAAGCTCTTCTTGCATTGCTTGAATCCATTCAGGTTCCATAAAGGCTTCTTCAACTTTCTTGGGTTCTGAAATTGAGACGAATGCGAAGTGCCCACAGAAATTTGCTAGTTGAGTTGCCCTTGAACGAGTGAGTGGACCAGGTGCATTGATGCTATCAATTATTCTGTCAATCTGCACTTCATTGGCAACACAAGGATGTACAGGGCGAAGACTTTGCTCTTGCTGATCTGAGTTGTTGTTGGGAGGAATGTCTTCAGGCTGAGCATTGTCTTCATGTGGATCAGGTGATGAGATGATAAGTTCTTCTTCAGGATGAGCTTCAGAAGGTATAATCTCTCCAGTTCCCATTAGCTTGATTGATTCACTCGCTGGAACTTCATCTAGCACATCTGGCAGTTGCTCTCTTTGTGAACCATTGGTCTCATCGAACCGCACATCCACTGTTTCAACCACTTTGTAGTGAAAGAGATTGAAGACTCTGTAGGAGTGCGAATCCTTTCCATATCCAAGCATAAAACCCTCATGTGCTTTTGGTGCAAACTTTGAGGTGTGGTGTGGGTCCTTGATCCAGCATCTTGAGCCAAATACTCTGAAGTAACTGACATTTGGCTTCTTGCCAGTTAGGAGTTCATAAGATGTCTTGTTCAGAAGCTTGTGAAGATAAACGCGGTTGATTGTATGGCATGCAGTGTCAATGGCTTTAGGCCAGAATTTTCTTGGAGTCTTGTATTCATCTAGCATCGTTCTGGCCATCTCAATGAGTGTTCTGTTCTTGCGTTCGACGACGTCATTCTGCTGTGGCGTGTACGGAGCTGAGAATTCATGTGTGATGCCCAAAGTATCAAGATATGTATCAAGGCCAGTGTTCTTGAATTCAGTGCCATTGTCACTTCTGATGTGCTTTATCTTGGCGCCATAATTGTTCATAGCTCGATTGGTGAAGCGTCTGAAGACATCCTGCACTTCAGTCTTGTAAAGGATTATGTGCACCCAAGTATATCTAGAGTAATCATCAACAATGACAAAGCCATAGAGGCAAGCAGTAGTGGTAAAAGTTGAGTAGTGAGTGGGACCGAAAAGATCCATGTGAAGCAGTTCGAAGGGTCGAGTAGTGGTCATGATTGTCTTCGAGGGATGTTTTGCCCTCGTCATCTTCCTTGCTTCACAGGCACCGCATAAGTGATATTTCTTGAACTTGACGCCCTCGATTCCTATGACATGCTTCTTCTTTGCAAGGGTGTGGAGGTTCCTCATGCCAGCATGTCCAAGCCTCCGATGCCAAAGCCAGCATTCTGAAGCCTTTGCCAGAAGGCATACTGCAAGCTGTGGCCCTGCTGAGAAATCTACCACATACAAGTCATCTTTCCGATACCCTTCAAACACTAGAGACTTGTCAGATTCCATTAGTACCAGGCAACGATATTTTCCAAATATTACGACCATGTTCAAATCGCAAAGCATTGAGACAGGCATTAAGTTGAAGCCAAGGGATTCAACAAGCATGACTTTATCCATGTGTCGATCCTTTGAGATTGCAACTCTACCTAGACCCAATACCTTACTTTTACCAGTGTCCGCAAATGTGATGTGGCTCTTGTCGGATGGACGTAAGGTTGAGTCCATAAGAAGGCTTCTTTTGGCAGTCATGTGATTTGTACACCCACTGTCAATAATCCATTCTGAAGACGCTGGTGTCGTACCCTACAGTGCAGTTAGGGGGATAGACTTCACGAAGAGAATTTTGAAGCAAAAACATTTGACGAACCAGTGGGTTATGAAAACTTAGATCCAGATTAGGACTAATAGGGAGAGTAGCATGCGATTCAGGAACGAAGTACATAGTGATGCCATTCGGGCATTTGATCTTGCACCCTGCAAGATTTTTAAGGTCCCCAGCAATAGTGTCAGAAGATTTTGGTTTTCTGCTAGAGACCTTTCCCTGCAAAAGAGAGTTAAGCTTTCTTAACCACCCACATCTTCAAGGGTGGCTTAGAAGCAATAAGTCTAAGTGCAGCATCTGAGAATTTTGGCTTTGGAGCCCTAGCAAACAGGATAGCAGGCGGACAATAGTACTCATATGAATAGGCAGAATAGTTCTTGGTCATATGAATATGACGGTTTGATGAACCGCTCTCATATTCATATGCCTGAGTATGGTTTCCCTGGAAAGCATTTGCGTTAGTGCGACTCAGGTGAGTCCTCTGTCTGTATGAAGCCTTTGGACCGTATGAAGCCTTTGGCCTGAGATTTGTCTTCTTCATGTGAGGTGTCATGAAGACGTTCACAGGAAGATTCTCCAGACATGTTTTTGGAACCCAGATCTTCTTCATAGGCGGTCCATTCCTGCAGTTAGTACCAATGTACCTGGCAAACACTTCACCATTCTGTTTCTTAAACAGTACATAGTTTGCATCAAAGGATTCATCAATGATGATGGGGTTAGCACAAGTGAATCCAGATAAATTGGATGGATCTGCTGTAGGTTCCTTTGCAGCAACCCACTTGGTTTTGGGGTACTACTCAGGTTTCCAGTAAGAGCCATCTGCATTCATTTTTCTTACGAACCCCACACCCTCTTTCCTAGGGCTTCGGTTCAGAATCTGCTTCTTGAGGACATCACATAATGTATAATGCCCTTTAAGACTTTTGTACATCCCTGTTTCAAGCAATGTCTTCAACCTAGCATTCTCATCAGCAATAGCAGTGGTATCCTCAACAGAGGGGTTAGTTACCACATCAAAAGTTGAAGATATTGCAACAGCAGTAGCAGTAGAACATTCAGCAACAGAAGCAACATTTTCACGCTCAATGCATTTAAGACATGGTGGTTCAAATCCTTCCTGAGTGGAACTGATCTATTCGGCGCGAAGTGACTCGTTTTCCTTTTGAAGATCTTCATGAGCCGCTCTCAATTTCTCAAGATCTTGCTTCCTTTGAAGATAATCATAGGAAAGCTTTTCATGAGTTGTTGAGAGAGTATCATGACGATCTTCAAGTTCCTGATACTTAACGTGAAGATTTTTTATGCCTTCAATTAAGGATTCAAATCGAGTCATTGCAGCACCCAATAGATCATCGCTTCGGTCTAACAGTTTTTGAATATGTTCCATGGCTCTCTGTTGTTCAGTTGCAATTTTAGCAAGTGTTTTGTAGCTGGGTTTTGAATCACAATCAGAGTCATCGTCACTAGATGTTTGATAGTGAGTAGTGTGTGTGTTTACCTTGGCACCGCGTGCCATGAAGCAGTAGGTAGGATCGGAGTAGTCCTTGTCATTTGCATCGGTGTTGGTGATGGAGTCATTGTCTTCAGTGTTGAAGATGGACTTGGCAACGTATGCTGTAGCCAGACTTGCAATGCCAGAATCAGACTCCTCCTCAGACTCCACCTCTGCCTCCTCAGAAGCGGACTCCTCCTCTGAATCCATTTCCTTGCCAACAAACGCACGTGCCTTGCCAGATGAGCTCTTCTTGTGTGATGAAGACTTTGAGGAAGACTTGGAAGAAGACTTTGAGTATTTCTTCTTCTTCTTGTCGTCAGAGTCATATTCCTTGCTCTTCTTCTTCTTTATTTTCTCATTGTCCCACTGTGGACACTCAGAAATGAAGTGTCCAGTTTTCTTGCACTTGTGGCATGTTTTATTCTTGTAGTCATGAGCAGAAGCTTCATCATTCCTTGAGCTTGATCGTGAAGACTTTCTGAAGCCTTTCTTCTTGGTGAATTTTTGGAACTTCTTCACTAGCATTGCAAGTTCCCTTCCAATGTCTTCAGGATCATTAGAACTGCTGTCAGATTCTTCTTTAGATGAGGAAACGGCTTTTGCCTTCAGGGCACGAGTTCGCCCATAGTTTGGACCGTAGATATCTCTTTTCTCAGAAAGCTGAAATCATGTGTGTTGAGCCTCTCGAGTATGTCAGACGGATCAAGTGTCTTGAAATCAGGACGTTCTTGAATCATCAGGGCTAGGATGTCAAACGAACTATCAAGTGATCTCAGCAGCGTCTTGACGATTTCATGTTTGGTGATCTCAGTGGTGCCGAGGGCTTGAAGCTCATTTGTGATGTCAGTAAGTCGGTCAAATGTGTGCTGGACATTCTCATTGTCATTTCGCTTGAAGCGGTTAAAGAGGTTGCGAAGAACACTGATTCTCTGATCTCTCTGGGTTGAGATGCCTTCGTTGACCTTGGAGAGCCAGTCCCAGACCAGCTTGGATGTCTTCAAGGCACTCACACGGCCATACTGTCCTTTGGTCAGATGACCACAGATGATATTCTTGGCAGTAGAGTCCAGTTGAGTGAACTTCTTGACATCAGCAGCAGTGACACCTTCTCCAGCCTTAGGAACACCATTCTCGACGACATACCATAGGTCGACGTCAATGGCTTCAAGATGCATGCGCATCTTATTCTTCTAGTAGGGATATTCAGTTCCATCGAAGACGGGGCACGCATCGGAGACTTTGATTATCCCTGCAGTCGACATAGCTAAAACTCCAGGTGGTTAAACCGAATCACACAGAACAAGGGAGCACCTTGCTCTGATACCAATTGAAAGTGTGTTATATCGACTAGAGGGGGGGTGAATAGGCGATTTTTATGAAAGTCTTCAAAACATGGAAGTTGTGAAGACAAATAGTAGAGATATGCCTATCACTAAGCAGCGGAAGTTAGATTACACTAGGCAAGCCATGGTCAAGTATTCAATAGAGTGAAAGCACAATGACAGCTAGCTGCAGTGTAATAAGGATCAGGTAGGAAGAAGTTATGAAGCCAAACAAATCATGCAGTTACGTTGTGAAGACAAAAGATAGAGCAAGCATGCAATGGCTTCACAATGAGTAACAGTAAGTAAAAGGAAGTGAAGATGAAACCAGTGGCTCGTTGAAGACAATGATTTGTTGGACCAGTTCCAGTTGCTGTGACAACTGTACATCTGGTTAGGGTGGCTAGGTATTTAAACCAAAGGACACACAATTCCGGACACCCAGTCCTGAACACGCAGCTCAGGACACCCAGTCCTCACCGTATTCCCCTTGAGCTAAGGTCACACAGACCTCGCCCAATCACGCTGGTAAGTCTTCAAGGTAGACTCCCAAACCTTCACAGACTTCATTCATGGGAAATCCACAATGTCTCTTGGATGCTCAGAACGCGACGCCTAACCGGCTGGAGGATGCACAGTCCTCAAGTGTAATAAGTCTTCAGATCACTCAGACAAGAAGACCTAAGTGATGCCCAATTCTCTTTGGCTCTGGGTGGTTAGGGCTTTTCTCCTCGCTAGGAATTTTCTCTCAAAGGCTTCGAGGTGGGTTGCTCTCAAACGACAAAAACCGTGCACTGAAATCTGAGCAGCCAACCGTTTATGGTTGTAGGGGGTAGACTATTTATAGCCACTGGGCAACCCGACCTGATTTGTCCGAAATGACCCTGGGTCACTACGGAACTGACACGTGTTCCAACGGTCAGATTTCAAACTCACACGGCAACTTTACTTGGGCTACAAGTAAAGCTGACTTATCCGACTCTGGACAAGATTTGCTCTCATAGTCTTCACTCGAAGACATAGGTTTTGAATTAGGCATCACTTCAGTCGTTCTGACTGGTTCTCTTGGACCCCACTTAACAGTACGGTGGTTCCTATGACTCAACACAAATGAAAGAAAACTACGAAAGATCTAAGTCTTCGAGTTCCATAGGCTTCACGTGGTGTCTTCTTTTGTCATAGTCTTCAATGTGAATATCTTCATATACCACCATTGACTTCAATGTCTTCATACATTTTCAGGGGTCATCTCTGGTAGTAAAACCGAATCAATGAGGGACTTCTACCTGTGTTATCCTGCAATTCTCACAAACACATTAGTCCCTCAACTTGGTTTGTCGTCAATACTCCAAAACCAACTAGGGGTCGCACTAGATGCACTTACATCAAGCATTCTTCATCTTGCTATCCGGAGTGCAATTCTTTCTTCCGTATCATTGAAGGTGGTATTATGTCATTCTTGATAATTTGAGTTCATGTTTCATGATTCACATGTTGTTAAGAATGAGGTATTTTAAATCCATCGACCTCTTCGTTGGAGTTATCTTGTGTCATGTTTCACCTAAAGCATTTCCTAAGGATTGTTGCTATTTAGGGTGCTCATAAATGACCCAAGTTCTTCTTTTATACTCCCAGTGAAATAAGTTTCTCATCTCCTTGTGGTTATCAATCCAATCTATCGTTTCCGTTAGTGGCAGATTTTCACCTCTTGGGTTTGAGATGTTTTCCATAAGCCCACTTCAAGCCTATCTTTTTGTTGTTGGGTTTCCAACAACTCCGTTCGACCCCTCTCCTAAGGATGCTTTCCAAGTTCATTTGTGGTAGGAGTTGTCATTTTCTTCTCCGTTCTTTTGTTCTGATGATCTACCTTTGATTCTTTCATCCGGAGGCATTGTGATGTTGCTCTTTTCAACCCATCATCTCGTTTCGTCAAAGATCGTGTTCTTTTCATGCTTATCCTATTTAACCGGAGTGTTGTGTCCTTTTTCTCAAGCTCTTTCATTTTATCAAGTCTTTCATCTCTTTTCAACCGAAGTGATGTCCGAATTTGTAATTCCTTGGTTCCTCTTCCCTACCGGAGTGCTTTCAACTTCATTTATCTCTGTTGTATTCTTTTCTCGATATGGCTTAACCTTTTCAAGGTTCGTGGTTTCACTCATTTGTCAAATAAGCAACTTAGTTTTACCTCTTCTCTTCCTCTTTCGTTTCCCTCCGGTGCCATCCTAGACGTCGGGACGAGATCCTCTCGTAGTGGTGGAGTGTTGTAACGCCCCGAGATCGATGTGCCAGGTGTCTTTCAGTTATTCGCTGTTGTTGCCATGTCATTCGCTTGCGTGTTGCATCTTTTCATGTCATCATCCGCATTGCATCATCATGTTTTCAAAACTTGCAACCATCCGGGTTCCCCTAGTTCTCTCCGTTGTCCGTTCTGAGCCCAACCACACTTGCACACGCCTGCGACATGTCCGAAATAGTATTTTATAAGTGGCCGGAAAATGTTCTCAAAATGCGATGAGAGTTGACGTGTGGTCTTATTATAGTGTAGATAGACCGCCTGTCAAGTTTCATCGCATTCGGAGATCGTTTGATGCCCCAACCGTTAACTATAGCGACAATATAGTCGGTCAAATTGTCGGACGTTTTCGGTCTTCGGAAACAGTCGCCGGGTCTCTCTCTTTTCTCTTCTTAGCCTGAGGCCTTCTACACAACCCACTACCTCTCACTGTCAGGCCCTACCTAACGTCTCTCGTCAGCCCGCGGCCCTCCTCGCGCGCGCGTCCGAAAATTGTCCCGGACCCTACCCGAGCAGTCGTCACCGTTGTGTCCGGATCACCCCGAGACATCTGCAAAACGTCACCGTTTTCTTATTTGGTATCCCTAGCTATTTTTTTCGCGACCGTCTGATTAAGATCGGAGGGACCAAATGCCCCTATCCAAAAATCCACTTGTTATATATATATATATATATATATATATATATATATATATATCAGATCAAACCCTAAAAATCCTCCCCCTTGTCCCATCCCTCCGCCGCCGCTAGCCCACTGTCTCCTCCTCGTGTTCCCCGCCGAGTCAATCACCTTCGTTCCTTGTTTTCAGATCCACTCCACCAACCAACGAAGCCACCACCCACTCGTTTTGGACCGCTAGATCACAGATCTGACGACCTAGGAGGCTCCCCAATGCCCCAGCGTTCGACCCTGCCTCCCGGCCGCAGCTCCCTCGCCCCCGCTCGATCTGACCACTGAGATCCCGAGCGCCTTGACCCCAAGCTCCATCACCCGCCGGTGGCCTCGATGGTACAGCAGCAACTGCCCCCAGACCGGATTCCCCCTGCCTCTAATCTTTCTTCCTCGTGGCTCTCCCACTCGTATCTCACATCTTCCTCTCTCTCTCTCTCTCTCTCCCCATTTTTGCTCACAGGAGACCCCCATGGCTGCTCCAGCTAGCTCTGCCGCTGTCGTTTCGTGTAGGGAATGGGTGGATCCAGACTCCCCGCACCCAGATCGGACACTGCCGCGTCATTCCAACACGCCACATCTTCGCCCTCCGAGACGGCATCAAACAGCAAGCAGCCGCCGCACCAAGCCGTTGAACACGTCCCCCCGAACCGGTCTTCCCTCCTCGCTGTTGACCACGTCCTGCCGCGTGGGCCGCCTCCAGCGCCCTCCTGGCCGCGTCTCGCTTCCTGGCCTAGCGACTATGGAGCTGGCCTGCTCGACCGCACCCCCTGGGCAGCCTCCACCCACAAGCGCCAAGGCCCAGTCGCCCGTGCCCTGCTGCAGCATTAGCCCACCAGATCCGCTGGCCCAAGGCCCGCGAGGTGAGCACAAGCCAGCCCATCCCTGTTTGCCTATGTGACGCCATGGCGCTGAATATTATCCTGCCGCTCACCTAGTTTCGGCCCGATAGCATTTTTTTCCTGACCTGCGAATTTCCTAATTACGAGTGCACTGCATATTTACTGATTGGACCCTATACTTCATGCATATAATAACTCTCAATCCGTGCATCATATGTAAAAACTTAAAATATGAAAGATGCTTAGAATTTCATCTAGTTTAATAATATGCCACTTTCATCCATGTTTAAAATGTTTAAAATGTTGTTTGTTTAAATTTGCTTAAATAACTTGCTAAAACGGTTTAATTCATAACTAAATAACCGTAGCTCGGTTTCAAATAAATTATATATGTAAATGGGGTAGAAAAATGCCTAGTTTAACTTGGTGTCATCACTTTGCATGTTTGAAAACTCTAAAATTGTGTTTAGGGCAGAACAGTACCAAACCTTAAAATATGCACATGAGGAGTTTCCGAACATGTTGTTTGTTGTTCCGGCCTCATTTAAACTTGCCTAGATAGGTAGTTTTGTTTTGCTTCACCTCTTGCCATGCTAACAACATTTAATATTGTTGGGTACATAAACGAGATCAAACTAAATAACTTGATTGTGGTGTTTCGTCAAGATGCAACGGAGTTGCATATTGAGCTCCACTTAATTTGTAGTTTTGCTTATGCACTTTGCCATGCCATGCCTCTTTAAACCGGACTTGCATCATACTTGTTTGCGCACCGTGCCATGCTTATGTGGTGGTTGTTTACCATGACTGTTTGCTCCTTTCCGGTGTTGCTTCTTTGGGTTGGTTCCAATAACATCGCGTTTGTGAGGACCCGTTCGACTATGCCCGTTTGTCTTCTTCATGGACTCGTTCTTCTTCCTTGCGGGATTTCATGCAAGATGACCATACCCTCGAAATCACTTCTATCTTTGCTTCTAGTTGCTCGCTCTTTTGCTATGCCTATGCTGCTATACCTACCACTTGCTTATCATGCCTCCCATATTGTTGAACCAAGCCTCTAACCCACCTTGTCCTAGCAAACCGTTGTTTGGCTATGTTACCGCTTTGCTCAACCCCTCTTATAGCGTTGTTAGTTGCAGGTGAGGATTGAAGTTTGTTCATTGTTGGAACATGGAGATGTTGTTCCTTGTTGGAACATGTTTACTTGTTGGGATATCACAATAAATCTTATTTAATTAATGCATCTATATACTTGGTAAAGGGTGGAAGGCTCGGCCTTATGCCTGGTGTTTTGTTCCACTCTTGCCGCCCTAGTTTCCGTCATATTGGTGTTATGTTCCTGGATTTTGCGTTCCTTACGCGGTTGGGTAATAACGGGAACCCCTTGACAGTTCGCCTTGAATAAAACTCTTCCAGCAATGCCCAACTTTGGTTTTACCATTCGCCACCTAGCCTCTTTTTCCCTTGGGTTTCGCGGACTCAAGGGTCATCATTATTTTAACCTCCCGGACCAGTGCTCCTCTGAGTGTTGGTCCACCTCGTCAGGCGCCGGTGACCACCAGGGGCAACTCTAGGCTTGCCTACCAGAAGTTTAGACAATCTGAGTGTGCCCTGAGAACGAGATACGTGCAGCTCCTATTGGGATTTGTCGGCACATTCGGGCGGTGTTGCTGGATTTGTTTTATCATTGTCGAAATGTCTTGTAACTGGGATTCCGAGTGTGATCGGGTCTTCCCGCTAGAAGGAATATCCTTCGTTGACCGTGAGAGCTTGTCATGGGCTAAGTTGGGACACCCCTGCAGGGATTTGAACTTTCGAAAGCCGTGCCCGCGGTTATGGGCAGATGGGAATTTGTTAATGTCCGGTTGTAGAAGACCTGAAGTTGACCTTAATTAAAATACATCAACCGCGTGTGTTGCCGTGATGGTCTCTTCTCGGCGAGGTCCGGGAAGTGAACACGGTGTTGGAGTTATGTTTGACGTAGGTTGTTCTAGGATCACTTCTTGATCATAGTTATATCGATCATGCCTTGCCTTCTCTTCTCGCTCTCATTTACGTATGTTAGCCACCATATATGCTAGTCGCTTGCCGGAGCTCCACCTCATACCTTTACCTTACCCATAAGCTTAAATATTCTTGATCGCGAGGGTGTGAGATTGCTGAGTCCCCGTGACTCACAGATACTTCCAAAACCAGCTTGCAGGTGCCGTTGAACCGTGCAGATGATGCAACAAAGCTCAAGGAGGAGCTCGATGAAGATCTTGTTCTTTGTGTTGTTCCGTTTCCAGTTGATTAGTAGTGGAGCCCAGTCGGGTCGATCGGGGACTTGTCGCATTTGGGGTTCTTCTTTTATTTTGGTTCCGTAGTCGGACCTTGATTGTATTTGGATGATGTAATGATTTATTCATGTATTGTGTGAAGTGGCGATTGTAAGCCAACTATGTATCTTTCCCCTTATTGTATTACATGGGTTGTTTGCAAAGATTACCTCACTTGTGACATTGCTTTCAATGCGGTTATGCCTCTAAGTCGTGCTTCGACACGTGGGAGATATAGCCGCATCAAGGGCGTTATACCTTCGGGCATGGAGACGGATGGCCACAAGGCCTGGGCGACACCTTGCATCACCTGCCGAACTCGCTCGTGCAGTTGTGAGAGCTCGGGAAGAAGGTCACCCGTAGAACCGGGCATTTCCTCTGCAGGACGAACTGTTAGCATACCTACAGACATTTCAAAGTTCGTTTAAGCACTTACTAAATATGCCGCGTTGAATTCGCTGATTCTCCTTAACGGAGTCCAACAGCTGGGCACGAACATCCTTCAGTTCAATGCCCAGCTTGGTGTTGGCATCTTGGAGATCGTTCTTCTCTCGCCTCACCTTTGTCAGCACACTCTCACTAGCCTTCAGCTGGCGTGGGAGTTGTTGCTTTTCCAGATTTAATCCGGCGCCATCTGCAATTTCAGTTGTCAGATTTGGACCCACGCCGCACTTCGCAAAATACTTATCTTTCGAAGCGAATATTACCAGAGGGGGTCTCCTTGGGCTCCCCTGCCGCGGCTAGTGCGGCCTCAAGTTGGGCTTTGCACTCTTCCAGCTCCTGGGACAGTAGGGTATTCTTTTCTGTAAGAACCTGCATAACAAATGATCCTTAAATCAGTTATTCTAACTGTTTCAAGTCTCGGGGACTACTGGTATATATATAATTACCAAAAATTTCTTACCCGTATGTCTTTTACATACTGCTCCGTGGCTCTGGCTAGACCATTTTGAGCGGCATGGAGGTACGCATCTCTCGAATTGAAGGCATCCAATGCCTCTTGGGAGAAACAAGCGTCGCGAAGAACTATCCGGCGACGCATGTGGTTCATGGCACTCTCCACCTCGGAATTGGTGGCAGACAACCTGTCCGCATCCTCTGTCGGAGGAGCGTCCGGTGTGCACCTTGTGTTCGCCTCCGCTTCCGGGCCAGGCTTTTTAGCCTGGCTGGTGGAGGCGCGATTGGCAACCCCTCCGGATATAGTCCGACAAGCTCTCTTCGTCCTGAAGAGAGCACGAGCGTTAATATGCCTTGAAGGAATAGCACCTGGGAATAAGATGGCGCGTTATACCTTTGCGTCGGCATCTTAGTCCGGACCGCACTTCTTTTCAGCCCGTGGGGCCTTTCCGCCCCTCGTTGGCTAGTCGCCGCAGGCTCGGCCTCCTGTCTCAAGGACATCCCCTGCAAAACACGGTTGTCATAAGGCAATCGAAAACACGTGAGGATAGATCCCTTTTCAAAGTGCTGGGACTTCGGTCTTAGTTACCCGTGAGGCTGGGAGTAGCCCTGGGTAATCGGCCGTAATGGCCACCAAGGCGTTGTCCCTGCTCAATTGATGAAACACCCCATCAATCAGCTACATAGATAAGTCCGGATCCTCTTGAGAGGCCGGGTTGAGGGACCGTCCCGGATCCTCGGGTTGTGGAGGAGGGCTGTTTATTTGTTTAACAACCTGGCGCAGTTCCCGCGTTGAAGTCGTTAGACTGAATATTTAACGATGGGAATATAAAACGGATGGGCAAGTAAAAGTGTCCACTTACCCAACTTGGGGGATTGTACATAGAAAATCCACCCTATGGGTTGACACGGAGAAATTCCTCCTCTTCTCCCTTGTACAAAGCGGACAAGATCTTTATTAGAGCGGTAGCCGAATCTGGCCCCTTACGGGCGTGGCGGGTGGCATCGTCCTCCCCGTTGAAGTCCCAAATGGGGTGGCCTCTATACTGTAGCGGCTGCACCCCTCGCATGATGCATATGGCCATGACCCCGATCATGGTCAGGCCGGAATGAGCTAACAATCTTATCCGGCCATCAGGTAAAGAACGTCCTTGTCGCTTTCCCTCTGAGGGCTCCGTGGACGCCAGCTTAGGCGCTTCTTTAGGGGAGCACTGTCGAACTCAGGGAGGCTGATCCGGACAGGATCCGGCAGCGGGACGTCATCTATATAAAACCATTCCGAAGGTCAGTCCTCGGACGCCTTCTTTGGGGTTCCAGATAGATATCCGGTCCCGGCGATGCGCCACACTTCGGCTCCGCCCACTTGATATATTGACCCCTTCTGCGAACGGGGCACAAGGCAGAATAGCCTTTTCCACAGCGCGAAATGAGCCTCACGGCACAAAAACAGCTCGCAAAGGGCTACGAAGCCCGCGATATGCAATATGGAGGCAGGCGTGAGGTTGTGCAGCTGGAGGCCATAGAACTCTAGGAGCCCCCAGAGAAACGGATGAATTGGAAATCCGAGCCCTCTTACTAAGTAAGGGACAAGGCATACCCGCTCTCCTTTGGAGGGATTGGGGGCGGTCTCCGCTTGCTCTCCGCCATTATAGGTGGCAAGTCCGGATCGAACCGGGACCATATAGGCTGGGGGACAAATCCCTTGGTCTGGAGCGTCACTAGCTCGCAATGCGGGATGGAGCATCTCTGCCAATCTCTAGGGTGAGGGTTGGAAGGGCGAGAGGAGGAGCTGCGGCAGCCGGCCATGATAGAATGGACCTCTGTCGGATACGCTCTGATGAATACTCGCGGAGGGGAGAAGGTGTGGTTTGGATCTAAATCCTCGTCCCCTTAAATAGGTGGCTCATTCATGCGGCTAGGGGTGTAAATATAAAAACACCATGACTTTTCGTATTTGTTTGACACATGGAATACGGCCATCATTGGGCGTAGAAGCCAAGGAGTGCTACATTTACAAGAAACCGGACATTATTCGACAGGTACACGGAATTTGGAGGAGAACCCGCCTTGCAATGCCGAAGACAATCTGCACGCCGGACTCATCATCATTGAAGCCTGGTTCGGGGGCTACTGAGGGAGTCCTGGATTAGGGGGTGTCCGGATAGCCGGACTATACCTTCGACCGGACTCCTGGACTATGAAGATACAAGATTGAAGACTGCGTCCCGTGTCTGGAAGGGACTTTCCTTGGCGTGGAAGGCAAGCTTGGCGATATGGATATATAGATCTCCTACCATTGTAACCGACTCTGTGTAACCCTAGCCCTCTCCGGCGTCTATATAAACCGGAGGGTTTTAGTTCGTAGGACGAACAACAATCATACCATAGGTAGCTTCTAGGGTTTAGCCTCTCTGATCTCGCGGTAGATCTACTCTTGTACTACCCATATCATCAATATTAATCAAGCAGGACGTAGGGTTTTACCTCCATCAAGAGGGCCCGAACCTGGGTAAAACATTGTGTCCCCTGCCTCCTGTTACCATCCGCCTAGACGCACAGTTCGGGACCCCCTACCCGAGATCCGCCGGTTTTGACACCGACAATACCCCTCTGATTATGAACATGTTTATGCTTTGTGAGTAGTTATTTTTGTTCCTGAGGACATGGGAGAAGTCTTGATATTAGTAGTCACGTGAATTTGGTATTCGTTCGATACTTTGATGAGATGTATGTTGTCTCTCCTATAGTGGTTTTATGTGAATGTTGACTACATGACACTTCACCATTGTTTGGGCCTAGAGGAAGGCATTGGGAAGTAATAAGTAGATGATGGGTTTCTAGAGTGACAGAAGCTTAAACCCTAGTTTATGCGTTGCTTCATAAGGGGCTGATTTGGATCCATATGTTTCATGCTATGGTTAGGTTTACCTTAATACTTTTGTTGTATCTGCGGATGCTTGCAATAGAGGTTAATCATAAGTGGGATGTATGTCCAAGTAAGGGCAGCACCCAAGCACCGGTCCACCCACATACCAAATTATCAAAGTACCGAACGCGAATCATATGAACGTGATGAAAACTAGCTTGACGATATTCCCATGTGTCGTCGAGAATGCTTTACATAATATAAGAGTTTGTCCAGGCTTGTCCTTTGCTACAAAAAGGATTGGGCCACCTTGCTGCACCTTATTTAGTTTTGTTACTTGTTGCTCGTTACAAATTATCTTATCACAAAACTATCTGTTACCACTTATTTCAGTAATTGCAGAGAATACCTTGCTGCAAACCGCTTATCATTTCCTTCTGCTCCTTGTTGGGTTCGACACTCTTACTTATCGAAAGGACTACGATAGATCCCCTATACTTGTGGGTCATCAGTGTCGTCTTGACGTCCCCATAGGACAAACAATTCGTTATGTGCTCCAAATACTGTATACAGACTCTAACAATGCAGCCGAATACGAGGCCCTATTGCATGGTCTCCGGATGGCTGTCTCCATGGGCATACAATGCCTTGAGGTGCGCGGGGATTCCAATCTCGCAATATCCCAAATAAATGGAGACTTCGATGCCAAAGATCTGAAGATGGCGGCTTACCGCAACGCCGTACTCCAAATATCAGCTCGGTTCGAGGGTCTCGAGTTTCATCACATGGCTCGAGAGAGTAATCAAGCCCGGACATCCTTGACCGCATGGGTGCTAAACGCGACCCCATCCCACCTAACACCTTTGTGGAAAGGCTCTTAAAGCCATCCGTGGTGTGGCAGGATGAGAATGGGAGCACTGACCCGGAGCCGATCATAACCCCCCCCCCCCCGATTCGGAACACAGTCCCAATATCATCGGGGGCTTAGGCACCGAAATAAAACCATTGGCCCACGAAATTATGGTTGTAATTGCCCCATGGACCGAGCCTTTCCTTCTCTACCTCACTGGGAATGAGCTCCCTGAGGATCAGACTGAGGCCCGTCGCATCGTTCGATGTTCGAAAGCCTACAAAGTTCATGAAGGAGAACTATACAAGAAAAGTACTATCGGGGTCCTTCAATGATGTATCTCCGAAGACGAGGGATGGCAGCTCTTGGCTGAAATACGCGCTGGTCTTGGCGGCCATCATGCCGCAGCCCGGGCCCTTGTAAGTAAAGCCTTACGCACAGGTTTGTTTTGGCCCACAGCCCGAGCAGATGCACAAGACCCCGTGCAGCGCTACGTTTGATGCCAGCTTTTCGCTAACCAAAGCCATATGCCGCCCACTGCCCTCAGAATAATCCCCATTACTTGGACCTTTGCGGTCTGGGCGCTCGATATGGTCGGACCTCTTAAAGGGGGAAGCCATAAGTAGAAATACTTGTTGGTTATGGTCGATAAGTTCACTAAGTGGATAGAAGCCAAGCCAGTTAAAACAGGTGAAGTCGGACCAGTGATAGACTTTATATCCGGCATAGTACACCGTTATGGTGTCCCGCACAACATCATTACTGACAACGGCTTTAACTTTACAACTGATGAGGTGAGAACTTGGTGCTCCAATTTGGGCATCAAGCTCGATTATGCCTCCGTATACCACCGTGAAACAAACGGTCAGGTCGAACGGGCTAACGGCTTGATAATGAGCGGCATTAAACCCATACTAGTGCGATCTCTGCAAGAATTAGACAAACACTGGGTCGAGGAACTTGATTCCATACTCTGGGGGCTGTGGACCTCGCCCAATCGCACGACTGGATACACACCTTTTTTCATGGTGTACGGTGCGGAGGCAGTCTTGCCTTGTGATATTATTCATGACTCACCTCGAGTGCGCATGTATGAAGAGAGAGTGGACGAGCTCGATCGGCAGACGACTTGGACGGACTGGAGGAGGAGCGTGATGTCGTGAAAGCCCGTTCCACATTCTATCAACATCAAGCTTGACAATATCAAAGCAAAAAAGTACGGGCAAAGACCTACAATGTCGGTGAACTTATTTTACGCCTACCAGAAAATAAAAAGGACAAGCTGAAGCCCAAATGGGAGGGTCCCTTCATTATAGATAAAGTTCTCACTGGAGGATCCTATCGTCTTCGCAATGCTTCGGACAATCGTTTGGAGATAAACCCATGGAACGCTGCAAGGCTCTGAAGATTCTACGCCTAAGTCCGCACATATACCTTTTTCTTGTTCCTTCTTTTCTTCTTTTTACCATTTCCCTTTTTCTCGTTTCTATACGACTTCTAGCTCGTGTTCGGATAAACCGCACACCTGAGGGGTATACATCCTTAAATGTACATACCCCACAATACCTGGGGGCTTCTTCTCACAAGAAGCTTACTATTATTATTATTATTATTATTATTATTATTATTATTATTATTATTATTCGAGCATCAAGCTCACCGTATATATGCGTCATCTATCCATATATGTCTGTTCTTCGCCATTATATGCACCTTTATGACTTAAGTTTTTGCCAAGCTGGGTTGCCTGGCTCCTGTGCTTATGCCCTACGTCCCCGCTTGTTCGGCTAGGGCACAAAGGGAGCACCTCTGCGATTGTTACGGCCGGGTCTGTACCTCAGATGGGTGAAGCCGAAAGCTAGCGTTCTTAAGGGAATGATTGGCCAGTGAGCAAAAGACGAACTGCCCTCGTGGCACTACAAAACCCCAGAGTATAAAAGCGTACTGTGATATTTCAGCATCACAACTTCAATATGCACAAAGAACTGCATACTAGCCCAGGGAAAGGAACCCTTAAAGGAACTATTCTCTTTGGAAGATGTTTCTTACAATCAAATATAATATAACATAACTCCCCGAATACAACTTGTCTGTTGAAGCAACGATGACCGAACTGCTTGGTTTCCGAACATACTTTGGTGTTTACCTATGGTATAGTATTCGGAAACACTCCTAACCTAGGGTTTTTGGAGGTTGAAACAGAAAGTCTGCCATGACAATCGTTTTACAAATTCGGCTAGAGACAAGTTTGTTGACAAAAGTACATTGCTACTTAGACTCAAAAACTTCTTCTTCCTCTAGACCCTCTAACAGGCGGTCTAGTTTACAATCTTGTTGGGAGAACTTGGCTGCCACCTTCACTTGGTCGTACACCAGGCTGACCGGAATTTCATGTTCGTCGAATCCTCGAGGTCCGACCCGGGCCATATGATTGGGATCAAGTCCGGTGTACCTTTTTTTTACCATGGCCCAGGCTTTCCAAGCACCTTCTCGGCATGCCGATATCTTCCATAGCCCAAAACGGTGTGGAGCTCCCTTGAATAAATTCACGAGGTCTTCCATACTTCTTGGAGGAGAATCGGCTGGCCATAAAGCCTTAGCGATGTTCCTCATTGCCTTCCGCGCTCGGGCATGCACCTTGGACAGCTCTTGTAGTAGGTCGCCTTGAAATCCGGACACCACTTCTTCGGGCCGCCCAGTCAACACACCTACAGACATAAACTTGTTAGGATTCGCATCAGCGAACTATACGACAATAAGTTAAAAGGCATACTGAATATGCCGCCTCTCAGCTTTTTGTTCTCCTTCAAGGCGTCTACTAGTTTGGCTTGCACATCTTTCAGCTCTTCGCCAAGCTGGGTGTTGGCGTCCTGCAGCTTGTTCTTCTCGTCCCTGGTCTGTGTCAGTACACGTTGATCAGCGGCCTCTTGCCTTTCGGCATGTTCTTTGTCCGCCTACGCGGCGTTCAGTTTCTCTTCCAGCTGCGCCGCCGATCCTGCCATTCTAAAACGAAACTGTGCTCATTTGCATACACATGACTGGCACATGATTATTTTTCCGGATAGAAGGGAACATTACCAGTCGGTGCCTCCTTTGTTGGATGTGGGGTTCCGGCTAACCCTTAAGGTTCGAACACTCGGGTGCGCGCGAAGTCTTTCCCTCCTACCGATCTACGCTCTTGCTTGCTAAGATCTTGCAGACGAACTCGACAAACTCGCAACATAGAAATACACGGGTTTTATACTAGTTCGGGCCACCGTTGTGGTGTAATACCCTACTCCAGTGTGGCGGTGGTGGATTGCCTCTTGGGCTGATGATGAACAATACAAGGGGAAGAACAGCCTCCTGAGGTTGAGGTGTTCTTGTGCTTTTGGACTTGTGTGTAACTCTGGGTCCGATGAGTATCCCTCCCCTACTATGGTGGCTAGCTCTACTTATTTAGGCCCTGGTCCTCTTCCCAAATATTGAGCGGGAAGGGAGCCAACAATGGCGGGCTAATTCAATGGGGGGCAGCTAGTACAAGCTACCCCGACAAAAGCGGTCTTCGCATGCGAAAAGCTCTGGTGGTGACGCCGTCTTGGGCTCCACGATGACCTCCGCCTTGCCGTTCGCCTGGTCTTGGTCTTGTTGCGCTGAAATGGCAACTTTGCCTGAGGCCTCGGTACTCCGTGGCTGCGCTTGCCTCCTTTGCACCAAAGAGGAAACAAGGATGCTGCGCGCGCTGGCGCCCGCCTGGTGTGTCGATCCTCATGGCTCACGTCATGAGAGCCTCGTGAGGTTTGCCCCGCCTTGATATATCCGCTCCTTGTGAGCCTGCCTGGCTCGGCAATTCTAGAGGAGGTCTTGCGTTATCCGCCTCGCGAGGCTTGGACCCTCGCGAGGGTCTTTGATGCTTTGTTGATGAAGATGTGCCGTACGGCCTGCTGGCCCCGCCACGCCGCGGGCCGCAGGCAGGCAAGTCTGGGGACCCCCGTTCCCAAAACACCGACAGTAGCCCCCGGGCCCAAGGTTTGCACGGGCTTGGCTTCGCAGCGAAGCCAAGGATCAAGTTCAGAATACCGCGGGCCCCAAAGCCTGCGGCCTCGGTTGACGCGTGGCAGTTGATTGGACGTGGGCGTCTCCGCTTCCCCATGTTGCCTCAGCGACTGCACGACTTGACAAGTCCCTGCGACATGTGAGGGAAACCATCATTACCTGCGATCGTGGGAGACACCGGTTGGCCTTCTTCCGCTATAAATGGAGAGGGGGCGGAGCCCCCGTCGCCCATCTCTTCCTCACTTGCTTGCTTCTTCCTCCTTGCTCTACTGCTTGCTCCAATGGCGCCTATTGGAAGGTTCTCCGCCGAAGTGAAGGGGAAAGCCCCCGGGGATGTCCCAGAGCCACTCCTGCCGAAGAAGAGGTCGATCCATCACCGTGACAAAGCGGCGATGCAAGTGGTGACGAGGCCTTGGTGCGAGCGACCTCCACCGGGGTACCCGCTACCCTTGTACACCCAAGCCGAGGGCTCGGGAGGACGAAGTGACCAGCAGCACCGCCCATGCCGCATCCGGGGTCGCCACGCCACGGCGATGCGTGCCATCCACGCCGCGGACTCCTCGTGCGAGTTGGTGCTGTGGGCGCCGATGCCTCCGAGCTGCTGGATCCGCTTCCCGCGGTTCTTCTCCGACGTGATGCCGTCGAGGGTGCCTCTCGAGCTCTGGCTGTAGCACGCCGACTGCAGCGCTCCGGCAACCGGAGTGGAGATGGAAGCAGTCCCCACCGGCAAGATCTTCATGACCCGCGGCTGGGGGAGATCGCACGGGTCTGTCGTGCGAGGGGCGTGCTCGCGATCCACTTCGAGTACGACAGCTCCTCCACGCTCTTCTTCAAGGTTTTCGATGCCGAGGGCCGCTGTCTGGAGTGCTGCTCTGGAGAGGAGCACAAGGCAGCTGCGCGCTCCGCTCGCGACCACTCCAGCAGCAGCAGCCCTTGGGAGGCCAGCAGCTCTCCTAAGCTCTACGAGACTCCGGAGACGAGCAACGACAGCTACGTGCCCCCGAGCTCTCGCCGTGCTCGGAGCAGGGCTGTGGCGTCCGGCTGCCGCCGCTGCTGATCTGGATGGGGTTGGCGTCGGCCTCTCGTGGCCCACTGTTGATGATGGCGTCCGCCACGGAAGGATGTAGATAGGATTCCCCTTAGCATCAGCTTTTGTTTCCTGCGAAGAATCATGAATCACCCCATGGGGGCATGTAAGGATCCGCAATGCCTTTGTACTTATCTTCCTTGTTATGAAGATTTGATGAACGCGTGTCTTGTTAAGGCTCGGTCCCCCTTTCTTTCCTCACGATAGCTTGTTGCTCTATGCTGACGGGTCCCGGTCCCAAGGCGGCTACAGCTGTTGTTGGTATGCCATGTCGCGATGCCGTGGTCAAGGCCAGGAGGTGCACGACCCGAGGTCCAGTAAGAGCCCTTGAGGCGCGATGCTCAGGAGGTACCCCGTAGCACCCAAGCGGCCATGGTAAGGAAAGAAAGGAAGATGACTTGGCCGCAATGGGGTTGCGGCATGGTGTGAGCGACTACTAGGCCCAAATATTTAGCCGATCCGAGGGCGAGACTTATCTTGCAGACTTCGCGGTGATTCCTGATGCTGCGCTAGGGCTGCGCGCCAACTTATGCAACATAGCTAGGCCGGTCTGTACGAGTTTTCCTTCTCCCAATCTCTTCTTAGTGCTCTACGTCCTCAGGTCCCGGCCCTCAAGTGAGCTCAGACGCCACTGGTATGCTAGGTCGCGATGCCGTGGCCAAGGCCGGGGGGTGAGGGCTGGAGAGCCAGTAAGAGCTCCTGAGTCGCGATGCTCAGGAGCCCCCCTTTTAATGTGCAAGCGAATCACACGAGAGAAAAGGAGACTCGGGGTGCCACCTGCTATCCTTCCTGTGGGGTCCCTGTGGACAGGCACAAGAAGAAACATGGTTTGACGTTACTGCCACCTGCCTACCGCTGGTTGGTCCGGATGAAGTGAAGGCACTAGGGGCCTGGTGAGGTGACGTGCGCGGGGCGTGCCGCGAGCCAGAGCTCGACCGCTCAGATTTGTCAACGTGGCAGGGACGGACCCATGCACCAGCGTCGTGCCTGTGAGGAGGCCCCGTGGGAGGCGATGATCAAGCAAGTGATAACCTTTGGCAGGTTAAGCAGGGAGAGCAGATAAACTTAGGTAAATGCAGGAAGATACATGCCACCGGGTCCGGCCTGAGCGGCTTGGGGATGATGCAGCCCGAGGGGCGCCCCCAGCAAAGTAAGCTAAAGACTTAAGCAAAAGGGATACATGCCAGAAGGACGGACCCATGTGGCCTGGGAATAATGCAGCCCAATGGGAACTCCCAGCTTAAATGAACTTGGAAGATGTCACCTAGTTCTGTAGACGAACTAGAGTTGGTGCAGCTGAAGCCACACGTTGAAGAAATGGCTCCTCATGAGCCATTAGAGCCCTGAGCCATCGGGAGGCTTTGGGGGCTCGGGAGGCTCCCTGAAGACTGTCTCCATCTCTTCCAGGACGGCGTGGTACCTGGCCTCCTGAACCGCCAGTACACGCTGCAGGTTGCGTTGGTAAGCCGACGCCATGCTCGGCAAGCTGAAGGGCATGCGAATGTAGCTGTCTGGTGGGCCCTTGCAATGACCCGCACTCGAAGGCCAGAAGCGCTCCTGAGATGCGGCCCTGTTGAGCCCTGGGATGTCGATGCAGACGCGCAACCCGGCATCCTCGCCTGGATGGGGGGCTGTACCTTGTGAGCGGCTATGGCTGCGCATGGCTCTTGCTTCTTGCAGTTCCTGGGTGGTCTTGGTGATGAACTCCTGAGCGGTGGGCACTCCTTGCCATGTGCTCTCCAGAGGAAAGTGTGCCATGAAGCACGCTTCCAAGTGGTGCCCAAGCACCTCCCTCGTGAGGTTGGTAAGGTCTGAGGCTCTCCAGGAGAGAGCCCCCGAGTCCTTCCCCAGGAGGGCACCGGGTGCGCTTTCCTATGCAGTGGAGGGAGGCGCCCCTGGAGCGGGCGCTGATCCTGACGAGGCTCCTCACGCGATGCCATTTTCTTGGGGTCCTACGCAGCACAGCAGCTTCTTCTTGGGGATGGTCTCCGAGGGTCTTCACTTCTGCTGTCAGGGTTGCCGATTGCTGCAGCTTGGAAGGTGCGCTCAAGGGAGCACACCGCATCCCTTTCTTCACATGGGACCGTGATGATTCCCCCGCTTCTTGGCATCTTGAGAACGTTGTAGCCATGGTGAGTGGCTGCCATGAACTTGGCCAGGGCTGGATACCCGAGGATGGCATTGTACGATAGGCGGATGTGCGTGACGTCGAAGTCAATGAGCTCGGTGCGGTAATTCTTGCACTCCCCGAAGGTGACAGGCAGGCGGACTTGCCCTATCGGTGTGGTGGAACCGTCGGTCACTCCTGAGAAAGGCTTGGTTGGCTGGAGCTGCTCGTAGGTTACTTGGGGGTTGTCGAACGTGTCGATGGATAGGATGTTGAGCCCTGCGCCGCCGTCGATGAGAGTCTTGGTGACCTGCATATTGCTGATGACTAGGGAACACAGCATAGGCAGGGTGCCAGCGGTGGCTGCGCACTGGAGCTGATCCACCGAGTTGAAGGTGATGGCGCATTGGGGCCACCTGAGCGGTCACGTGGCCTCGAGCTTGGGGAGCACCGCATTCACCTCACGAGCGAACTATTTGAAGATGAGCTGAGAGGCTGGGGCCTGAGCACCGCCCAAGATGCAAGCGATCACACGCGGCTCCTGGAAGCCCCCAGCCCCCTCGTCCTGGTGGTGGTCGTTGTTCCTTCTCGGTGGTGGCAACGTGGGAAGACCGGCGTTGCCCTGGGGGCGATTCTCACGAGGTGGGTCCCTCCAGGCGCCCTCGCGAGGTTGGTCCTGCCAGCGGTCCTCACGAGGCCGGTCGCGCCACTCCTGGCACGGGCCACGGTCGTCCCAGCGTCCGCCTCCGCGTCCTCCTCCCGGCCGTACCCCCGGTAGTTGCGCTCAGGGCGTCGACCGAAGCGTCCTTCCCGTATGGCTCTGAGCTCTTGACAGTCACTGGTGTTGTGGGTGTTCAGGTTGTGGAAGGCGCAGAACGGACGACCGTTCTTGGATGACTAGGGCTGATCTCTGCCTCGCTTGGTGTCGGTCTCCGCTGCGAGCACCACTGCCTCTTTGCGTTCACGTCCTTCGCCTTGGCCTTCTTCTCCTCCACTCCTGCAGCTAGCAGCTCAAGGAGAGAGAGGCGCCCCTCCTCATCTCTTGCGCACTTGGTCGCCAGGTTGAACAACTCCTGAGATGTGCAAAGCTCCTCGTGAATAGCCAGCTCTTCCTTCACCTTGACATCACGGACGCCATTTGAGAACGCGGAGAGGATGGCTTCATACGTGACCTTGGGGATCTTGAGGCGGGTGTTGTTGAAGCGTTGGATGTACTTCTGGAGGGTCTCTCCTGGCTGTTGCTTGATGCAGCGTAAATCGCCCGCGGCCGGTGGGCGGTCGCGAGTGCCCTGGAAGTTGGCGATGAAGCGGTCGCGCATCTCGTCCCAGGAGGAGATCGAGCCGTGCTGCAGGTTGAGGAGCCAGGAGCGGGGCCCATCCTTGAGAGCCATGGGAAACTAGTTCGCCATGACTTTTTCGTCGCCGTTGGCCGCTTCGATGCTCAGCTCATAGAGCTGCAGGAATTCCACAGGGTCGGCGGTGCCATCGTATCGAGGAGGTAGATCTGGCTTGAACTTGCCTGGCCAGGCAACGCTAGGCAGCTCAAGGGTAAAGGCGCGGCAACCGGCCGTGGTTGCTGGGGCCCGCTTCGGAGGTGGAGCTAGGTCTTGACGAGGTCCGCGCTGCACCGCTACAAGCGATACGCGGTCTTGACGAGGTGGCGCGGGGAGCACCGGTGCAGCTTCTCGTGGCCGCGGGATTTCTTGGCAGCTTCTTTCTTCACGCGCGGGCGCCGGGCGCGGTGGATCACGCCGCGGAGGCGCGCGCCTTGGTGCTAAGGCACCGTCTTGGGGTCGAGGCGGTGGAGGCATGCCATGAGCCCCGTCGCCCGCGGCTGGTTGAGGGGGAGGCAGAGAGTGGGACGGCGTCGGAGAGCCCCCTGTGGCACGGACGAGCTCGGCGACGCGGTCGAGCCACTCCTCGTAGAGGTCGTCGACAGGGCGGTAACGCAGGAGCTCGTTCGCCGCGATGAGCGCCCGTGCCTCCATGGGAGCACGGTGCGCGTGAGACAAAGAACCAGCAGGGGTGAGTGATGGAGTAGCGGTGCGGCCGTCCTGCCGCACTGAAGGATGCAGCAAGGACGCTTGCTGCTCGTTCCCCGCCGGGCCAGTGGCAGTGTTGGCGGCAGGAGACGGAGAACGACGAGGCGGCCCGCCGACGGGAGCCGTCTGAGCGATGCGGGCGGCGAGGGCAGCCCGACGCTCAGCTCGAGCACGGCGAGCGTCCGACATGGAGACGACGGAGCGACCGACTGATGGAAAGGAAGCTACGGCGCACCCCTACCTGGCGCGCCAAATGTCGGATGTGGGGTTCCGGCTAACCCTTAAGGTTCGAACACTGAGGTGCGTGTGAAGTATTTCCCTCCTACCGATCTACGCTCTTGCTTGCTAAGATCTTGCAGACGAACTAGACGAACTCGCAACACAGAAAGACACAGGGTTTATACTGGTTCGGGCCACCGTTGTGGTGTAATACCCTACTCCAGTGTGGCAGTGGTGGATTGCCTCTTGGGCTGATGGATGAACAATACAAGGGGAAGAACAGCCTCCTGAGGTTGAGGTGTTCTTATGCTTTCGGACTTGTGTGTACCTCTGGGTCCGATGAGTCTCCCTCCCATACTATGGTGGCTAGCTCTACTTATACATGCCCTGGTCCTCTTCCCAAATATGGAGCGGGAAGGGAGCCAACAATGGCGGGCTAATTCAATGGGGGGCAGCTAGTACAAGCTACCCTGACAAAAGCGGTCTTCGCCTATGAAAAGCTCTGGTGGTGACGTCGTCTTGGGCTCCACGATGACCTTCGCCTTGCCGCCCGCCTGGTCTTGATCTTGTTGCACCAAAATGGCAACCTTTGCCTGAGGCCTCGGTACTCCGCGGCCGCACTTGCCTCCTTTGCACCAAAGAGGAAACAAGGATGCTGCGCACGCTGGCGCCCGCCTGGTGTCGATCGTCATGGCTCACGTCACGAGAGACTCGTGAGGTTTGCCCCGCCTTGATATCTCCGCTCCTCGTGAGCCTGCCTGGCTCGGCAACTCCAGAGGAGGTCTTGTGTTGTCTGCCTCGCGAGGCTTGGACCCTCATGAGGGTCTTGGATGCTTTGTTGATGAAGATGGGCCGTACGACCTGCTGGCCCTGCCACGCTGCGGGCCGCATGCAGGCAAGTCTATGGACCCCTGTTCCCAAAACGCCGACATCCTTAGACTTCTCCAGTTCGACAGTAACAACAGTCAGCTGGGTCCGACACTGCTCCAGCTCCCGAGATAGCATGTTGTTCTTCTCTGTGAGTATCTGATTACACATTGATCCTTAAAATCAGTTGCTTCAACTGTTTTCAAGTCTCGGGGGCTACTGGTATATGGCTACTAAATCTACACGAAATGATCTTACCCGCATATCCTTTGAAAGCTGGCAAGTGGCCCCAGCAAGCCCATCCCAAGCAGCTCAGATGTATGCGTCCGCCGAACTAAAGGCATTGAATGCCTCTTCAGTAAAGGTAGGGTCACGCATAGCTGCCCTGTGGCACCGATGGTTCATGGCACTCTCCACCTCGGAGTTGGTGACAGATACATTGTCCGATCGTCAGAGAGAGGACAATCCGGCATGGCACCTGTATCGACTCTATCCCTAGAGGCAGGTCCGGGGTCGGATTGATGGACGTGTGTCTGGTGAGGTCCCTGTATATAGTCCGGTGAGTGCTCTTCCTGAAATATGGGGGAGGTGAAAAAAGTCACAGTTCCGTATGTTTTCCGTAGGGTGTATCAAAAGCCGTACCTTTTTGATGAAGGTCAGAGCTTGGAAGAATCGCCATCCGCCTTTCTTTTCGAAGATCCGCCTTGTGTCGGTGTCCCCTTCTTAAGGGACGATCCCGATGCAGCGTGGCGAGACGAGCGCCGTCCCTTTCAAGCACGAGACAATGCAGTGGGTGAGGCACAATGCGAAAGCTTTTTTGGAGGAGATGCTCCCTGGGCACTTACATGGGAAGATGGAAGATGGCCGGGGTAATCGGCTACGATGGCCACTTCTGTGCCGTTGTAACTCGCCTGATAGAAGATCCCCTCCTTGAGCTCCATGAATATATCTGGATCCTCCTCGAATCCGGGATCTAGGTCCCGAATATGGTCCTCCGGCTACGATTCCGCGGTGGACTTTCTCCATTCATGGTAAAAATGGTTGGGTTAAGATTGACTAATTGTGACTCAGGAAGAAGATTAAGTGAGGTGTTGGATTGAAAGCTTACCCAGCTGGGGGGTTGCACATGGAAAAACCATCTGGGCACTTGAGGCGAGTGAATTCTTCTTTCTCCCCTTTATAAAGGTCAGCTAACATGGCGGCCAGGGCAGTGAAGTTATCCGGACCCTTGAGTGGGATGTATCATCCTCCCCGTTGTAGTTCCACATGGGGAGTCCTCTGGATTGGAGTGGTTCGACACCGCACATTATAGAAATCGCCATGACTTCAATTATAGACAGTCCGGACTGGGCGAGTACCTTTATCTTGTCCATTAACTTCCTAACTTCCGCATTGTCCTCCTCCTCAAGGCTCCGAGGGTGCCAGTTGTGGCGTTTCCTTAGCGGACCATGGGAAAATTTAGGTAGGCCATTGCTACCTCTTGAGCACTTGCGTTGGGTTTCCCTTGAAGAGGAAAGGGTGGTGCAGCAAAGTAGCATAAGTATTTCCCTCAGTTTTTGAGAACCAAGGTATCAATCCAGTAGGAGGCCACGCATGAGTCCCTCGCACCTACACAAACAAATAAATCCTCGCAACCAACGCGATAAGGGGTTTTCAATCCCTACACGGTCACTTACAAGAGTGAGATCTGATAGATATGATAAGATAATATTTTTGGTATTTTTATGATAAAGATGCAAAGTAAAATAAAAGGCAATAAAAATAACTAAGTATTGGAAGATCAATATGATGGAAGATAGACCCGGGGGCCATAGGTTTCACTAGTGGCTTCTCTCGAGAGCATAAGTATTCACGGTGGGTAAATAAATTACTATTGAGCAATTAACAGAATTGAGCATAGCTATGAGAATATCTAGGTATGATCATGTATATAGGCATCACGTTCGAGACAATTAGACGAGTCCTGCCTGCACCTACTACTATTACTCCACACATCGACCGCTATCCAGCATGCATCTAGAGTATTAAGTTCAAGATAACAGAGTAACGCTTTAAGCAAGATGACATGATGTAGAGGGATAAACTCATGCAATATGAAAAAAAAAACCCCATCTTGTTATCCTCAATGGCAACAATACAATTGGTGCCTTGCTGCCCATACTGTCACTGGGAAAGGATACAGCAAGATTGAACCCAAAGCTAAGCACTTCTCCCATTGCAAGAAAGATCAATCTAGTAGGCCAAACCAAATTGATAATTCGAAGAGACTTGGAAAGATAACCAATCATACATAAAAGAATTCAGAGAAGATTCAAATATTGTTCATAGATAAACTTGATCATAAACGCACAATTCATCGGTCTCAACGAACACACCGCAAAAGAAGATTACATCGATAGATATCCACAAGAGAGGGGGAGAACTTTGTATTGAGATCCAAAAAGAGAGAAGAAGCCATCTAGCTAATAACTATGGACCCGAAGGTCTAAAGTAAACTACTCACACTTACATCGGAAGGGCTATGGTGTTGATGTAGAAGCCCTCCGTGATCGATGCCCCCTCCGGCGGAGCTCCGGAACAGGCCCCAAGATGGGATCTCGTGGATACAGAAAGTTACGACGGTGGAATTAGGGTTTTGGCTCCGTATCTGGTAGTTTGGGGGTACATAGGTATATATAGGACGAAGGAGTACATCGGTGGAGCAACAGGGGGCCCACGAGGGTGGAGGGCGCGCCCCCCTACCTCGTGGCCTCCTGGTTGATGTCTTGACGTAAGGTCCAAGTCCTCTGGATCATGTTTGTTCTGAAAATCACGTTCCCGAAAGTTTCATTCCGTTTGATATTCTTTTTATGTGAAACCCTAAAATAGGCAAAAAAACAACAATTCTGGGCTGGGCCTCCGGTTAATAGGTTAGTTCCAAAAATAATATAAAAGTGTATAATAAAGACCAATAATGTCCAAAACAGAATATAATATAGCATGGAACAATCAAATATTATAGATACCTTGGAGACGTATCAAGCATCCCCAAGCTTAATTCCTGCTCGTCCTCGAGTAGGTAAATGATAAAAAACAGAATTTTTGATGTGAATGCTACTTGGCATAATTTTAATGTAATTCATTTAATTGTGGTATAAATATTCAGATCTGAAAGATTCAAGACAAAAGTTTAATATTGACATAGAAATAATAATAATACTTCAACCATACTAACTAAGCAATTATGTCTCTTCAAAATAACATGGCCAAAGAAAGTTATCATTACAAAATCATATAGTCTGGCTATGCTCCATCTTCACCACAAAAGTATTCAAATCATGCACAACCCCGATGATAAGCCAAGAAATTGTTTCATACTTTTAATGTTCTCAAACTTTTTCAATCTTCATGCAATAGATGAGCGTGAGCCATGGACATAGCACTATAGGTGGAATTGAATGGTGGTTGTGGAGAAGACAAAAAAGGGGGAAGATAGTCTCACATCAACTAGGCATATCAACGGGCTATGGAGATGCCCATCAATATATATCAATGTGAGTGAGTAGGGATTGCCATGCAACGGATGCACTAGAGCTATAAGTATATGAAAGCTAAACAAAAAGAAACTAAGCGGGTGTGCATCCAACTTGCTTGCTCACGAAGACCTACGGCATTTTGAGGAAGCCCATCGTTCGAATACACAAGCCAAGTTCTATAATGAAAAATTCCCACTAGTATATGAAAGTGATAACAAAGGAGACTCTCTATCATGAAGATCATGGTGCTACTGTGAAGCACAAGTGCGGAAAAAAGGATAGTAGTATTGCCCCTTTTTTGGGCCTTCTTTTTATTTTCTTTGGCCTTTTTTATTTTTATTTGGGACAATAATCTATGAATGACGATCATCACACTTCTATTTATTTACAACTCAATGATTACAACTCGATACTAGAACAAAGTATGACTCTATATGAATGCCTCTGGCGGTGTACCGGGATAGCAATGATGCATGAGTGACTTATATGAAAGAATTATGAATGGTGGCTTTGCCACAACTAAAATGTAAACTACATGATCATGCAAAGCAATATGACAATGAGGGAGCGTGTCATGATAAACGGAACGGTGGAAAGTTGCATGGCAATATATCTCGGAATGGCTATGGAAATGCCATGATGTAGGTATGCTGGCTTTTTTGAGGAAGGTATATGGTGGGTGTATGATACCGGCGAAAGGTGTGCGGCATTAGAGAGGCTAGCAATGGTGGAAGGGTGAGAGTGCGTATAATCCATGGACTCAACATTGGTCATAAAGAACTCACATACTTATTGCAAAAATCTATTAGTTATTGAAGCAAAGTACTATGCGCATGCTCCTAGGGGGATAGAATGGTAGGAAAAGACCATAGCTCGTCCCCGACCACCACTCATAAGGAGGACAATCAATAAATACAACATGCTCCGACTTCTTAACATAACAGTTCACCATACGTGCATGCTATGGGAATCACAAACTTCAACACAAGCATTTCTCAAATTCACAACTACTCAACTAGCACGACTCTAATATCACCATCTCCATATCTCAAAACAATTATCAAATTTCAAACTTCTCATAGTGTTCAACACACTCATAAGAAAATTTTATTTATTTAATCTTGAATGCCTCAAATAATTTAAGCAAATTACCATTCTGTTTTGTAGGACTCTCAAAATAATCTAAGTGTAGCATGAGAGAACAATGGTTTCTACAAAACAAATCCACCGACGTGCTCTAAAAGATATAAGTGAAGCACTAGAGCAAAAACAATATAACTCAAAAGATATAAGTGAAGCACATAGAGTATTTTAATAATTTCCGAATCATGTGTGTCTCTCTCAAAAAGGTGTGTGCAGCAAGGATGATTGTGGAAAACTAACAAATAAAGACTCAAATAATACAAGACGCTCCAAGCAAAACACATATCATGTGGTAAATAAAAATATAGCTCCAAGTAAAGTTACCGATAGAAGTAGACGAAAGAGGGGATGCCTTCCGGGGCATCCCCAAGCTTTGGCTTTTAGGTGTCCTTAGATTATCTCGAGGGTACCATGGGCATCCCCAAGCTTAGGCTCTTGCCACTCCTTGTTACACAATCCATCAAATCTTTACCCAAAACTTGAAAACTTCACAACACAAAACTTAAAGTAGAAAATCTCGTGAGCTCCGTTAGCGAAAGAAAACAAAACACCACTTCAAGGTACTGTAATGAAATCATTCTTTATTTATATTGGTGTTAAACCTACTGTATTCCAACTTCTCTATGGTTTATAAAATATTTTACTAGCCATAGATTCATCAAAATAAGCAAACAACACACGAAAAACAGAATCTGTCAAAAACAGAACAGTCTGTAGTAATCTTTAGCTAACGCAAGATATGGAACCCCAAAAATTCTAAAATAAATTTCTGGACGTGAGGAGTTTATCTTTTAGTCATCTTCAAAAAGAATTAACTAAATAGTACTTTCCAAATAAAAATTGCAGCAGTTCTCGTGAGCGCTAAAGTTTCTGTTTTTTACAGCAAGATTAACAAGACTTTCCCCAAGTCTTCCCAACGGTTCTACTTGGCACAAACACTAATTAAACACAACCAAAACAGAGGCTAGATAAATTATTTATTACTAAATAGGAGCAACAAGCAAGGAATAAAAATAAAATTGGGTTGCCTCCCAACAAGCGCTATCGTTTAACGCCCCTAGCTAGGCATAAAAAGCAAGGATAGATCTAGGTGTTGCCATAATAGTAAGATAGATCATTAAAACTCATTTCATATTCTCTACGTTCAGTAGCAAGTTTTCTTTGAGGCAAGCAAAAGTAATCAAAAGGGCTAAATTTAATGGGACCAAAGTCCCCAAGATCAACTTTGGGAGGTATAGGTCTCTCTTTTGGCCCTTCGTATTGCACAACCAATTCATCATTGTAAGCATTCTTTTGACATAACTTTGTGAGCCTATACTCAAGAGAATATCCTAGTTCATTATTTCGAATGGCCAAATCATCATTAAGTTCAGAAATTCTATCAACCAAAACATTGGTAGGAACCCTTTTTCTAAGATTTCCATTGAAAGCAACATAGTCTAGATTTTGAAAACGCGTTATTTCTTCTTGATAAAAAAGGATAGCCTCTATGGGAGGACGGCAAGCGTCCACCCTATAATGCGCAAAGATTTCTTTGGCCTCTTTTATTATGAATCTAAACTCATGAGCCAAAAAGATAGTAGCGGCATGCTTAACAGAAGAATGCTCAATATTAGAAAATTCTAGGAAAATCCTTTGTATGCAAGGGTGCATGTGCATGAATTGTCTTTCAAGTTCAACTACAAGCATGGCAATAGCGTCCGCAAGACTACTAGTTCTATGAAGGATAGAATTACCCATAGAAGGTAAAGCACCAGCACAAGTAAAGAAATCTTGGATAACTCCTTTTCCAATAATATTACCACTACCAATACGGAATTTTTTTGTATGTATGATAGGGGGTTCTTCGGTAGGAGCATCAGAATTTTTCATGATATTATTACAGTCCATAACGACAATAATTTCCCCAATTTCAGACGTAACGGCAGAAAGTGCAAAGGGCAAAAAGAGGCAAATAGAGAAAGAGGGAGGATAGAGAGAGAGGGCGAATAAAACGGCAAGGGTGAAGTGGGGGAGAGGAAAACAAGAGGAAAATGGCAAACGTAATGCAGTAGATAAGGGTTTGTGATGGGTACTTGGTATGTTGACTTTTGCGTAGACCTCCCCGGCAATGGTGCCAGAAATCCTTCTTGCTACCTCTTGAGCACTTGCGTTGGTTTTCCCTTGAAGAGGAAAGGGTGGTGCAGCAAAGTAGCGTAAGTATTTCCCTCAGTTTTTGAGAACCAAGGTATCAATCCAATAGGAGGCCACGCATGAGTCCCTCGCCCCTACACAAACAAATAAATCCTCGCAACCAACGCGATAAGGGGTTGTCAATCCCTACACGGTCACTTACGAGAGTGAGATCTGATAGATATGATAAGATAATATTTTTGGTATTTTTATGATCAAGATGCAAAGTAAAATAAAAGGCAATAAAAATAACTAAGTATTGGAAGATTAATATGATGGAAGATAGACCCGGGGGCCATAGGTTTCACTAGTGGCTTCTCTCAAGAGCATAAGTATTCATGGTGGGTAAACAAATTACTCTTGAGCAATTGACAGAATTGAGCATACTTATGAGAATATCTAGGTATGATCATGTATATAGGCATCACGTCCGATTCAAGTAGACCGACTCCTGCCTACATCTACTACTATTACCCCACACATCGACTGCTATCCAGCATGCATCTAGAGTATTAAATTCAAGAGAAAAGAGTAACGCTTTAAGCAAGATGACATGATGTAGAGGGATGAACTCATGCAATATGAAATAAACCCCATCTTGTTATCCTCGATGGCAACAATACAATACGTGCCTAGCTGCCCCTACTGTCACTAGGAAATGACACCGCAAGATTGAACCCAAAGCTAAGCACTTCTCCCATTACAAGAAAGATCAATCTAGTAGGCCAAACCAAACTGATAATTCAAAGAGACTTGCAAAGATAACCAATCATACATAAAAGAATTCAGAGAAGATTCAAATATTGTTCATAGATAAACTTGATCATAAACCCACAATTCACCGGTCTCAACAAACACACCGCAAAAGAAGATTACATCGAATAGATCTCCACAAGAGAGGGGGAGAACTTTGTATTGAGATCCAAAAAGAGAGAAGAAGCCATCTAGCTAATAACTATGGACCCGAAGGTCTAAAGTAAACTACTCACACTTACATCGGAAGGGCTATGGTGTTGATGTAGAAGCCCTCCGTGATCGATGCCCCCTCCGGCGGAGCTCCGAAACAGGCCCCAAGATGGGATCTCGTGGATACAAAAAGTTACGGCAGTGGAATTAGGGTTTTGGCTCCGTATCTGGTAGTTTGGGGGTATGTAGGTATATATAGGAGGAAGGAGTACGTCGGAGGAGCAACAAGGGGCCCACGAGGGTGGAGGGCGCGCCTAGGGGGGTAGGCGCGCCCCCCTACCTCGTGGCTTCCCGGTTGATGTCTTGACATGGGTTCCAAGTCCTCTGGATCATGTTTGTTCTGAAAATCACATTCCCGAAAGTTTCATTTCATTTGGACTCCGTTTGATATTCTTTTTCTGCGAAACCCTAAAATAGGCAAAAAAAAACAGCAATTCTGGGTTGGGCCGCCGGTTAATAGGTTAGTCCCAATAATAATACAAAAGTGTATAATAAAGCCCAATAATGTCCAAAATAGAATATAATATAGCATGGAACAATCAAAAATTATAGATACGTTGGAGACGTATCAACCATGTCTTATTGGGTCCGAGAGGACGACATCTTCAATTAAAACCACTGCGAGGGCCACTCCTCGGATGCCTTCTTCGGAGTGCTGGACATATATCCTGTCCCGGCTATACGCCATACTTCGACACCGCCCATCTCGAATATGGATCCCTTTTGGGAGCGAGAGACGAGGTAGAAGAGCTTCCTCCATAGCTCGAAATTGGCCTCGCAGCCCAGGAACAGCTCGCAAAGAGCAACATAGCCCGTGATGTGTAGAATGGTGCCCGGTGTGAGATTGTGCAGTTGGAGGCCGTAGTACCCCAGGATACCCTGGAGGAAAGGATGGATTGTGAATCCAACGCCTCTCAAAAGAAAAGACACGAAGCACACTCACTCCTCTTCTGAAGGATTCGGGAAATTTTCTGCCAGGGCCTCGCCAATAAAGGATGTAATCCTGCCCGAACAGGGACTAGATCCGCAGGGGGGAGATAGCCCTGGACATGGATCTTGGTCAGCTGGGCATGGGATATGGAGCAGCTCTCCCAATCTCCTTTTTGAGGGCCGTAGGGGTGGGAGGAAGAACTAGGAGCACTAGCCATGGTTGCGTCGTTCCTTGAGGCAAGTTCGAAGGATTCTCGCTTGGCATGGAATGGTATCTGAGATTTGATCTCCTTAAATAGACACCTTCTATACACTGTCGAGGGGTTATCTGTAAAAATGCTTGGGCCCTTTGTATTTGTTTGCCACATGGAAGCTGAGGCGGCGAAAGCACAAAAGCCGAAGGGTACGACATTTAATGAAACCGAGCTGTTCGAAGAATTTACCTTACCAAATCGGAGATGTAAGGGCCGAATATAGCCCCTTGGTTCAGATGCTTTGAAGTATTCGGAGGAGGAACCCGCCTTGCAATGCCAAAGACAAGTTGCACGCCGGACACGTCATCATTGAAGACTGGTCGGGGGTGCTACCTCTTGAGCACTTGCGTTAGTTTTCCCTTGAAGAGGAAAGAGTGGTACAGCAAAGCAGCGTAACTATTTCCCTCAGTTTTTGAGAACCAAGGTATCAATCCAGTAGGAGGTCACACATGAGTCCTCGTACCTACACAAACAAATAAATCCTTGCAACCAACGCGATAAGGGGTTGTCAATCCCTGCACGGTCACTTACGAGAGTGAGATCTTATAGATATGATAAGATAATATTTTTGGTATTCTTATGATAAAGATGCAAAGTAAAATAAAAGGCAATAAAAATAACTAAGTATTGGAAGATTAATATGATGGAAGATAGACCCGGGGGCCATAGGTTTCACTAGTGGCTTCTCTTGAGAGCATAAGTATTCACGGCAGGTAAACAAATTACTATTGAGCAATTGACAGAATTGAGCATAGTTATGAGAATATCTAGGTATGATCATGTATATAGGCATCACGTCCGAGACAAGTAGACCGACTCCTGCCTGCATCTACTACTATTACTCCACACATCGACTGCTATCCAGCATGCATCTAGAGTATTAAGTTCAAGAGAACGGAGTAACACTTTAAGCAAGATGACATGATGTAGAGGGATAAACTCATGCAATATGAAATAAACCCCAACTTGTTATCCTCGATGGCAACAATACAATACGTGCCTTGCTGCCCCTACTGTCACTGGGAAAGGACACCACAAGATTGAACCCAAAGCTAAGCACTTCTCCCATTACAAGCAAGATCAATCTAGTAGGCCCAACCAAACTGATAATTCGAAGAGACTTGCAAAGATAACCAATCATATGTAAAAGAATTCAGAGAAGATTCAAATATTGTTCATAGATAAACTTGATCATTGAGGGAGTCCTGGATTAGGGGGTGTCCGGATAGCTGGACTATACCTTCGGCCGGATTCCTGGACTATGAAGATACAAGATTGAAGACTTCGTCCCGTGTCCGGAAGGGACTTTCCTTGGCGTGGGAGGCAAGCTTGGCGATACGGATATGTGGATTTCCTACCATTGTAACCGACTCTGTGTAACCCTAGCCCTCTCCGGTGTCTATATAAACCGGAGTGTTTTATTCCGTAGGGATACAATCATACCATAGGCTAGCTTCTAGGGTTTAGCCTCTCCGATCTCGTGGTAGATCTACTCTTGTAATACCCATATCATCAATATTAATCAAGCAGGACGTAGGGTTTTACCTCCATCAAGAGGGCCCGAACCTGGGTAAATCATCGTGTCCCCTGCCTCCTGTTACCATCCGCCTAGACACACAGTTCGGGACCACCTACCCGAGATCCGCCGGTTTTGACACCGACATTGGTGTTTTCATTGAGAGTTCCTCTGTGCCGTCACCATCAGGAAGGATGCCTCATCCCGTCTTTAAAGACGACACTGTTGCTAAGGGAGCTTTGGCTGTCGGCCAAACTCTCAGGTTAGGTGGTTTCCTTATGACCGCCCGTTCGGCTGCTGCGCCGACGATGACCTCTCGGGTCATCGAAAGCAATATTCACACCAGCTTGGAATTCGCCGAACAGCTAGATCCAATGGAGCTCTCTTCCCTAAACGAGCTCTTGGATCGCTTCACCGCCCTGGGAGTCGCTACGGATTACGACCAGATTGGGCCTAAACCCGATTTGAGAGAGATTAACTCTCCCCAGGTCACCATCACGTTGCCGTGGTAGAGGGACAGTGCGGCGACCCTTCATCTATCTTAAGGACTAGCTATGTCCGGATTCCCGACCCCTCCAAGCCGGATACCCGCGGAGGGGAGGACATCACTCAAGACATGAACTTAAAGTCAGGCGACGGGCTAGATTCATTGGACATCATCCAAGAATCCAAACTTCCGAGTTCGGAAACTCCTTGGCCCCTGGGTCTTAGATTGGGTGAGGTTTCAGATTTGATTCCACCCACCCACCCGTACATAAGCGATCTATCCGAAATTAGGCAAGAGCCCGAAGAAATAGTACATCATTACTGGGCCAGATTCCTCCTGGTTATGAACAAGATAAAGGACTACCACGAGGAAGACACAATTTCATTCTTCTGCAATAATTGCACAGACAAGGGAATCCTCAATGCCATAAGTCGCCTTGATATTACACGCTTCGCTGACTTGGTGTCCATACTACCAAAGTACTGTGCGATGGAAAGCGCCTGGAAAACCGAGATAAAATTTTGGGACAATCCGGCCCTGAATACAAACCCAGTCCAAAATAAAAAGGTGCATCTCCGAAGAGGAAGGGCGGAACCTCCTGGCTGAAATTCATGCTGGACTTGGCAGTCATCATGCTGCAGCTAGGTCCCTTGTAAGCAAGGCCTTCCATACAGGCTTTTATTGGCCGACGGCCCGGGCAGACGCCCAGGACTTAGTCCAACGATGCGTCGGTTGCCAGCTTTTTGCAAACCAAAGCCATATGCCACCCACCGCCCTCGAAACTATCCCCATCACTTGGCCCTTCGTGGTCTGGGGCTTGACATGGTTGGACCCCTTAAAGGCGGAACCCACAAGAAAAAAATACTTACTGGTCATGGTGGATAAGTTCACCAAATGGATAGAGGCCAAGCCTGTTAAGACGGCCAAATCCGGACCGGTGATAGACTTTATATCTAGGGTTGTACACCGTTACGGCGTCCCCCACAGCATCATGACTGATAACGGCCCGAACTTTACGGCCGGCAAGGTAAAACTCTGGTGCAAAAACTTGGGCATCAAGCTCGATTATGCTTCCGTCTATCACCCACAAACTAACGGCCAGGTCAAACATGCAAATGGTCTTATCATGAGCGGCATCAAACCAAGATTAGTGCGGTCCCTTAAAGAATCTAATACGCACTGGGTAGAGGAGCTCGACGCCGTACTCTGGGGGCTGCGAACCACGCCGAATCGCACCACCGGATACACACCATTCTTCATGGTGTACGGTGCAGAGGCAGTTTTGCCCTGCGACATAATTCATGACTCACCTCGAGTGTGCATGTACAAAGAAAGAGAAGCCGAGCTCGATCGGCAGGATAGTTTGGACGCCTTGGAGGAAGAGCGTGACGTGGCAAAAGCCTGTTCCGCATTCTATCAAAAGCAGGCTCGAAGATACCAAAGCAGAGAAGTACGGGCCAAGAATTACAACGTTGGCGAATTAGTTCTATGCCTGCCGGACAAGAAAAAGGACAAACTTAGGCCCAAGTGGGAAGGTCCCTTCATAATTGACCAAGTCCTGACTGGTGGAGCGTACCGTCTGCGAGATGCATCAGATAACCGACTCGAGCCAAACCCATGGAACGCAGCCCGTCTCCAAAGATTCTATACCTAGCGCCGGACTCTGTGTTTGTCTCCATTTTTATATACTTTCTGTCTTACATTTCTCTCCTTCTCCTCTCTCTGTCTCTCTCTTATAGCCTTTAAAGGCTCATACAGTGATGCGCTATCCGCGCTCATTAAACCTGGGGGCTTCTTTAAACAGAAGCTTATTTATACGGGCTTCACGCCCAACACATGTGTCACACTTCCGCATGTACCTTTTATTCACCATTATATGCATCGATATGACTTAAGTTTTGGCCAAGCTGGGTTGCCTGGCTCCTGTGCTTACCCCTACGTTCCCGATTGTTCGGCTAGGTGGTAATGGGAGCACCTCTGCGATTGTTACTACCGGGTCAGCCGGATGTGTACCTCAGACTGGGTGAAGCCGAACGCTAGCGTTCTCAAGGGAATATTCGGTCGGTGAACTAAAGATGATCTTTTTTCACTTATTTATCTATACGCCCCCCAGATGTTTTTCCTGCGTCTCTTTTCGCAAAATGGACATGCACTTTAGGGCATGCCTCCCAGGGAAAGGAACCCCTAACGGAACTATTCTCCCTGGAAGATGTTTCTTACTAACCATGTAATATAACATAACTAGTTGGGCACTTGTCTGTTCAAGCACTAATGACCCCTATGCCTGGTCTCCATGCATACCCCGGTGCTTATATAACCGCGAGGGTATTCGGACACACTCTAGACCGTCAGGTCCCGAGGTTGAAGCGAAAAGGTCGGCCATGACAAACGATCTACAATCTGGCTAGAAGGCATTACACATGTCAATTATAATTACATAGTCAATCTGACTGTTTGTATTCCTCTTCAATACCATCTAATAGGCTGTCTAGTTTACAGTCCTGTTGGGAATACTTTGCGGCCAATTCTACTTGGCCGTATACTAAGCTCACAGGGATCTCCTTCCCATCGGGCCCCACAGGTCCAACCTCGGCCATGTGGTTTGGGTCAGCCTTCGTGTACCGCGTCTTCACCATGGCCTAGTGTTGGGGAACGTAGTAATTTCAAAAAAATTCCTACGCACACGCAAGATCATGGTGATGCATAGCAATGAGAGGGGAGAGTGTTGTCCACGTACCCTCGTAGACCGAAAGCGGAAGCGTTAGCACAACGCGGTTGACGTAGTCGTACGTCTTCACGATCCGACCGATCAAGTACCGAACACATGGCACCTCCAAGTTCTGCACACGTTCAACTTGATGACGTCCCTCGAACTCCGATCCAGCCGAGCTTTGAGGGAGAGTTCCGTCAGCATGATGGCGTGGTGACGATGATGATGTTCTACCGACGCAGGGCTTCGCCTAAGCACCGCTACGATATGACCGAGGTGGATTATGGTGGAGAGGGGCACCACACATGGCTAAGAGATCAAGAGATCAATTGTTGTGTCTTTGGGGTGCCCCCTGCCCCCGTATATAAAGGAATGGAGGAGGAGGAGGGCCGGCCCTCTCTATGGCGTGCCCTAGGGGAGTCCTACTCCCACCGGGAGTAGGATTCCCCCTTTCCTAGTAGAACTAGGAACCCTTCCAAGTACTAGGAGTAGGCGGGAAGGAAAGGGAAGGGAAAAGGAGAAGGAAGGAAGGGGGCGCCCCCCCCCCTCCCTAGTCCAATTCGGACCAGCCCATGGGGAGGGGTGAGGCCTTTCTCTCCTTTCCCGTATGGCCCATTAAAGCCCAATACGAATTCCCGTAACTCCCCGGTACTCCCGAAAATACCCGAATCACTCGGAACCTTTCTGATTTATGAATATAGTCATCCAATATATCGATCTTTACATCTCGACCATTTCGAGACTCCTCGTCATGTCCCCGATCTCATCCGGGACTCCGAACTCCTTCGGTACATCAAAACACATAAACTCATAATATAACCGTCATCGAACTTTAAGCGTGCGGACCTATGGGTTCGAGAACTATGTAGACATGACCGAGACACGTCTCCGGTCAATAACCAATAGCGGAACCTGGATGCTCATATTGGCTCCTACATATTCTATGAAGATCTTTATCGGTCAAACCGCATAACAACATACGTTGTTCCCTTTGTCATCGGTATGTTACTTGCTCGAGATTCGATCGTCGGTATCTCAATACCTAGTTCAATCTAGTTACTGGCAAGTCCATTTACTTGTTCCGTAACACATCATCCCGCAACTAACTCATTAGTTGCAATGCTTGCAAGGCTTATAGTGATGTGCATTACCGAGTGGGCCCAAATATACCTCTCCGACAATCGGAGTGACAAATCCTAATCTCGAAATACGCCAACCCAACAAGTACCTTTGGAGAAACCTGTAGAGCACCTTTATAATCACCCAGTTACATTGTGACGTTTGGTAGCACACAAAGTGTTCCTCCGGTAAATGGGAGTTGCATAATCTCATAGTCACAGGAACATGTATAAGTCATGAAGAAAGCAATAGCAACAAACTAAACGATCAAGTGCTATGCTAACGGAATGGGTCAAGTCAATCACATCATTCTCTAATGATGTGACCCCCTTAATCAAATGACAACTCATGTCTATGGCTAGGAAACTTAACCATCTTTGATTCAATGAGCTAGTCAAGTAGAGGCATACTAGTGACATACTGTTTGTCTATGTATTCACACATGTATTATATTTCCGGTTAATACAATTCTAGCATGAATAATAAACATTTATCATGATATAAGGAAATAAATAATAACTTTACTATTGCCTCTAGGGCATATTTCCTTCAATCTCCCACTTGCACTAGAGTCAATAATCTAGTTCACATCGCCATGTGATTTAACATCAATAGTTCACATTACCATGTGATTAACACCCATAGTTCACATCGGCATGTGACCAACGCCCAAAGGGTTTACTAGAGTCAATAATCTAGTTCACATTGCTATGTGATTAATACCCAAAGAGTACTAAGGTGTGATCATGTTTTGCTTGTGAGGGAAGTTTAGTCAACGGGTCTGCCACATTCAGATCCGTATGTATTTTGCAAATTTCTATGTCAACAATGCTCTGCACGGAGCTACTCTAGCTAATTGCTCCCACTTTCAATATGTATCCAGATTGAGACTTTGAGTCATCTGGATCAGTGTCAAAACTTGCATCGACGTAACCCTTTACAATGAACCTTTTGTCACCTCCATAATCGAGAAACATATCCTTATTCCACTAAGGATAATTTTGACCAATGTCCAGTGATCTACTCCTAGATCACTATTGTACTCCCTTGCCAAACACAGGGCAGGGTATACAATTGGTCTGGTACACAGCATGGCATACTTTATAGAACCTATGGCTGAGGCATAGGGAATGACTTTCATTTCTCTCTCTCTATCTTCTTCCGTGGTCGGGTTTTGAGTCTTACTCGGTTTCACACCTTGTAACACAGGCAAGAACTCTTTCTTTGACTGTTCTATTTTTAACTACTTCAAAATCTTGTCAAGGTATGTACTCATTGAAAAACTTATTAAGCGTCTTGATCTATCTCTATAGATCTTGATGCTCAATATGTAAGCAGCTTCACCGAGGTCTTTCTTTGAAAAAATCCTTTCAAACACTCCTTTATGCTTTGCAGAATAATTCTACATTATCTCCGATCAACAATATGTCATTCACATATACTTATCAGAAATAGTGTAGTGCTCCCACTCACTTTCTTGTAAATACAGGCTTCACCGCAAGTCGGTATAAAACTATATGCTTTGATCAACTTATCAAAGCATATATTCCAACTCCGAGATGCTTGCACCAATCCATAGATGGATCGTTGGAGCTTGCATATTTTGTTAGCACCTTTAGGACTGACAAAACTTTCTTGTTGCATCATATACAACTCTTCTTTAATAAGTCCATTAAGGAATGTAGTTTTGTTTATCCATTTGTCAGATTTCATAAAATGTGGCAATTGCTAACATGATTCGGACAGACTTAAGCATAGATACGAGTGAGAAACTCTCATCTTAGTCAACACCTTGAACTTGTCGAAATCCTTTTTGCGACAATTCTAGCTTTGTAGATAGTAACACTACTATCAGCGTCCGTCCTCCTCTTGAAGATCCATTTAATCTCAATGGCTCGCCGATCTCTGGGCAAGTCAATCAAAGTCCATACTTTGTTCTTATACATGAATCTCATCTTAGATTTCATGGCCACAAGCCATTTTGCGGAATCTGGGCTCATCATCGCTTCCTCATAGTTCGTAGGTTCATCATGGTCAAGTAACATGACCTCCAGAATAGGATTACCGTACCACTCTGGTGCGGATCTCACTCTGGTTTACCTACGAGGCTCGGTAGTAACTTGATCTGAAATTACATGATCATCATCATTAGCTTCCTCACTAATTGGTGTAGTAGTCACATGAACAGATTTCTGTGATGAACTACTTTCCAATAAGGGAGCAGGTACAGTTACCTCATCAAGTTCTACTTTCCTCCCACTCACTTCTTTCGAGAGAAACCCCTTCTCTAGAAAGCATCCATTCTCAGCAATGAATATCTTGCCTTTGGATCTGTGATAGAAGGTGTACCCAACATTTTCTGTTGGGTATCCTATGAAGACGCACTTCTCCGATTTGGGTTTGAGCTTATTAGGTTGAAACTTTTTCACATAAGCATTGCAACCTCAAACTTTAAGAAACGACAGCTTAGGTTTCTTGCCAAACCATAGTTCATACGGTGTCATCTCAACGGATTTAGATGGTGCCCTATTTAACGTGAATGTAGCTGTCTCTAATGCATAACCTCAAAACTATAGTGGTTAATCGGTAAGAAACATCATAGATTGCACTATATCCAATAATAGCACGGTTATGACGTTCGGACACACCATTATGCTGTGGTGTTCCAGGTGGCACGATTTTGTGAAACTATTCTACATTGTTTTAATTCAAGACCAAACTCGTAACTCAAATATTTGTCTCTGTGATTAGATCGTAGAAACTTTATTTTCTTGTCACGATGATTTTCCACTTCACTCTGAAATTCTTTGAACTTTTCAAATGTTTCAGACTTATGTTTCTTTAAGTAGATATACCCATATCTGCTCAAATCATGTGTGAATGTCAGAAAATAACAATACCCGCCGCGAGCCTCAACACTCATTGGACCTCATACATCAGTATGTATTATATCCAATAAGTCAGTTGCTCGCTCCATTGTTCCGGAGAACGGAGTCTTAGTCATCTTGCCCATGAGGCACGGTTCGCAAGCATCAACTGATTAATAATCAAGTGATTCCAAAAGCCCATCAGCATGGATTTTCTTCATGCGCTTTACACCAATATAACCTAAACGGCATTGCCACAAATAAGTTGCACTATCATTATTAACTTTGCATCTTTTGGCTTCAATATTATGAGAATGTGTATCACCATGATCGAGATCCAACAAACCATTTTCATTGGGTGTATGACCATAGAAGGTTTTATTCATGTAAACAAAACAACAATTTATTCTCTTACTTAAATGAATAACCGTATTGCAATAAACATGATCAAATCATATTCATGCTCAACGCAAACACCAAATAACACTTATTTAGGTTCAACACTAATCCCGAAAGTATAGGGAGTGTGCGATGATGATCATATCAATCTTGGAACCACTTCCAACACACATCGTCACTTCACCCTTAACTAGTCTCTGTTCATTCTGCAACTCCCGTTTCGAGTTACTACTCTTAGCAATTGAACCAGTATCAAATACCAAGGGGTTGCTACGAACACTAGTAAAATACACATCAATAATCTATATATCAAATATACCTTTGTTCACTTTGCCATCCTTCTTATCCGCCAAATACTTGGGGCAGTTCCGCTTCTAGTGACCAGTCCCTTTGCAGTAGAAGCACATAGTCTCAGGCTTAGGACCAGACTTGGGATTCACTTGAGCAGCAACTTGCTTGTCGTTCTTCTTGAAGTTCCCTTTCTTTCCCTTTGCCCTTTTCTTGAAACTAGTGGTCTTGTTAATCATCAACACTTGATGCTCTTTCTTGATATCCACCTTCATCGATTTCATCATCATGAAAAGCTTGGGAATCGTTTTCATCATCCCTTGCATACTATAGTTCATCACAAAGTTCTACTAACTTGGTGATGGTGACTAGAGAATTCTGTCAATCACTATTTTATCTGGAAGATTAACTCCCATTTGATTCAAGCGATTGTAGTACCCAGACAATCTGAACACATGCTCACTGCTTGAGCTATTCTCCTCCATCTTCTAGCTATAGAACTTGTTGGAGACTTCATTGTTGGAAATATGCCCTAGAGGCAATAATAAATAAGTTATTATTATATTTCCTTGTTCATGATAATCATTTATTATCCATGCTATAATTGTATTGATAGGAAACTCAGATACATGTGTGGATACATAGACAACACCATGTCCCTAGTAAGCCTCTAGTTGACTAGCTCGTTGATCAATAGATGGTTACGGTTTCCTAACCATGGACATTGGATGTCGTTGATAACGGGATCACATCATTAGGAGAATGATGTGATGGACAAGACCCAATCCTAAGCATAGCACTAGATCGTGTAGTTCGTATGCTAAAGCTTTGCTAATGTCAAGTATCATTTCCTTAGACCATGAGATTTTGCAACTCCCGGATGCCGTAGGAGTGCTTTGGGTGTGCCAAATGTCACAACGTAACTGGGTGGCTATAAAGGTACACTACGGGTATCTCCGAAAGTGTCTGTTGGGTTGGCACGAATCGAGACTGGGATTTGTCACTCCGTGTAAGCGGAGAGGTATCTCTGGGCCCACTCGGTAGGACATCATCATAATGTGCACAATGTGATCAAGGAGTTGATCACGGGATGATGTGTTACGGAATGAGTAAAGAGACTTGCCGGTAACGAGATTGAACAAGGTATCGGGATACCGACGATCGAACCTCGGGCAAGTATCATACCGATAGATAAAGGGAATTGTATACGGGATTGATTAAGTCCTTGACATTGTGGTTCATTCGATGAGATCATCGTGGAACATGTGGGAGCCAACATGGGTATCCAGATCCCGCTGTTGGTTATTGACCGGAGAACGTCTCGGTCATGTCTGCATGTCTCCCGAACCCGTAGGGTCTACACACTTAAGGTTCGATGACGCTAGGGTTATAAAGGAAGTTAGTATGTGGTTACCGAATGTTGTTCGGAGTCCCGGATGAGATCCCGGACGTCACGAGGAGTTCCGGAATGGTCCGAAGGTAAAGATTTATATATGGGAAGTCATGTTTTGGACACCGGAAGAGTTTCGGGGTTTATCGGTAACGTACCGGGACCACCGGGAGGGTCCCGGGGGTCCACCAAGTGGGGCCACCTGCCCCGGAGGCTTGCATGGGCTATGAGTGGTGAGGGACCAGCCCCTTAGTGGGCTGGTGCGCCTCCCACAAGGGCCCAAGGTGCCCAAGAGGTGGAAAGGGGGCAAACCCTAATGGGATATGGGCCTTAGGGCCCATATAGGGGCGCCTCCCCCTTCTCCCCTCCCTTGGCCGCCACCCCTTGGCCCCATCTAGGGCTGCCGCCCCCCTAGGGGTGGGAAACCCTAGAGGGGGCGCAGCCCTCCCCTTCCCCTATATATATGAGGCCTAGGGCTGCCCCAAAAGACACGCGATTCAATCTCGTTGGTGCAGCCCTGCGTCTCTTCTTCCTCCTCTTCTGTGGTGCTTGGCGAAGCCCTGCAGGATAGCCACGCTCCTCCATCATCACCACGCCGTTGTGCTGCTGTTGGATGAAGTCTTCCTCAACCTCTCCCTCTCTCCTTGCTGGATCAAGGCGTGGGAGACGTCACCGGGCTGTACGTGTGTTGAACGCGGAGGTGCCGTCCGTTCGGCACTTGGTCATCGGTGATTTGAATCACGACGAGTACGACTCCATCAACCCCGTTCACTTGAACGCTTCCGCTTAGCGATCTACAAGGGTATGTAGATGCACTCTCTCTTTCTACTCGTTGCTAGTCTCTCCATAGATAGATCTTGGTGATACGTAGGAAAATTTTTGAATTTCTGCTACGTTCCCCAACATTCATATCTCTCAACTTGGGTATTTGCTTGAAATATTAACTTCAACTCCTGGAACATCCACATGATCCATGACGTTCAAAACGTCTTTGAAGTCCCGATTCTAAGCTGTTAAGCATGGTGCACTAAACTATCAAGTAGTCATCATATTGAGCTAGCCAAACGTTCATGACGTCTTCATCTGCTCCTGCAATAGGTCTGTCACCTAGCGGTGCATTAAGGACATAATTCTTCTGTGCAGCAATGAGGATAAACCTCAGATCACGGATCCAATCCGCATCATTGCTACTAACATCTTTCAACTTAGTTTTCTCTAGGAACATATCAAAAAAACAGGGGAGCTAAACGTGAGCTATTGATCTATAACATAGATATGCTAATACTACGAGGACTAAGTTCATGATAAATTTAAGTTCAATTAATCATATTACTTAAGAACTCCCACTTAAAAAGACATCCCTCTAATCTTCTAAGTGATCACGTGATCCAAATCAACTAAACCATAACCGATCATCACGTGACATGGAGTAGTTTTCAATGGTGAACATCACTATGTTGATCATATCTACTATATGATTCACGCTCGACCTTTCGGTCTCAGTGTTCCGTGGCCATATCTGCATATGCTATTCTCGTCAAGTTTAACCTGAGTATTCTGCGTGAGCAAAACTGGCTTGCACCCATTGTAGATGGACCTAGAGCTTATCACACCCGATCATCACGTGGTTTCTGGGCACGCCGAACTTTGGCAACGGTGCATACTCAGGGAGAACACTTTTATCTTGAAATTTAGTGAGAGATCATCTTATAATGCTACCGTCAATTAAAGCAAGATAAGATGCATAAAAGATAAACATCACATGTAATCAAAATATGTGACATGATATGGTCATCATCATCTTGTGCCTTTGATCTCCATCTCTAAAACATCGTCATGATTTCCATTGTCACCGGCATGACACCATGATCTCCATCACTTGATCTATATCAATGTGTCGTCACATGGTCATCTCGCCAACTATTGCTCTTGCAACTATTGATATCGCATAGCGATAATTGTAAAGCAATTATTTGGCGCTTGCATCTTATGCAATAAAGAGACAACCATAAGGCTTCTGCCAGTTGCCGATAACTTCAACAAAACATGATCATCTTATACAAGAACTTATATCTCATCACGTCTTGACCATATAACCTCACAACATGCCCTGCAAAAACAAGTTAGACGTCCTCTACTTTGTTGTTGCAAGTTTTACGTGGCTGCTATGGGCTTACCAAGAACCGTTCTTACCTACGCATCAAATCCACAACGATAGTTTGTCAAGTTGGTGCTATTTTGACCTTCTCAAGGACCGGGCGTGGCCACACTCGGTTCAACTAAAATTGGAGAAACTAACACCAGCTAGTCACCTGTGTGCATAGCACGGCGGTAAAACCAGTCCCGCGTAAGCGTACGCGTAATGTCGGTCCGGGCCGCTTCATCCAACAATACCGCCGAACCAAAGTGTGACATGCTGGTAAGCAGTATGACTTATATCGCCCACAACTCACTTGTGTTCCACTCGTGCATATTACATCAACGCATAAAACCTGGCTCGGATGCCACTGTTGGGGAACGTAGTAATTTCAAATAATTTCCTGTGCACATGCATGATCATGGTGATGCATAGCAACGAGAGGGGAGAGTGTTGTCCACGTACCCTCGTAGAACGAAAGCGGAAGCGTTAGCACAACGCGGTTGATGTATTCGTACGTCTTCACGATCCGACTGATCAAGTACCGAACGCACGGCACCTCCGAGTTCTGCACACGTTCAACTTGATGACGTCCCTCGAACTCCGATCCAGCCAAGCTTTGAGGGAGAGTTCCGTCAGCACGATGGCGTGGTGACGATAATGATGTTCTACCAATGCAGGGCTTTGCCTAAGCACCGCTACGATATGATCGAGGTGGATTATGCTGGAAAGGGGCACCGCACACGGCTAAGAGATCAATTGTTGTATCTTTGCGGTGCCCCTGCCCCCGTATATAAAGGAGTGGAGGAGGGGGAGGGCTGGCCCTCTCAATGGCGCGCCCTAGGGGAGTCCTACTCCCACCGGGAGTAGGATTCCTCCTTTCCTAGTAGAAATAGGAACCCTTCCAAGTAGTAGGAGTAGGAGGGAAGGAAAGGGAAGGGAAAAGGAGAAGGAAGGAAGGGGGCGCCCCCCCCCCCCTTCCTAGTCCAATTCGGACCAGCCCATGGGGAGGGGTGCGGCCACCCTTTGAGGCCTTTCTCTCCTTTCCCGTGTGGCCCATTAAGGCCCAATACGAATTCCCGTAACTCCTCGGTACTCCCGAAAATACCCGAATCACTCGGAACTTTTCCGATGTCCGAATATAGTCGTCCAATATATCGATCTTTACGTCTCGACCATTTCGAGACTCCTCGTCATGTCCCCGATCTCATACGGGACTCCGAACTCCTTCGGTACATCAAAACACATAAACTCATAATATAACTGTCATCGAACTTTAAGCGTGCGGACACTACGGGTTCGAGAACTATGTAGACATGACCGAGACACATCTCCGGTCAATAACCAATAGCGGAACCTAGATGTTCAGATTGGCTCCTACATATTCTACGAAGATCTTTATCGGTCAAACCGCATAACAACATACGTTGTTCCCTTTGTCATCGGTATGTTACTTGCCCGAGATTCGATCGTCGGTATCTCAATACCTAGTTCAATATCATTACCGGCAAGTCCCTTTACTTGTTCCATAACACATCATCCCGCAACTAACTCATTAGTTGCAATGCTTGCAAGGCTTATAGTGATGTGCATTGCCGAGTGGGCCTAGAGATACCTCTCTGACAATCGGAGTGACAAATCCTAATCTCGAAATACGCCAACCCAACAAGTACCTTCGGAGACACCTGTAGAGCACCTTTATAATCACCCAGTTACGTTGTGACATTTGGTAGCACACAAAGTGTTCCTCTGGTAAACGGGAGTTGCATAATCTCATAGTCATAGGAACATGTATAAGTCATGAAGAAAGCAATAGCAACAAACTAAACGATCAAGTGATGTGCTAACGGAATGGGTAAAGTCAATCACATCATTCTCTAATGATGTGACCCCGTTAATCAAATGACAACTCATGTCTATGGCTAGGAAACTTAACCATCTTTGATTCAACGAGCTAATCAAGTAGAGGCATACTAGTGACATACTGTTTGTCTATGTATTCACACATGTATTATATTTCTAGTTAATACAATTCTAGCATGAATAATAAACATTTATCATGATATAAGGAAATAAATAATAACTTTATTATTGCCTCTAGGGCATATTTCCTTCACCCAGGCCTCCCTGCCGCCTTGACGGCAGGCCTACATCTTCCCCAATCGGAAGCGCCACCGCGCTCCTTTCATCTTCTCTACAAGCTCTCCAAGGCCTTCATGCATGGAGACGGATGGCCACAAGGCCTGGGCGACGCTTTGCATCACCTGCCGAACTCGCTCGTGCAGTTGTGAGAGCTCGGGAAGAAGGTCACCCGTAGAACCGGGCATTTCCTCTGCAGGACAACTTGTTAGCATACCTACAGACATTACTCTGTTAGTCAACTTCCTCGTCGAGCTCTTTTTTCAATGTTCGTTTAAGCACTTACTATATATGCCGCGTCGAAGCCGCTGATTCTCCTTCACAGAGTCCAACAGCTGGACACGGACATCCTTCAGTTCAATGCCCAGCTTGGTGTTGGCATCTTGGAGATCGTTCTTCTCCCGCCTCACCTTTGTCAGCACGCTCTCACCACCCTTCAGCTGGCGTCGGAGTTGTTGCTCTTCCGGATTTAATCCGGCGCCATCTGCAATTTGATTTGTCAGATTTGCACCCATGCCGCACTTCGCAAAATACTTATCTTTCGAAGCGTATATTACCAGAGGGGGTCTCCTTGGGCTCCCCTGCCGCGGCTAGTGCGGCCTCAAGTTGGGCTTTGCACTCTTCCAGCTCCTGGGACAGTAGGGTATTCTTTTCTGTAAGAACCTGCATACCAAATGACCCTTAAATCAATTATTCTAACTGTTTCAAGTCTCGGGGGCTACTGGTATATATATAATTACCAAAATTTTCTGACCCGTATGTCTTTTACATATTGCTCCGTGGCTCAGGCTAGACCATTTTGAGCGGCATGGAGGTATGTATCTCCCGAATTGAAGGCATCCAATGCCTCTTGGGAGAAACAAGCGTCGCAAAGAACTGTCCGGCGACGCCTGTGGTTCATGGCACTCTCCACCTCGGAATTGGTGGCAGACAGCCTATCCGCATCCTCTGTCGGAGGAGCGTCCGGTGCACGCCTCGTGTTCGCCTCCGCTTCCGGACCAGGCTTTGGAGCCTGGCTGGTGGAGGCGCGATTGGCAACCTCTTCGGATATAGTCCGGCAAGGTCTCTTCGTCCTGAAGAGAGCACGAGTGTTAGTATGCCTTGAAGGAATAACACCTGGGAATAAGATGGCGCGCTATACCTTTGCACCGGCGTCTCAGTCCGGACCGCACTTCTTTTTAGCCCGCGAGGCCTTGCCGCCCCTCATTGGCTAGTCGCCGCAGGCTCGGCCTCCCGTCTCATGGACCTCCCCTGCAAAACACGGTTGTCATACGGCAATTGAAAATACGTGAGGATAGATCCCTTTTCAAAGTGCAGGGACTTCGGTCTCAGTTACCTGTGAGGCTGGTGTCGGCGTTCTGGGAACGGGGGTCCCCAGACTTTCCTGCCTGCGGCCTGCGACATGGCTCAAGTGGGGGCCCAGCGTGGCCCATCTTCATCAACACGAGGCTCAAGACCCTCGTGAGGGGCCAAGCCTCGCGAGGCGGACGGCGCGGCGCATCCTCAGGCACAGCCTCGTCAGGCTGGCTCGCGAGGAGGCAGAGAGTTCAAGGCGGGGTACCTCGCAAGGTGCCCATGACGCAAGCCATGACGACCCGGGGCACCAGGCGGGTGCCAGCGCGCGCAGCGTCCCTCTTTCCTCTTTGGTGCAAAGGGGGCAAGCGTATCCACGGAGTACCGAGGCATCAGGCAAAGGTTGCCACTTCAGTGCAACGAGACCAAGACCAGGAGGAATACAAGACGGAGGTCACCATGGAGCCCAGCACGGCGTCATCACTAGAGCCTTTGGCAGGCGAGGACTACTTTTGTCAGGATAGATGTACTCGTTGTCCCCCTTCAAATTAGCCCGCCATTGTTGGATCCCTTCCCGCTCAATATTTGGGGAGAGGACCAAGGCCTCTATAAATAGGACTAGCCACCCACATAGCAGGGGGATCGGTTCGGTTCGAGGATTGGTTCGTTCGGTTTGCAAGTAGAGAGAGAGAGAGAGGGTGACGGAACTCTTCATAGCAGTTCATCACCACAGCCAAGAGCAGACCCTCGCGAGGCTGTTCTTCCTTGTATTGTTCATCCACACCAGCCCTAGGAGGCAATCCATCCACCACACACTAGAGTAGGGTATTACACCACATCGGTGGCCCGAACCAGTATAAATCTTGTGTCTTTCGTGCAGCTCTTTTAGTAGTTTAGATCCCATCGAGACGGAGAGGTTGAAGGTGAGATTTCCACGCGCACCCCAGTGTTCGAACCTTAAGGGTCTGCCGGAACCCGAAATCCGACATTTGGCGCGCCAGGTAGGGGTGCACCGGAATTCATCCTCCACCACTCCGTGCCCCGTCGCGTCTTCATCGCCATGCCCGGCGACCAGGAGGTCAACCCCGACCCGTGGGCTGCATGGCCCAAACGCGCGGAACCGCTCGCCTCGGGTGACACCGCGCCCCAGGCAGCTCGCGGTCCGCAGGGCTCTGCGGGCCGCGGGCGACGCGGACAGACTTCGGCAACTCTCACGCCGCGGCAGGCTCGGTCGGCAGCAAGGGCCTCCAATCACGCTGCGACAACAACACCATACACCCGCCGGGAGCAGGCAAATTCGAGGGCCGCGCTCACAGTGGCCCGAGAGCTGCTGCGAAGCAGGTTGCTGGAGGGCGGCCACGTCGTGCTGCTAGAGCGAGTGGCGGAGCTCCTGGGCTTCGCCGCCTCGGGGGCTCACCCCTTCTCCACCCAGCTCCCATCTCAAGCCCAGAGCGACCCGCACGGGGGCTCCGCGCGCGCCCGCGGGCTTCAAGGCTACTCCGACGCCAGCGAAGCTGTCAGCACCGGACCGGTGGCGGTGCTGCCCCCGCCCCCGGCCGGCGAAGGAGAAGGGCTCGACACGACCCGCGGCCCCGGAGGGCAGCCGCATTGCCACCCAGTGGCAGGCATGACAGGTGGGGCCGCATGGCGTACGAGATGACGGCAACGGAAGAGTACGTGCCCCGCATGATGGACCAAGGACACCCTCACGAGGACGGGCAGGGCTCACTCCTCGGCCCCAGCTGGGGGGACGAGGTGATGGAGGCTGAGCCCTTCCAGACGCCCCAGGATGAGCCCGCTGGCCACGCTGGAGGCAGCGATCACCGGGCGCCGCTAACTCTTCAGGGGTAGGTATATGCTAACCATGGATCGCAGGAGGTACAGGTCACCGCGGCGAGCGGCTGCCCCGCTCCTACGGCCCCTCACCCCTTGGGAGGAGGGTGTAGGGGGCTGCAGGGGAGGGGCCGGGATCCGACATCACCACCGCGGCGTTCGGAGCAAGGCGTTCTCAGGAAGTAGGCCCTCTGCTGGGGAGGTGCCTCAGGGCCTGCCCTTGGCAGAGGACCCGTGGTCATCGGGGGAACCGCTGGCGACCGCTCTACCCCATCGGGCGGCATCCTGGGTTCCGGTCGTTGCTGATGGCACTAGAGTGTGGCGCAAGGCGGGGCCCTCATATGGCGATATGAAGCAAGGCTAGTACCTGTGAAGAAGGCCCAGTGCCTGTGAAGCTCGCCGCCCCGTGACACTCTCACGTAATAATGAGTGGGGCTGTACATGCCCCGGAGTCTCAGGGGTGCCGGCCTCAGGCCCTAGGGCTCCCTCCCACGCCCAGTGGACAGCACTTAGCTCCGCACTGGTGAGAAGACGTCGCAGACTAGATTAGGTGCCGGACGCGGCTTTTTGTCTGCCTTTTGTTGCCTTTCCCTTTGGCTGTTGCTTTCCCCCGCTGGATTTAAGTTGGATTCGCATTTGAGATTTGCGTGTGTTCGGGGAAGGGGTGCTTATTCTTGCTCGAGCCGTTGCTCGAGTTCTGGTTACCGCTCCGTCACAGCTGCCTCCCCTCGCGAGCCCCTCGCGAGTCGGGCCAGGCCTGGCTCGTGCGCAACCCAGACTGCCGCTGTTACTCCCCCTCGGGAGGATTTTCGGGTGCCTGCGGAGGTTGTCCTGTTTAAAAAGGCCCGGAGCCTGTGAAGCAAGGCGAGTGCCTGTGAAGCTCACGCGCTCGAGGAAAAGGCCCAGAGCCTGTGAAGCAAGGCGAGTGCCTGTGAAGCTCTCGCGCTCGAGGAAAAGGCCCAGAGCCTGTGAAGCAAGGCGAGTGCCTGTGAAGCTCTCGTGCTCGAGGAAAAGGCCCAGAGCCTGTGAAGCAAGGCGAGTGCCTGTGAAGCTCTCGTGCTCGAGGGAAAGGCCCAAAGCCTGCGAAGCAAGGCGAGCGCTTGTGAAGTCATCGCGTTCGGGAGAAGGCCCAAGGCCCGTGGAGAAGGCCAAGGCATGAGGAGTTTCTCATCAGCGACAACCTCACATCCTGAGGACCCAGCTAGAAAGCGCCCAAGGCGTCTCGCCCTCCTGCAGGCCGCCTCGGAACCAGCATGGGACAAAGGTAAACCAGCCCATCATCAGGCGCGAGCGCAATTTGGTTACTACTGATATGATAGACACATGTTTTTACATGAGGGGCTTCCCCTCCCAAAATGCTCTCACACACCACCAGGTCAAAAGCCTGAGTTCTATTCATGCAGAGTGAAAAAGACAGGAGCGATACGCTCTTAGTCGGACCAATCCCCCAATGCGTCCCCGGAAGCACCTCCTGAGCCCTCGCCGGAGTCGCCGAGCTCACCATCGACGCATGCGTCGCTACCGGCGGCGTCAGGGCCGCTCGCCGCGCCATCCTCGTCAGCACCCACGACCACGTCGCTGTCGTCCGAAGTGAAGGCCTTGACGAGGGCGTCCACGTTATCCTCCACCCAGCGCGACAGGTCGTCCCAGACGGCCTGGGCGACTGGGGCGATGACGGCGTCGAAGTCGAAGCGGGGATCCATGTTCTGAAGATGGCTGAAGACACGGGAGAAGGCGCGCTTGAGCAAGGCGCGGCTCCTCTCCTCCACCAACCTGTCGGCCCTAACCGACCGCTCCTCCAGCTACGCCACCACGGCGGTGAAGAACTGCAGGTTACCGGCTTAGTTGATCGTGTGTGGCTCACCGACGGATGCCTCGCAGATGTTGCCCAAGGCCGAGTTGGCCCTCTCCCTGATCGTGGTGAACATTGGGCCATGCGCGTGCTCTAGGAGCCGCCGCTGGTGTATTTCGTCGGTGTTCTGGCGCTCGACGGCCTCGGCCTCTTCCATACTTTGGCGAAGGCGGAGCACCTCGGCTTGAGAGGCGGCCAGCTCTTTCTGCGCCACCTCAAGGGCGGCCCGGGAGGCGTCGGCCAGCCGCATCGCCTCGTCCCGTTGGGTCCTCAGGGCTGCGGTTCTGCCTTCGGCTTCCACCCGGATCATCCCCAGCTTCCCCTCGAACTCATGCTCGAGGCCTTGGCGCGCCATCGCCACCCGACGACAAACCTCCTCCAGGACACGCGCTTCCCGCGCAGCGACGCCGTCCTCCGCCTGCGTCACTAGGCACTCCATCATCTCCAGCCTCTCGTATTCACGAGAGTGTTCGGCGGCCTCCAGCACCAATGCTTCCTCGCGCTTCTGAAGCTCGGCTGGGTCACCGGAGGCCACCACCATCGACGCGAGAGCTGCCTCGCGCAGCTCCGCTTGCTCCTCCAACGAGTGGCATCAGGCCAGGAGCTTGTGAGCTCGCTCCTCCGCCGGCTCTCGCCACCCGTCAGCTCTCCGGGCCTCCTCGATGGCCTGGGAGCGGGCCACTCGGGAGGCCTCCAGCGACGCCTTCGCTTCTTAATCATCAAGGTCGCGTTGGCGGCCCGCAAGGGCGACGGCGGCCTCTAGCTTGTGACTCCCTGCAGCTAGGCGCAGGCCCTCGGCCTCCAGGCGAGCATCTTCAGCGGCAAGCTCTTCCCCAAGCAGGTCCACCGCGTCGGCCGCTCGTCGAAGGAACCCTTGGCGGCGAGCGCGGCGCTCCCGAGCGCGCTCGAGCACATCTTCCACGTCATCATCTGCCCCAAGCAGGCGCCGGGGGCTGCGGGTCATCGTTCCCCCTCCGGGCAGGGGGCTGGGGGCTGGCGACCTCGCAACGGCCGGACGCGCCACATCAGAAGCCCGACCAAGGACCAGCCCGCCTCCAGATGAGGGGCGTAGGTGGCGCCTCAACCAGTCGCAGCCCAAGGCCAGACGGGAGGTACCCGACAGACTGGCTATCCCCTGAGAAGGCCCGCGAAGGAGAAGTGCGGGGAATGAAGGGCCGCGGTGCACCTCGGGACGATCCGCCCCATCAGACGCCCTCACCACGAGGGCAGAGCTGCTCGGAGCACTTGAGGATGGTGGAGGAGGCGAAGCCGAGGGAGGTGGTGCCTCGGCAACTCCCGCGATCTCAGTTGGAAGGGGCCTGCGGAGCAAGAATCAGCGAAAGCAACAGGAGGATCGGGAGTCAGAGAGGAAAAAGACTTACTCGTCAGTGGCGAAGTACTTCCTGCGCTTCAGCACGCGACAAGGGGAGTATACACCCAGAGCCTTCCTCTTCCTCCGGAGGGCCTCAAAGTCCACGCGGAAGCGGCCCAAGAGAAGAGAGCAAGGATCAACCTGCCGCGAGGACGAGGCACCAGGACGGCCCGCGCCGGGAGCGCCCGCCTGGTGTGTGCCACCAATCACCTCGTCAGAAGCCGGGACCCGGGCCTCCAAGGCCCCGGCCCCAGGTGCTGGGAGCGGCTGCCTACCACCTTTAGCTGCAGCAGTACGGGCCTCGGGGGTTGTCTCCTCACGAGCGGGATCAGGCGCTGCACCCTCCTCCTGAGCTGCCCCTGCGCGAGCAGCCTCGGGCGCCGCACCGTCCTCCGGAGCCGCCCCCTCACGGGTGGCGCACAATGCTGCCCCCTCCTCCGGGGCCTCCTCGGCCTTAGGCGCCTCCTGCCTCCCTTCTCCGCCGCTTGAGGAGGAGTCGCCTTGGCCGATTGGGAGGGGAGTCACCACTACAGGGTTCTCGCGAGGCCCTTCAAGACCGGCGGGGCGCAGCCCCCATGTCGGGTGGTAGGATCGACATATGCCAACGGGTGGCTTATCATTGCGGGGGCCAATAGAACGTCGCCGGTGCCTGGAAACGGGATGAGGCGTAGACATGCACGCCGGCGAATCTTACCCAGCTTCAGGGCTCTCCGGGGAGATAACACCCCTACTGCTGCTCTGTGGGGTCTCCGCATGGTTACTAAGTTCACAGGTGGCTACAATGCTCCTTGAGCTGTTTGGGGTGGAAAGAGGAAGAAGGGCTTAGCTCAGCTTGCTTCTTCTCCTTGTATGTGTCTAGGTCTAGGAAGAGAGTTCCACCCTTTGCATGGGTGCACCGGGGGGTTTATATAGGCCTACCCCCCGGGGGTACAATGGTAATCCGACTGGGCGTGGGGCCCAGCTGTCTGTGGCTATGTTCGCCGGCTTCTCCGCCGGCTCCTGGGGCCCGCCGGCTGGTGGGTCCCGCCGACTGCCGGCCCCTGAGTCGACAGGCCGGCCCCACTGGCCAGGGCCTTGTCGGTGGCTGGTTACTATTGCCCCGTGTTTGTTGGCGCAGGCTTGGTCGGGGTAAGCGTGGCTACAGTAACGCCGCCCTGGCGGGCGATTACTGTAGCCCCGCCGCGCCTTGTCTCCTTAATGGGCGTCTCCTTTGAGGAGGGCGGCAGGCCGGCTACGTGAAGCCGGCCCTCTGTCTTGCCGGCTTGAGAGGGGGTGTGGCCGCCTTCGGCATCACTCTGCCCGAAGGGGCCCACCGCCTCGGGGGCCACGCTGGCGGCCCGTCGTGGACGTCGTCAGAGCCGCCGTGGCTACAGTGCCGCGCCGGGCGGGCCGCAGCTGCCCGCACGACGCGCTGTACCAGGCGTGCTCCGGGTTTTGGGGGTGGCAGGCTCCACTGTAGCCACGCCCCGCTTCATCATCGCAGAGTGGACGCGTACATCGCGGGTACGGCGTTGACTGCTTTATCGGAGCCGACCCGGCAGTAGCCGGCCGTGCCGTAGCTGGCCTTGCCATAGCCGGCCCTGCCGTAGCCGGCCATGCCGTAGCCATCCCTCCACAGTTTTCTTCATGGGGGTAAAAAGGGCGGGCCGCCCCCCAAGCCGGCTAGGATGGTAGTCGGCTAGGGGGGAGGCGGCCCAGGTCTTGAGTCTCCTTATGAGCCGGATGGGCTCATAAATTTTTCTGAGGGGCCAGGGGAAGCCGGCTGTGCTACCCATGGCTATTTACCCCGACAGTAGTCCCCGAAGGCGGGCGAGCTTCACGGCGGACAGAAGGACGGGAAGCTTGGCCGGCTTCATACCGTGAGGGGCCGACCTCGTCGTTGCAGCCGACTTCGGAGCGCTTTTCGTTATTAGGGTGACCGTGGTTGACCCGCGGGCCCCACGATGAGCCACGTGGCGGGGAAGCCCTGCCGTCGCACGCGCGCGACGGGACGCCGCCGCAGGCCCGGGCCCGCCACTCCCTGGCCTCGGCCCGGGCGCAGATCTTCTGTGGCCCGAGGGGACTGCTCGCCTCCCCGCGACCGTTACCTTGCTTCATCAAGGCGCGTAATTAACGCGGGCGTGGGGGAGATGGGCACGATCGATCCCCACGATCCCCCACGCCGCGCCTCCTCATCTCTGGCGCACGCGCCTACAAGTAGGGGGGAGGGGGAGAGGCACAGGCCTGCTCGCTCCCCCGCTCCCCGTCCCTCCTGCTCTTCTTCTTCCTCTTCTTCTTCTTCGTGCCCAACGCAGTTTCGCGCCGCAGCCCACCCACGCCGCCATGTCTCTGGCATTGTCGAGCTCGTGGGACGGGTCCAATGTCCACGAGGACCACATCGAGTTCCTCCGCCAGACCCGGTGCCTGCCCGCCGCCAACCTCGTGTAGGTGCGTCTGGCGCCCGCGAAGGAGGTCTCGCCGGCGCCGGAGGAAGGCGAGCGCGTCGTCTTCCGCGTGCACTTCCTCCGTGGCTTCGGCTTCCCGGCGAGCAGCTTCATGCACTCCTTTCTTGAATTCTACAACCTCCAACCACACCACGTCACGCCCAACGCAGTGCTGCAGCTTTCGGCCTTCGTCTCGCTCTGTGAAGGGTTCTTGGGGGTGCTGCCGACGCTGGAGCTCTGGGCGGAGCTGTTCCAGAACAAGCTCGGCACCGTCTCCACCGGCGTGCCGGCTCCCTGCGGCGCCTTCATCGCTATGAAGAGGGCAACCGACGACAACCCCTTCCCCCACATCCCTCTGATCCAATCTGTCAAGCTCTGGCAGAAGTCTTACTTCTACGTCAAGAACGTCGCCCCGCACGGCGACTACGTCAATCTGTCGGGTTACGTAGCCGGCCCGCCGACTGGGAAGCGGCGGACCTGGGGCTACCGGTCGAAGTCCTTATCGCCGGCTGGGAATGCTTCCATCTCCCGGCTGCGGGTGATGGTCCAGTCAGAAGGCCTGCGTGCGTCCGATCTGGTAACCGCCTTTGTCGAGCGCCGGATTCTGCCCCTTCAAAGCCGGCCGCACATGATGTGCCAAATGAGTGGCCGGTTTGACCCTTGCCGGCTGAGCACATGGGAGATGCCCCACGCCGAGGTGGCTCTGATGGCGAACTACATCGCCAACCTGAAGCTCACCGACGAGTGGCAATTCGGCAAGGCGCCGTACTCCCGCGCCCATCCTCCGCCTGTGGTAAGTTTTTCTTCTCGTAGTCTGCCGGCTTGGGTCAGCCGGCTTCTAACCAGGCGGCTCTTCACTTTTCTTCTCTTCATCAAATTCCTCTTCTTCCGCTGCCATCCGGGACAGCTGGAGTCGACTGTGAGTACGCCCCGGACCGTATGGTGGACGACCTCGACGACCCGGATCTCTCCGCCGTCGCCATGGAGGATGCCGCCACGGGGGACGCCGCCGAGCTTGGCGGCACCGGGCTCTCAGCCAGTTTCGACGACTGGCCGGATGATTTTGAAGCCGAAGAACTGCCGCGCCGCCAGCCGGCAACCGACCGCCACGGCGCGAGCTCGTCTGCCGCGCCGACTGCCAGTGGTGGGAAGGGGAAGCGCCGGGCCGCGCTCCCGCTCTTCGGAAGCCGACCGAAGAAGCCGAAGGCCTCCGCCGCGGCCACAAAGCGCGAGGAGGCGGCTGCGAAGGCGGCCCGCTTGCGGAAGGCGGTGAAGAAGCCCCCCTCAGTTTCCGCGTAAGTCTAGTAGCTGCCTACGTGCTTGTTATTCTGAAGTCTTCTTTCCTTGAATGCTTTTCTGATTTTCCAAGCAGGGCGCCGCTCTCCCTCGAGCAAGGCCCAGCCGGCTCCGTTGTCGGGCCGAGTGCCGGATCCTCAGGGTCCCGCCGAGTGGACCCCCGCACCAAACTGGACGCAGCCATGGAGCGCAACGCTCGCGAGGCGCGCCGAGAGAGGGAGGCGGCCGAGCGGGAGGCGGCGGAGCGGGAGGCCGCCCAGACGGCGCTAGGGCGAGCGAGCGCGGCGGCCGAGACTCCGTCGGAGCGGGCGGCCGCAGAGACGGAGGTGGAAGGCGCGCGCAGCCAGACTCCGCTACTTGCCATCCCCCTTCACACTTTGGATCCGGACATCCCTCTGCCCACGGCGGAGGAGATTATCCCCGAGCAGCCGCCGGTGCAGAGGGACGAAGTCTTCGAGGTTTCCGTTGAGGGGACGTCGCTGGCAGCGCCAGCCGGAGCAGGCGAAGGCGGCCAATCGTTGGTGGTGCCGAAGGAACCGGCCCGGGCCGCGCCCGAGGCCGGAGCCGGCCTTGAGATCGAGCCGGCGGCGGGCCGGCCCGCTGGAGGGAGCATGGCCCCGCCGGACACGCGCCGAGCCGCGGGGGCTGAGCGGATGGCAGACGCCTTCGAGGCGGCCAGCTTCGCAACATCCGGCTGGACTCCTAGCAGAGGGAGCGGCAAGCTGAACATCGCGGCTCAAGAGGTTCGGAGCCGGCTGCAGGCACAGGCCGGCCTCCTGAGGCAATTTACTCAGGAGTTTCTGTCGACGCGGTCTGCAATCCGGGTAAGTCTTCACTCCTTGACCGCTCTGGTCCTTTGAATTTTTTCCGTGGGGGCGCGCTAGCGCACCCACTGGGTGTAGTCCCCGAGATCCGGGCCGACTGCAACGCAGTCGGGTCGGATCTTACTTGACGACTATCTTGACTATTTTTTCTGATCTCTTAGGATTATCATAATTCTCGCGCTGCCGCCTTCAACTCCCAAGCTCGGGAGCTAAGCTGGAGGACCGAAGACCTCGCCAGCAGCCGGCGTAAGTGTTTTGTCCTTATTTATTTCTCGTGGGGGCGCGACAGCGCACCCACTGGGTGTAGTCCCCGAGATCCGGGCCGACTGCAGCGCAGTCGGGTCGGATCTTACTCGACGACTTTTCCTTTGCTGACTTTTCTCTTTATCTTTTGCTCGTGCAGAGGCCAACGCCGACCTGTGAAGGGAACCCGGCGTGGTGCAGGTCGCTCTTCGTGCCAAGGACGCCGAATATGCTGACTTGGTTCAAGAGCGCGACCGCCTGGCGACAAAACTGGCCGACCAAGAGGAGAGCCAGAAGGCGGCCCTGCAAAAGGCGTAGGATGGCGAGGCTACCCTGAGGGCGGAGTTCGGGGCCAGGGAGGCGAATTGGGCCGAGACACGCCAGGCGCTGGAAGAAGGCTTCGGCCGGATCGAGGATCTCATCGATGGTAGGCTGTCTTTCTTGCTCTTCTTCCATCTGCCGGCCGCCTATGGTTTTGTTTTGACTTCTGTTTGCTGTCTTGCGCAGAGTACTTCCCCGGCTAGTCCGTCCTTGCCGCCCAGGCCATCGAAGCCTACCGCGAGGAGCGCCGTCGGGCCGGGGTTGTGATTCCGCCGGATGCGAACCGGACGTTGTCGGAGCAGCTCATCGCCGTCCAGGCGCGGCTGCAGCCGGCCCACCGGTTGCTCCACCGGCTCCAACGCGCCGGGGCGACGATGCTGGCCGCGCTCTGGCCCGGCCAGACAATTCCCCGCACCCCAAGCCGGACGGCCGACTAGCTCGAAGTCGTAGTCGGCCGCTTCGAGGCCTGGAAGGCGTCCGCGGCCCGTCTTGGAGCCGGGCGCGCGCTGGAGTTCGTCCGCGCGTGGTACCCAGGGCTAAGCCTGGACCAGCTGCGGACGTGGCGGTCGGAAGCCGACGCCGAGCTGGAGGAGGTGCGGCCGGCGATCGCGCAACGCGCCTCGACGATCGCCGAGTGCACCGACACCAGCGTCTTCGCGCCGGAGCTCAATGACGATGGCGCCGCCCAGCCGGAGGAATGGTTCGGGCTGAACCCAGCGGACGGCGAGGACTCGGCCGAAGAGATCGCCTCTACCGACGAGGGCGAGGACGACGAGGAGGAGGACAGCGAAGATGCCGACCCGACTGGTGAAACGGCCGACCGTGCCTCCAGCAACGAGCCACGCGGGAGTGCGCCCTCTGCCGGAGACACCGATCAAGCCGAGGTTGGCCAGCCGGCCGCTCCTCCAGCCGGCGCGACTACTTCTACCGCCTAGCCCGGCTCGTCTGCGGCCCCGCCGGCTTGATCTGCCGTTCTTTTTGTCCCTGTTTTACTTTTTCGGACAATTTTGAGTTTCTGCAATTCCACCCACTGGGGGTGTATCGAACAATGTTGGATGGCGACCTCTCTGGAGGCCTTTTGTGTAAATATTAATATATGCATGTGTTGGCGTTCATTCAAGTGTACTTTTTTGTCCTTAGGCTCTTTCCTTTGCCGCCTTCCCTCTTTGGGAAGGCAAGTACTTGAGTTTTCTTGGATTTGAAGTAGACTGAATGTAAGCCGGCCGGCCGGCTACTCTGGTAGTCGGTCGGTGTGAGGCAGTCAGCCGTCTTTTGTTATATATGCGAGCCTGTTTGGTCCCTAGCCGTTTTTCATGTGGGCACCCTTTCCAGCTTGTGGCTCTTGCCAGCCGGGCAGTCGGTTCTTCGAGCTGCGATTTTGGCAAGAGCCAAGCCTGGTGTCGGCACATTACTTGTCTGACTGCGGGTAGGGCTCCTAATATAACTCTAGTCGGCCAGTCCCCGGGCCGACTCGTCGGACCCGGTACCGGACAAAATAAATGAAGAGGTAAAACCATACGCATGATAACTTTCGTTCATAAGATAAAGGGTGGCAGTCCCTGAGTCTTTCTCGGGGAGCCTACTGTTTCGTACTAAATACAAAAGTGGGCATAACACATACTGCGTTTTAACTGTAAAACTTCCGAAGGAGATTTGCGTTCCATGGTCGCTCCGACTCCTTGCCGGAGTCGTCTCTCTTGCGTGCCTTCGGCTTCTGCGCATCGATGAGGTAGTAGGCGTCGTTGCCCAAGGCTCTGCTGATGATGAAGGGGCCTTCCCAGGGGGCTGCGAGCTTGTGCTGGCCGGCTGTTCATTGGATCAGCCGGAGCACAAGGTCGCCCTCCTGGAAGGATCTTGGGCGGACCCTCCGGCTATGGTAGCGGCGCAGACCCTGCTGGTAGATGGCAGACCGGCTGAGGGCTAACAGCCGGGCCTCTTCCAGCAGGTCGACGCCGTCTTCTCGTGCTTCTTTGGCTTCCGCTTCCGTGTACATGGTTACCCGAGGCGAGTCGAACTCGATGTCTGTTGGGATGACCGCCTCGGCACCATATACAAGGAAGAAGGGAGTGAAGCCGGTTGATCTGTTGGGAGTAGTGCGCAGACTCCATAGGACAGCCGGCAGCTCATCAAGCCAGCAGCCGGCTGAACGCTCCAGAGGTACGACCAGTCGAGGCTTGATGCCGGACAGAATGAGGCCATTTGCTCGCTCCACTTGGCCGTTTGACTGCGGGTGGGCGACTGACGCAAGGTCTAGCCGGATACCTTGCGCAGCGCAGAACCGTGCCAAGGCACCTTTGGCAAAGTTCGTGCCATTGTCGGTGATGATGCTGTGCGGTACGCCGTACCGGGTTGTTATATCTGCAATGAAGGTCACTGCAGTCGGCCCATTCAGCTTCTTGATCGGCTTCGCCTCGATCCACTTGGTGAATTTGTCGACGGCGACGAGCAAATGTGTCATGCCGCCGCGCGCCGTCTTGAATGGGCCCACCATATCCAATCCCCAGACGGCAAAGGGCCAGGTGATGGGAATGGTCTTGAGTGCTGAAGCCGGCATGTGTTGCTGCGAGCTGAAAAGCTGGCAGCCTTTGCAGTGTTTGACTAGCTCTTTGGCGTCGTCCAAAGCAGTCGGCCAGAAGAAACCGTGGCGGAAGGCTTTGGCGACCAGTGATCTTGATGTGGCGTGGTGGCCGCACTCTCCTTGGTGTATATCCCTGAGGATCGCGATGCCTTTCTCCTGCTCGACGCATCGCTGCAAGACTCCGGTGGCGCTGCGCTTGACGAGCTCTCTGTTGACGATTGTGTATGCTCCAGCCCGGCGCTGAACTTGTCTTGCTTCGTTTTTGTCAGCCGGCAGGTCATGGTTCACCAAAAAGTTGCGGGTGGTTTGGGCCCATGATGGGGCGGCGACCTCCTCAGCCACCAATGTGGCCACAGCCACCAGGGTGGGCGGGCTGGGCGGTGCAGTGCTGTAGTCAGCCGCCGCTTCCTGTGTTGAAGAAATCCCTGGGCCGGCTACCGCAGTCCCCGGGCCGGGTGCGGCAGTCCCCGGGCCGGGTACTGCAGTCCCCGAGCCAAATATTGAAGTCCCCGGGCCGGCTGCTTGATTCTTCGAGCCGGACCCGGTCCCCTCGGGGTTAGGCGGCACGAAAATGGAGTCGGATTCCGGAGACGGCTTGATTGAAGGCTTGAGGAGGCGCTGCAGGGCGACGCCGGCTGGTATTGCTTGCCGCGTGGAGCCTATTCGGGCCAGAGCATCTGCTGGCTCGTTGTCGGCTCGCGGCACATGAAGGAATTCACACCCGTCGAAGTATCCGCTGATTTGCTGCACTAGGAAACGGTAGCTCGCCATGTTCGCGTCCTTGGTGTCCCAGTCGCCAGAAGACTGCTGCACCACCAAATCCGAGTCGCCATAGTACAGGATCCGGCGAATGCCAAGTTCCTTGGCAAGCCGGAGCCCGTGTATGAGCGCCTCGTACTCGACTACGTTGTTGGAGGCGGTGAAGTGGATCTGCAGCGTGTATCTGAGCTTGTCGCCCTTTGGAGAGGTAAGGACGGCGCCGGCTCCCAAGCCGGTGCGCATCTTTGATCCGTCAAAGTGCATGCGCCAATGGGTGGAGTCGGGCGCTGGTGGTAAGTACTGGGTCTCGGCCCAGTCGATGAGGAAGTCGGCCAGCGCTTGCGTCTTGATGGCGGTGCGGGGTTGGTAGAAGATCATGTAGGGGGCCAGCTCGATGGCCCATTTGGCCACCCGTCCGGATGCATCCCGGCTGCCTATGATGTCGGCTAGCGGGGCAGTGCATACGACCGTGATGGGGTGCTCTTGAAAGTACGGCTTCAGCTTCTTGGCGGCGAAGTACACGCCATAGCACATCTTCTGATAGTGCGGGTAATTTTGCTTCGAGGCGGACAGCACCTCGCTCAGGTAGTAAACCGGCCTTTGGACCGGCTGGGCTCGGCCTTCTTCGGGGCGTTCGATCACAATGACGGTGCTGACCACCCGGCTAGTGGCGGCAATATATAGGAGCATGGGCTCCTTCTCAGTCGGTGCCGCCAAGACAGGCGGCGTGGACATCATTTTCTTCAGCTCGTGGAAAGCTTGGTCGGCCTGGTCGTTCCACTCAAAGTGAGTGCTCTTCTTCATGAGGCGGTAGAGGGGGAGAGCTTTTTCTCCAAGCCGGTTGATGAAGCGGTTAAGAGAGGCCAGGCACCCGGTGAACTTCTGAATCTCTCTAAGCTTGGTTGGGACCGCCATCCTCTCGATGGCCTTAATCTTCACATGGTTGCACTCTATGCTGCGTTCAGAGACCAGAAAGCCTAGGAGCTGGCCGGCTGGCACTCCGAACACGCATTTCTCCGGGTTGAGCTTGATCCGGAACCGGCGCAGGTTCTCGAATGTCTCCTTCAAGTCTTCCAGCAGAGTGCCACGCTTCTCCGTCTTCACCACAACATCATCCACGTAAACGTGGGCGTTCTTGCCGAGCTGCGTGAGGAGGCACTTCTGCATGCAACGCTGAAAAGTGGCGCCGGCATTCCTCAAGCCGAACGTCATAGTCAGGTAGCAGAAGGCTCCGAACGGCGTGATGAAGGCGGTCTTCAGTTGGTCATCCGGGTTCAGCTTGATCTGGTGGTATCCCGAGTAGGCATCCAAAAAGCTCAACAGCTCGCATCCGGCTGTGGAGTCTATCACTTGATCAATCCTGGGCGGAGCGAAGGAATCTTTTGGGCAGGCTTTGTTGAGGCTTGTGTAATCTATACACATGCGCCACTTGTTATTCTTTTTCAGCACGAGAACCGGGTTCGTGAGCCACTCGGGGAAGAAAACTTCCATGATGAAGCCGGTAGACGACGAGAAGAAAAACTTACCACAGGCGGAGGATGGGCGCGGGAGTACGGCGCCTTGCCGAATTGCCACTCGTCGGTGAGCTTCAGGTTGGCGATGTAGTTCGCCATCAGAGCCACCTCGGCGTGGGGCATCTCCCATGTGCTCAGCCGGCAAGGGTCAAACCGGCCACTCATTTGGCACATCATATGCGGCCGGCTTTGAAGGGGCAGAATCCGGCGCTCGACGAAGGCGGTTACCAGATCGGACGCGCGCAGGCCTTCCGACTGGACCATCACCCGCAGCCGGGAGATGGAAGCATTCCCAGCCGGCGATAAGGACTTCGACCGGTAGCCCCAGGTCCGCCGCTTCCCAGTCGGCGGGCCGGCTACGTAAGCCGGTAGATTGACGTAGTCGCCGTGCGGGGCGACGTTCTTGACGTAGAAGTAAGACTTCTTCCAGAGCTTGACAGATTGGATCAGAGGGATGTGGGGGAAGGGGTTGTCGTCGCTTGCCCTTTTCATCGCGATGAAGGCGCCGCAGGGAGCCGGCACGCCGGCGGAGACGGTGCCGAGCTTGTTCTGGAACAGCTCCGCCCAGAGCTCCAGCGTCGGTAGCACCCCCAAGAACCCTTCGCAGAGTGAGACGAAGGCCGAAAGCTGCAGCACTGCGTTGGGCGTGACGTGGTGTGGTTGGAGGTTGTAGAATTCAAGAAAGGAGCGCATGAAGCTGCTCGCCGGGAAGCCGAAGCCACGGAGGAAGTGCGCGCGGAAGACGACGCGCTCGCCTTCCTCCGGCGCCGGCGAGACCTCCTTCGCGGGCGCCAGGCGCACCTGCACGAGGTTGGTGGCGGGCAGGCGCCGGGTCTGGCGGAGGAACTTGATGTGGTCCTCGTGGACATTGGACCCGTCCCACGAGCTCGACAAAGCCAGATACATGGCGGCGTGGGTGGGCTGCGGCGCGAAACTGCGTCGGGCGCGAAGAAGAAGAAGAGGAAGAAGAAGAGCAGGAGGGACGGGGAGCGGGGGAGCGAGCAGGCCTGTGCCTCTCCCCCTCCCCCCCTACTTGTAGGCGCGTGCGCCAGAGACGAGGAGGCGCGGCGTGGGGGATCGTGGGGATCGATCGTGCCCATCTCCCCCACGCCCGCGTTAATTACGCGCCTTGATGACGCGAGGTAACGGCCGCAGGGAGGCGAGCAGTCCCCTCGGGCCACAGAAGATCTGCGCCCGGGCCGAGGCCAGGGAGTGGCGGGCCCGGGCCTGCGCCGGCGTCCTGTCGCGCGCGTGCGACGGCAGGGCTTCCCCGCCACGTGGCTCGTCGTGGGGCCCGCGGCCGGCCCGCGGGTCAACCACGGTCACCCTAATAACGAAAAGCGCTCCGAAGTCGGCTGCAACGACGAGGTCGGCCCCTCACGGTATGAAGCCGGCCAAGCTTCCTGTCCTTCTGTCCGCCGTGAAGCTCGCCCGCCTTCGGGGACTACTGTCGGGGTAAATATCCATGGGTAGCCCAGCCGGCTTCCCCTGGCCCCTCAGAAAATTTATGAGCCCATCCGGCTCATAAGGAGACTCAAGACCTGGGCCGCCTCCCCCCCTAGCCGACTACCATCCTAGCCGGCTTGGGGGGCGGCCCGCCCTTTTTACCCCCATGAAGAAAACTGTGGAGGGCCGGCTACGGCAGGGCCGGCTATGGCAAGGCCGGCTATGGCACGGCCGGCTACTGCCGGGCCGGCTCCGATAAAGCAGTCAATGCCGTACCCGCGATGTACGCGTCCACTCTGCGATGATGAAGCGGGGTGTGGCTACAGTGGAGCCTGCCACCCCCAAAACCCGGAGCATGCCTGGTACAGCGCGTCGTGCGGGCAGCTGCGGCCCGCCCGGCGCGGCACTGTAGCCACGGCGGCTCCGACACCGTCCACGACGGGTCGCCAGCGTGGCCCCCGAGGCGGTGGGGCCCTTCGGGCAGAGAGATGCCGAAGGCGGCCACACCCCCTCTCAAGCCGGCAAGATAGAGGGCCGGCTTCACGTAGCCGGCCTGCCGCCCTCCTCGAAGGAGACGCCCATTAAGGAGACAAGGCGTGGCGGGGCTACAGTAATCGCCCGCCAGGGCGGCGTTACTGTAGCCACGCTTACCCCGACCAAGCCTGCGCCAACAAACACGGGGCAACAGTAACCAGCTGCCGACCAGGCCCTGGCCAGTGGGGCCGGCCTGTCGACTCAGGGGCCGGCAGTCGGCGGGACCCACCAGCCGGCGGGCCCCAGGAGCCGGAGGAGAAGCCGGCGAACATAGCCACAGACAGCTAGGCCCCGCGCCCAGTCGGATTACCATTGTACCCCCGGGGGGTAGGCCTATATAAACCCCCCGGTGCACCCATGCAAAGGGTGGAACTCTCTTCCTAGACCTAGACACATACAAGGAGAAGAAGCAAGCTGAGCTAAGCCCTTCTTCCTCCTTCCACCCCAAACAGCTCAAGGAGCATTGTAGCCACCTGTGAACTTAGTAACCATGCGGAGACCCCGCAGAGCAGCAGTAGGGGTGTTATCTCCCTGGAGAGCCCTGAAGCTCGGTAAGATTCGCCGGCGTGCATGTCTACGCCTCATCCCGTTTCCAGGCACCGGCGACGTTCTATTGGCCCCCGCAATGATAAGCCACCCGTTCTACAGTGCCGCGCCGGGCGGGCCGCAGCTGCCCGCACGACGCGCTGTACCAGGCGTGCTCCGGGTTTTGGGGGTGGCAGGCTCCACTGTAGCCACGCCCCGCTTCATCATCGCAGAGTGGACGCGTACATCGCGGGTACGGCGTTGACTGCTTTATCGAAGCCGGCCCGGCAGTAGCCGGCCATGCCGTAGCCGGCCTTGCCATAGCCGGCCCTGCCGTAGCCGGCCCTCCACAGTTTTCTTCATGGGGGTAAAAAGGGCGGGCCGCCCCCAAGCCGGCTAGGATGGTAGTCGGCTAGGGGGGGAGGCGGCCCAGGTCTTGAGTCTCCTTATGAGCCGGATGGGCTCATAAATTTTTCTGAGGGGCCAGGGGAAACTGGCTGGGCTACCCATGGCTATTTACCCCGACACCCCACTCATCGAAGGCGGGCATCTGCTTCACGAAGTCAGCCTTGCTCTGACAGAGATATAGCAAAGCCCCGCCTTGCCGGATGTTGCCAGGATTGGGGTCCCCGGCCAAGGTCAGGAGCGTCGACTTCAGCGCCGCGGGAGCCAGGTCTTCTTCCTAGAGCCTCATGTCATCCTCGCGCCCCCGGAAGGCCCACATTCGGCGAGAGTGCCGCTGCAGGGGAGCGACACGGCACAACAAAAACTCCTTCACCACTTTGGGCACTGTCACGCTGAGTTTCCTCAGGAGCGCGAAGCGGGGCCAGACGAAGACAAGCCGAGGGCTCTTCAGCGTCTCCTGGCCCCAACCCGAATTAGGGACGGCAGGCGAGGTTGGCTCCGATAGCAGGGGGCTGGGCACCCCTGCGTCCACATACAACCACCGCTCGCGGAACCCGGCCGCGGGCTGGGGGAGTTGGAAGTCAATTCCAGATGCCTCGGATGCAGGCTCGGCAGCAAAGCTCGCGCATGCCCAGCGCTGGGAAGGATCGACAAGACGCGGTGAGAAGAAGTGGCGCAGCAGGGCGACCGAAGGAGGGACGCCCACCATAGCTTCGCAAATGAAGGCAAAGACTGAAAGGAGGGTGATGGACTCAGGACTTAGATGCATTAAGTGGATCTGATAATGCGAAAGCACGGCATTGAAGAAATCGGAGAAAGGGGGAACCAGGCCCACCCACAAGGCATCGGTAAAACATGGGACCTCAGTGGCTGTCCTGTCAATGGAGAAGTGGGACGCGGGCCAGGCAGTCGTCCTTCCGCACTCGTTGAAGACGGTGGCCAGGGCCAGGCTGTCCCTGCCCAGGCACTCTTGGTTGAGCACAGTCGACCGGCCAACGAGGGGGGCCACCGCTGGCGGCGCACAAGACGAAGGCATGGATTTCTCTGCTCACTCCTTCCCCGTCGGAGCCATGGCGATGGGAAGGAGGGGGGATTCGAGATTGGATTGGAGGCAGGGGGAGGCGCTCGAAAGAAGGAAGAATAGAGGACACCCGAGCAACAGGAAAGGGGATGGCTGTGTACAACTACCAGTCCGCCTAGCAGGGCGCACAATAAGGAAGCGTGGGGGAACGGTGCCGCCCATGTCCAATCAACCACCATGCGGCGTCCAAGGCCGCAGGCTATTGGGGCCCGCGGCGCTTCTCCCTTGCACTTTTGCCTCTCGGCACGGCCAAGTCCATGCGCGCCTTGGGCCCGGGGGCTACTGTCGGCGTTCTGGGAACGGGGGTCCCCAGACTTGCCTGCCTGCGACCTGCGGCATGGCTGAAGTGGGGGCCCAGCGCGGCCCATCTTCATCAACACGAGGCTCAAGACCCTCGCGAGGGGCCAAGCCTCGCGAGGCGGACGGCGCGGCGCATCCTCAGGCACAGCCTCGTCAGGCTGGCTCGCGAGGAGGCGGAGAGTTCAAGGCGGGGTACCTCGCGAGGTGCCCATGATGCAAGCCATGACGACCCGGGGCACCAGGTGGGTGCCAGCGCGTGCAGCGTCCCTCTTTCCTCTTTGGTGCAAAGGGGGCAAGCGTATCCGCGGAGTACCGAGGCATTAGGCAAAGGTTGCCACTTCAGTGCAACGAGACCAAGACCAGGAGGACTACGAGACGGAGGTCACCATGGAGCCCAGCGCGGCGTCATCACCAGAGCCTTTGGCAGGCGAAGACTGCTTTTGTCAGGATAGATGTACTCGCTGTCCCCCTTCAAATTAGCCCGCCATTGTTGGATCCCTTCCCGCTCAATATTTGGGGAGAGGACCAGGGCCTCTATAAATAGGACTAGCCACCCACATAGCAGGGGGTTCGGTTTGGTTCGAGGGTTGGTTCGTTCGGTTCGCAAGTAGAGAGAGAGAGAGAGGGTGACGGAACTCTTCATAGCAGTTGATCACCACAGCCAAGAACAGACCCTCGCGAGGTTGTTCTTCCTTGTATTGTTCATCCACACCAGCCCCAGGAGGCAATCCATCCACCACACACTGGAGTAGGGTATTACAACACATCGGTGGCCCGAACCAGTATAAATCTTGTGTCTTTCGTGCAGCTCTTTTACTAGTTTAGATCCCATCAAGACGGAGAGGTTGAAGGTGAGATTTCCGCGCGCACCCCAGTGTTCGAACCTTAAGGGTCTGCCGGAACCCGAAATCCGACAGCTGGGAGTAGCCCTGGGTAATCGGCTGTGATGGCCACCAAGGCGTTGTCCTTGCTCAATTGATGAAACACCCCATCAATCATCTCCACAGATAAGTCCGGATCCTCTTGAGAGGCCGGGTCGAGGGACCATCCCGGATCCTCGGGTTGTGGAGGAGGGCTGTTTATTTCTTTAACAGCCTGGCGTAGTTCCTGTGTTGAAGTCATTAGATTGAATATTTAACGATGGGAATATAAAACGGATGGGCAAGTAAAAGTGTCCACTTACCCAACTTGGGGGATTATACATAGAAAATCCACCCTGTGGGTTGACGCAGAGAAATTCCTCCTCTTCTCCCTTGTACAAAGCGGACAAGGTCTTTTTTAGAGCGGCAGCCGAATCCGGCCCCTTACGGCCGTGGCGGGTGGCGTCATCCTCCCCGTTGAAGTCCAACATGGGGTGGCCTCTATACTGGAGCGGCTGCACCCCTCTCATGATGCATGCGGCCATGACCCCGATCATGGTCAGTCCAGAATGGGCTAACAATCTTATCTGGCCCATCAGGTAAAGAACGTCCTTGTCGCTTTCCCTCTGAGGGCTCCGTGGACGCCAGCTTAGGCGCTTCTTTAGGGGAGCACTGTCGAACTTAGGGAGGCCGATCCGGACAGGATCCGGCAGCGGGACATCCTCTATATAAAACCATTCTGAAGGCCAGTCCTCGGACGCCTTCTTTGGGGTTCCGGATAGATATCCAGTCCCGGTGATGCGCCACACTTCGGCTCCGCCCACTTGATATATTGACCCCTTCTGAGAACGGGGCACAAGGCATAATAGCCTTTTCCACAGCACGAAATGAGCCTCGCAGCCCAAAAACAGCTCGCAAAGGGCTACGAAGCTCGCGATATGCAATATGGAGGCAGGCGTGAGGTTGCGCAGCTGGAGGCCATAGAACTCCAGGAGCCCCCGGAGAAACGGGTGAATTGGAAATCCGAGCCCTCTTATTAAGTAAGGGACAAGGCATACCCGCTCTCCTTTGGAGGGTTTGGGGGCGCTCTACGCTTGCTCTCCGCCATTATAGGTGGCAAGTCCGGCTCGAACTGGGACCATATAGGCCAGGGGGAGAAATCCCTTGCTCTAGAGCGTCGCTAGCTCGCTGTGCGGGATGGAGCACCTCTTCCAATCTCCAGGCTGAGGGCTGGAAGGGCGAGAGGAGGAGCTGCGGCAGCTGGCCATGATGGAATGGACCTCTGTCGGATACGCTCTGATGAATACTCACAGAGGGGAGAAGGTGTGCTTTGGATCTAAATCCTCGTCCTCTTAAATAGGCGGCTCATTCACGTGACTAGGGGTGTAAATATAAAGAAAACACCCTAACTTTTCGTATTTGTTTGACACGTGGAAGATGGCCATTATTGGGCGTAGAAGCCAAGGAGCACTACATTTACAAGAAACCAGACACTCTTCAACAGGTACACGGAATTTGGAGGAGAACCCGCCTTGCAATGCCGAAGACAATTTGCACGTCGGACTCGTCGTCATTGAATCCTAGTTCGGGGGCTACTGAGGGAGTCCTGGATTAGGGGGTGTCCGGATAGCCGGACTATACCTTTGGCCGGACTCCTGGACTATGAAGATACAAGACTGAAGACTTTGTCCCCTGTCCGGAAGGGACTTTCCTTGGCGTGGGAGGCAAGCTTGGCGATACAGATATGTAGATTTCCTACCATTGTAACCGACTTTGTGTAACCCTAGCCCTCTCCGGTGTCTATATAAACCGGAGGGTTTTAGTCCGTAGGGACAACAATCATACCATAGGCTAGCTTCTAGGATTTAACCTCTCCGATCTCGTGGTAGATCTACTCTTGTAATACCCAGAGCATCAATATTAATCAAGCAGGACATAGGGTTTTACCTCCATCAAGAGGGCTTGAACCTGGGTAAAACATCGTGTCCCCTGCCTCCTGTTACCATCCGCCTAGACGCACAGTTCGGGACCCCCTACCCAAGATCCGCCGATTTTGACACCGACAATCATAAACCCACAATTCATCGATCTCAACAAACACACCACAAAAGAAGATTACATCGAATAGATCTCCACAAGAGAGGGGGAGAACTTTGTATTGAGATCCAAAAAGAGAGAAGAAGCAATCTAGCTAATAACTATGGACCCGTAGGTCTGAGGTAAACTACTCACACTTCATTGGAAGGGCTATGGTGTTGATGTAGAAGCCCTCCATGATCGATGCCCCCCTCCGGCGGAGCTCCGGAACAGGCCCCAAGATGGGATCTCGTAGATACAGAAAGTTACGGCGGTGGAATTAGGGTTTTGGCTCTGTATCTGGTAGTTTGGGGGTACGTAGGTATATATAGGAGGAAGGAGTACGTCGGTGGAGCAACAGGGGGCCCATGAGGGTGGAGGGCGCCCCCCCCCCCCCCCCCGACCTCGTGGCCTCCTGGTTGATGTCTTGACGTAGGGTCCAAGTCCTCTAGATCATGTTTGTTCCGAAAATCATGTTCCCAAAGATTTCATTCTGTTTGGACTCCGTTTGATATTCCTTTTGTGCGAAACCCTAAAATAGGCAAAAAAACAGCAATTCTAGGCTGGGCCTCCGGATAATAGGTTAGTCCCAAAAATAATATAAGAGTGTATAATAAAGCCCAATAATGTCCAAAACAGAATATAATAAAGCATGGAACAATAAAAAATTATAGATACGTTGGAGACGTATCAAGCATCCCCAAGCTTAATTCCTGCTCGTCCTCGAGTAGGTAAATGATAAAAACAGAATTTTTGATGTGGAATGCTACTTGGCATAATTTCAATGTAATTCTCTTAATTGTGGTATGAATATGCAGATCCGAAAGATTCAAGACAAAAGTTTAATATTGACATAGAAATAATAATACTTCAAGCATACTAACTAAGCAATTGTGTCTCTTCAAAATAACATGGCCAGAGAAAGTTATCCCTACAAAATCATATAGTCTGGCTATGTTCCATCTTCACCACACAAACTATTCAAATAATGCACAACCCTGATGACAAGCCAAACAATTGTTTCATACTTTTAATGTTATCAAACTTTTTCAATCTTCACGCAATACATGAGCATGAGCCGTGGACATAGCACTATAGGTGGAATAGAATGGTGGTTGTGGAGAAGACAAAAAGGGAGAAGATAGTCTCACATCAACTAGGCGTATCAATGGGCTATGGAGATGCCCATCAATAGATATCAATGTGAGTGAGTAGGGATTGCCATGCAACGATGCACTAGAGCTATAAATATATGAAAGCTCAACAAAAAGAAACTAAGTGGGTGTGCATCCAACTTGCTTGCTCACGAAGACCTAGGGCATTTTGAGGAAGCCCAACGTTGGAATATACAAGCCAAGTTCTATAATGAAAAATTCCCACTAGTATATGAAAGTGATAACATAGGAGACTCTCTATTATGAAGATCATGGTGCTACTTTGAAGCACAAGTGTGGGAAAAAGGATAGTAGTATTGCCCCTTTTATTTTTTTTATTTTTTTTTGGGCCTTCTTTTTTTTCTTTGGCCTTTCTCTTTTTTATTTGGGACAATACTCTATGAATGATGATCATCACACTTCTATTTATTTAACACTCAATGATTACAACTCGATACTAGAACAAAGTATGACTCTATATGAATGCCTCCAGCAGTGTACCGGGATAGCAATGATGCATGAGTGACTTATATGAAAGAATTATGAACGGTGGCTTTGCCACAACTAAAATGTCAACTACATGATCATGCAAAGCAATATGACAATGATGGAGCGTGTCATGATAAACGGAATGGTGGAAAGTTGCATGGCAATATATTTCGGAATGGTTATGGAAATGCCATGATAGGTAGGTATGGTGGCTGTTTTGAGGAAGGTATATGGTGGGTGTATGATACCGGCGAAAGGTGCGCGGTATTAGAGAGGCTAGCAATGGTGGAAGGGTGAGAGTGCGTATAATCCATGGACCCAACATTAGTCATAAAGAACTCACATACTTATTAAAAAATCTATTAGTTATCGAAGCAGAGTACTACGCGCATGCTCCTAGGGGGATAGATTGGTAGGAAAAGACCATCGCTTGTCCCCGACCGCCACTCATAAGGAGGACAATCAATAAATACATCATGCTCCGACTTCTTAACATAACGGTTCACCATACGTGCATGCTACAGGAATCAAAAACTTCAACACAAGCATTTCTCAAATTCACAACTACTCAACTAGCATGACTCTAATATCACCATCTCCATATCTCAAAACAATTATCAAGTTTCAAACTTCTCATAGTATTCAACACACTCATAAGAAAATTTTATTTATTTAATCTTGAATGCCTCAAATAATTAAAGCAAATTACCATGCTGTTTTGTAGGACTCTCAAAATAATCTAAGTGAAGCATGAGAGAACAATGGTTTCTATAAAGCAAATCCACCGACGTGCTCTAAAAGATATAAGTGAAGCACTAGAGCAAAAACTATATAACTCAAAAGATATAAGTGAAGCACATAGAGTATTTTAATAATTTCCAAATCATGTGTGTCTCTCTCAAAAAGGTGTGTCCAGCAAGGATGATTGTGGAAAACTAACAAATAAAGACTCAAATAATACAAGATGCTCCAAGCAAAACACATATCATGTGGTAAATAAAAATATAGCTCCAAGTAAAGTTACAATAGAAGTAGACGAAAGAGGGGATGCCTTCCGGGGCATCCCCAAGCTTTGGCTTTTAGGTGTCCTTAGATTATCTTGGGGGTTCCATGGGCATCCCCAAGATTAGGCTCTTGCCACTCCTTGTTCCATAATCCATCAAATCTTTACCCAAAACTTGAAAACTTCACAACACAAAACTTATAGAAAATCTCTTGAGCTCCGTTAGCAAAAGAAAAGAAAACACCACTTCAAGGTACTGTAATTAACTCATTCCTTATTTATATTGGTGTTAAACCTACTGTATTCCAACTTCTCTATGGTTTATAAACTATTTTACTAGCCATAGATTCATCAAAATAAGCTAGCAACACACGAAAAACAGAATCTGTCAAAAACAGAACAGTCTATAGTAATCTGTAGCTAACGCAAAATCTGGAACCCCAAAAATTCTAAAATAAATTGCTTGACGTGAGGAATTTATCTACTAATCATCTTCAAAAATAATTAACTAAATAGCACTTTCCAAATAAAAATGGCAGCAGTTCTCGTGAGCGCTAAAGTTTCTGTTTTTTACAGCAAGATTAACAAGACTTTCCCCAAGTATTCCCAACGGTTCTAATTTGCACAAACACTAATTAAACACAAAAAACACAACCAAAACAGAGGCTAGATAAATTATTTATTACTAAACAGGAGCAAAAATCAAGGAATAAAAATAAAATTGGGTTGCCTCCCAACAAGCGCTGTCATTTAACGCCCCTAGCTAGGCATAAAAAGCAAGGATAGATCTAAGTGATATCATCTTGGGTTTTTAATTTTTTTGCAGAGTTATGCTCGAATCCGGGAGGTTCCTTACATTTACCCTCATATTCGGAAATTTTGAGATCTAAAGAATCCAAACGCTTATTGCAAAGGGTAATCAACATATTCATGCGGTGGAGATTCCCGCTAACACTCTTAAGAGGTTCAAGAGATTTTTGTAAGATCTTGGTTACTTCGCAAATTTTCTCGAAAATTTGCATTTCTTCTTGGGTATGATGATGCCCCTTTTGTTGGGGTAGTGTTCCCACTATACCCTCTATAATTTCATGTGTAATACTGGGATCAATTTCAATAAAATTGCATTTGGCAACGCAATCCAAGAGTTGTCTATGAGATAACTTTAATCCAACATAAAAGTTGCGAAGAAGAATTCTAAAATTCACCTCTAGGGTGCAATTACAATAAAACCCCATCATTCTAAACCAAGCATCTTTTAAGTTTTCTCCGAGTCTTTGTTTGAAGTGAAGAACCTCAAACTCGGGAGACAAAGGGGAAGATAGGGGACTAGCCATAACGACAAGCAAGCAATCCAAAACACAAGCAAACGAGGAACGGGCAAAAAGAGGCAAATAGAGAAAGAGAGGGTGGATAGAGAGAGAGAGAGGGCGAATAAAACGGCAAGGGTGAAGTGGGGGAGAGAAAAACGAGAGGCAAATGGCAAATAATGTAATGCGGGAGATAAGGGTTGTGATGGGTACTTGGTATGTTGACTTTTGCATAGACCTCCCTGGCAACGGCGCCAGAAATCCTTCTTGCTACCTCCTGAGCACTTGCATTGGTTTTCCCTTGAAGAGGAAAGGGTGGTGCAGCAAAGTAGCGTAAGTATTTCCCTTAGTTTTTGAGAACCAAGGTATCAATCCAGTAGGAGGCCAGGCACGAGTCCCTCGTACCTACCCAAACAAATAAATCCTCGCAACCAACACGATAAGGGGTTGTCAATCCCTACACGGTCACTTACAAGAGTGAGATCTGATAGATATGATAAGATAATATTTTTGGTATTTTTATGATAAATATGCAAAGTAAAATAAAAGGTAATAAAAATAACTAAGTATTGGAAGATTAATATGATGGAAGATAGACCCGGGGGCCATAGGTTTCACTAGTGGCTTCTCTCGAGAGCATAAGTATTAATGACAGGTAAACAAATTACTGTTGAGCAATTGACAGAATTGAGCATAGTTAAGAGAATATCTAGGTATGATCATGTATATATGCATCACGTCTGAGAAAAGTAGACCGACTCCTGCCTGCATCTACTACTATTACTCCACACATTGGCCGCTATCTAGCATGCATCCAGAGTATTAAGTTCAAGAGAAAAGAGTAACGCTTTAAGCAAGATGACATGATGTAGAGGGATAAACTCATGCAATATGAAATAAACCCCAACGTGTTATCCTCGATGGAAACAATACAATACGTGCCTAGCTGCTCCTACTGTCACTGGGAAAGGACACCGCGAGATTGAACCCAAAGCTAAGCACTTCTCCCATTGCAAGAAAGATCAATCTAGTAGGCCAAACCAAACTGATAATTCGAAGAGACTTTCAAACATAACCAATCATACATAAAAGAATTCAGAGAATATTCAAATATTGTTCATAGATAAACTTGATCATAAACCCACAATTCATCGGTCTCAACAAACACACCAAAAAAGAAGATTACATCGAATAGATCTCCACAAGAGAGGGGGAGAACTTTGTATTGAGATCCAAAATGACAGAAGAAGCCATCTAGCTAATAACTAAGGACCCATAGGTCTCAGGTAAACTACTCACACTTCATCGGAAGGGCTATGGTGTTGATGTAGAAGCCCTCCATGATCGATGCCCCCTCCGGCGAAGCTCCGGAACAGGCCCCAAGATGGGATCTCGTGGATACAGAAAGTTACGGTGGTGGAATTACGGTTTTGGCTCCGTATATGGTAGTTTGGGGGTACGTAGGTATATATAGGAGGAAGGAGTACGTCGGTGGAGCAACAGGGGGCCCACGAGGGTGGAGGGCGCGCCCAGGGGGTAGGCGCGCCCCCTACCTCGTGGACTCCTGGTTGATGTCTTGACGTAGGGTCCAAGTCCTCTAGATCATGTTTGTTCCGAAAATCACGTTCCCGAAGGTTTCATTCCATTTGGACTCCGTTTGATATTCCTTTTCTGTGAAACCCTAAAATAGGCAAAAAAAACATCAATTCTAGGCTGGGCCTCCGGTTAATAGGTTAGTCCCAAAAAAATATAAAAATGTATAATAAAGCCCAATAATGTCCAAAACAGAATATAATATAGCGTGGAACAATCAAAAATTATAGATACGTTGGAGACGTATCAGGGGGCTACTGAGGGAGTCCTGGATTACGGGGTCCTCGGGCATCTAGGCTATGTGACATGGGCCAGACTGATGGGCCGTGAAGATACAAGATGGAAGGCTTTTCCCCGTGTCTGGATGGGACTCTCCTTGTCGTGGAAGGCAAGCTTGGCGTGCAGATATGAAGACTCCTTTCTCTGTAAACCGACTGTGTACAACCTTAGCCCTCTCCGGTGTCTATATAAACCGGAGGGTTTAGTCTGTAGAGGCAATCATAATCATATAGGCTAGACATCTAGGGTTTAGCCATTACGATCTCGTGGTAGATCAAGTCTTGTAACCCCTGTACTCATCAAAGTCAATCAAGCAGGAAGTAGGGTATTGCCTCCATTAATAGGGCCCGAACCTGGGTAAACATCGTGTCCCCTGCCTCCTGTTACCCTCGATCCTTAGACGCACAGTTCGGGACCCCCTACCAGAGATCTGCCGGTTTTGACACCGACACAGGGAGGGCAACATGGACAGTGCGCTGTTTGTCAAAGATTAGTCGGTACTGGAGGAACTGTTCATTCCTCCCAAGAAACTGATGGCGAACCATAGCACTATAATCTACATAAGCAGGAGGCAACTCCATATCATTTCCATGTATGGGTACACCAAGATAATTAGCTACACAAGTTGCATAAATTCCACCAAACAAATCTCCACTTGTACCGTTAAGATGCAACCTTCGTGCAACAATGGCCCCTAAGTTATATTGTTTATCACCTAATACCGCACTCTTGAGGACACTAAGATCTGGAACGCACATGTGACAAGCCTCATATTTACCATTAATGCATCTACCTATAAAGAGAGCAAAATAATGTATGGAAGGGAAATGAATGCTCCCTATGGTAGCTTGTGTGATTTCCCAAGATTCCCCCACCGTGATACCAGCAAGAAAGTCTTTATATTCAGATTTGCGAGGTTCACTAACATTGCCCCACTGCGGGAGTTTACAAGCAGTATTAAAATCTTCTAGGTCAATGGTATATGATTTATCATAAATATCAAATAAAATAGTGTGAGAATTACGCGAGGATGTAAATTTAAACCTCCTCACAAAGGAATCAGTTAGGTAGTGGTACTGTAGGCACTTATCTGACACAAAGTCCTCAAGATCTGCATTACGCACATATGCGTCAAATTCATCCTTGATGCCTGCCTGGACCATAAACTCCCATGTCGGCCATTCACAAGGCCGCACTTGAGCTTCCCTCGGTGGCGCATCGTCCGAGTCACGTATCGCGAGCCTTGGTTCCTGCTTCCTTGAGGAACCACCTTGGTACATTTTCCTATGCATTTTTCTTTCTTTGAAAAATTTCTGAAATTTTAGTGACTCAAAATAAAAGTGAATCAAACTCAACGAGATTGATAGCAACTACTCCCACATGTGCCTAGAGGCTATATTATGCATTAAAACTACTTTGGACCATATAAATTTAGCATGCAAGCTCAAGAACAGGGTCACCTTAGCAGCAAAAATTTGCAATAAAGAAATCACTAGGACAAAAACTAATTGGACCATTGGAGGAGTCACATACCGAAGAACAATCCCCCAAAGTTTTGTGACTGGAGCGTTGAGCAAAGAGATTGAAAATGGCAGCAAGATGAGCTAGAACACGGGTTTGAGTTATGGGAGGATTTTTTCTGGAGGAAGACGAAGTGAGTGGGTGCTGGAGTAAGTGGAGGGGTCCACATGGGGCCCATGAGGCAAGGGGGCGCCCCGGGGGGTGGGCGCGCCCTGTGCCCTCATGGCCAAATGTTGGGCCCCCTGGTGTGTTCTTAGTGCCAGAAATCCTTAAATATTCTACAAAAAATCATATTTCATTTTCAGTACAGTTGGAGAACTTTTATTTTCGGGGTATTTTTATTGCAAGGATAATTCAAAAAATAGACAGAAAATACTATTTTTGCTTTATTTAATCTAAATAGCAGAAAGTAAAAGGAGGGTACAGAGAGTTTTGCTTTCTAACTTCACCCATCTCGTGCTCATAAAAAGGAATCCACTAACAAGGTTGATCAAGTCTTGTTAACAAGCTCTTTCCGAATAACATGAAACCGGAGAATTTTCGAATAACACTATGTTACCTCAACGGGGATATGCATGTCCCCAACAATAAGAATATCATATTTCTTCTTGACAGTAGGAAGAGGGAATTCAAAACCTCCAATAGTAATTGTTGAAAATTTTCCAATAGAATTGATACTGTGGACTTGAGGTTGTTTCCTCGGAAAGTGTACCGTATGCTCATTACCATTAACATGAAAAGTGGCATTGCCTTTGTTGCAATCAATAACAGCCCCTATAGTATTAAAAAAGGGTCTACCAAGGACAATCGACATACTATCATCCTCAGGAATACCAAGAATAACAAAGTCCGTTAAAATAGTAACATTTGCAACCACAACAAGCACATCCTCATAGATACCGATAGGTATAGAAGTTGATTTATCGGCCATTTGCAAAGATATTTCAGTAGGTCTCAACATATTCAAATCCAGTCTATGATATAAAGAGAGAGGCATAACACTAAAACCGGCTCCAAGATCACATAAAGCAGTTTTAACATACTTTCTTTTAATGGAGCACGATATAGTTGGTACTCCGGGATCTCCTAGTTTCTTTGGTATTCCACCTTTAAAAGTATAATTAGCAAGCATGGTGGAAATGTTAGCTTTCAGTACGTTTCTTTTATTTGTAACAATATCTTTCATATACCATAAGGATTCTTTTAAGCATGCCAGTCAAACGCATACGCAAAAAGATAGGTCTAATCATTTCAGCAAAGCGCTCAAAATCCTCACCATCCTTTTTCTTGGATGGTTTAGGAGGAAAAGGCATGGGTTTCTGAACCCATGGTTCTCTTTCTTCACCATGCTTCCTAGCAATGAAGTCTCTCTTATCATAATGTTGGTTCTTTGATTGTGGGTTATCAAGATAAATAGCAGGTTCAATCTCTACATCATTGTTATTGCTAGGTTGAGCATCAACATGAACATCATCATTATCACTAGGTTCATGTTCATTACCAGATTGTGTTTCAGCATCAGAAATAGAAATATCATTGGGATTCTCAGGTGTGTCAACAACAGGTTCACTAGAAGCATGCAAAGTCCTATCATTTTTCTTTTTCTTCTTCTTAGAAGGACTAGGTGCATCAACATTAGTTCTTTGAGAATCTTGCTCAACTCTCTTAGGGTGGCCCTTAGGATACAAAGGTTCCTGAGTCATTTTACCCCCTCTAGTCATAACTCTAACAACATTATCATTTTTCTTATTATTTAATTCATTAAGCAAATCATCTTGTGCTTTAAGCACTTGTTCAACCTGAGTGGTAACCATAGAAGCATGTTTACTAATAAGTTTAAGGTCACCTTTAACTCTAGACATATAATCACTCAAGTGTTCAACCATATAAGCATTACGTTTCAATTGTCTACCAGCATAAGCATTGAAGTTTTCTTGTTTAGCAATAAAATTATCAAACTCATCCAAGCATTGGCTAGCAGACTTATTACGAGGAATATCACCTTCATCAAATCTATAGAGAGAATTTACCTTTACTACCTATGTCGGGTTATTAAGACCATGTATTTCTTCAATAGGTGGTAAATTCTTAACATCTTCAACTTTAATACCCTTTTCTTTCATAGATTTCTTTGCCTCTTGCATATCTTCAGGACTGAGAAAGAGAATACCCCTTTTCTTCGGAGTTGGCTTAGGAGTTGGTTCAGGAACTGTCCAATTATTTTCATTAGTGAACATATTATTCAATAGCAATTCAGCTTGATCAACAGTTCTTTACCTGAAAACACAACCAGCATAACTATCCAGGTGGTCTCTGGAAGCATCGGTTAGTCCATTATAAAAGATATCAAGTATTTCATTTTTCTTCAGAGGATGATCAGGCAAAGCATTAAGTAATCGGAGAAGCCTCCCCCAAGCTTGTGGGAGACTCTCTTCTTCAATTTGCACAAAATTATATATTTCCCTTAAGGCAGCTTGTTTCTTATGAGCGGGGAAATATTTAGCAGAGAAGTAATAAATCCTATCCTGGGGACTACACACACAACCAGAAGCAATAGAATTAAAACCATGTTTTAGCATCACCCTTTAATGAGAATGGAAATAACTTAAGGATATAGTAGTAATGAATTTTTTCCTCATGAGTGAATAGGGTGGCTATATCATTCAATTTAGTAAGATGTGCCACAACAGTTTCAAATTCATAGCCATAAAAAGGATCAGATTCAACCAATGTAATTAACTCAGGAACGACAGAGAAATCATAATCCTTATCAGAAATACAGATAGGTGAAGTAGCAAAAGCAGGGTCATATTTCATTCTAGCATTCAAAGACTTTTCTTTCAGCTTAGCTAACAGTTTTTAAGATCATATCTATCTTTGCAAGCAAAAAGGTCTCTAGCAGTTTCTTCATCCATAACATAACCCTCAGGCACATCAGGCAATTCATATCTAGGGGGAGAATGTTCATCATCACTTTAATCAATATTATCTGTTTCAATAATTTCATTTTCTCTAAACCTAGCAAGTTGTTCATCAAGAAATTCACCTAATGGCACGGTATTATCAAGCATAGAAGTAGTTTCATCATAAGCATCATGCATAGCAGAAGTGGCATCATCAATAACATGTGACACATTAGAATCAATAATAGGTGTAGGTGTCACAAATTTACTCATAACAGAAGGTGAGTCAAGTGCAGAGCTAGATGGCAGTTCCTTACCTCCCCTCGTAGTTGAGGGGAAAATCTTGGTTCTTTCATCTTTCAAGTTCCTCATACTGATCAACAGATATAAATCCCAAGTGACTCAAAGAATAGAGCTATGCTGCCCGGCAACGGCGCCAGAAAATAGTCTTGATAACCCACAAGTACAGGGGATCGCAATAGTTTTTGAGGGTAGAGTATTCAACCCAAATTTATTGATTCGACACATGGGGAGCCAAAGAATATTCTCAAGTATTAGCAGTTGAGTTGTTAATTCAACCACACCTAAAAGATTTAATATCTGCAGCAAAGTAGTATGGAAGTAACGGTAATGGTGGCAAAAGTAACAGTAGTAGTTTTTGTAGAAATCGTAACAATGGCAACAGAAAAGTAACTAAGCAAAGATCAATATGTGAAAAGCTCATAGGCAATGGATCAATGATGGATAATTATGTCCGATGCGATTCCTCATGCAACAATTATAACATAGGGTGACACAGAACTAGCTCCAGTTCATCAATGTAATGTACACCTGTATTCCGAATATAGTCATATGTGCTTATGGAAAAGAACTTGCATGACATCTTTTGTCCTACACTCCCGTGGCAGGGGGGTCCTATTGGAAACTAAGGTATATTAAGTCCTCCTTTTAATAGAGTACCAGACCAAAGCATTAATACTTTATTTAAGATATAAGAAAACATAACCCATTACGTTGTCTTCCTTGTCCCACATCAACCTTTTAGCATGTGATATTTTAATGAGTGCTCACAATTACAAAAGATGTCCAAGATAGTATATTTATATGTGAAATCTCTCTTCCTTCAATATTCTTTCATGAATTGTTCAAGTGACCAATTCTACGTTTGCTAACTTTCAATAAGTTTACTACCTATACTTATTCTGTGTGAAGTTATTACTCCCCATGGTATAAGCATATGAAACATATATAAATTCAGATTTATGATATTAAATTCATTCAACCATTTACTCATAGGATATATGTGAAGCACGTGAGTAAGTGACAAACTACTCCAAAAAGATATAAGTGAAGGACACTGAGTAATAATTAGCTAGCCATGGGAGGATTCTTTTTCATTCAAGATTTCAGATCCAATGATTTTATTCAAACAGAAAGTAAAATTTAAAATATGCTCCAAGCAAAACACATATCATATGACGAATAAAAATATAGCTCCGAGTAAGGTATACCGATAATTTTGAAGACGAAAGAGGGGATGCCTTCCGGGGCATCCCCAAGCTTAGGCTCTTGAGTCTTCCATGAATATTACCTTGGGGTGCCTTGGGCATCCCCAATCTTAGGGTCTTTCCACTCCTTATTCTTCTCATATCGATATCTCACCCAAAGCTTGAAAACTTCAATCACACAAAACTGATAATTGTTGAAGAAGAACGATGGGATGCCAACCGGGGCATCCCCAAGCTTAGATGCTTGAGTATCCTTGAAATATTTACTTGGGGTGCCTTGGGAATCCCCAAGCTTGAGCTCTTGCCTCTCTTTATTCTTCTCATATTGATAGCTCCTTGATCTTCGAACACTTCATCCACACAAAACTTTAACAAAAACTTTGTGAGATCCGTTAGTGTAATAAAGCAAATCACTACCTTTAGTTACTGTTGCAAACTTATTACAATTTCATATTAGAACTATATCTACTGTATTCCAACTTCTCTATGGTTCATACCCTCCGATACTAGCCATAGATGCATCAAAATAAGCAAACAACACACGAAAAACAAAATCTGTCTAAAACAGGACAGTCTGTAGTAATGTGGAGGTTCAGTAAACTTCTGTAACTCCAAAAATTATGAAATAAATTTGAAAATTTGAAAAATTTGTACAGAAGTTAAGTGCAAAAAGTTTCAGACCAATTTGACGTTCCAGTAAAAAATGTAAAATCACGCGCTACAGCCAAAGTTTCTGTTTTTGTTCTACACATAGTAGACAAGCAATCTAATCATCCTAAAACCAAAGCTTGGCACATTATTTTTAATACAATGGATATATATATATATATATATATATATACATATATATAAGGGGATAATCATTTACAGAGAAACTTCCATGAAAAATTCTACATTGCTGCCGTGAGCATGAACACAAGTGCTCAAGGTCGACCCTCACTTCTCCAATGCATAACTTTCCAATCACTTCTCTTTTTTGAAAAACTTTTTAGGCATGAGAGGCAAGTAAATTATTTTTGTATTTTCATTCTTTTAATTTTTTTGGTATGTTTCACCCACAACTAAACAGAAACAAAAAGGGAAAACAAAATATACTTAGTGAAGAAACCAAACAAGCATACACAAGAATATCAATCCCACGCTATTGCTCCCCGGCAACGGCGCCAGAAAAGAGCTTGATAATCCCCAAGTGTAGGGAATCATCGTAGCAATTCCCAATGGTGGAAGTGATAAGTATGGAGTGTCGAACCCACAAGGAGCTAAACGTAAGATCAATATTCTCTCAAGTCCTATCTGCCACTGATACAACTCTACGTACACCGAACGTTTGCTTTCAACTAGCAACAAGAAATAAAACTACGTTGTGGGCATGAAAAGGGTAACTTTGTATGATATCGGAGAGCTAAAATATAAAAGTAGGTGATGTTATCATAAAGTTAGAATATATTACTAAATATTATAAATAGCGAGTGTGGAATAATGGTGGATCGGTGTGCAGAATTGTCCTAGGCGATTGTTAACAAGACCGGTAATCACTATTGCAGTTTCATACGAGGGAGAGGCATAAGCTAACATACTTTCTCTTCTTGGATCATATGCACTTATGATTGGAAATCTAGCAAGCATCTGCAACTACTAAAGATCATTAAGGTAAAACCCCACCATAGCGTTAAAGTATCAAGTCCTCTTTATTCCCATAAGCCATGTCCCTCTTATCCGTGTTTGTGTTTTAGTCACTCATGCAACACAGACAATAAGCAAACCATGGACATATTGCAACACCCTACAACGGAAATCACTCACGCTTGCGCAACATGGAGGGCACCATAGGACAGCACCAAAGTAAAACATACAACTCATACCAATCTAGATCATGAATCAACCCAAAGACAAAGGATATCTACTCAAAACATCATAGGATGGCAACACATCATTGGATCATAATATGTGGCATAAAGCACCATGTTCAAGTAGAGATTACAGTGGGGTGAGGGAGAGTGGACTGCGTAAAAGAGATGAGGATGGTGATGATGATGATGATGATGATGGTGATGTTGATGAAGACGATCAGCACGGCGATGATTCCCCTCCTGATGGCACTCCGGTGCCACCGAGAGAGATGAGGAGAGGTTCTCCCCCTTGTGCTTCCTCCTCCATGGACTCCCCCTAGATGGGGAGATGTTCTCCCTCTGGTCCTTGGCCTTCATGGTGATGATGGCCCCTCCGGGATCCTCCTCCATGCCCTCTGGTGATGGTAGCCCCCTCCGGCAGGGTGCCAGAGAAGGCCTAGATTGATTTCTCATGGCTACAAAGGCTTGCGGAGGTGGAACTTCCAATCTAGGTTAATTTCTGGAGGTTTCTGTATATATAAGAGGTTTTGGCGTCGAGAACAAGTCAGGGGGGTCTCCGGGCTGTCCACGAGGTAGGGGGCGCGCCCAGGGGGGTGGGCGCGCCTCCCACCCTCGTGGGCAGCCCGGGACTCTTCTGGCCCAACTATTTTACTCCTTGGCCTTCTTCTGGTCCAAAATAAGCTCCGTCAAGTTTCAGGTCAATTGGACTCCATTTGGTTTTCCTTTTCTGCGGTACTCTAAAACAAGGAAAAAATAGAAACTGGCACTAGGCTCTAGGTTAATAGGTTAGTCCCAAAAACCATATAAAATAGCATATAAATGCATATAAAACATCCAAGGTTGATGACGGTGTCCTGGACTAGGGGGTACTCATCACATCGTCTCCCGATCAGTTGGATTGGGCTGAGGACCCCCATGGCCGCATACTCATGGGCCAGTTCGGACAGCTGCCGCATACAAGGAAGATTCCACAAGACTTGGCGATCAAGACAAGGACTCCACCCCACCGGCGTATTCGGCTAGGACTCTTGTTATCCTAGGCCTCTGGTGCATTATATAAACCGAGGCCAGGCTAGTCGATAGAGATATACATACAATCATACCATAGGCTAGCTTCTAGGGTTTTAGCCTCTACGATCTCGTGGTAGATCAACTCTTGTAACACTCATATCATCAATATCAATCAAGCAGGACGTAGGGTATTACCTCCATCAAGAGGGCCGAACCTGGGTAAACATCGTGTGCCCTGCCTCCTGTTACCATCGATCCTAGAGGCACAGTTCGGGACCCCCTACCCGAGATCCGCCGGTTTTGACACCAACATTGGTGCTTTCATTGAGAGTTCCGTTGTGTGATTGGCAAAAGGATCGATGGCTCATCTACAGGTCAACTGCGATGCCGGCATCTTTCGCCGGCTTGACTGGTCACCTTGGCTTGACCGAGGACCGTGCTCCATCTCCGATCGTCATGTTCGGACGAGGGCCTTCATCAACATCAACTCCGATCTCTATCAAGATCATGGAGGAATCATCCATGGAGCTCGAGGGCTCAACGTCAACATTGCCCTCGGGCGACCGTGTTGTTTTCCGAACAGCAAACTTGTATCCGCTGCCACCACCTCTTAGAGCATCGCTTTGACGATCCCTTTGGTGGAATTGTGCGGAATTGAGCGTACAACAGCCATGCAAAATTTCGTCAAGTTCCAATGGAGGAATCTCCGACAATCTACAATATACCGGAGCCCTGTCAAATCTAGACGGGAATCTGGATGAGTTTAGGGCATGGTCTCCAGAGCCTAGCTCGAAGGTCCTTTGGAAGATCCAACCATTCATCTACTGCGGAATTCCCATATCTACGACCCCTCCAAAGTTCAGCTCGATCCAACGGTTCAAACTCCGGGAACCTTCCGATGAGTGGATCAATTTTCGGATCCGTTTCCTGCGTGAATATGGATCCGACCCGAATTCAACGCCCTCGATGTGGCTATATCTCCTACGTGTCGAGGCATGACTTAGAGGCATAACCGCATTGAAAGCAATGTCGCAAGTTAGGCAATCTTCACAACATCCCATGTAATATATAGATAATAAAAGGGGAGATACATAGTTGGCTTACACTCGCCACGTCAATCAAAGTACATAAATAGCATTACATCATTCAAACACTCATGGCCCGACTACGGCGCCAAAATAAAAGATCAACCCAACATGCGACACGGTCCCGATCGCCCCAACTGGGCACCACTACTAATCATCAGGGAAAGACACATAGTAACGGCGTGAGTCCTCGTCGAACTCCCACTTGATCTCAAGCGCGTCATCTGGAACGGAGTCGTCAGGCCCTGCATCTGGTTTGGAAGTAATCTGTGAGCCACAGGGACTGAGCAATCTCGCACCCTCGCGATCAAGACTATTTAAGCTTATAGGTAAGGCAAGGTAAATATGTGGAGCTGCAACAAGGGACTAGCATATATGGTGGCTAACCTGTTCGCAAAAGAGAGCGAGAAGAGAAAGGCAAGGCGCGAACGAGTAACTAGAGAACAACCTGCGACAAGCATTACTCCAACACCGTATTCACTTCCCGGACTCCGCCGAGAAGAGACCATCACGATAACTCACATAGTTGATTCATTTTAATTAAGTTAAGGTTCAAGTTATCTACAACCGGACATTAACAAATTCCCATCTGCCCATACCCACGGGCACGGCTTTTGAAAGTTCAAATCCCTGCAGGGGAGTCCCAACTTAGCCCATGACAAGCTCTCACGGTCAACGAAGGAATATACCTTCTCCCGAGACATTCCGATCAGACTCGGTATCCCGGTTCTACAAGACACTTCGACAAGTTAAAAGAAATCCAGCAACACCGCCTGAATGTGCCGACAAATCCCGATAGGAGCTGCACATATCTCGTTCTCAGGGCACAATCGGATAAGCAATCCGTACAACTAAAACCAGCCCTCGAGTTTCCCCGAGGTGGCGCTGCAAGGGGCTCTAGGTTGGACCAACACTCAGAGGAGCACTGGCCTGGGGGGGTTTAAATAAGATGACCCTCGGGCTCCGGAAACCCAAGGGAAAAGAGGCTAGGTGGCAAATGGTAAAACCAAGGTTGGGCATTGCTGGAAAAGCTTTAATCAAGGCGAACTATCAAGGGGTTCCCATTATAACCCAACTGTGTAAGGAACGCAAAATCCGGGAACATAACACCGATATGACGGAAACTAGGGCGGCAAGAGTGGAACAAAACACTAGGCGAGAGGCCGAGCCTTCCAGCCTTTACTAAGTATATAGATGCATTAAGATAACAAGATAATATAATGATATCCCAACAAGTAAAATAAAGTTCCAACAAGGAACGGTCTCCAATCTTCACCTGCAACTAGCAACGCTATAAGAGGGGCTGAGCAAAGCGGTAACATAGCCAATCAACGGTTTGTTAGGACATGGTGGGTTAGAGGTTTGACATGGCAATTTGGGAGGGATGATAAGCAAGTGGTAGGCATCGTAGCATAGACATAGCAAAAGAGCGAGCATCTAGCAAAGCAAAGATAGTAGTGATTTCGAGGGTATGATCATCTTGCTTGCACAGTTGTCAGAGTTGACTGGATCCTCGAAAGCAAACTCAACGGGCTCCTCGTTAGCGAAATAGTCTCCCGGCTCTACCCAAACAAGACAAACAAGCAACAAGGACATAATCAACCACGTGCAAAGCTCAAACAACATGATGCAAACATGGTATGCTATGCGGGATGCGATATGTGATGCATATGCAAGATTTGACAAGGAATGAATGAACCTGGCCTCAACTTGGAAATCCAAGTGTGCCACTGGAAAGGTGAGATGATTTCGCTTGAAAACGATATAAAGAATGCCGGAATCGGAGTCATGGTTTGGAAATGGCAAGGAATTCAAATATGACAACGGTCTGCGATATACAGCAAGTAGCAATCTAAATGCAACAAGATGAACGTTCTACAGCACTCAAACATGGCAAAAAAAGACATGGCAAGGATCCATTCATGATGCTTAACAAAAGATGAACACTGACCTACGCCCAATTCATGCAATAACAGGTTCAAACAAGCATGGAAAAAATGCATTTAGTAAACAGATTTCAGCTTTAATGAAATTAACACTTGTCTGGAACTTCAGATCAGGTAGCACACTTTGGAGCATGAAAACTATATGCTATAGGGCCTGACCATGGCAAAGTAAAGCATGGCATGGAGCTACTCAAATAGCTTAACAAAAGTCCATTAGTGACCTTGAGTCAAAAGGGATGAGAAAATACATATGCAAGCATGTGAACATGGCAAAAACATAATCAGATCTCAGACTTAGTGAAAAACTGGAGCATGCAAAATCAGATATCAAGTAGGCATGTTTACGAGCTCGATGCACTCACTACAGAGCAAGTCATGACAATCTAAGGATACACCCATCAAGAATACACATTATACAAGCTATACATGGCAAGAACAATAACATAGCATGCACGGATCAACTACAACATCCTCGGCAAAATCGCTAACAAGTAGACAATCTGCCCAGATTCACGAAATAGCAAAAGTAGTGCTCGATTGACTCAAGCTAGGGTGCTCCATAATTGCAAACAAAGACATGGATGGATAGAGCATTACAAGATTAACAAATCATCCTTACGGATCATCCTCAAAAGAGGCACGGATCACTAGAAAACAACATGAACATATGGCATATTGAAATAAACAGATCTAGGACTTAGTGAAATTACTAAGTCCCAGAAATCAGCCTTAACGAAAGCACCACTTTGCAAGCTTTTGCTAGTCACCACACACATCACAAAAATACATGGGTTGCACCTCTGGAAAGATGGCAAAGCATATAACAAAACATATGTAGAGCTCAGGGGCATATCATGCACACATTAATCATGGCAAAAATGACAAATATCTAATTGGAGCAGCAGATCTGACAATTATCTCAAATAGCACTCTTCCAACAGCATTTCGGGCATCAAGATGAACTCAAATGAAAATGATTCAATGAGATGAAATGATGTGCTCTCTGAGACGAACATTTTGATATGCTATATGCCCAAAACAGAGCTACGGATACAGAGTTACTATGCGACGAACATAGCAAAATAATTAGGGTTTCGGGGCAAAAAGTCAACCCCGAGATTTCGGATCTCAGATCCAGATCGGGACCTCGCCAGAGTTACTGTTCGTCCGGGGAACTTGGAGCTCGCCGGAGACGAAGGAGACCGGCCGGAGAGGAACTTGGGGCGCCGGATCCGGTGGAGACGGCCGCTGGCACCGGAGTAGCGGCGAGGGGCGCCGGTGATGGCTGCGGTGGTGAGGGCGGCGGTCGGCGGCGACTCGCGGCGCGCCGGCCGGCGAGCGCGGCGGAGAGGCGGAGAGGCGGCGTCAGGTGGAAGGAGGAAGCCCGCGCGGGCGGCGGCGCGGCTAGCCCTCGCGGGGGCCCAGCTCGGGCTCGGCGGGCCGGCGATGTGGGGCGCGGGCGCGGGCGTATCAGGCGGCGACACGTGGCGGCGGCGGGGTCGAAATGGACATGTCCGGGCGGACGAAAAAATGTCCGCCGGCGCGTGGAGACGAGGGGAACTAGGGTTTGCGCGAGTATTTCGGGGGAGGACCTATTTATAGGCATAGAGGGAGCTAGGAGTGTCCAAATGAGGTGCGGTTTTCGGCCACGCGATCTTGATGAAACGCTCTAGATGATGGAGAGGGTTTTGGTAGGTTTTGGGCCAAAATGGAGGGGTGTTGGGCTGCAACACACACGAGGCCTTCTCGGTCCCTCGGTTAACCGTTGGAGCATCAAACGAAGTCCAAATGGTACGAAACTTGACAGGCGGTCTACCGGTAGTAAACCAAGGCCGCTTGGCAAGTCTCGGTCCAATCCGGAAATGTTTAACCCCCACACGCGAAAGAAAGGTAGAAAATACCACCGGAGGAGAACGGAGCGCCGGAATGCAAAACGGACAACGGGGAAAATGCTCGGATGCATGAGATGAACATGTATGCAAATGCAATGCACATGGTGACATGATATGAGATGCATTACAATGATAACAACACACGGAGACAAAAACCCGAACCCGAGAAAATAAAATAACTTAACGCCGGAAACGGCAAGAGTTGGATTACATATTGGGTAAATCATATCCGGGGTGTTACAACACTCCACCACTGCGAAAGGATCTCGTCCCGAGATCTAGGACTGAAAGAACGCTGGGTACTCAGAACGGAGGTGATCCTCGCGTTCCCAGGTAGCTTCACGATCGGAATGGTGTGACCACTTGACTTTGAGGAATTTGATTGACTTGTTGCGAGTCTTGCGTTCAGTCTCTTCAAGAATAGCAACGGGGTGCTCATAATAAGAGAGATCTTCTTGGAGCTCAATGTCTTCGAAGTTGACAGTGCGGTTAGGAGTCTTGAAGCACTTTCGTAGCTGAGAGACATGGAACACGTCATGCACATTTGCAAAGTTTGAAGGAAGCTCGAGTTGATAGGCGAGATTGCCTCTCTTGCTGACGATCTTGAAAGGTCCCACGTATCTGGGGGCAAGCTTCCCTTTGATACCGAAGCGACGAGTACCTTTCATAGGAGAGACGCGGAGGTAAACATGATCTCTGATCTCGAAGGCCAAATCACGGTGCTTACTATCATAGTAGCTCTTCGGCGGGATTGGCTGCTTTGAGGTTATCTCGAATGACTTTGCACATTTCCTCTGCCTCTGTGATTAAGTCATTACCGAGAAGCTGATGTTCACCGGTTTCAGACCAGTTGAGAGGGGTACGGCACTTCCTGCCATACAGAATTTCAAATGGGGCCTTGCCCGAACTTGCTTGAAAACTGTTGTTGTAGGAGAATTCAGCATAAGGAAGACAATCCTCCCACTTCATGCCGAAGGAGATCACACAAGCCCTGAGCATATCTTCAAGAATCTGGTTGACACGCTCGACTTGACCACTAGTTTGAGGATGGAAAGTTGTGCTGAAGCAGATGTTGGTGCCCATGGCCTTCTGAAAAGAATCCCAAAACTTGGAGGTAAAGATGCTGCCACGGTCTGAAGAGATCACCTGTGGAATACCGTGCAGCGAGACAATTCGAGAGGTATAGAGCTCCGCCAATTAAGCTGCAGTGATTGACTCTTTGATAGGTAGAAAGTGAGCCACTTTAGTGAGTTTGTCGATGACAACGAATATAGCATCATTGCCACGCTTGGACTTTGGAAACCCAGTCACGAAGTCCATCTTAATGTGGTCAAACTTCCATTCTGGAATGGCAAGAGGTTGGAGGAGACCAGCTGGCCTTTGGTGTTCTGCCTTCACTCTTCTGCAGACATCACATTCATTCACGAACTGAGCAATCTCGCGCTTCATTCGAGTCCAGCAATAAGCCTGCTTGAGGTCCTGATACATCTTCGTGCTCCCAGGGTGGATGGAGAGGAGAGAATTGTGAGCCTCATTCATGATCACTTTACGAAGGTCACCTTTGGGCACAACAATACGATCCTCGAAGAAAAGAGTATCCTTGTCATCAAGGCGGTAGCACTTGTACTTGGGTTGACTCTTGGCAATCCCAATCTTCACCTTCTTCACCATAGCATCAAGAGCTGGGCTTGGCGAATCTGGTCTTCCAAGGTAGGGGAGACTTGAAGGTTGGGAAGGAAACCTTGAGGAACAACTTGCAGATTAAGTTTGCGGAAAGCTTCACAAAGCTCGGGTTGATAAGCTTGAGAATTAGACTGTTGCAATAAGCCTTCCTGCTCAATGCGTGAGCAATCACATTGGCCTTGCCTGGAGTATACTCGATACTCGGATTATACTCTTGAATCATTTTGACCCATCGAGCCTGCCTGAGGTTGAGATTAGGCTGAGTGAAGATGTACTTGAGACTCTTGTGGTCAGTGAAGATGTCCACTTTTCTTCCCAATAAGAGATGTCTCCAAGTCAAAAGAGCATGCACAACTGCTGCCAACTCGAGGTCATGAGTGGGGTAGTTCTTCTCGTTGGGCTTCAACTGGCGAGAGGTATAAGCCACAACTTTCTTCTCTTGCATCAACACTACGCCAAGACCTTGGAGAGAGGCATCGCAAAAGACCTCGTACGGTTGGATTCATCAGGAGGAGTCAGAACTGGAGCAGTGACCAATTTCTCTTTCAAAGTGTTGAAAGCGATGTCACATTCCGGAGACCAAACGTACTTGATGTGCTTCTGGAGAAGATTTGACAGAGGCTTCGCGATCTTAGAAAAGTTTTCAACGAATCTTCGACAGTAGCTTGCGAGACCGAGGAAGCTATGAAGTTGCTTCACGTTCTGAGGTGGTTCCCAATTCACAATTGCAGACACCTTCTCAGCATTCACCGCAATGCCCTTCGCAGAGATGATATGCCCAAGATAAAGAACCTCATCGAGCCAAAATTCGCACTTGGAGAACTTGGCGTAGAACTGGTGTTCCTTGAGCTTATCTAGTACCAAACGCAAGTGCTTGGCATGATCTTCCTTGTTCTTCGAAAAGACCAGAATGTCGTCGAGATAGACCAAAACAAAGTCATTGGTGTAGGCGTTGAAGATGAAGTTCATCATGCGAGAGAAAGTCGGAGGAGCATTGACGAGGCCAAAAGACATGACAGTGTATTCATATGAACCATAGCTTGTCCTGAAGGCCGTCTTGGGAATATCTTGCTCACGGATTCGAATCTGATGATAACCCATACTGAGATCAAGCTTGGAGAATATTGGGCACCTTTGAGTTGTTCAAACAGCTCGTTGATGTTGGGAAGTGGGTATTTGTTCTTGATAGTCTTCTTGTTCAATGGACGGTAGTCAACACAAAGTCGGTCCGTTCCATCCTTCTTCTTCACAAAAAGAACACCACAACCCCACGGAGAAGAACTAGGTCGGATGAGGCCCATTCGTTCTTGAATATCAAGTTTCTTCTTCAGCTCCTTCAACTCTTCAGGTCCAAGCTTGTAAGGACGCTTGCACACTAGTTCCGTGCCAGGCTCAAGATCAATGACGAATTCAACTGGCCGGTGCGGAGGCATTCCTGGAAGCTCTTCTGGAAAGACGTCTTGATATTCGCACACTACTGGGATTTGTGAGATGGCATCCAGTTCACCCTTCTCATTGAGAGAAAACAAACGAATGGTATCATCACGAGCGGCAAAGACAATTACATCCTCAGGCGAATGAGTCAATTGAATCTGCCTGGCTGCACAATCAAGATGCGCCTTGTGCTTAGAAAGGCAATCCATTCCGAGAATAAGATCAATGTCCGAGTCACCAAGAACATTTGGAGAAGACAAGAACTTATAGTCACCCAAAGTGATTGTAACATCTGGAACGCATACTCGAGATGTCATTTGACGGGCCGGAGAGACAATAGCCAACGATTTCGACAACACTTGAGTAACAAAATCATGCTTAGATGCAAAAGGTCTCGAGATGAAACAATGCGATGCACCAGTGTCAAAAAGAACTCTTGTAGGAATATCGTTAACAGGAAGGTTACCCATGATGACATCTGACGAGTCCTCTGCCTGAGCTACATTCACCATGTTAACCTTGGTGTACTTGGGGTTATGCTTGACCACAGCTGTACTTGCCAATCTCACAGGAGGAGGAGGAGGGAGACGCCTCTGATTGAAGCATTTGTTGGCATAGTGACCCTTCTGTTGGCACTTGTTGCACGTGACCTCTGAAAGCGGACGGTGATACAGAGCACTCGATCTTGGACCTTGAGACGAAGTCTTGTTCTGAAAGCCAGGGTTGGGTGGGTGGGAAGATCCACTACCACCTTTGCTCTTCTGATACGGCTGACGGAACAGAGGAGGAGGAAGCCAATACTTCTGCTGCTTGGCCACTTGAAAAGAGGAGGAAGGAGTAGCATCTTTGACTCGCTTCTTGGAAGCATCACACCCCAGTTGAGCAGCCTCTTGCTTCAATGCCATGTTGTAGAACTCATCATACCTCAAGGGCTCAAAGAGAACAAGAGCTAGCTGGATTTCTTCTCTGAGACCGCCCCTGAACTGGTATATCATGCTCTTCTCATCAGGGACGTCCTGCTTAGCAAAGCGGGCGAGCTTCTGAAACAACTTTTTGTAGTCATAGACAGACAAAGAGCCTTGCTTCAGGTTGCGGAATTCCTCACGCTTGCTTTCAACCACGCTCTGAGGAATATGATGAGCTTTGAAATCTTGACGGAATTCATCCCAGGTTATCACACAGCCTCCTCTGGAATCCTTGTACTGCTGGAACCACTCTGCAGCTTGGTCTTTGAGTTGGAAGGAAGCAAACTTGACAAAGTCCTCAGGCCTGACGTTACTGCACTCGAAATACTTGCACAGATCCACAAGCCAATCGTCAGCATCAGTTGCCTCAACACAATTGCTGAAAGTCTTTGGCTAATTTGCAAGGAACTGGTTGAGTGTAGCAAAGTGATTCTGATTGTTGCCTTGGTTCCCTTGGTTCGCTTGGTTGCGCTCTTGAAGAATTTGCATGATCAACTGCGTGTTTGCATCGGTTGCGGCCATCACAGCTTGTCATGCCTCTAGAGGAGGTGGAGGTGGTGGCGGATCCTGATTCTGATTCTGATTACTGCTCTTAGCGGGAGCCATCCTGAAGAGGGTGACACCCACTAGCACATTGATAGACAAATATTGACGCTGAATCCAACGGAATGAAAATTGCAACATATAGTCTTCACATCCAAACAAAATGAACGAATGCATTCCAATTGAAATGGTCACATATCCATAAATTGAGAAGCCACTAGAATTTAGGTAGAGGAATAAATCAACAAGGTATGGATCAAGATGAATACTCAGTAAGAAATCCCAATCTCAAACCAAATATCCATGGAAGAAGAACTAGAGCTACAAGAATTCCCACCTATGAAACTCCCGAACCTTTCCGGTTATGCAATCAGGTGTTGGGGATACAGTGGAAGCATAATATCTCACCCAAATCTAGCAAATCCTACATCCAGCTGTATCCATCCTTCAACACATAACCGAGAAAAACTTCGGAAACCATCTACCACAACCTTCGAAAAGCATCCGTTATACAAGTTATGGCAATACTCCCGAACTCCCGCCCCAGTACTGGGTGGCGTCGAGGTTATCTCACCAATGAACTGCATAAAAGAGATTTTCGATGTCGGCGTACTAAACTCAGGTATTCCAGAACTGCAACGATAAAATTGTGACGACAACACCTCAGAGCTCAACTCCCCGGGACACTGCCACAACCCCTAAAGACAGGAGGCACCAAGAACAATGTTCTCGTCACAAAACCATCAGAACGATTCCAAGATACCCGGGTGATCCTAAAAATTTTTTTTTGCAAAATTTGAGAAGAGAAGAGTCAAAACTCTACGTCAGGATGCCTTACCAGAGCGATGAGGAGACTGGGAAGTAAAAGAATTCCTAAACTCTCCAATATATAATTCCTAAATGACTCAAAACATTTTTCTAGACTCAACAACGGCTGCTAAAAACGATCAAGCAGTGGGGGCTCCTAAGGTCGGGGAAGGCTCTGATTACCAACTTGTAATGCCCTTGATGCGGCTATATCTCCTACGTGTCGAGGCACGACTTAGAGGCATAACCGCATTGAAAGCAATGTCGCAAGTTAGGTAATCTTCACAACATCCCATGTAATATATAGATAATAAAAGGGGAGATACATAGTTGGCTTACACTCGCCACGTAAATCAAAGTACATAAATAGCATTACATCATTCAAACACTCATGGCCCGACTACGGCGCCAAAATAAAAGTGTCGGGGGTTGCTGATCCCACGTACACCTATGGGGATCGGCGGACCGAGCCCCTTTCGGTTCAGCAGGGGGGCGTGGATGCACAAAGAGCAGATCGAGGCGAACGCACGAGCGACGTGGTCGGTTTACCCAGGTTCGGGCCGCACGGATGCGTAAAACCCTACTCCTGCTTTGGTGGTTGTATTGAGTTCTTGCTCGGGAGCGATGAGTGCTACAGTACACTCAAGCAGCTGGCGAGACCGAGCGTGAGAATGGCCGTCCCCCTCCTCTCTATTGCGCATGGGCCTCCTTTTATATGTCTAAGGGGTCACCGACAGGTGGCAACAGAGGTGGGGGTAAAAATGTAAAAGAGGTGGTAGTTGGCTCCACCGCCTACAACAGTCGTATCATACCTAACCCTGACGGCAGGGGACAAGGGCATTAAATGCCTGTCTGTGTCACCTAGACGGTACAGAGAGGGACCGCTAGGAACGCCACCGTTTGCCACGATGGCTATCTTGTCAGCGCTTGCTTGCTACCGCATGCCCCCGGCTGCCCAGCCTCCTGCCACGTACGCCAGGAGCGGTCCCAGAGCGACACGTTGGTGGGTGAGCTCGAGCGCGGTCTGCGGAGTAGTAGCTTGCCGCGGCAAGCGCCTTGCCGCGGATGTTGCCTTGTCGCGTCCGGGAGCTTGTCGCTCACCGGGTCTTGTCGGGACGCGCAGTGCGCCGCAGCGAGCTTCTTGAGATGCTTTGGTTGTCTTCCCGGCAAGCTCCTCTTGCCGGGGCCTCGTCTCCTTCCCGGCAAGCTCCTCTTGCCGGCGTCTTGTCTCCTTCCCGGCAAGCTCCTCTTGCCGGGGCCTTGTTTTGCTCTTGGATACTTTGTTCTTGAATGGCCCCAAAGGAACCATGGAGGGTCTTGGCGGTCGCCCGGCAAGCCTTGCCGCGGGTCGGTGCGACTGCCCGTGCACAAGTTCGGGATACTAAGGTACCCCTACTTTAGTACACCGACAGGAGCCCCCGGGCCTGGGCCATACACGGTGCCGAGCGCTGTTGGGCCAGGCCCAAAACAGTGCACAGGCACGCGCGGCCTAGGTCACGCCATAAATCACTCCGCATCCACCGCGCCCTCCCCGCACGGCACGCGTCAAACGCGGCATCGTGGGACAGATCGTGGGCGGTTTTCGAGGTGCCCACTCCCCATGATCACGGGGTGGGGAGAGGCCGCCCCATCCGTCACCTCGGTTCTGCACGCCTGCCACGGGCTCCCATGCACTTGGGGTCGCGGACGGCTGAGGCGGGAAACGGGGCCGTCGTGGGTCGAGGCAGCGGGTCGGCCCCAGCTCCCTGCCTTCCCGCGTCTTGATTCGCTGAGCGGGGCGGCCGAGCCCCCACCTCGCTCCTTTATAAAGAGCGGGAGGGGAGGACGGAAGCCCGCATTCTCTCATCTTCTCCTTCCTTCAGCTCCTGCTCCCCTTTCTCTCATTCGCCATGGAGAAAGGGAACCCTAGTCCTTCATCGGTGGCGGCGAGGGTTGCCGCCAGACAGCGCATCCCTCCCTCTCCCGCACTCGTGGTGGCGGAGCCAGCTGTAAGGGGAAGAGGGAGGGGGCGAGGTCGTGGACGAGGTCGAGGACGAGGCCGCGGCGCTCCGAGAAGAGGTGGACGGGGCGGCGCGCCGGCTTCGCCTCCGCTGGCGGCTCCTCTTCCCACGGGGGTCCATGTTGGGGACGACCCCTGCGAGTTCTTCGTCAGGCTGCGCCGGGCGCCTCGTCGTCGACTCCGACTCCCAGCTCCATTTGCGGGCGCGATGGAGTTGGACCCGCCCGAGACACTAAGACTACACATGAGGGGCTGTGGGATTAGCGGCACGCGAGTCCGCGTTGAAGTCCCAGCCCCCGGTGTGATGTATCTTGGTCGAGGGTGGAAGACATTCGCCCGTATCCACAGCTTGACGGCGGGGCTCACCCTCCATTTTGAGTTGATGGAGGGTGATCTCCTCTCCGTCAAGGTCTTTGGGTGCTTCGGCACTCGGGCGAAGTGCTGCGTGGACAGCTCCTCCGATAGCGAAGGCCCCTCCTCGAGCGAGAGTGACGAGGAGGGGAGCGACAGAGACGACGGGGGTAGCGGGCGGCAGGATGACGGGTCCGACTAGGTGTCGGGCGCCGCTCCGTGCGGCACCGGCGACCCCATCATCCGTGTCGCCGGCTCCTTGAACTCCCCGGGGTCGTCTCCTTGGGCGGCTGGCGTAGGGAGGCTGCGGAAGAGGAAGAGGGCTGGCGGCAAGGCCGTCAAGCCGGAGTACGAGGGCGTGGTGCCCTCAACAGTGTGCTGACGTCCTGCCGCCTCGTCTTCGAGCCCCGCTTCCGGCGCCGCCATCACCGTCCAGCCTTGACGGCCCCCGGGATGTTCTCTTGGTGTCTTCTGGCTCTCGTAGCTCGCCTAGGCGCCCCTTTTGCCCTTCTCGCCTCCTTGACCTACCTCCTGAAGAGAGGGACAAGAAAAGGATTACGGGCATCTTATCTTTTTAATTTGTAAGCCTTCAGGCCTTAGTTGCATTTAAAACTTGTAATTCTCTCTTTCATGTTTTTCATCCTCTATGGACTGTACCTGCGTGGAATGTTTTTTAATGAAAAGGGGATGTTTGCCGGGTCATTTGTCTCGCGGGTAGAACCCACGTCAAGGAGCAAATCCTTGGTATCTTTCAGATAGACACTCCTTCCCCGGCAACAGGCCCTGTCGTCTTCCCACGTCGCTCGACCTTTCTCACGCTTTTGATGGAGGCAGGGACGAGGCAGGTGCGGCCCCTCGTTTCATCCTTTTGCTGCCGCGACTACGACCAAAACTTGGCCCCAGGAACGAGCCCCAGGGCCTAGAGCTAAGGGAGCACGGTAGTTTTCGGGAAGAAACGAGGTTTCGTATTCCCCAGTCCATAAGAGAATGCATGAAGAGGGATCAAAGACTTATCTGATATTGCAGCCCCCGGCAACTCTGGCTTGTCGTGGGTGAACCTTGGCACTTGCAGCCCCCGGCAACACTGGCTTGCCAGGGTCCAGATGCCGGCATGTCCTTCTTCTCCTTTTCGTCCCCAGGCGGTCCGGCAAGGATATGCGAGCCCTGCGAACCAAAGGAAACGAAAGAAAGGCAAAGGGACGCACACTCGACCTCTAAGTTAGGGGTTAGCCGCTGTTAAGCACTATCAACCCTAACCAAGGACCCGACTCGACCTAGCATGCATGCTATAACTCTGGGCGCCAGCGCTTCATTTACTTGTGCTCAGGGTCTGCGCCTGGCTTTGTACAAAGGATTACATGCAACAGCGGCAAGACTTGTACAAAAGGGTGGTTGCCGGACAGGGTCCGACAACCGCGCCTTACGAGTAAAACTTACGAAGATGCTCGATATTCCAGGAGTTGCTCACTGGTACGCCATCTTCGGCCTCCAGGCGGACAGCGCCAGGCCTGGTGACTCATTTCACCCGGTAAGGGCCTTCCCACTTTGGCGTCAACTTGTTGGAATTCTTGGCGGACTGAACACGCCGAAGAACAAGGTCGCCTTCCTAGAGACTTTTGGTGTTAACTTTGCGGCTATGATAGCGGCGCAAAGCTTGCTGGTAGTGAGAGGCTCGCGCAGCAGCCTGAAGACGATCTTCCTCAAGGAGCAGCGCGTCATCTTGCCGCAGCTGCTCTTGCTCAAGCTCATCATAAGCGAGCACTCGAGGTGACCCGTATACGAGTTCCGTGGGGATAACTGCCTCCGCTCCATAGACTAGAGCGAAGGGTGTCTGGCCAGTGGCTCGATTTGGCGTCGTCCTGATCGACCAAAGAACCACCGGCACCTCCTCGATCCAGTTGTGTCCGCACTTGTGCAGCCTGTCAAAAGTCCTGGTCTTGAGCCCGCGCAGCACTTCAGCATTTGCCCTCTCCGCTTGGCCGTTGCTTCTCGGGTGAGCAACAGAAGCGAAGCAGACCTTGGCGCCAAGATCTTGGACGTACTGCATGAAGGTGCGGCTCGTAAATTGTGTACCGTTGTCGGTGATTATCCTGTTGGGGATTCCGAAACGGCGGACAATCGACCTGAAGAACTTGACTGCTAACTTTGCTGTCACCTTCCTCACTGGTTCCACTTCCGGCAACTTTGTGAACTTGTCGATTGCGACGTACAAGTATTCAAAGCCCCCGACAGCTCGGGGAAAGGGGCCGAGGATATCGAGCCCCCAGACCGAGAATGGCCAGGATAAAGGGATCGTCTGGAGAGCTTGAGCTGGCTGGTGTATCTGCTTGGAATGGAACTGGCACGCTTCACACTTGGTTACTTGTGCAGTTGCATCCTGGAGGGCTGTCGCGCCAATGTGGTGACCACATATGCCTCCATGTATCTCTGCCAACAGCTTCTGTCCATCTTCCCGAGGAATACACTTCAATTTCACACCGTTGAGTCTTCTTCTGCATAGTGTGTTGTCGACAAACTGGTACATACTAGACTGCCGAGCTACTCTTTCCACTTCTTCTGGTTCCTCGGGAAGCTCTCCTGTCTGAAGGAAACGGACAATTTGCTGCGCCCATGTTGGAGCCTGTGGCTCGACAACAAGGACTAAAGGCACATCTGCTGCTGCGGGAACGTCCGCTTCTACGGCAAGAGCCCGTGGCTCTGCCGGAGCTTGACGTTCCCCGGCAAGCTTGCCGGAGCAAAACTTGTCGGGAGAATCTGCTTCAACGGAACAAACCCTGGGGCTTGCCGGAGCAGACTGCTCCTCAGCATTCTTGGCGTCGATCTTGGGGACCTTCTTGGCGGCGGCTTCGGGAAGCTCGGCTGGAAGATAGTCACCAGAAATCAACTTCCTCTTCTTGCTCTCGCCAGTTGATGGTGTTACAGACGGCTGAGTCAGCTTGAGCACAAAAATCCCTGGTTCCACAGGTAATTTAAGTGCAGCGCACTTTGACAGGCCATCGGCAATGTCGTTCTCAGCTCTTGGAACATGTTCCATTTGCAGGCCGTCAAAGCGCTCTTCTAGCTTCGTCACTTCATCAACGTAAGCTTCCATCAATGGACTCTAGTAAACCTTGTTCACTTGGCGGACGACAAGCTGCGAGTCACCCCTGACAATGAGCTTCTTAATCCCAAGTTCTGCCGCGATCCTGAGACCGGCAAGCAAGCATTCATACTCTTCAGTATTGTTTGTCGCTTGCTCCTTGGGAAAGTGCATCTGGACTATGTACTTGAGGTGCTCTCCGGTGGGTGCGACAAGCAGTACACCAGCACTGGCGCCTTGCAGCGAGAAGGCACCGTCAAAGTACATGAGCCACTCTTTGCTTGCTTCCTTGGCGGGGATGCTCGTCTCCGGAATTTCTTCATCTGGAGTTGGCGTCCATTTTGCTATGAACTCTCCCAATGCTCTGCTCTGGATTGTTGATGTACTCTCAAACTTGAGGCCAAAGCTTGACAGTTCCAGTGCCCACTCGACAATCCTGCCTGTTGCTTCTGGATTTTGCAATATCCTCTTCAGCGGAAAGCGAGTGACAACTGTGATCTCATGTGCTTGGAAGTAATGGCGCAGCTTTCTCGAGGCCATGAGAAGGCCGAAAAGCAACTTCTGCACACCAGAGTACCTTGACCTAGCCCCCTGCAAAAGGGAACTGACAAAGTAAACTGGGCGCTGCACCGTCTTCTTCTGTATCTCCTCTTGCATCTGCGCAGACCCTTGCTTGTCAGGACCAGAGCTTGTCGGGGAAGCCCCCTGCTTGTCGCTGGATGTGCTTGCCGCGGTCGCTGGCTCGTCATCTGCCTCCCTCTCCGCTACTAACGCAGCACTAACCACTTGATTGGTTGCCGCTATGTACAGCAGCAACTTCTCTTGTGGTTTAGGTGCGACAAGTGTTGGAGTGGAGGACAGGTATCTCTTCAAGTCCTGCAGCGCAGCCTCCGCTTCCGGAGTCCATTTCATTGGACCTGCCTTTTTCAGAATTTTGAAAAACGGCAGGGCGCGCTCAGCAGACCGAGAGATAAACCTACTGAGAGCAGTCATGCAGCCGGCAAGCTTCCGTACATCCTTGACGCGCTTTGGTGCTTCGATCTGCTCAATGGCCTTGATCTTGTCGGGATTAGCTTCGATTCCCCGCTGAGACACAAAGAACCCGAGAAGTTTGCCGGAAGGGACTCCAAACACACACTTCTCGGGGTTGAGCTTGAGGTTGACCTTGCGCAGATTTGCAAAAGTCTCTTCTAAGTCTTGGATCAGAGTTGCCCTGTCTTTGCTTTTGACCACTATATCATCCATGTAAGCTTCTACATTTCTGTGTATCTGTGGCTTCAAAGCGATATGGACTACTCTGGCAAATGTTGAACCAGCATTCTTTAATCCGAAAGGCATCCGTACGAAACAGTACGTGCCACATGGAGTAATGAATGCGGTTTTCTCCTCATCCACTTCTGCCATGAAGATCTGATGGTATCCTGAATATCCGTCAAGAAATGAAAGCAACTCACATCCGGCTGTGGAGTCAACAATTTGGTCAATGCGCGGCAAGGGAAATGGATCTTTGGGACAAGCTTTATTAACATCAGTAAAGTCAATACAAAGCCTCCATTTCCCATTCGCCTTGCGCACTACAACCGGATTGGCCAACCACGTGGGATGGAGCACCCCTCTGACAAGGCCTGCTGCTTCCAATTTCTTGATTTCTTCTGCTATGAATTCTTGGCACTCCACCGTCTGTTTCCTGACCTTCTGCTTGACGGGCCGCGCATGAGGACAAACGGCAAGATGGTGCTCAATTACCTTCCTGGGAACACCGGGGATGTTAGACGGTTGCCATGCAAACACGTCGACATTCGCCCGCGGGAAAGTAACGAGCGCGCTTTCCTATTTAGGGTCAAGCGTGGCACTGATGGTGAAGGTACCACCAGTGCTGTCCTCCTTGGCGGACACCTTCTTGGTAAGTGGCGGAGCTGCCATCGTCTTCTTACTCTTGCCGGTGGAGCTCGATGGTGCGTCCTCGATGGCAGCGCAGCACTCCAAAGAGGCGCGCTTGCCGGAGTACGCATCAGAGCTCTTGCCGGACTTGGTCTTCTTCTTCCCCCCGGGAGCTTCAGCGGCAAGTGTCTTGCGGTCTGTCGCGGCAGCTGCTTCCCGGTAGATCTTGTCGGCGCAAATAAGGGCATCCTTCTTGTCGCCAGGGACAGAGATGACGCTTATCGGGCCTGGCATCTTGAGCATGTTGTATGCATAGTGAGAGGCTGCCATGAACTTGGCGAGCGCTGGACGGTCAAGTATCCCATTGTAAGGCAATGGGAAAACAGCAACGTCAAAAGTGACCCTCTCCGTTCTGAAATTCAGCTCGCTGCCAAATGTCACCGGCAACGTGACCTTCCCTTTCGGCTTGCTCCTTCCCGGGTTAATTCCTTGGAATGTACTGGTCTCTTCGAGCTCGCTGTCCGGGATCTGGAGTTTCTGGAGCACAGCGGAGGAGATCAGATTTAAGCCGGCCCCGCCGTCAACTAGCATCTTGGTGACCTTGAGGTTGTGGATTGTTGGCGAAACCAACAATGGCAAGCACCCGACCGCAGTTGTGCGATCAGGGTGGTCCTCAATGTCAAAGGCGATAGGCGTGTTGGACCACTTCAGAAGCTTGCATGATTCGACAGGTGGCTCTGCCGCATTAACTTCCCGGAGCCACTGTTTGAGTTGGCGGTGGGAAGTATGCAGAGAAGCACCACCGTCAACACACAAGACTTCTGTAGCCTTCTGAAACTCCTGCTCACTGTTCTCAACATCATCCATGTCTTCGTCGTCGTCTTCGTCATCATCCTTGTCGCGGCCGCGGGGAGGTCTGTCTCCTTGCCGCTGCTTGATCTTGTCGCGGCGTCCTCCCTGGCCAATGCGCTTCTTGGAGGCCTCTCCACCGCCTCCTTGAGCTCTCTCCTTGTCGCGCCGCTCGTACTCAGCTTTTTGTTGCTGGACAAGCTGCTCGACCTTCCTGCAGCTCTGGAGATCGTGGCCCTTGGTGCGGTGGATCTTGTAGTACTGCTTGTCGGAGCTGCCCTGCTTGTCGGCGGCCGCCACAGCTTGGCAGTTGGTGCATGCGGCAACCTCCTTGCCGGAGCTACCAACTTTGGCTTGCTTGGCGGCGCCGTCATCGCCGGACTGCTCGACGACTAGCACCTCTTTGCCCTTCCTCCTATTGTGCCTCCGGTTCTTCTTTGCCGGGGCGGCATCCTCACTGTCTGATCCCCCTGTTCCAGTAGTCTCTCCGGGGAGTTTCCTCCCTTCCTCAGCATGTGCGCACTTGTCGGCCAGGGCGTATAGCTCACTGACGTCTCTGATCCTGCTCATCGCCATCTCCTCCCGCATCCTGCGATTACGCACGTTCTGATGGAACGTGCTGATAACCGCGGCAGGGTGGATGTCCGGGATGTTGCGCTGCACGTGGCTGAATCTCTGGATATACTTGCGCAGGGGCTCTCCTTCCTTCTAGGCAAGCAGGTGGAGGTCACTCTCTTGGCCATGTGGTTTGTGGCCGCCTGTAAAGGCGCCGACAAACTGATGGCACAAGTCCGCCCAAGAGGATACGGAGTTGTCCGGCAAGTGCATGAGCCAGGATCTGACTTCGGGCTTGAGCACGAGCGGGAAGTAGTTGGCAAGGACCTTGTCGTCTCGCCCCCCGGCAGCTTGCACCGCAATGGTGTAGATGCTGAGGAACTCCGACGGCTGCGACTTGCCGTCGTACTTCTCCGGCACGTCTGGCTTGAAATGTTTCTGGCTGGGCCACTGGACTTGCCGTAGCTCACGGGTAAACGCAGGGCAACCTGCCGCGTACGGCAAGTCGCCTGGTTCTCCGGGTGCATGCATGTCAACAGAGGGCCCAGCGTGCAGGTCTGATTGACGCCGCGCTTCTCTTCGGCGCTCGATGCGTGTTCGAGCGTCTTCCTGCTGTCTCTCAAGAAGAACTTGGCGCTGACGACGCGGTGGAGTAGCTGTCGAGGTGGATCCGGCGAGTCGGCGATCTTGGCCTTCGGGGCAGAGAGTGCACAGTGGTTGCACCTTCGCCGGTCTTGTCGCCACCGGCTCGCGCCTGGCTGACTTGCCGCGACAGCGATGCGCTTGGCTGCCGTGGGTTGTCACCGTTGGCGAAGCCGATGAGGCTCTGGATAGTGGCCCTCTAGTCATCGATCTTCTCTGGCGCTGGAGGGTAGTTTAGGATCAGCTGGGCACGTGCCAACGCTTCCGCCAGAGTGGTGGGCGGCGGCAGCGAACGGTGCGAGGAGCGAGATATGCTCGGACTTCTAACTGCGTTAGAAGGAGCAACATCTCGTCCAAGCGACCGCGCCACGCTCGCGCCAGCATGTTGGCGTGCATGCTGGTCCTGAGCACTCCGGGATCCGCTAGCTTGATCTTGGCCCAGCAGACGTATGGTACCGTGCGTACCATGACGCTGCTGGTCCCGCGCCTCCTGGGACGGGCGCGGTGCATGTACGGACGCCGAGGTCTTGGAGTGCGCGCGGCCGTTGTGGGAGGCGACCGCGCCACCGACGTGCAGTGCAGCCTTGTCCTTGGACCCGGCAGCACCACGAGTCCCCCCGTCGTCGCCCGCTCTTCCGTCGGCGCCTACCCCACCAGCCGTTCGCTCTGGCGATGGTGGGATCGGCGCAGACGGAGCGGCTACCTCCGAAGCCTACTTCTTCGGCGGCATGTTGATGAAGAGGATGAAGATTTGGCTCGTGCGAACGCCGGATCAGGTTCGCACAACCTCGACCCTCCCCCTACCTGGCGCGCCAAAGATGTCCGGGGTTGCTGATCCCACGTACACCTATGGGGATCGGCGGACCGAGCCCCTTTCGGTTCGGCAAGGGGCGGTGGATGCACAAAGAGCAGATCGAGGCGAACGCACGAGCGACGCGGTCGGTTTACCCAGGTTCGGGCCGCACGGATGCGTAAAACCCTACTCCTGCTTTGGTGGTTGTATTGAGTTCTTGCTCGGGAGCGATGAGTGCTACAGTACACTCAAGCAGCTGGCGAGACCGAGCGTGAGAATGGCCGTCCCCTCCTCCTCTCTGTTGCGCATGGGCCTCCTTTTATATGTCTAAGGGGTCACCGACAGGTGGCAACAGAGGTGGGGGTAAAAATGTAAAAGAGGTGGTAGTTGGCTCCACCGCCTACAACAGTCGTATCATACCTAACCCTGACGGCAGGGGACAAGGGCATTAAAGGCCTGTCTGTGTCACCTAGACGATACAGAGAGGGACCGCTAGGAACGCCACCATTTGCCACGATGGCTATCTTGTCAGCGCTTGCTTGCCACCGCATGCCCCCGGCTGCCCAGCCTCCCGCCACGTACGCCAGGAGCGGTCCCAGAGCGACACGTTGGTGGGTGAGCTGGAGCGCGGGCTGCGGAGTAGTAGCTTGCTGCGACAAGCGCCTTGCTGCGGATGTTGCCTTGTCGCGTCCGGGAGCTTGTCGCTCATCGGGTTTTGTCGGGACGCGCAGTGCGCCGCAGCGAGCTTCTTGAGATGCTTTGGTTGTCTTCCCGGCAAGCTCCTCTTGCCGGGGTCTCGTCTCCTTCCCGGCAAGCTCCTCTTGCCAGGGCCTCGTCTCCTTCCCGGCAAGCTCCTCTTGCCGGGGTCTTGTCTCCTTCCCGGCAAGCTCCTCTTGCTGGGGCCTTGTTTTGCTCTTGGATACTTTGTTCTTGAATGGCCCCAAAGGAACCACGGAGGGTCTTGGCGGTCGCCCGGCAAGCCTTGCCGCGGGTCGCTGCGACTGCCCGTGCACAAGTTCGGGATACTAAGGTACCCCTACTTTAGTACACCGACAAAAAGATCAACCCAACATGCGACACGGTCCCGATCGCCCCAACTGGGCACCACTACTGATCATCAGGGAAAGACACATAGTAACGGCGTGAGTCCTCGTCGAACTCCCACTTGAGCTCAAGCGCGTCATCTGGAACGGAGTCGTCAGGCCCTGCATCTGGTTTGGAAGTAATCTGTGAGCTACAGGGACTCAGCAATCTCGCACCCTCGCGATCAAGACTATTTAAGCTTATAGGTAAGGCAAGGTAAATATGTGGAGCTGCAGCAAGCGACTAGCATATATGGTGGCTAACCTGTTCGCAAAAGAGAGCGAGAAGAGAAAGGCAAGGCGCGAACGAGTAACTAGAGAACAACCTGCGACAAGCATTACTCCAACACCGTGTTCACTTCCCAGACTCCGCCGAGAAGAGACCATCACGGTAACTCACACAGTTGATTCATTTTAATTAAGTTAAGGTTCAAGTTATCTACACCGGACATTAACAAATTTCCATCTGCCCATAACCGCGGGCACGGCTTTCGAAAGTTCAAATCCCTGCAGGGGAGTCCCAACTTAGCCCATGACAAGCTCTCACGGTCAACGAAGGAATATACCTTCTTCCGAGACATTCCGATCAGACTCGATATCCCGGTTCTACAAGACACTTCGACAAGTTAAAACAAATCCAGCAACACCGCCCGAATGTGCCGACAAATCCCGATAGGAGCTGCACATATCTCTTTCTCAGGGCACAATCGGATAAGCAATCCGTACAACTAAAACCAGCCCTCGAGTTTCCCCGAGGTGGTGCTGCAAGGGGCTCTAGGTTGGACCAACACTCAGAGGAGCACTGGCCCGGGGGGGTTTAAATAAGATGACCCTCGGGCTCCGAAAACCCAAGGGAAAAGAGGCTAGGTGGCAAATGGTAAAACCAAGGTTGGGCATTGCTGGAAAAGCTTTAATCAAGGCGAACTATCAAGGGGTTCCCATTATAACCCAACCGCGTAAGGAACGCAAAATCCAGGAAGATAACACCGATATGACGGAAACTAGGGCGGCAAGAGTGGAACAAAACACTAGGTGAGAGGCCGAGCCTTCCACCCTTTACCAAGTATATAGATGCATTAAGATAACAAGATAATATAATGATATCCCAACAAGTAAAATAAAGTTCCAACAAGGAACGGTCTCCAATCTTCACCTGCAACTAGCAGCGCTATAAGAGGGGCTGAGCAAAGCGGTAACATAGCCAATCAACGGTTTGCTAGGACATGGTGGGTTAGAGGTTTGACATGGCAATTTGGGAGGCATGATAAGCAAGTGGTAGGCATCGTAGCATATGCATAGCAAAAAAGCGAGCATCTAGCAAAGCAAAGATAGTAGTGATTTCGAGGGTATGATCATCTTGCGTGCACAGTTGTCAGAGTTGACTGGATCCTCCAAAGCAAACTCAACGGGCTCCTCGTTAGCGAAGTCATCTCCCGGCTCTACCCAAAAAAGACAAACAAGCAACAAGGACACAATCAACCACGTGCAAAGCTCAAACAACATGATGCAAACATGGTATGCTATGCGGGATGCGATATGTGATGCATATGCCAGATTTCACAAGGAATGAATGAACCTGGCCTCAACTTGGAAATCCAAGTGTGCCACTGGAAAGGTGAGATGATTTCGCTTGAAAACGATATAAAGAACGCCGGAATCGGAGTCATGGTTTGGAAATGGCAAGCAATTCAAATATGACAACGGTCTGCGATATACAGCAAGTAGCCATCTAAATGCAACAAGATGAGCGTGCTACAGCACTCAAACATGGCAACAAAATACATGGCAGGGATCCATTCATGATGCTTAACAAAAGATGAACACTGAGCTACGCCCAATTCATCCAATAACAGGTTCAAACAAGCATGGAAAAAATGCATTTAGTAAACAGATTTCAGCCTTAGTGAAATTAACACTTGTCTAGAATTTCAGATCAGGTAGCACACTTTGGAGCATGAAAACTATATGCTATAGGGCCTGATCATGGCAAAGTAAAGCATAGCACGAAGCTACTCAAAGAGCTTAACAAAAGTCCCTTAGTGACCTTGAGCCAAAAGGGATCATAAAATACATTTGCAAGCATGTGAACATGGCAAAAGCATAATCAGATCTACTTAGTGAAAAACTGGAGCATGCAAAATCAGATATCAAGTAGGCATGTTTACGAGCTCGATGCACTCACTACAGAGCAAGTCGTGACAATCTAAACATACACCCATCAAGAATAAACATTATACAAGCTAGACATGGCAAGAACAATAACATAGCATGTACGGATCAACTACAACATCCCCGGCAAAATCGCTAACAAGTAGACAATCTGCCCAGATTCACGAAATAGCAAAAGTAGCACTCAATTGACTCAAGCTAGGGTGCTCCATAATTGCAAACAAAGACATGGATGGATAGAGCACTACAAGATTAACAAATCATCCTTACTAATCATCCTCAAAAGAGGCACGGATCACTAGGAAACAACATGAACATATGGCATATTGAAATAAACAGATCTAGGACTTAGTGACATTACTAAGTCCCAGAAATCAGCCTGAACGAATGCACCACTTTGCAAGCTTGTGTTAGTCACCACACACATCACAAAAATACAAGGGTTGCACCTCTGGAAAGATGGAAAAGCATATAACAAAACATATGTAGACCTCAGGGGAATATCATGCACACATTAATCATGTAAAAAATGACAAATATCTAATTGGAGCAGCAGATCTGACAATTATCTCAAATAGCACTCTTCCAACAGCATTTCGGGCATCAAGATGAACTCAAATGAAAATGATGCAATGAGATGAAATGATGTTCTATCTGAGGCGAACATTTTGATATGCTATATGCCCAAAACGGAGCTATGGATGCGGAGTTATGATGTGACGAACATAGCAAAATAATTAGGGTTTCGGGGCAAAAAGTCAACCCCGAGATTTCGGATCTCAGATCCAGATCGGGATCTCGTCGGAGTTACTGTTCATGCACAGAAGGCGAGGACACCGGGGAACTTGGAGCTCGCCGGAGACGAAGGAGACCAGCCGGAGAGGAACTTGGGGGGCGCCGGTGATGGCCGCGGCAGCGAGGGCGGCGGCCGGAGGCGACTCGCGGCGCGCTGGCCGGCGAGTGCGGGGGAGAGGCGAAGAGGCGGCGCCGGGTGGAAGGAGGAAGCCGGCGCGGGCGGCGGCGCGGCTGGGCCTCGCGGGGGCCCAGCTCGGGCTCGGCGGGCCGGCGATGTGGGGCGTGGGCACGGGTGTATCAGGCGGCGACATGTGGCGGCGGCGGGGTGGAAATGGACATGTCCGGGTGAACGAAAAAATGTCCGCCGGCGCGTGGAGACGAGGGGAACTCGGGTTTGCGCGAGGATTTCGGGGAAGGACCTATTTATAGGCACAGAGGGAGCTAGGAGTGTCCAAATGAGGTGCGGTTTTCGGCCACGCGATCGTGATCGAACGCTCTAGATGATGGAGAGGGTTTTGGTAGGTTTGGGACAAAATGGAGGGGTGTTGGGCTGCAACACACACGAGGCCTTCTCGGTCCCTCGGTTAACCGTTGGAACATCAAACGAAGTCCAAATGGTACGAAACTTGACAGTCGGTCTACCAGTAGTAAACCAAGGCCTCTTGTCAAGTCTCGGTCCAATCCAGAAATGTTTAACCCCCAGACACGAAAGAAAGGTAGAAAAGACCACCGGAGGAGAACGGAGCGCTGGAATGCAAAACGGACAACGGGGAAAATGCTCGGATGCATGAGACGAACACGTATGCAAATGCAATGCACATGATGACATGATATGAGATGCATGACAACGATAACAACACACGGAGACAAAAACCCGAAGCCGAGAAAATAAAATAACTTAACGCCGGAAACGGCAAGAGTTGGATTACCTATTGGGTAAATCATATCCGGGGTGTTACATGCATATGATTATACTTGTACGGCTTCGTTCCTTGTTCGTGTATTATGCCACAATATGCACCATATTGACTTAAGAGATTTGCAAGCTGGGTTGCCTGGCTCCTGTGCTTACCCCTACGTTCCCGATTGTTCGGCTAGGGAGTAAAGGGAGCACCTCTGCGATTCCGGCGTATCTATAATTTTTGATTGTTCCATGCTGTTATTTTATCAATCTTCGATGTTTTATAATCATTTTATATCAATTTTTGGTACTAACCTATTGACATAGTGCCAGGTGCCAGTTCCTGTTTTTTCGTGTTTTTTACATCACAGAAAATCAATATCAAACGGAGTCCAAATGCCACGGAACTTTACAGAGATTTTTTATGGACCAGAAGGAACATGTTGGGCCCTGGTTGCAGCTGGGGGGAGTCCTGAGGAGGGGACAACCCACAAGGGCGCGCTATGAGGCCCAGGCGCGCCCTATTGGGTTGTGCCCCCCGGACCGCCTCTTTGCTCTATAAATACCCCAATATTCCAGAAACCCTAGAGGCATCGATGAAATATACATCCAGCCGTCGTAGAGTCCAGAACCACCAGATCCAATCTAGACACCATCTCAGATGGGGTTCACCACCTCCATTGGTGCCTATCCGATGATGCATGAGTAGTTCTTTGTAGACCTTCAGGTCCGTAGTTAGTAGCTAGATGGCTTCATCTCTCTCTCTCTCTTGATTCTCAATACAATGGTCTCTTGGAGATCCATATGATGTAACTCTTTTGCGGTGTGTTTGTTGGGATCGATGAACTTTGAGTTTATGATCAGATTTATCTTTTTATATCCATGAAAGTATTTGAGTTTCTTTGATCTCTTTTATGCATGATCTCTTATAGCCTCGTATTTCTTCTCCGATATTTGGGTTTTGTTTGGCCAACTTGATCTATTTATCTTGCAATGGGAAGAGGTGCCCGGTAGTGGGTTCGATCTTACGGTGCTACTAAGGATAAAACGATGGGGTCTATCTCTACATAGATAGATCTTGTCTACATCATGTCATCGTTCTTATTGCATTATTCCATTTCTCCATGAACTTAATACACTAGATGCATGCTAGATAGCGGTCGATGTGTGGAGTAATAGTAGTAGATGCAGGCAGGAGTCGGTCTACTAATCTTGGACATGATGCCTATGTAATGATCATTGCCTGGATAACGTCATAATTATTTGAGGTTCTATCAATTTCCCAACAGTAATTTGTTTACCCACCATTTGCTATCTTTCTCGAGAGAAGCCACTAGTGAAACCTACGACCCCCGGGTCTTCTTTCTCATATATTTGCTGGCGATCTACTTTTCCTTTGCATTTTTATTCAGATCTATTAAACCAAAATACAAAAATACTTTGCTGCACTTTATTTTATTTACGATCTATTATTTCAATCTACTACAAATTTTTGGCATCGCTACCCGAAAGGGATTGACAACCCCTTTAACACGTCGGGTTGCGAGGTGTTGTTATTTGTGTGCAAGTGTTGTTTACGTTGTGTTGCTTGGTTCTCCTACTGGTTTCATAACCTTGGTTTCATCACTGAGGGAAATACCTACCTTCGCTATGCTACATCATCCCTTCCTCTTTGGGGAAATACTGATGTAGTCCTAGCAGATAGGAGTTTTCTGGCGTTATAGTCAGGGAGCAATCAATGACCGTGCAAACTACAATCACCAGAATGACAGGTAGGGCTAGGAGATTATTTTAATAAAAAAAGAGCTTCGAGACGGCCTCATAGCATGGAGCCGACCCCAACGATTTTAAGCTTAGAGGCACAGTACACGCTATCCTAGACTACTCTACACATGAAACTGCCACACGAGCGTCCGGGCTGCACTTGGCTCTTTGCCTCTTTGGGAAGTCGAACAATGATGGACTACTACTGCAGTGGAGGAGTACTACAGTATGCTTCTGGCCATTTGACACCGAATGAACTGTTGCATGTCCATCGCGTGCGGGAGGGAGAGCGTCTAGCGAAAGCTTCTCCTAGTCCTGCCAGCCACCACGCTCATGGGCGAGGGAGCGATGCAGCTTCATTGACTTACTGCTCTTGCCTTTGCGTGTATGACAGGTGGGTGGCCCATGTGTTATACAGCCAAAGGCAGGTGCAGTTAAGGAACCGGAGCTCAGTCCACGAGGGAGAGGGCGTTGTAATATCAAACTTCTCGTTGTTGTATGAGTTGACGCGACACATCAAAGCACTGCACTCGATATATTTCAATAACTTGCGTTTACCGATGCATTAATTACAACGCATGCATGCATGTCGTGACTCTCCTTTTGATACTTGCATTGTTGATTTAATGCACCTTGAAGTAGTATGAATATGTGATGGTAAAGGTTTGTAATGCCCCGACCCTAAAGCAAGAGATGGTTGTGCATGAGGAGGGCGAGATCATGTAGACGGAACATGACCCGACGATGGAGCTCTCTATGGTATCAATGGACCTCACCTTGCTCCACTTCCCCTTGTGCCTCCGCCCCTTGAAGCCTCCAGTGTATAAGGTTTGAATACACCTCGTCTGTTCGGCTGATCGAGCAAGGTGCAGATTTCTTGATTGATGTGTTGTTTGATTGATTTGTGCAGTGCAAGGGAGGGCACCTGGCCTGCGCGGGCTGCCGCGTTGAGTGCCTCGGGAACCAGCGGCAGTGCCAAAAGTGCGAGCCCAGCGGTGGACGCCGTCCTCTCCTCGGTGAGGGTGGAGTGCCCGCATGAAGGCTGTGGGCTCTACGTCACTTACCACAAGCTCGCCGATCACTAGAGCGTGTGTCCGCTCGCGCCCTGCAAATGCCCCATGCCCGTCTGTGGCTACGAAGGCCCACCGCCGGCGCTCTCCCACCACATCAGCACCATGCATCCCATGCCCGTGCACAGGATCCAGTACGGCAAGGTGCTCCAGCTGCAAGTGCCACTGTCGGAGCCGCGGCTCTTGCTGTTCGCGGAGGAGGAAGGCCGCATGTTTTTCTTGGTCGGCGGCGTGCTTGACATCGGCGCGCCTATCATTGTGTTGGTCGTCTGCATCAGAGCGGGGGCGTCCCCACTGCCGCACTACGTGGCCAAGCTATGGGCGAATGTCCCGCCGGGGGAGCCCAAAGGCAGGACCTACACCGTCAAGGTGGAAATGGAGGTGACAAGCAGCAAGGATCTCGGTGATGTCACCGTGCAGGAGCTGACCTTCTTCATAGTTCCACCCAAGCTGCTAGCCGGGGCTAAGCTGGTGTCCCTCCACATTCAGATTGACAAGCTCACATCCTAAATGATTCTACAGTGCCTTCTGTTTATTTTAGTAATATGCTAATATAGGGGTTAGCTCGGTCTACTTTAGCTTAAGAGATGGTGGGTTTTTTTGGCGATGCAGCAATTACTTCGACATCAGATCAGCGGTTAATGTAATTTCCAATAGTCAAACGGATATTTTGTGTCTGTTGGATATAAAGATCCTTTGGGTAAGAAGTATAATGGCAACAGCTTATATGCTTGTTTGTTAAGGAAGTGTTGCATACTTGTGCGAGTTGACGCGACACATCAAAGTAGTATTGTACTACTACTAGTAGTACTCCCTCCGATCCTAATTTCTTTGTGCATAAGTCAAGGCGCGGATACCAAGGAGGGCCTGGTTGTGTCTATACTTGGACATCTCACCCAACTGCGCACCAGGCAGACGAAGCTCGTGTCGTGTGCGGCCCGCACATTAACCAAAACCTCGCGCCTCCAGCTTAGCCTCCACGCTTTAAACTTCTCAATCTCAAGGCCAAGGAGCAACGTGAAACATATGATAGAGCCAATCGGATGGTTGAGAACACTACAATTCGTAGCTACAGATGCATGTGTGAGAGAGGACGAGTGCGTGCATGCACCTCTTCTCTTCCTGTATAACGTACTAAACTCAGAGTACAAGTGTATGAGGGTGGCATCGACCTGGGGAGCTAGAGATGGTGTGAGCGAGAAGTCTCGAGAGATAGGTCTAATGCGTCTGAAAAAAAAAGACTAGTCTATAGCTTGCCACGAGGCTATTCCTGTCGAACGCCCCAATAACCATAAGATATGTATCTGACGGTGCCGGTTATTGCACGTACACAGCAGTAGAAAAAGAACTACCATGGCATATGCTACACCACGACCGAGAACACGTGCCCACGTCATGCCATCTGGGAATAGTGCCGCACTTCGAAACTAGAACCGTCAATAAATTTTGAGCTTGGGTCTCGTCACGTTGCAAACTACAAAAAAAATTCCACCACTCATCATCTACCTTGGTTGGTGAGATTTTTGAATTGAGCCCTATAAACCAGAAAGGAGGTACTACTACCACGCTATATTTAATTGCAAACCTGTTCACACCGATCACAACCTAAACGGTTTCCCACTTAGGAGCATATTAGTACTCGGTTATAAATACTACTATGCCAAGATGACTGCACATTCCTCCTCAACTCCTCATCCACAAGAACAAACAAGTCATTTAGCATCCTTCCCTTGCGTTTGCCATGGCCAGCATGAGTTATGGGTCAAGAGGTTACCACCAGGGAGAGGCGAGCATGGAAGCGGAAGCACGAGAGATGTCCCGCCTCGCCGCGAAAGCAGCCGACATGTCCCGCTGCGAGGAAGTAGCAGCACAGAGGTCCTGCCGTGCTACTGAAGCAGCACGGAGGTCCCGCCGCACCGTCGATGCAGCAGACAGGTTCGGCCTTGCTGCGGAAGCAGCAGAGATGTCCCGCCGTGTTGTGGCGGCCGGAAAATGTCTCGCGGGCAGGCAACGACTCTTACAGGTGCATGCATGCGATCGTCCATAGCCAGATGGATCAGATCTCCGGCTGGGCAAGGTTGCAAGACGACATGAAAGCCTCGTTTGAACAGGCTACCGGCATCATCCGGCAACTAAGGGAGGGAAATGAGAGGCTCCGGGCTGAGCGCGACCTGTTGAGGGCGAAGATCGTCCGAAGTGCAGAGCAGCAGGAGGAGACCAGTGCATTGTTGAAGAGGACCGGCGTCATCGTCAAGAAACTTATGGACGAGAATGACATGCTCCGCATTGAGCGCCAAAGGCTAGTGGAGGAATCCATGGATGCTCTCAAGCAGCGTCTTGAGGACAAGACAGAGCTCACCGCCGCTCGTCGTGGAGACTAGTTCCCGCGGCCTGCAGCAACACATCAAGAAAGTAGAGATCAGCGAGCCAGATCGTTGTCTTCCTTCTTCTTCTTCCCTTGTGTATTTCGGGCGTAGCTGCATGTGGCTTTTTTAATTATCTTCTTAATTATGTAAGACAATTATTATCCACTGTCGTTGTCCTTATATATTCATTAGTCTTGCTATAAGTCGGAGTAGATGTTATATAGGTCCGTCGGATCTTACATCAGGATCTGTGCAAAATTTTCTTTTTTCTCTCTTAAATCTCAGTCGGGTAAGACATAGCCACACCATTAAACAGATGTCGTGGTTCTAATGTTGACAGTAAATTAGGGGGTACGTAAGAGGAGGCAAGATCCTAGCTATAATGAGGTTGTGCACGCAAGATTTACGAGTTCAGGCCCTTCGCGGAGGAAGTAAAAGCCCTACGTCTCGGTGCCCTGAGGCGGTCGACTGGATTATGCGTGAAATTACAGGGGTGCGAATCCCTGCACCTGAGGAGGGGTGGATTATATAGAGTGCGCCAGACCCCTCTAGCCCTCAGTTATACAGGGTTCAATGTACATAAAGATGAGGCGTTACTGGTAATGCCAGCAATAAGGACATATAAATGATCATTAACACTATGGAGTGAACGCCTGACCGTTGCCATCCTGAGTGACTTTAGGTCTTCTGTCTTCTGAGTGGTTTCTTGTATGGTCGAATGGTTGTATACTTGGTCGAATGGAATTGGGTTATCCAAGTGGAGTTATTGGTCGAGTGAGCTGCACTCTATGGAGATTCCAGTTGGTAGGCATTACTGTGCCTTGGATGTTGTTGATCTTTGGATAGTGTCCTTGGGGAAGGTGTCTAGGTCAGGCCTATTACCCTACCCTCGGTACATGTCATCGTCATTAGCCCCCGAATGGATCGAGGTCCGAGAAAATAAAGAGGTTGGAGGTAGTTCTGACTCAATTTGTATGCTCCAGAGGCATCTTGCTTGGGAAGGCGAACTATTTTTGAAACTTCAACCTTATTTCCAATCACCTTGATCCATTCAGAACTTGTCGAGTGAACTTATACTAGAACTCTTCGAGTGTTGGAGAGGAATGAAATCTTTGGTGTGATTGTCTGCGCTGCCATCCCCAGATCTCACGGGACTTGAAATTTTGGGAAGTGATACGTCTCCCTCGTATCTATAATTTTTGATTGTTCCATGCCAATATTATACAACTTTCATATACTTTTAGCAACTTTTTATACTATTTTTGGGGACTAACATATTGATCTAGTACCCACTGCTAGTTCCTGTTTGTTGCATGTTTTTTGTTTCGTAGAAAATCCATATCAAACGGAGTCCAAACAGGATAAAAACTGATGGAGATCTTTTTGGAATATATGTGATTTTTGGGAAGAAAAATCAATGCGAGATGATGCCCAAGGGGGCCACGAGGCAGGGGGCGGGCCCCAGGGGGTCAGGCGTGCCCTGGGCCCTCGTGGCCACCCCTTAAGGTGGTTGGTGCCCTTCTTTCACCGCAAGAAAGCTAATATCCTGTTAAAAATCGTGTCCAAAATTCAGCCCAATCGTAGTTACGGATTTTCAGGAATTTAAGAAACGGTGAAAGGGCAGGATCTGGAACGCAGAGACAGAGAGAGACAGAGAGACAGATCGAATCTAGGAGGGGCTGTTGCCCCTCCCATGCCATGGAGGCCATGGACCAGAGGGGAAACCCTTCTCCCATCTAGGGAGAAGGTCAAGGAAGAAGAAGAATAAGGGGGGGCTCTCTCCCCCCCCCCTCTCTCCCGGTGGCGCCGAAACGCCGCCGGGGCCATCATCATCCCCGCAGTCTACACCAACAACTTCACCACCATCATCACCAACTCTTCTCCCCTCTATGCGGCGGTGTAACTCCTCTTTTACCCGCTGTAATCTCTACTTAAACATGGTGCTCAATGCTATATATTATTTCCCAATGATGTATGGCTATCCTATGATGTTTGAGTAGATCCGTTTTGTCCTATGGGTTAATTGATGATCGTGATTGGTTTGAGTTGCATATTTTATTATTGGTGTTGTCCTATGGTGCTCTCCGTGTCGCGCAAGAGTGAGGGATCCCTGCTGTAGGGGTTGAAATATGTTTATGATTTGCTTATGGTGGGTGGCGTCAGTGATAGAAACACAGACCCGAGTAAGTAGGTTGTTTGCGTATGGGAATAAAGAGGACTTGATGTCTTATACTTCTATGGTTGGGTTTGATACGTCTCTGTTGTATCTACTTTTCCAAACATGGTTGCCCTTGTTTTGGACTCTAACTTGCATGATTTGAATGGAACTAACCCGGACTGACATTGTTTTTAGCAGAATTGCCATGGTGTTACTTTTGTGCAGAAATAGAAGTTCTCGGAATAACCTAAAAATCAACGGAGATTATTTTTGGAATATATAAAAAATACTAGCGAAAACATCCACGTCAGGGGGCCCACACCCTGTCCACAAGGGTGGGGGTGCGCCTACCCCCTGGGCGTGCCCCCTGCCTCGTGGGCCCCCTGACCCTCCACCGACCTCAACTCCAACTCCATATATTCGTGTTCGGGGAGATAAAAATCAGGGAGAAGGATTCATCGCATTTTATGATACGGAGCCGTCGCCAAGCCCTAGACTCTCTCAGGAGGGCTGATCTGGAGTCCGTTCGGGGCTCCGGAGAGGGGAATCCGTCGCCATCGTCATCATCAACCATCCTCCATCACCAATTTCATGATGCTCACCGCCGTGCGTGAGTAGTTCCATCGTAGGCTTGCTGGACGGTGATGGGTTGGATGAGATTTATCATGTAATCGAGTTAGTTTTGTTAGGGTTTGATCCCTAGTATCCACTTTGTTCTGAGATTGATGTTGCTATGACTTTGCTATGCTTAATGCTTGTCACTAGGGCCCGAGTGCCATGATTTCAGATCTGAACCTATTAAGTTTTCATGAATATATGTGAGTTCTTGATCCTATCTTGCAAGTCTATAGTCACCTATTATGTGTTATGATCCGTTAACCCCGAAGTGACAATAATCGGGATACTTGCCGGTGATGACAGTAGTTTGAGGAGTTCGTGTATTCACTATGTGTTAATGCTTTGGTCTGGTACTCTATTAAAAGGAGACCTTAATATCCCTTAGTTTCCAATAGGACCCTGCTGCCACGGGATGGTAGGAGAAAAGATGGCATGCAAGTTCTTTTCCATAAGCACGTATGACTATATTCAGAATACATGTCTACATTACATTGATGAATTGGAGCTTGTTCTATGTCAACCTATGTTATAATTGTTGCATGATTGATCGCATCCGACATAATACTCCATCACCAATCCAATGCCTACGAGCTTTTCACACATTGTTCTTCACTTATTTACTTTTCCGTTGCGACTGTTACAATCACTATAAAACCAAAAATGTTACCTTTGCTACCGATATCACTACTATCATATTACTTTGCTACTAAATACCTTGTTGCAGATATTAAGTTTCCAGGTGTGCTTGAATTGACAACTCAGCTGCTAATACTTGAGAATATTCTTTGGCTCCCCTTGTGTCAAATCAATAAATTTGGGTTGAATACTCTACCCTCGAAAACTGTTGCAATCCCCTATACTTGTGGGTTGTCAAGACTATTTTCTGGCACCGTCGCCGGGGAGCATAGCTCTATTCTTTGAGTCACTTGGGATTTATATCTGCTTATCACTATGAAGAACTTGAAAGATCAAAGAACCAAGATTTTTCCCTCAACTACGAAGGGAGGTAAGGAATTGCCATCTAGCTTTGCACTTGATTCACCTTCTGTTTTGAGTAAACTTGCGACACCTACTGCTGCTATTGATTCTGATAGGTCGCATGTTATTGATGATGCCACTTCTGCTTTGCGTGATACTTATGATGAAACTACTTCTATGCTTGATAATACGGTTCCACTAGGTGAATTTCTTGATGAACAACTTGCTAGGGTTAGAGAGAATGAAATTATTGAAACTGTTAATAATGATGAAAGTGATCATGAAGATTCTCCCCCTAGATATGAATTGCCTGTTGTGCCTGAGGGTTATCTTATGGATGAAGAAACTTCTAGAGACTTCTTAGCTTGCAATGATAGATCTGATCTTAAGAAATTATTATCTAAGCTTAAAGAAAAGTGTTTGAATGCAAGAATGAAATATGACCCTCCTTTTGCTACTTCACCTATCTGTATTTCTGATAAGGATTACAATTTCTCTGTCGATCCTGAGTTAATTACTTTGGCTGAATCTGATCCTTTTTATGGCTATGAATTTGAAACTATTGTGGCACATCTTACTAAATTAAATGATATAGCCACCCTGTTTACACATGATGAGAAAACTCGCTATTACTTTATCCTTAAGTTGTTTCCGTTCTCATTAAAGGGTGATGCTAAAACATGGTTTTAATTCTCTTGCTTCTGGTTGTGTGCGTAGTCCCCAGGATATGGTTTATTACTTCTCTGCTAAATATTTCCCCGTTCATAAGAAAAAAGCTGCCTTAAGGGAAATATATAATTTTGTGCAAATTAAAGAAGAGAGTCTCCCACAAGCTTGGGGGAGGCTTCTTCGATTACTTAATGCTTTGCCTGATCATCCTCTCAAGAAAAATGAAATACTTGATATCTTTTATAATGGACTAACCGATACTTCCAGAGACCACCTGGATAGTTGTGCTGGTTGTGTTTTCAGGGAAAGAACTGTTGATCAAGCTGAATTGCTATTGAATAATATGTTCACTAATGAAAATAATTGGACAGTTCCTGAACCAACTCCTAAGCCAACTCCGAAGAAAAGGGGTATTCTCTTTCTCAGTCCTGAAGATATGCAAGAGGCAAAGAAATCTATGAAAGAAAAAGGTATTAAAGCTGAAGATGTTAAGAATTTACCACCTATTGAAGAAATACATGGTCTTGATAACCCGACACAGGTAGTAAAGGTAAATTCTCTCTATAGATTTGATGAAGGTGATATTCCTCATTATAAGTCTGCTAGCCAATGCTTAGATGAGTTTGATAATTTTAATGTTAAACAAGAAAACTTCAATGCTTATGTTGGTAGACAATTGAAACGTAATACTAATATGCTTGAACACTTGAGTGATTATATGTCTAGAGTTAAAGGTGAACTTAAACTTATTAGTAAACATGCTTCTATGGTTACCACTCAAGTAGAACAAGTACTTAAGGCTCAGAATGATTTGCTCAATGAATTAAATAATAAGAAAAATGATAATGTTGTTAGAGTTATGACTAGAGGGGGTAAAATGACTCGGGAACCTTTTTATCCTGAGGGCCATCCTAAGAGAATTGAGCAAGATTCTCAGAGAACTAATGTTGATGCACCTAGTTCTTCTAAGAAGAAGAAGAAGAAGAAGAAGAAGAATGATAGGACTTTGCATGCTTCTAGTGAACCTATTGTTGAGACACCTGAGAATCCCAATGATATTTCTATTTCTGATGCTGAAACACAATCTGGTAATGAACATGAACCTAGTGATAATGTTAATGATGATGTTCATGTTGATGCTCAACCTAGCAACGATAATGATGTAGAGATTGAACCTGGCGTTGATCTTGATAACCCACTATCAAAGAATCAACGTTATGATAAGAGAGACTTCGTTGATAGGAAACACGGTAAAGAAAGAGAACCATGGATTTAGAAACCCATGCCTTTTCCTCCTAAACCATCCAAGAAAAAGGATGATCAGGATTTTGAGCGCTTTGCTGAAATGATTAGACCTATCTTTTTGCGTATGCGTTTGACTAATATACTTAAAATGACCCTTATGCTAAATATATGAAGGATATTGTTACAAATAAAAGAAAGATACCAGAAGCTAAAATTTCCACCATGCTTGCTAATTACACTTTTAAGGGTGGAATACCAAAGAAATTTGGAGATCCAGGAGTACCAACTATACCATGCTCCATTAAAAGAAACTATGTCAAAACTGCCTTATGTGATCTTGGAGCCGGTGTTAGTGTTATGCCTCTCTTTTTTTATTGTATACTTGATTTGAATAAGTTGACACCTACTGAAATATCTTTGCAAATGGCTGAGAAATCAACTACTATACATGTCGGTATTTGTGAGGATGTGCCTGTTGTGGTTGCAAAGGTTACTATTTTAATGGACTTTGTTATTCTTGATACTCCCGAGGATGATAGTATGTCGATTATCCTTGGTAGACCCTTTCTGAATACTGCAGGGGCTGTTATTGATTGCAACAAAGGGAATGTCACTTTTCATGTTAATGGTAATGAGAATATAGTACACTTTCCGAGGAAACAACCTCAAGTCCACAGTATCAATTCTATTGGAAAATTTTCAACAATCACTATTGGAGGTTTTGAATTTCCTCTTCCTACTGTCAAGAAGAAATATGATATTCCTATTGTTGGGGAGGTGCATACCCCCATTGAGGTAACCTAGTGTTATTCGAAATTTCTCTGGTTTCATGTTATTCGAAATGAGTTTGTTAACAAGACCTGATCAACCTTGTTAGTGGATTCCCTTTGATGAGCATGAGATGGATGAAGTTAGAAAACACAACTCTCTGTACCCTCTTTCTACTTTCGGTTATTTATATTAAATAAAGCAAAAATAGTATTTTATGTCTGTTTTCTGAATTATCCATGCAATAAAAATACCCCGAAAATAAAAGTTCTCCAAATGCCCTGAAAATGAAATATGATTTTTTTTCTAGAATATTTGAGGATTTTAGGCACTGGGAACACAGCAGGGGGAGCAGCCACGTGCGCACGAGGGTGGAGGGCGCGCCCACCCCCCTGGGCGCCCCCTACCTCATGGGCCCCACATGGGCCCCCTCCACTTATCCTTGCACCCACACACTTCGTCTTGCTCCAGAAAAAATCACCCACCAGGTCAAACCCGAGTTCCAGCTCATCTTGCTGCCATTTTCGATCTCCTTGCTCAAAGCTCCATTCACAAAACTGCTTTGGGGGATTGTTCTTCAGTATGTGACTCCTCCATTGGTCCAATTAGTTTTTGTTCTAGTGCTTTATTTATTGCAATTTTTTCTGCTTAGGTCACCCTGTTCTTGAGCTTGCATGCAAGTTTATGTGGTCAAAAGTAGTTTTAATGCATGATATAGCCTCTAGGTACTTGTAGGAGTAGTTGCTATCAATCCTATTGAGTTTGGTTCACTTTTATTTTAAGTTACTAAAAATTTCAGAAATTTTCAGAAAAAGATGAAGAGATTTTTGAGGGGCTCATCAAGCCGAAGCTCGAAGGATAAGCAAAGTGAAGAGAACAAGAAGCCCAAGTATAATCTCCCTCGTACTGCGGAGGTTCAGCCATGTGAATGGCCTTGTGTTGAGTTCTTAAGAGAAGCTGGGATTCATGAAGATTTTTATCATTTGGCTGAGAATGCAGGCCTCACCGCCTTCCTCCACGACCAACGTGAACAGTACCTCTTACTCACCAATATCTTTGTGCAAAATTTTCATTTCCATGCTAGGAGATCACCACCTTCAGGGGAATTTTATTTATATGATGAGCATAAGGAGATGTCACTTCACGATTTTTGCTGGGTCTGTTTGATACCCTTTGAGGGCAGCATAGAGGAACCACATTGTAATGATATGGAGGGATTTATTGATACAATTGCTGTAGGGGAAACGAGGAAAGTTTCCGATGCGAGAATCACTAGCATACATTTTACCGTTCTACGTTACTTCCAATATTTGCTAGTAGATGCTTAATTGGTCACGGGAACTGTGGAAACCTTAGTGCCCCTGATATTGTTATTTTGCACCATGCCTTGTTTCAGGATACTACTTTCAGTTTAGGCGCTATTGTTGCTAAACGGTTAAATCTGAACCGTACTAAGGGCCCCATCCTCGGAGGCATCTGATATGTCTCCGTCGTATCTACTTTTCCAAACACTTTTGCCCTTGTTTTGGACTCTAACTTGCATGATTTGAATGGAACTAACCCGGACTGACGCTGTTTTCAGCAGAATTACCATGGTGTTATTTATGTGCAGAAACAAAAGTTCTCGGAATGACCTGAAACTTCACGGAGCAACTTTTTGGAAAATATAAAAAAATACCTGCAAAAGATGATGGCCTGGGGGCCCACCACCTGTCCACAAGGGTGGCGGCGTGCCTGCCCCCCTAGGGCGTGCCCCCCTACCTCGTGGGCCCCCTGGAGCTCCTCCGACTCCAACTCCAACTCTATATATTTTTTTGGGAAGAAAAAATCAGAGAGAAGTATTCATAGCATTTTACGATACGGAGCCACTGCCAAGCCCTAAAACCTCTCGGGAGGGCTAATCTGGAGTCTGTTCGGGGCTCCGGAGAGGGGTATATGTCGCCATCGTCATCATCAACCATCCTCCATCACCAATTTCATGATGCTCACCGCCATGCGCGAGTAATTCCATCGTAGGCTTGCTAGACGATGATGGGTTGGATGGGATGTATCATGTAATCGAGTTAATTTTGTTAGGGTTTGATCCCTAGTATCCAATATGTTCTGAGATTGATGTTGCTATGACTTTGCTATGCTTAATGCTTGTCACTAGGGCCTGAGTGCCATGATTTCAGATCTGAACCTATTATGTTTTCATCAATATATGAGAGTTCTTGATCTTATCTTGCAAGTCTATAGTCACCTATTATGTGTTATGATCCGTTAACCCCGAAGTGACAATAATCGGGATACTTATCGGTGAAGACCGTAGTTTGAGGAGTTCATGTATTCACTATGTGTTAATGCTTTGTTCCGGTACTCTATTAAAAGGAGGCCTTAATATCCCTTAGTTTCCGTAAGGACCCCGCTGCCACGGGAGGGTAGGACAAAAGATGTCATGCAAGTTCTTTTCCATAAGCACGTATGACTATATTCGGAATAAATGCCTACATTATATCAGTGAACTGGAGCTAGTTCTGTGTCACCCTAGGTTATGATTGTTACATGATGAACCGCATCTGGCATAATTCTCCATCACTGATCCATTGCCTACGAGCTTTCCACATATTGTTCTTCGCTTATTTACTTTTCTGTTGCTATTGCTATCATCACTACAAAATACCAAAAAATTACTTTTGCTACTATTACCTTTTGCTACCATTACCACTACTATCATATTACTTTGCTACTAAATACTTTGCTGCAAATATTAAGTTTCCAGGTGTGGTTGAATTGACAATTCAGGTGCTAATACTTGAGAATATTCTTTGGCTCCCCTTGTGTCGAATCAATAAATTTGGGTTGAATACTCTACCCTCGAAAACTGTTGAGATCCCCTATACTTGTGGGTTATCAAGACTATTTTCTGGCACCGTTGCCGGGGAGCATAGCTCTATTCTTTGAGTCACTTGGGATTTATATCTTCTTATCATTATGAAGAACTTGATAGATCCAAAAACCAAGATTTATCCCTCAACTATGAGGGGAGGTAAGGAACTGCCATCTAGCTCTGCACTTCATTCACCTTCTGTTATGAGTAAGCTTGCGAGACCTAAACCTGCTTCTTCTATTCGTTCTGATATGTCGCATGTTATTGATGATGCCACTTCTGCTATGCATGATACTTACGATGAAACTACTTCTATGCTTGATAATACTGTGCCACTTGGTGAATTTCTTGATGAACAACTTGCTAGGGCTAGAGAGAATGAAAATATTGAATCTGATAATACTGATGAAATTGATGATGAAGACTTGCCTGTTATTCCCGAGGGTTATGTTTTTGATAAAGAAGCTTCTTTAGCTATTTTAGCTTGCAAAGATAGATACAAACTTAAGAGGTTATTAGCTAAATGGAATCAACAATCACTAAATGCTAGAATGAAACATGATCCTGCTTTTGCTACTTCACCTATATGTGTTACTGATAAGGATTATGAATTCTTTGTTGATCCTAATATAATTGCTTTGGTTGAATCTGATCCTTTTCATGGCTATGAATCTGAAACTTTTGTGGCACATCTTACTAAATTAAATGATATAGCTACCCTGTTCACTAATGATGAGAGAACTCGCTACTTTTATATCCTTAAAATATTTTCATTCTCATTAAAGGGTGATGCTAAGATATGGTTTAATTCTCTTGATCCTGGTTGTGTGCGTAGTCCCCAGGATATGATTTATTACTTCTTTGCTAAATATTTCCGTGCTCATAAGAAACAAGCTGCTTTCAGGGATATATATAATTTTGTGCAAATTGAAAAAGATAGTCTCCCACAAGCTTGGGGGAGGCTTCTCAAATTACTTAATGCTTTGCCTGACCATCCTCTTAAGAAAAATGAAAAACTTGATATATTTTATAATGGACTAACCGATGCCTCCAGAGATTACCTAGATAGTTGTGCTGGTTCTGTTTTCAGGGAAAGAATGCCGGATGAAGCTGAAATCCTATTGAATAATATGTTGACAAATGAAAATAATTGGACACCTCCTGAGCCAGTTCCTGAGCCTATTCCTAAACCAACTCCGAAGAAGAGGGGTATTCTATTTCTCAGTACTGAAGATATGCAAGAGGCAAATAAATCTATGAAAGAAAAAGGTATTAAAGCTGAAGATGTTAAGAATTTACCTCCTATTGAAGAAATACATCGTCTTAATTTACCGCCTGTTGAAGAAAAACATGGTCTTGATAACCCGACACAGGTAGTAAAGGTAAATTCTCTCTATAGATATGATAAAGCTGAAATCCCATTTACTAAGTTTGCTAGCCCATGCTTAGATGAGTTTGATAAATTTATGGCTAAGCAAGAATATTTTAATGCTTATTTTGGTAGACAACTGAAATACAATTCAAATATGCTTGAACACTTGGGTGATTATATGGCTAATGTTAAAAGTGAACTTAAACTTATTAGTAAACTTGCTTCTATGGTTACCACTCAAGTAGAACAAGTACTTACAGCTCAAAATGATTTGCTCAATGAATTAAATAGTAAGAATAATGATTATGTTGTTAGGGTGGCTACTAGAACTGGCAGAATGACTCAGGAACCTTTGTATCCTGAAGGCCACCCTAAGAGAATTGAGCAAGATTCTCAGAGAAATAATGTAGATGCACCTAGTCCTTCTAAAAGGAAGAAAAAGATAAATGATAAGACTTTGCATGCTTCTAGTGAACCTATTACTGAAACACCTGAGAATCCAAATGATATTTCTATTTCTGATGCTGAAACACAATTTGGTAATGAACCTGAAACTAGTGATAATGTTATTAATAATGTTCATGATGATGCTCAACCTAGTAATGATAATGATATAGAAATTGAACCTGTTGTTGATCTTGATAACCCACAATCAAAGAATCAATGTTATGATAAGAAAGACTTTGTTGCTAGGAAACATGGTAAAGAAAGAGAACCATGGGTTCAGAAACCCATGCCTTTTCCTCCCAAACCATCCAAGAAAAAGGATGATGAGGATTTTGAGCGCTTTGCTGAAATGATTAGACCTATCTTTTTGCGTATGCGATTAACTGGTATGCTCAAAATGAATCCTTATGCTAAGTGTATGAAAGATATTGTTACAAATAAAAGAAAGATACCGGAAGCTGAAATTTCCACCATGCTTGCTAATTACACTTTTGAGAGTGGAATACCTAAGAAACTAGGAGATCCCGGTGTACCAACTATACCATGCTCCATTAAAAGAAATTATGTTAAAACTGCTCTATGTGATCTTGGAGCCGGTGTTAGTGTTATGCCTCTCTCTTTATATCATAGACTTGATTTGAATAAGTTGACACCTACTGAAATATCTTTGCAAATGGCTGATAAATCAACTGCTATACCTGTCAGTATTTGTGAGGATGTGCCTGTTGTAGTTGCAAACATTACTATTTTAAAGGACTTTGTTATTCTTGATATTCCCGAGGACGATAGTATGTCTATTATTCTTGGAAGACCCTTTTTGAATACTGCAGGGGCTGTTATTGATTGCACTGAAGGCAATGTCACTTTTCATGTTAATGGTAATGAGCATACGGTACACTTTCCGAGGAAACAACCTCAAGTCCATAGTATCAATTCTATTGGAAAAATTCCATCGATTATATTTGGAGGTTTCGAATTTCCTCTTCCTACTGTCAAGAAGAAATATGATATTCTTATTGTTGGGGATGTGCATATCCCCGTTGAGGTAACATAGTGTTACTCGAAATTTCTCCGGTTCCATGTTATTCGGAATGAGTTTGTTAACAAGACCTGATCAACCTTGTTAGTGGATTCCTTTGGGTGAGCATGAGATGGATGAAACTAGAAGGCACAACCTTCTGTACCCACTTTTACTTTTTGTTATTTATATTAAATAAAATAAAAATAAGTATTTTTCTGTCTGTTATTTGATTATCCATGCAATATAAAAATACCCCAAAAATAAAAGTTCTCCAAATGCCCTGAAATTTAAATATGATTTTTTTTCTAGAATATTTGAGAATATTTGGCACTGAGAACACAGCAGGGGGGTCATCCACCTGGCCACGAGGGTGGAGGGCGCGCCCTACTCCCTAGGCGCGCCCCCCTGCCTCATGGGCCCGCGATGAACCTCCTCCACTTATCCTTTCACCCACACACTCCTTCCTCCCTCAAACACGAGTAACCAGCTCAAACCCGAGTCCAAGCTCGTTTTGCTGCCATTTTCGATCTCCTTGCTCAAAGCACCTCTCACAAAACTGCTTGGGGAGATTGTTCCTTGGTATGTGACTCCTCCATTGGTCCAATTAGTTCTTGTTCTAGTGATTTATTCATTGCAAATTTGTGCTGCCTAGGTGGACATGTTCTTGAGCTTGCATGTCAAATTTATATGGTTCCAAGTAGTTTTGATGCATGTTATAGGCTCTAGGCACTTGTAGGAGTAGTTGCTATCAATATTATTGAGTTTGGTTTACTTTTATTTTGAAGTTACTAAAAAAATTCAGAATTTTTCAGAGGAAGAAATATGCTTAGGAAAATGTTCCAGGGTGGTTCTTCAAGAAAGCAAGGACCCAGGCTTGCAATGTGTGATGCTGATGAAGAGCCACCAAGAGACACTCCAGTGCATCCTTGCGAATGGACTTCTGAGAACTTTATGGATCGAGCGGGAATTAAGGAAGAATTTAACGCATATTTGCGTAACGCTGATCTTGTGAGCTTCGAGGAAGAGAAGTGCAGCCAGTATCACAATCTCGCTAGTTCCTTTGTGAGGAGGTTTGAATTTTCATCTTCACGTAATTCTCCAACTGTCCCGTTTGATCTTTATGAAAATTCTTACACTATGGACTTAGAGGATTTTACCACTGCTTGCAAACTTCCACAATGGGGTGGTATCAGGGATCCTCGCAAATCTAGAGATATAACACAAGCTACCATAGGGAGCATTCACTTTCCTGCTATACATTATTTTGCTCTCTTCATAGGTAGATGCATTAATGGTAAAGATGAAGCATGTCATATGTGTGTTCCTGACCTCAGTATTCTTAGGAGTGATGTGTTAGGAGACAAATCTTATAATTTGCGAGCCATTGTTGCACGTAGGTTGCATCTTAATAGATTTAATGGAGATTTCTTTGGTGGAATTTATGCAACCCGCATAGCTAATTTTCTTGGTATAGCCATACGTGAAGATGATATTGAATTACCTCCTGCTTACCTAGACTTTAATGCTATGGTTCACCACCAGTTTGTTGAGAGGAATGAATCACCTCTCCAGTATCGACTAATCTTTGACAAATGGCATGCTGTCCGCATTACTCTCCCTGCTCCTGCCTTCTTTGATTATCAGGCAAAAGGAAGATATATTATTACCAGAGAGGAGGCAGATGAGTACGAGAGGAGGGCTGAGGCCGCTCGTCGCCACGCTGCAGCTCAGGAGGCGATAGCCGCTGCATCGCAGTATGACCCCAACTACTATTATGGATATCCACCAGGCCAGCCGTGGCCATAGACCAACTTAGGCTAAAAGCCTAAACTTGGGGGAGTACGTATTTCCCACCGACATTACATTTATGTTCACACACTCATTGATAGATGTCGGTGCTCATACTTTTTCATTGTATCATCCATGCTAGTTTATTTCCTTTTTATGCTTTCTTTTTGTGTGTTTAATAAACCTTAAGAAAAACCAAAAAAATAGTTGTAGCTTTTAATTAGTTTACTTTCCATGCTTGTAGCAGTAATTAAAAAGAAAACCCAAAAAGATTTCATGTTCTTCTTTTGCTTGTTGGGAGCTTTCCCGTGTAAATAGTTTTATTTCTTTTCTTTTCTTTGGGGTCGATAGGAGAAGACCATGATTAAATTGTTGAAGTGGCTCTTATATGCATAAATGTTGATCTGACAAAAGAGACCATATTGCCTTGTCTTCTCCTGTTTATTGAATGCTTGCATATTCCAGCTTAGTCCAATGCACGTGCACAATTATTATTATTCACACCGTTCGGTCGTGCAAGTGAAAGGCAATTATGACGATATATGATGGACTAATTGAGATGAGAAAGGCTGGTATGAACTCAACCTCTTTTGTTTTTGTAAATATGATTAGTTCATTGTTCCTGATTTGGCCTATTATGAATAAACATGTTTGCAATGACAACTAGAGATCATAGTTCTTGTGCCATGCTTGATTAGCTATGAGTTATAATGGTTTACCTTGAGTGCCAACATGCTATTGAAATGGTTATGATGTGGTATGATAGGGTGGTATCCTCCTCTGAATGATTTAAGTGACTTGACTTGGCGCATGTTCACGCATGTAGTTGAAACAAAATCAACATAGCATTCACGATATTTATGTTCATGGTGGATTATATCCTACTCATGCTTGCATTCGGTGTTGATTAATTTTAATGCATATTCATGACTGTTGTTGCTCTCTAGCTGATCGCTTCCCAGTCTTTTGCTAGCCTTCACCTGTACTAAGCGGGAATACTACTTGTGCATCCAATCCCTTAAACCCCAAAGTTATTCCACATGAGTCCACTGTACCTACCTATTTATGGTATCTACCTGCCGTTCCAAGTAAATTTGTATGTGCCAAACTCTAAACCTTCAAATAAATATCATGTTTTGTATGCTCTAATAGCTCATGTATCAACTAGGGTTGTCCGTATCTTCCATGTTAGGCGGGTTATTCTCAAGAGGAGTGGACTCCTCTCCTCACTCACGAGAAAGTGGCTGGTCACCGGGATGCCCAGTCCCATGCTTTATGCAAACTAAATCAAAATAATTACAAACAAAACTCCCAGGAGGCACTCGTTGTTTCGAGCAAGCCATGGATCGATGCTTGTTGATGGAAGGGGGAGTATAAACTTTACCATTCTGTTTGGGAACCGCCTGTAATGTGTGTAGCATGGAAGATATCGCCATCTCTTCGTTGTTATGTTGACAATGAAAGTATACCGCTCAAAATATTATTCATCTCTATTTCAAAACCGAGCTCTGGCACCTCTACAAATCCCTGCTTCCCTCTGCGAAGGGCCTATCTATTTACTTTTATGCTGAGTCATCATCCTCTTATTAAAAAGCACCAGTTGGAGAGCACTGCTGTCATTTGCATTCATTATTGTTAGTTTACATTGGGTATCACTTGACTGGATCTCTTTTACCATGAATTACAATGTCTAGTCGGTCCTTGATCTATAAAGGTGCTCTGCATTTATGTTTTGCGGTCTCAGAAAGGGCTAGCGAGATACCATCTTGTTATATCATATTATGATTGTTTTGAGAAAGTGTTGTCATCCAAGATTTATTATTATTGCTCGCTAGTTGATTATGCCACTGATATGAGTAAACTTGAGACTAAAGCGTTACTGCGAATGTGGTTAGTTATAATATTTTCTGAAAACTGGAGTGTTGGCTATACATATTTACAACAACAAGAGCAAACGGAGTTTGTAAAAGTTTTTCTTTATCACTTTCAGTTTGTCGACTGAATTGCTTGAGGACAAGCAAAGGTTTAAGCTTGGGGGAGTTGATACGTCTCCGTCGTATCTACTTTTCCAAACACTTTTGCCCTTGTTTTGGACTCTAACTTGCATGATTTGAATGGAACTAACCCGGACTGACGCTGTTTTCAGCAGAATTACCATGGTGTTATTTATGTGCAGAAACAAAAGTTCTCGAAATGACCTGAAACTTCACGCAGCAACTTTTTGGAAAATATAAAAAATACCTACAAAAGATGAAGGACAGGGGGCCCACCACCTGTCCACGAGGGTGGGGGGCGCGCCTGCCCCCCTAGGGCGCGCCGGGCGCGCCCCCTACCTCGTGGGCCCCCCGGAGCTCCTCCGACTCCAACTCCAACTCTATATATTTTGTTTCAAAGAGAAAAAAATCAGAGAGAAGGATTCATCGCGTTTTACGATACGGAGCCGCCGCCAAGCCCTAAAACCTCTCGGGAGGGCTGATCTGGAGTCTGTTCGGGGCTCCGGAGAGGGGAATACGTCGCCATCGTCATCATCAATCATCCTCCATCACCAATTTCATGATGCTCACCGCCGTGCATGAGTAATTCCATCGTAGGCTTGCTGGACGGTGATGGGTTGGATGGGATCTATCATGTAACCGAGTTAGTTTTGTTAGGGTTTGATCCCTAGTATCCACTATGTTCTGAGATTGATGTTGCTATGACTTTGCTATGCTTAATGCTTGTCACTAGGTGTCGGGGGTGTCTGATCCCTCGCACACCTATGGGGATCGGCGGACCGAGCCCCTTTTAGTTCGGCAGGGGGCGGTGGATGCACAAAGAGCAGATCGAGGCGAAACACACGAGCGAGACGATCGGTTTACCCAGGTTCGGGCCGCACGGATGCGTAAAACCCTACTCCTACTTTGGTGGTTGTATTGAGTTCTTGCTCGAGAGCGGCGAGTGCTACAGTACACTCAAGCAGCTGGCGAGACCGAGCGTGGTAGTTGGCTCCACCGCCTACAACTATCGTATCCTACCTAACCCTGGCGGCAGGGGACAAAGGCATTAAATGCCTGTCTGCGTCGCTTAGACGGGGCGGAAAGGGACCGTCAGGGGCGCCACCGTTTGCCATGATGGCTCCTTGTCAGTGCCTGCTTGCCACCGCATGCCCCCGGCTGCACAACCTCCCGCCACGTACGCCAGGAATGGTCCCAGGGCGACACGTTGGTGGGCGAGTTGGAGCGCGGGCTGCGGGGTAGTAGCTTGCCGCGGCAAGTGCCTTGCCGCGGATGTGGTCTTGTCACGTCCGGGAGCTTGTCGCTCACCGGGCCTTGTCGGGGCGCGTGGTGCGCCGCAGCGAGCTTCTTGAGATGCCCTGGTTGTCTTCCCGGCAAGCTCCTCTTGCCGGGGTCTCGTCTCCTTCCCGACAAGCTCCTCTTGCCGGGGTCTTGTCTCCTTCCCGGCAAGCTCCTCTTGCCGGGGTCTCTGTGCTTCGAGTAGCCTTCTCGGCAAGCTCCTCTTGCCGGGGCCTTGGATACTTTGTTCTTGAATGGCTCCTGAAGGAACCATGGAGGGTCTTGGCGGTCGCCCGGCAAGCCTTGCCGCGGGTTGCTGCGACTGCCCGTGCACAAGTTTGGGATACTAAGGTACCCCTACTTTAGTACACCGACAGGAGCCCCCGGGCCTGGGCCACACACGGTGCCGAGCGCTGTTGGGCTAGGCCCAAAACAGTGCACGGGCACGCGCGGCCTAGGTCACGCCATAGTTCGTTCTGCATCCACCGTGCCCTCCCCAAACGGCACGCGTCAAACGCGGCATCGTGGGAGAGATCGTGGGCGGTTTTCGAGGCATCCACTCCCCACGATCACGGGGTGGGGAGGGGTCGCCTCATTCGTCGCCTCGGTTCGGCACGCCCGCCACGCGGCTCCCATGCACTTGGGGTCGCGAACGGCGGAGGCGGGAAACCGGGCCGTCACGGGTCGGGGCAGCGGGTCAGCCCCCAGCTCCCTGCCTCCCCGCATCTTGATTCGCTAAGTGGGGCGGCCGAGCCCCCACCTCGCTCCTTTATAAAGAGCGGGAGGGGAGGACGGGAGCCCGCATCCTCCCATCTTCTCCTTCCTCCAGCTTCTGCTCCCCTTCCTCCCATTCACCATGGAGAAAGGGAACCCTGGCCCTTCGTCAGTGGCGGCAAGGGTTGCCGCCAGACAGCGCATCCCTCCCTCTCCCGCACCCGTGGTGGCGGAGCCAGCCGTGAGGGGAAGAGAGAGGGGGCGAGGTCGTGGACACGGTCGAGGATGAGGCCGCGGCGCTCGGGGAAGAGGTGGACGGGGCGGCGCGTCAGCTTCGCCTCCGCCGGCGGCTCTTCCTCCCGCGGTGGTCCATGCTGGGGACGACCCTTGCGAGTTCTTCGTCAGGCTGCGCCGGGCGCCTCGTCGCCGCCTCCGACTCCCAGCTCCGTTTGCGGAGGTGGTGGAGTTGGACCCGCCCGAGACGCTGAGACTACACATGAGGGGCTGTGGGATCAGCGGCACGCGAGTCCGCGCCGAATTCCCAGCCCTCGGTGTGATGTATCTCGGTCGAGGGTGGAAGATGTTCGCCCGCATCCACAGCTTGACGCCGGGGCTCACCCTCCACTTTAAGTTGGTGGAGGGCGATCTCCTCTCCGTCAAGGTCTTCAGATGCTTCGGTGTCCGGGCATGGTGCTGCGTGGAAAGCTCCTCCGACAGCGAAGGCTCCTCCTCGAGCGAGAGTGACAAGGAGGGGAGCGACAGCGACGACGAGGGGAGCGGGCGGCAGGATGGCGGGTCCGACTAGGTGTCGGGCGCCACTCCGTGCGGCACCGGCAACCCCATCATCCGTGTTGCCGGCTCCTTGAACTCCCCAGGGGCGTCTCCTTGGGCGGCTGGCGTAGGGAGGCTGCGGAAGAGGAAGAGGGCCGGCGGCAAGGCCGTCAGGTCAGAGTACGATGGCGTGGTGCCCTCGACAGCGTGCTGACGTCCTGCCGCCTCGTCTTCAAGCCTTGCTTCCGGCACTGCCATCACCGTCCAGCCTTGACGGCCCCCGGGATGTTCTCTTGGTGTCTTCTGGCACCAGTTCGCCTAGGCGCTCCTTTTGCCCTTCTCGCCTCCTTGACCAACCTCCTGAAGAGAGGGACAGGAAAAGGATTACGGGCATCTTATCTTCTTAATTTGTAAGCCTTCGGGCCTTAGTTGCATCTAAAACTTGTAATCCTCTATTTCATGTTTTTCATTCTCTATGGACTGTACCTACGTGGAATGTTTTTAATGAAAAGGGGATGTTTGCCGGGTCATTTGTCTCGCGGGTAGAACCCACGCCAAGGAGCAAATCCTTGGTATCTTACAGATAGACACTCCTTCCCCGGCAACAAGCCCTGCCGCCTACCCACGTCGCTCGACCTTTCTTACGCTCTTGACGGAGGCAGGGACGAGGCGGGTGCGGCCCCTCGTTTCCTCCCTTTGCTGCCGCGACTACGACCAAAACTTGGCCCTGGGGCCCCAGGGCCTAGAGCTAAGGGAGCACGGTTGCTTTCGGGAAGAAACGAGGCTTCGTATTCCCAGTCCATAAGAGAATGCATGAAGAGGGATGAAAGACTTATCTGAGATTGCAGCCCCCGGCAACTCTAGCTTGCCGTGGGTGAACCTTGGTACTTGCAGCCCTCGGCAACACTGGCTTGCCGGGGTCCGGATGCCGGCACGTCCTTCCTCTCCTTTTCGTCCTCATGCGGTCCGGCAAGGATATGCAAGCCGTACGAACCAAAAGAAACGAAGGAAAGGCAAAGGGACGCACGCTCGACCTCTAGGTTAGGGGTTAGCCGCTGTTAAGCACTATCAACCCTAACCGAGGACTCGACTCGACCTAGCATGCATGCTATAACTCTAGGCGCCAGCGCTTCATTTACTTGTGCTCAGGGTCTGCGCCTGGCTTTGTGCAAAGGATTACATGCAACAACGGCAAGACTTGTACAAAAGGGTGGTTGCCGGACAGGGTCCGACAACCGCGCCTTACGGGTAAAACTTACGAAGAAGCTCGATATTCCAGGAGTTGCTCACTGGTACGCCATCTTCGGTCTCCAGGCGGACAGCGCCAGGCCTGGTGACTCGTTTCACCCGGTAAGGGCCTTCCCACTTCGGCTTCAACTTGTTGGAATTCTTGGCAGACTGAACGCACCGAAGAACAAGGTCGCCTTCCTCGAGACTTCTGGCGTTAACTTTGCGGCTATGATAGCGGCGCAAAGCTTGCTGGTAGCGAGCGGCTCGCACAGCAGCCTGAAGATGATCTTCCTCAAGGAGCAGCGCGTCATCTTGCCGCAGCCGCTCTTGCTCAAGCTCATCATAAGCGAGCACTCGAGGTGACCCGTATACGAGTTCCGTGGGGATAACTGCCTCTGCTCCATAGACTAGAGCGAAGGGTGTCTATCCAGTGGCTCGATTTGGCGTCGTCCTGATCGACCAAAGAACCACTGGCAGCTCCTCGATCCAGTTGCGTCCGCGCTTGTGCAGCCTGTCGAAGGTTCTGGTCTTGAGCCCACGCAGCACTTTAGCATTTGCCCTCTCAGCTTGGCCGTTGCTTCTCGGGTGAGCGATAGAAGCAAAGCAGACCTTGGCGCCGAGATCTTGGACGTACTGCATGAAGGTGCGCCTCGTAAATTGTGTACCGTTGTCGGTGATTATCCTGTTAGGGATTCCGAAACGGCAAACAATCGACCTGAAGAACTTGACCGCGGACTGCGCCGTCACCTTCCTCACTGGTTCCACTTCCGGCCACTTTGTGAACTTGTCGATTGCAACGTACAAGTACTCAAAGCCCCCGACTGCTCGGGGGAAGGGGCCGAGGATGTCGAGCCCCCAGACCGAAAATGGCCAGGATAAAGGGATCGTCTGGAGAGCTTGAGCTGGCTGGTGTATCTGCTTGGAATGGAACTGGCACGCTTCACACTTGGTTACTTGTGCAGTTGCATCCTGGAGGGCTGTCGGCCAGAAGAAGCCTTGCCGGAATGCTTTTTCGACAAGAGCTCTCGCGCCAATGTGGTGACCACATATGCCTCCGTCTATCTCTGCCAACAGCTTCTGTCCGTCTTCCCGAGGAATACACTTCAATTTCACACCGTTGAGTCTTCTTCTGCACAGTGTGTTGTCGACAAACTGGTACATACTAGACTGCCGGGCTATTCTTTCCGCTTCTTCTGGTTCCTCGGGAAGCTCTCCTGTCTGAAGGAAATGGACAATCTGTTGCGCCCATGTTGGAGCCTGTGGCTCGACAACAAGGACTAAAGGCACATCTGCTGCTGCGGGAACGTCCGCTTCTACGGCAAGAGCTCGTGGCTCTGCCGGAGCTTGACATTCCCTGGCAAGCTTGCCGGAGCAAAACTTGTCGGGAGAATCTGCTGCAACGGAACAAACCCTGGGGTTTGCTGGAGTAGACTGCTGCTCAGCACTCTTGGCGTCGATCTTGGGGACCTTCTTGGCGGCGGCTTCAGGGAGCTCTGCCGGAAGATAGTCGCCAGAGATCAACTTCCTCTTCTTGCTCTGCCCAGTTGATGGTGTTACGGATGGCTGAGTCAGCTTGAGCACAAAGGTCCCTGGTTCCACAGGTAACTTAAGTGCTGCGCACTTTGACAGGCCATCGGCAATGTCGTTCTCAGCTCTTGGAACATGTTCCATTTGCAGGACGTCAAAGCGCTCTTCAAGCTTCCTCACTTCATCAATGTAAGCTTCCATCAACGGACTCTGGTAAACCTTGTTCACTTGGCGGACGACAAGCTGCGAGTCACCCCTGACAATGAGCTTCTTAATCCCAAGTTCTACCGTGATCCTGAGACCGGCAAGCAAGCCTTCGTACTCTGCAGTATTGTTTGTCGCTTGCTCCTTGGGAAAGTGCATCTGAACTATGTACTTGAGGTGCTCTCCGGTAGGTGTGACAAGCAGTACACCAGCATCGGCGCCTTGCAGCGAGAAGGCACCGTCAAAGTACATGAGCCACTCTTTGCTTGCTTCCTTGGCGGGGATGCTCATCTCCGGAATTTCTTCATCTGGAGTTGGCGTCCACTCTACTATGAACTCTGCCAATGCTCTGCTCTGGATTGTTGATGTACTCTCAGACTTGAGGCCAAAGCTTGACAGTTCCAGTGCCCACTCGACAATCCTGCCTGTTGCTTCTGGGTTTTGCAGTATCCTCTTCAGCGGAAAGCGAGTGACAACTGTGATCTCGTGTGCTTGGAAGTAATGGCGCAGCTTTCTCGAGGCCATGAGAAGGCCGAAAAGCAGCTTCTGCACACCAGAGTACCTTGACCTAGCCCCTGTAAAAGGGAGCTGACAAAGTAAACTGGGCGCTACACCATTTTCTTCTGTATCTCCTCTTGCATCTGCGCAGACCCTTGCTTGTCGGGACCAGACCTTGTCGGAGGAGCCCCCTGCTTGTCGCCGGATGTGCTTGCCGTGGTCGCTGGCTCGTCATTTGCCTCCCTCTCCGCTACTAACGCAGCACTAACCACTTGATTGGTTGCCGCTATATACAGCAGCAACTTCTCTTGTGGTTTAGGTGCGACAAGTGTTGGAGTGGAGGACAGGTATCTCTTCAAGTCTTGCAGCGCAGCCTCCGCTTCCGGAGTCCATTTCATTGGACCTGCCTTTTTCAGAATTTTGAAAAACGGCAGGGCGCGCTCAGCAGACCGAGAGATAAACCTACTGAGAGCAGCTACGCAGCCGGCAAGCTTCCGTACATCCTTGACGCGCTTCGGTGCTTCGATCTGCTCAATGGCCTTGATCTTGTCGGTATTAGCTTCGATTCCCCGTTGAGACACAAAGAACCTGAGAAGTTTGCCGGAAGGGACTCCAAACACACACTTCTCGGGGTTGAGCTTGAGGTTGACCTTGCGCAGATTTGCAAAAGTCTCTTCTAAGTCTTGGACCAGAGTTGCCCTGTCTTTGCTCTTGACCACTATGTCATCCATGTAAGCTTCTACATTTCTGTGTATCTGTGGCTTCAAAGCAATATGGACTACTCTGGCAAATGTTGAACCAGCATTCTTTAATCCGAAAGGGATCCGTACGAAATAGTACGTGCCACATGGAGTAATGAATGCGGTTTTCTCCTCATCCTCTTCTGCCATGAAGATCTGATGGTATCCTGAGTATGCGTCAAGAAATGAAAGCAACTCACATCTGGCTGTGGAGTCAACAATCTGGTCAATGCGCGGCAAGGGAAATGGATCTTTGGGACAAGATTTATTAACATCAGTAAAGTCAATACAAAGCCTCCACTTCCCGTTTGCCTTGCGCACTACAACTGGATTGGCCAACCACGTTGGATGGAGCACCCCTCTGACAAGGCCTACTGCTTCCAATTTCTTGATTTCTTCTGCTATGAATTCCTGGCGCTCCACCGCCTGTTTCCTGACCTTCTACTTGACGGGCCGCGCATGAGGACAAACGGCAAGGTGGTGCTCAATTACCTTCCTGGGAACACCGGGGATGTCAGACGGTTGCCATGCAAACATGTCGACATTCGCTCGCAGGAAAGTAACGAGCGCGCTTTCCTATTTAGGATCAAGCGTGGCACTGATGGTGAAGGTACCACCAGTGCCGTCCTCCTTGGCGGCCACCTTCTTAGTAAGTGGCGGAGCCGCCATCGTCTTCTTACTCTTCCCGGTGGAGCTCGACGGTGCGTCCTCGATGGCAGTGCAGCACTCCGAAGAGGCGTGCTTGCCGGAGTAGGCATCGGAGCTCTTGCCGGACTCGGTCTTCTTCTTGACGGCAGAGCTCGATGGTGCGTCCTCGACGGCAGCGCAGCACTCCGAAGAGGCGTGCTTGCCGGAGTGGGCACTAGACCTCTTGCCGGACTTAGTCTTCTTCCCGCCGGGAGCTTCAGCGGTAAGTGTGCCGCGGTCTGTCACGGCAGCTGCCTCCCGGTAGATCTTGTCGGCGCAGATAAGGGCATCCTTCTTGTCGCCAGGGACAGAGATGATGCTTATCGGTCCTGGCATCTTGAGCACATTGTATGCATAGTGAGAGGCCGCCATGAACTTGGCGAGTGCCGGACGGCCGAGTTTGCCATTGGAGGGCAATGGGAAATCGGCAACGTCGAAAGTGACCCTCTCAGTCCCGAAGTTCATCTCGCCGCCGAATGTTACCGGCAACGCGACTTTTCCCTTCGGCTTGCTCCTTCCCGGGTTAATTCCTTGGAATGTACCGGTTTCTTCGAGCTCGCTGTCCGGGATCTGGAGTTTCTGGAGCACAGCGGAGGAGATCAGATTTAGGCCGGCCCTGCCGTCAACTAGCATCTTAGTGACCTTGAGGTTGCGGATTGTTGGGGAAACCAACAATGGCAAGCACCCGACCGCAGTTGTGCGATCAGGGTGGTCCTCAATGTCGAAGATGATAGGCGTGCTGGACCACTTCAGAAGCTTGCGTGATTCGACAGGTGGCTCTGCCACATTAACTTCCTGGAGCCACTGCTTGAGTTGGTGGTGGGAAGTATGCAGAGAAGCGCCACCATCAACACACAAGACTTCTGTAGCCTTCTGAAACTCCTGCTCGCTGTTCTCAACATCATCCATGTCTTCATCTTCGTCTTCGTCCTTGTCGCGACAGCGGGGAGGTCTATCTCCTTGCCGCTGCTTGGCCTTGCCGCGGCTTCCTCCCTGGCCAGCGCGCTTCTTGCCGGCTTCTCCACCGCCTCCTTGGGCTCTCTCCTTGTCGCGCTGCTCGTACTCAGCTTTTTGTTGCTGGACAAGCTGCTCGACCCTCTTGCAGTTCTGGAGGTCATGGCCCTTGGTGCGGTGGATCTTGCAATACTGTTTGTCGGAGCTGCCCTGCTTGTCGGCGGCCGCCACAGCTTGGCAGTTGGTGCATGCGGCAACCTCCTTGCCGGAGCCGCCAACTTTGGCTTGCTTGGCGGGGCCGTCATCGCTGGACTACTCAACGACCAGTACCTCTTTGCCGCTCTTCTTCCTGTTGCGCCTCCGGTTTTTCCTTACCGGGGCGGCATCCTCGCTGTCAGATCCCCCTGCTCCAGTATCTTCTCCGGGGAGTTTCCTCCCTTCTTCAGCGCGTGCACACTTGTCGGCCAGGGCGTACAGCTCGCTGACGTCCCTGATCCTGCTCATCGCCATCTCCTCCCGCATCCTGCGATTACGCACGTTCTGATGGAACGCGCTGATAACCGCAGCAGGGTGGATGTCTGGGATGTTGCGCTGCACGCGGCTGAATCTCTGGATATACTTGCGCAGGGGCTCTCCTTCCTTCTGGGCGAGCAAGTGGAGGTCACTCTCTTGGCCATGTGGTTTGTGGCCGCCTGTGAAGGCGCCGACAAACTGATGGCACAAATCCGCCCAAGAGGATATGGAGTTGTCCGGCAAGTGCATGAGCCAGGATCTGACTTCGGGCTTGAGCACGAGCGGGAAGTAGTTGGCAAGGACCTTGTCGTCTCGCCCCCCGGCAGCTTGCACCGCAATGGTGTAGATGCTGAGGAACTCCGACGGGTGCAACTTGCCGTCGTACTTCTCCGGCACGTCTGGATTGAAATGCTTCTGGTTGGGCAACTGGACTTGCCGCAGCTCACGGGTGAACGCAGGACAACCTACCGCGTACGGCAAGTTGCCTGGCTCTCCGGGTGCATGCACGTCAACAGAGGGCCCAGCGCGCAGGTCTGATTGACGCCGCGCTTCCCTTCGACGCTCGATGCGTGTTCGAGCGTCTTCTTGCTGTCTCTCATGAAGAACTTGGCGTTGATCGCGACGAGCTCGCGGATCTGACGACGCGGTGGAGTAGCCGTCGAGGTGGATCCGGTGAGTCAGCGATCTTGGCCTTCGAGGCGGAGAGTGCACAGTGGTTGCACCCTTGTCGGTCTTGTCGCCACCGGCTCGCGCCTGGCTGACTTGCCGCGGCAGCGATACGCTCGGCTGCCGCGGGTTGTCGCCGTTGGCGAAGCCGATGAGACTCTGAATGGTGGCCCTCCAGTCATCGATCTTCTCTGGCGCTGGAGGGTAGTCCAGAAGCAGCTGGGCTCGTGCCAACGCTTCCGCCGGAGTGGTGGGCGGTGGCAGCGAACGGTGCGAGGAGCGAGATATGCTCGGACCCCTAACTACGTTAGAAGGAGCAACATCCCGTCCAAGCGGCCGCGCCACGCTCGCGCCAGCATGTTGGCATGCATGCTGATCCTGAGCACTTCGGGACCCGCCAGCTTGATCTTGGCCCAGCAGACGTATGGTACCATGGGTACCATGACGATGCTGGTCCCGCGCCTCCTAGGACGGGCGCAGTGCATGTACGGACACCAAGGTCTTGGAGTGTGCGCGGTCGTTGTGGGAGGCGACCGCGCCGCCGACGTGCGGCGCAGCCTGGTCCTTGGACCTGGCAGCGCCACGAGTCTCCCCGTCGACGCCCGTTCTTCCGCCGGTGCCTGCTCCACCAGCCGTCCGCTCCGGCGATGGCGGGCTCGGCGCAGACGAAGCGGCTACCTCCGAAGCCTTCTTCTTCGGCGGCATGTTGATGAAGACGATGAAGATTCGGCTCGTGCGAACGCCGGATCAGGTTCGCACAACCTCGACGCGCCCCCTACCTGGCGCGCCAAAGATGTCGGGGGTGTCTGATCCCTCGCACACCTATGGGGATCGGTGGACCGAGCCCCTTTTGGTTCGGCAGGGGGCGGTGGATGCACAAAGAGCGGATCGAGGCGAAACACACGAGCAAGACGATCGGTTTACCTAGGTTCGGGCCGCACGGATGCGTAAAACCCTACTCCTGCTTTGGTGGTTGTATTGAGTTCTTGCTCGAGAGCAGCGAGTGCTACAGTACACTCAAGCAGCTGGCGAGACCGAGCATGAGAATGGCCGTCCTCCCCCCTCTCTGTTGCGCATGGGCCTCCTTTTATATGTCTAAGGGGTCACCGACACGTGGCAACAGAGGTGAGGGTAAAAACGTAAAGGGGGTGGTAGTTGGCTCCACCGCCTCCAACTGTCGTATCCTACCTAACCCTGGCGGCAGGGGACAAAGGCATTAAATGCCTGTCTGCGTCGCTTAGACGGGGCGGAAAGGGACCGTCAGGGGCGCCACCGTTTGCCACGATGGCTCCTTGTCAGCGCCTGCTTGCCACCGCATGCCCCCGGCTGCACAGCCTCCCGCCACGTACGCCAGGAATGGTCCCAGGGCGACACGTTGGTGGGTGAGTTGGAGCGCGGGCTGCGGGGTAGTAGCTTGCCGCGGCAAGCGCCTTGCCGCGGATGAGGTCTTGTCGCGTCCGGGAGCTTGTCGCTCACCGGGCCTTGTCGGTGCGCGTGGTGCGCCGCAGCGAGCTTCTTGAGATGCCCTGGTTGTCTTCCCGGCAAGCTCCTCTTGCCGGGGTCTCGTCTCCTTCCCGGCAAGCTCCTCTTGCCGGGGTCTTGTCTCCTTCCCGGCAAGCTCCTCTTGCCGGGGTCTCTGTGCTTCGAGTAGCCTTCCCGGCAAGCTCCTCTTGCCGGGGCCTTGGATACTTTGTTCTTGAATGGCTCCTGAAGAAACCATGGAGGGTCTTGGCGGTCGCCCGGCAAGCCTTGCCGCGGGTTGCTGCGACTGCCCGTGCACAAGTTCGGGATACTAAGGTACCCCTACTTTAGTACACCGACACTAGGGCCCGAGTGCCATGATTTCAGATCAGAACCTATTATGTTTTCATCAATATATGAGAGTTCTTGATCCTATCTTGCAAGTCTATAGTCACCTATTATGTGTTATGATCCGTTAACCCTGAAGTGACAATAATCGGGATACTTACCGATGATGACCGTAGTTTGAGGAGTTCATGTATTCACTATGTGTTAATGCTTTGTTCCGGTACTCTATTAAAAGGAGGCCTTAATATCCCTTAGTTTCCGTAAGGACCCCGCTGCCACGGGAGGGTAGGACAAAAGATGGCATGCAAGTTCTTTTCCATAAGCACATATGACTATATTCGGAATACATGCCTACATTATATCAATGAACTGGAGCTAGTTCTGTGTCACCCTAGGTTATGACTGTTACATGATGAACCGCATCCGGCAAAATTCTCCATCACTAATCCATTGCCTACGAGCTTTCCACATATTGTTCTTTGCTTATTTATTTTTCTGTTGCTATTGCTATCATCACTACAAAATACCAAAAAAATTACTTTTGCTACTATTACCTTTTGCTACCATTACCACTACTATCATATTACTTTGCTACTAAATACTTTGCTGCAGATATTAAGTTTCCAGGTGTGGTTGAATTGACAACTCAGCTGCTAATACTTGAGAATATTCTTTGGCTCCCCTTGTGTCGAATCAATAAATTTGGGTTGAATACTCTACCCTCGAAAACTGTTGCGATCCCCTATACTTGTGGGTTATCAGCATCTTTGCCTCGCGCCTTGCTGCACACTTTAACATACCTATCAGGCATTGTGAGAAAGAGGAAAAGTTGTTGCCTCCAATTTCTCTAGGTTATAAGAGTATGGTAGCACATGAGTTTATTGTTAAGGATAAGAATAAGACACTCAAATATAAATTTATATTTAACAAAAATTATTGTGAGTTTATTACCTTGCCTGCGCCCTCTGTGTTCAACATATTTTCACGCATATACCTTGTTCTGCTGGAGGCTATTCATGCCTACTGGAGCCAGATGTCAGCTGCAGAGCCGGAGCCACCATCTGACCCTCACCATCAATTTGTTTATCAGTGGAATCCGGAGGAGATCGCCAGCCAGTGGCAATCTGAGGACCCTTCTCAATAGGACCCCAACTACAGTTTTGATCCATGTGCATAGACCAACTTAGGCCAAAAGCCTAAGCTTGGGGGAGTACGTATTTCTCACCGACATTACATTCATGTTCACACACTCATGCCAGTTGTCGGTGCTCATACTTTTTCATTGTCTCATCCATGCTAGTTTTTTTTTCTTTTTAAGCTTTTTCTTGTGTGTTTGAAAAACCTTAAGAAAAACCAAAAAATTAGTTGTAGCTTTTAGCTAGTTTATTTTCCATGCGTGTAGTAGTAATTAAAAAGAAAACCCAAAAAGATTTCTTGTTCTTCTTTTGCTTGTTGGGAGCTTTCCCGTGTAAATAGTTTTGTTTTATTTCTTTCCTTTGGGGGTCGAGAGGAGAATACTATAATGAAAATGTTGAGTGGCTCTCATATGCATTATTGCTGATCTAACAAAGAGCCCATATTACCTTGTCTTATCTCTTGAATGGAATGCTTGCAGATTCCAGCTTAGTCCAATGCACGTGCACTATTATTATTATCCACACTATTCGGTCGTGCGAGTGCAAGGCAATAATGACGATGTATGATGAACTGATTGAGATGAGAAAAGCTGGTATGAACTCGACCCCTCTTGTTTTTGTAAATATGATTAGTTCATCGTTCCTGATTCTGCCTATTATGAAAGAAACATGTTTGCAATGATAATTAGAGATTGTAGTTGCTTATGCCATGCTTAATTAGCTAGGAGTTTATAATGGTTTACCTTGCGTGCCAACATGCTATTAGAATGGTTGTGATGTGGTATGATTGGGTGGTATCCTCCTTTGAACGTTTCGAGTGGCTTGACTTGGCACATGTTCACGCATGTAGTTGAAACAAATCAACATAGCCTCTACGATATTTATGTTCATGGTGCATTATATCCTACTCACGCTTGCATTCAGTGTTGATTAATTTTAATGCATGCTCATGACTGTTGTCGCTCTCTAGCTGGTCGCTTCCCAGTCTCTTTCTAGCCTTCACCTGTACTAGGCGGGAATATTGCTTGTGCATCCAGCTCCATAAACCCAAAAGTTATTCCATATGAGTCCACCATACCTTCCTATATACGATATCTACCTGCCGTTCCAAGTAAATTTGTATGTGCCAAACTCTAAACCTTCAAATAAACATTCTGTTTTGTATGCTCAAATAGCTCATGTATCAACTAGGGCTATCTGTATCCTCCATGCTACGCGAGTTATTCTCAAGAGGAGTGGACTCCACTCCTCATTCATGAGAAAATGGCTGGTCACCGGGATTCCCAGTCCCATGCTCAAATCAAATCAAAATAATTGCAAACAAAACTCCCCCAGGATTGTTGTTAGTTGGAGGCACCCGTTGTTTCGGGCAAGCCATGGATTGATGCTTGTTGGTGGTGGGGGAGTATAAACTTTACCATTCTTCTTGGGAACCGCCTATAATGTGTGTAGCATGGAAGATATCGAGATCTCTCGGTTGTTATGTTGACAATCAAAGTATACCGCTCAAATATTATTCATCTCTATTTCAAAATCGAGCTCTCGCACCTCTACAAATAGATGCTTCCCTCTGCGAAGGGCCTCTCCATTTACTTCTATGTTGAGTCATCATCCTCTTATTAAAAAGCACCAGTTGGAGAGCACCGCTATCATTTGCATGTATTACTGTTAGTTTACATTGAGTATGACTTGACTGGATTTGTTTTACCATGAATTACAATGTCTAGTCAGTCCTTGATCTTTAAAGGTGCTCTGTATTTATGTTTTGCGATCTCCGAAAGGGCTAGCCAGATACCATCTTGTTATATCATATTATGATTGTTTTGAGAAAGTGTTGCCATCTGAGATTTATTATTATTGCTCGCTAGTTGATTATGCCATTGATATGAGTACACATGAGACCCAAATATTATTGTGAATATGGTTAGTTCATAATCTTTGTTGAAAACTTGAATGTTGGCTTTACATATTTACAACAACAAGAGCAAACAGAGTTCGTAGAAGTTTTTCTTTATCACTTTTAGTTTATCAACTGAATTGCTTGAGGACAAGCAAAGGTTTAAGCTTGGGGGAGTTGATACGTCTCCATCGTATCTACTTTTCCAAACACTTTTGCCCTTGTTTTGGACTCTAACTTGCATGATTTGAATGGAACTAACCCGGACTAACGTTGTTTTCAGCAGAATTGCGATGGTGTTATTTTTGTGCAGAAATAAAAGTTATCGGAATGACCTAAAAATCAACGGAGATTATTTTTGGCATATATAAAAAATATTGGCAAAAAGATCCACATCAGGGGGGCCACACCCTGTCCACAAGGGTGGGGGGTACACCTACCCCCCTGGGCGCGCCCCCTGCCTCGTGGCCCCCCTGACGCTCCACCGACCTCAACTCCATCTCCATATATTCGTGTTCGGGGAGAAAAAAATCAGGGAGAAGGATTCATCGCGTTTTATGATACGGAGCTGCCGCCAAGCCCTAAACTCTCTCGGGAGGGCTGATCTGGAGTCCGTTCAGGGCTCCGGAGAGGGGAATCCATCACCATCGTCATCATCAACCTTCCTGCATCACCAATTTCATGATGCTCACCGCCGTGCGTGAGTAATTCCATCATAGGCTTGCTGGACGGTGATGGGTTGGATGTGATTTATCATGTAATCAAGTTAATTTTGTTAGAGTTTGATCCCTAGTATCCACTATGTTCTGAGATTGATGTTGCTATGACTTTGCGATGCTTAATGCTTGTCACTAGGGCCCGAGTGCCATGATTTCAGATCTGAACCTATTATGTTTTCATGAATATATGTGAGTTCTTGATCCTATCTTGCAAGTCTATAGTCACCTATTATGTGTTATGATCCGTTAACCCCAAAGTGACAATAATCGGGATACTTACCGGCGATGACCGTAGTTTGAGGAGTTCATGTATTCACTATGTGTTGATGCTTTGGTCCGGTACTCTATTAAAAGGAGGCCTTAATATCCCTTAGTTTCCAATAGGACCCCGCTGCCACGGGAGGGTAGGACAAAAGATGTCATGCAAGTTCTTTTCCATAAGCACGTATGACTATATTCGGAATACATGCTTACATTACATTGATGAACTGGAGCTAGTTCTCTGTCACCCTATGTTATAACTGTTGCATGATTGATCGCATTTGACATAATTCTCCATCACCGATCCAATGCCTACGAGCTTTTCATACATTGTTCTTCGCTTATCTACTTTTCCATTGCTACTGTTACAATCACTATAAAACCAAAAATATTACCTTTGCTACCATTATCACTACTATCATATTACTTTGCTACTAAATACCTTGCTGCAGATATTAAGTTTCTAGGCGTGGTTGAATTGACAACTCAGCTGCTAATACTTGGGAATATTCTTTGGCTCCCCTTGTGTCGAATCAATAAATTTGGGTTGAATACTCTACCCTCGAAAATTGTTGCGATCCCCTATACTTGTGGGTTATCAGGGTTTTACCTTAATGATCTTTAGTAGTTGCGGATGCTTGCTAGAGTTCCAATCATAAGTGCATATGATCCAAGAAGAGAAAGTATGTTAGCTTATGCCTCTCCCTCAAATAAAATTGCAATAGTGATTACCGGTCTAGTTATCGATTGCCTAGGGACACATAACTTTCTTGTGTTACAACAACATCTCTACTAAACCTAACTTAGTTGTGTATTTATCTAAACAGCCCCTACTTTTTATTTACGCACTCTTTATTATCTTGCAAACCTATCCAACAACACCTACAAAGTACTTCTAGTTTCATACTTGTTCTAGGTAAAGCAAACATTAAGCGTGCGTAGAGTTGTATCGGTGGTCGATAGAACTTGAGGGAATATTTCTTCTACCTTTAGCTCCTCGTTGGGTTCTACACTCTTACTTATCGAAAGAGGCTACAATTGATCCCCTATACTTGTGGGTTATATAGACCTTTTTCTAGCACCGTTGTGGGGGAGTTATAGCGTGGGGTGAATATTCTCATGTGTGCTTGTTTTCTTTATCACTAAGTAATTTTTATTTGTTGTTCTAAGTTGTTCTCTATCTTTAGTTATGGATATGGAACACGAAATACCAAAAAAATTAGGTTTACTTGCTACTCATGGAGATGGGGAACCTCCTAAAACCCTCGATGCTCATTATGTGAAAGATATTATGTACTACTTTGATAATCCTGAGAAAACCCCATTCAACTTTATAATGGGAGTAACGTTGGATCAACGTGAATACTTTAGGGATTATCGCTTGACTCAAAAAGGGAAACTATTACGGGTCAAATTTATATGTTGCATTGGTATGCTCGGCAACTATGCTTGAGATATGATTATACATGTTGCTCTAGGATGAAGGCTCCACACCTTCCCTTTTCATGTGAATTTAATGATGATGAAACCTTGGCTTCTTATGCTAATGGTGTGGAACAAGTAGAAGAATTCGTTGCTTTTATGGGTGCTTATGAAATTGAATCTTTGTTTAAAGAGTTTGAAGATTTTGATGATTCAGTTTACCGACCTGAAAATTTAGCTATCCTTAAACATTGCTATGAGAATTATAAATACAATTCCGATATTGATGAATTTATTGAGAAAGTCTCCGTTGTCCAAGAAGAGATTAATATTTTGCATGAGTCTATGGAATAAGAAATTGATGAAACTATGTGCTCATTGGATGAAAAAGATGATGAGGAGAGTGAAGAAAAAAAGGAGGAAGAGCGGATTAGTTACCCGTTCCCACCTTCTAATGAGAGTAACTCTACAACTCATACATTGTTTAATTTCCCTTCGTGCTTCCCGAAGGATGATTGCTATGATGATTGTGATGATCCCGTTGATTCTTTTGAAATATCCCTTTTTGATGATGCTTGCTATGCTTGTGGCCAAGATGCCAATATGAATTATGCTTATGGAGATGAACTTGCTATAGTTCCTTATGTTAAACATGAAATTGTTTCTATTGCACCCACGCATGATAGTCCTATTATCTTTTTGAATTCTCCCGGCTACAGTATATCAGAGAAGTTTGCCCTTATTAAGGATTATATTGATGGGTTGTGTTTTACTACTACACATGATGATTTTGATAGATATAATATGCATGTGCTTGCTGCTCCTACTTGCAATTATTATGAGAGAGGAACTACATCTCCGCCTCTCCATGTTTCCAATATGATAAAATTGCAAGAAACTGTTTATACCATGCATGGGCCTTTACTATGCGTGCATGAATTGTTCTTTTATGACATGCCGGTGCATAGGAAGAGAGTTAGACTTCGTTGTTGCATGATATATGTTACATTGTGCTCACTACTAAATCACAAAACATTGGTAATTAAAATTGACTTTGATATACCTTTGGATCCGGGTGGATCCATTACTTGAGCACTATATGCCTAGCTTAATGGCTTTAAAGAAAGCGCTACCAGGGAGACAACCCGGAAGTTTTAGAGAGTCATTGATTTCTGTTGTGTGCTTTTATAAAGTTTAAAAATAAAAATAATGTGCCAAGATTTGCCTTTAGGATGTTTACATTGCTTGTTGGTTTGTGCGGTGCAAAACAGAAACTTTTGTTGTATTGCGCGATTTTACATTTTTGACTGGAACTTCAAACGGTTCTGAAAATTTTTGCAGTGTCTTTCTATACAAATTTTTTATTTTTCATAAGAATTTTTGGAGTACCAGAGGTATGGTGAATGTTCATATTACTACAGACTGTCCTGTTTAAGACAGATTCTGTTTTTGATGCATAGTTTGCTTGTTTTGATGAAACTATCGATTTCTATCAGTGGATTAAGCTATGGAAAAGTTATATTACAGTAGCTACAATGAAAAAACAAGATATTAATTGGTTTTCAACAGTACTTAGAGTAGTTATTTTCTTTATTATACTAATGGATCTTACCGAGTTTTCTGTTGAGTTTTGTGTGGATGAAGTGTTCGAAGATCGAGGATGTCTCGATATGAGGATAAGGAGGAGAGGCAAGAGCTCAATATTGGGGATGCCCAAGGCACCCCAAGTAAATATTCAAGGAGACTCAAGCGTCTAAGCTTGGGGATGCCCCGGAAGGCATCCCATCTTTCTTCAAGAAGTATCGGTATGTTTTCGGATTCGTTTCGTTCATGTGATATTTGCAAATCTTGGAGCGTCTTTTGCATTCAATTTTCACTTTTCTTTGATGCACCATGCTGGTATGAGATAGTCCATGGTTTATTTATAGAATGCTCTTTGCACTTCACTTATATTTTTTGAGTATGGATTTATAGAATGCTTCATGTGCTTCACTTATATCATTTGAAGTTTGGATTGCCTGTTTCTCTTCACATAGAAAACCGCCATTTGTAGAATGCTCTTTTGCTTCACTTATATTTGTTAGAGCATGGGCATATCTTTTGTAGAAAGAATTAAACTCTCTTGCTTCACTTATATTTATTTAGAGAGATGACATGAATTGGTCATTCACATGGTTAGTCATAAAATCCTACATAAAACTTGTAGATCACTGAATATGATATGTTTGATTCCTTGCAATAGTTTTGCGATATAAAGATGGTGATATTAGAGTCATGCTAGTGGGTAGTTGTGGATTGTAGAAATACTTGTGTTGAAGTTTGTGATTCCCGTAGCATGCATGTATGGTGAACCGTTATGTAACGAAGTTGGAGCATGAGGTATTTATTGATTGTCTTCCTTATGAGTGGCGGTCGGGGACGAGCGATGGTATTTTCCTACCAATATATTCCCCTAGGAGCATGCATGTAGTACTTTGTTTCGATGACTAATAGATTTTTGCAATAAGTATGTGAGTTCTTTATGACTAATGTTGAGTCCATGGATTATACGCACTCTCACCCTTCCATCATTGCTAGCCTCTTCGATACCGTGCATTGCCCTTTCTCACCTTGAGAGTCGGTGCAAACTTCGCCGGTGCATCCAAACCCCATGATATGATACTCTCTATCACACATAAGCCTCCTTATATCTTCCTCAAAATAGCCACCATACCTACCTATTATGGCATTTCCATAGCCATTCCGAGATATATTTCCATGCAACTTCCATCATCATCATATACATTACTTGAGTATTTATTGTCATATTGCTTTGCACGATCGTAAGATAGCTAGCATGATGTTTTCATGGCTTGTCCATTTTTTGATTTCATTGCTACGCTAGATCATTGCACATCCCGGTACACCGCCGGAGGCATTCATATAGTCATATCTTTGTTCTAGTATCGAGTTGTAATATTGAGTTGTAAGTAAATAGAAGTTTGATGATCATCATTATTAGAACATTGTCCCATGATCAAAATAAAAGTGGCCAAAGAAGCCCCCCCCCCCCCAAAAAAGATAGATGCCAAAGAAGCCTACAAAAAAGAGAGAAAAAGGAGAAGGGACAATGTTACTATCCTTTTACCACACTTGTGCTTCAGAGTAGCACCATGTTCTTAATATAGAGAGTCTCTTGAGTTATCACTTTCATATACTAGTGGGAATTTTCATTATATAACTTGGCTTGTATATTCCAACGATGGGCTTCCTCAAATTCCCTAGGTCTTCATGAGCAAGCAAGTTGGATGCACACCCACTTAGTTTCATTTTGAGCTTTCATACACTTATAGCTCTTAGTGCATCCGTTGCATGGCAATCCCTACTCCTCGCATTGACATCAATTGATGGGCATCTCCATAGCCCGTTGATTAGCCGCGTCGATGTGAGACTTTCTCCTTTTTGTCTTCTCCACACAACCTCCACCATCATATTCTATTCCACCTATAGTGCTATGTCCATGGTTCACGCTCATGTATTGCGTGAAAGTTGAAAAGGTTTGAGAATGTCAAAAGTATGAAACAATTGCTTGGCTTGTCATCGGGATTGCGCATGATTTGAATATTTTGTGTGGTATGGAGCATAGCCAGACTATATGATTTTGTAGGGATAACTTTCTTTGGCCATGTTATTTTGAAAAGACATGATTGCTTTATTAGTATGCTTGAAGTATTATTGTATTAATGTCAAATGATAGACTATTGCTTTGAATCACTCGTGTCTTAATATTCATGCCATGATTAGATTACATGATCAAGATTATGCTAGGTAGCATTCCACATCAAAAATTATCTTTTTTATCATTTACCTACTCGAGGACGAGCAAAAAGTAAGCTTGGGGATGCCGATACGTCTCCGTCGTATCTATAATTTTTGATCGTTCCATGCCAATATTATACAAATTTCATATACTTTTGGCAACTTCTTATACTATTTTTGGGGACTAACATATTGATCCAGTGCCCAGTGCCAGTTCCCGTTTGTTGCATGTTTTTTGTTTCGCAGAAAATCCATATCAAACGGAGTCCATACGGGATAAAAACTGACGAAGATTTTTTTTGGAATATATGTGATTTTTGGGAAGAAGAATCAACGGGAGACGATGCCCGAGGGGGCCACGAGGCAGGGGCGCACCCTGGGCCCTCGTGGCCACCCCGTAAGGTGGTTGGTGCCCATCTTTCGCTGCAAGAAAGCTAATATCCGGATAAAAATCGTGTCCAAAATTCAGCCCAATCGGAGTTACGGATCTCCAGGAATTTAAGAAACGGTGAAAGGGCATAATCTGGAACGCAGAAACAGAGAGAGACAGAGAGACATATCCAATCTCGGAGGGGCTCTCGCCCCTCCCATGCCATGGAGGCCATGGACCAGAAGGGAAACCCTTCTCCCATCTAGGGAGAAGGTCAAGGAATAAGAAGAAGGAGGGGGGCTCTCTCCCCCTCTCTCTCGGTCGCGCCGGAACGCCGCCGGGGCCATCATCATCACCGCAATCTACACCAACAACTTCACCGCTATCATCACCAACTCTTCCCCCCTCTATGCAGTGGTGTAACCCCTCTTTTACCCGCTGTAATCTCTACTTAAACATGGTGCTCAATGCTATATATTATTTCCCAATGATGTATGGCTATCCTATGATGTTTGAGTAGATCCGTTTTGTCCTATGGGTTAATTGATGATCGTGATTGGTTTGAGTTGCATGTTTTATTATTGGTGTTGTCCTATGGTGATCTCCATGTCGCGCAAGCATGAGGGATCCGGTAATAGAACATAAGACCCCTAACAAAGGGATCCAGAGCGAGTAGAGAGGACTTGATGCCTTATAATGCTATGGTTGGGTTTTACCTTAATAATCTTTAGTAGTTGCGGATGCTTGCTAGAGTTCCAATCATAAGTGCATATGATCCAAGAAGAGAAAGTATGTTAGCTTATGCATCTCCCTCAAATAAAATTGCAATAGTGATTATCGGTCTAGTTATCGATTGCCTAGGGACAAATAACTTTATTGTGTGACAACAAGCTCTCTACTAAACCTAACTTAGTTGTGTCTTTATCTAAACAGCCCCTACTTTTTATTTATGCGCTCTTTATTATCTTGCAAACCTATCCAACAACACCTACAAAGTACTTCTAGTTTCATACTTGTTCTAGCTAAAGCGAACGTTAAGCGTGCGTAGAGTTGTATTGGTGGTCGATAGAACTTGAGGGAATTTTTGTTATACCTTTAGCTCCTCGTTGGTTTCGACACTCTTACTTATCGAAAGAGGCTACAATTGATCCCCTATACTTGTGGGTTATCAGGAAGCGCGCGGGGCAGAGTGCGCCGCAGTAATCGGGATGGATTAGGCAAGGGCACCTGGATTTCCGCATTGCCTTTTTTGCCACGTACCGAGCACGCGGCTGTTGCGGGATTTGACAGGATTTCTTGGGCAAATAAAAGACTCCGCGGCCGGTGCGTCTGCACAGCATTCGCCATTCTCCTTCTCCTCCCTCCGTTTCCACATCGCGCCCTCCGCCGCTCTCGACACCACTTCACCACTCGTGAGCAATCCACGATGATGGGGAAGGACAAGACGGCCGCCCTGGAGCACGCCAAGAAGGCGATGGCAGCGGCGAAGCCGAAGGGGAAGAAGACGAGTCGGGGGGTCCTCCTCGTGGTCCGGCCTACCGCCCGGCTGGATCCAGGGTTGAAAGTGCAACTATCCCTAGTTGGTTTTGGTAATTCATAACAACATATAGCTCATTGAGCTAATGCTATTCCAAGATGATTATTTTAGGAAAGCTCGGTGATTGGCATGGCATGGATGGTGAAAGTGGAACCCTCAAAATGCTAAGGACAAAGGATTGGCTCAAGCTCAAAAGCTCAAGACTCTTCATTTTATATTTTAGTGATCCAAGATCACATTGAGTCTTTAGGAAAAGCCAATACTATCAAGGAAGGATGAGGTTTTGCTTAATGAGCCTCTTGCTTCATGTGCTTAGTGATATGCTCCAAAAACCCTCAACTACTTTCCCATATCCACATATGACCTAAACCCTAAGCCAAACTCGGTCCTACCGATTCTTTCTATCCGGCGCCACCGAGTTTCACTTGTCATAAGCCACTACCAAACCCTAGCAATTCGGTTCTACCGATAGGGATCTCGGTCTCACCGAGATGGGATTGCAAACTCTCTGTTTCCCTTTCGTAACTTTTCGGTCTCACCGAAAGAGCAGATCGGTCCCACCGAGATTGCAATGTAAATTCAGTGTTTCCTTTTTGTAACTTTTCGGTCTCACCGAAAGAGCAAATCGGTCCCACCGAGTTTACCTGACCAACTCTCTGGTTAGATTATTACCAAAATCGGTCTCATCGAGTTTGTGTAATCGGTCTCACCGAGATTACGTTATGCCCTAACCCTAACAAAATCGGTCCTACCGAGTTGCATGTCAGTCCCACCGAAAATCTCTAACGGTCACTAGGTTTACTTTTCGGTCTGACCGAGTTTGTTGATTCGGTCCCACCGAGATTGGTAAATTGTGTGTAACGGTTGGATTTCGTGTGGAGGCTATATATACCCCTCCACCTCCTCTTCACTCGTGGAGAGAGCCATCAGAACACATCTACACTTCCAACTCATATGTTCTGAGAGAGAACCACCTACTCATGTGTTGAGACCAAGATATTCCATTCCTACCATATGAATCTTGATCTCTAGCCTTCCCCAAGTTGCTTTCCACTCAAATCTTCTTTCCACCAGATCCAAATCCTATGAGAGAGAGTTGAGTGTTGGGGAGACTATCATTTGAAGCACAAGAGCAAGGAGTTCATCATCAACACACCGTTTGTTACTTCTTGGAGAGTGGTGTCTCCTAGATTGGCTAGGTGTCACTTGGGAGCCTCCGACAAGATTGTGGAGTTGAACCAAGGAGTTTGTAAGGGCAAGGAGATCGCCTACTTCGTGAAGATCTACCGCTAGTGAGGCAAGTCCTTCGTGGGCGATGGCCATGGTGGCATAGACAAGGTTGCTTCTTCATGGACCCTTCATGGGTGGAGCCCTCCGTGGACTCGCGCAACCGTTACCCTTCGTGGGTTGAAGTCTCCATCAACGTGGATGTAGGATAGCACCACCTATCCGAACCACGGGTAAAACATCTGTGTCTCTAATTGCGTTTGAATTCTCCAAACACTTCCCTTTACATTCTTGCAAGTTGCATGCTTTACTTTCCGCTGCCAATATACTCTTTGCATGCTTGCTTGAATTGTGTTATGATTGCTTGACTTGTCCTAAAATAGCTAAAATCTGCCAAGAACTAAAACTGGGAAAAGGTTAAGTTTTTATTTGGTCAAGTAGTGTAATCACCCCCCCCCCTCTAGACATACTTTCGATCCTACAAGTGGTATCAGTGCTTTGGTCTCCATTTGCTTTGATTTCCATAGCTTTTGGTGGTCATAGCCTTGGTTTCACAACCTAGGAGAGTATGGCGTCTAGCGAGGGAAATTATCACCGTAGAGGTCCTTACTTTGATGGTACTAATTTTGCTAGTTGGAAGCATAAAATGAAAATGCATATTCTTGGACATAACCCCGCCGTTTGGGCTATTGTGTGTGTTGGTTTGCAAGGTGACTTCTTTGATGGGATAGAACCAAACCGTGAAGCTACCGTAGATGAGTTGAAGATGTTGCATTACAATGCTCAAGCTTGTGATATTCTCTTCAACGGATTGTGCCCCGAAGAATTCAACAAAATCAGCCGTCTTGAGAATGCAAAGGAAATTTGGGACACTTTGATTGATATGCACGAAGGTACCGACTCTGTCAAGGAATCCAAATTGGATGTGCTTCAAAGTCAACTTGACAAGTTCAAAATGAAGGATGGTGAAGGTGTCGCTGAAATGTACTCTAGGCTTGCTCTCATCACAAATGAGATTGCCGGCTTAGGAAGTGAAGAGATGACCGATAGATTCATCATCAAGAAGATTCTAAGAGCCTTGGATGGAAAATATGATACCGTGTGCACATTGATCCAAATGATGCCCAATTACAAAGATCTCAAGCCAACGGAGGTAATTGGAAGAATTGTTGCTCATGAGATGTCACTTAAGGATAAAGAGGAACTTCACAACAAACCTAGTGGTGCCTACAAAGCCTCATGTGAAGCCCCTACATCATCAAGTGAGAAACAAAACTTCAATGAAGAATTGAGCTTAATGGTGAAGAACTTCAACAAGTTCTATAAGAGTAGAAGCAAAGATAGAAGCTCCAAGTCAAGGTCCTACAATGACAAAAGATCTTCTAGTCGAGAGCAAAACTGCTACAATTTTGGAAGACCCGGACACTGTTCCAATGAGTGTACGTCTCCCTACAAGAGAAGAGAAGACTCTCCAAAAAGAAGAAGCAAAAGAGAAGAATCACCACCAAGAGAGAGAAGGAGTAGAGATGATCGTTATGAATGAAGATACTCACGGAGAAGCAAGGATTTGGAAAGGAAGGAAAAATCATCAAGGAGCTACACAAAACGAAGACATCAAGCTCATGTTGGTGAATGGGTATCCGGCTCCGACTCCGACAGCCACTCCGAGAGAAGTTATCACTCCGATTCCGAATATACTCAAGATGAAGGTGTTGCCTGTCTAGCACTTGTGTCAACCAACTCCTACGACATATTTGACTCACCAAATGAAGGAATTGGAAGATGCTTAATGGCCAAAGGTCCTAAGGTAACACACCCCGAGTATGTTGATTTTAATAGTGATGAAGATGACTTGTTAGGTGATGATGATTTACTTGTTGACAACTCTAGTGATGAATACTATGATGAAACGTCAATTAATCATGCTAATCAAGATAAAACGAATGACAATGATAAGGAGAAGATTGAGGCTCTAACTAAAGAACTAAACACTCTTAAGTTAGCTCATGAAACTATCTTCGAAGATCATCGAGAACTTTTAAGAGCTCATGAGAAGTTACGCTTTGAAAAGCTCAATCTTGAGCAAGAGCATGAGTTTTTAAAGGCAATCAATGATGATATCCGCAAGAAAAGTTCTTCTTACATTGCCAAGCATTTACTCTTATCCACTTACATGCCTCAAGTCAAGTCTAGTAACAAGAACGAGAAAGATTCTTCCTCTAGTAGTAACAATGATCATGCTAAATCCAATATTGTTGCTTCTAGTAGTTCTCTTGATTCCACTAATGATTCTCTTAGCCAAGTTACACTTGAGCAAGAAAATAGCTTATTGAAGGGAATTATAGAGAAAGGAGTGTACAAAAGCCTTGCCGGGAGTAAGCAATTCGAGGAAATTGTGCGCAAGCAAGGAATGCACCGGAAGAATCAAGGTGTTGGTTTTGAACGAAAGTTCAATGCCAATGGAGTTGAGTGGGAAGAAGATCAATACCCCAAGACAAAGTTTGTTCCTCAACAAGAGAAGTATGATACTTCCTTCAAGGGGACACAAGCTCAAGATGATCTTCCTCCACAAGACTACAAGCAAAAAGGCAAGGACAAGCTTCAAGAGGAAATTGATGCATTTGAAGAAGCTCCTAAGACCTTAGTCAAGTGGATTCCCAAGACCACTTCAAGTTCCACTTCATCAAGTACGACTACAACTCCAAGGATTCCCATCAAGATGGTGTGGATCCAAAAGAAGAAGAACTAGAGAGTTCTTGAGGGTGACTCCGCCAACATACTTCACTCTTATCATTTTGGCAAGAACAAGTGCAATCAACTTCCACATCTTGCACTAGTTCAAGGAGTCACAAACCCTCTTGTTGGTAAGACAAGGGACAAGGTAACCTAAAAGTTTTCATGGACATCATCTTGTGTGTGCATCACTCTATGTCTATGGATATCCTTGTTTGTTCCTTGTGGGACTAACCCATGTAGGTATTGAAAGTGCAATTCACTCAAATGGATAGCTCCAAGTAATCTACATCAACATTGAGCATCCACATCTTCAACATCTACATGAAGTCATCATCGACAAAACCCAAGGTTAGTTCATCCCTCTTAGGGGGGATATCACATCTAGGGGGAGCTTTACTCTAAGACTTGAGCTAAAGCAACTCTAAAGATGTGAACACAACAATGCTTTATGTAAAAGTGGTAACCCCACTTGAGCTTAAATGATGAGTATGACCTATGATCAAGTGTTCTCACTTGACTCCTAAGTCAATATACTCATATATAGATGACCTAGTCATCGCAAATTGCTTGATAGATGCTAGAATTGGTTGTGCATGCTTTGTCACATATTTCAATTGCCATCTTATTGTGTGAGCATGTTGGTTGCATATTTTACTCATTCGAGGACATCCACTTGTTGTTTTGATTGTTTGGTTTTATTTCCTTTTGCCAAGTGGATGGACAAGAATGCCTAAGAACCTCCTCTAGCTATCTATGCTTTTCTCGTCTCAAACTCTATTCGTGCTACATCACAAAATTTGATCAAGTCAGATTCGAACCACTCTGTGTGAGGAGCACTCGGAGTCCCCGATTCGTCATAGACTTAAACTTCCAAAACCTCTTTGTGATTCTCGGTCTGACCGATACCCCACTTTCGGTCTTACTAAGATCATTAAGTCGATCTATGTTTTCGATCTCGGTGCAACCGATTTGAACCATTCGGTCACACTGAGTTGCAACAAATGTATACAGTTTTGCATCTCGGTGCCACCGAGTTGTTCCACTCGGTCACACCGACAGGGTCGGGCTATATATAGTCACGGGCAAAAATTTGGAAATTTCTCCGAACCCCTTCGCCCGCGCAATAGCTCGCTCTGCCAACGCGGTCTCCGGATCGTCTCCTCGCTGCCAGCCGCCTCCAGTCGCTGGTCTCCCTCGCCGTCAACGGGAATCAACCCCGCCATTGCCGCCGTAGCGAGTCTCCGCCAAACTAGGGTATGGACTCGATCTTTGTGCTATTCCCCAATCCGATTCCTAGCACATTGTGATCATAATGATTCTTGCCACGTTTGATAAACTTCTATCCAGTCAATGAACTCGTAGATTAGGTTTGATTCAAAAATTTTAGGGTTAGGTTTCCGCTGAAACCATCTCGGACCCACCGAGTTGAAAAACTCGGTCCCACCAATTTGGCTTATGCCATTGCACAAGTGAGACTCGGTCTGACCGAGTATTACTAATCGGTGTGACCGATTTTGGAACTTTGTGAAACCCTAGCAGTCTCGGTGCCACCGAACTGTGACTCGGTCTGACCGAGTTCACTAGTTTAGGTTCCAAATCTGCTTCGGTATCATCGAGTTTGAAAATCGGTAGATCCGAGATGATTTCAGTGGGAAACTAAAACTAAGTTTTTGAATCATTATTTTGCAAAAACCTCTGCATTTTGTGATGCTCATCCACTCTACCTCATCTATAAACTATTCACAGGGTCAGCAGTCAGCTTGTTCATCATGTCAGACCAAAGTGATAGCCAGAATTTGTTAGAGCAGCCAGTGCAAATGAGTGAGGGCACTAGTCCCTCCAGTTCTTCAGATGATGGCAGCAGAAGTACCCCAAGCAATTTGCCAAAAGTTGCCACCAGACAGAGGAAGAAGAGAACTTCAGATTCTGAGGATGAAGATTATGTGGCAGAGGAAGAGGAAGCCGCATCAAAGAGAGTTGCACTCAAAAAGGAGCATGGCTCAAGACAGAGCACCAAGCCAGGCTTAAAGGTCAAAAGGCCAGTAGGCAGGCAGCCTATGCCAAAGGCCAGAGCCTCAAATCAAATTCCTGAAAAGCCTGAACCCAAAGAGGCTGCTGCAGAAGGAAAGAAAAGGAAGGAGAGGGTCAAGAAGACCGTAGCCAGAATGCTTGGAAAGGCTTCCATCATGGAAGAAGAGGAAGAAGAAGAGGTTGCTGCACCAGCACCTAAGGCACCTAAGCTTATGGGTGATGCTATCAGGACAGGGGCTGCTGCATCCAAGCCCAAAGAAGCACCCAAAGCTGCCTCCAAGCCCAAGTCAGCACCAAAGAGAAATACGAGGAGCATACCTGCAACTGAGAAGAACAAGGCCCCAGTGCCTGAAGCTGCTGAAGAAGATGATGAAGAGCATGTTCTGAGAAAGCTCAAGCCCAAGATCCCAGACCACAATGATGCTCATCTTGTGGCTGAGGACATGAAGCTCGGGAGAGACTCGGGGCTGAGGAAGTGGAGAGAAGCATATCCATATGCTTCAAGGAGAAGAACTGTTGTTGACTACAGGTTCCACACTAAGGAACAGCAGGACTTCTATGAGACAGTCTTGTTAGACAAGAAGCCAATTGTATGTGATATGAGATGGGTCAACTGGGAATATATCAAGGAGAATGAAGAGCACTACCCTGGAGTGCAGGACAGCTTCAAGGCATGTGGAGTAGCAGACTTTGTTGGGCAGAAGCTCACAAAGTGGAATGAGGAGCTTATCATGCAGTTCTACTCCACAGCACATTTTTACCCAGATGGGAGGATTGTTTGGATGTCTGAAGGTACGAGGTACCAATCAACAGTTGCTGAGTGGGCACAGCTTATCAATGCCCCAGAGGAAAATGAAGATGACTTGGATGTCTATTCCAAGAAGAAGATGGATCATAACTCTATGTCCAATATGTACAAGGAAATTCCAAACAAGGCACTTGATACTTTCAAGTTTGGGTATGTGCATTATCTTCTGTCAGGATTGCCAACCATCAACTGGATCCTTAGGCACACACTTTTGCCCAAGTCTGGAGATCACAGGATGATCAGAGGTCATGCCATTAACTTGCTACATATCTTTGATGTGCCTCAGAAATTCAAGGTCATGAGCCTCATGGTAGAGACTATCAAGAGGACTGCAGCAGATCAGAAGAGGAGTTGTGGATATGCCCCTCAGATCTAGATGTTGATTAACTCAAGAATGGGCACAGACACATACTTGTTGGACAAGGAACATTTGCCTATCTATCCAGATTTCGAGGACAACCAAGTTGTGATGACCAAAGATGAACCATCTTCAGCCCATGCACAAGCCAAGAAGGAGAAGGCAATAAAGGAGAAAGCTGCCAAGATGCCAACTCAAGAGGAGGCATCTGAGTACTTCTTGAAGAACAAGCAAGAGCAGCTCAGTTACTTGATTGCATCCACCCTGCGGATTGAGAAAGGACTGGCCACCCTAACTCAGAACCAGGCAAGCCTAGAGAGAATCGTAGAACAAAAGTTCTATGACTTGGATATCAAGGTGACAGAGATTCAGACTGCAGTGGAGCAGCTCCAAGATGACATGCGGGAGAGGAAAGGGAAGACAACCACTGATGCCTTTGCCAGAGTGCCACGAGGTCCGAGGTCGTCTGCAGTGCCAGTTCCTGACACAAGAGCAACCGCCTCAGCTCCAGCTGCAACACCAGCCCAACCTGCCCCAGCATCTACTTCAGCTCCAACTCCAACCACGTCTATGGAAGCGTTCGTCCTTGGAGTGATCCGGACTCCACCACCACCAGAAGATCAAGCCTGGGTGTCGATTTAGCACTATGCATTTTCTAGGAACTTTTTGGTAACTTGTTGCCAAAGGGGGAGAAAATGTATAGATCATAGGCTTCGAGAGAGAGTGTTGCTTTTCTCTCTTGCTTTATTTGGTGGTTTTTCAAACATTCTTTGCTTTTGGTCGAGATACTTTGATATGCTTGTGAGACATTGATGATCATGTGTTTGATCATAAGCTACACTTATGCATGCTTGATATATCTTATCTATCTTATGTGATCATTCACTTTTCCTTGGTGATGAGTGCATGTATTTCATTCTTATCATTTTAAGCGCTCCACCAAGATGTATGTGACATGGAAGAGTAACCCATGACTCTAACTCTTTGTGCATTTGCAGTCCAAAGCAAATCTTAAATATGCACAAATTTGGGGGGAGCTCTTACTTATCACATACTTCTCAAAGCGATGATGTAATTCATTCTTATTATCATTTGTCGAAGCTTTGATCTATATGTTGTCATCAATTACCAAAAAGGGGGAGATTGAAAGTGCAACTATCCCTAGGTGGTTTTGGTAATTCATAACAACATATAGCTCATTGAGCTAATGCTATTCCAAGATGATTATTTCAGGAAAGCTCAATGATTGGCATGGCATGGATGGTGAAAGTGGAACCCTCAAAATGCTAAGGACAAAGGATTGGCTCAAGCTCAAAAGCTCAAGACTCTTCATTTTATATTTTAGTGATCCAAGATCACATTGAGTCTTTAGGAAAAGCCAATACTATCAAGGAGGGATGAGGTGTTGCTTAATGAGCCTCTTGCTTCATGTGCTTAGTGATATGCTCCAAAACCCTCAACTACTTTCCCATATCCACATATGACCTAAACCCTAAGCCAAACTCGGTCCTACTGATTCTTTCTATCCGGCGCCACCGAGTTTCACTTGTCATAAGCCACTGCCAAACCCTAGCAATTCGGTTCTACTGATAGGGATCTCGGTCTCACCGAGATGGGATTGCAAACTCTTTGTTTCCCTTTCGTAACTTTTCGGTCTCACCGAAAGAGCGGATCGGTCCCACCGAGATTGCAATGTAAATTCAGTGTTTCCTTTTTGTAACTTTTTGGTCTCACCGAAAGAGCAAATCGGTCCCACCGAGTTTACCTGACCAACTCTCTGGTTAGATTATTACCAAAATCGGTCTCATCGAGTTTGTGTAATCGGTCTCACCGAGATTACATTATGCCCTAACCCTAACAAAATCGGTCCTACCGAGTTGCATGTCAGTCCCACCAAAAATCTCTAACGGTCACTAGGTTTACTTTTCGGTCCGACCGAGTTTGTTGATTCGGTCCCACCGAGATTGGTAAATTGTGTGTAACGGATGGATTTTGTGTGGAGGCTATATATACCCCTCCACCTCCTATTCACTCGTGGAGAGAGCCATCAGAACACATCTACACTTCCAACTCATATGTTCTGAGAGAGAACCACCTACTCATGTGTTGAGACCAAGATATTCCATTCCTACCATATGAATCTTGATCTCTAGCCTTCCCCAAGTTGCTTTCCACTCAAATCTTCTTTCCACCAGATCCAAATCCTATGTGAGAGAGTTGAGTGTTGGGGAGACTATCATTTGAAGCACAAGAGCAAGGAGTTCATCATCAACACACCGTTTGTTACTTCTTGGAGAGTGGTGTCTCCTAGATTGGCTAGGTGTCACTTGGGAGCCTCCGACAAGATTGTGGAGTTGAACCAAGGAGTTTGTAAGGGCAAGGAGATCGCCTACTTCGTGAAGATCTACCGCTAGTGAGGCAAGTCCTTCATGGGCGATGGCCATGGTGGGATAGACAAGGTTGCTTCTTTGTGGACCCTTCGTGGGTGGAGCCCTCCGTGGACTCGCGCAATCGTTACCCTTCGTGGGTTGAAGTCTCCATCGACGTGGATGTAGGATAGCACCACCTATCCGAACCACGGGAAAAACATCCGTGTCTCCAATTGCGTGTGAATTCTCCAAACCCTTTCCCTTTACATTCTTGCAAGTTGCATGCTTTACTTTCCACTGCCAATATACTCTTTGCATGCTTGCTTGAATTGTGTGATGATTGCTTAACTTGTCCTAAAATAGCTAAAATCTGCCAAGAACTAAAACTGGGAAAAGGTTAAGTTTTTATTTGGTCAAGTAGTCTAATCATCCCCCTCTAGACATACTTTCGACCCTACAAGGGTGACTGGATCCGCTCCATGATCCAGTTGGAGGACGTGGATGATCTAGCCTCGGGAGGTCTGATTACCCACAGATCTTGGAGGCTCCCCGACAATGAGACTGAGCCGCAACCGCAGGAGGGTGAGTGTGTCCTCCTTGCGACCCACGTTGACCATGGATTCTCTCTGCCTCCCCATACTTTCTTTCGGGGTTTTCTGAACTTCTTCGGTGCCCAACTTCATCACTTTTCCCCCAAAACCATCACCTATCTTGCTACATTCATTTCTATGTGCGAAAACTTCTTGGGCTGTCGACCGCACTAGGGTCTCTTCAAGCATATCTTCACCTGTCGCTCTCAGTTGGTGAAAAAAGCTAACCCGAACGACAAGAAGACTCATGTGATCCAGATGTGCGGAGGCCTTGGTATCCAGATGAGAAGCAAGAGTGCTTTTCTAGCTGTGATCCTTCCTGAGTCGGTTAGAGGGTGGCAGTCGACCTGGTTCTACTGCAAGGACCAACCGACTCCTGGTCAGTCAACTGGTCTCCCTTCCTTCTCCATGGAAAGAGTCCAATAGCCCACTAATTTGAATGTAACTCAAGCAAAAAAGGCATAGGTGAGCATGTTGACGGAGCGAGTGGTCCAACTAGTTCGGGACGGCGTGACTGGTATGGACCTGCTGGAAGTGTTTCTCAGTCGATGCATCCAGCCTTTCCAGGCCCGCAATCATCCTATGTGGATGTAATCGGGCATTGAGGACACCACTCGGATCCACCCGGAGGAGGTCAACAAAGAGATGGTGGAGCTGTGGTTGCTAGGCATCATCGGGAACAAAGATAACCCCCGAGGGTCCAGGAGAGTTCAACCGTTCTGCGCTGGTCATGAACCCGAAAAGGTCTGTCTTTTACTGTCGAGTGCTTAACTGTCGAGTGCTTCACTGTCGAGTGCTTCACTGCCGAGTACTTCTTCATTCCGATTCGTAACTGACTTCACGTCCGACTAATGTCTATGTTATCATTTGCCTTGCAGGTTTACATTGGCACGTACTCAATGCCCAATGGAGAGCAGGACCAGGAGGAAGAGGCGAGCGGGGGCGAAAGTGGCGATTGGAGATCCGATGATGAGGATGAGGAGGAGAGTGAGGATTCAAGCGACGACAAGGAGGTCGACTCTCTGCCTCACACTGAAAGATGCTCGAAGCAGACTCATGACCCCGCGAGTATCCATAGCAAGGCAGTTGCGCAAACCTCGAAGCGCACTCGGACTTCCTCCCCTGTTCCGACTGAGAAGGTGCCGAAGCAGCCCAAGATTGTGCCCCCAAGCCTCATAAGACTCTGCCCAAGATCAAGATCGATGTCTCTGTCACCCCCGGGTAAGTGTTTTGTTTTCTCCTTTGATACACAGACTTTTTAAGTAGATGCCGACTCACTTCTTGGCTTGACCGAGTGAATTCGGGAACTTGCAGTGCTGCTACTTCTGGGACCTCAGTGGACATTTACCGTAATGAGGATGACACTGAAATGGAAGATGCGGCCACCTCCAGAGCAGGTGTGACACTGCTACCATGCCTCCACTTTGCCAATTGATTTGCAGGTCGACTGATAAATTGCGGTCAAAATTTTTGCAGCACCACAACATGTGAGTGAACTTCCACACGATGACGAAGAAGTGCCACTAAGGCCTATGGGAAGGAGAGGTAGGAGCTCGAGCGGGAAAGCGCCGACCAACAAGATAACTCAAACGACATCAGTGTCTGAACCAGTGGTCCAGTAGACTGGAGATCTCAATTGGGCCTCCGTCACTTTTGCTGATCCTGTGTCGACTGAATGCCCATCAGCATCGACAGCCCAAGACCCTGCTTCATCTGTTCAACCTCATACCTCAGACCCTCAGGTTGCTGCGATTGTTCCACCATCTCCACTGTTCGTCACCCATCACGTTCCGGTGGATCAGGCAGCGTTGCTAAGGAAGTTATACTCCAAGTAGGCCTGATGATGGAACGGATGAAGACGGTGCATGAGACCACCCAAGCTGCCTATGACGCCAGTGAAGCTCTCCAAGCCAACATCTAGGTTAGTTGATTTCCGACTGACCCTCTAACTTGATGCTTGAGAACTGCTGCTTTCTTATTCGTAAGATGTTCGTGGATGATTGTTTTCACACTTTCAAACTTCATGCGCATCTATTCACCCACTGGGTGCATTCTTTTATTTCACAATCTTCTTCACTTGAGTCGACGTCGAGTGGACTTTCAAATCAGTGGGGGCACGCAGAGTGCACCCACTGGGTGTAGTCCCCGAGACCATCGTCGAATGCTTGATTCAGCGGGGGTCTTAAAGCTTTGTTAGATAAAAAATCCACTCGGTCTTGAACGGATCCTGTCGAGTAAATTCTTAAACCAGTGGGGGCACGCCAAGTGCACCCACTAGGTGTAGTCCCCGAGACCGCGGTCGACTACGGGCAGTCAGCGGTGGTCTGAGACCTAATTTTTTTTAGAGCGACTGGGCTGACCAAGTCGAGTACTAGTGGGGGCACGCCAAGTGCACCCACTAGGTGTAGTCCCCGAGACTACTGTTGAATGTTTGGTTCTGCAGTATTCTTAGAATTCTTTTCACTCGGAAGCAAATAATATTTGACTCTGTCCACTGATATATCTTACTTACTGACTTCAGAAATCCTGTGAGCTTATATCCCAATTTGCTGAATTCAAGAGGAAGTCGATCCAGCTCAATCTTGACTTGGAGTTGGCCAAGCAGAACTTGCAGAAGGCCAAAGATGAAACAGCTGGTATGGAAGGTAAAAACTTGTCGACTATGATATTGGGCTGTCTCTCGAGTCATCTCCTCGTTCTTCTTTCTCAATCGAGTGTTGTTTGTTGTATATATTTTTAGAGAAAATGAGGCAAGCTCTGGCACAAAAGGATCTTGATCTTGCCGCAGCACAGAAGGAGGCTCTGGAGAAAACAACACTTGCCGATAAGAAGTTGTCTTTAGTCGGGGCGTTAGAGGAGGACAACGCCAAGCTGAAGACTGCTCTTGCTGAAGCTAACAAAGAAGTGACCCGTCTGAAGAAGGACAAAGTAGCCTTGAACGACAAGATTGAAGATCTCTCTCGGAAGAGAAATGACCTGGAGGCTTATTTGGGGGGGACTCGCTAAGAAGTTATTCCTCATGCTTGAAGGTATTTCCTCTTGGTCGACTGGCTTTTCTTAAGGGATAATTAGATTTATGCCCCTAGTTGTGTCCCACTCGTCTATTTTACCCCTAATTTCCAAAAGTCACCAGTTCTGTCCAAGTCACTTTGCTCCTCTTATGCTTTTGCCCTTTGACCGTTTGACTGCCAGTTTGAAAACTTCATAACTAATTTATACCGAATTAGAAAAATACAAATAAGATACCAAAATGTTCAAAAAAACATCACCTATATGTCAGTGTCATTTGCATTCATGAAAAAAGTGTTGGAAAATGCACATCCGAGTTTTAGCTCTTTTGATACCACCATGAATAGTAAAATCTAAAAAAATCAAAAAAATTCAAAAAAAATATGGTGGCAAACAACGACAAATGTTCTAAGTGCTTGCCAAGTTTCATCAGGGAACGACGTTCATGAAAGTCGTGGCAAACAAATAATCTATTTTGGAGTGTTGATTGTTTTTTCTCCCGGGGCACCCACGAATGTCATTCCCTGACGAAACTTGGCGAGCACTTAAAACATTTCTCATTCTTTGCCATCAATTTTTTTTGAATTTTTTTAGATTTTACTATTCATGGTGGTAGCATAAAGAGCTAAAACTCGGATGGGCACTTTCAAACACTTTTTTATGAATGCAAATGACACTAACATATAGGTGATGTTTTTCCGAACATTTTGGTATCTTATTTGCATTTTTCTGATTTATTATGAATTAGTTATGAAGTTTTCAAACTGACGGTCAAATGGTCAAAGGGCAAAAGTATAAGAGGAGCGAAGTGACTTGGACAGAAGCGGTGACTTTTGGAAATTAGGGGTAAAACAGCCGAGTTGGACACAACTAGGGGCATAAATCTAATTATCCCTTTTCTTAACCTGTTGTTGGTTTCCCATTCGGTTCTTTGACTCATCATTTTGCTATAGCAACCCGACCTCAGACGGTCAAGCCTCTATGTATCGGTGCCATCCCTGGATCAGTATGCTGGCATACACAGTACATCAATGTATATATCAAAGTGCAATCACATGTATAATTAACGTAAAACTGATATATATATATATACCCTATAAGTCTCAGCGGAAACAATCAACGGGTGTGTAGTCCCATCAACGCCATCGGCAAGTTGAGTGTAGACCGTAACCCTGTATCGTAACTCTTACTCGTCGAAGGAATGTCTGCAACATGATATGTTGCAGCCGTGTAGGTCATTACATTGAATATACCGACAAGATCACAATAAGAGGAAACAAATGATAAAGTATACTATATGCAATATGGCTTTGTGGCTCTGTATCTGAGTTTTGTTTGCGGGTTTTATTTTCCCTACATCAAAGGAATTAACCGAAGTCTGTAATATGGAGTTTCCTATCATGACATGGTTCCGCCAACCGATGTCTCATAGCCCAAAATCGTCATAAGTTGCCCACAATTAAGTTATCAGTCTGGTGTTGAGAGTTCCGAGATAGATCCAAGTCCAGAGGCTCAAATTGTCTGTAACCGGGGACATGGCTAATCGATTAAGTTTTAACCCTCTGCAGATGTTTGTACACTTTACCCGCAAGATTATATCCCTCTTTTTACATTCTCGCACTTCAGGTTGTTTGAGAACGAGACGACCGAAACATGGTCTTCCGAAGAGTTCCCCTGACCATTGTCTGGTGCTCATCCAATCCTACCGTAGTTCTACATCTGCTAGCACCGTCCCAACCAGAGTCACCACTAGGGTCAACCAAGCCAGAGCCCATAGTGACTTGCGGTTGCACAGGTAAGCTTCCGGGCATGAAGTATTCTTCCGTCTCTTTGAGTCTGGGTGAAGCTTTCCGCAAGATGTCATGGCGCTTCTCCATGCATCCCGGCCATCCACTGGTTCCTCCAGGGTGCCCGTCAACCGTCCTTCACCCAGTAGTGTGTATTGAATTCTTGTCTCGAGTCTCAAAATCTTGAGGCCTTGGAGTCCTGAAGATGTAGTCTTTGCCGATGCCATCATGAAGTTGTCGCCATTGACGTAGAGTCCTCCTTCTTCACACCACTCTCGTGCACTCATACGAAACCCCATCTACTATAGCGTAGCATTAGAACTACATAATGTCCCGGGCTTGGTAACAGGGAGATGGGTTTCTACCTCATGCATTCTACTCAACTACAAGATTCAATAACACTACTGGAGGGATTGTTGAAAGGGTGCTACTACATGCAAATAAAACATGGGTATGGAAAACATGGTCAAAGTGAACTTGCCTGGTATCACTTGATGAAGATAATAACGTTCTTGGAATCTTTGATAAACTATTCGTCACTCCGAGAAAATCTATATAACCAAACATTATACTCACATAAGTAATAATCCTAGCAAACAATACTAGCAATCAAAATAACAACCAAAAAGCAATAAATAAAACAATAATGAAGTCAAAGAAAACCAAATAGAATTCCAAAAAAAACTTCAAGAAAGCCAGGGAGAAACCAACTCACACAATAACAGACAATACTCTCGTGGCAACACCAAATTACTCTAACAATTTTTTTCTACAACAAAGAAAATATAATTCTAATGAAACAACAGAAAATAATTTACTAAAGCATTCACTAGCAAAAAGAACTAGTATAAAAACTATTATAACTATCTAGTTAACACTAGAACAACTATAACAACTAGAAAACACTAGGACAATAGTAAACAGTACTAAAATAATTTATGAAAACTTATTTACTCCTAAATAATAGAACCAATAACAACATATATTGAAGTGGTAAAAAGAAATACATTAAAACTAATAAAACTATTTTTATCAACTATCACTATGAACTAAACAAACAAATACTAAAATAGTAGCTAAACACTAATAAATAACTACAAATATTTATCTACTATAGTCCAACAGAAACATATGACAACATGTAAAAATCTACAAAAATAATTAACTAAAAATAACTAAAAACGCTGATTATATGACTAAAATAACTACATAAGCAAAACAGTACCATTTTTGCAATAAACCTAATTAAAATAAACTAAAAATAAATCACTATATGCTACTGAATAGACAAAACAACAACAAAACAGTAGCAAAAAGAATCAATCAAAAATATGTTCTAGAACTCAAACTAGAGCCAAAACAGCGTTTGAAGCATATTTGAAATAATTCAAATTTAAGCTACCCAAATACAACATTTCAAGTCAATAACAGAAACTTCACAAAATTTTGAAACTATAGCAAAAGAAATCACTCAATTTGGATCTAAAACATAAAAGTTATAAGCAATCTAAAATTCAAACTATTCTGTTTTTAAAACAGAAACGAAAAAAACAAAAAAAACAGACTGGCAGGTACTACGCATCGGGCTGCTATTGGGCCTAAGCAGTGGGCGTTCTGAACTAAGCAACGCTCGGTCATAACTTAACAAAACCGTGCATGCACGTTTAATAAAAAGAAACCGGTGAACCGGTTCGATCTAAACCGTAAATAAATAAACCGACCTAAACCAAATAAAACCTAATTGTTCAGATTAGATCTAATCTAGGCCATTACTACAAGATCTAACGGACAGGAGGGTCGTCGGAGCTTACAGCGGTGGTGGTCGCCGGCGATGCGGCTCGGCGGTCGGCGGCGGCGGTGCTCCGGTCGTCAGAGAGCTCCAGCGAGGGCACGGGCGGACGCGACGTTCGACGGCAAGTCTAGCGGTGCTCAAGGTGGCGTCGTAGGTGGACGGAGGAGGTCGGCAGCGAGGTCGAGGCGGCATTAGCGTTCGGGCCTCGGCGCCGGAGAAGAAGACGGCAACGGCATTGGGGTTCGTCGGGATGGCCTCTCCGGTGGACCTTCATCTTGTCGGAGTTGACGGGAAGGGGCGACGCAGAGTGGGGCATAGAGTGGTGGTGGCTCTGGTTGTTGAGGGATCCGGAGATGAGCAGGGCTAGGCAGCGGAGTTGCGGCAGAGCCAACGAGCTTCGGAAGAGATCGGGTGTCGAGGAGGTAGCGGCTTCGGTGGTTCTCCGGCTCGTCCGAGAGCACAGGGAGGTGAAGCGTGGCAAGGCAGACGCGATGGTGGTGGGGAAGGTGGTCGGAAGGGGCGGGTGGAGGCGTGGCAAGGTGGCGGAGCTCGGTAGAGCTTCACGAGCTCCGGTGAGATCAAAACGATTCCCTAGGGCATGGGAGATCGTGATTGTTTGCGAAAATCGGATGAGCGGAGAGAGGGCTATATTTATAGGGCGCTTGTCGTGCGGGAGGGGCAAAAAATCCGAGCGAAACAATCAGGATTTGAATCAGGGCGCCGTGCCTGTGATGAACACGAAAAGAAGAGACAGAGGAGCGGGGTGATGAGTGGGCCCTGTTGGTCAGCGACTGTGGGGAGAAAGAGGTAGGAGCGGGCGGTCGGCACATAGCCTTTCGAGCGCGGTGTAGGCTGGTTGGGCCAAAAGGCTAGCTGGGCAAAGGGAAGAGAGAGGTGGGCTGGGTCTTGGTGGCTTCGGCCGTTGACTTTATTTTTTTTGTTTTTAGTAAAACACAAACAATAAAACAAACACAAGTAAAATATATATATATAGGCATATGATATATCAAAATCTTCAGAAAAAGAAAACCTAAAACGTGAACATACTTTCAGAGGCAAGTAAAATCCTCAGAAAATTAAATAAAGCAAACAATGCTACTGTTGCATTAAAACCCAATAAAAATAATTTTTAAAAATACCAAAATGATTTCAAATTTACCTTTCTCCAATTTTTCATTGTAGGGAATCATTTTACCCTATTTTTCATATATTGTAGTATTGGAGAAAAATAATTTGAATAAAAGGCAAATAACTCCTAAATTGAAAGTGGGTTTCAAAATACTTCCAAATGACTTTCAATTTGATTCTTTTAACTTCCAACTCATATTTCATATAATTTGAAGAAGTCATTTTATCTTCTCTCATGAAAATCATTGAGTTGCATAAAGTTTCAGGTTTGAATTATTTGCATTTGAAAAGAATTTGAATTCATGGAGATCATAAATGCAAGGTGAAAGTTTGGGAAAGTCATTTCATTCCCTCTCATTGAACTCTCAAAGTTTCAAATTGCACTCAATTTCACTCAATCATTCACACAACAATCAGACAAACAATCAAAACTATTTATTTAATATAACATTCCAAAAGTTAGAATTTTGGGATGTTACATTTGTTGTGTAGAGTTTTACCAGAACTTTGAAGAAGAGACTGGACATATCGAGACGAACTTGGATCCCATCAACTCTCTCGTTCAGGACGAAGCCGCCATGAACGTGCTCCGACTGGAATCTCATCTTGCCAGCATCATGGATTATCTGGCTCGACTGAAGGTGGCGGTTTCCCAAGTTGACATGCCGCTCTGGCCGAAGGAGAGCTTCCAGAATGACCTTGAGTCTTTGATGACTCGACTCAATGAGATTCCTGGCCGAGTGCAAGAATGGAAGAAGTCTTCTGCCCGATGTGGTGCTGATGTGGCTCTGTGCCTGGTTCGTGTCCACTGTAAGGAGGCCAAGGAAGAGAAGCTAGCAGCGCTCAAAGTCGCCAACACCAAACATCGCCAGTTCCAATCCTTCATGGAGACCTTCATTGACGCGGCCACTCGCATAGCAGATGGAATCGATTTGGACAAGTTCGTCGAGCCAGCCAGTCCTCCTCCAGAGGAGTGAACAAACTTTAAGTCTTAATTCAATTTTCCTTGGAATGTCGACTGATTTTGTAACCGTTAAAACTCCTTCGGGGCGGATGCCCGAGTACTTTTATCTACGGTTCTGAACCTTGCGAGACTTATCTGAACTTTGTTTCTCTTTGAATGCATTTGTCTTCACCTTTGCTATTTTTGAATCTCTTGACTTTGAGTGGAACTTGATTCCTCAGTCTGAATTGTCACTGACTCTACGTCGCAGCTCTGTCGAGTGGATCATGGACAAGGGCACTTGGTGTTGTCCATAACCTGCACTTCGTCGTCCTTGCAGATCGGAATGGAGCGGACATTGTACTTGGGGTGTGTCGGTGTCAAAACCGGCGGATCTCGGGTAGGGAGTCCCGAACTGTGCGTCTAGGCCGGATGGTAACAGGAGGCAGGGGACACGATGTTTTACCCAGGTTCGGGCCCTCTTGATGGAGTTAAAACCCTACGTCCTGCTTGATTGATATTGATGATATGGGTAGTACAAGAGTAGATCTACCACGAGATCGGAGAGGCTAAACCCTAGAAGCTAGCCTATGGTATGATTGTATGTTATGGTTGTTGTCCTACGGACTAAAACCCTTCGGTTTATATACACACCGAAGAGGGTTAGGGTTACATAAGGTCGGTTACAAAGGAGGAGATATCCATATCCGTATTGCCTAGCTTGCCTTCCACGCCAAGTAGAGTCCCATCTGGACACGAGACGAAGTCTTCAATCTTGTATCTTCATAGTCTAGCAGTCCGGCCAATGGAGATAGTCCGGCTGTCCGGAGACCCCCTAATCTAGGACTCCCTCATGGTGTAGCTCCGTCGAGTGGGTCATGGACAAGAGCACTAGGTGATGTGTATGACATGCACCTCGTCGTCCTTGAGGATCGGAATGGCATGGACGTTATAATTGTGTCGCAGCTCCGTCGAGTGGGTCATGGACAAGAGCACTAGGTGATGTGCATGACCTACACCTCGTCGTCCTTGCGGATCAGAATGGAGCAGATGTTATACTTGTGTCGCAGCTCCGTCGAGTGGGTCATGGACAAGAGCACTAGGTGTTGTGTACGACCTGCACCTCATCGTCCTTATGGATTGGAATGGAGCAGGTGTTATACTTGTGTCACAGCTCCGTCGAGTGGGTCATGGACAAGAGCACTAGGTGTTGTGCACGACCTGCACCTCGTCGTCCTTGCGGATCGGAATGGTTTTTAACTTAGGAAAGTACGAGACTACAACTAAGCCCCCGAGTGGGAGGATTGCTCTCCACTCGGTAGGATTTAGGAAACTTAGGCGAGTGCGGGACTGTAGCTAAGCCCCCGGGTGGGAGGATTGCTCTCCACTCGGTAGGATTTTGGAAACTTAGGCGAGTGCGGGACTGCAGGTAAGCCCCCAAGTGGGAGCATTACTCTCCACTCGGTAGGATTTTTTAAACTTAGGCGAGTACGGGACTGTAGCTAAGCCCCCGAGTGGGAGGATTGCTCTCCACTCGGTAGGATTTTGGAAACTTAGGCGAGTGCGGGACTGCAGCTAAGCCCCCGAGTGGGAGTATTGCTCTCCACTCGGTAGGATTTTTTAAACTTAGGCGAGTACGGGACTGCAACTAAGCCCCCAAGTGGGAGGATTGCTCTCCACTCAGTAGGATTTTTAAACTTAGGTGAGTACGGGACTGCAGCTAAGCCCCCGAGTGGGAGGATTGCTCTCCACTCGGTAGGATTTTTTTGAACTTAGGCGACTACGGGACTGCGGCTAAGCCCCCGCGTGGGAGGATTGCTCTCCACTCGGTAGGATTTTTAAACTTAGGTGAGTATGGGACTGCAGCTAAGCCCCCGAGTGGGAGTATTGCTCTCCACTCAGTAGGATTTTTTAAACTTAGGCGAGTACGAGACTGCAGCTAAGCCCCCGAGTGGGAAGATTGCTCTCCACTCGGTAGGATTTTTTAAACTTACGCGAGTACGGGACTGCAGCTAAGCCCCCGAGTGGGAGGATTGCTCTCCACTCGGTAGGATTTAGAAACCTAGGCAAATCAGGTTTGCGGCTAAGCCACCCACTGATAGGATAACAATCATTAAGGCACCACAAAAATCTTTTTTTTGATAAGCAAAATGAACGATTCTTATTACAACTTGCCGACCCGAGTGCTTAAGTGTTAAAAGGGCAGAGCAGATCCATGTTCCAAGCGTGTGGCTCGTCTTTCTTGTGTTCCACATTATAAAGGTGATAAGCTCCGTTGTGGAGCACCTTGGTGATGATGAAGGGACCTTCCCAAGAAGGAGCAAGCTTATGAGGTCGTTGCTGATCCACTCGGAGTACCGGGTCTCCTTCCTGAAATGCTCGACCTCCCACGTTTCTGGCATGGAATCAACGGAGGTCTTGATGATAAATGGTCGACCGGATCAAAGCCATCTCTCTCTCTTCTTCCAGTAGGTCAACAGCATCTTGTCGAGCTTGCTCAGCTTCAGCTTCTGAGAAAAGTTCTACTCGGGGCGCGTTGTGAAGCAAGTCGCTTGGCAGCACGGCTTCAGCCCCATAGACCATGAAGAAGGGAGTCCGACCGGTTTGGCGTTGTTCTCAATCCCCAAATGACGGAAGGCAACTCATCTACCCAAGCGCCTGCTACATGCTTGAGGTCACGCATCAACCGGGGTTTCAGCCCTTGGAGGATCAAACCATTTCTCTCTCTGCTTGTCCATTCGACTACAGATGTGCGACAGACACATAGTCGACCCGAGTACCCTGGGAAGCGCAGAATGCTCTAAACTCATCATAATCGAAGTTGGAGCCATTATCCATGATAATACTATGAGGGACTCTGTATCTGAGCGTCAATTCTCTAATAAAACTGATGGCAGTGCCTGAGTCAAGATTTTTGATAGGCTTGCCTTCAATCCACTTAGTGAACTTGTCGACTGGTACAAGCAAATGAGTGAAACCACTTCTGCCAGTCCTCAGGGGTCCAACCATATCCAACCCCCAAACAGTGAATGGTCAGACGAGTGGAATGGTCTTCAAGGCTGAAGCGGGCTTGTGAGACATGTTGGAGTAGAACTGGCAGCCCTCACACTTGTCGACTATTTCTTTTGCCATTTCATTTGCACGTGGCCAGTAAAAACCTGCTCGGTATGCTTTGGCCACGATTATCCGAGAGGACGCGTGGTGACCACAGGTCCCCGAATGGATATCATTGAGAATCATTCAACCTTCCTCGGGGGTAATGCATCATTGAGCAACTCCGGTCACACTCTATCTGTACAGTCGACCACCTATCATGGGGAAGGCTTTGGATCGATAGACGATCTAACGGGCCTCATCCTCATCCTTTGGAAGTTATTTTTTGAGAATGTATGCAACATATGGCATCATCCAATCTGTGGTGATAACCAAAACCTCCATGATCAGGTCGACCACGGCTGGAATTTCAACCTTAGTCGAGTCGGTGGAACTTTTTGGTTGCGGGGGCTCTTTCGTGAAAGGATCCTCTTGAACTGACGGAGTGTGAAGATGTTCCAAAAACACATTGCTGGGAATAGACTCGCGCTTGGAGCCTATCTTCGCCGGATCATGAGCTGCTTGATTCTTGACTCGGGGTATGTGGTGGAGCTCTAACCCCTTGAACTTCTTTTCCAACTTCCTCACTGCATTGCAATAGCCAATCATAGCTGGACTCATAATATCCCATTCCTTCATCACTTGATTGGCCACCAAATCTGAGTCGTTGTAAACCATCAGGCGGCGGACGCCGAGTGAAATGGCCATACGCAACCCGTATAGAAGTGCCTCATATTCAGCCTCATTGTTGGAGGAATCAAAGTGAATTTGGAGAACATAACTGAGTTTGTTACCTCGTGGGGATACCAGGACCACCCCAGCACCAGAACCATTCAGCATCTTGGACCCATCAAAGAACATAGTCCAATGTTCTGAATGAATTTGAGTCGGTTGTTGTTGCTCACTCCACTCGGCGAGGAAATCTGCTATTTCTTGGGACTTGATTGCTTTCTTTGCCTCAAACTTGATATCTAACGGAAGGAGTTCAATCGCCCACTTCACCACTCGACCAGTTGCATCTCTGTTGTTCAGAATTTCTGATAATGGAGCATCACTGACAACTGAAACCGAGGATCTGAGAAGTAATGTGCAACTTTCTTTGTTGTCAGATAAATCCCATAAACCAACTTCTGATAATGAGGGTATCTATGCTTGGACGGGGTTAAGACTTTAGAAATATAATACACTGGGTGCTGGACTTTGAAGGCTTTGCCTTCTTCTTCCCGCTCGACCGTGAGCATCGTACTGACAACTTGTCTAGTGGCTGCGATATAAAGCAGTAAAGGCTCTTTGCTGATTGGAGCAGCAAGCACCGGCTGGGTGGAAAGCAGGGTTTTGAGCTCTGCAAACGTTGTGTTAGCTTCAGGAGTCCACTCGAACTTGTCAGACTTCTTCATCAGTCGGTAAAGAGGCAATGCCTTTTCACCGAGACGAGAAATGAATCGGTTCAATGTGGCCAGGTAACCGGTAAGCTTCTGGACATCATGCACATGCACAAGGCGTTTCATTCGGAGAACTGCACCAACTTTTTCTGGGTTTGCATCGATCCCTCGTTCGGAAATGATAAAACCGAGTAACTTTCCACCTGGGACTCCGAATGTGCACTTTGATGGATTAAGCCTGATATCATACCTTCTCAGATTAGCAAAGGTTTCAGTGAGGTCAGTCAGTAGGTAGGAACCTTTACGTGACTTGACCATGATGTCATCCATGTATGCTTCCACATTCTGACTGATTTGAGTGAGCAGACACTTCTGAATCATGCGCATGAATGTGGCACCAGCATTCTTGAGACCAAAGGGCATGGTAACATAGCTAAAGCACACGAATGGGGTGATAAAAGTTGTTCTATTTCATCAGGACCATACAGTAGGATCTGATGGTACCCGGAATAAGCGTCCAGAAAGGACAAACGCTCGCATCCCGCGGTCGAGTCAACAATCTGATCGATGCGGGGCAGAGGGAAATGACCTTTTGGGCAGGCCCGATTGATATGCTTGAAGTCAATGCACATGCGAAGTGAATCATCCTTTTTGGGGACCATGAAAACATTGGCGAGCCACTCAGAGTGGTATATCTCGCGGATGAACTCAGCTGCCAGAAGCCGAGCCACCTCCTCACCAATTGCTTTCCTCTTCTCCATGGCGGACCGACGGAGATGCTCTTTGACAGGTTTTTCTTTCGGGTTGACTCGCAAACGGTGCTCAGCCAGTCCCCTGGGTACACCTGGCATGTCAGAAGGTTTCCATGCAAAGATGTCCCAGTTCTCACGGAGGAACTGAATGAGCACTTCTTCCTATTTACTGTCGAGTATTGTTGAGATATGAGTTGGAGCAGCATTAGGATCGGTCGGGTGAACATGAACTTGTTTCGTTTCACTAGATGACTAAAATGAAGATTCTGAAGTGGGCTTTTTGGCACGCAACAAATCACTCGGATATGCATTCTTCTGGTACTCTTGCATTTCTATTGTTGCCATCTGCTCATCGGCATCCTTCGAACCTTTCTGGAAACATTCCTCCGCTCTCTACCGATTACCAGTGATCATAATCACGCCTTTGGGCCCAGGCATCTTCAGCTTGAGGTATACATAACATGGTCGAGCCATGAAGCGAGCATACGCAGGTCTGCCCAAAATAGCATGATAAGCACTGTGAAAATCCACAACTTCAAATGTCAAGTTTTCCTTGCAATAGTTCTTTGAATCGCCAAAAACCACGTCAAGAGTGATCTGGCCGAGTGAATCAGCTTTTTCCCCGGGAATGACCCCGTGGAAGTCCATATTGCTTTCACTAAGCTTGGACATCGGGATGCCCATCTCTCGGAGAGTCTCAGCATACATAATGTTCAAACCACTGCCACCATCCATGAGGACCTTGGTCAATCAGGTTCCTCGGACGACCGGGTTGACCACCAACGCTTGCCGCCCTGGGGTAGCAACATGTGCCGGATGATCTGACTGGTCGAATGTAATGGGTGTCTTTGAACACTTCAAATATGTTGGTGTTGCTGGAGCAACCATGTTCACTTCTCTGTTAATGACTTTCAATCGACTTTTGCTCTCAACATCAGCGAAAATCATCAAAGTGGCATTGATGTTGGGGAAACCATCATCTTCCTCTTTGTCTTCATCCTTATCAGACTTTTTCTCTTTCTCTTTGGACTGACCCTCTCAGAATTGCTGAATAAGGAGTCGACATTGTCAAGTGGTATGCTTGGGATAAATCAGGTTTCCTTCTTCATCCACTCTGGTGAGTATATGACATGGCAGACCCAACACATCATTTCCTGCTGAATCTTTCACCTTTTTAGGGTCCCATGGCCCTTTAGGCTTTCCCTTGAATTTTCCCTGAGTCGCTGCTGCGGCTTCACCAGGAGCGGCGGGCTCGGCCTTGTGCTTTTGTTTCTGATTGGAATTACCTCCTCCTCCATCTTGGGTGACTTGTTTGCTCTTGCCACTGCGGAGTCGGTCTTCTTATTCACCGTTAGCGTACCGAGTGGCTATTTCCATCATTCGGGTCAAAGTCATATATCTTGTCCGACCGAATTTCAGGTTAAGCTCTCGGTACCGAACGCCCTCCTTGAAGGCGCAGACTGCTTGGTGTGGTGACATGTTTTCCACTGTGATGCGATGTGGTCCACCTCTGGATGTAATCTCTCGGCGTCTCATTCGACTTCTGAACACAATGTTGCAATTATGTCAATCTTGCAGGTCGCTTGCAAGTGCCTTCAAATGTTCTAACAAACACTCGGGCCAACTCTTCCCAACTGAATATACTGCCAGGAGCCAACTTATTCAACCAAGCCGTGGCCGACCCTTCCAACATCAAAGGAAGGTGTTTCATGGCTACCTCATCATTACCGCCGCCAATCTGCACAGCCACTCGGTAATCCTCTAACCAAGTGTCGGGTTTGGATTCACTGGTAAACTTACTTACCCCAGTCGCCAACCTAAAGTTGGGGGGATCTCTACGGTTCTGATGGCACTGCTAAAACACTCGGGCCCTGATACATGCACTCGACTGCTCGTTGTTCGATCTCTGTCTTGTCCTTCTCTGTGAGCTCTGTTCCGGTCGACCAGACCTTGTACCAAAATTAATCTTGCATCAAATCCAGGTTCTCTAGGGTCAACTGGATGCCTTCGCTTGTCACCATACGGACGCCTGTCATCGGGTCGTCGCGGTGCATACGACCCGCCAAGTGGAGGGGCGTTGACACTCGATGGCGGTCCTCACGGCCGACCCGATGATCATATTGCTCATAATTCTGACCCATTAACTGCTCTTGACGGTGTCCATGGCCCTCATGCTGCGGAGGCAATCTTGGGCTATGAGCCGACTGGACAGTGTCCGCAACCACAGATCTGCTATGAATCCTATTGCGCGACTGGGAAACTGTTGTGTTCTACTCCCCCGCTGCACGGAGCAGCGCTCTAATATGCATCAAACCTCTTCCAGCCTCTGATTGGGACGGCTGGATTAACTTTGCTATGCGGGTTGCAGAAGTAAGATTCTGAATTGGGGTACGGTATACCTGATGCTCGGGGGGAAACAGTTGCCGCTGTCGTCGACTGGATTCAGGGACCAGCCGTCGGGCGCGATCGTCGAGTGAACGCTGGAGATTCTCTAGTCGTGCATGCTCAGCCAAAGTGGCCAGGCGCGCAGTCTCCAAGGCCCGAGCCTCAGAGGTTTCCCCGACGATGGGAGTGTGGAGTGCCTCCAAATTGCGATGATGCAACTCCTCTCGCTGTTGTGAAGTAAGGGCTTGAGGACGATATTCTTCGTGAACGTGTGACGGATCACCGCCACCATCGCTACGGCGGAAACCAGGTGGGCTACACGGCGTGTCGACCATTAGGACTTCTGCCGCTGGGTCGCTGCTGTCACACTCGGATAGGGTCTCGACAAAGCCAGTTGACAGGTCGAACATCCCGTAGAGAGATTCGTCTGTCTCGATTGCCGTGACTTGAGGGGTGGTCGACCGGCGAGCCACCGCGTGCTTGATCCACCGCTGAAGCCGCAATCGACCGGATCGATTACGGCGTCAAGCAACGAAGAGTGACGATGTTGCGGGAGCCGACTGATGTCTACTACACAACCTTCTTCTTGTAGACGTTGTTGGGCCTCCAAGTGCAGGGGTTTGTAGGACAGTAGCAAATTTCCCTCAAGTGGATGACCTAAGGTTTATCAATCCGTAGGAGGCGTAGGATGAAGATGGTCTCTCTCAAGCAACCCTGCAACCAAATAACAAAGAGTCTCTTGTGTCCCCAACACACCCAATACAATGGTAAATTGTATAGGTGCACTAGTTCGGTGAAGATATGGTCATACAAGTGGTATATGGATAGTAGATAATGGTTTTTGTAATCTAAAAATATAAAACAGCAAGGTAACTAATGATAAAAGTGAGCACAAACGGTATTGCAATGCGTTGAAACAAGGCCTAGGGTTCATACTTTCACTAGTGCAAGTCCTCTCAACAATAATAACATAATTGGATCATATAACTATCCCTCAACATGCAACAAAGAGTCACTCCAAAGTCACTAATAGCGGAGAACAAACGAAGAGATTATGGTAGGGTACGAAACCACCTCAAAGTTATTCTTTCCAATCAATCCGTTGGGCTATTCCTATAAGTGTCACAAACAGCCCTAGAGTTTGTACTACAATAACACCTTAAGACACAAATCAACCAAAACCCTAATGTCACCTAGATACTCCAATGTCACCTCAAGTATCCGTGGGTATGATATACGATATGCATCACACAATCTCAGATTCATCTATTCAACCAACACATAGAACCTCAAAGAGTGCCCCAAATTTTCTACCGGAGAATCACGACGAAAATGTGTGCCAACCCCTATGCATAGGTTCATGGGCGGAACCCGCAAGTTGATCACCAAAACATACATCAAGTGAATCATGTGATATCCCATTGTCACCACAGATACACACGGCAAGACATACATCAAGTGTTCTCAAATCTTTAAAGACTCAATCCGATAATATAACTTCAAAGGGGAAACTCAATCCATTACAAGAGAGTAGAGGGGGAAGAAAACATCATAAGATCCAACTATAATAGCAAAGCTCGCGATACATCAAGATCATACCACCTCAAGAACACGAGAGAGAGAGAGAGAGAGAGATCAAACACATAGCGACTGGTACATACCCTCAGCCCTGAGGGAGAACTACTCCCTCCTCGTCATGGAGAGCACCGGGATGATGAAGATGTCCACCGGAGAGGGATTCCCCCTCCGGTAGGGTGCCGGAACGGGTCTAGATTGGTTTTCGGTGGCTACGGAGGCTTCTGGCGGCGGAACTCCCGATCTATTGTGCTCTCTAATATTTTTAGGGTATATGGATATATATATGCAGAAGAAATACATCACGGGAGCCATGAGGGGCCCACGAGGGTGGAGGGCGCGCCCCCCTGCCTCGTGGCTTCCTTGTTGATCCCCTGACGTGCACTCCAAGTCTCCTGTATTGCTTTCTTTCCAAAAATAACTTTTCCGAAGGTTTCATTCCGTTTGGACTCCGTTTGATATTACTTTTCTACGGAACACTGAAACAAGGGGAAAACATAAACTGGCACTGGGCCCTGGGTTAATAGGTTAGTCCCAAAAATAATATAAAAGTGGATAATAAAGCCCAATAATGTCCAAAACAGTAGATAATATAGCATGGAGCAATCAAAAATTATAGATACATTGGAGACGTATCACCGACCGATACTGGGTCGACTGCTGCCGCAGAAGGACGCCGCGGGCGCACGCCCAAAAGTGGGTCGCTCCACGGACGGGGAACGCCTCGACATCAAGGGGAGCTTCTTGAAGCCAAGCGGAGTTGTCGGCGATGAAAACGAGCATGCCGAGACGGATCTCGCGGCCCTCAGCCAAACCTCTGCCAGAAACCATGGTGATGGGAATCGGAAAAATCACAACCTCACCGGAAGTCGCTAAGACACCTGCCCCATGGTGGGCGCCAACTGTCGTGGTTCTAAGGCTGACAGTAGATTAGGGGGTACGTAAGAGGAGGCAATATCCTAGCTACAATGAGGTTGTGCACGCAATATTTATGAGTTCAGGCCCTTCACGGAGGAAGTAACAGCCCTACGTCTCGGTGCCCTGAGGCGGTCGACTGGATTATGCATGAAATTACAGGGGTGTGAACCCCTGTACCCGAGGAGGGGTGGATTATATAGAGTGCGCCGGACCCCTCCTCAGTTATACAGGGTTCAATGTACATAAAGATGAGGCGTTACTGGTAATGCCAGCAATAAGGACATATAAATGATCATTAACACTACGGAGTGAACGCCTGACCGTTGCCATCCTGAGTGACTTTAGGTCTTTTGTCTTCTGTGTGGTTTCTTGTATGGTCGAATGGTGATATACTTGGTCGAATGGAATTGGGTTATCCGAGTGGAGTTGTTTGTCGAGTGAGCTGCACTCTGTGGAGATTCCAGTCGGTAGGCATTACTGTGCCTTGGATGATGTTGATCTTTGAATAGTGTCCTTGGGGAGGGTGTCTAGGTCAGGCATATTACCCTATCCTAGGTACATGTCATCGTCAACAGAGGCTCGGGCGCCATTAATGGAGACCTTGGGAGAGAGGTGGATGGCAGATGGAGGTCAAAGGGCTCTCCTCCCAATAAGCACGCGCAGGGGTCTGATCGCATGCCTCCCGTACTCAAATAGCTACCCTACATGGCGCCTCCTAGCTAATAAAAAAAGGGATGCGTGGTAGCACGTACACGGTAAATAGAACGCCCATGCTTTCAATAATACTTGTGTTTCCGATTGTAACGTGACAGCACTTGTTCCAAAATGACTTTCTTGATTGTTAATGTGTGCGCCTTCACAAATCGGACAGCAAAATTACCACAACATGTTGGTGCCATGTCATGACACCAAGCCAAGTTTCATGATTTTCATGCGCGTTTTGGATTTACAGGAATTAAGAAACCAAGCTTCTCAATGTTTCCAGCCAAGCCACAATGCCCAGATGTTTGAATTTCATTACCATTTCTTGCATGTGACCTAGAAATTTACCCGAGGACACACATGTGATTTTTCAACCAACTTTGGTGCACTAGACCATGTGCTTGTATTTCAAATTTGAATTATGCACACAAAGGTGACACGTTCCCTCTCAGAACCATGAGCCTTCTTGAGAGAAGCTCCGGTTTGCAAGAAGCTTATACCAAAACTTGTTCCTATTCGGCCTTTTTTTACCACAACATGGTAGTACCATGACATGAAACCACGCCAAGTTTCATGATTTTCAGACGTGTTTTGGATTTACAAGAATTTTAAAACCAAGTTTCTCAATGTTCTCGGCCGAGCCATGATGCCCAGATGTTTGAATTGCATTCCCATTTCTTGCATGGGACCTAGAAATTCACTCGAGGACACACATGTGATTTTTCAACCAACTTTGGTGCACGGGAGCATGTGCTTGTAGTTCAAATTTGAATTATGCACATTAAATGACCAGAAACTCAATTAATATATAAAAAGGTCAAACCAACCCAGAATAATTCCAAAATTTAACAGGGCACTCATGTAGTTCTATGTTGCCTCTGTAAAGAAAGTCAAGGGGGCATTATATCGTTTCGCACTCAAAGGTGACATGTTCCCTCTCAGAACCACGAGCCTTCTTGAGAGAAGCTCCGGTTTGCAAGAAGCTTAATTATACCAAAACTTGTTCCAAATCGGCCCAATTTTTTTTACCACAGCATGTTAGTGCCATGACATGACACCATGCCAAGTTTCATGATTTCCAGGCGAGTTTTGGATTTACATGAATTTAAAAACCAAGTTTCTCGATGTTCTCGGCCGAGTCACGACGCCCAGATGTTTGAATTTCATTCCCATTTCTTGCATGGGACCTAGAAATTTACCCAAGGACACACATGTGATTTTTCAACCAACTTTGGTGCACTGGAGCATGTGCTTGCAGTTCAAATTTGGATTATGCACATTAAATGTCCAGAAACTCAATTAATGTATAAAAAAGGCCAAACGAACCCAGAATAATTCCAAAATTTAACAGGGCACTCATATAGTTCTATGTTGCCTCTGTAAAGAAAATTAGAGGGGAGGCAGCGTATATCATTTCGCACACAAAGGTGACACGTTCCCTCTCGGAACCACGAGGCTTGTTGAGAGAATCTCCGGTTTTGCAAGAAGCTTATACCAAAACCTATCCCAATTCAGCCAAAAATTATACATATGAAAACATGGTTTAGATTATCCCGAACATCTCTCTACCTAGACCAATGTACTCTGATTTGAATTCAACATAAAATGGTTACAAATATTTGAATTTGAGATCGTATGGTACATGTAGTTCATAGTGAAATATGATTACTGCCATATGCATGTTTTTTGTTATCAAGATAATATTTAAATGATTGTATAACTTGACAACAATCGTATTCAAATAAGGAAAATTGATTCAAATTCAGTCCATATGGTAGATGACAATATATATGTTCATAGGGTGGAGCAAAATGTTCATATATGATGGAAGACCAAAATGTAGGACTACATCCATTATAAACCGCAAGGTCACCTAACGATATACTCGAATTCAACATAACGTGGATTCAAAAATTGAAATTAGAGATCCTGGCATTTGTAAGCATATAAAAAGGGACATGACTCTTTCTTTTGGTGGGAATTGATTTGTTTTTTGTTGATGTTGAGGGAGTGTGAATCGATTTGGTACTGTACAGGGTAATCTTGTTCTCCCGATTTTTCTTACATTTTTCTTGTAGTTTTTTCAATGGCATTTATAGCAATATAGTAAAAGGGGAGATGACTCTCTTGTGTCTTGTATGAATTGTTTTTTTGTAAATGTTAAGTTTGTTCTGCCAAACAAGGAATTCGCGCCTTGTTATCCTGAAATTTTCAAGCTCGAGTATCTTTTGTCTCATCTGCTTTGAAACTCCCGCCTCTTCAACCCGCGCCGCACCTTGTTATCTCGAAATTTTGATGCGCGCGAAAACTCCCTCCTCATCCGTAATTGGTCCCGCAGCTCAGACACGCAAAATCCCCCTTCTACCCCTTAGCTGGAAATGTCGAATTGACGTCGCGGTGTCAAAACCGGTGGGGGTATGCTGGTAACTTACCCTACATTTCGGACAAGCACATCCCTAAGCCATGGCTCCCCCTACCTTCCCCTTCGTCCCCCCATTCGTACACTGAGGCCGCCAAAACCCGTGAAACCCCACGCTCCTCCATCGGCCTCCCAACCGCCGCCCAGCCAGAGACTCTTCCCCGGCGACATCGTCCATCGCAATAACTCGTCATCCCTCATCCACCGCACCGGATGAGGATATGTCGTCGATCTCGTCGTCCCGACGGATCAACCGCCCCGTCCTCTACCTCCAAGGAGCTGCCCCGATGTTCGCCTCGTCCATCACGCCACCTCCCTCCCACAGCACCGTCTTGACCTGCCCGATCGGAACCGCAACACCCTCACCAATTCCTCCGATGAAGCCGAGGCCAACTCGGAGCCACCAAGGAGGTTCTGCACTCACCGCTACATTTTATCTTTTATTCGATCTCACGGGGCTGCCGGTGCTTGATACCAAGCAGCCATGGCGGGTCTCCATGGACGGCGCCATCACCGGCCACTTCATCCACGGCATCTCTCCCCCATGTCGTTGCTTCCTCGGCGGCGACTTCCACACCGGCACTAGCTACAGCTGCTCCAGCTCTCGCTCGCGTTGCTGCTGCTCCGGCTCTCGCTCATGTTGTGGCTCTGTTCTTGCTGTCGGTCGCGCTGCTGCACTGCTCTTGCTTTCATTCATGCTGATGCTCTGCTCTACTATTGCTGCCAGTCGCGCTGCTGCTCCGCTCTTGCTCTCGTTCATGCTGTTGCTCTACTCTTGCTCTCGCTCGCGCTGCTGCTGTTGCTGCACGACCACCGACAGCTACAGGAGTTGCTGCTTTAGCACTCGCTCGCGGTGCTGCTGCACGACTTGCTCTCTGCTAGTGCGTTCCCTGCTTGAGTGTCTGCTGATTTAGATCATTGCTTCTCTGCTACTAGTGCTCGAACACCCTAAACATCTATTGCAATGCTCTGCTACTAGTTCAATCAGTTTCGATAGTAAAATTCAGTTTCGACTGTAAAGTTCAGTTTCTTCAGTTAAGTTCAGAGTGAAGAGTATTTACAGCATCTGTCGGAGCAGTCATGACGCGGCTGATGCGTTTTACATCTAGCACTTTTGGTGATGTATTTTACATCATCTACTGCAGATGATATTAGAGTCCCACTTCAGATTAACGTTGTCTGTCTTGTCCTACTTCAGCCTCGCCGCCGTACACCTCATCTGCTCCAACGACGGAACTGTCCATCACAGCGGAGTAGTACCCTTGGCGCCGTTTCCAGAAGCCTCAGATCTTCTTCCCCGCCTCCGACAGTCACACCAACATCACCATCCTCCACGTCCAACCCAATGATGTTGAGGCTGACAAGGCAATGCCAAAGAGGTTGTACACTCGTCGCATCACTTTGTTACTCTACATTCATGTCGATCCCTCAGGGATCCTTTGCTATGGAACTACTATGGTACTACTATTCGTGCATTTGGTTAGAAGGAGTGGAGCAAAGCAAAACTAGAGGATTTTTTCCTTTGGTGTCTCTTTCAAAGAAAAAACATAGGAATTTTAATATCCACTTGGACGTCCTTTTCAAATTAATATGCATGAAGAACATGAATAATTGCATTGCTGGCATAATAAGATTCTTATTTTTTTCATTTTCACGTGGTTTGACTTTAATTTGACCATGTTTCTCCATTCCTGTGTTTTTCCAATTCATGTGAACCAAACACCCAGGTTGACAGAAATCCTATGTTTCCAAATGCTCTGTTTTGCACGTGCATTCCTATCATATTCCTGTGTTTTTCATGTCCCTGCGTTTATAGAGTCCTCCAATTCTAAGGAGCCCTTACAGATTTTTACTTCATTTTTAGATAGGCGTTAAAGAAAACTCTGTGTGTTATGTCCTGCTCCTGCCATGCCGTCATCCACCCCACCTGAGGTGCACCATCAATAGAAGCATTCACTGCAGCAGAGATTCCCCCTGTAGACTTTCTTTCGCCGCCTCAGATCATCTTCCCCGTTGCCGGCAGCACGCCAACTGCATTACCATCATCAACTGAGCAGATGAACCTGAGGACTACACAGTTTCGGAAGAGAGGTCGCAGTCTTTCATGTTTGCTTATGTTATACATCGGTTATTATTACCTGCTACTTTATCGTTCAAACTTGAGTTTTAAAATGCCTGTGGGCCTCATATCGAGGCAGCAACAAGTAGTATCTGTCTACTATCTAGTTCATCTGGGGTCTTCTATGTGGTTCATGTTGGGTGGGCAACAAACAGTAGATGATCCATTGTCTATCTTTTTAAACTGAAGCTATAATCTACCTGCTATCATTAGTTTTTGATCCATCCACTCGTTTGCTACCGCCAGTCTTGATTTCTACATGCACCCCTTAGGCCTTACAAAATCTAACTATTTTTTTATTATCCATGTCAGTTATTGTACACAACCGTGCTGAACATGTAGAGAAAAGGAGAAGACCGTTGCGTGGGAATATAATATCATGTAGATGCCGCTCCATGGTGGGCGAAGTGGGCCCCCTCCCGCCATTCCAGATTGTATTCTAGAGGAAGATAATTGTTCAGATGGGGATTCAGAGGGAGCCAACCACTCCTATTTACCACCTGAGGTGTTTGCTCTAACCTGGCATGCTGATGTTGGTCATATCATGCATATGGCGCCTCGCATTGCTTACATTATACATCTTATATGTCATCAGCTTAGTTTAGATTTGCTTTGTGTCAATGCCACTTATTTTGTTTCTATATCATACTCCCACCGTTCCTAAATATTTATCTTTTTAGAGATTCCAACAAGTGATTACATATGGATCAAAATGAGTGGATCTACACTCTAAAATGTGTCTATATACATCCGTATGTGGTAGTCCATTTGAAATCTCTAAAAAGACAAATCTTTAGGAATGGAGGGAGTATATGGGAATTATGCAATGCCATCTTCTTCAGCCAGGCATCATATTGATAACCCACAAGTATAGGGGATCGCAACAGTTTTCGAGGATAGAGTATTCAACCCAAATTTATAGATTCGACACAAGGGGAGCCAAGAATATTTGAAGGTATTAGCAGTTGAGTTGTCAATTCAACCACACCTGGAGATTAATTATCTGCAGCAAAGTGATCAGTAGCAAAGTAGTTTGATAGTTTTGATAGTAGTATCAGCAGCAATAGTAACAGTACCAGTGATAGCAGTAATTTTGTAGCAAGTGTAACACTGATGATAGCAGTAGTACTTAGCAGAAACAATATGGAGAAAATTGTAGGCATTGGATCGGTGACTTGTTGGATGATATTCATCATATGACAGTTATAACCTAGGGCGATACAGCACTAGCTCCAGTTCATCGATATAATGTAGGCATGTATTCCGTAAATAGTCATATGTGCTTTATTAAAAGAACTTGCATGACATCTTTTGTCCTACCCTCCCGTGGCAGCGGGGTCCATAATGGAAACTAAGGGATATTAAGGCCTCCTTTTAATAGAGAACCGGAACAAAGCATTAACACATAGTGAATACATGAACTCCTCAAACTATGGTAATCACCGGAAGAAGTCCCGGTTATTGTCACTCTGGGGTTACTAGATCATAACACGTAGTAGGTGACTATAACTTACAAGATCGGATCTAGAACATGAATATAATGGTGATAACATAAACGGTTCAGATCTGAAATCATGGCACCCGTGCCCAAAGTGACAAGCATTAATCATGGCAGAGTCATAGCAACATCAATCTAAGAACATACTGGATACTAGGGATCAAGCCCTAACAAAACTAACTCAATTACATGATGAATCTCATCCAACTCCTCACCAACCAGCGAGCCTATGAAGAAATTACTCACTCCCAGTGGGGAGCATCATGGATTGGCCATGGAGAAGAGTTGGTGATGACGAAGAACGAAGATCCCCCTCTCCGGAGCCCCAAACGGACTCCAGATTTGCCCTCCCGAGGAAGAACGGGGCTTGGCGGCGGCTCCGTCTCGTGGATCGCGATAATTCTTTCTCCCTGATTTTTTTCTCTGAAAATAGGATTTTATAGCGTTGGTTTCAGGGTCTGCGGGGCCACCAGGAGGGGACAACCCACTTGGGCGCGCCAGGAGAGGGGGGCGCGCCCTGGTGGGTTGTTCCCACCCAGGGGCCCCTCTCCGGTAGGTCTTGGCTCCATAAATTCTTATATATTATATAAAAATTCCTCGCAAAGTTTCGTTCCATTCCGAGAACTTTTATTTCTGCACAAAAACAACACCATGATAGTTCTGCTAAAACCAGCGTCAGTCCGGGGTTAGTTTCATTCAAATCATGCAAATTAGAGTCCAAAACAAGATAAAAAGTGTTAGGAAAAGTAGATACGTTGGAGACGTATCAACTCCCCCAAGATTAAACCTTTGCTTGTCCTCAAGCAATTCAGTTGATAAACTGAAAGTGAAAAAGAAAAACTTTTATGAACCCTTTTGCTCTTGTTTGCATAAATAGGCTTAAACAGCACCCAGGTTTTCAGCCAACATTATAACCAACCATGTTGTCAATAACTTTTAAAGATTGTATATAATAGCTCATATCAATGACACAATCAGATAGCGAGCAATAATAAGACATCTCAAACGGCAACACGTTGTCAAAACAACCATGATATAATATGACAATAGTGGTATCTCGCTAGCCTTTCTGAGACCACAAAACATAAATGCAGAGCACCTCCAAAGTCCAAGCAGCGACTAAACATTGTAATTCATGGTAGAAAAGATCCAGTCACGATGCACCCAACATTAGCTACACACAATGCATAAGTCATGACAGTTGTGCCCTCTCAGTTTCTAGCGCTTGTTTTAGAGGGTGATGACACAACATAAGAGTAAATAGGAAGTCCCTTCGCAGAGGGAAGCAGTGATTTGCAGAGGTGCCAAAGCTCAAGTTTTTAAAACAGAGGTAAATGATATTTTGAGACATGCACCCTTCTCATTTACTTCACGACTATCAGTTATCAATATCTCCCATGCTAAACAAGCTAGTGGCGGTTCCCAAGCGATAAAAGTAAAGGTTTTGACTCCATTGGGAGTTTTTGTTTAATTATTCGAGCGATTAACTCTTTTTTGTAGTTTGCAGTTTTGGACTGGGCATCCCTATTACCGCCCTTTTCTCGTGCGATGGCGAGTGAATAAACACTCGACCTGAGAATAACCCGCTTAGCATGGAAGATACCAACCACCTCCTGTCGTTCCATGAACGATCCAGGCACACAAAACGGATAATTTTTTAAGTTTTTTAGAGGTGGCACATGCAAATTTACTTAGGACGGGAGGGTAATACCGCATATAGATAGATATGGTGGACTCATCTGGAATAACTTTGGGTTAAAGGGTTTTGATGTACAAGCATAATCCCCACTTAGTACAGGCTAAGGCTAGCAATTAGATTGAGAAGCGGCCAGCTAGAGAGCAACAACGATCATGATCATGCATTATGCATAAGTAACATTGGACACTAGCATGAGTAGGATATGAAAACCATGAACATAAATAACATAGAGTCTATGTTGGTTTTGATTCAACTACATGCATGAGCATGTACCAAGTCAAGCCACTCGAATATTCAGAGGAGGATACAGTATCATCATACTACATCACAATTATTTTAACGCAATGTTGATACCCAAGAAAAATCATTATCCACTCCTAGCTACTTATGCATGGCATGAGAAACTATAATCTCTAATTGTCATTGCAAACATGTTTAATCATAATAGGCTGAATCATGGATACTAGGTTAAACATATTTACACAAACAGGACTTTCTCTCTGCCACGGCCGGTTCATTGAATATCGTCATTATTGCCTTTCACTTGCACGACCGAACGATGTGAAAATAATAATAGTGCAAGAGTGACATGGACTAAGCTGGAATCTGCAAACATTTTATTCAACAGGAGAAGGCAATGTAAAATGGGCTCTTTATTAGTTCAATAGTTATTCATATGAGAGCCACTCAACATTTTCATCGTGGTCTTCTCCTTGGTACAACTCGAATAAAAAAGGAAAAGAAATTCGGAGAAACACACGGAAATATTTTTGGAGTTTTTGGTTTTCTTGAGCAAGCAAATAAGAGAGAAAAGAAAAAACGAGAAAAACTATATTCAAATGGGAGAACAAAGATTTTCAAGAGTTGGCCAGGAGTAGTCCGTCTAGCATGTAAGGTGGTGTCAGATGAAATCCGCAAGTAAATATTTATAAATTGTGGATCGTTGGGAGTCTCTTCCCCCTCCTTCTTTAATGAGTGATACACACAGTCGTGCGTATTTGAGAAAAAAGGTCCAAGGGCTTGTGCACTTCAACAAGACAATGGTGCCGGGTTGATTCAAGGTGGCGTATGCATGGGAGCTTGAAGTCAACGGGCATGACAATAGACTGGTCATCTATCATGGAGTCATGTTAAAGGTGAAGCTGGAGTCTAACGGAAGACTTCACTCGGCTGATGAAAAGGCTACGACATAAGTGCATGGAGAGTCGAAACATGTTTCAGCGAAAAAAAGAGGGACATGTTATTCAGGTTGTGGCCAAGTGGTCTGAGGGATACGTGAAACATGGCATCGGTCGGTGATGACTGGTGGTACTCTGCAGTGGGGGTTGAGGTGGTGTGGGCTAGCTACGCAATATACTCGACCGGGACAACAGAGGCTTGATGCGATAATAGCGACGAGGTGTGTAGTAAGCATGAGAGACAGAGACAGACCATCACACTGACCATCACACTCGTGGTCAAACATGTGGTCCGACAAAGTGTGGAGGATGTTGAACTCACGGAGTATCCGTCCAACGCAACACACAAAAAAAGAGTGCGGAGGAACTTAATTTTGGTAGGAGTTTGGCTATCATGAAGAAAAAGAAGAGACTATAGTTGAAGGTGAAGTCATGTGAAGTCAAGGAAGTACTCCCTCCGTTTTAAAATAGATGACCCAACTTTATACTAACTTTGTACTAAAGTTAGTATAAAGTTGGATCATCTATTTTGGAACTGAGGGAGTAGCAGCCAAGCTCATAATCAAATAGTTCAACTGTTCAAGTCAAAGGTACAAGGAGATTCATGCATGGCGGCTTCAAGATGGTGAGGTCATATTCATCAAGGTGAAGTGTCAAAATATGTATCAAAATTGGACTTATAATTAGCAGAGGGTTAGGTATTTGAGTCAAACATGTGTAACCTGAGCCTATTATATAAAGTCATCGCAGGACGGCCAAAAAGGCCACACATAAGCTCGTAGGCTAGACAAAGATCATGAGAGGCCGGACCAGCTATGGTGGGTGGTCGAAGTGTTGTCTGATGGCCTTGGCAGGCTTATCACCGATTGCACTATGTCAATTTAGTACATGAAGAGGAGTGCATGTAGTTATGCCCTAGAGATTTAGCCATGTTGATGAACCTTTGTTAACAAATCTCAATGTCGTTTCTAGTGATTGTGTGATCACTAGGTGCGCCTTGAATTATTCTAACACACTGATGAAATACGCAGCTCTTTGTGCTTATAACAGAGAGCAGACCAACCGTTAAAAAAGAAATACGCAGCTCTCCTGCTCATCTTCCAAAAAGATGGCTACCTCATATTGCACACAGAGAACTTATTGCAGATATTTATAAGTATAACCGACTTCTTCATGTACTATAAATACAGACCATTTTTATTTTTGGAGCAAAAATACAGACCGTATGCTAGCAATGAAAGAGCAAAAGCTTCAGAAAGAACACTCCTGTGTTCAGCCTCCCTTCTCTATCTCCACCCTTGGTCTGATTCTAATAAAAACAGACTTGCTTTTCTTTTACAGCTCTAATGTAAAGCAAACAACTGCTCACAGAAAGCGAAAGCAGCACCCAGGAAACTTCATTTGTACCAAATTATACGGTAGTCATATAGCAGATCATTCCAGTATTACTTCCTCCGTCCCAAAATAAGTGTCGCCGATTTAGTACCCGTGGGAGTAGATCCCAAAAAATGCATCACAAGCATGTCAGCGTGAATATAGGATATAGCATGCCTCAGCACACAGATGTTATGTATGTTCCATAGAATCCCCGAGTGGTTAAGCTAGTGTCCTAGAACTGGCTAAGCAACAAACCTCGTGAAACTGATCCTACCTAGGGTCAACATGCTGCTATCTCCAGGAAATTACTGGCGTCGCTGTCTTATCCAGATGAACGGTTGTGCCTCACACAAACAAGGTCATCTAACTTGTTTCCGTCCATCTTGTATAGAGATACGCCACCCATTTGGGCATGGTGTTCCTGAGCCTCACTTCTCAGGCTCTCGAGTGGGAGCAACTCCCACTTGCTGTAGTTTGAATTCCTCCGTATTTCGCTCATATCTGAAGTTCCTGATACCGGCCCGTAGTCTGGGTCAACTGTTCCCCATACCTTGCAATTGCTAAATGGCCCCGGTTCATCTGCTTGACCCGTTTCACGCCTTTCCAAACGAAAAGCTGCGGCATGCGCTCTTCTGATCTCTTCTCTGCTTGGCACATCCGACCAATCTTCCACCCGTTGTGCTCTCATTGGGGAATGAATCCGAATTATCTGCATACAGAAAAGGTAATTAGAATGGAGAAAAGATAACTTTATTTACACAAATCAGAAAGAGATGGCAGCTGAGACTTACTCCGAGGCACTCCAGAAGTTGGTAATAAGCTCGGCCTTGCAATGGGTTGTGTCCTTTCCTAGGGGCTGAGAAGTATCTCGTCCTGAAATAATGAAGTGGGCAGAATAATACTTATACAAAACCGCAGACAAAAATGATGCTACAGCGATCTAGAGGTATTACAACCATGCATCAAAACTCACCATTCTGTGTAGCCAGGATCAACCGTAAAACCATAAATGTCGACAATATCACACATGGAAAGGGCCAATTCTACGGACTTCATACCAGTTCCTTTAGCACCTCTTCTTAGGACTATACCTTGAAAAAGGTAAACGGGATTTGGAAGTTCCTGCCAGATAAAACAATCATCTGGTGTTCAATACAGATTATACAAGAAATAATAACTTGTTCCGCATTTGTTCACCTCTCAAGAACCTAGAAATAACAATAAATAGCACATGCTCAGCTCAACAGAATATAGGCAAATATATTACCTTTATCACTGCATTTATTTCTTTATGTGTCAGACTTTTTATTATAAGCGCCTCATCAGCTGCAAGTTTAAATGTGAAAGTTAGATCATGATTCAAATATGTTAAATATAATTATTCTCACAGCTCAACATGATCAGTTGTAAAATTGGAAACTAGACTGAAGGGTGTTGTCCTGTGATTTCTCATACTTTCATCAGTAACAGAAATAAACTAATGAATAGCCCATCTTGCGAAGGTCCTTTCTCATCAGTTGGTGCTAAGGCTTGGGGAAATGGTGTCGTCTAATCAGAGCGGCTTCGTCGCTGGTAGAAGTATCCACGACAAGTTCTTACTCATGCAGAAGACAGTGCACCAACTTCACAACCTCAAGGTTCGCCAGGTATTGCTCAAGCTTGACATCGCACGTGCCTTCAACTCCGTCTCTTGCCTGTTTCTTCTCGAAATTCTTCAGCACCTCGGTGTCGGTTCACACTGGGGCAAGCGGGTCTTCATCCTGCTGTCCACAGCCACGCGTATTTTGCTCTATGGCACGCCAGGATCTCCCATCCGCCATGCCAAGGGCCTGTGCCAGGGCAACCCCCTGTCCTCGATGCTTTTCACTCTCGTCATCGATGCCCTGAATTCCCTGCTCCAGCATGCGGTTCACACCGGGAGACTCCCCATCCATCACACCGTGTCAAGTATCCTCCTCTATGCAAATGGGGTGGTCATCTTCTGCAGCCCTAATACACAGGATCTGTGCCCTGTCCGGGAGCTATCCGCGTCTTTGGAATCACCTCTGGCCTACAAAACAACTTCGACAAATGTTCCGCCACTCCAATACGCTCCTCCTCTAAGGTTGACATGATCAGCAACGAGCTCTCTTGCTCTGTCATTGGCTTCCCGATCACATACCTCGGCATGTCTCTCGGTAAGGAGGACATCTGCGGCTGCCATACAACCGCTCGCTGACAAGATGGCCAACAAACTCCCTACATGGCATGCGTCTCTGCTGCTCTGTGGTGAGAGGCTGGCACAGGCCCGCCACGTCCTCAGTGCTATGTCGGTGCATCTTCTCTTTATCATCCACGACTTTCTTTGGCATGGACGCAAAGATGCCAGCGGGGTCATTGCCCTGTAAACTAACAAAAGGTGTGTTAGCCGCTCGAGCTCGGTGGTCTTGGCATCAGAGGTTTATAGCACACTGACATAGCACTTCGCTCTGGGTGGCTTTGGTTGCAGATGATTGACCCCTCCCGTCCTTGGAGTCATCTCCATCTCCCATGTGGTCTAGAAGTACGTCAAATCTTCCGCGCCTCGACCGTTTGGCCTCTCGGTGACGGCCTAGCATGTTGCTCGTGGGAGAAATTATTGGCTGGACGGTAAGGACATCTTGGAGATTGCCCCGTCCAAGCTCTCCCAGGCGTCGCACTGTCATCGTAAGCACCGTTTGGTCCATGAGGGCCTGTCGGAGCACGCACAGATACAAGACAACTGAGGCACTCTAGGGTCAGCAGTGTCGGTGGAGTACGTTGAGCTTTGGCGCCGTCTTCGTACCGTCATTCTTTTGCCATCCCAAATCGCATTGAATGGCGTTGGACGAGCGACCGCCAATACACGGACAGTTCATGTTAACATGTCTCGACTCCACCAGCGCTTAGCATTCGCGGACGACTTGGAATACTTGAGCACCACTATGTGTCCAATTTTTTGTTTGGTTGCCAAACCAAAAGAGATGTTGGACTTCGGCACGGCTTACCGCACGCGGACAATTGTGCCCTTTGTGACCAGGCCTCGAAAACTATGCAACACCTCCTCATCGGGTGTCCCTTCAACCGACAGATTTGGCATGAGGTGCTCTCTTGGAGTCGGTGCCGGCTTCACGGGAGACAGGGTCCCCCGGGCCGGCTAGAGATGGGCCTAGCTTCATGTTCTTGACTTAAAGAAAGGGAGAGAAGTGTGCCCGGGACCCCCCTGAAGCAGCACAAGATTGTGGAAGAACAACTCCACCTTTACTCCTACAAAGTGTACAACATTAGGGTTGAAGGAACTACTTCAACAGCTGCACTGGATATCGCTCTAGAGGCGAATGTAGGCCAATATGGAAGCAAGTGTTCAATCCAAAACTCCTAGAGCACTAAGATCTTAGATAAGAACACCAAGTTCTATTATAGGTAGTGGGGGTACATGGTCTAGTTCCAAACTAGATGTGAGGACATCTATTTATAAGGCTTTGGGAAGCCTTCACATCTCACTTCTATTTATAGCTAGAACACTCTATAAAACATTACTTAAGATTCACCATTCTACTCATAGCTACTCATGATAGTACTGAAATTCTTCACAAATCGTCTACAGAAAGTTGCAAGGCCATGAAAACTTCTTATCTAAGAAATGGTCTTCGGAGTTGGCCATTCTCGGATTGCTTCAACCTTAGAAACATCCACACAAAAATGCCATCGCATGTTATGACAAATCCTAGGGAAAAAAGTTGTGTTTGCAGGAAAACACATTTCTTCAAGTTGACATAGAGCTCATTTTCCTTTAGAACTCCTAGCACCTTCCGAATGTGTTCAAAGTGTTCATCCTCATCCTTGATATAGATCAAGATGTCATCAAAATCAACCACAACAAAAGGGGGGGGGGTGAGAGGGCTTAGGACTTGATTCATCAAGTGCATGAAGGTACTTGGTGCATTTGAGAGTCCAAATGGCATGAGTGCATGACTAGCCATTTAAACAACCCTTTCTTTATCTTGAAGGTTGTTTTCCATTCATCCCCAGGTCTGATGCGAATTTGATGATATCCGCGTCTTAAATCTAGCTTTGTGAACACTCTTCCTCCACTAAGTTGATCCAACATATCATCCAGACGGAGAATAGGGAATATATGCCTTATAGTGATATTGTTGATGGCTCTACTATCCACACACATGCGCGAAGATCCATCTTTCTTTGGCATGAGTAGGGCTAGTACAACACATGAGCTAATACTTTCTTGACTGTGCCCCTTTTGCAACAATTCCTCCACATTCTCCTTCAATATATCATGCTCTTTGGGGCTCGTTTGGTAGGGTGGAACATTAGGAAGACTTGCTCTTGGAATTAAGTCAATTCTATGTTGAATTCCTCTCATCGGTGGCAAGCCTTGTGGCTCTTCAAGTATGTTATAAAATTCTGCTAATAAGCCATGTACATTTGTTGGAATTTCAACAGACGGGTGCTCTTCTCCTTTTACAGTAAGTGTAGCACACAAATCTGCCTCTTTCAAGTCTTCATGAACTTGTTGGAAGTGTGGGAGATCGTTAACCCCTCCTTAGAGATATTACCATCAATTTTGTTTGGTAGAATAATGATCTTTCTTTTGTTTGAAATGAAAGAGTAAGAATTTTCCTTCCGTAGTATCCACATCAAATTGCCTAGGTCTCCCAAGAACATGGTTGGCATCCATGTTAACCACATCACATAACACATTTGAGTGATAATACTTGCCCAAAGTGGCGGAATGCATTGTTTGGTGATCCTCATATTCACTCATTTCTTGATCCACCCAATAGTGTAAGGATTTGGAAGATCATGAGTTTCAAACTTTAAATTGTTCACCAAATTCTAGGAGATAAGATTCTCACACCTGCAATATCAATTACTAATTTGCATACCTTGCCATTCACCGTGCATTTGCTCTCAAATATTTTGTTCCGTTGTGTGTCGTCAAGATGTGGTGTGGAACATAGGAGATGTTGAATCACACATGCCACCTCTTCACCTTCTTCTTGACAAACCTCGTGTCCCTCTGCATCTTCAGATTCATATTCTTCCTCATCGTCTTCGCCATCATGGATAGTTGTGTTCACAAATTTTCCAATAGGCAACCATTGGATATGTGTCCCTTTTCACTACATTTGTAGCATTTTGGGCCTTCATTTGCTTCTCGTTGCCTCTAGTTTGCTTCGGGACGGGTCGTTTTGCCTTTAGTGGAGTGGCCTTTTCCTCCACTCTATTATTTTGACTCCTAGAAGAGCCTTCGGTATGAGGATATGGAGCCTTATTTCTCTTTCTTGTCCTCACAAACCTCTCAGCCTTTTAAGGCTAGAGCTTGTGCTTGATCAGTGGACTAGATTTGTTGCATCATGAATCGATCTTGAATAACATCATTGAGACCATTGATGTACCTTGCAACTTGTTGATCTTTAGTTTCGGCAAGGTTGCACCTCATTTATAGCCTTAGAAACTCCTTTGTGTAATCTAAAACAATCCTATTTCCTTGAGCACAATTTTGAAATTGGATAAATAGGATCTGGTCATAATCAATGGGCAAAAATCTCCCTTTCAAAAGACTTTTCATTTGCCGCCAAGTTCTCACACGAGGTTCTCTTCTCCGTCTGTGTTCTCCTTGAACACGATGCCACCATGCACCAGCTTGTACGTGACCAAAGGAACTCTACGATCTTTCGGAACCTCAATGGCGTCAAAGAAAGTCTCCATCTCATATAACCAATCAAGGCACCCTTCAATATCAACATTTCCTTAGAAATTGGGATCTCAGCTTTCACCTTGTATGTATCCTTGCATATGTAGGGCTGGGTACTCTTTAATGTGCATAGAGATCAGGTTCTTCAAGGGCGTCATCATTTTCTTCACCTTTAAAAGTTTCAACATAAATCGGCCTTCTTAAAGTACACTGAAATGCACGTTGTGCTGGTCATCTTGCTCCAAGATTACCTCCCCTTCTTCGTAGTTGAACATCTTTAGATGAATCTTCTTCATTGGCAACAAGGGGAGCACACTTTCTTATCATCTCAACCAACTAATCGAATCTCCAATTAAGATCTTCACACAGCCCTTTGATCTGTTATTCTGCAACATCCATCCTCTTCTCGAATTGTTCCATTGCTTGTTGTAGCTCACTCTCAAAGAAACAACAAGAACTAGTATGGATCAACGGGGCTCTAATACCACCTGAAGCAGCACAAGGTTGTTGAGGAACAACTCCAACTTGCTGCTACAAAGTGTACAACACTAGGGTTGAAAGACTACTTCAAAGTGTACAACAAGTAATCTATAGGGTTGATCGGGGTCCTCTGCGACCAACTATGCTCCCCGAGCAACCGATCCTCTCCTATGGGTCATATAGGGGCCCACAAGTTGGGAAAGATCAGGCGTAGGCTTGATTGCTTCTCTTTGGCTCTTCATGAGACCAAGGGCCGACATGCGCATTAATAGCTATGCCTGCTTGTGTATGATAAACGGGTTATATGTTATGATGATTATTAATCGTAAGTCGGTTCGAAGCGAACCGAGATGATATGGTCTACCAGATATCAGGGACGTGACAAGTGCAGGTCGCTTTTCTGACCATCGACCCACTAGATGTAGCACACCTCTTCGACTTTCTCCCACTGACAAGTAGGACCTCGCAAGCTGGAGAGGCTCGGCTCGTCAATGCCGCCTGCGCCCACTACCCTATCTTCTGACAGGCCCGCGTGGGACGTGCAGGCTGGTCGCCCGAGATTGTTTGTGCCATGGTTTGTAACAGGCTATTGTGGTGCCCCTCAAGCCCTATATAAGGCAAGGACCAAGGTTGTACAGAGGCTTCGCGACTTTGAAGGGTAGCTATGAAAAGTAGACTAGCACTCCAACACTTACGAGAGAGATAGAGAGTTCATTCTGTAATCTATGCTACATAAACAGAGGAAAACACTAAAGCAGGACATAGTGTATTACACCATCTCGGTGGGCTGAACCTGGGTAAAAAAATACGTGTTTTGGTTCCAAGATTTCTAGTGTTTTAGCCCCTGGCTGGACAAATAAAAGGGGATTCTCACAATCCCTGATATGGGCGAACCCATCGTCGACAGCAAGCCACATTTAGCTCGTCATCCGGCAACAAGGAGATCCTACACTGGTGACCGGTGGGCCATCATTTCCACTACTTCCCCCAATGGCCTTAGGAAGGGTCTTGCCTCTCCCGCCATTCTCACCGTGCAGTCTGTCTGGAGGACCACACCGGATGCATATTTGACAACAAGCGGCCTTCTATCCGGAGACTCATCTTTGCCAAGCATGGACACAGATTAGGTTGCTTACTTCTGGCGACCTAGTTCTTCGGGGCTGAGCAACCCCTTGTCTTCTCTTGCGCATACATCTGTGCCATGTCATGTGTATGTAGCTATGTGACGCTCTCCTGAACCCTATGCTAATCCTCTCCCTATCAATGAGATGATATGCAAATCTTCTACGAATTCGCGAAAAAAATACCCTGTCTTATCTTTTTTTTGGAAAGCAGGAATTGAAGTCAACTGGAAGAAATCAGGATTAAAACATTACATGAACCCTTCAGTATTGGTGCCATATTTCGAGCAGCACCCCTGACAACCAGTCGGAAGTCCCTTTTCAACCCAACATATTTTGCATATTTCTGCAGATGAAAAAAGAAGAACAATGTCGTTATGGAAAATGTTATGTGCATCATTTCCAGAAGGAATGAAATTTTCAGTTGGCAGAATAGAATTAGTCTACAGCTATAGTCTATATGACACTTAAACAACACAAAGCTAATAAGAATGGCAAACGGCTGACAGGCAAGAAGAACATTAAATTGCCTGATAAGTAATAACAATATAAAGGAGGACATTGCAGGGTCACCAACTCGATGAAAACATTATCAAAGTTATTACCTTATTGACAGGTGCCTCATTGTCTCGGAAGACAGCATCATGAGCGTCAATCTCTTGTCCAAACTCTGTTTTTAAGAGATCTCCTGAGTTGCCAACGACTGCGCATGTCGCAAACTGGCGTGGATGGAAAGGGGGTTTAGCAGGCAGCAAAATGCTAAGAAGCTCTTCACACAGAGTACGATTGTAGCATTTCTTGGCACCACTGCAGATTTAGAAAAAATAAATTTACCAGCATGAATGGCGTTACTTTATAAGAACAATGCAACAAATCCCCAACTTACAGCTGTGCTATTCTTTTAGGTGCATAATCCAGCCATCCATCAGGTCGCACATCTAAGTACTCCCTTGTCAAGACAGTCGTCATGTTGCGGTACTGACATCACGTCAGTATTAACACGTGTATTTACACTGATAAATAAGTTATTTCAGAAGCCACGTGCTGACCTGTTCCCACAAAAGGATGGTCTCACAGACATCATACTCGTATTTTAGTTTCTCAAAAAACTTGAACTGAGCATTATACTGCAAGTCAAGAAACATCATCATTAGTGAATCTTGCTGAATAAAAGCAGTAATTGCATATGAACATGAATGAATACTGACCCAAGTGCTGTTGGTTCCTTCAGGAAACTTAAGGACTAGCTTGCAATGATCAACAATATCGGCTGTGAGGCCAAGTCCCCTGCTTGCCTAAATAAAGTTGAGATTTCAGAAGCAAAGCAAAAATAAGAAGAAACATTATGAACTAAAAAAACAACCACAGCAACCTGGGAAATGTTGGAATAGTGTGTCAACTTTCAGTTCTTGAGAGGGTTCAATCTGAGCTAAACATAGGTGCATAATATGATTACCATTTTCCCTTTCCAGTACTCATCGCAATAACTTCCTTATTAATTCATAGCATGTTATCCTACAGATGGCATCCCCTTCTCCATCTACATCACCAAATTCAAGCTAGTACACAAGTATAAACCATAACAAAGCTTGGGTGTGTTTGTAGTTCAGGCACTAGCTCACTTACTACCTTGCAAACATGGTGAACACACAGCCTGAGTAGAAATGCCAGAAAGCAGTTTCCCTTTATTGAGAAGGGGATATGAGTCCCCCCATGTCACATGAATGAAACAATGATTTCGGCAGAGTATTGTGGATCCGCGATGGACCAACTGCAATTCAGCGGATAGGAGCAGAACAAACACAGCTATTGTCTCCCCCAGTCGGTGCTCCCAATCCCAGTTACCAATTTACCATGTACCGATATACGCACCTGTATAGTGGACTAACGGAACAAATTGATCTCTCCGCAGTGGAAATGCAGTGACGTACCACGCATTGCTGGACGCGGGACTGGAACCCCGAGAGCTCCCGGACCTGGTCGGAGTCGAGATCCAGCCTGCTCGCCTCAGCAGAGGGCTGGTCCGGAGAATCTAGGGTTCGGGCGTGGGGCGCACTCGGGGAGGTGAAGGAGGACTGGATGAAAAGGACGGCGAGGCAGAAGGCGAGGGCCAGCCACAGCAGCAGCACGACGGTCGGCCGCCGCGCGGAGGGCTGCTGCGTGGACGGCGATGCCCTGGTCATCGGCGCCGTCGGTCTGGAGACACGGAAGCTTTGGGCCGGCACTCGGCGGTCGTCATAAGTGGCCGATTGTGTCGTAAGCATCTCAGAACAAAATGGTTTTAGGGTTAAAAAAAATTGATTTTAGGCACGTAAAAAAATGGATTTTTTTCCCTTCAATTTTGAGTTGCTTACAAGTTACAACACGTGTCACGTGATAAAAAAATAGGATACGAAAATTTTATCTGCCCACTATAAACACATTTTTCAACATTTTCTACCATCCACTAAAAGAACATTTTCTATCATAGCAAATGATGTAAAAATAGGGCATCAAAATAAACATGAGCATTGCATCTTTCAACATTTTAAACTATCAAATGTTCAGACTTAAACACGATAGACTCACTACAAAAGTTGTATGATAGATCCACTACTAGAGACACAATACTTATCATCATCCTCGTTGTCGACATGGTTCGAAAACTCCAGGATCACCTCATCCTCACTATCTAGTTGCTCCTAGGCTTCGTCGTCGTCTGACTCAACCTTGATCACCAAGGGGGCTTCATCTTCCTCCTTGGTCACCTCTGAGGGGCCAGTCTCGTCCTCCTTCTTGATGGACATCTTACCTTGCGTGAATTTGTGCTCTGCCTGCACAAGGAACGGAATTTCTATGACAAACATCGCTATAGTTGCCTCATCACTCTTTTGGGTGGTGTGTTACTGCATGACGAGGCAGTCTTCCTTCTCCTCCTTGCGAGACATAATCCGTAATTCGGTAGCGAGGAACTTTGCAACCTCCTAGCTCCTAATGTCCGGAAAGTTCAGCTCGGACTTCGCTCGTTGAAGGAGCTAAATCTGGCATATCTCAGGATAGGGGATTGTCGGTGTCAAAACCGGTGGATCTCGGATAGGGGGTCCCGAACTGTGCGTCTAAGGTCGATGATAACAGGAGACAGGGGACATAATGTTTTACCCAGGTTCGGGCTCTCTCTATGGAGGTAATACCCTACGTCCTGCTTGATTGATCTTGATGAATATGAGTATTACAAGAGTTGATCTACCACGAGATCGTAATGGCTAAACCCTAGAGGTCTAGCTTGTATGACTATGATAATGAGTATCCCCTCTGGACTAAGTCCTTCGGTTTATATAGACACCGGGAGGATCCAGGGTTACACAAGGTCGGTTACAAAGAAAGGAATTTACATATTTAGTCGCCAAGCTTGCCTTCCACGCCAAGGAGAGTCCCATCCGGACACGGGTGCGGTCTTTGGTCTTCGTATCTTCACAGCCCATCAGTCCGGCCCATGGCTAACAGGCCGGACGCCCGAGGACCCCTTAGTCCAGGACTCCCTCAGTAGCCCCTGAACTTGGCTTCAATGACAACATATCCAGCGCGTAGACCTGTCTTCGGCATTGCAAGGCGGGTTCCTCCTTCCGAACTCCAAGATAGTCTTCGGACATATTGAACGTGTCCGGACCTATAAGACACATCACGCACATAACCACAGAGAGAATATAATCTTACACGAGTCCAATCTGCTGACAACTTTTCGTAACATGACATCACATCTGTCCGGTCATAATTTCGAACCGTTTTTCGTCTGCCGCTCCACGTTTCGAGACGCGGTTTCCATTGTCACGTCTTGTCAAAGCAGAGATCATGTCCCCTTATTACGGGATTCTCATCAATACAGGCGTGGGTAACCCAACCGTGTTGTTTACACAGCCCTTGGGAGTAGGCGAGTTTTAAGGCGAGTAGGAAGGCGTTTGACATTCGCAGCCTTTATAAGGGGATAAGGATTCGTCCTCATTCACCCCCGCCTCCTCCTTCCTCTGCCATCCATTCTTGAGCTCCACCGCCCAAGCTCTAGCTTCCCCCGCCGGAGAAAGCACTCCAACCATGTCTGGATCCGGAGCTGGTGGCAAGTGGATGGCCTCCTCTATTAAGAAGAAAGACATCAAGGAGCTCCGAGGGGCCAGATACCTGGCCAAGGAGATCGCTCACCGTCTCACGGCCGAGGGACAAATCGTCCCTACCCCAGAGCCCTATGAGAGGGTTGTGTTTCTCACACATTTTGTCCGCCGGCTAGGATTCCCTCTCCACCCGTTTGTCCGCGAACTGATGTTTTACTACGGGCTGGACTTCCATGATCTAGCCCCCAACTTCATCCTCAACATTTCGGCATTTATAGTCGTTTGCGAGGCCTTTCTCCGTATCCCACCTCACTTTGGCCTATGGCTGAAGACCTTCAATGTAAAGCGAAGGTGGTGAGAGGCCAACAAGTAGAGTGCGGAGGTGCCATGGTGGGCAAGATGCCCAACGTCACATGGCTCGAAGGCTCCTTTGTGGAGACAGTGAAGGGGTGGCAGTCGGGGTGGTTCTACATCACCGAGCCACGCGACACCAACTGGGCGGCGACCCTCGAATTTCGATCCGGAGCTCCGCTGCGGCTCACCTCCTGGCAAGAGAAGGGCCTAACCTGGGGTTCTTCGAACGAGTTAACTCGGCTCCAGACATGCGTCCAGAACATGATAACCAAGAGAATCAAACTTGTCAACGTGATCCAGGTTATGCTCATTCGCCGGATCCTTCCATGCCAACACTGGACTTGCTATTTGTGGGAGTTCGATCCGGCCAAGCACCAGACGCTACTAGAGCTCTTCGGCACGATGCACGAAGACATCTGGAAAGTGCTCTTCAAGGCCGGGGAGACACCACTGCCTACGACCAAGGATCGCGGGCTTAGCCTAAAACGCCAGGCTAATTCGGTAGGTTCTCTCATGTTTTCAAGGTATAGCCTTTACTGGCATATTTTTAGAAGGAGTCTAAGCCTTCCTGTCAATTTTTTAGGCCTGGATCGACCTAGCGGGGCAGATTAACTGTCCGGCTCCGCTGCCCGAAGACCAAGAAACCCTGCTTCTAACGAAGATGTTGTTTCCAGCGCCTTATGATGTGCCAGAGAAGAAGGCCAAGAAAACGGCCAAGGGGGCCTGGAGTGGCCTTCGTCGAAAAGGCACTTCGGACGTGACGTCCGAAGACGGGACTCTCTCTTCGGTCGCCGAAGACAACAAGGAGGAGGAGGAGGAAAGCGACTCCCCTCTGGGGGGATGAAGAAAAGGGAGGCCTCCCTAAATTTGGAAGCGAAGGTGCCCAAGAGGGGGAAGGGCCCCCTTGCGAATAACTCTGCGTGGGATGCCGATAGCACTCCGGAGCGAATGCCCCGGACCAAGCCTCGGGCCGCCTAGTAAGTACCAAAAACCTTATAGACATCCAAATGTCTGGCCTCTCCATTTTATAATATTAATATGTTTAAATTATGTCATCACAGTCCAGCCGGCGACAGCTCTCTACGATCCTCGACAGAGGGTTCGCTAGATTCAAAGGAGATGGCCAGCGTGTCACCGCCGCTCGCTCACTCCCCCAAGGCCAAGGACGACGCGGAGGTGTTGTCCCGAAGGACTTTCCTGGGCTCGGGAGAGGCTCAGGAGGCACCAGAAGGCGATTCCTCCGTCGTTGGACACCAGCGGGGGCCGATCCCCATGGAGACTGGTGGTGAGGAGGGTCGTGCTCAGTCCGGCCCTCAGTCGGACTTGATTCTAGAGATCAATGTGGCTCCCGAATTCGGCACGCAAGCTCCTTCGAAAGAAGGGGGTATGCGTATTCCGCTGGTGACCCCTGTCCAACCCGGGCACCGGATAATCTGCTGGAAGCGCTGCGAGGTGCTTCCATTGTGGATGAGCACCGTGTCCTTATGGGCACGATAATCGAGAAGGTTTAGTCCGCCAAAAGTGGACTGACTGAAGCCTGCGCTAGCCTTTTAACAGGCTTTGAGATAAGTGATGTAATTGTAGAAAGGATATTACAGTGTAGACAGTAGCCCCTGATGCTCTGTTCGGTGTTCGGAAAGAAAAAGCCGAACAGAGGATCAAAATAATTTTCGCAGGAGTCTAACATAAGATGTCTATGTGAATAAGTAGGCGTCGCTGCTGGCTGCTGCCGCTCATACTGCGGAGGTTTCCGGCCTGAAGCAGAGCCTGGAGCGGGCCGAAGAAGAGCTCGGCCTCATGAAGAAGCAGCTGGAGGACAACCAAGGTATGCAGTGACCTACGCGTATATTTAGGAAGGATGAATGTTTCGTGCTGACTAAAGTGTCATGAATTTTATTAGGGGCCACGACCGAGGTGGCGGACCTCAAGAAGGCATTAGCCGAGGCCAGGGATAAAGCGGCCAAGGAGCGCGTCGCGCGCGAGAAGCACGAGGCCCGGGTCGGCGAGGTCCAGCAAGAGTTTTAGGACGTCGTCAAGAAGTACGAGTCCTTGGAGTGTGATTCTAAGACGCAAGCGTCCAAACTTGCGAAGGCCCACCAGAGCGCACAAGAGGCTCAAGCCGAGGCCCAGAGCACCCTTCAGGAAATCCAGGCGGCCAAGAAGATCGCAGCGGGTAAGGCTTTCATTATGCAAAGCAAGTTTGTGAAGGAAATGTTCCTTTTACTTACCTGGATTTGGAGCTCTCCAAGGGCGTTTACGGATTTGCCGCGCAGCGTATCAGATGCTGCTGAGTTCTATCGAGCTGAAGAAGGGAGTTATGCGGAGAAGCTGTTCTGGTCTCAATATCTTGGACCAGAACATCCGGTGCCCTTCAGGGGCCAGCTGAAATAGCTGGTCGAGCTGCACAAGGCGGCCGAGCTAACCATGAAGGACCTGATAGTCCATCTATGGCCTGCCGCGCCGATACCCAGCAGCTACTTCGGACTTGTGAAGCGGCTTGTTAGTGCCTGCCCATGGCTTGAGGTCATAAAGCGGTCGGTCTGTATTGAAGGTGCCCGAATGGCCTTTGCCCGTGTCAAGTTGCACTGGGCGAAGATGGATGCCAAGAAGCTGATGACCGAGGGGCTGCCTGAGGGCAAGGAGCACCGCCGACCCGAGTTATATTTTGATGGTGTCCTGGAGGGATCCTGCCTTGTGGCGGAGCAATTTACAAAGGATGTTATATTCCCATGAAAATATCCGTATTATCCTGTCCCGTAACATGAAACAATGATGTTATGTAATATAATGCTTGTTATGTTTTAATTTTTTTCCCTGTGCAGCCTGTTGTATGAAATCTGAGGGTTGGCCAGTCGTCGGCTTCTGCCCCCATGTAGGTAGTATAGAGGTGTTCGGGATGGAATCTAAACAATCTTGATCCAATTATATGGTCCTTGAAGGAGTTGTTTAGCGCAACGAATCAGGCAACCAGACTATGCGGCTTGAACGCCCTCACTTAGCCATAGGAGTTTTACAATAAAAACATGGGCGCAACCCCTAGTATCCGAACTAGAGTGCTATGAGCGTCTGATCGGGAAGTACCAATACTTCGCGTAATGCGGAAGAAATCTCCAACGATTTGTAACCTCCGAACAGCTGACCGGCTCTCGCCGCATCATGACAGTCAGTTTTCGGCTTTCTCTACTGAAGTGCTCCTTTGTATAAACCAAGGCACAATCGCAGTAGTTCTCCTTTTACTATCTTAGCCGATATAGCGGAACATAAGGTAGCAAGCACAGGAGCCGGGCAACCCAACTATTGACCAAAGACATGATTCGGAGTGAATGCATATAATGCTAAATTCGGGGTGCCGAACTATACTTATAAAAAGTGTTCGGACTTTTGTTGTCGTAATGTGGGGTGCTATGAAGCCCCTGGCCAACATCAAACGTATCAAAGTGTACGGATGCTACCTGATAGGGTTATCCACAGGGGAGCTAAAAAGTCCCCCATATGTCTGCGTTTCTTGCCGTCTTGGTGCGTTTATCCTTTAAGAGGATCGATGACCAAACCACCAGATGGGGCCTATGGGATTGCGACCTGAAAAGAAAACAAGTAAAAGTGAAAGTATGTGTGTATCCAATGTCGGTTGAGCTGTACTATGGACCACAAGCTAGCTATGCCTCCGTCGATTCCCATGGGATTTTGAGTACGTAGTTATGTACGCGCGACACAAATGCCACCACTTTATCAGGACTGAGACGGAGGCCGGATTGCTAGTCAAGCTCCTGACGAGCCGAGCTCTCCTGCTGCAGAGTAGTTCGGATCCTCATAACGGTGTCCGTGGGCTCGGCAGCCGAATTATGGTTCTTCTTGAGAAGGCCGCTCTATACTTCTGCTGCTAAGGCAGCCGTGTGCTCTTTCGTACAGAGGGAGCGTTCCATATTTCCGTTGACCGTTATGACACCGCGTGGACCGGGCATCTTGAGCTTGAGACAAGCATAGTGTGGTACTGCGTTGAATCAAGCAAACGCAATTCGTCCGAGCAGTGCGTGATAGCCATTGCGGAAGGGGGCGATATCAAAGATTAACTCTTCGCTTCGGAAGTTGTCCGGAGATCCGAAGACAATCTCTGGTGTGATTGAGCCCGTACAGCGGGCCTCTACACCTGGTATGACTCCTTTGCAGGTAGGCCTGGTGGGCTTGATCTGTGATGGGTTAATGCCCATTTTTCGCGCTATATCCTGATAGAGCAGATTGAGACTGCTACCTCCGTCTATAAGGACGCGAGTCAGGTGGAACCCATCAATTATTGGGTCTATGACCAGTGCGGCCGAGCCACCATGAGGGTACTGGTCGGATGATCCCGGCGATCAAAAGTGATCGGGCATGACAACCATGGATTAAATTTTGGGGCGACTGGCTCTATCGCGTAGACGTCCCTGAGCGCATGCTTGCGCTCCCTCTTGGGGATGTGGGTAGCGTACATCATGTTCACCGTTTTGACCTGAGGGGGAAACTTCTTTTGTCCCCCTATGTTCGGTTGCCGGGGCTCTTCGTCATCGTCCTTGCTTTGCGATCCCTTTTCCCCGTTCTCGGCGTTTAATTTGCCGGCCTATTTAAAAACCCAGCAATCTCTATTTGTATGATTGGGTGGTTTGTCCGGGGTGCCATGAATCTGGCAAGGATGATCGAGTATGTGGTCCAAGCTGGATGGGCCTGAATTGTTCTTTTGGAACGACTTCTTCCGCTGACCGGACTTAGAGCCACTGAATCCGGCATTGACTGTCGTGTCCTCGGTGTTATCACTATTGTTTCGACGCTTGTATCTGTTGTGTCGAGACTTGTCTTTGTTGTTTTTAACTTCAGGGGTGCCGGCGTCGCTTGCATTGTTTTTGCTACGGGCCAACCAACTGTCCTCGCCCACACAAAAGCGGGTCATGAGTGTCGTGAGGGCCGCCATTGATTTTGGCTTTTCTTAGCCGAGGTGGTGAGCGAGCCATTCGTCATGGATGCTGTGTTTGAAGGCTGCTAGGGCTTCGGCATACGAACAATCGATGATTTGGTTCTTTTTAGTTAAGAACCTAGTCCAGAATTTCCTGGCGGACTCTCTAGGTTGTTGAACTACGTGGCTTAAGTCATCGGCGTCTGGTGGCCGGGCATATGTACCTTGAAAGTTGTCGAGGAAGGCTTCTTCCAAGTCCCCCCAGCTGCTGATAGAATTTTCAGGCAGGCTGTTTAACCAGTGCCAAGCTGGCCCTTGAGTTTTAAAGGGAGGTATTTGATGGCGTGGAGGTCATTTCCACAGGCCATATGAATGTGGAGAATGAAGTCTTCGATCCACACTACGGGTTCGTGGTTCCATCGTATGATTCTATATTCACGGGTTTGAACCCTTCTGGGAATTCATGATCCATGACCTCATCAGTGAAGCAATGAGAGTGTGTGGCGCCTCTATATCAGGCCGTATCGCGACGTAGCTCTGATGGAGTCCGTCTGCGGTGTTCAGCCCATGCGTGACTAAGTTTGTAACATCCGAATAGGTGGCCGTCATCGCATGTTGAGGCACGTCCTCGAGATCCGTAGATTGATCTGGTATGTCCTGCTTTATTGTTCAGGTTTTGCCATAGGTCATATGTATGGCCGTGGCTAATTTAACCCTACCAGTGCGATGAGGCGGGGCGGTGTAATAGCCTGGATTTTGGCCCCTTTCTTTTTCTTTTTGATTTATTGATTTTTTTCTCTGTTTTTCTTTTTGGAGTGGTTCTATGGCCTTGTCACCTGGGAAATCATCCCCATTTCCCCTCCCAAGTGGCTCATTATCCTAAATTTTTTGCCAAGATCATGTCACTCCACTGCTTGGCCAAACAATAATTCCTTTTTGTAGGAAATATTCCTTTTTCTATTAAAGGAATAATCCTATCTGCCCTAGGTTGTGAAGCAACCTATATTTATGTCCATCCAAAAATCCACAAATAATTCTTATAAATTTTTTGGGTCATATCTTCCTCAAATATGGCAAAATATTTCATTGTCCATATTCCTCATCATGCTCAATAAATTCATTTCCTATTCTATCCTAAATGGCACATTGTGAAGCAAGTGCTATTTATCTTTGCCCATTTGACCCCAAACTTTTTGTACATCTTATCCTGTCCAAATAATTTCCATGTGACAAAATTCAACTTTATTTGCCTAGCCAAACTTCCTCAATGATTTTTCAAAGTTCCTGTCTGAAGGAAGCCTTTGTGAAGGAAGTGCTATCTAGGCTTATCCAAATGAGTTGACATTTTTCATGCCTCTTCTTGTGCTCATATCATTGCTCTCCTCCAAAAGTCAGACCCACCCAATCATCTATGTGAGCACAACATCAAATCTTTGATTATATCAATATTTTCAGGTTGTGAAGCATGTATATTTTATATTGCTTCATTTTGCCTGAAAATTTACCAGGGCATTCTCCTACCAAAATAACGTCTCTCCACCAAATTTGGCACCATTTCAGCACGCCAATATTTCCCTATAATTTTTGCAAGATTCTGGACAGAGGGAATAGCTGTGAAGGAAGTACCATTTTGGTAAAACCAATTGGTATGAAATTTTTACAGCACCTTTATCTGGCCAAATCACTAAGCCCTGCCAAGTTTTACCTCAAGTGGTTACTCCATGTGAGTGCATCATCCAAATATTAAATCTGGACACATAATGTGAGTTACAAAGCAACTATGTTAGTTTGTGCTCCATTATGCCTCACCTCCAGGATCATAGTCCTTCCTTAGTTAATCACCCCAGACAAACTGTTTGGCACCAGTAAAATCCCTGTTGATCACCAGTGTTCACCCAAGTTTACTGCAGTAAACTTCAGAGGGTGATTTCTAGTTAACCATATCACTTTTAACCGAGCTACCATCGCGGGTGCAACCTCCCCTGGATGGACTACGCCATAGACAACAGTTGCCAACCCTTGGCATCTTCTCCTCGCTAGTCTGCGCGGTGACCATCACTTTGGCATGCAATGGCCGCGTCCAGAATGACTTCTTGCTTGGGCCCCTCCTCTGCTCAGCGTCTCAGCGAGCGCGAGCATGTCTAGTAGATTTACCGCGTTGTCGCCGTCCTCTTGGACCTCTTTCCCTCTCTGTAAAACCCCCTCACTGACGCTCATCGACGCTCACCGCCGAATGCCCACGAGAGCACAGTGGCGTTTTGGCTCGGTTCAACGTCGTCTTCTTCCTCCCTGCGCTCCGTTGGCCTCCTCTACCCCATGAGATCCTCCACTGTGCCTCCCTCGTCGCCTGCCTCCGAGTCCATGCGTGTGGGCACGCATCCGCGGCGCCGGCCACGCGTCCGCGGCGATGACAGCGCGACACCCCCTCTCCCGCCTATATAAGGCCACCCCGACTCCGTCTTGCTTCACCACTGGCCTCCTGCACCTCCTCTAGTCCTGCCTAGCCATTTCCCCGAGCTCAAGGAGCTCTCGTTGTCCTCCCATGGCCGAAGCTTCGTCGCGGTGCTCCGCTCAAATCCGGCCGACCCGAGCCACCCCTCCACTCCCTGACCTCACCCCCGTCTTCTCCGTGCTCCGGTGACCCTCCCCAGCCCCTCCGTTCTTCGTTGGACCCGTGTGGCCGCGACCCCAAGGATCGCCCGAGCCGCCCGAGCCGCCCGAGCCCTCTGCTCTGCGAGCCACCGGCGCCCCGTCCCCTCTCCGGCGCTGCTGATGCTCTAGGCGGGAGCGGCACACTGCCCCGCATCCTCCGGTGGCCTTCGCCTGGCCGGAGCCAGCCGGAGCAGGCCGGCCGTCGTCGGCAGCGCCATCCCTTGCTCCCTCCTCTGTTTCCATCAGGGGTGGGGAGAGAAGGAAGAAGACGAGGCCAGGCGGGCCCCCTCCTTTCCCTGACCCCACCTGGCAGCCACTCCAGCACTGACCCTGCCCTATCCACGCGGATAAGTGGCGAGCCCTGCCTGTAAGTCCCTGCGTTGACCCGAACTGCTGAGGTGGATAAGTGAAAGCGTATTCTCGCGAATACGTTTTCCTTCACCAAAAGCGCATTCTGTTTCTTCTTCAGCCCAGGATACATTTTCAGTTCAGTGAAAGCGTATTTCTCTAATTGCGCTTTCTGTTTTCTGTCCAGGCCCTGTTTGAAAAGATTTTCATTACAGATAGGTCCCTAGCAGTAAACACTTTATATCTTTTTACTCCCAACTCCAAATCAGGTGATTCCAAAGCCCTCTTCTTCGTTTCGTCAAGCCCGTTCTGATGGAATCATTTTCACCATGTTTTGACATTCTGAAAATGACCATTTTGCCCTTGTGCTTAATCAGCCCCTCCGGGAGAGAACGTTTTCCGGCGATTCTTTCCATGAGCTTCTCGCACTTCTTCTTGGTGATTTCTTCCACCCCGGGCAAGCCACACCCTCCATTTGCATGATTGCAAAGCAGTGACATGGTTTCTTTATTTAAACTTGTTTAAAATATTGTTCTAGCTACTTGTGATTTGTTCATGGCATATTCGGAGTATTGTTTTGATCTTGCTATTGCCATGATATTGCTTGGAGCTCTAGGACTTATATTTTGATGATTATGTGGATGACATGTTGCCTTTGGATTCTTAGTGGCTAGTATGATTATTGTCATGATGGTATATGTTATTATCTTGGAGCACTACTTTGAATATCATGTTGCCTTTGGATTCTTAGTGGATATTATGATTATGTTCATGATGGTAATATGCTTTGGAGTATTACTTTGGATGACATGTTGCCTTTGGATTATTATTGGCTATTATGATTATGTTCATGATGGTAATATGCTTTGGAGTATTACTTTGGATGACATGTTGCCTTTGGATTCTTAGTGGCTAGTATGATTATTGTCATGATGGTATCTGTTATTATCTTGGAGCACTACTTTGAATATCATGTTGCCTTTGGATTATTAATGGCTAGTGTTATTTTCATCATGATGCTAGTTGATATTATGTTAGGGAATATGATGATGGAGATGGTGCTTGCATGTGGATCATAGCTGGATAGTTATTTGAGTAGTAGTATTATCGTTCTTGGGTTCATCATGATAGTAGTGTTATATTGTCCTCGGAGTATTTTGGTATGATGATATTAAGCATTGGATTATTTGTTGGATATTGCTATGACTTGGATTATAGGTTGATGGATGATATTCGAGTATCAGTCATTACTATTATATTTTGGGGATAAATTCCCTCATTAAGTTGGTCAGGTGCCACCGAACCGAGCTTTTCCAGTGCAACCACATTTGCCTTTATGGGAAGGCCCTACTGTGATCTATTGTCATGTCTCTCGTCGGTGCCTCCTACTAGCCTTGTGCGCCCGTTGTTGTTATGTGCACGGTCCCCGTGAGGGACGTTTTGGCCACGGCGGTGGTCGTTGTGTCTTTGGTAGACACGGGGCCACCCAGGACTAGCCCAGTTGGGAGTGGGTCAGAGTAGTCGGGAGAGCGTCATGGCAGTAGATCGGTTTTGTCGGAACGCCCTTGGTCCACCCGAACGGGAGTGCGAGGCCATGGGTTCCGTGGTGTGGGTACAATGCGCTACCTCTGCAGAGTGTGTAGTTAAATCTATCGATAGCCGTGTCCTCGGTCATGGGCAAGGGTTCGTACTAGGTCACACCGTTCGATCAACACTCACATGACAGAATGACTTATAAGTGATATATTTATATTTTGATATGTTGATGTAGCGACCCAACCTCAAACGGTCAAGTCTCTGTGCTTCAGTGTCATCCCTGGATCGGTAATGCTGACACACACAGTACTCAAGGATTTATAATAGAGTAGCAATCACACACTTATTACATCGAATGTCTCAAAAGAGAACTTATTACAATAAATATGGCTTAAGGCCATCTAATACGATAACAGTGGAAGGCTTGGAAGATAAAGTGAGTCCATCAACTATAACGACATAGCTGAGCTGCACGGCAACGACCTAACAAACCTTACTCCTCGTCTGAAAAGTCTGCAACATAATACGTTGCAGCCCGAAAATGGGTCAACACATGGAATATGCTGGCAAAGTAACATAGTAGAGCAAGAACAGAATAATGCTATCACTACATGCATATTTGGCTGGTGGAAAGCTCTATGGTTATAGTTTTTGCGAAAAGCCAATTTTTCCCTACAACAAAGGAATAGATTTTATTTAACTATCATGGTAGTTGAAACATCATTGAGAAGGTTCCTCCAACTCAATCCCAATTGAAGTAATTAACAACCCAACAATATTAGTTTAGAGTGATGAGATACTTATGATACTCCAAGTACTAGATACTCAAGATGTCCATAACCGGGGACACGGCTAACCATGATTAGTTTATACACTCTACAGAGGTTTGCGCACTTTTCCCCACAAGACTCAATCTCCTCTGTTGGATTTCTTGCACTTCATCGTGTTTGAGAAACGGATGACTGAGACACACTCTTTCAGAAGCATTAACCCCTTACTCCGGGTAGACCATACCAACCTACATCCCTCTACCCGCTGATCCACCTCTTCGGGAGCTTCACGCAACTTACTCAACTATGCTAGAGCCCATAATAGCTTGTGGCTGCACACGGAAGTTTCTAGCATGAAAATATCTCAGTTCCCTTTGAGCCTGGGTGACGGACCATATAGGATTATCACATGGGTACTCTGGGATATCCTAGGACAACACTGGATTCCGCAGGTGCCCAACAAACAATCCACACAGATGTGTATTCAAGTTGCCACCTTAAGTTGAACCATTAATTAGCAATCTCACATCTATCATGGATTTCACTCACCCAACCACGTCTACGAGCATAGCATAGCAATATAAGCAATACGTAGAAGTAAGTCCCAAGGGTTTGAATATAACAGGGTAATAGGTTCTACCTCATCAACTACTTCCCAACCCACATGTTAATCACATCCTAACCATGCAATGTTTGAGGATTGGAACTAATGCATAAAAATTAGGTGATAAAGGGGTATGATCAAAGTGTTACTTGCCTTGCTGATGATCCGCAAAACCTAGGGACTCGTAGTAGCACGCTTCGCACTCCGGGTGTTTTATCGCAAACAAACAATAGCATACATAAGCAATCAAGCAAAGAAACACGGGTAAATCTCAAACAAGAAGATCTAACCAGAAAGTTCAACTTAAGAACTCCGGTTTGCGAAAAGAATCAAATCAAACGGAGCAACGAAACTCAAACTGCGAAAGAAACAAGATCCGTTTACTAATCTGGACTAAGGTCAAATTTTACAGTAGCAAAAGCTTGTTCAAGTTGGTTAAACGGAAAGAGGGTTTCGAGACGAAGATCTAGGCGCTTGAATCGCCTGATTCCGACAAACGAGCGAAAAGATAAACTAAAATGAAAATCAGATCAAAAATCGCGATTGAAAATAATCGCGCAAAATCCGAGAAAAAGAAAACCGACGAAAAGGCTAACGAACGAACGTTCGTTGTCTGCGGCTAACGAGTGAACACCGTTCGTTAAAATGAACGTACGGACGAACGTCCGCAAAGTAACTAAACCGAGAAAAACCGGCAAACCGATTTTAAAAAAATGAACTAGGGTTTCTAAAAAAACCGGATCGGTTCTCTAGAGAAAACCGGCGGCGGCGGCGTATACCTCCGGCTTCGGTGGCTTCCGTGGCGGGGCGGCGGCAGCGGCGTGCGGCAGCGTGGCGCAGCGAGGCGGCGGCGGCGGCTTGCGGGCGGTGGGGCGGAGGGCAGCGGCCTGCGGGCGGCTGGGCGGAGGGCGGCGGCTTGGGGTCCAAGGGGCCCCGGGCTTCAGCTTATAAGGGGAGGGGGCGGCGGTGGCTTGGGGGAGGGGTCGGGCGGAGTCCCGGGCGGCGACGGCTTGCGCCGGCCGTGTCGTGGCCGGACTCGGCGCGGGAGGCGGCGGCTGGGCTAGCGGGCCGGCGTCCTGGCTCGGCTGGGCCTCGGCCCAGTCGGGCGCTGCATTTTTTTAAATAGTTTTGCCGGAACCAAATAAATCCTAGAAAATAAAATAAAAATCTAAAAATTCCAAAACAAATTTTCACTGTCTAAATAAAATATTTAGAACAAGATGAACATTTTCTTGGCCCTAAAATGCAACTTTGAAAAACGTGCAATTTTTCTAATTCAAATAAAATAGCAATAAACTCCGAATAAAATCAAATATTTGATTTTAATATTTTTCCTCCAATATTTCATTTATTTTGGAGAAGTCATATTATCTCCTCTCATATATTTTAATATGAAATATTTTCGAAGAGAAAAATAATTAAAACCAAAAATCCTCGTTTCAATATTTGATAAATCTCAAATATGAAAACAGGGAAATCCACAACTCTCTCTCCGAGGGTCCTTGGGTTGCTTAGGATTTCGAGGATCGCGAAATGAAATGCAATAAAATATGATATGCATGAATGATCTATGTATAACATTCCAAATTAAAAATTTGGGATGTTACAAACCTACCCCCTTAAGATGAATCTCGCCCTCGAGATTTGGGTTGGCTAGAGAATAGGTGTGGGTGGTCTTTGCGAAGATCATCCTCTCGTTCCCAGGTGGCTTCATCCTCGGTATGGTGGCTCCACTAAACTTTGCAAAAATTGATAACCTTGCTGCGGGTGACTCGGTTGGCAAATTCGAGAATCCTAACTGGCTTCTCCTCATAGGTCAAATCACTGTCCAACGGAATCGCCTCCAAGGGTACTGTATCTCTTAACGGTATATCGGCCATTTCAGCATGACACTTCTTCAGCTGTGAAACATGAAATACATCATGAACTCCTGACAGTCCTTCAGGTTAGGCAACTTCTCCCATACGTTCCAAAATTCAATACGGTCCTACAAATCTCGGGGCTAACTTTCCCTTAACTCCAAAACGTTTCACTCCTCGCAGGGGTGACACTCGCAGATATGCTCTATCTCCAATTTCATAGGTTATTTCCTTGCATTTCGAATCTGCCTAACTCTTCTGCCTGGACTGAGCTATCTTCAGTCTATCTCGGATCAATTTAACTTTCTCTTCAGACTCTTTGATCAAATCTGGTCCAAACAACTGTCGGTCTCCGACTTCATCCCACATCAACGGTGTTCTGCACCTTCGTCCATACAGGGCTTCGAACGGTGCCATCTTCAAACTGGCTTGGTAGCTATTGTTGTATGAGAACTCCGTGTAGGGAAAATTGTCATCCCAACTAGATCCATAATCTAGCGCATAGGCCCTCAACATATCCTCCAGAATTTGGTTGACTCTCTTGTTCTGTCCATCTGTCTGCGGGTGGAATGTTGTGCTGAACTCCAACCTTGTCCCCAAAGTTTGGTGCAGTTGATGCCAAAACTTTGAAGTAAACTATGTCCCTCTATCTGATACGATGGCCCTCGGAACTCCATGCAGACATACGATCCTGGTCATATATATCTTGGCCAACTTTGCACTTGTATAGGTGGTCTTCACCGGGATAAAGTGAGCTACTTTGGTCAAGCGATCAACTACTACCCATATAGAATCATATCCTGATTTGGTTCTGGGTAATCCGGTGATAAAATCCATGCCAAGTTTATCCCACTTCCATTCGGGTATCGGCATAGGCTGTAACAATCCTGCTGGCTTTTGATGCTCAGCCTTCATTCTCTGACATACATCACATACAGCTACATACTCGGCAATATCCTTCTTCATACCAGTCCACCAGAAACGTTCCTTCAAATCCAAATACATCTTGGTGTTTCCGGGGTGTATCGAGTATGGTGAGTCATGAGCCTCCTGAAGTATTAACTTCCTGATCTCTGTGTTATTGGGCACATAAACACGGTCCTCGAACCATAAGGTGCCGTGCTCATCCTCACGAAAACCTTTGGCCTTTCCTTCGCTCATTCTCTCTTTTATCTCGGCAATCTCTTTATCATCCTTCTGAGCTTCTCAAATCTTTCCTAACATTGTAGACTGAACCTCCATTGTTGCAACAAAACCTCTAGGAACAATCTCCAATCGAAGTTCCCTGAGATCCTCTTCTAACTCCTTCGGCAATCCTGTGCTCACTAGGGTATTAGCAGAACTCTTCCGGCTCAAAGCGTCGGCTACGACATTGGCCTTGCCTGGATGATAGTGAAGCTTCATCTCATAATCCTTTATAAGCTCCAACCATCTCCTCTGCCTAAGGTTCAGCTCCTTCTGTGTGAACATATACTTCAAACTCTTATGATCCGTGTACACATCACAACGATTTCCAATAAGGTAATGTCTCCAGGTCTTCAATGCATGCACTACAACAGCCAATTCCAAATCATGTGTGGCATAATTCAATTCGTTCGGTTTTAGTTGTCGTGAGGCATACAAAACAACTCTTCCGTCCTGCATAAGCACACTTCCAAGTCCTAGGCGAGAGGCATCACAATACACTTGAAACTCCTTACATATATCTGGCAGAATCAGCACTGGGGCTATAGTCAAACGTTTCTTTAACTCCTGAAAACTCGCCTCACATTCTTCTGTCCATTTAAATTTGGTATCCTTCTTCAATAACTCCGTCATTGGCTTCGCAATTTTGGAAAAAATCTCAATGAATCTCCGATAGTATCCCGCGAGTCCAAGAAAATTGCGGATCTCGCTAACTGAAGTGGGTGCCAACCATTCAGTGACTGACTGAACCTTGGTAGGATCTACTGCTACACCTTCTCCTGATATAACATGTCCAAGGAATCCAACTTCCTTCAGCCAAAACTCGCATTTGCTGAACTTGGCATACAACTGATGTTCCCTGAGTTTCTCGAGAACTAAGCGCAAATGCTCTTCGTGCTCCTCCTCATTCTTCGAGTATACCATCATCAATGAACACCACAACAAACTTATCCAAATATTCCATGAACACCTTGTTCATCATGCTCATGAAATAGGCAGGGGCGTTAGTCAGTCCAAACGACATGACAGTATATTCATACAACCCGTACCGTGTGGTGAATGCTGTCTTTGTTATGTCCTTCTCTCGTATCTTTAGCTGGTGATATCCAGATCGCAGATCGATCTTTGAAAACACCTTAGCTCCTTGTAGCTGGTCGAACAAATCATTGATCATCAGCAGTGGGTATTTGTTCTTGATCGTCACCTCATTTAACGCACGATAATCAACAACCATTCTTAGAGACTTATCCTTCTTTTCGACCAAAAGCACTGGCGCTCCCCATGGTGATGAGCTCCGCCGAATGTAACCTTTCTCCAATAACTCCTTGATCTGTTTCTTAATCTCCTCCAGATCATTTGCGGGCATCCGATATGGTCGCTTCGATATAGGCCCGGTGCATGGCAATAGCTCTATCAAAAACTCGATGTCTCGATCCGGTGGCATGCCTGGTAACTCCTCTGGAAAAACCTCCGGGTAATCCTTGACTACAGGCACTTCCTCCTGAACAACTCCCGTGAGGGTATTCACTTGGCTACTCCTAGGCGCATGCCGAGATAAATACTTGATCCTTTTTCCCTCAGGGGCGGTGAGACAAATTGACTTACTAACACAGTCAATGCTTCCTCCATACTTTGACATCCAGTCCATGCCTAATATCACATCCAATCCTTGTGAAGACAAGATTATTAGGTCGGACGGAAAAACATGGCTACCAATGGTTAAGGGTATCTGGTCGCAAGATCGACTAGCCATATACTCAGCTCCAGGTGAACTCATTAACAGAGGGGTCCTAAGGGTTTGGGTTGGTAGTTTAAACTTATCCACGAGCTCCCTTGATATGTATGAATGTGATGCACCAGTATCAAAAATGTTGACACACGAACACGTCACGTGTACCCTCGACGCCGGGGGTGATGCACCGCAGCTCATGTCGAAGGAGACCCGACCGACAGCGCGATACGCAAGACAGTCAGCGGGCGCTTTTGAAAACCCGAAACCCCACACGCCCGGGAGGGACCCCGTCAGGGAGTGCGGTGGCTATGGGCTGCCCTAGGTCAATTCACTCGCCCCTAGAGCCTCATGGATCACTGCCCTCCAACGCGAAGAATGAACGAATAACGAGAAAGAAAGATACAAGGGTAGGGGATAAAGATAGATGAACACAAAAGTGTAATAGATTGATTGGTTCGATTGGTGTTGTTCAATCGGCCATCACCCCCAACATATATAAGAGGCGGCTGGACTTCCCGTACAAGCAAAGGATTCATCTAGGCTTTCCTAACAAAAAAATTACATCAATTCACGTCCTAGAGTCCTAGTTCTATTCCAACTCGGATTCAGTCTGAATCTGGCCCAACTTCTGTCTTCCTCCTTGCACGGGCCGCCGAGCTTGCATATGACCTCCGATCAAGATGGACCAAATATGAAACTTGTGCGCCTCGACGAGACGAACAATTCTTATGTTGAACACTTTTCCAAATAAGACCATCTTGAATATTCTACGAAGCCATCTTTAATATCCAGTCGGACTCGGTCATGTAACGGACTGGATTGTCCGAGTCTCGTAGTGAACTTACAGGCCGTATACTATATCAGATGATAATGACTCCAAAACCAAAGTTCACCGTTTTGACGATGCGCACAACTTCCGTGTTGATCACTTTTCCATCCGAGGTCATCTGGATTACCTTTCGGGCACATCTTCATTTTCACTCGGATCCGAGCTCATCCACTCGGATATTAGAGTTTTTCGTCCGAATAGACCTTTTCACTCGGATGTTAGAGTCTTTCACTCGGAAGTCAATCTTTCACTCGGATGACTAAAATTTCACTCGGAAGACAATCTTTCACTCGGATAACTATATTTCACTCGGAAGGCAATATCTTACTCGAACGTCAAGTTTTCATTCCGACGGTAATCTTTTCACTCGGAATAACTTCACCCGGATGATAATTTCACTCGGATTACTATATTTTCACTCGGAAGCCAATATTTTACTCGATCGACAAGTTTTCACTCGACCTTTTACTCGATCGGTAGGTTTTCACTCGGATGGTAAACTTTTCACTCGGATTTCCCGACTGAAAACACAACCTGATCTTGATTTGCCTCTCTAGGTTGCATACGACCACAGTTTGAGACAAATTTTATATGAAAAATGATTGGCTCGACGAGACAAAACTTTTTTGTGTTGAAGGTTTTTGGATGCAAGGCCGTCTTGATGGCCGAATTACTCGCGCAATCTATCAGACAAGTGTCTGGCACCTCGCGCCATATTTCCGTTGAGGTTCGGTCTACAGTGTATTGCCTCTAACTTTTGCATATGAACTCGGATTGAGATGATTTATATATCAAAGTCGATTGCCTCGACGAGACGAAGACAATTCCTTAAGAGTGCTCCTTCATCCGAGGTTATCTTGAAGACGTGATTGGGAAAAAACCATTCGGAACATTGAATTATGCCACTCGGAGTATAGTTTCGGTCGTAAGATAAGGTCGAATGAATATAACCGAAACATCAAATTTGTTCCACTCGGAGACGTGAATCTTTTCATGCTTAAAACCCATTCACTCGAGACCATCTTCATTGCAATCTGTATCTTGCCAAAATCAGGTGTCAACACATGCCCCCTATTTTCTGGCAGAGCTTGCGTGCTAGAAAATACCTTGCTTAGGGTAATGTTTAAGCACGATGTCAACACTCCATCGGCTGTGCATGTTGAGTATGATAATTTTAATCTTCCATATGCTCATGTTTGTTGCTTCTTCGGTAGAGCCTCTTGGATAACAGTTGTCTGAAAACAACAATTGGATGTCACAAAGGCTTCCACGTAAGTTTCTTATGTCAATCCGGACCTTGCATTTGTCCAGGCATTCCCTGGGAATATTAGAACCCTTCAACGAAGACAGTTGCCAAACGATTATGACCATGCACCTGAAAGGAATACCGTCAACTGTTCGGCGACTCAACTCGTTATCAAAGTACACCATCAAGCCTCCGCCGAACAACGTTTGTCTCCTGACTTGGATCCTGCAGATAAATAACATTTGGAGTCGGGGCTCTTTTATGCACTAGACCCTTGATTGGTGGTCGACTCAATAATTAAGTCGGCCTCGCCGGTATTGGCAAACACTGAGCATCGGCTATAGGAGTAGGAAATCAACCATGGTGAACACCGTTAGCCAGATGCCGGGTTTGCCAACACAATGAATTCTGAGGGCGATATGCAAATATCGGCCATGCGTTCTTATCTCAAAAGTGCTCGGGAGTCCGTCCACCAAAGTGTGAATAGCCGAAATAAGTTAGATATTTCGGCTGAGGATAAATTCCATAGCATTGATTTTGATGGTACGATTGAAGAATATGGATGAGACGCCTCCTGGAGTCTCCTATATGAAAATTGTCGTCCTCGCCTACGGGCTTTACACTTGTACTCCCTTATTTATGCTGGCTTCGCAACAGGAGTTGTGATGCCGCTCTTGACTCGAGGATTTCCATTAGGAACCCAGGCCATGTTCCTCTTCTCCAGCTCTTTGGCCCTAAGCCGTTTTAGCTTCTTCTGTTGCGAATATGGTAAGCCGAGTGGGTGTCCCGGTTGGGACTTTGGTTTATGCACTGGCAAATTCTTCCTGACTTCGGGCATCTCTAGCTTGGCCTGTCCAAACTTGACTATCGGATCCTTGAAATTTACTTGCTTCACTTTCTTGTCCTTAGAAGCCAACATAGGCTCGGCTGGCCTTTTGTCATTTGGAGTCGGATCTGAAATAGCACTCTTGCGGCCATCCTTTTCTTTCTTCACTTTTTTAACACTTGTTGCAATAGAAGGTCGGACATCATTTCTATTTTGACTGCTCCTCTTGGGAACCCATGTCATGTTTTTATTTCTCAACTCATGTGCACTAAGTCTTTGTAATTCCTTCTCTTGCCAATGTGCTAAGCCGAGTGGGCACCTCGGCTGTGATTCTGTTTCAACCAATGCCAACTCTTTTTTGGCCTTGTACACTCTCAACTTCTTCCCTTCAGTTTTGGCACTTGATTGACTTGCCTCATTGCCTTTTGTATCCAATGTCAATACTTTAACTGGCTCTTTGTTATTTGAGAACAAATCTGAAGTAGCACACTTACGACCATCTTTCTTGACCTTGCTTGACCACCCCTTTCTTGTTCCTTGAGCTCCGGACCGATTCCTTATGATTGAGACGGTCTTTGACGTGTGATTGTTCATCAAATGTTGATATTTTTGGAGCTGCATAATGTTGGCGAGATGATCTAAAATAAGATGGATAATTTGCCCTTGTATCATACCTGCCCCATGATGGATATGGATTTGTTGGAAATATGCCCTAGAGGCAATAATAAATACGTTTATTATCCATGCTATAATTGTATTGATAGGAAACTCAGATACATGTGTGGATACATAGACAACACCATGTCCCTAGTAAGCCTCTAGTTGACTAGCTCGTTGATCAATAGATGGTTACGGTTTCCTGACCATGGACATTGGATGTCGTTGATAACGGGATCACATCATTGCGAGAATGATGTGATGGACAAGACCCAATCCTAAGCCAAGCACAAGATCGTGTAGTTCGTTCGCTAAAGCTTTTCTAATGTCAAGTATCATTTCCTTAGACCATGAGATTGTGCAACTCCCGGATACCGTAGGAATACTTTGGGTGTGCCAAACGTCACAATGTAACTGGGTGGCTATAAAGGTGCACTACGGGTATCTCCGAAAGTGTCTGTTGGGTTGGCACGAATCGAGACTGGGATTTGTCACTCCGTGTGATGGAGAGGTATCTCTGGGCCCACTCGGTAGGACATCATCATAATGTGCACAATGTGATCAAGGAGTTGATCACAGGATGATGTGTTACGGAACGAGTAAAGAGACTTGCCGGTAACGAGATTGAACAAGGTATCGGGATACCGACGATCGAATCTCGGGCAAGTATCGTACCGCTAGACAAAGGGAATTGTATACGGGATTGATTGAATCCTCGACATCGTGGTTCATCCGATGAGATCATCGTGGAACATGTGGGAGCCAACATGGGTATCCAGATCCCGCTGTTGGTTATTGACCGGAGAATGTCTCGGTCATGTCTCCATGTCTCCTGAACCCGTAGGGTCTACACACTTAAGGTTCGTTGACGCTAGGGTTGTAGGGATATGTATATGCAGTAACCCGAATGTTGTTCGGAGTCCCGGATGAGATCCCGAATGTCACGAGGAGTTCCGGAATGGTCCGGAGGTAAAGAATTATATATAGGAAGTGCTATTTCGGCCATCGGGACAAGTTTCGGGGTCACCGGTATTGTACCGGGACCACCGGAAGGGTCCCGAGGGTCCACCGGGTGGGGCCACCTGTCCCGGGGGGCCACATGGGCTGTAGGGGGTGCGCCTTGGCCTACATGGGCCAAGGGCACCAGCCCCAAGAGGCCCATGCGCCTAGGGTTCAAGAAGGGAAGAGTCCCAAAAGGGGAAGGCACCCCTAGGTGCCTTGGGGGGGGGGAGGGACTCCTCCCTTGGCCGCCGCCCCCTGGCTCCCTATATATAGTGAGGGAAGGAGGGCCTCTCAGACCACGCCTTTGGTGCCTCCCTCTCCCTCTCCAACACCTCCTCCTCCTCCATAGAGCTTAGCGAAGCCCTGCCGGAGTACTGCAGCTCCATCACCACACGCCGTCGTGCTGCTGCTGGAGCCATCTTCCTCAACCTCTCCTTCTCCCCTTGCTGGATCAAGGCGTAGGAGACGTCACCGGGTTGTACGTGTGTTGAACATGGAGGTGCCGTCCGTTCGGCACTAGGATCATCAGTGATTTGGATCACGACGAGTACGACTCCATCAACCCCGTTCACTTGAACGCTTCCGCTTAGCGATCTACAAGGGTATGTAGATGCACTCTTCTTCCCCTCGTTGTTGGTCTCTCCATAGATAGATCTTGGTGACACGTAGGAAATTTTTGAATTTCTGCTACGTTCCCTAACAGTGGCATCATGAGCTAGGTCTATTGCGTAGATTCTATGCACGAGTAGAACACAAAGTAGTTGTGGGCGTTGATTTTGTTCAATATGCTTACCGTTACTAGTCCAATCTTGATTCACCGGCATTGTGGGATGAAGCGGCCCGGACCAACCTTACACGTACGCTTACGTGAGACCGGTTCCACCGACAAACATGCACTAGTTGCATAAGGTGGCTGACGGGTGTCTGTCTCTCCCACTTTAGTCGGATCGGATTCGATGAAAAGGGTCCTTATGAAGGGTAAATAGCAATTGGCATATCACGTTGTGGCTTTGCGTAGGTAAGAAACGTTCTTGCTAGAAACCCATAGCAGCCACGTAAAACATGCAAACAACAATTAGAGGACATCTAACTTGTTTTTGCAGGGTATGCTTTGTGATGTGATATGGCCAAGAAGAATGTGATGAATGATATGTGATGTATGAGATTGATCATGTTCTTGTAATAGGAATCACGACTTGCATGTTGATGAGTATGACAACTGGCAGGAGCCATAGGAGTTGTCTTAATTTATTTATGACCTGCGTGTCAACATAAACGTCATGTAATTACTTTACTTTATTGCTAACCGTTAGCTGTAGTAGTAGAAGTAATAGTTGGCGAGACAACTTCATGAAGACACGATGATGGAGATCATGATGATGGAGATCATGGTGTCATGCCGGTGACGATGATGATCATGGAGCCCCGAAGATGGAGATCAAAAGGATCAATATGATATTGGCCATATCATGTCACTATTTGATTGCATGTGATGTTTATCATGTTTATACATCTTATTTTCTTAGAACGACGGTAGTAAATAAGATGATCCTTGAAGGAAATATGCCCTAGAGGCAATAATAAAGTTATTATTTATTTCCTTATATCATGATAAATGTTTATTATTCATGCTAGAATTGTATTAACCGGAAACATAATACATGTGTGAATACATAGACAAACAGAGTGTCACTAGTATGCCTCTACTTGACTAGCTCGTTAATCAAAGATGGTTATGTTTCCTAACCATGGACAAAAGAGTTGTTATTTGATTAACGAGGTCACATCATTAGTTGAATGATCTGATTGACATGACCTATTCCATTAGCTTAGCACCCGATCGTTTAGTATGTTGCTGTTGCTATTCTTCATGACTTATACATGTTCCTATGACTATGAGATTGTGCAACTCCCGTTTGTCGAAGGAACACTTTGGGTACTACCAAACGTCACAACGTAACTGGGTGATTATAAAGGAGTACTACAGGTGTCTCCAATGGTAGATGTTGGGTTGGCATATTTCGAGATTAGAATTTGTCACTCCGATTGTCGGAAAGGTATCTCTGGGCCCTCTCGGTAATGCACATCACATAAGCCTTGCAAGCATTGCAACTAATGAGTTAGTTGCGAGATGATGTATTATAGAACGAGTAAAGAGACTTGCCGGTAATGAGATTGAACTAGGTATTGGATACCGACGATCGAATCTCGAGCAAGTAACATACCGATGACAAAAGGGAACAACGTATGTTGTTATGCGGTCTGACCGATAAAGATCTTCGTAGAATATGTAGGAGCCAATATGGGCATCCAGGTCCCGCTATTGGTTATTGACCAGAGACGTGTCTCGGTCATGTCTACATTGTTCTCGAACCATAGGGTCCGCACGCTTAAGGTTTCGATGACAGTTATATTATGAGTTTATGAGTATTGATGTACCGAAGGAGTTCGGAGTCCCGAATGAGATCGGGGACATGACGAGGAGTCTCGAAATGGTCGAGACGTAAAGATCGATATATTGGACGACTATATTCGGACATCGGAAAGGTTCCGAGTGATTTGGGTATTTTTCGGAGTACCGGGTAGTTACGGGAGAAGTAATGGGCCTTGATGGGCTTTAGTGGGAAGAGGAAAAGGCTGCTGCGCCCCCCTCCCCTTTGGTCCGAATTGGACTAGGGAAAAGGGGGCCGGCCACCTCTCCTTCTCCTCCTATTCCTTCTCCCTTCCTCCCCTTTTGGTGGACTCCTACTAGGACTTGGAGTCCTAGTAGGACTCCCTATCCTAGCCGCACCTTTGCCTTGGCCGGCCTCCTCCTCCTCCATCCTTTATATACAGGGGCAGGGGGCACCCCATAGACACACAAGTTGATCCTTGAGATCGTTCCTTAGCCGTGTGCGGTGCCCCCTGCCACCAAATTCCACCTCGATCATACCGTTGTAGTGCTTAGGCGAAGCCCTGCGTCGGTAGTACATCAAGATTGTCACCACGCCGTCGTGCTGACGGAACTCTTCCTCGACGCTTTGCTGGATCGGAGCCCGAGGATCGTCATCGAGCTGAACGTGTGCTAAGAACTCGGAGGTGCCGGAGTAACGGTGCTTGGATCGGTCGGATCGGGAAGACGTACGACTACTTCCTCTACGTTGTGTGATCGCTTCCGCAGTCGGTCTGCGTTGGTACGTAGACAACACTCTCCCCTCTCGTTGCTATGCATCACCATGATCTTGCGTGTGCGTAGGAATTTTTTTGAAATTACTACGTTCCCCAACAGTGGCATCCGAGCCTAGGTTTTATGGTTTGATGTTATTTGCATGAGTAGAACACAAGTGAGTTGTGGGCGATACAAGTCATACTGCCTACCAGCATGTCATACTTTGGTTCACCGGTATTGTTGGACGAGACGACCCGGACCAACCTTACGCGTACGCTTACGCGAGACCGGTTCCCTCGACGTGCTTTGCACATAGATGGCTTGCGGGCGACTGTCTCTCCAACTTTAGTTGAACCGAGTGTGGCTACGCCCGGTCCTTGAGAAGGTTAAAACGGAGTCTATTTGACAAACTATCGTTGTGGTTTTGATGCGTAGGTGAGATGAGTTCTTGCTTAAGCCCGTAGCAGCCACGTAAAACTTGCAACAACAAAGTAGAGGACGTCTAACTTGTTTTTGCAGGGCATGTTGTGATGTGATATGGTCAAGGCATGATGCTAAATTTTATTGTATGAGATGATCATGTTTTGTAACCGAGTTATCGGCAACTGGCAGGAGCCATATGGTTGTCGCTTTATTGTATGCAATGCAATCGCGATGTAATGCTTTACTTTATTACTAAGCGGTAGTGATAGTCGTGGAAGCATAAGATTAGCGAGACGACAACGATGCTACGATGGAGATCAAGGTGTCGCGCCGGTGACGATGGTGATCATGACGGTGCTTCGGAGATGGAGATCACAAGCACAAGATGATGATGGCCATATCATATCACTTATATTGATTGCATGTGATGTTTATCTTTTTATGCATCTTATCTTGCTTTGATTGACGGTAGCATTATAAGATGATCTCTCACTAAATTATCAAGAAGTGTTCTCCCTGAGTATGCACCGTTGCCAAAGTTCGTCGTGCCCAGACACCACGTGATGATCGGGTGTGATAAGCTCTACGTCCATCTACAACGGGTGCAAGCCAGTTTTGCACATGCAGAATACTCAGGTTAAACTTGACGAGCCTAGCATATGTAGATATGGCCTCGGAACACGGAGACCGAAAGGTCGAGCGTGAATCATATAGTAGATATGATCAACATAACGATGTTCACCATTGAAAACTACTCCATCTCACTTGATGATCGGTTATGGTTTGGTTGATTTGGATCACGTGATCACTTAGAGGATTAGAGGGATGTCTATCTAAGTGGGAGTTCTTAAGTAATATGATTAAATTGAACTTAAATTTATCATGAACTTAGTCCTGGTAGTATTTTGCAAATCATGTTGTAGATCAATAGCTCGCGTTGTTGCTTCCCTGTGTTTATTTTGATATGTTCCTAGAGAAAATTGTGTTGAAAGATGTTAGTAGCAATGATGCGGATTGGATCCGTGATCTGAGGTTTATCCTCATTGCTGCACAGAAGAATTATGTCCTTGATGCACCGCTAGGTGACAGACCTATTGCAGGAGCAGATGCAGATGTTATGAACGTTTGGCTAGCTGAATATGATGACTACTTGATAGTTTAGTGCACCATACTTAACAGCTTAGAATCGGGACTTCAAAGACGTTTTGAACGTCATGGACCATATGAGATGTTCCAGGAGTTGAAGTTAATATTTCAAGCAAATACCTGAGTTGAGAGATATGAAGTCTCCAACAAGTTCTATAGCTAAAAGATGGAGGAGAATCGCTCAACTAGTGAGCATGTGCTCAGATTGTCTGGGTACTTACAATCGCTTGAATCAAGTGGGAGTTAATCTTCCAGATAAGATAGTGATTGACAGAATTCTCTAGTCACCATCACCAAGTTAGTAGAACTTCGTGATGAACTATAATATGCAAGGGATAACGGAAACAACTCCCAAGCTCTTCGTGATGCTGAAATCAACGAAGGTAGAAATCAAGAAAAACATCAAGTGTTGATGGTTGACAAGACCACTAGTTTCAAGAAAAGGGCAAAGAGAAGAAGGACTTCAAGAAGAACGGCAAGCAAGTTGCTGCTCAAGTGAAGAAGCCCAAGTCTGATCCTAAGCCTGAGACTAAGTGCTTCTACTGCAAAGGGACTGGTCACTGGAAGCGGAACTACCCCAAGTGATTGGCGGATAAGAAGGATGGCAAAGTGAACATAAGTATATTTGATATACATGTTATTGATGTGTACTTTACTAGTGTTTATAGCAAACCCTTAGTATTTGATACTAGTTCAGTTGCTAAGATTAGTAACTCAAAACGGGAGTTGCAGAATAAACAGAGACTAGTTAAGGGTGAAGTGACGATGTGTGTTGGAAGTGGTTCCAAGATTGATATGATCATCATCGCACACTCCCTATACTTTCGGGATTAGTGTTGAACCTAAATAAGTGTTATTTGGTGTTTGCGTTGAGCATGAATATGATTTGATCATGTTTATTGTAATACGGTTATTCATTTAAGTAAAAGAATAAATTGTTGTTCTGTTTACATGAATAAAACCTTATATGGTTACACACCCAATGAAAATAGTTCATTGGATCTCGATCTTAGTGACACACATATTCATAATATTGAAACCAAAAGATGCGAAGTTAATAATGATAGTGCAACTTATTTGTGGCACTGTCGTTTAGGTCATATTGGTGTAAAGCACATGAAGAAACTCCATGCTGATGGGATTTTGGAATCACTTGATGCTTGCGAACCATGCCTTATGGGCAAGATGACTAAAACGCCGTTCTCCGGAACAATGAAGCAAGCAACAGATTTGTTGGAAATCATACATACTGATGTATGTGGTCCGATGAATATTAAGGCTTACAGCAGGTATCATTATTTTCTGACCTTCACAAGATGATTTGAGCAGATATGGGGATATCTACTTGATGAAACATAAGTCTGAAACATTTGAACAGTTCAAAGAATTTCAGAGTGAAGTGGAAAATCATTGTGACAAGAAAATAAAAGTTTCTACGGTATGATCGCAGAGGTAAAATATTTGAGTTACGAGTTTGGTCTTCAGTTAAAACAATGTGAAATAGTTTCACTACACACGCCACCAGGAACACCACAGCATAATGGTGTGTCCGAACGTCATAACCGTACTTTATTGGATATAGTACAATCTATGATGTATCTTACCGATCTACCACTATCGTTTTGGGGTTATGCATTAGAGACAGCTGCATTCACGTTAAATAGGGCACCATCTAAATCCGTTGAGACGACACCGTGTGAACTATGGTTTGGCAAGAAACCTAAGCTGTCGTTTCTTAAAGTTTGGAGTTGCGATGCTTATGTGAAAAAGTTTCATCTCGATAAGCTCAAACTCAAATCGGAGAAATATGTCTTCATAGGATACCCAAAAGGAGACTGTTGGGTACACCTTCTATCACAGATCCTAAAGGCAAGACATTCGTTGCTTATAATGGATCCTTTCTAGAGAAGGAGTTTCTCTCGAAAGAAGTGAGTGGGAGGAAAGTAGAACTTGACGAGGTAACTGTACCTGCTCCCTTATTGGAAAATAGTTCATCACAGAAATCTGTTCCTGTGACTACTACACCAATTAGTGAGGAAGCTAATGATGATGATCATGTAACTTCAGATCAAGTTACTACCGAATCTCGTATGTAAACCAGAGTGAGATCCGCACCAGAGTGGTACGGTAATCCTGTTCTGGAGGTCATGTTACTTGACCATGACGAACCTATGAACTATGAGGAAGCGATGATGAGCCCGGATTCCGCGAAATGGTTTGAGGCCATGAAATCTGAGATATGATCCATCTATGCTTGAGTCTGTCCGAATCATGTTAGTAATTGCCGCATTTTATGAAATCTGGCAAACGGATAAACAAAACTGCATTCCTTAATGGATTTATTAAAGAAGAGTTGTATATGATGCAACCAGAAGGTTTTGTCAATCCGAAAGGTGCTAACAAAATGTGCAAGCTCCAGCGATCCATCTGTGGACTGGTGCAAGCATCTCGGAGTTGGAATATACGCTTTGATAAGTTGATCAAAGCATATAGTTTTATACAGACTTGCGGTGAAGCCTGTATTTACGAGAAAGTGAGTGGGAGCACTACAACATTTTTGATAAGTATATGTGAATGACATATTGTTGATCAGAAATAATGTAGAATTATTCTGTAAAGCATAAAGGAGTGTTTGAAAGGAGTTTTTCAAAGAAAGACTTCGGTGAAGCTGCTTACATATTGAGCTTCAAGATCTATAGAGATAGATCAAGACGCTTGATAAGTTTTTTCAATGAGTACATACCTTGACAAGATTTTGAAGTAGTTCAAAATGGAGCAGTCAAAGAAAGAGTTCTTGCCTGTATTATAAGGTGTGAAGTTGAGTAAGACTCAAAGCCCGACCACGGCAGAAGATAGAAAGAGAATGAAAGTCATTCCCTATGCCTTGGCCATAGGTTCTATAAAGTATGTCATGCTGTATACCAGATCTATTGTATACCCTGCACTGATTTGGCAAGGGAGTACAATAGTGATCTAGGAGTAGATCACTCGACAGCGGTCAGAATTATCCTTAGTGAAATAAGGATATGTTTCTCAATTATGGACGTGATAAAAAGGTTCGTCGTAAAGGGTTACGCCGATGCAAGTTTTGACACTAATCTAGATGACTCTAAGTCTCGGTCTAGATACATATTGAAAGTGGGAGCAATTAGCTAGAGTAGCTCCATGCAGAGCATTGTTGACATAGAAATTTGCAAAATACATGTGGATCTGAATGTGGCAGACCCGTTGACTAAGATTCTCTCACAAGCAAAACATGATCACACCTTAGTACTCTTTGGGTGTTAATCACATAGCGATGTGAACTAGATTACTGAATCTAGTAAACCCTTTGGGTGTTGGTCACATGACGATGTGAACTATGGGTGTTAATCACATGGTGATGTGAACTATTGCTGTTAAATCACATGGCGATGTGAACTAGATTATTGACTCTAGTGCAAGTGGGAGACTGAAGGAAATATGCCCTAGAGGCAATAATAAAGTTATTATTTATTTCCTTATATCATGATAAATGTTTATTATTCATGCTAGAATTGTATTAACCGGAAACATAATACATGTGTGAATACATAGACAAACAGAGTGTCACTAGTATGCCTCTACTTGACTAGCTCGTTAATCAAAGATGGTTATGTTTCCTAACCATGGACAAAAGAGTTATTATTTGATTAACGAGGTCACATCATTAGTTGAATGATCTGATTGACATGACCCATTCCATTAGCTTAGCACCCGATCGTTTAGTATGTTGCTGTTGCTATTCTTCATGACTTATACATGTTCCTATGACTATGAGACTATGCAACTCCCGTTTGCCGGAGGAACACTTTGGGTACTACCAAACGTCACAACGTAACTGGGTGATTATAAAGGAGTACTACAGGTGTCTCCAATGGTAGATGTTGGGTTGGCGTATTTTGAGATTAGAATTTGTCACTCCGATTGTCGGAGAGGTATCTCTGGGCCCTCTCGGTAATGCACATCACATAAGCCTTGCAAGCATTGCAACTAATGAGTTAGTTGCGAGATGATGTATTACAGAACGAGTAAAGAGACTTGCCGGTAACGAGATTGAACTAGGTATTGGATACCGACGATCGAATCTCGGGCAAGTAACATACCGATGACAAAAGGGAACAACGTATGTTGTTATGCGGTCTGACCGATAAAGATCTTCGTAGAATATGTAGGAGCCAATATGGGCATCCAGGTCCCGCTATTGGTTATTGACCGGAGACGTGTCTCGGTCATGTCTACATTGTTCTCGGACCGTAGGGTCCGCACGCTTAAGGTTTCGATGACAGTTATATTATGAGTTTATGAGTATTGATGTACCGAAGGAGTTCGGAGTCCCGGATGAGATCGGGGACATGACGAGGAGTCTCGAAATGGTCGAGACGTAAAGATCGATATATTGGACGACTATATTCGGACATCGGAAAGGTTCCGAGTGATTCGGGTATTTTTCGGAGTACCGGGTAGTTACGGGAGAAGTAATGGGCCTTGATGGGCTTTAGTGGGAAGAGGAAAAGGCTGCTGCGCCCCCCTCCCCTTTGGTCCGAATTGGACTAGGGAAAAGGGGGCCGGCCACCTCTCCTTCTCCTCCTATTCCTTCTCCCTTCCTCCCCTTTTGGTGGACTCCTACTAGGACTTGGAGTCCTAGTAGGACTCCCTATCCTGGCCGCACCTTTGCCTTGGCCGGCCTCCTCCTCCTCCATCATTTATATACAGGGGCAGGGGGCACCCCATAGACACACAAGTTGATCCTTGAGATCGTTCCTTAGCCGTGTGCGGTGCCCCCTGCCACCAAATTCCACCTCGATCATACCATTGTAGTGCTTAGGCGAAGCCCTGCGTCGGTAGTACATCAAGATCGTCACCACGCCGTCGTGCTGACGGAACTCTTCCTCGACGCTTTGCTGGATCGGAGCCCGAGGATCATCATCGAGCTGAACGTGTGCTAAGAACTCGGAGGTGCCGGAGTAACGGTGCTTGGATCGGTCGGATCGGGAAGACGTACGACTACTTCCTCTATGTTGTGTGATCGCTTCCGCAGTCGGTCTGCGTTGGTACGTAGACAACACTCTCCCCTCTCGTTGCTATGCATCACCATGATCTTGCGTGTGCGTAGGAATTTTTTTAAAATTACTACGTTCCCCAACAATCCCTCATTAAAATTTCAAGAAAGTGTTCCCCCTAACTATGCACCATTGCGAAAGTTCGTCGTTTCGAAGCACCACGTGATGATCGAGTGTGATAGATTCTTACGTTCACATACAATGGGTGTAAGCCAGATTTACACACGCGAAACACTTAGGTCGACTTGACGAGCCTAGCATGTACAGACATGGCCTCGGAACACAAGAGACCGAAAGGTCAAGCATGAGTTGTATGGTAGATACGATCAACATGAAGATGTTCACCGATGTTGACTAGTCCGTCTCACGTGATGATCGAACACGGCCTAGTTGACTCGGATCATGTAATCACTTAAATGACTAGAGGGATGTCTATCTGAGTGGGAGTTCATAAGATGAACTTAATTATCCTGAACATAGTCAAAAGGTCTTCGCAAATTATGTCGTAGCTCGCGCTTCAGTTCTACTGTTTAGATATGTTCCTAGAGAAAATTTAGTTGAAAGTTGATAATAGCAATTATGCGGACTAGGTCCGTAAACTGAGAATTGTTCTCATTGCTTCATAGAAGGCTTATGTCCTTAATGCACCGCTCAGTGTGCTGAACCTCGAACATCATCTGTGGATGTTGCGAACATCTGACATACACATTTTGATAACTACGTGATAGTTTAGTTAAACGGTTTAGAGTTGAGGCACCGAAGACGTTTTAAAACGTCGCGAAACATATGAGATGTTTTGAGGGCTGAAATTGGGATTTCAGGCTCGTGCCCACGTCAAGAGGTATAAGACCTCTGACGATTTTCTTAGCCTGCAAACTAAGGGAGAAAAGCTCAGTTGTTGAGCTTGTGCTCAGATTGTCTGAGTACAACAATCGCTTGAATCAAGTGGGAGTTGATCTTCCAGATGAGATAATGATGTTTCTCCGAAGTCATTACCACCAAGCTGCTAGAGCTTCGTGATGAGCTATAACATATCAAGGACATATATGATGATCTTTGAGATATTCGTGATGTTTGACACCAGAAAAGTAGAAATCAAGAAGGAGCATCAATTGTTGATGGTTGGTGAAACCACTAGTTTCAAGAAGGGCAAGGGCAAGAAGGGACACTTCATGAAACGGCAATTCAGCTGCTGCTCTAGTGAAGAAACCCAAGGTTGAACCCAAACCCGAGACTAAGTGCTTATGTAATAAGGGGAACAACCACTAGAGCAGAATTACCCTAGATACTTGGTAGATGAGAAGGCTAGCAAGGTCGATAGAAGTATATTGGATATACATTATGTTAATGTGTACTTTACTAGTACTCCTAGTAGCACCAGGGTATTAGATACCGGTTCGGTTGCTAAGTGTTAGTAACTCGAAATAAAAGCTACAGAATAAACGGAGACTAGCTAAAGGTGAGATGACGATATGTGTTGGAAGTGTTTCCAAGCTTGATGTGATCAAGCATCGCACGCTCCCTCTACCATCGAGATTGGTGTTTGCGTTGAGCATAGACATGATTGGATTATGTCTATCGCAATACGGTTATTCATTTAAGGAGAATAATGGTTACTCTGTTTATTTGAATAATACCTTCAATGATCTTGCACCTAAAATGAATGGTTTATTGAATCTCGATCGTAGTGATACACATGTTCGTGCCAAAGGATAGTAATGATAAGTACCACCTACTTGTGGCACTGCCACGTAAGTCATATCGGTATAAAACGCATGAAGAAGCTCCATGTTGATGGATCTTTGGGCTCACTCGTTTTGAAAAGTTTGAGACATGCGAACCATGTCTATTGGTGTATATGCATGAAGAAACTCCATGCAAATGGACCGTTTGGACTCATTTGATTTTGAATCACTTGAGACATGCAAATCATACCACATGGGTAAGATGACTGAAAGCCTCGTTTTCAGTAAAATGGAACTAGAAAGCAACTTGTTGGAAGTAATACATTTTGATGTGTGCAGTCCAATGAGTGCTGAGGCGTGTAGTGGATATCGTTATGTTCTTACTTCACAGATGATTTGAGTAGATGTTGAGTATATTGACTTGATGAATCACGAGTCTGAATTATTGAAAGGTTCAAGTAATTTCAGGGTGAAGTTGAAAGATCGTCATGACAAGAGGATAAAATATCTATGATATGATCATAGAGATGAATATCTGAATTACGAGTTTGGCACAGAATTAAGACATTGTGGAAATTGTTTCACAACTAATACAGCCTGGAACACCATAGTGTGATGGTGTGTCCGAACATCATAACTGCACCCTATTGGATATGATGCATACCATGATGTCTCTTATCGAATTACCACGATAGTTTATGGGTTAGGCATTAGAGACAACCACATTCACTTTAAATAGGGCACCACGTAATTCCGATGAGATGACACCGTATGAACTATGGTTTAGAGAAACCTAAGCTGTCATTTCTTAAAAGTTTGGGGCTGCGACACTTATGTGAAAAAGTTTCAGGCTGATAAGCTCGAACCCAAAGCGGATAAATGCATCTTCATAGGACACCCAAAACAGTTGGGTATACCTCCTGTCTCAGATCCGAAAGCAATAAGGGATTGTTTCTAGAATCGGGTCCTTTCTCGAGGAAACGTTTCTCTCGAAAGAATTGAGTGGGAGGATGGTGGAGACTTGATGAGGTTATTGAACCGTCTCTTCAACTAGTGTGTGGCAGGGCACAGGGAGTTGTTCCTGTGGCACCTACACCAATTGAAGTGGAAGCTTATGATAGTGATCATGAAACTTCAGATCAAGTCACTACCAAACCTCGTGGGATGACAAGGATGCGTACTACTTCAGAGTGGTACGTAATCCTGTCTTGGAAGTCATGTTGCTAGACAACAATGAACCTACGAGCTATGGAAAAGCGATGGTGGGCCCGGATTCCGATAAATGGCTCGAGGCCATAAAATCCGAGAGAGGATCCATGTATGAAAACAAAGTGTAGACTTTGGCAGAATAGCTCGTAAGGCTGTTGAGTACAGATGGATTTTAAAAGGAAGACAGACAATGATGGCAAGTATCACCATTAAGAAAGCTCGACTTGTCGTTAAGATGTTTTTCGACAAGTTCAAGGAGTTGAGTACGATGAGACTTTCTCACTCATAGCGATGCTAAGAGTCTGTTGGAATTATATTAGCGATTACTGCATTATTTATGAAATCTTGCAGATAGGATGTCAAAACATTGTTTCCTCGATGATTTTCTTGAGGAAAGGTTGTATGTGATACAACCGGAAGGTTTTGTCAATCCTGAAAGATGCTAATAAGTATGCAAAGCTCCAGCAATCCTTCTAAGGACTGGAGTAAGCGTCTCGGAGTCGGAATATACACTTTGATGGAGTAATCAAAGTTTATGGGTTTATACAAAGTTTGTTAGAAACTTGTATTTACAATAAAGTGAGTGGGAGCACTATGACATTTCTGATAAGTATATGTGGATGACATATTGTTGATCCGAAGTGACGTAGAATTTCTGGAAAGCATATAGGGTTATTTGGAAAGTGTTTTTCAATGGAAAGCCTGGATTAAGCTACTTGAACATTGAGCATCAAGATCTATAAGGATAGATCAAAACGCTTAATGGTACTTTCAAATGAGCACATACCTTGACATGATCTTGAAGGTGTTCAAGATGGATCAGTCAAAGAAGGAGTTCTTGCCTGAGTTGTAGGGTATGAAGTTAAGACTTAAAGCTCGACCACGGCAGAATAGAGAGAAAGGACGAAGGTCGTCCCCTATGCTTAAGACATAGGCTCTACAGTATGCTATGCTGTGTACCGCACCTGAAGTGTGCCTTGCCATGAGTCAGTCAAGGGGTACAAGAGTGATCCAAGAATGGATCACAGGGCAGCAATCAAAGTTATCCTTAGTAACGAGTGGACTAAGGAATTTTCTTGATTATGGAGGTGGTAAAAGAGTTCATCGTAAAGGGTTACGCCGATGCTAACTTTGACACTAATCCAGATTATTCTGAGTAATAAACTGGGTTCGTATAGTAGAACAGTTATTTGGAATGGCTCCAAATGTAGCATAGTAGTTGCATCTACAAGATGACATAGAAATTTTGCAAAGTACATACGGATCTGAATGTTGCAGACCCATTGACTAAAATCTCTCTCACAAGCAACATGATCAAACCCAGAACACATTGAGTGTTAATCACATAGTGATGTGAACTAGATTATTGACTCTAGTAAACTCTTTGGATGTTGGTCACATGGCGATGTGACCTGTGAGAGTTAATCACATGGCGATGTGAACTAGATTATTGACTCTAGTGCAAGTGGGAGACTGTTGGAAATATGCCCTAGAGGCAATAATAAATAAGTTATTATTATATTTCCTTGTTCATGATAATCGTTTATTATCCATGCTATAATTGTATTGATAGGAAACTCAGATACATGTGTGGATACATAGACAACACCATGTCCCTAGTAAGCCTCTAGTTGACTAGCTCGTTGATCAATAGATGGTTATGGTTTCCTGACCATGGACATTGGATGTCGTTGATAACGGGATCACATCATTGGGAGAATGATGTGATGGACAAGACCCAATCCTAAGCCTAGCACAAGATCGTGTAGTTTGTTCGCTAAAGCTTTTCTAATGTCAAGTATCATTTCCTTAGACCATGAGATTGTGCAACTCCCAGATACTGTAGGAATACTTTGGGTGTGCCAAACGTCACAACGTAACTGGGTGGCTATAAAGGTGCACTACGGGTATCTTCGAAAGTGTCTGTTGGGTTGGCACGAATCGTGACTGGGATTTGTCACTCATTGTGATGGAGAGGTATCTCTGGGCCCACTCGGTAGGACATCATCATAATGTGCACAATGTGATCAAGGAGTTGATCATGGGATGATGTGTTACGGAACGAGTAAAGAGACTTGTCGGTAACGAGATTGAACAAGGTATCGGGATACCGACGATCGAATCTCGGGCAAGTATCGTACCGCTAGACAAAGGGAATTGTATACGGGATTGATTGAATCCTCGACATCGTGGTTCATCCGATGAGATCATCGTGGAACATGTGGGAGCCAACATGGGTATCCAGATCCCGCTGTTGGTTATTGACCGGAGAACGTCTCGGTCATGTCTGCATGTCTCCCAAACCCGTAGGGTCTACACACTTAAGGTTCGGTGATGCTAGGGTTGTAGGGATATGTATATGCAGTAACCCGAATGTTGTTCGGAGTCCCGGATGAGATCCCGGACGTCACGAGGAGTTCCGGAATGGTCCGGAGGTAAAGATATATATATATATATAGGAAGTGCTATTTCGGCCATCGGGACAAGTTTCGGGGTCACCGATATTGTACCGGGACCACCGGAAGGGTCCCGGGGGTCCATCGGGTGGGGCCACCTGTCCCGGGGGGCACATGGGCTGTAGGGGGTGCGCCTTGGCCTACATGGGCCAAGGGCACTAGCCCCAAGAGGCCCATGCGCCTAGGGTTCAAGAAGGGAAGAGTCCCAAAAGGGGAAGGCACCCCCTAGGTGCCTTGGGGGGGAGGGACTCCTCCCTTGGCCGCCGCCCCCCTAGGAGATTGGATCTCCTAGGGCCGGCGCCCCCCCTTGGCTCCCTATATATAGTGAGGGAAGGAGGGCCTCTCAGACCATGCCTTTGGTGCCTCCCTCTCCCTCTCCGACACCTCCTCCTCCTCCATAGAGCTTAGCGAAGCCCTGCCGGAGTACTGCAGCTCCATCACCACCACGCCGTCGTGCTGCTGCTGGAGCCATCTTCCTCAACCTCTCCTTCTCCCCTTGCTGGATCAAGGCATAGGAGACGTCACCGGGCTGTATGTGTGTTGAACACGGAGGTGCCGTCCGTTCGGCACTAGGATCATCGGCGATTTGGATCACGACGAGTACGACTCCATCAACCCCGTTCACTTGAATGCTTCCGCTTAGCAATCTACAAGGGTATGTAGATGCACTCTTCTTCCCCTCGTTGCTGGTCTCTCCATAGATAGATCTTGGTGACACATAGGAAATTTTTGAATTTCTGCTACGTTCCCCAACAGGATTTACATGAGCGTAGGGAGGCATCCACGACATTGGCATTGGCGGCCCAAAAGCAAGATATGAAGTCTGCTTGCTCAACGTCTTCCTTTGCCAATCCAAGTCTTTAGATTTATGCCTTGGGGGTGACTTCGATGCTTTTGCTTCACTCGACCGATAAGCACTCTTTGCCTCACTTATTTTTTTGTACTTTTCTAATAACTGCGTGAAAGTGACTTTCGGCTTTTTGCTTTTGTTGTTACCATGGCATTTGCTTTCTTTGGTTGTGCGTGCACCGGTCTTTGAATTCTCTTGTTGCCCCCTAGTGCTAGATGTTACCATTGTAGCTTTGATGGAATTTCCGTCTTCAAGATTTTTCTTGATGCACTTCTTAACAATATCCTTGCTCGAAGACTTGACCCCATCACCATTGACGTGTACATGTCCACTTTTAGATAAATCAGCTGAAGATAGCTGAGTCAACATTTGATGGGCGTCAAAATGATCCGACTGTCCAAATGATCGTGCCTCAGCAAACTCCAATCGTCCTATCTTGTCCGATTGCTTGACTTGATGGATCATGTTGAAATCTTTGACATTTTGCTTGAACGAACATTGCGTTGGCTCTTGTCTTGACGACTCGACGTCGTGATCAATTATAATAATAGGATTAGTCAGCGATGTACCGATGATGTGATCCACTATGACTGCACTGGACGTACACTCCTGGTCCATTAACCGATATTGTGATACCGGCTTTGATACAAAAAAACCGAGCGGTGTCAGTTTAACATCATCCGACTCGTCTATGCATTGATTTTCTTCCTCCTTTCCCGATGCTCTTGAATCGGCTATCCTGGAGAACTTTGAACCTGGCTTTATATTCCTGCAACAAAAATAATTACAGAATATACGTCTCATCTGAGACCAAATGTTAGCCAGGCATGAAACAAACAAAGTTGCCCATATGAATATAAAGTTCAGTCGGCATGACGGGAACAACTTTGGTTGCGGTAAGTTGTCACTATTAGCCTCTATGAATGGTGCCATGTGTTGATCAGCATGATTAGTAACAAGATAATTCGAAACAAACAGATTACTCATCTCGACTGGTCTTTCAAAATTAATTAGAATCTTACTAACGGGTGCATCAACAATATGATTCTGACCGAATCGAAAACTGAGTAAACTCTAGGCTAGGTGTACCTTTGTGAAGTCGTTGGAACGAGGAGATGGTTGCACCACTGGAACAATACCTTGCTCCACTTCTGAATAATTCTCGAATGCATCTTCCTCTTTTTCTGGATCACGTGTCCCATCACTCGGATTACCTGAATAGATTTGACTTGGATTTCCCGAGTAGATTTCACTCGGATTACCCGAATGGATTCCACTCGGCTGCTCTTCGTCAGCTATACTTCATTCAGCTGCACACTCTGGTTCTTGGTCTTCGTCACTAGTCAAACTTTGTTTGGCCATATAACTTTGCTCTTGATGCTCATCAATTTCTTTGGCACAGAACTCATAGGGCAGCATGTAAGCTCCCTCACATCCAGAAAAATCGAGCATGGCCAATTTGTTGCGTTTACCGTTCTTTTTCTTGGTGAAGCTTGCATCTTCTATTTTGGTACACGCAACAATAACTGGCTTGATGCACTCGGCTCTAGCGGCTTTAACCGGTGATGCACTCGTTTGGAATGATGCACTTGGCTGACACGATGCACTCGGCTGGCTCAATGCAACACACTCGGCCTTAAACGTCTCAGTGGCCAATTTGGTTTCAATTGAATCCACCATTGTCTTGTCACTAAAGGAACTGTTCAACTCAGCTGTAGATGACCTAGTCATATTTGACTCAGTTTCAACCGAATCAACCGTATTAGCCGAGTGAACCCTTTCTTGACGATTTTCTTGCAAAGCTTCTTTTTTATCTTGCCCCAAAATTGCAAAGGAGCCAACATGGTTGCTACATGGAGGAAGGCACTTGACGTATTCTTGCAAATATTCCACTCCATGTTTCTTCTTGAGTGCTTCATAAGCATGCCAATATTCTGCTGGTAATTCCTCAAGAGTTGGCGTAGTAAATTCGTTGACGCTATTCCCTGTGAGCTTTGGCTTGATCTTGTCCACTTGGGCCACATGTTTTTCTTTAAACTCAGCCCTACTTGGATCAGCTTGCCCCCAATACTTTTATGATCTTTCGGCAATGAATTGATGTTGCCGAAATTTTGCGATTGTATAGGGGGTGTATAACATGCTGCAATGATAGGTGAAGACATGTGCACTGTTGTTGAATATTTTCTCATGCCAATTTGATCAATCGGTAACACTTCATCTTCTTTCAAAACCCTAGCTTTTATTGCCTCATAATCAGGAACCAAACCTTTATCATGTTGCTCAAGGCAAAGAGCGGTAATCTTCTTATTTTGCGCTAAGCTTTTTAACCCAGCCAAAGTCACCTCATCTCCTGCAATATTAGACACATACACTCCTGTAGAATCTCCATTCACTCGGCCATACAAGTGAGCCGAGTCATGAATACTTTTAGTTGCATATGATGCTGAACAATTAATATCATGAGGTGTATTATATGATGACCGAGGATAACCAGCCAAATAGCTAATGGAAGCATGGCCGACTGCCTCATTCATCGGCATGTTTGGGGATAAACCCGCATATTGCAAGTTGGCTGACGATGGATAAAACTATGAGATGCCCTCCTGCACATGAGGTGTCATATATTGATCACTCGAACAAATCATGTTGTTCACCAGCATATTGAAAGATGTTGCCGATGCATGAAAGTTCAGATTCATAAGTTGCATGTCGCGATTATGTAAATTCCAAGTTTCTCCAACGGAATAACTAGTCGGCCTTTGCTCGTTAGGGCTAGCCGACACGACATGTCCATTGAAAGATCTAGCAACATCAACATAATGGCTATTTGCATCTACGTAAGGAGATTGATGATACATGTTACCGTTGTAGATTGCAGCCACTCGATGACGCTCTCCTCGTAGCAAGAACAGGCTGGAGACTGTTCAAAGCTTCTTCCCCAGCAGAGTCGCCAAAAAGTGTGTTGACACATGAACATGTCACGTGTACCCTCGATGCCGGGGGTGATGCACCGCAGCTCACGTCGAAGGTGACCCGACCGACAGCGCGATACGCAAGACAGTCAGTGGGCGCTTTTGAAGACCCGAAACCCCACACACCCGGGAGGGACCCCGTCAGGGAGTGCGGCGGCTATGGGCTGCCCTAGGTCGATTCGCTCGCCCCTAGAGCCTCGTGGATCGCTGCCCTCCAACGCGAAGAACGAACGAATAACGAGAAAGAAAGATACAAGGGTAGGGGATAAAGATAGATGAACATAAAAGTGTAATAGATTGATTGGTTCGATTGGTGTTGTTCAATCAGCCATCACCCCCAACATATATAAGAGGCGGCTGGACTTCCCGTACAAGCAAAGGATTCATCTAGGCTTTCCTTAGAAAAAATTACATCAATTCACGTCCTAGAGTCCTAGTTCTATTCCAACTCGGATTCAGTCTAAATCTGGCCCAACTTCTGTCTTCCTCCTTGCGCGGGCCACCGAGCTTGCATATGACCTCCGATCAAGACGGCCCAAATATGAAACTTGTGCACCTCGACGAGACGAACAATTCTTATGTTGAACACTTTTCCAAACAAGACCATCTTGAATATTCTATGAAGCCATCTTTAATATCTAGTCGAACTCAGTCATGTAACGGACTGGATTGTCCGAGTCTCGTAGTGAACTTACAGGCCGTATACTATATCAGATGATAATGACTCCAAAACCAGAGTTCACTGTTTTGACGATGCGCACAACTTCCGTGTTGATCACTTTTCCATCCGAGGTCATCTGGATTACCTTTCGGGCACATCTTCATTTTCACTCAGATCTGAGCTCATCCACTTGGATATTAGAGTTTTTCGTCCGAATAGACCTTTTCACTCGGATGTTAGAGTCTTTCAGTCGAAAGACAATCTTTCACTCGAATGACTAAAATTTCACTTGGAAGACAATCTTTCACTCGGATAACTATATTTCACTCGGAAGGCAATATCTTACTCGAACGTCAAGTTTTCATTCCGACGGTAATCTTTTCACTCGGAATAACTTCACTCGGATGGTAATTTCACTCGGATTACTATATTTTCACTCGGAAGCCAATATTTTACTCGATCGATAAGTTTTCACTCGACCTTTTACTCGATCGGTAGGTTTTCACTCGGATGGTAAACTTTTCACTCGGATTTCCCGACTGAAAACACAGCCTGATCTTGATTTGCCTCTCCAGGTTGCATACGACCTCAGATTGAGACAAATTTTATATGAAAAATGATCGGCTCGACGAGACAAAACTTTTTCGTGTTGAAGGTTTTAGGATTCAAGGCCGTCTTGATGGCCGAATTACTCGCGCAACCTATCAGACAAGTGTCTGGCACCTCGCGCCATATTTCCGTTGAGGTTCGGTCTGCAGTGTATTGCCTCTAACTTTTGCATATGAACTCTTATTGAGATGATTTATATATCAAAGTCAATTGCCTCGACAAGATGAAGACAATTCCTTAAGAGTGCTCCTTCATCCGAGGTCATCTTGAAGACGTGATTGGCCAAAAACCATTTGGAACATTGAATTATGCCACTCGGAGTATAGTTTCGGTCCGTAAGATAAGGTCAAATGAATATAACCGAAACATCAAAGTTGTTCCACTCGGCGACGTGAATCTTTTCATGCTTAAAACCCGTTCACTCGAGACCATCTTCATTGCAATCTGTATCTTGCCAAAATCAGGTGTCAACAAAAAAGAACATGGGCGGTAAAAGACTTAACCAAAAACTTACCCATAACCGCGTCTGGCTGCTCTTCAACCTCCTCCACGTTGACGTGGTTCACTTGTCCTTTGTTGAATGGATTGGGCTTCTTTCTAGCGCTCCCATTGCCGTTTCCATTCTTCGCTTTAGGGTAGTCCGTGGCATAGTGTCCAGTCTTCCCGCACTTGAAACAAGTAACGTGGCTTAGGTCTCTCTTCACGGGTGTGGCTGGATTGGAGCGGTTCTGATTGTTGCTTGCTCCATTCCCATTCCCATTCCTGGGGCCAGTATGATTATGGTTACTTCCTCCATTGTGGGTGTGGCCTCCATGGTTATGAACAAGTCCTCCCGAGTTCGGGGTTAGGCGAGGCTTCTGCTGAGCTCCTGAATTATACCTTCCTTATCCATACTTCCTCTTACGGCTCTCAATTTACTGTTGCTTCCCTTCAATCATAAGAGCCTTATCTACCAACTCCTGGTAGTTGTTGAATGTTTCCACCATTAACTGCATGCTCATCTCATCATTCAGCCCTTCCATAAACTTCTCCTACTTTGTGGCATTTGTGGCCACATCGTCAGGGGCATAGCGAGATAACTTGCTAAACTCGTCCGCGTACTGAGCCATAGTACGGTTCCCCGGGCGTAAGTTGCGAAACTCACACTTCTTCATACTCATAGCTCCAGTTGAGACATGGGCTGTACGAAAAGCTTGCTGAAACTGATCCCATGTAACAGTGGCTATAGGGTAGGTGACAGTGTAATTCTCCCACCATGAGGCTTCTGGTCCAACCAAATGATGTGCGGGCAAACGCACCTTCTCAGCATCTGTACTCCTGCAGTGGTTAACTCCCTTCCAATCCCGCGGAGCCAATCATCTGCCACTATCGGCTCGGTGCTACTAGAAAACACCGGCGGCTGCAACCTCAAAAAGCGGGCTAAGTTATCAACTGGTGGTGGTGGCGGTGGATTGTTGTTGTTGTTGTTGTTGCCTTGGTTCTGAACTAACAACTACATCAGGGTATTCTGCTGCTGGATCAACTGAGTGAGCTCCGGTGGGAAAGTAAATCCTGGGTCACGTCTCAGAGGCATCTGATGGGTTTAGAGGGGAGAGATTAGAACAGAATGAGGTCTAATGAGAAAACACTACCCATATGCACATGAGACAAACACAATCATTTCACTCAATCAATCAAGCAAGGGCATACAATCGATCTAACTATCGTTACAAAAGTGCTCGGACTATACTATTTACATGGTGGAATACTACTACTGATGTGGTGGTCTACTAAAAATATTCCTCGGTTAAAGACTCCATGATGTCTGCTCCAGCTTCATCTTCATAGTCATCATCGCTATTGTCGAGGTCCGAGTCGGTGTTGTCGATGATAATGTAGTCCTTCGGGCGAATCTCCTTGGGTTCTTCATCTTCTCCTCCTGGTGCGGGGTCTCCCAGGAATACTCCTAGCTTCCTTTCCAGATCGTCATTCTTCTCCACTAGTACGACGATTTCCTCCTCATAATCTTCACGAGTAGCCTTAAGTTCTTCCTCCAGTTATGTGATCCTAGTCATCGCCTTCTTCAGGTCTATCATTCCTGCGCATATTTGGTACTCCTGGCGATGAATGTGTTGGTTTAACTCATGGATGAAAGCTGCAATTGATCTATCCTTCCTGGTGCTGATCATCTCCCATTGCTCATCTTGGCGCCCACAAATCTGATAGATAGTATCCTTAAGCTCCTTATGATAAACTTCTCCAATGCGTCCCATGGTGATGTGAGCTGCCATACTCTTTCCTAGACTCCAGGTTGGTGCATCGAAGGAAAACTCTATGGGTTAGTGACTGGTGTGAATGTCCTTCCTGGAACTTGAACTTGAATCATCCATCGCTCCTCTTCTGGTAAGGTGGCATTGTAAGTCCCAGTGAAACTTGGCATTCCAATGTTCAGGTACCTAGTGACTTCCTTCAAGTGTCGTCCAAAAGGTGCTTCTTCATCCGGTTGTGCAAACTTGTTCCTTGCGTCCGCCATCCTAAAGAGTAGAAAATGGAGAGGAGACAGAAATGAGAAGAGAATAGTGATCTAGGGCTTTAGCTTAGTGGTCGTGTCCTACACTCAGCGTGTGCTCTAATACCATCTTGTAGCGACCCGACCTCAAACGATCAAGTCTCTATGCTTCAGTGTCATCCCTGGATCGGTAATGCTGACACACACAGTACTCGAGGATTTATAACAGAGTAGCAATCACACACTTATTACATCAAATGTCTCAAAAGAGAACTTATTACAATAAATATGGCTGAAGGCCATCTAATACGATAACATCGGAAGGCTTGGAAGATAAAGTGAGTCCATCAACTCCAACGGCATAGCTGAGCTGCACGGCAATGACCTAACGAACCTTACTCCTCGTCTGAAAACTCTGCAACATAATACGTTGCAGCCCGAAAACGGGCCAGCACATGGAATATGCTGCCAAAGTAACACAGTAGAGCAAGAACAGAATAATGCTATCACTACATGCATATTTGGCTGGTGGAAAGCTCTATGGTTATAATTTTTGCGAAAAGCCAATGTTTCCCTACAACAAAGGAATATATTTTATTTAACTATCATGGTAGTTGAAACATCATTGAGAAGGTTCCTCCAACTCAATCCCAATTAAAGTAATTAACAACCCAACAATATTAGTTTAGAGTGATGAGATACTTATGATACTCCAAGTACTAGATACTCAAGATGTCCATAACCGGGGACACGGCTAACCATGATTAGTTTATACACTCTGTAGAGGTTTGCGCACTTTTCCCCACAAGACTCGATCTCCTCCGTTGGATTTCTCACGCTTCATCGTGTTTGAGAAACGGATGATCGAGACACAGTCTTTCAGAAGCATTAACCCCTTACTCCGGGCAGACCATACCAACCTACATCCCTCTACCTGCTGATCCACCTCTTCGGGAGCTTCACGCAACTTATTCAACTATGCTAGAGCCCATAATAGCTTGTGGCTACACACGGAAGTTTCTAGCATGAAAATATCTCAGTTCCCTTTGAGCCTGGGTGGCAGACCATATAAGATTATCACATGGGTACTCCGGGATATCCTAGGACAACACTGAATTCCGCAGGTGCCCAACAAACAATCCACCCAGATGTGTATTCAAGTTGCCACCTTAAGTTGAACCATTAATTAGCAATCTCACATCTGTCATGGATTTCACTCACCCAACCACGTCTACGAGCATAATATAGCAATATAAGCAATACGTAGAAGTAACTCCCAAGGGTTTGAATATAACAGGGCAATAGGTTCTACCTCATCAACTACTTCCCAACCCACATGTTAATCACATCCTAACCATGCAATGTTTGAGGATTGGAACTAATGCATAAAAATTGGGTGATAAAGGGGTATGATCAAAGTGTTACTTGCCTTGCTGATGATCCGCAAAACCTAGGGACTCGTAGTAGCACGCTTCGCACTTCGGGTATTCTATCGCAAACAAACAATAGCATACATAAGCAATCAAGCAAAGAAACATGGGTAAATCTCAAACAAGAAGATCTAACCAGAAAGTTCAACTTAAGAACTCCGGTTTGCGAAAAGAATCAAATCAAACGGAGCAACGAAACTCAAACTGTGAAAGAAACAAGATCCGTTTACTAATCTGGACTAAGGTCAAATTTAAAGTAGCAAAAGCTTGTTCAAGTTGGTTAAATGAAAAGAGGGTTTCGAGACAAAGATCTAGGCGCTTGAATCACCTGATTCCGACAAACGAGCGAAAAGATAAACTAAAACGAAAATCGGATCAGAAATCACGATTGAAAATAATCGCGGAAAATCCGAGAAAAAGAAAACTGACGAACAGGATAACGAACGAATGTTCGTTGTCTGCGGCTAACGAGTGAACATTGTTCGTTAAAACGAACGTACGGATGAATTTCCGCAAAGTAACTAAACCGAGAAAAACCGGCGAACCGATTTAAAAAACGAACTAGGGTTTCTAAAAAAACCGGATTGGTTTTCTAGAGAAAACCGGCGGCGGCGGCGTATTCCTCCGGCTCCGGCGCAGCGGCGGGGCGGCGACAGCGGCGTGCGGCAGCGTGGCCCAGCGAGGTGGCGGCGGCTTGCGGGCGGCGGGGCGGAGGGCGGCGGTTTGCGGGCGGAGGGCGGCGGCTTGGGGTCCAAGGGGCCCCGGGCTTCGGCTTATAAGGGGAGGGGGCGGCGGTGGCTTGGGGGAGGGGTCGGGCGGAGTCTCGGGCGGCGGCTGGGCAAGCGGGCCGGCGGCCTGGCTCGGCTGGGCCTCGACCCAGTCGGGCGCTGCGTTTTTTTAAATAGTTTCACCGGAACCAAATAAATCCTAGAAAATAAAATAAAAATCTAAAAATGCGAAAACAAATTTTCACCATCTAAATAAAATATTTAGAACAAGATGAACATTTTTTTGGCCCTAAAATGCAACTTTGAAAAACATGCTATTTTTCTAATTCAAATAAAATAGCAAGAAACTCCAGATAAAATCAAATATTTGATTTTAATATTTTTCCTCCAATATTTCATTTATTTTGGAGAAGTCATATTATCTCCTCTCATATATTTTAATATGAAATATTTTCGGAGAGAAAAATAATTAAAACCAAAATTCCTCATTTCAATATTTGATAAAACTCAAATATGAAATCAGGGAAATCCCCAACTCTCTCCGAGGGGCCTTGAGTTTCTTAGGATTTCGAGGATCACAAAATGAAATGCAATAAAATATGATATGCATGAATGATCTATGTATAACATTCCAAATTGAAAATTTGGGTTGTTATAGTTGAGCAGTACAGATTGGCAGGATGTTGATGATGATGTTGGGGACCAAGTGTTTGTCATGGTAGTGATCGCCGGATGGATCACAGTTGGGACCAAGTGTTGGTCAGGGTAGTGATCGCCGGAAGGATCATAGTTGAGACCAAGTGTTGGTCATGGTAGTGATCACCGAAAGGATCATGGTTGAGACCAAGTGTTGGTCATGGTAGTGATCGCCGGAAGGATCACGGTTGAGACCAAGTGTTGGTCGTGGTAGTGATCGCCGGAGTGATCAACGTTTGGTTTGGATCACGAGGTGATCGGGATGGTATATTGCTTGGCCGGTTAGCCAAGAGAGATATGGTTATGGAGATCTGAGATGGTGGTTTATTAGTATTGTATCAGTTTCATACCATGCTTAGTAGTTGTTTCATCATGGTAGTTGTTAAATAATTAACCTATTAAATGCTATGTTATTGTCTTGCTTGATGTTATGGTTGTTGTGAGCTTGCAAGTACATTCAATGTACTGACCTGGCGTGTCATGCCAGATTGCAGGTGATGCCATGATTGCTTGATTGCTTGTCGATGGTTGCCGTGCGTGCGAGCTAGATCGTGTCCCAGCCAGAGTCCCTGCGGAGTGGAGTTCACCACCTTCGTCGTTGTTCTGCTGCTAGAAGTATTCCGCTGCTACGAGTTGTTCTGCTGCTAGCATAGAGCAAGTATAGTATCGCAGGCGTAGTGTCGCCGTGCTGATGTGCTTCTTTGTAACATCAGACCCTTGTATCATTATTCTTGTAATAAGAGCTGATTTGTTCTATGTCAAGCAGTGCCGTATTCCAGAGACTTCTCCTCGATCTCTGGGCTGGAATACGAGGCATTCCGGTTTCTGTGAGCCGGGGTGCCATAGGCGTGCTGGTGTTTGGCGTGAGTTGTCGTTTTATCCCGACCACGTGGTGGTCAGTCAGCCGCATTGTACGATGGTGGTATGTATTCCGACGCCTCCTCGTCAAACTGAGGTAGCAATTTGCGCTTTGGGTAACTTTTGGTTGGGTGCTTGAGTCCGTATTCTTCGGCTACTAGGACATCGGTCCATTTATCATTGGGCAGATCTTGACCAGCTTGAAGCTGCTACTTCTTCTTTTTCATGCTCCTTGAAGTGGCTATTAGCTGGCGCTTGAAGCGCTCCTGTTCAAGAGGTCCCTTAGGCACGATGAAATCGTCGGTGCCGAGGCTCACCTCATCCTCGGAGAGCGGAAGATAACTTTTGTCCTCTGAGTCTTCGTGCGTGGCCTGTTTACCAAGGCTAACCTGCCCATCTTCCCGTTCATCTTGTTCTGTTTCAACGGGGTCTTCGTTGTCTTCGGCACCTTCTGGAGTGTTATCTTCTCATGTGCCGGTGTTGCTGTCTTTACTGCGGCGTGACTTAGAGCGGCGCCGCTGATGCCGACGCTTGGATTGTATTTTGGAAGGTTTATCCTCGGCTGGATCTTCCTTGTCATCACCGTTGTTCTCCTTTGGTGCGTCCACCATGTATACATCATACGAGGAAGTGGTCTCGTCTAGCGTTCGGTGAACGGCGGGTTCTGGGCCTCTTCTTCTCTGTCATCGTCTCAAGTGTGTCGGTTAAATCCTCGACCGTGGCTATGAAGTGGGTGGCGGGTGGGGAGCAAAATTCTCCACCGTCAGCCCCTAGTTCGAACCAGATATAGTTCGGTTGTGAGTCCTCTACCAAGGACAGGTTCTTTAATGAGTTTAGCATGTCACCCAAAGGCGACTGCTGGAAGATGTCTGCGGCGCTGAATTCAAAGATCGATAAACGATCAAGTTTGGCCTCCGCGGGCTCACATGGTTCGGAACTTACGGCCGGACACGAGTCCGGAGTTCTGGTGGCCCGGGTATCGTGTGAGATCAAGTCTATGTGCGGCTCCAATGCTGTGGAATCTGTGGCCTCCGTGGTGGGGTTGATCCTCCTATTCTTGGATGGCACAGTCTGCTCTGGATCTAAGGTCAGAGCGGTTATGGGAGATGTCTCCTGGATGCAGTCCAATGACAGATTTAGGTCATGTCCCTCGGGGTGACTAGGAGTGGTAGCCGCAGTCTCTAAACCGGCGAGATCAAGTCTCCACGGATGTCCGCAACGTAGTTCAAGCTCCCAAATCTGACCTGATGGCCAGGGGCATAGCTTTCGATCTGCTCCAGATGGCCAAGCGAGTTGGCCCGTAGAGCAAAACCATCGAACATGAAGATCTGTCCGGGGAGGAAAACTCCCCCTTGGGCAGCATCGTTGTAGATGGTTGAAGGAGCCATCGAACCTCTTTATGGCGGCATAGTGGAACTCTCAATGAAAGCACCAATGTCGGTGTCAAAACCGGTGGATCATGGGTAGGGGGTCCCGAACTGTGCGTCTAAGGTCGATGGTAACAGGAGACAGGGGACACAATGTTTTACCCAAGTTCGGGCCCTCTCTATGGAGGTAATACCCTACGTCTCGCTTGATTGATCTTAATGAATATGAGTATTACAAGAGTTGATCTACCACGAGATCGTAATGGCTAAACCCTAGAGGTCTGGCTTGTATGGCTATGATAATGAGTATCCCCTCCGGACTAAGTCCTCCGGTTTATATAGACACCGGGAGGATCTAGGGTTACACCAGGTCGGTTACAAAGAAAGGAATTTACATATTTAGTCGCCAAGCTTGCCTTCCATGCCAAGGAGAGTCCCATCCGGACACGGGTGCAGTCTTTGGTCTTCGTATCTTCACAGCCCATCAGTCCAACCCATGGCTAACAGGCCGGATGCCCGAGCACCCCTTCGTCCAGGACTCTCTCAGGGATCCTAAGCTAGGCATCATGGAACAATGGTGACAGGAACACAAGGTTTTACCTAGGTTCGGCCTCTCCGAGGAGATAATACCATACATCATGATCTGATTGTATTATTGCGTTGGGGGTGTACCAAGTACATGTGATGTACCACGAGATTATAATGTGTTTCTACGAGCTTGACCCCTCGTTTTATATAGGTATTGGGGGTCCTAGGGTTACAAGATCCTAGTCGACTGCGTATGAGGAGACATGGTTCTCTAGAGATCCAGTGTCTTGTAGTAATAGTATACGTCAAGTCTTCTGGGTCTCTCTTGCTGCCCTAAGTGGCCCAGGAAGGAACCGACATAGGGGTCCTCGGCCTGGTCCATCAGGTCGGGAGTCAACATGGTGAGAGGCCCCATTGCTGGGGCAGCGATAGTAGCCCCTGAACCGGTCTTCAAGTCCGGCCGCACCTCGGCTAATCCGAACTACTCTTCGTTATTAAACGTCGGTCTCGAAACTGGTTCCATAAAAGCATCCTGTTCTCGATCCGAAGTCTAGTGCCGAGCTTTATCCGAGGTGCTTAGATCCATCTCAGTATTGACGAATGCCATAAGAATTTGATCTGAGTTGCTTGGTGGAAAGGTTCCCGTGCAGCTGGTCCATGGGAACATGACACATCTCAAAACATATCTATATTTTTGATTGTTGAATACTATGTTGTCACTTTTATGTACTTTTATAGCAATTTATATTATTTCTCGGGGCTAACCCAGCAATCTAGTGCCTATTTGTCAATTCTTGTTTTTGTGCTTGTTTTCAGTTTTAAACAAAATCAATACCTATGAAGGTCCAAACACGATGCCAATTTGAACGATTTTTTATGAATCATAAGGAACACTGGAAGCTTTGGGGGACGCCGAGAGGAGTCAGCAAGGCCCCACAATCCCGGGTGACGCGGACAGGGGGTGGTCGCGTCGCCCAGGCTTGTGGCCCCCCTGAGCCACGACTTCACCTAACTCAACCGCCATAAATTATTATAAATACCGAAACAATCTGTCATTCCTCTAGAAGAGAAATGTTGCCGTTGCACGCCTTTGTTCCAAAGAGATCCCATATGGAGCCCTGTTAATTTCGAAGTTCGTCAGAAGGGGAAACCATTGGAGGAGGCATCTTCATCATCCTTGCTGCCTCCATGACCATGTGTGAGTAGTTCCTTAAGGACTTACGGGTCCATAATAGTAGCTAGATGGTTCTCTCTCTATTTTTGGATCTTCAATACCATATTCACATTCTTCCTTGTGTAATTGGGATCAATCCATTGTAATTTTGCGGTGTGTTTGTTGGTACATGATGAATTATGAGCTTATGATCAGATTGTTCATTGAATCTATTTGAATCTTTTGAGATTTATTTGTTGTATAATTAAGTAGCCATGTATGTTTTCTGATCTTTTTGCCTTCTCTAGCCAAGATTGATTGGTAAATCTTCAGAAGGAGTGGTTCATAATAGTGGGTTCAATCTTGCGGTAATCTCTGTATCTCAGTGACATAATTGGGAGAAGGCATGTATTTGTATTATTGCCACTAAGGAGAAAACGACGGGATTTTATCTTATTTCTAGGTTTCTTTCTCCCTACATTATGTCATCTTGCTTAAAGCATCACTCTATTTTTATGAACTTAATACTTTGAAATAAATGTTAGATAACGGTCTTGAGGTGGAGTAATAGTAGCAGATGCAGTTGAACTAACAGTCTACTTATCATGCACGTAATGCCTATAAGAGATTATGCCATGAATGATCATAGTCATGCTTGTTGATATTTTTGCAATTGCCCAACTGTAATTTATTACCATGTCGTTTGCGTTCATTTTGAGAAAAATGCCTCTGGTGGACCTATGGCCCCCGGGTCTATTCTTTCATTAATACAAGCTCCTACAAAATTTCTCTTTCATATTTGCTTTTACTCTTGCTGCACTATTATCTATCTATTTGCTTTTAACCTTGTAATTAGCAAGACCAGGGGCTTGACAACACCCTTGCGAAGTTGGGTGCAAGTATTTTTTTTGTCTCTATCGACCTCGTTAGCTTGGTGATTCCTACTAGTTTGATTAAATCTTGGTTCTCAATTGAAGGAAATATTTTTCTTATGTGTTATATCACCCTTCCTCTTTATGGCAAAACCCAACAACTCCTATGGGAGTAACAGCGCAAAGTATTCTCGCGCCCCCGATGTGTTGATTATCTGGTCTTCTACAACATGGAACAGTCTGATACGTCTCCAACATATTTATAATTTCTAATTGTTTCATGCTATTATATTATCACATTTGTATGTTTTATATGCCATTTTATATTACTTTTATGGACTAACCTTTTAACTTAGTGTCCAGTTGTGTTAAAAAAACTTAGTGTCCAGTGCCAGTTCCTCTTTTTGCGTTTTTTGTTTCACAGAAAAACCATACCAAACAAAGTCCAAACATGATGAACTTTATGATAATTTTTGATGGACTATGAGAGACCCTATAAGCTTCGGGGAGAGACCAAAAGATGTACGCCGGAGCGACAAGCTCACCTAGCGCACCATCAACACTTGTGCTGCAGTCTGTCCTCACATCCATGCCCATCTACTTTCTCTGTTCCTTATCAATACCGCAGGGTATCCTCAAATAGATTGAAAGGATAGAACGGCAATGCCTCTGGAGGGGGAATACTGAAGCTCCAAGGCAATCTTTAGCTGCTTGGGATTTGGTATGTAGACCAAAAAAGTATGGAGGGCTAGGGGTCACCCATTTGGGCGTGCAAAATGAAGCTCTTCTGCTCAAGCATCTGTTCAAGTTTTTCAAGAAGAAAGATGTTCCATGGGTGAATCGAATCTGGGATTCTTACTATCATTCCTCACCTCCACAAGTCACTCAGCTCTGTGGCTCCTTTTGGTGGCGCGATGTGCTCAAGTTGTATGACATGTTTGTTTTGCTGGCCACACCACAAGTACATGCTGGAGATACTGTGGTTTTTTGGCTTGATCGTTGGCAAATTGACAACCGAATGATTGCTCTTAAGGATCGATTCCCTAGACTTCATTCATTTGCCATGGATGACACAATAACAGTCAAGGACTTTCTTTCTTATCAGACGATTTTGGAAGGTTTTCAACTACCTTTCTCTGAAGAGGCATATCTGGAACTAACCCAACTGCAGAACTTGTTACAACCCATAAGTTTGCAGTCTGAGGAGAATGATGTTTGGAAATGGCCATCCAAATCTGGAGAATATCAATCCAAACTCTATTATGAGTTCACCTTCTCCCATTTGAGGATTGACCCACTGTTCAAGTATATTTGGAAAAGTTCCTGTACCCTCAAGATCAAGGTTTTTGGATGGCTTTTATTGATCGATCGCCTCAACACACGAGACATGATGCAGAGAAGACACTGGAATATCCAAGATGATACTTGTGTGCTATGCCAGTCTTCACTCCATGAAAATAGAGTACACCTCTTCTTATCTTGCAACTTCAGTCAAAGAGTTTGGAATTATCTTGGGATCTCCTGGTCTGTAACGCCCAGTCAGTCTACTTATATGATGGCTGCAGCTTCTAGGAGGGATTTCAACATGCCTTTCTTCTCTGAGGTGGTCTTTACTTCCACTTGGAACATCTGGACACAGAGGAATGGCAAGATCTTCAGAAATGAGACTCCAAGTTTCAGAGCTTGGAGGAGGAATTTTGTGCATGATATATCCTTACTGGCACATAGAATCAAATGTAAATACAGGGACAGTTTATTAGCCTGGATAGCCTCCCTCCCCTAACTCTCTTTGTAAGTATGTTAGCTTTCCTTTGTACTTTTCCTCTCCTCCTTTTGTTGTACAGAGAATCTCTTGTTTTGTTTTGAATAAAGAGCTGTGAGGCTGTTGCCTTGCAGTACATAGTCAAAAAAAACACTTGTGGGGCTCATGTGGATCCATTTGACCGAATTCATATCCTATAAATTCCCTAATATTACAAAAGAATAGAGCGAGACCCAAAACAATTCTTCCATCGTCGTGAGCCTATGTTCTTCTGTGATCCGAGTTGGAGGCCTTTTTTGGTACTCTGTCGGAAGGGAAAACCATTACAAAGGCAATCTTCATCAACCTTGCTACCTCCATGATGATGTGTGAGTAGTTCCTTTAGGACCTACGTAGTAGGTGAGGAAGAACCTGACACTCTGATAACGTGATGAAGATCATGTGCAAAATAGTGTGGACCCCACACTTAGGGAGGCGACACAATGGTATAGAAGGATGTCTTTGCACACAGGACAGCGAAGATGTGAGCGTGTAGCGACATTATGGCCCGAGGGAGCGACCTAACTGCAGCTCATGAGTTGGTGCAAAGGTAGGAGATGCCTCTGACGACGTACTGAAGGAAATATGCCCTAGAGGAAATAATAAAGTTGTTATTTATATTTCCTTATATCATGATAAATGTTTATTATGCATGTTAGAATTGTATTAACCGTAAACTTAGTGCATGTGTGAATACGTAGACAAACAGAGTGTCACTAGTATGCCTCTACTTGACTAGCTCGTTTATCAAAGATGGTTAAGTTTCCTAACCATGGACAAAGAGTTGTCATTTGATAAACAGGATCACATCATTAGAGAAGGATGTGATTGAATTGACCCATCCATTAGCTTAGCATGATGATCGTTTAGTTTGTTGCTATTGCTTTCGCCATAACTTATACATGTTCCTATGACTACGAGATTATGCAACTCCCGAATACCGGAGGAACACTTAGTGTGCTATCAAATGTCACAACGTAACTGGGTGACTATAAAGAAGGTCTATAGGTGTTTCTGATGGTGTTTGTTGAGTTGGCATAGATCGAGATTAGGATTTTTCACTCCGTGTATCGGAGAGGTATCTCTGGGCCCTCTCGGTAATGCACATTACTATAAGCCTTGCAAGCAATGTAACTAATGAGTTAGTTACGGGATGTAGCATTACGGAAACGAGTAAAGGGGCTTGCCGGTAACGAGATTGAACTAGGTATTGAGATACTGACGATCGAATCTCAGGCAAGTAACATACCGATGACAAAGGGAACAATGTATATTCTTATGCGATTTGACCGATAAATATCTTCATAGAATATGTTGGAACCAATATGAGCATCCAGGTTCCGCTATTGGTTATTGACCAGAGATGAGTCTCGGTCACGTCTACATAGTTCTCGAACCCGTAGGGTTCGCACGCTTAACGTTCGATGACGATCGGTATTATGAGTTTATGTGTTTTTATGGACCTAAGGTGGTTCAGAGTTCCAGATGTGATCACGTACTTGACGAGGAGTCTCGAAATGGTCTAGACATAAAGATTGAGATACTGGACGGCTATATTCGGACACCGGAAGTGTTCCAGTTGGTTTCGGATAAAACCGGAGTGCCAGAGGGTTGCTGGACCCCCCGGGGAACTAATGGGCCTAGATGGGCCTTAGTGGAGAGAGAGAGAGGGGCGGCCAGGGCAGGTCGCACGCCCCCTCCCCCTTGAGTCCGAATTGGACTAGGAGGGGGGCGACGCTCCCCTTTTCCTTCCCCTCTCCCACTCCTTCCTCCCCCCTCTTAGTAGGATGTGACGCCCCAAGACCGATGCTCGAGATGCCTTCCATGGCTTCCGAGGATCGGCATGTGATTTGTTTTGCTTGTTGCATTCATCTTTGCATATTTTGCATTGCATCATGTCATCATGTATCATATCATTAATTCTTTTGCAACTCAACTAAATAAATCGTATGGATCTTCGGTCCATTTAAATTGAGGGAATTCACATGGTGTTTTCTCTTTATAACATATCCTCCCGATATTAGGGAGCTATATTAAATATTCCATCAGTGGGGATTTAACCATAACACACCTGCAATTTTCCCTATTCCTTTCCTACTTATAGTTGGACGTCAAAGCCTTGCCTAATAATTATTTTCCCTTTTACCGGGGTTCCTCCAAAAATCTGAACATTTTTGGACACTTCTAAAACCAAGTCCTAGTTCAAACCCATTTGAATTAAATTCAAATGAGTTTGAATTACATCTTTCAATCATGCCTCTCCTATTTTTCGTGGACCGTGCACATTTTTGTGAGTCCGGGAAATTTATCCCCGTGCCCAAACTCTTTCTCTACCCCTTTTATTTTCTTCCCTTTTCTTTCTTTTTTCTGTTGTTTTGAAAAGAGTAATATAGAGGGAGAGGAGAGCCTAGATGGCCACTTGGGCCTCCTAGCTAGGTCGGCCCTTTAGGCCCAGACGCCCCCACCTAATCCTAACCCTAGCCAGCCTCTCAATTCACCCTCTCCCTCGACTCCTCTAGCGCCGCCAGAGGCATGCACGCAGGCGCAGCCCCTCTGCCTCGACCCAACCTCTCATCCCTCTCCCTCGCTCCTTCTCCTTCCCATTCCCGAGCACCCTTCCACCTCACGACCTGCCGCCCTGACGAACCTCGCCGCTGGTGACCACCCAGGCCGGAGCTCCCGCGGCTGCGCTATGGATGGCCCCGACTTCCTCGGCTCGCGCTCATCTCTTGGCGCCCAACCACCTCATCCCCGCCATCTGCCTCCCGCACCCGCAAGACCTCGTCGCTGCCCCACGCCGGCGTGCGCCATAGGAGCATCATCGGACCTCGACCTCACCGGAGAAAAGTGCCTCCCCATGCCAGCGCGACCCCGTGCGCCGTCGTTGAACCTCGCCGTCCTTCTGCACATCGTCGCCTGCTACCTCTTGAGCACTGCGTTGGATTTTCCCGAAGAGGAAGGGATGATGCAGCAAACTAGCGTAAGTATTTCCCTCTGTTTTTGAGAACCAAGGTATCAATCAGTAGGAGGCTATGCTCGAGTCCCTCGTACCTACACAAAAACAATAGCTCAACGCAACCAACGCGCTTAGGGGTTGTCAATCCCTTCACGGTCACTTACGAAAGTGAGATCTGATAGAGATGATAAATAATATTTTTTTGGTATTTTTGGTATAGAGATGCAAAGTAAATAAAGTAAAAGCAAAGCAATAATAAAGTGAGAGATTGATATGATGAGAAAGAGACCCGGGGGCCATAGGTTTCACTAGTGGCTTCTCTCAAGAGCATAAGTATTCTACGGTGGGTGAACAAATTACTGTTGAGCAATTGACAAAATTTAGCATAGTTATGAGGATATCTAGGTATGATCATGTATATAGGCATCACGTCCGAGACAAGTAGACCGAAACGATTCTGCATCTACTACTATTACTCCACTCATCGGCCGCTATCCAGCATGCATCTAGAGTATTAAGTTACAAACAGAGTAACGCCTTAAGCAAGATGACATGATGTAGATGCATAGTTTCATGCAATATGATAAAAAAACCATCTTGTTATCCTCGATGGCAACGATACAATACGTGCCTTGCTGCCCCTTCTATCACTGGGAAAGGACACCGCAAGATCGAACCCAAAGCTAAGCACTTCTCCCATGGCAATAACAACCAATCTAGTAGGCCAAACCAAACTGATAATTCGAAGAGACTTGCAAAGATAACCAATCATACATAAAAGAATTCAGAGAAGATTCAAATATTATTGATAGATAGACTTGATCATAAACCCACAATTCATCGGTCTCAACAAACACACCGCAAAAAGAAGATTACATCGAATAGATCTCCACAAGAGAGGGGGAGAACATTGTATTGAGATCCAGAAAGAGAGAAGAAGCCATCTAGCTACTAGCTATGGACCCGTAGGTCTAAGTTAAACTACTCACACTTCATCGGAGGGGCTTGGATGATGATGTAGAAGCCCTCCATGATCGATGCCTCCTCCGGCGGAGCTCCGGAACATGCCCCAAGATGGGATCTCGTGGATACAGAAAGTTGCGGCGGTGGAATTAGGTTTTTGGCTCCATCCCCGATCGTTTGGGGGTATGTGGATATATATAGGAGGAAGAAGTATGTCGGTGGAGCTTCGAGGGGCCAACGAGGCAGGGGGCGCGCCCTAGGGGGGCGCCCCTACCCTCGTGACCACCTCGTGGCTTTCTTGATGGAGGGTCCAAGTCTCCTGGATCTTATCTGATGAGAAAATCATGTTTCCGAAGGTTTCATTCCGTTTGGACTCCGTTTGATATTCCTTTTCTTCGAAACCCTAAAACAGGCAAAAAAACAGCAATTTTGGGCTGGGCCTCCGGCTAATAGGTTAGTCCCAAAAATAATATGAAAGTGGATAATAAAGCCCAATAATGTCTAAAACAGTAGAATATAGCATGGAGCAATAAAAAATTATAGATACGTTGGAGACGTATCATCGCCAGCCCCGGTTCACCTCGTCCCCGACGCCGGCAAGCTCGCCGCCGCGCGCGACCACGCCAGCCTCTCCTTCCTCCACCCGACCTCAGCCATGGACTGCCGCTACTCTGCTGCGCGCGTCCCGCCTCCCTCGTCGCACCTGCTCCTTCACTACTACCCGACGTCGTCGCCTTCCTGCCGCCATGGCCGGCCCTTCCTTCGCTGCCGACCATGTTCTGCCTATTGTTGTGCCATGCTGCCACGTGCCAGGGCCCCGTGACCTCAAGCTCCTGCGCTAGCCTCGCCTTACTACACCACTTTGCCTTGTTCAACTCCAGGCCATCACCTCGCATAGCGGTCTTCATCTGCCAAGGATACCAAGACCCTTTCGTGGATGTGTCAAGTACCCCTGCTGCATCTACGGTATCGCCAAGAACGCGTTCCGCGACGATCGGTGTTTTCGAAGGCTGCCAAGTACAGTTTTGTCAAACGCCCGAATGACTACCATACCGGAACGTCAAGTACATGGATACACCGAGTTTCTCTCCGAATGTGTGTACGACTACCGTAGCGTCAAAGACTTTGAATGCCCGAACGAGTGCTGACTGAAACGCCTAAGTACCACTACTTCCACGACGTCCGTCGATCGCCAAGTACCCCTTCGGATATGCAAGTCCCTCGAAGGTTCACCGATGCCAAGTACCACATGGAAACTCCATGTACCCCTACGCGCGAAGACGCCAAGACCGTTTCAGAATTCACCAAGTACCGCTACCGATGGGTCGAACATCTACGAAACGTGAACCGCTACCATCGCAAGAATCGAGACCGACAAGTCTGAAGATGCAAATACCACTCCGAACCATGTACGACTATCGTCGTGAGAACAACTACTTCCCGTTAAACTCGTTCTGCCCCAAAAACACACGCTTCAAAGGTATAACATTGAGACCACCATCGTGGACGAATGTTGTGTGATACGAGATGAACCCCGTGTTTGCACCGTGCCCATTTGTTTCATGCACGACCCTCGGTTGCCATGCCACCGACACATGGGACACCCGGTAACTGGGATCACCCCACCATCTCTTGCGTGTTTCACGCATCCGCACATTTCTCTTTTGCATCGGTATCTCAATCGAGTTATCGGAACCGGAACGTTGCCGTGGCACCGTTTTCGTTATTGTCGCCATGGCAGCCCTTTTGTTTCCGCCACGATGACAAATGCTTCATAATATGTTCATATCAACATTTTCACAAAATTGCATAAAACTTGCATATGTCATTCGCATCATGATAATAACATTTAAACTGTTTAAAATTGTTGTTCCGTTAAATTGCTAATGCACCTGAGGTTTTATCGGAATCGTTGTTTGTTGTTCCGGCCTCATTTAAACTTGCCTAGATAGGTAGTTTTGTTGGGCTTCACCCCTTGCCATGCTAACCAACATTTAATTTTGTTGAGTACTTAAACGGGAGAGAACTAAATAATTGTTGTGGTGTTCCGTCAATATGCAACTCGTTGCATATTGAGCTCCACTTAACTTTTAGCTTTGCTTGTGCACTTTGCCATGCCATGCCTCATTGAAACGGACATGCATCATACTTGGTTGTGCATCATGCCATGCTGATATGATGGTTGTTTACTATGTTGCTTGCTTCTTTCTGGGTTGCTTCTCTCGTTAGCTTCGGTTTCGTTCCGGAGATGTGAGGATCTGTTCGACTACGCCCGCTTGTCTCCTTCATGGACTCGTTCTTCTTCCTTGTGGGATCTCAGGCAAGATGACAATACCCTCAAAATCACTTCTATCTTTGCTTGCTAGTAGTTGATATATTGCTATGTCGCGCTACCTACCACTTGCTATATCATGCCTCCCATATTGCCATGTCAAGCCTCTAACCCACCTTTCCTAGCAAACTGTTGTTTGGCTATGTTACCGCTTTGCTCAGCCCCTCTTATAGCGTTGCTAGTCGCAGGTGAAGTTGAAGTTTGTTCCATGTTGGAACATGGATATTGTTGGGATATTACTATATATATATTGTTTCTTTAATGCATCTACATACTTGGTAAAGGGTGGAAGGCTCGGCCTCATGCCTGGTGTTTTGTTCCACTCTTGCCACCCTAGTTTCCGTCATACCGATGTTATGTTCCTTGATTTTGCGTTCCTTACGCGGTTGGGTGTTATGGGAACCCCTTGACAGTTCGCTTTGAATAAAACTCCTCCAGCAATGCCCAACGTTGGTTTTACCATGTGACGCCCCAAGACCGATGCTCGAGAAGACTTACATAGGTTCCAGGTTTCTCCGTGTGTTTCATTCTTGCTTACTCCTTTTATTTTGCATTGCATCATGTCATCATGTCATAGATCTTTTGCATCTCACTTAAATAAATTGCATAGACCGTTGATCTATTTAAATCGAGGGAACTAACTTGGTGGTTTCTCTTTATAACCTATCCTCCCGATAGTAGGGAGCTATATTCAATATTTCTTTAATTTGATATTCACCATAACACACGTGCAAAAATAATCCTCATGCCTATTTCCACTTCGAGTTTGACCTTCAAATCTTGTCCACAATTCTGTATCTCTTTTATTGAGGTTCCTCCAAAAACCGAACATTTTTGGACCTTCCAAACCTCCACTTCCTATTCACCCATTTGAATTTAATTCAAATGTGTTTGAATCTAAACCTTGCATCCATGCCCACTCCTATTTTCTTGGATTAGACTCATTTTTATGAGTTTGAGAATATATTCTTTCTCCTACCATCTTTTTCTCTCTTTTCTTTCTTTCTTTCTTTCTTGTTTTTTTCTTCTCTGTTTTTTGTTCTAGAGTGAGAGAGAGAGCCCAACCTAGATCTCAGGCAGGCCCATCTGCGCCTAGGCGCAGCCCCCTCTCTTTTGGGCCAGCCTCCAAGGCCCGACCGAGCCCCCGGTAACCCTAGGCCCAAGCGAGACCCCATCCCGATCGACCCCCTCCTCCCCTCCGTTTCCTCCTCGCGTCGTCAGCTCAGGGAGATGCTCCCTCGATCCAATCTCTCTCCCTCCTACCCGTTTCCTTCGATCCCGACCTCTCTCTCGATCTCCCTCCAGCGCAGCCTCGTGCCCGATCCCTCCTCCCTCGATGCGCCGCTAGAGAGGAAGAGAGAGACAAGCGCCGCGCACTCATGCTCGCTCCCACCTCGCCATACCGCCGCTGCGTCCGGTCGCCGCCGGCAACCAAGACCCGCGCCGCTCCTGCCTCGGCCTCCTCCTGCCGCAACGAAGCAGGTCCCCGCGCCCCATGACTTCGTCTTCGCCTCACACCGTCGCTCGACCTCGACCCCGCCAGTTACGCTCTTCGCAGGGACACGACCTTGTGGACTGGTCACCGGAGCAGTCCCGCCGGAGCAGTTCTTCTCCCGCGCGCTTCTCCTCTCGTTTCTCCTCATCGCCACCAAGTACCTCGCTGCCGGTAGCAGCAGCAACTACTGCACCTTCTCGACACGCCCCTGGCCCTGCTTCTCCTCCGCACGCCATGGCCTTGGCCCCTTTGCTCCACCCGTCGCCGCTGCTGCCCTCCTCTGCTTCGCCTTCTCGCTAGAGATCCCATCGCTGCGTCTTCTCCACCTCCTGCCTGAGTCCCTGCAACAGCCCCGGTAGCCGCCGTCCCCTGCCGGTGGTCCCCGCTGTCCTGGTGCACCTCCGCATGCTGCTGCCGTTAACGCCAAGTCGGACGACTAACGAACAGGGAGTAGCGCCAAGTTCGATCGTTGCAGATTTCGTCAATGCACCCCCTGTTTTTTTCGCCAAACACTGCATCGCAAGCGCCAAGTACCACGACGGTGCTCCAAGAGTTTGGGTTCGACAAGTTCGATGACGCCATTGTACAACCACGTTACCGAGACCGGCAAGACCGATGGAACGAAACTGCCAAGTACCTCTATGAACGGATGCGTCAAGGCCACCTCGGAGATCGCCAAGTACATCACCGACAAGACCACACGGATGCTCGAACGATTACCGAACGAAACTCCAAGTAACACTATCGCCGAGTACGACCACACGGAAACGCCATGTACCCCTACGCGCGAAGACGCCAAGACCGTTTCGGGATTCACCAAGTACCGCTACCGATGGCTCAAACATCTACGAAACGTGTATTGCTACCAGCGCAAGAATCGAGACCGACAAGTCCAAAGATGCAAGTACCACTCTAAACCATGTACGACTACCATCGCGAGAACAACTACTTCCCGTCAAACTCGTTCCGCCCCGAAAACACACGCTTCAAAGGTATAACATCGAGACGACCATCGTGGACGAATGTTGTGTGATACGAGATGAACCCCGTGTTTGCACCGTGCCCGTTTGTTTCATGCACGACCCTCGGTTGCCATGCCACTGACACATGGGACACCCGGTAACCGGGATCACCCCACCATCTCTTACGTGTTCCATGCATTCGCACATTTCTCTTTTGCATCGGTATCTCAATCGAGTTACCGGAACCGGAACGTTGCCGTGGCACCATTTTCGTTATTGTCAGCGTGGCACCCCTTTTGTTTCCGCCACGATGACAAATGCTTCACAATATGTTCATATCAACATTTTCACAAAATTGCATAAAACTTGCATATGTCATTCGGATCATGATAATAACATTTAAAATGTTTAAAATTGTTGTTGCATTAAATTGCTAATACACATGAGGTTTTACCGGAATTGTTGTTTGTTGTTCCGGCCTCGTTTAAACTTGCCTAGATAGGTAGTTTTGTTGTGCTTCACCCCTTGCCATGCTAACCAACATTTAATTTTGTTGAGTACTTAAACGGGAGAGAACTAAATAATTTTTGTGGTGTTCCGTCAATATGCAACTCGTTGCATATTGAGCTCCACTTAACTTGTAGTTTTGCTTATGCACTGTGCCATGCCATGCCTCATTAAACCGGACATGCATCATACTTGGTTGTGCATCATACCATGCTGATGTGATGGTTGTTTACTATGTTGCTTGCTTCTTTCCAGGTTGCTTCTCTCGTTAGCTTCGGTTTTGTTCCGGAGATGTGAGGATCCGTTTGACTACGTCCGCTTGTCTCCTTCATAGACTCGTTCTTCTTCCTTGCGGGATCTCAGGCAAGATGACCATACCCTCGAAATCACTTCTATCTTTGCTTGCTAGTTGCTCGATCTATTGCTATGCCGCGCTACCTACCACTTGCTATATCATGCCTCCCATATTGCCATGTCAAACCTCTAACCCACCTTTCCTAGCAAACTGTTGTTTGGCTATGTTACCGCTTTGCTCAGCCCCTCTTATAGCGTTGCTAGTTGCAGGTGAAGTTGAAGTTTGTTCCATGTTGGAACATGGATATTGTTGGGATATTACTATATATATATTGTTTCTTTAATGCATCTATATACTTGGTAAAGGGTGGAAGGCTCGGCCTTATGCCTGGTGTTTTGTTCCACTCTTGCCGCCCTAGTTTTCGTCATACCGATGTTATGTTCCTTGATTTTGCGTTCCTTACGCGGTTGGGTGTTATGGGAACCCCTTGACAGTTCGCTTTGAATAAAACTCCTCCAGCAATGCCCAACCTTGGTTGCCATGCCACCGACACATGGGACACCCGGTAACTGGGATCACCCCACCATCTCTTGCGTGTTTCACGCATCCGCACATTTCTCTTTTGCATCGGTATCTCAATCGAGTTATCAGAACCGGAACGTTGCCGTGGCACCGTTTTCGTTATTGTCGCCATGGCAGCCCTTTTGTTTCCGCCACGATGACAAATGCTTCATAATATGTTCATATCAACATTTTCACAAAATTGCATAAAACTTGCATATGTCATTCGCATCATGATAATAACATTTAAACTGTTTAAAATTGTTGTTCCGTTAAATTGCTAATGCACCTGAGGTTTTATCGGAATCGTTGTTTGTTGTTCCGGCCTCATTTAAACTTGCCTAGATAGGTAGTTTTGTTGTGCTTCACCCCTTGCCATGCTAACCAACATTTAATTTTGTTGAGTACTTAAACGGGAGAGAACTAAATAATTGTTGTGGTGTTCCGTCAATATGCAACTCGTTGCATATTGAGCTCCACTTAACTTTTAGCTTTGCTTGTGCACTTTGCCATGCCATGCCTCATTAAAACGGACATGCATCATACTTGGTTGTGCATCATGCCATGCTGATATGATGGTTGTTTACTATGTTGCTTGCTTCTTTCTGGGTTGCTTCTCTCGTTAGCTTCGGTTTTGTTCCGGAGATGTGAGGATCTGTTCGACTACGCCCGCTTGTCTCCTTCATGGACTCGTTCTTCTTCCTTGTGGGATCTCAGGCAAGATGACAATACCCTGAAAATCACTTCTATCTTTGCTTGCTAGTAGTTGATATATTGCTATGCCGCGCTACCTACCACTTGCTATATCATGCCTCCCATATTGCCATGTCAAGCCTCTAACCCACCTTTCCTAGCAAACTGTTGTTTGGCTATGTTACCGCTTTGCTCAGCCCCTCTTATAGCGTTGCTAGTCGCAGGTGAAGTTGAAGTTTGTTCCATGTTGGAACATGGATATTGTTGGGATATTACTATATATATATTGTTTATTTAATGCATCTATATACTTGGTAAAGGGTGGAAGGCTCGGCCTTATGCCTGGTGTTTTGTTCCACTCTTGCCGCCCTAGTTTCCGTCATACCGGTGTTATGTTCCTTGATGTTGCGTTCCGTACGCGGTTGGGTGTTATGGGAACCCCTTGACAGTTTGCTTTGAATAAAACTCCTCCAGCAAGGCCCAACCTTGGTTCTACCATTTGCCACCTAACCCTTTTTCCCTCGGGTTTCCGGAGCCCGAGGGTCATCTTTATTTTACCCCCCGGGCCAGTGCTCCTCTGAGTGTTGGTCCAAACTAGAGCCCCTTGCAATGCCACCTCGGGGAAATTTGAGGGTTGGTTTTAGTTGTACGGACTGCTCATCCGGTGTGCCCTGAGAACGAGATATGTGCAGCTCCTATCGGTATTTGTCGGCACATTCGGGTGGCTTTGCTGGTCTTGTTTTACCATTGTCGAAATGTCTTGTAACCGGGATTCCGAGTCTGATCGGGTCTTCCTGGGAGAAGGAATATCCTTCGTTGATCGTGGGAGCTTGTGATGGGCTAAGTTGGGACACCCCTGCAGGGTTTGAACTTCCGAAAGCCGTGCCCACGGTTATGGGCAGATGGGAATTTGTTAATGTCCGGTTATAGAGAACTTGAAAGTTAACTTAATTAAAATGCATCAACCGCGTGTGTAGCCGTGATGGTCTCTTCTCGGCGGAGTCCGGGAAGTGAACACGGTTCTGGTGTTATGCTTGTGCGTCAGTAGCTTTCAGGATCACTTCTAGTTCACGGCCATTAGGATTCTTTTTACTCCTCAGTCCCTTCATCGCTTTGGTGAGGCCTCCTGACGTAGAGTTTTGACTCTTCTCTCCTCAAATTTCACGATTTTTTTAGGATCACGCGGGTATCTTGGAATCGTTCCGATGGTTTTGTGATGAGAACATTGTTCTTGGTGCCTGATACGTCTCCAACGCATCTATAATTTTTGATTGTGCCATGCTATATTATCTACTGTTTTGGACATTATTGGGCTTTATTATCCACTTCTATATTATTTTTGGGACTAACCTATTAACCGGAGGCCCAGCCTTGAATTGATGTTTTTTGCCTGTTTTAGGGTTTCGAAGAAAAGGAATATCAAACAGAGTCCAAATGGAATGAAACCTCCGGGAACGTGATTTTCTCAATGAACAAGACCCGGGAGACTTGCACCCTACGTCAAGAAATAAAACAGGAGGCCACGAGGTAGGGGGGCACGCCCACCCCCACCAGGCGCGCCCTCCACCCTCGTGGGCCCTTTGTTGCTCCACTGACGTACTCCTTCCTCCTATATATATCCACGTACCCCCAAATGATCAGATACGGAGCCGAAACCCTAATTCCACCGCCATAACTTTCTGTATCCACGAGGTCCCATCTCGGGGCCTGTTCCGGAGCTCCGCCGGAGGGGGCATCGATCACGGAGGGCTTCTACATCAACACCTTAGCCTCTCCGATGAAGTGTGAGTAGTTTACCTCAGACCTACAGGTCCATAGTTAGTAGCTAGATGGCTTCTTCTCTCTTTTTGGATCTCAATACAATGTTCTCCCCCTCTCTTGTGGAGATCTATTCGATGTAATCTTCTTTTTGCGGTGTGTTTGTTGAGACCGATGAATTGTGGGTTTATGATCAAGTCTATCTATGAATAATATTTGAATCTTCTCTGAATTCTTTTATGTATGATTGGTTATCTTTGCAAGTCTCTTCGAATTATCAGTTTGGTTTGGCCTACTAGATTGATCTTTCTTGCAATGGGAGAAGTGCTTAGCTTTGGGTTCAATCTTGCAGTGTCCTTTCCCGGTGACAGTAAGGGCAGCAAGGCACGTATTGTATTGTTGCCATCGAGGATAACAAGATGGGGTTTTCTTCATATTGCATGAGTCTATCCCTCTACATCATGTCATCTTGCTTAAGGCATTACTCTGTTTTTAACTTAATACTCTAGATGCATGCTGGATAGCGGTCGATGAGTGGAGTAATAGTAGTAGATGCAGGCAGGAGTCGGTCTACTTGTCTCAGACGTGATGCCTATATACATGATCATACCTAGATATTCTCATAACTATGCTCAATTCTGTCAATTGCTCAACAGTAATTTGTTCACCCACCGTAGAATACTTATGCTCTTGAGAGAAGCCACTAGTGAAACCTATGGCCCCCGGGTCTATCTTTATCATATTGATCTCCTACTACTTAGTTATTTCCTTTTCTATTTAATTTACCTTTATTTTACTTTGCATCTTTTATCATAAAAATACCAAAAATATTATCTTATCATATCTATCAGATCTCACTCTCGTAAGTGGCCCTATAGGGATTGACAACCCCTATTTGCGTTGGTTGCGAGGATTTATTTGTTTTGTGCAGGTGCGAGGGACTCGCACGTAGCCTCCTACTGGATTGATACCTTGGTTCTCAAAAACTGAGGGAAATACTTACGCTACTTTGCTGCATCATCCCTTCCTCTTCGGGGAAAACCAACGCAGTGCTAAAGAGGTAGCAAGAAGGATTTCTAGCGCCGTTGCCGGGGAGGTCTACGCAAAAGTCAACATACCAAGTTCCCATCATATACCCTTATCTCCCGCATTACATTGTTTGCCATTTGCCTCTCATTTTCCTCTCCCCCACTTCACCCTTGCCGTTTTATTTGCCCTCTCTCTCTATCCTCCCTCTCTATTTGCCTCTTTTCGTTCGCTTGCTTTTTGTTTGCTTGTGTGTTAGTTTGCTTGCTTGTTACGATGGCTCAAGATAATACTAAATTGTGTGACTTCACCAATACCAACAACAATGATTTTATTAGCACTCCGATTGCTCCTCTTACCGATGCTGAATCTTGTGAAATTAATACTATTTTGCTGAATCTTGCCATGAAAGATCCGTTCTCCGGCCTTCCTAGTGAAGATTCCGCTACTCATCTAAATAGCTTCGTTGATTTGTGTGACATGCAAAAGAAGAAAGATGTGGATAATGATATTGTTAAATTGAAGTTATTTCCTTTTTTGCTTAGAGATCGTGCTAAAGCTTGGTTTTCGTCTTTGCCTAAAAATAGTATTGATTCATGGAACAAATGCAAAGATGCTTTTATCTCTAAGTATTTTCTTCCCGCTAAGATCATCTCTCTTAGAAACGATATTATGAATTTGAAGCAACTTGATCATGAACATGTTGCACAAGCTTGGGAGAGAATGAAATTAATGATATGTAATTGCCCTACTCATGGTTTAAATTTGTGGATGATTGTTCAAATATTTTATGCCGTATTGAATTTTGCTTCTAGAAATCTTTTAGATTCGGCCGCGGGAGGCACTTTTACGGAAATCACTTTAGGAGAAGCTACTAAACTCCTAGATAATATTATGGTTAATTATTCTCAATGGCATACTGAAAGATCTACTAATAAAAAGGTGCATGCGATAGAAGAAATTAATGTTTTGAGTGGAAAGATGGATGAAGTTATGAAATTATTTGCTAATAAGAGTGTTTCTTCTGATCCTAATGATATGCCCTTGTCTACTTTGATTGAGAATAATAATGAATCTATGGATGTGAATTTTGTTGGTAGGAACAATTTTGGGAACAACGCGTATAGAGGAAATTTCAATCCTAGGCCTTATCCTAGTAATCCCTCTAATAATTATGGTAATTCCTACAACAATTCTTATGGAAATTATAATAAGATGCCCTCTGATTTTGAATCTAATATTAAAGAATTTATTACTTCGCAAAAGAATTTTAATGCTATGATTGAAGAAAAATTGCTTAAGATTGATGATTTGGCTAGGAAAGTTGATAGAATTGCTCTTGATGTTGATTCTTTGAAACTTAGATCTATTCCACCTAAGCATTATATCAATGAGTCTCTCAAAGCCATGAGAATTTCCATTGATGAGTGCAAAGAAAGAACCGCTAGGATGCGTGCTAAGAAAGATGCATTTATGAGACGTGTTCTTCTAGTTCCTATGAAAATAAAGATGAAGATCTAAAAGTTATTGATGTGTCCCCTATTAAATCTTTGTTTTGCAATATTAATATTGATAATGATGGGACTGAATATGATCCACCTTTACCTAGAAGGCGTTCCAAGAATTCGGAATTTGTTGATCTTGATGCTAAAATTGATAAAAGTGGGATGGAAGAAATTAAAACCCTAGATGTTGCTAAACCCACTATTATGGATTTAAAGGAATTTAACTATGAAAATTGCTCGTTGATTGATTGTATTTCCTTGTTGCAATCCGTGCTAAATTCTCCTCACGCTTATAGTCAAAATAAAGCGTTTACTAAACATATCGTTGATGCCTTGATGCAATCTTATGAAGAAAAACTTGAATTGGAAGTTCCTATCCCTAGAAAACTTTATGATGAGTGGGAACCAACTATTAAAATTAAAATTAAAGATCATGAATGCTATGCTTTATGTGATTTGGGTGCTAGTGTTTCCACGATTCCAAAGACTTTGTGTGATTTGTTAGGTTTCCGTGATTTTGATGATTACTCTCTAAACTTGCACCTTGCGGATTACACTATTAAGAAACCTATGGGAAGAATTAATGATGTTCTTATTGTTGCAAATAGTAATTATGTGCCCGTAGATTTTATTGTTCTTGACATAAATTGCAATCCTTCATGTCCTATTATTCTTGGTAGACCTTTCCTTAGAACGATTGGTGCAATTATTGATATGAAGGAAGGAAATATTAGATTCCAATTTCCATTAAGGAAAGGTATGGAACACTTTCCTAGAAATAAAATTAATTTACCTTATGAATCTATTATGAGAGCCACTTATGGATTGCCTACCAAAGATGGCAATACCTAGATCTATTCTTGCTTGTTATGCCTAGCTATGGGCGTTAAACGATAGCGCTTGTTGGGAGGCAACCCAATTTTATTTTTATTCCTTGATTTTTGCTCTTGTTTCGTAATAAATAATTTATATAGCCTCTGTTTTGGTTGTGTTTTTTGTGTTTAATTAGTGTTTGTGCCAAGTAGAACTGTTGGGAAGACTTGGGGAAAGTCTTGTTGAACTTGCTGTAAAAACAGAAACTTTAGCGCTCATGAGAACTGCTGTCATTTTTATTTCGAGAGTGATATTTAGTTAATTCTTTTTGAAGATGATTAATAGATAAACTCCTCACGTCCAGAAATTTATTTTAGAATTTTTGGGGTTCCAGATCTTGCGCTAGCTACAGATTACTACAGACTGTTCTGTTTTTGACAGATTCTGTTTTTCGTGTGTTGTTTGCTTATTTTGATGAATCTATGGCTATTAAAATAGTTTATAAACCATAGAGAAGTTGGAATACAGTAGGTATAACACCAATATAAATAAAGAATGAGTTCATTACAGTACCTTGAAGTGATCTTTTGTTTTCTTTCGCTAACGGAGCTCACGAGATTTTCTACTTTAAGTTTTGTGTTGTGAAGTTTTCAAGTTTTGGGTAAAGATTTGATGGATTATGAAACAAGGAGTGGCAAGAGCCTAAGCTTGGGGATGCCCATGGCACCCCCAAGATAATCTAAGGACACCTAAAATCCAAAGCTTGGGGATGCCCCGGAAGGCATCCCCTCTTTTGTCTACTTCTATCGGTAACTTTACTTGGAGCTATATTTTTATTCGCCACATGATATGTGTTTTGCTTGGAGCGTCTTGTATTATTTGAGTCTTTGCTTGTTAGTTTACCACAGTCATCCTTGATGTACACACCTTTTTAGAGAGCCATACATGATTTGGAATTTGGTAGAATACTCTATGTGCTTCACTTATATCTTTTGAGTTATATAATTTTGCTCTAGTACTTCACTTATATCTTTTAGAGCACGGTGGTGGATTTGTTTTATAGAAACTATTGATATCTCATGCTTCACTTATATTATTTTGAGAGTCTTAACAGCATGGTAATTTGCTTAAAATCCTAATATGCTAGGTATTCAAAGTTAGTAAAATTTTCTTAAGAGTGTTTTGAATACTAAGAGAAGTTTGATGCTTGATGATTGTTTTGAGACATGGAGGTAATAATATCAAAGCGTGCTAGTTGAGTAGTTGTGAAATTGAGAAATACTTGTGTTGAAGTTTGCAAGTCCCGTAGCATGCACGTATGGTAAACATTATGCAACAAATTTGAAACATGAGGTGTTATTTGATTGTCTTCCTTATGACTAGCGGTCGGGGACGAGCGATGGTCTTTTCCTACCAATCTATCCCCCTAGGAGCATGTGCGTAGTACCGAGGTTTTTGATGACTTGTAGATTTTTGCAATAAGTATGTGAGTTCTTTATGAATAATGTTGAGTCCATGGATTATATGCACTCTCACCCTTCCATCCTTGCTAGCCTCTTCGGTACCGTGCATTGCCCTTTCTCACATTGAGAGTTGGCGCAAACTTCACCGGTGCATCCAAACCCCGTGATATGATACGCTCTTTCACACATAAACCTCCTTATATCTTCCTCAAAACAGCCACCATACCTACCTATTATGGCATTTCCATAGCCATTCCGAGATATATTGACATGCAACTTTCCATCATTCCGTTCATCATGACACATTCATCATTTTCATATTGCTTAGCATGACCATGTAGTTGACATAGTATTTGTGGCAAAGCCACCGTTCATAATTCTTTCATACATGTCACTCTTGGTCCATTGCATATCCTGGTACACCGCCGGAGGCATTCATATAGAGTCATCTTTTATTCTAGTATCGAGTTGTAATCATTGAGTTGTAAATAAATAGAAGTGTGATGATCATCATTTTCTAGAGCATTGTCCCAAGTGAGGAATAAAAAAAAGAGAAAGGCCATAAAAAAAGAAAAGGCCCCCAAAAAAGAGAAAGGCCATAAAAATGAGAGAAAAAGAGAGAATGGACAATGTTACTATCCTTTGCCACACTTGTGCTTCAAAGTAGCACCATAATCTTCATGTTAGAGAGTCTCTTGTTTTGTCACTTTCATATACTAGTGGGAATTTTTCATTATAGAACTTGGCTTGTATATTCCAACAATGGGCGTCCTCAAGTGCGCTAGGTCTTCGTGAGCAAGCAAGTTGGATGCACACCCACTTAGTTCCTTTTGTTGAGCTTTCATACATTTATAGCTCTAGTGCATCTGTTGCATGACAATCCCTACTCCTTGCATCAACATTAATTGGTGGGCATCTCCATAGCCCATTGATTAGCCTCGTTGATGTGAGACTTTCTCCTTTTTTGTCTTCTCCACATAACCCCCTCATTATACTCTATTCCACCCATAGTGCTAGGTCCATGGCTCGCGCTCATATATTGCGTGAAAGTTTATAGGTTTGAGATTACTAAAGTATGAAACAATTGCTTGGCTTGTCATCGGGGTTGTGCATGATGAGAGCATTCTTGTGTGACGAAGATGAAACGTGACTAAACTATATGATTTTGTAGGGATGAACTTTCTTTGGCCATGTTATTTTGAGAAGACATAATTGCTTAGTTAGTATGCTTGAAGTATTATTATTTTTATGTCAGTATGAACTTTTGTCTTGAATCTTTCAGATCTGAATATTCATACCACAATTAAGAAGAATTACATTAAAATTATGCCAAGTAGCACTCCGCATCAAAAATTCTATTTTTATCATTTACCTACTCGAGGACGAGCAGGAATTAAGCTTGGGGATGCTTGATACGTCTCCAACGTATCTATAATTTTTTATTGCTCCATGCTATATTATCTACTGTTTTGGACATTATTGGGCTTTATTATCCACTTTTATATTATTTTTGGGACTAACCTATTAACCGGAGGCCCAACCCAGAATTGCTATTTTTTGCCTGCTTTAGGGTTTCGAAGAAAAGGAATATCAAACGGAGTCCAAACGGAATGAAACCTTCGGGAACGTGATTTTCTCAACGAACAAGACCCGGGATACTTGGACCCTACGTCAAGAAATAAAACATGAGGCCACGAGGTAGGGGGCGCGCCCACCCCCACCAGGCGCGCCCTCCACCCTCGTGGGTCCCCTGTTGCTCCACCGACGTACTCCTTCCTCCTATATATATCCATGTACCCCCAAACGATCAGATACGGAGCCAAAACCCTAATTCCACCGCTGTAACTTTTTGTATCCACGAGATCTCGTCTTGGGGCCTGTTCCGGAGCTCCGCCGGAGGGGGCATCGATCACGGAGGGCTTCTACATCAACACCATAGCCTCTCCGATGAAGTGTGAGTAGTTTACCTCAGACCTACGGGTCCATAGTTAGTAGCTAGATGGCTTCTTCTCTCTTTTTGGATCTCAATACAATGTTCTCCCCCTCTCTTGTGGAGATCTATTCGATGTAATCTTCTTTTTGCGGTGTCTTTGTTGAGACCGATGAATTGTGGGTTTATGATAGTGTCTATCTATGAATAATATTTGAATCTTCTCTGAATTCTTTTATGTATGATTGGTTATCTTTGCAAGTCTCTTCAAATTATCAGTTTGGTTTGGCCTACTAGATTGATCTTTCTTGCAATGGGAGAAGTGCTTAGTGAGGGAGTCCTAGGTTAGGGGGTGTTCGGGTAGCCAGACTATACCTTCAGCCGGACTCCAGGACTATGCAGATACAAGATTGAAGACTTCGTCCCATGTCCGGATGGGACTTTCCTTGGCGTGGAAGGCAAGCTTGGCGATGCGGATATTCAAGATCTCCTACCATTGTAACTGACTTTGTGTAACCCTAACCCTCTCCGGTGTCTATATAAATCGGAGGGTTTTAGTCCGTAGGACAACTTCGTCATACAACAATCATACCATAGGCTAGCTTCTAGGGTTTAGCCTCCTTGATCTCGTGGTAGATCTACTCTTGTACTACCCATATCATCAGTATTAATCAAGCAGGACATAGGGTTTTACCTCCATCAAGAGGGCCCGAACCTGGGTAAAACATCGTGTTCCTTGCCTCCTGTTACCATCCGACCTAGACGCACAGTTCGGGACCCCCTACCCGAGATCCGCCGGTTTTGACACCGACATTGGTGCTTTCATTGAGAGTTCCTCTGTGTCGTCACCTTTAGGCCCGATGGCTCCTTCGATCATCAACAACGATGCAGTCCAGGGTGAGACTTTTCTCCCCGGACAGATCTTCGTCTTCGGCGGCTTCACACTGCGGGCCAATTCGCTTGGCCACCTTGAGCAGATTGAAAGCTACGCCCCTGGCCATCAGGTCAGGTTTGGAAGCCGAAACTACACGGCTGACATCCGCGGGGACTTGATCTTCGACGGATTCGAGCCACAGCCAAGCGCGTCGCACTGTCTCGATGGGCATGATTTAGCTCTACCGCCGAACAGCGCTTTGGAGGCCGCACACGCACCGGTTCCGACCATTGATTCGGAGCCTACTGCGCCGATCGAGGATCAGCGGTTGGACGCTGCCTCAGGGGCTGCAATCTCAGAGGCGATCGAGCCGAACTCCAGCCCCGCGCCCCGCATGGCCCGTGACTCCGAGGAGCCGGATTCCTCTTCGAACTCCGAGCCCCCCGCGCCCCTACCGATCGAATCCGATTGGGCGCCGATAATGGAGTTCACTGTCGCGGACATCTTTCAGCACTCGCCCTTCGGCGACATCCTGAATTCCCTAAAGTCTCTCTCTTTATCAGGAGAGCCCTGGCCGGACTACGGTGAGCAAGGTTGGGATACGGACGATGAAGAAATTCAAAACCCACCCACCACCCACTTCGTAGCCATTGTCGACGACTTAACCGACATGCTTGACTTCGACTCCGAAGACATCGACGGCATGGACGACGATGCAGGAGACGAACAAGAACCAGCACCTGTAGGGCGCTCGAAGGCCACCTCGTCATATGACATATATATTGCGGACACTCCAAAGGATGGAGATGGCGATGAAACAGCAGGGGACAATACCTCTAAGAAACAGCCCAACCGCCGGCGTCAGCGGCGCCGCTCTAAATCCCGCCAAAGCAAAAACGGTGATTCCGGCACGGGAGATAATACTACTCCGGATAGCGCCGAAGAACACCCCCTCCAGCAAGATTCAGCACAGGAGGACAGAGAAGCCAGCCCTCACGAGAGGGCGGCGGACCAAGAGGTTGAGGACGATAATTATACGCCTCCCTCCGAAGACGAGGCAAGCCTCGACGACGACGAGTTCGTCGTGCCAGAGGATCCCGCCGAACAAGAGCGTTTTAAACGCAGGCTTATGGCCACGGCAAGTAGCCTCAAGAAAAAGCAGCAACAACTTAACCAAGAACCCTGGTAATTCAAATACCAAGGACAAAAGTGACAGGTCGCGTCGGAACAAACAAAAGCACCGCGTTAACAGCGACAGCAACGAGGATACGACAGTTAATGCCAGATTTCGAGGCTACAAATCTGGTCAACGGAAAAAGCCATTCAAAAGAAATACTCAGCGCCCGTCCAGTTTGGACCGAATACTCGACCGCTTGTGCCAGATACACGGCACCCCCGAAAAGCCAGCCAATCACAGCAACAGGGATTGTTGGGTGTTCAAGTAGGCAGGCAAGTTAAGAGCCGAAAACAAAGACAAGGGGCTGCATAGCGACGATGAGGAGGAGCCCAGGCCGCCGAACAACAGTGGATAGAAGGGATTTCCCCCGCAAGTGCGGACGGTGAACATGATATACGCAACCCACATCCCCAAGAGGGAGTGCAAGCGTGCGTTACAGGACGTATATGCGATGGAGCTAGTCGCCCCAAAGTTCAACCCATGGTCCTCCTGCCCGATCACCTTTGATCGAAGGGACCACCCCACTAGCATCCGTCACGGCGGCTTCGCCGCACTGGTTCTAGACCCAATCATTGACGGATTTCATCTCACAAGAGTCCTCATGGACGGCGGCAGCAGCCTGAACCTGCTTTACCAGGATACAGTGCGAAAAATGGGCATAGATCCCTCAAGGATCAAGCCCACCAAAACGACCTTTAAAGGCGTCATACCAGGTGTAGAAGCCAATTATACAGGCTCAGTCACACTGGAAGTGGTCTTCGGATCTCCGGATAACTTCCGAAGCGAGGAGTTAATCTTCGACATAGTCCCGTTCCGTAATGGCTATCACACACTGCTCGGGCGAACCGCATTCGCAAAATTCAACGCGGTACCGCACTATGCATACCTCAAGCTCAAGATGCCAGGCCCTAGAGGAGTAATCATGGTCAATGGTAACACTGAACGCTCCCTCCGAACGGAGGAGCACACGACAGCGCTCGCAGCAGAAGTACAAAGCAGCCTCTCTAGGCAGTTCTCCAGCTCGGCCTTCAAAAATCCGGACACTGTCAAGCGCGCCCGGAGTACCCTACAACAAGACCGCCTGGCACGTTCTGAGCTAGCGTAGCAATGCGGCCCCAACCCTAGCCCCCGTGATATAGCGAAACCAGCGCTTCGTGTACATTGTTGGGGAACGCAGTAATTTCAAAAAATTTCCTACGCACACGCAAGATCATGGTGATGCACAGCAACGAGAGGGGAGAGTGTTGTCTACGTACCAACGCAGACCGACTGCGGAAGCGATCACACAACATAGAGGAAGTAGTCGTACGTCTTCTTCCCGATCCGACCGATCCAAGCACCGTTACTCCGGCACCTCCGAGTTCTTAGCAAACGTTCAGCTCGATGATGTTCCTCGGGCTCCGATCCAGCAAAGCGTCGAGGAAGAGTTCCGTCAGCACGACGGCGTGATGACGATCTTGATGTACTACCGACGCAGGGCTTCGCCTAAGCACTACAACGGTACGATCGAGGTGGAATTTGGTGGCAGGGGGCACCGCACACGGCTAAGGAACGATCTCAAGGATCAACTTGTGTGTCTTGGGGTGCCCCCTGCCCCCGTATATAAAGGTTGGAGGAGGGGGAGCCGGCCGGCCAGGGAGAGGAGGCGCAGGGGAGTCCTACTCCCACCGGGAGTAGGACTCCTCCCCCCAATCCTAATCCTATTAGGACTCCCGGGGGGAAAAGGAGAGAGAAGGGGGGCCGGCCCCTATCCTAGTCCTACTAGGACTTGGGGAAGGGGGGCGCCGGCCAGCTTGTGGGCTTTCCCTTTTTCTCTTTTTCCACTAAGGCCCAATAGGCCCATTAGTCTCCCGGGGGGTTCCGGTAACCCTCCCGGTATTCCGGTAAAATCCCGATTTCACCCGGAACACTTCCTATGTCCAAACATAGGCTTCCAATATATCAATCTTTACGTCTCGACCATTTCGAGACTCCTCGTCATGTCCGTGATCTCATCCGGGACTCCGAACAACCTTCGGTACATCAAAATGCATAAACTCATAATAACTGTCATCGTAACGTTAAGCGTGCGGACCCTACGGTTCGAGAACAATGTAGACATGACTGAGACACGTCTCCGGTCAATAACCAATAGCGGGACCTGGATGCCCATATTGGCTCCTACATATTCTACGAAGATCTTTATCGGTCAGACCGCATAACAACATACGTTGTTCCCTTTGTCATCGGTATGTTACTTGCCCGAGATTCGATCGTCGGTATCCAATACCTAGTTCAATCTCGTTACTGGCAAGTCTCTTTACTCGTTCCGTAATACATCATCTCACAACTAACATATTAGTTGCAGTGCTTGCAAGGCTTATGTGATGTGCATTACCGAGAGGGCCCAGAGATACCTCTCCGACAATCGGAGTGACAAAACCCTAATCTCGAAATACGCCAACCCAACATCTACCATTGGAGACACCTGTAGTACTCCTTTATAATCACCCAGTTACGTTGTGACGTTTGGTAGTACCCAAAGTGTTCCTCCGGTAAACGGGAGTTGCATAATCTCATAGTTATAGGAACATGTATAAGTCATGAAGAAAGCAATAGCAACATACTAAACGATCGGGTGCTAAGCTAATGGAATGGGTCATGTCAATCAGATCATTCTACTAATGATGTGACCTCGTTAATCAAATAACAACTTTTTGTTTATGGTTAGGAAACATAACCATCTTTGATTAACGAGCTAGTCAAGTAGAGGCATACTAGTGACACTCTGTTGGTCTATGTATTCACACATGTATTATGTTTCCGGTTAATACAATTCTAGCATGAATAATAAACATTTATCATGATATAAGGAAATAAATAATAACTTTATTATTGCCTCTAGGGCATATTTCCTTCAGTCTCCCACTTGCACTAGAGTCAATAATCTAGATTACACAGTAATGATTCTAACACCCATGGAGCCTTGGTGCTGATCATGTTTTGCTCGTGGAAGAGGCTTAGTCAACGGGTCTGCAACATTCAGATCCGTATGTATCTTGCAAATCTCTATGTCTCCCACCTGGACTAAATCCCGGATGGAGTTGAAGCGTCTCTTGATGTGTTTGGTTCTTTTGTGAAATCTGGATTCCTTTGCCAAGGCAATTGCACCAGTATTGTCACAGAAGATTTTCATTGGACCCGATGCACTAGGTATGACACCTAGATCGGATATGAACTCCTTCATCCAGACTCCTTCGTTCGCTGCTTCCGAAGCAGCTATGTACTCCGCTTCACATGTAGATCCCGCTACGACGCTTTGTTTAGAACTGCACCAACTGACAGCTCCACCGTTTAATGTAAACACATATCCGGTTTGCGATTTAGAATCGTCCGGATCAGTGTCAAAGCTTGCATCAACGTAACCTCTTACGGTGAGCTCTTTGTCACCTCCATATACGAGAAACATATCCTTAGTCCTTTTCAGGTATTTCAGGATGTTCTTGACCGCTGTCCAGTGATCCATTCCTGGATTACTTTGGTACCTCCCTGCTAAACTTATAGCAAGGCACACATCAGGTCTGGTACACAGCATTGCATACATGATAGAGCCTATGGATGAAGCATAGGGAACATCTTTCATTTTCTCTCTATCTTCTGCAGTGGTCGGGCATTGAGTCTTACTCAACTTCATACCTTGTAACACAGGCAAGAACCCTTTCTTTGCTTGATCCATTTTGAACTTCTTCAAAATCTTGTCAAGGTATGTGCTTTGTGAAAGTCCGATTAAGCGTTTTGATCTATCTCTATAGATCTTTATGCCTAATATGTAAGCAGCTTCTCCGAGGTCTTTCATTGAAAAACTTTTATTCAAGTATCCCTTTATGCTATCCAGAAATTCTATATCATTTCCAATCAGCAATATGTCATCCACATATAATATTAGAAATGCTACAGAGCTCCCACTCACTTTCTTGTAAATACAGGCTTCTCCAAAAGTCTGTATAAAGCCAAATGCTTTGATCACACTATCAAAGCGTTTATTCCAACTCCGAGATGCTTGCACCAGTCCATAGATGGATCGCTGGAGTTTGCATACTTTGTTAGCTCCCTTTGGATCGACAAAACCTTCTGGTTGTATCATATACAACTCTTCTTCCAGAAATCCATTCAGGAATGCAGTTTTGACATCCATCTGCCAAATTTCATAATCATAAAATGCGGCAATTGCTAACATTATTCTGACGGACTTAAGCATCGCTACGGGTGAGAAGGTCTCATCGTAGTCAACTCCTTGAACTTGTCGAAAACCTTTCGCGACAAGTCGAGCTTTATAGACAGTAATATTACCATCAGCGTCAGTCTTTTTCTTGAAGATCCATTTATTCTCAATTGCTTGCCGATCATCAGGCAAGTCAACCAAAGTCCATACTTTGTTTTCATACATGGATCCCATCTCAGATTTCATGGCCTCAAGCCACTTTGCGGAATCTGGGCTCACCATCGCTTCTTCATAGTTCGTAGGTTCATCATGATCTAGCATCATGACTTCCAGAACTGGATTACCGTACCACTCTGGTGCGGATCTCACTCTGGTTGATCTACGTGGTTCAGTAGTATCTTGTTCTGAAGCTTCATGATCATCATCATTAGCTTCCTCACTGATTGGTATAGGTGTCGCAGAAACAGTTTTCTGTGATGTACTATTTTCCAACAAGGGAGCAGGTACAGTTACCTCGTCAAGTTCTACTTTCCTCCCACTCACTTCTTTCGAGAGAAACTCCTTCTCTAGAAAGTTTCCGAATTTAGCAACAAAAGTCTTGCCTTCGGATCTGTGATAGAAGGTGTATCCAATAGTTTCCTTTGGATATCCTATGAAGACACACTTCTCCGATTTGGGTTCGAGCTTATCAGGTTGAAGCTTTTTCACATAAGCATCGCAGCCCCAAACTTTAAGAAACGACAACTTTGGTTTCTTGCCAAACCATAGTTCATAAGGTGTCGTCTCAACGGATTTTGATGGTGCCCTGTTTAACGTGAATGCGGCCGTCTCTAAATCATAACCCCAAAACGATAGCGGTAAATCAGTAAGAGACATCATAGATCGCACCATATCTAGTAAAGTACGATTACGACGTTCGGACACACCATTACGCTGTGGTGTTCCGGGTGGCGTGAGTTGCGAAACTATTCCACAATTTTTCAAATGTACACCAAACTCGTAACTCAAATATTCTCCTCCACGATCAGATCGTAGGAACTTTATTTTCTTGTTACGATGATTTTCAACCTCACTCTGAAATTCTTTGAACTTTTCAAATGTTTCAGACTTGTGTTTCATTAAGTAGATATACCCATATCTGCTTAAATCATCTGTGAAGGTGAGAAAATAACGATATCCGCCACGAGCCTCAATATTCATCGGACCACATACATCGGTATGTATGATTTCCAATAAATCTGTTGCTCTCTCCATAGTACCGGAGAACGGTGTTTTAGTCATCTTGCCTATGAGGCACGGTTCGCAAGTACCAAGTGATTCATAATCAAGTGGTTCCAAAAGCCCATCAGTATGGAGTTTCTTCATGCGCTTTACACCGATATGACCTAAACGGCAGTGCCACAAATAAGTTGCACTATCATTATTAACTTTGCATCTTTTGGCTTCTACATTATGAATATGTGTATCACTATCTTCGAGATTCAACAAGAATAGACCACTCTTCAAAGGTGCATGACCATAAAAGATATTATTCATATAAATAGAACAACCATTATTCTCTGATTTAAATGAATAACCGTCTCGCATTAAACAAGATCCAGATATAATGTTCATGCTCAACGCTGGCACCAAATAACAATTATTTAGGTCTAATATTAATCCCGAAGGTAGATGTAGAGGTAGTGTGCCGACCGCGATCACATCGACTTTGGAACCGTTTCCCACGCGCATCGTCACCTCGTCCTTTGCTAGTGTCCGCTTATTCCGTAGTCCCTGTTTCGAGTTGCAAATATTAGCAACAGAACCAGTATCAAATACCCAGGTGCTACTGCGAGATCTAGTAAGGTACACATCAATAACATGTATATCACATATACCTTTGCTCACTTTGCCATCCTTCTTATCCGCCAAATACTTGGGGCAGTTCCGCTTCCAGTGACTAGTCTGCTTGCAGTAGAAGCACTCAGTTTCAGGCTTAGGTCCAGACTTGAGTTTCTTATCCTGAGCAGCAACTTGCTTGCTGTTCTTCTTGAAGTTTCCCTTCTTCTTCCCTTTGCCCTTTTTCTTGAAACTAGTGGTCTTGTTGACCATCAACACTTGATGCTCCTTCTTGATTTCTACCTCCGCAGCTTTCAGCATTGCGAAGAGCTCGGGAATAGTCTTGTTCATCCCTTGCATATTATAGTTCATCACGAAGCTCTTGTAGCTTGGTGGCAGTGATTGGAGAATTCTGTCAATGACGCAGTCATCTGGAAGATTAACTCCCATCTGAATCAAGTGATTATTATACCCAGACATTTTGAGTATATGCTCACTGACAGAACTGTTCTCCTCCATCTTGCAGCTATAGAACTTATTGGAGACTTCATATCTCTCAATTCGGGCATTTGCTTGAAATATTAACTTCAACTCCTGGAACATCTCATATGCTCCATGACGTTCAAAACGTCGTTGAAGTTCCGATTCTAAGCCGTAAAGCATGGCACACTGAACTATCGAGTAGTCATCAGCTTTGCTCTGCCAGACGTTCATAACATCTGGCGTTGCTCCAGCAGCAGGCCTGTCACCCAGTGGTGCTTCCAGGACGTAATTCTTCTGTGCAGCAATGAGGATAATCCTCAGGTTACGGACCCAGTCCGTGTAATTGCTACCATCATCTTTCAACTTTGCTTTCTCAAGGAACGCATTAAAATTCAATGGAACAATAGCACGAGCCATCTATCTACAAACAAGCAAGATACTATCAGGTACTAAGTTCATGATAAGTTTAAGTTCAGTTAATCAAATTACTTAGGAACTCCCACTTAGATAGACATCCCTCTAATCTTCTAAGTGATCACGTGATCCAAATCAACTAAACCATAACCGATCATCACGTGAGATGGAGTAGTTTTCAATGGTGAACATCGTTATGTTGATCATATCTACTAAATGATTCACGCTCGACCTTTCGGTCTCCGTGTTCCGAGGCCATATCTGTATATGCTTGGCTCGTCAAGTATAACCTGAGTATTCTGCGTGTGCAACTGTTTTGCACCCGTTGTATTTGGACGTAGAGCTTATCACACCCGATCATCACATGGTGTCTGGGCACGACGAACTTTGGCAACGGTGCATACTCAGGGAGAACACTTCTTGATAATTTTAGTGAGAGATCATCTTATAATGCTACCGTCAATCAAAGCAAGATAAGATGCATAAAAGGATAAACATCACATGCAATCAATATAAGTGATATGATCTGGCCATCATCATCTTGTGCTTGTGATCTCCATCTCCGAAGCACCGTTATGATCACCATCGTCACCGGCGCGACACCTTGATCTCCATCGTAGCATCGTTGTCGTCTCGCCAATCTTATGCTTCCACGACTATCACTACCGTTTAGTAATAAAGTAAAGCATTACATCGCGATTGCATTACATACAATAAAGCGACAACCATATGGCTCCTGCCAGTTGCCGATAACTCGGCTACAAAACATGATCATCTCATACAATAAATCAGCATCATGCCTTGACCATATCACATCACAACATACCCTGCAAAAACAAGTTAGACGTCCTCTACTTTGTTGTTGCAAGTTTTACGTGGCTGCTACGGGCTTAAGTAAGAACTCATCTCACCTACGCATCAAAACCACAACGATAGTTCGTCAAATAGACTCCGTTTTAACCTTCTCAAGGACCGGGCGTAGTCACACTTGGTTCAACTAAAGTTGGAGAGACAGTCTTCCGCAAGCCATCTGTGTGCAAAGCACGTCGAGGGAACCGGTCTCGCGTAAGAGTACGCATAAGGTTGGTCCGGATCGTCTCACCCAACAATACCGCCGAACCAAAGTATGACATGCTGGTAGGCAGTATGACTTGTATCGCCCACAACTCACTTGTGTTCTACTCGTGCAAATAACATCAAACCATAAAACCTAGGCTCGGATGCCACTGTTGGGGAACGCAGTAATTTCAAAAAATTTCCTACGCACACGCAAGATCATGGTGATGCACAGCAACGAGAGGGGAGAGTGTTGTCTACGTACCAACGCAGACCGACTGCGGAAGCGATCACACAACGTAGAGGAAGTAGTCGTACGTCTTCTTCGCGATCCGACCGATCCAAGCACCGTTACTCCGGCACCTCCGAGTTCTTAGCACACGTTCAGCTCGATGACGTTCCTCGGGCTCCGATCCAGCAAAGCTTCGAGGAAGAGTTCCGTCAGCACGACGGCGTGATGACGATCTTGATGTACTACCGACGCAGGGCTTCGCCTAAGCACTACAACGGTACGATCGAGGTGGAATTTGGTGGCAGGGGGCACCGCACACGGCTAAGGAACGATCTCAAGGATCAACTTGTGTGTCTTGGGGTGCCCCCTGCCCCCGTATATAAAGGTTGGAGGAGGGGGAGCCGGCCGGCCAAGGAGAGGAGGCGCAGGGGAGTCCTACTCCCACCGGGAGTAGGACTCCTCCCCCCAATCCTAATCCTATTAGGACTCCCGGGGGGAAAAGGAGAGAGAAGGGGGGCCGGCCCCTATCCTAGTCCTACTAGGACTTGGGGAAGGGGGGCGCCGGCCAGCTTGTGGGCTTTCCCTTTTTCTCTTTTTCCACTAAGGCCCAATAGGCCCATTAGTCTCCCGGGGGGTTCCGGTAACCCTCCCGGTATTCCGGTAAAATCCCGATTTCACCCGGAACACTTCCTATGTCCAAACATAGGCTTCCAATATATCAATCTTTACGTCTCGACCATTTCGAGACTCCTCGTCATGTCCGTGATCTCATCCGGGACTCCGAACAACCTTCGGTACATCAAAATGCATAAACTCATAATAACTGTCATCGTAACGTTAAGCGTGCGGACCCTACGGTTCGAGAACAATGTAGACATGACCGAGACACGTCTCCGGTCAATAACCAATAGCGGGACCTGGATGCCCATATTGGCTCCTACATATTCTACGAAGATCTTTATCGGTCAGACCGCATAACAACATACGTTGTTCCCTTTGTCATCGGTATGTTACTTGCCCGAGATTCGATCGTCGGTATCCAATACCTAGTTCAATCTCGTTACTGGCAAGTCTCTTTACTCGTTCCGTAATACATCATCTCACAACTAACATATTAGTTGCAGTGCTTGCAAGGCTTATGTGATGTGCATTACCGAGAGGGCCCAGAGATACCTCTCCGACAATCGGAGTGACAAAACCCTAATCTCGAAATACGCCAACCCAACATCTACCATTGGAGACACCTGTAGTACTCCTTTATAATCACCCAGTTACGTTGTGACGTTTGGTAGTACCCAAAGTGTTCCTCCGGTAAACGGGAGTTGCATAATCTCATAGTTATAGGAACATGTATAAGTCATGAAGAAAGCAATAGCAACATACTAAACGATCGGGTGCTAAGCTAATGGAATGGGTCATGTCAATCAGATCATTCTACTAATGATGTGACCTCGTTAATCAAATAACAACTCTTTGTTTATGGTTAGGAAACATAACCATCTTTGATTAACGAGCTAGTCAAGTAGAGGCATACTAGTGACACTTTGTTGGTCTATGTATTCACACATGTATTATGTTTCCGGTTAATACAATTCTAGCATGAATAATAAACATTTATCATGATATAAGGAAATAAATAATAACTTTATTATTGCCTCTAGGGCATATTTCCTTCATACATAACTACGCTCTTGAAATACCATGGGCACAGGGGAAGGGGCACTATCACGGCACGCCCGAAAAACGGCTTAAACCGCAGCAGGGGCTGCCAGATTCCTTTTTTTCTCTTACTCTCAGGACTCCATACTTCGGACGACCCGTTCGGCAATTCAACTGCTGGACAAATGATGCAGGATCTAGGAAAGCAGACAAGCCACCCCGCATTATGGAACTCCCAGGTGGTCTCTATTGCAAGCAGTATACCTGTTTTTTAATACAATTCCGCGGCCTGCCCCTGGCCGGGACATGTTAAATAGTCCAATTTCTTCTGCTTATCGCACTATTTGTATCGTTCCGCTTTCATAGCAGCCTTTCTATAAACAATGCATAGCTTTTTGTCTATTTTTTGCATTATCCTCTTTTTATATATATGTTTATTAATAACATGTCGCATCCGTACACTTGGTACGGCAAAATACGCCAGGGGCTTCAGTACCCATCTATATGGCGTGAGAAGTTCGCACACTTTCACAAGTGCGGCACCCCGAACTTATAACACTATATGCATCGGCTCCGAATCATGATTTGGGTCAATGGTTGGGTTTGCCCGGCTCCTATGTTTTGGTGCCTTACGTTCCGCTATATCGGCTAAGGTAGCACTAGGAGAACTACTGTGATTGTACCCCAGTTGAGCTGGGCTGAGCACCTCAGTAGAGAAAGCTAAAACCGACTGTCATGATGAAGCGAGAGACCGGTCGCTGTTCGAGAGGTTTTTCGAGTCCTTAAAGACTTATGCCGCTTCGAGCGAGGAACCGGCTTTGTTCGGCCAAGGCATGGATAGCGCCCCGAACTCGGTCTTCCAAATACTAGGGGCTTCACCGAAATTTAAAATTATAGAGTTCTATGGCTAAGTGAGAGTGTTCAAGCATTATAGTCCGATTGCCTTGTTCGTTGTGCTGAGCGCCTCCCTCGACGGACCCAATCATGGGAAAAAGAGCGCTCAGGTTTATCCCGAACACCCCAGCACTAGTGGCATGGGGGCAGAAGCCGACGACTGGCCATCTCTCATTTTTTGATAAACGGCCGCACATAAAGTAATATTTTAAATTCAAAAGCATTGCTTAGCGCATATGAAAAAGTTTTCAGCGCACAGGATAACACGAGCGAGTTCATTCAAAAATTACATCCTTGGTACATTCATCCGCCATAAGGCGGGCACTAGCCAGAACATCCTTGTAATAGTTCTCGGGCTTGCGATGCTCCTTCCCCGGCGGCGGCCCGTCCCTCACAAGCTTCTCACCGTCCAGCTTACCCCAGTGCACCTTTGCACGGGCAAGGGCCCTGCGGGCACCTTCGATGCAGACGGAGCACTTGATGACCTCGAGCCTTGGACAAGCCTCCACCAGCCGCCGCACCAGTCCGAAGTAGCTCCCAGGCAGGGCCTCTTCAGGCCACAGCTGAACTATGAAGCCCTTCAAGGCTTGTTCGGCCGCCTTGTGGAGCTCGACCAGCTACTTCAGCTGGTCGCTCAAGGGCACAGGGTGTCCGGCCTCAGCATACTGAGACCAGAACACCTTCTCCGTCGAGCTGCCTTCCTCGGCTCGGTAGAATGCGGCGGCATCGGATACGTTGCGGGGAAGATCTGCGAATGCCCCTGGAGAGCTTCGGATTCGGGTAAGTAACAAGTAGTTTACTTTTATATGTCTACTTTGCATAGAGAATGCCTTACCCGCCGCTATCTTTTTCACCGCATCCAATTCCTCACCGACCTGCGCCTGAAGCTCTTGCTGCACCTCACCGACCTGCGCCTCAAATTTCTCCCGCTCGGTGCGCTCCGTGGCCGCTTTCTTCTCGGCCTCGGACAGCGCTTGCTTGAGGGTCGCCACCTCAGTTGTGGCCCCTACAATAAGCAGTGTACTCCTGTCATTTTTTGCAAATGCGTCTTCTTATAGGCATTTTTTGTATCTCTTACCTTCTTTCTCCTCGAGCTACCGTTTGGCAAGGACGAGCTCTTGCTCGGTCCGCTCGAGGCCCTGCTTTAGGGCACCCACCTCCGCAGTCAGTGCGGCGGTGGCCAGCAGCGAAGCCTGCATACGTATATTGACTCCTTTTTAGTTAGACTCCTGCGATATTTAATAGATCCTCTATTCGGCTTTTCTTTCTAAACGACAAACAGAGCATCAGGGGCTACTGTCTATGCGGTAATATTTTTACATATTTTTTACTTACCTCGAAGCCTGTTAGAAGGCTAGCACAAGCTTTAGCCAGTCCGCTTTTGGCGGACCGAACCTTCTGGACCACCGTACTCATGATGGTACGGTGCTCCTCGTTGATGGAGGCGCCCTTAAGCACCTCCAGCAGATTGTCCGGCGCCTCCGGTTGGACGGAGGACGCCGGCTCAATAGGCTTGCTCCTCTTGGCAGGAGTTCGCCTGCCGTGGTCCGGAACCGTTGATGATTCCGGCGCGGTGTCCGGCTTAAAGCCGGACTTGGAGCCCTGGGGGGTCTGGTCCCCTTTACTCATGGAGTCCGGGAGGTTGCCTCGCGGCTCCTCCTGGACCACCTCCTCTTGCCCCGGAGCTTGTCGCGACGCCACTTCGGCGTCATCCGCAGCACAGGGGAAGGCAGTGGGCGGAACTGAATTCACGTCCGATGAATCCAGGGAGCCGCTCGACGACTCGTCGAGCCCGTCCCTAGGTGGGCTGCATGATTACATTCGACATTAGGGAAAGCTGTGCAACAAAAGGAATATCATGAGTTACTCTGGTATTCGAACACCTACGATTTCGCCGGACGCTTGGCCCTGTCCGGCCACTCCTCTTCGTCCTCGTCGGCGTCGGGGGCGTAGTCCGGCGGAGGGGTTTTCCTCTTCTTGGACCCTTCGGCCTCCCCTATTGGGGCGGCCTTCCTCTTCTTTCCTCCCCCCGCTGGAGGGGGAGAGGTTTGTTCTTCCTCCTCCTCGCCTTCATGGGAGGAGTGCGTCTCGGACTCGTCAGACGACGAGTCCGACACCACCATATGCCGGGAACTCTTTTGAGTCCCCGTGGCCTTCTTCTTCTTGGCCTTCTTCTCCGGCACCACATAAGGTGCCGGAACCAGCAGCTTCACTAGGAGAGCAGGGGCTGGGTCTTCGGGCAAGGGAGCCGGATAGTTAATCAGTCCGGACTTCGCCCGCCAATCCTGTCAAAGGTGAGGGAGTTTAGATCCCGCATAGAGTCAAACTATGAAGAAAACTTAACATCCTATAAAAGATGAAAATATTTTACCTCGCCAGCAGGACGCTGCGAGCTGAATCCGCGGTCTTCGGAGGCGGATGTGGGAGCCTCGGCGCCTTTGGTTAGCCCCCTCCAGACATCTTCGTACGTTGTGTCGAAGAGCCTGCTCAGAGTTCGGTGCTGCGCTGGGTGAACTCCCACAAATTGAAGTCCCGTTCTTGACACAGAAGGATCCGGCAGACGAGCATGACCTGGACTATGTTGACAAGCTTGAGCTACTTGTTCACCAGGGACTGGATGCATTTTTGCAGTCCGGTCACCTCTTCTTCGTCGCCCCATGACAGGCCCGTCTCCTTCCAGGACGTGAGCCATGTAGGGGGTCCGGATCAGAATTCAGGGGCTGCGGTCCACTTCGGATCGCGTGGCTCGGTGATGTAAAACCACCCTGACTGCCACCCCTTCAAGGTCTCCACGAAGGAGCCCTCGAGCCATAGGACGTTGGCTATTTTGCCCGCCATGGCACCTCCGCGCTCTGCCTGGTTGCCGCGCACCACCTTTGGCTTGACGTTGAAGGTCCTGAGCCAGAGGCCAAAATGGGGACGGACGCAGAGGAAAGCCTCGCACACGACGATAAACGCCGAGATGTTGAGGATGAAGTTCGGGGCCAGATCGTGGAAATCTAGGCCATAGTAGAACATGAGCCCGCGGACAAATGGGTGGAGAGGAAAACCCAGTACGCGGAGGAAGTGGGGAAGAAATACTACCCTCTCATGGGGCCTTGGGGTGGGGAGAAGCTGCCCCTCCTTAGGAAGCCGGTGCACGATGTCTTTGGACAGGTATCCGGCCTTCCTTAGCTTTTTGACATGGCCCTCCGTGACAGAGGAGACCATCCACTTGCCTCCTGCTCCGGACATTGTTGGAGAAGGTTGAGGTAGGAAGTGCGGGCTTGGGCGCTGGAGCTCGGGTGCGCAGAAGATGGATAGGCAGAGGAGGAAGAAGGCGTAGGTAAAAAGGTGGATCCTTATCCCCTTATATGGGCGGATGCGACTATGCGTCCCCACCAGCCTAGTAAAACTCGCTTGCCTCCCAAGCACCGTGATAAATGGCACAGTTGGGTTACCCACGTCCGTATTGATGAGAATCCCGTAAATGGGGGACACGATCTCTGCTTTGACAAGACGTGCTAAGGAAACCGCCTCACAAAACACGCTAAGGTGGAAAAGTGAAAACGATTCGAATAAAGGCTTGGCCGTAGTGTGATGTCACGCTGCGGAATACGTCAGCAGATTAGATTTGTGTTAATATTATTCTCTCTGTGGCAATACGTGGAAACTTATTTTGCAGAGCCGGACACTACTCTTGGTTTTTACAAACTTTTATGAAGAATTTGGAGGAGGAACCCGCCTTGCAATGCCGAAGACAATCTACGCGCCAGACTCGTCGTCATTGAAGCCTGGTTCAGGGGCTACTGAGGGAGTCCTGGATTAGGGGGTGTTCGGGTAGCCGGACTATACCTTCAGCCGGACTCCAGGACTATGCAGATACAAGATTGAAGACTTCGTCCCGTGTCCGGATGGGACTTTCCTTGGCGTGGAAGGCAAGCTTGGCGATGCAGATATTCAAGATCTCCTACCATTGTAACCGACTTTGTGTAACCCTAACCCTCTCCCATGTCTATATAAACTAGAGGGTTTTAGTCCGTAGGACAACTTTGTCATACAACAACCATACCATAGGCTAGCTTCTAGGGTTTAGCCTCCTTGATCTCATGGTCGATCTACTCTTGTACTACCCATATCATCAGTATTAATCAAGCAGGACGTAGAGTTTTACCTCCATCAAGAGGGCCCGAACCTGGGTAAAACATCGTGTTCCTTGCCTCCTGTTACCATCCGACCTAGACGCACAGTTCGGGACCCCCTACCCGAGATCCGCCGGTTTTGACACCGACACTTAGCTTTGGGTTCAATCTTGCGGTGTCCTTTCCCGGTGACAGTAAGGGCAGCAAGGCACGTATTGTATTGTTGCCATCGAGGATAACAAGATGGGGTTTTCTTCATATTGCATGAGTCTATCCCTCTACATCATGTCATCTTGCTTAAGGCGTTACTCTATTTTTAACTTAATACTCTAGATGCATGCTGGATAGCGGTCGATGAGTGGAGTAATAGTAGTAAATGCAGGCAGGAGTCGGTCTACTTGTCTCGGACGTGATGCCTATATACATGATCATACCCAGATATTCTCATAACTATGCTCAATTCTGTCAATTGCTCAACAGTAATTTGTTCACCCACCGTAGAATACTTATGCTCTTGAGAGAAGCCACTAGTGAAACCTATGGCCCCCGGGTCTATCTTTATCATGTTGATCTCCTACTACTTAGTTATTTCCTTTGCTATTTACTTTACCTTTATTTTACTTTGCATCTTTTATCATAAAAATACCAAAAATATTATCTTATCATATCTATCAGATCTCACTCTCGTAAGTGGCCCTATAGGGATTGACAACCCTATTTGCGTTGGTTGCGAGGATTTATTTGTTTTGTGCAGGTGCGAGGGACTCGCGCGTAGCCTCCTACTGGATTGATACCTTGGTTCTCAAAAACTGAGGGAAATACTTACGCTACTTTGCTGCATCATCCCTTCCACTTCGGGGAAAACCAATGCATTGCTCAAGAGGTAGCAGTACCTCCTAACATTTAGGGGTTGTGGCAGTGTCCCGGGGAGTTGAGCTCCGAGGTGTTGCCGTCACAATTTTATCGTTGCAGTTCTGGAATACCTGAGTCCGCCGACATAAAAAATCTCTTTTATGGAGTTGTTGGTGAGGTAACCTCGACGCCACCCAGTACTGGGGCGGGAGTTCAGGAGTATTGCCATAACTTGTATAACGGATGCTTTTCGAAGGTTGAGGTAAATGATTTCCGAAGGTTTCTTGGTTATGTGTTGAAGGATGGATACAGCTGGATGTAGGATTTGCTAGTTTTGGGTGAGATATTATGCTTCCCCTGTATCCCCAACACCTGATTGCATAACCAGAAAGTTTTGGGAGTTTATAAGTGGGAATTCAACTATCATGTAGGATATCCTTCGAACAGACACATGATACGATATGGGATCTATCATATGTTTGTTTCTGGTTTATGCTGCAAGCCAATCCTTTGTTTTGTTTTGAGTTGTGGTATTCGAGTTGCTTCAATGTCAAGTGTTGATTCCATACCTTTTCCTAAGCGGTGTTCTCATATTTCTATGTGAGTACTAATCCTTCATGATAATCGAGATTGTCATGTCAATCCTTTCCAACCGGTGCGCTTCTCTTCGAGATGATCCTATCATTTTTCTCATCCGCAAGATCAACTCAAAGTCTTATCAATATTATTTGTTTCATCTGTCCCAAGTTGCATTTGTTTTACCAGCCCTCCCACCCTTTTTCTTCGAGGACCCGGATTTCTTAATCAAGTATCCTTTTATTGATGGGAAGTCTCTCCATTCTTTTCCGTCAATGTTCTTATCCGGTGATTCTCATGAAGATACTAACAGAGCTTCAAGATCATCATTCTTCATTCTTTTTCTTCTCCGATGGATTCAATTCAAGCTTTGTCGATCATATACTTTCCTCGGTTCCAATGCTTTCTCATGTCGGTGCACCTCCTAATCATTCACTTCTCGCTATTCATTTGTTCCGGAGTGCTGAAGATATCTCGGAAGATTCGTGTTTCCACTCTGCATTCGTTCAAGCTCTTTTGAGGATGTTATCTCATTCAAGCCATTTAATTCAACCGGTGCAATCTCTCTTTTCAAGCAATCTTTTCAACGATGTTTCTTTTGAGTGGGCCCTAACCCACAGGTTTTTCCCAGGATCTTACCCGACTCTTCTATTTTCCCGGTGTTACTCTCAAATTCTTTTCCAAGTTTGACGTAAGAAGGAATTATCATCAGTCAAATGTCTTTCTCCAAGATCTTTCAAATTCTTTTCATCGTTGGCTCAACCTTTCTATTCGTCATCCCAGAGTATCTGAACTATTCATGGTGGTATTTATCGTCGTCATTCTCGGATTTGAAGACCGAAGAAGATTTTTCTCTCAATCTTGCTCCATTCCCTTCAAGATTCATGGTTTTAGCTTGTTGCCATCCTCTCATAATTGTTTTTGATTGTGAAAATTCTTTTCACCCACTAGGAGCTATTCAGGAGTCTTTTCAGTTTGATTCTCTAGAGCCCATCTTCTCAGCATTATTCATTCCAGCTTTCAGCTCTCATTCTCGAAATCATACCGGTGCATCATTCAAGTATTCTCTAATCATCTCGTGATCTCTTCGTTCTCATATATTTATATTCCCTCAAGTATCTTCATTCGTTCTCCAATTCTTCTCGGTGAATTGTGCCTTTGCTACTTTCATTTTTCAACTCTTACGGTGGTTCGTTCAAGATTTCTATTCCTTCATTATCATATCAATTTATTCATTGGTTAAATCCTACCGGTGGTTCGTTGAAGACCTTCTCAAGTTTGCGCTATATCTAACTTAATCCTTTCTACGAGAATAAGTAGTATGCAAAATATGTTGCTTATCATCAATTTGAATTGGTGAAGGATAGGCATAATGTAATTCTTATTCTTGTTTCATCCAAGTGATTAATTCCTTATTCCGGAGATTCATCAAAATTCTTGATTTCATTTGTTCATCTTTCTTTCCGGAGTCCCAAGGTATTTCAATTATTTCATCGCAAAGCTCCATCCAATCATTGCAAGGCTTCAATCTTATTCTTTTCATCCTTCACTTCTTTTGATCATTCTTTTATTACCGGAGTTCTTCATGGAGGTTCTACATGGTGGTTCATCAAGGATTTAATTCCTTCTCGAAGTGTTCATCGAGATTCTTTTCAGAGGAGCTCAAGTATTCTTCATCTTGCATTCCGAAGTGAAATTCCTTCTACCTTATCTTTTTCAGGTGGTGTTATGTCTTTCTTGACAAGTTCCCTCCATGTTTCATGATTCAAAAGTTGTCAGGAACAAGATATTTAAACCCAGCATTTTCTTCCTTGGAGCTATCTTGGTATAGATTTCACCTAAAGCCTTCCCTAAGGAATGTTGTTATTGTGGTGCTTATCAATGATTCAAGTTATCTCTCTATCATCTTGGTCGAAGAAGTTTTCATCTCTTCTTTGTTTCTGATCAATCATTGCTTCCGGTGGCAGAATTTCACCTCAGTTTTGAGATGTTTTCCATAAGCCCTCAACAAGCCTGTTCTTTTTGTTGTTGATTTCCCAACAACTCCGTTCAATCCTTATTTTTAAGGATGCTTTTCAAATTCAATTGTGGTAGAAGATGTCATTTTCCTCTCAATTCTTTCCTTTCCAACGATCCAACTTCTAATCTTTCGTTCCGGAGGCATTGTGATGTTGCTCACTTCACTCATCATCTCGGGTTGTGGGGACCATGTTCTTTTCGTGCTTATCCATTTAACCAGAGTGTCGTGCCCTCTTTTCAAGTTCTCTCATCTTATCAAGTTTTGCCTCCCTTCTCAACCGGAGTGCCGTCTGAAATCTTTCTTACACCTTGTGCCATTCTTTTAATAGTTCCGGAGGCAGTGTGTTGTTGATTTCATCAAGTATCCTCTCATCTTGTCAAGTTCTTGTTAATTCCTTCCATTTTCGGTCAGAGTGCTGCCCAAATTATATCATTCTTTTCCCTTCTCTATCTTGTTTTAACCGGAGTGTTGTGTCTATCGTTCCTCTTCTAACCGGAGTCTCATCCAAGTGCTTTCGTTTTGCCAAGTTTATATTCTTTACCTTCCTTTTCCAACCGGAGTGTTGTCGTAATTGATCCTTATCATTCCTTGTACATCTCGTTTCTACCGGAGTGCTTGCATGTATTTCTTGTCCATTGCAACCCTTTTCTTATGTCTTTCAACCTACAAGGGTCTAGTAAATGTTCCTTGTTCCTTTTTTCTAACAGAGTGTTTTCAACTTCGTTCATCTTCGTTGCATTCTTTCTTTCAATTTGTTCAACCTCGCAAGGTTCTTTGGTTTCACTTATTTGTCAAAGAAGCAACTTAGTTTTACCTCTTCTCTTCCTCTTCCATTTCTCTCCGGTGCCATCCTAGATCTCGGGATGAGATCCTCTTGTGGTGGTGGAGTGTTGTGACGCCCCAAGACCGGCGCTCCAGATGCCTTCCATGGCTTCCGAGGATCGGCATGTGATTTGTTTTGCTTGTTGCATTCATCTTTGCATATTTTGCATTGCATCATGTCATCATGTATCATATCATTAATTCTTTTGCAATTCAACTAAATAAATCATATGGATCTTCGGTCCATTTAAATTGAGGGAATTCACATGGTGTTTTCTCTTTATAACATATCTTCCCGATATTAGGGAGCTATATTAAATATTCCATTAGTGGGGATTTAACCATGACACACCTGCAATTTTCCCTATGCCTTTTCTACTTCTAGTGGGACGTCAAAGCCTTGCCCAATAATTCTTTTCCCTTTTACCGGGGTTCGTCCAAAAATCCGAACATTTTTGGACACTTCTAAAACCAAGTCCTAGTTCAAACCCATTTGAATTAAATTTAAATAAGTTTGAATACATCTTTCAATCATGCCTCTCCTATTTTTCGTGGACCGTGCACATTTTTGTGAGTCCGGGAAATTTATCCCCGTGCCCAAACTCTTTCTCTACCCCTTTTATTTTCTTCCCTTTTCTTTCTTTTTTCTGCTGTTTTGAAAAGAGTAATATAGAGGGAGAGCAGAGCCCAGATGGACACTTGGGCCTCCTAGCTAGGCCGGCCCTTTAGGCCCAGACGCCCCCACCTAATCCTAACCCTAGCCAGCCTCTCGATTCACCCTCTCCCTCGACTCCTCTAGCGCCGCCAGAGGCATGCACGCATCCGCATCCCCTCTGCCTCGACCCGACCTCTCACCCTCTCCCTCGCTCCTTCTCCTTCCCATTCCCGAGCGCCCTTCCACCTCGCGACCTGCCGCCCCGACGAACAGCGCCGCTGGCGACCACCCAGGCCGGAGCTCCCGCCGTTGCTCTATGGATGGCCCCGACTTCCTCGGCCCGCGCTCATCTCTTGGCGCCCGAGCACCTCATCCCCACCATCTGCCTCCCGCACCCGCAAGACCTCGTCGCTGCCCCGCGCCGGCGTGCGCCATAGGAGCATCACCGGACCTCGACCTCGCCGGAGAAAAGTGCCTCCCCATGCCAGCGCGACCCCGTGCGCCGTCGTCGAACCTCGCCGTCCTTCTGCACATCGTCACCGGCCCCGCTTCACCTCGTCCCTGAAGCCGGCAAGCCCGCCGCCGTGCGCGACCACGCCGGCCTCTCCTTCCTCCACCCGACTTCAGCCATGGACTGCCGCTACTCTGCTGCGCGCGTCCCGCCTCCCTCGTCGTGCCCGCTCCTTCACTGCTACCCGGCGTCGTCGCCTTCCTGCCGCCATGGACGGCCCCTCCTTCGCTGCCGACCATGTTCTGCCTATTGTTGTGCCGTGCTGCCGCGTGCCAGGGCCCCGTGACCTCAAGCTCCTGCGCCAGCCTCGCCTTACTGCACCACTTTGCCTCGTTCAACTCCAAGCCATCACCTTGCATCGCGGTCTTCATCTGCCAAGGACGCCAAGACCCTTTCGTGGATGCGTCAAGTACCCCTGCTGCCTCTACGGTATCGCCAACAACGCGTTCCGCGACGACCGGTGTTTTCGAAGGCTGCCAAGGACAGTTTTGTCAACCGCCCGAATGATTACCACACCGGAACGTCAAGTACATGAATACACCGAACGACCGGTGTTTTCGAAGGCTGCCAAGTACAGTTTTGTCAAACGCCCGAATGACTACCATACCGGAACGTCAAGTACATGGATACACCGAGTTTCTCTCCGAATGTGTGTATGACTACCGTAGCGTCAAAGACTTTGAATGCCCGAACGAGTGCTGACTGAAACGCCTAAGTACCACTACTTCCACGACGTCCGTCGATCGCCAAGTACCCCTTCGGATATGCAAGTCCCTCGAAGGTTCACCGATGCCAAGTACCACACGGAAACTCCATGTACCCCTATGCGCGAAGACGCCAAAACCGTTTCAGAATTCACCAAGTACCGCTACCGATGGGTCGAACATCTACGAAACGTGAACCGCTACCATCGCAAGAATCGAGACCGACAAGTCTGAAGATGCAAATACCACTCCGAACCATGTACGACTATCGTCGTGAGAACAACTACTTCCCGTCAAACTCGTTTCGCCCCAAAAACACACGCTTCAAAGGTATAACATTGAGACCACCATCGTGGACGAATGTTGTGTGATACGAGATGAACCCCGTGTTTGCACCGTGCCCATTTGTTTCGTGCACGACCCTCGGTTGCCATGCCACCGACACATGGGACACCCGGTAACTGGGATCACCCCACCATCTCTTGCGTGTTTCACGCATCCGCACATTTCTCTTTTGCATCGGTATCTCAATCGAGTTATCGGAACCGGAACGTTGCCGTGGCACCGTTTTCGTTATTGTCGCCATGGCAGCCCTTTTGTTTCCGCCACGATGATAAATGCTTCATAATATGTTCATATCAACATTTTCACAAAATTGCATAAAACTTGCATATGTCATTCGCATCATGATAATAACATTTAAACTGTTAAAAATTGTTGTTCCATTAAATTGCTAATGCACCTGAGGTTTTATCGGAATCGTTGTTTGTTGTTCCGGCCTCATTTAAACTTGCCTAGATAGGTAGTTTTGTTGTGCTTCACCCCTTGCCATGCTAACCAACATTTAATTTTGTTCCACTTAACTTTTAGCTTTGCTTGTGCACTTTGCCATGCCATGCCTCATTAAAACGGACATCCATCATACTTGGTTGTGCATCATGCCATGCTGATATGATGGTTGTTTACTATGTTGCTTGCTTCTTTCTGGGTTGCTTCTCTCGTTAGCTTCGGTTTCGTTCCGGAGATGTGAGGATCTGTTCGACTACGCCCGCTTGTCTCCTTCATGGACTCGTTCTTCTTTCTTGTGGGATCTCAGGCAAGATGACAATACCCTCAAAATCACTTCTATCTTTGCTTGCTAGTAGTTGATCTATTGCTATGCCGCGCTACCTACCACTTGCTATATCATGCCTCCCATATTGCCATGTCAAGCCTCTAACCCACCTTTCCTAGCAAACTGTTGTTTGGCTATGTTACCGCTTTGCTCAACCCCTTTTATAGCGTTGCTAGTTGCAGGTGAAGTTGAAGTTTGTTCCATGTTGGAACATGGATATTGTTGGGATATTACTATATATATATATTGTTTCTTTAATGCATCTATATACTTGGTAAAGGGTGGAAGGCTCGGCCTTATGCCTGGTGTTTTGTTCCACTCTTGCCGCCCTAGTTTTCGTCATACCGATGTTATGTTCCTTGATTTTGCGTTCCTTACGCGGTTGGGTGTTATGGGAACCCCTTGACAGTTCGCTTTGAATAAAACTCCTCCAGCAATGCCCAACCTTGGTTTTACCATGTGACGCCCCAAGACCGATGCTCGAGAAGACTTACATAGGTTCCAGGTTTCTCCGTGTGTTTCATTCTTGCTTACTCCTTTTATTTTGCATTGCATCATGTCATCATGTCATATATCTTTTGCATCTCACTTAAATAAATTGCATAGACCGTTGATCTATTTAAATCGAGGGAACTCACTTGGTGGTTTCTCTTTATAACCTATCCTCCCGATAGTAGGGAGCTATATTCAATATTTCTTTAATTTGATATTCACCATAACACACGTGCAAAAATAATCGTCATGCCTATTTCCACTTCGAGTTTGACCTTCAAATCTTGTCCACAATTCTGTATCTCTTTTATTGAGGTTCCTCCAAAAACCGAACATTTTTGGACCTTCCAAACCTCCACTTCCTATTCACCCATTTGAATTTAATTCAAATGTGTTTGAATCTAAACCTTGCATCCATGCCCACTCCTATTTTCTTGGATTAGACTCATTTTCATGAGTTTGAGAATATATTCTTTCTCCTACCATCTTTTTTCTCTCTTTTCTTTCTTTCTTTCTTTCTTGTTTTTTTCTTCTCTGTTTTTTGTTCTAGAGTGAGAGAGAGAGCCCAACCTAGATCTCAGGCAGGCCCATCTGCGCCTAGGCGCAGCCCCCCTCTCTTTTGGGCCAACCTCCAAGGCCCGACCGAGCCCCCGGTAACCCTAGGCCCAAGCGAGACCCCATCCCGATCGACCCCCTCCTCCCCTCCGTTTCCTCCTCGCGTCGTCAGCTCAGGGAGATGCTCCCTCGATCCGATCTCTCTCCCTCCTACCCGTTTCCTTCGATCTCGACCTCTCTCTCGATCTCCCTCCAGCGCAGCCTCGTGCCCGATCCCTCCTCCCTCGATGCGCCGCTAGAGAGGAAGAGAGAGACCAGCGCCGCGCCCTCATGCTCGCTCCCACCTCGCCATCCCGCCGCTGCGTCCGGTCGCCGCCGGCAACCAAGACCCGCGCCGCTCCTGCCTCGGCCTCCTCCTGCCGCAACGAAGCAGGTCCCCGCGCCCCATGACTTCGTCTTCGCCTCTCACCATCGCTCGACCTCGACCCCGCCAGTTACGCTCTTCGCAGGGACACGGCCTTGCGGACTGGTCACCGGAGCAGTCCCGCCGGAGCAGTTCTTCTCCCGCGCGCTTTTCCTCTCGTTACTCCTCGTCGCCACCAAGTACCTCGCTGCCGGTAGCAGCAGCAACTACTGCACCTTCTCGACACGCCCCTGGCCCTGCTTCTCCTCCGCACGCCATGGCCTTGGCCCCTCTGCTCCGCCCGTCGCCGCTGCTGCCCTCCTTTGCTTCGCCTTCTCGCCAGAGATCCCATCGCTGCGTCTTCTCCACCTCCTGCCTGAGTCCCTGCAACAGCCCCGGTAGCCGCCGTCCCCTGCCGGTGGTCCCCACTGTCCTGGTGCACCTCCGCATGCTGCTGCCGTTAACGCCAAGTCGGACGACTAACGAACAGGGAGTAGCGCCAAGTTCGATCGTTGCAGATTTCGTCAATGCACCCCCTGTTTTTTCGCCAAACACTGCATCGCAAGCGCCAAGTACCACGACGGTGCTCCAAGAGTTTGGGTTCGACAAGTTCGATGACGCCATTGTACAACCACGTTACCGAGACCGGCAAGACCGATGGAACGAAACCGCCAAGTACCTCTATGAACGGATGCATCAAGGCCACCTCGGAGATCGCCAAGTACATCACCGACAAGACCACACGGATGCTCGAACGAGTACCGAACGAAACTCCAAGTAACACTATCACCGAGTACGACTACTTCCACGATGATACGAGAACAACTACCGTCGACCCTCGAAGCCTCCATGGACGTCAAGTCCCTCGTCGTGATCCCGAACATCTACGGGAAATTGTGCAACTAAGAACGTGAACGACTACTGCCGCCAAGATCACGAGTACCTCTACCGTCGCCATGTAGCCCTACTTCCACTACGAACTTCCCGAGAACGTTTTCTTCCTCTACTTGGCACCGAATGAGAACCGTCCCATTTGCACACTTCGAAGGTATAACCCCGAGACGACGTTCGTGAACGAATGCTTGCGATGTTTGAGATGCACCCGTTGTTTTGCACCGTGTCCAAATTGTCACTCATTTCCTTGTCGCCAACTCGTGGGACACCCGGAATCCGGGATCACCCCACCATCTTTTGCATGCTCCCGTCATTTTCCTTTTGCACCGGTATTTCCATGAGCTACCGGAACATTGTTGTGGCACTGTTTCGTTATCGTTGCCGTGGCACCCCTTTCTTTCCACTACGGTGACAAATGCTTCATAATGCTCTTGTCAACTTTTAATAAAAATTGCATAAACTTGCACATGTCATCCGCATCATGATAACAACTATTAAAATGCTTAAATTGTTGTTTGCATTTAAATTACTAATGCATATGGGGGTTTACCGGGTTTGTTGTTTGTTATATCCGGCCCCATTTAAATTGTTTAGATGGTATAGTTTTGTTATGCTTCACCATCTTGCCATGTTAATCAACATTTAATATTGTTGGGTACATAAACGAGATCGAACTAAATAATGGATTGTGGTGTTTTGTCAATATGCATCCCGATGCATATTGAGCTCCACTTAATTTGTAGTTTTTGCTTGTGCATTTTTGCCATGTCATGCATATTTAAATCGGACATGCATCATATTTGGTTGTGCTTCATGCCATGTTTATGTGTTGGTTGTTTACTATGGCGTTTGCTTCTTTCCGGTGTTGCTTCTTCGCGTTAGTTCCGATAACGTCGCGTTTGTGAGGATCCGTTCGACTACGTCCGTTTGTCTTCTTCATGGACTCTTTCTTCTTCCTTGCGAGATTTCAGGCAAGATGACCATACCCTCAAAATCACTTCTATCTTTGCTTGCTAGATGCTCGCTCTTTTGCTATGCCTATGCTGTGATAACTACCACTTGCTTATCATGCCTCCCATAATGTTAAACCAAGCCTCTAACCCACCTTGTCCTAGCAAACCATTGTGTGGCTATGTTACCGCTTTGCTCAGCCCCTCTTATAGCGTTGTTAGTTGCAGGTGAAGATTGGAGTTTGTTCCTTGTCGGAACATGTATATTTTGTTGGGATATCACAATATCTCTTATTTAATTAATGCATCAATACACTTGGTAAAGGGTGGAAGGCTCGGCCTTATGCCTGGTGTTTTGTTCCACTCTTGCCGCCCTAGTTTCCGTCATATCGGTGTTATGTTCCTGGATTTTGCATTCCTTACGCGGTTGGGTTATAATGGGAACCCCTTGACAGTTCGCCTTGAATAAAAATACTCCAGCAATGCCCAACATTAGTTTTACCATTCGCCACATAGCCTTTTCTTTCCCTTGGGTTCTGCAGACTCAAGGGTCATCTTTATTTTAACCCCCCCGGGCAAGTGCTCCTCTGAGTGTTGGTCCAAACTAGAGCCCCTTGCAGCGCCACCTCGGGGAAACTCGAGGGCTGGTTTTAGTTATACGGATTGCTTATCCGAGTGTGCCCTGAGAACGAGATATGTGCAGCTCCTATCGGGATTTGTCAGCACATTCGGGCGGTGTTGCTGGACTTGTTTTACCCTTGTCGAGGATGTCTTGTAACCCAGATGCCGAGCCTGATCGGATTGTCTTGGGAGAAGGAACATCCTTCGTTGACCGTGAGAGCTTGTGATGGGCTAAGTTGGGACACCCCTGAAGGGATTTGAACTTTCGAAAGCTGTGCCCGTGGTTATGGGCAGATGGGAATTTGTTAATGTCTGGTTGTAGAAAACCTGAAGTTGATCTTAATTAAAATGCATCAACCGTGTGTGTAACCATGATGGTCTCTTCTCGGCGGAGTCCGGGAAGTGAACACGGTGTTGGAGTTATGCTTGACGTAGGTTGTTCTAGGATCACTTCTTGATCATAGTTTTTATCGACCGTGCCTTGCCTTCTCTTCTTGCTCTCATTTACGTATGTTTAGCCACCATATATGCTAGTTGCTTGCTGCAGCTCCACCTCATACCTTTACCTTCCTATAAGCTTAAATAGTCTTGATTGTGAGGGATTGTTGAGTCCCCGTGACTCACAGATACTTCAAAAACCAGCTTGCAGGTGCCGTTGAACCGTGCAGATGATGCAACCAAGCTCAAGGAGGAGCTCAATGAAGATCTTGTCCTTTTTGTTGTTTCGTTCTAGTTGATCAGTAGTGGAGCCCAGTTGGGGTCGATCGGGGATCTGTGGCATTTGGGGTAGTCTTCTTTTATTTTGGTTCCGTAGTCGGACCTTGAGTGTATTTGGATGAATGTAATGCTTTATTCATGTATTGTGTGAAGTGGCGATTGTAAGCCAACTATGTACCTCTTTCCCTTATGTATTACATGGGTTGTGTAGATTACCTCACTTGCGACATTGCTTTCAATGCGGTTATGCCTCTAAGTCGTGCTTTGACACATGGGAGATATAGCCGCATCGAGGGCGTTACAAGTTGGTAATCAGAGCCTTCCCCGACCTTAGGAGCCCCCTGCTTGATCGAATCATTGGCGTTGTTGAGTCTAGAAAAATGTTTTGAGTCATTTAGGAATTATATATCGGAGAGTTTAGGAATTTTTTTTTACTCCCCAGTCCCTTCATCGCTCTGGTAAGGCATCCTGACGTCGAGTTTTGACTCTTCTCTTCTCAAATTTCACTAATTTTCTTTTAGGATCACGCGGGTATCTTGGAATCATTCTGATGGTTTTGTGACGAGAACATTGTTCTTGGTGCCTCCTGACATTTAGGGGTTGTGGCAGTGTCCCGGGAAGTTGAGCTCCGAGGTGTTGTCGTCACAATTTTATCGTTGCAGTTCTGGAATACCTGAGTTTAGTTTCGCCGACATCGAAAATCTCTTTTATGCAGTTGTTGGTGAGATAACCTCGACGCCACCCAGTACTGGGGCGGGAGTTCAGGAGTATTGCCATAACTCATATAACAGATGCTTTTCAAAGGTCGAGGTAAACGATTTTCGAAGGTTTCTTGGTTATGTGTTGAAGGATGGATACAGCTGGATGTAGGATTTGTTAGTTTGGGTGAGATATTATGCTTCCCCTGTATCCCCAACACCTGATTGCATAACCGGAAAGTTTCGGGAGTTTATAAGTGGGAATTCAAGTAGCTCTTAGGATATCTTTCCGTCAGATGTATGATATGAAATTGGGGTTCGACGTCTAGTGGTCCGCCTATCCACAGTTGGTTTTACAGTGGTCTCGTTGTGTCTTAAAGAGTCCTTAGCTATGCTGACTCGGGGACGCTTCGTATGTCATGTGCACTGCCTTGTACATGATGGTGTTGTACGATCGAGCCCGTGTAGGCCCCACCACGAAAACGTTGGACGAAATCTCTATCATATGTTTGTTCTGGCTTATTCTGCAAGCCAATCCTTCGTTTTGCTTTTGAGTTGTGGTATTCGAGTTGCTTTGAAGTCAAATGTTGATTCCATACCTTCCCCAAATGGTTTCCTCATACTCCGATGTGAATACTAATCCTTCTTGATCATCGAGGTTGTCATGTTAATTCTTTTTCAACCGGCGTGTTCCTCTTCAAGTGGATCCGTTCATTTTTCAACATCCGCAAGATCAACTCAAGTCTTCTCAATGTTGTTTGTTTCATCCGTCCCAAGTTGCCTTTGTTTTTCCCGCCCTCCCTCCCTTGTTTTCTCCGAGGACTCAGAATTTTTACTCAACTATCCTTTTATTGATGGGAAGTCTCTCCATTCCTTTTCCGTCAATGTTATTACCCGGTGATGCTCATGAAGATTCTAACGGAGCCTCAAGTTTATCATTCTTTGTTCTTTTATCTTCTCCGGTGGATTCAATTCAAGCTTTTGGTGTTTGATCATATTCTTTTCCTTATTTCAAATACCTTCTCTTGCCAGTGCACCTCATATTCAGTCATTTCTCGCTATTCAATTGTTCCAGAGTGCTCAAGATATCCCGAAGATTCGTGCTTACACTCTGCTTTCGTTCAAGCTCTTTCGAGGATGTTCCCTCATTCAAGTCATTTAATTCAACCGGTGCTTTCTCTCTTTTGAATCGTTCTACAATGTTTGTTTTGAGTGGGCCCTAACCCATAGGTTTTTTTCCCAGGATCTTACCCGACTCTTCTTATTTTTTGCGGAGCTTCTCAAATTCTTTTCTAAAGTTTGACGTAAGAATGATTTATCATCAGTCAAATGTCTTTCTCCAAGATCTTTCAAATTCTTTTCACCATTGGCTCAACCTTTCCATTATTCATTCCGGAGTGTGTCAACAATTCATGGTGGTGTTTCTCATCGTAATTCTCAGATTTTGAAGACCGAAGAAGAATTTTTCTCTCAATCTTGCTCCATTCTCTTCAGGATTCGTGGTTCTAGCTTGATGCCATCCTCTCATAATTGTTTTCGATTGTGAGAATTCTTTTCACCCATCCGAAGCAATTCAAGAGTCTTTTCAGTTTGATTATCCAGAGTCCATCGATTCAGGTTTATTCATTCTCAGCTTTCAGCTCTCGTTCTCAAAATCTTACCGGTGCATCATTCAATACTCTCTAGTCAGTTCGTGATCTATTCGTTTCACTTGTATCTAAACTCTCTCGTGTATTTTTGTTCTTTTGCTATTTCTTCCTGGTGTTTCTTTGTCTTTACTTCGTTCATTTCCAATCCTACCGGTGGTTCGTTGAAGACCTTCCCAAGTTGACGCTATATCTATCTTAATCCTTTCTACGAGAATAAGTAGTATGCCAAATCCATTGTTTGTCATCAATTTAATTGGTGAAGGATATGCATAACATAATTCTTACTCTTGTTTCACCCAAGTGTTTAACTCCGTATTCCGGAGGCTCATCAAATTCTCAGTTTCATTTGTTCCATCTTTTCTTTTCCCGGAGTTCCAAGCTCTCTCAATTATATCGTCGCGAAGATCCATCTAAATCATTGCAAGGATTCACCTTGTGTTTTCAACTTATATTTCCTTTCGTGTGTTCATCCTTCTGTTACCGGAGTTCTTCATGAAGGCGCTACATGTTGTTTCATCAAGGAATTATTCCTTCTCGAAGTGTTCATCGAGATTCTTTTCAAAGGAGCTCAAGCATTCTTCATCTCGCATTCCGGAGTGCAATTCTTTCTTTCGTATCATTGGAGGTGGTATTATGTCATTCTTGATAATTTGAGTCCATGTTTCATGATTCACATGTTGTTAAGAATGAGGTATTTTAAATCCATCAACCTCTTCGTTGGAGCTATCTTGGGTTATATTTCACCTAAAGCTTCCGTAAGGACTGTTGCTATTTATGATGCTTATAAATGACCCAAGTTTCTTCATTTATCCTCCCGGTAAGATAAGCTTCTCATCTCCTTGTTGATATCAATCCAATCTATCGTTTCCGTTAGTGGCAGAATTTCACCTCATAGTTTTGAGATGTTTTCCATAAGCCCACAACAAGCTTATCCTTTTCGTTGTTGTTAATCCAACAACTCCGTTCGACCCTTCTCCTAAATATGCTTTTTCAAGCTCAATTGAGGTAGAAGATGTTGTTTTCTCATCCGTTCTTTTGATTCCATTATTTTATCGCTTCCGGAGGCATTGTGGTGTTGCTCTCCTCACTCTTCATCTCGGATTGTCAGGACCATGTTCTTTTCGTGCTCATCCTTTTAACCGGAGTGTCATGTCTTCTTTTCAAGTATCCTCTCATCCTGTCAAGATCATGTTCAATTCCTTCCATTTCCAACCGGAGTATTGTCATAATTGATCTTTATCATTCCTTGTGCTTCTCGTTTCAACCGGAGTGCTTCCATGTAATTCTTGTTCATTGCAACCTTTTTCTTATGTCTTCAACCTACAAGGTTCTAGTAATGTTCCTTGTTCCTCTTGTCTAACGGAGTGTTTTAAACTTTGTTCATCTTCGTTGTATTCTTTCTTTCAATATCTTCAACCTCGCAAGGTTCTTTGGTTTCACTCGTTTGTCAAAGAAGCAACTTAGCTTTACCTCTTCTCTTTCCCTTCCGTTTTCCCTCCGGTGCCATTCTAGATCTCGGGACGAGATCCTCTCGTAGTGGTGGAGTGTTGTGACGCCCCAAGACCGATGCTCGAGAAGACTTACATAGGTTCCGGGTTTCTCCGTGTGTTTCATTCTTGCTTGCTCCTTTTATTTTGCATTGCGTCATGTCATCATGTCATAGATCTTTTGCATCTCACTTAAATAAATTGCATAGACCGTTGATCTATTTAAATCGAGGGAACTCACTTGGTGGTTTCTCTTTATAACCTATCCTCCCGATAGTAGGGAGCTATATTCAATATTTCTTTAATTTGATATTCACCATAACACACGTGCAAAAATAATCGTCATGCCTATTTCCACTTCGAGTTTGACCTTCAAATCTTGTCCACAATTCTGTATCTCTTTTATCGAGGTTCCTCCAAAAACCGAACATTTTTGGACCTTCCAAACATCCACTTCCTATTCACCCATTTGAATTTAATTCAAATGTGTTTGAAATTAAACCTTGCATCCATGCCCACTCCTATTTTCTTGGATTAGACTCATTTTTATGAGTTTGAGAATATATTCTTTCTCCTACCATCTTTTTTTCTCTCTTTTCGTTCTTTCTTTCTTGTTTTTTTCTTCTCTGTTTTTTTGTTCTAGAGTGAGGGAGAGAGCCCAACCTAGATCTCAGGCAGGCCCATCTGCGCCTAGGCGCAACCCCCCTCTCTTTCGGGCCAGCCTCCAAGGCCCAACCGCGCCCCCGGTAACCCTAGGCCCGAGCGAGACCCCATCCCGATCGACCCCCTCCCCCCCTTCGTTTCCTCCTCGCGCCGTCAGCTCAGGGAGATGCTCCCTCGATCCGATCTCTCTCCCTCCTACCCGTTTCCTTCGATCCCGACCTCTCTCTCGATCTCCCTCCAACGCAGCCTCGTGCCCGATCCCTCCTCCCTCGATGTGCCGCTAGAGAGGAAGAGAGAGACCAGCGCCGCACCCTCATGTTGCTCCCACCTCGCCATCCCGCCGCTGCGTCCGGTCGCCGCTGGCAACCATGACCCGCGCCGCTCCTGCCTCGGCCTCCTCCTACCGCAACGGAGCAGGTCCCCGTGCCCCACGACTTCGTCTTCGCCTCTCACCGTCGCTCGACCTCGACCCCGCCAGTTACGCTCTTCGCAGGGACACGACCTTGCGGACTGGTCACGGGAGCAGTCCCGCCGGAGCAATTCTTCTCCCCCGCGCTTCTCCTCTCGTTTCTCCTTGTCGCCACCAAGTACCTCGCTGCCGGTAGCAGCAGCAGCTACTGCACCATCTCGACACGCCCCTGGCCCTGCTTCTCCTACGCACGCCATGGCCTTGGCCCCTCTGCTCCGCCTGTCGACGCTGCTGCCCTCCTCTGCTTCGCCTTCTCGCCAGAGATCGCATCGCTGCGTCTTCTCCACCTCCTGCCCGAGTCCCTGCAACAGCCCCGGTAGCCGCCGTCTCCTGCCGGTGGTCCCCGCTATCCTGGTGCACCTCCGCATGCTGCTGCCGTTGACGCCAAGTCGGACGACTAACGAACAGGGTGCAGCGCCAAGTTCGATCGTTGCAGATTTCGTCAATGCACCCCCCTGTTTTTTCGCCAAACACCGCATCGCAAGCGCCAAGTACCACGACGGTCCTCCAAGAGTTTGGGTTTGACAAGTTCGATGACGCCATTATACAACCACGTTACCGAGACTGGCAAGACCAATGGAACGAAACCGCCAAGTACCTCTATGAACGGATGCGTCAAGGCCGCCTCGGAGATCGCCAAGTACATCACCGACAAGACCACACGGATGCTCGAACGAGTACCGAACGAAACGCCAAGTAACACTATCACCGAGTATGACTACTTCCAGGATGATACGAGAACAACTACCGTCGACCCTCGAAGCCTCCGTGGACGTCAAGTCCCTCGCCGTGATCCCGAACATCTATGGGAAATTGTGCAACTAAGAACATGAACGACTACCGCCACCAAGATCACGAGTACCTCTACCATCGCCATGTACCCCTACTTCCACTACGAATGTCCCGAGAACGTCTACTTCCTCTACTTGGCACCGAACGAGAACCGTCCCGTTTGCACACTTCGAAGGTATAACCCCGAGACGACGTCCGTGAACGAATGCTTGCGATATTTGAGATGCACCCGTTGTTTTGCACCGTGTCCAAATTGTCACTCATTTCCTTGTCGCCAACTCGTGGGACACCCGAAATCCGGGATCACCCCACCATCTTTTGCATGCTCCCGTCATTTCCTTTTGCACCGGTATTTCCATGAGCTACCGGAACGTTGCCGTTGCACCCCTTTCATTCCACTACAGTGACTAATGCTTCATAATGCTCTTGTCAACTTTTAATAAAAATTGCATAAACTTGCACATGTCATCCGCATCATGATAACAACTATTAAAATGCTTAAATTGTTGTTTGCATTTAAATTACTAATGCATATGGGGGTTTACCGGGTTTGTTGTTTGTTATATACGGCCCCATTTAAATTGTTTAGATGGTATAGTTTGTTATGCTTCACCATCTTGCCATGTTAATCAACATTTAATATTGTTGGGTACATAAACGAGATCGAACTAAATAATGGATTGTGGTGTTTTGTCAATATGCATCCCGATGCATATTGAGCTCCACTTAATTTGTAGTTTTTGCTTGTGCATTTTTGCCATGTCATGCATATTTAAACCGGACATGCATCATATTTGGTTGTGCTTCATGCCATGTTTATGTGTTGGTTGTTTACTATGTTGTATGCTTCTTTCCGGTGTTGCTTCTTCGCGTTAGTTCCGATAACATCGCGTTTGTGAGGATTCGTTCGACTACGTCCGTTTGTCTTCTTCATGGACTCGTTCTTCTTCCTTGCGAGATTTCAGGCAAGATGACCATACCCTCGAAATCACTTCTATCTTTGCTTGCTAGATGCTCGCTCTTTTGCTATGCCTATGCTGCGATAACTACCACTTGCTTATCATGCCTCCCATAATGTTAAACCAAGCCTCTAACCCACCTTGTCCTAGCAAACCGTTGTGTGGCTATGTTACCGCTTTGCTCAGCCCCTCTTATAGCGTTGTTAGTTGGAGGTGAAGATTGGAGTTTGTTCCTTGTTGGATCATGGATATTTTGTTGGGATATCACAATATCTCTCATTTAATTAATGCATCTATACACTTGGTAAAGGGTGGAAGGCTCGGCGTTATGCCTGGTGTTTTGTTCCACTCTTGCCGCCCTAGTTTCCGTCATATCGGTGTTATGTTCCTGGATTTTGCGTTCCTTACGCGGTTGGGTTATAATGGGAACCCCTTGACAGTTCGCCTTGAATAAAACTCCTCCAGCAATGCCCAACATTGGTTTTACCATTCGCCACCTAGCCTTTTCTTTCCCTTGGGTTCTGCAGACTCAAGGGTTATCTTTATTTTACCCCCCGGGCCAGTGCTCCTCTGAGTGTTGGTCCAAACTAGATCCCCTTGCAGCGCCACCTCGGGGAAACTCGAGGGCTGGTTTTAGTTGTACGGATTGCTTATCCGAGTGTGCCCTGAGAACGAGATATGTGCAGCTCCTATCGGGATTTGTCGGCACATTCGGGCGGTGTTGCTGGACTTGTTTTACCATTGTCGAGGATGTCTTGTAACCTGGATGCCGAGCCTGATTGGATTGTCTTGGGAGAAGGAATATCCTCCGTTGACCGTGAGAGCTTGTGATGGGCTAAGTTGGGACACCCCTGCAGGGATTTGAACTTTCGAAAGCCGTGCCCGCGGTTATGGGCAGATGGGAATTTGTTAATGTCTGGTTGTAGAAAACCTGAAGTTGATCTTAATTAAAATGCATCAACCGCGTGTGTAACCGTGATGGTCTCTTCTCGGCAGAGTCCGGGAAGTGAACACGGTGTTGGAGTTATGCTTGACGTAGGTTATTCTAGGATCACTTCTTGATCATAGTTTTTATCGACCGTGCCTTGCCTTCTCTTCTCGCTCTCATTTGCGTATGTTTAGCCACCATATATGCTAGTTGCTTGCTGCAGCTCCACCTCATACCTTTACCTTCCTATAAGCTTAAATAGTCTTGATCGCGAGGGTGTGAGATTGTTGAGTCCCCGTGACTCACAGATACTTCAAAAACCTGCTTGCAGGTGCCGTTGAACCGTGCAGATGACGCAACCAAGCTCAAGGAGGAGCTCGATGAAGATCTTGTCCTTTGTGTTGTTTCATTCTAGTTGATCAGTAGTGGAGCCCAGTTGGGGTCGATCGGGGATCCGCGTAGCATTTGGGGTAGTCTTCTTTTATTTTGGTTCCGTAGTCGGACCTTGAGTGTATTTGGATGAATGTAATGCTTTATTCATGTATTGTGTGAAGTGGCGATTGTAAGCCAACTATGTACCTCTTTCCCTTATGTATTACATGGGTTCTGTGAAGATTACCTCACTTGCGACATTGCTTTCAATGCGGTTATGCCTCCAAGTCGTGCTTCGACACATGGGAGATATAGCCGCATCGAGGGCATTACATACCATTTGCCACCTAACCCTTTTCCCTCGGGCTTGTGCGTGAGTAGCTTTCAGGATCACTTCTAGTTCATGACCGTTGCAATGATTCTCTTCTCGCTCTTATTTGCATATGTTAGTCATCATATATGCTAGTGCTTGTTGCAGCCCTTTCCTACCCATAAGCTTAAATAGTCTTGATCTCGCGTCTGTGAGATTGCTGAGTCCTCGTGGCTCACAGATACTTCCAAACAGTTGCAGGTGCCGATGATACCAGTGCAGATGACCCAACCCAGCCCAAGTGGGAGCTTGATGAAGCTCGTGTTCGTTGTGTTGTTCCGTTTCCATTTGATCAGTAGTGGAGCCCAGGGTTGTCTTCTTTTATTTTGGTTCCATAGTCGGACCTTGATTGTATTCTGGATGATGTATGTTTAACTTGTATTTGTGTGAAGTGGCAATTGTAAGCCAACTCTTTATCCCTTTCTTATTCAGTACATGGGATTGTGTGAAGATTACCCCTCTTGCGACAAACCTACCATGCGGCTATGCCTCTAAGTCGTGCCCCGACACATGGGAGATATAGCCGCATCGTGGGTGTTACATAGTGTCATGGTTCTAAGATTGACAGTAGAATAGGGGGGTAGGAATGTAGAGGCAAGATCCTAGCTATGGAGGAGTTGTACGCACGAGTTTTACGAGTTCAGGCCATTCTCAGAGGAAGTAACAACCCTACATCTCGGATCCCGGAGGCGGTCGCCTTGATATATGCGTGTGAATTATAGAAAGTGCGAACCCCTGTCCCAGAGGAGGGGGTGGCTTATATAGAGTGCGCAAGGACCCCAGCTCCCCTCCGTTACACAGGGTTCAATGTTCATAAAGGAGGAGCGTTACTGGTAACGTCTGAAGTAAAGTGTTGTTAATGCCCATAAAGCTATGGTTTAAACCCTGACCATTGCGGAGTGGAGGGTTTCTCATCTTCTGGTGGTCGAGTGTCTTCAAGGTGGTCGAGTGAGCACATCTTCATGGTCGAGTGGATGATGGTTTCTCTTCGACTGCTTCTGATTCTTTGTAGAGATGTTCTTGGGGAGGGTATGTTGGACAGATCCATGACCCTACCCTAGGTACATAGCTTCATCATTAGCCCCCGAATGGATCAGGGTTTGAGTGAGGAAGGAGTTGGGAACACTTCCGACCCATTCTTTGTGCTATGAGTATATCTTGTTCTGGAACAGTGAGTTGAGGGGACGACGTCGACTCCTTTCTCAGTCGCCTTGGTCCATTCTTGGTTTTTGTCGAGTGAATTTTCATGGTAGAATTTCGAATGATAATGTAGAGGATGTTTGTCTTCAGTCTGGCAAGTTGCTCTGCTCTCCGCAGATTTCGCGGGATTCGAATTTTGGGAAGTGCACCAGACGGGCGGAACCGTGGTTATCAGGACGGATTAGGCAAGTCTCCTCGATCCCCGCGCCACCTTTTTCGCCACGTACTGCATGCGCGACTGTTGTGGGATTTTTTTAGATCATCTGGGTCCACTAGTCAGTCACTCGGGGGACGACCTTATAAAAGGCACCGGACCAGGCCTCTGCCCCGTGCGCTCCCATTCTCTCTTCTTCTTCCCCCGATCTCTCTGCGACGCCCACTTCCGCTCTCGTCACCGGACCCTCGCTAGAACTCGACCCGTCACCATGGGGAAAGAGAGGACGGTGGCGTTGGAGCGCGCGAAGAAGGCGACCGCGAAGGCGAAGGGCAAGCGGACAAGCCGGGGCGGATCCTCGTCGAGATCCGGCCTGCTGCCGGGCTGGATCCAGGGCGAATGGATCCGCTCGACAATCACCCAGGACGACCTCGACGACCTGGTGGAGGGGGGACTGATCCCCCACAAGTTGGCATGGCTCCCGGGAAACGAGACCGATCCGCAGCCAAGGAAGGGTGAGTCTGTTCTCCTCGCCACCCACCCACGTAGATCGCGGATTCTCACTGCCTCCCCATCCTTTCTTCCGGGTTTTTTTGAACTTCTTTGGGGCTCAGCTCCACCATTTCACTCCAAACACCATAGTCTATCTGGCTGCTTTCATGTCGATGTGTGAAAATTTCTTGGGCTGTCGACCGCACTGGGGTCTTTTTAAACACATCTTCACCCGCTGCTCCCAGTCGGTCAAAAAGGACAATCCGAGTGACGAGAGGACACAAGTGATCCAGATGTGCGGGGGTCTGGGGATCCAGATGAGGAGCAAGAGTACCTTCCCAGCCATGATCCTTCCCGACTCGGTCCGAGGCTGGCAGTTGACTTGGTTCTACTGCAAGGATCAGCCGACCCCGGGTCAGTCGACTGGACTTCCTCCCTTTTCTTTGGCTCGAGTGGAGAAGCCCGCCCCCCTGAAGGTGGTTCCAGAAGAGAAGGCGCATGTCAAGGTGCTGGTCGAGCGGGTCGTCCAACTCGTCGCGACGGGGTGATCGGGATGGACCTGCTAGAGGTCTTTCTCGGTCGATGCATCCAACCGCTTCAGGCACGTGATCATCCGATGTGGATGTACTCTGGGCTCGAGGATTCCACTCGGATCCACCCGGAGGATGTTAGTGAGGACACCTTGGAGAAGTGGCTGATGGGGATCACCAACAACAAAGACAACCCTCGGGGGTCTAGGAGGGTGATTCCATTCGACAACTCGCATCAGCCGGAGCAGGTACGATTTTGTTTTATCAAGTATCTTTCCGATTCACTGTGTGACATCTGGTTTATGGTCGACTGAATTTCCTTTGATCGTTGTCTTTTCAGGCCCTCATCGACATGTATTCGATGCCCAACGGGGTGCAGGAGCAAGACGTCGAGGAAGGAGCGAGCGGGGGCGAAAGTGCCGAGGGGAACTCGGATGCCGAGGAGGACGAGGAGAGCGACGAATTGACTGATGACGAAGAAGTCGACTCGCCTCCTCGCAGGGAGAGGAGATCCAAACACGCTCACGACCCGGCAAGCGCTCCGGACCTGGTGGCCGCGCCGATTGGACAGTCTTCGAAGCGTCCCAGGACGTCTTCTCCAACGCCGACTAAGAAGGCTCCAAAGCAGTCCAAAGTTGTGCCGCCTCCAGCGCCGAAAGCACCGAAAGCTACCTCCTCCAAACTGCCAAAGGCTTTGCCCAGGATCAAAGTGACCGTCCCTACTTTCTCCGGGTAATCATCTGACTTGTCCTTTTCGTCGACTCGATTAACCGGACGTAACCGACTGAATGTGGGTCTTTGCAGTGCTGCTACGTCAGGAACCTCTTCTCTCCAGTACCGGGACAAAGAGATGGAAGATGCGGTTACCTCCAACCCAGGTAGAAACTCTTGTGATTTTGTTCTTGATTCCTTGGTCGATTGTGTTCTAGTGGTTCACTCGGGGTCAAATGATCTGCCTTGCAGCTCCATCCAACGTCATCGATCTTCCAGATGACGATGAAGATGTGGCTCTTAAGCCCAGGAAGAGTAAGAAGGTAGAAGCTGGCAGGATGTCTCGCCAGGAACCAACTACAACACCTCCCGTCCGTCAACCTGAAGACGCGGGTAGGGCCTCTGTGACCTTTGCTGCACCCTTGTCGAGTGAGCACCCCGCACTGTCGACTGCACGTGTGATTCCTTCAGTCGTCCAACTCCACGCCACGGAGCTCCAAGCCGCCGCACCTGGGTCGTTTGCTCACTTTTTCACCAGCTACCCCGTCTTGGACAACTAGTCGGAAGCAGCTGCTGAAGCCATCCGACAGGCTGACATGATGACAGAGCGGGTGAAGACGGTGCATGAGAACAGCCAGGCTGCCTACGACGCTAGCGCTGCTCTTCGGGCCAATGTCCAGGTAAGTAGATTTTCCGACTGCTCTTGCTCTATGAGGATATGTTACCCAAAAAATCTTCTTCTACACAATCTCTTGTTGTTTGCGTCGAATTAGAGCACCCACTGGGTGTTTTGTTGTTTTTGGTAGTTGCGTTCTTCCACTCGGTCTGGGCGAGTGGGATCTGGACCGGTGGGGGCACGCTAAGTGCACCCACTGGGTGTAGTCCCCGAGACCGCGGTCGACTGCTGGCAGTGGACTGGGGTCTGAGTTCTACTTTCCTTTCCTTTTCTTTTCTTACACTCGACTCAGGCGGACCGGTCGAGTAGGATCTGAACCAGTGGGGGCACGCCAAGTGCACCCATTGGGTGTAGTCCCCGAGACCGCAGTCGACTGTGGTCTAAACAATTGTTTTGGGTCTTAATCAGCGGGGGCACGCCAAGTGCACCCGCTGGGTGTAGCCCCTGAGACCGCAGTCGACTATGTCCAGTCGGCTGGGGTCTAAGCGAACTTCTTTAGGTTTTATTCACTCGGAAGTAAACAACCTTTGATCTTATCGACTGACCCGTCTTTGGCCTTCTGCAGAAGTCTTGTACTCTTATTTTCAAGTTTGCTGAACTTGAGGAAAATCAGAGGCAACTCAACCTCGACTTGGAATTGGCCCAGTAGAATCTGGAGAAAGCTCAAGGCGAAGCCGCTGGTATGGAAGGTAATTGGCTAATGACTGACTTTCAATATAGTTCTTTGATCTCTTGTTTGATTTGATTGCTTCTTTTGCGGAGAAAATGAAGTTGGCTCTGGAGAAGAAGGACTCGGACCTCGCCGCCGTGCAAAAAGCAGCCCAAGATAAAACTGCTCTCGTAGACCAGAAGCTTGCTTCAATCGGAACGCTGGAAGGGAAGGTGAACAAACTGAAATCTTGTCTTAATGAAGCTAACCGCGAAGTGACCAGTCTGAAGAAGGACAAGGTTGTCCTGAATGAAAAGCTGGAGTCTGCAATCCGCAAGAGGAATGACACGGAAGCTTATCTGAGGACTCTTGCCAAGAAGCTCTATCTCACGCTGGAACGTATTTCTTTTAAAGCGACTGTGTTGATGCTTGCAATCAGATCTTGCTCTATCGATTCACTAATTTTTTGCTGCAGAATTCTGCCTAGACTTCGACGAGGAAACTGGAAGGGTTGAGACGGGTCTAGACCCTATCGCTTCTCTAGTCAGCGACGGAACTGCAATGAACGTGCTCCGACTAGAGTCCCGTATCACCAGCGCCACAAGCTACCTCATGCGCCTGAAGGAGGTAGTCTCCTGAATCGACTCATCGCTTTGGCCGAAGACGACGTGTCAAAATGACCTGGAATCCCTGATGGCTCGACTGAACGAGATCCCTGACCGAGTGCAAGAATGGAAGAAATCCTCCGCCCGGTGTGGTGCTGACGTGGTGCTGTCCTTGGTGCGAGTCCATTGCAAGGAGGCTCGTGAAGACAAGCTGGCTGCGATCAAAGTCACTAACACCAAAAAGCATGACTTCCAGTCCTTCATGGAGACTTTCATTGCTGCCGCCACTCAGATCGCTGATGGGATCGACCTGGGCTCATTCATGGAGCCTGCCAGTCCTCCTCCGGCTAAGTGAACAAACTTATGAAACTTGAATCTGCTTTAAATTTGCCTTGGAATGCCGAGTGATTGCTGTAACCATTGAACTCCTTCGGACTTGATGCCCGAATACTTTTGATTTGCTGCTTGGAACTTTTAGGATTTATCCGAATTTGGTTTATTTCCGAATGTGCTTGTGTTTGCCTTTCGAATGGACTTTGCTCGCTGCTCGGAATAGTCTTTGCGCTGGAGATGCAGCTCTGAAGTGGTGGCTCCAGTCAACATGCGCTTCGTCGCCCTTGCGGATAGGGATGGAGCACACATTGTACTTGTGCCATAGCTCCGAAAGAGAAGGTTGCAGTCGACCTGCACCTCGTCATCCTTGCGGATAGGGATGGAGCATATGTTGTACTTGTGCTGTAGCTCCGAAGGAGATGGTTGCAGTTGACCTGCACCGCGTCATCCTTGCGGATAGGGATGGAGTGTACGTTGTACTTGTGTCATAGCTCCGAAGGAGAAGGTTGCAGTCGACCTGCACCTGGTCGTCCTTACGGATAGGGATGGAGTGTATGTTGTACTTGTGCTGTAGCTCCGAAGAAGAAGGTTGCAGTCGACCTACACCTCGTCGTCCTTGCCGATAGGGGTATGTTTCAGACTTAGGCGAGTACTGGACTGCAGCTATGCCCCCCGAGTGGGAGGATTGCTCTCCACTCGGTAGGATTTTTTCAAACTTAGGCGAGTACTGGACTGCAGCTAAGCCTCCTAGTGAGAGAACTTAGGAGAGTACTGGACTGCAGCTAAGCCCCCAAGTGGGAGGATTGCTCTCCACTCGGTAGGATTTTTTCAAACTTAGGCGAGTACTGGACTGCAGCTAAGCCTCCTAGTGAGAGAACTTAGGCGAGTACTGGACTGCAGCTAAGCCCCCGAGTGGGAGGATTGCTCTCCACTCGGTAGGATTTTTTCAAACTTAGGCGAGTACTGGACTGCAGCTAAGCCTCCTAGTGAGAGAACTTAGGCGAGTACTGGACTGCAACTAAGCCCCTGAGTGGGAGGATTGCTCTCCACTCGGTAGGATTTTTTCAAACTTAGGCGAGTACTGGACTGCAGCTAAGCCTCCTAGTGAGAGAACTTAGGCGAGTACTGGACTGCAGCTAAGCCCCCAAGTGGGAGGATTGCTCTCCACTCGGTAGGATTTTTTCAAACTTAGGCGAGTACTGGACTGCAGCTAAGCCTCCTAGTGAGAGAACTTAGGCGAGTACTGGACTGCAGCTAAGCCCCCGAGTGGGAGGATTGCTCTCCACTCGGTAGGATTTTTTCAAACGTAGGCGAGTACTGGACTGCAGCTAAGCCCCCGAGTGGGAGGATTGCTCTCCACTCGGTAGGATTTTTTCAAACTTAGGCGAGTACTGGACTACAGCTAAGCCTCCTAGTGAGAGAACTTAGGCGAGTACTGGACTACAGCTAAGCCCCCGAGTGGGAGGATTGCTCTCCACTCGGTAGGATTTTTTCAAACTTAGGCGAGTACTAGACTGCAGCTAATCCTCCTAGTGAGAGAACTTAGGCGAGTACTGGACTGCAGCTAAGCCCCTGAGTGGGGGGATTGCTCTCCACTCGGTAGGATTTTCTTCAAACTTAGGCGAGTACCAGACTGCAGCTAAGCCTCCTAGTGAGAGAACTTAGGCGAGTACTGGACTACAGCTAAGCCTCCGAGTGGGAGGATTGCTCTCCACTCGGTAGGATTTTCTTTCGAACTTAGGCGAAACGGATTCGCGACTAAGCCCACCCGCTGGGGGATTTCAAAATTAAATAAGAACACAACAATCGAATGAGAGGACCGTAAGCTCTTGTCTTTGATAAACACATTACAAAGGCATTTCTTATTACATTTTATTTGAACGAGTGCTTAAGTATAAAAGGGGTGGAGCAGCTCCGCGTTCCAAGCCCGTGGCTCGTCTTTCTGATGCTCAATAATGTAAAGATGGTATGCTCCATTGTGGAGAACTTTGGTGATGATGAAGGGGCCTTCCCAAGTTGGGGCGAGCTTGTGTGGTTTCTGTTGATCTACTCGAAGAACCAGGTCTCCTTCTTGAAAGGCTCGACCCTTCACATTTCTGGCGTGGAATCAACGCAAGTCTTGCTGATAAATGGTCGACCGGATCAAAGCCATCTCCCTTTCCTCCTCTAAGAGATCGACTGAATCTTGCCGGGCATGTTCTGCTTCCTCTTCGGAGAAGAGCTCGACTCGGGGTGCGTTGTGGAGTAGGTCACTTGGCAGAACAACTTCGGCTCCATAAACTAAGAAGAAAGGAGTTCGTCCGGTCGACCGATTAGGAGTTGTCCTTAAACCCCACAGAACTGACGGAAGTTCATTAACCCAAGCGCCTGCCGCGTGTTTGAGATCACGCACCAGTCAGGGTTTCAGTCCTTTCAGAATTAGGCCATTGGCTCTTTCTGCTTGTCCGTTTGACTGCGGGTGAGCGACCGAAGCATAGTCAACTCGAGTGCCTTGAGAAGCGCAGAAAGTTCTGAACTCATCAGAATCGAAGTTTGACCCATTGTCGATGATGATGCTGTGTGGAAATCCATATCTGAATGTCAATTCTCTGATAAAACTAACAGCGGTTGAGGGAGTCCGGGATTAGGGGGTCTCCGGATAGCCGAACTCTATCCTTCGGCCGGACTATTGGACTATGAAGATACTAAATTGAAGACTTCATCTCGTGTCCGGATGCGACTCTACTTGGCTTGGAAGGCAAGCTAGGCAATACGGATATGGATATTTCCTCCTTTGTAACTGACCTTGTGTAACCCTAACCCTCTCCGGTGTCTATATAAACCAGAGGGTTTAGTCCGTAGGACAACAACAATCATACCATAGGCTAGCTTCTAGGGTTTAGCCTCTTCGATCTTGTGGTAGATCAACTCTTGTAATACCCATATCATCAAGAATAAATAAAGCAGGACGTAGGGGTTTTACCTCCATCAAGAGGGCCCGAACCTGGGTAAAACATCGTGTCCCCTGCTTCCTGTTACCATCCGCCTAGACGCACATTTCGGGACCCCCTACCCGAGATCCGCCAGCTTTGACTCCGACATTGGTGCTTTCATTGAGAGTTCCTCTATGTCGTCGCCGTTAGGCTTGATGGCTCCTACGATCATCGATAGCGATGCAGTTCAGGGTGAGACTTTTCTCCCCGGTCAGATCTTTGTGTTCGGCGGCTTCGCACTGTGGGCCAACTCGCTTGGCCATCTGGAGCAGATCGAAAGTTACGCCCTGGCCGCCAGGTCAGGTTTGGACGCTTAAACTACACGGCCGATATCCGCAGAGACTTGATATTCGACGGATTCGAGCCTCTACCTTGTGCATCACACGGTCACGATGAGTACGATTTAGCTCTACCATCAGACAGTGTTCAGGAGATCGCACCGGCAGCCGCTCCGACCCCTAATTCGGAGCCAGTTGCGCCGTCCATGGACGGGTGGATGGACCCCACCACGAAGGACCTACCCTCAGCGGCGATCGAGCCGAACATCGACCTTACCCTGCACGAGAGCCATCTTGTCAGACTGCCGGATCCTTCTCTGGCCATGGACTCCGAACCGCCTGCACCCGTTCCTAGCGAATCCGATTGGGCGCCGATCATGGAGTTTACCTCCGCGGATGTTTTTCAGCACTCGCCCTTTGGCGACATACTGAACTCATTAAGGTCTCTCTCCTTGTCAGGAGGATCCTGGCTGAACTATGTCTGGCAGGATTGGGATGCGGATGACGAAGAAATTCGCTGCCCACCCACCACCCACTTAGTAGCCACTGTCGATGACTTAACCGACATGCTCGACTTCAACTCCGAAGACATCGACGGTATGGACGACGATGCGGGAGACGAAGAGGAACCACTGCCCATAGGGCACTGGACAGCCACCTCATCATACGATACATACATGGTGGACACACCCAAAGAAGGCAATGGCGACGAGACAGCGGAGGATGACCCCTCCAAGAAGCAACCCAAGCGCCGACGTCAGCGGCGCCGCTCTAAGTCCCGCCAAAGCAAAAGTGGTGATACCGACACAGCAGATAATAACACTCCAGATAGTGCCGAAGATGGCAACAATCCCCTCCAGCACGATCTAGGACAGGAGGATGGAGAGGCCAGCCCTCCAGAGAGAGCGGCAGATGGAGAGGCGGAGGATGATAATTACATGCCCCCCTACGAAGACGAGGCAAGCCTCGACGATGACAAATTCGTCATGCCAGAGGATCCCGTCGAATAAGAGCACTTCAAGCGTCGGCTTATAGCCACGGCAAATAGCCTTAAGGAAAAGCAGCAGCAACTTCAAGCTGATCAAGATCTGCTAGCTGACAGATGGACTGAAGTCCTCGCGGCCGAGGAATATAAACTCGAACGCCCCTCCAAGAGTTACCCAAAATGCAGGTTGCTACCCCGACTGGAGGAAGAAGCGTATGCCGCGGCTGATCGGCCACCTCGTGGCCGCAATAGAGAGGCATTCCAGCAAAAGCTCAGCCTGCACCCCGACGCCATTCAAAGAAAAAGGCATGGGGAAACACGCCAGTCCTGCGAGGCGTATTGGAGGACAAAGCAAAACATGCAAGATCGATCTACGGATCACGAGGGCGCGCCACTATGCGAGACGATAAACGTCACGCCGGATACAGTAAAAGTAAATCCGGCCGGGCTGAACACAGCGGGCAAGACTCATTGGAGTTGCGTCGCGATATAGCCCAGTACAGAGGTGCCGCACACCCCTTATGCTTCACAGACGAAGTAATGGAACATCAAATCCCAGAAGGTTTCAAACCCATAAATATAGAATCATACGACGGTACAACAGATCATGCAGTATGGATCAAGGATTTCCTCCTGCATATCCACATGGCATGCGGTGATGATCTACACGCCATTAAATACCTCCCACTCAAACTCAAAGGACCAGCTCGGCATTGGCTCAATAGCTTGCCAGCAGAGTCCATTGGCTGTTGGCAAGATCTAGAAGCCGCATTCCTCGACAACTTTCAGGGCACTTATGTGCGACCACCACATGCCGATGACTTGAGCCATATAATTCAGCAGCCAGAGGAATCGGCCAGACAATTCTGGACATGGTTCCTAACAAAGAAAAATCAAATCGTCGACTGTCCGGATGCAGAGGCCCTAGAATCTTCATATCCCGGCACCTGGGTCAGGAAAAGCCGAAATCTATGGTAGCCCTCACGACACTCATGACCCGCTTTTGTGCGGGAGAAGATAGCTGGCTACTCGCAGTAATAACATATCGAAGAACCACGGTACTTCGGATACCAAGGACGGCAATAGCAGGTCACGTCGCAACAAACATAAGCGCCGCATTAACAGTGACAATACCGAGGATACGACAATCAATGCCAGATTCAAAGGCTCTAAACCCGGTCAGCGGAAAAAGCGATTCAAAAGAAGCACCCCGGGCCCATCTAGTTGGGACCACATACTCGATCGCTCGTGTCAAATACACGGCACCCCCGACAAGCCAGCCAACCACACCAACAAGGATTGTTGGGTGTTCAAGCAGGCCGGCAAATTAATTGCCAAAAACAAAGATAAGGGGCCACATAGCAATGACGAGGAGGAGCCCCGGTAGCCGAATACCGGAGGACAGAAGAGGTCCCCCCACAGGTGCGGACGGTGAACATGATATACGCAACCCACATCCCCAAGAGGGAGCGGAAGCGTGTGCTCCGGGACGTATATGCGTTGGAGCCCGTCGCCCCAAAGTTCAACCCATGGTCCTCCTGTCCGATCACCTTCGATCGCAGGGACCACCCCACTAGTATCCGTCATGGAGGATTCGCCGCATTGGTCCTAGACCCAATCATTGACGGATTTCACCTCACTTGAGTCCTTATGGATGGCGGCAGCAACCTGGACCTGCTTTACCAGGACACAGTGCGCAAAATGGGTATAGACCCCTCAAGGATCAAACCCACAAAAACGACCTTTAAAGGCGTCATACCAGGTGTAGAGGCCCATTGCACAGGCTCAGTCACACTGGAAGTGGTCTTCAGATCCCTGGATAACTTCCGAAGCGAAGAGTTAATCTTCGATATAGTCCCGTTTCGTAGTGGCTATCATGCACTGCTTGGGCGAACCGCATTTGCGAGATTCAATGTGGTACCGCATTATGCATACCTCAAGCTCAAGATGCCAGGACCTCGGGGGGTTATTACAGTTAATGGAAACACAGAGCGCTCTCTCCGAACAGAGGAGCACACTACCGCCCTCGCAGCAGAAGCACAAAGCAGCCTCTTAAGGCAACCCACTAGTTCGGCGATTAAGGACCCGAACAACTTCAAGTGCGCCCGGAGTAATCGACAACTGGACCGCCTGGCACGTTCCGAGCCCACATAGCAATGCGGCCCCCACCCTGGTCCCAGCCAAACGACGAAACCCGTGCCACGCGTACATAATTACGCATTAAAAATACCATGGGCTCAGGAGGGGAAGGGGGCACGACTACGGCACGCCCCAAGACGCGCCTTAAACCGCACTAGGGGCTTCCCGCTTTGTTATTTTTCTCTCTTTCAGGACATTAATCTCTGGAAACCCTATCCGGCAGCATGATTGCCGAACACATGATGCAGCAACCAAGGAGGCAGAAAGCTACATCACACCACGGAACTCCCAGGTGGATTACGATAACGAGTGAAATACTTGCTTTAATATTATTCCTCAGCTTGCCCTTGGAGGGGACATAGTCCTACTTTTTGCTTATCGCACTACCTGTATCATTCTGCTCTAACTCACATTTTTTAATAAACAATGCATTGCATTAAGGCTTTTATTGCATTCTTCTTTTTATATATATATATATATATGTTCATTTGTGACATCCAGCACCCGTACACTCTGGTACGGCCAATACGCTAGGGGCTTAAGCATACCCCACAATACGGCGTGAGAAGTCCGAACACTTTCGACAGTGCGGCACCCCGAACTTATAGCATTATATGCATCAGCTCCGAATCATGTCTTGGGTCAATAGTTGGGTTTGCCCGGCTCCCATGTTTTGGTACCTTACGTTCCGCTATATCGGCTAAGGTAGCACTGGGAGAACTACTGCGATTGTGCCCCGGTTCTGCTGGGCTAAGCACCTCAGTAGAGAAAGCTAAAACTGATTGTCATGATAAGGCGAGAGACTGGTCGCTGTTCGAGAGGTTTTCGAGTCCTTAAAGACTTATGCCGCTTAGAGTGAGGAGTCGGCCCTGTCCGGCTTATGGCGTGTATCGCGCCCCAGATTCGGCCTTCCGAATACTAGGGGCTTCACCGAAATTTAAAATTATAGAATTCTATGGCTAAGTGAGAGTGATAACGCATTATAGTCTGATTGCCTTGTTCGTTGTGCTAAGCACCTCCCTCGAAGGACCCAAAAATGGGAACAAGAGTGCTCAGGTTTATCCCGAACACCCCAGCACTCGTGGCATGGGGGCAGAAGCCGACGACTAGCCATCTCTCAGATCTGATAAACAGTCAAATAGAAGGTAATATTTTAAATTCAAACAAGCGTTGAATAGCGCATATGAACAAGTTTTCATGAATACATGATTACACGAGCGAGTTCACTCAAATATTATATCTTTCGTACACTCGTCCGCTATGAGACGGGCACCCTTCAGGACACCCTCATAGTACATCTCGGGGTGGCGATGCTCCTTGCCCTCCGGCGGCCCTTCCTTGATCAGCTTCACGGCGTCCAGCTTGGCCCATTGTACCTTCACACGGGCGAAAGCCCGGCGTGCACCTTCGATGCAAACAGACCGCTTGATAACTTCTAGCCGTGGGCAGGCATCCACAAGCCGCCTCACCAAGCCGAAGTAGCTGTTGGGAAGGGCGTCGCCAGGCCACATCCGGACTATCAAGCCCTTCATGGCCTGTTCGGCCGCCTTGTGTAGCTCGACCAACTGCTTTAGCTGGTCGCTCATAGGTACTGGGTGTTCGGTCCCAGTATACTGGGCCCAGAACAACTTCTCCATCGAGCTTCCCTCCTCGGCCCAGTAAAATTTTGCGGCATCCGACACGCTGTGGGGCAAATCTGCGAATGCTCCTGGAGTGCTCCGGATTCGGGTAAGTAACAAGTAATTTACTTTCACATGCTTACTTTGCATATAGAATGCCTTACCTGCCGCTATCTTCTTCATCGCATCAATCTCCTGGAGGGCCTTTTGGGCTTCGGCCTTGGCACTCTTTGCACCCTCAAGGGCCGTGGCAAGCCCGGACTCTCGCTTCTTCAAGTCAAGCTCCAGCGCCTCGTGCTTCGTCACGAGAGCGTGGAGCTCTTGCTGCACCTCGCCCACCCGTGCCTCATGCCTCTCCCGCTCGGTGCACTCCTTGGTCGCTTTGTTTTCGGCCTTGGACAGCGCTTGCTTCAGGGTCGCCACCTCGGTCGTGGCCCCTGGCAAATTTACGATAATCTTGTCATTTTGCAATCGCTTTCCTTTTATATAGATCCATAGACTAGGTACGACTTACCTTTGTTCTCCTCGAGCTGCCTCTTGGCAAGGCTGAGCTCTTCCTTGGACCCTTTAAGGTCCTGCTTCAGTGCGGCGACCTCCGCAGTCAGTGCGGCAGAGGCCAGTAGCGAAGCCTACATACGCATATAGACATACTTATATTAGACTCCTGCGATATTGTTTGATCCTCTGTCCGGCTTTTCTTTGTGAACACCGAACAGAGCATTAGGGGCTACTGTCTATGCGGTAATATTTCTCCTATATTTCAAAACTTACCTCAAAGCCTGTTAGAAGGCTGGCACAGGCTTCAGTCAGTCCGCTCTTCGCGGACTGAACCTTCTGGACCACCACACTCATAATAGTGCGGTGCTCTTCGTCAATGGAAGCGCTGCAAAGCGATCCCAGTAGATTGTCCGGTGCCTCTGGATGGGCAGAGGTCACCGGCATAGGCGTCTTGCCCCTCTTGGAAGGAGGCCGCCTGCCTGAGTCCGGAACCACTGGAGGTTCCGGCGTGGTGTTCGGCTGAGGGCCGAACTCGGAGCCCTCGGGGGCTTTGCCCCCCTGCTCCCGGAGTCTGGAAGGTCGCTTTGAGGCGCCTCCGGGACTGTCTCCCCTCGACCCAGTGCCTCTTGAGACAACACCTTGGCGTTGTCCGTAGGGCAAGGGGAGGTGGCGGTCAGAAGTGGATCGCTATCCATATCCGACGAGCCCAGGGAGCCGTCCAACGAGGATACGTCGATATGGGTTCGGGGCGGTCTGCACAATCATAATTCGGCGTTAGGAGAAATAGTGCGATAAAGGAATGCTATGAGTTACTCTGGTATCCGAATACTTACGAGTTCGTCAGGGGCTTGGCCCTGAGCAGCCACTCGTCTTCGCCTTCGGCGGCGGCGGTGGAGTAGTCCGGAAGGAGAGTCCTTCCCTTCTTGGACCCTTCGCCCCCCAGTAGGGGCGGCCTTCCTTTTCTTGTCTCCCCGACTGGAGGGGGAACATCTCCATCTTCCTCCTCGTCTTCGGGGAGGAGTGCATCGCGGAGTTATCGGACGATGAGTCCGATAACACCTAGCGCCGGGAGCTCTTTCGGGTTCCCTTGGCCTTCTTGGTCTTCTCCGGCACCTTGTAAGGAGCCGGAGTCAGCATCTCCGTCCGGAGAGCGTCCGCAGTGTCTTCGGGTAGAGGGGCCGGACAGTTAATCTGCCCCGACGTCTCCACCCAGTCCTGTCAAAGGCATGGAGATCAGACCCCGCACATGGTTAAGCTAGGGGAAATAAATATCCTACCGGATGTATAGAACTCACCGAATGCGCTCGGCGCTTCGCGCTTAGCCTGCGGTCCTCGGTGAGAGAGGGAGGAACCTTGACGCCCTTGAACAACACCTTCCAGACGTCCTTGTGCGTCGTGTTGAAGAGCTCGCTCAGAGTTTGGTGCTGGGCCGGGTCGAACTCCCACAAGTTGAAGTCCCGTTGTTGGCACGGGAGGATCCTGCAGATGAGCATGACCTGGACTATGTTGACAAGCTTGAGCTTCTTGCTTGTCATGTTCAGGATATATTTCTGGAGTCCGTCCAGCTCCACCGATGAACCCCATGACAAGCCCTTCTCTTTCCAGGAAGTGAGCCGTGTAGGGAATCCGAATCGAAACTTGGGGGCAGCCACCCATTTGGTGTTGCGCGGCTCGGTGATGTAGAACCACGCTGATTGCCACCCCTTTATGGTCTCCACGAAGGAACCTTCAAGCCATATAATGTTGGGCATCTTGCCCACCATGGCTCCGCCGCATTCTGCTTGTTGGCCACCCACCACCTTCGGCTTGATATTGAAGGTCTTTAGCCATAGGCCGAAGTGGGGGCGGATGCGGAGGAAAGCCTCACAGACGATGATGAATGCCGAAATGTTGAGGATGAAGTTCGGGGCCAGATCATGGAAGTCCAGCCCGTAGTAGAACATGAGACCGCGGATGAATGGATGAAGGGGAAACCCCAGTCCGCGGAGGAAGTGGTGGAGGAAAACTACCCTCTCATGGGGTTTTGGGGTAGGGACAATCTGCCCCGTAGTGGGCAGCCGATGCGTGATATTCGCGGCTAAGTATCCGGCTCCGCGCAGCTTTTTGATTTGTTCCTCCGTAACGGAGGAAGCCATCCACTTGCCTCCCGCTCCGGACATGTTTGGAGGAGGTTGAGGAGAAAGATGTGGACTTGGGCGTTGGGGCTTGAGTGCGCAAGAATGGACGGGCAAGGAGGATGAAGGTGTGGGCAGAGAAAGGTTAAACCTTATCCCTTTATAAGGGCGGCCAAAACTATGCGCCCCACTAGCCTAGTAAAACTCGCTTACCCCCCAAGCGCCATAATCGATGGTGCGGTTGGGTTACCCACGCCCGTATTGATGAAAATCCCGTAATAAGGGGAACATGATCTCTGCTTTGACAAGACGTGTGAAGAAACTGCCTCGTGTTATGAGCGGGGCTAGTCAAAGGAAACGGTTCGAATAATCACCGGCTATGGCATAATGTTATGTTGCCAAAACGTGTCGGTAGATTAGATTTGTGGAAATATTATTCTCTCTACGGTGGTATGTGGAAATTATTTTGCAGGGTTGGACACTATCCTTGTATTCAAATTCTTCCATGAAGTATTCGGAGGAGGAACCCGCCTTGCAATGCCGAAGACAATACTGCGCGCCGGACTCATCGTCATTGAAGCCTAGTTCAGGGGATACTGAGGGAGTCCGGGATTAGGGGGTCTCCGGACAGCCAGACTCTATCCTTCGGCCGGAATATTGGACTATGAAGATACTAAATTGAAGACTTCATCTCGTGTCTGGATGGGACTCTACTTGGCGTGGAAGGCAAGCTAGGCAATACGGATATGGATATTTCCTCCTTTGTAACCGACCTTGTGTAACCCTAACCCTCTCTGGTGTCTATATAAACCGGAGGGTTTAGTCCGTAGGACAACAACAATCATACAATAGGCTAGCTTCTAGGGTTTAGCCTCTTCGATCTCGTGGTAGATCAACTCTTGTAATACCCATATCATCAAGAATAAATCAAGCAGGACGTAGGGTTTTACCTCCATCAAGAGGGCCCGAACCTAGGTAAAACATCGTGTCCCCTGCCTCCTATTACCATCCACCTAGACGCACAGTTCGGGACCCCCTAATTGAGATGCGCCGGTTTTGACACCAACAGCGGTGCTAGCATCAAGGTTCTTGATAGGTTTAGCTTCGATCCATTTGGTAAACTTGTCGGCTGCAACGAGCACGTGAGTGAAGCCGCTCTTGCCGGTTCTCAATGGTCCAACCATATCTAGTCCCCAAACAACAATGGGCCAGATGAGGGGAATGGTCTTCAAGGCTGCCACTGGCTTGTGAGACACGTCGGAGTAAAACTGGCAACCTTCACATCTGTCGACTATATCTTTCGCTATTTCATTTGCTCGTGGCCAATAGAATCCCGCTCGGTATGCTTTAGCCACGACGGCCCGAGAGGACGCATGGTGACCACAGGTCCCCGAGTGGATGTCATTGAGGATCATTCGACCTTCTTCTGGTGTTATGCATTTCTGACCGACTCCAGTCACGCTTTCCCTGAACAGTTGTCCTCTTATCACAGTAAAGGCCTTGGATCGATGGACGATCTGTCGAGCCTCTTCCTCATCCTCTGGGAGTTCTTTCCTGAGGATGCACGCAATGTAGGGCACCGTCCAGTCGGGAGTAATGGCCAGAACCTCCATGATCAGGTCGACCATGGCTGGGACCACGGCTCCAAAAACACATTGCTGGGAATGGCTTCTCTCTTGGAACCTATCTTTGCCAAGTCATCGGCTGCTTGATTTTTCAGTCGGGGTATGTGGTGGAGCCCTAACCTCTCAAACTTCTTCTCAAGCTTCCTCACCGTGTTGCAGTAACCAGTCATGGCTGGGCTTCTGACATCCCACTCCTTCATCACTTGATTAACTACCAAATTTGAGTCGCCATAGACCATGAGGCGACGGGCGCCGAGTGAGATGGCCATGCGCAACCCATACAAGAGTGCTTCATATTCTGCTTCATTGTTGGAGGAATCAAAGTGAATCTGGAGGACATATCTGAGCCTGTCTCCTCGGGGGGATACCAGAACTACCCCAGCACCAGAACCATTTAGCATTTTGGATCCGTCAAAGAACATGGTCCAGTGCTCTGAGTGAACTTGAGTCGGCAGTTGCTGTTCGATCCACTCGGCGAGGAAATCTGCTATTGCTTGGGACTTGATAGCTTTCTTTGCATCAAACTTGATATCCAAGGGAAGGAGTTCAACCGCCCATTTTGCCACTCGACCAGTTGCATCCCTGTTGTGTAGAATCTCTAACAATGGAGCGTCGCTGACGACTGTAACAGAGTGATCCGAGAAATAGTGTGCAACCTTCTTTGTGGTCATGTAAATCCCATAGACAAGCTTCTGATAGTGAGGATATCTCTGCTTTGACGGGGTCAGGACTTCAGAAATATAATAAACTGGGCGTTGAACTTTATAAGCTTTTCCTTCTTCTTCCCGCTCGACCGTAAGTATTGTACTGACGACTTGTCCAGTGGCTGCTATATAAAGCAGTAGAGGCTCTTTGCTGATTGGAGCAGCAAGCACCGGCTGGGTGGAAAGCAGGGCTTTTAGCTCTGCAAATGCTGTATCAGCTTCTGGGGTCCACTCGAACTTATCTGATTTCTTCATCAGTCGGTAAAGAGGCAACGCCTTTTCATCGAGGCGAGAAATGAATCGACTTAGGGCGGCCAAGCAACCAGTAAGCTTCTGGACATCATGCACACACACAGGGTGTTTCATTCGGAGTATAGCGCTCACTTTCTCTGGGATAGCATCGATTCCTCGTTCGCAAACAAGGAAACCGAGTAATTTTCCGCCCAGAACTCCAAACGTGCACTTCGATGGATTGAGCTTGATATCATACCTTCTGAGGTTGGCAAAGGTTTCAGCAAGGTCAGTCAGTAGGTTGGAACCTTTACGTGACTTGACCATAATGTCATCCGTGTATGCTTCCACATTCCGACTGATCTGAGTGAGCAGGCACTTCTGAATCATCTGCATGAATGTGGCTCCGGCATTCTTCAAACCAAATGGCATTGTGACATAACAGAAGCACCCAAACGGGGTGATAAAAGCTGTCTTTATCTCCTCGGGTCCGTACAGACGGATCTGGTGGTACCCGGAGTAGGCGTCCAAAAAGGACAAATGCTCGCACCCTGCAGTCGAGTCAATTATCTGGTCGATGCGAGGGAGAGGAAAGTGATATTTCGGGCAGGCCCTATTGATATGCTTGAAATCAATGCACATGCGAAGTGAGTCGTCCTTCTTTGGGACCATGACAACATTGGCTAACCACTCGGAGTGGTAAATCTCTCGGATAAACTCAGCTGCCAAAAGCCGAGCCACCTCTTCACCGATTGCCTTTCTTTTCTATACGGCGGACCGTTGAAGATGCTCTTTGACTGGTTTCACCTTTGGGTCGACTCGCAAACAATGCTCAGCCAGTCCCCTGGGAACACCCGACATGTTAGAAGGCTTCCATGCAAAGATGTCCCAGTTCTCACGGAGGAACTGGATGAGCGCTTCTTCCTATTTGGAGTCGAGTGTGGTTGAAATGTGAGTCGGAGAAGCATTGGGATCTGTCGGGTGAATGTGAATCGACTTCGTTTCACCGGACGACTAGAATGCTGAATCTGTGGCTGGCTTCTTGGCTCGCAACAAGTCACTCGGATCTGCATTTTTGTGGTATTCTTGAAATTCTACCATGCCCATCTGAGCATCGGCGATCTTTGAGCCCTTCTGGAAGCACTCTTCTGCCTGCTTACGATTACCAGAGATAGTGATCACTCCTTTGGGACCAGGCATCTTCAGTTTGAGGTACACGTAACACGGTCGAGCCATAAATCGTGCATAAGCTGGCCTGCCCAGAATTGCATGATCAGCACTCTGGAAATCCACAACTTCAAATGTCAACTTTTCTTTGCGGTAATTTTTGGAATCACCGAAAACCACGTCGAGCGCAATCTGACCGAGGGATGTAGCCTTCTTGCCTGGGATGACCCCATGGAAACTCATATTGCTTTCACTGAGTTTGGACATCGGAATGCCCATTCCCTTCAACGTCTCTGCATACAGTATGTTCAAGCCACTGCCACCGTCCATCAGGACCTTTGTTAGTCGAGTGCCTTCGACTAGCAGGTCAACCACCAGTGCTTGCCTCCCAGGGGTGGTTATGTGCGCTGGATGGTCAGACTGGTCGAATATAATAGCAGTCTGTGACCACTTCAAGTAACTGGGTGTCACCGGAGCGACCATGTTCACTTCTCTATTCATGACTTTCAATCGACTTTTGCTCTCAACGTCAGCAAAAATCATCAGAGTGGAATTCACGTGGAGATAACCATCAACATCTCCTTCCTCATCCTCAGCCTTGTCTGCTTCCTTCTCCTTTTCCTTGGGCTGTTTCTCTCGGAATTGCTGGATTAGGAGCCGACACTGCCGAGTGGTGTGCTTCGGGTAAATGAAATTACCCTCTTCATATTTTTTGGTGTGGATGTGGCACGGCAAATCCAACACGTCATTTCCATCTTGATCTTTTACTTTCTTGGGGTTCCACGACCCTTTGGGCTTCCCCTTGAACTTACCTTGAACCATAGCCAAGGCTTCACCCAGAGCAGCTAGCTCGGCCTTGCGCTTCTGTTTCCGACCGGAGTTTCCTCCTCCGGCTTCGTGGGTGACTGCTTTGTGCTTGCCACTTCGGAGTCGTTCTTCTTCTTCACTATTGGCATACTTGGTGGCAATTTCCATCATCCGAGCCAGAGTCATATTTCCTGTCCGGCCGAATTTCATATTCAACTACCGATACCTGACACCTTCCTTAAAGGCACAAATTGCATGATGATCTGACACATCCTCTACTGTGTGGTGTAGGGTGATCCATCTCTGGATATAATCCCTCAAAGTTTCATTCGGTTTCTGAACACAACACTGTAATTCAGTCAAACTTGCCGGCGGTTTGCAAGTGCCCTCGAATGTTCTAAAAAACACTCGGGCGAGATCTTCCCAAGTATAAATACTGTCAGGCGTCAACTGATTCAGCCATGCTCTAGCCGAGCCCTCCAACATCAGAGGAAGGTGTTTCATGGCCACTTCATCATTGCTACCACCAATCTGGACAACCACTCGGTAGTCTTCAGGCCAAGTGTCAAGCTTGGACTCACCAGTGAACTTACTGACTCCAGTCGCCAACCTGAAGTTGGGGGGGGGATCACTGCAGCTCTGATAGCTCTGCTGAAGCACTCTGGACCTGAGACATGCGCTCTGTTGCTGGTTTGCAGACCCCTGTCATAGCCTTCTCGGTGAGCTCTGTTTCTGTCGACCAAACCCTGAACGAGAATAGATCTCGCATCAAAGCCTGGCTCCCTGGGGTCGACTGGAATACCTCGCCCAACACTCTGAGGGCGTCTATCTTCATGTTGCCGAGGCACGTACGACCCACTCCTTGGGGAAGGAGTGGGCACTCGACGATGATCATCATGATCGACTCGGTTATCATACTGCTCACGGTTCCTGTACTGATCTCGTCGATCTCCACGTCCCTCATGCCTCAGGGGCGATCTTGGGCTATGGGCCGACTGAACTGTGTCTGCAACCACGGACCTGCTATGGATCCTATTCCGCAACTGGGATACAACCGTATTTTGTTCTCCCGCCGCCCAGAGCAAGGCTCGGATTTGCACCAGACCTCGGCCAGCTTCCGACTGGGAAGGTTGAATCGACTCCGCTATCCTGGTAGCAGCTGCTAGATTCTGGATCGGGGTTCGGTATACCTGAGTCGGAGGAGGAAAAATTTGGCGTCGACTGGATTCGGGAGCACGCTGCCGAGCACGATTGTTGAGTGCGCGTTGGAGGTTCTCCAGACGAGTGCACTCAGCCAAGTTGGCCAAGCGCGCCTGCTCCAAGGCCTAGGCCTCAGGGGTTTCTCCAACTATAGGAGTACGCAGTGCATCCATGTTCCGACGGAGAAGTTCCTCCCTCTGCTGCGAAGAGAGGGGTTCGGGGCGGTACTCCTCGTGAACGCGCGACGGATCGCCGTTCTCGTCGCCTCCGTCTTCACGGTTGAAGCCAGGAGGGCAGCATAGTCCATTGACCATCAGGACTTCCGTCGCTGGGTCGCTGCTGTCGCACTCGGATGTGGTCTCCACAGAGCCAGTCGACAGATCGAACAGGCCGTAGAGAGTTTCGTCAGGCTCGATCGCCACGACTTGAGGGGTGGCCGACTGGCGGGCCACCGCATGCTTCACCCACCGCTGAAGCCTCGACCGACCAAAGCATTTGCTCCAGTGGGCCGCAGGAAGGGGGAAAGCTGCTGGAGTCGACTGATACTGGGTCGACGACTACCACAGGAGGACTCCGCGCACGCACGCGCGAAAGTGCGTCGCCCCACGGGCGGGGAGCGCGTCGGCGTCGAGTGGAGCCTCCTGAAGCCAAGCGGAGTTGTCGGCGACAAACACGAGCACGCCGAGGCAGATCTCGCGGCCCTCAGCCAAATCTCTGCCTAGAACCATGATGAAGGGGATTGGAAAAATTGCAACTTCTCCAACAAGTCACTAAGACACCTGCCCCAAGGTGGGCGCCAACTGTCGTGGTTCTAAGACTAACAGTAGAATAGGGGGGTAGGAATGTAGAGGCAAGATCCTAGCTATGGAGGAGTTGTACGCACGAGTTTTACGAGTTCAGGCCGTTCTCGAAGGAAGTAACAACACTACGTCTCAGAGCCCAGAGGCGGTCGACTGAATATATGAGTGTGAATTATAGAAAGTGCGAACGCCTATCCCAGAGGAGGGGGTGGCTTATATAGAGTGCGCCAGGACCCCAGCTCCCCTCCGTTACAAAGGGTTCAATGTCCATAAAGGAGGAGCGTTACTGGTAACGTCTGAAGTAAAGTGTTGTTAATGCCCGTAAAGCTATGGTTTAAACCCTGACCGTTGCGGAGTGGAGGGTTTCTCATCTTCTGGTGGTCGAGTGTCTTCAAGGTGGTCGAGTGAGCACATCTTCATGGTCGAGTGGATGATGGTTTCTCTTCGAGCGCTTCTGATTCTTTGTAGAGATGTCCTTGGGGAGGGTATGTTGGACAGATCCATGACCCTACCCTAGGTACATAGCTTCATCACGTAGGACTAGGAAAGGATGAATCCTACTCCTACTAGGAGGAGGATTCCTCCCCTCCTTGGGCGCCCCAAGGGCTGGCCAGCCTCCCCTTGCTCCTTTATATACGGGGGCAGTGGCACCCTAGAACACACAAGTTGACATTGTTTAGCCGTGTGCGGTGCCCCCTCCACCATAATCCACCTCGGTCATATGGTTGCAGTGCTTAGACGAAGCCCTACGCCGGTAGCTTCATCATCACCGTCATCATGCCGCCATGCTGACGAAACTCTCCCTCGACACTCAGCTGGATCAAGAGTTCGCGGGACGTCACTGAGCTGAACGTGTGCAGATCGCGGAGGTGTCGTATCGTCGGTGCTCGGATCGGTCGAATCGTGAAGACGTATGACTACATCAACCGCGTTGTCATAACGCTTCCGCTTACGGTCTACGAGGGTACATGGACAACACTCTTCCCCTCTCGTTGATATGCATCACCTAGATGTATCTTGCGCGTGTGTAGCAATTTTTTTGAAATTACTGCGTTCCCCAACAGTGGCATCCGAGCGAGGTCTATGCGTAGATGTTATATGCACAAGTAGAACACAAATGAGTTGTGGGCATGGGTATATACATATTGCTTGCCGTCACTAGTTGATTCTTGATTCAGTGGTATTGTTGGATGAAGTGGCTCAGACGGACATTACGTGTACGCTTACGCGAGACTGGTTCTACCGACGTGCTTCGCACACAGGTGGCTAGTGTGTGTCAGTTTCTCCAACTTTAGTTGAATCGGATTCAATGAACAGGGTTCTTTCTGAAGATGAAAAAGCAATCACTATATCGCGTTGTGGTTTTTGATGCGCAGGTAAGAATGGTTCTTGCTCAGCCCGTAGCAGGCACATAAAACTTGCAACAACAAAGTAGAGGACGTATGATACGTCTCCAATGTATCTATAATTTTTTATTGTTCCATGCTATTATATTATCTATTTTGGATGTTAATGGGCTTATTTATACACTTTTATATTACTTTTGGGACTAACCTACTAACCCAAGGCCTAGTGCAAATTGCTGTTTTTTTGCCTATTTCAGTGTTCCGCAGAAAAGGAATATCAAACGGAATCCAAACGGAAAGAAACCTTCGGGAGAGTTATTTTTGGAACAAACGTGATCCAGAGGACTTGGAGTGGACGTCAAGAAATCAACGAGGAGGCCACGAGGCAGGGAGGTGCGCCTGCCCCCCTGGGCATGCCCCCCACCCTCGTGGGCCCCTCGTGGCTCCACGGACCTACTTCTTCCTCCTATATATGTCCACATACCCCGAAAACATCCAGGAGCACCACGAAACCCTATTTCCACCGTCACAACCTTCTGTACCCAAGAGATCCCATCTTGGGGCCTTTTCTGGAGCTCCGCCGGAGGGGGAATCAATCACGGAGGGCTTCTACATCAACACCATAGCCTCTTCGATGATGTGTGAGTAGTTTACCTCAGACCTTCGGGTCCATAGTTATTAGCTAGATGGCTTCTTCTCTCTCTTTGGATCTCAATACAATGTTCTCACTACAAAAAAATACACTTCCGTGATGATACGTGTTTGTCACAGTAGGTCGCTTTTTTTGTCATGCATGTACATCCATGACAAATTTATGACAGAATCAAGATAGTCATACCTGTGCTGTCGTAGAAGTGTTCCATGACATTACCAAAATTATCATCACGGAAGTGTCCACTTCCATGACAATAAATCGCGCGTCACAGAAGTGCTTTCGTCAAGGGTGACCGACACGTGGCATCCACCGTAACGGAACGCCGTTAAGCTATCGGGTCGGGTTTTGGATCCAATAACCCGTTAACAGCCCCGACCAATGGGGATTTTCCACGTGTAAAATCATCATTGGCTAGAGGAAACATGTGTCGGCTCATCGTTGGGACAGATGTCATCCACTCACTGGACAGAAGGCGCCTATGATACGTCGACATGTGGCACGGCCCAACACTGGCCCATTCCTGTGAAAAGGCCAGCCCATTTGACTTGGTCAAAAGCTCGCGGGCCGACCCATGGAAAGCCTGTTAATGGCATGTTCGCATATAGCCCATTTACAGCCCGGTAACCCAAGCCCCGTTACACCCTATCCGAATTAGGCCCAGTAGCATCATCTGGGCCGTCCAATATGATTCCAGCCCGTATTCACTTCTGGCCCATGTATAGCCAATGACGTCTTTCAGCCCATATGAGGCCCTTTGTAACTCTTGGCCCATTAGCGGCCCGTGCTGAAACTGGCCCATAATGAATATTGTATTACTTTACAACCATTAACGGCCCGTGGTGAAACTGGCCCGTAATGAACAGTGTATCACTTTATACCCATTAACGGCCCGTTATTTCGTTGGGCCGTTTCCAGCCCAAGTTAACTTTCGGCCTTCTGAGGGCCCGTTTATTCTTGGGCTCATTTGCAGCATTCGGTTACTTACGGCCCATTACTGTCATTTTCTGTTTGTGGGCCAAATTCAGCCTGTCGTTACAGTCGGCCCGTTCGTGGACCGTTAGTCTGTTTGGCCATTTTCATAGCATCACCAAATACGGCCTATTAACGGCCCATTATGGTCAGCCCATAAAACGTACGATTTCCATTAAAGGCCCGTCTACGGCCCATTAGAGGCCCGTACAAGACCCATTAATGAGCCGGCGGCCCATGGATCCTACGAGACGTATGTCGGGGGTGCTAATCCCATGGACACCTATGGGACCACGGTGGACCGAGCCCCTTTCTGGTTCGGCAGGGGGCGGAGAGAGCACGAAGAGCAGATCGAGGCAAAGCGCATGAGCACGCGATCAGTTTACCCAGGTTCAGGCCGCACGGATGCGTAAAACCCTACTCCTGCCTTGTGGTTTGTACTGATTTCTTGCTCGGGAGCGTGTGTGCTACAGTACAGTCCAGCAGCTAACAAGACCAAGCGTGAGAGTTTTGTTCGCCGACCCCCTCTACGTTGCGCATGGGCCTCCTTTTGTATGCTCAAGGGGTCACCGACAGGTGGCAACGTAGATGAGGGAAAAAATGGAAAGGCGGTGCGGTTGGCACCACCGCCTACTACAGTGTATCATACCTAACTCTGACGGCAGGGGACAAGGGCATTAAATGCCTGTCTGCATCGCCTAGACGGTGCAGAAAGGGACCGCCAGGGACGCCACTACTTGCCACGATGGCAATCTTGTCAGCGCCGCTTGCCACCGTGTACCGCTGGCTGCACAGCCTCCCGCCATGTACGCTTGGAAGGGTCCCAGAGCGACACGTTGGTGGATGCGCTGGAGCGCAGCTACAGAGTGGGGGCTTGCCGCGGCAAGCGCCTTGCCGCGGTCGTTGTCTTGTCGCGTCCGGGAGCTTGTCGCTCACCGAGCCTTGGTTGGCCTTCCCTGCAAGCTCCTCTTGCCGGGGCCTTGTCCTTCCCGGTAATCTCCTCTTGCCGGGGCCTTGTCTTGGATACTTTGTTCTTGAATGGCTCCATAGGAACCACGGAGGGCCTTGGTGGTCACCCGGCAAGCCTTGCCGCGGGACGCTGCGACTGCTCGTGCACAAGTTCGGGATACTAGGGTACCCCTACTCTAGTACACCGACAGGAGCCCCCGGGCCTGGGCCATACACGGTGTCGAGCGCTGTTGGGCCAGGCCCAAAACAGGGCACGGGCACGCGCGGCCTGGGTTACGCCGCATCTCACTCCGCATCCACCGCGCCCTCCCCGAACGGCACGCGTCGAATGCGGCGTCGTGGGAGAGATCATGGGTGGTTTCTTTATTCGTAAAGGCGGAACGTCCGCCCACTCCCCCCTTTATAAGCAAGGGGAAGCAGGGGTAGTGCACCCATTCGCCACTTGCTTTCCCAATCTTGGACACCTCCGCCGCGCCTCCGTCTTCTCAAAGCAGCAAGAGAGCAGCGCCCTGCCCCCCCATCGCCACCAGCACCACCAACGCCGTCGACCTCCTCCACCACTTCCGCCATGGCTCCGAAAGCCGACAAGGGGAAGGCTGTGAAGTCGACCGAGGCGCAGCGGCTTGCGGCGCTGCGGAAGGAGCGGGCCATCTTCCCCCCAAGCTTGCCGCGAAGGAGCTGAGGGAGTACTACTACCTCTTCTGGTCGACGGAGACGCGAGTGCATCCGAGCACCAAGGTACTTCCAGCCACCGCTCATAAAATGGCTCCACACGGATATCCCTTCTTTGCCGTGTTCTTATACTGCGGGCTCTGCTCGCCCTTCTCTGAATTTTTCTGCGACATCATGAACACCTACGGGCTCTGCCTCCTTGATTTCACCCCAATGCCGTTCTGACCATGGCAGTTTTCGCGCATCTTTGCAAAAACTTTGTCGGAGTCCATCCCAACGTAGCCCTTTTCCGCCACTTCTTCATGCCCCGAGTAGAGAGAGGAGAACCTCTATCCGGCGGAATCACCTGGATCTCAAGGGGCGGCAAGAAGGATTCTTATTTGGAGGGAGAGTTCCGCGGCAAGTGGGAGGAGTGGAGAGCAGATTGGTGCTGGATTGTCGAGGAGAACCCGCAGCCATTTACCGCCCGGTGCCAAGTAGCAGCAGTACGCGGCAGCGATTATAGCGACGTGACCCCGAAAGACGATAGGCTGAGAATTGCCGTCACCAGGATCCAACGCCTCAGGCTTGCCGGACTCACTGTAGGCGCCGTTGGCGTAGATTTCCTTCGCCGCCGCATCACCCCCCTGCAGGAACGGAGGAGGCCCGCCTGGGAGTTCAAGAACACGGCGGATATCATGGGGCTGCGTCCGGGCCTCAACTACAACTTCACTGTCTTGGAGCTCAACGCAATGCTTCAGGAGCTCTTCAAGTATGATCCTGATCATCCCGAAGCATTTAGGTTGCCGCAGGGCATCGTTCCGTTGTGCAACAATTCCGCGCTTGACCGCATCCGGGCAATGATGCCGCTGTGCGACTCGCATGGACTTGTGCCAACTTGGCAAGAGCCTGCAGACAAGGTCGTGCAGGAATTCTTTGACAACCTGGTAGAAGTGCCGATCCGCCCCGACGAGAAGAATGGCCTCACTCGCGACACCACCGATGCGGAGTTGAAGCGCATCGCCACCAGGCTGGAAGAGGCGGCGGCAGCTGCAGTGGCAGGCGAGTTTGGATTCACCTTGGAGGAGGCAGAGGCAGCAGAGGCGGCAAACCGTGCCGAGCGAGAAGATCTTGTCGGCAAGAAAGAGCTTGCCCGGCAAGAGGAGCTTGCCGGCAAGAAAGATCTTGCCGGGCGTGACGCCGAGCCGAGCGAGCCCGCCGAGGATACGAGCGGCTAGTTGGATTTAGCATGATCATTATTACTACTAGAGGAAGAATCTTTCTTATTCTTGTTACTAGTCTTGACTTGGGGCATGTAAGTGGATAACAGTAAACGCTTGGCAATGTAAGAAGAAATATTCTTGTAGAGATCATCATTGATTGCTTTTAAGAACTCATGCTCTTGCTCAAGATTGAGCTTTTCAAAGCGTAATTTCTCATGAGCTCTTAAAAGTTCTCGATGATCTTCGAAGATAGTTTCATGAGCTAACTTAAGAGTGTTTAGTTCTTTAGTTAGAGCCTCAATCTTCTCCTTATCATTGTCATTCGTTTTAGCATGATTAATTGATGTTTCATCATAGTACTCATCACTAGAGTTGTCAACAAGCAAATCATCATCACCTAATAAGTCATCTTCATCACTATTAAAATCAACGTACTCGGGGTGTGTTACCTTAGGACCTTTGGCCATGAAGCATCTTCCAATTCCTTCATTTGGGGAGTCAAATATGTCGTAGGAGTTGGTTGACACAAGTGCTAGACCGGCAACACCTTCATCTTGAGTATCTTCGGAGTCGGAGTGATAACTTCTCTCGGAGTGGCTGTCGGAGTCGGAGCTAGATACCCATTCACCAACATGAGCTTGATGTCTTTGTTTTGTATAGCTCCTTGATGATTTTTCCTTCCTTTCCGAGTCCTTGCTTCTCCGTGAGTATCTTCGTTCATAACGATCATCTCTACTCCTTCTCTCTCTTGGTGGAGATTCTTTGTTTCTTCTTTTTGGAGAATCTTCTCTTGTCTTGTAGGGAGCCGTACACTCATTGGAATAGTGTCCGGGTCTTCCACAATTATAGCAGTTTCGCTCTCGACTAGAAGATCTTTTGTCATTGTAGGACCTTGACTTGAAGCTTCTATCTTTGCTTCTACTCTTGTAGAACTTGTTGAAGTTCTTCACCATTAAGCTCAATTCTTCATTGAAGTTTTGTTTCTCACTTGATGATGTGGGGACTTGACATGACGCTTTGTAGGCACCACTTGATTTATTGTGAAGTTCCTCTTTATCCTTGAGTGACATCTCATGAGCAACAATCCTTCCAATTACTTCCGTTGGCTTGAGATCTTTGTAGTTGGGCATCATTTGGATTAGTGTGCATACGGTATCATATTTCCCATCCAAGGCTCTTAGGATCATCTTGATGATGAATCTATCGGTCATCTCTTCACTTCCTAAGCCGGCAATCTCATTTGTGATGAGAGCAAGCCTAGAGTACATTTCAGCGACGCCTTCACCATCCTTCATCTTGAACTTGTCAAGTTGACTTTGGAGCACATCCAACTTGGATTCCTTGACGGAGTCGGTACCTTCATGCATATCAATCAAAGTATCCCAAATCTACTTTGCATTCTCAAGGCGGATGATTTTGTTGAATTCTTCGGGGCACAATCCGTTGAAGAGAATATCACAAGCTTGAGCATTGTATTGCAACATCTTCAACTCATCCGCGGTAGCTTCACGGTTTGGTTCCCTCCCATTGAAGGACTCACCTTGCAAGCCAACACAAACAATAGCCCATACGGCAGGGTTATGTCCAAGAATATGCATTTTCATTTTATTCTTCCAACTAGCAAAATTAGTGCCATCAAAGTAAGGACCTCTACGGTGATCATTTCCCTCGCTAGACGCCATACTCTCCTAGGTTGTGAAACCAAGGCTATGACCACCAAAAGCTATGAAGATCAAGCCAAATGGAGACCAAAGCTCTGATACCACTTGTAGGATCGAAAGTATGTCTAGAGGGGGAGGGGGGTGATTAGACTACTTGACCAATTAAAAACTTAGCCTTTTCCCAATTTTAGTTCTTGGCAGATTTTAGCTATCTTAGAGCAAGTCAAGCAATCATCACACAATTCAAGCAAGCATGCAAAGAGTATATTGGCAGCGGAAAGTGAAGCATGCAACTTGCAAGAATGTAAAGGGAAGGGTTTGGAGGATTCAAACGCAATTGGAGACACGGATGTTTTCCCGTGGTTCGGATAGGTGGTGCTATCCTACATCCACGTTGATGGAGACTTCAACCCACGAAGGGTAACGGTTGCGCGAGTCCACGGAGGGCTCCACTCACGAAGGGTCCACGAAGAAGCCACCTTGTCTATTCCACCATGGCCATCGCCCACGAAGGACTTGCCTCACTAGCGGTAGATCTTCACGAAGTAGGCGATCTCCTTGCCCTTACAAACTCCTTGGTTCAACTCCACAATCTTGTCGGAGGCTCCCAAGTGACAGCTAGCCAATCTAGGAGACACCACTCTCCAAGAAGTAACAAATGGTGTGTTGATGATGAACTCCTTGCTCTTGTACTTCAACTGATAGTCTCCCCAACACTCAACTCTCTCTCATAGGATTTGGATCTGGTGGAAAGAAGATTTGAGTGGAAAGCAACTTGGGGAAGGCTAGAGATCAAGATTCATATGGTAGGAATGGAATATCTTGGTCTCAACACATGAGTAGGTGGTTCTTTCTCAGAACATATGAGTAGGAATGATGTATGTGTTCTGATGGCTCTCTCTTCGAATGAAGAGGTGGTGGAGGGGTATATATAGCCTCCACACAAAATCCAACCGTTACACACAATCTACCAATCTCGGTGGGACCGAATCAGAAAACTCGGTCTGACCAAAATAGTAAACCTAGTGACCGTTAGGAATTTCGATGGGACTGAGATGCAACTCGGTAGGACCGATTCGGTTAGGGTTTGGGCATAACGTAATCTCGATGAGACCGATCGCACAAACTCGGTGAGACCGAGTTCGGCAATTAGCTAACCAGAGAGTTGGTCAGGCAAACTCGGTGGGACCGACTTGCTCTTTCGGTGAGACCGAAACGTTACAAGAAGGAAACATGGAGTTTACCTTGCATTCTCGGTGGGACCGATTCGCTCTTTCGGTGAGACCGAAAAGTTACGAAAGGGAAACAGAGAGTTTGCAAGCCCATCTCGGTGAGACCGAGAACCTTATCGGTAGGACCGAATTGCTAGGGTTTGGCAGTGGCAAATGACAAGTGAAACTCGGTGGCGCCGGATTGACAGAATCGGTATGACCGAGTTTGGCTTAGGGTTTAGGTCATTTGTGGATATGGAAAGTAGCCGAGGATTTTGGAGCATATCATTGAGCACATAGAGCAAGAGGCTCATTAAGCAACACCTCATCCCTCCTTAATAGTATTGGCTTTTCCTAAAGACTCAATGTGATCTTGGATCACTAAAATATAAAATGAGGAGTCTTGAACTTTTGAGCTTGAGCCAATTCTTTGTCCTTAGCATTTTGAGGGTTCCACTTTCACATCCATGCCATGCCAATCATTGAGCTTTCTGAAATAATCATCTTGGAATAGCATTAGCTCAATGAGCTATATGTTGTTATGAATTACCAAAACCACCTAGGGATAGTTGCACTTTCAATCTCCCCCTTTTTGGTAATTTTGACAACATATAGATCAAAGCTTCGACAAATGATAATAAGCATGAAATATATCGTCGCTTTGAGAAGTATGTGACAAATAAGAGCTCCCCCTAAATTTGTGCATATTTAAAATTTGCTTTGGACTGCAAATGCACATGGAGTTACAATCATGGGTGACTCTTCCATGTCACATACATCTTGGTGGTGCGCTCAAAAATGATACGATTGAAATACATGCACTCATCACCAAGAATAGTGAATGATCACAAACGATAGATAGAATGATAACATATAGGAAGCATTAAGCAAACATTAAGTGTAGCTTATGATCAAACACATGATCATCGATGTCTCACGAATAATGACATAGTATCTCACACACAAGCAAACAAAGTTCGAAAAACCACCAAATAAAGCAAGAGAGAAAAGCAACACACACTCTCTCTCTCTCGAAGCCTATGATCTATACATCTTCTCCCCCTTTGGCAACAAGTTACAAAAAAGTTCCTAGAAAATGCATAGTGCTAAGTCAATGCTCAGGCTTGATCTTCAGGTGGTGGTGGAGTCCGGAGCACGCCAAGGACGAAGCCTTCAGTAGAAGTGGTTAGAGTCGAGGCTGAAGTGGATGCTGGAGCTGGCGGAATGGAGGCTGTAGCTGGTGCAGATGTTGTGGCTCTGGTGTCAGCAACTGGCAGTGCAGACGACCTCGGACCTCATGGCACCCTGGCAAAAGCATCAGTTGTGGTCCTGCCTCTCCTCTCATTCATGTCCTCCTGAAGCTGCTCCACGGCGGTCTGTATTTCTGTCACCTTGATGTCCATGTCATAGAATCTCTGTTCCATGATCCTCTCTAGGCTCGCCTGGTTCTGAGTCAGGGTGGCAAGTCCTTGCTCAATACGCATGGTGGACGCTATCAGGTAACCGAGCTGCTCTTGTTTGGTCTTCAAGAAGTAATCAGATGCCTCTGCTTGAGTAGGCATCCTGGCAGCTTTTTCTTTCCTCGCCTTCTCCTTCTGAGCTTGTGCATGTGCAGATGAGGGTTCATTTTCAGTCATAACCACTTGGTTATCCTCAAAATCTGGACGGATGGGCAGGTGTTCCTTATCCAACAAATACATGCCCGTGCCCATCTTGGAGTTGATGAGCTCCTGAATCTGTGGGGCATACCCACAACTCCTCTTCTGGTCTGCAGCTGTCCTCTTGATTGTTTCCACAATGAGACTCATGACCTTGAATTTCTGAGGCACATCAAATACATTAAGCAAGTTGATTGCGTGACCTCTGATCATCTTGTGACCTCCAGATTTGGGCAGAAGGGTGTGCCTAAGGATCCAGTTGATCGTAGGCAATCCTGAGAGTAGATAGTGCACTGACCCAAACTTGAACGTGTCAAGTGCTTCATTCGGGATCTCCTTGTACATGTTGGACATGGAGTTGTGATCCATCTTTTTCTTGGCATAGATGTCCAAGTCATCAGCTTACTCCTCTGGGGCATTGATCAACTTCGCCCATTCTTCCACAGTGGATTGGTACCTTGTACCCTCAGACATCCATGTGATCCTGCCATCCGGATAAAAGTGTGCTGTGGAGTAGAATTGCATGATCAGCTCCTCATTCCACTTTGTGAGCTTCTGCCCAACAAAGTCTGCAACTCCACACGCACTAAAGCTGTCAAATACACCGGGGTAGTACTCTTCATTGTCCTTGATGTAGGTCCAGTCGACCCATCTCATGTCACAAATGATTGGCTTCTTGTCAAGCAAAACAGTCTCATAGAAATCTTGTTGCTCCTTGGTATGGAATCTGTAATCCACGGCAGTCCTTCTCCTAGAAGCATACGGGTCTGCTTCTCTCCATTTCCTCAGCCCTGAATCTCTCCTGAGCTTCATATCCTCAGCCACAGGATGAGCATCGTTGTGGTCTGGGATCTTGGGCTTGAGCTTCCTAAGGACACTCTCTTCCTCTTATTCAATTGCTTCAGGCATTGGGGCCTTGTTCTTTTCTGCAGCTGGGATGCTTCGTGTATTTCTCTTGGGTGCACTCTTAGGCTTAGATGCAGCCTTAGGTGCATCCTTGGGCTTGGATGCAGCTGTTCCTGACCTTATAGCATCTCCCATGAGTTTGGCTGCCTTGGGTGCTGGTGCAGCGACCTCTTCTTCTTCCTCCTCCTCATCTATCATGATGGAGGCCTTCCCAAGCACTCTGGCTACAATCTTTTTCACCATCTCTTTCCTTTTCTTGCCCTCAGCAGCAATGGGCTCAGTGGGAGCAGGCTTCACAGTTGAAGCCCTAGCCTTTGACATGGGCTGCCTGCCTGCTGGCCTTTTGATCTTCAGCCCTGGCTTGGTTCCTTGAGCTGGTTCAGCTCTCTTTGATGTGGCCTCTTCCTCTGCCACATAGTCTTCACCCTCAGAATCAGACATTCTCTTCTTCCTTTGACGTGTGGCAGCCTTGGGCAGATTGCTGGGGGTGCTCCTGCTGCCATCATCATAAGAGCTTGAGGGGCTAGTGCCCTCACTCATCACAACTTGCTGCTCAGACACATTCTGGTTGTCACTTTGATCAGACATGTTGCAAGCTGACTGCTGACCCTGTGAATAGATTATGGATAAGATAGAGTGGGTGAGCATCACAAAAAGCAGAGATTTTTGCAAAAGATTAATTCAAAAACTTAGTTTTAGTTTTCCACAGAAAGCATCTCGGATCTACCGATTTTCAAACTCGGTGACACCGAAGCAGTTTTGGCACCAGAACTGGTGAACTCGGTCAGACCGAGTCACAGTTCGGTGGCACCGAGACTGATAGGGTTTCACAGAATTCCAAAATCGGTCGCACCAATAAGTTATTCTCGGTCAGACCGAGTTTCACTTGTGCAATGGCAAAAGCCAGATCGGTGGGACCGAGTTTTTCAACTCGGTGGGTCCGAGATGGTTTCGGCGGAAACCTAACCCTAAAATTTTCGAATTAAAACTATTCTACGAGATCATTGACTGGATAGGAGTGTTTCAAGCGTGGCAAGAATTATAATGATCACAATGTGCTAGGAATCGGAGTGGGGAATAGCACAAAGATCGAGTCCATACCCTAGTTCGGCGGAGACTCGCTACGACGGCAACGGCGGGGCAGAAATCCGTTGACGGCGGCGGAGACCAGCGACTGGAGGCTGTTGGTGACGAGAAGACGATCCGGAGACCACGAAGGCAGAGCAGGCTATCGCGCGGGCGAAGAGGTTTCGGAGAAATTTCCAAAATTTTGCCCGTCACTATATATAGCCCGACCCTGTCGGTGTGACCGAGTGGAACAACTCGGTGGCACCGAGATGCAAAACTGTGTGCAGTTATTGCAACTCGGTGTGACCGAAAAGTTCAAATCGGTTGCACCGAGATTGAAAACCTAGATCAACTTAATGAACTCGGTGGGACCGAAAATGGAGTATCGGTCAAACCGAGATTCATAAAGAGCTTTTGGAAGTTTAAGTCTATGACGAATCGGGGACTCCGAGCGCTCCTCACACAGAGTGGTTCGAATCTGACTTGATCAAGTTTTGTGATGCAGCATGAATAGAGTTTGAGACGAGAAAAGCATAGATAGCTAGAGGAGGTTCTTAGGCATTCTTGTCCATCCACTTGGCAAAAGAAGAAAGCCAAACAATCAAAACAACAAGTGGATGTCCTCGAATGAGTAAAATATGCAACCAACATGTTCACACAATAAGATGGCAAATGAAATATGTGGCAAAGCATGCACAACCAATTCTAGCATCTATCAAGCAATTTGCGATGACTAGGTCATCTATATATGAGTATATTGACTTAGGAGTCAAGTGAGAACACTTGATCGTAGGTCATACTCATCGTTTAAGCTCAAGTGGGGTTACCACTTTTACATAAAGCATTGTTGTATTCACATCTTTAGAGTTGCTTTAGCTCAAGTCTTAGAGTAAAGCTCCCCCTAGATGTGATATCCCCCCTAAGAGGGATGAACTAACCTTGGGTTTTGTCGATGATGACTTCATGTAGATGTTGAAGATGTGGATGCTCAATGTTGATGTAGATCACTTGGAGCTATCCATTTGAGTGAATTGCACTTTCAATACCTACATGGGTTAGTCCCACAAGGAACAAACAAGGATATCCATAGACATAGAGTGATGCACACACAAGATGATGTCCATGAAAACTTTAGGTTACCTTGTCCCTTGTCTTACCAACAAGAGGGTTTGTGACTCCTTGAACTAGTGCAAGATGTGGAAGTTGATTGCACTTGTTCTTGCCAAAATGATAAGAGTGAAGTATGTTGGCGGAGTCACCCTCAAGAACTCTCTAGTTCTTCTTCTTTTGGATCCACACCATCTTGATGGGAATCCTTGGAGTTGTAGTCGTACTTGATGTAGTGGAACTTGAAGTAGTCTTGGGAATCCACTTGACTAAGGTCTTGGGAGCTTCTTCAAATGCATCAATCTCCTCTTGAAGCTTGTCCTTGCCTTTTTGCTTGTAGTCTTGTGGTGGAAGATCATCTTGAGCTTGTGTCCTCTTGAAAGAAGTGTCATACTTCTCTTGTTGAGGAACAAACTTTGTCTTGGGGTATTGATCTTCTTCCCATTCAACTCCATTGGCATTGAACTTTCGTTCAAAACCAATACCTTGATTCTTCCGGTGCATTCCTTCCTTGCGCACAATTTCCTCGAATTGCTTACTTCCGGCAAGGCTCTTGTAAACACCTTTCTCTATAATTCCCTTCAATAAGCTATTTTCTTGCTCAAGTGTAACTTGGCTAAGAGAATCATTAGTGGAATCAAGAGAACTACTAGAAGCAACAATATTGGATTTAGCATGATCATTGTTACTACTAGAGGAAGAATCTTTCTTATTCTTGTTACTAGTCTTGACTTGAGGCATGTAAGTGGATAATAGTAAACGCTTGGCAATGTAAGAAGAACTATTCTTGCGGAGATCATCATTGATTGTTTTAAGAACTCATGCTCTTGCTCAAGATTGAGCTTTTCAAAGCGTAATTTCTCATGAGCTCTTAAAAGTTCTCGATGATCTTCGAAGATAGTTTCATGAGCTAACTTAAGAGTGTTTAGTTCTTTAGTTAGAGCCTCAATATTCTCCTTATCATTGTCATTCGTTTTAGCATGATTAATTGATGTTTCATCATAGTACTCATCACTAGAGTTGTCAACAAGCAAATCATCATCACCTAACAAGTCATCTTCATCACTATTAAAATCAACGTACTCGGGGTGTGTTACCTTAGGACCTTTGGCCATGAAGCATCTTCCAATTCCTTCATTTGGGGAGTCAAATATGTCGTAGGAGTTGGTTGACACAAGTGCTAGACCGGCAACACCTTCATCTTGAGTATCTTCGGAGTCGGAGTGATAACTTCTCTCGGAGTGGCTGTCAGAGTCGGAGCCGGATACCCATTCACCAACATGAGCTTGATGTCTTTGTTTTGTATAGCTCCTTGATGATTTTTCCTTCCTTTCCGAGTCCTTGCTTCTCTGTGAGTATCTTCGTTCATAACGACCATCTCTACTCCTTCTCTCTCTTGGTGGAGATTCTTTGCTTCTTCTTTTTGGAGAATCTTCTCTTGTCTTGTAGGGAGCCGTACACTCATTGGAATAGTGTCCGGGTCTTCCACAATTATAGCAGTTTCGCTCTTGACTAGAAGATCTTTTGTCATTGTAGGACCTTGACTTGAAGCTTCTATCTTTGCTTCTACTCTTGTAGAACTTGTTGAAGTTCTTCACCATTAAGCTCAATTCTTCATTGAAGTTTTGTTTCTCACTTGATGATGTGGGGACTTGACATGACGCTTTGTAGGCACCACTTGATTTATTGTGAAGTTCCTCTTTATCCTTGAGTGACATCTCATGAGCAACAATCCTTCCAATTACTTCCGTTGGCTTGAGATCTTTGTAGTTGGTCATCATTTGGATTAGTGTGCATACGGTATCATATTTCCCATCCAAGGCTCTGAGGATCTTCTTGACGATGAATCTATCGGTCATCTCTTCACTTCCTAAGCCGGCAATCTCATTTGTGATGAGAGCAAGCCTAGAGTACATTTCAGCGACACCTTCACCATCCTTCATCTTGAACTTGTCAAGTTGACTTTGGAGCACATCCAACTTGGATTCCTTGACGGAGTCGGTACCTTCGTGCATATCAATCAAAGTATCCCAAATCTCCTTTGCATTCTCAAGGCGGCTGATTTTGTTGAATTCTTTGGGGCACAATCCGTTGAAGAGAATATCACAAGCTTGAGCATTGTATTGCAACATCTTCAACTCATCCGCGGTAGCTTCACAGTTTGGTTCCCTCCCATCGAAGAACTCACCTTGCAAGCCAACACAAACAATAGCCCATATGGCAGGGTTATGTCCAAGAATATGCATTTTCATTTTTTGCTTCCTACTAGCAAAATTAGTGACATCAAAGTAAGGACCTCTACGGTGATCATTTCCCTTGCTAGACGCCATACTCTCCTAGGTTGTGAAACCAAGGCTATGACCACCAAAATATATGAAGATCAAGCCAAATGGAGACCAAAGCTCTGATACCACTTGTAGGATCGAAAGTATGTCTAGAGGGGGGGGGTGATTAGACTACTTGACCAATTAAAAACTTAGCCTTTTCCCAATTTTAGTTCTTGGCAGATTTTAGCTATCTTAGAGCAAGTCAAGCAATCATCACACAATTCAAGCAAGCATGCAAAGAGTATATTGGCAGCGGAAAGTGAAGCATGCAACTTGCAAGAATGTAAAGGGAAGGGTTTGGAGGATTCAAACGCAGTTGGAGACACGGATGTTTTCTTGTGGTTCGGATAGGTGGTGCTATCCTACATCCACGTTGATGGAGACTTCAACCCATGAAGGGTAACGGTTGCGCGAGTCCACGGAGGGCTCCACCCACGAAGGGTCCACAAAGAAGCAACCTTGTCTATTCCACCATGGCCATCGCCCACGAAGGACTTGCCTCACTAGCGGTAGATCTTCACGAAGTAGGCGATCTCCTTGCCCTTACAAACTCCTTGGTTCAACTCCACAATCTTTTCGGAGGCTCCCAAGTGACACCTAGCCAATCTAGGAGACACCACTCTCCAAGAAGTAACAAATGGTGTGTTGATGATGAACTCCTTGCTCTTGTGCTTCAAATGATAGTCTCCCCAACACTCAACTCTCTCTCTTCGGATTTGGATCTGGTGGAAAGAAGATTTGAGTGGAAAGCAACTTGGGGAAGGCTAGAGATCAAGATTCTTATGGTAGGAATGGAATATCTTGGTCTCAACACATGAGTAGGTGGTTCTTTCTCAGAACATATGAGTAGGAATGATGTATGTGTTCTGATGGCTCTCTCTTCGAATGAAGAGGTGGTGGAGGGGTATATATAGCCTCCACACAAAATCCAACCATTACACACAATCTACCAATCTCGGTGGTACCGAATCAGAAAACTCGGTCTGACCGAAATAGTAAACCTAGTGACCGTTAGGAATTTCGGTGGGACTGAGATGCAACTCGGTAGGACCGATTCGGTTAGGGTTTGGGCATAACGTAATCTCGGTGAGACCGATCGCACAAACTCGGTGAGACCGAGTTCGGCAATTAGCTAACCAGAGAGTTGGTCAGGCAAACTCGGTGGGACCGACTTGCTCTTTCGGTGAGACCGAAACATTACAAGAAGGAAACATGGAGTTTACCTTGCATTCTCGGTGGGACTGATTCGCTCTTTTGGTGAGACCGAAAAGTTACGAAAGGGAAACAGAGAGTTTGCAAGCCCATCTCGGTGAGACCGAGAACCTTATCGGTAGGACCGAATTGCTAGGGTTTGGCAGTGGCAAATGACAAGTGAAACTCGGTGGCGCCGGATTGACAGAATCGGTATGACCGAGTTTGGCTTAGGGTTTAGGTCATTTGTGGATATGGAAAGTAGCTGAGGATTTTGGAGCATATCATTGAGCACATAGAGCAAGAGGCTCATTAAGCAACACCTCATCCCTCCTTAATAGTATTGGCTTTTCCTAAAGACTCAATGTGATCTTGGATCACTAAAATATAAAATGAGGAGTCTTGAACTTTTGAGCTTGAGCCAATTCTTTGTCCTTAGCATTTTGAGGGTTCCACTTTCACATCCATGCCATGCCAATCATTGAGCTTTCCTAAAATAATCACCTTGGAATAGCATTAGCTCAATGAGCTATATGTTGTTATGAATTACCAAAACCACCTAGGGATAGTTGCACTTTCAGCTGGACGGCGCCAAGGAGAAGGAGACGGCCCTAAAGGAGGAAGTCAAGGCCGGCAAGGCGCTGCTGGCGAGTGCCGCTGCCGCCCAGAGCACTTTCCGGGAGAATGTGGAGCACTGGACGGAGGGTCTCGTGGATGTTGCCGGAGATATCGATAGGGAGCTGGCGCAGCTGGGAATGGAGGATGTCGGGTATCCCTCCAACGAGAACCTCCAACCCAGCGCCAAGCTCACCTCGTTCTCCAAAGGCATGGCGACGGCCCTCCGACAACTCCGGGAGAGGATCCCAAAGCAGCTGGCCGACGAGTCGCGCAAGATCTGCGCGGGAGCTCTTCAAAAGGTGCTGATGAAGGTGGCCTTCCGCAACCCTGGCCTCAACCTCACCAACGTCCTCAGGTCCTTGCCGCCGGATGCTGATCTGGAGGCGCTCAAGACCCTTGTCGCACCCATTGTGGACAAGGTGAGCGGGATCAAGAGGGTCGAGGGCGATCGCGTAGACTAGGCCGCCCGCTTTCTTCTTTTCTTGTCGCTGCTGGTCATGTTACGAGAACAATCTGTTAGAGCTGCGACAACCTATCTTGTAATATAACTTTATCCTGTGCAATGATTGCAATGTTATTTCCTTTACTTGACTCCTTCCTTTGTATGTTTTTGCCCTATGCTTTTAGGGAACTTGCCGGCGCAGGCACCTTGGCCGCGAGCGCTGAGTGCGGGACGTCAGCAGCCTGCTGGCGGCGCCGCTACCGGCAAGAAACCTTGTCGCAACTAGTCGCAGCTCACTTAAGTTGTTGAGCGGACTCGAAACAAAGTAAGGGCGCAACTAGCTACGAGTTGGTTCCTCCGCGCACAGGTTTTCCATACAAAGGACGGTCGTTCAAGGAAGATAACTTAAAAATTTTAAAAATCTGATTGCTCAAACTTTGGCAACTTATCTTTTCTGTCTTTTGCTTCCCGGCAAGGTGAAACTTTCTTGAACGACGCCTGGTCCATACCATATCTTCTCCTTCCCCTCCCGGCAAACTTGTGCGCGCGAGAACCTTCCTTTCCTTGAGAAAAGAAAGAAAGAGGAGAAAATAAAGATAGGGAGCCTTATGGCTTGTTGTTGCTTACCGGGGTTAGGTGCTGCACAAAGTGTCAGATAACACATGCAAAAAATAAAAAACATGAAATCGACAAGATTGTGCAGAGCACATAAGCTTTATGCACGGGATCTGCGCCCGGCTTTGTACAAAGGATTACATGCAACAGCGGCAAGACTTGTACAAAAGGTGGTTGCCGGAATGGGTTTCGGCAACCGCGCCCTACGGGTAAAACTTACGAAGATGCTCAATATTCCAGGAGTTGCTCACTAGTGTGCCATCTTCGGTCTCAAGGCGGACAGCGCCAGGCCTAGTGACTCGTTTCACCTGGTAAGGGCCTTCCCACTTCGGCGTCAACTTGTTGGAATTCTTGGCGGACTGAACACGCCGAAGAACAAGGTCGCCTTCCTTGAGACTTCTGGCATTAACTTTGCGGCTATGGTAGCGGCGCAAAGCTTGCTGGTAGCAAGCAGCTCGCACAGCAGCCTGAAGACGGTCTTCCTCAAGGAGCAGTGCGTCATCTTGTCGCAGCTGCTCTTGCTCAAGCTCATCGTTAGAGAGCACTCGAGGTGACCCGTATACGAGTTCCGTGGGGAGAACTGCCTCTGCTCCATAGACTAGAGCGACAGGTGTCTGGCCAGTGGCTCGATTTGGCGCCGTCCTGATCGACCAAAGAACCACTGGCAGCTCCTCGATCCAGTTTCTTCCGCACTTGTGCAACCTGTCGAAAGTTTTGGTCTTGAGCCCACGCAGCACTTCAGCATTTGCCCTCTCCGCTTGACCGTTGCTTCTCGGGTGAGCAACAGAAGCGAAGCAGACCTTGGCGCCAAGATCTTGGACGTACTGCATGAAGGTGTGGCTCATGAATTGCGTACCGTGGTCGGTGATTATCCTGTTAGGGATCCCGAAATGGCAAACAATCCACCTGAAGAACTTGACTGCTGACTGTGCTGTCACCTTCCTCACTGGCTCCACTTCCGGCCACTTTGTGAACTTGTTGATTGCAACATACAAGTACTCAAAGCCCCCGACTGCTCGGGGAAAGGGGCCGAGGATATCGAGCCCCCAGACCAAAAAGGGCCAGGATAAAGGGATCGTCTGGAGAGCTTGAGCTGGCTGGTGTATCTGCTTGGAATGGAACTGGCACGCTTCACACTTGGTTACTTGTGCAGTTGCATCCTGGAGGGCTGTCGGCCAGAAGAAACCTTGCCGGAATGCTTTGCCGACAAGTGCTCTTGCGCCAATGTGGTGACCACATATGCCTCCATGTATCTTTGCCAACAGCTTTTGTCCATCTTCCCGGTGAATACACTTCAATTTCACACCGTTGAGTCTTCTTCTGTACAGTGTGTCGTCGACAAACTGGTACATACTTGACTGCCAGGCTACTCTTTCCGCTTCTTCTTGCTCTTCGGGAAGCTCTCCTGTCTGAAGGAAATGGACAATCTGCTGTGCCCATGCTGGAGCTTGTGGCTCGACAACAAGGACTAAAGGCATATCTGCGGCTGCAGGAACATCCGCTTCTACGGCAAGAGCCTGCGGCTCTGCCGGAGCTTGACGTTCCCCGGTAAGCTTGCCGGAGCAAAACTTGTCGGTAGCGTTTGCTTCAACGGAGCAAACCCTAGGGCTTGCCGGAGCAAACTGCTCCTCAGCACTCTTGGTGTTGATCTTGGGGACCTTCTTGGCGGCGGCTTCGGGAAGCTCTGCCGGAAAATAGTCACCAGAAATCAACTTCCTCTTCTTGCTCTGTCCAGTTGATGGTGTTACGGACGGTCGAGTCAGCTTGAGCACAAAGATCCCTGGTTCCACAGGTAACTTAAGTGCGGCGCACTTTGACAGGCCATCAGCAATGTCGTTCTGAGCTCTTGGGACATGCTCCATCTGCAGGCGTCAAAGTGTTCTTCTAGCTTTCTCACTTCGTCAACGTAGGCTTCCATCAACGGACTCTGATAACTCTTGTTTACTTGGCGGACGACAATGTACGAGTCACGCCTGACAATGAGCTTCTTAATCCCAAGGTCTGCCGCGATCCTGAGACCGGCAAGCAAGCCTTCATACTCTGCAGTATTGTTTGTCGGTTGCAGCAGCAGCGAGCCTGAGGAGGAGCGGCTGCTGCGGAAGCTGGTGTCGCTCTACCGCGCCAAAGATGTCGGGGGTGCTAATCCCACTGACACCTATGGGACCACGGCGGACCGAGCCCCTTTCGGTTAGGCAGGGGGCAGAGAGAGCATGAAGAGCAGATCGAGGCAAAGCGCACGAGCACGCGATCAGTTTACCCAGGTTTGGGCCGCACGGATGCGTAAAACCCTACTCCTGCTTTGTGGTTGTATTGATTTCTTACTCGGGAGCGCTGTGTGCTATAGTACACTCCAGCAGCTAACGACACCAAGCGTGAGTATTCTGTTGACCGACCCCCTCTACGTTGCGCATGGGCCTCCTTTTATATGCTCAAGGGGTCACCGACAGGTGGCAACGTAGATGAGGGCAAAAATGGAAAGGCGGTGCGGTTGGCACCACCGCCTACTACAGTGTATCATACCTAACTCTGACGGCAGGGGTCAAGGTCATTAAATGCCTGTCTGCGTCGCCTAGACGGTGCAGAAAGGGATCTCCAGGGACGCCACTACTTGCCATGATGGCAATCTTGTGAGCGCCGCTTGCCACCGTGTACCGCTGGCTGCACATCCTCCCGCCATGTACGCCTGGAAGGGTCCCAGAGCGACACGTTGGTGGATGCGCTGGAGCGCAGGTACAGAGTGGGGGCTTGCCGCGGCAAGCGCCTTGCCGCGGTCGTTGTCTTGTCGCATCCGGGAGCTTGTCGCTCACCGAGCCTTGGGTAGCCTTCCCGGCAAGCTCCTCTTGCCAGGGCCTTGTCCTTCCTGGCAATCTCCTCTTGCCGGGGCCTTGTCCTTCCCGGCAATCTCCTCTTGCCGGGGCCTTGTCTTGGATACTTTGTTCTTGAATGGCTCCACAGGAACCACGGAGGGCCTTGGCAGTCACCCAGCAAGCCTTGCCGCGGGACGCTGCGACTGCCCGTGCACAAGTTCGGGATACTAGGGTACCGCTACTCTAGTACACCGACAGGGCGGATCCCCCGGGCCTGGGCCATACACAGTATCGAGCGCTGTTGGGCCAGGCCCAAAACAGGGCACGGGCACGCGCGGCCTGGGTTACGCCGCATCTCACTCCGCATCCACCGCGCCCTCCCCGAACGGCACGCGTCGAACGCCGCATCGTGGGAGAGATCGTGGGTGGTTTCTTTATTCGGAAAGGTGGAACGTCCGCTCCCTCCTCCTTTATAAGCAGGGAAAACAGGGGTAGTGCACCCACTCGCCCCCTTTCCACTCCAATCTCAGAAGCCTCCGCCCCGCCTCCGTCTTCCCAAAGCTGAAAAGAGAGCTGCGCCCTGCCCCCCCATCGCCACCAGCACAACCAACAACGTTGACCTCCTCCACCACTTCCGCCATGGCTCCGAAAGCCGACAAGGGGAAGGCTGTGAAGTCGACCGAGCGCAGCGGCTTGCTGCGCTGCGGAAGGAGCGGGCAATCTTCCCCCCAAGCTTTCCGCGAAGGAGCTGAGGGAGTACTACTACCTCTTCTGGTCGATGGAGACGCGAGTGCATCCGAGCACGAAGGTACTTCCAGCCACTGCTCATAAAATGGCTCCACACGGATATCCCTTCTTTGCCGTGTTCTTCTACTGCGGGCTCTGCCCGCCCTTCTCTGAATTCTTCTGCGACATCATGAACACCTATGGGCTCTGCCTCCTTGATTTCACCCCCAATGCCGTTCTGGCCATGGCAGTTTTCGCGCATCTTCGCGAAAACTTTGTCGGAGTCCATCCCAACGTAGCCCTTTTCCTCCACTTCTTCATGCCCCGAGTAGAGAGAGGAGAACCTCTATCCGGTAGAATCGCCTGGATCTCAAGGGCCGGCAAGAAGGATTCTTATCTGGAGGGCGAGTTCCGCGGCAAGTGGGAGGAGTGGAGAGCAGACTGGTGCTGGATTGTCGAGGAGAACCCGCAGCCGTTTATCGCCCGGCGCCAAACAGCAGCAGTACGCGGCAGCGATTGTAGTGACATGGCCTCGGAAGATGATAGGCTGAGGATTGCCGTCACCAGGATCCAACGCCTCAGGCTTGCCGGACTCACTGTAGGCGCCGTTGGTGCAGATTTCCTTCGCCGCCGCATCGCCCCCTGCAGGAACAGAGGAGGCCCGCCTGAGAGTTCAAGAACGTGGTGGATATCATGAGGCTGCATCCGGGCCTCAACTACAACTTCACTGTCTTGGAGCTCAACGCAATGCTTCAGGAGCTCTTCAAGTATGATCCTGATCACCCCGAAGCATTTAGGTTGCCGTAGGGCGTCGTTCTGTTGTGCAACAATTCCGCGCTTGACCGCATCCGGGCAATGATGCCGCTGTGTGACTCGCATGGACTTGTGCCAACTTGGCAAGAGCCTGCAGACGAGGTCGTGCAGGAATTCTTCGACAACCTGGTAGAAGTGCCGATCCGCCCTGATGAGAAGAATGGCCTCACTCGCGACACCACCGATGCGGAGTTGAAGCGCATCGCCACCAGGCTGGAAGAGGCGGCGGCAGCTGCAGCGGCAGGCAAGTTTGGATTCACCTTGGAGGAGGCAGAGGCAGCAGAGGCGGCAAACCATGCCAAGCGAGAAGATCTTGCCGGCAAGAAAGAGCTTGCCCGGCAAGAGGAGCTTGCCGACAAGAAAGATCTTGCCGGGCGTGACGCCGAGCCAAACGAGCCCGCCGAGGATACGACCGGCTCGTTGGATATCAACTCCTCTTCCTCCTCTTCCTCAGACAGCTCGCCGCCAGCAGAGCCTCCATCTCCACCAACAAGGCGTCTCCGCAAGGCCGGGGGTGTAGTGAGGCGGCAGGCGAGTCGACAGTCGCCGCGCCGCGCGACACGCTCCACCGCGGCAAGCACTGTTGCCGTGGGAGCGCCCCACGCTGCTGCGGCAACTAGAGCGGGGTCCTCCCGGACCACCGCTTCTGCTCCCGCCAAGCGGCCAAGGGAACCTACTCCTCCGCCTTCCCACGCCGGACGCGAGCCGGACTTCGACTTCTCCGCGTTCAGCTCCGACGAGGAAGAAGAAGAAGAGTAAGATTTTCTTGTTGTACTTGTAGTTCTTCAATTCTTGCTGTTTTGCCTTGCATCTCACCGGCTCTATTCTGAACTTATTCCTTTTCAGGACTCTGGCCCAGAGAGCAGCGAAGAGAGCCAAGGCCCCAGTGATTATCATCGAGGACGAACCCACCGCGTCAGCAGGGGATGCGCCCGAGACAACCTTGCCGGACCTGGCAACTATTCTCCAGAGCAGCCCCCAATGTAAGTATATGGTTTGCTTTCCGCTGTTGGGCGCGCACGAAGATTCTTGCTTTGCTGACGTCTGTTTGTTCACTTGTGCAGGACCAGAGCAGCCCCGCCAGGAGCGCCCGGAGGCCGCCCCCGAAACGCCAAGGGAGAGTCCTCTGGCAAGGGAGAGGTCCCCGGCAAGGGAGAGCTCTCCAGCAAGGGAGGAGCCTCCGGCAAGGGAGGGGTCTCTGGCAAGGGATAGCACCAGCGGCCCCCCGGCGGCGGAGACCACGGCTGCAGATCCTGGCACACGTAATCTTCTCGCTTCAGAACTTCCCTTGGATTCTTCTTCTTTTGATCTTCTTTTTTGGATATTTGCTTGACTCTTCTCCCCTTTCCGGCTGCCAGATCCATCTGCTGCAGAGCCGATGGAGACCGAGGTTGCCGCCGACGACGCCGTTGTCGTCGAGGAAGCAGCCGGCGCTGATGAGCCTGCCGGTGAAGAGGCCGCTAGGGCTGCCGCCGCAGAAGCAGGTGGGGGATCTGGCGATCGTACCGACGACCCTGAGGTCGCAGGAGCGCCAGGCGCTGCACCGACCGCCGATCCTTTCGCCGCTGCTGCAACGCCGGGCTCCGACGAGCCCCAGCCTGGCGTCTACTTGAAGGCCGGCGACGACATCTTCATCAACCTCCCCTGGGCGTCAAGCTCTAGGGCGCCGGTTGAAGGAGAGAGCTTCGACGGAGAAGTGCTTGCCTCCGCCGGGCTGGCGCTGGTTGACGCGCCAAGCAGCAGCAGCGGCGAGCCTGAGGAGGAGCGGCTGCTGCGGAAGCTGGTGTCACTCTACCGCGCCCGACAAGCCAAGATGGAATCCTGCGAGGCGCTTGTCGCGAAGGCGGGAGTCGACATCGAGAAGCGCGCGGAAGAGCTCCGGGGTGCCAATCAGGAAGCTCTTCGATCCTTGGCAGTGGAGCGGGCGCGACTTGCCGAGGAGCGGGAGGCCTTCCTCCTCGAGAAAGCTGAAGTCGAAGAGCAACAACGGCTTGCCGCTGAACAGCTGTCTGTGCGGGAAGGCGAGCTGGTGCAGCGGAAGGTCAATCTTGACAGCCATGAGGAGGAACTTGCCGCGCGCGAGCGATCGTTTGGCGGAGCCCTCAAGCAAGCAGAAGATGCTACCGCAGCTGCCGAGGCCGCCAAGAAGGAGTTGGAGACGAAGGTGGCGCATCTGGAGGCTGATCTCAAGGTGAGCGGCGACGAGCTTGCCGCGCTCAAGCTTGAGCGGGAGAAGGACGCCGTCAGCTACTCGGAGCTGCAGGCCCGTCTCGCCGAGAAGGGCAAGGAGCTTGACGCCGCCAAGGACTCCAATGCGGATCTTGAGTTGAAGTTGATCACTTTGACCAAGACGCTGGACGGCGCCAAGGAGTAGGAGACGGCCCTGAAGGAGGAAGTCAAGGCCGGCAAGGCGCTGCTGGCGAGTGCCGCTGCCGCCCAGAGCACTTTCCAGGAGAATGTGGAGCACTGGACGGAGGGTCTCGTGGATGTTGCCGGAGATATCGACAGGGAGCTAGCGCAGCTGGGAATGGAGGATCTCGGGTATCCCTCCGATGAGAACCTCCAACCCAGCGCCAAGCTCACCTCGTTCTTCAAAGGCGTGGCGACAGCCCTCCGGTGACTCCGAGAGAGGATCCCAAAGCAGCTGGCCGACGAGTCGCGCAAGATCTACGCAGGAGCTCTTCAGAAGGTGCTGGTGAAGGTGGCGTTCCGCAACCCAGGCCTCAACCTCACCAACGTCCTCAGGTCCTTGCCACCGGATGCTGATCAGGAGGCGCTCAAGACCCTTGTTGCACCCATTGTGGACAAGGTGAGCGGAATCAAGAGGGTCGAGGGCGATCGCATAGACTAGGCCGCCCGCTTTCTTCTTTTCTTGTCGCTGCTGGTCATGTTACGAGAACAATCTGTTAGAGCTGCGACAAGCTATCTTGTAATATAACTTTATCCTGTGCAATGATTGCAATGTTATTTCCTTTACTTGACTCCTTCCTTTGTATGTTTTTGCCCTACGCTTTTAGGGAACTTGCCGGCGCAGGCACCTTGGCCGCGAGCGCTGAGTGCGGGACATCAGCAGCCTGCTGGCAGCGCCGCTACCGGCAAGAAACCTTGTCGCAACTAGTCGCAGCTCACTTAAGTTGTTGAGCGGACTCGAAACAAAGTAAGGGCGCAACTAGCTACGAGTTGGTTCCTCCGCGCATAGGTTTTCCATACAAAGGACGGTCGTTCAAGGAAGATAACTTAAAAATTTTAAAAATCTGATTGCTCAAACTTTGGCAACTTATCTTTTCTGTCGTTTGCTTCCTGGCAAGGCGAAACTTTCTTGAACGACGCCTAGTCCATACCATATCTTCTCCTTCCCCTCCCGGCAAACTTGTGCGCGCGGGAACCTTCCTTTCCTTGAGAAAAGAAAGAAAGAGGAGAAAATAAAGATAGGGAGCCTTATGGCTCGTTGTTGCTTACCGGGGTTAGGTGCTTCACAAAGTGTCAGATAACACATGCAAAAAATAAAAAGCATGAAATCGACAAGATTGTGCAGAGCACATAAGCTTTATGCACGGGATCTGCGCCCGGCTTTGTACAAAGGATTACATGCAACAGCGGCAAGACTTGTACAAAAGGTGGTTGCCGGAATGGGTTCCAGCAACCGCGCCCTACGGGTAAAACTTACGAAGATGCTCTATGTTCCAGGAGTTGCTCACTGGAATGCCATCTTCGGTCTCAAGGCGGACAACGCCAGGCCTAGTGACTCGTTTCACCCGGTAAGGGCCTTCCCTCTTCGGCGACGACTTGTTGGAATTCTTGGCGGACTGAACGCGCCGAAGAATAAGGTCACCTTCCTCGAGAATTCTGGTGTTAACTTTGCGGCTATGGTAGCAGCACAAAGCTTGCTGGTAGCGAGCAGCTCGCATAGCAGCCTGAAGACGGTCTTCCTCAAGGAGCAGCGCGTCATCTTGTCGCAGCTGCTCTTGCTCAAGCTCATCGTAAGCGAGCACTCGAGGCGACCCGTATACGAGTTCCGTGGGGAAAACTGCCTCTACTCCATAGACTAGAGCAAAAGGTGTCTGGCCAGTGGCTCGATTTGGCGTCGTCCTGATCGACCAAAGAACCACCGGCAGCTCCTCGATCCAGTTTGTTCCGCACTTGTGCAGCCTGTCGAAAGTTTGGTCTTGAGCCCACGCAGCACTTCAGCATTTGCCCTCTCCGCTTGACCGTTGCTTCTCGGGTGAGCAACAGAAGCGAAGCAGACCTTGGCGCCAAGATCTTGGACGTACTGCATGAAGGTGCGGCTCATGAATTGCGTACCGTTGTCGGTGATTATCCTGTTAGGGATCCCGAAATGGCAAACAATTGACCTGAAGAACTTGACTGCTGACTGTGCTGTCACCTTCCTCACTGGTTCCACTTCCGGCCACTTTGTGAACTTGTCGATTGCAACGTACAAGTACTCAAAGCCCCCGACTGCTCGAGGAAAGGGGCCGAGGATATCGAGCCCCCAGACCGAAAATGGCCAGGATAAAGGGATCGTCTGGAGAGCTTGAGCTGGCTGGTGTATCTGCTTGGAATGGAACTGGCACGCTTCACACTTGGTTACTTGTGCAGTTGCATCCTGGAGGGCTGTCGGCCAGAAGAAACCTTGCCGGAATGCTTTGCCGACAAGTGCTCTTGCGCCAATGTGGTGACCACATATGCCTCCATGTATCTCTGCCAACAGCTTTTGTCCATCTTCCCGGTGAATACACTTCAATTTCACACCGTTGAGTCTTCTTATGTACAGTGTGCTGTCGACAAACTGGTACATACTTGACTGCCGGGCTACTCTTTCCGCTTCTTCCTGCTCTTCGGGAAGTTCTCCTGTCTGAAGGAAACGGACAATCTGTTGTGCCCATGTTGGAGCTTGCGGCTCGACAACAAGGACTAAAGGCATATCTGCGGCTGCGGGAACATCCGCTTCTACGGCAAGAGCCTGCGGCTCTGCCGGAGCTTGACGTTCCCCGGCAAGCTTGCCGGAGCAAAACTTGTTGGGAGCGTTTGCTTCAACGGAGCAAACCCTAGGGCTTGCCGGAGCAAACTGCTCCTCAGCACTCTTGGTGTTGATCTTGGGGACCTTCTTGGCGGCGGCTTCGGGAAGCTCTGCCGGAAAATAGTCACCAGAAATCAACTTCCTATTCTTACTCTGTCCAGTTGACGGTGTTACGGATGGTCGAGTCAGCTTGAGCACAAAGATCCCTGGTTCCACAGGTAACTTAAGTGCGGCGCACTTTGACAGGCCATCGGCAATGTCGTTCTGAGCTCCTGGGACATGCTCCATCTGCAGGCCGTCAAAGTGTTCTTCTAGCTTTCTCACTTCGTCAACATAGGCTTCCATCAACGGACTCTGATAACTATTGTTTACTTGGCGGATGACAAGCTGCGAGTCACCCCTGACAATGAGCTTCTTAATCCCAAGGTCTGCCGCGATCTGAGACCGGCAAGCAAGCCTTCATACTCTGCAGTATTGTTTGTCGCTTGCTCCTTGGGAAAGTGCATCTGGACTACGTACTTGAGGTGCTCTCCGGTGGGTGCGAGAAGCAGCACGCCAGCGTCGGCGCCTTGCAGCGAGAAGGCACCATCAAAGTACATGAGCCACTCTTTGCTTGATTCCTTGACGGGGATGCTCGTCTCCGGAATTTCTTCATCCGGTGTTGGCGTCCACTCTGCTATGAATTCTGCCAATGCTCTGCTTTGAATAGTTGAAGTACTCTCAAACTTGAGGCCAAAGCTTGACAGTTCCAGTGCCCACTCAACAACCCTGCGTGTCACTTCTGGATTCTGTAATATCCTCTTCAGCGGAAAGCGAGTGACAACTGTGATCTCATGTGCTTGGAAGTAATGGCGCAGCTTTCTCGAGGCCATGAGAAGGCCGAAAAGCAACTTCTGCACACCAGAGTACCTTGACCTAGCCCCCTGCAGAAGGGAACTAACAAAGTAAACTGGGCGCTGCACCATTCTCTTCTGTATCTCCTCGCACACCTGCGCAGATCCATCTTTGTCGGGACCAGAGCTTGTCGGGGAAGCCCCCTGCTTGTCGCTGGATGCGCTTGCCGTGGTTGCTGGCTCGTCATCTGCCTCCCTCTCTGCCACTAACGCAGCACTAACCACTTGATTGGTTTCTGCTATATATAGCAGCAACTTCTCTTGCGGCTTAGGTGCGACAAGTGTTGGAGTGGAGGACAGGTATCTCTTCAAGTCCTGTAGCGCGGCCTCCGCTTCTAGAGTCCATTTCATTGGACCTGCCTTTTTCAAAATTTTGAAAAACGGCAGGGCACGCTCAGCAGACCGAGAGATAAACCTGCTGAGAGCAGCCACGCAACCGGCAAGTCTTCGTACATCCTTGACGCGCTTTGGTGCTTCAATCTGCTCAATGGCCTTGATCTTGTCGGGATTGGCTTCAATTCCCCACTGAGACACGAAGAACCCGAGAAGCTTGCCGGAGGGGACTCCAAACACACACTTCTCGGGGTTGAGCTTGAGGTTGATCTTGCGCAGATTTGCAAAGGTCTCGTCTAAATCTTGAATCAGAGTTGCCCTGTCCTTGCTCTTGACCACTATGTCATCCATGTAGGCTTCCACATTTCTGTGCATCTGCGGCTCAAGAGCGACATGGACTACTCTTGCAAATGTTGAACCAGCATTCTTTAAACCAAAAGGCATCCGTATGAAATAGTACGTGCCACATAGAGTAATGAATGCGGTTTTCTCCTCATCCTCTTCTGCCATGAAGATTTGATGGTATCCTGAGTATGCGTCAAGAAATGAAAGCAAGTCACATCCGACCGTGGAGTCAACAATCTGGTCAATGCGTGGCAAGGGAAATGGGTCTTTGGGACAAGCTTTATTAACATCAATAAAGTCAATACAAAGCCTCCATTTCCCGTTTGCCTTGCGCACGACTACAGGATTAGCCAACCACGTAGGATGGAGCACTCCTCTGACAAGGCCTGCTGCTTCCAATTTCTTGATTTCTTCTGCAATAAACTCTTGGCGCTCCACTACTTGCTTCCTGACCTTCTGCTTGACGGGCCGTGCATGAGGACAAACGGCAAGATGGTGCTCAATTACTTTCCTGGGAACACCGGGGATGTCAGATGGTTGCCACGCAAACACGTCGACGTTCGCCCGCAGGAAAGCAATGAGCGCGCTTTCCTATTTAGGGTCGAGAGTGGCACTGATGGTGAGAGTACCGCCAGTGCCGTCCTACTTGGCGGACACTTTCTTGGTCTCTGGCGGAGCCGCCATTGCCTTCTTACACTTGCCGGTGGAGCTCGATGGTGCGTCCTCGACGGTAGCGCAGCACTTCGAAGAGGTGCGCTTGCCGGAGTGGGCATCAGAACTCTTGATGGACTTGGTCTTCTTCTTCCCCCGGGAGCTTCAGCGGCAAGTGTCTTGCGATCTGCTGCGGCTGCTGCTTCCCGGTAGATCTTGTCGGCACAGATAAGAGCGTCCTTCTTGTCGCCAGGGACCGAGATGACGCTTATCGGGCCTGGCATCTTGAGCATGTTGTATGCGTAGTGAGAGGCTGCCATGAACTTGGCGAGTGCTGGATGGCCGAGTATCCCATTGTAAGGCAATGGAAAATCGGCAACGTCAAAAGTGACCCTCTCAGTCCTGAAGTTCAACTCGCTGCCAAATGTTACCGGCAACGTGACCTTCCCCTTCGGCTTGCTCCTTCCCGGGTTGATTCCTTGGAATGTGCCGGTCTCTTCGAGCTCGCTGTCAGGGATCTGGAGTTTCTGGAGTACATCGGAGGAGATCAGGTTCAAGCCAGCCCCGCCGTCAACTAGCATCTTAGTGACCTTGAGGTTGCAGATAGTTGGTGAAACCAACAACGGCAAGCACCCGACCGCAGTTGTGCGATCAGGGTGGTCCTCAATATCAAAGATGATAGGCGTGCTGGACCATTTCAGAAGCTTGCGCGATTCGACAGGTGGTTCCGCCGTATTGACTTTCCGCGCCCACTGCTTGATTTGGCGGTGGGAAGTATGCAGAGAAGCACCACCGTCAACGCACAAGACCTCTGTGGCTTTCTGGAACTCCTGCTCACTAGTCTCAACATCATCCATGTCTTCGTCGTCATCGTCGTCTTCATCCTTGTCGCGGCCGCGAGGAGGTCTGTCTCCTTGCCGTTGCTTGGCCTTGCCGCGGCGTCCTCCCCGGCCGGCGCGCTTCTTGCCGGATTCTCCAGCGCCTCCTTGGGCCCTCTCCTTGTCACGCCGCTCATACTCAGCTTTTTGCTGCTGGACAAGCTACTCGACCTTCTTGCAACTCTGGAGGTCATGGCCCTTGGTGCGGTGGATCTTGCAGTACTGCTTGTCGGCGCCGTCCTGCTTGTCGGCGACCGCCACAACCTGGCAGTTGGTGCATGCGGCAATCTCCTTGTCGGAGCTACCAACTTTGGCTTTCTTGGCGCCACCTTCGTTGCCGGACTGCTCAACGACTAGCACCTCTTTGCCTTTCTTCTTCCTGTTATTGCGCCGCCGATTTTTCTTTGCCGGGGCAGCATCCTTGCTGTCAGATCCTCCTCCTCCTGTAGTCTCTCCGGGGAGTTTCCTCCCCTCCTCAGCACATGCACACTTGTCGGCCAGGGCATACAGCTCACTGACGTCTCTGATCCTGCACATCGCCATCTCCTCCCTCATCATAGGGTTACGCACGTTCTGATGGAACGCGCTGATGACCGTGGCAGGGTGGATATCTGGGATGTTGCGCTGTACACGGCTGAATCTCTGAATGTACTTGTGTAGGGGCTCTCCTTCCTTCTGGGCGAGCAGGTGAAGGTCACTCTCTTGGCCATGAGGTTTGTGGCCGCCTGTAAAGGCGCCGACAAACTGATGGCATAGGTCTGCCCAAGAGGATATGGAGTTGTCCGGCAAATGCATGAGCCAGGACGTGACGTCGGGCTTGAGCACCAGCGGGAAGTAGTTGGCAAGGACCTTGTCGTCCCGCCCCCCGGCAGCCTGCACCGCGATGGTGTAGATGCTGAGGAACTCCGACGGGTGTGACTTGCCGTCATACTTCTCTGGTACGTCTGGCTTGAAATTCTTCTGGCTGGGCCACTGGACTTGCCGCAGCTCACGGGTAAACGCAGGGCAACCTACCGCATACGGCAAGTCGCCTAGTTCCCCTGGCACATGCATGTCGATAGAAGGCCTAGCGCGCTGGTATGATTGACGCCGCGCTTCTCTTCGGCGCTCGATGCGAGTACGAGCGTCTTCTTGCTGTCGTTCGTGAAGAACTTGGCGCTGATCGCGACGAGTTTGTGGATCTGATGACGCGGTGGAGTCGCTGTCGTGATGGATCCGGCGAGTCGGCGATCTTGGCCTTCGGGGCAGGGAGTGCACAGTGGTTGCACCCTCTCCGGTCTTGTCGCCACCGGCTCGTGCCTGGCTGACTTGCCGCGGCAGCGAAGTACTCGGCTGCCGTGGGATGTCGCCATTCGCAAAGCCGATGAGACTCTGAATGGTGGCCCTCTAGTCGTCGATCTTGTCTTGCGCTGGAGGGTAGTCTAGGAGCAGTTGAGCTCGCGCCAAAGCTTCTGCTGAAGTGGCGAGCGGCGGCGGTGAACGGTGCGAGGAGCAGGATATGCTCGGACTTCTAACCATGTTAGAAGGAGCAGTATCTCGTCCAGGCGACCGTGCCCCGCTTGCGCCAGCATGTTGGCGTGCACGCTGGTCTTGAGCACTCCGAGATCCACTAGCTCGATCTTGATCCAGCAAACGTATGGTACCGTGGGTATCATGACGCTGCCTGTCCCGTGCCTCCTGGGATGGGCGCGGTGCATGTACGGACGCCGAGGTCTTGGAGTGCGCCCAGTCGTTGTGGGAGCCGACTGCACAGCCGATGTGCAGCATAGCCTTGTCCTTGGACCTAGCAGCACCGTGAGCTCCCTCATCGACGCCCGTTCTTCCGTCGGCGTCTACCCCACCAGCCGTTTGCTCCGGCGACGGCGGGTTCGGCACGGACGGTGTAGCCACCTCCGAAGCCTTCTTCTTCGGCGGCATGTCGATGAAGACGATGAAGATTTAGCTCATGCGAACGCCAGATCAGGACTACGTACTTGAGGTGCTCTCCGGTGGGTGCGACAAGCAGCACGCCAGCGCCGGCGCCTTGCAGCAAGAAGGCCCCGTCAAAATACATGAGCCACTCTTTGCTTGCTTCCTTGACGGGGAAGCTCGTCTCCAGAATTTCTTCATATGGTGTTGGCGTCCACTCTGCTATGAATTCTGCCAATGCTCTGCTTCGGATAGTTGAAGTACTCTCAAACTTGAGGCCAAAGCTTGACAGTTCTAGTGCCCACTCAACAATCCTGCCTGTCGCTTCTGGATTCTGTAATATCCTCTTTAGCGGAAAGCGAGTGACAACTGTGATCTCATGTGCTTGGAAGTAATGGCGCAGCTTTCTCGAGGCCATGAGAAGGCCGAAAAGCAACTTCTGCACACCAGAGTACCTTGACCTAGCCCCCTGCAGAAGGGAACTGACAAAGTAAACTGGGCGCTGCACCATTCTCTTCTGTATCTCCAAGCACACCTGCACAGATCCATCTTTGTCGGGACCAGAGCTTGTCGGGGAAGCCCCCTGCTTGTCACTGGATGCGCTTGCCGTGGTTGCTGGCTCATCATCTACCTCCCTCTCTGCCACTAACGCAACACTAACCACTTGATTGGTTGCTGCTATATACAGCAGCAACTTCTCTTGCGGCTTAGGTGCGACAAGTGTTGGAGTGGAGGACAGGTATCTCTTCAAGTCCTGTAGCGCAGCCTCCGCTTCCGGAGTCCATTTCATTGGACCTGCCTTTTTCAAAATTTTGAAAAACGGCAGGGCGCGCTCAGCAGACCGAGAGATAACCCTGCTGAGAGCAGCCACGCAACCGGTAAGTCTTCGTACATCCTTGACGCGCTTTGGTGCTTCAATCTGCTCAATGGCCTTGATCTTGTCGGGATTGGCTTCAATTCCCCGCTGAGACACGAAGAACCCGAGAAGCTTGCCGGAGGGAACTCCAAACACACACTTCTCGGGGTTGAGCTTGAGGTTGATCTTGCGCAGATTTGCAAAGGTCTCATCTAAATCTTGAATCAGAGTTGCCCTGTCCTTGCTCTTGACCACTATGTCATCCATGTAGGATTCCCCATTTCTGTGCATCTGCGGCTCAAGAGCGACATGGACTACTCTTGCAAATGTTGAACCAGCATTCTTCAAACCAAAAGGCATCCATATGAAACAGTACGTGCCACATGGAGTAATGAATGCGGTTTTCTCCTCATCCTCTTCTGCCATGAAGATTTGATGGTATCCTGAGTATGCGTCAAGAAATGAAAGCAAGTCACATCCGGCCGTGGAGTCAACAATCTGGTCAATGCGCGGCAAGGGAAATGGGTCTTTGGGACAAGCTTTATTAACATCAGTAAAGTCGATACAAAGCCTCCATTTCCCGTTTGCCTTGCGCACGACTACAGGATTAGCCAACCACGTAGGATGGAGCACTCCTCTGACAAGGCCTGCTGCTTCCAATTTCTTGATTACTTCTGTAATAAACTCTTGGCGCTCCACTGCTTGCTTCCTGACCTTCTGCTTGATGGGCCGCGCATGAGGACAAACGGCACGATGGTGCTCAATTACTTTCCTGGGAACACCGGGGATGTCAGACGGTTGCCACGCAAACACATCGACGTTCGCCCGCAGGAAAGCAATGAGCGTGCTTTCCTATTTAGGGTCGAGAGTGGCACTGATGGTGAAAGTACCACCAGTGCCGTCCTCCTTGGCGGACACATTCTTGGTCTCTAGCGGAGCCGCCATTGCCTTCTTACACTTGCCGGTGGAGCTCGATGGTGCGTCCTCGACGGCAGCGCAGCACTCCGAAGAGGTGCGCTTGCCGGAGTGGGCATCAGAGCTCTTGTCGGACTTGGTCTTCTTCTTCCCCCCGGGAGCTTCAGCGGTAAGTGACTTGCGATCTGTTGCGGCTGCTGCTTCCCAGTAGATCTTGTCGGCGCAGATAAGATCATCCTTCTTGTCGCCAGGGACAGAGATGACGCTTATCGGGCCTGGCATCTTGAGCATGTTGTATGCATAGTGAGAGGCTGCCATGAACTTGGCGAGTGCTGGACGGCCGACTATCCCATTGTAAGGCAATGGAAAATCGGCAACGTCAAAAGTGGCCCTCTCAGTCCTGAAGTTCATCTCGCTGCCAAATGTTACCGGCTACGTGACCTTCCCCTTCGGCTTGCTCCTTCCCGGGTTAATTCCTTGGAATGTGTCGGTCTCTTCGAGCTCGCTATCAGGGATCTGGAGTTTCTGGAGTACAGCGGAGGAGATCAGGTTCAAGCCGGCCTCGCCGTCAACTAGCATCTTAGTGACCTTGAGGTTGTGGATAGTTGGTGAAACCAACAACGGCAAGCACCCGACCGCAGTTGTGCGATCAGGGTGGTCCTCAATATCAAAGATGATAGGCGTGCTGGACCATTTCAGAAGCTTCCACGATTCGATAGGTGGTTCCGCCGTATTGACTTCCCGTGCCCACTGCTTGAGTTGGCGGTGGGAAGTATGCAGAGAAGCACCACCGTCAATGCACAAGACCTTTGTGGCTTTTTGCAACTCCTGCTCACTGGTCTCAACATCATCCATGTCTTCATCGTCGTCATCGTCTTCATCCTTGTCGCGGCCGTGGGGAGGTCTGTCTCCTTGCCGCTGCTTGGCCTTGCCGCAGCGTCCTCCCCGGCCGGCGCGCTTCTTGCCGGATTCTCCAGCGCCTCCTTGGGCCCTCTCCTTGTCACGCCGCTCGTACTCAGCTTTTTGCTGCTGGACAAGCTGCTCGACCTTCTTGTAACTCTGGAGGTCATGGCCCTTGGTGCGGTGGATCTTGCAGTACTGCTTGTCGGTGCCGTCCTGCTTGTCGGCGGCCGCCACAGCCTGGCAGTTGGTGCATGCGGCAATCTCCTTGCTGGAGCTACCAACTTTGGCTTTCTTGGCGCCACCTTCGTTGCCGGACTGCTCAACGACTAGCACCTCTTTGCCTTTCTTCTCCCTGTTATTGCGCCGCCGGTTTTTCTTTGCCGGGGCAGCATCCTCGCTGTCAGATCCTCCTCCTCCTGTAGTCTCTCCGGGGAGTTTCCTCCCCTCCTCAGCACGTGCACACTTGTCGGCCAGGGCATACAGCTCACTGACATCTCTGATCCTGCACATCGCCATCTCCTCCCTCATCCTGCGGTTACGCACGTTCTGATGGAACGCGCTGATGACCGCGGCAGGGTGGATATCTGGGATGTTGCGCTATACACGGCTGAATCTCTGAATGTACTTGCGCAGGGGCTCTCCTTCCTTCTGGGCGAGCAGGTGAAGGTCACTCTCTTGGCCATGAGGTTTGTGGCCGCCTATAAAGGCGCCGACAAACTGATGGCATAGGTCTGCCCAAGAGGATATGGAGTTGTCCGGCAAATGCATGAGCCAGGACCTGACGTCGGGCTTGAGCACCAGCAGGAAGTAGTTGGCAAGGACCTTGTCGTCGCGTCCCCCAGCAGCCTGCATCGCAATGGTGTAGATGCTAAGGAACTCCGACGGGTGCGACCTGCCGTCATACTTCTCTGGTACATCTGGCTTGGAATTCTTCTGGCTGGGCCACTGGACTTGCCGCAGCTCACGGGTAAACGCAGGGCAACCTACCGCGTACGGCAAGTCGCCTGGTTCCCCTGGGGCATGCATGTCGACAGAGGGCCCAGCGCGCAAGTCTGATTGATGCCGCGCTTCTCTTCGGCGCTCGATGCATGTACGAGCGTCTTCTTGCTGTCGTTCGTGAAGAACTTGGCGCTGATCGCGACGAGCTCGTGGATCTGACGACGCGGTGGAGTCGCTGTCGAGGTGGATCCGATGAGTCGGCGATCTTGGCCTTCGGGGCGGAGAGTGCACAGTGGTTGCACCCCCACCGGTCTTGTCGCCACCGGCTCGTGCCTGGCATACTTGCCGCGGCAGCGAGGTACTCGGCTGCTGTGGATCGTCGCCGTTGGCGAAGCCGATGAGACTCTGAATGGTGGCCCTCCAGTCGTCGATCTTGTCCGCCGCTGGAGGGTAGTCTAGGAGTAGTTGAGCTCGCGCCAAAGCTTCTGCTGGAGTGGCGGGCGGCGGCGGCGAACGGTGCGACGAACGGGATATGCTCGGACTTCTAACTACGTTAGAAGGAGCAGTATCTCATCCAGGCGACCGTGCCCCGCTCGCGCCAGCATGTTGGCGCGCATGCTGATCTTGAGCACTCCGAGATCCACCAGCTCGATCTTGGCCCAGCAAACATATGGTACCATGAGTATCATGACGCTGCCGGTCCCGCGCCTCCTAGGACGGGTGCGGTGCGTGTACGGACGCCGAGGTCTTGGAGTGCGCCCGGTCGTTGTGGGAGCCGACTGCGCCTCCGATGGGCAGCGGAGCCTTGTCCTTGGACCTGGCTGCACCATGAGCTCCCTCGTCGACGCCCGTTCTTCCGCCAGCGTCTACCCCACCAGCCGTTCGCTCCGGCGATGGTGGGTTCGGCGCGGACGGAGCAGCCGCCTCCGAAGCCTTCTTCTTCGGCGTCATGTCGATGAAGACGATGAATATTTAGCTCGTGCGAACGCCGGATCAGGTTCACACAACCTCGACGCACCCCTACCTGGCGCGCCAAAGATGTCGGGGGTGCTAATCCCACAGACACCTATGGGACCACGGCGGACCGAGCCCCTTTCTGGTTCGGCAGGGGGCGGAGAGAGCACGAAGAGCAGATCGAGGTGAAGCGCACGAGCACACGATCAGTTTACCCAGGTTCGGGCCGCACAGATGCGTAAAACCCTACTCCTGCCTTGTGGTTTGTATTGATTTCTTGCTCGGGAGCGCTGTGTGCTACAGTACACTCCAGCAGCTAACGAGACCGAGCGTGAGAGTTTTGTTTGCCGACCCCCTCTACGTTGCACATGGGCCTCCTTTTATATGCTCAAGGGGTCACCGACAGGTGGCAATGTAGATGAGGGAAAAAATGGAAAGGCGGTGCGGTTGGCACCACCGCCTACTACAGTGTATCATACCTAACTCTGATGGCAGGGGACGAGGGCATTAAATGCCTGTCTGCATCGCCTAGACGGTGCAGAAAGGGACCGCCAGGGACGCCACTGCTTGCCACGATGGCAATCTTGTCAGCGCCGCTTGCCACCGTGTACCGCTGGCTGCACAGCCTCCCGCCTCGTACGCCTGGAAGGGTCCTAGAGCGACACGTTGGTGGATGCGCTGGAGCGCAGGTACAGAGTGGGGGCTTGCCGCGGCAAGCGCCTTGCCGCGGTCATTGTCTTGTCGCGTCCGGGAGCTTGTCGCTCACTGAGCCTTGGTTGGCCTTCCCGGCAAGCTCCTCTTGCCGGGGCCTTGTCCTTCCCGGCAATCTCCTCTTGTCGGGGCCTTGTCTTGGATACTTTGTTCTTGAATGGCTTCACAGGAACCACGGAGGGCCTTGGCGGTCACCCGGCAAGCCTTACCGCGAGACGCTGCGACTGCCCGTGCACAAGTTCGGGATACTAGGGTACCCCTACTCTAGTACACCGACAACGTACAAGGCCCATGGATCCTACGAGACGTAGAAGGCCCATGGATCCTTCGAGACGTAGAAGGCCCATGGATCCTACGAGACGTAGAAGGCCCATGGATCCGACGGCCCGTGAAGGGCCATGGTTGGGCGAATTGGCCCCCGTTTGAACGATATAGCATATTCAAAGAATTATCCTACTCAATACTATCACCTCTAAAAAGCCTACACTATTACAACAAAGAGATCAAGGCATAGAAAGGTAGAATAATCCTACACTATACAATAAAGAAATTACAACCGATTATACCCACTAGGCATTATGGTTCAGCACAGGTGATAATAAAGCATACACAAACAGCAAATTACATACACTAGGAAAATATAGCTCATACATCATGGACGCACATAAACTTAACTCCATTTGAACTATAATCTCTTCAGAAAATAGGATTGGCCGGATTCAGATAGCACAAATTTCAGTCTGCAAAATCTCCAATTCCTTGCATGGTTACCTTAGTGTCTTGTTTCATTTTTTTTACTCCTGCATCTAATACCTGCATGTCCAGTCTCAACTTGTTGATTATACGTTGACTATCATGTACACGTTGTCTTGCCACCTCTAGTTGATGCTCGAGAACATCAGCATATTCCAATTCCAATCCATAATCATTCGGTAAGGGCCATGCCGCACTGCTCGCAGATCTTTGTGTTGATGTCACTTCATCCTGAAATGATTCTGTAAGTACACATGACTAGGGCAAAAATATAGTTACAACAGTGAAGCGAACAAGACATTATTTTGTACTACATGGCAAAACAGGACTAACAATAATGTTACACATCACTTTCAAAAAAATGTTACACATCATGAAGCATAAGCAGGTGATATTTTAAAAATTATAAAAAAGATAGTCTGTGCAGCCTGCATACAGAAATCCCTCTTAGCTCACCAGAGGAGCATGATGTTGGGGCACAATCGAAAACACAGACAAGTTACAAATTTAGACAGCACATTGCGTATAAGTAAGCAAGCAGTTGGCCATTCTGTGCCTCAATTAAAGTCTTAGGGAGCATAATGAACAGCAGAGGGTTTCATACAAACATACTACAGCAGGCAAAACTATGCAATCATTAGCTTAGTATAAAGTAGATTGTGAGCCTCATGCAATAATAGTTGGTTAATAGACTTCAAAGCTTCAGGCACACTTTGGCAGAGTAATTAAATGGTAAGGCCTTTAATTATGTCAACTAATAGTGATACAAGTACCGAACATCAGGCATGATTATTTGGGCATCTCATTAACTGAGGACAAATAAAGCAATTGAAAAGAGAAAATTAACTATGCCTGAAACAACCAAGGAATTGAACTGTTGAGTTGCATACAGTGACTTACCTTAGCAGGTTGAAGAGGCTCAGCGTAGCTCCTACTTCTCTTGCAAGGCTCCTTCCTAACATCTTGTACTTGGAAATCCTCAATCTTATCTTCATTTCACCCCCTCTGCAAGGTGACACAAACTAGTTACTCGTCTCCTTGGAAGATAAATATGCATACTTTCAAGTCTGTGAACACAAAAGGATGAGATTATAACAAAACAACACCACATAATTATGTCAACTAGTTACTCGTCTCCTTGGAAGATAAATATGCATACTTTCCTAACATACTTGCTTACTGTAGTGTACAGCCAAACCTTTATGTCACCTATGAGTTAGACAAGGCCCCACTACAGTAGCCCTTAGTGTTTAAATCGTTGACAAGCTCTGTTAGAGTGTTAGGTCAAGAACAACAAGTAATCAAAGCAAACAGTCTTAGTATGGCTGGCTGATGCAAACAAGCAATTGAACAGATGTGTGAGCAAATCTTACATATCAAGAAAAGAAGCAAAGAAGGAGGCTTAAAGACCATCACTTGACTGACCAGATTTAAGGGGCATTTAAACATCATGTGCAACGTATGAACTAACATAAACATTGTATATTCCAGATTCTACAATGGAATGCACATGTATTAGGTTATGCCATGTATGATGATGCCTAAATGTACAGATAGCAGGCAGGAGTGATTCATCATTGCACACAAATTGAATTGCAGGTTAAGGGCCAGTTCGATTCCGCCTTTTCAGGGCATATTGTCAAAATAAGCCATAAAAGATGTAAAGAAGACATTTTTGAGTTATGGGCTTGGGCTTAACTAATTTCTCTTTGGAGGGGGGTGTTTCGGGTAGAACCTCACTAAAAATTGAAGGGAAGGGGAATAGTGAAATGACTATGTTGTCTGCCTGTATTACACTCAAAATGCAACTGCTGACGCCCGTCTCAACCTGACCCTCAAGTAAAAACAAACACGCAAGCATTCATTGCCCTACCCGCTTGCATCTCCTCTCCCCTTTCCCTCTACCTCGATCCCCTGCCTGCAGCACTAGGGTTCCTCCAGCGAGCCGTCGCCACTGGTGCACTACATCTTGTACATTTTCATTGTGTAACCCTATCTACAAGTTGACACGGCTAATTTCAGACATCTCTACATGATACTACATTGCATATCCCTTGCGCATATTTAAACCACCAATTAACGATTGTGTGCATACCATAAACTAGCCATGACTCTGTATGCTGGACTAGCAGGCACTCTAAGGGAGCCTAATGTAGTGCACTGGAATTCCTACATGCCACCTACAATTTTGTGTAATGTACTGCCCCTGTTCCTAAATATATGTCTTTGTAGAGATTCTAGTATGGACCACATATAGATGTATATAGATGCATTTTCGAGTGTAGATTCACTCATTTTGCTCCGTATGTAGCCTATAGTGGAATCTCTAGAAAGACTTATATTTAGGAACGGAGGTACGAGGTAGTATCATGTATGACATCTACATATCTAATTTAGCAGCCAGTAGTAGAAATCATTGTCTGCACAAAGGGATTACTGGTCGAAAATCCTAGCAAAGCACGCTGGCAGGCACAGAACAATACAAGAGAGAGAGAGAGAGAGAGAGAGAGACGTGCTTACAAGATCATATCAATGCCTCAGTCCAGGATCTTGGTTGGCCAAGCTATTAGATCCAGAAGAAACATCGTCCTTGTAGTTTTTGCCAGCTGCAAAACAGGTAACAGCGACCGGTTAGTATATTTGAAGTACATCGGGCAGGTGATGCTGGACGGGTTTAAAGGTGACAAGTACCTAGGCCGTGGCGGGTGCTTGGCATCTCTCTAGACTGTGGGAATCAGGTTAGAAACATCAAGGGTGATGATGTTGCGCTGGCTGTCGGGGTCCGGTAAGGTGATCTAGAACCGTCGAGTAGGGTGTTTGTGGAGCAGCTCCGGTAGGGTGGACTACGGTGTGGGCGAAGCAGATCTATGGCCGTGGACAAGGGCGTAGATGAAGCTGCTCTGGTGGTTGGGTCAAGGATGGTGTCGACGATGCGGATCTGCGGCCGTGGACGGGGCGTCAAAAGCTGCTCCGGTGGTAGGGTTAAGGGTGGTCTCGACGATGCGGATCTGCGGCCGTGGATGGGGCATCATAAGCTGCTCCGGTAGGTTGGATGAGGGTGCGAGGAAGCGGATCTGAGGCCGTGGACTTGTAAGTTGGCAAAGCAGCCCCGGTAGGGTTGAGAATGGTATAGGCGAAGCTACTCCGGTAGGGTTGAGGAAGGTGTCAGCAAAGCGGCTCCGGTAGGGTTGAGGAAGGTGTCGGCGAAGAGGATCAGAGGTCGTCGACGGGGGCGTCGGTGGGGCGGCTCCGTGGGGTCTGGACGAAGCGTCTGCGGTGGGGAGTACGAATGAGCCGCTGCAGATGTGCGGCGGTTGACGAGAGTACCGGCGAAGCAGATCCGGCGACGTGGACAAGGCCGGCACTGAATGGGCTATGGTACAGTGGTGGATGAGCAGTCTACTTGTTTCTAGGGGAGGTGGGAGGGGTAGATGCGGCCGCAGAAGCAGATCCGACGAGGTGGATGCCGCTGGCAGTGAATGGGCTATGTTACGCCGGTGGATGAGCAGTCTATGGTTTCGAGAGGAGAGGGGAGAAAGGGCGATGAAGTACGGACGGCGTGATGTAAGATGCTCTGGTGCTGTGGAGTTAGTCATTTTTGCGGGGGGGGGGAGAGGAAATGGGGGTGCCGTGTAGTGGGGGAATCGGAAGTTACCAAAGCAGCCCCGACCTATCATGTAGATGAGGGCGGTATTGTAACTGTTGGTCTCCGTGCACCAAGGACAAAAGGGGGATTTCGCATGCTAAAGACTAAGGTGGCGGAAATTTTAGAAGGAGGCGGGAGATTTTGCCGCCCGCGGGATCGTTCGTATCCAGTTTCAACTAATTTTGGACCGTGCTAGCGGGAAGGTCATGCTAGACTGTGTACACGGGGCACGCGTCAGCAGTTAATAACTGGTGTGAAGTCCACCCCAGAAAAAAGACAATAACTCGGGATGATGCGCTGATAACTTGGACGTTCACACGGGCGCAGCCAATCGTACGGGTGTAGTGGTGCGTTCACAAAAAAGGGATCAAACGCTCAGCCTATGTATTTCTCGTGTAAATAGATAACTTAGTGCCATTGGTTATTTACTTTAAACATAATGCATTGACGTGTTAGTGTAGAGGCGCACAAAAAGAAATGGATATTGTAGTCAGCTACTTAAAAGTGTTACCTCATATGATTACATAGCCTCCATTTCATAAATTGCGTACCCGTTGAATTCATATATGAATATTACATATATTACTTCAAAATAGAAACTTAAATCATCCAAGACTAATGAATTTGAAAGCAAGAGTAACAATGGTGCATGTTCATGATAGCTACATTGGTTGTTTGAAGAAACATCACTGTAACTTTGGCATGCACAACTAAAAAGGGTTATTTAAATATATAAAATGTGATATGTGAGTGTCCAATCTTTATAGCGTTGAATCGATATTGTACCTTTGGCCACAATACGAAGTACATATTGACTTATGTTCAAGCGATGCACGTCCATGATTGCTAGATAGTGATACGTGAATGAATTGTGCAATCTCTCTCACACGCATACATATCTCTTTTTGCTACATCTTGAGCTTGCGTTGGTTTTCCCCAAACAGGAAGGGATGATGCAGCAGAGTAGCATAAGTATTTCCCTCAGTTTTTGAGAACCAAGGTATCAATCTAGTAGGAGGCCACACGCAAGTCCCTCGTACCTACACAACACAAAGAGCTCAACGCAACCAATGCGATTAGGGGTTGTCAATCCCTTCACGGTCACTTACGAAAGTGAGATCCAATAGATAATATTTTTGGTATTTTTGATATAAAGATGCAAAGTGAAAAGTAAAAGGCAAAGTAAAAACAAAACAAGATTAAAGTGAATGAGATTGATATGATGAGAATAGACCCGGGGGCCATAGGTTTCACAAGTGGCTTCTCTCGAGAGCATAAGTTTTCTACGATGGGTGAACAAATTACTGTTGAGCAATTGACAGAATTGAGCATAGTTATGAGAATATCTAGGCATGATCATGTATATAGGCATCACGTCCGTGACAAGTAGATCGAAATGATTTTGCATCTACTACTATTACTCCACTCATCGACCTCTATCCAGCATGCATCTAGAGTATTAAGTTAAAAACAGAGTGACGCTTTAAGTAAGATGACATGATGTAGAGAGATAAATTCATGCAATATGAAATAAACCCCATCTTGTTATCCTTGATGGCAACGATACAATACATGTCTAGCTTCCCCTTCTGTCACTGGGAAAGAACACCGCAAGATCGAACCCAAAGCTAAGCACTTCTCCCATGGCAAGAACTACCAATCTAGTTGGACAAACCAAACGGATAATTCAAAGAGACTTGCAAAGATAACCAATCATACATAAAAGAATTCAAAGAAGATTCAAATATTGTTCATAGATAGACTTGATCATAAACCCACAATTCATCGGTCTCAACAAACACACCGCAAAAGAAGAATATTACATCAAATAGATCTCCACAAGAGAGGGGGAGAACATTGTATTGAGATCCAAAAAGAGAGAAGAAGCCATCTAGCTACTAACTATGGACCCGAAGGTCTGAGGTAAACTACTCACACTTCATCGGAGAGGCTAGGATGACGTAGAAGCCCTCCGTGATGACGGCCCTCTTCCGGCGGAGCTCCGGAACAGGCCCCAAGATGGGATCTCGTGGATACAGAAAGTTGCGGCGGTGGAATTAGGTTTTTGGCTCCTGTTCTGATCGTTTGGGGGTATGTGTGTATATATAGGAGGAAGAAGTACGCCGGAGGAGCACCGAGGGGCCCACGAGGCAGGGGGGCGCGCCCTAGGGGGGGCGCGCGCCCACCCTCATGACCGCCTCTTTTGTTCCTTGGAGCAGGGTCCAAGTCTCCTGGATCAGGTTCAGTGAGAAAATCACGTCCCCGAAGATTTTATTCCGTTTGGACTCCGTCTGATATTCCGTTTCTTCGAAACACTGAAATAGGCAAAAAACATCAATTCTGGGCTGGGCCTCCGGTTAATAGGTTAGTCCCAAAAATAATATAAAGTGGAAAATAAACCCCAATATAGTCCAAAACAGTAAATAATATAGCAGGGAGCAATCAAAAATTATAGATACGTTGGAGACGTATCAGGCATCCCCAAGCTTAATTCCTGCTCGTCCTCGAGTAGGTAAATGATAAAAAGAGAATTTTTGATGCGGAGTGCTACTTGGCATAATTTCAATGCAAAATTTCTTAATTGTGTTATGGATATTCAGATTAGAAAGATTCAAGATAAAAGTTCATATTGTCATAAAGAATAATAACACTTCAAGCATACTAATAAACTAATTATGTGTTCTCAAAATAACATGGCCAAAGAAAGTTATCCCTACAAAATCATATAGTCTGGCTATGCTCTATCTTCACCACAGAAAGTATTTAAATCATGCACAACCCCGATGACAAGCCAATCAATTGTTTCATACTCTAACTTTTTCAAAACTTTTCCAATCTTCACGCAATACATGAACGTGAGCCATGGATATAACACTATGTGGAATAGAATGGTGGTTGTGGAGAAGACAAAAAGAGGGGAAGATAGTCTCACATGAACTAGGCGTATCAACGGGCTATGGAGAGGCCCATCAATACATATCAATGTGAGTGAGTAGGGATTGCCATGCAACGGATGCACTAGAGCTATAAGTATATGAAAGCTCATCAAAAGAAACTAAGTGGGTGTGCATCCAACTCGCTTGCTCAGGAAGACCTAGGGAAATTTGAGGAAGCCCATCATTGGAATATACAAGCCAAGTTCTATAATGAAAAATTCCCACTAGTATATGAAAGTGACATAACGAGAGACTCTCTATCATGAAGATCATGTGCTACTTTGAAGCACAAGTGTGGTGAAAGGATAGTAACATTGTCCCTTCTCTCTTTTTCTCTCATTTTTTTATTTGGGCCTTTCTCCTTTTTCTAACGCCTCTTTTTTCGTCCGGAGTCTCATCCCGACTTATGGGGGAATCATAGTCTCCATCATCCTTTCCTCACTTGGGACAATGCTCTAGAAAATGATGATCATCACACTTTTATTTTTCTTACAACTCAACAATTACAACTCGATACTTAGAACAAATATGACTCTATATGAATGGCTCCGGCGGTGTACCGGGTTTTGCAATGAATCAAGAGTGACATGTATGAAAGAATTATGAATGGTGGCTTTGCCACAAATACGATGTCAACTACATGATCATGCTAGGAATATGACAATGATGGAGTGAGACATAATAAACGGAACGGTGGAAAGTTGCATGGCAATATATCTCGGAATGGCTATGGAAATGCCATGATAGGTAGGTATGGTGGCTGTTTTGAGGAAGGTATATGGTGGGTGTATGATACCGGCGAAAGGTGCGCGGTATTAGAGAGGCTAGCAATGGTGGAAGGATGGAAAAAGTGCATATAATCCATGGACTCAACATTAGTCATAAAGAACTCATATACTTATTGCAAAAATCTAGAAGTTATCAAAGCAAAGTATTACGCACATGCTCCTAGGGGGATAGATTGGTAGGAAAAGACCATTGCTCGTCCCCGACCGCCACTCATAAGGAAGATAATCAATAAATAAATTATGCTCCGACTTCATCACATAACGGTTCACCATACGTGCATGCTACGGGAATCACAAACTTTAACACAAGTATTCTTTAAATTCACAACTACTAAACTAGCATAACTCTAATATTATCACCTCCATATCTCAAACAATTATCATGCTTAAATCTTCTCTTAGTATTCAACGCACTCAAAAGAAAATTTCACATATCTTGAACACCAAGCATATTTATATTAAGCAAATTATCATGCTATTAAGACTCTCAAAATAATTTAAGTGAGGCATGAGAGATCAATAGTTTCTTTAAAACAAACCACCACCGTGCTCTAAAAGATCTAAGTGAAGCACATAGAGTATTCTATCAAATTTCAATTCAAGTATGGCTCTCTCAAAAGTTGTGTACAGAAAGGATGATTGTGGCAAACTAACAAACAAAGACACAAATAATACAAGACGCTCCAATCAAAACACATATCATGTTGGTGAATAAAAATATAGCTCCAAGTAAATTACCGATGAAAGTGGACGAAAGAGGGGATGCCTTCCGGGGCATCCCCAAGCTTTGACTTTTTGGTGTCCTTGGATTATCTTGGGGGTGCCATGGGAATCCCCAAGCTTAGGCTCTTGCAACTCCTTGTTCCATAATCCATAAAAAGAACTCACCCAAAACTTCAAAACTTCACAACACAAAACTCAATAGAAATCTCATGAGCTCCGTTAGAGAAAGAAAACATAAAACCACTTCAAGGTACTGTAATTAACTCATTATTTATTTATTTTGGTGTTAAACCTACTGTATTCCAACTTCTCTATGGATTATAAACTATTTTACTAACCATAGATTCATCAAAATAAGCAAACAACACACGAAAAACAGAATCTGTCAAAAACAGAACAGTCTGTAGTAATCTGTAACTAACGCAAACTTCTGGAACTCCAAAAAATCTACCAAAATTAGAAGACCTAGATAATTAGTTTATTGATCAGCAGAAATTTGAATCAGTATTTTATCACGTTCTGATGAGTTTTAGTAATTCGGGCACTGAACGCAAAGTTTCTGGAAATTACAGCAAGATCAAATAACTATCATCCAAGAAGATCCAATAGGTCTAGCTTGGCACAAACACTAATTAAAACACAAAACCACATCCAAACAGAGGGTAGATGGGTTATTTATTCCCTAACAGAAGAAAAACACAAAAAACAAAAAATAAAATTGGGTTGCCTCCCAACAAGCGCTATCCTTTAACGCCCCTAGCTAGGCATAAAAGCGAAGATAGATCTAGGTATTGCCATCTTTGGAAGGCAATCCATAAGTGCCTCTCATGATGGTTTCATATGGCAATTTTATTTTCTTTCTTGGAAAGTGTTCCATTCTCTTTCTTAATGGAAATTGGAATCTAATATTCCCTTCCTTCATATCAATAATCGCATCAACCATTCTAAGGAAAGGTCTACCAAGAATAATAGGGCAAGAAGGATTGCAATCTATATCAAGAACAATGAAATCTACGGGCACATAATTCCTATTTGCAACAATAAGAACATCATTAATTCTTCCCATAGGTTTCTTAATAGTGGAATCCGCAAGATGCAAGTTTAGGGAGCAATCATCAAGATCGCGGAAATCTAGCAAATCACACAAAGTTTTGGGGATAGTGGAGACACTAGCACCAAATCACACAAAGCATAAAACTCATGATTTTTAATTTTAATTTTGATAGTTGGTTCCCACTCATCATAGAGTTTTCAGGGATAGAGACTTTCAACTCAAGTTTTTCTTCATAAGATTGCATCAAGGCATCAACAATATGTTTGGTGAAGGCTTTCTTTTGACTATAATCATGCGGAGAATTTAGCACGGATTGCAACAAGGAAATACAATCAATCAAAGAGCAACTTTCATAATTAAATTCCTTGAAATCCAATATAGTGGGTTTAGCAACATCTAAATTTTTATGTCTTTCAATCCCACTTTCGTCAATTTCATCATAAAGATCTAAATACTCCGAATTTTTGGAATGCCTTCTAGGTAAAGGAAGATCATATTCAGTTTCATCAAGATTCATATTGCAAAACAAAGATTTTATAGGGGACACATCAATAACTTTTAGATCTTTATCTTGATTTTCATAAGAATTAGAAGAACACGCTTTAATAAAGGCATCTTTTGAAGCACGCATCCTAGCGGTTCTTTCTTTACACTCATCAATTGAAATTCTCAGGGCTTTTAGAGGCTCATTAGTATCATGCTTAGGTGGAATAGATTTAAGTTTCAAAGCATCAACATCAAGAGCAATTCTATCAACGTTCCTAGCCAAATCATCAATCTTAAGCAATTTTTCTTCAATCATAGCATTAAAATTCTTTTGCAAAGAAATAAATTCTTTAATATTAGATTCAAAATCATAAGGCATCTTATTATAATGTCCATAAGAGTTTTTGTAGGAATTCCCATAATTATTAGAAGGATTACTAGGATAAGGCCTAGGATTAAAATTCCCTCTATAAGCGTTGTTACCAAAATTATTCCTACCAACAAAATTCACATCCATAGATTCATTGTTATTCTCAATCAAGGTAGACAAAGGCATATCATTAGGATCAGAAGAAACACTCTTAGTAGCAAATAATTTCATAAGTTCATCCATCTTTCCACTCAAAACATTGATTTCTTCTATCGCATGCACTTTTTTATTAGAAGATCTTTCAGTATGCCATTGAGAATAATTAACCATAATATTATCTAGGAGTTTAGTAGCATCTCCTAAAGTGATTTCCGTAAAAGTGCCTCTCGCGGCCGAGTCTAAAAGATTTCTAGAAGCAAAATTCATTCCAGCATAAATTTTTTGTATAATCATCCACAAATTTAAACCATGAGTAGGGCAATTACGTATCATTAATTTCATTCTCTCCCAAGCTTGTGCAACATGTTCATGATCAAGTTGCTTAGAATTCATAATATCATTTCTAAGAGAGATGATCTTAGCGGGAGGAAAATACTTAGAGATAAAAGCATCTTTGCACTTGTTCCAAGAATCAATACTATTTTTAGGCAAAGACGAAAACCAAGCTTTAGGACGATCTCTAAGCGAAAAAGGAAATAGCTTCAATTTAACGACGTCATTATCGACATCTTTTTTCTTTTGCATATCACATAAATCAACGAAGCTATTCAGATGAGTAGCGGCATCTTCACTAGGAAGGCCGGCGAATTGATCTTTCATAACAAGATTCAACAAAGCAGTATTGATTTCACAAGATTCAGTATTGGCCAGAGGAGCAATCGGAGTGCTAAGAAAATCATTATTGTTGGTATTGGTAAAGTCACACGATTTGGTAGTATCTTGAGCCATCGCAACAAACAAGCAATCTAACACACGAGCAAACAAAAGCAAATGGGAAAGAAGAGGCAAATAGAGAGGGAGGATAGGGAGAGAGAGGGCGAATAAAACAGCAAGGATGAATTGGGGGGAGAGGAAAACGAGAGGCAAATGGCAAATAATGTAATGCGGGAGATAGGGATTGTGATGGGTACTTGGTATGTTGACTTTTTGCGTAGACTCCCCGGCAACGGTGCCAGAAATCCTTCTTGCTACGTCTTGAGCTTGCGTTGGTTTTCCCCGAAGAGGAAGGGATGATGCAGCAGAGTAGCGTAAGTATTTTCCCTCAGTTTTTGAGAACCAAGGTATCAATCCAGTAGGAGGCCGCACGCAAGTCCCTCGTACCTACACAACACAAAGAGCTCAACGCAACCAACGCGATTAGGGGTTGTCAATCCCTTCACGGTCACTTACGAAAGTGAGATCCAATAGATAATATTTTTGGTATTTTTGATATAAAGATGCAAAGTGAAAAGTAAAAGGCAAAGTAAAAACAAAACAAGATTAAAGTGAATGAGATTGATATGATGAGAATAGACCCGGGGGCCATAGGTTTCACTAGTGGCTTCTCTCGAGAGCATAAGTTTTCTATGGTGGGTGAACAAATTACTGTTGAGCAATTGACAGAATTGAGCATAGTTATGAGAATATCTAGGCATGATCATGTATATAGGCATCACGTCTGTGACATGTAGATCGAAACGATTTTGCATCTACTACTATTACTCCACTCATCGACCGCTATCCAGCATGCATCTAGAGTATTAAGTTAAAAACATAGTAAAGCTTTAAGCAAGATGCCATGATGTAGAGAGATAAATTCATGCAATATGAAATAAACCCCATCTTGTTATCCTCGATGGCAACGATACAATACATGTCTTGCTGCCCCTTCTGTCGTTGGGAAAGAACACCGCAAGATCGAACACAAAGCTAAGCACTTCTCCCATGGAAAGAACTACCAATCTAGTTGGCCAAACCAAACGGATAATTCGAAGAGACTTGCAAAGATAACCAATCATACATAAAAGAATTCAGAGAAGATTCAAATATTGTTCATAGATAGACTTGATCATGAACCCACAATTCATCGGACTCAACAAACACACCGCAAAAGAAGAAGATTACATCGAATAGATCTCCACAAGAGAGGGGGAGAACATTGTATTGAGATCCAAAAAGAGAGAAGAAGCCATCTAGCTACTAACTATGGACCCGAAGGTCTGAGGTAAACTACTCACACTTCATCAGAGCGGCTAGGATGATGTAGAAGCCCTCCGTGATGACGGCCCTCTTCCGGCGGAGCTCCGGAACAGGCCCCAAGATGGGATCTCATGGATACAAAAAGTTGCGGCGATGGAATTAGATTTTTGGCTCCTGTTCTAATTGTTCGGGGGTACGTGTGTATATATAGGAGGAAGAAGTACGCCGGAGGATCACCGAGGGGCCCACGAGGCAGGGGGGCGTGCCCCCACCCTCGTGACCGCCTCTTTTGTTCCTTGGAGCAGGGTCCAAGTCTCCTGGATCACGTTCGGTGAGAAAATCACGCTCCCGAAGATTTTATTCCGTTTGGACTCCGTCTGATATTCTGTTTCTTCGAAACACTAAAATAGGCAAAAAACAGCAATTCTGGGTTGGGCCTCCGGTTAATAGGTTAGTCCCAAAAATAATATAAAAGTGGAAAATAAAGCCCAATATAGTCCAAAACAATAGATAATATAGCATGGAGCAATCAAAAATTATAGATACGTTGGAGACGTATCACATTTCCCTGTGGACATCGGAATCACACACGCGCACTTCGTGTATTTCTCTCCCTCCGTCAGGGTTAAATTCGTCTTTCTACCCCGTCCTACAAGTCGCTCACACAGAAACACACACGCTCTCTATGTCTAACACGCCCACCCCTTTAATTCCGCCGACCCACAGCCACTAATGTCTCTCACACATATGCTATCTACCTATCCCTTAATATAGCTAGATATGTGTCACACAAACTCCTTCTCCCTACTAGCAAGATGCCCATGCGTTGCACAGAACATCAAGATGCATTTGTATGAGAAGTTTATCTTGTGGGAGAAAAGGATGAACAAGGGAATGCCTTATTTGCAAATGCGGAGAGGGGTGTGGGTATCTTTTTGCAAAATTGCCATAGTTTCCTTCCTGTCCGTCGGATATAAATTGGATGGCCTATATTGCAGGACGGCAGGAACACCATCATCACCAACTCTGTTTTTTATAAGAGTAGGGATATGTGAGTGTCACTGCCCCCTCCCCCCCACACACCCACACTTCCCAACACCGAAGGAGTAGGGTGACACCTCGATCTTGATACTAATATATCGACTGGCTTCTCTCTCAAACATACACACACACACTACCCGGCACCGAAGGAGTAGGGTGGCACATCGATCTTGATAATAATCTATCTACTCCTCTTTCAAACACACACACACACACACACACTCGCTAGTTGTGCCTCTGTGCCTACCGCGCACACTCTCGATACATCTTTCTCTCCCTCCCCCCCAACAATGACAGCAGAAGGGTGACAACTCGATCTGATCATAATCTGTCAATTGGTTTCTCTCTCAAACATTGTGTCTTGTGCCTCGCTCGGTAGCCCCCTCGATATGTAGACTTCTCGTGCGCGCACAGCTGTAGTGACGATGACGCTGAACCCAGTGTGCCTTGTTTTTGCCGGCCTCATGTGATAGTTTTCACCCTGTTTTCTGTTAATTAACAAGGCAACCTTTTCTTTGTTACTACTAGTGAATCTGAAATCATTCGGGGCAGACATAAAATATATCACTTCAACCCAATTATAATAGCAACTATTTTAAAAGAAATAAGCTAGCTGCCCGTGCGTTGCACGGAACATCAAGATGCATTTGTATGAGTAGTTTATCTTGTGAGAGAAAAGGTTGAATGAGGGAAGGCATTATTTGCGAATGTGGAGAGACGTGTGGGTATATTTTTGCAAAATTGCCATAGTTTCTTTCCTATCTGTTAGATATAAATTCGACAGCCTATATTGCAGGATGGCACGCACACCATCATCACCAACTCTGTTTTCTACTCCCTCCGTCCGAAAATATTTGTCATCAAAATGGATAAAAAGATATGTATCTAAAACTAAAATACGTCTAGAAACATTTCCTTTTATCCATTTTGATGACAAGTATTTCCGGACGGAGGGAGTATTTGTCTTTTTAGAGATTTCAACAAGTGACTATTGATGTCTACTACACAACCTTCTTCTTGTAGACGTTGTTAGGCCTCCAAGTGCAGAGGTTTGTAGGACAGTAGCAATTTTCCCTCAAGTGGATGACCTAAGGTTTATCAATCCATAGGAGGCGTAGGATGAAGATGGTCTCTCTCAAGCAATCCTGCAACCAAATAACAAAGAGTCTCTTGTGTCCCCAACACACCTAATACAATGGTAAATTGTATAGGTGCACTAGTTCGGCGAAGAGATGGTGATACAAGTGGTATATGGATAGTAGATAATGGTATTTGAAATCTGAAATAATAAAAACAGCAAGGTAGCAAGTGATAAAAGTGAGCGTAAACGGTATTGCAATGATAGTAAACAAGGCCTAGGGTTCATACTTTCGCTGGTGTAAGTTCCCTCAACAATACTAACATAATTGCATCACATAACTATCCCTCAACATGCAACAAAGAGTCACTCCAAAGTCACTAATAGCGGAGAACGGACGAAGAGATTATGGTAGGGTACGAAACCACCTCAAAGTTATTCTTTCCAATCAATCCGGTGGGCTATTCCTATAAGTGTCACAAACAGCCCTAGAGCTTAATTCCTGCTCGTCCTCGAGTAGGTGAATGAAAAAAAAGATAATTTTTGATGTGGAATGCTAGTTGGCATAATTTCAATGTGATTCTTCTTAATTGTGGTATGAATATTCAGATCCATAAGATTCAAGACAAAAGTTTAATATTGACATAAAACAATAATACTTCAAGCATACTAACAAAGCAATCATGCCTTCTCAAAATAACATGGCCGAAGAAAGTTATCCCTACAAAATCATATAGTCTGGCTATGCTCCATCTTCACCACACAACATATTTAAATCATGCACAACCCCGATGACAAGCCAAGCAATTGTTTCATACTTTTGATGTTCTTAAACTTTTTCAATCTTCACGCAATACATGAGCGTGAGCCATGGATATAGCACTATAGGTGGAATAGAATGGTGGTTGTGGAGAAGACAAAAAGGAGAAGATAGTCTCACATCAACTAGGCGTATCAACGGGCTATGGAGATGCCCATCAATAGATATCAATGTGAGTGAGTAGGGATTGCCATGCAACAGATGCACTAGAGCTATAAATGTATGAAAGCTCAACAAAAGAAACTAGTGGGTGTGCATCCAACTCGCTTGCTCACGAAGACCTAGGGCATTTTGAGGAAGACCATCGTTGGAATATACAAGCCAAGTTCTATAATGTAAAATTCCGACTAGTATATGAAAGTGACAACATATGAGACTCTCTATATGAAGAACATGGTGCTACTTTGAAGCACAATATATGAGACTCGCTATATCATGGTGCTATTTTGAAGCACAAGTGTGGTAAAAGGATAGTAGCATTGCCCCTTTTTATTTATTTTCTTTTTTTGGGCCCCTTTTTTTCTTTGGCCTTTCTTTTTTTATTTGGCCTTTCTTTTTTATTTGGCCTTTCTCTTTTTTTGGGACAATGCTCTATTGAATGATGATCATCACACTTCTATTTACTTACAACTCAAGAATTACAACTTGATACTTAGAACAAGATATGACTCTATATGAATGCCTCTGGTGGTGTATCGGGATGTGCAATGATGCATGAGTGGCATGTATGAAAGAATTATGAACGGTGGCTTTGCCACAAATACGATGTCAACTACATGATCATGCTAAGCAATATGACAATGATGGATGTGTCATGATGAACTAGATGGTGGAAAGTTGCATGGCAATATATCTCGGAATGGCTATGGAAATGCCATAATAGGTAGGTATGGTGGCTGTTTTGAGGAAGGTATATGGTAGGTGTATGATACCGGCGAAAGTTGCGCGGTATTAGAGAGGCTAGCAAGGGTGGAAGAGTGAGAGTGCGTATAATCCATGGACTCAACATTAGTCATAGAGAACTCATATACTTATTGCAAAAATCTAGAAGTTATAAAAGCAAAGTATTATGCGCATGCTCCTAGAGGGATAGATTGGTAGGAAAAGACCATCGCTCGTCCCCGACCGCCACTCATAAGGAAGACAATCAATAAATAAATCATGCTCCGACTTCATCACATAACGGTTCACCATACGTGCATGCTACGGGAATCACAAACTTCAACACAAGTATTTCTCAAATTCACAACTACTCAACTATCATGACTCTAATATTACCATCTCCGTATCTCAAAACAATTATCAAGTATCAAACTTCTCTTAGTATTCAACACACTCATAAGAGAATTTCATTATTAATCTTGTATACCTAGCATATTAGGATTTTAAGCAAATTACCATGCTATTTAAGACTCTCAAAATAATCTAAGTGAAGCATGAGAGTTCATCTATTTCTTCAAAATAAAACTACGACCATGCTCTAAAAGGATATAAGTGAAGCACTAGATTAAATGACAAACTACTCCGAAAGATATAAGTGAAGATCAATGAGTAGTCGAATAATTATGCAACTATGTGAAGACTCTCTAACATTTAATAATTTCAGATCTTGATACTTTATTCAAACAGCAAGCAAAACAAACTAAAATGAAATCTAAGAATAGCTAACATCATGTGAAGAAGCAAAAACTTAGGATCAACCGAAACTAACCGATAATTGTTGAAGAAGAAAGGTGGGATGCCAACCGGGGCATCCCCAAGCTTAGATGCTTGAAACTTCTTGAAATATTATCTTGGGGTGCCTTGGGCATCCCCAAGCTTGAGCTTTTGTGTCTACTTAATTCCTCTCATATCACAGTCTCCCTAAATCTCAAAAGCTTCATCCACACAAAACTCAACAAGGACTCGTGAGATAAGTTAGTATAAACCATTGCAAAAACCTTATCATACTCTACTGTAGCAAATTACTAAAATTATTATTCAACATTGCATACTAAATGCCTTTTCATATTTAACAGTCCTATCCTCAAATAGAATCATTAAAGAAGCAAACATATGCAAACAATGCAAACATAACAGCGATCTGCCTAAACAGGATAGTCTGTAAAGAATGCTGCAACATCCATACTTCCCTAGCTCCAAAAATTATGAAAGAAAATTCCCACTGTAGTAAATTTATCAGATCTTAATATGCAAAAGGTTTCAACATTTTATCACATTCTTACTTTTCTAGGGAATTATTGCAACAGCGGTAAACTTTCTGTTTTCAAACAGCAACATGTATACTTGTAACATAGGCAGAGTAAGGGCTATCAATGTCACTTTTATTGAAATAGAAGATGCAAAACATTGTTCTAAATAAAAGCAAGCAAATCCTAACAAAATAAATTGACGATCCAAGCAAAACACATATCATGTGGTAAATAAAAATATAGCTCCAAGTAAAGTTACCGATGAACGAAGACGAAAGAGGGGATGCCTTCCGGGGCATCCCCAAGCTTAGGATCTTGGTTGTCATTGAATATTACCTTGGGGTGCCTTGGGAATCCCCAAGCTTAGGCTCTTGCCACTCCTTATTCCATAGTCCATCGAATCTTTACCCAAAACTTGAAAACTTCACAACACAAAACTTAACAGAAAACTCGTAAGCTCCGTTAGTACAAGAAAATAAATCACCACTTCAAGGTACTGTAATGAACTCATTATTTATTTATATTGGTGTTAAACCTAATGTATTCTAAATTCTCTATGGTTTATAAACTATTTTACTAGCCATAGATTCATCAAAATAAGCAAACAACACATCGAAAACAGAATCTGTCAAAAACAGAACAGTCTGTAGTAATCTGGATCAAACGTATACTTATGGAACTCATAAAATTATCAAATAAATTTATGGACCTGAGACATTTATCTATTAATCATCTGCAGAAATAATTAACTAAATATCACTCTCCAAATAAAAATGGCAGCAGTTCTCGTGAGCGCTAAAGTTTCTGTTTTTGACAGCATGATCAACAAGACTTTCCCAAAGTCTTCCCAAAGGTTCTACTTGGCACAAACACTAATTAAAAGCATAAAACCACATATAAACAGAGTCTAGATGAATTATTTATTACTAAACAGGAACAAAAAACAAGGAACTAAAATAAAATTGGGTTGCCTCCCAACAAGCGCTATCGTTTAACGCCCCTAGCTAGGCATGATGATTTCAATGATGCTCACATAAAATATAAGAATTGAAACATAAAGAGAGAACCATGAAGAATATGACTAACAAATTTAAGCCTAACATACTTCCTATTCATAGGGATTTTGTGAGCAAACAATTGTGGGAACAATAATCAACTAGCATAGGAAGGTAAAACAAGCATAACTTCAAAACTTTAAGCACATAGAGAGGAAACTTGATATTATTGCAATTCCTACAAGCATATGTTCCTCCCTCATAATAATTTTCAGTAGCATCATGAATGAATTCAACAATATAACCAGCACCTAAAGCATTCTTTTCATGATCTATAAGCATAGAGATTTTATTACTCCCCACACAAGCAAAATTCTTCTCATGAATAATAGTGGAAGTATCATAAGAGACTTGGATACTATAAATTGTTTCCACATTAAAAGGGTAATGTTTAGAGAAGGGGTAATCATAATCATGACAAGTTTTATAAATATAATAATCACTACTTTTTATAGCATAAGTTTCATCACAATAATCATCATAAGTAGCAACTTTGTTCTCATCATAATCACTTTGCATATTAAAACATGGAAGGCTAAAAATATCATCATTATTAAACATAGCATCCCCAAGCTTGGGACAAACATTAATTGCAGCAAATATATTCTCAAATATATCATCCTCATCAAACGTAGCTTCCCCAATCTTGGGTCTTTTCGTATCATAAGCATAATCACTCTCATCATTAATAGCATGGATAGCACCAATAGTATAGCAATTATTATATTCTTCCAAGCAAGTGCCAAAAAGATTTTCAAGATCATAAGAAGTGTCATTATCTTCCCAATCATAATCATCACAACAAGCAATAGGCATAACAAGATCATCATCAAGTGTATCATCTTCATTTTCATGAGGCACGTCAATAATAGGAGCAACTTTATTTGGGAGAGATACCTTTTTACCTCTCTTCCTTTTTCTTTTCTTCTTCTTCACCACATCATGCGTGGGTTCAATTCTCTTTTTGGAGCACCTTATTAATTAGATTGGTTGAATAGGAGGCTCCTCCTCGTTACCTGATTCATCATAAGAAATAATAGGAGGATATTGGGAAGTCTCTTCCCTTTCATTAGTATTCTCTTCATCCTCTATTTGTTTTCTTTTCTTTATGTAATTGGCAATATAAGGATTTTCAATGCAATTCACCGCACAATACATATAAATATTTTCTAGATCAAAATCAAGAACTTTATCAAGGGCAAATTTTGGAATATCCTTAGTTATACGTTTCATTTCTTCATAACCCAAAAGAAGGCTAAGCTCTTTATGATACTCAAGGGTAATCAAATTATCACAATATTTGGACACGACTTGATCATGAAACAAATAGCATTGGAGCTTTAAATGACCATGTTCATTGCAAAGTTCACAAGGAGCACGATAAATATTGAATCTTTCAGCACATTCATCTAGCTCTTCTTGCAACAATTTGGTTTCTAAGTACTTATGCCTCTTGCAATATATATCTTCCCTATTTGGTGTGTACTTGCAAACCCAGTCTACTCCACAAAAATTGACATGTTTATAGGAGGCATTTTCATCATAACTAGTGCACTCATCATTAGTATTATGGATATTCAAAGAATTCGTACTAACAACATTGCAATCATGCTAATCATTCAAATATTTAGTGCCAAACATTTTATAGATTTCTTCTTCTAGCACTTGAGCACAATTATCCTTTCCATCATGCTCACAAAAGATATTAAAAAGGTGAAGCGTATGAGACCAACTTAATTCCATTTTTTTGTTATTTTCTTTTATAAACTAAACTAGTGATAAAACAAGAAACTAAAAGACTCGATTGCAAGATCTAAAGATACACCTTCAAGAGTTAACCTCCCTGGCAATGGCGCTAGAAAAGAGCTTGATGTCTACTACACAACCTTCTTCTTGTAGACGTTGTTGGGCCTCCAAGTGCAGAGGTTTGTAGGACAGTAGCAAATTTCCCTCAAGTGGATGACCTAAGGTTTATCAATCCATAGGAGGCGTAGGATGAAGATGGTCTCTCTCAAGTAACCCTGCACCAAATAACAAAGAGTCTCTTGTGTCCCCAACACACCCAATACAATGGTAAATTGTATAGGTGCACTAGTTCAGCGAAGAGATGGTGATACAGGTGGTATATGGATAGTAGATAATGGTATTTGAAATCTGAAATAATAAAAACAGCAAGGTAGCAAGTGATAAAAGTGAGCGTAAACGGTATTGCAATGATAGTAAACAAGGCCTAGGGTTCATATTTTCGCTAGTGTAAGTTCCCTCAACAATACTAACATAATTGGATCACATAACTATCCCTCAACATGCAACAAAGAGTCACTCCAAAGTCACTAATAGCGGAGAACGAACGAAGAGATTATGGCAGGGTGCCGGAACGGGTTTAGATTGGCTTTCGGTGGCTACGGAGGCTTCTGGCGGTGGAACTCCCGATCTATCTTGCGTTCTGGAAGTTTTAGGTCACGTAGGTATATATGGGTGCAGGAGGTACGTCAGGGGAGCCACGAGGGCCCCACGAGACAGGGGGCGCGGCCTAGGGGGGGCGCGCCCCCCACCCTCATGAGCACCTCGTTCCTTCCTTGACGGATCTAAGGGTCCTCTCCGCTGAAGCTAATCAGAAATCTCCTGCACTCTGTTCCATTCAGTTAGCTTGCTCAGTAGTCCATAATTTTGATGTTACCCTCTTTTCTTGGTCGACTCGGGCAACACTCATTCCTTTTTGAATGCATCATGGGGTCCAAGTCCATCGAGTGTGTTTCCTTCCAAAAATAACTTCTCCAGTTGATTTCGTTCTGTTTCGACTCCGTCTGATATTCCTTTTCTTCAAAACACTAAAATAGGCATAAAACAGCAAATCTGGGTTGGGCCTCCGGTTAATAGGTTAGTCCCAAAAGTAATATAAAAGTGGATAATAAAGCCCAATATTGCCCAAAACAGTAGATAATATAGCATGGAGCAATCAAAAATTATAGATACGTTGGAGACGTATCAACTATGACCGGACCTTACCAACATACTCAAAAAAGTAGTCCATAATTTTGATGTTACCCTCTTTTCTTGGCGGTGCAGTGCCATCTGGATACCTCATAAATAAATAAAGTACTACATGATACTAATATATGATACATGGCACAGGAGTACAATTTGGTCTCATTCATCTTTTATAGCCATTGGATGTGATGCTATATAAGATGCGTGTGTGCTGATGTGGGTTGTATTTGTTCTTGTGCAACAAACTGACCACTGCATGTCATGTTTGATAGTCTCGAGTCATTAAAAGCATACAAGCCCCACATCTCTTCTTGGTTGATTCCTCTATTTATGTCAAAAAATAAGAAACAACGTGAGAGTTAATGCACCACGCCTATGTGTTTACTATTTGGTTTTCATAAGATGACTTAATACTCGCCTAGACGGAGGGAGTATTCGATTTGACAGCGGGCAGCGCAGTTCCCGATATGGCTTTAATGCAGACGAGGGGGGGAGTAGCTATTCCCGATATGTTGAACGGCCAATGCATCCTCCTTCAATTAATGCATGAGGGAAGTAATGGGAGGAGGTCCGGGTAAAGAGGCTGCACGATGTGAATGCGCACAGTTTGCTCTCATTGCCCTCATATAAAGGTGCCCCTCCATTCCAATGCATCTACCACATCATACGCACCTAAGCATTTGCCTAAGCACCTACACTAAGCGCAAAAGATCTCACTCTAGACCCATGGCGGCGATGCTCGTGAGCGGCCAGCGGCTGCGTCTGATGGTCCACGACGCCGGCCTGCGGCATGGCGCCGAGGATCGTCTCCAAACGGTGTTGGAGACCGGCTGGTGGATGGCCGCCTTCGACGCCAACTACGACTCTTAGTTGGACCAGATGATCGTTGCCACCAGCAACAAGTTCACCGTCCTCAAGAAGCTCGCGGACGACATCGCCGTACTCCTCCAGCCCGCGCGCCTGGGCTCCTCATTGCCTGCCACCCTAATCGGCCTCCATGGCCAGAACCTCTTTCAAGCACTGGTGGCCCTGCGACTGCCCGCCGACGCCACGAAGAATGTCCACCTGGAGGTTGCGCTCGCCGCGAGGCGCCTCGCCCTACAAGAATTCGTCGACCTACACATCCACATGTATGAGGAAATCGTGTACATAGGTATCTACAAGGCCAGTGAGGACGCTACGACATTGGCCTTCCTCAACCGGCTGGAAGCCTTGGACGCCTTTGCCGAGAAGCACCTCGACCTCGCCACAAAAGCCGCCGCTCCTTAGCCGCCGGTCGGTGGCCCGGCGCACTAAGTTGAGGAGGATGAGGAGGTCGTACGTTCGTGAATCCATCTTTCTTCTTGCCTTATGTAACCACCACTGCGATCGCATCATCATGGCCTTAATTCTTATTGTGCTGTTGCATTCTCGTTCCAGTCAATACCGACATGTGCGACCCCTTGGCTTAATTATATGCATCACTCTAACTAGTACTCCATCTGTCAATTTATAAGTTGTGCTTACCTTTTCCATCAACTTCGTGCAACGCGCGGGCATCTTGCTAGAAACACTAGAATATGTCTATATAATCCGTATGTGATAGTCCATTTAAAATCTCAAAAAGACAAATTTTTAGGTACGGAGGGAGTAATATATTAGGAGTATATCAAAACAATAGTGATTTCTTTCAAGTTTGTGAACAAATACTACTATTCTACTACTTTGGATCCATCGCAATGCACGGGCACATTGCTGGTAAAAGGAAAAGGCCTACCGCGTTAGTGTCGCACCCCCACACGCCCGGGAATCGGGAGTACAACACGGCCCGTTCGGCACGACACATAGCTTAGGGAAGGCGTGTTGCCTAGCATTTTCACTTTCGTGTGGGACCACCGTTGAGCAAATCGACACCCCGCCCGCCGCCTGATTGGAAAACAGAAACAAGGGGAAGATCTAGCTGTAGCACGAAAGCCAAGAAATTTGGTGTCAGACGGGGCTCGTTGATAGAGTAGGAGCATTCCGTACTAGTACTACTCCTACTAGTACCAAGTTTGTACTCCTAATACTATATTACTAGTACTACCACTATACAACTTGTAGGTACGTGCACGGCACAACATCGTAGGAACAAAAAACGGGAAGATCTTGTTTTGGGTGATTTATCTTTTTGTTCAATCAACATAGTATGAATAATATGATGTTGAGGGCACCATGAAGCTTTGATACGTCTCCGTCGTATCTACTTTTCCAAACACTTTTGCCCTTGTTTTGGACTCTAACTTGTATGATTTGAATGGAACTAACCCGGACTGACGTTGTTTTCAACAGAATTGCCATGGTGTTGTTTTATGTGCAGAAAACAAATATTCTCGGAATGACCTGAAACTCCACGGAACATCTTAGAAAAAATAATAAAAAATCCTCGCCAAAGATGAAGACCAGGGGGCCCACACCCTTCTCACGAGCTCTTGGGCCCCCTGGATGCCCTCCGACGCCAACTCCAACTCTATATATTTGCTTTCGGAGAGAAAAAATTAGAGAGAAGAAATCATCGCGTTTTACGATACGGAGCCGCCGCCAAGCCCTAAAACCTCTCGGGAGGGCTGATCTGGAGTCCGTTCGGGGCTCCGTAGAGGGGGATTCGTCGCCGTCGTCATCATCAACCATCCTCCATCACCAATTTCATGATGCTCACCGCCGTGCGTGAGTAATTCCATCATAGGCTTGCTAGACGGTGATGGGTTGGATGAGATTTAGCATGTAATCGAGTTAGTTTTGTTAGGGTTTGATCCCTAGTATCCATTATGTTTTGAGATTGATGTTGCTATGACTTTGCTATGCTTAATGCTTGTCACTAGGGCCCGAGTGCCATGATTCCAGATCTGAACCTATTATGTTTTCATGAATATATGTGAGTTCTTGATCCTATCTTGCAAGTCTATAGTCACCTACTATGTGTTATGATCCGGCAACCCTGAAGTGACAATACTCGGGACCACTCCCGGTGATGACCATAGTTTGAGGAGTTCATGTATTCACTATGTGCTAATGCTTTGTTCCGGTTCTCTATTAAAAGGAGGCCTTAATATCCCTTAGTTTCCAATAGGACCCCGCTGCCACGGGAGGGTAGGACAAAATATGTCATGCAAGTTCTTTTCCATAAGCACGTATGACTACATACGGAATACATGCCTACATTACATTGATGAATTGGAGCTAGTTCTGTGTCACCCTATGTTATGACTGTTACATGATGAACCGCATACGGCATAATTATCCATCACTGATCCGGTGCCTACGAGTTTTCCATATACTGGTTCTCGCTTATTTACTTTCCCGCTGCTACTGTTACAATCACTACAAAATACCAAAAACATTACTTTTGTTGCCGCTACCACCACTATCATATTACTTTGCTACTAAACACCTTGCTGCAGATACTAAGTTTCCAGGTGTTGTTGAATTGACAACTCAGCTGCTAATACTTGAGAATATTCTTTGGCTCCCCTTGTGTCGAATCAATAAATTTGGGTTGAATACTCTACCCTCGAAAGCTGTTGCGATCCCCTATACTTGTGGGTTATCAAGACCAATTTCTGGCGCCGTTGCCGGGGAGCATAGCTCTATTCTTTGAGTCACTTGGGATTTATATCTGCTTATCACTATGAAGAACTTGAGAGATCCAAAAACCAAGATCTGTCCCTCAACTATGAGGGGAGGTAAGGAACTGCCATCTAGCTTTGCATTTGATTCACCTTCTGTTATGAGTAAGTTTGCGAGACCTACACCTGCTTCTGCTATTTGTTCTGATATGTCGCATGTTATTGGTGATGCCACTTCTGCTATGCATGATACTTATGATGAAACTGCTTCTATGCCTGATACTACTGTGCCCCTTGGTGAATTTCTTGATGAACAAATGGCTAGGGCTAGAGAAAAAGAAATTATTGAATCTGAATACGATGATAGTGATGATGAAAATATGCCTGTTATTCCTGAGGGTTATCTTTTTGATATGGAATCTTCTATCGCTATTTTAGCTTGCAAGGATAGATATGAGCTTAAGAGGTTATTAATTAAATGGAACAAAGAATCACTTAGAGATAAAATGAAACCCGATCCTGCTTTTGCTACTTCACCTATTTGTGTTCCTGATAAGGATTATGAATTCTCTGTTGATCCTGATATAATTACTTTGGTTGAATCTGATCCGTTTTATGGCTATGAATCTGAAACTGTCGTGGCACATCTTACTAAGTTAAATGATATAGCTGCCCTGTTCACTAATGATGAGAGATCGCGTTACTTCTATATACTCAAAATATTTCTGTTCTCACTAAGGGGTGATGCTAAGATATGGTTTAATTCTCTTGATCCTGGTTGTGTGCGTAGTCCCCAGGATATGATTTATTACTTCTTCGCTAAATATTTCCCAGCTCATAAGAAACAAGCTGCTTTGAGGGAAATATACAACTTCGTGCAAATTAAAGAAGAGAGTCCCCCACAAGCTTGGGGGAGGCTTCTCAAGTTACTTAATACTTTGCCTGATCATCCTCTTAAGAAACCTGAAATACTTGATATCTTTTATAATGGACTAACCGATGCTTCCAGAGATTACCTGGATAGTTGTGCTGGTTCTCTTTTCAGGGAAAGAACACCAGATGAAGCTGAGATCCTATTGAATAATATGTTGACAAATGAAAATAATTGGGCCTCCTGAGCTAGCTCCTGAGCCAACTCCTGCTCCAATTACTGAACCTATTCCTAAACCAACTCCGAAGAAGAGAGGTGTTCTATTTCTCAGTCCCGAAGATATGCAAGAGGCAAAGAAATCTATGAAAGAAAAAGGTATTAAAGCTGAAGATGTTAAGAATTTACCTTCTATTGTAGAAATACATGGTCTCAATATACCGCCTGTTGAAGAAACATATGCTCTCAATTCTTTATTTACTGGAGAACCTCCTGATCCCGATATCCCGACACAGGTAGTAAAGGTAAATTCTCTCTATAGATATGATAAAGCTGAAGTCCCTCCTACTAAAATTGCTAGTCAGTGCTTGGATGAGTTTGATAACTTTATGTTTAAGCAAGACGACTTCAATGCTTATTTTGGTAGACAATTAAAAGAAAATGCTTATATGATTAGACGCTTGGGTGATTATATGGCTAATATTAAAGGTGAACTTAAACTTGTCAGCAAACATGCTTCTATGGTTACCACTCAAGTAGAACAAGTACTTAAAGCTCAAAAAGAAGTGCTTGATGAAATGAATAGTAAGAAAAATGATTATGCTGTTAGAGTGGCTACTAGAACTGGTAGAATGACTGAGGAACCTTTGTATCCTGAAGGCCACCCTAAGAGAATCGAGCAAGATTCTCAACGAAATAATATTGATGTTCCTAGTTCTTCTAAAAAGAAGAAGAAGAAAAATGATAGAACTATGCAAACTTCTAGTGAACCTATTGCTGAACCACCTGATAATCCAAATGATATTTCTATGTCTGATGCTGAAACACAATCTGGTAATGAACATGAACCTAGTGAAAATATTAATGATAATGTTCATGATGATGCTCAACCTAGTAATGATAATGATGTAGACATTGAACCTGCTGTTGATCTTGATAACCCACAATCAAAGAATCAACGTTATGATAAAAGATACTTTGTTGCTAGGAAACATGGTAAAGAAAGGGAACCTTGGGTTCAGAAACCCATGCCTTTTCCCCCGAAACCATCCAAGAAAAAGGATGATGTGGATTTTGAGCGCTTTGCTGAAATGATTAGGCCTATCTTTTTTGCGTATGAGATTAACTGATGTGCTCAAAACAAATCCTTATGATAAATATATGAAGGATATCATTACTAATAAAAGAAAGATACAGGAAGCTGAAATTTCCACCATGCTTGCTAATTATACTTTTAAGGGTGGAATACCAAAGAAACTTGGAGACCCCGGAGTACCTACTATACCGTGCTCCATTAAAAGAAATTATATTAAAACTACTTTATGTGGTCTTGGAGCCGGTGTTAGTGTTATGCCTCTCTCTTTATATCGTAGACTTGACTTGAATAAGTTGACACCTACTGAAATATCTTTGCAAATGGCTGATAAATCAACCGCTATACCTGTCGGTATCTGTGAGGATGTGCCTGTTGTGGTTGCAAACGTTACTATTTTAACGGACTTTGTTATTCTTGATATTCCCGAGGATGATAGTATGTCTATTATTCTTGGAAGACCTTTTCTTAATACTGCAGGGGTTGTTATTGATTGCAACAAAGGCAATCTCACTTTTCATGTTAATGGTAATGAGCATACGGTACACTTTCCGAGGAAACAACCTCAAGTTCGCAGTATCAACTCTATTGGAAAAATTCCATTGATTATATTTGGAGGTTTTGAATTTCCTCTTCCTACTGTCAAGAAGAAATATGATATTCTTATTATTGGGGATGTGCATATCCCCATTGAGGTAACTTAGTGTTATTCGAAATTTCTCCAGTTTCATGATTATCGGAATGAGTTTGTTAACAAGACTTGATCAACCTTGTTAGTGGATTCTTTTTGACGAGCATGAGATGGACGAAACTAGAAGCACCACCTTCTGTACCTTCTCTTTTACTTTCTGTTATTTATATTAAATAAATTAAAAATAGTATTTTTCTGTCTGTTTCCTGACTTATCCGTGCAATATAAAAATATCCCGAAAATAAAAGTCCTCAGAATGCCATGCCAATTTAATATGATTTTTTCGAGAATATTTGAGGATTTATTGTGCAAAAATTACCGCGGGAGGAGCTGCCACCTGGCCACGAGGGTGGTGGGTGCGCCCCCCCTAGGGCGCGCCCCCTGCCTCGTGGGACCACAGTGGCCCTCCTCAACTTATCCCAGCACCCATCTTCTTCCTCTGCCTCACACAAACCTGAAAAACCAACTCAAGCACGAGTTCCAACCACTTTTGCTGTGATTTTCGATCTCCTTGCTCAAAGCACCTCTCGCAAAACTGCTTGGGGAGATTGTTCCTTGGTATCCATTGGTCCAATTAGTTTTTGTTCTAGTGCTTTATTCTTTGCAAATTTTTGCTGCATAGGTGACCATGTTCTTGAGCTTGCATGTCAAATTTATATGGTTCCAAGTAGTTCTAATGCTTGATATAGGCTCTAGCCACTTGTAGGAGTAGTTGCTATCAGTTTTATTGAAGTTGGTTCATTTTTGTTTGAAGTTACTAAAAATTTCAGATTATTTCGGAAAAATAATGAGGAGATTTTTAAGGGGCTCATCGAGCCAAAGCTCGAAGGAAAAGGCACCGAAGCCTAAGTATAATTTGCCGCGCACCACGGAGATTCAGGCGTGTGAATGGCCTTCTGAAGATTTCTTGAGAGCGGCCGGTATCTATGAAGATTTTCATGAATTGGCTCACAATGCAGGCCTCACCGCCTTCCTCCACGACCAATGCGATCAGTATCTCTTACTCACAAATACTTTTGTGGAAAACTTTCATTTTCATTCTAGGAACTCACCACCTACGGTGGAGTTTCATTTATATGATGAGCATAAGGAGATGTCACTTTATGATTTCTATCGGATTTGTTTAGTCCCTTTTGAGGGCAAGACAGAAGAACCAAATTATGATGATGTGGCTGGGTTTATTGATACTATCACTGTAGGAGAAACTAGGAAGGTTTCCGATGCACGAATCACTAGCATACATTTTCCTATTTTATGTTACTTTGCATTATTTGCTAGTCGTTGTTTAATTGGACGCGGAAACTGTGGAAACCTTAGCATCCCTGATATAATTATTCTGCACCATGTTTATACAGTGACAACACTTTTAGTATGGGCGGTATTATTGCTAGACGGTTAAGTATCAACCGTATCAAAGGCCCCATCTTTGGAGGCGTCTATGCCACACGCCTAGCTGCACATTTTAACATACCTATTAGGCATGTTGAGAAGGAAGAAAAGGTGTTGCCCCGTGTTTATCTAGATCATAAAAGTATGGTGGCACACGATTTTATTGTTAAGAATAGGGCAGGAGAGCTTAAATATCAATTGTTCTTTAACAAACATCATCCTGAGACTATTATCCTGCCTGCTCCTTCTTTGTTTAATTTTGTAGGACCTTACCTCGTTACGTGGGCTGCCGTCCAAGCTTACAAGAATCCTGCACCAGCCCCAGAACAGGAACCACAAGATGAGCCTCCACGACAATCTGTTTATTCTTGGGATCCAGAGATGACTGTCAGCTAGTGGGAGTCAGAGTCTTCTTCTTCATCATAGTATGATCCCAACTTTTCTTCCTCATCATAGTACGACCCCAACAACTATTATTATGGATATCCGCCAGGCCAGCCGTGGACATAGACCAACTTAGGCCAAAAGCCTGAGCTTGGGGGAGTACGTATTTCTCACCGACATTACATTTATGTTCACACACACTCATTACTACATGTCGGTGCTCATACTTTTTCACTGTAATATCCATGCTAGTTTATTTTCTTTTTCCTGCTTTCTTCTTGTGTGTTTGTTAAACCTTAAGAAAAACAAAAAAATAGTAGTAGTTTATTTTTCTGTTGTAGTAGTGATAATTAAAAAGAAAACCCAAAAATATTTCCTGTTCTTCTTTTTTCTTGCTGGGAGCTTTCCCATGTAAACAGTTTTATTTCTTTTATTTTATTTGGGGGTCAGTAGGAGAAGACCATAATTAAATTGTTGAAGTGGCTCTTATATGCATTATTATTGATTTAACCAAGAGCCCATATTGCCTTGTCTTCTCCTGTTTATTGAATGCTCGCAGATTCCAGCTTAGTCCAATGCACGTACACTCTTATTATTATTCACACCGTTCGGTCATGCAAGTGAAAGGCAATTATGATGATATATGATGGACTAACTGAGATGAGAAAAGCTGGTATGAACTCAACCTCTTTTGTTTTTGTAAATATGATGAGTCCCTCGTTCTTGATTCAGCTTATTATGAATAAACATGTTTGCAATGACAATTAGAGATCATAGTTGCTTGTGCCATGCTTGATTAGCTATGAGTTATAATGATTTACCTTGTATGCCAACATGTTATTAAGATGATTATGATGTGGTATGATGGGGTGGTATCCTCCTTTGAATGATTTAAGTGACTTGACTTGGCACATGTTCACGCATGTAGTTGAAACAAAATCAACATAGCCTTCATGATATTTATGTTCATGGTGGATTATATCCTACTCATGCTTGCATCCAATGTTTATTAATTTTGATGCATTTACATGGCTGTTGTTGCTCTCTAGTTGGTCGCTTCCCAGCCTTTTGCTAGCCTTCACTTATACTAAGCGGGAATACTGCTTGTGCATCCAATCCCTTAAACCCCAAAGTTATTCCAGATGAGTCCACCATACCTACCTATATGCGGTATCTACCTGCTGTTCCAAGTAAATTTGTATGTGCCAAACTCTAAACCTTCAAATAATCATTCTGTTTTGTATGCTCGAATAGCTCATGTATCAACCAAGGTTGTCCTTATCTTCCGTGTTAGGAGGGTTATTCTCAAGAGGAGTGGACTCCGCTCCTCACTCATGAGAAAATGGCTGGTCACCGGGATGCCCAGTCCCATACTTTATGCAAAATAAATCAAAATTAATTGCAAACAAAACTCCCCCTGGGACCTGATGTATGTTGGAGGCACTCGTTGTTTCGAGCAAGCCATGGATTGATGCTTGTTGGTGGAGGGGGAGTATAAACTTTACCATTCAGTTTGGGAACCGCCTATAATGTGTTTAGCATGGAAGATATCGCCATCTCTTAGTTGTTACGTTGACAATGAAAGTATACCGCTCAAAATACAAATTATCTCTATTTCAAAACCGAGCTTTGGCACCTCTACAAATCCCTGCTTCCCTCTACGAAGGGCCTATCCATTTACTTTTATGTTGAGTCATCACCCTCTTAACAAAAAGCACTAGCTGGAGAGCACAGCTGTCATTTGCATTCATCACTATCAATCTATGTTGGGTATGACTATGATTGGATCTCTTTTACCATGAATTACAATGTCTAGTCAGTCCTTGATCTTTAAAGGTGCTCTGCATTTATGTTTTGCGGTCTCAGAAAGGGCTGGCGAGATACCATCTTGTTATATCATATTATGATTGTTTTGAGAAAGTGTTGTCATCCGAGATTTATTATTATGACTTGCTACTTGATTATGCTATTGATATGAGTAATTATGAGACCTGAGAATTATTGCAAATATGGTTAGTTATGATCTATGCTGAAAACTGGAATGCTGGCTTGACATAGTTACAACAACAAGAGCAAACAGAGTTTGTAAAAGTTTTTCTTTCTTTCTTTCAGTTTGTCAACTGAATTGCTTGAGGACAAGCAAGGGTTTAAGCTTGGGGGAGTTGATATATCTCCATCGTATCTACTTTTCCAAACACTTTTGCCCTTGTTTTGGACTCTAACTTGTATGATTTGAATGGAACTAACCCAGACTAACGTTGTTTTTAGCAGAATTGCCATGGTGTTGTTTTATGTGCAGAAAACAAATATTCTCGGAATGACCTCAAACTCCACGGAACATCTTAGAAAAAATAATAAAAAATCCTCGCCAAAGATGAAGACCAGGGGGCCCACACCCTTCTCACGAGGGTGGGGGCGCCCCCCTAGGGCGCGCCCCTACCTCGTGGGCCCCCTGGATTCCCTCCGACGCCAACTCCAACTCTATATATTTGCTTTCGGAGAGAAAAAAAATTAGAGAGAAGAAATCATCGTGTTTTACGATACGGAGCCGCCGCCAAGCCCTAAAACCTCTCGAGAGGGCTAATCTAGAGTCCGTTCGGGGCTCCAGAGAGGGGGATTCATCATCGTCGTCATTATCAACCATCCTCCATCACCAATTTCATGATGCTCACCACCGTGCGTGAGTAATTCCATCGTAGGCTTGCTGGACGGTGATGGGTTGGATGAGATTTATCATGTAATCGAGATAGTTTTGTTAGGTTTTGATCCCTAGTATCCATTATGTTCTGAGATTGATGTTGCTATGACTTTGCTATGCTTAATGCTTGTCACTAGGATCCGAGTGCCATGATTTCAGATCAGAACCTATTATGTTTTCATGAATATATGTGAGTTCTTGATCCTATCTTGCAAGTCTATAGTCACCTACTATGTGTTATGATCCGGCAACCCCGAAGTGACAATAATCGGGACCACTCCCGGTGATGACCATAGTTTGAGGAGTTCATGTATTCACTATGTGCTAATGCTTTGTTCCGGTTCTCTATTAAAAGGAGGCCTTAATATCCCTTAGTTTCCAATAGGACCCCGCTGCCACGGGAGGGTAGGACAAAATATGTCATGCAAGTTCTTTTCCATAAGCACGTATGACTATATACGGAATACATGCCTACATTACATTGATGAATTGGAGCTAGTTCTGTGTCACCCTATGTTATGACTGTTACATGATGAACCGCATCCGGCATAATTATCCATCACTGATCCGGTGCCTACGAGTTTTCCATATACTGGTTCTCGCTTATTTACTTTCCCGTTGCTACTGTTACAATCACTACAAAAGACCAAAAACATTACTTTTGATGTCTTTACCTTTGTTGTCGCTACCACCACTACCATATTACTTTGCTACTAAACACTTTGTTGCACATACTAAGTTTCCAGGTGTGGTTGAATTGACAACTCAGCTGCTAATACTTGAGAATATTCTTTGGCTCCCCTTGTGTCGAATCAATAAATTTGGGTTGAATACTCTACCCTCGAAAGCTGTTACGATCCCCTATACTTGTGGGTTATCAAGCTTATGTGACTTGGTTGCATGGCTACGGAAGGTTAGAGAAAAATAAATAGATGATGTGTTTAGAGTGCACTCCACTAAATAGATATATATACTTTGGATCCATTGCAACGGACCAGCACATCTATATCTATACCCCCTATATAGTGTCTGAAAAACTTTGAAAGTTGGTCGTTGGATGAAGCCAATCCGACGGTACAAAGATGGCAAATCCGAGCACTATTGGCCGTTGGATATCATCCACCAGATTCTGCCACATGTATAATCTAGAAGACTCCATGGTTGAACTTAATTCATGACTAAGGGCCTCTTTGATTCATAGTATTGCAGAAACACATGAATAGGAAAAAAGTAGGATTGGAATGGCATTTTCATTGGATCCTTATAGGATTTGAGTTTGTTTGATTATGTCACATGAAAAACAAAGGATTTCTTTCAAGAGGTTGGAGTGCATGTTAGAATTCCTGTGAAATGTAGTACAAATGAATCCTTAGGAAAATATTCTACATGATTCAATCCTACGAATCAAACGACCAACGTAGGAAAACTTCCTAAGGATTCTAATCCTTCAAAGATCCTATGAAAATCCTTTGAATCAAACATACCCTAACTTTGCCACAAGTAAGCTTAGGCAAAGTTATTAGTTCTTCAAAACGAGAGAAACAAGTTGGCAAGCCTAAGGGAATCTTGCCACATTTTTGTGTGTATGTCATGTGGGGCCTTAGTGTGGCTTGCCTAAGGTGTGGCTTGAATCAAACACTCGCCTAAGTTAATCAAACTTGCCTAACCTTACATTCCACCAGATTTTGCCACATGTTAGAATCCAGAAAGCTCCACATGTAGAAGCATAATGCACAAACCACCAAAATCTCATGCGTGCAATGCATGTGTACCTTACTAGTACTAGCTGGTAGTAGTAAGAAATAAATTCCAGTTTTGGCACGAGCTCGTACTGCGGGAGCACCACAAGGCCTGCCGCTGGAGTTACATTTCCCTCTCGGGGCCCACGGGACCGAACTTCAGTGGCTTAGTGGTAGAAACAAGAAACGCGATGGTCGCCGTGGTTCAACTTCCATGGACAAGCTGTCATGTCTGCTGACACATGTATATCAAAACTAGAGTGTTTATATTTCAAGCACGTGAACAAGTATTATTCTACTACTTTGGATCCATTGCAACACACGGGCCAGCACATTGGTAGTAGTAGTGTCCATCTCTATCTCTAGAGGCCTTCCCGCGTTCATACTTTTCTCTCACAAGATAAACGACTCATACAAATGCATCTTGATGTTCCATGGAATGCACGAGGATGTTTCCTTGGGGGTCTCTCCAGCGCGGCGTGGCCGTAGTTGCAAGTTGACGCCCCTTGAGATGCCGACGTTGAGGGGCACTCGGATTTCCTCCGATGAGCAGGTAAGATGAGTTTGATCACATAGTAAATGCATTCTAAAGACTACTTCCGTGTCCATTTCCTAATTCTCCCCCTGCCCACTGTTTCACAGGTTAGGCTCGGTGCGAGTGGAGATTGGCTTGCATATGTATGGGAGGGTACCAACATCAATTTGCACAACATTTACAACGTTGAAACCGTTCCCGTAGAACCTTTGTCCAACATTGGGATCAGCCATGCAACGGGCCACCGCATGAATTGGTACGATGGAACCACGGTGAGATTGAATAAGATAGCACGAACCTTGCACATGGCGGTCAAAGGCGGACCATGCTGTCTGCGGCCGATTTGTTGCCGTACGAGTAGGAAGACGTTGTGCTCCTTTCTAACCGCATCTTCGCAGTGACAAACCAGGGGACTTATTTTGTATGGGACACATCCTACGATATACTCCCTCTCTCCTAGTTTATTTGTTTTGAATCTTTTCGTTTTATAAGTTTCAAATTCAAATTTAGAGCTCCCCATCACATGTTGAGGTTACAATGTCCATTAAATCGTTGCGTGCATGTATAGTAAAGAAACAAATCTCGAGTTTGGCATGAGTTCGTGCTGCGGGAGCACCACAAGCCCTGGCGCAGGAGTTACATTTCCCTCTCAGGGCCGTCGGGACTGAGCTTCAGCGCCTTACTACACCTACCTTTGAGTAAAATAACATGTGGACCCGATAGGTGACTGGTCCACATGTAATGCTCCCGTAGGCAGAGGGGCAGTGGGGCCAAGAGGGGTGAGCCGCAGGTCGGGGGACGTGTGGTTTCATGGGTTCGAGCGCCATCGTGGGAATCGTGGGTGGCTGTGGTAGAAACTTGATGCTCGCTGCATTTTAGGTGGCCCACATGTCATGCACACAAAGCAGAGGGGCGGTGCGGTCGAGAGGGGTGAGGCGCATGTCGGGGGGCATGGTGCCGTGGGTTGGAGAGGACTCGTGGGAATCGTGAGATGAAACGTGATGGTCGTCGTAGTTGAACTTCCATGGACAAGCTGTCATGTCTACGGACACATGCATTGCATACCGATCACTAGAAGGAGTAGCAGAGAAAGCTATATATGCGGATAAAATGGTTCCTTATAGTCAAGCGGACCCACGCTAATACTCTGTTCCAAAGACATGCACACCATCGAAATAGTCCATCTATATCAATATACACCGACAGGGAATAATTTTTCTTACAAGAGAGGAAATAGTCCATCCATCCATAATGCCCTCCTGCTAGTGCATCTTCTTCTTCTTCTTCTTCTCATTCTCTGTGGGAGACGGCTTCGCAACAAGCTCTTTGGACCTTGCAGGTATCTCGTAACTCACACGGGCATCGAGGGCAGCATATTTTATCCGCTCGTACGTCAAGGGATAATTCTCCCATCCAGGCGACCTTAATGCCACCATCTCGTCACCCTTCTGAAGATTTGTACCAAGCACAAAATTTGCTACGTTGAATAGGGATGGTGTCTATTTATCACAAACTTCTACAGGAATTTTGATTCTGGTTTGTAGGTCAGCGATGCTATTCAAATCAAGGTTGTATGGATCCAGCTTCTGTTTGTCCCCTTCGATGGCTGCCCCACGGAAGTATACGTCCTCCTGAGACAATAAATCGTGAAGCTCACCTGGTATGGAGGGCGAGTGTATGATGTGGTACACCAAAACATCATCTTCGAGGCACAGCTGAAGGACGGCGGCACGCTGGATCTTCCTAGGGGCACGCTTCGTGTACTCTGCGTCGAGACCGATGACCCTCGTCTCTACCTTTTCGAGGGAGTTGGATACATTGCTGATCCACTGCCGAAGAACCCTTGGGTGGACGGTGACGGTGGCAACTATGCGCATTGAGCCTTCGACGAGGACATGTTGGATGCTAAAAACCTGCATCTCAATCTCTATCGCCATTTGGAACCGCTAGAACGGAGGGCTATGGTTTGGAGAATTAGGATTAGATGGCTAGTCTAATTGAAGTAGTAGATGATTATTTAAAGAGGTTAAAACAATGTGAACGCAGTGGGGTTTGGATGCAAATGAAGACGAAGGGGAGGTGAAGAAGCCGAGGAGAATCAGTTCCCAATGGAGAAGTAAATGGGAGAAGTGGCGTGCAGGCAGTTGATTAGACGGCTAGGTAGACTAAAAGAAAAGGCTATGCGGGTAGACTGATGAGTCGTACCTGTTCGTGTACGTGCCCATCCTTCCTGATAGGTGGGACCTATGCAAACAGATAAAAATGTGTCATAGTTTTTTTTGAGCGCGTGAGTGGGAGACACAACATTCTCTGGTTAAGGAATACTCCCTCCGTTTAGGTGAGTATAAGTCACCTTATGAAAATCAGGTTTTCCCAAAACCTTTAGGCGTGGAGCATGAACTTCCTGCTCGATCCCCTCCCAGCCTTGTTAGCCAGCGTTCTCTTCCTCTGCTGCCGCGTTCTACCTTTCCATTTTTCCTCTTCTCAAGTGTGGAACGATCTGCATGCCATCCTTGATGCACCAGAACGACCACTGCATGCATCGCGGCAGAGCATTGATTGGGCATGCACGAGAATTTGGTTCTGCTCGCAATATGGATGATACTTGAACGATGAAGTGAACAGGCATGCTAGCACGGGAGACCTATTTACGCTATACAATACTGGAGTACTCATGTACCTACTACTACTACTACTACTACTACTACTACTACTACTACTACTACTACTACTACTACTACTACTAGTAGTAGTAGTAGTAGTAGTAGTAGTAGTAGTAGTAGTAGTAGTAGTAGTAGTAGTAGTAGTACAACTGTGGTACACTTGATGGTTAAAATACTATTCATCCGGTCCTCACAGTGAAGTGAAAACACCCTACGCTTGACACTAGTCCAGGCGGCGTGTTCGGGTTACCAAAGTCAGCCTCACCCTATGCACAGTGCAGTCTGTCACCGCCGCTGTACAGCACATTGGCGCCTCGCCTCGTCTCCCTCTCCGCTCCCATAGCACCACTCCATCTCCATCTCCTTCTCCGTATCCATCTCACTGTGCCCCCATGTACCGTCACCTCACTCGCCTCCCCAGTACCACTATTCCCTCGCTAGCTGCTCCAGCACCGACATCCTTCTCCCCCGTAAATCAAGCCCCCTTCCAAACTCCACCATGGCCAAACGCGAACCGCGCAACATCCATATGAGCCGCAATTGGAGCAATCTCCCAGTGACATCCTCGACATGTGTTGTTCGTGTATGGATATGTTGAGCGCCCTGCGGCGGGCTGCATGCTCGAGGGACATGCACACGGCCATCGTCGAAGCAAGGCTTAAGCTTTTCAAGACACCCTGCTTGCTGCTATCTGGTCTTGCGAGATTGGCTCACCATGATATGGAGGCGTGCATGATGCCCCTCGACTTCAACCCGATCTCCATGAGCCAAAACTTCTTTGCAGGTATGTAGTGGGTCGCCGTACATCATTTCCCTCGACATCGATCCGATCACCATCGCCCGAAACTTCTTGGCAGGTATGTACTGGGTCGGCATGAACTCCCACTAGATGGTTGCCTTCAGAGAAGACGGTAAAAAGTTGATGCTCGTGAACTTCCAGACCTCCCATGAGATTATCCTTCCTCTGTTGGATTATATAGAGTATTACCATCGCGGTCCAAGTCATCTATATTACTACGTCAGTTGGACGGACCTTGTTTTGCATAAGATTGTAATCTGCAAAGTGCCCACACGACATGCGAATTATGCAGACTTCAAGATAATTGCCTTGTTCGACCGCGGACTCGCCTATCTTTACGCCGGTGCCTTCTTTAGCTGGAGACAACTCGGCTCGCAGTGGATCATCGTCAAAGCTGATACACACTTCTGTGATGCTATTGAACACAATGGCATCATCTACGCGATCGACAAAGCAGATGGCACCACGTATTGCTGGGACGGCGCGTGTAAGTTGTTTCCTCTCATGTTAATGATGACGCCATGACACTGTTTGAACTTTTTGTGATGATTGGCATATCTCTGTTTGAGCAGAATTGAGTAGAACTAAGTCAATGTATTAGAGACGCTGTAAATCAGCTATATTTGGAACGAGTTAATTCATGCGATTGTGACCATGTCATTACAGCCAATTTGTACCCTGAATAATCAAACGGTTAGGAATATATGGATATTATCCTTATTTTACAGTAATCTATATACTACTACTAAATATGAGTGTGTATCAATGGCCATGTTAGTTTCCTCATTTTCATGATGTAGAAACATCCACCACACTGTTGGTTTCATCTAACCATACATTAGGGAAGTAAATGTGCATATGGAGAACTCTATTTTTGGAAGTAGTGAAATCCTGCAATGCTTACCATGTGTACATACCTATATTCGCCCTTCAGCAATCAATGGCTAGAATAATGTCTTCACAAATTTTTTGCCCACAGAACACGAGTATATAACAATGCATGGTCTGTTAGTTACCTTGAAGAATTTGTTTGTGAGGACAGAACATGATTACATAACATGCATGACATGGTAGTTTCTTGTGAAGAATTGGTTACGAGATAATGTGAGTATAACCATGCATGGTACTTCTATATTTTCGAACCCAGTATACATTTCCCTGTATTTTCCTCCCAGTTCCAACAAGGACATATCAATGCTGTTTCTTGCATTATCCTACTCATACTCTTAACAATGCTGATCTTACATTAACAATGCATGTCCTTTTTGATATGATGCAGTGTCTCCACAGTTACTGCCCTTTGTAATCACACCACCTTTGCCAAAAATAGGGAAGCACAACTGGTTCTCGCTCGATCAGACGACAACAAAAGACTGATGATCATTCGGACACATGAGCCAGAAAAGTTATATTGCAAAAACCCCACTGTATACAAGCACAGTGTAATACGTGAGTATCCGGACAGTGGCTGTTACGTCTATGAGCAGGATACCAGCTTGTTGGGGCCTTTAGGATTTTTTTAGTTGGAGGCGGGTAAACAGCCTTGGTTCACACTCTCTGTTTCTCGGAATCAATTATCCAATTAACCAGGAGATCACCGTTGGAAAGGACCTTGATGGCAGAGAGGCTCTGTTTTCTATGGAAAATTGTGTCTACACGGCGAGCCCTAGGAGTTCGGGAGCAAACTCCCCTGATTGTCAACGATACAGCCTGCAGCCAAAAGAAGGTGAGAATGACAAAGGCATCTGGATTATCTTTGATCCTTGGATGTCTCAATTACGACAGGCAGTGATGTGGTTCGAGCCTTCAGGTTGATAGGTAATTGGGCTGTTGCATCGAAAGGGTGGAGTACCGGTGTCTCCGGATCACTGGTCACTGAAGCGGGGCTGTAAATTATGATGGTGTTGGATCATCTCTTCGAATGACTTTGTTGTCTTTGCTGCTGGTTCTGGATGGGTAGTTCTTTCTTTTGTTATGCATATTCCTTGTCATTTGGTCATCCTCGTCTATGTCACTCCTACTATGTAATAGTTGCTTCTGTTTAGAATGTCATTCTCGTCTGGATCACGATAGTCTGAGCGCTGCAGATGGGTGCGTTTTGGTGGTGTAGCAAGACTTCTTATGAACTATCATGTCTTGCTGTTTATGTTAGTAGTAGTCACTAGTCAGTGTTTGAATGTTGTATATATCATTGTTTCGATCTGTTTATTGTCTCGAACTACTGGTGGGCTAAATGAGGGCATCACCATTCTCCAGTGTTCAGAGTATATCTCCTTTTTTCAAGTTATATAATTTGAGCTCAGTGTATTTTCGATGATGTACACTTGTTTGGGCCAGTGAGGTGTCGTTGAATATGAGCCGAGTAGTAACGCAATGCCAAACAGGTCAATTATGACTCTCAGGCCGGGCTCTCAAAAGATCCTGAAAAAAGGCCGGGCTCTCCAAAAAAGAATGAATAAGGACTCTTAGGCCGACATGTGGGCGCCACCGGTGTTTTCGTGCGCTTGCGCGCTGTAACGCCCTCGATGCGGCTATATCTCCCACGTGTCGAAGCACGACTTAGAGGCATAACCGCATTGAAAGCAATGTCGCAAGTGAGGTAATCTTCACACAACCCATGTAATACATAAGGGAAAAAGATACATAGCTGGCTTACAATCGCCACTTCACACAATTACATGAATAAAGCATTACATCATCCAAATACAATCAAGGTCCGACTACGGAACCTAAATAAAAGAAGAACCCCAAATGCGACACGGTCCCCGATCGACCCCAACTGGGCTCCACTACTGATCAACTAGAATGAAACAACACAAAGGACAAGATCTTCATCGAGCTCCTTCTGAGCTTGGTTGCGTCATCTGCAAGGTATCATCGGCACCTGCAAGCTGGTTTTGGAAGTATCTGTGAGTCACAGGGACTCAGCAATCTCGCACCCTCGCGATCAAGACTATCTAAGCTTATGGGTAAGGTAAAGGTATGAGGTGGAGCTGCAGCAAGCGACTAGCATATATGGTGGCTAACATACGCAAATGAGAGCGAGAAGAGAAGGCAAAGCACGGTCGATAAAAGTATGATCAAGAAGTGATCCTAAAACAACCTACGTCAAGCATAACTCCAACACCGTGTTCACTTCCCGGACTTCGCCGGAAAGAGACCATCATGGTTACACATGCGGTTGCTGCATTTTAATTAAGGTCAAGTTCAGGTTTTCTACAACCGGACATTAACAAATTCCCATCTGCCCATAACCGCGGGCACGGCTTTCGAAAGTTCAAATCCCTGCAGGGGTGTCCCAACTTAGCCCATGACAAGCTCTCACGGTCAACGAAGGAATAGACCTCCTCCCGAGATGTTCCGATCAGACTCGGTATCCCGATACAACAAGACATTTCGACAGGGTAAAACTAAACCAGCAACACCGCCCGAATGTGCCGACAAATCCCGATAGGAGCTGCACATATCTCTTTCTCAGGGCACACTCAGATTGTCTTAGGTACGGGTAGGCCAGCCCAGAGTTGCCCCTGGTGGCCACCAGCAGCTGACAGGTGGACCAACACTCAGAGGAGCACTGGCCCGGGGGGGGGGGTAAAATAATGATGACCCTCAGGAGCGCGACTCCCAAGGGAAAAGAAAAGGCTAGGTGGCAAATGGTAAAACCAATGTTGGGCATTGCTGAAAGAGCTTTACTTAAGGCGAACTATCAAGGGGTTCCCATTATTACCCAACTTCGTAAGGGACGCAAAATCCGGGAACATAACACCGATATGACGGAAACTAGGGCGGCAAGAGTGGAACAAAACACCAGGCATAAGGTCGAGCCTTCCACCCTTTACCAAGTATATAGATGCATTAATTAAATAAGATATATTGTGATATCCCAACAAGTAAACAATGTTCCAACAAGGAACGATCTCCATGTTCCAACAAGGAACAAACTTCAATCTTCACCTGCAACTAACAACGCTATAAGAGGGGCTGAGCAAAGCGGTAACATAGCCAATCAACGGTTTGCTAGGACAAGGTGGGTTAGAGGCTTGGTTCAACAACATGGGAGGCATGATAAGCAAGTGGTAGGTATCGCAGCATAGGCATAGCAAAAGAGCGAGCAACTAAGCAAGCAAAGATAGTAGTGATTTCTTGGGTATGATCATCTTGCCTGAAACCCCGCAAGGGGGAAGGACGAGTCCATGAAGAAGACAAACGGACGTGGACGAACGGGTCCTCACAATGCGACGTTATTGGAACCAACCCGAAGAAGCAAACACCGGAAAAGAAGCACACAACATAGTAAACAACCAACACATGAACATGATATGATATGCGGGATGCGGTATGTGATGCATATGCAAGATGTGATAGGAAATGCATGAACCTGGCCTCAACATGGAAATCCAAGTGTGCCACTGGAAAGATGAGATGAAATCGCTTGAAAACGATATAAAGAACGCCGGAATCGGAGTTACGGTTTGGAAATGGCAAGCGATTTAAATATGACACCGGTCTGCGATTTACAGCAAGTAGCCATCTAAATGTAATGAGATGAACATGCTACAACACCCAAACATGAAAACAAAATACATGGTAGGGATGCATTCAAGATGCTTAACAAAAGTCTAGCACTGAGCTACGGCCAATTCATCCATTAACAGGTTCGAACAAGCATGGCAAAAATGCATATGACAAACAGATCTCAGACTTAGTGAAATTAACACTTGTCTGGAATTTCAAATAGGATAGCACTCTTTGGAGCAACAAAACTACATGCTACACCACCTGAACATGGCAAAGTAAAACATGGCATGTGCTCCAAAAGGGATCAGAAAACACATTAGCAAGCATGTGAACATAGCAAAAGCATAATCAGTTTTCAGACTTTGTGAAAACTGGCACATGCTGAAGCATAACTCAAGTAGGCATGTTTACGAGCTCGATCCAATCACTACGGTGCAAGTTATGACAAGATAAGCATACATCTATCAAGAACACACAAAATGCAAGCAAGACATGGCAAGAACAATAGCATAGCATGCACGGATCAACTACAACATCATTGGCAAAATTGCAAACAAGTTGACAATCTGCTCAGATTCACAAAGTAGCAAAAGTAGAGCTCGATTGACTCAAGCTAGGGTGCTCCATAATTGCAAACAAAGACATGGATGGATAGAGCACTACAATATTAGCAAAACATCCTTACTGATCATCCTCAAAAGAGGCACGGATCACTAGGAAACAACATGAACATATTGCAACATGAGATAAACAGCTCAAGGACTTAGTGGAAATGCTAAGTCCCTGAAAACAGAATTACCAAGTGCCTCTCTTGGCAAGCTTGTGCTAGTCACCACACACATCACAAAAATACATGGGTTGCACCTCTGGAAAGATGGAAAAACCCTTAACAAAACATATGTAGAGCATCAGGACATATCATGCACACAATAATCATGGCAAAAATGACAAATCTCTAAATGGAGTAGCAGATCTGACAATTATCTCAAGTAGCCCTCTTCTAACAGCATTTCGGGCATCAAGATGAACTCAAATGAAAATGATGCAATGGAATGAAATGACGTACTCTCAGAGACGAACATTTTGATATGCTATATGCCAAAAACGGAGCTACGGATGCAAAGTTACGATGCGATGAACATGTGCATGTGAATCTGGGAATTTCGGGGACTTAGTGAAATTTATACCTCCGCGAAAAGTCAACGCGGGACGGAGGTATCCGGGACGAAGTGGATCCGGATCGGGACGAGGTGCGTTTGGATCGGGGGAGTGGTGGATCTCATCCCACTCCCCGGATCAGATCCGGCCGGAGCTCCGGCGAGGAGGAGATCCGGCGGCTGGCTCCTGCCGCTGCGACGAGGCGACGGAGCGGGCGAGGCGGAGTGACGGCGGCGGGTCCGGCCGAGGCGCGAGGCAAGGCGGTGGCCGGCGGTGGGCGAGCAAGGCGGCCGGCGACCCGGCGAAGGCGATGTGGCGGCGCGGCGAGGAGAAAAACGCGGGCGGCGGCGCGCGGAGCCGCGGGCGCTCGGGCCCGAAGCGGCTCGGGCGAGGGCCGGAGATGGGCCAGCGGGCCAGGCGCGGTGGAGGACGGCACACGGGCTTAGGTGGCGGGCGCCGATTGGCCTGGAGCAGCGGCGGGGATGACGTGGTGTGCTCCGATTCGTCGGAGTGAGGTGGCGGTGGCGGTGGCGCGATGAGGAGGGAGATTAGGGTTCATCCGTGAAAATTTTGGGGATGGTCACATATTTATAGGTGGAGGGAGCTAGGAGAGTCCAAATGAGGTGCGGTTTTTGGTCACGCGATCATGATCGAACGACCGAGATGATGGAGCAGGTTTAGGTGGGTTTTGGGCCACTTTGGAAGGGTGTTGGGCTGCAACACACACGAGGCCTTTTCGGTCCCTCGGTTAACCGTTGGAGTATCAAACGAAGTCCAAATGGTACGAAACTTGACAGGCGGTCTACCGGTAGTAAACCAAGGCCGCATGACAAGTCTTGGTCCAATCCGGAAATGTTTAATCCCCACACATGAAAGAAAGGTAGAAATGACCACCGGAGGAGAACGAAGCGCCGAAATGCAAAACGGACAATGGGGAAAATGCTCGGATGCATGAGACGAACATGTATGCAAATGAAATGCACATGATGACATGATATGCAATGCATGACATGCAAGCAATGACAACGCAACAACAGCGAATAACTGGACGACACCTAGCACATCGGTCTCGGGGCGTTACAACACTGCACCACTACGAGAGGATCTCGTCCCGAGATCTAGAATGGCACCGGAGGGAAAACAGAAAAGAAAAGAGAAGACGTAAAACTAAGTTGCTCCTTTGACAAACGAGTGGAACCAAAGAACCTTGAGAGGTTGAACACATTGAAAGAAAGAATAGAACGGAGATGAACAAAGTTGAAACACTCCGTTTGAAAAGAAAGGAATTGAATAAGAACTTGATTAGGTGATAGAACTTGAAAAGAGGGCACGACACTCCGTTAAATGGACAATCATGAAAAGAACATGATCTTTGATGAAACGAGATGATGGTTGAAGAAAGCAACATCACAATGCCTCCGGAACAAAAGTAAGAATGAAATGGAATGAACGAAGGGAAACACGATCTTGAGGGAGCACACTTACAACAAATGCTAGAACGGAGTTGTTGGAAAACCAACAACGAAAAGGATAAGCTTGATATGGTCTTATGGAATACATCTCCAAATTATGAGGTGACAACCTGCCACTCACGGGAAAAAGAATTGGATTGATAAGAACAAGGAGACGAGAAACTTATTTCACCGGGAGGATAAATTAAGAACTTGGGTCCTATATGAGCACAATTATAGCAACAATCCTTAGGGAAGGCTTTAGGTGAAATATAATCCAAGGTAACTCCAATGATGAGATTGATGGATTTAAAATACCTCATTCTTAACAACAAGTGAATCATGAAACACGAACTCAAATTATCAAGAATGACATAATACCACCTCAAATGACACGGTAGAAAGAATTGCACTCCGGATATCAAGATGAGGAAAGCTTGAACTCCTTAGAGAAGAATGTCGATGAAAACTTCGAGAAGGAATTAAATCCATGATGAATCCATCATGTAGAACCTTCATGAAGAACTCCGGTAAACAAAAGATAACGAAAAGAAAGAGAAGTTGAAAATACAAGGTGAAACCTTGCGATGATTTAGATGGAGCTTCGTGGTGATATAATTGCGAGAGCTTGGATCTCTGGTAAAAGAAAGATGAGCACTTGACACCAAGAATTTAATCATCGTGAACAAACTCCGGGAGAAAAGATTAACATATGGAAGAAATAAGAATAAGAATTACATTATGCTTATCCTTCACCAATTTAAATTGATAACAAGAAATGGATTTGGCATACTACTTATTCTCGTAGAAAAGATTAAGAGAGATATAGCGCCAACTTGAGAAGGTATTGAATGAACCACCGAAAGGGTTGAAACAACGAATAAATTTATATGGTGACCAAGGAAAAGAACTCTTGAACGGACCACCGTAAGAATTGAAAATGATCGAAGTAGGGGTGAATCACCGGTAAGAATTAGCAAATGAACGAAGGTGCTTGAGACAAACTAGATACATGAGAACGAAGGGATCACGAACTGAATAGAGAATATTTGAATGATGCACCGGTAAGATTCAGAGAAAGATAAGTGAAAACTGGAATGGATAAATCTTATTTGATGAACTCTAGATAATCAAACTGAGAAGACTCTTGAATTACTTCGGATGTGTGAAAAGAATTCTCACAATCAAAACAATTATGAGAGGCTGGTATCAAGCTTGAACCACGAATCTTGAGGAGAGTGGAGCAAGATTGAGAGAAAAAATCTTCTTCGGTCTTCAAATCCGAGAATGACGACGAGAAACACCACCATGAATTATTTAGACACTCCGGAATGAAGAATGGAAAAGTTGAGCCAACGATGAAAAGAATTGTGAAAGATCTAGGAGATGGCATTTGACTGATAATAACTCATTCTTACGTCAAACTTTAAAAGGAATTTAGGATAGCTCTGGGAAAATAAGAAGAGTTAGGTAAGATCTTGGGAAAAGACCTGTGGGTTAGGGTCCACTCAAAAAATACACCGTTGAAATGATTGCTTGAAAAGAGAGATTGCACCGGTTGAATTAAATGGCTTGAAAGAGATAACAACCTCGAGATATCTTCAGCACTCCGGAACAATTGAATAGCGGGAAGTGAAAGATTATGAGGTGCACCGGAACGATGAAAAAGGATATGATCAACACGAAAGCTTGAGTTCAGTCCACCGGAGAAGAAAAGGAATGAGGAATGATGAACTTGAAGCTCCATTAGAATCTTCATGAGAATCACCGGATAAGAACATTGACGGAAAAGAAATGGAGAGGCTAACAAAAGCAACTTGGAGACGGATGAAACAAACACCATTGAGAAGAACTGATAATTGATCTTGCGGTTGTAGAAATGATCTCTTCTTTCTTTCCATAAAAGCGTAGGTAGAATGCGTATAGTAATGGTAGAGCTGATGTATGGCTAAGCAGGGCTGATGGAGCTCTTGGAAAGAAGTCAGTATCCAGCTTATCCCTAGTCTAGCACTCTACTGTGAAGTCAGAAACCCATTAACAAGCAAGGCTGTAGTGAACCTCTTCCTTAAGGGATTGTGGAATGCACACATCCCGGAATACAGTTGGGTGATCCATTAAGCTAAGCAAGAGCTATGAACAACCTAGTGACGCGGTGGCAAGCATCGATACGAGGAAGGTGATAGATCAGATACGATTTCCTTCATAGGATCGGATCCATTTGAAAAGAAACACGCCGGTGAAAAGAAATTGAAATGGCAAACTCGATGATCGAGAAGGATTAGCATTCACATAGGAATATGAGAACACCACTTGGACAAGGTATGGAATCAACATTTGACTTCGAAGCATCTCGAATACCACAACTCAAAACAAAACAAAGGATTGGCTTGCAGAATAAGCCGGAACAAACATATGATAGAGATTTCGTCCGAAGTTTTCATGGTGGGGCCTACACGGGCTCGATCATACAGCACCATCATGTACAAGGCAGTGCACATGACATACGAAGCATCCCTGAGTCGGCATAGCCAAGGACTCTTTAAGACACAATGAGACTACTGTAAAACCGACCGTGAATAGGCGGACCACAAAACGTCAAACCCCAATTTCATATCATACATCTGTTGGAAAGATATCCTAAGAGCTACTTGAATTCCCACCTATGAAACTCCCGAACCTTTCCGGTTATGCAATCAGGTGTTGGGGATACAGGGGAAGCATAATATCTCACCCAAATCTAGCAAATCCTACATCCAGTTGTATCCATCCTTCAACACATAACCTAGAAAACTTCGGAAATCATCTACCTCAACCTTCGAAAAGCATCTGTTATACAAGTTATGGCAATACTCCCGAACTCCCGCCCCAGTACTGGGTGGCGTCGAGGTTATCTCACCAACGAACTGCATAAAAGAGATTTTCGATGTCGGCATACTAAACTCAGGCATTCCATAACTGCAACGATAAAATTATGACGACAACACCTTAGAGCTCAACTCCCCGGGACACTTCCACAAAACCCCTGACAGGAGGCACCAAGACAATGTTCTCATCATAAAACCATCGGAACGATTCCAAGATACCCGCGTGATCCTAAATTATTTTTAGTGAAATTTGAGAAGAGAAGAGTCAAAACTCTACGTTAGGATGCCTTACCAGAGCGATGAGGAGACTGGGAAGTAAAAAAGAATTCCTAAACTCTCTGATATATAATTCCTAAATGACTCAAAACATTTTTCTAGACACAACTCGGCCGCTAAAAACGATCAAGCAATGGGACTCCTAAGGTCGGGGAAGGCTCTGATACCAACTTGTAACGCCCTCGATGCAGCTATATCGCCCACATGTCGAAGCACGACTTAGAGGCATAACTGCATTGAAAGCAATGTCGCAAGTGAGGTAATCTTCACACAACCCATGTAATAAATAAGGGAAAAAGATACATAGTTGGCTTACAATCGCCACTTCACACAATTACATGAATAAAGCATTACATCATCCAAATACAATCAAGGTCCGACTACGGAACCTAAATAAAAGAAGAACCCCAAATGCGACACGGTCCTCGATCGACCCCAACTGGGCTCCACTACTAATCAACTAGAATGAAACAACACAAAGGACAAGATCTTCATCGAGCTCCTTCTGAGCTTGGTTGCGTCATCTGCAAGGTATCATCGGCACCTGCAAGCTAGTTTTGGAAGTATCTGTGAGTCACAGGGACTCAGCAATCTCGCACCCTCGCGATCAAGACTATCTAAGCTTATGGGTAAGGTAAAGGTATGAGGTGGAGCTGCAGCAAGCGACTAGCATATATGGTGGCTAACATACGCAAATGAGAGCGAGAAGAGAACGCAAAGCACGCTCGATAAAAGTATGATCAAGAAGTGATCCTAAAATAACCTACGTCAAGCATAACTCCAACACCGTGTTCACTTCCCGGACTTCGCCGGAAAGAGACCATCACAGTTACACACGCGGTTGCTGCATTTTAATTAAGGTCAAGTTCAGGTTTTCTACAACCAGACGTTAACAAATTCCCATCTGCCCATAACCGCGGGCACGGCTTTCGAAAGTTCAAATCCCTGTAGGGGTGTCCCAACTTAGCCCATGACAAGCTCTCACGGTCAACGAAGGAATAGACCTCCTCCCGAGACGTTCCGATCAGACTCGGTATCCCGGTACAACAAGACATTTTGACAGGGTAAAACTAAACCAGCAACACCACCGGCTGATTTCTTCGTCAGGTTTCGGACAACTTTCGACTGCAGTCGTGTGTTCAAATCTTCCCGACGTTTGTTCTGTGATGGCGCGCTGGTGAGCTTTGATCGGTGGCACCTGGGATGGGGCTCGGTGCCCTCTGAGCTTGAGTTTTTAACAAAGCTTACCTTCCACGGCATGCCTCGACGTGCTTGCAACAATGAGTCCATGAACGAACTTATCAACTACCTTGGAGGTGAGCTCGTAAGTATGTTTGTTCCTCCAGACAACTGGGCTCTAACGGTTATGGCATGGATGAAGAAGCCGTCCACCATACCAAAGGTGATTGGTGTTGAGATACCGATGCAGGAAACGGGGTTGTACTATTCGTCGCCACCAAGGCCGCCGCGGACCACGTTAGGGATGTACCTGTATCGAGTGTTCGTGCATGTCGAAGAAGTGGTCAATCCATCAATCGAAGTCCTGCCGCCGCCGCTGGTGCCAGGGTCCGTCGATGACGTCCATTACAGGAGTCGACGTTAGACTTTCCCCGTGTTGCTCGGAATGATGGATGGCACAGGGCCTACTCCATCGCGAGGCGGAGGCCACTGCTTCTTTGGGAGAAGAGGCAGGGTTGGCTGCCTTGATGTGCTCTAATTTGAGGTAACAACTGAATCTTGTCAGATACTAGTTAAATCCGAGCTATGGGTATGAAGCACTGATATGCCAGTACATTTGAATGTGACATGTTCTAATTTTGTACCTGAACTTTTTTTAGAAAGGGTTGTACGTCAACTTAATGTGCTAGGAGAACTTATTGTGTTGTCTGTCTGTTTTCTTTGCACAACATTCAAGATATTTCCCCGTCATTGATAAAGACGATGAACCGTTATGTACGACTTCGCTGGTTTCAACATAGCCCTTCCCGTAGCGATCCACTGCTTCCATCATGATTGTGCCGCCTGCGTGAAATTTTTGTATGCAAGTTCAATGTGCTATGATGTTCTATATGATTGTGTCAACTATATAAGTTTTTACTGAGCATCAGCAATGCATATGGCTGAAAGATGTATTTACGAGCATCGGCCGATGGGTCTCTCTCTATCTCTCTCTCTCTCACACACACACACGCGCGCGCGCGCACACACGCACAAGTGGGACCCGTTGAATTATTTATTTGCTCGTGACAACTTTTAATTAGGTTCCACTGTAATCTAAATTTTTTCTTAAGTTATTAAATGAGCTTAGTGACTTCAAAAAGTTGTACACAAGCCTTGTTTGGGCCTTTCCGGCATCGCTGAATGTGGGCCGAGTAACCATGTTAGGTTGTACTGTACTACACAGGCCTTTTTTCGTTATATTTTTAAATAATACATTTTTATTAATTTTCCTAAATATTACGCTGGGTAATTTTTTTCAAAAATAATACACCGTCCGCCCGCTGCAGGCTGACTGGGCCTAGTCGGCCCACAGCAAGCCGATTGGATTCCAGTCGGCCTACAGCTGGCCGACTGGCCCTTAGACTTGAGCTAATTGGCTCGCTGTGGGCTAATTGTTTTTGCAAAAGTGTTAATCATGTAGTTAAAAAATATGTGTATTGTGACCTCCTCCGCTCACTATGGGCCCACTGTTGACTAAAAAATATGTTTTAAAAAGTCTTAATAATGTATTTAAAAATTGTTAAATGTGTGTATAAAAAATGTTCCTTATCTATGCAAAAAAAATTAATGTGTATAAAAAATAGCTTTTTTTCAACATCAGCAATGCAACTGGGCCGACAGTTGTACACAATATCCGGGTCAACTTGTTATTCTCCGCCCCGCTAGGCTGTAAACTTTCCTAGGAGGTATGCATTAGGCTTAACAAGAAAATAGACTTTAAGAAATAATAAATGGGATGTAATTATAATAATTGGACAGTTACTATGCACCAAACACGTAATTAGTTTGAAAAATATATTATTTTTGGAATTTGAAAATTTTAATTTCATTACTTGTTGCGCGCGCAATATTTCGTTGGATTTTAACGTAATATAACTTTATTTTGAAATTATATTTAACCTGACTAGAAATTTCGAATAAAAATATTTTGAATCCCATCAAAATGTGGGAATTTTTTTTGAATTCTGTTTTGAGCGGTTGTTTGAAATTATTAATCGTTGTCCTAGCTAGAAGTTGGGTTGTACTTTTAACAAACCGTAAATGGGTTGTAGTAAATTACATTAGAATTAAAAAATAGGCTGTACATTCTTACAAATTGCAAATGGGCTATATGTTCTCTGCCAAATCCGAGCTGTGGGCCTACTAAGTTGACGCGTACCAAAGGCTTTGTCAACTTAGTCAACATAAACGATTCTAGCTGGAGTGATCGTACGATGTCCATCCAACGGTCGTAGTGCTTCTTCAACCTCTGGTCTTCTTGCTCCAGCTGCCCAAAGCAGCGCCGGTCGTGTCGCGTGCTCCTGCCTCCCATGGCCGGCTGTGATGCCGCGGAAGCCTCACCGCCCCGTACTACTCCCACCGCTGGCCAGGCCATCCCTCTACTCACCCACACCCCATGTTATTCTGCGGCGATAGCAGCCTCACACCGCAGCCGAACCAGTGAACCCTCGTACTCCTCTCCACGCGGCTTCCACTGCTGCGTCTTCCCCGGCTCCGCGTCGTCCCCTTCCTAGGCCTCCTTGTCGTCCAGACCACCGCCCGGGTGCTCTCGGCGCGGCATGGTCAACATGGTCAACGACCGACTTCCATCGGAAGAGTACTGTATGTGGAGAGGCTAACAGCTGGGTCCACGGCAGCCGCAAGGAAGTGCCTCCTTATTACGCGCAAAATAATTATTCCTCCACCTGACAGCGGGGACCCACCGGACGGGCCACCGTATTTCGCGAAAAAATGATTCGCCCCCTGACTGCTGGGACCCACGAGCTACATCTCCGCACGCAAGGAAGTGCGTCCGAAAAAAAACGATTCACCCCCTGACTGTTGAGACCCACTAGCTACACCTTCGCACACAAGGAAGTGCGTCCGGACAAAAAAACAAAACGATTCGCCCCCTGACTGCTGGGACCCACCAGCTACATCTTCGCAGGCAAGGAAGTGCCTGACAGTCGGGACCCACCTGGTCAAAGCGTACGTAGCATTGTCATTCTGGTCGCGAACGTGTACGTACATACTGGTCGATGTAGAGGCGCGCACGTGTCGTAGTACAGGCGCACACGTGTCGTAGTAGAGGCGCGCATGTAGCATGTACACGTACGTACAGCGGCCAGGGTGCAAGAAAGAAAATACGGCCACGTATGTGTACATACGAGCGGGGTCTCGAACGCCTAGTCACGCATACGTACGGCCAGGGCTCGTGTACATGGCTGGGTCGGAACGGAGAAACAGCGTCGTCGTCGTGTTCATGGGGAGGCAACGGAATGCGTCGTGTTCATGGGGAGGCAACGGAATGCGTCGTGTTCATCGGGAGGGCTTGGACAGAATAGGCGATGGAAATGAGGCCTGGCATACTGCAGAACGGAGGAAACGGCCTTGTGTTCGACCGACCACATTTGAAACGGGATCCTGTTCATCGGGAGGGGTCTGGCGTACCGCAAAACGGCGGAAACGGACCTCCTACGGTCAAAACGGGGGTCCTATTGATCGGGAGGGGTGTGGCGTACCGCAAAACGGATGAAACGGACTTGTGTTGGAGCGCTACGGTCGAAATGGGGGTCCTGTTCATCGGGAGGGGTGTGGCGTACCGCAAAACGGGACTCCACGGGATACTGTTCATCTCCACCGTCGACCCCCTCCAGCCTCCACGAGCTACTGTTCATCCACCGTCGACCTCCTCCAGCCTCCACCTGTGACTGTTCATCCACGGGCTCCTGCTCATCCAGCCTCCACCGCACGCTACTCCACTGGCTACTGTTCAACCAGCCCTCTCCACGGGCTCCTGTTCAACCACCCCTCCACGGGCTACTGTTCATCCTGCCCTCCACCGTCTACTGTTCATCCTACCCTCCACTGGGTGGTCCTGTTCATCCATCCCTCCACGGGGTCCTGCTCATCCAGCCCCAACCGGCTCGATCGATCGGGGTCCTGTTCATCCAAAGGCAACACCATGGGGTCATGTTCATCCACCCCCACCGGGAACTGTTCAGCCAACCCCCCCCCCCCCCCCCCCGCAACGCTCATTGTTCATCCAGAGGCAGCATCGATCGGCTTCAGTTAGCAGCAGTAGCGAAGTAATCGCTCGATCGCATTCAGTTAACAGCCATCGATCGATCGCTCGGGTTCAGTAACGCGTAGCCTGCAGTGCAATCGCTCGGGTTCAGTTAGAGCCCAACGCCTCGCTCGGGTTCAGTTAGAGCCAACGCCTCGCACACACGCGCGCACGTGTACAAGGGAAACGCGCATCGCTCGGCCCCCGACCTCCCACCGTAACCGGGAACTCCCCAAAATTTTCCTCGCCCTCGTTTCTACCACGGTTTTTTCCGTCATGGACGGCCCAAAGAATGTCATGCAGCTGCATCTCCGGCCCGCCCAGGACGAAAATCCCATTTTCCGTCATGATTTTTTGTCATAGAAGTAGGAGCCCACCACATCTATGATGATACCGGGTTTTGTCACAATTATCGTCATAGAAGTGTCATATGTATGACAGAATTTTTTTTCGTTCGGCCCAAAATGTCGCGGATGTGTCATTTTTTTGTAGTTTCTGCTCCATCTTCTTGGAGATCTATTTGATGTAATTCTTTTTGCGGTGTGTTTGTCGAGATCCGATGAATTGTGGGTTTATGATCAAGTTTATCTATGAACAATATTTGATTCTTCTCTAAAATCTTTTATGTATGATTGGTTATCTTTGCAAGTCTCTTCGAATTATCAGTTTGGTTTGGCCTACTAGATTGATCTTTATTGCAATGGGAGAAGTTCTTAGCTTTGTGTTCAATCTTGCGGTGTCCTTTCCCAGTGACAGCAGGGGCAGCAAGGCATTTATTGTATTGTTGCCATCGAGGATAAAAAGATGGGGTTTATATCATATTGCTTGAGTTTATCCCTCTACATCATGTCATCTTGCCTAATGCGTTACTCTGTTCTTATGAACTTAATGCTCTAGATGCATGCTAGATAGAGGTCGATGTGTGGAGTAATAGTAGTAGATGCAGAATCATTTCGATCTACTTGTCGTGGACGTGATGCCTATATACATGATCATGCCTAGATATTCTCATAATTATGCACTTTTCTATCAATTGCTCGACAGTAATTTGTTCACCCACCGTAATACTTATGCTATCTTGAGAGAAGCCACTAGTGAAACCTATGGCCCCCGGGTCTATTTTCCATCATATAAGTTTTCAATCTATTTTACTTTGCAATCTTTGCTTTCAATCTATATCATAAAAATACCAAAAATATTTATCTTATTATTATTATCTCTATCAGATCTCACTCTCGTAAGTGACCGTGAAGGGCTTGACAACCACTTTCTCATGTTGGTTGCGAGGTTCTTATTTGTTTGTGTAGGTACGAGGGACTTGCGTGTAGTCTCCTACTGGATTGATACCTTGGTTCTCAAAAACTGAGGGAAATACTTACGCTACTTTGCTGCATCACCCTCTCCTCTTCAAGGGAAAACCAACGCAATGCTCAAGAGGTAGCAAGAAGGATTTCTGGCGCCGTTGCCGGGGAGATCTACTCACAAGTCAAGACATACCAAGTTCCCATCACAAACTCTTATCCCTCGCATTACATTATTTGCCATTTGCCTCTCGTTTTCCTCTCCCCCACTTCACCCTTGCCTTTTTGCGCCCTTCTTCTTTTCATCTTTTCGTTTGCCTTCATGTCTTACTTGGCTCGTTTGCTCGTTTGCTTGGAACAATTGATTATTTATTGCTAAATAGAGAACCTAAGATCTATGGATCCTCATCCGCTTGCTAATCTTTTTTAAGAGATCCAATTACGATGAACCAATTGCTAGTCAGTTTTGTGCACTAGATTATCGTTATGAGGTTTTTCTTGAAATTCTTGAATCTGAAAATTGTGATGAAGTGCTTTATGAAGTGATTCTCGATAGATCTTTGAATAAAAAGTATGATTTCAATGATGTTATTATAAATCCTATTAACGTCAGTTGTGCTAATAATATGCAAAACCCTAAGCTTGGGTATGCTAGTTTTGCTATGTCCACTACTTGTTGCAATGATCATGATTGGGGTGATTCTTCTTATGATCTTGAAAGTTTATTTATGCCCCGTGATGAATATGAGATTAATAATAGTGTTTGCAATATTATTGAAAGTGGGTTTGGAAGAGTGCCAACTTTAGATCCCACATATTTGGAGAATGTTCAATCTTATGAAGTTTTTGATAAAAGGGGGTTTGGAGAGGTCATGACTTTAGATAATGTTAATCCCACTATTTTTGGAAGAGTGTCAACTTTGCATACATGTGGATGGTGTTAAGAATATGTTTTGTGATAGCTATATTGTTGAATTTGCTTATGATCCTACATGTAATTATTATGAGAGAGGAAAATATGGTTGTAGAAATTTTCATGTTACTAAATTACCTCTCATTATGTTGAGATTGCTATTGTTTCTTTCTGATTCCTTGCATATGCTAGTTTTTGCTTGCCTTGATAATTTGTTTGCCTATAAGATGCCTATGAATAGGAAGAATGTTAGACTTAGATGTGTTTGTCACGTGTTCTATGATGCTCTCTTTGTGCTTCAATTCTTGTCTTTCATGTCAGCATCATTGAAATATTTTGCCTAGCTAAAAGGCTTTAAAGAAAAGCGCTTGTTGGGAGACAAACCAATATTTTTACTTGTTGTTATTTAATAAATAATTCATCTAGCCTCTGTTTAGATGTGGTTTTATGCTTTTAATTAGTGTTTGTGCCAAGTAGAACCTTTGGGAAGACTTGGGGAATGTCTTTGCGATCTTGCTGTAAAAACATAAACTTTAGCGATCACGAGATTTGCTGCCATTTTTTACTGGAGAGTTCGATTAGGTTGATTATTTTTGAATATGATTAATAGATAAATTCCTCGCATCGAGAAATTTATTTTAGAATTTTTGGGGTTACAGAAGTACTCGAAACCTACAAATTACTACAGACTGTTCTGTTTTTGACAGATTCTGTTTTTAGTGTGTTGTTTGCTTGTTTTGATGAATCTATGGCTAGTATCGGAGGTTATAAACCATAGAGAAATTGGAATACAGCAGGTTTAACACCAAAAAAAATAATGAGTTCATTACAGTACCTTAAGTGGTGTTTTGTTTTCTTATACTAACGGAGCTTATGAGATTTTCTGTTTAAGTTTTGTGTTGTGAAGTTTTCAAGTTTTGGGCAAAGATTTGATGGATTATGGAATAAGGAGTGGAAAGAGCCTAAGCTTGGGGATTCCCAAGGCACCCCAAGGTAAAATTCAAGGACAACCAAAAGCTTAAGCTTGGGGATCCCCTCTTTCGTCTTCTTCTATCGGTAACTTTACTTGAGGCTATATTTTTATTCACCACATGATATGTGTTTTGCTTGGAGCATCTTGTATGATTTGAGTCTTTGCTTTTTAGTTTACCACAATCATCCTTGCTGTACACACCTTTTGAGAGAGACACACTTGAATTGGAATTTATTAGAATATATACTCTATGTGTTTCACTTATATCTTTTGAGCTAGATATTTTTGCTCTAGTGCTTCCCTTATATCTTTTAGATCACAGTGGTGGTTTTATTTTATAGAAATTATTGATCTCTCATGCTTCACTTATATTATTTTGAGAGTCCTTTAGAACAGCATGGTAATTTTCTTTGGTTATAAAATTAGTCCTAATATGATAGGCATCCAAGATGGGTATAATAAAAACTATCATAAAAGTGCATTGAATGCTATGAGAAGTTTGATACTTGATGATTGTTTTGAGATATGGAGATGGTGATATTGGAGAAATGCTAGTTGAGTAGTTGTGAATTTGAGAAATACTTGTGTTGAAGTTTGTGATTCTCGTAGCATGCACGTATGGTGAACCATTATGTGATGAAGTCGGAACATGATTTATTTATTGATTGTCTTCCTTATGAGTGGCGGTCGGGGACGAGTGATGGTATTTTCCTACCAATCTATCCCCCTAGGAGCATGCGCGTAGTACTTTTTTCGATAACTAATAAATTTTTGCAATAAGTATGTGAGTTCTTTATGACTAATGTTGAGTCCATGGACCATACGCACTCTCACCCTTCCACCATTGCTAGCCTCTCTCATACCGCGCAACTTTCGCCGGTACCTTAAAACCCACCATATACCTTCCTCAAAACAGGCACCATACCTACCTATTATGGCATTTCCATAGCCATTCCAATATATATTGCCATGCAACTTTCCACCATTCCATTATTATGACACGCTTCATCATTGCCATATTCCTTTGCATGATCATGTAGTTGACATCATATTTGTGGCAAAGCCATCGTTCATAATTCTTTCATACATGTCACTCTTGATTCATTGCATATCCTGGTACACCACCGGAGGCATTCACATAGAGTCATATTTTGTTCTAAGTATTGAGTTGTAATCTTTGAGTTGTAAGTAAATAAAAGTGTGATGATCATCATTATTAGAGCATCGTCCCAAGTGAGGAAAGGATGATGGAGACTATGATTCCCCCATAAGTCGGGATGAGACTCCGGATGAAAAAAAAGAAAAGAGGCCATAAAAAGAAGAAGAAGACACTAATAAAAAATTTAAAAATGAGAGAAAAAGAGAGAAGGGACAATGTTACTATCCTTTTTCCACACTTGTGCTTCAAAGTAGCACCGTGATCTTCATGATAGAGAGTATCCTATGTTGTCACTTTCATATACTAGTGGGAATTTTACATTATAGAACTTGGCTTGTATATTCCAATGACGGGCTTCCTCAAAATGCCCTAGGTCTTCGTGAGCAAGCGAGTTGGATGCACATCCACTTAGTTTCTTTTTGAGCTTTCATACACTTATAGCTCTAGTGCATCCGTTGCTTGGCAATCCCTACTCACTCACATTGATATCTATTGATGGGCATCTCCATAGCTCGTTGATACGCCTAGTAGATGTGAGACTATCTTCTCCTTTTTGTCTTCTCCACAACCACCATTCTATTCCACTTATAGTGCTATGTCCATGGCTCACGCTCATGTATTGCGTGAAGATTGAAAAAGTTTGAGAACACCAAAAGTATGAAACAATTGCTTGGCTTGTCAACGGGGTTGTTCATGATTAAATACTTTGTGTGATGAAGATAGAGCATAGCCAGACTATATGATTTTGTAGGGATAACTTTCTTTGGCCATGTTATTTTGAGAAGACATGATTGCTTTGTTAGTATGCTTGAAGTATTACTATTTTTATGTCAATATTAAACTTTTGTCTTGAATCTTTTGGATCTGAACATTCATGCCACAATAAAGAAAATTACATTCAGAAATATGCTAGGTAGCATTCCACATCAAAAATTCTGTTTTTATCATTTACCTACTCGAGGACGAGTAGGAATTAAGCTTTGGGATGCTTGATACGTCTCCAACGTATCTATAATTTTTTATTGTTCCATGATATTATATTATCTGTTTTGGATGTTAATGGGCTTATTTATACACTTTTATATTATTTTTGGGACTAACCTACTAACCCAAGGCCCAGTGCAAATTGTTGTTTTTTTGCCTATTTCAGTGTTTCGCAGAAAAGGAATATCAAACGGAATCCAAACGGAATGAAACCTTTGGGAGAGTTAGTTTTTGAACAAACATGATCTGGAGGACTTGGAGTGGACGTCGAGAAATCAATAAGGAGGCCACGAGGCAGGGACGCGTGCCTGCCCCTAGGCGCGCCCCCACCCTCGTGGGCCCCTCGTGGCTCCACCAACCTACTTCTTCCTCCTATATATGTCCACATACCCCGAAAACATCCAGGAGCACCATGAAACCCTATTTCCACCACCGCGACCTTCTGTACCCAAGAGATCCCATCTTGGGGCCTTTTCTGAAGCTCCGACGGAGGGGGAATCAATCACGGAGGGCTTCTACATCAACACCATAGCCTCTCCGATGATGTGTGAGTAGTTTACCTCAGACCTTCGGGTCCATAGTTATTAGCTAGATGGCTTCTTGTCTCTCTTTGGATCTCAATACAATGTTCTCCTTGATCTTCTTGGAAATCTATTTGACGTAACTCTTTTTGCGGTGTGTTTGTCGAGATCCAATGAATTGTGGGTTTATGATCAAGTTTATCTATGAATAATATTTGATTCTTCTCTAAAATCTTTTATGTATGATTGGTTATATCTGCAAGTCTCTTTGAATTATCAGTTTGGTTTGGCCTACTAGATTGATCTTTCTTGCAATGGGAGAAGTGCTTAGCTTTGGGTTCAATCTTGCGGTGTCCTTTCCGAGTGACAGCAGGGGCAGCAAGGCATGTATTGTATTGTTGCCATCGAGGATAAAAATATGGGGTTTATATCATATTGCTTGAGTTTATCCCTATACATCATGTCATCTTGCCTATTGCGTTACTCTGTTCTTATGAACTTAATACTCTAGATGCATGCTGGATAGCGGTCGATGTGTGGAGTTATAGTAGTAGATGCAGAATAGTTTTGGTCTACTTGTCGCGGACGTGATGCCTATATACATGATCATGCCTAGATATTCTCATAATTATGCACTTTTGTATCAATTTCTCGACAGTAATTTGTTCACCCACCGTAATACTTATGCTATCTTGAGAGAAGCCACTAGTGAAACCTATGGCCCCGGGGTCTATTTTCCATCATATAAGTTTTCAATCTATTTTACTTTGCAATATTTACTTTCAATCTATATCATAAAAATACCAAAAATATTTATCTTGTTATTATTATCTCTATCAGATCTCACTCTCGTAAGTGACCACGAAGGGCTTGACAACCCCTTTATCGCGTTGGTTGCGAGGTTCTTATTTGTTTGTGTAGGTACGAGGGACTTGTGTGTAGTCTCCTACTGGATTGATACATTGGTTCTCAAAAACTGAGGGAAATACTTACACTACTTTGCTGCATCACCCTTTTCTCTTCAAGGGAAAACCAACACAGTGCTCAAGAGGTAGCAACGTCCAACTTGTTTTTGCACGAAATGTTTTCATGTGATACGGTCAAGACATGATGCTAAATTTTATTGTATGAGATGATCATGTTTTGTAACAGGGTTATCGGCAACTGGCAAGAGCCATATGGTTGTCGCTTTATTGTATGAAACGCAATCGCCATGTAATTGCTTTACTTTATCACTAAGCGATAGCGATAGTCGTAGAAGCAATAGTTGGCGAGACGACAACGATGCTTTGATGGAGATCAAGGAGTCAAGCCGGTTGCTACCTCTTGAGCACTGTGTTGGTTTTCCCTTGAAGAGGAAAGGGTGATGCAGCAAAGTAGCATAAGTATTTCCCTCAGTTTTTGAGAACCAAGGTGTCAATCCAGTATGATGCCACGCACGAGTCCCTCGCACGTACACAAACAAATAAATCCTCGCAACCAACGCGATAAGGGGTTGTCAATCCCTACACGGTCACTTACGAGAGTGAGATCTGATAGATATGATAAGATAATATTTTTGGTATTTTTTATGATAAAGATGCAAAGTAAAATAAAAGGCAATAAAAATAACTAAGTGTTGGAAGATTAATATGATGGAAAATAGACCCCGGGGTCATAGGTTTCACTAGTGGTTTCTCTCAAGAGCATAAGTATTCACGGTGGGTAAACAAATTACTGTTGAGCAATTGACAGAATTGAGCATAGTTATGAGAATATCTAGGTATGATCATGTATATAGGCATCACGTCCGAGACAAGTAGACTGACTCCTGCCTGCATCTACTACTATTACTCCACACATCGACCGCTATCCAGCATGCATCTAGAGTATTAAGTTCAAGAGAATAGAGTAACACTTTAAGCAAGATGACATGATGTAGAGGGATAAACTCATGCAATATGATATAAACCCCATCTTGTTATCCTCGATGGTAACAATACAATACGTGCCTTGCTGCCCCTACTATCACTGGGAAAGTGCACTACAAGATTGAACCCAAAGCTAAGCACTTCTCCCATTGCAAGAAAGATCAATCTAGTAGGCCAAACCAAACTGATAATTCGAATAGACTTGCAAAGATAACCAATCATACATAAAAGAATTTAGATAAGATTCAAATATTGTTTATAGATAAACTTGATCATAAACCCACAATTCATCGGTCTCAACAAACACACCGCAAAAGAAGATTACATCGAATAGATCTCCACAAGAGAGGGGGGGACTTTGTATTGAGATCCAAAAGGAGAGAAGAAGCCATCTAGCTAGTAACTATGGACCCGAAGGTCTGAGGTAAACTACTCACACTTCATCGGAGGGGCTATGGTGTTGATGTAGAAGCCCTCCGTGATTGATGCCTCCTCCGGCGGAGCTCCGGAACAGGCCCCAAGATGGGATCTCGTGGATACAGAAAGTTACGGCGGTGGAATTACGGTTTTGGCTCCGTATCTGGTAGTTTGGGGGCACGTAGGTATATATACGAGGAAGGAGTACGTCAGTGGAGCAACAGGGGGCCCACGAGGCTGGAGGGCGCGTCCCCCTACCTCGTGGCTTCCTGGTTGATGTCTTGACGTAGGTTCCAAGTCCTCTGGATCATGTTCGTTCCGAAAATCACGTTCCCGAAGGTTTCATTCTGTTTGGACTCCGTTTGATATTCTTTTTCTGCAAAACTCTGAAATAGGCAAAAAACAGCAATTCAGGGCTGGGCCTCCGGTTAATAGGTTAGTCCCAAAAATAATATAAAAGTGTATAATAAAGCCCAATAATGTCCAAAACAGAATATAATATAGCATGGAATAATAAAAAATTATAGATACGTTGGAGACGTATCAAGCATCCCCAAGCTTAATTCCTGCTCGTCCTCGAGTAGGTAAATGATAAAAACAGAATTTTTGATGTGGAATGCTACTTTGCATAATTTCAATGTAATTCTTCTTAATTGTGGTATGAATATTCAGATCCGGAAGATTCAAGATAAAAGTTCAATATTGACATAAAAATAATAATACTTCAAGCATACTAACTAAGCAATTATGTCCTCTCAAAATAACATGGCCAAAGAAAGTTCATCCCTACAAAATCATATAGTTTAATCATGCTCCATTTTCGTCACACAAGAATGCTCTCATCATGCACAACCCCGATGACAAGCCAAGCAATTGTTTCATACTTTAGTAATCTAAAAAAATTTCAACCTTCACGCAATACATGAGCTTGAGCCATGGATATAGCACTATGGGTGGAATAGAATATAATGATGGGGGTTATGTGGAAAAGACAAAAAAGGGAGAAAGTCGCACATCAACGAGGCTAATCAATGAGCTATGGAGATGCCCATTAATTGATGTTAATGCAAGGAGTAGGGATTGCCATGCAATGGATGCGCTAGAGCTATAAATATATGAAAGCTCAACAAAAGAAACTAAGTGGGTGTGCATCCAACTTGCTTGCTCACGAGGACCTAGGGCATTTGAGGAAGCCCATTGTTGGAATATACGAGCCAAGTTCTATAATGAAAAGTTCCCACTAGTATATGAAAGTGACAAAACAAAAGACTCTCTATCATGAAGATTATGGTGCTACTTTGAAGCACAAGTGTGGTAAAAAAGGATAGTAACATTGTCCCTTCTCTCTTTTTCTCTCATTTTTTTATTTTATTTTTCCTCACTTGGGACAATGCTCTAGAAAATGATGATCATCACACTTCTATTTATTTACAACTCAATGATTACAAATCGATACTAGAACAAAGTATGACTCTATATGAATGCCTCCGGCGGTGTACCGGGATATGCAATGAACCAAGAGTGACATGTATGAAAGGATTATGAATGGTGGATTTTCCACAAATACTATGTCAACTACATGATCATGCAAAGCAATATGACAATGATGAACGCGTCATGATAAACGGAACGGTGGAAAGTTGCATGGCAATATATCTCGGAATGGCTATGGGAATGCCATAATAGGTAGGTATGCTAGCTGTTTTGAGGAAGATATAAGGAGATTTATGTGTGAAAGAGTGTATCATATCATGGGGTTTGTATGCACCGGCGAAGTTTGCACCAACTCTCAATGTGAGAAAGGGCAATGCACGGTACCGAAGAGGCTAGCAATGATGGAAAGGTGAGAGTGTGTATAATCCATGGACTCAACATTAGTCATAAAGAACTCACATACTTATTGCAAAAATCTACAAGTCATCAAAAACCAAGCACTACGTGCATGCTCCTAGGGGGATAGATTGGTAGGAAAAGACCATTGCTCGTCCCCGACCGCCACTCATAAGGAGGACAATCAAAGAACACCTCATGTTTCAAATTTGTTACATAACATTTACCATACATGCATGCTACGGGACTTGCAAACTTCAACACAAGTATTTTTCAAATTCACAACTACTCGACTAGCACAACTTTGATATCACTACCTCCATGTCTCAAAACAATCATCAAGCATCAAACTTCTCTTAGTATTCAACACACTCATAAGAAGGTTTTTACTAGTCTTGAATACCTAGCATATTAGGATTATTTAAGTAAATTACCATGCTATTTAAGACTCTCAAAATAATCTAAGTGAAGCATGAGAGAATAATAGTTTCTATAAAACAAAACCACCACCGTGCTCTAAAAGATATAAGTGAAGTACTAGAGCAAAAACTATATATCTCAAAAGATATAAGTGAAGCACATAGAGTATTCTAATAATTTCCAAATCATGTGTGTCTCTCTCAAAAGGTGTGTACAGAAAGTATGATTGTGGTAAACTAAAAATCAAAGACTCAAATCATACAAGACGCTCCAAGCAAAACACATATCATGTGGTGAATAAAAATATAGCTCCAAGTAAAGTTACCGATGGAAGTAGACGAAGGAGGGGATGCCTTCCGGGGCATCCCCAAGCTTGGGCTTTTAGGTGTCCTTAGATTATATTGGGGTGCCATGGGAATCCCCAAGCTTAGTCTCTTGCCACTCCTTGTTCCATAATCCATCAAATCTTTCACCCAAAACTTGAAAACTTCACAACACAAAACTTAAAGTAGAAAATCTCGTGAGCTCCATTAGCGAAAGAAAACAAAACACCACTTCAAGGTACTGTAATGAATTTATTATTTATTTATATTGGTGTTAAACCTACTGTATTCCAACTTATATATGGTTTATAAACTATTTTACTAGCCATAGATTCATTAAAATAAGCAAACAACACACGAAAAACAGAATCTGTCAAAAACAGAACAGTCTGTAGTAATCTGTAGCTAACGCAAGGTATGGAACCCCAAAAATTCTAAAATAAATTGCTGGACGTGAGGATTTATATATTAATCATCTTCAAAAATAATTAACTAAATATCACTTTTCAAATAAAAATGGCAGCAATTCTCGTGAGCGCTAAAGTTTCTGTTTTTTTACAGCAAGATTAAAAAGACTTTCCCCAAGTCTTCCCAACGGTTCTACTTGGCACAAACACTAATTAAACACAAAAATCACAACCAAAAAAGAGGCTAGATAAATTATTTATTACTAAACAGGAGCAAAAAGCAAGGAATAAAAATAAAAATGGGTTGCCTCCCAACAAGCGCTATCGTTTAACGCCCCTAGCTAGGCATAAAAAGCAAGGATAGATCTAGGTATTGCCATCTTTGGTTTTCAATTTTTTTAGCGGAATCAAGCACGAATCTGGAAGGTTCTTTACGTTTCCCTTCATATTCGGAAAATTTTATATCTAAAGAATCCAACCGCTTGTTGCAAAGGGTAATCAACATATTCATGCGGTGAATATTTCCGCTAACACTCTTAAGAGGTTCAAGAGACTTTTGCGAAATCTTAGTTACTTCGCAATTTTTTTCAAAAACTTTTTTCTCTTCCTGGGTATGTTATGGCCCCTTTTGTTGAGGTAGTGTTCCCACTACCCCTTTTATGATTTCATGCGCAACACTGGGATCAATTTCAATAAAATTTCCTTTGGCAACACAATCCAAGAGTTGTCTATGGGACATATTTAGTCCAACGTAAAAATTGCGAAGCAAAATTCTGAAACTCACCTCTAAGGTGAAATTATGATAATATTCCATCATCCTATACCAAGCATCTTTTAAATTTTCCCCTTGTCTTTGTTTAAAGTGAAGAACTTCAAACTCAGGGGACAAAGGAACAGATAGGGGACTAGCCATAACGACAAGCAAGCGAAAAAGAGGTGAACGGAAAAGAGAGGGCGAATAAAACGGCAAGGGTGAAATTGGGGAGAGGAAAATGAGAGGCAAATGGCAAATAATGTAATGCGGGAGATAAGGGTTTGTGATGGGTACTTGGTGTGTTGACTTTTGCGTAGACCTCCCGGCAACGGTGCCAGAAATCCTTCTTGCTACCTTGAGCACTGATACGTCCATTTTGCATCATGCTTTTATATTGATATTTATCACATTATGGACTGTTATTTCACTTTATGTCACAATACTTATGGATATTCTCTCTTATTTTACAAGGTTTACATAAGGAGGGAGAATGCCGACAGCTGGAATTCTGGGCTGAAAAAGGAGCAAATATTAGAGACCTATTCTGCGCAACTCCAAAAGTCCTGAAACTCCACGGAACATCTTAAAACAAATAAAGAAAAATCCTCGCCAAAGATGAAGGCCAAGGGGCCCACACCCTGCTCACGAGGGTGGGGGCGCCCCCCAGGGCGTGACCCCCTACCTCGTGGGCCCCCTGGTGGCTCTCCGACGTCCATCTTCTCCTATATGAAGTATTTCGATGAGAAAAAAACAAGGAGGAACTTTTCGGGACGAGACTCCGCCGCCACGAGGCGGAACCTTGGCGGAACCAATCTAGAGCTCCGGCAGAGCTGTTCTGCCAGGGATACTTCCCTCTGGGAGGGGGAAATCATCACCATCATCATCACCAACGCTCCTCTCATCGGGAGAGGGCAATCTCCATCAACATCTTCACCAGCACCATCTCATCTCCAAACCCTAGTTCATCTCTTGTATCCAATTCTTGTCTCAAAGTCCGGGATTGGTGCTAGTAGGTTGCTAGTAGTGTTGATTACTCCTTGTAGTTGATGCTAGTTGGTTTATTTGGTGGAAGATCATATGTTCAGATCCTATATGCATATTATTACCCCTCTGATTATGAACATGAATATGCTTTGTGAGTAATTACGTTTGTTCCTGAGGACAAGGGAGAAGTCTTGCTATTAGTAGTCATGTGAATTTGGTATTCGTTTGATATTTTGATAAGATGTATGTTGTCTAGCCTCTAGTGGTGTTATGTGAACGCCGACTACATAACACTTCACCATTATTTGGGCCTAGAGGAAGGCATTGGGAAGTAATAAGTAGATGATGGGTTGATAGAGTGACAGAAGCTTAAACCCTAGTTTATGCGTTGCTTCGTAAGGGGCTGATTTGGATCCATATGTTTCATGCTATGCTTAGGTTTACTTTAATACTTTTGTTGTACTTGCGGATGCTTGCAATAGAGGTTAATCATAAGTAGGATGCTTGTTCAAGTAAGAACAGCACCCAAGCACCGGTCCACCCACATATCAAATTATCAAAGTATCGAACGTGAATCATATGAACGTGATGAAAACTAGCTTGATGATATTCCCATGTGTCCTCGGGAGCGCTTTTCCTATTATAAGAGTTTGTTCCGGCTTGTCCTTTGCTACAAAAGGATTGGGCCACCTTGCTGCACTTTAATTACTTTTGTTGCTTGTTGCTCGTTACAATTTATCCTATCACAAAACTATCTGTTACCACTTATTTCAGTACTTGCAGAGAATACCTTGCTGAAAACCGCTTATCATTTCCTTCTGCTCCTTGTTGGGTTCGACACTCTTACTTATCGAAAGGACTACGATAGATCCCCTATACTTGTGGGTCATCAAGACTCTTTTCTGGCGCCGTTGCCAGGGAGTGTAGTGCTTTTGGTAGGTGGAATTTGGTAAGGAAAAATTTATATAGTGTGCTGAAATTTACTGTCACTTGTTACTATGGAAAGTAATTCTTTGAGGGGCTTGTTCGGGGTATCTTCACCCCGTCCAGTAGAGCAAAGAGTTGCTCCTCAACCTACTAAACCTATTGAAAATTAAACTCCTTTTGAATTTCCTTCGGCTATGATGGAAAAACTGCTAGCTAACACTTTTACAGGAGATGGAACAAAGCATCCTGATGAGCACTTAATATATGTGGATGAAGTTTGTGGATTATTTAAGCTTGCAGGTATACCCGATGATGTTGCTAAGAAGAAGGTCTTCCCTTTTTATTTGAAGGGAGACGCATTGATATGGTATAGGCTATGTGATAATATGAGATCATGGGACTATAAAATATTGAAGTTGGAATTTCATCAAAAGTATTACCCTATGCATCTTATTCATCGTGATCGCAATTATATATATAATTTCTGGCCCCGCGAAGGACAAAGCATCACTCAAGCTTGGGGGAGTCTTAAATCAATGTTATATTCATGCCCCAATAATGAGCTCTCAAGAGAAATGATTATTCAAAATTTATATGCTCGGCTTTCTGAAAACAATCGCACTATGCTCGATACTTCTTGTGCTGGCTCTTTTATGATGAAGACTATTGAATTCAGATGGAATTTATTGGATAGAATTAAACGCAACTCTGAAGATTGGGACCTCGACGAAGCTAAGGAGTCAAGTATGACACCTAAGTTTGATTGTGTTAAATCTTTTATGGATACCGATATTTTCCGTAAGTTTAGCACCAAATATGGACTTGACTCTGAGATAGTAGCTTCTTTCTGTGAATCTTTTGCTACTTATGTTGATCTCCCTAAGGAGAAGTGGTTTAAATATCATCCTCCCATAGAAGTAAAAGTAGATGCACCTATTAAAGTTGAAGAAAGGACTGTCACTTATAATGATCCTATTGTTCCTACTTCTTATATTGAGAAACCACCTTTCCCTGTTAGAATAAAGGATCATGCTAAAGCTTCAACTGTTGTTCGTAAAAAGCAATATTAGAACTTATACACCTCCTGAGCAAGTTAAAGTAGAACCTAATATTGCTATTGTTAAAGATCTCTTGTCTAATAATATTGATGGGCATGTTATTCAGTTCAAAGGTGAGACTGCTAGAATTGCTAAACCTTGTGATAAAGATAAACATAGACATGTGGTAGGCGTGCCTGTTATCTCTGTTAAAATAGGAAATCATTGTTATCATGGCTTATGTGATATGGGTGCTAGTGCTAGTGTGATACCTATTGACTGATACAAAGAAATTAAGAATGAAATTGCACCTGCTGAGTTGGAAGGTATTGATGTCACAATTAAACTTGCTAATAGAGATACTATTTCACCAATTGGAATTGTTAGAGCTGTTGAAGTCTTGTGTGGGAAAACTAAATATCCTGTTGATTTTCTTGTTCTTGGTTCCCCACAAGATAGCTTTTGTCCCATTATATTTGGTAGACCCTTCTTAAATACTGTCAATGCTACCATAGATTGCAAAAAGAATGTTGTTACTATTGGCTTGGATAGTAAACAACATCGTGAGGAAGAATTACCTAGTAAGGATGAAATTATTGGTCTTGCTTCTATTGACGTACCTCCTAGTGATCCTTTAGAACACTATTTGCTAGACCATGAAAATGATATGTTCATGAATGAAAGAAGGGAAATAGATGAAGTATTCTTTAAACAGGAACCTATTCTGCAACATAATTTGCCTGTTGGAATTTTAGGGGATCCTCCTCCACCCAAGGGAGATCCCGTGTTTGAGCTTAAACCCTTGCCTAATAATCTTAAATATGCTTATCTTGATGAAAAGAAGATATATCGTGTTATTATTAGTGCTAACCTTTCAGAGCATGAAGAATAAATATTATTGAAAACTCTGAAGAAGCATCGTGCTGCTATTGGATATACTCTTGATGATCTTAAGGGCATTAGTCCCACTCTATGTCAACATAAAATAAATTTGGAAGCAGATGCCAAACCAGTTCGTGATCCTCAACGACGTCTGAATCCTAAAATGAAAGAAGTGGTAAGAAAAGAAATACTCAAGCTTCTGGAGGCAGGTATAATCTATCCCGTTGCTGATAGTGAGTGGGTAAGTCCTGTCCATTGTGTCCCTAAGAAGGGAGGTATTACTGTTGTTCCTAATGATAAAGATGAATTGATTCCACAAAGAATTATCACAGGTTATAGGATGGTAATTGATTTCCGCAAATTAAATAAAGCTACTAAGGAAGATCATTACCCCTTACCTTTTATTGATCAAATGCTAGAAAGATTATGCAAACATACACACTATTGCTTTCTAGATGGTTATTCTGGTTTCTCTCAAATACCTGTGTCGGCTAGAGATCAATCAAAGACTACTTTTACATGCCCTTTTGGTACTTTTGCTTATAGACGTATGCCTTTTGGTTTATGTAATGCACCTGCTACCTTACAAAGATGCATGATGGCTATATTCTCTGAATTTTGTGAAAAGATTTGTGAGGTTTTCATGGACGACTTTTCTGTCTATGGTTTCTCTTTTGATGATTGCTTGAGCAATCTTGATCGAGTTTTGCAGAGATGTGAAGAAACTAATCTTGTCTTGAATTGGGAAAAGTGCCACTTTATGGTTAATGAAGGTATTGTCTTGGGGCATAAAGTTTCTGAAAGATGTATTGAAGTTGATAAAGCCAAGGTTGATGCTATTGAAAAGATGCCATGTCCTAAGGACATCAAAGGTATAAGAAGTTTCCTTGGTCACACTGGATTTTACAGGAGGTTCATTAAGGACTTCTTAAAAAATTTCAGCCTCTGACTAATTTATTGCAAAAAGATATACCATTTGTCTTTGATCATGATTGTGTAGAAGCATTTGAAATACTTAAGAAAGCATTAGTCTTTGCACCTGTTGTTCAGCCACCTGATTGGAATTTACCCTTTGAAATTATGTGTGATGCTAGTGATTATGCTGTAGGTGATGTTCTAGGGCAAAGAGTTGATAAGAAATTAAATGTTATTCATTATGCTAGTAAGACTCTAGACAATGCTCAAAGAAATTATGCTACTACATGAAAAAGAGCTTTTAGCAGTTGTATTTGCTTGTGATAAGTTCAGATCTTATATTGTTGATTCTAAAGTAACTATTCAAACTGATCATGCTACTATTAAATATCTTATGGAAAAGAAAGATGCTAAACCTAGACTTATTAGATGGGTTCTCTTGCTACAAGAATTTGATTTGCATATTGTTGATAGAATGGGAGCTGAGAACCCCGTTGCAGACAACTTGTCTAGGTTAGAAAATATTCTTGATGACCCACTACCTATTAATGATAGCTTTCCTGATGAACAATTAAATGTTATAAGTACTTCTCGTAGTACTCCATGGTATGTTGATTATGCTAATTATATTGTTGCTAAGTTTATACCACCTAGCTTCACATACCAGCAAAAGAAAAAGTTTTTCTATGATTTAAGACATTACTTTTGGGATAACCGACATCTTTATAAAGAAGGAGTAGATGGTGTTATTAGATGTTGTTTACCTGAGCATGAACAGGAACAGATCCTACGCAAGTGTCATTCCGAAGCTTATGGAGGACACCACGCTGGAGATAGAACTGCACATAAGGTATTGCAATCTGGTTTTTATTGGCCTACTCTCTTCAAGGATGCCCGTAAGTTTGTCTTGTCTTGTGATGAATGTCAAAGAATTGGTAATATTAGTAGATGTCAAGAAATGCCTATGAATTATTCTCTTGTTATAGAACTGTTTGATGTTTGGGGCTTTGATTATATGGGACCTTTTCCTGCCTCTAATGGATACACACATATTTTAGTTGCTGTTGATTATGTTACTAAGTGGGTATAAGCTATTCCAACTAGTAGTGTTGATCATAACACTTCTATTAAAATGCTTAAGGAAGTTATTTTTCCGAGGTTTGGAGTCCCTAGATATTTAATGACTGATGGTGGTTCACACTTTATTCATGGTGCTTTCTATAAAATGCTTGCTAAATATGATGTTAATCATAGAATTGCATCTCCTTATCACCCACAGTCTAGTGGTCAAGTAGAGTTGAGCAATAGAGAGCTCAAATTAATTTTGCAAAAGACTATTAATAGGTCTAGAAATAATTGGTCCAAGAAACTTGATGATGCATTATGGGCTTATAGAACTGCATAAAAAAATCCTATGGGTATGTCTCCGTATAAAATGGTTTATGGAAAAGCATGTCACTTACCTCTCAAACTAGAACATAAGGCATATTGGGCTATTAAAGAGCTTAACTATGATTTTAAACTTGCCAGTGAAAAGAGGTTATTTGATATTAGCTCACTTGATGAATGGAGAACCCAAGCTTATGAAAATGCCAAGTTGTTTAAAGAAAAGGTTAAAAGATGGCATGACAAAAGGATACAAAAGCGTGAGTTTAATATAGGTGATTATGTATTGCTATACAACTCTCGTTTAAGATTTTTTGCAGGAAAACTTCTCTCTAAATGGGAAGGCCCATATGTTATCGAAGAGGTCTATCGTTCCGGTGCCATAAAAATCAACAACTTCGAGGGCACAAATCCGAAGGTGGTAAACGGTCAAAGAATTAAACATTATATCTCAGGTAATCCTATAAATGTTGAAACCAATATTATTGAAACCATAACCCCGGAGGAATACATAAGGGACACTTTTCGGAACGTTTCAGACTCCGAAAAAGAATAGGTATGTGGTACGGTAAGTAAACCGACTCCAAAACAATTTTTAAGGCAATATTTCTCCGTTTTGGAATATTTAGAAAAATAGAAAAATAAGTAGCAGTCCGGGAAGGACACGAGGGCCCCACGAGGGTGGTGGGCGCGCCCTACCCCCCCTGGGCGCGCCCCCCTACCTCGTGAGCACCTCGTGTGCCTTCCGGACTCCCTTTTCTTGCACGATACGTATTTTGGTCAGTAAAAATTCATTATATATCCTCCCAAAGGTTTTGACTCCTGTATCACGCAAATATCCTCTGTTTTCGTTTCGAGCTGTTGCTGCAGCAGATTAGAGCAAGATGTCTTCTCAAGAGTCAATCGGGGAGAGCCTGGTATCTAATCCGGCACCGGAACCAAGGGCAAACAGCGACACTAACCACTTTGGGCCAGCAACGGAGGAGGAGATGGAGGCCAACTTGATGAGGGTAGATGCCATGGAGGATCAAGAAGTCACCTCTCGCTTCCGAGCTGGATTCACGATGGGGGAACTACAGAGCTCAGCCATTCCAAACTCGATTATCCCTTCCAATGTTAGATTCCTTTCTTATGAAAATATGAAGAGGAGTGTCACTTGTTCTCCCGCAGCTATGCAACACCCTTGGGTGCAAGGAGCTTTAGCTGTCACAGGAAAGCTTTGTAAGGAAATAATGAACCTCAAGCAGCAAGTCAATAAGCTCAAGGAGGAGAACCGTATCCTAAGGGGAATAATTGCCAAGAATATTACACCAACAACAAAGAAGGAGACATAATCACTTGGGTATGGGCACTCCCCTTGGCAACTGCCAAGCTTGGAGAGGTGCCCCGGTATCGTATCACAATCACAACTCCTATCTTTACCGTTTTTCTTCGTTCGATCCTATTAGTAGTACCTTGATCTAGTAGAATAAAGTTTATGGCATGATCTAGTTTTGAGTTTGGCTTTATGATCTCTCTTTGTAATCGAGTCCGTGAGCTATATATAATAAATATTAGTGTTGAGTCAAGGGCTTGATTATTTTGCCATGATCTTGGGTGAATAAAAGAAAAGAGAAAAAGAATAAAAAGAAACAAAGAGTTCATATTGATCTTATTGAGAGTAATGACTTCACATAGAAAGAGTATGATGACTAAAAGTTGTTGGGAGTTGGCAGACATAGCTTTGGTAATTGTTGCAATTAATAGGAAGTGATAAGGAAAGAGAGGTTTTCACATATAGATATATTATCATTGACATCTTTTATGATTGGGAGCACTCATTAAAATATGACATGCTAAAGAGTTGATGTTGGACAAGGAAGACAATGTAATGAGTTATGTCTTTCTTATATCTGAGATAAAGTATGTTGTCATGGATCCTCTAACTTGTTGAGCTTGCCTTTCCCCCTCATGCTAGCCAAATTCTCAGCACCAAGTAGAAATACTACTTGTGCTTCCAAATACCCTTAAACCAGTTTTGCCATGAGAGTCCACCATATCTACCTATGGATTGAGTAAGATCCTTCAAGTAAGTTGTCATCGGTGCAAAGCAATAAAAATTGCTCTAAATATGTATGATTGATTAGTGTGGGAGAAATAAGCTTTATACGATCTTGTGATGTGGAAGTAATAAAAGCGATGGACTGCATAATAAAGGTTCATATCACAAGGGGCAATATAAAGTGACGTTCTTTCGCATTGAGATTTTATGCATCCAACCATAAAAGCGCATGGCAACCTCTGCTTCCCTCTGCGAAGGGCCTATCCTTTATTATTATCTTCTACCTTATGCAAGAGTCATGGTGATCTTCACCTTTTATTTTTCATTTTATCCTTTGGCAAGCTCAACATGTTGGAAAGAACATGATATATATATCTAATTGGATGTAGGGGAGCATGAACCATTATTGTTGACATTACCCTTGAGGTAAAAGGTTGTGGGGAAAAACTATAAGCCCCTATCTTTCTCTGTGTCCGATTAAAACTCCGTAACCACAAGTATTGCGTGAGTGTTAGAAATTATGGAGGACTAAATGATAGTTGAGTATGTGGACTTGCTTTTTAGCTCTAACATAGACTCTTTCCGATGTTATGATAAATCGCAATTGCTTCAATGACTGAGATTATAGTTTGTCGGAGCCCAATAAGGTTTATGATTTATACTTTTGCATTGTGAATAGATCATCACTTGAACATAAGTAATCATATGACAAAATCTATATATGTTGCTGCTATGAGAATAATCATGATGCCTTCATGTCTGTATTTTATTTTTTATCGACGCCTTTACCTCTAAACATGAGGACATATTTATTGTTATCGGCTTTTCGCTTGAGGACAAACGAGGTCTAAGATTGGAGGAGTTGATACGTCCATTTTGCATCATGCTTTTATATCGATATTTATCACAGTATGGACTGTTATTTCACTTTATGTCACAATACTTATGGCTATTCTCTCTTATTTTTACAAGGTTTACATAAGGAGGGAGAATGCCGGCAGCTGGAATTCTGGGCTGAAAAAGGAGCAAATATTAGAGACCTATTCCGCGCAACTCCAAAAGTCCTGAAACTCCACGGAACATCTTAAAACAAATAAAGAAAAATCCTCGCCAAAGATGAAGGCCAGGGGGCCCACACCCTGCTCACGAGGGTGGGGGCGCCCCCTACCTCGTGGGCCCCCTGGTGGCTCTCCGACGTCCATCTTCTCCTATATGAAGTCTTTCGATGATAAAAAATAAGGAGGAACTTTTCGGGACGAGACTCCGCCGCCACGAGGCGGAACCTTGGCGGAACCAATCTAGAGCTCCGGCAGAGCTATTCTGCCGGGGATACTTCCCTCCTAGAGGGGGAAATCATCACCATTGTCATCACCAATGCTCCTCTCATCGGGAGAGGGTAATCTCCATCAACATCTTCACCAGCACCATCTCATCTCCAAACCCTAGTTCATCTCTTGTATCCAATTCTTGTCTCAAAGTCCGGGATTGGTGCTAGTAGGTTGCTAGTATTGTTGATTACTCCTTGTAGTTGATGCTAGTTGGTTTATTTGGTGGAAGATCATATGTTTAGATCCTATATGCATATTATTACCCCTATGATTATGAACATGATTATGCTTTGTGAGTAATTACGTTTGTTCCTGAGGACAAGGGAGAAGTCTTGCTATTAGTAGTCATGTGAATTTGGTATTCGTTTGATATGTTGATAAGATGTATGTTGTCTAGCCTCTAGTGGTGTTATGTGAACGTCGACTACATAACACTTCACCATTATTTGGGCCTAGAGGAAGGCATTGCGAAGTAATAAGTAGAACTGGGGAAAAGTTAGTATATATAGTTGAACTAGCTATTTCAGTACGTGGTTGGCAGCAATTGGGGAAAAGTTTGGTCGGTTCAGCTATCGAGTTGAACTGTTTGTATAAATTAAGAACAACAGCTTAATCTATGAATGAAATCTATGCTTAATTACTAAAGTTTAGTTGCAAAAATTAGATACTGCTAGTGATTTTTAGCTTCATATTTTGACAAATCACAGTGTTACAAGGATTGACAAATCTTATCAAATTGTTTGTACGTGGTTCCACACGGGTCATCCAAAACAACCGTTTGCATTGAAGAGATGCACAAATCCTGCGCTGCTCTCACTTTGCATACGGGTGTTCTATCTAAAACGTTTGCGATCAAGAGCTACAGAAATCCTGCTCGGCATATTTTCTCTTGGCTTCCTGGGGAAGCTGTCGGTTTGCATACGGGTGTTCTAACTAAAATGTTTGCGATGAGTGTTTTATATTTAAAAAGCGAATTAAACTGCGGCTTGGGCGCCATTAATGGAGAGGATGCGAGCAAGGCGGGTGATACGTCCATTTTGCATCATGCTTTTGTATCGATATGTATTGCATTATGGGTTGTTATTTCACATTATGTCACAATACTTATGGCTATTCTCTCTTATTTTACAAGGTTTACATAAGGAGGGAGAATGCCGGCAGCTGGAATTCTGGGCTAGAAAAGGAGAAAATACTAGAGAACTATTTTGCACAACTCCAAAGGTACTGAAACTCCATGGAACACCTTATAATAAATAATGAAAAATCCTTACCAAAGATGAAGACCAGGGGGCCCACACCCTGCTCACGAGGGTGGAGGGCGCCCCCCCTAGGGCGCGCCCCCTACCTCGTGGGCCCCCTAGTGGCTCTCCGATGACCATCTTCTCCTATATGAAGTCTTTCGTCAAGAAAAAAATAAGAAGCAACCTTTCGGGAGAAACTCCGCCACCATGAGGCGGAACCTTGGCGGAACCAATCTAGGGCTCCGGCAGAGCTGTTCTGCCGGGGAAACTTCCCTCCTGGAGGGGGAAATCATCGCCATCGTCATCACCAACTCTCCTCTCATCGGGATAGGACAATCTCCATCAACATCTTCATCAGCACCATCTCATCTCAAAACCCTAGTTCATCTCTTGTATCCAATTCTTGTCTCCAAGTCTGGGATTGGTGCTAGTAGGTTGCTAGTAGTGTTAATTACTCCTTGTAGTTGATGCTAGTTGGTTTAATTGGTGAAATATCATATGTTTAGATCCTTTATGCATATTATTACCCCTCTGATTATGAACATGAATATGCTTTGTGAGTAGTTACGTTTGTTCCTGAGGACAAGGGAGAAGTCTTGCTATTAGTAGTCATGTGAATTTGGTATTCGTTCGATATTTTGATAAGATGTATGTTGTCTAGCCTCTAGTGGTGTTATGTGAACATCGACTACATAACACTTCACCATTATTTGGGCCTAGAGGAAGGCATTGGGAAGTAATAAGTAGATGATGGGTTGCTAGAGTAACAGAAGCTTAAACCCTAGTTTATGCGTTGCTTCGTAAGGGGCTGATTTGGATCCATATGTTTCATGCTATGGTTAGGTTTATCTTAATACTTTTGTTGTAGTTGCAGATGCTTGCAGTAGAGGTTAATCATAAGTGGGATGCGTGTTCAAGTAAGAACAGCACCCAAGCACCAGTCCACCCACATGTCAAATTATCAAAGTACCGAACGCGAATCATATGAACGTGATGAAAACTAGCTAGACGATATTCCCATGTGTCCTCGGGGGCGCTTTTCCTTATATAAGAGTTTGTCCAAGCTTGTCCTTTGCTACAAAAAGGATTGGGCCACCTTGCTGCACTTTAATTACTTTTGTTGCTTGTTGCTCGTTACAATTTATCCTATCACAAAACTACCAGTTACCACTTATTTCAGTACTTGCAGAGAATACCTTGCTGAAAACCGCTTATCATTTCCTTCTGCTCCTCGTTGGGTTCGGCACTCTTACTTATCAAAAGGACTACGATAGATCCCCTATACTTGTGGGTCATCAAGCACTGCGTTGGTTTTCCCTTGAAGAGGAAAGGGTGATGCAGCAAAGTAGCGTAAGTATTTCCCTCGGTTTTTGAGAACCAAGGTATCAATCCAGTAGGAGGCCACACATGAGTCCCTCGCACCTACACAAACAAATAAATCCTCGCAACCAACTGTTGGAAATATGCCCTAGAGGCAATAATAAAATGATTATTATATTTCCTTGTTCAGGATAATTGTCTATTATTCATGCTATAATTGTATTATCCGGAAATCGTAATACATGTGTGAATACATAGACCACAATGTGTCCCTAGTGAGCCTCTAGTTGACTAGCTCATTGATCAACAGATAGTCATGGTTTCCTGGCTATGGACATGGGGATGTCATTGATAACGGGATCACATCATTAGGAGAATGATGTGATGGACAAAACCCAATCCTAAGCTTAGCTCAAAGATCATGTAGTTCATTTGCTGTAGCTTTTCTGAATGTCAAGTATCATTTCCCTAAAACATGAGATTGTGCAACTCCCGGATACCGTAGGAGTGCTTTGGGTGTACCAAACGTCACAACGTAACTGGGTGACTATAAAGGTACATTACAGGTGTCTCCGAAAGTGCCTGTTGGGTTGGCACGAATCGAGACTGGGATTTGTCACTCCGTATGACGGAGAGGTATCTCTGGGCCCACTCGGTAATGCATCATCATAATGAGCTCAAAGTGATCAAGTGGTTGATCATGGGATCATGCATTACGGTACAAGTAAAGTGACTTGCCGGTAACGAGACTGAACAAGGTATTGGGACATCGACGATTGAGTCTCGGGCAAGTAACGTACCGATTGACAAAGGGAATTGTATACGGGGTTGCTTGAATCCTCGACATCGTGGTTCATCCGATGAGATCATCGAGGAGCATGTGGGAGCCAACATGGGTATCCAGATCCCGCTGTTGGTTATTGGCCGGAGAGCCGTCTCGGTCATGTCTACGTGTCTCCCGAACCCATAGGGTCTACACACTTAAGGTTTGGTGACGCTAGGGTTGTAGAGATATGAGTATGCAGTAACCCGAAAGTTGTTCGGAGTCCCGGATGAGATCCCGGACGTCACGAGGAGTTCCGGAATGGTCCGGAGGTGACGAATTATATATAGGAAGTGCAGTTTCGGCCATCGGGAGAGTTTCGGGGGTCACCGGTATTGTACCGGGACCACCGGAAGGGTCCCGGGGGTCCACCGGGTGGGGCCACCCATCTCGGAGGGCCCCATGGGCTGAAGTGGGGAGGGAGCCAGCCCCTAGTGGGCTGGTGCGCCCCCTCTTCCCCCCCCCCCATGCGCCTAGGGCTGAGAACCCTAGGGGAGGGGGCGCCTCCACTTGCCTTGGGGGGTACTCCACCCCCTTGGCCGCCGCCCCCCTAGGAGATCCCATCTCCTAGGGCTGGCGCACCCCCCTAGGGGGCCTATATAAAGGGGGGGAGGCAGCAACACCTCAAGTCTTGGCGCCTCCCTCTCCCCTGCTACACCTCTCCCTCTCGCAGAAGCTCGGCGAAGCCCTGCTGCGATCACTGCTGCATCCACCACCACGCCGTCGTGCTGCTGGATCTTCATCAACCTCTCCTTCCCCTTGCTGGATCAAGAAGGAGGAGATGCCATCCGCTCCGTACGTGTGTTGAACGCGGAGGTGCCGTCCATTCGGCACTTGGTCATCGGTGATTTGGATCACGGCGAGTACGACTCCATCATCCCCGTTCTCTTGAACGCTTCCGCTCGCGATCTACAAGGGTATGTAGATGCACTCTCCTCTCGTTGCTAGTTGACTCCATAGATTGATCTTGGTGAAACGTAGGAAATTTTTTTGTTTTCTGCAACGTTCCCCAACAGTGGTATCAGAGCCAGGTTTATGCGTGGTTACTATGCACGAGTAGAACACAAAGTAGTTGTGGGCGTCGATATTGTCAATTTGCTTGCCGTTACTAGTCTTATCTTGATTCGGCGGCATCGTGGGATGAAGCGGCCCGGACCAACCTTACACGTACGCTTACGTGAGACCGGTTCCACCGACTGACATGCACTAGTTGCATAAGGTGGCTGGCGGGTGTCTGTCTCTCCCACTTTAGTCGGATCGGATTTGATGAACAGGGTCCTTATGAAGGGTAAATAGAAATTGGCAATTCACGTTGTGGTTTTGGCATAGGTAAGAAAACGTTCTTGCTAGAACCCTATTGCAGCCATGTAAAACTTGCAACAACAATTAGAGGACGTCTAACTTGTTTTTGCAGCAAGTGTCATGTGATGTGATATGGCCAAAGTTGTGATGAATGATGAATGATATATATGTGATGTATGAGATCATGTTCTTGTAATAGGAATCACGACTTGCATGCATATGAGTATGACAACCGACAGGAGCCATAGGAGTTGTCTTTATTTTTGTATGACCTGCGTGTCATTGAGAAACGCCATGTAAATTACTTTACTTTATTGCTAAACGTGTTAGCCATAGTAGTAGAAGTAATAGTTGGCGAGCAACTTCATGGAGACACGATGATGGAGATCATGATGATGGAGATCATGGTGTCATGCCGGTGACAAGATGATCATGGAGCCCCAAGATGGAGATCAAAGGAGCTATATGATATTGGCCATATCATGTCACTATTATTTGATTGCATGTGATGTCTATCATGTTTTTGCATCTTGTTTACATAGAACGAAAGTAGTAAATAAGATGATCCCTCATAATAATTGTCGGATCACGGGTTCCGGCAGACCCTTAAGGTTCGAACACTGGGGTGCGCGCGGAGATCACGCCTTCTACCTCACCGTCTCACAAAGATCTAAACTACTAAAAGAACTGCATGAGAGACACAAGGTTTATACTGGTTCGGGCCACCGTTGTGGTGTAATACCCTACTCCAGTGTGTGGTGGGTGGATTGCCTCTTAGGGCTGATGATGATGAACAATACAAGGAGGAACAGTCTCGCGAGGGTCTGTTCTTGGCTGGGCGATGAACTGCTAGGAGGAGTTCAGTCACCCTTCTCTCTCTCTCTCTCTCACTCACTCTCTCTGCTTTTCTCTCACTTGTCGACTGTCTAGTTGAGATCGAACCGAACCCCCTGCTACGTGGGTGGCCGGTCCTATTTATAGGCAAAGGCCCTGGGCCTCTTCCCAAATATTGAGCGGGAAGGGCGCCAACAATTGGCCAATTCGAAGGGGAACATCTAGTACACTTATCCTGACTAAAGTTGGTCTTCGCCTGCGAAAGGCTCTGTGGTGACACCGTGCTGGGCTCCATGGTGACCTCCGTCTTGTAGTCCACCTGGTCTTGGTCTCGTTGCACCGAAATGGCAACCTTTGCCTGATGCCTCGGTACTCCGCGGCTGCGCTTGCCCCCTTTGCACCAAAGAGGAAAGAAGGACGCTGCGCGCTGGCGCCCGCCTGGCGCCCTGAGTCATCATGGCTTGCGTCATGGGCACCTCGCGAGGTACCCCGCCTTGATTTCTCCGCCTCCTCGCGAGCCAGCCTGAGGAGGCTGCGCCTAAGGATGCGCCGTGTCATCCGCCCCGTGAGGCTTGGCCCCTCGAGAGGGTCTTGAGTCTTGTGTTGATGAAGATGGGCCATGTTAGGCCTCCTTTGAGCCACGTCGCAGGCCGCAGGCCGCAGGCAGGCAAGTCTGGGGACCCCTGTTCCCAGAACGCCGACGGTAGCCCCCGAGCCCAAGGCGCGCATGGACTTGGCCGTGCCAAGAGGCGAAATGGCAAGGGCGAAGCGCCGCGGGCCCTAATAGCCTGCGGCCTTGGATGCCGCGTGGAGGTTGATGGGACATGGGCGTCTCCACTTCCCCATGATGCCTCGGTGATCGCGCGAGTTGGACAAGTCCCTACATGCAGATCGTGTCATAATTACCTATGATCGTGGAGGCCGGCGGTGGGCCTTCGCCGGCTATAAGTACGGCACGGCGCGTGCCCCTCCAGTCCATCTCTTCTTGTTTTCTCCTTCCCGATCCTTGCTCCGTCTTGGTGTGATGGCTCCATCGAGGAGGTACTCGGCTGCGGAGAAGGGGAAGGCCCTCCAAGGCGATCTTGCCTCTCCCCCGCCCAAGCGCGGTCGTGGGCGCCCTCGGAAGCATCCGGTGGCCGCCCCGGTAGTGTTTGGTGGTCATGGTGGCGGCTCCCAGCGCGGCGGCGGGCGAGCCACTGTGGCCGAGGGACGCGCCTGGGTCGCGCGCTCCCCCAGGCCGCGCTTTCGCACTGCGCAGGTGCTGCCGGAGTTCGTCGTCTGGTCGGTGGAGCCGACTAGCGCCCGGCTCCAACTCCCTCGCTTCCTCCTTGGTGAACTCCCGGACGGTGCTCCTGGTGGCCTCTGGCTCCAGGCGGAGAGCTGCTGCAGCAGGTCCTCGTGGGCCGCGTTGGAGGTCTCCGCCAACGGGGGCTTGGCCTTAACTCGTGGCTGGCAGGCATTCGCCTGCGCTCGTGGCCTGGGGCGCCGGTGCACCCTACACTTCAGGTTTGACGGCAACGCCACCCTCTATGTGAGGGTGTTTGGGGAAGATGGTTGCCGCACGGGGTGTTGCCCTGAGGACGACGACCGCGGTCGGGGGCCCCGCACCGACGGTGATGGAGGAGATAGCGCCCACGCGGATGGCGGCGCCCGAGACTCCCCAAGCTTCGTCAACTCTTCCTCAAGCGACTCCTCCAGCGGTGGCCGCAGTCAACCCCCGTGCCGTCGAGCTTGCTTGGGAGGTGATGGCTCGTCCGCCCGCCGTCGTGCCCCGGTGAAGCGCGAGAGGGAGTCTTTCTGAGGCCCGGAGGCTGCCCCGGTCGCCTCCGCGGGCTGATGTGAGGAGGGCCGCGCCGGGCTCGTCCTTTCCTTTTCCTTTTGTTTCCTGTGTAAGACAAAACAGCTGCATGGAGCCCCGTTGGGGCGTGTTGGGAATTATTGCCGTTTTAGCCATTACCTTGATCTTATTTTTGCGCCTCTTAACTACACGCCTGTGCGTAGATAGTCTTTGACCCCTTCCGGGGGACGACCGACCCAGGCCCTGTGTGCACGTCGTGGTGCCCGAGGGGCACGGACTAGAGGGGTGCTCCTGTAACGTGCCTGGGCCATGAAACCTTCCAGCGGCTAGAGCAGAAACGCTCGCGAGGACGTTTGAGTACCATCCCTCGCGAGGTCGTTTATGAGAGAAACCAAAGTGAGGAGCGAAAATCGACGAACCACAAATCAGCAACAGCGACAACTTCAATAAGACTTCAAATGCAAGTAAACACGTCAACTGCGGAAAGCAAATGAAAAAGCCGCGTCTGGCACCTAATCTAGTCTTCGATGTCTTCTCACTAGCGCGGAGCTAAGTGCTGCCACTGGGCGTGGGAGGGAGCCCCAGGGCCTGAGGCCGGCGCTCCTGAGACTTCGGGGCGTGTACAGCCCCACTCATTATTACATGAGAGTGTCACGGGGCGGCGAGCTTCACAGGCATTGGCCTTGCTTCACAGGCTCCGGGCCTTTTCCAAAACGTGATAGCTTCACAGGCACTCACCTTGCTTCACAGGCTCTGGGCCTTCTCCAAAACGCGATAGCTTCATAGGCACTCGCCTTGCTTCACAGGCTCTGGGCCTTTTCCAAAACGCTATAGCTTCACAGGCACTCGCCTTGCTTCACAGGCTCTGGGCCTTTTCCAAAAAGGTAAGGTCTTCACAGGCTCTGGGCCTTTTAGGGGTAGAACCTCCGGAGGTGCTGGATGTTCCACGTGTTCTGGATCGGCTCCCCCTCTTGAGTCTCCAAGCGCACGGAGCCTGGCCTGGAAACATGAACAACCTTGAACGGGCCCTCCCACATGGGAGAGAGCTTGTGCAGCCCCTCCCTAGAGAGAACCTGCCTGAGTACGAGGTCTCCTACCTCGAGGGTCCTGGGGCGGATGTTGCGGCAGTGATATCGTCGTAGCGCTTGTTGGTACCTTGCCGCTCGCAGCGCGGCTTCCCGGCAGCGTCCCTCCCCTAGTACGAGGTCCATCCCCCGCATGGCGTCCTGCTGCGCCTCGTCGAACGCCAGGACCTGTGTGGAGCGATGCCTGACCTCGTGAGGAAGAACTGCTTCGGCTCCATAGACCAGGAAGAACGGGGTCTCCCCATTTGGTTTGGTTGCGGTTGTGCGGATAGACCACAACACGGACTAGAGCTCATCGTACCAGCCTCTGCCGCAGGCCTCCAGCTTCTTCTTGAATGTCCTGGTCTTGAGGCCTCTCAGGACCTCCGCGTTGGCTCGTTCGGCCTGCCCATTGCTTCACGGGTGTGCCACCGAAGCGTAGCATATCTGCGTCCCAAGGTTAGCACAGTATGTTTTGAAAAGATTACTGGTGAACTGTGAACCGTTGTCTGTGATGATGCGATTCGGCACCCCGAGCCGGCTCACGATACCCCTGACGAACTTGACCGCGGAGCCAGCGGGGATGGTACGGACAGCTTCCACTTCTGCCCACTTGGTGAACTTGTCAATGGCGACGTAGAGGTAACGGTAGCCCCCTGGCGCCCGAGGGAACGGGCCCAGAATATCCAACCCCCAAACTGCGAATGGCCACGAGATGGGTATTGTCTGCAGGCCCCCCGCCGGTTGATGCATCTGCTTGGAATGAAACTGGCAGGCCTCACAAGCCCTTACCAATTCGATTGTGTCGTTGAGCGCGGTGGGCCAATAGAACCCGCTACGGAATGCCTTGCCGACGAGGGTCCGTGATGATGAGTGGTGTCCGCAGTCTCCGCCGTGTATGTCCTCCAGTAGTTCCTTTCCTTGCTCCCTGGAGATGCAGCGCAGAGATACACCATTTGGCCGCTTCCAGTAAAGTTCTCCATCTCTGATGCAGTATGCTGTGGCCTGCCGCGCCATACGCTCCGCTTCCTCTTCCTTTTCCGGTAGGGCCCCTTGCGTTAAATAACTCCGGAGTTCTGCGATCCAGCACTCCTCCTGAGGTTCCATCGTCAGGAGCAGGCGTGCTCCTAAGGTCGGCCCACAGACCGGGGCTCCCGAGGCTGGCGGCTAGGGGAGCTCCTCTCGAGACTGAGCGGTGTTTGATAACGTTGGCTATCCTGAGGGTTTGAAGAGCCACTCTTCGAAGACGCCGGGTTCCTGCGGCAACCGCCTGGATGCCCGCCCGGCTATGTCGTCAGCCTCCTGATTGGTGCCACGGGGCACGTGCTTCAGCTCCAGCCCCCAGAACTGCTTTTCCTTCCTGCGGACCTCCGCTAGGTAGGCCTCCATATGCTCATCCTTCGGCCCGTACACCTTGTTGGAGAAATTGACTAGGAGCTGCGAGTCGCCCTTAACGGTGAGGCGTTTCACTCCCAGGGCTACTACGGCCTTCAACCCGGCTATCAGTCCCTCATATTCTGCAATGTTGTTGGAGACCTTTTCACCTTGCTGGAAACAGAGCTGTACGGCATAGTAGAGTTTATCCTAAGTGGGTGATATCAGCATCGCACCAGCCCCCGCGCCGTGTCTGGAGAATGCCCCATCGAAGTACATGACCCAGCCTTCCGGCGCCTCACTCCCTGGAGAGAGGGACCGATCCTCGTTGTCCCTGAGGCCTGGTGCCTCCGCCCATTCCGCTATGAAATCCGCCAACGCTGCTCCTTTAATGACCCTGGTTGGGCTGAACTCGAGCTGAAACGCCTGCAGCTCCATGTTCCACTCGGCGACCCTTCCGGCTGAGTTAGGGCTCCTGAGCACTCTCTCCAGGGGTACGATGAGACGACTTTGATGGGATGAGCCTGGAAGTAGTGACACAGCATGCATGAGGCTACCAGTAGTGCGAGGAGGAGCTTTTGAGGCATTGGGTACCGTGCCCTCGCGTCCCGTAACACCGTGCTAACAAAGTAGACGGGATGCTCAACAAGGCTGAGAGTATCTGGGGTCGCGGCGCCCTCGGGAGGTAAGGGCGCCTCACGAGATGACGTGGCCTCGGGAGGTGGACCATCCGGGCGTGCGGCCTCTCCTGCCTCCGATGCATTCTTCGGCAGCTGATCCTCCTCAACTGCGATTGCGGCCTCTGCAGGCTTTCCTTGTTCCCGTTTTGTCTTGCTTCGGGCTGCCGCTGCGGTCTTGACTTGGCGCTCCTCCCTAACCGCCACCAGGGCTGCGCTGGTGGAGTAGGGAGTGGCGGCGAGGTAAAGCAGCAGGGGCTCTTGAGGGCGCGGAGCCACCATGACTGGGGGACTGGTCAGGTACCTCTTGGGGTCTTGAAACGCCTTATCTGCCTCTTCAGTCCATTCAAAGGGCCCCTTTTTCTTCATCAGCTGAAAGAAAGGCAGCGCTCGCTCCCCTAATTTGGAGATGAAGCGCCCTAGCGTAGTCACGCGCCCAGTGAGCTTCTGCATTTCTCTGAGGGTCTTTGGCGGACTCATGTCCTCGATCGCCTTGACCTTCTCGGGGTTGGCCTCGATGCCACGATGGGACACGAGGAATCCCAAAAGCTTGCCTGAGGGGACGCCAAACACACATTTCTCCGGGTTGAGCCGCAGGTTTACTGCATCGAGGCTCGCGAAGGTCAACTCCAGGTCTTGTATCAGGGTCTTGGCCTCCCGAGATTTTACTACAATGTTATCGATGTTGGCTTCGACATTCTTTCCGAGTTGCGGGCCCAAGGTGATGTGCATCAGCCGCTGAAAGGTTGCCCCTGCGTTACGCAGTCCGAACGGCATGCATGTATAGCAGTATACCCCGCATGGGGTTAAGAAGGCGGTCTTCTCAACGTCTTCTACCGCCATCTTGATCTGGTGATACCCGGAGAAGGCGTCCAGGAAGCATAGCAGGTCGCACTCCGCAGTGGAATCGACGATCTGGTCGATGCGGGGGAGCAGAAACGGATCTTGCGGGCATGCTTTGTTGAGGTTGGTGAAGTCGACACACATGCGTTCCTTCCTCCCTTTCTTGGGCACAATGACAGGGTTGGCCAACCAATCCGGGTATCGGACCTCGCGAATGACCCCAGCGGCTTCTAGCTTGCGGGTCTCTTGGACAATGAAGGCCTGCTTCTCCACGGACTGCCGCCTGGCCTTCTGCTTCACGGGGCGCACATTTGGGCACACGTTGAGGTGATGCTCGATGACACTCCTGGGGATCCCCGCCAGCTGATCGGGCTCCCAAGCAAACACCTTCTTATTCGCGCGCAGGAACTTGACCAAGGCCTCCTCCTGCTCAGGCTCAAGGTTGGCGCCTATGGTGAAAGTGGCACTGGAGGACCCGTCCTCGTCGACGGGTATCTGCTTGGTTTCTGCCTTGTCCTGGGTGAACAACTGCTTCTTCTTGGCGGGCGCAGCCCCCTTGGGCTCAAGGGTCTCCGCGTTGACGGGCCATGCCGATGCCGCCGTCTTGAAGGCGAGCTTGAGTACTCGCAGGGCATCCCCGGTGTCCCCGTGCACGGCGAGGATGCCGCTGCTCCCGGGCATCTTCATGAGGTTATACGCCGGGTGCGTGGCGGCCATGAACTGAGCCAGCGCCGGGTAGCCGAGGATGGTGTTGTAAGGGAGGCTGATGGGGCGATATCGAAGTCGACCATCTCCGTGCTGAAGTTGTCGTAGGTGCCGAAGGTTACCGGGAGCCGGATCTGTCCCAGGGAGTCGGATGATCTGCCCCCGACGCCCGAGAAAGATCGGCTGGGTCACAACCGCTCCCGGGGTATGCAGAGGAGGTTGAAAGTCTTGACCGAAAGCACGCTGAGGCCCGCGCCGCCATCAACGAGGGTTCTGGTGACGGCCACCTGGCAGATGGTGGGGGTGCACAACAGGGGGAGCGCGCCCGAGCAGACCAGGTTGGTGGGGTGGTCCTCCGAGCTGAAGGTTAGACCGGCCTCGCGCGCCGCCCGGTCCGGGGGAGCCCCCTGCCGTGCAAAAACGGCGCTAACCCGGTGGGCAAAAGGCTTCACGTGGCGACTCATGGGCGGCGCCTGCGAGCCGCCCAGGAGGGCCGCAACGACCGGAGGCGTCGATGTTGCGGTGCAGCTACTCCGCCGCGTAGGCAGATGCTGGGGGGGTGCTTGCCGCTCGTTCCTCGCCGGGCCGGTGGCGGTGTTGACGGCGGGCGACGGGGGACGACGAGAACGCCCACCGGCGAGGGCCGCCGGGGCGACGCGAGCTCGACTGGCGCCGTACATGGATGCGGCGGTCGTAGGAGAGCGGAGTGGTTAAAGACAGATTCCGGCGCACCCCTACCTGGCGCGCTAAATGTCGGATCACGGGTTCCGGCAGACCCTTAAGGTTCGAACACTGGTGTAAGTGCATCTAGTGCCACCCCTAGTTGGTTTTGGAGTATTGACGACAAACCTAGTTGAGGGACTAATGTGTTTGTGAGAATTGCAGGATAACACAGGTAGAAGTCCCTCATTGATTCGGTTTAGCTACCAGAGATGACCCCTAAAAATGTACGAAGACATTGAAGACAATGGTGGTTTATGAAGACATTCATATTGAAGACAATGACATGTGAAGACTCCCATGAAGCCTATGGAACTCGAAGACTTAGATCCTTCGTAGTTTTACTTCATTCATGTTGTGTCATGGGAACCACCGTACTGTTAAGTGGGGTCCAAGAGAACCAGTCAGGATGACTGAAGTGATGCCCAATTCAAATCCTATGTCTTCGAGTGAAGACAATGAGAGAAAATCTTGTCCAGAGTCAGACAAGTCAGCTTTACTTGTAGCCCAATTAAAGTTGCCGTGTGAGTTCGAAATTCGACCGTTGGTACACGTGTCAGTTCCTTAGTGACCCAGGGTCATTTCGGACAAATCAGGTCGGGTTGCCAAGTGGCTATAAATAGTCCACCCCCACAACCATAAACGGTTGGCTGCTCAGATTTCAGTGCACGGCTTTTGTCGTTTGAGAGCAACCCACCTCGAAGCCTTTGAGAGAAAATCCCTAGCGAGGAGAAAAGCCCTAACCACCCAGAGCCAGAGTAATTGGGCATCACTTAAGTCTTCTTGTCTGAGTGATCTGAAGACTTATTACACTTGAGGACTGTGCATCCTCCAGACGGTTAGGCGTCGCGTTCTGAGCATCCAAGAGAAATTGTGGATTGCCGGTGAACGAAGTCTGTGAAGGTTTGGGAGTCTACCTTGAAGACTTACCAGAGTGATTGGGCGAGGTCTGTGTGACCTTAGCTCAAGGAGAAAACGGTGAGGACTGGGTGTCCTGAGCTGCGTGTTCAGGACTGTGTGTCCTTTGGTTTAAATACCTAGCCGCTCCAACCAGACGTACAGTTGTCACAGCAACTGGAACTGGTCCAACATATCATTGTCTTCAGCATGTCACTGGTTTCATCTTCACCTCCCTTTACTTACCAGTACACATTGTGAAGCCATTGCATGCTTGCTTTATCTTCTGTCTTCACAACTTGACTGCATGATCTGTTTGGCTTCATAACTTCTTCCTACCTAATCTGCATTACACTGAAGCTATTTGTCACTGTGCTTTCACTATATTGTATACTTGACCATGGCTTGCCTTGGGTAATCTAACTTCCGTTGCATAGTGATAGGCTTGTCTACTCTGTTTGTCTTCATAACTTCCACGTTTTGAAGACTTTCTTAAAAATCGCCTATTCATCCCCCCTCTAGTCGATATAACGCACTTTCAATTGGTATCAGAGCGAGGTGCTCCCTTGTTCTGTGTGATTCGGTTTAACCACCTGGAGTTTTAGCTATGTCGACTGCAGGGATAATTAAAGTCTCCAATGTGTGCCCCGTCTTCGATGGAACTGAATATCCCTACTGGAAGAATAAGATGCTCATGCATCTTGAAGCCATTGACGTCGACCTATGGTATGTCATCGAAAACGGCGTTCCCAAGGCTGGAGAAGGTGTCACTGCTGCTGATGTCAAGAAGTTCACTCAATTGGACTCTACTGCCAAGAATATTATCTGTGGTCATCTGACCAAGGGACAGTACGGCCGTGTGAGTGCCTTGAAGACATCCAAGCTGGTTTGGGACTGACTCTTCAAGGTCAATGAAGGCATCTCAACCCAGAGAGATCAGAGAATCAGTGTTCTTCGCAACCTCTTCAACCGCTTCAAGTGAAATGACAATGAGAATGTCCAACACACATTTGACCGGCTCACTGACATCACAAATGAGCTTCAAGCCCTCGGCGCCACTGAGATCACCAAACATGAAATCGTCAAGACGGTGCTGAGATCACTTGACAGTTCGTTTGACATCCTAGCCCTGATGATTCAAGAATGTCCAGACTTCAAGACACTCGATCCGTCTGACATACTTGAGAGGCTCAACACACATGAGTTTCAGCTTTCTGAGAAAAGAGATATCTACGGTCCAAACTATGGGCGAACTCATGCCTTGAAGGCAAAAGCTGTGTCCTCATCTAAAGAAGAATCTGACAGCAGTTCTGATGATCCTGAAGACATTGGAAGGGAACTTGCAATGCTAGTGAAGAAGTTCCATAAATTCACCAAGAAGAAAGGCTTCAGAAAGTCTTCACGATCAAGCTCAAGGAATGATGAAGCTTCTGCTCATGAATACAAGAAGAAAACATGTCACAAGTGCAAGAAAACTGGACACTTCATCTCTGAGTGTCCACAGTGGGACAATGAGAACAGAAAGAAGAAGAAGAAGAAGAGCAAGGAATATGACTCTGACGATAAGAAGACAAAGAAATACTCAAAGTCTTCATCCAAGTCTTCCTCAAAGTCTTCATCACACAAGAAGAGTTCATCTGGCAAGGCTCGTGCGTTTGTTGGCAAGGAAATGGATTCAGAGGAGGAGTCCGCTTTTGAGGAGGCAGAGGTGGAGTCTGAGGAGGAGTCTGATTCAGGCATTGCGAGTCTGGTTACAGCCTATGTCGCCAAGTCCATCTTCAACACTGAAGGCAATGACTTCATCACCAACACCGATGCAAATGACAAGGACGACTCTACTCCTACCTACAGCTTCATGGCACGTGGTGCCAAGGTAAACACACGCACTACTCACTATCAAACATCCAGTGACGATGACTCTGATTGTGATTCAAAACCCAGCTACAAAACACTTGTTAAAATTGCAACTGAACAACAAAAGGCCATGGAACATATTCAAAAACTGTTAGACAGAAGCGATGATCTGTTGGGCGCTGAAATGACTCGTTCTGAATCCTTAATTGAAGACATAAAAAATCTTCATGTTAAGTATCAGGAACTCGAAGATCGTCTTGAGACTCTCTCAACTACTCACGAAAAGCTTTCCTATGATTATCTTCAAAAGAAGCAAGATCTTGATAAGTTGAGAGCGGATCGTGAAGATCTTCAAAAGGAAAACGAGTCACTTCGAGCTGAACAGATCAGTTCTGCTCAGGAAGGATTTGAACCACCATGCCTTAAATGCATTGAGCGTGATAATGCTACTTCTGTTGCTGAATGTTCCACTGCTACTGCTGTTGCAATATCTTCAACTGTTGAAGCGGTAACTAACCCCTCTGTTGAGGATACCACTGCTATTGCTGATGAGAATGCTAGGTTGAAGACATTGCTTGAAACAGGGATGTACAAAAGTCTCAAAGGACATCAGACATTATGTGATGTCCTCAAGAAGCAGATTCTGAATCAAAACCCTAGGAAAGAGGGTGTTGGGTTCGTGAGGAAAATCAATGCAGATGGATCTTACTGGAAACCTAAGCAGTGCCCCAAAACCACATGGGTTGCTGCAAAGGAATCCTCAGCAGATCCATCCAATCTATCTGGCTTCACTTGTGCTGATCCTATTATCATTGATGAATCCTTTGATGCAAACTATAAACTGTTTAAAAATCAGAATGGTGAAGTATTTGCCAGGTACATTGGTACTAACTGCAGGAATGGACCGCCTATGAAGAAGATCTGGGTTCCAAAAACGTGTCTGGAGAATCTTCCTGTGAATGTCCTCATGACACCTCACATGAAGAAGACAAACCTCAGACCAAAGGCTTCATATGGTCCAAAGGCTTCATACAGGCAGAGGACTCACCTGAGTCGCACTAACGCAAATGTTTTGCAGGGAAACCATGCTCAGGCATATGAGAGCGGTTCTTCAAACCGTCATGCTCATATGACCAAGAACTATTCTGCCTATTCTTATGAGTACTATTGCCCACCTGCTAGACTATTTGCCAGGGCTCCAAAGCCAAAATTCTCAGATGCTGCACTTAGACTTATTGCTTCTAAGCCACCCTTGAAGATGTGGGTGGTTAAGAAAGCTTAACTCTCTTTTGCAGGGAAAGGTCTCCAGCAGAAATCCAAAATCTTCTGACGCTATTGCTGGGGACCTTAAAAATCTTGTGGGGCGCAAGATCAAATGCCCGAATGGCATCACTATGTATTTCATACCTGAATCGCATGCTACTCTCCCTACTTGCCCTAACCTGGATTTAAGTTTTCATAACCCACTGGTTCGTCAAATGTTTTTGCTTCACAATACTCTTGGTGAAGCCTATCCCCCTAACTGCACTGTAGGGTATGACACCAGCGACTTCAGAGTCTTCAGAATGGATTATTGACAGTGGGTGTACAAATCACATGACTGGCAAAAGAAGTCTCTTTATGGACTCAACCTTACGTCCATCTGACAAGAGCCACATCACATTTGCTGGCACTGGTAAAAGTAAGGTATTGGGTCTAGGTAGAGTTGCAATCTCAAAGGATCAACACATGGATAAAGTCATGTTTGTTGAATCCCTTGGCTTCAACTTAATGTCTGTCTCAATGCTTTGTGATTTGAACATGATTGTAATCTTTGGAAAATTTCGTTGCCTGGTACTAATGGAATCTGACAAGTCTCTAGTGTTTGAAGGGTATCGGAAAGATGATTTGTACGTGGTAGATTTCTCAGCAGGGCCACAGCTTGCAGTATGTCTTCTCGCAAAGGCTTCAGAATGCTGGCTTTGGCATCGGAGGCTCGGGCATGCTGGCATGAGGAACCTCCACACCCTTGCGAAGAAGAAGCATGTCATAGGCATCGAGGGTGTCAAGTTCAAGAAAGATCACTTATGCGGTGCCTGTGAAGCAAGGAAGATGACAAGGGCAAAACATCCTTCGAAGACAATCATGACCACTACTCAACCCTTCGAACTGCTTCACATGGATCTCTTTGGTCCCACTCACTACTCGACTTTTTCCACTACTGCTTGCCTCTATGGCTTCGTCATTGTTGATGATTACTCTAGATATACTTGGGTGCACATCATCCTTTACAAGACTGAAGTGCAGGATGTCTTCAGACGCTTCGCAAATCGGGCTATGAACAACTATGGCGCCAAGATAAAGCACATCAGAAGTGACAATGGCACTGAATTCAAAAACACTGGCCTTGACACATATCTTGATACATTGGGCATCACTCATGAATTCTCAGCTCCGTACACGCCACAATAGAATGGCATCGTCGAACGCAAGAACAGAACACTCATTGAGATGGCCAGAACAATGCTAGATGAGTACAAGACTCCAAGAAAATTCTGGACTGAAGCCATTGACACTACATGCCATACTATCAACCGTGTATATCTTCACAAGCTTCTGAACAAGACATCTTATGAACTTCTAACTGGCAAGAAGCCAAATGTCAGTTACTTAAGAGTATTTGGATCAAGATGCTGGATCAAGGACCCTCACCACACCTCAAAATTTGCTCCAAAAGCACATGAGGGCTTTATGCTTGGATATGGAAAGGATTCGCACTCCTACAGAGTCTTCAATCTCTTTCACTACAAAGTGGTTGAAACAGTGGATGTGCGGTTCGATGAGACCAATGGGTCACAAAGAGAGCAACTGCCAAGTGTGCTAGATGAAGTTCCAGCCAGTGAATCAATCAAGCTAATGGGAACTGGAGAAATTATACCTTCTGAAGCTCATCCTGAAGAAGAACTTATCATCTCAGCACCTGATCCACACGAAGACAATGCTCAGCCTGAAGACATTCCTCCCCATGACAACGTAAATCAGCAAGAGCAAAGTCTTCGATCCCTACATCCTCGTGTTGCCAATGAAGTGCAGATTGACAGAATAATTGATAGCATCAATGTACCTGGTCCACTGACTCATTCAAGGGCAACTCAACTGGCAAACTTCTGCGGAACCTTCGCATTCGTTTCAATCACAGAACCCAAGAAAATTGATGAAGCTTTTATGGAACCTGAATGGATTCAAGCCATGCAAGAAGAGCTTCAACAGTTTGAGCTGAACAATGTATGGGAGTTGGTTAAGCGTCCTGATCCACGGAAGCATAACATAATAGGCACCAAATGGATATACTGCAACAAGCAAGATGAGCATGGTCAAATCGTCAGAAACAAGGCTCGTCTCGTTGCTCAAGGATACACTCAAGTGGAAGGCATTGACTTCGATGAAACATTTGCTCCTGTGGCCAGACTTGAAGCCATCCGTATACTGCTGGCCTATGCAAATCATCACAACATAATTCTGTATCAAATGGATGTGAAGAGTGCCTTTCTCAATGGCAAAATTGAAGAAGAAGTGTATGTTGCACAACCACCTGGGTTTGAAGATCCAAAACATCCTGACATGGTTTACAAGCTCAATAAGGCACTATATGGCCTCAAACAAGCCCCTCGGGCCTGGTATGATACACTCAAACTGTTCACGAAGACATATGATGGTGAACTGTTTGTGTGCCAAATATATGTGGATGACATTATCTTCGGCTGCACCAATCAGAAGTACAGTGAGGAGTTCGGATATATGATGCAAGAGCAATATCAGATGTCTATGATGGGGGAGCTGAAATTCTTCCTCGGTCTTCAGATACGGCAACAACGCAATGGCATCTTCATATCTCAAGAGAAATATCTCAAAGATTGCCCGAAGAAGTTCGGTATGCAAGACTGCAAAGGCTTCACAACACCAATGCCAGCCAAACATCATCTGGGTCCTAACGACAATGGTAAAGAGTTCGATCAAAAGGTATACCGCTCCATGATTGGTTCTTTGCTTTATTTATGTGCATCTAGGCCAGATATTATGCTTAGTGTTTGCATGTGTGCTCGATTACAAGCGGCACCAAAGGAGTCGCATCACTTAGCTGTGAAGCGAATTCTTTGATATTTGGCTCACACCCCAACTCTAGGGTTATGGTATCCAAAGGGCTCAGAATTTGATCTGGTTGGATTTTCGGATGCTGATTACGCTGGTGACAAGGTTGATCGGAAGTCCACATCAGGCACATGTCACTTTCTGGGCCGATCACTTGTATGTTGGTCTTCAAAGAAGCAGAACTGTGTATCTCTCTCCACTGCTGAATCTGAATACATTGCTGCTGGATCCTGCTGCGCTCAGCTTTTATGGATGAAGCAAACCCTCAAGGATTATGGCGTTCATCTGAAGCAAGTGCCACTTTACTGCGACAACGAAAGCGCCATCAAGATCGCCAACAACCCAGTTCAGCACTCGAAGACAAAGCACATTGAAATTCGTCATCATTTTCTCAGAGATCATGTTGCAAAGGAAGACATTGATATCATACACGTCAACACTGAAGAGCAATTGGCAGATATCTTCACCAAGCCCTTGGATGAGAAGAGATTTTGCAAGTTACGGTGTGAGCTAAATATCTTGGAATCCTCAAATGTCCTGTGATCAGGCACACATCCTAACACTTATGCATGTTGATGACTTAGATGTGCAACGCACGAAGTAACGTATATCTTCAATCAATGAAGACATACATTCTAAGTGTGAATACATTAACATGGAATTTGACTTCGGAGCGCCACGACAATTGTGCGCCGTGTCTGAGTCTAATACTTCCTATACGGTGGGTAACGCCACCACAAAATTTTCTGCTTGAAGTGTTTCACTCATGGCGTTACATTTGCTATGTCTTCACATTTAGTTTGGCTTCAATCTCAACATGTCTTCATGATTATCTTCACTGTGTTGATTATATATATGTACTGGTGTTCTGTCCTCTACAGCATTCACTTATAGCTATGTATTCTTGTTTGAATCTTTTGAACTAAGTGAATGTGATCGGACCCTAACCTCTCCATGCTTCCTACCTCAAACTCTATCTCTCCAAGTCGTATGCATTCTATTGAAACTGTCAAATGTCTTCACTGCATCCTTGTCAGCAGAAGACATAGAGACAAACTTTAAAACCGTTTTCAATGTTATTACATCAACAAGAAATCCGGAGAAGTAGGAACGACCCCCGACAAACAAGGCGTGCGTGGGGTGTGGAACTGCCCCCCCCCCCCCCCCAATACCGCATGCTGGCCACGTACTGATCAGATGCGAATCGCCAGGGGCACCTGAGTAATAGCGCAGTGCCGCCCCTATCCCTATAAATACACGATTCACTGCGGTCATTATCCCTTCTTCCACCCTCGCACGAACCCTAGCGCCACCGCTAACTCTCAACGACGTCGGCGACGAAGTGCTTCACTGCCGCAACCTCTCCGACGCCGTTCTCACGCCGACTGCGGACATCCGTCTCTCCGCCGTCGTCATAGGTGTCTTCCGTCGCCAAGTTAGGGCACGGAGGATCGAACTGCACGGCCTCAACTCTCTCTTCGTCTAGCAGTTCCAAGTCTGGTAAATAAAACGTCTTTTTACAGCCTCTTTTGATCCTATAGCTCCATCACTTTCTACCATAAGAAGTTTCTATTCACACAAGTTTCATCTCTCTCATCTGCATCTCATAACTTGCCTAGTATATTCACTTGTTCTTCATGAAGTAGTTAGATTCCTCACTTGTACTGATCTATGGGTTCATACAAATCTGGAACCAACTTCTTTTCTATAAAGTGAATGTCTTCGCATGATGAGGTCAATATCTTCTAAACTGATTTGTCTTCAAAATCTTCTGAGAATGCATATGACCTCTTCCCCTTCCCTCGCACCTTAATGCTTTCACAGGTACATGTCCGTGGGAGAATCTTTTGGTTCTCATAGTCTGCATTCATTTGCAGAGTTCTTACAGCGTCACATCAATTCTCCCGAAGCAAGTTCCTGTTGGTCAAGCAAAAGGAAGCCTTTGAAGACTTTGAATCTCTTGAAGCCTTCCAAGTTAAGCTTCATGGCAGCAGAAAAACCAGCAAGGAAGGGAGGTAGACAGAGACGTGGTGAAACGTCTAAAGATCTGCCTGAGGACTTGGCAGAAATGTACCAAACTGATCCTGAAGAGAGCTATGGTCAGCGCAAGACACGAATCCAATGGATTCGAAGATATTGGGCAAAGCAGTGGTTCCAATACCGCTTCGTCACTAAGGAGTATGCAGAAAAGTGCGCCATCAAGAGACCATGGGGAGACGTACTGTACAAAAACCTCGTACCCCGGTCCAGAGACGAAGCCATTGCTCAAGGCTTCTTTCCATGCATGGTCAGAGGACCACAGCCAGCTGACGCACATCCGTCATCACTTCTCTGGTGTCGCGATGACACACTGTTCAAGCACAACTTCCAATTTGCTCAGAACTCTGCGAAGCAAAACAAGAAGGAGTGGGGGTTGGACTTCAACCCTGGTCCCTCTAAACCAAGGGCAGATGGCACACGCGACGCAAATCCCAATATCATCGGGTCGTATGCCAATCTCGAAGGCCTCATCACTCGCATTCTAGTCCAAGGGGCTGCTGTGAACGACCCTCCAACAGACACTGAGTCTAATGACACTCTTGCTGCACCAGAGCCGAAGCAGACGAAGAAGAAGCCAAAAGCTTCAAAGCCAGCCGCTTCTCCCAAGATCTCCAGAGCGAAGCCATTGGCCACTGCACCTCCTAAAGCAAGTGTGCAGTCTGAAGACTTATCACGAGTCTCCAAGCCCCAAGAAGCCAAGAAGCCTCAGCCACACACTGGCAAAGAGCTCACTATCGCTGCCATTCTGCGCTGCGAGGCCATTGATCTGTCAAGTGATGAAGATCTTGCCGATGACGCTCTTGAGCAGCTCATCAAGAGCAAGGAGGAGGCTGAAATCTTCAACAATCTGCCTCTGTTTGATGCAGCAATCATCCACAACTTCATTGATGAGTGGTTTGATACACCCAACATCAGCTTCGATGATCTGCAGCTGCCCATTGGCCTCAGCGTAGCCTTCCAAGGCGCTATTGCTTCAGAACTCGCAATTGCCCAGCGCATAGTTGAACTGAAGCAGAAGATAGATTTTGAAAAGGCTCTGTTCAAGCAGAACATGGCCAAGCTCAGCGTCCAGGAAGTCAAGGACTTCAAGGTCATGCTGCATGAGTTGAAGGAAAACTTTATGAAGAAACGTGCAGAAGCTCAGGGTTCGCGTGAGCGAATGAAGAATTTGGCTGACCTCTGTGTGCAGGCCTACAATGAGGCCGAGAAGCGCAAGGCACTTGGGCGTCCCGGCATCGACCCCAGGATGGCCGCGAAGAAGAAGAAGAAGAAGCCCACTGTGGCTGAACAAGAGGCACCAAGGCAAGAAGCTGTTCCGATTGTCTTCCCCACTGCCACGACTGGCTCGAAGCCAAAGCACCACTCAACCGCTTCAGAGCTTAAGAAGACAAGGACAGCCGAAGCTGAAGCAAGGAAGAGGAAACACCCTGAAGCCTCTCCTTCTGACCCCACCATCAAGAAGTGCAAGACCAAGAAATCTCGGGCTGCTCCCACAGAGCCCCTGATAGTCGAACCCCTCTCCGTCCGCTATCCTGACGAAGATCGTCAGCTGACCGTGCATGAGCCTGCTTTCACAGAGGCTCCGCACGCTGAAGACATTCCAGCAGCCGACCCCAACGCTGCTGAAGACATTGGTCTCCAAGACAATGTGCAAGGTGATGCAGTCCTTCCTCAGCTTGAAACAAGCGAAATGATCAGCATTGGTCGTCCCTTGACGCCAATCACCCAAGATGCATCGTGGGCAGATCGCCCGCAGGAGGAAGAGGATGAGCCCCAGCCCACTGCAACTCCACCGGCGTCGCCTGCATTTCGTAGGCTTCGCAAAGGGCCAAGGGCTCAGGCTGCTGACGACATTCCGGCTGCATCAGCCGAAGAACATGAAGAAGAGCATGAAGAACCTCAAGCTCCATCTCCCCCGCACCAACAAGAAGAAGTTCTCAAGGAGAACGTACCTGAATCCGTCCCTCTCACTACACGTGATGAGGCTGAAAACATTGCGGCTGCCACAACCAACACTGAAGCATTTGTGGAGCCCGACCAACCAACAGCTTCAAGAGACGCTGAAGCTACTGCGTCTGAACCTTCTGTGCCTGCGTCTGCTGCCGGTCCATAGTACAACTATCATGTTGCGCACAGGCCCCAGGTCCATAAGCCAATCCCACGACTGCCAAGGTTCCCAGGTCCTGCATCAGCTCCTGGCTCCTTTAATGTCAATAGCTTCAGGGCAGACAACACTTTCTTCAATAGCTCCAAGAACCCTTATTCACGGGAACGGATTGTATCAGATAGGTTCTGGAGCTACCCACAGCGCAGCTACTACTCCTGCGTCCTATACAACCAAGGCCGTATCTTTCCACACCAGCGCCTTGAGGTTGAAGCTATTGCTGGTCTGCCTGGTCTGGAAGAAGCACTGGACTGCTTCAAGCAAGTTGGCCTGCTGCCGTTTATCACAGATGAATAGCACTGGAATGAAGAGCTTCTGCTCCAGTTCTATGCCACACTGCACATCAAAGGCTACAACAGAGATCCGAAGACTTGGGTCCTGGAGTGGATGACCGGCAATGTCCATCATGAAGCCAATGCATTCGATATCATTGAGCTTGCCGGCCTACCCACTCCTGGCGAACTCTTCGAAGAAGGCTGCCAACTCCATGCTAAAGCAATTGAGAGCATATTTCAGCGACCTGGGCCAAATATGAGTCAGATGCTCTCAATGATGAAGCCATTGCTTCCTAATGCACCTTACCCAACTGAGTTCTTCGTTGAAGACTTAGAGTACCTGCCCAGAACTATATATCACATCGTCAGGCGGACTCTATGGCCCATTAAGGGGCACTCTCGATATGCCAAGGTTGAAGGTGCCATGAAGACTCTCATCTTCTGTATCCTGCATGGCAAATGCTTCAACGCCCAGGATCTCTTTATACGCCAACTTGCAGCGTCTGGCTCAGATCTCTTTGGTCTGAAGATTTATGCTCCATGGGTTATGAGGCTAATCAAGCTCCACTCTGCTATCTCCTATCAGCCCTCTGCCCGCAACCACAGAATCTTCTTGCCTGATGTGGACACCTCTGCTGAAGCAATATATCCTGAGCCTGCCAAGCAGCCATTAAGTCTTTAGAATGCAGAACACCAGAGCTTCACTCAGCATGATGAAGGTGTTGAAGCCATTTCCAGAGTATATCCAATGGCTGGCACCACACGTGCCCCTGCATCAATTGAAGCCACTGACAGCACAGCTGCACAGAGACCCAAGAAACGCACTCAAACACTCAGTGACCGTGAACTTCTTGTGGCTCTTCACCAAAAGCAAGATAGGCATCACGACTGGCTCAAAAGGCAGATGCACAGTATCATGCAAGACGTCAATCGCATCAGAAATCTGGCCACCAAGAATGCTTTTGTCGCACATGAAACCTGTCGCCGCACTTGGAAGGGCCTCACCATGATGTGCACTGAAGCTGAACTTCCGAAGGATGGCTTCAGAGAGAGATTCAAGTTTGACTCCACACCCCCAAGAAGAGTTGTGCTGCGCGGAACTCCGTCGCTTGAAGATTCAGAGTTCTCTTCCTCTGCTGCCATCGTGACTGGCAGAATCATTGAGGAAGAAGACGACGCTACATCACCACCGCCTTCTTCAGCACGCGTCGACCCTGCACCAAGCTCGTCAGCACCACCAAACGCCTCCACCGACCCTGCTGCGCCTGGGAACGCGTAGAAAACTCTATGTCTTCAACCCTTTTTGGTCATCACTGACAAAAGGGGGAGAAGCATATGATGTTCATAGTCTTCAAGCGGGTCAATAATAAGGGCGGGTGCTTTATTATATTTTGCATTTTGCTTCGTGCTTACAACTCTCGTTTTGCTACATTTGGTTCTTTGAGTTGCAACACTTAAACTTGATGGTCGTCTGCTACTATGTTTGCCACTGTGTTTTACGAAGATAAATTCCGCATGTACGACGATAATTTCCACACTTATATCATTTCGCAGACGTCCATTTTTCATTATGCATGTCATTATCTTCATATATCTTTACATGCATGGTGGATTGTCATCATAAGTTGAAGTGGATTCCCACAAACACAACCTGCTATGTGCATTTGCGTTCCAGAAACAAATCACTTATATGCACATCTTCAGGGGGAGCCCTTGCAGCTTATGAAGACAATTCCTTTACAATTTCACAAATTATATTCCCCGTTGAAAACTTCAACTAGTTTGTCATCAATCACCAAAAAGGGGGAGATTGTAAGTGCATCTAGTGCCACCCCTAGTTGGTTTTGGAGTATTGACGACAAACCTAGTTGAGGGACTAATGTGTTTGTGAGAATTGTAGGATAACACAGGTAGAAATCCCTCATTGATTCGGTTTAGCTACCAGAGATGACCCCTAAAAATGTACGAAGACATTGAAGACAATGGTGGTTTATGAAGACATTCATATTGAAGACAACGACATGTGAAGACTCCCATGAAGCCTATGGAACTCGAAGACTTAGATCCTTCATAGTTTTACTTCATTCATGTTGTGTCATCGGAACCACCGTACTGTTAAGTGGGGTCCAAGAGAACCAGTCAGGATGACTGAAGTGATGCCCAATTCAAATCCTATGTCTTCGAGTGAAGACAATGAGAGAAAATCTTGTCCAGAGTCAGACAAGTCAGCTTTACTTGTAGCCCAAGTAAAGTTGTCGTGTGAGTTCGAAATTCGACCGTTGGTACACGTGTCAGTTCCTTAGTGACCCAGGGTCATTTCAGACAAATCAGGTCGGGTTGCCAAGTGGCTATAAATAGTCCACCCCCACAACCATAAACGGTTGGCTGCTCAGATTTCAGTGCACGGCTTTTGTCGTTTGAGAGCAACCCACCTCGAAGCCTTTGAGAGAAAATCCCTAGCGAGGAGAAAAGCCCTAACCACCCAGAGCCAGAGTAATTGGGCATCACTTAAGTCTTCTTGTCTGAGTGATCTGAAGACTTATTACACTTGAGGACTGTGCATCCTCCAGACGGTTAGGCGTCGCGTTCTGAGCATCCAAGAGAAATTGTGGATTGCCGGTGAACGAAGTCTGTGAAGGTTTGGGAGTCTACCTTGAAGACTTACCAAAGTGATTGGGCGAGGTCTGTGTGACCTTAGCTCAAGGAGAAAACGGTGAGGACTGGGTGTCCTGAGCTGCGTGTTCAGGACTGGGTGTCCGGGACTATGTGTCCTTTGGTTTAAATACCTAGCCGCTCCAACCAGACGTACAGTTGTCACAGCAACTGGAACTGGTCCAACATATCATTGTCTTCAGCATGTCACTGGTTTCATCTTCACCTCCCTTTACTTACCAGTACACATTGTGAAGCCATTGCATGCTTGCTTTATCTTCTGTCTTCACAACTTGACTGTATGATCTGTTTGGCTTCATAACTTCTTCCTACCTGATCCGCATTACACTAAAGCTATTTGTCACTGTGCTTTCACTATATTGTATACTTGACCATGGCTTGCCTTGTGTAATCTAACTTCTGCTGCATAGTGATAGGCTTGTCTACTCTGTTTGTCTTCATAACTTCCACGTTTTGAAGACTTTCTTAAAAATCGCCTATTCACCCCCCCCCCCCGCTCTAGTCGATATAACGCACTTTCAACTGGGGTGCGCGCGGAGATCACGCCTTCTACCTCCCCGTCTCACAAAGATCTAAACTACTAAAAGAACTGCACGAGAGACACAAGGTTTATACTGGTTTGGGCCACCGTTGTGGTGTAATACCCTACTCCAGTGTGTGGTGGGTGGATTGCCTCTTGGGGCTGATGATGATGAACAATACAAGGAAGAACAGTCTCGCGAGGGTCTGTTCTTGGCTGGGCGATGAACTGCTAGGAGGAGTTCAGTCACCCTTCTCTCTCTCTCACTCACTCACTCTCTCTGCTTTTCTCTCACTTGTCGATCATCTAGTTGAGATCGAACCGAACCCCCTGCTACGTGGGTGGCCGGTCCTATTTATAGGCAAAGGCCCTGGGCCTCTTCCCAAATATTGAGCGGGAAGGGCGCCAACAATTGGCCAATTTGAAGGGGAACATCTAGTACACTTATCCTGACTAAAGTTGGTCTTCGCCTGCGAAAGGCTCTGCGGTGACGCCGTGCTGGGCTCCATGGTGACCTCCGTCTTGTAGTCCGCCTGGTCTTGGTCTCGTTGCACCGAAATGGCAACCTTTGCCTGATGCCTCGGTACTCCGCGGCTGCGCTTGCCCCCTTTGCACCAAAGAGGAAAGAAGGACGTTGCGCGCGCTGGCGCCCGCCTGGCGCCCTGAGTCATCATGGCTGGCATCATGGGCACCTCGCGAGGTACCCCGCCTTGATTTCTCCGCCTCCTCGCGAGCCATCCTGAGGAGGCTACGCCTGAGGATGCACCGTGTCGTCCGCCCCACGAGGCTTGGCCCCTCACGAGGGTCTTGAGTCTTGTGTTGATGAAGATGGGCCATGCTGGGCCTCCTTTGAGCCACGCTACAGGCCGCGGGCAGGCAAGTCTGAGGACCCCCGTTCCCAGAACGCCGACAATAATTTCAAGAAAGTGTTCCCCCTAACTGTGCGCCGTTGCGATAGTTCGTTGTTTCGAAGCACCACGTGATGATCGGGTGTGATAGATTCCAACGTTCACATACAACGGGTGTAAGACAGATTTACACATGCAAATACTTAGGTTGACTTGACGAGCCTAGCATGTACAGACATGGCCTCGGAACACAGAAGACCGAAAGGTCGAGCATGAGTCGTATAGAAGATACGATCAACATGAATATGTTCACCGATGTTGACTAGTCCGTCTCATGTGATGATCGGACACGGCCTAGTTACCTCGGATCATGTTATACTTAGATGACTGGAGGGATGTCTATCTGAGTGGGAGTTCATTAAATAATTTGATTAGATGAACTTAATTATCATGAAGTTAGTCTAAAATCTTTACAATATGTCTTGTAGATCAAATGGCCAACGTTGTCCTCAACTTCAACGCGTTCCTAGAGAAAACCAAGCTGAAAGACGATGGCAGCAACTATACGGACTAGGTCCGGAACCTGAGGATCATCCTCATAGCTGCCAAGAAAGATTATGTCCTACGAGCACCGCTAGGTGAAGCACCTACTTTCCCTGCAGAACAAGACATTATGAACGCTTGGCAGACACTGAAGGAAATATGCCCTAGAGGCAATAATAAAGTTATTATTTATTTCCTTATATCATGATAAATGTTTATTATTCATGCTAGAATTGTATTAACCGGAAACATAATACATGTGTGAATACATAGACAAACTGAGTGTCACTAGTATGCCTCTACTTGACTAGCTCGTTAATCAAAGATGGTTATGTTTCCTAACCATGGACAAAGAGTTGTTATTTGATTAACGGGATCACATCATTAGGTGAATGATCTGATTGACATGACCCATTCCATTAGCTTAGCACCCGATCGTTTAGTACGTTGCTATTGCTTTCTTCATGACTTATACATGTTCCTATGACTATGAGATTATGCAACTCCCGTTTGCCGGAGGAAAACTTTGTGTGCTACCAAACGTCACAACGTAACTGGGTGATTATAAAGGTGCTCTACAGGTGTCTCCAAAGGTACATGTTGGGTTAGCGTATTTCGAGATTAGGATTTGTCACTCCGATTGTCGGAGAGGTATCTCTGGGCCCTCTCGGTAATGCACATCACATAAGCCTTGCAAGCATTGCAACTAATGATTTAGTTGTGAGATGATGTATTACGAAACGAGTAAAGAGACTTGCCAGCAACGAGATTGAACTAGGTATTGAGATACCGACGATCGAATCTCGGGCAACTAACATACCGATGACAAAGGGAACAACGTATGTTGTTATGCGATCTGACCGATAAAGATCTTCATAGAATATGTAGGAACCAATATGAGCATCCAGGTTCCGCTATTGGTTATTGACCGGAGACGTGTCTCGGTCATGTCTACATTGTTCTCGAACCGCAGGGTCCGCACGCTTAACGTTACAATGACAGTTTCATTATGAGTTTATGAATTTTGATGTACCGAAGGTTGTTCGGAGTCCCGGATGTGATCATGGACATGATGAGGAGTCTCGAAATGGTCGAGACATAAAGATCAATATATTGGAAGCCTATATTTGGATATCGGAATCGTTCCGGGTGAAATCGGGATTTTACCGGAGTACCGGGGGGTTACCGGAACCCCCCCCCCCCCCGGGGGTTATTGGGCCTACATGGGCCCTAAGGGAGAAGAGGAAAGGAAGCGAGAGGTGGCCGCGCGCCCCTCCCCTCCCTAGTCCGAATAGGACAAGGAGAGCCCCCCCCCCCTTTCCTTTCCCTCTTCCTCCTCTTTCCCACTTCTCCTTCTCCAAGTAGGAAAGAAGGGAGTCCTACTCCCGGTAGGAGTAGGACTCCCCCTTGGCGCGCCCTCCTTGGCCGGCCGCCCCCTTCCCTTGGCTCCTTTATATACGGGGCAGGGGGCACCCTAGAACACATAAGTTGATCTTCGTGATCGTTCCTTAGTCGTGTGCGGTGCCCCCCTCCACCATATTCCACCTCGGTCATATTGTAGCGGTTCTTAGGCGAAGCCCTGCGACGGTTGAACATCGAGATCGTCACCACGCCGTCGTGCTGACGGAACTCCTCCCCAAAGCTTTGCTGGATCGGAGCCCGGGGAACGTCATCGAGCTGAACGTGTGCCAAGAACTCAGAGGTGCCGGAGTAACGGTGCTTGGATCGGTTGGACCAGGAAGACGTACGACTACTTCCTCTACGTTGCATCAACGCTTCCGCTTCGGTCTATGAGGGTACGTAGACAACACTCTCCCCTCTCGTTGCTATGCATCACCATGATCTTGTGTGTGCGTAGGAAATTTTTTGAAATTACTACGTTCCCCAACAGTGGCATCCGAGCCTAGGTTTTATGGTTTGATGTTATATGCACAAGTAGAACACAAGTGAGTTGTGGGCGATATAAGTCATACTGCCTACCAGCATGTCATACTTTGGTTCGGCGGTATTGTTGGATGAAGCGGCCCGGACCGACATTACGCGTACGCTTACGCGAGACTAGTTCTACCGCCGTGCTTTGCACACAGGTGGCTGGCGGGTGTCAGTTTCTCCAACTTTAGTTGAACCGAGTGTGGCTACGCCTGGTCCTTGCGAAGATTAAAACAGCACCAACTTGACAAACTATCGTTGTGGTTTTGATGCGTAGGTAAGATTAGTTCTTGCTTAAGCCCGTAGCAGCCACGTAAAACTTGCAACAAACAAAGTAGAGGACGTCTAACTTGTTTTTGCAGGGCATGTTGTGATGTGATATGGTCAAGGCATGATGCTAAATTTTATTGTATGAGATGATCATGTTTTGTAACCAAGTTATCGGCAACTGGCAGGAGCCATATGGTTGTCGCTTTATTGTATGCAATGCAATCGCCCTGTAATGCTTTACTTTATCACTAAGCGGTAGCAACAGTCGTAGAAGCATCAGATTGGCGAGACGACAACGATGCTACGATGGAGATCAAGGTGTCACGCCGGTGACAATGGCGATCATAACGGTGCTTCGGAGATGGAGATCACAAGCACAAGATGATGATGGCCATATCATATCACTTATATTGATTGCATGTGATGTTTATCTTTTATGCATCTTATCTTGCTTTGATTGACGGTAGCATTGTAAGATGAGCTCTCACTAAATTTCAAGATAAAAAGTGTTCTCCCTGAGTATGCACCGTTGCCAAAGTTCGTCGTGCCCAGACACCACATGATGATCGGGTGTGATAAGCTCTACGTCCATCTACAACGGGTGCAAGCTAGTTTTGCATACGCAGAATACTCGGGTTAAACTTGACGAGCCTAGCATATGCAGATATGGCCTCGGAACACTGAGACCGAAAGGTCGAGCGTGAATCATATAGTAGATATGATCAACATAGCGATGTTCACCATTGAAAACTACTCCATTTCACGTGATGATCGGTTATTGTTTAGTTGATTTGGATCACGTGATCACTTAGATGATTAGAGGGATGTCTATCTAAGTGGGAGTTCTTAAGTAATATGATTAATTGAACTTAAATTTATCATGAACTTAGTCCCTGATAGTATCTTGCTTGTTTATGTTGATTGTAGATAGATGGTCCGTGCTGTTGTTCCGTTGAATTTTAATGCGTTCCTTGAGAAAGCAAAGTTGAAAGATGACGGTAGCAATTACACGGACTGGGTCCATAACTTGAGGATTATCCTCATTGCTGCACAGAAGAGTTACGTCCTGGAAGCACCGCTGGGTGCCAGGCCTGCTGCTGATGCAACTGACGACGTTAAGAACGTCTGGCAGAGCAAAGCTGATGACTACTCGATAGTTCAATGTGCCATGCTTTACGGCTTAGAACCGGGACTTCAACGACATTTTGAACGTCATGGGGCATATGAGATGTTCCAGGAGTTGAAGTTAATATTCCAGCAGAATGCCCGGATTGAGAGATATGAAGTCTCCAATAAATTCTATAGCTGCAAGATGGAGGAGAATAGTTCTGTCAGTGAGCATATACTCAAGATGTCTGGGTATTGTAATCACTTGATTCAACTGGGAGTTAATCTTCCGGATGATAGCGTCATTGACAGAATTCTCCAATCACTTCCACCAAGCTACAAGAGCTTCGTGATGAACTATAATATGCAAGGGATGGATAAGACAATTCCCGAGCTCTTCGCAATGCTAAAGGCTGCGGAGGTAGAAATCAAGAAGGAGCATCAAGTGTTGATGGTCAACAAGACCACTAGTTTCAAGAAAAAGGGCAAAGGGAAGAAGAAGGGGAACTTCAAGAAGAACAGCAAGCAAGTTGCTGCTCAGGAGAAGAAACCCAAGTCTAGACCTAAGCCTGAAACTGAGTGCTTCTACTGCAAGCAGACTGGTCACTGGAAGCGGAACTGCCCCAAGTATTTGGCGGATAAGAAGGATGGCAAGCTGAACAAAGGTATATGTGATATACATGTTATTGATGTGTACCTTACTAGAGCTCGCAGTAGCACCTAGGTATTTGATACTAGTTCTGTTGCTAATATTTGCAACTCGAAATAGGGACTACAGATTAAGCGAACACTGGTAAAGGACGAGGTGACGATGCGCGTGGGAAATGCTTCCAAAGTCGATGTGATCGCGGTCGGCACGCTACCTCTACATCTACCTTCGGGATTAATATTAGACCTAAATAATTGTTATTTGGTGCCAGCGTTGAGCATGAACATTATATCTGGATCTTGTTTGAAGCGAGACAGTTATTCATTTAAATCAGAGAATAATGGTTGTTCTATTTATATGAGTAATATCTTTTATGGTCATGCACCCTTGAAGAGTGGTCTATTTTTGATGAATCTCGATAGTAGTGATACACATATTCATAATGTTGAAGCCAAAAGATGCAGAGTTGATAATGATAGTGCAACTTATTTGTGGCACTGCCGTTTAGGTCATATCAGTGTAAAGCGCATGAAGAAACTCCATACTGATGGACTTTTGGAACCACTTGATTATGAATCACTTGGTACTTGCGAACCGTGCCTCATGGGCAAGATGACTAAAACGCTGTTCTCCGGTACTATGGAGAGAGCAACAGATTTGTTGGAAATCATACATACAGATGTATGTGGTCCGATGAATGTTGAGGCTCGTGGCGGATATCGTTATTTTCTCACCTTCACATATGATTTAAGCATATATGGGTATATCTACTTAATGAAGCATAAGTCTGAAACATTTTGAAAAGTTCAAAGAATTTTAGAGTGAAGTTGAAAATCATCGTAACAAGAAAATAAAGTTTCTATGATCTGATCATGGAGGAGAATATTTGAGTTATGAGTTTGGTCTACATTTGAAACAATGCGGAATAGTTTCGCAGCTCACGCCACCCGGAACACCACAATGTAATGGTGTGTCCGAACATCGTAATCGTACTTTACTTTATATGGTGCGATCTATGATGTCTCTTACAGATTTACCGCTATCATTTTGGGGTCATGCTTTAGAGACGGCCGCATTCACGTTAAATAGGACACCATCAAAATCCGTTGAGACGACGCCTTATGAACTATGGTTTGGCAAGAAACCAAAGTTGTCGTTTCTTAAAGTTTGGGGCTGTGATGCTTATGTGAAAAAGCTTCAACCTGATAAGCTCGAACCCAGATCGGAGAAATGTGTCTTCATAGGATACCTAAAGGAGACTGTTGGGTACACCTTCTATCACAGATCCGAAGGCAAGACATTCGTTGCTAAAAATGGATCCTTTCTAGAGAAGGAGTTTCTCTCGAAACAAGTGAGTGGGAGGAAAGTAGAACTTGATGAGGTAACTGTACCTGCTCCCTTATTGGAAGGTAGTACATCACAGAAACCGGTTTCTGTGACACCTAAACCAATTAGTGAGGAAGTTAATGATGATGATCATAGAACTTCAGATCAAGTTGCTAGTGAACCTCGTAGATCAAACAGAGTAAGATCCGCACCAAAGTGGTACGGTAATCCTGTTCTGGAAGTCATGCTACTAGATCATGATGAACCTACGAACTATGAAGAAGCGATGGTGAGCCCAGATTCCGCAAAATGGCTTGAAGCCATGAAATCTGAGATGGGATCCATGTATGAGAACAAAGTGTGGACTTTGGTTGACTTGCCCGATGCTCGGCAAGCAATTGAGAATAAATGGATCTTCAAGAAGAAGACTGACGCTGACGGTAATGTTACTGTCTACAAAGCTCGACTTGTTGCAAAAGGTTTTTGACAAGTTCAAGGGATTGACTACAATGAGACCTTCTCACCCGTAGCGATGCTTAAGTCTGTCCGAATCATGTTAGCAATTGCCGCATTTTATGATTATGAAACTTGGCAAATGGATGTCAAAACTGCATTCCTGAATGAATTTCTGGAAAAAGAGTTGTATATGATGCAACCAGAAGGTTTTGTCGATCCAAAGGGAGCTAACAAAGTGTGCAAGCTCGAACGATCCATTAATGAACTGGTGCAAGCCTCTCGGAGTTGGAATAAACGCTTTGATAGTGTGATCAAAGCATTTGCTTTTATACAGACTTTTGGAGAAGCCTATATTTACAAGAAATTGAGTGGGAGCTCTGTAGCATTTCTGATATTATATGTAGATGACATATTACTAGTTGGAAATGATATAGAATTTCTGGATAGCATAAAGGGATACTTGAATAAGAGTTTTTCAATGAAAGACCTCGGTGAAGCTACTTACATATTAGGCATTAAGATCTATAGAGATAGATCAAGATGCTTAATTGGACTTTCACAAAGCACATACCTTGACAAAGTTTTGAAGAAGTTCAAAATGGATCAAGCAAAGAAAGGGTTCTTGCCTGTGTTACAAGGTGTGAAGTTGAGTCAGACTCAATGCCCGACCACTGCAGAAGATAGAGAGAAAATGAAAGATGTTCCCTATGATTCAGCCATAGGCTCTATCATGTATGCAATGTTGTGTACCAGACCTGATGTGTGCCTTGCTATAAGTCTAGCAGGGAGGTACCAAAGTAATCCAGGAGTGGATCACTGGACAGCGGTCAAGAACATCCTAAAATACCTGAAAAGGACTAAGGATATGTTTCTCGTTTATGGAGGTGACAAAGAGCTCATCATAAATGGTTATGTTGATGCAAGCTTTGACACTGATCCGGACGATTCTAAATCACAAACCGGATACGTGTTTATATTAAACGGTGGAGCTGTCAGTTGGTGCAGTTCTAAACAAAGCGTCGTGGCGGGATCTACGTGTGAAGCGGAATACATAGCTGCTTCAGAAGCAGCAAATGAAGGAGTCTGGATGAAGGAGTTCATATCCGATCTAGGTGTTATACCTAGTGCATCGGGTCCAATGAAAATCTTTTGTGACAATACTGGTGCAATTGCCTTGGCAAAGGAATCTAGATTTCACAAGAGAACCAAGCGCATCAAGAGACGCTTCAATTCCATCCGAGATCTAGTCCAGGTGGGAGACATAGAGATTTGCAAGATACATACGGATCTGAATGTAGCAGACCCGTTGACTAAGCCTCTTCCACGAGCAAAACATGATCAGCACCAAGGCTCCATGGGTGCTAGAATCATTACTGTGTAATCTAGATTATTGACTCTAGTGCAAGTGGGAGACTGAAGGAAATATGCCCTAGAGGCAATAATAAAGTTATTATTTATTTCCTTATATCATGATAAATGTTTATTATTCATGCTAGAATTGTATTAACCGGAAACATAATACATGTGTGAATACATAGACAAACTGAGTGTCACTAGTATGCCTCTACTTGACTAGCTCATTAATCAGAGATGGTTATGTTTCCTAACCATGGACAAAGAGTTGTTATTTGATTAACGGGATCACATCATTAGGTGAACGATCTGATTGACATGACCCATTCCATTAGCTTAGCACCCGATCGTTTAGTATGTTGCTATTGCTTTCTTCATGACTTATACATGTACCTATGACTATGAGATTATGCAACTCCCGTTTGCCGGAGGAACACTTTGTGTGCTACCAAACGTCACAATGTAACTGGGTGATTATAAAGGTGCTCTACAGGTGTCTCCATAGGTACATGTTGGGTTAGCATATTTCGAGATTAGGATTTGTCACTCCGATTGTCGGAGAGGTATCTCTAGGCCCTCTCGGTAATGCACATCACATAAGCCTTGCAAGCATTGCAACTAATGAGTTAGTTGTGAGATGATGTATTACGAAACGAGTAAAGAGACTTGCCGGCAACGAGATTGAACTAGGTATTGAGATACCGACGATCGAATCTCGGGCAAGTAACATACCGATGACAAAGGGAACAACGTATGTTGTTATGCGGTCTGACCGATAAAGATCTTCGTAGAATATGTAGGAACCAATATGAGCATCCAGGTTCCGCTATTGGTTATTGACCGGAGATGTGTCTCGGTCATGTCTACATTGTTCTCGAACCGTAGGGTCCGCACGCTTAACGTTACGATGACAGTTTCGTTATGAGTTTATGAATTTTGATGTACCGAAGGTTGTTCGGAGTCCCGGATGTGATCATGGACATGACGAGGAGTCTCGAAATGGTTGAGACATAAAGATCGATATATTGGAAGCCTATATTTGGATATCGGAATCGTTCTGGGTGAAATCGGGATTTTACCGGAGTACCGGGGGGTTACCGGACCCCCCCCCCCCCCGGGGTTATTGGGCCTACATGGGCCCTAAGGGAGAAGAGGAAAGGAAGCAAGAGGTGGCCGCGCGCCCCTCCCCTCCCTAGTCCGAATAGGACAAGGAGAGGGGGTCACCCCCCCCCCTTTCCTTTCCCTCTTCCTCCTCTTTCCCACTTCTCCTTCTCCAACTAGGAAAGAAGGGAGTCCTACTCCCGGTGGGAGTAGGACTCCCCCTTGGCGCGCCCTCCTTGGCCGGCCACCCCCTCCCCTTGGCTCCTTTATATACGGGGGCAGGGGGCACCCTAGAACACACAAGTTGATCTTCGTGATCGTTCCTTAGCCGTGTGCGGTGCCCCCCTCCACCATATTCCACCTCGGTCATATTGTAGCGGTGCTTAGGCGAAGCCCTGCGACGGTTGAACATCAAGATCGTCACCACGCCGTCGTGCTGACGGAACTCCTCCCCGAAGCTTTGCTGGATCGGAGCCCGGGGAACGTTATCGAGCTGAACGTGTGCCAAGAACTCGGAGGTGCCGGAGTAACGGTGCTTGGATCGGTTGGACCGGGAAGACGTACGACTACTTCCTCTATGTTGCGTCAACGCTTCCGCTTCGGTCTACGAGGGTACGTAGACAACACTCTCCCCTCTCGTTGCTATGCATCACCATGATCTTGTGTGTGCGTAGGAAATTTTTTGAAATTACTACGTTCCCCAACAGACACGTGCTGATGATTACTCCCTCGTTCAGTGCGGCATGCTTTACAGCTTAGAACCGGGGCTCCAAAAGCGTTTTGAGCGACACGGAGCATATGAGATGTTCGAAGAGCTGAAAATGGTTTTCCAAGCTCATGCCCGGGTCGAGAGATATGAAGTCTCCGACAAGTTCTTCAGCTGTAAGATGGAGGAAAATAGTTCTGTTAGTGAGCACATACTCAGAATGTCTGGGTTGCATGACCGCTTGACTCAGCTGGGAGTTAATCTCCCGGATGACGCGGTCATTGACAGAATCCTTCAGTCGCTTCCACCGAGCTACAAGAGCTTTGTGATGAACTTCAATATGCAGGGGATGGAAAAGACCATTCCTGAGGTATATTCAATGCTGAAATCAGCAGAGGTAGAAGTCAAAAAGGAACATCAAGTGTTGATGGTGAATAAAACCACTAAGTTCAAGAAAGGCAAGGGTAAGAAGAACTTCAAGAAGGACGGCAAGGGAGTTGCCGCACCCGGTAAGCAAGCTGCCGGGAAGAAGCCAAAGAATGGACCCAAGCCCGAGACTGAGTGTTTTTATTGCAAGGGAAGTGGTCACTAGAAGCGGAACTGCCCCAAATACTTAGCGGACAAGAAGGCCGGCATCACGAAAGGTATATGTGATATACATGTAATTGATGTGTACCTTACCAGTACTCGTAGTAGCTCCTGGGTATTTGATACCGGTGCGGTTGCTCACATTTGTAACCCAAAGCAGGAGCTGCGGAATAAGTGGAGACTGGCGAAGGACGAGGTGACGATGCGCGTCGGGAATGGTTCCAAGGTCGATGTGATCGCCGTCGGCACGCTACCTCTACATTTACCTATGGGGTTAGTTTTAAACCTCAATAATTGTTATTTAGTGCCAGCTTTGAGCATGAACATTGTATCAGGATCTTGTTTAATTCGAGATGGCTACTCATTTAAATTCGAGAATAATGGTTGTTCTATTTATATGAGAGATATGTTTAATGTTCATGCTCCGATGGTGAATGGTTTATTCTTAATGAATCTCGAGCGTAATGCTACAAATATTCATAGTGTGAATACCAAAAGATGTAAGATTGATAATGATAGTCCCACATACTTGTGGCACTGCCGCCTTGGTCACATAGGTGTCAAACGCATGAAGAAGCTCCATGCAGATGGACTTTTAGAGTCTCTTGATTATGAATCATTTGACACGTGCGAACCATGCCTCATGGGTAAAATGACCAAGACTCCGTTCTCAGGAACAATGGAGCGAGCAACCAACTTATTGGAAATCATACATACTGATGTGTGCGGTCCAATGAGTGTTGAGGCTCGCGGTGGCTATCATTATGTTCTCACCCTCACTGATGACTTGAGTAGATATGGGTATGTCTATTTAATGAAACACAAGTCTGAGACCTTTGAAAAGTTCAAGGAATTTCAGAGTGAGGTTGAGAATCAACGTGACAGGAAAATCAAGTTCTTGCGATCAGATCGTGGGGGAGAATACTTGAGTCACGAATTTGGCACACACTTAAGAAAATGTGGAATAGTTTCACAACTCACGCCGCCTGGAACGCCTCAGCGTAATGGTGTGTCCGAACGTCGTAATCCCACTCTATTAGATATGGTGCGATCTATGATGTCTCTTACCGATTTACCGCTATCATTTTGGGGCTATGCTTTAGAGACTGCCACATTCACTTTAAATAGGGCTCCGTCGAAATCCATTGAGACGACAGCGTATGAATTATGGTTTGGGAAGAAACCTAAGCTATCGTTTCTAAAAGTTTGGGGATGCGATGCTTATGTCAAGAAACTTCAACCTAAAAAGCTCAAACCCAAGTCAGAAAAATGCGTCTTCATAGGATACCCTAAGGAAACCATTGGGTATACCTTCTACCTCAGATCCGAAGGCAAGATCTTCGTTGCCAAGAATGGATCCTTTCTAGAGAAGGAGTTTCTCTCGAAAGAAGTAAGTGGGAGGAAAGTAGAGCTTGATGAAGTACTGCCTCTTGAAGCAGAGAGTAGCACAGCTCAGGAAAATGTTCCTGTGGTGCCTGCACCGATTAGAGAGGAAGTTAACGATGATGATCAAGATGCTTCGGATCAAGCTCCTACTGAACTTCGTAGGTCCACAAGGACACGTTCCGCACCAGAGTGGTACGGTAACCCTGTCTTGGAAATCATGTTGTTAGACAACGGTGAACCTTCGAACTATGAAGAAGCGATGGTGGGCCCAGATTCCGACAAATGGCTGGAAGCCATGAAATCTGAGATAGGATCCATGTATGAAAATGAAGTATGGACTTTGACTGACTTGCCCGTTGATCGGCGAGCCATACAAAATAAATGGATCTTCAAGAAGAAGACAGACACGGATGGTAATGTGACCATCTATAAAGCGCGGCTTGTCGCTAAGGGTTATCGACAAGTTCAAGGGGTTGACTACGATGAGACTTTCTCACCCATAGCGAAGCTGAAGTCCGTCCGAATCATGTTAGCAATTGCCACATTCTATGATTATGAGATATGGCAAATGGACGTCAAAACAGCATTCCTTAATGGTTTCCTTAAGGAAGAATTGTATATGATGCAGCCGGAAGGTTTTGTCGATCGTAAGAATGCTTACAAGGTGTGCAAGCTCCAACGCTCGATTTATGGGCTGGTGCAAGCATCTCGGAGTTGGAACATTCGCTTTGATGAGATGATCAAAGCGTTTGGGTTTATGCAGACTTATGGAGAAGCCTGCATTTACAAGAAAGTGAGTGGGAGCTCTGTAGCATTTCTCATATTATATGTAGATGACATACTTTTGATGGGAAATGATATAGAACTTTTGGACAGCATTAAGGCCTACTTGAATAAGACTTTTTCAATGAAGGACCTTGGAGAAGCTGCTTATATATTAGGCATCAAGATCTATAGAGATAGATCAAGACGCCTCATAGGTCTTTCACAAAGCACATACCTTGATAAGATATTGAAGAAGTTCAATATGGATTAGTCTAAGAAGGGGTTCTTGCCTGTGTTGCAAGGTGTGAAATTGAGCTCAGCTCAATGTCCGACCACGTCAGAAGATATAGAAGAGATGAGTGTCATCCCCTATGCCTCAGCCATAGGGTCTATTATGTATGCCATGCTGTGTACCAGACCTGATGTAAACCTTGCCGTAAGTTTGGTAGGAAGGTACCAAAGCAATCCCGGCAAGGAACACTGGACAGCGGTCAAGAATATCCTGAAGTACCTGAAAAGGACTAAGGACATGTTTCTCGTTTATGGAGGTGACGAAGAGCTCGTCGTAAAGGGTTACGTCGACGCTAGCTTCGACACAGATCTGGATGACTCTAAGTCACAAACCGGATACGTGTATATCTTGAATGGTGGGGCAGTAAGCTGGTGCAGTTGCAAGCAAAGCGTTGTGGTGGGATCTACATGTGAAGCGGAGTACATGGCAGCCTCGGAGGCAGCACACGAAGCAGTCTGGGTGAAAGAGTTCATTACCGACCTAGGAGTCATACCCAATGTGTCGGGGCCGATGACTCTCTTCTGTGACAACACTGGAGCTATTGCCCTTGCCAAGGAGCCCAGGTTTCACAGGAAGACCAGGCATATCAAGCATCGCTTTAACTCCATTCGTGAAAGTGTTCAAAATGGAAACATAGAAATTTGTAAAGTACATACGGACCTGAATGTCGCAGATCCGTTGACTAAACCTCTCCCTAGAGCAAAACATGATCAACACCAGAATTCCATGGGTGTTCGATTCATCACAATGTAACTAGATGATTGACTCTAGTGCAAGTGGGAGACTATTGGAAATATGCCCTAGAGGCAATAATAAAATGATTATTATATTTCCTTGTTCATGATAATTGTCTATTATTCATGCTATAATTGTATTATCTGGAAATCGTAATACATGTGTGAATACATAGACCACAATGTGTCCCTACTGAGCCTCTAGTTGACTAGCTCGTTGATCAACAGGTAGCCATGGTTTCCTAGCTATGGACATGGGGATGTCAAGATAACGGGATCACATCATTAGGAGAATGATGTGATGGACAAGACCCAATCCTAAGCTTAGCTCAAAGATCGTGTAGTTCGTTTGTTGTAGCTTTTCTGAATGTCAAGTATCATTTCCTTAAACCATGAGATTGTGCAACTCCCGGATACCGTAGGAGTGCTTTGGGTGTACCAAACATCACAACGTAACTGGGTGACTATAAAGGTACATTACAGGTGTCTCTGAAAGTGTCTGTTGGGTTGGCACGAATCGAGACTGGGATTTGTCACTCCGTATGACGGAGAGGTATCTCTGGGCCCACTCGGTAATGCATCATCATAAGGAGCTCAAAGTGATCAAGTGGTTTATCATGGGATCATGCATTACGGTACGAGTAAAGTGACTTTCCGGTAACGAGACTGAACAAGGTATTGGGATACCGATGATCGAGTCTCGGGCAAGTAACGTACCGATTGACAAAGGGAATTGTATACGGGGTTGCTTGAATCCTCGACTTTGTGGTTCATCCGATGAGATCATCGAGGATCATGTGGGAGCCAACATGGGTATCCAGATCCCGCTGTTGGTTATTGGCCGGAGAGCCGTCTCGATCATGTCTACGTGTCTCCCGAACCCGTAGGGTCTACACACTTAAGGTTTGGTGACGCTAGGGTTGTAGAGATATGAGTATGTAGTAACCCGAAAGTTATTCGGAGTCCCGGATGAGATCCCGGGCGTCATGAGGAGTTCCGGAATGGTCCGGAGGTGAAGAATTATATATAGGAAGTGCAGTTTCGGCCATCGGGAGAGTTTCGGGGGTCACAGGTATTGTACCGGGACCACCGGAAGGGTCCCGGGGGTCCACTGGGTGGGGCCACCCATCCCGGAGGGCCCCATGGGCTGAAGTGGGGAGGGAACCAGCCCCTGGTGGGCTGGTGCGCCCCCCCTTGGGCCCCTCATGCGCCTAGGGTTGGGAACCCTAGGGGAGGGGGCGCCTCCACTTGCCTTGGGGGGTACTCCACCCCCTTGGCCGCCGCCCCCCTAGGAGATCCCATCTCCTAGGGCCGGCGCACCCCCCTAGGGGGCCTATATAAAGGGCGGAGGGAGGGCAGCAACACCTCAAGTCTTGGCGCGTCCCTCTCCCCTGCTACAACTCTCCCTCTCGCAGAAGCTCGGCGAAGCCCTGCTGCGATCACTGTTGCATCCACCACCACGCCATCGTGCTACTGGATCTTCATCAACCTCTCCTTCCCCCTTGCTGGATCAAGAAGGAGGAGACGTCATCCGCTCCGTACGTGTGTTGAATGTGGAGGTGCCGTCCGTTCGGCACTTGGTCATCGGTGATTTGGATCACGGCGAGTACGACTCCATCATCCCCGTTCTCTTGAACGCTTCCGCTCGCGATCTACAAGGGTATGTAGATGCACTCTCCTCTCGTTGCTAGTTGACTCCATAGATTGATCTTGGTGAAATGTAGGATTTTTTTTGTTTTCTGCAACGTTCCCCAACACCAACGCGATAAGGGGTTGTCAATCCCTACACGGTCACTTACGAGAGTGAGATCTGATAGATATGATAAGATAATATTTTTGGTATTTTTTATGATAAAGATGCAAAGTAAAATAAAAGGCAACAAAAATAACTAAGTGTTGGAAGATTAATATGATGGAAAATAGACCCGGGGGTCATAGGTTTCACTAGTGGCTTCTCTCAAGAGCATAAGTATTCACGATGGGTAAACAAATTACTGTTGAGCAATTGACAGAATTGAGCGTAGTTATGAGAATATCAAGGTATGATCATGTATATAGGCATCACATCCGAGACAAGTAGACCGACTCCTGCCTGCATCTACTACTATTACTCCACACATCGACCGCTATCCAGCATGCATCTAGAGTATTAAGTTCAAGAGAACAAAGTGACACTTTAAGCAAGATGACATGATGTAGAGGGATAAACTCATGCAATATGATATAAACCCCATCTTGTTATCCTCGATGGCAACAATACAATACGTGCCTTGCTGCCCCTGCTGTCATTGGGAAAGGACACCGCAAGATTGAACCCAAAGCTAAGCACTTCTCCCATTGTAAGAACGATCAATCTAGTAGGCCAAACCAAACTGATAATTCGAAGAGACTTGCAAAGATAACCAATCATACATAAAATAATTCAGAGAAGATTCAAATATTGTTCATATATAAACTTGATCATAAACCCACAATTCATCGGTCTCAACAAACACACCGCAAAAGAACATTACATCGAATAGATCTCCACAAGAGAGGGGGAGAACTTTGTATTGAGATACAAAAAGAGAGAATAAGCCATCTAGCTAGTAACTATTGAAGGAAATATGCCCTAGAGGCAATAATAAAGTTATTATTTATTTCCTTATATTATGATAAATGTTTATTATTCATGCTAGAATTGTATTAACCGGAAACATAATACATGTGTGAATACATAGACCAACAGAGTGTCACTAGTATGCCTCTACTTGACTAGCTCGTTAATCAAAGATGGTTATGTTTCCTAACCATGAACAAAGAGTTGTTATTTGATTAACAAGGTCACATCATTAGTAGAATGATCTGATTGACATGACCCATTCCATTAGCTTAGCACCCGATCGTTTAGTATGTTGCTATTGCTTTCTTCATGACTTATACATGTTCCTATAACTATGAGATTATGCAACTCCCGTTTACCGGAGGAACACTTTGGGTACTACCAAACATCACAACGTAACTGGGTGATTATAAAGGAGTATTACAGGTGTCTCCAATGGTAGATGTTGGGTTGGCGTATTTCGAGATTAGGGTTTGTCACTCCGATTGTCGGAGAGGTATCTCTGGGCCCTCTCGGTAATGCACATCACATAAGCCTTGCAAGCACTGCAACTAATATGTTAGTTGTTAGATGATGCATTACGGAACGAGTAAAGAGACTTGCCAGTGACGAGATTGAACTAGGTATTGGATACCGACGATCGAATCTCGGGCAAGTAACATACCGATGACAAAGGGAACAACGTATGTTGTTATGCGGTCTGACCGATAAAGATCTTCCTAGAATATGTAGGAGCCAATATGGGCATCCAGGTCCCGCTATTGGTTATTGGCCGGAGACGTGTCTCGGTCATGTCTACATTGTTCTCGAACCGTAGGGTCCGCACGCTTAACGTTACGATGACAGTTATTATGAGTTTATGCATTTTGATGTACCGAAGGTTGTTCGGAGTCCCGGATGTGATCACGGACATGACGAGGAGTCTCGAAATGGTCGAGACGTAAAGATTGATATATTGGAAGCCTATGTTTGGACATCGGAAGTGTTCCGGGTGAAATCGGGATTTTACCGGAATACCGGGAGGGTTACCGGAACCCCCCGGGAGCTAGATGGGCCATAATGGGCCTTAGTGGAAAGGAGAAGGGGCTGCCCTAGATGGGCTGCGCGCCCTCCCCCTCCCTAGTCCTACTAGGAGTAGGAAAGGGGGGGCCGGCCACCTCCTCCTCTTTCCCCCTCCCGGGAATCCTAGTTGGACTAGGATTGGAGGGGGAGTCCTACTCCCGATGGGAGTAGGACTCTCCTGCGCCCCCACCTTGGCCGGCCAGCCCCTCCTCCCTTGCTCCTTTATATACGGGGGCAGGGGGCACCCCAAGACACACAACTTGATCCTTGAGATCGTTCCTTAGCCGTGTGCGGTGCCCCCTGCCACCAAATTCCACCTCGATCATACCGTTACGGTGCTTAGGCGAAGCCCTGCGTCGGTAGTACATCAAGATCGTCATCACGCCGTCGTGCTGACGGAACTCTTCCTCGACGCTTTGCTGGATCGGAGCCCGAGGAACGTCATCGAGCTGAACGTGTGCTAAGAACTCGGAGGTGCCGGAGTAACGGTGCTTGGATCGGTCGGATCGCGAAGAAGACGTACGACTACTTCCTCTACGTTGTGTGATCGCTTCCGCAGTCGGTCTGCGTTGGTACGTAGACAACACTCTCCCCTCTCGTTGCTGTGCATCACCATGATCTTGCGTGTGCGTAGGAAAATTTTTGAAATTACTGCGTTCCCCAACAACTATGGAACCGAAGGTCTGAGGTAAACTACTCACACTTCATCGGAGGGGCTATGGTGTTGATGTAGAAGCCCTCCGTGATCGACGCCTCCTCCGGCGGAGCTCCGGAATAGGCCCCAAGATGGGATCTCGTGGATACAGAAAGTTACGATAGTGGAATTAGGGTTTTGGCTCTGTATCTGGTAGTTTGGGGTACGTATGTATATATAGGAGGAAGGAGTACGTCGGTGGAGCAACAGGGGGGCCACGAGAGTGGAGGGCGCGCCTAGGGGGGTAGGCACGCCCCCTACCTCGTGGCCTCCTGGTTGATGTCTTGACGTAGGGTCCAAGTCCTCTGGATCATGTTCGTTCCGAAAATCACGTTCCCGAAGGTTTCATTCCGTTTGGACTCTGTTTGATATTCTTTTTCTGCGAAACTCTGAAATGGGCAAAAAAACAGCAATTCTGGGCTGGGCCTCCGGTTAATAGGTTAGTCCCAAAAATAATATAAAAGTGTATAATAAAGCCCAATAATGTCCAAAACAGAATATAATATAGCATGGAACAATAAAAAATTATAGATACGTTGGAGACGTATCACCGGTGACGATGGCGATCATGACGGTGCTTTGAAGATGGAGATCAAAGGCACAAGATGATGATGGCCATATCATATCACTTATATTGATTACATGTGATGTTTATCCTTTATGCATCTTATTTTCCTTAGTTCGACGGTAGCATTATAAGATGATCTCTCACTAAATTTCAAGGTATAAGTGTTCTCCCTGAGTATGCACTGTTGCTACAGTTCGTCGTGCCAAGACACCACGTGATGATCGGGTGTGATAAGCTCTACGTTCACATACAATGGGTGCAAGCCAGTTTTGTACACACAGAATACTCGAGTTAAACTTGACGAGCCTAGCATATGTAGATATGGCCTCGGAACACTGAGACCGAAATGTCGAGCGTGAATCATATAGTAGATATGATCAACATAGTGATGTTCACCATTGGAAACTACTCCATCTCACGTGATGATCGGACATGGTTTAGTTGATATGGATCACGTGATCACTTAGATGATTAGAGGGATGTCTATCTAAGTGGGGGTTCTTAAGTAATTTGATTAATTGAACTTTAATTTATCATGAACTTAGTACATGTAGTATTTTGCATGTCTATGTTGTTGTACATAGATGGCTCATGCTGTTGTTCCGTTGAATTTTAATGCGTTCCTAGAGAAAGCTAAGTTGAAAGATGATGGTAGCAATTACACGGACTGGGTCCGTAACTTGAGGATTATCCTCATTGCTGCACAGAAGAATTACGTCCTGGAAGCACCGCTAAGTGAAAAACCCGCTGCAGGAGCAACGCCAGATGTTGTGAACACCTGCCAGACCAAAGTTGATGACTACTCGATAGTTCAGTGTGCCATGCTTTACAGCTTAGAACTGGGACTTCAATGACATTTTGAATGTCATGGAGCATATGAGATGTTCCAGGAGTTGAAGTTAATATTTCAAGCAAATGCTCGGATTGAGAGATATGAAGTCTCCAATAAGTTTTACAGCTGCAAAATGGAGGAGAATAGTTCTATCAGTGAACATATACTCAGAATGTCTCGGTACCACAACCACTTGACTCAACTGGGAGTTAATCTTCCTGATGATAGTGTCATTGACAGAGTTCTTCAATCACTGCCACCAAGCTACAAGAGCTTCGTGATGAACTATAATATGCAAGGGATGGATAAGACAATTCCCGAGCTCTTCGCAATGCTAAAGGCTGCGGAGGTAGAAATCAAGAAGGAGCATCAAGTGTTGATGGTCAACAAGACCACCAGTTTCAAGAAAAAGGGTAAAGGGAAGATTGATGGTCAACTTATTTGTGGCACTGCCGTTTAGGTCATATTGGTGTAAAGCACATGAAGAAACTCCATGCTGATGGACTTTTGGAATCACTTGATGCTTGCAAACCATACCTCATGGGCAAGATGACTAAAACTCCGTTCTCCGGAACAATGGAGCGAGCAACAGACATGTTGTAAATAATACATACTGATGTATGCAGTCCGATGAGTGTTGATGCTCGCGGCGGGTATCGTTATTTTCTTACCTTAACAGATGATTTAAGCAGATATGGGTATATCTACTTGATGAAACATAAGTCTGAAACATTTGAAAAGTTCAAAGAATTTCAGAGTAAAGTGGAAAATCATCATAACTAGAAAATTAAGTTTCTACGATATGATCGTAGAGGTGAATATTTGAGTTATGAGTTTGGTCTTCATTTGAAACAATGCGGAATAATTTCGCAACTCACGCCACCTGGAACACCACAATGTAATGGTGTGCCCGAACATCGTAACTGCACTTTATTAGATATGGTGCGATCTATGATGTCTCTCACTGATTTACCGCTATCGTTTTGGAGTTATGTTATAGAGACGGTTTCATCCACGTTAAATAGGGCACCATCAAAATCCGTTGAGACAACACCTTATGAACTGTGGTTTGGCAAGAAACCCAAGTTGTCGTTTCTTAAAGTTTGGGGCTGCGATGCTTATGTGAAAAAGTTTCAACCTGATAAGCTCGAACCCAAATCGGAGAAATGTGTCTTCGTAGGATACCCAAAGGAGACTGTTGGGTTCTATCACAGATCCGAAGGCAAGATATTCATTGCTAAGAATGGATCCTTTCTAGAGAAGGAGTTTCTCTCGAAAGAAGTGAGTGGGAGGAAACAAGAACTTGACGAGGTAATTGTACCTACTCCCTTATTGGAAAGTAGTTCATCACAGAAATCGGTTCCAGTGATTCCTACACCAGTAAGTGAGGAAGCTAATGATGATGATCATGAAACTTATGATCAAGTTACTACCGAACCTCGTAGGTCAACCAGAGTAAGATCCGCACCAGAGTGGTACGGTAATCCTGTTCTGGAAGTCATGTTACTTGACCATGACGAACCTACGAACTATGAGGAGGCGATGATGAGCCCAGATTCCGCAAAATGGCCCGAGGCCATGAAATCTGAGATGGGATCCATGTATGAGAACAAAGTATGGACTTTGGTTGACTTGCCGATGATCAGCAAGCCATAGAGAATAAATGGATCTTCAAGAAGAAGACTGACACTGACGGTAATATTATTGTCTACAAAGCTCGACTTGTCGCAAAAGGTTTTTGACAAGTTCAAGGAGTTGACTACAATGAGACCTTCTCACCCGTAGCGATGCTTAAGTCCGTCCGAATCATGTTAGCAATAGCCGCATTTTATGATTATGAAATTTGGCAAATGGATGTCAAAACTACATTTCTTAATGGATATCTTAAAGAAGAGTTGTATATGATGCAACCAGAAGGTTTTGTCGATCCAAAAGGTGCTAACAAAGTGTGCAAGCTCCAGCGATCCATTTATGGACTGGTGCAAGCCTCTCGGAGTTGGAATATACGCTTTGATAGTGTGATCAAAGCATTTGGTTTTATACAGACTTTTGGAGAATCCTGTATTTACAAGAAAGTGAGTGGGAGCTTTGTAGCATTTATGATATTATATGTGGATGACATATTGTTGATCGGAAATGATACTGAATTTCTGAATAGCATAAAAGGATACTTGAATAAGAATTTTTCAATGAAAGACCTCGGTGAAGCTGCTTATATATTGGGCATCAAGATCTATAAAGATAGATCAAGATGCTTAATTGGACTTTCAAAAAGTACATACCTTGATAAAGTTTTGAAGAAGTGTTGGAAATATGCCCTAGAGGCAATAATAAATTGATTATTATTATATTTCCTTGTTCATGATAATCGTTTATTATCCATGCTATAATTGTATTGATAGGAAACTCAGATACATGTGTGGATACATAGACAACTCCATGTCCCTAGTAAGCCTCTAGTTGACTAGCTCGTTGATCAATAGATGGTTACGGTTTCTTGACCATGGACATTGGATGTCATTGATAACGGGATCACATCATTAGGAGAATGATGTGATGGACAAGACCCAATCCTAAGCATAGCACTAGATCGTGTAGTTCGTATGCTAAAGCTTTGCTAATGTCAAGTATCATTTCCTTAGACCATGAGATTGTGCAACTCCCGGATACCGTAGGAGTGCTTTGGGTGTGCCAAACGTCACAACGTAACTGGGTGACTATAAAGGTGCACTACAGGTATCTCCGAAAGTGTCTGTTGGGTTGGCATGAATCGAGACTGGGATTTGTCACTCCATGTGACGGAGAGGTATCTCTGGGCCCACTCGGTAGGACATCATCATAATGTGCACAATGTGATCAAGGAGTTGATCACGCGATGATGTGTTACGGAACGAGTAAAGAGACTTGCCGGTAACGAGATTGAACAAGGTATCGGGATACCGACGATCGAATCTCGGGCAAGTATCGTACCGATAGACAAAGGGAATTGTATACGGGATTGATTAAGTCCTTGACATCGTGGTTCATCCGATGAGATCATCGTGGAACATGTGGGAGCCAACATGGGTATCCAGATCCCGCTGTTGGTTATTGACCGGAGAACGTCTCGATCATGTCTGCATGTCTCCCGAACCCGTAGGGTCTACACACTTAAAGTTCGATGACGCTAGGGTTATAAAGGAAGTTAGTATGTGGTTACCGAATGTTGTTTGGAGTCCCGAATGAGATCCCGGACGTCACGAGGAGTTCCGGAATGGTCCGGAGGTAAAGATTTATATATGAGAAGTCCTGTTTTGGTCACCGGAAGAGTTTCGGGGTTTATCGGTAACGTACCGGGACCACCGGGAGGGTCCCGGGGGTCCACCAAGTGGGGCCACCAACCCCAGAAGGCTGCGTGGGCCAAGTGTGGGAGGGGACCAGCCCCTAGGAGGGCTGGTGCGCCCCCCACAAGGGGCCCAAGGCGCAAGGATGAGTGGGAGGGGGCAAACCCTAGTCCAGTTGGGCCTTAAGGCCCACCTAGTGGGTTCCTTCCCCTCTCCCCCCTCTTGGCCGCCACCCTTGGCCCCATCTAGGGCTGCCGCCCCCCTAGGGGTGGGAAACCCTAGAGGGGGCGCAGCCCTCCCCTTCCCCTATATATATGAGGCCTGGGGGCTGCCCATAATACGCGATTAGATCTCTCGTTGGTGCAGCCCTGCATCTCTCTCTCCCTCCTCTTCTATGGTGCTTGGCGAAGCCCTGCAGGATAGCCACGCTCCTCCATCACCACCACGCCGTTGTGCTGCTGCTGGAAGGAGTCTTCCTCAACCTCTCCCTCTCTCCTTGCTGGATCAAGGCGTGGGAGACGTCACCGGGCTGTACGTGTGTTGAACGCGGAGGTGCCATCCGTTCGGCACTTGGTCATCGGTGATTTGAATCACGACGAGTACGACTCCATCAACCCCGTTCACATGAACGCTTCCGCTTAGCGATCTACAAGGGTATGTAGATGCAACTCTCCTTCCCCTCGTTGCTAGTCTCTCCATAGATAGATCTTGGTGATACGTAGGAAAATTTTGAATTTCTGCTACGTTCCCCAATAGTGGCATCATGAGCTAGGTCTATTGCGTAGATTCTATGCACGAGTAGAACACAAAGTAGTTGTGGGCGTTGATTTTGTTCAATATGCTTGCCATTACTAGTCTTATCTTGATTCGGCGGCATCGTGGGATGAAGCGGCCCGGACCGACCTTACACGTACTCTTACGTGAGACTGGTTCCACCGACTGACATGCACTAGTTGCATAAGGTGGCTAGCGGGTGTCTGTCTCTCCCACTTTAGTCGGATCGGATTCGATGAAAAGGGTCCTTATGAAGGGTAAATAGCAATTGGCATATCACGTTGTGGTCTTTGCGTAGGTAAGAAACGTTCTTGCAAGAAACCCATAGCAGCCACGTAAAACATGCAAACAACAATTAGAGGACGTCTAACTTGTTTTGCAGGGTATGCTATGTGATGTGATATGGACAAAGGATGTGATGAATGATATATGTGATGTATGAGATTGATCATGTTCTTGTAATAGGAATCACGACTTGCATGTCGATGAATATGACAACCGGCAGGAGCCATAGGAGTTGTCTTTATTTATTTATGACCTGCGTGTCAACATAAACGTCATGTAATTACTTTACTTTATTGCTAACCGTTAGCTGTAGTAGTAGAAGTAATAGATGACGTGACAACTTCAAGAAGACACGATGATGGAGATCATGATGATGGAGATCATGGTGTCATGCCGGTGACGATGATGATCATGGAGCCCCGAAGATGGAGATCAAAAGGAGCAAAGTGATATTGGCCATATCATGTCACTATTTGATTGCATGTGATGTTTATCATGTTTATACATCTTATTTGCTTAGAACGACGGTAGTAAATAAGATGATCCCTCATTAAAATTTCAAGAAGTGTTCTCCCCTAACTGTGCACCGTTGCTATAGTTCGTCGTTTCGAAGCACCACGTGATGATCGGGTGTGATAGATTCTAACATTCACATACAACGGGTGTTCATGAGCCTAGCATGTACAGACATGGCCTCGGAACACATGCAAACACTTAGGTTGACTTGACGAGCCTAGCATGTACAGACATGGCCTCGGAACACAGAAGACCGAAAGGTCGAGCATGAGTCGTATAGAAGATACGATCAACATGAAGATGTTCACCGATGTTGACTAGTCCGTCTCACGTGATGATCGGACACGGCCTAGTTGACTCGGATCATGTAATCACTTAGATGACTAGAGGGATGTCTGTCTGAGTGGGAGTTCATAAGATGAACTTAATTATCCTGAACATAGTCAAAAGGATTTTGCAAATTATGTCGTAGCACGCGCTTCAGTTCTACTGTTTAGATATGTTCCTAGAGAAAATTAGTTGAAAGTTGATAGTAGCAATTATGCAGACAGTAAAAGGCTTATGTCCTTAATGCACCGCTCAGTGTGCTGAACCTCGAACGTGGTCTGTAGATGTTGCAAACATCAGACATACACGTTTAGATAACTACGTGATAGTTCAGTTAAACGGTTTAGAATTGAGGCACCAAAGACGTTTTGAAACGTCGCGAAACATATGAGATGTTTTGAGGGCTGAAATTGGGATTTCAGGCTCGTGCCCACGTCAAGAGGTATAAGACCTCCGACGATTTTCTCAGCCTACAAACTAAGGAGAAAAGCTCAATTGTTGAGCTTGTGCTCAGATTGTCTGAGTACAACAATCATTTGAATCAAGTGGGAGTTGATCTTCCAGGTGAGATAGTGATGTTTCTCTGAAGTCATTACCACCAAGCTGCTGAAGCTTCGTGATGAACTATAATATATCAGGGACATATATGATGATCCTTGAGATATTCGCGATGGTTGACACCACAAAGTAGAAATCAAGAAGGAGCATCAATTGTTGATGGTTGGTGAAACCACTAGTTTCAAGAAGGGCAAGGGCAAGAAGGGATACTTCATGAAACGGCAATTCAGCTGTTGCTCTAGTAAAGAAACCCAAGGTTGAACCCAAACCCGAGACTAAGTGCTTCTGTAATAAGAGGAACAGCCACTGGAGCAGAATTACCCTAGATACTTGGTAGATAAGAAGGCTGGCAAGGTCGATAGAAGTATATTGGATATACATTATGTTAATGTGTACTTTACTAGTACTCCTAGTAGCACCAGGGTATTAGATACCGGTTCGGTTGCTAAGTGTTAGTAACTCGAAATAAAAGCTACGGAATAAATGGAGACTAGCTAAAGGTGAGCTGACGATATGTGTTGGAAGTGGTTCCAATGTTGATATGATCAAACATCGCACGCTCCCTCTACCATCGAGATTGGTGTTTGCGTTGAGCATAGACATGATTGGATTATGTCTATAGCAATATGGTTATTCATTTAAGGAGAATAATGGTTACTCTGTTTATTTGAATAATACCTTCAATGGTCTTGCACCTAAAATGAATGGTTTATTGAATCTCGATCGTAGTGATACACATGTTCATGCCAAAAGATAGTAATGATAGTACCACCTACTTGTGGCACTGCCACGTAAGTCATATCGGTATAAAACGCATGAGGAAGCTCCATGTTGATGGATCTTTGGGCTCACTCATTTTTGAAAAGTTTGAGACATGCGAACCATGTCTATTGGTGTATATGCATGAGGAAACTCCATGCAAATGGACCGTTTGGACTCACTTGATTTTGAATCAGTTGAGACATGCAAATCATACCGCATGGGCAAGATGACTGAAAGCCTCGGTTTCAGTAAAATGGAACTAGAAAGCAACTTGCTGGAAGTAATACATTTTGATGTGTGCAGTCCAATGAGTGCTGAGGCGTGTAGTGGATATCGTTATGGTTTTACTTCACAGATGATTTGAGTAGATGTTGAGAATATTTACTTGATGAATCACGAGTCTGAATTATTGAAAGGTTCAAGTAATTTCAGGGTGAAGTAGAAAGATCGTCGTGACAAAGAGGATAAAATATCCATGATATGATCATAGAGATGAATATCTGAATTACGAGTTTGGCACAGAATTAAGACATTGTGGAAATTGTTTCACAACTAATACAGCCTGGAACGCCATAGTGTGATGGTGTGTCCGAACATCATAACTGCACCCTATTGGATATGATGCATACCATGATGTCTCTTATCAAATTACCACAATAGTTTATGGGTTAGGCATTAGAGACAACCACATTCACTTTAAAAAGGGGCACCACGTAATTCCGATGAGATGACACAGTATGAACTATGGTTTAGAGAAACCTAAGCTGTCATTTCTTAAAAGGTTTGGGGCTGCGACGCTTATGTGGAAAAGTTTCAGGCCGATAAGCTCGAACCCAAAGCGGATAAATGCATCTTCATAGGACACCCAAAACAGTTGGGTATACCTCCTGTCTCAGATCCGAAAGCAATAAGGGATTGTTTCAAGAATCGGGTCCTTTCTCGAGGAAAAGTTTCTCTCGAAAGAATTGAGTGGGAGGATGGTGGAAACTTGATGAGGTTATTGAACCGTCTCTTCAACTAGTGTGTGGCAGGGCATAGGAAATTGTTCCTGTGGCACCTACACCAATTGAAGTGGAAGCTTATGATATTGATCACGAGACTTCGGATCAAGTCACTCCCAAACCTCGTAGGATGACAAGGATATGTAATCCTGTCTTGGAAGTCATGTTGCGAGACAACAATGAACCTACGAGCTATGGAGAAGCGAGGTGGGCCCGGATTCCGATAAATGGCTTGAGGCCATACAATCCGAGAGAGGATCCATGTATGAAAACAAAGTGTAGACTTTGGCAGAATGGCTCGATGGTCGTAAAGCTGTTGAGTATAGATGGATTTTAAAAGGAAGACAGACAATGATGGTAAATGTCACCATTAAGAAAGCTCGACTTGTCGTTAAGATGTTTTCCGACAAGTTCAAGGAGTTGACTACGATGAGACTTTCTCACCTGTAGCGATGCTAAAAGTCTGTTGGAATTATATTAGCAGTTACTGCACTATTTGTGAAATCTTGCAGATAGGATGTCAAAACATTGTTTCCTCGACGATTTATGAGGAAAGGTTGTATGTGATACAACCAGAAGGTTTTGTCAATCCTGAAATATGCTAATAAGTATGCAAAGCTCCAGCAATCCTTCTAAGGACTGGAGTAAGCATCTCGGAGTTGGAATGTGTGCTTTGATGAGATGATCAAAGATTTTGGTTTATACAAAGTTTATGAGAAACTTGTATTTCCAAAGAAGTGAGTGGGAGCACTATAGAATTTCTGATAAGTATATGTTGTTGACATATTGTTGATCAGAAGTGACGTAGAATTTCTGGAAAGCATATAGGATTATTTGGAAAGTGTTTTTCAATGGAAAGCCTGGATTAAGCTACTTGAACATTGAGCATCAAGATCTATAAGGATAGATCAAAATGCTTAATGGTACTTTCAAATGAGCACATACCTTGACATGATCTTGAAGGTGTTCAAGATGGATCAGTCAAAGAAGGAGTTCTTGCCTGAGTTTTAAGGTATGAAGTTAAGACTTAAAGCTCGACCACGGCAGAATAGAGAGAAAGGACGAAGGTCGTCCCCTATGCTTAAGACATAGGCTCTACAGTATGCTATGCTGTGTACCGCACCTGAAGTGTGCCTTGCCATGAGTCAGTCAAGGGGTACAAGAGTGATCCAAGAATGGATCACACGACAGCGGTCAAAGTTATCCTTAGTAACTAGTGGACTAAGGAATTTTCTCGATTATGGAGGTGGTAAAAGAGTTCGCCGTAAAGGGTTACGTCGATGCAAGCTTAACACCTATCCGGATAGCTCTGAGTAGAGATACCGGATACGTATAATGGAGCAACAATTTAGAATAGCTCCAAGTAGAACAGTTATTTGGAATAGCTCCAAATAGAGCGTGATAGCTACATCTAGGAGATGACATAGAGATTTGTAAAGCACACACGGATCTGAAAGGTTCAGACCCGTTGACTATAACCTCTCTCACAAGCATAACATGATCAAACCCAGAACTCATCGAGTGTTGATCACATGGTAAATGTGAACTGGATCATTGACTCTGGTAAACTCTTGGGTGTTAGTCACATGGCGATGTGACCTGTGAGTGTTAATCACATGGCGATGTGAACTAGATTATTGACTCTAGTGCAAGTGGGAGACTGTTGGAAATATGCCCTAGAGGCAATAATAAATTGATTATTATTATATTTCCTTGTTCATGATAATCGTTTATTATCCATGCTATAATTGTATTGATAGGAAACTCAGATACATGTGTGGATACATAGACAACTCCATGTCCCTAGTAAGCCTCTAGTTGACTAGCTCGTTGATCAATAGATGGTTACGGTTTCCTGACCATGGACATTGGATGTCATTGATAACGGGATCACATCATTAGGAGAATGATGTGATGGACAAGACCCAATCCTAAGCATAGCACTAGATCGTGTAGTTCGTATGCTAAAGCTTTGCTAATGTCAAGTATCATTTCCTTAGACCATGAGATTGTGCAATTCCCGGATACCGTAGGAGTGCTTTGGGTGTGCCAAACGTCACAACGTAACTGGGTGACTATAAAGGTGCACTACAGGTATCTCCAAAAGTGTCTGTTGGGTTGGCATGAATCGAGACTGGGATTTGTCACTCCATGTGACGGAGAGGTATCTCTGGGCCCACTCGGTAGGACATCATCATAATGTGCACAATGTGATCAAGGAGTTGATCATGGGATGATGTGTTACGGAACGAGTAAAGAGACTTGCCGGTAACGAGATTGAACAAGGTATCGGGATACCGACGATCGAATCTCGGGCAAGTATCGTACCGATAGACAAAGGGAATTGTATACGGGATTGATTAAGTCCTTGACATCATGGTTCATCCGATGAGATCATCGTGGAACATGTGGGAGCCAACATTGGTATCCAGATCCCGCTGTTGGTTATTGACCGGAGAACGTCTCGGTCATGTCTGCATGTCTCCCGAACCCATAGGGTCTACACACTTAAGGTTCGATGATGCTAGGGTTATAAAGGAAGTTAGTATGTGGTTACCGAATGTTGTTCGGAGTCCCGGATGAGATCCCGGATGTCACGAGGAGTTCCGGAATGGTCCGGAGGTAAAGATTTATATATGGGAAGTCCTGTTTTGGTCACCGGAAGAGTTTCGGGGTTTATCGGTAACGTACCGGGACCACCGGGAGGGTCCCGGGGGTCCACCAAGTGGGGCCACCAACCCCAGAAGGCTGCGTGGGCCAAGTGTGGGAGGGGACCAGCCCCTAGGAGGGCTGGTGCGCCCCACACAAGGGGCCCAAGGCGCAAGGATGAGTGGGAGGGGGCAAACCCTAGTCCAGTTGGGCCTTAAGGCCCACCTAGTGGGTTCCTTCCCCTCTCCCCCCTCTTGGCCGCCACCCTTGGCCCCATCTAGGGCTGCCGCCCCCCCTAGGGGTGGGAAACCCTAGAGGGGGCGCAGCCCTCCCCTTCCCCTATATATATGAGGCCTGGGGGCTGCCCACAATACGCGATTAGATCTCTCGTTGGTGCAGCCCTGCATCTCTCTCTCCCTCCTCTTCTGTGGTGCTTGGCGAAGCCCTGCAAGATAGCCACGCTCCTCCATCACCACCACGCCGTTGTGCTGCTGCTGGAAGGAGTCTTCCTCAACCTCTCCCTCTCTCCTTGTTGGATCAAGGCGTGGGAGACGTCACCGGGCTGTACGTGTGTTGAACGCGGAGGTGCCGTCCGTTCGGCACTTGGTCATCGGTGATTTGAATCACGACGAGTACAACTCCATCAACCCCGTTCACATGAATGCTTCCGCTTAGCGATCTACAAGGGTATGTAGATGCAACTCTCCTTCCCCTCGTTGCTAGTCTCTCCATAGATAGATCTTGGTGATACGTAGGAAAATTTTGAATTTCTGCTACGTTCCCCAACAAGAAGTTCAAAATGGATCAAGCAAAGAAAGGTTCTTGCTTGTGTTACAAGGTGTGAAGTTGAGTCAGACTCAATGCCCGACCACTGCAGAATATAGGGAGAAAATGAAAGTCATTCCCTATGCTTCAGCCATAGGTTCTATCATGTATGCAATGATGTGTACCAGACCTGATGTGTGCCTTGCTATTAGTTTAGAAGGGAGGTACCAAAGTAATCCAGGAGTGGATCACTGGACAGCGGTCAAGAACATCCTGAAATATCTGAAAAGGACTAAGGATATGTTTCTCGTTTATGGAGGTGACAAAGAGCTCATTGTAAATGGCTGCGTTGATGCAAGCTTTGACGCTGATCTGGATGACTCTAAGTCACAAACCGGAGACATATTTTTATTAAATGGTGGAGCTGTCAGTTGGTACAGTTCCAAGTAGAGCGTCGTGGCGGGATCTACATGTGAAGCAGGGTACATAGCTGCTTCGGAAGTAGCAAATGAAGGAGTCTGGATGAAGGAGTTCATGTCCGATCTAGGTGTCATACCTAGTTCATCGGGTCCAATGAAAAACTTTTGTGACAATACTGGTGCAATTGCCTTGGCAAAGGAATCCAGATTCCACAAGAGAACCAAGCACATCAAGAGATACTTCAATTCCATCCGTGATCAAGTCAAGGAGGGATACATATGAAGGAAATATGCCCTAGAGGCAATAATAAAGTTATTATTTATTTCCTTATATCATGATAAATGTTTATTATTCATGCTAGAATTGTATTAACCGGAAACATAATACATGTGTGAATACATAGACCAACAGAGTGTCACTAGTATGCCTCTACTAAGACTAGCTCGTTAATCAGAGATGGTTATGTTTCCTAACCATGAACAAAGAGTTGTTATTTGATTAACGAGGTCACATCATTAGTTGAATGATCTGATTGACATGACCCATTCCATTAGCTTAGCACCCGATCGTTTAGTATGTTGCTATTGCTTTCTTCATGACTTATACATGTTCCTATAACTATGAGATTATGCAACTCCCGTTTACCGGAGGAACACTTTGGGTACTACCAAACGTCACAACATAACTGGGTGATTATAAAGGAGTACTACAGGTGTCTCCAATGGTAGATGTTGGGTTGGCGTATTTCGAGATTAGGGTTTGTCACTCCGATTGTCGGAGAGGTATCTCTGGGCCCTCTCGGTAATGCACATCACATAAGCCTTGCAAGCACTGCAACTAATATGTTAGTTGTGAGATGATGTATTACGGAACGAGTAAAGAGACTTGCCGGTAACGAGATTGAACTAGGTATTGGATACCGACGATCGAATCTCGGGCAAGTAACATACCGATGACAAAGGGAACAACGTATGTTGTTATGCGGTCTGACCGATAAAGATCTTCGTAGAATATGTAGGAGCCAATATGGGCATCCAGGTCCCGCTATTGGTTATTGACCGGAGACGTGTCTCGGTCATGTCTACATTGTTCTCGAACCGTAGGGTCCGCACGCTTAACGTTACGATGACAGTTATTATGAGTTTATGCATTTTGATGTACCGAAGGTTGTTCGGAGTCCCGGATGAGATCACGGACATGACGAGGAGTCTCGAAATGGTCGATACGTAAAGATTGATATATTGGAAGCCTATGTTTGGACATAGGAAGTGTTCCGGGTGAAATCGGGATTTTACCGGAATACCGGGAGGGTTACCGGAACCCCCCGGGAGGCTAATGGGCCTATTGGGCCTTAGTGGAAAAGAGAGAAGAGGCAGCCCACAGCCTAGCCGGCGCCCCCCCCCCCCCTTCCCCAAGTCCTAGTAGGACTAGGAAAGGTGGGCCGGCCCCCTCTCTCTCCTTTTCCCCCCAAGAGTCCTAGTTGGAATAGGATTGGAGGGGAGGAGTCCTACTCCCGGTGGGAGTAGGACTCCCCCTGCGCCTCCTCTCTCTTGGCCGGCCAGCCCCCCTCCTCCAACCTTTATATACGGGGGCAGGGGGCACCCCATAGACACACAAGTTGATCCTTGAGATCGTTCCTTAGCCGTGTGCGGTGCCCCCTGCCACCAAATTCCACCTCGATCATACCGTTACAGTGCTTAGGCGAAGCCCTGCGTCGGTAGTACATCAAGATCGTCACCACGCCGTCGTGCTGACGGAACTCTTCCTCGACGCTTTGCTGGATCGGAGCCCGAGGAACGTCATCGAACTGAACGTGTGCTAAGAACTCGGAGGTGCCGGAGTAACGGTGCTTGGATCGGTCGGATCGGGAAGAAGACGTACGACTACTTCCTCTACGTTGTGTCAACGCTTCCGTTGCGATCTACTAGGGTACGTAGATCAGACTCTCCCCCTCGTTGCCATGCATCACCATGATCTTGCGTGTGCGTAGGAAAATTTTGAAATTACTACGTTCCCCAACAGTGGCATCCGAGCCTAGGTTTTTTTGGTTTGATGTTATATGCACGAGTAGAACACAAGTGAGTTGTGGGCGATACAAGTCATACTGCCTACCAGCATGTCATACTTTGGTTCGGCGGTATTGTTGGACGAGACAATCCGGACCAACCTTACGCGTACTCTTACGCGAGACCGGTTCCCTCGACGTGCTTTGCACATAGATGGCTTGCGGAAGACTGCCTCTCCAACTTTAGTTGAACCAAGTGTGACTACGCCCGGTCCTTGAGAAGGTTAAAACGGAGTCTATTTGACGAACTATCGTTGTGGTTTTGATGCGTAGGTGAGATGAGTTCTTACTTAAGCCCGTAGCAGCCACGTAAAACTTGCAACAACAAAGTAGAGGACGTCTAACTTGTTTTTGCAGGGCATGTTGTGATGTGATATGGTCAAGGCATGATGCTGATTTTATTGTATGAGATGATCATGTTTTGTAACTGAGTTATCGGCAACTGGCAGGAGCCATATGGTTGTCGCTTTATTGTATGCAATGCAATCGCGATGTAATGCTTTACTTTATTACTAAGCGGTAGTGATAGTCGTGGAAGCATAAGATTGGCGAGACGACAACGATGCTACGATGGAGATCAAGGTGTCGCGCCGGTGACGATGGTGATCATGACGGTGCTTCGGAGATGGAGATCACAAAGCACAAGATGATGATGGCCATATCATATCACTTATATTGATTGCATGTGATGTTTATCCTTTTATGCATCTTATATTGCTTTGATTGACGGTAGCATTATAAGATGATCTCTCACTAAATTATCAAGAAGTGTTCTCCCTGAGTATGCACCGTTGCAAAAGTTCTTCGTGCTGAGACACCACGTGATGATCGGGTGTGATAGGCTCTACGTTCAAATACAACGGGTGCAAAACAGTTGCACACGCGGAATACTCAGGTTATACTTGACGAGCCAAGCATATACAGATATGGCCTCGGAACACGGAGACCGAAAGGTCGAGCGTGAATCATATAGTAGATATGATCAACATATTGATGTTCACCATTGAAAACTACTCCATCTCACGTGATGATCGGTTATGGTTTAGTTGATTTGGATCACGTGATCACTTAGAGGATTAGAGGGATGTCTATCTAAGTGGGAGTTCTTAAGTAAAATAACTGAACTTAAAAATTATCATGAACTTAGTACCTGATAGTATCTTGCTTGTTTATGTTGATTGTAGATAGATGGCTCGTGCTGTTGTTCCGTTGAATTTTAATGCGTTCCTTGAGAAAGCAAAGTTGAAAGATGATGGTAGCAATTACACGGACTGGGTCCGTAACCTGAGGATTATCCTCATTGCTGCACAGAAGAATTACGTCCTGGAAGCACCGCTGAGTGCCAGGCCTGCTGCAAGAGCAACACCAGAAGTTATGAACGTCTGGCAGAGCAAAGCTGATGACTACTCAATAGTTCAGTGTGCCATGCTTTACGGCTTAGAACCGGGACTTCAACGATGTTTTGAACGTCATGGAGCATATGAGATGTTCCAGGAGTTGAAGTTAATATTTCAAGCAAATGCCCGGATTGAGAGATATGAAGTCTCCAATAAGTTCTATAGCTGCAAGATGGAGGAGAACAGTTCTGTCAGTGAGCATATACTCAAAATGTTTGGGTATAATAATCACTTGATTCAATTGGGAGTTACACTTCCGGATGATTGCGTCATTGACAGAATTCTCCAATCACTGCCACCAAGCTACAAGAGCTTTGTGATGAACTATAATATGCAAGGGATGAACAAGACTATTCCCGAGCTCTTCGCTATGCTGAAAGCTGCGGAGGTAGAAATCAAGAAGGAGCATCAAGTGTTGATGGTTAACAAAACCACTAGTTTCAAGAAAAAGGGCAAAGGGAAGAAGAAAGGGAACTTCAAAAAGAACGGCAAGCAAGTTGCTGCTCAAGAGAAGAAACCCAAGTCTGGACCTAAGCCTGAAACTGAGTGCTTCTACTGCAAGCAGACTGGTCACTGGAAGCGGAACTGCCCCAAGTATTTGGCGGATAAGAAGGATGGCAAGGTGAACAAAGGTATATGTGATATACATGTTATTGATGTGTACCTTACTAATGCTCGCAGTAGCACCTGGGTATTTGATACTGGTTCTGTTGCTAATATTTGCAACTCGAAACAGGGACTACAGAATAAGCGGACACTAGCAAAGGACGAGGTGACGATGCGCGTGGGAAACGGTTCCAAAGTCGATGTGATCGCGGTCGGCACGCTACCTCTACATCTACCTTCGGGATTAATATTAGACCTAAATAATTGTTATTTGGTGCCAGCGTTGAGCATGAACATTATATCTGGATCTTGTTTGATGCGAGACGGTTATTCATTTAAATCAGAGAATAATGGATGTTCTATTTATATGAGTAATATCTTTTATGGTCATGCACCCTTGAAAAGTGGTCTATTCTTATTGAATCTCGATAGTAGTAATACACATATTCATAATGTTGAAACCAAAAGATGCAGAGTTGATAATGATAGTGCAACTTATTTGTGGCACTGCCGTTTAGGTCATATCGGTGTAAAGCGCATGAAGAAACTCCATGCTGATGGGCTTTTGGAACCACTTGATTATGAATCGCTTGGTACTTGCGAACCGTGCCTCATGGGCAAGATGACTAAAACACCGTTCTCCGGTACTATGGAGAGAGCAACAGACTTATTGGAAATCATACATACCGATGTATGTGGTCCGATGAATATTGAGGCTCGTGGCGGATATCGTTATTTTCTCACCTTCACAGATGATTTAAGCAGATATGGGTATATCTACTTAATGAAACATAAGTCTGAAACATTTGAAAAGTTCAAGGAATTTCAGAGTGAAGTTGAAAATCATCGTAACAAGAAAATAAAGTTTCTACAATCTGATCGTGGAGGAGAATATTTGAGTTACGAGTTTGGTGTACATTTGAAAAATTGTGGAATAGTTTCGCAACTCACACCACCCGGAACACCACAACGTAATGGTGTGTCCGAACGTCGTAATCGTACTTTACTAGATATGGTGCGATCTATGATGTCTCTTACTGATTTACCGCTATCATTTCGGGGTTATGCTTTAGAGACGGCCGCATTCACGTTAAATAGGGCACCATCTAAATCCGTTGAGATGACGCCTTATGAACTATGGTTTGGCAAGAAACCAAAGTTGTCGTTTCTTAAAGTTTGGGGCTGCGATGCTTATGTGAAAAAGCTTCAACCTGATAAGCTCGAACCCAAATCGGAGAAGTGTGTCTTCATAGGATATCCAAAGGAAACTATTGGATACACCTTCTATCACAGATCCGAAGGCAAGACTTTTGTTGCTAAATTCGGAAACTTTCTTGAGAAGGAGTTTCTCTCGAAAGAAGTGAGTGGGAGGAAAGTAGAACTTGACGAGGTAACTGTACCTACTCCGTTATTGGGAAATAGTACATCACAGAAAACTGTTTCTGTGAGAACTACACCAATAAGAGAGGAAGTTAATGATGATGATCATGAAACTTTAGATCAAGATACTACTGTACCTCGTAGATCAACCAGAGTAAGATCCGCACCAGAGTGGTACGGTAATCCTGTTCTGGAAGTCATGCTACTAGATCATGATGAACCTACGAACTATGAAGAAGCGATGGTGAGCCCAGATTCCGCAAAGTGGCTTGAAGCCATGAAATCTGAGATGGGATCCATGTATGAGAACAAAGTATGGACTTTGGTTGACTTGCCCGATGATCGGCAAGCAATTGAGAATAAATGGATCTTTAAGAAAAAGACTGACGCTGATGGTAATGTTACTATCTACAAAGCTCGACTTGTCGCAAAAGGTTTTCGACAAGTTCAAGGAGTTGACTACGATGAGACTTTCTCACCCGTAGCGATGCTTAAGTCTGTCAGAATCATGTTAGCAATTGCCGCATTTTATGATTATGAAATTTGGCAAATGGATGTAAAAACCGCATTCCTGAATGGATTTCTGGAAGAAGAGTTGTATATGATGCAACCCGAAGGTTTTGTCGATCCAAAAGGAGCTAACAAAGTGTGCAAACTCCAGCGATCCATTTATGGACTGGTGCAAGCATCTCGGAGTTGGAATAAACGCTTTGATAGTGTGATCAAAGCATTTGGGTTTATACAGACTTTTGGAGAAGCCTGTATTTACAAGAAAGTGAGTGGGAGCTCTGTAGCATTTCTGATATTATATGTGGATGACATATTACTCATTGGAAATGATATAGAATTTCTGGATAGCATAAAGGGATACTTGAATAAAAGTTTTTCGATGAAAGACCTCGGGGAAGCTGCTTACATATTAGGCATAAAAATCTATAGAGATAGATCAAAACGCTTAATTGGACTTTCACAAAGCACATACCTTGACAAGATTTTGAAGAAGTTCAAAATGGATCAAGCAAAGAAAGGGTTCTTGCCTGTATTACAAGGTGTGAAGTTGAGTCAGACTCAATGCCCGACCACTGCAGAAGATAGAGAGAAAATGAAAGATGTTCCCTATGCTTCAGCTATAGGCTCTATCATGTATGCAATGCTGTGTGCCAGACCTGATGTGTGCCTTGCTATAAGTTTAGCAGGGAGGTACCAAAGTAATCCAGGAGTGGATCACTGGACAGCGGTCAAGAACATCCTGAAATACCTGAAAAGGACTAAGGATATGTTTCTCGTATATGGAGGTGACAAAGAGCTCACCGTAAGAGGTTACGTTGATGCAAGCTTTGACACTGATCCGGACGATTCTAAATCGCAAACCGGATACGTGTTTACTTTAAACGGTGGAGCTGTCAGTTGGTGCAGTTCTAAACAAAGCGTCGTAGCGGGATCTACATGTGAAGCGGAGTACATAGCTGCTTCGGAAGCAGCGAACGAAGGAGTCTGGATGAAGGAGTTCATATCCGATCTAGGTGTCATACCTAGTGCATCGGGTCCAATGAAAATCTTCTGTGACAATACTGGTGCAATTGCCTTGGCAAAGGAATCTAGATTTCACAAAAGAACCAAACACATCAAGAGACGCTTCAACTCCATCCGGGATTTAGTCCAGGTGGGAGACATAGAGATTTGCAAGATACATACGGATCTGAATGTTGCAGACCCGTTGACTAAGCCTCTTCCACGAGCAAAACATGATCAGCACCAAGGCTCCATGGGTGTTAGAATCATTACTATGTAATCTAGATTATTGACTCTAGTGCAAGTGGGAGACTGAAGGAAATATGCCCTAGAGGCAATAATAAAGTTATTATTTATTTCCTTATATCATGATAAATGTTTATTATTCATGCTAGAATTGTATTAACCGGAAACATAATACATGTGTGAATACATAGACCAACAGAGTGTCACTAGTATGCCTCTACTAAGACTAGCTCGTTAATCAGAGATGGTTATGTTTCCTAACCATGAACAAAGAGTTGTTATTTGATTAACGAGGTCACATCATTAGTTGAATAATCTGATTGACATGACCCATTCCATTAGCTTAGCACCCGATCGTTTAGTATGTTGCTATTGCTTTCTTCATGACTTATACATGTTCCTATAACTATGGGATTATGCAACTCCCGTTTACCGGAGGAACACTTTGGGTACTACCAAACGTCACAACGTAACTGGGTGATTATAAAGGAGTACTACAGGTGTCTCCAATGGTAGATGTTGGGTTGGCGTATTTCGAGATTAGGGTTTGTCACTCCGATTGTCGGAGAGGTATCTCTGGGCCCTCTCGGTAATGCACATCACATAAGCCTTGCAAGCACTGCAACTAATATGTTAGTTGTGAGATGATGTATTACGGAACGAGTAAAGAGACTTGCCGGTAACGAGATTGAACTAGGTATTGGATACCGACGATCGAATCTCGGGCAAGTAACATACCGATGACAAAGGGAACAACGTATGTTGTTATGCGGTCTGACCGATAAAGATCTTCGTAGAATATGTAGGAGCCAATATGGGCATCCAGGTCCCGCTATTGGTTATTGACCGGAGACGTGTCTCGGTCATGTCTACATTGTTCTCGAACCGTAGGGTCCGCACGCTTAACGTTACGATGACAGTTATTATGAGTTTATGCATTTTGATGTACCGAAGGTTGTTCGGAGTCCCGGATGAGATCACGGACATGACGAGGAGTCTCGAAATGGTCAAGACGTAAAGATTGATATATTGGAAGCCTATGTTTGGACATAGGAAGTGTTCCGGGTGAAATCGGGATTTTACCGGAATACCGGGAGGGTTACCGGAACCCCCCGGGAGGCTAATGGGCCTATTGGGCCTTAGTGGAAAAGAGAGAAGAGGCAGCCCACAGCCTAGCCGGCGCCCCCCCCCCCTTCCCCAAGTCCTAGTAGGACTAGGAAAGGTGGGCCGGCCCCCTCTCTCTCCTTTTCCCCCCAAGAGTCCTAGTTGGAATAGGATTGGAGGGGAGGAGTCCTACTCCCGGTGGGAGTAGGACTCCCCCTGCGCCTCCTCTCTCTTGGCCGGCCAGCCCCCCTCCTCCAACCTTTATATACGGGGGCAGGGGGCACCCCATAGACACACAAGTTGATCCTTGAGATCGTTCCTTAGCCGTGTGCGGTGCCCCCTGCCACCAAATTCCACCTCGATCATACCGTTACAGTGCTTAGGCGAAGCCCTGCGTCGGTAGTACATCAAGATCGTCACCACGCCGTCGTGCTGACGGAACTCTTCCTCGACGCTTTGCTGGATCGGAGCCCGAGGAACGTCATCGAACTGAACGTGTGCTAAGAACTCGGAGGTGCCGGAGTAACGGTGCTTGGATCGGTCGGATCGGGAAGAAGACGTACGACTACTTCCTCTACGTTGTGTCAACGCTTCCGTTGCGATCTACTAGGGTACGTAGATCAGACTCTCCCCCTCGTTGCCATGCATCACCATGATCTTGCGTGTGCGTAGGAAAATTTTGAAATTACTACGTTCCCCAACAACATAGAGATTTGCAAGATACATACGGATCTGAATGTTGCAGACTCGTTGACTAAGCCTCTCTCACGAGCAAAACATGATCCGCACCAAGACTCCATGGGTGTTAGAATCATTACAATGTAATCTACATTATTGACTCTAGTGCAAGTGGGAGACTGAATGAAATATGCCCTAGAGGCAATAATAAAGTTGTTATTTATATTTCCTTATATCATGATAAATGTTTATTATTCATGCTAGAATTGTATTAATCAGAAAGTTAGTACATGCGTGAATACATAGACAAACAGAGTGTCACTAGTATGCCTCTACTTGACTAGCCCGTTGATCAAAGATGGTTAAGTTTCCTAACCATGGACAAAGAGTTGTCATTTGATAAACGGGATCACATCATTAGACAATGATGTGATTGACTTGACCCATCCATTAGCTTAGCATGATAATCATTTAGTTTGTTGCTATTGCTTTCTCCATAACTTATACATGTTCCTATGACTATGAGACTATGCAACTCCCGAATACCGGAGGAACACTTAGTGTGCTATCAAATGTCACAACATAACTGGGTGACTATAAAGATGCTCTACAGGTGTTTCCGATGGTGTTTGTTGAGTTGGCATAGATCGAGATTAGGATTTGTCACTCTGTGTATCGAAGAGGTATCTCTGGGCCCTCTCGATAATGCACATCACTATAAGCCTTGCAAGCAATGTAACTAATGAGTTAGTCACGGGATGTAGCATTACAGAAACGAGTAAAGAGACTTGATAGTAGACCTGGCCATGGGCAGCCCGGCCCGACCCAACCCGGCCGGCCCGACCCGACCCGGCCCGAAAAAGCCCGACCCGGCCCGGTCCGACGCTACTCCTGGGCCGGGCTCGGGCCTAGATTTTGAGCCCGGTGGCCTAGCCGGGCCGGGCCCGGGCCCGTCATTTTTGCAGTTTTCTAAAGGGGCCCGGCCCGAGGCCCGAGGCCCGGCGGGCTTTTGCATGTTCGGGCCGGGCTTGGACCCAAAAATTAGGCCCGATGGCTGGGTCGGGCCGGGCTCGGGCCCAGGTTTTTTGGCTCGAGCTTGGCTAGGCCCGGCCTGAAGCCCGGCCCGGCCCGAGGTTTGGCCAGGTATACTTGCCAGTAACAAGATTGAACTAGGTATTGAGATACCGACGATCGAATCTCGGGCAAGTAACATACCGATGACAAAGGGAACAACGTATGTTGTTATGCGGTCTGACCGATAAAGATCTTCGTAAAATATGTAGGAACCAATATGAGCATCCAGGTTCCGCTATTGGTTATTGACCGGAGATAAGTCTCGGTCATGTCTACATAGTTCTCGAACCCGTAGGGTCCGCACGCTTAACGTTCGGTGACAATCGGTATTATGAGTTTATGTGTTTTGATGTACCGAAGGTGGTTCGGAGTTTCGGATGTGATCACAGACATGACGAGGAGTCTCGAAATGGTCGAGACATAAAGACTAATATATTGGACGGCTATATTCGGACACCGGAAGTGTTTCGGGTGGTTTCGGATAAAACCGAAACCCCTCGGGGAACTAATGGGCCTAGAGGGGCCTTAGTGGAGAGAGAGAGAGGGGTGGCCAGGGCAGGTCGCGTGCCCCCTTCCCCTTGAGTCTGAATTTGACTATGAGGGGGGGGGCAGCGCCCCCCTTTTCCTTCCCCTCTCCCACTCCTTCATTCCCCCTCCTAGTAGGACTAGGAAAGGATGAACCCTACTCCTACTAGGAGGAGGATTCCTCCCCTCCTTGGGCGCCCCAAGGGCCGGGTGGCCTCCCCCCTTGCTCCTTTATATACGGGGGCCCGGGGCACCCTAGAACACACAAGTTGACATTGTTTAGCTGTGTGCGGTGCCCCCCTTCATCATAATCCTCCTCGGTCATATCGTTGCAATGCTTAGGCGAAGCTCTGCGTCGGTAGCTTCATCATCACCGTCATCACGCCGTCGTGCTGACAAAACTCTCCCTCAACACTCAGCTAGATCTAGAGTTCACGAGACGTCACCAAGCTGAACGTGTGCAGATCGCGGAGGTGTCGTATCTTCGGTGCTCGGATCGGTCGGATCGTGGATACGTACGACTACATCAACCGCGTTGTCATAACGCTTCCGCTTACGGTCTACAAGGGTACATGGACAACACTCTTTCTCTTTCGTTGTTATGCATCACCTACATGGATCTTGCATGTGCGTAGGATTTTTGTGAAATTACTGCGTTCCCCAACACGCATGTGCCTAGAAATCCTTTGACAACTACTCCCTTTGTTCCAAAATAGACGACCCAACTTTATACTAACTTTAGTACAAAGGTGGGTCATCTATTTTGAAATGAAGGGAGTAGGAGCGAGTACCAAGGCCGTCAAAGTTGCAGCCCAGAGGTAATACATCAGCAGACCAATGCTCAACTAGTGTTGATGCGCGCATGCTCACACATGTTTGGTTGATCGCAATGTGTGTGTCCGGTTGATTATACAGAGTGTAGACCATGTTGAGTTGATGGCCCGTTGTTGCAGACGAAGCTGCTCACATGGGAGTCCCGACGGTGTTGTCGAAGTCGTCACGGTCGGTGGTGGCGACGATGGACCAAAGATGAACCAGGCGTTGACAAGAGAAGCCAACTACGATGCATGAAGACATCCCTTGTATGACACGTCCTGACTTGACACATAGTTCGTGACGAGGAGACATCTGGTGTCGAGTTGACGCCGATGTCGAAGTACATGCGTGTGAGGCCAGTACGGCATGGGCGACACAAAACCGTTTTATGTTCGGTGAACCAAAAAAGAAAGACGCCAGTCAAATGACTGACGGAGAGAACCATCGATGAATCGATAGGAAAAAAGACTTTCAGGGACAGTTGACAGATACCATGGAGATCGATCTCCGCAGAGCGGCGTACTGCGGAAGTTGGGGTGTATCTAGGTTTAGGATCTTATGATATCATGATAGAGGATGAGAATTGAGAGAATGCGATTTGTATCGTATATTCAACCTCTCATATGAGTGTATATAGAGGTCCTTAAGACTTAGAGTATAAAAGGCCCCCTACATATAATATGTAAACAATTCCTATCTAATTTCATGTTATCTCTAACAACCAAATATAAACTCTGACAGGTACGTGGCTGGCGTGCAAAGAGAGCATTGTTGTCTTGATTGTAGTTGTGCTATGATGCTCCATTGGCCTTTTTTTAGAAGTTCAAGATCCACTGTCTGGGTCGGACCTTGTATTTGTTGTTTACTCAGGTTGACCAAAAGAATGTAATGCCATATTCATAATATTTTTGTTTTCTGTGGTTGGATTGAACAGAGGATGAATACCTCGTGTTTAGCATCGATGGTGTTGGGACAAAGCTGAAGCTTGCATTTGAAACTGGTATTCATGATACAATTCGGATTGACCTGGTACGTGATTAATTGCTATATATATGCGCTCTTTGTCACATCTATTACGTGGAGTGAATCAATCCCTATATTTTTGTTCATCATTGCAGGTAGCTATATATATCGGTGTCAATGACATCCTAACATCAGTGCAAAACCATTGGTCTTCTCAAATTACTATGCTACAGGCAAGCTTGATTTCGATCCTGCAGAGAAGGTAATGTCGGTGTTGTTGTTCACTTAACGCAACATTTGTTGCTTATTGTAATCTTGTCTTCCGCTCATGATGTGGTGTCTATTTATACTTGAATTGTATAGGTTATCAAGTGAATTGTGGATGGGTGCGAACAATCAAGCTGTAATTTGATAGGAGATAAGCTTTTCTCCATAATGAATCTCGTTGAGTCATTTGAATAATTTATCATATATGAACATCAGTATAACTGCAACGATATGTATTGAGTACTTATTTTTTTATCTTTGGTGCATGGACAAATTTTTAACTGAAAATATCGTGATATTTGTCGTCGTTCATTTCTTTGTAAATTTGGTATTTACTCTCCATAAACATTCCATATGGACTATGCCTTTTTTGTATAATAAACAATACAAAAGGACATTCCCAATTAAGTAATTGATTGTGGCAGACTGCAGAGATGTGTGGTCTCTATGTGGAAGGTGAATAGGATCTTGGTGGTTTTGCCATCGGTGTTGTGGACAAGGATAATCTCATCGCCGGTAAAACATAGTGGAGGGAGATATCCTCATTGGTCTTCCTTCAAGTAGGGTTCATTCAAACGGGTTCTCTCTCCTTAGAAGGTACATTACACTTATCTAGTTCAGTTTGTCTCAAATTTAGATAGAATGATTCATAGTTCAAATTTTATCTGTTTGTTTTTTCATTCTTTTTCTCGAATTGTTTATGGTTAATGATAGCCAAAAAGATTCTTATTCCTAGAGTATTGTACAAAAGTGGACTCTACATGACTGATCAGTTCCCAGGAAACGATGGCAAAACAAGTACCGTCGGTGAAATTCTCATGACACCGACTGTCATCTATGTTAAGCAGGTTAGTCCATATCGATGAATGTCCCGTATTTCCCATGGTTTTATTTGTGTACCCGAAGTTGTAACACAATCATGTTGGATGAAAAAGGTGCTTGAGATCACCAGCAAGGGTGGTGTGAAAGAACTAGCCCATATCACTGGTGGCGGCTTCACTGATAACATCCCGAGAGTATTTCCTTCTGGGCTCGGGGCGAAACTCTTCGCTGATATTTTTGTACGTCTGCTTGTCGTGCTTTTAGGTCTGTTCTTTCCAAGTGCTCCGCCCCGGTAAATTTCCACAGTTTTAATCAGCTCGACAACTACCACATTCTATAGATGAATGAATGAAAACCGTCAAAGGGCAATCATCAGGACTCAAACTGAAACCGTTCTGCGCCTCAGGTATTTCAAGATACACAAGCTACAAATACCATGTGTTACTGACTGTTTGTTATAATCTTCATCGTCCAATCACACCATTTGAGCAGAATTCTCCCAAGATGGAGCTGAGCCTGCGCGGATTGAAATGAGCCCGGCATAACCTTTTCTTTTTAGGAACCTGAACAAAGATGATGATTATCAGAATCATCATCTCGTCAGCTGGTGTCTGGCATCTTAAATTGCAGAGTAACAATTGCAATTTCAGGTGGAAATTTGGGAACATGTTAGCGTGAACGACAGGAGCCGACGGAACAATAATTTAATCCGGCGTCACGCTGGCGAGTGTCGACTAGTGTGCCTCCTGTCGCGAAAGCTCTGTCTTTTCCAGAGTCAAAAGCGAGCCCCGTGTGAGCCGCCGCCGCTGCGCTCCGATCTGGATCACCCGCGGCGATGGAATCCCATCCCGTCGCCGTGGTCACCGTGCCGTTCCCGGCGCAGGGCCACCTGAACCAGCTCCTGCACGTGTCGCTGCTGCTCGCGGGGCGGGGGATCCCCGTGCACTTCGCCGCGCCGGAGCCGCACCTCCGGGAGGCCCGCGCGCGCGTGCACGGCTGGGACGCCGGCTCCCTCCTCGCCCTCCGCTTCCGCGCCCTCGACGTCCCGCCGCACGCGTCCCCGGACCCCGACCCGTCCTCGCCGTTCCCCACGCACATGCAGCCCCTGTTCGAGGCCTTCTGCGACGGCGGCGCCGCCCGGGCCTCGCTGGCCACGCTCCTGCGGGAGCTCTCGGCGTCCCACCGCCGCGTCGTGGTCCTGCACGACCGCATGGCGGCCTTCGCGGCCGTCGAGGCCGCGCGGGTGCCCAACGGGGAGGCGCTCGGGGTGCACTGCCTCGCCGCGTCCTACAACGTCGGGTGGATGGACCCCGGCCACCGCCTCCTGCGGGAGCACGGGATGGTGTTCCACCCGGCCGACGCCTGCGCGACCAAGGAGTTCGTGGCGCTCGCCAAGCGGATGGGCCTGGAGCGCCGGCGCGCGCCCGGCGCCGGCATGGTCGTGAACACCTGCCGCGCGCTCGAGGGCGAGTTCCTCGACGTGCTCGCCGCCCACAGCGCCTCCTCCTCCGACGGCCACAGGCTGTTCGCCATCGGGCCTCTGAACCCGGTGCTGCCCGCCACCGACGCGGCCGGGGCCGCGCAGGCTCCCGCGGAGCGACACGAGTGCCTGGAATGGCTCGACAGGCAGCCGCCGTCGTCGGTGCTGTACATTTCGTTCGGCACGACGTCGTCTCTCCGGGCAGAGCAGGTGAGGGAGCTGGCCGCAGCGCTGCGCGACACCAACCAGCGGTTCGTCTGGGTGCTGCGCGACGCCGACCGGGCGGACATGCGCGAGTCCGGCGGCGCGCGCGGGCTCGCGGACGCGGCTGCTGCTGCTCAGGGGACGGGCGTGGTGGTCACCGGGTGGGCGCCGCAGCTGGAGATACTGGCGCACGGCGCGACGGCGGCGTTCATGAGCCACTGCGGGTGGAACTCGACGGTGGAGGGGCTGAGCCACGGGAAGGCCATACTGGCGTGGCCGATGCACAGCGACCAGCCATGGGACGCGGAGCTGGTGTGCAAATACCTCGGGGCCGGCGTCCTCGTGCGGCCCTGGGAGGAGCGCGGGCAAGTCACGCCGGCGGCCGCCATCCGCGAGGCCATCGAGAGGGCGATGCGATCGGAGGAAGGGGCGACGGTCCGGGAGCGGGCGACGGCGCTCGGGCTGGCCGTTCGCGCCGCCGTGGCCGACGGCGGGTCCTCGCGCCGGGACCTGGACGACCTCGTGGCGTACGTGACGAGGTGACCCACCGATCGACGCCTCGACGGCACGGCAAGCCGGCGACAGATGCGCGACGTGGAGCTGTCAAGTTGAAGATCCATGGCTGTTTAAGCTCTCTTGATAGGTGAAATTGTGACGGCGTGGAACGAATACTAGCAGAGTGACATGACTGCCGTTGACACGAGCTAACCGGTGTCATCACATACCTCCTTTGGTTTAGAGAAATCTTGTAGGAATTTCATAGAGTAGAATTTCTATAGAAAAAATTTCTTAAGAGCCCTTTTGATTCATAGGAATGAAATCCTAGTCCTATGGAGGAATTCTTCCTATCCTTCACATTTCATAGGAAAATAAACATTAGCCTAGACTCAATGGAAAAAATCTTATGATGTGAATCAAAGGGCATCTCTTTCCTTATTCCTACTCATAGGATTTAAGATACATATCATCTCATTTCGTATGACTTTTCTATTCCTATGATTTTTCTACCCTACGAACCAAGGGAGGCCTGAGAATTTGAGATCTCCTTTGCTCAAAGACCCCTGCTTTTTTTTTGCGGGGAATACAAAGAGCTTTATTATGGAAAAGCATTCGTCGGGCAGTCGGTCAACAGGCTACTGACCAGGAAGCTAGGGGTAGAATTCAGCCAGCTTTCAGTCGTAGTAAGCGTACATGCACGCTTAGCACACAAGTGTGTTGGACCGTTAGCGGCTCTAAGTACATGAGCAATATGAAAAGACAAAAAGCTAGCAGAGAGCTCTCTAATTTCTAACAAGAGTGGTGCTACTACCGAGCGATCGATGTAGCTAGAGTTCCGGAGGTTAACTGCCTCAAGACAGTCGGATTTCAGTCGCACGTGCATGTAGCCTCGAAGCTTTGCGAAGATGACGCCCTCTCGCAAGGACAACACTTCAGCAATGAATGGATCCGTGACCCCTACATGGGGTTTGCACCATGCGCCCAAGAATGCCAAGGAAGAGCGGGCTACTCCTCCCAAGCCGGCGTTGCCAGCATCACGGTGAATCGCCACGTCCGTGTTGATCTTGATACATTCTTCTTCAGGGGGTCGCCAGCCATGACCCGGCAGTGGTATGAAGCTCTGCCCGGGGATGTCCACTAGTGCCAGGTCTTCGCGAATGCGTCTAATCGAGGCCGCTGGATCAATGATCTCCTGGTCATGTGTTCGCCTATTGTGAGACATCCAAATAGCCCACATGACGGTGATAATTGTTGCACGATCCTTCTCTGAGAATTGGCTGTCACAAAGAATATCACGTGCCCAGGTGCTAGGATGGAGACGTGGCATGTTAAACTCGAAAAGCAAGCTCGCCTCCTCCCAGAAGCGCTTTGCATGAGAGCAATGAACAAGCGCATGCATTAAGTCCTCGTCCATGGCAAGGCACAACTTGCACAGACTCGTGTCTTTGATATGACGGTGCCGTAGGGTAGATTCATCCGGAATGATCCCTCTGATTACCCTCCACCAGAACACTCTGACTTTTGGTACCACTTTGAGTTTCCAAAGGCGACTCCACATCTGTTCTTCGTCCAATGATGGTCCCGCTACCTGCCCTTCTTCTAGAGCTAAACGCTCGTTCTGATTCACTAGAGTTCGGTAGGCTGTTTTGACAGAGTAGATGCCGGATCTCTCATGTGTCCAAGCAAGAAAATCCCCACCGCCGCCTTGACGAAGTGGAATGTTCAGAATTGCCTCCGCATCCGGTGCGATGAAAGTGGCTCGAATAAGATCGCGTTTCCAGGTCCAACTCTCGGAGTCAATTAGATCGCTAACTAGGTTGACTGTAGTTGAAGCTGGTCTGAGCAGCGGCCTCATTGAGATGGTAGATGGGATCCAGCGGTCCTCCCATACAGATGTAGAGGCTCCATCGCCAATGCGTTTGACAAGACCAGCATTGAGAGCCGTACGTCCCGCAATGATAGCCCTCCAGATAGATGATGCAGATTTTTGCAATGTAGCTTGCATGAAATCACAATTCGGGAAATATCTTCCCTTCATTACTCTTGTACAAAGAGCGTCGGGGTTTGTTAGGAATCTCCAGCCGTGCTTCCCAAGAAGCGCTAGATTAAACTGTCGCAGATCCCGAAAACCCATCCCCCCTTGACTTTTGGTGTAGCAAGCTTGTCCCAAGAAATCCAGTGAAGAGATCGTCGATCCACAGAACTGCCCCACCAGAATTTTGCCATGTTCGAGGTTAGATTCTTGCACACTTTTTTGTCAAAAGAAAACATGACATGCTGAAGGTTGGGATAGCCTGCACAATTGATTTGATCAATGTTTCCCGCCCTGCACATGCAAATAGCCGCTCAGACCAACCCTGCATCTTCCCTCTCGCTCGGTCGCCAATGTGCTCAAAGGTTCCACTTGTGATTCTTCCAATGGCAGTGGGCAAGCCAAGATACCGTTCAGAGAAGGCTTCTGACTGAACGTTCAATAGTTGTTTCAGACTTCCTCTTAAGGCCACGGGAGTGTTAGGACTGAAGTAGATAGCACTTTTTGCCCTATTAACACATTGGCCAGATGCTTCCCCATAAATTCTGAGGATGTCGTTCAAATGTGCCGCACTTTCTGACGTCGCCTGGATGAAGATTAAGCTGTCATCTGCGAAAAGTAAATGACTTACCCATGGGGCTCTGAATCCCACGCGTATGCCTCGGTCAATATGATTGCCATAATACTTCAGCATGGACGAAAACCCTTCGACACAGAGAAGAAAAAGGTATGGAGATACTGGGCAGCCCTGCCGAAGCCCTCTCGAAGGTGCGAAGTAGGGCAAGAGCTCTCCGTTGACACGAATAGAGGCGTACTGATGTGACGCACTTCATGATGAGTCTGACCAAATTGCCGGCAAAACCAAGTCGCAATAACATGGCCTCAAGGAAGTGCCACTCTACCCGATCGCAAGCTTTCATCATGTCCAATTTTATTGCACATGAGAAGTTTTTCCCTTTCTTGCGTCTCCTCATAGTGTGAATGCTTTCGAATGCCACAAGGACATTATCCGTGATTAGACGCCCGGGAACGAAAGCACTTTGCTCCTCGCTTATAATCTCATCCATGCACTGCCTCAACCGGTGAGTGATTGCTTTGACAACGATCTTATATAAAACTGGGCATAGAGCGATGGGCCGGTACTGGGAGATGCTCTGTGGGTGGCGTATCTTAGGAATTAGTGTGATGGAGGTATCGTATAGCCCTCCAGGTAGCTCGCCACTGTTCAAAAAATACAGCACAGCCGGGATGATGTCGTGTTTCAGAAGATCCCAATGGCGCTGGTAAAAACCGGCTGTGAATCCGTCTACTCCGGGTGCTTTGGATGGAGCCATTTGGAATAAAGCGTCACGCACCTCCGAAGCTTCAAACGGTTTGCACAATAGATCGTTCATAGCCGGCGTAACTCGGCTTGGAACATGCGATAATAACTCCTCACTGTTGCTGTATCCTTGAGAAGTATATAGGTCTTGGTAAAACGTAAGGATTTCTGCTTTGCCCTCATCTCTCGAGCCACAAACTGAGCCGTCCGATCGCTGCAGGTTGGCGATCTTGTTCGCGCGCTGACGTTGCTTCGCTTGCGCCTGAAAGTAGGCTGTATTACGGTCACCTTCGCGTAGCCAAGGCACACGGGACCGTTGTTTGAACCATATCTCCTCTAACTTTAGCGCTTCTCTGAGCTTAGATATGGTAGATTTTTCTTCCTCTGAAGGGCCACGTCCAACAGACTGAGCTCGTAATCTGTCCAGCCGCTTCTGCAGTTGTCGGACTATCCTTGTCAAGGAGCCAAACTCGCGAACCCCCTAGGGCGACAGTGTGCGCTGGAGAGCTTCGAGGGAGTTCATTATGCCATGTAGCCCCGGCTGCCTAGTCTTAGTGACCAACTTCTCATAGTCATTATGAGATTGCCAGATGTTCTCATAACGAAAAGATTTTGAAGTATGTGTGTTGCCAGTTGGGTGTTGTCGCCGCATATCTGTCAGTACAAAGCAATGGTCAGACTCAACTGAGCAAATATGGCGCACTTTAACATACTCGAACTTGTGCCTGAATTCCTCATTAGCAAACACTCGGTCCAGCCGAGCTTTCACATTAGAGTTTCCAGATTGTCGGTTGTCCCACATGTAGGGAACCCCGGACCAACCTAAATCCCGGAACCCACAGTCGTCGACCACCTCTCGAAATGATCGCATTTGCCATTTCGGCCTAGCTATCCGACTGAAATGCTCATCCATGTGGAGAGTTTCATTAAAATCACCCATACACAACCACTCCTCATGTGCGAGACCGTGTAGGGTACGAAGTAATCGCCAACTGTGATGCCTATTCTCAGCTCTTGGCGCTCCATAGAACCCGGTGAGACGCCAACTCACCGTAGTGTCAGTAGCATCGCGCACCAAAACATCGATGTGGGCCGAGCTATAGTTTTTGAGTTCAACTGAAACATCTTGGGACCAGAAGAAACCGATGCCTCCACTTAATCCTGCACTATCAACAGCGAAACACCCAGCCATACCTAGGGTCTGCTGTAGTCTTTCCACACGCTTTCCTCTGATCTTCGTTTCCATAACAAACACCAGAGCGGGCCCTTCATGCTTCACAACGCTGCGAAGCTCTCGAACTGCCTCGGGGTTCCCAAGCCCCCGGCAGTTCCAGCTTAAGCATCTCATTGGGACGGGCAGGGCTGCTGCGCAGCCTGTGCCTGGTTGTCAGAGTTTGTGGGTGTGGGTTTCTTTTTCTTCGGGACTCGAACAGTGCCTTCGTCCTCGAGATCTCCTCCCTCATCCTTAGACAAAGTTATACTTGCATCCTCCCCCCCTCCGCATCATTTGCTGCATGGTTTGTCAGAAGCGGCGTCTCAACTCGGTGGTAGACTTGGGTTGGAGGCCCTCCTTTGTGTTTTGAGGCGGGGTTGCGTTTTACTGGGGAGTTCACCTCGACACCTCCACCACCAGCATTGCTAGAGTTCTTCGTAGAATTCTTGCTCGGTTTAGCTTGGTGGGGTTTTGAAGAACCCTCAGATGAGGTTGCCCTCCTCTTTTCTTCAGGTGGCCGAAGGCCTTTGCCGAACGGCAAGTCGCCATTTTCATCTCTTGAACCAGGAGTCGGGCAGACCAGATCGGAGTGGCCTAGTCGGCCACAAGAAAAGCAAAAGTGAGGTATATTTTCGTACTGAATCTCATAGGGATCGGTAGAACCTCACCTTGCAGAATTGATCAGGATCCATCTTCTCAAGGGTTTGGCCACGTCCAGAGTAACACGAGCTCGCAAGTAGCCTCCACCATGATCAAAGTGAATCGAACTGGCCTCCTTGTCAATCTGCTTCGCTATAGCTTTGCACCATGAATCATCCCGCAGATTGAAAGGGAGATTTACAACACGGGCCCATACCTTCAATTTGTCGAACTTGAGCTCCGACGGGCACATGCAGTCGTCAAATTCAGAGAGTATGACCGCGTTCTTGCTAATGTGCCATGGGGATTCGTCCCAAACACGATCTCTGTCTCGCTGCGTGGCAAATTCCGCAACGAACATATTTTCTCCCGTGATATGAAAAGCCAGCCCCTTAGGGTTTCCCCATGCGGGCCTCAGGGCGTTCGAGATGGTGTTGATGTGGAGCGTGTTGTGGTGAAGAACCTTCCCTGCCACCAACCACTTCTCCGGCGCCCCCTCAACGCGGTCATCTAGCACCAAGGGCGTCGCCTCCTCCTCCGAGATGTCTAGTTTCCCAAGCTGTTCTTCGAGGCGTGCCCTAGCAGTCCGCGGCGATAGAGTCTCTGCCGCCGCTCCGCTATCGCTCCCGGACGGTGTCGCCATCCTTCGATGGAGATCCGGTGTGCCCCGCTGATCCGATCTGCGGGCGCCGTCGGTGCCGCCAAACCCTAGTCGCCGGGGCGTTTTTAGGGTTTGCGGAAAACGATATTTTATACGTCTCAAAGACCCCTGCTACCCAGACGTTGATCCACACAACCAGAAAAATACGTACTCCCTCTGTCTGAAAATACTTGAACAAAAGGGGATATATGTAGATGTATATTAGTTTTAGATACATCTCTTTTTATCCATTTAGATGACAAGCCTCTGTCTGGAAATACTTGTCATTAAAATGAACAAAAGGGGATGTATCTAGATGTATATTAGTTCTAGATACATCTTTTTTTATCCATTTTGATGACAAGTATTTTCGAACGGAGGAAGTATGACATAGTTGGAGAAAACTTGACCATATTGATATAATATGAATCTAAATGGATTTCAAGTGTAAATTCACTTGACAGCTTCATAAACAAAATGGTAAACCAGTTGTAAATAGTACCTGATTCAGATTTGACCTTACTAATTAGTACTCCCTCCGTTTCTTTTTACTTTGTATATATAAGACTTGTCTGAAGTCAAACTACACAAAGTTTGATCAATTTTATATTAAAAAGTATCAAGATCTACAATACTAAAGTTATATGGTATGAAAATTAATTTCAAGATGCATCTAATGAAATTAAATTTTTTATTGTAATGTTGATATTTTTTCATATATAGTTGGTCAAACTTCACTTCAGACAAATTTTATATGCGGACTAACAAGGAATGGAGGGAGTACATTCCCAATCCCCACAAGGCAATACAAAAATGATAAATGGCTTCACATTATGAATCTAACATGCAAATCAATGAGTGATGTTGGGCATTGTGGTCTATTTCACCGAGACAACATCGTAGTCATGAATCTCACGCCATCACTATGAAGTGTTCTGCTAATGCCATTGAAGGGCATTCGAAATTTCACCAAACAACACGAACCTTGCCGCCTGACTCCCTGAGCTCCACCATTGGACAACCTTGAACAATGTGTGAGATGAGGCTGGCCGTACACACCGCCGAAGGGCATTGATCAATCGAGAGAGGATGAAGCCCATCACATTGCCGGCAATTGTCACCTCTGAACGATGTCGAGAATGGAAGGCGGGGCAGAGAACCAAAAATCAAGGCACCACATGACCAGCCCAAAGGGGAGCATATAGTAGCATTGCGACGCCAGGAGGCGCCACCAATAAACGCTCGACAAAACAACACCATGCCCTAGACTGATATTCTCTGCAGCCGGGCAAACAGGCCACAATCAATCCAAGGTCCTGGTAAGCACATGTTTTGTATCGTGGTAGATGATGATGTGATTGGAATAACATTCTTGGATACGAGGAAGCCGAATTACTTCAACTGTTCTGAAATTTTTATGACCTTTGAAAGTTGCATAAGAAAAGCACATGATTTGGGTGGTTAGGGGATGCTTGATTAGATAGTGAGGGGAGAAGAAAAAAGATGTACTCCCTTCGTTTCTAAATATTTGTCTTTTTAGAGATTTCAAATGGACTATCACATACGGATGTATATAGACATATTTTAAAGTTTAGATTCACTCATTTTTTTTCTTATGTAGTCACTTGTTAAAATCTCTAGAAAGACAAATATTTAGGAACGGAGGGAGTATTTTATACTAACATTCAAAAGAAACAATACACGTGATTAGAATATTATTAGGTCTCATTTTTAGTTCCTTTTGTGAATAAGAGAAAAATTATAGTATGCCCCAATATATTCCAGAACGACAAAATTTGTTCCTGAAGAATGCAATCCTAGTCCCTTTTTCTACAAATTTCTGTTAGTTTAGGCAAAGTTTAGATGAAAAACACTCCCTCCTCACGCCCAAATATCATGTCACGAAAAAAAATTTGCACCAAAAATATCACAATCTTATCTTAGACGGCCCAAAAGGCAGAAGAAGGGCAAAACCGCCAGCAAAGGGGAAAAGCCGAACCCCGCCGGCCGCCGCCACCCGCCGGAATGACGAAGCCCGCGGCGTCCTTGGCCTCCCTCCTCCCGCAGCTGTGGCACCGGCCCTTGCCGCCGCCGCCCCTCCTCCCCCGCGCCCTCTACTCCTCTTCCCCGCTCCTCACCACCCACCGCCGCACCCCACGCCACCGCTTCCGCGTCTCCCCCACCACGCACCTCGACGCCGCCGCTGCCGCCAGGGCAACCAGGGCCGCTGACCCCGTAGAGATTCTAACAGCCACCTCGTAAGCTCCCCTCAACCCCGCCCTCGCCAGCAGCTTCTGCTCCGCTCCGCTCCGCAGGCAGCACACTGACGGCGTTGGCATCTACTGCGCTTTGTCTGCAGGTACCCAGCGTACGACAGGCTTCTGCCCTGCCCGTCCAAAGACGACCCTCCGCGGATCGAGCACCTCGTCGCCCGGGAAGACGAGGTCGCCGGCGATTTCATCTCCAGGTCCCTCAACCTCCCCCCTATGTAAGCATCCATACGCTCTGTAGTACGTATCTGTTAGACTGTTACACTAGCTAGCTTATTGGAAGGTGAAATGCCTAGGCCGAGTGATTTGGTAACATTGTGCGCGTGAAGGTACGTTGCAGATCTCATCAAGTTCGGGGCCGTGTACTACGCTCTTGTTGCGCCGCAGCCGCCTCCGTACGCCGCTCCGGAGCATGTGAGGATCTTCAGAGAGGTGACAGAGCCTTCGCTCCTTCGCAGGAGGGCGTCCATTAAAGGGAAGACCGTCAGGGAGGCGCAGAAGACGTTCCGGGTGACTGACCCCAGCCAGCGCCTTGAGGCTGGCACTTATCTAAGGGTTCATGTGCATCCCAAACGGTTCCCCAGGTAGTAAAATTCTCTAGGTGTTTTTATCTGCTAGGATGGTTTGCATTGGTGATTGCTATGAGTTATCTACTAGTGCCAACTACTGTGATGCTGAGTGACCAAATTGGTTTGGGTGCTAACGAATCCGTGGTTTGCCAAATATTGTCAGGTGTTATGAAATTGACTGGAAATCCAGGGTAGTGGCGACAACTGATGACTTTGTTGTCCTCAATAAGCCAGCTGCAACATCAGTATGTTCATCTTTCTTTCCTTTCTCCCAGATGTTTGCGTCTACGGTACATTTCCAAGGCCACACATATATGAGAATTAAAAGTACTGGTTATGTTTCTGCAAGTAACTATCTGGTTTATCTATTTAGCTAAGCACTTCTTATTCATGTCTTTTCAAAATTTCATTGACTATGCAATCCATCTACTTCACTAAGTGCTGGCTCCAATAAATTTGAATGTAACTAAATGGTTGCTTCACAAAATTAATTTAAGTCTAGCTAAATGCTGGCTTCACAGAATAAAATAAAACCACATGCAACTGATGTAAGAGGGTGCACAAGTGTAAGGCCAGGATTATTCATGAAACATGAATTTTTAGTTTCAGAGCTAGTGGGTTGAGTAAAGATTCAGTTGCAATTAGTGCATTAGGCCATTGATAGAAGTTTAAGGGTCCAAAGTCCAAACTAATATCCGTAGATAATTTTCAATGTGTAGGTAGGAGGAGCAACTGATAATATTGAGGAATCCTGCGTGGTTTTTACTTCACGCGCATTAGGATTGGAGAGCCCTTTAATGACAACTCATCAGATTGACAACTGTTCTGAGGGCTGGTTTGTCTTTTGCTAACATACTTATATAAACCACATGTGTGGAACGCAAATAACTAATCCCATCATTTTCACTTAATTTGAGAATTTGCAGTGTGGTATTGTCTAAAACCAAGGAATTCTGCTCAGTTTTCCATGGATTGATAAGGGTATGTTCTTTTATTGCTCACTGTAACATGTTGCTCTGTGAACCTCTAGTGACAATGAATATTTTTCTTCTGCAACAGGAAAAACAGGTTAAAAAAGTCTATCTCGCGCTTACAACAGAGCCTGTGTCTCCAGGAATAATTACTCATTACATGCGTCCCCTTAATCGTGCTCCCAGACTTGTTTCAGAAGGTAATCCCTGAAATGCAGTTTGTTGCTCTAGTATGTTGGTGTTAAAGTTGTTCGCTTGAGTTGAAGTGTACATGTATTTGGATTGCAATTCGCAAACATATTAGATTTCAGGTAAAATCTCCGATTTAACATCTATGTAGTAATACACCATCATTAAATTATGACCGTTCATTACGACATGGAGTTTTGGCTCCTGACTCCTGGGTCTAGATGCACTCAGATGAATAGTAAAAACTGGAAAAATAGTGAAAATTTTCAGTTTTTTTCTAGCTCTACCCACATGTGAATTTTGTGAAGAAATGACATCCATTGTGCTCTCTATGCGAGCACCGGTTTTTTCTTTTCCGTTCCGAACAGCACGATGTCATTTCTTCACGAAAATTCACACGTGGGTAGAACACTCGACCATGTTTGTTACCAAAAAATTTTAGGGCCTCTATGATTCGCAGGATTACAAAAACTGCAGGAATAGGAAAAAACGTAGGATTGGAATGACCTGCCCATTGGATTCCTATAGGCTTTGAGTTTGTTTGATTGTATCACGAAAAAAAAACAAAGGATTTCTTCCAAGAGGTTGGAGTGGATGCTAGAATTCCTACGAAATGTAGTGCAAATGAATCCTTAGGAGAAATTTGTATAGGATTCAATCCTACGAATCAAATGACCAACATAGGAAAAATTCCTAAGGATTCTAATTCTTCAAAAATCCTATGAAAATCCTTTGAATCAGTGAGGCCCTTAGAGTTTTATAATATTTTTGCCTTCTTTACTGTTCATACGGGTGCGTGTGGAACCATGTGCACTTGATTTCATTGGAGATAAACAATTGTTTATGTATAGGACTCACGTAGTACATGTATGTCAATTTTTTTAATGCGCTACCTTGTTACTCATTCTGTTGTGTCAGTGCTGTTTGGATGTTAAAGAATTAAGCAGTCTATGACCTGACTGAAACAAGTATGTTGCATAAACTTCTGCCCTGACTGGTAGCATCTGCAGCTATAAACTAACAAGTAATTATTGTAATATTGTTTTAGCGTTGGTTATTGAACCAGTCTACCAGACGTGTTTAGATGATCTGCTATCCTTACATTAGTTGATGTTTTGGTCATACTTTGCCAGATCATATTGAGAGATGGCATCTCTGTCAAATGGAGATATTAGACTGTAAGAAGGTTCCATGGCCAAAACCGTTGATAACGAAAGTCCACAAAGTGGACAACTGTGGCTGGCCCAAACAGGAAGCTGCCTATGAGTGCAAAATCAATCTCATGACAGGGAAAACTCATCAGGTATCGTATTTTTCTGCTTCAAACCTAATTGTTTCTTTATTTAAGGTTCATCATTCATCTGTGATGTTTTAAACTTCTATTGTATGAAAAGGACACCGTTAAAGACCTTTTCTTTTTTCCGTCGGTAGCCTAAGAGAATTAAAACTGAAGGCTCTTGTCTAGGGATAGGATACTCTGATGTAAACTGTAAAGCACTGTTTGCCTATTTCTGCTTGTCTTATTTAATGTAATCAGAACATTTAGATGGATCATTTGGGATAGTAGTTTCATGGATCAAGAATGCTTCGGTTAATCTTGACAGTGCATATGGCCCTGATACTTCTCATATTTAAAACTGGTATAGGAAGTTCCCCGTGTTTCCTCCTTGATGCGTGGATACAGAATAAAGAGTACCAATGTGATTTTGTGGTTGCTCTTTAAGCTAAATCTGTGAAGGGGAGCCTTGGCGCAGTGGTAAAGCTGCTGCCTTGTGACCATGAGGTCACGGGTTCAAGTCCTGGAAACAGCCTCTTACAGAAATGTAGGGAAAGGCTGCGTACAATAGACCCAAAGTGGTCGGACCCTTCCCCAGACCCTGCGCAAGCGGGAGCTACATGCACTGGGGCTGCCCTTTTCTTTAAGCTAAATCTGCAGTTACCTTCTTGTCTTACATCGGAGTACAACGTTCCTTGTAAATTGAACAATTTGTTAGTGTTGCAATTGTTTCATTCACTGGTACAATCTTTCTCCACAATGTTGCTTACAACCACGCAAGTGTGTAATTTGTAAATTCAATGATATGCAGATTAGAGCACAACTGGCTGCTATAGGCGCTCCCATCGTAGGGGATTCTGCGTACATGACTGGAGCGATCGCAGCAATGGCTGACCCAAGCATAAACCCATATGGTAGGGCGAGCCTGAATTACAGCAGTGAAGAGGAAAAAGCTGCTGCTGTTGAAGCATGGGTTGCTTGCCATGGCAAGGAACCAAAATCCGTAATTGGTCTGCAAGCATCTGAGATATCCTGGGATCATGAAGGCGAGCACCACTATTACAAGGCTGGGGTCCCTTGGTGGCGGCAAGACGCGGTGGAGTCCGACCTGGTTTGAGCAGAGAACCGCACCCCTGAAACAGTTGCCCCCCTTAACCTGAAGGGTCCCGAACCGCGCATCCTCCGGTGGAGTGAGGGATTCGAGGCGGCTCACCAAGAAACATGCCCAACATATCGTAACTGTTTTTGGGCCGGAATGCCTCGCCACCAGCAGCTAGAACCAGATTGACACACTGAAGATCTTCTGGCAGAATGTTTCACGTCTCCTTTGTGACCGGTGTTGGAAACTGTAGCTGGTGCAATTCGGGACAGTGGTGCACTGCCAATGCAGTTTTACCAGTTTTTTTTTTTTGCCGGGGTACCAGAATTTTTTCTTATGGGTGGGTTTACCAGATTTTGGCTAGGTGTTGTAGATCTGGGTTTACCAGATTTTGGCTAGGTGTTGTAGATCTGTGAAATGGCAGCTGTATCTCGTAGTAGTTTTGGCTTGTCCTCCTTCTGTACCTCTGCCTCAAGATTGAAAGGAAATTGATTGGTTGTGGTGTAGAACTTGTCAGTGGAAGCGCGTGGCCCATGCTAGATTTGGGCTGCCTTTCCCTGATCCAGCAAAAAGGAGGGACGCATTTTTTTGTTCCGTTGTCTTCTCTTTCGGAGAGCGGACGTCCTGGACGCAGCGGCATCATATCCAGCCGCGCGTGAGGCGAGGTGATCCGCATTAAACTTTGTTAAAATAAGAGTCTGTGTAAGATACATTTAGACGTGACATAGTTATGTCGCATTTAAATTGATGTCCACTCTATTTGTGATTTATTTTTTTGTTCTACTTTTTTTTCTTACTGCTGCATTATACATTTGTGGAAGCTTAAATGTGACATTCTTAAAAAATATCTAGATAAAATTAGTCAAACTGTTAAAATAATGTAAAGAGAAATTAACAGCTAGATTTAATGTGTCTACTATAACGCGCTAAAACTAACAAATCACACAATTTAGCCGATAACTGTTAGCCGACAAGGTGCTACTCGGTTAAATGATCACCTACAGTCCACTCACAGATGTTAGCATTGGCCGACTAGCCTTCTTGTTGGCAAAAATTAGCCAACAAGCTCTTTCTCGGTCTTGGTTATCTGGCAGCATCATATTGTTGACAAATTAGAGCAACTCCAATGAGGCGATCCATTTTGTCCGTAGCCGTTCGTTTGGGTTAGCGCGGACAAAACAGCCAGCCCAACACGCCGATCCAAACGGACGAGCGTTCGCTTTTGCCCGCCTGCCGACCCATTTCCGGCCCATTTTGAGCCTGATTTGCGTCGGCGAGGACACAAGACGGATGCGCGCGCTCGCCCTCTTTTCTCATCGGGCCCGCTGGTCGGTGGTATATTGGATTCACATCCTTGTCCGTCTGCTACGTCGCCGACGCTGCCGGCCATTTTTCAGATAAAAATGGATACATAGATAATTCTAGCGTACACAGATAAAAAGAAAAGACCACTACTCATCGTTTTCTGACTCCGACTCGGTAATGTCCTCCTCCGATGTCTGAATGTAGGCGTCAGCATACGCCTCGTCTTCAAAGTCCCAACCCGCCGTTTCTCGTAGCTTCAGTTTTAATTGAGCTGCCTGCTTCCGCGAACACTTGTCCTCCCGATAGGCGGCTCGCTCCCTCCTTCTCGCGTCCCTCTCCGATCTTAATTGCTTGTAGAATTGGCGCTCATCGACGATGTCCTGCGGGAAGCCTCCGCGCCACACCATCAAGGCTTCTACGTCCTTCTCTATGATGGCGAGGCGACGCTGCCGCCTCCGGTGGACACGACGATCCTTGTTGGTGAAAAGCCGCGGGAGAGGCGCCAGATCCTGCGCCCGCTGGCTCGACACGTTGGAAAAATTCATATCCCGACGAGGCCTCATGAGGCGCCTCGCCGCCACATCGTGCGCGCGCCGCCTCCTCTGCGGTGTCGAAGGTGCCGAGGACGAGACATTTCTCGCGAAACCAGATATCGGCGGAGAAGGCGCCGGAGCGGCGCTCGCGGACTCTGTGAAAATCCGAAGCGCCCAGGCGGCGGATCGACATGGTGGCGCAGAGGCGGCGAGAGTGGGCGGCCGACAGAGTGTGGAGGGAGCGCCTTCTTTATAGCGAGCGCCGGCAGCGGCGCGCGCGCGAACCTTTCCCGCGCGCTGGAGCACCAAAACCAGCGCGCGCTAGGCCGCTTTCCCCCGCGCGCTGGAGCGCCAAAACCAGGGTGACGGCATGATTTTAAACGCGCGCGGTCATGAAATGGGTCGGCTCGTTGGGCGCACTGCCGACCCAAAACTAAAAGAAAGCGGACGGCTGGCAGGCGTCGACCCAAACGGACAAAAACAGACAAAAACACCGTCCGTTTGGATCGGCCTGTTGGAGTTGCTCTTAGTATTGTATACACATGCGCAATTGTCAAACTTTTGGGATTATATAAATAATATTTGAAAAATTCTCAGCTGAGGTACGAGTTGGAGAGATTTTCGCCTGCCGGTGACATAAGAACCGCAATTAAGGGCCAGTTCTTTTTGGCGATTCCGCCAGAATAGCCCCCTTTCCCAGCTTCTCTCAAAATCACCACTTCATATTTTTTTTACAATCCTATCTAGTTAAGGTCTAATTATCTAGGATTGTAAAAAACATATGGAATGATAATTCTGTGAGAAGCTGAGGAGGGGGCGATTCTGGTAGAATCGCCCAAAAAAATGACCCTAAACTTCCCGTGATAGGCATGCACATGTCCTATGTGGCGGCCGGCGGAACGAGTGGTTTTTTTTGTTCTTTTGTTTTTGCGGCGGAACGAGTGGTTGACAGTTCGTGTCACACAATATTGTTGAAGAGAGCTCGGATCGATCAAGCATCATAGGCTTTGCCCATTTTTTCCACGAAAAGGACCCAGATCTAGTTAAAAATTCACCAGGGTACAAAATATACCAAACATAATATAAATTATACCGAGGTCTCTAGACCACCGAACAACCACTGTTGTTGTCAGAACGAGCTGCCGACGCGTCACTATCGCCGCTTCCATATCGAAACTGTCCTGACATTGTCAATGAAAGCCGGAAAATCTCTGTGCATGTGCCCTTAAAGATCACCGGTCCGAAGCCGCAGTCGTCGCCATTGAACACTTGAACCGATATGAAGATCCTGACTGTAAATACTAGCATCGCACCTGCAATAATAATAATAATACTACCATCGCATACACACGACAAAAAACTCTAACATCACTGTTTTAAAAAGCTGGCAGGAATCTATTGTAGAGCTTCATCTTATCCTCCCCGACCGAGGAACCTGAGGAATATCAAAACCCAATATCTTAGTTTCGTCTAATCACGTGAGGGGAAAGAAAGAATTTTGCAGGCTAGCTAGCCGCCGGCGGCTTTGCATGTCGCAATCCATACTATTAGATCCTGATGTGTTCATGCATGAAAAGTAACATATACCAAAAATTAAGATACTCATCATAAAATAAACTTATTCCCTTCGTACCAATGCATTGGCACATTATGAAAATTAGATAATGTCAACACGTTTAGGCACGATGCATTAACTCCTTGCCTCATTCTCTGGTTTTTGCCACGAACAAAGAAACCAATCAATAGGGAACGTGGGAGGTACGAGCCTTCAATGACTTGAGTATACCGAGCATGACATGCAGTGGTCAATTTTGCAGGATGTTTTGCATGCAAGAGGATTAATTAGCAAATAAACATCACATTCTCTCATTTTTCTCTTTGCCTTGTTGTCGCAATGCATCACCTAAAGATGCCTAATGCACCAATATGGAGGGATTAGCACTTTGACTCTATGTAAGGCCTGCCCTTAGGACAAATTAATGCAACCTCATTTTCAGTGTTGATGATGCCTTGATGCACACTTGGTCGACCAAGACAACGACGGATTATTCAAATTGATTTGTTAGTGCCGGGTGGATTGTTGAAATGTGGTGTTTGCTGGCAGCTTGATCTTGACATCTTACTCCCGAGGATCAAATGGCGGTGACTCAGTGCCCGTTCGGAGCCCCTCTGCTCCATAGCTCTGCCACGGAGCGGAGCAGGCTGCAGTTTAAATTTCCAGAGCGGTGGAATAGATGCTCCGCCAGATTCGTGGAGCTGATGGATTATCAAACAGACCCTTAAAAATATTTATTTCTCACTCGCATACACGAAATAGAGAAACAGTGTAATTTGAAATCAGTTGTATTTGACTTTTAACCTGGTAGAATGTGTAGCAACAGTAGAGTATTTTCTCTCTCTAAACAAAGACATTACGACAAGGGAATAAACGAGCGGATCATATCGAGTAGCTAGCTAGTGTCAAGTTTGTGTACTTCTTACGTGGTCGCTTTGAATGTGAGCAAAATAATATCCGTACTCACCAAAAAAGTCAATGAATGATTCGCGCTGGCTTTGACTTTGACAAGTCGCCATAGTTCATCAGCATCAGCTAAGCTGCAGAGAGCCATATATTATAATTTGCATCCCCAGCAGATCATGGATCGATATCCAACCATCACCATGTCAGTGCTGCTTCTATACATCTTCCTCAGCACCGCAGCCCTTAATAACCTAGCAGCCATGGCTGCCGGAGAAGATGAGTTCGTCTTCTCCGGCTTCAAGGGGGCCAACATCACCGTGGACGGCGTCGCCACGGTGACCCGGAACGGCCTTGTCGATCTGACCACTGGCCAGGAGACTCTCAAAGGCCATGCATTCTACCCTGCTCCGCTACGGTTCCGTGAGGAGTCCCCCAACGGCAACGGCACGGCGGTGAAATCCTTCTCCGTCTCATTCGTGTTCGCCATCTACCCCAACTACCGGCCCAGCCAGGGCATGGCCTTCTTCATCGCCAAGAGCACCGACTTCTCCTCCGCCCTCCCTACGCAGTGGTTCGGCGTCTTCAACAGCGCCAGCCAGGGCAACTCCAGCAACCACATCTTCGCCGTCGAGCTGGACACCGTCAACAACAGGGACCTTCACGACATCGACGCCAACCATGTCGGGATCAACGTCAACAGCGTCGTCTCTAACAAGTCCACCACCGCCGGCTTCTACGACGACGAGACCGGCTCCTTCAACGCCTTGAACCTCACCAGCGGCGATAGGCTGCAGCTCTGGGTAGACTACGGGAGGGAGGCGACGCGAATCCACGTGACCATGTCTCCGCTGGGCATGGCCAAGCCAGCAAGGCCGCTCGTCTCTGCCATCTACGACCTCTCGACGGTGATCACCGAGGACGCCTACCTTGGCTTCGGCTCCTCGGCCGGCAGGGACGGCAGCCGCCACTACATACTTGGCTGGAGCTTCTCTTCATCAGGGGGGCCTGCGCCGGCCATTGACATCCGGAAACTGCCACCGTTGCCTCGTCTTGGCCCCAAGCCTCGGTCCAAGGCCCTGGAGATCGTGTTGCCATTAGCAACGGCCACTTCTGTCCTCGCCGTGGGAGTCACCATTTTCCTGCTCGTGCGAAGGCATCGGAGGTACGCCGAGCTACGAGAAGATTGGGAGGTTGAGTTCGGGCCTCACCGGTTCCCCTACAAGGATCTCTACCATGCCACACAAGGGTTCAAGAACAAGAACCTGCTCGGGGTTGGCGGCTTCGGGAGAGTGTACAAAGGGGTGCTGCCGAAATCAAAACTTGAGATAGCCGTCAAGAGGGTGTCGCACGAGTCCAAGCAAGGCATGAAGGAGTTCATTGCTGAGGTCGTCAGCATAGGACGGCTCCAACACCGTAATCTCGTGCACTTACTCGGCTACTGCCGGCGAAAAGGCCAACTGTTTCTGGTGTACGACTACATGCCCAACGGAAGCCTTGACAAGTACTTGTATCATCGTCGTCAGGACGATGACAACAAGCTGCAGCCTGCTCTGAACTGGGCTCAAAGGTTTAAGATCATCAGAGGCGTCGCATCTGGATTGCTCTACCTTCACGAGGAGTGGGAACAAGTTGTCATCCACAGGGATGTCAAAGCAAGCAACGTGCTCCTTGATGCTGAAATGAATGCCCGGCTAGGTGATTTTGGCCTTGCACGTTTGTACGACCATGGCGTCGATCCACAGAGCACGCATGTGGTTGGCACCATAGGATACCTAGCTCCCGAGCTAGCATGCACCGGAAAGGTAACCCCTCTTACCGATGTGTTTGCGTTTGGCATATTCATCCTTGAAGTCGTCTGTGGACAACGGCCAATCAAGCAAGATACGCGAGAAAAACATCCCATGTTAGTCGATCGGGTTCTTGAGCATTGGCACGGTGGATCACTCCTGGACACGGTGGACGTTGAACTCCATGGCGAGTATGATGTAAACGAGGCATGCTTAGCACTCAAGCTTGGACTACTGTGCTCACACCCATTCATGGACGCCAGGCCTACCATGCGCCAAGTAATGCAGTACCTTGACGGTGACCGCACAGCACCAGAGCTATCATCACCAGTGGACACCAACTTCGAGATGCTCGCTGCAATGCAAAACGAAGGTTTTGACCCGTACGTCATGTCATATCCTTCTTCCACTGCAAGCCATGGCGCAACATCCATTGTCTCGGGTGGAAGATGACTCCATGAATGCCTAGGCCAGCCGCCTTTTTGGTCCTCGTAAGATCAGGGGTCTTCTCTGCAACATCTTCCAATTTGCCACAATGTTTTCTGCCATGTGGGTTCTGTCGGTAAACTTCTGAATATTTGTATGAAATGCTAGTTTCCTTACTTTTGTACCTCTATATGTTTTCCAAGGAGGTGACGCCCTTGTATTGTATGCATGCTCAGGTTAGTAGGCACTCTATTGTAAAACCCCAGGCTTGTTACCGGAAGTGATTATTTTACCGGTGCCGGTATGTAATGGCAATGTATCCACTGTCTGCCTTGGCATCAAGATTGGTGCGGTGAGTTGCGGTATAAAGATGTGAAACATTTCACTAGAGTTGCGGTATAAAGATTGATATTTCCGAGGCTACATATTTTAGTGTGTAAAACTAATATTCCTGAGTTATACGTGAAATTGAAATACGATATTGGGTAAATATATTTCTAGAATATTTGTTCCAGACACTGAAATGAGAAGATTCAAAAATATCATATTTCAAAAGTCACTCAGTTAAAACAGTATAATTTCAGTAATTTTGAAAAAGGATCTGAAAGAATTAGTTTTACTTCTTTTAGATAATTAACCGGTTTCACATTTTTTAAATAACCAGTTTCACACTGAAATCTGCTTCATATATATATGAAAACAGATTTCACTCAATCCAAAAAAATCTAATTTCGCTAATTTCAAAACAATGATTTCAGTCCTTTCAAAAAACTAGTTTTACTCATTTCGTAAAACTAATTTCACTCATTAAAACAATGATTTCACTCAATTCAAAAAATGATTTCACTCAATTCAAAAAACTAATTTAACTCATTTCATAAAAACTGATTTAATCAGTCAGAAATACTGATACACCACTCATTTAAATTTTTTAATTCCACTCATTTAAAAAACACTCATTTTATTCAGTTCAAAATAATGATTTTGCTCATTTGAGAAAATGATTTCATTTATTTCAAAATGCTGTTTTCACTCCTTTCAAAGAACTGTGGCACTGCATGTGACTCTCCCTCTCCAACTCTAAAATAGTCAATTGGGCCATAGAATATAGGAGGCAAGGGAGATCAGAGGTTGACTTGTAACAGCACCCCTTGTATGTGTGAAACCAAAGGAGCAGCCGAGTCTGAAGATTGCAGACTTTTCAAAAGTATGACACTTGTTTTTCATGCCACTTGGATTGGACGTACTGGTGCTAAAAATTAAGAACAACAGTATATTTTGGTTGGTTGGAAGTTGCATGGTGCAAGACCGGATTGGCCGAGAAAAGTTCTACGGGACGGGGTTTATGGCTGATCAAGAAGAGTCATGGCCTAGGCTAGTAACCCACATTGCACTTTGTGGATGCGCTGGCTTACCATCTTTCCTCTGACGAAGAGTGGACGTAAATTTGTTGTAGAGATGGTACGCGTTCGCGTGACCCCTGCTTTAGAAAAATAGATGAAGGACCAGCTAGAGTAATACTTATTTTCTGAATAATCCTACACTCACGGACTTTTACGGAGACCCTAATTAATCTCCCCCCCCCCCCCTTCAGGTAGGTGGGGCCCTTCCTCCCCCTTAAGCCAATCATAACTCGCCAAGTGTTAACCACCCCGTAAAACTCCGTTGATGTAGCATTAGTGTTTTCTGCAGTTGACTGTAGCAGTGAGTGACTGCTTGCAAAACCTTAAATCAGATACAATATATGGCTGATCTGTTCTTAGTAGTACTACGTGCCATTGAAAAAGCTTGCTGCCATGCGTCATTTTTGTTCTAAACTAGAGGCTGCGCTGACAAATTATGTAGTCGCATGTTAACTTATTGCGCGGTCTCCATTCAACAAAAGGTAAAAATGTCAAGAAATTTTATTATCTCATGCTTGTCGTTATCAGGCCACGCATTCAGATATAGCATATACGGAGTATGTCGCATTATGGTCCCATCATACACTTGACTTTGGCGAGCTAACCCTCCAATAGGCAATAATATAAACTGTCTTGTACTTGTACGTGTGTAGTAGCCGAATACTGGGAAAAACTTTTCTCACTTCCCCACTATACGTACCAAGTTGCAGCCTAGCTGTACTGCTGTAGACATGGCCGGCAAGCTGCATAGAACGTTCCTTGTGCACTCCCTGTGCCTTGTGATCCTCTCCCTTTGGCCCGAATCATGTACTTCCTTTGTTTGGAATTACTTGTCACAGAAATAGATGTATCTAGACATATTTTATTTTTAGATATATCTATTTTCGAAACAAGTAATTTTGAATGAAGGGAGTAGTAGCTCTCTGTCATTCATTTACTCCGGCTTCCATGGAGCCGACATCACCCTCGGCGGCTCCGCCGTGGTCCAACCCGGCGGGCTCCTCCAGCTGACCAAGAGCTCCGACATCATAGGCTACGCGTTCCGCGGGCTCCCTTGCGTTTCCGTCCCGGCGCCGGCGGCACAGTGCGATCCTTCTCGCAAGGCCTACCATGCGCCAAGTGACGCAGTACCTTGACGGCGACCCTCCAACACCAGAGCCATCATCACCAGTGGACACCAACTTCGAGATGCTCGCTGCAATGCAAAACGAAGGTTTTGACCCGTACGTCATGTCTTATCCTTCTTCCACGGCAAGCCATGGCGCAACATCCATTGTCTCGGGTGGAAGTCTGGAAGATGACTCCATGCTTAGGCCGGTGCCTTTTTGGTTCTCGTAAGATCTGGGGGCTTCTCTGCAACATCCTCCAATTGGACCACATTATTTTCTGTTATGTGGGTTTTGCCGGTAAACTTCTGAATATTTGTATGATATACTATTTTTGTTTCTTTTTTTGCTCTATATATTGTAACACTCCAGGCTTGTTGCCGAAAGTAATAATTCTACCAGTGCCTGTATGTAACGACATTAATGTATCCACCATCCGACTTAGGGGGTGTTTGTTTCCAGGGACTTTTTTAGACAGGGACTAGAAAAAGTTTTTCTTAGAGACTTTTTTACCAAACGGGAGGGACTTTTCAGGGACTAAACTAGGCATTTGGGACTAAATAAAGAAGATTCTCAAGGAGAGTCTTTTTGGGATTTTTTGGGACTTTTTCAACAATGCCCCTTCATGCACCCATTGGCCCGCCATCCCATGGTGTTGTTTGATTGTTATTTTTCTATATACTAGGGGCAACGTGGTCATTTAATAACCTCTAGGAAGGGAATATGGACTTTTTAGTCTCTGAAAACAAACAAGGAGGGACTTTTTAGGGACTAGTGACTTTTTAGTTGGGACTAGAAAAAGTCCTAGGACTAGAGAACCAAACACCACCTTAGCATCAAGATTGGTGCGGTGATTTGCAGTATAAAGAGGCGAAACATTTTGCTAGAGTATACCCTAGAATACGCCCAGACATGCACAACTCTTTGTCAGGATGGTTGTCGGCGAAGCGTACGAGAGTGGAGCGATGGGTGGGTGGTTGCACACACACTAGACTTTGTCTCCAGACTAAAGACTTGCCTTTTATTTTCATTTCAAACATTTTGAATTGCTCACAACTTTTTAACCGAAATTCCCAAAATAATAATTATGTGCCTCCGTTCCTTTATATAAGGTGTATTTTTTTTGATAAAATTTCATAATGTAAGGTGCATTTGTTCTAATTCCTCGTAATTTCGATCTTGGCCCCTCCAGAAAAAGGAAAGTATCTCTTCCCTGATTGCATGTATCTCTTCTTGTATAGAAAGAATAGGAAACTATCTCCCTCCCAATTGCATGTATCTCTTCCTTTCCTATCCTAAATGATTTACTTGCCGCTAATCTACGAATTAGACAAGGGTAATTTCATCCCAAATAGTCCATAATTATGTGCCTTGGTTAACGTGCTGAAAAATAATACACCTTAGATAAAGGAATGGAGGGAGTAGTTTTTTTTACATATTTGAATTATTAAGGCCCACAAGATCTTTAAAATACACAACTACTTTGAATATATTTTTACTATTTTGAAGTATCAATCATATTTTAACTTAAGTTTTATTTCACAATGAAGCTACTTGTTTCATTGAAATTGAAATTTGAAATTTGTGAAGATGCATACTTTAGTGTGCAAAACTAATATTCCTGATTTATACATGAAATTGAAATATGATATTGGGGAAATATATTTCAAGAATACCAGTTCGAGACATTGAAATGAGCAGATTCACAAATATCATATTTCAAAAGTCTGATTTCACTAAAACAATATAATTTCAGTAATTTTAAAAACGGATTTGAAAGAATTAGTTTTACATTTTTCAGATATTTCACGTTTTTTGAAATAACAAGTTCCACATATTTCACACTGAAATCTGCTTCATATAAAATGATTTCTGTCATTTCAAAAAACTAGTTTCACTCATTTCATAAACTAATTTCACTCAATTCAAAAACTAATTTCACCCATTTCATAAAAGCTGATTTAGCTCATTCTGAAAAACAGATTTCACTCGCTTATTTACTCATTTGGAAATAGATTTCACTCATTTGAAAAAATAATTTCACTCACTATGTCACTCATTTCAAAAAATATTGATTTAACACAATTCAAAATAATGATATCACTCTTTTTTTTTGATTTCACTCATTTAAAAAATACTTATTTTATTCAATTCAAATAGTGATTCCGCTCATTTAAAAAAACTGATTTCAAATTACTGCTTTCACACATTTCAAAGAACTGTGGTACTGCATGGGACTCTCCCTCTCCAACTCTAAAATAGCCAATAGGGCCATAGAATATACTAGGAGGCAAGGGAGATCAGAGGTTGACTTGTAACAGCACCCCCTTGTATGGGTCAAACCAAAGGAGCGGCCGAGCCTCAAGATTACTGTTAGCGAACAGAAAATAACAAAGACTACAGTCTTTTCAAAAGTATGACACTTGTTCTTCATGCCACTTGGATTGGATGGATTGGACGTACTGGTGATAGAAATTAAGAACAACAGTGTATATTTTGGTTGGGTGAAGTTTTGCGGTGCGAGACCGGATTGGCCGAGAAAGTTCTACGGATAAAGACGGGATGAAAGGCCCGATATTCCTAGTACTTGTTTTCTGCAGTTAAATGTAGTAGCACTTGTCGTGAGGAGTGAGTGATTACTTGCAAACACCTTAAATCACACGCAATATGTGGCTGATCTGTTCTCTTGTACCGTGCCATTGAAAAGGCTTGCTGCCATGCGTCACTTTGTTCAGAACTAGAGGCTGCGCTGACAAATTCCGTAGTCGCATCGCATGCTAACTTATTGCGGTCTCCATTCAACAAAAAGGTAAAAATGTCAAGAAAATTTATTATCTCATGCTTGTCATTATCAGGCCACGCATTCAGATAGCATATTATGTCCCATGGTCGCATCATACACTTGCCTTTGGCAAGTTAACCCTCCAATAATATAAACTGTGTTGGTACTTGTACGTGTGTAGTAGCCGAATACTGCAAACAACTTTTCTCACTTCCCCACCACGTACCTATTTGCAGCCTAGCTGTAGACATGGCCACCAAGCTGCATAGATCCATCCTTGCGTACTCTTTGTACCTCTGCCTCATGATCCTCTCCCTTGGCCCAGACCATGTAGCTCTCTGCACTGCGCAGGCGCAGTCGTTCGTCTACTCCGGCTTCCGGGGAGCAGATATCACCCTCGACGGCTCCGCCATGGTCCAACCCGGCGGACTCCTCCAGCTGACCAACAGCTCCGACATCATAGGCTACGCGTTCCACCGGGCTCCCTTGCGCTTCCGTCACGGCGCTGGCGGCACGGTGCGATCCTTCTCGCTCTCCTTCGTGTTTGCCGTCCAGTCCGAGTTCGACAAGGAGAGCAGCGGCGGCATGGCCTTCTTCATCGCCCCCGGCAGGAACTTCTCCGGTGCCATGCCAGGCAGTTTCCTAGGCCTCTTCAACGCCTCGACCAACGGCCGCCCCGACAACCGCATCTTCGTGGCCGAGCTCGACACCTTCGGCAACGGGGAGTTCAAGGACATAGATAGCAACCATGTCGGCATCGACGTCAACGGGCTAATCTCCGTTGAAGCCCACACGGCTGGTTTCTATGATGACAAGACTGGTAGCTTCACAAACTTATCTCTGAATAGTGGAGATCCGATGCAACTGTGGGTCGATTATGATGCACAGATCACACAGGTCGTGTCGACCTTGGCTCCCCTCGGCGCTGCCAAACCTCGCAGGCCATTGTTTACAGCCACCACCAACCTCTCCGATGTGCTCGAGGACCCATCTTTTGTTGGCTTCTCGGGTGCATCCGGCTCACTCAGCACACTATACTCTGTGCTTGGTTGGAGCTTTGGCATGGATGGCCCTGCCCCGGCAATCAACATCACAAATTTGCCCAAGTTGTTCCGTGGTCGTCAGGAGGTTCGATCTAAAGTCTTGCAGATCGTCCTTCCGATTGCCACCGCAGTGTTCATCGCGGCCGTGGGAACCGCCATCACCCTTCTCGTACGAAGGCATCGGAGGTATGCCGAGCTACGGGAGGATTGGGAGGTGGAGTTCGGGCCACATCGCTTCTCGTACAAGGACCTGTACCATGCTACGGAAGGATTCAAGAACAAGAACCTCCTAGGCGAAGGAGGCTTTGGGAAAGTATACAAAGGAGTACTCCCGGTATCCAACTTGGAGGTAGCCGTGAAGAAAGTGTCCCATGAGTCAAGGCAGGGGATGAAGGAGTTCATTGCCGAGGTCGTAAGTATTGGTCGCCTTCGACACCGCTACCTAGTGCAGTTGCTTGGTTATTGCCGCCGTGAACATGAGCTCATTCTAGTGTATGAGTACATGCCGAATGGCAGTCTTGATAAGTACCTGCATTCTGGAGAGGACAAGCCGACACTTGACTGGACCCAGAGGTTTGGGATCATCAATGGGATAGCATGTGGCTTGTGGTATCTACACGAGAAATGGGAAAAGGTTGTCATACATAGAGACATAAAAGCAAGCAATGTGCTCCTTGATGGTGAAATGAATGGGCGGCTCGGTGATTTTGGCCTCGCAAGGTTATATGATCATGGTACCGACCTACAAACCACACATGTGGTTGGCACCATGGGTTACTTAGCCCCAGAGTTGCTACGCTCGGGCAAGGCTTGTCCTCTTACAGATGTTTTTGCCTTCGGCACATTCCTTCTTGAGGTAGCATGTGGACAGAGACCCATTAAGCAAGACTCCAAAGACGAACACATCATGCTGGTGGATTGGGTACGCGAGCATTGTCACAATGGAACCCTCTTGCAAACTGTGGACACAAGGCTTCATGGTAACTATGACAAGGACAAGGCCAGCATGGTGTTGAAGCTAGGGCTCTTGTGCTTGCATCCGTTACCCAGTGCGAGGCCTAGCATGAAGCAAGTCATGGAGTACCTCGACGGAGAGACCGCACTGCCGGAGATGGCACCCACACATATCAACAACGTCAATATGATGCAAATCAGAGGATTTCCCGACCTAACGACGAGCATCGGCACATTCTCTGGTCTCTCAGGAGGGCGATGATGACCTAGGATGTTTGTGTTGTTTAATATAATTCTGATTTATTAACGTGTACTTGCATATGAAGGAACGGTGGTGTATGTTATATCTGAGTGCTTGTATGGAAAATAAATTAGTAGACTTAGTATGATGCCCCCAGGGAATATGTAGCAATCAGGTGACCCGATCAGATGTATAAGCCCTCTGTTGTAACATGATTTGGTTATTTTCACCTTGGTTTGCACTTTTGTGTAACATGATTTGGTTATTTTCACCTTGGTTTGCACTTTTGTGACTCCCAGAGGCCTTTTGCTAGCACAGTGTGACATTAGTCAATCAAGTGACCCGATTTGTAACATGATTTGGTTATTTTCAGCTTGGTTTGCACTTTTGTGACACTCATAAGCCTTTTGCTAGCACAGTGTGACATTCAAGAGTCAAGACCTACTTTCACTGTCTAACGCCAGAAATTTCTTCGCCTTATTATACTTTCAGCATGACATCTGTGGCCTAGCCCATATTGCTCTCACTAAGGGCATCTCCAACGCCGACTCGCAAACCTCCCGCAACTGTCCAGAAGTCTGAACCGTGGAAGCCATCCAACGCGGTCCTGTATCAGTCCGTTGGACGGTTCGAATGCGATTTCTCCCGCAAACCGGAGACAAACACGGGGGAGGTTTGCGGGAGTCCGGACACGCGAAACCTCGTTCTCCGCCCCCTGGCCTACCCAAAAGGAAGGCGGAGCCAGCGCTTTTGTAGCACCCCGCACTGTTTCCGCGCCAAAATCCCCCACTCTCTTCTTCCACTCCCCGCCGCTCTCCGCTCAATTCCTGCTCTTTTCTCCCACCCTCTCCTTCCCTCCGCCGCCAACACATGGAAGATCAGCTCTGAGACGCGGCAAAATCGCCGCATCAAAGCGAAGGCCGCAAATGGGGAGAAGCTGAAGAAGCGGCTGGCCTCTGGTGGGCCTGGTGGTGGCGATGGGCGTGGCGGACGAGGCGGTTGGCGAGGCCATGGCGGAGGCTGCCAGACATGTGCGCCCACAGTATAGACAGTGCCACGGCCGGAGCCTTACAAGCCTCCGTACTACTACGCCACCAACCAGCTCGCAACCCCGCTTGTACGGTTCCTTACATCGTCAATGTTAATGCGGCACCACTCTTATTCGAGTATTATTCGCCACAGCTCGCTGGCCGAGGACGGCGGGAGGGGAGCAGATGGGTGCCCGCACGTTGTTTGCTGCAATGCCGAGAGTGGGGAGCCGACGTACGATGAGGAAAGGGAGATGCTCGATATCATCCACGCCAGAGGCGAGGGAGGAGGAGGGGGCTATGAGGACGGGCAGGTGGAAGACTCGGATCCCACCCAGTCCGGCAACTACCAGCAGCAGCAGTCCTACACCCAGACGGCCACACAACAGTCCTACACCTAGACCGGCGATGACACACAACAACAACATTGGGCCGCCAGAGAGTAACATCCAAAGGGAGGGGGAGGAGGGTGTTGAGGATATGACTACCAGGAATGACCCACCCAGGAGGGGCCGGGTCAACTATAATGGCGGTTCAAAAGAATAAAGCCCAAGAGTATACAAGATGACGGTTTACAATTAGGCTTATAATAGGCCCAAGCCCAGAGGCGGCTTAAGGCCCGTAAGTATAAACCGCCATGTATAAATAAGACTTGTAAAGTAAGGCATGTAAGAGATGTCACTGAGCCGGACACGTTGTATGAGCCGGCCGGGACTCTGTAGACCGCAGGGCGTCAACCCGGGTATATAAGGGGACGACCCGGCAGCGGCTTAGGGCAAGAAACAACAAATCGAGAGCCAAGTTAGCGTATTTCGCTCCTTGGTTATCGAAACCTAGCAATACCACATCAACTGGACTAGGCTTTACCTTCACCGCAAGGGGCCGAACCAGTATAAACCTCTCATGTCCTTTGTTCCGATTAACCCCTTTAAGCTTCCTAGTTGCGATGGCTCCACGACTAAGTCCTTTCGCTAGGACATCTGCCGTGACAATTCCACGACGGTTGGTGCCCACCGTGAGGCCAGCGCATGGTGGATTTGAGTTCTTGAAGGGCAGCTTCGAAGGGCTTATGGGATACGTTGTGGGCCGAGGACCAAGAGTCGTCGCGGCAAGCTCTACATCGATGATGCAGGCTGGGGCCCGGACGCCGGCTCAATTGAGTACGGGTACCGGGTCCCCTTCGGCAGAATCCACGTCTTCATCGGCTGGATCGGCGAGCCGGGCCCTGAGCCAGACATCTGCACCAACCTCATCGAGACGGCTCAGTGCGTGAGACCCGCCAGGACTCAGCCCGCCGTGAGGCGTGCCTTCATGGGTTGCATCCATGGAGGGGAGCTTTCTGAAGGATCTGTGGATGGCGGTGAGACGGCCGTCCACTCTGACGGCGAGTCGTCCACAGGTGAGACAGATTCATTGTATCAACTACAAGATGGCGGGTTTGGGGGCTGTTCAGATGGCAGCAGTATTCCAGACCCCTTTGATTTGTCAATTGCAAAATCTGTCACACACACAAACAATGGATGTATAGCACATAGAATACTAAAAACAATATTATGGCAAAAGCAATAAATAAATAAATAAATATCTATGAACAACATAGGTGAATAAACAAAGCCAACCCGGCTCGAATATGGAATATCTCTATCATGCAGCAACTTTTCTGAAGTTCCCTGGGATAACCAACAGAAAAGTGAGCGATCAGTACCTATGCAGGTGGGTAGACCGAGCAAGGGAAAGACAAAATCTCTTCAAGCAAGGGGTAACCTAGGCAAAAAAAAAAAGGACTGCAAGAGTGATACAAAACAATCTATGTTTGTTAGTTCTATATATCTCAAACAGAGGAGTACTAACGACGTACGCTGATACAACTCACTGGATGAGTATCATTCCCAAACTAATTGTACATCAGCACAGGGCCTTTCCACTGACAATTTAAACCGTTCCCGTGAAAGCTCTCAGAAGCAACTGAATTTTGAATACAACGAACCGGTAACAGAAGGAACTAATTGATCAATTGTAGCCAACTGAGATTGACCTAATGGCATCGAAACAAACGACAGTGCGAGCCACCAGAATTTTTCTTTTTGACAGAACGGAAACACTTATCTGATAGGAGATCCGAGATCGGTTTTCTTGTTGCTGGGGAGAGCGGAGGGATGTAGTGCGATACTGCCCCAATCGTTCTGTAGGTTCACCTCCTATAGGGCCGCATGGTCCAGCCTCCAGAGACGGTGAGAAAAAATATGGGCGCGGCGGGAGGAGGTCCAGAGGACAGCCGTGTGAAGCAGCCTCGACACGGGATAAGAGGAGATCGATCCGGAGGGGCAGGGTGCGGGAATGAGTAGAAACAATGGCGCCAAGGTTGCATGCTACAGATGTCAGGAAAATGACATTGATGGCGGCGGCGCGGTGTGAGGAACCGGGAAGAAGAAGAGATGGGTAGGCATGAAGCGTTCGTCCACCATCATCGCCACCGCAAGAAAAAGGGAACGGAAAAGCGGCACACCGCACACAGATATCACATGCACGGCCCACTTACCGCATTTGATGAATAGTCGGCCCAGTAAATGCCAGGGAACCCAGGTCAACCCGCAGAACAGCGGGCCGAGTACGGCTATCCAGTCGTGTGACGCGATTTGACACAGGAGTAACGTGATTACAATTGGTAGTTCTACATAGAAAATGATTAGCAGAATCCAATAAATTAATCAGGGCACATGTGCGCCACTAAGCTCCTGAATCCACCCCATTCATTTCGCTTCATTCCTTCTTCCCTTCCACTAAGCGGGCACAAAAATAATAAATGGATGACGGCTGGGAGAAAGATACGATCGACCGGGAGAGAGCGGATCACACATGAGATCAGGTGAGATATGTGCTTCCCTCAAATGAAGAAATATTCCACGCCAGTACATGTGTGTTGGCATGCTTTTTTTTACAAATGTGCCAGATATGTACTTCCCCAAAATAAACAATACTACTTCGGATTCGTCCCAGCAATCTGGGAGACCGAGACGTCAAGGGGTACATGAGCTTCTTCTCCATCCTCGGCTCCACCACTCTATATAAGTGACGAACTCTGTCTCCCTTGTAATCTCATTTCTAGCGCCAAGAAAGAAAACGCCCAGTACTCGATGGACGACGCCGGCGAGATACACGCGTTCCGGCGCAGCCTGTTCTCGCGGTCGTCGCCGGACTATGACGGGGAGGAGGCACTGCGGTGGGCGGCGCTGGAGAAGCTGCCCACCTACGACCGCGCCCGGACGGCGGTGCTGGCCATGCCGGGGGAGGGGCTTAAGGAGGTGAACGTGGAGAAGCTGAGCGCCCAGGAGAAGCACGCACTGCTGCAGCTCGTCGCCTGGGTCGGCGATGACCACGAGCGCTTCCTCTCCAAGTTCAAGGACCGCCTCGACCGGTACGTCATGGACCGATCGACGACTGATTCAATAATTTCAATCTCGATTAATTGGTTCATCCCTTCACTTGTGATGTTCTTTGTTGGTCGCGTGCAGAGTTGGGATTCAGCTGCCGACGATCGAGGTGAGATACGAGAACCTCAACGTGGAGGCACAGGCGCACGTTGGGAGCAGGGGCCTGCCCACCATCCTCAACACCTATGCCAATCTACTGGAGGTACGTCAAACACAAGAGCTCCCACAAGTACTACTCTTCGAAAAATGTAGTACTACTTAATTTGTATACATGCATGCTGGTGATCGTCTTCAAACAGGGCCTGGCAAATGCTCTTCACCTAACACCAAACAGGAAGCAGAAGATACCAATCCTTCACAATGTCAGTGGAATCATCAAGCCCCACAGGTAATTAACTTCTAGACATGCTGTGCACTTGACAAATCAACTCCATTAGACCATTACATTCAACCTCATCCCTTCCATTTTTAGGATGACCTTGCTTTTGGGACCCCCTGGCGCCGGAAAGACCTCACTGCTTTTGGCCTTGGCCGGAACTCTGTCTTCAAGTCTTAAGGTGCATCGCTTTACTTTTGGTTCTTTTTTTTCATCAAGCTACTTTTGTTGTCGGTGCAAGTACTAACACGACGGAACACTGCAATCACAAAAGATGTCTGGGGACTTAACTTACAATGGGCACACTATGGATGAGTTTGTGCCACGGAGATCAGCAGCTTATGTCAGCCAGCATGATCTGCACATGGCCGAACTGACTGTCCGTGAGACTGTCAACTTCTCTGCAAAATGTCAAGGAATTGGTCACCGTTTTGGTAAGACCAAGTAACATGGAAACCCCAAGACTCATCACGGAAACATATCGCATTGAGTAACTTATTAAATTTTGTACTGAATGATCAGACCTGCTAATGGAGCTATCCAGGAGAGAAAAGGAACAACACATCAAACCAGACCCAGAAATAGATATCTACATGAAGGTACTACAGTTGTTACATTTTAAATGGTTTTTTTTCTTCATAAAAGGAGGTTTAACCCCACGGCATCTGCATCATTACGATGCACACAGCCATATTTGTTGAAATAAACAAAGAACAAGTCATATCATGCAGTACATTATGAAACATCCAGGGGATAAATGCCACAACCGACTTATAATAAAGAAACATGCCTACACACATAACGTATTAATGAAACACCATCCAAATCGGTTCAATATGTCCAGTGCAACAGTCTCTCATCGGCTGAATCCAAACGCCATATGCTCATGCGCTTCCGCATGCTGAAGTAATTAAGGACCGTATGAGGTGACCTACAAATAAGTTGGTATCTTTGTTCTATTAAAAGCAGTCATTACGACACCTCCATAATCCTAGAGAAAAGTGCACACTCGCACATGATGTGTGCTTTAAACTTAGGACGAACCCCATCCAACCAGTTGCCGAACAAATTCTATAAACTAGTAGGTTGAAAGCTAAAAGAATCATACATCAAAGAAGGTTGGCGAATATACAAGAAATAAATAGATGTTGATTTGTTTCCTTTTGATGAAGAAAGTAACATTTTTTTTACTTTCTTGTCACACATGTTTTCCAAAATTATCCTTCGTTAGGATGGCCCTTCCACACAAAACCGACATGATTATCTTATTCTTGAGCAGAACCTTCATTTTCCAAATATATGTCCTACGAAAGATGGGGCCGGTATTTATGAGATTCACATACATAGATCATACCAAGAGGACTCCAGAAGAATGCAACCGCCATCAAAAGAATTCGGTTTGTTACTTAAGTTGACTTACATCAACTATCTTAATAAATGGAGCCATGAAATCCACTTATCCCCGATCAAAGATAGAAGAAACTGGACACTCAACGAGGTTGTACCTAATAATGTACCAACAAAAACCTCTTTTCGTTGCACAATATTATATAGGTTTGGGTATTGCACGGCCAAAGATGTATGTTCCAGCCATGTATCCTCATAGAATCTCATGGTACATCCATCACCCACAATAAAATTGCCTCTACAAAAGAATGTAGACTTGACCCTTAACAAGCATTTCCATAATGGTGAGTTTGTCGGTTGCGCCTTTACTTGAGGCAAAGTCTTTGAGTGAAGATATTTGTTGCGTAGCAACTTTAACCACACACCATCTTCCTCTATTAGAAACTTATATAGCCACTTGCTAGGTAAGTATTTGTTCTTAACTTCAAGGTGTGCAATTTCTACCCCCCCCTCCCCCCTTGGTGTTTTGGCCTACATAGGATATCCCACTTTGCCAAGTGGTACTTTGTTTTTATATTCATCAATCTAACAGAAGAATCTGGAGCGATAAAAATCAAGTCTTTTTCATACCCCTTTGGTATTTCGAAGAACGAGAGCATGTAAATAGGTAAACTCTTGAGCACAGAGTTAACTAGAATTAATCGTCCTCAATACACTTCCACTCTTTGTTTGTAAAGGTTAACCAGAAGAAAAGGCCATGAGTTTTAGTTTCCAATAATTGTGCTTCTTTTAAAACCTATCCTCAATACACTTCCATTGTTTGTTTGTAAGTTTCAGAAAATGAATAGGTACTCAGAGGTACCGAAATGGAACCTACCAACCGCGCATATAGTTTCTTATAGTGTTTCTTCTATTATTTGGCACGTCCAAAATAGAAGACTTCACTCTTGTGGAAGTTATTTTTAAACCCCTATAATTGCTCAAAGAGGGAAAGTATCAGTTTCATATCTACGACCCTGTCCATATCGTACTCTATAAAAACAACAGTTTCATCCGCATAATGGATGATGGAGACACCCCATCACCCAAATACGGGATGAGACCACCCACATTTCCACCCTCCTTAGCCCTTGCTACGAGGACCTCCAGCGCCGACAACAATGTTGAAAAGAATTGGAGATATAGGATCCCCTATTAACAACCCCTCCCAGGCTTGAAAGTAATGAGCTATGCAGCCATTTACTTTCACCCCAATGCCGACCCCGAATAAACTTATGCACTTGCTGCTGTGAGGCTGTATCAAAACCCTTCATGCGCAGAGCTTGTTGAAAGATAGAACATTTGACTTTATCATAGGCTTTCTCAAAATCCATTATAAAGATAACTCTGTCAAGTTTCTTTGAGTGTAACTCATGAATTTTCTCCTGTAGGACTACCACCCCTTCTAGGATATGTCGTTCAGGGCATGAATGAAATTTGAGTAGAGAGACCACAATGTGCGCCATTGCAGTTAGCCTCTGTTTATACCCACTTTGGTAAAAAAAACTAACATTGAGCAGACAAATTGGATGAAATTGTGTAAATCCGCATGGCGTCCTCCTTCTTTGGAAACAACATGATGGTATCAAAGTTGAGCATAAACAGTCGAAATTACCCATTAAATAAATCCACAAACAATGCCATACATTATCCTTTTATAGTCCCCCAACATTTCTGGTAGAATTTCATGGAGAACCCGTCTAGTCATGGCCTTTATTGCTCTTCATTTGCGAGATGGCTTAAAACATCTTCTTTCCCATAAACGGCGTTGCGAAAACCACGTTCTCTTTCAGCGAAAGTTGTGGAATATCATGAGTAATGTCCTCATCCATCAACAAGAAGGTGGACACTAAGGAGCCAAATAGCCTTATATAATAATTAGAGATAAGATTTGAGATTTTCCCGCCCCACAATCATCCCCTTGTCTTGCACTAATTGGACAGTTTTCTTTTTGGGGTGTTTGTTGCTCACGACCAAATGGACGAATTTAGTATTATTTCCACCTTCCCTTACGTACCTCACTTTGGCACGGTCGGGTCATTTGGTTTATTCCTCTCTCGTGAGTTCGCCAATGTTCACCTCAGCCTCGTGTTTGGCAGCACATTCTGTCGGTATGAGGTGGGTTCATTCGGCCTTAATATCTAAAACATCAATAAGTTGAAGGAACCTTTCTTTTTCTTTTTTATAAGCACGGCCAGAATTCTTAGACATCCTCGTAAAAATTGTCTAATATTCTGGATTTTAAATTGTCACCTCCCTACATTAGTTCCGCCACGTGTTTATTTTTCTCATTCCGCCATCTGAACGAGCATTCCCTCTCTAACCACAATAGCTCAAAAGAGAAAGTTGCTTCGTTCCCTATGTTAGTGGACCTCACCAGAGTCCAAAAGAAGTGGTGTGTGATGAGAAAGTAGCCTTTGCAAGGCGTGTACCGCCACATGAGAATATTTTTTGCTCCAACTCAACACTAGCTAACACACAATCCAATTTATCGTAGCTAGTTCACTTCACTAGTTCACTTAATTCAATGGTTGAGACATGGTACGTTCAAATGTAAAGTTTGATGCATATTAATCTTTCATTTTTCTTATCTAGGCTGCTGCAACAGGAGATCAGAAAGCTGAGGTGGTCACAAATCACATACTAAAGGTGCATGCGAATCAGTTACTTATTTATAGCTCAGTTGTAATTTACATCGAATTACATAATTATAATAAGAGTGATACCAAGTTCCTTTATTTAATTTCACAAAAAGTTCTAAGAAATGAAAAGTGATCACACTACTAATTCTTTAATTTCACTCGTTTGAATTATTGAAGGTCTTAGGGTTGGATATCTGTGCCGATATAATGATAGGAAACAATATGTTGCGAGGCATATCAGGAGGGCAAAAAAATAGAGTAACTACAGGTAAATATAGTCCGAAAGTAAGAAACTTACAAGATCCTTATGTGTTATTACATAACTAAATTACTTTGTGAAGGAAATATGCCCTAGAGGCAATAATAAAGTTATTATTTATTTCCTTATATCATGATAAATGTTTATTATTCATGCTAGAATTGTATTAACCGGAAACATAATACATGTGTGAATACATAGACCAACAGATTGTCACTAGTATGCCTCTACTTGACTAGCTCGTTAATCAAAGATGGTTATGTTTCCTAACCATGAACAAAGAGTTGTTATTTGATTAACGAGGTCACATCATTAGTAGAATGATCTGATTGACATGACCCATTCCATTAACTTAGCATCCGATCGTTTAGTATGTTGCTATTGCTTTCTTCATGACTTATACATGTTCCTATAACTATGAGATTATGCAACTCCCGTTTACCGGAGGAACACTTTGGGTACTACCAAACGTCACAACGTAACTGGGTGATTATAAAGGAGTACTACAGGTGTCTCCAATGGTAGATGTTGGGTTGGCGTATTTCGAGATTAGGGTTTGTCACTCCGATTGTCGGAGAGGTATCTCTGGGCCCTCTCGGTAATGCACATCACATAAGCCTTGCAAGCACTGCAACTAATATGTTAGTTGTGAGATGATGTATTACGGAACGAGTAAAGAGACTTGCCAGTAACGAGATTGAACTAGGTATTGGATACCGACGATCGAATCTCGGGCAAGTAACATACCGATGACAAAGGGAACAACGTATGTTGTTATGCGGTCTGACCGATAAAGATCTTCGTAGAATATGTAGGAGCCAATATGGGCATCCAGGTCCCGCTATTGGTTATTGACCGGAGAGGTGTCTCGGTCATGTCTACATTGTTCTCGAACCGTAGGGTCCGCACGCTTAACGTTACGATGACAGTTATTATGAGTTTATGCATTTTGATGTACCGAAGGTTGTTCGGAGTCCCGGATGAGATCACGGACATGACGAGGAGTCTCGAAATGGTTGATACGTAAAGATTGATATATTGGAAGCCTATGTTTGGACATAGGAAGTGTTCCGGGTGAAATCGGGATTTTACCGGAATACCGGGAGGGTTACCGGAACCCCCCGGGAGACTAATGGGCCTATTGGGCCTTAGTGGAAAAGAGAGAAGGGGCAGCCCACAGCCTAGCCGCGACCCCCCCTTCCCCAAGTCCTAGTAGGACTAGGAGAAGGGCCGGCCCCCCTCTCTCTCCTTTCCCCCCGGGAGTCCTAATAGGATTAGGATTGGAGGGGGGAGTCCTACTCCCGGTGGGAGTAGGACAACCCTCTGCGCCTCCCTCTCCCTGGCCGGCCGGCTCCCCCTCCTCCAACCTTTATATACGGGGGCAGGGGGCACCCCAAGACACACAAGTTGATCCTTGAGATCGTTCCTTAGCCGTGTGCGGTGCCCCCTGCCACCAAATTCCACCTCGATCGTACCGTTACAGTGCTTAGGCGAAGCCCTGCGTCGGTAGTACATCAAGATCGTCATCACGCCGTCGTGCTGACAGAACTCTTCCTCGACGCTTTGCTGGATCGGAGCCCGAGGAACGTCATCGAGCTGAACGTGTGCTAAGAACTCGGAGGTGCCGGAGTAACGGTGCTTGGATCGGTCGGATCGGGAAGAAGACGTACGACTACTTCCTCTACGTTGTGTGATCGCTTCCGCAGTCGGTCTGCGTTGGTACGTAGACAACACTCTCCCCTCTTGTTGCTGTGCATCACCATGATCTTGCGTGTGCGTAGGAAAATTTTCGAAATTACTGCGTTCCCCAACACTTTGTACTCCTATACAATCAAACTCACCCTTTCTATGACATGGTTGTGCAGCTGAGATGCTCGTCACACCCGGACGAGCCCTTTTCATGGACGAGATATCAACTGGACTTGATAGCTCGACAACCTTCCAGATTGTGAACTCCATCCGACAAACAATCCACATTATTGGTGGAACGGCGGTCATTGCCTTGCTACAACCTGCACCAGAGACATATGAATTATTTGATGATATAATTCTCCTTTCAGATGGTCATGTTGTCTATAATGGCCCTCGACAATATGTTCTCGAGTTCTTTGAAATAATGGGATTCAAATGTCCCAAGCGAAAAGGCGTAGCTGACTTCCTGCAAGAAGTGAGTGTAATCAACTTGTTGTATGAAGTTTTCCCTGATTATATATGGGTCTATTTTAAAGTGCATTATCATGAATCACCTTCAAAATATAAAACTTTAAATTTAAAAGGAATTTTCATAATGCAGAATGTGTGCTCACAAGTGAAACAAATGGATCAACATATTAATATATTTCTTACAGTTTGCGTCTGTAGCGAAATATGGCAAGCTGCAATAGTTCTAGAAAATTGTCATAAGTTGTGGGGTTTTTTTCATCCCCAAAAACGTGGGATTTTTGTAATAGCGGGATCATAAATGGCTAACATGTTAAAGTTTGACTAACTATAATTGGAAATTTATAGGTTACATCAATAAAAGATCAAGGACAATACTGGATAAACAATGATGAGACATACGGATTTGTTCCGGTCAAGGAGTTCGCGGAGGCATTTCAATCTTTCCACGTTGGTCAAGCTATAAGGAGTGAGTTAGCTGTGCCATTTGACAAGGACAAAAGTCATCCCGCAACTCTGAAAAAATCACAATACGGTGCCAGCATGAAGGAACTACTCAAAGCTAATATCAACAGAGAGATATTGCTCATGAAGAGGAATTCCTTTTTGTATATATTCAAGGCAACCCAGGTGATGATTATAAAATGAAAATCTACAGAAGTTCAACACTAAATGATTTCTTTGGTATTCCTAGAAAAGTATAGAAGAACATAACGTACATTATCTTATTATTTCTCTTTTTTCTTTAGTTGACACTCTTGGCGATCATTGCAATGACTGTATTTCTGCGCATCAATATGCATCGTGACTCGGTAACAGATGGAGGGATATACATGGGTGCTATCTTCTTTGGGATCTTGATGATAATGTTCAATGGGTTTGCAGAAGTAGGTCTAACTACTATAAAGCTCCCAGTTTTTTTCAAGCAACGAGATCTTCTCTTCTTTCCAGCATGGATATACTCGTTGACGTCATGGATCATTAAGACCCCCCTATCCTTGCTCAATGCAACAATTTGGGTTGGGATAACATACTATGGTATCGGATTTGATCCCAACATACAAAGGTAAGTGGGAATTTTAAGATCAATGATTTTTTAACACTTTTTCTTCGGTACACCCCCCTAAACACATCAACGATTGAGATTACCCATACCCCTTCGTAATAAAGGGAAATATGCTCTTTTTAATGTGTTGCACAAGCTAATGAAAACAATGCAATGCTACAGATTTTTTAGACAGCTCCTACTGCTCTTCTTAGTGAACGAGGCATTTTCTGGACTCTTCCGCTTCGTTGCTGGCCTTGTAAGGCATCATGTTATTGCAAACACCATCGCTTCCTTCTGCATGTTAAATTTTATGCTCACTGGTGGATTCATCATGGCAAGAGGTATGCAAAAGTGGCTAAGCTGAAGTCCTAAAAAAGATGTTTGAAGTGTCCAGTTGAGAAAACTTGGAAGGGGGTTAGCCCAGTTAAAAAAAGCTGAGAAAACTTAGAAAGAATTTCCGGAGTTTAGTTATGTTTGCCCCCATTGGATGTGTTATCGGTGAATCATAAATTAAATGAAAATATTTGTATGATTTAACAGACAATGTGAAGAATTTGTGGATATGGGGATACTGGATATCACCACTGATGTATGCACAAAATGCCCTATCGGTGAATGAGTTCCTAGGTCATAGCTGGAACAAGGTAAATAGACTTCTGTGGAAGGATGAACAATCATGTCTCTGAATATGTATGGCTAAAGCATATTATTAATGATATACTACAGACAACCCCCGGTTTCAAAGGACCACTTGGAAGACTAGTTCTGGAATCTCGAGGGATTTTTCCTAATACAAAGTGGTACTGGATTGGTGCTGGTGCCTTGCTCGGATATGTGCTACTATTTAATATCCTATACAGTGTTTGCCTCACATTCCTCGATCATGAGTCCGATATAAATTTTATTTAGAATGCAAATAGATATCTAAATTGCAATTATTCAAAAAACACTGTAAATTCTAATATCATACATTATCCTATATGCAGCATTTGACAACAACCAGCCAACAGTATCTGAAGAAACATTGAAGATAAAACAAGCTAATCTCATTGGTGAACTTTTAGAAGCATCATCGGGAGGATGGGTTAACAACGGTACAATGGCATCTAGAGGTAATTAATGGTTCTATATTAATCAATCTAAGGAAGATATAAGATAAAAAATGGACAACTAGAAAAGCTCAATAACGTGACTTCATAATCTGATAGTTGACGTGTAATTCAAAATTATAACACTTGCATATGCCTACCAGATACTGCGGACGGGAGCAATGACAAATCAAATTCTGACCACACAACTATGAATTCTATTCCAGGCAAGAAAGGAATGGTCCTGCATTTTGTACCTCTCTCTGTCACATTCGATGATATAAAATACAGTGTAGACATGCCAGAGGTATTTTCTTTATGGAACTTCTTAGGATACGGTATACTCATATGTCCAATATGTAGAACATACATGAGTAAAAACATCACACATCATTACTTTATCCAACATAAATTGTAGGAAATCAAAGCACAAGGTGTGGTGGAGAGCCGATTGGAATTACTAAAAGGTGTCAGTGGTTCATTTAGGCCAGGAGTACTCACAGCTCTTATGGGTGTAAGTGGTGCCGGTAAGACAACACTGATGGATGTGTTGGTTGGACGGAAGACCAGTGGATACATAGAGGGCAACATTACATTCTCTGGATATCCAAAGAAGCAAGAAACTTTTGCTCGTGTATCAGGTTACTGTGAGCAGAATGACATCCATTCACCAAATGTGACTGTGTATGAATCACTTGCATTCTCTGCATGGCTCCGATTACCTGCCAATGTTGAGTCCTCAACAAGAAAGGTTTGCAAAGAACAAAAAAATTCTTTCTTTGAATATTTTCATAGTATAGAAGTACATATATTAGAAAAGTATATGAAACATGATTAATTGAGAAGACTCATATTATCAACTTACAAGGTTCACTAAAAAGAATTGTCAACTGATATTACAAGGTAATGCCATGTAAAGTGAAAAATGGATCACAATAGAATTTAAGTTAAAATGTCTGAGAAAGATATTTGGAAGTGCTTGTCGATCACATTTATTTACTAGTCATATCTTGGTAAGGGATACCATATCTACTATCTACTTTAACACATGAAACCGTGTGCAGATGTTCATTGATGAGGTCATGGAGCTAGTGGAACTTAACCCCTTAAAACATGCATTGGTTGGATTACCTGGTGTGAGTGGATTGTCAACTGAGCAGAGGAAAAGGCTAACAATAGCAGTGGAGCTAGTTGCTAACCCTTCTATTATTTTCATGGACGAACCAACATCTGGACTGGATGCACGGGCAGCAGCCATTGTCATGAGAGCAATAAGGAATACTGTAGATACATGAAGGACTGTTGTTTGCACCATTCACCAACCGAGCATCGACATATTCGAGTCTTTTGATGAGGTACTAAATAGAGTGTGTACACACATTAAAGGGTAAAAAACTAAAGCAACATATGAGCAATTGCTAATGTTTCTGAACCATATTAATACATGATGGTTTGTGTGTCTTTGCAGCTCTTCCTGATGAAACGAGGAGGTGAAGAGATTTATGTAGGCCCACTAGGTCGACACTCGTGTGAATTGATCCGATATTTAGAGGTGACGAAAGGAAACATAAATTAGTCTATGTTTACATATGAAGTGTCATACTAAACAAAGTTACTGAACTGCTTTGGTTCTACACAGGCTATTGAAAATATCAGAAAGATTAAAGACGGACATAATCCTGCAACATGGATGCTGGAAGTTACCAGTACAACACAAGAACATATAACCGGGATTAACTTCAGTCATGTATACAAGAATTCTGAATTATATCGGTACTTTTCTTGTTTCATTACTACATAATTTAATAATTTAATAATGTCATGCTGAAAAACTATAGCCATAATACAATTTAATAATTAATATATTTGAACAAATATGCATGACTTAAAATATATTGAAATCATAGATCACCCATTGTAAAAGCATGATAATACTCGTGTGTCAATTGATCTTCTGCAACCGAAGTTCATATATGTCTGACAAATACAATTGACAAAATAGTTGTTTACAATGTGCATTAATATTATCGGTTTTGTTGCATCTCAGGAGGAACAAAAAATTAATAAAGGAGCTAAGCACACCTCCTGAATGTTCAAGCGACCTATCCTTTCCAACCCAATACTCACAAACCTTCATCACACAGAGTTTTGCTTGCCTGTGGAAGCAAAGTCTGTCATACTGGAGAAACCCTCCATATACCGTTGTGAAGTACTTCTATACTATAGTACTTGCACTGTTGTTTGGGACAATATTCTGGGGTATTGGAAGAAAAAGGTAACATCATGTATAATAAATTAAAGGAAGTACATGATTGTATATATGATACTCCCTCCATCCCATATTAGTTGTCTTAGATTTGTCGAGATTAATTCGGTACGGAGATAATAGTTGTTAAGGAGACTACTTATGGTTCCCACCTTTACTCTTGCAGACACAATCAATAAGACTTATTCAACGCCATGGGTTCCATGTATTCCGCAATTCTGTTCATGGGGGTGCAGAACTCTACCTCTATTCAGCCGGTTGTGGCTGTTGAGCGCACTGTCTTTTACAGGGAAAGTGCAGCTCGCATGTACTCACCTTTGCCATATGCATTAGGACAGGTAAAGTTTCTTTGCATTAACTTTCATCTATAGTTATGTAATGTCTCGACCAAACTCACCGGTTCACCTGCTGATTTTTGGCTATTGCACTTGGGATCTAGACTAGTCCCACACTGATTTTTGGCTGTTGCACCTGGGATCTAGACTGGTCCACATACCAACATTAGTCTTTTCTGTGCATTTTTTCCTCACTCATGTGCATCTAGGATCAACTTTTCAATCGGTCACCAATCCTCAAATTGCTCCAAGGGGTCAACTTTCCGGTCGGTCACCCATCCTTAAATTGCTCTAAGCCAAGCACGCTTAACTTTGATGTTTCTTGAGGATGGACTTCTAGAAAAGAGGTCGCACCTTGTTGATATGAGTACTATATCATTCCTATTAAACCGGACTGTCATAAGTTATTTTATAAGCCAAATAAAAACAAGACTATGGAGTTTAACGAACAAAAGGCGTCGCATTTTCATGTATAACATCATATATGAATGCAATCATGTATATTTTTCTTCTTCTTTCTTGTGTTCTGGAGTGGGTTGATACCATACTTGAACTGCTTATTGTATGTGGTGGTAATTTGCTTTATATATAAGGCGGGGCAAAAAGCCTTTTCAGTGAAAGGATTAAGTTCATATTGAATTACAGCTAGAAAAGATGGTATATATAGTTTAACAAATATCTAAGTGGAAAGCAATAGTAAAAAACAATAAAAACTAACATCCTTCCCTTTGCAGGTTGTAATTGAACTTCCATATATCCTTGTCCAGTCCTTAATATATGGTATTCTAGTATATGCTATGATTGGGTTCGAGTGGACAGTTGCCAAGTTCTTTTGGTACCTCTTCTTCATGTACTTCACTCTAGCTTACTTCACATTTTATGGAATGATGTCGATGGGACTGACATCAAACTACAATGTTGCCTCTATTGCTTCTGCGGCGTTCTATGCTCTCTGGAACCTTTTCTCGGGATTTATTATACCAAGAACTGTAAGTATACTAGTTGCTCTCAATGTTTTAACTTTCTATACTTCCCCTTCTAACCAATAAACAAAAATTTATCCTTCTTTTCCAAATATTATTCAAACTCTTATTCAAAAAGTGATACTGTGTTAACTGGCTACTTTGCTCTACAGAGAATCCCAATATGGTGGAGATGGTACTATTGGCTCAACCCTATTGCATGGACACTCAATGGTCTGGTCACTTCACAGGTTGGAGATGTAACAGAACAGTTTGATAATGGAGTGCGAGTATCCGAGTTTGTAGAAAGCTACTTTGGGTACCATCAGGACTTCCTGTGGGTAGTCGCTAATGTGGTCGTCTTATTTGCTGTTCTCTTTGCTTTCCTTTTCGGACTCTCAATCAAGCTATTTAACTTCGAAAAGAGATAAATGGTCAAGGAAGAGCATATCCAAGTTTGATCGAAGACTAGCAGAGACAATACAATAGGACTATGTCATTTTACTTGTATTGGATACATTTGAATATTACTGGGAATATTAGACAATTTCATGATTAATTCTACAATATAAATCATGATTAAAGTAACTATTAGCATGTATACCTCTAGCATACTAGATGGATTGAACAACATCGTACATGTAGCAGCAACCATAATTAGGGAGTAGATCGAAATATGTAATCGTTTGTAGATGAAAATAGTTGTGGTTGCTGACGAGGCAATGTTATTGTCGACAAGTTATTGAAGAATGGTCGAAGCAGATGTGTGATGCGTCCCCGCCTAACTTGGAAGGAAGGTGACCCACGAATGTGAACAATCACGTGTAGCACTTTCTAAAACCCAATTGCCCTTTCCTAGTACAGGATCACAAGAGCAAGATGTTCCGGGACCTGCTCTCTAAGTCATTGGTGCATGCCTACGTTTGGGATGGAGTAGATTAGCATGGCAACACGATCAAAAAGAGGCGTGAAAACCCTATCTTAATTTGTTATGTATTTGGAGATGTCCGATAGGGCTTTACTCTTATAAAGGATGTTAGCGTGGGCTCTACGATGGCAAAGAGGCCCTCCGCCGTCCGTTTGCGGCTGGCTTGACGTGAGGTCCACTCAAGGGCGATGCGACATATTTGATTTGCCCGGACTGCTCAGACCCGGGCGACCTGGCTTGGCGGTCCATGACGAGTGGACCGCAAGTGCGCACAAGACCATAGTCATGCGGCGGCTCGCGTCGTGCCTACACCCAAGCGCGATGGCCTAGCTGGACCTGCCTCTTGGCATCTTCGCATCTGTCGGCTGGTTTGGTCACTGCAGTCGGGATGTGTGGTGCACGCTCCTGCGCCATCTGCGCCGAGCCATCTGTTCCGCAGTGACGTGCCATGAGGGCCTCTCGGGGGCTCTCCGTGTTGTCCGATCTGCTCGGACTGCATGCACCTAGACGATCCGGTTGGGTGGTCCTTGACGAGTGAAATGTTGGGCACACACGGGGCCACCGTCATGGGGTGGTTTTGGTTGCGCCCTATCACGCGCGAAAGCCGAGGCCGAGGCCTCCTGTCAGTGACGCACACCCGCTCCTGGGTGGAGTCTCTGGCGCCAAGCGGCCACCCATCTGGGATCCTACGTCGGCGAGGGTGCCATTTGTGTCGTCTGGTGCACGATGGCCTCCCGCTGCTGGCTCTGGCGCGGTCCGCACTGTTCGATCGACGCAACGTCCCACACCTGACCATGCTCCCTTTGGGGTCCATGACGTGTGCTCCGGGAGCACGATCGGGGCCGCGTGTCTGCGGAGATTTTTGTCGCGCTCGTGTGCGCTGTCTTGCCCACTTCCTGTCGTGTGTCGGGCAAGACGGGTCTGTGTGTCTATGTCACTTACCCTGGGTATGCGCGGGTGAAATGCATTCGCTTCTCGACGGGCTTCCTCGTTCGTGGGAGCCAGCTCGGGCGTGACCGCTGGTCGTGAGGTGCTCGACCTCTTTGAGTCGCGATGAGGTGAGTCAGGGTGTTTCGGTTTTCTACAAGGTCGGTTGAGTTTTCCTATAAATTTATCATTGTATGCTATTTATTGGACGCGGAGCACGCTGTCCTTCCTCTCGCTTCATTCTGCGGGCGCTTCTTCAAGCTTACCCAGCCGGCTTCGAGCTTACTCGGCGTTACCGGCTTTAAGCTTACTCAGTGTCGTCGGCTTCCACTTTGCGTTGTTGTCAGGGTATCTTTCGGTTTCCTCGGTGCACGTACTTCAGTTGTCATGACGCTGGCCCCGGGCGCGCTGGTCCTCCCAACTGGCTCGCCCGGGTCTTAGTCATCCAGGTAGATTAGACGGCTTGGAGCCGTCTGAAAACACACAAATGTAAGGGATCAGTTGTAACTTTTTTAATAAATAAGAGTGTCGAATCAATGCTAAAGATAGAATTAATAATCTCTTAAGTTTTATCGACCACCAATAAAACTCTAGCACACTTAAAATTCGTTTTACCTAGAACAATAAATAAAACTACCTTGTGGGATTGAAAAAATAGCTTTACAAGGTAATAAAGAGCTAGGTGTTTGTTTTAATAAAAGAACAATAAAGTGAAGGGTTTTGAAAGAACAATAAAGGAAAGGATTGCCCCTAAGCAATTGGATATGTAACATCAGTGATACTCATCATACCTATGAGGTAGGGGCCTAAACGATAGTGTCTTCAATCTTATATTACATGACTAACAGATGGTTGTTCGCACATGAACACGCCACGTATACCCTAGATGCCGGGGGTGATGCACTGCAGCTCACGTCGAAGGAGTCTCACCGGAAGCACGATTCGCAAGTCGACCGGAGAGAACTTTTGAGGACCCGAAACCCTACACTCCCAGGAGGGACCCCGTCAGGGAGTGCGGCGGCTATGGGCTGCCCTAGGTCGGTTAAGCCGCCCCTAGAGCCTCGCGATTCGCAGCTCTCCAACACGAAGAACGACGAAGAGCGAGGGAGGGACAAGACGTAGATGAAACAGTTGTAGATGTGTTTGCTATTGTGTGTTGTTATTCAATCGACTGTCATCCCTTAAGAGGCGGATGTACATCCTGTGCAAGGAAAGGTTAGAATTCACGTTCAAAACCCTAGTTTGGGTCCAACACGGAATCCGAACTTTCCAAAACTGTTTGGTTTACAACCTGGGTGCACCTTGCGGGTCATTTTTGAGGCAGTAAACGACCTCGGATGAAAACGATCCCAAAAGCAATCTTGACCGTTTCGACGAGATGAACAACTTTCATATTGAACGTTTTTTTATCAGAGGCCATCTTGAGGGGGGTTTCGGCTGTTTTCTGAAGTCTGAAGCAGAGAAATCCAAAACCCGGATGAGCATCCCAGAGTGTCCGGCCATCCTCAGAGAAATTCAAAACCCGGATGATTATCCACGAAGTGTCCGGCCATCCTGATGCAGCCACGTATTTTTGACTCTAACTTTTGCATACTACCTTGGATTAAGGCGTTTTTTATATCAAAATCGACCGTTTCGACGAGACGAAAACAATTCATGTATAAGTTTTTCTCATATGAAGCCGACTTGGAGACGTAATTGGCCGAACAGTACTTTGAGTGCCAAAATCTTATTAGTTCGAGCATGGTTTCAACCGTTTAGATGAGATTGGACGTTGATGACCCAAACATCAAAGTTTCTCATTTTGACGATACAAAACTTTTACATGTTGAATTTTTTTCTATTTGAGATCATCTTAACTAAGTTTTTGATCATGCCATAATCTGGTGTTAACAACGGCGTGGCAGCAGTACTCTTAACATAGACTTTTGTTTCGCATTATATATATGCCAACTAATAAAGCAATGTGTGTTTCCCTGAACTTTTTTCATACGTTCATTGCTGAAAAGATTATTTTTATCCGATGTGGTACTAAATTATTGTACGTCCGTATGGTAAAAAAGGAAAAAAAAGGGTTTGTCCAGAATTTCATATGTGCGGCGCACCTTGTGGCCCAGTGAAGCCAACCGATATATTTTCCTGCCCACGCAGCTAGGAAGACCCTATTTGCCGCACATTGCGGGAAATAGTCGGAGCTTCGTACAAAGCGCCCAAGACTTGGGCGGCCCGTTTTCCTTTTTTCCTGTGTTCTTTTTATATTTTACTTTTTCTTTTCCTTTCTTGTTTTTTACTTTTTCTTTCTTTCAGTTCCAAGTTTATTTTAATTTTTTTCATAAATTCAGGATTCAAAACATGTTCAGAATTTCAATTTTTCTTCAATTTTTTGAAAAAAGTTCTGAATTTCAAAATTTTGTTCACGTTTGACAATTGTCCAAAACTTTATTTTTTTCTCGTTCTAAAATTTGTTCTAAATTGAAAAAAAAATCCCATTTTTACAAAAAAAAATTCTTTTCTAAAATTGTTTGAAATTTTCAAATAAAACTTGCATTTTAAAATGTTTGAAATTTTAAAAATATTCTTCTTTTAGTGAAATTTCACAAATTAAAAATAATGTTTGTTTTTGAAAATACGCATTTTCTAAATACACATTTTCTAAAAGTGTTCTTAACATTTTAACATGTTCTAGTTTTAAAAGTTATTCAGAAATTCAAAAGGTTCATATTTTTAGAAAAGATACACGTTTTAACAAATTATTTGTGGATATTTAAAAAAAATTTCATTTCAAATTTTGTTCGTGTTTTTTAAAAAATGTATGGAATTTTCCAAAAAATGGTTCATGATTTTTTTAATAGTTCGGGATTTCAAAAATTGTTCATATTTTCATGAATATTCGGCAATTCATAATAATAATTACTGTTAGTAAAGTTCAAACAATCTTTCAAACTTTACGCTGCAGTATGTTCGTAAATATTTGCACTGCCCATTGGTTAGCCGGACTTGTTTGTTCGAGTGGATGGCAGCACTTTGTCGGGTCATTGAGGTCCTGGGCTCGATCCTTCAACTTGGCATTTCTTCTGGATTTTTACTCCCGCCATACAAAGACATGTCATTTTGGTGGTGCCTGAGCCTTTCACAACCCACGCAATTTAGCCGGCCCAACTACCTTGGAAATAAGGGTCGTATCAATTTATGTATGTGTGTGAAACTACATGTATAGTAAGCTGGATGAAGGATGGATGGATTATGCTGGACAATGGATAGATGGATTGATACATGAGTTAGCTAGAAAAGGACCCTGAATTTCTTGAGGGTTGCTACTTTAGGAAAAGATAAGAGTAGGAGAAGACATGGCTCACTCCCATATTATGAAACTTCACACCTTAAATCCCCTTGCTTAATGAATGGAAAAATAGCAGAGTAGAATTAACTCCGGTAGTACTATATCGATGGCTTGTACAACGGCGGTCGCGCTCTGCTGCTCGGGCAACAGCTCATCATAACACGGGACTGGCGGTGCCTGCGAGTTACCAAAGTCATCCATGCTGACGTCGGCGTCTGCCTTTACGAACACGATGCCTTCGCCCGTGCACTCGACCACGAGCTTCCTCGGTGGCTGAAGCTCCCAGAACCGGCCAGCGAGAGGGTAATAGTGCACGAGCGCCTTCGAGATCACCGACTTGATGAACTTCACCGGGTCAATGCCGGACTTGGAGGCGTCTCGGCGGTAGAAGAAAGCACCGGAATGGTAGAAGCGGAGGACCTCCTGGTCGTCGATGTCGGAGAGCACCTTGAACTCGTAGGGCGTGGGCCTCGCCGGCGTGACAAGCTCGCGCTCGCTCCGCCGGACGGACAAGGTCGTTAGTGCCCGTGCCACAGACATATCTGCCTGCCTAGAAACTTCAGGTGCTCACTAGTAGAAAACAGGGCTTTGGTTGGAGCCTGGCCAGCCCATGTTCACTAGTAGAAAACAGTCCCGGTTCAGTCAAGAACCGGGACCCATGAGGGGCTTACGTCTCGGTTTAGTCAAGAACCGGGACCAATGGGGGGCTTACGTCCCGGTTCGTGCGCCCAGGGCCCGGTCGGGCCTCAGGAGGCATTTGTCCCGGTTCTAGGCACGAACCGGGAAAAATGGTCCTCGCTGCTGGCCCACAGTCATTGGTCCCAGTTTGTGCTTAGAACCGGGACAGAAGGGTGGCCTTTAGTCCCGGTTCCAGCCACGAACCGGGACCAATGAGGTGGCTATATATACCCCATCACCACGGCAGAGCACTCCACAGTGCTCTGTTTTTTTCTGGCCGGTGAGGGGAGAGCTTTCTGGTGCTCTAACTCACCTCCTATGCACATGAGGTGTTCGATGAAATGCCCGAGCCACACTAGTTAAGATTTTTCCTCTCCAAGCTCCATTTTCCTTGAGATTTGTCTAGGTTTAGCGGTCCATCACGTCCCGTCTCCGTCTTCACCGCCGTCAATCGCCCGCGCCGATCTCGCTACCGGCACCATCGTGGTGAGCCTCTTGTTCTTATCTTCTTTCTGAAAGGAAAAAGTTCTTACTTTAGATAGATATTTGTCTAATTTTCTTACTTTTATTATTGCTTTTTATTATATAGTGCGATGGTTTTGGTATCCGCCCCCGTCGGCCCTCATCCTGGCTATGATTCGGATATGGTATATATTATCTTTTATAAATATTTGGTTCATTTATTATTTATGACAATTATGCCGATCAACGTGACATAATTTTTTATCTAGGAGGTAGTTGAACCGGAAATTCCAACCGACCCTATTGTCGAGAGGTTAAATTTAGTTGAATAAGAAAACAATTACTTGAAGGAAAAATAAAAAAATTGAGGAGGAGAAGATGATATTGGAGTTGCATGTTGCGGATGTCGTCGATGATCACAAGATCAAGATGGATGCAATGCGGTTGAAGATTAGAAAGATTAGAAAATATGCCATTCATACCGAGGCTTGGTATCATTATGCCGTTGGATCAATTGTTACCTTGGTTGTCATTATGATCGCATTTGTTGTTGCATTGAAAAGTTTTACATAGTTTCAATGTATGGTTTAACTAGATGCTCTGGAGAGCTATATGTTGTTCAATGAGAACTATGTATGTACTATGGTTTAAACGATGAAGATTATCCATGGTTACGGCGCAATAAGCAAAGGACACAAGAGAAGAAAAAGTGAAGACTTTCTCTCCACAACTATTATGATGATGCCTTTGATCTAGAATATCACTGCAGTTACATGTGAAGAAATAAAATGCCTTTTATAACAGATGAGTTTTTGTCTGAAACCCTGATACTTCGAAAAAGATTGTCTGTTTTGTACACAAAGTGCATCTAGTTTTTGCCGTAGCCCTCTCAACTTTTTTGCACATGCTATGTGGATGAAATGATGATACCATGCCAACTTTCAATCTTTTCAGAGTTCATTTGAAATGCTTTTGAATTTCAGGGTCTTATAGCTAAACAATCAGTAAATGCATGCAAAATAACAAATGAAGTTAGAAAGGGTTGAAAATTGATGATGTGGCTTTGAATGGTGCATTTTGAACACACAAAAAGTCTGGAGTTGAAATAAGTTCGAAAAAAATGAAATCCCTTTGTAACAGATGAGTTTTTGTCTAAAACCCTGATACTTCGAAAGAGATTGTTCGTTTTATACATGAAGTGCATATAGTTTTTGCCGTAACCATCTCAACTTTTTTGCACATGCTATGTGGGTGAAATGATGATACCATGCCAACTTTCAACCTTTTCAGAGTTCATTTGAAATGCTTTTAAATTTCAGGGTCGTATAGCTCAAAAAAAATCTATAAATGCATGAAAAATAACAAATGAAGTTAGAAAGGGTTGAAAATTGATTATGTGACTTTGAATGGTGCATTTTGAACACACAAATAGTCTGGAGTTCAAATAAGTTCGAAAAAAATGAAATCCCTTTGTAACAGATGAGTTTTTGTCTAAAACCTTGATACTTCGAAAGAGATTGTCCGTTTTGTACATGAAGTGCATATAGTTTTTGCCGTAACCATCTCAAATTTTTTGCACATGCTATGTGGGTGAAATGATGATACCATGCCAACTTTCAACATTTTCAGAGTTCATTTGAAATGCTTTTGAATTTCAGGGTCTTATAGCTCAAAAAAAAATCTGTAAATGCATGAAAAATAACAAATGAAGTCAGAAAGGGTTGAAAATTGATGATGTGGCTTTGAATGGTGCATTTTTAACACACAAAATGTCCGGAGTTCAAATAACTTCAAAAAATGAAATCCCTTTGTAACACATGAGTTTTTGTCTCAAACCCTGATACTTTGAAAGAGATTGTTCATTTTGTACACGAAGTGTATCTAGTTTTTGCCGTAACCCTCTCAACTTTTTTGCACATGATATGTGGGTGAAATGATGATACCATGGCAACTTTCAACCTTTTCAGAGTTTATTTGAAATGCTTTTGAATTTTAGGGTCTTATAGCTCAAAAAACAGTAAATGCATGAAAAATAACAAATGAAGTCAGAAAGGGTTGAAAATTGATGACGTGGCTTTGAATGGTGCATTTGGACACACAAAAAGTCTGGAGTTCAAATAAGTTCAAAAAATGAAATCCCTTTGTAACACATGAGTTTTTGTCGGAAACCCTGATACTTCGAAAGAGATTGTCCGTTTTGTACATGAAGTGCATCTATTTTTTATCGTAACCCTCTCAACTTTTTAGCACATGCTATGTGGGTGAAATGATGTTACCATGCCAACTTTCAACCTTTTCAGAGTTCATTTGAAATGCTTTTGAATTTCAGGGTCTTATAGCTAAAAAATCAGTAAATGCATGAAAAATAACAAATGAAGTCAGAAAAGGTTGAAAATTGATGATGTGGCTTTGAATGGTGCATTTTGAACACACAAAACGTCTGGAGTTCAAATAAGTTCAAAAAATGAAATCCCTTTGTAACAGATGAGTTTTCGTCCGAAACCCTGATACTTCGAAAGAGGTTGTGCATTTAGTACACGAAGTGCATCCAGTTTTGTCCGTAACCCTCTTAACTTTTTAGCACATGCTATGTGGGTGAAATTATGATACCATGCCAATTTTCAACCTCTTCAGAGTTCATCTGAAGTGCTTTTCAATTTCAGGGTCATTTAGCTCAAAGAATGAACTAATATAAACATGAATGATCTGGAAAACTTTTATGAAACTCTAATAGAAAAAATAATAAACTAAAAGAATGAACTAGAAAACTTTAATGAAACTCTAATAAAAAAGAATGAACTAGAAAACTTTAATGAAACTCTAATAGCAAAATGAATCAACTAAAAAGTTTTATAAACCTCTAGTATTGTTGAAACTAAAATTATATAAAATTTATGTAACTAAAATTATCAAAGTATTTTCTGTTCAAAATATTACAAGCAAAAAGAATTTTCATAAAAAACTTTTTGTTAGAAACTTTAATAGCAAAAAGAATTATCATAAAGATTTCTTTTGTTAGAAACTAAAATAATGAAGACTGTTTTTGAATATAATGATAAAACAAATTAATATTAAATAGCAGGAAAAAGAATCATTCTAAAATCAATTTTTATAGTAAAGTTAATCATAAACTAGTGATTCACAAAAAATTCAAATAATTCAAATTTAAACTATTCAAATTGGAAAATTAATGGTACTAGCAGGAAGTTTATAATTTTTATTACCTAAAACCAAAAAGAATAATTGAAAAACTAGTAAGTATTTTGTTGTAAGTAGAAACAAAATAAAATAAATAAAACAAAAAAAAGCAAAAAAATTGGAATTTGTTTTAAAAAGAGTGCCGTCTACTGGGCCACCACGGCCTGCATACGACTAAAAACCCGCTAGTGGGGCCAGGGTGCAGGCCCGCAGTACGCCCAGTAGGCCCACATGCATAGAGAGTGGATTTAGGCCTGTAAGCCTATACTAAAGAGGAGCTCGAAGTGGTCGGCTCGGTAGGGCTTATAAACCACTTCGAGCCCCTCTCGACTGGCGAGGTGGGACTAAACATCGCACCGCATCGCGCCAGTTTCAGCACACGACCTTTGGTCCCGGTTGGTGCCACCAACCGGGACTAAAGGGGGACATTGGTCCCGGTTCGTAGCACCAACCGGGACCAATGGTCTCTGCATTGTTCCCGGTTCGTGCCAAGAATCGGGACTAAAGCTTCATGTATATAAGGCACACTTGTAAAAATTTTGGTTTTCATCTTGCAGTTCGCTCCCGACGACACGCGCGGAGACCTCCTCGACGCCGCCAGCCTAACGGACGCCGTCGCCGTTGCCCCCGCCCCGGAGCCCACGCCGACGCCGTCCGCTGCCCACGCCGTCGCCGTACGCTGCGCACGACGTTGCCGTCCGCCGCCAACGCCATCGCCGTCGCCCGTGCCCTACCCCCGCACGCGCGCTCGGATCCTCTGCACGCCGACACCGTCCGCCGCCCCACCGTCACCCTCGCCGGCCGGCCCCGCTGTGAGCCGCCGCCGCCCAGGCTCTTTTTTTTCATATTTGTATTTTTTTCATGTATATATACTAGTAATTTGTAGAGATTATTATGTATAGTCACAGTACTAAATCATTAAATTATGTAAATTACAGAGTAACAATTTTCTATATGAAGAATGCATTAGGCAAAACCCTTACTTTTTTTCTAAATTTTCTATTTGAACATTTCTTTAAAAAAACCAAGCAATACTACTTTATTGAACATTCCCTGATTTAGATTAGTGCATTAGGTGTTAGGTTAGTGTGCATTTTATGTTAGTTGAATTAGATGTTTTTTAGTAAGTGTTTAATAGAATTAGTTAGAAAAATATAATAGAACTAGTTAAACTAGTTTATTTTTAATAAGTACTGCTTTATTTTATTTATAGTAAGTGCTTAGTTGAACTAGTCGATTTAATAAAACTATTTTATTTTACTATAAAAGTTGTTTATTTTTAGTAAGTACTACTTTATTTTATTTATAGTAAGTGCTTAGTTGAACTAGTTGATTTAATAAAACTAGTTTATTTTACTATAGAAGTAGTTTATTTTTGTAAAAAAATTAATAGAACTAGTTTATTTTACTATAGAAGTGGTTTATATTTAGTAAAAAAATTAATAGAGCTAGTTTATTTTTTTAGTTAAACAATATGTCCTTTTTTAGAAAGATAATTAAACGATATTTCAGGTTGACTTTAAGTCTGTCAAGTCTCCACCATATATGAGAGGACGAAGAATCCCGACTGTTGTCGTGGGGGTAGCTTCTCCTTCGTTTCCCGTGTGCTAGACAATTTGGTGTAATGCACTCAGGAACGAAAAGAGGAGCTACCATCACCGACGATCGTAAATGTCAGAGAGGAATCAATGAGGGAGAGTCTCCACCATATATGAGAGGACGAAGAATCCCGACTGTTGTCGTGGGGGTAGCTTCTCCTTCGTTCCCGTGTGCTAGACAATTTGGTGTAATGCACTCGGGAACGAAAGGAGGAGCTACCATCACCAATGGTCGCAAATGTTAGAGAGGAATCAGTGAGGGATCAGAGTCTCCACTGTATATGAGAGGATGAAGAATCCCGACTGTTGTCATGGGGGTAGCTTCTCCTTCGTCCCCGTGTGCTAGACAATTTGGTGTAATGCACTCGGGAACGAAAGGAGGAGCTACCATCACCGATGGTCGAATATATACACCACGTGAGCTGAGAGTTTTCAAGAAAAGATTCGACAGACCGATAGTCAACCCGTGATGAATAATAATGATCTAATTTAGTTTTTGTAGTACATATATTTAATCGTACAAGTTTAATCTTTGAATTATGAACATAGGAAATGTCGTATTCGGACGACGAAAGTCTCCCGGAGGAGTGTGATGACCCACAAGTATAGGGGATCTATCGTAGTCCTTTTGATAAGTAAGAGTGTCGAACACAATGAGGAGCAGAAGGAAATGATAAGCAGTTTTCAGTAAGGTATTCTCTGCAAGCACTGAAATTATCGGTAACAGGTAGTTTTGTGATAAGGTAATCTGTAACGGGTAACAAGTAATAAAAGTAAATAAGGTGCAGCAAGATAGCCCAATCCTTTTTGTAGCAAAGGACAAGCCTGGACAAACTCTTATGCAAAGGAAAGCGCTCCTGAGGACACATGGGAATTATCGTCAAGCTAATTTCATCACACTCATATGATTCACGTTTGGTACTTTGATAATTTGATATGTGGGTGGACCGGTGCTTGGGTACTGCCCTTCCTTGGACAAGCATCCCACTTATGATTAACCCCTCTTGCAAGCATCTGCAACTACAAAAGAAGTATTAAGGTAACCTAACCATAGCATGAAACATATGGATCCAAATCAGCCCCTTACAAAGCAACTCATAAACTAGGGTTTAAGCTTTTGTCACTCTAGCAACCCATCATATACTTATTACTTCCCAATGCCTTCCCCTAGGCCCAAATAATGGTGAAGTGTAATGTAGTTGACGTTCACATGACACCACTAGAGGAGAGACAACATACATCTCATCAAAATATTGAATGAATACCAAATTCACATGACTACTTATAGCAAGACTTCTCCTATGTCCTCAGGAACAAACTTAACTACTCACAAATTATATTCATGTTCATAACCAGAGGGGTATTAATATGCATAAAGGATCTGAACATATGATCTTACACCGAATAAACCAACTAGCATCAACTACAAGGAGTAATCAACACTACTAGTAACTACTACCTCTTGAGCACTGCGTTAGTTTTTGCTTGAAGAGGAAAGGGTGATGCAACAAAGTAGCGTAAGTATTTCCCTCAGTTTTTGAGAACCAAGGTATCAATCCAGTAGGAGATCACGCTCAAGTCCCATGCACCTACACAAACATATAAGAACCTCGCAACCAACGCGATAAAGGGGTTGTCAAGCCCTTCTCGGCCACTTACGAGAGTGAGATCTGATAGATATGATAAGAATATTTTTGATATTTTTATGATAAAGAGAAATAAAGATGCAAAGTAAAATAAACGGCAAAGGAAATAACTAAGTGTTGGATGGAACATAGACCTCGGGGCCATAGGTTTCACTAGTGGCTTCTCTCAAGAGCATAAGTATTACAGTGGGTGAACAAATTACTGTCGAGCAATTGATAGAAAAGTGAATACTTATGAGAATATCTAGGTATGATCATGTATATAGGCATCACGTCCGAGACAAGTAGACCGAAACGATTCTGCATCTACTACTATTACTCCACACATCGACCGCTATCCAGCATGCATCTAGAGTATTAAGTTCATAAGAATAGAGTAATGCTTTAAGGAAGATGACATGATGTAGAGGGGAAAACTCATGCAATATGATATACACCCCATCTTTTTATCCTCGATGGCAAAAATACAATACGTATCGGTTCCCTTTCTGTCACTGGGATCGAACACCGCAAGATTGAACCCAAAGCTAAGCACTTCTCCCATTGCAAGAAAGATCAATCTAGTAGGCCAAACCAAACTGATAATTCGAAGAGACTTGCAAAGATAAACCAATCATACATAAAAGAATTCAGAGGAGAATCAAATATTGTTCATAGATAATCTGGATCATAAACCCACAATTCATCGGATCTGGACAAACACATCGCAAAAGAAGATTACATCGAATAGTTCTCCAAGAGAATCGAGGAGAACTTTCTATTGAGATACAAAGAGAGAGAAGAAGCTATCTAGATAATAACTATGGACCCGTAGGTCTGAAGTAAACTACTCACACATCACCGGAGAGGCCATGGAGTTGATGTAGAGGCCCTCCGTGATCAATGCCCCCTCCGGCGGAGCTCCGGAAAAGGCCCCGAGATGGGATCTCTCGAGTGCAGAAGGTTGCGGCGGTGGAATTAGGTTTTTGTGGTGCTCCTGGATGTTTGGGGGGCACGTGGATATATATAGGAGGAAAAAGTACGTCAGTGGAGCAATGGAGGGCCCACGACGGTGGAGGGTGCGCCCAGGGGGGTAGGCGCGCCCCTGCCTCATGCCTTCCTCCCTTGTTTCTTGACGGCCACTCCAAGTCTCCTGGATCATGTTTGTTGAGAAAAAAATCACGTTCCTGAAGGTTTCATTCCATTTGGACTTCGTTTGATATTCCTTTTCTTCGAAACCCTAAAATAGGAAAAAAAACAACAATTTGGGTTGGGCCTCCAGTTAGTAGGTTAGTCCCAAAAATAATATAGAAGTGTAAAATAAAGCCTATTAACATCCAAAATAGATAATATAATAGCATGGAGCAATCAAAAATTATAGATACGTTGGAGACGTATCAAGCATCCCCAAGCTTAATTCCTACTCGTCCTCGAGTAGGTACGTGATAAAAGATTTTTTTTGATGTGGAATGCTTTCTAACATATTTCTCAATGTAATTTTTCTTTATTGTGGCATGAATGTTCAGATCCGGAAGATTCAAGATAAAAGTTTATTATTGACATAAAAATAATACTTCAAGCACACTAACTAAGCAATTATGTCTTCTCAAAATAACATGGCCAAAGAAAGTTATCCCTACAAAATCATATAGTCTGGCTATGCTCTATCTTCACCACACAAAATATTTAAATCATGCACAACCCCGATGACAAGCCAAGCAATTGTTTCATACTTTTGATGTTCTCAAACTTTTTCAATCTTCACACAATATATGAGCGTGAGCCATGGATATAGGCACTATGGTGGAATAGAATGGTGGTTGTGGAGAATACAAAAAGGAGAAGATAGTCTCACATCGACTAGGCGTATCAACGGGCTATGGAGGTGCCCATTAATAGATATCAATGTGAGTGACTAGGGATTGCCATGCAACGGATGCACTAGAGCTATAAGTATATGAAAGCTCAACAAAAGAAACTAAGTGGGTGCGCATCCAACTTGCTTGCTCACGAAGACCTAGGGAATTTTGAGGAAGCCCATCATTGGAATATACAAGCCAAGTTCTATAATGAAAAATTCCCACGAGTATATGAAAGTGATATCATAGGAGACTCTCTATATGAAGAACATGGTGCTACTTTGAAGCACAAGTGTGGAAAAAGGATAGTAACATTGTCCCTTCTTCTTTTTTGGGGCCTTCCTTTTTTATGGCCTTTCTCTTTTTTCCTTTTTTTCGTCCGGAGTCTCATCCCGACTTGTGGGGGAATCATAGTCTCCACCACCCTTTCCTCACTTGGGACAATGCTCTAATAATGATGATCATCACACTTTATTTACTTACAACTCAAGAATTACAACTCAATACTTAGAACAAAATATGACTCTATGTGAATGCCTCCGGCGGTGTACCGGGATATCAATGAATCAAGAGTGACATGTATGAAAAAATTATGAACGGTGGCTTTGCCACAAATACAATGTCAACTACATGATCATGCAAAGCAATATGACAATGATGAAGCGTGTCATAGCAAACGGAACGGTGGAAAGTTGCATGGCAATATATCTCGAAATGGCTATGGAAATGCCATAATAGGTAGGTATGGTGGCTATTTTGAAGAAGGTATATGGTGGGTTTATGGTACCGGCGAAAGTTGCGCGGTACCAGAGAGGCTAGCAATGGTGGAAGGGTGAGAGTGCGTATAATCCATGGACTCAACATTAGTCATAAAGAACTCACATACTTATTGCAAAAATCTATTAGTTATCAAAACAAAGTATTACACGCGTGCTCCTAGGGGGATAGATTGGTAGGAAAAGACCATCGCTCGTCCCCGACCGCCACTCATAAGGAAGACAATCAATAAATAAATCATGCTCCGACTTCATCACATAACGCTTCACCATACGTGCATGCTACGGGAATCACAAACTTCAACACAAGTATTTCTCAAATTCACAACTACTCAACTAGCATGACTCTAATATCACCATCTCCATATCTCAAAACAATTATCAAGTATCAAACTTCTCATAGTATTCAATGCACTTATATGAAAGTTTTATATTACAGAAAATTTCCATGTTGTTCTAAAGGACTCTCAAAATAATATAAGTGAAGCATGAGAGGACAATAGTTTCTATAAAACAAATCCACCACCGTGCTCTAAAAGAAATAAGTGAAACACTAGAGTAAAAACTATATAGCTCAAAAGATATAAGTGAAGCACATAGAGTATTCTAATAAATTTCAAATCATGTGAGTCTCTCTCAAAAGGTGTGTACAGCAAGGATGATTGTAGTAAACTAAAAATCAAAGACTAAAATCATACAAGACGCTCCAAGTAAAACACATATCATGTGGTGAATAAAAATAAAGCTCCAAGTAAAGTTACCGATAGACGAAGACGAAAGAGGGGATGCCTTCCGAAGCATCCCAAGCTTAGGATTTTTGGTGTCCTTGAATTTTACCTTGGGGTGCCATGGGCATCCCCAAGCTTATGCTCTTGCCACTGTTTGTTCCATAATCCATCAAATCTTTACCCAAAACTTGAAAACTTCACAACACAAAACTCAAGATAGAAAATCTCGTGAGCTCCGTTAGCGAAATAAAACAAAACACCAGTTCAAGGTACTGCAATGAACTCATTATTTATTTATATTGGTGTTAAAACTACTGTATTCAAACTTCTCTATGGTTTATAAAATCTTTACTAGCCATAGATTCATCAAAATAAGCAAACAACACGCGAAAAACAGAATCTGTCAAAAACAGAACAGTCTGTAGTAATCTGTAGCTAACGCAAGTTCTTGAACCCCAAAAATTCTAAAATAATTTTCTGGACGTGTGGAATTTATCTATTAATCATATGAAAAAATAATTAACTAAATAGCACCTTCCAAATAAACATGGCGGCAATTCTCGTGAGCGCTAAAGTTTCTGTTTTTTACAGCAAGATCGAAAAGACTTTCCCCAAGTCTTCCCAATGGTTATACTTGGCACAAACACTAATTAAACACAAAAAACACAACCAAAACAGAGGCTAAGTAAATTATTTATTACTAAACAGGATCAAAAAGCAAGGAATAAAAATAAAATTGGGTTGCCTCCCAACAAGCGGTATCGTTTAACGCCCCTAGCTAGGCATAAAAGCGAAGATAGATCTAGGTATTGCCATCTTTGATTTTAATTTTCTTAGCGGAGTCATGCTCAAATCCGGGAGGTTCCTTATGTTACCCTTCATATTCGGAAATTTTTAGATCTAAAGAATCGAACCGCATATTGCAAAGGGTAATTAACATATTCATGCGGTGGAGATTTCCGCCAACACTCTTGAGAGGTTCAAGAGATTTTTGTAAAATTTTCGTTACTTCGCAAATCTTCTCAAAAACTTGTATCCCTTCTTGGGTATTATGTGGCCCCTTTTGTGAAGGTAGTGTTCCCACTATTCCCTCTAAAATTTCATGAGCAATACTGGGATCCGTTTCAATAAAATTTCCTTTGGCAACACAATCCAAGAGTTGTCTATGGGACATATTTAATCCAACATAAAAATTGCAAAGCAAAATTCTAAAATTCACCTCTGGGGTGCAGTTACGATAAGATTCCATTATCCTAAACCACGCATATTTTAAATTTTCTCATTGCCTTTGTTTGAAGTGAAGAACTTCAAACTCAGGAGACAAAGGGGCAGATAAAGGACTAGCCATAACGACGAAGCAAGCGAAAAAGAGGCAAATAGGGAAGGAGAAGGAGGACGGAGAGAGAGAGAGAGAGAGGGCGAATAAAACGGCAAGGGTGAAGTGGGGAGGGGAAAACGAGAGGCAAATGGCAAATAATGTAATGCGAGGGATAAGAGTTTGTGATGGGTACTTGGTATATTTTGACTTGGTAATGGCGCCAAAAATGACTCATTGTGGGAGTCAAATCTTGACTTGACTTGGTGCGAATCTCCCCGGCAACGGCACCAGAAATCCTTTTTGCTACCTCTTGAGCACTGCGTTGGTTTTCCCTTGAAGAGGAAAGGGTGATGCAGGAAAGTAGCGTAAGTATTTCCCTTAGTTTTTGAGAACCAAGGTATCAATCCAGTAGGAGGTCACGCTCAAGTCCCACTCACCTACACAAACAAATAAGAACCATGCAACCAACGCGATAAAGGGGTTGTCAAGCCCTTCTCAGTCACATACGAGAGTGAGATCTGATAGGTATGATAAGATAATATTTTTGGTATTTTTATGATAAAGAGAAATAAAGATGCAAAGTAAAATAAACGGAAAAGGAAATAACTAAGTGTTGGAAGATTAATATGATGGAAGATATATAGACCCGGGGGCCATAGGTTTCACTAGTGGCTTCTCTCAAGAGCATAAGTATTACGGTGGGTGAACAAATTACTGTCGAGCAATTGATAGAAAAGCGAATACTTATGAGAATATCTAGGTATGATCATGTATACAGGCATCACGTCCGAGACAAGTAGACCGAAACGATTCTGCATCTACTACTATTACTCCACACATCGACCGCTATCCAGCATGCATCTAGAGTATTAAGTTCATAAGAATAGAGTAATGCTTTAAGGAAGATGACATGATGTAGAGGGAAAAACTCATGCAATATGATATACACCCCATCTTTTTATCCTCGATGGCAAAAATACAATACGTATCGGTTCCCTTTCTGTCACTGGGATCGAACACCGCAAGATTGAACCCAAAGCTAAGCACTTCTCCCATTGCAAGAAAGATCAATCTAGTAGGCCAAACCAAACTGATAATTCGAAGAGACTTGCAAAGATAAACCAATCATACATAAAAGAATTTAGAGGAGAATCAAATATTGTTCATAGATAATCTGGATCATAAACCCACAATTCATCGGATCTGGAAAAACACACCGCAAAAGAAGATTACATTGAATAGTTCTCCAAGAGAATCGAGGAGAACTTTCTATTGAGATACAAAGAGAGAGAAGAAGCCATCTAGATAATAAATATGGACCCGTAGGTCTGAAGTAAACTACTCACACATCACCGGAGAGGCCATGGAGTTGATGTAGAGGCCCTCCATGATCAATGCCCCCTCCGGCGGAGCTCCGGAAAAGGCCCCGAGATTGGATCTCTCAAGTGCAGAAGGTTGCGGCGGTGGAATTAGGAGGAAGAAGTACGTCGGTGGAGCAACGGAGGGCCCACGAGGGTGTAGGGCGCGCCCAGGGGGGTAGGCGTGCCCCCTACCTCGTGCCTTCCTCCCTTGTTTCTTGACAGCCACTCCAAGTCTCCTGGATCACGTTTGTTGAGAAAATCACGTTCCCGAAGGTTTCATTCCGTTTGGACTCCTTTTGATATTCCTTTTCTTCGAAACCCTAAAATAGGCCAAAAAACAGCAATTTGGGTTGGGCCTCCGGTTAGTAGGTTAGTCCCAAAAATGATATAAAAGTGTAAAATAAAGCCCATTAACATCCAAAATAGATAATATAATAGCATGGAGCAATCAAAAATTATAGATACGTTGGAGACATATCAGTAACCCACATGTACCAATCTGAGGTTTTGAGACAAAAATTGGATACAGGAGATGAACTAGGGTTTGAGATGAGATGGTGCTGGTGAAGATGTTGATGGAGATCGACTCCCTCCTGATGAGAGGATCGATGGTGATGACGATGGTGATGATTTCCCCCTCCTGGAGGGATGTTTCCCCGGCAGAACAGCTCCGCCGGAGCCCTAGATTGGTTCCGCCTCGTGGCGGCGGAGTTTCATCCCATGAGCTTGCTGATGATTTTTTCTCGGACAAAAGACTTCATATAGCAGAAGATGGGCACCGGAGGCCTGCCAGTGGACCCACGAGACAAGGGGCACGCATAGGGGGGTAGGGCGTGCCCCCCACCCTCGTGGCCAGGGTGTGGGCCCCCGCTGGTTAATTTTTTCGCCAATATTTTTTATATATTCCAAAACGTGCTCCCGTGAAGTTTCAGGACTTTTGGAGTTGTGCAGAATAGGTCTCTAATATTTGCTCCTTTTCCAGCCCAGAATTTTTCCAGCTATCGGCATTCTCCCTCTTCATGTAAACCTTGTAAAATAAGAGAGAAAAGGCATAAGTATTGTGACATAATGTGTAATAATAGCCCATAATGCAATAAATATTGATATAAAAGCATGATGCAAAATGGACATATCAACTCCCCCAAGCTTAGACCTCGCTTGTCCTCAAGCGAAAGCCGATATCGCAAAATACGTCCACATGTTTAGAGATAGAGGTGTCGATAAAATAAAATACGGGCATAAGGGCATCATGATCATTCTTAGAACAACAACATTTGTATATATTGTCATATTATTTCTTATGCTAAAGTAACAATTCATTCACAATTTCAAGTATGAATCAGAAACTTCATTGAAAACTAACAAACTATAATCTTAGTCATTGAAGCAATTACAATTTATCATAACATCGGAAAGAGTCAATATAAGAGCTTTTCAGCAAGTCCACATACTCAACTATCATTTAGTCTTTCACAATTGCTAACACTCACGCAATATTTATGGGTATGAAGTTTTAATCGGGCACAGAGAAAGATAGGGGCTTATAGTTTTGCCTCCCAACCTTTCACCTCAACGGTAATGTCAACAGTAATAGTTCATGAAAACTCACATCCAATTAGCTATATATATCAGGATCTTTCAACACATTGTGCTTGCCAAAGGATAAAATGTAAAAAGGAAAGGTGAAAATCACCATGACTCTTGTATAAAGTATAAGACAAATGTAAAAGATAGGCCCTTCGCAGAGGGAAGCAGAGGTTGTCATGTGCTTTTATGGTTTGATGCACGAAATCTTAATGCAAAAGAACGTCACTTTATATTGCCACTTGTGATATGGACCTTTATTATGCAGTTCGTCGCTTTTATTTCTTACACATCACAAGATCGTATAAAGCTTATTTTCTCCACACTAATAAATCATACATATTTAGAGAGCAATTTTTATTGCTTGCAACAATGACAACTTACTTGAAGGATCTTACTCAATCCATCGGTAGGTATGGTGGACTCTCATGGCAAAACTGGGTTTAAGGATATTTGGAAGCACAAGTAGTATCTCTACTTGGTGCAGAGAATTTGGCTAGCATGAGAGGTAAAGGTAAGCTCAACATGTTGGATGATCCAAGACAATATAATTTATTTCGGACGCAAGAAAACATAACCCATTACGTTGTCTTCCTTGTCCAACATCAACCTTTTAGCATGTCATATTTTAATGAGTGCTCACAATCATAAAATATGTTCAAGATAGTATATTTATATGTGAAAACCTCTCTTTATTTATTACTTTCTATTAATTGCAAGATGACCAAAACTATGTTTGTCAACGCTCAACAACTTTTATTCATCATACTCTTTATATGTGAAGTCATTACTCTCCATAAGATCCATATGATCTCTTTATTTCTTTTTTTATTTCTCTTCTCTTTTATTTTTATTCCCTTCAGATCATGGCAAGATAATCAGGCCCTTGACTCATAACTAATCTTTATTATATATAGCTCACGGACTCGATTACATAAAAGGATCATAAAGCAAAACTCAAAACTAGATCATACTAAAACTTTATTCTACTAGATCAAAATATCACTAAAAGGATCGAACTAAGAAAACGGTAAAGATAAAAGTGTGATGGTGATACGATATCGGAGCACCTCCCCCAAGATTGGCAGTTGCCAAGGGGAGTGCCCATACCCATGTGTTTATGTCTCTTTCTTCGGGGGTGGTGATGTGATATTCTTGGTGATGATGCCCCTTAGGATACGATTCTCTTCCTCGAGCTTATTGACTTGCTGCTTGAGGTCCATTATTTCCTTATGGAGCTTGCCCGTGACGGCTAAAGCTCCTTTCACCCAAGGATGTTGCATAGCTGCGGGAGAACAAGTAACATCTTTTTCATATTTTCATAAGAAAGAAATCTGACGTTGGAAGGGATGACCGAGTTTGGAATAGCTGAGCTCTGTAGTTCCCCCATCGTGAATCCGGCTCGGAAACGAGAAGTAACTTCTTGATCCTCCTCCATGGCATCTATCCTTTTCAAGTCGGCCTCCATCTCTTCCTCAGTTGATGGCCCAAAGTGGCCAGCATCGATGTTTGCTCTTGGCCCCGGTATTGGATGAGACACCCGACTCTCCCTGACTGACTCTTGAGAAGACATCTTGCTCTAGATCCATTGCAGAAACAACTCAAAAAAACAGAGGATATTTGCGTGGTACGGTGGTCAAAACCTTCGAGAGATTATATAATGATTTTTTACCGACCAAAATAAGTATCGTGCAAGAAAACGGAGTCCGGGGAACACACGACGTGCCCACGAGGCAGGGGGCGTACCCTCCACCCTCATGGATGCCTCGTTTCCTTCCCGGGCTACTTCTTATTTTCCTATTTTCTTAAATATTCCAAAACAGAGAAAAATTGCTATTAGAACTGTTTTGGAGTCGGTTTACTTGCCGTACCACATACCTATTCCTTTTCGGAGTCTGAAATGTTCGGGAAAGTGTTCCTTATGTATTCCTCCGGGGTTACGGTTTCAATAACATTAGTTTCAACGTTCATGGGATTACCTGAGATATACTGTTTGATTCTTTGACCGTTCACCACCCTCGGATTTGTGCCTTCGAAGTTGTTGATTTTTATGGCACCGGAACGATAGACCTCCTCGATGACGTAAGGACCTTCCCATTTAGAGAGGAGTTTTCCTACAAAAAATCTTAAACGAGAGTTGTATAACAATACATAATCACATACATTAAACTCACGTTTTTGTATCCTTTTGTCATGCCATCTTTTAACTTTTTCTTTAAACAATTTGGCATTCTCATAGGCCTGGGTTCTCCATTCATCAAGTGAGCTAATGTCAAAAAGCCTCTTCTCACCGGCAAGTTTGAAATCATAATTGAGCTCTTTAATGGCCCAATATGCTTATGTTCTAGTTCGAGAGGTAAGTGACATGCTTTACCATAAACCATTTTATACGGAGACATACCCATAGGATTTTTATATGTACTTCTATAAGCCCGTAGTGCATCATCAAGTTTCTTTGACCAATTCTTTCTAGATCTATTAACAGTCTTTTGCAAAATTAATTTAAGCTCTCTATTACTCAATTCTACTTGACCACTAGACTGCGGGTGATACCGAGATGCAATTCTATGATTAACATCATACTTAGCAAGCATCTTACGAAAAGCACCATGAATAAAATGTGAACCACCATCAGTCATTAAGTATCTAGGGACTCCAAACCTCGGAAAAATAACTTCTTTAAGCATCTTAATAGAGGTGTTATGATCAGTACTACTAGTTGGAATAGCTTCTACCCACTTAGTAACGTAATCAACAGCAACTAAAATATGTGTATACCCATTAGAGGAAGGAAACAGTCCCATATAATCAAAGCCCCAAACATCAAATGGTTCAATAACAAGTGAATAATTCATAGGCATTTCTTGACATCTACTAATATTACCAATTCTTTGACATTCATCACAGGACAAGACAAACTTACGGACATCTTTGAAGAGAGTAGGCCAATAAAAACCCGATTGCAGTACCTTATGTGCAGTTCTATCTCCAGCATGGTGTCCTCCATAAGCCTCGAAGTGACACTTGCGTAGGATCTGTTCCTGTTCATGTTCATGCTCAGGTACACAACGTATAATGACACCATCTACTCCTTCTTTATAAAGGTGTGGGTCACCCCAGAAGTAATGTCTTAAATCATAGAAAAACTTTTTCTTTTGCTGGTATGTGAAACTAGGTGGTATAAATTTAGTAACAATGTAATTAGCACAATCAGCATACCATGGAGCAGTACGAGAAGCATTTATGACAGCTAGTTGTTCATCAGGAAAGCTATAATCAATAGGTAGTGGGTCATCAAGAACATTCTCTAACCTAGACAAGTTGTCTGCAACGGGGTTCTCAGCTCCCTTTCTATCAATAATATGGAAATCAAATTCTTGTAGCAAGAGAACCCATCTAATAAGTCTAGGTTTAGCATCTTTCTTTTCCATAAGATATTTAATAGCAGCATGATTAGTGTGAATAGTTACTTTGGAATCAACAATATAAGGTCTGAACTTATCACAAGCAAATACAACTACTAAAAATTCTTTTTTAGTAGTAGCATAATTTCTTTGGGCACTATCTAGAGTTTTACTAGCATATTGGATAACAGTTAATTTCTTATCAACTCTTTGTCCTAGAATAGCACCTACAACATAATCACTAGCATCACACATAATTTCAAATGGTAAATTCCAATCAGGAGGCTGAACAATGGGTGCAGAAATCAAGGCTTTCTTAAGTATTTCAAATGCTTCTACACAATCATCAAAGGCAAAAGGAACATATTTTTGTAAGAGATTAGTCAGAGGCCTAGAAATTTTTGAGAAGTCTTTAATGAACCTCCTATAAAAACTGGCATGACTAAGGAAACTTCTTATACCTTTAATGTCCTTAGGACACGTCATCTTTTCAATAGCATCAACTTTATCTTTATCAACTTCAATACCTCTTTCAGAAATGTTATGCCCCAAGACAATACCTTCATTAACCATAAAGTGGCACTTCTCCCAATTCAAGACAAGATTAGTTTATTCACATCACTGCAAAACTCGATCAAGGTTCCTTAAGCAATCATCAAAAGAAGTTCCATATATGGAGAAATCATCCATGAAAACCTCAACAATCTTTTCACAAAAGTCAGAGAATATAGCAGTCATACATCTTTGAAAGGTAGCAGGTGGCCAGGTGCATTGCATAAACCAAAAGGCATACGTCTATAAGAAAAGGTACCAAAAGGGCAAGTAAAAGTTGTCTTTTCTTGATCCTCTTTTGACACATGTGTCGTGGAGTTGTCATGGCAGATGTCCTAGTGTGAGGACTTGGTCATGAGGCCAACGCATCTTTGTAGTAGCTTGAGAGGGGTTGAGCGGAATCAAGAGACGCAACACAAGACAAGGATTTAGATAGCTTCGGGCCCCCGAAAACATCATCCGGTAATAGCCCTACATGCTGTTTGTGGCTAGATCTCATTATGCTCATGAGAGAGTCGGTGCATAAGCCGGCTCCCCCTTTGTGTCTAGCCCTAGCCATTGTTTCTTTTCTCCCCCTCTTGGGGTGCCCTGCCCCTCCTTATATAAGTTGAAAGGGGCGGGTTACATGACTAGTCCTAGTAGGATTAGGATTGTTCTATTACAAGTGGAGTCCTAGTCTTGCTTCCTTTGTAAGGGAATATTCCTTATGCTTTCCTCTTAAGCTGGCCCACCATAACATGAGCCGGCCTTCTGGGCCTTGGGCCTTGTCGTCCTTCTGACCCGCCCGCCGGGTTATTAATGAGTCGCCAAGATCGGGCGGGTTACCCGTGAGTCGCCAAGCTCCGGGCGGGTCATACATGCATCCGGGTTACACTACGGGGTATATCCCCGACATTAGCCCCCAGTTTAATTTGGATTTATCCATGTTAAACTGATCCTGTAAAATAAACACAAGAACAAACTTGATAGGTTGTGCTCCGGGTTAAATATTCTTGTAAGCCGGCACCTGATCATCCTTAAGTTCTTGACATTTTCTTCTGGAAAATCCGGGTCAATAGGCCAGCTTGATAATCCATTTGCTGACATTGGCTATTGTAAAGAAATATTATAAGAAATAATCCATTTGAGTCGGCCTTCAATGCTTTGATTTGACAAAAATATTGGTCTTGAAATATTCAACTGATATTCAGCTGGCTTAAAGATGTAGATCTTGCCGATTTATGATTGCCAAAATTGTCGGGTTATAAACAAATGATGCCGGGTCATGTAATTGTTGCTGACGCCGGGTCATAAACTTTGCAGATTTCTCCGATAATAATATAATACTTGATTTGCTCAAAACTGAGAATTTGAAGTTATTCCTCCTTTATATGCACATCACCTGTAGCCCCCAAGTGCCGGGTTGTCATGCTTGCAGCAACCTGGAACTTGCAATTGCCTTATGCATAAGAATTTCAACCAGTGTAGCCCCCAAGGGCTGGTTCATTATGCAATAATGAGCAAGGACTTTATAAATATGATAATGTAAACGTGAGCAGTAACGTGTAGCCCCCAAGGGCCGGCTCAGTAAGATATTACAGAGCTGGGACTTTGTATATGATTCATTGATAATAACATCATATGATGTAATCTCCACCATGGGGCTTGAACCCACGCCCACAAGGTTAAGAGCTTTGTACTCTACCAACTGAGTAGTGGATCTTTCAATATAATGGATTAAGGCTTGTGTACCTTGAATTTTCGATAGGAGCAATTGGTAGCCCCCAAGGGCCGGCTCATTTAGAATGTGATGAGTCGGGTCTTCAATAAGGTGAGCAAAAAATGACTTTGCATTAGCCCCCAAGTGTCATGGTGCATGCTTGCAGCGACATGAAACTTGCATATTTGATGTAATCTCAACTTGAATAATGTAGCCCCCAAGTGCCGGGTCATAAGCCTGCAGCGACTCGGGACTATTCCTTCCATTGTAGAATAAATTATATCCATTGATAAAATAATAGCCATTGTGCTGAAGCGACTTTGAAAACCTCAATCATAATATTGGTTATTGATAATCATAATAAAAATCCATCCATGTTGGCTATTAAGATTTGAATAATATAATCCGGTTTGGAAAATCGGTTCCTGTGATATTGAATCGTACTGCCGGTTTAGGAGACCTGTGTAGTAAGGGTGATAACCCAATCTTTAGAAGCCAAAACTTCCAAATGTTTATGAGTGTCATATATGGCAACTTATCATCCGAAGTCAAGCCAGGTTAATCAAAACCACATATATGCTTCAGATATGAACAAAAAGGTCTCAAGACAAAATCAAAGATTGTTTTCTAAAAACTTAAGCCAAACAGAGAAAAAATGAGGCTTTTGATTCGAATACGATTATTAAACCGGACCAAAAGGTGTTAAGCTAGGATTCGAATATGATCATGAAGCCCCCTAGTGGTTTTGGCGTTGCGCCGATCAAGAGGGTACCGACAGCCATGTTCTCTTTGGTTCGAATACGACCTATGTTTGAACAGGAAGCCCCAAATGACCTTGAGAGTTTTTTAACGACTCTGATTCGAATACGATCAAAGTCGGACCCAAAAGGGGTTAAGCTATGATTCGAATACGATCAAGAAGCCCCCTAGTGGGTTTGGCATTGCGCCGATCAAGAGGGTACCGACAGCTATGTTCTCTTTGGTTCGAATACGACCTATGTTTGAACAGGAAGCCCCCAAATGACCTTGAGACTTTTTGTAACGACTCTGATTCGAATACGATCAGAGTCGGACCCAAAAGGGGTTAAGCTAGATTCGAATACGATCCGCCCCAATGGTCATTGAAGCAGGGTACCTATGTTTGAGTTGTGCTTTGCAACAGACTCTCTCTGGTCCCTTTAATTTTTCTGAGAACTCAAACTTGTGAGTAATGAATTCGTCTTGAACCAGGCGTTGAGCCGGATATTGAAAGCTTCAGAGCATTGTGGGAGACAGATTTCCCTTGAGCCGGAATGTTAAACCGGATATTGAGAGCTTCAAAGCTTTGTGGGAAACAGCTTTCCCTCAAACCAGATTTTCAACCGGAATCCTTTTTTTTAAGCCAGAAATTTTCTGGCGGCCTTTAAATTTTTCACTAACATAACAGTAGCCTCCAGAACCGGGTTATCTTCCCTCCAATGACCCGGAGTTCTTGAATTCACTGACACCGACCAATTTCGCCAAGTCATGTCATTGTAGCTCCCGAGTCTTAAGACGACTCGAGGAGTTGTCTTAAAATTCTCCATCTTTGACCGTGATATAAACCGCTATGGGTCATTCAACATCTCAGTGATATAACTTGTCCTGCACTGAAGAACTTGCAAGCCAGAGTAATTGCTCTTTTAAAGAAAGCAATAAAAAATATACTGGATGGATCTCACCTGATATATCGGGCCAGAATTTATCCACCGCAGAGTTGATGATCAGTTGACCACCATGATGAAGCTACATGGTGAACCGTGCGAACTGGCAAGTTAGCCATATTATATTGATATACACCAAACCGCGGAGGCAGACAGAAAAAACAACCGCGACATTAGAGGCAGTATGGACGCGGGCGAGTCGCTACCGCTCTTGCAGTGACCAAATGTCCTTCATAAATAATATCATAACCCGGAGTAATTGTTCTCAAAAGGAAAAGGTTGATACATGCTATTTAAAATAGTCTGGACAGATATCACCTGATGTATTTATGATCCTCAGCGGCGTCCGTTAGTCAACCCAGCACGTTGAATAGCCCGGACCGCAGGGCGGACAGTAAAACGACCGCAGCATCAGAGGCGGCACAGACAGATGAGTCGGCCGAAGTGTTGTAAGACGGCTCGGGCGGGAGAGTTGGCCGCGATGTTGTAAGCCGGTGCGGACACGTGAACCGCGAGGAGGGCAGATGAGTGAGTTGTCCGTGACGTTGTAAGGCGGCGCGAACGAGTGAGTCGGCCACAACATTGTAAGCCGGTGCGGGAGCCCGTTGAGTAAGGATGACCACCTGTGCCAATTGATGTTGGCACACCTGCATCTCCATGGTATAATGCCACTTTGTAATAAATAATTCTCCTGTATATAAAACACAGCAGGGCAAAGTAGTTTTGCTTGGATGAATTAATATGCACTTCTAAAAATAAATAGGATAAATAGCCTTTGGTATTTTTTGCCGGGTGAACACAGACACCGTGCTAGAGTAGCAGATGCACTTGTTGCTCTGTCAGCCTTGTTTTGGACAGACAAGTAGTAGATGAAACAGATATCACCTGGTATACTGATTGATCCATCACTTGACCAGTCTCGTCCTTCCTGGAAACTGTTCGCTTGATTGGCATGAAATGTTTGGTTGACGATAACCCAAGCACTTGTCCGTCGTAGGAGCAGCCTTTCTCCCTTCTCCAGACATTGCAGCCGTGGCCCGTATGAGCCGGCTGGCTTAGATGGACTGTCATGGTCACGAATTAGGTAGTGGCGCTAGCATATTTCCCTTGATGGATGGACTAGCAGTAGAATGGTTCAAGGACTATAGAAGTCATTGAAAGAACACATATAATACGTCGTCCATGTTGTAGAAAATTTTGGTTTGATCAAACGACGCATCCATTGCTTTGGCATTTGTTCTGCTATGTTGAACCGGGGCATGTATATACAGTGCCGCAACGATGGCGACTTGAAGCGGATCTGCGACGACAAAGCGGCGGTTCAGGGCCGAAGTGAGACGCAACGACAGCGGCTCGCAGGAGATGGTTTGCAGGCGATGCCTTGCAGCTGAAGATGAAAACAGAGCCCATGGTTGGTGCAGTGGCTCGTGGCAGAGGCGACCGGAGGAGAGTTTGACAGCGGAGGCGCGCCGGCAGAAATGCGCAGCTCGACAGCGGAGGCAGCTTGACAGCGGAGGCGCACCGGCAGAAGCGCGCAACTCGACGCAAGGTCCGTGCGGGGGCGGCTCAGAACGTGGCCACGACAGCAGAGACCGAATCCAATCCCCGTCCAGGTCGTGGAAGGTCCGGGGCGGCTTAGCGCAGCTCGAAGGCGCATCAGCAGGGGCGTCCCGGAACGATTTTGACTAGCTGCGGCCGGTCATGGCGGAGCATCGGTTGAGGCGTTTTAACGCGGCGGCTTCAGTGATACACGTGGTGGCAAGGCGGCAAGGGAGCCCCCGACCAGATGGGTTACAATGGGGGTTCAACGGCTGCTCGAGGCAAAACAGTAGAGGCGGCCGCGGCGCTGGACGGCTCAGTAGATGAGCGGCGTCTCAGCGGCCGGCGGTTCAAGGCCAAGGCGACGGAGGCCAGGGCGGTTTCGGCAGTGAAGCCTGGCAAAGGCGAGACGAGCCACAGCGGCAGAGTGAGGCCGCAACGGCAAGGCTATGGCAGCCGCGACAGCTCGCGGCAGCGTCACAGCGGCTTAGGCGTGCTGGCGAACACCGTAGTAGATATGCCATCAGGGTGGCTCAGAGGCGGAGACTGTTCGGAGATGCGGAGGTGGCCCAGAGCGGAAACGACTCGGAGTCGACTTGACACCGTGGCGGCCACTCGGATTGAGCCCGCGGGCCACTCGGGATGAGTCGAGGCGAGACCGACTTGGAGTTGGCTCAACGATGCCTTGGCAGCGGCGCGCCAGCGGCTCGAGGCAAACCGGTGAAAACGGCTTGAGGTCGGCGTCGGTAGGGGCGGCTCAACCCAGAAACAATAGGAGGCCGTGGACACTCGAGGCCGGTTGAGGCCGGCGTCCGGAGGTGGCAGCTTGGAAGGTGCGTCCACGAATCAAGGCGGAGGCAGACAGTAGGTGAGGAAGAGGCCGGCGGCTTGCAGCAGATGCTCCGGTGTGGGCGGCTCTCGTCAAGTCCGTCGGGGGTGGCTTGCAGTAGTACTAATGGAAGTGTTTGGGGATTCTCTGGATTGGACTCGGTCTTCAAGCCAGAAAAAGTAGTAGCAGCCGCGATAGTTTGCTTCCCTTCATCTTTGAAACATGAAATTCTGTACATGAAGTAGCAGCAGAAACTCGATTGATGCGTCCATAAAAGACTGATTTATTTGGTCTCAGCAGAGATTTGTCCGTGGCGAAAATTAGGTTGGACAGATCGCGCGACGCCCGGCATGACGCCTAATCAAAGGAAAGCTTCTGAACTTGTATCGGACTCGCGACTTGCAGCGGTGCAACAGCCAAAAATTGAATCATTTGTCAGATTCGTCAAAGGTGTTTGCTGCGAACAGGCTGCAAACCGATGAATTTGCCGGCTCTTCTTCGTTCAACGAGTCGTGGGCTTCTCCATCCCTCACGTGCTTCCTTCAAAAACTCAACACTACCGTGCGCAGGTCTCACGATGGGCGTCAATTGTCGTGAAATTGTCACGACAGATGTCCTAGTGTGAGGACTTAGTCGTGAGGCCAACGCATCTTTGTAGTAGTTTGAGAGGGGTTGAGCGGAATCAAGAGATGCAACACAAGACAAGGATTTACAAAGCTTCGGGTCCCGAGAAACATCATCCGGTAATAGCCCTACATGATGTTTGTGCCTAGATCTCATTATACTCATGAGAGATTCGCTGCATAAGCCGGCTCCCTCTTTGTGTCTTGCCCTAGCCATTGTTTCTTTTCTCCCCTTCTTGGGGTGCCCTATCCCTCCTTATATAAGTTGAAAGGGGCGGGTTACATGACTAGTCATAGTAGGATTAGGATTGTTCTATTATAAGTGGAGTCCTATTCTTGCTTCCTTTATAAGGGAATATTCCTTATGCTTTTCCCTTAAGTCGGCCCACCATAACATGAGACGGCCTTCTGGGCCTTGGGCCTTGTCGTCCGTCTGACCCGCCCGCCGGGTTATTAATGAATCGCCAAGATCAGGCGGATTACCCGTGAGTCGCCAAGCTCTGTGCGGGTCATACATCTGTCCGGGTTACACTGCGGGGTATATCCTCGATAACAGGTATTTGAGAAAACCAGAATAACCATCTAGAAAGCAAAAATATGTATGTTTAGATAATCTTTCTAGCATTTGATCAATAAAATGTAAAGAGTATTGATCTTTTTAGTAGCTTTATTTAATTTATGGAAATCAATTACCATTCTATAACCTGTAACAATTTTTTGTGGGATCAATTCATCTTTATCATTAGGAACGACAGTAATATCTCCCTTCTTAGGGACACAATGGACAAGACTTATCCACTGACTATCAGCAACGTGATAAATTATACCTGCCTCCAAAAGCTTTAGTATTTCTTTTCTTGCCACTTCTTTCATCTTAGGATTTAACCGTCATTGGTGATCAACAACCGGTTTCGCGTCTTTCTCTAATTTTATTTTGTGCTGGCATAGCGTGGGACTAATGAAGGAAATATGCCCTAGAATTGTATTAACCGAAAACATAATACATGTGTGAATACATAGAAAACAGAGTGTCACTAGTATGCCTCTACTTGACTAGCTCGTTAATCAAAGATGGTTATGTTTCCTAACCAGGAACAAAAGAGTTGTTATTTGATTAACGGGATCACATCATTAGAAGAATGATGTGATTGACATGACCCATTCCATTAGCTTAGCACCCGATCGTTTAGTATGTTGCTATTGCTTTCTTCATGACTTATACATGTTCCTATGACTATGAGATTATGCAACTCCCGTTTGCCGGAGAAACACTTTGTATGCTACCAAACGTCACAACGTAATTGGGTGATTATAAAGGAGCTCTACAGGTGTCTCCAAAGGTACATGTTGGGTTGGCATATTTCGAGATTAGGATTTGTCACTCCGATTGTCGGAGAGGTATCTGTGGGCCCTCTCGGTAATGCACATCACTTAAGCCTTGCAAGCAATGCAACTAATGAGTTAGTTGCGAGATGATGTATTACGGAACGAGTAAAGAGACTTGCCGGTAACGAGATTGAACTAGGTATTGGATACCGACGATCGAATCTCGGGCAAGTAACATACCGATGACAAAGGGAACAACGTATGTTGTTATGCGGTCTGACCGATAAAGATCTTCATAGAATATGTAGGAGCCAATATGGGCATCCAGGTCCCGCTATTGGTTATTGACCGGAGACGTGTCTCGGTCATGTCTACATTGTTCTCGAACCCATAGGGTCCGCACGCTTAAGGTTTCGATGACAGTTATATTATGAGTTTATACGTTTTGATGTACCGAAGGTTGTTCGGAGTCCTGGATGTGATCATGGACATGACGAGGAGTCTCGAAATGGTCGAGACATAAAAATTGATATATTGGAAGCCTATGTTTGTGTTGGGGAACGTAGTAATTTCAAAAATTTTCCTACGCACACGCAAGATCATGGTGATGCATAGCAACGAGAGGGGAGAGTGTTTTCTACGTACCAACGCAGACCGACTGCGGAAGCGATCACATAACGTAGATGAAGTAGTCGTACGTCTTCTTCCCGATCCGACCGATCCAAGCACCGTTACTCCGGCACCTCCGAGTTCTTAGCACACGTACAGCTCGATGACGATCCCCGGGCTCCGATCCAGCAAAGCTTCGGGGAGGAGTTCCGTCAGCACGACGGCGTGGTGACGATCTTGATGTACTACCGACGCAGGGCTTCGCCTAAGCACTACAACGGTATGATCGAGGTGGAATTTGGTGGCAGGGGGCACCGCACACGGCTAAGGAACGATCTCAAGGATCAACTTGTGTGTCTTGGGGTGTCCCCTGCCCCCGTATATAAAGGATGAAAGGGGGGAGGCTGGCCGGCCAAAGGAGGGAGGCGCAGGAGGAGTCCTACTCCTACCGGGAGTAGGACTCCCCCCCAATCCTATTCCAACTAGGAATCCTTGGGAAAAAGAGAGAGGGAAAGAGAGAGAGGTGGCCGGCCACCTCTCCTAGTCCTAATAGGACTAGGGGAGGGGGGGAGGCGCGCATCCCTCCTTGGCAGCCCCTTTCACCTTTCCACAATGGCCCATGTAGGCCCATTTGGCTCCCGGAGGGTTCCGGTAGCCCTCCCGGTAATCCGGTAAAATCCCGATTTCACCCGGAACACTTCCGATGTCCAAACATAGGCTTCCAATATATCAATCTTTACGTCTCGACCATTTCGAGACTCCTCGTCATGTCCGTGATCACATCCGGGACTCCGAACTACCTTCGGTACATCAAAATGCATAAACTCATAATAACTGTCATCGTAACGTTAAGCGTGCGGACCCTACGGTTCGAGAACAATGTAGACATGACCGACACACGTCTCCGGTCAATAACCAATAGCGGGACCTGGATGCCCATATTGGCTCCTACATATTCTACGAAGATCTTTATCAGTCAGACCGCATAACAACATACGTTGTTCCCTTTGTCATCGGTATGTTACTTGCCCGAGATTCGATCGTCGGTATCCAATACCTAGTTCAATCTCGTTACTGGCAAGTCTCTTTACTCGTTCCGTAATACATCATCTCACAACTAACATCTTAGTTATAATGCTTGCAAGGCTTATGTGATGTGTATTACCGAGAGGGCCCAGAGATACCTCTCCGACAATCGGAGTGACAAACCCTAATCTCGAAATACGCCAACCCAACATCCACCATTGGAGACACCTGTAGTACTCCTTTATAATCACCCAGTTACGTTGTGACGTTTGGTAGTACCCAAAGTGTTCCTCCGGCAAACGGGAGTTGCATAATCTCATAGTCATAGGAATATGTATAAGTCATGAAGAAAGCAATAGCAACATACTAAACGATCGGGTGCTAAGCTAATGAAATGGGTCATGTCAATCAGATCATTCAACTAATGATGTGACCTCATTAATCAAATAACAACTCTTTGTTCATGGTTAGGAAACATAACCATCTTTGATTAACGAGCTAGTCAAGTAGAGGCATACTAGTGATACTCTATTTGTCTATGTATTCACACATGTATTATGTTTCTGGTTAATACAATTCTAGCATGAATAATAAACATTTATCATGATATAAGGAAATAAATAATAACTTTATTATTGCCTCTAGGGCATATTTCCTTCAGTCTCCCACTTGCACTAGAGTCAATAATCTAGATCACATCACCATGTGATTAACATCGATAGTTCACATCATCATGGGATTAACACCCATAGTTCACATCGCCATGTGACCAACACCCAAAGGGTTTACTAGATTCAGTAATCTAGTTCACATCGCTATGTGATTAACTCCCAAAGAGTACTAAGGTGTGATCATGTTTTGCTTGTTAGAGAATCTTAGTCAACGGGTCTGCCACATTCAGATCCACATGTATTTTGCAAATTTCTATGTCAACAATGCTCTGCATGGAGCTACTCTAGCTAATTGCTCCCACTTTCAATATGTATCTAGACCGAGACTTAGAGTCATCTAGATTAGTGTTAAAACTTGCATCGGCGTAACCCTTTATGACGAACCTTTTTATCACGTCCATAATCGAGAAACATATCCTTATTTCACTAAGGATAATTCTGACCGCTGTCCAGTGATCTACTCCTAGATCACTATTGTACTCCCTTGCCAAATCAGTGCAGGGTATACAATAGATCTGGTATACAGCATGACATACTTTATAGAACCTATGGCCAAGGCATAGGGAATGACTTTCATTCTCTTTCTATCTTCTACCGTGGTCGGGCTTTGAGTCTTACTCAACTTCACACCTTGTAATACAGGCAAGAACTCATTCTTTGACTGCTCCATTTTGAACTACTTCAAAATCTTGTCAAGGTATGTACTCATTGAAAAAACTTATCAAGCATCTTGATCTATCTCTATAGATCTCGAAGCTCAATATGTAAGCAGCTTCACCGAAGTCTTTCTTTGAAAAACTCCTTTCAAACACTCCTTTATGCTTTACAGAATAATTCTACATTATTTCCGATCAACAATATGTCATTCACATATACTTATCAGAAATGCTGTAGTGCTCCCACTCACTTTCTTGTAAATACAGGCTTCTCCAAAAGTCTGTATAAAGCCAAATGCTTTGATCACACTATCAAAGCGTTTATTCCAACTCCGAGATGCTTGCACCAGTCCATAAATGGATCGCTGGAGTTTGCATACTTTGTTAGTTCCCTTTGGATCGACAAAACCTTCTGGTTGCATCATATACAACTCTTCTTCCAGAAATCCATTCAGGAATGCAGTTTTGACATCCATCTGCCATATTTCATAATCATAAAATGCGGCAATTGCTAACATGATTCTGACGGACTTAAGCATCGCTACGGGTGAGAAGGTCTCATCGTAGTCAACCCCTTGAACTTGTCGAAAACCTTTTGCGACAAGTCGAGCTTTATAGACAGTAACATTACCGTCAGCGTCAGTCTTTTTCTTGAAGATCCATTTATTCTCAATTGCTTGCCGATCATCGGGCAAGTCAACCAAAGTCCATACTTTGTTCTCATACATGGATGCCATCTCAGATTTCATGGCCTCAAGCCACTTTGCGGAATCCGGGCTCATCATTGCTTCCTCATAGTTCGTAGGTTCATCATGATCTAGTAGCATGACTTCCAGAAAAGGATTACCGTACCACTCTAGCGCGGATCTTACTCTGGTTGATCTACGAGGTTCAGTAGTATCTTGTTCTGAAGTTTCATGATCATCATCATTAGCTTCCTCACTAACTGGTGTAGGTGTCACAAAAACAGTTTTCTGTGATGTACTACTTTCCAATAAGGGAGAAGGTACAATTACCTTATCAAGTTTTCTACTTTCCTCCCACTCACTTCTTTCGAGAGAAACTCCTTCTCTGGAAAGGATCCATTCTTAGCAACAAATGTCTTGCCTTCGGATCTGTGATAGAAGGTGTACCCAATAGTTTCCTTTGGGTATCCTATGAAGACACACTTCTCCGATTTGGGTTTGAGCTTATCAGGATGAAACTTTTTCTCATAAGCATTGCAACCCCAAACTTCAAGAAACGACAACTTTGGTTTCTTGCCAAACCATAGTTCATAAGGCGTCGTCTCAACGGATTTAGATGGTGCCCTATTTTAATGTGAATGCAGCTGTCTCTAATGCATAATCCCAAAACGATAGTGGTAGATCGGTAAGATACATCATAGATTGCACTATATCCAATAAAGTACGGTTATGACGTTCGGACACACCATTATGCTGTGGTGTTTCAGGTGGCGTGAGTAGTGAAACTATTTCACATTGTTTTAACTGAAGACCAAACTCGTAACTCAAATACTCTTTTCTACGATCAGATCGTAGAAACTTTATTTTCTTGTTACGATGAATTTCCACTTCACTCTGAAATTCTCTGAACTTTTCAAATGTTTCAGACTTATGTTTCATCAAGTAGATATACTCATATCTGCTCAAATCATCAGTGAAGATCAGAAAATAATGATACCTGTCGCGAGTCTCAATATTCATCGGACCACATACATCAGTATGTATGATTTCCAACAAATCTTTTGCTCGCTCCATTGTTCCGAAGAACAGAGTCTTAGTCATCTTGCCCTTGAGGCATGGTTCGCAAGCATCAACTGATTCATAATCAGGTGATTCCAAAAGCCCATCAGCATGGAGTTTCTTCATGCGCTTTACACCAATATGACCTAAACGGCAGTGCTACAAATAAGTTGCACTATCATTATTAACTTTGCATCTTTTGGTTTCAATATTATGATTATGTGTATCACCATGATCGAGATCCAATGAACTATTTTCATTGGGTGTGTAACCATATAAGGTTTTATTCATGTAAACAGAACAACAATTTATTCTCTTACTTTAATGAATAACCGTATTGCAATAAACATGATCAAATCATATTCATGCTCAACGCAAAAACCAAATAACACTTATTTAAGTTCAACACTAATCCCGAAAGTATAGGGGAGTATGCGATGATGATCATATCAATCTTGGAACTACTTCCAACACACATCGTCACTTCACCCTTAACTAGTCTCTGTTTATTCTGCAACTCCCGTTTCGAGTTACTACTCTTAGCAACTGAACTAGCATCAAATACTAAGGGGTTGCTATAAACACTAGTAAAGTACACATCAATAACATGTATATCAAATATACTTATGTTCACTTTGCCATCCTTCTTATCCGCCAATCACTTGGGGTAGTTCCGCTTCCAGTGACCAGTCCCTTTGCAGTAGAAGCACTTAGTCTCAGGCTTAGGATCAGACTTGGGCTTCTTTACTTGAGCAGAAACTTGCTTGCCGTTCTTCTTGAAGTTCCCCTTCTTCCCTCTGCCCTTTTCTTGAAACTAGTGGTCTTGTCAACCATCAACACTTGATGTTTTTCTTGATTTCTACCTTCGTTGATTTCAGCATCACGAAGAGCTTGGGAGTTGTTTCCGTTATCCCTTGCATATTATAGTTCATCACGAAGTTCTACTAACTTGGTGATGGTGACTAGAGAATTCTGTCAATCACTATCTTATCTGGAAGATTAACTCCCACTTGATTCAAGCGATTGTAGTACCCAGACAATCTGAGCACATGGTCACTAGTTGAGCGATTCTCCTCCATCTTTTAGCTATAGAACTTGTTGGAGACTTCATATCTCTCAACTCGGGTATTTGCTTGAAATATTAACTTCAACTCCTGGAACATCTCATATGGTCCATGACGTTCAAAACGTCTTTGAAGTCCCGATTCTAAGCCATTAAGCATGGTGCACTAAACTATCAAGTAGTCATCATATTGAGCTAGCCAAACGTTCATAACGTCTGCATCTGCTCCTGCAATAGGTCTGTCACCTAGCGGTGCATCAAGGACATAATTCTTCTGTGCAGCAATGAGGATAAATCTCAGATCACGGATCCAATCCGCATCATTGCTACTAACATCTTTCAACACAATTTTCTCTAGGAACATATCAAAATAAACACAGGGAAGCAACAACGCTAGCCATTGATCTACAACATAATTTGCAAAATACTACCAGGACTAAGTTCATGATAAATTTAAGTTCACTTAATCATATTACTTAAGAACTCCCACTTAGATAGATATCCCTCTAATCCTCTAAGTGATCACGTGATCCAAATCAACTAAACCATAACCGATCATCACGTGAGATGGAGTAGTTTTCAATGGTGAACATCGTTATGTTGATCATATCTACTATATGATTCACGCTCGACCTTTCGGTCTCCGTGTTCCGAGGCCATATCTGTATATGCTTGGCTCGTCAAGTATAACCCGAGTATTCCGCGTGTGCAACTGTTTTGCACCCGTTGTATTTGGACGTAGAGCTTATCACACCCGATCATCACGTGGTGTCTGGGCACGACGAACTTTGGCAACGGTGCATACTCAGGGAGAACACTTCTTGATAATTTAGTGAGAGATCATCTTATAATGCTATCGTCAATCAAAGCAAGATAAGATGCATAAAAGATAAACATCACATGCAATCAATATAAGTGATATGATATGGCCATCATCATCTTGTGCCTGTGATCTCCATCTCTGAAGCACCGTCATGATCACCATCGTCACCGGCGCGACACCTTGATCTCCATCGTAGCATCGTTGTCGTCTCGCCAATCTTATGCTTCCACGACTATCACTACAGCTTAGTAATAAAGTTAAGCATTACATCGCGATTGCATTGCATACAATAAAGCGACAACCATATGGCTCCTGCCAGTTGCCGATAACTTGGTTACAAAACATGATCATCTCATACAATAAAATCAGCATCATGCCTTGACCATATCACATCACAACATGCCCTGCAAAAACAAGTTAGACGTCCTCTACTTTGTTGTTGCAAGTTTTACGTGGCTGCTACGGGCTTAAGTAAGAACTCATCTCACCTACGCATCAAAACCACAACGATAGTTCGTCAAATAGACTCCGTTTTAACCTTCTCAAGGACCGGGCGTAGCCACACTTGGTTCAACTAAACTTGGAGAGACAGTCTTCCGCAAGCCATCTATGTGCAAAGCACGTCGAGGGAACCGGTCTCGCGTAAGAGTACGCGTAAGGTTGGTCTGGATCGTCTCGTCCAACAATACCGCCGAACCAAAGTATGACATGCTGGTAGGCAGTATGACTTGTATCGCCCACAACTCACTTGTGTTCTACTCGTGCAAATAACATCAAACCATAAAACCTAGGCTCGGATGCCACTGTTGGGGAACATAGTAATTTCAAAAAATTTCCTACGCACACGCAAGATCATGGTGATGCATAGCAACGAGAGGGGAGAGTGTTGTCTACGTACCAACGCAGACCGACTGCGGAAGCGATCACACAATGTAGATGAAGTAGTCGTACGTCTTCTTCCCGATCCGACCGATCCAAGCACCGTTACTCCGGCACCTCCGAGTTCTTAGCACACGTACAACTCAATGACGATCCCCGGGCTCCGATCCAGCAAAGCTTCGGGGAGGAGTTCCGTCAGCACGACGGCGTGGTGACGATCTTGATGTACTACCGACGCAGGGCTTCGCCTAAGCACTACAACGGTATGATCGAGGTGGAATTTGGTGGCAGGGGGCACCGCACACGGCTAAGGAACGATCTCAAGGATCAACTTGTGTGTCTTGGGGTGTCCCCTGCCCCCGTATATAAAGGATGAAAGGGGGGAGGCTGGCCGGCCAAAGGAGGGAGGCGCAGGAGGAGTCCTACTCCTACCGGGAGTAGGACTCCCCCCCCCCAATCCTATTCCAACTAGGAATCCTTGGGAAAAAGAGAGAGGGAAAGAGAGAGAGGTGGCCGGCCACCTCTCCTAGTCCTAATAGGACTAGGGGAGGGGGGGAGGCGCGCTGCCCTCCTTGGCAGACCCTTTCACCTTTCCACAATGGCCCATGTAGGCCCATTTGGCTCCCGGGGGGTTCTGGTAGCCCTCCCGGTAATCCGGTAAAATCCCGATTTCACCCGGAACACATCCGATGTCCAAACATAGGCTTCCAATATATCAATCTTTACGTCTCGACCATTTAGAGACTCCTCGTCATGTCCGTGATCACATCCGGGACTCCGAACAACCTTCTGTACATCAAAATGCATAAACTCATAATAACTGTCATCGTAACGTTAAGCGTGCGGACCCTACGGTTCGAGAACAATGTAGACATGACCGAGACACGTCTCCGGTCAATAACCAATAGCGGGACCTGGATGCCCATATTGGCTCCTACATATTCTACGAAGATCTTTATCGGTCAGACCGCATAACAACATACGTTGTTCCCTTTGTCATCGGTATGTTACTTGCCCGAGATTCGATCATCGGTATCCAATACCTAGTTCAATCTCGTTACTGGCAAGTCTCTTTACTCGTTCCGTAATACATCATATCATAACTAACATCTTAGTTATTATGCTTGCAAGGCTTATGTGATGTGTATTACCGAGAGGGCCCAGAGATACCTCTCCGACAATCGGAGTGACAAACCCTAATCTCGAAATACGCCAACCCAACATCCACCATTGGAGACACCTGTAGTACTCCTTTATAATCACCCAGTTACGTTGTGACGTTTGGTAGTACCCAAAGTGTTCCTCCGGTAAACAGGAGTTGCATAATCTCATAGTTATAGGAACATGTATAAGTCATGAAGAAAGCAATAGCAACATACTAAACGATCGGGTGCTAAGCTAATAGAATGGGTCATGTCAATCAGATCATTCAACTAATGATGTGACCTCGTTAATCAAATAACAACTCTTTGTCCATGGTTAGGAAACATAACCATCTTTGATTAACGAGCTAGTCAAGTAGAGGCATACTAGTGACACTCTATTTGTCTATGTATTCACACATGTATTATGTTTCCGGTTAATACAATTCTAGCATGAATAATAAACATTTATCATGATATAAGGAAATAAATAATAACTTTATTATTGCCTCTAGGGCATATTTCCTTCAGTTTGGATATCGGAAGTGTTCCGGGTGAAATCGGGATTTTACCGGAGTACCGGGAGGTTACCGGAACCCCCCGGGAGCTATATGGGCCTTAGTGGGCCTTAGTGGAAAAGAGAAGGGGCAGCCCAAGATGGGCCGGCCCCCTCTCTCTTTCCCCCCCTCCGCGAATCCTATTCAACTAGGATTTGGGGGGGGGGGGATCCTAGTAGGACTCCTCCTGGCGCGCCTCTCCTAGGCCAGCCGCACCCCCCCTTGATCCTTTATATACGGAGGCAGGGGAACCACAGAGACACACAAGTTGATCCACGTGATCTTATTCTTAGCCGTGTGCGGCGCCCCCTGCCACCATAGTCCTCGATAATATTGTAGCGGTGCTTAGGCGAAGCCCTGCAACAGTAGTACATCAAGATCGTCACCACGCCGTCGTGCTGACGGAACTCTTCCCCGACACTTTGCTGGATCGGAGTCTGGGGATCGTCATCGAGCTGAACGTGTGCTAAAACTCGGAGGTGCCGTAGTTTCGGTGCTTGATCGGTCGGGCCGTGAAGACGTACGACTACATCAACCAAACGCTTCCGTTGTCAATCTACAGGGGTACGTAGATCACACTCTCCCCTCGTTGCTATGCATCACCATGATCTTGCGTGTGCGTAGGAAAATTTTGAAATTACTACGTAACCCAACAGTGGCATTCGAGCCTAGGTTTTATGGTTTGATGTTATGTGCATGAGTAGAACACAAGTGAGTTGTGGGCGATATAAGTCATACTGCCTACCAGCATGTCATACTTTGGTTTGGCGGTATTGTTGGATGAAGCGGCCTGGACCGACATTACGCGTACGCTTACGCGAGACCGGTTCTCCCGACGTGCTTTGCACATAGGTGGCTAGCGGATGACTGTTTCTCCAACTTTAGTTGAACCGAGTGTGGCTACGCCCGGTCCTTGCAAAGGTTAAAACGACATCAACTTGACAAACTATCATTGTGGTTTTGATGCGTAGGTAAGATTGGTTCTTGCTTAAGCCTGTAGCAGCCACGTAAAACTTGCAACAAACAAAGTAGAGGACGTCTAACTTGTCTTTGCAGGGCATGTTGTGATGTGATATGGTCAAGACATAATGCTAAATTTTATTGTATGAGATGATCATGTTTTGTAACCGAGTTATCGGCAACTGGCAGGAGCCATATAGTTGTCGCTTTATTGTATGCAATGCAATCGCGCTATAATGCTTTACTTTATCACTAAGCGGTAGCGATAGTCATGGAAGCATAAAATTGGCGAGACGACAACGATGCTGCAATGGAGATCAAGGTGTCGCGCCGGTGACGATGGTGATCATGATGGTGCTTCGGAGATGGAGATCACAGGCACAAGATGATGATGGCCATATCATATCACTTATATTGATTGCATGTGATGTTTATCTTTTATTCATCTTATCTTGCTTTGATTGACGGTAGCATTATAAGATGATCTCTCACTAAATTATCAAGAAGTGTTGTCCCTGAGTATGCACCGTTGCAAAAGTTCTTCGTGCTGAGACACCACGTGATGATCGGGTGTGATAGGCTCTACGTTCAAATACAACGGGTGCAAAACAGTTGCACACGCGGAATACTCAGGTTATACTTGACGAGCCAAGCATATACAGATATGGCCTCGGAACACGGAGACCGAAAGGTCGAGCGTGAATCATATAGTAGATATGATCAACATAGTGATGTTCACCAATGAAACTACTCCATCTCACATGATGATCGGACATGGTTTAGTTGATTTGGATCACGTGATCACTTAGAGGATTAGAGGGATGTCTATCTAAGTGGGAGTTCTTAAGTAATATGATTAATTGAACTTAAATTTATCATGAACTTAGTCCTGGTAGTATTTTGCAAATTATGTTGTAGATCAATAGCTCGCGTTGTTGCTTCCTTGTGTTTATTTTGATATGTTCCTAGAGAAAATTGTGTTGAAAGATATTAGTAGCAATGATGCGGATTGGATCCGTGATCTGAGGTTTATCCTCATTGCTGCAAAAAAGAATTATGTCCTTGATGCACCGCTAGGTGACAGACCTATTGCAGGAGCAAATGCAGACATTATGAACGTTTGGCTAAGCTCAATAGGATGACTACTTGATAGTTTAGTGCACCATGCTTAACGGCTTAGAATCGGGACTTCAAAGACGTTTTGAACGTCATGGACCATATGAGATGTTCCAGGAGTTGAAGTTAATATTTCAAGCAAATACCCGAGTTGTGAGATATGAAGTCTCCAACAAGTTCTATAGCTAAAAAGATGGAGGAGAATCGCTCAACTAGTGAGCATGTGTTCATACTGTCTGGGTACTACAATCGCTTGAATCAAGTGGGAGTTAATCTTCCAGATAAGATAGTGATTGACAGAATTCTCTAGTCACCATCACCAAGTTAATAGAACTTCGTGATGAACTATAGTATGCAAGGGATGACGAAAACGACTCCCGAGCTTTTTCATGATGATGAAATCGATGAAGGTAGAAATCAAGAAAGAGCATCAAGTGTTGATGGTTGACAAGATCACTAGTTTCAAGAAAAGGGTAAAGGGAAGATGGGGAACTTCAAGAAGAACGACAAGCAAGTTGCTGCTCAAGTGAAGAAGCCCAAGTCTGGCCCTAAGCCTGAGACTAAGTGCTTCTACTGCAAAGGGACTGGTCACTGGAAGTGGAACTACCCCAAGTGATTGGCGGATAAGAAGGATGGCAAAGTGAACATAAGTATATTTGATATACATGTTATTGTTGTGTACTTTACTAGTGTTCAGAGCAACCCCTCGGTATTTGATACTGGTTCAGTTGCTAAGAGTAGTAACTCGAAACGGGAGTTGCCGAATGAATAGAAACTAGTTAAGGGTGAAGTGACGATGTGTGTTGGAAGTAGTTCCAAGATTGATATGATCATCATCGCACACTCCCTATACTTTCGGGATTAGTGTTGAAACTAAATAAGTGTTATTTGGTGTTTGCGTTGAGCATGAATATGATCTGATCATGTTTATTGTAATACGGTTACACATTTAAGTAAAAGAATAAATTGTTGTTCTGTTTACATGAATAAAACCTTATATGGTTACACACCCAATGAAAATAGTTCGTTGGATCTCGATCGTAGTGATACACATAATCATAATACTGAAACCAAAAGATGAAAAGTTAATAATGATAGTGCAACTTATTTGTGGCACTGCCGTTTAGGTCATATTGGTGTAAAGCGCATGAAGAAACTCCATGCTGATGGGATTTTGGAATCACTTGATTATGAATCAGTTGATGCTTGCGAACCATGCCTCATGGGCAAGATGACTAAGATGTTGGGGAACGCAGTAATTTCAAAAATTTTCCTACGCACACGCAAGATCATGGTGATGCACAGCAACGAGAGGGGAGAGTGTTGTCTACGTACCAACGCAGACTGACTGCGGAAGCGATCACACAACGTAGAGGAAGTAGTCGTACGTCTTCTTCCCGATCCGACCGATCCAAGCACCGTTACTCCGGCACCTCCGAGTTCTTAGCACACGTTCAGCTCGATGACGTTCCTCGGGCTCCGATCCAGCAAAGCGTCGAGGAAGAGTTCCGTCAGCACGACGGCGTGGTGACGATCTTGATGTACTACCGACGCAGGGCTTCGCCTAAGCACTGTAACGGTATGATCGAGGTGGAATTTGGTGGCAGGGGGCACCGCACACGGCTAAGGAACGATCTCAAGGATCAACTTGTGTGTCTTGGGGTGCCCCCTGCCTCCGTATATAAAGGTTGGAGGGAGGGGGGCTGGCCGGCCAAAGAGGTGTAGGCGCAGGAGGAGTCCTACTCCTACCGGGAGTAGGACTCCCCCCTCCAATCCTAGTCCAACTAGGAAACCTTCAAAGGGGAGAGAGAGAGAGGTGGCCGGCCCCTCTCCTAGTCCTAATAGGACTAGGGAGAGGGGGGGAGGTGCAGCCCTATGTGGGCTGCCCTCTCACCTTTCCACTAAGGCCCATGTTGGCCCATTTGGCTCCCGGGGGGTTCCGGTAACCCTCCCGGTAATCCGGTAAAATCCCGATTTCACCCGGAACACTTCCGATGTCCAAACATAGGCTTCCAATATATCAATCTTTACGTCTCGACCATTTCGAGACTCCTCGTCATGTCCGTGATCTCATCCGGGACTCCGAACAACCTTCGGTACATCAAAATGCATAAACTCATAATAACTGTCATCGTAACGTTAAGCGTGCGGACCCTACGGTTCGAGAACAATGTAGACATGACCGAGACACGTCTCCGGTCAATAACCAATAGCGGGACCTGGATGCCCATATTGGCTCCTAAATATTCTACGAAGATCTTTATCGGTCAGACCGCATAACAACATACGTTGTTCCCTTTGTCATCGGTATGTTACTTGCCCGAGATTCGATCGTCGGTATCCAATACCTAGTTCAATCTCGTTACTGGCAAGTCTCTTTACTCGTTCTGTAATACATCATCTCATAACTAACATCTTAGTTATTATGCTTGCAAGGCTTATGTGATGTATATTACCGAGAGGGCCCAGAGATACCTCTCCGACAATCGGAGTGACAAACCCTAATCTCGAAATACGCCAACCCAACATCTACCATTGGAGACACCTGTAGTACTCCTTTATAATCACCCAGTTACGTTGTGACGTTTGGTAGTACCCAAAGTGTTCCTCCGGTAAATGGGAGTTGCATAATCTCATAGTTATAGGAACATGTATAAGTCATGAAGAAAGCAATAGCAACATACTAAACGATCGGGTGCTAAGCTAATGGAATGGGTCATGTCAATCAGATCATTCAACTAATGATGTGACCTCGTTAATCAAATAACAACTCTTTGTTCATGGTTAGGAAACACAACCATCTTTGATTAACGAGCTAGTCAAGTAGAGGCATACTAGTGACACTCTGTTGGTCTATGTATTCACACATGTATTATGTTTCCGGTTAATACAATTCTAGCATGAATAATAAACATTTATCATGATATAAGGAAATAAATAATAACTTTATTATTGCCTCTAGGGCATATTTCCTTCAGTCTCCCACTTGCACTAGAGTCAATAATCTAGTTCACATCGCCATGTGATTTAGCAGCAATGGTTCACATCACCATGTGATTAACACCCATAGTTCACATCGTCATGTGACCAACACTCAAAGGGATTACTAGAGTCAGCAATCTAGTTCACATATCTATGTGATTAACACCCAAAGAGTACTAAGGTGTGATCATGTTTTGCTTGTGAGATAATTTTAGTCAACGGGTCTGTCACATTCAGATCCGTAAGTATTTTGCAAGTTCTATGTCTACAATGCTCTACACGGAGCTACTCTAGCTAATTGCTCCCACTTTCAATATGTATCCAGATTTAGAATCATCTGGATCAGTGTCAAAAACTTGCATCGACGTAACCCTTTACGACGAACCTTTTTGTCACGTCCATAATCGAGAAACATTTCCTTATTTCATTAAGGATAATTCTGACCGATGTCCAGTGATCTACTCCTAGATCACTATTGTACTCCCTTGCCAAATCAGTGCAGGGTATACAATAGATCCGGTACACAGCATGGCATACTTTATAGAACCTATGAATGAGGCATAGGGAATGACTTTCATTCTCTTTCTATCTTCTGCCGTGGTCGGGCTTTGAGTCTTTACTCAACTTCACACCTTGTAACACAGGCAAGAAACTTTTTCTTTGACTGTTCCATTTTGAACTACTTCAAAATCTTGTCAAGGTATGTACTTATTGAAAAACTTATCAAGCGTCTTGATCTATCTCTATAGATCTTGAAGCTCAATATGTAAGCAGCTTTACCGAAGTCTTTCTTTGAAAAACTCCTTTCAAACACTCCTTTTATGCTTTACAGAATAATTCTACATTATTTCCGATCAACAATATGTCATTCACATATACTTATCAGAAATGCTGTAGTGCTCCCACTCACTTTCTCGTAAATACAGGCTTCACCGCAAGTCTGTATAAAACTATATGCTTTGATCAACTCATCAAAGCGTATATTCCAACTCCGAGATGCTTGCACCAGTCCACAGATGGATCGCTGGTGCTTGCACATTTTGTTAGCACCTTTTGGATTGACAAAACCTTCTGGTTGCATCATATACAACTCTTCTTTAATTAATCCATTAGGGAATGCAGTTTTGTTTATCCGTTTGCCAGATTTCATAAAACGCGGCAATTACTAACATGATTCGGACAGACTTAAGCATAGATACGAGTGAGAAAATCTCATCGTAGTCAACACCTTGAACTTGTCGAAAACCTTTTGCGACAATTCTAGCTTTGTAGATAGTAACACTACTATCAGCGTCCGTCTTCCTCTTTAAGATCCATTTATTTTCTATGGCTTGCCGATCATCGGGCAAGTCAACTAAAGTCCATACTTTGTTCTCATACATGGATCATATCTCAGATTTCATGGCTTCAAGCCACTTTGCGGAATCTGGGCTCACCATCGCTTCTTCATAGTTCGTAGGATCATCATGATCTAGTAGCATGACTTCCAGAACAGGATTACCATACCACTCTGGTGCGGATCTTACTCTGGTTGATCTACGAGGTTCAGTAGTGTCTTGTTCTGAATTTTCATGATCATCATCATTAGCTTCCTCACTAACTGGTGTAGGTGTCACAGAAACATTTTTCTGTGATGTACTACTTTCCAATAAGGGAGCAGGTACAGTTACCTCGTTAAGTTCTACTTTCCTCCCACTCACTTCTTTCGAGAGAAACTCCTTCTCCAGAAAGTTTCCGAATTTTAGCAACAAAAGTCTTGCCTTCGGATCTGTGATAGAAGGTTTATCCAATAGTTTCCTTTGGATATCCTATGAAGACGCACTTCTCCGTTTGAGTTTGAGCTTATCAGGATGAAACCTTTTCATATAAGCATCGCAACCCCAAATTTTTAAGAAACGACAGCTTAGGTTTCTTGCCAAACCATAGTTCACACGGTGTCATCTCAACGGATTTAGATGGTGCCCTATTTAACGTGAATGCAGCTGTCTCTAATGCATAACCCCAAAACGATAGTGGTAGATCGGTAAGATACATCATAGATTGCGCTATATCCAATAAAGTACGGTTATGACGTTCGGACACACCATTATGCTGTGGTGTTCCATGTGGCATGATTTTGTGAAACTATTCCACATTGTTTTAATTGAAGACCAAACTCGTAACTCAAATATTTTACCTCTGCGATCATATCGTAGAAACTTTTATTTTCTTGTCACGATGATTTTCTACTTCACTCTGAAATTCTTTGAACTTTTCAAATGTTTCAGACTTATGTTTCATCAAGTAGATATACTCATATCTGCTCAAATCATCTGTGAAGATCAGAAAATAATGATACCTGTCGCGAGCAATATTTATCGGACCACATACATCAGTATGTATGATTTCCAATAAATCTTTTCTTGCTCCATTGTTCCGGAGAACGGCGTTTTAGTCATCTTGCCCAAAAGGCATGGTTCGCAAGCATCAAGTGATTCATAATCAAGTGATTCCGAAAGCCCATCAGCATGGAGTTTCTTCATGCGCTTTATACCAATATGACCTAAACAGCAGTGCCACAAATAAGTTGCACTATCATTATTAACTTTGCATCTTTTGGTTTCAATATTATGAATATGTGTATTATTAAGATCGAGATCCAATGAACTATTTTCATTGGGTGTGTAACCATATAAGGTTTTATTCATGTAAAGAGAACAACAATTTATTCTTTTACTTAAATGAATAACCGTATTACAATAAACATGATCAAATCATATTCATGCTCAACGCAAAAACCAAATAACACTTATTTAAGTTCAACACTAATCCCGAAAGTATAGGGGAGTGTGCGATGATGATCATATCAATCTTGGAACCACTTCCAACACACATCGTCACTTCACCCTTAACTAGTCTCTGTTTATTCTGCAACTCCCGTTTCGAGTTACTACTCTTAGCAACTGAACTAGCATCAAATACTAAGGGGTTGCTATAAACACTAGTAAAGTACACATCAATAACATGTATATCAAATATACTTATGTTCACTTTGCCATCCTTCTTATCCGCCAATCACTTGGGGTAGTTCCGCTTCCAGTGACCAGTCCCTTTGCAGTAGAAGCACTTAGTCTCAGGCTTAGGATCAGACTTGGGCTTCTTCACTTGAGCAGCAACTTGCTTGCTGTTCTTCTTGAAGTTCCCCTTCTGTCCTCTGCCCTTTTCTTGAAACTAGTGGTCTTGTCAACCATCAACACTTGATGTTTTTCTTGATTTCTACCTTCATTGATTTCAGCATCACGAAGAGCTTGGGAGTTGTTTCTGTTATCCCTTGCATATTATAGTTCATCACGAAGTTCTACTAACTTGGTGATGGTGGCTAGAGAATTCTGTCAATCACTATCTTATCTGGAAGATTAACTCCCACTTGATTCAAGCGATTGTAGTACCCAGACAATCTGAGCACATGCTCACTAGTTGAGCGATTCTCCTCCATCTTTTAGCTATAGAACTTGTTGGAGACTTCATATCTTTCAACTCGGGTATTTGCTTGAAATATTAACTTCAACTCCTGGAACATCTCATATGGTCCATGACGTTCAAAACGTCTTTGAAGTCCCGATTCTAAGCCATTAAGCATGGTGCACTAAACTATCAAGTAGTCATCATATTGAGCTAGCCAAACGTTCATAACGTCTGCATCTGCTCCTGCAATAGGTCTGTCACCTAGCGGTGCATCAAGGACATAATTCTTCTGTGCAGCAATGAGGATAAACCTCAGATCACGGATCCAATCCGCATCATTGCTACTAACATCTTTCAACACAATTTTCTCTAGGAACATATCAAAAATAAACACAGGGAAGCAACAACGCGAGCTATTGATCTACAACATAATTTGCAAAATACTACCAGGACTAAGTTCATGATAATTTTTAAGTTCAGTTAATCAAATTACTTAGGAACTCCCACTTAGATAGACATCCCTCTAATCCTCTAAGTGATCACGTGATCCAAATCAACTAAACCATAACCGATCATCACGTGAGATGGAGTAGTTTCCAATGGTGAACATCATCATGTTGATCATATCTACTATATGATTCACGCTCGACCTTTCGGTCTCTGTGTTCCGAGGCCATATCTGTATATGCTTGGCTCGTCAAGTATAACCTGAGTATTCCGCGTGTGCAACTGTTTTGCACCCGTTGTATTTGAACGTAGAGCCTATCACACCCGATCATCACGTGGTGTCTCAGCACGAAGAACTTTTACAACGGTGCATACTCAGGGAGAACACTTCTTGATAATTTAGTGAGAGATCATCTTATAATGCTACCGTCAATCAAAGCAAGATAAGATGCATAAAAGGATAAACATCACATGCAATCAATATAAGTGATATGATATGGCCATCATCATCTTGTGCTTTGTGATCTCCATCTCCGAAGCACCGTCATGATCACCATCGTCACCGGCGCGACACCTTGATCTCCATCGTAGCATCGTTGTCGTCTCGCCAATCTTATGCTTCCATGACTATCACTACCGCTTAGTAATAAAGTAAAGCATTACATCGCGATTGCATTGCATACAATAAAGCGACAACCATATGGCTCCTGCCAGTTGCCGATAACTCGGTTACAAAACATGATCATCTCATACAATAAAATCAGCATCATGCCTTGACCATATCACATCACAACATACCCTGCAAAAACAAGTTAGACGTCCTCTACTTTGTTGTTGCAAGTTTTACGTGGCTGCTACGGGCTTAAGTAAGAACTCATCTCACCTACGCATCAAAACCACAACGATAGTTCGTCAAATAGACTCCGTTTTAACCTTCTCAAGGACCGGGCGTAGTCACACTTGGTTCAACTAAAGTTGGAGAGACAGTCTTCCGCAAGCCATCTATGTGCAAAGCACGTCGAGGGAACCGGTCTCGCGTAAGAGTACGCGTAAGGTTGGTCCGGATCGTCTCACCCAACAATACCGCCGAACCAAAGTATGACATGCTGGTAGGCAGTATGACTTGTATCGCCCACAACTCACTTGTGTTCTACTCGTGCAAATAACATCAAACCATAAAACCTAGGCTCTGATACCACTGTTGGGGAACGCAGTAATTTCAAAAATTTTCCTACGCACACGCAAGATCATGGTGATGCACAGCAACGAGAGGGGAGAGTGTTGTCTACGTACCAACGCAGACCGACTGCGGAAGCGATCACACAACGTAGAGGAAGTAGTCGTACGTCTTCTTCCCGATCCGACCGATCCAAGCACCGTTACTCCGGCACCTCCGAGTTCTTAGCACACGTTCAGCTCGATGACGTTCCTCGGGCTCCGATCCAGCAAAGCGTCGAGGAAGAGTTCCGTCAGCACGACGGCGTGGTGACGATCTTGATGTACTACCGACGCAGGGCTTCGCCTAAGCACTGTAACGGTATGATCGAGGTGGAATTTGGTGGCAGGGGGCACCGCACACGGCTAAGGAACGATCTCAAGGATCAACTTGTGTGTCTTGGGGTGCCCCCTGCCTCCGTATATAAAGGTTGGAGGGAGGGGGGCTGGCCGGCCAAAGAGGTGTAGGCGCAGGAGGAGTCCTACTCCTACCGGGAGTAGGACTCCCCCCTCCAATCCTAGTCCAACTAGGAAACCTTCAAAGGGGAGAGAGAGAGAGGTGGCCGGCCCCTCTCCTAGTCCTAATAGGACTAGGGAGAGGGGGGGAGGCGCAGCCCTATGTGGGCTGCCCTCTCACCTTTCCACTAAGGCCCATGTTGGCCCATTTGGCTCCCGGGGGGTTCCGGTAACCCTCCCGGTAATCCGGTAAAATCCCGATTTCACCCGGAACACTTCCGATGTCCAAACATAGGCTTCCAATATATCAATCTTTACGTCTCGACCATTTCGAGACTCCTCGTCATGTCCGTGATCTCATCCGGGACTCCGAACAACCTTCGGTACATCAAAATGCATAAACTCATAATAACTGTCATCGTAACGTTAAGCGTGCGGACCCTACGGTTCGAGAACAATGTAGACATGACCGAGACACGTCTCCGGTCAATAACCAATAGCGGGACCTGGATGCCCATATTGGCTCCTACATATTCTACGAAGATCTTTATCGGTCAGACCGCATAACAACATACGTTGTTCCCTTTGTCATCGGTATGTTACTTTCCCGAGATTCGATCGTCGGTATCCAATACCTAGTTCAATCTCGTTACTGGCAAGTCTCTTTACTCGTTCCGTAATACATCATCTCATAACTAACATCTTAGTTATTATGCTTGCAAGGCTTATGTGATGTATATTACCGAGAGGGCCCAGAGATACCTCTCCGACAATCGGAGTGACAAACCCTAATCTCGAAATACGCCAACCCAACATCTACCATTGGAGACACCTGTAGTACTCCTTTATAATCACCCAGTTACGTTGTGACGTTTGGTAGTACCCAAAGTGTTCCTCCGGTAAACGGGAGTTGCATAATCTCATAGTTATAGGAACATGTATAAGTCATGAAGAAAGCAATAGCAACATACTAAACGATCGGGTGCTAAGCTAATGGAATGGGTCATGTCAATCAGATCATTCAACTAATGATGTGACCTCGTTAATCAAATAACAACTCTTTGTTCATGGTTAGGAAACACAACCATCTTTGATTAACGAGCTAGTCAAGTAGAGGCATACTAGTGACACTCTGTTGGTCTATGTATTCACACATGTATTATGTTTCCGGTTAATACAATTCTAGCATGAATAATAAACATTTATCATGATATAAGGAAATAAATAATAACTTTATTATTTCCTCTAGGGCATATTTCCTTCATAAGACTCTATTCTTCGGAACAATGGAGCGAGCAACAGATTTGTTGGAAATCATACATACTGATGTATGTGGTCTGATGAATATTGAGGCTCGCAATAGGTATCATTATTTTCTGATCTTCACAGATGATTTGAGCAGATATGAGTATATCTACTTGATGAAACATAAGACCGAAACATTTGAACAGTTCAAAGAATTTCAGAGTGAAGTGGAAAATCATCGTGACAAGAAAATAAAAGTTTCTACGATATGATCGTAGAGGTAAAATATTTGAGTTACGAGTTTGGCCTTCAATTAAAACAATATGAAATAGTTTCACTACTCACGCCACCTGGAACACCATAGTGTAATGGTGTGTCCGAACGTCATAACCGTACTTTATTAGATATAGTGCGATCTATGATGTCTCTTACCGATCTACCACTATCGTTTTGGGGTTATGCATTAGAGACAGTTGCATTCATGTTAAATAGGGCACCATCTAAATCCGTTGAGACGACACCGTGTGAACTATGGTTTGGCAAGAAACCAAAGTTGTCGTTTCTTAAAGTTTGGGGTTGGGATGCTTATGTGAAAAAGTTTCATCCTGATAAGCTCAAAACCAAATCGGAGAAATATGTCTTCATAGGATACCCAAAGGAGACTGTTGGGTACACCTTCTATCACAGATCCGAAGGCAAGACATTCGTTGATGAGAATGGATACTTTCTAGAGAAGGAGTTTCTCTCGAAAGAAGTGAGTGGGAGGAAAGTAGAGAACTTGATAAGGTAATTGTACCATCTCCCTTATTGGAAAGTAGTACATCACAGAAACATGTTTCTGCGACACCTACACCAATTTGTGAGGAAGCTAATGATAATGATCATGTAACTTCAGATCAAGTTACTACCGAATCTCGTAGGTAAACCAGAGTGAGATCCGCACCAGAGTGGTACGGTAATCCTGTTCTGAAAGTCATGTTACTAGACCATGACGAACTTGTGAACTATGAGGAAGCGATGATGAGCCCAGATTCCGATAAATGGCTTGAGGCCATGAAATCTGAGATGGGATCCATGTATGGGAACAAAGTGTAGACTTTAGTTGACTTGCCCGATGATCGGCAAGCCATAGAAAATAAATGGATCTTCAAGAGGAAGACGGACGCTGATAGTAGTGTTACTATCTACAAAGCTAGAATTGTCACAAAAAAATTTCGACAAGTTCAAGGAGTTGACTAGGATGAGACCTTCTCACCCGTAGCGATGCTTAAGTCTGTCCAAATCATGTTAGCAATTGCCGCATTTTATGATTATGAAATTTGGCAGATGGATGTCAAAACTGCATTCCTGAATGGATTTCTGGAAGAAGAGTTGTATATGATGCAACCGGAAGGTTTTGTCAATCCTAAAAGTGTTAAGCTCCAGCGATCCATCTATGGACCGGTGCAAGCATCTTGGAGTTGGAATATAGGCTTTGATAGTGTGATCAAACCATTTGGTTTTATACAGACTTGCGGTGAAGCCTGTATTTACAAGAAAGTGAGTGGGAGCACCACAACATTTCTGATAAGTATATGTGGATGACATATTGTTGATCGGAAATAATGTAGAATTATTCTGCAAAGCATAAAGGAGTATTTGAAAGGAGTTTTTCAAAGAAAGACCTCGGTGAAGCTACTTACATATTGAGCATCAAGATCTATAGAGATAGATCAAAACGCTTGATAAGTTTTTTCGATGAGTACATACCTTGACAAGATTTTGAAGTAGTTCAAAATGGAACCGTCAAAGAAAGAGTTCTTGCCTGTGTTACAAGGTGTGAAATTGAGTAAGACTCAAAACACGACCACGACAGAAGATAGAAAGAGAATGAAAGTCATTCCCTATGCCTTGGCCATAGGTTCTATAAAGTATGCCATGCTGTGTACCAGACCTATTGTATACCCTACACTAAATTTGGCAAGGGAGTACAATAGTGATCTAGGAGTAGATCACTAGACAGCGGTCAAAATTATCCTTAGTGGAATAAGGATATGTTTCTCGATTATGGAGGTGACAAAAGTTTCGTCGTAAAAGGGTTACGTCGATACAAGTTTTGGCACTGATCCGGATGACTCTTAGTCTTCATCTGGATACATATTGAAAGTGGGAGCAATTAGCTAAAGTAGCTCCGCGCAAAGCATTGTAGACATAGAAAATTGCAAAATACTTACGGATCTGAATATGGCAGACCCGTTGACTAAACTTCTCTCACAAGCAAAACATGATAACACCTTAGTACTCTTTGGGTGTTAATCACATAAACGATGTGAACTAGATTACTGACTCTAGTAAACCCTTTGGGTGTTGATCACACATCGATGTGAACTATGGGTGTTAACCACATAAAGATGTGAACTATTGATGTTGAATCACATGGCGATGTGAACTAGATTATTGACTCTAGTGCAAGTGGGAGACTGAAGGAAATATGCCCTAGAGGCAATAATAAAGTTATTATTTATTTCCTTATATCATGATAAATGTTTCTTATTCATGCTAGAATTGTATTAACCGGAAACATAATACATGTGTGAATACATAGACAAACAGAGTGTCACTAGTATGCCTCTACTTGACTAGCTCGTTAATCAAAGATGGTTATGTTTCCTAACCATGAACAAAAGAGTTGTTATTTGATTAACGGGATCACATCATTAGAAGAATGATGTGATTGACATGACCCATTCCATTAGCTTAGCACCCGTTCGTTTAGTATGTTACTATTGCTTTCTTCATGACTTATACATGTTCCTATGACTATGAGATTATGCAACTCCCGTTTGCTGGAGGAACACTTTGTGTGCTACCAAACGTCACAACGTAACTGGGTGATTATAAAGGAGCTCTATAGGTATCTCTAAAGGTACATGTTGGGTTGGCGTATTTCGAGATTAGGATTTGTCACTCCGATTGTCGGAGAGGTATCCCTGGCCCCTCTCGGTAATGCACATCACTTAAGCCTTGCAAGCAATGCAACTAATGAGTTAGTTGCGAGATGATGTATTACGGAACGAGTAAAGAGACTTGCCGGTAACGAGATTGAACTAGGTATTGGATACCGACGATCGAATCTCAGGCAAGTAACATACCGATGACAAAGGGAACAACGTATGTTGTTATGCGGTCTGACCGATAAAGATCTTCGTAGAATATGTAGGAGCCAATATGGGCATCCAGGTCCCGCTATTGGTTATTGACCGGAGACGTGTCTCGGTCATGTCTACATTGTTCTCGAACCCGTAGGGTTCGCACGCTTAAGGTTTCGATGACAGTTATATTATGAGTTTATACGTTTTGATGTACCGAAGGTTGTTCGGAGTCCCAGATGTGATCACGGACATGACGAGGAGTCTCAAAATGGTCAAGACATAAAGATTGATATATTGGAAGCCTATGTTTGGATATCGGAAGTGTTCCGGGTGAAATCAAGATTTTACCGGAGTATTGGGAGGTTACCGGAACCCCCCGGGAGCTATATGGGCCTTAGTGGAAAAGAGAAGGGGCAGCCCAAGATGGGCCATGCGCCCCTCCCCTCCCTTGGTCCGAATAGGACAAGGAGAGGGGGCCGGCCCCACTCTCTCTTTCCCCCCCTCGGTGAATCCTATTGCATCTAGGATTGGGGGGGGGATCCTACTCCCAGAGGGAGTAGGACTCCTCCTGGCGCGCCTCTCCTAGGCCGGCCGCACCCCCCCTTGATCCTTTATATACGGAGGCAGGGGAACCCCAGAGACACACAAGTTGATCCACGTGATCTTATTCTTAGCCGTGTGCGGCGCCCCCTGCCACCATAGTCATCGATAATATTGTAGCGGTGCTTAGGCGAAGCCCTGCGACAGTAGTACATCAAGATCGTCACCACGCCGTCGTGCTGACGGAACTCTTCCCCAACACTTTGCTGGATCAGAGTCCGGGGATCGTCATCGAGCTGAACGTGTGCTAAAACTCGGAGGTGCCGTAGTTTCGGTGCTTGATCGGTCGGGCCGTGAAGACGTACGACTACATCAACCAAACGCTTCCGTTATCGATCTACAAGGGTACGTAGATCACACTCTCCCCTCGTTGCTATGCATCACCATGATCTTGCGTGTGCGTAGGAAAATTTTGAAATTACTACGTAACCCAACAACTAATGCCCTTAAGATCATCAAGAGTGTAACCAATAGCTGCACGGTGCTTCTTTAGAGTTTTCAATAATTTCTTTTCTTCATACTCTGAAAGGTTAGCACTTATAATAACAGGATATATCTTTTTCTCATCAAGATAAGCATATTTAAGAGTATTAGGTAATGGTTTAAGCTCAAACATGGGATCACCCTTGGGTGGAGGAGGACCCCCTAGGGTTTCAACAGGCAAGTTGTGTTTCAAAATAGGTCCGTGTTTAAAGAATACTTCATCTATTTCCCTTCTTTCATTCATAAACATATCATTTCCATGGCTGAGCAAATATTCTTCTAAAGGATCATTAGGAGGCACGACAATTGAAGCAAGACCAATAATTTCATCTTTACTAGGCAATTCTTTATCATGGGGTTGTCTACGAAATTTAGCAAAATTAAACTCATGAGACATATCCCCAAACCAATAGTAACAACATCCTTTTTGCAATCTATCCTAGCATTAACAGTATTCAAGAAGGGTCTACCAAATATAATGGGATAAAAGTTATCTTGTGGGTAACCAAGAACAAGAAAATCAGCAAGATATTTAACTTTCCCACACAAGACTTCAACTTCTCTAGCAATCCCAACTGGTGAAATAGTGTCTCTATTGGCAAGCTTAATTGTAACATCAATTTCCTCTATCTCAGCAGGTGCAATATCATGCATAATTTCTTTGTATAAGGAATGAGGCATTGCACTTGCACTAGCACCCATATCACATAAGCCATGATAGCAGTGATCTCCTATTTTAACAGAAATAACAGGCATGCCTACAACAGGTCTATGTTTATTTTTAGTATCGGGTCTAACAATTCTAGCAACTTCATCACAGAAGTAAATAGCATGCCCATCAATATTATCGACCAAGAGATCTTTAACCATAGCAATACTAGGTTCAACTTTAATTTGCTCAGAGGGTGTAGGTGTTCTAGTATTACTTTTATGAACCACAGTTGAAGCTTTAGCATGATCCTTTATTCTAACAGGGAAAGGTGGTTTCTCAATATACGCGGTAGGAACAATAGGATCAACATTATAAGTGATAGTCTTTTCTTCAACTTTAATAGGTGCAACTACTTTTACTTCAATGGGAGAATTATATTTAAACCACTTCTCCTTAGGGAGATCAACATGAGTAGCAAAGGATCCACAAAAAGAAGTTACTATCTCAGAGTCAAGTCCATATTTAGTGCTAAATTCACAGAAAACATCGGTATCCATAAAAGATTTAACACAATCAAACTTGGGTGTTATACCTGACTCCTTACCTTTGTCGAGATCCCAATCTTCAGAGTTGCGTTTAATTCTTTCCAATAAATCCCATTTGAATTCAACAGTCTTCATCATAAAAGATCCAGTACAAGAAGTATCGAGCATGGAGCGATTATTGAGAGAAAGTCGAGCATAAAATTTTTGAATAATAATTTTTATTGAGAGCTCATGATTGGGGCATGAATATAACATTGACTTAAACCTCCCCCAAGCTTGAGCGATGGTTTCTTCTTCGCGACGTGATAACCCACAAGTATAGGGGAACACAACAGTTTTCGAGGCTAGAGTATTCAACCCAAATTTATTGATTCGACACAAGGGGAGTCAAAGAATATTCTCAAGTATTAGGAGCTGAGTTGTCAATTCAACCACACCTGGAAACTTAGTATCTGCAGCAAACTGTTTAGTAGCAAAGTAATATGATAGTAGTGGTAATGGTGGCAAAATGTAAAGGTAGCAAAAGTCATATTTTGGTGTTTTATAGTGATGATAACAATAGCAACGGAAAAGTAAATAAGCGAAGAACAATATATGGAAAGCTCGTAGGCATTGGATCGGTGATAGGGAATTATGGCAGATGCGGTTCATCATGTAACAGTCATAACATAGGGTGACACAGAACTAGCTCCAATTCATCAATGTAATGTAGGCATGTATTCCGAGTATAGCCATACGTGCTTATGGAAAAGAATTTTGCATGACATCTTTTGTCCTACCCTCCCGTGGCAGCGGGATCCTAGCGGAAACTAAGGGATATTAAGGCCTCCTTTTAATAGAGTACCAGACCAAAGCATTAACACATGGTGAATACATGAACTCCTCAAACTATGGTCATCACCGGGAGTGGTCCCGATTATTGTCAGTTCGGGGTTGCCGGATCATAACACATAGTAGGTGACTATAGACATGCAAGATAGGATCAAGAACTCACATATATTCATGAAAACATAATAGGTTCAGATCTGAAATCATGGCACTCGGGCCCTAATGACAAGCATTAGGCATAGCAAAGTCATAGCAACATCAATCTCAGAACATAGTGGATACTAGGGATCAAACCCTAACAAAAATAACTCGATTACATGATAAATCTCATCCAACCCATCACCGTCCAGCAAGCCTACGATGGAATTACTCATGCATGGCGGTGAGCATCATGAAATTGGTGAGGGAGGATGGTTGATGATGATGACGGTGACGGATTCCCCTCTCCGGAGCCCCGAACGGACTCCAGATCAGCCCTGCCGAGAGAGTTTAGGGCTTGGCGGCGGCTCCGTATCGTAAAACGCGATGAATCCTCCTCCTTTATTTTTTTCTCCCCAAACACAAATATATGGAGTTGGAGTTGAGGTCGGTAGAGCTCGAGGGGGCCACGAGGCAGGGTGCGCGCCCAGGGGGCAGGCGCGCCCCACCCTCGTGGCTAGGGTGTGGGCCCCCTGGCCTTGATTCTTTGCCATTATTTTTTATTATTTCTAAAAATAATCTCCGTGGAGTTTCAGGTCATTCCGAGAACTTTTGTTTCTGCACATAAATAACACCATGGCAATTCTGCTGAAAACAGCGTCAGTCCGGGTTAGTTCCATTCAAATCATGCAAATTAGAGTCCAAAACAAGGGCAAAGTGTTTGGAAAAGTATATACGATGGAGACGTATCAACTCCCCCAAGCTTAAACCTTTGCTTGTCCTCAAGCAATTCAGTTGACAAACTGAAAGTGATAAAGAAAAACTTTTACAAACTCGGTTTACTCTTGTTGTTGTAAATATGTAAAGCCAACATTCAAGTTTTCAGCAAAGATTATGAACTAACCACATTCACAATAACACTTAGGTCTGATGTTTACTCATATCAATGGCATAATCAACTAGTGAGGAATAATAATAAATCTCGGATGACAACACTTTCTCAAAACAATCATAATATGATATAACAAGATGTTATCTCGCTAGCCCTTTTTGAGACCGCAAAACATAAATGCAGAGCACCTTTAAAGATCAAGGACTGACTAGACATTGTAATTCATGGTGAAAGAGATGCATTCAAGTCATACTCAATGTAAACTAACAGTAATGAATGCAAATGATAGTGGTGCTCTCCAACTGGTGCTTTTTAATAAGAGGGTGATAACTCAACATAAAAGTAAATAGATAGGCCCTTCGCAGAGGGAAGCAGGGATTTGTAGAGGTGCCAGAGCTCGATTTTGAAATAGAGATGAATAATATTTTGAGTGGTGTGCTTTCATTGTCAACATAACAACCAAGAGATGGCGATATCTTCCATGCTACACACATTATAGGCGGTTCCCAAACAGAATGGTAGAGTTTATACTCCCCCTCCACCAACAAGCATCAATCCATGGCTTGCTCGAAACAACGAGTGCCTCCAACTAACAACAGTCCCAGGGGGGTTTTGTTTGCAATTATTTTGATTTGATTTGCATAAAGCATGGGACTGGGCATCCCGGTGACCAGCCATTTTCTTGTGAATGAGGAGCGGAGTCCACTCCTCTTGAGAATAACCCGCCTAACATGGAAGATACGAACAACCCTAGTTGATACATGAGCTATTCGAGCATACAAAACAGAATGTTTATTTGAAGGTTTAGAGTTTGGCACATAAAAATTTACTTGGAACGGCAGGTAGATACCGCATATAGGAAGGTATAGTGGACTCATCTGGAATAACATTGGGGTTTATGGGATTGGATGCACAAGAAGTATTCACGCATAGTACAGGTGAAGGCTAGAAAAAGACTGGGAAGCGACTAGCTAGAGAGCGACAACAGTCATGAACATGCATTAAAATTAATTAACACCGAATGCAAGCATGAGTAGGATATAATGCACCATGAACATACATATCGTAGAGGCTATGTTGATTTTATTTCAACTACAGGCGTGAACATGTGCCAAGTCAAGTCACTTAAATCATTCAAAGGAGGATCCCACCCTATCATACCACATCACAACCATTTTAATAGCATCTTGGCACGCAAGGTAGACCATTATAAGCTCCTAGCTAATTAAGCATGGCATAAGCAACTATAATTTCTAATTGTCATTGCAAACATGTTTATTCATAATAGGCTGAATTAGGAACGATGGACTAATCATATTTACAAAAACAAGAGAGGTCGAGTTCATACCAGCTTCTCCCATCTCAATCAGTCCATCATATATCGTCACAATTGCCTTTCACTTGCATGACCGAATGATGTGAATGATAATAACAGTGCACTTGCATTGGACTAAGCTGGAATCTGCAAGCATTCAATAAACAGGAGAAGACAAGGCAATATGGACTCTTGGTTAAATCAACAATAATGCATATAGGAGTCACTTCAACAATTTAATCATGGTCTTCTCCTATCGACCCCCAAAGAAAAGAAAAGAAATAAAACTATTTACACGGGAAAGCTCCCAACAAGCAAAAGAAGAACAGGAAATCTTTTTAGGTTTTCTTTTTAATTACTAATACAAGCATGGAAATTAAAACTAGCTAAAAGCTACAACTAATTTTTTTGGTTTTTCTTAAGGTTTATTAAACACACAAGAAGAAAGCATAAAAAGAAATAAACTAACATGGATATTACAATGAAAAAGTATGAGCACCGACATCTAGCAATGAGTGTGTGAACATAAATGTAATGTCGGTGGGAAATACGTACTCCTCCAAGCTTAGGCTTTTGGCCTAAGTTGGTCTATTGACACGGATGGCCTGGCCGATATCCAAAGTTGTAGTTGGGGTCGTACTGAGATGCAGCAGCCATTGCATCGTGGGCTGCATCTTGGAGGCGAGCTATCTCAGCCCTCCTCTTATACTCTTCTGCCTCATCTCTGGTTATAAAATACCCCACTTTGCATGAAAGTCAAAGAAAGTAGAAGCAGGGAGAGCGACGTGATAGGTGCGTCGTCTATCAAAGATTAGTCGGTACTGGAGGAACTGATCGTTCCTCTCAACAAAATGATGACGAACCATAGCCTCATAATCCAAATAAGCAGGAGGCAACTCAATATCATCCTCACGTATGGTTATACTAAGAAAATTAGCTATACGGGTTGCATAAATTCCACCAAAGAAATCTCCATTAAATCTATTATGATGCAACCTACGTGCAACAGTGGCTCCCAAATTATAAGATTTATCTCCTAACACAGCACTCCTAAAAATACAGAGGCCAGGGACACACATATGACATGCTTCATCTTTACCATTTATGCACCTACCTATGAAGAGAGCAAAATAATGTATAGCAGGAAAATGAATGCTCCCTACGGTAGCTTGTGTTATATCTCTAGATTCCCCCACAGTTATACTAGCAAGAAAATCTCTAAATTCAGATTTGCGAGATTCACTAGCACTACCCCATTGTGGAAGTTTGCAAGCAGTGGTAAAATCCTCTAAGTCCATAGTATAAGAATTTTCATAGAGATCAAACAGGACAGTTTGAGAATTGCGTGAAGATGAAAATTCAAACCTCCTCATAAAGGAACTAGTGAGATAGTGGTACTGACGGCACTTTTCTGCCTTGAAGCTCACAAGATCAGCATTTCGCAAATATGCGTTAAATTCTTCCTTAATTCCTGCTCGATCCATGAAGTCCTCTGAAGGCCATTCACAAGGCCGCACTGGGGCGTCCCTTGGTGGTTCATCATCAGCATCACGCATTACAAGCTTGGGTCCTTGCTTCCTTGAAGAACCACCATGGTACATTTTCCTAAACATATTTTTTTCCTCTGAAAAATTTCTGAAATTTTTAGTAACTTAAAATAAAAGTAAACCAAACTCAACAATATTGATAGAAACTACTCCTACAAGTGCCTAGAGCATATATCATGCATTAGAACTACTTGGAACCATATAAATTAGACATGCAAGCTCAAGAACATGGTCGCCTAGGCAGCACAATTTTGTAATGAATAAAGCACTAGAACAAAAACTAATTGGACCAATGGAGGAGTCACATACCAAGGAACAATCCCCCAAAGCAATTTTGTGAGAGGTGCTTTGAGCAAGGAGATAGAAAATCGCAGCAAAATGAGCTAGAACTCGTGCTTGAGCTGGATGGTGATTTTTTTGGGGAGGAAGAAGTGTGTGGGTGTAGGAATAAGTGGAGGGGAGCCACCGTGGGCCCATGAGGCAGGGGCGCGCCCTGGACCCTCGTGGCCAAGTGCTTGCTCCCTCTACTATGTTCTTAGTGCCAGATATTCTCAAATATTCCAGAAAAAAATCATATTTAAATTTCAGGGCATTTGGAGAACTTTTATTTTCGGGGTATTTTTATATTACACGGATAAATCGGAAAACAGACAGAAAAATACCATTTTTACTTTATTTCAACTAAATAACAGAAAGTAAAAGGAGGGTACAGAAGGTTGTCCTTTCTAACTTCATCCATCTCATGCTCATCAAAAGGAATCCACTAACAAGGTTGATCAAGTCTTGTTAACAAACTCATTTCGAGTAACATGAAACCGGAGAAATTTCGAATGCCACTATGTTACCTCAACTGGGATATGCACATCCCCAATAATAAGAATATCATATTTCTTCTTGACAGTAGGAAGAGGAAATTCAAAACCTCCAAAAATAATCGATGGAATTTTTCCAATAGAATTGATACTATGGACTTAAGGTTGTTTCCTCGAAAAGTGTACTGTATGCTCATTACCATTAACATGAAAAGATACATTGCCTTTGGTGCAATCAATAACAGCCCCTGCAATATTCAAAAAGGGCCTTCCAAGAATAATAGACATACTATCATCCTCGGGAATATCAAGAATAACAAAGTCCGTTAAAATAGTAACATTTGCAACCACAATAGGCACATCCTCACAAATACCGACAGGTATAGCAGTCGATTTATCAGCCATTTGCAAAGATATTTCAGTAGGTGTCAACTTATTCAAATCAAGTCTTCGATATAAAGAGAGAGGGATAACACTAACACCGGCTCCAAGATCACATAAAGCAGTTTTAACATAGTTTCTTTTAATGGAGCATGGTATAGTTGGTATTCCTGGATCTCCTAGTTTCTTAGGTATTCCACCCTTAAAAGTATAATTAGCAAGCCTGGTGGAAATTTCAGCTTCCGGTATCTTTCTCTTATTAGTAACAATATCTTTCATGTACTTAGCATAAGGATTCATTTTAAGCATATCGGTCAAACGCATACACAAAAAGATAGGTCTAATCATTTCAGCAAAGCGCTCAAAATCATCATCATCTTTTTTCTTGGATGGCTTAGGAGGAAAAGGCACGGGTTTCTGAACCCAAGGCTCTCTTTCCTTACCATGTTTCCTAGCAACAAAGTATCTTTTATCATAACGCTGATTCTTTGATTGTGGGTTATCAAGATCAACATCAGGTTCAATTTCTACATCATTATCATTACTAGGTTGAGCATCAACATGAACATCATTATTAACATTATCACTAGGTTCATGCTCATTACTAGATTGTGTTTCAGCATCAGAATTAGAGATATCATTGGGATTCTCAGGGGTGTCAATAACAGGTTCACTAGAAGGATGCAAAGTCCTATCATTTTTCTTTTTCTTCCTCTTGGAAGGACTAGGTGCATCAATATCATTTCTCTGAGAATCTTGCTCAATTCTCTTAGGATGGCCCTCAGGATACAAAGGTTCATGGGTCATTTTACCACCTCTAGTCATAACTCTAATAGCATTATCATTTTTCTTACTATTTAATTCATTGAGAAAATCATTTTGAGCTTTAAGTACTTGTTCTACTTGAGTGGTAACCATAGAAGCATGTTTACTAATGAGTTTAAGCTCACATTTAACTCTAGACATATAATCACCCAAGTGTTCAATCATATAAGCATTTTGTTTCAATTGTCTACCAAAATAAGCACTGAAGTCTTCTTGCTTAACCATGAAGTTATCAAACTCATCCAAACATTGGCTAGCAAACTTAGTAGGAGGGATTTCAGCTTTATCATATCTATAGAGAGAATTTACCTTTACTACCTGTGTCGGGTTATCAAGACCATGTGTTTCTTCAATAGGTGATGGATTAAAATCATATATTTCTTCAACAGGCGGTAAATTAAGACCATGTATTTATTCAATAGGAGGTAAATTCTTAACATCTTCAGCTTTAATACCCTTTTCTCTCATGGATTTCTTTGCCTCTTGCATATCTTCGGGACTAAGAAATAGAACACCTCTTTTCTTCGGAGTTGGTTTAGGAATAGGCTCAGGAGTTGGCTCAGGAAGTGTCCAATTATTTTCATTTGTCAACATATTATTCAATAGAATTTCAGCTTCATCTGGTGTTCTTTCCCTGAAAATAGAACCAGCACAACTATCCAGGTGGTCTCTGGAAGCATCGGTTAGTCCATTATAAAAGATATCAAGTATTTCATTTTTCTTAAGAGGATGATCAGGCAAAGCATTAAGTAATTGGAGAAGCCTCCCCCAAGCTTGTGGGAGACTCTCTTCTTCAATTTGCACAAAATTATATATATATATATATATATATATATATATATATATCCCTTAAAGCAGCTTGTTTCTTATGAGCAAGGAAATATTTAGCAAAGAAGTAATAAATCATATCCTGGGGACTACGCACACAACCAGGATCAAGAGAATTAAACCATATCTTAGCATCACCCTTTAATGAGAACGGAAATACTTTAAGGATATAAAAGTAGCGAGTTCTCTCATCATTAGTGAACAGGGTGGCTATATCATTTAATTTAGTAAGATGTGCCACAACAGTTTTAGACTCATAGCCATAAAAAGGATCAGATTCAACCAAAGTAATTATATCAAGATCAGTAGAGAATTCATAATCCTTATCAGTAACAAAGATAGGTGAAGTAGCATAAGCAGGATCATATTTCATTCTAGCATTCAGAGTTTTTTGTTTAAGCTTAGCTAATAATTTCTTAAGATCACTTCTATCATTGCATGCAAGAAAGTCTCTTTTAGTTTCTTCATCCATAACATAGCCCTCAGGCAGAACAGGAAATTCATATTTATTAGGAGAGCCTTCATCATCACTTTCATCAATATTATCATTTTCAATAATTTTATTCTCTCTAGCCCTAGCAAGTTGTTCATCAAGAAATTCTCCAAGTGGCACAGTAGTATCATGCATAGAAGTAGTTTCATCATAAGTATCATGCATAGCAGAAGTGGCATCATCAATAATATGCAACATATCAGAATTAATAGCAGAAGCAGGTTTAGGTGTCGCAAGCTTACTCAAAACAGAAGGTGAATCAAGTGCAGAGCTAGATGGCAGTTCCTTACCTCCTCTCGTAGTTGAGGGATAAATTTTTGTTTTCGCGTCTTTCAAGTTCTTCATAGTGACCAGGAGATATAAATCCCAAGTGACTCAAAGAATGGAGCTATGCTCCCCGGCAATGGTGCCAGAAAATAGTCTTGATAACCCACAAGTACAGGGGATTGCAACAGTTTTCGAGGGTAGAGTATTCAACCCAAATTTATTGATTCGACACAAGGGGAGCCAAAGAATATTCTCAAGTATTAGTAGCTGAGTTGTCAATTCAACCACACCTGGAAACTTAGTATCTGCAACAAAGTGTTTAGTAGCAACGTAATATGATAGTAGTGGTAACGGTGGCAAAAGGTAACGGTAGCAATAGCAATATTTTTGGTGTTTTATAGTGATGATAACAATAGCAACGGAAAAGTAAATAAGCGAAGAACAATATATGGAAAGCTCGTAGGCATTGTGTCATGGAATTGTCACGGCAGATGTCCTTAGTGTCAGGACTTAGTCGCGAGGCCAACGCATCTATGTGGTAGCTTGAGAGGGGTTGAGCGGGACGAGAGACGCGATGTTTTAACCAGGTTCGGCCCCTCACGGTGGAGGTAAAAGCCTACATCCTACTTCATTGATATTGATGATGATGATCACAGTTACAAGAGTGCTCTATCTCGAGAGCTATTGTCTAAACCTAACTTGTCCAACTTGTGGAACTTGTGAATCTTCTCCCCCTTTGAGGAGCCCTGCCCCTCCTTATATATGTTGAAGGGGCGGTTTACATGTGGAGTCCTATTAGGATTAGGACTAGTCTATCTCTAATACAAACCGGATACAAGTCTAGGTCTTAACTCTTTGTAAGACAAATATTCCTCATGCCTTTCCTCTTAAACCGGCCCACCATAGTGTGAGCCAGCCTTCATGAACCGCCCGTTGGGCCACCGGGTCTTGTCGCTCCTCTGACCCGCCTGCCGGATTACCAATGAATCATAAACCGCCAAGTCCGGTCGGGTCACCAGTGAATCATCAAGTCTCAGCCGGGCTTCAAGTAAACCGCCAAGTCCGGTCGGGTTATACTTCCGGTCGGTTTATGCCGCGGGGTATATCCTCGACATTAGCCCCCAAGTTTAGCTTGGATTTATTCATGGTAAACTTATGCTGCAAAATAAACACAAGAACAAATTTGACAGGTTATGCTCCGGGTTAAGAATTTTTGTAAACCGGTACCTGATCATCCTTAAGCCCTTGTTATTTCCTCCTTCTGGGAAATCCAGGTCAACAGACCAGCTTCATAATCAATTTGCCGACATTGGCTTGTCACCGAGAAATATTGTGAAGAATAACTCCTTTGACTCAGCTCCGCCGGTTTAAGAAATATGGGTCTAAAAATACTTATCTGATATTCAGCCGGTTTGAAGATGTAAAACTTGTCGCTTTAATATTCCCAAAATGGTCGGTTTATAAATATTGATGGAGCCGGGTCATAATTGTTGTCGACACCGGGTCATGTAATACCTGTAGCCCCCCCAAGTCTTAAGAGGAGAACATAGTGATAACTTAAGACTTGCTCCAATAAGTGTTTCAACCTTGAAGAAATCCGGTTTGTTCATCTCAATCATATAAACTGAATACTCCATATATATAGCCCCCAAGTGCTGGGTTGTCATGCTTGCAGCAACCTGGGACTTGCAATTGCTTATAAAAACTTCAATCAGTGTAGCCCCCAAGGGCCGGGTCATTATGCAATAATTAGCAGGGACTTTATAAATATAATCATGTAGACTTGAGCAGTGATGTGTAGCCCCCAAGGGCCGGCTTAGTAAGATAATACTGAACCGGGACTTGATATATACTTCAATGAAAATAACATCTGATAATGTAGCTTCCATCGTAGGGCTTGAACCCACGTCCACAAGGTTAAGAGTGTTGTGCTTTACCAACTGAGCAATGAATTCTTCAATATTATGGACGAAAACTTGTGTACCTTGAATTGTTGACAGGAGAAATTGGTAGCCCCCAAGGGCCGGCTCATTATAATATGATGAGCCGGGTCTTCAATAAGATGAGCAAAAACTGACTTTGCATTAGCCCCCAAGTGTCATGGTGCATGCTTGCAGTGGCATGAGACTTGCATGTAATCTCGATTTGAATAATGTAGCCCCCAAGTGCCGGGTTGTAGGCCTGCAGCGACTCGGGACTATTCCTTCAATTGTAGAATAAATCATATCCTTTGATAAAAGAGTAGACATTGCGCTATAGCGACTTTGAAAACCTTAATAATAAAAATCTAGCCATGTTGGCTATTCAAGATAATATAATCCGGTATGAAAACCTTATTCATTCAATATCATAATGAAATTTCAGCCAAGTTTGGCTATTTGAATAATATAACCCAATGATTTATAAGCGCATGATTCCAATGGCGCAATCCAAATATATACTGACGACTTATAGTCCAAAGCCAGGCCGGTTTAATAAACACCGGATCATACTACCGGTTTAATAAACACCGGTGATTTATAATCATGCTTTATTCAACCTATTTCTGCATACAACAAGTTTAAAGTGTCCTGGCGGTTTACCACCGGACGGGTCATAATGCCCAACATATAACCTGGGTTTATAACCAAGGCTGCATTCAGAATAATCAAATATGAAATATATCATACCTGTGACATGAATCATATCGTTGGTTTACCAACTTCTTTTTTAGTAAGGGTGATAACCCAAATCTTGAGTACTGATAACTCCTTCCATATTGTGCCGGTTTATGATAAAACCGTGCCGGGTTGTGATAAACACCGTGTTACTCCATAAGAGGATGTTAACAACAAGGATCAAACCGGGCAAATAGTCTCCGGATTGACGTGAACTATGTTCCGTCAATTGATTGGTTGAAAACTTTGTCGCAATAAAAAAGAAAAAAGTATCTTGCAAAGAAAAGTGTAAAGCAAATGCAATGACAAAACTGTTGCAAAAAAAGGTTTATTTGAGCTGATCAGATGGTGTTACCATGGCCGAACACGACCAAGCTCCCGTTAGGTGTAACTATGGTTCAAGTGGCATGGTCATGGTTCGGGTTCGACCAAGCCCCCAAGTGATTTTGTGGCCTTAGGCCGATCAAGAGGCATGACTGGTTCAGACGTGACCAAGTCCCCAAGTGATCTGGTGGCTCTCGCCCATCAAGAGGCGTGACCATGGTTCAGACGTGACCACAAGTCCCCAAGTGATGTTGTGGCTTTACGCCTATCAAAAGGTTTTGCCATGGTTCGGATACGACCAAGCCCCCAAGTGATCAATAATATGTCAGGCCAGTAAGGAGGGATACCCATGTTTGAACCGCGCATCATGGCAGCAGGTCCTCTTCCGCAATTTTTAACTTTTGCAAGAGATAAATTCTTCTTGAACCAGGATCTTGAACCGGATATTGAGAGCTTCAGAGCTTTGTGGGAGAATAGATTTCCCTTGAACCGGATTGTAAACCGGATACTAAGAGCTTCAATGATACTGACTTCCCTTGAGCCGGAATTTTGCAGACGGCCTTTAAATTTTCATCAATATGGTAGTAGCCTCCGGGACTGGGTTATCTTTCCTTCCAATGTCTTGGGGTTCTTGACTTTACTGAAAACCGGCAACATTTGCTGAGTCATATCATTGTAGCTCCCGAGTCTCCAGGCGACTCGAGGAGTTGGCTTGAGATTCTCCATATTTTGACCGTGATACAAACCGGCATATAGTTGAACAGCGAACCGCTGTCATATGTTGAAACTGGAAGCAAGGTGGCGAGTTAATGCTCTTCGTGACACTCATTGTATATCCTTGGTGTTGACAACGCAATATGAATCCACGGAAACTTGAGGTCGATCGTGGTGGGTTATAAATGACTCCGTATGATTTGTGTCAGTAATCCGGCCAGCGGTTCATCCCAGCTGGATGTTTAACCAAAACATAGTGGCGGCGACTTATGTGCCCTATCCATTGAATCATCCGGTGCAGGCAGAGGCTAAATTGTCATGCCTTGCTTCAGAGTTGTTGGAATATCCTAGACCGTAGTGCGGCAGCTTGTACATATCCATTGGGCAATGACATAGGCATTGTCCGGGTGAATCGATGTAGACCGGACCAGCGCATGGCGAGTGGCGTGTTTGCTTATGGTTTAGGTCAGCCCCCGGTATGTTGATAGTTGAATGCCCATTTGTTAAAAACCGCGGTACAGATGTATGCCAGCATGCCCTCCGTATATCCTCGTAGACTGAACCACTGGATGATGCGCATGGGATCTCTATACTCGTAGCTTTAATGGTCTCTTCTATATTGAAGAATTTTTCTGCATAAAAGACATGGCAGTGCGAGAGTAATTGTCCTTGAAAGAATAAAAAATGTATACTGAAAAGTAGATAAGGCAGATATCACCTGGTATACTGTGTCAGATGAACACAGATGGTGGCCTTCCCCCTTTTTATCCTCACACAGGTCAGAGAGGCGCCGTCCACGGTCGGCTCAGGAAGCCGCGGCTGCAGCAGCGGTGATCAACTTGAGGCGAGGTCACGGCCGCAGTGGCAAAGTCCAGCAGAAGCAGAGGGGTCCGGCAGCCCCAACAACGGCAAGGCCGGCTCATGGCGGTGAGCTATGGTGGTAGCTTGGCACGGCCCTCGGTGGCTCAAGATGGCCCCTGTGAGCTGGAGGTGAAGTGAGGCAGCGCCGGTGAGCCTCGACAACGGGGCGAACAGGGTGGCCTCGCGGCAAGGGCGGAGGTGCTCGGGAGGCGTCATGATGCTGGGGCTACTAGATATAGGCCGAAGCATGCGGGGTGGCCCTCTGCGGGCGGCGAAGGAAGACACGGCGAGGCACGGGCGGTTCATCATAGAGGCGAGGTTCAGACCACAACCCGATTCAGCTCGCAGTGGCCCAGATCTGCCGACTTGGAGGTAGGGACGAGCTGAGGCGACTTGAAAGCAGAGACGGTGCCACAGAGCCGGGGCAATTCGAGCATGGAGGTGGCTCACAAGGCGACGCAAGGCGATTCAAGGTCGCAGCAACCCAGGGGAGACCGGGTCAGCGAAGGCGGAGCGGTCTTGACAAGACCGCAGTAGTAACTCAGATTCGGCGAGACCTGGCGGGTTTGACTCCCCGTCCGGGTCGTAGTCTTCTTTGTTGGGTAACGTAGTAATTTCAAAAATTTCCCTACGCGCACGCAAGATCATGGTGATGCATAGCAACGAGAGGGGAGAGTGTTGTCTACATACCAACGCAGACCGACTGCGGAAGCGATCACACAACGTAGAGGAAGTAGTCGTACGTCTTCCCGATCCGACCGATCCAAGCACCGTTACTCCGGCACCTCCGAGTTCTTAGCACACGTTCAGCTCGATGACGATCCTCGGGCTCCGATCCAGCAAAGCGTCGAGGAAGAGTTCCGTCAGCACGACGGCGTGATGACGATCTTGATGTACTACGGACGCAGGGCTTCGCCTAAGCACTACAACAATATGATCGAGGTGGAATTTGGTGGCAGGGGCACCGCACATGGCTAAGGAACGATCACCAAGGATCAACTTGTGTGTCTAGAGGTGCCCCCTGCCCCCGTATATAAAGGATCCAAGGGGAGGGGCTGGCCGGCCAAGGAGGGAGGCGCAGGAGGAGTCCTACTCCTACTGGGAGTAGGACTCCCCCCTCCAATCCTATTCCAACTAGGACTGCAAGGGGGAAAGAGAGAGAGAGAGGTGGCCGGCCACCTCTCCTAGTCCTAATAGGACTAGGGGAGGGGGGAGGCGCGCAGCCCTCCATGGCAGCCCCTTTCACCTTTCCACTAAGGCCCATGTAGGCCCATTTGGCTCCTGGGGGGTTCCGGTAACCCTCCCGGTATTCCGGTAAAATCCCGATTTCACCCGGAACACTTCCGGTGTCCAAACATAGGCTTCCAATATATCAATCTTTATGTCTCGACCATTTCGAGACTCCTCGTCATGTCCGTGACCACATCCGGGACTCCGAACAACCTTCGGTACATCAAAATGCATAAACTCATAATAACTGCAATCGTAACGTTAAGCGTGCGGACCCTACGGTTCGAGAACAATGTAGACATGACCGAGACACGTCTCCGGTCAATAACCAATAGCGGGACCTGGATGCCCATATTGGCTCCTACATATTGTACAAAGATCTTTATCGGTCAGACCGCATAACAACATACGTTGTTCCCTTTGTCATCGGTATGTTACTTGCCCGAGATTCGATCGTCGGTATCCAATACCTAGTTCAATCTCGTTACTGGCAAGTCTCTTTACTCGTTCCGTAATACATCATCTCACAACTAACATCTTAGTTATAATGCTTGCAAGGCTTATGTGATGTGTATTACCGAGAGGGCCCAGAGATACCTCTCCGACAATCGGAGTGACAAACCCTAATCTCGAAATACGCCAACCCAACATCTACCATTGGAGACACCTGTAGTACTCCTTTATAATCACCCAGTTACATTGTGATGTTTGGTAGTACCCAAAGTGTTCCTCCGGCAAACGGGAGTTGCATAATCTCATAGTCATAGGAATATGTATAAGTCATGAAGAAAGCAATAGCAACATACTAAACGATCGGGTGCTAAGCTAACGAAATGGGTCATGTCAATCAGATCATTCAACTAATGATGTGACCTCGTTAATCAAATAACAACTCTTTGTTCATGGTTAGGAAACATAACCATCTTTGATTAACGAGCTAGTCAAGTAGAGGCATACTAGTGACACTCTGTTTGTCTATGTATTCACACATGTATTATGTTTCTCGTTAATACAATTCTAGCATGAATAATAAACATTTATCATGATATAAGGAAATAAATAATAACTTTATTATTGCCTCTAGGGCATATTTCCTTCAGTCTCCCACTTGCACTAGAGTCAATAATCTAGATCACATCACCATGTGATTAACATCGATAGTTCACATCATCATGTGATTAACACCCATATTTCACATCGCCATGTGACCAATACCCAAAGGGTTTACTAGATTCAGTAATCTAGTTCACATCGCTATGTGATTAACACCCAAAGAGTACTAAGGTGTGATCATGTTTTGCTTGTGAGAGAATCTTAGTCAACGGGTCTGCCACATTCAGATCCACATGTATTTTGCAAATATCTATGTCAACAATGCTCTGCATGGAGCTACTCTAGCTAATTGCTCCCACTTTCAATATGTATCTAGACCGAGATTTAGAGTCATCTAGATTAGTGTCAAAACTTGCATCGGCGTAACCCTTTACGACGAACCTTTTGTCACGTCCATAATCGAGAAACATATCCTTATTTCACTAAGGATAATTCTGACCGCTGTCCAGTGATCTACGCCTAGATCACCATTGTACTCCCTTGCTAAATCAGTGCAAGGTATACAATAGATCTTGTATACAACATGACATACTTTATAGAACCTATGGCCAAGGCATAGGGAATGACGTTCATTCTCTATCTATCTTCTGCCGTGGTCGGGCTTTTGAGTCTTACTCAACTTCACACCTTGTAATACAGGCAAGAACTCTTTCTCTAACTGCTCCATTTTGAACTACTTCAAAATCTTGTCAAGGTATGTATTTATTGAAAAAACTTATCAAGCGTCTTGATCTATCTCTATAGATCTTAAAGCTCAATATGTAAGCAGCTTCACCGAAGTCTTTCTTTGAAAAACTCCTTTCAAACACTCCTTTATGCTTTACAGAATAATTCTACATTATTTCCGATCAACAATATGTCATTCACATATACTTATCAGAAATGCTGTAGTGCTCCCACTCACTTTCTTGTAAATACAGGCTTCACCACAAGTCTGTATAAAACTATATGCTATGATCAACTCATCAAAGCGTATATTCCAACTCCGAGATGCTTGCACCAGTCCACAGATGGATCGCTGGAGCTTGCACATTTTGTTAGCACCTTTCGGATTGACAAAACCTTCTGTTGCATCATATACAACTCTTCTTTAATAAATCCATTAAGGAATGCAATTTTGTTTATCCATTTGCCAGATTTCATAAAATGCGGCAATTACTAACATGATTTGGACAGACTCAAGCATAGATACGAGTGAGAAGCTCTCATCGTAGTCAACACCTTGAACTTGTCGAAAACCTTTTGCGACAATTCTAGCTTTGTAGATAGTAACACTACTATCAGCGTCCGTCTTCCTCTTGAAGATCCATTTATTCTCAATTGCTTGCCGATCATCGGGCAAGTCAACCAAAGTCCAAACTTTGTTCTCATACATGGATCATATCTCAGATTTCATGGCCTCAAACCATTTCGCGGAATCTAGGCTCATCATCGCTTCCTCATAGTTCGCAAGTTCATCATGGTCTAGTAGCATGACTTCCAGAACAGGATTACCGTACCACTATGGTACGGATCTCACTCTGGATTACCTACGAGATTCGGTAGTAACTTGATCTGAAGTTACATGATCATCATCATTAGCTTCCTCACTAATTGGTGTAGTAGTCACAAGAACAGGTTTTGTGATGAACTACTTTCCAATAAGGGAGAAGGTACAATTACCTTATCAAGTTTTCTACTTTCCTCCCACTCACTTCTTTCGAGAGAAAACTCCTTCTCTAGAAAGTTTCCGAATTTAGCAACAAAAGTCTTGCCTTCGGTCTTGTGATAGAAGGTGTATCCAATAGTTTCCTTTGGATATCCTATAAAGACACATTTCTCCGATTTGGGTTTGAGCTTATCGAGATAAAACTTTTTCACATAAGCATCGCAACTCCAAACTTTAAGAAACGACAACTTTGGTTTCTTGCCAAACCATAGTTCAGACTATGTCGTCTCAACGGACTTAGATGGTGCCCTTTTTAATGTGAATGCAGCTGTCTCTAATGCATGATCCCAAAACAATATTGGTAAATCAGTAAGAAACATCATAGATTTGCACTATATCTAATAAAGTACGGCTATGACGTTCGGACACACCATTACACTATGGTGTTCCAGGTGGCGTGAGTAGTGAAACTATTTCACATTGTTTTAATTGAAGGCCAAACTCGTAACTCAAATATTTTACTTCTGCGATCATATCGTAGAAACCTTATTTTCTTGTCACAATGATTTTTCACTTCACTCTGAAATTCTTTGAACTTTTCAAATGTTTCAGACTTGTGTTTCATCAAGTAGATATACTCATATCTACTCAAATCATCTGTGAAGATCAGAAAATAATGATACCTGTCGCGAGCCTCAATATTCATCGGACCACATACATCATTATGTATGATTTCCAACAAATCTGTTGCTCGCTCCATTGTTCCGAAGAACAGAGTTTTAGTCATCTTGCCCATGAGGCATGGTTCGCAAGCATCAACTGATTCATAATCAAGTGATTCCAAAAGCCCATCACATGGAGTTTCTTCATGCGCTTTACACCAATATGACCTAAACGGCAGTGCTACAAATAAGTTGCACTATCATTATTAACTTTGCATCTTTTGGTTTCAATATTATGAATATGTGTATCACTAAGATCGAGATCCAATGAACTAGTTTCATTGGGTGTGTAACCATATAAGGTTTTATTCATGTAAACAGAACAACAATTTATTCTTTTACTTAAATGAATAACCGTATTACAATAAACATGATCAAATCATATTCATGCTCAACGCAAACACCAAATAACACTTATTTAGGTTCAACACTAATCCCGAAAGTATAGGGAGTGTGCGATGATGATCATATCAATCTTGGAACCACTTCCAACACACATCGTCACTTCACCCTTAACTAGTCTCTGTTCATTCTGCAACTCCCGTTTCGAGTTACTACTCTTAGCAACTGAACTAGCATCAAATACTGAGGGGTTGCTATAAACACTAGTAAAGTACACATCAATAACATGTATATCAAATATACTTATGTTCACATTGCCATCCTTCTTATCCGCCAATCACTTGGGGTAGTTCCGCTTCCAGTGACCAGTCCCTTTGCAGCAGAAGCACTTAGTCTCAGGCCTAGGACCAGACTTTGGCTTCTTCACTTGAGCAGCAACTTGCTTGCTGTTCTTCTTGAAGTTCCCCTTTTTCCCTTTGCCCTTTTTCTTGAAACTAGTGATCTTGTCAACCATCAACACTTGATGCTCTTTCTTGATTTCTACCTTCATTGATTTCATCATCATGAAAAGCTCGGGATTCGTTTCCGTCATCCCTTGCATACTATTGTTCATCACGAAGTTCTACTAACTTGGTGATGGTGACTAGAGAATTCTGTCAATCACTATCATATCTGGAAGATTAACTCCCACTTGATTCAAGCGATTGTAGTACTCAGACAATCTGGGCACATGCTCACTAGTTGAGCGATTCTCCTCCATCTTTTAGCTATAGAACTTGTTGGAGACTTCATATCTCTCAACTCGGGTATTTGCTTGAAATATTAACTTCAGCTCCTGGAACATCTCATATGGTCCATGACGTTCAAAACGTCTTTGAAGTCCCGATTCTAAGCCATTAAGCATGGTGTACTAAAATATCAAGTAGTCATCATATTGAGCTAGCCAAACGTTCATAACTTCTGCATCTGCTCCTGCAATAGGTCTGTCACCTAGCGGTGCATCAAGGACATAATTTTTCTGTGCAGCAATGAGGATAAACCTCATAACACGGATCCAATCCGCATCATTGCTACTAACATCTTTCAACATAGTTTTTATCTAGGAACATATCAAAATAAACATAGGGAAGCAATAACGTGAGCTATTGATCTACAACATGATTTGCAAAATACTACCAGGACTAAGTTCATGATAAATTTAAGTTCAATTTAATCATATTACTTAAGAACTCCCACTTGGATAGACATCCCTCTAATCCTCTAAGTGATCACGTGATCCAAATCAACTAAACCATAACTGATCATCACGTGAGATGGAGTAGTTTTCAATGGTGAACATCGTTATGTTGATCATATCTACTATATGAATCACGCTCGACCTTTCGGTCTCCGTGTTCCGAGGCCATATCTGCATATGCTAGGCTCGTCAAGTTTAACCTGAGTATTCTACGTGTGCAAAACTGGCTTGCGCCCGTTGTAGATGGACGTAGAGCTTATCACACCCGATCATCACGTGGTGTCTGGGCACGGCGAACTTTGGCAACGGTGCATACTCAGGGAGAACACTTCTTGATAATTTAGTGAGAGATCATCTTATAATGCTACCGTCAATCAAAGCAAGATAAGATGCATAAAAGATAAACATCACATGCAATCAATATAAGTGATATGATATGGCCATCATCATCTTGTGCTTGTGATCTCCATCTCCGAAGCACCGTCATGATCACCATCGTCACCGGCGCGACACCTTGATCTCCATCGTAGCATCGTTGTCGTCTCGCCAATCTTATGCTTCCATGACTATCACTACCGCTTAGTAATAAAGTAAAGCATTACATCGCGATTGCATTGCATACAATAAAGCGACAACCATATGGCTCCTGCCAGTTGCCGATAACTTGGTTACAAAACATGATCATCTCATACAATAAAATCAGCATCATGCCTTGACCATATCACATCACAACATGCCCTGCAAAAACAAGTTAGACGTCCTCTACTTTGTTTTTGCATGTTTTACGTGGCTGCTACGGGCTTAAGTAAGAACCAATCTCACCTAGGCATCATAACCACAACGATAGTTTGTCAAATAGACTCCGTTTTAACCTTCTCAAGGACCGGGCGTAGCCACACTTGGTTCAACTAAAGTTGGAGAGACTGTCGCCCGCAAGCCATCTATGTGCAAAGCACGTCGAGGGAACCGGTCTCGCGTAAGCGTACGCGTAAGGTTGGTCCGGGTCGTCTCGTCCAACAATACCGCCGAACCAAAGTATGACATGTTGGTAGGCAGTATGACTTGTATCGCCCACAACTCACTTGTGTTCTACTTGTGCAATAATCATCAAACCATAAAACCTAGGCTCGGATGCCACTGTTGGGTAACGTAGTAATTTCAAAATTTTCCCTACGCGCACGCAAGATCATGGTGATGCATAGCAACGAGAGGGGAGAGTGTTGTCTACGTACCAACGCAGACCGACTGCGGAAGCGATCACACAACATAGAGGAAGTAGTCGTACATCTTCCCGATCCGACCGATCCAAGCACCGTTACTCCGGCACCTCCGAGTTCTTAGCACATGTTTAGCTCGATGACGATCCTCGGGCTCCGATCCAGCAAAGTGTCGAGGAAGAGTTCCGTCAGCACGACGGCGTGATGACGATCTTGATGTACTATGGACGCAGGGCTTCGCCTAAGCACTACAACAATATGATCGAGGTGGAATTTGGTGGCAGGGGCACCGCACACGGCTAAGGAACGATCACCAAGGATCAACTTGTGTGTCTAGAGGTGCCCCCTGCCCCCGTATATAAAGGATCCAAGGGGAGGGGCTGGCTGGCCAAGGAGGGAGGCGCAGGAGGAGTCCTACTCCTACTGGGAGTAGGACTCCCCCCTCCAATCCTATTCCAACTAGGACTGCAAGGGGGAAAGAGAGAGAGAGAGGTGGCCGGCCACCTCTCCTAGTCCTAATAGGACTAGGGGAGGGGGGAGGCGCGCAGCCCTCCATGGCAGCCCCTTTCACCTTTCCACTATGGCCCATGTAGGCCCATTTGGCTCCCGGGGGGTTCCGGTAACCCTCCCGGTATTTCGGTAAAATCCCGATTTCACCCGGAACACTTCCGGTGTCCAAACATAGGCTTCCAATATATCAATCTTTATGTCTCGACCATTTCGAGACTCCTCGTCATGTCCGTGATCACATTCGCGACTCCGAACAACCTTCGGTACATCAAAATGCATAAACTCATAATAACTGTCATCGTAACGTTAAGCGTGCGGACCCTACGGTTCGAGAACAATGTAGACATGACCGAGACACGTCTCCGGTCAATAACCAATAGCGGGACCTGGATGCCCATATTGGCTCCTACATATTCTACGAAGATCTTTATCAGTCAGACCGCATAACAACATACGTTGTTCCCTTTGTCATCGGTATGTTACTTGCCCGAGATTCGATCGTCGGTATCCAATACCTAGTTCAATCTCGTTACTGGCAAGTCTCTTTACTCGTTCCGTAATACATCATCTCACAACTAACATCTTAGTTATAATGCTTGCAAGGCTTATGTGATGTGTATTACCGAGAGGGCCCAGAGATACCTCTCCGACAATCGGAGTGACAAACCCTAATCTCGAAATACGCCAACCCAACATCTACCATTGGAGACACCTGTAGTACTCCTTTATAATCACCCAGTTATGTTGTGACGTTTGGTAGTACCCAAAGTGTTCCTTCGGCAAACGGGAGTTGCATAATCTCATAGTCATAGGAATATGTATAAGTCATGAAGAAAGCAATAGCAACATACTAAACAATCGGGTGCTAAGCTAATGAAATGGGTCATGTCAATCAGATCATTCAACTAATGATGTGACCTCGTTAATCAAATAACAACTCTTTGTTCATGGTTAGGAAACATAACCATCTTTGATTAACGAGCTAGTCAAGTAGAGGCATACTAGTGACACTCTGTTTGTCTATGTATTCACACATGTATTATGTTTCCGGTTAATACAATTCTAGCATGAATAATAAACATTTATCATGATATAAGGAAATAAATAATAACTTTATTATTGCCTCTAGGGCATATTTCCTTCATTCTTTTCTTCTCATCTTTCATATTACAGCTAGCAACAATGGTGATGGCAGTTCGGAGTTGAGACCACGGCAATCGGCCAAGCCGGCAACAATCGTGAAAACTAGACCAGCGCGGGCAAGTCAACCCTGTAATAGTCGAGGCAAGACGAACCGTGGCGGCAGAGTGAGGCCGGAGATGCGGCGGCTCTCGGTGCGAGGCGGGTTAGGTAGGTGGCGGCTCGTCCTTGCCGTGGCTGAGGGGAAACTATTCACGGTGCAGTCGGAGAGGTGCCGACAAGTACCAGGGCACGACGGTGACGACCGGCCCAGAGGCGACGGGAGATCGGAGCGGCTCAGCAGAGGCAGATGTCTCAAGGCGAGAACGGGGCGTAGACGACAGACGACGCACTCGGTCGCCGGCCCGTGATGTCGCTGCTGCCACTGTCAAGACTCAAGAGGCGCCGGCGAAGCGGCGAGTTGAGGTAGGACAGCAGGGCGATTCAGTAGTTCGGGTCGTCAACAGGGCGAGTCTTCCGAGGAGTCCGAGCCCACAGACAATCCGCTCCCGGGTCGTGCAACGATGTGTTGATCCACCTGATGTATCTGATGGCTTGATTGTGACTTTGCTTTGCGTGTTTTGGTGTTTTTTGGCAACTCTCATGGAGAGCCGGCGTGGCACTGACGGTTCACAGTGGAAGCGATTCTAATGATCTTGTCAACCGACCGGATAATACTCCATTAATCCATAATTTCCGATTTTGACCAAAGCTGATGTAAATCCTTTCAAAAACTTCCTCGGGAAATTTGTAAACTTCTCAAAACCCTAGTTAAGATCCCTCCAAGAACTCAACACCACCGTGCGCAGGCCCCACAGTGGGCGCCAACTGTCGTGGAATTGTCACGGCAGATGTCCTTAGTGTCAGGACTTAGTCACGAGGCCAACGCATCTATGTGGTAGCTTGAGAGGGGTTGAGCGGGACGAGAGATGCAATGTTTTACCCAGGTTTGGCCCCTCATGGTGGAGGTAAAAGCCTACATCCTGCTTCATTGGTATTGATGATGATGATCACGGTTACAAGAGTGCTCTATCTCGAGAGCTATTGTCTAAACCTAACTTGTCCAACTTGTGGAACTTGTGAATCTTCTCCCCCTTTGAGGAGCCCTGCCCCTCCTTATATATGTTGAAGGGGCGGTTTACATGTGGAGTCCTATTAGGATTAGGACTAGTCTATCTCTAATACAAACCGGATACAAGTCCAGGTCTTAACTCTTTGTAAGACAAATATTCCTCATGCCTTTCCTCTTAAACCGGCCCACCATAGTGTGAGCCAGCCTTCATGAACCGCCCGTTGGGCCACCGGGTCTTGTCGCTCCTTTGACCCGCCTGCCGGATTACCAATGAATCATAAACCGCCAAGTCCGGCCGGGTCACCAGTGAATCGTCAAGTCTCAGCCGGGCTTCAAGTCCGGCCGGGTTATACTTCCGGCCGGTTTACGCCGCGGGGTATATCCCCGACACATTGGATCGGTGATAGAGAATTATGCGGATGTGGTTCATCATGTAACAGTCATAACATAGGGTGACACAGAACTAGCTCCAATTCATCAATGTAAAGTAGGCATGTATTCCGAGTATAGTCATACGTGCTTATGGAAAAGAACTTGCATGACATCTTTTGTCCTACCCTCCCGTGGCAGCGGGGTCCTAGCAGAAACTAAGGGATATTAAGGCCTCCTTTTAATAGAGTACCGGACCAAAGCATTAACACATGGTGAATACATGAACTCCTCAAACTATGGTCATCACCGGGAGTGGTCCCGATTATTGTCACTTCGGGGTTGCCGGATCATAACACATAGTAGGTGACTATAGACTTGCAAGATAGGATCAAGAACTCACATATATTCATGAAAACATAATAGGTTCAGATCTGAAATCATGGCACTCGGGCCCTAGTGACAAGCATTAAGCATAGCAAAGTCATAGCAACATCAATCTCAGAACATAGTGGATACTAGGGATCAAACCCTAACAAAACTAACTCGATTACATGATAAATCGCATCCAACCCATCACTGTCTAGCAAGCCTACGATGGAATTACTCACACACGGTGGTGAGCATCATGAAATTGGTGAGGGGGATGGTTGATGATGACGATGACAACGGATTCCCCTCTCCGGAGCCCCGAACGGACTCCAGATCAGCCCTCCCAAGAGAGTTTAGGGCTTGGCGGTGGCTCCGTATCGTAAAACGCGATGAATCTTCCTCCTTTATTTTTTCTCCCCAAACATGAATATATGGAGTTGGAGTTGAGGTCAGTGGAGCTCCAGGGGGCCCGCGAGGCAGGGGGCGCGCCCAGGGGGGCAGGTGTGCCCCCACCCTCGTGGCTAGGGTGTGGGCCCCTAGCCTTGATTCTTTGCCAGTATTTTTTATTATTTACAAAAATAATCTCTATGGAGTTTCAGGTCATTCCGAGAACTTTTGTTTTTGCACATAAATAACACCATCGCAATTCTGCTGAAAACAGCGTCAGTCTGGGTTAGTTCCATTCAAATCATGCAAATTAGAGTCCAAAACAAGGGCAAAGGTGTTTGGAAAAGTAGATACGATGGAGACGTATCACGAGGCCAAAAGTTATATATATAATTACGATCACGATGAACAAGATGCATAGGATAAAACTTCTGATGAAATTCCAGTTTCAATCAGTTGTAGTTCCATGATCCCATATCATTACATAGCCTAAACCATGTCAATGCCTTTCCTTCAAAGATAAAGGGAAGACCTTCTTCTTGATAACATCCTCGGGCATACCTGCAAGCTTAAATAATCCACAAACTTCATCCACATAGATTAGGTGCAAATCGGGATGTAATGTTCCATCACCTATGAAAGGATTAGCTAGCAGTTTCTCGATCATACCCGAAGGAATTTCAAAGTAAACATTTTCAGTAGGTTCAGTAGGTTGAGGAGCAACTCTTTGCTCTACTAGTCGGGGTGAAGATACCCCAAACAAGCCCCTCAAAGGATTATGTTCCATAGTAACAAGTGACAGTAAATTTCAGCACACTATATAAATATTTCCTTACCAAATTCCACCTACCAAAGGCGCCTCACTCCCCGCCAACGGCGCCAGAAAAGAGTCTTGATGAACCACAAGTATAGGAGATCTATCGTAGTCCTTTCGCTAAGTAAGAGTGTCGAACCCAATGAGGAGCAGAAGGAAATGATAAGCAGTTTTCAGTAAGGTATTCTCTGCAAGCACTGAAGTTATCGGTAACAGGTAGTTTTGTGATAAGGTAATCTGTAACGGGTAACGAGTAATAAAAGTAAATAAGGTGCAACAAGATGGCCCAATCCTTTTTGTAGCAAAGGACAAGCCTGGACAAACTCTTATATAAAGGAAAGCGCTTCCGAGGAGACATGGGAATTATCGTCAAGCTAATTTTCATCACACTCATATGATTCGCGTTCGGTACTTTGCTAATTTGATATGTGGGTGGGCCGGTGCTTGGGTACTGCCCTTACTTGGACAAGCATACCACTTATGATTAACCCCTCTTGCAAGCATCGGCAACTATAAAAGAAGTATTAAGGTAAACCTAACCATAACATGAAGCATATGGATCCAAATCAGCCCCTTACGAAGCAACTCATAAACTAGGGTTTAAGATTCTGTCACTCTAGCAACCCATCATCTACGTATTACTTCCCAATGCCTTCGCCTAGGCCCAAATAATGGTGAAGTGTCATGTAGTCGACGTTCACATAACACCACTAGAGGAGAGACAATATACATCTCATCAAAATATCTAACGAATACCAAATTCACATGGCTACTTATAGCAAGACTTCTTCCATGTCCTCAGGAATAAACATAACTACTCACAAATCATACTCATGTTCATAATTAGAGGGGTATTAATATTCATAAAGGATCTGAACATATGATCTTCCACCGAATAAACCAACTAGCATCAACTACAAGGAGTAATCAACACTACTAGTAACCCACAGGTACCAATCTGAGGTTTTGAGACAGAGATTGGATACAAGAGATGAACTAGGGTTGGAGATGAGACGGTGCTGGTGAAGATGTTGATGGAGATTGACCCCCTCCCGATGAGAGGATCGATGGCGATGACAATGGTGATGATTTCCCCCTTCCGGAGGGATGTTTCCCTGACAGAACAGCTCCGCGGGAGCCCTAGATTGGTTCCGCCAAGGTTCCGCCTCGTGGCGGCTGAGTTTCGTCCCGTGAGGTTGCTTATGATTTTTTTTCTCGGACGAAAGACTTCATAGAGCATAAGATGGGCACCGGAGGCCTGCCAGGGGCCCACGACACAGGGGGCGTGCCCAGGGGGTAGGGCGCGCCCCCCACCCTCATGGCCAGGGTGTGGGCCCCCTCTAGTTAATTCTTTCGCCAGTATTTTTTATATATTACAAAACATGCTCTCGTGAAGTTTCAGGACTTTTGGAGTTGTGCGGAATAGGTCTCTAATATTTGCTCCTTTTCTAGCCCAGAATTCCAGCTGCCGACATTCTCCCTCTTCATGTAAACCTTGTAAAATAAGAGAGAAAAGGCATAAGTATTATGACATAATGTGTAATAACAACCCATAATGCAATAAATATCGATATAAAAGCATGATGCAAAATGGACGTATCAGAGTGCGGCTAGTGCAACGGCGACCGAGGTCTGTGCGACAGGCCTCACCTGCACGAAGATCGGCGCTTTAGCATTAAGCTCCAGGAGACCTTCGATGTTGAAACAGTATGCAACGATGACAAGTGTTTTTTTAGTAATTAATTAAGCACGACTTCAACTATTTCAACGTGCAATTTTCATCTTTTACAATATTTGACTAGCTTATCCCATGCCATGCAAGATGCTATGTCTTGGAGAGGATGGGTTTTGAAGACCATGAAAGTTTTGAAACAAAGAAAATTCACCTAAGAACCCATCATGGTATGGATTTTGAAGTAAATCTGTACAATTCTCAGAGTGTAACCCATTTTGGTTGCCCAAATTGGGAAGCACCTTGCAAGCTGTATGGTATTTATGACGATATGCTTGTCACCATGGATCTTGGTGATCCTAACATCGAGCAAAACAATATGGACATTTGGGTCCTTGTTGATACGCTTCTAATTCTGCCGCTATGTGAGTTTCTCAAACATAGTTATTAACTAATTTATATTGTTTATTTCAAAATAGTTGACAACTTATTTCCATTGACAGCTTAATTTCATTCTTCAAACAATGTGCGGAAGATGGTAGACAAAACCCACTACACCGATGGCTCCGAATTAACTTGTCAGGAGAAAAATCATCTGATCGCATTTTGTACTAACCTTGAGAATTACAATACCTATTATGATACTCCTCCAAATTATGGTTAATACGTGCCACTAGTGCACGTGTTGAACCACGGTAACTTCTATGGAGATACCCTGGTAAGATTTTTTTACTATTACGACATCCGTGCATCTTTTGCATACTTCTAAAACTAGTACATCATTGCTAACTACGAAGTTATTACTATGTTTTTCAATAGAAAATCCCGATGGATTGTGTGCCTCATTTGATGTATCAGAATGGTCACCTTAATGTTTTGAACTACCACATGTTGCCTTCACTTCAATCTAAGTCATGTTTAGGCATATCAGTAGCGTTGGTAAACCAAGCACGGAGATAAGAGAGGACACTTCTCTCTATTAGCTAACTAACACCCTAAATTAACCCCCCCCCCCCCAAAAAAAACCCCCTAAACCCACCCCCTTAAAAAAACCTTGGCTCCTACCAGCTGCTGACACGTGGATGCCTTTTGGTCCCGGTTGGTGCTACCAACCGGGACCAAAGGCCCTCCTTCCTGGGCTTGCCGCAGCGGCCACGTGGAGGCCCATCTATCCCGGTTGGTATAAGAACCGGGACTAAAGGTATAGGGCTTCAGTACCGACCCTTTAGTCCCGGTTCCCCAACCGGGACAAATGGGCCTTACGAACCAGGACAAATGGCCCTTTTTCTACTAGTGGATGGTACTTTGCAACTTCTTCAGCGAATTGGTTTTGGTGCCTGGGCATTTCACAACCCATGCAATTTAGCCGGCCCAACTACCTAGGAAATAAGGGTCGTATCAATTTATATATGTGTGTGCGAAACTATATGTATAGTAAGCTGGATGAAGAATGGATGGATTATCCTGAATGAAGGATGAATAGATTGATACATGAGCTAGCTAGAAAAGGACCCTGAATTTCTTGAGGATTTCTACATGAGGAAAAGAGAATAGAAAACCCGACTACATGAGTTAGATGCATGGAAAAGAGAAGACCCAATTGTAAGTGCATCTAGTGCCACCCCTAGTTGGATTTGGAGTATTGATGACAAACCTGGTTGAGGGACTAATGTGTTTGTGAGAATTACAGGATAACACAGGTAGAAGTCCCTCAATGATTCGGTTTTCCTACCAGAGATGACCCCTAAAAATGTATGAAGACATTGAAGTCAAAGTGGTATGTGAAGACAGTCACATTGAAGACTATGACAAGAGAAGACATCGAGTGAAGACTATGGAGCGCGAAGACTTAGTTGTTTTGTCGTTCTTTTTCTTCTTTGTTGAGTCATAGGAACCACCGTACTGTTAAGTGGGGTCCAAGTGAACCAGTCAGAATGACTGAAGTGATGCTTAACCAAAAATCCTATGTCTTCGAGCGAAGACAATGGGAGCAAATCTTATCCAGAGCTGGATAAGTCAGCTTTGCTTGTAGCCCAAGTAAAGTTGTCATGTGTGTTTGAAATCTGACCGTTGGAACACGTGTCAGTTCCTTAGTGACCCAGGGTCATTTCGGACAAATCAGGTCGGGTTGCCTAGTGGCTATAAATAGCCCAGCCCCTACAACCATAAACGGTTGGCTGCTCAGAGTTAGTGTACTGCTTTTGTCGTTTGAGAGAAACCCACCTCGAAGCTTTTGAGAGAGAATTCCTTGCGAGGATAAAGCCCTAAACACCCAGAGCCAAAGAGTGTTAGGCATCACTTAAGTCTTCCTGTCTGTGTGATCTAAAGACTTATTACACTTGAGGACTGTGAATCCTCCAGCCGGTTAGGCGTCGCATTCTGAGCATCCAAGAGTCATTGTGGATCGCCGGTGAACGAAGTCTGTGAAGGTTGGGAAGTCTACCTTGAAGACTTACCAGAGTGATTGGGCGAGGACTGGGTGTCCTTAGCTCAAGGGGAATAAGGTGAAGACACGGTCTTTTGAGTTGAATCTCAGCCTCCCTAACCAGACGTACAGTTGTCACAGCAACTGGAACTGGTCCAACAAATCATTGTCTTCAACGAGTCACTGGTTTCATCCTTCCCATTCCTTTACTTATCGTTGGCTCTGGTGAAGTCATTGTATGATTCCATTATCTTTTGTCTTCACTGAGTAACCGCTTGTTCTGGTTGGCTTCACACTATCTTCCTACCTGATCTATACTGCCTAGCTGCTATTAGTTGTTGTGCTTTCACTTCATTGAATACTTGACTATGGCTTGCTTAGTGTAGTCTACCTTCCGCTACATGATAATAGGTTTATTTCTATCGTTTGTATTCAAAACTACCATGTTTTGAAGACTTCCCTAAAAATCGCCTATTCACCCCCCTCTAGTCAATCACTAGCACTTTCAATTGCTATCAAAGCAAGGTACTCCCTTGTTCTGTGTGATTCGGTTTAACCACCTGGAGTTTTAGCTATGTCGACTACAGGGATAATCAAAGTCTCCGCTGTGTGCCCAGTCTTCGATGGAACTGAATATCCCTGCTGGAAGAATAAGATGCGCATGCATCTTGAAGCCATAGATGTCGACCTATGGTATGTCTTCAAGAATGGCGTTCCCAAGGCTGGTGAAGGTGTCACTGCTGCTGATGTCAAGAAGTTCGTTCAACTGGACTCCACTGCCAAGAACATCATCTGTGGTCATCTGACCAAAGGACAATATGGCCGTGTGAGTGCTTTGGAAACATCTAAGCTAGTCTGGGACTGGCTCTCCAAGGTTAATGAAGGCGTCTCAACCCAGAGAGATCGGAGAATCAGTGTCCTTCGCAACCTCTTCAAGAGAAACGACAATGAGAATGTCCAGCTCACGTTTGATCGACTCACTGACATCACAAATGAGCTTCAAGCCCTCGGCGCTACTGAGATCACCAAGCATGAAGTCGTCAAGACACTCCTAAGATCACTTGACAGCTCGTTTGACACCCTAGCCCTGATGATTCAAGAACGTCCTGACTTTTCAAGACACTCGATCCGTCTGACATACTTGAGAGGCTCAACACACATGAGTTTCAGCTTTCTGATAAAAGAGACATCTACGGTCCCAACTATGGGCGAACTCGTGCCTTGAAGGCAAAAGTTGTCTCCTCATCTGAAGAAGAATCTGACAGCAGTTCTGATGATCCTGAAGACATTGGAAAGGAGCTTGCTATGCTTGTGAAGAAGTTCCAAAAATTCACCAAGAAGAAAGGCTTCAGAAAGTCTTCACGATCAAGCTCAAGGAATGATGAAGCTTCTGCTCATGACTACAAGAAGAGAACATGTCACAAGTGCAAGAAACCTGGCTACTACATCTCTGAGTGTCCGCAGTGGGACAATGAGAACAACAACAAGAAGAAGAGCAAGGAGTATGATTCTGACGACAAGAAGAAGAAGAAATACTCAAAGTCTTCTTCCAAGTCTTCCTCAAAGTCTTCATGACACAAGAAGAGCTCATCTGGCAAGGCTCGTGCGTTTGTTGGCAAGGAAATGGATTCAGAAGAGGAGTCCGCTTCTGAGGAGGCGGAGGTGGAGTCTGAGGAGGAGTCCGATTCTGGCGTTGCAAATCTGGCTACATCATACGTTGCCAAGTCCATCTTCAATAGTGAAGACAATGACTTCATCACCGACACCGATGCAAATGACAAGGACTACTCCGCTCCCACCTACTGCTTCATGGCACGCGGTGCCAAGGTAAACACACACACTACTCACTATCAAACATCCAGTGAAGATGACTCTGATTGTGGTTCCAAACCCAGCTACAAAACACTTGCTAAAATTGCAACTGAACAACAGAAAGCTATGGAACATATTCAAAAACTATTAGACAAAAGCGATGACCTATTAGACGCTGAAATGACTCGATCTCAGTCCTTAATTGAAGACATGCTAGAATTGTATTAACCGGAAACATAATACATGTGTGAATACATAGACAAACAGAGTGTCACTAGTATGCCTCTACTTGACTAGCTCGTTGATCAAAGATGGTTATGTTTCCTAACCATAGACATGAGTTGTCATTTGATTAACGGGATCACATCATTAGGAGAATGATGTGATTGACTTGACCCATTCCATTAGCTTAGCACTTGATCGTTTAGTTTGTTGCTATTGCTTTCTTCATAACTTATACATGTTCCTATGACTATGAGATTATGCAACTCCCGTTTACCGGAGGAACACTTTGTGTGCTACCAAACGTCACAACGTAATTGGGTGATTATAAAGGTGCTCTACAGGTGTCTCCGAAGGTACTTGTTGGGTTGGCGTATTTCGAGATTAGGATTTGTCACTCCGATTGTCGGAGAGGTATCTCTGGGCCCTCTCGGTAATGCACATCACTTAAGCCTTGCAAGCATTGCAACTAATAAGTTAGTTGCAGGATGATGTATTACGGAACGAGTAAAGAGACTTGCCGGTAATGAGATTGAACTAGGTATTGAGATACCGACGATCGAATCTCGGGCAAGTAACATACCGATGACAAAGGGAACAATGTATGTTGTTATGCGGTTTGACCGATAAAGATCTTCATAGAATATGTGGGAGCCAATATGAGCATCCAGGTTCTGCTATTGGTTATTGACCGGAGACATGTCTCGGTCATGTCTACATAGTTCTCGAACCCATAGGGTCCGCAAGCTTAAAGTTTCGGTGATGATTGTATTATGAGTTTACGTGATTTGATGTACCGAAGGTAGTTAAGAGTCCCGGATGAGATCGGGGACATGACGAGGAGTCTCGAAATGGTCAAGACGTAAAGATCGATATATTGGACGACTATATTCGGACATCGGAAAGGTTCCGAGCGATTCAGGTATTTTCGGGGGTACCGGTGAGTTATGGGAATATGAGGAAGAAGTAATGGGCCTCATAGGCCAAGTTGTGGAAGAGAGGAGGCAGGGCGGGCAGCCCCCCTAGCCCAAACTGAATTGGACTAGGGGGCGGCCCCTGAGGGAGTCCTGGATTAGGGGGTGTTCGGGTAGCCGGACTATACCTTCAGCCGGACTCCTGGACTATGAAGATACAAGATTGAAGACTTCGTCCCGTGTCCGGATGGGACTTTCCTTGGCGTGGAAGGCAAGCTTGGCGATGCGGATATTCAAGATCTCCTACTGTTGTAACCGACTCTATGTAACCCTAACCCTATCCGGTGTCTATATAAACCAGAGGGTTGTAGTCCGTAGGCAATCAACTCCATAGACAACAATCATACCATAGGCTAGCTTCTAGGGTTTAGCCTCCTTGATCTCGTGGTAGATCTACTCTTGTACTACCCATATGATCAATATTAATCAAGCAGGACATAGGGTTTTGCCTCCATCGAGAGGGCCCGAACCTGGGTAAAACATCGCGTTCCCTGTCTCCTGTTACCATCCGGCCTAGACGCACAGTTCGGGACCCCCTACCCGAGATCCGCCGGTTTTGACACCGACATTGGTGCTTTCATTGAGAGTTTCTCTCTGCCGTCACAATCAGGAAGGATGCCTCCTCCTGTCTTTAAAGATGGCGTCGTTGCTAAAGGAGCCTTGGCTGTCAGCCAAACTCTCCGGTTAGGTGGTTTCCTCATGACCGCCTGTTCGGCTTATGCGCCGACGGTGACCTCTCGGGTCATCAAAAGCAACCTACATGTCAGCTCGGAGCTCGTCGAGCAGCTAGATCCAATGGAGCTCTCTTCCATAAACGAGCTCTTGGATCGCATCGCCGCCCTGGGGGTCGCTACGGATTACGACCAGGTTGGGCATAAACCCGATCTAAGAGAAATTAACTCTCCCCAGGTCACCCACCATGTTGTTGTGGTAGAGGCACAGTGTGGCGACCCTTCATCTATTTTAAGGACTAGCTACGTCCGAATTCCCGACCCCTCCAAGCCGGATACCAATGGAGGGCAGGATGTAACTCAAGACCTGAGCTTAGGATCAGGCAACGGGCCAGATTCATTGGACAACACCCAAGAATCCGAACTTCAGAGTTCGGAAACTCTTCCGCCTCCGAATCTTGGATTGGATGAGGTTTCAGATTCAACGACACCCGCCCACCCGATCATAAGCGATCTCTCCCAAATCAGGCAGAGGCCCAAGGAAACAGTACATCATTACTGGGCCAGATTCCTCCTGGTTATGAACATGATAAAGGATTGCCGCGAGGGAGACGCAATCTCAATTTTCTGCAGTAATTGCACGGACAAGGGAATCCTCAACGCCGTAAGTCGTCGTGATATTACACGCTTCGCTGACTTGGCGTCCATAGTACAAAAATACTGTGCGATGGAAAGCGCCTGGAAAACCGAAATAAAATTTTGGGATAATCTGGCCTTGAATAGTAATCCCGTCCGAACTAAGAGGGTGCATCATCATAGGACACCCGGGATAAACACCAAAAAGCCAAAACCCTCTACAGGGCATGGAACCATACTGGAAAGATGGCTTGATGGACCCTGTAGAATTCACAGTACAGAGGACGCCACACCAACTCACAGCCTTAGAGCATGTTGGATACTCCGGCAGGTGGCTAAAATCAGTGAGGACCTCTTAATTCGGGAGGCCGCAGAAAGCCAGCCCAAGGACACCAGTACCGATCTCACAGTCTTCAAGACTTTCGCATCAAATAATGTGCGAAAAAGAACACTCCATAGCCTCGCTGAAGTCTATCAAGTTGCAACAATAAATCTGTGGAGCGACACTGCCATTACCTTCAATGCAAGTGATGAACCTAGATTCCGAACGGCCCGAGCACCAGCCGCATTGGTCCTCAGTCCCATAGTGGACGGCTTTCGCCTCACCAAAGTGCTCATGGATGGAGGCAGCGGACTGAACCTCATTTATGAGGAAACCCTTCAAAAAATGGAAATAGACTGGAACTGCGTCGAGCGAAGTAGCACATCCTTTAGAGGAATAATCCCCAGTCGGGAAGCGCGCTACACAGGAAAACTCACATTAGATGTGGTGTTCGGCACGCCAGATAATTACAGGTCCGAAGAAGTCACGTTTCAGGTGGCCCTGTTTAAGAGCGGATATCACGCTTTACTAGGGCGGGAAGCATTCACAATCTTCCAAGCAATACCCCATTACGGGTACATGAAGCTTAAGATGCCCGGGCCGAACGGAATTATCACTCTAGCTAGTGATCCGGACATAGCACTCCGCGCCGAAAACAAGACGGCCACATTAGCCCTTGAGGCGCTATCCGAAGCCTTAGCGGCCGAGGAACTGACTCCGCTGCGCTCCACGGTTAACAGGGATGATGTGATACTTGACAAGAGATCCAAATCCACATCCGTCAGTCCAGCTGACGAAATAGTCAAATTCCAGGTCCATCCAACGGACCCCAATAAAACAGCTTCCATCGGGGCACGACTAAACCCTGATGCAGACGCCGCACTGCGAGAGTTCCTACGAGAGAACTGGGACATCTTTGCCTGGCACCCTTCAGACATACCAGGGATCCCACGCAGGCTGGCCGAACACAGCTTAGATATCCTAAAAGGATTTAAACCTGTCAAACAAGCCCTTCGGCGTTTTTCCGAACCCAAGAGACAGGCTATGGGAGAGGAGCTAGCCAAGCTATTGGAAGCCGGATTCATCAGAGACATAAAACATCCGGACTGGCTAGCAAACCTAGTGATGGTACCAAAGAAGGACAAATCCTGGCGCCTGTGTGTCGATTTTAAAGACCTTAACAAGGCTTGCCCAAAGGATCCCTTCCCCCTCCCCCGTATCGATCAAATTATCGATGCCACCGCAGGACACGATTTGTTGTGTTTCCTCGACGCATACTCCGGTTACCATCAAATCAAGATGGTAGAATCAGACCAAGCTGCAATAGCATTCATCACACCATACGGCCCATTCTGCTTCAACACAATGCCCTTTGGGCTGAAAAATGCCGGCGCAACACATCAGCGCATGATCCAGACATGTCTGGCACACCAGATCAGCAAAACAGTGGAGGCGTATGTGGATGATGTGGTCATCAAATCAAGACATGTCGAATCCCTAGTAGACAACTTGAGGCTTACATTCAATAACCTCCGAAAATATGACATCAAGCTCAACCCGAAAAAATGCGTCTTCGGTGTTCCAGCCGGAAAGCTCTTGGGCTTCATTGTATCCGGTAGAGGAATTGAAGCAAATCCAGCCAACATCCGAGCTTGGTCACAATTTGATGTCCCAAAGGACCTTAAACAAATACAAAAACTAACCGGATGCGTGGCGGCTTTAAGCTGCTTCATCTCCCGCTTGGGAGAAAAGGCACTACCCCTTTATCGCCTCCTTCGGCGCACCGAACACTTCGAGTGGACGGATGCCGCCACGGCCGGACTTGATGAAATAAAAGCCATATTGGCAACAAACCCAGTCCTGGCCGCGCCAAACACCGGCGAACCAATGTTATTGTACATTGCAGCAACACATCAAGTTGTCAGCGCAGTGCTCGTTGTCGAACGGGAAACGGACGGACACAAATTCCCCCTTCAAAGGCCGGTCTACTACGTGTCCACTGTCCTCACTCCATGCAAATCACGGTACCCGCATTATCAAAAGATTGTATACGCGGTATTCATGGCATCCCGGTGTTGGAAATATGCCCTAGAGGCAATAATAAATAAGTTATTATTATATTTCCTTGTTCATGATAATCGTTTATTATCCATGCTATAATTGTATTGATAGGAAACTCAGATACATGTGTGGATACATAGACAACACCATGTCCCAAGTAAGCCTCTAGTTGACTAGCTCGTTGATCAATAGATGGTTACGGTTTCCTGACCATGGACATTGGATGTCGTTGATAACGGGATCACATCATTGGGAGAATGATGTGATGGACAAGACCCAATCCTAAGCATAGCACTAGATCGTGTAGTTCGTATGCTAAAGCTTTGCTAATGTCAAGTATCATTTCCTTAGACCATGAGATTGTGCAACTCCCGGATACCGTAGGAATGCTTTGGGTGTACCAAACGTCACAACGTAACTGGGTGGCTATAAAGGCACACTACGGGTATCTCCGAAAGTGTCTGTTGGGTTGGCACGAATCGAGACTGGGATTTGTCACTCCGTGTAGACGGAGAGGTATCTCTGGGCCCACTCGGTAGGACATCATCATAATGTGCACAATGTGATCAAGGAGTTGATCACGGGATGATGTGTTACGGAACGAGTAAAGAGACATGCCGGTAACGAGATTGAACAAGGTATCGGGATACCGACGATCGAATCTCGGGCAAGTATCGTACCGATAGACAAAGGGAATTGTATACGGGATTGATTAAGTCCTTGACATCGTGGTTCATCCGATGAGATCATCGTGGAACATGTGGGAGCCAACATGGGTATCCAGATCCCGCTGTTCGTTATTGACTGGAGAACGTCTCGGTCATGTCTGCATGTCTCCCGAACCCGTAGGGTCTACACACTTAAGGTTCGATGATGCTAGGGTTATAAAGGAAGTTAGTATGTGGTTACCGAATGTTGTTCGGAGTCCCGGATGAGATCCCGGACGTCACGAGGAGTTCCGGAATGGTCCGGAGGTAAAGATTTATATATGGGAAGTCCTGTTTTGGACACCGGAAGAGTTTCGGGGTTTATCGGTAACGTACCGGGACCACCGGGAGGGTCCCGGGGGTCCACCAAGTGGGGCCACCTGCCCCGGAGGCTTGCATGGGCTAAGAGTGGTGAGGGACCAGCCCCTTAGTGGGCTGGTGCGCCTCCCACAAGGGCCCAAGGTGCCCAAGAGGTGGAAAGGGGGCAAACCCTAATGGGATATGGGCCTTAGGGCCCATATTGGGGCGCCTCCCTCTCCCCTCCCCCTCTTGGCCGCCACCCTTGGCCCCATCTAGGGCTGCCGCCCCCCCTTTGGGGTGGGAACCCTAGAGGGGGCGTAGCCCTCCCCTTCCCCTATATATATGAGGCCTAGGGGCTGCCCACAACACGCGATTCAATCTCGTTGGTGCAGCCCTGCATCTCTCTCTCCCTCCTCTTCTGTGGTGCTTGGCGAAGCCCTGCAGGATAGCCACGCTCCTCCATCATCACCACGCCGTTGTGCTGCTGTTGGATGAAGTCTTCCTCAACCTCTCCCTCTCTCCTTGCTGGATCAAGGCGTGGGAGACGTCACCGGGCTGTACGTGTGTTGAACGCGGAGGTGCCGTCCGTTCGGCACTTGGTCATCGGTGATTTGGATCACGACGAGTACGACTCCATCAACCCCGTTCACTTGAATGCTTCCGCTTAGCGATCTACAAGGGTATGTAGATGCAACTCTCCTTTCCTTCGTTGCTGGTCTCTCCATAGATAGATCTTGGTGACACGTAGGAAAATTTTGAATTTCTGCTACGTTCCCCAACAGTGGCATCATGAGCTAGTTCTATTGCGTAGATTCTATGCACGAGTAGAACACAAAGTAGTTGTGGGCGTTGATTTTGTTCAATATGCTTGCCGTTACTAGTCTTATCTTGATTCGGCGGCATCGTGGGATGAAGCGGCCCGGACCGACCTTACACGTACTCTTACGTGAGACTGGTTCCACCGACTGACATGCACTAGTTGCATAAGGTGGCTAGCGGGTGTCTGTCTCTCCCACTTTAGTCGGATCGGATTCGATGAAAAGGGTCCTTATGAAGGGTAAATAGCAATTGGCATATCACGTTGTGGTCTTTGCGTAGGTAAGAAACGTTCTTGCTAGTAACCCATAGCAGCCACGTAAAACATGCAAACAACAATTAGAGGACGTCTAACTTGTTTTTGCAGGGTATGCCATGTGATGTGATATGGCCAAAGGATGTGATGAATGATATATGTGATGTATGAGATTGATCATGTTCTTGTAATAGGAATCACGACTTGCATGTCGATGAATATGACAACCGGCAGGAGCCATAGGAGTTGTCTTTATTTATTTATGACCTGCGTGTCAACTTAAACGTCATGTAATTACTTTACTTTATTGCTAACCGTTAGCTGTAGTAGTAGAAGTAATAGATGACGTGACAACTTCAAGAAGACACGATGATGGAGATCATGATGATGGAGATCATGGTGTCATGCCGGTGACGATGATGATCATGGAGCCCCGAAGATGGAGATCAAAAGGAGCAAAGTGATATTGGCCATATCATGTCACTATTTGATTGCATGTGATGTTTATCATGTTTATACATCTTATTTGCTTAGAACGACGGTAGTAAATAAGATGATCCCTCACAACAATTTCAAGAAGTGTTCTCCCCTAACTGTGCACCGTTGCTAAAGTTCGTCGTTTCGAAGCACCACGTGATGATCGGGTGTGATAGATCCTTACGTTCACATACAACGGGTGTAAGACAGTTTTACACATGCAAAACACTTAGGGTTAACTTGACGAGCCTAGCATGTGCATAGACATGGCCTCGGAACACAGAAGACCGAAAGGTCGAGCATGAGTCGTATAGAAGATACGATCAACATGAAGATGTTCACCGACGTTGACTAGTCCGTCTCACGTGATGATCGGACACGGCCTAGTTGACTCGGATCATGTAATCACTTAGATGACTAGAGGGATGTCTATCTGAGTGGGAGTTCATAAGATGAACTTAATTATCCTGAACATAGTCAAAAGAATTTTGCAAATTATGTCGTATCTCACGCTTTAGTTCTACTGTTTAGATATGTTCCTAGAGAAAAAATTAGTTGAAAGTTGATAGTAGCAATTATGCGGACTAGGTCCGTAAACTGAGGATTGTCCTCATTGCTTCTTAAAAGGCTTATGTCCTTAATGCACCGCTCAGTGTGCTGAACCTCGAACGTCGTCTGTAGATGTTGCGAACATCTGACATACACGTTTTGATGACTACATGATAGTTCGGTAATGTTAAACGGTTTAGAGTTGAGGCACCGAAGACGGTTTTGAAACGTCGCGAAACATATGAGATGTTTCGAGGGCTGAAATTGGGATTTTAGGCTCGTGCCCACGCCAAGAGGTATAAGACCTCCGACGATTTTCTTAACCTACAAACTAAGGGAGAAAAGCTCAATTGTTGAGCTTGTGCTCAGATTGTCTGAGTACAACAATCATTTGAATCAAGTGGGAGTTGATCTTCCAGATGAGATAATGATGTTTCTCCGAAGACATTACCACCAAGCTGCTAAGAGCTTCATGATGAACTATAATATATCAGGGACATATATGATGATCCTTGAAATATTCGCGATGTTTGACACCGCGAAAGTAGAAATCAAGAAGGAGCATCAATTGTTGATGGTTGGTGAAACCACTAGTTTCAAGAAGGGCAAGGGCAAGAAGGGATACTTCATGAGACGGCAATTCAGCTGCTGCTCTGGTGAAGAAACCCAAGGTTGAACCCAAACCCGAGACTAAGTGCTTCTGTAATAAGGGGAACACCCACTGGAGCAGAATTACCCTAGATACTTGGTAGATAAGAAGGCTGGCAAGGTCGATAGAAGTATATTGGATATACATTATGTTAATGTGTACTTTACTAGTACTCCTAGTAGCACTAGGGTATTAGATACCGGTTCGGTTGCTAAGTGTTAGTAACTCAAAATAAAAGCTACGGAATAAATGGAGACTAGCTAAAGGTGAGCTGACGATATGTGTTGGAAGTGTTTCCAATGTTGATATGATCAAGCATCGCACGCTCCCTCTACCATCGAGATTGGTGTTTGCGTTGAACATAGACATGATTGGATTATGTCTATCGCAATACGGTTATTCATTTAAGGAGAATAATGGTTACTCTGTTTATTTGAATAATACCTTCAATGGTCTTACATCTAAAATGAATGATTTATTGAATCTCGATCGTAGTGATACACATGTTCATGCCAAAAGATAGTAATGATAGTACCACCTACTTGTGGCACTGCCACGTAAGTCATATCGGTATAAAACACATGAGGAAGCTCCATGTTGATGGATCTTTGGGCTCACTCATTTTTGAAAAGTTTGAGACATGCAAACCATGTCTATTGGTGTATATGCATGAAGAAACTCCATGCAAACGGATCGTTTGGACTCATTGATTTTTGAATCACTTGAGACATGCAAATCATACCACATGGGCAAGATGACTGAAAGCCTCGGGTTCAGTCAAATGGAACTAGAAAGCAACTTGTTGGAAATAATACATTTTGATGTGTGCAGTCCAATGAGTGCTGAGGCATGTAGTGGATATTGTTATGGTCTTACTTCACAGATGATTTGAGTGGATGTTGAGTATATTTACTTGATGAATCACGAGTCTGAATTATTGAAAGGTTCAAGTAATTTCAGTGTGAAGTTGAAAGATCGTCGTGACAAGAGGATAAAAGATCTATGATATGATCATAGAGATGAATATCTGAATTACGAATTTGGCACAGAATTAAGACATTGTGGAAATTGTTTCACAACTAATACAGCCTGGAACACCATAGTGTGATGGTGTGTCCGAGCATCATAAATGCACCCTATTGGATATGATGCATACCATGATGTCTCTTATCGAATTACCACAATAGTTTATGGGTTAGGCATTAGAGACAACCATATTCACTTTAAAAAGGGGCACCACGTAATTCCGATGAGATGACACCGTATGAACTATGGTTTAGATAAACCTAAGCTGTCATTTCTTAAAAGTTTGGGGCAGCGACGCTTATGTGAAAAGTTTCAAGCTGATAAGCTCGTACCCAAAGCGGATAAATGCATCTTCATAGGACACCCAAAACAGTTGGGTATGCCTCCTATCTCAGATCCGAAAGCAATAAGGGATTGTTTCTAGAATCAGGTCCTTTCTCGAGGAAAAGTTTCTCTCGAAAGAATTGAGTGGGAGGATGGTGGAGACTTGATGAGGTTATTGAACCGTTACTTCAACTAGTGTATAGCAGGGCACAAAGAGTTGTTCCTGTGGAACCTACACCAATTGAAGTGGAAGCTTATGATAGTGATCATGAAACTTCAGATCAAGTCACTACCAAACCTCGTGGGATGACAAGGATGCGTACTACATCAGAGTGGTACGTAATCCTGTCTTGGAAGTCATGTTGCTAGACAACAATGAACCTACGAGCTATGGAGAAGCGATGGTGGGCCTGGATTCCGATAAATGGCTCGAGGCCATATAATCCGAGAGAGGATCCATATATGAAAACAAAGTGTAGACTTTGGAAGAACTACTTGATGGTCGTAAGGCTGTTAGGTACATATGGATTTTAAAAGGAAGACGGACAATGATGGTAAGTATCACCATTAAGGAAGCTCGACTTGTCGTTAAGATGTTTTCCGACAAGTTCAAGGAGTTGACTACGATGAGACTATCTCACTCATAGCGATGCTAGAAGTCTGTTGGAATTATATTAGCAGTTACTGCACTATTTATGAAATCTTGCAGATAGGATGTCAAAACATTGTTTCCTTGATGATTTTCTTGAGGAAAGGTTGTATGTGATACAACCGGAAGGTTTTGTCAATCCTGAAAGATGCTAATAAGTATGCAAAGCTCCAGCAATCCTTCTAAGGACTGGAGTAAGCATCTCGGAGTTGGAATGTATGCTTTGATGAGATGATCAAAGATTTTGGTGTATACAAAGTTTATGAGAAACTTGTATTTCCAAAGAAGTGAGTGGGAGCACTATAGAGTTTCTGATGAGTATATGTTGTTGACATATTATGGATCAGAAATGATGTACAATTTCTGGAAAGCATATAGGGTTATTTGGAAAGTGTTTTTCAATGGAAAGCCTGGATTAAGCTACTTGAGCATTAAGCATCAAGATCTATAAGGATAGATCAAAACACTTAATGGTACTTTCAAATGAGCACATACCTTGACATGATCTTGAAGATGTTCAAGATGCATCAGTCAAAGAAGGAGTTCTTGCCTAAGTTGTAAGGTATGAAGTTAAGACTTAAAGCTCGACCACGGCAGAATAGAGAGAAAGGACGAAGGTCGTCCCCTATGCTTAAGACGTGGGCTCTTCAGTATGCTATGCTGTGTACCGCACCTGAAGTGTGCCTTGCCATGAGTCAGTCAAGGGGTACAAGAGTGATCCAAGAATGGATCACAAGACAGCGGTCAAAGTTATCCTTAGTAACCAGTGGACTAAGGAATTTTTCTCGATTATGGAGGTGGTAAAAGAGTTCATCGTAAAGGGTTACGCCGATGCAAACTTTGACACTAATCCAGATTATACTGAGTAAGTAAACTGGATTCGTATAGTAGAACAGGTATTTGGAAGAGCTCCAAATAGAGCGTGGTAGCTGCATCTAGGAGATGACATAGAGATTTGTAAAGCGCACACGGATCTGAAAGGTTCAGACCCGTTGACTAAAACCTCTCTCACAAGCATAACATGATCAAACCCAGAACTCATCGAGTGTTGATCACATGGTAAATGTGAACTAGATTATTGACTCTAGTAAACTCTTTGGGTGTTACTCACATGGCGATGTGACCTTGAGTGTTAATCACATATCGATGTGAACTAGATTATTGACTCTAGTGCAAGTGGGAGACTGTTGGAAATATGCCCTAGAGGCAATAATAAATAAGTTATTATTATATTTCCTTGTTCATGATAATCATTTATTATCCATGCTATAATTGTATTGATAGGAAACTCAGATACATGTGTGGATACATAGACAACACCATGTCCCAAGTAAGCCTCTAGTTGACTAGCTCGTTGATCAATAGATGGTTACGGTTTCCTGACCATGGACATTGGATGTCGTTGATAACGGGATCACATCATTGGGAGAATGATGTGATGGACAAGACCCAATCCTAAGCATAGCACTAGATCGTGTAGTTCGTATGCTAAAGCTTTGCTAATGTCAAGTATCATTTCCTTAGACCATGAGATTGTGCAACTCCCGGATACCGTAGGAATGCTTTGGGTGTACCAAACGTCACAACATAACTGGGTGGCTATAAAGGCACACTACGGGTATCTCCGAAAGTGTCTGTTGGGTTGGCACGAATCGAGACTGGGATTTGTCACTCCGTGTAGACGGAGAGGTATCTCTGGGCCCACTCGGTAGGACATCATCATAATGTGCACAATGTGATCAAGGAGTTGATCACGGGATGATGTGTTACGGAACGAGTAAAGAGACATGCCGGTAACGAGATTGAACAAGGTATCGGGATACCGACGATCGAATCTCGGGCAAGTATCGTACCGATAGACAAAGGGAATTGTATACGGGATTGATTAAGTCCTTGACATCGTGGTTCATCCGATGAGATCATCGTGGAACATGTGGGAGCCAACATGGGTATCCAGATCCCGCTGTTGGTTATTGACTGGAGAACGTCTCGGTCATGTCTGCATGTCTCCCGAACCCGTAGGGTCTACACACTTAAGGTTCGATGACGCTAGGGTTATAAAGGAAGTTAGTATGTGGTTACCGAATGTTGTTCGGAGTCCCGGATGAGATCCCGGACGTCACGAGGAGTTCCGGAATGGTCCGGAGGTAAAGATTTATATATGGGAAGTCCTGTTTTGGACACCGGAAGAGTTTCGGGGTTTATCGGTAACGTACCGGGACCACCGGGAGGGTCCCGGGGGTCCACCAAGTGGGGCCACCTGCCCCGGAGGCTTGCATGGGCTAAGAGTGGTGAGGTACCAGCCCCTTAGTGGGCTGGTGCGCCTCCCACAAGGGCCCAAGGTGCCCAAGAGGTGGAAAGGGGGCAAACCCTAATGGGATATGGGCCTTAGGGCCCATATTGGGGCGCCTCCCTCTCCCCTCCCCCTCTTGGCCGCCACCCTTGGCCCCATCTAGGGCTGTCGCCCCCCCTTTGGGGTGGGAACCCTAGAGGGGGCGCAGCCCTCCCCTTCCCCTATATATATGAGGCCTAGGGACTGCCCACAACACGTGATTCAATCTCGTTGGTGCAGCCCTGCATCTCTCTCTCCCTCCTCTTCTGTGGTGCTTGGCGAAGCCCTGCAGGATAGCCACGCTCCTCCATCATCACCACGCCGTTGTGCTGCTGTTGGATGAAGTCTTCCTCAACCTCTCCCTCTCTCCTTGCTGGATCAAGGCGTGGGAGACGTCACCGGGCTGTACGTGTGTTGAACGCGGAGGTGCCGTCCGTTCGGCACTTGGTCATCGGTGATTTGGATCACGACGAGTACGACTCCATCAACCCCGTTCACTTGAACGCTTCCGCTTAGTGATCTACAAGGGTATGTAGATGCAACTCTCCTTCCCTTCGTTGCTGGTCTCTCCATAGATAGATCTTGGTGACACGTAGGAAAATTTTGAATTTCTGCTACGTTCCCCAACACCCGGAAGCTACGACACTACTTGCAAGAGTGTTCCATAACAGTAGCCTCGGAAGTACCACTCAACAATATCATCAACAACCGCGATGCAATGGGTCGGATTGCAAAATGGGCCATCGAGCTTCTCCCGTTCGATATAACCTATAAGCCACAGCGAGCTATTAAATCGCAAGTTTTGGCCGACTTCATCAAAGAATGGACGGAGGCCGAGCTCCCTAAAGAGTACGGCACATATTCAAACTGGATTATGCATTTCGACGGCTCCAAAATGTTGGCCGGACTGGGGGCCGGCGTCGTCCTGACGTCCCCCACAGGAGACACAGTCCAATATGTGCTCCAGATCATGTACACGGATTCCAACAATGCAGCCGAATATGAGGGCCTCCTACATGGCCTCCGGATAGCAGTATACATGGGTATCCAGCGCCTAGAGGTACGCGGGGATTCAAACCTCGCGATATCCCAAATAAATGGAGACTTCGATGCCAAGGACCCAAAAATGGCAGCTTACCACAACGCCGTCCTAAAAATCTCAGCTCGGTTCGAAGGGCTGGAGTTTCACCATATAGCCCGAGAAAACAATCAAGCGGCGGACTGTAACACCCTCGATGCGACTATATCTCCCACGTGTCGAGGCACGACTTAGAGGAATAATCGCATTGAAGGCATATGTCGCAAGTGAGGTAATCTTCACACAACCCATGTAATATAATAAGGGAGAAGGATACATAGTTGGCTTACAATCGCCACTTCACACAATTACATGAATAAAGCATTACATCAACCAAATACACTCATGGTCCGACTACGGAACCAAAATAAAAGAAGAACCCCGAATGCGACAAAGGTCCCCGATCGACCCCAACTGGGCTCCACTACTGATCAACTAGCACGAAACAACATAAAGGACAAGATCTTCATCGAGCTCCTCCTGAGCTTGGTTGCGTCATCTGCTCGGACTCATCGGCACCTGCAAGCTGGTTTTGGAAGTATCTGTGAGCCACGGGGACTCAGCAATCTCGCACCCTCGCGATCAAGACTATTTAAGCTTATGGGTAAGGTAAGGTATGAGGTGGAGCTGCAGCAAGCGACTAGCATATATGGTGGCTAACATACGCAAATGAGAGCGAGAAGAGAAGGCAAGGCACGGTCGATAAAAGTATGATCAAGAAGTGATCCTGAACTACCTACGTCAAGCATAACTCCAACAACCGTGTTCACTTCCCGGACTCCGCCGGAAAGAGACCATCACGGTTACACACGCTGTTGATTCATTTTAATTAAGGTCAACTTTAGGTTTTCTACAACCTGACGTTAACAAATTCCCATCTGCCCATAACCGCGGGCACGGCTTTCGAAAGATCAAATCCCTGCAGGGTGTCCCAACTTAGCCCATGACAAGCTCTCACGGTCAACGAAGGAATAGACCTCCACCCGAGACATTCCGATTAGACTCGGTATCCCAGTACAACAAGACATTTCGACAGGGTAAAACTAAACCAGCAACATCGCCCGATGCGCCGACATCCTGATAGGAGCTGCACATATCTCGTTCTCAGGGCAACACCGGATGAGCTCTCCGTACAACTAAAACCAGCCCTCAAGTTTCCCCGAGGTGGCGCTGCAAAGGACTCTAGTTCGGACCAACACTTAGACAAGCACTGGCTCGGGGGGGTTAAAATAAAGATGACCCTCGGGATGCGCGACTCCCAAGGGAAAAAGGCTAGGTGGCGAATGGTAAAACCAATGTTCGGCATTGCTGGAAAAGCTTTACTTAAGGCGAACTGTCAAGGGGTTCCCATTATAGCCCAACCGCGTAAGGGACGCAAAATCCGGGAACATAACACCGATATGACGGAAACTAGGGCGGCAAGAGTGGAACAAAACACCAGGCATAAGGCCGAGCCTTCCACCCTTAACCAAGTATATAGATGCATTAATTAAATAAGATATATAGTGATATCCCAACAAGTAAATAAATGTTCCAACAAGGAACGGTCTCCATGTTCCAACAAGGAACAAAACTTCAATCTTCACCTGCAACTAACAACGCTATAAGAGGGGCTGAGCAAAGCGGTAACATAGCCAATCAACGGTTTGCTAGGACAATGGTGGGTTAGAGGCTGAACATGGCAATTTGGGAGGCTGACAAGCAAGTGGTAGGCATCGTAGCAATGGCATAGCAAAAGAGCGAGCAAACTAGCATAGCAAAGATAGTAGTGATTTCGAGGGTATGATCATCTTGCCTGAAATCCCGCAAGGAAGAAGAACGAGTCCATGAGGAAGACAAACGGACGTTGTTGAACGGATCCTCACAAACTCGACGTTACCGGAATCAACCCGAGGAAGCAATCACCGGAAAAGAAGCACACAACATAGTAAACAACCAACACATCAACATGGCATGATGCATAATCGAGAATGATGCATGTCTGGTTAAAGAGGCATGGCATGGCAAAGTGCACAAACAACACTATAAGTTAAATGGGGCTCAATATGCAACGAGTTGCATATTGACGAAACACCACATCAAGTTATTTAGTTCGATCTCGTTTAAGTACCCAACAATATTAAATGTTGTTAAACATGGCAAGAGGGTGAAGCAAATGAAAACTACCTATCTATTCAAGGTTAAACGAGGCCGGAAGCAACGAACAACAATTCCGGTAAATCCCCATAGCATAATTTAAGGTTTGGTCCTGATCTGTCCTAAACACAATTTTAGAGTTGTTTAACATGCAAAGTAAGGTCACCATGTTAAACTAGGCAAAATTCTACCCCATTTACATATAAAGTTTATTAAATTCCGAGTTACGGTTATTTAATTATGAATTAAATCATTTTAACATGGCATAGGGGCAAATTTAATCGAACAGCATTTTAAATATTTTAACATGGCAAGAAAGTGGCATATTATTAATTTACACATAATTTTAAGCAAGTTTCATATATAAATTATTTACATCCGATGCACGGTTTGTGAGATATTAAATGCATGATCCCGAAGGGGTTTTCTGTAAAACTGCAATGCTCTGGAAATTAGACAAATTCACAGGGGGAAAAACACTACATGGGCCGAAACTAAGCAGAGGTCCAACAGAATAGAAAAAAAGGAGGCGCTGGATGCGGCCTCACCATGGGCTTTGGCCCAAGGCGGAGGAGCGGTGGGCCGGCTCGGCGCTGGATGCGGCCCACGCGACCGGCGTGAGGCTTGCCATGGACTGGGCTAACAGAGATGGGCCGACCCACGAGGCACGATGGGTCGGGGGCGCACGGAGTCGTCGTCGTCCACCTCGCGAGCTCGTGCGCAGGGCAGGGAGCGCCGACGTCCGGGATTCCGGCGAGAGTCTGTAGGGTCGGAGAGGCGAGGAGGGGCCGGATCCAGGTCGGATCCGCATAGATCCGAGGCGGGGGATCCCATTCCCGGCACTAGGACGGAGCACGGGGCATCGGCAGCGGCGCGGCGAGGGAGAAGGACGCGGCCATGGCCGCAGATCAACGGCGACTGGTCCCAAAGAAGCAGGGTGATGGCCATGGTGTCGGGACAGAGCTCCTGTTGCACGAACAGACAGAGAGAGAGAGATGAGACTGAGAGAGAAACGGGAGGGAAGGAAGAGAAGGGCGCGACGGGGGCCTGCCTACTGGCTTGCTCCGGCGGTGTCGGTTCCTGGACGAGGAGGAGGCTGCGGCCTCAGATGCTCGTGGCGCAGGGCGCGCGAAGCATGTGGCTGATGGCGGCCAGGGTGATTCGGGATCGAGGACGGGGCTCGGGCGCAGGAGGGGCTCGGGTTGGCCGGCTCGATCTGGTAGGAGATTGGCTCGTCACTGAAAACAACGCAAGTGGCGGCGGGGATAGATTAGATGGATGGGACAGACTGCCTAGGATTTAGGATTGGTCTAGTATAAATAGCAGGTGGAAATAGTTTGGGGCTATCGGACCCCTCCGATCGTAATCGGACGGTCGCGAAATAAAAGCTTAGGGAGACCAAATGAGAAAACGGTGACGTTTTGTAGACGTTTGGGGATGTTCCAGACACAGCGGTAACGACTGTTTGGGTCGGGTCAGGGACAGCTTTCGGGCGCGCGCGGGTGGGGCTGCGGGCTGACGAGAGAGGTTAGGCTGGGACTGGCGGTAGCTAGTGAGCTGTGTAGACGGTCCCGGGCTGAGAGAAGAGAAGACAGGGAAGCCCGGCATCTGTTTCCGGAGACCAAAAACGTCCGACGTTAGACCGGCTACTATTGCCGCTATATTTATCCGTTGGGGCATCAAACGAACTCCGATTGTGATGAAACTTGACAGGCGGTCTGTCTACACTATAATAAGACAGCACACCAAATTTCAACCCAATCCGAGAACATTTTCTGGCCACTTAAAAAAAATACTATTTCGGACATGCCGCGGGCGCGTGCAAGTGTGTCTGGGCTCAGAACGGACAACGGAGAGAACGAGGAGGCCGGGACGGATGCAAGTTTTTGAAAACATGATGATGCGATGCACATGATGACATGATGAAATGCAACACGCAAGCAAATGACATGGCAACGACGGCGAATAAGCGGAGGACACCTGGCACATCGGTCTCGGGGCGTTACACGGACGTCCTAGCACGCATCGGAGCAAAACGCGATGCAGTCCCCCCCCAACATCTTTTTAGAAAGATTGTTCAAAGCCATCCGTAGCATGGGAGGGGGAACCCGCAAACAACAGCCTGAACCCAGCCGCACCACTCGACGCCAAACAATCTGACACAATTGGAGGCTCTGCCAACGAAATTACACCTTCAGCCCACGTAATAATGGTAGTTATTGCCCCGTGGACAGAACCATTCCTAGCCTACCTTACTAGGCAGGAACTCCCGGAGGACCAAAACGAGGCCCGCTGCATAGTGCGGCGATCTAAAGCCTACAGAGTCCATGAGGGAGAGCTTTATAAGAAAAGCACTACCGGAGTCCTTCAAAGGTGCATCTCTGAAGAGGAAGGGCGGAACCTTCTGGCTGAAATTCACGCTGGACTCGATGGTCACCACGTTGCTGCTCGGTCCCTTGTTAGCAAGGCTTTCCGTATAGGCTTTTATTGGCTGACGGCCCGTGCAGACGCTCAGGACCTAGTCCAACGATGTGCTGGTTGCCAACTGTTTGCCAACCAGAGCCATATGCCACCCACCGCACTCCAAACTATACCCATCACCTGGCCTTTTGCGGTCTGGGGGCTTGACATGGTCGGACCCCTTAAAGGTGGAACCCATAAGAAAAAATACTTACTGGTCATGGTGGATAAGTTCACCAAATTGATAGAAGCCAAGCCTGTTAAAATGGCTGAATTCGGACCTGTGATAGACTTCATATCCGGGGTTGTACACCGTTATGGCGTCCCCATAGCATCATAACTGATAACGGTACAAACTTTACCGCCGACGAGGTAAAACTCTGGTGCAAAAACATGGGCATCAAGCTCGATTATGCTTCCGTCTATCACCCACAAACCAACGGCCAGGTCGAACATGCAAATGGTCTTATCATGAGCGGCATTAAACCCAGACTAGTGCGGTCCCTCAAGGAATCTAACACGCACTGGGTAGAGGAGCTCGACTCCGTGCTATGGGGGCTGCGGACCACGCCAAATCGCACCACCGGATACACACCATTTTTATGGTGTACGGCGCAGAAGCAGTTCTGCCCTGCGACATAATTCATGACTCACCTAGAGTGCGCATGTATGAATTAAGAGAAGCCGAGCTCAATCGGCAGGAAAACTTGGATGCCTTGGAGGAGGAGCGTGACGTGGCAAAAGCCCGTTCCGCATTTTATCAACAGCAGGCCCGAAGATATCAAAGCAGAGAAGTACGGGCCAAAAATTACAATGTTGGCGAACTAGTTCTACGCCTGCCGGATAAGAAAAAGGACAAACTCAAGCCCAAGTGGGAAGGTCCATTCATAATCGACCAAGTCCTGACCGGTGGGGCGTACCGCCTGTGAGATGCGTCGAACAACTGACTCGAGCCGAACCCGTGGAACGCCGCCCGTCTCCGAAGATTCTATGCCTAGCGCCGGACTCTGTGTTCGTCTCCTTCCTCTGTCCATTCTTTTTTGAATTTTTCTGTCTTACATTTCTCCCCTTCCCATTTTTTCTTTTATAGACCTTAAAGGCTCATATAGTGACGCTCCACTCGCGCTCATTAAACCTGGGGGCTTCTTTAACAGAAGCTTATTTATACGGGCTTCACGCCCAACACATGCGTCAAACTTCCGCATGTACCTTTTTCTTCACCATTATATGCATCGATATGACTTAAGTTTTGGCCAAGCTGGGTTGCCTGGCTCCTGTGCTTACCCCTACGTTCCCGATTGTTTGGCTAGGCGGTAAAGGGAGCACCTCTGCGATTGTTACTGCCAGGTCAGCCGGACATGTACCTCAGACTGGGTGAAGCCGAAAGCTAGCATTCTTAAGGGAATATTCGGTCGGTGAAATAAAAGATGATCGTTTTACTCATTTTATGCGCCCCAGATGCTTTTTTCTGAGTCTCTTCATGCAGTCCGGACATGCACCTTAGGGCATGCCTCCCAGCGAAAGGAACCCTTAACGGAACTATTCTCTCTGGAAGATGTTTCTTACTAACCATGTAATATAACATAACTAGTTGGGCACTTGTCTGATAAAGCACTGATGACCCCTACGCCTGGTCTCCACGCATACCCCGGTTCTTATATAACCGCTAGGGTATTCGAACACACTTCGGACCGTCAGGTCCCGAGGTTGAAGCGAAAAGGTCGGCAACGACAAACGATCTACAATCTGGCTAAAAGGCATTACAGATGTCAATTACACAGTCATTCTGACTGATTGTATTCCTCTTCTATACCATCTAACAGGCTGTCTAACTTACAGTCCTGCTGGGAATACTTCGCGGCCAACTCTACTTGGCCGTATACTAAGCTTACAGGGATCTCCTTCCTGTCAGGCCCCACTGGTCCGACCTCGGCCATGTGGTTTGGGTCAGACTTCGTAAAACGGGTCTTCACCATGGCCCAGGCCTCCCTAGCGCCTTGTCGGCAGGCAGATATCTTCCACAACCGGAAGCGCCGCCGAGCTCCCTTCAGCTTCTCCACAAGCTCTCCAAGGCCCTCGGGCACGGAGTGGGCAGGCCATAAGTCTTGGGCAATACCTCGCATCGCCTGCCGAATTCGCTCGTGCAGTTGCAAGAGTTCGGGAAGAAGGTCACCCGTAGAACCGGGCATCTCCTCTACAGGACGACCTGTGAGCATACCTATAGACATTATTCTGTTAGTCGACTTCCTCGCCGAACTTTTTTCAAAGTTCGTTCAAGCACTTACTAAATATGCCGCGTCAAAGCCACTGATTCTCCTTCGTGGAGTCCGACAGCTGGCCACGAACATCTTTAAGTTCGACATCCAGCTTGGTGTTGGCATCCTGAAGATCATTCTTCTCCCACCTCACCTTTGTCAACATACTCTCACCGGCCTTTAGCCGACGTAAGAGTTGTTGCTTGTCCGGATCGAGTCCGGCGCCATCTGCAATATGATCTGTCAGATTTGCACCCACACCACACAATACTAATCTTTCAAAGTGTATCTTACCTGAGGGGGTCTCTTTGGGCTCCCCTGTTGCGGCTAGTGCGGCCCCTAGTTGGGCCTTGCACTTTTCCAGCTCCTGGGACAGTACGGTATTCTTCTCTGTAAGAACCTACATATTAAATGATCCTTAAATCAGTTGCTCTAACTGCTTCAAGTCTCGGGGGCTACTGGCATATATATATATATTTAACCAAAATTTTCTTACCCGTATGTCTTTTACATACTGCTCCGTGGCTCTGGCTAAACCATTTTGAGCGGCACGGAGGTACGCATCTCCCGAATTAAAGGCATCTAAAGCCTCTTGGGAGAAACAAGCGTCGCGTAGAACTGTCCAGTGACGCCTGTGGTTCATGGCACTCTCCACTTCAGAATTTGTGGCAGACAGCCTATCTCATCCTCTGTCGGAGGAGCGTCCGGTGCGCGCCTTGTGCTCGCCTCCGCTTCCTGGCCAGACGTTGGAGCCTGGCTGGTGGAGGCGCGATTGGCAACCTCTCCGGATGTAGTCCGGCGAGGTCTCTTTGTTCTGAAGATAGCACGAACGTTAATATGCCCTGACGGAATAACTCCAGGGAAACAGAGGGTGCACTATACCTTTGCACCGGCATCTCAGTCCGGACCACATTCCTTTTTGCCCCACGGGGCCCTGCGGCCCCTCGTTGTCTAGCCGCCGCAGGTTCGGCCTCCTGCCTCGGAAATCTCCCCTACAAAACATGGTTGTCGTCAAAAACACCCGAATATGTGAGAGTGGAATCTCTTTTAAGGGAACGGGACTCCGGTTTCCGTCACCTGGGAGGCCGGGATTAACCCTGGGTAATCCGATGTAATGGCTACCAAGGTATTGTCCTTACTTAGCTGATGGAACACCCCGTCAATAAGCTCCACCGATATGTCCGGATCCTCTTCGGAGTCCGGATTGAGGGACCGTTCTGGGTCCTCGGCTATGGAGGACGGTTGTTTATATCCTTTACCTCTTGTCGTAGTTCCTGCATTAAAGTCGTAAGACTACCTATCTAACCGTGGGAGTATAAAACAAACGGGCAAGCGCAATTGTTCACTTACCCAACTTGGAGGATCGTACATACTGAATCCGGCCTGCGGGTTGACGCGGAGGAATTCCTCCTTTTCTCCCTTGTACAAAGAGGATAAGATCTTTACTAAGGCGGCGGCTGAGGCCGGCCCCTTACGACCGGAACGGGTGGCGTCATCCTCCCCGTTGAAATCCCACATGGGGTGGCCTCTATATTGGAGCGGCTGCACCCCCCGCATAATGCATGCGGCCATGACTCCAATCATGGTTAGTCCGGAATGAGCCAACAGTCTTATCCGGCTCATCAGGTAAAGGACGTCTCTGTCGCTTTATCTCTGAGAGCTCCGTGGATGCCAGCTCAAGCGTTTCTTCAATGGGGCATTGTTGAACTCAGGGAGACCGACCCGGATAGGGTCCGGTAGCGGGACGTCATCTATGTAAAACCATTCTGAAGGCCAGTTCTCGGACGCCTTCTTCGGGGTTCCGGGTAGGTATCCGGTCCCGGTGATGCGCCATACTTCGGCTCTGCCCACTTGGTAGACAGACCCCTCTTGAGAACGGGGCACCAGACAGAATAACCTCTTCCACAGCGCAAAATGAGCCTCGACGCCTAGAAATAGCTCGCAAAGGGCGACGAAACCCGCGATATGTAATACGGAGGCGGGCGTGAGATTGTGCAGCTGGAGACCGTAAAACTCCAGAAGCCCGCGGAGAAATGGATGAATTGGAAATCCCAGTCCCCTTATTAGATAGGGGACGAGGCACACCCGTTCTCCTTTAGAAGGATTGGGGGTGCTCTCCACTTGTTTTCCGCCATTGTAGGTGGCGAGACCGGCTCGGACCGGGACCATGTATGCCAGGGGGAGAAATCCCTTGGCCTGAAGCGACACTAACTCGCTATGCGGGATGGTGCAACTCTCCCAATCCCCGGGTTTGGGACCGGAAGGGCATGGGGAGGAGCTGCGACGGCTGGACATGTTGGAATGGACCTTTGCTGGAAGCGCTCTGATGATAACTCGCGGAGAGGAGAAGATGTGGTTTGATCCTGAATCCCCATCCCGTTAAATAGGCGGCTTGTTTATATGGCTAGGGGTGTGGATGTAAAAACGCCCTGGCTTTTTGCATTCGTTTGACACGTGGAAGAAGGCCATTATTGGGCGTGGAAGCCAAGGAGCATTACATTACAAAAATCGGACATTATTCCTACAGGTACACAGGATTGGGAGAAGAACCCTCCTTGCAATGCCGAAGACAATCTGCGCGCCGTACTTATCGTCATTGAAGCCTGGTTCGGGGGCTACTGAGGGAGTCCTGGATTAGGGGGTGTTCGGGTAGCCGGACTATACCTTCAGCCGGACTCCTGGACTATGAAGATACAAGATTGAAGACTTCCTCCCGTGTCCGTATGGGACTTTCCTTGGCGTGGAAGGCAAGCTTGGCGATGCGGATATTCAAGATCCCCTACTGTTGTAACCGACTCTATGTAACCCTAACCCTATCCGGTGTCTATATAAACTGGAGGGTTGTAGTCCGTAGGCAATCAACTCCATAGACAACAATCATACCATAGGCTAGCTTCTAGGGTTTAGCCTCCTTGATCTCCTGGTAGATCTACTCTTGTACTACCCATATCATCAATATTAATCAAGCAGGACGTAGGGTTTTACCTCCATCGAGAGGGCCCGAACCTGGGTAAAACATCGCGTTCCCTGTCTCCTGTTACCATCCGGCCTCGACGCACAGTTCGGGACCCCCTACCCGTGATCCGCCGGTTTTGACACCGACAGCCCCCCTTTCCTCCTTTTCCTCCTTCTCCTTCTCCTCCTTCCTTTCCTCCTCCTAGTAGGAGTAGGAAAGGGGAGTCCTACTCCTACTAGGAGGAGGACTCCTCCTCCTGGCGTGCCCATAGAGGGCTGGCCGGCCTTCGCCCTTACTCCTTTATATACAGGGGCAGGGGGGCACCTCTAAACACACAAGTTGATCAGTTGATCTCTCCCAGCCGTGTGCGGTGCCCCCCTCCACGATATTCCACGTCGGTCATATCGTAGTGGTACTTAGGCGAAGCCCTGCGTCGGTAGCAACATCATCACCGTCACCACGCCATCGTGCTGACGGAACTCTCCCGTGAAGCTCTGTTGGATCGGAGTTCGCGGGACGTCATCGAGCTGAACATGTGCTGAACTCAGAGGTGCCATGCATTCGGTACTTGGATCGATCGGATAGTGAAAACATACGACTACATCAACCACGTTGTGCTAACGCTTCCGCTTTCGGTCTACGAGGGTACGTGGACAACACTCTCCCCTCTCGTTGCTATGCATCACCATGATCTTGCGTGTGTGTAGGAATTTTTTTGAAATTACTACGTTCCCCAACAGAACCACCATGTCTTAAATGCATTGAGCGTGACAACGCTACTTATGTTGCTGGGTGTTCTACTGCTACTACTATTGCAATATCTTCAACTGTTGATGTGGTAACTAACCCCTTTGCTGAGGATACCATTGCTATTGCTGATGAAAATGCAAGGTTGAAGACATTGCTTGAAACAGGGATGTACAAAAGTCTCAAAGGGCATCAGACACTATGTGATGTTCTCAAAAGGCAGATCCTGAACCGAAACCCGAGGAAAGAGGGTCTTGGGTTCGAAAGGAAAATGAATGCTGATGGCTCTGACTGGAAACCTAAGCAGTACCCCAAAACCACATGGGTTGCTGCAAAGGAACCCTCAGTGGATCCATCCACCCTGTCAGGCTTCAATTGTGCTAATCCCATTGTTATTGATGCATCCTTTGATGCAAACTATAAACTGTTTAAGAATCAGAATGGTGAAGTGTTTGTCAGGTATATTGGTACTAACTGCAGGAATGGGCCACCTATGAAGAAAGTCTGTGAACCGAAACGGTTGTTGGAGAATCTTCCTGTGAATGTCATCATGACACCACAAGTGAAGAAGACAAACCCCAGACCACAGGCTTCATATGGTCCAAAGGCTTCATACAGACAAAGGACTCACCTGAGTCGCACTAATGCAAATGTTTTGCAGGGAAGCCATACTCAGGCCTATGAATATGAGTGCGTTTCATCAAACCACCATGTTCATAAGACCAAGAACTACTCTGCTTATTTTTATGAGTACTATTGTCCACCTGCATGACTTTTTGCTAGGGCTCCAAAGCCAAAGTTCTCAGATGCTGCACTTAGACTCATTGCTTCGAAGCCACCCTTGAAAATGTGGGTGGCTAAGAAAGCTTAACTCTCCTTTGCAGGGAAAGGTCTCCAGTGGAGAATCAAATTCGTCTGAAGCTATTGCTGGGGACCTTAAACATCTTGTAGGGCGCAAGATCAAATGCCCAAATGGTCTTATTATGTATTTTGTTCCCGAGTCGCTTGCTACTTGCCCTATCAGTCCTAACCTCGATCTAAGCTTTCATAATCCACTTGCTCGTCAAATGTTTATGCTTCACAATTCTCTTCGTGAAGCCTATCCCCCTAACTGCACTGTAGGGTACGACACCAGCTAAAGGAAATATGCCCTAGAGGCAATAATAAAGTTATTATTTATTACCTTATATCATGATAAATGTTTATTATTCATGCTAGAATTGTATTAACCGGAAACATAATACATGTGTGAATACATAGACAAACAGAGTGTCACTAGTATGCCTCTACTTGACTAGCTCGTTAATCGAAGATGGTTATGTTTCCTAACCATAAACAAAAGAGTTGTTATTTGATTAACGGGATCACATCATTAGAAGAATGATGTGATTGACATGACCCATTCCATTAGCTTAGCACCCGATCGTTTAGTATGTTGCTATTGCTTTCTTCGTGACTTATACATGTTCCTATGACTATGAGATTATGCAACTCCCGTTTGCCGGAGGAACACTTTGAGTGCTACCAAACGTCACAACGTAACTGGGTGATTATAAAGGAGCTCTAAAGGTGTCTCCAAAGGTACATGTTGGGTTGGCATATTTCAAGATTAGGATTTGTCACTCCGATTGTCGGAGAGGTATCACTGGGCCCTCTCAGTAATACACATCACATAAGCCTTGCAAGCATTGCAACTAATGAGTTAGTTGTGAGATGATGTATTACGGAACGAGTAAAGAGACTTGCCGGTAACGAGATTGAACTAGGTATTGAGATACCGACGATCGAATCTCGGGCAAGTAACATACCGATGACAAAGGGAACAACGTATGTTGTTATGCGGTCTGACCGATAAAGATCTTCGTAGGATATGTAGGAACCAATATGAGCATCCAGGTTCCGCTATTGGTTATTGACCGGAGACGTGTCTCGGTCATGTCTACATTGTTCTCGAACCGTAGGGTCCGCACACTTAACGTTACGATGACAGTTTCATTATGAGTTTATGTATTTTGATGTACCGAAGGTTGTTCGGAGTCCCGGATGTGATCATGGACATGACGAGGAGTCTCGAAATGGTCGACACATAAAGATTGATATATTGAAAGCCTATATTTGGATATCAGAATCGTTCCGGGTGAAATCGGGATTTTACCAGAGTACCGGGGGGTTACCGGAACCCCCCCGGGAATTATTGGGCCTACATGGGCCCTAAGGGAGAAGAGGAAAGGAGGCAAGAGGTGGCCGCGCGCCCCTCCCCTCCCTAGTATGAATAGGACAAGGAGAGGGGGCGGCGCCCCCCCCCCTTCCTTTCCCTCTTCCTCCTCTTTCCCCCCTTCTCCTTCTCCAACTAGGAAAGAAGGGAGTCCTACTCCCGGTGGGAATAGGACTCCCCCTTGGCGCGCCCCTCCTTGGCCGGCCGCCCCCTCCCCTTGGCTCCTTTATATACGGGGGCAGGGGGCACCCCATGGACACACAAGTTGATCTTCGTGATCGTTCCTTAGCCGTGTGCGGTGCCCCCCTCCACGATATTACACCTCGGTCATATTGTAGCGGTGCTTAGGCGAAGCCCTGCGACGATTGAACATCAAGATCGTCACCACACCGTCATGCTGACGGAACTCCTCCCCGAAGCTTTGCTGGATCGGAGCCCGGGGAGCGTCATCGAGCTGAACGTGTGCCAAGAACTCGGAGGTGCCGGAGTAACGGTGCTTGGATCGGTTGGACTGGGAAGACGTACGACTACTTCCTCTACGTTGCGTCAACGCTTCCGCTTCGGTCTACGAGGGTACGTAGACAACACTCTCCCCTCTCGTTGCTATGCATCACCATGATCTTGCGTGTGCGTAGGAAAATTTTGAAATTACTACGTTCCCCAACAGTGGCATCCGAGCCTAGGTTATATGGTTTGATGTTATATGCACGAGTAGAACACAAGTGAGTTGTGGGCGATATAAGTCATACTGCTTACCAGCATGTCATACTTTGGTTCGGCGGTATTGTTGGATGAAGCGGCCCAGACCGACATTACGCGTACGCTTACGCGAGACTGGTTCTACCGCCGTGCTTTGCACACAGGTGGCTTGCGGGTGTCAGTTTCTCCAACTTTAGTTGAACCTAGTGTGGCTACGCCCGGTCCTTGCAAAGGTTAAAACAGCACCAACTTTACAAACTATCGTTGTGGTTTTGATGCGTAGGTAAGATTGGTTCTTGCTTAAGCCCGTAGCAGCCACGTAAAACTTGCAACAAACAAAGTAGAGGACGTCTAACTTGTTTTTGCAGGGCATGTTGTGATGTGATATGGTCAAGGCATTGAAGGAAATATGCCCTAGAGGCAATAATTAAGTTATTATTTATTTCCTTATATCATGATAAAAGTTTATTATTCATGCTAGAATTGTATTAACCGGAAACATAATACATGTGTGAATACATAGACAAACAGAGTGTCACTAGTATGCCTCTACTTGACTAGCTCGTTAATCAAAGATGGTTATGTTTCCTAACCATGGACAAAGAGTTGTCATTTGATTAACGGAGTCACATCATTAGTTGAATGATCTGATTGACATGACCCATTCCATTAGCTTAGCACCCGATTGTTTAGTGTGTTGCTATTGCTTTCTTCATGACTTATACATGTTCCTATGACTATGAGATTATGCAACTCCCGTTTGTCGGAGGAACACTTTGTGTGCTACCAAACGTCACAACATAACTGGGTGATTATAAAGGAGCTCTACAGGTGTCTCCAAAGGTACATGTTGGGTTGGCGTATTTTGAGATTAGGATTTGTCACTCCGATCGTCGGAGAGGTATCTCTGGGCCCTCTCGGTAATGCACATCACTTAAGCCTTGCAAGCATTGCAACTAATGAGTTAGTTGCGGGATGATGTATTACGGAACGAGTAAAGAGACTTGCCGGTGACGAGATTGAACTAGGTATTGGATACCGATGATCGAATCTCGGGCAATTAACATACCGATGACAAAGGGAACAACGTATGTTGTTATGCGGTCTGACCGATAAAGATCTTCGTAGAATATGTAGGAGCCAATATGGGCATCTAGGTCCCGCTATTGGTTATTGACCGGAGACGTGTCTCGGTCATGTCTACATTGTTCTCGAACCCGTAGGGTCCGCACGCTTATGGTTTCGATGACAGTTATATTATGAGTTTATGAGTTTTGATGTACCGAAGGAGTTCGGAGTCCTGGATGAGATCGCGGACATGACGAGGAGTCTCTAAATGGTCGAGACGTAAAGATCGATATATTGGACGACTATATTCGGACATCGGAAAGGTTCCGAGTGATTCGGGTATTTTTCAGAGTACCGGAGAGTTACGGGAATTCGCCGGGAGAAGTATTGGGCCTTGATGGGCTTTAGTGGGAAGAGGAGAAAGGGCCTGCTGCTCCCCCCTCCCCTCTAGTCCGAATTGGACTAGGGAAAAGGGGGCCGGCCACCTTTCCTTCTCCTCCACTTCCTTCTCCCTTCCTCCCCTCTTGGTGGACTCCTACTAGGACTTGGAGTCCTAGTAGGACTCCACATCCTGGCCGCACCTAGCCTTGGCCGGCCTCCTCCTCCTCCATCATTTATATACAGGGGTAGGGGGCACCCCATAGACACACAAGTTGATCCACGTGATCGTTCCTTAGCCATGTGCGGCGCCCCCTGCCACCATAGTCCTCGATAATTTTGTAGCGGTGCTTAGGCGAAGCCCTGCGACAGTAGTACATCAAGATCGTCACCACGCCGTCATGCTAACGGAACTCTTCCCCGACACTTTGTTGGATTGGAGTCCGGGGAGCGTCATCGATCTGTACGTGTGCTAAGAACACGGAGGTGCCGGAGTAACGGTGCTTGGATCGGTCGGATCGGGAAGATGTACGACTACTTCCTCTATGTTGTGTCAACGCTTCCGCAGTCGGTCTACGTGGGTACGTAGACAACACTCTCCCTCTCGTTGCTATACATCACCATGATCTTGCGTGTGCGTAGGAAAATTTTGAAATTACTACGTTCGCCAACAGTGGCATCCGAGCCTAGGTTTTATGGTTTGATGTTATATGCACAAGTAGAACACAAGTGAGTTGTGGGCGATATAAGTCATACTGCCTACCAGCATGTCATACTTTGGTTCGGCGGTATTGTTGGATGAAGCGGCCCGGACCGACATTACGCGTACGCTTACGCGAGACCGGTTCTCCCGACGTGCTTTGCACACAGGTGGCTTGCGGGTGACTGTTTCTCCAACTTTAGTTGAACTGAGTGTGGCTTCGCCTGGTCCTTGCGAAGATTAAAACGGAGTCAAATTGACAAACTATCGTTGTGGTTTTGATGCGTAGGTGAGATTGGTTCTTGCTTAAGCCCGTAGCAGCCACGTAAAACTTGCAACAACAAAGTAGAGGACGTCTAACTTGTTTTTGCAGGGCATGTTGTGATGTGATATGGCCAAGACATGATGCTAAATTTTATTGTATGAGATGATCATGTTTTGTAACCGAGTTATCGTCAACTGGCAGGAGCCATATGGTTGTCGCTTTATTGTATGCAATGCAATCGCGATGTAATGCTTTACTTTATCACTAAGCGGTAGAGATAGTCGTGGAAGCATAAGATTGGCGAGACGACAACGATGCTACGATGGAGATCAAGGTGTCGCGCCGGTGATGATGGTGATCATGACGGTGCTTCGGAGATGGAGATCACAGGCACAAGATGATGATGGCCATATCATATCACTTATATTGATTGCATGTGATATTTATCTTTTATGCATCTTATCTTGCTTTGATTGACGGTAGCATTATAAGATGATCTCTCACTAATTATCAAGAAGTGTTCTCCCTGAGTATGCACCATTGCGAAAGTTCTTCGTGCTGAGACACCACGTGATGATCGGGTGTGATAGGCTCTACGTTCAAATACAACGGGTGCAAAACAGTTGCACACGCGGAATACTCAGGTTATACTTGACGAGCCAAGCATATACAGATATGGCCTCGGAACACGGAGACCGAAAGGTCGAGCCTGAATCATATAGTAGATATGATCAACATAGTGATGTTCACCATTGAAACTACTCCATCTCACGTGATGATCGGACATGGTTTAGTTGATTTGGATCACGTGATCACTTAGAGGATTAGAGGGATGTCTATCTAAGTGGGAGTTCTTAAGTAATATGATTAAATTGAACTTAAATTTATCATGAACTTAGTCCTGGTAGTATTTTGCAAATTATGTTGTAGATCAATAGCTCGCGTTGTTGCTTCCCTGTGTTTATTTTGATATGTTCTTAGAGAAAATTGTGTTGAAAGATGTTAGTAGCAATGATGCGGATTGGATCCGTGATCTAAGGTTTATCCTCATTGCTGCACAGAGGAATTATGTCCTTGATGCACCACTAGGTGACAGACCTATTGCAGGAGCATATGCTGACGTTATGAACGTTTGGCTAGCTAAATATGATGACTACTTGATACTTTAGTGCACCATGCTTAACGGCTTAGAATTGGGACTTCAAAGACGTTTTGAACGTCATGGACCATATGAGATGTTCCAGGAGTTGAAGTTAATATTTCAAGCAAATACCCGAGTTGAGAGATATGAAGTCTCCAACAAGTTCTATAGCTAAAAGATGGAGGAGAATCGCTCAACTAGTGAGCATGTGCTCAGATTATCTGGGTACTACAATCGCTTGAATCAAGTGGGAGTTAATCTTCCAGATAAGATAGTGATTGACAGAATTCTCTAGTCACCATCACCAAGTTAATAGAACTTCGTGATGAACTATAGTATGCAAGGGATGACGAAAACAAATCCCGAGCTTTTCATGATGATGAAATCGATGAAGGTAGAAATCAAGAAAGAGCATCAAGTGTTGATGGTTGACAAGATCACTAGTTTCAAGAAAAGGGCAAAGGGAAAAAGGGGAACTTCAAGAAAAACAACAAGCAAGTTGCTGCTCATGTGAAGAAGCCCAAGTTTGGTCCTAAGCCTGAGACTAAAGTGCTTAAGAAGGATGGCAAAGTGAACAAAAGTATATTTGATATACATGTTATTGATGTGTACTTTACTAGTGTTTATAGCAACCCCTCAGTATTTGATACTGGATCAGTTGCTAAGAGTAGTAACTCGAAATAGGAGTTGCAGAATAAACAAAGACTAGTTAAGGGTGAAGTGACGATGTGTGTTGGAAGTAGTTTCAAGATTGATATGATCATCATCGCACACTCCCCTATACTTTCGGGATTAGTGTTGAACCTAAATAAGTGTTATTTGGTTTTTGCGTTGAGCATGAATATGATTTGATCATGTTTATTGCATAACGGTTATTCATTAAAGTCAGAGAATAATTGTTGTTCTGTTTACATGAATAAAACCTTCGATGGTCATACACCCAATGAAACAAGTTCGTTGGATCTCAATCGTAGTAATACACATATTCATAATATTGAAACCAAAAGATGCAAAGTTAATAATGATAGTGCAACTTATTTGTGGCACTGCAGTTTAAGTCATATTGGTGTAAAGCGCATGAAGAAACTCCATGCTGATGGGCTTTTGGAATCACTTGATTATGAATCACTTGATTCTTGCGAACCATGCCTTATGGGCAAGATGACTAAAACGCCGTTCTCCGGAACAATGAAGCAAGCAACAGATTTGTTAGAAATCATACATACTGATGTATGTGGTCCGATGAATATTGAGGCTTGCAGCAGGTATCATTATTTTCTGACCTTCACAGATGATTTGAGCAGATATGGGGATATCTACTTGATGAAACATAAGTCTGAAACATTTGAACAGTTCAAAGAATTTCAGAGTGAAGTGGAAAATCATCGTGACAAGAAAATAAAAGTTTCTACGATATGATCGCAGAGGTAAAATATTTGAGTTACAAGTTTGGCCTTCAATTAAAACAATGTGAAATAGTTTCACTACTCACGCCACCTGGAACACCATAGTGTAATGGTGTGTCCGAACGTCATAACCGTACTTTATTAGATATAGTGCGATCTATGATGTCTCTTACCGATCTACCACTATCGTTTCGGGGTTATGCATTAGAGACAGCTGCATTCACGTTAAATAGGGCACCATCTAAATCCGTTGAGACGACACCGTGTGAACTATGGTTTGGCAAGAAACCTAAGCTGTCATTTCTTAAAAAGTTTGAGGTTGCAATGCTTATGTGAAAAAGTTTCAACCTGATAAGCTCAAACCCAAATCGGAGAAGTGCGTCTTCATAGGATACCCAAAGGAAACTGTTGGGTACACCTTCTATCACAGATCCGAAGGCAAGACATTCGTAGCTAAGAATGGATCCTTTCCAGAGAAGGAGTTTCTCTCGAAAGAAGTGAGTGGGAGGAAAGTAGAAAACTTGATAAGGTAATTGTACCTTCTCCCTTATTGGAAAGTAGTTCATCACAAAAATCTATTCTTGTGACTATTACACCAATTAGTGAGGAAGCTAATGATGATGATCATGTAACTTCAGATCAAGTTACTACCGAATCTCGTAGGTAAACCAGAGTGAGATCCGCACCAGAGTGGTACGGTAATCCTGTTCTGGAAGTCATGTTACTAGACCATGACGAACTTGCGAACTATGAGGAAGCGATGATGAGCCCAGATTCCGCGAAATGGTTTGAGAACATGTATGAGAACAAAGTTTGGACTTTGGTTGACTTGCCCGATGATCAGCAAGCAATTGAGAATAAATGGATCTTCAAGAGGAAGACGGACGCTGATAGTAGTGTTACTATCTACAAATCTAGAATTGTCGCAAAAGGTTTTTGACAAGTTCAAGGTGTTGACTATGATGAGAGTTTCTCACTTGTATCTATGCTAGAGTCTGTCCGAATCATGTTAGTAATTGCCGCATTTTATGAAATCTGGCAAATGGATAAACAAAACTGCATTCCTTAATGGATTTATTAAAGAAGAGTTGTATATGATGCAACCAGAAGGTTTTGTCAATCCGAAAGGTGCTAACAAAATGTGCAAGCTCCAGCGATCCATCTGTGGACTGGTGCAAGCATCTCAGAGTTGGAATATACACTTTGATGAGTTGATCAAAGCATATAGTTTTATACGGACTTGCGGTGAAGCCTGTATTTACAAGAAAGTGAATGGGAGCACTACAGCATTTCTGATAAGTATATGTGAATGACATATTATTGATCGAAAATAATGTAGAATTATTCTGTAAAGCATAAAGGAGTGTTTGAAAGGAGTTTTTCAAAGAAAGACTTCGGTGAAGCTGCTTACATATTGAGCTTCAAGATCTATAGAGATAGATCAAGACGCTTGATAAGTTTTTTCAATGAGTACATACCTTGACAAGATTTTGAAGTAGCTCAAAATGGAGCAGTCAAAGAAAGAGTTCTTGCCTGTATTACAAGGTGCGAAGTTGAGTAAGACTCAAAGCCCGACCACGGCAGAAGATAGAAAGAGAATGAAAGTCATTCCCTATGCCTTGGCCATAGGTTCTATAAAGTATGTCATGCTGTGTACCAGATCTATTTTATACCCTGCACTGATTTGGCAAGGGAGTACAATAGTGATCTAGGAGTAGATCACTGGACAGCGGTCAGAATTATCCTTAGTAAAATAAGGATATGTTTCTCGATTATGGACGTGATAAAAAGGTTCGTCGTAAAGGGTTACGTCGATGCAAGTTTTTGACACTGATCCAGATGATTCTAAGTCTCAATATGGATATATATTGAAAGTGGGAGCAATTAGCTAGAGTAGCTCCGTGCAGAGCATTGTAAACATAGAATTTTGCAAAATACATACGGATCTGAATATGGCAGGCCCGTTGACTAAATTTCTCTCACAAGCAAAACATGATCACTCTTTGGGTGTTAATCACATAGCGATGTGAACTAGATTATTGAATCTAGTAAACCCTTTGGGTGTTAGTCACATGGAGATGTGAACCAATCACATAAAGATGTGAACTATTGGTGTTAATCACATAGCGATGTGAACTAGATTATTGACTCTAGTGCAAGTGGGAGACTGAAGGAAATATGCCCTAGAGGCAATAATAAAGTTATTATTTATTTCCTTATATCATGATAAAAGTTTATTATTCATGATAGAATTGTATTAACCGGAAACATAATACATGTGTGAATACATAGACAAACAGAGTGTCACTAGTATGCCTCTACTTGACTAGCTCGTTAATCAAAGATGGTTATGTTTCCTAACCATGGACAAAGAGTTGTCATTTGATTAATGGGGTCACATCATTAGTTGAATGATCTGATTGACATGACCCATTCCATTAGCTTAGCACCCGATCGTTTAGTATGTTGCTATTGCTTTCTTCATGACTTATACATGTTCCTATGACTATGAGATTATGCAACTCCCGTTTGCCGGAGGAACACTTTGTGTGCTACCAAACGTCACAACGTAACTGGGTGATTATAAAGGAGCTCTGCAGGTGTCTCCAAACGTACATGTTGGGTTGGCGTATTTCGAGATTAGGATTTGTCACTCCGATCGTCGGAGAGGTATCTCTGGGCCCTCTCGGTAATGCACATCACTTAAGCCTTGCAAGCATTGCAACTAATGAGTTAGTTGCGGGATGATGTATTACGGAACGAGTAAAGAGACTTGCCGGTGACGTGATTGAACTATGATCGGGTGTGATAAGCTCTACGTCCATCTACAACGGGTGCAAGCCAGTTTTGCACACGCAGAATACTCAGGTTATACTTGACGAGCCAAGCATATACAGATATGGCCTCGGAACATGGAGACCGAAAGGTCGAGCGTGAATCATATAATAGATATGATCAACATAGTGATCTTCACCAATGAAACTACTCCATCTCACGTGATGATCGGACATGGATTAGTTGATTTGGATCATGTGATCACTTAGAGGATTAGAAGGATGTCTATCTAAGTGGGAGTTCTTAAGTAATATGATTAATTGAACTTAAATTTATCATGAACTTAGTCCTGGTAGTATTTTGCAAATCATGTTGTAGATCAATAGCTCGCGTTATTGCTTCCCTGTGTTTATTTTGATATATTCCAAGAGAAAATTGTGTTGAAAAATGTTAGTAGCAATGATGCGGATTGGATCCGTGATCTGAGGTTTATCCTCATTGCTGCACAGAAGAATTATGTCCTTGATGCACCGCTAGGTGACAGACCTATTGCAGGAGCAGATGCAGACGTTATGAATGTTTGGCTAGCTCAATATGACGACTACTTGATAGTTTAGTGCACCATGCTTAATGGCTTAGAATCGGGACTTCAAAGACGTTTTGAACGTCATGGACCATATGAGATGTTCCAGGAGTTGAAGTTAATATTTCAAGCAAATAACCGAGTTGAGAGATATGAAGTCTCCAACAAGTTCTATAGCTAAAAGATGGAGGAGAATCGCTCAACTAGTGAGCATGTGCTCAGATTGTCTGGGTACTACAATCACTTGAATCAAGTGGGAGTTAATCTTCCAGATAAAATAGTGATTGACAGAATTCTCTAGTCACCATCACCAAGTTAGTAGAACTTCGTGATGAACTATAGTATGCAAGGGATAACGGAAACGATTCCCAAGCTCTTCGTGATGCTAAAATCGACGAAGGTAGAAATCAAGAAAAACATCAAGTGTTGATGGTAGACAAGACCACTAGTTTCAGGAAAAGGGCAAAATGAAGAAGGGGAACTTCAAGAAGAACGGCAAGCAAGTTGCTGCTCAAGTGAAGAAACCCAAGTCTGGTCCTAAGCCTGAGACAAAGTGCTTCTACTGCAAAGGGATTGGTCACTGGAAGCGGAACTACCCCAAGTATTTGGTGGATAAGAAAGGATGGCAAAGTAAACAAAGGTATATTTGATATACATGTTATTGATGTGTACTTTACTAGTGTTCATAGCAACCCCTCAGTATTTAGTACTAGTTAAGTTGCTAAGAATAGTAACTCGAAACGGGAGTTGCAGAATGAACAGAAACTAGTTAAGGGTGAAGTGACAATGAGTGTTGGAAATAGTTCCAAGATTGATATGATCATCATCGCACACTCCCTATACTTTCGGGATTAGTGTTGAAACTAAATAAGTGTTATTTGGTGTTTGCGTTGAGCATGAATATGATTTGATCATGTTTATTGCAATACGGTTATTCATTAAAGTCAGAGAATAATTGTTGTTCTGTTTACATGAATAAAACCTTCGATGGTCATACACCCAATGAAAATAGTTCGTTGGATCTCGATCGTAGTGTTACACATATTCATAATATTGAAGCCAAAAGATGCAAAGTTAATAATGATAGTACAACTTATTTGTGGCACTGCCGTTTAGGTCATATTGGTGTAAAGCGCATGAAGAAACTCCATGCTGATGGGCTTTTGGAATCACTTGATTATGAATCAGTTGATGCTTGCGAACCATGCCACATGGGCAAGATGACTAAGACTCTGTTCTTCGGAACAATGGAGCGAGCAACAGATTTGTTGGAAATCATACATACTGATGTATGTTGTCCGATGAATATCGAGGCTCGCGGCGGGTATCGTTATTTTCTGACCTTCACAGATGATTTGAGCAGATATGAGTATATCTACTTGATGAAACATAAGTCTGAAACATTTGAAAAGTTCAAATAATTTCAGGGTGAAGTGGAAAATCGTTGTGACAAGAAAATAAGGTTTCTACGATCTGATCGTGGAGACAAATATTTGAGTTACGAGTTTGGTCTTCAATTAAAACATTATGGAATAGTTTCACAAACTCATGCCACCTGGAACACCACAGCATAATGGTGTGTCCGATCGTCATAACCATACTTTATTGGATATAGTGCAATCTATGATGTCTCTTACCGATCTACCACTATCGTTTTGGGGTTATGCATTAGAGACAGCTGCATTCACGCTAAAAAAGGCACCATCTAAATCTGTTGAGATGACACAATCTGAATTATGGTTTGGCAAGAAACCAAAGTTGTCGTTTCTTAAAGTTTTGGGTTGTGATGCTTAAGTGAAAAAGTTTCATCCTGATAAGCTCAAACCCAAATCAAAGAAATATGTCTTCATAGGATACCCAAAGGAGACTGTTGGGTACACCTTCTATCACAGATCCGAAGGCAAGACATTCGTTGCTAAGAATGGATCCTTTCTAGAGAAGGAGTTTCTCTCGAAAGAAGTGAGTGGGAGGAAAGTAGAACTTGATAAGGTAATTGTACCTTCTCCCTTATTGGAAAGTATTTCATCACAGAAATCTGTTCCTATGACTCCTACACCAATTTGTGAGGAAGCTAAATGATGATGATCATGTAACTTCAGATCAAGTTACTACCGAATCTCGTAGGTTAACCAGAGTGAGATCCGCACCAGAGTGGTACGGTAATCCTATTCTGGAGGTCATGTTACTTGACAATGACGAACCTATGAACTATGAGGAAGCGATGATGAGCCTAGATTCCACGAAATGGTTTGAGGCCATGAAATCTGAGATATGATCCATGTATGAGAACAAAGTATGGACTTTGATGGATTTGCCCGATGATCGGCAAGCCATAGAAAATAAATGGATCTTCAAGAGGAAGACGGACGCTGATAGTAGTGTTACTATCTAGAAAGCTAGAATTGTTGCAAAAGGTTTTCGACAAGTTCAAGGTGTTGACTATGATGAGATTTTCTCACTCGTATCTATGCTTAAGTTTGTCCGAATCATGTTAGCAATTGCCGCATTTTATGAAATCTGGCAAATGGATAAACAAAACAGCATTCCTTAATGGATTTATTGTATATGATGCAACGGGAAGGTTTTGTCAATCCTAAAAGTGTTAACAAAATGTGCAATCTCCAGTGATCCATATATGGACTGGTGCAAGCATCTCGGAGTTGGAATATATGCTTTGATGAGTTGATCAAAGCATATAGTTTTATACAGACTTGTGGTGAAGCCTGTATTTACAAGAAAGTGAGTGGGAGCACTACAACATTTCTGATAAGTATATGTTGATGAAGCTACGTACCTAGGGTGGGGACACGGACCTGTCCAAAGAGCCCTACCCAAGGACGTCCCTAGAAGAAGCTACCTTCCAATCGACTTGAAGGTATCTCACTCGACTAAGAAGCTATCACTCGACCAAGAAGCAATCACTCGACGGCCAGAAGACCTGAAGTCACTCCGCAGGCAAACGGTCGGCTGTTAGGCAGTCTTTATGGTCATTATAGCACTTTATTAGGGGCGTTACCAGTAACGCCCACCTTAAATGTACCTTAAACCCTGCATTACTGAGGGCAGGAGAGGGCCGGCGAACTCTATATAAGCCACCCCCCTCCTCAGTATGAAAGGTTCGCACCCCTGTCATTTTACACACGCATAATCCAGTCGACCGCCTTCGGGCACCGAAACGTAGGGCTGTTACTTCCTCCGAGAAGGGCCTGAACTCGTAAACCTTGCGTGCTTACAACTTCCCAATAGCTAAGGTCTAGCCTCTTCATACACACCCCCCTACCTCACTGTCAGACTTAGAACCACGATAGTTGGCGCCCACCGTGGGGCATTAGTCTTAGCGCCTAATTGGAGAAGTTGCGATTTTTCCGATCCACTTGATCATGTTTTCCTGTGGAGCTTTGGCAGAGGGCCGCGAGATCCATCTCGGCGGACTCACTTTCATCGCCGACGACTCCGCCTGGCTCCAGGAGGCGCCGCTTGACGTCGATGCGCTCCCCGTCCGCGGTGCGACGCACTTCCGCGCGTGCGTCCGTGGCGTCCTCCTACGGCAGCCGTCGACCCCATATCGGTCGACTCCCGTGTCATCTCCCCGTCCTGTCTCCCGCCAGCGCAAGCGCTCGGGTCGGTCGAGGCTCCAGCGGTGGATGAAGCACGCCGCGGCCCGCCAGTCGGCGACCCCGTAAGTCACGGCAATCGAGCCCGACGAATCCCTCTGCGGCCTGTTCGATCTGTCGACTGGCTCCACGGAGACCGCATCCGAGTGCGATAGCAGCGACCCTTTGGCGGAGGTTCTGGCGGTCGAGGGGACACGCAGTCCTCCTGGATTCCATCGCGCTGATGATGGTGCCGATAGAGGCGATCCGTCGCACCCTCACGATGAATACCTCCCCGAACCTCTTACGTCATTACAGCGGGAGGAGCTTCGTCGCCGGAACATGGACGCGCTCTACACCCCTATTGTTGGAGAAACCCCTGAGGCCCGGGCCTTGGAGGACGCGCGCTTGGCTAATCTAGCCGAGCGCACTCGACTGGAGAATCTACAGCGAGCTCTCGACGAGCGGGCGCGTCAGCGGGCTCCCGAGTCCAGTCGACGCCAGCAGGCTCCCGAGTCCAGTCGATGCCAGCAAGCTCCCGAATCCAGTCGATGTCAGCTCTTCCCACCGCCGCAGGTGTACCGAACTCCGGTTCAGAACCTGGCTGCCGCGGCCCGCATAGCAGAGTCAATCCAGCCCTCTCAGTCAGAGGCTGGTAGAGGATTGCTGCAGATCAGAGCATTGCTCCGAGCGGCGGGAAATCAGAATTCCGCCGTCTCTCAGTTGCGGGACAGGATTCACAGTCGATCCGTTGCAATGGAAACCGTCCAGTTGGCTCACAGCCCGAGATCGCCCCCGAGGCGTGAGGGACGTGGAGACCGGCACGATTAGTATAGGAGAAATGAACAATATGATCACCGACCCGACCGTGATGATAGACGTCGGGTGCCGTCCCCTCCCCCGAGGAGTGGATCATATGCACCTCGACATCGAGACGACAGGCGCCCCCATAACGTTGGGCAGAGGATCCCAGTCGACCCCAGAGACCCAGGCTTTGACGCGAGATCCATCCTCGTTCAAGGTCTGGTGGATAGGAACAGGGCTAATCGAGAGGGCCACAACAGAGATACGCCCACCGGCAGCAGGACACGCGCCTCGGGGCCTGAATGTTTCAGTCGAGCCATCAGGGCCGCGGTGATCCCTCCCAACTTCAGGCTGGCGACTGGAGTCAGCAAGTTCACCGGTGAGTCCAAGCCTGACATGTGGCTCGAGGATTACCGAGTGGCTGTGCAGATTGGCGGCGGCAATGATGAGGTGGCCATGAAGCATTTACCCCTCATGTTGGAAGGCTCAGCTAGGGCGTGGCTGAATCAGTTGGCGCCCAGTAGCATTTACACTTGGGAGGATCTCTCCCGAGTGTTTATCACAACCTTCGAAGGGACATGCAAGCGCCCTGCAGGCCTTACGGAGCTGCGGTCTTGCGTGCAGAAGCCAAATGAAACTCTGAGAGAATACATACAGAGGTGGATCACACTGCACCACTCGATCGAGAACGTGCCAGACCATCAAGCAGTTTGCGCTTTCAAGGAAGGCGTCAAGTACAGGGAGTTGAATCTGAAGTTTGGCCGAACTGGAGAGATGTCCCTTAATCGGATGATGGAGATTGCCACCAAGTACGCTAATGGAGAAGACGAGGACCGACTCCGAAGTGGCAAACTCAAATCAGTCGCCCAAGAAACCGAAGGAAACTCCAGTCGGAAGCAGAAGCGGAAGGCCGAGCCAGCCGCCCCTGGGGAGGCCCTGGCTGTGGCCCAGGGAAATTTCAAGGGAAAGCCCAAGGGCACATGGAAGCCCAAGAAGGTTAAAGATCAGGATGGGAATGACGTTCTGGACCTGCCATGTCACATCCATACCAAGAAAGATGAAGAAGGAAATTTTATTTTCCCGAAGCATACCACTCGACAGTGTCGGCTCCTAATTCAGCAGTTCCAGGGCAAGCAGCCCAAGGATAAGGAAAAAGAGCCGGACAGAGTTGAGGACAAGGAGGGTAGTGACGATGGATACCCCCAAGTCAATTCCACCTTGATGATTTTTGCTGATGTCGAAAGCAAAAGTCGACTGAAAGTCATTAACCGTGAGGTGAACATGGTTGCCCCGGCGACTCCCAGTTACCTGAAGTGGTCTCAGACTGCCATCACATTCGACCAGTCCGATCACCCGACGCACATGGCCACCCCTGGGAGGCAAGCTTTGGTGGTCGACCCAGTTGTCGAAGGCACTCGACTGACCAAAGTCCTGATGGACGGCGGCAGTGGCCTGAACATACTGTACGCTGAAACCTTGAAAGGAATGGGCATCCCGATGTCCAGACTCAGCACCAGTAACATGAGCTTCCACGGAGTCATTCCTGGGAAGAAAGCCGAGTCACTCGGCCAGATTGCTCTTGATTTGGTTTTCGGTGATTCAAAGAATTACCGCAAGGAAAAGTTGACGTTTGAAGTTGTGGACTTCCAGAGTGCTTATCACGCCATCTTGGGCAGGCCAGTTTACGCACGCTTCATGGCTCGACCATGTTACGTGTATCTTAAATTAAAGATGCCTGGCCCCAAAGGTGTGATCACTGTTACGGGCAACCGGAAGAAAGCAGAAGAATGTTTTCAGAAGGGATCAAAGATTGCCGACGCTCAGATGGCAGTGGTCGAGCTGAAAGAGTACCAAAAGGCTGCCGACCCGAGTGAATTGCTGCGAGCTAAGAAGCCTGCCTCCGAGTCGGCTTTTCAATCGGCTGGCGAAACGAAGACAGTCCACATTCACCCGACCGATCCCGACGCTGCTCCGACTCACATCTCGACAACGCTCGACTCCAAATAGGAAGAAGCGCTCATCCAGCTCCTCCGTGAGAACTGGGACATCTTCGCATGGAAACCCTCTGACATGCCTGGAGTTCCCAGGGGGCTGGCTGAGCACCGTCTGCGAGTCGACCCAAAGTTCAAGCCCGTGAAGGAACATCTTCGACGGTCCGCCGTCCAGAAAAAACAAGCCATTGGCGAGGAAGTGGCACGGCTCTTAGCAGCTGAGTTCATCCGAGAGATCTACCACTCCGAGTGGCTCGCCAATGTCGTCATGGTCCCCAAGAAGCACAAGTCACTCCGTATGTGCATTGATTTCAAGCATATCAATCGGGCCTGCCCGAAAGATCATTTTCCTCTCCCTCGCATCGACCAGATTGTCGACTCAACTGCGGGATGCGAGAGATTGTCTTTTCTAGATGCCTACTCCGGGTACCATCAGATCCGTCTGTATGGGCCCGACGAAATCAAAACAGCTTTCATCACTTCATTCGGATGCTTCTGTTACGTCACCATGCCATTTGGCCTCAAGAACGCCGGAGCCACATTCATGAGAATGATCCAGAAGTGTTTACTCACTCAAATCAGTCGGAATGTGGAGGCGTACATGGACGATATCGTAGTAAAGACCCGGAAAGGTTCCGACCTGCGGGCTGACCTGGCTGAAACCTTCGCCAACCTCAGGAGGTACGATATCAAGCTCAATCCATCAAAGTGCACTTTCGGAGTTCCAGGTGGAAAGCTACTCGGTTTTCTTGTTTCCGAACGGGGAATCGACGCCAATCCTGAAAAAATTGGCACCATACTCCGGATGAAGCGTCCTGTACGTGTGCATGATGTCCAAAAGCTTACAGGCTGCTTGGCCGCCTTAAGTCGATTCATTTCTCGACTCGGTGAAAAAGCGTTGCCTCTTTACCGACTGATGAAGAAGTCTGACAAGTTCGAGTGGACTCCAGAAGCTGATGCAGCGTTTGCAGAGCTCAAAGCTCTGCTCTCCACCCAGCCGGTGCTAGCTGCCCCAATCAGCAAAGAACCTCTGTTGCTTTACATTGCAGCCACGGGACAAGTTGTCAGTACAGTACTTACGGTCGAGCGGGAAGAGGAAGGGAAGGCCTTCAAAGTTCAACGCCCTATATATTATGTGTCTGAAGTTTTGACCCCTTCAAAACAAAGATACCCCCACTACCAGAAGCTTGTATATGGGATTTATATGACCACGAAGAAAGTTGCACATTATTTCTCTGACCACTCCATTACAGTCGTCAGCGACGCCCCATTATCGGAGATCCTGCATAACAGAGATGCAACTGGTCGAGTGGCCAAGTGGGCGCTTGAACTCCTTCCTTTAGATATCAAGTTTGAAGCAAAGAAAGCCATCAAGTCCCAAGCAATTGCGGATTTCATTGCCGAGTGGATTGAACAGCAACTTCCGACTCAAGTTCACTCGGAACACTGGACTATGTTCTTCGATGGATCGAAGATGCTGAATGGTTCGGGCGTGGGGGTAGTTTTGGTCTCCCCCCGAGGAGATAAGCTCAGATACGTTCTCCAGATTCACTTCGATTCCTCCAATAACGAAGCAGAGTATGAAGCACTTTTGTATGGGTTGCGCATGGCCATTTCACTCGGCGTCCGTCGCCTCATGGTCTATGGCGACTCAGATCTGGTGGTTAATCAAGTGATGAAGGAGTGGGACGTCAGGAGTCCAGCAATGACTGGATACTGCAATGTAGTGCGGAAGCTAGAGAAGAAGTTCGAGGGGTTGGAACTCCACCACATCCCCCGACTGAAAAACCAGACAGCTGATGACTTGGCAAAGATAGGCTCCAAGAGAGAAGCCATTCCAAGCAACGTTTTCTTGGAAGACATTCACTCACCGTCAGTCCAGGAAGATCCTTTCACAGAAGAAGCCCCGCAGCCGAAAAGTGCCACGGATCCGACTGAAGTTGAAGTGCCTGCAGTAGTCGACCTAATCATGGAAGTCTTGGCAATCACCCCTGACTGGACAATACCGTACATTGCATATATCCTAAGGAAAGAACTTCCAGAGGACGAGGAGGAGGCTCGACAGATCGTCCCGAGCGGGCTCACCATCGCCCCGAGCCGCGGCCTCAGGTGCCGGAGTGGACCGTGGGGTCTTGACAGCCGGCGTCTTCTTTGTCCTCTTCACCCTCAGCGGCTCGTTGTCATCATCGTCCGGGAGATCAATAACATGAACAGGGGCTGCAAGAGAAACATTCAATCGACCAGAACTACAAGGGCCAGTCGACTCAAAGCAAAATGTCATTAATCGTACCAGGGTTGGAGGTGAAAGCGTCCTCCATCTCTTGGTCGTCGTTCCTGGCGGAAACCTCAGAACTAGCACCGCTGCAAATCTCAAAAGTCAGTCAGCTGGCTCAGTGAATCGACCAAGGATCCGTCCACGGTCGACAAAGGAAAGCAAGTTTTTTATCATTGCCCGGAAATGGTAGGAACAACTATCTTCATTTTGGGCAGAACTTTGGGCGGTTTGGATGGCGTCGCTCGTGGGTGCTTGGGAGCCTTCTCAGTCGGCGGAGGAGGAGAACTCCGAGGGCGCTTCGACGTCTGCCCGACAGGTGCAGTCACCTTGCCACCCCCCGCGCTGGATCATGCGTGAGCTTGGATCGTCCCTCCGGGTGGGGGAGCTCAACTTCCTCCTCCTCCTCCTCGCTGGAGAAGATGTCATCGTCCCCCTCTCCTTCACCATCAGACTCCCACTCGCCTTGGTCATCCCCGCTCTCGCCTCCGCTTGCCTCACCTTCCTCAGTCGACCCCTGCGCCCCATTGGGCGTCGAGTACATCTCGGTGGTCGCCTGGGAAACAACAGACAAGACGAAAGTCAATCGACCAACTCAAAGAAGACCAACGCAGGAAAACAAGATCTCAGTCAGAAGCCTAAAGACATACCTGGTCCACTTCATACGTGTTGTCGAGTGGAACGACCCTCCTTGCTCCTCGGGGGTTGTCTTTGTTCCCCGTGATGCTCGACAGCCACCCCTCCAGCATCTCGTCAGTGACCTCCTCCGGGTGGACCCGAGTGGTGTCGTCGAGGCCGGAATACAGCCACATTGGATGGTCTCGGGCCTGGAGCGGTTGGATGCGCCTCCAAAGAAAGACCTCTGGTCTCGCCGATCTAAGGCCTTCACAGTCATAAGGGGACAGCTGTACAGAGAGAGTGCGACCGGAGTCGGTCAGAAATGCATAACGCCAGAAGAGGGTCAAATAATCCTTAACGATATCCACTCGGGAACCTGCGGTCACCATGCGTCCTCTCGGACTATTGTGGCTAAAGCATACCGAGCTGTATTTTACTGGCCAAGGGCAAATGAGATGGCGAAAGAGATAGTCGACAAGTGCGAGGGGTGCCAGTTCTACTCCAACATGTCACACAAGCCCGCGTCAGCCCTGAAAACCATTCCGCTCGTCTGGCCCTTTGCCGTCTGGGGATTGGACATGGTTGGCCCCCTAAGAACGGGCAGGAGTGGATTCACTCATGTACTTGTGGCAGTCGACAAATTTACCAAATGGATCGAAGCTAAGCCCATAAAGAGCCTCGATGCTGGCACCGCTATCAGTTTCATCAGAGGGTTAACATTCAGATATGGAGTCCCGCACAGCATCATCACTGATAATGGGTCAAACTTTGATTCGGACAAGTTCAGAGCATTTTGCGCTTCTCAAGGCACACGAGTCGACTACGCCTCAGTCGCTCATCCCCAGTCGAATGGACAGGCTGAGAGACCAAATGGTCTGATTCTCAAAGGGCTAAAACCTCGGCTGATGCGCGATCTCGAGCACGCGGCAGGCGCTTGGGTCGACGAGCTTCCGTCAGTTCTGTGGGGATTAAGGACCACCCCTAACCGGTTGACTGGAAGGACCCCATTCTTTCTGGTTTATGGAGCCGAAGCTGTCCTGCCAAGCGATCTTCTTCATAATGCGCCCCGAGTCAAACTTTACACCGAAGATGAAGCGGAGCAGACCCGGCAAGACGCAGTCGACCTCTTGGAGGAAGAGAGGGAGATGGCGATTATCAGATCGACCATTTATCAGCAGGACTTACGTCGATTCCACGCCCGGAATGTGAAGAGTCGAGCCTTTCAAGAAGGAGATCTGGTCCTCCGAGTGGATCAACAGAAACCTCACAAGCTCGCTCCCACTTGGGAAGGCCCTTTCATCGTCACCAGAGTCCTCCACAACGGAGCATATCACCTTTACAATGTTGATCGACAGATCGACGAACCTCGAGCTTGGAACGCGGAGCTTCTCCGCCCCTTTTACACTTGAGTCCACCCTCAAACCGGATGTAATAAGAAAAACTCCCGAAGTTCATTTTTATCAGAAATAAGAGTGTTCCAAATAATTGCTGTCACTTTTGTTCGTACCCAAAATCCCCCAGTGGGTGACTTAGCTGCGAATCCGCTTCGCCTAAGTTTGAAAAATCCTACCGAGTGGAGAGCAAACCTCCCACTCGGGGGCTTAGCTACAGTTCAGCACTCGCCTAAGTTCTCCACGAAGAGACTTAGCTGCAGTCAGACACTCGCCTAAGTTTGAAAAATCCTACCGAGTGGAGAGCAAACCTCCCACTCGGGGGCTTAGCTGCAGTTCAGCACTCGCCTAAGTTCTCCACGAAGAGACTTAGCTGCAGTCGGACACTCGCCTAAGTTTGAAAAATCCTACCGAGTGGAGAGCAAGCCTCCCACTCGGGGGCTTAGCTGCAGTTCAGCACTCACCTAAGTTCTCCATGAAGAGACTTAGCTGCAGTCGGACACTCGCCTAAGTTTTAAAAATCCTACCGAGTGGAGAGCAAACCTCCCACTCGGGGGCTTAGCTGCAGTTCAGCACTCGCCTAAGTTCTCCACGAAGAGACTTTGAAAAATCCTACCGAGTGGAGAGCAAACCTCCCACTCGGGGGCTTAGCTGCAGTTCAGCACTCGCCTAAGTTCTCCATGAAGAGACTTAGCTGCAGTCGGACACTCGCCTAAGTTTGAAAAATCCTACCGAGTGGAGAGCAAACCTCCCACTCGGGGGCTTAGCTGCAGTTCAGCACTCGCCTAAGTTCTCCACGAAGAGACTTAGCTGCAGTCGAACACTCGCCTAAGTTTGAAAAATCCTACCGAGTGGAGAGCAAACCTCCCACTCGAGGGCTTAGCTGCAGTTCAGCACTCGCCTAAGTTCTCCACGAAGAGACTTAGCTGCAGTCGGACACTCGCCTAAGTTTGAAAAATCCTACCGAGTGGAGAGCAAACCTCCCACTCGGGGGGCTTAGCTGCAGTTCAGCACTCGCCTAAGTTCTCCACGAAGATACTTAGCTGCAGTCGGACACTCGCCTAAGTTTGATAAATCCTACCGAGTGGAGAGCAAACCTCCCACTCGGAGGCTTAGCTACAGTTCAACACTCGCCTAAGTTCTCCACAAAGAGACTTAGCTGCAGTCAGACACTCGTCTAAGTTTGAAAAATCCTACCGAGTGGAGAGCAAACCTTCCACTCGGGGGCTTAGCTGCGGTTCAGCACTCGCCTAAGTTCTCCATGAAGATACTTAGCTGCAGTCGGACACTCGCCTAAGTTTGAAAATTCCTACCGAGTGGAAAGTAAACCTCCCACTCGGAGGCTAGGGTACAGCTCAGTGCTCGCTTAAGTATGAAACACACCTTCCCCTGGAAGAGCTTCGCCACAAATACAATGTGCGCTTCACCCTACTCTACAGCAACAGGGTGTGGGTCGGTCGTTACCTTTTCCTTCGAACGGAGATCGAATTCCACTCGACGAATCATCCACGAAGACGTTCAACAAAAATCAAGCTCAGATCAAAGTATTCGAGCCCTCGGCTCGGCAGAGTTTAACTATTACACTTCCACTCGGCATTCCGAGGCAAATTAAAGGCAGAGTTTAACGGATCACAAAATACACTCGGCATTCCGAGGCAAGTTTTAGGCGAAACATAGAAGTTTTTTTCACTCCTCAGGAGGAGGAGGACTGGAAGGGGCGACGAACTCGTCCAGATCAATCCCGTCTGCAATACGGGTGGCAGCAGCAATAAAGGTCTCCATGAAGTCCTGGAATTTGTGCTTTCTCGTGTTAGCAACTTGGATGGCGGCCAGCTTCTCCTCCCGTGCTTCCTTGCAATGAACGCGGACCAGGGACAGAGCCACATCAGCGCCGCACCGAGCTCAAGACTTCTTCCACTCCCGCACTCGGTCCGGGATTCCGTTGAGTCGAGTCATCAGAGACTCGAGATCATTCTGGAGCATAGACCCTGGCCAAAGTGACGGATCGATCCGCGACATGGCAGTCTTCAGTCGAGCCAAGTAATCCACGGCGCCATCAATGCGAGATTCCAGTCGGAGCAGATTCATGGCAGCTTCATCTCCCACTGGAGAGTTGATCGGATCCAGACCTGGTTCAATCCGCCCAGTCTCCTCTTCAAAATTCTGGCAAAGTTCTGCATACGCAGTCCAAGGATGAGTCAATTTTCATAAGATTGAGTCAACACAAAAAAGTCAGAACTGAATGGGCACCTTCGAGCTTGATGTACAGCTTCTTGGCAAGGCTCCTCAAGTAACTCTCTAGGTCGTCCCTCCTACGAGCGATGCCTTCCATCTTCTCGCCCAAGAGGAGGTTCTCCTTCTTCCAATTTGCAGTCAGCCTGTTGGCTTCAGTCAGAGCGGTCTGCAACCTGGTGTTCTCTTTTTCTAACTGGTCGACCGAAGCCAGCTTCTGTGCGGCCAGAGCTGTCTTGTCATCAGCCTCCTTGCGGGCAGCAGCCAGGTCCTGGTCCTTCTTCGCCAAAGCTTTTTCCAATTCTCCTACAAAGAAATGGTGATCGAATCGGAAACAGCAGAGGAATGCTCAAGCCTAAAAACAAAATCAGTCGACAAAGTCGCTTTACCTGCGGCGCCCTCCCTGACCTTCTGCAGCTCCGTCCTGGCCAGCTCTAGATCAAGGTCCAGTTGAATCTTCTGTTTCTCCAATTCAGTATAGCGAGCGGCAAGTTTGCAGGATTTCTGCAAAAAGAAAAACCAGTCGACAGACGTTTGAGATAAGTTGCTTCCGAGTAACTAAGGAACAATGGTGACGTTTCTAAGACCACAGCCGAATCAAAAACATTCGACAGTAGTCTCGGGGACTACACCCAGTGGGTGCACTCAGCGTGCCCCCACTGGTTCGACCAAAAAAAATCGACTGCCCGCAGTCGACAGGACACGGTCCCACTCGACCTGGCCAGACCAAACCGAGTGAAGAAACACAGGTTCAGCAACACAATATAAAGACTACAGTCGACTGCCAGCAGTCCACCGTAGTCTCGGGGACTACACCCAGTGGGTGCATTTAGCGTGCCCCCACTCTTCCAAGAATTGGCAAACACACCCAGTGGGTGTACAGATGCAAAGATCTTCGGAAAAGAAATTCTTCAAACAGCATATCATAACAGACCAAGTGTTGAGTCGACTAACCCGGACATTGCTCTGAAGAGCCGAGCTCGCGTCATAGGCGGCTTGGCTGGCCTCCCGAGCCACCTTCACTTGCTCCATCATAATCCCCGCCTGGCGCATAGCCTCTTTCGCAGCAGATGCTTGGTCCTCAGGGGCGGGGTACGCAGCAAAAAGCGAAGATGGGTCCGCAGTCGACGCCGAAGGCTGCGCACTCGACAGGGGGTTGGCGAAAGTCACAGAAGCCCGAGCGGGCTCGCCATCGCCCCGAGCCGCGGCCTCAGGTGCCGGAGTGGACCGTGGGGTCTTGACAGCCGGCGTCTTCTTTGTCCTCTTCACCCTCAGTGGCTCGTTGTCATCATCGTCCGGGAGATCAATAACATGAACAGGGGCTGCAAGAGAAACATTCAATCGACCAGAACTACAAGGGCCAGTCGACTCAAAGCAAAATGTCATTAATCGTACCAGGGTTGGAGGTGACAGCGTCCTCCATCTCTTGGTCGTCGTTCCTGGCGGAAACCTCAGAAGTAGCACCGCTGCAAATCTCAAAAGTCAGTCAGCTGGCTCAGTGAATCGACCAAGGATCCGTCCACGGTCGACAAAGGAAAGCAAGTTTTTTATCATTACCCGGAAATGGTAGGAACAACTATCTTCATTTTGGGCAGAACTTTGGGCGGTTTGGATGGCGTCGCTCGTGGGTGCTTGGGAGCCTTCTCAGTCGGCGGAGGAGGAGAACTCCGAGGGCTCTTCGACGTCTGCCCGACAGGTGCAGTCGCCTTGCCACCCCCCCCCCCCTCGCGCGCTAGATCATGCGTGAGCTTGGATCGTCCCTCCGGGCGGGGGAGCTCAGCTTCCTCCTCCTCCTCCTCCTCGCTGGAGAAGATGTCATCGTCCCCCTCTCCTTCGCCATCAGACTCCCACTCGCCTTGGTCATCCCCGCTCTCGCCTCCGCTCGCCTCACCTTCCTCGGTCGACCCCTGCGCCCCATTGGACGTCGAGTACATCTCGGTGGTCGCCTGGGAAATAATAGACAAGACGAAAGTCAATCGACCAACTCAAAGAAGACCAACGCAGGAAAACAAGATCTCAGTCAGAAGCCTAAAGACATACCTGGTCCACTTCATACGTGTTGTCGAGTGGAACGACCCTCCTTGCTCCTCGGGGGTTGTCTTTGTTCCCCGTGATGCTCGACAGCCACCCCTCCAGCATCTCGTCGGTGACCTCCTCCGGGTGGACCCGAGTGGTGTCGTCGAGGCCGGAATACAGCCACATTGGATGGTCTCGGGCCTGGAGCGGTTGGATGCGCCTCCGAAGAAAGACCTCTAGCAGGTCCATCCCAGTTACACCCTCACGAACGAGCTCAACCACTCGGCCGGCCAACACTTTGACTTGGGCCCTCTCCTTCGGCGTCACTTTCAGAGATACGGGCTTCGCGGCTCGGTCGAGAGAAAATGGAGGGAGTCCAGTCGACTGACCTGGGGTCACTTGGTCCTGACAGTAGAACCAAGTTGCCTGCCAACCGCGGACTGACTCGGGGAAAGTGATGGATGGAAAACAGCTCTTCCCCCTCGTTTGGATCGCCAAGCCCCCGCACAACTGGATCACCTGCGTCTTCTCGTCACTCGACTTGGCTTTTTTAACCGACTGAGAGCGACAAGTAAAAATGTGCTTGAAAAGCCCCCAATGCGGACGGCAACCCAGGAAGGCCTCGCACATAGAAATGAACGCAGCAAGATAGACTATGGAGTTGGGGGTAAAGTGATGGAGCTGCGCCCCGAAGAAATTCAAGAAACTCCGGAAGAATGGATGGGGGGGGCAGAGAAAACCCTCGATCGATGTGAGTGGCTAGGAGCACGCACTCACCGTCGCGGGGCTGAGGCTCGATCTCTCTCCCAGGAAGTCGCGCCGCTTCATGGGGAATGACTCCCCCCTCAACCATGTCGTCAAGGTCCTCCTGCCGGAGCACCGAAGGCATCCAGTCGCCTTGGATCCATCCTTTGGGCAAGGTGGTCCTGGAGGAAGACCCGCCCCGGGAAGACTTCTTCCCTTTCGCCGCCGCTGTCGCCCTCTTCGCACGCTCCAGAGCTGTAGTCTTGCCTTTCACCATCGTTGCCAGCGAGGTCTCACGGGCTTGCGGCGCTCGGGGGGAAGCTAAGGCAACGGAAAGACGGGCGGAGATGGAGAGGAAGGAGGAGTGAGAACAGGGCGCACGGTTTGGAAAATCTCGAGCCGACAACTTATAAGGGGCCGCTCCCGAGTGGCTGACTGGTAGACCCAGGCAATCCAGTCAAATCCCGCAGCAGACGCACGCGCAGTACGTCGCGAAAAAGGCGACGCGAGGATCGAGGGGCTTCCCCTTTATCGCTTTCGATTACTGTGGCTGCCTCCGCCCCGCGCGCTTCCCCAAATCCAAAATCCCGCAACGTCCGCGGACGACAGAGACGGCTTGCCAAAACAGGAGATCCCACGCGCACCGACGCTCGGTATGTAAAGAAATGCACTCAACGAATAACCTAGAATGGGTCAAGGCGACTGAAAAAAGTTGGCAACGTCATCTGTGACGATTGACCCGACGGAGCTCTCACATAGCCCGGAAAGCCAGTCGGAAAGGTTCGCCAACTCTTTCTCCACTCAAACCTCGACCCATTCAGGGGCTAATGATGAAGCTACGTACCTAGGGTGGGGACACGGACCTGTCCAAAGAGCCCTACCCAAGGACGTCCCTAGAAGAAGCTACCTTCCAATCGACTTGAAGGTATCTCACTCGACTAAGAAGCTATCACTCGACCAAGAAGCAATCACTCGACGGCCAGAAGACCTGAAGTCACTCCGCAGGCAAACGGTCGGCTGTTAGGCAGTCTTTATGGTCATTATAGCACTTTATTAGGGGCGTTACCAGTAACGCCCACCTTAAATGTACCTTAAACCCTGCATTACTGAGGGCAGGAGAGGGCCGGCGAACTCTATATAAGCCACCCCCCTCCTCAGTATGAAAGGTTCGCACCCCTGTCATTTTACACACGCATAATCCAGTCGACCACCTCCGGGCACCGAGACGTAGGGTTGTTACTTCCTCCGAGAAGGGCCTGAACTCGTAAACCTTGCGTGCTTACAACTTCCCAATAGCTAAGGTCTAGCCTCTTCATACACACCCCCCTACCTCACTGTCAGACTTAGAACCACGACATATGTGAATGACATATTGTTGATCGGAAATAATGTAGAATTATTCTGCAAAGCATAAAGGAGTGTTTGAAAGGAGTTTTTCAAAGAAAGACCTCGGTGAAGCTGCTTACATATTGAGCATCAAGATCTATAGAGATAGATCAAGACGCTTGATAAGTTTTTTCAATGAGTACATACCTTGACAAAATTTTGAAGTAAGTTCAAAATGGAACAGTCAAAGAAAGAGTTCTTGCCTGTGTTACAAGGTGTGAAATTGAGTAAGACTCAAATCCCGACCACGGCAGAAGATAGAAAGAGAATGAAAGTCATTCCCTATGCCTCAGCCATAGGTTCTATAAAAGTATGCCATGCTGTGTACCAGACGTATTGTATACCCTACATTGTTTTTAGCAAGGGAGTACAATAGTGATCTAGGAGTAGATCATTGGACAGCAGTCAAAATTATCCTTAGTGGAATAAGGATATGTTTCTCGATTATGGAGGTGACAAAAAGGTTCGCCGTAAAGGGCTACGTTGATACAAGTTTTGGCACTGACCCGGATGACTCTAAGTCTTCATCTGGATACATATTGAAAGTGGGAGCAACTAGCTAGAGTAGCTCCGTGCAGAGCATTGTTGACATAGATATTTGCAAAATACTTACGGATCTGAATATAACAGACCCGTTGACTAAAGTTGTCTCACAAGCAAAAACATGATCACACCTTAGTACTCTTTGGGTGTTAATCACATAGCGATGTGAACTAGAGTACTGACTCTAGTAAACCCTTTGGGTGTTCGTCACATATCGATGTGAACTATGGGTGTTAACCGCATAAAGATGTGAACTATTGATGTTAGATCACATGGCGATGTGAACTAGATTATTGATTCTAGTGCAAGTGGGAGACTGAAGGAAATATGCCCTAGAGGCAATAATAAAGTTATTATTTATTTCCTTATATCATGATAAATGTTTATTATTCATGCTAGAATTGTATTAACTGGAAACATAATACATGTGTGAATTCATAGACAAACAGAGTGTCACTATTATGCCTCTACTTGACTAGCTCGTTAATCGAAGATGGTTATGTTTCCTAACCATAAACAAAAGAGTTGTTATTTGATTAATGGGATCACATCATTAGAAGAATGATGTGATTGACATGACCCATTCCATTAGCTTAGCAACCGATCGTTTAGTATGTTGCTATTGCTTTCTTCATGACTTATACATGTCCCTATGACTATGAGATTATGCAACTCCCGTTTGCCGGAGGAACACTTTGTGTGCTACCAAACGTCACAACGTAACTCGGTGATTATAAAGGAGCTCTACAGGTCTCTCCAAAGGTACATGTTGGGTTGGCGTATTTCGAGATTAGGATTTGTCACTCCGATTGTCGGAGAGGTATCTCTGGGCCCTCTCGGTAATACACATCACATAAGCCTTGCAAGCATTGCAACTAATGAGTTAGTTGTGATATGATGTATTATGGAACGAGTAAAGAGACTTGCCGGTAACGAGATTGAACTAGGTATTGAGATACCGACGATCGAATCTCGGGCAAGTAACATACCGATGACAAAGGGAACAACGTATATTGTTATGCGCTCTGACTGATAAAGATCTTCGTAGAATATGTAGGAACCAATATGAGCATCCAGGTTCCGCTATTGGTTATTGACCGGAGACGTGTCTCGGTCATGTCTACATTGTTCTCGAACCGTAGGGTCCGCACGCTTAACGTTACGATGATAGTTTCATTATGAGTTTATGTATTTTGATGTACCGAAGGTTGTTCGGAGTCCCGGATGTGATCATGGACATGACGAGGAGTCTCGAAATGGTCGAGACATAAAGATCGATATATTGGAAGCCTATATTTGGATATCGGAATCGTTCCGGGTGAAATCGGGATTTTACCGGAGTACTGGGGGGTTACCGAAACCCCCCCCCCCCCCCCGGGGGGGGGGGGTTATTGGGCCTACATGGGCCCTAAGGGAGAAGAGGAAAGGAGGCAAGAGGTGGCCGCGCCCCCCTCCCCTCCCTAGTCCAAATAGGACAAGGAGAGGGGGCGGCGCCCCCCCTTTCCTTTCCCTCTTCCTCCTCTTTCCCCCCTTCTCCTTCTCCAACTAGGAAAGAAGGGAGTCCTACTCCCGGTGGGAGTAGGACTCCCCCTTGGCGCGCCCCTCCTTGGCCGGCCGCCCCCTCCCCTTGGCTCCTTTATATACGGGGTCAGGGGCACCCCATGGACACACAAGTTGATCTTCGTGATCGTTCCTTAGCCGTGTGCGGTGCCCCCCTCCATGATATTACACCTCGGTCATATTGTAGCGGTGCTTAGGCGAAGCCCTGCGACGATTGAACATCAAGATCGTCACCATGCCGTCATGCTGACAGAACTCCTCCCCGAAGCTTTGCTGGATCGGAGCCCGGGGAGCGTCATCGAGCTGAACGTGTGCCAAGAACTCGGAGGTGCCGGAGTAACGGTGCTTGGATCGGTTGGACTGGGAAGACATACGACTACTTCCTCTATGTTGCGTCAACGCTTCCGCTTCGGTCTACGAGGGTACATAGACAACACTCTCCCCTATCGTTGCTATGCATCACCATGATCTTGCGTGTGCGTAGGAAATTTTTGAAATTACTACGTTCCCCAACACCAGCTGCTTCAGAATGGATTATTGATAGTGGGTGTACTAATCACATGACTGGCAAGCGAAGTCTTCTTATGGACTCAACTTTACGTCCATCTGACAAAAGTCACATCACATTTGCTGGCACTGGTAAAAGCAAGGTATTGGGTCTAGGTAGAGTTGTAATCTCAAGGGATCAACACATGGATAAAGTAATGCTTGTTGAATCCCTTGGTTTCAACTTAATGTCTATCTCAATGCTTTGTGATTTAAACATGATTGTGATATTTGGAAAATATCATTGCCTTGTTCTAATGGAATCTGACAAGTCTCTAGTCTTTGAAGGGTATCGGAAAGATGATTTGTACGTGGTAGATTTCTCAGCAGGACCACAACTAGCCGCATGTCTTCTAGCAAAAGCTTCTGAATGCTAGCTCTGGCATCGGAGGCTGGGGCATGCTGGCATGAGGAACTTGCACACTCTTGCAAGGAAGAAGCATGTCATAGGCATCGAGGGCATCAAGTTCAAGAAGGATCACTTATGCGGTGCCTACGAAACCTGTCGGAGGTCGTGGATAAGTTTGACCTTACTTAGTGCTGAAGTTGATCTGCAAGATGATGGCTTCACCGAACGATTCAAGTTTGACTCAACTCCCCCCAGAAATGCTCACTTGCGTCGGACTCCCTCACTTGAAGACTCTGACTACTCGTCCTCGGCTGCAACAGTGAATGCCAGAGTCATCGATGACCAAGATGATGCAACTTCACCTCCTCCAACTTCAGCGTGTGTCGACACTCCACCAAGTTCTTCTGCACCACCGGACCTCAACGACGACCCTGCTGCCTCACCTGCACCTCATGGGAACGAGTAGGCGCTCTATGTCTTCAAACCTTTTTGGTCCTTACTGACAAAAGGGGGAGAAGCATATGAGTTGATAGTCTTGAAGCGGGTCCATATGGGTGGTTGCTTTACTTTTTGATACTTTTGCCAAGTGCTTACAACTCTCGTTTTTGATACATTTGGTTCTTTGAGTTGTAACACTTAAACTCGATGGTCGTCTACTACTTATTTGCTATTCTGTGATGCGATGATAAATTCCGCATGTGCGATGATAAATTCTGCACTTAGATCATTTTGCAGACGTCCATTTTCCATTATGCATGTCATTATCTTCGTTACATCATATCATGCATGATGAATTGTCATCATAGGTTGAAGAGGATCTCCACAAGTACAACCTGCCATGTGCATTTGCGTTCCAAGGGCAAATTACTTATATGCACATCTTTAGAAGGAGCCTTTGCAACTTATGAAGACAATACCCTATCCTTTACAATTTCACATATTTTATTCCCCGTTGAAAACTTCAACCAATTTGTCATCAATCACCAAAAAGGGGGAGATTGTAAGTGCATCTAGTGCCACCCCTAGTTGGTTTTGGAGTATTGACGACAAACCTGGTTGAGGGACTAATGTGTTTGTGAGAATTGTAGGATAACACAGGTAGAAGTCCCTCAATGATTCGGTTTTCCTACCAGAGATGACCCCTAAAAATGTATGAAGACATTGAAGTCAAAGGTGGTATGTGAAGACAGTCACATTGAAGACTATGATAAGAGAAGACATCGAGTGAAGACTATGGAGCGCGAAGACTTACACTAGTAGAAAAAGGGGCTTTTGTCCCGGTTGGTAAGGCCCTTTAGTCCCGGTTTTTGAACCGGGACTAAAGGGTCGGTACTAATGCCTCTCCCCTTTAGTCCGGGACTAAAGGCCGCGGCCACGTGGAGCTCCACCTTTACCAACCGGAACTAACGGAAATTTTATGCTTTTTTTAATTTTTTTTGAAATTTTTAAAAAAAAAATTATTTTCAAATTTCTGAATTATTTTAACTTCTAGTGTGTAATCACCACCCCTCATCACTGCTCAACTTATCCTCTAATCACCCCTCATCATTCCAAATCATCTAACTTCCTGAACGGTCACCCATCCTTCCACTCCCCCAGCGTGAGCACGCTTAACTTCCGAGTTCTATTCTCTCTCGTTTCCAAGTCTGCACTTGTTGTTTTCCTGACAATAGTAAGATGTCAATCCTATTAACCTTCATGAATTTTGCTTGAGCATGAAGTGACACATTTCACTATTTGAGTTTGAAACTATTGTTTTAAAAAACAATAATTATTTAGTAACACTAATATTTCTTGAATAATTAGTTTGACCATTGTTTGACCACAATTTGACCAGATTTGACCAAAATTCAAAATAACTGAAATAATTATTTAGTAACACTAATATTCTAGAATAATTAGTTTGACCATTGTTTGACGACAGTTTGACCACTGTTTGACCAGATTTGACTAGTAATTTTTTCGATTTTTTCCACTCTAGATCTTAAAAGCCCCGTAACTTTTTTCTGTTAGGTTTTTGAGGATTTTGAAAATGTTTAATGGGGATCCCCCGGGTTAAATTCGGATGTAACTTTTTGAGTAGACGATTTTTCATACAAAAAACTTTTTAATTCAAGTTCGTATGCAAAAGTTGTGCCCATTTTACAAATTCCAGAGAGATTTTGCAAATAAGTCGAAATTCATATTTGTAAATTTTCCCAACAAGTAGACCACATATCACATGGGAAACTTATTTTATTTTATTTTATTGACATTTCCATCATTTTCTTTTGTTTTTTCTAAAACTGAAAAGGCGGTCCACCAGGGGGGTTTGAAAATGGGACCTTTAGTACCGGTTCGTGCCATGAACCGGTACTAATGCCTCAAAACCCATTAGTATCGGTTGGTGGCACCAACCGGGACTAATGGGCATCGCACCCTTTACTCCCGGTTCGTGGCACGAACCGGGACTAAAGGGCCTAGGTGAACCGGGACTAATGCCTTAGCCGCACGAACCGGGATAAATGCTCACATTAGTCCCGGTTCAGTCAAGTCCCGGTTCTTGACTGAACCGGGACTAATGGGCTGACCCGGGCTGGACCAAAGCCCTGTTTTCTACTAGTGTTAGTTGTTTCGTCGTTCTTTTTCTTCTTTGTTGAGTCATAGGAACCACCGTACTGTTAAGTGGGGTCCAAGTGAACCAGTCAGAATGACTAAAGTGATGCTTAACCAAAAATCATATATCTTTGAGCGAAGACAATGAGAGAAAATCTTATCCAGAGCTGGATAAGTCAGCTTTGCTTGTAGCCCAAGTAAAGTTGTCGTGTGTGTTTGAAATCTAACCATTGGAACACGTGTCAGTTCCTTAGTGACCCAGGGTCATTTCGGACAAATCAGGTCGGGTTGCCTAGTGGCTGTAAATAGCCCACCCCCTACAACCATAAACGGTTGGCTACTCAGAGTTAGTGTACGGCTTTAGTCGTTTGAGAGCAACCCACCTCGAAGCTTTTGAGAGAGAATTCCTTGCGAGGATAAAGCCCTAAACACCCAGAGCCAAAGAGTGTTAGGCATCACTTAAGTCTTCCTGTCTGTGTGATCTGAAGACTTATTACACTTGATGTAACATCCCAAAATTCTAAATTTTGGAATGTTATAATAAATAGATAGATTTGATTGACTGTTTGATTTATTGTGTGAAATTGAGTGAAATTCGAAACCTTTTTGAAAGTTAAATGAGAGGGAATAAAAGGACTTTCCCAAACTTTCATTTTTCATTCGTGATCTCCGTGAATTCAAATTCTTTTCACCACGAAACCCTGAAGAGAAGATGACATGACTTCTTCCATTTATTTAAATGACAAGGGGTGTTGAAAATATTTGAATTTCATTTGGAAAATATTTCCAATTCTGAAACTTTATGCAACTCAATGATTTTCATGAGAGGAGATAAAATGACTTCTTCAAATTATATGAAATATGAGTTGGGAGTTTCAAAGGATCAAATTCAAAGTCTTTTTGGAATTATTTTTCAATTTGGAGTTATTTGGATTTTATTCAAATCATTTTTCTACAAAAATAAAATACATGGAAAATAGGGTAACATGATTCCCTACAACAGAAAATTGGAGAGAAATAAATTTGATTTCATTTTGGTATTTTTAAAATGATTTTTGTTGGATCTTATTAGAGCAAAAGCACTGTTAGAATTGTTAGAATTTGTGTGTATTTTATTTAATGCCAGAAAAATGTGCATGTCGCAGAAAATCTTTTTCTGAAAATTTTGATCTATAATATGCCTATATAAAAATTTTATTTTATATTGTCATTCGGGTTTCCTTCTGTTTCTATTTTTTTTAAACTATACGTGCGGCCCATATTTATTTATCGCCTACATGCGCAGTATAGTAGCTTCTGACGTCCCATTGCTTTTCTCTTAAATAGGCCAGGCCCAGCCAGCCTTTTCTTTTTTTTCTTTTAGGCCGAATTTTGTAAAAAAAACTGCACAGCAGCGTGCGCGCGGCCGGCCGAAGGCCTTTAGGCCCATCTGCCTCTTTTCTTCTCTGTTTCGTATATTTTCGTCTACGTTTAGTCCCACATTGCCTAGACTTTGACCCCTAAGCCTCTTTTCCACCAATAAATGTAGACCCATAGAGCCTCCAAAAATCATCCGATTCGGATTAAATCAATATTTTGGTTTGACTAGATTCATTTAAGAAAAATATATTTCTCCTCTCCGGCACGACTTTTGGAAATACTCTCATTTCTCCAAAGTTGTCTTTTCTCTGCCTTATAAAGGTATCTTTCTTTATTTTTTTTTCTTCTTATACCTCCGTAGTTCATTATTTTTAGACTAATATGATAAAATAATTAAATTATCAATTAGTCTATGTATTTATACATTAGACCCTAGCCCGTAGCTATTTTTTCTTCCGTAGAACAGCTTGGCCCTGATTTTTCAAATAGTCATAACTTTTTACTCGGTTGTCCAAATCCAACGAAACCAACGCCCACTTCTTCGTTATGATCTCCTCTATCCACTAATCCAACTCAAACATGTTTTTGAAAAAGTTTAAAATTTCAATTAGATCAGATTTGAATTCAAACTTTGTTTGATCATAACTTGAGTTTCATAGCTCCGTTTGAGTTGATTCTTTTTACAAATCGAAGCTCTTGACCTAAACTTTCTGATAAGGCCAAATTCATATAATTTTGGTACTGTTAGAAATTGTTTTATGTTGCAAGAGTTATTTACTTGGTTTTGATGTTTTCCAAATTGTCTTCTTCGATCTTTCTGATACTTTGAGTGATTGCTTATGTGTGGTTACTATTGCTTGCTTACGATAGATTGACCGGAGTGTGACGAGTAGAACTATCAAGAGTTTTGAGTGCGAATCATCTTCATCAACATTGCAGGCAAGTTCACACTTTGATCATACCTCTTACTACACAGTTTTATTTGCATTAGATCAATCCTCAAACATTGCATGATTAGGATCTAATTAAAGATGGGAAGTAGTTGAGGTAGTACCTATTATCTGTTTATCATCAAACCCTTAGGAGTTACTATTACGTTATGCTTACATTGCCATGCTATGCTCGTAGACGTGGATTGGGTTTTGAGAGTATCCATGACAGATGTGAGATTGTTAATTAATGGTTTACTTAAGGTGGCAACTTAAACACACATCTGGGTGGATTGAGGCACCTGGGTATTCCCGGGTTGCCTGTCTAGGCACCGGGGTAGACCAGGATTGCCTTTTTTTTATGGACCGCCACCCAGGCTCAAAGGGATCATGAGATTATTCATACTAGAAACTTCCGTGTGCAGCCACAAGCTACTATGGGCTCTAGCATAGTTGACTAAGTTGTGCGAACTCTTACAGTGGTAGACTAGCAGATGTAGGGGAAAGTAGGTGTAATGGTCTACCTATCGTAAGGTGCTAGCGCTTCTGAAAGACTATGTCTCGGTCATCCGTTTCTCAAACACCATGTAGTGCGAGAAATCCAACGGAGGAGATCGAGTCTTGTGGGGAAAAGTGTGCAACCTCTGCAGAGTGTACAAACTAATCATGATTAGCCGTGTCCCCGGTTATGGACGTCTTGAGTATCTAGTTCTTGGATTATCCTGTTGATCTCATCACGTTACTTTAAATGAATATTGTTGGGTTTTAATGATGATATTTAATTGGGATTGAGAATGCTGTCAACCATTCTCAATGTTTAACAACCACCATGATAGTTAAATAAAATTTATTCCTTTGTAGTAGGGAAAAATTGGCTTTTCGCAAAAACATATAACCATAGAGCTTTTCCACCAGCCAATATGCATGTAGTGATAGCCATTGTTCATCATTCTCTATGGTGTGAATTTGCCAGTACATTCAATGTACTGACCCTTTGTGGCTGCAACGTCTCATGTTGCAGGATATCTTACGACGAGTAAGTGATACGTTAGGGTTACGATTTTTACACTCAACTTTGCCATTGGTGTTGATGGGAATCCACAACCTTGTTACTTCCGCTATTTTGGATTGAGGTAATAGTATTTACGTTACTTTTTACATGTGATTTACCTCTGTTATAAATCCTCGAGTACTGTGTGTGTCAGCATACCGATCCAGGGATGACACTTAAGCACAGAGACTTGAGCGTCTGAGGTCGGGTCGCTACAAGATGGTATCAGAGCACATGTTGACTGTAGGACGTGACCCTAGAAACTGGCAAGCCCATAGCAAAGATTTTTCTCTACAACTTTCCCTTTCAAAAAGATCTTTTACCTCTCTTATCTTCAGAGCTTATTCAAAAATTCCCTTTAGTGAGACCATACCCATTTTCCCTTTTGACCACCCGAAGATTCGACGGATGAGACCACTCCAAGAAGTACAAGATATTGGACAACTAAGACCGCTTCGGAATGAAGAGGATTTTACTGTGCATCTGAATAATGGAAACTACAACGGTTGAAGACCGAAGACAAGTAGAATTTGAAGGCTCTGGAGAATTCCCAGATTAGTATGACCTAGGAAGGCTACCCTTATGGAACTTGGCAGACTATGGAAGTTGTCAATACCCGAGATCAAGGTGTATCGGAGAAAGATCAGAGCATGTAGAGTTAAGAACTCCAGGATTTGTCAAGAAAACCCTAAGGCAGGAGATATCAACTATGGAATGATAGCTCATGGAAATGACAAGAGCAGAAACACAGCTATCCATGAAGTTATCTCCCGCTTATGCTATTGTCACCGTGCTGAGTTAAGCATGTATATGCATGGAAGGATTGGATGGTAGAAGGCTGATGGAGCACCATCAGCAATATGAAGTTTTAACCTTAGCCGGTGTATCACCAGGATCTAGAGTAGTATATCAAGAAGTTTAAGGTGGAGCTCCATGAAGCCGTATTAGACAAGGAAGCATTTCATGAAGAACTTAGGTCCAAGAAGCTGAAGTAGCCAAGCTGGAGGAGCAAAACCTCGAGATACCGGAGATTCGTCAGGAACTGAAGGACAGTAGGACCGTGGTTCATGCGAAGGATGTTGAAACCAGAAGTTTGGAACGCAACTCCAGAATATTAAAGGACGTTACGAGAGACTTCGCGTCAACAGGGTTGATCTGGCAAAAGAACTTGAGAAAGACAAGCATGATCAGAAGAAGCCATTGGAGGCATGAACAAGGCTTGAAGAGTTTGGAGACGTTGAAGATTTATTGACCTTTAGAAGACCAAACCCCTATTATATACCTATGTTAGATGCGACGTTTGTGAGCTGTCATTTGTTTAATGTTTTTCCCGACGGCCACAAATAAAATCTATCTTTTCAAAACTTTGTTTGTATTGTGTGTATCCCTCTCCCTCTCTCTTATCTCACCCCAAACCCATGGACCCAATAGAGGATGAATGAAGATGAGCTTATATTTTCTGGACCGATGAGTCAATTGGAGACGGACTAATGGATTCAGAACATGGAGGATCACATGAAGAATAACCCTATAGTCGGAAAGGATATGACCCAGCATGCTCTTCACTGCTTTGAAAGAGGTGCTGCTACTTGGTGGAGGATGTACCAAACCATCAATGGATGGCAAGGAGTAACCACTTGGAAAGAATTTAAGTTGACTTTGCCAAAGTCTCGGCTTGTGTCCCAGAAGTTGAAGCCTTATGGAAAGGATATGAAGAAACCTTGTGCATGCAAGATTTGTGGAGAAATAGGACACACCCATAAAGAACACAAGGATGAATGCCCTAATTGTGAAGGAAGTCACCCAGTTGAAGAATGCCCAACTAGGCAGATTACTTGTTTCTTGTGTGAAGGGACTACCCACTATCCTGCTCAGTGTCACATTTACCCCATGGTACAACGAACCATCCAGCAGAAGAAAGAAGTAAAGAAAGGAGCCCTTATGGTAATTTTAGAAGAAATTGTGATGAAGGAAGAGGTGGAGGACACACCTAAAGAAGACCCGAGTAAACCCTGCAATAAGTCTTGCTATTCATGTGGAGAAGAAGGACACATCTCCCAAAATTGTTTGAATGGGGATCTAGTAGAATTCCCGACAAAGGAAGTAGAATAAGACCCATAGGAAATAGAAGCCCTGATTGGAAAGGAAAAGTCCAGGAAGAGAAACCGATTGGAGCCCAGGAGGGACCTGGATCATATCATCTATTACAGGTGCAAGGAGTCAGGGCACTACCTCAACAATTGCCCAAAAAGGAAACCTCGATACTTGTTAGAAGTAATATGTTTTAGTTGTAATGGAGCAGGGTACTTTGCCAGAGAATGCCCTAAGGAGAAGGAAACTTGTGCTAGATAGTTGAGTTTGCAACAAAAGAAATGGAGTAGTAGAAGTGAGAACATTTTCTTTTATATTAAGGTGTTGAGTTGAGACATGTAATGGAAAAGCGAGAGATTGTAATCACTTGAGAATGAATAAAGTTAGCATCGTTGGTACTGATAGGGATTTTATGAGTTGTTACTCTATGAAGAAGAATTTTGGCCATTCTGAGGATATGAGAAATATGGTCTATGGAAGATTTGTGCATTTTAAGGGTGGTGGTACCCTGTAAGAACCATTGACCCCTGGAAAAGATAAGGATACTCCACTGAGTGGATTTCAGATAAAATGAATACGAGTTTTGTCTCAATATGTGTGATGCCCCAAGAGTATGTGGGATGAAGTTGGAGAACGTCAGTTGTTGGACCAAATGTGATCAAGGAGTCAGAAGAGAATGTTAAGTTGATTCGAGATAGACTGAAGGTAGCTCAGTCCAGGCAGAAGAGTTATATAGACTCAAAAACTCAAGGAGGTAGTCTATGAAATTGGAGACAGAGCATGTCTTCGTGTGCCCCTCTGTGAGGAGTTAAACGATTTGGAGTTAAGGGAAAGTTAGCCCCGAGATTTATAGGACCATACCGAGTTTTGGAGCGTATGGGAGAAGTGGCCAACAAGTTGAAGTCACCCGAAGGACTGTCAGGAGTTCATGATGTGTTTCACGTTTCCCAGTTGAAGAAGTGCCATGCAGAGATGGCCAATATTCCCCTGTAAGGATGCTTGACCCTGGAAAGGATAATGATGTTCCATGAAGTGGAATATGGACTCCATAAGTATAAGTTTTTATCTCGGTATGTGGGATATCCCACGAGGATGAAGAGATAAATTACTATTGGACATAAAGGAGGTATGATGCCGGAAATATGGATCAATGGAAACTCCATGATGAATCTGAGTAATCATGTCTTAGTTTGGTGCCAATAGAAGGAAGGAAGATAGTACAATAGGATGGATTTAAGAATACTAGGAAGTTGGAAGTTGGAATAATGATCAGTTGTCCGATGATAAGGTCAAGGACTACAAGTGATAAGATGGGCCATAACCCACAGGCCCCAGGACCTGCCAAGAAGCAAGCACATTCTTGCTGAAGGAAAAACCCTGGAGGAAGATACGACGTTTATCGGTAGACAATTTTATAGGAGTAACGCAAAACCTGAGAGTTGTGAAGGAACGATAGATGTTTGTTTGGCTTGCAGAATCCATGGAATTATCCGAACTTAGTTCGTCGACAAGAGAAATTCTGCAATGCTTGTGAGGATGACTGAGTGTTAGTATGCGAGATTCGCTAAACTTTATACATGGTAATGATTTGGGTGCGGGATGGATTGATCACCATACTGACTTACTCTTATTATTCGCCTTGCTATATGGGATGGTAAATCTGAGTGACTTGCCTATAGTAGAGAGACGACAATATTAAACCTTGTTGAACCTTAGAATGGTATAGCAATTTTCCCCTTGTACAAGGCACCTGTTGCCAACCGTAGGTTATACGGTGAGGATCAACCAGACCCATTTCCTGCAGCAGAAACCATAAATTATTGACCACCATGAGATATCGATAGTTGTTTAGTTTTGGCGCCAGACCCGTCGGCTAAGAAGACCCAGTCACAGAAGAACCTTACCAAGATGAAAGACAGAAGAATTGAGGAAAAGGTTATGCCACTACCGAAAGAGCCCAGATAAGAAATTATCCTAAAAATCTGAGAAGACCGACACTGTTAACAATATGGATGAAGTATATGAGTTTTGATGGAACCGTAACCATGCTTCTAAGGGTGGTAGCACCCCAGACCCCGGAGACGATTGATGAAATTTTGAAGAGACCCCGAACCCTAACCTTTTCTTGCTAGCCTCTCCGAATCTCGAGGACGAAATTCATTTTAAGGGTGGTAGGTTTGTAACATCCCAAAATTCTAAATTTTGGAATGTTATAATAAATAGATAGATTTGATTGACGGTTTGATTGATTGTGTGAAATTGAGTGAAATTCGAAACCTTTTTGAAAGTTAAATGAGAGGGAATAAAAGGACTTTCCCAAACTTTCATTTTTCATTCGTGATCTCCATGAATTCAAATTCTTTTCACCACGAAACCCTGGAGAGAAGATGACATGACTTCTTCCATTTATTTAAATGACAAGGGGTGTTGAAAATATTTGAATTTCATTTGGAAAATATTTCCAATTCTGAAACTTTATGCAACTCAATGATTTTCACGAGAGGAGATAAAAATGACTTCTTCAAATTATATGAAATATGAGTTGGGAGTTTCAAAGGATCAAATTCAAAGTCTTTTTGGAATTATTTTTCAATTTGGAGTTATTTGGATTTTATTCAAATCATTTTTCTCTAAAAATAAAATACATGGAAAATAGGATAACATGATTCCCTACAACAGAAAATTGGAGAGAAAATAAATTTGATTTCATTTTGGTATTTTTAAAATAATTTTTGCTGGATCTTATTAGAGCAGGAGCACTGTTAGAATTATTAGAATTTGTGTGTATCTTATTTAATGCCAGCAAAATGTTCATGTCGTAGAAAATCTTTTTCTGAAAATTTTGATATATAATATGCCTATATAAAAATTTTATTTTATTTCGTTATTCGGTTTTCCTTCTGTTTCTATTTTAAAAAAAACTATATGTACGGCCCATTTTTATTTATCGCCTACATGCGCAGTATAGTAGTTTCTGGCGCCCCATTGTTTTTCTCTTAAATAGGCCAGGCCCAGCCAGCCTTTTCTTTTTTTTCTCTTAGGCCGAATTTTGTAAAAAAAAAACTGCACCGCAGCGTGCGCGCGGCCGCCGAATGCCTTTAGGCCTATCCGCCTCTTTTCTTCTCTGTTTCGTATATTTTCGTTTACGTTTAGTCCCATATTGCCTAGCTTTTGATCCCTAAGTCTCTTTTCCACCAATAAATATAGACCCATAGAGCCTTAAAAAATCATCCGATTCGGGTTAAATCAATATTTTGGTTTGACTAGATTCATTTAAGAAAAATATATTTCTCTTCTCCGGCGCGACTTTTAGAAATTGTCTCATTTTCCAAAGTTAGCTTTTCTCTGCCTTATAAAGGTATCTTTCTTTGTTTCTTTTTCTTTTTATACCTCCGTAGTTTATTATTTTAGACTAATATGATAAAATAATTAAATTATCAATAAGTCTACGTATTTATACATTAGACCCTAGCCCGTAGCTATTTTTTCTTCCATAAAATGGCTTGGCCCTGATTTTTCAAATAGGCATAACTTTTTACTCGTTTGTCCAAATCCAACGAAACCAACGCCCACTTCTTCGTTATGATCTCCTCTATCCAGTAATCCAACTCAAACATGTTTTTGAAAGTTTAAAATTTAAATTAGATCAGATTTGAATTCAAACTTCATTTGATCATAACTTGAGTTTCGTAGCTCCGTTTTAGTTGATTCTTTTTGCAAATCGAAACACTTGACCTAAACTTTCTGATAAGGCCAAATTCATATAATTTTGGTACTGTTAGAAATTGTTTTATGTTGCAAGAGTTATTTGCTTGGTTTTGATGTTTTCCGAATTGTCTTCTTCGATCTTTCTGATACTTTGAGTGATTGCTTATGTGTGGTTACTATTGCTTGCTTACGATAGATTGACCGGAGTGTGAAGAGTAGAACTATCAAGAGTTTTGAGTGCGAATCATCTTCATCAACATTGTAGGCAAGTTCACACTTTGATCATACCTCTTACTATCCAGTTTTATTTGCATTAGATCAATCCTCAAACATTGCATGATTAGGATATAATTAAATTGTAGGATGGGAAGTAGTTGAGGTAGTACCTATTATTTGTTTATCATCAAACCCTTGGGAGTTACTATTACGTTAGGCTTACATTGCCATGCTATGCTCGTAGACGTGGATTGGGTTTTGAGAGTATCCATGACAGATGTGAGATTGTTAATTAATGGTTTACTTAAGGTGGCAACTCAAACACACATCTAGCTGTATTGAAGCACCTGGATATTACCGGATTGCCTGTCTAGGCACCGGGGTAGACCAGGATTGCCTTTTTTTTATGGACCGCCATCCAGACTCAAAGGGATCATGAGATTATTCATACTAGAAACTTCCGTGTGCAGCCACAAGCTACTATGGGCTCTAGCATAGTTGACTAAGTTGTGCGAACTCTTACAGTGGTAGACTAGCAGATGTAGGGGAAAGTAGGTGTAACGGTCTACCCATCGTAAGGTGCTAGCGCTTCTGAAAGACTATGTCTCGGTCATCCGTTTCTCCAACACCATGTAGTGCGAGAAATCCAATGGAGGAGATTGAGTCTTGTGGGGAAAAGTACGCAACCTCTGCAGAGTGTACAAACTAATCATGATTAGCCGTGTCCCCGGTTATAGACGTCTTGAGTATCTAGTTCTTGGATTATCCTGTTGATCTCATCACGTTACTTTAAATGAATATTGTTGGGTTTTAATGATGATATTTAATTAGGATTGAGAATGGTGTCAACCATTTTCAATGTTTAACAACCACTATGATACTTAAATAAAATTTATTCCTTTGTAGTAGGGAAAAATTGGCTTTTCGCAAAAACATATAACCATAGAGCTTTTCCACCAGCCATATATGCATGTAGTGATAGCCATTGTTCATCATTCTCTATGGTGTGAATTTGCCAGTACATTCAATGTATTGACCCTTTGTGGCTGCAATGTCTCATGTTGCAGGATATCTTACGACGAGTAAGTGATACGTTATAGTTACGATTTCTACACTCAACTTTGCCGTTGGTGTTGATGAGAATCCACAACCTTATTACTTCCGCTATTTGGGATTGAGGTAATAGTATTTACGTTATTTTTTACATGTGATTTACCTCTGTTATAAATCCTCGAGTACTGTGTGTGTCAGCATACCGATCCAGGGATGACACTTAAACACAGAGACTTGACCGTCTGAGGTCGGGTTGCTACACTTGAGAACTGTGAATCCTCCAGCCGGTTAGGCGTCGCGTTCTTAGTATCCAAGAGTCATTGTGGATCGCCGGTGAACGAAGTTTGCGAAGGTTTGGAAGTCTATCTTGAAGACTTACCAGAGTGATTGGGCGAGGACTGGGTGTCCTTAGTTCAAGGGGAATAAGGTGAAGACACGGTCTTCTGAGTTGAATCTCAGCCTCCCTAACCAGATGTACAGTTGTCACAGCAACTGGAACTGGTCCAACAAATCATTGTCCTCAACGAGTCACTGGTTTCATCCTTCCCATTCCTTTACTTACCGTTGGCTCTGGTGAAGTCATTGTATGATTGCATTATCTTTTGTTTTCACTGAGTAACCGCTTGTTCTGATTGGCTTCACACTATCTTCCTACCTGATCTATACTGCCTAGCTGCTATTAGTCGTTGTGCTTTCATTTCATTGAATACTTGACTATGGCTTGCTTAGTGTAGTCTACCTTCCGCTGCATGATAATAGGTTTATTTCTATCGTTTGTCTTCGAAACTTCCATGTTTTGAAGACTTTCCTAAAAGTCGCCTATTCACCCCCCCCCCCCTCTAGTCGATCACTAGCACTTTCACCAACTCACTCTCATATTATGGAACTTCACACCTTAAATCCCCTCGATTAATAAATGAAAAATAGCATAGTAGAATTAAGTCCGGTTGTACTATATCGGTGGCTTGTATATGAAAAAGGAAGACCCGCCTCACTCTCATATTATGAAACTTCATATCTTGAAATCCCCTCAGATGAATGGGAAAAATAGATTGAATAATTTGATGGCGTTTTCAAGCTTCATACCTTAAATCCCCACGATCAATGAATGAAAAAATAGTTTATTGATTACTTCATGTGTGGCGAAACCCAGAACCTAAATATTTCTTATCGACATGTTCACACGGTTATGCTTGCATATATAATCCTGACTAAATTCAAATGCACACTATTTATTCTCCCATTGCAATGTACGAGCATATTTGCTAGTTATTATAGATAAAAACACACGAACCGACAAGGAAGAAAACCACTTACAAGCATATCAAAGAAAACAACATATACCACAGTGCAAACAATGCACAAGAGATGCATTAGAGCAACTCCAATGGGGCGACCCATTTCGTCCGCCCATGTTCATTTGGGTCACGGCTCTGGCAAGAGCTAGTGGAAGTTCACCCCGACGCATCCTCCTCTTCCGCCACCGGTGCCTGCCCGCCTCGTGCGGCAGCGCTTGCACATTTCGGTGCACCAGGTACGCTGGCACTGGCTGTACACAGGGGCGGGCGCACGTTGATGGTTGTGGGGGCAGCTGCCCCCACTCGATTTTTGTTCATACACTTGGATCGATCGTGTCAAGCTACATGTGCCCCCACTTGGCCCATTACTTTGCCCCCGCTCAGCCCAATTTCTTGTTTATTTTCAAAAGCCCATATATATATTCTAAATCTGTAGAAGGCTGGAAGCAGCCCATGACCAAGAAACAGCCTACGCTGCGAGCGAGCCAGAACCTACAATTGCATTATTCGATCGATTAGTGCGGCCCTAGTCCACGCACGCACGTAATGATTGAAAGTAAAAACACACGATACGGCATCCACCCCGAAATTGTCGTTCAGGCGATCGTGGCATCACGCAGTCACCGTCTCGCCGCCGGCCATCAGCGACTTGCCGTCGCCCATCTCTCGCGCTTGCACGTCGCCGCCGCAACACGGACTCATCACCAATTCTGCAATTCTAGCGTTCTAATTGACATCAAGTAAGCCGTATATATATATACTACGTAGATCACTAGGGTTCTTTCTTTTCAATCTTTTTTGTTCGTTTGCAGTTTCTATGTACAACCCATATTGGTATAATCAATTTATGTGTATAATTTTCAGGTTTAGATGACTAGGTCAGTTCAAACAATTTTCTCATAATATGTAAATTTTAGTTCCAATTTTAGTCTAGACTGACACACTCGAAATTTCATTCGAATAATCTATTCTTCCTAGTTTTCAGCACACTTCAACTTCATGTATGATGTTCAACCTGACAATTCATTTAATGCTTTGCGTTTTAGCACTTAAAAGTTGTTGGGAATGTAATGGAGAGGTTATTCCAAAAACCAACAATCTCCAAGATGCCTGAAAACTAGTTGATTTGAACAAGCTTCCAGCATCCATCTGAAAGGAAGAGGACTCACAAACAGAAAGGAAGAGGATTGCATATTACAATCTAAATCAACACAAGGATATAAGAAGAAAGTACTTGATGTGAGGGCCTCATCAGCGTCGTCCTAAAAAGTTGAAGCCAGGGACAATTGTGAAGATCAATCGACATTTTAGTGCTAATTGGTATGAACCATAGTCGTATTTGCTTTGTCGAAAAAGAATTGCAAAATAAATAAATCTAATGTGATAGTTAAACGTTTTCATGAGGTGAAAACTGTCGTGGGATGAAATGAAAGGTAATGTGCTAAAGCTCTTTTTCATCTTTATAAAGGCATTCTCAATAATTTCATTCTCCCTCCATTTGCCAACGATTTTTTCTTCCAGGTTGTAGGTTGGATTGTTAAACAATGTGTCAATGTTCTCTTTCGCAACATCAGAACAAGATATTGACATACTCATGTAAGTCATTTTTATTTCAAATTGTTATTATTTTTTCAATTTGCAATGAATGTGGTTATCTCATGAAGAATGAAGTGATTTTGCCGAGGTTTTAGTTTATATGGAGAATTGCCTTGTTAATTCATGAATATGGCCATATATTTTCGCCCCCTCTCAACTTTTTCCCTGGGTCCGCCCCTGGCTGTACATGCAGCCGCTGCCGTACCCGTATGTCTCGCTGCCGCATAACTGGCATCTGGTTCCGCAGCGGATCCCGGTGCTAGCTATGCCGCGGTCACAGCGGTCACACGCAGAGGAGGTGCGCAGGCGGCGGGATCTCCTCACGTCGGAGCAACGTTAGATGCACGCATCCGCTCCAAACTCTCCCAGCCGGGAGATGTGATTTTCCCTCGAGCACTAGGAGCAACGCCGCCTCGGCGTCCAGGAGCACCACACCAACCCTCTGTCGCCCTTCGCCGTCATGCCGGAGGAGGAGGCTGCATACCAGGCGGCGCCGGCGGCGGCCATGGAAACCTTCATCGAGGAGGAGCGGCGCAAGACAAAGGCGGACTACCAGGCGATGCTGGCAGATGCCCTTTTGCCCTTTCTGCGGCCGATGAATGCGTGGTGCCACCATCGCCGCCGAGGTTCACCGCTCTGACGCCGACGCAAGAGCCCACTAAGCGCTATGTCTGGACAAGTGAGCTGTGCGAGTGGGTCACCCCCCCCCCCCCCCCCAATCTGGCTCGACCGCGATGCCGGTGCAAGAGGCTGCGTTCCTCAAGCATTGGAGGCAGCGCACGCTGATGGCGGAGTGCACCGATGGCGAGCGGTTCATGCTGAGGTAGTGCAAGGAAAACGAGCGTCGCCAGAAGGAGGAGGAGGAGTGTCGTGCACACGCCAGAGCAGCCCAGCTGGTCGTGCAGCCGGCGCAGCAGGGCGATGTGGCCCGGGCCTGGGAGGTGGTATTCCCGTGGGCTGGCCCGGCGCCGCAGCTGGTCAACCTCATGGGCATTCTTCGGATGACGAGGACGCCTAGGGCATTGTGCGTGGTGGCGTGCCCCACGTGAAATCCACCACTATCATCCCCCGTAGGTCATGTTCGAGATGAGGTACGTCTGGGCCTTGGGGAATGGCGACCTCCTACGCACCGGGAACATACCCTTCCTGCTCCGCCCATGCCTTGGCCTCTAGCATCAATCGCAGTGCCTCGCCGAGGGGCCTCCGGCACAGCTGCCCAGCGGGCGCGCACGCCGCCGCGAACGCGAACGAGTTGCCGTAGCAGCCCCTCGGCAGGGGCTGGTGGCTCTTGATCCTGACCCGGACGTTCACGAACATGTGCAGGTAGACCAGCTCATCCGGGCCGTACTGACGCACGGTGGCATGGCAACGCCACATGAAGGCGCCGATCAGGTAGAACCGTGATGCAGCGGTGCACAGCGCCTGGTACCGGAGTGCCTCCACCTCGCTGGGGGCGAAGAAGAAGGTGTGCTGCGAGAAGGTGTCGGAGGAGGAGACCACATCCTTCCTAGGGTCAGGGAGAGGCGCGTACTCCATGTGGTCGTGCACGATAACTAGCGGCCAGCTGGCCATGAGGAGCTCGTGCTGTCACAATAGTCGGACAGTCGGCGCGCCCGGCACGCTACGGGTGAATTCCGTCAGCGTCATCAGGAACTGCACGATCCCCGGGCCGTCAGCGATGCAGTGGCATATTTGGAATCCAAAGACGAAGCCGCCGCTCGCCAGCCACGTCACCTGGACAAAGAGCAAAGGGCGGTCGACAACAACGGCAGTCGCACTCTCCTGCTCAGGCAGCAGCTTATCATAACATGGCACTGGCGGCGCCAGCGAGTCTCCAAAGTCATCCATCCGGGCGTCGGTGTCCGCCTCGACGAACACGACCCCATCGCCTGTGCACTCGACCAAGAGCTTCCTCGTCGGCTGGAGCTCCCGGAACTGGCTGGCGAGAGGGTAGTAGTGCACCAGCGTCTCCGACATCGCCGACTTGATGACCTTCGTTGGGTCAATGCCGGAGCTGGAGGCGTCTCTGCAGTAGAAGGAAGCGCTGGAGCGATAGAAGCGGAGGGCCTCCTGGTCGTCGATGTCGGAGAGCACCTTGAACTCGTAGGGCGTGGGCCTCGCCGGCGCCAGGAGCTCGTTGCTCGCCCCGCCGGACGGATAAGGTCGTTAGGGCATCTCCAGCCGGCCCCCCAAGAAGCCTCCCCAAGCCACTTTTTGGGCGCCGACGGACAAAAAATCGTCCAGTCACGCACCCAGAGACCCAATTTTCGCCGGTTTTGATGATATTTACGGCCGGCGCTATCACCCTAGACCCAGCCCCCCGGGGGGCAGCTGGGGACGCCGGCAGTTGCTTTTTCAACGCACAGGCCCACTGCCAGCCCCTCTCCCCCCCCTTCTCTCTTCTCTTTCCTCTCTTTTCTCTCTCCTCTCTCCTCTCCCTTTCCTTTCACACCTACCGCACACATCGCGCATGGCCGGGGCGGCGCTTGCGCTCGCGCGGTCAAAGCCGCCTCCCCCGTAGCTCCGGCGGCCCAAATCCTGCGGGGTCCGAGGCGGTGGCCGGAGACACGACCTCGGTGAGCTCCGGCGAGTCCTTCGTGCCTAACGTGCAGTGCTGCCTGCTCTGCGTCGCCGTCCGGCCTCCTCCGCTCCGCCCCGCGCCGGCCCTGCTCCGCGTCGCCGTCCAGCCTCCTCCGCTTCGCGTCGGCCCCGCTCCGAGCTTGTCCGGGAACGCGTCGCGCGGCGTCGCCGTCAGCCGCGGCGCCTTCCCCCGCGGGCCTTGCGCCTGGCCAGCTCCCTCGCCAGCGCGTCGTAGTGCTCCGTCGGCCCACCGCGCTCCAGGAAGAGGTCCACGCCGTCGAGCCGCGCGCGGCCGAACGGGCGGCGCACGCCCCTGCGCCTGCCGCCGAGGTAGGAGAACCAGAGGTGGTCGGTGAGGTCAAGCGCGGACCGGTTGGTCGGGAGCGCGTAGTCGCAGCCGAAGCCGCCGATGGAGAGGGAGACAGTGACGCCCACGGACTGGCAGTGCCTGATGTCGCCCCCGGTGCCGGTGAGCGGGTGGCCGGAGAGGTCGAGGCGGTGCTTGCCGTGGCCGTAGACGTTGAGGAAGGACATGATTACCGCCGTGTAGAGGCCGGCGTCACAGGCTTCCCTGAGAGAGCCCTCGTCCTTGTTCCGGCCCCAGAAGACGGTGAGCTGGCCGATCTTCCCCGTGGCGGCGGCCGGAATGGAGACGGAGCGCCAGCCGGTTCGGCGGTTCGCGTCGTGGTGATAGTAGGGATACGTGCGTGGGGGCGGAACGAGTGGATATTTTTTTAATCGCAGGCAAAAAAATTCGCCGGAAGCCCCCCAAGGGGCGATAAAAATGCCTCCTGGGGGGCTCTACGGCTGGAGATGCCCTTAGTGCCCGTGTCACTGACATATCTGCCTGCCTAGAAACTTCAGGTGATGGTACTTTGCAACTGCTTCAGCGAATTGGTTTTGGTGCCTAGGCCTTTCACAACCCATGCAATTTACCCGGCCAAACTACCTAGGAAATAAGGGTTCATATCAATTTCTATATGTGTACGAAACTGTATGTATAGTAAGCTGGATGAAGAATGGATGGATTATGCTGGACGGAGTATGGATGGATTGATATATAAGCTAGCTAAAAAAGGACCCTGAATTTCTTGAGGATTGCTACATGAGGAAAAGAGAAGACCTGACTACTCATGGAAAAGAGAAGACCCGGCTCACTCTCATATTATGGAACTTCACACCTTAAATCTCCTTGATTAATGAATGAAAAATAGCAAAGTAGAATTAACTCCGGCTGTACTGTATCGATGACTTGTATATGAAAAAAAGAAGAACCGCCTCACTTTCATATTCTGAAACTTCTGTCACACCCTAGCTAGCTTATGCATTAGAGTGTGCATCATGTTTACCTTCATCAGAAATTGAAATGGGGAAAGCAGAACCCCCAGCACCCCCTCCCCCTGAAATCAACTAGGGTTTACTAAAAATAAATTCAATGAACCTGAAATGCCCTTCAAATATGTTCACCCTCTTTGCCTTGGGTTAGAACCCTTGGGAAAAATGGTGCATATAATTTTAGGTCAACAAAAGGGGCATTGACTTAATTCATAAATATTTGAATTTGGGCATTTAAAATACTATTATATAATTCAAATGCTCAAATAATGTTGGAACTATTTTTGGGCCACTGAAATATTTCAGAAAGTGTCCATAAATATTTTCAGGATTTTATAAAATGATTTAGTATTTAAACTAAATCAAAACAGAATAACAGAAATAGAAAAACACAAAAGAAATTAAAGAGGGAAAGACCATGGGCCACTTACCTGGCCCAGCGCCAGGCCACCAGCGGCCCAGCCCACCAGGCCGATGCCAGTCGTCCCCTAGCTCCTGCCAGGAGGACGAAGGGCGTGTGCCCGCGGTGCGCCAGCACGCGCACGGCCACCGACGGCCACCTCCTGCTTCGGCCGCCTCCCCGACGTCGCTTTGGACGCCACGCATCCCCCCCTGACCCCTCGCTCACTCTCTTCCATCCTCATCCCCTCCTCTGCTCTCTCTCCCGTGCAACCGCCATGAGCCCGAGAGCGCCGACGAGGACCACCACGGCCACCGCCTCCCACTCGCTTCCCTGACCAGCTTAGAGGCTCCGCCTCGACCCCGTCTTCCTTCTCACCGAACCACGCCCCCCCGGAAGCCCCGCGTCGTCGAATTCAAGCTCTTCTTCAAGCTTCGGCACCGACGATCGCCGCCGTCGATTTGCTTGCTCCAGTGCCTCCCCGAGATTGCCGAGGCCACCGCTGCAACTGCTGTGAGCTCCTGTGTCGTTTCCCCCTCTCCCCTGGCTCGATTTCTTCCTCTAACACCGATGCCCGTCGGAACCGAGAGCTCTTCGCCGCCGGCCATGCCGCCACCATGACCACAGCCGTGCAAGCTCACTCCCGAGCACGGCAACGTGCTCCACACCTCACCAGGAGCACGTGGAACCCATCAGCTTCCCCTCCCGTGCACCATAACGCCGATCCGCTCAACTCCCGAACTCCGGCCGCCGCGCAAGTTGCCGCCGCCGTCGTTTTAGGCCACTAGGGCTGCTGCCGTGTGCACAGATAGATGCGGGCGAGTCCCAGCTCCGCGTAGATGCCCTCCGCTAGCCATTTGGTCGCCGGAGGAGGATTTCCGAGCCCCTCCGCCGTCTCTGGCCTTGCCGGCGACGAGCCGGGGTCAACTCCGGCTTGTTTTGACCCCGGGTCGGCTGGGTTGACTCCCCCCTGACTCACTAACGTGTGGGCCCAGGCGCCTGCCTAATTACCGTTAGTTAATTAGAGTTAATAAAAATTAGCTAATTAGTCAGCCACTGACATGCGGGCCCCGCCCGGCTAACCAAGTTAGTTAGGGTTAACTAACTTAGTTGATTGTGTCACTGACCAGTGGACCCCACTGGTCAGGTTTGACCTGGAGGCGCCAGTTGACCTGCTGACATCAGGGTGATGTCATGCTGATGCAATAACTCTTTTTCTGGATTTAATTTTATAAAGAAAATTCCAGAAAATTGCCTAAACTTCAAAAATTCATAGAAATTCAACCATAACTCCAAATGAGACAAATTATATATGAAAAATTATCAGAAAAATTCAAGGAATCCATCTGTACCATTTTCATGCATGTTTGAACAATGCTTGTCCTCTGTTTTGGACAAAACAAATAAAGGGCATTTAAATAATCATATATGGGGTTGGAATTTGAATCTTGTACTCAAACCAACTCCATTTAAATCATAGCTAGTTGCATAAGCTCAAGACACATCCATATTGCCATGTCATAGCATGCATCATATTGTTGCATATCGTCATGTGTTGATTGTGCTCGGTTGTGTTCTTCGTGGTAGGTTCTGCCTCCGAGGATATTCACGAGTATCCAACTGAAGGGCAGTATCCCGTTACCACTCCATCAGGCAAGCAACCATTGATCATTCCGATACAACCCATGTTCTCGCTCCTGCTCTTGTTTACTGCATTAAGACAACACGATTCAAACTGCTGTGTGCTACGGTAGTTGAACCCTTATCCTCTGCATGACCTGTCATTGCCACAGTAACTAGATGAAACCCACTAGCATGTGTAGGAGTTGATTGAGCCATGTTTTGTGATTCCTACCTTGCTATGCCTGCTATGCTTAGAGTTGTGTCAGGTCTGGTTCATCTGGGGGGTGGGCTAGAGTGAAATGCTTGTGCCAGTAATATGTAGGATGTGTTGAACATGTTTTGGTAAAGGTATCGATGAGAGGCCATGTAGGAGTACATGGTGGGTTGTTTCATTGAAGCCGTCCCTAAGAACTGAGTTCTGTATGCGTGAATTAAGATTCAGCTACTACCACACATTGGGCCCTGAAATATGACCCCGCTCGACTTACCGACCCCTCTCGCCTCAGTCCAGGAGTTGCAACTAGTTTCTGGTGTTTGTAGGATATGTGTTGGCGGCCGTGCGTAGCGCTGACCCTAGGGGTGGGCTATGTTGCGGTAGATACACCGTGGCACGGTGTACCGAGTCACCCGTTTGGTGTCTCGGGAACCCTGTTCACATCGTTCGGGGCCGTTGAGGACACCCCGGCCGGATTTCCTTGCGGATGGAACCTGAATAGGCGATGACCCTGGACTAGAGACTTGTGAGGTTAGTCAGGTCGTGGTCTACACCCACGTCGGTTTTCGCTTGAAGTCTGCCGAGCACATTTCGTGTGCAGACGCTAAGTGGTGGAAACATGTGTGATGAAGTACACCCCTGCAGGGTATAAAACTATTCGAATAGCCGTGTCCGCGGTAAAGGACTACTTGGTTGCATATACAGTTCATAGACAAGTTAATGGATACTACTAAAAGACTCAAGATAAGTGTGAGTACCGAGGATGGCTCCCTCGCAGGATACGAGGGAGGATCCACGGTGGAGTATTGTGATGGTGAGTAGTGGACTCGTGTGCGAAAACTATTTTGCTAAAAGATTCCGTAGGATAGCTTAGCCAAGAGTCAAAGCTGGCTTGCTGCATAAACCCCACCACCTTCTTGAGAATGAGCATGTACAGTAGGTTCTGATGTAAGACTTGCTGAGTACCTTTGTACTCATGTTTGCTTATTTATTGTTTTCAGACGACAACACTGCCCCCTCCGATGGGTTTTACGTAGACCTTGACGTCGACGAGTGACTAGCCACCCAGGTGGTGATCCAGGCCATGGAGGGCCCTATGTAGATAGACAGGCTTCGAGAAGCCTTCTTTCTTTCTAGAGTCTGTACCCAGACTAGTTGCTTCCGCATGTGCTTGTATGACTGTATGACTTGAGTGTCGGGTCATGTGACCCCTACCTGTATGGATATGTTATGTATGGCTCCCTGGAGCCTTTAAATAAAGTACCTGAGTTGTAGAGTTTTGTTGTGATGCCATGTTGTATGTACTCATATCGAGCATATTGTATGTATGATTGAAATGCTTGGTATGAGTGGGATCCGACAATCTAGTTGTTTGTCCTTCGCAGCCTTTCTTATGGGGAAATGTAGTCTAGTGCTACTCGAGCCATAGTAGTCCGCTACAGCCCGGTTCACCGGAGTCCTGCTAGCCCAGCACTACTGTTCAGGACACTTGACTGGCCGGCATGTGTTTCACTTCGTCCCTATGTCTGTCCCTTCGGGGAAATGTCACGCGGTGATCTCCGGAGTCCTGTCTAGCCTACTACAGCCCGGGATCCCCCGGAGTCCTGTTAGCCCAGTGCTACAGCCCGGAATCACTCGTTGATGACCGACATGTTCGTTGTGATTCATGTATGCCTGTCTCCATAGGTCTGTGCCGCTTTGGGTTCACGACTAGCCATGTCGGCTCGGGTTCTCGGTCATATGGATGCTAGCGACATTGTCATATACGCGAGCCAAAAGGCGCAAACGGTCCCGGGCCATGGTAAGGCGACACCCGTGGGATACCGTGCGTGAGGCCGCAAAGTGATATGAGGTGTTACCGGCTAGATCGATGTGGCTTAGAATCGGGGTCCTGACAGCGTTGGCATCAGAGCCGGACTGCCTGTAGGTTCGTTCAGCCAAACTGGTCGATGTCGAGTCTAGAAATGCTTTAGTTATATGTAAGGGAATTGATTGTGGGAGGGAACGTAAGGTTCTTTTACTCCTTTACCCTATGCTTCTGATCTGAGTCATTCTCTTCTCATTCAACGTGGGTTAAGGACTAGGCTCTCTTCTTCTATCAGGTTCACGTGTTACTAATCCGTAGTAGTTCATAGGATTATTGCTACGAGTTCCAGTCCAGTTTCTACTATTTTAGTACGTTGCTATTTGAATCAGAACCTTGATATGATGCTGTTGAGCGGTATTGTGAACTGTTGTGGATGTCTCAAATCTTTTTCTGAGCATTTACAGCCGTTATGCTGCCCAATTTTCCCTAGGAATTCTGATGTCTTTGTCTTGTGGTTGTGCTTTCAGATGGCCAACCATTCTCAAAATCAAGTGGTTCGCCTGACTAGGTGCCTCGACGTGCCCGGTCATACTGCTATGTTGGTCCGGGTCATGATCGAGACAGGATACCGTTGGTATCCCGAATACACTGTTGAAGAGCAGTTCCGCGACTTTAATCAAAGCCAGTATTTATGCACCGTCAGGATATTTCCTTCCTATCCTGGATCTACCGAGCCCCTTCACTGTTCCTATGGACTCGGAGTTACCATTGAGATGGCTGTGCAGGATGCTGCCTATTCCATGATGACCATCTTGCGAGTCCGGACTGGCCTGCTTCGGAACACTGACTTCCGTTACATGCCAGCTTCACTTCCGGGAGCGCAGGGGTATCTTCAGGCTATCTATGCTGACTCCACTCAGGAGGACTCATTAACTCGTACCACCGCTGAGATGCTCGAAGATAAGGACCGAGAGAATCGGGCCTTGAGGCTGGAGCTCTTTAATACCCGTGCTGATCATTGGGCCACATTGACTCGGTTTGCACCCGCGGTGCAAGCGGGATGTATGGATACCAGTGATCTGTATCCTGTGAGAGCAGCTCTGCCAGACATGGTGGATTGGCGTGATGTGGGAGGCATCATCCCACCCCTTGGTCCCCGCAGGCCACCATTTGTTGGTCCAAGACCTTATCCTAGCCCCTATGGTCCACAGGCTCCTCGGGACCGTCTGTTTCCGGATGATCACGTTGAACTTCCAGGCTATGGAGGTGACTTCTATGAGGACTACTACGGAGCTATCTGAGTTAGTAGTAGTACCACTAGTATTGTAGTAGTTGTATCTCCACTGTCCTGTGTGACTTGTGGAATACGACTTGGTGTGTAATCGATTCCGGAGGTGTAGACAAATAATGTATAGGGACTCGGAATGCCTCCGATGAGATGTAACGTCTACCTTCATAGTTGTACTGTAGCATGGGCTTGTACTAAACTATGTATGACGAGTATGACCGTTGGTGTATATATGGTAGTTTTATATTACCATGGCATACGAAAGAGCATCTCTGCATTCCGTGTTATCCTTTACGTTCTGCACTTCCCTGTTAAGTTTGAGCCATCCTTGTCTAAACCGTTGTCTTGTTTCCTCCTAGGATGGTCAACACCCGCGGAAACCCTGCTGCCCCGGAGCAGGGGGGAGCCAATGCAGCTAGAGGTGAAAATTTGCCTCACCCGCCTTCCCTGGCCGAAGTGATGCTGGAGGCGGAAAGGAACAAGCGTGAGACCAACCGCCTGCTGGAGCGGATTGAGCAGAACACTGCACGCCACCCACGAAATGACTTGGTGTCAATCAACGACTTTATCAAGCTGTACCCACCAAAGTTTAACCATTCCGTCGAGCCCCTCGACGCGGATGATTGGCTTCGCAGCATCACCCACAAGCTATGTTCTGCCAACGTAGCTGAAGCCGACAAGGTTACCTATGCTGCTTATCATCTTGAGGGCCCCGCTAGCCATTGGTGGGAAAACTACGAAGCTATGCGCCCGGTCGGCCAAATCACTACCTGGGCTGAATTCAGCGAGGCTTTCCGTGAGCATCACATTCCGGAAGGTCTCATGGATCGCAAGAGGGAGGAGTTCTGTAACTTCACCCAAGGAAGGCTGACTGTGGATGCATATAGCCGAGAATTTGGGAACCTGGCACGCTATGCTCCTGAAGAGGTTTCTACTGACGCCAAGAAGCAGGCAAGGTTCCGTAAGGGACTTAGCCCTGAGCTTCGCCGCGATCTCCGTCTGCACGAGTGCACATCCTTCCAGAAGTTGGTCAATAAAGCTATCAGTGCTGAGACAGGCCAGACTGATTATGACGCTTCACGCAAACACTCGTGATTTTGGGTCTTCATCCAGCTCTGGAGCTCAGAAGCGCCGGGTGTGGATTCCAAGCACCGCACTGCCACCCAGATTCACCCCGAGGCCATCCTTTGAGGCGCCTCGTCCCAACCAGCAATTTGCACCGCCCAAGCCCTATGGTGGCCCCGCTGCTAATGTTGCTCCACGCCCCACTGTGGTAACATGCTTCAAGTGTGGAGAACCGGGTCACTATAGTCGAGAGTGTCCCCAGAACAACCCCAATCAAGCTGGAAAGTCCGTTGGCCGTGGTAAGCCCGCGGGAAAGACTTTCTACGCCAAGCCGGCCACTACTGCACGTGGCCATGTCAACTACGTCTCAGCCGAAGAGGCTCATGAGGATCCCAACGTCGTCCTTGGTACGCTCCTTGTTAACTGCCATCCGGCATCTGTTCTTTTCGATACTGGAGCATCTCATTCATTCATTCATATCCGAGAATTATGCTCGGTTGCATAACACGACATTCTGTGACATGCCCACTTCCATGGTAATTCAAACTCCGGGTTCCAAATGGCAAACTTCTAGGGTAAGCCATGGGAACGAAATTCTTGTCGATAGGCTTGTTTTCCTCGCATCTTTAATAGCTCTCAAGTCCTCCGACATAAACATCATCTTGGGTATGGACTGGATGTCGGCTCATTATGCCAAGATCGATTGTGCCACTAGAACCGTTCAACTTACTCATCCCTCGGGCAAGACAGTTAATGTCTTAACTCGAGTGGCCAAGCGCCAACTTTACTCTCTCAATGCCAACCCCCTTCCAGACCTTGAGGACGTTCCGGTAGTCCGAGACTTCCCGGATGTGTTTCCGGAAGAACTGCCAGGTGTTCCACCTGACCGGGATGTCGAGTTTGTGATAGACCTTGTTCCAGGAACCGTTCCAATTGCTAGAAGACCCTACAAGATGGCACCCTTAGAACTAGCCGAGCTTAAGAACCAACTCGATGAGTCCTTGAACAAAGGGTTCATCCGTCCTAGCTCCTCCCCTTGGGCTTGCCCCGTCCTCTTCGTCAAGAAGAAGGATGGAACGGATCGAATGGTTGTGGATTACCGACCTGTCAATCTGGTCACCATCAAGAACAAATACCCGCTTCCCAGGATCAACGACCTGTATGATCAGCTCGCTGGATCCTCAGTCTTCTCCAAGATGGATTTGAGGTTGGGCTACCATCAAATCAAAATCAGAAATGGGGACATTCCCAAAACAGCCTTTGTTACTCGTTATGGCCAATACGAGTACACCGTCATGTCCTTCGGTTTAACCAATGCCCCGGCCACTTTCTCCCGGTTAATGAACTCGGTTTTCATGGAGTACTTGGACAAATTCGTCGTAGTATACCTTGATGACATACTCATCTACTCCAAGAATGAAGAGGAACATGCTGAACATCTAAGGCTGGTATTGATGAAACTTCGAGAGCATCGCCTTTATGCCAAATTCTCCAAATGTGAATTTTGGTTGTCAGAAGTGACCTATCTAGGCCATGTAATCTCTGGTAAGGGTATTGCTGTCAATCCCGAGCGAGTTCAAGCCGTCCTTGATTGGACTCCACCTGAAACGGTCAAGCAAGTTCGGAGTTTCCTTGGCCTAGCGAGCTATTGCCGCCGCTTCGTCGAGAATTTCTCCAAGGTTGCTAAACCTCTAACTGAACTCCTCAAGAAAGATAAAAAGTTCGAGTGGACTCTGCAGTGCGAGTTCAGTTTTCAGGAACTGAAAAGACGCCTGACATCTGCTCCCGTACTGGTACCACCAGATTTCTCCAAGGACTTTATTATCTATTGCGACGCCTCGCGGCAAGGACTAGGTTGCATACTCATGCAAGATCGTCAGGTAATTGCCTATGCTTCACGGCAATTACACCCACATGAGGAAAATTATCCCACACATGATCTAGAGCTTGCAGCTGTAGTCCATGCACTCAAAACCTGGCGACATTACCTCCTCGGTAATCGTTGCGAGATCTTCACCGATCACCAAAGCTTGAAATATATCTTCACCCAACCAGATTTGAATCTCAGGCAAAGACGTTGGGTCGAGTTGATCTCGGATTACGACTTAGGAATAACTTACACCCCTGGCAAAGCCAATGTCATGGCCGATGCGCTAAGTCGTAAGTCCTACTGTAACAACCTGCTGTTACAACAAAGTCAACCACTTCTCCATGAGGAATTTCGCAAGCTTAATCTTCACATTGTTCCTCAAGGATTCTTGTCTACTCTGGTGGCGAAACCTACCCTTATGGATCAAATCATAGCTGCCCAAAAGCGTGATAAGGGCATATCCCGGATTAAGGAAAACATTGCTAGCGGAGTAGCTAAATGTTTTTCCATGGATGAGCAAGGTGCTGTCTTCTTTGAGAACCGCCTGGTGGTTCCCAAGAACCAACATCTACGCCAGATGATCCTTAAGGAAGCTCATGAATCCCCTCTCACCATTCATCCCGGTAGTACTAAAATGTATCAAGACCTACGCCAAAGGTTTTGGTGGACTAGGATGAAGAGAGAAATCGCTCAATACATTGCTAATTGCGACGTTTGTCGTCGTGTTAAAGCAGAGCATCAACGGCCTGCTGGCACCCTTCAACCTTTGGCTATTCCTGAATGGAAATGGGACAAAATCAGTATGGATTTCATCACTGGGTTTCCCATGACCAAGAGGGGAAATAATGCCATCTTCGTTGTGATCGACCGTCTTTCCAAAGTAGCCCATTTTCTACCTGTTCGTGAGAGTATCACCGCTAGCCAGCTAGCTGACCTATACATCTCCCGAATAGTGTCTCTTCATGGTATCCCATTGGAAATTAACTCAGACCGTGGAAGTCTCTTCACCTCTCGATTTTGGGAAAGTTTCCAAAATGCTATGGGAACTCATCTCTCCTTTAGCACCGCCTTCCATCCTCAATCAAGTGGTCAAGTAGAGCGAGTAAATCAAATTCTGGAAGATATGCTCCGAACTTCTGTTATCTCGTTCGGAATGAGTTGGGAAAAATGCCTTCCATTCGCGGAGTTTGCTTATAACAATAGCTATCAAGCTAGTTTGGGCAAGGCTCCCTTCGAAGTTCTCTATGGATGAAAATGTCGAACGCCTCTTAACTGGTCAGAAACCGGGGAAAGACAACTCTTTGGCCCGGATATGATTCAGGAAGCAGAAGAGCAGGTTCGCGTTATTCGTGAGAAATTGAAAACGGCCCAATCTCGCCAAAAGAGTCAATATGATCGTAAGCATAAGCCTATGACATTTGAAATTGACGAGAAAGCTTACCTTCGGGTTACCCCGTTAAAGGGAACCCATCGCTTCGGTATCAAAGGCAAATTGGCTCCTCGTTACATTTGACCCTTTCGCATTCTTGCCAAACGAGGAGAAGTTGCCTACCAATTGGAACTACCTCCGCATCTTTCCAGAGTTCACGACGTCTTCCACGTTTCGCAACTCAGGCGTTGCTTCGCGGATCCTATCCGTGGAGTGGACCACGAAACGCTTGATTTACAAGATAACCTCTCTTATCGGGAATACCCCGTTCGTATCCTTGATCAAGCCGAGCGTACCACTCGACGTCATAATATCAAGTTTCTCAAGGTTCAATGGTCACACCATTCCGAGGAAGAAGCCACTTGGGAAAGGGAGGATCGTCTTCGACTCGAGTACCCCGCCTTCTTCCCAGATGATCCTAAATCTCGGGACGAGATTCTATTGAGTGGGGGTGAGTTGTCACACCCTAGCTAGCTTATGCATTAGAGTGTGCATCATGTTTACCTTCATCAGAAATTGAAATGGGGAAAGCAGAACCCCCAGCACCCCCCCCCTGAAATCAACTAGGGTTTACTAAAAATAAATTCAATGAACCTGAAATGCCCTTCAAATATGTTCACCCTCTTTGCCTTGGGTTAGAACCCTTGGGGAAAATGGTGCATATAATTTTAGGTCAACAAAAGGGGCATTGACTTAATTCATAAATATTTGAATTTGGGCATTTAAAATACTATTATATAATTCAAATGCTCAAATAATGTTGGAACTATTTTTGGGCCACTGAAATATTTCAGAAAGTGTCCATAAATATTTTCAGGATTTTATAAAATGATTTAGTATTTAAACTAAATCAAAACAGAATAACAGAAATAGAAAAACACAAAAGAAATTAAAGAGGGAAAGACCATGGGCCACTTACCTGGCCCAGCGCCAGGCCACCAGCGGCCCAGCCCACCAGGCCGATGCCAGTCGTCCCCTAGCTCCTGCCAGGAGGACGAAGGGCGTGTGCCCGCGGTGCGCCAGCACGCGCACGGCCACCGACGGCCACCTCCTGCTTCGGCCGCCTCCCCGACGTCGCTTTGGACGCCACGCATCCCCCCCTGACCCCTCGCTCACTCTCTTCCATCCTCATCCCCTCCTCTGCTCTCTCTCTCTCGCGCAACCGCCATGAGCCCGAGAGCGCCGACGAGGACCACCACGGCCACCGCCTCCCCCCTCGCTTCCCTGACCAGCTTAGAGGCTCCGCCTCGACCCCGTCTTCCTTCTCACCGAACCACGCCCCGCCGGAAGCCCTGCGTCGTCGAATTCAAGCTCTTCTTCAAGCTTCGGCACCGACGATCGCCGCCCTTGATTCGCTTGCTCCAGTACCTCCCCGAGCTTGCCGAGGCCACCGCTGCAACTGCTGTGAGCTCCTGTGTCGTTTCCCCCTCTCCCCTGGCTCGATTTCTTCCTCTAACACCGATGCCCGTCGGAACCGAGAGCTCTTCGCCGCCGGCCATGCCGCCACCGTGACCACAGCCGTGCAAGCTCACTCCCGAGCACGGCAACGTGTTCCACACCTCACCAGGAGCACGTGGAACCCATCAGCTTCCCCTCCCATGCACCATAACGCCGATCCGCTCAACTCCCGAACTCCGGCCGCCGCGCAAGTTGCCGCCGCCGTCGTTTTAGGCCACTAGGGCTGCTGCCGTGTGCACAGATAGATGCGGGCGAGTCCCAGCTCCGCGTAGATGCCCTCCGCTGGCCATTTGGTCGCCGGAGGAGGATTTCCGAGCCCCTCCGCCGTCTCTGGCCTTGCCGGCGACGAGCCGGGGTCAACTCCGGCGTGTTTTGACCCCGGGTCGGCTGGGTTGACTCCCCCCTGACTCACTAACGTGTGGGCCCAGGCGCCTGCCTAATTACCGTTAGTTAATTAGAGTTAATAAAAATTAGCTAATTAGTCAGCCACTGACATGCGGGCCCCGCCCGGCTAACCAAGTTAGTTAGGGTTAACTAACTTAGTTAGTTGATTGTGTCACTGACCAGTGGACCCCACTGGTCAGGTTTGACCTCGAGGCACCAGTTGACCTGCTGACATCAGGGTGATGTCATGCTGACGCAATAACTCTTTTTCTGGATTTAATTTTATATAGAAAATTCCAGAAAATTGCCTAAACTTCAAAAATTCATAGAAATTCAACCATAACTCCAAATGAGACAAATTATATATGAAAAATTATCAGAAAAATTCAAGGAATCCATCTGTACCATTTTCATGCATGTTTGAACAATGCTTGTCCTCTGTTTTGGACAAAACAAACAAAGGCCATTTAAATAATCATATATGGGGTTGGAATTTGAATCTTGTACTCAAACCAACTCCATTTAAATCATAGCTAGTTGCATAAGCTCAAGACACATCCATATTGCCATGTCATAGCATGCATCATATTGTTGCATATCGTCATGTGTTGATTGTGCTCGGTTGTGTTCTTTGTGGTAGGTTCTGCCTCCGAGGATATTCACGAGTATCCAACTGAAGGGCAGTATCCCGTTACCACTCCATCTGGCAAGCAACCATTGATCATTCCGATACAACCCATGTTCTCGCTCCTGCTCTTGTTTACTGCATTAAGACAACACGATTCAAACTGCTGTGTGCTATGGTAGTTGAACCCTTATCCTCTGCATGACCTGTCATTGCCACAGTAACTAGATGAAACCCACTAGCATGTGTAGGAGTTGATTGAGCCATGTTTTGTGATTCCTACCTTGCTATGCCTGCTATGCTTAGAGTTGTGTCAGGTCTGGTTCATCTGGGGGATGGGCTAGAGTGAAATGCTTGTGCCAGTAATATGTGGGATGTGTTGAACATGTTTTGGTAAAGGTATCAATGAGAGGCCATGTAGGAGTACATGGTGGGTTGTTTCATTGAAACCGTCCCTAAGAACTGAGTTCTGTATGCGTGAATTAAGATTCAGCTACTACCAGACATTGGGCCCTGAAATATGACCCCGCTCGACTTATCGACCCCTCTCGCCTCAGTCCAGGAGTTGCAACTAGTTTCTGGTGTTTGTAGGATATGTGTTGGCGGCCGTGCGTAGCGCTGACCCTAGGGGTGGGCTATGTTGCGGTAGATACACCGTGGCACGGTGTACCGAGTCACCCGTTTGGTGTCTCGGAAACCCTGTTCACATCGTTCGGGGCCGTTGAGGACACCCCGGCCGGATTTCCTTGCGGATGGAACCTGAATAGGCGATGACCCTGGACTAGAGACTTGTGAGGTTAGTCAGGTCGTGGTCTACACCCACGTCGGTTTTCGCTTGAAGTCTGCCGAGCACATTTCGTGTGCAGACGCTAAGTGGTGGAAACATGTGTGACGAAGTACACCCCTGCAGGGTATAAAACTATTCGAATAGCCGTGTCCGCGGTAAAGGACTACTTGGTTGCATATACAGTTCATAGACAAGTTAATGGATACTACTAAAAGACTCAAGATAAGTGTGAGTACCGAGGATGGCTCCCTCGCAGGATACGAGGGAGGATCCACGGTGGAGTATTGTGATGGTGAGTAGTGGACTCGTGTGCGAAAACTATTTTGCTAAAAGATTCCGTAGGATAGCTTAGCCAAGAGTCAAAGCTGGCTTGCTGCATAAACCCCACCACCTTCTTGAGAATGAGCATGTACAGTAGGTTCTGATGTAAGACTTGCTGAGTACCTTTGTACTCATGTTTGCTTATTTATTGTTTTCAGACGACAACACTGCCCCCTCCGATGGGTTTTACGTAGACCTTGACGTCGACGAGTGACTAGCCACCCAGGTGGTGATCCAGGCCATGGAGGGCCCTATGTAGATAGACAGGCTTCGAGAAGCCTTCTTTCTTTCTAGAGTCTGTACCCAGACTAGTTGCTTCCGCATGTGCTTGTATGACTGTATGACTTGAGTGTCGGGTCATGTGACCCCTACCTGTATGGATATGTTATGTATGGCTCCCTGGAGCCTTTAAATAAAGTACCTGAGTTGTAGAGTTTTGTTGTGATGCCATGTTGTATGTACTCATATCGAGCATATTGTATGTATGATTGAAATGCTTGGTATGAGTGGGATCCGACAATCTAGTTGTTTGTCCTTCGCAGCCTTTCTTATGGGGAAATGTAGTCTAGTGCTCCTCGAGCCATAGTAGTCCGCTACAGCCCGGTTCACCGGAGTCCTGCTAGCCCAGCACTACTGTTCAGGACACTTGACTGGCCGGCATGTGTTTCACTTCGTCCCTATGTCTGTCCCTTCGGGGAAATGTCACGCGGTGATCTCCGGAGTCCTGTCTAGCCTGCTACAGCCCGGGATCCCCCGGAGTCCTGTTAGCCCAGTGCTACAGCCCGGAATCACTCGTTGATGACCGACATGTTCGTTGTGATTCATGTATGCCTGTCTCCATAGGTCTGTGCCGCTTTGGGTTCACGACTAGCCATGTCGGCCCAGGTTCTCGGTCATATGGATGCTAGCGACATTGTCATATACGCGAGCCAAAAGGCGCAAACGGTCCCGGGCCATGGTAAGGCGACACCCGTGGGATACCGTGCGTGAGGCCGCAAAGTGATATGAGGTGTTACCGGCTAGATCGATGTGGCTTAGAATCGGGGTCCTGACAACTTCATATCTTGAAATCCCCTCAAATGAATGAAAAAATAGATTAGATAATTCGTTGGCCTTTTCAAATTTCATACCTTAAATCCCCTCGATCAATGAATGGGAAAATAGCTTATTGATTACTTCATGTGTGGCGAAACTCAGAACCTAATTATTTCTTATCGACATGTTCACATGGTTATGCTTACGTATATAATTCTTACTAAATTCAAATGCACACTATTTATTTTCCTGTTGCAACGTACTTCCTCCGTCCGGAAATACTTGTCATCAAAATGAACAAAAAGGGATGTATTTAGAACTAAGGACCTGTTCGGATCCCCTCCGCTCCACACTGCAGCTCCCGGAGCGGAGGGAGCGGTAGCACAATTTGACGGAGTGGCTTAAACCGAGCTCCTCTTTTCCTCCAGAGCGTGGTGCGGAGTTTGAGATCGGAGAGATTCCGAACAGGCTCTAAAATACATTTAGATACATCCTCTTTTATTTATTTTAATGATAAGTATTTCTGGACGAAGGGAGTACATGCATATGTGCTAGTTATTATAGATAAAAACACTCGACTGACGAGGAAAAAACCCACTTACAAGTATATATCAAAGAAAACCAGACAACATATACCGGGGTGCAAACAATGCACGAGAGATGCATTACTAACGCCACGACCTCTGTCTAGCACATGCACAATAGTGGCCGAACTTGGTGCTTTTTTGATGTTGTGTACGCAGGAGCCACACCGCTTCTACAGCTTTGCAAGAGCGTGACCAGGAACCAAGGCTGACTTGCTCTTGTCCGCAGCTTCAGTGACAGTCCCACCGCTGACCGTGAGCCCCTTGGCCACCTCCACCTTCAGCCGCTCCAGCGCCAGCACCGGCAACCTCGTCGGCACGTTGACGCCCACCTCACCGGCCTCGTTCCTCCCCTCCAGATGGAACGTGGCCAGAATGATCGTCGCCGGGCCTCCGTACACCGGCGTGCCCCACCCGAAATCCACCGCCATCATCCCCCCCTGGGTCATGTCCGAGATGAGGTACGTCCGGGCCTTGGGGAACGCCGGCCTCCTGTGCGCCGCGTTGAAGCCGGCCACCGACTGCACGTACCCTTCCTGCTCCGCCCGCGCCTTGGCCTCCAGCAGCAGCCGCAGCGCCTCGCCGAGGGGCCTCCGGCACAGCTGCCCGGCGGGCGCGCACGCGGAGGCGAACGCGAACGAGTTGCCGTAGTAGCCCCTCGGCAAGCGGTGGCGGCTCCTGTTCCTCACCCGGCCGTTCACGAACATGTGTAGGCGGACCGGCTCGTCAAGGCCGTACTGCAGCGCGGCGGCGCGGCACCGCCACATGAAGGCGCCGATCAGGTCGAACCGCGACGCGGCGGAGCGCAGCTCTGGCGGGGCCTGGGACCGGAGCGCCTCGATCTCGCGGGGCCCGAAGAAGAACGTGTGCTGCGAGAAGATGTCCGAGGAGGAGACCACGTCCTTTCCGGGGTCGGGGAGAGGCGCGTACTCCACGTGGTCGTGCGCGATGGCCGGCGGCCAGCTAGCCGTGAGGAGCTCGCGCTGCCACACCGGACGCACGGTCGGCGCGCCCGGCGCGCCGCGGGTGAACTCCGTCAGCGCCGTCAGGAACTGCACGATCCCCGGGCCGTCGGCGATGCAGTGGCATATCTGGAACCCGAAGACGAAGCCGCCGCACGTCAGCCGCGTCACCTGAGCAAAGAGCAAAGGCCGGTCGACGACAACGGCGGTCGCGCTCTCCTGCTCGGGCAACAGCTCATCGTAACACGGCACCGGCGGCGCCACTGAGTCTCCAAAGTCTTCCATCCGGACGTTGGCGTCCGCCTCGACGAACACGACGCCCTCGCCCGTGCACTCGACCACGAGCTTCCTCGTCGGCTGGAGCTCCCGGAACCGGCCGGCGAGAGGGTAGTAGTGCACGAGCGCCTCCGAGATCGCCGACTTGATGGCCTTCGCCGGGTCAATGCCGGACTTGGAGGCGTCGCCGCGGTAGAAGAAAGCGCCGGAGCGGTAGAAGCGGAGGACCTCCTGGTCGTCGATGTCGGAGAGCACCTTGAACTCGTAGGGCGTGGGCCTCGCCGGCGCCACGAGCTCGCGCTCGCCCCGCCGGACGGACAAGGTCGTCAGTGTCCGTGCCACAGACATTTTTTGGGAAAGAAACTTCAGGTGCTTGAGCGAATTGGTTTGGCGATGCATGGTTCCATATTATATAGGCAGGCGCGGCGATGCGGGCGAGCGGAGAAACATTTTTCAACGATGAGTTTGAGACTGAGATTACATTGGGTAGTTCTTCACAGAAAAACTGTCAATCAGGACATAGGCTGTATGTGTAGCTAGGTAGGGCGATCTAACCCATGCTCAACATGCATTGGTGCACAGGGTATTTCCGTGGCAATTCGTATCCGAATCTAGCATCTTTCCGAAAGCTGAGTTTCAGAATAATATTTCCGTTGCGTAGTAGGAGTACTCCCTCCATTTCTTTTTACTCCGCATATAAGATTTGGTCAAAGTCAAACTACACAAAGTTTGATCAAAATTATATAAAAAATATGAACATCTACAATACTAAAACTATATAGTATGAAAATACGTTTCATGATGCATCTGAAAATATTGATTTCATATTGTGAATGTTTATATTTTTTAATATAAAGTTAGTCAAACTCTATAAAGCTTGACTTTGACCAAACTTTATATGCAGACTAAAAAGAAACGAAGAGAATACTATATATGTACTGCGCGTTCAGCTGGCATGTCGGATTCTCCGAGCCATGTAAATATGGTTCTGGTTTTCTAATGCAAGTATACGTCTTTGATCACGTATCTATCTAGGAGTATATACTCATCTTATTCATCCACATAGGCTACATTTTCCACACCGTTAATGTTGATTTCTCACATACAAGACTTTCCATTAGTAGTACATCTAACACAATCACATGCACCAGATGAGGATACGGAACCACCAATCACCACATACACATAACACAAACAGACATGAATATGTGGCAATCCAATTCGGCACTCGAGCTCACATGGTACTGCTGCTACTACTAAATTAGAGATTGTACAAGAGAAAGAAAAAGAATCACTACATTCGTATCTACCGCTCTAAAATGTATTCTTTGTAAAAAAAAATATCAAACATTAATTTTAGGAGGATAGTGCAAATGACGTTTGAAAATGGAACTAAAGTGTATATGCAATGTAATTTACATGGGCCGTAGATTGAAAATATAACGGAGCACAAATACATGAGAGCAAACCAAATATACGTGGGAACTGAACTGCCCTCGATGGATTTTTTTTTTTGGTAGCTTGGCTGCATGTTGCTTCACATTTGGTACTACCCCCATCTCTCTCTCTCTGTTTGTGTCATTGTGTGTGTGGGCGCGCGCGCGAAGCAGTCGATCTCTAATTGCCGACTGCTGACCCATCGCCCCAATGGCCGTCGCATCAGTTCTGTTAGTTAGGAAGAATGAGATTGCACGAATCGATAATCATTGATTGTGTGCATGGTGCACATATATAGGTACAGGGTGGACCGGCTTCTACTTGTCTCCCAAGATGTACAAATATACGAGGGCAGAGAGAGAGATACAACGGTATAAATACAGACCCAAGTCCTATACATATGCAGTGTACAACGTACGCTCAACCCCCCCCCCCCCCCCCCCCCCCCCCCCCCCGCGCAGTCGAAGCGTCGCCGAAGACACAGAGACTGGACCGAAACTCCTCGAAGACTGGGGTCGGTAGTCCCTTAGTCATGACATCGGCAAACTGCTGAGTGGTAGGAACATGCAGAACACGAACCTTCCTGAGACCCACCTGCTCGCGAACGAAGTGAATGTCGAGCTCAATATGCTTCGTACGGCGATGGTGGACGGGGTTGGCGGAGACGTTGTCACAGTAGACGATCGTGGCCTTGGGGACCACACAAAGCAACTCCTGGAGAAGCTGACGGAGCCAAGAGCACTCAGCAACGGTGTTAGCCACTGCCCGATACTCCGCCTCGGCACTCGAGCGAGAGACCGTGGGCTGCCGCTTGGACGACCACGATATCAGCGAGGGCCCGAGGTAGACACTAGCCTGACGTAGAGCGACGTGTGTCCGGGCAGCCAGCCCAATCAGCGTCGGAGTAGGCGACCATGTTGATGGAGGAGGAAGCCGCCAGGGTGAGTCCCATGGTCATAGTGCGGCGTATGTACCGAAGAATACGCTTCACCAGAGTCCAATGAGAATCACATGGGGAGTGCATGTGAAGGCACACCTGCTGGACTGCATACTCCAAGTCAGGCCGAGTGAGGGTGAGATACTACAGAGCGCCGACGATGGAGAGGTAGGACGCCGCATCTGGCACAGGGGAACCCTCCAAAGCAGAAACCTTCGCCTTGGTGTCAATAGGTGTGGGCGCGGTTTTTGCAATTAAGCATACCAGCGCGCTCGAGAAGCTCATGAGCGTACTTCTGCTGATGCAGAAAGAACCCATCGGCACGGCTAACGACCTCAATGCCAAGGAAGTAGTGCAGCGCTCCAAGATCCTTGAGGGCAAACTCATCGCGAAGACGAGTCGTGAGCTGCTGAAGAAGCCTAGACGAGGATGCCGTCAGGATAATGTCGTCCACATAGAGCAGCAGGTACGCAATGGCAGTGCCCTGATGATAGACGAACAGAGACGCGTCGGAGCGGGTTGTGTGAAACCAAAGCTCCTGTAGGAACCCGGACATACGCTGGTACCACGCCCTAGGGGCCTGCTTCAGTCCATAGAGGGACCGAGAGAGCAGGCAGACATGGTCGGGATGCTCAGCGTCGACGAAGCCAGTCGGCTGCTCGCAGAAGACCCATTCCGTGAGGTGGCCGTGCAAAAACGCGTTGGAGACATCCAACTAATGCACTGGCCAGTCACAAGAAACCGCCAGCTAAAGCACCGTACGAATCGTGCCCGGTTTAACGACCGGGGCGAAGGTATCGGTGAAGTCCACGCCGGCGCGCTGGCGGAAACCGTGCACCATCCAGTGAGCCTTGTAGCGCTCGAGAGAACCGTCGGGGTTGGTCTTGTGACGAAACACCCATTTGCCACTGATGACGTTGGCGTGAGGGGGTCGCGACACATGATGCGGTGTGCGGTTGCGCTGCAACGCATCAAACTCCTCGCGCATCGCGGCAAGCCAATGTGGATCACGAAGGGCAGCGCGTGCAGACAAGGATGGGCGACGGTGGAGAGGATGATGTCGACACTGCGCACGTGTACTCATCAGCACCGTAGCGCGTGCTAAGGCGGTAGATACCGGCACGGGACCGCGTCACCATGCCAGTGGGAGGCGGGTCGGCTGCGGTAGGAGCGACGGACGGAGGTGATGAAGAGTTCGCCGCTCCCGGCGTCGCAGCGGGACCAGGGCCGACCGAAGCAGCGGGGGCCAGCCGGGGTGGTGGAGCAGGCCGAGGCGGCGCCAGCTGTGCCACTCGGCAGAGTGGGAGCCTAAGGGCCACTCGGGGTCATGCATGGTCGCGCCGGGGCCGAGGCCGAGGGACCGGCTGCCGGATCCGAGGGGGCCGCAACAGAGGGGCCAGCCGCGGGAGGGCGCGCCGAGGCCGCACCGGGAGGAGCCAGCGGGAGCCGCGCCAGGGCCAGGAGGGGTCGCACTGGGGGCTGCACCGGGTTCGCATCCGAGACACCATCATGGGGCGCCGAGTCCTCTACAAAAGGTGGTACCCGGTAAAAGGGAAAACCCCGCTCATCAAAGTACACGTGTCGGGAGGTATACACGCGGTGGGAGACGGGGTCGTAGCACCGGTAACCTTTGGTGTTAGGGGGGTAGCCTAGTAAGATACAAGCTATGGAGGGAGGAGCGAGTTTGTGTGGTGTAGTGGAGGCAGTGCTAGGATAACACAAACAACCGAAGATGCGGAGACCATCATAGGATGGAGGGGAACCGAAGAGAAGTTGGTGTGGGGTGTAGTTCCAGCGAGGCCGACAAGGCCTAATGTTAACTAGGAGAGTGGCGGTGGCGAGTGCATCGGGCCAGAATCGAGGAGGGCACATTGGAGTGGAACAACAACGTGCGGACGCAGTCGTTAAGAGTGCGGAGGATCCGCTCGGCGTGGCCGTTCTGCTGGGATGTGTACGGGCATGTGAGATAAAAGGTAGTGCCGTGAGATGCGAGAAGGTGACGAGTGGCAGCATTGTCAAACTTTTTTCCATTGTCAGTCTGGAGGGCGAGAATAGGGGGCCCAAACTGGGTGGTGATGTGGGAGTAAAAGGCCGTGAGAGTGGCGAGAACATCGGATTTGCGACGGAGCAGAAACGTCCACGCAAAATGAGAGAAATCATCAAGTAAAATAAGATAATATAAGAAGCCCGTGTTGCTCGCAACGGAAGATGTCCAAACATCACTGTGGATTAACTGAAACGGAAAAGAAGAAATAATGTTTGACTCGCTAAACGGTCGACGAACATGTTTACTGAGACGGCAATCATGACAAGTGTGCTCGTCGAATTTATTACATGAAAATGAAAAACTCTTGAGAATCTGGCGAAGGACGGTGGAGTTGGGGTGACCCAAGCGTGCATGCCAAAGGTCGACACCGGCGGAGAGGGCGACTGGAGAGGCGGTAGCGATGGCGGTGGAGGCAGAATGCACCGGGTATAGGTCATCGGGGCTATCACATTGGTGGAGCACCATCCGTGTACGGGCGTCCTTCACAGAGAAACCAAGACCATCAAATTCAACAGTGAGAGGATTGTCACGTGCAAGACGACGAACGGAGACAAGGTTTTTAACTAGGTTAGGTGAGACAAGAACATTAGTCATGTTAATAGGCATAGAATTAGACGGAAAGAAACTGTGACCGACATGAGTAATGGGTGCGGAGGAACCATCACCTTCGGTGATGCGGTTTGAGGTGGTGACCGGGAAGGAAGAGGCAAGGTTACCGGGGTGCGACGTCATGTGGGCGGTAGCCCCCGTGTCCATGTACCAATCACCGCCACCTCCGTAGTTGGAGGGAGACGGCGCCGAGTGCAGCGTAGCGAGCAGGGCGGGATCCCAAGGGGCCGGAGGGAGCTGAGCCGGCACGGGCGGCAGTGTGTAGCCGAAGGAGGCGAGCGCCGGAAGGGGCGCGTAGCCACCCGGGGCATAGCCGCCTGGTGCGTAGCCCCCCGATGCGTAGCCGCCCCCACCCGCCTGGTGAGGTGCGGCGGCGAGGTGCGCCTAAGGCCCCGCCGGGTGCGGCCCGAGGATGCCCGGAGCCCGTGGGACCGGCATGTGGTAAGCGTGGACCATGCCGGTCCACGGGATAGGGCCGACGGCCCAGGGCGGGGAGGGCTGATGGTGGTGTGGAGCCCCCCCCCCCTCCCGCGTACCCCGGCTGCTGCTGCTGCTATTGGGGGCGACCTCCGCCCCCACCCCCATGATGCCGGTTGCGGCGACCGCCGCCCCCGCCTTGCTGCTGTTGCGGAGGAGCGGGAGGTGCGGGTGGAGCAGGCGGGAGGGGAAAGTACCCCGATGGCGCCGGCGAACGTGGTTGGGGCGGGGCGGGCTGCGGCGGCCCGTGAGATGTCCCGGCGGCGAGGGCGGTGTGATGAACACGGGCCTTAACCTTCTTCATTCGGCGTTCCTCCAAGCATAAATATGCGGCGACGGACTGGAAGGTCGGGTTTGGCAGCAGGGAGAGGTTCGAGGCCACGTTGCCGAAATCCTCGTTGAGGCCGGCGGTGAGGGTGCTAAGCATGAGCTCGTTCGACACCTTGAAGCCGATGTCGCGGAGCTCGTCGGCGAGGCGCTTCAGGCGCATGCAGTAGTCATCGATGGAGGAATCATCTTGGTGGCACCTGAAAAATTCCTGCTGCAAAAACACAAGACGTTGAAGCTTATTGTCGGTGAAGAGATTGTTGATCTTGATCCACATGGCACACGCGTCGTCATCCTCCGAGACGACCGTGTGGAAGATGTCCGGTGATACCGTGAGGTAGAACCACCAGATGAGGGAGACCTCAATGGTCGCCCAGTCCGGATCATCCGCCATGAGGTCGCCATCCACGGTCTCGTCGACGTGCTCGAGGAGGTGGTACTCACGGAAGACGAGGTTGAAGTAGGTCTTCCACGCGTAGTACGAGGAGGTGGATTGGTCGAGCTTGATGGGAACGCGGGTGTGGATGTCGAGATCACGGACGGCGGTGGCGTCAGGCACAAGTCCGGCGAACGGGTTGGAGTTGTTGGAGTGGGGAGACGCCATGGGAGCAGCGGCAAGGGAGGGTTGCGGCGGCTCGGGTGGGTAGGCTAGTGGCGGTGGCGTGGGTTAGGGTTAGGGTTTTGGGGGGCGGCGGCGACTGGGGGAGGGAGGCAGCGGCGGCAGAGAGGAGAGCGGCGGCTGCGAGGGGAAGGGGCGCGGCGGCGGTGACGCAAAGGAGGCGGCGGCGGCGGCTGTAGGGCGCGGCGGCGGCTGGTGCGGAAGGTGGGAATAGGATCGGCGTGCTAAACTGATACCATGTTTGTTAGGAAGAATGAGATTGCACGAATCGATAATCATTAATTGTGTGTATGGTGCACATATATAGATACAGGGTGGACCGACCTCTACTTGTCTCTCAAGATGTACAAATATACAAAGGAAGAGAAAAATACAACGGCGTACTAAACTGATACCCAAGTTATATATATATATATATATATATATATATATTGTACAACATATGCTCAACAAGTTTCATACCTCTACAGCACTGCCAGCCACCGTCGTTGTATTGCCTTGGATTCAGTTGTGGCTTCGGCTGGAACTGTACGGTGTTGTTTGATGCCCTGGTCCAAGCAGGTTTGGTCCGCTGATGCCAGGTATGAGATGCTCTTGAGCCTGATCGCTCCATGTGGTCATGTTGCTTTCGGTGTAGAGGCAACCTTTTTTGGTTATCACATAACAATTTCTTTATCAACTATAACTTTTTTTATCAATATGTCTGAGTGTGATTAAGATGGGTATGATGGTGATCATGCGTGGAAAGTAGCCTTGCATGGGGAACATGAATAGCACGACGTGGGTGGTGGTGGCCATGCTCAGCTTGGATCAATCAATTGTTCGGTGTTGTTTGGCTACTAAACTTTCGGCTGGAGTAAGACTATTCTTTCCGTTTCATAGTGCAGTGCGTATAGATTTTTTGAAAAATCAAACTTTAATCAAGTTTATAGAAAAAACTATTTGTCTACAATACCCAAAATATGTAATATGAAACTAAATGAATCTAATCATATATGTTTGGCAGTCTACAATACCAAACTGCCGGCGCACATCTGATTGAGAAAAGGGTACACTGTGATGACCTTCGCTCCGCTGCGGAGTCCACGGGATTTCTTCTGGTTAGGGCACCACGAGGTTGCTGCTCACTACGATTTCCAACTTCCAGGAGGTATGGTTCTGCACGCTCAGCTCTTTGTTTTGATTTTACAATGGTGATAAATCTGCGTTTGTAAATCTGTAGGTTGTTCTGCTGGCTTTTGAATGTCCGCATTGTAATGAAGCTAATGCAATACTTGTCAATAATTTATGGGGTATTTCTGCACATCCAAGTGCAGCATCTTTAGTTCTCTGTGCTTGTGAATTAGGAACAACGAGGTCCAGTTTGCCGGACAGTTCCAGCCTAATAACCGAGGATCATGCATGGCTAGAAATGACATGATGTTTCGTTTAGCACGGCTGTTGTTCTAAACTGTAACCGAGACCAGAGACCAGAGCATTATGTGCAAATAATTGATGGAAAGGAGCTCCTGAAGGGAAGGAGATACACTGACAATCTTCTTGTCAAGAAGGTATCCAGCAATTCATTCATTCAGTCCAAGCTCCTGGTGCAATCGTAGATAATTTATCTGCATGTACGCATGGTTTGGTATATTGATCAAGAAATTACCTGCCATTTATGGCTCTATGCGCCGCAACGTACTCCAGAAATGGACATATATTCATGCATATTTATCCTACATGTTTCAACGGTTAGTTCTGATTAACGAATGAAATAGTCAGAATTTACCACCTACCGGATCGCTGATTTATCAAAACAGAGAAAGACCCACTGGTCTTTCCCAAGATTCATGGATCGATTATTTAGTTAGCTAAATACACTAATAGAACGCCCGTGCGTTGCCACGGGCTAACAAATGGGTCTACTATGGGACAATTTCATGGATTGCATGCATCATTCCTCTAGCTGGCTAGTATGACACAACTTCATGACGAAGCATCCAGTCCCTGCTCTCTGCACTCCCCTATTTCTGTCACATGCTCATCCTCCTTGGATTTCCCATTGACACCAAAACTTTCCTCAAGAGGCGATCCCTCCAATGCAAAAGAATTCATAGAAAACCGAATCAATATCAGATGTACATATTTTGCTATCTCAACCACTTACAACCCCTCAACTGATTCTTCGTATTTCTCTTACGGCCTTAGTCCTCAAACTTTGTCATGGTTCAACAGCAATACATACTTGTTTCTTTTATATGCACCCAAAACAGTTAAAAACTCCGCTGATGAAATTTTTAGTATTTATCGTAACACGGTTAATCATAATAGAAGAACTACTATTAGCTTCCCACCGAAAAAAATGTAGTGCCTCGCTCGATGAAAAATCCTTGTTAGTGGCAACAAAGACAACCTCGGCTTACAGCCACTAACACAAACCCCACAATCCAAGGAAGAACCATGACGATATGTAAAAATCACAATAAGTATAGTCTTGTCGTATAAATTAAATTTTCTTTGGAGTTAAACTTATAGTACATGACATGAGGAACCTGGACTTGTCCTCGTGACACATTAATATATTAAATAGCTTCATGTCGGAGAGACTAAAGCCCCGTCTATGTTGTCTCAACATAGCCGGTCCCAAGCCCGGGTAAAGGAGGAGGGTTGTGATAGGCTTGACGAGCCAACGTAAAAATCCAGCCACTCTTATGGAGATGAAACCCAAAAGATTAAAGGCTTTCTTGTTGTTGTTGTTGCATCTTTGAGAGAGACTAACACCAGTACAACAGGTTATCACCATTCCCCATAATTAACAATGGAACCAGAGGTGGAGGCAGCATTGGGCCAGGGCCCAGGCTTGCCTCATACTATAGCTACATATATGTTGTACATTGATACTACCGAAAGCCTATATGCAGTGGCCGCGCTCGGGGCCACGGCCGAAGGTGCCTAGGGTTATCTGGTATGGACATCATATATGAAGAGGAAGTAATTTGAAAATCTACATGTTTGAAACCAATGCCAGCCATGGCACATGAATGTAATGCGAAAACAACACAGGAACTATAATGTTTTATTTGTACAGAAGCAAACTTATTGCTCTACTACCAACATCACGTACATAACAGGTCGATTTGCAAGTCTATTAGTTATGCAAAACAATATACACTGAATGATAACAACTAAAAACTAAAAGGAGGAGGGATTAAGATGCTTCAGTACGTATGTTTATAAGAAAAATACAAAAGATAACATGCGTCATCAATCATGTTAGCAATTTTGCATAGTTGTCCTCATACCATACATGACACAAAAACGAGTACTTGTAAGTAAACAAGGTAGGAATCAGCAGCACATGATAGATGGGTTGTCATCATAGAACAAAAGGGGCACAATTAGATACAAAGTCCTCCAAAGATAAAACATCAACAAATCGAGTTACGAAAAATTCTTGGTCTAGTTTAAATAAAGATCATGTTGTCATGCTAATAATTTATCACCGGTTCAGTAAATAATATGGCATGAAAACTAAAGCCAAAACTAAGAAAAGTCTAAATGAATTTAATACTTGAAATAAGTGAAGAAACTAATTTCTATTGCCAATTTAGGTGTAAATTATACAACAACCTGGAATAGATATCTGTTACATAATTATTTTGCAGGCAATTGAATACTTAGAATATATAATACTGGCCATGAGGGTAATCAATTCAAACCAATGAACATGTTCTTCCATGCCAATAATGCAGATGTACCAGAATAATGGCAATATCAGTTGCCTAACTGCATAGAGAGATTATGTGCAGGGGAATGCCCTAAAAGAGAGTATGTGGTTCTAATGCATTGTCACTGCATGATTTGGCACAAAACAAATTAGTCCTACGAGATGGAACATAGCTCGTAGAATATATGTGAAAAGCAGTTTGATGCAGAAGCGGTATCCGGATCAATATTGTGATGATACATCTTTGTTATATTACTACATGTATCGATTCCGTGTTCCTATAGCAATAAAAACAATCAATCTAGATCATTCATCAAGCAAAATATAGAGTACCTTGGCGTCCTCCAATCCGTGACATCAAGCTATAGAGGCAGCTGCAATAGAGCGTTCAGAGGGTTAATGGCACCGTCGCGAGGACTGGTGTCATTCGCACAAGTTGTTGCCCTAGCAGCCCAAGGGGGCGAAGAAATACTCACAATCTACTCCAATGCAGTTTCTTTACATAAAAAAACTTATTAGCTTATAGGAAAAATCCATAAATGGCAAATTCAGTTAATTACATTGCAAGATCAGATATATTTTTTGTCAAATCAGAAGAATACAACTATTATGCCAAATTTATTTTAAGAATAAATTCTTCAAACAACCCCTTTAGGAGGACTCAAAATTAAAATACATGATACTGGCAGCTGCCCCTACATGTTACCCAAATAAGAATTACCTAAAACACACAACCTAAAACAAGGTTATGAAGAAACATATATTTTAAAATGGGACAACAGTGTCTAGCATGTGCGCACATGTGAAATCAAAGAGGTACATGTTGTTTACCTAATGTATGTGATGTATCCGATCCATTCACACCCATGTATGACCTTTCAGCATTCAGATGGTTGCTCACAGAAAGCAAGTTGTCCCAATTTGCATGCTCCTCACCAGTCATATAAAGAGTTTCATTGTAACCAGTCACATAAAACACTAACCCATACCCATACATAAATAAGAAGGCACAGTAAAGAAAATAAGACAATTGATTATGCACTCCGGACATAATGAAATTTCATTGTTACAGTACCAGTCAAGAAAGAACAGTGGCTTGTTGGCGCAGGCATACTGGCTGCCGTCCTATCGTTGTTGCAGTCGCCGCCCCTCCTTTTTCCTATAACTGAAAGCCAATGTATATATGGATAAAGATTCTGCATTCCTTTAAAAAAAAATTGTGACAGATGTGCAACTGGTAGGCCAAATCGCTGTTGTAGTTGCCGCCCCTCTTTTTTTGCTCTGAACTCGCTGTCAGCACAATGCATCATACGTTTATATCGAATTCATAGGCCAAATCATCTAACATGCATGGAAGGAAAATGTAGCTGCTGGAAGGTGAAGCAAGTTAGTGATGAAAATACCTTATAAGTCCAACTTCTCCTCCTCTTTCTTCAGCAAGACTACAGAGGTGCGCTTGGCTTCAGGGTCAATGTGAAAAAGCTCAGTTACATCAGGACTGGTAGTATGGTAGAAGTTGGATGTGGCTTCCAACCTTGAAGCAGCAGCAAGCTCATTACTTTGAGCACCCTACAACTTCTGACATGATTTACTGATCACTACACAACATTTGCATTAACTAAACTTGCAAGAGCATCTCGACCATCACGATTTCGTGGAAACACATGGAACATGCAGGTCAAGAACAAATAAGGCAGAGAAATTTAGCATCAAAGCAATTAATCACAAAATATGTTTCTTCTTTGCCAAGGGGGATGCTACTAAACCAACAACCGACAAGCCATGTGGGTCAGATATGAGATGAAGACGCCTATTATAAGCTACTGAGTTCTTCCCAAGCATGATCATATATGCATATTTTTTTCTACAAAGAACAATTCCAAAGGGTAATCAAATCCCAAGGCATGCTACAAAATTTGAAAACTTTGCAATCAATATTCAGAAGTTAAACACGGGATGAACACCTTACAAAACTAACGTGTATGCTAGAGAACAACATTTCCATTACAGAACTATCCTTTAGTATTTCAAGAGATTGAGGACCATAAAACAATGTGACCAACATTACGTGGGTGACTATTCCTCTAATAGTACAGTGGACATTTATAGGAATAGTTATGTGAATAAACTCATTTACCAAACTAACAAGTACCTTATCTGTCATCCTTGCTGACAACCGAAAGTTCTAGCTGAAAAGATGCTGGCCGGCCATTCTTTTTGTTCAGTAACTGCTACTCTTACTAAAGGTACATATAAAATAATATTCCTACTCTTAGTCATTTTTAAAACACATTAAACTTGACATGCATACATACAGAGAATATAATGTTAAGCAAACGGAAGGAAGAAAAACAATATCGTAATATTGTAGAGAATAGGATGACCGATCTTAGTATTGAAAGCTAGCTTGAAAAAATAAGGTGGGTATCTATATATGAGTGGAATTAAACCTGAATTCCTTGTTCTGTCCAAGCAAGAACAATCATGAGCACATCATCCAATTGCTACACCATGCATCATCTTTCTTCGGTAGTGCAAGATGCAAACTTTGCTGAGAAGAAAAATCTTGGTGTAAACAAGTACTCCTGCAAGATATGGATTGTATCAATGAATTAAGTCACTGCAAAAAAAATCAATGAATTGAGTTCCCGACTGGCTTCCCTAAATATTTGACAGGTTATTATGCTCTAGCTCATGCATGCTGAAGAGAATTATGCTGGTACACCATGAAAGGTTTCAAAACTGCCGGGATTCTTAATTGCCCGTACATCGGATGATTTCCACTTTATGCAACATAAAGGTAATTTGATGAGACAAAAGGTGAATCCTATGTGCAAGAAATTCAGTAGTAGTATACACTTATAAGCATAGTTTTAAATAGCCGGCTATAGCCCCGCTATAGCTTCACTATAGTTGTTTGAGCATGTTGTCGCTAAATAATTTCATGTAGAATTTGCCGCTATAGCCCGCTATAGCCCAGTTATAGTTGTTTTTAAGGGTTGCCGCTATATGCCATAGCCCGCTATTTAAAACATTGCTTATAAGTTTGAATAAAATTATCTAGCTATTTCTAGCCAAGATAGATGGGCACCATCACTATGCTAGTACTCAACCAGAGAAGCAGAAAATGCCCGTGTGTGTTAAACTGCTAATCAATTAATCACATACACATATGAGCTACACAGGTATGTGAAGCTCGCCCTCTGATCAGTCGCAAATTAGCTTGTGTTTCCACACAGCTGCCGACGCCCGAGCTCTCCACACATAAGTATTGTGATTGGAAAAAGGAGCAGCATGTTCACGTTGTTTCCAATATAACTGAATATAACAAGAATTAGCATGATCAATGGCAGATTGAACAGAAAATTACCAGATTGAATTAGCTAAACAAACAACCCCATCTTTCCAAATCAACGAAGATTGCACGGCGGGGAATGAAGTGCCCATGGAACCAGCCAAAATTTGCACCATCGGACATGGATGCTTACCTTGGCCTATGAAAAATAGCCTCTACCGGCGGCGGCTAGGATGAGGCCGGATGGATTCGTCCGAGATTCTGCACAACCACGACTGGATCTTAGGATGTCGTCCTCGTTGCATCGGATCACGTGGGGTAGTGGGGAGGGGCGTTGGATTCTCTCGTGGACGGGAACACCATGTTGGTCAGCCCGGCGCCACGCACGCCCAGCATCGCATTGCACGTGTTGGCCAGCTTCGCGAATGGCGCCACGCGGAGCTGGTTGATGTTGAACTCGGCGTGGCAGGTGAGGCCCACCTGGAGGTGCCGGAAGCAGCGTGTGCGGTTGTCGGCGGCGAGGTCCACGAGGTCGTAGTTGGAGAGGCTCTTGAAGACCGGGAGGAACTTGCCGATCCAACCATATCTACAGGTCGGAGACGAGGAACTGCACCTGCCCGCCGTACCGAGAAGAGCAGCGCCGACACCTCATGCAACACCGCGCACTCCTCATCACCACTGGGGAGCGTCGTCGTGGCCCGCACCGTGATGTTGCAGACGAAGCGCATGGTGTTGGCGTCGACCTAGCGCGGGTACGACCTGACACGCCACTCCTCGGCATGGGGCCCGCCGGCAGGGTGACCGTGCCGTTGGCATCTTCACCTCGGCTATGTAGAAGAGCCTCTTTTGGCGGCGGCTGGGACGAGGCCGATCGGCGGCCGTAGCTGGATCGTATGATGGTCGTCCTCCTTGGCATTGGATTACTCGGCAGTAGGGGAGGATGGAGGAGGTGGGCGATGCCTCAGGCGGCGGCGGCGGGCGAGGGTAGCGCTAGCAGCTAGGGCATTCTCACGTTGCAAGGAGCGGGGAAAATTAGACCAGGACGATGAGCGCTTCTCATCTTGTAGGTGATTGAATGGTAATGTGGATAATAAGGAATATAAATTACGTGATTGAATCTTTCTTATTTTTTATGTGGGGGAATTACGTGATTGAATCGTCACTTGCCAAATCAGGAGGTGGGAAAAATGGGTGGGGCGTGCGCTGTGGGAGACCTTCGATCGATGGGGTGGGGCGTACAAAGTGAACCGAATAATTACCATATTCGAAATTTCCTGAGTTATGGCCTTACCATACCTGGATTAATTTATTATTATAATTATCATATTTGAGATTTCTAAGTTTATAGCCTTACCATACATGGATTAATTGTGATTGATTGCCATAAATACGTTGGGTATTGCTGGCCAGACGAGAAAAGAGGAAAACTGGTGAGAGGGGGGGTGGTGGGAGGTGGGACGAAGAAAAATCAGACGAAAAAAAGCCAGACGAAAAAAAACCAGATGAAAATGGTGGGACTATTTAACCAACTCGTCCATTAGGAGTCGAGATTTGTATTATGGTATATTTTCAATTATAAATGCATGTACTCCATTTGATTGCCTAAGAAGAATAATATGTATGCCATGGAGGGGGCTTGGCTAATGGGACATGACATCGAACCCCTGCTTGCTCCAACTTCTTTTTACATGATGGTTGACAAATAATCTGCATGCTTATTACTCAGTTGCCACGGAATTTATTCCAAATTGAAATAACATATCCTATAGTGTTTTGAGACCCTTTTTTTAACCTGAATTGTATTTTTCCTGCACCATGAAGGTACACTTAACCAAGGCTACAATGTAAAGAAGCATAATGTGCCAGTTACGAGTAGGTTTGTTTGAACCACGAATATTATTCAGCTGATGTAAACAAAAATGGAAGGTTATAAATTTGGCTTCTTACATGATGGTTGGGTGGTCTGCATGTTAGGCTCGTCAAGATGGTGAGCAGCAAGGCAGAGAGGAACATGGACGTGTTCTTCACCTCGATGACGGCAACATCGTGAATCACATACTTTTTAATTGAGTGCCAGATGTATATTAGGAGTACAATTTTTGACTTTTGTGTTGTGGGTGCCATTGTTGAATGCTGACTTTGCAGTGAGATTTATCAAATGGTCCAAATTTAATGTAGGCTAAAAAATAAATAATGTAGGTTGTTACCACATTGCGAGCGCCAAGCAAAATTCAGTAATGGAAAATCTGCAAGTTCTTAGCCTTCACCGATTTGATTAAGTAATTATTTGAAAGATAGTAGGGGGAGAATATAGTAGTACTTTAATATACTTTTTTGGCTCCTATCACAGTTCAAGCAATTCAATGATTGGAGATCTGCATCTACGTTACATACTCGTGGAGGTATATTACTCCGAAACACCTCAGTCCTTAGCTCTGGCTAAGCATAATTGGATGTTACTTTACTACTGGCATTTGGCTACAAATGTGATGTTACCATAGTTTTTGCCGTCTATGAGAGTATAAAATGTGTAAGCTGCATCAACTGTCATTACTCCTGTTTGTCGTTAGATTTGTAATACCGTCTAAGTTCATTTTCACCAGTAGTGTCTGTAACTCTAGCTAGGATTAACATATTCATATAAGTAGGGGCAGTATCCATGTTTGTTTATACTAATATAAATTCAGGATTTCTAGTACCATTCTACTTTTTAAGTAAGAACTTTGTAGCTAATCATATTTGATCCTGTTTTCTCTCACCTATAAGTATCGTTTCACATATTTGTCAATTTTGATATGTTTTACAGGGTGAATGATGCTGCATATTCCACTGAACCTGCTGCTATTCATTACGTATCAGTTGTGACCTGCATTTATGCTTGTCATGCATACATTATCTTCATTTTTTAGGGAAGTTGCGCCTTCCTCTCTGAAGTATCATTGCCCTTTTCTAATATTAATCTTTGGTAATGGTGATTGAGTGTGAGTACATAAAAGTTGGCTCGAGATTTATGACTTTGAGGTATGCATGTGTGTTTTGTTCGATCATTGGATAATGACTCATCGTATGGATGACGTACAAACTGGTCTGCATGAAGAAAGGGTTCAGCCAAGCGAGAGTGACACTTTTTTCATCTTCCTTGTGGAGAAAGACATTGCCTTCATGGGCTCATTGCACACATCCAAGTTGAAGATGCACGCACTGGTAGAGGAGTGTCTGCTTCCCATCAGTGGTTACAGTATCAAGGTCGGAAAGGAAGAATCTGTGAAGCCAAATGAAGGGTGGGAATAGGAGTTGACTATGTTGCAAACATAACTGAAGGTGAAGGTTCAGGCTGTCAGCTCGTTTGGGTTCAAATACTTGACCGAGGTATTGTATTTTAACCATCAAGCTACAGCAGGACGACTCGTTTTGAGATCTCTTCTGATGGTGGGTAAAGTGATTTTTGTGTTGCTTTCTCTTCCTATTGTGTTCATCTTATGACTAGTCCAACGCATTCTTCATCTTAATGCATTTTACGAAGAACACAAGTCTTTCAAGTTAAGTACAATAAACTTATTGTCTGTTACTGATAATTAGTATTCAGTGGACCTCGGCATTCTTTAGAAGAAAACAAGGTGTGAGATGCTCTACCATTTCTCTTATATAAAAATTCAATTTATTGGTGTGACCTGTATGATTTGGAATTTGTAAACTAAACCCCATCCTCATGTATGATGTAATAGTGTTCCTTTTTGTCATGCTGCAGCTTGTCCGGATTGTCAATCCACATTAAGTGTACCAACCATAATTTTATATTTGCCGAAAAGTTTGGGTTTTATTTTGCAGAATTAAAATAAGGAAGAATTCTTGTGTTAAGAAATCTGGTTAGTTTGTATTAACAAAAGAAATTTGCCTTGGTTTTTGTTGCCCTTAGCAAATGCATGGGCAATATTATCTTCCCATGCTTAAAAGCGCTCAAACGCACACTTCTATGTCTGTTAAAAAATCATTCGTGTTCATATTGAGTTCTGATGTGCATAATATGTTTGCAGGAAATGAATAATGCTGACTCTTAGATGAAAGCTAACATCGTAGTTTCTCGTCCTTTCCACGAGAATTAACCAAAACGGGGCAATTTTGTTGTAGTGTTTCTCACTATGAGATATGATCTTCTTTGGATGTAGTAGCACTTCTGAACTTGTTCTTGCCCTCGTCTCTATGTCGCTCAATTAAGTAAAAAAGTTGATCTCCCTTGGCATGTATTTTCTGTTGCGGGGTGGGGTTTTTGAAACGAAGGGAGGTTCCAGCAGAAAAAAGGGAAAGGTGTGTCGTGGGATGGGGTTTTAGTGTTGGACCCTCGTATTGAAGATAACATGACGGATAATCCGGACAACCACATTTCTTTCCCAAATATGTTTTTGGTTGGGGAAGCCCTGAAATTTGGGGAGCCTACTAGGCACCCCTTTGATATCCAAAACGTCACAAATACAATCCAGATAATATTATTGTGTTTGATAGTATATGGGTGTTAGGCTGTTAGCTCATTATAAAAAAAGTGTGTTAGCTGAGACGACATTGTTCTTAGTTATTTTAGCCCCATGAGTGGTATCTTAAATTTTGTCAAAAGCTCGTGGCAACGCACGGACGTTCTACTAGTTATATGTAGTGTCCGTTCTGGCATGTCCGATTCTCCGAGCCATGTAAATATCGTTGTGGTTTTCTAATGCAAGTATACGTCTTTGATCACGTATCTATCTAGGAGTATATACTCATCATATTCATCCACATAGGCTAAATTTTCCACACCGTCAATGTTGATTTTACAGGACTTTCTATTAATAGTAGTACATCTAACACAGTCACACATGCACCAGGTGAGGATACGGAACCACCAATCACCACATACACATAACACAAACAGTAATGCATGGATGCAAATAGACATGGATATGTGGCAATCCAATTCGGCGCTCGAGCTCACATGATACTGCTGCTCCTAATAAATTAGAGATTGTACAAAAGAAAGGGAAAAAAAGAATCACTGCATTCGTATGTACAGCTCTAAAAATGCATTCTTTGTAAAAATATATATCAAAGATTAATTTTAGGAGGATAGAGCAAATGATGTTTCAAAATGGTACTGAAGTGTTTAAGCAATGTAATTTACATGGGCCGTAGATCGAAAATATAATGGAGCAAAAATACATGAGAGCAAACCAAATGTCTAGCAGCCTTAAAAGGCCAAATATCTAGTCAAATGAATTTATTTTCAAAATTTATTCAACTTATTTTGCCAAATTATGGTAAATTTCTTTGTTTGAATTCAAATATATATGTAACAAAAATACGGAAAAGTTCATTTATAATCTAGCTGCATAAATAGGGGGATCACCCATCTAATTCCACTAAATATAGAGAAATTACAATACACTGTAAGAGCATATCCAATAGAGTAAATATAGCGAATCAACATGTGGTTGAGTTGGTTAGGTGGACAGTGGTATCCTCGTAAATCTCAAGATGATATGCCGGCTCAGTCTCTCGGAGGTGCTCATACGAATGCTTGTGTCTGTACTGATGCTCAAAAAAATAGAGTAAATATAGATTTGTTATTGTAAATGTTTGTACTACCTTTTTAGAGTAAATTCCGTTTTCTACCACCAAGATTGACCTTTGTGACAGATATTACCCATTTTTTGAAGAAAAAAACTCAATTTATACCCTCATTGATGCACTTTGTGCCACATTGGGGTATTTGGTGGTGACTAGACATGTCACATAGCCGGTTTATTTTGCTTGTTGGTCTTTTCTCTGATTTATTTTGCACTTAAACAAACCAAATGGAGCCGAGTGACCACCCTCGCCCCGCTATCACATCCTAAATTTTCTAATTTTGGGATGTGCATTTAGAAACATTGCATTTCATGATTTTACTGCGTATTTCAAGTTTTGGAAACTAAAATGACTATTTTTTGTTAAACCCTAAAGTCATTTGGAGTTTAATTAATAGCCATATAAATTTCTAGTGGGCAAAAACCCTTTTGAAAATTTGCATATATTCAAGGAATTAATTTTCCTAAAATAGATATTGCCCTAGTTTTCTGTAAAATAGTTTTGAGTTCAAAGAATTTGAAATGATTTGAATTTTGGCTAATTCAAACCATACTGAAATCCTAGGTTAAAGAAGAAAAAAGAAAACAAAAAACAAACAGTAGAACAGAAAAAGAGAAAAGCCCAGGCGCCAGCCAGACCAGCCCCGCATGAGCGCTAAGTTAAAAAAATGGCACGCCGATCTAATCGCAGTCGTCCGCGTCAGATCTAACGATGGACGCACCCACACACACCTCTCTCTCACTCACTTACAGGCAGGCCCCGCCTATCAAATTCGTCAACCTCTTCCCGCAACGCCCAACACACACCCGACACACACATATGTTGACCTCACCCACGTTCTGCACGAACCCGGGCCCAACGGGTAGCTATTTAGATACGAAAGATTTGCCACACTTTATTCACCATCCTCCCCTAGCGATGGCGGAACCCGGATCTAGCCTTCCATTGAAACACCCAAGTAAAATGGATCAAATGATCAATTACCCCGAAAGGCCAATGGGATCATGAGATCTAAACTACCAAGATCATTTTGAGAGACCTTACTCCAACACTAAAAAAACTAGAAGAACGCCCGTGCGTTGCAACGGGGCCACATTAACTTTAAGAGTTCAATATTAATCATGTTAATAATACATTTAATATTCTCATATATATCAAGTGACACTGGCGACTTTTTTTGTCAATTTAGCAATGGGCTCAGTTGCAACGGGCTCTTTATACATATCAGACAACTCGCTACTACTTAAACTACAACTATGGCTACCAATATTTTTTTGTCAATTTAGCTCAGCAATAGTGCCTGGCTTAATAGACTACTTTGCATTCACCCCCTCAGAAAGACAGAGAGAACCAACTCAACATGTCAGAAGATTAACAGAAATTTCATTTGTATGGCATGGACATATAGCAGGAGCACCAACACATAGATCAGCAGAGAGCAAAGCACAGCATGCACACACTCGGGCCATCTATATCATACACACACAGCAACGCACACACGCATCACGCTGGCATACACATACAGAAAAGCAGGGACACACGCATCATGCGCATTGGCCGATGCGACGCACGCAGAGCAAGTACGTACGCACGGAGAGCAAGCTAGCAAGCACGCACGCGTTCAACCCCGCCGCTGCATGCGCTGGCAGAAGGTGAGACAGCAAGGGAGACTGCACATTGAAGCTGTCCATGCAAGGCTGGAGGTGCTGGGCCGGCGACGACGGTGTCAGGACGGCGCTTGATTCGTTCCCGGTGGTGTGGAGCTTGGGGCGGCAACGCGGCGATAGCTAGTGCTCGGGGATGGGGGTTTGGGGCGGGGGCAGTCGACCCGATGGCTGGCGAAGTTAACGGGCTCGGGCGGCTGGAAATTCGACGGGTGGCGACGGCACAGCGCGAGGATGGGACAGGCGGAAAACCTAGCAGGCGTTCAACTACCAATACCCACGCCTTTTTTAGGGGAATTGCTTGTGAAAATAACGTGCGACGACGACTTAGCGAGCGGATCCCCTTAAAAAAGACATAGCGAGCAGATTCCCTTAAAACTGGTAGGAATGGATACGATTGATGACATTGGTAAATAGTGGTGAATGTTGGCCTAATTTACTATCATCATGCATGGAAACGAATCATCAAGAAAAAGAATACTTCCTATTACTACACTCATAGGAAGTTTCCTAATCTCTGCTACCAAACAGTTTCTGCCCAAATAAGGAAGAAAAGTTATGGACGTGATTTGGAAGGAAACAAACGTTATGAAGATTAATTGTGATTGATTCTTTTACATAAAGACATTACTAAAGAATTTGCGTCAGTATGAAAAGTTCTGATCTGTTCAGTTTTTTTCGTTGTGTGAGAGGGTGAAGTGAAAATAAACCGATGAAGTGGGAGAGGCGACGAAAAAAATCTACGACAGTTAACCTATGAAAAAAACCGAACGAAAATGATGAGACGAAAAAAAACCTGAAAGCGAGATTACCAACTGCTTCATTAGAAGTAGAGACTACCAAAATCTAAACTTTGAGGGGAATTAAAAGATCTGAAGACAAAAATTCTCACAGGCGCTTCGTAGATATTAGATTTGAGAAGCCTTACTTCAACACGTCATTGCCGCCACTGCCTCCTCATTGTCATCAAGAAAAAAAATACCTAAGAAAAAAGAGAAGAGCGGTCCCCGCTTCTCTTACCGTCGACGAGGCCGCCGGACAGGAAAGATGAGGAAAACTGAGGCAGCGACATGTAGGAAAGCTTTGGCGACGGCTAGGGTTGCGAACCCTACGCACCGGCAAACTAATGCGATTTTTGTGATATGCCGGCACAGTCCAACCCTTCTGAACGATGGTTCAAGAGAAAAAATAAACTTCTAAACGATGGGGAACCTTAGTTGGACGAGACGCATAAAGCCCATCATTGATCTCAGCGCATAATCGGGTGGTCCTGTGGTTGAGTTGGTTAGGTAGACAGTGGTATCCCTAACCCACCAGGGTTCAAATCCTGGTGCTCGCATTATTTCTGGATTTATTTTAGGATTTTCGGCGATGCGCTTTCAGTGGGAGGAGACGTTCCCGTCGACGACGAGGCTCCTACGGTGACTTCATAAATCTCAAGATGATATGCCGGCTCAGTCTCTCGGAGGTGCTCATAGGGATAGGGTGTGCGTGTGTGCGTTCATAGGGATGAGTGTATGCGCGTGTATATGAGCGCTTGTGTTTGTACTGATGCTAAAAAAAAATCGACCAGCAACCCCTCAAAAAAAAAATCGACCAGCATTATACTTCTGCCAGGCGCCTGCGCAATTTTGCCTCTGCACTCTGGCCCCACAAAGACTGGAGCGAGACAAAACCAATCATACATAGGCGAGCGCCGGGGAGACGCCGGAGCAAGACGAAGCCGGCGGCCATGGAGACCCAGACTTCGGAGGCGGAGAAGGAGATGAGGGAGTGGTGCGTCGCCCTCCCCAAGGTGGAGCTCCACGCCCACCTCAATGGCTCCGTCCGCAACTCCACCCTCCTGTCAGTACCGCTCCCTCTCCCCTCCCCTCCTCAACCCCAACCCCAAACCTAAGTCCTCAACCCCAGTCCCCCAGTTCCTCTGGCCTTCCATTCGGTAGCCAAGGTCTGCTTATCCGAGGCTAGAGCAGTGCAATTCAAGTCGCAGTGATTTTGGTTCAGTTCTTCTGCATCCTCGGTGGCAGCAGCGCCTGCCCCCTCTCTCCCAGATTGTTTCGCTCACCTGAGATTTATAGCATCTACTACTAGTACTACCAGTTTCACCACCATGATGATTTCTAGGCGCAATAACGCCATTGTCTTCAATATGTACTTCTATTTTTCTTCGAATACACACCAAAGCGCGCATCATTTTCCAAAGGGAACGTGCAATGTTAGGGAATCTATTATCAGTAATATCGTAATTTTGTTCCGTGCCATTCATTTGTCAATATTCTATTTTGTTGTCTTGTAACAATACTACCGTGACTTCCCGCAAAAAACAAAACAATACTACCTGACATGTTAGAATTTCTATGAGATGGAAAAACCGGATTGTCTCCATTGGAGTTAATATTTATATTTTTAGAAATTGATATCCTTTTGTTGCCATTTCTTGAATAGAGAACTCGCAAAAGAACTAGGCGACAAAGGAGTGATTGTCTTTGAGGATGTTAAGGATGTGATCATGAAGAGTAAGTGGACCATTTTCGTGTCGTTTTCTCTAAGGCTTTACCTACCCATAAGTCATATCAAAACATACTATGAACCAAGTATCCATATCTTTGAAATTTTGTACTACTTATGTTTCTCTGCTGCGATATTTGTAAGGCTCGAATTCCATGTCTGCTTATTGACTCTGGTTTTAAATGTTCAACAGATGACAGATCTCTCCCAGAGTGTTTTAGGCTCTTTGATTTGTTTCATATACTTACGACTGACCATGAGACAGTGACAAGGATCGCCAAGGAGGCATGTTAATCATCATTTGCGTTATTTCAGATTGTTCTACACAACATTTCTTCAGTTAATTGTTCAGACAAAACTAACAGGTTGTGGGAGATTTTGCTGCCGAGAATGTTGTGTATTTGGAAATAAGGACGACACCTAAGGTGCTATTTTCTGAATTTCTTTTCATATTAGTTCACAATTTTACAAGTCCGTGCGCAACGTGACTAGTTTTTTTTTGTCTATTTTGCTCTCGCCGCCTAGAATAATGAAGCAAAGGGGATGACCAAGAGATCATACATGAATGCTGTTGTTAAAGGACTTAAGTCTGTTGAAGACGTCGACGTTGTTCTATTTGATTCTAACTTAAGAAACGATGAAACACCTATGAGTGATTTGAGTGGCGACACAAAGAGAAAGAAGATATATGTTAGGCTCCTTCTGAGTATTGACCGTCGTGAGACAACTTCTGCTGCATTGGATACTGTATGTTGATCTTCCATTTTAGCCTATACTCTGAACAAATCTTGGAATATATTGAATAATTTACTTCCTTTTGTCAGGTTAATTTAGCCATGGAAATGAAGGACCAGGGTGTAATTGGCATTGATCTCTCTGGCAATCCAGTTGTAGGGGAATGGTACGGAATATTTTATATCTGGCTTGAACTAAATGAAAACATGATAACTATTTATGTGCTAATATTTTCAAAATTTGTGAAGGGAGACATACCTGCCTGCTCTAGAACATGCTAAAGAGCTGGGAATCCCCACCACAATTCACTGTGGTGAGGTATGAAAACACATTCAGACATGTCCCAAACACACCGTTTCCTTATTATCATTATTTTCTCGAAGTACCATTTGCAAATCTCTACATATGCGATATATTATTTGGCCGATGAAATTAGAGCTTAGTGAACAACAGGTACCAAACAGGAAGGAGATCCAAGCAATGCTGGATTTCTGCCCTCAAAGGCTAGGTCATGTCTGTTGCCTCGACGACGAAGAGTGGAAGAAGCTCAAGTCATCGATGATCCCGGTGACCTTATTTCTGTTCCCCGCCTTTCACTGTCTGTAGCTATTCTATGTCACCCATGTTTACTTAACTTTCGAGACCTGCAGGTGGAAATATGTTTAACCTCCAACGTTATGACCGGAGGCGCCCCTTCTCTAGAGCTTCATCACTTTGGTCTGTACCTGACAATGCAGAACCCAAAATCCTTGACAAAAAGAAATCTAACCCCAGCAAACATCTTAACGCTCCGAGTTTCTGAACTTGTGCAGCTGACCTTTACAACGCGAAACACCCTCTATCGATATGCACCGACGATTCTGGCCTCTTTTCAACGAGCCTCTCAAATGAGTATTACCTCGTCGCGTCTACCTTCGGTACGCCCATTTCTCTTAGAAACAGTACCTGTAAAATCAATCAGAGTTATTCCCCATTAATCCCAACATATACTTGTTTACTGACTCTGAGCTTTGAATTTGGTCTGCGATTTGTCAGGCCTTAGCAAGACCGAGCTGTTTTGGCTAGCCCAGGGCGCTGTGGAGTTCGTGTTCGCCAACGACGAGGTGAAGAAGTCACTGAGGGCGGTGTTTGAGCGTGCGGCGGCGGAGAGGCTCACAAGTTAGGCCTTCTCCATCGGCCTTGCTCTCCAGTGTATTAGTAATTTAGTGCCATGCTCTCCAGTGTATTAGTAATTTAGTGGTATGTGACTATGTGTTTCCGGAGTAGATCAGGAGGAGATGAATAGAATAGAAATCTCATGTAGTACGGTGTGCGCCCGTGCCGGATCAAATGACGCACCGTGATTCAGTTACCTGGACATGACGGGGATTCAGTATTTCTTTTTCCCTGAACCAGAACGGTTGTTCGGTTTGGTTCCACATCGATCGCGTGCATTTGAATACACAATTGCACAGTACACAGTCGGTGGAGTGCCAATCTGGTATACAGATGCTCTGAACACGTTTCATGGAACCCATTGTTATAGACCTGGTAGTTGCTAGGCTGTATATCCTGTTAATTACTCCGAATGCTAATTTGACAACATTTGCAACGCAGGGTAATATATTGCTGCGTGTCTTTCTTGGTTCTTGATGCTGATTTGAGTAAAAATAATAATCAAAAGGGAGGATAGAGTGATAAACCCCTAGCCAACGTTGACATGTTTGACATGTCTATTATTAATTGATGTACAAACATTTTTATAAATCGCGTAATAGTCACATGGTTGACATGTCTATTATGGTCGGGCCTGACCAACGTTGAGTGAATTGCAAAAACCATTGACATTGAAGGCCAGGTTTGTAAGAAACACACTTCTATAGGTTTGTGCCAAAAACCACTAATTTGAAGCCTATTTTTTTGCAGAACGCTTCGCTCATTTTAATAGCACTTATGACAGGCGGGACCCATTGGACAGGATGACGTGGCATGACATAATGGATCGCAAATAGACAGAATAACATAGATTAAATTATAGAAGAGCCTAAGAGGATAAGGTTAGCTTAGGAGCAGCAGCGAGCTCCGCAGCCGACGCGCTCGAGCTCGCAGGCGTGCGGGCTAAAGGCCATCGGGCCACGAGCAGCAGCTCCACCGCGCCTCCCCTTCCTCCCCCTCTTTCTTTTTCCTCAATGACTTCACTGCTTGCCCTTGCACCTTGCTGCCGTGCAGCCCGGCGACCCTCGACGGTGAGCTCCTCCGCCGCCGGTGCCCTCCCTTATCTCTCCCACCTCTCTTTGATGTGCGTCGTCGTTGTCGTTCTCCTGCAGGAACAGCACCGTTGATACTCAACCGCCGCCGCCGCCGCCGGAGCTTTGTTGCCCTGCCGTCCTAACCTACACTGCCGCCGGATCCAGGGCGTTCTGCCCGTCGCCGACCACATCGAACCTCCCTTGTGCCCAGTCGTGCACGGGGAGGGAGTGGCCGCTGGCGTCCACCACCGGACCGGTGGGAGATTAAGGTCACGGAGGACCTGATTACTTTTTTAGGGGTCATTTTGCAAAACAAAATTGTATCGGGGTGTAATTGGCTTTTTTCTTACCACGTCACCCTGTCCAGGGGACCCACCTATCATAATCGTGTTCAAAACGACCTAAGCTGCCGACTAGTGTTTCTTGCAAAAACTTAGATGCAAAATTAGTTGTTTTTAGCACAAACCTATAAAAAAAATCTGCCACTTATATTTTATGTTATGATATTCTAATCAGATTGGATGACAAAGATTTCTCATTTTATCTCCTTTCTATAAATGTAATAAAGCCGTAATATGTTCCCATTCACTTGTTAAGGAAATGGTTATCAAGAACGAATTAACCCTTTATCCATTTTTTCTTTTAAAATACCCCCTCCCTGGGGAAGAAGAATAGTAAAAAGATATGGAGTGCACTAGAAAAAAATTCATTATTTCCTTCCTCTATCCATATTCATGCAGAATTGCTCATTAAAAAATACCTAATTAAGCGTCTATCATCTACAAATAAGCATCGGTGCTTGAGAAAAACCTGGTTTATTTCTCTAAACACCTCCCCTAAGCACCTTGCATTGTACAAGGCCTAACCCACACTGCCATTGGATCCAGGGCGTCCTGCCCGTCGCCGACCACGCCGAACCTCCCTTGTGCCCCGCCGCGCACGGGGAGGGAGTGGCCGCTGGCGTCCACCAACGGACCGATAGGAGATTAAGGTCACGGAGGACCTGAGGGGTCATTTTGCAAAACAAAATTGTATCAGGGTGTAATTGGTTTTTTCTTACCACGTCACGCTGTCCAGGGGACCCACATGTCATAATCGTGTTCAAAACGACTTAAGCTGCCGACTAGTGTTTCTTGCAAAAACTTATATGCAAAATTAGTCGTTTTTAGCACAAAGGTATAGAAGTGTGTCTCCTGCAAACCTGGACTTCCAATGTCGATGGCTTTTGCAATTCAGTCGACCAAGGTTGGATCTTTTACATTGTGGTGTGGAGATTGCTGCTGTTATCATTGGCGGATGTTTTTACAATTTTGCCAGGCGGCTGCGCACTTTTGCCTCCGTGCTCTGTCCCCCACAAAGACTCGAGGGAGACAAAAACCAATCATACAAGACGAGCGCCGGGGAGACGCCGGAGCAAGACGAAGCCGGTGGCCATGGGGACTCAGACTTCGGAGGCGGAGAAGGAGACGAGGGAGTGGTGCGTCGCCCTCCCCAAAGTGGAGCTCCACGCCCACCTCAACGGCTCCGTCCGCAACTCCACCCTCCTGTCAGTACCGCTCCCTCTCCCCTCCTCTTCCCGGCCACCCCTCAACCCCAGCGCCCGGTCCTTCGTGCCTTCCATCCGGCGGACAAGGCCTTCTTATCCGAGGCTAGAGCAGTGCAGTTGGACTGATCTTGGCTTCGTTCGTTTGCATCCTTGGAGCCAACAGCGTCTGCTACCGCTCTCCCAGATCGTTTTGCTGAACGATTTTTTTGGAAGAAAGTTTTGCTGAACGATTCATCACCTAAGATTTTCGAAAATTTAGCATACCAAAAGCGTCTTATCATTTGGGACAGAGGAAGTTAGATGCCATGTGGGTACTGAAACTGTTCTGTGATAGTGTCATAGTCTGATGGATGCTCCCTAGCTACTTAAATCACCTGCCAATTTTACTACCATGGTGATTTCAGGGCGCAATAACTGCATTGTCTTCAACACGTACTTCTCTTTTCTCTAATATACGCACCAAAACGCGCAACATTTTCAACAATGTATAAATTAGTACTATCATATAAAACACCTCTGGTTTTGTTCGGTACCATTCAGTTGTCAGTATTCTACTTTCTTGTCTTCTAACAATGCTATCTTGGCATGTTAGTATTTCCATTGGAGTTGATATTTCTATTTCTAGAAATTGATATCCTTTTGTTGCCATTTCTTGAATAGAGAACTAGCAAAAGAACTAGGTGACAAAGGAGTCATTGTCCTTGAAGATGTTAAGGGTGTGATTATGAAGAGTAAGTGAACCATTTCCATGCCGTTTTCCAATGCTACCTACCCATAAGTCATATCAAAACATGCTATGAACCAAATATGAACATCTTTGAAATTGTGTACTTATATTTCTCTGTTTGCAATTGTACTATTTGTATGGCTTGAATTCCATGTCTGCTTATTAACTCTGGTTTTAAATTTTCAACAGATGACAGATGTCTCCCAGAGTGTGTTAGGCTCTTTGATTTGTTTCATACACTTACGACTGACCATGATACAGTAACAAGAATCGCCAAGGAGGCATGTTAATCGTTATTTGCGTTATTTCACATTGTTGTACACAACATTTCTTCAGTTAATTGTTCAGACAAAACTAGCAGGTTGTGGGAGATTTTGCTGCTGAGAATGTTGTGTATTTAGAAATAAGGACGACTCCTAAGGTGCTACTTTTGGATTCTTTTTCATATTAGTTCACCATTCTACAAGTCTGTGCGCAACGTGACTAGTTTTGTGTCTCTTTTGCTCTCACCGCCTAGAATAATGAAGCCAAGGGGATAACAAAGCGATCCTACATGAATGCTGTTGTAAAAGGTCTTAAGTCTGTTGAAGACGTTGATGTTCTTCTAAACAATGAAAAATTAAGTTGTACACCAATGAGTGATTTGGGTGGCGACACAAAGAGAAAGAAGATATATGTTAGGCTCCTTCTGAGTATTGACCGTCATGAGACAACTTCTGCTGCATTGGATACTGTATGTTGATCTTCCACTTCAGCCTATACTCTGAACAAATCTTGGAACATATTTAATAGTTTACTTCCTTTCATCAGGTTAATTTAGCCATGGAAATGAAGGACCAGGGTGTAATTGGCATTGATCTCTCTGGCAATCCAGTTGTAGGGGAATGGTAAGAAATATTTTATATCTGGCTCGAACTAAATGAAAACATGTTAGCTATTTATGTGCTAATATTGCATGATGTTTTCAAAATTTGTGAAGGGAGACATACCTGCCTGCTCTAGAACATGCTAAAGAGCTGGGAATCCCCACCACAATTCACTGTGGTGAGGTATGAAAATACATTTAGACAATTCAAAACACACTATTTTCTTATTATCATTATTTTCTCAAAGTACCGTTTGCAAATCTTTACATATATTATTTGGCCAATGAAATTAAATATTACTAGTGAACAACAGGTACCAAACAGGAAGGAGATCCAAGCAATGCTGGACTTCTGCCCTCAAAGGCTGGGTCATGTCTGCTGCCTCGACGACGAAGAGTGGAAGAAGCTCAAGTCATCAATGATCCCGGTGACCTTATTTCTGCTCCTTGGCTTTCATTGTCTGCAGCTATTCTATGCCACCCGTGGTTACCTAACTTCCAAGACGAAATTCTGCAGGTGGAGATATGTTTAACCTCCAATGTTATGACCGGAGGCACCCCTTCTCTAGAGCTTCATCACTTTGGTCTGTATCTGACAATGCAGCACCCAGAATCCTTGACAAAAGGAAAAAAAACACTAACCCCAGCAAGCATCTTAACGTTCCGAGTTTCTGAACTTGTGCAGCTGACCTCTACAACACGAAACACCCCCTGTCGATATGCACCGACGATTCTGGCCTCTTTTCAACGAGCCTCTCAAATGAGTATTACCTCGTCGCGTCTACCTTCGGTACGCCCCCATTTCTCTTAGAAACAGTACCCAGAAAATCAATCAGAGGTTATTCCTCAGTAATTCCAACAACATATACTTGCTTACACAGACTCCAAACATTGAATTCGGTGTGTAATTCGTCAGGTCTTAGCAAGACAGAGCTATTTCGTGTAGCCCAGGGAGCTGTGGAATTCGTGTTCGCTGATGACGAGGTGAAGAAGTCACTGAGGGCGGTGTTTGAGCGTGCGGCGGCAGAGAGGCTCACGAGTTAGGCCTCCATTGCCTTGCTCTCCAGTGTATTAGTAATTTAGTACGCGTATGTGACTATGTGTTTATCGAGTAGATCGGGAGGAGATGAATAGAATAGAAATCTCATGTACGGTGCGTGCCTCCTGCCGGATCAAATGACGCACCGTGATTCAGTTATTTGGACGAGACGGCGATTCAGTATTTCCTTTTCCCTGAACCAGAACGGTTGTTCTGTCCATATAGGATCGATGGATCGCGTGCATTTGAATACACAACAGCGGCATAGGACGAACAATCGGTGGAGTGCTAATCTGGTATACAGATGCTCTGAACACATTTCATGGAACCCATTGTTATAGACCTGGTAGTTGCTAGGTTGTATATCCTGTTACTCCGAATGCTAATTTGATAACATTTGCAACGCAGGGTAATATATTGCTGCGTGTCTGATGCTGATTTGAGTAATAGTAAAATAAAAGAAGGTTAAACCCCCGGCCTCTACATCGTAGTGATGCACGACCATTTTCATCTATTGATGAGTAATAGTCACATGGTTGACATGTCTACTCGGGTCGGGCCTGACCAATGTCGGATCTTTTTTTAACACAGTACAGAGGCAAGCGCTCATAAATATGTGCATACACCCACTTCTATGAACGCACACATGCATATCCTACCCTATTAGCATCTTCGAGAGACTGAGCTGGCATATCATTTGGGATTTTACAAAGTCACAGTAAGCGACTCGTAGTCGACAGGAATGTCTCCTCTTACTGAACGCGCATCGCCGGAAACCCTGAAATAAAACCAAGATAAATGTGAGATAAGCTACATTGTGGTGAACTGGTGATGGAGATTGCTGATGTTTTTATTTCTGTTGAGAGAGAGGATATAATAGATGTCCCTGTCAATCATAAGCTGCGTATGCTCATGTGTGCACTTTAGGCTTTCCCGGTCGAAGAGTTTTGTGCCACACGCGTGGTACTTATCATTTGGCTTTTTTAAAGGTCATCCATATGACTTATGTATTAGTTTCGTGCCACACATGGATTACTTATCATTTGGCTTTTTTTAAGGTCATCCATGTGACTTATGTATTCAGATTCACCTATAGCTTATCTAGGGTTTATCCTTGGAAGCCAAAAGTAAGCTTAATTTGGCTAAAAAAGATAGTAAGCTTGCTTAACACTGACGTGGACTATGACAGCTGCTAGGATACATCAAACTCATGACCCATGTATCCACAACGCAACGCAACAACACACAAGACGAAGCTTACATAACCCTAATCAGCATTTCCCATAAGCCCATCCAAGGCGACTTAACTACTCCCTCATGTTTATATGTGTCTCCCTCCATGGATTCTGTTTATTTGTGTATACAATTACTAGTGTAAAATTATATTTAGCGCCGTAGTATCCGAATATGTTTAGCAAAAATTTATTTACTAGTGTAGAAATTGATTATACTTGGTGTTGATTTAGTAGTCTAGAATCCGATTATACTTAGTTTTCAATATATTTTGTGTAGAATGGAACAACCATCACCATGTCGAATGTGCAAGTCAAGGTGAGCAAGCAACCTTGCAACTGAAACGCTATTCGGCATCTACTTCCAGTCGAGTTTTGTTCCTACTACGGTAACAAATTATATGAACCTCGCCATCTTGCATCATTCGGCCGTGTACTTCTTCAAGTGTTGCTTTATATATAAAGCAGGGCAAAAGCTTGTTTTGAGAATGAATTCTTAGAGTCGCCTTCGTTATATCAACCACAACCACCTGAGATAGTTTCCAAAAAGAAGGAAAACCCTTGCATTAAGTTATCAGAGAGCTGAATTTTATGGGGGTGAAAACCAACTCCGCGGACCACCTCTAATGCTCTGTTTTGTAGTGGTGAAATGTACACACATGAGTCACAAGTTCCCAACCTTCCTTTTTTTGTTACATTATGTGCTTTTGTCACAACAATCATATTGCACACATCATCTCATGCGTAGAAATAATAAGTAAAATTTTGATAATATGACTTTAAGATAAGATTGATTAAGCTTCAAACAATAATTGCACATTTTCAAGATGTTGCCACACGAGGCCACTGTGCTACTGTTGTACCAAAAATAGCGGAAGGAGGATAAGAGACTCCAGCTAATTTACAAGTTGCTGATAAAATATTCAGCACAAATCGTTCTCCATACTAGTCTTTCTAAGTTGATGGATCACTGGGTTGTGTGCATTATCTTGTGCAGAGGACAGGAGATGCATAAAGTCGACTGCGGGCGGCGCCAAGCATCAATCAACCATGACATGGTGGTTGTCCCGTCTCAGTAGCTTCTCTTTTGCTGAGTTTAGCTCTTTGACAACATCATGTATATCGGTGCGCTCTCTTGGCAACTCCTTAGAGCACCTGAGTCCACATTGTATCACCGTGAGCAGGCACTGATAGATATTGTCGCGGTCATGGGTATGGTTTCCTTTCTCGTTTTGACCGTTAGTCAAGAACAGTTTGTGATCAACTATTTCCATGACTGTCTCGGGAAAAGACATCTCAACCAGCTTCTGAAGGCTCATCCCATCTACAAACTTTTCATCAGTTGGACTCACTCCAGTGAATATCTCGAGCAGAAGAACCCCATAGCTATATACATCGCCCTGTACAGATGCTTGAGCCCCCATACCATATTCTGAAAATAAATAATAGGGAATTAATGCCTTTCTTACACATGGTGCATTTTCTATCAACAGCTGAATTAATGCTCCGAAATGGGCATAGGTTTTTTTCTGGAGGCGGCGCTACTGCTGCTTTCAGTAGTACGTGAATGCGAAAGTAAACTTATATTTGTTCCCATTCTTATTTGCAACAGAGAACAAGATATTAATTTGTTAGATATGATTAAGTGCATAAATAGGCACATGAACTTTTCTAAAACGAATTATCCATGTAACTATTCTTAAGAAAATCATGAAAAGGTAAACGTTACTGATAGATATGCTAAAACACCCTAAAACATAGTATATCTGTTATGGCGTTGCTAGAAGGAGGGCGCGAGAGTGCCGGCCAGGGGCCTTTTTGCCCACGGCCGGGCAAGAGGGAAGGGATTTCCTTCTTAATTCTTGCTTGATTAGATTGATACATCTCCTCTCTTTATATAGAGAGGTTTACTTGACTCCCAAGCAAGGCTTACTTGACCACTAAGCAAGCGACTCTTATCTCTAATTAACCCTAAGACTAACGGGCCCATTAGGCCCATTACGTACTCTAACACTACACCCCACCTGGACATGCAGCTTGTCCTCGAGCTGCAGCCTAACCAACTTATAACCATGACTCGACGCAACACAAACCTAACACCTAAAAACAAGCCTTTTACATCTCGGCTTGGTTTATTACTCTCAACTTGAAATGGACTGGGACGCTTTATTTTGGACCCCTTAACAAAAAGTGGACACCATTCGCACGTCGGACGTGCACGTGTACAGCCACCTGGATCCCATGAAAACCAGCCGCTGCAGCAGTTGGGACGCGGTGCCCTCCTGTCGGTGACACCCTGCCTTCTCCCCGCCGGACGGCTGTTGGTCTGCACCGCACAGAGAAGAGTGGAGGGCTTGCGATGGAGAATGACGAGGAAGGGTGCGCCCCCAACCGCCGATGTCGCAGACTTTGAGGTCGCTGTCCGTGGGGACGAGATCGAGGTCCTTTGCGCAGCGAAGGACAACTTGGAGGAGCGGCAGCTGCAGACCACGCATCTCCCGCACACGCCGACGCGCTAGGAGGCCGCGCGCAGCAGCCTGTAGCCTCACCGCCGCCGACACGTGGCGGGTAGCGATCCAAGCCGGAAGCGGTGACGGCGACGGCGGGAACTTGATCTGCTGGATGGGGACGCCCTGGGAAAGCGGTGATGGCGACGGCGGGAACTTGATCTGGTGGATCGGGACTCCCGCCGGCGCGGTCGATGCGGGGCCGGAGCTGACTGGCGGTGGCTGCTGCAGCTGCAGCGGCTGCGGCGGTGGCGCACCGGGCAGCGGCAGCGGCTGCTGCGGCGGAGCGCCGGGCGCGGCGAAGGCCGCCAGGAGTGGCGGCTGCCACCGCAGCCAGGGCTGGGCGATGGTTGGCAGCTGCAGTGGCCCGGCGAGCGCGGGGAAGGCCGCCTGGTGCGGCGGCTGCCACGGCAGCCACGGCGGCGCGGGGGCGGCGGGAGCCGGCGCCGGCCACTGTGACCACTGCGGGGCGGCGGCGGGCGGCAGCGGTGGGGGCTGGACAGGGGCGGCGGTTGCCGGGGATGGCAACGGCTGCATATGCCAGAGAGGAGCCGTCGATGGCGGCGGCGGCAGAAATCCCTGGGGCGCCGTCTGCGGCGGCTGCTGGACCGGCCACGCTGTTGTCGGCGGCTGCTGCACCCAGGTGGCTGCTGAAGGTGCCGGCGGCAGGGACCAGAAGGGCGCCGCGGCCGGCAGTGGACTGTGCGAAGGGGGCGTCGGGGGCGGCCAGAACAGCGGCCCGCCATAGGCGGCCGCGCCCTGGGAGGGCCACGACAGGGGCGCTTAAGGCCCAACCCCGCCCCCGTACGGGTGCTGCTGGAGCGAGAGGTCCGGGGCCGCGATCGGGGCTGGCGGCGGCGGCTCGTAGGCCCCGGCCCCGTACTGCTGCTGCTGGAGATGGAGGCCTTGGACGGCGGTGACTAGATGCTGCAGGGTGGCAGCGATCTGTTCCGGCGACAAGGCGATGGCCGGTGGTGGTGTGGACGCGCCCGGAGACGGCGGCGCGAGCGGGGCCGTGGTAGAGACGGGGCCCGCCAGCGAGGTCCTTGTGGATGTCACCGGCGCGGTGAGGAGCGACGCCGTCGTCATCGGCGCGGTGGTGCCGCTGGGCAGCGATGGCGATGGTGGCGGCAACGACATGATCGGAACGAGGTCTCTGGATACCAAACTGTTATGGCGTTGCTAGAAGGAGGGCGCGAGAGTGCCGGCCGGAGGCCTTTTTGCCCATGGCCGGGCAAGAGGGAAGGGATTTCCTTCTTAATTCTTGCTTGATTAGATTGATACATCTCCTCTCTTTATATAGAGAGGTTTACTTAACTCCCAAGCAAGGCTTACTTGACCCCTAAGCAAGCGACTCTTATCTCTAATTAACCCTAAGACTAACGGGCCCATTAGGCCCATTACGTACTCTAACAATATCTGTCCGCACAAATATATACAAAAATACACATATGTATATATATATGTATATATACCTGGGGGAATGTAGCCAATAGTACCCTTGATCCCGGTGCTTGTTGCCGAATGAGAGATCATGGTATCTTGTTGAACCAAAAACTTTGCTAATCCAAAATCACCCACATGTGCAACCATTTCACTGTCCAAAAGAACATTGCTAGGCTTCAAATCGCAGTGCACAATTGGCACTGCACCGCGGTGGTGGAGGTAGTCTAATGCTGTGGCAACATCAATTGCTATGTCCATCCTCTGCGTAAGGCTTAGAGCTTCAAATGGTCGAACAGTGCATGCTGTAGGATGTAGCCAAGTCTCCAGACTCCCATTCGGCATGAACTCAAAAACCAATGCCTTGAAATCAATACCATTGTGATCCGTACTGGAACATGAGCTCAAAACCTTAATAAGGTTTCGGTGCCGTATATTTCTCAGTACCTCACATTCAGTCACAAATGTCTTAGAACCAGCTTGCTTTTGAAGGTCAAGGACCTTTACAGCAACAAATGTTGGAGTTTCAAAGCTCATGGTGGCTTTATATACTGTTCCAAATGCGCCTCTTCCCACTAGATTAGCCTGAGAGAAACCATCCGTAGCCTTGAAAATGTCATTGTAGGACACCCGCTTGAGTTCAAATTTCAAGGCATGACTGGATTTTGCATTGCTATGTGATCTTTTGGAATATCGACATACAAAGAAACATATGGCAATGCACAAGCTTGCAAATGCACCAATTATGGAAAATACAATTGCAATGGTTCTCCTGTAACTTTTTTTGTGTGTTTGGACATGTATGCCACATCTTTGTAGCTTCATTTGTGATATTCCACCACAAAGATCAGGATTTCCTCTTACATCAATTGCAGTAATGTTAAGGAATACTCCTCCTTTGGGAAGTTCTCATTCAAAATTGTTGAAAGAAATATTCAAGAATTGGAGCTTCATCTGATCTATAGAGTGTGGTAATTCACCAGAAAAAGAATTGTGGGACAGATCAAGAACTTGCAAAGATCTCATGTTACCAAAAGAGGATGGCAAGGACCCATCGAACATGTTCCTATCAAGATAAAGTGTTTGCAGTACTTCACAACCATCGATGGTGCTCGGAATTTCACCAGATAAGTTGTTATTTGAAAGGATTATACTTTGTATGTTCTTCAGCTTACTGATTTCCAGTGGCAATGGACCGCTGAGATGATTATGCGACAAATCTATGGCCATAGAAAGGTAGTAAGACATTATTTCTTTTGGAATATTACCCACTAACTTGTTATCTGAAAGGTTCATGGATTGTAGCGATTGCATCCGACTCATCTGCTCTGGTATATTCCCTTCAAGATCATTGCTTTGGAGAAAGAATCCACCGATTCGGGTAAGATTTCTAAACATCTATGGGATTTCCCCAGATATGGAGTTAAGGGACAGATCTATCTTCTCAAGTCTCAAGAGGTTGCCAATTTCCTGGGGTATGGGACCACTAAGTAGCATGTTGTCTAGCAGAATTCTAGTCAGACCTACTAGGTTACCGATTACAGCAGGGATGCTTCCTGAAATTCCATTATGTCCCATACTAAAAAAGAAAAGACTAGTGGAAAGGTTTCCTATAGAGTTAGGTATCATTCCTTGGAGTTGGTTTTGGGCGAGGTCTAACACTTGCAACTCTGTGCAATTGCTTAACTGGTCAATAAATCCCCAGTCTTTAGTTGTCTTGGCCTCAAGTAGATTGCTAGAAAATGCTAATATCTCAAGGTTTTGCAAGCTTCCTAAGCTAGCAGGAATGGGACCTGTGAATTTGTTACTAGCAATCGCAATCAAAAGTAAGTCGGAACAGTTGGATATTGACTCAGGCATTTGCCCCTGAAGGTAATTTCCAGATATATCCAGAGCCATCAGGTTAGGAAGCAAAACACCAATATCAGAAGGAAGACTACCTTGGAGACTGTTGTAAGCTGGCTGAAAGATCTCCATGGATGAAATATTGTACAAGGAAGGCGGTATCTCGCCGGAAAGATCGTTCTCGTTAACGCAAATGGTTCGAAGTACATGGAGCTGGCCAAGAGAAGATGGGATGGAACCAGTCAGATTGTTCACATCCAAACAAAGTAGTAGCAAACTGGTTAGATTACCAAGGTTTGGTGGGATGTTTCCTACGAGGTTATTAGAGGTTAACACCAGGTGAAGTAGATCCTTACATAGTCCAAGACTAGAAGGAATCATGCCTTGAAGGTTATTCTTTCCGAGGTTAATAGTGAGTAATCTTGTGCAGTTTCCAAGAGTTGGTGGCATATGGCCACCGAGGGTGTTGCGAGACAGATCAATGAAGCTTAGTCTGACCAGCTTCCCGAGCTCTTCCGGGATAACTCCGGTGAACTGGTTATCACTGAGGTTCAGCTCATAGAGAAAGGTGAGGTTGGACAAAGCTGGAGATATCTGACCTGAAAGACGGCTGGAGTTTAGAACGAGAGAAGTAACACGGTCAGGATGACGGCGACCGCACTTGATGCCCGGCCACAGGCAGTGGTGGACAGAGCCATTCCACGAGGATAGTATCTTCAGTGGATCACCTGATACAAGAGACTTGAAGGATACAAGTGCTAATAGATCGGTTTCGTTGGATGCGGATGTTGCTGGGACAGGAAGGAGGATTGAGCACAGAATGTGAAGGTATATTGCGAGGAAGATGTAACGGGAGGCTTCCATTGTTTCAAGGAGGATGCGAGTAGTGTGGTCGCTAGGTGTACTCTCTGCCTTCTTATCTTATACACACGGCGTGAAGGAAAAACAAGAGATGGTTTCAGTTATTATTTAATTTATGATGAAAATGATCCTACAAGAGATGGTCATGGTTTCAGTCCGAACTCCGTACAAACCACCTCGACAAGTCAAACTTTCTTCCACTCCGAGACTAGAATAGGCATGACGTCCCAATCATACTGACTAGGCTCAGTTATTTGTTTGAGGAATCACCGGGGGGGGGGGGGGGGGGGGGGGAGAGGATCCCCACCTGTATATATTACTCAAGAGGCCAAAAAGGCCCAAATGTCACAGTTATTTGGGCGTCGACTCCAAAAGACTTAGGACGTCAAAGTCTTGGACTGAGAATGACTTGGTATGAAAAATATTTGCACCGAGAACGACTAGAAATTTCGGCCCCCAGTGCAAAATGCAAAGTGGGACGCTAGAAAAATAAGGGCAACCGAAGATATTTCACTCGAGTACTATAGTATGACCTTAATATATGTTATTTGATATACTGTGAGGAAGATGTATAAGGGAGGATTCCATTGTTTGAAGGATGTGAGTACTGTCACTACTCACTAGGTGTACTCTCTGCTGCTTTCTTATCTTATACACACGGCGTGAAGGAAAAACAAGAGATGGTTTCAGTTATTATTTAATTTATGATGAAAATGATCCTAGAAGAGATGGTCATGGTTTCAGTCCGAACAAACCACCTCGACAAGTCAAACTTTCTTCCACTCCGAGACTAGAATAGGCATGACGTCCCAATCATACTGACTAGGCTCAGTTATTTGGACGACGACTCCAAAAGACTTGGGACGCCAAAATCTTGCACTGAGAACGACTTGGTATGAAAAATATTTGCACCGAGAACGATGTAGAAACTTCGGCCCTTGGTGCAAAATGCAAAGTGAGACACTAGAAAAATAAGGGCAACTGAAAGATGTTTCACTCGAGTATGACCTTAATATATGCTAGGAAGATGTAACAGGAGGCTTCCATTGTTTGAAGGATGTGAGTACTGCGGAAATGCAATTCGGCTCCCAGGTCCAAATGCTCCTGCAATCTGTACCACACCCTTTTATCGTGATCTGTGCTATTTCCTGTAAAATGTGATGTATTCACGGCCGTATCACCATTTTGGAACAGTGAACTGGCACACACCTGGCTATCGTTTAATGCACGCATGAACCTCTGCCAGCCGTTGGTCCAGAGGGAGACTGACGTTTTTGTGCTGTTTGGGCGTCATCTGTGCCCTCCACCCCATCACTAACTAGGCCACCACTAGATTCAGAGAACTGGAAACGAAATTGTTATGGGTGAGGAGCCATAGCCTTGTGCAAGCATCAGTAAAGAAAATTCGTGCACGAACCTCCATTAACACACTGACCTCCATATGCTGGTCTCCTTCGGTAGTGCAAGCGATCGTCATGTTTACTCCTCGACATGAACTGGTATCCTGAGTGTGCCAAGCCCAACTCCCAGAACTGCATGTCTCAAGAAATCGCCTGATACACAATTTCTCAAACAGAAACAAAATCAGTTCAGTCAAATAAAACATTCCGTAAGCCTCATTTTACATCTCCACATCTATCACAACATTCTACTACAAACAGAACTTCCTACTTCTGGAGTAAGAAAGAAAACAACTGATTTTCAGACTTGCTGAATTATGCATTACAAGGACCTGCACCTGGATTGCTGTAAATTTCTCACCCAGAGGATTTGAGCAGGTTTTCTTCCTATGTGGTCACGGCTGCTACTGGTAGCCCACGTCAGACTCTTAATACGGCTCCCAACACGACTAAAAAAATGGCTCCCAACATCAGGTTGCACTCTAAACAGGAATTCACAGTCCTTTGGTGCTATTTCCGCAAATATATCTATTGTCTTGCTAACATCATTTCCCGCCTGGTCTTTGTTGATTTTCCCGAATGTCAAACCAAGTGCTGGTTCTACCACATGTTTACCCAACTTATCTGCATATCCTCTTATCGTTTGCTCGAGTACTCCCACCCTGCCGGGACATGGTGTTATATCTGCTGGATGACTCCCCACCCTAACCCTGCAAAATCAAACATATAGTTCTTCAACAAGTGCAGTAGCAGAGCAGATATATCGACAGATTTTTCAATTCAAAGTTTGAAGTCATTCACCAACGGCAGCGGGCATTCTCTTTGTGAGTTCTGCACTTCTTACTAGTCCGGGATCATCAATATATCCAGCACTACAGGTTCGTGGGGGATGGTTTGTACCTTGGTGTGAAGTTCACAAAATCTGTTATCTCGGCCGAGTTGAGCACCGGCTGATTGCTATAGATTGACTTTTTTCAACCTATACCACTCTAAACAGGAACAGGACCTGCTGTTTTCTTTTTATAGGATTCCCCTGCAATTACAACTCCAGCTGCAACATTAATACGCAGGAGCACACATACGGCAATCACGATGTGATTTATTCAATCGAGACTTCCAGCGTAACACTTACAGAGCATGCGCAGACCAATCCTGCACACACTTCGTCTTCTCGGCGTTAAGCCTACTTTTCCTGTATCTGATGCCAAAGCCATGCTCCCACGAATAGACTGTAAAAATCGTAGACTTCTCCCCAGCGAGTCGAATGTTAGACCAATTGCAGGCTCAACTACATGATCAACCAACTTTTCTGCATATCTCCGAATCGTCTGCTCCAGCACGCCAAATCTTTCCGGACACGGCGTCCTGTCCGGTGGATGCTTCCCTACTCTTACCCTGCGACCAAACAAAGTAGATAGAAATCAATCCCCTAAAAAAAAAGTAGATAGAAATCAAAACTAAAACACAAACCACACACGGGCTGTCAGTGTGAGTTTCTACACCAGTGCCAATTACTACACAAAGAGAAACATCTCCAATGCTGCGAAATCACCAATAAAATGACAACTGACAGACCACCTCTGGTCCAGATGCAGGAGCACACCGCCGTTTTTATGAATATGCTAATTACTACTCCCTCCGTTCCAAAATAGATGACCCAACTTTGTACTAACTTTAATACAAAATTAGTACAAAGTTGGGTCATCTATTTTGGAACGGAGGAATACCTCTTAGTCCATCCCTGCGATTGCAGATCCACCTTGCCAGAATGCCAGTAGACTGCGCAGAGCCTCCATCGCCACTTTCTGTTCGATCTTCAATTACAGTGTCTCCATCCAGATGTGCTTCAACGCCCCCCTGGGCAATGGCATCTGCGATGTCCCCCTCACTCTCACTGAAACCGGACATGGCGGCGGCGCCAGCAGCCACACTTATTTCCTCGCCGCACAGAGCAGCACCCCCGTGCTGCCCAGTTCAGCTGCGCCCAAATCGTCCGAGAACCGCACCGCGAGATCCATTGGCTGACTCCTCTTCCCCGTGATCAGCCCCACCAATCAACTCCGCTAGGGCCGCCGCGCTAGCCGCCTCCTCCGGGGAGATAGGCAGCCTGCGCCCGTTGAATTGAAGCTCTAAGCTTTTTTTTTTAATGCTGGACGGTAATGAAGAACAATTTATGCTGCACAAGGAGGGATTCTTTTACCTGTCTACCGGAGAAACGGGGAAATCCATCGCCATGGCTGCGCCTCCGCTCCTCGGAGACAACGTCCGCGGCCGCGAGTAGAAAAGCAGTGTGCAAGCTCGCCGCCGCCCTCCCGCTGTAATTTTTCCTCGGCTCGATCCCCTTTTCCTCAAACAGGGCTGAAGCTGGTGGATGGGATGCATTCATTTGCTTGGCCTGAATCGTGGGTCCTTGACGAACTGTACTGAACACACGAACACCTGCGCGTTCCAGCAGCTGCTGGGTCAGGAGTGGGGCTGGTCCTGCACTGCTCCGGAGATGCCCGCCGGTACGGGCGTGAACTGGTGCCCCACTCCGTCGCGGTTACCGGAGCGGGAGGCCTCGCCACGGGAGGAGGTGGTGTAGGCACCTTCGGCCGTCCAGCCGGCCCCCGTCCATCACGCACCTTCGGCCCATCTCTGGACGCCGCCGGACTACGTCGACCTCGTCAGCGACGACGACGACACCGGCGGTCACTGAAGACGGCGACGGCCACGGCACCGACGGGCGCGGCAGGAGCGCGCGGAAGGAATTTTTTTATTTTCTTATTATGTTAATTATGAATCTGGGCCTTTTAAGTGGCCGTTGAAACTAGGCCGTTTTCTGGCCAACCCATATATATGTTTTATGTTTTTTTAAATGTGTTTATTTGCTTTTTTAGTTATTTAATTATTATTTTTAATCCCGTCCATCCCGGACATGATTTGGGGTGCGGCCGCATGGTGGGCGCACGCACGACCCAATGGACACAGCAGGACACGGGCGTATCCATCGGCACCCCAAAAGGACAGATTCGGGCCAATCCGGACATCCGTTTGGGGTCGCGCGGTGGAGTTGGCCTAACTTCAGCGGTAACACAAACGTCCAACTCATCAAATTTATTTATATTGCAATAATTTAATGAGTAAAGAGATGACTTGAGTAACATATATAGTTACTCACACTATGAGTGACATCATATATATCAAGACAAGATCAATTTACAAACTAATAAATGAAGTGACATCACGCATATGTTCAGGCATTTTCAACAGCAACTTGCAAATTTCCTCCCGCATCCATCCGCGAACAAGAAGGGACCAATCCGTGGGCACGGATGCAGAATGTTGTCATCTAACCGTAGCCGCATACATTTCAGCCCACATTTGAACCAACATGACGAATTTCATGCGAACACGACATATTTCATTAAAATTCAAAGATAATTTACATAAAATGATTGATATTTCGACATTTAACAAAAAACTAAACCCTATACTGGACGACCACCTCGTAATCGTGGCCGTCCTGCCCTCCTGCACCGCCGTCGCCGTCGCTATCGTCCCTCCAACATCGGTGTTTCGCCGGAGGGCCGCGACATCCTTGTCCAGCGGCTGCCTGTCGTTCGCGGAGGAGCCTCTCCACCTCCTGCTCCGTCATGTGGAGGGCCACCGCGGCCACTGCCGATGTAGCCTTCGAAGCCCTGGCGGCGGCCTTGCCGTGACAGGCGTTCGTGGAGCAGTCGCTAAGCGGCCACTCCTCGCCGATCTTGTCGAGCTCGCCGTTAAGGCGGCGACGGCGCCTGGCAGCCGTTTCCATGGTGGTCATGGAGCGGATGAGCACCCATGCGGCGGCGAGGTTCGGGTCGTACCGGACCCATTCCGACGCCACGTTGCTCTTGGCACACGCGGAGCGGCGACCGGCATTGCGCCAGTCGTACCTCGCGTGCCGCCACGCCGCGCGCTCCGCCTCGGACAACACGGCCCGAGAGTCAGAGGCGCCGTCGTAACCGCCTCCTCCGAGGTAGTGGAGGATGCGGCCCCATGCCTTCGCGACCTTCTTGACGACGCAACGTTGGAGGCATGGCGGTGTGGCGTACCGTGGCGGGGACGTCGGCTCGTCCTTGACGCGACGTCCGATCTGGACGCCGCTATTGCGCGAGGGCGGGGGTAACGATGGCTCAGCCTGCGCGAGGGCGAGACGGGCTCTTCCTTAACCGGACGGAGTGGCTGGTTGCGTGGCGGGGACGACGGCTCTAGCTTCACGCGCGCCGGCGATGGTGTCGACGGCCCCATCTGAAGGAGCGAACGCTCCATCGGCAGCTTGATCTAATGAACGAATTCTTCGTCTGTCACCAGGGCCTCCGAATGGAGGCGAGGCCGCTGCTGCAGCGGCTGCTCCGGCTGCTGCTGCGGGGCCTGGTCCTCCTTCTCGCTGGAGGAGATGACGATCTCCTCCTGGGTGGAGGAGCCGGCCGTCGTGGATGCCGAAGGGCCCAGAGAGCGACGGCGGCGGCGCCAAGAACCACAGGAGGAGGAGCTTCCGCCGATGACGCCAACCGACGCGGAGCACCATGACTTCGGCGTTACTTACGTGATCGGAGAAGAGGAAGGGCTCGGCGAGATGGGTGACGGGAAGGCGGAGGAGTGCGACGGTGCTAGGGGTGGGGGATTGCAGCTCTGTGCTTCACCGGAGCACGTCTTATAAAGCCGCAGCGGCCGGAGTCTGTTCCTTGGGAAGTTGCGTCCGCATTGAAGTGATGGCTCTCGAGAGGTCGCGTCGGCCAGCATCGCCCTCCCTCCCTCCGGTCACATCGCGGCATCAATGTCGGCCACTGCGTGCTTTGGGCCGGCATGAATGCGGCGCGTGCATCGGAAGGAAAGCGCGGAAGGGGCGGGTGGGGTTGGGCCAGAGCTGTCAGAAGAGGACTTGGGAGAGGTTCAGACTCCCGCAAAGCCCCTCACGTTTGTCTTTGGTTTGCGAGAAAAATCACGTTCGGACCGTGTCACGGACCGATACATGCCTGTGTTGGATGGCTTCCACAGCCCGAATGCATGCAAGAGATTTGCGGGTTCGCCTTGAAGATATCCTTAGGCCAACTCCACCGCGTGACCCATTCGTGACCCATCCGGATGTCCATTTTTGTCCGTTTGGGGTGCAATTTAGCGGACGTCCGGGGGACGGACAGACATATGGGCATCTGCACCCAACGCGCAGAAGGCCTCTTTTACCTCAAACTATTCGTCCCGCTTCGCCCCGAGCTCGACATGCCGCGCCGCGCATACCCCGGAGCCCCGCCGCGAGCTCGCCATGCCGCCCCGCGCGAACCCCCGCCTTGCCGTGAGCTCGCCGTCGCCCTGCCTCGCCCCCGCTGCCCCAGCCTCGCCCTTGCCGCGGCCTACAGGCCGGCGCACGCTGCGCCACCGCTCCGCGCCCGCTAGCGCCTCGGCCGCGCCTCGCCACGGCCGTGCCCGCGCGCGCCCGTCTGCACCCCGCCGTGCCGCGCCCGCCTGCGCCCCGCCGCGCCGCCTGCGCCCGCGCCCGCCTGCACCCGCCGGCACTCGCGCCCGCGCCCCTGCGGCTCGCCTCGCCCGCGCCTGCCTCGCCGGCGCCTGCGCCCCGCGCCGCCGCCCCGCCCGCGCACGTCCATCTCGGACGCGCCCTCGCCGCGGCACCGCCCCGCCCGCGCAGGCACCCCAACCTCTCGGTCTCACTGATTTGTGGGCCAGAGGGCGGACAGGGCGGACGGGAGCGGATGAGAGAGGCGAGGAGAGCATCTATTTTCTGTCCGTTCGGGAGCATTCTTGGACCAAGTTTGCTCCAGGTTTGGGGTTGGGCGGGACAAAAAAAGTGTCCAAAAGACAACTTTGTTCGTTTAGGTATTACCGCTAGGTCGTATTTTACCTCAAACGAACAAAAACGGACTAGATGGGTCATGAATGGGTCACACAGTGGAGTTGGCCTTACTCCTCATTATAGAGGTAGTAACATATGTATGTTACTAGTCCGAGTTACTCCCTACCATGGGTAGTCTAAACAGCACTTAACAGTGAACGGTGGCTACATACACGTTTGCGCCGTTTTTCTGACAACATACGTACATGAGCCTGCCACTGTATTTCAAGCTTATTCTCCCGCGGACGGATAGCTTGACGGCCGTTGGTGTAAGCCGAATATGCTCCCGCGGACACTTGGTTTATATTCTCTCTGTAAATTAATATAAAAGTGTTTAGATCACTAAAGTAGTGATCACTAAAGTAGTGATCTAAACGCTCTTATATTAGTTTACGGAGGGAGTATTTTTTATTTCTATTAGCACATATGTCCGTGCGTTGCAACAGGAAAGAAAATTGATATATACTTAAATTTAAGAAACATTGAATGTGCAAGCACGACAAATCAACTCATTAAGTAGTTTTAACTGACACACTCAATTTCCGTAAGGGCACTCCCCACTATATTTGAACTTATAATCATATATATATGTATTAACCCTAAATCTAGGTTGTGAATGTGCAGTCGATGAACATACAACACGGCCAAGTTATACATTGTAGGATTGCAATTTTATATTAAGTTATATCATAGTCTCATAACATACTGTCTATCTCATGTTCACCGACAATCTCATGTAAAAAGCATCCAGAACATTGGGACTTAATTTCTTCTTTTTTAGAAATGTGAGTTAAATCCTTCTTGCTCATCTGTAACAAAACAATTGTATGTTCGTTTCTCCAGGGATAATCGGTACCCACTCCTCACCCTCTATCAATTCATGAAGCGGTTTATTGATTTTCCACACAATTTGCAAACGTATATAAACTGATGAAATTTAGTGTAAGAAAATGAGAAGCTAGTATTTAAACTGATAAGTAAACAAACCCTCTCATTTGAATTTAAAGCACTCGAGGGCCAAAACTCTACAGCCAAGAGACAACTTCGTGTGAAGATTAAATGCATCTAACTGTAGCCAGTGACCGCGTGAAGAAGCAGTTTCCACATAAATATTATATTTTGGCTGCCACGTGAGATAATTGGGCCCGCATACAATGCACCAATCGAAGGAAAGAAAACCCATCGCATGCATTGGCTGGTGCTCTATAACGATCTGCTGGAGAGAATAAATCAAGCATTTTTATCGAACGACCCAAAAATAACGGACGTACTCATTGCACCTGGCTTAATAATGATGGATGAATGTAATAAAGAGAAGTACGAGCTAGCCCAATTTACTCACTCAAGGTTTCTTTTTCTTTTCTCAACAAATGTTCAGAATCTTATAAAATGTTTACATTTTTTAAATTAGTTTACTTTTTCAAAAAATTTATGTTTTCAAATTTGTCCAGAAATTCAAAAATTGTTTAGAATTTGAAATTTTACTCACTTCTTTTCAAAAGATGTTTGCAAGCTTAAAAAAGTTTAAATATTTCGCTGCTATTTTTAGACAAAAAAATAGAAGAACTACAGTGCCTAGGGACGTTGTTAACTCAGCGGAGGTCATGCGATTGGTCCCACTCACGCACAATTTTTTGTTAGCCCTTTTTATGTTTTGCTTTGCCACTATCTCTCTTTTCTATAACCCGCGCTGCGAAACTTTCACTCAAGGCAGCCTGGCATAGTGGCTAGGCACGCGGACGTAGCAGCAGCTGGTTGCTGGTTCAAGCCCAACTGGGCACATTTTTTTTGTTCATTTTTCACCGAACGAAAAGCAAACTCGCTCGAGAGGATTTGTGACCAACAAAAAATATTAATCCCATAACGGACGAAAAAATATCTGGTCCCATCGCAAACCAAAGAAAATAAAGAAACAATCCTCCCTTTAATATTAGGTAAAGATAAAAATAAAGATAAAGATTTTACATGGCCATTCGGCTTACTCAGGTTTATAGATAGCGGCACGGCCAGTCTTTTGAACTTCAAATCATGTCGTTGCCGCACGCACACTCATCTCTTTGTTGGCGTCGCCCTCTCCTCTGCCCGACGGTCGCATCCGCAACCGCCGCCGCCACCGGTCTTTGCCGCCGTCCTGATAACAACAAGCACTTCTTCATCGCCGGATCGAAAAACCGAGGAGAGCCAAAACTGCAGTTTTGAAATTATATGACTAAACTGACACGCTTCTAATTGTTTTAGGACCAAAAATTACAGTTTTAAAGTTGCAAGACTAAACTGACACATCGCCAATAGTTTTAGGACTTATAATGCGGAAGCGGCGATTTGGTGCCCGAGCTGAGATGCTCCCAAAATTGTCGTCGTACGTTCCTGTCTCGGGATGCGAATAAATCGCACTGACGCATCTGACACGAGGTCGTGGAAAAGGGCCGCATGGAGATATACGGTAGAAAACAGTGCCTTGTCTGTGGGCCTGAATCGTATGGGCGAGACGGAGGACGCGCGCGGCCGTCCTGGTCCGTGGACCAGAGAGTTGCCCGAAGGGAAAAGTCCATTCTAAACCTTAAATTTGCAGAGCTTAGCTAAATCAAACCCTGAACTTTGAATCCCGGTCGTTTGCACACTGAACTTATCAATCCCGGTCTAAATCAAACCCGGAGTTGTTTTTCATGTCAGAAAAAAAAGCCTAAATGGGATAATTTGCTACTCTCACTGACTGACTTGACCCACCTGTCACATTTATCTTCCACCTCTAGTCTCTCTCACTTCTTCCAGGCTCCTGCGCTCACCCGGGCGTCTGCTGCGACCAAAATCAGCAGTCGAAGGACTCCACGGGGCTCACCATGGCCTCCCGCCTCCTGTCGGCCACGACGATGTCGAGACTGTCCCAGGCTACCAGCTTGTGTCCGAGGGAGAGCCGCGCGCGATATCTTCCGCGGGGTGCGCACCATAGTCCCGCACGCGAGTGCAACGTCTTGAATCTTCCTCACGTCGTCGCGGAGGCCCAGCCGACGGCCAGGAGCGGTTCATCGCCGGCGCTATGTTCCCCTAGCCAATGTTGTTTAGCGACCTGAATATAATGGGCTCATACGGGATTAATAGCTTCGGCGAGTGATGCAAGTGCAAAAAGCTAACCTAAGCAAGCAGGTGGATTAATTCCTAAGCTAGCCACGGGAGTACGGACGAGGGTCGCGCCGGCACTGCTGCGGGAGCGTGACCGGCGGGAGGAAGTCGGTTTAGGTTTAGGTTCATTGTTTATATCTCCTTAGCGAATGGTCTTCGTCGCTTTAGGTTCTGTAGCGAGCGTTCGCTCGATAGATTTTTCTTTTTCTTTTTAATTTCGGCCAGGGACCCATCCGTGAATATTTTCTTTGCAGATCAACCCCTGGTTTTCAAACGACCATAACTTTTTGCTCGTTAGTCGGAATAAGACGAAACCAACGCCCACTTCTTCGTTATGATCCCCTCTATCCAGTAAAACAACTCAAACATGTTTTTGAAAATTTAAAATTTGAATTAGATCAGATTTGATTTTGAACTTCGTTTGATCATAACTTGAGTTTCGTAACTCCGTTTGAGTTGATTCCTTTTGCATATCGAAGCTCTTGACCTAAACTTTCTGATAAGGCCAAATTCACATAATTTTGGTACTGTTAGAAATTGTTTTATGTTGCAAGAGTTATTTGTTCGGTTTTGATGTTTCCCGAATCGTCTTCTTCGATCTTTCTGATCTTTTGAGTGATTGCTTATGTGTGGTTACTATTGCTTGCTTATGATAGATTGACCGGAGTGTGACGAGTAGAACTATCAAGAGTTATGAGTGCGAATCATCTTCATCAACATTGCAGGCAAGTTCACACTTTGATCATACCTCCTTACTACCCAGTTTTATTGCATTAGATCAATCCTCAAACATTTGCATGATTAGGATCCAATTAAATTGTGGGTTGGGAAGTAGTTGAGGTAGTGCCTATTCACCTGTTATTATCAAACCTTGGCAATTACTATTACGTTATGCTTACTTTGCCAAGCTATGCTCGTAGACGTGGATTGGGTTTTGAGAGTATCCATGACAGATGTGAGATTGTTAATTAATAGTTTACTTAAGGTGGCAACTTAAACACACATCTGGGTGGATTGAGGCACCTGGTTATTCTAGGATTGCCTGTCTAGGCACCTGGGTAGACCAGGATTGCCTGTTTTTTTATGGACCGCCACCCAGGCCCAAAGGGATCATGAAATTATTCATACTAGAACTTTCGTGTGCAGCCACAAGCTATTATGGGCTCTAGCATAGTTGATTAAGTCATGTGAACTCTTACAATGGTAGACTAGCAAATGTAGGGGATGTAGGTGGTACGATCTACCCATCGTAAGGTGCAAACACTTCTGAAAGACTGTCTCGGTCATCCGTTTTTCAAACACCATGTAGTGCGAGAAATCCAACGGAGGAGATCGAGTCTTGTGGGGAAAAGTGCGCAAACCTCTGCAGAGTGTATAAACTAATCATGATTAGTCGTGTCCCCGGTTATGGACATCTTGAGTATCTAGTTCTTAGATTATCCTGTTGATCTCATGACGTTACTTAATAAAGTTGTTGGGTTTTAAATGATGATGCCTAATTGGGATTGGGAATGCTGTCAACCATTCTCAATATTTAACAACCACCATGATAGTTAAATAAAATTTATTCCTTTGCAGTAGGGAAAAATTGGCTTTTCGCAAAAACATTATAACCATAGAGCTTTTCCACCAGCCATATATGCATGTAGTGATAACCATTGTTTATCATTTTTTCTATGGTGTGAATTTGCCAGTACATTCAATGTACTGACCCTCTGTGGCTGCAACGTCTCATATTGCAGGATTATCTTACGACGAGTAAGTGTTACGTTAGGGTTACGATTTCTACACTCAACTTTGCCGTTGGTGTTGATGGGAATCCACAATCTTGTTGCTTCCGCTATATGGATTGAGATAATAGTATTTACGTTACTTTATACATGTGATTTACCTCTGTTATAAATCCTTCGAGTACTGTGTGTGTCAGCATACCGATCCAGGGATGACACTTAAGCACAGAGACTTGATCCATTCGGGTCAGGTCACTACATTAAATTTTCGGTCACTTGCTTCTAACATTTAAGCAACGCTCTTTTGGCCCCATGACGAGTCTTTACCTATTTTAATCAAAATTCATTGCTAATATTGATCATGTTGTATTCTTTTGGTATTTCTCTTGCAAAAAAGTATGTTTCGGTATTTGAGTATTTGTGTATGATTTTCGTTGTTGCTTGCAGGCCCTGGTTGTATCATAATGCTGGATCCTGGCCTACATTGCTATGGTAGGTGTAGTTTCTCTATTAACTTTTCTTGCTTTGCTTATTGTTTTAGTATTATATTTGAGATAATTATTTGTTTGTGTATAATTCAGTTCACCCTAGCCAGTATCAAGATGGGTAGGTCTGACTTGGCAAGGAGGGCTGTTCAAGCTGTGGAAAAGAGGCTCTCAGATGGCTAGTGGCCAGAATATTATGACACCAGGACAGGAAGGTTTAATGGAAAACAATCCAGGATATCTCAGACTTGGATAATTGCAGGGTTTCTTAGCTTTAAGATGCTTTTGGACTGTCCAGAGATGGCATCAATATTAAATATGTAACGAAGATCTCGAGCTACTGGAAGGCTGTGCTTGTGGCCTGAGCAACATCGCTCGCTTCAAATGTTCCCGCCGTGCAGCCAGGTCTCAAGTCATTGTGTAGTTCCATACTTTTGCTCAACAGCCAAGACCCGCAGTGCTGCTTCTAATTTACTGGTTTTTTTAAGACACATAAGTTGGCATTTGTAATCTCACCAGGGTAGCCACTTCATATGCCGGTCATTTCGGCAAGTTTGTGGTCCCTTAATCCAGCGATACACGAGTACACTGTTGTATAGATTTCACGTAATTGGGGCCTAATCTCGCCGTATGCAGCGATGGAGATCGCCTTGCCCACTTCAGATCTGACTGATGCTGCACCAGAACCTAGCCTCGCCACACCGACACCGTTGCCGCTGCCACATGGTCATGAAGAGACAACTCCAATTGATCATGAAGTGACAACACCAATCCATATCCCTTCCTTCCACGCACTGACGGAGGGCCAGAAGGACACACCCATCTTCATCCCGCGCATGCCGGCGCTGCTGCCTTCCCCTGCTATGTGCTCTACGCCTCCAAGGGCACCGAAGGCAAGAAGAAAAACCCTCGCAGGGGTCACCGGCCTACAGCTCATTCGCCACAGTCCGCGTCTTCGGGCAAAGAACAGGAACATGCCGATCGCCAAACTTGCGGAGAAACTACTATGTCATCAGATGGGCATCGTGGCTGAAGGAGAACAGATAACTGAGGCAGCAATTGCAAAATTTGCCTCGTTGTTCCAGGGGCGCCTCCCTAACATTGCGATTGCGGCTCTTCGAGCCCTATTTAGGCTTGACTGCGATCTCTCTGCTGCTGTTGAAGAAGCCCTGGTCCATCATGGAGGACAGGGAGGACTAGACGTGAGCGACGCGGCCACGGGCGATGTATGATCTGAGTGCTTTGCCTGCTTTGATGTATCCATGGTTTAAGTATGATAGACAACAATTTATCCATTTTATGCTGGAATGTGCGTGGGCTTAATTGTCCAGACCGGCGTGCTGCTGTACATGAAACCATTGCCGCCTCCTTCTGTCATCTTGTTTGCATCCAAGAATCGAAGCTGCAGACCATTGATCCAATTGTCGCTTCTTATCTTGGTGGCCAGCGCCTCAAGAACTTTGCTCAAAGACCGGCTGATGGCACTAAAGGTGGAATCTTGCTACTCTGGGATAGTGATGCTGTTACGGTCACCAATGTACAAAGTGGAGCCTACTTCCTCTCCGCGACCGTGAAGCTCAACAACTCCGATGAAAAAACCTTCAAACTGACTACAGTATATGGCCCCACTCATAGCACGCATAAGGATGCTTTCTTTCAGGAGCTCATCTCGCAAAAACCAACTTCGGGAACCAAATGGCTGGTTAACGGAGATTTCAATCAAATATATCGTGCTAGAGACAAGAATCGCGCGAATGTGGACCGAAGCCGTCTTGTCCGCTTTCGAAACACCTTGAATGATTGTGAGCTCAAGGAGGTTCACCTTCAAAATAGAAGATTCACATGGAGTAATGAGCAAAATGATCCGACTCTGAGCAAACTTGACAGTTTCTTCTGCAATGAGGATTGAGACGTCGAATTTGAAGGAAATATGCCCTAGAGGCAATAATAAAGTTATTATTTATTTCCTTATATCATGATAAATGTTTATTATTCATGCTAGAATTGTATTAACCGGAAACATAATACATGTGTGAATACATAGACAAACAGAGTGTCACTAATATGCCTCTACTTGACTAGCTCGTTAATCAAAGATGGTTATGTTTCCTAACCATGAACAAAGAGTTGTTATTTGATTAACGAGGTCACATCATTAGTTGAATGATCTGATTGACAATGACCCATTTCATTAGCTTAGCACCCGATCGTTTAGTATGTTGCTATTGCTTTCTTCATGACTTATACATGTTCCTATAACTATGAGATTATGCAACTCCCGTTTGCCGGAGGAACACTTTGGGTACTACCAAACGTCACAACGTAACTGGGTGATTATAAAGGAGTACTACAGGTGTCTCCAATGATAGATGTTGGGTTGGCTTATTTCGAGATTAGGGTTTGTCACTCCGATTGTCGGAGAGGTATCTCTGGGCCCTCTCGGTAATACACATCACATAAGCCTTGCAAGCATTATAACTAAGATGTTATTTGTGAGATGATGTATTACGGAACGAGTAAAGAGACTTGCCAGTAACGAGATTGAACTAGGTATTGGATACCGACGATCGAATCTCGGGCAAGTAACATACCGATGACAAAGGGAACAACGTATGTTGTTATGCGGTCTGACCGATAAAGATCTTCGTAGAATATGTAGGAGCCAATATGGGCATCCAGGTCCCGCTATTGGTTATTGACCGGAGACGTGTCTCGGTCATGTCTACATTGTTCTCGAACCGTAGGGTCCGCACGCTTAACGTTACGATGACAGTTATTATGAGTTTATGCATTTTGATGTACCGAAGGTTGTTCGGAGTCCCGGATGTGATCACGGACATGACGAGGAGTCTCGAAATGGTCGAGACATAAAGATTGATATATTGGAAGCCTATGTTTGTGAAAGGATCGATATGGTTGACTAGAGGGGGGGGGGGTGAATAGGCAACTACCAATTTTTAGCTTTTCTTTACCAAATTAATCTTTGCATCAAAGTAGGTTGTCTAGATGTGCAACTAGGTGAGTAACCTATATGATGCAACAACAACAAGCACACAAGCAAGCAAGGGAATAATCACTAAAGAGCTTGCACAAGTAAAGGTAAGAGATAACCAAGAGTGGATCCGGTGAAGACGAGGATGTGTTACCGAAGTTCCTTCCTTTTGAGGGGAAGTACGTCTCCGTTGGAGCGGTGTGGAGGCACGATGCTCCCCAAGAAGCCACTAGGGCCACCGTATTCTCCTCACGCCCTCACACGATGCGAGATGCCGTGATTCCACTATTGGTGCCCTTGAAGGCGGCGAGCGAACCTTTACACACAAGGTTGGGGCAAACTCCACAACTTAATCGGAGGCTCCCAACAAGACCACGAAGCTTCACCACAATGGAATATGGCTCCGAGGTGACCTCAACCGTCTAGGGTACACGAACACCCAAGAGTAACAAGATCCGTTAAGGATGAATGGGGGAATCAAAAATCCCTTGGTGGAAGTGTGGATCAGAGCCTTCTCAACCACTCCCGAGCAAATCAACGAGTTTGATTGGCTAGGGAGATAGATCGGGCAAGAGGAAGCTTGGGGTATGCAATGGAGCTTGAGCAATAAATGGTGCTTGGGCAATAATGAGGGTTGGTGGAAGAGGTGAGGTCAAGAGGGAGAAGAAGGAGCTCTTATATAGTGGGGGAAGCAAGTGAACCGTTACTCCCCCACTCAGCCCCGCAGAGGGCGGTACTGCCGCTGAGCCAGAGCGGTACTGCCGCCCAAGAGCGGTACTACCGCTCCCCCTCAGCGGTACTACCGCGCCAAAAGAAAAGGCCTAGGGCAGGGGCCCAGGGCGGTACTGCCGCCCCAGCGGTACTACCGCGGAGGTAGAGCGGTACTACCGCTCTCGAGCAGTACTACCGCCACTACTGCCGCGCCTAGTACCGCAAAACCCGACACGAGAAAATGTGCGCAAGAATCGAAGCGGAAGGAGCACCATGCCACCACGGTACTGCGGCTGAGCCCCAGCAAGCGGTACTACCGCTCCGAGGAGCGGTACTACCGCTGCTGACGCAGTGGCAGGGCGGCAGTAGCACGGTACCGCAGAGGTGCTGCCGCTGAGGCCACCCAGCGGTACTACCGCTCGGGGAGCGGTACTACCGCTTAGGAGGTCTCAGCCGCACTACCGCTGTGGACCGCGGTACTACCGCTGGGTCCAGGACAAACAGAGGAAGGAGGGAAAGAAAGGCCCCAAGGTGCGGAAAAGATTGGAGGGAGTGAAGAGAACGTGTACGTGTTGATTCCACCCAAGTCATACCGAAACGGACCCCCTCTTGATAGTACGGTGACTACTACGAAACCTAGTCCACCAACAAGGTCACGGAATAGACTACACCGACTTGAGTAGAGCGCCAAAGGGAAGTAATCATTCCGTGCCGAAGGATGAATACCTGAAAGCACTCAAAGCACATGATTAGTCCGCACAATGCATTGTCATCAATCACCAAAACACCGTAGGGATAAATAAGCCCTTACAATCTCCCCCTTTTTGGTGGATTGATGACAATACGGGATTTGCACAAAAAGAGTAATGACAAAGAATACAAGAGTGCTCACGCCTCTAAAATATAGATAGGCTCCCCCTGGATGTGTGCAAACTAGATGAATACTAGGGACTGAAAGTCACACACACTAGGATCACAGCTCCCGCTATATTTTAGAGACCAAATAACCTAAGAAAGATACATGCAAACAACATATATGATAGGATAAGCAAGCTATAAGATACCGAGGTGCATGATCATAGATAAGATAGCTAAGGTAGCATATGTCTTACACCATATGACGGGAACTTAAGTCTCACAACAAACCAAACCAAGGGAAACGCACAAGACTTAAAAGCAGAGCACGACACAAGAAGCGAAAACGAGCAAATCAAATCAAATCCCTACACTCTCTCCCCCTTTGGCAGCGAGACACCAAAAAGGTCAAGAGAGACACTACGACTCCAGGTGATCATCACATCTCTGCATCTGCGCCGTGGGGAGAGAACTGCTCGGCATCGGAGTCGGTCCAGTGGCAGTTCTGATGTATCCAGTCTTCCTCTTCAGTGATCTGTCCCTCGGATCCACTGACAACTGTGGCGCCCAGCTGGCGCATGAGCTCCTTGTGGCGCGACCTGGCATTCTTCTCCGCCACATGAGTCATATACTGACCATGGGACTCCAGACAGAAGAGCTTCTTCATCTTGCGCTTGAGTTTCTGGGCCCATGATGGTTCGGTACTGGAGTGGCCAAGGTCCGCATCATGGCCAAGAGGAGCATCCCCACCCTCAGTGTCCATGGCAGTAGCAGCGGCAGACGGGCCCCCGGTGGCAGCAGTAGAAGGACCCCCTGTGTGAGGTGCAGACCAGTTGTCCTTCTTCCTCAGACGCTTGACCTCATGGGAAACTAAATCTCCAGTCTCAAGCAACACTCTGGGGTAGGTCTGTGCCCAGGCCCGCTCAATGAGCCTCATGATGAAGGGGCCATAGATAGGACACTTGCGCTCAGACACGGCGGAGACAAGTTCAGACCACATGACATGAGAGATATCCAGGCTCTCTCCAGTGTTGGCATCCTTCTCATGCTGACAGAAAAGAAGCATGTCCACGAGATAAGAGTGGACCATATCCAGATTCCCAATGCGAGGGAAGAGAGTCTCACGAAAGATACGATGAAGAATGTCCAGATACGGAGACAGCTCGTAGGTCTTCTTCTCAGTGACAGGGTGGGTCTTGACAGTGTAGTAGGGCCAAAGGGCTTGCTTATGGGTGGAGGTATCATGGCGGTGAGGACGGAAACCGACTGGAGTCTCAAGCCCGTCATCCACCACATCAAGCAACTCCATGAACGCCCGCCACTTGACAGAAAGCAGCTTGCCATTGGTCATCCAGGTCAGGGTCCGGTCACTATCTGTTCCAAGGTGAACGGTGGCAAAGAACTGAGCCAACAGATCCGCATCGAAATCCTTGTTGAACTGCATGATGTTGAGAATGTTCAGCTGGGTGCACATCTGAAGGGCTTCCCCAAAGTACTCTGGATCCTTCTCCATGGCATCAACGTCAATAGAGCGAACAGCAACAAACAGATTCTTCTTGGCCTTGATCACATCAAAGAAGATGGCAAACTGAAAACGGTTCCAGAATGGGCGGTTGACCAAAGTGGAATCTTGATCCTCGGTATAGGGGTTGCGACGACGCTTCTCCCAGAACTCCTTGTTGGTCATCTCGGTCACAGTCTTCCCTTTTGGCTTGTTGGCGGGTCGCTTCTGGTGCTGAGGAGGAGGAGGAACACTTGCTGAAGCCCGCGCTGGAGGCGGCTGAGTGCTGGAAGAAACACCGGCAGGCTCTGAGGTCCGGTAACGCTTGGAGGTGGCACGTCCAGGGTTGATACGGCGACCATGCTGCTCAGTAGTGTCATCACCTGGAGCCAAAACACACAAAGGACGCAAAACAAACAGAGGAGACGAGCATAAGCCAACAAACAAATCAAATGCAATGTAGGAGAATGATAGAAGTGGGCATGCAGCGGTAGTACCGTGCCCTAACCGCGGTAGTACCGCCCCGAGCGGTAGTACCGCCCCAGAGGGAGCGGTAGTACCGCACGAGGTCAAGCGGTAGTACCGCTCCAGGGGAGCGGTAGTACCGCTTGAGGCGGATGCACAGCAGTTTCAAAGCATGGGGCGGAACCTCCACCATGAAACAGTGGCCTGTTACTACCGTGGACAGATCCGGCACTACCGGCCTACCAAATTCAAACATAATCCTACCAAACAACAAACTCAATGATCTAGTTGCTTACTCCAACTAACTCAAGCCTAGATTTAGCCAAAAATCTAGAGATGCAACCAACATTGCCCCTAAAGCACAAGATCTAAACACAAGACCAAAAGAGAGAAGGAACGGGGACAATACCGGCATCCATTGCAAGAGGACGAGGTGGGGATCGACTCCACCGAAGGAAATGGAGAGGAATGCCCCGGAGGAGGAGATCCACCGGAGCCCTTCCGCGCCGGAACTGTGCTGGAGAGAGAGAGAGGCACGAGGGGGCGAGCGAATGGGTATGGGGAGGAAGAAACCTCCCCTGCCCCGATAAAAACCCCCTGGCCCCTGCCCCACAGCGGTAGTACCGCGCTGGGAGCGGTAGTACCGCTTATCAGCGGTAGTACCGCTCGCCAGCAGCGGCAGTACCGCCCCAGCACACGGCGACAACTAGATCACAAGGCCTAGCTCAAAAAAAAAGACACCGCAACGAAGAAAGAAAAGAAAGAAGCACCCCAGCAAGAGCCCAAGAGAGGGCGGTGGCCGAAGCCACCTATGTTTGAGTCAAGAGGTATGGCGCCGCGAAGATTTTAACCTTGGGCCCATGACCAAAACTCGTCTTTTAAGCACACGTGCCATCAATAATGGCAAAAAGTGAAAGACTTAATCAATTTATGCATAATGGGGGAAGGGAGAGTTCATTGAGAGAACAACACTCCCCCTATGTCCATGCCTACACCTAAACTAGACAACAAATTGAATGAGGTAGGGTGTGCACGGGTTCAAGCAACATTGCTCGAATCAATGATATTTAGCTCATGCCTTAACTCGCGAAATCTTGCTTCATCCAAGGGCTTCGTGAAAATATCTGCAAGGTTGTCATGAGTGTTGACATAGTTGAGCTTGATTTCTCCTCGCCTGATGTGATCTCGGATGAAGTGATACCGAATCTCAATATGCTTCGTCTTGAAGTGTTGCACCGGGTTGAGAGAAATCTTGATGGCACTTTCGTTGTCACACCAAAGAGGCACTTTGTCACAAGTGACACCGTAATCCTTCAAAGTTTGCCTCATCCACAAGAGTTGTGCACAACAACTACCGGCCGCAACATACTCCGCTTCGGTGGACGAGAGAGACACACAACTTTGCTTTTTGGAAGACCAACTTACCAGAGAGCAACCAAGGAATTGGCATCCTCCGGAGGTGGACTTCCTATCCACTTTGTCTCCCGCCCAATCGGAATCCGAGAACCCTACAAGCTTGAAGTTTGATCCTCTTGGGTACCATAAGCCAAAGTTTGGGGTATGAGCCAAATATCGAAAGATTCGTTTGACCGCCACATAGTGACTTTCCTTAGGTGCGGCTTGAAACCGTGCACAAATACCCACACTCAACATGATGTCCGGTCTAGATGCACAAAGGTAAAGCAAGGAACCAATCATGGAACGATATACCTTTTGATCCACCACTTTACCATTTGGATCAAGGTCGAGTTGGCACTTGGTGGGCATTGGGGTGGAAGCCGGCTTGACGTCACTTAGCTTGAATCTCTTGAGCATGTCTTGAGTGTATTTGGATTGATTGATGAAGGTTCCTTCTCTTCTTTGCTTCACTTCGAACCCTAGAAAGAACTTCAACTCCCCCATGGAGGACATCTCGAACTTTGAGGTCATGAGAGCGGCAAATTCCTCATTGAAAGCATTGTTAGGAGAACCAAAGATAATATCATCAACATATAGTTGGCACACAAACAACTCCCCTTTGACCTTCTTAGTAAAAAGAGTGGGGTCGATTACCCCAACTTCAAACCCACGGTCTTGTAACAACTCGGTAAGGTGATCATACCACGCACGTGGGGCTTGTTTAAGGCCATAGAGTGCCTTATCGAGTTGATACACATGATCGGGAAAGTAGGGATCCTCGAACCCGGGGGGTTGCTTGACGTACACCAATTCATTAATGGGACCATTAAGAAAAGCACTCTTCACATCCATTTGATGTAACTTAAAGTTATGATGAGAAGCATATGCAATCAACATGCGAATGGATTCAAGACGAGCAACGGGAGAAAAGGTTTCACCGTAGTCGATACCCTCGACTTGGGAGTAGCCTTGTGCTACCAAACGAGCCTTGTTGCGAATGATAATCCCATGGGCATCTTGCTTGTTCTTGAATATCCACTTGGTTCCAATAACATTGTGGGTCCCCGTTGGCCTTGGCACCAATCTCCACACTTTGTTGCGCTCGAAGTTGTTGAGTTCTTCATGCATGGCATTAAGCCAATCCGGATCTTCTAGCGCCTCATAAACCTTGTGGGGTTCCACACAAGAGACAAACGCATGATGCTCACAATAGTTTGCTAATTGTCTACGAGTGCTTACCCCCTTTCTTAAGCTTCCAAGCACATTCGTCATGAGATGGTCTTTGGTGGAGAGCTTGGAAGCAACCTTGGCGGCCCGACGCTCTAATTCCTCCTCGGCAGTGAGTTGAGGAGCGGCTACTTGATCATCTTGAGTGTCGTCATGAGCTTGTTCTTGGTCTTGAACTTGCTCGGGGGAGAGTACTTGACCTTGGGCATCACTTGGTGTGTCAACATCGTCTTGAGCATGATGTTGCCCTTGGTCTTGTTCATGAGGTTGAGGGCCTTCACTTTGTTCTTCGGAAGCGTGTGGGCCTTGGGTTGGTGATGGCTCCACTTGAGTGGAGCATTGTCCTTCTCCTTCGACCACAAGGGGTTCCTCAATGGGTAGGATGAAACCAACACCCATTCTTCTTATGGCTTGAGGAGGAATTTCATCACCTACATCACAAGTGCCACTTTGCTCCACTTGGGAGCCGTTATTTTCATCAAACTCCACGTTACACGTCTCCTCAATAAGTCCCGTGGATTTATTGAGGACACGGTAAGCATGAGAGTTTGTAGCATAACCAACAAATATGCCCTCATAAGCTCTAGCCTCGAATTTAGACAAACGAACACCCTTTTTGAGAATGAAGCACTTACACCCGAACACTCGGAAATACTTGAGGTTGGGCTTGTTACCGGTGAGTATATCATAAGGAGTCTTGTTCAAGCCCTTGCGGAGGTAGAGCCGATTTGATGCATGACACGCAGTGTTGATGGCTTCGGCCCAAAAGTTGTATGGAGACTTGAACTCCGCCATCATGGTCCTTGCCGCATCCATCAACGTCCAGTTCTTCCTCTCTGCAACACTGTTTTGTTGAGGGGTGTACGGTGCGGAATATTGATGCTTGATTCCCTCATCACTAAGAAATTCATCCAAGGTGTAGTTCTTGAACTCGGTGCCATTGTCACTTCTTATCGTCAAAATCTTTGCATTGTGTTGACGTTGTGCTTCATTTGCAAAGTCAATGACGGTTTGTTGGGTCTCACTCTTCCTCTTGAAGAAGTACACCCACGTGTACCTTGAGTAGTCATCCACAATCACCAAGCAATACTTTCTTCCTCCAAGACTATCGAAGGATGGAGGCCCAAAGAGATCCATGTGAAGGAGATCCAAAGGCCTTTTTGAATAAATGATAGTCGTGGGAGGGTGAGCCTTCTCATGTAGCTTCCCTTCGATACAGGCACTGCAAGCACGATCTTTAGCAAAACTAACATTTGTTAGTCCACGAACATGGTCCCCCTTTAGGAGACTTTGCAAAGATCTCATATTGACATGGGCTAAACGGCGATGCCAAAGCCATCCCACATCAACTTTAGCCATTAGGCATGTCGCGGTCTTAGTGGGTCGCTCCGAAAAGTTAATCACATATAGACCGTTCTCGACATGCCCAACAAAGGCTACTTTAAGAGTCTTGCTCCACAAGAGGGCCACGGTATCGATATCAAAGAAAGTGGCAAAGCCCATGATTGCAAGTTGACGAACGGAAAGTAAATTGTATGCAAGGGACTCAACAAGCATGACCTTCTCGATCGTGAGATCATGAGAGATGACCACCTTGCCAAGTCCCAATACCTTAGACGATGAGGCGTCACCCCATTCGACATTGGTGGGCATGGATGGAACCGTGTGCACGTCCACCACCAAGTCCTTGCTTCCGGTCATATGATTTGTAGCTCCGCTGTCGAGCAACCATGATCCACCACCGGAAGCAAACACCTACAAGAGATCAATGCTTGGTTTTAGGTACCCATTTTGTAATGGGTCCTTTGATGTTAGTAACAAGGGTCTTAGGAACCCAAATAGACCATTCAATGTACTCATGAAGAGGGCCAACAAATTTGGCATAAACATGCCCATCACTAGCATGGCACAACACATAAGAAGGATTAAAATCGCCGGCCTTGTTGGATGAGGTGACATTGCCCTTCTTGACTTTGTTCTTCTTCTTCTCCACGGGAACACTCTCTCCTGCCCTCACAAAAGTTTGCATGAGGGGAGGAGGTCGTTTGGTCTTGTCATCCTTCTTCTTGTTCTTGGAGTTGGGGACGTACCCAACCCCTTCCTTCGCCACACCTCCCTTTTGGTTGATCAAGAGATCATTGAGGTTCTTCTTGCCTTGTATGCACGTCACAAGGCCTCTCTCAAGTTGCGCCTTCAATGATGCATTTTCCTCAACAAGATGCATATGCTCACAACACGGGTTAGTAGCATTTGCATTATCAAGTAAAACCATATGAGGAAAAGTTGCTTTCTCTTTAGTTAGCTTCACTTGGAGTTGATCATGAGACTCCTTGAGGCTCGCGTGAATACCCTTCAAGGCCTTGTGGGCCTTGTCGAGTATATCAAACTCCTCTTTGAGTCTAGCAAGATCAACCCCAAGTTTGGCCTTCTCGGAGTTTAGTACACGAGACACAACTAGGACATGATCATAATCTTTCTCTAACTTAGCATGATCAACGTTGTGTGACTCCTCAAGAGCCAAACGAAGACCACGCTCTTCCTCAAGAGCATTGGAAAGATCCGAAATCTCATCGGCATAGTCACGACTATGCCCTTCCATCTTCGAGATGGTGTCTTCGTGAGCCTCGATCATGTCATTGGCCTCACCAAGTTGTTCCAAGAGAGCAACAAAGTGCTTCTTGGATTTTCCCTTGAGTTTACCCATAAAGGCCTCAAACTCGTTAGCCTCCACATTGGCTCCCTCAACTTCATTCATGCAATCCAATGGGGAAGGATGATTAATGATGGTAGTTTTGATGTTGGGGGTTACCTTGTTGGTGGCTTTAGCCATGAGGCACTTGGCGTTGGTGCTCTCGTTGGGTGAGTCGAAGAGAGACACTTGTGACGTTGTTGCAATGGCAACGGAGGCCATGGCAATCATCTCATCATCTTCATCATCGTCATCATCCTCGTTGTACTCTTCTTGCACAACCAAGGCCTTGGGAGGAGTCTTCTTGATGAAGTTATTCTTGTTGGGGAACGACTTGGCCTTGTCCTTTCGGATGAGTTTGCCACCATTATCTTCCCTCTTCTCATACGGGCATTCCGCCACGAAATGACTCACATTGCCGCAATTGTAGCAAGTCCTCACACGTTGCTTGCCCCTTGTCCCACTTGAGTTGTTTTTGCTAAAGTTGGGCCTCGAGTTTTTCTTGCTCCAAAATTGCCTTGAAGCAAGAGCCATGTGTTCATGATATGCATACTTTGTATCTTCGGGGTTGCTCTCCTCTTCTTCCTCTTCTTCTTATTCCATGGTGAGCTTGGCCTTCAAAGCAAGGTTGGGCTTCTTTGCCCGTTGAGACCGGAGCACCGCATTGTCGGCGGTCTTGTCCAAGATGTTCATGGCCACAAACTCATCCAACACCTCGCTTGAGGTCAAAGTGTGGAAGTCCGGTCTTTGGCGGATGACGGAGGACATGGCCTTGTGGTAGGGCATCATAGCCTTGAGGAATTTGCGCTTGATCCAATTATCATCCGTGTCCTTGCTCCCGTGATCTCGTAGTGAGACCGCGAGTTTGGTGACTCTCCGAAAGAGCTCACGAGGCTCTTCATCTTCCTTCATTGCAAACTCATCGGCCTCATCTTGTACCACTTCATAGTTGGAGCATTGAATGCTTGCGCTTCCCCGGTAGAGAGACACGACACAATGCCATGCATCTTTGGCCAAGGAGTAAGGGCGAAGATGAGGTAGGTCTTCGGGTGGAATTGCATCTTGAATGATGAAGAGAGCATTCTCATTGAATTGATTGTCCGCGGCTTCTCGAGGAGTGAGGTTGCTTGGATCATGTGGATAAAAACCTTCTTCAATGATTCTCCAAAGGTTAGTGTTCACATGATTTAAATGACGTTTAAAGCGGTAAACCCAAGAATCAAAATCCTCATTTTTCACAATCTTAGGAGGAGGACCGGCATGATTCAAATGAGTAGAAGGAACCGGTCCACCATAAACAAGTGGTGGTTCCACGTGGGCAAAGATGCCGGTGCCATTCTTGCCACTCAAAGAAGGAGCCTTTTCACTACTAGCTTCCCCTTTGTCGGGGGTAGCATCCGACACCTTGTTAGCGGGATCCCCCACTTTCAACGGTGCGGTGGAAAGTTTAAGCCCCTCAAGGAATTTGGTAAACATGTTTTCAACTTCGGTCGTCATGGAGGTTTTCAATGTCTCCAAGGCTACATTGAACTCCTCACGAGAGACCGAAGTTCCCCCATCGCCCGTAGACGAGATAGGATTCACACCGGAGTGTTCCTCCGCACCGTCTACGGTATCAACCATACTCTTTGGACGGTAAAGTCCTTAATAAAGAGACAAGGCTCTGATACCAATTGAAAGGATCGATATGGTTGACTAGAGGGGGGGGTGAATAGGCAACTACCAATTTTTAGCTTTTCTTTACCAAATTAATCTTTGCATCAAAGTAGGTTGTCTAGATGTGCAACTAGGTGAGTAACCTATATGATGCAACAACAACAAGCACACAAGCAAGCAAGGGAATAATCACTAAAGAGCTTGCACAAGTAAAGGTAAGAGATAACCAAGAGTGGATCCGGTGAAGACGAGGATGTGTTACCGAAGTTCCTTCCTTTTGAGGGGAAGTACGTCTCCGTTGGAGCGGTGTGGAGGCACGATGCTCCCCAAGAAGCCACTAGGGCCACCGTATTCTCCTCACGCCCTCACACGATGCGAGATGCCGTGATTCCACTATTGGTGCCCTTGAAGGCGGCGAGCGAACCTTTACACACAAGGTTGGGGCAAACTCCACAACTTAATCGGAGGCTCCCAACAAGACCACGAAGCTTCACCACAATGGAATATGGCTCCGAGGTGACCTCAACCGTCTAGGGTGCACGAACACCCAAGAGTAACAAGATCCGTTAAGGATGAATGGGGGAATCAAAAATCCCTTGGTGGAAGTGTGGATCGGAGCCTTCTCAACCACTCCCGAGCAAATCAACGAGTTTGATTGGCTAGGGAGATAGATCGGGCAAGAGGAAGCTTGGGGTATGCAATGGAGCTTGAGCAATAAATGGTGCTTGGGCAATAATGAGGGTTGGTGGAAGAGGTGAGGTCAAGAGGGAGAAGAAGGAGCCCTTATATAGTGGGGGAAGCAAGTGAACCGTTACTCCCCCACTCAGCCCCGCAGAGGGCGGTACTGCCGCTGAGCCAGAGCGGTACTGCCGCCCAAGAGCGGTACTACCGCTCCCCCTCAGCGGTACTACCGCGCCAAAAGAAAAGGCCTAGGGCAGGGGCCCAGGGCGGTACTGCCGCCCCAGCGGTACTACCGCGGAGGTAGAGCGGTACTACCGCTCTCGAGCAGTACTACCGCCACTACTGCCGCGCCTAGTACCGCAAAACCCGACACGAGAAAATGTGCGCAAGAATCGAAGCGGAAGGAGCACCATGCCACCATGGTACTGCGGCTGAGCCCCAGCAAGCGGTACTACCGCTGCTGACGCAGTGGCAGGGCGGCAGTAGCACGGTACCGCAGAGGTGCTGCCGCTGAGGCCACCCAGCGGTACTACCGCTCGGGGAGCGGTACTACCGCTCCAGGGAGCGGTACTACCGCTTAGGAGGTCTCAGCCGCACTACCGCTGTGGACCGCGGTACTACCGCTGGGTCCAGGACAAACAGAGGAAGGAGGGAAAGAAAGGCCCCAAGGTGCGGAAAAGATTGGAGGGAGTGAAGAGAACGTGTACGTGTTGATTCCACCCAAGTCATACCGAAACGGACCCCCTCTTGATAGTACGGTGACTACTACGAAACCTAGTCCACCAACAAGGTCACGGAATAGACTACACCGACTTGAGTAGAGCGCCAAAGGGAAGTAATCATTCCGTGCCGAAGGATGAATACTTGAAAGCACTCAAAGCACATGATTAGTCCGCACAATGCATTGTCATCAATCACCAAAACACCGTAGGGATAAATAAGCCCTTACAGTTTGGACACCGGAAGTGTTCCGGGTGAAATCGGGATTTTACCGAAATACCGGGAGGGTTACCGGAACCCCCCGGGAGCCAAATGGGCCAACATGGGCCTTAGTGGAAAGGTGAAAGGGCTGCCCACAAAGGGCTGCGCCCCCTCCCCCTAGTCCTATTAGGACTAGGAGAAGGGGCCGACCAACCTCTCTCTCTCCCCCCCTTTGGGGAGTCCTAGTTGGAATAGGATTGGAGGGGGGAGTCCTACTCCCGGTAGGAGTAGGACTCCTCCTGAGCCCTCTCCCTGGCCGGCGCACCTCTCCCCCTTGGCCCCTTTATATACAGGGGCAGGGGCACCTTTAGACACACAAGTTGATCCTTGAGATCGTTCCTTAGCCGTGTGCGGTGCCCTTGCCACCAAATTCCACCTCGATCATACCGTTGTAGTGCTTAGGCGAAGCCCTGCGTCGGTAGTACATCAAGATCGTCACCACGCCATCGTGCTGACGGAACTCTTCCTCGACGCTTTGCTGGATCGGAGCCTGGGGATCGTCATCAAGCTGAACGTGTGCTAAGAACTCGGAGGTGCCGGAGTAACGGTGCTTGTATCGGTCGGATCGGGAAGAAGACGTACGACTACTTCCTCTACGTTGTGTCAACGCTTCCGTTGTGATCTACAAGGGTATGTAGATCAGACTCTCCCCCTCGTTGCTATGCATCACCATGATCTTGCGTGTGCGTAGGAAATTTTTTGAAATTACTACATTCCCCAACAGAATTCTCCACTCACATCCTTCATGCCCTCTCATCATCGCTTTCAGACCACTGTCCCCTTTTACTTGCTAACGATGATGGACCCAAGAGGCCCAAGTCCTTCCACTTCGAAAACTACTGGATCAAAATGCCAGGCTTCCAAAAGGTCGTCAGTGATGCTTGGAGCGAGGCTTCCAGGCACGGTGAGCCCTATCAAAGGCTCTTCCACAAGCTCAAGAAGACAAGTCAAAAATTGCGTACTTGGAGCAAGACCCTCTTTGCAAACTCAAAGGTTCAACTCCACATGGCCCTCGAAGTCATCCTCCACCTTGACTCGGCGCAAGATGAAAGAGCTCTTAGTCCGGAAGAAAGTGACATCCGCAAAAGGCTTAAGAGAAAGGTTATCAGCTTGGCCGCCTTGGAAAAGGCCAGGAAGCGGCAAAACTCTAGAATCACTAACCTCAAAGAAGGAGATGCCAACACACGTTACTTCCATCTGCGGGTCAACCATAGAAGAAGGAAAAATTTCATTCACCGCCTCAAGCACAACAATGGTTGGGTCACTGAGCACGAGCACAAGAAAAACATTGTCCACCGCCACTTCAAGAACATCGCAAAAAAAGGCCCTTCACGTAGCATTGACATCAATTGGGGGATCATCCCCACGCCCAACTGCGACCTTCATGAATTGGGCGAGGCCTTCACCGAGGAGGAAGCTAAGAGAGCTGTGTTCTCCATGCCAAGCGACAAGGCACCGGGCCCTGATGGATTCACGGGTGCCTTTTTCAAGGCATGTTGGGACACTATCAAGCCGGACCTCATGCTTGCCATCAACCATTTCTCCGATCTCCATGCTACTCACTTCCATTGGTTGAACTCCGCCGACATTGCCCTCATTCCGAAAAAAGACGGTGCCGAGGACATCGCCGACTTTTGTCCCATCAGTCTTATACATGCTGTTGCTAAACTAATTGCTAAGATGATGTCCAACCGGCTTGCCCCACACATGAATCAACTCGTCTCACACGCCCAAAGTGCGTTCATCAAAAGAAGATGCATCCACGACAATTTCATGTATGTGCGCAATCTCGCGAGACGCTTCCACCGTAGAAAAACCCCGGCGTTGCTCTTCAAGCTTGATATCAAAAAGGCCTTCGACTCAGTTCGGTGGGATTTCCTCCTCGACCTGCTTCGACACCTTGGTTTCCCGCCCCGCTTTCGTGGTTGGGTTTCGACACTGCTATCCTCGGCTTCATCGCGCGTTCTGCTCAATGGCGTGCCCGGCGATCCCATCAAGCTTGGTCGTGGGTTGAGGCAGGGGGACCCTCTTTCCCCCCTGTTATTCGTGCTCGCTATCGACCCGCTGCACCACATCCTTGCGAAGAGCACGATGAAAGGAAATCTTCACCCGCTCGGCGGAAATGCTATGCCTATTCATGCTTCGCTCTATGCAGATGACGCCGTTGTTTTTCTTGCGCCCATTAAGGAGGACGTCCAGTTTTTCGCCGACACTCTCAAGCACTTTGGTGAGGTCACCGGTCTTGTCACAAATTGTTCAAAAAGTTGTGTCGCCCCAATTCGTTGCGAAAATGTTGATCTTTCGGACATCCTCCAATCCTTCCCGGCCAAGCGTTCCTCCTTTCCGATGAAATACCTTGGGTTGCCTTTGTCCGTGAAGAGGCTGAAGAGAATCCACTACCAACCCCTAGAGGACAAGGTGGCGAGTCAGCTCACTCCTTGGGTGGGAAGGCATATTGCCTCGGCGGGTCGTGCGGTCTTGGTCAAGTCGGTCCTCACGGCAATTGCTATCTACTACATGACGGTGTTACAGTTACCGGTCGAGGTCAAAAAGAAGATTGATGCCCTCATACGTGCTTTCCTTTGGGCAGGTTGTGATAAGGTCACAGGTGGAAAATGCAAGATAAATTGGGAGCAAGTGTGCAAGTCCAAGATGCATGGAGGCCTTGGAATCCTAAATCTCGACAAGTTTGCCATTGCTCTTCGCCTTCGTTGGTTGTGGGCCGAGTGGCTTCACCCAGACAAGCCATGGGTTGGCTTGGAAACCCCATGTGATGACAATGACAAAAAATATCTTTGCTGCGGCTACCAAGGTCCAAGTTGGGGATGGCATGCGTGCCAAGTTCTGGGAGTCTCCTTGGCTTGATGGGATTAGACCCAAAGACCTGGCTCCTAAAATCTTTGACTTGTCGAAGAAGAAGGATTGCTCGGTCCAAATGGCTCTGCATGAGAACTTCTGGACTTCCTAGGTGGACATTCTTCAAGGCATCACCGTCGAACACCTCGTTCAGTTTGTCACCCTTTGGGAGAGGGTCTCCCACATCAACCTCGACGTCGACACACCCGACAGCATAACATGGAAGTTCACTACTGACGGTCTCTACTCAGCGGCGTCGGCCTACAAGGCGCAGTTCTTGGGCCATACTGACACAACCATGATCCCGACCGTTTGGAAGATTTGGGCTCCTCCTAAATGTAAGCTCTTCGCATGGCTGGCAATCAACAATAGGATTTGGACGGCGGACAGGCTTCAACGTCGTGGGTGGCCAAACTGTAATCTTTGCCCACTATGCAAACAAGTCCAGGAGTCGGCGGCCCACCTACTATTCCAATGCCGATACACTATTAGAGTTTGGCGCATGGTCAAAGATTGGCTTGGCCTCCAGGATGTGCATCCTTCTAATTGGAGTGACGCGACTTCCGTCAAAGAGTGGTGGAGTCACAATGCTAACAGGAAGACCCAATCGCGAAAGCCACTTGCTTCCTTGATGCTTCCCATCTCTTGGGAATTGTGGAAAGAGAGGAATGCACGGATCTTCCGTAACGAGGCCGTTCCAGTGGGTGTCATTGTCACTAGGATTAAAGAGGAAACCTCGCTTTGGAGCATTGCGGGGGCGAAGCACTTGAGTAATGTAATGTCACGAGAGTGATTATTGTAATTCGGCCACGGGCCTTAAACCTCTAAAACTTCTCTCTTAATCAATGAAAATGGCAAATCTTTTGCCTCGTTTCAAAAAAAAAAATTGTGTACACGAGGCCAATTAACTCAAAGTTGATTGGCAGTTTTATATACAGATATCATGTAAATATTGGCCACTTGACTATCAAGACTGATAGTAATATCTCTGAAATTAGCTTTCTAACTGCGCCCTCTTTAACACGCCGCTGGTTGGTCCATGCATGCAATCCCCGCCACCTAACAGAGCAGGTAAATTTTCATCTCTGGAGTAGTACCTGGGGCGAGAGGCTGGGAGGTGGCAATTAATACGGTGTCATCTGGTGGCCGTTTGTGAGTCAGGCGCCCTGCACGGCTCAGGCGGGCACAGAAATGAGGCTGAGCCGTGAAACGGCTACCTGATCCGCGTATACGCCATCACATTCATTGCTCGCCTGCGCTGGCCTAATATGGGGATATACGGCCGTTAAATACACAGGGTAGCACAGATCCACATGCCAGCTTGCGGTGTGGATTTCGGGAGCATCTGAGCCCGGGATCAGAAACGAATTTTTCCTTATAATGCATTTTACTCATTCTAAAAAAAACTACTGAACAAATGGGGTGACGAGGACGTGTTGGACGGGGAAATATTAGATGCTCCTGAGATTTAGGTGATATTGTGATACGGACTTTTGGGTGACGTTGGATCTCAAACCTAATGGCTCTTAGGAGTTTTTTAACATTTTGAAAAAGAAAATCAAAAGTCTCAAAATTATGCGTAAATAGAACAACTACTCATATGTTGTCCGATCTGAGATCCAACAACCTAGGAGCCTGTATCAGGTATCACCTAAATTTTCTTTCATGAACACACAGTATCATCTAAACCTTCGGTATTACATGAAACTTTTCCGTGTTGGACGAGCCACGTAAGAGCATCTCCAGCCGTTGGCATCCCCAAGAACATCACCGAACCAAAAAAGTTGGTGTCTTGGGTCATTCGGCGAAATCCGACGAAATAAAGAGGGCATCTTCCCAGTCACACCTCACGCCAAGCAAAAGTTTGTGAGGAGAATGATTAAGTGGGCCAAGAAAAAGGACATGTGGTGAGACACGATTCGCCGAAACTTGTGCCGGCGCCCCCAAGATACCCCAGCGCGCCGGATTTCGCCTGGGTTTGCCGGCGCTATTTTGATGTCCTGAGGGGCGTTGGGGGCGTGGCTGGGCCGTTTTCGGCGAAAAGTGTCGTCCGAGCCTAAAACCGAGCCTAAAAAGGTGTGCTGGGAGGCGTCCTGGGAAGGCTAGTGGAGATGCTCTAAAGCCCATCACTGATCTCAGCGCAGAATCGGGTGGTCTAGAAATCGACTAGCAGTGTTCAAAAAAAATCGACCAGCATTTACAATTTTGCCAGGCGGCTGCGTGACTTTGCCTCCGTGCTCTGGCCCCACAAAGACTGGAGCGAGACAAAACCAATCATACAAGGCGAGCGGCGGGGAGACACCGGAGCAAGACGAAGCCGGCGGCCATGGAGACTCACACCCAGGGCCGGTCCTGAGGTTTTGGGGGTCCGAGGCGAGACTAAAATTTGGGGCCCTTAACAATGACGATGACTATACATATGTATAAAATATTATGAATATCACTCAAATGCATTCAAAACCAGTATGCATATAAAATAATTCATACATATTGCCTTAATAGTTTCTTCTAACATTTCTCGATGCAAGTCACTTAAGATGTGGTTGATGTCAATCTCATCTAGTAATTTCTTCTCGTAGCATGAAATTGCCAAACCATCTAAACTTTCTTGAGTCATTGTGGACCTCAGATACTTCTTCAATAATTTCAACTTTGAAAAACTTATGATGAAAATGTCAGCATTATAAACAGGCTGTTCCTCAACACTAGCTGACTGTGCTGTGCGTCCAATGAATTACCTACATTGTTGGAGCCACTTACATTGTTATCTTCGATGTTGGTGTCAACATTTTCTTCTTACTGATCAGGTTCCAAATTCCAATAAGTTGGTTGTTCTTCCTATCTGGCTACTATCCCAACTCATCATCTGAGTTTATCGAAGCAGTGGAAGCACCGGTATCACACTATCACTACAGAAAATTTTCGGAATGTCTTCGTTGTGTGATTGTACCAGTTATCAAAAAAAATTTCCTTGGCCTTTTATCGCTATCCGATGCATACTATCTAGACAACATGATAATACACAATGCTGGAAAAAAAATGCATCAATTGTTGAACGGCATCCAATGAACAGCAATATGATATACCTCACTTTGGAGATGGTCAGACGGAGAACAAGCAAAGCGTGGCGTGTCAATCAGACGATGGAGGCCCCAGGAATTGAAACGGACGCGGTACTACAGCGTCGGCGGCGGCGAACTGGATTATGAAGGAAATTAGCAGGACGCGGCAGTACAGCGTCGGCTGCGGCGAACTGGATTAGGAGGAAATTAGGAAGAGGTGGTTGTCCGGCGGCGGCGGCCTGAGGGCTGGGAATCGCTGCGTGATGGAAATATGGAATAGGAAGGGGTCGTCAGATTGGATCCATTACTCTTTTTCTTTTTCCCCCCTGAATCAAGGAATTGCTGCGTGGCCCTATGGCCTATGCGTGCGGCGTGTGTGCTGCTGCTTGTTTCTCAACCTGAAGCCCACCCTTTGACTTGTTGCTCACCAATAGCCTCGGTAAATACCCCTGGTGGGGGCCCCTGGACTTTGGAGACTCAGACTTCGGAGGCTGAGAAGGAGATGAGGGAGTGGTGCGTCGCCCTCCCCAAGGTGGAGCTCCACGCCCACCTCAACGGCTCCGTCCGCAACTCCACCCTCCTGTCAGTACCGCTCCCTCTCCCCACCTTTTTTGCTGAACGATTCATCATCTGATACTCTACTGACCACCTAAGTTTTTCTAAATTTTAGCCTAGCAAAAATGTCTTATAATTTGGGACAGGGGAAGTAGATGCCATGTGCGTACTGAAAGTCTGAAACTGTTCTGTGATAGTGTCATAGTCTCATGGATCCCTAGCTACTTAAATCACCTACCAACTTTACTACGATGGTGATTTCAGGGCGCAGTAAGAGCAACTCCAATGGGGCGACCCATTTCGTCCGTGGCCGTCTGTTTAAGTCAGCGCGGACAAAAAAGCTGGCCCAACGTGTCGATCCAAACGGACGCAGGTCCGTTTTCGTCCGCCTGCCGACCCATTTTCGGCTCATTTTTTAGCCTGATTTGCGTCGGCGCGGACATAAGACGGACGCGCGCGCTCGCCCTCTTTCCTCACCGGGCCCGCTGGTCGGTGGCACATTGCATTCACACACTCGTCCGCCTGCTACGTCGCCGACGCTGCCGGCCGTTTTTTCAGATTTAAAATGGATACATAGATAGTACTAGCGTACACAGATAAAAGAAAAAGACCACTACTTGTCGCTTTCTGACTCCGACTCGATAATGTCCTCCTCCAACGTCTAAATGTAGGCGTCAGCAAGCTGCTCGTCTTCAAAGTTCCAACCCGACGTTTCTCGTAGCTTCAGTTTCAATTAAGCTGCCTGCTTCCGCGAACGCTTGTCCTTCCGATAGGCGGCTCGCTCCCTCCTCCTCGCGTCCCTCTCCAACCTCAATTGCCTGTAGAACTGGCGCTCGTCCACGATGTCTTGCGGGAAGCCTCCGCGCCACGCCACCAAGGCTTCCACGTCCTTCTCTGCGATGGCGAGACGACGCTGCCGCCTCCGATGGACACGACGATCCTCGTCGGTGAAAAGCCACGGGAGAGGCGCCAGATCCTGCGCCCGCTGGCTCGACACGGTGGGAAAATTCATATCCCGACGAGGCCTCCTGAGGCGCCACGCCGCCGCGTCGTGCGCGCGGGCCGCCTCCTCTGCGGTGTCGAGGATGAGACACTTCTCGCGAAAGTAGATCTCGGAGGAGAATGCGCCGGAGCGGAGCTCGCGGATTCCGCGAAAATCCGAAACGCCCAGGCGGCGGATCGACATGGTGACGCAGAGGCGGCGGATCGACATGGCGACGCAGAGGCGGCGAGAGTGGGCGGCGGACAAAGTGTGGAGGGAGCGCCTTCTTTATAACGAGGGCGGGCCGCGACGCGCGCGCGAACCTTTTCCGCGCGCTGGAGCGCCAAAACCAGCGCGCGCTAGGCCGCTTTCCACCGCGCGCGCGAACATTTCTCGCGCGCTAGAGAGCCAAAACCAAGGCGACGGCATGATCTAAAATGCGCGCGGCCATGAAATGGGTCAGCCCGTTGGGCGCACTGCCGACTCAAAACTAAAAGAGGGCGGACGGCGGGCGGGGGGCCGACCTAAACGGACAAAAAGCAGACAAAAACACCGTCCATTTAGGTCGGCCCGTTGCAGTTGCTCTAACTGCATTGTGTTCAACACGTACTTCTCTTTTCTCTAATACGCACCAAAACGAGCAACATTTTCAACAATGTATACATCAGAATCATATAAAACATCTCTGATTTTGGTCGGTACCATTCATTTGTCAGTATTTTACTTTCTTGTCTTCTAACAATACTATGTTGACATGTTAGTATTTCTATCGAGATGGAAAACATGATTGCCCATTGGAGTTGATATTTCTATTTCTAGAAATTGATATCCTTTTGTTGCCATTTCTTGAATAGAGAACTAGCAAAAGAACTAGGTGACAAAGGAGTCATTGTCTTTGAAGATGTTAAGGGTGTGATTATGAAGAGTAAGTGGACCATTTCCATGCCGTTTTCCAATGCTACCTACCCATAAGTCATATCAAAACATGCTATGAACCAAATGTGAACATCTTTGAAATTGTGTACTTATATTTCTCTGTTTGCAATTGTACTATTTGTATGGCTTGAATTCCATGTCTGCTTATTAACTCTGGTTTTAAATTTTGAACAGATGACAGATGTCTCCCAGAGTCTGTTAGGCTCTTTGATTTGTTTCATACACTTACGACTGACCATGATACAGTAACAAGAATCGCCAAGGAGACATGTTAATCGTTATTTGCGTTATTTCACATTGTTCTACACAACATTTCTTCAGTTAATTATTCAGACAAAACTAGCAGGTTGTGGGAGATTTTGCTGCTGAGAATGTTGTGTATTTATAAATAAGGACGACACCTAAGGTGCTACTTCTGGATTCTTTTTCAGATTAGTTCACAATTCTACAAGTCTGTGCGCAACGTGACTAGTTTTGTGTCTCTTTTGCTCTCACCGCCTAGAATAATGAAGCCAAGGGGATAACCAAGCGATCCTACATGAATGCTGTTGTAAAAGGTCTCAAGTCTGTTGAAGACGTTGATGTTCTTCTAAACGATGAAAAATTAAGTTGTACACCAATGAGTGATTCGGGTGGCGACACAAAGAGAATGAAGATATATGTTAGGCTCCTTCTGAGAGTATTGACCGTCATGAGACAACGTCTGCTGCATTGGATACTGTATGTTGATCTTCCAGCTTTAGCCTATACTCTGAACAAATCTTGGAACATATTTAATAGTTTACTTCCTTTCATCAGGTTAATTTAGCCATGGAAATGAAGGACCAGGGTGTAATTGGTATTGATCTCTCTGGCAATCCAGTTGTAGGGGAATGGTAAGAAATATTTTATATCTGGCTCGAACTAAATGAAAACATGTTAACTATTTATGTGCTAATATTGCATGATGTTTCCAAAATTTGTGAAGGGAGACATACCTGCCTGCTCTAGAACATGCTAAAGAGCTGGGAATCCCCACCACAATTCACTGTGGTGAGGTATGAGAATACATTTAGACAATTCAAAACACACTGTTTTCTTAATATCATTATTTTCTCCAAGTACCGTTTGCAAATCTTTACATACATTATTTGGTCAATGAAATTAGATATTAGTGAACAACAGGTACCAAACAGGAAGGAGATCCAAGCAATGCTGGACTTCTGCCCTCAAAGGCTGGGTCATGTCTGCTGCCTCGACGACGAAGAGTGGAAGAAGCTCAAGTCATCAGTGATCCCGGTGACCTCATTTCTGTTCCTCGCCTTTCATTATCTGTAGCTATTCTATGTCAGCCATGCTTACCTAACTTCCAAGACGAAATTCTGCAGGTGGAGATATGTTTAACGTCCAATGTTATGACCGGAGGCACCCCTTCTCTTGAGCGTCATCACTTTGGTCTGTATCTGACAATGCAGAACCCAAAATCCTTGACAAATAAAACTAACCCCAGCAAGCATCTTAACATTCCGAGTTTCCGAACTTGTGCAGCTGACCTCTACAACGCGAAACACCCTCTGTCGATATGCACCGACGATTCTGGCCTCTTTTCAACGAGCCTCTCAAATGAGTATTACCTCGCCGCGTCTACCTTTGGTATGCGCTCATTTCTCTTAGAAACAGTACCCAGAAAATCAATCAGAGGTTATTCCTCAGTAATTCCAAGAACATATACTTGCTTACACCGACTCTAAACATTGCATCCGGTGTGTAATTCGTCAGGTCTTAGCAAGACCGAGCTATTTCGTCTAGCCCAGGGAGCTGTGGAGTTCGTGTTCGCTGACGACGAGGTGAAGAAGTCACTGAGGGCGGTGTTTGAGCGTGCGGCGGCGGAGAGGCTCACGAGTTAGGCCCCGTCGGCACCCTTGCTCTCCAGTGTATTGGCATGTGACTATGTGTTTCCCGAATAGATCAGGAGGAGATGGATAGAATAGAAATCTCATGTACCATGTTAAAAAAAAAACTCATGTACGGTGTGTGCTCCTGCCGGATCAAATGACGCACCGTGATTTTTTTTTAAGAACTGACAGGAGCGCTGCCTTTGAATTTAGTAGAGGGAAATATGTACAGTGACACACCGTGATTCAGTTATTTGGACGAGACGGCGGTTCAGTATTTCCTTTTCCCTAATAATTTGTTAACGGAAGCACACGGAGTCCACAGAGGATCAATGGATCGCGTGCATTTGAATACACAACAGCGGCATAGGACGAACAATCGGTGAACTGCTAATCTGGTATACACAGATGCTCTGAACAGATTTCATAGAACGCATTGTTATATCCGGCAGTTGCTAGGCTGTATATCTTGTTACTCCGAATGCTAATTTGATAACATTTGCAACGCAGGATAATATGTTGCTGCGCGTCTGATGCTGATTTGAGTAAAAATAAAATAAAAGGAGGTTAAACCTCGGGCCTCTGCATCATCGCAGTGATGGACATCCATTTTTATTTATTGATGAGTAATAGTCACATACTCCTTCCGTTCCTAAATATTTGTCTTTCTAGACATTTCAAATGACTACTGTATACGGGTGTATGTAGACATATTTTAGAGTCTAGATTTACTCATTTTGTTCCGTATGTAGTCACTTGTTAAAATGCCTAGAAAGACAAGTATTTAGGAACGGAGGAAGTAGTTGACATGTCTACTTATGGTGAATACATTGTGGTGAACTGGTGATGGAGATTGCTGATGTTTTTTATTTCAGTTGAGAGAAAGGATATAATAGACGTCCCTATCAATCCTAAGCTACGTATGCTCATGTGTGTGTTTTAGGCTTTCCCGGTCGGAGAGCTTGGTGCCACATGTGTGACACTTATCATTTGACTTTTTTTTAAGTCATCTATATGGCTTGTGTATTCAGATTCACCTGTAGCTTATCTAGGGTTTATCCTTGGAAGCCAAGACTAAGCTTAATTCGGCTACAAAAAGATTGGTAAGCTAGATTAACACTGACGTTGACTAGTGTAGCTGCTAGGATACATCAAACCCATGACCCATCCACAACGGAACGCAATCTCTTTCCTTTCCCCTGACAATGTTTCTGGAGCTTATGTATTTCCGTTCATTCGCAATGGAAAGGGGTTTAGCCCGGTTAGAAAAGAAAACAACGCAACGCAACAACATACAAGACCAAGCTCACATAATCCTAATCAGCATTTCCCATGCCCATCCAGGGCAACTTAACTACTTAAGGCATTTAGTAACAGATTTAGCAGCCATGCATATCCAAGCATATAGTGCCACGCACGCAACATACTATAGTCGGCTGCTAACCAGAGGTGTTCAGATGCAACTGACATATGTCACCGAGTTACCCGTCCGATATACCTTGACACAACAGCAAAGTCTTCCGAGAAACCCGAACCTCCAAGAGTGGCGAAACTTTTTCCAGAACCGCGACTTTTTCGCGACGCTGATGCGTACGCGGAGATGCACGTCCTTGGACGCCCCCTGCAGGGTCGCCGGCAGAATGGACTTCAGGGGGGGCCTCGCACGGCCCCGGCGAGCTCCACACGGCTGACTCCGTCGACATCGTCTCACCTGCGGTGGAGAGCTCGGTCACGTACTGCGGCCCCGCCTCCGCGGCCGCGTTCGCCCTGAGGCACAGCACGGAGATCGCCTTGAACGCGCGGTTCTCGTCGCCGTCGGCGGAGCTGACGGACGGGCCCCAGCCGTGGGCGTCGCCTACGGCCAGGAGGAACACGCGCTCGTCCTTCTCCGCGAGCAGGAGGACCCAGCGCTCCGACGCCGGCACGACCAGCTCGTACTGGTCGCCGTAGGTGATTCTGGCCGCGCGCAGGGAGTGCACGGCGAGGAGGTGGTCGAGGAGCGCCCGCGGCGGGGCCTGGAAGCCACAGCCGGGCTCGGTGCAGTAGCAGTCGTCTGGGCTGGTCCGGGTGGCGCTGGGAATTGCTGCTGCCATTGGGGCGATGGGATGGGGCTAGTCAAGGTGGTGCTTCTGCTTGGGCTCGTCGGTAAGCAGAAGTGAAGAAGGGTGGTGGCCGGCCTGGGTTTTTGTAGTGCTTTGGCCCGCGGACGTGTGCCACCACTTTACCCCCGGGGTGCACACAGTTCGCATCGCTCTTTGGAGGCGAATCTTGTATTTTTACTTATCTGTCCCCGTTCCTAGTAAAATGACATTTCGGCAACAAAATTGAACCACTTTTAAAGTTCAGCCAAAATGATCTTTTTTTAATGGAGGCAAAAACTTTGCCTCATCTCATTAACTAAAAAGAAGTAAGGCGTAGTTTTAAAGGTTACAGGACCATCCAGGTCTGAAAAAATTGGTATTACTCTCTCGGAATTAAGTTTTCTAGCAATCTAGCCCCGGCGATAACTCAAGTTTTTGTCTCATCCTTAATCGCCGCGACCACTCTAGAAGAAAGTGATGCTTTGGAGCGAAAGACCCTATCATTCCTTTCGTTCCAAATTTCCCAGCATATGAGCATCAGCAGAGAGTTGTTGGCCTTCCCGGATTTCTTTTGCATTCCATCATTTAAAGTCCACCATTGCTTGATAGTCTCGAGATTACTCCAGCCCGGAGTCGCCGATTACTCCTAACCAGTCGAAGACCATGTTCCAAACTTTAATAGTGTAAGGACATTTGAACATGAGATGAGCAGGAGATTCCTGATCCCTTTTGCAGAATTGGCAAAGACCGCAGTTTGGCCATCCTCTACGAAGCAATCCGCTACTTTTAGTTCTTTTTACCAAATATGACCCTTTTAAAATTTGTTTGGTATAGTGGGGGCTACGGAGAATTAAATCTCTTACAAGTGAAATTTCCTCTCAATCTTCTTTAATCCCTCCGTGAGGCTATATGTGCGAAATGAAGGTGGACTTATACATCACAAAACCCAAGGTAATTAAGGGCTAAACCATTCATTTGACCCCAAAATCGCAAATGTGTGATCCACAAAGTACGGGCTCGCTCCGAGTCTTTTGCGAATCTCTCGCCGCTCTTTGATAAATTGATTTGTTTCGTTCTCCTACCATCCTACGTGGACGGAAGATAACACGCCGTATTTGCAGAGCTTATCGCTCAGGCATTTCTTTTTTCTTTTTTCAATGGGGCATCCCTTTTCATTAATTGCTTAAACGAAAATACGAAGTTGAAGATCATTACAAGCAAGACTAGGATGAGGGAAAGAAAAAGAAAAAGACTAGGATAAGAGACAGAAAGGGAAGCGAGTTGGTGCGTCGCTAGGAAACCCGCTCAGGCATTTCGGCATTTGCATTCCAAAGAAGGGAGTTTCTAGTCTAGAAATCAAATCAAATCAGAGCGAACGGGGCGCAAGAAGTGCTATTTCGTTATTTCCACCGGGCGGGAGGGGGCAGATTGGCCATCTCGGTGCATATCATGAGACGGTGGATGAAGGGCCTGTTCTGAAACCATCTAGCTTCTCCAAAACTTTCCATATCCAGCTTCTTGGGTCGCTTCTTGCTTCAGGTGGCGAACAAAAAAACATTCTGGAGCTGCAGCAGCTTCTCCCAGCACTTGGATGAGCTGGCAGCCCAGCTGGGGGCTGAAGGCTTGCTGGTTGGCACGTTGGGCTGGCTGAAGGAGCCCATCTCGGGTGGAACTGCAAACAGGCGGCGGCTCGGCAGGCTTCACAGCGGCTCTTGGCTCGGGAAGAAGAGAATGGAAGGGGAAGAAGAGAAGGGGGCGCGGTCGTTGTCGGTGTCAAAACCGGCGGATCTCGGATAGGGGGTCCCGAACTGTGCGTCTAGGCTGGATGGTAACAGAAGGCAAGGGACACGAAGTTTTACCCAGGTTCGGGCCCTCTCGATGGAGGTAAAACCCTACGTCCTGCTTGATTAATATTGATGATATGGGTAGTACAAGAGTAGATCTACCACGAGATCGAGGAGGCTAAATCCTAGAAGCTAGCCTATGGTATGATTGTTGATGTGTATGTTGTCCTACGGACTAGAACCCTTCGGTTTATATAGACACCGGATAGAGTTAGGGTTACATAGAGTCGGTTACAAGGGTAGGAGATCTAAATATCCGCATCGCCAAGCTTGACTTCCACGCCAAGGAAAGTCCCTTCCGGACACGGGACGGAGTCTTCAATCTTGTATCTTCATAGTCCAGGAGTCCGGCTGAAGGTATAGTTCGGCCATCCGGACACCCCCTAATCTAGGACTCCCTCAGTCGTCTCGGTGCTGCTCCTGACTCCGAGGTTCTCTCGGGCGTCAATGGCGTCGGGGCTCCGAGCCATGGGGTCGCAGTTCCTTGTAGCAGGCGCGACGGGCGACGGCGATGACGGGATCCGGCGGGAAACAGCCTTGGATGTCCGGATCTGTAGTCGGAGGCGAGGATCGGGCCGGCGACGAGGGCAGCCGGGCGTGGCGGCGGTAACGGCAGCGGCGAGGGTGCGAGAGGAGGGACGAGGGAGAGGGGAGATGTGACGAGTGGGTGCGTGCGGGATCGAGGGAGGAGGAGCGGTGGCATTACGGTCGTAAATAACCCGAACTCCAGATTCACCAAAACGTGGAGCTGGGAATGTCTCGCTTCAGAAAAATGAACTACAGCCCACGATAGCTTCTTGGATTTCAGCTTCACGGAGCTACGGCGTTCGGGCTCGAAATGAAAGCTGCTTCAGATTGAACGGGTCATGCACGGGCTCATGGCCGTGCCGAGCTAGGCTCACTGCCATTAGCACTTTGGCCTGGAGATTAGACGTGTCGTCATGACACCTGCACTCGGCCAGTAGTCCCCAAGACTTGACGGATCAGGGATCAGGCTTGCGTGGAACGTAGAATACAGCCAAAACGGTGCGCATTTCCTAAGCGTCTCGGAATAAAGCAGCTCAGATTAGGCGCCCGTGTCTCGGTGTCAGGTAGCACAGAACAATATATGCGTGAATTTTTGCAAGCTACTTCCTTCGTTCCTAAATTTCTATGTACGTTTATATTAAAATCTCTAAATAGACTTATATTTAGGAACGGAGTGAGTAGTTTTTAGTTTGCAAAATAATTTTATATTATGAAACGGAGTAAGTATATTTCATAACAATAAGATTTATGAAACTGTCATTATAATAACACTGATAAACTAAATGGTTATGTTTCTTGTGACGAAACCAGTACATCAACAAATTCGAGTCGACTTAACCCATTTACTTGGAACGATAATCTAAATAATAAACTCAGGGTCTAATGTAGCCAGCACATCGTGCTCAAATCAATCATATTTTGCAAGACCGTGAGACACCCTATTTTGAGATCTAGGTAAGGCATCTATAGCCCGATACATCAAATACGTCCTTCCAAACGTCTGCGGTAAGCGGTCACTTTTAAATTTGAGGTTCCGTAATCAGGTACCTCAGTTAGCAACCTTAAATTCATACAACCACATGCATTGTAAACTGTCTCTACAATGCAACACAAAGTGTTCGACTGCAACATCAACATGGGATTATAAAAAAAAAATAGCATCTTCTACCTAATACTAACTATGGACAAAGATCTTCCACGGCTGCCATTACCTTTGTCGGCGCCTAGAAAAGGTGTTGGAACGCCGGGAGCGATCATAGGCCACGGCTAGACAAAATCCTCAACCAGCCATGCGACATACACCTTGCAACGTCGGGATGACCAGCCACCCACATACACACAGAATGATGGGTCTTCTGTAAGGTCGCAAAAGCAGGAAATATGTGCCTCAGGAAACTCGACCGTATGATCGCGATGGCGGGCACCGCCCTAGTGAGGAAAACCACCATACTCATCTGATGTCAAAGATGTGTACATGATATACGAGGCACACCTCAAAAAAACAATGGAAGCACGCCCTCCGCGAGGTGTGCACTACCGAAGTTGCACTACCACAGGTGGATCACAGTCGAAAATCCCGATTACATTTGATACTCGTCCTGGACCCGTCATTGACAGGTTTCATAGACTATATATAGATTATGTATATATACATTAAAGATATGGACTACTACAAATTCGTGAAACCACAAAAAATTGTGGAGTATATGCATGAAGTTGATGGAAAAAATGTAGACTATAAAAATGTGTGTGAATAGTGATGTTGTGATTTTTGTCACTATTTATTACTGATTGTTTTTTCATACCTCCCGGATAAACCTAATTTTGAACTTGAAATTTGCATGTTTGTAGAACATCACCTCTCCAGCATACTGTATTTTTTCCCCAGAATTTTAGAACCTTTTAAACATATTTTTCACTTGGTGTTCACATGTTTTCATCCTAAATTGGTTTCCGGTGGACATTTTCTCTTAGCTGGCAACAAGAACACATTGCTCATCCTCTACCATAAGCCTTCACACAACTAATGCAAGCGAACTTCCATACAAGTCATTGTACATGGTTACAAATATATCAGTTCTCTATGATCACAAACCTCTAGAACTCTGTGGTACGAAAAAGGCAAAACCTCGTAACCAAATCTTCTGTTGTTAGCACACGAGAAAAGGTGGAACAAAATCGAAGGCTACAGATAAACTAGATGAAAGGGGGAGCAGGAACGCATGCAACATTCTGAATAGTATCTTGGATCAGTTACTACTGTTGGAATTAGACCCCCTTTTTCAGGGTTGCTGCAAGTATACGTAAATTCTGAGAGAGCAACAGCCATCAGATGCAAACAGATTCCGACTGTATCATGGAAACCGACGCGACCCGAAACAGATTCTATTTCGGGTGATCATTCATTTGTACCATCCAGTAAGCATGTATCTCAGCCAAAAGCAGAATAGGCATGACACAGCCTGCCACACATGAAGACACGAGGAGTTAGTTACTTACTAACTCAGATCAAAATACACACCAAAAGAAAGAAGTACGACATCTACCGTTAAAGAACTTGAGCGTTTGGAGTAGCTTCCGTTCAACACTATCCAACCACATTTACACTATACATATTTGGTACATTTTAGGTCAAGTTTATCAAGTGTCGGTAGCGTGACAGCAAACACCATAGCTAGTGAGTAGTTAAATAGACATGTGAGCTAATTTGGATTGTTTAAGGCGTCAATAACGGTTCAATGGTTATGCTGGGTTCTGGTTGAATCACTACTTGGCATCACCTTTTCTTAAGTTTTTACTGCTGCTAGAAAATATTGGAGTGTGTTTGAAATCGACTAGTCCATGATACCTTCACAAGTCAAGGAAAGAATTACAAGAAAATGAAGTTTGCAGCAAGAATGCATTTCGAGTTTACCTGAAATATAAGAAGCCTTATGCAAAGGGACTTCTCTGAGCACTTCCCAAACAACCTAAGGAATATGTTAACAAGGTTACCATCTTTGGTACCTGTCAGCAGTCCTGTTTGGGTATCAAACCTACAGCAAGCACAGGATAGAAATTTATTACAAGTTCAAAACTATATTACGATAAGTTCAATTGACAGTTTTGTACCAAAAGAAATAAATCAGTACCTTGGCAACCTATGTCTTGGGCAAGGAACAAAGTGGAAGAGCTGTAGACAATAGGCACAAATCTAAAGCGTAAGCAAACCATATACCTAATCAACAAAAAAAATTAAATGTACCAATGAGGAGGTAAATATTGAAATCAGTTTCTCCGAACCTGTGGTACTGAGCACAAGAAATTAAGAACCTGGGGTAAAAAGAAGAGCAATAATGTCTCACTGCAAACAGAAAACAGTTTTATCAGCTGCAGTTATTAATCAATAATGGGCAAAGCAAATTATATGGACAACTAGCATATATACTATAAAGTATAAATATCACACAAGTGTACACAAAAAGTATTAGATGGCACGAGAAAAGTTTGGGTTCACAGCCAAGATGGTTTTCCACGATAAACAGTTAGGATATCAAGATATATTGCCAAAGATATGAACGGTCAACAAGCAACATATAAAATGTTTAAAGCCTGGCTGTTGAATCCTACCAAACTCTACTAACTATTTTCCACTCAGAGTGCGGCCAAATCCTTGCATAACTCTCCTGCCCAACCCTAAAAGTTCCCGGATTTTTTTTACTCACTTTCTTAATATGGCACATTTGAGTAAACAAAAATGCAAAACAAAGGGGGGGACTTTTCTGCAGATGCACTAGAACAAGGATATCAGGAAGACTTGACTACAGAAAGCAGACGGCTAACTGCATACAATTACATACCACAAACAGCCAAATAAAGAATAAGCTGGAATAAATAATAGTGAAACTTGGTGGAGATAACTGAGGATGTATACCTGAAATGTCCCAAAATACCCACCACAGCTAAAGTCATCCCAGCAAAATAGGTGTATGTATCACCAACAAAAACAGATGAAGGATACCTGACAAGACACAAAGTGATGCATGTAAAAAGACCAACATCTTCTACTTAAAACAAGGTAGCATGCCTCTCAAGGTCCTTACCAGTTAAAACCCAGCAAAGCCAATGAAGTGGTCAGGAAAGGCAGGACAAGATAAATAGAGAATGCATGAGCTTGCTGAGTTTCAAGGTCTTTAGAAGATCCTATGCGCATTACATTATGTATCAAAACCTGGAAAATGCTACAATTATCAGTTGACGAATGGTACTCAAAATTCAAGAGCCATGTACTTCATACCGCAGCAGATATGACAACTGTCTGCCCAACTTCAAGACCATTCAGGCCAGCATGTATGTTGATTGAATTTGTACAAAACACTGCTAACAAAAGCATGAAGAGCTTGTACATCCAACCTGCATGCCAAAGAAAACAAGGTTGGTGTTGGTATTCTATTATCTAGTGTGTGCATCTCGGTCCACAGAGAATTTGGTCAACATCAGAAATTGCATTCAAAAGGCAAATAAGTAAACCGAAAGAAATGCATCTCGGCAGTACTAGCGCACATGGATCTCTCAGTTCATTCATTTCTGCTGAGAGATTTCAAAACACATTTTGAAGCAAGCAATGTACAAGATGGACTTGGTCACTCTAACTAGTGATAAAATTGAAAGGCATAAATATTCCATCACACCAATATTTGGAACCACTCAATATTTACTGTCAAAATTCGCTTATTTTGGGTTTGTAAACATACCTAACTCCAGAACTTCTACTCCGACATAGGATGCTAGAGGCTTTGGAATGATGATGGAAGTACCACCAGCATACGCCATAAGCAGAGGAAGTGCTGCAATCGTAGGCAGCAGCAGTTTCCTGTTCAATGTAGGTCATTCCAAAACCAATTTATCAGAATCAAGACAGTAATAGCAATTGCACTATTGAAATAAACTGAACACTCTGAAAAAGAACATACACTCTCCATGGAATATCAAGAACATCGTCAATAAATCCAAGAAGAATCATAAAGCAGACTGATGCTAATGCTGCATTATATTCAACAAGCCACTGCAAAAAGAAAAAAAGGGGGGGAATGAAATTCAGGGCATAACATATATTTGTGAATTCCAAAAACGACAACTTCGAGTCATAAACATACAATGGAATCCGCTGTGAAGTTGAAATGTTGAAATAGAATAGCAATGACCAGGTACACAATCCCAACAACAATGCCTAGTGACTCAGGCCTGCAAAACAAGTAAAATGTTTAGACAACAAAGAACGTCAACTTGCAGCTTTATATTACCAAGCCAGATCATGTAGCAAATTCATATGAAAGGCATACAATGGGTACTTTTGATTTTTGTTTATGAATTGCTCCTTCAATGTACAGATATGAGTTTGTGCACACTTCTCTGAAATAATGCTATGATTCAGTTTCTCTTGCTGACTTTGTATAGAATCTTGAGGCATGTATATACATGCACTGCATGTATCAGTATCATATATCCCAAAGAAAGCATTCAAAAATGCACATTCAAGAAAGCTCGTTTAGTAACACATGTTTTGTGTCCTTTCTTTGATGTATATGTTCTTCAGAGGTATGCAAGAACTTTGACCGGTAAGAAAGACTGTATTCTAAGTTCCAAGATCATTTTGCTTCACACTTAACCAAAGGGGATGGAATGGTGCACGAACTCTATCTGTAGGCCGAAATACTTAAGCACGGAATTCCTTGGAAACATATAAGAGTCAAAGAACATAAATTATTAAACTAGGTGGAAATAGAAATCATTTACTGCTTAGCCCCCAAACTGGATAATCTGTCAAACAGAGTCAACACCCACCAACGAATGCAAGTATCCGTCACTCGAGGAAATTCCGCTCGGCTGCTATCAGCTATCCCAATATGACCTCTAGTTTCGAGCTATAAGAAAGCAGTTAGTTTAGCCTATGAGACTATGAAGTATCGATGTCTACGAGTACCAGGTGCATGGATTTCAACTGAACTGAATTCGCTTCTTGTACTCCATAGTTTCCACCATGAAATGTAGCAGCTACCAATGCAACAACTTCCCCGCCCCTCTCTCTCTCTATATCTATCTATCTATCTATCTATCTATCTATCTATAAAAGCACAGAGCAGACTGCAAGTTATCAAAATTGTACTCGTGACTCACACTGTGATCTCTCCCATGGGCAAACCCTTCTTGTTGATGTCCTTGCCGAACATCCCGCGGCGGAGGAGGTAGCGGGCGGCGACGGGGATGAGTCGCAGCACGACGAAGAAGCCGCCGAGGCTAATGGCCCCGCAGATTAGGATGGATCGCCGCAGATCGGCGGCCAGGGGGTAGTGCACGAACGCGAGGTACGAGAAGGGCGCGAGGAAGAGAGCCATCGCCGCGAGGACCACGCGGAGGTTCGGCGCGCGGAGCACCAGGTCGCCCGGCGCCGCGGCCGGCGCCGCGGCGGCAGCAGCAGCCGGCCGCGACTTCGTCGGCCTATCGGCTGCCGCCGCCCCGGGCCTGCGGCGGACGTCCATGGAAGAAGGGCTTGGGGTTAGGTGAAGTGGGAAGCGGGCGGGCAGCTGTCGGGGAGGTCGGGGTGCGTGCGCCGGCGGCGGCGGCGTGGTGTCTGCTCGCCGGCGATGGGGTCGGGAGCACGGGAAGGTTTATAGTTGTGGCCGCGCGGTGACGTGGAGGGGTCTGATTGGCTGTGGTCACGTGTTCGGCGGGCACTGGAGAGGAGAGGCTTCCGTGGAATCGTCGTGCCTGGAAGTGGGGCTTTGTTTTGTTCGGAGACAGTCACAATATTTAAAAAAAACTAATCTTTTTCTAATATTATTACTCATTTCAAAATTGTATGATCCACAATTCAGAAAAGTAAAAATACAAAACAGTCTGTGAATAGTACCAGAGACGTGCAATTCGTATCTTGTAGGAGTAGTTATTGGTACTATTCATAGTTAGGTTTGTAGTCTTTTATTACTCTCGACTTGTAAATCGAATTGGGTATTGATTTTTTTTCTTTTTTGTAACTTCTGAAATCGAGTTATTGTACTATATCAAGTCGATGTTAGGCTGGCCATAGTGATGGTATCTTAACGGGTATCATGCACTCAAAAGTAGCAAACACGCTGATGTGGCAGAGAATTAAAATAAAAAACAGTTAAAATAAGATAGATAGATATTGTATCATAATAAATGATATGCATCTTTTTTTTAAACATCAGTACTGACGCAAACGCTCATACATACGCGCATACACTCATCCATATGAATGCACACACGCACATGCTACCTCTATGAGCACCTTCGAAGATTGAGCTGGCATATCATCTTGAGATTTACGAAGTCATCGTAGGCGCTTCGTCGTCGATGGGAATGTCTCCTCCCACTGAAAGCACATCGCCGGAAATCCCGAAATAAATTCAGGAATAATGCGAGCACCAGAACTTGAACCCTGATGGCCTGGGCTGGGGATACACTGTCCTTCTAACCATCCAATATGCATTTATGACATTAATTTATGATACTGTGCACTATGAAGATAATATCATATGCATAATACTAATATATGATACTCCCTATTATGAGTAGTCTTAAATACGGTCCTTGGCCTTAAGCAAAACATCAACGGTGACCCCTACCTATAATCTTTCAAGTTGTTGCCAAATCAAGCTCCTACAATGTACTCTACAAGTTTTGGTGCATCTAAGATTCACATTTAGTAAACCACAGAGAAAAAAAGATCCACACTGAGTGTGGGATAATCGTAATACGAAGTGGAGCACAAAATGTAATTTGTTATGAAATTTCATGAAACATCCTCGGCCAAAATCCTGAAAAATCCATTCCAGCCACCTTATTTCCAAGCCCTGGTACCTCTATTTTTTCTCCTCCCATGCTACCCAACACTTTGGGTTACTGTCTTCATACCATTCAAACAAAGTTTCTTCTACTGGTGGAAATGTTGTACCTTTTTGTTCTCGTGCTACCGAGCTTATCAATTTGAGAAATTTCTCTATTAGCTCCGTTATCTCCGTGCAAAACATGTAGTAGTCCTCCTCGGTTTCTTTTCTATATAGTTGATACGTCTCCAATGTATCTATAATTTTTTATTGCTTCATACTATATTATCTATTGTTTTGGACATTATTGGGCTTTATTTTCCACTTTTATATTATTTTGGGGACTAACCTGTTAACCAAGCCCCGGCCCAGAATTGTTGTTTTTTGCCTGTTTTAGGGTTTCGAAGAAAAGGAATATCAAACGGAGTCCAAACGGAATGAAACCTTCGGGACGTGATTTTCTCATCGAATACAACTCAGGGGACTTGAACCCTACGTCAAGACACGTAACAGGAGGCCACGAGGTAGGGGGCGCGCCTACCCCCCCTCCCCAGGCGCGCCTCCACCCTCGTGGGCCCCCTGTTGCTCCACGGACGTACTCCTTCCTCCTATATATACCTACGTACCTCCAAATGATCAGATACAGAGCCAAAAACCTAATTCCACCATCGCAACTTTCTGTATCCACGAGATCCCATCTTGGGGCCTGTTCCGGAGCTCCGCCGGAGGGGGCATCGATCACGGAGGGCTTCTACATCAACACTATAGCCCCTCCGATGAAGTGTGAGTAGTTTACCTCAGACCTACGGGTCCATAGTTATTAGCTAGATGGCTTCTTCTCTCTTTTTGGATCTCAATACAATGTTCTTCCCCTCTCTTGTGGAGAACTATTCGATATAATCTTCTTTTTGCGGTGTGTTCGTTGAGACCGATGAATTGTGGGTTTATGATCAAGTCTATCTATGAACAATATTTGAATCTTCTCTGAATTCTTTTATGTATGATGGTTATCTTTGCAAGTCTCTTCGAATTACCAATTTGGTTTGTCCTACTAGATTGATCTTTCTTGCAATGGGAGAAGTGCTTAGCTTTGGGTTCAATCTTGCGGTGTCCTTTCCCAGTGACAGTAGGGGCAGCAAGGCACGTATTGTATTGTTCCAATCGAGGATAACAAGATGGGGTTTTCATCATATTGCATGAGTTTATCCCTCTGCATCATGTCATCTTGCTTAAGGCATTACTATGTTTTTAACTTAATACTCTAGATGCATGCTGGATAGCGGTCGATGAGTGGAGTAATAGTAGTAGATGCAGGCAGGAGTCGGTCTACTTGTCTCGGACGTGATGCCTATATACATGATCATGCCTAGATATTCTCATAAATATGCTCAATTCTGTCAATTGCTCAACAGTAATTTGTTCACCCACCGTAGAATACTTATGCTCTCAAGAGAAGCCACTAGTGAAACCTATGGCCCCCGGGTCTATCTTTATCATATTAATCTCCTACTACTTAGTTATTTCCTTTGCTCTTTACTTTGCCTTTATTTTACTTTGCATCTTTATCACAAAAATACCAAAAATATTATCTTATCATATCTATCAGATCTCACTCGCGTAAGTGGCCGTGTAGGGATTGACAACCCCTATTCGCGTTGGTTGCGAGGATTTATTTGTTTTGTGCAGGTACGAGGGATTCGCGCGTAGCCTCCTACTGGATTGATACCTTGGTTCTCAAAAACTGAGGGAAATACTTACACTACTTTGCTGCATCATCCCTTCCTCTTCGGGGAAAACCAACGCAGTGCTCAAGAGGTAGCAATAGTCATGGTATAGGTCCTATTACCATCGTAATTTCCTGTCTGGTTTTTCCGAGTTGTGACTTAGGCCTTTATGAGAATTCTCATTTAAAAGTTTATCTATCTACTACGATACTTCTAAGCAGTTGGATTTAAAGGGTGAAAATAACTACATCAACTAAAGCTAAATCACCTAGTCTAGCCCTTTGAAACAAAGTAATAGTATGGGTGTTGTTCAATTAGGTACTAAAAACACACTACCAAAGTTTAGATAAATTAATAGCATAACATAGGCATCATATGTTGAAATAGAGACAAGCTTTAGGCCCATGCAATAGACGTGCTATTGGAGTTTTAGAAGAGTGGTTCCCGCCCGATCCTCCGCTGCCGCCACCACACAAGTGGAGGAAGCTTTGGACCCCTTTAAAAGGGATCCTCTTTCATATGTTATTGGAGCTTGAGAAGAGGAGTGGTCCCCATGCGTTCCTCCTCTGCCGCCCAGCACACGTCCCGCGCGCCTCGTGTTTCGTAAATGAGCTAAGCTTAAACCTATGTAATACATGCACTTAATTTTTGCCGGTCAAGAACTAATAGTCTTTAACAAACGCGCCACGAATTTAAGGCCCCAGATTGTGGGTAGTTACCGACTTGGGCGTGGGTCCAGCCCACGTCTCCCTACCATATCACGCCTACATATTGGAGGTGTCGACACCTGCCGCCAAAAATCAGATCACACATGCCTCCTCACACACACCACATATTGTTGTTTCGGTCCGCTGCTGCTGCCGTCGGGGATCCTATCCAGTCCACTGTGTGCATGGCTGTACGGGAGAGCAGGCCTCCATAAACCCCGCCCTTTGATATTCTATACGGGAGAAGGGCGATTAGGTTTTCGGCGAGCATCTCCTATGCGATTGCTCACCATTGTTCGTCTATTTCGTCTATGTCTGGGTCATTTTTGTCATCACCATGTCCACCGAAGCCGAGAGACTCGCTGCTGAGAAGCTCGTCGTTGACAAGGAGGCAGCCAAGGAGGTTGTCACCGCCGCTACTATGAACTAGCCTTTATCCTGCTCCTATTTTATTTTTGTATTGGCCGTACTAGCTATCTACGTAGATGTTTCTTCTATATGCCTATTATGTGCTTATGTGATTAGATATCAGTACAAAATTAACACTATCAAGTTCATGATTTATATTTGGATTTTTTTGCTAATCTATAATACCTAAATAGTTCATCCCCACTATCTTATTTCTCAAGACATGCAAGCTGTCCACATCAGCAACACTCCACCTCAGCAAATCAATCTAGCCTGGTCAGCAATCCACTCACAAATCCACAAATCATTGATACATTTTTTTTCTTTGCTTAGCCATCCCATGGTCACTGAACTGACTTGTCTCTTCCTCTTTCGCCTTCCACATAAATAGCAAACTTTTCGTTCTACGGACCACTCTCCCGCACCATAAAAATCCACCAGCACTAGCCTGTGCCCATTGGGCCCACTGCATCCTGAACCTTCTTCATTCTCTACTCCTCTCTCGATCCCTACGTCTTCATCTCTCCGCCTACCTTTCTCCTCTATCGATGGCTACCACGCGGCACGCCTCCGCTCTCACCTCATGTCGCCCATGTGTGCCTTGCCGCATGGGTAGTGGTTGCCTACGGTCTACCGCCGCATCGGCGACCTACCCGGATAAGCTGCGGGCCATGTCATCTTCTCGCCATCACCTGTTTGGAAGGTGGGAGGTGCCTGGTGCTCTAAAAGATCCGAGGTTAGATTTGGATTTGTGATTTTTTTCCATCATGAGTTCCAATTCAATAGATGAACGTTGAATCCTATTTCCTTTCACTGACTCTTGCGATTGGCTCTTCAGTAATAATCAGTCAACATCAGATTGGATGTCACACCCTGACTCGCCACCGGTGTCCACGCCCAAGAATAAACCCTCTCGGGCGGCAGGAAGGCACTGGAGGAAGCAGTCGACGCACACGTCGCTCAACGAGGCGAGACCAGTGGAGGATAGGCGGCAGCACACAATCCTTCCGTACTGGCAGGGGGGTCCTCACGGCTGTAGCAACTACGTCCCCGTGCAAACTGTCGTTACTGGTGCCAGCGTGAAGTTCAGGTTATGGGTCCTGACCATCGTCCCCGTGGACTCTCCTTTTCCCATCACAATCTTTTGTAGTGGTATACTTCTCACAAAGATGTAATTATTAATTAAAAATGGTGGTTTGCAGTATCGTACATCATGTTAAAACAGTATCTTGATTCTTCCTGGAAAGGGGCACTGGTAAACAAAATAACTCAAGCAGTTTGGAAGTGATGTGTTAGTTGGTGCAGTCTAACCCTGAACTTTATTCTAACTTTCATTTTCTTACTGAATATAACTTCCCACTCACGCAACCATCTGAAGGTATTCTTTGATGCAGCCTATTTTTTTTAGAAAAGGAGGATGACCCCCGTTGAGGGAGTCCTGGATTAGGGGGTCTCCGGACAGCCGGACTATATTCTTTCGCCGGACTGTTGGACTATGAAGATACAAGATTGAAGACTTCGTCCTGTGTCCGGATGGGACTCTCCTTGGCGTGGAAGGCAAGCTAGGCAATACAGATATGTAGATCTCCTCCCTTTTAACCGACTCTGTGTAACCCTAGCCCCCTCCGGTGTCTATATAAAACGGAGGGTTTAGTCCGTAGGAGAACATACAATCATACCATAGGCTAGCTTCTAGGGATTAGCCTCTACAATCTCGTGGTAGATCAACTCTTGTAATACTCATATCATCAAGAACAATCAAGCAGGACGTAGGGTATTACCTCCTTCAAGAGGGCCCGAACCTGGGTAAACTTCGTGTCCCCTGCCTCCTGTTACCATCCACCTTAGACGCACAGTTCGGGACCCCCTACCCGAGATCCGCCAGTTTTGACACCGCATTGGTGCTTTCATTGAGAGCTCCACTGTGTCGTCACCATAAGGCTTGATGGCTCCTTCGATCATCGGTAGCGATGCGGTCCAGGGTGAGGTTTTCCTTCCCGGACAGATCTTTGTATTCGGTGGCTTCGCACTGCGGGCCAATTCGCTTGGCCATCTGGAGCGGATCGAGAGCTACGCCCCTGGCCATCAGGTCAGATTCGGAAACTTAAACTACACTGCCGACATCCGTGAAGACTTGATCTTCGACGGATTCGAGCCCGTGTCAGGTGCGCCGCACAGTCACGACGAGCACGATGTAACTCTGCCGTCAGACAGTGTTCGGAAGATCACATCTACAACTACTCCGGCCTTCAATCTGGAGCAAATTGCGTCATCCAAGGACGGAGGGATAGACCCCGCCATGGAGGCCGCTGATACGTCTCCAACGTATCTATAATTTTTGATTGCTCCATGCTATATTATCTACTGTTTTGGACATTATTGGGCTTTATTATCCACTTTTATATTATTTTTGGGACTAACCTATTAACCGGAGGCCCAGCCCAGAATTGCTGTTTTTTTGCCTGTTTTAGGGTTTCGAAGAAAAGGATTATCAAACGGAGTCCAAACGGAATGAAACCTTCGGGAACGTGATTTTCTCATCGAATACAACTCAGGGGACTTGGACCCTACGTCAAGACACGTAACAGGAGGCCACGAGGTAGGGGGCACGCCTACCCGCCCCCCAGGCGCGCCCTCCACCCTCATGGGCCCCTTGTTGCTCCACCGACGTACTTCTTCCTCCTATATATACCCACGTACCCCCAAACGATCAGATACGGAGCCAAAACCCTAATTCCACCGCCGTAACTTTCTGTATCCATGAGATCCCATCTTGGGGCCTGTTCCGGAGCTCCGCCGGAGGGGGCATCGATCACGAAGGGCTTCTTCATCAACACCATAGCCCCTCCGATGAAGTGTGAGTAGTTTACCTCAGACCTACGGGTCCATAGTTAGTAGCTAGATGGCTTCTTCTCTCTCTTTTTGGATCTCAATACAATGTTCTCCCCCTCTCTTGTGGAGATCTATTCGATGTAATCTTCTTTTTGCGGTGTGTTTGTTGAGACCGATGAATTGTGGGTTTATGATCAAGTCTATCTATGAATAATATTTGAATCTTCTCTGAATTCTTTTATGTATGATTGGTTAGCTTTGCAAGTCTCTTCGAATTATCAGTTTGGTTTGGCCTACTAGATTGATCTTTCTTGCAATGGGAGAAGTGCTTAGCTTTGGGTTCAATCTTGCGGTGTCCTTTCCCGGTGACAGTAAGGGCAACAAGGCACGTATTGTATTGTTGCCATCGAGGATAACAAGATGGGGTTTTCTTCATATTGCATGAGTCTATCCCTCTACATCATGTCATCTTGCTTAAGACGTTACTCTGTTTTTAACTTAATACTCTAGATGCATGCTGGATAGCGGTCGATGAGTGGAGTAATAGTAGTAGATGCAGTCAGGAGTCGGTCTACTTGTCTCGGATGTGATGCCTATATACATGATCATACCTAGATATTCTCATAACTATGCTCAATTCTGTCAATTGCTCAACAGTAATTTGTTCACCCACCATAGAATACTTATGCTCTCGAGAGAAGCCACTAGTGAAACCTATGGCCCCCGGGTCTATCTTCATCATATTAATCTCCTACTACTTAGTTATTTACTTTGCCTTTATTTTACTTTGCATCTTTATCATAAAAATACCAAAAATATTATCTTATCATATCTATCAGATCTCACTCTCATAAGTGGCCCTATAGGGATTGACAACCCCTATTTGTGTTGGTTGCGAGGATTTATTTGTTTTGTGTAGGTGTGAGGGACTCACGCGTAGCCTCCTACTGGATTGATACCTTGGTTCTCAAAGAATGAGGGAAATACTTACGCTACTTTGCTGCATCATCCCTTCCTCTTTGGGGAAAACCAACATAGTGCTAAAAGAAGTAGCAAGAAGGATTTCTGGCGCCGTTGCCGGGGAGGTCTACGCAAAAGTCAACATACCAAGTACTCATCACATACCCTTATCTCCCGCATTATATTATTTGCCATTTGCCTCTCATTTTCCTCTCCCCCACTTCACCCTTGCCGTTTTATTTTCCCTCTCTCTCTATCCTCCCTCTCTATTTGCCTCTTTTTGCCCGCTTGCTTTTTGTTTGCTTGTGTGTTAGTTTGCTTGCTTATCACGATGGTTCAAGATAATACTAAATTGTGTGACTTCACCAATACCAACAACAATGATTTTATTAGCACTCCGATTGCTCCTCTTACCGATGCTGAATCTTGTGAAATTAATACTGCTTTGCTGAATCTTGTCATGAAATATCTGTTTTCCGGCCTTCCTAGTGAAGATGCCGCTACCCATCTAAATAGCTTTGTTGATTTGTGTGATATGCAAAAGAAGAAAGATGTGGATAATGATATTGTTAAATTGAAGCTATTTCCTTTTTCCCTTAGAGATCGTGCTAAAACTTTGTTTTCGTCTTTGCCTAAAATAGTATTGATTCATGGAACAAGTGCAAATATGCTTTTATCTCTAAGTATTTTCCTCCTGCTAAGATCATCTCTCTTAGAAACGATATTATGAATTTTAAGCAACTTGATCATGAACATGTTGCATAAGCTTGGGAGAGAATGAAATTAATGATACGTAATTTCCCTACTCATGGTTTAAATTTATGGATGATTATACAAAAAATTTATGCCGGATTGAATTTTGCTTCTAGAAATCTTTTAGATTCGGCCGCGGGAGGCACTTGTATGGAAATCACTTTAGGAGAAGCTACTAAACTCCTAGATAATATTATAGTTAATTATTCTCAATGGCATACTGAAAGATCTACTAATAAAAAGGTGCATGCGATAGAAGAAATTAATGTTTTGAGTGGAAAGATGGATGAACTTATGAAATTATTTGCTAATAAGAGTGTTTCTTCTGATCCTAATGATATGACCTTGTCTACTTTGATTGAGAATAATAATGAATCTATGGATGTGAATTTTGTTGGTAGGAACAATTTTGGTAACAACGCGTATAGAGGAAATTTCAATCCTAGGCCTTACCCTAGTAATTGTTGGGGAATGTAGTAATTTCAAAAAAATTCCTACGCACGCGCAAGATCATGGTGATGCATAGCAACGAGAGGGGAGAGTGTTGTCCACATACCCTCGTAGACCGAAAGCGGAAGCGTTAGCACAACGCGGTTGATGTAGTCGTACGTCTTCACGGCCCGACCGATCAAGCACCGAAACTACGGCACCTCCGAGTTCTAGCACACGTTCAGCTCGATGACGATCCCCGGACTCCGATCCAGTAAAATGTCGGGGGAGAGTTCCGTCAGCACGACGGCGTGGTGACGATCTTGATGTTCTACCATCGCAGGGCTTCGCCTAAGCACCTCTACAATATTATCGAGAGATTATGGTGGAGGGGGCACCGCACACGGCTAAGAGATCAATAGATCAATTGTTGTGTCTTTGGGGTGCCCCCTGCCCCCGTATATAAAGGATCAAGGGGGAGGAGGTGCAGCCAAGCAAGGGGCGCGCCAGGAGGAGTCCTACTCCCACCGGGAGTAGGACTCCCCCCTTTCCATGTTGGACTAGAACTTGGGGGGAAAGAGAGAGAGGGGAAAGGAAAGGGGGGGCGCCGCCCCCCCTCCTTGTCCAATTCAGACTTGGGGGGGGGGGGGGGAGGGGCGCGCGGCTGCCCCTTGGCCTCCTCTCTACTTCCTCCACTAGGCCCATTAAGGCCCATTAGGTTACCGGGGGGGTTCCGGTAACCTCCCGGTACTCCGGTAAAATGCCGATTTCACCCGGAACACTTCCGATGTCCAAACATAGGCTTCCAATATATCAACCTTCATGTCTCGACCATTTCGAGACTCCTCGTCATGTCCGTGATCACATCCGGGACTCCGAACAACCTTCGGTACATCAAAACATATAAACTCATAATGAAACTGTCATCGTAACGTTAAGCGTGTGGACCCTACGGGTTCGAGAACAATGTAGACATGACCGAGACACGTCTCCGGTCAATAACCAATAGCGGAACCTAGATGCTCATATTGGTTCCTACATATTCTACAAAGATCTTTATCGGTCAGACCGCATAACAACATACGTTGTTCCCTTTGTCATTGGTATGTTACTTGCCCGAGATTCGATCGTCGGTATCTTAATACCTAGTTCAATCTCGTTACCGGCAAGTCTCTTTACTCGTTCCGTAATACATCATCCCACAACTAACTCATTAGTTGCAATGCTTGCAAGGCTTAAGTGATGTGCATTACCGAGAGGGCCCAGAGATACCTCTCCGACAATCGGAGTGACAAATCCTAATCCCGAAATACGCCAACCCAACAAGTACCTTCGGAGACACCTGTAGAGTACCTTTATAATCACCCAGTTACGTTGTGATGTTTGGTAGCACACAAAGTGTTCCTCCAGTAAACGGGAGTTGCATAATCTCATTGTCATAGGAACATGTATAAGTCATGAAGAAAGCAATAGCAACAAACTAAACGATCAAGTGCTATGCTAACGGAATGGGTCAAGTCAATCACATCATTCTCCTAATGATGTGATCCCATTAATGACAACTCATGTCTATGGTTAGGAAACATAACCATCTTTGATCAACGAGCTAGTCAAGTAGAGGCATACTAGTGACACTCTGTTTGTCTATGTATTCACAGATGTATTATGTTTCTGGTTAATACAATTCTAGCATGAATGATAAACATTTATCATGATATAAGGAAATATATAATAACTTTATTATTGCCTCTTAGGGCACATTTCCTTCAGTCTCCCACTTGCACTAGAGTCAATAATCTAGATCACATCGCCATGTGATTTAACACCAATAGTTCACATCTTTATGTGGTTAACACCCATAGTTCACATCGACATGTGACCAAAACCCAAAGGGTTTACTAGAGTCAGTAATCTAGTTCACATCGCTATGTGATTAACACCCAAAGAGTACTAAGGTGTGATCATGTTTTGCTTGTGAGATAATTTTAGTCAACGGGTCTGTCACATTCAGATCCGTAAGTATTTTGCAAAGTTCTATGTCTATAAATCTCTGCACGGAGCTACTCTAGCTAATAGCTCCCACTTTCAATATGTATCTAGATCGAGACTTAGAGTCATCCAAATCGGTGTCAAAGCTTGCATCGACGTAACTCTTTACGACGAACTCTTTTATCACCTCCATAATCGAGAAATATTTCCTTAGTCCTCTAAGGATAATTTTGACCGTTGTCCAGTGATCTACTCCTAGATCACTATTGTACTCCCTTGCCAAAAAAACAATGTAGGGTATACAATAGATCTGGCACACAACATGGCATACTTTATAGAACCTATGGCTGAGGCATAGGGAATGACTTTCATTCTCTTTCTATCTTCTGCCGTGGTCGGGCTTTGAGTCTTACTCAATTTCACACCTTGTAACACAGGCAAGAACTCTTTCTTTGACTGTTCCATTTTGAACTACTTCAAAATCTTGTCAAGGTATGTACTCATTGAAAAAACTTATCAAGCGTCTTGATCTATCTCTATAGATCTTGATGCTCAATATGTAAGCAGCTTCACCGAGGTCTTTCTTTGAAAAACTCCTTTCAAACACTCCTTTATGCTTTGCAGAATAATCCTACATTCTTTCCGATCAATAATATGTCATTCACATATACTTATCAGAAATGTTGTAGTGCTCCCACTCACTTTCTTGTAAATACAGGCTTCACCGCAAGTATGTATAAAACTATATGATTTGATCAACTTATCAAAGCGTATATTCCAACTCCGAGATGCTTGCACCAGTCCATAGATGGATCGCTGGAGCTTGCATATTTTGTTAGCACCTTTAGGATTGACAAAACCTTCTGGTTGCATCATATACAACTCTTTCTTTAATAAATCCTTTAAGGAATGCAATTTTGTTTATCCATTTGCCAGATTTCATAAAATGCGGCAATTTGCTAACATGATTCAGACCGACTTAAGCATCACTATGAGTGAGAAAATCTCATCATAGTCAGCACCTTGAACTTTGTCAAAAACCTTTTTCGACAAGTCTAGCTTTGTAGATAGTAACACTACTATCAGCGTCCGTCTTCCTCTTGAAGATCCATTTATTTTCTATGGCTTGCCGATCAACGGGCAAGTCAACCAAAGTCCACACTTTGTTCTCATACATGGATCCCATCTCAGATTTCATGGCCTCAAGCCATTTCGTGGAATTTGGGCTCATCATCGCTTCCTCATAGTTCATAGGTTCGTCATGTTCAATTAACATGATCTCTAGAACAGGATTACCGTACCACTCTGGTGCGTATCTCACTCTGGTTGACCTTACGAGGTTCGGTAGTAACTTGATCTGAAGTTACATGATCATCATCATTAGCTTCCTCACTAATTGGTGTAGGAGTCACAGAAACAGATTTCTGTGATGAACTACTTTCCAATAAGGGAGCAGGTACAATTACCTCATCAAGTTCTACTTTCCTCCCACTCACTTTTTTCGAGAGAAACTCCTTCTCTAGAAAGGATCCATTCTCAGCAACGAATATCTTGCCTTCGGATCTGTGATAGAAGGTGTACCCAACAGTTTCTTTTGGGTATCCTCTGAAGATTTACTTCTCCGACTTGGGTTTGAGCTTATCAAGATGAACTTTTTCACATAAGCATTGCAACCCCAAACTTTAAGAAACGACGGCTCGGGTTTCTTGCTAAACCATAGTTCATACGGTGCCGTCTCAACGGATTTAGATGATGCCCTTTTTAATGTGAATGCAGCTATCTCTAATGCATAACCCCAAAATGATAGTGGTAAATCGGTAAGAGACATCATAGATTGCACTATATCAAATAAAGTACGGTTATGACGTTCGGACACACCATTACGCTGTGGTGTTCCAGGTGGCATGAGTTTGTGAAACTATTCCACATTGTTTTAATTGAAGGCCAAACTCGTAACTCAAATATTCGCCTCTGCGATCCGATCGTAGAAACTTTATTTTCTTGCTACGATGATTTTCCACTTCACTCTAAAATTCTTTGAACTTTTCAAATGTTTCAGACTTATGTTTTATCAAGTAGATATACCCATATCTTCTCAAATCATCTGTGAAGGTCAGAAAATAACGATACCCGCCGCGAGCCTCAACACTCATTGGACTGCATACATCAGTATGTATTATTTCCAACAAGTTTGTTGCTTGCTCCATTTTTCCGGAGAACAGAGTCTTAGTCATCTTGCCCATGAGGCACGGTTCGCAAGCATCAACTGATTCATAATCAAGTGATTCCAAAAGCCCATCAGTATGGAGTTTTTTCATGCGCTTTATACCAATATGACCCAAACGGCAGTGCCACAAATAAGTTGCACTATCATTATTAACTTTGCATCTTTTGGCTTCAATATTATGAATATGTGTATCACTACGATCGAGATCCAACAAACCATTTTCATTGGGTGTATGACCATAGAAGGTTATTCATGTAAACAGAACAACAATTATTCTCTAACTTAAATGAATAACCATTTTGCAATAAACATGATCAAATCATATTCATTCTCAACGCAAACACTAAATAACATTTATTTAGGTTTAACACTAATCCCGAAAGTATAGGGAGTGTGCGATGATGATCATATCAATCTTGGAACCACTTCCAACACACATCGTCACTTCACCCTTAACTATTCTTTGTTCATTCTGCAACTCCTGTTTCAAGTAACTACTCTTAGCAACTGAACTAGTATCAAATACCGAGGGGTTGTTATAAACACTAGTAAAGTACACATGAATAACATGTATATCAATATACCTTTGTTCACCTTGCCATCCTTCTTATCCGCCAAATACTTGGGGCAGTTCTGCTTCTAGTGACCAGTCCCTTTGCAGTAAAAGCACTCAGTCTCAGGCTTAGGTCCAGACTTGGGCTTCTTCGCTTGAGCGGCAACTTGCTTGCCGTTCTACTTGAAGTTCCCCTTGTTCCCTTTGGCCTTTTCTTGAAACTAGTGGTCTTTGTCAACCATCAACACTTGATGCTTTTCTTGATTTCTACCTTCGTCGATTTCAGCATCATGAAGAGCTTGGGAATTACTTTTGTCATCCCTTGCATATTATAGTTCATCACTAAGTTCTAGTAACTCGGTGATAGTGACTAGAGAACTTTGTCAATTACTCTCTTATCTGGAAGATTAACTCCCACTTGATTCAAGCAATTGTAGTACTCAGACGATCTGAGCACATGCTCACTGGTTGAGCTATTCTCCTCCATCTTGTAGGCAAAGTACTATCAGAGGTCTCATACCTCTCGACACGGGCATGAGTATGAAATACCAATTTCAACTCTTGGAACATCTTATATGCTCCGTGGCGTTCAAAAACATCTTTGAAGCCCCGATTCTATGCCGTTAAGCATGGTGCACTAAACTATCAAGTAGTCATCATATTGAGCTAGCCAAACGTTCATAACGTCTGCATCTGCTCCTGCAATAGGTCTGTCACCTAGCGATGCATCAAGGACATAATTCTTCTGTGCAACAATGAGGATAATCCTCAGATCATGGATCTAATCCGCATCATTGCTACTAATTTTTTTTCAACTTAGTTTCCTCTAGGAACATATCAAAAATAAAATAGAGGAGCTAAACGCGAGCTATTGATCTACAACATAGATATGCTAATACTATCAAGACTAAGTTCATGATAAATTAAATTTCAATTAATCAAATTACTTAAGAACTCCCACTTAGATAGACATCCCTCTAATCATCTAAGTGATCACGTGATCCAAATCAACTAAACCATAACCGATCATCACGTGAAATGGAGTAGTTTTCAATGGTGAACATCACTATGTTGATCATATCTACTATATGATTCATGCTCGACCTTTCGGTCTCGGTGTTCCGAGGCCATATCTGCATATGCTAGGCTCGTCAAGTTTAACCTGAGTATTCTGCGTGTGCAAAACTGGCTTGCACTCGTTGTAGATGGACGTAGAGCTTATCACACCCGATCATCACGTGGTGTCTGGGCACGACGAACTTTGGCAACGGTGCATACTCAGGGAGAACACTTTTATCTTGAAATTTAGTGAGAGATCATCTTATAATGCTACCGTCATAACTAGGCAAAGTAAGATGTATAAAAGATAAACATCACATGCAATCAAAATATGTGACATGATATGGCCATTATCATCTTGTGCCTTTGATCTCTATCTCCAAAGCATCGTCATGATCTCCATCGTCACCAGCATGACACCATGATCTCCATCATCTTGATCTATATCAATGTGTCGTCACATGGTCGTCTCGCCAACTATTTCTCTTGCAACTATTGCTATCGCATAGCGATAAAGTAAAGCAATTATTTGGCACTTGCATCTTATGCAATAAAGAGACAACCATAAGGCTTCTGCCAATTGCCGATAACTTCAACAAAACATGATCATCTCATACAACAACTTATATCTCATCACGTCTTGACCATATCACATCACAACATGCCCTGCAAAAACAAGTTAGACGTCCTCTACTTTGTTGTTGCAAGTTTTACGTGGCTGCTACGGGCTGAGCAAGAACCGTTCTTACCTACGCATCAAAACCACAACGATAGTTTGTCAAGTTGGTGTTGTTTTAACCTTCGCAAGGACCGGGCGTAGCCACACTCGGTTCAACTAAAGTTGGAGAAACTGACACCCGCCAGCCACCTGTGTGCAAAGCACGTCGGTAGAACCAGTCTCGCGTAAGCGTACGCGTAATGTTGGTCTGGGCCGCTTCATCCAACAATACCGCCGAACCAAAGTATGACATGCTGGTAAGCAGTATGACTTATATCGCCCACAACTCATTTGTGTTCTACTCATGCATATAACATCAATGCATAAAACCAGGCTCGGATGCCACTGTTGGGGAACATAGTAATTTCAAAAAAATTCCTACGCACACGCAAGATCATGGTGATGCATAGCAACGAGAGGGGAGAGTGTTGTCCACGTACCCTCGTAGACCGAAAGCGGAAGCGTTAGCACAACGCGGTTGATGTAGTCGTACGTCTTCATGGCCCGACCGATCAAGCACCGAAACTACGGCACCTCCGAGTTCTAGCACATGATCAACTCGATGATGATCCCCGGACTCCGATCCAGCAGAATGTCGGGGAAGAGTCCCGTCAGCACGACGGCGTGGTGACGATCTTGATGTTCTACCGTCGCAGGGCTTCGCCTAAGCACCGCTACAATATTATCGAGAGATTATGGTGGAGGGGGGCACCGCACACGGCTAAGAGATCAATAGTTGTGTCTTTGGGATGCCCCTGCCCCCGTATATAAAGGAGCAAGGGGGAGGAGGTGCAGCCAGGCAAGGGGCGCGCCAGGAGGAGTCCTACTCCCACCGGGAGTAGGACTCAACCCTTTCCATGTTGGACTAGAACTTGGGGGGAAAGAGAGAGAGGGGAAAGGAAAGGGGGGGGGGCGCCCCCCTCCTTGTCCAATTCAGACTAGGGGGGGGGGTGCCCCTTGGCCTCCTCTATACTTCCTCCACTAGGCCCATTAAGGCCCATTAGGTTACCGGGGGGGGGGGTTCCGGTAACCTCCCGGTACTCTGGTAAAACGCCGATTTCACCCGGAACACTTCCGATGTCCAAACATAGGCTTCCAATATATCAATCTTCATGTCTCGACCATTTCGAGACTCCCCGTCATGTCCGTGATCACATCCGGGACTCCTAACAACCTTCGGTACATCAAAACATATAAACTCATAATGAAACTGTCATCGTAACGTTAAGTGTGCGGACCCTACAGGTTCGAGAACAATGTAGAGATGACCGAGACACGTCTCCGGTCAATAACCAATAGCGGAACCTGGATGCTCATATTGGTTCCTACATATTCTACGAAGATCTTTATCGGTCAGACCGCATAACAACATACATTGTTCCCTTTGTCATCGGTGAAGGAAATATGCCCTAGAGGCAATAATAAAGTTATTATTTATTTCCTTATATCATGATAAATGTTTATTATTCATGCTAGAATTGTATTAACCGGAAACATAATACATGTGTGAATACATAGACAAATAGAGTGTCACTAGTATGCCTCTACTTGACTAGCTCGTTGATCAACGATGGTTATGTTTCCTAACCATAGACATGAGTTGTCATTTGATTAACGGGATCACATCATTAGGAGAATGATGTGATTAACTTGACCCATTCCATTAGCTTAGCACTTGATCATTTTAGTTTGTTGCTATTGCTTTCTTCATGACTTATACATGTTCCTATGACTATGAGATTATGCAACTCCCGTTTACCGAAGGAACACTTTGTGTGCTACCAAACGTCACAACATAACTGGGTGATTATAAAGGTGCTCTACAGGTGTCTCCAAAGGTACTTGTTGGGTTGGCGTATTTCGATATTAGGATTTGTCACTCCGATTGTCGGAGAGGTATCTCTAGGCCCACTCGGTAATGCACATCACTATAAGCCTTGCAAGCATTGCAACTAATGAGTTAGTTGCATGATGATGTGTTATGGAACGAGTAAAGAGACTTGCCGGTAATGAGATTGAACTAGGTATTGAGATACCGACGATCGAATCTCGGGCAAGTAACATACCGATGACGAAGGGAACAACGTATGTTGTTATGCGGTTTGACCGATAAAGATCTTCGTAGAATATGTAGGAGCCAATATGAGCATTGAGGTTCCTCTATTGGTTATTGACCAGAGACGTGTCTCGGTCATGTCTACATAGTTCTCGAACCCGTAGGGTCTGCATGCTTAAAGTTCGATGACGGTTATATTATGAGTTTATGTGTTTTGATGTACCGAAGGAGTTCGGAGTCCCAGATGAGATCGGGGACATGACGAGGAGTCTCAAAATGGTCGAGACGTAAAAATCGATATATTGGACGACTATATTCGGACATCGGAAAGGTTCCGAGTGATTCAGATATTTTCGGGAGTACCAGGGAGTTACGGGAATTCGTATTGGGCCTTAATGGGCCATACGGGAAAGGAGAGAAAGGCCTCAAAGGGTGGCCGCACCCCTCCCCATGGGCTGGTCCGAATTGGACTAAGGAGGGGGGGCACCCCCTTCCTTCTTTCTCCTTTTCCCTTCCCTTTCCTCCCCTCCTACTCCTAGGACTCCCCTAGGGCGCGCCATAGAGAGGGCCGGCCCTCCCCCTCCTCCACTCCTTTATATACGGGGGTAGGGGCACCCCAAAGAGACAACAATTGATCTCTTGATCTCTTCGCCGTGTGCGGTGCCCCCCTCCACCATAATCCACCTCGATCATATCGTAGCGGTGCTTAGGCGAAACCCTGCATCGGTAGAACATCATCATCGTCACCACGCCGTCGTGCTGACGAAACTCTCCCTCAACACTCGGCTGGATCGGAGTTTGAGGGACGTCATCGAGTTGAGCATGTGCAGAACTCGGAGGTGCCGTGCGTTCGTTACTTGATCGGTCGGATCGTGAAGACGTACGACTACATCAACCGCGTTGTGCTAACGCTTCCGCTTTCGGTCTACAAGGGTACGTGGACAACACTCTCCCCTCTCATTGCTATGCATCACCATGATCTTGCGTGTGCGTAGGAATTTTTTGAAATTACTACGTTCCCCAACAGTGGCATCCGAGCCAGGTTTTATGCGTAGATGTCATATGCACGAGTAGAACACAAGTGAGTTGTGGGCGATATAAGTCATACTGCTTACCAGCATGTCACACTTTGGTTCGGCGGTATTGTTGGATGAAGCGGCCTGGACCGACATTACGCGTACGCTTATGCGAGATTGGTTTTACCGCCGTGCTATGCACACAGGTGACTAGCGGGTGCCAGTTTCTCCAACTTTAGTTGAACCGAGTGTGGCTACGCCCGGTCCTTGAGAAGGTTAAAACAACACACAAACTATCGTTGTGGTTTTGATGCGTAGGTAAGAACGGTTCTTGCTCAGCCCGTAGCAGCCACGTAAAACTTGCAACAACAAAGTAGAGGACATCTAACTTGTTTTTGCAGGGCATGTTTTGATGTGATATGGTCAAGACGTGATGAGATATAAGTTGTTGTATGAGATGATCATGTTTTGTTGAAGTTATCAGCAACAGGCGAAAGCCTTATGGTTATCTCTCTATTGCATAAGATGCAAGCGCCAAATAATTGCTTTACTTTATCGCTATGCGATAGCAATAGTTGCAAGAACAATTGTTGGTGAGACAACCATGTGAAGACACATTGATATAGATCAAGATGATGGAGATCATGGTGTCATGCCGGTGACGATGGAGATCATGACGATGCTTTGGAGACGGAGATCAAAGGCACAAGATGATGATGGCCATATCATGTCACATATTATGATTGCATGTGATGTTTATCTTTTATACATCTTATTTTGCTTAGTTCGGCGGTAGCTTTATAAGATAATCTCTCACTAAATTATCAAGGTATAAGTGTTCTCCTTGAGTATGCACTGTTGCGAAAGTTCTTCGTGCTGAGACACCACGTGATGATCGGGTGTGATAGGCTCTACGTTCAAATACAACGGGTGCAAAACAGTTGCACACGTGGAATACTTAGGTTAAACTTGACGAGCCTAGCATATAACAGATATGGCCTCAGAACACGAAGACCGAAAGGTCGAGCGTGAATCATATAGTAGATATGATCAACATAGTGATGTTCACCATTGAAACTACTCAATCTCACGTGATGATCGGACATGGTTTAGTTGATATGGATCACGTGATCACTTAGAAGATTAGAGGGATGTCTGTCTAAGTGGGAGTTCTTAAGTAATATGATTAATTGAACTTTAATTTATCATGAACTTAGTCCTGGTAGTATTAGCATATCTATGTTGTAGATCAATAGCTCGCGTTTAGCTCCACTGTTTTATTTTTGATATGTTCCTAGAGAAAATTAAGTTGAAAGATGTTAGTAGCAATGATGTGGATTCGATCCGTGATCTGAGGATTATCCTCATTGCTGCACAAAAGAATTATGTCCTTAATGCACCGCTAGGTGACTAACCTATTGCAGGAGCAGATGCAGACGTTATGAACGTTTGGCCAGCTCAATATGACGACTACTTGATAGTTTAGTGCACCATGCTTAACAGCTTAGAATCGGGGCTTCAAAGACGTTTTCAACGTCATGGATCATATGGATGTTCCAGGAGTTGAAGTTAATATTTCAAGCAAATACCCGAGTTGAGAGATATGAAGTCTCCAACAAGTTCTATAGCTAAAAGATGGAGGAGAATAGCTCAAGCAGTGAGCATGTGCTCAGATTGTCTGGGTACTACAATCGCTTGAATCAAGTGGGAGTTAATCTTCCAGATAAAATAGTGATTGACAAAATTATGTAGTCACCATCACCAAGTTAGTAGAACTTCGTGATGAACTATGATATGCAAGGGATAATGGAAACGATTCCCAAGCTCTTCGTAATGCTGAAATCGACGAAGGTAGAAATCAAGAAAAATATCAAGTGTTGATGGTAGACAAGACCACTAGTTTAGGGCAAAGGGAAGAAGGGGAACTTCAAGAAGAACGGCAAGCAAGTTGCTGCTCAAGTGAAGAAGCCCAAGTATGGTCCTAAGCCTGAGACTAAGTGAGGGAGTCCTGGATTAGGGGGTGTCCGGATGGCCGGACTATACCTTCAGCCGGACTCCTAGATTATGAAGATACAAGATTGAAGACTTCGTCCCGTGTCCGGAAGGGACTTTCCTTGGCGTGGAAGGCAAGCTTGGCGATACGGATATGCAGATCTCCTACCATTGTAACCGACTTTGTGTAACCCTAACCCTCTCCGGTGTCTATAGAAACCGGAGGGTTTTAGTCCGTAGGACAACATACACAACAACAATCATACCATAGGTTAGCTTCTAGGGTTTAGCCTCTCCGATATCGTGGTAGATCTACTCTTGTACTACCCATATCATCAATATTAATCAAGCAGGATGTAGGATTTTACCTCCATCGAGAGGGCCCGAACCTGGGTAAAACTTCGTGTCCCTTGCCTCCTGTTACCATCTAGCCTAGACGCACAGTTCGGGACCCCCTACCCGAGATCTGCCGGTTTTGACACTGACATTGGTGCTTTCATTGAGAGTTCCTCTGTGTCGTCGCCGTCAGGCTCGATGGCTCCTACAATCATCAATAGCGATGCAGTCCAGGGTGAGACCTTCCTCCCCGGACAAATCTTCGTCTTCGGCGGCTTCGCACCGCAGGCCAATTCACTTGGCCATCTGGAGCAAATCGAAAGTTATGCCCCTGGCCGACAGATCAGATTTGGAAGCTTAAACTACACGGCTGACACCCACGGGGACTTGATCTTTGACGGATTCGAGCCACAGCCGAGCGCGCCGCACTGTCACGACGAGCATGATCTAGCTCTGCCGCCGAACAGTGCCCTGGAGGCCGCGCCCGCATCGGCTTCGACCCTTAATTCGGAGCCAACTGCGCCGATCGAGGATGGGTGGTTGGACGCCGCCTCGGGGGCTGCGATCCCAACGGCGATCGAGCCGAACACCAGCCCCGCACTCCGCGAGACTCGTGACTCCAAGGAGCCGGACTCCTCTCCGGACTCCAAACCATTCGCGCCCCTGCCAATCGAATCCGATTAGGCACCGATCATGGAGTTTACTACCGCGGACATCTTTCAGCACTCGCTCTTCGGCAATATTATGAAATCACTAAAGTCTCTCTCTTTATCAGGAGAGCCCTGGCCGGACTGTGGTCAGCAAGGATGGGATACGGACGATGAAGAAATTCAAAGCCCGCCCACCACCCACTTTGTAGCCACTGTCGACGATTTAACCGACATGCTCGACTTCGACTCCGAAGACATCGTTGGTATGGACGCCGATGAAGGAGACGATGAAGAACCAGCGCCTATTGGGCCCTGGAACGCCACCTCGTCACATGACGTATACATGGTGGACGCACCAAAAGATGACGACGAGGAGCGGAAGGACGCACCGAAGGCTTGTTCCCTCGAAAAGCAGTCAAAGCGGCGATGCAAGTGCCGCCCCAAATCCCGCCTCGACAGAAATAGCGATCACACAGACCCAGCGCTAGAGCAGGGCAAACCGCTGCCGGACAACGGCAATCCGAATAATCAAACCGAACAAACAAATTCTATCAAGGATAATGGTCCGAACAACATAACGCCGGACAGGCACCCGGAGCAGCAGAATGCCCGTAAAAATCTTGTTGCCACCGCAAGGAGTCTTAAAAAACAGAAGCAAAGGCTCAAGGCCGTGCAAGACACACTCCAAATCAGATGGAGTAAAATACTCAACACAGCAGCAAGGTACGGCGACAATCGCCCCATCAAGAGCTACCCAAAGCGGAAGCTGCTACCCGAATTCGATGAGGAGGCCTCAGACCCCCCACAACCAAATATCAAAGCGGCCACCTGGTCGGATAGACGACCCCTCTACCAACACAGAGCGGCATACAACGCCGCTCACAATACAACACGTGACCCATGCGAGGGCTCGCACTCAAAGGATGGTGCAACAAGATCCATCTATGGACCACGCAAGCGCGCCCCAGCATACAATGCAACACCACAAACATCCGAACAACGCGGTACACCCAGCTACAGGGGTGCTGCACACCCCCTATGTTTCACCGATGAGGTGCTGGACCGTGAATTTCCAGAGGGATTCAAGCCCGTAAACATAGAGGCATACGACGGAACAACAGACCCCGGGGTCTGGATTGAGGACTACATCCTCCATATCCATATGGCTCGAGGAGATGATCTCCACGCCATCAAGTACTTACCCCTCAAGCTCAAAGGGCCAGCTCATCACTGGCTCAAAGGCCTCCCCGAAAGCTCCATTGGAAGTTGGGAAGAGCTCGAAGACGCCTTTCGGGCAAATTTTCAAGGGACTTATGTCCGACCTCCGGATGCGAACGATTTGAGTCATATAACTCAACAGCCCGGAGAGTTAGCCCGAAAGCTTTGGAACATGTTTCTTACTAAAAAGTACCAGATTGTCAACTGTCCGAACGCCGAAGCCTTGGCAGCTTTCAAGCATAGCGTCCATGACGAATGGCTCGCCAGACACCTCGGCCAAAATAAGCCGAGAACGATGGCCGCATTAACAAACCTCATGACCCGCTTTTGCGTGGGTGAGGACAGCTGGCTAGCCAGATGCAGCACCAGCGACCCCAGTACATCTGAAGTTAGAGATGGAAACGGGAAATCACGGCACAACAGCAATAACAAACGCCGGAATAAAGAAGACAACACAAAGGGCACGGCAGTAAATGCTAGATTCAAAAGCTCTCGGCCAGGTCAAAAGCCGCCCCCTAAAGGTACTAGGGATGAACTGTCCAGCCTCAACAAAGTTCTGGACCAAGTATGTTAGATCCATAGTACCCCTGGTAAACCTGCTAATCATACCCACAGAGAATGTTGGGTCTTCAAGCAGTCCGGCAAGCTCAACGCCGTACATAAGGGGGAGGATACACCAAGTGAAGACGAGGACGAGCCTCCCAAGCAAGACACGGCGGAACAAAAGAAATTTCCACAAGAAGTCAAAACAGTAAACATGTTACACGTGATCAAGGGAAAAAACAACACGGCACTCTCGGGAAAATATACCCAAGTGCCTGTCACCGCGAAGTCCTGCCACTGGTCGTCTCAAGCGATCACTTTCGACCATCGCGATTACTCAGCAAATATCCGACACGCAGGATGGGCTACCCTAGTATTAGACCCAGTAATTGGCGGATATCACTTCACATGAGTCTTGATGGACAGCGGCAGCAGCCTAAACTTAATATATCAGGATACAATCCGCGGGATGGGGTTAGACCCAACACAAATTCGCCATAGCAATACTACCTTTAAAGGAGTAACACTAGGCCCAGGGGCTCGTTGTATGGGCTCCCTCCTACTACAGGTTATATTCGGCTCCCCCGATAACTTCCGTCGCGAGCATTTAACCTTCCACATCACTCCGTTTCAAAGTGGCTATCAAGCACTGCTCGAACGCGAAGCTTTCGCTCGCTTTAATGCAATACCACACTACGCCTCCCTCACACTCAAGATGCCCGGTCCATGTGGCATCATTTCAGTGAACGAAAATATCAAGCGACCTCTGCACGCCGAAGAGAGTGCGGCTACCTTGGCAGCCGCACACTAAAGGCGCCCGGACCAGTGAAAGCATCCAAACAGGTCGTCAAGACCTCAGACACAACTAATCAAGTCCGGCGCCGCTATTTATACCGAATAAGTGGTCACACCCCTATTTGTCAATACAAGGGGCTCAACGCGCGCAGACAAGTGGCAATTTCTTATCATCTTCAATTATACATGGTTTCTTTAAAAACTATCTTTTTGCACGACAACTTTTTCACTTAACTTCCTCTCTTTTACAGACGATCATTGTGCTACACCCGTCCAGGATACGGCACAACGGAGACACCTGCGCAGACGTGCAGCAGGGACCCGCTCCAAGGATTCTTTTTAGATTAAGACCCTACGTAAACCTTTTTTACTGTCTCTTGTTGATACATATCCACCGTTGAGAAGGATGCTGGCGTCTTGGCATGTGGCCATGCCAGAACAATGCACGTACCTGGACACAAGGGGCTTCTTACAAAGGCCATTATTTAGGCCCGGTTTGTACCACAAAGACCGAATACCTTAGGGAGCGTTCGGCATTGCGAGTTTGGCCCTATATGCATCAGCTCCGAATCATTGTCTTTGGTCAAATGTTGGGTTTGCCCGGCTCCTGTGTTTTGGTGCCTTACGTTCCGCTTTACCGCTAAGGTAGCACCAGGAGAACTACTGCGATTGTGCCCTGGTTCATCTGGACGAGCACCTCAGTAGAGAAAGCCAAAAACTGACTGTCATGATATAGCGTGAGACTGGTCAACCACTTGATGACCTGTGGGAATGTTAGAATTCCTCCGCCTTAATGAAGGGCCGTTTTCCGGCCAGGCATGTACGCCCCCCGGAATCGGGAGAGTGCGGAGCCACTAGGGGCTATCTAGTAGCCCAACTGTCAAACTCCTATGGCTAAGTGAAAGTGCTAAAGCATCATAGTCCGGTTGCCTCGCTCGCTCCGCTATCACCTCCTTAATAGGACCAAGACATTGGGTTAAGTGTGAATGCGTGTTTTTGTGAGCACCTCCGCATTATATGCGTGGGGGTTGAAGCCAACGACTGCAATCTTTCGGGTTATACACATGTATACATAAACGGCCGCCCTGGAGGCATCATATTACTTTCAGGCAAAAGTATAAAAATAGCCTTATAAAAATTTATAAAAGCATTTCGCTTACAATGAGATTACATATCACTCAAACATAATATTTTTTGAGCATCGGGTCTCTATCAAACGGGCACCCTCAAGAACTTCTTCAAAGTAGTGCTCAGCAGCCTTTCGACCTATGGCCGAATCCCGCGCTGCAACATTGGTAGCATCCATCTCTGCCCAGTATGCCTTAACACGGGCAAAGGCCATCCGTGCGCCCTCTATGCACGCCGACCTCTTCATCGCATTAATGCGCGACACCATGTCAAGGAACTGCTGCACCAAGCTGAAATAGCTGTTCGGTTTTGACCTTTCCGGCCATAGCTGATCCACAATAGACCTCATGGAGAGTTCGGACAACCTATTTAGTTCGGCCCATTCGGCTAATTGGTCAGTCAATGAAAGTGGACGCTCGGGAGAATGGAGTTGTCTCCAAAACAGCTGGTCTACTTGACGGTCCGTCTGACCCTGGAAGTACTTGGCCGCATCAGCAGCGCTCGCCGCCAAATCCATATACACATCCTCCAAGCTCCACAGCTGATCCAGAGGGGCATACCGTGGATCTCCGAACTTCCTCCGCAACATAAAGGATTTCCCAGCTACAATATCCCCAGCTTCCCGCAGCTCCTTCTTCTTTGCCCTCATAGCAGAGCGGAGGTCTTTTCTCGTCGCAGCAGCCTTCTCAAGGTCCGATGCCTTCGCTTGATTTTCCTTTTCAAGAACCCGGCAACGGTCGGCGGCGGCTTTTAATTCTATGGCCATCTTGGCCATCTTGTCTCGGCTCTCGCCATGCGCGGCCCTCTCGGCTTGCAACTCTTCGGCCGCCTTCAAAGCAGCCGCATTACCCAACCTCGCTTGTTCCTTGGCTCGAGCAAGTTCTGCCCGAAGGCTTCAACAGTGGCAACTCCATCTGCAGTCACAACATATTAAAGATGCTGGCTTCATGCTGCTCTTCCCATGTGACGTTTACCAGATAATGACACTTACCCTGTGCCTCGTCAAGCCTTTTGTTAACAAGCTCGATGTCGGCGTCTACCGCATCCAACTGCCGTTCTAAATGGGCAAACTCGCTAGTCCGGCTAGCCACCGGAGCTTCCATCACCTGCACATAGAGGCAGTATGGTTATTACCTGGGAATATGATCCTCTGTTCGTCGTCGTTTCCGACGACAACCAGAGTCTCAGGGGCTACTATCTACACATGGCACGCCTAGCATGTGCAGGACTATCATACATTCTTTTACGTACCTCAAAGCCTGTCAGTAGACTCATAAAAGCTTCATGCAATCCGCTTTCGGTGGACGAGATTCTCTCCATCACCGTATTCATCAGCACACGGTGTTCATCTGAGATGGCCGCTCGCCCCACCAACTCCCTCAGAACATCCGATTGCACACTAGACGGTGCCGGACTCTTTTGTCTGCTCTCTTCGGGAGCCGGACACTGGGAGCTTCGGGGGTCAATGGGATTATCTTCTGGCCTCACCGGACTCGGAGAGGCCCTCCGCAACGGCACTTCAGGGTCGCCCGCTTCCAGAGCGGAGGAGTCTGGAGGAGGAGTTTCGCTCTCCATCATCTCTGGAAGAAGATCCCCCGAAGACGAGCTCGTTTGAGAGGGGCTAAGGCCCGAACTGCAAAGATATATGGGGTGGTTATTTTCTCAGAGGAAAAAGATGGCATATCTGTACTATTAAAGTATTTCGGGTCACTTATGACTCGCGGGAGAATTGATCCCCCCGCGGCCTTTGTGCGGCAACAGCGCCCCCTAAGGTAGGACCCTCTGTGGAAGACTTCTTCTCCCGTTTGGAAGCTTCGGCTTCCGAATCCCTGGGCGCAGTCCTTTTCCTCTTCTGGTCGTCTTCCTTCATGGTGATTTCCGGACACTCCACATGAGGTCCGAAGAATGACTTGTACATCTCCTCGTGCGTCAGGCCAAGAAAATTTTGAATAACACGCGGTCCTTCGGGATTGAACTCCCACAGGCGAAGAGGCCGGCGTTTGCAAGGCTGGACTTGACGAACCAGCATAACTTGTATTACCGCAACCAAACTGAAATCTCCATTGAAGAGATCTCGAATGCGGCTTTGTAGTATAGGCACATCCTTGGCTGGACCCCAGCTCAGACCTCTGCTGATCCATGACATCAGTTGTGGTGGAGGGCCCGAGCGGAAAACAGGGGCGGCCGCCCACTTGGCGCTTCTAGGAGTCGTGATGTAGAACCACTCCCGTTGCCACAATTCAGACACCTCTGGGATGGAACCTTTGGGCCACGGAGCTCCCGTCATCTTGCGTATTGAGGCACCTCTGCACATTGCATGTTGCCCCTCGATCATCTTCGGCTTTACTTGAAAGGTCTTGAGCCATAGGACAAAGTGAGGGGTAACCCGGAGGAAGGCCTCGCACACGACAATAAATGTCATGATATGAAGAAAGGAGTCCGGAGCTAGATCATGGAAGTCTAGCCCATAATAAAACATCAAACCCCTGACAAAAGGATCCAGAGCAAGGCCTAGACCTCAGAGGAAGTGGGAGACGAACACGACATTCTCGTTGGGTTCGGGGGTGGGGACGGCCTGCCCTCGGGGAGGCAGCCAATGCAAAATCTCGATGGTCAGATATCTGACCTCCTTCAACTTTTTGATGTCTTCTTCTGTGACGAAGGAAGGCACCCATCGGCCTTGAAGGCTAGATCCGGACATGACTGAAGGTTCGGAGCACCTGACCTGAACTTTGGGCGTTTAAGCTTGAGGTGGGGGAAGGATTCGATTGAGCACGGGAGGGAAAAATAAAAGCCTTGTCCCTTTATAAAGAGGGTGAATATCAAGCATCCTCTCCGTGTCCGTTTGGACTTGCCTATAATCTAGGAGTCCTAGAAGCGGTTGGGTTACCCACGCCCGTATTGATGAGAATCCTGGAATAAGGGGACACGACCTTTGCTTTAACAAGACGTGCCAAGGAAACCGCCTCGCATGACGCGCTGAGGTGGGATAATGAAACAACTCGGATAAAGGCTTGGCCGTGGTGTGTCGCACTACGGAATACGTCAGCAGATTAGATTTGTGTAAATATTATTCTCTCTATGGCAATATGTGGAAACTTATTTTGCAGAGCCGGACACTATCCCTGTGTTCAAAATCTTCTATGAAGTGCTTGGAGGAGGAACCCGCCTTGCAATGCTGAAGACAATCTATGCGCCGGACTCGTCGTCATTGAAGCCTGGTTCAGGGGCTACTGAGGGAGTCCTGGATTAGGGGGTGTCCGGATGGCCGGACTATACCTTCAGCCGGACTCCTGGACTATGAAGATACAAGATTGAAGACTTCGTCCCGTGTCCAGAAGGGACTTTCCTTGGCGTGGAAGGCAAGCTTGGCGATACGGATATGCAGATCTCCTACCATTGTAACCGACTTTGTGTAACCCTAACCCTCTCTGGTGTCTATATAAACCGGAGGGTTTTAGTCCGTAGGACAACATACACAACAACAATCATAGCATAGGCTAGCTTCTAGGGTTTAGCCTCTCTGATCTCGTGGTAGATCTACTCTTGTACTACCCATATCATCAATATTAATCAAGCAGGACGTAGGGTTTTACCTCCATCGAGAGGGCCCGAACCTGGGTAAAACTTCGTGTCCCTTGCCTCCTGTTACCATCCGGCCTAGACGCATAGTTCAGGACCCCCTACCGAGATCCGCCGGTTTTGACACCGACGCTAAGTGCTTCTACTGCAAAGGGACTGGTCACTGGAAGCGGAACTGCCCCAAGTATTTGGCGGATAAGAAGGATGGCAAAGTGAACAAAGGTATATTTGATATACAGATTATTGATGTGTATTTTACTAGTGTTCATAGCAACCCCTCGATATTTGATACTGGTTCAGTTGCTAAGAGTAGTAACTCGAAACGGGAATTGCAGAATTAACATAGACTAGTTAAGGGTGAAGTGACGATGTATGTTGGAAGTGGTTCCAAGATTGATATGATCATCATCGCACACTCCCTATACTTTTGGGATTAGTGTTGAACCTAAATAAGTGTTATTTGGTGTTTGCGTTGAGCATGAATATGATTTGATCATGTTTATTGCAATATGGTTATTCATTTAAGTAAGAGAATAAATTGTTGTTCTGTTTACATGAATAAAACCTTATATGGTTACACACCCAATGAAAATGGTTCGTTGGATCTCGATAGTAGTGATACACATATTCATAATATTGAAACCAAAAGATGAAAAGTTAATAATGATAGTGCAATTTATTTGTGGCACTGCCGTTTAGGTCATATTGGTGTAAAGCGCATGAAGAAAATCCATGCTGATGGGCTTTTGGAATCACTTGATTATGAATCAGTTGATGCTTGCGAACCGTGCCTCATGGGCAAGATGACTAAGACTCCGTTCTCCGGAACAATGGAGCGAGCAAAAGATTTGTTGGAAATCATACATACTGATGTATGTGGTCCGATGAATATTGAGGCTCGCGGTAGGTATCATTATTTTCTGATCTTCACAGATGATTTGAGCAGATATGAGTATATCTACTTGATGAAACACAAGTCTGAAACATTTGAAAAGTTCAAAGAATTTCAGAGTGAAGTGGAGAATCATCATAACAAAAATAAAAGTTTCTACGATATGATCGCAGAAGTAAAATATTTGAGTTACGAGTTTGGCTTTCAGTTAAAACAATGTGAAATAGTTTCACTACTCGCGCCACCTGGAACACCACAGTGTAATGGTGTGTCCAAACGTCATAACCATACTTTATTAGATATAGTACGATCTATGATGTCTCTTACCGATCTACCACTATCGTTTTGGGGTTATGCATTAGAGACAGCTACATTCATGTTAAACAGGGCACCATCTAAATCCGTGGAGATGAAACCATATGAACTATGGTTTGGCGAGAAACCTAAGCTGTCGTTTATTAAAGTTTGGGACTGCGATGCTTATGTGAAAAAGTTTCAACATGATAAGCTCGAACCCAAATCGAAGAAGTAAATCTTCATAGGATACCCAAAAGAAACTGTTGGGTACACCTTCTATCACAGATCCGAAGGCAAGTTATTCATTGCTGAGAATGGATCCTTTCTAGAGAAGGAGTTTCTCTTGAAAGAAGTGAGTGGGAGGAAAGTAGAACTTGATGAGGTAACTGTACCTGCTCCCTTATCGGAAAGTAGTTCATCACAGAAATCTGTTCCTGTGACTACTACACCAATTAGTGAGGAAGCTAATGATGATGATCATGTAACTTCAGATCAAGTTACTACCGAACCTCGTAGGTAAACCAGAGTTAGATCCGCACCAGAGTGGTACAGTAATCCCGTTCTGGAGGTCATGTTACTTGACCATGACGAACCTACAAACTATGAGGAAGCGATGATGAGCCCAGATTCCGTGAAATGGCTTGAGGCCATGAAATCTGAGATGGGATCCATGTATAAGAACAAAGTATGGACTTTGATTGACTTGCCCATTGATTGGTGAGCCATTGAGATTAAATGGATCTTCAAGAGGAAGACAGACGCTGAAAGTAGTGTTACTATCTACAAAGCTAGAATTGTCGCAAAAAGGTTTTCGACAAGTTCAAGGTGTTGACTACGATGAGAGTTTCTCACTCGTATCTATGCTTAAGTCTGTCCGAATCATATTATCAATTGCCGCATTTTATGAAATCTGGCAAATGGATAAACAAAACTGCATTCCTTAATGGATTTATTAAAGAAGAGTTGTATATGATGCAACCAGAAGGTTTTGTCAATCCTAAAGGTACTAACAAAATATGCAAGCTCCAGCGATCCATCTATGGACTGGTGCAAGCATCTCGGAGTTGGAATATACGCTTTGATAAGTTGATCAAAGCATATAGTTTTATACAGAGCGGTGAAGCCTGTATTTACAAGAAAGTGAGTGGGAGCACTACAACATTTCTGATAAGTATATGTGAATGACATATTGTTGATCGGAGCTAATGTAGAATTATTCTGCAAAGCATAAAGGAATGTTTGAAAGGAGTTTTTCAAAGAAAGACCTCGGTGAAGCTGCTTACATATTGAGCATCAAGATCTATAGAGATAGATCAAGACGCTTGATAACTTTTTCAATGAGTACATACCTTGACAAGTTTTTGAAGTAGTTCAAAATGGAACAGTCAAAGAAGGAGTTCTTGCCTGTGTTACAAGGTGTGAAGTTGAGTAAGACTCAAAATCCGACCACGGCAGAAGATAGAGAGAGAATGAAAGTCATTCCCTATGCCTCAGCCATAGGTTCTATAAAGTATGCCATGCCATGTACCAGACCTATTGTATACCCTGCCCTGAGTTTGGCAAGGGAGTACAATAGTGATCTAGGAGTAGATCACTGGACATTGGTCAAAATTATCTTTAGTGGAATAAGGATATGTTTCTCGATTATGGAAGTGACAAAAGGTTCGTCGTAAAGGGTTATGTCGATGCAAATTTTAACACTGATCCAGATGACTCTAAATCTAAATCTGGATACATATTGAAAGTGGGAGCAATTAGCTAGAGTAGCTCTGTGCAGAGCATTGTTGACATAGAAATTTGCAAAATACTTACGGATCTTAATGTGGCAGACCCGCTGACTAACTTCTCTCACAAGCAAAACATGATCAAACCTCAGTACTCTTTGGGTGTTAATCACATAGCAATGTGAACTTTATTATTGACTCTAGTAAACCCTTTGGGTGTTGGTCACATGTTGATGTGAACTATGGATGTTAATCACATGGTGATGTGAACTATTGGTATTAAATCACATGGCGATGTGAACTAGATTATTGACTCTAGTGCAAGTGGGAGATTGAAGGAAATATGCCCTAGAGGCAATAATAAAGTTATCATTTATTTCCTTATATCATGATAAATGTTTATTATTCATGCTAGAATTGTATTAACCGGAAACATAATACATGTGTGAATACATAGACAAACAGAGTGTCACTAGTATGCCTCTACTTGACTAGCTCATTGATAAACGATGGTTATGTTTCCTAACCATAGACATGAGTTGTCATTTGATTAACGGGATCACATCATTAGGAGAATGATGTGATTAACTTGACCCATTCCGTTAGCTTAGCACTTGATCGTTTTAGTTTGTTGCTATTGCTTTCTTCATGACTTATACATGTTCCTATGACTATGAGATTATGCAACTCCCATTTACCGGAGGAACACTTTGTGTGCTACCAAATGTCACAATGTAACTGGGTGATTATAAAGGTGATCTACAGGTGTCTCCAAAGGTACTTGTTGGGTTGGCGTATTTCGAGATTAGGATTTGTCACTCCGATTGTCGGAGAGGTATCTCTGGGCCCACTCGGTAATGCACATCACTATAAGCCTTGTAAGCATTGCAACTAATGAGTTAGTTGCAGGATGATGTGTTACGGAACGAGTAAAGAGACTTGCCGGTAATGCGATTGAACTAGGTATTGAGATACCGACGATCGAATCTCGGGCAAGTAACATACCGATGACGAAGGGAACAACGTATGTTGTTATGCGGTTTGACCGATAAAGATCTTCGTAGAATATGTAGGAGCCAATATGAGCATCCAGGTTCTGCTATTGGTTATTGACCGGAGACGTGTCTCGGTCATGTCTACATAGTTCTCGAACCCGTAGGGTCCGCACGCTTAAAGTTCGATGACGGTTATATTATGAGTTTATGTGTTTTGATGTACCGAAGGAGTTCGGAGTCCCGGATGAGATCGGGGACATGACGAGGAGTCTCGAAATGGTCGAGACGTAAAAATCAATATATTGGACGACTATCTTCGGACATCGGAAAGGTTCCGAGTGATTCGGGTATTTTCGGGAGTACCGGGAGTTACGGGAATTCGTATTGGGCCTTAATGGGACATACGAGAAAGGAGAGAAAGGCCTCAAAGGGTGGCCGCACCCCTCCCCATGGGCTGGTCCGAATTGGACTAGGGAGGGGGCGCCCCCTTCCTTCCTTCTCCTTTTCCCTTTCCTTTCCTTCCCTCCTACTCCTACTACTTGGAAGGGCTCCTAGTTCTACTAGGAAAGGGGGAATCCTACTCCCGGTGGGAGTAGGACTCCCCTAGGGCGCGCCATAGAGAGGGCCGGCCCTCCCCCTCCTCCACTCCTTTATATACAGGGGCAGGGGCACCCCAAAGAGACAACAATTGATCTCTTGATCTCTTAGCCGTGTGCGGTGCCCCCCTCCACCATAATTCACCTCGATCATATTGTAGCGGTGCTTAGGCGAAACCCTGTGTCGGTAGAACATCATCATCGTCACCATGCCGTCGTGCTGACGAAACTCTCCCTCAACACTCGGCTGGATTGGAGTTCGAGGGACGTCATTGAGTTGAACGTGTGCAGAACTCGGAGGTGTCATGCGTTCGGTACTTGATCGGTCGGATCGTGAAGACGTACGACTACATCAACCGCGTTGTGCTAACGCTTCCGCTTTCAGTCTACAAGGGTACATGGACAACACTCTCCCCTCTCGTTGCTATGCATCACCATGATCTTGCGTGTGCGTAGGAAATTTTTGAAATTACTATGTTCCCCAACAATCGGTATGTTACTTGCCCGAGATTCGATCGTCGGTATCTTAATACCTAGTTCAATCTCGTTACCGGCAAGTCTCTTTACTCGTTCTGTAATACATCATCCCGCAACTAACTCATTAGTTGCAATGGTTGCAAGGCTTAAGTGATGTGCATTACCGAGAGGGCCCAGAGATACCTCTCCGACAATCGGAGTCACAAATCCTAATCTCGAAATACGCCAACCCAACAAGTACCTTCGGAGACACCTGTAGAGTACCTTTATAATCACCTAGTTACGTTGTGACATTTGGTAGCACACAAAGTGTTCCTCCAGTAAACGGGAGTTGCATAATCTCATAGTCATAGGAACATGTACAAGTCATGAAGAAAGCAATAGCAACAAACTAAATGATCAAGTGCTATGCTAACGGAATGGGTCAAGTCAATCACATCATTCTCCTAATGATGTGATCCCGTTAATCAAATGACTACTCATGTCTATGGTTAGGAAACATAACCATCTTTGATCAACGAGCTAGTCAAGTAGAGGCATACTAGTGACACTCTATTTGTCTATGTATTCACACATGTATTATGTTTCCGGTTAATACAATTCTAGTATGAATAATAAACATTTATCATGATATAAGGAAATATATAATAACTTTATTATTGCCTCTAGGGCACATTTCCTTCAGCAATCCCTCTAATAATTATGGTAATTCCTACAACAATTCTTATGGAAATTATAATAAGATGCCCTCTGATTTTGATTCTAATATTAAAGAATTTATTACTTTGCAAAAGAATTTTAATGCTATGATTGAAGAAAGATTGCTTAAGATTGATGATTTCGCTAGGAACGTTGATAAAATTGCTCTTGATGTTGATTCTTTGAAACTTAGATCTATTCCACCTAAGCATGATATCAATGAGTCTCTCAAGGCCATGAGAATTTCCATTGATGTGTGCAAAGAAAGAACCGCTAGGATGCATGCTCAGAAAGATGCCTTTATAAAAGCGTGTTCTTCTAGTTCCTATGAAAATAATGATGAAGATCTAAAAGTTATTGATGTGTCCCCTATTAAATCTTTGTTTTGCAATATGAATCTTGATAATGATGGGACTGAATATGATCCACCGTACCTAGAAGGCGTTCCAAGAATTCTGAATCTTTTGATCTTGATGCTAAATTTGATAAAAGTGGGATTGAATAAATTAAAACCCTAGATGTTGCTAAACCCACTATTATGGATTTCAAGGAATTTAACTATGAAAATTGCTCTTTGATTGATTGTATTTCCTTGTTGCAAACCGTGCTAAATTCTCCTCAAGCTTATAGTCAAAATAAAGCGTTTACTAAACATATCGTTGATGCCTTGATGCAATCTTATGAAGAAAAACTTGAATTGGAAGTTTCTATCCCTAGAAAACTTTATGATGAGTGGGAGCCAACTATTAAAATTAAAATTAAAGATCATGAATGCTATGCTTTATGTGATTTGGGTGCTAGTGTTTCCACGATTCCAAAGACTTTGTGTGACTTGTTAGGTTTCCGTGATTTTGATGATTGCTCCCTAAACTTGCACCTTGCGGATTCCACTATTAAGAAACCTATGGGAAGAATTAATGATGTTCTTATTGTTGCAAATAGGAATTATTTGCCCGTAGATTTTATTGTTCTTGACATAGATTTCAATCCTTCTTGTCCTATTATTCTTGGTATACCTTTCCTTAGAACGATTGGTGCAATTATTGATATGAAGGAAGGAAATATTAGATTCCAATTTTCATTAAGGAAAGGCATGGAACACTTTCCTAGAAAGAAAATTAAATTACCTTATGAATCTATTATGAGAGCCACTTATGTATTGCCTACCAAAGATGGCAATACCTAGATCTATTCTTGCTTGTTATGCCTAGCTAAGGGCGTTAAACGATAGCGCTTGTTGGGAGGCAACCCAATTTTATTTTTATTCCTTGTTTTTTGCTCCTGTTTAGTAATAAATAAATTATCTAGCCTCTGTTTTGGTTGTGTTTTTTGTGTTTAATTAGTATTTGTGCCAAGTAGAACCGTTGGGAAGACTTGGGGAAAGTCTTGTTGAACTTGCTGTAAAAAAAAGAAACTTTAGCGCTCACGAGAAATGCTGTCCTTTTTATTTGGAAAATGATATTTAGTTAATTATTTTTGCAGATGATTAATAGATAAATTCCTCATGTCCAGAAATTTATTTTAGAATTTTTGGGGTTCCAGATCTTGCGCTAGCTACATATTACTACAGACTATTCTGTTTTTGACAGATTCTGTTTTTCGTGTGTTGTTTGCTTATTTTGATGAATCTATGGCTAGTAAAATAGTTTATAAACCATAGAGAAGTTGGAATACAGTAGGCATAACACCCATATAAATAAAGAATGAGTTCATTACAGTACCTTGAAGTGGTCTTTTGTTTTCTTTCGCTAACGGAGCTCAGGAGATTTTCTACTTTAAGTTTTGTGTTGTGAAGTTTTCAAGTTTTTGGGTAAAGATTTGATGGATTATGGAACAAGGAGTGGCAAGAGCCTAAGCTTGGGGATTCCCATGGCACCCCCAAGATAATCTAAGGACACCTAAAAGCCAAAGCTTGGGGATGCCCCGGAAGGCATCCCCTCTTTCGTCTACTTCTATCGGTAACTTTACTTGGAGCTATATTTTTATTTACCACATGATATGTGTTTTGCTTGGAGCGCCTTGTATGATTTGAGTCTTTGCTTGTTAGTTTACCACAATCATCCTTGCTGTACACACCTTTTGAGAGAGCCATACTTGATATGGAATTTGTTAGAATACTCTATGTGCTTCACTTATATCTTTTGAGTTATATAATTTTGCTCTAGTGTTTCACTTATATCTTTTAGAGCACGGTGGTGGATTTGTTTTATAGAAACTATTGATCTCTCATGCTTCACTTAGATTATTTTGAGAGTCTTAATAGCATGGTAATTTGCTTAAAATCCTAATATGCTTGGCAGGCAAGATTAATAATAAAACTCTCTTATGAGTGTGTTGAATACTATGAGAAGTTTGATACTTGATAATTGTTTTGAGATATGGAGATGGTGATATTAAAGTCATGCTAGTTGAGTAGTTGTGAATTTGAGAAATACTTGTGTTGAAGCTTGTGATTCCCGTAGCATGCACGTATGGTGTTATGTGATCATGATTTATTTATTGATTGTCTTCCTTATGAGTGGCGGTCGGGGACGAGCGATGGTCTTTTCCTACCAATCTATCCCCTAGGAGCATGCGCGTAATACTTTGCTTTGATAACTTGTAGATTTTTGTAATAAGTATATGAGTTCTTTATGACTAATGTTGAGTCCATGGATTATACGCACTCTCACCCTTCCACCTTTGCTAGCCTCTCTAATACCGCGCACCTTTCGCCGGTATCATACACCTACCATATACCTTCCTCAAAACAGCCACAATACCTACCTATTTTGGTCTTCTCCACAACCACCACTCTATTCCACCTATAGTGCTATATCCATGGCTCACGCTCATGTATTGCGTGAAGATTGAAAAAGTTTTGAGAATGTCAAAAGTATGAAACAATTGCTTGGCTTGTCATCGGGGTTCTGCATGATTTAAATATTTTGTGTGGTGAAGATAGAGCATATCCAGACTATATGATTTTGTAGGGATGACTTTCTTTAGCCATGTTATTTTGAGAAGACATAATTGTTTTGTTAGTATGCTTGAAGTATTATCATTTTTATGTAAATATGAACTTTTTTCTTGAATCTTTCGGATCTGAATATTCATACCACAATTAAGACGAATTACATTAAAATTATGACAAGTAGCACTCCGCATCAAAAATTCTATTTTTATCATTTACCTACTCGAGGACGAGCAGGAATTAAGCTTGGGGATGCTTGATACGTCTCCAACGTATCTATAATTTTTGATTGCTCCATGCTATATTATCTACTGTTTTGGACATTATTAGCCTTTATTATCCACTTTTATATTATTTTTGGGACTAACCTATTAACTGGAGGCCCAACCCAGAATTGTTGTTTTTTTGCCTGTTTTAGGGTTTCGAAGAAAAGGAATATCAAACGGAGTCCAAACGGAATGAAACCTTCGGGAACGTGATTTTCTCCTCGAATACAACTCACGAGACTTGGACCCTACGTCAAGGCACGTAACAGGAGGCCACGAGGTAGGGGGGCATGCCTACCCCCCCCCCCCCAGGCGCGCCCTCCACCCTCGTGGACCCCCTGTTGCTCCACTGACGTACTTCTTCCTCCTATATATACCCACGTACCCCCAAACAATCAGATACAGAGCCAAAACCCTAATTCCGCCGTCGTAAATTTCTGTATCCACGAGATCCCATCTTGGGGCCTGTTCCGGAGCTCCGCCGGAGGGGGCATCGATCACAGAGGGCTTCTTCATCAACACCATAGCCCCTCCAATGAAGTGTGAGTAGTTTACCTCAGACCTACGGGTCCATAGTTAGTAGCTAGATGACTTCTTCTCTCTTTTTGGATCTCAATACAATGTTCTCCCCCTCTCTTGTGGAGATCTATTCGATGTAATCTTCTTTTTGCGGTGTGTTTGTTGAGACCGATGAATTGTGGGTTTATGATCAAGTCTATCTATGAATAATATTTGAATCTTCTCTGAATTCTTTTATGTATGATTGGTTATCTTTGCAAGTCTCTTCGAATTATCAGTTTGGTTTGGCCTACTAGATTGATCTTTCTTGCAATGGGAGAAGTGCTTAGCTTTGGGTTCAATCTTGCGGTGTCCTTTCCCGATGACAGTAAGGGCAGCAAGGCATGTATTGTATTGTTGCCATCGAGGATAACAAGATGGGGTTTTCTTCATATTGCATGAGTCTATCCCTCTACATCATGTCATCTTGCTTAAGACGTTACTCTGTTTTTAACTTAATACTCTAGATGCATGCTGGATAGCGGTCGATGAGTGGAGTAATAGTAGTAGATGCAGGCAGGAGTCGGTCTACTTGTCTTGGACGTGATGCCTATATACATGATCATACCTAGATATTCTCATAACTATGCTCAATTCTGTCAATTGCTCAACAATAATTTGTTCACCCACCATAGAATACTTATGCTCTCGAGAGAAGCCACTAGTGAAACCTATGGCCCCCGGGTCTATCTTCATCATATTAATCTCCTACTACTTAGTTATTTACTTTGCCTTTATTTTACTTTGCATCTTTATCATAAAAATACCAAAAATATTATCTTATCATATCTATCAGATCTCACTCTCGTAAGTGGCCCTATAGGGATTGACAACCCTTATTTGCGTTGGTTGCGAGGATTTATTTGTTTTGTGCAGGTGCGAGGGACTCGCGCGTAGCCTCCTACTGGATTGATACCATGGTTCTCAAAAACTGAGGGAAATACTTACGCTACTTTGCTGCATCATCCCTTCCTCTTCGGGGAAAACCAACACAGTGCTAAAAGAGGTAGCAAGAAGGATTTCTGGTGCCGTTGCCGGGGAGGTCTACGCAAAAGTCAACATACCAAGTACTCATCACATACCCTTATCTCCCACATTACATTATTTGCCATTTGCCTCTCGTTTTCCTCTCCCCCACTTCACCCTTGCCATTTTATTCGCCCTCTCTCTCTATCCTCCCTCTCTATTTGCCTCTTTTTGCCCGCTTGCTTTTTGTTTGCTTGTGTGTTAGTTTGCTTGCTTGTCACGATGGCTCAAGATAATACTAAATTGTGTGACTTCACCAATACCAACAACAATGATTTTATTAGCACTCCGATTGCTCCTCTTACCGATGCTGAATCTTGTGAAATTAATACTGCTTTGCTGAGTCTTGTCATGAAAGATCTGTTTTCCGGCCTTCCTAGTGAAGATGCCGCTACCCATCTAAATAGCTTCGTTGATTTGTGTGATATGCAAAAGAAGAAAGATGTGGATAATGATATTGTTAAATTGAAGCTATTTCCTTTTTCGCTTAGAGATCGTGCTAAAACTTGGTTTTCGTCTTTGCCTAAAACTAGTATCGATTCATGGAACAAGTGCAAAGATGCTTTTATCTCTAAGTATTTTCCCCCGGGTCTATCTTCATCATATTAATCTCCTACTACTTAGTTATTTACTTTGCCTTTATTTTACTTTGCATCTTTATCATAAAAATAGCAAAAAAATTATCTTATCTTATCTATCAGATCTCACTCTCGTAAGTGGCCCTATAGGGATTGACAACCCCTATTTGCGTTGGTTGCGAGGATTTATTTGTTTTGTGCAGGTGCGAGGGACTCGCGCGTAGCCTCCTACTGGATTGATACCTTGGTTCTAAAAAACTGAGGGAAATACTTACGCTACTTTGCTGCATCATCCCTTCCTCTTCAGGGAAAACCAACGCTGTGCTAAAAGAGGTAGCAGCCGCACTCTTAGTGGCGATGGAGCCGGATACTGATTTCACCCCTTATGAGAGCCGTGTCGCCAGACCACTGGATTCGTCTCCGGCCACGGACTCCGAGCCGCCTGCATCCGTGCCCATCAAATCCGACTGTGCGCCGATCATGGAGTTCACCTCCGCGGATATCTTTCAGCACTCGCCTTTCGGCGATGTGCTAAATTCATTAAAGTCTCTCTCCTTGTCAGGAGAACCTTGGCCGAACTATGTCCGGCTAGAATGGGATACAGACGACGAAGAAATTCGTTGCCCGCCCACCACCCACTTAGTAGCCACTGTCGACGACTTAACCAACATGCTCAACTTCGACTCTGAAGACATCGACGGCATGGACGAAGATGCAGGAGACGAACAGGAACCAGCGCCCACGGGGCTCCGGATAGCCACTTCATCACATGACATATACATGGTGGATACACCTAAAGAACGCAATGGCGAAGAGACAGCGGAGGATGGCCCCTCCAAAAACCAACCCAAGCGCCTACGTCAGCGGCGCCGCCCTAAGTCCCGCCATAGCAAAAACAACGATAACAGTGCAAGAGAAAATAACACTCCAGTCGACTCCAGAGGAAACGACGACCACATTGCCCCGGCGGCAGAGCACGGTGAAGCTGCAAGCGGTGAACATGGTACGGATCCGACGTCCGAACACGGCGACGCCGAGTATAAACCTCATCAAACCCCCTCTCGGGAGGAATACAGTCCGGACGAAGATGCACACATCATCCCGGCAACACAATTGGAGCAAGAGAACCTACGCAGAAGGCTTAGTGCCACAGTGAGGAGTCTGAAGAAGCAGAAGCAAAGGCTTAAGGCTGCACAAAATACACTCAACAGCAGGTGGAACAAAGTGCTTGATAACGAAGCAAAGTATGGTGGAAGTTGCCACACAAAGAGCTATCCAAAGCACAAGTTGTTACCTGAATTCGACGACAAGGCCTTAGAGCCCACACAACCAAAAAATGAAACGTCCAACCAGACGGATCCACCACCTTGTGACCGCAATAGAGCGGATAACAAATACACACATAAGTCAACACACGATGTACGTGAGGACTTGCGCCAAAAATCCGGTACGACTAGATCCATCTATGGATCTAGGAAGCGTGCTCCAGCACAAAATCAAAACCAAATACCACAACCGTCCGAACGCCATGGTGCATCCAAGTACAGGGTGTCGCACACCCCCTATGTTTCACCAATGAGGTGCTAGACCACGAATTCCTAGAAGGATTCAAACCAGTGAACATAGAGGCGTACGACAGGACCACAGACCCTGGGGTCTGGATTGAGGACTTTATCCTCCATATCCATATGGCTCGCGGAGATGATATGCATGCTATTAAATACTTGCCCCTCAAGCTTAAAGGACCAGCTCGGCACTGGCTGAAAAGCCTCCTCGAAAATTCAATTGGAAATTCGGAGGAGCTCGAGGATGCTTTTCGGGCTAATTTTCAAGGGACCTACGTCCGACCTCCGGATGCAGACGATTTAAGTCATATAATTCAACAGTCCGGTGAGTCCGCCCGAAAGCTTTGGAACAGGTTTCTCACCAAGAAGAACAAAATCGTCGACTGTTCGGACGCCGAAGCCTTAGCAGCTTTCAAACACAGCGTCCGAGACGAATGGCTCGCCGGACACCTCGGCCAAGAAAAACCGAGAACAATGGCAGCTGTAACAAGTCTCATGACCCGCTTTTGCGCGGGTGAAGACAACTAGTTAGCCCGCAGTAGCACCAGCGACCCATGCACATCCGAAGTCAGGGATGGTAATGGAAAACACGACGCAATAAAAGCAAGCGTCGAAATAAAGAAGATAGCCCGGATAATACGATGGTAAACGCCGGATTCAGGGGCTCTTGACCAGGTCAGCGGAAAAAGCCTTTCAAAGGCAGTAGAGACGGACTGTCTAGCCAAAACAAGATTCTTGACAAACTATGTCAGATTCATGGCACCCCCGATAAACCTGCAAATCACACCCACAGAGAATGCTGGGTCTTCAAGCAGGCAGGTAAGCTCAACGGCAAACACAAGGGGGGGAGACACCAAGCGAAGACGAGGACGAGCCTCGCCAGCAAAGCACTGGAGGACATAAAAAAAATTCCCACCAGAGGTTAAAACAGTCAACATGATCCATGTGACAAAGAGGAGGAGCAAACATGCACTCCGAGACACACGCGCCATAGATCCCGTCACCCCTAAGTTCAACCCCTGGTTGGCCTGCCCGATCACTTTTGCTTGCAGGGATCACGTGATAAGCATCCGGCACGAAGGATTGGCGGCCTTGGTGGTAGACCCAATAATAAACGGATACCATCTCACACAAGTCCTCATGGACGGCGTCAGTGGTCTAAATCTGATATATCAGGACACAGTCCGCAAAATGGGGATATACCCGACAAAAATAAGCCACCGTACTACTACCTTCAAGGGAGTAATACCAGGCCTAGAGGCCCGCTCCATGGGCTATCTATTACTAGAGGTTGTATTCGGTTCTCCCGACAACTTCTGAAGCGAAAGGTTAACTTTCTACATCGCTTCATTCCGAAGTGGCTATCAGGCACTACTCGGAAGAGCGGCTTTCGCTCGCTTTAATGCAATCCCGCATTATGCTTCTCTCAAGCTTAAGATGCCCGGTCCACGTGGCACCATCACAGTTAGCGGAAACACTGAGCATGCTCTACGCGCGGAAGAATGTGCGGCGGCTTTGGCCGCCGAGCACTAGACGGCCTCACCAACCAGAAAAAATGACAGGTCGTCAAGACCACGGACATGGTTAGACGAGTCCGGTGCACCACTGCATATACATGGGATTGGTTTGATGATCAAGCCCTCCTAGACGGTACCAGGGCTTCCCGCGTGTAATCAGGGCTAGTCCGGCTCAACTTTACTTATCTTAAATTTTAATGGTTTGTTGATAATAACCAATTTTCTGGCACGACAACTTTCACCTAAGTTCTTCTCTTTTACAGATGACAATCGTGCTACACCCGTCCAGGACATGACACAACGGAGACACAGGCGCAGACGTGCAGTAGGGACCCGCTCAAATGTTTCTTTTTAGATTAAGACCCTGCGTAAACCTTTTTTTAATGTCGCTTGTTGTTCACATCCTCCGGATACTCAATACAACCGAGAAGGATGCCGGCATATTGGCATGTGGCCACGTCAGGATATTGCACGTACCTGGACACCCGGGGTTTATTATTAAGGGCATTGTTCAGCCCGACATATGTTTTAAAGACCGAATACCTTAGGGAGTGTACGGCGTCGCGAGTTTGGCCTTATATGCATCAGCTCCGAATCATGTCTTTGGTCAAATGTTGGGTTTGCCCGGCTCCCATGTTTTGGTACCTTACGTTCGCTATATCGGCTAAGGTAGCACTGGGAGAACTACTGCTATTGTGCACTGGTTCATCTGGATGAGCACCTCAGTAGAGAAAGCCGAAAACTGACTGTCATGATATAGCGCGAGACTGGTCAACCACTCGATGACTCAGCGGAATCTTCGGGATTCCTCCGCATTAACGAAGGGTCGTTTCTCGGTCATGTACGTATGCGCCCCGTATTCGGACGAGCGCAGAAGTACCAGGGGCTATATAGTAACCCCATCATCAAACTCCTATGGCTAAGTGAAAGTGTTAAAGCAATATAGTCTGATTGCCTCGTTCGCTGCGCTACCACCTCCTTAATGGACCAAGACGTTGGATCAAGTGTGAATATGCGTTTTTTGCGAACACCCCCGCATTATATGCGTGGGGGCGGAAGCCGACGACTGCAAACTTTCAGGTTATATACATATATACATAAACGGCTGCACAGGAGGCATCATAATACTTTCAGGCAAAAGTATAAACACAGCCTTGATAACTCAATAAAACATTGTTTTTACAATGGAAGTACATGTCGCTAGAACATGATATTCGTCTAGCACTGAGCCTCTATTGAACAAGTGCCTTCAAGAACTTCTTCAAAGTAGTGCTCGGCAGCCACTCGGCCCACGGCCGAACCCTGTGTTGCAATAGTGGTGGCCTCCATCTCTGCCCAATATGTCTTGACACGGGCAAAGGCCATCCGCGCACCCTCTATGCACGCCGGCCTCTTCATAGCATTGATGTGCGGCACATCACCAAGGAATTGTTGCACTAAACTAAAGTAACTATTCGGTCTTGGCCCTCCCGGCCACAGATGATCCACACCAGACCTCATGGCAAGTCTGGACAACCTATGGAGCTCGGCCCACTCGGCCATTTGCTCATTCAACAGCAGCGGACGCACTGGAGCATGGAACTGTGACCAGAACAACTTTTCCACTTCGCGATCTTTTTGATCCTTGAAGTACTCGGCCGCATCAGCAGCACTTGCCGCCAAATCCACGTAGGCGTCCGCAGAAATCCATAGTTGATCAAGAGGTGCATACTTCAGATCTTCAAACTTCCGCAACAAAAAGGGCTTCCCAGCTACGATATCTCCAGCATGATGCAGCTCCTCCTTCGCCGCTCGTATTTTGGAACGGGCTTCCTTGGATGCTACCATGGCCTTCTCCAGGTCCATCGCCTTCGCACGATTTTCTTCTTCAAGAAGCTGGTAACGGTCGGCGGCAGCTTTCAACTCAACGTCCATCTTGGCCATTCTTTCCTTGCTCTGGCAATGTGCGGCCTGTTCGGCCGTCAGCTCTTCGACCGCCTTTAGAGCAGCCGCACCGCTATTTCTGGCTTGCTCCTTGGATCGGGCAAGTTCCGCCCGAAGGGTCTCCACGGTGGCAGCTCCATCTGCAGTCACAACATATTAAAGATACTGGCATCATGCTCCTCTTACTATGCGTTGATCACCGGAGAAATCACTTACCCTGTGCCTCGTCAAGCCGCTTGTTGACAAGCACGATGTCGGCATCTGCCGCATCATGTTGCCGCTTTAGCTCGGCAAACCCATCAGTCCGACTAGCCACTAGAGCTTCAGCCACCTGCACATAAAGGCGGTCTGGTTATTACCTGGGACTATGATCCTTTGTTCGTCGCTGTTTTCGACGACAACCAGAGTCTCAGGGCTACTATCTGCATAGGGCGCACCTAACGTCTGCGGTACTGTCAAAAACATACACTATGTCACGTACCTCAAAGCCTTTCAGCGGACTCATAAAAGCTTCATGCAATCCGCTTTCAGCGGATGAAATCCTTTCAACTACCGTACTCATTAGCGTACGATGCGCTTCTGAAATGGCCGCTTGTCCCAGAAGATCCTTCAGTGCGTCCGACCGCACATTATACGGTTCCGGACTCTTTCTGTTGCTCTCTTTAGGAGCCGAATACTGAGGACTCCAGGTGGCCAAGGGATTACCCCCTGGCCTTGGCGGATTAGGAGAAACCCTCCGCGACGACACTTCAGGGTCGCCCGCCTCATGAGGCGGGGTGGCAGGGGGAGGTGTTTCGCTCTCCATCATCTCCGGAAGAAGATCCCTCGAAGAGGAACTCTATCGAGAAGGGCTATGATCTGAATTACAAGATATAAGCTTCGGTTATTGTCTTCAGAAGTAAGGTAGGATATTTTCACTACTAAGTACCTTTTGATTACTTACAGCTCGGTAGAGGGCTGATTCCCTTGCGGACACTGTGCGGCAAGGGTACCCCCGGGGTAGGACCCTTTGGCGAAGATTTTTTCCCTTGTTTGGAAACCTCTGTTTCCGGATCTTCAGAGGTGGTCCCCTTCCTTCCTCGGGGAGAGGGAATGTCAGATTCTTCTTCCTGGTTATCCTCCTTCGTGGAGGCACTCATTCCCCCGGTTGGGACGAGTAGTGAGTGAGGCTCGCTTTCGGCCTCTTTATTCCCCCTTTATCTTCCTTCGAGGGATCCTGATAAGGCGCCGGCTCCAGCATTCTGTCTAGTACCGGATTGGCCAAGCCCTCAGGAAGGGGGGTCGGACACCTGATCATCTTCCCCTTTGTTATCCAGTCCTGGTCAAAGAGCGACTTTTCATAATGATGTTATGATGAATAAGAGAAATAGTGTGTTCGGCCATGTGATTACTTACTTGGGTATCTGGGCGATTATAGCTCAGACCCGCATCCTCGGTGGTGTCCGCACACTTTATTTGTGATCCGAAGAACAACTTGTACATCTCCTCGAGCGTCATGCAGAGGAAGTGCTGAATGATTCGCGGTCCCTCTAGGTTGAACTCCCACAAACGGAGAGGTCTATGTTTGCAAGGCGGGACCTGGCGAACTAGCATGACCTGCATCACCGTGACCAGGTTGACGTCTCTCTCAATGAGATCTCGGATGCGACTTTGCAATATCGGCACATCCTTTACTGGACCCCAGTTTAGCCCCTCGCTGATCCATGATGTCAGTTGTGGTGGGGGGGCCCGAGCGAAAGGCAGGGATGGCTGCTGTCGGTGTCAAAACCGGCGGATCTCGGGTAGGGGGTCCCGAACTGTGCGTCTAGGATCGATGGTAACAGGAGGCAGGGGACATGATGTTTACCCAGGTTCGGGCCCTCTTGATGGAGGTAATACCCTATGTCCTACTTGATTGATATTGATGATATGAGTATTACAAGAGTTGATCTACCACAAGATCGTAGAGGCTAAACCCTAGAAGCTAGCCTATGGTATGGTTGTTGTTGTATATTCTCTATCGACTAGCCTGGCCTCGGTTTATATAATCCACCAAAGGCCTAGGATAACAAGAGTCCTAGCCGAATACGCCGGTGTGGAGGAGTCCTTGTCTTGATCACCAAGTCTTGTGGAATCTTCCATGTATGTGGCAGCTGTCCGAACTGGCCCATGAGTATACGGCCATGGGGGTCCTCGGCCCAATCTAACAGATCGGGAGACGACGTGGTGAGTACCCCCTAGTCCAGGACACCATCAGTAGCCCCCTGAACCGGTCTTCAAGTTAGGGACGCTCCTCGATTCTTCCAAACTGTTCTTCATCTTCGGTTATCGATCTTGAAAACTGGTTCAACAAATCTTCTCATCTTCGATCTTGAGGATCGCCGAAATGCATACGACGAGTTTACACGTCGGGTATCCGAGGAGCCCCTTTAAGTTTCCGGCCTTTATCAATATCTTGTTATTTTTATGCCACACCTCGGGTTTGAAGTTGTCCCCGGGAGGCAGTGTCCTCTTGCGTCCGAGCTCCAACGTCGGACTGCATTCGAGGTATCTTTTGCAGCCGAGCACCAACACCGGACCGCTTTCCGAGCTCTAACGCCAGACTATATCCGAGGTGTCATATCACCTTGGTTCAAAAAAGTTGAAGGAGTTTAGCCGAGCTTAATGCTGGAAATGCCCTCTATGGAGCCAGCCACTAGCGCCCGAGCTTTATGCCGGACTGCTTCCGAGGTGGTGCACCACCCCGACTGTGGGCCAATTTTTTGTCAATATTTTTTATTGGTGCAATTTATTCTCTGCCGAGATATATATCCAGTAGCCCTCAAGGTGTGTATCGATCTAAAACCTGAGATGCACCTGAAGGATGACGTAAGACCGCTGATCCCAGTAGCCGCTGAGACTCAGGTTGATTTGCAAAATCGGCCTGAGGATCAATTTCTAGCTCGGCAGAATACTTCGAGACACAAAAAGCGGCGTGCTCAATCCTCGAGACTCAGGTTGGTTGCGGCCGACCAACCTGAGGATCAAAATCTCCTCGGCAACTGTATTGCACTTAAAATTGTCTGCATTGAACGGGCAATGCAGTAGCCCCCGAGACACTAGTCGGGTGGCAACACCAGATCAGGGGATCGATGTGCCCCTTTAATGTTTTTAAATAATAAGCCCGAAGCCCAGTAGCCCCTGAGCCTTAATGCGGGCACGGGTGGCCGAATTAAGGATCAATATCCATAGTAAAATCACAAATTATGTGTAATGACTCTATGTATCCAAGTACTTTACGTCATTAATGCTCAGATCCGCATTGTACAAAACATTGTTGATCGACCATCGGCTTCCACCTCCTCGGCCAGTAGCCGAGGAGTGTTTGTCCTACTTTATAAAGCCTTTATGAGGGCAAAGATTTACGACAAATAAGGCAATCTGGCCATACGGTTTTATAAACAAAGGTACGCAGAGAGATATGTTATATTACTGTTTAACATAAGAAATGTCTTCCAAATAAAATAGTCCCGCTATCGGTTCCTTTCTTTGGGTTGTCATGCTAAGCACGATCATGAAACCTCAGCTCTAATGTAAGAGCAAAATATCGAGGATTTAGTTTGGGAGGCCATTTAATAGCCCCCGGTAGTGTTCGGCGACAGTCGAGGTCAAGCCGTAAACACTTTGGCCATTGTTATGAATGGCCCGCCATTTAACACAGTCATCGGATCGCTCACCAGTTTACGCTTATTGTGATAGTCAGTTTTTGGCTTTCTCCACTGAGGTGCTTAACCGTGTGAGCTGGAAGCACAATCGCAGTGGTTCTCTCTTTGCACGCCTAGCCGAACAAAGTGGAACGTAGGAAGCAAGTGCAGGAGCCGGGCAACCCAATTATTGACCGAAGACACAATTCGAAACCGATGCATATATAGCAATATCCGAGAATATTTTTGCCGAATCTCTAAAGGTGTTCGGCGTTGCACTGCGAGACTTGTGCTGAAAACACACAAATAGTTTAAAAGTGTCATAAGCTTGGAAAACCAAAAAAACATCAGTAAAAACTTGACGGACGAACAAGATCAAGTGTTCGGTGCCAATCCGAAAATTGGTCTTAGAAAAAAAGTGCTTCTGTCGTGCTTTAACATGACACATCCTATCTCAAGACTTCAAGCGGGTCAGCCTACGGCTTCAACCTCCTATTCCGAAGGCGGAGTACTTCTCATTAGGACAGTTTAGCAAACTAAACTCTAGCGGCTTTGAGAGAGAAATTAGGCTCCCCGGCTAATGACCACACACTCGTGTCGAAAAAAGGAGTGATGAATAATAATAGTAATAAAAACTTTGCAACAACTAAGAAGAAGAACACTTATTATAAAACGGCTCATATAAATTTAAGAGCCCCCAAGTGACTTGGGTAAAAGAATTTTATGTATAATGATTGTATGTACCGAAGTACTAATATCATATCTTTGTTCACCCGAACTTTAAGCGCGTCTTAACCGACCGGCGGCTTCTCCCTCTTCGGTCAACGACCGAAAAGTGTTATGTACTCCACCTGTAGCGAATATCGACAGTGTTTCCGATAATCAGGCAACCAGGCCATAAGGCTGTAACAGACAAAGCGCGCTCAGGGAACTTATGCTATATTACAGACGAAGTGTAAGAAGCATCTTCGGAGAAAATAGTACCCCCACCGATACCTTTCTTCGGTGCTCATTATTACTATGAGGCTTGTGCAATAGATTTTTTGTACTCATGAGTTCCGTTGTGTGTCGACCATGATTGAAAACAATAAGAGCGCTAGCTTTCGGCTTCACCCAGTCTGAGGTCAGAGCTCGGAGGACCCGGTCGTGACAATCGCAGAGGTGCTCCCTTTACTCCCTAGCCGAACAATCGGGAACGTAGGGGTTAGCACAGGAGCCAGGCAACCCAGCTTGCAAATCACTTAAGCCAATATGGTGCATATTGTGGCGTAATACACGAACAAGGAACGAAGCCGTACAAGTATAATCATATGCAAGAGGAAAAGCTTCATAAAGGAAGCCCCCAAATAAACGGGGTATTTGAATTTGTGTGTCACAAACAAAGTTTGGACGAGGAAAAAAATTTACACGCAACTTTTTTCCAAAAAAGTATAATGCTTGGTCGAGCCGAACACAAGTTAAAAATTTAAAACTTTGAGAATGAAGGCAACTTAGCTGGTTAATGTGTTCGGTATTGATGATGCGGTCCGAGCTTGATGCGGGACAAGGTTCCATCCCCCAAGCCGGTCCCGAGGTGGCGGAGCAAAGAGCTCGGCACTCCAAAGTGGTGACATAGCATGGTCAATGTAGACCGGCAGAGTGATGCCGAAGTCCCCGGCATGGGGTAATGAAGTGTTGAGGAAGCCCCCGTCCAGCCGAGGTGACACCAAAGGATATAGTCCGGCTGGATCATTTTCCTGTGCACAAAAAATAGTGCAAACCGGAGATAATGGTGATAATAATAATAATCGTTGGCTAATAAATAATTTATACAAAGTGAGTAATAAAAGAAATATGGCCTGGCGCCGAAGTCAATGTCGATGTCGGGCGTCGACGTGATGCGGTGAAGGTGTGGCAAAGCCTGAATTCACAGGTCGGTTCGAGTTCCGGATGCGGCGTTCGCCGGACTATGTACGGAAACTGACCGAAGCACCATGCGACCGTCGTTAATGCGGCCATCATTTGAGAGACCTGTGTACATATGATGAACAAACCAGAGTAATAATTCTTTGGGAAAAATGAACCCGAACAAGCAAAAAATACTAGGATTAATAGCACCTGGTTTATTTGTTGTAGCAATCCGAAGAAAGGTGATTCCGCAAATTGGGACTCGATCCGCACACCCATTGCCTGATGGGCGATAAAGCGGCGGTATGGCGATGCTAGCAAAGGTTGGCTCGCCGAGGCAAAGCCCTCGGTCCAGCTAACGTGACGGAGCTGGTCGGCAAGAGACGACGAAGTCTCCGGAGTAGGTTGATGAAGAGATGGCAAAGCCCCCAGTCCAGTCGAGATGTCGAAGCCTCGATGTCAGCCGGTGAGTCGAAGTAGGTCGGCGTGATGGACACCAGCTTGAAGAAGCAATAGTGCGGCCCTGCCGATGCAGGTCGTGACGTGGTCGATGCCGGCTTGATGAAGTGACCGTGTGGCGATGCCGGTATGCCCGCTCCGTGTAATCCGTGGGGTGGCGATGTTGGTGGTGATTTATCCTTCGCGATGCCGGACTCTTGTTCGGCTTGCCGAGATGATGATCCGAAGAAGTTGAGCTCGGCTCAACAAAGTGACGACGTGTCTAACGCAGGTCGACAGTCTTGGAGCAATATCGCCGGACTGGTTTGACACCAGCATGATGATGAAGATGACCTCAGGGGAGGCTTAAAAATTTACGGGCACGTGTTTAAAAACAACGCACAATACCCTAGAAGAGAATTCCTCTAAAAAGATTGTCCAATATCACGTTCATAAAGAAACATGAATTCGGGTCGGATCCGTATTCGCGCAGAAAACGGATCCGAAAATTGGTCCACTCATCGGAAGGTTCCCGGAGTTTGAACCATCGGATCGAGCTGAAATTTGGAGGGGAGGTAGATATGGGAATTCCGCAGTAGATGAACGGTTGGATCTTCCAAAGGACCTCCGAGATGGGCTCCGGAGACCACGCCATAAACTCGTCCAAATTCCCGTCCAGATTTGACAGGGCTCCGGTATATCATAGATTGTCGGAGATTCCTCCATCAGAACTCGACGAAATTTTGCATGGCTGTTTTATACGTAATTCCACACTATTCTACCGAAGCAATCGTCAAACCGACACTCGAGGAGGTGGTGACGACGAATACAAGTTTGCTGTCCATAAAAATAGTACGGCCGCCCGAGGGCAATGTTGACGTTGAGCCCCCGAGCCCCATGGATGACTCTTCTATGATCATGATAGAGATCGGAGTTGATGTTGAAGAAGGCCCCCGTCCGAACATGACTATCGGAGATGGAGCATGGTCCTTGGTCGAGCCAAGGTGACCAGTCGAGCCGGCGACGAAGATGCTGGCGTCGCAGTTGACCTGCGGGCGAGCCATTGATCCTTTTGCCGATCACACAGCGGAACTCTCAATGAAAGCACCAATGTCGGTGTCAAAACCGGCGAATCTCAGGTAGGGGGTCCCGCACTGTGCATCTAGGATCGATGGTAACAGGAGGCAGGGGACACGATGTTTACCCAGGTTTGGGCCCTCTTGATGGAGATAATACCCTACGTCCTGTTTGATTGATATTGATGATATGAGTATTACAAGAGTTGATCTACCACGAGATCGTAGAGGCTAAACCTTAGAAGCTAGCCTATGGTATGATTGTTGTTGTATATTCTCTATCGACTAGCCTGGCCTCGGTTTATATAATGCACCAAAGGCCTAGGATAACATGAGTCCTAGCCGAATACGCCGGTGGGGAGGAGTCCTTGTCTTGATCACCAAGTCTTGTGGAATCTTTCATGTATGCGGCAGCTGTCTGAACTGGCCCATGAGTATACGGCCATGGGGATCCTCGGCCCAATCTAACAGATCGGGAGACGACGTGGTGAGTACCCCCTAGTGTAGGACACCTCAGCTGCCCACTTGGCACTTCGGGGAGCTGTGATATAAAACCACTCCCGCTGCCACAAACTGGACACATCTGGGAAGGAACCCTCTGGCCATGGAGCATCAACGCTTTTGCTTATTACGGCACCTCCGCACTCTGCGGCCGCCCCTCTATCATCTTCGGCTTCACATTGAAGGTCTTGAGCCACAGGCCGAAGTGAGGGGTAATGAGAAGGAAGACCTCACATACGACGATAAACGACGAGATGTGAAGAAGGGAATCCGGGGCCAGATCACGGAAATCCAGCCCGTAATAGAACATGAGTGATGACCCACAAGTATAGGGGATCTATCGTAGTCCTTTCGATAAGTAAGAGTGTCGAACCCACTCGGCCCACGATCTATGATTTGCTGCCACTTGTGGATCGTATTGAGCGAAGGCTGTCTGCTTCCTCATGTTTACTGAATCAAGGCAGTCGGCTCCAATTGCTCCAGTCAGTGCTTTGTTCGATGCCAATCTACTTCCTGTGCACACTATCCCTCCCTAAAGGGATCTTGCAACAGATTGAGAGAATTATGCGGCAGTGTCTGTGGAGAGGCAACACTGATAATCCGAGACAATCCTTAGCTGCTTGGGATCGAGTCTGTAGACCTAAGAAGTGTGGTGGTCTGGGAGTATTAAACTTGGGTCACCAAAATGAAGCCTTGTTACTTAAGCACCTGTTCAAGTTCTTCAACAAAATGGACGTCCCTTGGGTCACATTAATTTGGGAAACTTATTATGCTGCTTCGCCACCGCAGGTTACTCAAAGTTGTGGCTCCTTTTGGTGGAGGGATGTCATGAAATTATACACCAACTTCTGCAAGTTAGCCATCCCTGAAGTGCATTCAGGCAACACAGTGACATTTTGGCTTGATCGATGGCAGTTGGGAAATAATGTGGTCCTTTTACGCGCCCGTTTCCCCAGGCTCCATTCTTTTGTCATCAGTGACACGATCACTGTCAGGGAGTTTTTGGAGCTACCACAGGTCTCCGACCACTTTCATTTGCCGCTATCGCAGGAAGCATATAATGAGTTACTTCAACTTCAATATTTACTTGCCTTAGTTAACTTGAATGATGATGGCAAGGACATATGGAAGTGGCCGTCCAAAACTGGAGAGTTCAAATCAAAGATATATTATGAGTCTTGCTTCTCACATTTGGTGGTAGATCCCATATTCAAATGGATTTGGAAGTGTGCTTGCATGTTAAAGTTTAAAGTTTTTGGATGGCTTCTTTTATTAGACCATTTAAACACCAGGGACATGATGCAACGCAGGAGCTGGATCATTCATGATGATACGTGTGTTCTTTGCCTCTCTGCCACACATGAGGATCGTGAACACCTTTTCTTTGCATGCAATTTCAGCCAGAGGGTTTGGAATTACCTTGGGATTTCCTGGAACGCTCAGCACAACCAGAGTACATATGACATGGCTCTTGCTGCTAGAAGGGACTTTGGTTATCCTTTCTTCACTGAGGTCGTTTTTATTGCTACTTGGAACATCTGGATTCAACAGAATGGAAAAATCTTCAGAAATGAGAGACCCACCTTCATTTCTTGGAGGAGGAACTTCATCCATGATATTTCCTTACTGGCTCATAGAATCAAATGTAAATATAGGGATAGTCTAACTTCCTGGATAGCCTCTCTATCGTAGGCCCATTGTAAGTAGTTTCTTTCCTAGCTCCTAGCTTCTCTATAATTATGTAAACTTTTATTCTCCTAAATAATAAAACACTGTGAGGCTGTTGCCTTGCAGTACATAGTCAAAAAAAGTAAGAGTGTCGAACCCAACGAGGAGCAGAAGGAAATGATAAGCGATTTCCAGCAAGGTATTCTCTGCAAGTACTGAAACAAGTGGTAACAGATAGTTTTGTGATAGGATAATTTGTAATGAGCAACAAGTAACAAAAGTAAATAAGGTGCAGCAAGGTGGCCCAATCCTTATTGTAGCAAAGGACAAGCCTGGACAATTTCTTATGTAGGGAAAAGAGCTCCCGAGGACACATGGGAATATTGTCAAGCTAGTTTTCATCACGTTCATATGATTCGCGTTCGGTACTTCGATAATTTGGTATGTTGGTGGACCGGTGCTTGGGTACTGTCCTAACTTGGACAAGCATCCCACTTATGATTAACCTCTATTGCAAGCATCCGCAACTACAACAAAAGTATTAAGGTAAACCTAACCATAGCATGAAACATATGGATCCAAATCAGCCCCTTACGAAGCAACGCATAAACTAGGGCTTAAGCTTCTGTCACTCTAGCAACCCATCGTCTACTTATTACTTCCCAATGCTTCCTCTAGGCCCAAATAATGGTGAAGTGTCATGTAGTCGAAGTTCACATAACACCACTAGAGGAGAGACAACATACATCTCATCAAAATATCGAACGAATACCAAATTCACATGACTACTAATAGCAAGACTTCTCCCATGTCCTCAGGAACAAACGTAACTACTCACAAAGCATAAACATGTTCATAATCAGAGGGGTATTAATATGCATATTGGATCTGAACATATGATCTTCCACCAATTAAACCAACTAGCATCAACTACAAGGAGTAATTAACACTACTAGCAACCTACTAGCACCAATCCCAGACTTGGAGACAAGAATTGGATACAAGAGATGAACTAGGGTTTTGAGAGGAGATGGTGCTGATGAAGATGTTGATGGAGATGGCCCTCTCCCGATGAGAGGAGCGTTGGTGATGACGATAGCGATGATTTCCCCCTGTGAGGGAAGTTTCCCCGGCAGAACAGCTCTGCCGGAGCCCTAGATTCGATCCGCCAAGGTTCCGCCTCGTGGCGGCGGAGTTTCGTCCGAGAAGATGGCTTCTTATTTTTTTTCCATCGAAAGACTTCATATAGCAGAAGATGATCACCGGAGGGCCACCAGGGGGCCCACGAGGTAGGGGGCGCGCCTAGGGGGGTAGGGCGCGCCCCCACCCTCGTGGGTAGGGTGTGGCCCCCTGGTGAATTTCTTCCGCTGAGTATTCTTTATATATTCTGAAAACGTCTTTCGTGAAGTTTCAGGACTTTTGGAGCTGTGCGGAATAGGTCTCTAATATTTTCTCCTTTTCCATCCCAGAATCCCAGCTGCCGGCATTCTCCCTCTTTATAGAAACCTTGTAAAATAGGAGAGAATAGGCATAAGTATTGTGAAATAATGTGTAATAACAGCCCATAATGCAATAAATATCGATATAAAAGCATGATGCAAAATGTAGGTATCAACTCCCCCAAGCTTAGACCTCGCTTGTCCTCAAGCGAAAGCCGAAATCGAAAAATATGTCCACATGTTTAGAGATAGAGGTGTCGGTAAAAATAAAATACGGACATGAGGGCATCATGATCATTCTTAAAACAACAACTTATATAATTCTTGTCATATAATTTCTCATGCTAGGGTAATAATTTCAATCACAATTTCAAGTATGAATCATAAACTTCATTAAGAACTAACAAACTATAATCTCAGTCATTGGAGCAATTGCAATTTATCATAACATAGGAAAGAGTCAACATATAAGAGCTTTTCAGCAAGTCCACATACTCAAATATCATATAGTCTTTCACAATTGCTGACACTCACGCAATACTTATGGGTATGGAGTTTTAATCGAACACAGAGAAAGATAGGGGCTTATAGTTTTGCCTCCCAATGTTTTGCCTCAAGGGTAATGTCAACGGTAATAGTTCATGAAAACTCATATCCAATTAGCCATATATACCAGGATCTTTCCAACATACTGTGCTTGCAAAAGGATAAAATGTAAAAAGGAAGGGTGAAGATCACCATGACTCTTATGCAATGTAGGAGATAAAGGTAAAAGATAAGCCCTTCGTAGAGGGAAGCAGAGGTTGTCATGCACTTTTATGGTTGGATGCACAAAATCTTAATGCGAAAGAACGTTACTTTATATTGCCACTTGTGATATGGACCTTTATTATGTAGTCTGTCGCTTTTATTTCTTCCATATCACACGATCGTATAAAGTTTATTTTCTCCCACACTAATAAGTCTTACATATTTAAAGAGCAATTTTTATTGCTTTGCACCGATGACAACTTACTTGGAGGATCTTACTCAATCCATAGGTAGGTATGGTGGACTCTCATGGCAAACAAGTTTAAGGGTAGTTGGAAGCACAAGTAGTATATCTACTTGGTGCTATGAATTTGGCTAGCATGAGAGGGAAAGGCAAGCTCAACCATGTTGGATGATCCATGACAGTATAATTTATCTCAGATGTAAGAAAACATAACCCATTACGTTGTCTTCCTTGTCCAACATCAACTCTTTAGCATGTTATATTTTAATGAGTGCTCACAATCATAAAAGATGTCCACGATAGTATATCTATATGTGAAGACCTCTCTTTCTTTATTACTTCCTATTAATTGCAACGATGACAAAAACTAAGTTTGTCAACCCTCAACAAATTTTATTCATCATACTTTTTCTATGTGAGCTCATTACTCTCCATAAGACTCACATGATCTCTTTGTTTCTTTTTATTTCTTTCTCTTTTCTTTTAGTCCCTTAGGATCATGGCAAAATAATCAAGCCCTTGACTCAACGCTAATCTTTATTATATAGCTCACGGACTCGATTACATAAAGGAATTATAAAGCAAAACTCACAACTAGATCATACTAAGAACTTTTATTCTACTAGATCAAGATATTACCAAAAGGATCGAACTAAGAAAAACGGTAAAGATAAAAGTGATGGTGATACGATACCGGGGCACTTCCCCAAGCTTGGCAGTTGCCAATGGGAGTGCCCATACCAGATACTCAATTCTTCTTTGTTGGTGGAGACGGTGGTGATTTTGTTGATGGCGTAGGTTTCTTCCTTAATTTACGCTTGAGGATAGAATTTTGGTCCCTTAGGTCCTCGATCTCCTGCTCCAGGCTCAGTATCTTTTTGCACAGTTCCTGTTTGTTTTCCTGCAAGAGGCGAAAAGGGATAAACTCGATCTTAGGTTTCTTTACTCTATCAGGGATGCTTGACTTTTTGAACTCCACATGCATGTCCCCAGGTTGAGGTAGTGGGACTTCATATTCATCTGAGCTCGTCTCCTCCTTTCCCTTAGGTTCATAGTCCTCTTCTTCTTCTTCCGTAGTCCAACCACAATGCTCCACATCCCCATAGACTTTAGGGTCTGCAAGGTAATCAGCCACATAGCTCTCTCCTTCTGAATCCTGGGACGACATGTTGCTCAAATCTGCAGCAGGACAGCTTGAAACAAAGAAAGGAGATTTTTGCGTGATACGGGAGTCAAAACCTCCGGGAGATTATATAATGAATTTTTACCGACCAAAATACGTGTCGTGTACGAAAACGGAGTCCGGAGAGCACACGAGGTGCCCACGAGGTAGGGGGTGCGCCCAGGTGGGTAGGGCGCGCCCTCCACCCTCGTGGGGCCCTCGTTTCCTTCCCAGACAGCTTCTTATTTTTCTATTTTTCTAAATATTTCAAAACGGAGAAATATTGCCTTAAAAACCATTTTGGAGTCGGTTTACTTACCGTACCACATACTTATTCCTTTCTGGAGTCTGAAACGTTCCGGAAAGTGACCCTTATGTATTCCTCTGGGGTTACGGTTTCAATAACATTGGTTTCAACATTTATGGGATTACCTGAGATATAATGTTTGATTCTTTGACCGTTCACCACCTTCGGATTTGTGCCTTCGAAGTTGTTAATTTTTATGGCACCGAAATGATAGACCTCCTCGATAACGTAAGGATCTTCCCATTTAGAGAGAAGTTTTCCTACAAAAAATGTTAAACGAGAGTTGTATAGCAATACATAATCACCTACATTAAACTCACGCTTTTGTATTCTTTTGTCATGCCATCTTTTAGCCTTTTCTTTAAACACCTTGGCATTTTCATAGGCTTCGGTTCTCCATTCATCAAGTGAGCTAATATCAAATAGCCTCTTCTCACCGGCAAGTTTAAAATCATAATTGAGTTCTTTAATGGCCCAATATGCCTTGTGTTCTAGTTCGAGAGGTAAGTGAGATGCTTTTCCATAAACCATTTTATACGGAGACATACCCATAGGATTTCTATATGCAGTTCTATAGGCCCATAATGCATCATCAAGTTTCTTGGACCAATTCTTTCTAGATCTATTAACAGTCTTTTGCAAAATTAATTGGAGCTCTCTATTACTCAATTCTACTTGATCACTAGACTGTGGGTGATAAGGAGATGCGATTCTATGATTTACATCATATTTAGCAAGCATTTTACGGAAAGCACCATGAATAAAATGTGAACCACCATCAGTCATTACATATCTAGGGACTCCAATTCTTAGAAAAATAACTTCTTTAAGCATTTTAATAGAAGTGTTATGATCAACACTACTAGTTGGAATAGCTTCTACCCACTTAGTAACGTAATCAACAGCAACTAAAATATGTGTATATCCATTAGAGGAAGGAAAGGGTCCCATATAGTCAAAGCCCCAAACATCAAATGGTTCAATTACGAGTGAATAGTTCATAGGAATTTCTTGACGTCTACTAATATTACCAATTCTTTGACATTCATCACAAGATAAGACAAACTTACGGGCATCCTTGAAGAGAGTAGGCCAATAAAAACCAGATTGCAATACCTTGTGTGCAGTTCTATCTCAAGCATGGTGTCCTCCATAAGCTTCAGAGTGACACTTGCGTAGGATATGTTCCTGTTCATGCTCATGTACACAACGTCAAATAACACCATCTACTCCTTCTTTATAAAGATGTGGATCATCCCAGAAGTAATGCCTCAAATCATAGAAGAACTTTTTCTTTTGCTGGTAGGTGAAACTAGGTGGTATAAACTTCGCAACAATATAATTAGCATAATCAGCATACCATGAAGCTATCATCAATAGGTAGTGGGTCATCAAGCACATTTTCTAACCTAGACAAGTTGTCTGCAACGGGGTTCTCAGCTCCCTTTCTATCAACAATATGTAAATCAAATTCTTGTAGCAAGAGAACCATCTAATAAGTCTAGGTTTAGCATCTTTCTTTTCCACGAGATATTTAATAGCAACATGATCAGTGTGAATAGTTACTTTAGAATCAACAATATAAGGTCTGAACTTATCATAAGCAAATACCACTGCTAAGAATTATTTTTCAGTAGTAGCAAAATTTCTTTGAGCATTGTCTAGGGTTTTACTAGCATATTGAATAACATTTAGTTTCTTATCAACTCTTTGCCCTAGAACAGCACCTACAGCATAATCACCAGCATCACACATAATTTCAAAGGGTAAATTCCAATCAGGTGCTGAACAATAGGTGCAGAGATCAATGCTTTCTTAAGAATTTCAAATGCTTCTACACAATCATCATCAAAAACAAATGGTATATCTTTTAGTAATAAATTAGTTAGAGGCCGAGAAATTTTTTAGAAGTCCTTAATGAACCTCCTATAAAATCCGGCATGACCAAGGAAACTTCTTATACCTTTGATGTCCTTGGGACATGGCATCTTCTCAATAGCATCAACCTTGGCTTTATCAACCTCAATACCTCTTTCAGAAACTTTATGCCCCAAGACAATACCTTCATTAACCATAAAGTGGCACTTTTCCCAGTTCAAGACAAGATTAGTTTCTTCACATATCTGCAAAACTTGATCGAGGTTGCTCAAGCAATCATCAAAAGAAGATCCATAGGAGGATAAATCATCCATGAAAACCTCACAAATCTTTTCACAAAAGCCAGAGAATATAGCCATCATGCATCTTTGAAAGGTAGCAGGTGCATTACATAGACCAAAATGCATACGTCTATAAGCAAAAGTACCAAAAGGGCAAGTAAAAGTAGTCTTTGATTGATCTTTGGCCGACACAGGTATTTGAGAGAAACCACAATAACCATCTAGAAAGCAAAAATGTGTATGCTAGGATTCTTTCTAGCATTTGATAGATAAAAGGCAAGGGGCAATAATCCTTTTTAGTTGCCTTATGTAATTTGCAGAAATCAATTACCATCCTATAACCTGTAATAATTCTTTGAGGGATCAATTCATCTTTATCATTAGGAGGCCTGGTTCCAAGATGTAGAATCCATGTTGAATCACCACTTAGTGGGATTATTAGGACTTGGGTCTCTTTCTTGGGCAGGGCACCAAATTCATGTATCTTTACCAATTAACCAATTTCTTGACGCTGGGGTGGATCCCAACAGTAATACCTCCCTTCTTAGGGACACAATGGACAGAACTTACCCACTGACTATCAGCAACAGAATAGATTATACCTGCCTCAAGGAGCTTTAGTATTTCCTTTCTTACCACTTCTTTCATCTTAGGATTCAGCCATCGTTGATGATCACGAACTGGTTTAGCATCTTCTTCCAAATTAACTTTATGTTGACATAGAGCGGGACTAATGCCCTTAAGATTAGCAACAGTATACCCAATAGCAGCACGGTGCTTCTTCAGAGTTTTCAATAATCTCTCTTCCTCATGCTCTGAAAGGTTAGCACTAATAATAACAGGATATATCTTTTTCTCATCAAGATAAGCATATTTAAGAGTATCAGGTAACGGTTTAAGCTCAAACACGTGATCACCCTTGGGTGGAGGAGGATCCCCTAGGATTTCAACAGGTAAATTGTTTTTCAGAATAGGTTCCTGTTTAAAGAATACTTCATCTATTTCCCTTCTTTCATTCATAAACATATCATTTTATGGTCTAGCAAATATTGTTCTAAAGGATCACTAGGAGGTACGGCAATAGAAGCAAGACCAGTAATTTCATCCTTACTAGGCAATTCTTCTTCACGGTGTTGTCTACTAAATTTAGAAAAATTAAATTCATGAGACATATCATCTAAACCGATAGTAACAACATCCCTTTTGCAATCTATGGTAGCATTAACAGTGTTCAAGAAGGGTCTACCAAATATAATGGGACAAAAGCTATCTTGTGGGGAACCAAGAACAAGAAAATCAGCAGGATATTTAGTTTTCCCACACAAGACTTCAACATCTCTAACAATTCCCATTGGTGAAATAGTATCTCTATTGGCAAGTTTAATTGTGACATCAATATCTTCTATCTCAGCAGGTGCAATATCATGCATAATTTCTTTGTATAAGGAATAAGGTATTGCACTAGCACTAGCACCCATATCACATAAGCCATGATAACAATGATCTCCTATTTTAATAGAAATAACAGGCATGCCTACCACATGTCTATTTTTATCCTTAGCACAAGGTTTAGCAATTCTAGCAGTTTCATCAAGGAAATGAATAACATGCCCATCAATATTATCAGACAAGAGATCTTTAACAATAGAAATATTAGGTTCAACTCTAACTTGCTCAGGAGGTGTATAAGTTTTAATATTGCTTTTACGAACCACAGTTGAAGCTTTAGCATGATCCTTTATCCTAATAGGGAAAGGTGGTTTCTCAACATAAGAAGTAGGTACAATAGGATCATTATAAGTGACAACCTTTTCTTCAACTTTAATAGGAGTCATGATACATCCATTTTGCATCATGCTTTTATATCAATATTTATTGCATTATGGGTTGTTATTACACATTATGTCATAATACTTATGCCTATTCTCTCTTATTTTACAAGGTTTACATAAAGAGGGAGAATGCCCGCATCTGGGATTCTGGGATGGGAAAGGAGCAAATATTAAAGACCTATTCTGCATAGCTCCAAAAGTCCTGAAACTTCATGGGAGATGTTTTCCAAATATATAAAAAATACTCAGTGGAAGAAACTCACCAGGGGGCCACACCCTGCCCACGAGGGTGGGGGGCGCGCCCCCCTACCTCGTGGGCCCCCTGGTGGCCCTCCGGAGTCTTTCGATGGGAAAAAATCATAAGCCATCTTCTCGGACGAAACTCCGCCGCCACGAGGCGGAACCAATCTAGGGCTCTGGCGGAGCTGTTCTGCCGGGGAAACTTCCCTCCCGGAGGGGGAAATCATCGCCATTGTCATCACCAACGCTCCTCTCATCGGGAGAGGGAAATCTCCATCAACATCTTCATCGGCACCATCTCATCTCAAAACCCTAGTTCATCTCTTGTATCCAATTCTTGTCTCCAAGTTCGGGATTGGTGCTAGTAGGTTGCTAGTAGTGTTAATTACTCCTTGTAGTTGATGCTAGTTGATTTAATTGGTGGAAGATCATATGTTTAGATCCTATATGCATATTAATACCCCTCTGATTATGAACATGTTTATGCTTTGTGAGTAGTTACTTTTGTTCCTGAGGACATGGGAGAAGTCTTGCTATTAGTAGTCATGTGAATTTGGTATTCGTTTGATATTTTGATGAGATGTATGTTGTCTCTCCTCTAGTGGTGTTATGTGAACGTCGACTACATGACACTTCACCATTGTTTGGGCCTAGAGGAAGGCATTGGGAAGTAATAAGTAGATGATGGGTTGCTAGAGTGACAGAAGCTTAAACCCTAGTTTATGAGTTGCTTCATAAGGGGCTGATTTGGATCCATATGTTTCATGCTATGGTTAGGTTTACCTTAATACTTTTGTTGTAGTTGTGGATGCTTGCAATAGAGGTTAATCATAAGTGGGATGCTTGTCCAAGTAAGGGCAGCACCCAAGCACCGGTCCACCCACATACCAAATTATCAAAGTACCGAACGCGAATCATATGAATGTGATGAAAACTAGCTTGATGATATTCCCGTGTGTCCTCGGGAGCGCTTTACATCATATAAGAGTTTGTCCAGGCTTGTACTTTGCTACAAAAGGATTGGTCCACCTTGCTGCACTTTATTTACTTTTGTTACTTGTTGCTCATTACAAATTATCCTATCACAAAACTATCTGTTACCACTTATTTCAGTACTTGCAGAGAATACCTTGCTGGAAACTGCTTATCATTTCCTTCTGCTCCTCGTTGGGTTCGACACTCTTAATTATCAAAAGGACTACGATAGATCCCCTATACTTGTGGGTCATCAAGACTCTTTTCTGGCGCCGTTGCCGGGGAGTGAAGCACCTTTGGTAGGTGGAATTTGGTAAGGAAAAATTTATATAGTGTGCTGAAATTTACTGTCACTTGTTACTATGGAAAGTAATCCTCTGAGGGGCTTGTTCGGGGTATCTTCACCCCGACCAGTAGAGCAAAGAGTTGCTCCTCAACCTACTCAACCTACTAAAAATGAATATGAGAATGAAAATGCTTGCTTTGAAGTTCCTGCGGGTATGATAGAAAAACTGCTAGCTAATCCTTTTCTAGGAGATGGAACAAAACATCCTGATGAACATCTGATATATGTGTATGAAGTTTGTGGATTATTTAAGCTTGCAGGTGTACCCAGGGATGTTCTTAAGAAGAAGGTCTTCCCTTTATATTTGAGGGGAGATGCATCGACATGGTATAGGCTATGTGATGATATGAGGTCTTGGAATTACAAACGATTGAAATTGGAATTTCATCAGAAGTTTTATCCTATGCATCTTGTTCATCATGATCGCAATTATATATATAATTTTTGGCCTCGTGAAGGAGAAAGCATCGCTCAAGCTTGGGGGAGGCTTAAATCAATGTTATATTCATGCCCCAATCATGAGCTCTCAAGTGAAATGATTATTCAAAAAAATTATGCTCAACTTTCTGGTAACAATCGCACCATGCTTGATACTTCTTGTGCTGCCTCTTTTATGATTAAGACTATTGAATTCAAATCGAATTTATTGGAAAGAATTAAACACAACTCTGAAGATTGGGACCTCGACAATTGTTAAACGCATCTTGTGTTAAATCTTTTATGGATACCGATATTTTTCATAAATTTAGCACTAAATATGGACTTGACTCTGAGATAGTAGCTTCTTTCTGTGAATCTTTTGCTACTTATGTTGATCTCCCCAAGGAGAAGTGGTTTAAATACCATCCTCCCATAGAAGTAAAAGTAGCTGCACCTATTAAAGTTGAAGGAAAGACTATCACTTATAATAATCCTATTGTTCCTACTTCTTATGTGTAGCGACCCGACCTCAGATGGTCAAGTCTCTGTGCTTCAGTGTCATCCTTGGATCGGTAATGCTGACACACACAATACTCGACGGATTTATAACAGAGTAGCAATCACACACTTATTACATCGAACGTCTCAAGAGAGAACTTATTACAATAATATGGCTTAAGGCCATCTAATACGATAACAGCGGAAGGCTTGGAAGATAAAGTGAGTCCATCAACTCCAACGGCATAGCTGAGCTGCACGACAACGACCTAATGAACCTTACTCCTCGTCTGAAAAGTCTGCAACATAATACGTTGCAGCCCGAAAACGGGTCAGCACATGGAATATGCTGGCAAAGTAACACAGTAGAGCAAGAACAGTATAATGCTATCACTACATGCATATTTGGCTGGTGGAAAGCTCTATGGTTACAGTTTTGCAAAAAGCCAATTTTTCCCTACAACAAAGGAATGGATTTCAATTTAACTATCATGGTAGTTGAAACAACATTGAGAAGGTTCCTCCAACTCAATCCCAATTAAAGTGATTAACAACCCAACAATATTAGTTAAACAAGATGAGATACTTTTGATAACCCAAGTACTAGATACTCAAGAATTGTCCACAAACGGGGACACGGCTAACCATGATTAGATTGTACACTCTGTAGAGGTTTGCGCACTTTTCCCCACAAGACTCGATCTCCTCCGTTGTATTTCTCGCACTACAGGGTGTTTGAGAAACGGATGACCGAGACACAGTCTTTCAGAAACATTAACTCTCTACTCCGGACAGACCATACCAAACCTACATCCCACTACCTGCTGATCTGCCTCTTCAAGAGCTTCATGTAACTTACTCAACTATGCTAGAGCCCATAATAGCTTGTGACTGCACACGGAAGTTTCTAGCATGAATCATCTCAGTTCCCTTTGAGCCTGGGTGGCGGTCCATAGGAAGATCACACGGGTACTCCGGGATTTCCAAAAATACAGGAAACACTGGGTACTCCAGGTGCCTCAATCCACCCAGTTGTTTGATTAAGTTGCCACCTTAAGTTGAACCATTAATTAACAAGCTCACATCTGTCATGTATTTCACTCAAACCCAAACCACGTCTACGAGTATAGTATATAAGCAACGCGTAGAGTAACTCCCAAGGGTTTGAATGTAACAGGGCAATAGGTTCTACCTCATCAACTACTTCCCAACCCACAAGTTAATGACATCCTAATCATGCAATGTTTGAGGATTGGAACAAATGCATAAAAACTGGGTGATAAAAGGGGTATGATCAAAGTGTTACTTGCCTTGCTGACGATCTGCGAAACCTAGGGACTCGTAGTAGCACGCTTCGCACTCCGGGTGTTCTATCGCAAGCAAACAATAACATACATAAGTAACAAGCAACGATGCAGAAGCAAAACTCAAATAAAAGAGGTTGACCAGAAAGTTCAAATTAAGAACTCCGGTTCGCAAAAAGAATCAAATCAAACGAAGCAACGAAACTCTAAAGCGAAAGAAAGAAGCTTCATTTACTAATCTGAAACTAGGTCAAATTTTATAGTAGAGAAAACTTGTTTAAGTTGGTCAAACGGAAAGAGGGTTTCGAGATGAAACTCTAGGCGCTTGAATCGCATGTTTCGGACTAACGAGCAAAAAGATAAACAGAAACTAAGATCGGATCAGAAATCACGATCAGAGAAAAATCGCGGAATAAATCCGATAAAAGAAAACTAATGAACAGACTAATGAACGAGCGTTCGTTAGCTGTATCTAACGAGCGAATAACCGTTCATTAAAACGAATGTTCGGACGAACGTCCGCTAACTAGAAGAACCGAGAAAAATCGGTGAATCCGAAAAAAACGGATCTAGGGTTTCTAAAAAAACCGAACGGTCTTTTATAAAAAAATTGGCGGCGGAGTCCGGCGAGGCGAGGCAGCAGCTTGCCGGGCGGCGGCGCTCGGCGGCGGCGCGGGCGGCAGGCGGCGGCGGCGGCTAGCGCAGGTGGCGGCGACTGCGGTGGCGGTGGCGTTTGGGGCGGGGTGGCGGCGTATATAAAGGGGCGGGGTGGGGCGGCTTGGAGGAGGGGCCAAGGCGGCGGCGGTGGAGTCCGGCTCGGACTCCTCGTCCGAGTCGACGGCAAGGGCGCGCGCGCGGGGAAGGCGGTGGCGGCGGCGGCGTGGCTCGGCTGGGCCTTAGGCCCAGTCGGGCGCGGGAACCTTTTTTTTTAAATAATTTCACCGACCGAAATAAAATCCTAGAAAAATAAATAAAAATCGAAAAATGCCAAAATAAATTTTCACCGTCTAAATAAAATATTTAGAACGAGATGAACATTCTCTTGGCCCTAAAATGCAATTTTGAAAAACATGCAATTTTTCTAATGCAAACAAAATTGCAATAAAATCCAAATAAAACAAATATTTGATTTTAATATTTTTCCTCCAATATTTCAATTATCTTGGAGAAGTCATATTATCTCCTCTCTTGTATTTTAGTATGAAATATTTTTGGAGAGAAAATAATTAAAACCAAAAATCCTCGTTTCAAAATTTGATAAAGATCAAATTTGAAAACCGGGAAATCCCCAACTCTCTCCGAGGGTCCTTGAGTTGGTTAGGATTTTTTTGAGGATCGCGAGACGAAATGCGAATAAAGTATGATATGCATGGATGACTATGTATAACATTCCAAATTGAAAATTTGGGATGTTACAAACCTACCCCCTTAAGATGAATCTCGCCCTCGAGATTCGGGTTGGCTAGAGAATAGGTGCGGGTGGTCTTTGCGAAGATCATCCTCTCGTTCCCAGGTGGCTTCATCCTCGGTATGGTGGCTCCACTGGACTTTACAAAACTTGATAACCTTACTATGGGTGACTCTGCTGGCAAACTCAAGAATCTTAACTGGTTTCTCCTCATAAGTCAAATCACTGTCCAACTGAATCGCCTCTAGGGGTACTGTATCTCTTAGCGGTATATCTGCCATCTCAACATGACACTTCTTCAGCTGTGAAACGTGAAACACGTCATGAACTCCTAACAATCCCTCGGGTAACTCCAACTTGTAGGCAACTTCTCCCATCCATTCCAAAATACGATACGGCCCTACAAATCTCGGGGCTAACTTTCCCTTAACTCCAAAATGTTTCACTCCTCGCAAGGGTGATACTCGCAGATATGCTCGGTCTCCAATTTCATAGGTTACCTCCTTGCGTTTTGAGTCCGCATAACTCTTCTGCCTGGACTAAGCAATCTTCAGTCTGTCACGAATCAATTTAACCTTCTCCTCAGACTCCTTGATCAAGTTTGGTCCAAACAACTGTTGGTCTCCTACCTCATCCCACATCAGCGGTGTTCTGCACCTTCGTCCATACAGGGCTTCAAACGGTGCCATCTTCAAACTGGCTTGATAGCTATTGTTATATGAAAACTCTGCGTATGGCAAATAGTCATCCCAACTAGATCCATAATCTAGCGCACAGGCTCTCAACATGTCCTCTAGAATTTGGTTGACTCTCTCTGTTTGTCTGTCTGTCTGCGGGTGAAATGTTGTACTAAACTCCAATCTCGTTCCCAAGGTCTGGTGCAACTGGTGCCAAAACTTTGAGGTAAACTGTGTTCCTCGATCTGATACAATGGTCCTCAGAACTCCATGCAGACATACTATCCTGGACATATATATATATCTTGGCCAGCTTTGCACTTGTATAGGTGGTTTTCACTGGGATGAAGTGAGCTACTTTGGTCAAGCGATCAACTACTACCCATATGGAATCATATCCTGCTTTGGCCCTGGGCAATCCGGTGATAAAGTCCATGCCCAGTTTATCCCACTTCCATTCGGGTATCAGCATAGGTTGTAACAGTCATGCTGGCTTCTGATGCTCTACCTTCACGCGCTAACATACATCACATACGGCGACATACTCGGCAATATCCTTCTTCATACCGGTCCACCAGAAACGTTCCTTCAAATCCAAATACATCTTGGTGTTTCCGGGGTGTATCAAGTATGGTGAGTCATGGGCCTCTTGAAGTATTAACTTCCTGATCTCCTGGTTATTGGGCACATAAACTCGGTCCTCAAACCATAGGGTATCGTGCTCATCTTCACGAAAACCTTTGGCCTTTCCTTTGCTCATCTTCTCCTTTATCTCAGCAATCTCCTTGCCCTCCTTCTGAGCTTCCCGAATCTTGTCCATCAATGTCGACTGGACCTCCATTGTTGCAATAAATCCTCTAGGAACAATCTCCAATCGAAGTTCCATGATGTCCTCTACTAATTCCTTCGGCAGTCCCTTGCTTTCAAGGATATTAGCATAACTCTTCCGGCTCAAAGCGTCTGCTATGACATTGGCCTTTCCTGGATGATAGTGTAGCTTCATGTCATAATCCTTTATAAGCTCCAACCATCTCCTCTGTCGAAGGTTCAGCTCTTTCTGGGTGAAAATATACTTCAAACTCTTATGGTCCGTGTACACATCACAACAGTTTCCAATAAGGTAATGTCTCCAGGTCTTCAATGCATGTACTATGGCTGCTAACTCCAAATCATGCGTGGCATAGTTTAACTCATGAGGTTTTAGTTGTCGTGAGGCATACGACACAACTCTCCCATCCTGCATAAGCACACATCCAAGTCCTAAGCGCGAGGCATCGCAGTACACTTGGAACTCCTTATGTATATCTGGCAGTGTTAGCACTGGTGTTGTAGTCAAACGTTTCTTCAATTCCTGGAAACTTGCCTCGCAATCTTCTGTCCATTAAAACTTAGTATCCTTCTTCAACGGTTCGGTCATTGGCTTTGCAATCTTGAAAAATTCTCGATGAATCTCCGGTAGTATCCTGCAAGTCCAAGAAAACTGCGGATCTCGCTAACTGAAGTGGGTGCCAACCATTCAGTGTCTGACTGAATTTTTGTTGGGGTCTACTGCTATACCTTCTCTCGATATAACATGTCCAAGGAACCCAACTTCCTTCAACCAAAATTCGCATTTGCTAACCTTAGCATACGACTGGTGTTCCCCGAGTTTCTCGAGAACTAAGCGCAAATGCTCCTTGTGCTCCTCCTCGTTCTTCGAGTATACCATAATATCATCAATAAACACCACAACAAACTTGTCCAAATACTCCATGAACACCTTGTTCATCATGCTCATGAAATAGGCAGGGGCGTTAGTCAGTCCAAATGACATGACCATGTACTCGTATAATCCATATCGTGTTGTGAACGATGTCTTCAGTATGTCCTTCTCTCGTATCTTCAACTGATGATACCCCGATCGCAAATCGATCTTCGAAAACACTTTAGCTCCTTGCAACTGATCAAACAGATCGTTGATCATCGGCAGTGGGTACTTGTTCTTAATCGTCACTTCATTTAATGCTCGATAATCAACAACCATCCTTAGGGATTTATCCTTCTTCTCAACCAAAAGTACTGGGGCTCCCCAAGGTGATGAACTTCTTCGGATGTATCCTTTCTCCAATAACTCCTTGATCAGTTTCTTAATTTCTTCCAGATCATTTGCGGGCATCCGATTGGTCCTGTACCTGGCAACAGCTCTATCAAAAACTCAATGTCTCTATCCGGTGGCATGCCTGGTAACTCCTCTGGGAAAACATCCGGGTAATCCTTCACTACAGGCACTTCCTCCTGAACAACTCCCATAAGGGCATTCACTTGACTCCTCCTAGGCACATGCCTAGATACATACTTAATACTTTTTCCTTCCGGGGTGGTGAGGTAAATCGACTTACTAGCACAGTCAATGCTTCCTCCAAACTTTGACATCCAGTACATACCCAATATCACATCCAATCCTTGTGATTCCAAGATAATTAGGTCAGACGGAAAAACATGTGTACCAATGGTTAAGGGTATCTGGTCACACCATCGACTAGCCATATACTCTGCTCCGGGTGAGCTCACTAAAAGAGGGGTCCTAAGGGTTTGGGTTGGTAGTTTAAACTTATCCACGAATCCCCTTGATATGTATGAATGCGATGCACCAGTATCGAAAAGAACAAGAGCGCTAAATGACTTAACCAAAAACTTACCTATTACCGCGTCCGGCTGCTCTTCAACCTCCTCCATGTTAACGTGGTTCACTTGTCCTTTGTTGAATGGATTTGGCTTCTTCCCAGCGCTCCCATTTCCATTTCCATCCTTTCCTTCAGGGCACTCCGTGGCGTAGTGTCCAGTCTTCCCGCACTTGAAACAAGTAACATGACTTAAGTTCCTTTTGGCGGGTGTGGCTGGGTTGGGGCGGTTATGATTATTGTTGGTTCCGTTCCCATTCCCATTCTTAGATCCATTGTGGTTATGTGATCCTCCTCCAGTGTGGTTGTGACCTCCATGGTTATGAACAAGTCCTCCCGAGTTCGGGGTTAGGCGAGGTTTCTGCTGAGCTCCTGAGTTATACTTTCCTTGTCCATACTTCCTCTTGCGGCTCTCAATCTGCTGCTGCTTCCCTTCAATCATAAGAGCCTTATCTACCAACTCATGGTAGTTGTTGAAGGTTGCTACGATCAACTGCATACTCATCTCATCATTCAGCCCTTCCATAAACTTCTCCTGCTTGGCGGCATCTGTGGCCACATCATCAGGGGCGTAGCGAGATAACTTGCTAAACTCATCCACGTACTGAGCCACAGTACGGTTCCCCTGGCGTAGGTTGCGAAACTCCCGCTTCTTCATTTGCATAGCTCCAGTGGAGACATGGGCTGTGCGGAAAGCTTGCTGAAACTGGTCCCAAGTGACATTGGCTATAGGAAACGTGGCTGTGTAATTCTCCCACCATGAAGCTGCTGGTCCATCCAATTGATGTGCGGCAAAGCGCACTCTCTCAGCATCTGTGCAACCTGCGGTGGTCAACTCCCTTCCAATACGGCGTAGCCAATCGTCCGCAACTATGGGCTCGGTGCTACTGGAAAACACTGGCGGTTGTAACCTTAGAAAACGGGCTAGGTTGTCCACGGGCGGCGGGTTGTTGTTGTTGTTGTTGTTGTTGCCCTGATTCTGAACTAGCAATTGCATCAACGTATTCTGTTGTTGGATCAACTGGGTGAGCTCCAGTGGGAAGGCAAAACCGGTGTCACGTCTCGGAGGCATCTGATGGTTTAGATGGAAGAGATTAGAATAGAGAAGGGGTCTAATAAGAAAACACTACCCATATGCACATGAGGCAAAAGCAAACAATTCACTCAATCAATCAAGCAAGGGCATACAAACCATCTAGAACTATCGCACAAGTGCTCAACTACTACTAAATACATGAGGGAATACTAGTGATATATGGTAGTCATCTAGAAATTTTGATTGGTGGAAGACTCCATGATGTCTGCTTCAGCTTCGTCTTCATAGTCATCATCGCTAGGATCGGAATCGGTGTCATCAATGATGATGTAGTCCTCGGGGCGTATCTCCTTGGGTTCTTCTTCTGCTTCTATTGGTGCTGGTCCTCCCATGAATACTCCGATATTCTTGACTAGGTCGTCATTCTTCTCCAGTAGTGTCTTGATTTCCTCCTCATATCCATCGCGGGTAAACCTGAGTTCTTCCTCCAGCTCGATGATTCTAGTCTTCACCTTCTTTAAGTCCATCATGTCCGCACACATCTGGTTTTCCTGACGTCGGATGTGCTGGTTTAACTCCTGGATGAAAACTGCAATGGATCTATCCTTCCTGGTGCTGATTACTTCCCATTGCTCATCTCGGTGCCCACATATTTGGTAAATAGTGTCCTTAAGCTCCCTGTTGTAAACTTCTCCAATGCGTCCAATGGTAATGTGGGCTGCCATGCTCTTGCCTAGACTCCAGGTGGGTGCTTCGAAAGAAAACTCTAAGGGTTTAGAAGTTGGCGAGAACGTCCTTCCTGGAACTTGTACTTGAATCCTCCAGCGCTCCTCTTTAGGTAAAGTGGCATTGTACGTCCCGGCGAAGCTTGGTATTCCAATGTTCAAGTACCTAGTGACTTCCTTCAAGTGGCGTCCAAAAGGTGTGTCTTCATCCGGTTATGCAAACTTGGTCTTCATCTCCGTCATCCTAAAGAGTAGAAAATGGAGAGGAGTCGAAATGAGAAGAGAAGTGTGACCTAGGGTTTATCTTAGTGGTCGTGTCCTACATTTAGCATGTGCTCTGATACCATCTTGTAGCGACCCGACCTTAGATGGTCAAGTCTCTGTGCTTCAGTGTCATCCCTGGATCGGTAATGCTGACACACACAGTACTCGAAGGATTTATAACAGAGTAGCAATCACATACTTATTACATCGAACGTCTCAAGAGAGAACTTATTATAATAATATGGCTTAAGGCCATCTAATACGATAACAGCGGAAGGCTTGGAAGATAAAGTCAGTCCATCAACTCCAACGGCATAGCTGAGCTGCATGGCAACGACCTAACGAACCTTACTCCTTGTCTGAAAAGTCTGCAACATAATACGTTGCAGCCCGAAAACGGGTCAGCACATGGAATATGCTGGCAAAGTAACACAGTAGAGCAAGAACAGAATAATGCTATCACTACATGCATATTTGGCTGGTGGAAAGCTCTATGGTTACAGTTTTGCGAAAAGCCAATTTTTCCCTACAACAAAGGAATAGATTTTAATTTAACTATCATGGTAGTTGAAACAACATTGAGAAGGTTCCTCCAACTCAATCCCAATTAAAGTGATTAACAACCCAACAATATTAGTTAAACATGTTGAGATACTTTTGATAACCCAAGTACTAGATACTCAAGAATTGTCCATAACCGGGGACATGGCTAACCATGATTAGATTGTACACTCTGCAGAGGTTTGCGCACTTTTCCCCACAAGACTCGATCTCCTCCATTGTATTTCTCGCACTATAGGGTGTTTGAGAAACGGATGACCGAGACACAGTCTTTCAGAAACATTAACTCTCTACTCCGGACAGACCATACCCAACCTACATCCCACTACCTGCTGATCTACCTCTTCAAGAGCTTCACGTAACTTACTCAACTATGCTAGAGCCCATAATAGCTTGTGACTGCACACGGAAGTTTCTAGCATGAATCATCTTAGTTCCCTTTGAGCCTGGGTGGCGGTCCATAGGAAGATCACACGGGTACTCCGGGATTTCCAAAAATACAGGCAACACTGGGTACTCCAGGTGCCTCAATCCACCCAGTTGTTTGATTAAGTTGCCACCTTAAGTTGAACCATTAATTAACAAGCTCACATCTGTCATGTATTTCACTCAAACCCAAACCACGTCTACGAGCATAGCATAGCATAGTATATAAGCAACGCGTAGAGTAACTCCCAAGGGTTTGAATGTAACAGGGCAATAGGTTCTACCTCATCAACTACTTCCCAACCCACAAGTTAATGACATCCTAATCATGCAATGTTTGAGGATTGGAACTAATGCATAAAAACTGGGTGATAAAAGGGGTATGATCAAAGTGTTACTTGCCTTGCTGACGATGTGCGAAACCTAGGGACTCGTAGTAGCACGCTTCGCACTCCGGGTGTTCTATTGCAAGCAAACAATAGCATACATAAGTAACAAGCAACGATGCATAAGCAAAACTCAAATAAAAGGGGTTGACCAGAAAGTTCAAATTAAGAACTCCGGTTCGCAAAAAGAATCAAATCAAACGGAGCAACGAAACTCAAACGGCGAAAGAAAGAAGCTTCGTTTACTAATCTGAAACTAGGTCAAATTTTATAGTAGAGAAAACTTGTTTGAGTTGGTTAAACGGAAAGAGGGTTTCGAGATGAAACTCTAGGCGCTTGAATCGCCTGTTTCCGACTAACGAGCGAAAAGATAAACAGAAACTAAGATCGGATCAGAAAACGCGATGAGAGAAAAATCGCGGAATAAATCCGATAAAAGAAAACTGACGAACAGACTAACGAACGAGCGTTCGTTAGCTGTTTCTAATGGGCGAAGAACCGTTTGTTAAAACGAACGTTCGGACGAACGTCCGATAACTAGAAGAACCGAGAAAAACTGGCGAATCCGAAAAAAACGGATCTAGGGTTTCTAAAAAATCGAACGGTCTTTTATAAAAAAACCGGCGACGGAGTCCGGCGACTACCTCTGGCGAGGTGAGGCAGCGGCGGGGCGGCGGCGCTCGGCGGTGGCGCGGGCGGCGGGCGACAGGCGGTGGCGTTTGGGGCGGGGTGGGGCGGCTTGGAGGAGGGGCCAAGGCGGCGGCGGTGGAGTCCGGCTCGGACTCCTCGTCCGAGGCGGCGGCGGCGGCCTGGCTCGGCTGGGCCTTAGGCCCAGTCGGGCGCGGGAACCTTTTTTTAAATAATTTCACCAACCAAAATAAAATCCTAGAAAAATAAATAAAAATCTAAAAATGCCAAAATAAATTTTCACCGTCCAAATAAAATATTTAGAACGAGATGAACATTTTCTTGGCCCTAAAATGCAATTTTGAAAAACGTGCAATTTTTCTAATGCAAACAAAATTGCAATAAAATCCAAATAAAACAAATATTTGATTTTAATATTTTTCCTCCAACATTTCTATTATCTTGGAGAAGTCATATTATCTCCTCTCTTGTATTTTAGTATAAAATATTTTTGGAGAGAAAATAATTAAAACCAAAAATCCTCGTTTCAAAATTTGATAAAGATCAAATTTGAGAACCGGGAAATCCCCAACTCTCTTCGAGGGTCCTTGAGTTGGTTAGGATTTTTTTGAGGATCGCGAGACGAAATGCGAATAAAGTATGATATGCATGGATGACTATGTATAACATTCCAAATTGAAAATTTGGGATGTTACATTATGTTGAGAAACCACCTTTCCTTGTTAGGATAAAGGATCATGCTAAAGCTTCAACTATAGTTCGTAAAAGCAATATTAAAACATATACACCTCCTGAGCAAGTTAAAGTTGAACCTAATATTGCTATTGTTAAAGATCTCTTGTCTGATAATATTGATGGGCATGTTATTTATTTCTGTAATGAAACTGCTAGAATTGCTAAACCCTGTGATAAAGATAAACCTAGATCTGTGGTAGGCATGCCTATTATTTCTGTTAAAATAGGAGATCATTGTTATCATGGCTTATGTGATATGGGTGCTAGTGCTAGTGCAATACCTTATTCCTTATACCAAGAAGTTATGCATGATATTGCACCTGCTGAGATGGAAGATATTGATGTCACAATTAAACTTGCCAATAGAGACACTATTTCACCAATTGGAATTGTTAGAGATGTTGAAGTCTTGTGTGGGAAAACTAAATATCCTGCTGATTTTCTTGTTCTGGTTTCCCCACAAGATAGCTTTTGTCCCATTATATTTGGTAGACCCTTCTTAAACACTGTTAATTCTACCATAGATTGCAAAAGAGATGTTGTTACTGTCGGTTTAGATGAATGACTCATGAATTTAATTTCTCTAAATTTAGTAGACAGCACCGTGAAGAAGAATTACCTAGTAAGGATGAAATTATTGGTCTTGCTTCTATTGCAGTACCTCCTAGTGATCCTTTAGAACAATATTTGCTAGACCATGAAAATGGCATGTTTATGAATGAAAGAAGGGAATTATATGAAGTATTCTTTAAACAGGAACCTATTCTGAAAAACAATTTACCTGTTGAAATCCTAGGGGATCCTCCTCCACCCAAGGGTGATCCCGTGTTTGAGCTTAAACCATTACCTGATACTCTTAAATATGCGTATCTTGATGAGAAAAGGATATATCATGTTATTATTAGTGCTAACCTTTCAGAGCATGAGGAAGAGAGATTATTGAAAACTTTGAAGAAGCACCGTGCTACTATTAGGTATACTCTTGATGATCTTAAGGGCATTAGTCCCACTATATGTCAACATAAAATTAATTTGGAAGAAGATGTTAAACCAGTTCGTGATCATCAACGTCGGCTGAATCCTAAAATGAAAGAAGTGGTAAGAAAGGAGATACTAAAGCTCCTTGAGGCAGGTATAACCTATCCCGTTGCTGATAGTCAGTGGGTAAGTCATGTCCATTGTGTCCCTAAGAAGGGAGGTATTACTTTGTTCCTAATGATAAAGATGAATTGATTCCTCAAAGAATTATTACAGGTTATAGGATGGTAACTGATTTCCACAAATTAAATAAGGCTACTAAAAAAGATCATTACCCCTTACCTTTTATCGAGCAAATGCTAGAAAGATTGTCCAAACATACACATTTTTGCTTTCTAGATGGTTATTCTGGTTTCTCTCAAATACCTGTGTCAGCCAAAGATCAATCAAAGACTACTTTTACATGCCATTTTGGTACCTTTGCTTATAGACGTATGCCTTTTGGTTTATGTAATGCACCTGCTACCTTTCAAAGATGCATGATGGCTATATTTTCTGACTTTTGTGAAAAGATTTGTGAGGTTTTCATGGATGACTTTTCCGTCTATGGATCTTCTTTTGATGATTGCTTGAGCAACCTTGATCGAGTTTTGCAGAGATGTGAAGAAACTAATCTTGTCTTGAATTGGGAAAAGTGCCACTTTATGGTTAATGAAGGTATTGTCTTGGGGCATAAAGTTTCTGAAAGAGCTATTGAAGTTGATAAAGCCAAGGTTGATGCTATTGAAAAGATGCCATGTCCCAAGGACATCAAAGGTATAAGAAGTTTACTTGGTCATGCCGGTTTTTATAGGAGGTTCATTAACGATTTCTCAAAAATCTCTCGGCCTCTGACTAATTTATTACTAAAAGATATACTATTTGTTTTTGATGATGATTGTGTAGAAGCATTTGAAATACTTAAGAAAGCATTGATCTCTGCACCTATTGTCCAGCCACCTGATTGGAATTTACCCTTTGAAATTATATGTGATGCTAGTGATTATGCTGTAGGTGTTGTTCTAGGACAAAGAGTTGATAAAAAACTAAATGTTATTCAATATGCTAGTAAAACTCTTGACAATGCTCAAAGAAATTATGCTACTACTGAAAAGAATTCTTAGTAGTTGTATTTGCTTGTGATAAGTTCAGACCTTATATTGTTGATTCTAAAGTAACTATTCACACTGATCATGCTGCTATTAAATATCTCATGGAAAAGAAAGATGATAAACCTAGACTTATTAGATGGGTTCTCTTGCTACAAGAATTTGATTTGCATATTGTTGATAGAAAAGGAGCTGAGAACCCCGTTGCAGACAACTTGTCTAGGTTAGAAAATGTGCTTGATGACCCACTACCTATTGATAATAGCTTTCCTGATGAGCAATTAAATGTCATAAATGCTTCTCATACTGCTCCATGGTATGCTGATTATGCTAATTACATTGTTGCTAAGTTTATACCACCTACTTTCACATACCAGCAAAAGAAAAAGTTCTTCTATGATTTGAGGCATTACTTTTGGGATGATCCACATCTTTATAAAGAAGGGGTAGATGGTGTTATTAGACGTTGTGTACCTGAGCATGAATAGGAATAGATCTTACGCAAGTGTCACTCCGAAGCTTATGGAGGACATCATGCTGGATATAGAACTGCACATAAGGTACTGCAATCTGGTTTTTATTGGCCTACTCTCTTCAAGGATGCCCGCAAGTTTGTCTTATCTTGTGATGAATGTCAAAGAATTGGTAATATTAGTAGACGTCAAGAAATGCCTATGAACTATTCACTTGTTATTGAACCATTTGATGTTTGGGGCTTTGACTATATGGGACCTTTTCCTTCCTCTAATGGTTATACACATATTTTAGTTGCTGTTGATTACATTACTAAGTGGGTAGAAGCTATTCCAACTAGTAGTGCTGATCATAACACTCTATTAAATTGCTTAAAGAAGTTATTTTTACAAGATTTGGAGTCCCTAGATATTTAATGACCGATGGTGGTTCACATTTTATTCATGGTGCTTTTCGTAAAATGCTTGCTAAATATGATGTTAATCATAGAATTGCATGTCCTTATCATCCTCAGTCTAGTGGTCAAGTAGAATTGAGTAATAGAGAACTCAAATTAATTTTGCAAAAGACTGTTAATAGGTCTAGAAAGAACTGGTCCAAGAAACTAGATGATGCATATAAAAATCCTATGGGCATGTCTCCGTATAAAATGGTCTATGGAAAAGCATGTCATTTACCTCTCGAACTAGAACACAAGGCTTATTGGGCTATTAAAGAACTTAGTTATGATTTTAAACTTGCCGGTGAGAAGAGGTTATTTGATATTAGCTCACTTGATGAATGGAGAACCCAAGCCTACGAAAATGCCAAGTTGTTTAAAGAAAAAGTTAAAAGATGGCATGAAAAAAGAATACAAAAGCGTGAGTTTAATGTAGGTGATTATGTATTACTACACAACTCTCGTTTAAGATTTTTTGCAGGAAAACTTCTCTCTAAATGGGAAGGTCCTTATGTTATCGAGGAGGTCTACCGTTCCGGTGCCATAAAAATCAACAACTTCGAAGGCACAAATCCGAAGGTGGTGAACGGCCAAAGAATCAAACATTATATCTCAGGTAATCCCATAAATGTTGAAACCATAACCCCGGAGGAATACATAAGGGACACTTTCCAGAATGTTTCAGACTCCAAAAAGGAATAGGTATGTGGTACGGTAAGTAAACTGACTCCAAAACAGTTTTTAAGGCAATATTTCTCCGTTTTGGAATATTTAGAAAAATAGAAAAATAAGTAGCAGTCCGGGAAGGACACGAGGGCTCCACGAGGGTGGAGGGCGTGCCCTACCCTACTGGGCACGCCCCCCTACCTCGTGGGAACCTTGTGTGCTCTCCGGACTCCGTTTTTGTACACGACACGTATTTTGGTCGGTAAAAATTCATTATATAATCTCCCGGGGGTTTTGACTGCCGTATCATGCAAAAATCTCCTGTCTTTGTTTCGAGCTATTTTCTGTCAGGGTTGTCAAGGCCAGGCACTATGTCATCTCCCTCCTCCTCCAATCATGAGGGCAAAGTTTCTTGGCTAATGAAGATAGAGCTGAAGAGAGAAGAACCCATGGAGATCAACAAGGATGAAGGGATAAAGAAGGCCATGGAGGACCAAGTTCTGGCAACAGAAGACACCTTTCAACTTGATCACAATCTTCTTACCCCAACAGAGATCGAAGCTTTCAAGATGATTGAGTTAGCTCGTATACAAAATAAGTATCTCACACGTGAAAATATTTTGTCGAAGGAGCATATCATCGCACTCAAGGGCATTATCCGCAAGTTAGAAGACCTCCTACGCTCGATGTGCGACTATCCATCATCAACAACCCCACCTTCTTCACCAACAAAGGAGACATAATCACATGGGTATGGGACTCCACTTGGCAACTGCCAAGCTTGGGGGAGTGCCCCGGTATCGTATCACCATCACTTTTATCTTTACCGTTTTTCTTAGTTCTATCCTTTTGGTAATATCTTGATCTAGTAGAATAAAAGTTCTTAGTATGATTTAGTCATGAGTTTTGCTTTATTATCCTTCTATGTAATCGAGTCCGTGAGCTATATAATAAAGATTAGTGTTGAGTCAAGGGCTTAATTATTTTGCCATGATCCTAAGGGAATAAAAGAAAAGAGAAAGAAATAAAAAGAAACAAAGAGATCATGTAAGTCTTATGGAGAGTAATGAGCTCACATAGAAAGAGTATGATGAGTAAAAGTTGTTGAGGCCTAACAAACTCAGTTTTGGTCACCGTTGCAATTAATAGGAAGTAATAAAGAAAGAGAGGTCTTCACATATAAATATACTATCTTGGACCTCTTTTATGATTGTGAGCACTTATTAAAATATGACATGCTAAAGAGTTGACATTGAACAAGGAAGACAACATAATGGGTTATGTTTTCTTACATCTGAGATGAATTGTATTGTGTTGGATCTTCCAACATGATGAGCTTGCCTTTCCCCCTCATGCTAGCCAAATTCATTGCACCAAGTAGAGATACTACCTGTGCTTCTAAATACCCTTAAACCAGTTTTGCCATGAGAGTCCACTGTACCTACCTATGGATTGAGTAAGATCCTCTAAGTAAGTTGTCATCGGTGCAAGCAATAAAAATTGCTCTCTAAATATGTATGACTTATTAGTGTGGGAGAAAATAAGCTTTATACGATCGTGTGATATGGAAGAAATAAAAGCAACAGACTGCATAATAAAGGTCCATATCACAAGTGGCAATATAAAGTGACATTCTTTCGCATTAAGATTTTGTGCATCCAACCATAAAAGCGCATGACAACCTCTGCTTCCCTCTACGAAGGGCCTATCTTTTACTTTTACCTCCTACCTTGCATAAGAGTCATGGTGATCTCCACCCTTCCTTTTTACATTTTATCCTTTGGCAAGCACAATATGTTGGAAAGATCCTGGTATATATGGCTAATTGGATGTGATTTTTCATGAACTATTACTGTTGACATTACCCTTGAGCTAAAATGTTGGGAGGCAAAGCTATAAGCCCCTATCTTTCTCTGTGTCCGATTGAAACTCCATACCCATAAGTATTGCGTGAGTGTCAGCAATTGTGAAAGATTATATGATAGTTGAGTATGTGGACTTGCTATTGTGATTGAATTATTACTCTAGCATAAGAGATTATATGACAAGAATTGTATAAGTTGTTGTTCTAAGAATGATCATGATACCCTCATGTCCGTATTTTATTTTTATCGACACCTCTATCTCTAAACATGTGGACATATTTTTCGACTTCGACTTTTCCCTTGAGGACAAGCAAGGTCTAAGCTTGGGGGAGTTGATACATCCATTTCGCATCATGCTTTTATATCAATATTTATTACATTATGGGCTGTTATTACACATTATGTCACAATACTTATGCCTATTCTCTCTTATTTTACAAGCTTTACATAAATAGGGAGAATGCCGGCAGCTGGGATTCTGGGCTAGAAAAGGAGCAAATATTAGAGACCTATTCTGCACAGCTCCAAAAGTCCTGAAACTTCACAGGAGATGTTTTCCAAATATATTAAAAAAAATACTCAGCGGAAGAAACTCACCAGGGGGCCACACCCTGCCCACGAGGGTGGGGGGTGCGCCCCCCTACCTCGTGGGCCCCCTGGTGGCCCTCCGATGACCATCTTCTGCTATATGGAGTCTTTCGATGGTAAGAAAAAATCATAAGCCATCTTCTCGGACGAAACTCCGCCGCCATGAGGCGGAACCAATCTAGGGCTCTGGTGGAGCTGTTCTGCCGGGGAAACTTCCCTCCCGGAGGGGGAAATCATCGCCATCGTCATCACCAACGCTCCTCTCATCGGGAGAGGGCAATCTCCATCAACATCTTCATCAGCACCATCTCATGTCAAAACCCTAGTTCATCTCTTGTATCCATTTCTTGTCTCCAAGTCCGGGATTGGTGCTAGTAGGTTGCTAGTAGTGTTAATTACTCCTTGTAGTTGATGCTAGTTGGTTTAATTGGTGAAAGATCATATGTTTAGATCCTATATGCATATTAATACCCCTCTGATTATGAACATGTTTATGCTTTGTGAGTAGTTACTTTTGTTCCTGAGGACATGGGAGAAGTCTTGCTATTAGTAGTCATGTGAATTTGGTATTCGTTCAATATTTTGATGAGATGTATGTTGTCTCTCCTCTAGTGGTGTTATGTGAACGTCGACTACATGACACTTCACCATTGTTTGGGCCTAGAGGAAGGCATTGGGAAGTAATAAGTAGATGATGGGTTGCTAGAGTGACAGAAGCTTAAACCCTAGTTTATGCGTTGCTTCGTAAGGGGCTGATTTGGATCCATATGTACCATCCGGCCTAGATGCACAGTTCGGGACCCCCTACCCGAGATCCGCCGATTTTGACACCGACATTGGTGCTTTCATTGAGAGTTCCTTTGTGTCGTCGCCGTTAGGCTTGATGGCTCCTACTATCATCGATAGCGATGCGGTCCAGGGTGAGACTTTTCTCCCCGGACAGATCTTCGTATTCGGCGGCTTTGCACTACGGGCTAATTCGCTTGGCCATCTGGAGCAAATTGAAAGCTACGCCCCTGGCCATCAGGTCAGATTTGGAAGTTTGAATTACACGGCCAACATCCGTGGGGACTTGATCTTCGACGGATTTGAGCCACAGCCGGGCGCGCCCCGTTGTCGCGATGGGTATGACCTAGCTCTACCGCCGAACAGTACCCCAGAAGCCGCGCCCGCATCAGCTCTGACCCTTAGTTCGGAGCCAACTGCGCCAATCGAGGACGGGTGGTTAGACACCACCTCAGGGGTTGCAGTCTCAACGGCGATCGAGCCGAACACCAGCGCAAATCTCCATGCAGCCCGTGACTCCAAGGTGCCGGACTCTCTTCCGGAAACTGAACCATCCGCGCCCCTGCCAATCGGATCCGATTGGGCGCCGATCATAGAATTCACCGTCGCGGATATCTTTCAGCACTCGCCCTTCGGCGACATTCTGAATTCACTAAGGTCTCTCTCTTTTTCAGGAGAGCCCTGGCCGGATTATGGCCAATAGGATTGGGATGCAGACAAGGAAATTCGACGCCCACCCACCACCCACTTAATAGACACTGTTGATGACTCAACCGACATGCTCGACTTTGACTCCGCAGACATCGACGGTATGGACGACGATGCGGGAGGTGGAGAGGAACCACCACCCACAGGGCGCTGGACGTCCAATTCATCATATGACGTATACATGGTGGACACACCAAAGGAACACGACGAGGAACGGAAGGACGCACCGAAGGCTTATTCCCTCGAGAAGCAGTCAAAGCGGCGGCGCAAGCGCCGCCCCAAATCACGCCTCGCCAGAAATAACGATAACACAGACCCAGCATTAGAGCAGGGCGAACCACTGCAAGACCACGACAATACGGAGAATCAAACCGAACAAACCAATTCTGTCAACGATAATAGTCCGGATGACACAACGCCGGACAGACATCCGGAGCAGCAGAATGCCCGTCAAAGGCTTGTTGCTACCGCAAGAAGTGTGAAAAAGCAGCAGCAAAGGCTCAAGGCTGCGCAGGACACACTCCAAATCAGATGGAGTAAAGTACTCAACACAGCAGCGAAGTACGGCGACAATCGCCCCACCAAGAGCTACCCAAAGCGGAAGTTGCTACCTGAATTCGATGAGGGGGCCTCAGACCCCTCACAACCAAAAATCAAAATAGCCACCTGGCCGGATAAACGACCTCACGGCCAACATAGAGCGGCAAACAATGCCACCTACAAGACAATACGCGATTCACGTGAGGGCTTACACCAAAAGGACAGCTCAACCAGATCCATCTATGGACCACGCAACCGCGCCCCAGCATACGATATAACACAACAAACATCCGAACAACACGGTACAACCAGATACAGGGGTGCCACATACCCCCTATGTTTCACCGACGAGGTGCTGGATCATGAATTTCCACAGGGATTCAAACCTGTAAACATAGAGGCATACGACGGAACAACAGACCCTGGGGTCTGGATCGAGGACTATATCCTCCACATCCATATGGCTCGAGGAGATGATCTCCACGCCATCAAGTACTTACCACTCAAACTCAAAGGGCCAGCTCATCATTGGCTTAAAGGCCTCCCCGAAAACTCCATTGGAAGCTGGGCAGAGCTCGAAGATGCTTTTCGGGCAAACTTTCAAGGGACTTATGTCCGACCTCCGGATGCGGATGATTTGAGTCATATAACTCAACAGCCTGGAGAGTCAGCCCGAAAGCTTTGGAACAGGTTTCTTACTAAAAAGAACCAAATTGTCGACTGCCCGGACGCCGAAGCCTTGGCAGCTTTTAAGCACAGCGTCCGTGACGAATGACTGGCCCGACACCTCGGCCAAGAAAAACCGAGAACAATGGTAGCATTGACAAGCCTCATGACCCGCCTTTGCGCGGGTGAAGATAGCTGGCTAGCCCGATGCAGCTCCAGCGACCCCAGTACATTTGAAGTTAGAGATGGAAACGGGAAATCACGGCGCAACAACAATAACAAACGTCGGAATAAAAGAGACAGCACGAAGAGCACGGCAGTAAATGCCGGATTCAAAAGCTCTCGGTCAGGTCAGCAAAAGCCGCCCCCTAAAGGCGCCAGAGACGAACTGTCCAGCCTAAACAAAATTCTGGACCAAATATGTCAAGTCCATAGAACCCCTGGCAAACCAGCCAATCATACCCACAGAGAATGTTGGGTCTTCAAGCAGTCCGGCAAGCTCAACGCCGTATACAAGGGGGAGGATACACCAACCGAAGATGAGGATGAGCCTCTCAGGGAAGACGCTGTGGAACAAAAGAAATTTCCACCAGAAGTGAAAACAGTAAACGTGTTATACGTGATTAATGGCAGAAACAAAACGGCATTCCCAGAAAAATACGCCCGAAGGCCTATCACCGCGGAGTCCTGCCACTGGTCGTCTCAACCGATCACTTTCGACCATCGTGATTACTCAACAAGTGCCCGGCGTGCAGGATGGGCTGCCCTGGTATTAGACCCAATAATTGACGGATACCACTTCACACGAGTCCTGATGGACGGTGGCAGCAGTCTAAACCTGATATACCAGGATACAATCTGCGAAATGGGGATAGACCCAATAAAAATTTGCCATAGCAATATTACCTTTAAAGGAGTAACGCCAGGCCCAGGGGCTCATTACACGGGCTCCCTGCTACTAAAAGTTATATTCGGCTTCCCCGATAACTCCCGTAGCGAACATTTAACCTTCCACATCGCTCCGTTTCAAAGTGGCTATCAAGCACTACTCGGACGCGAAGCTTTCGCTCGCTTTAACGCAATACCACACTATGCTTCCCTCACACTCAAGATGCCCAGTCCATGTGGCATCATTACAGTGACCGAAAGTATTAAGCGATCTCTGCGCGCCGAAGAGCGTGCGGCTGCCTTGGCAGCCGCACACTAAAAACGGCCTCACGAACTAAAGCATTTAGCAGGTCGTCATGACCTCGGACATGGTTAGACGAGTCCGGCGCAGCCATATGCAATTTTTACCTGATCAATGATCACACCCCTATTACAAATACAAGGGGCTCAACGTGCGCAGACAAGCGGCAATTCTTACTTACCTTGAATTATACATGATTTCTTTAAAAAACTATCTTTTTGCATGACAACTTTTTTCACCTAAGCTCCTCTCTTTTACAGATAATCATCGTGCTACACCCGTCCAGGATACGGCACAACGGAGACACATACGCAGACGTGCAGCAGGGACCCGCTCCAAGGATTCTTTTTAGATTAAGACCCTACGTAAACCTTTTTTACTGTCTCTTGTTGATACATATCCACCGAATTCTCAGCACATTCGAGAAGGATGCTGGCGTCTTGGCATGTGGCCATGTTAGAATAATGCACGTACCTGGACACAAGGGGCTTCTTACAAAGGGCACTATCTAGGCCCGGGTTATACCATAAAGACCGAATACCTTAGGGAGTGTTCGGCGTCGCGAGTTTGGACTTATATGCATCAGTTCCGAATCATTGTCTTTGGTCAAATGTTGGGTTTGCCCGGCTCCTGTGTTTTGGTGCCTTATGTTCCGCTTTACCGGCTAAGGTAGCACCAGGAGAACTACTGCGATTGTGCCCTGGTTCATCCGGACGAGCACCTTAGTAGAGAAAGCCGAAAACTGACTGTCATGGTATAGCGTGAGACTGGTCAACCACTCGATGACCTATCGGAATGTTAGAATTCCTCCGCCTTAACGAAGGGCCGTTTTCCGGCCAGGCATGTACGCACCCCGCGATCGGGAGAGTGCGGAGCCACCAGGGGCTATCTAGTAGTCCCACTGTCAAACTCCTATGGCTAAGTGAAAGTGTTAAAGCATTATATTCCGGTTGCCTCGCTCGCTACGCTATCACCTCCTTAATAGGACCAAGACATTGGGTTAAGTGTGAACACGCGTTTTTTGCGAACACCCCCGCATTTTATGCGTGGGGGTTGAAGCCGACGGCTGCAATCTTTTAGGTTATACATAGGTATACATAAACGGCCGCACAGGAGGCATCATACTACTTTCAGGCAAAAGTATAAAATTAACGTTATAAAAAATTCATAAAAGCATTGTGCTTACAATGAAAATACATATCACTCAAACATAATATTTTTCGAGACTGGGCCTCTATCAAATGAGCACCCTTGAGAACCTCCTCAAAATAGTGCTCGGCAGCCACCCGGCCTATGGCCGATCCCTGCGCCGCAACGGTGGTAGCGTTCATCTCTGCCCAGTATGCTTTAACACGGCCAAGGGCCATCCGCGAGCCTTCTATGCACGCCGACCTCTTCATCGCATTAATGCGCGACACAGCATCAAGGAACTGCTGTACTAAGCTGAAATAGCTATTCGGCTTTGGTCTTTCCAGCCATAGCTGATCCACAACAGACCTCATGGGGAGTCCGGACAGCCTATTCAGTTCGGCCCATTCGGCTAGCTGGTCAGTCAATGAAAGCGGACGTTCTGGAACGTGGAATTGCGTCCAGAACAGCTTGTCCACTTCACGATCTGTCTGACCTTGGAAGTACTTGGCCGCATCGGCAGTGCTCGCCGCCAAATCCATATACGCACCTGCCGAACTCCACAGCCGTTCCAGAGGGGCATACCGAGGATCTCCGAACTTCCTCCGTAACATGAAGGGTTTCCCAGATGCAATGTCCCCGACTTCCCGCAGCTCCTCCTTCTTTGCTCTCATAGCAGAACGGGTGTCTTTGTCCGCCGCCGCGGCCTTCTCAAGGTCCGTTGCCTTCGCTTGGTTTTCTTTCTCAAGGACCCGACAACGGTCGGCAGTGTCTTTCAATTCTACGACCATCTTGGCCATCTTCTCCTGGCTCTCGCAATGTGCGGCCTTCTCGGCTTTCAACTCTTCGGCCGCCTTCAAAGCAGCCGCATTACTACTCCTCGCTTGTTCCTTGGCTCGGGCAAGTTCCGCCCACAAGGCTTCCACGGTGGCAGCTCCATCTGCAGTCACAACATATTAAAGATACTGGCATTATGTTGCTCTTACTATGTGGCGTTCACCGGATAATAACACTTACCCTGTGCCTCGTCAAGCCTCTTGTTAACAAGCTCGATGTCGGCATCTGCCGCATCCAGTTGCCGTTTCAATTGGGCAAACTCCCTAGTCCGGTTAGCCACCGGAGCTTCCACCACCTACACATAGAGGCGGTTTGGTTATTGCTTGGGAATATGATCCTCTGTTCGCCGCTGTTCTCGACGACAACCAGAGTCTCATGGGCTACTATCTACACAGGGCACACTTAACATGTGCAGTACTATCACATATTATCTCACATATCTCAAAGCCCGTCAATAGACTCATAAAGCCTTCATGTAATCTGCTTTCATTGGACGAGATTCTCTCCATCACCGTACCCATCAGCGTACGGTGCTCTTCTGAGATGGCCGCTCGCCCTACCAACTCCCTCAGAATGTCCGACCGCACACCAGACGGTGCCGGACTCTTTCGTATGCTCTCTTCGGGAGCCGGACACTGGGGACTTTGGGGGTCTACAGGATTATCTTCTGGCCTCACCGGATCCGGAGAGGCCCTCCGCGATGACACTTCGGGGTCGCCCGCTTCTGGAGCGAAGGAGTCCGGGGGAGGCGTTTCTCTCTCCATCATCTGTGGAAGAAGATCCCCCGAGGACGAGCTCATTTGAGAGGGGCTAAGGCCCGAACTGCAAGATAGATGCGGTGGTTATTTTCTCAGAGGAAAAAGATAGCATACCCTTACTATTAAAATATTTTGGATCACTTACGACTCGTTGGAGGGCTGATCCCCCCACGGACTCTGTGCGGCAAAAACACCCCCCAAGGCAGGACCCTCAATGGGAGACCTCTTCTCCCGTTTGGAGGCTTCGGCTTCCGGATCCTCGGAAGCAGTCCTTTTCCTCCCCCGATCGTCCTCCTTCATGGAGACGCTCGTTCCCTCGGTTGGAGCGGATAGCGATGGGGGCCCGCGTCCGCCCGTATTATCATCCTCGGTATCTTCCTTCAGGGGCTCCGGACAAGGTGCGACCTTGAGCATCTTCTCCAATACCAGATTTTCCAAACCCTCAGGGAGGGGAGCCGAGCACCGGATCATCTTCGCCTTTGTTAGCCAGTCCTGGTCAAAAAGCGGACTCTCAGAATTAACTTCGAATAAGAGACAGCGTGTTCGGCTAGGGGATTTCTTACTTGTTCGGTGGCGCAGTTACTGCTCAGGCCCACGTCCTCGGTGATATCCGGACATTCCACTTGAGGTCCGAAGAATGACTTGTACATCTCCTCGCGCGTCAGGCCGAGGAAACTTTGAATGGCATGTGGTCCCTCTGGGTTGAACTCCCACAAGCGCAGGGGCCGGCATTTGCAAGGCTGGACTTGACGAACCAGCATAACTTGTATTACCGCAGCCAAATTAAAATCTCCCTCGAAGAGATCTCGGATGCAGCTTTGCAGTATAGGCACGTCCTTGGCTGGACCCCAGCTCAGACCCCTGCTAATCCATGACATCAGTTGTGGTGGGGGGCCCGGGCGGAAAGCGGGGGCAGCCGGCCACTTGGCACTTCTGGGAGCCGTGACATAGAACCACTCCCGTTGCCATAATTCGGACACCTCTGGAAAGGAACCTTTCGGCCATGGGGCTCCTGCCATCTTGCCTATTGATGCACCTCCGCACGCTGCATACTGCCCCTCGATCACCTTCGGTTGTACTTCAAAGGTCTTGAGCCATAGGCCGAAGTGAGGGGTCACACAGAGGAAGGCCTCACACACGACAATAAATGTCGTGATGTGGAGAAAGGAATCTGGAGCTAGATCGTGGAAATCTAGCCCGTAATAGAACATCAAGCCCCTGACGAAGGGATCCAGAGTGAGTCCTAGACCTCGGAGGAAGTGGGAGATGAACACAACGTTCTCGTTGGGTTCGGGAGTAGGGACGACCTGCCCTTGAGCAGGCAGCCGATGCGACACCTCGGCGGTCAGGTATCTGGCCTCCCTCAACTTCTTAATGTCCTCTTCCATCATGGAGGAGGGCATCCATCAGCCTTGAAGGCTGGATCCGGACATGATTGAAGATCTGGGGCACCTAACCTGGGCTTTGGGTGTTAGAACTCGAGGCGGGGGAATGGTTTGGTTGAGCACGAGAGGGAAAAAGCGAAAACCTTGTCCCCTTATAAAGAGGGTGAATATCAAGCGTCCTCTCCGTAGCCGTTTGGGACTTGCCTATAATCTAGGAGTCCTAGACATGGTTGGGTTACCCACGACCGCATTAATGAGAATCCTGTAATTAGGGGAACATGATCTCCGCTTCGGCAAGGCGTGTCAAGAAACCGCCTCGCGTTATGTGTGGAGCTGGTTAAGAAAAATGGTTCGAATAATCACCGGGCCATGACATGATGTCATGCTGTCAAAACAAGCTAGCAAATTAGATCTACGAAAAAATTATTCTCTCTGCGGTGGAATGTGGAACTTATTTGCAGGGTCGGACACTATCCTGGTATTCAAATTCTTCTATGATGTATTTGGAGAAGGAACCTGCCTTGCAATGCCGAAGACAACTACGTGCCGAACTCATCGTCATTGAAGCCTGGTTCAGGGGCTACTGAGGGAGTCCCGGATTAGGGGGTCTCCAGACAGCCGGACTATCTCCATTGGCTGGACTCATAGACTATGAAGATACAAGATTGAAGACTTCGTCTCGTGTCCGGATGGGACTCTACTTGGCGTGGAAGGCAAGCTAGGCAATACGTATATGGATATCTCCTCCTTTGTAACCAACCTTGTGTAACCCTAACCCTCTCCGGTGTCTATAAACACCGAAGGGTTTTAGTCCGTAGGACAACAATCACAACATACAATCATACCATAGGCTATCTTCTAGGGTTTAGCCTCTCTGATCTCGTGGTAGATCTACTCTTGTAACACTCATATCTTCAATATTAATCAAGCAGGACGTAGGGTTTTACCTCCATCAAGAGGGCCCGAACCTGGGTAAAACTTCGTGTCCCTTGCCTCCTGTTACCATCCGGCCTAGACGCACAGTTCGGGACCCCCTACCCGAGATCCGCCGGTTTTGACACCGACAGTTAGGTTTACCTTAATACTTTTGTTGTAGTTGTGGATGCTTGCAATAGAGGTTAATCATAAGTGGGATGCTTGTCCAAGTAAGGGCAGCACCCAAGCACCGGTCCACCCACATACCAAATTATCAAAGTACCGAATGCGAATCATATGAACGTGATGAAAACTAGCTTGATGATAGTCCCATGTGTTCTCGGGAGCGCTTTACATCATATAAGAGTTTGTCTAGGCTTGTCCTTTGCTACAAAAGGATTGGGCCACCTTGCTGCACTTTATTTACTTTTGTTACTTGTTGCTCGTTACAAATTATCCTATCACAAAACTATCTGTTACCACTTATTTCAGTACTTGTAGAGAATACCTTGCTGGAAACCGCTTATCATTTCCTTCTGCTCCTCGTTGGGTTTGACACTCTTACTTATCAAAAGGACTACGATAGATCCCCTATACTTGTGGGTCATCAAGTCATACCAACAGGCATGGTTGGGTTACCCACGTCCATATTGATGAGAATCCCGTAATAAGGGGGACACGATCTTTTCTTCGACAAGACGTGTCGAGAAAACCACCTCGCGATATGTGTGGTGCTGGTTGAGAAAAACGGTTCGAATAATGACAGGGCCATGACGTGATGTCATGCGGGCAAAACGTGTCAACGGATCAGATTTTTGGAAATATTATTCTCTCTACGGTGGTATGTGGAACTTGTTTTGCATAGCCGGACACTATCCTTGTGTTCAAAATCTTCTATGGAGTATTCAGAGGAGGAACCCGCCTTGCAATGCCGAAGACAATACTGCACGCCGGACTCATCGTCATTGAAGCCTGGTTCAGGGGCTACTGAGGGAGTCCTAGATTATGGGGTCTCCGGACAGCCGGACTATATCCTTTGGCCGGACTGTTGGACTATGAAGATACAAGATTGAAGACTTCGTCCCATGTCTGGATGGGACTCTCCTTGGCGTGGAAGGCAAGCTAGGAAATACGGATATGTAGATCTCCTCCCTTGTAACCGACTCTGTGTAACCCTAGCCCCCTCCGGTGTCTATATAAACCAGAGGGTTTAGTCCGTAGGAGAACATACAATCATACCATAGGCTAGCTTCTAGGGTTTAGCCTCTACGATCTCGTGGTAGATCAACTCTTGTAATACTCATATCATAAGGAACAACCAAGCAGGACGTAAGGTATTACCTCCTTCAAGAGGGCCCGAAACTGGGTAAACTTCGTGTCCCCTGCCTCCTGTTACCATCCGCCTTAGACGCACAGTTCGGGACCCCCTACCCGAGATCCGCCGGTTTTGACACCAACACCCGTCATCTGCATCTGGGCGATGCATACCGCCACTTTATTAATTATGGATGTGCCTTTTATGAATGACATGAGTATTTTGATGTTTATAGGTCACTTTTTTCTTTACTCTGCAGTTTCCTTTCTGTGAGTTTCATGTGTTAATATACAGTGTAGTTGGCTTCAACATGTATGCATGCCGCTACTGACTCTCCTACTTATAGTGATACCATCTCTGTAACGACCCGACCCAAAATCGGTCAAGTCTCTGTGTAGTTGTACCATCCCAAGATCATGCTGGCACACACAGTACATTGATGAAAAGATTCAAAGTTCAATCACACCTGAATTTATTGCATGATTCTCATATCGAGTCTTTATTACATCATAATAAATTCGGCCGAACGCCAGCTCATGAGAAATAAACTAAATAAAGCTGCGGAAGCGTAGACGAATAGCGAGTCCATCCGACTCCATAGGGCAATCGCCAAGCGTAGATCGTAGCCTCACTCCTAGTCGGAAAAATCCTCTGCAACATGAGACGTTGCAGTCGTGTAGGTCAGCATTTTGAATATGCCGACAAGTCATAGAGAAAACATCAAATGATAATACTAACACTATATGCAATTTGGCTGTGGGGCTCTAAGTTTTATATTTTTGCAAAAAGGCAGTTTTTCCCTACAACAAAGGTCTTGCTTGCAATTACTACAAAATGTTGGTAGTTATTGAGATGGTTCTACCAACCAATGTCTCATCCCCAATTATTAATTAACCCCTCAATTAATTTATTTGTTCGGTGTTGAGATTTCCGAAATACTCCAATTCCAGAGGCTCAAATGTCTGTAACCGGGGACATGGCTAATCGATTAGGTTGTTACTCTGCAGAGTCTTGTGCACTTTACCCGCAAGATTCGTTCCCTCCTTTATGTCCTCGCACTGCCTGGTGTTTGAAGACGGGACGAACGAAACAGGGTCTTCCGTAGAGTTTCTCTGGGCACTGTCGGTGCCCATCCATGTCCTACCGTTCTTCTACATCTGTTGGCACCGTCCGTCTAGAGTCACGCCTAAGGTCAACCCAGCTAGAGCCCATAATGGCTTGCGGCTGCACAGGTAAGCTTCCGGTCAAGGGGTATCCATCCATCTCTTCGTGGCTGGGTGAAGCTTTCCGCAAGATGTCATGGCGCTTCTCCATGCATCCCGGCCATCCGCTGGTTCCTCCAGGGTGCCCGTCAACCGTCCTCCACCCAGTAGTGAATTTGAAGTCCATCTTGAGCTTGAAGTCATGGGGTTGTCATCATCTTGACTCTCACATCTCCCTTATGAATCTCTCAACCAACCCCGTCTACGAGCATAGCAAAATAAACTACATCGTCCCGGGCAATAGTAACAAGGGGAATTGAGTTCATCCTACCTCATGATACTACTCAAGACATAACTTAAAATTCTCCTACTACATGCATGGTGGGGAGGAATAATTCTAATGCAACAAAATCATAGGTATTGTAAAACATGATCAAATGACTTGCCTGGCCGACGGTCTTCAAACGCTAGTGACTCGAGATAGCAAGCTTCGCACTCCGAAAATTCTATCGAGTCAGACAATAGCACAAATAAATATTCCACTAAATATCATAACAGCAAGCTAAAGGAAATCACACAAGCACTCAAACCAAAACCAAAGAAACTCGAAGAACTCCAAACCAACAACTAGCAAGAAAAAACATTTTATTTTTTTGTAAATAAAAGTTCACCCTCTGTAACTACAGAAACTAATCTAAAATAAACTATAACCGAGGTGAAATAAAATCCAAAATTAATTAGAACAACGCAAAACAGCAGCCAGCTAAAAAAACTAGAAAAGCTTAATTTCGAGTAAAACTATTTTTATTAAAGACTAAAAATACCCAAATAAATTCCTACTGTTAGGCAAGGTCAAAACAAAGCAGTGACAAAAAGAATCACTAAAAAGAATAATTCTAACTCAAATTATAGTAGAAATACTAATATGACTAAAACTAATATAAAACTATTTTTATAAACTTAAACATGGCTGAATCTATTTTCTACAGAAACTATAGGAAATTTGTAAACTAACAAAAAATAATCAACTAAAAATAATAAATAACCTAAAAGATATAGATTTTACAAAAACAGAACTATTCTACTAAAAACAGAAACTGAAATAAAACTAAAATAAACTAATGCGCTAACGGGCCGAAACAGTGAGCGCTCTAAAACTATCTAATGCGCGAGCGACCTTTAACTGAAATGTATACGGGCTAAGTAAAAAAACCGATCGGTCCGGTCTAACTAAACCGAAAAATAAACCGTAAACTAAACCGATCTATTGAAAATAACCTAACCCTTCACGGATCTAATCTAAGCCGTACATGCGAGATCTAACGGTGGAGGGGAGCTCGGGCTTACAGTGGACGGCGACGAAGGACGGAGACGACAGGGGCGACTCGGGCATCGGTGGCGGAGGGGCTCCGGTGGTCCGGGGCGGCGACGGTGATGTCGGGGAGATGCGACGGAGCAAGGCAGAGGTGGTGGTGGAGTTGTTGGAGCTCGGGGACGACGGTGGCGGTCGGGCGACGACGACTGCTCCCTGGTGAGCTGCAGCTCCGGCGAGCGGCGGTCGAGCTTGGGGCGACGGCTTCAATGGTTCCTGAGTGACGATAGGATGTCAAAGAGGTGCGGAACGAGAAGGGGTTTGGGTGGTGTAGCTTGGAAGCAAGGGGAATGCTCACCGGTGGCAGAAATGGCGGCGAACCGAGGCGGCGGCGGCGAGATGCGTTTGGAGATGGCGCGAGCTATGGTGGGTGTTGGGGGTAGGGTTTTTGGGGGGTTCAGAAGAGAAGGGGTAGGGCTTTATATAGGGCATGATCGTGGGCGAGGAGGCAACGCGGGATCGCGATCCCGAGAAGATCGTGGCGACGGCGGCGGCGGTCGCGCTCTGGCGCAGCATGACGTGGGCGAGTGGTTAGGGATAGGGTGGACCCCGCGGGTCAGTGGGAGAGAGAGTGGAGGAGGCGAGCGGGCGACCGAAGCGGAGGCGGCTCGGGCGTGCGGCGCGCTGCGCTGGGCTGGCGGCTCGGCGCTGGTGGGCTGCGGCCTTGGCGACTGGGCCTGCTGGCCTGGCGCCTGGTGCACCTGGGTTTTTTTTCCTATTTGTTTTTTTGAATAACAAAAGAGAGAGAAAACTATAGTATTTTATATATGACATATATATATATATCAAAATTCTCAGGGGAAATAATCCTACAACGTGGACATTTTTCCAGAGGCAAAACACAAACTAAAAAAACATTTTCTGGAAATCCCAAATAAATTTCAAATTTGAATTCAAACTTTTTGGCCATATTTTTCTTCTGACATTTTTGGAGTGTCATGTTAGCTCCTCTCATACTTTTGATCAAGTATTTGGCAGGGATATTTGAAGTAAATTATCAAATGCCAAGTTGAATCCAATTCAAACAAAACTCAAATGCCTCTGAAAATTCCAAATGCCACACAATTTCAAACAATATGCATAGATGCTTAACTAATAATTGTAAAACATTCCAAATTTAAAATTTGGGATGTTACAAACCTACCCTCCTTAAGATGAATCTCGCCCTCGAGATTCGGGTTGGCTAGCAAATAGGTGCGGGTGGTCTCGGTGGAGATCTTCTCTCGCTCCCAGGTGGCTTCCTCCTCGGAGTGGTGGCTCCACAGAACCTTGCAAAACTTGATGATCTTGCTGCGGGTAACTCTGTTCGCAGTCTCGAGAATTCTAACGGGTTTCTCCTCATAAGTCAGATCACTGTCAAGTTGTATGGTCTCTAGGGGCACTGTGTCTCTCAAAGGAATATCGGCCATCTCGGCATGGCATTTCTTCAGCTGGGATACATGAAAGACATCGTGAACTCCTGACAATCCTTTTGGCAATTCCAGCTTATATGCAACTTCTCCTCTGCGTTCAAGGATTTTGTAGGGGCCAATGAACCTGGGTGCTAATTTTCCTTTAACACCAAACCTCTTGATTCCTTGAAGTGGGGACACACGGAGATATGCTCGATCTCCAACTTCATACGTTATCTCCTTGCGTTTACTGTCGGCATAACTCTTCTGTCTCGACTGGGCTATCTTAAGTCGGTCTCGAATCAGCTTGACCTTCTCTTGAGAATCTCTGATAAGATCGGGACCAAAAAGTTTTCGGTCTCCAACACCATCCCACAACAATGGTGTTCTGCACCTCCTTCCATATAGAGCTTCGAAAGGGGCCATCTTCAGACTGGTCTGATAGCTGTTGTTGTACGAGAACTCTGCGTATGGCAAATTGTCATCCTAGCTAGACCCGTAGTCTAGCGCACAGGCTCTCAACATGTCCTCCAGAATCTGGTTGACTCTCTCGGTCTGTCCATCTGTCTGCGGATGAAAAGCTGTACTGAACTCCAGCCTCGTACCCAAAGTTTCATGCAACTGATTCCAAAACTTTGAGGTAAATTGTGTTCCTCTATCTGACATGATACTCCTTAGAACTCCATGCAGACATACGAGACTGGTCATGTATACCTTAGCTAAGTTAGTGCTGGTATATGTAGTCTTCACGGGAATGAAATGAGCTACCTTGGTCAAGCGATCAACTACTACCCAGATGGAGTCATAACCTGAACGGGTCCTGGGTACTCCTGTGATAAAGTCCATTCCAAGTTTTTCCCATTTCCACTCGGGAATCGGTAGTGGTTGAAGTAACCCTGTCGGCTTCTAATGTTCCGCCTTTACTCGCTGACAAACATCGCATACTGCTACGTACTCGGCAATATCCTTCTTCATACCTGTCCACCAGAAACTTTCTTTCAAATCCAGATACATCTTGGTGTTGCCTGGGTGAATCGAGTACGGTGAATCATGGGCCTCCTGAAGAATTAACTTCCTGAAATCTGGGTCATTGGGCACATAGATACGATCCTCAAACCATAAAGTTTCGTGTTCATCCTCACGAAAACCTTTAGCCTTTCCGTTACTCATCTTTTCCTTTATCTCTGCAATTTCCTTGTCCGTCTTCTGCGCTTCACGGATTCTTTCGGTCAGAGTGGACTGTATATCCAAGGTGGCGACAAATCCTCTTGGTACTATCTCCAGTCGGAGCTCTTTGAGATCGTTGGCTAATTCCTGAGGTAATCATCCAGCTATGAGGGTGTTCACATAGCTTTTACGGCTCAAGGCATGTGACGCCCCCGATTTGACCGTACACTAATCATACACGCAAATGTGTACGATCAAGATCAGGGACTCACGGGAAGATATCACAACACAACTCTACAAATAAAATAAGTCATACAAGCATCATATTACAAGCCAGGGGCCTCGAGGGCTCGAATACAAGAGCTCGATCATAGACGAGTCAGCGGAAGCAACAATATCTAAGTACAGACATAAGTTAAACAAGTTTGCCTTAAGAAGGCTAGCACAAACTGGGATACAGATCGAAAGAGGCGCAGGCCTCCTGCCTGGGATCCTCCTAACTACTCCTGGTCGTCGTCAGCGGGCAGCACGTAGTAGTAGGCACCTCCGGTGTAGTAGGAGTCGTCGTCGACGGTGGCGTCTGGCTCCTGGGCTCCAACATCTGGTTGCGACAACCAGGTAGAAGGGATAGAGGGAAAAGAAGGAGAAAGCAACTGTGAGTACTCATCCAAAGTACTCGCAAGCAAGGAGCTACACTACATATGCATGGGTATCAAATGGAATAAGGGTATCATATGTGGACTGAACTGCAGAATGCCAGAATAAGAGGGGGATAACTAATCCTGTCGAAGACTACGCTTCTGGCAGCCTCCGTCTTGTAGCATGTAGAAGAGAGTAGACTGAAGACCTCCAAGTAGCATCGTATAGCATAATCCTAACCGATGATCCTTCGCTCGTCGCCCTGTGAGAGAGCGACCACCGGTTGTATCTGGCACTTGGAAGGGTGTGTTTTATTAAGTATCCGGTTCTAGTTGTCATAAGGTCAAGGTACAACTCCAAGTCGTCCTGTTACCGAAGATCACGGCTATTCGAATAGATTAACTTCCCTGCAGGGGTGCACCACATAACCCAACACGCTCGATCCCATTTGGCCGGACACACTTTCCTGGGTCATGCCCGGCCTCGGAAGATCAACACGTCGCAGCCCTACCTAGGCACAACAGAGAGGTCAGCACGCCGGTCTAAATCCTATGGCGCAGGGGTCTGGGCCCATCGCCCATTGCACACCTGCACGTTGCGAACGCGGCCGGAAGAAGAACTAGCCCCCTTAATACAAGAGCAGGCTTACGGTCCAATCCAGCGCGCGCCACTTAGTTGCTGACATCACGAAGGCTTCGGCTGATACCATGACGCCGGGATACCCATAACTACTCCCGCGTAGATGGTTAGTGCGTATAAGCCAGATGGCCAAACTCAGATCAAATACCCAGAACTCGTTAAGTGTGTTAAGTATCCGCGAACGCCGACCAGGGCCAGGCCCATCTCTCTCCTAGGTGGTCTGAACCTGCCCTGTCGCTCCGCCACAAAGTAACAGTCGGGGGCCGTCGGGAACCCAGGCCCATCACTACCTGGGTGGAACCACCTGCCCCTTCAGCCCCCATCTCTGAACAGTATCATAAGTAAGGTAAGTGTGTAAAATATATAGTATATGCCCGTGATCACCTTCCGAAGTGATCACGGCCCAGTAGTATAGCATGGCAGACGGACAAGAGTGTAGGGCCACTGATGGAACACTAGCATCCTATACTAAGCAGTAGGATAGCAGGTAAAGGTAACAACAGTAGTAGCAAGGACAGGCTATGCAGCAGTATAGGATTTACGGAAAGCAGTAACATGCTACACTACTCTAATGCAAGAAGTAGAGAGAAGAGTAGGCGATATCTGGTGATCAAAGGGGGGGGGCTTGCCTGGTTGCTCTGGCAAAAGAGAGGGGTCGTCAACACCGTAGTCGTACTGGGTAGCAGCGACGTCGGTCTCGGTGTCTAGCGAGAGAAGAGGGGGAAGAAACAATAAATATAATGCAAACATAAGCATGACAATGCGTGACGTGACAATGAGCGGTGCTAGGTGTGCCCTAACGCGGTAGTAGGTGATGCCGGCGAAGGGGGAAAACATCCGGGAAAGTATTTTCCGGTGTTTCGCGTTTTCGGGCAGAGGAGCCGGAGGGGGAAAGTTGCGAGTTTGATATGTTAGGGGTGTGTGGCGGATGAACGGGCTGCGTATCCGGGTTCGTCTCGTCGTTCTGAGCAACTTTCATGTAGAAAGTATTTTCACCTGAACTACGGTTTATTTTATATTATTTTTTGAATTTATTTATATTTATAAATTACACAGTAAAATAATTTTGTCTCATAGTGTATGACAGTGGGGCCGGGGGGTTGGGTTGACCCAGTCAAAGATTGACTAGTCAACATATGAACAATGTACGGAGCCACATGTCGTTGACTTAGACAATTATTTTAAATTTTGTTTTTCTCTAAACCATTAGTGGATTCACATTTCATCTACTATTGGATAAATTAGCTAGTACTACTAATTATAAACTAACTAAAAGGCTGGCCAGGGTGTGGCATAGCCGGCCACACACGGCTGTGGTGCCTACACACTACGCACTCACGTACACACACTATGCTAGGGAGTAACTCTATTCCTTTTAACACAAGATAGCATTTTGTGATTTTTGTAGGATTTAATTCATGCATTATCTGAAGCAGGTTCAATGGAACAAAATGAGGCTTATTACGTCTACTTTCCGTTTATATAATTTTTACCCATGTTAGGACTTGTCTTACCGCTGTTTAGTGGCAGTTTAGAAGGCTAGTCATTGTAGAAATACAAAAGCTAGCTACCCACTACAGTACTTGCAGTAGTATACAAAGGGTAGCACCTGTGGCTAGAAGCAGACAAGCAGCAGTAGAGCAGCGACGGATGAAGCCGCCCCGGCCATGGCCAAGCCGGCCACATGCACGGCGCGCGCGCACACAGAGCACACACCTCACGTACACACACAGTACGCACACACGATGCACACACTCACACACCGCTCGGCCATGGCCGGCCGTAGCAGCGGCGGCAGCGTGAGGCGGCATCGACGAACAGTAGCGGTTTGCAGGCAAGCGCAACACCTAGTGACAGTAGCAACTAAGCAGCGCAAGCAGCTTAGCAGGAGCAGAGCATCGGCAATACGTAGAGCAGCAGCAGTTCGCTAGGAGGAGGAGCAGATACGCGGGCGCGCGTGCACGCGCGAGGCGTGGCCAGAGGACGGCCAGCGCGCGGCCGGTCGAGTACAGCGACGCAGGCATGCGCGTGTGGTCAGTCGAGCGTGGGCAGCGGCGACGAACGTGACGGCGACAGTAGCCGGAGGCGGCAGCAGTGCAAAATAGCATCGGCAAGAAGCAGCAGCACGACACACACGCACGCGTACAGGAGAGCTTGGGTGTGCTCGGGAACGGCGGCTACGGCAACAAATCGAGGCGGCAAGGAGGGGGAATGGACACGGCTCACTGCGAGGGAGGTCGTGGACGTGCTCGGAACCGCGGGGAGGCATCGGTGGTGGAGATCGACGGTGATGGCGCCGTGGCCGTGGTGGGGAAGACGACTGGATGGCGAGGTTGTGGAGGGCTTCAGCTCGAACTGGAGGTTGTAGGCGATGTACATGTCGGCGATGAAGCTCCTGGTCATCATCCCAAACGCCGGGGAGCATGATGGCCATGAGTACGAGATCGACCATGGTGTTCGCGGTGCGTGTGTATGTCGTCCGTGAGAGAACGGCATAAGAAGGGGAATGAGAACTGGGGTTGCCTGGGAGGGGCGTCGGGATGCTCTTATCCAGCACGCAGGGCCGACGGATGGGCGCCTCGTGTCCACGGCGCAGCCATGGCGGTAGGGGATGGGCGCCACGCCTTGATCGATGAACAGGGGAAGGGGACCGGGTGTTTTTGGGTTGGGCCTGCACTGTTGCCAGCAGGCCCAAGTGCGCATAGTGTAGGCTTTCTAGTTTTGCTCCTTTCTGTTTTTCTTTCTATTAGTTTCTGTTTTCAATTAAGTTTCCTTTCATTTATTTATTATTAGCTTTGTAAAATATAAACCTAGCCCAAAAATTAGTATTACTATTTAGGCTACTGCCATAATTAATTTGGCACAATAATAAAACATGTTTGTATTTGTTTATTATTTAAAGGCATTTAATAATTGGTTTAGTCACTTCTTTAGTCACAAAAGAGCATTTAAATACTTTTACAAAAATGTTGGGTCAGCACCATAATTGGATATGAAAGATTTGCCACACTTTGAACATTTTATTTTGCAGGTTTGAGAAATATGAATCTTGGACTTTAATTTGAATTTGAAATTTGGACCGGATTTGAATCAACGCGAGTTTAACAACAGTAATCGCGATGACCTGGCGCCATTAACATAAGATTACTGTAGTTTAATTATCCGGGCGTCACAAGGCATCTGCTACAACATTTGCCTTTTCTGGGTGATAATGCAATCTCATGTCATAGTCCTTGATCAATTCAAGCCATCTCCTCTGTCTGAGGTTCAACTCCTTCTGCGTGAAAATGTACTTCAAGCTCTTATGATCCATGTAAACATCACAACTATTTCCGACAAGGAAATGTCTCCATGTCTTGAGTGCGTGCACTATGCCTGCTAACTCCAAATTGTGTGTGGCATAATTCATCTCGTGAGGTCGTAGCTGTCTGGAGGTATAAGCTACAACTTTTCCTTCCTACATGAGCACTCCTCCGAGTCCTTGACGAGAAGCATCACAATATACCTGGTAATCCTTGTGTATGTCCGGCAAAATGAGCACTGGGGCTGTAACCAGACGTTTCTTCAACTCCTGAAAACTGGCTTCACAATCCTCGGTCCAAACGTACTTAGTTCCCTTCTTCAACAGCTCCGTCATGGGCTTAGCAATCTTGAAGAAATTCTCAATAAATCTCCGATAATATCCTGCAAGTATGAGAAAACTACGGATCTCCTTGACTAAGGTGGGGGACTGCTAGTTGGTGACTGATTCAACCTTGGTGGGGTCGACTGCTATTCATTCTCCTGAAATAACATGCCCGAGGAATCCGACTTCCTTCAACCAGAATTCACATTTGCTAAACTTGGCATATAACTGATGTTCTCGGAGTTTCTCCAGAACTAGACGCAGATGTTCCTGTTGGAGAATGTTGCAGAAAACAAAAATTTTCCTACTTGTTTCACCAAGATCCATCTAGGAGTTCATCTAGCAACGAGTCATCAGATGCATCTACATACCTTTGTAGATCGCGTGCGGAAGCGTTCAAAGAACGGGGATGATGTAGTCGAACACGACGTGATCCAAATCACCGATGACCAAGTGCCGAACGGACGACACCTCCGCGTTCAACACACGTACGAGACGGGAGACGTCTCCTCCTTCTTGATCCAGCAAGGGGGGAGGAGAGGTTGATGATGATCCAGCAGCACGACGGCGTGGTGGTGGATGCAGGGCGTCACAGTAGCAGGGCTTCGCCTATACTACGCGAGAGAGAGACGTAACAGGGAGAGAGGGATGCACCAAAAGCCGTCGGCTCAAGTCCCTCCTCTCCCCCACTATATATAGGGGTGCCAAGGGGGGGGCGCCGGCCCTAGGAGATGGATCTCCTAGGGGGCGGCCAAGGGGTGGGGGGCTTGCCCCCCAAGCAAGGGGGCGCCCCCCTTTAGGGTTTCCCCTAAACCCTAGGCGCATGGGCCCTTAGGGGTGGCGCCCCAACCCACTAAGGGCTGGGTCCCTTCCCACTTCAGCCCATGGGGCCCTCCGGGATAGGTGGCCCCACCCGGTGGACCCCCGGGACCCTTCCGGTGGTCCCGGTACAATACTGGTGACCCCGAAACTTGTCCCGATGGCCGAAACAGCAGTTCCTATATATAATTCTTTACCTCCGGACCATTCCGGAACTCCTCGTGACGTCCGGGATCTCATCCGGGACTCCGAACAACATTCGGGTTACTGCATATACATATCTTCACAACCCTAGCGTCACCGAACCTTAAGTGTGTAGACCCTACGGGTTCGGGAGACATGCAGACATGACCGAGACGACTCTCCGGTCAATAACCAATAGCGGGATCCGGATACCCATGTTGGCTCCCACATGCTCCACGATGATCTCATCGGATGAACCACGATGTCGAGGATTCAATCAACCCCGTATGCAATTCCTTTTGTCAATCGATATATTACTTGCCCGAGATTCGATCGTTGGTATCCCAATACCTCGTTCAATCTCGTTACCGGCAAGTCACTTTACTCGTACCGTAATGCATGATCCCGTGACCAGACACTTGGTCACTTTGAGCTCATTATGATGATGCATTACCGAGTGGGCCCAGTGATACCTCTCCGTCATACGGAGCGACAAATCCCAATCTTGATCCGTGTCAACCCAACAGACACTTTCGGAGATACCCGTAGTATACCTTTATAGTCACCCAGTTACGTTGTGACGTTTGGTACACCCAAAGCACTCTTACGGTATCCGGGAGTTACACGATCTCATGGTCTAAGGAAAAGATACTTGACATTGGAAAAACTCTAGCAAACGAACTATACGATCTTTATGCTATGTTTAGGGTTGGGTCTTGTCCATCACATCATTCTCTTAATGATGTGATCTCGTTATCAATGACATTCAATGTCCATAGCCAGGAAACCATGACTATCTGTTGATCAACGAGCTAGTCAACTAGAGGCTTACTAGGGACATGTTGGTGTTTGTTATTCACACATGTATTACGATTTCCGGATAACACAATTATAGCATGAATAAAGACAATTACCATGAACAAGGAAATATAATAATAATGCTTTTATTATTGCCTCTAGGGCATATTTTCAACAGTCTCCCACTTGCACTAGAGTCAATAATCTAGTTACATTGTGATGAATCGAACACCCATGGAATTCTGGTGTTGATCATGTTTTGCCCTAGGGAGAGGTTTAGTCAACGGATCTGCTACATTCAGGTCCGTATGTACTTTACAAATCTCTATGTCTCCATCTTGAACATTTTCACGAATGGAGTTGAAGCGACGCTTGATGTGCCTTGTCTTCTTGTGAAACCTGGGCTCCTTGGCAAGTGCAATAGCTCCAGTGTTGTCACAGAAGAGCTTGATCGGCCCCGACGCATTGGGTATGACTCCGAGGTCGGTGATGAACTCCTTCACCCAAATTGCTTCATGTGCTGCCTCCGAGGCTGCCATGTACTCCGCTTCACATGTAGATCCCGCCACGACGCTCTGCTTGCAACTGCACCAGCTTACTGCCCCACCATTCAAAATATACACGTATCCGGTTTGTGACTTTGAGTCATCCAGATCTGTGCCGAAGCTAGCGTCGACGTAACCCTTTACGACGAGCTCTTCGTCACCTCCATAAACGAGAAACATTTCCTTAGTCCTTTTCAAGTACTTCAGGATATTCTTGACCGCTGTCCAGTGTTCCTTGCCGGGATTACTTTGGTACCTTCCTACCAAACTTACGGCAAGGTTTACATCAGGTCTGGTACACAGCATGGCATACATAATAGAACCTATGGCTGAGGCATAGGGGATGACACTCATCTCTTCTATTTCTTCTGCCATGGTCGGACTTTGAGCCGAGCTCAATTTCATACCTTGCAACACAGGCAAGAACCCCTTCTTAGATTGATCCATATTGAACTTCTTCAATATCTTATCAAGGTATGTGCTTTGTGAAAGACCTATGAGGCGTCTCGATCTATCTCTATAGATTTTGATGCCTAATATATAAGCAGCTTCTCCAAGGTCCTTCAATGAAAAACTCTTATTCAAGTAGGCCTTGATGCTGTCCAAGAGTTCTATATCATTTCCCATCAAAAGTATGTCATCTACATATAGTATGAGAAATGCTACAGAGCTCCCACTCACTTTCTTGTAAACACAGGCTTCTCCATAAGTCTGTGTAAACCCAAACGCTTTGATCATCTCATCAAAGCGAATGTTCCAACTCCGAGATGCTTGCACCAGCCCATAAATCGAGCGTTGGAGCTTGCACACTTTGTCAGCATTCTTAGGATCGACAAAACCTTCCGGCTGCATCATATACAATTCTTCCTTAAGGTAACCATTAAGGAATGCCGTTTTGACGTCCATTTGCCATATCTCATAATCGTAGAATGCGGCAATTGCTAACATGATTCGGACGGACTTTAGCTTCGCTACCGGTGAGAAAGTCTCATCGTAGTCAACCCCTTGAACTTGTCGATAACCCTTAGCGACAAGCCGGGCTTTATAGATGGTCACATTACCATCCGCGTTTGTCTTCTTCTTAAAGATCCATTTATTTTCTATGGCTCGCCGTTCAATGGGCAAGTCAGTCAAAGTCCATACTTCGTTTTCATACATGGATCCTATCTCGGATTTCATGGCTTCTAGCCATTTGTCGGAATCCGGGCCCGCCATCGCTTCTTCATAGTTCGAAGGTTCACCGTTGTCTAACAACATGATTTCCAAGACAGGGTTGCCGTACCACTCTGGTGCGGAACGTGTCCTTGTGGACCTTCGAATTTCAGTAGGAGCTAGATCAGAAGTATCTTGATCATTATCATTAACTTCCTCTCTAGTCGGTGCTGGCACCTCAGGAACATTTTCTTGAGTTGCGCCATTTTCCGGTTCAAGAGGTAATACTTCATCAAGTTCTACTTTCCTCCCACTTACTTCTTTCGAGAGAAACTCCTTCTCTAGAAAGGATCCATTCTTGGCAACAAAGACCTTGCCTTCGGATCTGAGGTAGAAGGTATACCCAATAGTTTCTTCAGGGTATCCTATGAAGACGCATTTTTCCGACTTGGGTTCGAGCTTTTCAGGTTGAAGTTTCTTGACATAAGCATCGCATCCCCAAACTTTTAGAAACGACAGCTTAGGTTTCTTCCCAAACCATAATTCATACGGTGTCATCTCAACGGATTTCGACGGAGCCCTATTTAAAGTGAATGCGGCAGTCTCTAAAGCATAGCCCCAAAAAGATAGCGGTAAATCGGTAAGAGACATCATAGACCGCACCATATCTAATAGAGTGCGATTACGACGTTCGGACACACCGTTACGCTGAGGTGTTCCAGGCGGCGTTAGTTGTGAAACTATTCCACATTTTCTTAAGTGTGTACCAAATTCGTGACTCAAGTATTCTCCTCCACGATCTGATCGTAGAAACTTGATTTTCCTGTCACGTTGATTCTCAACCTCACTCTGAAATTCCTTGAACTTTTCAAAGGTTTCAGACTTGTGTTTCATTAAGTAGACATACCCATATCTACTCAAGTCATCAGTGAGAGTGAGAACATAACGATAGCCACCGCGAGCCTCAACACTCATTGGACCGCACACATCAGTATGTATGATTTCCAATAAGTTGGTTGCTCGCTCCATTGTTCCTGAGAACAGAGTCTTGGTCATTTTACCCATGAGGCATGGTTCGCATGTGTCAAATGATTCATAATCAAGAGACTCTAAAAGTCCATCTGCATGGAGCTTCTTCATGCGTTTGACACCTATGTGACCAAGGCGGCAGTGCCACAAGTATGTGGGACTATCATTATCAACCTTACATCTTTTGGTATTCACACTATGAACATGTGTAGCATTACGCTCGAGATTCATTAAGAATAAACCATTCACCATAGGAGCATGACCATAAAACATATCTCTCATATAAATAGAACAACAATTATTCTCGGATTTAAATGAGTAGCCATCTCGAATTAAACAAGATCCCGATACAATGTTCATGCTCAAAGCTGGCACTAAATAACAATTATTGAGGTTTAAAACTAATCCCGTAGGTAAATGAAGAGGCAGCGTGCCGACGGCAATCACATCGACCTTGGAACCATTCCCGACGCGCATCGTCACCTCGTCCTTCGCCAGTCTCCGCTTATACCGCAGCTCCTGCTTTGAGTTACAAATGTGAGCAACTGCACCGGTATCAAATACCCAAGAGCTACTGCAAGTACTGGTTAGGTACACATCAATTACATGTATATCACATATACCTTTTGTTTTGCCGGCCTTCTTGTCTGCTAAGTATTTGGGGCAATTCCGCTTCCAGTGACCACTTCCCTTGCAATAAAAACACTCAGTCTCGGGCTTGGGTCCATTCTTTGGCTTCTTCCCGGCAGCTTGCTTGCCGGGCGCGGCAACTTCCTTGCCGTCCTTCTTGAAGTTCTTTTTACCCTTACCCTTCTTGAACTTAGTGGGTTTATTTACCATCAACACTTGATGTTCCTTCTTGACTTCTACCTCTGCTGATTTCAGCATAGCAAATACTTCAGGAATGGTCTTTTCCATCCCCTGCATATTGAAGTTCATCACAAAGCTCTTGTAGCTCGGTGGAAGCGACTGGAGGATTCTGTCAATGACCGCATCATCCGGGAGATTAACTCCCAGCTGAGTCAAGCAGTTATGCAACCCAGACATAGTGAGTATGTGCTCACTGACAGAACTGTTTTCCTCCATCTTACAGCTGAAGAATTTTTCAGAGACTTGATATCTCTCGACCCGGGCATGAGCTTGAAAAACCATTTTCAGCTCTTCGAACATCTCATATGCTCCGTGTCTCTCAAAACGTTTTTGGAGCCCCGGCTCTAAGCTATAAAGCATGCCGCATTGAACGAGGGAGTAGTCATCGGTACGTGCCTGCCAAGCGTTCATAACGTCTTGTTCAGCAGGGAGGACAGGTGCGTCACCCAGCGGTGCTTGTAGGACATAATCTTTCTTGGCAGCTATGAGGATGATCCTCAGGTTCCGGACCCAGTCCGTGTAGTTGCTGCCATCGTCTTTCAGCTTGGTTTTCTCTAGGAACGCATTGAAGTTGAGGACTACGTTGGCCATTTGATCTACAAGACATATTGCAAATATTTTAGACTAAGTTCATGATAATTAAGTTCATCAAATCAAATTATTTATGAACTCCCACTTAGATAGACATCCCTCTTCTAGTCATCTAAGTATAACATGATCCGAGTTAACTAGGCCGTGTCCGATCATCACGTGAGACGGACTAGTCAACATCGGTGAACATCTTCATGTTGATCGTATCTTCTATACGACTCATGCTCGACCTTTCGGTCTTCTGTGTTCCGAGGCCATGTCTGTACATGCTAGGCTCGTCAAGTCAACCTAAGTGTTTGCATGTGTAAATCTGTCTTACACCCGTTGTATGTGAACGTTAGAATCTATCACACCCGATCATCACGTGGTGCTTCGAAACAACGAACTGTCGCAACGGTGCACAATTAGGGGGAACACTTCTTGAAATTATTATGAGGGATCATCTTATTTACTACCGTCGTTCTAAGTAAACAAGATGCAAAAACATGATAAACATCACATGCAATCAAATAATAAACGTGACATGATATGGCCAATATCACATAGCTCCTTTGATCTCCATCTTGGGGCTCCATGATCATCTTGTCACCGACTTGACACCATGATCTCCATCATCATGATCTCCATCAACGTGTCTCCATGAAGTTGCTCGCCAACTATTACTTCTACTACTATGGCTAACGCGTTTAGCAATGAAGTAAAGTAATTTACATGGCGTTTCTCAATGACACGCAGGTCATACAAAAAATAAAGACAACTCCTATGGCTCCTGCCGGTTGTCATACTCATCGACATGCAAGTCGTGATTCCTATTACAATAGCATGAACATCTCATACATCACATATAGATCATTCATCATTCATCACAACTTTGGCCATATCATATCACAAAGCACTTGCTGCAAAAACAAGTTAGACGTCCTCTAATTGTTGTTGCAAGTTTTACGTGGCTGAATTAGGGTTCTAGCAAGAACGTTTTCTTACCTACGTGAAAGCCACAACGTGATTTGTCAACTTCTATTTACCCTTCATAAGGACCCTGTTCATCGAATCCGCTCCAACTAAAGTAGGAGAGACAGACACCCGCCAGCCACCTTATGCAACTAGTGCATGTTAGTCGGTGGAACCGGTCTCACGTAAGCGTACGTGTAAGGTTGGTCCGGGCCGCTTCATCCCACAATACCGCTGAAGCAAGAAAAGACTATTAGCGGCAAGAAAGTTGACAAATCCACGCCCACAACAAATTGTGTTCTACTCGCGCAAGAAGAACTACGCATAGACCTAGCTCATGATGCCACTGTTGGAGAACGTTGCAGAAAACAAAATTTTTCCTACTTGTTTCACCAAGATCCATCTAGGAGTTCATCTAGCAACGAGTCATCAGATGCATCTACATACCTTTGTAGATCGCGTGCGGAAGCGTTCAAAGAACGGGGATGATGTAGTCGAACACGACGTGATCCAAATCACCGATGACCAAGTGCCGAACGGACGACACCTCCGCGTTCAACACACGTACGGGACGGGAGACGTCTCCTCCTTCTTGATACAGCAAGGGGGGAGGAGAGGTTGATGATGATCCAGCAGCACGACGGCGTGGTGGTGGATGCAGGGCGTCACAGTAGCAGGGCTTCGCCTATACTACGCGAGAGAGAGAGAGACGTAACAGGGAGAGAGGGATGCACCAAAAGCCGTCGGCTCAAGTCCCTCCTCTCCCCCACTATATATAGGGGTGCCAAGGGGGGGGGGCGGCCCTAGGAGATGGATCTCCTAGGGGGGCGGCCAAGGGGTGGGGGGCTTGCCCCCCAAGCAAGGGGGCGCCCCCCTTTAGGGTTTCCCCTAAACCCTAGGCGCATGGGCCCTTAGGGGTGGCGCCCCAACCCACTAAGGGCTGGGTCCCTTCCCACTTCAGCCCATGGGGCCCTCCGGGATAGGTGGCCCCACCCGGTGGACCCCCGGGACCCTTCCGGTGGTCCCGGTACAATACCGGTGACCCGGAAACTTGTCCCGATGGCCGAAACAGCAGTTTCTATATATAATTCTTTACCTCCGGACCATTCCGGAACTCCTCGTGATGTCCGGGATCTCATCCGGGACTCCGGACAACATTCGGGTTACTGCATATACATATCTTCACAACCCTAGCGTCACCGAACCTTAAGTGTGTAGACCCTACGGGTTCGGGAGACATGCAGACATGACCGAGACGACTCTCCGGTCAATAACCAACAGCGGGATCTGGATACCCATGTTGGCTCCCACATGCTCCACGATGATCTCATCGGATGAACCACGATGTCGAGGATTCAATCAACCCCGTATGCAATTCCTTTTGTCAATCGATATATTACTTGCCCGAGATTCGATCGTTGGTATCCCAATACCTCGTTCAATCTCGTTACCGGCAAGTCACTTTACTCGTACCGTAATGCATGATCCCGTGACCAGACACTTGGTCACTTTGAGCTCATTATGATGATGCATTACCGAGTGGGCCCAGTGATACCTCTCCGTCATACGGAGCAACAAATCCCAGTCTTGATCCGTGTCAACCCAACAGACACTTTCGGAGATACCCGTAGTATACCTTTATAGTCACCCTGTTACGTTGTGACGTTTGGTACACCCAAAGCACTCTTACGGTATCCGGGAGTTACAAGATCTCATGGTCTAAGGAAAAGATACTTGACATTGGAAAAACTCTAGCAAACAAACTATACGATCTTTATGCTATGTTTAGGATTGGGTCTTGTCCATCACATCATTCTCTTAATGATGTGATCTCGTTATCAATGACATTCAGTGTCCATAGCCAGGAAACCATGACTATCTGTTGATCAACGAGCTAGTCAACTAGAGGCTTACTAGGGACATGTTGGTGTCTGTTATTCACACATGTATTACGATTTCCGGATAACACAATTATAGCATGAATAAAGACAATTACCATGAACAAGGAAATATAATAATAATGCTTTTATTATTGCCTCTAGGGCATATTTCCAACAGTTCCTTATGCTCTTCCTCGCTCTTGGAGAAAACCAATATGTCATCGATGAACACCACGACAAACTTGTCCAGATATTCCATAAATACCTTGTTCATCATGCTCATGAAATACGCAGGGGCATTAGTCAATCTGAATGACATGACGGTATACTCATATAAACCATACCTGGTGGTAAAAACTGTTTTGGGTATATCTTGTTCATGAATCTTCAGCTGATGATACCCTGATCAAAGATCGATCTTGGAAAATACTTTGGCTCCGACTAGCTGATCAAATAAATCATTAATCATCGGCAGAGGGTACTTATTCTTGATGGTCACGTCATTCAATGAACGATAATCTACAACCATTCTCAGGGTTCCATCCTTCTTCTCTACCAAAAGAACTGGGGCTCCCCAAGGTGACGAACTTGGGCGAATATATCCTTTCTCCAATAATTCCTTGATCTGCTGCTTGATCTCTTCCAAATCATTCGGGGGCATCCGATAAGGTCTCTTGGATATTGGGGCTGTGCCAGGTAATAACTCGATCAAAAATTCTATTTCTCTGTCTGGTGGCATTCCTGGTAATTCCTCCGGAAATACATCCCAGAAAATCTTGTACTACAGGCACTTCCTCCTGAACAACTCCCGTGAGGGAATTCACCTAATTCTTCATCGGTGTGCGTCTAGATACATACTTGATCCTCTTCTGCTCCGGGGTGGTGAGCAAAATCGTCTTGCGGGCACAGTCGATGTTCCCTTCCAACTTCGTCAACCAGTCCATACCTAGGATCACATCCAATCCCTGGGATTCTAAGACTATGAGGTCTACGAGAAAATCATGATTTTCGATGCTGAGGGTTGAATGACAGCCTAAGCCTGTCATCATCTCTCCTCCTGGGGAAGTGACCTGGAGCGGGGTTCTAAGGGTCCTAGTGGGCAACCCGTACTTTTCCACAACTACCCTTGATATGAATGAATGCGTTGCACCGAAATCAAAGAGTACCAATACTGGACGTGAATTTAATAAAAACTTACCAACCATAGTGTCTGGCTGATCATAGACGTCCTCCACGTTAAATGTGATTCACCTGAGCACGAGGAAAAGGGTTGGGCTTCTTTGCTGAGCTTCCATTGCCGTTGCCATTTCCATTCCTCTGCTTGGCCTCCGGACAATCGGTGGCATAGTGTCCTGTCTTCTGGCACTTGAAATAGGTGATATGACTCAGATCCTTCTGAGCCGGAGCAGGACGGTGCTGGTTGCCATTGCCTCCATTGCCTGACTTGGAGTTGTTGTCGTGGTTGCGATTGTTCCCACTCCCTCCATGGTTATGTCCTCCATGATTATGTCCTCCATGGTTGTGATGGGTATGTCCTCCCGAGTATGGGGCATAGCGGGGCTTCTGCTGAGCTCCGGAGTTGTACTTCCCCTGGCTATACTTCCTCTTGCGGCTATCAGTCTGCTGCTGCTTGCCTTCAAGTATGGTGGCCTTGTCTACCAGCTCCTGGTAGTTGTTGAAGGTAGCCACCATTAGCTGCATTCCCAGCTCATCATTGAGTCCCTCGAGAAATTTCTCCTGTTTAGCGGCATCTGTGGCCACATCATCTGGGGCATAGCGAGATAATTTGCTGAACTCATCCACATACTGCCCCACAGTCTTATTTCTCTAGACATGCAAGCTGTCCACATCAGCAACATTCCACCTCAGCAAATCAATCTAGCCTGGTCAGCAATCCACTCACAAATCCACAAATCATTGATACATTTTTTCTTTGCTTAGCCATCCCATGGTCACTGAACCGACTTGTCTCTTCCTCTTTCGCCTTCCACATAACTAGCAAATTTCCGTTCTACGGACCACTCTCCCACACCATAAAAATCCACCAGCACTAGCCTGTGCACATTGGGCCCGCTGCATCCTGAACCTTCTTCATTCTCCACTCCTCTCTCGATCCCTACGTCTTCATCTCTCCGCCTACCTTTCTGCTCTATCGATGGCTACCACGCGGCGCGCCTCCGCCCTTACCTCATGTCGCCCATGTGTGCCTTGCCGCATGGGTAGTGGTTGCCTACGATCTACCGCCGCATCGGCAGCCTACCCGGAGAAGCCGCGAGCCGTGTCATCTTCTCGCCATCACCCGTTTGGAAGGTGGGAGGTGCCTAGTGCTCTAAAAGATCCGATGTTAGATTTGGATTTGTGTTTTTTTGCCATCATGAGTTCCAATTCAACAGATGAACGTTGAATCCTATTTCCTTTCACTGACTCTTGCGATTGGCTCTTCAGTAATAATCAGTCAACATCGGATTGGATGTCACACCCTGACTCGCCACCGGTGTCCACGCCCAAGAATAAACCCTCTCGGGCGGCAGCGAGGCACTGGAGGAAGCAGTCGACGCACACGTCGCTCAACAAGGCGAGACCAGTGGAGGATAGGCGGCAACACACATTCCTTCCGTACTGGCACGGGGGTCCTCACGGCTGCAGCAACTACGTCCCCGTGCAAACTGTCGTTACCGGTGCCAGCGTGAAGTTCAGGTTATGGGTCCTGACCATCGTCCCCGTGGACTCTCCTTTCCCCATCACAATCTTTTGTAGTGGTATACTTCTCATAGAGATGTAATTGTTAATTAAAAATAATGGTTTGCAGTATGGTACATCATGTTAAAACAGTATCTTGATTCTTCCTGGAAAGGGGCACTGATAAACAAAATAACTCAAGCAGTTTGCAAGTGATGTGTTAGTTGGTGCAGTCTAACTCTGAACTTTATTCTAACTTCCATTTTCTTACTGAATATAACTTCCCACTCACGCAGCCATCTGAAGGTATTCTTTGATGCAGCATATTTTTTTTTAGAAAAGGAGGATGACCCCCGGCCTCTGCATCTGGGCGATGCATACAGCCACTTTATTAATTATGGATGTGCCTTTTATGAATGACAGGAGTATTTTGATGTTTACAGGTCACTTTTTTCTTTACTCTGCAGTTTTCTTTCTGTGAGTTTCATGTGTTAATATACAGTGTACTTGGCTTCAACATGTATGCACGCCACTACTGACTCTCCTACTTATAGTGATGTCAAATGTTAAGATAATGAAGGAAGGTAAAGATATTTTTCCCTGCCATGGCTGTATACACAGTGTCCGATGGTATTTCCATGTATCCCTATTTCTCGAACAGCTTTATGTTTTAAAGGTAATAAAACCTTATTTATTACACAAATGCCAATTTATGCATTGAGGAATAGCATAATGAATTGAATATAAAATGTTTGGTTCGCACTCGATATATTGGTGGGCGAGCATGTAGATATAGATGGTTATGCATAGTATAAAATTTAAAATTCTAGACAAGTCCAGATCTCGGTTCTTCTCTTTTTCTCATTGTGTCTCAACTCTCGACTACAAATTCTTCTGCATATGAACGTATGAACCTTGAGAGTTGAGGTACTTTTTTTTTGCAAGCTTGGCACCACCTTGATGATTCCATTTTTTAAAGATAATCACCCATTCGTGGATTACTTTGTTAGTTTTTTCTGCAGAGTTATGCTATCCACATATGTTTACAAGGTGAAGCCTTACGACTCTATCAGGACTAATGCCATTTGTATGACATTTTTTACCTCATGCGAGATGGATACAAGTAAATGCACATGGGAGCCCGAGCTCTAATGGATATTGTGCATGGTAAGACTTGGGTTTATATGGTATACCAAGGTGGTGACGTTTCTGTTGTAGCTTGAAAGTTTTTTCCCTTGCGATCGCACAGACTTGGTATCTTATAGTGAACCTTTAAACCAGTTGGTTTCATGGGTGATGACAATATAATCCTACATTCTGATTGTTTATTTATAGTCCAAACTTTGAACGAAATAAGTAGAAGGATCAATATTACTTACCTATGTACCACTATAGTCATGTATCATTCCAAAGATCGTTGTCAAACCAAAATCATTTTCAAATTATTCTGTAAATCTTTTTAGGACACTCAGTTTGCATAGTAAAACATCAATTTTAGGCAATATTTTTTCACAACAACGCGCAGGGAATCATCTAGTATACTCAACATCATAACCTGTCATCCAGGTTTCGAACAATTATAACCATATTAGAGAGGGAACCGATACTTAATCGTAGTCCAACTACTAATTATGTAAACATAGAGTTACCGTTGCTATTGTACTATACTAATGTGGCTAGTCTCTCGTGTTATTTACGCTTTCACTCTTCTTTTCTTTCTTTTTTCTTTTCATAAATAACTTCTGATCTATTCATCAAACATCATGGTAGTACAAAAGACACGAGAAGTAAACAAAATTAGATCCTAAGATCACCTAGCGACAACTACAAACACTGGAGCGGGCCGAAGGTGTGTCATCGTCATCGCCCCTCCCTCACTGGAGTCGGCCAAACCATATTGTAGTAGACAACTAAGAAGTCGTCGTGCTAAGGTCCCAAAGGACCAGCACACCGAAACAACAATCGCTGCCGATGAAGAGAAATATAGATAAAAAGGATCCAATCAGTACACACATGAACGCAGAAGGATGAAGACCGGATCCACCGAAGACAAAACCCGACCAATTCACATGAGATATGCCGGAGATACACCCCACACGCCCTTGGCCGATGCAAGACACATCATTGGGACGAGGGCTAGGCGGGGAGAATCTGATTTCATCTTCAAGGAGTCAACGTCGCCGTCTCGCCTTTCATAAAATTCCAATATACAGAGATTACTAATTAGTACCATCGCATACAAATTTTTTTGGCAGAAAATGTATACTATTTTTCTGAACAGAACTAGTATGTATTGGAGGCCTTTTTCATTTGGAAAATGTTTTTTTGAATTGTTTGAATTGCTTACCACATGTATCATATGGTTTTAAAAATGGTTTATCTAGGGCACATCTAGATATGCTCTAGTTATTGCATATCTAAATGACTCAATCAAACTAGAAAAAAAGAAAATAGACTAATGAAAATGCTTACACAAATCTTCACGTAAAATCAATGATATAGGACTTAGATGTGTAATAGTTAGAGCACATCTAGATGTGCTTCAGTAAAACTGTTTTAGAAAATGTTTCTGTTTTGAGAATTTTGACGAAAATAGTGGAGTAGAAAGGAATTTTTGTATTGGGAAAATGATGGCACGGCACCGCAGGGCACCCAATGAGACCGCGCGGCGCAGCGGAACGAGGCCATAAAACCCCAGCAGCACGGCCCACCACGGGGTCGCCGCCCACATAGGCAACAGCCAGCCCTCCCCCCACACGCCCCCTTCCTTCCCAACTCCCCTCTCCCCACGCCTAAACCACACCGAATCCAAACCCTACGCCCTCGCCTCCGCCGCCGGCCCCGCGGCCCCCCGCCCGGCCGCGCCTCCCACCGATCGCCGGCTCCCTCGCCGCCCGCACCCCCCGCGCCGCCGCGCCGCGCCGTTCCTGTGGCCGGCAGGGCAGCGCGGCCGCCGGCATCTAGGCGCCACCCCCCGCAGCCGGCCGCCCCCTTTGATGTCTCCCGCCCGCCGCCTCGGCTCCCTCTGCTCCCAGGCGGCTCCCCGCGCGGTCAGCTCCACCCCCACACCCGCCCAGTGCACGGTCACCCCACCGCAGCGGAGATGAGCGGCGCCGACAAGGTATAATACATCCCATCCATACATCCGGCCATCCGGGCGTTCGTGCGCATTCACATTGATTAATCGCGTGATTTAATTAGTCCTCGATGCCGCTGCCGTGCTCGGCCGCCGCATTAATTACGGCGGGGGCGGTTTCTAGTTGGGTGGCCTGAGTGAATTGATGCGGTTTTGCCGTTTTGGAGCACTGGCTAGCCTGGCTGATGTGATGCTACCGTGTGTGTCAAGCATGCTTGTGGCACTAGATGCCGAAGCACTGATGATGTAGGCTTATTTGGTGGTTACCTAGATGATCAGTGCTTTTAAGTGTTGTTGCTTGGAGTCGTGCGGAGTACACATTATGGAAGTGTGTATGATCAGATGGGATCCAGAGTTGAGTTTCCTTAGGCCAGACGGCCAGCGTGAAAGTTGTATAGAAGCGGTTAAAGATACACCTTTTCTAGCAATTTAACACTGATATCTTGATATAGTGGTTGTTTGGACGCGACGCAAGCCGCTTTAGTACAAATTTTTCAGGTGTGGTTAAAGATACACTTTTTCTAGCAATTTAACACTGATATCTTGCTATAGTGGTTGTTTGGACGCGACGCAAGCCGCTTTAGTACAAGTTTTTCAGGTAGTCATTTGTTCTCATCATAGTTTCTTCTGTAATGCAGGTTGTGTTGTTTGGGTCCTTCACGGAGGATGAGACTAAGTTGTTCCAGGGGCAGCCTGCTAAAAGTGAGGAGAAATCATGGGAACTGCCTGAGATCCAGTTTGGTTCACTGAATTTTTCTGTGCTAAGTTTAGAGAAAGCATCGAATGCTATCACTGAAGGCTCTGCTCATTCTCCAAAGCCAACTTATGGCCATACAAAGGATCTCGCTGGCAGTAATAAGAAGGAAACTGTAACATCTACCTTACCAAATGGTGGACCAGTGCTGTTCAATGGATTTCCTGCCGAAGTTTCTCCTAATAATGGTATTCTCAAGAATGTGAAGTCTGAAGCTTCGGTCCCTTCAGCTGGGCCTGTCAGCAATTTAAAGGAGAACAAAGCAACGGTTGCTTTAGCTGGCCCTGTGAACAATGTAAAGAAGACTGAAGCTCAAGTTCCTTCAGCTCGTCCTGTCAACGATGTAAAGAAGAATGAAGCTCTGGCTCTTTCACCTGGGCCGATCAACAATGTAAAGAAGGACGCTACAGTTCCTTCAGCTGGGCCTGTCAACAATGTAAAGAAGGACGCTGCAGTTCCTTCAGCTGGGTCTGTCAACAATGTAAAGAAGGCTAAAGCCACGGCTCCTTCAGCTGGGCCTGCCAACAATGTGAAGAAGGCTGAAGCCACGCCCCCTTCAGCTGTGTCTGCCAACAATGTGAAGAAGGCTGAACCTACAGTTCCTTCAGCTAGGCCTGTCAACAATGTGAAGAAGGCTGAAGCTACGGTTCCTTCACCTGTGCCTGTCAACAATGTGAAGAAGGCTGAAGCTACGGTTCCTTCACCCGGGCCTGTCAACAATGTGAAGAAGGCTGAAGCTACGGTCCCTTCACCCAGGCCTGTCAACAATGAGAAGAAGGCTGAAGCTACAGTTCCTTCACCTGGCCCTGCTAACACTGTAAAGAAGACTGAATCTGTGGTTCCTTCAGTTGCGCCTATCAAGAGCATTAGCAGTTCAACACCAATTGAAGGGCCAGGGCCGCACCATGATGGTCTCAGATGTACAGAAAGCAGCAGTTCAGCTATGTTAGTAACTGAGAATGGAAGCACAGGTGCTGATGCACCTATTATTGCAGCTCCAGCAGATGAGTCCGTCACAAGTTTAAATAAGGAAGACTATCAGAATAAGCCGTTGCTTCCTCATGGTTTGAAGAATACAGGAAATATATGCTTCCTGAATGCAACTTTGCAGGCTTTCCTTTCATGCTTCCCTTTTGTTCAGCTTGTACAAGGCCTGAGGAACCGGAGTATACCTAAGGTACTACTACCTAAATTAATCAGTTCAATGTCCTCTCTGCTGATTTCATTGGCTTTTGTTCTGACTACTGCTAATTTTAGGCTGGCTACCCTACTCTGAGTGCATTCATTGAGCTCGTCTCTCAGTTTGATGTACTTGACGAGTCTACTATGAAAGACGAGAGGTTTGCTTTAGTCGCTGCAAAAGTAATCAATCCTACCATGTTCGATCAAGTTCTGAGAAATTTTACTCCAGATGTACCGGCTGGAACATCTGCTCGGCCAAGGTAAGTTGACGCTGTTCTTGGTTATTAATTTTTGAAGTGAAATTAATGAAATGTGATGCTAATTTTGGGCTGTCATAGGCACTACTTGAGAATAGCATTCTTTTTTCCTGTTTGTGCTTATTTTTGCCTTTTGGCATCTTTTTGTATAGCAAGACATGGATCCCATCAGTATCATAATATATCCTGTTTGTCCTTTACTAGAATCCTAATTTGACATTGAAACTATAACTAATGCTTATGAGCATGATGAACTTCACTAGAATCAGAAGCTTCCCAGTAATATCTTATTCTTGAAACTTATGGAACATTGAACTGAGATAGATGCCATCTTAGGCTCTTAGCTTGAAGTTCAAACAATATATTTTGCTGTATTGAATGCATGGACATTATGCATGCTGGTCTGATTTTGTGTTACTGTAAATATCATGTGTTAAAATTTATTTTCCTAGTAACATGGCTTCTTAATTCAGTTTATGATGCTTTGCATTTCTGCAGACAAGAAGATGCCCAAGAGTTCCTAAGTTTTGCCATGGATAGAATGCATGATGAACTGTTGAGGCTTAATGGCAATGGTTCAAATTCAAAGGAAGGTATGGTTGTTTCTTCTGATGATGACGATGCCTGGGAGACTGTAGGTAGGAAGAACAAATCTGCAATCATGAGGACACAGAGTTTTGTTCCCTCCGATCTAAGTGCTATTTTTGGAGGCAAGCTACAAAGTGTAGTGAAAGCTGCAGGTAACTGTTTCTTGTGCTGAGAAATTTCAGTTCTTTCCTTTTAACTCTGATCTATCAACTAGATGCCCTTTTGGGAAGGTTTTATCTCCTGATTCTAGCTACATTTGTGCTCGTGTAAAGTTTTCCCTGGAAATACTAGTAACTTAGCTTGTAATAGAAACGATGTTCCCTAAACATGCAGAAGTGCTGTCAAGGAAAAGACAATTTTGCTTATCCTTGAACTTCACGTCAACTGTTCATTTGTGCAAAGAAGTTTCTTATCATTGTTGTCAGAAATCCTGCATTAGATTTGTGTCGGTTATCTGAAGCAAATTCTCACTGTAAATTGAAATCATTAGCGTTGTTTGGTAAAAAATGAGGGAGTTTCAGTTATGCAGTTTCTTACCCTCATTTTGTATCTTCTTTTCGGATCCATTCATTATAGGTAACAAAGCATCAGCAACCGTTCAGCCTTTCCTGTTGCTCCATCTTGATATATTTCCAGATGCTGTTCAAACGCTTGACGATGCACTTCATCTGTTTTCCACCCCTGAATCTTTGGAAGGATACAGAACAACTGCTGGAAAGGTTCTTACTGAAATCTGTGCTCAGTAGTTTTGACTCCTGAATTTTGCAATTACTTAGCTCGTCAGAGAATTTGCTTACATTATTTCAGAATTATATTACATATAAGGGACATCATGCATTCTGCATTAGCGCCATTCATCTCTGATGCATTGTATTATAAACTACTCCCTCCATTCCTAAATATAAGACCTTTTAGAGATTCCACTATGAACTACTCCCTCCGTTCCAAAATAGATGAGTTAGTACAAAGTTGGGTCATCTATTTTGGAACGGAGGGAGTACATACGGATGTATATAGACATACTTTATAGTGTAGGTTCACTCATTTTGCACCTTAGATGGTCTATAGTGGAATCCCTGAAAGGTCTTATATTTAGGAATGGAGGGAGTACCTGATTAGTTGGTTGGTTGCCTTCTTTGATCTAGATCTTAGTACTCTGTTGATACCGCTATAAGCTGAAACTAGGTTGTTGAACTATACCTCTGTACTGTACACCTCAGTGCAACAGTATGGTTCTCTTCACAATTATCCTTTTGAAATTAGCTATAATATTGACTGATGAAACTTGATCTTGCAGGCCGGAGTGGTGACAGCTAGGAAATCATTCAAGATACATGAACTTTCAAAGATAATGATACTGCACTTGAAGAGGTTCAGTTATGGAAATCGTGGGTGTACTAAGCTGTACAAGCCACTCCACTTCCCTCTTGAACTGGTCCTCAATCGGGATCTGCTGAGCTCACCATCATCAGAGGTGATAATTTTATTATTGCCAATATAGTTGGTATATCTACTATTTGGTCAATTATGCTTTTATCATCTTGTCTTCTTTATCCTTGATGAGTGTGTGGGATTAGACTTCTTTATAAGTTCGTACAGCCCTTTGTAAAATCAGATGTAACAGCTGTTTCTTGCTTACACATTGATTACTTCATCTAACATCTCGCCTTTGGTCGAGTGCAGGGTAGAAGATACGAGCTCGTTGCAACCATCACTCATCACGGGAGCGGCCCGTCCAGGGGCCATTACACCGCTGATGCAAAGCGTGACGGTGGGCAGTGGCTTCGGTTCGATGACGGCCATGTCATGCCCATCAACGTGAACAAGGTCTTGCATAACCCAGCGTATATCCTGTTCTACAAGCAAGTTTAAGTCTGGTGTTACCATGCGGTTGATCGCCCCCTTCCTCTCATTGCTGGAACAGTGAGTTATACTGTCTAACTATGGTTGTGTTAAATGGTAGCTGCCGTGTAACCGCAGAATTGAGTGTGTCAAGTACCCTGGTTGCGTGACCTTATTTATATATATGCCTGGTAACGTAGTGATGAGGGGGGGTGGGCTTTCCCGCTCAGCCCATTTTTGAGGTCCTGTAAAATGCACCTGCTCATCCTGGTAACCATGAGGTTGCTATTCATCCTTTGTGCTCGTGTTATGGCGATGTGATGTGTGCACTTCTTTACATTTTAGTCGGCCTAATTGAAAGTGGCCAGTCTTCGGCTGTCTCACTCACGATTGGATCACCGACCATGCGTCATTTCTTCTGGAAATGCCGGCATCTGGGTTTTGTCGATCTCAAAGCTTTAGCAACCAAAGAGAGCCATTTCTTCTTGAAAAACCGGTATCTGGTTTTTGTTGATCTCAAACCTTTTAGCAACCAAAGAGAAAGAACAGTTGCAAGAGTCACTGGTCAATTTGGCAAAGCTTGAAAGCATTTCCAATTCAAGGTGTTGAATCCTGGTCATCAGTTCTTCCCGCGGCCAAACGTCAGTGCTTTATTATTTGACGTATGGCATGTAGAAGACTTTGAACAACGACCTCTCTCCATACGTGCAGACCACTAACCCATTCAAACTAGTATCCACTTGCGCTGTGCTTGGCTGGGTGGCTTGACCTTGGTACTACCTGACAGTTGATATCTCGTGACGGCCAGTGTTCTCCTTCCTGCTGCTTATTGCTTTCCTTCCACTTCAGACAACCATACACACATGCACTCTTGCAGCATCTTAAATTGTAAGCTAAGACCTAGTACAATGCAAGGCGTTCAGGGGAGGTGCTTAGAGAAATAAACCACTGTTTCTTTGAGCACCGGTGCTTATTTGCATAGAGCAGATGATTAATTAGGCGTCTCTCATGTAAAATTAGGCACTGGTGCCAGAAAAACCTAGTTTACAATGCCTAATGGTGGCAGATGATCAAGTAGCATGCCTTTATTTCCAAGCTGCCATGCCTGTGATGCAACCGCTCATTCAAAAAGAGACGCATGGAGAATGCAGGACTCTGGCCCTCTTTGTTTCAGCTTCAATTTTGGCTTCGAATCATATGCGGGTTGGTTTCGCAACTGAAGTAAACTTGGACGTGCTTCAGGCAATTGCACTGAGAATGGTCCGAATCCAGATTGATTTTCCTACTAGAATCTTCTCTCTAAAGCTGAAACAAACAAGGCTCCTCTCTATCGGAGATCAATCTAAAAGCAGCTTCTTGTTTGCCTCTACTACCGGTTGTACACAGGTATCTTGCTCAACAAAGGTGTTTTCCTCTTATCCGCAGAGGACAGAGCGATCTCTGCCGGATACCTTCTTGATCAATCCACTTCCAATTTAAGCTCTTGATGGCCAAATCGGACCAAGGGATCCCCCTCGGAAACCTTCCTGATCAATCACTTCCATGTTAAGCTCTCCATGACAAAATCAGCCAAAGTGATTCTCTCCTTCTATTTTAAGCCCTTCATGGCAATCACAGACGGTGAAGAATCATGCACAAAATCAGGAAAAAACACAGTGGAAGCAAAGCCAAAAGAGAGAAGCACTTGAGAAAAGGTCCAGCGTTGGACCTGATTACCATCTCATCATAGATTACACATGATCTTTTTTTTTTTGCTTTTGTTCTTGACCCATTTCTGGACACGGGAGGAGGGAAGGGAGATCACTAGCTAGCAAGCAGGGGCCTGCAGTTTGTTTTCCCCTTCATTTTTCAGCTGTATACACAGGTGCAGGGAGAGACTAGACTGAACCCGACTGAACTCAACTCAAGGTTACACTACACAGCAGCGGCGGCGGCGGCCAAGGGCGGCTCGTTTAGCTTCTAGCGCGGCTGGTGGATGGCGCGGCGGGCGCCGCCTCCGGCCCTGGGGCCGACGTGCTGCGCCGGCTTCTCGGCGTGCCTCATCGGCGCCCAGGCTGGCGCCGGGCCGCCGCCCCTCGGCGAGTTCACGCTCAGCGTCTTCAGCACCGCGTCCATGTCGCCGCCGAACCCTGCAAATTCAGAGCGATCCTGGTTAGCTTCCCGCTCTCTGCTCTGGCGAGGAGAAGGAGACGGTGGGAGGTGTGCAGAACCGTACCTGCTGGTTTGTAGTGGTAGAAGTCGGGCTGGGGCTGGGGCGACGGCGGGGAGTAGAAGAGGTCGTCGGCGTCGAGCAGGTCGACGGAGTCGTCGGGGAGGAGGGCGGCGACGTCGTCCACGTCGTCGGCGAGGTCCTCGTAGAGCTGGTGCTGGCGGAACCAGTGGTCGCGGAACCAGGCGGTGGTCTTGACCAGCTCCCACCACTCGGGCGAGTAGTCCTCCACCTTCTTGAACGCCGCCGGGATGAACATGGGCGCGTCCGGGTTCAGCGCCGACATCGCCATGGTGCTCATGATCACCTCACTACACGCAGAAGCAAACCAATCAGCTTCCGATCACCATATCGGCCGGTAACTGTAATCACGCCAGGGTCACCACAGATCTGTGCATCACGGCCAATTCCCGGCGTGTCCTTCTTGCTTACCTTTTCTCTGCCGTTCGTCGGTCGTCGGGGCGGACGAAATATCTCTCGTGGTTATCTGGGTGGAGACGGGTGGGATTTCTGGGGTGTTTCGCCGTGCCCGTGCCGGGTGGGGGGGAGGGGGTGTTTATAGGGGGCGGGGGGGAGTGCGGTGGGTCGGGTCGGGGGTGGGGGCGGCTCCGGGGTGGGTGGGTGGGGGGGACGGCGACGGGTCGGCCTGGCTTCTTCCGTGACGCGGTGGGGCGCGGCCAATGGGGAGGAGACCTCTGGCGCCGCGGTGTACACTGCGCTTTGCCGTGCGTGGCGCGGGGTGGATTTTCTGTGGGCGCCGCGGCGGTGGAGCGCTGATGGGTTTGGTTTGGTTTGGCTGGAACGGCCGGAAGCTTCTGCCTTCCCGCGGACGGTTGCTTGGTTGGTTTGGGGCCGAGTCAAACGCACCCGACCTGCCTGTCGGTCGTAATTCGCGAACCATTTTTTATGTACGCATCGCAACCTTTTGGAAATTTAATCGGGCAACCCCGTGGAGCACGCACTGGCCCACCGCTTGATGTGAACGCATGCAGACGAACGCATGCAGACGAGGGGTTCGGCGGATTTTTCCAAGGGCAAGCGCCATGAGCACGACCTTTGTTATTGTGTATGTGCGTTCGTACGTACGTATGCTTTAAAATAAGGATATTACTATATGCTTATATGAGCTAGCATCAGGAGCAAAGCCACGGATGAATAGTCACGTTAGATCGGGCGCTTTCACGTACGAACAAATGCGTCGCGATCGAGAACCGGAACGTCTTAGACCGACGGCGATTTGATCCGGTGAAACGTTCTTTTATCCGCCTGCCAGTTGAGGGCGGGCGGTGGCGTCGTCCACGGAAAGCTAGGAAAAAGTAGTGGACACGGTCGCATGGCGCATGAACCACACACTGGCTCACGGTTCACCGGTGCCGGGGGAAAAGTGGGAGCAGTTACTGATCTGGACAGCTATGGGAGCTGAGCTGATGAGCATCAGTGGGCGAAATTACGATCAGGTTACACGATCTTAAGGAGGACACGTTGGCATCCTCCTCCTGACTGAGCATGCCAAGTCACTGTCGTGATCGTCTCAAAAAAATCCAGAGCCGATGCATATCTGGAAGAAGGGTGTCTCAGAAATATCTCGGAGGAGGAAGTAAACGTGAACGCATGGTACCATTTCGATGTGAACGTACACCGAGGGGACCGACCGACTTTTGCTAGGAAGGATTCGGGAGAGCAACTAGTGTGAAATATGTTCTTCAAGTACGAGCCATGTAGTCTAGTTGGCCGGTCATATATTCTAGATATCATGAACTTGCTTTCTTAGAAAATTTTGTTGTGTGGACACAATGTCTCATCTATTGGGTGACCAAATTTGATATCTGTGAAACCAAAAAGAGAAATTTTAGATATCGATAATATTGTAAGGACATTTAGACGTTGTAAGTGAAATTTGATTTGTTTATTTAGAGAATAGGCACAATTTGAGTCTGACTTTGAATTAATAAAGTCATCAACTGGCCATGATTACAATCATGAACAAAAACAGAAAAAAGAGACGGCAACACGACTGATATAAAGATGCTGAAGAAAGAGCTCACAAAGCAACAAATGCTACAAATGCTACAAGCTCGGAGAATAGGAAGACCAAAAAAAAACGAAGGTTGGAGACATCAATGCCCTGTTCCGCGAACACCACATAGGAGAAGAAGAACATGCCACCTCGAAAGGCGAAAGCCCGCGAGCGAAATAAGGGCATGCAGTCGTCAAAACAACTGAGGTCATTGCACGAAACAATCGTTCATTCCATCACGGAAGGAGGCTCCAACCTTCTTGCCTCGGCTCGAAAGGCGTGGCACCGTTGATAGATGGAGCTGCCCACCCTAGTGCCGCCACCCAACAGAGTAGGATTTTTTCCCGGAAGACTTACAAGGGACGAGTTAGGGGAGTATAAGACCACACAGGGCCTCCATGGAGGAAGACAACTAAAAGGAACGAGATGGACCTAGAGATGGGTGAATAAGTACAATTAAATTTAATTTGATTATTAAAAAGTCTAGGAAATGTAGAATATAAATGTGAGCCTAGCGATTGCTTCGGTAAGATAACCAAGCCAATACAACGTGTTCAACTAGATATACTGAATGCAAGGCTAAGTGGCCCAAGTAAATCGCAAGTAGGGGGTAGAGAGATAACTCAAGATACAAAGATGAGAATGTTCCTCGAAGTTAACTTGGAGGAAAGCTAGTCGCCCTTGGAGGGATGACTCTTACCATGAAGACACAACAACACCACGAAGGCTCATCCTCTTATCCTTGAGATATCGCAAGGAAAACGATTATTGATGATACAACATAATTGAAAATCTATCTGTCTTGGCTAACCTCATCATGCATGATATTTCTCTCCGAAGAAATGAATACCACTCGTAGAATGGAGTTGCTATTCCTTCAAAAGGAATTATGTTAAACTCCTGTTAGAAGGAGTACATGCGTACTTCCTCAAATCACTACATTCATGTCTCTAAAAATAATTTCAATGCATATTCATATGATTACATTCGCAATGCAGAATGAAGAAAATTGTTTCTTGCTCAATCCAGAAAAATGAGGTCTCCACTTCCCACACAAGTGTGGGTAGTGAAAACTAACTAACCCTTCTTGAAGGAACAATCTCAGGGATTTCCTTTGCTGATCTTGAGCCATGAGATGTATATTGTTGTTGCTATTTGCCCCTCATTTATCTGTTTCTTTTGTTTGTTTTGCCTTGTTTTGTTGCCGTATGTTGTGTTTTTGTTTCGTCTGATGAACAACTCACTCAGAGTTGTTGTTTCATCTTTCCTTTTTGGCTGAGTGTTTTTGTTTTGGACCATGTTTCCCCTTTATTCTCTCTCGTCCAAATCTATGTTGCCTGTCAGCATGTAATTTAATCTGAAGAAAATTTCCTTCCAACATCCTTGGTTGCGAAAGAAACAGACTTCGAACTTTTATCTATTTTTGGCATAAGCCCCTTCAAACCTTTCGGTCTCCCGCTCCACTCCCGACATTTTAGCACGTGCCCACAATCTCCACAATCGTGATCGTGCCCGTTGAATGTGGAACGCCCATCGCTTGAGGACCATCGATTTCAGCGAAGTGGTTAAGCACTTCGGGTATAAATACCCCTCCATCATCCTCCTCAGTTCATCTGCCTTTTTCCTTCGAGTCCGTATTCCATCCTACAGTCCGAGCCCGAGCCCGCGCCCGAAGCCACTCTGGTGAGGAGCTACGCCGTGAAACTCGATGGGAACTTGCCGCATTTGTCCACGCTGCTGCGGTAATCTTCTTCACTGCATCACCGTAGTTGATGTTGGAAATATGCCCTAGAGGCCATAACAAAGTGGTTATTATTATATTTCCTTAATCATGATAAAGGTTTATTATTCATGCTAGAATTATATTGACCGGAAACTTAAATACATGTGTGGATACATAAACAAATACCGTGTTCCTAGTAAGTCTCTACTAGACTAGCTCGTTGATCAAAAGATGGTTAAGGTGTCCTAACCAGACACATGTGTTGTCACTTGATAACGAGATCACATCATTAGGAGAATGATGTGATGGACAAAACACATCCGCTAGCTTGCATATGATCATTCAGTTTATTGCTACTGCTTTGTTAAGGGCATGTTTGGTTCGGGAATGAAGTGTAATGGAATGTCATGGTTTTGTTCCATAGGAATGGAACGGTTCCATCTTCGTGTTCGGTATAATAATGTAGTGGAATGGAACGGTTACATCTCCATGCTTGGTTGGTGGAATGGTATGGAATGAAAATTGTTCAAATTGGTGTTTGCTTTTCTGGTATCACATGCAACATTGATAGTATGTTCCTGAGCTTTCTTTTCTAATTCAAAAATAACATTTTATTTGTATTTTCATCATCGAGGAAAACAAGTCAGGTGCCTCCACCAAAGTGAAAACATCCCTGGATTCTCCTATCTCGCCTCGCCCGATATACATGGAGATCACACCGTTCTGGACATTCACATCAGAACCATATCTAGTTTTGAGGATCAGTGCTTACATGGATTAGCCAATTGAACCTTCCTGAATTCTTCTAAGCCGCCACCATCGCTCGCCATGGCTGCCGCCTGGAATCAGGCGCCCTTCTTCCTGGCCTTGGCCATGGGCCCGTGTAGGATCCAAAGTATGTCTAGAGGGGGGGGGGGTGATTAGACTACTTGACCAAATAAAAATCTAGCCTTTTCCCAATTGTAAGTCTTGGCAGATTTTAGAAACTTAGCACAAGTCAAGCAATCAACCTACACATGCAATTCTAAGAGTATAGCAACAAAATATAAATCATTACATATGGAGGTAAAGGGGAGGAGTTCGGAGGGAGCAAACGCAATGTAAACATGGAAATTTTTGGCGTGATTCCGATAGGTGGTGCTATCGTACATCCACGTCGGTGGAGACTTCAACCCAAGAAGGGTAACGGTTGCACGAGTCCATGGAGGGCTCCATCCACGAAGGGTCCACGAAGAAGCAACCTTGTCTATCCCACCATGGCCATCACAATCCTATATATGTGTGTACATGGGCAATACCACTTAGTATTGATATTGCAAGCTTATCTAGTCGCTATGTGGTATGTCTTCTCATGAGAAATTCAAATTCTAAATAGTCCATTAATTGTCTCTTGTTGGATCCTTTTATTTGCCTCTTGTTTATCCTTAATTGGTATCACATATGGGGGAGTAATATGCTATGCGTATATTACTAGCCTAGAAAATGTGTACATTTGAGATATTGTCATCTAGAGTGGATATTGTAAATTATCTTGTTCCTAGGTGGCATGTTAGCTCTACAAGTTGCAATTTGCTTTTTGTTTGGTGTGAAGATGATGTCGGATATCCTTGTTATCTACCACCGGGAATTATTTCCAAAATTACTTCTTGTCTTTTGACAATTGGTACTCACTTATGTGTGGTAGAAATTATTGATCATCTTTACATTGGCTTTTTCTTTTTATTTTTCCCTTTCTCTTGCCAAGCTTTGTATCAACTCCCTTTGTCTTCCATACCACTTGTGGATCTTGTGTATTTCTTGATCTTGTCTAGTGTTTTCTAGATATAGTGAAAGTGGTGATCCCACCTTGTGCATTTTCTATTCAAATGCAAATTCTCTATAATGCACTAGTCTTGGGGGAGCTATCCTATTTTCTATAAAACACTCATCTTGCGATCCTTATCAAGTGTGTGTTGGTGGAAGGCAAGCCGTTTTCGTTTTGGTACTTTGTGCCATCATGAAACTTTGTAGAGAGCTTAGTTTGTTTGGAACCATCCTCTCTTTTGGGAGTTTGATGTCTCTTCTTTGTGTATATCAATGGATATCTCATTCCTTGTTGTATCCATTATGGATACCCTCCAAGTGATGATTTATTCATTTGGTATCTTTTCTTCACTTGGTTTTTCTTTGTCTTTTGGTATCAGTTCTTGAAAGTCTTGAGCATGCATATTAGCTTCGTGTAGTATCTTTGGCATGCTTTCTTTCTTTCTTTGACCCAATATATAGGGGAAACTCCACCAAGTCTCAAATTGGATGAGATGTGCATGAAATTCTTTTTCGTATCTATGTGCACATATTTATGTGGAGTTTGTCCTATGTATTGTTGGTTCTCTAACTCTTTGGTCCCAATGAGTTTGGGTACCATTTTGTTTGTGTTGTTGTTCTAGGAACAAGTGGAGATGCATTGGATGCTTGGCTCACTCACAAGGAAGGTGTTGTCACCATGTGCTTATTGGAGTCAAGCTAGGATGATCAATGAACTACTTTGTACCTTCAATTGGTATCTACTACATCCTTCCAATGTTATCTCGGTAACAAGTATCTTCATATACTTCATGCACACATTTCTTGCATCAACCTTGTGTAGGTTGCATCTTAGCATGATTTTCATTCCATCTTGTGATACTTGTTTCCTTTCTCAAAGCATCCCAACAATGATGTCTTGTTGCTAGTTGTGATGTCTTTGATGGGTGTGTGGTAGGAATTCATTTATATACTATAAGACCATATCTAGCCATGTGCTATGCTTCCAAGCAAATATCTTATTGGTATATTTATGATTTCCTTGTGGATATCTTGTTCCTCGTGTTGCAACTATTTCGGGTGTACATCCTTCTTTGTAGATATATATCATCATGATTTCGTCTACCTAGAATCTTATACACTTGAGAAAAGTTGCATATCTAGTTGATATCCTTTCTTTCATGACCACCTTGTCTTTCGTATGTTATTTCTTTGGTGGCTCCATGAAAGCTTTTGCCTTGAGTGCGTGTCTTATCTCGTTGCATCTTGATGCACTCTTGTGTGGTGAAGATTATTTTCGTCATGCTTATCTTTACGAGGCTTTTGCCATCTTAATTGGTATCCCTCGTCTTGATGAGGCTTTCATCTTCTACCTTCACCATGGGTTGTCACAAGCATAGGTTCTTTATATGCTTATTAGTAAGCTTGTGAACCCATTTACTTGTTGTGTGTGGGAATGATAGGCCTTGCACCGTGTTGCCTCATTCCTTAGAGACTTTATTGATGCTTAATGCTCATCCGTACATTAGTCTTCTCAAGTGCATTGCCTTGACTCTCACACATCATTTTGGTTGAGCCCATTCTTAAGTTGCCTCTTTCACTTGTTGCTCAACCATGTGTTAGTTGCAAGTACCAGGCTTAGTTTCCTATATGCTCACTTGCACTTGTTGTAAGTTTCTATTGATTTTGGGGGAGCTATGATCCTATTTTGTGCACTTTGTATCCAAATACAAAAATTCTTGATGTGCACAAATCATGGGGAGCTTCTCTAGGTTCTTTAGAACACTCCTCTGCTCATATCATAATATCTTTCTTTCTTGTGGCTCGTAGGATCATTGGCCTAGTTGGTTCAATTGGTATCTTTTGATCGCTTGATTGCTTGTGTCTCTGTCGATTATGTCTTTGTGTCATATCTTCCTTTAGCAATCTTTGGGCCTCAATATAGTTTGTCTTCCTCCAAATATTAACCGTTGGTTATGTGTATTGCTTTCCACTCTCTTGTTGAGAAATACACAACTTCTGGAGGAACTCAATCTATATTGGCCTTCTAAGCTTTTCGCCCATTTTGGCAATCGATGCCAATGGGGGAGAAGTTTCAGAGAGTTTTGTGGAGGTTTCGGAGAGTTTTGTGGAGAAGTCTTTAGAGTTTTCTCCTTGCTTTGGTTTTGTTCCTAAGCATTTGCATCTCATACGCATGCATTATGGGTTGTTGCATTGCATGGTGATGCATAATTCCTTGTATTAAACTCTCTTGAAAGTAATTGTCATCAATTACCAAAATGGGGGAGATTGAAAGAACATGCGGTGCCCCCATGTTGGGTTTTGGTAATTGATGACAATATCTATGGACTAATGGTTGCCTTGAGTTATATTTGAAGGTTTTGTCCATAGGCTTTTCTTGGAGTACATGTGTTGGTTTCAAGGAGAGTTTGTGTCGACCAAGGTGCTATTCAAGGAATTACCTAAAGATTGGTCTTGTGAGAGGTTGATCAAGACTAAGTTAAAGAGTGAATCAAGTTGATCAACCCACAAAGCGTAGAAGATGTACCGAGAGGGATCAAGTGATCACATGGTATGGTAAGCATTGTCAATTACGCTTTGTGTACTAACCCATGGTCTTCGTGAGGGTTCTTTGTGGGGTTAGGTTGCGGTGTGCAAGTTCAAGTGGAGCATCACGAAGAGATCAAATGCTTGAAGCTTGCCGTCCTTTGTGGTGACAATGGACTTGTGAAGATGTGCGGAAGAGTGGCTCACCCATAGTGGAGTATGGGGGAGCAATCAACTAGTCTTCATCAAGTCAACACAATCAAGAAAGGTTGCGGTGTGCAAGTTCAAGTGGAGCATCACGAAGAGATCAAATGCTTGAAGCTTGCCGTCCTTTGTGGTGACAATGGACTTGTGAAGATGTGCGGAAGAGTGGCTCACCCATAGTGGAGTATGGGGGAGCAATCAACTAGTCTTCCTCGAGTCAACCCAATCAAGAAAGGTGGTCCAACTTGAGGGAGTCAAGATCGTCATCATCTAGCTCAAGTGGACCATGTGCAAGGCAAAGGTTTGCCCTTGATAGGTTTTCTATTTTACCGGTCTCATGATGGTAGTTGGGAGACCGGGTTATAGGATCGATTACCGTACTATCAAGGGGGGCTCTCGATGAGTAGCTTGATCGTATCGTTTGCTGAGAGCTCAAACCATTGCATCCTTGCATCATCTTTCTTGGTTCTTGTTTGGTTCTCTTTGAGAGTCTTAGAGCTTATGGTCATGTTGATGACAAGCTCGAGTTCATCGAAAACGGAGTTCACATGCTTCTTCTATGATGTTTTCGATGTTGGAGGTTTTGCCGGTTCTTCTCGGTTGGAGGTTTCACTCCTCTATTTGTTGGCATACCTCCCCTGCCTCTTCTTACTATAACCAGTCGCTGTTTTGATGCTACTCGTCGTCTTGTTTCCAACAAGCTTCAGTTTGCTCAATTCGGAGCTCATATGCAGAAGTTATGGCAGTTCTTGTTTTCTTGAGTGTGGTTTTGTCAGGGTCCCAGCGGTAGTACCGCTGAGGGGTCACAAGCGGCAGTGCCGCTCCGCAGCGGTAGTACCGGCGGTGACTCCACAACGGTACTACCGCTGGCTTACCAGGTCCCTACCGCGTCGTTTCGAGGGGTCTTTTTCTGTGTCGGATTGTGCGGTACCTCGCTGCGGCAGTAGTGCGGCAGTACCGCTCCTTAGTGGCAGTACCGTCCTTCCTCCGCGGTAGTACCGCCCGGTTCCCTCTTTCCCTTTACCCTTCGTTCTGTGCGGCAGTACCGCCGAAGGGTGCGATAGTACCACTTAACCCAGTGGTAGTACCGCTGTCTCCTGCAGTACTACCGCCCCAAGGTTCATGTTTTGTTGCTCCTTTTCCCTGTTTCTTCCACCCGAGCGGTAGTACCGCTCGTGGAGCGGTAGTACCGCTCGTGTGCGGGCTGAGCACATAACGGTTGGATTTTCCCCCTCTTATATAAGGGGGTCTTCTTCCCCATTGAACCTTATCCTTTGAGCTCGTGTTCTTCCCCCATTGTTGACCTTCTTCGAGCTTGCTAACTCTCAATCCCTCCATGGATTCTTGCTAGTTTTTGAGGGAAAAGAGAGAGGAGATCTAGATCCACATTTCCACCAATCACTTTCTCCTCTATGTGAGGGGAACCCCTTGAATCTAGATCTTGGAGTTCTTGGTGTTCTCCTTCTTGTTCTTCCTCTCATTTTCCTCCCTAGCATTAGTTGCTTCGGTGGGATTTGAGAGAGTGCCCTTGCCATTGCATTTGGTGCATCGGTTTGAGTTCTCCACGGTGATACGTGGAAGTGAAGGTTGAGAAGCTTATTACTCTTGGGTGTTTGGGCACCCTAGAGCTTGTTCCTCTTGGGTGCCTTGGCGCCCTAGACGGTTGGTGTTGTTTGGAGCTCAATCATTGTGGTGAAAAGCTCCGGGCAAGCATCGGGGTCTCCAATTAGGTTGTGGAGATCGCCCCGAGCAATTTGACGGGTACCGGTGACCGCCCCCAAGGGTTGCCAAAGTGTACGGGTTCGGTGACCTCCCCAAGGGTTGCCATTTGTACGGGTTCGGTGACCGCCCCCAAGGGTTGCCATTTGTACGGGTTTGGTGACCGCCCTCAAGGGTCCCTTAGTGGAATCACGGCATCTTGCATTGTGCGAGTGCGTGAGGAGATTATGGTGGCCCTAGTGGCTTCTTGGGGAGCATTGTGCCTCCACACCACTCCAAACGGAGATTAGCATCCGCAAGGGTGTGAACTTCGGGGTACATCGTCGTCTCTGCGTGCCTCGGTTATCTCTTACCCGAGCCCTTTACTTATGCACTTTACTTTGTGATAGCCATATTGTGTCTTGTCATATATCTTGCTATCACATAGTTGCTTATCTTGCTTAGCATAAGTTGTTGGTGCACATAGGTGAGCCTAGTTGTTTTAGGTTTTGTGCTTGGCAAATTAGCCGCTAGGTTTATTCCGCATTTGTTCAAGCCTAAACCGTAATTATTTTAAAACGCCTATTCACCCCCCTCTAGGCGACATCCACGATCTTTCAAGAGTCTTGTGCTTTTGCCAATATGTGTCCTTAGCATTTTGAGGGTCCACATCTCTAGTCCATGCCAAGCCAATCATTGAACTTTCTGAAATGATCATCTTGAAATAGTATTAGTTCAATGAGCTATATGTTGTTAAGAATTACCAAAAGCACCCAGGGATTAGTTGCACTTTTAATCTCCCCCCTTTTTGGTAATTGATGACAACATATAGATCAAAACTTCGACAAATGATAATAAGAATGAAATACATCGTCGCTTTGAGAAGTATGTGATAAGCAATAGCTCCCCCTAAATCTGTGCATTATTTAAAATTTGCTTTGGAATGCAAATGCACAATTGATTAGGAACATGGGTTACTCTTCCATGTCACATACATCTTGGTGGAGCGCTCAAAATGATAGCATGTGAAATATACACTCATCACCAAGACAAAGTGAATGATCATACATGAGAGATAGATAATATCATCATCCAAGCACAAACGTTAAAGTATGATATGATCAAACACATGACCATACAAGTATCTCACACACATAAACATAGTGTATCATCCAAGCAAGCAAACACACAAGTAGCAAATAAGTAGCAAAAGAGGCAAAAAGAAGCAAAGGTCCCTCTCTCTCTCGAAGCCTATGATCTATACACTTTCTCCCCCTTTGGCAACAAGTTACCAAAAAGGTTGAAAATGCATAGTGCTATGAGGCTCTCTAAGCTTGATCTTCGGGAGGTGGCATGGAGAGGAGTCCTGCAACAAATGCATCTGAGGAGGTTGAAGGAGCTGGTGGAGTTGCAACCGGAGGGGCAACTGAATTTGTGGCTGTAGGAGGTGGTAGCTCTAGTATCCATCATTGGCACTGCTGCAGACCTCTGCCTTCTAGGCACCCTTTGATATGCATCAGTGGTGGTCTTGTCACTCCTGTCCTCAAGCTCTTCTTGGATCTTCTCCACAGAAGTCTGAATCTCTGTCACCTTGACATCCAAATCATGAAGTTTGATCTCAAAGATTCTCTTAAAACTCTCTTGATTCTGAGTCAGGGTGGCCAATCCTTTCTTAATCCTCAAAGTGGCTTGAATAAGATATCCATGTTGGTTTTGTTTTGACTTGATAAAAACTTTTGAAGCTTCTTCAGCACTTGGCATCTTGGCTGCCTTCTCTGATCTTGCCTTTGCTCTCTTCTCCCGAGCCTCTACTGAAGTAGGATCTGTAGCATCCATGACAATTGTGTTTCCTCAAAATCAGGCCTCAAGGGAAGATGTTCTTTGTCCAACAAATATAAGCCTTTGCCCATCTTGGAGTTGATGAGCATCTGGATGTGTGGAGCATACCCACATGATCTCTTCTGATCAGCAGTTGTCCTCTTGATTGTTTCTACAAACAGTGTCATCACCTTGAACTTTTATGGCACATCAAACATATGCAGTGAATTGATGGAATGTCATCTTATCATACTATGATCTCCAGAATTGGGCAACAATGTGTGCCTAAGGATAGTATTGATTGTGGGCAGTCCTGACAGGAGATAATAGACAAAGCCAAACTGGTGATGTTCCAAGGCTGCATCTGGAATCTCTTTGTACATATGTGCCATGGATTTGTGTCCTTTCCTTGGCTTGGCATACAAATCAGAGTCATCTTCATGCTCTTCAAGGGCATTGATTAGCTTGGCCCACTCTGCAACAGTCGACTGGTACCTTGTACCTTCAGACATCCAAACGATTCTCCCATCTGGGTAGAAGTAAGCTGTTGGGTAAAACTACATGATAAGCTCATCATTCCACTTGGTCAATTTTTGACCCACAAAGGCATCAGCTCCATTCATTTTGAAGCTCTCATGAAGTCCAGGAAAGTGATCTTCATTGTCATCAATATATGACCAATCAACCAATTTCATATCACTGACTACACTACAGAAATCAGCTACTTTGCCATCTGCCACGGCAGACGGCAAAGGCATGAATGCCGTCCGCCACGGACGGCAAAAGTGGACGGCAAAGAAAGGTCCGGTGAAGAGCTACTTTGCCGTCTGCTTTTGGTGGCTGACGGCAAAGGGGCCTTTGCCATCAGCAGCTGACGGCAAAGAAAGCAGACGGCAATAATTATGCTGTTAGTCTGTTAGGTGGCTAACGGCAGCCTTTGCCGTCCGCCGCTGACGGCAAAATTTGTCCGGCCTTTGCCGTCCGTCGAATGATGTCAGCTGGACGTCACTACACGAACGGCAAATCTCCTTCTTTGCCATCTTTGTCATTGATTTACAGTATGTTCAGCAATTCATATTCATATGTATAGCCCATGCATATATCACAAATATCTAACACAGACCACACGAGAAAAAGAACATCACAAGATCATCCATAAAAACATATATATCGTACAACTTGTATCACAAAGTAAGACGAGATCACACAAGTGTCGACAAATAAGATCAGAAAGGTTGGCCTCCACATAACACAAAACTTAGGTGAGCACCATGGGATCTAGCAGCAACAACACCTAACCTACTGGATGGACACTGCAGTCCAGACCCAACTCCACAAGCACACTACATACTGATTTGCGACCGCGACGGTGATGCAACCACCACAACCAAAATTAAAAAGGCAAGGGAGGTGGGTGGTCCAGGTTGTTGTCTCCACGCCGCCTATGTTTGCCATCTCTAAATGCCAAAAGGTCCAGGTTGTGGTCATCAGCCTTCTTCATGCCATCAGCATGATCACCATTGCCTTCCGCACCCCGTCATCATCAGGCTGATTTGCTGCTGCTGCTCGTCCTCCTACTCCATAACTTCTGCCAAGCAAGCAGTTATCATACTATCAGCTAAAAGAAAAACAAAGGAAGATCACGTGTCACTTTCATGGAAAACATCAGAAGTACTCCCTCCGTTCCGAAATAATTGTCGTTGGGAGTTCCTCTCCGACCAGGTGAAAACGCACAAAAGTACAGAAATACCCCTTGTTTGAAAACAGATCGTCTTCCTCCTCCATCCGCGAGGCAGCACCCCTAATGTAAGAGAAGAGAAAAAGGAGTGAGAAGCAAGAATTCAGTTAATTTTAATTAACTGGAAAAGGATTTAGTTAATTTTTACTCCTACACTAAATCTGGAATACTCCTACAGATCAGTACATTATTTAACAATGGAGAATGAAAACTGAACTCAGTCATTACTCATTAATACAACTTTTTGGTAGCAAAGTAGATTGACAGCTTAACTACTCAAGCAGCGATACAAATGGGAAAATGGGGCTAAGGGATGAATATGATGGAGTATATATTGATTATATGGCTACTGGAGATGAGAAGACTTCAAGCAGAGGAACAAATGCCTCTAAATATAGCACTAGTAAGAAAAGCCTGACTGGTGTGACACTGGAACTAGTAATGTGAGAAAGTAAAGGTCTAGCTAGTGGTTTGTATGAACTACTCCATTTAGATTTGTGTAGATTCATTTAGTTGAACAACATAAAAGCAAAATGGAGTAGTTCAACTACACAAAATGAAATACGCAGCAAGAACGCGGCTCACTTCAACTAAACTAAACTGAACTTATTTAGCTACTGAAGAAATAAGCAGCGACTGAAGCAACTAAACTGCAGTTATAAGGAGGAGTAGCAAGCAGTGACTGAAACTGCAGATACGTCGAGGTTAACATTGACAAACTACTGCAACTTTTCCTTATTACTCCAGCAAAACTACTGGAAAACTAACTGAATCTTTTCACTTGAATCAACTACTGCAACCAAATTCAGTGAATTAAGTATGCAGAGATACAAGTACTACCATCAGAGAGAAACTACTGCAACCAAACTGAATTAAGTATGCAGAGATATAGGAGTACAACTAACTGAATCTTTTCACTGAATTAAGTGTGGGCGAGGAACATCTCCTGCACCCTCCGGGGAAGAAGAAGAGGCGAGTGCAGTTGGCTCCTCCCTCGTGCACCAGCCCCGCACGAACGCCGCACCAGCTCAAGACGCTCATCTGCTATTGCAGCCAGCAAGATCAAAAACATGTTGTCGTCAGAAAAAAAGAGGTATCTCAATCCAATGGGAATATGGGATCACTTACTCTGTTGACATAGTGCGTGTTCCTTGTACTCCTTGCTTCTTCTCCCCGACACAAGCAAACCAAATGAAATGATCTTATTTATTTACAATCAAATCAAAACAAGGAAGCAAGGAAAGGTGAAGATGGGCTGCACTTTAGTTTACTTCATTTCATTTCAGACAAGCAAACCAAAAGTAAGTTTATTTTTGTCATTGGATTGATGAATTGCAACAACAGGGGTCCTCTCGTGTAAATTAACATGAAGAGAAGATGAAACTAACTGGATTATTATCCTGGAGTACCAATTTCCTGACCATACTAGTCTTGCACATATTTAAACAAGCTAGGTAATTTGACTCGACGGTGTATACAAACAACAAGGAAGTGTTCATATAGCAGATTTAGGTGGAAACAAAATCACAGGTAAGCTTAAAGCTAGCCACCATGGTACCTCTCTCTCACACACACAGCAGAGCAAACTCCAAACTGAAATGCAGTTCTCACAAAAGAAAAAGAGAGGGAGGATGGCAAGTGAGGCTCACCATTGCATTGCAGTTGAAGTAGGACTCGCTAGTGATTTTGAATCGGCGCCCACACCACATGGTGCTCAGTCTCCTACTGCCACCGTATGGTCTCGAGCTGGGTGAGCTCGGCCTCCATCGCCCCCGTGTCGCGCCGTGGTCTGCTGCCGGACGGCGAGCACCCGGCAGCCCAGGAAGCTCACACCAGCGTACGGGCTTGGTGGTCTGACAAAAAGTCACGAGAACAGAAGCAAATTCATAGCGTGGCAGCTCCCAGCGAGTTCAGATAGCTGAATTTATTCAGTTACCTGTAGAGGAAGCTCTTGTCGTGGAGGCTGACGAGGAGCGTGGACGACCGGAGCTGCCCCGCCGCCGCCGCCACCGTCTCACCGAGCTCCCGCTCCCGCACCACGATCTCCACCCTGGCCTCCTCCTCCCGCTGCTCCGGCACGGATTGAGCACTGCTGCCCATGGATCGAGCACAGCCGCCCACGAATCAAGCACCGCCGCCCACAAATCGAGCACCGCCGCCACGAATCGAGCACCCCGGCTGCTAAAAATGTCACCTTTGACCGACGAGAGGGAGGAGCGGCCGGCCGGAGGAGGGGATTGGAACAGGGAGAGCTGGAAGCTCGGTGGTGGTGCGACGGCATCCTGGTGGCGCTGGGTGGCGTGGTTGCCGGAGGAAGGAGGCGATTGGGACGGGGAGAGCTAGAAGCTCGGTGGTGGTGCGGCGGCGTCCTGGTGGCACTGGGTGGCGTGGTCGCCGGAGGAAGAGGCGTCCTGGCGTGCGTGGGTGGCGTCGATGTCAGCGCGGGCGGCGAGGGCGCAGGAGGCAAGGTCTGCGGCGCGATGCTCGAGGAGGAGGCGGCGCCGCTCGAGGCGGCGGGCGGCGGCGGCCTTGGCGGCGAGGAGGCGGGACTCTCCTAGGCGAGGAGAGAAACCGGTCAGTGGAGATAGTGAGCAGGGAGAGGTGACCTCGGGGAGGAGAGCTGGGCGGTGGGGAACGGCGGGGATCGCCGAAATCTGGCTCCGGCGTGGGGTGGAGAAAGGGGATCGAGGAAGACGAGAGAGATGGGATCCAACGTGGGTGTGTGTGCATTGTGGGTGGGGCCCGAGGCTGTGTGGGTCGTGGGTGGGTGTGTGCCGGGGGCGGCCGTTAGATACGTTAGGTTATTTTCTTTGCCGTCTGCTTTCGGGCTCTTTGCCGTCCGCTAGCAGACGGCAAAGAAAGTATCCGTTAGTTTTTTCATTAGTGGGTGTCACCTTCCTCTTTGCCGTCAGCCAGCGGACGGCAAAGATTCTTTGCCGTCAGCCAGCGGACGGCAAAGAAATGGCAGATGGCAAAGACCTTCTTTGTCGTCTGCCATTTGTTTGTCGTCAGCTTCTTGGTAGCTGATGGCAAAGACCTTCTTTGCCGTCCGCTAACTGACGGCAAAGAATTGGCAGACGGCAAATTCCATGATTCCAGTAGTGCTATGGGCTGCTTATCCAGGAGCATAGTCTCATAGAAGTCATGTTGTTCCTTAGTGTGGAACATGTAGTCTATAGCAGTTCTCTTTCTTGCAGTATAGGGATCTAACAGTCTCCATAGTCTGAGACCTGCATCCTTCCTGATCTTCATGTTTCCAGCCACTGGATGTGTATCATTATGATCCGGGATCTTGAGCTTTAACTTTCTGAGCACTTGGGCTTCCTCTTCTTCTTTCACTTCAGGCACTGTGGCCTTGTTCTTCTCTGCAGCTGGTGTATTTCTGGTGGATCTCTTGGGGGTAAACTTGGTGGCTTGTGCGGTAGCTTTGGGGGCAGTCTTGGGCTTTGATGGAGCAGCCCCACACTTGATGGCATCCCCCATCAGCTTGTGAGCTTTAGGTGCTGGTGCAACATCCTATTATCCAACTTCTTCCTCATCCTCAGCTGGGTCTCTCATCATAGAGGATCTGCCAATAACTCTTGCCATGGTCTTCTTTACCCTTTCCTTTATCTTCTTGCCCTCACCAGCAGCCTCTCCAACAGTTGATTTGGAGGCTTCAAGAGTTGAGGCTCTGACTTTTGACATGTGCACTCTCTTGGTAGGAGCCTTCTTGTTCAAACTAGGCTTAGTTGAAGCTGTTGTGCCAAATTCTTTCTTGACAACTTTATTCTTTGAGCCGACTTCTTCCTCAGCAGCAACATAGTCTTCATCCTCAGAGTCTGAGTTTCTCTTTCTCCTTGTCCTTGTTGCTGCCTTAGGCAAGTTGCTTGGGGTGCTTCTGCTACCCTCATCATAGCTGCCAAATGGACTAGTGCCCTCACTCAAGTTAAGTCGCTCCTCGGACTTGTTCTGGCTGTCACTTTGATCAGACATTGTTGACACTGCAAACTGAAGGCTGGCCCTGTGTAGTTGAGATAGAGTGGATGAGCATCACAAAGTGCAGAGATTTTGCAAAACAATTGAGTCAAAAACGTGGTTTTAGTTTTCTACAAAAAGCATTTTGGAGCTACCGATTTGTTAAACTCGGTGACACCGAAGCAATATTAGAGTCTGAACTAGTGAGATTGGTCAGACCGAGACACAGTTCATGTTGGGGAACGCAGTAATTTCAAAAAAATCCTACGCACACGCAAGATTATCTAGGTGATGCATAGCAACGAGAGGGGAAGAGTGTTGTCCACGTACCCCCGTAGACCGTAAGAGGAAGCGTTTTGACAACGCGGTTGATGTAGTCGTATGTCTTCATGATCCGACCGATCCTAGCACCGAAGGTACGGAACCTCTGCGATCTGCACACGTTTAGCTCGGTGATGTCCCACGAACTCTAGATCCAGCTGAGTGTCGAGGGAGAGTTTTGTCAGCACGACAGCGTAGGGCTTCGCCTAAGCACTGCAACGATATAACCGAGGTGGAAATCTGTGGAGGGGGCACCGCACATGGCTAAACAATTAACTTGTGTGTCTATGGGGTGCCCCCTCCCCCGTATATAAAGGAGTGGAGGAGGGGGAGGGCCGGCCCCTCTATGACGTGCCCAAGGGGAGTCCTACTCCTACCAGGAGTAGGATTCCCCCCCTTCCCTAGTTGGATTAGGAGAGGAAGGAAGGGGGAGAGAGGGGGAAGGAAAAGGGGGGGCGCCCAATTCGGAGTAGGCTTGGGGGGGGCGCCCCCCTCCTAGGCTCCCTTCTCCTCTCTCCCACTATGGCCCAATAAGGCCCATATACTTCCCGGGGGGTTCCGGTAACCTCCCGGTACTCCGGTATATGCCCGAACTCACCCGGAACCATTCCGATGTCCAAACATAGGCTTCCAATATATCGATCTTTATGTCTCGACCATTCTGAGACTCCTCGTCATGTCCATGATCATATCCAGGACTCCGAACTACCTTCGGTACATCCAAACACATAAACTCATAATACTGATCGTCACCGAATGTCAAGCGTGCGGACCCTACGGGTTCGAGAACTATGTAGACATGACCGAGACTCATCTCTGGTCAATAACCAATAGCGGAACCTGGATGCTCATATTGGTTCCTACATACTCTACGAAGATCTTTATCGGTCAAACCGCATAACAACATACGTTGTTCCCTTTGTCATCGGTATGTTACTTGCCCGAGATTCGATCGTCGGTATCTCAATACCTAGTTCAATCTCGTTACCGACAAGTCTCTTTACTCGTTCCGTAATGCAACATCCCGTAACTAACTCATTAGTCACATTGCTTGCAAGGCTTATAGTGATGTGCATTACCGAGAGGGCCCAGAGATACCTCTCCGATACACGGAGTGACAAATCCTAATCTCGATCTATGCCAACTCAAAAAAACACCATCGGAGACACCTGTAGAGCATCTTTATAGTCACCCAGTTACATTGTGACGTTTGATAGCACACTAAGTGTTACTCCGGTATTTGGGAGTTGCATAATCTCATAGTCATAGGAACATGTATAAGTCATGGAGAAAGCAATAGCAGTAAACTAAACGATCAAAGTGCTAAGCTAACGGATGGGTCAAGTCAATCACATGATTCTCTAATGATGTGATCCTGTTTATCAAATGACAACTCTTTGTCCATGGCTAGGAAACTTAACCATATTTGATCAACGAGCTAGTCAGGTAGAGGCATACTAGTGACACTTGCTACCTCTTGAGCATGCCTTGGTTTTCCCTTGAAGAGGAAAGGGTAATGCAGCACAGTAGCGTAAGTATTTCCCTCAGTTTTTGAGAACCAAGGCATCAATCCAGTAGGAGGCAACACACAAGTCACCTAGTACCTGCACAAACAAAAAAGAACCTCGCAACCAACGCGATAAAGGGGTTGTCAATCCCTTCACAGCCACTTACGAAAGTGAGATCTGATAGAGATAATAAGATAAATATTTTTGGTATTTTTATGATATAGATTGGAAAATAAAGATTGCAAAATAAACGAAAATAGAAATAGCAAATTGATATGGAAATAATATGATGAAAGATAGACCCGGAGGCCATAGGTTTCACTAGTGGCTTCTCTCAAGATAGCATAAGTATTACGGTGGGTGAACAAATTACTATCGAGCAATTGATAGAAAAGCGAATAATTATGAGCATATCTAGGCATGATCATGTATATAGGCATCACGTCCGCGACAAGTAGACCGAAACGATTCTGCATCTACTACTATTACTCCACACATTGACCGCTATCCAGCATGCATCTAGAGTATTAAGTTCATAAGAACAGAGTAACACATTAGGCAAGATGACATGATGTAGAGGGATAAACTCAAGCAATATGATATAAACCCCATATTTTTATCCTCGATGGCAACAATACAATACGTGCCTTGCTGCCCCTGCTGTCACTGGGAAAGGACACCGCAAAATTGAACCCAAAGCTAAGGACTTCTTCCATTGCAAGAACAATCAATCTAGTAGGCCAAACCAAACTGATAATTTGAAGAGACTTGCAAAGATATTTAAATCATGCATAAAATATTTCAGAGAAGAATCAAATATTGTTCATAGATAATCTTGATCATAAACCCACAATTCATCAGATCTCGACAAACACACCACAAAAAGAATTACATCGAATAGATCTCCAAGAGAATCGAGGAGAACTTTGTATTGAGATACAAAGAGAGAGAAGAAGCCATCTAGCTAATAACTATGGACCCGATGGTCTGTGGTAAACTACTCACACATCATCGGAGAGGCTATGGTGTTGATGTAGAAGCCCTCCGTGATCGATTCCCCCTCCGGCAGAGCGCCAGAAAAGGCCCCATGATGGGATCTCATGGGCACAGAAGGTTGCGGCGGTGGAAATAGGGTTTCGTGGTGCTCCTGGATGTTTTCGGGGTATATGGGTATATATAGGAGGAAGTAGTACGCCGGTGGAGCTGCGAGGGGCCCACGAGGGGAGGGGGCATGCCTACCCCCCTGGGCGCGCCTTCCTGCCTCGTGGCCTCCTCGCTTCTTTCTTGACGTCCACTCCAAGTCTCCTGGATCACGTTTGTTCCAAAAATAACTCTTCCGAAGGTTTCATTCCGTTTGGATTCCGTTTGATATTCTTTTTCTGCGAAACACTGAAATAGGCAAAAAAACCAGCAATTCGCACTAGGCCTTTCGTTAGTAGGTTAGTCCCAAAAATAATATAAAAATGTAAATTAAAGCCCATTAAACATCCAAAACAGATAGTATAATAGCATGGAACAATAAAAAATTATAGATACGTTGGAGACGTATCAACACTCTATTTGTCTATGTATTCACACATGTACTAAGTTTCCGGTTAATACAATTCTAGCATGAATAATAAAAATTTATCATGATATAAGGAAATATAAATAACAACTTTATTATTTCCTCTAGGGCATAGTTCCTTCAGTCTCCCACTTGCACTAGAGTCAATAATCTAGATTACATTGTAATGATTCTAACACCCATGGAGTCTTGGTGCTGACCATGTTTTGCTCATGAGAGAGGCTTAGTCAACGGGTCTGCAACATTCAGATCCATATGTATCTTGCAAATCTCTATGTCTCCCTCCTTGACTTGATCGCGGATGGAATTGAAGTGTCTCTTGATGTGCTTGGTTCTCTTGTGAAATCTGGATTCCTTTGCCAAGGCAACTGCACCAGTATTGTCACAAAAGATTTTCATTGGACCCGATGCACTAGGTATGACACCTAGATCGGATATGAACTCCTTCATCCAGACTCCTTCATTTGCTACTTTCGAAGGAGCTATGTACTCCGCTTCACATGTAGATCCCGCCATGACGCTCTGCTTGGAACTGCACCAACTGACAGCTCCACCATTCAATAAAAATACGTATCCAGTTTGTGACTCAGAGTCATCCAGATCAGTGTCAAAGCTAGCATCGACGTAACCATTTACGACGAGCTCTTTGTCACCTCCATAAATGAGAAACATATCCTTAGTCCTTTTCAGGTATTTTAGGATGTTCTTGACCGTTGTCCAGTGATCCACTTTTGGATTACTTTGGTACCTTCCTGCTAAACTAATAGCAAGGCACACATCAGGTCTGCTACACAGCATTGCATACATGATAGAATCTATGGCTGAAGCATAGGGAATAACTTTCATTTTCTCTCTATCTTCTTCAGTGGTCGGGCATTGAGTCTGACTCAACTTCACACCTTGTAACACAGGCAAGAACCCTTTCTTTGCTTGATCCATTTTGAACTTCTTCAAAACTTTATCAAGGTATGTGCTTTGTGAAAGTCCAATTAAGCGTCTTGATCTATCTCTATAGGTCTTGATGCCCTATATATAAGCAGCTTCACCGAGGTCTTTCATTGAAAAATTCTTATTCAAGTATCCTTTCATGCTATTCAAAAATTCAGTATCATTTCCGATCAACAATATGTCATCTACATATAATATTAGAAATGCTACAGAGCTCCCACTCACTTTCTTGTAAATACAGGCTTCTCCAAAAGTCTGTATGAAATCATATGCTTTGATCACACTATCAAAGCATATATTCCAACTCCGAGAGGCTTGCACCAGTCCATAAATGGATCGCTGGAGCTTGCACACTTTGTTAGGACCTTTTGGATCGACAAAACCCTCTGGTTGCATCATATACAACTCTTCTTTAAGATATCCATTAAGGAATGCAGTTTTGACATCCATTTGCCAAATTTCATAATCATAAAATGCGGCAGTTGCTAACATGATTCGAACGGACTTAAGCATTGCTACGGGTGAGAAGGTCTCATCATAGTCAACTCGTTGAACTTGTCAAAAACCTTTTGCAACAAGTCGAGCTTTGTAGACAGTAACATTACCGTCAGCGCCAGTCTTCTTCTTGAAGTTCCATTTATTCTCTATGGCCTGCCGATCATCGGGCAAGTCATCCAAAGTCCACACTTTGTTCTCATACATGGATCCCATCTCAGATTTCATGGCCTCAAGCCATTTTGCGGAATCTGAGCTTATCATCGCTTCCTCATAGTTCGTAGGTTCATCATGGTCAAGTAACATGACCTCCAGAATAGGATTACCGTACCACTCTGGTGCGGATCTTATTTTGGTTGACCTACAAGGTTCGGTAGTAACTTGATCAGAAGTTTCATGATCATCATTAGCTTCCTCACTTATTGGTGTAGGAATTACTGGAACTGATTTCTATGGTGAACTACTTTCCAATAAGGGAGTAGGTACAATTACCTCGCCAAGTTCTACTTTCCTCCCACTCACTTATTTCGAGAGAAACTCCTTCTCTAGAAAGGATTCATTCTTAGCAACAAATATCTTGCCTTCAGATCTGTGATAGAAGGTGTACCCAACAGTCTCCTTTGGGTATCCTATGAAGACACATTTCTCCGATTTGGGTTCGAGCTTATCAGGTTGAAGCTTTTTCACATAAGCATCGCAGCCCCAAACTTTAAGAAATGACAACTTGGGTTTCTTGCCAAACCATAGTTCATAAGGTGTCGTCTCAACGGATTTTGATGGTGCCCTATTTAACGTGAATGCAGCTGTCTCTAAAGCATAACCCCAAAACGATAGCGGTAAATCAGTGAGAGACATCATAGATCACACCATATCTAATAAAGTGCGGTTACGACGTTCGGACACACCATTACGTTGTGTTGTTCCAGGTGGCGTGAGTTGCGAAACTATTCCACATTGTTTCAAATGAAGACTAAACTCGTAACTCAAATATTCTCCTCCAAGATCAGATCGTAGAAACTTAATTTTCTTGTTACGATGATTTTCCGCTTCACTCTGAAATTCTTTGAAATTTTCAATTGTTTCAGCCTTATGTTCATCAAGTAGATATACCCATATCTTCTCAAATCATCTGTGAAGGTAAGAAAGTAAGGATACCCGCCGCGAGCATCAACACTCATCGGACCGCATACATTAGTATGTATTATTTCCAACAAGTCTGTTGGTTGCTCCATTGTTCCGGAGAATGGAGTCTTCGTCATCTTGCCCATGAGGCATGGTTCACAAGCATCAAGTGATTATCAAGTGATTTCAAAAGTCCATCAGCATGTTGTTTCTTCACGCGCTTTACACCAATATTACCTAAACGACAGTGCCACAAATAAGTTGCACTATCATTATTAAACTTATATGTTTTGGCTTCAATACTATGAACATGTGTATCACTACTATCAAGATTTAGTAAAAATAGACCACTCATCAAGGGTGCATGGCCATAAAAGATATTACTCATATAAATAGAACAACCATTATTCTCTGATTTAAATGAATAACCGTCTTGCAACAAACAAGATCCAGATATAATGTTCATGCTCAACGCTGGCACCAAATAACAATTATTTAGGTCTAAAACTAATCCCGAAGATAGATGTAGAGGTAGCGTGACGACGGCGATCACATCGAATTTGGAACCATTTCTCACGCGCATCGTCACCTCGTCCTTAGCCAATCTTCGCTTAATCTGTAGCCCCTGTTTCGAGTTGCAAATATTAGCAACAGAACCAGTATCAAATACCCAGGTGCTACTGCGAGCATTAGTAAGGTACACATCAATAACATGTATATGAAATATACCTTTCACTTTGCCATCCTACTTCTCCGCCAAATACTTGGGGCAGTTCCGCTTCCAGTGACCAGTCCCTTTGCAGTAGAAGCACTCAATCTTAGGCTTAGGTCCAGACTTGGGCTTCTTCACTTGAGCAGCAACTCGCTTGCCGTACTTCTTGAAACTGGTGGTCTTGTTGACCATCAACAATTGATGCTCCTTCTTGATTTCTACCTCCGCAGCCTTTAGCATTGCGAAGAACTCGGGAATTGTCTTATCCATCCCTTGCATATTATAGTTCATCACGAAGCTCTTGTAGCTTGGTAGCAGTGATTGAAGAACTCTGTCAATGACACTATCATCAGGAAGATTAACTCCCAGCTGAGTCAAGTGGTTGTGGTACCCAGACATTCTGAGTATATGTTCACTGACAGAACTATTCTCCTCCATTTTGCAGCCGTAGAACTTATTGGAGACTTCATATCTCTCAATCCGGGCATTTGCTTGAAATATTAACTTCAACTCCTGGAACATCTCATATGCTCCATGACGTTCAAAACGTCGTTGAAGTCCTGGTTCTAAGCTGTAAAGCATGGCACATTGAACTATCGAGTAGTCATCAGCTTTGCTCTACCAGACGTTCATAACATTTGGTGTTGCTCCTGCAAAAGGTTTGTCACCTAGCGGTGCTTTCAGGACGTAATTCTTTTGTGCAGCAATGAGGATAATCCTCAAGTTACGGACCCAGTCCGTGTAATGGATACCATCATCTTTCAACTTAGCTTTCTCTAGGAACGCATTAAAATTCAACAGAACAACAACACATGCCATCTATCTACAACAACATAGACATGCAAAATACTATCAGGTCCTAAGTTCATGATAAATTAAAGTTCAATTAATCAAATTACTTAAGAACTCCCACTTAGATAGACATCTCTCTAATCATCTAAGTGATCACGTGATCCATATCAACTAAACCATGTCCGATCATCACGTGAGATGGAGTTGTTTTCAATGGTGAACATCACTATGTTGATCATATCTACTATATGATTCACACTCGACCTTTCGGTCTCAGTGTTTTGAGGCCATATTTGCATATGCTAAGCTTGTCAATTTTAACTCGAGTATTCCACTTGTGCAAAACTGGCTTGCACCCGTTGTATGTGAACGTAGAGCTTATCACACCCAATCATCACATGGTGTCTCGGCACGACGAACTGTAGCAACGGTGCATACTCAGGGAGAACACTTATACCTTGAAATTTAGTGAGAGATCATCTTATAATGCTACCACCGAACTAAGCAAAATAAGATGCATAAAGGATAAACATCACATGCAATCAATATAAGTGATATGATATGGCCATCATCATCTTGTGCCTTTGATCTCCATCTCCAAAGCACCGTCATGATCACCATCGTCACCGGCTTGACACCTTGATCTCCATCGAAGCATCGTTGTCGTCTCTCCAACTATTGCTTCTACGACTATCGCTACCTCTTAGTGATAAAGTAAATCAATTACATGGCGATTGCATTTCATACAACAAAGCGACAACCATATGGCTCCTGCCAGTTGCCGATAACTCTGTTACAAAACATGATCATGTCATACAATAAAATTTAGCATCATGTCTTGACCATATCACATCACAACATGCCCTACAAAAACAAGTTAGGCGTCCTCTACTTTGTTGTTGCAAGTTTTACGTGACTGCTACAGGTTGAGCAAGAACCGTTCTTACCTACGCATCAAAAACCACAACGCGGTATAGTGATTGCTTTTTGATCTTCAGAAAGAACCCTGTTCATTGAATCCGATTCAACTAAAGTTGGAGAAACTAACACCCACCAGCCACCTGTGTGCGAAGCACATTGGTAGAACCAGTCTTGCGTAAGCGTACGCGTAATGTCGGTCTGAGCCGTTTCATCCAACAATACCACTGAATCAAGAATCAACTAGTGACGGCAAGCAATATGTATAACACCTACGCATAGACCTGGCTCGGATGCCACTGTTGGGGAACGTAGTAATTTCAATAAAAAATCCTACGCACACGCAAGATATATCTAGGTGATGCATAGCAACAAGAGGGGAAGAGTGTTTTCCATGTACCCTTGTATACCGTAAGCAGAAGCATTATGCAAATGTGGTTGATGTAGTCGTATGTCTTCACGATCGACCGATCCTAGCACCGAAGGTACGACACATCCACGATCTGCACACATTCAGCTCGGTGACGTCCCACGAACTCTAGATCCAGCTGACTATCGAGGGAGAGTTTCGCCAGCACGATGGCATGATGACGGTGATGATGAAGCTACCGGCGCAGGGCTTCGCCTAAGCACTGCATAGATATAACCGAGGTGGAAATCTATGGAGGGGGCACCACACATGGCTAAACAATCAACTTGTGTGTCTTTTGGGTGCCCCCTCCCCCGTATATAAAGGAGTGGAGGAGGGGGAGGGCCGGCCCCTCTATGGCACACCCAAGGGGAGTCTTACTCCTACCGGGAGTAGGATTCCCCCCTTCCCTAGTTGGATTAGGAGAGAAAGGACGGGGGAGAGAGGGGAAGGAAAAGGGGGGGGGACCCAATTTGGATTGGGCTTGGGAGGCGCGCCCCCTCCTAGGCTCCCTTCTCATCTCTCCCAATATGGCCCAATAAGGCCCGTATACTTCCCGGGGGTTCTGGTAAGCTCCCGGTACTCCGGTATATGCCTGAACTCACCCGGAACCATTCCGATGTCCAAACATAGGCTTCCAATATATCGATCTTTATGTCTAGACCATTCTGAGACTCCTCTTCATGTCCGTGATCATATCCGGGACTCCGAACTAGCTTCGGTACATCAAAACACATAAACTCATAATACCGATCATCACCGAACGTTAAGCGTGCGGACCCTACGGGTTCGAGAACTATGTAGACATGACCAAGGCTCATCTATGGTCAATAACCAATAGCGGAACCTGGATGCTCATATTGGTTCCTACATATTCTACGAAGATCTTTATCGGTCAAACCGCATAACAACATACGTTGATCCCTTTGCCATCGGTATGTTACTTGCCCGATATTCGATCATCGGTATCTCAATACCTAGTTCAATCTCTTTACTGGCAAGTCTCTTTACTCATTCCGTAATGCAACATGTCGTAACTAACTCATTAGTCACATTTCTTGCAAGGCTTATAGTGATGTGCATTACCGAGAGGGCCTAGAGATACCTCTCCGATACACGAAGTGACAAATCCTAATCTCGATCTATGCCAACTGAACAAACACCATCGGAGACACCTGTAGAGCATATTTATAGTCACCCAGTTACGTTGTGACATTTGGTAGCACACTAAGTGTTCCTCCGGTATTCGGGAGTTGCATAATCTCATAGTCATAGGAACATGTATAAGTTATAGAGAAAGCAATAGCAGTAAACTAAACGATCAAAGTGCTAAGCTAACGGATGGGTCAAGTCAATCACATCCTTCTCTAATGATGTGATCCCCTTTATCAAATGACAACTCTTTGTCCATGGCTAGGAAACTTAACCATCTTTGATCAACGAGCTAGTCAGGTAGAGGCATACTAGTGACGCTCTGTTTGTCTATGTATTCACACATGTACTAAGTTTCCGGTTAATACAATTCTAGCATGAATAATAAACATTTATCATGATATAAGGAAATATAAATAACAACTTTATTATTGCCTCTAGGGCATATTTCCTTCAGTTCGGTGACTCCGAGATTGCTAGGGTTTCACTGAGAGTTGAACTCGGTCACACCGATTTGCAAGTTTCGTTCGGACCGAAAATTACAAGTGCTATGGCCTGAGCCAAATAGGTGAGACTGATTTCTACAACTCGGTTGGTCTGAGATGAGTTTGGCGGAAACCTAACCCTAAATTTTCGAATCAAAACTAATCTAAAGGAAGTTTTTGCTGGATAGAATGATCTCATACGTGGTAAGAATCATGGCATTGTCTTTGTGCTAAGAACCAGAGTGAGAAAAGCACAAAGGATCAAACTCATACCTTAACTTGGCAATGAGCTCGCTACAGTGGCAACAGCAGTGAAGATTCCCGTTGACGGCAGCGGAGACCAGCGGTAGGAGGTCGCTGGCAATGAGGAGATGATACGGAGACTCGAGTCAGCAGAGCAGGATACACGCGGGCAAAGGGTTTCAGAGGAATTTCCAAAAATTGACCTGTGGGTATATATATATCATGACCCTATCGGTGTGATCGAGTGGAATGACTCGGTGGCACTGAGATGCAGAATCACAAGCGGTTACTGCAACTCGGTGTGACGAATTGTTCAAATCGGTTGCACCGAGATTGAAAACCTAGATCAACTCAATGAAATAGGTATGACCGAAAGGGATGAATCGGTCAGACGGAAATACACATAGAGGTTTTTGAAGTTTAAGTCTATGACGAGTCGGTGGCTCCGAGTGCTCCTCACCCAGAGTGTTCAAATCTGACTTGATCAAACTTTGTGATGTGGCATGAATAGAGTTTGAGACGAGAAAAGCATAGATAGCTAGAGGAAGTTCTTAGGCATTCTTGTCCATCCATTTGGCAGAAGAAAAAGACCAAACAATCAAAGCAACAAATGGATGTCCTCGAATGAGAAAAATATGCAATCAACATGCTCACACAATAAGATGGCAAATGAAATATGTGGCAAAGCATGGATAAACACTCTAGCATCTATCAAGTAATTGGTGATGACTAGGTCATCTATATATGAGTATATTGACTGAGGAGTCAAATGAGAGCATTTGATCATATGTCATACTCATCGTTTGAGCACAAGTGAGGTTACCCCTTTTACATAAAGCATTGTTGTGTTCACACCATCAGAGTTGCTTTAGCTCAATTCTTAGAGTAAAGCTCCCCCTAGATGTGATATCCCCCCTAAGAGGGATGAACTAACCTTGGGTTTTGTCGATGATGACTTCATGTAGATGTTGAAGATGTGGATGCTCAATGTTGATGCAGATCATTTGGAGCAATCCATTGGAGTGAGTCGCACTATCAATACCTACATGGTTAGTCCCACAAGGATCAAACAAGGATATCCATAGACATAGAGTGAAGTACACACAAGATGATGTCCATGAAAGCATTATATTACCTTGTCCCTTGTCTTACCAACAAGAGGGTTTGTGACTCCTTGAACTAGTGAAAGATGTGGAAGTTGTTTGCACTTGTTCTCGCCAAAATGATATGAGTGAAGTATGTCGGCGGAGTCACCCTCAAGAACTCTCTAGTTCTTCTTCTTCGGGATCCACATCAACTAGATGGGAATCCTTGGAGTTGTAGTCGTACTTGATGAAGTAGAACTTGATGTAGTCCTGGGAACCCACTTGACCAAGGCCTTGGGAGGTTCTTCAAATTCATCAATCTCCTCTTGAAGCTTGTCCTTGCCTTTTTTTTCTTGTGGTCTTGTGGTGGAAGATCATCTTGAGCTTGTGTCCCCTTGAAGGAAGTAGGATCATACTTCTCTTTTTGAGGAACAACCTTCGTCTTGGGGTATTGATCTTATTCCCACTCAACTCCATTGGCATTGAACTTTCGTTCAAAACCAACACCTTCATTCTTCCGGTGCCTTCCTTGCTTGCGTACAATTTCCTCAAATTGCTTACTTTCCGCAAGGCTCATGTAAACACCTTTCTCTATAATTCCCTTCAATAAGCTATTTTCTTGCTCAAGTGTAACTTGGCCAAGAGGATCATTAGTGGAAGCAAGAGAACTCGTAGAAGCAACAATATTGGATTTAGCATGATTATTGTTACTACTAGATGAAGAATCTTTCTTAGTTTTGTTGCTAGATTTTACTTGTGGCATGTAAGTAGACAAGAGTAAACGCTTGGCAATGTAAGAATAACTTTTCTTACGAAGATCATCATTTATTTCCTTTAAGAACCCATGCTCTTGCTCTAGGTTGAGCTTTTCAAAGCATAGCTTCTCATGAGTCTTTAAAAGCTCTCGATGATCTTCTAAGGTAGTTTCATGAGCTCACTTAAGAGTGTTTAGTTCTTTAGTTAGACGCTCAATCTCCTTCTTATCATCGTCATTCGTTTTATCTTGATTAGCATGATTAATAGCAAGTTCATCATAGTTTTCATCACTAGAGTTGTCAACAAGTAAATCATCATCACCTAGCAAATCATCTTCATCACTATTAAAATCAACATACTCGAGGCATGATACCTTTGAGCCTTTAGCCATGAAGCATCTTCCAATTCCTTCATTTGGTGAGTCAAATATATCATAGGAGTTGGTTGAAAAAAGTGCTAGACCGGCAACACCTTCATCTTGAGTATATTCTGAGTCGGAGTGATAACTTCTCTTGCAGTGGTGGTCGGAGTCGGAGCCGGATACCCATTCACCAACATGAGCTTGATGTATTCGTTTTGTATAGCTCCTTGATGACTTGCCCTTCCTTTCTGAATCCTTTCTTCTGCCAGAGGTTCTTCATTCATAACGATCATCTCTACTCCTTCTCTCCCTTGGAGGTGATTCTTCTCTTTTGCTTCTCCGTTTAGGTGATTCGTCTCTTATTTTGTAGGGAGCCGTACACTCATTGGAGTAGTGTCCAGGTCTTCCACAATTGTAGCAATTACACTCACGACTAGAAGATCTTTTGTCATTGTACGACCTTGACTTGGAACTTCTTTCTTTGCTTCTACTCTTGTAGAACTTGTTTAAGTTCTTCACCATTAGGCTCAATTCTTCATTGAAGGCTTGTTTGTCACTTGATGATGTAGGAGCATCACATTAGGCTTTGTAATCACCACTAGACTTGTTGTTGAGCTCTTCTTTATCCTTGAGTGGCATCTCATGAGCAACAATTCTTCCAATGAATTCGGTTGGCTTGAGATCTTTGTAATTGGGCATCATCTGGATCAAAGTGCACACGATATCATATTTTCCATCCAAGGCTCTTAGGATCTTCTTGTTGATGAATCTGTCGGTCATCTCTTCACTTCCTAAGCCGACAGTCTCATTTGCGATGAGAGCATGCCTAGAGTACATTTCAGCGACACCTTCACCATCCTTCATTTTGAACTTGTCAAGCTGAGTTTGAAGCACGTCCAATTTGGATTCCTTGACGGAGTCGGTACCTTCGTGCGTATCAATCAAAGTATCCCAAATTTCCTTAGCATTCTCAAGACGGCTGATTTTGTTGAATTCTTCGGGGCACAATCCGTTGAAGAGGATATCGCAAGCTTGAGCATTGTATTGCAACATCTTCAATTCTTCTGCGGTCGCTTCACGATTAGGTTCTCTCCCACCAAAGAATTCACCTTGCAAGCCAGTACACACAATAGCCCAAACGATGGGGTTATGTCCAAGAATATGCATTTTCATCTTATGCTTCCAACTAGCAAAATTAGTACCATCAAAGTAAGGACCTCTACGGTGGTAATTTCCCTCGCTAGACGCCATACTCTCCTAGGTTGTGAAACCAAGGCTATGATCACCAAAGCTATGGAAATCAAGGCAAATGGAGACCAAACCTCTGATACCACTTGTAGGATCGAAAGTATGTCTAGAGGGGGGGGTGATTAGACTACTTAACCAAATAAAAATCTAGCCTTTTCCCAATTTTTAGTCTTGGCAGATTTTAGCAACTTAGCACAAGTCAATCAATCAACCTACACATGCAATTCTAAGAGTATAGCAGCAAAATGTAAATCATTGCATATGAAGGTAAAGGGGAGGAGTTTGGAGGGAGCAAACACAATGTAGACACGGAGATTTTTGGCGTGGTTTCGATAGGTGGTGCTATCGTACATCCATGTTGATGGAGACTTCAACCCACGAAGGGTAACGGTTGCGTGAGTCCACAGAGGGCTCCACCCACGAAGGGTCCACGAAGAAACAACCTTGCCTATCCCACCATGGCCATCGCCCACGAAGGACTTGCCTCACTAGGGTAGATCTTCACAACGTAGGCGATCTCCTTGCCCTTAAAAACTCCTTGGCTCAACTCCACAATCTTAACGGAGGCTCCCAAGTGACACCTAACCAATCTAGGAGACACCACTCTCCAAAAGGTAATAGATGGTGTGTTGATGATTAACTCCTTGCTCTTGTGCTTCAAATGATAGTCTCCCCAACACTCAACTCTCTCTCATAGATTTGGATATGGTGGAAAGATGATTTGAGTGGAAAGCAACTTGGGGAAGGCTAGAGATCAAGATTCTTGTGGTTGGATTGGAATATCTTGGTCTCAATACATGAGTAGGTGGTTCTCTCTCAGAAAATGAATGTTAGAAGTGTAGGCACGTTCTGATGGCTCTACCCATGAATGGAGGAAGGGTGGAGGGGTATATATATCCTCCACACAAAATCTAAACGTTACACACAATTTACCAAACTCGATGGGACCGAATAGTGAAACTCGATCAAACCGATTCAGTTCAAAATGTGAACATTAGGCTTTTCGGTGGGACTGACATGATCAACTCAGTGGGACCGATGTGCTAGGGTTAGGGCATAACTTGATCTCGGTGAGACCGATAACATGAACTCGGTGAGACCAATTTCAGTAATAGCTAGGCAAACAGAGAGTTGGTCAGGCAAACTCGATGGGACCTATCGCTCATTTCCGTAAGACCTAAATGTTACGAAAAGGAAACGGAGAGTTTGCATGGAGAACTCGGTGGGACCGATCGCTCATTTCGGTTAGACCAAAATGTTACGAAGGGAACATAGAGTTTGCAATCTCATCTCGGTGAGACCGAGATCCCTATCGGTGTTCTGGCTATGGCTATGTTAATTGAACTCGGTGGTGCCGGATAGATCAAATAGGTGGGGCCAAGTTTGACTTTAGGTTTAGGACATATGTGGAATTGAGAAAGTGGTTGAGGGATTTTGGAGCATATCACAAAGCATTTTGAGCAAGCAAGCCATTAAGCAACACCTCATCCCCTTTTAATAGTATTGGCTTTTCCTATGGACTCAATGTGATCTTGGATCACTAAAATGAAAATGTAGAGTCTTGTGCTTTTGCCAATATGTTTCCTTAGCATTTTGAGGGGTCCACATCTCTAGTACATGCCATGCCAATCATTGAACTTTCTGAAATGATCATCTTGAAATAGTATTAGTTCAATGAGCTATATGTTGTTAAGAATTACCAAAACCACCCAGGGATTAGTTGCACTTTCAGCTTGCCGGTGCCACCAGCGTCGGCCGCCGCCCTCTTCAACTACCCGAAGAGAACTGGATGCCACCGCTCATCTTCCCGGCGTGAGCCCTGCACCCGGCGCCCACTGCCAGTCGTCTTCTTGTCCATGAGCCATGCACCCGCCGCCCGTCAGCCGATTCAGACGAGGCAAGGGAGAGGACCCGCTGGCGGCGTGGATCTAGGAGAGGACCGACCGGTGGCACGGATCAGGAGGGATAGATCGAGGGGGCTTCGTGCGAGTGGAGTATGACGTGCGAGATAGAGAGGGACGAGAGCTGAGCGCGGTTCCGCATGGTCCGCTCAATTTGGAGAGACCGCTCGGTTCCGGATCTCAGGGGAATATTCGCTCGATCGGAACTAGTGGGTTCCGTCCCAGTTACCAACTGAATGCTAGAACGTGCCTAGGAACGGGTCTGACCCATTATATTCCGGTTTGTTCCTGAAACCAAACACACCCTAAATGTCAAATACATATTCCTTCGACCATGATATCATGCAACTCTCGAATACCGGAGGAATACCTTGTGTGCTATCAAACGTCATAACATAACTGGGTGATCATAAAGATGCTCCACAGGTATCTCTGAAGGTGTCTATTGAGTTGGCGTGAGTCGAGATTGGGATTTGTCACTTCGTATGACGGAGAGGTATATCTGGGCCCTCTCGGTAATACAACATCGCATAAGCTTGTAAGAAAAGTGACTAAGGAGTTAGTTACGAGATGATGTATTATGGAACGAGTAAAGAGACTTACTGATAGTGAGATCGAACTAGGTATGAAGATACTGACAATCGAATCTCGGGCAAGTAACATACCGACGGACAAAGGGAACTACGTATGTTGTCATAAAGGTTCGGCCGATAAAGATCTTCGTAGAATATGTAGGAACCAATATGGGCATCCAGGTCCCGCTATTGGTTATTGATCGGAGAAGCGCCTCGGTCATTTCTACATCATTCTCGAACCCGTAGGGTCCGCACGCTTAATGTTTGTTGACGATATAGTATTATATGACTTATGTATGTTGGTGACCGAATGTTGTTCGGAGTCCTGGATGAGATCGCGAACATGACGAGGAGCTCCGAAATGGTCCTAAGGTAAAGATTGATGTATGGGATAATAATGTCTAGTCTCCGGAAGGGTTTAAGAATTCACCCGAAGGGGTTTCAGATGTTTTCTGAAATGTTCTGGTGCGAGAACACTTATTTGGCCAAGGGGTAAAGCCCACGGTGAGGAGGTTCTTTCTCCAAGAAATGACCAAGGGCTCAACATATAAATAGAGAGGCAGGGCTAGCACCCGGAACACAACAATATTCACCAAGCCGTTTGTCGGCAACCCCACCCCCTCTAGTTTATCCTCTGTCATAGTTTCTGTTGTGCTTGGAGAAGCCCTGCGGAGATTGTTCTTCACCGCCACCATCACCACCCTGTCGTGCTGCCAAAACTCATCTACTACTTCTCCTCTCTCGCTGGATTGAGAAGGCGAGGATGTCATCGAGCTGAACGTGTGCTGAACACGGAGGTGCCGTACGTTCTGTACTTGATCATGACGGATCATGAAGGTCTACAACTACATCAACCGCATTGATAAACGATTCCGCTTAGCGATGGGTATGTAGATGCTCTCCCCCACTCGTAGCAATTCATATCCATGGATAGATCTTGTGTGTGCGTAGAATTTTTTTGTTTTCAATGCGACGTTCCCCAACAGTGGTATCAGAGCCAGGTCTAGGCGTATATGATATGCACGAGTAGAACAGAAAGGAGTTGTGGGCAGTGATGTTCATATTGCTTCCCACCAATGTCTTATTTTGATTCGGCGACATTATGGGATGAAGCGGCCTGGACCAACCTTACATGTCCACGCACATGAGACCGGTTCCACCGACTGACATGCAACTTGTTTTGCATATAGGTGGCTGGCGGGTGTCTGTTTCTCCTACTTTAGTTGAATCGGATTTGACTACGACGGTCCTTGAAGAAGGTTAAATAGCAACTTGATAATCACCATTGTGGTTTTGCGTAGGTAAGAATGGTTCTTGCTAGTTGCCCATTGCAGCCATGTAAAACTTGCAACAACAAAGTAGAGGACGCTTAACTTGTTTTTGTAGGGCATATTGTGACATGATATGGTTAAGATGTGATGTGATATATGTTGATGTATGAGATGATCGTGTTTTGTAATAAGTTCACAACTTGCATGTCGATGAGTTTGACAATCGACAGGAGCCTTAAGGTTGTCTTTAATTATTGTATGACATGCGTGTCAATCACTTAAAGCGCCATGTAATTGCTTTACTTTATCGCTATGCATTAGCAATAGTTGTAGAAGCAATAGTTGGCAAGACGAACCGGACGCAATGATGGAGATCAAGGTGGCATGGCAGGGACGATGGAGATCATGACAATGCTTTGGAGATGGAGATCAAAAGCACAAGATGACGATGGCCATATCATGTCACATATTTTGATTGCATGTGATGTTTATCCTTTATGCATCTTATTTTTCTTAGAACGACGGTAGCATTATAAGATGATCCCTTCACTTAATTTCGAGATGAAAGTGTTCTCCCCGAGTACGCACCGTTGCTAAAGTTCGTCGTTTCGAAGCACATCGTGATGATCGGGTGTGATAGACTCTGCATTCACATACAACGGGTGTAAGCCAGTTTTGCACAAGCAGAATACTTGGATTAAACTTGATGAGCCTTAGCATGTATAGACATGGCCTCGAAACACTGGATACCAAAAGGTCGAACATGAGTCATATAGTAGATATGATCAACACGGAGATGTTCACCATTGATGACTACCCCATCTCACATGATGATCGGACTTGGGTTAGTTGATTTGTATCATGTATCACTTAGATAACTTGAAGGATCTTAATTTAAGTGGGAGTTCATTAGTAATTTGATTAATTGTACTTAATTTATCATGAACTTAGTCTTGATAGTATTTGCAAATCTATGTTGTAGATAAATGGCCCGTGCTATTGTTCCCTTGAATTTTAATGCATTCCTAGAGAAAGCTAAGTTGAAATATGATGGTAAAAACTACACGGACTAGGTCTGTAACTTGAGGATTATCCTCGTTACCACACATAAGAATTATGTTCTTGATGCACCGCTAGATGACACACCTGCTGTAGGAGCTGATGCAGATGTTATGAATGTCTGGCACACTCGATCCGATGACTACTCGATAGTTCAGTGTGCCATGCTTTATGGCTTAGAACCGGGACTTCAAAGACGTTTTGAACGCCATGGAGCATATGAGATGTTCCAAGAGCCGAAGTTGATATTTCAAGCTAATCCCAGGTTGAGAGATATGATGTCTCCAACAAGTTCTATAGTTGTAAGATGGAGGAGAACAGTTCTGTGGGTGAACACATACTAAAAATGTCCGGGTATCATAACCACTTGACTTAGCTGGGAATTGATCTTCTAGTTGAGAGTGTTATTGACAGAGTTCTTCAGTCACTGCCACCAAGCTATAAAGGCTTCGTGATGACCTACGATATGCAAGGGATGACGAAAACGATTCTCGAGCTGTTCGCGATGCTGAAATCGATGGAGGTAGAAATCAAGAAGGAGAGTCAAGTGTTGATGGTTAAAAAGACCACTAGTTTCAAGAAAATGGGCAAGGGAAAGAAAGGGAACTTCAACAAGAATGGCAAGCAAGTTGCCACTCCCGTGAAGAAGCCCAAAGCTGGACCGAAGCCTAAAACTGATTGCTTCTACTGCAAAGGAAATGGTCACTGGAAGTGGAACTGCCCCAAATACTTGGCGGATAAGAAGGATGACCAAGTGAAAAAAATTTGATATACATGTTATTGATGTGTTCCTTACTAATGCTCGTAGTAGCACCTGGGTATTTGATACTGGTTCGGTTGCTCATATTTGTAACTCGAAGCAGGAGCTGTGGAATAAACGAACATTGGCTAATGACGTGGTGATGATGCGTGTCGGGAATGGTTCCAAGGTCGTTGTGATCGCCGTCGGCACGCTACCTCTACATCTACCTTCGGGATTAGTTTTAGACCTCAATAATTGTTATTAGGTGCCAGCATTGAGCATGAACATTATATCTGGATCTTGTTTATTGCGAGACAATTATTCATTCAAATCAGAGAATAATGGTTGTTCTGTTTATATGAGTAATATCTTTTATGGTCATGAACCTTTGATGAATGGTCTATTCTTGTTGAATCTCGATCGTAGTGATACACATATTAGTAATATTGATTCCAAAAGATGCAAAGTTGATAATGATAGTGCAACATACTTGTGGCACTGCCATTTAGGTCATATTGGTGTAAAGCACATGAAGAAACTCCATGCGGATGGACTTTTGGATTCACATGATTATGAATCATTTGAGACTTGTGAACCCCCTCATGGGTAACATGACTCAAATTTCATTCTCCAGAACAATGGATCGAGCTAATGACTTATTGGGAAAAAAATACATACCAATGTATGCAGTCCAATGAGTGTTGAGACTCGCGGCGGGTATCATTATTTTCTAACCTTCACAGATGATTTGAGCCGGTCTGGTTATATCTACTTGATGAAACACAAGTATGAGACATTTGAAAAGTTCATAGAATTTCAACATGAAGTGGAGAATCATCATAACAAGAAAATAAAGTTTCTATGATCTGATCGCGGAGACGAATATTTGAGTTACGAGTTTAGCCTTCATTTAAGACAATGTGGAATTGTTTCACAACTCACGCCATGGTGTCTGTTAGACTACGTCGGTATTTCCCGAGGGATGATGCAGCACAACGATGGTAGGTATTTCCCTCAATGATGAGACCAAGGTTATCGATCCAGTAGGAGAACCGAGCAACACTATGTAAACATCACCTGCACACAAATAACAAATACTCGCAACCCGACGTGTTAAAGGGGTTGTCAATCCCTTTCGGGTAACGGCGCCCGAAATTGGCACGTGGACGTGAGAGAGTTGTAATAATTTGATTGATCGAACGCCAAATAAAATAAAGTGTAGGAAGGTATTTTTGTAGTTTTGGTTTAATAGATCTAAAAATAAAAGCAAATAAAATAGATCGCAAAGGCAAATATATTAAAGAAGAGACCCGGGGGCCGTAGATTTTACTAGTGGCTTCTCTCGAGAAAAATAGCAAAGACTGGGTAAACGTATTACTGTTGGGCAATTGATAGAACTTCAAATAATCATGAGGATATCCAGGCTTGATCATTATATAGGCGTCACATCCAAGATTAGTAGACCGACTCCTGCCTGCATCTACTACTATTACTCCACACATCGACCGCTATCCAGCATGCATCTAGTGTATCAAGTTCATGGAGAAACGAAGTAATGCAATAAGAACGATGACATGATGTAGACAAGATCTATTTATGTAGAAATAGACTCCATCTTGTTATCCTTAATAGCAACGATACATACGTGTCGGTTCCCCTTCTGTCACTAGGATCAAGCACTGTACGATCGAACCCATTACAAGATAAATAGAGCAAGTTCGCCAAACAAAACCCAAATATCGGAGAATAAATACGAGGCTATAAGCAATCATGCATATAAGAGATCACAGAAGACTCAAATAACTTTCATGGATAAAAAGATAGATCTAATCATAAACTCAAAGTTCATCTGATCCCAACAAACACACCGCAAAAAGAATTACATCATATGGATCTCCAAGAGATCATTGTATTGAGAATCAAGAGAGAGAGATAGAGAGATGAAGCCACCTAGCTACTAACTACGGACCCGTAGGTCTACAAAGAGCTACTCACGCATCATCAGAGAGGCACCAATGGACATGATGAACCCCTCCGTGATGGTGTCTAGATTGGATCTGGTGGTTCTGGAACTTATGACGGCTGTAATTGATTTTCGTTGAATCTCCTAGGGTTTTTGGAATATTGGGGTATTTATAGAGTAAAGAGGCGGTCCGGGGGTGATACGTCCATTTTGCATCATGCTTTTATATCAATATTTATTGCATTATGGGCTGTTATTACACATCATGTCACAATACTTATGCCTATTATCTCTTATTTTACAAGGTTTACATAAAGAGGGAGAATGCCGGCAGCTGGGATTCTGGCTGGAAAAGGAGCAAATATTAGAGAACTATTCTGCACAGCTCCAAAAGTCCTGAAACTTCACGGATGATGTTTTCCAAATATATAAAAAAACATTGAGCACAAGAACTTCACCAGGGGGCCACACCCTACCCACGAGGGTGGGGGGGGGGGGGGGCGCCCCCTACCTCGTGGGCCCCTGGTGACCATCTTCTGCTATATGGACTCTTTCGATGGGAACAAAATCATAAGCCATCTTCTCGGACGAAACTCCGCCGCCACGAGGCGGAACCTTGGTGGAGCCAATCTAGGGTTCTGGCGGGGCTGTTCTGCAGGGGAAACTTCCCTCCCGGAGGGGGAAATCATCGCCATCGTCATAACCAACGCTCCTCTCATCGGGAGAGTGCAATCTCCATCAACATCTTCATCAGCACCATCTCATCTCAAAACCCTAGTTCATCTCTTGTATCCAATTCTTGTCTCCAAGTCCGGCATTGGTGCTAGTAGGTTGCTAGTAGTGTTAATTACTCCTTGTAGTTGATGCTAGTTGGTTTAATTGGTGGAAGATCATATGTTCAGATCCTATATGCATATTAATACCCTTCTGATTATGAACATGTTTATGCTTTGTGAGTAGTTACTTTTGTTCCTAAGGACACGGGAGAAGTCTTGCTATTAGTAGTCATGTGAATTTGGTATTTGTTCGATATTTTGATGAGATGTATGTTGTCTCTCCTCTAGTGGTGCTATGTGAACGTCGACTACATGACACTTCACCATTGTTTGGGCCTAGAGGAAGGCATTGGAAAGTGTTGGGGATATTACTACTGGACATAAACCGGCCAGGAGAAGCCGAATTAGCTTTACGAAGATTAGAAGCCCATGAAGACGGAAGAATGATGGCACTTTATGAAGGCCCAAGGCCCAGAGGCGAGTTAAGGCCTGTAGATGTAAACCGACCTAATTATGTAACTTGCGTTGTAAGAGCGGAAGTGTAGAGACCGAACCGGACACTTTTATGATCCAGCTTCGGGACTCTGTAAACCGGCGGGCGTCAACCTGTGTATATAAAGGGACGACCCGGAGCGGTTGAGGGACAGACAACAACTTGAGAGCCAGACAAAGCGGATTCGCTCCCTGGCCTTCGAAACCTCAGCAATACCAATCACAACTAGACGTAGGCTTTTACCTTCACCGAAGGGGCCGAACTAGTATAAACTCCCCGTGTCCCCTTGTCCGGTTTAACCCCTTTAAGCTAACCCATTGCGATGGCTCCACGACTAAGTCCTTTCACAAGGACATCTGCCGTGACAAACCCACGATAGTTGGCGCCCACCATGGGGCTATCGCACGATGGTTTCGAGTTCTTGAAGGGCAGCTTTGATGGACTCAAGGGATATGCTGTGGGCCGGATGACGAAAAGTCGTCGCGGCAAGCTCTACATCGACAACGCAGGATGGGGTCCCGAGGACGATTCAATCGAATACGGGTACCGGGCCCCCTTTGGTGGGATTCATGTCTTCATCGGCAAGATTGGCGAACCGGCCCCTGAGCTGGACATTTGCACCGACATCATCGAGATGGCTCAGCGTGCAAGCCCTTCGCCGGTTCAGCCCATGGTGAAGCATGTTTTCATAGGCATCATCCATGGAGCAGAATACGAGGACGGACCAACGTCCGATGGAGAAACCGTTGTCTGTTCTGATGACGAGTCTTCCGAAGAGACCGAATCACTTTATCAGCTGCAGGGTGGCCGGATTGGTGGAGGATCCGAGGGCAAAAGTATTCCGGACTCCCCTGATCTGCCAAACCGGGCCGCTATCTTCATGGCCGGTACACAATCGGTGCCTCATTCGTCAGCTGCCGCAACAATACTCTCCGGTTCAACAACGGCCACGCCGGCAGGGGCACGAAGCTCTGCGCTGCCTCCGGCTTAAGTCATGTCTGACTTGTTCGACGCTTTGGCAACATTGATGGCTGCAGAGGTGGATGCAGCAGCCCGGGATCAACACAACACGGAGATTGCAGAGGTGAAGGATCAGATAGCTCAGGCTAAAGCGGACCTAGCGGTAGAGAACGCTAGGATGGCTACAGAACGGGCCGAGTTGGAAGCCCAGGCCTACCGGATTAGGCTAGATCAGAACGCTTCCGAGGAAGTCATGAGAAGAAGGTACCGATCGCGTCTCCCGTTGGGTTATGAGCCACAAAATCTCTTCAACACGCCAGGAGCAGGAACTAGTAACCAGGCAATACTAAACCGGACGGAGGCACCAGGAACAGGGGTGCCGGTTCAGCCGCGCATGATGGATCCGCCTCGTCAGAATAACATTGTACCGCAATATGTTCCAAAACCTCCCGGGCATTACTCCAACCCGTTGGACAACATTGTGGCCGCCGCTTCACCGTTAGCAGCTCTACCAACCGACGGCGAGTCACCAGTTGCGGTTGAAGTACGACGGGCCAGAGATCTCCTTTAGACAGCTCTAAATCAGCAGCAGGCATATTCGCACAGTCGTGAGAGGATTCATTCCACCCCGCGTCCAAGCCGGAGCTACAGCAGGCATGTGGAGGATGAGCCGGCCGTATCAAGCAGTGCGCGTCGCCGTAACTCGCCGCGAGGACACAATCCGACAGGGGGCGGTGCCAATGCGCAGGATGTAGTGGATCATGGTCGTGCACGTCGGGAGGCCGAGTTAGCGGCCCTGCAGGGGGCCCGTCAACATACTCCGGTTCGTCCCACCGCTTCAGTCGAACCAGGGGTAGTATTCAGTTCCTTGGGGGTGCCGTGCCTTACCCTTGCTTTGCGTAATGTGAGATTGCCCAAAGATTTCAAAGGACCTCGTAAGGTACCCAATTATACCGCCGATCTACAGCCAGAAGCATGGGCTGAAAGCTACGAGATGGCAATGGAGATGCTAGATGTGGATGAAACGGTATGTGCTAAATACTTCACCATGATGTTGGAAGGAACCGCTCGTACTTGGTTGAAGAGCTTACCAACTAACTCTGTCGGATCATGGCCGAATTGAAGCACCGGTTTATCCAGAACTTCAAAGATACTTGTAAGCAGCCCATGTCAATTGTGGATCTGGCCGCTTGTGTCCAAGAGGAGGGGGAGTCCACGACCCATTGGGTCAAGCGGGTCTCAGCAATTTTGCATTCATCGGATCGTATCAATGCAGATACCACAGTGCTAACGTTGGAAGGCAATTGCCGTTTTCTGCCGCTCAAACAGAAGTTAGGAAGGCTCAAACGTCACTGCAATGATATGTCAATGCTTATGGCCGCTTTGGTTAAGTACGCCGATACAGATAATACCAAAGACCCTGACTCAGAGGAGGATAAACCGGGGAAAGGGAAAAAGAACGGCAACACCAAGGGTCAGCAGCATAATCTGGCAGGCCATGGGAACAGTGGAAGCGCAAAGCCGACAACAGCTTGGACTTTGTTGCTAACACCAATGCTCAGGAGAATGGCCAGCGCCGTAAGGGCAAGTAGCCCCAGAGGGGCGGAGGTTCAGGCCCCAATTTGGAGCGCGTGTTAAATCAACCCTGTCCAAAGCACGGATCAAAGGATAAGCCAGCATCGCATCTTTGGAAGGATTGTTATATCATGCGAGATTTCAAGAACTCCAATATGTTCCAGTATGATAATGGCCCGCCTGGCAGTTCAGGAGGTGGTTTCCACGGGCCGGGTTACGGAGGTGGCAGTTCCGGTTCAGGATTTCAGGGTAATCAAACCGGACACATCAATCAAGGGCACGAAGGCAACCAGGGAGGTTACAACCATCAGGGGAACCAGCAACAGCAGCAGCAGTCGGGTTATCAGAGCAATCCTAAGCAGCTAAATAGTGGGCAATATCATGTCTTCACCACTAGCTTGTGTAAGTGTGATCAGAAGCTTCACAAGAGGGCGGTAAACTCTATTGAACCGGCGGTGCCTCAGTATTTGCGCTGGTCTGAGCAACCCATTTTGTGGAGTAGAGAGGATCATCCACCCCGGGTTGACAATCCGAGTCACTTGGCCCTAGTGGTGGCCCCTCAAGTTGGGGGATATAAGTTCACAAAGGTACTCATGGATGGGGGAAGCAGTATCAACATTCTATATTATGATACCTTCCGTTGTATGGGGTTGACAGTTAAGAGTCTTAAACCGTCAAACACTGTTTTTCATGGTGTGGTGCGTGGCAAGTCTGCATATCCAGTAGGCAAGATAGCCTTAGAGGTGGCTTTTGGAGATGACTATGATTCAAGGTCAGAAACATTGACTTTTGAGGTGGTGAAAATCAAAAGTCCGTATCACGCTTTGTTTGGGCGACCGACTTATGCTAAGTTCATGGCGAGGTCGTGTTATATTTATCTACAGCTTAAAATGCCAGGTCATAAGGGGACCATCATAGTACACGGGAGCAGGAAGATCGCTTTGGAATGTGAGGAAGGTGATGCGGCTTATGCTGAGTCAGTTTGTGCCACGGAAGAATTGAAGTTTTATAAGGACCAAGTTGATCTGGCAGATATGACTTCTTTGAAAAAACCCACTATGGAGCACGATCCGGCGTTGAAATTTAAATCGGCACAGATACTAAGATGGTTGATTTTGTTCCTGGTGATTCATCCAAGCAGTTCAGCATAAGCGCTAATCTGGATCCCAAATAGGAAAACGCGCTCATCGAGTTCATCCATGAGAACCGGGACATCTTTGCATGGAAACCTTCTGACATGCCAGGTGTACCAAGGGAACTCGCCAAGCACACACTTAATATTGATCCTAAGTTTAAACCGGTCCGGCAGTTTCTCCGCCGCTTCAATGAAGAAAGGCGTAAGGCTATCGGTGAAGAGGTAGCTCGGTTGTTGGCCGCAGGGTTTATCATGGAAGTCTTTCACCCAGAGTGGTTGGCTAATCCGGTGCTGGTTCTTAAGAAAAACGGCACTTGGCGTATGTGTGTAGATTACACAGACTTGAACAAAGCTTGTCCTGCAGACCCCTTTGCCCTCCCTCGTATTGATCAGATCATTGATGCTACGGCGGGGTGTGACCATTTATGTTTTCTGGATGCTTACTCCGGTTATCATCAGATCAAAATGGCAGTTAAGGACCAGGAGAAGACAGCTTTCATCACTCCCTTTGGAGCCTTCTGTTATGTCTCCATGCCCTTCGGGCTTAAGAGTGCCCATGCGACTTATCAATGCTGTGTTCAGAATTGTCTTCATAAGCAAATTGGGCGCAATGTTCATGCACATGTGGATGATATTGTGATAAAATCTAGAAAGGAGGAAACATTGATAGATGACTTGAGAGAAACCTTTGACAACCTCCGGGTTTACAAGATGATGCTCAATCCGAAAAAGTGTGTCTTTGGTGTTCCAGCAGGCAAACTCTTGGGTTTTCTGTTGTCAAATAGAGGCACTGAGGCTAATCCAGAAAACATTTAAGCAATTACATCTCTGGCTAAACCGGCGTGTATCAATGACGTTCAATGTCTGGCCGGTCGGATTGCGGCTTTGAGCTGGTTCATCAGTCGTCTTGGGGAGAAGGCTATCCCTTTATATCAGATGCTCAAGAAAACAGATGATTTTGTTTGGAGCGAGGCAGCTGATAAAGCGTTTGAGGATCTTAAGAGGCAGTTAACTGAACCGCCTGTGCCTGCAGCACTGCTACCTCTTGAGCTTGCGTTGGTTTTCCCCGAAGAGGAAAGGATGATGCAGCAGGGTAGCGTAAGTATTTCCCTCAGTTTTTGAGAACCAAGGTATCAATCCAGTAGGAGGCCACGCGCAAGTCCCTCGTACCTACACAACATAAAGAGCTCAACGCAACCGACGCAATTAGGGGTTGTCAATCCCTTCACGGTCACTTAGGGGTTCGTGACAAGTAGATCAAAACGATTCTGCATCTACTACTATTACTCCACTCATCGACCGCTATCCAGCATGCATCTAGAGTATTAAGTTAAAAACAGAGTAACGCTTTAAGCAAGATGACATGATGTAGAGAGATAAATTCATGCAATATGAAATAAACCCCATCTTGTTATCCACGATGGCAATGATACAATACGTGTCTTGCTGCATCTTCTGTCACTGGGAAAGAACACCGCAAGATCGAACCCAAAGCTAAGCACTTCTCCCATGGAAAGAACTACCAATCTAGTTGGCCAAACCAAACGGATAATTCGAAGAGACTTGCAAACATAACCAATCATACATAAAAGAATTCAGAGAAGATTCAAATATTGTTCATAGATAGACTTGATCATAAACCCACAATTCATCGATCTCAACAAACACACCGTAAAAGAAGAAGATTACATCGAATAGATCTCCACAAGAGAGGGGGAGAACATTGTATTGAGATCCAAAAAGAGAGAAGAAGCCATCTAGCTAATAACTATGGACCCGAAGGTCTGAGGTAAACTACTCACACTTCATCGGAGGGGCTATGATGATGTAGAAGCCCTCCGTGATGACGGCCCTCTTCGGCAGAGCTCCGGAACAGGCCCCAAGATGGGAACTCGTGGATACAGAAAGTTGCGGCGGTGGAATTAGGTTTTTGGCTCCTCTTCTGATCATTTGGGGGTACGTGGGTATATATAGGAGGAAGGAGTACGTCGGTGGAGCACCGAGGGGCCCACGAGGCAGGGGGCACACCCTGTAGGGGGGGGGGGGGCTACCCTCGTGACCGCCTCCGATACTTCTTGGACTAGGTCCAAGTCTCCTCGGTCTTATCCAAGAAGAAAATCACGTTCCAAAAAGGATTTTTCTGTTTGGACTCCGTTTGATATTCTGTTTCTTCGAAACACTGAAATAGGCAAAAAACAACAATTCTGGGCTGGGCCTCCGGTTAATAGGTTAGTCCCAAAAATAATATAAAAGTGGAAAATAAAGCCCAATATAGTCCAAAACAGTATATAATATAGCATGGAGCAATAAAAAATTATAGATACGTTGGAGACGTATCAGGCATCCCCAAGCTTAATTCCTGCTCGTCCTCGAGTAGGTAAATGATAAAAAGAGAATTTTTGATGCGGAGTGCTACTTGGCATAATTTCAATGCAAAATTTCTTAATTGTGCTATGAATATTCAGATTAGAAAGATTCAAGACAAAAGTTCATATTGACAGAAAGAATAATAACACTTCAAGCAAACTAACAAAGCAATTATGTTTTCTCAAAGTAACATGGCCAAAGAAAGTTCACCCCTACAAAATCATATAGTTTATTTATGCTCCATTTTCGTCACATAAGAATGCTCTCATCATGCACAACCCCGATGACAAGCCAAGTAGTTGTTTCATACCTTAATAATTTCAAACTCATAAACTTTCACGCAATACATGAGCGTGAGCCATGGATATAGCACTATGGGTGGAATAGAATATAATGATGGGGGTTGTGAGGAGAAGACAAAAAGGAGAAAGTCTCACATCAACGAGGCTAATCAATGGGCTAGGGAGATGCCCATCGATTGATGTTAATGCGAGGAGTAGGGATTGCCATGCAACGGATGCGCTAGAGCTATAAATGTATGAAAGCTCAACAAAAGAAACTAAGTGGGTGTGCATCCAACTTGCTTGCTCATGAAGACCTAGGGCACTTTAGGAGGCCCATTGTTGGAATATACAAGCGAAGTTCTATAATGAAAAATTCCTAGTAGTATATGAAAGTGATAACTCAAGAGACTCTCTATATGAAGAACATGGTGCTACTTTGAAGCACAATATATGAGACTCGCTATATCATGGTGCTACTTTGAAGCACAAGTGTGGAAAAAAATAGTAACATTGCCCCCTTTTTTTTGGGCCTTCTTTTTTTGGGACAATGCTCTATTGAATGATGATCATCACACTTCTATTTATTTACAACTCAATGATTACAACTCGATACTAGAACAAAGTACGACTCTATATGAATGCCTCCGGCGGTGTACCGGGATATGCAATGAATCAAGAGTGACAAGTAAAAATTATGAACGGTGGCTTTGCCACAAATACTATGTCAACTACATGATCATGCTAAGCAATATCACAATGATGAATGTGTCATGATAAACTGGATGGTGGAAAGTTGCATGGCAATATATCTCGGAATGGCTATGGAAATGCCATAATAGGTAGGTGTGGTGGCTGTTTTGAGGAAGATATAAGGAGGTTTATGTGTGAAAGAGCGTATCATATCACGGGGTTTGGATGCACCGGCGAAGTTTGCACCAACTCTCAATGTGAGAAAGGGCAATGCATGGTACCGTAGAGGCTAGCAATGATGGAAGGGTGAGAGTGCGTATAATCCATGGACTCAACATTAGTCATAAAGAACTCATATACTTATTGCAAAAATCTACAAGCCATCAAAAACCAAAGTATTACGCGCATGCTCCTAGGGGGATAGATTGGTAGGAAAAGACCATCGCTCGTCCCCGACCGCCACTCATAAGGAGGACAATCAAATAACACCTCATGTTTCAAATTTGTTGCATAATGTTAACCATACATGCATGCTACGGGACTTGCAAACTTTAACTCAAGCACTTCTCAAATTCACAACTACTCTACTAGCATGACTTTTATATTACTACCTCCATATCTCAAAACAATTATCAATCATCCAACTTTTCTTAGTATTCAACGCACTCAAAAGAAAGTTTCACAAATCTTGAATACCAAGCAAGTTATTATTAAGAAAATTACCACGCTATTACGACTCTCAAAATAATTTAAGTGGAGCATGAGAGATCATAGTTTCTTTAAAACAAAACACCACCATGCTCTAAAAGATCTAAGTGAAGCACATAGAGCAAAATTTCAACGCTCAAAAGATATAAGTGAAGCACATAGAGCAAAACTACATAGCTCAAAAGATATAAGTGAAGCTCATAGAGTATTCTATCAAATTTTTAATTCATAGATGACTCTATGAAAAGGTGTGTACAGCAAGGATGATTGTGGCACACTAACAAACAAAGACACAAATAATACAAGACGCTCCAAGCAAAACACATATCATGTTGGTGAATAAAAATATAGCTCCAAGTAAATTACCGATGGAAGTGGACGAAAGAGGGGATGCCTTCCGGGGCATCCCCAAGCTTTGACTTTTTGGTGTCCTTGGATTATCTTGGGGGTGCCATGGGCATCCCCAAGCTTAGGCTCTTGCCACTCCTTGTTCCATAATCCATCAAAAGAACTCACCCAAAACTAAAAAACTTCACAACACAAAACTCAATAGAAATCTCGTGAGCTCCGTTAGAGAAAGAAAACATAAAACCACTTCAAGGTACTGTAATGAACTCATTCTTTATTTATTTTGGTGTTAAACCTACTGTATTCCAACTTCTTTATGGATTATAAACTATTTTACTAACCATAGATTCATCAAAATAAGCAAACAACACACGAAAAACAGAATCTGTCAAAAACAGAACAGTCTGTAGTAATCTGTCACTAACGCAAACTTCTGGAACTCCAAAAAATCTAACAACATTAGACGACCTAGATAATTTGTTTATTGATCAGCAGCAATTGGAATCAGTGTTTTATCACGTTCTGATGATTTTTAGTAATTCGGGCACTGAACGCATAGTTTCTGGAAATTACAGCAAGATCAAATAACTATCATCCAAGAAGATCCAATAGGTCTAGCTTGGCACAAACACTAATTAAAAAACAAAACCACATCCAAACAGAGGGTAGATGGGTTATTTATCCCCTAACAGAAGAAAAACACAAAAAATAGAAAATAAAATTGGGTTGCCTCCCAACAAGCGCTATCGTTTAACGCCCCTAGCTAGGCATAAAAGCGAGGATAGATCTAGGTATTGCCATCTTTGGAAGGCAATCCATAAGTGGCTCTCATGAAGGTTTCATATGGAAATTTTATTTTCTTTCTTGGAAAGTGTTCCATGCCCTTTTTAATGGAAATTGGAATCTAATATTCCCTTCCTTCATATCAATAATCGCACCCACCGTTCTAAGGAAAGGTCTACCAAGAATAATAGGGCAAGAAGGATTGCAATCTATATCAAGAACAATGAAATCTACGGGCACATAATTCCTATTTGAAACAATAAGAACATCGTTAATCATTCCCATAGGTTTCTTAATAGTAGAATCCATGAGATGTGAGTTTAAAGAGCAATCATCAAGATCGCGGAAATCACACAAAGTTTTGGGTATAGTGGAGACACTAGCACCCAAATCACACAAAGCATAAAACTCATGATCTTTAATTTTAATTTCGATTGTTGGTTCCCACTCATCATAGAGTTGTCTAGGGATAGAGACTTTCAACTCAAGTTTTTCTTCATAAGATTGCATCAAGGCATCAACAATATGTTCGGTAAAGGCTTTCTTTTGACTATAAGCATGGGGAGAATTTAGCAGGATTGCAACAAGGAAATACAATCAATCAAAGAGCAATTAAATTCCATGAAATCCAATATAGTGGGTTTAGCAACATCTAATTTTTTTTCTTTCAACCCCACTTTCATCAATTTCATCATAAAGATCTAAATACTCCGAATTTTTGGAACTCCTTCTAGGTAAAGGAAGATCATATTCAGTTTCATCAAGATTCATATTGCAAAACAAAGATTTGATAGGGGACACATCAATAACTTTTAGATCTTCATCTTGATTTTCATAGGTATTTGGTTTTGCGGCCATCTTATTGACTAAGGTAGCTTGCATGTCCGAAATTTCAGCAGTCATCTTTTCAAGACGAGCAATTTGGGATCTGATACCGTCAAATTCTTTAGACATATCATCGAGCTCTTTGTTCATATAACTCATAAAACCTTTTTGTTCCTTAAGCTCGTTTCTAAAGAAATTATTATGCTCAAATTGCAAAACCATAAACTTCCTAACGTTGTTTCTGATCTCCTCTAACCTTTTAAAGTGAAGCTCACCAAAATTTGGTAGAGCCATCGCGACAAACAAGCAATCCAACGCACGAGCAAACAAAAGGCAAGCGAGAAAAAGGCAAACGGAGAAGGAGAAGGGGAAGGAGAAAGAGAGGGCGAATAAAACGGCAAGGGTGAAGTGGGGGAGAGGAAAACGAGAGGCAAATGGCAACTAATGTAATGCGGGAGATAGGGATTGTGATGGGTACTTGGTATGTTGACTTTTTGCGTAGACTCCCCGGCGACGGTGCCAGAAATTCTTCTTGCTACCTCTTGAGCTTGCGTTGGTTTTCCCCGAAGAGGAAAGGATGATGCAGCAGAGTAGCGTAAGTATTTCCCTCAGTTTTTGAGAACCAAGGTATCAATCCAGTAGGAAGCCACGCGCAAGTCCCTCATACCTACACAACACAAAGAGCTCAGCGCAACCAATGCGATTAGGGGTTGTCAATCCCTTCACGGTCACTTACAGAAGTGAGATCCAATAGATAATATTTTTGGTATTTTTGATATAAAGATGCAAAGTGAAAAGTAAAAGGCAAAGTAAAAACAAAGCAAGATTAAAGTGATGGAGATTGATATGATGAGAATAGACCCGGGGTCCATAGGTTTCACTACTGGCTTCTCTCAAGAGCATAAGTTTTCTACGGTGGGTGAACAAATTACTGTTGAGCAATTGACAGAATTGAGCATAGTTATGAGAATATCTAGAGATGATCATGTATATAGGCATCACGTCCGTGACAAGTAGATCGAAACGATTCTGCATCTACTACTATTACTCCACTCATTGACCGCTATCCAGCATGCATCTAGAGTATTAAGTTAAAAACAGAGTAACGCTTTAAGAAAGATGACATGATGTAGAGAGATAAATTCATGCAATATGAAATAAACCCCATCTTTTTATCCTCGATGGCAACGATACAATACGTGTCTTGCTGCCCCTTCTGTCACTGGGAAAGAACACCGCAAGATCGAACCCAAAGCTAAGCACTTCTCCCATGGCAAGAACTACCAATCTAGTTGGCCAAACCAAACGGATAATTCGAAGAGACTTGCAAAGATAACCAATCATACATAAAAGAATTCAGAGAAGATTCAAATATTGTTCATAGATAGACTTGATCATAAACCCACAATTCATCGATCTCAACAAACACACCGCAAAAGAAGAAGATTACATCGAATAGATCTCCACAAGACAGGGGGGGAACATTGTATTGAGATCCAAAAAGAGAGAAGAAGCCATCTAGCTAATAACTATGGACCCGAAGGTCTGAGGTAAACCACTCACACTTCATCGGAGGGGCTATGATGATGTAGAAGCCCTCCATGATGACGGCCCTCTCTGGCGGAGCTCCGGAACAGGGCCCAAGATGGGATCTCGTGGATACAGAAAGTTGCGGCGGTGGAATTAGGTTTTTGGCTCTTCTTCTGATCGTTTGGGGGTACATGGGTATATATAGGAGGAAGGAGTACGTCGGTGGAGCACCGAGGGGCCCACGAGGAAGGGGGCACGCCCTGTAGGGGGGGGGCTACCCTCGTGACTGCCTCCGATACTTCTTGGAGTAGGGTCCAAGTCTCCTGGGTCTTATCCGAGAAGAAAATCACATTCCAAAAAGGATTTTTCTGTTTGGACTCCATTTGATATTCTGTTTCTTTGAAACACTGAAATAGGCAAAAAACAACAATTCTGGGCTGGGCCTCCGGTTAATAGGTTAGTCCCAAAAATAATATAAAAGTGAAAAATAAAGCCCAATATAGTCCAAAACAGTAGATAATATAGCATGGAGCAATCAAAAATTATAGATACGTTGGAGATGTATCAAGCACCGATCGATAAGGAGCCGCTATTGCTATATGTGGCTGCTAATGCCCGAGCTGTTAGCGTGGCTATTGTGGTAGAGCGCAAGGAAGCTGGCAAGGAATATCCGGTTCAACGGCCGGTTTATTATATCAGTGAGGTGCTCATTGAGTCAAAGCAGAGGTATCCACATTGGCAGAAGCTGGTGTATGGAGTGTTTATGGCAAGCCGGAAGCTTAAACACTATTTTCAGGGTCATCCTATCACAGTGGTCAGTTCAGCCCCTCTCTGAGATATCATTCAACACAGAGAAGCAATGGGCCGGATTGCCAAATCGGCTATTGAGCTTGGACCTCACGGGCTCAAATATATACCTCGCACAGCAATTAAATCCCAAGCACTAGTGGACTTCATCAATGATTGGACGGAATTGCAGGCACCAGAAGAAAAGTCGGATAACACGTATTGGACTATTCACTTTGATGGATCCAGACAGCTGGAGGGCTCGGGGGCTGGAGTCATACTAACTTCCCCACGAGGTGACAAGTTTTGTTATGTCCTCCGTTTAATGTTCCCTTGTACTAACAATGCAGCTGAATATGAGGCCTTGCTCCACAGTCTTCGGATGGCTAAGTAGATGAACTTAACTCGGGTTAAGTGCTTTGGGGATTCAGATCTGGTGGCCCAACAGGTGTCTGGCACTTGGGATTCTAAAGACCCACTCATGGATGCATATCGACGAGAGGTGGACACAGTGGCTGGTCACTTCAAGGGTTATCAGGTGGACCATATAGACCGGCGAAAGAATGAAGCGGCGGATGCTTTAAGCCGCCTTGGATCTCAGCGTAAACCGGTCCCACCAAATGTCTTTCTTGACGTGGTGCATAATCCGTCGGTCAAAGTACCAACAGAGGAGGAGTTGGCTATTCCTGACCCGGAGGCTCAATTGGTGGCAGCTTTGCATGTTATACTGGATTGTACAATCCCGTACCTAGCTTACATGAACCGGGGCAGTTACCAGAGGATGAAACTTCGGCCCGGCAGATAATCCGGCGTTCCAAATCAATGACCATACTCAACGGAGAGTTACATCGTTACAACGTATCAGGGGCGATTCAGCGTTATGTTTCTCCTCAAGAGGGTTGTGAAATTTTGCGAGAAATCCATGAAGGGGATTGCGGTCACCACGTCGGTTCAAAGTCTTTGGTGGCTAAAACTTTTCGCCATGGTTTCTGTTGGTTAATAGCTCATGCTGATGCGGAGGACTTAGTCAAACGATGTGATGGTTGTCAAAAGTTTGCACGCCGTGCTCATATTCCGGCTCAGGAGCTGAGGATGATTCCAATAACATGGCCGTTTGCGACTTGGGGGCTTGATATGGTTGGACCCTTTAAGCGCTCCAAGGATAAAAAGACCCACTTGTTAGTGGCAGTTGATAAATTCACCAAATGGGTGGAAGCAGAGCCAGGCAGTAAGTGTGATGCGGCCACGGCGGTTCAATTCATCAAAAAGGTGATATTCCGGTTTGGCTTTCCACACAGTATTATAACTAACAATGGTACTAATCTGTCAAAGGGAGAGATGGAGGAGTTCTGCCAACGTGAGCACATCCGGTTTGATATAGCATCAGTGGCTCAGCCCCAATCTAATGGTCAAGCAGAGAGGGCAAATCAAGAAATTTTGAGAGGTATTAAACCCCGGCTTATGGTTCCTTTGAAGAGGACATCGGGTTGTTGGGTGGAGGAATTACCTTCTATGTTATGGAGCATCAACACCACGCCTAACATATCGACGGGTTACACACCTTTCTTCATGGTTTATGGAGCGGAGGCGGTTCTCCCTAGTGACATCCGTCACGACTCGCCCCGTGTGGCAGCTTACGTTGAAGCGGATAACGAGGCAGCTCGTCAGGATTCTCTGGACCTGTTCGATGAGGAGCGTGATCTTGCAGCAGCACGTTCGGTGATTTATCAACAAGATCTCCAACGTTATCACAGCCGCCGGGTTAAGACCAGAACCTTTCAAGAGGGTGATTTGGTACTCCGGCTCATCCAGGATCAAACTGATATGCATAAATTATCCCCACCTTGGGAAGGACCTTTTGTGGTCAGCAAGAATCTGCACAACGGGTCATACTACCTCATTGATGTTCGAGAGCACCAAGACTCACGTAAATCGGAGGAGACCAAGCGGCCATCGAACATAGCTCTTCTTCAGCCTTACTATACTTGAGCCATAGGCTCTTCATATGTACATATTAAAATGATGTATATATTATATAATAAACCGGAGCCTCCATTAAAGCGGGATCTCTGTTCTTTTTACATCATGTGTGTGCTTACAAGAGTTTCTGCTGACAAAGCGGAGTTTTTTGTTAAACCGGTCTCTACAGCCGCATGGATATAAAGAAAATCACTAGGGGGCTTGGTTATATCTGAACCATAGCTACACCTCTTGATCGGTTTGAAACCACAAAGGGATATCACTAGGGGGCTTGGTTGTTATCACACCATAGCTACACCTCTTGATAGGTGTTTAGCCACAAAGGAAATTATGTGGGGCCAAAGAGAGTGTTGCACAAAGCACAAACTCAAACATGGGAACCCACTGCGCATAGCTCACAAAGTTACTTGGGGGCTCTTTGTGCAAAGCAACAAAGAGTTTGAAAGGACCCTTGTAATTGGCTATCAAGCCACGGCTTGGAAGCCTGGTGTATTAACCTAAAACCCCGGGTTAACCTGCCTTCATCAAGTAAGCCACTCCTGTCCAGGTAATCCTGGTATGACCCGCCAAACGTTTGACAAAGTCAATCTTCTACAGACCCTGAACTTGTCAAAGTTAAAATGACGATTGGTTAAATGGAGGCCCATCTTAAAAGGCTTTATTAAACTATTTAACTCAGAGGCCTGGCAGCCCATGAAAAGCCTCGATTTGGAGCCTGGCAGCTCGTAAAAAGCCTTGCATATTTCTTTTTGGAATCCTATTTGCTAAGTTTTCTGCCTTTATTGAGGTTCATAATATGTTCTGATAAACCGGTGTCTCTGACCTGGCTTGACTTTCAACTACACGTTGTCAGTACATGATCAGTTACATGTCGATGTTCCTTACCCCGGTCTGCATTGACTAAATCGCAAGTACTATAAAGAAAACCCGGTGATTACTATATCCCGGTACGATTTATTATCATAATCCGGCAAAATAAGGACGAAGTTATCAACACTCCGGATTGGTGTTGACACCTTTGCCATACAAGCAGTTGGTCAACCAACGAGGATACTTTCAAGTTCTTATATCCAGGAACATATCTCATCATGGGCAATGCATCAATATATCCCAAAAAGTGGAACAAATTTTCACGAAGTGTCACAAAACATGCTCGATGGCATGACAGATAAAGGAGTTTTTTCTATCCTATTACAAGAAGCTTCAAAGCGGCCACAAGTGCATGATTGTTTTTTGGCATTGGCATACAAATATCTGGTAAACTGGATGCCGGTTTAAGACGCTTCGTCTGGACGGTTTGATGGTTGAGGGTCAGTTGGTGCGATAACTTCTTCTTCATCCCTCCCCAGACGCTGGAAATCAACCGTCGACCAATCGACTCCAGTTAAAGCTTGAAACACGGCCTCTTCAAGGATAAGGCTGGAGGGGTTAATATCAGGAGCAAAGGTATGCTTACGGATTGGAGGCACAAGTTCTTCAACTTCATGGATTTCAGCAGGCTATCTTTTCCCTTCAGCGTCATAAGCCGGCTGGAAATGAGACAAGTCTGTGTCCTCTACCAATTTGCTAGCTATTGGCCGCATTTCTTTGGTCAGCCTTCGGAGGTCATCATTGTCGAAGTTTGAACTGTCCTCCTTTACACCTGGCTATCCTTTAATGATGTCCTCCGCTTCAAGGTCTGGAATCCATGCCTTGGCTCGGATTAGTGCGATTAATGTGCGTGCTCTTGCAGCTGCCTTCTTCAGTTCAGTAATCCGGGCTGGTAACATGGCCAGTTTCTCAAGAGTTTCCTTTATCAATGATGGTGCCGGTTTATTGTAAGCCGTAGTGCAAATAGCCCGCTGGGATCCAGAGTACAACTGTTCAATCAAAGTATACGTTGCTTTAAGCTTCATCCGCATGTCTGTGCTCAGATGATCAATACGAGTGCCCGTGACAGTTTAAAATTAGTGTTCTCATCAATGATAAGGTTCAATGAATTGGATAAAATGCACAAGGAGATACTTACCAAAGACAGCGGAAGTCATGGCGTTGATTTGTCATTTCAAACCAGCTAGTTCATCCACAACTGGTTTCAGGGCTACTTCGGCATCTTCAGCTTTTTTAGTTAAACCGGCTTTCTCGGTTTCCCAGTCAGCATGATCTTTGTTAAAAGATTCTATCAACTTTTCCATCGCTGCCAGGGCTTTGGTCAGCTCCTCTTTAGCTTTCGCAGCTTCTGCTTGTTGGGACTTCACATTCTCTTGCAAATCAGTGGTCCGGGCATCTCTATTGCTTAGTTCGGCCTACAACAATGAAGAAATGTCAAACAACAGGATATATATTTTCTAAAGTACAAAGCGTATAACAAGTTATGCACTTCGTACTTGGGGGCTAATGCCTATTTGCTATGATTCACTACATCTTTTATAAAGTCTCCAGAACAATGCAAGAATTATCCTTGACACTTGGGGGCTAATGTACATCTGTTCAAAACGGACGCATGGATTAAAACCCGAATTACCTTGCAAAGCTAAACCGGCCTTTGGGGGCTACGCTAAGGAAAGCTATATCATCACATTGGCAAAGTATCAGCCTTGGTTTTCACTACGGACCTAACATTTTGAGGGTCGGTGGGAGAGACTTAAAGTATTACAAAGACCCGGTTCACGATTAACATTATAAAACGGCCCCTGGGGGCTACTTGGGCTGGCATTTCAACTTTGGAATCAAGAAGTAAAGGGAGATGAAAGTACCTCATAGCGTTCCTTCATCAAATTCACCAAACCAGCTTCATAGTTGCGGTTTGAGTGCAGACGGTTTAAGAAACCGGAGTGAAGCTCTTCAGCGTTGAGATGGGCATAACTTGATAAGTCAGTACTCCATTTGCCTTTTCCCCTAGCAGCACGCTCTTCTTTGGCACTATGTTGGGCCAAGATTACGGGATGGCCAGGAGAGCTGTGGCCCACGCCAGTAACGATAACATCATCTCCTTGGCCTTCAGTGGTTTTTGCGGGTGAGGACGGAGTTCCAGTATCTCTCATCGAACTAGCCTGGTTTGGAGCTGCCGGTTCAGTGTCAGGCATGGCAGGGTCAGCTTCTGGTAGTTCATCAGTATTCCGATCTTGAAGGGGCGGTTCATCAGAGGCGGCTTCAGGATGAGGACCCTCCAGTTCACGAGTTTGGTCCGGTTCACCTCTCTACTCTTCTTCAAAAATTGCCTGGTCCTCTGACGGATTGTTGACCCGAGCTTTCTTGCTGGGTCTGGCTTTGGCTCTGCAAATAAACTAAAAGAGGGTTAGCATCTTATTCAAGATTTGTAACGCATTGGAAGAAGGAGTTTGAAAACTTACCCAGCCACAGTTTTTAGAGGAGGGAGTTGGGTTGTTGTCGACTCGCCAGAGGATGAGGGAGGTGTCACCTGATAATTTGAATCGGACGGATTAAGAGGTTGTCTGAAATAACCTGCCTTGGGATAAGAATGGTCAGAAGTGGAAGAGACCTCAGACCGGCGCTTCTGAACCGGGGTATCAGGTAAACCGGCAGAAGTGACCTGTTGACCACTGTGCCGGGTTGTCCGGCGAGCTTCATGCTGCTGTGTCTTCAAAATAAATGTTGGGTCCAAGTAAGCAAGAGGATGAGAAAAGCTTACTTTTCGGACTGCTTGACGGGTTTTTTGTGTTGCCATAGAGTCTGAACCAGAGGAAAGGGTAATTACCTCTACATCATCAGCTTGGCTGCCTTCTACGTCCTCCTGATAAAGATCATCGTTAATGAGATGCATGAAAAGGGAGCCAAGTGAGTCAAGTTCTACCTCAACTTCCGGATCCTCTACATCTTCATCAAGTTCCATGTTGATCCGGTCAGCCGTTTTCCGTTTTGAGGTCCGCTTGATGGCTTTGGTTTTGGGACGAGATGGTTTGACCGCTTTATCCCCGGTTGGCTTTACCGCTTTATCTACGGATTTCCGCTTCCAGAAGGGATCATCACCCTATTCATACATACACAGAAGAATGATTACAAGTTGAACAAGTTAAAGATATCAAAGATGAAAAGGAAGTATAGTGCTTACAGCAGGTGGTTTGTTCTTAGTATAGAATGGGTTCAAGCCGGTTTGACTACAGACTGATTCAGATTCATTCAAAAGTTTTCTTTACACTTTCAGTGACCTCTTCATCGGTCACCCGAATGTTGATATGGCGTTGAGGGTCTTCAACATCACCGGTGTACTCACACATCAAACCGGGGCAGCGGCTTAGCGGCAAGACGCTCCAAGATATCGAACAGCGCACGAAATCAACGCATGTTAAACTGTTGGCCATAAAAGCCCGAAGCTTGGCGAGTTGAGGGGCATATTTGGCCCGTTCTGCAGAACTTAAGCGCTGCGGCATTGGATGGGTGTTGGAAAGCCAGTGATCACGATAGCCTGGAAGGGGATTTTTCATCTTCAGGAGAAGTATCTCTGCAGTAAAACCAAGTCTGGTTCCATTCCTTAGGATGGCTGTGCAGTTTGGCATGAGGGAATTCAACTTCCTTCTGCTTTTGAATTGAGACACCACCAAGTTCAGTATTGGGGCCATTTACAAACTCTGTACGCCGGTTCAGATTGAAGAAGTCTCAGAACAGTTCAGCAGTCGGTTCTTCTTGTAAATACACTTCACAGAAGACCAGGAAGTTGCATAGATTGGACAATGAGTTGGGTCCGATATCTTGAGGATGGAGTTGGAAAATGGCAAGCACATCTCGGTAGAACTTTGACCCTGGCGGTTTGAAACCACGGCCTATGTGGTCGACAAAGACCACAACCTTGCCCTGCCTCGGGGTTGGAGGATTTTCTGTTCCTGGAACCCGCCATCGGATTTCAGCTTTCTTAGGCAAGGTGCCAATGCTGACCATTCCGTTCGACTGTTCCTCGGTGACCCGGGAACGAGCCCAATTGCAAGCGGCAAACTGTTTGGCCATTGTGAAACAAAAAGCTGGAAAAGAAATGCCGGTTTACAAATCATTCACGGTGGTATACAAGATGTAGTGGAATAATGATATACAGGTATGTGAAATTGCATAAACCGAAGACGAATACAATAGTGAAGGACAAGGTCATATTGAGGGCATACATGTGTTGTTAAACCGGACTATTACAATCAACATAAAGAAGGTTTGCCGGTTTACTAGGGGACTAATGGTATGAGATAGATTTTTTTTTACAAAGGTAAACCGCCTACGTAGTACAGAGGATACAAATCTAAGGCGAAAAAGGCTAAGTAAGGAAAAACAAGTTTCACATGATCACATGGGAATTTTTGATCTACTGAAGACAGAAAGGCAAAAATATTTTGACCTAAAAAGGGTAGGACCCGAAACAGTTTATGAAGGACTAGATCAATTTTTTCGCATAAGGGTTTGTGGTGGTAACAGAAGATTAGCCATGGCATAGGATACGTCAAGTGTGAAGTGTCCATCTATAGGCTAAGGAAGAACAACACTGAAGCTCCGATGAACTTCAAGGAACCACGAAGAACAAGGAAACCCTACTGGATCTAGAAAGGAAGGAGGAAAGGACTTACTGTGGCCGCGGAAGCAGCGGAGGTGTGCTGCGGAACTTTGGTACAAACAGGTCGATGCAGCGGTCGACGGTGAGGCAGAGGTGAAGCTTGACGATGGTGGCGGTGCTCAGGTGCGGAGACGTCACGAGGAAGAAGAAGGGTTGAACGGGTAGCGGGAAGAAGAGAAAGGGGTCCTCTGCCCCCTATTTATAAGGCGAAGCGATAACACGGCAAGTGCGGGAATCGAGGAGCTCAAAAATGGATAATTACTAATGGTATTGCCTCGATGACTGAATACACATTAATGAAGGTAATCTTCAGCTCCAACGAATAGATGACGTCAGGGCGGTTTACCATGATCTTGGAGTATGACATCACGGCGGTTTACAAGATCAAGGTGAAGATGCAAGGGAGGAATTTTTCTAAGTATTGAAGATTGACATGAACAAGTTCAAACCAATCTGAGGCCTAATGTTGGGGATATTACTACTGGATGTAAACCGGCCAGGAGTAGCCGGATTAGCTTTACGAAGATTAGAATCCCATGAAGACGGAAGAATGATGGCGCTTTATGAAGGCCCAAGGCCCAGAGGTGAGTTAAGGCATGTAGATGTAAACCGACCTAATTATGTAACTTGCGTTGTAAGATAGGAAGTGTAGAGACCGAACCGGACACGTTTATGATCCGGCTTCGGGACTCTGTAAACCGGCGGGCGTCAACCTGTGTATATAAAGGGACGAGCCAGCAGTGGTTGAGGGACAGACAACAACTCGAGAGCCAGACAAAGTGGATTCGCTCCCTGGCCTTCGAAACCTCAGCAATACCAATCACAACTAGATGTAGGCTTTTACCTTCACCAAACGGGCCGAACTAGTATAAACTCCTTGTGTCCCCTTGTCCGGTTTAACCCCTTTAAGCTAACCCATTGCGATGGCTCCACGACTAAGTCCTTTCACAAGGACATCTGCCGTGACAAACCCACGATAGGAAGTAATAAGTAGATGATGGGTTGCTAGAGTGATAGAAGCTTAAAGCCTAGTTTATGCGTTGCTTCGTAAGGGGCTGAATTGGATCCATATGTTTCATGCTATGGTGAGGTTTACCTTAAAACTTTTGTTGTATTTGCGGATGCTTGCAATAGAGGTTTGATGTAAACCGAACCTCGATGGCGAGATCCAGTTTGTTGTTGCGGCCCGATCTTTCAGGACACTCCACCTTCAGTAGCAGCAACCTCTCGCCCGCGCGCGTGATATATATGAAGTAGAGGGTTTGAACCTTACGGCTCAGCACGAGAAAACCAATCTCAACGATGGTACTCACGCACAAAATAATTTCCACAAAAGAGAAATCGCAACAGTGAGGTTTTCTAAAGCTTCCTCAAAAACTTAGGGATTTTTAGACAGCTTCCCCCAAAACTCGATACGGGTATTTACCCAAAAAACACATCGTGTCTATCATAAAAATATAACCTCCTCTTACAAAGAACTATATTGGCTTTATATAATAGCCGCACACCTAACTATATTGGGAAGCAAGGCTTGTTACGTACACTTAAAAAACAAGGAAACATTGTAAGCATACGATAACCGACTTGTGATCTATTTAACTAGACAAAAACTACTAGATTTGTTACATGGCCGCCAGCTTTATTCTTTTGTTGGTGGACCCCATCCGATTTCTTTTAAGCATAGGAGACTCCACATGCAGCACGTCCTTTCACCTGCCTGGTATTCCTTGCGTGGAAGGAATAAAAACAGCAGGCAAAGCTTAATCCTGGACTTGTACTTTTTAAATGGATCTGATCTCTTCCTGTAGTTTGAATCACCAATATTCTTCACGTGCACATGTGTACCAAGGCAGCCAAAATCAATGTACATGCTCACGCTCATTGTGTTCTTAGGTGCAACAAATATCACTTCCTCTTTTGGCCGAACAACAACAATCTTTCTTGGCCGAACCGCATGGATACATGTAGCGATAACTAGTTCATTGCCAAAGCTTGATTCTAAATATGACGGTACAACGACATCGCCAACAGTGACTAATGGAGCTGCAAAAACATGATTCTGGTTGGCAGCTTGTACATAGTCGTTGTCGTTGGTCTGACTACAGTTGAGACTGGTCATATCAAGGTTAATCATAAGTGGGATGCTTGTCCAAGTAAGGGCAGCACCCAAGCACCGGTCCACCCACATACCAAGTTATCAAAGTACCGAACGCGAATCATATGAGCGTGATGAAAACTAGCTTGACGACATTCCCATGTGTCCTCGGGAGCGCTTTACATCATATAAGAGTTTGTCCAGGCTTGTCCTTTGCTACAAAAGGATTGGGCCACCTTGCTGCACCTTATTTACTTTTGTTACTTATTGCTTGTTACAATTATCTTATCACAAAACTATTTGTTACCACTTATTTCAGTACTTGCAGAGAATACCTTGCTAGAAACCACTTATCATTTCCTTCTGCTCCTCGTTGGGTTCGACACTCTTACTTATCGAAAGGACTACGATAGATCCCCTATACTTGTGGTCATCAAGACTCTTTTCTGGCGCCATTGCCGGGGAGTGAAGCGCCTTTGGTAGGTGGAATTTGGTAAGGAAAAATTTATATAGTGTGCTGAAATTTACTGTCACTTGTTACTATGGAAAGTAATCCTCTGAGGGGCTTGTTCGGGGTATCTTCACCCCGACCAGTAGAGCAAAGAGTTGCTCCTCAACCTACTGAACCTACTGAAAATGAAAATGCTTGCTTCGAAATTCCTTTGGGTATGGTAGAAAAACTGCTAGCTAATCCTTTTTTGGGAGATGGAATCAAACATCCTGATGAGCATCTAATATATGTGGATGAAGTTTGTGGATTATTTAAGCTTGCAGGTGTACCCGGAGATGTTGTTAAGAAGAAGGTCTTCCCTTTATCTTTGAGGGGAGATGCATCGACATGGTATAGGCTATGTGATGATATGGAGTCTTGGAACTACAAACGATTGAAATTGGATTTTCATCAAAAGTTTTATCCTATGCATCTTGTTCATCGTGATCGCAATTATATATATAATTTTTGGCCTCGCGAAGGAGAAAGCCTTGCTCAAGCTTGGGGGAGGCTTAAATCAATGTTATATTCATGTCCCAATCATGAGCTCTCAAGAGAAATGATTATTCAAAAATTTTATGCTCGGCTTTCTCATAAAAATCGCACCATGCTTGATACTTCTTGTGCTGGCTCTTTTATGATGAAGACTATTGAATTCAAATGGGATTTATCGAAAAGAATTAAACGCAACTCCGAAGATTGGGACCTCAACAATGGTAAGGAGTCAGGTATGATACCTAGTTTTGATTGTGTTAAATCTTTTATGGATACCGATATTTTCGTAAATTTAGAACTAAATATGGACTTGACTCTGAGATAGTAGCTTCTTTCTGTGAATCTTTTGCTGCTTATGTTGATCTCCCCAAGGAGAAGTGGTTTAAATATCATCCTCCCATAGAAGTAAAAGTAGCTGCACCTATTAAAGTTGAAGAAAAGACTATCACTTATAATGATCCTGTTGTTCCTACTTCTTATGTTGAGAAACCACCTATCCCTATTAGGATAAAGGATCATGCTAAAGCTTCAATTGTGGTTCGTAAAAGCAATATTAAAACATATACACCTCCTGAGCAAGTTAAAGTTGAACCTAATATTGCTATTATTAAAGATATCTTGTCTGATAATATAGATGGGCATGTTATTTATTTCTATGATGAAACTGCTAGAATTGCTAAACCCCGTGATACAGATAAACCTAGACCTGTGGTAGGTATGCGTGTTATTTCTGTTAAAAAGGAGATCATTGTTCTCATGGCTTATGTGATATGGGTGCTAGTGCTAGTGCAATACCTATTGACTTATACAAAGAAATTATGCATGACATTGCACCTGTTGAGTTAGAAGATATTGATGTCACAACTAAACTTGCTAATAGAGATACTATTTCACCAATGGGAATTGTTAGAGATGTTGAAGTCTTGTGTGGGAAAACTAAATATCCTGCTGATTTTCTTGTTCTTGGTTCCCCACAAGATAGCTTATGTCCCATTATATTTGGTAGACCCTACTTAAATACTGTTAATGCTACCATAGATTGCAAAAGAGATGTTGTTACTATCGGTTTAGATGATATGACTCATGAAATTCATTTTTCTAAATTTAGTAGACAACACCGTGAATAAGAATTACCTAGTAAAGATGAAATTATTGGTCTTGCTTCTATTGCCGTACCTCCTGGTGAACCTTTAGAACAATATTTGCTAGACCATGAAAATGATATGTTTATGAATGAAAGAAGGGAATTAGATGAAGTATTCTTTAAATAGGAACCTATTCTGAAACACAATTTACATGTTGAATCCTAGGAGATCCTCCTCCACCCAAGGGTGATCCCGTGTTTTAGCTTAAACCGTTATCGGATACTCTTAAATATGCTTATCTTGATGAGAAAAAGATATATCCTGTTATTATTAGTGCTAACCTTTCAGAACATGAAGAAGAGAGATTATTGAAAACTCTGAAGAAGCACTGTGCTGCTATTGGGTATACTCTTGATGATCATAAGGGCATTAGTCCCACTCTATGTTAACATAAAATTAATTTGGAGGAAGATGCTAAACCAGTTCGTGATCATCAACGCCGACTGAATCCTAAAATGAAAGAAGTGGTAAGAAAGGAGATACTAAAGCTCCTTGAGGCGGGTATAATTTACCCCGTTGCTGATAGTCAGTGGGTAAGCCCTGTCCATTGTGTCCCTAAGAAGGGAGGTATTACTGTTGTTCCTAATGACAAAGATGAATTGATTCCTCAAAGAATTATTACTGGTTATAGGATGGTAATTGATTTCTGCAAATTAAATAAGGCTACTAAAAAGGATCATTACCCCTTACCTTTTATCGATCAAATGCTAGAAAGATTATCCAAACATACACATTTTTGCTTTCTAGATGGTTATTCTGGTTTCTCTCAAATACCTGTGTTAGCCAAAGATCAATCAAAGACTACTTTTACATGCCCTTTTGGTACTTTTGCTTATAGACGTATGCCTTTTAGTTTATGTAATGCACCTGCTACCTTTCAAAGATGCATGATGGCTATATTCTCTGACTTTTGTGAAAAGATTTGTGAGGTTTTCATGGATGACTTTTCCGTCTATGGATCTTCTTTTGATGATTGCTTGAGCAACCTTGATCGAGTTTTGCAGAGATGTGAAGAAACTAATCTTGTCCTGAATTGGGAAAAGTGCCGCTTTATGGTTAATGAAGGTATTGTCTTGGGGCATAAAGTTTCTGAAAGAGGTATTGAAGTTGATAAAGCCAAGGTTGATGCTATTGAAAAGATGCCATGTCCCAAGGACATGAAAGGTATAAGAAGTTTCCTTGGTCATGCCAGTTTTTATAGGAGGTTCATTAAGGACTTCTCAAAAATCTCTCGGCCTCTGACTAATTTATTACAAAAAGATATACCATTTGTCTTTGATGATGATTGTGTAGAAGCATTTGAAATACTTAAGAAAGCAGTGATCTCTGCACCTATTGTTCAGCCACCTGATTGGAATTTACCCTTTGAAATTATGTGTGATGCTAGTGATTACGTTGTAGGGGTTGTTCTAGGACAAAGAGTTGATAAGAAACTAAATGTTATTCAATATGCTAGTGAAACTCTAGACAATGCTCAAAGAAATTATGCTACTACTGAAAAAGAATTCTTAGCAGTTGTATTTGCCTGTGATAAGTTTAGACCTTATATTGTTGATTCTAAAGTAACTATTCACACTGATCATGCTGCTATTAAATATCTTATGAAAAAGAAAGATGCTAAACCTAGACTTATTAGATAGGTTCTCTTGCTTCAAGAATTTGATTTACATATTGTTGATAGAAAAGGAGCCGAGAACCCCGTTGCAGACAACTTGTCTAGGTTAGAAAATGTGCTTGATGACCCACTACCTATTGATGATAGCTTTCCTGATGAGCAATTAAATGTCATAAATGCTTCTCATACTGCTCCATGGTATGCTGATTATGCTAATTACATTGTTGCTAAGTTTATACCACCTAGTTTCACATACCAGCAAAAGAAAAAGTTATTCTATGATTTGATACATTACTTTTGGGATGACCCACATCTTTATAAAGAAGGAGTAGATGGTGTTATTAGACGTTGTGTACCTGAGCATGAACAGGAACAGATCCTACGCAAGTGTCACTCCGAAGCTTATGGAGGGCACCATGCTGGAGATAGAACTGCACATAAGGTACCACAATCTGGTTTTTATTGGCCTACTCTCTTCAAGGATGCCCATAAGTTTGTCTTATCTTGTGATGAATGTCAAAGAATTGGTAATATTAGTAGACGTCAAGAAATGCCTATGAATTATTCACTTGTTATTGAACCATTTGATGTTTGGGGCTTTGACTATATGGGACATTTTCCTTCCTCTAATGGTTATACACATATTTTAGTTGTTGTTGATTACGTAACTAAGTGGGTAGAAGCTATTCCAACTAGTAGTGCTGATCATAACACTTCTATTAAAATGCTCAAAGAAGTTATCTTTCAAAGGTTTGGAGTCCCTAGATATTTAATGACTGGTGGTGGTTCACATTTTATTCATGGTGCTTTTCGTAAAATGCTTGCTAAATATGATGTTAATCATAGAATTGCATACCCTTATCACCCTCAGTCTAGTGGTCAAGTAGAATTGAGTAATAGAGAACTCAAATTAATTTTGCAAAAGACTGTTAATAGGTCCAGAAAGAATTGGTCCAAGAAACTTGATGATGCATTATGGGCCTATAGAACTGCATATAAAAATCATATGGGTATGTCTCCGTATAAAATGGTCTATGGAAAAGCATGTCACTTACCTCTCAAACTAGAACACAAGGCTTATTGGGCTATTAAAGAACTAAATTATGATTTCAAACTTGCCGGTGAGAAGAGGTTATTTGATATTAACTCACTTGATGAATGGAGAATCCAAGCCTACAAAAATGCCAAGTTGTTCAAAGAAAAAGTTAAAAGGTGGCATGATAAAAGAATACAAAAGCGTGAGTTTAATGTAGGTGATTATGTATTGCTATACAACTCTCGTTTAAGATTTTTTGCAGGAAAACTTCTCTCTAAATGGGAAGGTCCTTACGTTATCGAAGAGGTCTACCGTTCCGGTGCCATAAAAATCAACAACTTCGAAGGCACAAATCCGAAGGTGGTAAATGGTCAAAGAATCAAACATTATATCTCAGGTAATCCCATAAATGTTGAAACCAATGTTATTGAAATCGTAACCCCAGAGGAATACATAAGGGACACTTTCCGGAATGTTTCAGACTCCGAAAAGGAATAGGTATGTGGTACGGTAAGTAAACCGACTCCAAAACAGTTTTTAAGGCAATATTTCCCCGTTTTGGAATATTTAGAAAAATAGAAAAATAAGCAGCAGTCCGGAAAGGACACGAGGGTGGAGGGCGCGCCCCCTACCTCGTGGGCACCTCGTGTGCTCTCCGGACTCCGTTTTCTTACATAACACGTATTTTGGTCGGTAAAAATTCATTATGTAACTTCCTGGAGGTTTTGACTCCCGTATCACGCAAAAATCTCTTGTCTTTGTTTCGATTTGTTTTTCTGACAGATCTAGATTATCATGACGTCTCCAAGTGCACCCAAGGACAAGTTCTTCGAGAAGGTCATCAACCCTTACCTAGCGGAGGTGCAACGGCACCCTCAAACCATTGAGATGCATGATGGGTTGCTGCACATCCGTGATGCTGAGGGACAGAAGAGGACCGGAAGCATGGAGACGAGGCTCAAAGCAATGGAGCAACAAGTTTTCAAGTGTCAGGGGATGGTGGAGCGTGGACTCAACTCCAACTACAAGATGATCGCAGAGTTCACCAACAAACACAAGCTGGATGCCGACAACATCGGGGAGACCATCTTCAAGCTTCACAAGAAAATTGAGCACCTCCAAGCTCAAATCTATGACCTGCCAAACCAAAACTGTGAGTATGAATATAGATTCAAAAGGATGAGTTTGGCTGCAGATTTGAGGATCCCGGAGACTCGGTCATCCTTCTATGATGGTGAGCCTATGCCTTGGAAAAAGGACGACAAGCCTACGCCATCAACAACATCATCACCGTCTCCTCCAACAAAGAAGAATTGAGTATCCGGTATGGGCACTCCACTTGGCAACTGCCAAGCTTGGGGGTGCCCCGGTATCGTATCACCATCACTTTTATCTTTACCATTTTTCTTAGTTCTATCCTTTTGGTAATATTTTGATCTAGTAGAATAAAATTTCTTAGTATGATCTAGTCATGAGTTTTGCTTTATTATCCTTCTATGTAATCGAGTCCTTGAGCTATATAATAAAGATTAGTGATTGAGTCAAGGGCTTGCTTATTTTTGCCATGATCCCAAATAAAAGAAAAGAAAAGAGAAAGAAATAAAAAGAAACAAAGATATCATGTGACTCTTATGGAGAGTAATGAGCTCACATAGAAAGAGTATGATGAATAAAAGTTATTGAGGGTTGACAAACATAGTTTGGTCATCGTTGCAATTAATAGGAAGTAAGAAAGAAAGAGAGGTCTTCACATCTAAATATATTATCTTGGACATCTTTTATGATTGTGAGCACTCATTAAAATATGACATGCTAAAGAGTTGACATTGGACAAGGAAGACAACATAATGGGTTATGTTTTCTTACATCTGAGATAAATTATATTGTCCTTGATCCTCCAACATGTTGAGCTTGCCTTTCTCCCTCATGCTAGCCAAATTCATTGCACAAGGTAGAGATGTGTATGTGTGTAAAATTTGAGGAAGAAAAACATTGAAATGAGACCTATACAAAAAATACAAATTCATGGCCTGAGAGGATAAATAGTATATGTATTAAAAAGTCTTAGATTTGTCTTTTTTGCACAGCCCTCAATTCAACGAATTTTTCCCTGAAAATTTACACACATGTGTGTTATGCCTTCATGTATATCTGTGTTTTTTCAGAATTTTTTGAAGCATGGAAAATATGAAATTTGATGAAATTTGATTTTTTTTTCAAAACCGAGCTCCATGGAGCTCGACCTCCAAAGACAATATTCGCTATAAAATGATTATAAAAATCCAAGAATGATAATATAACAACATGGAACAATAAAAAATTATAGATACGTTGGATACGTATCAGCATCCCCAAGCTTAATTCCTGCTCGTCCTCGAGTAGGTAAATGATAAAAACAGATTTTTTTTTTGATGTGGAATGTTGCCTAACATGTCATCTCATATTATTTCCTTTGTAGCATGGACATTTGGACTTTTATATGGTTCAAAGCAATAGTCTAGTTTTGACATGAGGACTTAAATACTCAAGCATACCAACAAGCAACCATGTCTTTCAAAATATCAACGCTAAAATAAGTTATCCATAGCCCATCATGCTCAATCATTGATCCATTCACGAAACACACTCGCATATTAGCTACACCCAATGCTCAAGTACGATCGTAGTTCCCCCTAGTTGGTGCTTCATAAGAGAAGATGGAGACTCAAATTAAAAATAAAAATTGCATAAAGTAAAAGAAAGGCCCTTCGTGGAGGGAAGTAGGGATTTGTAAAGGTGCTAGAGCTCAGATCAAAAATTGAGAGATAAAAGCATTTTGAGAGGCATACTTTTCCCACCAACGAAAATGACTTAGAGCTCCCAACACTTTCCATGGGCGGTTCCCAAATAGAAAGTAAAGTTTATTCCTTTTTCCACTATACTTTCACTTTCCATGGCTAACCGTATCCACGGGTGCCTTCCATACTGACACTTTCCAAGGAATTTATTATTTGACAACATAAAGTAAATTCATTTTTCATTTTGGGACTAGGCATCCCTAATACCTTTGCCTTACTCTCGTGCAATGACAAGTGAATAAACACTCATCTTGAGAATAACACATCTAGCATGGAAAATATCGGCCACGCCTCACCGCCTCGTGAGCGGTACGAGCACACAAAAAAGAAATTTATTTTGAAAATAAGAGATGGCACATACAAATTTGCTTAGAACGGCAAAAGAATACCGCATATAGGTAGGTATGGTGGACTCATGTGGCAAAACTGGTTTAAAGGATTTTGGATGCACAAATAGTGATCATACTTAATGCAAAATGAAGGCTAGGAAAAGATTGAGAAGCGACCAACCAAGAAATGAATAATCTCATAAGCGAGCATTGAGCATAGTTAACACCGAATAATGCACCACAAGTAGGATGTAATTTCATTACATAACTATTGACTTTCGTGCTTGCATAGGGAATCACAAACCTTAACACCAATATTCTTACTAAAGCATAATTACTCATGAATATGACTCGCATATCACATTATCATATCTTAAAACTGTTACAAGGAATCAAGTTTATTTTTTCCAATGATCTTCATGAAAGTTTTTATTATATCCTTCTTGAATACCTTTCACTTTGGAACTAATTTTCATGTGTTGCTTTTGATAAGCTCAAACAAATATAAGTGAAGGCCATGAGCATAATATTTCTTTCTCTCAAATTAATTTAAGTGAAGCAAGAGAGAATTTCTTGAAAATTTTACTAACTCTCAAATAAATCTATGTGAAGCAAGAGAGCATTTCTTCAAAAATACTAAAGCACACCGGGCTCAAAAAGTTATAAGTGAAGCACTAGAGCAACCCGATAGCTCATAAAAAATTAAGTGAAGCATAGAGAGCAATTCTAACAAGTCATGGCATAATTTTGGCTCTCTCAAATAGGTGTGTCCAGAAAGTATTCAAGACTAAAAACAAAAAGTAAATCAAGCAAAGACTCATATCATACAATACGCTCCAAGCAAAACTCATAGTATGTGACGAAAAAAATATAGCTTCGAGTAAAATACCGATGGTCGTTAGAAGAGAGAGGGGATGCCACTCGGGCCATACCCAAGCTTAGTTGCTTGCTTCTCTTTGGATAATAGCTTGGGATGCCATGGTCATCCCCAATCTTAGGCTCTTCTTACTCCTTATTCCCTCATCCATCGTAACATCACCCAAAACATGAAAACTTCAATCACAAAAAACTCAACAAAACCATCGTGAGATCCGTTAGTATAAGAATACAAATCACTACTATAAGTACTGTTTCAACCTATTCATATTTTATTCTTGCATTATATCTACTCTATTCCAACTTTTCTATGGAAAAAAATCTTCAAAGAAAACCATAGAATCATCAAAACAAGCACACAACGCAAAGAAAACAAAATCTGTCAAAAATAGAACTGTCTATAGCAATCTGGAAATTAATCTTCTATAGAATGAATTGGTATTTTATCACGCTTCTGTTAAAAATGAAAATTATTTCCGTGAGCGCGAAAGTTTCTGTTTTTCAGCAAGATCAAACAATTATCACCCAGGAAGATCCTAAAGGCTTTCCTTGGCACAAACACTAATTAAAACACAAAAAACACAATCATAACAGTAGCATAATTGTGAAAACACTCAAGAACAGAAATCAAAAGGTAAAAATAAATTTTATTCATTGGGTTGCCTCCCAACTAGCGCTATTATTTCACGCCCTTAGCTAGGCATAAAGCAAAGGATCTAAGTTTTGCCATCCTTCTCCAACTCTTCAATAAAACACTTAGAATTCTTCAAAGATTTAGCATAAAGATTTTCAATGACAATACTCCTAGGAACAAATTTAAAGAATTCATTCTTGCCCAAGGGATCTCTTATAACTTCAACAAAATTCGGGTGAATACTAATCATCTTAAGATCCTCTTTACTATTATTACTAGAAGTTGCACCCTTGTTCTTAGTAACTTGAGTAGTCTTGTCAATCTTTATGGGAGTTTTTTCAATAGTTTTAGCAGAAGCAAAAGCCGTGCTTAAATTACTAAAGATCTCTTCCAGTATATCAATCTGAGACGGGCTTTCTTCAATTCTTTTATGAATTACGATCCCCTTTTCTTTTAACAACTTAAAAACTTCTCCCGCTTTTAACCCAATCTTAGTAGCAAAATTATGCATATTTTTATCCAAATTTTCAATATGCTCTTTAGTAAGCATTTTCTTTTCAATAGCATCTAATCTTTCCCTGACATGCTCAAGAGTCAAAGGTGTTTCATTAATCATAAGAGGTGGTGAGCCTACCAAATTTCCCATAGCATTAAAAGCATCAAGAGAGGTACACATAAAGAAATTTCCACCGGTAACCGTATCAATGACGAATCTATACCAAGTGGTGATGCCCACATAAAAACAACGAAGAAGAACAACGGTAGATTACTTACGAATAGATCTATTATGAGCGTTGCAAATCCTATACCAAGCATCTTTTAAATTCTCCCCTCCGATTTGTTTAAAGTTGAGAACCTCGTTCTCGGGAGTGCACGCAATAGAGGAAGAACTATCCATAATGACAAAAGTAGCAAACAAGGTCGTACACAAAAACAGATCCGGCAAGAAAACAGCGAATGAAAAGGGGCAAATAAAATGGCAAATTTTTGTGAAGTGGGGGACAGGAAAACGAGAGGCAAATGGCAAATAACATGAATTGGAAGGAGATGAGATTTGTTATTAGGAACCTGGTAGATGTTGATGGTGTCTCCCCGGCAACGGCGCCAGAAATTCCTTTGATGTCTGCTAGACTATGCCGGTATTTCCCCAAAGAGGAAGGGATGACGCAACACAACGACGTTAGGTATTTCCCTCAGTGATGAGATCAAGGTTATCGAACCAGTAGGAGAACCAAACAACACTAGTAAATAGCATCTGCACACAAATAATAAATACTCGCAACCCGGCGTGTTAAAGGGGTTGTCAATCCCTTTCGGGTAACGGCGCCAGAAATTGGCACGTGGACGTGAGAGAGTTGTAATAATTTGATAGATCAAACGCCAAATATAATAAAGTGCAGCAAGGTATTTTTGTATTTTTGGTTTAATAGATCTGAAAATAAAAGCAAATAAAATAGATCGCAAAGGCAAATATATTAAAGAAGAGACCTGGGGGCGTAGATTTCACTAGTGTCTTCTCTCGTCGCCGGACTAGGCGTAAAAACGTCGAAGCCGACACGCATTCCATCGGTTGGGTTCGAGGAGGTTATCTGACCAGCGGTAGAGGCGGTATGCCGCTCCCACGAGCTCTTCATCTATAATGAAGGGGCCTTCCCATTTGGGTGAAAGCTTGTGCTTTTGCTTCTCGGGAAGGCGGAGGACGAGCCCTCCCACGTTAAATGCCTTTGCCCGAACCTCCCGATTCTGGTATCGCCATGCTTTCTGTTGATAGAATGCGGAGTGGTCGCGTGTGATGTCGCACTCTCCTTCCAGGTCGTCCTATCAATCCAACTCATACTCCTAATCTTCATACATGCGTACTCTAGGTGCGTCATGGATCAAATCACATGGGATGACTGCTTCGGAGCCATACACCATAAAGAATGGGGTGTATCCTGTTGAACGATTAGGAGTGGTGTGCAGCCCCCATAGCATGGAGTCCAGCTCCTCTACCTAGTGGCAATCTGATTCTTCGAGTGAGCGGATGAAGCGAGGTTTTATGCCGCTCATAAATAATATGTTTGCTCGCTCTACCTGCCCATTAGTTTGCGGGTGGTACACCGAAGCGTAGTCGAGCTTTATGCCCATCTTAGCAAACCAATCTTTAACCTCTTGGGTGGTAAAATTAGACCCATTATCAGTGATTATGCTGTGGGGGACACCATAACGGTGCACCACATCAGATATGAAGTCAACAACTGGTCCGGATTCTACAGAGGTTACCAGGTTTGCTTCGATCCACTTAGTGAATTTACCAACCATGACCAGTAGGTACTTCTTTTTCTTGGCCCCCCCTTTAACTGGTCTGACCGTGTCAAGCCCCCAGACTGCAAATGGCTAGGTTATCGGTATGGTCCGAAGAGCTGTGGGGGGCATATGACTTTGTTTTGCAAGTAGCTGGCACCCAACACAATGTTGGACTAGTGTACGTGCGTCCGCGCGGGCTGTGGGCCAGTAGAACCCTGCTCGGAAGGCCTTACTGACCAAGGCCCGAGCTACTGCATGGTGGCCGCCCATGTCGGCATGTATCTTAGCGAGAAGCCGCTGCCCCTCCTGTTCGGAGATGCACCTCTGAAGGACTCTTGTAGTGCTCTTTTTATAGATCTCGCCCTCATGGACCTTGTAGTCTTTAGAGCACCGAACTATACGCCGTGCCTCCGTCTGATCATCTGGGAGTCATGGGGCGATTATGGCCATGATCTTGTGGGCCGAGGGTGTTTCTTTGAGTGCGGATCCCCCGATGATATAGTCATCGGGCTCGATTTCTGGGGTGACGATCTGGGCGGGCTTATTGGTTGTGGTGCCACTGTCCCCGCCCTGCCATACCACGGATGGCTTGAAGCGCCTTTCTAGAAAGGTGTTTTTAGGTACTGGGTCGTGCTTGGCGCCCATGCGGGCAAGGACATCCGCGGCTTGGTTACTGTCGCTGGACACATGATGGAATTCTGGACCCTCGAATCGGGCTGAAATCCTGAGACGACGTTTCTGTATGCCATCATTTTTGGGTCTTTGGCGTCAAATTCACCGTTAACCTAGGAGATGGCGAGGTTCGAATCTCCTCACACCTCTAGTCGTCGAACACCCATCGATGTTGCCATCCTAAGGCCGTGCAACAGTGCCTCGTATTCGGCTGCATTATTGGAATCCGTGTACATAATCTGTAGAACATACTGGATATTGTCACCTGTGGGGGATATTAGGATCACCCCAGCCCCCAGTCCAGCTAGCATTTTAGAGCCGTCGAAGTACATCATCCAGTGTGCATATGTATTATATTCCCTAGGGAGTTCGGCTTGCTCCATTCGGATAGAAAATCGACCAACACCTGAGATTTAATAGCTCAGCGTGGTTTGTATACAATCTCGAAGGGAAGAAGCACTATGGCCCATTTGGCAATGTGGCCCGTGGCATCCCTGCTATTGATTATATCATTGAGGGGTACCTCGGATACCACTGTCACCAAACACTCTTGAAAGTAGTGTCACAGTTTTCCGGATGCCATAAAGACCGTATATGCTATCTTTTGGTAGTGCTGGTATCGGGATTTGCACGGCGTGAGGACTTCTGACACATAGTAGACCGGTTTTTTTAACCTAGAACTTGTGGCACCCTGATTCCTGTTCTACGACAAGCACCGCACTCACCACTTGATTGGTGAATGATATATACAACAACATAGGCTCACCGATACCTGGTGCGGCCAGGATAGGGTTGTTTGCCAGGAGTGTTTTAATTTCCTCCAGTGCCATGGTTGCTTCGTTGGTCCACTCAAAGTTTTTTGTCTTTTTGAGGAGCCTGTAGAGAGGCAGTGCCTTTTCGCCAAGGCGGGAGATGAAACGACTTAGAGCCGCCATGCAACCTGCCAGCTTCTGCACGTGTTGGAGCTCCATTGATATTGCTAGTTGGGACAGGGCCTTGATATTAGCCGGAATGGACTTAATTCCTCTATGGGAGATAATAAATCCGAGCAATTTGCTAGCGAGGACTCCAAAGATGCATTTGTCTGGGTTAAGGCGTATATCATAAGCCCGTAGATTTTTGAAGGACAGGCAAAGATCGTCCACGAGCTGATCGACTTTTTTGGTTTTAATGACCACGTCGTCTACGTATTCCTTGACCGTTTTGCCGATTTGGTTTTCCAGGCATGTTTGAATCATGCGTTGGTATGTGGTTCCCGTATTTTTTTTGCCCGAAAGGCATCATGTTGAAGCAGAATGGCCCATAGGGGGTGATGAACGCGGTTGCAGCTTGGTCAGACTCCTTCATCTTAATTTGGTGATATCCGAAGTATGTGTCAAGAAAACATAGTGAGTCGCGTCCGGCAGTGGTGTCGATGACCTGATATATGTGAGGTAAGGGGAAGGGATCCTTGGTGCAGGCCTTGTTTAGGTCCTTGAAGTCAACGCAGAGCCGTCAGGACTTGTCCTTCTTGGGTACCATGACTAGATTTGCTAGCCAATCAGGATGCTTAATTTCACGGATGAATCTGGCCTTCGATAGCTTTGCCAATTCTTCACCCATGGCCTGTCGTTTGGGTTCGAAGAATCGACGCAGTGTCTGGTTGACTGGCTTGAAGCCTTTTATGATGTTCAAGCTGTGCTCTGCCATCCTCTGTGGGATGCCTGGCATATTCGAAGGGTGCCAAGCGAATATGTTCCAGTTTTCACACAAAAAAATGCGCGCAATGCTTCCTCAACTACGGAGTCCAACTGTGCTCTGATGGACGTTGTTTTATTCGGGTCTGTCGGGTGTACTTGGAATTTTACTATCACGTCAGCTGGTTTAAATGACATGGATTTTGGCCTTTTACTAAGGACCAAGTCGTTCCTATTGAATGTAGTGCAGAGCGTTCACTACTAGGAAAAGGGCTATAGATGGAATTGACACTAATGACGCACCAGACATGTGGTGCGCCATTACTATATACTAATGGCACACCAGGCAAACGGTGCGCCACTAGTAACAAAATGTTTTTTCATTTTTTCAAACGTACTAATGGCGCATCCGGGCAGAGTGCGCCATTAGTAGTTAGGACTACTAATGGCGCACCAGCCATAGAGTGCGCCACTACTGTATTTTTTTTACTTTTTTGCAAAACTACTAATGGCGCACCGTTGCATAGTGCGCCATTACTAGTTTAAACTAGTAATGGGCACTTTTTTACTTTTTGATATCATGAATATTTTTAAATTTCGTGGGCACTTTTTGAATTCATGAATATTTTTTCAAAATTGATGATATTTTTTCATATTCCATATGAAAAAATATTGAATATTCATGAGGACACTCGATCTCGATCCCCCTCCCTCTCGATAGCTATCCCCCTCACTAGATCCCCCTCATCGCCGAGCACCCCCCCCCCCCCGCTCCACCGCCGACGACGACCCCCCGCACCCTCCCCCGCTCCACCGCCGCCGACGACCCACCGCATCCTCCCCCGCTCCACCGCCGCCGACGACCCCCCGCACCCTCCCCCGCTCCACCGCCGCCGCCGACCCCCCGCACCCTCCCCCGCTCCACCGTCACAAATGAATGCAACTAAAAATCCAAAAAAACAAATTTGTTTATATTTTCAAATAAAAAATTTGATGATATTTTCAAATAATAAATTTGATGATATTTTTTCGATTCATAAATATTTTCAAATAACAAATTTGATGATATTTTTAAAAAATTATTATTGTTTTTATAAAAAAATATTACTATTTCATATTCATATGCATTTTCTAAAAAATTATTAGATGCAACAAAAAATAATAATAATAAATTACTTATGCAAAAAAAAGTTACTTATGGCGCATCTCTGGGTGGTGCGCCATTGCTATCAAAAAAAGATTACTTATGGCGCACCGCTCTGGGGTGCGTCATTGCTAATTCGACTGATCCCTTCGTCCCTCCCTCGCCAGATCCACTTCAATCCCCCCTCGCCACACCCTCACGCGCGCCCCCTCCTTCCGCCGCCCGGCCGACGCCATAGCCGCGCCACCGTGCTCGCCCTCTCGCCCTCTCCCCCGCTCGCCTTCTCCGCCAGATCCCGAGCCTCGTCGTCGTGTTAGCTGCGGCCATCGCCGTCCCCGCACCTCGGCGGCAAGTCCACGAGCTCCGCTTCATCCTCCCTGACCCCGGCCTCGAGCTCGTCTTCGCTGCATCGCCCTCGTCTTCCCCCTCGGGCACCGCCACCCTCTGCTGCTACTAAGCTCTCGTCGGCCTCCTTGTGCCACCCGGTGAGCTTCCCCTCTCCCCATGCTGCTCTCCTTTTCCACCTGGTGCACCGTCGAGGTTTCCAATTGAAACATGTTCAACAATTGAAACAAGTTCAGAAATGTACAGTCTTAGCTAAAGTAATTCAGATGTTTGGGCTTGAACTTGGAGTACAAAATCTACTGTAAATTCAGATGGTTACTGGATTCAGTTTGAGTTTGCTACCGTACATTGTTATTCACAGTAATCTTCAGTTTTTCCTCTTCAGTTTGCTACTTCATTCGAGCAAGATCTATAGGCTTCCTTGCAGATTAACTGAAGCAAGATCTATAGACTTTTCTTAAACTTGTAAATGCATGCCTTATTACTGTCCTAGTAGATTGCATTGACTGTTCCAACCAAGGTAGTATGGGTGACATCTGTACCTAAGTCTGCTTTGAAATATTCAGCTAACAACTAAGTTTGATAATTGGTGGTGTCTGGCTAGCTAGTACCCCAAATAACTATTTTGCTCTTAGTTCCATGTTACTGAAGTTGCGTTGTTTATTTAAATATAAACAACAGAAACCAGCAGAATCTGAAATTCAAGTGCTCCTGAAGTGTTCCAGGATTCTGGTTTTTTGACTTGGGGATCTGTTGTTTCTAAATAAACCAGCAGAAATCAAATGCCATTGTTATTCATTAAAAAACTAATTATTACTGAACAAGAGGAAACAAAATTTTATGTTATGTTTCATGAACTAAATAGTCCTACCTTTGAATATATTCAGCTCAGCTTGGAGTATTACATTGTAAATCACAGTGCTATTTTGTTGTAAGGGAAAAGTATATTTAGATCGCATCAATTTGTAGTTTGTGTTTTTATTTGTTCCTGATTTGAGGTTGTGGCTTTGGCATTGTTCTGCTCCTTACATCTATCACTATCGTATATGTCAAACTTGAGATCAAGCAAATAACTATTCTGGATACTCCTGTTTACTTCATGCTGAGAACTTCAGCTTTTTCAAGTTGCTGGACTATATGTTCATTGGTACTACTTGTGATGCTGCTCCTGTACTGCTTGCGGATTGTGTCAACTTGTGATGCTGCTGTTGTACCCCGAGAGGCCCTTGAGTTTGCCGGAATGTTGATTAACTTCCGTTCCGGCAAATTCGGGTACTCCATATGTCCTATTTTCAGCAAAGGTCATGCCGAAATTTTCCGTGAATTTTAGCATGACTTTGCTAAAAATAGGACATATGGGGTACTTGCGACTAATGCATGGGCCGGGGTATCTTAGTACTTAGTTAAGTAGGATCATCTGCCTCGCCATTCTTGCTGCATTAAACCATAGGTGGCAATAGAGCCAAGTGATTAGGCCCAACTTAGAATTCTCGTTAGCATCGATAAACCCTAGATGATAAACCCAACATAGGTGGCAATAGAGCCAAGTGATTAGTGCCAAGTGATTAGGCCCAACCTAGGGTGCCTCGGCATCGATAAACCCTAAATGATGAAAACTTAACTTGGCTTCTATAGGGTGCCTCGGTGTCGATGAGAACCTAAATGATGTACGCTTAGGCTTTTAGGGTGCCTCGGCGTCGACAAAACCTAAATGATGAAAGCTTAGGCTTTTAGGGTGCCTCAACGTCGACAAACCCTAAATGATAAAACCTTTGCTTTTAGGGTGCTTCGATGTCGATAAGAACCTAAATGATGAAAGCTTAGGCTTTTAGGGTGCCTCAGTGTCGACAAACCCTAAATGATAAAAGCTTAGCTTTTAGGATGCCTCGGTGTCGACAAACACTAAATGATGTAGTTTTGAATTATGAATGTAGGATATGTCATCGTCATCATCGGACGATGAAAGTCTCCCGGGGGAGTGCGACTGGTGCCACGACGATCGAGGTCTGTGCGGCATGCCTCACCTGGACGATGATCGGCGCTTCAGCATTAAGCACTACAAGAAATATGTCAACTTGTGACCACCACTATTGGTCACTGAAAGGTCATGAATTTCCATTTGTGACCTTTTTATGACCAAAAACAGAAGGTCAAAAGCTGGCGGTCATAAACTGACTATAGCGACCTTTCTTCTGGAATGGTCGAAGACGTTTACGACCAAAATATGTCTACTGTGGCGTTTTGGTCACTAGCAACCTCCCCAGGCCACGTAGGCATCCAGCGTGGCAAGCTGATGTGGCACAAGATTCAGCCCGGTCCAATTCAGCGTTTTACATGGGCCTAGCCCATTAATTCAGCCTTTTATTATTTTTTCCTTGTTAATTCTGGTCGGCTTCATGGGCCAAGCCCAACGTTGTAGCCTTTTTTATTGTTGGCCCGTGGCCTTTTATTATTTATTGCTTTTCTATTTTCAGCCATTATATATTCAAGCTGGTCCCACTAGTCAGATGGGTCCCACTTGTCATGATCATCTCTCAAATTGGTCCCACATGTCAAAAATGTACAAAATTGACAAGTTATTTTCAAAAGTGGACCCATTGGTCAAGTTTCCATTTCACAAGTTTTCAGATCATATAAATAATCAAAAAGAATCATCAAATATACCACTAAATAAATCTATTAAAATCTTTACAACACATATATGCTACAATATGCTACTCTTCACTAAGTAGAACTTGACGGCTTCACACTTCACGGCTTCACACTTGCTTCATACTTCACGGCTTCACACTTGAGCATCTGTAAAAGAGGAACAACCACAAATTTAAATCTCAATTGCAGTATATGCAGAAGCAGTTCAAAGTTGAAACAACATCAATTAAACACACGTGCACGGAAACATAGGAGTCAAAATGCAGTATAGGACCAGGACAAGGAAACTCCTGTTATCAAATCAACACACAGCTTGTAGCAAAACAGCACAGAAACATGTGGATATCTCATGTGAGCATCATGCTGTGGTTTTATTAAACAATGATATAGCAACAGAATACAATATCTTCAATGCAAACCAACAAGAGAATTGCTCCTGCTAGCTGTTGTTGCTGCCACAAAACGCATGACACATTAGTTGCAGTACAAGCTATGGATCAGAAGTAGCTGGTTACACTAATCATGAAATATCAGTGGGAATCCAAACGATTTTCTTCATCACCCGGAATCATGCAGTTCAATCCAACAGAACACTATGAGCAATAAGGTTCATAACCAATGAAGGAATGCATGTACAGTCAGTCTAAAGCAGTAAAAATGTGCAAATGTACTTCGGGAGATGGCGTGACCCGTCGATTTTCTTCATCACCCAGGTAATGCACATCTCATCAGCCAGCAGAACACAAAAAAGAGGATACGAAAATTACTGCTAAGAGGTTTGCAAAAAATCAAAGGAAAGTATTTGCTCAATAATAAAGGAGTACTCCCTGTGTAAACTAATATAAGAGTGTTTAGATCACTAGTTTAGTATTCTAAACACTCTTATATTAGTTTACGGAGGGAGTACATATGTAGTCCAAGAGATGGCATGATCCGTCAGAAGTATTTGGTTGTAATAATCATGAAAATCAGTGGGAATCCAAACAATTTTCTTCATCACCCAGATCATGCACATCTCAGCCAGCAGAACATCACAAGTAAAATATGTAAAACAATGATTCTGAGCATGAGTAAACAATGATTCTATTAGAGTACCAGCAAATCAGACTGAACTTTCATGGAATGATTAGTATAACTAGACCCATTTTAGTTTAGCATTACATAAAAGACTAGTAGAAGTCGCACAAGCAACTATTGAGCACTGAAGAAACAGGGCAGGGAAACAACATACCCTGATGGTGCCCAGGCTGCAGCCTCAGAACCCTGCAAAACCACAAGCGACGTTAACATCAAACACACATATAAGACGCACCATGTTATGAAATGGACATATAAGACGCACATATAAGACGTTAACATCAAATTCACAGTTTAGAAAATTGGTATCTTCTTTGCAAAGGTGAAATGAGATGACTAAACTTGATTTGGCTTTTTAGCTTCCATAATTTCTACTAGCAGCAGATGCTATGAAATGGACTTACTGAATTATCAGAATCAAGGAAAGAAATCTGCAACTAGCTTCAGACCATCTATTACACAGACTGAGAAATCTATTTCCATCCAACTACTTTTACTTTTCTACAAGACTACAACAGTTTTAGACAACTCCAAAGTCCTAAATTTGTTCACAGGTTATTCAACACAAGTAAATTTGTTCACAGGTTATCTACAAGATTAGAACAGTTTCAGACACCTCACACTAACAGTTTCATATTTCAACAGATTCAGACAACTATTTTTCAGACTTGGAACAATTTCAGTAAACTGTTCTTCAGACCACAACAGTTTTAGTAAACTATAGCAAAGTCTGAATGTTGTGGAAAACAAATGATGTCACTAACCAAGGGTCCCGGTCAGGAAGACGACGATCTCGAGGGTCCCGCCATAGCCACCGCCGGGCAGGTCGACGACGAGCGGGGTGAGCTGAGCTCGCTAAGCAGGTCGACTACTACTACATAAAATATGCCCTCACTAAGCTGAGATCTCAATCAACAGAGGCAAGAAGTCGACCAAACCAAACCAACCAAGGCGTTGTTCTTGACGTTGAGCATGAGAATGGAGAGGGGGCCCATGCTGAACTACTCCTCCTTCTTCCCCTGCTGCCAACAAAACAAAGACAGAACCAATGACCGTGTCAGTAAGCTGCTGTGGCGGATGAGAACACCGTCGAGGGAGAAGAGGGGCGGAGGAAAGCAGCAGTGCTAATCTAGTTTGAAGAACAATGCCAGCAACTCAACATGGCCTCCTACTTATTGGTAGGCAAAGGATGGTAGCAATGATGCAGAGAATGGCCAGGTAATTAAGGGGCAACGTGATTGTGCCCAGCAGCAGTAGATGGTGGTCTACTGTTTGTTTGACAGCATTATTAATAGGTGTTTCGTGTTGTCTTCTCAGGCAACAACAGTCAGGTACAAGTACACCTAGTAGCAAAGCTGCCAAGGACGGATGGACAATGCATATCATCTGTCAAGAAAGATCTACCCACCTAACTGAAAATTGGACAGTAGTATGTGACTGGAATGAAAGGAGAAAAAAGGAATTCCAGGTCCTTTTTCTGGAAACAAAATAATTTACCAGACGCATGCATACACGGGCCAGGGAAGAAAATGATGCAGTGAATTAGTCTGATAGATGGAGAGAAAGAACAGGGAAGGGGATTGTACTACTCACCGGGACGTCCTCTTGGAAGACGCCGTAGCTATGGGGCGCCTCCATGGAGAACTCCATGCTGTTCCTCGAAGCATCAAACCCTGCAATTGAGCCCAATGAGAATCGGTTAAACTTGCTGCAACACACTGGACTTGGCTCGTTCTAAAAAACCCAGCGGAAGCTACTAATCGAGCGAGAAGAGGGGCTCACTGGTGTGCCCTTGCTTGGCGGCGATGTGGAAGGCATCAAGGTCGAGGCGGGAGCGGAGCTTGGCAGCCTCGAGGTCGTAGAGCAGGAGGAGGAGGCGCACAGCCTCGGCGTCCGCCGGGACATAGAGCGCGGACTCCTCGGCGCCGGCCAGGAGGCGGCGCACGGCCTCGGCGTCCGCGGATCGGAGGGCCGCGAAGAGCGCCTGGTGGGAGAGCGGCGGGAGATCCATCGTCGGGCGGGCGGCCAACCGGAGAGCCGGTGCGGAGCTGACCAAACGGAAACCTAGCGCGTCGGCCGACCTACTCGACTCGATCTAGGGCATAGGGTAGGGAAAGATGGTGAGGGGAGGGAGGGACGAGGTCGGCGGTGGTGGTGAGGAGGGCTGCGAGGTCGGTGGTGGGTGGGAGCGGCGGGGAGAGAACTGGATCAGGGAAAGGAGGCTGGGGAGAGGATTGGATCGAGGGAGGAGGTGGCGGCAGCTGCGAGGAGAGAAGGGGTGCGATGGGGGGGAGTCGATGGGATCCAGAGCTCGGTCGCCATGGTTGCGCCGCGGGCTAGAGTTTGGAGCGCTTGGGAGGCATGGGGATTCGGGCTCCTCACCGTCGACGGCCATGGTGTGGGGGCGGCGGCGGCTAGGGTTTGGCGAGCGGGTGCGGGTGCGGGAGAGTGGGGGCGTGGGGGCTAGGGTTGGAACGGTGGGGAGTGGGGGCTGCGTGGGTGAGGGGGTGAGAGGGCTACGTGGGTGAGAGGGTGAGGGGATGAGGTCCGCCGTTGGATCCCGGAGCATCCGACGGTGTCGGATGCATGATCCGCGTGATATGCCTATAGACCAATCAGAACGCAACAAACAATTTGAAGACTTTATGACCTTTTAAATAGGTCACGAAAAAATCATTTTCCATTTTTTAGTGCTCAAAATGAGTTCTTTTTTGTAAAAGACCTACCAAATATTTGTTCACATGATATTCTTTATATTCTTTATATTTGTTCAAAATGAGTTCTTTATACTCTGCAAAAGTTTACATCTTGGAATAGTAAACAGTATCGACAAAGGGATTTTTTATATTCTTTGCACAAAAAATCATTTTCCATTTTTCGAGTGCCCCAAATGAGGTTTTTTTAAGGACCTACCAAATAATTGTTTCAAAATTGGACCAAATCAATTTTATAAAATACTAGGACATATATAATGCACAAATGACAAAATGGTTGGGTGAAAAAAGTTTTGATCCACCTCTGGTGAAAAAGACAAATTGTCGTCGATTCAGTTGGAAACGGGTCAAATTTGAACTGTAGTTGCCTCATAGTTTGCTCTTTATTTTTTCCAAAAATCATTTCTAGGTAAATAAGTATCTATTTAATCATAGAAACACCAAAAAATTCCAAGATTCAACCACTAGCTAGGAACGGTCAAGTCCGCCGTTTTGACCGCATTTTGAAACGGGCATAAAAAATTCAAAAAAATCAAAAAATTGGAAAACCTTCGCATTGTGTCATTATATGTGACCAAGTTTGTAGGAAAAATAATAAACTTGTAATACGGTAATTATTTTTAAAAAGTGTTCTCAGAAATGAGCTATCATGCGTGAAGATTCATGGCTTTCAAGCCAAATGATCAATCTTATGGCCACATTCATGGCATAGTTTGTTCAAATGATCTCATATTGTGCACGAGGGTGCATCTTGGAATTCCAAACAATGTTGCCTAAGGAAGTTTTCATTTTCTTTGCACGGAAATTCATTTTTCATTTCCCAAGTGCCCAAAAGGAGGGTTTTTGTGAAGGAACTACCAAATAATTGTTGCAAAATTGGACCAAATCATTTTTATAAAATACTAGGCCATATATAATGCACAATTGACAAAATGGTTGGGTGAAAAAAGTTTTGATCTACCTCTGGTGAAAAAGACAAATTGTCGTTGATTCAGTTGGAAACGGGTCAAATTTGAACTGTAGCTGCCTCATAGTTTGCTCTTTATTTTTTTTCAAAAATCATTTCTAGGTACATAAGTATCTATTTAATCATAGAAACACCAAAAAAATCCAAGATTCAACCACTAGCTAGGAGCGGTCAAGCCCGCCGTTTTGACCGCATTTTGAAACGGGCATAAGAAATTCAAAAAAATCAAAAAATTGGAAAACCTTCGCATTGTGTCATTATATGTGACCAAGTTTGCAGGAAAAATAATAAACTTGTAATACGGTAATTATTTTAAAAAAGTGTTCTCAGAAATGAGTTATCATGCGTGAAGATTCATGGCTTTCAAGCCAAATGATCAATCTTATGGCCACATTCATGGCATAGTTTGTTCAAATGATCTCATATTGTGCACGAGGGTGCATCTTGGAATTCCAAACAATGTTGCCTAAGGAAGTTTTCATTTTCTTTGCACGGAAAATTCATTTTTCATTTTCTGAGTGCCCAAAAGGAGGGTTTTTTGTGAAGGAACTACCAAATAATTGTTGAAAATTGGACCTAATCAATTTTATAAAATACTAGGCCATATTTAATGCACAATTGAAAAAATGGTTGGGTGTAAAAAAATTGATCCACCTCTCATGAAAAAGACAAATTTCCGCCGATTCAGTTGGAAGCGAGTCAAATTTGAACTGCAGTTGCCTCATAGTTTCCTATTTATTTTTTCCAAAAATCATTTCTAGGTACATAAGTATCTATTTAATCAGAGAAACACCAAAAAAATTCCAAGATTCAACCACTAGCTAGGAACGGTCATTCCCGCCGTTTTGACTGCATTTTGAAACGGGCATAAAAAAATTCAAAAAAATCAAAAAATTGGGAAACCTTCGCATTGTGTCATCATATGTGGCCAAGTTCCTAGGAAAAATAACAAACTTGTAATACGACAATTATTTTAAAAAAGTGTTCTCAGAAATGAGCTATCATGTGTGGAGATCAATGGCTTTCGAGCCAAATGATCAATCTTATGGCCACATTCATGGCATAGTTTGTTCAAATGATCTCATATTGTGCACAAGGGTGCATATTGTGAAGGAAATATGCCCTAGAGGCAATAATAAAGTTATTATTTATTTCCTTATATCATGATAAATGTTTATTATTCATGCTAGAATTGTATTAACCGGAAACATAATACATGTGTGAATACATAGACCAACAGAGTGTCACTAGTATGCCTCTACTTGACTAGCTCGTTAATCAAAGATGGTTATGTTTCCTAACCATGAACAAGGAGTTGTTATTTGATTAACGAGGTCACATCATTAGTAGAATGATCTGATTGACATGACCCATTCCATTAGCTTAGCACCCGATCGTTTAGTATGTTGCTATTGCTTTCTTCATGACTTATACATGTTCCTATAACTATGAGATTATGCAACTCCCGTTTACCGGAGGAACACTTTGGGTACTACCAAACGTCACAACGTAACTGGGTGATTATAAAGGAGTACTACAGGTGTCTCCAATGGTAGATGTTGGGTTGGCGTATTTCGAGATTAGGGTTTGTCACTCCGATTGTCGGAGAGGTATCTCTGGGCCCTCTCGGTAATGCACATCACATAAGCCTTGCAAGCACTGCAACTAATATGTTAGTTGTGAGATGATGTATTACGGAACGAGTAAAGAGACTTGCCGGTAACGAGATTGAACTAGGTATTGGATACCGACGATCGAATCTCGGGCAAGTAACATACCGATGACAAAGGGAACAACGTATGTTGTTATGCGGTCTGACCGATAAAGATCTTCGTAGAATATGTAGGAGCCAATATGGGCATCCAGGTCCCGCTATTGGTTATTGACCGGAGACGTGTCTCGGCCATGTCTACATTGTTCTCGAACCGTAGGGTCCGCACGCTTAACGTTACGATGACAGTTATTATGAGTTTATGCATTTTGATGTACCGAAGGTTGTTCGGAGTCCCGGATGAGATCACGGACATGACGAGGAGTCTCGAAAAGGTCGAGACGTAAAGATTGATATATTGGAAGCCTATGTTTGGGCACCGGAAGTGTTCCGGGTGAAATCGGGATTTTTCCGGATTACCGGGAGGGTTACCGGAACCCCCCGGGAGGTAAATGGGCCTATTGGGCCTTAGTGGAAAAGAGAGAAGAGGCAGCCCACACCTGGCCGGCGCCCCCCCCCCCCTTTCCCAAGTCCTATTAGGACTAGGAGAGGTGGGCCGGCCCCCTCTTTCTCCTTCTTCCCCAAGAGTCCTAGTTGGAATAGGATTGGGGGGAAGGAGTCCTACTCCCGGTGGGAGTAGGACTCCTCCCTGCGCCTCCCCCTCCTAGCCGGCCGAACCCCCTGCCCCTGGCCTTTATATACGGGGGCAGGGGGCACCACAACACACACAAGTTAATCGTTCCTTAGCCGTGTGCGGTGCCCCCTGCCACCAAATTCCACCTCGATCATACCGTTACAGTGCTTAGGCGAAGCCCTGCGTCGGTAGTACATCAAGATCGTCACCACGCCGTCATGCTGACGGAACTCTTCCTCGACGCTTTGCTGGATCGGAGCCCGAGGAACGTCATCGAGCTGAACGTGTGCTAAGAACTCGGAGGTGCCGGAGTAACGGTGCTTGGATCGGTTGGATCGGGAAGAAGACGTACGACTACTTCCTCTATGTTGTGTGATCGCTTCCGCAGTCGGTCTGCGTTGGTACGTAGACAACACTCTCCCCTCTCGTTGCTGTGCATCACCATGATCTTGCGTGTGCGTAGGAAAAATTTTGAAATTACTGCGTTCCCCAACAGTGGCATCCGAGCCTAGGTTTTATGGTTTGATGTTATATGCACGAGTAGAACACAAGTGAGTTGTGGGCGATACAAGTCATACTGCCTACCAGCATGTCATACTTTGGTTCGGCGGTATTGTTGGTTGAGACGATCCGGACCAACCTTACGCGTACTCTTACGCGAGACCGGTTCCCTCGACGTGCTTTGCACATAGATGGCTTGCGGAAGACTGTCTCTCCAACTTTAGTTGAACCAAGTGTGACTATGCCCGGTCCTTGAGAAGGTTAAAACGGAGTCTATTTGACGAACTATCGTTGTGGTTTTTGATGCGTAGGTGAGATGAGTTCTTACTTAAGCCCGTAGCAGCCACGTAAAACTTGCAACAACAAAGTAGAGGACGTCTAACTTGTTTTTGCAGGGTATGTTGTGATGTGATATGGTCAAGGCATGATGCTGATTTTATTGTATGAGATGATCATGTTTTGCAACTAAGTTATCGGCAACTGGCAGGAGCCATATGGTTGTCGCTTTATTGTATGCAATGCAATCGCGATGTAATGCTTTACTAGATTACTAAACGGTAGTAATAGTCGTGAAAGCATAAGATTGGCGAGACGACAACGATGCTACGATGGAGATCAAGGTGTCGCGCCGGTGACGATGGTGATCATGACGGTGCTTCGGAGATGGAGATCACAAGCACAAGATGATGATAGCCATATCATATCACTTATATTGATTGCATGTGATGTTTATCCTTTTATGCATCTTATCTTGCTTTGATTGACGGTAGCATTATAAGATGATCTCTCACTAAATTATCAAGAAGTGTTCTCCCTGAGTATGCACCGTTGCCAAAGTTCGTCGTGCCCAGACACCACGTGATGATCGGGTGTGATAAGCTCTACGTCCATCTACAACGGGTGCAAGCCAGTTTTGCACACGCAGAATACTCAGGTTATACTTGACGAGCCTAGCATATGCAGATATGGCCTCGGAACACAGAGACCGAAAGGTCGAGCGTGAATCATATAGTAGATATGATCAACATGACGATGTTCACCATTGAAAACTACTCCATCTCACGTGATGATCGGTTATGGTTTAGTTGATTTGGATCGCGTGATCACTTAGAGGATTAGAGGGATGTCTATCTAAGTGGGAGTTCCTAAGTAATTTGATTAACTGAACTTAAACTTATCATGAACTTAGTACCTGATACTATCTTGCTTGTTTATGTTGCTTGTAGATAGATGGCTCGTGCTCTTGTTCCGTTGAATTTTAATGCGTTCCTTAAGAAAGCAAAGTTGAAAGATGATGGTAGCAATTACACGGACTGGGTCCGTAACCTGAGGATTATCCTCATTGCTGCACAGAAGAATTACGTCCTGGAAGCACCGCTGGGTGACAGGCCTGCTGCTGGAGCAACGCCAGATGTTATGAACGTCTGGCAGAGCAAAGCTGATGACTACTTGATAGTTCAGTGTGCCATGCTTTACGGCTTAGAATCGGGACTTCAACGACGTTTTGAACGTCATGGAGCATATGAGATGTTCTAGGAGTTGAAGTTAATATTTCAAGCAAATGCCCGAATTGAGAGATATGAAGTCTCCAATAAGTTCTATAGCTGTAAGATGGAGGAGAACAGTTCTGTCAGTGAGCATATACTCAAAATGTCTGGGTATAATAATCACTTGATTCAGATGGGAGTTAATCTTCCAGATGATTGCGTCATTGACAGAATTCTCCAATCACTACCACCAAGCTACAAGAGCTTCATGATGACCTATAATATGCAAGGGATGAACAAGACTATTCCCGAGCTCTTCGCAATGCTGAAAGCTGCGGAGGTAGAAATCAAAAAGGAGCATCAAGTGTTGATGGTTAGCAAGACCACTAGTTTCAAGAAAAAGGGTAAAGGGAAGAAGAAGGGAAACTTCAAGAAGAACAGCAAGCAAGTTGCTGCTCAGGAGAAGAAACCCAAGTCTGGACCTAAACCTGAAACTGAGTGCTTCTACTGCAAGCAGACTGGTCACTGGAAGCGGAACTGCCCCAAGTATTTGGCGGATAAGAAGGATGGCAAAGTGAGCAAAGGTATATGTGATATACATGTTATTGATGTGTACCTTACTAGAGCTCGCAGTAGCACCTGGGTATTTGATACTGGTTCTGTTGCTAATATTTGCAACTCGAAACAGGGACTACGGAATAAGCAGACACTAGCAAAGGACGAGGTGACGATGCGCGTGGGAAACGGTTCCAAAGTCGATGTGATCGCGGTCGGCACGCTACCTCTACATCTACCTTCGGGATTAATATTAGACCTAAATAATTGTTATTTGGTGCCAGCGTTGAGCATGAACATTATATCTGGATCTTGTTTAATGCGAGACGGTTATTCATTTAAATCAGAGAATAATGGTTGTTCTATTTATATGGATAATATCTTTTATGGTCATGCACCTTTGAAGAGTGGTCTATTCTTGTTGAATCTCGAAAATAGTAATACACATATTCATAATGTAGAAGCCAAAAGATGCAAAGTTAATAATGATAGTGCAACTTATTTGTGGCACTGCCGTTTAGGTCATATCGGTGTAAAGCGCATGAAGAAACTCCATACTGATGGGCTTTTGGAATCACTTGATTATGAATCACTTGGTACTTGCGAACCGTGCCTCATAGGCAAGATGACTAAAACACCGTTCTCCGGTACTATGGAGAGAGCAACAGATTTGTTGGAAATCATACATACCGATGTATGTGGTCCGATGAATATTGAGGCTCGCAGCGGATATCGTTATTTTCTCACCTTCACAGATGATTTAAGCAGATATGGGTATATCTACTTAATGAAACATAAGTCTGAAACATTTGAAAAGTTCAAGGAATTTCAGAGTGAAGTTGAAAATCATCGTAACAAGAAAATAAAATTTCTACGATCTGATCGTGGAGGAGAATATTTGAGTTACGAGTTTGGTATACATTTGAAAAATTGTGGAATAGTTTCGCAACTCACGCCACCCGGAACACCACAGCGTAATGGTGTGTCCGAACGTCGTAATCGTACTTTACTAGATATGGTGCGATCTATGATGTCTCTTACTGATTTACCGCTATCGTTTTGGGGTTATGCTTTAGAGACGGCCGCATTCACGTTAAATAGGGCACCATCAAAATCCGTTGAGACAACGCCTTATGAACTATGGTTTGGCAAGAAACCAAAGTTGTCGTTTCTTAAAGTTTGGGGCTGCGATGCTTATGTGAAAAAGCTTCAACCTGATAAGCTCGAACCCAAAGCGGAGAAATGTGTCTTCATAGGATACCCAAAGGAAACTGTTGGGTATACCTTCTATCACAGATCCGAAGGCAAGACATTCGTTGCTAAGAATGGATCATTTCTAGAGAAGGAGTTTCTCTCGAAAGAAGTGAGTGGGAGGAAAGTAGAACTTGACGAGGTAACTGTACCTGCTCCCTTATTGGAAAATAGTACATCACAGAAAACTGTTTCTGCGACACCTATGCCAATCAGTGAGGAAGCTAATGATGATGATCATGAAGCTTCAGATCAAGATTCTACTGAACCACGTAGATCAACCAGAGTGAGATCCGCACCAGAGTGGTACGGTAATCCAGTTCTGGAAGTCATGATGCTAGATCATGATGAACCTATGAACTATGAAGAAGCGATGGTGAGCCCAGATTCCGCAAAGTGGCTTGAGGCCATGAAATCTGAGATGGGATCCATGTATGAGAACAAAGTATGGACTTTGGTTGACTTGCCCGATGATCGGCAAGCAATTGAGAATAAATGGATCTTCAAGAAAAAGACTGACGCTGACGGTAATGTTACTGTCTATAAAGCTCGACTTGTCGCAAAAGGTTTTCGACAAGTTCAAGGGGTTGACTACGATGAGACCTTCTCACCCGTAGCGATGCTTAAGTCCGTCAGAATTATGTTAGCAATTGCCGCATTTTATGATTATGAAATATGGCAGATGGATGTCAAAACTGCATTCCTGAATGGATTTCTGGAAGAAGAGTTGTATATGGTACAACCAGAAGGTTTTGTCGATCCAAAAGGAGCTAACAAAGTATGCAAACTCCAGCGATCCATTTATGGACTGGTGCAAGCATCTCGGAGTTGGAATAAACGCTTTGATAGTGTGATCAAAGCATTTGGCTTTATACAGACTTTTGGAGAAGCCTGTATTTACAAGAAAGTGAGTGGGAGCTCTGTAGCATTTCTGATATTATATGTGGATGACATATTGCTAATTGGAAATGATATAGAATTTTTGGATAGCATAAAGGGATACTTGAATAAAAGTTTTTCGATGAAAGACCTCGGGGAAGCTGCATACATATTAGGCATAAAGATCTATAGAGATAGATCAAAACGCTTAATTGGACTTTCACAATGCACATACCTTGACAAAATTTTGAAGAAGTTCAAGATGGATCAAGCAAAGAAAGGGTTCTTGCCTGTGCTACAAGGTGTGAAGTTGAGTAAGACTCAATGCCCGACCACTGCAGAAGATAGAGAGAAAATGAAAGATGTTCCCTATGCTTCAGCCATAGGCTCTATCATGTATGCAATGCTGTGTACCAGACCTGATGTGTGCCTTGCTATAAGTTTAGCAGGGAGGTACCAAAGTAATCCTGGAATGGATCACTGGACAGCGGTCAAGAACATCCTGAAATACCTGAAAAGGACTAAGGATATGTTTCTCGTATATGGAGGTGACAAAGAGCTCACCGTAAGAGGTTACGTTGATGCAAGCTTTGACACTGATCCGGACGATTCTAAATCGCAAACCGGATACGTGTTTACTTTAAACGGTGGAGCTGTCAGTTGGTGCAGTTCTAAACAAAGCGTCGTAGCAGGATCTACATGTGAAGCGGAGTACATAGCTGCTTCGGAAGCAACAAACGAAGGAGTCTGGATGAAGGAGTTCATATCCGATCTAGGTGTCATACCTAGTACATCGGGTCCAATGAAAATCTTCTGTGACAATACTGGTGCAATTGCCTTGGCAAAGGAATCCAGATTTCACAAGAGGACCAAACACATCAAGAGACGCTTCAACTCCATCCGGGATTTAGTCCAGGTGGGAGACATAGAGATTTGCAAGATACATACGGATCTGAATGTTGCAGACCCGTTGACTAAGCCTCTTCCACGAGCAAAACATGATCAGCACCAAGGCTCCATGGGTGTTAGAATCATTACTGTGTAATCTAGATTATTGACTCTAGTGCAAGTGGGAGACTGAAGGAAATATGCCCTAGAGGCAATAATAAAGTTATTATTTATTTCCTTATATCATGATAAATGTTTATTATTCATGCTAGAATTGTATTAACCGGAAACATAATACATGTGTGAATACATAGACCAACAGAGTGTCACTAGTATGCCTCTACTTGACTAGCTCGTTAATCAAAGATGGTTATGTTTCCTAACCATGAACAAGGAGTTGTTATTTGATTAACGAGGTCACATCATTAGTAGAATGATCTGATTGACATGACCCATTCCATTAGCTTAGCACCCGATCGTTTAGTATGTTGCTATTGCTTTCTTCATGACTTATAAATGTTCCTATAACTATGAGATTATGCAACTCCCGTTTACCGGAGGAACACTTTGGGTACTACCAAACGTCACAACGTAACTGGGTGATTATAAAGGAGTACTATAGGTGTCTCCAATGGTAGATGTTGGGTTGGCGTATTTCGAGATTAGGGTTTGTCACTCCGATTGTCGGAGAGGTATCTCTGGGCCCTCTCGGTAATGCACATCACATAAGCCTTGCAAGCACTGCAACTAATATGTTAGTTGTGAGATGATGTATTACGGAACGAGTAAAGAGACTTGCCGGTAACGAGATTGAACTAGGTATTGGATACCGACGATCGAATCTCGGGCAAGTAACATACCGATGACAAAGGGAACAACGTATGTTGTTATGCGGTCTGACCGATAAAGATCTTCGTAGAATATGTAGGAGCCAATATGGGCATCCAGGTCCCGCTATTGGTTATTGACCGGAGACGTGTCTCGGCCATGTCTACATTGTTCTCGAACCGTAGGGTCCGCACGCTTAACGTTACGATGACAGTTATTATGAGTTTATGCATTTTGATGTACCGAAGGTTGTTCGGAGTCCCGGATGAGATCACGGACATGACGAGGAGTCCCGAAAAGGTCGAGACGTAAAGATTGATATATTGGAAGCCTATGTTTGGGCACCGGAAGCGTTCCGGGTGAAATCGGGATTTTTCCGGATTACCGGGAGGGTTACCGGAACCCCCCGGGAGGTAAATGGGCCTATTGGGCCTTAGTGGAAAAGAGAGAAGAGGCAGCCCACACCTGGCCCGCGCCCCCCCCCCCCTTTCCCAAGTCCTATTAGGACTAGGAGAGGTGGGCCGGCCCCCTCTTTCTCCTTCTTCCCCAAGAGTCCTAGTTGGAATAGGATTGGGGGGAAGGAGTCCTACTCCCGGTGGGAGTAGGACTCCTCCCTGCGCCTCCCCCTCCTAGCCGGCCAAACCCCCTGCCCCTGGCCTTTATATACGGGGGCAGGGGGCACCACAACACACACAAGTTAATCGTTCCTTAGCCGTGTGCGGTGCCCCCTGCCACCAAATTCCACCTCGATCATACTGTTACAGTGCTTAGGCGAAGCCCTGCGTCGGTAGTACATCAAGATCGTCACCACGCCGTCGTGCTGACGGAACTCTTCCTCGACGCTTTGCTGGATCGGAGCCCGAGGAACGTCATCGAGCTGAACGTGTGCTAAGAACTCGGAGGTGCCGGAGTAACGGTGCTTGGATCGGTTGGATCGGGAAGAAGACGTACGACTACTTCCTCTACGTTGTGTGATCGCTTCCGCAGTCGGTCTGCGTTGGTACGTAGACAACACTCTCCCCTCTCGTTGCTGTGCATCACCATGATCTTGCGTGTGCGTAGGAAATTTTTTGAAATTACTGCGTTCCCCAACATATTGGAATGGCAAACAATGTTGCCTAAGGAAGTTTTCATTTTCGTTGGACGAAAAAACCATTTTCCATTTTTTGAGTGCCCGAAAGGAGATTTTTTTGTGAAGGAACTACCAAATAATTGTTGCAAAATTGGACCAAATCATTTTTATAAAATACTAGGCCATATTTAATGTACAATTGACAAAATGGTTGGGTGTAATTTTTTTTGATCCACCTCTCGTGAAAAAGACAAATTTCCGCCAATTCAGTTGGAAGCGGGTCAAATTTGAACTGCAGCTGCCTCATAGTTTGCTATTTTTTTCCAAAAATCATTTCTAGTTACATAAGGACCTATTTAATCATAAATACATGGTTTGGTGGCGATACGTCGAGGTTTGGGCGGTGGCCGAGGGCCTCAACTCTAGAGCGCGTAAACTCGCATGCCCGTCGCGTGGTCACCGCGTGACCGTAATGTTGCCATGTGTTCTGGGCGGCCTAGGAATGTCTAGTGGGTTGGGCACTCCCCAGGTTGGTGCTAGGAATAAAATTACAACATAAGATTCTCACGAGGAGACCGATCGTTGCTCAAACATGAATTAGCAGCCAAGTGTTTGATTAGTGGTACGGGAAATGCACATGGCCAATGGGCGTGAGTTTTGGCTGAGGATGATCATCTACTAAGGAGAATGGCTTCACAAATTTTGAGATCAAAAGGAGGATCCTATGTGGTACTTGCTTTGCAAAGTACCACGCAGGACAAAAATATGAATGTTGAAGCTGGGCTCGAAATAATGAATGGAGTGAGCCGAAATTTTGTGGAGGATGGTTATTTGGGCATAGGAAAGCATTGTAGAAAATTGATACCATTTGGACATGCCAAAGTAGTACTTCCTTCACAATGCTCTTCTATGGACAGAAACTTGGGAAAAGTAGTGAGAGAGATTGGATGAATGAAATGAGCTCAAAATTGGTGTAGGTAAGTTACTTCGGTATGGTCATGCGCTGGTAAATTTTCAGATCATTTGGGTAAGCCTAGCTAGTACTTACTTCACCAAGCTTCTCTCGAGGTAGAAACTTTAGAAATTTCCCGAGAAAGATTTACTAGGAAAATTGAGCTGAATATTATCATGTGGCAATGATTTGGGTATGCAATATTATCATGTTGCAACGTGCCAATTTGGCCATAAAATATAAATTGAACCTGGGCTCACATAGATGATTTGACTAAGCTGCAATTTGGAGGAGGGTGATAATTTGGGCATATCAAGGAACTGTATAAATTTCATGTCATTTAGAGATATAAAAAAGGTACTTCCTTCACAATGCTTCTAGGTGGACAAAAATTTTGGAAATTTTCCGAAGAAGATTTGCTAGGCAAATGGAGCTGAATTTTGTCACGCGGTAATGATTTGGATAGGAAAGAGTGTCCAAAAATTCCGAGGGCAATCAAGAATATATAAATAGCACTTCCTTCATAAAGTATTATTGTGAACAGAATAGGAAAATGAATATTGTTGAATTAGTTTTGAACTAGGCAAGGAAGGATTTTTACATATTTGATGAAGATATGCCCCAAAGAATTTATGAGATTTTTTTGGGAATTTTGGGAATGATAGAAATATAGGTTGCTTCACAACCTAGGGCAAAAACTGTCACATGGACATGACGCATAGGCAAAACTGATGAGATGGCGCCTAGTCATCACAACCCACCACAATCTACAAGGCTATGACCATCTATATTGGTCATTAACAACTAGAAATAAGGCAGCGGACTAGCACTGTTTGCTTTGTGACCATTTCGTGTAAGGAAATTACGACCTTTCTGACCAAAATGGTCGCAATGGTTTAGGGTTTGGAGCCCCCTGAACAGCTTTTGACCAATTGGTCTAAAATGGTCATAAATTTATGACCAATTCTTCGAGGGTCACTGACAGAAGGTCATAAGTTGACATATTTCTTGTAGTGAAGCTCAAGGAGACCTTCGAAGTTGAAACAGTACACAACGACGACAAGTGTTATTTTCATAATTAAGCATGACTTCAACTATTTCAATGTGTAATTTTCATCTTTTACAATTCGAGTATAGCTTATCCCATGCCATGCAAGACGCTATGTCTTGGAGAGGATGGATTTTGAAGACTATGAAATTTCTGAAACAAAAAAAATCACCTAAGGACTCATCACGATGTGGACTTTGAAGTAAATCTATATAATTCTGAGAGCGTAACCCATTTTGGTTGCAAAAATTGGGAAGCATTTTGCAAGATGTATGGTTTTGATGAGGGTATGCTTATCACCATGGATCTTGGTAATCCTGACATCAACCAAGACAATATGGACATTTGGGTCCTTGTTGACACGCCTCCAGTTCTACCGTTATGTGAGTTTCTCAAACATAGTTATTAGCTAATTTATATTGTTTATTTCAAAATAGTTGATAGCTTATTTCCATTGGCAGCTTATTTTTATTGTTCAAAGAATGTGCGGGAGATGGTAGACAAAACCCACTACACCGATGGCTCCGAATTAACAACTTACAAGGAGAAAAATCATCTGGTCGGATTTTGTACTGACATTGAGAATTACAATATCCACAATCAAACTCCTCAACATTATGGTAAATACGTGCCACTAGTGCATGTGTTCAACTACGGTAACTACCATGGAGATACCCTGGTAAGATTTTTACTATTACGACATCCGTGCATCTTTTGCATACTTCTAAAACTAGTACATCATTGCTAACTATGAAGTTATTACTAAGTTTTTCAACAGATAATCCCAGAGAATTGTGTGCCTCATATGATGTATCAGAAAGGTAGTCTTAATGTTTTGAACATTCAGCCAGGTCATCCTACGAATCTCAACTGTCCATATGAGATTTCTAAAAGAAGTGGAGACATGAAAATCAAAGGATGGAAAAAATGTATGGACAGTCGTAAGGAGCTTCTTGGAAGCAAAAGGAAGCGAAGCGCAAGAATTGGAGATGTTCTCCATTCTCCATAATGGAGAGTCATGGTCTATATTGTTTTATGCTATTTTAGCTTAAATAGGATATTTAGGTCCTTCCTAATACTGATGATCATGTGCTAAGAACAATTAAGTAGGGTTGGTTCGATGACTATCAAGATGATGATCGTATGACTTGTTATGAATAACGAGTAGAAGTTGTATGATGATGATTAGTAGGACTTGTTAGGATTAGTATTACTTCCGACAAACTCGATACTCGCGGTCTCGAGACTTGTAATATTTTATCTTTGTTCGGTCTTTTGAATTCGGAGACTAATATGATGAATTGTATTCGGAGACTAATCTTCTATTGTATTCGATGAATCTGCTGTTGCTGTGTGCTACTGTCTATATTCTGTCAAATAATATATATTGTAACCTGTGCAAAAATCAGAAAAGTAAAAAAAACCCTAATATTCATACTAATGGCGCATCACTACAGAGTGCGCCATTAGTATGCCAAGTATACTAATAGCGCATCCATCCGCAGTGCGCCATTAGTGTGCCAAAGCACATGGTTAAATATGGCCCCTGGGAGGCATACTAATGGCGCATGGTGTTATATACTAATGGCGCACTTGATGGTGCGCCATTAGTATACCAGATACTAATAGCCCACCAGTGGTGTGCCATTAGTAATAAATACTAGTGGCGTGATACTAATGGCGCACCAGTGATGCGCCATTAGTAGGCAAAACTGGTGCGCCATTAGTAGGCCTTTTCCTAGTAGTGGTTGTTAATTCTTCGGCTGCGAGGGCCTCAGATAGTGCCGCAAGGGCAAGCGATGCGGTCTTATTTTCAGCACGGAGGGCTGTGTTCGGATAGCTGGCGAGCGAGATCATGTCATTTCATCCTGGCATTTTGAGCTTCATGTATCCATAATGCGGTACGGCTTGGAATCTGGCAAATGCATCACGTCCCAAGAGGGCGTGGTATCCGTTGTGGAAAGGCACAATGTGAAATAGCAAGGGTTCAGATCTGTAGTTGTCGGGGGTACTGAATACTACGTCCAAGGTTATGCATCCGGAACAACGCACCTCCCTGCCGGGTATAATTCCTCAGAATGTGGTATGACTGTGCTCGATGCGGGATCTGTTGAGCTGCATTTTGTCGAGCGTGTCCTCATAAATGAGGTTCAGGCCGCTGCCCCCGTCCATCAGTACTATATTTAGTCTGAAGCCATCGATTATGGGGTCAAGGACTAGTGCGGCGGGCACGTGGGTGGGGAGGGACCTTGGCTCGTCCTTCTAATCAAAGGTGATAGGTGTGTCTGCCCATGGCTATGCGGCCGTCACCTAGTAGACTTGGCCGAGCTCTCGAAGAGCCCTTTTCCTTTGGTTGTTCGAGGAGAACGTCTCGTAAACTATCAGGACGTTGTCGCCGTGGGCTGGAGTTGTTGATCGTCTATCAGGAGGTGTGAGACCGAGGATATCTTCGCCACTTTTGGCCACCTGCCTCACCACCCAACAAGCTCGAAGCCTGTGAGTTGGATTTGCCTTAAGCAAGGCTGAGTGTATGGGCTATGGTTTATCCAGCAATTCATCCAGGACCGTTCGGGGTCGATTTTTCTTTTCGGTAGGCTCGTGTTTAGGCGACTGTCTTGCATATGCCCGCTTTGCTTGAGCTTTCCTGGGAGGGATTGATTCCTTGTGCATTTGTTGTAGCCTCCAGGTTCTTTCCATGCCGCAGTATTTGCGTGCCATGTTTGATAATTCGGCAAAGTTTTGCACACGGCAGCGGGCAAGGGCGTTTAAGATCCCCGCATCCCGGCAGTTGAACCGAAAGGCTTCAATTATTTCTTCGTCACGACAGTCCGCTATCTTGTTTTGACCAGGAGAAATCTGGCCCAGTAATGATGGACCGTCTCTTCGAGCTGATGCTTTACTTATATCAGGTCCCATACGTCCGGTCTTCTCGCATCCGAACAATATTCGACGCGGAGGTGGGTGGTTGAATTTTTGGCACTGTCGTCTGCTGTGAGTCCGAAGCGTTGGCAGCTGCGAGCCGCACCGGGGCTATGTCCGGATCTGATCGCGCAGTGTTCAGGAGCACGTCTGCATGTGGTTGGGCCGACTCAAAGTCAGATCCTATATCGTAGGCTGGGTCCAAACTATTGTCTTGACGCGCGTCCGTCTCTGGGCTAGAGACCCGGGTGTATATTGTCTTCAGCTTCGGAGATTGCGATCTCTCCACCCTGTATTCGGTGGTAGCAATGAGGTGAGTGATAGGCGGGATGCGGATCTCTCTGTTGTTAGGTCTAAGCCCGATCTGGTTGTAGGTCGTAGGACTGCTGACGAATATTCCCATAGCGATAAGTTCATAACAGATTAATCTTGTTCTGGACTCAATATACAATATAATTAGTTTGTAGTTACACATATGTACATTATTTTGAAATGCAAGAGACATAACTTTAGTCATCTTTTCAAACAATATATATAAGTATAATTTATATACTTTATTATATAACGAAAATGCCTTTTGTAGCTTGGCCTCCATGGAGGCCGGTTTTTAAAAAACACAAAATTCATGAAAATTCATATTTTTACAATTCAAAAAATCTGGAAAAAATTACAGATATACATGGAGGCATAACACACATGTGCGTAAATTTTTAGGACGAAATACGTTGAAATGAAGGTTGTGCAAAAAAGACAAATCTGAGGCTTTTTAACACATGTTACTATTCATCCTCAAAGTCCAGAAATTTATCTTTTTTCTATAGGTCACATTTCGAAGTATTTCATCTTGAATTTTTACACACACATACATTTCATCGATGTACAGTTGCATATTTATTTTCAGAATTTTTTGAAGTCAAAAAGTTTGAATTTTGAATTTTTCAAAAATAAAGAGCTCCATGAAGCTCGGTCACCAAAACGCCCTACTCATTATATAATGTCTAAAATGGTAAACTTATATTTCATGTAGAGAAGATATTGTGAAATATAGCAACTACTGACTACTATGACTTGATAATGATGATTATCACTTGTTTATATTAAACTTTTTTATTTTTATGACACATTTTTTCCAATGCAATAAATATTTAAATGTTTTCATTACAATTGAAAAACTTAAACACACGGCGGTGATCATATAAATGTTAAAATGCATGCTGTTTCATGTTAGCACTCTAACATTCAGGATTGCTAGAAAAATGTGGGAGTAAACCATTTGTTTCTGGAAGCCATATTTATGTGTTTGTTTTGAAACATCTCCTCTTAAGAACATATTACGGACAATTAAATCGGTTAAATGTAATAAAGAAAAAATAGATGCAAAATTATGATATCTAGTTGGAACAACAGCAAAGGACTATACCAATTAAGTTTAGATGTGTATTATATTTATAACTATTTGTGTACCCATAATATCTTGCTAGAGAGCTTTTGCAGGCCTATCAAAGGGGCAACTTTCAGGAAAAAATGCCAACATAATAATTTTGCTAATTGTTTGTACATTTTATGAGATATCTTGGTATAACCAAAATGCATTTTTCTAATTACATCCACAACATTCCAGGCATATCTTGCTCGTTCTTTTTTCACCGGTTTCTTGTTCTAGTCAATAAAAACGTAACAAATATGAGCGAAAAGGAAAGCGGCGATGTAAATGTCAGTTCAGTGGCTAAGCAAAACATATCACAATCGCGCCACACAAAAAAATAGATGCACGCTGAACTGTATCGACGGGGATGTGCGCTGTTGTGGTACGTTGGCCGCCGTTGAGTTGTACCGCACCTAGCCAGTCCAGTCCAGTCATCAATAATTCGAGCCGAGCCGCACCGCCGAATTTCAACACCGTACGTACGTCTTTGCCGGAGAGAAGAACCCGTCAAACGACAAGACGGGATACATTATGCGTCAATCCATGCCTAATTGATTGGCTCCGCCGTCGCCGTCGGCGGGACAATGATGCGCCAGACGGTTTAATTAGCTTATCGCGGGATCCGGCAGCGCGGTAGAGCGATCCTCATCCGCCTTTCGCAAAGCAGCAGCCGCTGCTGAGTGTGTGTGTGTGTGAAAAGAAAGGTGGTGGTGGGCACCTGAGTGCGCTTATCATTTCTAATGGTGATTTGTCGCGTGATACTTGGTTGATGCACCAACTTTTGATGGTAACTTTTGATGGTAAGTGTGGGTTACAACGCGCCTGAAGTTCACGAGGAGCCAGACAGAGATGACCCCAGCTTTCTTTCTTTTTCGCCGCACTGCGAGGCAGACACACACGCACGCACACGCGATTCACGTGGCTAGGGAAAATAGTATAGAAATAACCATGGCCTCGGTTTAAAATGGAGAGAATCGTGAAGCCAAGCCAAGTGGGAGCACGTATACTGTGCTGTACCCGCTCCTCAGCCTCACATATTGCGGCCATGTGCTCAACGTTTCGAAGCGCGACCGCGTCCACGAGGCGCCAAAACGACGCGCTTCCCAGAAAAGCCTGACCAGTAGTAGCGCGTACCGTACGTGCTAAACGAGAACCAAAAGCAGCAAAGCGGCCAGCAGAAGCGCACGCCCGATCGCGCCACCCAAAGATCTCTCGCTCTCGCTCCGGGGCCACGTCGTGCCGCCCGCGCCCGACGTGTCCCCCGCCGACGCCGGGGCGGGCGCCGGGGTCACTTCGTACGTACGTGCCGCCCTGCCTACGTGCTCCCCGCCGACGGCGCCGCACCGCCGCGCCGGAAGCTGCCCCGCGCACATGGGGTGCCCGGGCGGGCAGCTGCCGCTGGCCGCGAGGCTCGCGGCCACGGGTGCAACCGGCCCGGTCCCGGTTCGGCGAAGCGATCAGCATCAGGCCGACGTCGCTTTCGCCCGCGTGGGCCGCGACAGGGACGCGTCCTCCCCCGTGCCGTCGCGCTCCCGCCGCTGTGGCGATCGCGCCGCGGAGCCAATGATGGCCGGTGGCGTGGCGCCGGGCCGGTTCGCCGGTTGCAATCATGCTGTGGGGGGTGGGCTCAGGTGCATGCACGCTAGGCTGCTGTGGAGGAGTACTATGAATCTACGTTAGCACCATGGTCCAGGGCGAGCATCATGGCGTCGCAGTGACCAGTCGGCCAGCCGCTGGGCTGCTTTCAGCTCACTAGAGAGTAATCAACGGATGTTGCGGGTGCACAGCGATGGCTACACTGACACACTGTGCTCCCAAGTATACCTGGGCATATATCAGGCCGGGCCGGGCTTTGGGCCGGGGCAAAAAAAGCCCAGTGCAGAAAACCCAGGCCCAAGCCTGACCTGTGTCTGAAAAAGCCTGACACTACCCGATCGGCCCGACCAGACTATGGCTAAAATCTTGTTTTTTGTAAGCACGAGCCCACCCGATGTGCTCATCGGGCTCAATTTCCAGGCCTGGTCCAGGATTTTCGGGCCGGGCCGGGTTGCCCATGGCCAGGTATACTCACAAGTCATGATAAGTACAACCAGAATGTTGGAGAATTTTTCAAAGATGCTCCATGGATTGATAAAATACAAAATTGTGAACTCCGGATTCAATTCACACAGAGAGAAGAAAGTACAAAATCATCCTATCATTAACAAAAGAATTTTAATTGGATATTGTTTCTTTGTCGTTTTTTTAAAAACGTTAAAATTCTGACGACAACATTTGCCATGCGAAAACAAATAAAATTGGGAAAACTCTTGGCTTCTACCGGCGGATCCCACGTGAGCATCCGCCGGCTCGTCCGTATGACACGTGTCCCCTGGGAGCGGTCTTTTTTCTTTCTTTCGGTCAACCTGGCCACTGCTCGTTGCTTGCTGCTCAATACCCACTACGATGACTTTCCGCAGCAAGGCATCTGTTCCAGTAAAATTGCAACAAGACCTCTGTTGCAAACAAAAAAAAATGAAATAAGACCTCTATTGCAAAAAAAAACTAAATTGCAACAAGACCTCTCTTGCAAAAATTTCTACAACATGACTCGTATTGCAGAAATTTCCGGCAACATGACCTATGTTGCAATGATAAAAAGGTAACACTCGCTCAATTGTCGGATCCGATGCAATTTCTTTTTTGAAACAAGGCCTCTGTTGCCAGAAAAACTGTAACATAGCTTTTGTTGCAAAAATAATTATTTTGCAACAGGCCTCTATTGCAAAAAAAAAATCTGCAACTTGACCTTTGTTTGCAAAAAATTTCGTAACATGATCCGTGTTGCAGGAATTTTCTGCAACACCACCCGTGTTGCAGTAATAGAGGGTGACGCTCAGTCACTAAATCTGCCTGATCCCACGGCTCGCGAGGCGGCAGATCTTTTTAAAAGATCCGCCGGCCGACGCGTAGCGTTGCCCATAAAATTGTCATGTTTGTGTATAAGGATTTTTTTGCCATGTCCTGCGGTGAAGATTGCAATATAGCGTAAGAAATAAACAAAAAAATGACATACTGCAATGATTAGTTGCCGTGCATTCGGTCGGGATCCGACATATCTAAGGACGACGAATTTTTAACCTTAAAAACATGACGTCAGAACTATATGGAAGTCTTTTTCTTAAAAACAATGAAAAAGATTTGCCATTTCATTGATTAAAGAAGGAGTTTAGACAAGACCTGCAAAGTAGGGAAATAAAATCTACTCTCACGACATTACAATACTCTCTTTCTTTTTAACTCCGCGTATTAAATTTGTGTGAAGTCAAACTTTGCAAAGTTTGACCAAATTTATAAACATCTGTAATAGCTAATAAGGGCATCTACAATGCAAAGGTGCTTGTTTGGGCGCTTAGACAATAAAAAGAATTAATTAAGAAAATAAGATAGGAGTCTGCCTGTCCAACGCGGGGCGCCTATTTGAGCGCTAATGGGATCGTTTTTTTTCCATAAAAGATAGGTAACACTCGATAAGAGAGAAAAAAAGCTAGCGCAAAAGAAGAAAAGGCCAAGCGTCCGGTGCCTGTCTTTGCATCGACGCTAGCCAGAATCCCCTGATCGAACGGGATTCGGCCATAACGACCAGGAATAGAAGCCTGGCGCCTTCTCTAAGCACCGGCATTGTAGATGCCATAAGTATAATATGGTAATATAGTCCATAATGGATCTAATGATATTGATGTTGTTGTGAATGTTAATAATTTCTTTTATAAACTTGATCGAATTTTGGAGAGTTTGACTTCAGACAAATCTAAAACGGGAAGTTAAAAAGAAATGAATGGTACTCAAATGCTTGACGACCACCAAAGACCAAAGAGAGATCATGTTCTTAATTTTAGAGATAAGGACCATCGAAGGAACGACGATGTTGCCGAAGACCCTAGTTATCGTGGTAATTTTCCTGACAATACTATAGAGGTGTGTGTGGAGGAGCGTTGTGTCCACCGTAAGGTGTAGATGAGCATACGCATAAGGGTTTATACAAGTTCAGGACCACGTTGGAGGATGTAATACCATGCTCTTGTGCTGGTGTTCCTGTCTTTGCACGTAAGAGTACAACAGAGTGTTCAACCCTCAGCCCGATGCCCTCCTCCCAGCTTATATAGAGTGCGCCACAAGGGATGTTATAACAGGTCGGTAATAATGATAGCAGTAACGGCCAGGCACGACCCACTATTTCATGGCTTTAATTAGTATAGTAGTTACCATAGTTAACTAAATATTCACCGTTGGGTGATGGTTGTCTTTAATGCATCATGGAGATCGTGGGTGATGCCTCCTGTAACCGGTTGCGAAAGACCGGTTGATGTTGATCATGCGGATGACCGACTGGATACAACTGGAGGGGACGACGTCCGACTGTAGTCACTTAAACAACTGGAAGAGGGGCCCCTCATGTGTTGTTGTTGGAAATATGCCCTAGAGGCAATAATAAATTGGTTATTATCATATAACCATCATCGGGGAGGCAATCGCCTTAGGCGATCCACGACATATCTAGAGGTTACCATTCCGCCAATCTCCCAGTGGAATGTTCCGTCGCCCAAGTAGTCGGAGTGTTGTCATGCATGCCAAGAAAGAAAAAGGATAATGTTATTCCAGATACGAAGCATGAAGTGACATTGGAAAAGAAGATGGGCCTTTGATTATTGGCCTTGCTTGCAAAGGGGACAAAGGTTACAGTTGGGCCACCCACGACGAATTAAACGATCAGACGTCCAAATCTTGTTTTTGTAGGACCAAGAAAGCAAAAAAAATTACACCTTCGCAGTGCCCACGCCTTCCGCACCGAATGAATGAAGACTGAAAATGAGACCCTTGAATTGCGCCTTGTAGGCGAAGAAAGTGGTATACATGTTATCCTTTGTGAACTTCCAAACAATAATGTCCACCACATCATTGACCAGGGTGATGGTGGAGAGCTTCTCCGAGAGACCGGCCAACTATTGTATGTGGGTGGGGGTGAAACCATTACTAATGTCAATATTTGAAATCCCAAGGTTTCTTCGTTTATCGATGTACGAATGAAACTTGACAACGAAATTTATGTGCTACTAAACTATATCATGATAATCTAGCCATGTTATATTTGAAATGTTGTAGTTTTACTACTATGACTTGGGAGGGCGGTGCAACCTTAAGACGTGGTACCACTCAAGTACAAGCTTGTACTGGCATCTAAGGGTTCTAAACTAGGGGAAGAGTAAAATACACAACAAGTCCTAAAACTATTCGAGGGGTGTCAAGTTAGGCCTAATACTATTAAAATGCACATTTGGGTCCTAAAAATTTGCTAGGTATATCATCTGCAGTCCTATTGCGTTGCATCAGCCTTAACTTGCACGGGTGGTAGCTTGACTATTGCCATGTGGCGACCTTTTGCACAAAACCCTCCAAAAGGTCCTCCCTTCTAAATTTCCCCCCTATTGTTTGCACAAAAACCTACGTGGATATCGCCAAGCTAGCAATCTGACCAAGCCATTCATCCCATTCCTCACATTCTTTCGCACGATCCACTCACCACCATCCCACATATGTGTCATTGTTGGTCTCGCTCTCCCATGCGACGGCATCGGACCCCTCCCCATGAGGCGGAGTTTGCCTTCTCGAAGGGTGTGGCAGAGGAAGCGCGCGCATGAGGGCGGCGGTGGAAACAAGGAATGGGCAGGCCCTGCCTCAATTCTCCTCCTTCCACCCCAACGCAGAAGTCTGGACGGCTCCATTGTCCCCACTTCCTCCCAGCACATATGGATCCTTCCTTGGCGGCGAAGGTAGACATGTCAAAGTGGTTCCAGCGCGTGCCGCAAGAGCTCATAATTTTCAAGACGTTCAGGCTTCCAGGTGTTGTGGCATTGAGGGTCGAGAGGAAGGCACAGGAGAGAATGTGTGCACGGAGGAGGGCCACAAAATTAGAGAGATGCCCTTTTGGGGGGCTTTGTGCAAAAAAATTGCCAGATGGCAGTAGCTAACTTGCCACTTGTGCAAGTAAAAGCATGTGTAGCACGGATAGGACCATGGTGAGACACTTAGCAAACTTGTAGGACCTAGATATGCATTTTTATAGAATTAGAACTAACTTGACACCCTTCGAATAGTTTCAGGACTTGTGGTGTATTTTACTCTTAGGGGGAACATCATTGGATCTCAGTTTCATGGATCCTCCCACTTCTTCAACCTTGAGTCACCCTTACTCTTGCCAGACCAGCGCTATCGTCCCCACCTACAGCTGTCACCAACGTTTTAAATCTCAACAAAAATTGAAAGAATTTCAGTAATTTTGGTGGGTGCCATTCGGGCGAGATTCAAAACAACTCACTATTGATCAAAATTAACTAAAAATTAAGTGAATATTGATATGGATCAAATTCCAAAACAACAAAAAATAACTAGATATTCACCACTGGGTGATGGTTGTCTTTAATGCAACATGGAGATCGTGGGCGACACCTCCTGTAACCGACCATGGAAGACCGGCTGATGTTGATCATGCAAATGATCGACTGGAGGGGGCGACGTCTGACTGTAGTCACTTAAGCAACTGAAAGAGGGGCCCCTCGTTTTGGTGCCTCATGGGTTGTAACCTTCATGGTCCTGGTCCTTTAGTTGGGCCATACATAGTTGTGGGCCTATCCCATAGGCGTCCCCCCATCACTAGCGTTGCGCTCTGACCAAATCTTCCAAGATATAACCATCATTAGGGAGGCAAGTGCCTTAGGAGATCCACGACATATCTGGAGGTTACCATTCCGCCACTCTCCCAACAAAGCGTTCCGTTGCCCAAGTAGTCGGAGTGATGTAATGCATGCCAAGACAAGAGATAATGTTATTCCAGATAGGAAGCATGAAGCGACATTGGAAAAGGAAGATGTGCCTTTGATTACTGACCTTGCTTGCAAAGGGGACAAAAGCTGCAGTTGGGCCACCCACGATGAGTTAAACGATCAGACATCCAAATCTTCTTTTGTAGGACCAAGCAAGAAAAAAAAGTTACACCTCCACAGTGCCGACGCCTTCCATACCGAATGGACCAAGTCTGAAAATGAGACCCTCGAATTGCGCCTTGTAAGCGAAGAAAGTGGTATACATGCTATCATTTGTGAACTTCCAAACAATAGTGTCCTCCACATCATTGGCCAAGGTGACGGCGGAGAGCTTCTCCCATAGATTGGCCAACTGTTGTATGTGGGTGAGGGTGAAACCATTGCCAATGTAAATATTTGAAGTCCAAAGGTTTCTTCGTTTCTCTATGTATGAATGAAACTTGACAACGAAATTCATGTGCTACTAAATTCATATCGTGATAATCTAGCCATGTTATATTTTCAAATGTTGTAGTTTTACTACTATGACTTGGGAAAGCGGTACAACCTTACGACGTGGTACCACTCAAGTACAAGCTTGTACTGAGGGTTCTAAATTAGGGGAAGAGTAAAATACATGACAAGTCCTAAAACTATTCCAGGGGTGTCAAGTTAGTCCTAATACTATGAAAATGCACATTTGGGTCCTAAAAGTTTGCTAGGTATATCACCTGCAGTCCTATCTACGTTGGATCAGCCCTGACTTACACGCGTGGTAGGTTGAGTATTGCCATGTGGTGACCTTTTGCACAAAACCCTCCAAAAGGTCCTCCCTTCTAAATTTGTTGCCCTCTTGTTTGCACAAAAACCTATGTGGATGTCGTCAAGCTATTAATCTGACCAAGCCATTCATCCCATTCCCCAGATTCTTTCGCACGATCCACTCACCACCATTCCACATATGTGTCATTGCTGGTCTCGCTCTCCCATGTGACAGCATCGGACCCCTCCCCATGAGGCGGAGGCTGCCTTCCCGAAGGGCGTGGCGGAGGAAGCACGCGCAGGAGGGCGGCAGTGGAAACAAGTAGTAGGAAGGCTCTACCTCGGTCCTCCTCCTTCCACCCCGACGCGGAAGTCTGGACGGCTCCGTCGTCCCACTTCCTCCCATCACAGACAGATCCTTTCTGGGCGGTGCAGGTAGATATGTCAAAGTGGTTCCAGCACGTGTCGCAAGAGCTCATCATTTTCACGACGTTCGGGCTCCAAGGTGGATTGTGGTCTTCAGTGTCAAGAGGAAGGCAAGAGAGAATGTGTGCACGAAGGAGGGCCACAAAATTAGAAGAGATTCCCTTTTGGGGGGTTTTGTGCAAAAAAATGCCACATGGCAGTAGTCAACTTGCCACTTGTGCAAGTAAAAGCTTATGTAGCACAGATAGGAGCGTGGTGACACACCTAGCAAACTTTTAGGACCTAGATATGCATTTTCATAGAGTTAGAACTAACTTGACACCCTTCGAATAGTTTCGGGACTTGTGGTGTATTTTACTCCTACGGAAACATTGTTGGATCTTAGTTTCATGGATCATCCCACTTCTCCAGCCTTGAGTCACCCTCACTCTTACCAGACCAGCGCTATTGTCCCCACCTACAACCGTCGCCAACGTTTTAAATCTCAACAAAAATCGAAAGAATTTCAGTAATTTTGGTGGGTGCCATTCAGGCAAGATTCAAAACAATTTGAAAACAAATTCACCATTGATCAAAGTTCACTAAAAATAATTGAATATTGATATTGATCAAATTCCAAAAAATATCTTTTAAAATTTATGAATTTCATATACTTTGGTCAGGTCCGAAAAATAACCGTCTGCCAAAATGCTAAACCGTGGCGGACACCACTATCACATTGCATCTTACCGCTGCACCCTCACCCAAACTCCACCAGTCATACCGCCACCTAGGTCATCATCTCAGGCGCCCGGGACACCCACCCCCATCACCAATCCCCACACGGTGAGTCCTTGCATCTGCATTATCGTCATCTCACGCTTGATGAGCATGAACGAATGAATCACACGGTCTACAAATCGTGTGCGATTTCACTAGTTTAGAGTCGCTTGAGTCTTACCATAACCGAAGGCTCTTTGATTCCAAGCATTTTGGTAAGAATTTGAAACTCATAAATAGAATCCTTTGTTTTTTTTCATATTGTGTGATAAAAGGATAAAATCATGTAAGATTGAAATGGAACATAACATTTGAATTCTGTGTTTAAAGAGGCCCTAAATGGCGGTCCCATTCAGGATGTGTGGGGTGGGGCTCGATTTACCCCCTTCGTTCAAATAGAAGAAGAGCTACTGCTGTGCTAGCAAGGAAGGGTCGAGAAGCGTACGTTTGGTACCTGGCGGTACGTTGTGCGGGCGGTTAACAGGAAACAAAGTCATCACGTTTTGCACTGATTGGCTCCGTACGCGCAGAACGCGGCTCCGGGCGGTCACAGGAGTCATGTGAGCGCGCCATCACTGCTAGCTGCTGCCATGCCACCATGTGACGGTGTGGTGCCAACCACCGGCTGGCTTAATAATTCCACAGCCGTTCGTTGCTCTCATAATTCATCGTATCATCGAGGTTACCCTGCAGTGCAGGAGCAGTGCGGTTGGGTCCGGGTCCGGGCCGGGCCGCCGGGGAAACGGGGCCGTGATATGGAGTGAAGTGGCAGCGGTAGCAGAGCAGAAGCACGGCTGCTTTGCTGGAGGAGTACTTTGTCTGTCATGAAGTACGTAGGTACGTACGCGGTACGTTCGATTGGGTGGCTGTCGACCGTCGTGCGCGTCGCTTTCGTCTTTTGGGATGGATGGAGACCGGCGGCGATCGGTGTCGAGGGGTGGCGAATGAGGGTGCCGACCGGCCGGACGGGGCTATGATTGATGGTCGAAGGTGACGGCAGGTTAGATACTATACTCAATCAATCAATCTGCGACGGAATGCGTGTCACTCATGGCAACCGGCCGGCCGGGGGAGTGGTTCGAAAGCGGGTGGTGACAGCAAGGGGTTTCTACCCTGCACATGCGCCATCTGAAACACATAGCCCGAAGGCTGCCTGCGCATGGTGGGTGATCCGGCGGCTCAGCTCAGGAGCTGATCGACGGGCCGGCAAAGGTCCAGAGGAGATGTTTTCAGGTGAGGATGAGACCGGTGCAACCGCCGGGCATTTGTCAGAAATCGGTGCACCGCAGGCACCTCCGGTGGTGATGATGATGATGATGATGATGATGAGCCCACGCTCCGACGGCAAGACACCAACGACAGCTTTCAGCAAAAGTTTTGGCGAAGCAAGGATGCATGAGAGCTCTGCTGGCTCATTTTGTAGAGGAAGCAGTAAGCTTCACACAGCGACGCCTGCTAAAACCGTCACTGTCGTCACCAGCCAACCGACGACTTTTTTGACTTTGACGCAGCAAGTCATCACCGTGCACTGAACACCCCGACGGTCGCGGCAGTTCAACGTCAGCGAAACCATTGCAGACCAGCACCGCCGTCGCCACCACCAGCACCATGATGATGAGGCACCTCTGCCGGCCATTCCTTTCGTTCTGAACTCAGGAGTTGGAAGGAACACAGAGGGGACACCACCGATCCCCAAATAGCTGCTGGGCAGAGGAAAAACACAGCGCCTCACCCAAAACCACCCAGAGTGCAGCAATTCACTGCGGCAAGGCACTGAAACTTGATCTGACAACTAGATTTTTACATCTAGGAATGCCGGCAGCCTCGCTAAAGCAGAACTGAACCAGCAAGCACCGTAACAGCAGCGTTCTAATACCCTTCTGAATCTGACAGTCACACTGCATGAGCATCTCCCCTAATAAAACCTAAAGGAACCCTATGTATACAAAATAAGATCAAGGATGCTGACATGAATTGCTCCGCGGCATGGCCGGGTTGCGCTTGCATTGGAACGCTGTTAGAAGCACTGGGGAACACTTAAAATGGAACGTCAGGTCGACTGGTCAGTCTGGTGCACCATCTATGGGTGCACTAGGGAGGTCTGGAGAATGGGAAGGCCTCATGCTCGACAGCGGTAGCAAGTGGTTCGTCTATGTCTCCATCCTGTTCACAAGGAGAATGAACTAGATCAGATACATAGGTGAGTGCCAGCTGGAGAAACAATCTGCTATAGGAAGAACATGCCGTGGATTTACCAGCTTGATGATTTGATATGATATGGATAAATGTTAACCACTGAATCGTCAGAGGAACAACACGAGCTCCCACTGCTTCAACATGATATAGTACTCGGTAACTCATTCTTTGGCCTTGATGAGCCCATAATGGTAACAAAAACCATACATGTAAAACTAGCACTATGATATTCCTGCAGCAGTATTTTCATCACTTTGGGCCTATTGCTAAGAACATGATAGACCCAGCACAGGAGCTTAGTGTGAACCTTTGCTAGACCAAAAAAACATGGAATCTAGTTCTGTGTACCACTATATCATCGCAGCAGGAAAGGAAAACTGTTAAATGTTAATTTCTTTTCTGCATCAAACATGTTTACATTCAACACAAACAGATTAGATACGTAAACAAAATTGGAGCCCACCTTGTGCATCATGAGTAAGTGCAGCACAACCAAAAACCAGCCACTTGTACTCAAAGAGATCCCAATCAACACATAACCTCATAGTGCAACATGAATCACAAGTTCTGACCAGAAAGCATGGGAAGGAAATGGGGCCCAGATATTTCCTATGTCAGCCCAGCCAAGAATGTTAACCATAATAAACACTTGTGGTGGCATAGTCAATAGCTCCAATGCTGCGCTTGTCAGGTTAGCATATTTCCCTAAGGAAATGGCCAAAATACGATGAATCCACAAACATATATTTTTCCTTTTTGTAGATTATTATTACTGGGTTGCATCACCAATGTAATATCCTATAGCACAAAACTAAGCTGTCAGGTAGCTCAACAACCCAAGCTAATCAGAAGGAATTCTCTACCAAAGCAGCAGCAAGACTGAACAGTACAAGCTCACGGAAAGCCATGCTGGAATGCACTGCTCTTTTGACATATATCCTACAAAGTCAATAAGCTCAGGGGAACCTGAATATCCACCTCCAGTTCAGCAGGAACAATATTATCCACGGAACTACCGTTGGATTGTAAAGCAATAGATTCCTTCACCAAATCACTTTCGGATGTCATGATCATGGCTTCTTTGTTAGATATTCTAGTGTTAAACTGCTCATCTATTAAACCATCTGTATGTGTTACTGCAGTAACTTGGCCATTTTGAGCACTATGAAGCTCTTTTAGATTTTTATGATTACCAAGATCATTCAGACGGTTCTGATCATCAAGCTCTTTTGGGTAGTCATGACTATCAAGCTCTTCCACACTACTATGATTTTCAAGCTCCTTTAGACTGCTATGGCGATCAAGCTTGTCCAGACGGTTGTGATTACCAAGCTCTTTTTTACTGTTAAGATTGTCGAGATCTTTCAGTTTGTCCAGCTCTTTCAGACACTGTGTTTCTCCTGCAGGAAATTTGCTATCTTCAGTACAACCAAGCTCTTCTGGACTGTTCTCATTGAGATCTATCACATTGTTATGATTGCCAAGTTCACTCAGACAGTTACAATCATCAAGCTTTTTCTCACCCCAGTGATTGTCAAGCTCATTCAGATTATTATGATCATGAGGACTCCTCTCAGTGATATGACTGTCAAGCTCTTCCATGTTGTTATGGCTCTCCGGCTCCTTCAACCCATTACAATCATCAAGCTCTTTCTCAGTACTATGACTGTCAAGCTCTTCCATATTGTTATGGCTCTCCGGCTCCTTTAACCCATCACAATCATCAAGCTCTTTCTCAGTGCTGTGACTGTCAAGTTCTTCCATATTGTTATGGCTCTCCAGCTCCTTTAACCCATTACAATCATCAAGCTCTTTCTCAGTGCTATGACTACCTGGCTCTTTCTCAGTGTTATTACTGACTGGCTCTCTCTCAGTGCTATGACTGTCTGACTCTTTCAGATCATTATAATCTTCTAGCACTTCCAAACAAATACTATCAGGAACCTGTTCCTCAATGCTATGACTCTGGAGCTCCCCAATGTTATGAGTGTGAAGCTCTTTCAGATCATTGGAAGTGAACAGATCTTTCGGACAATTGCTGTGCTTGTCCTCTATAGACCTATCAATGGTGTCTTCCCTGTCTGATTGATCCTTAAGAATTGCATTAGCTTGTGCATATGGACAAACAGGAACAGCTCTCAGACGGCATGCATGACACTTGAAGCCTATGAGATTATTGGCATTTTCTATGGTAATAGAATATATATCCCCATGGAACCAATCTGCAGGGAAGAACAAGCGCAATCAGAAATGCATCATTTAAACTATGACAGCTTCCCATGGTATGAGGAGCAATTGAAGTGAATGAAATACACAGCCAAATTCCAAAAACAATTGTTTGTCTTGCTGAGACAAAAGTAATATTAGCTTAGGAAAGGATATATGTCACATAGCTTAGGACATAATCCATGGGAAAAGAAAGTAATAATTACTGTTCTAGGAGGATCACGACAAATATTGAAGGGTCAACTGTTGCTCACTTGTAAGGGCCAGGGCTACAAATGATAATGAAGAGTTTTTGGCCAATGCAATTGTCAAAGTGAACAATTATAAGTTTGTTTGAAGATCACGGAGATACATAGCATGAAGTAAACCATTTTCTTAACATTATCATCAAAGTAAACATATCTTACCTTCACAATTCTCACAAGCAATATAAATAGCATCTCCACTGTAGCATTTCTTACAAAGACAGCATACTGGACTGGTTTCTGAAATCTTAACATCTTCAGATGGAAAAACAATTCTTGCTTTCCTAAAATTTGTTGCCTGTTCATCAGCTGTGTTCTGTGTCCATCGAAGACCATCTAACCAGTACGAGTAATGCGAAGCTGTCCTCTTCTTCTTACGACAGCTTGCTGTATGCTCGGATTTATCTGAGTTGCCTTTCATGTACTTATCATATAACCTTTTTGATATGCGTTTCACCGGTTCATTCTTGGCTTCATTTGATGGTTGACTGTCAGACATCTTTTGTGATTTATTCTTTGACACACTCAATGGATTCTTTCTAGGCCGGCCAGGCTTGCCATTCTTCTGTCTGGTTTTCTTCTTGAGGTTGATAACTATCTGTTTTCTTCTCCTTAAACTCTTTCGTAGTTGCTTCTTCTGCTTCATTTTCGGAGAGCTCTTCTTTGATGCTGCCTTTTTCTGTGGAGACACCACCGGCTCGACCTTTTCAGCTAGGCACTTGTTGCAAACATAGACGGTATCCACAGCACCTCTAGGAACGTTGAAATGTTTTCTATGGAAAAGTGCTGCATAGAACAAGAGAATATTGCAGCTGAGTCCCAGTATAACTCCAAGCATCAATATTAGAAGTAAAAGGCCAAACTTAATACTTGATGATGGATCACCTAAAAAATTCCTAACAATTGAACTTTTGTTTCATCATATGACATACATAAGGCCCCGCAAAAAATAAAACGCATATCCCATACACACACAACAAAATAAGGGCTATATATTTTCTTCGACGGTCTCAAGGACTATAATGATACATATGTAACAAGAAAAAAAATCTGCATATTTGCAATTTGTAAATACCTTCACAATATTTGCAGTTCACAGCTTCCCTGTTCAGAAGACAAAAAGAGGGAGAGAGTCAAATAACTAGCCAAAAAAATGTACCATTCAACAAAACAGAGAATATATTGGCAACACTGAGAACAAGCTGCAGAAGCTACTGAAATGTATTTCCAGTTTCAGTTCAATTTTTTTTTCAAGCAAAGTATATGACCTTGCAGGAGAAGTCAAAATGCTAAAAGCTGATTCCTATACCAATAACTTTTGCCAAAGTATTTGCTAAATATAATTAGCAATTTCAACTGTGTAGCTTGTACAGGAATATCAACATCGGCTAGATTGGCAATGGTTGTACATACCGCAAAAGTTGGTACACACTCAGGGAGGGAGGGAGATAATCACCTAGACTTCAGAAATCAAATACTAATAACAGGCATAGCAAAACCCAGTCATGCAAGAAATTTCTTACTTCTGTAAAGAAATATAAGAGCGTTTAGATCACTAAAGTAGTGATCTAAACGCTCATATTCCTTTATGGAGGGAGTACTTTCTTTAGATATTGCCAGATAAACACAATACAGTACTATCTGAACAATTATATCCAAAAGGTAGGGATGAATAGTTAGGCAAGTGTAACTGACTCAGCATACCTAATCAGCAAGACATGCAAAGAACAAGAACCATGGCAAAATCCATACTATAATACATAAGTGTGGATAAGAAAAAAGAACTGACACTTTTGCAATGAAATTTTAATGACTTGCTTGCTTTACTTAAATGAATAAATGAACATTTGGCTTAATTACATACCTGGCAGTTACTGTTTTGAAACACTGACCGCAAAGCCTGCTGGGAAGTTTTTGTGCTTTCTCTAGGAGGTTTTGTGCTTCCTCTAGTTTTTGTGCTTCCTCCAGTTTTTGTGCTTTCTCTAGGAGGTCATCAAACACTGATCTTGATCTTTTTGGCTTTTCGGGACTGTCGCTCATCTTAGAAAGATCATCGGTGTCTTTCTTCTTTCTACGTGAGCGGTCATTGGTGTCTTTCTTCTTTTTAGGTGAGCTGTCCTCGCTGTCTTTCTTTTTAAGTGAGCGATTTATTGCTTTGGCTTCATATGCCCTCAAAAGACTCAACGGGACATGACTTTCACTCAACCAGTACCTGTTCCTCTCGCTAGAGGGCTCCTCAAATTTTACTCCATGTTTAGCAACAACAGGAGGAATATTCTCCCTCTTTCCAAAATCAAGTAGATATTCCACATTCGTTGCTTCTATACGTTTTCTGCGAATTATAACTTTCTTGAAAAACCTTGCTATTTTCTGGGTTTCCTTTGTTGCAATTGCAGAAGAGAGAGTGCTCAATATCTCAGGCCACTTGATATTCAATTCAAGCTCTTTAATCTGAAGGTACATAAAGAACAATTCAGTGGCCCAATTTTATTGATGCTTCCCAAAAGAAAGAGAATATATTACCTGCAAAATGAGCTGGGACACATTTTGTGCCATTTCCACAGCAGCTCGCCAAGCTATGTATTTGGACCTCCTGGCAAATTGTGAACCATCGGGATACACTATGGTGGGAATTTTCTTGCGTCCCGCTGAGACATACAAGGTCACAAAGGTTTAATACATCGGAAAATAGTGTATCTGGAAACTGACAGAAGATTGGAGATACAACCTTGCCGAGCAGATTTGCAGGCCAATGACTGAGGCAACCTCTTCCAGTGAAACACTTGACGGGACAATGTTCCGCCCCTCCACCAATAAACACCAACATCACGGAGGTCGACTTTGAGCTCAATAGCAAGTGGCTTCCTCCCTGGCTTTCTAGCAATTGCATAACCTGCAGACTTATTAGATGTACGGACCAAGATATGGGCTGCAGACCCAACAACTTCAACAGAGTCTGCTGGTTTTTGCCATTCTCCTGAGAAGGCAACACGTCGCAGACTGGACTCTAACTGCAGAGTATTGGGAGATAATCATGTGAGAGTTTGGTACATGCAGATTAATAATAAAGCCTTTAATAAGGACAAAGCGTTCAAAAAGTTATACCATGAGAAGAGGCTGCTTCAGTGATGATACATCTGAAGCCATAAGAACTGCCTTACGCCAATACATGCTATATTGTGGATTTTGCCATGGACCAGACAGCAAACCATTCAGGCGTTTTTCAATTGACAACATGCTATGTGTAGCAAGGACAATATGACTTTCCTTGTTCTTTTCTGACAAAGGACCAACAGCACATGGCTTAGGACTCTCCATACACTTAACATCAGTAAATCTGAAAATGCAATCACTACCACCACTGATTTGGCAGGAGTTGCACCAGCCACATTTTTCCTTTAGGAGCTCCACAGATAACTTTTGATCAGTCAGTGCAAAAACATTAACATATTTCTTACATATTGTTTTTAGCCGAAAAGAAACTGCATCCGGGCCATGCTTCTTTCCTTCCTCATTCTCTGAAAGCTTGTGCTTTAACTCTTCAGCGGCCGATGCTGCTATTTGACCGAAACTGTAGTAGTTTATATACATAGCATTCCCAGAACTTAGACAGCAGTTACTTGCTTCTTTTTTAGGTGATGCATCTTTCTGGTTCTCTGCAGACAAACCATTAACATGCAAGCCAACATCATCTTGCTTAAAATTACAGCTATCCTTGTTGGCACCAGATGCATTAGGTTGTGAAGTTTGATTGGGCTTCTCATTAGCAGTAGCTTCATTGCCGTTTTGAGAAATTGTCGCACGTCTCAGGGTATAACTCTGGTGTGAGGCATCCTGATCTGAATTTGAGGTGCAAATTTTCCCGGTATCCAATTGTTGAGAGCCATGCTTTTCTATGGTACACTGTTCATGCTCACTAGATTGTTTCAGTGATGACTGCCTGCGGTCTGTTTCATGGTCCGAGGTACTACATTCCTTGCTGTTCTCATATCGCCCGTTAATATTAGATGTTTCAGTTGCAATACCCCGAAACAAAGAGATCACATTTAGGATCGGATTGTAAGACGGATGACATGGAGTTAACACTGTAATAAGGGAATGAAGATCCATCTGGCCATAATAATGACATGGAGAGTCTACATCACATGAATCAACCCTGCAAGTTCATAAGGTCATTTATTTATTAGTGCAAAATTCAACCATTTAACTGGAGTGCAAACATATAGGATCAATTTCCAAAGAAAAACAAATCATCGCATTTATGCAATATATGTATCTCATTTTTCTGCGAAGCCTTGATCGGAGCCTACAAAATGAAATAAACTCAATCTTGCAAAACCAGAGTATTGCAGTTATTCCCTTTCTTTATCCCCAAAACTGTATAGTTAATTGACCTATTATTATAATAAAGAATAAAATGAGAACCCATATCAGCACAAAAGCACGGCTGAAAAAACTACAAGCAACAGCGACATTCATCGACACGATGAGAACTCACTGGCACATAAAGCACAGGGGGATCTGTGGCCAACAAAAGAAATTAGTGTGATGATCTTTGTGGAGAAATAAACAGCACAAATTAAGCAGATGAAGTGCAAAGGAATGGGAACTAGATGTACAGTGAAACATAAACCGCATGTGGGAATGTAATTGCGACACAAAAGTCTAACAATTGATGGATGATGTCATGGTACAATCAACACAGAATGGTACTCAAGCATACAACTATGACAAATACTTTGACTAGTCATTAGGAAGCCTAAACAATGACAGCAGAGTAAAGGAACTCTCAGAAAGATATACACATAAGAAGACCAAAGGAGGAAGTCTAAACTGACTTACACCAAAAGATAACCGCAGGTGCCAAAGTATAGTCGTCCATGTGGATCACTTCCCAGAACCTCTGCTCCTCTGACAAGCTTTGCCATATTTCTGGACCCGTTGTACTTCTGCATCGAACACTCGGGACAATGCCATTCTCCTTCAGGCAATAGGTCCTCCACCACCCCCACACATTTTGAGTGAAAAGCTGAAGGACAGCCATCGCAGCATAACAGGTTGCCATCCATACCACACAGATAACATTCATCACTGTTACCATCATCCATATCATCAGAGCCTTCTGGAGGCTGAGAAGAATCTGCTAGGGCCACAACAGAAGAACCTCTCTTTTTTCTTCTTGAACCAGTAGCTCTACAGCCCTCGTCATTTCCATCTAACTCAGACATCCTTGAACCAAGTTCTGAACGTATAGCCTCAATCTCAATAACATCGTCACAGAGTGAGCGCAGCAGCTCGAGTTTTACTGTTGCTGGCTGCCAATAGTACTCTGTATCTAACAGCTTTAGATCTGTAAGCTTCATACCATACCTCAGTTCTGAACCACGAGTCAGTAAGTACTCGGCAAGATAGATTGGCCAAGTTGCTAGGTCTAAGAGTTCCCAGTTAAGATTCCTATGCAATTAGCAGTAGATAATTAAAAGACGAGTCTCTCATGACCTAAAACTAGTAAGCCTGTATAAAATAGGGAATCAAAGACTCTTACCTAATACAGTGTATTGCCGGAGGGTCTCCTTCATGGGCCAGATCTTCTAAGTGGTTCTTCAGAGAGCGGAGCAAAGCAAAATGCACCCAGTCTATCAAGGGGTTCACGTGCTTACACCGCAGCGCCGCGACAAATGTCTCCAGTGCAAACGGGCTTAGGAAAAGCTGCTTGCTAAATGATCTCAAGCAGGAGTAGACTTGAAAGACATCCATAACAGGGAGGCCTTCCAAATCCAGGCCCTGCGACGAAGGTGGCAGGTTCGGCTTTTGCAGCGGCCTATCCAGCGCAGCATCCTCTAAATCCCTCGCGACTGCACGAGACCGACCACTCCCATTTGCACGCTGACGCTTCCTCCCAGACTGCTGCGGCGTAGCAGCAATCAGAGCCGGAGCCACATCCTCGGCGGATGAAGTCTCGGCAGCCTCTGCAGCAGCAGCTACATTAGCGGCCGCCTCCATTTCAGCCGCCAGTGCCGCCGCCTTCGCTTGTCTCGCGCTCCGACGAACTGGGCTAGGGCCAATCTTCCGCTTCTTCCCCGCCGTCTCCGCCATCGCCTCCCCATTTTCCCCACCCGCTCCTCCCCCCTTCGCCGGCGTTGCAAGCACAGGCAGAGGCCCGTTTGCCAGCCCATCTCCATCTACGGTCTCGGCCACCACAGAAACGTTCCCCTGCGGGGACTCCCCGTCCCCCCGCCTCCGCTTCTTAGGCCGCTTCCCGGCGGAACCCCCGGGAGTCTCCGGCTGCGGCGGCATGGGCGCGCCCACGAGGATGGAGCCCATCTCGTCCGCGTCGATCTCCTCGGAGTCGCCGTCCTCGTAGAGCACGCGGAAGTACCCGGCCTCCGCGTCGTACGACTCCACGACGCCGGAGAAGACCCCGAACCCCGGGAAGGCCTTCATCACCGCCCTCCCCACCAGGTCCGCCATGCCGAAGCCGCCGCCGCGGAGGAGCCCCGCCGCCGGCGGAGGCTCCGCGGATCCCTAGGGTTTGCGGCGCGGAGGGGCCGCGGCGGATCAGGGCGGATCCCTAGGGTTCGGGGCGGATCGGCGGGGTGGATTCGGGGCTCCGGCGGTGCGGGGTTTGGGTCGGGCGTGAGGAATTCTGGTTCGCGTCGGGGGAGGAGGTGGGGGGATGGAGGGGAAGCAGGCGTGGTTATATTATGGTTTTGGCGTTCATACTCGGGGCCTTTCAGTGTGTGTGAGCAGCGGCGATGGTGCGTGCGGGCAGGGCGTTTTTGGGAGGGAAATGGAGACCGGCTCCGAACAAAAGCACTCTTCTCCCTTCGATTTGAAATGAAATGTTGGGTGCCATGGTGCCATCTTCTACTACTTGGCTTGAGGAAGACATTGTAGGATGAACCTTGTAGTGGCTGAGGTTTGGGTGGGATCAAACCTTTTTCTCCGAAATTCATGCGTGATTCTTGCGTTGAAACAAACACAGAGTTGGATCGAAGTGAAACATGGTACCGATGATACTTAGATAAAGTTTGTGCATCTAGCGTTGGTTGGCTCAAGAAAAGAGGCGAGGGGGAGGGGGGTGAGACATGATGCTTTGATGCCAACAGTATCTCCTACTTGGTGAAGAAAACGGTTAGTGGTAAGCCATTAATAAATTTGTGCCGACCACCATGTCGGGACGGTAACGGAGACAAACCCATCGGGCAGTGCTTGCTTGAACCCCTATATGTTATCCCTTTCCGGTCCCACGTCACCAGTCATTAGTATAATTTTTTGTGAATTTCACCAATTACATTGTAGGGTGAATGTTCCATTAACTGGGGTTTGGAATTTGCGGGATTGAACTTTTTTCTCCGAAATTCACGGATGATTCTGGATTTCAAACGAACAACGAGTTGGATCGTACCCATGATAGTTAGCTAAAGTTTGTGCATCTAATGTTCATCGGCTGAAGAGGAGGGCGATGGGGGGAGACATGATGCTTTGATGCAAAACTTGTGCCTACCACCATGTCGGGATGGTAACAGGGACAAACCTGATGGGTAGTGCTCGCCCATACCCCTCCATGTGATCCCTTCCCAGTCCCACGTCTCATGCCATGGTACAAAAAATTGCTCATCGTCGCCCCCTCGAGTTTAGTAATGGCGAAAAATAACGATTGGGTCTTGAGTAACCAACCACAATGAACACCTTTTGCCTACTTGCCAGGTTCTTTGTTTGTGGCACCAGTATCCATCCCATCGTCCTAAAACCTAACACATAGGCTTGTGGAGCCTCGATGTCTCTATAGCTTATTTGGACCTTTAGAGGTCCTTCCACAACCCAATCGCCATTGCTTAGCCTCGCCTCTCCAGTGCCTTTTTGATCTCCTGATGCCCTTATGCAACCCATACGACATACTTTCGACATCGTCTATAGGTAAAACTAAGGACGACATGACAAGGCCGAGGCACCTGAACATCCATATGATTGTAAAACGGTGACATATATGTAACATGATTAAGATGAAGTTGTTAAATATTTGTACAACTGTCGAAGAGGAAGGCGGTGTGTTGGTAGCAATGACCATTTCGTTGTCCAAATATAGTACGCCAACCTTTAAAAAAAGCACACCCAGTGAGTGCAATTTGTAATCAATATACGTCTAGAATCTTTAATGTGCCTTCTCCGGTGATTACTTCCAAAATAACACATACATGTTTTTTTTAATTTTGTCTTTTTTGTTACTGTATAACTTGGATTCCTTTTTGTGCTTCTTCTACAATGGTTTCAAGCACCGTCGTAAGTTTCTAGCCAACACCGAGAAGATACAGCCAGCTCTGCACTAGGAAAGACCCAATCTATATTAACTGTCTTCTCTGACCTAGTTGCCATCCCTAAATCGCTCATTTCTTTATATCTCTACCTTCTCCCTCCGGCAAGGTCGATGCCCCCTGTAAGTGCATCTAGTGCCACCCCTAGTTGGTTTTGGAGTATTGACGACAAACCTAGTTGAGGGACTAATGTGTTTGTGAGAATTGCAGGATAACACAGGTAGAAGTCCCCCATTGATTCGATTTTCCTATCAGAGATGACCCCTAAAAATGTATGAAGACATTGATGTCAAAGGTGGTATGTGAAGATATTCACATTGAAGACTATGACAAGAGAAGACATTGCATGAAGCCTATGGAGCTCGAAGACTTAGATCTTTCGTAGTTCTTTTTCTTCTTTGTTGAGTCATAGGAACCACCGTACTGTTAAGTGGGGTCCAAGAGAACCAGTCAGAATGACTGAAGTGATGCTTAACCAAAACCTATGTCTTCGAGTGAAGACTATGAGTGCAATCTTGTCCAGAGTCGGACAAGTCAGCTTTGCTTGTAGCCCAAGTAAAGTTGCCGTGTGTGTTTGAAATATGACCGTTGGAACACGTGTCAGTTCCTTAGTGACCCAGGGTCATTTCGGACAAATCAGGTCGGGTTGCCTAGTGGCTATAAATAGCCCACCCCCTACAACCATAAACGGTTGGCTGCTTAGAGTTAGAGTACGGCTTTTGTCGTTTGAGAGCAATCCACCTCGAAGCCTTTGAGAGAGAATTCCCTGCGAGGATAAAGCCCTAACCACCCAGAGCCAAAGAGTGTTAGGCATCACTTAAGTCTTCTTGTCTGTGTGATCTGAAGGCTTATTACACTTGAGGACTGTGAATCCTCCAGCCGGTTAGGCGTCGCGTTCTGAGCATCCAAGAGCCATTGTGGATCGCCGGTGAACGAAGTCTGTGAAGGTTTGGGAGTCTACCTTGAAGATTTACCAGAGTGAGTGGGCGAGGTCTGTGTGACCTTAGCTCAAGGGGAATACGGTGAGGACTGGGTGTCCCGAGCTGCGTGTTCAGGACTGGGTGTCCGGGACTGTGTGTCCTCAGGTTTAAATACCTAGCCGCCCTAACCAGACGTACAGTTGTCACAGCAACTGGAACTGGTCTAACAAATCATTGTCTTCAACGAGTCACTGGTTTCATACTTCCCTTCCCTTTATTTATTGTTAGTCCTTGTGAAGTCGTTGTATGATTGCATTATCCTTTGTCTTCACTGAGTGACTGCTTGATCTGATTGGCTTCATAATATCGTCCTACCTGATCCTTACTATCTTGCTGCTATTAGTCATTGTGCTTTCACTTCATTGAATACTTGACTATGGCTTGCCTAGTGTAGTCTACCTTCCGCTGCATGGTAATAGGTTTATTTCTATCGTTTGTCTTCGAAACTTCCACGTTTTGAAGACTTTCATAAAAATCGCCTATTCACCCCCTTCTAGTCGATATAACGCACTTTCAATTGGTATCAGAGAAAGGTACTCCCTTGTTCTGTGTGATTCGATTTAACCACCTGGAGTTTTAGCTATGTCGACTGCAGGGATAATTAAAGTCTCCGCTGCGTGCCCCGTCTTCGATGGAACTGAATATCCCCACTGGAAGAATAAGATGCGCATGCATCTTGAAGCCATTGATGTCGACCTATGGTATGTCGTCAAGAACGGCGTTCCCAAGGCTGGAGAAGGTGTCACTGCTGCTGACGTCAAGAAGTTTGTTCAACTGGACTCTACTACCAAGAATATCATTTGTGGTCATCTGACCAAAGGACAGTATGGCCGCGTGAGTGCTTTGAAAACATCTAAGCTAGTCTGAGACTGGCTCTCCAAGGTCAACGAAGGCGTTTCAACCCAGAGAGATCAGAGAATCAGTGTCCTTCGCAACCTCTTCAACCGCTTCAAGAGAAATGACAATGAGAATGTCCAGCTCACGTTTGATCGACTCACTGACATCACAAATGAGCTTCAAGCCCTCGGCGCTACTGAGATCACCAAGCATGAAGTCGTCAAGACACTCCTGAGATCACTTGACAGTTCGTTTGACACCCTAGCCCTGATGATTCAAGAACGTCCTGATTTCAAGACACTCGATCCGTCTGACATACTTGAGAGGCTCAACACACATGAGTTTCAGCTTTCTGAGCAAAGAGATATCTACGATCCCAACTATGGGCGAACTCGTGCCTTGAAGGCAAAAGCTGTCTCCACATCTGAAGAAGAATCCGACAGCAGTACTGATGATCCTGAAGACATTGGAAAGGAGCTTGCTATGCTTGTGAAGAAGTTCCAAAAATTCATCAAAAAGAAAGGCTTCAGAAAGTCTTCACGATCAAACTCAAGGAATGATGAAGCTTCTGCTTATGACTACAAGAAAAGATCATGCCACAAGTGCAAGAAACCTGGCTACTACATCTCTGAATGTCCGCAGTGGGACAATGAGAACAACAAGAAGAAGAAGAGAAAGGAGTATGACTCTGACGACAAGAAGAAGAAGAAATACTCAAAGTCTTCTTCCAAGTCTTCCTTCAAGTCTTCATCATACAAGAAGAGCTCATGTGGCAAGGCACGTGCGTTTGTTGGCAAGGAAATGGATTTAGAGGAGTCTGATTCTGAGGAGGCGGAGGTGGAGTCTGAGGAGGAGTCCGATTCTGGCGTTGCGAGTCTGGCTACAGCATACGTTGCCAAGTCCATCTTCAACACTGAAGACAACGACTTCATCACCGACACTGATGCAAATGACAAGGACCACTCTGCTCCTACCTACTGCTTCATGGCACGTGGTGCCAAGGTAAACACACGCACTACCCACTATCAAACATCTAGTGAAGATGACTCTGATTGTGATTCCAAACCCAGCTACAAAACACTTGCTAAAATTGCAACTGAACAACAGAAAGCTATGGAACATATTCAAAAACTGTTAAACAAAAGCGATGATCTGCTAGACGCTGAAATGACTCGATCTCAGTCCTTAATTAAAGACATAAAAAATCTCCATGTTAAGTATGAGGAACTTGAAAGTCGTCATGAAACGCTCTCAACAACTCATGAAAGGCTTTCCTATGATTATCTTCAAAGGAAGCAAGATCTTGAGAAATTGAGAGCGGCTCATGAAGATCTTCAAAAGGAAAACGAGTCACTTCACGCCAAACAGATCAGTTCCGCTCAGGAAGGATTTGAACCACCATGTCTTAAATGCATTGAGCGTGATACTGCTACTTCTGTTGCTGAATGTTCTACTGCTGCTACTGTTGCAATATCTTCAACTGTTGATGTGGGAACTAACCCCTCTGCTGAGGATACCACTGCTATTCTGATGAGAATGCTAGGTTGAAGACATTGCTTGAAACAGGGATGTACAAAAGTCTCAAAGGGCATCAGACACTATGTGATGTCCTCAAAAGGCAGATCCTGAACCGAAACCCTAGGAAAGAGGGTGTTGGGTTCGAAAGGAAAATGAATGCTGATGGCTCTTACTGGATACCTGAGCAGTACCCCAAAACCACATGGGTTGCTGCAAAGGAACCTTCAGGGGATCCATCCACCCTATCTGGATTCATTTGTGCTAATCCCATCGTTATTGATGAATCCTTTGATGCAAACTATAAACTGTTTAAGAATTAGAATGCTGAAGTGTTTGATAGGTATATTGGTACTAACTGCAGGAATGGACCGCCTATGAAGAAGATCTGGGTGCCGAAAAGGTGTTTGGAGAATCTTCCTGTGAATGTCATCATGACACCACAGGTGAAGAAGACAAACCCCAGACCACAGGCTTCATACGGTCCAAAGGCTTCATACAGACAGAGGACTCACCTGAGTCGCACTAACGCAAATGTTTTGCAGGGAAGCCATACTCAGGCCTATGAATATGAGCACGGTTCATCAAACCGCCATGTTCATAAGACCAAGAATTATTCTGCTTATTCTTATGCGTATTATTGTCTGCCTGCAAGACTTTTTGCTAGGGCTCCAAAGCCAAAGTTTTCAGACGTTGCACTTAGACTTATTAGTTCTAAGCCACCCTTGAAGATGTGGGTGGTTAAGAAAGCTTAACTCTCTTTTGCAGGGAAGGGTCTCCAGCAGAAAAACAAAATCGTCTGACGCTATTGCTGGGACCTTAAAATCTTGTAGGGCGCAAGATCAAATGCCCGAATGGTCTTATTATGTACTTTGTTCCTGAATCGCTTGCTACACGCCCTATCAGTCCAAATCTCGATCTAAGCTTTCATAACCCACTGGTTCGTCAAATGTTTTTGCTTCACAATTCTCTTCGTGAAGCCTATCCCCCTAACTGCACTGTAGGGTACGACACCAGCAGCTTCAAAATGGATTATTGATAGTGGGTGTACCAATCACATGACTGGCAAGAGAAGCCTTCTTATGGACTCAACCTTACGTCCATCCGACAAGAGTCACATCACATTTGCTGACACTGGTAAAAGTAAGGTATTGGGTCTAGGTAGAGTTGCAATCTCAAAGGATCAACACATGGATAAAGTCATGCTTGTTGAATCCCTTGGTTTCAACTTAATGTCTGTCTCAATGCTTTGCGATTTAAATATGATCGTGATGTTTGGAAAATATCGCTGCCTTGTTCTAATGGAATCTGACAAGTCTCTAGTGTTTGAAGGGTATAGGAAAGATGATTTGTATGTGGTAGATTTTTCAGCAGGACCACAGCTTGCCGTATGTCTTCTGGCAAAAGCTTCAGAATGCTGGCTCTGGCATCGGAGACTAGGGCATGCTGGCATGAGGAACCTCCACACCCTTGCAAAGAAGAAGCATGTCATAGGCATCGAGAGCATCAAGTTCAAATAAGATCACTTATGCGGTGCCTGTGAAGCAGGAAAGATGACGAGGGCCAAGCATCCCTCGAAGACAATAATGACAACAACTCGACTCTTTGAACTGCTCCACATGGATCTTTTCGGTCCCACTCATTACTCAACTCTTAATACTACTGCTTGTCTTTATGGCTTTGTCATTGTTGATGATTATTCTAGATATACTTGGGTGCACATAATCCTCTACAAGACTGAAGTGCAGGATGTCTTCAAACGCTTCGCCAATCGAGCAATGAACAACTATGGCGCCAAGATAAAGCACATCAGAAGTGACAATGGCACTGAATTCAAGAACACTGGCCTTGATACATATCTTGATACTTCGAGCGCAAGAACAGAACACTGATTGAGATGGCCCGAACGATGCTTGATTAATACAAGACTCCAAGAAAATTCTGGCCTGAAGCCATTGATACTGCATGCCATACAATCAACCGTGTTTATCTTCACAAGCTTCTGAACAAGACATCTTATGAGCTCCTCACTGACAAGAAGCCAAACGTTAGTTACTTCAGAGTATTTGGCGCCAGGTGCTGGATCAAGGATCCACATCACACTTCAAAATTTGCACCAAAAGCACATGAGGGTTTTATGCTTGGATATGGAAAGGATTCGCACTCCTACAGAGTCTTCAATCTCTTTCATTATAAAGTGGTTGAAACAGTGGATGTGCAGTTCGATGAGACCAACGGTTCACAAAGAGAGCACCTGCCAAATGTGCTAGATGAAGTTCCATCCAGTGAATCAATCAAACTTATGGGAACTGGAGAAATCATACCCTCTGAAGCTCAACCTGAAGAGGAACTTATCATCTCCGCACCTGATCAACCTGAAGACAATGCTCAGCCTGAAGACAATCCCTCTAACAATGATAATGATGAGCAAGAGCAAAATCTTCGCCCTGTACATCCTCGTGTTGCTAGTGAAGTGCAGATTGAGAGAATAATTGATAGCATTAATGCACCCGGTCCGCTCACTCGTTCAAGGGCAACACAGCTAGCAAATTTCTGTGGGCACTTCGCATTCGTCTCAATAACAGAACCCAAAAAAGTTGAAGAAGCCTTCATGGAACCCGAATGGATTCAAGCTATGCAAGAAGAGCTTCAACAGTTTGAGCTGAATAATGTATGGGAACTGGTTAAGCGTCCTGATCCTCGGAAACACAATATAATAGGCACCAAATGGATATACCGCAACAAGCAAGATGAGCATGGTCAAGTTGTCAAAAACAAAGCTCGTCTCATTGCTCAAGGATATACTCAAGTGGAAGGGATTGACTTCGATGAAACATTTGCTCCCGTGGCTCGACTTGAAGCCATACGCATAGTGCTGGCCTATGCAAATCATCATAACATACTTCTATATCAAATGGATGTGAAGAGCGTTTTTCTCAATGGCAAGATTGAAGAAGAAGTGTATGTTGCATAACCGCCTGGCTTTGAAGATCCAAAGCATCCTAACATGGTATACAAGCTCAACAAGGCACTGTATGGCCTCAAACAAGCCCCTCGGGCTTGGTATGACACACTCAAATACTTCCTGAAAAGCAAAGGCTTCACACCTGGCTCCCTCGACCCCACTCTCTTCACGAAGACATATGATGGTGATGTTGGGGAACGTAGTAATTTCAAAAAAATTCCTACGCACACGCAAGATCATCGTGATGCATAGCAACGAGAGGGGAGAGTGTTGTCTACGTACCAACGCAGACCGACCGCGGAAGCGATCACACAACGTAGAGGAAGTGGTCGTACGTCTTCCCGATCCGACCGATCCAAGCACCGTTACTCCGGCACCTCCGAGTTCTTAGCACACGTTCAGCTCGATGACGATCCTCTGGCTCCGATCCAGCAAAGCGTCGAGGAAGAGTTCCGTCAGCACAACGGCGTGGTGACGATCTTGATGTACTACCGACGCAGGGCTTCGCCTAAGCACTACAACGATATGATCGAGGTGGAATTTGGTGGCAGGGGGCACCGCACACGGCTAAGGAACGATCTCAAGGATCAACTTGTGTGTCTGTGGGGTGCCCCCTGCCCTTGTATATAAAGGATGGAGGAGGAGGAGGCCGGCCAAGGCAAAGGTGCGGCCAGGATAGGGAGTCCTACTAGGACTCCAAGTCCTAGTAGGAGTCCACCAAGAGGGGAGGAAGGGAGAAGGAATAGGAGGAGAAGGAGAGGTGGCCGGCCCCCTTTTCCCTAATCCAATTCGGACCAAAGGGGAGGGGGGGGGGGCGCATCAGCCTTTTTCCTCTTCCCACTAAAGCCCATCAAGGCCCATTACTTCTCCCGTAACTACCCGGTACTCCGAAAAATACCCGAATCACTCGGAACCTTTCCGATGTCCGAATATAGTCGTCCAATATATCGATCTTTACGTATCGACCATTTCGAGACTCCTCGTCATGTCCCCGATCTCATCCGGGACTCCGAACTCCTTCGGTACATCAAAACTCATAAACTCATAATATAACTGTCATCGAAACCTTAAGCGTGCGGACCCTACGGTTCGAGAACAATGTAGACATGACCGAGACACGTCTCCGGCCAATAACCAATAGCGGGACCTGGATGCCCATATTGGCTCCTACATATTCTACGAAGATCTTTATCGGTCAGACCGCATAACAACATACGTTGTTCCCTTTGTCATCGGTATGTTACTTGCCCAAGATTCGATCGTCGGTATCCAATACCTAATTCAATCTCGTTACCGGCAAGTCTCTTTACTCGTTCCGTAATACAACATCCCGCAACTAACTCATTAGTTGCAATGCTTGCAAGGCTTTAAGTGATGTGCATTACCAAGAGGGCCCAGAGATACCTCTCCGACAATCGGAGTGACAAATCCTAATCTCAGAATACGCCAACCCAACATCTACCTTTGGAGACACCTGTAGTACTCCTTTATAATCACCCAGTTACGTTGTGACGTTTGGTAGTACCCAAGGTGTTCCTCCGGTAAACGGGAGTTGCATAATCTCATAGTCATAGGAACATGTATAAGTCATGAAGAAAGCAATAGCAACATACTAAACGTTCGGGTGCTAAGCTAATGGAATGGGTCATGTCAATCAGATCATTCATCTAATGATGTGAGCTCGTTAATCAAATAACAACTCCTTTGTCCATGGTTAGGAAACATAACCATCTTTGATTAATGAGCTAGTCAAGTAGGGGCATACTAGTGACACTCTGTTTGTCTATGTATTCACACATGTATTATGTTTCCGGTTAATACAATTCTAGCATGAATAATAAACATTTATCATGATATAAGGAAATAAATAATAACTTTATTATTGCCTCTAGGGCATATTTCCTTCAGGTGAACTGTTTGTGTGCCAAATATATGTGGATGACATTATCTTCGGCTGCAACAATCAGAAATACAGTGAAGAGTTTGGATATATGATGCAAGAGCAATACCAGATGTCCATGATGGGAGAGCTGAAGTTCTTCCTTGGTCTTCAAATACGACAGCAACGCAACGGCATCTTTATATCTCAAGAGAAGTATCTCAAAGATTGCCTGAAGAAGTTCGGTATGCAAGACTGCAAAGGCTTCACGACGCCAATGCCAGCCAAACATCATCTGGGTCCCGACGACAATGGTAAAGAGTTCGATCAAAAGGTATACCACTCCATGATTGGTTCTTTACTTTATCTATGTGCATCTAGGCCAGATATTATGCTTAGTGTTTGCATGTGTGCTCGGTTCCAAGCGGCACCAAAGGAATCGCATCACTTAGTTGTGAAGCGAATTCTTCGATATTTGGCTTACACCCCAACTCTAGGATTATGGTATCCAAAGGGTTCAGAGTTTGATCTGGTTGAATTCTCGGATGCTGATTATGCTGGTGACAAAGCGGATCGCAAGTCTACATCAGGCACATGTCATTTTCTGGGACGATCACTTGTATGTTGGTCTTCAAAGAAGCAGAACTGTGTATCTCTCTCCACTGCTGAATCTGAATACATTGTTGTTGGATCTTGCTGCGCTTAGCTTCTGTGGATGAAGCAAACACTCAAAGACTATGGCATTCATCTGAAGCAAGTGCCACTCTACTGCAACAACGAAAGCGCCATCAAGATTGCCAACAACCCAGTTCAGCACTCGAAGACAAAGCACATTGAGATTCGTCATCACTTTCTCAGAGATCATGTTGTGAAGGAAGATATTGATATCATACACGTCAACACTGAAGAGCAATTGGCAGATATCTTCACCAAGCCCTTGGATGAGAAGAGATTTTGTAAGTTACGGTGTGAGCTAAATATCTTGGAATCCTCAAATGTCCTGTGATCAGGCATACATCCTAACACTTATGCATATTGATGACTTAGATGTGCAACACACGAAGTAAAGTATATCTTCAACTCAATGAAGACATGCATTCTAAGTGTGAATACATTAATGAGGAATTTGACTTCGGAGCGCCACGATAATTGTGCGCCGTGTCTGGGTCTAATACTTCCTATACGGTGGGTAACGCCACCACCAAATGTTCTGTTTGAAGTGTTTCACTCAAGGCGTTACATTTGCTATGTCTTCGCAGTTGCTATGTCTTCATGATTATCTTCACTATGTTGATTACATATACTAACGTTCTATCCTCTACAGCATTCACTTATAGCTATGTCTTCTTGTTGAATCTTTTGAACTAAGTGAATGTGATCGGACCCTAACCTCTCTATGCTTTCTATCTCAAACTCTATCTCTCCAAATCATATGCATTCTTTTAAAACTGTCAAATGTCTTCTCTGTGTCCTTGTCAGCAGAAGATACAGAGACAAACATTAAGTCCGCTTTCAATGCTAATTCCTTCACCTGAAACCCGAAGAAGTGGGAACGACCACCCGACAATCCAGGCGTGCGTGGGACGTGGAACAACCTCTGGTATGCTGCATGATGGCCACGTGTTCCTCAGATGTGAATCGCCAGGGGCACCTGTGTAATAACACTGAGCCGCCCCTGTCCCTATAAATACACGCCTCACCAGTCATTATCTCTTCTTCCACTCTCGCATGAACCCTAGCGCCACCGCTAGCCCTCGACGACGCCGGCGACGAAGCGCTTAGCTGCCGCAACCTCTCCGACGTCGTCTTCACGCCGACCGCGAACATCGTCTTCTCTGCCGTCGCCGTAGGTGTCCTCCGTCGCCAAGTTAGGGCACGGATGATCGAACTGCTCGGCCTCCTCTTCCACTCCGTCAAGCAGTTCAATGTGTAGTAAATAAAAACCTCCTTTTTACGGCCCTTTTGATCCTACAGATTCGTCACTTTCTACCACAAGTAGTTTTTGTTCACACATGTTGGATCCACTTTATACTGCATCTCATATTATGCCTAGTATATTCACTTATGCTTCACAAAGTAGTTAGATTCCTCACTTGTACTGATCCATGGATTCGTACAAATCTGGAACCAACTCCTTATCTATGAGTGAATGTCTTCGCACGATGAGGTCAATGTCTTCTAAACTGATTTATCTTCAAAATCTTCTGAGAATGCATATGACCTCTTCCCCTTCCCTCGCACCTTAATGCTGTCACAGGTACATGTCTGTGGGAGAATCCCTTGGTTCTCATAGTCTGCATTCATTTGCAGAATTCTTATAGTATCATATAAATTCTCCCGAAGCCAGTTCCTGTTTGTCCAGCAAGCGAAAGCCTTTGAAGCCTTTGAACATGTTGAAGCCATTCAGTTTGAAGTTCATGGCTGCAGAGAAATCAGCAAGGAAGGGTGGCAGACAACATCGTGGGGGAACATCAAGAGATTTGCCTGATGACCTCTCAGAGCTTTACAAGACAGATCCTGAAGAGGATTACAATCAGCGCAAGACCCGAATCCAATGGATTCGAAGATATTGGGCAGAACAATGGTTCAAATACCGGTTTGTGACCCAGGAATATGCTGAGAAAAATGCCATCAAGCGACCGTGGGGCGACATCCTATACAAGAATCTTCAACCCAGGTCCAGAGAAGAAGCCATTGAATAAGGCTTCTATCCCTGCATGGTCCGTGGGCCACAGCCTGCAGATGCACACCCATCGTCACTACTATGGTGTCGTGACGACAATCTGTTCAAGCGCAACTTCCAGTTTGCCAAGAACTCAGCAAAGCAGAACAAGAAGTCTTTGGGATTAGACTTCAACCCTGGTCCCTCTGCTCCCCGTGCCGATGGAACTCGCGAAGCTGAACCCAATCTTCTTGGGCCCTTCTACAACCTAGAAGGTCTCATCACTCACATCGTGGTTCAAGGGACAGCCGCGAATGAGCCTGCAGATGACGCTGAATCAGATGAAGCGCCTGCAGCGCCGAAGCCAAAGAAGTTGAAGCAGCCTAAAGCTTCAAAGCTTGCCTCTGCACCAAAAATCTCACGGGCGAAGCCACTGGCCACTGCACCTCCTGAAGACAGTGTGCAGTCTGAAGATTTGTCACGCATCTCCAAGCCCCAGAAAGACAAGATGCCTCTGCCACATACCGGCCAAGAACTGACAGCTGCTGTTATTCTGCGTAACAATGCCATCGATCTGTCCAGTGACGAAGATCTTGCAGATGACGCTCTTGAGCAACTGATCAAGAGCAAAGAAGAAGTAGAAATCTTCAATGATCTGCCTCTCTTTGACGTAGCAATCATCCACAACTTTATTGATTAGTGGTTTGACATGCCCAACCTCAGCTTCGAAGATCTGCAACTTCTCATTAGCCTCAGTGTCGCCTTCCATGGCGCCATTGCTTTAGAGTTAGCTATCGCCCAGCGCATTGTTGAACTGAAGCAGAAGATTGACTTTGAAAAATCTCAGTTCAAGAAGCATATGGCCATGCTCAGTGTGCAAGAGGTGAAGAACTTCAAGATTATGCTGCACGAGCTCAAAGAAGCCTTTCTCAAGAAACGTGCAAAAACTCAGGGTTCTCGTGAGCGCATGAAGAGCCAGGCTGACAAGTGTGTGCAAGGCTACAATGAGGCTGAGAAGCGCAAGGCCCTTGGGCATCCGGGCATTGATCCCAGGATGGCTGCTAAGAGGAAGAAGAAGCCCACTGTGGCCGAACCCACACCAAGGCAGGAAGCAGATCCCATTGTCTTCCCAACTAGCATGACTGGCTCGAAGCCAAAGGCCAGGTCAACCGCTTCAGAACTGAAGAAGACGAGGACTGCTGAGGCTGAAGCCAGAAAGAGGAAACATTCTGAAGCCTCTGATGCTGCTCCCTCTAAGAAGAAGCGGAAGACCAAGAAGGAACGGGCTGCTCCCACAGAGCCCTTAGTTGTTGAACCCATCTCCATGGTTCGCCCTGACGCTGAACATCAAGAGCGCCAACTGGCTGTCCATGAGCCTGCTTCCATAGAGGCTCATGAAGCTGAAGACTTTCCAGCAGCTGATCCCACCGCTGCTGAAGACATTGGTCACCATGACCATGTTGAAGATGATGCAGTTCCTCCTCAGATCGAGCACCAACAGGTATCATCGCCTGTGCTTACGCACAGCGAACTCATCAGCATTGGTCGTCCTCGGACGCCAATTGCTCAGGATGCATCATGGGCTGATCACCCACAAGCACAAGAGGAAGATGACTTTGAGGCCCAGCCAACTCCAACTCCACAGACGTCGCCAGTGTTACGCAGGCTTCGTAAAGGACCAAGGCCTCCAGTCTCCGAGTCTGAAGCTAAAGCTACTGAAGACATTCCGGCTGCATCAGCCGATGAAAAAGAAACCCCAAAAGTTGCTACACCCCCGTCTCACCAAGAAGCTGTTCTCGAGGAGAACGTGACTGTGACCGACCCTCCAGCTCATCAAGTGGAGGTAGAAAATCTTGAGGCTGCCACCACCAACACCAATGAAGCCATTGCTGCTGTCATGGCTGAAGCAAATGTGGAGCCTCCACCAACCCAAGAACCAGAAGCCAGTGAAGCAAATGATGCTACTGCTCCTGTTCCTGCGCCTGCTGCTGGTCCTCAGTTTAACTATCATGTTGAGCATAGGCCTCAGGTACAGAAGCCAATTCCAAGGTTGCCCAGGTTTTCAGGTCCTGCATCAGCACCTGGATCCTTCAGTGTCAACGGCTTCAAAGCAGACAACACTTTATTCAATAGCTCCAAGAACCCCTACTCAAGGGAGAGAATATCTTCTGATCGGTTCTGGAGCTATCCGCAGTGAAGCTATTACTCCTGCATTCTGTACAATCAAGGTTGCATCTTCCCACATAAGCGTCTTGACACCGAAGCCATAGCTGGTCTGCCCTGTCTGGAAGAAGCTTTGGATTGCTTCAAAGAGGTTGGATTGTTGCCGTTTGTCATCGATCAAGAGCACTGGAATGAAGAGTTGCTGCTCCAATTCTATGCCACACTTCACATTTGTGGGTACAACAGAGATCCGAAGACTTGGGTCCTGGAGTGGATGACAAGAAATGTTCATCACGAAGCCAAAGCCTTTGATATCATTAAGCTCACTGGTCTGCCCACTCCTGGCGATCTCTACGAACCTGGCTGTCAGCTTCACAGTGAAGCTATGGAGAGCATCTTTCAGAAGCCTGAACCAAACATGAGTCAGATGCTCAGTATGATGAAGCCCTTGCCACAAGATGTTGCATATCCTAAGGAGTTCTTTGTTGAAGACCTTGAGTATCTGCCAAGGACTATCTATCACATCATAAGGCGAACTCTCTGGCCCATCAAAGGACATTCCCCACATGCCAAGCTCGAAGGTGCAATGAAGACTTTGGTCTTCTATATTCTTCATGGCAAATGCTTCAACGCACAGGACTTCTTCATCCGCCAACTTGCTGCATCAGGCTCTGATCTTTTTGGCTTGAAGTTCTACGCTCCATGGATAATGCGGCTGATTAAACTCCACTCCGCTATCTCATATCAGCCATCTGCTCGCAATCATCGGACCTTTCTGCCTGATGTGGATATGTCCGTTGAAGCCATTTATCCTGAGCCTGCCAAGGAACACCTTAGTCTTCAGAATGCGGAGCATCAAAGTTTCTCTCAGAACATTGAAGGAGTTGAAGCAGTCACTCGTGTTTATCCTCTGGCTGGAACTACTCGTGCACAACATCCTGCCCTTACTGAAGCCACCGACAGTACTATTGCCCAACGACCCAAGAAGCGATCTCGTGTTCTCAACGACCGAGAGCTTCTGGTGGCTCTTCATCAGAAACAGGATAGGCATCACGACTGGCTAAAGCGCCAAATGCAAAGCCTCTTGGTGGATGTTAACCGCATTCGCAATCTTGCCACCAAGAATGCCTTTGTTGCCCATGAAACCTCTCGACGCACATGGAAAGGGCTGACGCTTATGTGCTCTGAAGATGATCTTCAAGAGGATGGTTTCTCTGAAGCTTCAAGTTTGACTCCACACCTCCCCGAAGGGCAGTGCTGCGACGAACTCCATCTCTTGAAGACTCTGAGTTCTCTTCCTCTGCGGCAACTGTGAATGCCAGAGTGATCAAGGATGAAGATGATGCTACTTCATCGCCCCCCTCCTTCAGCACGCTTCGACACTGCTCCAAGTTCTTCTGCACCGCCAAACACCACCGACGACCCTGCTGCTTCACCTACTCTTCATGGGAATGAGTAGATGCTCTATGTCTTCAAACCTTTTTGGTCCTTACTGACAAAAGGGGGAGAAGCATATGAGTTTGATAGTCTTCAAGCGGGTCCATATGGGCGGTTGCTTTATATTTTGCCTAGTGTTTACAACTCTTGTTTTGATATATTTGGTTCTTTGAGTTGTAACACTTAAACTCGATGGTCGTCTTCTACTTATTTGCTACCTTGTGACGCGATGATAAATTCCGCATGTGCGACGATAAATTCCGCACTTAGATCATTTTGCAAACGTCCATTTTCCATTATGCATGTCATTATCTTCACATACCTTCACATGCATAGTGGATTGTCATCATAAGTTGAAGAGGATCTCCACAAGTACAACCTGCCATGTGCATTTGCATTCCAAAAGCAAATTACTTATATGCACATCTTTAGGGGTAGCCCTTACAACTTATGAAGACAATTCCTTATCCTTTACAATTTCACATATTATATTCCTCATTGAAAACTTCAACTAGTTTGTTATCAATCACCAAAAAGGGGAAGATTGTAAGTGCATCTAGTGCCACCCCTAGTTGGTTTTGGAGTATTGACGACAAACCTAGTTGAGGGACTAATGTGTTTGTGAGAATTGCAGGATAACACAGGTAGAAGTCCCCCATTGATTCGGTTTTCCTACCAGAGATGACCCCTAAAAATGTATGAAGACATTGATGTCAAAGGTGGTATGTGAAGATATTCACATTGAAGACTATGACAAGAGAAGACATTGCATGAAGCCTATGGAGCTCGAAGACTTAGATCTTTCGTAGTTCTTTTTATTCTTTGTTGAGTCATAGGAACCACCGTACTGTTAAGTGGGGTCCAAGAGAACCAGTCAGAATGACTGAAGTGATGCTTAACCAAAACCTATGTCTTCGAGTGAAGACTATGAGTGCGAATCTTGTCCAGAGTCGGACAAGTCAGCTTTGCTTGTAGCCCAAGTAAAGTTGTCGTGTGTGTTTGAAATCTGACCGTTGGAACACGTGTCAGTTCCTTAGTGACCCAGGGTCATTTCGGACAAATCAGGTCGGGTTGCCTAGTGGCTATAAATAGCCCACCCCCTACAACCATAAACGGTTGGCTGCTCAAAGTTAGAGTACGTCTTTTGTCGTTTGAGAGCAACCCACCTCGAAGCCTTTGAGAGAGAATTCCTTGCGAGGATAAAGCCCTAACCACCCAGAGCCAAAGAGTGTTAGGCATCACTTAAGTCTTCTTGTTTGTGTGATCTGAAGGCTTATTACACTTGAGGACTGTGAATCCTCCAGCCGGTTAGGCGTCGCGTTCTGAGCATCCAAGAGCCATTATGGATCGCCGGTGAACGAAGTCTGTGAAGGTTTGGGAGTCTACCTTGAAGACTTACCAGAGTGATTGGACGAGGTCTGTGTGACCTTAGCTCAAGGGGAATACGGTGAGGACTGGGTGTCCTGAGCTGCGTGTTCAGGACTGGGTGTCCGGGACTGTGTGTCCTCAGGTTTAAATACCTAGCCGCCCTAACCAGACGTACAATTGTCACAGCAACTGGAACTGGTCTAACAAACCATTGTCTTCAATGAGTCACTGGTTTCATCCTTCCCTTCCCTTTACTTACTGTTGGTCCTTGTGAAGTCGTTGTATGATTGCATTATCCTTTGTCTTCCCTGAGTGACTGCTTGATCTGATTGGCTTCATAATATCTTCCTACCTGATCCTTACTACCTTGCTGTTATTAGTCATTGTGCTTTCACTTCATTGAATACTTGACTATGGCTTGCCTAGTGTAGTCTACCTTCCGCTGCATGGTAATAGGTTTATTTCTATCGTTTGTCTTCGAAACTTCCATGTTTTGAAGACTTTCATAAAAATCGCCTATTCACCCCCCTCTAGTCGATATAACGCACTTTCACCCCCCTCCTGCGTCTGCTACTCCGCCAGCAGGGTGTGGGGGATCCCCGGTTTTGTGTGTTCGATGCATAAATTAGGGTTAGATATTGGTTTGGTGTTGACGTCTTTTGGATGGAGGTGGTGGCATCGTGTCGCACCAACTTCAAACCCATCTTAGCGGCATGCTCGACGGTGTTGAGAAGCATGTGAGCTAGTGTCGTCGTCGAGCATGTGCTTCGGCGTTGTGTGGTATTGGTTTGATTACCGACTTGGTGCTGATGTCCTCGTCTTGTGTAGGTTGTTCCCACCCGTGGACAATCGCGAGCCAAGTCACCAGTCCCCCCCCCCCCCCCCGCGTGATGCTAGCCTGATTCGGCTTCTTACACCCAAACCTCGTCATACGCGGCGGGTAGCTACTACGACAACATCAACGAGGAGTTTTCCTTTATAGGTCTGTGTGGGTGACACAATTGTTGCTTTTCTCTAGCGATGTGATGATGACCAAGCGAAGGATGGCAGATTCAGTTCAGAACGGTTTTCTTGTAGGCTAAGATATGCTTCTAAGTCTTATCAAGGGTTTTTTTGTCGAAAAGGGAACAACTGCCCTTGTTGTGGATATTTCTTTTGGACTAGTTTTTCTAAATGAATATAATCTAGATTATTATTAGTGTTAAAAAGAAAGAAAAAAAGGCGATGTAGTCAGGAGAGGGAATTGTTGTTAGCCGTATTAGGGTAGGTTTGGCGTGGTGTAGTAGCCGTTGCAAATTCAGCAGCAGTACAGACTACATAGTTGTGTTAGGGTAGGCCCAACATGGTGTAGTACGGTAGTAGCCGTTGCAAATTCAAAATCAGTATAGATTATACAGTATACATAGTGAAAAGACTGAAGACGGAATTCGGCTTAATCCTGGCATTCAGAATTGGGATCCTTGTCTCATTAACGTGATGTGTCCGAAGCACACCAGTTAACTTTGCACGTTGGTGACAACCACTTTGACCCTCTAAACGCTGGCGATTATTGTATTGTACTACTATAGTTGAGTGCCCGTGTGTTGCCACTGAACATAAATTTACATGTCTCTCACCATCGTTATTCACCGCCAATGTTGATCTAATCTTGCTAGTTGTTTCGTTATTATCGACGAACCAACGATAAGCCTTCTTGTGGCCCTAGTAAACCCTCCTGTTTAAAGCCCTCATCCCACAAAATAGTATGATACCTTCTTTCCTACAATGTACTACCAAATCAAATACATGTGGCTCAAACTTGAGTTCTAGATATAATACCTTATAATCCAGAACAAACCACTAATCACTGGAATCATCTATTACAGTACCATCTATGACCATATTTATCGAAGTTTCCTCCGATAGCCAAAGGAATTCTGTCACGGCAGCACTAATCACTGGAATCATCTATTACAGTACCACCTATTACCATATTTATTGAAATTTTCTCCAACAACCAAAGGAGTTCTGTCACGGCAGATGTTGCCCTTATGGCCCCAATGCAACTAAAGCAGCCACGGTTTCATCAAGTCAAGATTCTAAACACAACTCAGTCACAAATCGCATGGAGCACAAACACGACCTACTCTATTTCTCCGATTTTCATTGACTCAGCAGTAAAAGATTTAAGTCCGATGCTTTCCCTATTTTCCCAAAGTAACTAATTCCTCAAGATAACAAACTGAGCACAACGCACTCACCAATCCCATGGACTAAAGAAACTACAGATATTGATTTCCACACGAAATTCACAGGCAGTTGTAAACCATTTACCTCTTCGTCCACCCCGATGTATTCTTCCTTGGCCTCACCTCATCCCCACTTGGTGTCCATCGGAGGAGGCTCTGCCCATGATGGTGGGGATGCTAGGCTGCTGGGTAGGTCGAGGGTGCAAGGCGGAGCCTGCCAGCGAAGTCCCTTTACATGTCATCCCTTCCGACCTCTGTCTTGCCGGGGAAATTGAGGAGGGCAGAGGACAAGATGCGGATACAACGGCGGTGGCCACGTACGCTTTTTCTGAGGATCTGGATCCAGTTGCACGGGATCAGCCAGCACCGCCACTGCGCTCCTCCTCCCCCTCCCCCCGTCCCTCTCTCTGCGGGCGAAGGGCCCCCAACACAGCCACTGCGCCCCCTCTCTCTCTCTATGGGAGAAAGGGCCCTAGCACCGCCGCTGCTCTCCTCCTTCTCCTCCTCCCAACTCCTCTCTCTCTAGCTCTCTCTGCGGGCGGATCGCGACATGTCGTGCGTCGGGGCGGGAGAGAGATGGGATCGGCGGCAAGGGGTCAGGGAGGGAGACGTCACGTGATCGAGGGCGAGGGGGTGGGGAGAGTGGGAGGTGGGACGGGTGTGCGGTTGTGATGATTTTTTTCTGTTCCGAGCCGGGATGGGAGGACGTGGCATTTTTTTTCTATTTCAAGCGGGACGGGAGCACGTGGCGTGGGGAGGATGTATCGATAGCTTTACGAGGAGGTGGAACCATCACGACGTTCGATTCTGTTTTAATAGTAGAGATAACTCCAGTATAACATGATAAATTGTCGCTTATGGTGTTATGACAAAATATTTCCACTTCACTCAGTATAAATTCACTATGAGATGATAAGATGCTGCTTATGATGCTACGGCAAAAATATACTCACATATCGATAAGGACATGTACATAAGGGTCAGCCAGCAACAATCATTGTTTTATCTAGCGTTGTTATTATTGATGCGTTTTTGTAATCCCTGTTTCTAAAATCATCAATTACTACCACCAGAAAGGGAATGTGACCACAATTCTCATATTTTCTGTCTTTTTTCTAAATAGAATCTCGAAGTATAATTCGGGCACTATAAGGCAGCCTTTGATTACGCTTTGCTTTCATGGGTTTCACTCCAAGCCCACACATCTGTCTCCGCTAGAAGGTCAGTTTACAACTTAACATTGTAAAAAATTCATAGAAATTTTGGAGAAAGCACCTTGAAAATGTGAAATAAAGGAGAGACACGAACCTCAATCCATAGGGTATTCTAGCATTGGCACCAGTTTATTATTTACACTCAAGTTGCCTTACAGTTTTGCACAACAATAAAACAAATGCAATTTCGTATCAACTGTTAAATATGGACTGAAGAACACATCCATGCTGATATTTTGATTCCTGCAGCAATAAAGGTATCACTTGATCAGTTTATGTAGATTGTTCTTCAAAGTTGCAGACATGCTATTACAAACACACAAAATTGAAGACACAATGCTGGTTCTTGATGACATAAGTTTGCTCTTCTTCATAGAAGTTTTCTTGTCAACTTTTTCTGCAAATTTGAATGATTAATAAAATCAGCGGATCCACACAAAATACATAGGTTACAGAAGACGTAATAGATAACCAAGGAGGGCAGAAGGAGAGGTCTGTGTGTGTTCTGAAACAACATCAGGTACTCGGATAACTGGTATGAAGGCCAACATGACGTTGCTACTTACTTTTGTGAGGACCTATATTGGCTACTTCAGAAAACAACAGAACTGAATCCATGCTTAAATATGAGGTTGTCCAAATGAATGTAGCAGGAAAAATAGAGCCCCACCTGCTACTCTAGGCACCACATGCAAGCAGTAAAAATAATGCATAAACCAAAATGTGGTAGGCAACACAAGTAAGCAAATAAAAATATTTATTTTCCACAACCATGTATCCAAATCTGCACGAAAAAAGGCAATGTCATATTGCTTATATCCTGATCGAATAAGCTTCTTGCAAACACAACTCTAATAAGGACCAAAAGGAATCAACTGGACAAAGGAATATATAACAAAATGGAGCAACAGCCAAACTTGAAAGGTTTCATTTGCTACCTAGTGGAGCAGCCTTTGTCGGATTGTCATTTTGGACTGATTTTGCATATCACTTCTCTTATGCTTGGGTTTCCTCACATCATTGTGTCACATCGGCTATAATCAACAGTCATTCATGTGTGTAGTTCTGCTAGCTAGCTAGGGGTTTCCATGATTTAATTTATCTGATGCACGTGCAAAACATTAGCTTTTAGAGAATTAACCTCATAGTAAACTCTATTATGCTCACTAAGATTAAATAAGTTAGTCAATAGATGTGATATATCCAGGTTAATTTTATTTGCAAACCTCGAAAATGACATTATGATTTGCACAATATTATAACACATGGCACGAAGAAGAAGAAAAATACCTTTGATGATCATCCCACTTTAATTGCATAATTCCTCCATCCAATGTTCTCTCTTTCCCTAACATAAGAATTTTGTCGTATTGCATGTAACAGTCAATTAGCATGTCTAACAGGAATTATCCTATTAATGTCGACTTAATAAATCTAGAAGGCTAAGAACCTTTGTTCTAGTTGATCATTAAGCACTGAGTCTAGCACTATGAGACTGATACATGCCAAAACAAAGGTTTAAAGTGTAGGAAAAAAGCAAACCTAACATATCCACTTGAGTTTAGATGATGTATAGCTTATTGTATAAACTTGAATATCTTTGATTAATACTATATTTCTGAATTAGTGCCAGAAGCATGCATGGTCCTGAATCTGAAAATAAAACATGGAGCCCAATCATGATACACTTCTTAAAGGAAAATTCACTATAATTGTATTGTTCTACATGGAAAATACCATGCCCATTGTGATATCTACTGGAATATTACATATAATGCACTCCAATTAACGAGTAAGAGCATATGTAAATTTGTAAAATCATAAACCAACTTCTGAAATTCTAGTGTAATGTGGGAACAGGAAAATAGTGTGCAAGTATAGACTGTACATTCCTCTAGCTAAAGAAAAGCCTGTGAGCACAACTTCTGAATGCATGTGTATACGCTCCAGTTTTTAGAAGCTTCACCTATACCTATACTTTAATGTTTTTATAACCAAGACCATTGTCTTATCATTGACTTGCAAAGAGTATGGAAAATCCAGGGCCCTACAGAACCATAATTGCAAAACCTCATATAAACAACATGGACACTTCCTAAATATTGCAGCATATAACTGTACGTATGTAAGGGCCCGAATTTCCCGTTTCGACCAAGTTTCAAGCCATATGGATTGTTCTAAAGATACGTCTGTTGCTTCCAGTATTGAAGTGCATATCAATCCGAAATCTCAGCAGCAAACATCAGTGTTAGAAAAACAAGGCTTCTGATACATGGGACTAATTCTGAAACTATAAACAGAGAAGTAAGTAGTTCCCCAAATTAACACAATACCTCTTGTGTTATAGAACTATGATACCAACTCATGTGCATCTACAAGATGTTTGCAACATAATAAGGTCAAGATCAATACATTAATTCATACTTGAACAATTTTTAGTTTTAATCTAGATAGTGAAACATCCTAGTGGCTACAGCCTAATGCAGATGCAGGCATGCACAATGAAAATTGATACTAACCTGTTCCCTGGGCCGAGCTTGAACCAAAAGGGAGATGGCTCTAGAGGGCCGAGCTAGCGGTGGGGCTTGAAGATGAGGGGGTCAAGGGAGACGACAACGAGGGCGGCGGTTGAGCGGGCCGTTCTCCATAGCCACCCGCCTACACGAGCCTCCCGTGCTTGCTTCCCACCTGCCGGCGCAGCAGTAAAGCGTGCATCTTCTGCCCGCATGCCGCTAGCTATTCTGCCGTACAGGGAGGTGCCACCGCAATGGAGACGAGGGCGGCGCGAGGAGCCGGAGAAGAGCGGTGAACTGCGGCGGATAGGTTATCGTGCAGAAGAGAGTGAGGGCGGGGCGGGGCGGCGTTGTCCACAACCAGGACCATGGCCACCGCGACGACGATGGGTAGGAGCCTGGGAGGCATGGGTTGGCCACGCGAGTCCTCCTAGCGGCGAATCCAGATCTGGAACGGCGAGATGGCGTGCGTGGCGACGATTTTTTCAGGGAGACAGATGCGATCGGGAAGGAGGGGTTGCGGGAGAGGGAGTCATGGAACGTGTGTTCGTGGGTAGTGTTTTTTCTTTTTTCGTTTTTCGTTTTTAATTTTGAGCAGGGATCGGAGGTGGGGTCAGTCGCGCGGGAGGGGGATCGAAAAGGGAGATCGAATCATCGTAGGAGGTAGAACCATCACGACGCTCGATTTTCTTTTAATAGTAGAGATTGTCACATGTTTGTATATGCCTGATCGGGCATGTTAAGCGGACGGGAGAAAATGAACATCATACCCACAGTGTACTCTTTTATTTTCCTTTTTTAGATGTAGCGTATTTTTAGTGCTTCCACACATATCCCTTCCAAGTTTACAGGGACGTGTTTGGTTACCTGCATCATTTTTAGACATTTTGCATATTTGTCTCAATTGTGTCTGGTTGAGCTAATGCAGACAAAAAACTAACATTTGCATGTTGATCGGTTGTCTGCATCCCTGATGTCTACTACATAACCTTCTTGTAGATGTTGTTGGGCCTCCAAATGTAGAGGTTTGTAGGACAGTAACAATTTTCCCTCAACTGGATGGTCTAAGGTTTATCAATCCGTAGGAGGCGTAGGATGAAGATGGTCTCTCTCAAGCAACCCTGCAACCAAATAACAAAGAGCCTCTTGTGTCCCCAACACATCCAATATAATGGTAAATTGTATAGGTGCACTAGTTCAGAGAAGAGATGGTGATACAAGTGGTATATGGATGATAGATAAAGGTTTTTGTAATCTGAAAATATAAAAACAGTAAGGTAACTAATGATAAAAGTGAGCACAAACGGTATTGCAATGCGTTGAAACAAGGCATAGGGTTCATACTTTCACTAGTGCAAGTTCTCTCAACAATAATAACATAATTGGATCACATAATTATCCCTCAGCATGCAACAAAGAGTCATTCCAAAGTCACTAATAGCGGAAAACAAACGAAGAGATTATAGTAGGGTACGAAACCACCTCAAAGTTATTCTTTCTGATCAATCTATTCAAGAGTCTGTAGTAAAATAACACGAAGCTATTCTTTCCATTCAATCTATCATAGAGCTCGTACTAGAATAACACCTTAAGACACAAATCAACCAAAACCCTAATGTCACCTAGATACTCCAATGTCACCTCAAGTATCCGTGGGTATGATTATACGATATGCATCACACAATATCAGATTCATCTATTCAACCAACACAAAGAACTTCAAAGAGTGCCCCAAAGTTTCTACCGGAGAGTCAAGACGAAAACGTGTGCCAACCCCTATGCATAGGTTCATGGGCGGAACCCGCAAGTTGATCACCAAAGCATACATCAAGTGGATCAATATAATACCCCATTGTCACCACAGGTATCCCACGCAAGACATACATCAAGTGTTCTCAAATCCTTAAAGACTCAGTCTGATAAGATAACTTCAAAGGGAAAACTCAATCCATTACAAGAGAGTAGAGGGGGAGAAACATCATAAGATCCAACTATAATAGCAAAGCTCGCAATACATCAAGATCGTACCACCTCAAGAACACGAGAGAGAGAGAGAGAAAGAGAGAGAGAGAGAGAGATCAAACACATAGCTACTGGTACATACCCTCAACCCCGAGGGAGAACTACTCCCTCCTCGTCATGGAGAGCACCGGGATGATGAAGATGGCCACCGGAGAGGGATTCCCCCCTCCAGCAGGGTGCCAGAACGGGTCTAGATTGGTTTTCGATGGCTACGGAGGCTTCTGGCGGCAGAACTATTCTGCTCCCTGAAGTTTTTAGGATATATATATATATATATATATATAGGAGGAAGAAGTACGTCGGTGGATCTCCGTGCTGTCCACGAGGCAGGGGGCGCGTCTAGGGGGGTGGGCGCGCCCGGGACTCTTGTGGTCCACCTCCGATACTCCGTGGGCTTCTTCTGGTCCAAAAATAAGTTCCGTAAAGTTTTAGGTCAATTGGACTCCGTTTGATTTTCCTTTTTTGCAATACTCTAAAACAAGGAAAAAACAGAAACTGGCACTGGGCTCTAGGTTAATAGGTTAGTCCCAAAAATCATATAAAATAGCATATAAATGCATATAAAACATCCAAGGTTGATAATATAATAGGATGGAACAATCAAAAATTATAGATACGTTGGAGACGTATCAATCCCCTCTAGCATGCATGCGCCCAAAGAGAAGGCAGGTTGCTTGGTTGCACGCTTGTTTCGGGGGAAACACAAGTTTGGTTGTTTCGGGGGAGAAACATGATGCTTTTGACGGCGAACAATTCCTCCTTGCTGAATAAGACGGTTGGTGGTAAGCCATTAAACACTTGTGTCTGCCACCATGTCGGGGTGGTAGCAGGAACAAACCCATCGGGTAGTGCTCGCTTGAACTCCCTTATGTGATCCCTTCCCTGTCCCATGTCTGCCGCCACCGGTACAAAATCTTCCCCCATCCTCGCGAGTTTAACAGTAGCGAAAAACAATGATTGGGATTTGTGTTAGTTTTTCTAGGATTTTGTGCGGCCTTTTGCGAAGTCACGACGGTTTGGAGTGGAATGCCCGGGAATGATTTGAAATGAATGTTGGGTGCCATATTTCTATCTTCTATCTGGCTTGAGAGGAAAACATTGAAGGATGAACGTTTCATTAGCTGAGGTTTGGGTCTTGCGGGATTGAACTATTTTCTCTGAAATTCATGTGTGATTCTTGCATTACAAACGAACTACGAGTTGGATCGCACCCATGATAGTTAGCTAAAGTTTATGCATCTAGTGTTCATCGGCTCAAGAGGAGGGGCGGGGGTAGAGAGACATGGTGCTTTGATGCAAACAATTTCTCCTTGGTGAAAACATGGTTGGTGATAAATCATTAATAGACTTGTGCCTAACACGGGATGGTAACAAGGACAAACCCGAGGGGTAGTGCTTGCCCATACCCTTCTATGTGATCCCTTCTCTGTCCCACGTCTCCTGCCATGGTACAAAAAAATTGCTAATCGTCGCCCCCTTCCAGTTTAGTCATAGCGAAAAACAATGATTGGGTTTTGAGTAACCAACCATAGTGAACAATTTTTGCCAACTTGCCATGTTATTTGTTTGTGGCACCAACATTCACCCATCGACCTAAACCTAACGCATAGCCTTGTGTAGCATCGATGTCTCTAGAGCTTATTAGGTCCTTCAGAGGTCCTTCCACAACCCACACACCATTGTGTAGCCTAGCCTCTCCAGTGGTTTTTCTACCTCCTGGTGCCCTTATGCAACCCATATGACAAACCTTCAACATTGTCTATAGGTAAAAGTAAGAATGACATGACAAGGCCAAGGCACCCAACATCCATATGATCATAAAATCGATGACATGTATGTAACACAACGAAAATGAAGTTGGTCAATGATTGTACAACTGTCGAAGAGGAAGGTGATGTGTTGGAGACAACGGAGATGGTGAGATGATTACAATTGAGAAGAGTGACGGCCTCTAGAGACGACATTCATTCAAGGCATCCTCGATAGGCTTGTGCGTGGTAGGAGGTTTAGGAGGAGATGTGCGTGATGGCGTGGGAAGATGTTGAGAGAGAAGAAGAGGTGAGAAAGGGTTATATAATATGGGTTTATAGTTGCACATACCTGGATACAAAAATGGTGTCCGCTAGATGCGACCAACATTTATGGATTTATTCATAATCTTTCCAGGCAACTGTAGTGCACGGAAAGGCATGATAGTTTTTTTGCGCTAGACACAATTGGATTACCATACTTATTTCTACACACACCACACTCAATGAGTGTAATTTACATTTACAAATTACTATGGTCATTTCATTGTCCAAATTTAGTGCACCGAGCTTTAAAAAAATAGCAAACCCAATGAGTGCAAACTGTGATCAATATACGCCTGCAACCTTTAATGTTCCTTTTCCAATGATTACTTTCAAAACAACACACAAAGTTTTTTAAAATGATCTTATTTGTTACTATCTAACTTGATTCCTTTTTGTGCTTCTTCTACGATGGTTTCTAGCCAACACCAAGATGATATAGTCAACTTTGCAACAAGAAAGACCCAAACGATATTAACCGCCTTCTCTGACCTAGCTGCCATCCCCAAATCGCCCTCTCTTAAGATCTCTACATTCTCCCTCTGGCAAGGCCGATGCCCCCCTGATAACCCACAAGTATAGGGGATCGCAACAGCTTTCAAGGGTAGAGTATTCAACCCAAATTTATTGATTCGACACAAGGGGAGCCAAAGAATATTCTCAAGTATTAGCAGCCGAGTTGTCAATTGAACCACGCCTAGAAACTTAGTATCTACAGCAAACTGTTTAGTAGCAAAATAATATGATAGTGGTGGTAGCGGCAACAAAAGTAAAGACAGCAAAAGTAATGTTTTTGGTATTTTGTAGTGATTATAATAGTAGCAGCGGGAAAGTAAATAAGCGAGAACCAGTATATGGAAAACTCGTAGGCACCGGATCAGTGATGGATAATTATGCCAGATGCGGTTCATCATGTAACAGTCATAACATAGGGTGACACAGAACTAGCTCCAATTCATCAATGTAATGTAGGCATGTATTCCGTATATAGTCATACGTGCTTATGGAAAAGAACTTTCATGACATCTTTTGTCCTACCCTCCCGTGGCAGCGGGTCCTATTAGAAACTAAGGTATATTAAGGCCTCCTTTTAATAGAGAACCGGAACAAAGCATTAGCACATAGTGAATACATGAATTCCTCAAACTATGGTCATCACCGGGAGTGGTCCCGATTATTGTCACTTCGGGGTTGCCGGATCATAACACATATTAGGTGACTATAGACTTGCAAGATAGGATCAAGAACTCACATATATTCATGAAAACATAATAGGTTCAGATCTGAAATCATGGCACTCGGGCCCTAGTGACAAGCATTAAGCATAGCAAAGTCACAGCAACATCAATCTCAGAACATAATGGATACTAGGGATCAAACCCTAACAAAACTAACTCGATTACATGATAAATCTCATCCAACCCATCACCGTCTAGCAAGCCTACGATGCAATTACTCACGCACGGCGGTGAGCATCATGAAATTGGTGATGGAGGATGGTTGATGATGACGACGGCGACGAATGCCCCTCTCCGGAGCCCCGAACGGACTCCAGATCAGCCCTCCTGAGAGGTTTTAGGGCTTGGCGGCGGCTCTGTATCGTAAAACGCGATGATTTCTTCTCTCTGATTTTTTTCTCATCGAAACTCAATATATGGAGGTGGAGTTGGAGTTGGAGACGCAACAGGGGGCCCATGAGGTAGGGGCGCGCACCCTAGGGGGGCACCCTCGTGAGAAGGGTGTGGCCCCCTGGCCTTCATCTTTGGCGGGGATTTTTTATTTTTTCTCTAAGATGTTCCGTGGAGTTTCAGGTCATTCCGAGAATATTTGTTTTCTGCACATAAAACAACACCATGGTAATTCTGCTGAAAACAACGTCAGTCCGGGTTAGTTCCATTCAAATCATACAAGTTAGAGTCCAAAACAAGGGCAAAAGTGTTTGGAAAAGTAGATACGACAGAGACGTATCAACTCCCCCAAGCTTAAACCCTTGCTTGTCCTCAAGCAATTCAGTTGACACACTGAAAGAAAGAAAAACTTTTACAAACTCTGTTTGCTCTTGTTGTTGTAACTATGTCAAGCGAGCATTCAAATTTTCAGCATAAATCATAACAAACCACACTTGCAATAATTCTCAGGTCTCATGATTACTCATATCAATAGCATAATCAACTAGCAAGTCATAATAATAAATCTCGGATGACAACACTTTCTCAAAACAATCATAAAATGACATAACAAGATGGTATCTCGCTAGCCCTTTCTGAGACCGCAAAACATAAATGCAGAGCACCTTTAAAGATCAAGGACTGACTAAACATTGTAACTCATGGTAAAAGAGATCCAATCATAGTCATACCCAATATAAATTAACAGTGATGAATGCAAATGACGGTTGTGCTCTCCAGGTAGTGCTTTTTAATAAGAGGGTGATGACTCAACATAAAAGTAAATGGATAGGCCCTTCGCAGAGGGAAGCAGGGATTTGTAGAGGTGCCAGAGCTCGGTTTTGAAATAGAGATAAATTGTATTTTGAGCGGTATACTTTCATTGTCAACGTAACAACTAGGAGATGGCGATATCTTCAATGCTAAACACATTATAGGCGGTTCCCAAACAGAATGGTAAAGTTTATACTCCCCCTCCACCAACAAGCATCAATCCATGGCTTGCTTGAAACAATGAGTGCCTCCAACATACATCAGGTCCCAGGGGGAGTTTTGTTTGCAATTAATTTTGATTTAGTTTGCATAAAGCATGGGACTGGGCATCCCAGTGACCAGCCATTTTCTCGTGAGTGAGGAGCGGAGTCCACTCCTCTTGAGAATAACCCGCCTAACTGAAAGTGCGTTATATCAACTAGAGGGGGGTGAATAGGTGATTTTTATGAAAGTCTTCAAAATGTGAAAGTTTCGAAGACAAACGATAGAAATAAACCTATTACCATGCAGCGGAAGGTAGACTACACTAGGCAAACCATAATCAAGTATTCAATGAAGTGAGAGCACAATGACTAATAGCAGCAATGTAGTAGGGATCAGGTAGGAAGATATTGTGAAGCCACACAGAACACGCAGTCACTCAGTGAAGACAAAAGATAGTGCAAACATACAATGACTTCACAAGGAGTAACAGTAAGTAAGGGGAAGAGAAGGATGAAACCAGTGACTCGTTGAAGACAATGATTTGTTGGACCAGTTCCAGTTGCTGTGACAACTGTACGTCTAGTTAGGGCGGCTAGGTATTTAAACCTTAGGACACACAGTCCCGGACACCCAGTCCTGAACACGCAGCTCAGGACACCCAGTCCTCACCATATTCCCCTTGAGCTAAGGTCACACAGACCTCGCCCAATCACTCTGGTAAGTCTTCAAGGTAGACTCCCAAACCTTCACAGACTTCGTTCACCGGCAATCCACAATGTCTCTTGGATGCTCAGAACGCGACGCCTAACCGGCTGGAGGATGCACAGTCCTCAAGTGTAATAAGTCTTCAGATCACACAGACAAGAAGACTTAAGTGATGCCTAATTCTCTTTGGCTCTGGGTGGTTAGGGCTTTATCCTCGCAAGGAATTCTCTCTTAAAGGCTTCGAGGTGGGTTGCTCTCAAACGACAAAAGCCGTACTCTGAATCTGAGCAGCCAACCGTTTATGGTTGTAGGGGGTGGGCTATTTATAGCCACTAGGCAACCCGACCTGATTTGTCCGAAATGACCCTGGGTCACTAAGGAACCGACACGTGTTCCAACGGTCAGATTTCAAACTCACACGACAACTTTACTTGGGCTACAAGCAAAGCTGACTTGTCCGACTCTGGACAAGATTCGCTCTCATAGTCTTCACTCGAAGACATAGGTTTTGTTTAAGCATCACTTCAGTCATTCTGACTGGTGCTCTTGGACCCCACTTAACAGTACGGTGGTTCCTATGACTCAACACAGAAGAAAAAGAACTACAAAAGATCTAAGTCTTCGAGCTCCATATGCTTCATGCGGTGTCTTCTCTTATCATAGTCTTCAATGTGAATATCTTCATATACCACCTTTGACATCAATGTCTTCATACATTTTTAGGGGTCATCTCTGGTAGGAAAACCGAATCAATGAGGGACTTCTACCTGTGTTATCCTGCAATTCTCACAAACACATTAGTCTCTCAACTAGGTTTGTCGTCAATACTCCAAAACCAACTAGGGGTGACACTAGATGCACTTACAATCTCCCCCTTTTTGGTGATTGATGACAAACTAGTTGAAGTTTTCAACGGGGAATATAATATGTGAAATTGTAAAGGATAAGGAATTGTCTTCATAAGTTGCAAGGGCTCCCCCTGAAGATGTGCATATAAGTAATTTGCTTTTGGAATGCAAATGCACATGGCAGGTTGTGCTTGTGGAGATCCACTTCAACTTATGATGACAATCCACTATGCATGTGAAAGTAAGTGAAGATAATGACATGCATAATGGAAAATGGACGTCTGCAAAATGATCTAAGTACGGAATTTATCGTCGCACATGCGGAATTTATCATCGCAACACAAGGTGGCAAATAAGTAGCAGACGACCATCGAGTTTAAGTGTTACAACTCAAAGAACCAAATGTATCAAAACGAGAGTTGTAAGCACGAAGCAAAATATAAAGCACCCGCCCATATGGACCCACTTGAAGACTATCAAACTCATATGCTTCTCCGCCTTTTGTCAGTAAGGACCAAAAAGGTTCGAAGACATAGAGCATCTACTCGTTCCCATGAAGAGTAGGTGAAGCAGCAGGGTCATCAGTGGTGTTCGGTGGTGCAGAAGAAGGAGGTGGCAATGAAGTAGCATCATCTTCATCCTCGATCACTCTGGCATTCACAGTTGTAGCAGACGAAGAGAACTCAGAGTCTTCAAGGGATGGAGTTCGTCGCAGCACTGCCCTTCGAGGAGGTGTGGAGTCAAACTTGAATCACTCAGAGAAGCCATCCTCTTGAAGATCATCTTCAGAACACAGCAGCGTCAGCCCTTTCCATGTGCGTCAAGATGTTTCATGAGCAACAAAGGCATTCTTGGTGGCAAGATTGCGAATGCGATTAACATCCACCAAGAGGCTTTGCATTTGACGCTTCAGCCAGTCATGATGCCTATCCTGTTTCTGATGAAGAGCCACCAGAAGCTCTCGGTCATTGAGAACACGAGTGCGCTTCTTGGGTCATTGGGCAATGGTGCTATCAGTGGCTTCAGTGAGAGCAGGATGCGGTGCACGTGTAGTGCCAGCCAAAGGATACACACGAGTTACTGCTTCAACGCCTTCAACATTCTGAGAAAAACTTTGATGCTCTGCATTCTGAAGACTTAGAGGTTCCTTGGCAGGCTCAGGATAGATGGCTTCAATAGACATATCCACATCAGGCAAAAGATCCGATGATTGCGGGCAGATGGTTGATATGAGATAGCAGAGTGAAGTTTGATCAGCCGCATTACCCATGGGGCATAGAACTTCAAGCCAAACAAATCAGAGCCAGATGTAGCAAGTTGGCGAATGAAGAAATCCTGTGTATTGAAGCATTTTCCATGAAGAATATAGAAGACCAAAGTCTTCATTGCACCTTCCAGCTTGGTATGGGGAGAATGTCCTTTGATTGGCCAGAGAGTTCGCCTTATGATGTGATAAATGGTCCTTGGCAGATACTCAAGGTCTTCAATGATGAACTCCGTGGGATAAGCAGCATCTTGGGGCAATGGCTTCATCATACTGAGCATCTGACTCATATTAGGTTCAGTCTTCTGAAAGATGCTCTCAATAGCTTCACTATGAAGCTGACAGCCATGCTCGTAGAGATCGCCAGGAGTGGGCAAACCAGTGAGCTCAATGATGTCAAAGGCTTTGGCTTCGTGATGAACGTTTCCTGTCATCCACTCCAGGACCCAAGTCTTCGGATCTTTGTTATACCCGCGGATGTGAAGTGTGGCATAGAATTGTAGCAGCAACTCTTCATGCCAATGCTCTTGGTCTGTGACGAACGACAGCAGTCCAACCTCTTTGAAGCAATCCAGAGCTTCTTCCAGATAGGGCAGACCAGCTATTGCTTCAATGTCAAGGCGCTTGTGTGGGAAGATGCGACCTTGGTTGTAAAGAACGCATGAGTAATAGCTTCGCTGCGGATAGCTCCAGAACCGATCAGATGATATTCTTTCCCTTGAGTAGGGGTTCCTGGAGCTATTGAAGAATGTGTTGTCTGCTCTGAAGCCATTGATATTGAAGGAGCCAGGTGCTGATGCAGGACCTGGGAACCTGGGCAATCTTGGGATTGGCTTCTGTACCTGAGGCCTGTGCTCAACATGATAGTCGAACTGGGGACCGGCAGCAGACGCAGGAACAGAAGCAGCGGGATCAGTGGCTTCGCTGACTTCTGGTGCTTTTGGTGGTGAGGGCTCCACATTAGCTTCAGCCATGACAGCGTCAGTGGCTTCAGTGGTGTTGGTGGTGGCAGCCTCAAGATTTTTGACCTCTTCTTGACGAGTAGGAGGGTCGGTCACGATTATGTTCTCCTCGAGAACCGCTTCTTGGTGGGACAGGGGAGTGGCAACTTGTGGGACTTCTTCTTCAGCGGCTGATGCAGCCGGATTGTCTTCAGCAGTTTTATCTTCAGACGCAGAGACTTGAGGCCTTGGACCTTTTTGCGAAGGCTGCGCAACGCGGGCGACGCCTGTGGAGTTGGTGTTGGCTGGGCCTCAAAGTCTTCTTCCTCTTGTGGGCGATCCGCCCATGAAGCATCTTGTGCAATTGGCGTCGGTGGACGAGCAATGCTGATGAGTTCGCTATGCGTTAGCACAAGTGATGATACCTGTTGGTGCTCTAGCTGAGGAAGGGCTGCATCATCTTCAACATGGTCATGGTGACCAATGTCTTCAGCAGCGACGGGATCAGCTGCTGGAAAGTCTTCAGCTTCATGAGCCTCTGTGAAAGCAGGCTCATGGACAGTCAGTTGACCTTCTTGTGGATCAGCGTCGGGGTGAACCATGGAAATGGGTTCAACAATCAAGGGCTCTGTGGGAGCAACCCGTTCCTTCTTGGTCTTTCTCTTCTTCTTGGCGGGGGCAATAGCAGAGGCTTCAGGATGTTTTCTCTTCCTTGCTTCAGCCTCAACAGTCCTGGTCTTCTTCAGTTCTGAAGCGGTTGACCTGGCCTTTGGCTTCCGGCCAGTCATGCTAGTTGGGAAGACAAGGGGATCTGCTTCCTGCCTTGGTGCTTCGGGTTCAACCATAGCGGGCTTCTTCTTCTTCTTGGCAGCCATCATGGGGTCAATGCTAGGACGCCCAAGGGCCTTGCGCTTCTCAGCCTCATTGTAGGCTTGCACACACCTATCAGCCAGGACCTTCATGCGCTCACGAGAACCCTGAGCTTCTGCACGTTTCTTTAGAAAGGCTTCCTTGAGCTCGTGCAGCATAATCTTGAAGTTCTTCACGTCTTGCACGCTGAGCTTGGCCATATGCTTCTTGAACTGAGATTTCTCAAAGTCAATCTTCTGCTTCAGTTCAACAATGCGCTGGGCGATGGCTAACTCTGAAGCAATGGCGCCATGGAAGGCGACACTGAGGTCAATGGGTAGTTGGAGATCTTCGAAGCTGATGTTTGGCGTGTCAAACCACTCATCAATGAAGTTGTGGATGATTGTTACATCAAAGAGCGACAGATCATTGAAGATTTCTGCTTCTTCTTTGCTCTTGATGAGTTGCTCAAGAGCGTCATCTGCAAGATCTTCATCACTTGATAGATCAATGGCATCATTGTGCAGAATGGCAGCAGCAGTTAGCTCTTGGCCGGTGTGTGGCAGAGGCATCTTGACCTTCTGGGGCTTGGAGATGCGTGACAAATCTTCAGACTACACACTGTCTTCAGGAGGTGCAATTGCCAGTGGCTTTGCCCGTGAGATTTTTGGTGTAGGGGCAGGCTTTGAAGCTTTAGGCTTCTTCAACTTCTTTGGCTTCGGCGCTGCAGGCGCTTCATCTGATTCAGCGTCAGCTACAGGCTCATTCACGGCTGTCCCTTGAACCAAGATATGGGTGATGATACCTTCAAGGTTGTAGAAAGGACCGACGACATTGGGTTCTGTGTCCCGTGTGCCGTCAGCCCTTGGAGCAGAAGGACCAGGGTTGAAGTCTAGTCCCAATGTCTTCTTGTTCTGCTTCGCTGAGTTCTGGGCAAACTGAAAGTTGCGCTTGAACAGAATGTCGTCACGACACCATAGCAGTGACGACGGGTCAGCATCCGCAGGCTGTGGTCCACGGACCATGCAGGGATAGAAGCCTTGTTCAATGGCTTCATCTCTGGTCCTGGGTTGAAGATTTTTGTAGAGGATGTCTCCCCATGGTCGCTTGATGGCATTCTTTTCAGCATATTCCTTTGTCACAAATCTGTACTTGAACCACTGTTCTGCCCAATAGCGTTGAATCCATTGGATTCGTGTTTTGCGCCGATTGTAATCCTCTTCAGGATCTGTCTTGTACAATTCTGAGAGGTCATCTGGCAGCTCTCTTGATGTTTCTCCACGACGCTTTCTGCCACCCTTCCTTGCTGATTTCTCTGAAGGCATGAACTTTAAACTGAAAGGCTTCAATACGTTCAAAGGCTTCAAGGGCTTTTGCTTGCTGGACAGACAGGAGCTGGCTTCGGGAGAATTTATATGATGCTGTAAGAATTCTGCAAATGAATGCAGACTATGAGAACCAAGGGATTCTCCCACGGACATGTACCTGTGACAGCATTAAGGTGCGAGGGAAGGGGAAGAGGTCATATGCATTCTCATAAGATTTTGAATATAAATCAGTTTAGAAGACATTGACCTCATCGTGCGAAGACATTCACTCATAGATAAGGAGTTGGTTCCAGATTTGTACGAATCCAGAGATCAGTACAAGTGAGGAATCTAACTACTTTGTAAATCAGAAGTGAATATACTAGGCATGTTATGAGATGCAGTATGAAAGAGATCCAACTTGTGTGAATAGAAACTGCTTGTGGTAGAAAGTGACAAAGCCATAGGATCAAAGGGGCCGTAAAAAGGAAGTTTTATTTACCACACTAAGAACTGCTAGACGGAGTGGAAGAGGAGGCCGAGCAGTTCGATCTTCCATGCCCTAACTTGGCGACGGAGGACACCTACGGCGACGGCGGAGAGGACGATGTCCGCGGTCGGCGTGAAGACGGCGTGGAGAGGTTGCAGCAGCGAAGCGCTTCGTCGCCGTCGTCGTCGAGGGCTAGCGGTGGCGCTAGGGTTCGTGCGAGAGTGGAAGAAGAGAGAATGACCGCTGTGAAGTGTGTATTTATAGGTACAGGGGCGGCACTGCGTTATTACACAGGTGCCCCTGGTGATTCGCATCTGAGGAACACGTGGACATCATGCAGCATATTGGGGTTTGTTCCACGTCCCACGCACGCCTGGATTGTCGGGTGGTCGTTCCTACTTCTCCGGGTTTCATGTGGAGGAATGAGCATTGAAAACGGACTTAATGTTTGTCTCTGTATCTTCTGCTGACAAGGACGCAGAGAAGACATTCGACAGTTTCAATAGAATGCATATGATTTGGAGAGATAGAGTTTGAGATAGAAAGCATAGAGAGGTTAGGGTCCGATCACATTCACTTAGTTCAAAAGATTCAACAAGAAGACATAGCTATAAGTGAATGCTGTAGAGGACAGAACACTAGTATATATATAATCAACATAGTGAAGATAATCATGAATACATGTTGAGATTGAAGCCAATTCGAATGTGAAGACATAGCACATGTAACGCCATGAGTAAAACGTTTCAAACAGAACTTTTGGTGGTGGCGTTACCCACCGTATAGGAAGTATTAGACCCAGACACGGCGCACAATTATCGTGGCGCTCCGAAGTCAAATTCCACATTAATGTATTCACACTTTAGACTGTATGTCTTCATTGATTGAAGATATACTTTACTTCGTGTGTTGCACATCTAAGTCATCAATATGCATAAGGGTTAGGATGTGTGCCTGATCACAGGTCATTTGAGGATTTCAGGATATTTAGCTCACACCGTAACTTGCAAAATCTCTTCTCATCCAAGGGCTTGGTGAAGATATCTGCCAATTGCTCTTCAGTTTTGACGTGTATGATATCAATATCTTCCTTCACAACATGATCTCTAAGAAAGTGATGACGAATTTCAATGTGCTTTGTCTTCAAGTGCTGAACTGGGTTGTTGGCAATCTTGATGGCGCTTCCGTTGTCGCAGTAGAGTGGCACTTGCTTCAGATGAATGCCATAGTCCTTGAGTGTTTGCTTCATCCACAGAAGCTGAGCGCAGCAAGATCTAGCAGCAATGTATTCAAATTCAGCAGTGGAGAGAGATACACAATTCTGCTTCTTAGAAGACCAACATACAAGTGATCGTCCCAGAAAGTGACATGTGCCTGATGTAGACTTGCGATCCACTTTGTCACCAGCATAATCAGCATCCGAGAATCCAACCAGATCAAACTCTGAGCCCTTTGGATACCATAATCCTAGAGTTGGGGTGTGAGCCAAATATCAAAGAATTCGCTTCACAGCTAAGTGATGCGACTCCTTTGGTGCCGCTTGAAATCGAGCACACATGAAAACGCTAAGCATAATATCTGGCCTAGATGCACATAGATAGAGCAAAGAACCAATCATGGAGCGGTATACCTTCTGATCGAACTCTTTACCATTGTCGTCAGGACCCAGATGATGCTTGGCTGGCATTGGCGTCGTGAAGCCTTTGCAGTCTTGCATACCGAACTTCTTCAGGCAATCTTTGAGATACTTCTCTTGAGATATGAAGATGCCGTTGCGTTGATGTCGTATTTGAAGACCGAGAAAGAACTTCTGCTCTCCCATCACAGACATTTGATATTGCTCTTGCATCATATATCCAAACTCTTCACTATACTTCTGATTGGTGCAGCCGAAGATAATGTCATCCACATATATTTGGCACACAAACAGTTCACCATCATATGTCTTCATGAAGAGAGTGGGGTCGAGGGAACCAGGTATGAAGCCTTTGCTCTTCAGGAAGTATTTGAGTGTGTCATACCAGGCCCGAGGGGCTTGTTTGAGGCCATACAGTGCCTTGTTGAGCTTGGATACCATGTCAGGATGTTTTGGATCTTCAAAGCCAGGTGGTTGTGCAACATACACTTCTTCTTCAATCTTGCCATTGAGAAAGGCGCTCTTCACATCCATTTGATAAATAAGTATGTTGTGATGATTTGCATAGGCCAGCAGTATGCGTATGGCTTCAAGTCTAGCCACGGGAGTAAATGTTTCATCGAAGTCAATGCCTTCCACTTGAGTATATCCTTGAGCAACGAGACGAGCTTTGTTTCTGACAACTTGACCATGCTCATCTTGTTTGTTGCGGTATATCCATTTTGTGCCTATTATGTTGTGCTTCTGAGGATCGGGACGCTTAACCAGTTCCCATACATTATTCAGCTCAAACTGTTGAAGCTCTTCTTGCATAGCTTGAATCCATTCAGGTCCCATGAAGGCTTCTTCAACTTTCTTGGGTTCTGTTATTGAGACGAATGCGAAGTGCCCATAGAAATTTGCTAGCTGAGTTGCCCTTGAACGAGTGAGTGGACCGGGTCCATTGATGCTATAAATTTTTCTTTCAATCTGCACTTCATTGGCAACACGAGGATGTACAGGGCGAAGATTTTGCTCTTACTGATCATTGTGGTTGTTAGAGGGAATGTCTTCAGGCTGAGAATTGTCTTCAGGTTGATCAGGTGCTGAGATGATAAGTTCTTCTTCAGGATGAGGTTCAGAAGGTATAATTTCTCCAGTTCCCATTAGCTTGATTGTTTCACTGGATGGAACTTCATCTAGCACATTTGGCAGGTGCTCTCTTTGTGAACCGTTGGTCTCATCGAACCGCACATCCACTGTTTCAACCACTTTATAATGAAAGAGATTGAAGACTCTGTAGGAGTGTGAATCCTTTCCATATCCAAGCATAAAACCTTCATGTGCTTTTGGTGCAAACTTTGAAGTGTGATGTGGGTCCTTGATCCAGCACCTGGCGCCAAATACTCTGAAGTAACTGACATTTGGCTTCTTGCCAGTAAGGAGCTCATAAGATGTCTTGTTCAGAAGCTCGTGAAGATAAACACGATTGATTGTATGGCATGCAGTATCAATGGCTTCAGGCCAGAATTTTCTTGGAGTCTTGTATTCATCTAGCATCGTTCTGGCCATCTCAATGAGTGTTCTGTTCTTGCGTTCGACGACGCCATTCTGCTGTGGTGTGTACGGGGCTGAGAATTCATGTGTGATGCCCAAGGTATCAATATATGTATCAAGGCCAGTGTTCTTGAATTCAGTGCCATTGTCACTTCTGATGTGCTTTATCTTGGCGCCATAGTTGTTCATTGCTCGATTGGCGAAGCGTCTGAAGACATCCCGCACTTCAGTCTTGTAAAGGATTATGTGCACCCAAGTATATCTAGAATAATCATCAATAATGACAAAGCCATAGAGACAAGCAGTAGTAGTAAGAGTTGAGTAATGAGTGGGACCGAAAAGATCCATGTGAAGCAGTTCGAAGGGTCGAGTAGTAGTCATGATTGTCTTCGAGGGATGTTTGGCCCTCGTCATCTTTCCTGCTTCACAGGCACCGCATAAGTGATCTTTCTTGAACTTGACGCCCTCGATGCCTATGACATGCTTCTTCTTTGCAAGGGTGTGGAGGTTCCTCATGCCAGCATGCCCAAGCCTCCGATGCCAGAGCCAGCATTCTGAAGCTTTTGCTAGAAGACATACGGCAAGCTGTGGTCCTGCTGAGAAATCTACCACGTACAAATCATCTTTTCGATACCCTTCAAATACTAGAGACTTGTCACATTCCATTAGAACAAGGCAATGATATTTTCCAAATATTACGATCATGTTCAAATCGCAAAGCATTGCGACAGACATTAAGTTGAAGCCAAGGGATTCAACAAGCATGACTTTATCCATGTGTTGATCCTTTGAGATTGCAACTCTACCTAGACCCAATACCTTACTTTTACCAGTGTCAGCAAATGTGATGTGGCTCTTGTCGGATGGACGTAAGGTTGAGTCCATAAGAAGGCTTCTTTTGCCAGTCATGTGATTTGTACACCCACTATCAATAATAAATTCTGTAGACGCTGGTGTCGTACCCTACAGTGCAGTTAGGGGGATAGGCTTCACGAAGAGAATTGTGAAGCAAAAACATTTGACGAACCAGTGGGTTATGAAAGCTTAGATCCAGATTAGGACTGATAGGGAGAGTAGCAAGCGATTCAGGAACGAAGTACATAGTAAGACCATTCGGGCATTTGATCTTGCGCCCTACAAGATGTTTAAGGTACCCAACAATAGTGTCAGACAATTATGGTTTTCTGCTGGAGACCTTTCCCTGCAAAAGAGAGTTAAGCCTTCTTAACCACCCACATCTTCAAGCGTGGCTTAGAAGCGATAAGTCTAAGTGCAGCGTCTGAAAACTTTGGCTTTGGAGCCCTAGCAAAAAGTCTTGCAGGCAGACAATAATACTCATAAGAATAAGCAGAATAGTTTTTGGTCTTATGAACATGGCGGTTCGATGAACCACGCTCATATTCATAGGCCTGAGTATGGTTTCCCTGCAAAACATTTGCGTTAGTGCGACTTAAGTGAGTCCTCTGTCTGTATGAAGCCTTTGGGCCGTATGAAGCCTGTGGTATGGGGTTAGTCTTCTTCACCTGTGGTGTCATGATGACATTCACAGGAAGATTTTCCAAACACCTTTTGGGCACCCAGATCTTCTTCATAGGCGGTCCATTCCTGCAGTTAGTACCAATGTACCTGGCAAACACTTCACCATTCTGATTCTTAAACAGTTTATAGTTTGAATCAAAGGATTCATCAATGACAATGGGGTTAGCACAAGTGAAGCCAGATAGACTGGATGGATCTGCTGAAGGTTCCTTTGCAGCAACCCATGTGGTTTTGGGATACTGCTCGGGTTTCCAGTAAGAGCCATCAGCATTCATTTTCCTTATGAACCCAACACCCTCTTTCCTCGGGTTTCGGTTCAGAATTTGCCTTTTGAGGACATCACATAGTGTCTGATGCCCTTTAAGACTTTTGTACATCCTTGTTTCGAGCAATGTCTTCAACCTAGCATTCTCATCAGCAATAGCAGTGGTATCCTCAGCAGAGGGGTTAGTTACCACATCAACAGTTGAAGATATTGCAACAGTAGCAGCAGTAGAACATTCAACAACAGAAGTAGCATTATCACACTCAATCCATTTAAGACATGGTGGTTCAAATCCTTCCTGAGCGGAACTGATCTGTTCGGCGCGAAGTGACTCGTTTTCCTTTTGAAGATCTTCATGAGCCGCTCTCAATTTCTCAAGATCTTGCTTCCTTTGAAGATAATCATAGGAAAACTTTTCATGAGTTATTGAGAGCGTTTCATGACGACTTTCAAGTTCCTCATACTTAACGTGAAGATTTTTTATGTCTTCAATTAAGGACTCAGATCGAGTCATTTCAGCACCCAACAGATCATCGCTTTTGTCTAACAGTTTTTGAATATGTTCCATGGCTTTCTGTTGTTCAGTTGCAATTTTAGCAAGTGTTTTGTAGCTGGGTCTTGAATCACAATCAGAGTCATCGTCACTAGATGTTTGATAGTGAGTAGTGCGTGTGTTTACCTTGGCATCGCGTGCCATGAAGCGGTAGGTAGGAGCAGAGTAGTCCTTGTCATTTGCATCGGTGTCGGTGGTGAAGTCATTGTCTTCAGTGTTGAAGATGTACTTGGCAACGTATGCTGTAGCCAGACTTGCAACGCCAGAATCGGACTCCTCCTCAGACTCCACCTCTGCCTCCTCAGAAGTGGACTCCTCCTCTGAATCCATTTCCTTGCCAACAAACGCATGTGCCCTGCCAGATGAGCTCTTCTTGTGTGATGAAGACTTTGAGGAAGACTTGGAAGAGGACTTTGAGTATTTCTTCTTCTTCTTGTCGTCAGAGTCATATTCCTTGCTCTTCTTCTTCTTCTTTCTGTTCTCATTGTCCCACTGCGGACACTCAGAGATGAAGTGGCCAGTTTTCTTGCACTTGTGGCATGTTTTCTTTTTGTAGTCATGAGCAGAAGCTTCATCATTCCTTGAGCTTGATCGTGAAGACTTTCTGAAGCCTTTCTTCTTGGTGAATTTTTGGAACTTCTTCACAGCATAGCAAGTTCCTTTCCAATGTCTTCAAGATCATCAGAACTGCTGTCAGATTCTTCTTCAGATGAGGAGACAATTTTTGCCTTCAAGGAACGAGTTCGCCCATAGTTTGGACCGTAGATATCTCTTTTCTCAGAAAGCTGAAACTCATGTGTGTTGAGCCTCTCAAGTATGTCGGACGGATCAAGTGTCTTGAAATCAGGTCGTTCTTGAATCATCAGGGCTAGGGTGTCAAACGAACTGTCAAGTGATCTCAGTAGTGTCTTGACGACTTCATGCTTGGTGATCTCAGTAGCGCCGAGGGCTTGAAGCTCATTTGTGATGCCAGTGAGTCGGTCAAATGTGAGATGGACATTCTCATTGTCATTTCGCTTGAAGCGGTTGAAGAGGTTGCGAAGGACACTGATTCTCTGATCTCTCTGGGTTGAGACGTCTTCATTGACCTTGGAGAGCCAGTCCCAGACCAGCTTAGATGTTTCCAAAGCACTCACACGACCATACTGTCCTTTGGTTAGATGACCACAGATGATATTCTTGGCAGTAGAGTCCAGTTGAACGAACTTCTTGACATCAGCAGCAGTGACACCTTCTCCAGCCTTGGGAACGCCGTTCTTGATGACATACCATAGGTCGACGTCAATGGCTTCAAGATGCATGCGCATCTTATTCTTCCAGTAGGGATATTCAGTTCCATCGAAGACGAGGCACGCAACGGAGACTTTAATTATCCCTGCAGTCAACATAGCTAAAACTCCAGGTGGTTAAATCGAATCACATAGAACAAGGGAGCACCTTGTTCTGATACCAATTGAAAGTGCGTTATATCGACTAGAGGGGGGATGAATAGGCGGTTTTTACAAAAGTCTTCAAAACGTGAAAGTTTCGAAGACAAACGATAGAAATAAACCTATTACCATGCAGCGGAAGGTAGACTACACTAGGCAAACCATAGTCAAGTATTCAATGAAGTGAGAGCATAATGACTAATAGCAACAATGTAGTAGGGATCAGGTAGGAAGATATTGTGAAGCCACACAGAACATGCAGTCAATCAGTGAAGACAAAAGATAGTGCAAACATACAATGACTTCACAAGGAGTAACAGTAAGTAAGGGGAAGGGAAGGATGAAACCAGTGACTCGTTGAAGACAATGATTTGTTGGACCAGTTCTAGTTGCTGTGACAACTGTACGTCTGGTTAGGGCGGCTAGGTATTTAAACCTTAGGACACACAGTCCCGGACACCCAGTCCTGAATACGCAGCTCAGGACACCCAGTCCTCACCGTATTCCCCTTGAGCTAAGGTCACACAGACCTCGCCCAATCACTCTGGTAAGTCTTCAAGGTAGACTCCCAAACCTTCACATACTTCATTCACCGGCAATCCACAATGTCTCTTGGATGCTCAGAACGCGACGCCTAACCAGCTGGAGGATGCACAGTCCTCAAGTGTAATAAGTCTTCAGATCACACAGACAAGAAGACTTAAGTGATGCCTAATTCTCTTTGGCTCTGGGTGGTTAGGGCTTTATCCTCGCAAGGAATTCTCTCTCGAAGGCTTCGAGGTGGGTTGCTCTCAAACGACAAAAGCCGTACTCTGAATCTGAGCAGCCAACCGTTTATGGTTGTAGGGGGTGGGCTATTTATAGCCACTAGGCAACCCGACCTGATTTGTCCGAAATGACCCTGGGTCACTAAGGAACTGACACGTGTTCCAACGGTCAGATTTCAAACTCACACGACAACTTTACTTGGGCTACAAGCAAAGCTGACTTGTCCAACTCTTGACAAGATTCGCTCTCATAGTCTTCACTCGAAGACATAGGTTTTGTTTAAGCATCACTTCAGTCATTCTGACTGGTGCTCTTGGACCCCACTTAACAGTACGGTGGTTCCTATGACTCAACACAGAAGAAAAAGAACTACGAAAGATCTAAGTCTTCGAGCTCCATAGGCTTCATGCGGTGTCTTCTCTTGTCATAGTCTTCAATGTGAATATCTTCATATACCACCTTTGACATCAATGTCTTCATACATTTTTAGGGGTCATCTTTGGTAGGAAAACCGAATCAATGAGGGACTTCTACCTGTGTTATCCTGCATTTCTCACAAACACATTAGTCCCTCAACTAGGTTTGTCGTCAATACTCCAAAACCAACTAGGGGTGGCACTAGATGCACTTACACTAACACGGAAAATAAGGACATCTTTTGTTGATACATGAGCTATTCGAGCATACAAAACAGAATGTTTATTTGAAGGTTTAGAGTTTGGCACATACAAATTTACTTGGAACGGCAGGTAGATACTGCATATAGGAAGGTATGGTGGACTCATCCGAAATAACTTTGGGGTTTAAGGGATTGGATGCACAAGCAGTATTCCCGCTTAGTACAAGTGAAGGCTAGCAAAAGACTGGGAAGCGACCAACTAGAGAGCGACAACAACCATGTACATGCATTAAAATTAATAAACATTGGATGCAAGCATGAGTAGGATATAATCCACCATGAACATAAATATCGTGAAGGCTATGTTGATTTTGTTTAAACTACATGCGTGAACATGTGCCAAGTCAAGTCACTTAAATCATTCAAAAGAGGATACCACCCCATCATACCACATCATAATCATCTCAATAGCATGTTGGCACACAAGGTAAATCATTATAACTCATAGCTAATCAAGCATGTCACAAGCAACTATGATCTCTAATTGTCATTGCAAACATGTTTATTCATAATAAGCTGAATCAAGAATGAGGGACTCATCATATTTACAAAAACAAAAGAGGTCGAGTTCATACCAGCTTTTCTCATCTCAGTCAGTCCATCATATATCATCGTAATGCCTTTCACTTGCACGACTGAACGGTGTGAATAATAATAAGAGTGCACGTGCATTGGACTAAAGCTGGAATCTGCGAGCATTCAATAAATAGGAGAAGACAAGGCAATATGGTCTCTAGGTTGAATCAACAATAATGCATATAAGAGCCACTTCAACAATTTAATTATGGTCTTCTCCTACCGACCCCAAAATAAAATAAAAGAAATAAAACTATTTACATGGGAAAGCTCCCAACAAGCAAAAGAAGAATGGGAAATATTTTTGGTTTTTCTTTTTAATTATTACTACTACAGCAGAAAAATAAACCACTACTAATTTTTTTGGTTTTTCTTAAGGTTTAACAAACACACAAGAAGAAAGCAGGAAAAAGAAAATAAACTAGCATGGATATTACAGTGAAAAAGTATGAGCACCGACATCTAGCAATGAGTGTGTGTGAGCATAAATGTAATGTCGGTGAGAAACGTACTCCCCCAAGCTTAGGCTTTTGGCCTAAGTTGGTCTATGGCCACGGCTGGCCTGCCGGATATCCATAATAATAGTTGTTGGGGTCGTACTGTGATGAGGAAGGATAGTTGGGATCATACTGATGTGCAGCGGTTATCGCCTGCTGAGCTGCATCATGGAGTCGAGCTGCCTCCGCTCTCCTCTTGTACTCTTCTGCCTCCTCTGTGGTAATAACATATCTTCCTTTTGTCTGTGAATCAAAGAAGGTAGGAGCAGGGAGAATAATACGGAAAACACGTCGTTTATCAAAAATTAACCGATATAAGAGAGGTGATTCAGGCCTCTCGACAAACTGGTGCGAAGCCATAGAGTCATAATCTAAATATGTAGGAGGCAACTCCATATCACCCTCACGAATGTCTATTTCAAGAAAATGAGCTAAGCGGGTTGCATAAATTCCTCCAAAGAAATCTCCATTATGTCTATTATGATGCAACCTACGAGCTACAATGGCTCCCATATGATAAGATTGGTCTCCTAACACAACACTCCTAGGAATGCTGAGATCAGGGACACACATGTGACATGCTTCATCCTTAGCATTTATGCATCTACCGATGAAAAGAGCAAAATAATGTATAGCAGGAAAGTGAATGCTCCCTATGGTAGCCTGCGTTATATCTCCGGACTCCCCCACAGTTATACTAGCAAGAAAGTTTCTAAATTCAGATTTAGGGGGATGCCTAGTACTGCCCCATGATGGAAGTTCGCAAGCAGAAGTGAAATCCTCTAGGTCCATGGTATAAGATTTATCATAAAGATCAAACATGACTGAAGGAGAATTACGCGAAGATGAATACTCAAACCTCCTCACAAATGAACTTGTGAGATCATGATACTGGGGGCATTTGTTAGCCTCAAAATCTTCAAGACCGGCATTGCGCAAATATGCTTTGAATTCTTCTTTAATTCCCGCACGGTCCATAAAATTTTTCGACGGCCATTCGCAAGGCCGTTCTAGAGCGTCTCTTGGTGGATCCTCGTCAGCATCGCGCATAGCAATCCTGGGTCCTTGCTTCTTAGAGGAACCACCTTGGAACATCTTCCTAAACATATTGTTTTTCTCTAAAAAATTCTGAAATTTTTAGTAACTTCAAAATAAAAGTAAACCAACTTCAATAAAACTGATAGCAACTACTCCTACAAGTGCCTAGAGCCTATATCAAGCATTAGAACTACTTGGAACCATATAAATTTGACATGCAAGCTCAAGAACATGGTCACCTATGCAGCACAAATTTTCAAAGAATAAAGCACTAGAACAAAAACTAATTGGACCAATGGAGGAGTCGCATACCAAGGAACAATCTTCCCAAGCAGTTTTGCGAGAGGTGCTTTGAGCAAGGAGATCGAAAATCACAACAAAAGTGGCTGGAACTCGTGCTTGAGTTGGTTTTTCGGGTTTGTGTGAGATAGAGGAAGAAGATGGGTGCTGGGATAAGTGGAGGAGGGCCACCGTGGGCCCACGAGGCAGGGGGCGCGCCCTATAGGGGGGCGCCCACCACCCTCGTGGCCAGGTGGCAGCTCCTCCCGCGGTAATTTTTGCACAGTAAATCCTCAAATATTCCCAAAAAATCATATTAAATTGGCATGTCATTCTGAGGACTTTTATTTTCGGGATATTTTTATATTGCACGTATAAGTCAGGAAACAAACAGAAAATACTATTTTTACTTTATTTAATATAAATAACAGAAAGTAAAAGTGGGGTATAGAAGGTTGTGCTTCTAGTTTCATCCATCTCATGCTCATCAAAAAGAATCCACTAACAAGGTTGATCAAGTCTTGTTAACAAACCCATTCCGATAATCATGAAACCGGAGAAATTTCGAATAACACTAAGTTACCTCAACGGGGATATGCACATCCCCAATAATAAGTATATCATATTTCTTCTTGATAGTAGGGAGAGGAAATTCAAAACCTCCAAATATAATCGATGGAATTTTTCCAATAGAGTTGATACTATGAACTTGAGGTTGTTTCCCCGGAAAGTGTACCGTATGCTCATTACCATTGACATGAAAAGTGACATTGCCTTTGTTGCAATCAATAACAGCCGCTGCAGTATTAAGAAAAGGTCTTCCAAGAATAATATACATGCTATCATCCTTGGGAATATCAAGAATAACAAAGTCCGTTAAAATAGTAACATTTGCAACCACAACAGGCACATCCTCACAAATACCGACAGGTATAGCAGTTGATTTATCAGCCATTTGCAAAGATATTTTAGTAGGTATCGGCTTATTCAAGTCAAGTCTACGATATAAAGAGAGAGGCATAACGCTAAACCGGCTCCAAGATCACATAAAGCAATTTTAATATAATTTATTTTAATGGAGCAAGGTATAGTAGGTACTCTGGGGTCTCCAAGTTTCTTTGGTATTCCACCCTTAAAAGTATAATTAGCAAGCATGGTGGAAATTCCAGCTTCCGGTATCTTTCTTTTATTAGTGATGATATCCTTCATATATTTAGCATAAGGATTTGTTTTGAGCACATCAGTTAATCTCATACGCAAAAAGACAGGCCTAATCATTTCAGCAAATCGCTCAAAATCCTCATCATCCTTTTTCTTGGATGGTTTCAAAGGAAAAGGCATGGGTTTCTGAACCCAAGGTTCCCTTTCTTTACCATGTTTCCTAGCAACAAAGTCTCTTTTATCATAACGTTGATTCTTTGATTGTGGGTTATCAAGATCAACAGCAGGTTCAATTTCTACATCATTATCATTACTAGGTTGAGCATCATCATAAACATCATCATTAATATTTTTATTAGGTTCGTGTTCATTACCAGATTGTGTTTCAGCATCAGACATAGATATATCATTTGGATTATCATGTGGTTCAGCAATAGGTTCACTAGAAGTTTGCACAATTCTATCATTTTTCTTCTTCTTCTTAGAAGAACTAGGAAGATCAATATTATTTCTTTGAGAATCTTGCTCGATTCTCTTAGGGTGGCCTTCAGGATACAAAGGTTCCTGAGTCATTCTACCAGTTCTAGTAGCCACTCTAACAGCATAATCATTTTTCTTACTATTCATTTCATCAAGCACTTCTTTTTGAGCCTTAAGTACTTGTTCTACTTGAGTGGTAACCATAGAAGCATGTTTGCTAACAAGTTTAAGTTCACTTTTAATATTAGCCATATAATCACCCAAGCGTCTAATCATATAAGCATTTTCTTTTAATTGTCTACCAAGATAAGCATTGAAGTCGCCTTGCTTATACATAAAGTTATAAAACTCATCCAAGCATTGACTAGCAATTTTAGTAGGAGGGACTTCAGCTTTATCATATCTATAGAGAGAATTTACCTTTACTACCTGTGTCGGGATATCGGGATCAGGAGGTTCTTCAATAAATAAATAATTGAGATCATATGTTTCTTCAACAGGTGGTGAATTAAGACCATGTATTTCTTCAATAGGAGGTAAATTCTTAATGTCTTCAGCTTTAATACCTTTTTCTTTCATAGATTTCTTTGCCTCTTGCATATCTTCGGGACTGAGAAATTGTAAGTGCATCTAGTGCCGCCCCTAGTTGGTTTTGGAGTATTGACGACAAACCTAGTTGAGGGACTAATGTGTTTGTGAGAATTGAAGGATAACACAGGTAGAAGTCCCTCATTGATTCGGTTTTCCTACCAGAGATGACCCCTAAAAATGTATGAAGACATTGATGTCAAAGGTGGTATATGAAGATATTCACATTGAAGACTATGACAAGAGAAGATACCGCATGAAGCCTATGGAGCTCGAAGACTTAGATCTTTCGTAGTTCTTTTTCTTCTTTGTTGAGTCATAGGAACCACCGTACTGTTAAATGGGGTCCAAGAGAACCAGTCAGAATGACTGAAGTGATGCTTAAACAAAACCTATGTCTTCGAGTGAAGACTATGAGCGCGAATCTTGTCAAGAGTCGGACAAGTCAGCTTTGCTTGTAGCCCAAGTAAAGTTGTCGTGTGAGTTTGAAATCTGACCGTTGGAACACGTGTCAGTTCCTTAGTGACCCAGGGTCATTTCGGACAAATCAGGTCGGGTTGCCTAGTGGCTATAAATAGCCCACCCCCTACAACCATAAACGGTTGGCTGCTCAGATTTAGAGTACGGCTTTTGTCGTTTGAGAGCAACCCACCTCGAAGCCTTTGAGAGAGAATTCCTTGCGAGGATAAAGCCCTAACCACCCAGAGCCAAAGAGTTTTAGGCATCACTTAAGTCTTCTTGTCTGTGTGATCTGAAGACTTATTACACTTGAGGACTGTGCATCCTCCAGCCGGTTAGGCGTCGCGTTCTGAGCGTCCAAGAGACATTGTGGATCGCTGGTGAACGAAGTCTGTGAAGGTTTGGGAGTCTACCTTGAAGACTTACCAGAGTGATTGGGCGAGGTCTGTGTGACCTTAGCTCAAGGGGAATACGGTGAGGACTGGGTGTCCTGAGCTGCGTGTTCAGGACTGGGTGTCCGGGACTGTGTGTCCTTATGTTTAAATACCTAGCCGCCCTAACCAGACGTACAGTTGTCACAACAACTGGAACTGGTCCAACAAATCATTGTCTTCAATGAGTCACTGGTTTCATCCTTCCTTTCTCCTTACTTACTGTTACTCCTTGTGAAGTCATTGTATGTTTGCACTATGTTTTGTCTTCACTGAGTAACTGCGTGTTCTGTTTGGCTTCATAATATCTTCCTACCTGATCCTTACTACATTGCTGCTATTAGTCATTGTGCTCTCACTTGATTGAATACTTGACTATGGTTTGCCTAGTGTAGTCTACCTTCCGCTGCATGGTAATAGGTTTATTTCTAGCGTTTGTCTTCGAAACATACACGTTTTGAAGACTTTCATAAAAATCTCCTATTCACCCCCCTCTAGTCGATATAACGCACTTTCAATTGGTATCAGAGCAAGGTGCTCCCTTGTTCTATGTGATTCGGTTTGACCACCTGGAGTTTTAGCTATGTCGACTGCAGGGATAATTAAAGTCTCCGCTGCGTGCCCCGTATTCGATGGAACTGAATATCCCTACAGGAAGAATAAGATGCGCATGCATCTTGAAGCCATTGACGTCGACCTATGGTATGTCGTCAAGAACGGCGTTCCCAAGGCTGGAAAAGATGTCACTGCTGCTGATGTCAAGAAGTTTGTTCAACTGGACTCTACTGCCAAGAATATCATCAGTGGTCATCTGACCAAAGGACAGTATGGCCATGTTAGTGCTTTGGAAACATCTAAGCTGGTCTGGGACTGGCTCTCCAAGGTCAACGAAGGCATCTCAACCTAGAGAGATCAGAGAATCAGTGTTCTTCGCAACCTCTTCGACCGCTTCAAGCGAAATGATAATGAGAATGTCCAGCTCACGTTTGACCGACTCACTGACATCACAAATGAGCTTCAAGCCCTTGGCGCTACTGAGATCACCAAGCATGAAGTCGTCAAGACACTACTAAGATCACTTGACAGTTCGTTTGACACCCTAGCCCCGATGATTCAAGAACGACCTGATTTCAAGACACTCGATCCGTCCGACATACTTGAGAGGCTCAACACACATGAGTTTCAGCTTTCTGAGAAAAGAGATATCTACGGTCCAAACTATCGGCGAACTCGTGCCTTGAAGGCAAAAGCTGTCTCCTCATCTGAAGAAGAATCTGACAGCAGTTCTGATGATCCTGAAGACATTGGAAAGGAACTTGCTATGCTTGTGAAGAAGTTCCAAAAATTCACCAAGAAGAAAGGCTTCAGAAAGTCTTCACGATCAAGCTCAAGGAATGATGAAGCTTCTGCTCATGACTACAAGAAGAAAACATGCCACAAGTGCAAGAAAACTGGACACTTCATCTCTGAGTGTCCGTAGTGGGACAATGAGAACAGAAAGAAGAAGAAGAGCAAGGAATATGACTCTGACGACAAGAAGAAGAAGAAATACTCAAAGTCTTCTTCCAAGTCTTCCTCAAAGTCTTCATCACACAAGAAGAGCTCGTCTGGCAAGGCACGTGCGTTTGTTGGCAAGGAAATGGATTCAGAGGAGGAGTCTGCTTCTAAGGAGGCGGAGGTGGAGTCTGAGGAGGAGTCCGATTCTGGCGTTGCAAGTCTGGCTACAGCATACGTTGCCAAGTCCATCTTCAACACTGAAGACAATGACTTCACCACCGACACCGGTGCAAATGACAAGGACTACTCTGCTCCTACCTACTGCTTCATGGCACGCGGTGCCGAGGGTACGACACCAGTGTCTTCAGAATGGATTATTGATAGTGGGTGTACAAATCACATGACTGGCAAAAGAAGCCTTCTTATGGACTCAACCTTACGTCCATCCGACAAGAGCCACATCACATTTGCTGACACTGGTAAAAGTAAGGTATTGGGTCTAGGTAGAGTTGCAATCTCAAAGGATCAACACATGGATAAAGTCATGCTTGTTGAATCCCTTGGTTTCAACTTAATGTCTGTCTCAATGCTTTGCGATTTAAACATGATCGTAATATTTGGAAAATATCGTTGCCTTGTTCTAATGGTATAGGAAAGATGATTTGTACGTAGTAGATTTCTCAGCAGGACCACAGCTTGCCGTATGTCTTCTGGCAAAAGCTTCAGAATGCTGGCTCTGGCATCAGAGGCTTGGGCATGCTGGCATGAGGAACCTCCACACCCTTGCAAAGAAGAAGCATGTCATAGGCATCAAGGGCGTCAAGTTCAAGAAAGATCACTTATGCGGTGCCTGTGAAGCAGGGAAGATGACGAGGGCCAAATATCCCTCGAAGACAATCATGACTACCACTCGACCCTTCGAACTGCTTCACATGGATCTTTTCGGTCCCACTCATTACTCAACTCTTACTACTACTGCTTGTCTCTATGGCTTTGTCATTGTTGATGATTATTCTAGATATACTTGGGTGCACATAATCCTCTACAAGACTGAAGTGTAGGATGTCTTCAGACGCTTCGCCAATCGAGCAATGAACAACTATGGCGCCAAGATAAAGCACATCAGAAGTGACAATGTCACTGAATTCAAGAACACTGGCCTTGATACATATCTTGATACTTTGGGCATCACACATGAATTCTCAGCCCCATACACGCCACAGCAGAATGGCGTCATCAAACGCAAGAACAGAACACTCATTGAGATGGCCAGAACGATGCTAGATGAATACAAGACTCCAAGAATGGCGTGAAGCCATTGATACTGCATGCCATACAATCAATCGTGTTTATCTTCACAAGCTTCTGAACAAGACATCTTATGAGCTCCTTACTGGCAAGAAGCCAAATGTCAGTTAATTAAGAGTATTTGGCGCCAGGTGCTGGATCAAGGACCCACATCACACTTCAAAGTTTGCACCAAAAGCACATGAGGGTTTTATGCTTGGATATGGAAAGGATTCGCACTCCTACAGAGTCTTCAATCTCTTTCATTATAAAGTGGTTGAAACAGTGGATGTGCGGTTCGATGAGACTAGCGGTTCACAAAGAGAGCACCTGCCAAATGTGCTAGATGAAGTTCCATCCAGTGAATCAATCAAGCTAATGGGAACTGGAGAAATCATACCTTCTGAAGCTCATCCAGAAGAGGAACTTATCATCTCCGCACCAGGCCAACCTGAAGACAATCCCTCTAACAACGACAATGATCAGCAAGAGCAAAATCATCGCCCTGTACATCCTCGTGTTGCCAATGAAGTGCAGATTGAGAGAATAATTGACAGCATCAATGCACCTGGTTTGCTCAATCGATCAAGGGCAACTCAGCTGGCAAATTTCTGTGGGCACTTCGCATTCGTCTCAATAACAGAACCCAAGAAAGTTGAAGAAGCCTTCATGGAACCTGAATGGATTCAAGCTATGCAAGAAAAGCTTCAACAGTTTGAGCTGAATAATGTATGGGAACTGGTTAAGCGTCCTGATCCTTGGAAGCACAACATAATAGGCACAAAATGGATATACCGCAACAAGCAAGATGAGCATGGTCAAGTTGTCAGAAACAAAGCTCGTCTCATTGCTCAAGGATATACTCAAGTGGAAGGCATTGACTTCGATGAAACATTCGCTCCTGTGGCTAGACTTGAAGCCATACGCATACTACTGGCCTATGCAAATCATCACAACATACTTCTTTATCAAATGGATGTGAAGAGCGCCTTTCTCAATGGTAAGATTGAAGAAGAAGTGTATGTTGCACAACCACCTGGCTTTGAAGATCCAAAACATCCTGACATGGTATACAAGCTCAACAAGGCACTGTATGGCCTCAAAAAAGCCCCTCGGGCCTGGTATGACACACTCAAATACTTCCTGAAGAGCAAAGGCTTCATACCTGGTTCCCTCGACCCCACTCTCTTCACGAAGACATATGATGGTGAACTGTTTGTGTGCCAAATATATGTGGACGACATTATCTTCGGCTGCACCAATCAGAAGTATAGTGAAGAGTTTGGATATATGATGCAAGAGCAATATTAGATGTCTATGATGGGAGAGCTGAAGTTCTTTCTCGGTCTTCAAATACGACAGCAACGCAATGGCATCTTCATATCTCAAGAGAAGTATCTCAAAGATTGCCTGAAGAAGTTCGGTATGCAAGACTACAAAGGCTTCACGACGCCAATGCCAGCCAAGCATCATCTGGGTCCTGACGACAATGGTAAAGAGTTCGATCAAAAGGTATACCTCTCCATGATTGGTTCTTTGCTTTATCTATGTGCATCTAGGCCAGATATTATGCTTAGCGTTTGCATGTGTGCTCGATTTCAAGCGGCACCAAAGGAGTCGCCACTTAGCTGTGAAGCGAATTCTTCAATATTTGGCTCACACCCCAACTCTAGGATTATGGTATCCAAAGGGCTCAGAGTTTGATCTGGTTGGATTCTCGGATGCTGATTATGCTGGTGACAAGGTGGATCACAAGTCTATATCAGGCACATGTCATTTTCTGGGACGATCACTTGTATGTTGGTCTTCAAAGAAGTAGAACTGTGTATCTCTCTCCACTGCTGAATCTGAATACATTGCTTCTGGATCTTGCCGCGCTCAGCTTCTATGGGTCAAGCAAACACTCAAGGACTATGGCATTCATCTGAAGCAAGTGCCACTCTACTGCGACAATGAAAGCGCCATCAAGATTGCCAACAACCCAGTTCAGCACTCGAAGACAAAGCACATTGAAATTCGTCATCACTTTCTCAGAGATCATGTTGTGAAGGAAGATATTGATATCATACACGTCAACACTGAAGAGCAATTGGCAGATATCTTCACCAAGCCCTTGGATGAGAAGAGATTTTGCAAGTTACGGTGTGAGCTAAATATCTTGGAAACCTCAAATGTCCTGTGATCAGGCACACATCCTAACACTTATGCATATTGATGACTTAGATGTGCAACACACGAAGTAAAGTATATCTTCAATCAATGAAGACATACATTCTAAGTGTGAATACATTAATGTGGAATTTGACTTCAGAGCGCCACGATAATTGTGCGACGTGTCTAGGTCTAATACTTCCTATACGGTGGGTAACGCCACCATCAAATGTTCTGTTGAAGTGTTTTACTCATGGCGTTACATTTGCTATGTCTTCACATTTGGTTTGGCTTCAATCTCAACATGCATTCATGATTATCTTCACTATGTTGATTATATATATATATATACACACACACACACACTAGTGTTCTGTCCTCTACAACATTCACTTATAGCTATGTCTTCTTGTTGAATCTTTTGAACTAAGTGAATGTGATCGGACCCTAACTTCTCTATGCTTTCTATCTCAAACTCCATCTCTCCAAATCATATGCACTCTATTGAAACTGTCGAATGTCTTCTCTGCTTCCTTGTCAGCAGAAGATACAGAGACAAACATTAAGTCCATTTTCAATGCTCATTCCTTCACATGAAACCCAGAGAAGTGGGAACGACCACCCGACAATCCAGACGTGCGTGGGACGTGGAACAAACCCCAATATGCTGCATGATGGCCACGTGTTCCTCAGATGTGAATCACCAGGGGCACCTGTATAATAACGCAGTGCCGCCCCTGTACCCATAAATACACACTTCACAGCGGTCATTATCTCTTCTTCCACTCTCGCACGAACCCTAGCGCCACCGCTAGCCCTCGACGACGCCGGCGACGAAGCGCTTCGCTGCCGCAACCTCTCCGACGCCGTCTTCACGCTGACCACGGACATCGTCCTCTCCGCCGTCGCCGTAGGTGTCCTCCGTCGCCAAGTTAGGGCACGGAAGATCAAACTGCTCGGCCTCCTCTTCCACTCAGTCTAGCAGTTCTTAGTGTGGTAAATAAAACTTCCTTTTACGGCCCCTTTGATCCTATGGCTTTGTCACTTTCTACCACAAGCAGTTTCTATTCACACAAGTTGGATCTCTTTCATACTGCATCTCATAACATGCCTAGTATATTCACTTGTACTTCACAAAGTAGTTAGATTCCTCACTTGTACTGATCTTTGGATTCATACAAATCTGGAACCAACTCCTTATCTATGAGTGAATGTCTTCGCATGATGAGGTCAATGTCTTCTAAACTGATTTATCTTCAAAATCTTCTGAGAATGCATATGACCTCTTCCCCTTCCCTCGCACCTTAATGCTGTCACAGGTACATGTCCATGGGAGAATCCCTTGGTTCTCATAGTCTACATTCATTTGCAGAATTCTTACAGCATCATATAAATTCTCCTGAAGCCAGTTCATGTCTGTCCAGCAAGCGAAAGCCCTTGAAGCCTTTGAACATATTGAAGCCTTTCAGTTTAAAGTTCATGGCTTCAGAGAAATCAGCAAGGAAGGGTGGCAGAAAGCGTCATGGAGAAACATCAAGAGATCTGCCGGATGACCTCTCAGAACTGTACAAGAGAGATCCTGAAGAGGATTATAATCAGCGCAAGACACGAATCCAATGGATTCGATGTTATTGGGCAGGACAGTGGTTCAAGTACAGATTTGTGACAAAGGAATATGCTGAAAAGAATGCCATCAAGTGACCATGGGGAGAAATCCTCTCCAAAAATATTCAACCCAGGACCAGAGATGAAGGCATTGAACAAGGCTTCTATCCCTGCATGGTCCGTGGACCACAGCCTGCGGATGCTGACCCATCATCACTGCTATGGTGTCGTGATGACATTCTGTTCAAGCGCAACTTTCAGTTTGCCCAGAACTCAGCCAAGCAGAACAAGAAGACATTGGGACTAGACTTCAACCCTTGTCCTTCTGCTCCAAGGGCTCACGACACACGAGATGCAGAACCCAATGTCGTCGGTCCTTTCTACAACCTTGAAGGTCTCATCACCCATATCTTGGTACAAGGGACAGCCGTGAATGAGCCTGCAGCTGACGCTGAATCAGATGAAGCGCCTACAGCGCCGAAGCCAAAGAATTTGAAGCGGCCTAAAGCTTCAAAGCCTGCCCCTTCACCAAAAATCTCACGGGCGAAGCCACTGGCAACTGCACCTCCTGAAGACAGTGTGCAGTCTGAAGATTTGTCACGCATCTCCAAGCCCCAGAAGGTCAAGATGCCTCTGCCACACACCGACCAAGAGCTAACAGCTGCTGCCATTCTGCGCAATGATGCCATTGATCTGTCAAGTGATGAAGATCTTACAGATGACGCTCTTGAGCAACTCATCAAGAGCAAAGAAGAAGCAGAAATCTTCAATGATCTGCCTCTCTTTGATGTAACAATCATCCACAACTCCATTGATGAATGGTTTGACACGCCAAACATCAGCTTCGAAGATCTGCAACTACCCATTGGCCTTAGTGTCACCTTCCATGGCGCCATTGCTTCAGAGTTAGCCATCGCCCAGCGGATTATTGAACTGAAGCAGAAGATTGACTTTGAGAAATCTCAGTTCAAGAAGCATATGGCCAAGCTCAGCGTGCAAGACGTGAAGAACTTCAAGCTTATGCTGCACGAGCTCAAGGAAGCCTTTCTCAAGAAACGTGCAGAAGCTCAGGGTTCTCGTGAGCGCATGAAGGTTCTGGCTGACAGGTGTGTGCAAGCCTACAATGAGGCTGAGAAGCGCAAGGCCCTTGGGCGTCCTGGCATCGACCCCAGGATGGCTGCCAAGAAGAAGAAGAAGCCCGCTATGGCTGAACCTGAAGCACCAAGGCAGGAAGCAGATCCCATTGTCTTCTCAACTAGCATGACTGGCCCGAAGCCAAAGGCCAGGTCAACCGCTTCAGAACTGAAGAAGACCAGGACTGCTGAGGCTGAAGCAAGGAAGAGGAAACATCCTGAAGCCTCTGCTACTGACCCCTCCAAGAAGAAAAGAAAGACCAAGAAGGAACGGGCTGCTCCCACAGAGCCCTTGATTGTTGAACCCATTTCCATGGTTCACCCCGACGCTGATCCACAAGAACGTCAACTGACTGTCCATGAGCCTGCTTTCACAGAGGCTCATGAAGTTGAAGACTTTCCAGCAGCTGATCCCATCGCTGCTAAAGACATTGGTCACCATGACCATGTTGAAGATGATGCAGTCCTTTATCAGCTAGAGCACCAACAGGTATCATCGCCTGTGCTAACGCACAGTGAACTAATCAGCATTGGTCATCCACTGATGCCAATTGCATAGGATGTTTCATGGGCTGATCGCCCACAAGAGGAAGAAGGCTTTGAGGCCCAGCCAACACCAACTCCACATGCGTCGCCCGCGTTGCGCAGGCTTCGCAAAGGTCCAAGGCCTCAAGTCTCTGCGTCTGAAGCTAAACCTGCTGAAGATATTCCGGCTGCATCAGCCGATTAAGAAGAAGTCCCACAAGTTGCTACTCTCCTGTCCCACCAAGAAGCGGTTCTCGAGGAGAATGTGATTGTGACCGACCCTCCAGCTCGTCAAGTGGAGGTTGAAAATCTTGAGGCTGCCACCACCAACACCACTGAAGCCACTGACGCTGTCATGGCTGAAGCTAATGTGGAGCCCTCACCACCAAAAGCACCAGAAGTCAGCGAAGCCACTGATCCCACTGCTTCTGTTCCTGCGTCTGCTGTCGGTCCCTAGTTCGACTATCATGTTGAGCACATGCCTCAGGTACAGAAGCCAATCCCACGATTGCCCAAGTTCCCAGGTCCTGCATCAGCACCTGGCTCCTTCAATATCAATGGCTTCAGAGCAGACAACACATTATTCAATAGCTCCAGGAACCCCTACTCAAGGGAAAGAATATCATCTGATAGGTTCTGGAGCTATCCGCAGTGAAGCTATTACTCATGTGTTCTTTACAACCAAGGTTGCATCTTCCCACACAAGCGCCTTGACATTGAAGCAATAGCTGGTCTGCCCTGTCCGGAAGAAGCTCTGGATTGCTTCAAAGAGGTTGGACTGCTGCCGTTCGTCACTGACCAAGAGCATTGGAATGAAGAGTTGCTACTCCAATTCTATGCCACACTTCACATCCGCGGGTATAACAAAGATCCGAAGACTTGGGTCCTGGAGTGGATGACAGGAAACGTTCATCACGAAGCCAAAGCCTTTGACATCATTGAGCTCACTAGTTTGCCCACTCCTGGCGATCTCTACGAGCATGGCTGTCAGCTTCATAGTGAAGTTGTTGAGAGCATCTTTCAGAAGAGTGAACCTAATATGAGTCAGATGCTCAGTATGATGAAGCCATTGCCCCAAGAAGCTGCATATCCCACAGAGTTCTTCGTTGAAGACCTAGAGTATCTGCCAAGGACTATTTATCACATCATAAGGCGAACTCTCTGGCCCATCAAAGGGCACTCTCCATAGGCCAAGCTGGAAGGTGCAATGAAGACTTTGGTCTTCTATATTCTTGATGGAAAATGCTTCAATACACAGGATTTCTTCATTCGCCAACTTGCTGCATCAGGCTCTGATCTGTTTGGCTTGAAGTTCTACGCCCCTTGGGTGATGCGGCTGATCAAACTTCACTCCGCTATCTCATATCAGCCCTCTGCCCGCAATCATCGGATCTTTTTGCCTGATGTGGATATGTCTATTGAAGCCATCTATCCTGAGTCTACCAAGGAACCTCTAAGTCTTCAGAATGCAGAGCATCAAAGTTTTTCTCAGAACGTTGAAGGCGTTGAAGCAGTAACTCGTGTGTATCCTTTGGCGGGCACTACACGTGCACCGCATCCTGCTCTCACTGAAGCCACTGATAGCACCATTGCCCAACGACCCAAGAAGCGCACTCGTGTTCTCAATGACAGAGAGCTTCTGGTGGCTCTTCATCAGAAACAGGATAGGCATCATGACTGGCTGAAGCGTCAAATGCAAAGCCTCTTGGTGGATGTTAATCGCATTCGCAATCTTGCCACCAAGAATGCCTTTGTTGCTCATGAAACCTCTCAACGCACATGGAAAGGGCTGACGCTGCTGTGTTCTGAAGATGATCTTCAAGAGGATGGCTTCTCTGAGCGCTTCAAGTTTGACTCCACACCTCCTCGAAGGGCAGTGCTGCGACGAACTCCATGTCTTGAAGACTCTGAGTTCTCTTCCTCTGCTGCAACTGTGAATGCCAGAGTGATCGAGGATGAAGACGATGCTACTTCACCGCCACCTCCTTCAGCCCACGTCGACACTGCTCCAAGATCTTCTGCACCGCCAAACACCACTGACGACCCTGCTGCTTCACCTACTCTTCATGGGAACGAGTAGATGCTCTATGTCTTCGAACCTTTTTGGTCCTTACTGACAAAAGGGGGAGAAGCATATGAGTTTGATAGTCTTCAAGCGGGTCCATATGGGTGGGTGGGTGGGTGCTTTATATTTTGCTTCGTGTTTACAACTCTCGTTTTGATACATTTGGTTCTTTGAGTTGTAACACTTAAACTCGATGGTCGTCCGCTACTTATTTGCCACCTTGTGTTGCGATGATAAATTCCGCATGTGCGACGATAAATTCCGCATGTGCGACGATAAATTCCGCACTTAGATAATTTTGCAGACATCCATTTTCCATTATGCATGTCATTATCTTCACATATCTTCACATGCATAGTGGATTGTCATCATAAGTTGAAGTGGATCTCCACAAGCACAACCTGCCATGTGCATTTGCATTCCAAAAGCAAATTACTTATATGCACATCTTCAGGGGGAGCCCTTGCAACTTATGAAGACAATTCCTTATCCTTTACAATTTCACATATTATATTCCCCGTTGAAAACTTCAACTAGTTTGTCATCAATCACCAAAAAGGGGGAGATTGTAAGTGCATCTAGTGCCGCCCCTAGTTGGTTTTGGAGTATTGATGACAAACCTAGTTGAGGGACTAATGTGTTTGTGAGAATTGCAGGATAACACAGGTAGAAGTCCCTCATTGATTCGGTTTTCCTACCAGAGATGACCCCTAAAAATGTATGAAGACATTGCTGTCAAAGGTGGTATATGAAGATATTCACATTGAAGACTATGACAAGAGAAGACACCGCATGAAGCCTATGGAGCTCGAAGACTTAGATCTTTCGCAGTTCTTTTTCTTCTTTGTTGAGTCATAGGAACCACCGTACTATTAAGTGGGGTCCAAGAGAACCAGTCAGAATGACTGAAGTGATGCTTAAACAAAACCTATGTCTTCGAGTGAAGACTATGAGAGCGAATCTTGTCTAGAGTCGGACAAGTCAGCTTTGCTTGTAGCCCAAGTAAAGTTGCCGTGTGAGTTTGAAATCTGACCGTTGGAACACGTGTTAGTTCTTTAGTGACCCATGGTCATTTCGGACAAATCAGGTCGGGTGCCTAGTGGCTATAAATAGCCCACCCCCTACAACCATAAACGGTTGGCTGCTCAGATTTAGAGTACGGCTTTTGTCGTTTGAGAGCAACCCACCTCGAAGCCTTTGAGAGAGAATTCCTTGCGAGGATAAAGCCCTAACCACTCAGAGCCAAAGAGTTTTCGGCATCACTTAAGTCTTCTTGTCTGTGTGATCTAAAGACTTATTACACTTGAGGACTGTGCATCCTCCAGCCGGTTAGGCGTCGCGTTCTGAGCGTCCAAGAGACATTGTGGATCGCCGGTGAACGAAGTCTGTGAAGGTTTGGGAGTCTACCTTGAAGACTTACCAGAGTGATTGGGCGAGGTCTGTGTGACCTTAGCTCAAGGGGAATACGGTGAGGACTGGGTGTCCTGAGCTGCGTGTTCAGGACTGGGTGTCCGGGACTGTGTGTCCTTAGGTTTAAATACCTAGCCGCCCTAACCAGACGTACAGTTGTCACAGCAACTGGAACTGGTCCAACAAATCATTGTCTTCAACGAGTCACTGGTTTCATCCTTCCTTTCTCCTTACTTACTGTTACTCCTTGTGAAGTCATTGTATGTTTGCACTATCTTTTGTCTCCGCTGAGTAACTGTGTGTTCTGTTTGGCTTCATAATATCTTCCTACCTAATCCTTACTACATTGCTGCTATTAGTCATTGTGCTCTCACTTGATTGAATACTTGACTATGGTTTCCCTAGTGTAGTCTACCTTCCGTTGCATGGTAATAGGTTTATTTCTAGCGTTTGTCTTCGAAACTTCCACGTTTTGAAGACTTTCATAAAAATCGCCTATTCACCCCCCTCGAGTCGATATAACGCACTTTCAGAAATAAAACACCTCTCTTCTTTGGAGTTGGTTTAGGAATAGGCTCAGTAATTGGAGCAGGAGTTGGCTCAGGAGGTGCCCAATTATTTTCATTTGTCAACATATTATTCAATAGAATTTCAGCTTCATCCGGTGTTCTTTCCCTGAAAAGAGAACCAGCACAACTATCCAGGTAATCTCTGGAAGCATCGGTTAGTCCATTATAAAAGATATCAAGTATTTTAGGTTTCTTAAGAGGATGATCAGGCAAAGCATTAAGTAACTTGAGAAGCCTCCCCCAAGCTTGTGGGAGACTCTCTTCTTTAATTTGCACAAAGTTGTATATTTCCCTCAAAGCAGCTTGTTTCTTATGAGTAGGGAAATATTTAGCAGAGAAGTAATAGATCATATCCTGGGGACTACGCACACAACCAGGATCAAGAGAATTAAACCATGTCTTAGCATCACCCTTTAATGAGAATGGAAATATTTTGAGTATATAAAAGTAACGCGATCTCTCATCATTAGTGAACAGGGCAGCCATATCATTTAATTTAGTAAGATGTGCCACAACAGTTTCAGATTCATAGATTCAACCAAAGTAATTATATCAGGATCAACAAAGAATTCATAATCCTTATCAGGAACACAAATAGGTGAAGTAGCAAAAGCGGGGTCAGGTCTCATTTTATCTCTAAGTGATTCTTTGTTCCATTTAATTAATAACCTCTTAAGCTCATATCTATCTTTGCAAGCAAAAATAGCGGCAGAAGATTCCACATCAAAAAGATAACCTCCAGGAATAACAAGCATATTTTCATCATCACTATCATCATCGTATTCAGATTCAATAATTTCTTTTTCTCTAGCCCTAGCAATGTGTTCATCAAGAAATTCACTAAGGGGCATAGTAGTATCAGGCATAGAAGCAGTTTCATCATAAGTATCATGCATAGCAGAAGTGGCATCATCAATAACATGCGACATATCAGAACAAATAGCAGAAGTAGATGCAGGTGTCGCAAACTTACTCATAACAGAAGGTGAATCAAGTGCAGAGCTAGATGGCAGTTCCTTACCTCCCCTCGTAGTTGAGGGATAGACCTTGGTTTTTGGATCTCTCAAGTTCTTCATAGTGTCCAGCAGATATAAATCCCAAGTGACTCAAAGAATAGAGCTATGCTCCCCGGCAACGGTGCCAGAAATTAGTCTTGATAACCCACAAGTATAGGGGATCGCAACAGCTTTCGAGGGTAGAGTATTCAACCCAAATTTATTGATTCGACACAAGGGGAGCCAAAGAATATTCTCAAGTATTAGCAGCTAAGTTGTCAATTCAACCACACCTGGAAACTTAGTATCTGCAGCAAAGTGTTTAGTAGCAAAGTAATATGATAGTGGTGGTAGCGGCAACAAAAGTAAACACAGCAAAAGTAATGTTTTTGGTATTTTGTAGTGATTGTAACAGTAGCAGCGGGAAAGTAAATAAGCGAGAACCAGTATATGGAAAACTCGTAGGCACCGGATCGGTGATGGATAATTATGCCGGATGCAGTTCATCATGTAACAGTCATAACATAGGGTGACACAGAACTAGCTCCAATTCATCAATGTAGTGTAGGCATGTATTCCGTATATAGTCATACGTGCTTATGGAAAAGAACTTGCATGACATCTTTTGTCCTACCCTCCCGTGGCAGCGGGGTCCTATTGGAAACTAAGGGATATTAAGGCCTCCTTTTAATAGAGAACCGGAACAAAGCATTAGCACATAGTGAATACATGAACTCCTCAAACTATGGTCATCACCGGGAGTGGTCCCGATTATTTTCACTTCGGGGTTGCCGGATCATAACACATAGTAGGTGACTATAGACTTGCAAGATAGGATCAAGAACTCACATATATTCATGAAAACATAATAGGTTCAGATCTAAAATCATGGCACTCGGCCCTAGTGACAAGCATTAAGCATAGCAAAGTCACAGCAACGTCAATCTCAGAACATAATGGATACTAGGGATCAAACCCTAACAAAACTAACTCGATTACATGACAAATCTCATCCAACCCATCACCGTCTAGTAAGCCTATGATGGAATTACTCACGCACGACGGTGAGCATCATGAAATTGGTGATGGAGGATGGTTGATGATGACGACGGCGACGAATCCCCCTCTCCGGAGCCTCGAACGGACTCCAGACCAGCCCTCCTGAGAGGTTTTAGGGCTTGGCGGGGGCTCCGTATCGTAAAACGTGATGATTTCTTCTCTCTGATTTTTTTCTCATTGAAACTCAATATATGGAGGTGGAGTTGGAGTCGGAGACGCAACAGGGGGCCCACGAGGTAGGGGGTCGCGCCCTAGGGGGCGCCCCCACCCTCGTGAGAAGGGTGTGGGCCCCCTGGTCTTCATCTTTGGCGAGCATTTTTATTGTTTTTTCTAAGATGTTCCGTGGAGTTTCAGGTCATTCCGAGAATATTTATTTCCTGCACATAAAACAACACCATGGTAATTCTGCTGAAAACAACGTCAGTCCGGGTTAGTTCCATTAAAATCATACAAGTTAGAGTCCAAAACAAGGGCAAAAGTGTTTGGAAAAGTAGATACGACGGAGACGTATCACCCGCTTCACCTGCTTCTCCGTCAACCGGGGGGCCCCGGTCTTGCGTCGGCGCATAATTAGGGTTAGGTTTTGGTTTGGTGTTGGCATCTTTTAGGTGGAGGTGGTGGCATCGCATGGAATATTGGTGTCCGACTTCAAATCCATCTCAGCGGCATGGTCGATGATGTTGAGGAGCATATGAGTCAGTGCCGTCGTCGAGCATGTGCTTTGGTGTTGTGTAGTATTGGTTTGATCACTAACTTGTTGCCAATGGCCTCATCTTGTGTGTAGGTTGTTCCCACCCATGGAAGATCACGGGCCAGGTCACCAGCTCCCCCGACGACGCTAGCCTGATTCGGCTTCTTCCACCCAGATCTCGTCGTAGGTGGCGGGTAGCTACTACGACAACATCAATGAGGAGTTTTTCTCTAAAAGTTTATGTGGGTGACACTATTGTTGCTCTGCTCATCTTAGTTCTCTTCTCCAGCAATGTGAGGATGACCAAGCGAGCGGCGCCAGATTTAGTTCAGAAGGATTTTCTTGTAGGCTAAGATATGCTTCTAAGTTTTCTGGGGGGTTTTCTGTCGAGAAGGAAACAACCGCCCTTGTTGTAGATATTTCTTTTGTGCTAGTTTTTCTAAATGAATATAATCCAAATTATTAAGTGTCAAAAAGAAAGAAAAGGCGATATAGTCATGAGAGGTTTTTTTTGCGGGTAAGAGGGGATTGTTGCCATCCATATTAGGGTAGGTTTGGCGTGGTGTAGTAGCCGTTGCAAATTCTGCAGCAGTACAGACTATATAGTTGTATTATTAGGGTAGGCTCAACATGGTGTAGTACGGTAGTAGCCGTTGCAAATTCAGAATCAGTACAAACTATACAGTATATAGAGTGAAAAGACTAAAGACGGAATTCATCTTAATCCTGGCATTCAGACTTGGAATCCTTGTCTCATTAACGTGATGTGTCCGAAGCACACTAGTTGCTGCAGTTAACTACAGAGATGCAAAACTTTGCACGTTGGTGACAACCACTTTGACACTTGAAACATTGGTGATTATTGTATTGTCACCTGTTTGTATATGCCTGATCGGCATGCTAAGCGGACGGAGAAGATGGACATCATACCTTACTTTATAGTGTACTCTTTTCTTTTCCTTTTTGAGATGTAGCGTACTTTTAATGCTTCCATGTATATCCCTTCAAAGTTTATAGGGACATGTTTGGTTACCTATATTGTTTTTAGGCACTTTGCATATTTGCCTCAGTTGTGTTTGGTTGAGCTAATGCAGGCAAAAAACCAACATATGCATGTTGATTGGTCGTGTATCCCCTCTAGTCTACACGTGGAGTGAATTGCAAGAAACCACCACATTTGGGGCTTCTCTTGCAGAAAACAACCTGGTCGCTAATCTTTTGCAAAAGCCACTGCGCATTCAGTAAAAATTTTGCAGATTGCACTGAACCTGCCATTTGGCGTGGTTGAGGGCGTTTCTGACAGGTGGGGCCCAATTTGGGTGACGTGTCCTAACGGACGCGCGGACGACGCCGTTTGGTCCAGACCGACGCGGTCTGGTCACGCTGGACAGACCGACCGCCCGCACCCGACCAGACCAGACCTGTCCCTCCAGCTCCAATCCACGACGATGACGAAACCTGGCGGCATGGACGGCGGCGGTGGAGTTGTTGCCGGTGGGGATGCTCCGGGCGGCGGTGCTGGAGATCCACCGGAGTTCTGTGGGACCTCCAATCCCTCGAGCGCGCTGCCTCTTCCCCAACCGTCGTCGCCGCCGAAGTCGTTGGAATACGCAGCGGCTACTGCGTTCGCCCAGGCGGTGAAGGCCAATCCGACGGGCAGCCAACATTTTGCCTCCTCCTTCGGCGGTGTGGAGTAAGTCATCCTCCTCCTTCTTTGTCATTTCCCCGATTGGCATTCTAGGGTTAGGGTTCTAGGGTTAGTTAGTGTTCTTGGGTAAGTGTAGTACGGTTAAGGTTCTAGGGTTGGGGTTCTAGCATTAGGGTTAGTGTTATATGATATCCTCTCTGTCACATGATTGGTGGTCTCACAGAAATTAATTTTAGCATGATTATTTTGACAGAAATCCTCTTTGTCTGTTGTTTGATCAAATACTGGTCTTCACCAACTTTAGTATTGTAAATTGAATCAGAAATTTCTGTTGCCACCAATTTTAACACTGTTAACTGAATGTTTTCAACTTATTAATAGGGCTATGAACTAACCCATTTAACACCAATCTGACCTCTTAACAATAATTTTAACATTGTTAAATGAATTATTTCATGTTATTCTTATACCTGTTAACTGACCTACTTAACAGCAAAATTAAATGAATTTTATCTCAATTTGTAGCTTGGATGATGAAGAATGGGAAGTGAGGTTCCATTTCCTAGACAGAGATAACTTGGAAAGAACAATATGTTTATCAGACATAACCTTTTGGAATCTCATTGCCCTAATAGAGGTAGAAGGCTATAGTTCAAGGGATTTTATGTATTATGTTAGAGATCTAGGAGTTGGGGTGTCAGGAATGGAAGAATTAACTGATGATGACAAGGTGGAAGAAATGTTGGATCACATAGCTAGTAAAGAAAAGAATGTTGTTAACATTACAGTTATGAGAAGTGATGCACCTAGACCAGTTGATTTGAACATTGGTCATGATTATGAAGAGCAGGTTCTTTTTCCCAGTCCAGTGAAACCCCAGCCACAGCCAGTCCAAGTAATGAACACACAGGAGAGCTCTTGTTTGTTGAAGCAAAAGGGCCCAAGTGAACGTGAGTTTGCTTTGTACAATGGTAATGAGAGGCATGGGTATTTCATGCAGACAGACCAAGAGCAAGAGCACATTGAGCAGATGATGGAGTAGAAAAGAAATGAAGAAATTCAGAGGTACAAGAGTAATAAGATACAAAGAGAGAAGTACAATGCAGCAAAAAGAAAACTCCCACAGCTGCTTGCTGAGGAGTTCACTGATAGTGAAAGTGAGGATGAAGATCTAGAAGATGAGGACATATTGGCTAGATTGGAGGTAATGAAGAGGCATAGGGATGATCCACTATATCACTTTGAAGGAGACACTGATGTAGAAGAGCTATATGGACCAGATGAGGAGGAGGAGGAGAATGAAGGAAGAGTTGAAGAGGAAGGACAGAAGGAGCCACTAGATGAGGGCTTGAGAGGAGGAAGCAGTGTAGGAGGAAGCAGTGCAGGAGGTAGCAGCAACATAGGAGGAAGTAAGAGGAGGGGGAAGGGGCCAACAACAAGATCCCATGCAAGTTTGGATCAAATCATAGAGGAAGACTGGGCACCTTCATCTGATGAGGAGAGCAACCCAGGTGACTTAAGTCAGGAAGAGAATGATTGGGCTCAGCTTCCACCATTTAAGCTACCAAATGGTAGGAAGAGCAGGGCCAAAAAGAATAAAGTTAGGGTTTGGTATGATGAGAAGAGGGAAAACCCACAAGAACAATTTGTCAAGAAACTTTGTTTCCTAGACGTGCAACAGTTCAGAAGGGCACTGCTTACATTTCACATCTCACAAAACAGGAACTACTCATTTCATAGGAATTGCTCAGATAGAGTTATTGTAGTTTGCAGTACAGATGACTATCCTTTTTTCATTTCTGCTTCCAAAATTGCACATGAGAAGACATTTTGCATAAAGAAAATGAACTTGCACCACAATTGTCCTGCTGTTGGAGAGAGCACCAAAGTGACTGCTAGGTGGTTGGCACATGAGTGTGAGCAACATTTAAGGTCTGACATAAACACACCTGTCCAGGCAATAATGGATAATTTAAAGAAAAAACATGGAATTGAATTGTCCATTCACATGGCCTACAAGGCAAGGAAAGCAGCTAAGGAAGTTGTCCAAGGAGATCAGAGGGCACAATACACTAGGATAAGGGATTACCTCCAAGTTGTGTTGGATACCAATCCTGGAAGTAGATGCATTGTTACAACAAAGCATTTGAAGACTCATCCTAGCATAAACCCTAGATTTCATGGCTTGTTCATGTGCCTCAATGCTTGCAAAGAGGGCTTCCTAAATGGTTGCAGACCCTTCATAGGTACTTGCATAATTATTTTCCCAACATCTTTCCCATCGCATTTGGTTATGTTTGGTACTAATGTGTTCTGTTTGGTTTTAGGTGTTGATGGTTGCTTTGTTAAGTTGACAACAGGGCAACAAATATTGGCTGCAACTAGAAGAGATGGTAATAACAACATCTTTCCCATTGCATTTGCAATTGTTGACAAGGAAGACACTGCTAGCTGGTCCTGGTTTCTAACCCATCTCAAGTATGCTCTTGGTGGTGAGTCAGGGAAGTATGGCAACTACACTATCATATCTGATTGACAAAAGGTACCTCACACATCATCATTCTTATATTTACTGAAGTTTTACCATGCTTAGTACTATCAAATTGTTTGTTGTTATACGATATTTTGAACACTAGTAATTTAAATAGGGCATTCTTAAAGCCATAAACAATGTCTTCCCAAATTTCCCTCAAAGATACTGCCTTAGACATATTTATCAGAACTTTCAAACAGTTGGCTTTAGAGGTGAAGAGTTAAAGAAGTATATGGATCAGGCTAGTTATTCATGTACTGAGCATGGTTTTGATCAAGCAATGGAAGGCATGAAAAGAGAGTGTGAGGCAGCTTAGAAATGGCTTAGAAAGATACCCAAGCATACATGGGCTAGACATGCCATGGACAAAAATTGTAAAACTGATTTGGTTGTTAACAATATTAGTGAAGTTTTCAACAAAATGATACTTGATGTGAGAGGGAAACCAATTAAAACTATGGTTGATGGCATCAGAACTAAATTGCTAGTTAAGTTCAGTGCAAACAAGACCAAGAGTGAGACAGCCAAGTGGCAGATATGCCCAACATATGCTGAAAAGCTAGAAGAAGCAAACCACCATGCTAGATACTGTCAGTCCATCAAAGCAGGACCTGATCTATACCAGGTTAGCAATGGAGAAAGCACATATGCAGTAAATCTGCAAGTGCACACATGTGGGTGTAGCAAATGGGACATTACTGGTGTTCCTTGCAAGCATGGTGTTTCTGCAATTAACAAGGCAAAACTTCATCCAAAAGATTTTGTTAGTGATTTCTTCAAGAAACCAATGTACCAAGAAGCCTACAATCCAATTGTGTATCTTGTGCCTGGGCCTGACGTATGGCCAAATACTGGGACCCCTGACATAGAACCACCAGTTTTCAGAGACAAGCCAGGAAAGAAGCAAACTAAGAGGAGAAGGAATCAGTTTGAGAAGCCAGCTCCCAAGGATACTTCAAGGATGACAACAATAACCTGCAGCAATTGCAACTTGACAGGTCATATGTACACTAGCTACCACAAAAATCTGAAGCCAGCCCTAGCAATGAGAAGGAACCAACACCGGGTTAAATATTGTGTATATATGTTGTCACTGCATGTTAAATCTTGTGTATATTTAATACTATGTTCTAATCTGTCTATATGTTGTCATTGCAGGAAAACAGGAGAGTTGATGCTCCAATGGCAGCTCCATCTGCTCCACCACCAGCAGCAAGGGCAAGAGCTCCTGCTGCAACCAGTGCAACACCAAGGATAGCTCCATCAGCTCCAGCTGCAACTAGGGCTGCACCTAGGGCAGCTCCTTCTGCTCCTGCTCCAATAAGGCCAAGTTCATCTTCTGCTGTTGCTGATAGGCCTAGTTCATCTTCTGCTACTGCTGCTAGGTCAAGGGCAAAGAGAACATTCATACCACCAAGAGTGTCAGGTACTGGAAGAGTGAGAAAGCCATCATACAAGATGTCTGAATGGTTCAATTGTTCTCAAGGCAGCAAGAAGTGATGTCATGTTGAAACATGTTTAATTCAGCCTGTTTTGGCTAGTTTGTGCTGAAGAATATTAAGAATTTCATGCTGAAACCAGTTAGTTCTAGTCTAAGTGGTGGACTATGTAATGTACCTAATGGTTGTGATGCACCATGGTACTCTGGTTATGATGATATGATGATGAAACTTATTAGTTATGATGTTTTCAAGAAGTTTTCGTTCTGCTGTTGTGATGATGATCATAGTTTCATAGTTGATAGGATGATGATCTTAGTTTTCATGGTGTTGATATGTTGGTGATCATAGTTTTCATAGTTCATATGATGTTGATCATAGTCGACAAAACCCTAAATGGATCCACTTGGGCATTTAGGGTGCCTCGGCATCGACAAAACCCTAAATGGGTCCACTTTGGGCATTTAGGGTGCCTCGGTGTCGACAAAACCCTAAATGGATCCACTTTGGGCATTTAGGGTGCCTCGGCGTCGACAAAACCCTAAATGGTAGCACTTGGGCATTTTTGGTTCCTCGACATCGACAAAACCCTAAATCGATCCACTTGGGCATTTAGGGTGCCTCGGCGTCGACAAAACCCTAAATGGGTCCACTTTGGGCATTTAGGGTGCCTTGGCATCGACAAAACCCTAAATGGTAGCACTTGGGCATTTGTGGTGCCTCAACATCGACAAAACCCTAAATCGATCCACTTGGGCATTTAGCATGCCTCGGTGTCGACAAAACCCTAAATGGGTCCACTTTGGGCATTTAGGGTGCCTTGGCGTCGACAAAACCCTAAATGGTAGCACTTGGGAATTTTTGGTGCATCGACGTCGACAAAACCCTAAATGGATCCACTTGGGCATTTAGGGTGCCTCGGCATCGACAAAACCCTAAATGGGTCCACTTTGGGCATATAGGGTGCCTCGGTGTTAACAAAACCCTAAATCGATCCACTTGGGCATTTAGGGTGACTCGGCGTCGACAAAACTCTAAATGGTAGCACTTGGGCATTTTAGAAAACCAAAAAAAATTGTTCAAATTGAGCAAAAGTTGAACCAATTTTTTTAGAAGTTATTGACATATTAATTTTAGAAAACCAAAAAAATTGCAAAAAAATAGTCTAGCCTGGGGCTCAAACCCAAGACCAGTGGGTAGTAACCATGCGTTCAATACCAATGGGATAGTGCTAGTGATCTTGTTTGAGTAGCATCCGCAATTATACTTGTATTTAGTTAGGCACGCACTGTGTTGAGAGTGCGTTGAGGCCGTCAGCATGGTGGACGTGCGTTTAGTATAACTCGTCGTTCCAGTTTCTCAGCCTTTAATACGTGTCCACCCACCGCTCTCTCCGATCACTCGCCCACTCGCCGTCCGCACTGCCCACTCCTCTTCCCCTTCTCTCCTATCGAAACCACCGCCGACATCCACCCCCACCGCCATCGCCATGGACTGGCAGCTGGACATTGAAGAGCTCGCCGGCAACAACAAGGAGCTGCGCACGCAGTACAGGGAGATCGCATGCTGGTTCCCTAGTCCGGCGATGCTGAGGAACCATGCCCGCGGCCTGGTGAAGGTGATGACACCTGCCGAAAGGCAGCGTGCCTTCCCTGCCGGCTGCACCGTCCCACCGGCGACCATTCTCCTCTGGGCAATGCGCGAGGTGCAGCGCTCCCCCGACCCCAGGCGGCGCGCATGTTGGTGGATGTACCTCTCATCCACCACGTCGCCGGCCGTCACGGATGACATCACTAACGCCGTCCTCACTCTCCCAGCCCCCATCAACAACGCCTACTGGGAGAGGCGCAATCCATGGGTCCTCGGGCCAGACAATGACTCTGACGCCGAGTCCTCTGACGACTACGACACTGACGAGTTTGACTACTGCTCCTCTGACGACGAGGTGGACGAGGTCATCGTACTCTCCTCCGACTCCTCCAATGACGAGCCTGATGTGCAGCTCCTGGCGCCCGTCCTCGATGCCGTGGAAGGGCAGAAGAACAGCCCGATTGAAGTGGGTAAGCTGCCGGAGGTCGCCGACAACCCAGAGCTCGTCTTCGTGAAGCAAGAAGAGGAGGGCGGCAGTGAAGATGTGGTGGAGCCAGCGCCGGCCAAGAAGAAGAGGGCAGCGGTGAACAACAATGATGTGCGACGCTCCCAACGCCTGAAGATGCTGAAGAAGGAGGAGTGACAAGCTATCTTCAGTTTCGTCAGTAGAAGAAAAAGTCCAGTTTCGTCAGTATGTTAGTATGCCTGTTCTATCTATGTCAGTTCATACTATGTCAAACTATCTATGCAGGTAATATCTATGTATGCCAGCAGTATGAACTTGCTATCTATGTTCACTATCTACTTGCTATGTACTTGCTATCTATGTTAAGTTCTGCTTGCTATCTACTTGCTATGTACTTGCTATCTATGTTCAGTTATGCTTGCTATCTACTTGCTGACAGTGTTATCATTTCCAAGTATGTCACTGCTGTCATCACAAACTGAACTTAATTAAACGTGATAATTGAAACTGATAATTCATGACAAACAACATACAATCCAAGGTTCATTGCTACAGAAATAGTAGAGTTCACCACAATAAAGCTTAACACATTACAAACTTTCCTCCATAGCTACTACAAAAGACATCATTGACACACATGGTCAGGCAACAACACAACTTAGTCCTCATCACAAATAGCCTTAATCTGGTTAAGCTTCCTCTTGTTGCTATCACCTGCTGTCTTGAGCTCAACAATGCAGGAAGCAAGAGTACTCTTCTCCATGGTCAACTTCTCCTTCAGTTTCATCAGCTTAGCAATGCAACAATCTAGCGTATCCTTCTCTTTCTTCAGGTCAGCATAGCAAATCTCCAAAGTCCTCTTATCAGAGCTCAACTTTTCCTTCTCTTTAAGATGGTTGAACTTCAAATTCCTAATGACAGTGGCTTGAGCTACATGAATTTGCTTTAACTGGTCAACAACAGCCTTCAATTTTTTGATCTCAGCATCCTTTGTCATGCTGCTTTCCACACTCACTGAAATGTTCTCAGCATCATTCTTCTGGTTTACCTCAGGCTGGCTATCCTTATAATCCAAGAGGTTGTTCACATCTTCAACAAGCTTCTCATATGTCTCCTGCAACTCTTTTTTCTGCTGTGTCAGATTGTGTACAGTGCATGAATGCTCCAGGCATGCCATCCTGTTATTATGCTGGCTATCCTCATACATAAGCCATAGCTTATGAATAGCATTCTGCAGATGCTCTGGCCAATGCTCATCTACCCACTGCACTAATCCACAATTTGCAACACCCTACAACAGAAAAAGTCAGTTCAAAATTACAGACATTACTTACAAATTCAGTTAAATAGCTGATTCAGAATCAGATTCATTTAATGATGACTAATTATGAAAACTACAACTAAGAACAGTACATATGAACACTAGAACTAAATTCAGTAACTATGAACCGTACAACTAAATTCAGTAACTATGAACCCTATAACATGAACAGTAACTATGAACCCTAGAACATGAACAGTAACTATGAACCCTAGAACATGAACATTACCGACAAACCCTAGAACAAGAATTGGAATGCTGCAAAGACACAACTTGAAACTTACTTCAGTGGCACATGCAATGAACCTCCTCCCAGTGCTTATCCCCTCAAATGCAACATATTTCCTCCCTGGATTCCCATGCTCACAAATCACATTCAAGTCGTTAGCAAGACCCTCGAATGACGGCTCATCAATTGTAGCTGGGATCTGAGAAATCCAACAAAAACTTGTTCAAATCGAGCAAATGTTGAACCCTAGAAACCATATAACACAAATGAGCAATAGAAGGTTCTGACCTTGACAGGGGAGTCGTCGGAGGAGATGTACTACGCGGCGGAGCCCTCAGTGCTCTCGCTGTCGCTCTAGGACACCATGGCGGCCGGCGGCCAGCGGCGACCGAAGAGGAGAGGAGCAAGAGGGAGGGGAGCGAGCGAGCATGAGAGCAAAGCGAGCGAGCGAGATGTGGTCGGGCACGGGCGGTCTGTCTCTCGCGACCCGACCGCGTCGGTCTTAAGGTAACGGCGCCGTCCGCGCGTCCGTTAGGACACGTCACCCAAATTGGGCCCCACCTGTTGGAAACGCCCTCAACCGCGCCAAATGGCAGGTTCAGTGCAATCTGCAGAACTTTTACTGAATGCGCGGTGGCTTTTGCAAAAGATTAGTGACCAGGTTGTTTTCTGCAAGAGAAGCCCCAAATGTGGTGGTTTCTTGCAATTCACTCCTACACGTGCCCAAAGGGAAGGCATGCTGTTTGGTTGCACGCTTGTTTCAGGAGAAACACAAGTCCGGTTGGGGAGTCCTGGACTACGGGGTCCTCGGTTGGCCGGCCTATCTCTCATGGGCCGAACTGTTGGGCCGCACTGTATCCGGACAAAGACTTTTTGTGCCTTGTGAAGGAAATATGCCCTAGAGGCAATAATAAAGTTATTATTTATTTCCTTATATCATGATAAAAGTTTATTATTCATGCTAGAATTGTATTAACCAGAAACATAATACATGTGTGAATACATAGACAAACAGAGTGTCACTCGTATGCCTCTACTTGATTAGCTCGTTAATCAAAGATGGTTATGTTTCCTAACCATGGACAAAGAGTTGTCATTTGATTAACGGGATCACATCATTAGTTGAATGATCTGATTGACATGACCCATTCCATTAGCTTAGCACCCGATCATTTAGTATGTTGCTATTGCTTTCTTCACGACTTATACATGTTCCTATGACTATGAGATTATGTAACTCCCGTGTGCCGGAAAACACTTTGTGTGCAACCAAACATCACAACGTAACTGGGTGATTATAAAGGTGCTCTACAGGTGTCTCCAAAGGTACATGTTGGGTTGACGTATTTCGAGATTAGGATTTGTCACTCCGATCGTCGGAGAGGTATCTCAGGGCCCTCTCGGTAATGCACATCACTTAAGCCTTGCAAGCATTGCAACTAATGAGTTAGTTGCGGGATGATGTATTACGGAACGAGTAAAGAGACTTGCCGGTAACGAGATTGAACTAGGTATTGGATACCGACGATCGAATCTCGGGCAAGTAACATACCGATGACAAAGGGAACAACGTATGTTGTTATGCGGTCTGACCGATAAAGATCTTCGTAGAATATGTAGGAGCCAATATGGGCATCCAGGTCCCGCTATTGGTTATTGACCGGAGACGTATCTCGGTCATGTCTACATTGTTCTCGAACCCGTAGGGTCCGCACGCTTAAGGTTTCGATGACAGTTATATTATGAGTTTATACGTTTTGATGTACCCAAGGTTGTTCGGAGTCCCGGATGAGATCACGGACATGACGAGGAGTCTCGAAATGGTCGAGACATAAAGATTGATATATTGGAAGCCTATGTTTGGATATCGGAAGTGTTCCGGGTGAAATCGGGATTTTACCGGAGTATCGGGAGGTTACCGGAACCCCCCGGGAGCTATATGGGCCTTAGTGGAAGAAGAGGAGAGGAGGCCAGGGCTGGGCCGCGCGCCCCTCCCCCCTAGTCCGAATAGGACAAGGAGAGAGGGGGCCGGCGCCCCCTCCTTCTCTCTCTCTCTTTTCCACCTCGCGAATCCTATTCCAACTAGGATTGGGGGAGAAGTCCTACTCCCGGAGGGAGTATGACTCCTCCTGGCGCGCCCTATGATGGCCGGCCGGCCTCCCCCCTTTGAACCTTTATATACGGAGACAGGGGCACCCCAGAGACACACAAGTTGATCCACGTGATCATATTCTTAGCCGTGTGCGGCGCCCCCTTCCACCATAGTCCTCGATAATATTGTAGCGGTGCTTAGGCGAAGCCCTGCGACGGTAGTACATCAAGATCGTCACCGCGCCATCGTGCTGACGTAACTCTTCCCCGACACTTTGCTGGATCGGAGTCCGGGGATCGTCATCGAGCTGAACGTGTGCTAGAACTCGGAGGTGCCGTAGTTTCGGTGCTTGATCGGTCGGCCGTGGAGACGTACGACTACATCAACCAAACGCTTCCGTTGTCGATCTACAAGGGTACGTAGATCACACTCTCCCCTCTCGTTGCTATGCATCACCATGATCTTGCGTGTGCGTAGGAATTTTTTTGAAATTACTACGTTCCCCAACAGTGGCATCCGAGCCTAGGTTTTATGTGTTGATGTTATATGCACGAGTAGAACACAAGTGAGTTGTGGGCGATATAAGTCATACTGCTTACCAGCATGTCATACTTTGGTTCGGCGGTATTATTGGACGAACCGGCCCGGACCGACATTACACGTACGCTTACGCGAGACCGGTTCTCCCGACGTGCTTTGCACATAGGTGGCTTGCGGGTGACAGTTTCTCCAACTTTAGTTGAACCGAGTGTGACTACGCTCGGTCCTTGTGAAGGTTAAAACAGCAACAACTTGACAAACTATCGTTGTGGTTTTGATGCGTAGGTAATATTGGTTCTTGCTTAAGCCCGTAGCAGCCACGTAAAACTTGCAACAACAAAGTAGAGGACGTCTAACTTGTTTTTGCAGGGCATGTTGTGATGTGATATGGTCAGGACATGATGCTAAATTTTATTGTATGAGATGATCATGTTTTGTAACCGAGTTATCGGCAACTGGCAGAAGCCATATGGTTGTCGCTTTATTGTATGCAATGCAATCGCGCTGTAATGCTTTACTTTATCACTAAGCGGTAGCGATAGTCGTGGAAGCATAAGATTGGTGAGACGACAACGATGCTACGATGGAGATCAAGGTGTCGCGCCGGTGACGATGGTGATCACGACGGTGCTTCGGAGATGGAGATCACAAGCACAAGATGATGATGGCCATATCATATCACTTATATTGATTGCATGTGATGTTTATCTTTTATGCATCTTATCTTGCTTTGATTGACGGTAGCATTTTAAGATGATCTCTCACTAATTATCAAGAAGTGTTCTCCCTGAGTATGCACAGTTGCGAAAGTTCTTCGTGCTGAGACACCACGTGATGATCGGGTGTGAGAGGCTCTACGTTCAAATACAACGGGTGCAAAAAAGTTGCACACGCGGAATACTCAGGTTATACTTGACGAGCCAAGCATATGCAGATATGGCCTCGGAACACGGAGACCGAAAGGTCGAGCGTGAATCATATAGTAGATATGATCAACATAGTGATGTTCACCAATGAAACTACTCCATCTCACGTGATGATCGGACATGGTTTACTTGATTTGGATCACGTGATCACTTAGAGGATTAGAGGGATGTCTATCTAAGTGGGACTTCTTTAAGTAATTTGATTAATTGAACTTAAATTTATCATGAACTTAGTACCTGATAATATCTTGCTTATGTATGTTTGATTGTAGATAGATGGCCCATGTTGTTCCGTTGAATTTTAATGCGTTCCTTGAGAAAGCAAAGTTGAAAGATGATGGTAGCAATTACACGGACTGGGTCCGTAACTTGAGGATTATCCTCATTGCTGCACAGAAGAATTACGTCCTGGAAGCACCGCTGGGTGCCAGGCCTGCTGTTGGAGCAACACCAGATGTTATGGACGTCTGGTAGAGCAAAGCCGATGACTACTCGATAGTTCAGTGTGCCATGCTTTACGGCTTAGAATCGGGACTTCAACGATGTTTTGAACATCATGGAGCATATGAGATGTTCCAGGAGTTGAAGTTAATATTTCAAGCAAATGCCCGGATTGAGAGATATGAAGTCTCCAATAAGTTCTATAGCTGTAAGATGGAGGAAAACAGTTCTGTCAGTGAGCATATACTCAAAATGTCTGGGTATAATAATCACTTGATTCAGATGGGAGTTAATCTTCCAGATGATTGCGTCATTGACAGAATTCTCCAATCACTGCCACCAAGCTACAAGAGCTTCGTGATGAACTATAATATGCAAGGGATGAATAAGACTATTCCCGAGCTCTTCGCAATGCTGAAAGCTGCGGAGGTAGAAATCAAAAAGGAGCATCAAGTGCTGATGGTTAACAAGACCACTAGTTTTTAGAAAAAGGGCAAAGGGAAGAAGATGGGGAACTTCAAGAAGAACAGCAAGCAAGTTGCTGCTCAAGAGAAGAAACCCAAGTCTGGATCTAAGCCTGAAACTGAGTGCTTCTACTGCAAGCAGACTGGTCACTAGAAGCGGAACTGCCCCATGTATTTGGCGGATAAGAAGGATGGCAAGGTGAACAAAGGTATATGTGATATACATGTTATTGATGTGTACCTTGCTAATGCTCGCAGTAGCACCTGGGTATTTGATACTGGTTCTATTGCTAATATTTGCAACTCGAAACAGGGACTACGGATTAAGCGAAGATTGGCTAAGGACGAGGTGAGGATGCGCGTGGGAAACGGTTCCAAAGTCGATGTGATCGCGGTCGGCACGCTACCTCTACATCTACCTTCGGGATTAGTATTAGGCCTAAATAATTGTTATTTGGTGCCAGCGTTGAGCATGAACATTATATCTAGATCTTGTTTAATGCGAGACGGTTATTCATTTAAATCAGAGAATAATGGTTGTTATTTATATGAGTAATATCTTTTATGGTCATGCACCCTTGAAGAGTGGTCTATTCTTATTGAATCTCGATAGTAGTGACACACATATTCATAATGTTGAAGCCAAAAGATGCAGAGTTGATAATGATGGTGCAACTTATTTGTGGCACTGCCGTTTAGGTCATATCGGTGTAAAGCGCATGAAGAAACTCCATACTGATGGACTTTTGGAACCACTTGATTATGAATCACTTGGTACTTGCGAACCGTGCCTCATGGGCAAGATGACTAAAACATCGTTCTCCGGTACTATGGAGAGAGCAACAGATTTGTTGGAAATCATACATACAGATGTATGTGGTCCGATGAATATTGAGGCTCGTGGCGGATATCGTTATTTTCTCACCTTCACAGATGACTTAAGTAGATATGGGTATATCTACTTAATGAAACATAAGTCTGAAACATTTGAAAAGTTCAAAGAATTTCAGAGTGAAGTTGAAAACCATCGTAACAAGAAAATAAAGTTTCTACGATCTGATCGTGGAGGAGAATATTTGAGTTACGAGTTTGGTGTACATTTGAAACAATGCGGAATAGTTTCGCAACTCACGCCACCCGGAACACCATAGCATAATGGTGTGTCCGAACGTCGTAATCGTACTTTACTAGATATGGTGCGATCTATGATGTCTCTTACTGATTTACCGCTATCGTTTTGGGGTTATGCTTTAGAGACGGCCGCATTCACGTTAAATAGGACACCATCAAAATCCGTTGAGACGACGCCTTATGAACTATGGTTTGGCAAGAAACCAAAGTTGTCATTTCTGAAAGTTTGGGGCTGCGATGCTTATGTGAAAAAGCTTCAACCTGATAAGCTCGAACCCAAATCGGAGAAATGTGTCTTCATAGGATATCCAAAGGAAACTATTGGATACACCTTCTATCACAGATCCGAAGGCAAGACTTTTGTTGCTAAGTTCGGAAACTTTCTAGAGAAGGAGTTTCTCTCGAAAGATGTGAGTGAGAGGAAAGTACAACTTGACGAGGTAACTGTACCTGCTCCCTTATTGGAAAGTAGTACAACACAGAAACTTGTTTCTGCGGCACCTACACCAATTAGTGAGGAAGCTAATGATAATGATCATGAAACTTCACGACAAGATACTACTGAACCTCGTAGATCAACCAGAGTGAGATCCGCGCCAGAGTGGTACGGTAATCCTGTTCTGGAAGTCATGCTGCTAGATCATGATGAACCTACGAACTATGAAGAAGCGATGGTGAGCCCAGATTCCGCAAAATGGCTTGAAGCCATGAAATCTGAGATGGGATCCATGTATGAGAACAAAGTATGGACTTTGGTTGACTTGCCCGATGATCGGCAAGCAATTGAGAATAAATGGATCTTCAAGAAGAAGACTGACGCTGACGGTAATATTACTGTCTACAAAGCTCGACTTGTCGCAAAAGGGTTTCGGCAAGTTCAAGGGGTTGACTACGATGAGACCTTCTCACCCGTAGCGATGCTTAAGTCTGTCCGAATCATGTTAGCAATTGCCGCATTTTGTGATTATGAAATTTGGCAGATGGATGTCAAAACTGCATTCCTGAATGGATTTCTAGAAGAAGAGTTGTATATGATGCAACCAGAAGGTTTTGTCGATCCAAAGGGAGCTAATAAAGTGTGCAAGCTCCAGCGATCCATTTATGGACTGGTGCAAGCCTCTCAGAGTTGGAATAAACGCTTTGATAGTGTGATCAAAGCATTTGGTTTTATACAAACTTTCGGAGAAGCCTGTATTTACAAGAAAGTGAGTGGGAGCTCTGTAGCATTTCTGATATTATATGTGGATGACATATTACTGATTGGAAATAATATAGAATTTTTGGATAGCATAAAAGGATACTTGAATAAGAGTTTTTCAATGAAAGACCTCGGTGAAGCTGCTTACATATTAGGCATAAAGATCTATAGAGATAGATAAAGACGCTTAATTGGACTTTCACAAAGCACATACCTTGACAAGATTTTGAAGAAGTTCAAAATGGATCAAGCAAAGAAAGGGTTCTTGCCTGTGTTACAAGGTGTGAAGTTGAGTCAGACTCAATGCCCGACCACTGCAGAAGATAGAGAGAAAATGAAAGATGTTCCCTATGCTTCAGCCATAGGCTCTATCATGTATGCAATGTTGTGTACCAGACCTGATGTGTGCCTTGCTATAAGTTTAGCAGGGAGGTACGAAAGTAATCCAGGAGTGGATCACTGGACAGCGGTCAAGAACATCCTGAAGTACCTGAAAAGGATTAAGGATATGTTTCTCGTATATGGAGGTGACAAAGAGCTCATCATAAACGGTTACGTTGATGCAAGCTTTGACACTGATCCGGACGATTCTAAATCGCAAACCGGATACGTGTTTACATTAAACGGTGGAGCTGTCAGTTGGTGCAGTCCTAAACAAAGCGTCGTGGCGGGATCTACATGTGAAGCGGAGTACATAGCTGCTTCGGAAGCAGCAAACGAAGGAGTCTGGATGAAGGAGTTCATATCCGATCTAGGTGTCATACCTAGTGCATCGGGTCCAATGAAAATCTTTTGTGACAATACTGGTGCAATTGCCTTGGCGAAGGAATCCAGGTTTCACAAAAGAACCAAGCACATCAAAAGACGCTTCAATTCCATCCGGGATCTAGTCCAGGTGGGATACATAGAGATTTGCAAGATACATACGGAGCTGAATGTAGCAGACCCGTTGACTAAGCCTCTTCCACGGGCAAAACATGATCAACACCAAAGCTCCATGGGTGTTAGAATCATTACTGTGTAATCTAGATTATTAACTCTAGTGCAAGTGGGAGACTGAAGGAAATATGCCCTAGAGGCAATAATAAAGTTATTATTTATTTCCTTATATCATGATAAAAGTTTATTATTCATGCTAGAATTGTATTAACCAGAAACATAATACATGTGTGAATACATAGACAAACAGAGTGTCACTAGTATGCCTCTACTTGACTAGTTCGTTAATCAAAGATGGTTATGTTTCCTAACCATGGACAAAGAGTTGTCATTTGATTAACGGGATCACATCATTAGTTGAATGATCTAATTGACATGACCCATTCCATTAGCTTAGCACCCGATCGTTTAGTATGTTGCTATTGCTTTCTTCATGACTTATACATGTTCCTATGACTATGAGATTATGTAACTCCCGTGTGCCGGAGGAACACTTTGTGTGCAACCAAATGTCACAACATAACTGGGTGATTATAAAGGTGCTCTACACGTGTCTCCAAAGGTACATGTTGGGTTGACGTATTTCGAGATTAGGATTTGTCACTCCGATCGTCGGAGAGGTATCTCAGGGCCCTCTCGGTAATGCACATCACTTAAGCCTTGCAAGCATTGCAACTAATGAGTTAGTTGCGGGATGATGCATTACGGAACGAGTAAAGAGACTTGCCGGTAACGAGATTGAACTAGGTATTGGATACCGACGATCGAATCTCGGGCAAGTAACATACCGATGACAAAGGGAACAACATATGTTGTTATGCGGTCTGACCGATAAAGATCTTCGTAGAATATGTAGGAGCCAATATGGGCATCCAGGTCCCGCTATTGGTTATTGACCGGAGACGTATCTCGGTCATGTCTACATTGTTCTCGAACCCGTAGGGTCCGCACGCTTAAGGTTTCGATGACAGTTATATTATGAGTTTATACATTTTGATGTACCCAAGGTTGTTCGGAGTCCCGGATGAGATCACGGACATGACGAGGAGTCTCGAAATGGTTGAGACATAAAGATTGATATATTGGAAGCCTATGTTTGGATATCGGAAGTGTTCCGGGTGAAATCGGGATTTTACCGGAGTATCGGGAGGTTATCGGAACCCCCCGGGAGCTATATGGGCCTTAGTGGAAGAAGAGGAGAGGCGGCCAGGGCTGGGCCGCGCGCCCCTCCCCCCTAGTCCGAATAGGACAAGGAGAGAGGGGGCCGGCGCCCCCTCCTTCTCTCTCTCTCTTTTCCACCTCGCGAATCCTATTCCAACTAGGATTGGGGGAGAAGTCCTACTCCCGGAGGGAGTAGGACTCCTCCTGACGCGCCCTATGATGGTCGGCCGGCCTCCCCCCTTTGAACCTTTATATACGGAGACAGGGGCACCCCAGAGACGCACAAGTTGATCCACGTGATCATATTCTTAACCGTGTGCGGCGCCCCCTTCCACCATAGTCCTCGATAATATTGTAGCGGTGCTTAGGCGAAGCCCTGCGACGGTAGTACATCAAGATCGTCACCACGCCGTCGTGCTGACGAAACTCTTCCCCGACACTTTGCTGGATCGGAGTCCGGGGATCGTCATCGAGCTGAACGTGTGCTAGAACTCGGAGGTGCCGTAGTTTCGGTGCTTGATCGGTCGGGCCGTGGAGACGTACGACTACATCAACCAAACGCTTCCGTTGTCGATCTACAAGGGTACGTAGATCACACTCTCCCCTCTCGTTGCTATGCATCACCATGATCTTGCGTGTGCGTAGGAATTTTTTTGAAATTACTACGTTCCCCAACACCTTGGTGTGTGCTCCAAGTCAAGATGGAAGATCCGGCGTGCCCCTGATGTAACCGACTATATGTAAACCCTAGCACCCCTGGTGTCTATATAAATCAGAGGGTTTAGTCCGTAGAGGCTAAGATAACAATCACCATCCTACTAGTTTAGCGTTTAGTTCGTTCGATCTCGTGGTAGATCAACTCTGTAATCCCCATATATACAAGCAATATAATCAAGCATGACGTAGTGTATTACCTCTTAGAGAGGGTGCGAACCTGGGTAAATCTCGTGTCCCACGTCCCCTGTTCCCCATCGATTCAAGATCCACGGTTCTGGACCCCCTACTCGAGATCTGCCGTATCCACCTTTGTGCGAGAAGAGAAAGAAGGGTTACAGAAGGCTAAGGCCATGCACAATGTGCAATCTTAGAAGTATCACGTAGGATAAATGATAAGATGGAGGAAAGACAACTCATAAGAAAATGCTTGTCTTCTCTTATTTAAGAGAAGACAAGAGATGATCTTTTAGCATAATATATCTCGTCATATTTTTAAGAATAGCTAGTTATTGATGATAAGGCTAAAAGATGACTCATTGTACACATTTCTTTTTTGTCATCTGTAAATTACATGTAAAACTTACTATTCACGACGGGATATGGAGCAAACTCCGTATGTAGTCCGTACTGAAATCTCTAGAAAGATTTATATTTTGCATCATATGTAGTTCATAGTGAAATTTTTAAAAAGACTTATATTTAAAAACCAAGGTAGTACATGCCTAAAACCAAACACACGTTCCGAACCGCGAGGGCAGTTTTAACCGTTGCTCATGCCTGACTGCCCCGGTGGGATAGTCCGTATTTCAGTTGGCCGCGAGCCAAAACTGAGGCTGGTGGATCATTTCCGTCCCGAAAGGCGAAAGCAGTCTCAGGCCCAGCTCCCGCGTGCAAAACATGACAAGAAATGGAACCATGGAGGACGGGCGTGGAACAAATGAGACATCCACTTCAGGCCACTGTGCCAGAGCTGACACTCCAGCGACCCTCTGCTTGTGACGAGTGACGCCCTCTTGCAACGACGGCAGTTCGACTGATTCCATTCGTCACGAAAGCGAAGCATCACAGATTCATATGCCTTCGGTCGGAGCTGCCCGCACCACCGTGATACTGATATGCAATCCATACAGCTTGTCTCCATCGTCTATTGCGCAGAAAGACTTCATCTTGATAGAAATAGAAAAATTATAAAAAGCAAGATAACATACATCTTAACTGCTATGAAGACCTTCTTTGGTTTATAGGATAAAAAAATTGTAAAAACAGAAAAGCTTGTCTTCATCGTCCATGGTGCAGAAAGACTTCACCTTGATAGAAATAGGAAAATTATAGAAAGCAAGATGACATACATCTTAATTGCTATGAAGACCTTCTTTGATTTATAGGATAAAAAAACTATAGAAACAGAAAAGCCATAGGATATAAAATGACATACACCTTAAATCTTATGATAGGAATAGGAAAGATGTCATTTGAATCATATCATATGATTTTATTTTTCATTAAGTCTAGGCTAATGTTTATTTTTTTATGAAATATGAAGGATAGGAAGAACTCTTTCATAGAAATACTATTCTGTTCTTATAAACCAAAAAGCTCTAAACGTATTTTTCCTATAGAAATTTTATCCTATGAAATTCCTATAAAATTTCTCTAAACCAAAGAAGATGTAAGAAAGACATGTCATTTGATAGATAGAAATTTTTTCATTTCCTTTAAAACATGAAGGATTGACGTCCTATATAGGAATACAAATCTATTTCTACAAATCAAAGGGCTTCAAAAAAAATTCCTACAAAGTTCCTATCCTTTACAATTCCTACAATATACTCCTACCTATAAACCAAAGAAGGCCTCAATCAAATGGATTCCTGCAGACTTTGCGACAAATACACACGTTCCAACAGGACCTAAGTACACACTGCTATAGTCGACATAAACATCGAACAGAGCGTATTCTTCCAGAATTGCATTCCCCCAAACAGGCACAGACGAAATGCTTAAGAGTCAATGATTCATTACTTACATGCCCGCAAAAAAAAATGATCCATTACTTACATGCCCAAGGCGTCAGACTCCTAACACATCATCACACCGGCCGTGTGGATACAACCGACAATAATTTACATATATAGGAGTACCTCACATACATACAGAGCCTCCCCGGCGAGCTGCTCGGAGCGTTCATAAGCTCGCGGCAGCCGGCGCCCGGGGCTCCAGAAATGTCTACAGCACTAGCAGCACCCCACTGATGAACAACCGGCAATGTCTACAGCACTAGCAGCACCCCACTGACAAACAATTGGTAATGTCTACAGCACTAGCAGTACCCAACTGATGAACAATTGGGGCAGCGCCGAGCCAAGCACAGGGTCACTTTACGTGGGAATCGTATACCTCGAAAACAGATTCGGGGATCACCGTGGGCAACTTATCTATGTACATGAAGAGACGCCTCAGGTTCTCTCTTCTGACTGTCGCCATGTCGACTATGTCTCTGTTATCTGTGTATATCCAGAGGTCGGCAGAGTTGACCCTCTTGAGACTGTCGCGGCAGAATGGACAGGACTGGGATCTTGATCTCCTGCAGGGAAGGGAGGCCACACTTAGAACAATAGGTGTGTATTTAAAGAAACCAAATGGATAATGTAGAAAGTTGATTGTCAGACTATGACATGTTCAGAACCAAATACAATTGAGTGTGTTTCTTTTTAAAGCTGATTCTTATTTTGATTCAATGAATGCTCAAGCTACTCTGTCCTAATACAGCAAAGGAGGCGCAACTAATCCTGGATTAAGTTTTCATTACGTGATAAATGAGCTCACACCATATCTAGTCATTATGCACACCATTTGAAATCCTCAAGGCCTGGTGTTTCTTCCAAATCCAGGAAAGAAAATCTAAATCCAAATGCAAGCAGGAGATGACAGGACATAATCTAAGGAAACCAGGTGAGAACTGATGTATCCAGTATCCTTTGGTTTGAGATAAGAGAAACCTATCTTAGATGGACTTGGTCTCCTATATTGTTCTAAACTTGTATATCCAACCTTTGTCTGCCCCGAGCTTTACTCAAACCAGTATGCCTTTCCTCCAATGAGGTTAAATTAATCATGCAATACAAATCTGCAAGATTCATTTCTTGATTTCTTCTTGCAAGGCAATGAACATAAAAATCAGAAAGGCCAGTTTCTGGACAAAGTTGATGTACACCATCTCAGAAAGATCCCATGTCCAATTAATTCCTGTTTCTACCTTATATACCAAAGTCTAATATTATGATTAATTAATCATACAGAACAATAATTAGAAGGAGCATGTAAGCCAGCTCAAAGCAAATATCTATTCCTTCTAAAGAAAGCAAATATCTAGTCAAAATAGGGTGGGGTTCCATTACAATTAGATGCCCACCTAGCCTCCTATGAAGACCAAAGAGCAAACTTATAAAAGACAACCTAGTAGCATGATAACAGCATAATCAAGCTGACCACAGCAGTTTGAAAGGTAAAATATTCATTAGCCCTTGGTATCATGCTTTAAGATCAATATTCCACGGAGATAAATGATTTCGTGTAAGCACAAAAGGACACAATTATTTCCTAGTAGGTAGTAGCTAGGTGACCATGCTGATGTCCGTTTTTCAGATTGATTGTAAAATTACAAGTTGACAATGCGACCAGCTTACATATGAATTCTGAGGACCTGTCATTTCATCTTGATCATGCAGAAGTGTTTTATTATCAAGGACAAAAGCCAAATGTTCTCTGATACTGAATTTTGCTCGACAATACAGAGAGAAGAGAAAAGATAGGTACCAGTCACGGTAGCATTTAATGCACATAGCATGGCTACAAGTTGGAAGGACAACTTTGTTGTTTATTTCCATACATATGCCACACTCTTCCTCTATATTATCATCAATCTCTGAGATCACCCTTTTGTGATCCTCCTCTCGTCTTCTATACCTCTCTATACAAATTGCTTTTTGTTTCCTGTCCTCCACCTCATTAATTCCTTCATGTAATTGCGCCAAAGAAGGGTAAATTACAGCTGCCAAAAAATAATGAAAAATAGAGACATAATGAGCAAACCAGTCAAAGAAAATGAATGCGTGAAACAGTTGCAGAAAACAATTATACTGTACCATAGAATTCCCTAATGCTCGCTTTCCTTTCATGAGTGGACATGGTGGTCGTTCCATCAGCATAAACCTGCAGATTTTAAGATTATAATGATGTTAATCATGGCTGCAATTCAACAACAACAAAATAATAGCAGAAAGAAACCTGACTATGATACTTGCGTACCTTGTAAATGAGAATTCTCAACAGCCCAAGAGCACCAGCAAGGTTGCAGTCAGTCCACTGGACAAGAAAAAGGAAAAGGTGTGCAGCCGGACAGTATGACATCCTCATCTGAAGACAGGCACCATCATATTCCCTTCGGAATTCAGAAGCACTGCAGTTTTTACCAAAAATAAAATAAAATGTTGAGCAATGCATTCTTGATACAAGAAGGGAATAAACAAACCATACTAAAATCTCAACCTACACAAAAAGTTCACAATTCTGTTCATTACATTTCATGGTCTTACAGATAAGGCAAAGCTATATGCTGTAATATAGATCATGAAAGCACAAGAAATTAGGATAATCATGATATCCCTACAAAAACAAGACCACTCCAGAACTTCATTGACCAACTTTATCAGAGAATAACAAGTCTTGTTTCCAAATTAAGGCAGCAAATGTGTTGTTAATGGCCAGAAATGACATCAAGGCATAGAATATTTATGTGGTTCAACATGTTAACACATGTGTGTGTGTACCAGGAACACCATATCAAAAAACAAAAAAAGGGCACTGATCCTGGTGATCTCCTCAAATAAACTGCCTGCCGTGTTGCTCTCCATAGTAAGAAAAAAAGTAGTTTAATACTTACATTCTTAAATCATTTCAGTTGCATCATATGAGGTATAGGAACATGGTTGAAGCTAGAAGACAACTGACTAAGGATATGCTCCTGTACCTATGCTGTAACTAGAGTTAGCAGTCTCTACACTCAATATTAAAGAATAACATTGGAGGTCAATGTTTTCAAGATTACAACTAAATTCTGAAAACTACGCCTTGTACACAAGTGGCTGACTAAGGCAACAGTAGCCTCTTTAATCAGTTGGAGGCCCAGAGGAGTCGAAAGCACTCCTACACCACGTGTTAAAAGTGGTACATGATAAATGTATTATTGTTTCCTGACCAGGTTTTAAAGCTGTAGGCAACCCTTAATAGTGAATTCATCCAGAGCAACTGATGCCCATGTGGATAGTAAACAAAGCATGATAACTAAATCCATGATGCGTAATTGCATGCTAGTTGGCGAAATGATATTGTGGAAGACAATTTCCATGACGATATCGAAAAAAATCCATGGTAATGATGAAGAAGCCACCACCACATTGTCACTCGAGAAGAATTGCATCGTACACCAGCAAGAGGGGTTTGATGACGAGAGCTCAGAAAGTGCTGTTCCTATATTCCACTAGTGCTTCAAAGCCCAATGATGGTGGCTTCGGTCAGAAGGCAGTACATTTGTCAGACACGTGTCAATGAAAGAAGCTGCGTTTCAGTCCTTCACAGCAACCCAAGTATAATTATACTCAATATATAAAACTAAAGCGATAAGTATATGCAGTCAATCAAAATTGGAGCAATAATCCTGGAGTGTCAAAACTCAAAACAGGAAGCATATATACTTATAGCATAATAATCAAATTAACCAACCAAGGTGTGTACGGCAACGATAATAATCTGTAAATAAGCTCTCCAGAAGGAGGATTAAACGGAGACCGCAACGAATTAATCGTACATAAGCCAAAATACCGCAATCACATTTGTGCGGACATCGCAGGCCGCAGCAGCACGAACCTAGATCAACACAGAAGGCTCTGGTAACAGCGCAACACTCCACCCAGCTCAAATGGAAGGCCAATCAAACAACGGAATTCGTATACGGGAGCAGGAGGAAGGAAGGTGCAGGGGGCGGCGAGCTCACATGGAGTTGGCGTGCTGGATGTCGGCCTCGAGCAGCTTGAGCGAGTCCCTGAACGACCTTCCCATGGGTGGTAGGAGGAGCGGCACCAGTACTACTACTCCAGCGCCGCGCCGCCGCGACCATCCAAATCCCCAACCCCAACCCCCTCCCCTCCCCTCCGCGCCAAGCCACCAACCGCTATCCCCTTCCGCTCCGCGCCTCCAACCCCACACCCAAACCCTAGAGCCTCCCGATCCGCGCAGTCACTCCCCCGAGGTTTCAGTCTGGCTCCGGCGCGGGCGAGCTCGGCGAGCGGCGGTGGGGAGTGCGGCGAGGAGGCCGGGCGGGTTTAAAGCTCACGCGGTCGCGCCCCCCGTCGCTTTCGGCGCCCCCGGGTGCCTTGCGTGCACGGGAGGGAGGTGGGGTACGGCGACGGTGGTGGCACGCTGACGGGTGGGGCAAGGGCCGGGCCGGTCTGGCCTGTCAGGGGGCGTGGGTACGTGGGGGTGAGGGTGGCCGGGGACGCAGGCCCGGCCAGGAGGGTTGACACGTACGTTTCTGGAAGGTGCGGATGCCCGGCTGAAGTTGCACAGCCCGTGACACAGCGGAAGCACACGTACAACGGCACCGAGCCATCCGTGCCTGGTCGACTGGTCGTGTTTGGCTTGGTTCAGGTGAAGAAGAGCTGGGTCAGAAATTAACTTGCCATGTGGGGCGGAGTCCATGAGCTGTGCTTAAGATCACCTCGGTGGCCCAATAATTTGATGCCCCAGGACTGATTTTAAATGCCAAGAGAGAAGATTTTAGGTCAATCTACATTTCCAGCAGATCTAAAACGGGTGCCCTAAATTTCAGCTTGGTGTCACACCTAATCAGCTGATTAGTGTGCCTAGGTGCTGGCTGGCGGGCCCAGCCAGCTGGCCTGTCAAGTGGAGGCGTGGGTGCGTTAAGGGTGGCCGCCCGTGGCCGTGTGGAGGCATGCGTGTGTAGATCATTCTCTGTATCCAAACCTTCCTCTACAATCCTAACCCCTTCTCCAAGCTCATCCCCTTCCTCACCTGCTCCCTCTCACCTACTCTAGATCGCCGATCCCCTCCCCGATCAAGGGCGTTACATTGGTATTCAGAGCCAAAAAAAAATCCCCCTCGCCGCCGCTGCACCTTCTGAAGCTTGGGAGGTGGATCGGTAACATCCACCGCGCACGGTGCGAGTCCGCTCGCCGGATCTCGCCCAAAATCCGTCGCGGGGTTCGATCCCCTTTCAGGCAGGAGCAACGGCGCCCTCGAAGCCCTCCGTTGCAACGCGGTAAGTCCTGGAAGCCATGGAGGAAGGGAACACCCACATCGCGAAGATGCTCGACTCCCTCCTCGCCAAGCTCGATGAGCAAACCGCTCTCCGCGACAAGCAACTCGAGGCGCAGATCGCCTTCAACAACCAGATCTCAGCGGAGCTGCGGGGCTTCTCGCGGCAGCTCGATCTGACGCAGGCAGACATCGATGCGACCCGCAAGACCGTCGACGGCTCGACCTCACCAGCGGGCTCTGTCACCACGCTGGTACCACCGCCGCCGCCGCCGCCGCCACCACCGCCTCCGCGCCATCAGCCCCCCACGCGGAGCCCCATCGTCCCGCCTCTGCTCACGCTCGTCTGGGGGACAACCGACCACCACTCATTCTGGTTCCCCCTCTCGGTGCGCCCATGGCTGGGGTCACCGCGCCGCCGCCCAGCCCAGCCACCCAGAGAGCTCCTACCACAAACCCCCAAAACACGATTTCCCCCGTTTCGACGGATCCGCACCCTACCTATGGCTGGATCGTTGCTTGGCATACTTTGAGCTCTACAAGGTGGGTCAGCAATTTTGGGTGACTACCGCTGCTCTGTACATCGAGGGGCAGGCGGCGCACTGGCTCCAGGCGTTTCGCCAGAGTCACCGCAACCTGACATGGGACATGTTCTGCGCCGCCGTGCTCGAAGAGTTTGGTGCGGACGAGTTCGAGCTCACTATGCATCGTCTCCTTCAGCTACGGCAGACGGGCAGCGTCGCCGATTATCGCACGGCGTTTGATGAACTCATGTATCACCTTCTGGCGTTGGATCCCTCCATCAACAACAAGTTCTTCATCACCCAGTTTTTGTTGGGACTGAAGGACGAGCTGCGCGCTGCGGTTCGTCTACAAGCCCCGTCGAGCATCACCCGCGCATCCGTGCTGGCGCGCATTCAGGAGGAAGAGCTGGGCACGACACGTCCACGGGGCCGACCAGTTCCTCCAGGGCGTCCTCCTCCACCAACAAACGCGGCTCAACCGCGCCAAGCGGCAGCCCCACGCGCTGTCGGCGACGAATTCGCTCGGGAGCGCCAGTTGCGGGATTACAGGCGCGCCAACAACCTCTGCTTCAAGTGCGGCGACAAATACTCACGGGAGCACCGCTGCGCGTAGCCGGCACAGTTGCTCACCATACACGTGGGGGAGCATGGGGAGGTTCTCTCCGACGACGCGATCCATGCTCTCCAGCTCTTGGACGAGCCCGCTCCACCAGATCGGCCTGCGGAGTGCTGCGTTCTGTCAGCCCAGGCACTGGACGGCTCTGACTCGCCGAGCACTATTCACCTGCGCGCCTTGGTCGGGAACCAAGTCATGCTGCTCCTCCTCGACTCGGGCAGAACCCACAGCTTCGTCAACAAGAGCTTCGTCGACCGCATCGGCGCACAAACCCAACCTCTGCCGCCGGTGGAAGTACGGGTCGCCAACGGCGATCGCCTCACCTGTGATCGCATCGTACCCGACCTGAAGTGGTGGATGCAGGGGCACACCTTCTCGACACCAATGCGCGAGCTCGACATCGGCGCTTACGATGGCATCCTGGGCATGGACTGGCTGGCGCAGCACAACCCCATGACCTGCCACTGGCAAGACAAGTTCGTCTCATTCCTCCACGACGGCGAGCAAGTCACGCTGCGCGGCGTCAAACCCAAGGCCACCGAGACCCTGACGGCGGTGGAGCCAGCAGAACTTCGCAAGTTGATCGCCGGCAACGAGGTTTGGGCAATGGCCATGGTGGATGCATGTCCGCCCATGCAGACCAAGCGCAAGTCACCGAGCCAGACCCCACTCCCGACCTCCTTGACGAGTACACCGATGTCTTCGCCGCGCCCCAAGGACTGCCGCTGCACCGTCAGTACGACCACACCGTCACATTGGTGGAAGGGGCGATTCCGGCCAATACTCGCCCCTACCGCTACTCTCCCCTGCAAAAAGACGAGATCGAGCGGCAGGTCCGCGAGATGCTGGACTCGGGGATCATTACTCACAGCGTGAGCCCCTACGCGACGCCGGCGCTGCTCGTCAAGAAGAAGGACGGCACCTGGAGGTTTTGCATCGACTACCGCTGGCTCAACGACGCAACGATCAAAAACAAGTTTCCCCTGCCGATCGTGGACGAACTGCTCGATGAACTGGCGGGCGCTACGGTCTTCCCCAAGCTTGATCCGCGGTCTGGCTATCACCAGATTCGAATGCGCGAAGAAGATGAGGCCAAGACGGTGTTCAAAACCCATCACGGCCATATTCAGTTCCGCGTCATGCCGTTCGGCCTCACCAACGCACCGGCAACATTTCAGTGCCTGATGAATGCAATCTCAGTAAGTACATTCGCAAGTTCGTCATCATTTTCCTTGACGATATTCTGGCCTTCAGTGAAACGATGGAGGAGCACCTGGAACATGTGCGCACAGTGCTGGAGTTGCTCCGGCAACACCAACTCTATGTCAAGGCCTCCAAGTGCGAGTTCGCCACCGACCACATCGACTACCTCAGGCATGTGATTTCACGCGAGGGCGTCGCCACCGATGCGGAGAAGACCCAAGCCATGGTGCAGTGGCCTATGCCAACGACGCCGACTGAACTTCGCGGTTTCCTCGGCCTTACAGGCTACTATCGCAAGTTTGTGCCGCACTACAGCATCATCGCCAAGCCACTCATGCAGCTCCTCACCAAGAAAGGCTTCGAGTGGTCCGAGCACGCCCAAGCTGCGTTCGTCCTGCTCAAGCAGGCTATGGTCACCACACCGATGCTCACGCTTCCCAACTTCGACAAGCCGTTCGCCATCGAGATGGATGCCTACGACACGGGCATCGGCGCGGTGCTCACTCAAGAGGGGCACCCCGTGGCCTATTTCAGCAAGGCGCTGGGTGTGCGCAACCAGAAACTCTCCACTTACGAGAAGGAGTTCCTCGCGGTTATGATGGCTGTGGACAAGTGGCGACAATATCTACAACGCGGGCCGTTCGACATCCTCACGGATCATAAGAGTCTCTGCAATTTGGGCGAGCAACACCTCAAGACAGACGTCCAGCGCAAGGCCATGTCCAAGCTCGTCGGCCTTCAGTTTCGCTTCCTGTACAAGCGCGGCCTCGACAATGGAGCCGCGGATGCGCTCTCCCGGGTGGGCAAGCTCATGGACGTGGCCGCGCTCTCGATCTGCCAGCCGGCATGGTTGCAAGAGGTGGCTAACTCCTACGCAACGGACGCGGAGGCTCAAGAGCACCTCCAACATCTAGCCGTGTCCAGCCCGGATGCAGACGGGTACGAGCTCCACCGCGGCGTCATTCGTTTTCAAGGCCGGCTCTGGATTGGGGCGAACACGACCCTGCGCACCAAGCTGATCGCCGCGCTCCACAACAGCGCGGTGGGCGGCCACTCGGGCGTCACGGCAACTTATCACCGCGTCAAGAAGCACTTCGAGTGGCATGGCCTGAAGAGAGACGTGGAGGAGTTCGTGCATCAATGCGCTGTCTGTCAACATGCCAAGCATGAGCACACCAGGCCGGTCGGCCTCCTCGCGCCTCTGCCCATTCCTTTGACGCCATGGGAGGACCTGACGATGAATTTTATTGAGGGCCTGCCGGCGTCTGAGAGCTGCAATTCCATCATGGTGGTCGTCGACCGCTTCACCAAGTTCGCACACTTCGTGCCACTCCGCCACCCCTTCACCGCCGCGACTGTCACCCGCGCGTTCTGGGACAACATTGTGAAGCTGCACGACATCCGTTTATCCCTCGTCTCCGACCGCGACAAGATCACCAGCAACCTCTGGCGCGAATTGCTCGAGTGAAGTGAAAAATCATCGTAACAAGAAAATAAAGTTTCTATGATCTGATCGTAGAGAAAAGTATTTGAGTTACGAGTTTGGCCTTCAGTTAAAAACAATGTGAAACAGTTTCACTACTCACGCCACCTGGAACACCACAGCATAATGGTGTGTCCGAACGTCATAACCGTACTTTATTGGATATAGTGCAATCTATGATGTTTCTTACTGATTTACCACTATCGTTTTGGGGTTATGCATTAGAGACAGCTGCATTCACGTTAAATAGGGCACCATATAAATCCGTTGAGACGACACCGTGTGAACTATGGTTTGGCAAGAAACCTAAGCTGTCGTTTCTTAAAATTTGGGGTTGCGATGCTTATATGAAAAAGTTTCATCCTGATAAGCTCAAACTCAAATCGGAGAAGTGCGTCTTCATAGGATATCCAAAGGAAACTATTGGATACACCTTCTATCACAGATCCGAAGGCAAGACTTTTTGTTGCTAAAATTCGGAAACTTTCTGGAGAAGGAGTTTCTCTTGAAAGAAGTGAGTGGGAGGAAAGTAGAACTTGACGAGGTAACTGTACCTGCTCCCTTGTTGGAAAGTAGCACATCACAGAAAACTGTTTCTGTGACACCTACACCAGTAAGTGAGGAAGCTAATGATGATCATGAAACTTCAGAACAAGATACTACTGAACCTCGTAGATCAACCAGAGTAAGATCCGCGCCAGAGTGGTACGGTAATCCTTTTCTGGAAGTCATGCTACTAGATCATGATGAACCTACGAACTATGAGGAAGCGATGATGAGCCCAGATTCCGCAGAATGGTTTGAGGCCATGAAATCTGAGATATGATCCATGTATGAGAACAAAGTATGGACTTTGATGGATTTGCCCAATGATCGGCGAACCATAGAAAATAAATGGATCTTCAAGAGGAAGACGGACGCTGATAGTAGTGTTACTATCTACAAAGCTAGAATTGTCGAAAAAGTTTTTCGACAAGTTCAAGGTGTTAACTACGATGAGTTTTTCTCACTCGTATCTATGCTTAAGTCTGTCCGAATCATGTTAGCAATTGCCGCATTTTATGAAATCTGGCAAATGGATAAACAAAACTGCATTCTTTAATGGATTTATTAAAGAAGAGTTGTATGTGATGCAGCTAGAAGGTTTTGACAATCCGAAAGGTGCTAATAAAATGTGCAAGCTCCAGCGATCCATCTGTGGACTGGTGCAAGCATCTCGGAGTTGGAATATACGCTTTGATAAGTTGATCAAAGCATATAGTTTTATACAGACTTGCGGTGAAGCCTGTATTTACAAGAAAGTGAGTGGGAGCACTACAGCATTTCTGATAAGTATATGTGAATGACATATTGTTGATCGGAAATAATGTAGAATTATTCTGTAAAGCATAAAGGAGTGTTTGAAAGGAGTTTTTCAAATAAAGACCTCGGTGAAGCTGCTTACATATTGAGCTCCAAGATCTATAGAGATAGATCAAGACGCTTGATAAGTTTTTTCAATGAGTACATACCTTGACAAGATTTTGAAGTAGTTCAAAATGGAACAGTCAAAGAAAGAGTTCTTGCCTGTATTACAAGGTGTGAAGTTGAGTAAGACTCAAAGCCCGACCACGACAGAAGATAGAAAGAGAATGAAAGTCATTCCCTATGCCTTGGCCATAGGTTCTATAAAGTATGTCATGCTGTATGCCAGATCTATTTTGGCAAGGGAGTACAATAGTGATCTAGGAGTAGATCACTGGACAACGGTCAGAATTATCCTTAGTGAAATAAGGATATGTTTCTCGATTATGGAATTGACAAAAGGTTCATCGTAAAGGGTTACGCCGATGCAAATTTTGACACTAACCTAGATGACTCTAAGTCTCGGTCTAGATACATATTGAAAGTGGGAGCAATTAGCTAGAGTAGCTCCATGCAGAGCATTATTGACATAAAATTTGCAAAATACATGTGGATCTGAATGTGGCAGACCCGTTGACTAAGATTCTCTCACAAGCAAAACATGATCACACCTTAGTACTCTTTGGGGTTAATCACATAGCGATGTGAACTAGATTACTAAATCCAGTAAACCCTTTGGGTATTGGTCACATGGCGATGTGAACTATGAGTGTTAATCACATGGTGATGTGAACTATTGCTGCTAAATCACATGGCGATGTGAACTAGATTATTGACTCTAGTGCAAGTGGGAGACTGAAGGAAATATGCCCTAGAGGCAATAATAAAGTTATTATTTATTTCCTTATATCATGATAAATGTTTATTATTCATGCTAGAATTGTATTAACCGGAAACATAATACATGTGTGAATACATAGACAAACAGAGTGTCACTAGTATGCCTTTACTTGACTAGCTCGTTAATCAAAGATGGTTATGTTTCCTAACCATGAACAAAGAGTTGTTATTTGATTAACGAGGTCACATCATTAGTTGAATGATCTGATTGACATGACCCATTCCATTAGCTTAGCACACGATCGTTTAGTATGTTGCTATTGCTTTCTTCATGACTTATACATGTTCCTATAACTATGAGATTATGCAACTCCCGTTTACCGGAGGAAAACTTTGGGTACTACCAAACGTCACAACGTAACTGGGTGATTATAAAGGAGTACTACAGGTGTCTCCAATGGTGGATGTTGGGTTGGCGTATTTCGAGATTAGGGTTTGTCACTCCGATTGTCGGAGAGGTATCTCTGGGCCCTCTCGGTAATACACATCACATAAGCCTTGCAAGCATAATAACTAAGATGTTAGTTATGAGATGATGTATTACGGAACGAGTAAAGAGACTTGCCAGTAACGAGATTGAACTAGGTATTGGATACCGATGATCGAATCTCGGGCAAGTAACATACCGATGACAAAGGGAACAACGTATGTTGTTATGCGGTCTGACCGATAAAGATCTTCGTAGAATATGTAGGAGCCAATATGGGCATCCAGGTCCCGCTATTGGTTATTGACCGGAGATGTGTCTCGGTCATGTCTACATTGTTCTCGAACCGTAGGGTCCGCACGCTTAAGGTTTCGATGACAGTTATATTATGAGTTTATGAGTTTTGATGTACCGAAGGAGTTCGGAGTCCCGGATGAGATCGGGGACATGACGAGGAGTCTCGAAATGGTCGAGACGTAAAGATCGATATATTGGACGACTATATTCGGACATCGGAAAGGTTCCGAGTGATTCGGGTATTTTCGGAGGTACCGGGGAGTTACGGGAATACGGGGAAGAGTAATGGGCCTTGATGGGCTTTAGTGGGAAGAGGAAAAGGCTGCTGCGCCCCCCCTCCCCTTTGGTCCGAATTGGACTAGGGAAAAGGGGGCCGGCCACCTCTCCTTCTCCTCCTATTCCTTCTCCCTTCCTCCCCTTTTGGTGGACTCCTACTAGGACTTGGAGTCCTAGTAGGACTCCCATCCTGGCCGCACCCTATGCCTTGGCCGGCCTCCTCCTCCTCCATCCTTTATATACAGGGGCAGGGGGCACCCCATAGACACAAGTTGATCATTGTTGATCGTTCCTTAGCCGTGTGCGGTGCCCCCTGCCACCAAATTCCACCTCGGTCATATCGTTGTAGAGCTTAGGCGAAGCCCTGCGTCGGTAGTACATCAAGATCGTCACCACGCCGTTGTGCTGACGGAACTCTTCCTCGACGCTTTGCTGGATCGGAGCCCGAGGATCGTCATCGAGCTGAACGTGTGCTAAGAACTCGGAGGTGCCGGAGTAACGGTGCTTGGATCGGTTGGATCAGGAAGAAGACGTACGACTACTTCCTCTACGTTGTGTGATCGCTTCCGCAGTCGGTCTGCGTTGGTACGTAGACAATACTCTCCCCCTCATTGCTATGCATCACCATGATCTTGCGTGTGCGTAGGAAATTTTTCGAAATTACTATGTTCCGCAACAGTGGCATCCGAGCCTAGGTTTTATGGTTTGATGTTATTTGCACGAGTAGAACACAAGTGAGTTGTGGGCGATACAAGTCATACTGCCTACCAGCATGTCATACTTTGGTTCGGCGGTATTGTTGGACGAGACGATCCGGACCAACCTTACGCATACTCTTACGCGAGACCGGTTCCCTCGACGTGCTTTGCACATAGATGGCTTGCGGAAGACTGTCTCTCCAACTTTAGTTGAACCAAGTGTGACTACGCCCGGTCCTTGAGAAGGTTAAAATGGAGTCTATTTGACGAACTATCGTTGTGGTTTTGATGCGTAGGTGAGATGAGTTCTTACTTAAGCCCGTAGCAGCCACGTAAAACTTGCAACAACAAAGTAGAGGACATCTAACTTGTTTTTGCAGGGCATGTTGTGATGTGTTATGGTCAAGGCATGATGCTGATTTTATTGTATGAGATGATCATGTTTTGTAACCGAGTTATCGGCAACTGGCAGGAGCCATATGGTTGTCGCTTTATTGTATGCAATGCAATCGCGATGTAATGCTTTACTTTATTACTAAGCGGTAGTGATAGTCGTGGAAGCATAAGATTGGCGAGACGACAACGATGCTACGATGGAGATCAAGGTGTCGCGCCGGTGACGATGGTGATCATGACGGTGCTTCGGAGATGGAGATCACAAGCACAAGATGATGATGGCCATATCATATCACTTATATTGATTGCATGTGATGTTTATCCTTTTATGCATCTTATCTTGCTTTGATTGACGGTAGCATTATAAGATGATCTCTCACTAAATTATCAAGAAGTGTTCTCCCTGAGTATGCACCGTTGCCAAAGTTCGTCGTGCCCAGACACCACGTGATGATCGGGTGTGATAAGCTCTACGTCCATCTACAACGGGTGCAAGCCAGTTTTGCACACGCAGAATACTCAGGTTAAACTTGACGAGCCTAGCATATGCAGATATGGCCTCGGAACACAGAGACCGAAAGGTCGAGCGTGAATCATATAGTAGATATGATCAACATGACGATGTTCACCATTGAAAACTACTCCATCTCACGTGATGATCGGTTATGGTTTAGTTGATTTGGATCACGTGATCACTTAGAGGATTAGATGGATGTCTATCTAAGTGGGAGTTCCTAAGTAATTTGATTAACTAAACTTAAACTTATCATGAACTTAGTCCTGGTAGTATTTTGCAAATCATGTTGTAGATCAATAGCTCGCGTTGTTGCTTCCCTGCATTTTATTTTGATATGTTCCTAGAGAAAATTATGTTGAAAAATGTTAGTAGAAATGATGCGGATTGGATCCGTGATCTGAGGTTTATGCTCATTGCAGCACAGAAAAAATATGTCCTTGATGCACCGCTAGGTGACAGACCTATTGCAGGAGCAGATGTAGACGTTATGAACGTTTGGCTAGCTCAATATGATGACTACTTGATAGTTTAGTGCACCATGCTTAATGGCTTAGAATCGGGACTTCAAAGACGTTTTGAACGTCATGGACCATATGAGATGTTCCAGGAGTTGAAGATAATATTTCAAGCAAATACCCGAGTTGAGAGATATGAAGTCTCCAATAAGTTCTATAGCTAAAAGATGGAGGAGAATCGCTCAACTAGTGAGCATGTGCTCAGATTGTCTTGGTACTACAATCGCTTGAATCAAGTGGGAGTTAATCTTCCAGATAAGATAGTGATTGACAGAATTCTCTAGTCACCATGACCAAGTTAGTAGAACTTCGTGATGAACTATAATATGCAAGGGATGACAAAAGTAATTCCTAAGCTCTTCGTGATGCTGAAATCAATGAAGGTAGAAATCAAGAAAAACATCAAGTGTTGATGGTTGACAAGACCACTAGTTTCAAGAAAAGGGCAAAGGGAAGAAGGGGAACTTCAAGAAGAACGGCAAGCAAGTTGCTGCTCAAGTGAAGAAGCCCAAGTCTGATCCTAAGCCTGAGACTAAGTGCTTCTACTGCAAAGGGACTGATCACTGGAAGTGGAATTACCCCAAGTGATTGGTGGATAAGAAGGATGGCAGAGTGAACATAAGTATATTTGATATACATGTTATTGATGTGTACTTTACTAGTGTTTATAGCAAACCCTCAGTATTTGATACTAGTTCAGTTGCTAAGATTAGTAACTCGAAACGGGAGTTGCAGAATAAACAGAGACTAGTTAAGGGTGAAGTGACGATGTGTGTTGGAAGTGGTTCCAAGATTGATATGATCATCATCGCACACTCCCCATAATTTCGGGATTAGTGTTGAACCTAAATAAGTGTTATTTGGTGTTTGCGTTGAGCATGAATATGATTTGATCATGTTTATTGTAATACGGTTATTCATTTAAGTAAGAGAATAAATTGTTGTTCTGTTTACATGAATAAAACCTTATATGGTTACACACCCAATGAAAATAGTTTGTTGGATCTCGATCGTAGTGATACACATAATCATAATATTAAAACCAAAAGATGCAAAGTTAATAATGATAGTGCAACTTATTTGTAGCACTGCCGTTTAGGTCATATTGGTGTAAAGCGCATAAAGAAACTCCATGCTGATGGGCTTTTGGAATCACTTGATTATGAATCAGTTGATGCTTGTGAACCATGCCTCATGGGCAAGATGACTAAGACTCTGTTCTTCGGAACAATGGAGTGAGCAACAGATTTGTTGGAAATCATACATACTGATGTATGTGGTCCGATGAATATTGAGGCTCGCGACAGGTATCATTATTTTCTGATCTTCACAGATGATTTGAGCAGATATGAGTATATCTACTTGATAAAACATAAGTTTGAAACTTTTGAAAAGTTCAAAGAATTTCAGAGTGAAGTGAAAAATCATCATAACAAGAAAATAAAGTTTCTATGATCTGATCGTAGAGAAAAGTATTTGAGTTACGAGTTTGGCCTTCAGTTAAAAACAATGTGAAATAGTTTCACTACTCACGCCACCCGGAACACCACAGCATAATGGTGTGTCCGAACGTCATAACCGTACTTTATTGGATATAGTGCAATCTATGATGTTTCTTACCGATTTACCACTATTGTTTTGGGGTTATGCATTAGAGACAGCTGCATTCACGTTAAATAGGGCACCATATAAATCCGTTGAGACGACACCGTGTGAACTATGGTTTGGCAAGAAACCTAAGCTGTCGTTTCTTAAAATTTGGGGTTGCGATGCTTATATGAAAAAGTTTCATCCTGATAAGCTCAAACTCAAATCGGAGAAGTGCGTCTTCATAGGATATCCAAAGGAAACTATTGGATACACCTTCTATCACAGATCCGAAGGCAAGACTTTTTGTTGCTAAAATTCGGAAACTTTCTGGAGAAGGAGTTTCTCTTGAAAGAAGTGAGTGGGAGGAAAGTAGAACTTGACGAGGTAACTGTACCTGCTCCCTTGTTGGAAAGTAGCACATCACAGAAAACTGTTTCTGTGACACCTACACCAGTAAGTGAGGAAGCTAATGATGATCATGAAACTTCAGAACAAGATACTACTGAACCTCGTAGATCAACCAGAGTAAGATCCGCGCCAGAGTGGTACGGTAATCCTTTTCTGGAAGTCATGCTACTAGATCATGATGAACCTACGAACTATGAGGAAGCGATGATGAGCCCAGATTCCGCAGAATGGTTTGAGGCCATGAAATCTGAGATATGATCCATGTATGAGAACAAAGTATGGACTTTGATGGATTTGCCCGATGATCGGCAAACCATAGAAAATAAATGGATCTTCAAGAGGAAGACGGACGCTGATAGTAGTGTTACTATCTACAAAGCTAGAATTGTCGAAAAAGTTTTTCGACAAGTTCAAGGTGTTGACTACGATGAGTTTTTCTCAGTCGTATCTATGCTTAAGTCTGTCCGAATCATGTTAGCAATTGCCGCATTTTATGAAATCTGGCAAATGGATAAACAAAACTGCATTCTTTAATGGATTTATTAAAGAAGAGTTGTATGTGATGCAACTAGAAGGTTTTGACAATCCGAAAGGTGCTAACAAAATGTGCAAGCTCCAACGATCCATCTGTGGACTGGTGCAAGCATCTCGGAGTTGGAATATACGCTTTGATAAGTTGATCAAAGCATATAGTTTTATACAGACTTGCGGTGAAGCCTGTATTTACAAGAAAGTGAGTGGGAGCACTACAGCATTTCTGATAAGTATATGTGAATGACATATTGTTGATCGGAAATAATGTAGAATTATTCTGTAAAGCATAAAGGAGTGTTTGAAAGGAGTTTTTCAAAGAAAGACCTCGGTGAAGCTGCTTACATATTGAGCTCCAAGATCTATAGAGATAGATCAAGACGCTTGATAAGTTTTTTCAATGAGTACATACCTTGATAAGATTTTGAAGTAGTTCAAAATGGAACAGTCAAAGAAAGAGTTCTTGCCTGTATTACAAGGTGTGAAGTTGAGTAAGACTCAAAGCCCGACCACGACAGAAGATAGAAAGAGAATGAAAGTCATTCCCTATGCCTTGGCCATAGGTTCTATAAAGTATGTCATGCTGTATGCCAGATCTATTGTATACCCTGCACTGATTTGGCAAGGGAGTACAACAGTGATCTAGGAGTAGATCACTGGACAGCGGTCAGAATTATCCTTAGTGAAATAAGGATATGTTTCTCGATTATGGAATTGACAAAAGGTTCGTCGTAAAGGGTTACGCCGATGCAAATTTTGACACTAATCTAGATGACTCTAAGTCTCGGTCTAGATACATATTGAAAGTGGGAGCAATTAGCTAGAGTAGCTCCATGCAGAGCATTATTGACATAAAATTTGCAAAATACATGTGGATCTGAATGTGGCAGACCCGTTGACTAAGATTCTCTCACAAGCAAAACATGATCACACCTTAGTACTCTTTGGGGTTAATCACATAGCGATGTGAACTAGATTACTAAATCCAGTAAACCCTTTGGGTATTGGTCACATGGCGATGTGAACTATGAGTGTTAATCACATGGTGATGTGAACTATTGCTGCTAAATCACATGGCGATGTGAACTAGATTATTGACTCTAGTGCAAGTGGGAGACTGAAGGAAATATGCCCTAGAGGCAATAATAAAGTTATTATTTATTTCCTTATATCATGATAAATGTTTATTATTCATGCTAGAATTGTATTAACCGGAAACATAATACATGTGTGAATACATAGACAAACAGAGTGTCACTAGTATGCCTCTACTTGACTAGCTCGTTAATCAAAGATGGTTATGTTTCCTAACCATGAACAAAGAGTTGTTATTTGATTAACGAGGTCACATCATTAGTTGAATGATCTGATTGACATGACCCATTCCATTAGCTTAGCACACGATCGTTTAGTATGTTGCTATTGCTTTCTTCATGACTTATACATGTTCCTATAACTATGAGATTATGCAACTCCCGTTTACCGGAGGAACACTTTGGGTACTACCAAACGTCACAACGTAACTGGGTGATTATAAAGGAGTACTACAGGTGTCTCCAATGGTGGATGTTGGGTTGGCGTATTTCGAGATTAGGGTTTGTCACTCCGATTGTCGGAGAGGTATCTCTGGGCCCTCTCGGTAATACACATCACATAAGCCTTGCAAGCATAATAACTAAGATGTTAGTTATGAGATGATGTATTACGGAACGAGTAAAGAGACTTGCCAGTAACGAGATTGAACTAGGTATTGGATACCGATGATCGAATCTCGGGCAAGTAACATACCGATGACAAAGGGAACAACGTATGTTGTTATGCGGTCTGACCGATAAAGATCTTCGTAGAATATGTAGGAGCCAATATGGGCATCCAGGTCCCGCTATTGGTTATTGACCGGAGATGTGTCTCGGTCATGTCTACATTGTTCTCGAACCGTAGGGTCCGCACGCTTAAGGTTTCGATGACAGTTATATTATGAGTTTATGAGTTTTGATGTACCGAAGGAGTTCGGAGTCCCGGATGAGATCGGGGACATGACGAGGAGTCTCGAAATGGTCGAGACGTAAAGATCGATATATTGTACGACTATATTCGGACATCGGAAAGGTTCCGAGTGATTCGGGTATTTTCGGAGGTACCGGGGAGTTACGGGAATACGGGGAAGAGTAATAGGCCTTGATGGGCTTTAGTGGGAAGAGGAAAAGGCTGCTGCGCCCCCCCTCCCCTTTGGTCCGAATTGGACTAGGGAAAAGGGGGCCGGCCACCTCTCCTTCTCCTCCTATTCCTTCTCCCTTCCTCCCCTTTTGGTGGACTCCTACTAGGACTTGGAGTCCTAGTAGGACTCCCATCCTGGCCGCACCCTATGCCTTGGCCGGCCTCCTCCTCCTCCATCCTTTATATACAGGGGCAGGGGGCACCCCATAGACACAAGTTGATCATTGTTGATCGTTCCTTAGCCGTGTGCGGTGCCCCCTGCCACCAAATTCCACCTCGGTCATATCGTTGTAGAGCTTAGGCGAAGCCCTGCGTCGGTAGTACATCAAGATCGTCACCACGCCGTTGTGCTGACGGAACTCTTCCTCGACGCTTTGCTGGATCGGAGCCCGAGGATCGTCATCGAGCTGAACGTGTGCTAAGAACTCGGAGGTGCCGGAGTAACGGTGCTTGGATCGGTTGGATCAGGAAGAAGACGTACGACTACTTCCTCTACGTTGTGTGATCGCTTCCGCAGTCAGTCTGCGTTGGTACGTAGACAATACTCTCCCCCTCGTTGCTGTGCATCACCATGATCTTGCGTGTGCGTAGGAAATTTTTCGAAATTACTACGTTCCCCAACAAATAGTTCACATCGTTATGTGATTGACTCCCATAGTTCACATCGCCATGTGACCAACACCCAAAGGGTTTACTAGAGTCAATAATCTAGTTCACATTGCCATGTGATTAACACCCAAAGAGTACTAAAGTGTGATCATGTTTTCCTTGTGAGACAACTTTAGTCAATGGGTCTGCCACATGCAGATCTGTATGTATTTCGCAAACTTCTATCTCTACAATGCTCTGCATGGAGATACTCTAGCTTATTGCTCCCACTTTCAATACGTATCCAGATTGAGACTTAGAGTCATCTGGATCGGTGTAAAAGCTTGCATCGACATAAATCTTTACGACGAACTCTTTATCACCTCCATAGCCGAGAAATATTTCCTTAGTCCTCTAAGGATAATTTTGATCGCTGTCTAGTGATCTACTCCTGGATCACTTTGGTACCTCCCTGCCAAACTTATGGCAAGGTACACAATAGGTCTGGTATACAGCATGGCATACTTTATAGAACCTATGACCGAGGCATAGGGAATGACTTTCATTCTCTCTATATATTCTGTCGTGGTCGGGTTTTTTAGTCTTACTCAACTTCACACCTTGTAACACAGGCAAGAACCCTTTCTTTGACTGATCCATTTTGAACTTCTTCAAAACTTTATCAAGGTATGTGCTTTGTGAAAGTCCTATCAAGCGTCTTGATCTATCTCTATAGATCTTGATGCTTAATATATAAGCAGCTTCACCGAGGTCTTTCATTGAAAAATTCTTATTCAAGTATCCTTTTATGCTATCCAGAAAATCTATATCATTTCCAATTAGCAATATGTCATCCACATATAATATCAGAAATGCTACATAGCTCCCACTCACTTTCTTGTAAATACAGGCTTCATCATAAGTTTGTATAAAACCATATGCTTTGATCACCTCGTCGAATCGTATATTCCAACTCCGAGATGCTTGCACCAGTCCATAGATGGATCATTGGAGCTTGCACACTTTGTTAGCACCTTTAGGATCGACAAAACCTTCTGGTTGTATCATATACAAATCTTCTTTAAGAAATCCATTAAGGAATGCAGTTTTGACATCCATATAATCATAAAATGTGGCAATTACTAACATGATTCGGACAGACTTAAGCATCGCTACAGGTGAGAAAAGTCTCATCGTAGTCAACTCCTTGAACTTGTTGAAAACACTTTTGTGACAAGTCGAGCTTTGTAGATAGTGACATTACCATCAGCGTCAGTCTTCTTCTTGAAGATCCATTTATTCTCAATGGCTTGCCGATCATCGGGCAAGTCCACCAAAGTCCACACTTTGTTCTCATACATGAATCCTATCTCAGATTTCATGGCCTCAAGCCATCTATCGGAATCTGGACTCATCATGACTTCTTCATAGTTCGTAGGTTCGCCATGGTCTAGTAACATAACTTCCAGAACAGGATTACCGTACCACTCTGGTGTGGAACGTTCTCTGTTCGACCTACGAGGTCTAGTAGTAACTTTATCTGAAGTTTCATGATCATCATCATTAGCTTCCTCTCTAGTTGGTGTAGGCATCACGAGAACAGATTTCTCTGATGTGCTACTTTCCAATTCGAGAGAAGGTACGATTACCTCATCAAGTTCTACTTTCCTCCCACTCACTTCTTTTGAGAGAAACTCCTTCTCTAGAAAGGTTCCATTCTTGGCAACAAAGATCTTGCCTTTAGATCTGTGGTAGAAGGTGTACCCAATTGTTTCCTTAGGGTATCCTATGAAGACACACTTCTACGATTTGGGTTTGAGCTTATCAGGCTGAAGCCTTTTGACATAAGTGTCGTAACCCCAAACTTTAAGAAACGACATCTTAGGTTTCTTGCCAAACCATAGTTCATACGGTGTCATCTCAACGGATTTAGACGGTGCCCTATTTAACGTGAATGTAGTTGTCTCTAATGCATAACCCCAAAGTGTAGCGGTAAATCGGTAAGAGACATCATAGATCGCACCATATCTAATAAACGGTTACGACGTTCAGACACACCATTACGCTGTGGTGTTCTAGGCGGCGTGAGTTTTGAAACTATTCCATATTGTTTTAAATGAAGGCCAAACTTGTAACTCAAATATTTGCCTCCGGGATCAGATCGTAGAAACTTTATTTTCTTGTTACGATGATTCCCCACTTCACTCTGAAATTCTTTGAACTTTTCAAATGTTTCAGACTTGTGTTTAATTAAGTAGATATACCCATATCTTCTCAAATCATCTACAAAGATCAGAAAATAATGATACCCGCCGCATGCCTCAACACTCATAGGATCGCATACATCGATATGTATTATTTCCAATAAGTCATTGGCTCGCTCCATTGTTCCGAAGAATTGAGTTTTAGTCATCTTGCCCATAAGGCATGGTTTGCAAGTATCAAATGATTCATAATCAAGTGATTCCAAAAGTCCATCTACATGGAGTTTCTTCATGCGCTTTACACCAATATGATTGATGACCCACAAGTATAGGGGATCTATCGTAGTCCTTTCGATAAGTAAGAGTGTCGAACCCAACAAGGAGCAGAAGGAAATGATAAGCGGTTTCCAGCAAGGTATTCTCTCCAAGTACTGAAATAAGTGGTAACAGATAGTTTTGTGATAGGATAATTTGTAACGAGCAACAAGTAACAAAAGTAAATAAAGTGCAGCAAGGTGGCCCAATCCTTTTTGTAGCAAAGGACTGTTGGGGAACGTAGTAATTTCAAAAAAATTCCTACGCACACGCAAGATCATGGTGATGCATAGAAACGAGAGGGGAGAGTGGTGTCCACGTACCCTCGTAGACCGAAAGCGGAAGCGTTAGCACAACTCGGTTGATGTAGTCGTACGTCTTCACGGCCCGACCGATCCAAGTACCGAACGCATGGCACCTCCGAGTTCAGCACACGTTCAGCTCTATGACATCCCGTGAACTCCGATCCAGCAGAGCATCACGGGAGAGTTCCGTTAGCACGACGGCGTGGTGACGGTGATGATGTTGCTACCGACGCAGGGCTTCGCCTAAGCACCGCTACGATATGACCGAGGTGGAATATGGTGAAGGGGGGCACCGCACACGGCTGGGAGAGATCAACTGATCAACTTGTGTGTCTAGAGGTGCCCCCCGCCCCTGTATATAAAGGAGCAAGGGGGAGGCCGGCCGGCCCTCTATGGGCGCGCCAGGAGGAGGAGTCCTCCTCCTAGTAGGAGTAGGACTCCCCTTTCCTACTCCTACTAGGAGGAGGAAAGGAAGGAGGAGAAGGAGAAGGAAGAAGAAGGAGGAAAAGGAGGAAAGGGGGACCGGCCCCCTAGTCCAATTCGGTTTGGGCTAGTGGGCCGCGCGCCCTGCCTCCTCTCTTCCACCACTTGGCCCATGAGGCACATTACTTCTTCCTCGTATTCCCGTAACTCCCCGGTACCCCCGAAAATACCCGAATCACTCGGAACCTTTCCGATGTCCGAATATAGTCGTCCAATATATCGATTTTTACGTCTCGGCCATTTCGAGACTCCTCATCATGTCCCCGATCTCATCTGGGACTCTGGACTACCTTTGGTACATCAAATCACATAAACTCATAATACAATCATCATCGAAACTTTAAGCGTGCGGACCCTACGGGTTCGAGAACTATGTAGACATGACTGAGACATGTCTCCGGTCAATAACCAATAGCGGAACCCAGGTGCTCATATTGGCTCCCACATATTCTACGAAAATCTTTATCGGTCAGACCGGATAACAACATACATTGTTCCCTTTGTCATCGGTATATTACTTGCCCGAGATTCGATCATCGGTATCTCAATACCTAGTTCAATCTCGTTACTGGCAAGTCTCTTTACTCGTTCCGTAATACATCATCCTGCAACTAACTCATTAGTTGCAATGCTTGCAAGGCTTAAGTGATGTGCATTACTGAGAGGGCCCAGAGATACCTCCCCGACAATCGGAGTGACAAATCCTAATCTCGAAATACGCCAACCCAACAAGTACCTTCGGAGACACCTGTAGAGCACCTTTATAATCACCCAGTTACGTTGTGACATTTGGTAGCACACAAAGTGTTCCTCTGGTAAACGGGAGTTGCATAATCTCATAGTCATAGGAACATGTATAAGTCATGAAGAAAGCAATAGCAACAAACTAAACGATCAAGTGCTATGCTAACGGAATGGGTCAAGTCAATCACATCATTCTCCTGATGATGTGATCCCGTCAATCAAATGACAACTCATGTCTATGGTTAGGAAACATAACCATCTTTGATCAACGAGCTAGTCAAGTAGAGGCATACTAGTGACACTCTATTTGTCTATGTATTCACACATGTATTATGTTTCCGGTTAATACAATTCTAGCATGAATAATAAACATTTATCATGATATAAGGAAATAAATAACAACTTTATTATTGCCTCTAGGGCATATTTCCTTCAAGGACAAGCCTGGACAAACTCAGAGAAAAGCGCTCCCGAGGACACATGGGAATATCGTCAAGCTAGTTTTCATCACGCTCATATGATTCGCATTCGGTTCTTTGATAATTTGGTATGTGGGTGGACCGGTGCTTGGGTACTGTCCTTACTTGGACAAGCATCCCACTTATGATTAACCTCTATTGCAAGCATCCGCAACTACAACAAAAGTATTAAGGTAAACCTAACCATAGCATGAAACATATTGATCCAAATCAGCCCCTTACGAAGCAACGCATAAACTAGGGTTTAAGCTTTTGTCACTCTAGCAACCCATCATCTACTTATTACTTCCCAATGCCTTCCTCTAGGCCTAAATCATGGTGAAGTGTTATGTAGTCGACGTTCACATAACACCACTAGAGGAGAGACAACATACATCTCATCAAAATATCGAACGAATACCAAATTCACATGACTACTAATAGCAAGACTTCTCCCATGTCCTCGGGAACAAACGTAACTACTCACAAAGCATATTCATGTTCATAATCAAAGGGGTATTAATATGCATATAGGATCTGAACATATGATCTTCCACCAAATAAACCAACTAGCATCAACTACAAGGAGTAATTAACACTACCAGCAACCTACTAGCACCAATCTCGGACTTGGAGACAAGAACTGGATACAAGAGATGAACTAGGGTTTTGAGAGAAGATGGTGCTGATGAAGATGTTGATGGAGATTGCCCTTTCCCGATGAGAGGAGCGTTGGTGATGACGATGGCGATGATTTCCCCCTCCCGGAGGGAAGTTTCCCCAGCAGAACAGCTCTGCCAGAGCCCTAGATTGGTTCCGCCAAGGTTCTGCCTCGTGGCGGCGGAGTTTCGTCCGAGAAGATGGCTTATGATTTTTTTCTCATCGAAAGACTCCATATAGCAGAAGATGGACATCGGAGGGCCACCAGGGGGCCCACGAGGTAGGGGGCGCGCCCCCCAGCCTCGTGCGCAGGGTGTGCCCTCCCTGGTGAACTTCTTGCGCTCTGTATTTTTTATATGTTCTGAAAATGTCTTCTGTGAAGTTTCAGGACTTTTGGAGCTGTGCAGAATAGGTCTCTAATATTTGCTCCTTTTCCAGCCTAGAATCCGAACTATTGGCATTCTCCCTCTTTATGTAAACCTTGCAAAATAAGAGAGAATAGGCATAAGTATTGTGACATAATGTGTAATAACAACCCATAATGCAATAAATATCGATATAAAAGCATGATGCAAAATGGAAGAGCCAAGGTGCTAGCAGGAGGGGTCTCCTCTTCGGGAACTACTCTCGCGGCGGCAAGCATACGTCTACAGGCATTGTCGACAACAACATCGCCAAACCCACCGACGTCGTCAAGGTGGCCACTGCCGTGGGTGGTCTCACGGTCTCTGAAAAAGGGGCCGGCTCTTCCATCAAGACGAACACCGGCTAGGAGGGCCGAGCTCGGGAGGTCTTGCCGCCTGCACCGGCAGGCGCGTCACTTGGTGAGGAGGACCAGGAGGGTGCGATGGCTTCTCTTGCCAGGCAGGACCTTGAGGTCCAGGGCAAAGCGGCCCTGGAGGACTTGCGCCAGGAGGGGATGCAAGACCAGCAGCTACAAGCTAATGTTGACTCGGTCCAAGCCCTCTTAGCGGGTCAGGTGGCCACTTGCACCCAATTACAGGGGACACCTAGCCAGGTCCCAGTGCCTGGGGGTGATAATGGCAGCCTCCTCTTCCAGCCAGGGGTGCTAGAGGCGCTGTCTAGTGCGGTTGCCGCAAGGATCGCTACGGCAGGTGGTCGTACGAAAAATAATGCCGTACGCTTTACATTCAGTGCAGCTAAAAAATCTATGCAGGGCAATTCAAAAAAGAAAGACAAAAAAAGGGGGTGCCAAACAGAGCTGAGGATGCACGCAAGCAAGTATTAGGGAAAAAAAAGGAGGCATCCTTTTGGGATTCAGCCGATGGGTAGTGACTTAGAGTTTTCCTTTGAAAAAGAGATGGATAGCCATGAGCGCATGTTATATGGTGATGTAACCGTCTCATCCAAACGGGTGTGTACGGGTAGAGTTGTAGCTGTCCAGGATGAGGAGGGCGGGGTTACACACGTCGCAAAGGAGATCAACGAGAAGGAAGAAGAGTATGTTCCGCAGGGAGTGGAATCGGTTGGCGAAGAGGAAGACGAGATTGGCACATCAGCGGCCTCCGAGGAGGAGGACCGCCGGGCCAAATGAAAATCCTAGGATGGAACTGCCATGGTATGCTCTCCAAGACGGCAGTTCGTGAGCTTATGGACCTACAGGAGCGTACAAGGGCAGATTTAATTTTCCTTTCTGAATCCCATTTGAATAATTGTAAAGCCGATGAGCTTCGTCGTAATTTAGGTTTTTATTCTATGTTTGTAGTGGAAAGCGATGGTAAGGCCGGTGGCCTAGTTTTGTTTTATCATAAGTCGAATAAAATCGAGTTGAATTATTTCTCGCCCCACTTTATTGATATTGTTTTTATGAATGAGGAAGTGGTTCAGTGGCGGTTCACGGGTTTCTATGGTCGTCCGAAATGGAATGAGCGCCATCTTTCTTGGGACGATATTCGCAATCTATATAGTAAGGGCAATCACCCCTGGGTTGTTTTGGGGGACTTCAATGAAATTTTATACCCATCGGAAAAAGAGGGTGGTATGGCTAAACCACTTGGTATGATGAGAGAATTTCGTGAATGCCTAATGGATTGCGGGTTGGATGACCTTGGCTATACAGGTGGCCTGTTCACTTGGAGGAGAGGCGAAATACGTGAACGTCTTGATCGGGGGGGGGGTCTATAATATAGCGTGGGCAAACAAATTTCCACGAGCGGCAGTAATCAACGAAGAACATGTTCATTCTGACCATCGCCCAATTGTACTGGATACAGATTACTTGGATGAAAAAATCTTTAAACAACCAGAGGGGCGGGTTAAACAGTTTGAGGCGAGGTGGTTGAAGGAAGAGACTATCACTGAAATTGTTAAGGCATCTTGGGAGAAAGCTAGACTTGCAGGTATTGGACCGTCACTCGTTGATCGTACGAGAGCAGTACATGCCGATCTACATACTTGGGACCGGGAAACTCTAAAGGGACCAAACGTGAGAATTAGGAAATTAAAAAAAGATTTGGAGAGACTAAGGCGGCGCCCATTAAATACGGAGTCTCAAGGTCGTTAGAAGGAAATTATTGTGCTAATTGAAAATATCTTGGATCAAGAGGAAATTTTCTGGTTACAAAGAGGAAGGGCGAACTGGTTGATGCATGGGGATCGTAATACGTCTTTTTTCCATAATGCTGCCACGGCTAGGAAAAAAAGAAATAATATAAAGAAACTATTAGATGAGTCTGGAAAGTGGTTAACAGAAAATGATTTGACGAATCACATAACTGAATATTTCACAAAGCTTTTCACATCAGAAGTTCAGCATCCGAATCAAGAAGTTTTATCACTTGTGCGTAAGAGAGTGTCAAACAAAATGAACAATGCTCTACTTTCTCCTTATACCGCGTAAGATGTTCGCAAGGCTTTATTTGACATTGGGGACTTGAAAGCTCCAGGGCCAGATGGACTCCATGCTATCTTCTATAAAAGGTTCTGGCCCATGCTAGGGGAAGACCTAATTGAGGAGGTTCTGAAAGCAATCAATACATGTACTATCCCGAATGGTTGGAATGATACTGCAATCGTGATGATTCCTAAGATTAACACACCAGAAAAGGTATCCCAATTTAGGCCGATCAGCTTATGTAATGTGGTATACAAAATAATTGCAAAAATGGTGGCCTCTCAATTGAAGACCCTTCTACCAGAAATTATTAGTCCAACACAGAGTGCTTTTGTACCAGGTAGATTGATAACGGATAATATTTTAGTGGCCTACGAATGTTTTCACACAATCAAGAATAAAAGAGAGGGTAGAGAGGGCTTGTGTGCTATCAAACTTGACATGCACAAAGCTTACGATAGAGTCGAGTGGGCTTTTATGAAGGAAATTATGCTGAAATTGGGTTTCCGTCAAGAGTGGGTTAATTTGATTATGCAATGCATCACAACAGTAGAATACAAAGTAAGGATAAATGCAGAGGAAAGTGAGAGTTTTAAGCCTACTAGAGGGTTGAGACAGGGGGACCCGCTATCACCATACCTATTTCTGCTGTGCACAAAAGGGTTGAATGCTTTACTCTTGCATGCTGAGGAGAACGGGAACATATGAGGAGTTAAAGTCTGTAGAGACGCCCCAACAGTAACTAACTTACTCTTTGCGGATGACTCATTGATCTTGATGAAAGCCAACCAACATAATGCGGCGGCCCTGAAATCAGCACTAGATTTATATTGTGCGGCATCGGGACAGCTGGTTAGCATGAAAAAGTCTACTATTTTCTTTAGCCCCAATACAAAGGTAGAGGTCAGAGAACACTTGTGTACAACGCTCAATATAATGACGGAGGCCCTGAATGACAAATACTTGGGCTTGCCAGCAAATGTGGGCGTTGATAAAACAGACTGCTTTAAATTTCTGATTGAACGTATTGTTAAGAAAATTAGTGGTTGGAAGGAAAAACTACTATCTGCCGGGGGAAGGAGATCCTGCTCAAGGCTGTGATCCAAGCCATACCTACCTATGCAATGTCGGTCTTTAAAATTCCTAAAAAAAATTGTAAAGGAATCATTGATGCGATAGCACATTTCTGGTGGGGAGACGAGGAGAACCAGAGGAGGATGCACTGGATGGCCTGGTGGAAAATGTGTGTACCAAAAACCCAAGGAGGAATGGGATTCCGTGATATCCACTGTTTCAACCAGGCCCTGCTGGCCAAACAGGCATGGCGTCTCCTTGATAACCCTGACTCCTTGTGTGCCACTATTCTAAGGGCCAAGTACTACCCTGATGGCGATCTGCTGAATTCCAAGCCAAAGCATGGTGCTTCTTTCACCTGGCAAAGCATTATGGCAGGCATTACTACTCTGAAACGTGGCTATATTTGGCGAGTGGGAAATGGACATAACATCAATATTTGGGAAGATGCATGGATCCCAAATTGTGCCACTAGGAAAATTGTGACTCCTAGGGGGGGGGACAATTGTTATCAAGAGTGGTTGATCTGATTGACCCTGTTTCCAATAATTGGGATGAGGACCTCATTAGACAAACTATGTGGCCCATTGATGCTCAACGGATTCTTTCAATCCCACTTTCGCAACATAACATGTCAGATTTCATTGCTTGGAGTTATACAAAAAATGGTATGTTCTCGGTACGGTCTGCTTATTCCGTGGAGTGGAATGATCAGTATGGGAGTAAACTAAAACACTCTAATGGGATGGGGCGAACCACACCTAACCCTATTTGGTGTCAGATATGGAAGTTATCCTGTCCGGCAAAAGTCAAAAATTTTATATGGCATATGTTACATGGCACCCTCCCATGCCGGGCAACACTTGCTAATAGACACATGAAGGTCTCGCCCCTTTGTCCTACTTGCTCTCAGGGTGTAGAAGACACGAAGCACATGCTTTTCCTATGTACTAAAGCAAAGGAGGTTTGGAAGAGGCTAGGATTAGATGAGATTATTGATAGAGCTTGTGAGGTTGATCGTGCTGGAGAAGCGATACTGGAATACCTTTTAGTTCTCCCAAATCAAGATTTGCGTATTATGGGGTACCAAAATGTACGAGAAATGATAGCTATTTCAGCTTGGTATCTATGGTGGGAGATACGAAAATTAGTCACAAGGAAACAACTCAGAATGCAACTCATATATCAATGGGGATCATAGCCCTCACATACAATTTTGTAAATGCATCATCTTCAAAGGCGTCCATGAAAAAGGGGGGTTGGCATTGTCCCCCTAGGGGTTTCGTGAAACTCAATGTTGACGCCTCTTTTGACCAGGACATGTTTAAGGGTACGATGGGGCGATTTTGCGAGATGACAAAGGTAGGTTTATTGCAGGAGGAAATGGAAAGATTGACCATTGCGCGAATGTTCTGATGGCAGAAGCTTTAGCCCTCAAATTTGGACTAACACTAGTGGAAAGGGCGGGGTGCAATCGCCTAATCATCAACTCAGATAATCTAGAGGTGATTGAGACCATGCAGGACGGAGGACAGTCAACGGGTGCGGCGGCGGCAATTTTCGATGACTGCTTCCACTACGCATGTGATTTCATCATGACTAGATTCGAACATTGTAACACAGAGGCAAATAGAGTAGCACATGAACTTGCTAGATTAGCTAGATTTTCTTCAACTTTGGATTGGTTCGAGGAACCTATCAATGAAATTGTACTCAGCCTCACAAACGATGTATTGGTTATTTCTAATGAATAAAGTTTTTCGTTTTATTTCAAAAAAAATAGACCTTGCTTGTCCTCAAGCGAAAGCCGAAATCGAAAAATATGTCCACATGTTTAGAGATAGAGGTGTCGATAAAAATAAAATACGGACATGAGGGCATCATGATCATTCTTAGAACAACAAGTTATATAATTCTTGTCATATGATCTCTTATGCTAGAGTACTAATTCAATCACAATTTCAAGTATGAATCGTAAACTTCATTGAAAACTAACAAACTATAAGCTCAGTCATTGGAGCAATTGCAATTTATCATAACATAGGAAAGAGTCAATATATAAGAGCTTTTTAGCAAGTCCACATACTCAACTGTCATATAGTCTTTCACTATTGCTGAAACTCACGCAATACTTATGGGTATGGAGTTTTAATTGGACACAGAGAAAGATAGGGGCTTATGGTTTTGCCTCCCAACGTTTTACCTCAAGGGTAATGTCAACAATAATAGTTCATGAAAACTCACATCCAATTAGCCATATATAGCAGGATCTTTCCAACATACTGTGCTTGCCAAAGGATAAAATATAAAAAGGAAGGGTGAAGATCACCATGACTCTTATGCAAGGTAGGAGATAAAAGTAAAAGATTGGCCCTTCGCAGAGGGACGCAGAGGTTGTCATGCGCTTTTATGGTTGGATGCACAAAATTTTAATGAGAAAGAACGTCACTTTATATTGCCACTTGTGATATGGACCTTTATTATGCAGTCTGTCGCTTTTATTTCTTCCATATCACACGATCATATAAAGATTATTTTCTCCCACACTAATAAGTCATACATATTTAGAGAGCAATTTTTATTGCTTGCACCGATGACAACTTAAACTACAAAAAAAGACACATCCGTGACATTTTGGGCCGAACGAATTTTTTTCTGTCATACATATGACACTTCTATGACGACAATCATGACAAAACCCGACATCATCATAGATGTGGTGGGCTCCTACTTCTATGACAAAAAAATCATGACAGAAAATGGGCTTTTCGTCCTGGGCGGGCCGGAGACGCAGCTGCATGACATTCTTTGGGCCGTCCATGATGGAAAAAACCATGGTAGAAGTGAGGGCGAGGAAAATTTCGGGGAGTTCCCGGTTACGGTGGGAGGTCGGGGGCCGAGTGATGCGCGTTTCTCTCGTACATGTACGTGCATGTGTGCGAGGCGTTGGCTCTAACTGAACCCGAGCGAGGCGTTGGGCTCTAACTGAACCCGAGCGATTGCACTGCAGGCTATGCGTTACTGAACCCGAGCGATCGATCGATGGCTGTTAACTGAACCCGATCGAGCGATTCCTTCGCTACTGCTGCTAACTGAAGCCGATCGATGCTCCCTCTGGATGAAGAGTGAGCGTTGGGGGGGGGGGGTTGGATGAACAGTTTCTGGTGGGGGTGGATGAACAGGACCCCGTGGTGTTGCCTCTAGATGAACAGGACCCCGGTCGATCGAGCCGGTTGGGGCTGGATGAATAGGACCCCGTGGAGGGCTGGATGAACAGGACCACCCCATGGAGGGCAGGATGAACAGTAGACGGTGGAGGGCAGGATGAACAGTAGCCCGTGGAGGGGTGGTTGAACAGGAGCCCATGGAGAGGGCTGGTTGAACAGTAGCCGGAGGAGTAGCGCGCGGTGGAGGTTGGATGAACAGGAGCCCGTGGATGAACAGTCGCAGGTGGAGGCTGGAGGAGGTCGACGGTGGATGAACAGTAGCTGGTGGAGGCTGGAGGGGGTCGACGGTGCAGATGAACAGTATCTCGTGGAGTCCTGTTTTGCGGTACGCCACACCCCTCCCGATGAACAGGACCCTCGTTTCGACCGTGGCGCTCCAACACAAGTCCGTTTCGTCCGTTTTGCGGTACGCCACACCCCTTCCCGTCAATAGGACCCCTGTTTCGACCGTAGGAGGTCCGTTTCCTCTGTTTTGCGGTACGCCAGACCCCTCCCGATGAACAGGATCCCGTTTCGAACGTGGCCGGTCGAACACAAGGCCGTTTCCTCCGCTTTGCAGTACGCCAGGCCTCGTTTCCATTGCCTGTTCCGTCCAAGCCCTCTCGATGAACACGGCCACGCATTCCGTTCCGACCCAGCCGGTTGCCTCCCACGCGTTCCGTTGCCTCCCCATGAACACGACGCATTCCGTTGCCTCCCCATGAACATGAGGCATTCCATTGCCTCCCCATGAACACGACGACGACGCTGTTTCTCCGTTCCGACCCAGCCATGTACACGAGCCCTGGCCGTACGTATGCGCGAGTAGGCGTTCGAGACCCCGCCCGTATGTACACATACGTGGTCGTATTTTCTTTCTTGCACCCTGGCCGCTGTACGTACGTGTACATGCTACATGCGCGCCTCTACTACGACACGTGCGCGCCTCTACATCGACCAGTATGTACGTACACGTTCGCGACCAGAATGACAATGCTACGTACGCTTCGACCAGGTGGGTCCCGACTATCAGGCACTTCCTTGCCTGTGAAGATGTAGCTGGTGGGTCCCAGCAGTCAGGGGGCGAATCATTTTTTTTGCCCGGACGCACTTCCTTGCGTGCGAAGATGTAGCTGGTGGGTCCCAGCAGTCAGGGGAAAAATGTTTTTTTGCAAAATACAGTGGCCCGTCCGGTGGGTCCCATCTGTCAGGTGAAGGAATCATTATTTTCCGCGTAATAAGGAGGCACTTCCTTGCTGCGGCCGTGGACCCAGCTGTCAGCCTCTCCACGTACAGTCCACGTCCGATGGAAGTCGTTCCTTGACCACGTTGACCACGCCGCGCCGAGAGCACCAGGGCGGTGGACGACGGTGTGGCCTAGGAAGGGGACGACACGAAGGCAGGGAAGACTCGGCAGTTGTTTCCCACGCGGAGGGGAGTACGACTGTATGAGGGTTTACTGGTTCGTCTGCCATCGCCGGAGAATAACAACAGGTGTGGGTGAGTAGAGGGATGGCTAGGCCAGCGATGGGAGTACGGTCGAGCAGTGAGGCCTGCGCGGCAGCACAGCCGGCCGTGAGGAGGAGGGAGCAGACAGTCCCGCCAGCGCTTGTTTGAGCGGCTGGAGCAGGAAGAGCAGAGATTGAAGAAGCACGACGACCATTGGATGGACATCCAATAGTCAGTGCTTGTGCGTCAACCTTTTTTTAGGAAAGCCTCAAATCTGTGGAAAGCAACATACAGCCCATCTGCCATTATTTCTAATAATTTACGTCCCATTTGCTAATTCTTAAGGTTTATTTTTGGAGCCCATATTCTTTTTGTTAGCATTACAACCCATATTGTGGCAACGGTTAAAAAATTATACAAAATTTTGCATATTTCGGTGCGGTCCGAACTGTTTTTAATCCCGAAATTTCGACTCAGATTCAAACTGATTTTAAAAATAAATGTATATCAATATAAAATCCAACAAATTCTCCACGCATAAAAATTAATGTAATTTAAAATCTTGAAATGAAAAAAAGATATTTGAAACTAATTGCCGGTTTGATGTGTTTTAAAAATGTACAACCCATTTCTCATTACTGATGGGCCATTTTCTCGGCCAGCCGAATGAAAGCTCTCCTCGTTTTGAAAGATTTGCAGCCCAACAGGCCTGACAAAGCGACTTGCTTGGCAAATCACAAAAAAACAGGGCTGTGGCCGTGGACCCAGCTATCAGCCTCTCCATGTACAGTACTCTTCCGATGGAAGTCGTTCCTTGACCACGTTGACAACACCGTGCGGAGAGCACCACGGCGGTGGACGACGGTGAGGCCTAGGAAGGGGACGATGCGGCGGTGGAAGCCCGCGCAGAGAGGACTACGAGGGTTCACTGGTTCGGCTACGGTGTGAGGCTGCCGTCGCCGCAGGGCCTGGCCAGCGGTGGGAATAGTAGGGGGCGGTGAGGCCTCTGCGGCAGCACAGCCGGCCACGGGAGGCAGGAGCATGCGGCACGACCGGTGCTGCTTTGGTCGGCTGGAGCAAGAAGACCAGAGGTTGAAGAAGCACTACGGCCGTTGGATGGACATCGTACGGTCACTGGAGCTAGAATCGTTCATATTGACTAAGTTGACAAAGCCCTTCGTCCCCGTCAACTTAGTAGGCCCACAAGTCAGCCTCCCAGCAAGGTGGGTCCCAGCTAGCCGGTGGAGTATTCATTTTTTGTGCGTAATAAGGAGGCACTTCCAATGGGTCCGAGCTGACAGCGAGAGGAACGTTTTTTTCGCGAAATATGGTGGCCCGTCCGGTTGGTCCCAGCAGTCAGGGGGAAACGATTTTTTTCGTAAAATACTGGTGGCCCGTCCGGTGGGTCCTTGCTGTCAGGTGGAGGAATCATTATTTTCCGCGTAATAAGGAGGCACTTCCTTGTTGCCGCCGTGGACCCAGCTGTCAGCCTCCACGTACAGTCCATGTCCGATGGAAGTCGTGCCTTGACCACGTTGACCACGCCCGTCGAGAGCACCGGGGCGGTGGACGACGGCGTGGCCTAGGAAGGGGACGACGCGGAGCCGGTGAAGACGCGGCATTGGATGCCCATGCGGAGAGGAGTATGAAGGTTCACTCGTTCGGCTGCGGTGTGAGGCTGCCGTCGCCGCAGGGCCTGGCCAGCGGTGGGAATAGTAGGGGCGATGAGGCCTCCGCGGTAGCACAGCCGGCCACGGGAGGCAGGAGTAGGCGGCATGACCGACGCTGCTTTGGGCGACTGGAGCAAGAAAACCAGAGGTTGAAGAAGCACTATGGCCGTTGGATGGACATCGTACGATCACTGCAGCTAGAATCGTTTATATTGACTAAGTTGACAAAGCCCTTGGTACGTCAACTTAGTAGGCCCACATGTCAGCTTCCAAAATGGAAGGGGCGGAATCTTTTTTTGGGCGGGTGAAGCTAGAATATCCGAGATTGAAGAAGAAGCACGGCATCCGTTGGATGGACATCCAACGGCCACTACTGCTTGAATCGTGTATTGACTATAAGTTGACAAAGCCTTGCATACGCGTCAACTCTGTTTTTTGGGGGACGCGTCAAGTTAGTAAGGCCAGAAGTGTGTGGCAGAGAACTTATAGCCCATTTGAGATTTGTAAGAATGTGTAGCCCATTTTTGAATTCTAATGGAATTTACTACAGCCCATTTACAGTTTGTTAAAAGTACAGCCCATTTCAACCAACCGTTCAAAACGGAATTCAATAAAATTTCCCACAATTTGATGGGAACCGAAGTATTTTTATCCTGAAATTTCAAGTCACATTAAATACAATTTCAATATAAACTTATATTACGTAAAAATCAAACGAAACATTGCGCTCACAACAATTAATGGAATTAAAATTTCCAATATCCAAAAATAATATTTTATAAAGTAATCACGTGTTTGGTGCATTTTTTTATAGTTACTGCCCACTTTTTATAATTACATCCCATTTATTATTTCTTAAAGCCCATTTTCTTGTTAAGCCTAATGCATCCCTCCTAGGAAAGATTTGCAGCCCAGCGGGGCGGAGAATAACAACTTGACCTTGCCTGGGTATTCCTAAAAAAAGTATAGCTGGGCTAGCCATTTTCAGCTGGAAAAAAATTAATATCTGGGCTGGATATCTGGCCTGGGCTAGACGGGCCACAGCCCGCCCAGTTAATACCTGCAGCGATGTTTTCGTTGTTGTTCAGAGGAGAAAAATTAACATCTGGGCTAAACATCGAAAAACTCTGCAGTGCTCACACCTCAAAAACACAAATACTGCTTGAGCTGCTCGGTCCCAGCTGTCGTCCGCTTCTTGTGCAATTCTCTCGTTTATTGACTACTACATAGGTTGACAATGGTGTGGGACCGTGATGTCAGGAAACCAGGGGGAAGCAAAATAAATTACTCCAGTGAGCGCTTCCACCTCTGCCTTGTTGTCTCCCGTGGAAACCCCTTTCCTCCCTTTTTTTGCTCGGGCAAGGACCAATGCATGCAGCACGTCTATGCGGTTATTAGGCAAGATATAAAAGCGCTTTGCATGCTATGAATTATGATGGCCTGCATGGGTAGCTAATAACGCATCCTCTTAACTGCTGTGATTAAATGTTGTGTTTAGAAGAGAGAAATATTCTTTTTTCCCACCAATCTGCTTGCACCTAGGTCATGATGCACCTTCTAATACGACTTATTCACCTAGACGGAGGGAGTATAGTTATATATATATATATATATATATAATAAGGAGGCACTTGCGTACCTGAGGCTATGGACCTGGTGGGTCCCCATTGTCATCCTCTCCAAGTAAAGTCATCTCCTCGCCCGCGCGCGCTTTCCACCCGAAATAGTCAGCGCCGTCCGCCCCGCTTCCCGGTGTAGGCGATTGCTCCGCCTTCAAACGACACAAGTGTCGTCCGTCCGTCCATCTGCCGCCCACATTAATGATACGCGGTTGCCGAGGCGGCTACTCCGGCGCCACACGTCCGTCCCTCCGCTCACCCACCATTGCTATATAAACTGCTGCGCCGGCCATAGCCGCAGTCATCCGCATTCGTTCCCTTTCTCCTGTCCACACCACTACTTCCCACCATGGCTTCCTCGCGCTCCAGCGATCTTCGGGACGGGCGGACGACGGACCACAAGGAGATGGCAGCCATTGCTGCCGACCGGCTGGCCGGCAGGCAGCCGGAGGACGACACGTCCCAATGAAGAACATGGTAGTCGACGATCCGGCGCCAACCCCCTTCTCGGCGCCATCCTCGCCGGTGCATTGCACGATGACCATCGGCGAGGCCCGTGCCCAATATATGAAAAGTGTGAGGCAGATGCGTCAGGAGCAGTTCCGGGAGGCGCAGGCCGACGCCGCCTACAACCACCATCTCCTCCAGGAGCACTTGCAGGCGGAGGAGCAGATCGCCGCAGAGCGGGCGGAGCAGGAGGCACTGCTCGACTCGTACCGCTCCACCCGGAAGGGCTGCCTCGAGCGCTGGCGGTATCGCATGCGGGTGGCGGAGGCTGCGGCCGCCTACAAAGAGGCTAGCAAAGAGGGCGATGAAGCGGGCGAGGCGCTGTTTGGCGAGACCGAGGACGAGGCAGAGGACAATGCTGGCTCCGACGAGTCCCCGCTCTACTGGCGTCGACGAGGCCCTACTTTGCCGAGGCCCCACGGCGCCAACAACGAGGCAGAGGACACCGCCGGCACCGCCGAGGCCCCGCCCCGCCAACAACGAGGTAGAGGACATCGCCGGCTCAGCCGAGGCCCCACCCTGCCGGCAACACGGGGGAGGATTTCCACCACTCCGCTGAGGCGCCGCCCGCCGGCAACGAGACAGAGTACATCGCCGGCTCCGCCGAGGCCCCGCCCGCTGCCAACGAGGCCGTGCCACACAGAAAACGAGGAAGAGTAGAACACGGTAGGTCGCCGCCGCTTAGGTCCAAGTAAGGCCACTGCTGCTACCCTCCCGTTTAAGCCAAGCTAGGCGGGTTGACCATTGACGGCTGGTTAGCTTCTTGGCGGCGACGTGGAGTCGGGGAGTTCTGCTGGAGAATAACACTGCTTCTACTTAACTGCTGGTGTAGTTGGCTGACTAACACGTGGGCCCAACAGGCTACATGTCAATTACGCAACTGCCCCTGCAGTTAAGTCACTGAAGCTTCTGTTCGGCTCAGCGGGACACAGGTGGGTAGCTTCGGTTAATTAATTATACCTCCAGTGCACCCCTTTTTAGTTGAAGAATGTATGAAATGTAATGAAATCTGGCATGTTTATATGAAATCCGACCATGTATGAATGAATTTATTTCGATTAGTTTGAATTCCTTTATCACTGGCAAACAATACGTACTAGCATTATTCCCAGGGTGATCACCTCGTTTGCAGCAATTTCACATGTACTCCCTCCGGTCCTTTCTAGTCTACATACAAGTTTTGTCTGCAGTCAAAGTATCTCTACTTTGACCAATCTTATACAAAAAAGTATGCACTTTCACAATGTGTGAAGTAAAAAGGAACAGAAGGAGTACAAAGAGTTTGAGCAGCTTTTTAGCGTTTCTGTACATTGCAATCAAACACACAGGCCTGGCAATTCATAGAGAACATTCAAAACAATTGATGATTATGCATCTCAGCGACTCACGTGTCAGAGGCAATATTTACTTCACAACTAAAGAATAAAGAAAAAATTGATCAATGCTGCTGACAGCAAAGGGCGTCCCATTCAAAAATATCAAACGCATGTCTTGCTAAAATCAATGAGCAAAATTTGACAAGGTTGTCCCATTCCAAAATATCAAATGCCTACGAGTGTGGAATGGGCAGGGTTTGCCATCAGTTCGGACATTGACGTGGCACCTCGTGCTAAATAAACCAGCTGTTCTTTTTGTGCAGTTCCACCAAAATCAACCAAATTAGCGCGTAGCTTGTATGATTTCGCCCTTATATGTTGCAATGCCTTGAACTTATCGGCACATCCTTTCTTGTGGTGGAAATGGATGATTGGATGTATTCATGAACATTTTGTGCAGTTCCCATTGAAATCAAGCTGAGCACCCCTGTTTGCACAAATACAAAAAAGTGATTAGTATAGAGCAAACTGTACTATGAATTGACAGTTTCAATAGGCACATACATGGTCCATGTACAGCACACTTTTGGAGAAATGGAGCTCACCAGAAAGAATCCTAGAACAACATTGTGTTGGAAATATGCCCTAGAGGCAATAATAAAATCATTATTATTATATTTCCTTGTTCATGGTAATTGTCTTTATTCATGCTATAATTGTGTTATCCGGAAATCGTAATACATGTGTGAATAACAGACACCAACATGTCCCTAGTAAGCCTCTAGTTGACTAGCTTGTTGATCAACAGATAGTCATGGTTTCCTGGCTATGGACATTGAATGTCATTGATAACGATATCACATCATTAAGAGAATGATGTGATGGACAAGACCCAATCTTAAACATAGCATAAAGATCGTATAGTTCGTTTGCTAGAGTTTTGCAATGTCAAGTATCTTTTCCTTAGACCATGAGATCGTGTAACTCCCGGATACCGTAGGAGTGCTTTGGGTGTACCAAACGTCACAACGTAACTGGGTGACTATAAAGGTATACTACGGGTATTTCCGAAAGTGTCTGTTGGGTTGACACGGATCAAGACTGGGATTTGTCACTCCGTATGACGGAGAGGTATCACTGGGCCCACTCGGTAATGCATCATCATAATGAGCTCAAAGTGACCAAGTGTCTGGTCACGGGATCATGCATTACGGTACGAGTAAAGTGACTTGCCGGTAACGAGATTGAACGAGGTATTGGGATACCGACGATCGAATCTCGGCAAGTAATATATCGATTGACAAAGGGAATTGCATACGGGGTTGATTGAATCCTCGACATCGTGGTTCATCCGATGAGATCATCGTGGAGCATGTGGAAGCCAACATGGGTATCCAGATCCCGCTGTTGGTTATTGACCGGAGAGTCGTCTCGGTCATGTCTGCTTGTCTCCCGAACCCGTAGGGTCTACACACTTAAGGTTCGGTGACGCTAGGGTTGTGAAGATAAGTATATGCAGTAACCCGAATGTTGTTCGGGGTCCCGGATGAGATCCAGGACGTCACGAGGAGTTCCGGAATGGTTCGGAGGTAAAGAATTATATATAGGATGTGCAGTTTCGGTCATCGGGACAAGTTTCGGGGTACCCGGTATTGTACCGGGACCACCGGAAGGGTCCCGGGTGTCCACCGGGTGGGGCCACCTATCCCGGAGGGCCCCATGGGCTGAAATAGGAGGGAACCCAGCCCATAGTGGGCTGGGGCACCAGCCCCTAGGGGGCCCATGCGGCTAGGGCTAAGGGGAAACCCTAGAGGGGGCGCCCCCTTGCCTTGGGGAGCAAGCCCCTCCCTAGGCCGCCGCCCCCCCCCCCCCTAGTAGATTCCATCTACTAGGGCCGGAGCCCCCCCATGGCACCCCTATATATAGTGGGGGAGAGGAGGGACTTGACACACCAGCCCCTGGCGCCTCCCTCTCTCCCCGTTACGTCTCTCTTCCTCGTAGTATAGGCGAAGCCCTGCTACTGCGACGCCCTGCATCCACCACCACGCCGTCGTGCTGCTGGATCTTCGTCAACCTCTCCTTCCCCCTTGCTGGATCAAGAAGGAGGAGACGTCTCCCGTCCCGTACGTGTGTTGAACGCGGAGGTGCCGTCCGTTCGGCGCTGGTCATCGGTGATTTGGATCACGTTGTGTACGACTACATCATCCCCGTTCGTTGAACGCTTCCGCACGCGATCTACAAAGGTATGTAGATGCATCTCGTGACTCGTTGCTAGATGAACTCCTAGATGATCTTGGTGAAACGAGTAGGAAATTTTTTTGTTTTCTGCAACGTTCTCCAACAGTGGCATCATGAGCTAGGTCTATGCGTAGTTCTTTTTGCGCGAGTAGAACACAATTTGTTGTGGGCGTGGATTTGTCAACTTTCTTGCCGCTACTAGTCTTTTCTTGCTTCAGCGGTATTGTGGGATGAAGCGGCCCGAACCAACCTTACACGTATGCTTACGTGAGACCGGTTCCACCGACTAACATGCACTAGTTGCATAAGGTGGCTGGCGGGTGTCTGTCTCTCCCACTTTAGTTGGAGCGGATTCGATGAACAGGGTCCTTATGAAGGGTAAATAGAAGTTGACAAATCACGTTGTGGCTTTCACGTAGGTAAGAAAACGTTCTTGCTAGAACCCTAATTCAGCCACGTAAAACTTGCAACAACAATTAGAGGACGTCTAACTTGTTTTTGCAGCAAGTGGTTTGTGATATGATATGGCCAAAGTTGTGATGAATGATGAATGATCTATATGTGATGTATGAGATGTTCATGCTGTTGTAATAGGAATCACGACTTGCATGTCGATGAGTATGACAACCGACAGGAGCCATAGGAGTTGTCTTTATTCTTTTATATGACCTGCGTGTCATTGAGAAACGCCATGTAAATTACTTTACTTTATTACTAAACGCGTTAGCCATAGTAGTAGAAGTAATAGTTGGCGAGCAACTTCATGGAGACACGATGATGGAGATCATGATGATGGAGATCATGGTGTCAAGCCGGTGACAAGATGATCATGGAGCCCCAAGATGGAGATCAAATGAGCTATGTGATATTGGCCATATCATGTCACGTTTATTATTTGATTGCATGTGATGTTTATCATGTTTTGCATCTTGTTTACTTAGAACGACGGTAGTAAATAAGATGATCCCTCATAATAATTTCAAGAAGTGTTCCCCCTAACTATGCACCGTTGCGACAATTCGTTGTTTCGAAGCACCACGTGATGATCGGGTGTGATAGATTCTAACGTTCACATACAACGGGTGTAAGACAGATTTACACATGCAAACACTTAGGTTGACTTGACGAGCCTAGCATGTACAGACATGGCCTCGGAACACAGAAGACCGAAAGGTCGAGCATGAGTCGTATAGAAGATACGATCAACATGAAGATGTTCACCGACGTTGACTAGTCCGTCTCACGTGATGATCGGACACGGCCTAGTTAACTCGGATCATGTTATACTTAGATGACTAGAAGAGGGATGTCTATCTAAGTGGGAGTTCATAAATAATTTGATTTGATGAACTTAATTATCATGAACTTAGTCTAAAATATTTACAATATGTCTTGTAGATCAAATGGCCAACGTAGTCCTCAACTTCAACGCGTTCCTAGAGAAAACCAAGCTGAAAGACGATGGCAGCAACTACACGGACTGGGTCCGGAACCTGAGGATCATCCTCATAGCTGCCAAGAAAGATTATGTCCTACAAGCACCACTGGGTGACGCACCTGTCCTCCCTGCTGAACAAGACGTTATGAACGCTTGGCAGGCACGTACCGATGACGACTCCCTCGTTCAGTGCGGCATGCTTTACAGTTTAGAACCGGGGCTCCAAAAGCGTTTTGAGAGACATGGAGCATATGAGATGTTCGAAGAGCTGAAAATGGTTTTCCAAGCTCATGCCCGGGTCGAGAGATATGAGGTCTCCGACAAGTTCTTCAGCTGTAAGATGGAGGAAAACAGTTCTGTCAGTGAGCACATACTCACGATGTCTGGATTACATAACCGCTTGACTCAGCTAGGAGTTAATCTCCCGGATGATGCGGTCATTGACAGAATCCTCCAGTCGCTTCCACCGAGCTACAAGAGCTTTGTGATGAACTTCAATATGCAGGGGATGGAAAAGACCATTCCTGAAGTATTTGCTATGCTGAAATCAGCAGAGGTAGAAGTCAAGAAGGAACATCAGGTGTTGATGGTCAATAAAACCACTAAGTTCAAGAAGGGCAAGGGTAAGAAAGCCTTCAAGAAGGACGGCAAGGAAGTTGCCGCGCCCGGCAAGCAAGCTGCCGGGAAGAAGCCAAAGAATGGACCCAAGCCCGAGACTGAGTGTTTTTATTGCAAGGGAAGTGGTCACTGGAAGCGGAATTGCCCCAAATACTTAGCGGACAAGAAGGCTGGCAAAACAAAAGGTATATGTGATATACATGTAATTGATGTGTACCTAACCAGTACTCGTAGTAGCTCTTGGGTATTTGATACCGGTGCAGTTGCTCACATTTGTAACTCAAAGCAGGAGCTGCGGAATAAACGGAGACTGGCGAAGGACGAGGTGACGATGCGCGTCGGGAATGGTTCCAAGGTCGATGTGATCGCCGTCGGCACGCTGCCTCTTCATTTACCTACGGGATTAGTTTTAAACCTCAATAATTGTTATTTAGTGCCAGCTTTGAGCATGAACATTGTATCGGGATCTCGTTTAATTCGAGATGGCTACTCATTTAAATCCGAGAATAATGGTTGTTCCATTTATATGAGAGATATGTTTTATGGTCATGCTCCTATGGTGAATGGTTTATTCTTAATGAATCCCGAGCGTAATGCTACACATGTTCATAGTGTGAATACCAAAAGATGTAAGGTTGATAATGATAGTCCCACATACTTGTGGCACTGCCGCCTTGGTCACATAGGTGTCAAACGCATGAAGAAGCTCCATGCAGATGGACTTTTAGAGTCTCTTGATTATGAATCATTTGACACGTGCGAACCATGCCTCATGGGTAAAATGACTAAGACTCCGTTCTCAGGAACAATGGAGCGAGCAACCAACTTATTGGAAATCATACATACTGATGTGTGCGGTCCAATGAGTGTTGAGGCTCGCGGTGGCTATCGTTATGTTCTCACTCTCACTGATGACTTGAGTAGATATGGGTATGTCTACTTAATGAAACACAAGTCTGAAACCTTTGAAAAGTTTAAGGAATTTCAGAGTGAGGTTGAGAATCAATGTGACAGGAAAATCAAGTTTCTACGATCAGATCGTGGAGGAGAATACTTGAGTCACGAATTTGGCACACACTTAAGAAAATGTGGAATAGTTTCACAACTAACGCCGCCTGGAACACCTCAGCGTAATGGTGTGTCCGAACGTTGTAATCGCACTCTATTAGATATGGTGCGGTCTATGATGTCTCTTACTGATTTACCGCTATCTTTTTGGGGCTATGCTTTAGAGACTGCCGCATTCACTTTAAATAGGGCTCCGTTGAAATCCGTTGAGACGACACCGTATGAATTATGGTTTGGAAAGAAACCTAAGCTATTGTTTCTAAAAGTTTGGGGATGCGATGCTTATGTCAAGAAACTTCAACCTGAAAAGCTCGAACCCAAGTCGGAAAAATGCGTCTTCGTAGGATACCCTAAAGAAACTATTGGGTATACCTTCTATCTCAGATCCGAAGGCAAGGTCTTTGTTGCCAAGAATGGATCCTTTCTAGAGAAGGAGTTTCTCTTGAAAGAAGTAAGTGGGAGGAAAGTAGAACTAGATGAAGTATTGCCTCTTGAACCGGAAAATGGCGCAACTCAAGAAAATGTTCCTGAGGTGCCAGCACCGACTAGAGAGGAAGTTAATGATAATGATCAAGATACTTCTGATCTAGCTCCTACTAAAATTCGAAGGTCCACAAGGACACGTTCCGCACCAGAGTGGTACGGCAACCCTGTCTTGGAAATCATGTTGTTAGACAACGGTGAACCTTCGAACTATGAAGAAGCGATGGCGGGCCCGGATTCCGACAAATGGCTAGAAGCCATGAAATCCGAGATAGGATCCATGTATGAAAACGAAGTGTGGACTTTGACTGACTTGCCTGTTGAACGGCGAGCCATAGAAAATAAATGGCTCTTTAAGAAGAAGACAGACGCGGATGGTAATGTGACCATCTATAAGGCTCGGCTTGTCGCTAAGGGTTACCGACAAGTTCAAGGGGTTGACTACGATGAGACTTTCTCATCGGTAGCGAAGCTGAAGTCCGTCCGAATCATGTTAGCAATTGCCGCGTTTTACGACTATGAAATATGGCAAATGGACGTCAAAACGGCATTCCTTAATGGTTTCCTTAAGGAAGAATTGTATATGATGCAGCCAGAAGGTTTTGTCGATCCTAAGAATGCTGACAAGGTATGCAAGCTCCAACGCTCGATTTATGGGCTGGTGCAAGCATCTCAGAGTTGGAACATTCGCTTTGATGAGATGATCAAAGCGTTTGGGTTTACGCAGACTTATGGAGAAGCCTGTGTTTACAAGAAAGTGTGTGGGAGCTCTATAGCATTTCTCATATTATATGTAGATGACATACTTTTGATGGGAAATGATATAGAACTCTTGGACAGCATCAAGGCCTACTTGAATAAGAGTTTTTCAATGAAGGACCTTGGAGAAGCTGCTTATATATTAGGCATCAAGATCTATAGAGATAGATCAAGACGCCTCATAGGTCTTTCACAAAGCACATACCTTGATAAGATATTGAAGAAGTTCAATATGGATCAGTCTAAGAAGGGGTTCTTGCCTGTACTGCAAGGTATGAAATTGAGCTCGGCTCAAAGTCCGACCACGACAGAAGAAATAGAAGAGATGAGTGTCATCCCCTATGCCTCAGCCATAGGTTCTATTATGTATGCCATGCTGTGTACCAGACCTGATGTAAATCTTGCCGTAAGTTTGGTAGGAAGATACCAAAGTAATCCCGGCAAGGAACACTGGACAGCGGTCAAGAATATCCTAAAGTACCTGAAAAGGACTAAGGAGATGTTTCTCGTTTATGGAGGTGATGAAGAGCTCGTCGTAAAGGGTTACGTCGACGTTAGCTTTGACACAGATCTGGATGACTCTAAGTCACAAACCGGATACGTGTATATTTTGAATGGTGGGGCAGTAAGCTGGTGCAGTTGCAAGCAGAGCGTCATGGCGGGATCTACATGTGAAGCAGAGTACATGGCAGCCTCGGAGGCAGCACATGAAGCAATTTGGGTGAAGGAGTTCATCACCGACCTCGGAGTCATACCCAATGCGTCGGGGCCGATCAAGCTCTTCTGTGACAACACTGGAGCTATTGCACTTGCCAAGGAGCCCAGGTTTCACAAGAAGACAAGGCACATCAAGCGTCGCTTCAACTCCATTCGTGAAAATGTTCAAGATGGAGACATAGAAATTTGTAAAGTACATACGGACCTGAATGTAGCATATCCGTTGACTAAACCTCTCCCTAGGGCAAAACATGATCAACACCATAATTCCATGGGTGTTCGATTCATCACAATGTAACTAGATTATTGACTCTAGTGCAAGTGGGAGACTGTTGGAAATATGCCCTAGAGGCAATAATAAAAGCATTATTATTATATTTCCTTGTTCATGGTAATTGTCTTTATTCATGCTATAATTGTGTTATCCGGAAATCGTAATACATGTGTGAATAACAGACACCAACATGTCCCTAGTAAGCCTCTAGTTGACTAGCTCGTTGATCAACAGATAGTCATGGTTTCCTGGCTATGGACATTGAATGTCATTGATAACGAGATCACATCATTAAGAGAATGATGTGATGGACAAGACCCAATCTTAAACATAGCATAAAGATCGTATAGTTCGTTTGCTAGAGTTTTGCAATGTCAAGTATCTTTTCCTTAGACCATGAGATCGTGTAACTCCCGGATACCGTAGGAGTGCTTTGGGTGTACCAAACGTCACAACGTAACTGGGTGACTATAAAGGTATACTACGGGTATTTCCGAAAGTGTCTGTTGGGTTGACATGGATCAAGACTGGGATTTGTCACTCCGTATGACGGAGAGGTATCACTGGGCCCACTCGGTAATGCATCATCATAATGAGCTCAAAGTGACCAAGTGTCTGGTCACGGGATCATGCATTACGGTACGAGTAAAGTGACTTGCCGGTAACGAGATTGAACGAGGTATTGGGATACCGACGATCGAATCTCGGGCAAGTAATATATCGATTGACAAAGGGAATTGCATACGGGGTTGATTGAATCCTCGACATCGTGGTTCATCCGATGAGATCATCGTGGAGCATGTGGGAGCCAACATGGGTATCCAGATCCCGCTGTTGGTTATTGACCGGAGAGTCGTCTCGGTCATGTCTGCTTGTCTCCCGAACCCGTAGGGTCTACACACTTAAGGTTCGGTGACGCTAGGGTTGTGAAGATAAGTATATGCAGTAACCCGAATGTTGTTCGGGGTCCCGGATGAGATCCAGGACGGCACGAGGAGTTCCGGAATGGTCCGGAGGTAAAGAATTATATATAGGATGTGCAGTTTCGGCCATCGGGACAAGTTTCGGGGTACCCGGTATTGTACCGGGACCACCGGAAGGGTCCCGGGGGTCCACCGGGTGGGGCCACCTATCCCGGAGGGCCCCATGGGCTGAAATAGGAGGGAACCCAGCCCATAGTGGGCTGGGGCGCCAGCCCCTAGGGGGCCCATGCGGCTAGGGCTAAGGGGAAACCCTAGAGGGGGCGCCCCCTTGCCTTGGGGAGCAAGCCCCACCCTAGGCCGCCCCCCCCCTAGTAGATTCGATCTACTAGGGCCGGCGCCCCCCCATGGCACCCCTATATATAGTGGGGGAGAGGAGGGACTTGACACACCAGCCCCTGGCGCCTCCCTCTCTCCCCGTTACGTCTCTCTTCCTCGTAGTATAGGCGAAGCCCTGCTACTGCGACGCCCTGCATCCACCACCACGCCGTCGTGCTGCTGGATCTTCGTCAACCTCTCCTTCCCCCTTGCTGGATCAAGAAGGAGGAGACGTCTCCCGTCCCGTACGTGTGTTGAACGTGGAGGTGCCATCCGTTCGGCGCTGGTCATCGGTGATTTGGATCACGTTGTGTACGACTACATCATCCCCGTTCGTTGAACGCTTCCGCACGCGATCTACAAAGGTATGTAGATGCATCTCGTGACTCGTTGCTAGATGAACTCCTAGATGATCTTGGTGAAACGAGTAGGAATTTTTTTTGTTTTCTGCAACGTTCTCCAACACATTGTACTCACGCATCACAGCAAAAAATGGAGATTTTGTCAGTCCTTCTGAGCTGAAGTTAGTTTGGTCTTGTGGGGAGTAATGTAACCATCCTTCAACTGCTCCTTCTGATGATAAGATAGACAGGGCTTCTTCATCCTGGCATAATCGGAACTAGTCACTTCACGTACTCCATATCCTTCTCCAAAGGAAGATGATCCTGTTGTGCAAAGACAAGAGGACTACTAAATGGTAGCATCACTATTTGCTTGAAAAAGGAAAGGAAATATTTAAAACAGCACAGATGAAGCACTTCTCAAGGACAATACCACTTTTTCATGACAGTATCTAAACAGTAGCACAACACCAATAGAGACGACAAAGCTCAATCATATGGATGAAATCAGTGGGCGACTACCAACCTTTGTCAGGAGGCTTATTGTGTAGAGCATACAGATGAAGCAATTCTCCGGAACCATCTATTGCTATCTACGGTGGTGGCCATGCTTACTATATACTCCTCGATTAGTTTAATGTTTCCAACATCTTCTTGTGCAGTTCCACTAAAATATATGGTATCTTCAAAGAAGATCCCTGTTTGCACAAGTAGAGATAATTACATATTACATTAAGAGTGGCATTAAATCAGTGGCAAAACAATTGCTCGTTCCAGCCATAGCAATAAATTAAGATGCAAAACTATATCATTACTTGTGTCATCACAGTTCCAGTGCTTCATTACAGCACCGGGAGTTGATTTTTGTTTTTCTTCCCCTTGTTCTTCCCCTTCATCACTTGGTTCAATAACAAACAAGCTTCGCCTTCAATGTAAGATTTGGCATGTCAATTAGGGAGCACAAGTATAGTACTAAACTTAATTTTCTAATGAAAGTGGCAAAATACAGGCCAACAGTTGTGAAATATCCTTATCTTACCTCAATGGGATTTCACGGTGCACATACAGATTGGAAGTCTTGTCTCCATTTGTGCAGTTCACTAAAATCAAGCAACATTATCGTACAAGTAGCACAACATATGAATGCACACTACAGAATCATGTGAAAGAAGGCTAGTACTGACCTCTCATGATGCGGAATTTAAACAACTCACAAGAAGAATATCTGAATCAAATTCGCCTTAACGGATAGGAAGTAAGATCTCCTCTTGTGCAGTTCCACTAAGATCAAGCAATCAAGCAATGTAGTTGGTGTGACATTTTGGTTGAACTGCACAAAACACTCTTAAAACAAAAGTTTTTGTGCAGTGCAACAAAAGGTCACAATGGCAACGAGGGGAAGCAGATAACCCTGTTTACACAGAGGTGCAAAGGAAACAATTAGTGGTCAATAACGGTGGATGACACAGAAGCCAACAAAAAGAAGCATCTTCCTTATCTAAATGGCAAAGAAAGCAAGACAGTAGCATTTCTCAGACAGTGCCATTGATTAATATTAACATAGAGATTATATTAACAATAAAATTCGTTAAACATGTAATTTGCTTTTAACTGTGGCATTGCATCAATTTTCCAGCGGCATTATTAGAGGGTGTTTGTTTACAGGGACATTTTGGTGTAGGGACTAAAAAAACTCCGTGTCAGTCCCATCTAAACCAAAGAGGAGGGACTTTTAGGGACTAAAAGTGGGCATTTGGGACTAAAGAAAGAAGACCCTGAGGGAGTCTTTTTGGGACTTTTTCCAATAGTTGCCCCTGCCACGCATCGCACCTTGTCTCTATTAGTTCATTACTAGGGGTAACATGGTCTTTTAGCATGTCATTTAATAACCTCTAGTCCATGTTTAGTCTCTGGAACCCAGCAGGTAGGGACTAGGGAGTTTTTAACCAAACAGGGCCTTAGATTAACAACAGCTAATGAGTTGCACGGGACAGTGGATGCACCAGCACCATGTGCATCTACCGATGTACTATGGTCATGCACAGTCTGTTGCAACAAAGAACAAACAACCAAGGAGCATATTTGTGTTGGTCCCAGTTTTCTTATCTTTAGACGCCTTTCCCTATGTGAGCGCAACAAATCTAGTCCTGCTCAAACTCTACAGCCTTGTCCCTTCCTTTCCTTTTTGAACTAGTACTTTCGCCCCTTCCTTTCCTCTTTGAACCACGTCCTAGATTTATGCGATACAACTTTCCCCACTACTTTCCCCCATTCCTTTCCTCTTTGAACCACGTCCTAGATTAATGCTATACAACTTTCCCCCTTCATTTCCTCTTTGAACCACGTCCTAGATTCATGCTATATACAACTTTTCCCACTACTTTCCCCCACTCCTTTCCTCTTTGAACCACGTCCTAGATTCATGGTATACATGCAGCTAGAGCAATGCATGTGGAGTAAGTAAATTATACCTTAAGGTTCTTGGGGCGTGGTTCGGTGGGCGATGGGACGGCAGCGAAGAAGAAGGGGTCGGAGGCCCTCCCGCGCCGCCACTGGGTGGAAAGTGAACAGCTGCGCCGGTAGTCCCTCGCCGACGGCGATAGCGTTAGGCCTCCTTCCCTTCCCGGTGGGCGGATCCTGCCGGCTCTTTGAGCAGCAGTGAGGGGAGAGAGAGGCCAACGAAGTCTTGTTTAGATCTTGAGAGGGCGAGAGAGTGTGAAGAGAGCAACTACAAGCGCTGAGGCTCCAGCGGGAGAGGGCGAGAGAGTGTGAAGAGAGCAACTACAAGCGCTGAGGCTCCAGCATGTATATATATACTGGAGAGAGAGTGTGAAGCGTGCAAACCCTAGAAAACATTTTGACCAGTCAAAGAATCCTCCTGGCACAAATTATGCTCAAGTGTAGTTATCTAACCCGAGACCTCAAGTTTGATGAGCGAACAGGCTAACCAGCTACACAACCCTCCCGTTATGTTCAACGAGAGGGAAATAACCTTTTATACATTCCTGCATTCGTGTGACAAGCATGTCGTGTTTTTTTTGTGTGTGTGGGAGTCATTGGGATTTCAATCATAATTGTGTCATGTGGCTTTGGTGGTAATGTCGGGACCCCGATTCTAAGTCACACTGATCTAGCATGTAACACCTCATATCACTTTGCGGCCTCACGCACGGTATCCCCTTACCATGGCCCGGGACCGTTTGCGCCTTTTGGCTCACGTATATGATAGTGTCGCTAGCATACATATGACAGAGAACCCGGGCCGACATGGCTAGTCGTGAACCCAAAGCGGCACTAACTCATGAGGACAGGCATACATGAATCACATCGAGCATGTCGGTCATCAACATGTGAATCCGGGCTGTAGCACTGGGCTAACAGGACTCCAGATGTCACCGCGTGACATTTCCCCGAAGGGACAGACACAGGAACGAAGTGAAACACATGCCGGCCAGTCAAGTGTTCCAAGCAGTAGTGCTGGGCTAGCAGGACTCCGGTGGACCGGGCTGTAGCGGACTACTATCGCTCAGAAAGCACTAGACTACATTTCCCCATATGATAGGCTGCCAAGGATAAACAACTAGATTGTCGGACCCCACACATAGCAATACACGTTACATGTACGCATAACATGCAAGTATGTGCTGTACAACATGGCATCACAACATAACGCAAACTCATATAGATAAAGGCCCAAAAGAGCCACATAGCATTAAATACAAGCAAGGGTCACATGACCCATCATTCAGAGCATACAAGCAACAAGCGGAAGCATTACATGTCTGAGTACAGACAACTACAAAAGAAAAAGGCCGAGAAGCCTGACTATCTACAAGTCCCTCCAAGGTACAAGATCATAGCTGAGGTAACAAGCTACTCGTCGAAGTCCAAGCGGAACTACTAGTAAGACAGATGTCTCATCTGCAAAACATAAATAAAGCAAACGTGAGTACAAAGGTACTCAGCAAGACTTACATCAGATCCTATCATATATGCATTTGTATCAAGAAGGTATGTGGGGTTTAGTTGCAGCAAGCCAGCTTTGACTCAGTGGCTATCCTGTTCTACGACAACGAGAAACTTCTTTGAGATGAGGCAGCGCACACGAGTCCACTAATCACCACATCAATACACTACTATGGATTCATCTCGTCTCCCTACGAGAAGGCCATCCATAGCACTCACACTTGTCTTGAGCATTTTAGAGTATCCACTTTAAGTTGTCTATGTACCACGTAAGCATCCAAGAAGTCCATAACCGAGGACACGGCTATTCGAATAGATCATGATAACCCTGCAGGGGTGTACTTCATCACACACGCTCTCACCACTTATCACCATATACACGTCATGTATCTCGGCAACCTTCAAGCGGAAGCCTGGCGAGGGTGTTGGCCACGACCTGACTAACCACGCAAGACTCTAGTCCAGGTTTATCGCCTATTCGGGTTCCATCCGCAAGGAGATCCGGCCAAGGTTTCGCTCACGGCCCCAAACGATGTGTACAGGGTTCCCGAGCCCACCATCCGGGTGCCACTCGGTACACCGGGCCACGTGTGCCTAGTCTGTCCCGAGCCCACCCTGTCGGGTGCCACTCGGTAGAAAAATAGCACTACCTACAAACACCAAAAACTTTTTGGAACTCCTGGACAGAGCTCAAGGCGGTTAATAAGTCGAGAGAGCTTGGAGCGCCCGGAGCCCAATGTGTGGCAGTAGCTAGTCATTGGACAACTTACACAGAACTCAATTCTTAAGGACGGCCCAATGAGACAACCCACCATGTACTCCTACATGGCCTCTCACCGCTACCTTTACCAAATCGTGTTCACACGCTTAACTCTCAGCACCAGAACATCTCATAACACTCCAATTCATTCCCGATGAATCAGACCTGACATACTCTAAGCAATAGCAGGCAAAGCATGGTAGGAACACAACATGGCTCAATCAACTCCTACACATGCTAGTGGGTTTCAACTATTTGCTGTGGCAATGACAGGTCATGCAGAGGAATGGGTTCAACTACCGCAGCATAAAGTAGCAGTTGAATCATTGTTGTCCTAATGCAATAAAAGAGAGCAGGAGCGAGAGAGTAGGATTGTATCGGAATGAACAAGGGGGTTTTGCTTGCCTGGTAGAACAACAAGGAAGGCACTGCTCCTTAGACAGGTACTCTGGAACGGTCTCCGGAGTAGGACCTATCGAGAAGGAACGGTGTCGGCAATCAAACACAAGCATATGCAACATTATGATGCATGAACATGGCATGAAGATGTGATGTTATTGGAGCTAATGCAACTAGCATTCATTTGGTTAAAGTCCATTTGAACTAAAGATTCAAATGCAACTCCAAAATAAGCTCTTAATTATGCCATAAGTGTGCTTTCACATATATAGCATGTATAGGTTGGTTTTTCATGCATGAAAATGGTACAGATGGATAGATTGAATTTTTCTGATAACTTTTCATATATAAATTATTTCAATCTGAGCCACGGTTGAATTTCTATGAATTTTTGAAGTTTTGAACATTTTCTGGAATTTCCTGTCTAAAAATAATTCCAGAAAATGAATAATTGCGTCAGCATGATGTCAGCACCGCATCAGCGGTCAACGGCGCTGACCAGGTCAAACCTGACGCGCGGGGTCCACCCGTCAGTGTCAAAGGTTAATTAACAAAGGTTAATTAAACTTTAAACTAATCCTAAACTAGAATTAGCAGGGCCGGGCCCCACGTGTCATTGAGCCAGGGGAGGTCAAACCCCCTGGTCAACTGGGGCTAACTCGCCGGCGTTTAGCCGCCGGCGGCAGCAGACGCGGCGGAGAGCGCGGGATTCGCCCTCCGGCGACCATTCGGGCGGCGGAGACCACGGGCGAGGAGCTGAGGCTCGCCCGCATCCAGGGCGGCATGCAGCTGCAATGGGGACAGCCGGAGCTCGCCGGAGTGAAGCTCGGGGCGGCGGACGGGGCTCGGGTGAGCTCGGGGTCGAGGCTACAAGGGCCATGGCGAAGCGGGGTTAGCGCCTATGGCTTCCATGCGGTGCGGCAAACACGTTGGACGCATGCTCGGGACCAAAAGGTCACCGGAATGTCGCCGGCGTCGAGCTCGTGCGGCGGTGCGTCTCGGCTCCGGTGGAGGAGGCAGCTAGAGCTCGAAAACGGGCATGGAGTTAGGGGTAAAGGAAGCAGGGGCTCACATGGAGTCGGTAGGGAGGCTCAGCAAGCTCGGGGAGGGCCAGACGGCGGCGTAACGGCGATGGCGATCCGGCGGCCATGCGCGGAGAAGACGGGTCGATGGCGAAGCAGCAGGGCGTCCGGCGGTGCGTGGCTCATCGGGGACGAAGAGGAGGTCGTAGCGGAGCTTGCAGACACGGAGAGAGGGCGAGGGGGAGGCAGTAGCTACGGCAATGGTGGCCCGTGGCGACGGCAGCGCTTCGGGCGCGGGGAGAGAGCGAGATCCAGGGGAGGAGGGAGAGCGAGAGAGAGAGTGCGAGAGGTCCGGGGCGTCGTGGCAGCGTCCAGGGAGGCCAGAGCGAGGAGGAGGGAAGCAGGAGGTGGCGGGGCGACGTGGCCACGGCGTGCGTCGTGCCCGGCTTCTCATCTGCCTACTGGCAAGAGGTAGAAGACGGGGCTGCCCCTGGTGGGCTGGCCAGCTGGGCCACCAGGTAAGCGCTAGGTAAGTTGTTTTTCTATTTTGTTTTTGTTTTCTAATTTCTGACCTTTGTTCTTATTTAGTAATAATACTAAATCAATTTATTTTCTTCTGAAAATTAATGTAGGAACTTAATTGGAATATTCCAAAGCCCCACAGTAAAAAATCAGAATTATTGGACAATATTTCATATATAATAAAATATTTCCCCAATGCAAATAATTAATGGATTAACTCAAATGGCCAAAATAAATACTACTGAGCTCCCAAAAATATTGGTTGGAATTTTACCTCTGGCCAATATTTTTAGAGAAAATCAGGAACATTTTCTTGGGCCAAATTGAAGCAATTTTTATCTGGGTCATTTCCAGAAATGATTTCTGAGGGTTTCACAAATCCCCATTTCAAATTTAAATGGAATTTTAACATGATGCACACATGACTAGCTAGCCTTGAGCATACCAGAACTAGGGATGTGACAACTCGCCCCCACTCGAAGAAATCTCGTCCCGAGATTCAGGAGTCGGCGGGAAGAAAACGGGGTACTCAAGTCGAAGACGATCTTCACGCTCCCAAGTAGCTTCTCTCTCGGAATGATGAGACCACTGAACCTTGAGAAACTTGATGTTATGACGTCGAGTGACACGCTCTGCTTGATCCAGAATGCGGACGGGGTACTCTCGATAAGTGAGGTTATCTTGGAGATCAAGCGTTTCGTGGTCCACTCCGCGGATGGGATCCGAGAAGCAACGCTTGAGTTGAGAGACGTGGAAGACATCATGAACTCGAGAAAGATGTGGTGGTAGTTCCAACTGGTAGGCAACCTCTCCTCATTTAGCGAGAATGCGAAATGGACCAATGTAACGAGGAGCCAACTTGCCCTTGATACCGAATCGATGGGTACCCTTCAAAGGGGTAACCCGAAGGTAAGCTTTGTTGCCAATTTCATAAGCCACTTCCTTATGACGACGGTCATACTAGCACTTTTGACGAGATTGGGCGGTTTTCAAATTCTCACGAATGATGCGAACTTGCTCTTCTGCCTCTTGGATCATATCCGGTCCAAAGAATTGTCTTTCACCGGTTTCTGACCAGTTCAAAGGTGTTCGACATCTTCGTCCATACAGAACCTCAAAAGGAGCTTTCTTGAGGCTGGATTGGTAGCTGTTGTTATAAGCAAACTCGGCGAAGGGAAGACACTTCTCCCAATCCATACCGAATGAGATAACACAAGCTCTAAGCATGTCTTCAAGAATCTGGTTGACCCTTTCCACCTGACCACTTGATTGAGGGTGGAAAGCGGTACTGAAGGAAACATGGGTGCCCATGGCAGTTTGGAAACTCTCCCAGAAATGAGAAGTGAAAAGACTACCACGGTCTGAATTGATCTCTAGTGGAACACCATGAAGTGACACTATTCGAGAAATATATAAGTCAGCGAGCTGACTAGCAGTGATACTCTCTCGAACAGGTAGGAAGTGAGCCACTTTGGAAAGACGATCAATGACTACGAAGATAGCATTATTCCCTTTCTTGGTCCTGGGAAAGCCGGTGATGAAGTCCATACTAACTTTATCCCATTTCCACTCAGGAATAGCTAAAGGTTGAAGGGTGCCAGCAGGCCTTTGATGCTCTGCCTTAACGCGACGACAAACGTCACAGTTAGCAATAAACTGAGCAATTTCTCTCTTCATCCTAGTCCACCAGAACCTCTAGCGTAGGTCCTGATACATCTTAGTACTACCGGGATGAATCGTGAGAGGAGATTCATGCGCCTCCTTAAGGATTAATTGTCGAAGATGTTGATTCTTGGGAACCACCAAGCGACTCTCAAAGAAAACAACACCACGACCATCTATAGAAAAACTACCACCAACTCCCTTGTTAATGTTTCTCTTGATCCAGGAAATTCCTGTATCCTGCTTCTGAGCAGAGATGATTTGGTCCACAAGAGTAGGTTTCGCCACCAAGGTAGAAAGGAATCCGTGAGGAGCAAGGTGAAGGTTAAGTTTGCATAATTCCTCATGGAGAAGTGGTTGGCCCTGCTGCAACATGAGATTGTTGCAATAGGACTTACGACTTAGCGCATCAGCCATGACATTTTCCTTGCCTGGGGTGTAGGTAATCCCTAAGTCGTAATCTGAGATCAACTCCAACCAACGTCTTTGCCTAAGGTTCAAATCTGGTTGGGTGAAGATACACTTGAGACTCTGGTGATCGGTGTAAATCTCGCAACATTTACCAAGAAGGTAATGTCACCAGGTCTTAAGTGCATAGACTACGGCTGCAAGCTCTAGATCATGTGTAGGATAATTCTCCTCATGTGGATGCAACTGTCGAGATGCATAGGCAATCACATGGCGATCTTGCATAAGAATGCAACCTAGTCCCTGTCATGAGGCATCACAATAGATAACAAAGTCCTTAGTGAAGTCCGGTGGCACAAGTATGGGAGCAGAAGTCTGACGTCTTTTCAGTTCCTGAAAACTGTGCTCACACTGTGGGGACCACTCAAACTTTTTATCTTTCTTGAGAAGTTCCGTGAGAGGTTTGGCCACTTTGGAGAAGTTCTCAACGAATCGGCAACAATAACTGGCTAGGCCAAGGAAACTCCTAACTTGCTTAACTGTTTCAGGCGGAGTCCAATCGAGAACGGCCTGAACTCTTTCGGGATTGACAGCAATGCCCTTACCAGAGATTACGTGGCCGAGATAGGTCACTTCTGGCAACCAAAATTCGCACTTGGAGAACTTGGCATAAAGGTGGTGCTCTCTGAGTTTTTCTAGCACAAGTCTAAGATGTTCGGCATGCTCTTCGTCGTTCTTCGAGTAAATAAGGATATCAATGAGGTAAACCATGACGAACTTATCTAAGTACTCCATGAAGATCGAGTTCATCAAGCGGGAGAATGTAGCTGGAGTGTTGGTTAGACCAAAGAACATGACGGTGTACTCGTACTGACCATAACGAGTGACAAAAGCCATCTTAGGAATGTCCCCATTTCTGATCTTGATTTGGTGGTAGCCTAACCTCAAATCCATCTTGGAAAAGACTAAGGATCCAGCGAGCTGATCGTACAGGTCGTTGATCCTGGGGAGCGGATACTTGTTCTTTATCGTGACCAAATTAACGGGACGATAATCTACAACCATCCGGTCCGTACCATCCTTCTTCTTGACGAAGAGAACGGGGCAAGCCTAGGGAGAGGAACTAGGACAGATGAAACCCTTTTGCAAGGATTCATCGAGTTGTTTCTTAAGCTCAGCTAGTTCTAAGGGTGCCATCTTGTAAGGTCTCCTAGAGATTGGAGCGGTTCCTGGGATAAGATCTATGACAAATTCTACATCTCTGTCAGGTGGAATACCTGGCAGTTCCTCTGGAAAGACATCCGGAAAGTCACGGACTACCGAGATATCTTCAAGGTCAGGAAGAGGGTTGGCATTAAGAGAATAGAGCTGACGCTTTGCAACTCTAGTGGAGACGGTGACTATCTTGCCAGATGGGTGTGTAAGCTGAACAGACCTTGTGTAACAATCAATCTTGGCATAATGAGCTTTCATCCAGTCCATACCCAAGATGATGTTAATATCTGTAGATTTGAGGGCTATAAGTGATGCAAGGAATACAAGTCTGTCAACAAGGATTTTATTACCATGGCTTATTCTGGTAGTTTGCCATCTAGACCCTGGAGTTTGGATTTCAAGTGGAGTTGGCATATCACAAAATGACATGTCGTGCAAACGAGCATAGCCTTCAGAGATGAAGGAGTGAGATGCTCCGGTATCGAACAGAACCGAAGCTAGATGGCAATTGACAAGGAGGGTACCAAGAACGACATCCGGATCATCATGAGTGTCTTTAGCTGAGATGTGATGCACACATCCACGTTCAGTGGGAGCTGACTTGACACTAATCATCTTGCGTGATGGCTTACCATGGCCAATAGACTTCTCAGGCTGGGGTGGAGCATAGTTGGTTTGAGAGCAGTCACGTGCATACTGTCCTGACTCTCCGCATGTGAAGCAAGTCCCTGAGGTAGGACGTGGACCCGCATTGACAAGCGGTCTACCGATAGGCCTAGGTGGAGCATACGGTTGAACTGGGTGAGGCACTAGATAAGAGGGCCTCGGTGAGTAACCGGGTGGAAGAGTGGAGTTCGGAACCCAAATCCGGCGCTTCTGCGAAGTATAACCGGAGGAAGAAACCAAATCACGGGTGTGCTTACGAGACTCCTCGTAAGTGAGCTGAGCTGTCTCTGCATTAATGGCCTTGTTCACAAGAGCCTGGAATGTATTGCAATGGTGCAAGTGGAGATCACGACACAACTTGGGGTTGAGACCCTTCCGGAACCTAGCCTGCTTCTTGGCGTCTGTGGACACTTCTTCTGTAGCATAGCGGGCAAGGTTCTCAAACTCTCTACTGTAAGCATCAACAGCCATCTTACCCTGGGTGAAACTATAGAACTCTTCTCTCTTGCGATCGATGAGAGCTTGGGGAATGTGATGCTCGCGAAAAGCCTCAGTGAAATCTCTCCAGGTGGGTATCTGGCCAGCTGGAAGCATAGCCTCATAGTTCGGCCACCAAATACTAGCAGGACCTTCCAGGTGATAAGCAGCATATGTGACCTTGTCACCTTCAGCGAACGCAGCTTGTGTGTGATACTACAGAAACAGTCATCTGCATCAAGTGGTTCAATGGAATGATGGAAGGTAGGTGGTTTCAGACCGATGAAGTCATGGATGGACACAAACTCTTTGTGCTGATGGGAGGTGTTCTCCTCAATACGTGCTAACAAGTGGTTCGACTCTCGCTTGTTCTTCTCCATCTCTAACATGAACTCTGCCAATGAAGACTGGTCGGGAGGATCCTCATCCCTACCATCTCCGTGGGTCCGGATACGAGCAACAGAACTTCGGTTAACTGACGACATCCTGAAGAACCAACCAAGGAAACAAAGATGGATTCAGCATCACCATAAGGATGTAGATTATAGTATGAGAAAAATACTATCTCTTGAACTCCTAGGACAATTCCGGCAGCATAATGGCAGTAAAATGCTCAAAATGAGACATTCTGCAAAAGACGGGGTAGCACCATACTCAACATCATTACTCAAGGTTCTGAGATATTACTAAACATGCTACACCGGAGATACTCAAACTGGGATATGACTCTTATCAACCAATCCTTAGAAACTACGGAGTAGTAACACGTGATCCTGATAGACGGAAGAGGAAGCCTAGTTCCTTAACCCCGTAGGAAAGATAGGATGACTCAGATCAGAAGGCATGAGGTATAAGGAGTAAAAAGAGCCTTATGTTCCCTTCCACAATCAATTCCCTTACATAACTAAAGAATTTCTAGACTCAACTTCGACCAGGTTGGCTTGGAAATCCTACAGGCAGTCAGGCTCTGATACCAAAGCTGTCGGGACCCCGATTCTAAGTCACACTGATCTAGCATGTAACACCTCATATCACTTTGCGGCCTCACGCACGATATCCCCACGGGTGTCGCCTTACCATGGCCCGGGACCGTTTGCGCCTTTTAGCTCACGTATATGATAGTGTCGCTAGCATCCATATGACAGAGAACCCGGGCCGACATGGCTAGTCGTGAACCCAAAGCGGCACTAACTCATGAGGACAGGCATACATGAATCACATCAAGCATGTCGGTCATCAACGTGTGAATCCGGGCTGTAGCACTGGGCTAACAGGACTCCAGATGTCACCGCGTGACATTTCCCCGAAGGGACAGACACAGGAACGAAGTGAAACACATGCTGGCCAGTCAAGTGTTCCAAGCAGTAGTGCTGGGCTAGCAGGACTCCGGTGGACCGGGCTGTAGCGGACTACTATCGCTCAGAAAGCATTAGACTACATTTCCCCATATGATAGGCTGCCAAGGATAAACAACTAGATTGTCGGACCCCACACATAGCAATACACGTTACACGTACGCATAACATGAAAGTATGTGCTGTACAACATGGCATCACAACATAACGCAAACTCATATAGATAAAGGCCCAAAAGAGCCACATAGCATTAAATACAAGCAAGGGTCACATGACCCATCATTCAGAGCATACAAGCAACAAGCGGAAGCATTACATGTCTGAGTACAGACAATTACAGAAGAAAAAGGCCGAGAAGCCTGACTATCTACAAGTCCCTCCAAGGTACAAGATCGTAGCTGAGGTAACAAGCTACTCGTCGAAGTCCAAGCAGAACTACTAGTAAGACAAATGTCTCATCTGCAAAACATAAATAAAGCAAACGTGAGTACAAAGGTACTCAGCAAGACTTACATCAGATCCTATCATATATGCATTTGTATCAAGAAGGTATGTGGGGTTTAGTTGCAGCAAGCCAGCTTTGACTCAGTGGCTATCCTGTTCTACGACAACGAGAAACTTCTTTGAGATGAGGCAGCGCACACGAGTCCACTAATCACCACATCAATACACTACTATGGATTCATCTCGTCTCCCTACGAGAAGGCCATCCATAGCACTCACACTTGTCTTGAGCATTTTAGAGTATCCACTTTAAGTTGTCTATGTACCACGTAAGCATCCAAGAAGTCCATAACCGAGGACACGGCTATTCGAATAGATCATGATAACCCTGCAGGGGTGTACTTCATCACACACGCTCTCACCACTTATCACCATATACACGTCATGTATCTCGGCAACCTTCAAGCGGAAGCCTGGCGAGGGTGTCGGCCACGACCTGACTAACCACGCAAGACTCTAGTCCAGGTTTATCGCCTATTCGGGTTCCATCCGCAAGAAGATCCGGCCGAGGTTTCGCTCACGGCCCCAAACGATGTGTACAGGGTTCCCGAGCCCACCATCCGGGTGCCACTCAGTACACCGGGCCACGTGTGCCTAGTCTGTCCCGAGCCCACCCTGTCGGGTGCCACTCGGTAGAAAAATAGCACTACCTACAAACACCAAAAACTTTTTGGAACTCCTGGACAAAGCTCAAGGCGGTTAATAAGTCGAGAGAGCTTGGAGCGCCCGGAGCCCAATGTGTGGCAGTAGCTAGTCATTGGACAACTTACATAGAACTCAGTTCTTAAGGATGGTCCCAATGAGACAACCCACCATGTACTCCTACATGGCCTCTCACCGCTACCTTTACCAAATCGTGTTCACACGCTTAACTCTCAGCACCAGAACATATCATAACACTCCAATTCATTCCCGATGAATCAGACCTGACATACTCTAAGCAATAGCAGGCAAAGCATGGTAGGAACACAACATGGCTCAATCAACTCCTACACATGCTAGTGGGTTTCAACTATTTACTGTGGCAATGACAGGTCATGCAGAGGAATGGGTTCAACTACCGCAGCATAAAGTAGAAGTTGAATCGTTGTTGTCCTAATGCAATAAAAGAGAGCAGGAGCGAGAGAGTAGGATTGTATCAGAATGAACAAGGGGGTTTTGCTTGCCTGGTAGAACAACAAGGAAGGCACTGCTCCTTAGACAGGTACTCTGGAACGGTCTCCAGAGCAGGACCTATCGAGAACGAACGGTGTCGGCAATCAAACACAAGCATATGCAACATTATGATGCATGAACATGGCATGAGGATGTGATGTTATTGGAGCTAATGCAACTAGCATTCATTTGGTTAAAGTCCATTTGAACTAAAGATTCAAATGCAACTCCAAAATAAGCTCTTAATTATGCCATAAGTGTGTTTTCACATATATAGCATGTATAGGTTGGTTTGTCATGCATGAAAATGGTACAGATGGATAGATTGAATTTTTCTGATAATTTTTCATATATAAATTATTTCAATCTGAGCTACGGTTGAATTTCTATGAATTTTTGAAGTTTTGAACATTTTTTGGAATTTCCTGTCTATAAATAATTCCAGAAAATGAATAATTGTGCAGCATGATGTCAGCACCGCGTCAGCGGTCAATGGCGCTGACCAGGTCAAACCTGACGCGCGGGGTCCACCCGTCAGTGTCAAAGGTTAATTAACAGAGGTTAATTAAACTTTAAACTAATCCTAAACTAGAATTAGCAGGGCCGGGCCCCACGTGTCATTGAGCCAGGGGAGGTCAAACCCCCTGGTCAACTGGGGCTAACGCGCCGGCGTTTAGCCGCCGGCGGCAGCAGACGCGGCGGAGAGCGCGGGATTCGCCCTCCGGCGACCATTCGGGCGGCGGAGACCACGGGCGAGGAGCTGAGGCTCGCCCGCATCCAAGGCGGCATGCAGCAGGAACGGGGACGGCCGGAGCTCGCCGGAGCGCAGCTCGGGGCGGCGGCCGGGGCTCGGGTGAGCTCGGGGTCGAGGCTACAAGGGCCATTGCGAAGCGGGGTTAGCGCCTATGGCTTCTACGCGGTGCGGCGAACATGTTGGACGCATGCTCGGGACCAAAAGGTCACCGGAATGTCGCCGGCGTCGAGCTCATGCGGCGGTGCGTCTCGGCTCCGGTGGAGGAGGCAGCTAGAGCTCAAAAACGGGCATGGAGTTAGGGGTAGAGGAAGCAGGGGCTCACACGGAGTCGGTAGGGAGGCTCAGCAAGCTCGGGGAGGGCCAGACGGCGGCGTAACGACGATGGCGATCCGGCGGCCATGCGCGGAGAAGACGGGTCGATGGCGAAGCAGCAGGGCGTCCGGCGGTGCGTGGCTCATCGGGGACGAAGAGGAGGTCGTAGCGGAGCTTGCAGACACGGAGGGAGGGCGAGGGGGAGGCAGTAGCTACGGCAATGGTGGCCGGTGGCGACGGCAGCTCTTCGGGCGCGGGGAGAGAGCGAGATCCAGGGGAGGAGGGAGAGCGAGAGAGAGAGAGTGCGAGAGGTCCGGGGCGTCGTGGCAGCGTCCAGGGAGGCCAGAGCGAGGAGGAGGGAAGCAGGAGGTGGCGGGGCGACGTGGCCTTGGCGTGCGTCGTGCCCGGCTTCTCCTCTGCCTACTGGCAAGAGGTAGAAGACGGGGCTGCCCCTGGTGGGCTGGGCCGCCAGGTGGGCTGGCCAGCTGGGCCACCAGGTAAGCGCCAGGTAAGTTGTTTTTCTATTTTGTTTTTGTTTTCTAATTTTTGACCTTTGTTCTGATTTAGTAATAATACTAAATCAATTTATTTTCTTCTGAAAATTAATGTAGGAACTTAATTGGAATATTCCAAAACCCCACAGTAAAAATCAGAATTATTGGACAATATTTCATATATAATAAAATATTTCCCCAATGCAAATAATTACTGGATTAACTCAAATGGCCAAAATAAATACTTCTGAGCTCCCAAAAATATTGGTTGGAATTTTACCTCTGGCCAATATTTTTAGAGAAAATCAGGAACATTTTCTTGGGCCAAATTGAAGCAATTTTTATCTGGGTCATTTCCAGAAGTGATTTCTGAGGGTTTCACAAATCCTCATTTCAAATTTAAATGGAATTTTAACATGATGCACACATGACTAGCTACCCTTGAGCATACCAGAACTAGGGATGTGACAGGTAAGACTATCCACAGTGGTGCAGAAATAATGCAGCCTTAGTCACCTTACCTCTCTCCACGTAGTACGTTGGGTCCCACCAGTCAGAGGGTGAAACAAACAAATTAATAAGAAAAATTAAAAGCGCCAGCCGTGTATCTTACCTCACACATCTTGCTACTGCTCGGGAACACTGTCCAATTCATCCCTCTGTTCGCTCACGAACTATTTTAAGTGAATCCTTATTATATAATGCACATAAATTTTGGGCACTTCTATTCGACTTAAGTCAGTGTGCCACCGTATCTCTTATACTTACTACTCCCTCCGTCTAGGTGTAATAAGTCACGTTAGAAGGTGCAACGGGACCAAGGTGCGTGTGTGTGTGTGTGTGTTTAACACCATGTGTGTGTTAGAGAGAGCGACAGATCGACCTACTCCTACAAAGAGATGTTGTGTAGTGTACGATTTTAGCCGCGAGAGTCGGTGCATCCTCTCGTTTCCGGGCGTGTCCGGTAGGGACATGCGGACAGCTGCCACGCCCGCTCTTGACCAGCCTGGCCCGCCCAAAGCCCCTCCATCGCCCGCACGCGCTTCCCGCCCGAAACGGTCAGCGCCGCTCCAAAGAACCGGTGCCGCATTCATGCCCAGGCAGAGCGGACGCGACCTCTCACTGGCGCAAGAGTGATGGTTGCTTCCTCCGTCCAACTTACTGCTGGGTCTATGTGATTTGACGGCTCATTGGTCTTTATTACTGAGGTGGTAGGACTACTGGATGTCCCACGCTTTCGGCGAAAGGAGGTATACTACTACTAGATTACAATTTCTCCATTCTTACATCGGACACTACTAGGAAAAGGGCTACTAATGGCGCACCGGTTTTGCCTACTAATGGCGCATCACCGGTGCGCCATTAGTAGCACGCCACTAGTAATTTTTACTAATGGCGCACCACTGGTGCGCCATTAGTATCTGGTATACTAATGGCGCACCAGCTAGTGCGCCATTAGTATGTAACAGCATGCGCCATTAGTGTGCCTCCCCGGGGGCCATACGTAAGCATGGCTTTGTCATACTAATGGCGCATTCTCTGTTGATGCGCCATTAGTATCCTTTGGCATACTAATGACGCACCTGGTGGTGATGCGCCATTAGTATGAATATTTGGTTTTTTTCCTTTTCTGGTTTTTGCGCAGGTTATAAAATATATTATTAGACAGAATATAAAATATATTATTAGACAGAATATAGACAACAACATCAGATTCATCGAATACAATAGAAGATTAGTCTCCGAATACAATTCATCATATTAGTCTCCGAATTCAAAAGACCGAACAAAGATAAAACATTACAAGTCTCAAGACCGCGAGTATCGAGTTTGTCGGAAGTAATACTAATCCTAACAAGTCCTACTAATCATCATCATACAACTTCTACTCGTTATTCATAACAAGTCATACGATCATCATCTTGATAGTCTTCGAACCAACCCTACTTAATTGTTCATCAGCACATGATCATCAGTATTAGGCAGGACCTAAATACCCTATTTAAGCTAAAATAGCATAAAACAATATAGACCCTGACTCTCCATTATGGAGAATGGAGAACATCCTGTCTCCAATTCTTGCACTTCGCTTCCTTTTGCTTCTAAGAAGCTCCTTACGACTGTCCATACATTTTTTCCATCCTTTGATTTTCATGTCTCCACTTCTTTTAGAAATCTCGTATGGACAGTTGAGATTCGTAGGACGACCTGGCTGTATGTTCAAAATATTAACACTACATTTCAGATACATCATATGAGGCACACAATTCTCTGGGATTATCTGTTGAAAAACATAGTAATAACTTCATAGTTAGCAATGATGTACTAGTTTTAGAAGTATGCAAAAGATGCACGGATGTCGTAATAGTAAAAAATCTTACCAGGGTATCTCCATGGTAGTTACCGTAGTTGAACACATGCACTAGTGGCACGTATTTACCATAATGTTGAGGAGTTTGTTTGTGGATAATGTAATTTTCAATGTCAGTACAAAACCCGACCAGATGATTTTTCTCCTTGTAAGTTGTTAATTCGGAGCCATCGGTGTAGTGGGTTTTGTCTACCATCTCCCGCACATTCTTTGAATAATAAAAATAAGCTGTCAATGGAAATAAGCTGTCAACTATTTTGAAATAAACAATATAAATTAGCTAATAACTATTTTGAGAAACTCACATAGCGGTAGAACTAGAGGCGTATCAACAAGGACCCAAATGTCCATATTGTCTTGGTTGATGTCAGGATTACCAAGATCCATGGTGATAAGCATACCCTCATCAAAACCATACATCTTGCAAAATGCTTCCCAATTTTTGCAACCGAAATGGGTTACGCTCTCAGAATTATATAGATTTACTTCAAAGTCCACATCGTGATGAGTCCTTAGGTGAATTTTCTTTGTTTCAGAAATTTCATGGTCTTCAAAATCCATCCTCTCCAAGACATAGCGTCTTGCATGGCATGGGATAAGCTATACTCGAATTATAAAAGATGAAAATTACACGTTGAAATAGTTGAAGTCATGCTTAATTATGAAAATAACACTTGTCGTCATTGTGTACCGTTTCAACTTCGAAGGTCTCCTCGAGCTTAATGCTGAAGCGTCGATCATCATCCAGGTGAGGCATGTCGCACAGACCTCGATTGTCGTGGCACCAGTCGCACTCCGCCGGGAGACTTTCGTCGTCCGATAATGATGACGACATATCCTGGGACAGCTCCCAGAATTGCTTGCCGCCCGAACCACCGGCCTCATCGTTGTGGGCCATGTTTCGCTCTAAATAGGAAAAAAGTTTGGTCAAAATGTTGGTTATTGTCAAGGAACAAGATCATGGTCTCATCATTTAGGGTTTGTCAACACCGAGGCACCCTAAAAGCCTAAGCTTTCATCATTTAGGGTTTGTCGACGCTGAGGCACCCTAAAAGCCTAAGCGTACATCATTTAGGTTCTCATCGACACCGAGGCATCCGGGGCAGCCAAGTTAAGTTTTCATCATTTATGGTTTATCGATGCCGAGGCACCCTAGGTTGGGCCTAATCACTTGGCACTAATCACTTGGCTCTATTGCCACCTATGGTTTAATGCAGCAAGAATGGCGGGGCAGTTGATCCTACTTAACTAAGTACTAAGATACCCCGGCCCATGCATTAGTCGCAAGTACCCCATATGTCCTATTTTTAGCAAAGTCATGCTAAAATTCACGGAAAATTTCAGCATGACCTTTGCTGAAAATAGGACATATGGAGTACCCGAATTTGCCGGAACGGAAGTTAATCGACATTCCGGCAAACTCAAGGGCCTCTCGGGGTACCTGCAAATTCATCATGACACAATGGTCGGAGACAAAACCCAGCCACAGACCATATGGTCCTCTGCTTTCATATGGACAAAAATCATCTCAACTTATGTGAGCTTCCATTCCAGATATAATATGTCTCCCAACAAAAAATCGTCAATAGTTTAGCAAGTCTGTACAAACACAGAAAGAATGACAAATGTATTTTACAGATCATGGCATTGTTTCTACTATATGCACCATGGCAAATTTCTTTTCTTTTTGCAACATGGCAAATTTCTTTTGCACCAGGCCATGGCAAATATAGTCTATGCATCATGAAAATTATAGTGTATGGATCATGGCATTTTTTATTCTACATTTTTATTCTATTGATCATGCCAGGAAATTATAGTCTATGCATTTTTTTAATCTTTGGATCATGATCTAACAAAATTGCCATCTCCCATGGCAAATATAGCCTATGCATCATGGACACTTGCAGGTGCACATTTGTTTCTTTCAAAGCACACCTCTTTGTTTCAGCTATCTATATATCTTGTTCTATGTTGCATTTTTAATTCCTGATGTTAACAAGAGTGTTTGTCAAAAGGAAAAACAAAGTTCATGGCAGTGTAGCTAGCTTCTCATGCATCCCTCTTATCATCTAGCTAGCTAACACTTGAATCCATGATGCTTCCAGACTTGAGCATTGAGAGTTTCAGACTAGAACTCACCTCGATGGACGCGGTCACAGACGAGGTCGTAGACGACGGCGGAGCAGAGACAAGGTCACAGACACGGTCGTGGTGCTCCAGTGGACGCGACTGCATCAATCGTTTGAATTGGCATTCAATCAAACACCTCACAGTCAAGAACAGAAGGTGGAGACAGAGAAGAGAGGGGATCGAGCAGAGAGGGAGAGGGCAAGGAGGAAGGAGCAGAGAGGGGAGTCTAGGGGGAGGGAGCTTACGGGCGGAGGAGGACGGGCGGAGGAGGAGGGGGGTTACGGGCGGCGGCGGTCGTCGTCCTGTGGGCGGAGGAGGGTGGGCGGCGGAGGAGGGTGGGCGGTGGAGGAGCTGCAGTGGTGGGGGCGCGGGGGCGGCGGCGCACGTAGGGGCGGCGGCGTCGTGGGTCATCGGGGCAGCGGCCGGGGATTGGCGATGTGAGATGTGAGATGGGATCGGCCGGGGATTGGGGCCGAGATTTTAGTTGGGGGAGGTATAGCAATGGCGCACCAAATAGCGGTGCGCCATAAGTAAGTTTTTTTTTCTGATAGCAATGGCGCATCCTCCTCTGGTGCGCCATTAGTAACTTTTTTTCTGACAGCAATGGCGCGCCCTCCTCTGGTGCGCCATTAGTAACATTTTTTTTCATTATTTCTTGTTGCATCTAATAATTTGTTTTTTATCAAATTTGTTATTTTCATGAGGACTAGAACAGAAGATATCATCAATTTTTTTAAAAAATATCATCAAATTTGTTTTTTTATTTTTAATTGAAAATATCATCAAATTTGTTATTTGAAGATATCATCAAATTTCTTATTTCAAAATATCATCAAATTTGTTATTTAAAAATATCTTCAAAAAGTGGGGGAGGGTGCGGGTGTGGGCGGCGGCGATGGAGCGGGCCGGGGGAAGGTGCGGGGTGTCGGCGGCGGCGGTGGAGCGAGGGAGGGTGCGGTGGGTCGTCGGCGGCGGTGGAGTGGGGGAGGGTGCGGTGGGTCGGCGGCGGTGGAGCGGGGGGTGCGGGGGGTGCTCGGCGGTGAGGGGGATCTGGCGAGGGGGATAGCTATCGAGAGGGAGGGGGATCGAGATCGAGTGTCCTCATGAATATTCAATATTTTTTCATATTGAATACAATCGATCTTCTGTAGGCCCGAGAAATATTTTTTCATGATACAAAAATATTCATGATATCAAAAAGTGCCCGAGAAATGAAGGCTACAATTTAAATACAATCGATCTTAGCTAGCTATCTGTTCACAGTCTTCTTGCCCTTCTTTTTCGCAAATGGAGTTCTTCTGTGGAACGGACGTCCTTTAGGTAGGGTGGTCCTGCTTCTTCTTGTGGTGTATGCTGCTACTTCATCGTCGTCGTCATGTTTGATCTTCGGGTCGCCGTATTTGTCGAAGTCTTGCTCATTGGCTACTCCATCCATTCCGATGATCTTCCTTTTGCCTCTCGTCACGACAACACGACTGGTCTTTGACGGATCGGTAATGAAGAAGCATTGGTCCACTTGTGAAGCCAGTACCCATGGCTCATTTTTCGCGGTGACGTTTGCGCCCGCGGTCTTGGATTTGGCTTCGGGTATAACCATGGTGGTGAAATACCGGTCTTCTTTTAGGACGCTCTTGGCCCATCTGACACGGAACATCGGGACCTTCTCTCCAGCGTAGCTCAGCTCCCAGATCTCCTCGATCCTTCCGTAGTATCTGTCCTTGTCGTTACCGGTGTAGGATTCCATCGTTACCCCGGAGTTCTGATAACCATCGCTCTTCATGTCCTTGTCCTCGGTGTAGAATGTGTAGCCATTGATATCGTATGCCTCATAGGTCATCAGGTTGTGCTCGGCGCCCTGTGACAAGGCGAATATGAGTTGTTCTTCCGCGAAAGAATCCTCATGTAAAGGGTACGATAGAAGCTTCTGCTTGAACCAACACGTGAAACATGAGTTGTGCTCTTTGAGTATATCTCCGTCCGTCCTCTGTTGGCCTCGGTCATTGTACGTCTTCTCAATAAAGGTTTTGTGCTCTACCACCCAAGGATCGACCACGTCTATGTGTTGTAGCGCGACTAGGTTTGCTCTTTCAAAGTCGGCGAGTCGACCCTCGAAGTCGACATGCATTTCGCAGCGACCCTCACGGTGACCCCATCCAGCGAGCCTGCCGAGGTGCCTGTTGACGGGCAGACCAACGGGGTTCTCGATGCCTAGATAATTCGTGCAGTAGGAGATGCACTCTTCGGTCAGAAAGCCCCTAGCTATACTTCCCTCTGGACATGACATGTTGCGAACGTATCCTTTAATGACACCATTCATCCTTTCGAATGGCATCATGTTGTGCAGGAACGTCGGCCCGAGTTGGATGATATCCTCCACGATATGGACCAGCAGATGCACCATAACATCGAAGAATGCGGGCGGGAAGTACATCTCAAGCTCGCATAGTATCACCATGATCTCTTCCTGTAGCCTTCTGAGTTGCCTCACGCCAATCGACTTCCGAGAGATGACGTCGAAAAAGTTGCATAGGCCAAATAGCATTTCACGGACGTGCGCGTCCATGATCCCACGGATTGCAACTGGAAGTATCTGCGTCATCATCACGTGACAGTCGTGAGACTTCATTCCGCTGAACTTCTGCTTCGCTGGGTCTAGGTATCTGCTTATCTTCCCCGCGTAACCGTAAGGAAGTTTTACTCCTAGGAGGCAGGTGAAAAACTGCTCGATCTCCTCCTGACTTAGAGTGAAGCACGCGGGAGGGTAGTCATTTCCGGTCTTCTTGGCCTTTTTGCCTTTGCGACGACTTTCTGTGTCCTGCTTCGCCTCATCATCATCATTAGCATGAAGCTCCTGCCTGATGCCCATTGATTTCAAGTCTGCCCTTGCTTTCGGCCCATCTTTGGTCCTCTCTGGCATGTTGAGCAGGGTACCAAGCAGACTCTCGCACACATTCTTCGTGATATGCATGACATCAAGGCTGTGAGGCACACGGTGGATCTTCCAGTACGGCAAGTCCCAGAAAATAGACCTCGTTTTCCATACCTTCAGGAGCGGCTCTGGCGCCTTTCGCTTCTTTCCCGGCTCTGGTGCCTTTTGCTTCTTTCCCGGCAGTGAGCAGTCTTTCCAATTTTTCAACAGCTCATCTATTTCCTCGCCGCTCCTCACGGGCGTTTTCGGGGTTCGGTTTCACCATCGAACAGATCCTTGCGTTTCCTCCACGGGTCATCGTCGCGAAGCCACCTTCGATGTCCCATGAACACGGTTTTCAAAGACCCGGGATCTCTATCTAGCTGGCGATACGTTGTGTCATCCATGCACCTTACGCATCCAGAAAATCCGTGGACTACCTGCCCCGCGAGATATCCGTAACCGAGATAGTCGTGCACCGTCGTGAGCAGTGCGGCTCTCATAGGGAAATATTCTTTCTCTGCGGCGTCCCACGTATTGGCTGGCGTTTTCCACGGCGTGTCTAGCTCCTCCTTCAGCAGCCCTAGATACAGATTGATGTCGTTCCCTGGTTGTTTCGGCCCTTCAATTAGCATACTCATGTGAATGTACTTCCTCTTCATGCACAACCAGGGGGGAAGGTTGTACATCCACACAAACACAGGCCAGGTGCTATGTGTGCTTCTCTGGCTGCCAAATGGATTGACTCCATCGGTGCTCGCGCCCATCACGATGTTCCTTGGATCCTTCCCAAATTCTGGGTATTCAAAGTTCAACGCTTGCCACTGGCTCGCATCCTTAGGGTGACTCAGCATCTTGTCTTTTTTATTTATCTCCGGATCATTTCCATCATCTTCCCGCTTCTTCTCCTCCCTATCCACGTGCCAACGCAGGAGCTTTGCTACCATAGGGTCCGCGAAATACCGCTGTAGACGAGGAGTGATCGCAAAGTACCACACCGATTTTCGAGGAGCTTTCTTCCTCTTCTTGTATCGAGTGACGCCGCACACCGGACATATGGTAGACTCCGCGTGCTCGTCCTGATAAATGATACAATTGTTCATGCACACATGGTATTTCACGTGCCGTAAATCCAGAGGACACACGATTTTCTTCGCCTCCTCGAAACTGGTCGGGCACTTGTTCCCCTTGGGAAGACGTTCGTGCCAGAATGACATGTTCTCGTTGAAGCATGCGTCGGTCATTTTGTGTTTTACCTCATCTCCAGAGCCATGAGCGTTACTTTCAGGCGGGTATCCTCGTGCCTGCATCCTTCATACAATGGAGTAACCGCGTCTATCTCTAGTTGATCCAGCTTGGCTTTCTCTCAGGCGGCAGCTCTTGCGTTATCCGTCTGCTTGAGAAGCAGCTCTTGAATATGAGGGTCCTGCACCCAGCTTCCATCATCGTCTGCTCTCGCATCTTCATCCTCATGATCATGCCCTTCGTCTTGATCTTCCTCATCATCATGTATGACATCTTCTACATGATGACTGTGTACAACATCACCGTCGTGATCATGTCCTGGAGATTCTTCGTCTTCTCTCCCGCCCTTGCCGCGGTGGTACTTGTCTTGTTGCCCTTCCTCATTTCTTGCGCGGCCCCAGCCATGGACGAATTCATAGTCATTTTCATCACCTTGCCACCGATAGCCATCCATGAAACCACGCAAGAGCAGGTGGTCCCGCACCTGCCCGGAATCCGGGTCCGCAATAAGGCTCTTCAGCTTGCATCTTCGACACGGACATCTTATCTCCGTCTCGTTCTTTTGAAGCATCTCGGCCTTCGCGGAGCTCAAAAACCTATTCATGATGCCTTCAGTCATCGTGCGGACCACGGTCTCCCGCGGGGCAGAGCAAAACGATATTTTAGAACCAAGAAAAAATTTGGCATGACCTTCCCTAAAAATAGGACCAAAAAGAATGCATAGTGCCAAAATTCTCGCCGAAACGGAAATGAATCAAAACATTCCGGCAAAATATTGGCAACTATCGCATTTCAAATACCGGTACCTTCAAACACAAACATATATGCAACACCACAAACACATGCAACACCACAAACATACATAGATCTAGCTAGGCCACAAAAAGTGCATGTGCACGTTGTTGGAGCGAGCTAGGGAGAAAAAAAGTAGATCTACATCATGAAGATAGCTTTCCCCTTACTTACCTATCAAAAAAGGTAATTTCACCACTTAATTTTGATGAATCTATGGTGCAAATGAGGTGAGGAGGAGGAGGCAGCCGAAAGCTTGGAGAAGGAGGTGGAGGGAATGAAGTGGGGAAAGTGAGTGGGTAGGTGTGGGGCTGTCCAAAATATCTTGTTGGGGTCCCAGGTTACTAATGGCGCACCACAAGGGAATGCGCCATTAGTAACCCTGGTTACTAATGGCGCACCTGCAGGCGGTGCGCCATTAGAAGTTTTGCAAAAAAGTAAAAAATATAAATATATATACTAATGGCGCACCGTCTAATAGTGCGCCATTACTAGTTTAAACTAGTAATGGCGCACTGTTAGATGGTGCGCCATTAGTAGTTTTGCAAAAAAAAGAATAAGAAAAAAATGTGCGCCATTACTAGTTAGAACTAGTAATGGCGCATTGTCTACCTGATGCGCCATTAGTATGTATGGAAAAATGAAAAAAAATGTAATACTAGTGGCACACACTGTTTCTGGTGCGCCATTAGTGTCTTTCACACTAATGGCGCATCACCAACAGGTGCGCCATTAGTATATAGTAGTGGCGCACTGCTTACCTGGTGCGCCATTAGTATCAATCCTATCTATAGCCCTTTTCCTAGTAGTGGGAGGCGTGCAAGAGCAGTGAAAACACGCAGGCTCAGTGATTACATGGCCCACCTCACACTATCACCGTGCGACACCTAACTCTTTACATAGTACTCCCTCCGTTCCTAAATATTACTAGATGAGTCCCCGCACGTTGGCGCGGAACAGCGGTATATCTCTCTGCGCAAAATTATCGATTTCATAGAACAAAAAAACTCTATAACTGCATGACAAATGTGGTAGCCAAACTAAATAAACTCCCATCATCATTTAGATCATCCCACGTAAGGAAAAAAGATCAGCCAACTCCTACTGCATAATGGGATTATATTTTTCTTTTTGACATGTTAATGGGACTTAAAAGCTCACTTACATGCATGCTACCGGTGCATGCTTGCATGCAGATATGTTGATGTGATTTAAAACACACTCACATGCATGTGGCACGATATTTCTGCATGCTTGCATGTGGCTTAGTGCGGAGCCTCTCAACGTCAAGATCAGACGGCTATTATGGACTGATTTACTTCATTTAACGGCTGCATCAATTTTGATGACGTGGCTCAAGGAGAGGATAGAGAATTCCTAGTAGTGGGGGCTAGCTATTACTAGTAGATATAAGTCTTTGTAGAGATTCCACTACATACGGAACAAAATGAATGAATCTACACTTAAAATGCATCTATATACACCCGCATGTGGTTCATGGTGAAATCTCTACAAAGACTTATATTTAGGAATGGAGGAAGTACTAGTATAGTACATACTGTAATTTATCAGCGAGATAAATTTGTACAATGCTATGAAGCTTCCAGCTTCTGTTACATGTATCTTGCGTCCAAGGTTGCTCGTTGCAACATTTCATCAAATACAAAGGAGACTAACATGCATGCTATTGCATCTCAATGATTGACAGATCATAGCAAATATGTACTCCCTCCGTTCCAAAATAAGTTTCTCAACTTTGTGCAAACTTTAGTACGAAGTTGTACTACTACTAAAGTTGACACTCATTTTGGAACAGAGGCAGCTAAAGAAAAAACGATCCATGCAGTCCCTAGCCCTTGAACCATGAACCCTGACCAGGCTTCAATTTGCTGGCAACATTCGAGCTTCCTAATAAATGAAGTTTGCAACCTTTTGACCATCGGATCATTTTGTGCAGTTTCACCAAAATCGAGATGAGCATCCCTGTGGCAAAGAAATTGAACAAGCATGATTAGAATAAGATTACTGGGACTAGTTGGTGAGACATAAACTCATCACAAATACAGTACGTAGAAGCCAGTAGATGTATGTGCGAGGAAAAGAAGTAGAAAAATATCCACAGGGAGTGATGTGGGCAGCTGGAGCAGTGGTGCAAGCCGGCTGTAAAGGGAGTTGTACCTGAGGGACGCAGCTCAACCTTGAGGAGGGCGGCGGGAGGCGGCAACTGCCCACGTCGCGGCAGTGAGCAAGGGACGAAGGCAACCTCACCGGCTTTGTGAGAAAGAACGGCGGGGACCCCTGATCGGGACGTGTCGACAGTGGGTTTTCGTCGTTGGCGACGGCCACCGCATCTACACTAAGCATCCACCCCTTCCCCAAGCGGACGTGATCCGCCGGGATGTTAGAGATGTGGCCACAGTCGTTTTGTGCGAGAGAGTGTGAAGAGAGCAACCCCAGCAAGCAATCGTGTAGGCTAGCCCATCCTGACTATGTATATAGTGGAGCGCTTTCCTTTTCTCTCCATATGAACCTATCATATTGCGTATGTGCCACTGAAGAAAAAAACTTTATTTATAAATGACGCGGCACCTACTACTCGTTCTCCTATAACCTTGCGCTTGGCATCTCCAAAATATTAACCTTGCGATTGGCTCTTCACCTCTTCGGGAAGTCGAGCAATAATGGTAGTGCAGTATATATCGTTCTGGCTATATGAGACCGAATGAATTGCTGCACGTCCACCACGTGGGCGAGGGTCGAGGGGCGAGGGAGAGTGCTACATACGGAGCAAAATGAGTGAATCTACACTCTAAAATACGTCTATATACATCAGTATTTGGAGTATGTACTAGTAGTTCATATTGAAATCTACTAAAGGACATATATATTCCAAACAATATGATATAATCTCTATAACCAAGGTAGTAGGGACAAGGAGTAAACGGAGGGGGTAGTAAATTTTTCTCCTCGTCCTGCGAGCCACCGCACGCATGGGCGAGGGAGCGGGCGTAAGGCGTAGTAAGCAAGCTTCACCTCATCATGCGAGCCACCGCGCCCGTGGGCGGGGGAGACGGCGTACTAAGCAAGCTTCTCCTCGTTCTGCGAGTTGAGGGGACACATCAAAAGTACTCCAGTGTATAGAGCCTTGCCTCTAAGGTAGGCCCCGCATGGTTTGCCTCTTTTTTTAACATAACACATCAAGTCGCAATTTGTTTGTTCACCTGTGGTAGACGATCCTCCCTCCACCAAGTGGACAACCAATACACGTGCCAAATTACCACGTGGGCTGCCTTTTTCGTACAGAAATGAGCTCCACTGTGTACACACGCGGGTGTGGTTGGGAAAGAGACGGGAGTACGTGCGCCGTGCATGCACCTCTTCTCTTCGTGCACGTCCCCCACCTACGTGTGTGTGTGAGTGTAAGATACAAACCGTGTTCGTGAGTGTTTTTTGTTTTGGGGTGGGGGTGGGGTGGGGGTTGATTTCGTGAATTATTTGTGGGAATATGTGTCGATGACATCTCAAACAAAATTTTGCATGCAATGTGTGTGAAATGGAGGCCTATCCATATCATACATAGAGGGTCGGGCAATCCACGAGAAGAGAGGGAGGGGTCATAGCAATCGATAGAGTCGAAGAGAGGATCAAGTGGGTGGGTGCGAGATTGATGAAGAGAGCCATCGAAATTGTGTGTGTGTACAAGTCAAAGATATAGGGCGACTGGCCTGCCAGAATGTTAGAGGGCACACGTCAAGTTTGTGTGTGGCAGGGAGACATGACTAGAGCGCTCGATGTATCGGTGTGTGTGGGGGGAGGGGGTGGTGGGAGGGGTAGGCAGAGGCCTAACTATAGAGATAGAACGACTCGTATATGTGTTGAGAAGGAGAGACCCAGCTATGTCTTGAGGGAGATCGGTCGACATCCATACATAACTAAAGGACGGGAAATATGATGGGAGAGAGAGAGGAGAGAGAGAGAGGGAGGGAGAGGGGTAGAGTGTTGGATGGGTGATGGAGTTGCTTCTCGAAGATGGTGGGAGAGGCCTACTAGACAAACTGAGGGTGGAACTGCAATGTTATCAATAAGAGTGGGGATGTGTTTCTGTGTGTGCCTATGCGTGATAGATCTGTCAGGACGCATCCATGGATGATGAAGGGGAACCATGTGTTTGGTAAGCAAACTTAACTAGATCGGTAGATCAACTGTTGTTTGTCGGAGGAAGGGAGAGACACAACTAATGAGGTAGATCGATTGACGTGTGGGTAAAAACGAGTTATAAGGACCTAGCTAGCTATATGTATAGCGAGAGATCGGTCGGTGTACGTCCATTTGTTAGAGGCAAATAAGGCCCAGCGAGACGGATAGACAGAGAGAATGGAGCTAGGAGGTGGTGCGAGAGGCCCAACTACTAGCTAGATAGGGGGAGGAGTGTGCGGTTGTGAGAGTGATGAAAAGAGGGGCGAGAGTTTACACGTCTGTCTGACCATATGAGAGACACGAGGCAAGGACACATAAAGGAGGAGATTGAAGGTGTGTTTGTATGTTGTAGGCAGGCATCGCTGGAGAGGTTTATCGATCGGTGTGTGTGTCGAAAAGGAGTTGTGGAGACTCTGGGAGAAGACCTAAAGAAAAAAATGAATGTGCCCGGTGGATAGAATGTCGAGGGAGGGGGAGGGCGAGGAGGGCGTGTGCATGCACGAGAGAAAGTTAGTGGTAGCTACAAAGGTTAGAGGATTGGTGGGTGTAAGAGACTAACAAAGATCATAATTTGATATGAAAGCGGATTCATATATTTGAATAGGAGATCATAGTGTTTTAAAAATTGCATGCATGAATATAGCGGTGATACACGTGCTGTGCACATGTTATACCATAATGTGACAATGCATGGCATTTGCAACTCACAGCTAAATGCCGAACAATCTAAACCATACTATACATCAAACAATCTCACATTTTATTTGAATTTGTGATAATGTGTGGCGTTTGCAGCTTACAACTAAATATCGAACAGTCTAAACAATACTATATATCAAACATTCTCACATTTTATTTGAATTTGTGGTAATGTGTGGTGTTTGCAACTCACATCTAAATACTTGTAGGCGTAGGGGGCGGGGCACCATACATAATGTGATAAACACATTATACATATGAGACATGGCTTAGATTATGAAGATCTAGCTAGAGCTAGAAATGTAATGTGATTTGAAATCAAAATAAAGTGGATTCAAAAAATCTAGTTCGAGTTCATATAGTACACATAGTTCATATGTAATTCGAGACTAATCATGTGGTGTGTTGTGAAGATAATACACAAACAATGGTTTAACTTGACAATAATGATGATTGTAGATCTTATTAAAACAGAGAAACGAATTCAAATGCTTTGACTTCACAACAATCATTACTGTAGATCTTATTCAAATAGAGAAACGAATTCAAATTTAGTTCATATTGAAGCGGTAGTATATACGTTTGGAATGCACTAAAATGTTCATTTGAGTAGTAGGTTGCATGCATTATACACGTAGCGAAATATTTTAATTGAACATAACATGAATTCAAAGTTTTGAATGACATTTGTAGGGCGCATTGATTTGGTATAGTACACGTTAGGCTTGTCCAGAAATTTCAACCCGTGCCTTGTTAGCCCGAAATATTTAAGATGTATCTTTGTCTTGTTGTGCTCCGACAACTCCCTCCATCTCAACCCGCGCCTTGCTATTCTGAAATTACAACGCGCACGAAAACTCCCACCTCCTGTGAAATCCCGACACGCGAAATGCCCGTGGTACCCCTGAACCGAAAGAACCACCTCAAATCGATGGGGGTACTTTCGTAACTTACCCCACATTTCGGACAAGCGCGTCTCTAAGCCATGGTTCCCCACTGCCATCCCATCCGCCCACCCATTCGTACACCGAGGCCGCGAAAACCCGCGATGAAACCCCACACCCTGCTCCGTCCGCCACCCAGCCGGAGCCTCTTCCCCGATAATGTCGTCCACAGCAACACCTCGACGTCCCTCATCCACCGTACCGGATGAGGATCCGTCGTCGATCTCATCGTCCCACCGGTTCAGCCACCCCATACTCCACCTCCAAGGAGCTGCCCCAACGTTCCCCTCGTCTTTCGCGCCACCTCCATTCCCACACCGCCATCTTCACCTACACCACCAGAAGAGCATCATCATCACCGTTTCCTCAGATGAAGCTGCGGCCTAATCGGTGCCACCAAAGAGGTTGTACACTAATCGCCGCATTTTCTTCTTGATTCGATCTCACGGTGCTGCCGGCGCTCGGTCCCGAGCCGACATGGCGTGGCTCCATCCACGGTGGCATCGCCGGCCACTTCCTCCACAGCGTCGCTCCCTCGGCGGTGACGTCCACATCAGTAGGACCTGCTGCTGCTTTAGCTCTCGCTCGCGCTGCTGCTCTTCTCTTGCTCTTGGTCCCCTACCTGGTCTGCTCTTGCTATTGCTCTTGCTCACGCTGCTGCTCTCGCTCTTGCTCTTGCTTGTGATGCTGCTCCGATTTAGCTACATTTCACTCCGATGCCACCGGGGTGAAGGAAGAACCAGCCGCAGCGGGGAGGGGGGCTTGCCGGAGAGGTACCCCACTATCTATCTTAGGGTTTAGGATGGGGACGGTGGTCGCCGGCGTTGGCGGGGCGGTGGCGTGGGGATCGCCGGAGAAAAAGCTCGGCACGGGGGGGGGGGCCTAGAGGGATGGCCAGGGCGGCGGCGGACCGGCGGTGGGGAGTGTTTTTGGGGCGGGCGGGGTGGCGCACCGCCGGTCGCGGCCGGCGGGGGGCTGTTGTTTGGCCGGCTCAGGGGGGTGGAGGTTGAAGATGAACCGCAGGCCCTTGATTTCGTATCCAACGGCTGCAAAATCGACTGACCAGAGATGAAAAAGTCAGTCGACCAACGTGTAGCCTCACCTTGCTAGTGCGTTCAGTTTCGACAGCAAAATTCAGTTTCGACAACAAAATTCAGTTTCGACAGTTAAGTTCAGTTTCGACAGTTAAGTTCAGTTTCGACAGTTAAGTTCAGAGATGAGCGGCTGATGTATTTTACATCTAGCACTTTGTGTTTATGTATTTTACGTCATGTATTGGAGATGCTATTAGAATTCTACTTAGGTTAACGTTGTTCGTTATCTCTCTTGTCCTGCTTCAGCCTCGGCATCGTACAACTCACCGGAGCTGCTCCAATGACGAAACCCTCCATCACAGCGGAGCAGTACCTCGGGCTCCATCTCGAGACGCCTGAGATCTTCTTCTCCTCCTCCGACAGCCAAGTCAGCCGGAGCATCCTCACCGGCCAACCCTATCACGCTGAGATCGACATGGCTTCACCAAAGAGGTTGTGCACTTGTTGCATCTCTTTTTTACTCTACATGTTATATATATTGTCCACTGAGCACACGGATTTGTTCCTTTAGTGTCTCCTTGAAAGAAAAAAACGTAGGAATTTTAATTTTCACTTGTCCTCCTTTTCAAATTCCTATTCATGAAGCACAAGACTAAGAGATAGTAGCATAATAGCATTATAACCGTACATTTTCTTGTGGTTTGACTTAATCTCACCATGCTTCTTTGCATCCTGTGATCTTCCAATTGTTGTGAATCAAACACCCAGATTGGCAGAAATCCTGTGTTTTTAAATTCTCTGCTTTGCACATGCATTCCTATCCTATTCATGTCTATTTCCTATCCCTGCATTGTTGGAATCCTCCAATTCAAACGAACCCTTACAGAATTACTTCTCTTACAGATAGTTGTCAAAGAAAACCTTGCGTGGTTTGTCCCGCTCCTGCTGCGCCGTCGTCCACCCCAGCTCAGCTGCTCCAACGACAGAAGGGTCCAGCACAGCAGGGATCCGACCTCCAGACTGTCTTTTGCCACCTCAGATCTTCTTCCCCGCCGCTGGTAGCCATGAAAACTGCACTACCATCATCAACCGAGCAGATGACCTCGAGGACTACACGGGTCCGCAAGAGAGGTCGCACTCTTTCGTGTCTGCTTACGTTATGCATCGCTTAATATTACATGCTACTTTATCATCCTGTTCACTGATTAGACTCTGAGTCAGCTCCAAACTAATGGTCAAACTTGAATTTTTAAATGGTTGTGGGGTACATATCGGGGCCGCTATCAATAGTATCTATCTACTATCTGGTTAATCTCCGGTGTCTACTACGAGTTTCATGTTGGGTGGGAAACAAATAGTAAAGAAGCCATTATCTGTATTTTTTAACTAAAGCCATTATCTGCCTGCTATTATTGGTTTTGGGTCTATCCACAGGTTGCTACCATCACTCTGGATTTCTGCATGCACTCCTTACATAATCTCACTATGTTTTATTCCTATGCATGATAGTTATTGTAAACAATGGAACTGAACATGTAGAGCAAAAGAGACGAGCCTTGTGTGGCAATAAAATTTCATGCAGACGTTGCTCCATGGTAGGCGCAAAGGCAGCCCCCCTCCACGCATTTCAGATTGTAATCGAGAGGAAGATATCTATTCTGAGGGGGATTCAGAAGGAGAATAAAACTCCTATTTACCCCCTGAGGTCTTCGCTCTAACTTGGCATGCTGATGTTGGTTATATCATGCATATGGTGTCTTGCATTGCTTACTTTATACATCAAATATGTCATCTGTTTAGTTTAGACATCCTTTGTGCGAATGCCATCTATTTAGTTTATTCATCGTTTTTGTGAATTATGCAACGCCATATTGTTTAGCCATGCATCATCTATGTGAATTTTGCAATGCCATCCTGCTTAGCTAGTCATCTTATATGTAAATTATATCAGGCCATCCTTTTTTCATTACATATTACATTTGTCAACAATGTTATTACATTCAACTGCTCTTCGTGTGCATCAGCCATTTGACACGGTGATGGCAAATTCTGGAGTGAAAACAAGGTCTTCAGAGCAGACTATGCTATCTGACGAAGTGCATATCTCGCTGGTTACGGATAGCTCCTTAGAGGAGGATTCAGAGACAGATGACCAGTCCTATCGCCCCCGAGGTGTATGCTCTAACTTGGCAGGGTTATGTTTCTCATATCGTGCGTATGGTGTCTCGCATTGCTATGTCATTTAATTAGTTTAGATATGCTTTGTGTGAATGCCACCTGTTCAGTGTCTAATTACCATATATGTGAATTATGCATTGCCATCTTGTTGCAAGACATTATATATGTGAATTATACAATGTTATCTTGTTGCAAAGGCATTATATATGTGAATTATGCAATGCCATGCTGTTTAGACAATCATCATGTATGTGAATTATATCATGCTATCATTTTCTTGTATTACGTGTTCCATTTGTCGACAACGTTTGTATATTCAACTACTCTTCCTGTGCATCAGCCATTTGAAGCGGTGATGGAAGTATCTGGAGTGAAAACAAGGTATTCAGAGTAGACAATACTACCTGCTGAAGCAGACATCTTGCTGGTTACAGAGAGCTCCTCGGAGGAGGATCCAGAGACTGATGACCAGTCCTATTTCCCCCCTGAGGTCTATGCTCAAACTTGGCAGGGTTATATTACCCATGTCATGCATGTTGTCTTGCATTGCTTAGTTTTTACATCATATATGGATTGCCACCTACTTACTTTCTTACTATATAAATCATATATTTGAATTATGTCATGCCATCATGTTTACATAGTACATACACATCATCTATCTGAATTATGGCATGTCAACCCATTTAATAAAGACATCATATAGTTATATCATCTCATCCTGTTTAGTGTTTACAGTCATCATATTTTGAATTATGGCATTCTATCCGTGCATGTATGTGAATTATGGCATGCCAACCTATTTAATAAACACATTACATAGTTATGTCATGTCATCCTGTTTACATAGTCTTATATTTTGAACTATGTCTTTCCATCTTTTTTAGTTAGCCATCATAATGTGAAATTGTGTCATGCTATCATGTTTAGTTAGCCATCATATATGTGAAATTGTGTCATGCTATCCTGTTTGGTTAGACAACATAAATATGAATTATTTCATGCCCTCTTTTATTCCCCACTATCCATTGCACATGTCTATCATACAATGTCTATACTTTCAATTACTTTTCTTGTTTATCAGCCATTTGAATTGGAGAGCGTGATGGCAGTATCTAAGGGAGTAACAATACGGTCTTCAGAAAAGATAGTGCTACCGGTTGATGCAGATAGAACCACGGTTGTACTTGCACAAGGACCAGATCCACCACACATAACCGAGACTCTCGCAGATTGTACCCCTACCTAGTTGGACAGAGAACCAGCTACATCCCTTCTAACCCCAACCCCAGCAGATAGTAACCCAGTTCCAGTTGACACAGCACCGTCTCCACCACAGAGCACCCAAACAATAGCAGTTAGTAAGGGAACTACAGTGCCCAAAGCACGAGGACCACCACTCTGAATCCCAACTCAACGCTTAAAAGGAGAAGAGGATTTGTTCTCAGGTCATGTTCTGTAGCTATGGTTCATACTCCTTTGCTCTTGCATGACTGTATTTACTCATACCAACTATTTTCAAATTTGAAGGATGGAATTGAAACTCCAATGGCGCAACAGGTATGTTTTAAAACTGTTTCTTTAACTGGTTTGCTGTTGTAACCTGCTCTATGTTGATTTCAGTTTCAATTGAATAAACAGGTATGTTCTCATGTCATGCACATTACAAGTGTTGTTATTGCTCTATAGTTACCCACACTTATATTCTGCATATTCTGCTTTGTCTTGAACAAATATTATTTGAACTGCGTCTCTATCTTGATTTGGCAACAAAAACTAGAATTTTATAGACCATAAAGTGACCATGGTACATAGATATATGTTTGTTTCATGTTGTTATCCTGTCCACTTTACTACTAAACTCATTTACCAAAATGAGTTTCATATACAACATGGTAAACATGTGATGTGTCTGCTTGTTTCTCTTTTAGAATGCGGACAAAATATTGGAGAACAGTACCGCGTTATCCAATGGTAAAGGAAGTAATGCAGATAAGGTTCAAGATAGTGAGACATCCCTGTTGGTCTCCAAGAAAGCTGATAAAAACTATCTTGATGACAGTGAGGGAACCCAAAAGTCCTGTCTTGATGTAGTGTTTGAGTTACTGGCCACTACTGCTGGCACAAGCTCTTCGAACTCGCTGCCTGAATCAGTTCGCCTTCTTCAGTCTCAACTTCAAGTTGAAAGACATCGATCAGATGTGCTGCGACAGGAAGCTGAAGGACTGAGGAAGTCCCTGCAGAACTCAGATGCATATTTTCTGGTGCAACAGCAAGCGCTGGAGGATTTAAGCGCCAAATAAGAGAAAGTTAATAAGCTTGCTAAGCATCTTGCCAGCATTATGGGTACCCAGGATATTGTTTTCTTGAGATCTTTTGAAGTGGTTTCAGTTCTGGATTTGTTTTGCTGCGGCGTTTATTTGTGCTGGTCGCCAACTTTGACAACCAGTGTATATGATATGCTGCTTTGTTCCCTATATTTGCACTGGTGGCGAACTTTGATGCCCAGTGGATGTAATATGTGTAATAGTCGTGATAGCCTAGCGTTAGTTGCTTGCTTATTTATTTCCTTGTTGTCTTGTTTATTTGTTTGCTTGTAGTCATTGCAGTTCTTTTTCTGTGGTTAGCTAGTGTCTGCAATAACCTATTTTTTAAAACTAGGCCACCATAACCATGGGCTAATATTTACTGTAGTGACACTGGGCCTCTACTGGCCGTAGAAACAGTGGGCCTTCTACGGGCCGTAGAAACAATGGGTCTTCTGCGGGTCGTATTATCAATGGGCCTTATACGGGCCGTATAATCGATTGGCCAAACATTGGCCAAACAGACCGCATTATGGCCGTAAACGGGCTAGAGTTGGAATCGTCCGTTCATGGGCCGACCTTAACAGGCCATCGTTAATAGGCCGTATTTGATGACGCTATGAAATCGGCCCAACGTATTAACGAACCACAAATGGGCCGACTGTAACCACGGGCTGAATTTGGCCCACAAGCAGAAAATGACAGTAAAGGGCCGTAAGTAAACGAATGCTAGAAATGATCCCAAGAATAAATAGGCTCTAAGAAGGCTGAAAGATAACATGGGCTGGAAACGACCCAACGGAATAATGGGCCGTTAATGGGTATAAAGTGATACACTGTTCATTACGGGCCAGTTTCACCATGGGCCGTTAATGGGTGTAAAGTGATACACTGGTCATTACGGGCCAGTTTCACCACGGGCCGTTAGTAGGCCAAGAGTTACATAGGGCCTCATATGGGCCGAAATACGTCATGGGCCAGAAGTGAAAACGGGCTAGAATCATATTGGATGGCCCAGATGACGCTACTGGGCCTAATTCGGATAGGGCGTAACGGGCCTTGGGTTAGCGGGCTGTAAATGGGCTATATTCGAACATGCCGTTAACAGGCTTTCCATGGGCCAACCCGCCAGCTTTTGACCAAGTCAAATGGGCCGGCCTTTTCACAGGAATGGGCCTCTGTTGGGTCGTGCCACATGTCGATGTATCATAGGCGCCTTCCGTCCAATGAGTGGTTGACATCTGTCCCAACGATGAGCCGACACGTGTTTCCTCCAGCCAATGATGATTTTACACGTGGAAAATCCCCATTGGTCGGGGCTGTTAACGGGTTATCGGATCCAAAACCAGACCCGATAGCTTAACGGCGTTCTGTTACGGTGGATGCCACGTGTCAGTCACCCTTCACGAAAGCACTTCTGTGACGCACGATTTATCGTCATGGAAGTGGACACTTCCGTGATGATAATTTTGGTAATGTCATGGAACACTTCTACGACAGCACAGGTATGACTATCTTGATTCTGTCATAAATTTGTCATGGATGTACATGCATGACAGAAAACGTGACCTACTGTGACAAACACGTATCATCACGGAAGTGTATTTTTTTGTAGTGTTACTTGGAGGATCTTACTCAATCCATAGGTAGGTATGGTGGACTCTCATGGCAAAACTGGTTTAAGGGTATTTGGAAGCAGAAGTAGTATCTCTACTTGGTGCGATGAATTTGGCTAGCATGAGGGGGAAAGGCAAGCTCAACCATGTTGGATGATCCATGACAATATAATTTATCTCAGATGTAAGAAAACATAACCCATTACGTTGTCTTCCTTGTCCAACGTCAACTCTTTAGCATGTCATATTTTAATGAGTGCTCACAATCATAAAAGATGTCCAAGATGGTATATTTATATGTGAAGACCTCTCTTTCTTTATTACTTCCTATTAATTGCAACAATGACCAAAACTATGTTTGTCAACTCTCAAACACTTTTATTCATCATTCTTTTTCTATGTGAGCTCATTACTCTCCATAAGATCCATATGATCTCTTTGTTTCCCTTTTTTATTCTTTCTCTCTTCTTTTATTCACTTAGGATCATGGCAAAATAATCAAGCCCTTGACTCAACACTAATCTTTATTATATATAGCTCATGGACTCGATTACATAGAGGGATCATAAAGCAAAACTCACAACTAGATCATACTAAAACTTTATTCTACTAGATCAAGATATTATCAAAAGGATCGAACTAAGAAAAACGGTAAAGATAAAAGTGATGGTGATACGATACTGGGGCAATCCCCCAAGCTTGGCAGTTGCCAAGGGGAGTGCCCATACCCGATGCTCAATTATTCTTTGTTGGTGGAGAAGGTGATGGTTTTGTTGATGGCGTAGGCTTCTTCCTTAATTTGCGCTTGAGGACAAAATATTGGTCCCTTAGGTCCTCGATCTCCTATTCCAGGCTCAGTATCTTTTTGCATAGTTCCTGCTTGTTTTCCTGCAAGAGGCGAAAAGGGATAAACTCGACCTTAGGTTTCTTTACTCTATCTGGGAGGCTTGACCTTTTAAACTCCACATGCATGTCCCCAAGTTGAGGTAGTGGGACTTCATCTTCATCTGAGCCCATCTCCTCCTTTCCCTTGGGTTCATAGTCCTCTTATTCTTCCGTAGTCCAACCACAATGCTCCCCATCCCCATAGACCTTAGGATCTGCAAGGTAATCAGCCACATAGCTTTCTCCTTCCAAATCCTGGGACGGCATGTTGCTCTGTTTGCGGCAGGACAGCTCAAAACAAAGACAAGAGATATTTGCGTGATACGGGAGTCAAAACCTCCGGGAGATTATATAATGATTTTTTACCGACCAAAATACGTAATGTGCAAGAAAACGGAGTCCAGAGAGCACACGAGGTGCCCATGAGGTAGGGGGCGCGCCCAGTAGAGTAGGGCGCGCCCTCCACCCTCGTGGAGGTCTCGTGTCCTTCCTAGACTGCTTCTTATTTTTCTATTTTTCTAAATATTCCAAAACGGAGAAATATTGCCTTAAAAACTTTTTTGGAGTCGGTTTACTTACTGTACCAGATACCTATTCCTTTTCGGAGTCTGAAACGTTCCGGAAAGTGTCCCTTATGTATTCCTCCGGGGTTACGGTTTCAATAACATTGGTTTCAACATTTATGGGATTACCTGAGATATAATGTTTGATTCTTTGACCGTTCACCACCTTCGGATTTGTGCCTTCGAAGTTGTTGATTTTTATGGCACCGGAACGATAGACCTCCTCGATAACGTAAGGACCTTCCCATTTAGAGAGAAGTTTTCCTGCAAAAAATCTTAAACAGGATTTGTATAGCAATACATAATTACCTACATTAAACTCACGCTTTTGTATCCTTTTATCATGCCATCTTTTAACTTTTCTTTAAACAACTTGGCATTTTCGTAGGCTTGGGTTCTCCATTCATCGAGTGAGCTAATATCAAATAACCTCTTCTCACCGGCAAGTTTAAAATCATAATTGAGCTCTTTAATAGCCCAATATGCCTTATGTTCTAGTTCGAGATGTAAGTGACATGCTTTTCCATAAACCATTTTATACGGAGACATACCCATAGGATTTTTATATGCAGTTCTACAGGCCCATAATGCATCATCAAGTTTCTTGGACCAATTCTTCCTAGACCTATTGACAGTCTTTTGCAAAATTAATTTGAGCTCTCTATTACTCAATTCTACTTGACCACTAGACTGTGGGTGATAAGGAGATGCAATTCTATGATTAACATCATATTTAGCAAGCATTTTACGAAAAGCACCATGAATAAAATGTGAACCACCATCAGTCATTAAATATCTAGGGACTCCAAATCTTGGAAAAATAACTTCTTTAAGCATTTTAATAGAAGTGTTATGATCAACACTACTAGTTGGAATAGCTTCTACCCACTTAGTAACATAATCAACAGCAACTAAAATATGTGTATATCCATTAGAGGAAGGAAAAGGCCCCATATAGTCAAAACCCCAAACATCAAATGGTTCAATAACGAGTGAATAGTTCATAGGAATTTCTTGACGTCTACTAATATTACAATTTCTTTGACATTCATCACAAGATAAGACAAACTTACGGGCATCCTTGAAGAGAGTAGGCCAATAAAAACCAGATTGCAATACCTTATGTGCAGTCCTATCTCCAGTATGGTGTCCTCCATAAGCTTCGGAGTGACACTTGCGTAGGATCTATTCCTGTTCATGCTCAGGTACACAACGTCTAATAACACCATCTACTCCTTCTTTATAAAGATGTGGGTCATCCCAAAAGTAATGCCTCAAATCATAGAAGAACTTTTTTCTTTTGCTGGTATGTGAAACTAGGTGGTATAAACTTAGCAACAATGTAATTAGCATAATCAGCATACCATGGAGCAGTATGAGAAGCATTTATGACATTTAATTGCTCATCGGGAAAGCTATCATCAATAGGTAGTGGGTCATCAAGCACATTTTCTAACCTAGACACGTTGTTTGCAACGGGGTTCTCAGCTCCCTTTCTATCAACAATATGTAAGTCAAATTCTTGTAGCAAGAGAACCCATCTAATAAGTCTAGGTTTAGCATCTTTCTTTTTCATAAGATATTTAATAGCACCATGATCAGTGTGTATAGTTACTTTAGAATCAACAATATAAGGTCTGAACTTATCACAAGTAAATAAAACTGCTAAGAATTCTTTTTCAGCAGTAGCATAATTTCTTTGAGCATTGTCTAGGGTTTTACTAGCATATTGAATAACGTTTAATTTCTTATCAACTCTTTGCCCTAGAACAACACCTACATCATAATCACTAGCATCACTCATAATTTCAAAGGGTAAATTCCAATCAGGTGCCTGAAAAATAGGTGCAGAGATCAATGCTTTCTTAAGTATTTCAAATGCTTCTACACAATCATCATCAAAGACAAATGGTATATCTTTTTGTAATAAATTAGTCAGAGGCCGAGAAATTTTTGAGAAGTCCTTAATAAACCTCCTATAAAATCCGGCATGACCAAGGAAACTTCTTATACCTTTGATTTCCTTGGGGCATGGCATCTTTTCAATAGCATCAACCTTGGCTTTATCAACTTCAATACCTCTTTCAGAAACTTTATGACCCAAGACAATACCTTCATTAACCATAAAGTGGCACTTTTCCCAATTCAAGACAAGATTAGTTTCTTCACATCTCTGCAAAACTCGATCAAGGTTGCTCAAGCAATCATCAAAAGAAGATCCATAGACAGAGAAATCGTCCATGAAAACCTCACAAATCTTTTCAAAAAAGTCAGAGAATATAGCCATCATGCATCTTTGAAAGGTAGCAGGTACATTACATAAACCAAAAGGCATACGTCTATAAGCAAATGTACCAAAAGGGCAAGTAAAAGTAGTCTTTGATTGATCCTTGGCTGACACAGGTATTTGAGAGAAACCAAAATAACCATCTAGAAAGCAAAAATGTGTATGTTTGGATAATCTTTCTAGCATTTGATCAATAAAAGGTAAGGGGTAATGATCCTTTTTAGTGGCCTTATTTAATTTGCGGAAATCAATTACCATCCTACAACCTGTAATAATTCTTTGAGGAATCAATTCATCTTTATCATTAGGGACGACAATAATACCTCCCTTCTTAGGGACACAATGGACAGGACTTACCCACTGACTATCAGCGACGGGATAGATTATACCTTCCTCAAGGAGCTTTAGTATTTCCTTTCTTACCACTTCTTTCATTTTAGGATTCAGTCGTCGTTGATGATCACGAACTGGTTTAGCATCTTCTTCCAAATTTATTTTATGTTGACATAGAGTGGGACTAATGCCCTTAAGATCATCAAGAGTATACCCAATAGTAGCACGGTGCTTCTTCAGAGTTTTCAATAATCTCTCTTCCCCATGCTCTGAAAGGTTAGCACTAATAATAACATGATATATCTTTTTCTCATCAAGATAAACATATTTAAGAGTATTAGGTAACAGTTTAAGCTCAAACACGGGATCACCCTTGGGTGGAGGAGGATCCCCTAGGATTTCAACAGGCAAATTGTGTTTCAGAATAGGTTCCTGTTTAAAGAATACTTCATCTATTTCCCTTCTTTCATTCATAAACATATCATTTTCGTGGTCTAGCAAATATTGTTCTAAAGGATCACTAAGAGGTACGACAATAGAAGCAAGACCAATAATTTCATCCTTACTAGGTAATTCTTCTTCATGGTGTTGTCTACTAAATTTAGAGAAATTAAATTCATGAGACATATCATCTAAACCGATAGTAACAACATCCTTTTTGCAATCTATCTTAGCATTAACAGTGTTCAAGAAGGGTCTACCAAATATAATGGGACAAAAGCTATCTTGTGGGGAACCAAGAACAAGAAAATCAGCAGGATATTTAGTTTTCCCACACAAAGACTTCAACATCTCTAGGAATTCCCATTCGTGAAATAGTATCTCTATTGGCAAGTTTAATTGTGACATCAATATCTTCTAACTCAATAGGTGCAATATCATGCATAATTTCTCTATATAGGCTAATAGGTATTGCACTAGCACTGGCAGCCATATCACATAAACCATGATAACAATGATCTCCTATTTTAACAGAAATAACAGGCATGCCTACCACATGTCTAGGTTTATCTTTAGCACAAGGTTTAGCAATTCTAGCAGTTTCATCACAGAAACAAATAACATGCCCATCAATATTATCGACCTAGAGATCTTTAACAATAACAATATCAGGTTCAACTTTAATTTGCTCAAAAGGTGTATAAGTTTTAATATTGCTTTTACGAACCACAGTTGAAGTTTTAGCATGATCCTTTATCCTCACAGGAAAAGGTGGTTTCTCAACATAAGCAGTAGGAACAATAGGATCATTATAAGTGACTGTCTTTTCTTCAACTTTAATTGGTGCAACTACTTTTACTTCTATGGGAGGATGATATTTAAACCACTTCTCCTTGGGGAGATCAACATGAGTAGCAAAAGATTCACAGAAAGAAGCTACTATCTCAGAGTCAAGTCCTTATATAGTGCTAAATTTACGGAAAACATCGGTATCCATAAAAGATTTAACACAATCAAACCTAGGTGTCATACCTGACTTCTTACCTTTGTAGAGGTCCCAATCTTCAAAGTTGCGTTTAATTCTTTCCAATAAATCTCATTTGAATTCAATAGTCTTCATCATAAAAGAGCCAGCACAAGAAGTATCAAGCATGGTACGATTGCTATCAGAAAGTCGAGCATAATTTTTTTGAATAATCATTTCTCTTGAGAGCTCATGATTGGGGCATGAATATAATGTTGATTTAAGCCTCCCCAAGCTTGAGCGATGCTTTCTCCTTCGCGAGGCCAAAAATTATATATATAATTGCGATCACGATGAACAAGATGCATAGGATAAATCTTCTGATGAAATTCCAATTTCAATCGTTTGTAGTTCCATGACCCCGTATCATCACATAGCCTATACCATGTCGATGCATCTCCCTTCGAAGATAAAGGGAATACCTTCTTCTTAACAACATCTCTGGGTACATCTACAAGCTTAAATAATCCACAAACTTCATCCACATATATTAGATGCTCATCAGGATGCTTTGTTCCATCTCCTACAAAAGGATTAGCTAGCAGTTTTTCTATCATACCCGAAGGAATTTCAAAGCAGATATTTTCTTTTTTCAGTACGTTCAGTAGGTTGAGGAGCAACTCTTTGCTCTACTGGTCGGGGTGAAGATACCCCGAACAACCCCCTCAGAGGATTACTTTCCATAGTAACAAGTGACAGTAAATTTCAGCACACTATATAAATTTTTACTTACAAAATTCCACCTACCAAAGGCGCTTCACTCCCCGGCAACGGCGCCAGAAAAGAGTCTTGATGACCCACAAGTATAGGGGATCTATCGTAGTCCTATCAATAAGTAAGAGTGTCGAACCCAACGAGGAGCAGAAGGAAATGATAAGCGGTTTCCAACAAGGTATTCTCTGCAAGTACTGAAACAAGTGGTAATAGATAATTTCGTGATAGGATAATTTGTAACGAGCAACAAGTAACAAAAGTAAATAAAGTGCAGCAAGGTGGCCCAATCCTTTTTGTAGCAAAGGACAAGCCTGGACAAACTCGTATATAGAGAAAAGCGCTCCCGAGGACACATGGGAATATCGTCAAGCTAGTTTTCATCACGTTCATATGATTCGCGTTCGGTATTTTGATAATTTGGTATGTGGGTGGACCGGTGCTTGGGTACTATCCTTACTTGGACAAGCATCCCACTTATGATTAACCTCTATTGCAAGCATCCGCAACTACAACAAAAGTATTAAGGTAAACCTAACCATAGCATGAAACATATGGATCCAAATCAGCCCCTTACGAAGCAACGCATAAACTAGGGTTTAAGCTTTTGTCATTCTAGCAACCCATCATCTACTTATTACTTCCCAATGCCTTCCTCTAGGCCCAAATCATGGTGAAGTGTTATGTAGTCGACATTCACATAACACCACTAGAGGAGAGACAACATACATCTCATCAAAATATCGAACGAATACCAAATTCACATGACTACTAATAGCAAGACTTCTCCCATGTCCTCAGGAACAAACGTAACTACTCACAAAGTATATTCATGTTCATAATCAGAGGGGTATTAATATGCATACAGGATCTGAACATATGATCTTCCACCAAATAAACCAACTAGCATAAACTACAAGGAGTAATTAACACTACTAGCAACCTATTAGCACCAATCCCGAACTTGAAGACAAGAATTGGATACAAGAGATGAACTAGGGTTTTGAGAGGAGATGGTGCTGATGAAGATGTTGATGGAGATTTCCCTCTCCCGATGAGAGGAGCGTTGGTGATGACGATGGCGATGATTTCCCCCTTCCGGAGGGAAGTTTTCCCGGCAGAACAGCTCTGCCGGAGCCCTAGATTGGACCGCCAAGGTTCCGCCTCGTGGCGGCAAAGTTTCGTCTGAGAAGATGGCTTATGATTTTTCCTCATTGAAAGACTCCATATAGCAGAAGATGGACATCAGAGGGCCACCAGGGGGCCCACGAGGTAGGGGGGCGCGCCCAGGGGGGTAGGGCGCGCCCCCACCCTCGTGGGCAGGGTGTGCCCCCTGGTGAACTTCTTGCGCTCCGTATTTTTTATATATTCTGAAAACGTCTTCCGTGAAGTTTCAAGACTTTTGAAGCTGTGCAGAATATGTCTCTAATATTTGCTCCTTTTCCAGCCCAGAATCCCAGCTGGCGGCATTCTCCCTCTATGTAAATCTTGTAAAAAAAGAGAGAATAGGCATAAGTATTGTGACATAATGTGTAATAACAGCCCATAGTGCAATAAATATCGATATAAAAGCATGATGCAAAATGGACGTATCAGTCAGCAACGGTGAAGTTTCACTTCATACGGTTGGGGTTCCCGTCACAACCCTTTTGATTTTTGGGCGGCTGCTAGTGGTGTTGTATAGCCTTATCTTTGCCCAAATGACTTAAATGATACCAATCGGTTTAGAATTAAGTGTCGCAGAATGGATGTCTCTAGAGGTATTCCATTGCTTGAGGCCCTTCCCAGTGTTCCACGACGGACATGTGTTAAGCACGCCACATAAGCGAAAGAATGACATGTCACAACATTTAAGAAGGGGAGATAGCACTTTGGTGACCCTAGGAAGAACCAATGCCAAGCGCGAGAACCTAGGCAAACTACTTAAATGAAACAGTTTGACCAATGCATGAAAGACTTTAGTTGCTAACTCATTAAATAAAGTGAAGGAAATATGCCCTAGAGGCAATAATAAAGTTATTATTTATTTCCTTACATCATGATAAATGTTTATTATTCATGCTAGAATTGTATTAACCGGAAACATAATACATGTGTGAATACATAGACCAACAGAGTGTCACTAGTATGCCTCTACTTGACTAGCTCGTTAATCAAAGATGGTTATGTTTCCTAACCATGAACAAGGAGTTGTTATTTGATTAACGAGGTCACATCATTAGTAGAATGATCTGATTGACATGACCCATTCCATTAGCATAGCACCCGATCGTTTAGTGTGTTGCTATTGTTTTCTTCATGACTTATACATGTTCCTATAACTATGAGATTATGCAACTCCCGTTTACCGGAGGAACACTTTGGGTACTACCAAACGTCACAACGTAACTGGGTGATTATAAAGGAGTACTATAGGTGTCTCCAATGGTAGATGTTGGGTTGGCGTATTTCGAGATTAGGGTTTGCCACTCCGATTGTCGGAGAGGTATCTCTGGGCCCTCTCGGTAATGCACATCACATAAGCCTTGCAAGCACTGCAACTAATATGTTGGTTGTGAGATGATGTATTACGGAACGAGTAAAGAGACTTGCCGGTAACGAGATTGAACTAGGTATTGGATACCGACGATCGAATCTCGGGCAAGTAACATACCAATGACAAAGGGAACAACGTATGTTGTTATGCGGTCTGACCGATAAAGATCTTCGTAGAATATGTAGGAGCCAATATGGGCATCCAGGTCCCGCTATTGGTTATTGACCGGAGACGTGTCTCGGTCATGTCTACATTGTTCTCGAACCGTAGGGTCCGCACGCTTAACGTTACGATGACAGTTATTATGAGTTTATGCATTTTGATGTACCGAAGGTTGTTCGGAGTCCCGGATGAGATCACGGACATGACGAGGAGTCTCGAAATGGTCGAGACATAAAGATTGATATATTGGAAGCCTATGTTTGGACATCGGAAGTGTTCCGGGTGAAATCGGGATTTTACCGGAATACCGGGAGGGTTACCGGAACCCCCCGGGAGACTAATGGGCCTATTGGGCCTTAGTGGAAAAGGAGAAAAAGGGAAAGCCCACAAGCTGGCCGGCGCCCCCCTTCCCAAAGTCCTAGTAGGACTAGGATAGGGGCCGGCCCCCCTTCTCTCTCCTTTTCCCCCCGGGAGTCCTAATAGGATTAGGATTGGGGGGAGGAGTCCTACTCCCGGTGGGAGTAGGACTCCCCTGCGCCTCCTCTCCCTTGGCCAGCCGGCTCCCCTCCTCCAACCTTTATATACGGGGGCAGGGGGCACCCCAAGATACACAACTTGATCCTTGAGATCGTTCCTTAGCCGTGTGCGGTGCCCCCTGCCACCAAATTCCACCTCGATCGTACCGTTGTAGTGCTTAGGCGAAGCCCTGCGTCGGTAGTACATCAAGATCGTCATCACGCCGTCGTGCTGACGGAACTCTTCCTCGACGCTTTGCTGGATCGGAGCCCGAGGAACGTCATCGAGCTGAACGTGTGCTAAGAACTCGGAGGTGCCGGAGTAACGGTGCTTGGATCGGTCGGACCGGGAAGAAGACGTACGACTACTTCCTCTATGTTGTGTGATCGCTTCCGCAGTCGGTCTGCGTTGGTACGTAGACAACACTCTCCCCTCTCGTTGCTGTGCATCACCATGATCTTGCGTGTGCGTAGGAAATTTTTTGAAATTACTGCGTTCCCCAACAGTGGCATCCGAGCCTAGGTTTTATGGTTTGATGTTATATGCACGAGTAGAACACAAGTGAGTTGTGGGCGATACAAGTCATACTGCCTACCAGCATGTCATACTTTGGTTCGGCGGTATTGTTGGGTGAGACGATCCGGACCAACCTTACGCGTACTCTTACGCGAGACCGGTTCCCTCGACGTGCTTTGCACACAGATGGCTTGCGGAAGACTGCCTCTCCAACTTTAGTTGAACCAAGTGTGACTACGCCCGGTCCTTGAGAAGGTTAAAACGGAGTCTATTTGACGAACTATCATTGTGGTTTTGATGCGTAGGTGAGATGAGTTCTTACTTAAGCCCGTAGCATCCACGTAAAACTTGCAACAAACAAAGTAGAGGACGTCTAACTTGTTTTTGCAGGGTATGTTGTGATGTGATATGGTCAAGGCATGATGCTGATTTTATTGTATGAGATGATCATGTTTTGTAACCGAGTTATCGGCAACTGGCAGGAGCCATATGGTTGTTGCTTTATTGTATGCAATGCAATCGCGATGTAATGCTTTACTTTATTACTAAACGGTAGTGATAGTCGTGGAAGCATAAGATTGGCGAGACGACAACGATGCTACGATGGAGATCAAGGTGTCACGCCGGTGACGATGGTGATCATGACGGTGCTTCGGAGATGGAGATCACAAGCACAAGATGATGATGGCCATATCATATCACTTATATTGATTGCATGTGATGTTTATCCTTTTATGCATCTTATCTTGCTTTGATTGACGGTAGCATTATAAGATGATCTCTCACTAAATTATCAAGAAGTGTTCTCCCTGAGTATGCACCGTTGCCAAAGTTCGTCGTGCCTAGACACCACGTGATGATCGGGTGTGATAAGCTCTACGTCCATCTACAACGGGTGCAAGCCAGTTTTGCACACGCGGAATACTCAGGTTATACTTGACGAGCCTAGCATATGCAGATATGGCCTCGGAACACAGAGACCGAAAGGTCGAGCGTGAATCATATAGTAGATATGATCAACATGACGATGTTCACCATTGAAAACTACTCCATCTCACGTGATGATCGGTTATGGTTTAGTTGATTTGGATCACGTGATCACTTAGAGGATTAGAGGGATGTCTATCTAAGTGGGAGTTCCTAAGTAATTTGATTAACTGAACTTAAACTTATCATGAACTTAGTACCTGATAGTATCTTGCTTGTTTATGTTGCTTGTAGATAGATGGCTCGTGCTATTGTTCCGTTGAATTTTAATGCGTTCCTTGAGAAAGCAAAGTTGAAAGATGATGGTAGCAATTACACGGACTGGGTCCGTAACCTGAGGATTATCCTCATTGCTGCACAGAAGAATTACGTCCTGGAAGCACCGCTGGGTGACAGGCCTGCTGCTGGAGCAACGCCAGATGTTATGAACGTCTGGCAGAGCAAAGCTGATGACTACTCGATAGTTCAGTGTGCCATGCTTTACGGCTTAGAATCGGGACTTCAACGACGTTTTGAACGTCATGGAGCATATGAGATGTTCCAGGAGTTGAAGTTAATATTTCAAGCAAATGCCCGAATTGAGAGATATGAAGTCTCCAATAAGTTCTATAGCTGTAAGATGGAGGAGAACAGTTCTGTCAGTGAGCATATACTCAAGATGTCTGGGTATAATAATCACTTGATTCAGATGGGAGTTAATCTTCCAGATGACTGCGTCATTGACAGAATTCTCCAATCACTGCCACCAAGCTACAAGAGCTTCGTGATGAACTATAATATGCAAGGGATGAACAAGACTATTCCCGAGCTCTTCGCAATGCTGAAAGCTGCGGAGGTAGAAATCAAGAAGGAGCATCAAGTGTTGATGGTTAGCAAAACCACTAGTTTCAAGAAAAAGGGCAAAGGGAAGAAGAAGGGAAACTTCAAGAAGAACAGCAAGCAAGTTGCTGCTCAAGAGAAGAAACCCAAGTCTGGACCTAAGCCTGAAACTGAGTGCTTCTACTGCAAGCAGACTGGACACTGGAAGCGGAACTGCCCCAAGTATTTGGCGGATAAGAAGGATGGCAAAGTGAGCAAAGGTATATGTGATATACATGTTATTGATGTGTACCTTACTAGAGCTCGCAGTAGCACCTGGGTATTTGATACTGGTTCTGTTGCTAATATTTGCAACTCGAAACAGGGACTACGGAATAAGCGGACACTAGCAAAGGACGAGGTGACGATGCGCGTGGGAAACGGTTCCAAAGTCGATGTGATCGCGGTAGGCACGCTACCTCTACATCTACCTTCGGGATTAATATTAGACCTAAATAATTGTTATTTGGTGCCAGCGTTGAGCATGAACATTATATCTGGATCTTGTTTAATGCGAGACGGTTATTCATTTAAATCAGAGAATAATGGTTGTTCTATTTATATGAATAATATCTTTTATGGTCATGCACCTTTGAAGAGTGGTCTATTCTTGTTGAATCTCGAAGATAGTAATACACATATTCATAATATAGAAGCCAAAAGATGCAAAGTTAATAATGATAGTGCAACTTATTTGCGGCACTGCCGTTTAGGTCATATCGGTGTAAAGCGCATGAAGAAACTCCATACTGATGGGCTTTTGGAACCACTTGATTATGAATCACTTGGTACTTGCGAACCGTGCCTCATAGGCAAGATGACTAAAACACCGTTCTCCGGTACTATGAAGAGAGCAACAGATTTGTTGGAAATCATACATACCGATGTATGTGGTCCGATGAATATTGAGGCTCGTGGCGGATATCGTTATTTTCTCACCTTCACAGATGATTTAAGCAGATATGGGTATATCTACTTAATGAAACATAAGTCTGAAACATTTGAAATGTTCAAAGAATTTCAGAGTGAAGTTGAAAATCATCGTAACAAGAAAATAAAGTTTCTACGATCTGATCGTGGAGGAGAATATTTGAGTTACGAGTTTGGTGTACATTTGAAAAATTGTGGAATAGTTTCGCAACTCACGCCACCCGGAACACCACAGCGTAATGGTGTGTCCGAACGTCGTAATCGTACTTTACTAGATATGGTGCGATCTATGATGTCTCTCACTGATTTACCGCTATCGTTTTGGGGTTATGCTTTAGAGACGGCCGCATTCACGTTAAATAGGGCACCATCAAAATCCGTTGAGACGACGCCTTATGAACTATGGTTTGGCAAGAAACCAAAGTTGTCGTTTCTTAAAGTTTGGGGCTGCGATGCTTATGTGAAAAAGCTTCAACCTGATAAGCTCGAACCCAAAGCGGAGAAATGTGTCTTCATAGGATACCCAAAGGAAACTGTTGGGTATACCTTCTATCACAGATCCGAAGGCAAGACATTCGTTGCTAAGAATGGATCATTTCTAGAGAAGGAGTTTCTCTCGAAAGAAGTGAGTGGGAGGAAAGTAGAACTTGACGAGGTAACTGTACCTGCTCCCTTATTGGAAAATAGTACATCACAGAAAACTGTTTCTGCGACACCTATGCCAATCAGTGAGGAAGCTAATGATGATGATCATGAAGCTTCAGAACAAGATACTACTGAACCACGTAGATCAACCAGAGTGAGACCCGCACCAGAGTGGTACGGTAATCCAGTTCTGGAAGTCATGATGCTAGATCATGATGAACCTATGAACTATGAAGAAGCGATGGTGAGCCCAGATTCCGCAAAGTGGCTTGAGGCCATGAAATTTGAGATGGGATCCATGTATGAAAACAAAGTATGGACTTTGGTTGACTTGCCCGATGATCGGCGAGCAATTGAGAATAAATGGATCTTCAAGAAAAAGACTGACGCTGACGGTAATATTACTGTCTATAAAGCTCGACTTGTCGCGAAAGGTTTTTGACAAGTTCAAGGAGTTGACTACGATGAGACCTTCTCACCCGTAGCGATGCTTAAGTCCGTCAGAATTATGTTAGCAATTGCCGCATTTTATGATTATGAAATATGGCAGATGGATGTCAAAACTGCATTCCTGAATGGATTTCTGGAAGAAGAGTTGTATATGGTACAACCAGAAGGTTTTGTCGATCCAAAAGGAGCTAACAAAGTATGCAAACTCCAACGATCCATTTATGGACTGGTGCAAGCATCTCGGAGTTGGAATAAACGCTTTGATAGTGTGATCAAAGCATTTGGCTTTATACAGACTTTTGGAGAAGCCTGTATTTACAAGAAAGTGAGTGGGAGCTCTGTAGCATTTCTGATATTATATGTGGATGACATATTGCTAATTGGAAATGATATAGAATTTCTGGATAGCATAAAGGGATACTTGAATAAAAGTTTTTTGATGAAAGACCTCGGGGAAGCTGTTTACATATTAGGCATAAAGATCTATAGAGATAGATCAAGACGCTTAATTGGACTTTCACAAAGCACATACCTTGACAAGATTTTGAAGAAATTCAAAATGGATCAAGCAAAGAAAGGGTTCTTGCCTGTGTTACAAGGTATGAAATTGAGTAAGACTCAATGCCCGACCACCGCAGAAGATAGAGAGAAAATGAAAGATGTTCCCTATGCTTCAGCCATAGGCTCTATCATGTATGCAATGCTGTGTACCAGACCTGATGTGTGCCTTGCTATAAGTTTAGCAGGGAGGTACCAAAGTAATCCTGGAATGGATCACTGGACAGCGGTCAAGAACATCCTGAAATACCTGAAAAGGACTAAGGATATGTTTCTCGTATATGGAGGTGACAAAGAGCTCACCGTAAGAGGTTACGTTGATGCAAGCTTTGACACTGATCCGGACGATTCTAAATCGCAAACCGGATACGTGTTTACTTTAAACGGTGGAGCTGTCAGTTGGTGCAGTTCTAAACAAAGCGTCGTAGCGGGATCTACATGTGAAGCGGAGTACATAGCTACTTCGGAAGCAGCAAACGAAGGAGTCTGGATGAAGGAGTTCATATCCGATCTAGGTGTCATACCTAGTGCATCGGGTCCAATGAAAATCTTCTGTGACAATACTGGTGCAATTGCCTTGGCAAAGGAATCCAGATTTCACAAGAGGACCAAACACATCAAGAGACGCTTCAACTCCATCCGGGATTTAGTCTAGGTGGGAGACATAGAGATTTGCAAGATACATACGGATCTGAATGTTGCAGACGCGTTGACTAAGCCTCTTCCACGAGCAAAACATGATCAGCACCAAGGCTCCATGGGTGTTAGAATCATTACTGTGTAATCTAGATTATTGACTCTAGTGCAAGTGGGAGACTGAAGGAAATATGCCCTAGAGGCAATAATAAAGTTATTATTTATTTCCTTACATCATGATAAATGTTTATTATTCATGCTAGAATTGTATTAACCGGAAACATAATACATGTGTGAATACATAGACCAACAGAGTGTCACTAGTATGCCTCTACTTGACTAGCTCGTTAATCAAAGATGGTTATGTTTCCTAACCATGAACAAGGAGTTGTTATTTGATTAACGAGGTCACATCATTAGTAGAATGATCTGATTGACATGACCCATTCCATTAGCATAGCACCCGATCGTTTAGTGTGTTGCTATTGTTTTCTTCATGACTTATACATGTTCCTATAACTATGAGATTATGCAACTCCCGTTTACCGGAGGAACACTTTGGGTACTACCAAACGTCACAACGTAACTGGGTGATTATAAAGGAGTACTACAGGTGTCTCCAATGGTAGATGTTGGGTTGGCGTATTTCGAGATTAGGGTTTGTCACTCCGATTGTCGGAGAGGTATCTCTGGGCCCTCTCGGTAATGCACATCACATAAGCCTTGCAAGCACTGCAACTAATATGTTGGTTGTGAGATGATGTATTACGGAACGAGTAAAGAGACTTGCCGGTAACGAGATTGAACTAGGTATTGGATACCGACGATCGAATCTCGGGCAAGTAACATACCGATGACAAAGGGAACAACGTATGTTGTTATGCGGTCTGACCGATAAAGATCTTCGTAGAATATGTAGGAGCCAATATGGGCATCCAGGTCCCGCTATTGGTTATTGACCGGAGACGTGTCTCGGTCATGTCTACATTGTTCTCGAACCGTAGGGTCCGCACGCTTAACGTTACGATGACAGTTATTATGAGTTTATGCATTTTGATGTACCGAAGGTTGTTCGGAGTCCCGGATGAGATCACGGACATGACGAGGAGTCTCGAAATGGTCGAGACGTAAAGATTGATATATTGGAAGCCTATGTTTGGACATCGGAAGTGTTCCGGGTGAAATCGGGATTTTACCGGAATACCGGGAGGGTTACCGGAACCCCCCGGGAGACTAATGGGCCTATTGGGCCTTAGTGGAAAAGGAGAAAAAGGGAAAGCCCACAAGCTGGCCGCCGCCCCCCTTCCCAAAGTCCTAGTAGGACTAGGATAGGGGCCGGCCCCCCTTCTCTCTCCTTTTCCCCCCGGGAGTCCTAATAGGATTAGGATTGGGGGGAGGAGTCCTACTCCCGGTGGGAGTAGGACTCCCCTGCGCCTCCTCTCCCTTGGCCGGCCGGCTCCCCTCCTCCAACCTTTATATACGGGGGCAGGGGGCACCCCAAGACACACAACTTGATCCTTGAGATCGTTCCTTAGCCGTGTGCGGTGCCCCCTGCCACCAAATTCCACCTCGATCGTACCGTTGTAGTGCTTAGGCGAAGCCCTGCGTCGGTAGTACATCAAGATCGTCATCACGCCGTCGTGCTGACGGAACTCTTCCTCGACGCTTTGCTGGATCGGAGCCCGAGGAACGTCATCGAGCTGAACGTGTGCTAAGAACTCGGAGGTGCCGGAGTAACGGTGCTTGGATCGGTTGGACCGGGAAGAAGACGTACGACTACTTCCTCTATGTTGTGTGATCGCTTCCGCAGTCGGTCTGCGTTGGTACGTAGACAACACTCTCCCCTCTCGTTGCTGTGCATCACCATGATCTTGTGTGTGCGTAGGAAATTTTTTGAAATTACTGCGTTCCCCAACATAAAGTGTGCATAGCAACAACAAGTTAAGCACCTACGCATTGGGGAGTTGAGTTGCTAAGGTATTTAATGCACTTAGCACCTCATTTAAGCACCTTTGCATTGGAAGAGGTCTGATACATCTGTTTGACTGACACTTAGTCCCAGACAAAGAGAGTAGAACATCGGGGTCAGAGATTTATTAGCTTGTCAACGCTGTGTTTAATACTCCCATTATTTTTCAAAAATTATCAGATTATAAAAAATTCACTGAAAGTACAAAGCATCTCAAATATATAAAAAATACATCGACGTTCCAAGACCTTGAACGACTACTATTGCCGCTAGAACGAGACGCTGTCGCCGCACACCTACCGGAACCGGTTTGCCTTGTCGATGACAACCGGAAAGTCTTCATGCACATGACCCTAAGGACCAGCGCCCTAAGCCGTAGTTGTCGTCATTGAACCTTTGCATAGATTGAAGCACTTGACATCCCGCCGCCCCAAGGAGATGGCGGAAATCTACGTCGGAGCTCCGTCGACTGTGTCCATACGGACTAACTCGAGAAGGATCGGAGCTCTGAAGACAAACTCCAAGTAGAGAGTCGCCATCCGCCTAAGTGCCATGATTGCGAGGACTAAAAAACCCTAATCTAAACTAACTAACCAAAGTAGGGGCACCAAAATTTCCGTCCCTGCCACCGACCACCAAAGCGGCATGTAGAGGGAAGGTAGATCCATGGGCTCGCCGATGAAGCCTGAAGGACAGAGTTTGCTCTGGCCACCTAGGCTTAGGGGAGCAAACAAGAGACTCCCTTTGTTCTAAATACAAGCGCATTTGACTTGATGCATGATTTTGAATACTGCCATTTTCTACTTATCATAAAATATCCAAAAATTTGATTAAAAATACATGGCGTATAAGTTCAGAAAACCGACACACAGGAGTATATAGTAAACCAATGTATATAGAAGAACTTGATCGACAACTCTATGGGCATTGCGTGAAGCCTAAATGACCTCTCTTACGCTGCCCTATGTGAGTTTAACACACATGAGTACATTTTAGGATGGATGAAGTATATGTTAGTACGCCAAGTTTTTAAAATCATACATATATTTATTAGCATTTATGACATTCCCACATTTTGTTAGTTGTCCCTAGTTGTTTGGACCGGAGGTCGTATTACGGTAGATGACGCCCCTATCACATTTTGTTTACGCAACTAGATTATTACATGTTTTAAAGTACCGGCATAAGATATTCAGGGGATCAAACTCCCACAGAAAATCTAAACAATTCGAATAGCTATGCCTAGCCAACTCATGGCCAAGCTATTGGCTTCCATCTTTTTAAAGAACACAATGCATTCCATTAATATAGTAAAATATTGGGCATATCACCAACTACAATATCTGATACATACTTGGGAAATTGGCTTCAGAACAACCAACTTTCATATAAATGCCATGGACTGCTAAAGTGCGAGGTGCTACATTATATTCACACTTACATTGCACTACAGATATAACACTTAAGACCACATGTATAAGAAATTTAACCTCCTTAAACAAAGTGCCTAGAGTTTTCAGGTCATATTCATCACTAACAATAGCTTGCATCAGCACCATGTTATATGTCTCAAACATCACTTTTTGACAACCCTTTTGAATAGCAACATGCACAATTTGTTGAAAAGATAAAAGTTCAGCATATAGTGGGTTTGAAACATGCTCCAGGTTACATGCTACTGTTGCTAAAGTTGCAGAACTTATTAACACTTCATGCTACTAGGAGAGGCAGCTATCTATAAGGAATGCACTTTCTTTTACCGCAATTTTACACGTGTAATTTTTTCACATTGTCCTAGGGAGGTTAATAGGGCAGCCCATAATTTAGCTCAATTTAGTATGGGCAACCAAATGTGGCAGGAACCCCAGATTTTATTCATGCTGTTCTAGCAGGTGATGTAACTCTTATTTAAGATCAATAAAAACCGCCAGGATGACTTTCCTCGAAAAAAAGAAACACACGGACTCTGTACAAAGCTACTGTAGGAAGAAAAACCGAAATCACTAATTGAAGATTACGCGTTACAAAGATCACTCCCACCTCCTCAGATTACGTGTTACAAAAAACCACTTGTCTGGGTTTTCCCTTTTTCCGTAGATCCGTTTATTCAAAATGTTTTATCTCTTAAACCGTGCGTCCAAATCTCGAATCGTTTTCATCGTTGGATTCCTCACGTTGAAATTTTCAAAACTAGATCGCATGTTGATATATTTTCACAAACTTTTTTCACCAAAAAAATCGGACGGAAAAAACCGAATGAAAAAACTGAACCGGGAACACGGGTTTTTTCCCTTTATGAAAGAGGCACGCCCGTGCCTCTCGCGAAAGCACAACCGTGCCTCTCGCGGAAGCAAAATCATGCCTCTCGCGAAAGGAAAAAAAACACGTTTTTTCCCATTTCCGAGAGGCACGACTGTGATTCTCGCGAAAGCACAACTATGCCTTTTGCAGAAGCAAAACCATGCCTCTCATGGAAGAAAAAAATAAATAGAAAATGCTTTTTTTCTCTTTCCGAAGGCACGGCCGTGACTCTTGCGAAAGCACAACCGTGTCTGTCATGAAAACAAAATCGTGCCTTTCTTGAAAGGGAAAAAAACAAAAAACATGTTTTTTTTCGTTTCCTAAAGGCATGGTCGTGACTCTCGCGAAAGCACGACCGTACCTCTCGCGGAAGAAAAAATAACAGAAAATGTGTTTTTTTCCATTTTCGAAAGGCACGGCTGTGACTCTCGCGAAAAGCACAACCGTGCCTCTCATGGAAGGAAAAAAAATAGAAAACGCGTATTTTTGTTTCCGAAAGGCACGGTCGCGACTCTCGCAAAAACACAACCGTGCCTTTCGCGGAAGAAAAACTGTGACTCTCGTAAAAGAAAAAAACCCGCATTTTTTCACGTAAAAATTAGTTTTTTTATTTTTTACCCAAAAGCTAAGGAAGATCGGTGAAAAACCGAAACATTGAAAAAAATACATAAAAAAACCGTTTAAAAGGTCAAAAATGTGTGCAGAAAAAAAATCAGAGGAAGCGCTCAAAACGCGACACGTGGTGGGCGGCTGAGAGCACATCAAGTGGCACTCATCGTTGCGAGGCTCGCGAAGTAGTTGCTCCGAGAAAAATCTCTGTCTTCCACAAAGCAATGCTTCACGCTAACGGGCTTATACAGGCCTTTTTCTGCTGGAGCAAAAAAACAGGCCTTAGCTGAAAGTGACCGTGGGCCGGTCCAGCAGAGCTAGGGCGATCGCGACGTGCGATTCTTCGTCGAGAGCAAAAAGAACACGAACTCCCTCCCTGGACAGCCGCCGCCGCCCTCCTCTCCTCTCCTCCTCGTCACAGCACACGCACACGCCTCCATCCCCACGCGGCCACGCGACATATCTTCCCCTCCATCCTCCTCCACTTCCTCTCTCCCCCTCTCACCGGCCTGCCGCCGCTCACCCCCTCGCCACCCACCAACGACCCGCACGTCTCCGTCGCCGTCGTCTTGATTCCGGCCACCGCCGTCCTACCCCTCCTCTCCCCGCACCTCCTCGCAGCACGCAGCACCTCCACCCGCGCCCCCCTGTCTCGCCGTCGGCCCCTCCCCGCAACGTCTCGGCCTACAGCAGTCCCGCCCGCCGTCCGGCTACCGACCTCCTGTTGTACGGTGACGACAGATTTGAGCGCAGCAACACCTCCTCGCCCCCCTTCTGCACCACGTAGCAAGGTAAACCCCATCTTTCTCTGTTCTTAAAAAAATCTTTACTTGAACTGATGCCATGTTTCGCTTGATATGGATGCTTGCTTGTGTATATAGAAGAAGAAATTGTTAAGATGTTTTCTTGCGGTGTTTATGAATTGACGCCATCTCTGTGTATATTTAGATGCAATTGCTGATGAGTGCCATGTTGTTTATGGATATGAATTGATTCATGTCGTCGTACGTGCTTGTGTGTGTGCGAGTGAGATGTTGAGCAGCATGCACTGTTTACACGAATGTTTGCATCTGTTTACACAGCCCAACCAAACACGCTCTTAATCTTGAACACCTCCGCGCCGCAGAGAAGCGCGGTAGGAAGTGAGGGTCCGCTACTGTTCTCTCCGGTCACGCTCGCAGCAGCCAAGACCCCCGCGGCACCACCGGCGGCCATGAGTATCTCAGGCGAGGTCCCGGACGAAGGCTCTGACGGCGAGGAGGTCTTCATCGACGAGCAGGACATCATCCAGGAGATACACCTCGACGAGGAAGGTCAGTACTTCTCCTCATCCTGCCTAGCGGCTAGCAGGCTCTTCCTCCCTTTTGCTTGCTCTGTGCTTACTGCTGTCCTTGTTCAGATCTCCCCGACCATGACGATGATGACGAGGACGATGAGGAAGACCAAGAGATGGGTATGTGGCAGCTGATCGTAGCGTTTCTGTCTACTGCAGAACTTGCTAGGACTGGTTATGTTCAGGGCATGCTAGCCCAATTGTTAATCTTCGCTCATGGGTCGTTTTGATCCTCCACAAAACAATGATATTAATTAGACTATTTCCCTGCTACTTCTGGCCTAGAAAATTATACATTGTACCAAACTTCGCCCACCGTAGTACCTTATTCAGGATTCACCTGGTTTAGTATTGTCATACTGTTCACAAGGCTAACATATTACAGTTGCGTTTGTTCTTAATGGAATAAGATAATGTCTTTTAGCAATGACGAATGGATATGTCGTTTACACTGAATCTTTTGCAAGTGAGCTCAGCCATGACTCTTCTTCCAGGAGTACCTCACATTTTCATTTTTTTTAAATGTTGGTGCTATGCTACTAGTTATTTGCTTACTTTACATTCAGCTCACTCCGAATAATCTGAAATACTTCACTGTGAGATTTAAATGTGCTAGTAATTCAAGTTTCTTTTTGTTCTTTGTTGTTTCAGATGAGGTTGAGGATCATTCAGCTTATGCATTTCATGGGCATACAGGCAAGACCTCATCGAGCAAATTAACTTACTACATCTTGTGATGTTTTGTTGTTTTCCACTAATAAGTTAGTTAGATTCACCATGCAGAGTACCCATGCACTGAAAAACAATTCTGGTAATAGTTGGTCTTCATATCTTGTATACAGATGAGGTCTTTGCTGCTGCGTGCAGTCCTGTAGATGCATCACTTGTTGTCTCTGGTGGTAAAGATGACAGAGGGTTTCTTTGGAGGATTGGATCTGAACAGGATTTGCAGGAGCTGACTGGTACGGTTAGCTCATCTTCAGTAGTCTAGTGAGATTTCCATACTTGATTTTTCTGTGCAAATGTTTCTCGGAACTTTCTCTATGCTTCATCACCTATCACTGCTCTTAAAATGCCTGTTCCTATTTCTGATATCTATAAATACAAAAGTATATTTGATATCTCTTAGCAATTTTTTCATTTTTTTTGGGTCAAAGCTTTATTTTCCTGTTTACTTTGCATCGATATGTACCTTAATGTGTCAGTGTATGCCTAGAATTGTCTACCAAGCTTACAATACCTATTGCCAATACAGGACATGGAGACACGGTGTGCACTGTCGCTTTCAGTTCAGATGGGAAATTGGTGGCTTGTGGAAGTATGGATGGACAGATAAATGTATGGGATACAGCTACACGGACACTTCAGGGAACGCTTGAGGGTTCCTCAGGATCAGGCTTTGAGGTGAGATGATCCATCTCTTTCATTTGGCTGACTATATATATCCATAGCCGTTTCCATTGCGGTAATCGATGATTAGTTACACGGTGTAACTATTATGTCTTTTGTTTTGTAGTGGCTCAGATGGCATCCACGCGGTCACTTGATAATTGCAGGATCAGAAGACTGTAACGTATGGATGTGGAATGCTGACCACAATGCATTTCTGAATACATTTGCTGGTCACAGTAGCACAGTGACATGTGGTGATTTTACCCCTGATGGTACTGAGCAATTTCTTCCAGTTTTATTTATATCATGCATTGTTAATGTTGTTAAGCAACCTCTGAATAAGGTTTAATATACCACCCAAGTCTGGACTTTATTTGTCCTGTTTCTGGAATGCCTTGGCATGAAAACGTACCCTTGTTTGTGACAATCTGTTTTTAGTTATCAACACAGAGCTCCTTTATATCAGTTCAGATTTCAGAGAAACATATGGATCGTGGTGTATTTAACACTTCTTCTGCTAAGTTGTGTTCTAAGCTAATTTCTGTTGAACTAGAAGTGATGATAAAAAAAATAGCAAGGGCAAATAACAGAATGACCTGTATGATGCTTTAACATTTTAGCTCCTTTTTACTTGCTTACTTTAGAAGTTCAGATCTCTGATGTAGCATATTCATTTTTAGCTAATTCACGTGTTTCATATGAAGGTAAGCTTATATGTAGTGGATCTGATGATGCAACATTGAGGATATGGGATCCCAAAAGCGCACAATGCAGACATGTTGTTCGGGGTAAATAGTTTTCTTTGTTGTAATTATCATATATTCATATGGTTGTTTCTGTATGTTCTCTGTCAACCCTGAACTTTACCATCCAATCCTTTACCTTAATCTAGGTCATGGCTATCATACTCAAGGATTGACATGCTTAGCCATTACTCCGGACTCCCAGTCAATTGTTAGTGGCTCAGAGGATAATTCTGTGCACATTGTGAGCATAAACTCAGGCCAGGTGGGTGCATTTTATGATTCAAGTGTTTCCCTTTCTTTCCATATTCTTTCTCCGTTCAAATATAAAAAAGGTTGATAAATCTTCTAATGCAAGTTGGCTTATTTGATGCAACTTGTGGTTCTGACCATTGGTTTGTTTTGTACGGTAGATTATGTAAGAATATCTTGATTATTGATTACCTTGTTTTGGTTGTAGCAATTTCTGTAGGATTTTTGTTCCTAAGCTCCTGGTTTTGTTTTCTTAGGAAATTTACTTGTACCCTGTTGGTAGTTCTTGAACTTTTAGAAATATGTGCTGGTGGATCTTTGTGTGAGAAGTGTCGCTTGTTCTGCAGGTTGTTGGTTCATTAGTTGGCCACACAAATTCCATCGAGTGCATTGGCATCTCATCGAGGTACTGTTTGGTGATATGTTCTTGGATCATTGGAGCCTGTATGGTAAATCTGTTGCACAATGCACATTGCCTTGCTATTGACCTAAGCTAGCTGGTGCCCCTGTTACCTGCAGGTACAACTGGGTGGCTACAGGGAGCATTGATAGAACTCTCATTATCTGGGACCTTGCTCGTCAAGCAATTCGATCTACTTGCGAGCATGATGTGAGTGTAGAAATCAATCTACATTTTTGCTTGTATAAATATTTCTATGTCGCTGTGAACTTACCATTGTTGGTGGTGTCTGACAAGCAGGAAGGTGTGACATGCCTGGCGTGGCTGGGTTCGTCGAGGTATGTAGCGTCGGGGTGCATCGACGGCATGGTGCGCATCTGGGACAGCCTCTCCGGGGACTTGGCTCGCACCTTCAGTGGGCACAGGGACGTCGTGCAGTCGCTGGCCGTCTCTGCCGACGGCAACTCCATAGTCTCGGTCTCCACGGATAAATCTGCCCGTGTCTTTGACATCTCTATGTTCAAGTGAGAAAAAAAAGCATAGGAGCAACAGCTTGGTTGATTTGGTTGGTCAGTCAAGATTGGGGTTTATTCAGCTTGTATGGCAGGAATTATACTTACAGGCTTGCAGCCATCATGGGGTACTCAAACTTGGCACTTGTTCTTGATATGTGGTCAGTGGCGCGAGTGGTACAAGAGTGACAAGACCCTCCTAAGTTGAGGGTAGTCGGTCGTGTGTACAAGCACTTTATTTACCTAACGTTGGGGTTTTGCTTGACATTCTGCTGCATTTCCTCCTTGCTGCTGCTACCGATGGAAGGAAGCAACTTGTGCTTGTTGGTACTGCTGAACTGGCAATGGGCTTGCTGCTAGTTATATGTTGCGCCCATACTTCGTGCTGGATTAAGTTGTTAATTCTCCATGGTTGATTTTGTTAATTCCGTTTATATATTGGCTTAAATATCAACCTAATTGCTTAAAAACGCAACCTATATTGGCTTAAAATATCATAACAGACGAGTTGGGATTACAACAGAAGGATATCTAGATGTTTAGAAAAATAAATCGGATTTTTTTGAAGCACCAGTGCCTATTTCTACAAAAGACGTCTAATTAAGCGTCTACCTTGATGCTTAAGGAAAGCTTAGTTTATTTCTCCAAACACCTCTTCTAAACACCATGCATTGTACAAGGCCTAATAGGCTAACCCCCCTTGGAGTGGTAGTGGGAAGCTCTGTAGAGGCTACAACAGAAATCCAGAACTAAGCTTACACCTTGCCAGGGACTAGCGACAGGGACTCTGGAGTCTCAGGAAATGGCGGTTACCACTATTTCATTACCAAAAGTGTTACTAATTACTGAAATTCATGCACGAGAAAGAATTTTCACTACGAAAACTCGTGCCTTACAATAGCAAAAGAGCTCCCTTGGGATACTTGGACAAACACAGATCAAACATGGCACTTCAAGAACATTGCGAGAAGAATAAAAAAGAGAGGATTCAATTACAAGCATTCACCTCCCCTCTTGCGGAATCTCCACTGAAGACTCACCAGGTACAATGCCCATACCCGTGTTCGATGGAGGACACGACATTATGTACGAGTCGAACCCCTCATTCTGCATCATCGCTATCATGCTGTAACTCATGTAGGTTGGAGGTGGGTTAGGAATTGCCTGGTCACGGTCTAGGTATTGCATGACCTTCCGCATGCTAGGCCTTCCATTGGGCGATGGGTAGGCGCATAATAAACCTAATTTGAGAAGGATGGTGGCTTCCTCTGCGTTGAAATTCCCCATGAGACATGGATCCACCGCATCCAGAATTGAGCCACTGCGATGATGTTCAAGCACCCAGTCAACCAACACTACTTGTGTGATGTCATTGTTGCTTCCAATTGGTCTACCCCCACAAGCGACCTCTAGAAGAAACATGCCAAATACGAACACGTCGGTTAAAGGTGTCGCCTTTCCTGTGCGTATAAGTTCTGGTGCAAGGTACCCCATGGTGCCCACCACATGTGTTGTTGTAGCAACCGTCCCATGGTCATATAACCTTGCTAGACCAAAATCACCGAGCCGTCCAATCATCTGACTGTCCAAGAGCACATTACTAGCCTTTATATCTCGATGGATGACGATTTGCTCCCATTCCTCGTGAAGATACAACAAATTTGATGCAACATCTTTGATGATCCGATACCTCTCGGATAAATGTAGAGCTGGCTTATTTTTATTATACAAGTACTTGTCAAGACTACCATTTTCCATGTACTCATAAACCAATAGAAGTTCACCCTTTCGCCGACAATAGCCTAGTAACTGAGCGAGATTACGGTGGCGGAGACGACCAATGCTCACCACCTCTGCGATGAACTCCCTTATTCCTTGTTTTAAATCATGTGACACTCTCTTCACCGCAACCTCCAAATTGGACGCAGAAAGCACTCCTCTATACACTCTTCCAAATCCTCCCACACCAAGTAAATTCATACCGGAAAACCCCTCAGTGGCATGAAATAGATCCCTGTACGCGAAACGGTGTGGGCCGAACTCGTCCTCCCAATCTTCTCGAACCTCAGCAAATCGACGCCGATGCCACAAGAAGAAGAAGGTGACAACTAGCATTGCAATGACAAGCAATGTCACACTCCTCTATACACTCTTCCAAATCCTCTCACACCAAGTAAATTCATACCGGAAAACCCCTCAGTGGCATGAAATAGATCCCTGTACGCGAAATGGTGTGGGCCGAACTCGTCCTCCCAATCTTCTTGAACCTCAGCAAATCGACGCCGATGCCACAAGAAGAAGAAGGTGACAACTAGCATTGCAATGACAAGCAATGTCACAGCTAGTGGCAACACGACATCCAAGATCTTTGACCGAGGTTTGGGACCCAGGCGTGGTAGGACAGGAAGCTTGGAGAAGTCTAGCAGCGGGGCAGGTCCGTCCAAGCTAAAACTCCATCCAAGGACATAGTGGTGCGTACCTACGCCCCAACCTCCGGAAGCCGAAAAGCCGGCATACATCTTGTCCGCCATGATTGAGGAGAGATCAATGAGTTTGGAGAGTAGAGGAATCTTGGGCTTTGGTAGCTGCACGGGCGCTAATGTCACATTGAGTTGTCTGACCTGTGCGTCATAGTCTACCCACACCTGCACATGGTTTTGAATTTCAGTTTTAAAAATATTTCAACCATATCTGAAATGACTGATTTAGGTTTACATTTCGGACAGAGGACCAAAATTTTCACTTGAATTTGATCGAGATCCAACTAATTTTTTTTGAATCCAAAATGTTACTTTCAAAGTAATTTGAATTTATGTTTACTACTATAATTGCTGACATGATGAAATTACAGTTAAATGGAAAACCATGACCTGCAGCGGTTGGCGGCTGTTCAGCCTCAGCTCTTGAAAGGCGCCGTTCTCGTCGCTGTAGTATCCAGCCTGCTTGGCCTGCCGTGAGATGAGGCTGTTGACGTCGATGCCGATGTGGTTGCTGTTGATGTCACGGAACTCGACGTCCATGATGGTGTCGAGCTCGACCGCCAAGATGGGATCGCTGGCCGTGCCGTTTGTCGCGTTGAGGAGGCCCAGGTACCGCCCGCTCTCGGCAGCTGAGAGGTTCGAGGTCGGCGCGACGACGAAGGCAAGCCCGTAGCTGGTCAGGCCATCGTATCTTGACCTAATGGCGAACACGAAGGACGCGGAGAAGGACCGCGCCATGGCGGCGCTGTTCGTCATCGTGGTGGAGCTGTCGAGGAAGCGGAGTGGTGCGGGGTGGAAGGCATGGCCTGTTGTCTGGTACTCCGTGTCGGTGAGCAGCAGGAGGCCGTTGGGCGTGATGGCGGCGACGCCGTCCAGGGTGAGGTTCGCGGCGGCGAAGCCTTGGTAGGCGAACTGGCCGTCTTCCGCCGCCACGGCCACACCTCCGTCGAGGCTCAGCAGCAGGAGCAGACCAAGGGCTAGCATAGGCTGCATAGTTCCTTGACACTCGTGCATTGTTGCCTTCTCCACACTTATATAGAGCAAAGATTCAGCGGCTGGGGACTCCAGATGAACTGTGAAAAGTGTAGCAAACCACGCACAACCTAGGCCTGCATTAGGAGCTTGCGCACGCAGGAGCCACTCACAGGAAGCTGCGAGGCACCCACACACAGCTCACAGCTCAAGCAAGCAAAATATCTCACTAAGACTCGCACATAGCTCCAAGCTCATAGTACAAGCAAGACGCCGGCCGGGCTGGAAACTACACGGAGAATGGACGTGTCCGGCAACTAGCAATTGGAGCCTTGCGGTGAGTAACACTGCTTTCCCGAGTAGTATCTTTCACATTAGGGCATCTCCAACAGTTGTATGATCATTATTGGTAAAGTTGCCATTTAGACTATTTTGATGACATGGCAGATAATAATAAAAAAAAGATAACGAAACCGTATGAACCTGAAGCAACGCCCCATGCACAAGCTTCAAGGCAAGCCTGTTCGTTTCTTCAACATTTAATGGACCCATCTAGTTATTTAACATAAGCTTAACATACGTCTCATTGAAGAGCCTGTATGATGTGCTGTTGGCTGCTGACGTGGACACTTGTATCAACTATTGTACATACAAACTGTTGCAGATGCTCTTAGGAACATTGCTAATTTGGCTTCCCCTAACATCCATGATCCATCATCCTCTGCATATGTCTGTAAGGAAAATTGTACATGTGGTGCCTGCGCCTGCGCTTTGGGACGAGAACTAAGCTAAATCACAACTGTAAAGATTGCTACGTACTACATGTGCCGGACTGCGGGTCCTCGCACATGCTCAAATTTGTCCACATTTAGACTTGTTTAATTGACTGACATTAATGCATCGAGTAGTCCTACTAGTTTCGCTGGGACTTTATGTCGACTTGATAGACTATGTTATGAGTGGGTGCAATGTCTATATCATGTTTTGTAATTGTGCACTATTGGTCTTAATTAATACTCTTCACAAATCTAAGATTTTTTGGTATTTTAATATGGGCTATAACCGGACTAAATGAGTGAGCAGACACATAAAATTGCGCCTATATACATCAGAATTAGAAAAAAGTTAAAACATCTCAAAATAGTGAACGAAGAAAGTATATTGCTATTTTTTTAGCAAAGGCCGTGCTGATTTTGTTCATTCAGTCTCCAACCGGCTTGTCAAGCTTCATGAGCTTGACCGAAGGTTTGGACTTGGCTTGTTGGACCTTCGATCCGAACGTAACCCAACCAAGCCTCGACCCCGAGCTTTTTGTCTAGCCCTACAGCCATGTGACCATGCACCCTCACCCTATGTACCGCCGCGTGCTCCCTTGGGATGTATTTTGTGCCAACAGCTGATGCTTTGTCCCGACCCAAGGTGCCAATCATCGTGTCATGTAGTCATGCATTGAGGGGCCTCTTTGGCTCACTATGGAAATGTGCAGGTCTAGTAGCAGCAAAGCACTAGCACTAGAGATTGATACTCCCTTTGATCCATGTTAATTGTCGTTGATTTAGTACAGAGTTGTATTAAATCTGCGACAATTATGAATTGAAGGGAGTACAATTGATTACTTTACACCCATAGTGTTATTGGTTACTAAAATTGATGCCCGAGACAGAAATATTTCACTATAAAAACATGGTTTCATACATACATAAGTAAAAGAGCTTCCACTAGCATACGCGGATCACATGATATTAAAAGGGAAACTCATGTCACGGTTTGATTATAAGCGCTTGGAGAAATAGCTAAAGGAGAATAAAATGACAAGATTCAATTGCAAGCATTCATCTCCCCTCTTGTAGAATGGTCACTGAAGACTCACCAGATACAGAGCAAATGCTAGTATTCAACAGAGTGCACGCCATTTTGTACGAATCGAACCCTTCGTTATGCATCATCACTATCATGTTGTAACTCACATAGGTTGGAGATAGATCAGAAATTGATTGGCCATGGTCCAGGTATTGCACGACCTTTCGCATGCTAGGCCTTGCACTTGGTGATGGGTAGGAGCACAATAATCCTAAGTTGAGCACGAGGGTGGCTTCCTCTATGTTGAATTTCCCATGAGTCGTGGATCTACCACATCGATAATTGATCCATTGCGACGATGTTCAAGCACCCATTGGATCAACATTGTTTGTGTGTTGTCCTTCCTGCAGCTGATTGGTCTACACCCACAAGCAACCTCTAGGAGAAACATGCCAAATGCGAACACATCGGTCAAGGGTGTTGCCTTCCCGGTTTGTATAAGTTCCGGTGCAAGGTATCCCATGGTGCCCACCACATGTGTTGTTTTAGCAACCGTGCCATGGTCGTATAACCTTGCTAGACCAAAATCACCTAGCCGTCCATTCAACGGACTGTCCAAGAGCACGTTGCTGGCCTTTATATCTCTATGGACGACGATTTGCTCCCATTCCTCATGAAGATATAACAAACTTGATGCAACACCTTTGATGATATTATACCTCTGAGGCCAGTGTAGAGATGGCTTATTTTTATCGTACAAGTACTTGTCAAGACTATCATTTTCCATGTACTCATAAACTAAGAGAAGTTCACCCTTTCGACGGCAGTAGCCTAGTAACCGTGCGAGATTTCGGTGGTGGAGACGGCCAATGCTCACCACTTCTGCAATGAACTCCCTTACTCCTTGTTTAGAATCATGTGACACCCTCTTCACTGCAACCTCCAAATTGGACGGCGAAAGCAATCCTCTGTACACTCTTCCAAATCCTTCTACACCAAGTAAATTCCTACTCGAAAACCCCTCGGTGGCATGAAATAAATCCTTGTATCGGAAACGATGTGGGCCAAACTCATCCTCCCAATCTTCTCTCACCTCGGCAAATCGGGGTCGATACCACAAAATGAAGAAGACAACACCTAGCACTGCGATGACAAGCAATGACGAAGCCAATGGCAGCACGACGTTCAAGATCTTAGACCGAGGCTTGGGACCCACACATGGCAGAGCAGGGAGTTTGGAGAAGTCGAGAGTCGGGGCAGGCCCGTCCAAGCTGAAGCTCCATCCAAGGACATAGTGGCGCGTGGAGTCGATACCTGACGAAGACGAGAAGCCGACGTACATCTTGTCCGCCATGACCGTGGAGAGATCAATGACTTGGGAGAGCAAAGGATTCTTGGGCTTTGGTACCCGCACCGGTGCTAATGTCACGTCGAGTCGCCTGGCCATGGCCTCGTAGTCAACCCACACCTGCATTGGCCTGCGGCTGTTCAGCCTCAGATCTTGAAAGGCGCCGTCCTCGTCGCGGTAGTACCCAGCCGGCTTGGCCTGCCGTGAGATGAGGCTGTTGACATCGATGCCCACGTGGTTGCTGTCGATGTCGTGGAACTTGGCGTCCATGACGGTGTCGAGCTCGACCGCCAAGATGGGGCCGCTCGCCGTGCCGTTTGTCGCGTTGAGGAGGCCCAGGTATTGCTGGCCGTTCGCCGTTGAGAGGTTGGAGGTCGGAGCGACCACGAAAGCAAGCCCGTGGCTGGTCATGCCATCGTATCTGGACATGATGGCAAAGACGAAGGACGTGGAGAAGGACCGTGCCATGTCGGTGGTGTTTGCCGTCGTCGTCGTCTTCGTGGAACTTGTGAGGAAGCGGAGCGGCGCAGGCTGGAAGGCGTGGTCTTTCGTCGGGTGCTCCGAGTTGGTGAGCACCAGGAGGCCGCCGGGCGTGACGGTGGCGACGCCATCCAGCGTAAGGTTCGCCGTGGCGAAGCCTTGGTAGGCGAACTCGCCGTCTTCCGCCGCCAGAGCCACCTCTCCGTCGAGGCTCAGGCTCAGCAGGAGGAGCAGACCAAGCGCAAGCACAGACTCAGAAAGCATGGCGCCTCGTCACACTTGCAAGGAGCAGACCAAGCCTCCCCTTTTGACGTTGTGGATGGGTGATTGCTTTGACGGTGAAGAGGAGACGCCGGGCTGTGGAAACTACACGGAGAAGGACGTGTGTTGACAAGGAATACCATTTTTCGGATCTGGACTATCTTTCGCAGTGTGACTCGTTAGCTGGGTAATTAAGCACCGTGCCGCGCGGGGCAAGGCAGAGAGCGTAGTCGTTGCACGTGTAAGGAAGCAGGAAAATACTGCCCCGTCCTGGTTTATTAGTCCTGCTCGTATTTAGGTTTATATTTTGACTATGATTTGAGCTAATAAATGTATATTTCATATAGTAAAAATAATATTATCAGAAACTATGTTTAAATATGAATTCAACGATATAAGTTGTTTTGACATGCATTAACATTTTGTTACTTAAATTTAAGGTCAAAGTTTGACATAAAATACGAAGAGGGACAATAAATCAGGACAGAGGTAGTAAGGGGGAGGGTACCTCATGGACATAGCGACGGCTGATGCTGAAAATGATTTTCAGTGTGCTGAAACATCGAATTCAACGTAATACGTCTGCCTCGTACAACTACAAATATGATAGGCCCGCGACACTAATGGCTATCTGCTTCCACAGAGTCCACCGTCTTGAGCTCGTCGTCTATGTATGTCTTCTACCTCAATTTGCTAAAGCGCGTGTCAGGTGAAAGTTGGTCGCTGGGGAAGAACCGGTTACTTAAAGGGTGTGAATATGTCCCAGTCAACTGAAACTTAACCAAACCGCAACAATTCATGTTGTGCACGTACTTTGTGCTAGATTATTAAGTAGCTAATTCTCCTGAAACTCGCTTCGGTCCAAACTGCAACAGTTTAAGGCTACATCGCCATATGCTCGTACAAATTCTCCAGAAACTCGTTTCAGTCCAAACCATAACAAAATTATTGATTGGTTCATAGAGCTTGATGCCTAGGCAGCATAAATTCCCCATAATTTAGGGGGGGATTAAGGGAGGTTTATCGGAGAGATTAGGGGAGACGTAGCCAAATTCCCCATAATCACAGGTTTTTGTTTGAATTATGTATGCAATGTTGGAGTGGAGAACAGCGGCTGAGGAGGGCAAAAAATTTGGGCATCACTTTTACCACATCTGTTAAAGCAACAACCATGGCGGTGATGAATTTTCTCTCCCTTCTGCCCTATATTGTTTTTCACGACACCAATTTTTCATCATCTGTTTGAGATGCTCTTAGGATATCGCTAAGCAAATCCTTACTAAGATTACACCTCGCCAGGGACTAGTAGTGGACTCTGGAGTCTCGGCAAATGGCGGTTACCACTATTTCCTTACCAAAAGTGTTACTGATTCCTGAAATTCGTGCATGAGATAGAACTAGTTCACTTAGACAAACTCAGATCCAATATGGATTACAAGTTCTTAAAGGAACATTGAGAGAAGAATAAAAAAACAGGTGCAAATTAAAAGCATTCACCTTCCCTCTTCAAGAATTGACACCGAAGACTCACCAGATACAACACAAATATTCATATTCGATGAAGGGTACGACATTATGTATGAATCGAACCCTTCATTCTGCATCATTGCTATCCTGTTGTAACTCATGTAGGCGGACAGGTCAGGAATTGACTGGTCGCGGTCCAGGTATTGCATGACCTTTCGCATGCTAGGTCTTGCATTGGCCGATGGGTAGGAGCATAACAAACCTAATTTGAGCAGGAGGGTGGCTTCCTCTGGGTTGAAATTCCCCATAAGACGTGGATCGACCACGTCAAGAATTGAGCCGTTGCGGTGATGTTCAAGCACCCAATCGACCAACACTAACTCTGTGATATCCTTGGTACTGTTGATTGGCCTACGCCCACATGCGACCTCAAGGAGAAACACACCAAATGCGAACACATCGGTTAAGGGTGTTGCCTTCCCGGTGCGTATAAGTTCCGATGCAAGGTACCCCATGGTGCCCACCACATGTGTTGTTTTAGAAACCGTGCCATGGTCGTATAACCTTGCTAGACCAAAATCACCGAGCCGTCCATTCATCTGACTGTCCAAGAGCACATTGCTAGCCTTTATATCCCAATGGATGACAATTTGTTCCCATTCCTCATGAAGATACAACAAGCTTGATGCGACACCTTTGATGATCCGATACCTTTCAGGCCAATGTAGAGCTGGCTTATTTGGAGTATACAAGTACTTGTCAAGACTACCATTTTTCATGTACTCATAAACCAAGAGAAGTTCACCCTTCCGACGGCAGTAGCCTAGTAACCGTGCGAGATTCCGGTGTTGGAGACGGCCAATGCTCACCACCTCCGCAATGAACTCCCTTAGTCCTTGTTTAGAATCATGTGACACCCTCTTCACTGCAACCTCTAAATTGGACACAGAAAGCAATCCTCTATACACTCTTCCAAATCCTCCAACTCCAAGTAAATTCCTACCCGAAAAGCCCTCAGTGGCATGAAACAAATCCTTGTATGTGAAACGATGTGGGCCGAACTCATCCTCCCAATCTTCTCTCACCTCGGCAAATCGGCGCCGATGCCACAAGAAGAAGAACACGGCAGCTAGCACGGCAATGACAAGCGATACCGCGGCCGGTGGCAACACGGCGTCCAAGATCTTGGACCGAGGCTTGGGACCTAGGCGCGGCAGGGCGGGGAGCTTGAAGAAGTCTAGCGTCGGGGCGGGTCCGTCGAAGCTGAAACTCCATCCAAGGACAGAGTGGTGATTATCACCGGGAGTACCGCTAGAAGCAGAAAAGCCGACGTACATCTCTTCCACCATGACCGTGGAGAGATCAATAGCCTGGGAGAGCAGAGGATTCCTGGGCTTTGGTACCTGCACAGGTGCTAATGTCACGTTGATTCGCCTGGCTTGGGCGTCGTAGTCCACCCACACCTGCATCGGCCTGCGGCTGTTCAGCCTCAGATCTTGGAAGGCGCCGTTCTCGTTGCTGTAGTACCCAGCCGACTTGGCCTGCCGTGAGACGAGGCTGTTGACGTCGATGCCGACGTGGTTGCTGTCGATGTCGCGGAACGCGACGTCCATGATGGTGTCGAGCTCGACCGCCAGGATGCGGTGGCTCGCCGTGCCGTTTGTCGCGTTGAGGAGGCCCATGTACCGCCCGCCGTTCGTAGCCGAGAGGTTCGAGGTCGGAGCGACGACGAACGCAAGCCCGTAGCTGGTCAGGCCATCGTACCTGGACGAAATGGCAAACACGAAGGTCGCGGAGAAGGACCGCGCCATGGTGGTGCTGTTCGTCGTCGTGGTGGAACTTTCGAGGAACTGGAGTGGCGCGGGGTGGAAGGCATGGCCCGTGTTCGCGGACTCCGTGTCGGTGAGCAGCAGGAGGCCGTTGGGCATGACGGTGGCGAGGCCATCCAGCGTAAGGTTCGCCGTGGCGAAGCCTTGGTAGGCGAACTCGCCGTCTTCCGCCGCGAGGGCCACCTCTCCGTCGAGGCTCAGGCTCAGCAGGAGGAGCAGACCAAGCGCAAGCAGAGACTCCGAAAGCATGGCGCCTTGTCACACTTGCAAGGAGGAGCTAGCAGACCAAGGTTCTTCCTTTGACGTTGTGGATGGGTGATTGGAGCCTTGCAGGCTTGATTTTCCAGCTTTGGGCTGTGGAAACTACACTGAGAAGGACGTGTTTTGACAAAGAATGCCATATTTCTTGAGTATAGTATCTTTCGTAGTGACTCGTTAGCTGGGTAATCAAGCACCGTGCCGCGCGGGGCAAGGCAAGGAGCGTTCGTCGTTGCACGTGGAAGGAAGCAGGAAAGGGGAGGGTACCTCCTGTGTACACAGCATACAGCGACGGCTGATACCAGAAATGATTGTCAGTGTGCTGTGTTAGACTTAGAGATATTCACGTCATGTAATCTGAACTACCATCTCTATATTTCCTCTCCCGTTTAATCTCCTATCTCTATCTCGCTGATCCTTGCGATTGGTGGGCTTCTTGTACGCCAAGGCAAAGGCTGTTTCTGCCTACAATAAATATATACCCGCGGCTCCTCTATGGAGAGTAGGAACGCTTCCATCGATCCAATCTAACATGGTATACAGAGCCACGTCTCTTCCTATCGTCTAGCAAAACCAAAACCCTAAACACCCTTCCATCGCCATGGCCACGAGCTCAAGCACCGTCGGCCTCAACCTAGGAGCTCCACCAATAGAGAAGCTCGCAAGGGGGAACTACCTCCTTGTTGGGGAACGTAGCAGAAATTCAAAATTTTCTATCCATCACCAAGATCAATCTATGGAGTAATCTAGCAACGAGGGGAAGGAGAGTGCATCTACATACCCTTGTAGATCGCTAAGCGGAAGCGTTCAAGTGAACGGGGTTGATGGAGTCGTACTCGCCGTGATCCAAATCACCGATGATCCTAGTGCCGAACGGACGACACCTCCGCGTTCAATACACATGCAGCCCGGTGACGTCTCCCATGCCTTGATCCAGCAAGGAGAGAGGGAGAGGTTGGGGAAGACTCCGTCCAGCAGCAACACGACGGCGTGGTGGTGGTGCAGGAGCGTGGTACTCCAGCAGGGCTTCGCCAAGCACCGCAAAAGACGAGGAGGGAGAGGGGTAGGGCTGCGCCAAGAAGGAGATGTTCTCGTGTGTATGGCAGCCCAAAACCCCACTATATATAGGGGAAAGGGAGGGGCTGCGCCCCCAGCTAGGTTTCCACCACTAGGGGTGGCGGCCAGCCCTAGATCCCATCTAGGGGGCGGCCAAGGGGGGAGAGAGGGGGGGGGGGGGGCGCACCACTAGGTTTCCCCCTTTTCTCTTCTCTCTTCGCCTTGGGCCCTGGTGAGGGGGGGGGGCACCAGCCCACCTGGGGCTGGTCCCCTCTCACACTTGGCCCACGCAGCCCTCTGGGGCAGGTAGCCCCACCTGGTGGACCCCCGGGACCCTCCCGCTGGTCCCGGTACGTTACCGATAGCACCCGGAACTTTTCCGGTGACCAAAACAGGACTTCCCATATATAAATCTTTACCTCCGGACCATTCCGGAACTCCTCGTGATGTCCGGGATCTCATCCGGGACTCCGAACAACATTCAGTAACCACGTATATCTATTCCCTATAACCCTAGCGTCATCGAACCTTAAGTGTGTAGACTCTACGGGTTCGGGAACCATGCAGACATGTCCGAGACACCTCTCCGGCCAATAACCAACAGGGGGATCTGGATACCCATGTTGGCTCCCACATGTTCCACGATGATCTCATCGGATGAACCACGATGTCGAGGATTCAATCAATCCCGTATTCAATTCCCTTTGTCTAGCGGTACGATACTTGCCCGAGATTTGATCGTCGGTATCCTGATACCTTGTTCAATCTCGTTACCAGCAAGTCTCTTTACTCATTCCGTAACACATCATCCCGTGATCAACTCCTTGATCACATTGTGCACATTATGATGATGTCCTACCGAGTGGGCCCAGAGATACCTCTCCGTTTACACGGAGTGACAAATCCCAGTCTCGATTCGTGCCAACCCAGCAGACACTTTCGGAGATACCTGTAGTGTACCTTTATAGCCACCCAGTTACGTTGTGACGTTTGGCACACCCAAAGCACTCCTACGATATCCGGGAGTTGCACAATCTCATGGTCTAAGGAAATGACACTTGACATTAGAAAAGCTTTAGCATACGAACTACACGATCTTTATGCTAGGCTTAGGATTGGGTCTTGTCCATCACATCATTCTCCTAATGATGTGATCCTGTTATCAACGACATCCAATGTCCATGGTCAGGAAACCGTAACCATCTATTGATCAACGAGCTAGTCAACTAGAGGCTTACTAGGGACAATGTTGTTGTCTATGTATCCACACATGTATCTGAGTTTCCTATCAATACAATTCTAGCATGGATAATAAACGATTATCATGAACAAGGAAATATAATAATAACCAATTTATTATTTCCTCTAGGGCATATTTCCAACAGTCTCCCACTTGCACTAGAGTCAATAATCTAGTTCACATCGCCATGTGATTAACACTCACAGGTCACATCGCCATGTGACCAACATCCAAGAGTCTACTAGACTCAATGATCTAGTTCACATCACTATGTGATAAACACTCAAAGAGTTCTGGGTTATGCTTGTGAGAGAGGTTGTAGTCAACGGTTCTTGCCATATTCAGATCCCTATGTATTTCTCAAAACTTTATATCGTAGATGCTGCTACCACGTTCCACTTGGAGCTATTCCAAATTATTGCTCCATTATACGTATCCGGTATCTCTACTCAGAGCTATCTGGATAGGTGTTAAGCTTGCATCGACATAACTCTTTATGTCGAACTCTTTATCACCTCCATAATCGAGAAACATTTCCTTATTCCTCTAAGGATAATTTTGACTGCTATCTGGTGATCCAATCCTAGATCACCTTTGTACCCTCTTGCCAGACATGTGGCAAGGCACACATCTGGTGCGGTACTCAGCATGGCATACCGTATAGAGCCTATGACAAAAGCATAGGGGACGACCTTCGTCCTTCCTCTTTCTTTTGCCGTGGTCAAGCTTTGAGTCTTACTCAACTTCACACCTTACAACTTAGGTAAGAACCCCTTCTTTGACTGATCTATTTTGAACCCCTCCAAAAACATGTCAAGGTGTGCGTTCTTGAAAGTATCATCAGGCGTCTTGATCTATCTTTATAGATCTTGATGCCCAATTTGTAAGCAGCTTTATCCAGGTCTTCCTTTGAAAAACACTCTTCAAACAACCGTTTATGCTTTCCAGAAATTCTACATTATTTTGGATCAACAATATGTCATCCACATATACTTATCAGAAATATTGTAGTGCTCCCACTCACTTTCTTGCAAATACAAGTTTCTAGCAAACATTGTATAAACCTAAAAGCTTTGATCACTCCATCAAAGCATGTATTCTGACTCCGAGATGCTTGCTCTAGTCCATAGAAGGATTGCTGGAGCAAGCATACCTTTTAGCATCCTTAGGATCGACAAAACCTTTTATTATATCACATACAAACTTTTCTTACGGAAACTGGTAAGAAAACTTGTTTTGGCATCCATCTGTCAGATTTCATAATCGAAAAATACAGCTAATGCTAACATGATTCCGACGGACTTAAGCATCGCTACGGGTGAGAAATTCTCATCGTAGTCAACTCCTTGAACTTGTGAAAAGACTCTTTCCCACAAGTCGCACTTCATAGACGGTAACATTACCATCCATGTCCGTCTTCTTCTTAAAGATCCATTTATTCTCAATGGCTTGCCGATCATCGGCCAAGTCCACCAAAGTCCATACTTTGTTCTAATACATGGATCCTATCTCGGATTTCATGGCTTCTAACCATTTGTCGGAATACGGGCCCACCATCGCTTCTCCATAGCTCGTAGGTTCATTGTTGTCTAACAACATGATGTCTAAGACAGGATTACCGTACCACTCAGGAGTAGTACATATCCATGTCGACCTACGAGGTTCGATAGCAAATTGATCCAAAGCTTCATGATCACTATCATTAACTTCCTCTTCAACAGACGTAGGCGCCACAGAAAACATCTTTCTGTGTTGCATCACTCTCTGGTTGAAGTAAAGGTTCAACAATCTCATCAAGTTCTATCTTCCTCCCACTCAATTCTTTCGAGAGAAACTCCTTCTCGAGAAAGGACCCGTTCTTAGCGACAAACAATTTGCCCTCGGATCTGAGATAGAAGGTGTACCCAACTGTCATCTTTGGGTATCCTATGAAGATGTGTTTGTCCGCTTTGGGTTCAAGCTTCTCTGGCTGAAGCCTTAAGCATCGCAGCCCCAAACATTAAGAAACGATGACTTTGGTTTCTTGCCAAACCAATGTTCACACGACGTCGTATCAACGGACTTACATGGTGTCCTATCTAAAGTGAATGCAACTGTCTCTAATGCATAACCTCAAAATGAAAACGGTAGATCGGCAAGAGACATCATAGATCGCACCATATCTCATAGGGTTCGATTACGACGTCCGGGCACACCATTACCCTGTGGTGTTCCAGGTGGCTTCAACTGTGAGACAATTCCATAATGTCTTAAGTGTTTGCCAAACTCATAACTCAGAAATTCCCATTGATCAGATCGTAGGAATTTGATCTTCTTGTTATGATGATTCTTAACTTCACTCTGAAATCGCTTGAACTTTTCAAACGTTTCAGACTTGTGCTTCATTAAGTAAATATACCTATATCTACTCAAATCATCAGTGAAGATGAGAAAATAGCGATATCCACTGCACGCTTTAATTCTCATTGGATCACACGCATCAGCATGTATGATTTCCAACAAGTCACTTGCCCGTTTCATTGTACCTGAAAACGGGGTCTTAGTCATCCTGCCCATGAGGCATGGCTCGCATGTGTCAAGCGATTCAAAATCAAGTGACTCCAAACATCCATCGGCATGGAGTTCATGCATCTTATGCCAATATGACCTAAGCGGCAGTGCCACAAGAAAGTGGTACTATCATTATTAACTCCACATCTTTTGGCATGAACATGTGTATTACCACGACCGAGATTCAATGAACCATTTACATAGGGTGCATGACCATGAAAGGTATTATTCATGTAAACAGAATAACCATTATTCTCTAACTTAAATGAATAACTGTATTGCAATGAACATGATCTAATCATATTCATGCTCAACGTAGACACCTGATAACATTTATCTAGGTTCAATATTAATCCCGAAGGCAGATGGAGCGTGCGATGGTGATCTCATCAACTTTGGAAACACTTCCAACACACATCGTCACCTCGCCCTTAGCCAGTCTCCGTTTAGTCCGTAGCTTTAGCTTCAAGTCACCAATAGCAACTGAACCGGTATCCAATACCCAGGTGCTACCAGGAGTACTAGCGAGGTACACATTAATAACATGTATATACTTTGTTGAAGTTGCCAGCTTTCTTATCTACCATGCATTTGGGGTAATTCCGCTACCAGTGACCGTTCCCCTTACAATAGAAGCACTTAGTCTCGGGTTTGGGTTCAACCTTGGGTTCCTTCACTGGAGCGGCAACTGGTTTGCCATCCATGAAGTTTCCCTTCTAGCCCTTGCCCTTCTTGAAACCAGTGGTCTTGTTAAACCATCAACACTTGATGCTCCTTCTTGATTTCTACCTTTTGCGGTCTTAAGCACCGCGAACAGCTCCGGGATCAACTCCATCCCTTGCATGTCATAGTTCATCACGAAGATCTAGTAGCTTAGTGATAGTGGCTAGAGAACTCTATCAATCACTATCTTATCTGGAAGTTTAACTCCCACTTGATTTAAGTGATTGTAGCACCTAGACATTCTGAGCACATGCTCACTAGTTGAGCTATTCTCCTCCATCTTGTTGGCTAAAGAACTTGTCAGAGGTCTCACACCTCTCAACACGGGCATGAGCCTGAAATCCCAATTTCAGCTCTTGGAACATCTCATATGTCTTATGGCGTTCAAAACATCATTGGAATCCTGATTCTAAGCCGTAAAGTATGGTGCACTAAACTATCAAGTAGTCATCAGAATGTGTCTGTCAGGTGTTCACAACATCCACAGATGAAGTTGTAGGGGTTTGCACATCGAGCGGTGCATCAAAGACGTAAGCCTTCTGTGTAGCAGTGAGGACACTCCTCGGACTACGGACCTAGTCCACATCATTGCTTACAATATCTTTCAACTTAATCTTTCTCTAGGAATGTATTGAAATAGGGAGATACAATGTGAGCTATTTATCTACAACATATTTGCAAAGACAATTTAGACTATGTTCATGATAATTGAGTTCATCTAATCAAATTATTTAATGAACTCCCACTCAGATAGACATCCCTCTAGTCATCTAAGTGAAACATGATCCGAATCGACTAGGCCGTGTCCGATCATCACGTGAGACGGACTAGTCATCAACGGTGAACATCTCATGTTGATCGTATCTTCTATACGACTCATGTTCGACCTTTCGGTCTTCCGTGTTCCGAGGCCATGTCTGTACATGCTAGGCTCGTCAAGTCAACCTAAGTGATTCGCATGTGTCCTGAGGCCATGTCTATACATGCTAGGCTTGTCAACACCCGTTGTATTCGAACGTTAGAATCTATCACACCCGATCATCACGTGGTGCTTCGAAACAACGAACCTTCGCAACGGTGCACAGTTAGGGGGAACACTTTTCTTGAAATTTTAGAGAGGGATCATCTTATTTAAGCTACCGTCGTTCTAAGTAAATAAGATGTAAAACATGATAAACATCACATGCAATCAAATAGTGACATGATATGGCCAATATCATTTTGCTCCTTTTGATCTCCATCTTCGGGGCTCCATGATCATCGTTGTCACCGGCATGACACCATGATCTCCATCATCGTGTCTTCTTGAAGTTGTCTCGTCATCTATTACTTCTACTACTATGGCTAACGCTTTAGCAATAAAGTAAAGTAATTACATGACGTTTAAGTTGACATGCAGGTCATAAATAAATTAAGACAACTCCTATGGCTCCTGCCGGTTGTCATACTCATCGACATGCAAGTCGTGATTCCTATTACAAGAACATGATCAATCTCATACATCACATATATCATTCATCACATCCTTTTGGCCATATCACATCACAAGGCATATGCTGCAAAAACAAGTTAGACGTCCTCCAATTGTTGTTGCAAGTTTTTACGTGATTGCTATAGGTTTCTAGCAAGAACGTTTCTTACCTACGCGAAAACTACAACGTGATATGCCAATTTCTATTTACCCTTCATAAGAACCCTTTTCATCGAATCCGATCTGACTAAAGTGGGAGAGACAGACACGCGCTAGCCACCTTATGCAACTAGTGCATGTCAGTCGGTGGAACCAGTCTCACGTAAGAGTACGTGTAAGGTCGGTCCGGGCCGCTTCATCCCATGATGCCACCGAATCAAGATAAGACTAGTAACGGCAAGTAAATTGACAACATCGACGCCCACAACTGCTCTGTGTTCTACTCGTGCATAGAAACTACGCATAGACCTAGCTCTGATACCACAGTTGGGGAACGTAGCAGAAATTCAAAATTTTCTACGCATCACCAAGATCAATCTATGGAGTAATCTAGCAACGAGGGGAAGGAGAGTGCATCTACATACCCTTGTAGATCGCTAAGCGGAAGCGTTCAAGTGAACGGGGTTGATGGAGTCGTACTTGCCGTGATCCAAATCACCGATGATCCTAGTGCCGAGCGTACGGCACCTCCGCGTTCAACACACATGCAGCCCGGTGACGTCTCCCATGCCTTGATCCAACAAGGAGAGAGGGAGAGGTTGGGGAAGACTTCGTCCAGCAGCAGCACGACGGCGTGGTGGTGGTGGAGGAGCGTGGTACTCCAGCAGGGCTTCGCCAAGCACTGTAAGAGACGAGGAGGGAGAGGGGTAGGGCTGCGCCAAGAAGGAGATGTTCTCGTGTGTATGGCAACCCAAAACCCCACTATATATAGGGGAAAGGGAGGGGCTGTGCCCCCACCTAGGTTTCCACCCCTAGGGGTGGCGGCCAGCCCTAGATCCCATCTAGGGGGCGGCCAAGGGGGGAGAGAGGGGGGGGGGGGCGCACCACTAGGTGGGCCTTAGGCCCATATGAGCCTAGGGTTTCCCCCTTTTCTCTTCTCTCTTCGCCTTGGGCCCTGGTGGGGGGGGGGGCACCAGCCCACCTGGGGCTGGTCCCCTCTCACACTTGGCCCACGCAGCCCTCTGGGGCAGGTAGCCCCACCCGGTGGACCCCCGGGACCCTCCCGGTGGTCCCGGTACGTTACCGATAGCACCCGAAACTTTTCCGGTGACCAAAATAGGACTTCCCATATATAAATCTTTACCTCCGGACCATTCTAGAGCTCCTCATGATGTCCGGGATCTCATCCGGGACTCCGAACAACATTCGGTAACCACGTATATCTATTCCCTATAACCCTAGCGTCATCGAACCTTAAGTGTGTAGACCCTACGGGTTCAGGAACCATGCAGACATGACCGAGACACCTCTCTGGCCAATAACCAACAACGGGATCTGGATACCCATGTTGGCTCCCACATGTTCTACGATGATCTCATCGGATGAACCACGATGTCGAGGATTCAATCAATCCCGTATTCAATTCCCTTTGTCTAGCGGTACGATACTTGCCTGAGATTCGATCGTCAGTATCCCGATACCTTGTTCAATCTCGTTACCGGCAAGTCTCTTTACTCGTTCCATAACACATCATCCCGTGATCAACTCCTTGATCACATTGTGCACATTATGATCATGTCCTACCGAGTGGGCCTAGAGATACCTCTCCGTTTAAACGGAGTGACAATCCCAGTCTTGATTCGTGCCAACCCAACAGACACTTTCGGAGATACCTGTAGTGTACTTTTATAGCCACCCAGTTACGTTGTGATGTTTGGCACACCCAAAGCACTCCTACGGTCTCCGGGAGTTGCACAATCTCATGGTCTAAGGAAATGACACTTGACATTAGAAAAGCTTTAGCATATGAACTACACGATCTTTGTGCTAGGCTTAGGATTGGGCCTTGTCCATCACACCATTCTCCTAATGATGTGATCCCGTTATCAACGACATCCAATGCCCATGGTCAAGAAACTGTAACCATCTATTGATCAACGAGCTAGTCAACTAGAGGCTTACTAGGGACATGTTGTTGTCTATGTATGCACACATGTATCTGAGTTTCCTATCAATACAATTCTAGCATGGATAATAAACGATTATCATGAAAAAGGAAATATAATAATAACCAATTTATTATTGCCTCTAGGGCATATTTCCAACACTCCTATGGAAGGCGCAGGTCATGCCGGCACTGCGAGGCGCGCAAGTGACCGGCCTCCTCGACGGCAACGACGCCGCACCGCCAAAGACCATAGAAGTCACCAAGGCGGATAAAACCACGACCATTGAGCCCAACCCTCTGTACGGCCCATGGTTGTCGAAGGATCAGCAGGTTCTGAGCTACCTGTTGAACTCGCTCACCCAGGAAATTCTTGCACAAGTCATCGGTAAGGACAGCACCTTTGATCTGTGGACTGCTCTTACCACAATATTCATTGCGCAGTCGCAATCCCGCATAACCAATCTACGGATGGCCATCTCCAACACCAAGAAGGGCAACATGTCGAGCACCGCCTTCATCGCCAAGATGAAGAACCTCGGGGACGAGCTAGCTACGGCTGGGCGTCCGGTGACCGATCCAGAGATGGTGGACTACATATTGGCTGGCCTTGATCGGGACTATGATCCCGTCGTGGCAGCAATCGGCGCGATCAAGAACTCCATCAGCGTCGACGACCTCTTCGCGCAGATTTCTGCGTTTGATCAGCGCATGGAGATGCTGGGGGACAGACCAGCAGGCTTCTGCTCCTCTGCCAACGCCGTCTACAGGGGGCGCGGGCAGTCCCGTGGCAGGGGAGGCCGTGGTCGAAGCACCAGAGGAGGACGCGGTCGAGGGAACCGCCCTTCTTCCTCTCCTGGTCGCGGTGGTGGTGGTGGCTATCAGTAGCAACGGCTTCGTCCCCAACCACAGCAACAACAGCAGCAAGAAGGAGACTATCCAGAGTGCCAGATCTGCTACAAGTTTCATGCCGGTGGCGCAAGAGCTTGCTGGCATCGCTATGATGATGATCATGAGGAGAAGAAGGCAACCAACCTCGTCACCAACAACTACTGCATTGACACCAACTGGTATGCCGACTCCGGTGCTACTGAGCACATCACCGGAGAACTTGACAAGCTAACAATGCGGGAAAGGTATCATGGCGGTGATCAGATACACACAGCAAGTGGAATTGGTATGGACATTACTCATGTTGGAAAATCAATTGTTAAAACCCCCGTAAAAGATTTACATCTTAATAATGTCTTACATGTTCCACATGCTTCCAAAAATCTCGTTTCTGTTCATCGTTTTGCTCTTGACAACAACGTTCTCATAATATTTTATCCCCACTGTTCTGTGATCAAGGACTTGGCAACGAGGAAGGTCATACTTAGAGGAAAGTGTGAGGGAGGCCTATATCCACTCATATCATCTTCATCTTCATCATGGTCAAATAAACAAGCGTGGAGTGTCATCAAACCCTCCTCGGCAAAGTGGCACAATCGTCTTGGTCATCCCTCCTCAGTCATAGTTAAACATGTCCTTAGCAAGAATAATCTTCCCTATGAGTCTAGTGTTGAGTCAATTTGTGATGCTTGCCAGCAAGCTAAGAGTCATCAGCTACCTTATCCTATATCTACAAGTGTATCCACTTCTCCATTGCAGTTAGTTTTTTCAGATGTATGGGGACCAGCTCCCACATCAGTTGGCAGATTTTCCTATTATGTTAGTTTCATTGATGATTATAGCAAGTTCACTTGGATCTATTTGCTAAAGAAACGATCTGATGTCTTTCAAGTGTTTCTCAATTTCCAAAACCTTGTTGAACGCCAACTAGACTCAAAGATTCTTGCTATGCAAACCGACTGGGGTGGTGAGTATGAAAAACTAAATTCTATCTTTCAAAAGATTGGAATTTCTCACCATGTTTCTTGCCCCCATGCTCACCAACGGAACGGGTCGGCTGAACGCAAACACTGCCATGTTGTTGAGGTAGGACTAGCACTACTAGCCAATGCTTCCATGCCCCTCAAATTCTGGGATGAAGCCTTTCTCACTGCCACATATCTCATAAATATTCGACCGAGCAAAGTCATCAAATTTGAGAGTCCCATCACACGTCTTTTTGGTGTCAAACCAGACTTCAAATCTCTTCGAGTATTTGGTTGTGCATGTTGGCCAAACCTAAGACCATACAATACACGCAAACTTGCGTTTCGTTCCAAAAAATGTGTGTTTTTGGGATATAGCCCCATGCACAAGGGAGTAAAGTGTCTAAATGTTCCCACATGCCGAGTTTATATATCTCGCGATGTTGTGTTTGATGAATCCATTTTTCCATTTGAATCTCTCCATCCCAATGCCGGCGCTCTACTTCGTCAAGAGATTCTTCTTCTTCCAACCACACTTCGAGATTTTGATCACGGGGGAAACAATTGCACTAACCAACATGATGATAATACTCCTACTGGAACCAGCCCTTGTCTTCCGTGTGTGCAGGTCTCTGAAGAAAATGGAGTTCAAAACGGTCAAATGATCAAAATCTTGTCCAAAACAATGCTATATTTCATGTGCAAGAAGAGGACGAAGCTGGCGCGGCGAACGAGGACGATCTGGTGGCTCTTGCCACCCTTGCGCGCCAATCCTCCTCGGATCGGGCGCGGATATTCGCCCCGGATCGCGAGCGAGCCAGTTTGCATGGCCAGGTGCGGGCAACGTAATCCGCAGCCGCCACGCCTCCACGCGGGGAATCCTCCTCGAACGGCTCGCGCATGCAGCCAACCGCGAGGCGCGACCCGCACACGCGCCCGACAAGCTCATCTGGCGCAGGATCTTCTGCGGCAAATGACGGTGTGGTGCCGAATGAGCTAACCACACCCGTGGCCACTGGATCCGGTGTGGCATCTCCCGATTCCTCTCCAGGATCTTCTGCGACCAGCAATGCCGTGCGCCAACGTGTACAACAGCCTCCACCAACCACATCAAGAATTACAACTCGGCTACAAAAAGGTATTAAAAATCCAAAAATAAGAACTGATGTCACTATTCCGTATGGCATGTTGTGCATTTCAGGCGAGCCAACAAAATTGGATGACGCACTTGGAGATCAGAAGTGGAAAAAGGCTATGGATGAGGAATATACAGCCTTAATGAGAAACAAAACGTGGCACTTGGTGCCAAACCGGAAAGGTAAAAACATTATTGACTGTAAATGGGTGTATAGGATCAAGAAAAAGGCCGATGGCTCCATTGACAGGTATAAAGCATGTCTCGTTGCTAAAGATTTTAAGCAGCGTTATGGTATTGATTATGAGGATACATTTAGCCCTGTGGTAAAAGCTGCAACCATCAGACTTGTGCTAGCTATTGCTGTGTCTAGGGGATGGAGCCTAAGGCAGCTAGACGTACATAACGCGTTTTTGCATGGTGTTCTGGAAGAGGAGGTCTACATGAGGCAACCACCAGGTTATGAAAACAAACAAAAACCTCATCATGTATGCAAACTTGACAAAGCTCTTTATGGTTTGAAACAAGCACCTAGAGCATAGTACTCCAGGTTAAGTATGCAGTTAAAACGTCTTGGCTTTATTGCATCAAAGGCTGACACATCTCTCTTCATATACAATAAGGCAAACACTGTTATCTTTGTGCTCATATATGTTGACGATATTATAGTTGCAAGCTCCTCTCAGAATGCTACAGATGCCCTTTTGCATGATCTAAGCTCAGAGTTTGCTTTAAAGGATCTTGGTGATTTGAGCTTCTTTTTAGGCATTGAAGTTAAAAAGGTTCAGGATGGTATAGTATTGAAACAAGAAAAATATGCCACTGAACTCTTGGCTCGGATGGGAATGAAGGATTGCAAGGCATCACCCACACCATTATCTTCATCAGAACAATTGTCAGCATACGAAGGGGAGATACTTAAGGAGGAAGAAAGCACCAAATACAGAAGTGCTGTTGGAGCCTTGCAATACTTAACCTTGACATGACCAGATATTTCTTTTGCTGTTAACAAAGTATGTCAATACCTACATGCTCCCACTTCTGCTCATTGGACAACTGTTAAGAGGATCATTCGGTATGTCAAACACACTGTAGGTTTGGGACTTCATTTTAGACGGTCCAACTCTACACTTGTTAGTGCTTTCTCTGATGCAGACTGGACAGGTTGCAGCGATGATAGAAAATCTAAAGGTGGTTTTGCTGTTTTCTTCGGTTCTAATCTTATTTCTTGAAGTGCCAGGAAACAAGCAACAGTCTCAAGGTCAAGTACTGAGGCCGAGTACAAATCATTGGCGAATGCTACTGCTGAAATTATTTGGCTTGAATCTTTGCTTGAAGAATTGGGTGTGAAGCAACACCGTATTTCATGCCTATGGTGTGATAATTTGGGTGCCACTTATTTAAGTGCTAAACCTGTCTTTCATGCCAGAACCAAGCATATTGAGATAGACTTTCACTTTGTACGAGAAAGGGTTGTGGAAAAGAAGCTGGAGATCTGCTTCATTCCTTCCAGAGATCAAGTGGCCGACGGATTCACCAAAGCTCTGCCATACAAGTCATTTGAAGCATTCAAGAAAAATCTTAATTTAGGATAGGTAGTTCAGATTAAGGGAGGGTGTTAGACTTAGAGATATTCACGTCATGTAATCTCAACTACCATCTCTATATTTCCTCTCCCGTTTAATCTCCTATCTCTATCTCGCTGATCCTTGCGTTCGGTGGGCTTCTTGTACGCCAAGGCAGAGGTTGTTTCTGCCTACAATCAATATATACCCGCGGCTCTACGGAGGAGTAGGAACGCTTCCATCGATCCAATCTAACATGCTGAAATGTTGAATTCAACGTAATACGTCTGCCTCGTACGTACTAGTACGGATGATAGGCCCGCTATAGTTAATGGCTATCTGCACCCACAGAGTCCATGGCCTCGACCTCTCGTCTATGTATGTCTTGATTCCCACGGAGTACTCTTCTTTCTTTCCTTCACGAGCATTTAACCATTTCATGAACGTATATTACTCTCGTTAACTAGCAAGATCTATATGGCCCATGGGCCCATAAGTCAGTGAGGATCGTCCTTTTCCCAGTGCGCCAAACGAGCAATTAACAGAAATCAACCGGGATAGACCGGGATTAGACAGTGCAAGGTGCCAGTTTTAGGGATTTTGAGGTCGAGGTTTGGTTCAGAATTAGAGCATGAATTCAAGGTTTATTTTAGATTTTTCCCTTTTTCTTTTGACGCGGTAGCGGGGTGGTTGCAGGTTGGGTTTTCTCTTTGATGGTGGAAAGGAGACGCCGGGTAGAAAACTACAGGGAGAAGGACGCGTGTCGTGTGCTGCAATTGGAGCATTGCGGTGAGTGGTACTACTTTCTTTTGTAGTGTGACTGGGTAAGCACCATGTCGTGCGCGGCAAGAGCGTCTGTCATTGTGTGTGAAGGAAGCACGAAAATATGGACTTGAAACGATTTGGTCGGATTCGACGTAGTCGGATCCGAGTCAAGATAAGGTCCAAGTCAGACAGACCCAACTGTGAGACGCAACGATATGTCATCTGTGAGTCTCTAGTACAACATATGTTCTATGTCCTAAGACCTGAGCTGACGCATGTACTCGGGATGGTGACAGATTTACTTTGGGCCGACCAAACGCTACTCCGTGACTAGGTAGTTACAAAGGTAGGTTTCAGACTTGTCCAGACCCATGCTGCGAGACATGGTCGAGCAAGATGGGATTTGCCCCTCCGACCAGGAGAGATATACTCTGGGCCCCTCGTGTGATCCGACCAGGATAACCATGGCCATGCGACAAGGATTATGAGATAATCCGGTTTGTGGTCGGCATCACTGGAACGAGAAAAAGGTCGGGCTAGCACAAGGATGACAGACTCACCTTGAGCTCGACAACATATATCGTGTGGCAAAAGGAATGGAAGTGTGATGTACAGGTTCGCTAACCAGCTTCATAGTCTGCTTGGTGTTCGACATGCCTTGCTAGAGGCCGCTACCAATCGTGCAGTTTGGAGTTGATCCGAACTGCGACCAAGCCGACTTGAACCTAAGGGGCCGCGCGCTTAAGGGAAGGAACCTACAAGGTCGGATCCGAGGACACTGGTCGGTTGTGATCCGAACTGTATTCGGATTATGGCCGAGTAGACTTATAAGTTTTAGGGTCCGTGCGAGGCCCAAGTGTTGAGCCTGCGACGGACGCCTATATATATATAGTGGAGGTGCCGCACACTCACGCAGCTGATCGCTTCGGCGCTGTCACTAGGGTTTGCATGTGTTGCAAATAGACACCTCCACTCGCCGCCGGTTGTGTGATCGGACCTAGCAGTCCGCCGCACGACGTTCCTCCTGCACGCGCGGATACCGTTAGAGGCGGTGCACTTGCGCCGCTCCGGCGAACCTCTATGTGGGAACTGACCACTGGTTGTACGAGGGAGATCGGATGAGGAGGAGACGATCCACGCAGACGCGCTGCCCCAACTCTTCTTCCGCTGCACGGCACTGCGTGTCTAGTGGTAACAAACTGTGATCCATCTCCCGTAGCATGCTCTTGATTGTTCTGCGCGTAGGAAATTTTAATTTGCAGTCGATGCACCCTACCGTAGATCCCAATAATTTTGGGACAGCTGGTGCATAGCACAGCAATGGTCGGAAATTTGAGGTTCAAATTCCTTAGGGCTATCATGTTCCTCACTTGTAGGCAATCCGCACTGGCGAATTCCTAACTCCTCAGTCAGAACAAATTCCTCAGAGACCAGAAGATCTTCGTCTCTGTCACTGAAGAAATTGACTGAACTGTATGAGATTTTCAATGGCTTCACTCGAAAGGATTGGTACGTGTAGGATTTTGAGATGAGCATCACCTGGAAACTTTTCCTTAGTTTTACCTCGACCCCTTTTAATAGTACTGTGTTTCCTATGACTCAAGAAAGAGAAAAACGAAATTACGAAAACAAAAGTCTTCAAGCTTCATATTCCTTGCATGAATATCAAGTCTTCAGGATCACACCAATTTCTTCACTTTCAAAGTCTTCAGAAAGCCAAAGTCTTCAGTTGAAGACATTCATTTTTAGGGGTCGACTTTCTTTGTAAATTTTAAAACTCCTTATAGATTTATAGACCTGTGTACACTCAAAAACGCATTAGTCCCTTAACCTATAAGTCTTCAATACACCAAAATTACTAAGAGGCACTAGATGCACTTACATATACACACTGGCTTCGTACGTGGTTTATGCTACACCGAATGGAGTATCAACCGTTATTCAATAAGATGTGTATGCGGCTGGAGCGGGTGGCCAAGGAGATTTTCACCCAACATGGGTGGCTGCATAATTTCCGGATTAATCCACCACCCCCTTAGACATAGCCATAGTGTTGGTCTTTTACGGCTTTACTTGTGCAAATATGTTTTTTTCTTGTATTAGACTGCCTGTGATTGGTTGTGTGCATCCTAACTATGCAGAGGTCTGGTGTTACTCTACTATATTTTGAGTTAATAAAAGTGTCCAAAGAAAAGTAAAAGACCTCCCCTGTCATACTCGGGTCACATGATGTGCAAAGGGAGATTCAAGTCATAGGTGATTACAAGCGCTTATACAAATATCAAGAGGAGAATAAACAAGAATGGTAAATTACAAGCCTTCATCTTCCCCACACAAAAAAGAAAAAAAATACAAGCCTTCATCTTCCTTCTTGTAGAACCGTCACCGAAGACTTGCCAGATACAGTGCTATTCGACGGAGTGCACGACATTATGTAGGAATCGAACCCTTCATTCTGCATCATTGCTATCGTGCTATAACTCACATATGTTGGAGGCATGTCAGGAATTGACTCTCCATAGTCCAGGTATTGCATGACCTTTCGCATGCTAGGCCTTGCACTGGGTGATGGGTATGAGCATAATAAACCTAGTTTGAGCACGAGAGTGACTTCCTCTATGTTGAAATTCCCCATGAGACGAGGATCTACCGTGTCGAGAATTGAAGCATTGCGGTGGTGTTCAAGCACCCAATCGACCAACACTATCTCTGTGTTGTTCTTGCTGCTACCAATTGGCCTACACCCACAGGCGACCTCTAGGAGAAACACACCAAATGCAAACACATCTGTTAAAGGCGTTGCCTTTCCGGTGCGTATAATTTCTGGTGCAAGATATCCCATGGTGCCGACCACATGTGTTGTTTTAGCAACTGTGCCATGGTCATATAACCTTGCTAGACCAAAATCACCAAGTCGTCCATTCATTTGTCTGTCCAAGAGCACATTGCTTGCTTTTATATCTCGATGTATGATGATTTTCTCCCATTCCTCATGAAGATACAACAAGCTTGATGCAACACCTTTGATGATCCGATACCTCTCGGCCCAATGTAGAGTTGGCTTGTTTTCGTTGTACAAGTACTTGTCAAGACTGCCATTTTCCATGTAGTCATATACCAAGAGAAGTTCACCCTTTCGCCGGCAATAGCCTAGCAACTGCGCGAGATTTCGGTGGCGGAGACGGCCAATGCTCACCACCTCCGCAATGAACTCCCTTACTCCTTGTTTCGAATCATGTGACACTCTCTTCACCGCAACCTCTAAATTGGACACAGAAAGAACTCCCCTATACACTCTTCCGAATCCTCCTACGCCAAGCAAATTCCTATCAGAGAACCCCTCCGTGGCGTGAAACAAATCCTTGTATGTGAACCGATATGGGCCGAACTCTTCCTCCCAATACTCTCGCACCTCAGTGAATCGACGCCTATGCCACAAAAAGAAGAAGACGGCAGCTAGCACTACAATCACAAGGGATGTGGCGACTAGTGGTAGCACGGCATCCAATATCTTGGGCCGAGGCTTGGGTCCCAGGCGTGGCAAGGAGGGAAGCTTGGAGAAGTCTAGCGGCGGGGCAGGTCCGTCCAAGCTGAAGCTCCATCCAAGGACATAGTGGTGCGTGCCTATGCTGAGACCTGCAGAAGCCGAGAAGCCGACGTACATCTTGTCCGCCGTGATCGCGGAGAGATCGATAACCTCGGAGAGCAGAGGATTTCTAGGCTTTCGTACCTGGATGGGTGCTAATGTCACGTTTAATCGCCTGGCCTGGGCGTTGTAGTCCACCCACACCTGCATCGGTTGGCGGCTGTTTAGCCTCAGGTCTTGAAAGACGCCGTTCTCGTCGCTGTAGTACCCAGCCGGCTTGGCTTGCCGTGAGATGAGGCTGTTGACGTTGATGCCGACGTGGTTGCTGTTGATGTCGCGAAACGCAGCGTCCATGATGGTGTCGAGCTCGACCGCCAAGATCCGGTCGCTCGCCGTGCCGTTTGTCGCGTTGAGGAGGCCCAGGTACCGCCCGCCGTTTGCTGCTGAGAGGTTCGAGGTCGGCGCGACCACGAACGCAAGCCCATAGCTGGTCAGGCCATCGTACCTGGACGAAATGGCAAACACGAAGGTCGCGGAGAAGGACCGCGCCATGGCGGTGCTGTTCGTCGTCGTCGTCGTCGTCGTCGTCGACGTGGTGGAACTTTTGAGGAAGCGGAGTGGTGCAGGGTGGAAGGCATGGCCTGTTGTCTTGTACTCCGTGACCGGATCGGTGAGCAACAGGAGGCCGTTGGGCATGACGGTGGCGAGGCCATCCAGCGTGAGGTTCGCGGTGACGAAACCTTGGTAGGCGAACTGGCCGTCTTCCGCCGCCAAGGCCACCTCTCCGTCGAGGCTCAACAGCAGGAGCAGACCCAGGGCTAGCACAGACCGAAAATGCATTGCTCCTTGCCACACTTGCAAGGAGCGGACCAAGGTTTTTCTTTTGACGCTGTAGAGGGGTAGTTGCAGGTTGGGTTTTCTCTTTGACGGTGAATAGGCCGGGTAGAAAACTACAGGGAGAAGGACGTGTGTCGTGTGCTGCAATTGGAGCCTTGCGGTGAGGGGTACTGCTTTCTTTCGTAGTGTGACTGGGTAAGCACCGTGTCGCGCGCGGCAAGAGCGTCTGTCGTTGCGCGTGGAAGGAAGCACGAAAATAATGAGGTCTCTCTTTCACCTTTCCAAAGAATCTATGGACTCATTCCTCCTGGCAGTCTGACAGCTAATATTTACTTCTCCCGTGAAATAGACTTTCGTCGGACGCCGCTGTTCTAACCCCGAGCTCATGTGAGTCCGGGTGAACAGTAAAATTAAAAAAAAACAAATAATTCTAATTTTTTATGTGAAACGTTGAGAAAATGTGTGTTTGCTTGCAAAATTTCATCACCATATGACATTCATGAAAACCGTGGCAAAAAAATTCGATGCTCCAAAATGTTTTCAAACGCATTTTGCAGCATCAATTTTTTGCCACATTTTTCAAGAATGTCATTTCATGATGAAATTTTGCAAGCTACGAAAACATTGTTTCATACAAAAAATTTTATTGTTCACCCGAGCTCACATGAGCTCGGGCTTAAAACGACACTACCTATTTTATCCCTACTTCTATATACTTACTTCATCAACTATGTAATTGTCCGTGCGTTGTGACGAGGATAATACATATTTTAATGGTTCAGCACTAATCATGTTTAACTAGATCGTTGATGGCGTGCGTTGCCGCGCCCGTCTATTTTGGCTCTTATAATTGTTTGATATATGAAATATTTCTTATACATGTTTTCAGTGTTTTGAGCTCTTGTAATTTTTAGGCATATGAAGTGTGTTGGCTCCATATACATTTGTTTCAAGTTCTTTGAACTATCGCGCTTTCTTGCAGCTTTTGCTTGTCCACTCCATTTTCCAAAATAATGGCATGCAACTGAAGAGAGGAATCTGATTGGTTTCCAATGTACTGTGTTCAGCTATTTCTTCATAGGTCTACTCTGTCGCAAAAGATCACATCATGACATCCCCAAAAATAGCAATATTCAGAAAAAAAAACATCAGGGATGTTTGACGAATGGGTAGAACTGATATATGTACTCATATAAATGTTTTTCTTAATTTTCTCGATATTATAGTTCAACAGAAGAGAATACACCAAAACTGTAAACAACAAAACATACAATTAGATATCCGATTAAACCACAAATATTTACGAAGCCAAAAATCTGAGAATATACAAATTCAGAAAATATCATTTCTTCCAAGATTCATATGCGGTTGCACTTGGGTATGCAAAGTTCCCTAAACTGTTGTTTCCAAAGCAATATTCAAGTATCAGTTGGCTTTAGCTCAAACGATACAGAGAAAAAAAATACTTAACACCTTTTCATCTCTTGGAACAATCAATATCAATACTTCCAGATCCATGAAGCTGCAAATGCAACAGAGAAAAATTGAAAGACTAAATCTAAAAAGAAAGAGGATATCATCGAAGAAAGAATCAAGGCAAGGCAATACAAGTTCCATGGGAGGTCAGAATATTAAAATACAGAGGATAGATCATCAAGGAAGGAATCAAAGGTGAAGGCAATACAAGTTCCATGAGAGGTCACAATATTACAATACAACCACACTTACAGTGAACTTTGTGCTAGAACTGATATTCACAATGTTGAAAGGGCAGAAATAAAATTATGTCATGACAACATAGTGCTTTTAGGTCTGTGATTCCTGCAGCACATGGGCCGGTTTCTGCATTTTCATTAGCTTTGCTCTTCTCCTTTCACAAAAAGTAACAACTATTCACCAAGTAATACTACTACAAAGAAGCCGAATTGTAAAATAGAGGTCTTATAATCATCATCCGATGACTTCTGAGCAGATTAAAATGGCACGGATAAAACGACAACTATACCACAAATTCAACATGCAGCAGCTGCGCACACCATCTCTTCATCGGCTGATCCTCGCCCTGAAACCTTGTAAACCTGCGACCGACAAGATGAACGGGATAAAGGGCGAATTACAAAAGGCATCAGGGGTCAGAGATAAAGGAAGATGAAGAGCTAGCATTAAGGTTTACCTGCCGACTTAGACCAACCACTAATACTGCCGCTGCCGCATCGTCTTGCGCCGGTGAGCCACGTACGCCGCCCCTTCCTTATCCTCCTCCGCATCGTCAAGCCGCTGATGCTGCTGCCTCATCCTCCTCATCAGTTGTCGTGCTTTCACCATGGCTGTATTGAGCTGTGGCGCCTGAATCACACAGGAACAACAGAAATTAGCACATACGCAGTCCATGAAAGCAGGATGTGAAAAAAATTAATACGAGGAAAGATGCAAAGAGCAGAGAATAAATAGCATGAAGTAGATGCGCCGAGGAGGTGAACCAGTCAGTTTATGTACGCCATCACCCGCCATGAATGCACGCTTAGAAACTGAAGGGAGCAGTTTCCGGTAGATGAAGCGTAGACCATTATCGCCAGCACGCCTACCTTCGTCGTAGGCGGATCGACCGGCTTCCGATTCACCCGCATCCCGCGCTTAGAGCATCTCCAACAGCCACTGAATGCGCCGTACGCTAAAAATCTACTTTGCCGCGCGTTCATCGTCTGGTTTGGCGCGGCGGGCAGTGCTGGCTCCAGCAGCCGCGCAAAAATGCAGCGCGCGGGCGCAGCTTCAGCAGCGCGCAAAAATGCAGCGCGCGCAACTCTTCCACGAACAACATATGCATTCTAAAACAGAAGAAAAAGATCAAACACAAACAAAATAAATAGTTTAATTTTGTTATTACAATTCAAACAAAAAGTTTATCGTTCAATACAACAAATAGTGCAATAAATACAACAAATAGTTCAACAATACAATATCGAACACACAAATCATAATGCTCTTTGTCGTCCATTTCATGCCCACCACTCCTCAATGAAATCCTTCTGAAAATCATCACGCACTGAGGAATGTCGAATGGCATTATAAGAGGCAACAAAACGGGCTACCTTTTCAGCCCTTCGTCGCACTCGCACGGGATGTCCCAGGAGCTCATACTGAGAGTAGTCTATATCTTGACCACGCTCATTCTCGATGATTATGTTATGCATAATCACACAAGCATGCATGATGTACCAACGCATTTTTTGATCCCAAATTCTAGTCGGTCCTCTCACAATAGCAAATTGGGCTTGCAAAATCTCAAAAGCTCTCTCCATATCTTTTCTAGCCGCCGCCTTAGCATTGTGGAAATCAAGACTTTTCTTACCTTCCGGCTTTTGCAATGGCTTCACAAAGGTTTGCCACTTTGGATAGATGCCATCCACTAGATAATAGCCATAGTTGTATGTACGGCCATTTGCTACAAACTGCACCGGTGGCAAATCACCATTTGCAATCTTATTCATCAGTGGTGACCGGTTGACAACATTGATGTCATTCAAAGATCCAGGCATTCCAAAGAATGCATGCCAAATCCAAGTCTCTTGATCGGCCACCGCTTCAAGGATTATAGTGAAACCCTTTTTTTTTGGCCGTGGAATTGCCCATGCCATGCCTTTGGACAATTTTTCCAACTCCAATGCATGCAATCTATTGATCCAAGCATACCAGGAAAGCCGCGAGCTTTGTTCATCTCCAATAGCCTTGCGGCGTCTTCAGCATTGGGAGATCTCAAATACTCCTAGCCAAACACTTGCACAATTCTGACTGCGAAGCGCTTGACACACATGATGGCTTGACTCTCACCCGTAGCCAAGTGATCATCAACCAAATCAGCCGGGATACCATATGCCAATATACGCAAAGCGGCTGTCACCTTCTGAAAGGTGCTATGCCCGAGCTCTCCGGCGGCATTCCTCCTTTGTTGAAAAAAATTGGTCATGGTTCGCTAGTTTCTCTGCAATGCGCCCGAACAACTCGATGCTCATCCTAAAACGGCGACAAAAATTCGACTCAGGGTATGTGGGATTCCCGGCAAAATAATGCCTGATTAATCTGTTGTGGGCATCGATCCTATCCCTCCAAATTTTGTGCCGACCCATAACCGAACCATCGCGCTTCGGTTTTTTATTGATGTGCATAGCTAGGATCATTGCAAGATCCTCCTCCTCTTCCATATCAAATTCTTCTTCGGAAGAATCATACGACAAACTCATCTACAGTGTTCAATACTATGCTATAAAAACTACAATCAACATGCACCAAATTCATGACGTTTGAGCAATACATACCTTGCAGGCGTTTTGTCGAACACCTTGCGGGCGCCGAGCGGTAGCGAGCGCCCGGGCACTGTTCGTCGAAGGACGGATACACGCGAGGGGCGGCGGTGACTAGAGGGGGGGCGGAGGAAGCCACCGCGGCGCGGGGATAGGCCGGGGAAGCGCCAGAACGATCGTCGAGTGGCGCGGGCGGCGGCGGCGCCGCGGCTGGAGGGAGTGGTGAGTTGCGAGCGAGCGCGTGGGACAGGGCGCAGCAAATAAGCGGCGCGTGATGGAGTTTCAGCCCGCGCGCTGAACTAGATATGCCGTGCACGCGGTTTTCGCACGCCCGCTGGAGCCACTATACCGGTTGCGCGCGTGCTAAAATGGGCAATTTTGCGGTGCGACACTTGTTTGCCGCGGCTGTTGGAGATGCTCTTAGGCGGCCCTCGAGCAGCTCGCGTCGGCTGGATCCCCTGAACCGCCGGTTCCCTCGCGCGCTTCGCGTCGGCTCCCTCGAGCACTGGCTCCCCTCACATGGCTCGAGTCCGCTGGATCCCCTTGACCGCCGGTTCTCTCACGTGCCGCGTGCGTGGCGTCGCTGGATGGATGCAGATGATATATGGGCCAGTGAAGCACCTATCGCTGTGTAGCTTCGTGAGTTTAGACATGAGCCAATGAAGCCCACTCAACTACAGGCCTGCAAAAAAGTCCCCAGAATAGCGGCCCATTAGGACAGGTAGCCCAGTCGCGGTAAATTCATGCTGAAACAAAGATCTGACGGCCAGAAACGATTTAAACACGAATTCCAACGGCCAAAATCGCTGAGGGGGTGAGAGAACTCGGATTAGGCTCGGTTATACTGTCCTAAATATGTTCTTTTAAAATTCTCCTGCACAACACACGGTATTCTTCCTCGTTCCCGACCTCCTTGGCATAACTGCAACATCCGCCATCTCCAATGCGATGGCACCGGGCTACATGCTCTCAATGCGCGTGCCCCTCCCCTGGATCCATATCGAGCAAGGGGGTCGGAGGTTGTCCGTGTGATGCGGGAGACATCTTGATAAGAATGTAAGTATGGCATATATACTTTTGTTGACAGGGGAGGCCTCCCGCTGTCGGCGGCCCTTGGCCCTCCTCTTCATCCTTTCCCCTCGCAGTCACCTAGGAGCGTCGACGGGTGAAGCCTGCCTGGAGTGGGCGGTGGCGGGGTGCTTTCTTCCTCCCACACAGCGGGATCGACGCGGGGCGATCTGTCCGGGCTGGGGCACGACGCTATGCAGGGCGCAGCGACGCCGGGGCGGCGGCAGTGCTGGCTGTCGTGGCGATGTGTGGATGGCTACACAAGGGTGGAGGCTGCGCGACTCTGCTCCTGGCGGTTCCGTCTTGTGGCGGGATGTGTGGCGCGTCGGCTGTTGGCGATGGCAGAGAACTGGCCCAGATCCGCTGCTTGATGGCACCTGGAGGCGTGGGCTACGTACATCACAGACCGGCGACTGGTACTGTCCTCTTGGTGGTGGCGGCCTACGGTGATGGTGGTTGGGGGCTGTGCTCCAACCGTGGTAACGACACAATGGCGGTCCTTGGAGTTTCGGCGGTTGCATGCGTGTCCTCGGCGAGGCACCGTGCGGTTCCAGTTAGTTACTGGGTCGGGATTGCGCGACTACTGATGAAAATCGCGTCGACTTCGGTCTTGACGGACGACGGCGGCTAATAACCCACAAGTATACGGGATCACAACAGTTTTCGAGGGTAGAGTATTCAACCCAAATTTATTTATTCGACACAAGGGGAGCCAAAGAATATTCTCAAATATTAGCAGCTGAGTTGTCAATTCAACCACACATGGAAACTTAATATCTGCAGCAAAGTATTTAGTAGCAAAGTAATATGATAGTAGTGGTAACTGTGGCAAAAGTAACGGTAGCAGTTTTGGTTTTATAGTGATTGTAACAGTAGCAACGGAAAAGTAAATAAGCGAAGAACAATATATGAAAAGCTCGTAGGCAATGGATCAATGATGGATAATTATGTCGGATACGATTCCTCATGCAATAGTTATAACATGGGGTGACACAGAACTAACTCCAGTTCATCAATGTAATGTAGGCATGTATTCTGAATATAGTCATACGTGCTTATGGAAAAGAACTTGCATGACATCTTTTGTCCTACCCTCCCGTGGCAGCGGGGTCCTATTGGAAACTAAGGTATATTAAGGCCTCCTTTAATAGAGTACCGGACCAAAGCATTAACACTTAGTGAATACATGAACTCCTCAAACTACGGTCATCACCGGTAAGTATCCCGATTATTGTCACTTCGGGGTTAATGGATCATAACACATAATAGGGGACTATAGACTTGCAAGATAGGATAAAAAACTCTCATATATTCATGCAAACATAATAGGTTCAGATCTGAAATCATGGCACTCGGGCCCTACTGACAAGCATTAAGCATAGCAAAGTCATAGCAACATTAATCTCAGAACATCATGGATACTAGGTGTCGGTGCCAAAACCGGCGGATCTCGGGTAGGGGGTCCCGAACTGTGCGTCTAAGGTGGATGGTAACAGGAGGCGGGGGACACGATGTTTACCCGGGTTCGAGCCCTCTTGATGGAGGTAATACCCTACGTCCTACTTGATTAATCTTGATGATATGAGTATTACAAGAGTTGATCTACCACGAGATCGTAGAGGCTAAACCCTAGAAGCTAGCCTATTGTATGATTGTTGTTGTCCTACGGACTAAACCCTCCGGTTTATATAGAGACTGGAGGGGGCTAGGGTTACACAGAGTCGGTTACAAGGGAGGAGATCTACATATCCGTAGTGCCAAGCTTGCCTTCCACGCCAAGGAGAGTCCCATCCGGACACGGGACGAAGTCTTCAATCTTGTATCTTCATAGTCCAACAGTCCGGCCAAATGGTATAGTCCGGCTGTCCGGAGACCCCCTAATCCAGGACTCCCTCAGTAGCCCCCAAACTAGGCTTCAATGACGATGATTCCAGCACGCAGATTTTCTTCGACATTGCAAGGCGGGTTCCTCTCCAAATTCTGAATATCTGCTGAGTAGTGTCCGACTCCCCATAAATGTTGCACTCCTTGGCTTCCGCGCCCAATAAGGGCTATCTTCCATGTGTCGAGCGAATGCGAGGAGCCAGGGCATTTTTACATTTGCCACCCTAGCCATGTAAGTAAGCTGTCTATTAAAGAGACAGGGATTCTTAGATCCAGACCACACCATCCTCCCTCGGCGAGCATCCATCGGAGCGCGCTCGGAAAAATCCATTCCAACATGACCGGCCATCGCAACTCCTCCTCTCGCTCCCGTAGCCCTAAGCCCGGTGATTGGGAGAAGTGTTCCGTCCCGCACAGCCAATTAGTAGGGTTACAGACCCTGGGATTTCTCCCTCCAGCGTATATGGTCCTCGTTCGAGCCGGGCTCGCCACCTATAATGGCGGGGAGCAAGCGGAGAGCTTCCCCAATCCCTCCAAGGGGGAGCGGGTATGCCTTGTCCCTTATTTACTAAGGGGACTTGGATTTCCAATCCATCTGTTCCTCCGCGGGCAGCTGGAGTTTTATGGCCTCCAGTTGCATAATTTCACCCCTGCTTCCATATTACATATCGCTGGTTATGTTGCCTTTTGTGAGCTGTTTCTGGGCCGCGAAGCTCATGTCGAGCTGTGGAAGAGGCTATTCTGTCTTGTGCCCCGCACACATGAGGGGTCAATATATCAAGTGGGCGGAGCCGAAATATTGCGCATCGCCGGGACCGAATATCAGTCCGGTACCCCGAAGAAGACGTCCGAAGACTGGCCTTCGGAGTGATTTTATATGGAGGACGTCCCCCTTCCAGACCCTATTCGGATGGGTCTTCCCGAGTTCGACAATGCCCCTTTGAAGAAACGCTGAAACTGGCGCCCACAGAGCCCTCAGGAGGAAGATAACGGAGAAGTCCTTTATCTGATGGGCCGGATAAAAGTGCTGGCTCAATTAGGACTGACAATAATTGAAGTTATGTCCATATGTATAATGCGGGGGGTGCAACCACTTCAATATCAAGGGCACCCCATGTGGCGTTTTAACGGGGAAGATGACGCCACCCGCTGCGGGCGTAAGGACCGAACTCAGTTGTTGCTCTAGCAAAATTTTCATCCGATCTGTTCAAGGGAGAGGAAGAGGAGTTCATCCGTATTAAGCCACGAGATGGATTCTCCATGTACAACCCTCCAAGCCGGGTGAGTTGTCACTTTTTACTCCCAACCTTCCTGCATTCTTCGTCATAAATACTCACCTTGCCGTTTCATGGCAGGAACTGCGAAAGGCTGTAGGGGAGGTCAATAGCCCACCTCCACAACCGGAGGACCCTGACCGGGCCCTCGATCCCGGACTCGAAGTGGATCCGGACATATTTGTGGAGCTGATCGACAGGACATTCTATCAATTGAGCTGCGATGATGCCATGGTGGCCATCATAGCCGACTATCCTGGGCTACTCCCTGCATCGCATGTGAGAAAAATCGGAGCCCCAACTTCCGAGAAGGATCCCCTTTAATGCACTTCACCTACCATACATATATGGTGTTTTACAGGGAAGGCCCTCAGGACGCCATGCCGAACCCGCAGTGACTCACCAACAAGGGACACCGAAGCCGAGTAGGCCAAAAAGGAAGGCGGTCAGGACTGAGACGCCAGCACAGAGGTATGATAAAGAACCTCGCTCCGTGGTTGTCGTCTTTAAAATATAATGACGTCCATGTTCCCTAGTAGGAAAAACGCTCGCCGGACTATATCCGGAGAGGTTACCGATCACGCCTCCACCAGTCGGGCTCCAGGGCTGAACATAGAGGCGGAAGCTAACACGGGGCGAACGCCGGATGCTCCTCCTACAAAGGATGCAGATAGATTATCCGCTACAAATTCCAAAGTGGAGAGCACCATGAATCACAGGCGTCGCCGGGCCGTACGCCGTGATGCTTGTTTCTCCCAAGAGGCGCTTGATGCCTTCAACTCAGGAGACGTGTACATCCGTGCTGCTCAAAACGGTCTTGCCAGAGCCACGGACCAGTATGTAAAGGATATACGGGTAAGAAAATCTGACGATTATATATATCAGTAGCCCCCGAGACTTGAAACAGTTGACACAATTGATTTAAGGATCATTATTTGTGCAGGTTCTTACAGAGAAGGATACCCAATTGTATTAAGAGCTGGAAGAGTGCAAAGCCCAGCTACGGACCGCGGTTGCCGCGTTGAAGTAGTCCGAGAAGGCCCCCTCTGGTAACACTTGTTTCCATTGCAAAGAATGATAGGTACCAGATAGTATGCGGCAGGCATGCAAATCTAACAATAGATGTTGCAGATGACTCCGGAGTGAATCCGGAGGCCGTGCCGGAGAATGCGCAACGTGCTAATCGATAGCTAAATGCTGCCGAGCGCATGCTTACGCGGGTCAGGTAGGAGAAAAATAATCTCCAGGACGCCAATATCCGGCTGGGCGTGGAATTGAAAGATGTCCGAGCCCAACTTGCGGACTCTGTGAAGGAGAATAAGCGGCTTCGACGCGGCATTTTCAGTAAGTGCTTGAACGAACTTTTGAAAGAGTTCGGCGAAGAAGCCGGCTAACAGAGTTATGTCTGCAGGTATGCTGACGGTCGTCCCGCAGAGGAGATGCCCGGGTCTGCGGGTGATCTTCTACCAGAGCTCTCACAACTGCACGAACAAGTTTGGCAGGTGATGCAGGGTATTGCCCAAGCCTTGTGGCCATCCTTCTCCCCGCTAGGAGGCATGGGGGAGCTTATAGAGAAGCTCAAGGGAGCGCGGCGACGCTTCCGATTATGGAAGATATCAGCCTGCCGACAAGATGCAAGGGAAGCCTGGGCCATGGTGAAGACGCGATATACCAAGGCTGACCCAAACCACATGGCCGAGGTCGGACCTATGGGGCCTGATGGGAAAAAGATCCCCGTTAGTTTGGTGTATGACCAAGTAGAATTAGCCGCAAAGTATTCCCAACAGGATTGTAGGCTAGACAGCCTGTTGGATGGTATAGAAGAAGAATTTGGTCAGTCTTAGTGACTGTGTACTTTAAGTGACATGTATAATGTCCCTAGCCGGATTGTAAATCATTTGTCTTGGCGGACCTTTTTGCTTCGACCTCTGGACGCGATAGTCCGGAGTGTATACTAATACCCACTCGGTTATGTAAAAACCGGGGCATGCATGGAAACCAGGCGTAGGGGTGACAAGTGCTTGAACAGACAAGTACCCAACTAGCTATGTCATATTACATGGATAGTAAGAAACATCTTCCAGGGAGAATAGTTCTATTAAGGGTTCCTTTCCCTCGGTACGCATGCCTTAATGTGCATGTCCAAACTGCGAAAAGAGACGCATGCTATAACATCTGGGGGCATGTATCAAAATAAGTAAAAGGCATCTTTTGTTCACCGATTGAATATTCCCTTAAGAACGCTAGCTTTTGGCTTCACCCAGTCTAAGGTACACATCCGGCTGACCCGGCAGTAACAATCGTAAAGGTGCTCCCCTTATGCCCTAGCCGAATTAACAGGGAACGTAGGGCATAAATACAAGAGCCAGGCAACCCAGCTTGGCCAAAACTTAAGTCATATCAATGCATATAATGGCTTAAAAAGGTACATGTGGAAGAATGACACATGTGTGGGGCATAAAGCCCAGAAAAATAGTTATATTAAGCTTCTGTATAAGAAGCCCCAAGGTATAATGAGCGCGGTTAGCGCGTCAAGATTGTGTAACCAAGACACAAGTTAGCCTTTTAAGGCCTTGAGGAGAATAAAAAAAGAAGAGGGAAAGAGAGAAAAGACAGATAATTGATATGCAAAAAATTGACGGAGGTAAGGAGACGAACATAGAGTCCGGCCCTAGGCGTAGAATCTTCGGAGTCTGGCTGTGTTCCATGGGTTTGGCTCGAGTCGATTGTCCGATGCATCCTGCAGATGGTACGCTCCACCGGTCAGAACCTGGTCAATAATGAAGGGACCTTCCCATTTGGGCTTCAGCTTGTTCTTTTTCTTCTCCGGTAGGCGTAGAACTAGTTCGCCAACGTTATAGGTTTTGGCCCATACTTCTTGTTGGGGAACGTTGCAGAAAACAAAAATTTTCCTACGGTTTCACCAAGATCCATCTATGAGTTCATCTAGCAACGAGTGATCAAATGCATCTACATACCTTTGTAGATCACGAGTGGAAGCGTTCAAAGAACGGGAATGAGGTAGTCGTACACGACGTGATCCAAATCACCGATGACCAAGCGCCGAACGGACGACACCTCCGCGTTCAACACACGTACGGAGCGGATGACATCTCCTCCTTGTTGATCCAGCAAGGGGAGAGGAGAGGTTGAGGAAGATGGCTCCAGCAGCAGCACGACGGCGTGGTGGTGATGGAGCTTGCAGTACTCCGGCAGGGCTTCGCCAAGCTCTATGGAGGAGGAAGAGGTGTTGGAGAGGGAGAGGGAGGCACCAAAGGCGTGGTCTGAGAGGCCCTCCTTCCCTCACTATATATAGGGGGGCCTAAGGGGGGGCGCCGGCCCTAGGAGATCCAATCTCCTAGGGGGGGGCGGCGGCCAAGGGAGGAGTCCCTCCCCCCCAAGGCACCTAGGGGGTGCCTTCCTCCTTTGGGACTCTTCCCATCTTAAACCCTAGGCGCATGGGCCTCTTGGGGCTAGTGCCCTTGGCCCATGTAGGACAAGGCGCACCCCCTACAGCCCATGTGCCCCCCCGGGTAGGTGGCCCCACCCGGTGGACCCCCGGGACCCTTCCGGTGGTCCCGGTACAATACCGGTGACCCCGAAACTTGTCCCGATGGCCGAAATAGCACTTCCTATATATAATTCTTTACCCCCGGACCATTTCGGAACTCCTCGTGACGTCCAGGATCTCATCCTCGACTCCAAACAACATTCGGGTTACTGCATATACATATCCCTACAACCCTAGCGTCACCGAACCTTAAGTGTGTAGACCCTACGGGTTCGGGAGACATGTAGACATGACCGAGACGACTCTCCGGTCAATAACCAACAGCGGGATCTGGATACCCATGTTGGCTCCCACATGCTCCTCGATGATCTCATCGGATGAACCACGATGTCGAGGATTCAAGCAACCCCGTATACAATTCCCTTTGCCAGTCGGTATGTTACTCGCCCGAGATTCGATCGTCGGTATCCCAATACCTTGTTCAATCTCGTTACCGGCAAGTCACTTTACTCGTACCGTAATGCATGATCCCGTGACCAGACACTTGGTCACTTTGAGCTCATAATGATGATGCATTACCGAGTGGGCCCAGTGATACCTCTCCGTCATACGGAGTGACAAATCCCAGTCTTGATCCGTGTCAACCCAACAGACACTTTCGGAGATACCCGTAGTCTACCTTTATAGTCACCCAGTTACGTTGTGACGTTTGGTACACCCAAAGCACTCCTACGGTATCCGGGAGTTACATGATCTCATGGTCTAAGGAAAGGATACTTGACATTAGAAAACTCTAGCAAACGAACTATACGACCTTGTGCTATGTTTAGGATTGGGTCTTGTCCATCACATCATTCTCCTAATGATGTGATCTCGTTATCAATGACATCCAATGTCCATAGTCAGGAAACCATGACTATCTGTTGATCAATGAGCTAGTCAACTAGAGGCTTACTAGGGACATGTTGGTGTCTATTATTCACACATGTATTATGATTTCCGGATAACACAATTATAGCATGAATAAAGACAATTATCATGAACAAGGAAACATAATAATAATGCTTTTATTATTGCCTCTAGGGCATATTTCCAACAGTCTCCCACTTGCACTAGAGTCAATAATCTAGTTACATTGTGATGAATCGAACACCCATGGAATTCTGGTGTTGATCATGTTTTGCTCTAGGGAGAGGTTTAGTCAACGGATCTGCTACATTCAGGTCCGTATGTACTTTACAAATATCTATGTCTCCATCTTGAACATTTTCACGAATGGAGTTGAAGCGACGCTTGATGTGCCTGGTCTTCTTGTGAAATCTGGGCTCCTTGGCAAGTGCAATAGCTCCAGTGTTGTCACAAAAGAGTTTGATTGGCCCCGCCGCATTGGGTATGACTCCGAGGTCGGTGATGAACTCCTTCACCCAAATTGCTTCATGTGCTGCCTCCGAGGCTGCCATGTACTCTGCTTCACATGTAGATCCCGCCATGACGCTCTGCTTGCAACTGCACCAGCTTACTGCCCCACCATTCAAAATATACACGTATCCGGTTTGTGACTTAGAGTCATCCAGATCTGTGTCGAAGCTAACATCGACGTAACCCTTTACGACGAGCTCTTCGTCACCTCCATAAACGAGAAACATTTCCTTAGTCCTTTTCAGGTACTTCAGGATATTCTTGACCGATGTCCAGTGTTCCTTGCCGGGATTACTTTGGTACCTTCCTACCAAACTTACGGCAAGGTTTACATCAGGTCTGGTACACAGCATGGCATACATAATAGAACCTATGGCTGAGGCATAGGAGATGACACTCATCTCTTCTATATCTTCTGCCGTGGTCAGACATTGAGCTGAGCTCAATTTCACACCTTGCAGCACAGGCAAGAACCCCTTCTTGGACTGATCCATATTAAACTTCTTCAATATCTTATCAAGGTATGTGCTCTGTGAAAGACCTATGAGGCGTCTTGATCTATCTCTATAGATTTTGATGCCTAATATATAAGCAGCTTCTCCAAGGTCCTTCATTGAAAAACTCTTATTCAAGTAGGCCTTAATGCTGTCCAAGAGTTCTATATCATTTCCCATCAAAAGTATGTCATCTACATATAATATGAGAAATGCTACAGAGCTCCCACTCACTTTCTTGTAAACGCAGGCTTCTCCATAAGTCTGCGTAAACCCAAACGCTTTGATCATCTCATCAAAGCGAATGTTCCAACTCCGAGATGCTTGCACCAGCCCATAAATCGAGCGTTGGAGCTTGCACACCTTGTTAGCATTCTTAGGATCGACAAAACCTTCCGGTTGCATCATATACAATTCTTCCTTAAGGAAACCATTAAGGAACGCCGTTTTGACGTCCATTTGCCATATCTCATAATCATAGTATGCGGAAATTGCTAACATGATTCGGACGGACTTTAGCTTTGCTACGGGTGAGAAAGTCTCATCGTAGTCAACCCCTTGAACTTGTCGATAACCCTTAGCAACAAGCCGAGCTTTATAGATGGTCACATTACCATCCGCATCTGTCTTCTTCTTAAAGATCCATTTATTTTCTATGGCTCGCCGATCATCGGGCAAGTCAGTCAAAGTCCATACTTTGTTATCATACATGGATCCTATCTCGGATTTCATGGCTTCTAGCCATTTGTCGGAATCCGGGCCCGCCATCGCTTCTTCGTAGTTCGAAGGTTCACCGTTGTCTAACAACATGATTTCCAGGACAGTGTTGCCGTACCACTCTGGTGCGGAACGTGTCCTTGTGGACCTACGAGGTTCAGTAGCAACTTGATCTGAAGTTTCATGATCATCATCATTAACTACCTCTCTAGTCGGTGCAGGCACCTCAGGAACATTTTCTTGAGTTGCGCCATTTTCCGGTTCAAGAGGTAATACTTCATCAAGTTCTACTTTCCTCCCACTTACTTCTTTCGAGAGAAACTCCTTCTCCAGAAAGGATCCATTCTTGGCAACAAAGATCTTGCCTTCGGATCTGAGGTAGAAGGTATACCCAATAGTTTCTTTAGGGTATCCTATGAAGACGCATTTTTCCGACTTGGGTTCGAGCTTTTCAGGTTGAAGTTTCTTGACATAAGCATCGCATCCCCAAACTTTTAGAAACGATAGCTTAGGTTTCTTCCCAATCCATAATTCATACGGTGTCGTCTCAACGGATTTCGACGGAGCCCTATTTAAAGTGAATGCGGCAGTCTCTAAAGCATAGCCCCAAAAAGATAGCGGTAAATCTGTAAGAGACATCATAGATCGCACCATATCTAATAGAGTGCGATTACGACGTTCGGACACACCATTACGCTGAGGTGTTCCAGGCGGCGTGAGTTGTGAAACTATTCCACATTTTCTTAAGTGTGTGCCAAATTCGTGACTCAAGTATTCCCCTCCACGATCTGATCGCAAAAACTTGATTTTTCTGTCACGTTGATTCTCAACCTCACTCTGAAATTCCTTGAACTTTTCAAAGGTTTCAGACTTGTGTTTCATTAAGTAGATATACCCATATCTACTCAAGTCATCAGTGAGGGTGAGAACATAACGATAGCCACCGCGAGCCTCAACACTCATTGGACCGCACACATCAGTATGTATGATTTCCAACAAGTTGGTCGCTTGCTCCATTGTTCCTGAGAACGGAGTCTTGGTCATTTTACCCATGAGGCATGGTTCACACGTGTCAAATGATTCATAATCAAGAGACTCTAAAAGTCCATCTGCATGGAGCTTCTTCATGCGTTTGACACCTATGTGACCAAGGCGGCAGTTCCACAAATATGTGGGACTATCATTATCAACCTTACATCTTTTGGTATTCACACTATGAACATGTGTAGCATTACGCTCAAGATTCATTAAGAATAAACCATTCACCATGGGAGCATGACCATAAAACATATCTCTCATATAAATAGAACAACCATTATTCTCGGATTTAAATGAGTAGCCATCTCGAATTAAACGAGATCCCGAAACAATGTTCATGCTCAAAGCTGGCACTAAATAACAATTATTGAGGTTTAAAACTAATCCCGAAGGTAAATGTAGAGGTAGCGTGCCGACGGCGATCACACTGACCTTGGAACCATTCCCGACGCGCGTCGTCACCTCGTCCTTTGCCAGTCTCCGCTTATTCCGCAGCCCCTGCTTTGAGTTACAAATGTGAGCAACCGCATCGGTATCAAATACCTAGGAGCTACTACGAACACTGGTAAGGTACACATCAATCACATGTATATCACATATACCTTTCGTTTTGCCGGCCTTCTTGTCCGCTAAGTATTTGGGGCAGTTCCGCTTCCAGTGACCACTTCCCTTGCAATAAAAGCACTCAGTCTCGGGCTTGGGTCCATTCTTTGGCTTCTTCCCGGCAGCTTGCTTGCCAGGCGCGGCAACTCCCTTGCCTTCCTTCTTGAAGTTCTTTTTACCCTTGCCCTTCTTGAACTTAGTGGTTTTATTGACCATCAACACTTGATGTTCCTTCTTGACTTCTACCTCTACTGATTTCAGCATTGCAAATACCTCAGGAATGGTCTTTTCCATCCCCTGCATATTGAAGTTCATCACAAAGCTTTTGTAGCTTGGTGGAAGCGACTGGAGGATTCTGTCAATGACCGCGTCATCCGGGAGATTAACTCCTAGCTGAGTCAAGCGGTTATGTAACCCAGACATAGTGAGTATGTGCTCGCTGACAGAACTATTTTCCTCCATCTTACAGCTGAAGAATTTGTCGGAGACTTCATATCTCTCGATCCGGGCATGAGCTTGAAAAACCATTTTCAGCTCTTCGAACATGTCATATGCTCCATGTCTCTCAAAACGCTTTTGGAGCCCCGGCTCTAAGCTGTAAAGCATGCCGCACTGAACGAGGGAGTAATCATCAACACGTGTATGCCAAGCGTTCATAACGTCTTGGTTCTGTGGGACGGGAGCTTCACCTAGCGGTGCTTGTGGGACATAATCTTTCTTGGCAGCTATGAGGATGATCCTCAGGTTCCGGACCCAGTCCGTGTAGTTGCTGCCATCGTCTTTCAGCTTGGTTTTCTCTAGGAACGCGTTGAAGTTGAGGACTACGTTGGCCATTTGATCTACAAGACATATTGTAAATATTTTAGACTAAGTTCATGATAATTAAGTTCATCTAATCAAATTATTCAATGAACTCCCACTTAGATAGACATCCCTCCAGTCATCTAAGTATAACATGATCCGAGTTAACTAGGTCGTGTCCAATCATCACGTGAGACGAACTAGTCAACGTCGGTGAACATCTTCATGTTGATCGTATCTTCTATACGACTCATGCTCGACCTTTCGGTCTTCTGTGTTCCGAGGCCATGTCTGTACATGCTAGGCTCGTCAAGTCAACCTAAGTGTTTTTGTGACGCCCGGGTAATTAAGCTACAGTGATCCTCTGCTAATGGTGCCACGTCACCTCGTTAATAGTTGGTAATCTCGAGTTAGTTCAAAACCGATTCTAATTCAAATTCAAAAATAGGCAAACAATAAAAGTTTTCAAATATTAAAACTAAAATGTTCTAAAAGTGACAAATAAATCATATGTAATATTGGTGAAGAAGCCAAGTCTTTATAAAATGTTTAAATGCAATAAACTAATTTAAACAGTAGCTAAAACCATTAATTAAATGCCTTTCATATTTTGTAGAATATTAAACTACATTATTTTGGGATGAAACATTTTGTGGTTGTGACATAATTTGTAACAACAATTTAGGTGCCACTTTGGTATTTTATTGAAACTAAAATAAATTGGAAGTTAAAAGAAAACAGGAAATAAATAAAAGAAAAGAAAATACATAAAAAAAAGACAGAGGCAAGAAGCCTCCCTTCCTCCACTGGGCTTCGGCCTAACTAGCCTCTGGGCCACCAGGCCGGCCCACCCCACTCCCCATATCCTCCCCTGTCGGCTGAAACCCTAGGGCAACCACTCCCTCTCCCCTCGCGATCCAATCGGGATCGAGGCGAACCCCCCCCCCCCACTCCTCTCGCTCCTCGCCCCCTCTGCCCGATCTGGATCGGGGCCCGACGCGCCCACGACCGCGCCTCGGCGCTCGAGGCTACCGCCGCCCGGATCGACACCTCCTCGGAGCTCCCCGCTCGCCAACGCCCCCGTCGCCTCACCTCACGGACCGCTCCACCGTTCGACGTCGCCGGCATCAACTCATCGTCGACCCCGTCGCCCTGCAACCCTCTCCGCCATCGATGCCGTCCCCGTCATCCTCCTCGAGCCGCTGCCACTCCCCTACACCGTACGGTGATGCCAAACCCCGGCCTCTCCTCTTCCCCCCCGTCCCCATGTGCACACCGCGCCCTCGGGCGCCGTTAGCCGTGGCCACGACGCTTGACCCGACCTCCTCCTCCTCCGCAGCCGTGCCTGGGTCGTGCCCCTTGCTGGTCGCGCCCACTCGCGCTCCGCCGCGGCGCCCACGGCCGTTTTCGCACGACGGACCGCGTCGACCCAGTCCGAGACCACGCACCCCCGCCCTCCTTCTCCTTTCGTCGCCGCTCGCTCCTATCGTTGGCCGCGCACGGGCCATGGCCTCGCCGGCTCTGCCACCGCCACCGCACTGGCCTGCGCTGCCACGGGCGCCCCTGATTAGCCTTCGCTTCCCCCTCGCGCCCCCTCCTCCCAATGCCGCACGCTGCCGCCCCGCCCCCACTCCGCTGGTCGCGCCCCCGCCAGCTCCGCCACCGCGAGAGCCCTCGCCGGCGACCTCGCCCCGCGCCCGGCGTCGCTCTGGCTGATGCCCCGCCGCGCCTGGCTGTGGCCTCGGGCGCGAGCGCCCGGCACCCGTTAGCCCGAGCTCTCTATGGCCCCTGGGGCCACTAACATGAGGGCCCCAGCCCCAGAACGTTTTGTAAAAAAAAAGAAAAAAAAGAAAAGAGGAATTAAAAATAAATAATAAATAAAATTATTAAGTTAATTAATTAATTAAAGGATTAATTAACTTAATTAATCTTGCTTAATTAACCTAATTAATTAACTAAACTAACCAAACCTGTTTAGTTAGCCCTGTCAATGACATGTGGGTCCCACTGGACCCATCTGTCTGGTTTGACTGGTCAACCGACCAGTTGACCTGCTGACATCACTCCGATGTCATGCTGACGTCATCATTCACTGTTTTGGATAATGTTGGAATAAAATAAATAATTAAAATTAGAAAATGGTTTAAATCTTTAGAAAATCATATCTTTTAATCCGTAACTCGGATGAAAATACTTTCTACATGAAAGTTGCTCAGAACGACGAGACGAACCCGGATACGCAGCCCGTTCGTCCGCCACGCATCCCTAGCATAGCAAACTCGCAACTTTCCCCCTCCGGTTCATCTACCCGAAAATGCGAAACACCGGGAATACTTTCCCGGATGTTCCCCCCCTTCACCGGTACCACCTGCTACCGCGTTAGGGCACCTCTAACGCCGTTACTTGTCATGTCATGCATCACTATGCATATGCTTGCTTAAATATTTATTGTTTCTCCCCCCTCTTCTCTCGATAGACACCGAGACCGACGCCGCTGCTACCCAGTACGACTACGGAGTTGACGACCCCTCTCTCTTGCCAGATCAACCAGGCAAGCCCCCCCTTTGATCACCAGATATCGCCTACTCTTCTCTATACTGCTTGCATTAGAGTAGTGTAGCATGTTACTGCTTCCCGTCAATCCTATACTGATGCATAGCCTGTCCTTGCTACTACTGTTGTTACCTCTACCTGCAAACCTAATGCTTAGTATAGGATGCTAGTTTATCACCAGTGGCCCTACATTCTTGTCCGTCTGCCATGCTATACTATCGGGCCGCGATCACTCGGGAGGTGATCACGGGTATATACTTTATACTTTATACATGATACATGTGGTGACTAAAGACGGGCAGGCTCGTAGGAGCACCCGCGAGTGGATCTTTGAGGCGGAGCGACAGGGCAGGTTCCGACCACCTAGGAGAGAGGTGGGCCTGGCCCTGGTCGGTGTTCGCGGACACTTAACACGCTTAACGAGATCTGGGTATTTGATCTGAGTCTGGCCATTTGGTCTATACGCACTAACCATCTACGCGGGAGTAGTTATGGGTATCCCGGCGTCGTGGTATCAGCCGAAGCCTTCGTGACGTCAGCGACTGAGTGGCACGCGCCGGATTGGACTGGAAAGCCACTAGGCTAGGTCTGCTTCCGGCCGCGTACGCAACGTGCAGGTGTGCAAAGGGCGATGGGCCCAGACCCCTGCGCCATAGGATTTAGACCGGCGTGCTGACCTCTCTGTTGTGCCTAGGTAGGGCTGCGACGTGTTGATCTTCCGAGGCCGGTCATGACCCAGGAAAGTGTGTCCGGCCAAATGGGATCGAGCGTGTTGGGGTATGTGGTGCACCCCTGCAGGGAAGTTTATCTATTCGAATAGCCGTGTCCCTCGGTAAAAGGACGACCCGGAGTTGTACTTTGACCTTATGACAACTAGAACCGGATACTTAATAAAACACACCCTTCCAAGTGCCAGATACAACCAGTGATCGCTCTCTTACAAGGCGACGAGGGGAGGATCATCGGTTAGGATTATGCTATGCGATGCTACTGGAGGACTTCAGTCTACTCTCTTCTACATGCCGCAAGACGGAGGCTGCCAGAAGCGTAGTCTTTGAAAGGACTAGCTATCCCCCTCTTATTCCGGCTTTCTGCAGTCCAGTCCACATATGATACCCTTATTCCATTTGATACCCATGCATATGTAGTATAGCTCCTTGCTTGCGAGTACTTTGGATGAGTACTCACGGTTGCTTTCTCCTTCTTTTCCCTCTATCCCTTCTACCTGGTTGTCGCAACCAGATGTTGGAGCCCAGGAGCTAGACGCCACCGTCGACAACGACTCCTACTACACCGGAGGTGCCTACTACTACGTGCTGCCCGCTGACGACGACCAGGAGTAGTTTAGGAGGATCCCAGGCAGGAGGCCTGCGCCTCTTTCGATCTGTATCCCAGTTTGTGCTAGCCATCTTATGGCAACTTGTTTAACTTATGTCTGTACTCAGATATTGTTGCTTCCGCTGACTCGTCTATGATCGAGCTCTTGTATTCGAGCCCTCGAGGCCCCTGGCTTGTAATATGATGCTTGTATGACTTATTTTATTTGTAGAGTTGTGTTGTGATATCTTCCCGTGAGTCCCTGATCTTGATCGTACTCGTTTGCGTGTATGATTAGTGTACGATTAAATCGGGGGCGTCACAAGTTGGTATCAGAGCCGACTGCCTGTAGGAAACCCCCTTCCACACTCCTTGGCCGAAGTCGAGTCTAGACATTGCAAAAACTTTTTACTAACTTGGCTGTGTGCCTTACGGGCCCACGTCGCCATCGGGTGATACTAGGATCTTTTACTCCTCGATCCTTACTCTGGGACTCTGATCTCTCTTCTATTTGGGTTAAATGGTTTTGTTAACTCTGACTCTAGGATCTCGTAAATACTTTCTCCCAGAGAGCCCCTTCATTTCAGATGATGGCCTGCTTCACCGGAAGATTCCGAAGATACTCCTTGCTATTCCTCTCGAGACTTTGTGCCCATCACTTTTGCTATTCCCGACCACCGATAAATCCTTATGGATAACTACTTACACTTGCCATTCATACGATCATCCCCCATTGATCTTGTTATTACAAGATACCCCGAAGTCTTCTCTATTGTTTCGAGAATACTTTGTGCCTACTGCCTAGCAGTTCCTTGCCACATGAATACCCCCTCAATTAAATCCTCGCACTTGTCGAGTATCCACTCATCCCCAGTTGTTCATGTGTTTCACAGTGGTCTTCGAAATACTATTCGATCCTCCAAAAAATCCTTAGTAGCTTATTGCTCTGCAATACTTGCCTGCTTGCAATTATGGATGCTTTCCATATGTCTGGCGACATTCGTTAGTATCCTTAGGCATCGTCTTTTGATCCTATTGATTCAACTTGAGTGCGAATGCACGCAATCATCAGTTGATCCTTTTAAATTATCTTTCCGGCTTAGACGTTATTTTAAAACATGAGCTGGATCTCGACCAATCAAATTGCTGTCGATTGTACCCTTAAGGCTATTCAACTTATCCATCCCTGATCAGAGCATTGCTTCTGATCCCTTGTCTTGAAATTGATAATTCCTTTGCATTTGAGCCTTGAATTAGTCAGTTGTTTCTAAAGTCTGATCTCCTTGCATTGTTTCTCCCTCTGGTTGAGTACCGATGATCACACCAGATCCCTTGAGAACCACCAGATCATTTGCGAGATTTTATCCGACAACGTCCTTCATAATTCAATAAGTCTGTGAGCCTTTCCTCGGATACATAATACATATGGTAAGTTGTATCCTCTGCTTTCTCAAACATGCTCTACTATCGAGCTGGTGTTATTTATTCTTGAAATTTGTGGTATATACTCCTAAGATGCCCTGATGGGTTGAACATATGCCTTCTCTAAACTGTGTGAACTCGAAAGTTTTCACGAGTCATACTCTTCTGGTATTTTGCTAGATAAAATTTCTATACTACAGCTTCATCAAAAGCGAGAAGTAAAATGAAAGGTTATGCATGGAAGAATTGGGAGTCGACCTTGAGCCTTTGCGTTCATGCCCATGGACCCGATGTGAAACTTATCATCGAAGCTTCTTGTAAATGATATTAGTTCCCTTGGTATAAGTTCATCTTATATCTGGGATCCGGCCTTTTACAATCATGGTTCCGACCATGTTCTCTTTTAAATACCATTTTCGATGCAAGTGTAAGCACTTGTCTCATGTGGATCAATACCTCGGTCCAACCTCTACTTTGATCCGTCTTCGAGTATTACCCCCTGGTATCTCGAGATTATCTTGAAACTGCATAACTTCTTATGAGTTCTTCATCAAGTACTACATTCTCACTGATTACAGTTTTCATGGGCTCTGAGTTATTAAACACTCAAAGACACCGATAACTGAACCAAGTCTGCCCTACGGTTCAGCAACTCTTGATAATCTTCTTTAAGTCCGAGTTTGTACTCGATCATGTCATTCCTAGCCTGATCGGCTATATCATCATCATGCTAAATTTTAACTGTGCTACCTGGTCCTTAATCCCGGAGCACAACTTTCGATGATGAGCTAAGCTTACGTCGATCTTCCTCGTCATATCAATTCACCTTGAACAACAAGCTTGATTTCAAGTTTGTGCCCTACCCATGGTTCCAATAACCTTCCGCTTCATCATTCCTTTGATTTGATGTTGTCACTGATTGATTACATCTTGAAATCTCTCGACCAATGTGCCGCGAAGATCATCAACCTTATGAGGTCTTCCTGGGTATCAATTGAATTCATGATGAGAAGTACCATCCTTGCCCCCGATGAATTGTATTATCATCGGCCACTTTATTGCCTTCCCTCCAACACAAACTTATTCGTGTTTTGAGTTATACCTTGAGATCCTTGCTATACAGCATTTGTTCTTCCTTACCTTGGAATGTTACCACCTTTTATGTCAAGAATGTCGTGGTAATTTTACCACCTCTTGAGAATTCTTGATATAGTAATATCTCTCGCCTTTTGCGTTCATCTCTTGGTCTCCGTATTGTTTCTAACCGGAATACCGACTAATGGTCTGTGTTGTGCAAATTCTAAACTTCTAGCAACCCTATTGCTTGAAGTTATTGGTCTACAGTTTCATTCTAAGTCTATTGATTATTGAATCATCATTCAAGCATTGATCGTGCTACCTAGTCCAGATTCCTGGGTGCACCCTTCTATCATTGTTCAGTTGTGTATGTTTCCCTCAAGCATACATCATTATGACATTTGATCCGACAAATGATATTTCCTTGTTCACATAATTGTGGAAACCAATCCTTTGGAAATCTCGATGATTTGTTGCTGAGCCTATCAGCCACCTCCTCATCCTCTCCTTGGTTTACTGATGAACTCTTGTTTCGGAACTCGCTTCCATAGTTCATTTCCCGAGAATCTTACAATGTCATCTCGTCAAATTGTGCCGCACCTTTTCTTCTCAGGCATCCTAAGTCTGGGGTATCGTGACACCAATCAGATCTGAATCTCGGTCAGATATGATGGTTGGAACTTATTTCCAAGAATTATAATGTTGGTCTTTATATATGACCTGATAAGGTTATGTCAGGCCTAGCACACCTGGCCGGAGGACCTATTGTTGTAGTATCCTTTTTAGCAGGTTTAGCCATTCTTCCGTGAGGGAATTGTAAGACTTATTTCACAAGTTATTCCTGATGGATCCTTTTAGTTTCCAAAGTCTGATTTTCACCTGTTGACCATGTCAGCGCTATCTCGAAGCATGTCTATGGTACTCCGACTTTCAATAAGAACATTTGAAGCACCATGCTAAATGTTTCTTGTTGAAATTACCCAAACACCGTTGTAAGGGTAATGTCATGAAATTTGTCTCTCCTACCTAAAAGAGTTTTCTACCTTCTATCCGGTCTTGGATATCATACTCTGCTTGTTCTTGGGAAGGATATACCCCTGAAATATGTGTTTAATCACATTTTCCTTTCCATTCTTCTGTTTAATCTAAGAATCACGTTTTCCTTTCCATTGTTCTGTTTAACCTTCTTGAGGTTTATATGATCTAAGCAGTAATACGTCACTGCTTTTATAAGCACCTCAGCGTACAACTCTGTCAATAAGACCCTGTTACCATTGTTGATAGCATCCCGGTAACCACCGGTGGACGAGAACTTTGCCTATTGGCCCGCCTCGTTCAACGAGCAGGAAAATGGTTCTCTTCGTCCCTCGCCCTGGGTACCGTTGTTGTTGCCGACGTAACTGATAGGCTGATCCTCTGACATGCCTTGCTATCATGACCATACAAGATGTCAACGCCCCTCCCTATTTTAACCCACATGGTGGGCCCATAACCCACAGGTCCCAGGATCGAAACTGACTCTCCTGTACACCCTGTTGTCGAAGTTATTCCTCGTGTTTGACTTTGTATGTAATTAATGGGCCTCCTGCCTGTTGATCTATTCTGGTATAAGACGCAATACTTATTCCCGATTGCTTTGAACCACTTTCACGCCCTGTAACGGGCATCGAACGATTGTCTATCCGCTTGAAACTTCTTATGGTACCTTCTTACCTTGCTCTCGGTGTTTTTCATTTGTTCAACTCGAGAGATACTCTTATGATCATTCTTGGGATACCCCCGCCCAGATGACTTTCCCTTATACCATTCAATTGTCGTAAAGCTGCCCCGTTACCTATTAGTAAGTACGATGGAGATCCCGAAGAAAGGATGACAAATTGATCATGGTGACTTGAAGCAGTGAAATGCAGACATCAATGTAATGGATAGACCACTTCGAGAAGAGCAATCAAGACCGAGAAGATTCGTTAGAATTTCGTAACTAGACCTTACCCCTAGTCCCTCTCTTAAATCTCGGGACGAGATTTCTTGTAGTGGAGGAGATTTGTGACGCCCGGGTAATTAAGCTACAGTGATCCTCTGCTAATGGTGCCACGTCACCTCGTTAATAGTTGGTAATCTCGAGTTAGTTCAAAACCGATTCTAATTCAAATTCAAAAATAGGCAAACAATAAAAGTTTTCAAATATTAAAACTAAAATGTTCTAAAGGTGACAAATAAATCATATGTAATATTGGTGAAGAAGCCAAGTCTTTATAAAATGTTTAAATGCAATAAACTAATTTAAACAGTAGCTAAAACCATTAATTAAATGCCTTTCATATTTTGTAGAATATTAAACTACATTATTTTGGGATGAAACATTTTGTGGTTGTGACATAATTTGTAACAACAATTTAGGTGCCACTTTGGTATTTTATTGAAACTAAAATAAATTAGAAGTTAAAAGAAAACAGGAAATAAATAAAAGAAAAGAAAATACATAAAAAAAAGACAGAGGCAAGAAGCCTCCCTTCCTCCACTGGGCTTCGGCCTAACTAGCCTCTGGGCCACCAGGCCGGCCCACCCCACTCCCCATATCCTCCCCTGTCGGCTGAAACCCTAGGGCAACCACTCCCTCTCCCCTCGCGATCCAATCGGGATCGAGGCGAACCCCCCCACTCCCCTCGCTCCTCGCCCCCTCTGCCCGATCTGGATCGGGGCCCGACGCGCCCACGACCGCGCCTCGGCGCTCGAGGCTACCGCCGCCCGGATCGACACCTCCTCGGAGCTCCTCGCTCGCCAACGCCCCCGTCGCCTCACCTCACGGACCGCTCCACCGTTCGACGTCGCCGGCATCAACTCATCGTCGACCCCGTCGCCCTGCAACCCTCTCCGCCATCGATGCCGTCCCCGTCATCCTCCTCGAGCCGCTGCCACTCCCCTACACCGTACGGTGATGCCAAACCCCGGCCTCTCCTCTTCCCCCCCGTCCCCATGTGCACACCGCGCCCTCGGGCGCCGTTAGCCGTGGCCACGACGCTTGACCAGACCTCCTCCTCTTTGCGCTCCGGCCGCAGCCGTGCCTGGGTCGTGCCCCTTGCTGGTCGCGCCCACTCGCGCTCCGCCGCGGCGCCCACGGCCGTTTTCGCACGACGGACCGCGTCGACCCAGTCCGAGACCACGCACCCCCGCCCTCCTTCTCCTTCCGTCGCCGCTCACTCCTATCGTTGGCCGCGCACGGGCCATGGCCTCGCCGGCTCTGCCACCGCCACCGCACTGGCCTGCGCTGCCGCGGGCGCCCCTGATTCGCCTTCGCTTCCCCCTCGCGCCCCCTCCTCCCAATGCCGCACGCTGCCGCCCCGCCCCCACTCCGCTGGTCGCGCCCCCGCCAGCTCCGCCACCGCGAGAGCCCTCGCCGGCGACCTCGCCCCGCGCCCGGCGTCGCTCTGGCTGATGCCGCGCCGTGCCTGGCTGTGGCCTCGGGCGCGAGCGCCCGGCACCCGTTAGCCCGAGCTCTCTATGGCCCCTGGGGCCACTAACATGAGGGCCCCAGCCCCAGAACGTTTTGTAAAAAAAAAAGAAAAAAAAGAAAAGAGGAATTAAAAATAAATAATAAATAAAATTATTAAGTTAATTAATTAATTAAAGGATTAATTAACTTAATTAATCTTGCTTAATTAACCTAATTAATTAACTAAACTAACCAAACCTGTTTAGTTAGCCCTGTCAATGACATGTGGGTCCCACTGGACCCATCTGTCTGGTTTGACTGGTCAACCGACCAGTTGACCTGCTGACATCACTCCGATGTCATGCTGACGTCATCATTCACTGTTTTGGATAATGTTGGAATAAAATAAATAATTAAAATCAGAAAATGGTTTAAATCTTTAGAAAATCATATCTTTTAATCCGTAACTCGGATGAAAATACTTTCTACATGAAAGTTGCTCAGAACGACGAGACGAACCCGGATACGCAGCCCGTTCGTCCGCCACGCATCCCTAGCATAGCAAACTCGCAACTTTCCCCCTCCGGTTCATCTACCCGAAAACGCGAAACACCGGGAATACTTTCCCGGATGTTCCCCCCCTTCACCGGTACCACCTGCTACCGCGTTAGGGCACCTCTAACGCCGTTACTTGTCATGTCATGCATCACTATGCATATGCTTGCTTAAATATTTATTGTTTCTCCCCCCTCTTCTCTCGATAGACACCGAGACCGACGCCGCTGCTACCCAGTACGACTACGGAGTTGACGACCCCTCTCTCTTGCCAGATCAACCAGGCAAGCCCCCCCTTTGATCACCAGATATCGCCTACTCTTCTCTATACTGCTTGCATTAGAGTAGTGTAGCATGTTACTGCTTCCCGTTAATCCTATACTGATGCATAGCCTGTCCTTGCTACTACTGTTGTTACCTCTACCTGCAAACCTAATGCTTAGTATAGGATGCTAGTTTATCACCAGTGGCCCTACATTCTTGTCCGTCTGCCATGCTATACTATCGGGCCGCGATCACTCGGGAGGTGATCACGGGTATATACTTTATACTTTATACATGATACATGTGGTGACTAAAGACGGGCAGGCTCGTAGGAGCACCCGCGAGTGGATCTTTGAGGCGGAGCGACAGGGCAGGTTCCGACCACCTAGGAGAGAGGTGGGCCTGGCCCTGGTCGGTGTTCGCGGACACTTAACACGCTTAACGAGATCTGGGTATTTTATCTGAGTCTGGCCATTTGGTCTATACGCACTAACCATCTACGCGGGAGTAGCTATGGGTATCCCGGCATCGTGGTATCAGCCGAAGCCTTCGTGACGTCAGCGACTGAGTGGCGCGCGCCGGATTGGACTGGAAAGCCACTAGGCTAGGTCTGCTTCCGGCCGCGTACGCAACGTGCAGGTGTGCAAAGGGCGATGGGCCCAGACCCCTGCGCCATAGGATTTAGACCGGCGTGCTGACCTCTCTGTTGTGCCTAGGTAGGGCTGCGACGTGTTGATCTTCCGAGGCCGGTCATGACCCAGGAAAGTGTGTCCGGCCAAATGGGATCGAGCGTGTTGGGGTATGTGGTGCACCCCTGCAGGGAAGTTTATCTATTCGAATAGCCGTGTCCCTCGGTAAAAGGACGACCCGAAGTTGTACTTTGACCTTATGACAACTAGAACCGGATACTTAATAAAACACACCCTTCCAAGTGCCAGATACAACCGGTGATCGCTCTCTTACAGGGCGACGAGGGGAGGATCATCGGTTAGGATTATGCTATGCGATGCTACTGGAGGACTTCAGTCTACTCTCTTCTACATGCCGCAAGACGGAGGCTGCCAGAAGCGTAGTCTTCGAAAGGACTAGCTATCCCCCTCTTATTCCGGCTTTCTGCACTCCAGTCCACATATGATACCCTTATTCCATTTGATACCCATGCAGATGTAGTATAGCTCCTTGCTTGCGAGTACTTTGGATGAGTACTCACGGTTGCTTTCTCCTTCTTTTCCCTCTATCCCTTCTACCTGGTTGTCGCAACCAGATGTTGGAGCCCAGGAGCTAGACGCCACCGTCGACAACGACTCCTACTACACCGGAGGTGCCTACTACTACGTGCTGCCCGCTGACGACGACCAGGAGTAGTTTAGGAGGATCCCAGGCAGGAGGCCTGCGCCTCTTTCGATCTGTATCCCAGTTTGTGCTAGCCATCTTATGGCAACTTGTTTAACTTATGTCTGTACTCAGATATTGTTGCTTCCGCTGACTCGTCTATGATCGAGCTCTTGTATTCGAGCCCTCGAGGCCCCTGGCTTGTAATATGATGCTTGTATGACTTATTTTATTTGTAGAGTTGTGTTGTGATATCTTCCCGTGAGTCCCTGATCTTGATCGTACTCGTTTGCGTGTATGATTAGTGTACGATTAAATCGGGGGCGTCACAGTTTTGCATGTGTAAATCTGTCTTACACCCGTTGTATGTGAACGTCGGAATCAAACACTCGATCATCACGTGGTGCATTGAAACAACGAACTGTCGCAACGGTGCACAGTTAGGGGAAACACTTTCTTGAAATTATTATGAGGGATCATCTTATTTACTACCGTCACTCTAAGTAAACAAGATGCAAAACATGATAAACATCACATGCAATCAAATAATAATAGTGACATGATATGGCCAATATCACATAGCTCCTTTGATCTCCATCTTGGGGCTCCATGATCTCTTGTCACCGGCTTGACACCATGATCTCCATCATCATGATCTCCATCATCGTGTCTCCATGAAGTTGCTCGCCAACTATTACTTCTACTACTATGGCTAACGCGTTTAGCAATAAAGTAAAGTAATTTACATGGCGTTTCTCAATGACACGCAGGTCATATAAAAATAAAGACAACTCCTATGGCTCCTGCCGGTTGTCATACTCATCGACATGCAAGTCGTGATTCCTATTACAATAGCATGAACATCTCATACATCTCATATAGATCATTCATCATTCATCACAACTTTGGCCATATCATATCACAAAGCACTTGCTGCAAAAACAAGTTAGACGTCCTCTAATTGTTGTTGCAAGTTTTACGTGGCTGAATTAGGGTTCTAGCAAGAACATTTTCTTACCTACGTGAAAGCCATAACGTGATTTGTCAACTTCTATTTACCCTTCATAAGGACCCTTTTCATCGAATCCGCTCCAACTAAAGTGGGAGAGACAGACACCCGCCAACCACCTTATGCAACTAATGCATGTTAGTCGGTGGAACCGGTCTCACGTAAGCGTACGTGTAAGGTTGGTCCGGGCCGCTTCATCCCACAATACCGTTGAAGCAAGATAAGACTAGTAGCGGCAAGAAAGTTGACAACATCTACGCCCACAACAAATTGTGTTCTACTCGTGCAAGAAGAACTACGCATAGACCTAGCTCATGATGCCACTGTTGGGGAACGTTGCAGAAAACAAAAATTTTCCTACGGTTTCACCAAGATCCATCTATGAGTTCATCTAGCAATGAGTGATCGGATGCATCTACATACCTTTGTAGATCACGAGCGGAAGTGTTCAAAGAACGGGGATGAGGTAGTTGTACACGACGTGATCCAAATCACCGATGACCAAGCGCCGAACGGACGGCACCTCCGCGTTCAACACACGTACAGAGTGGATGACGTCTCCTCCTTCTTGATCCAACAAGGGGAGAGGAGAGGTTGAGGAAGATGGCTCCAGCAGCAGCACGACGACATGGTGGTGATGGAGCTTGCAGTACTCTGGCAGGGCTTCGCCAAGCTCTATGGAGTAGGAGGAGGTGTTGGAGAGGGAGAGGGAGGCACCAAAGGCGTGGTCTGAGAGGCCCTCCTTCCCTCACTATATATAGGGGGGCCTAAGGGGGGGCGCCGGCCCTAGGAGATCCAATCTCCTAGGGGGGCGGCGGCCAAGGGAGGAGTCCCTCCCCCCCAAGGCACCTAGGGGGTGCCTTCCCCCTTTGGGACTCTTCCCATCTTAAACCCTAGGCGCATGGGCCTCTTGGGGCTGGTGCCCTTGGCCCATGTAGGCCAAGGCGCACCCCCTACAGCCCATGTGCCCCCCGGGGTAGGTGGCCCCACCCGGTGGACCCCTGGGATCCTTCCGGTGGTCCCGGTACAATACCGGTGACCCCGAAACTTGTCCCGATGGCCGAAATAGCACTTCCTATATATAATTCTTTACCTCCGGACCATTCCGAAACTCCTCATGATGTCCGGGATCTCATCTGGGACTCCGAACAACATTCAGGTTACTGCATATACATATCCCTACAACCCTAGCGTCACCGAACCTTAAGTGTGTAGATCCTACGGGTTCGGGAGACATGTAGACATGACCGAGACGACTCTCCGGTCAATAACCAACAGCGGGATCTGGATACCCATGTTGGCTCCCACATGCTCCTCGATGATCTCATCGGATGAACCACGATGTCAAGGATTCAAGCAACCCCGTATACAATTCCCTTTGCCAGTCGGTATGTTACTCGCCCGAGATTCGATCATCGGTATCCCAATACCTTGTTCAATCTCGTTACTGGCAAGTCACTTTACTCGTACCGTAATGCATGATCCCGTGACTAGACACTTGGTCACTTTGAGCTCATAATGATGATGCATTACCGAGTGGGCCCAGTGATACCTCTCCGTCATACGGAGTGACAAATCCTAGTCTTGATCCGTGTCAACCCAACAGATACTTTCGGAGATACCCGTAGTCTACCTTTATAGTCACCCAGTTACGTTGTGACGTTTGGTACACCCAAAGCACTCCTACGGTATCCGGGAGTTACATGATCTCATGGTCTAAGGAAAGGATACTTGTCATTAGAAAACTCTAGCAAACGAACTATACGACCTTGTGCTATGTTTAGGATTGGGTCTTGTCCATCACATCATTCTCCTAATGATGTGATCTCATTATCAATGACATCCAATGTCCATAATCAGGAAACCATGACTATCTGTTGATCAACGAGCTAGTTAACTAGAGGCTTACTAGGGACATGTTGGTGTCTATTATTCACACATGTATTACGATTTCCGGATAACACAATTATAGCATGAATAAAGACAATTATCATGAACAAGGAAATATAATAATAATGCTTTTATTATTGCCTCTAGGGCATATTTCCAACACTTCTCTGCTTTGATACCTTCGAGCCTGTTGCTGATAGAATGTGGAACGGGCTTTTGCCACGTCGCGCTCCTCCTCTAGGGCGTCCAAACTGTCCTGCCGATTGAGCTCGGCCACTTTTTCTTCGTACATGCCCACTCGAGGTGAGTCATGAATTATGTCGCAAGGCAGAACCGCCTCTGCGCCGTACACCATAAAAACGGTGTGTATCCGGTAGTGCGATTTGGTGTGGTCCGCAGCCCCCATAGTATGGAGTCGAGCTCCTCTACCCAGTGCGTGTTTGATTCCTTTAAGGACCACACTAATCTGGGTTTGATGCCGCTCATGATAAGACCATTTGCTCGCTCGACTTGACCGTTAGTTTGCGGGTGACAAATAGAAGCATAATCGGGCTTGATGCCCATGTTGCTGCACCAAAGTTTTACCTCGCCGGCTGTAAAGTTCATGCCGTTGTTAGTGAATATGCTGTGGGGGATGCCATAACGGTGTACAACCCCAGATATGAAGTCTATCACCGGTCCGAATTCAGCCGTTTTAATGAGTTTGGCTTCTATCCATTTGGTGAATTTATCCACCATGACCAGTAAGTATTTTTTCTTATGGGTTCCCCCTTTAAGGGGTCCGACCATATCAAGCCCCCATACCACAAAGGGCCAAGTAATGGGGATTGTTTTGAGAGCGGTAGGCGGCATATGGCTTTGGTTTGCAAAAAGATGGCAACCGGCGCAATGTTGGACCAGATACTGTGCATCTGCTCGGGCCGTCGACCAATAGAAACCTGCACGGAAGGCCTTGCTTACAAGGGCCCGGGTTGCGGCGTGGTGGCCGCCGAGTCCAGCATGGATTTCTGCCAAAAGCTTCCGCCCTTCCTCTTCGGAGATGCACCTTTGAAGGACTCCGGTAGTGCTTTTCTTATAAAGCTCTCCCTCGTGGACCTTGTAGGCTTTAGATAGCCGCACTATGCAGCGTGCCTCATTTTGGTCCTCGGGTAGTTCCTGCCTGGTTAGGTAGGCCAGAAATGGTTCTGTCCACGGGGCGATGATGACCATTATCACGTGGGCTGAAGGTGTTATTTTGATGGCAGAGCCTCCGATTGTGTCAGAATGTTCGGTATCTGGTGTTGTGGCCGGGTCCGGACCATTGTTACCGGTGTCCCCTTCCCATACCACGAATGGCTTAAATAGCCTTTCCAAGAAGATGTTAGGTGGGACAGGATCGCGCTTAGAGCCGATACGGGCGAGGATATCCGCCGCCTGATTGTTTTCCCGAGCCACATGGTGGAATTCAAGCCCCTCGAACCGAGCTGACATTTTGAGGACGACATTGCGATATGCCGCCATTTTCAGATCCTTGGCATCGAAGTCTCCATTTATTTGAGATATTGCGAGGTTCGAGTCCCCACGCACCTCCAGGTGTTGAATGCCCATGGAAACTGCCATCCGGAGACCATGTAATAGGGCCTCGTATTTGGCTGCATTGTTGGAGTCTGTATATAGTATTTGGAGTACGTATTTGAAAGTGCGTTATATCGACTAGAGGGGGGGGGGGTGAATAGGCGATTTTTATGAAAGTCTTCAAAACGTGGAAGTTATGAAGACAAACAGAGTGGACAAGCCTATCACTATGCAGCGGAAGTTAGATTACACAACGCAAGCCATAGTCAAGTATACAATATAGTGAAAGCACAGTGGCAAACAACTTCAGTGTAATGAGGATCAGGTTGGAAGAAGTTATGAAGCCAAACAGATCATACAGTCAAGTTGTGAAGACAGAAGATAAAGCAAGCATGCAATAGCTTCACAATGTGTACTGGTAAGTAAAGGGAGGTGAAGATGAAACCAGTGACACGTTGAAGACAATGATATGTTGGACCAGTTCCAGTTGCTGTGACAACTGTACGTCTGGTTGGAGCGGCTAGGTATTTAAACCAAAGGACACACAGTCCCGGACACCCAGTCCTGAACACGCAGCTCAGGACACCCAGTCCTCACCGTTTTCTCCTTGAGCTAAGGTCACACAGACCTTGCCCAATCAATCTGGTAAGTCTTCAAGGTAGACTCCCAAACCTTCACAGACTTCGTTCACCGGCAATCCACAATTTCTCTTGGATGCTCAGAACGCGACGCCTAACCATCTGGAGGATGCACACTCCTCAAGTGTAATAAGTCTTCAGATCACTCAGACAAGAAGACTTAAGTGATGCCCAATTACTCTGGCTCTGGGTGGTTAGGGCTTTTCTCCTCACTAGGGATTTTCTCTCAAAGGCTTCGAGGTGGGTTGCTCTCAAACGACAAAAGCCATGCACTGTAATCTGAGCAGCCAACCGTTTATGGTTGTAGGGGTGGACTATTTATAGCCACTTGGCAACCCGACCTGATTTGTCCGAAATGACCCTGGGTCACTAAGGAACTAACACGTGTACTAACGGTCGGATTTCAAACTCTCACGGCAACTTTACTTGGGCTGCAAGTAAAGCTGACTTGTCTGACTCTGGACAAGATTTTCTCTCATTGTCTTCACTCGAAGACATAGGATTTGTATTAGGCATCACTTCAGTCATCCTGACTGGTTCTCTTGGACCCCACTTAACAGTACGGTGGTTCCTATGACACAACATGAATGAAGTAAAACTACGAAGGATCTAAGTCTTCGAGTTCCATAGGCTTCATGGGGAGTCTTCATATGTCATTGTCTTCGACATGAATGTCTTCATGAACCACCATTGTCTTCAATGTCTTCGTACATTTTTAGGGGTCATCTCTGGTAGCTAAACTGAATCAATGAGGGACTTCTACCTGTGTTATCCTGCAATTCTCACAAACACATTAGTCCCTCAGCTAGGTTTGTCGTCAATACTCCGAAACCAACTAGGGGTGGCACTAGATGCACTTACAATCTCCCCCTTTTTGGTGATTGATGACAAACTAGTTGAAGTTTTCAACGGGGAATATAATTTGTGAAATTGTAAAGGAATTGTCTTCATAAGCTGCAAGGGCTCCCCCTGAAGATGTGCATATAAGTAATTTGCTTCTGGAACGCAAATGCAGATGGCAGGTTGTACTTGTGAAAATCCACTTCAACTTATGATGACAATCCGCCATGCATGTAAAAGTACATGAAAAGAATGACATGCATAATGAAAAATGGACGTCTGTGAAATGATATAAGTGCGGAAATTATCGTCGTACATGCGGAATTTATCTTCGCAAAAACACAGTGGCAAACATAGTAGCAGACGACCATCAAGTTTAAGTGTTACAACTCAAAGAACCAAATGTAGCAAAACGAGAGTTGTAAGCACGAAGCAAAATGCAAAATATAATAAAGCACCCGCCCTTTTTATTGACCCGCTTGAGGACTATGAACATCGTATGCTTCTCCCCCTTTTGTTAGTGATGACCAAAAAGGTTTGAAGACATAGAGTTTTCTACGCGTTCCCAGGCGCAGCAGGGTCGGTGGAGGCGTTTGGTGGTGCTGGCGAGCTTGGTGCAGTGACGACGCGCGCTGAAGAAGGTGGTGGTGATGTAGCGTCGTCTTCTTCCTCAATGATTTTTCCAGTCACTGTGGCAGCAGAGGAAGAGAACTCTGATTCTTCAAGCGACGGAGTTCCACGCAACACAGCTCTTCTGGGGGCTATGGAGTCAAACTTGAATCTCTCTTTGAAGCCATCCTCTTGCAGTTCAGCTTCAGTGCACATCATGGTGAGGCCTTTCCAAGTGCGGCGACAGGTTTCATGTGCGACAAAGGCATTCTTGGTGGCCAGATTCCTGATGCGATTGACGTCTTGCATGATACTGTGCATCTGCCTTTTGAGCCAGTCGTGATGCCTATCTTGCTTTTGGTGCAGAGCCACAAGAAGTTCACGGTCAGTGAGTGTACGAGCACGTTTCTTGGGTCTCTGTGCAGCTGTGCTGTCAGTGGCTTCAGTTGATGCAGGGGCACGTGTGGTGCCAGCCATTGGATAGACTCTGGAAATGGCTTCAACACCTTCATCATGCTGCGTGAAGCTCTGGTGTTCTGCATTCTGAAGACATAGTGGTTGTTTGGCAGGCTCAGGATAGATGGCTTCAGCAGAGGTGTCCACATCAGGTAAGAAGATTCTGTGGTTGCGGGCTGAGGGCTGATATGAGATAGCAGAATGGAGCTTGATTAGCCTCATAACCCATGGAGCATAAATCTTCAGACCAAAGAGATCTGAGCCAGACGCTGCAAGTTGGCGTATAAAGAGATCCTGGGCATTGAAGCATTTGCCATGCAGGATGCAGAAGATGAGAGTCTTCATGGCACCTTCAACCTTGGCATATCGAGAGTGCCCCTTAATGGGCCATAGAGTCCGCCTGACGATGTGATAGATAGTTCTGGGCAGGTACTCTAAGTCTTCAACGAAGAACTCGGTTGGGTAAGGTGCATCAGGAAGCAATGGCTTCATCATTGAGAGCATCTGACTCATAGTTGGCTCAGGTCGCTGAAATATGCTCTCAACTGCTTCAGCATGGACTTGGCAGCCTTCTTCGAAGAGGTCGCCAGGAGTGGGTAGGCCGGTGAGCTCAATGATATCGAATGCATTGGCTTCATGATGGACATTGCCGGTCATCCACTCTAGGACCCAAGTCTTCGAATCTCTGTTGTAGCCTTTGATGTGCAGTGTGGCATAGAACTGGAGCAGAAGCTCTTCATTCCAGTGCTCTTCATCTGTGATAAACGGTAGCAGACCAACTTGCTTGAAGCAGTCCAGTGCCTCTTCCAGACCAGGCAGACCAGCAATAGCTTCAACCTCAAGGCGCTGGTGTGGAAAGATACGACCTTGGTTGTAGAGGACGCAGGAGTAGTAGCTGCGCTGTGGGTAGCTCCAGAACCTATCTGATACAATCCGTTCCCTTGAATAAGGGTTCTTGGAGCGGTTGAAGAAAGTGTTGTCTGCCTTGAAGCTATTGACATTAAAGGTGCCAGGAGCTGTTGCAGGACCTGGGAACCTTGGCAGTCGTGGGATTGGCTTCTGGACCTGGGGCCTGTGCGCAATATGATAGTTGAACTGTGGACCGGCAGCAGACTCAGGCATAGAAGGTTCAGAGGCAGTAGCTTCAGTATCTCTTGAAGCTGTTGGTTGGTCGGGCTCCACAAATGCTTCAGTATTGGGTGTGGCAGCCGTAATGGTGTCAGCCTCATCACGTGTAGTGAGAGGGATGGATTCAGGTACGTTCTCCTTGAGAACTTCTTCTTGTTGGTGCGGGGGAGATGGAGCTTGAGGTTCTTCATGCTCTTCTTCATGTTCTTCGGCTGATGCAGCCGAAATATCGTCAGCAGTCTGAGCCCTTGGCCCTTTGCGAAGCCTACGGAATGCAGGCGACGCTGGTGGAGTTGCAGTGGGCTGGGGCTCATTCTCTTCCTCCTGTGGGCGATCTGCCCACGATGCATCTTGGGTGATTGGCGTCAAGGGACGACCAATGCTGATCATTTCGCTCGTTTCGAGCTGAGGAAGGACTGCATCACCTTGCACATTGTCTTGGAGACCAATGTCTTCAGCAGCGTTGGGGTCGGCTGCTGGAATGTCTTCAGCGTGCGGAGCCTCTATGAAAGCAGGCTCATGCACGGTCAGCTGACGGTCTTCGTGAGGAAAGCGAACGGAGAGGGGTTCGACTATCAAGGGCTCTATGGGAGCAGCCCGAGATTTCTTGGTCTTGCATTTCTTGATGGTGGGGTCTGAAGGAGAGGCTTCAGGGTGTTTCCTCTTCCTTGCTTCAGCTTCGGCTGTCCTTGTCTTCTTAAGCTCTGAAGCGGTTGAGCGGTGCTTTGGCTTCGAGCCAGTCTTGGCAGTGGGGAAGACAATCAGAACAGCTTCTTGCCTTGGGGCCTCTTGTTCAGCCACAGTGGGCTTCTTCTTTTTCTTCGCGGCCATCCTGGGGTCGATGCCGGGACGCCCAAGTGCCTTTCGCTTCTCGGCCTCATTGTAGGCCTGCACATAGAGATCAGCCAAATTCTTCATGCACTCACGCGAACCCTGAGCCTCTGCACGTTTCTGCATAAAGTTTTCCTTCAACTCGTGTAGCATGACTTTGAAGTCTTTGACTTCTTGGACGCTGAGCGTGGCCATGTTCTGCTTGAACTGCGCCTTTTCAAAATCTATCTTCTGCTTCAGTTCCACTATGCGCTGGGCAATTGCGAGTTCTGAAGCAATAGCTCCTTGGAAGGCTACGCTGAGGCCAATGGGCAGCTGCAGATCATCGAAGCTGATGTTGGGTGTATCAAACCACTCATCAATGAAGTTGTGGATGATTGCTGCATCGAACAGAGGCAGATTGTTGAAGATTTCAGCCTCCTCCTTGCTCTTGATTAGCTGCTCAAGAGCGTCATGGGCAAGATCTTCGTCACTTGACAGATCAATGGCCTCGCAGCGCAGAATGGCAGCGGCAATGAGCTCTTTGCCAGTGTGTGGCTGAGGCTTCTTGGCTTCTTGGGGCTTGGAGACTCGTGATAAGTCTTCAGACTGCACACTTGCTTCAGGAGGTGCAGTGGCCAATGGCTTCGCTCTGGAGATCTTGGGAGAGGTGGCTGGCTTTGAAGCTTTTGGCTTTTTCTTCGTCTACTTCGGCTCCGGGGCAACAGGAGCGTCATCAGACTCAGTGTCTGCTGGAGGGTCGTTCACGGCAGTCCCTTGGACTAGAATGCGAGTGATGAGGCCTTCGAGATTGGCATACGGCCCGATGATATTGGGATTTGCGTCGCGTGTGCCATCTGCCCTTGGTTTAGAGGGACCAGGGTTGAAGTCCAATCCAAACTCCTTCTTGTTTTGCTTCGTAGAGTTCTGAGCAAATTGGAAGTTGCACTTGAATAGATTGTCATCGCGACACTAGAGAAGTGATGACGGATGTGCTTCAGCTGGCTGTGGTCCTCTGACCATGCATGGATAGAAGCCTTGAGCAATGGCTTCGTCTCTGGACCGGGGTACGAGATTTTTGTACAAGACATCTCCCCATGGTCTCTTGATGGCGCACTTCTCTGCATATTCCTTGGTGACGAAGCGGTATTGGAACCACTGCTCTGCCCAATATCTTCGAATCCATTGGATTCGTGTCTTGCGCTGACCATAGCTTTCTTCAGGATCAATTTGGTACATTTCTGCCAAGTCTTCAGGCAGATCCTTAGACGTTTCACCACATCTCTGTCTGCCTCCCTTCCTCGCTGGTTTTTCTGCTGCCATGAAGCTTAACTTGGAAGGCTTCAGATTCAAAGTCTTCAAAGGCTTCCTTTTGCTTGACCAACAGGAACTTGCTTCGGGAGAATTGATGTGACGCTGTAAGAACTCTGCAAATGAATGCAGACTATGAGAACCAAAAGATTCTCCCACGGACATGTACCTGTGACAGCATTAAGGTGCGAGGGAAGGGGAAGAGGTCATATGCATTCTCAGATGATTTTGAAGATAAATTAGTTTAGAAGATATTGACCTCATCATGCGAAGACATTCACTTTATAGAAAAGAAGTTGGTTCCAGATTTGTACGAACCCATAGATCAGTACAAGTGAGGAATCTAACTACTTCATGAAGAACAAGTGAATATACTAGGCAAGTTATGAGATACAGATGAGAGAGATGAAACTTGTGTGAATAGAAACCTCTTATGGCAGAACGTGACTGAGCTATAGGATCAAAAGAGGCTGTAAAAAGAGGTTTTATTTACCACACTTGGAACTGCTAGACGAAGTGAGAGTTGAGGCCGAGCAGTTTGATCCTCCGTGCCCTAACTTGGCGACGGAAGACACCTACGGCGACGGCGGAGAGACCGATGTCCGCAGTCGGTGTGAGAACGGCGTCGGAGAGGTTGCAGCAGTGAAGCACTTCGTCGCCGGCGTCGTTGAGAGTTAGCGGTGGCGCTAGGGTTCGTGCGAGGGTGGAAGAAGAGATAATGACCGCAGTGAAACGTGTATTTATAGGGATATGGGTGGCACTGCGCTATTACTCAGGTGCCCCTGGCGATTCGCATCTGATCAGTACGTGGCCAGCATGCGGAATTGTGGGGGCAGTTTCACCCCACGCACGCTTTGTTTGTCGGGAGCCGTTCCTACTTCTCCGGATTTCTTGTTGATGGAATAACATTGAAAGCTGTTTTAAAGTTTGTCTCTGTGTCTTCATCTGACAAGGATGCAGTGAAGACATTCGACAGTTTCAATAGAATGCATATGACTTGGAGAGATAGAGTTTGAGGTAGGAAGCATGGAGAGGTTAGGGTCCGATCACATTCACTTAGTTCAAAAGATTCAAACAAGAAGACATATCTATAAGTGAATGCTGTTGAGGACAGAACACCAGTACATATATAATCAACATAGTGAAGATAATCATGAAGACATGTTGAGATTGAAGCCAAACCAAATGTGAAGACATAGCAAATGTAATGCCATGAGTGAAACACTTCAAGCAGAAAATTTGGTGGTGGCGTTACCCACCGTATAGGAAGTATTAGACCCAGACACGGCGCACAATTATCGTGGCGCTCTAAAGTCAAATTCCACGTTAATGTATTCACACTTAGAATGTATGTCTTCATTGATTGAAGATATACGTTACTTCGTGTGTTGCACATCTAAGTCATCAACATGCATAAGTGTTAGGATGTGTGCCTGATCACAGGACATTTGAGGATTCCAAGATATTTAGCTCACACCATAACTTGCAAAATCTCTTCTCATCCAAGGGCTTGGTGAAGATATCTGCCAATTGCTCTTCAATGTTGACGTGTATGATATCAATGTCTTCCTTTGCAACATGATCTCTGAGAAAATGATGACAAATTTCAATGTGCTTTGTCTTCGAGTGCTGAACTGGGTTGTTGGCGATCTTGATGGCGCTTTCATTGTCGCAGTAAAGTGGCACTTGCTTCAGATGAATGCCATAATCCTTGAGGGTTTGCTTCATCCATAGAAGCTGAGCGCAGCAGGATCCAGCAGCAATGTATTCAAATTCAGCAGTGGAGAGAGATACACAGTTCTGCTTCTTTGAAGACCAACAGACAAGTGATCGGCCCAGAAAGTGACATGTGCCTGATGTGGACTTCCGATCAACCTTGTCACCAGCGTAATCAGCATCCGAAAATCCAACCAGATCAAACTCTGAGCCCTTTGGATACCATAACCCTAGAGTTGGGGTGTGAGCCAAATATCGAAGAATTCGCTTCACAGCTAAGTGATGCGACTCCTTTGGTGCCGCTTGGAACCGAGCACACATGCAAACACTAAGCATAATATCTGGCCTAGATGCACATAAATAAAGCAAAGAACCAATCATGGAGCGGTATACCTTTTGATCGAACTCTTTACCATTGTCGTTAGGACCCAGATGATGTTTGGCTGGCATTGGTGTTGTGAAGCCTTTGCAATCTTGCATACCGAACTTCTTCAGGCAATCTTTGAGATACTTCTCTTGAGATATGAAGATGCCATTGCGTTGTTGCCGTATTTGAAGACCGAGGAAGAATTTCAGCTCCCCCATCATAGACATCTGATATTGCTCTTGCATCATATATCCGAATTCCTCACTGTACTTCTTATTGGTGCAGCCGAAGATAATGTCATCCACATATATTTGGCACACAAACAGTTCACCATCATATGTCTTCGTGAAGAGAGTGGGATCTAGGGAACCAGGTATGAAGCCTTTGCTCTTCAGGAAGTATTTGAGTGTATCATACCAGGCCCGAGGGGCTTGTTTGAGGCCATATAGTGCCTTATTGAGCTTGTAAACCATGTCAGGATGTTTTGGATCTTCAAACCCAGGTGGTTGTGCAACATACACTTCTTCTTCAATTTTGCCATTGAGGAAGGCACTCTTTACATCCATTTGATACAGAATTATGTTGTGATGATTTGCATAGGCCAGCAGTATACGGATGGCTTCAAGTCTGGCAACAGGAGCAAATGTTTCATCAAAGTCAATGCCTTCCACTTGAGTATATCCTTGAGCAACGAGACGAGCCTTGTTTCTGAAGACTTGGCCATGCTCATCTTGCTTGTTGCGGTATATCCATTTGGTGCCTATTATGTTATGCTTCCGTGGATCAGGACACTTAACCAACTCCCATACATTGTTCAGCTCAAACTGTTGAAGCTCTTCTTGCATAGCTTGAATCCATTCAGGTTCCATAAAAGCTTCATCAATTTTCTTGGGTTCAGTGATTGAAACGAATGCGAAGTGTCCGCAGAAATTTGCCAGTTGAGTTGCCCTTGAACGAGTCAGTGGACCAGGTGCATTGATGCTATCAATTATTCTGTCAATCTGCACTTGGCAACACGAGGATGTAGGGGTCGAAGACTTTGCTCTTACTGATCTACGTTGTCATGGGGAGGAATGTCTTCAGGCTGAGCATTGTCTTCATGTGGATCAGGTGCTGAGATGATAAGTTCTTCTTCAGGATGAGCTTCAGAAGGTATAATTTCTCCAGTTCCCATTAGCTTGATTGATTCACTGGCTGGAACTTCATCTAGCACATCTGGTAGTTGCTCTCTTTGTGACCCATTGGTCTCATCGAACCGCACATCCACTGTTTCAACCACTTTGTAGTGAAAGAGATTGAAGACTCTGTAGGAGTGCGAATCCTTTCCATATCCAAGCATGAAGCCCTCATGTGCTTTTGGAGCAAATTTTGAGGTGTGGTGAGGGTCCTTGATCCAGCATCTTGATCCAAATACTCTGAAGTAACTGACATTTGGCTTCTTGCCAGTCAGAAGTTCATAAGATGTCTTGTTCAGCAGCTTGTGAAGATATAGACGGTTGATAGTATGGCATGCAGTGTCAATGGCTTCAGTCCAGAATTTTCTTGGTGTCTTGTACTCATCTAACATAGTTCTGGCCATCTCAATGAGTGTTCTGTTCTTGCGTTCGACGATGCCATTCTGTTGTGGCGTGTATGGAGCTGAGAATTCATGAGTGATGCCCAATGTATCAAGATATGTGTCAAGACCAGTGGTCTTGAATTCTGTGCCATTGTCACTTCTGATGTGCTTTATCTTGGCGCCATAATTGTTCATAGCCCGATTTGCGAAGCGTCTGAAGACATCCTGCACTTCAGTCTTGTAAAGGATTATGTGCACCCAAGTATATCTAGAGTAATCATCAACAATGACGAAGCCATAGAGGCAAGCAGTAGTGGAAAAAGTCGAGTAGTGAGTGGGACCAAAGAGATCCATGTGAAGCAGTTCGAAGGGTTGAGTTGTGGTCATGATTGTCTTCGAAGGATGTTTTGCCCTTGTCATCTTCCCTGCTTCACAGGCACCGCATAAGTGATCTTTATTGAACTTTACGCCCTCGATGCCTATGACATGCTTCTTCTTCGCAAGGGTGTGGAGGTTCCTCATGCCAGCATGCCCAAGTCTTCGATGCCAAAGCCAGCATTCTGAAGCCTTTGCGAGAAGACATACTGCAAGCTGTGGCCCCGCTGATAAATCTACCACGTACAAATCATCTTTCCGATACCCTTCAAACACTAGAGACTTGTCAGATTCCATTAATACCAGGCAATGATATTTTCCAAAGATTACAATCATGTTCAAATCGCAAAGCATTGAGACAGACATTAAGTTGAAGCCAAGGGATTCAACAAACATGACTTTATCCATGTGTTGATCCTTTGAGATTGCAACTCTACCTAGACCCAGTACCTTACTTTTACCAGTGTCAGCGAATGTGATGTGGCTCTTGTCAGATGGACGTAAGGTTGAGTCCATAAAGAGACTTCTTTTGCCAGTCATGTGATTTGTACACCCACTGTCAATAATCCATTCTGAAGACTCTGAAGTCACTGGTGTCGTACCCTACAGTGCAGTTGGGGGGATAGGCTTCACGAAGAGTGTTGTGAAGCAAAAACATTTGACGAACCAGTGGATTATGAAAACTTAGATCCAGGTTAGGAAAAGTAGGGAGAGTAGCATGCGATTCAGGTATGAAATACATAGTGATGCCATTCGGGCATTTGATCTTGCGCCCCACAAGATTTTTAAGGTCCCCAGCAATAGCGTCAGAAGATTTTGGATTTGTGCTGGAGACCTTTCCCTGCAAAAGAGAGTTAAGCTTTCTTAACCACCCACATCTTCAAGGGTGGCTTAGAAGCAATAAGTCTAAGTGCAGCATCTGAGAATTTTGGCTTTGGAGCCCTAGCAAACAGTCTAGCAGGTGGGCAATAGTACTCATAAGAATAGGCAGAATAGTTCTTGGTCATATGAGAATGACGGCTTGAAGAACCGCTCTCATATGCCTGAGCTGGTTTCCCTGCAAGACATTTGTGTTAGTGCGACTCAAGTGAGTCCTCTGCCTGTATGAAGCCTTTGGACCATATGAAGCCTTTGGTCTGAGGTTTGTCTTCTTCATGTGAGGTGTCATGAGGACATTCACAGGAAGATTCTCAAGACACGTTTTTGGAACCCAGATCTTCTTCATAGGCGGTCCATTCCTGAAGTTAGTACCAATGTACCTGGCAAATACTTCACCATTCTGATTCTTAAACAGTTTATAGTTTGCATCAAAGGATTCATCAATGATAATAGGATTAGCACAAGTGAAGCCAGATAGATTGGATGGATCTGCTGAGGATTCCTTTGCAGCAACCCATGTGGTTTTGGGGTACTGCTCAGGTTTCCAGTAAGAGCCATCTGCATTAATTTTCCTCACGAACCCAACACCCTCTTTCCTAGGGTTTTGGTTCAGAATCTGCTTCTTGAGGACATCACATAATGTCTGATGTCCTTTGAGACTTTTGTACATCCCTGTTTCCAGCAATGTCTTCAACCTGGCATTCTCATCAGCAATAGCAGTGGTATCCTCAACAGAGGGGTTAGTTACCACTTCAACAGTTGAGGATATTGCAACAGCAGTAGTAGTGGAGCATTCAGCAACAGAAGTAGCATTATCACGCTCAATGCATTTAAGGCATGGTGGTTCAAATCCTTCCTGAGCAGAACTGATCTGTTCGGCTCGAAGTGACTCGTTTTCCTTTTGAAGATCTTCATGATCCGCTCTCAACTTCTCAAGATCTTGCTTCTTTTGAAGATAATCATAGGAAAGCTTTTCATGAGTAGTTGAGAGAGTCTCAAGACGATCTTCGAGTTCCTGATACTTAACATGAAGATTTTTTATGTCTTCAATTAAGGATTCAGAACGAGTCATTTCAGCACCCAACAGATCATCGCTTCTGTCTAACAGTTTTTGAATATGTTCCATGGCCTTTTGTTGTTCAGTTGCAATTTTAGCAAGTGTTTTGTAGCTGGGTTTTGAATCACAATCAGAGTCATCATCACTGGATGTTTGATAGTGAGTAGTGCGTGTGTTTACCTTGGCACCACATGCCATGAAGCAGTAGGTAGGAGTAGAGTCGTCCTTGTCATTTGCATCGGTGTTGGTGATGAAGTCATTGTCTTCAGTGTTGAAGATGGACTTGGTGACGTAGGCTGTAGCCAGACTCGCAATGCCTGAATCAGACTCCTCCTCAGACTCCACCTCTGCCTCCTCAGAAGCGGACTCCTCCTCTGAATCCATTTCCTTGCCAACAAACGCACGAGCCTTGCCAGATGAACTCTTCTTGTGTGATGAAGACTTTGAGGAAGACTTGGACGAAGACTTTGAGTATTTCTTCGTCTTCTTATCGTCAGAGTCGTATTCCTTGCTCTTCTTCTTCTTTCTGTTCTCATTGTCCCACTGTGGACACTCAGAGATGAAGTGTCCAGTTTTCTTGCACTTGTGACATGTTTTCTTCTTGTAGTCATGAGCAGAAGCTTCATCATTCCTTGAGCTTGATCGTGAAGACTTTCTGAAGCCTTTCTTCTTGGTGAATTTCTGGAACTTCTTCACTAGCATTGCAAGTTCCCTTCCAATGTCTTCAGGATCATCAGAACTGCTGTCAGATTCTTCTTCAGATGAGGACACAGCTTTTGCCTTCAAGGCACGAGTTCGCCCATAGTTTGGACCATAGATATCTCTTTTCTCAGAAAGCTGAAACTCATGTGTGTTGAGCCTCTCAAGTATGTCAGACGGATTGAGTGTCTTGAAGTCTGGACGTTCTTGAATCATCAGGGCTAGGATGTCAAACAAACTGTCAAGTGATCTCAGCAGCGTCTTGACGATTTCATGTTTGGTGATCTTAGTGGCGCCGAGGGCTTGAAGCTCATTTGTGATGTCAGTGAGCCGGTCAAATGTATGCTGGACATTCTCATTGTCATTTCGCTTGAAGCGGTTGAAGAGGTTGCGAAGAACACTGATTCTCTGATCTCTCTGGGTTGAGATGCCTTCATTGACCTTGGAGAGCCAGTCCCAAACCAGCTTGGATGTCTTCAAGGCACTCACACGGCCGTACTGTCCCTTGGTCAGATGACCACAGATAATATTCTTGGCAGTAGAGTCCAGTTGAGTGAACTTCTTGACATCAGCAGCAGTGACACCTTCTCCAGCCTTGGGAACGCCGTTTTCGACGACATACCATAGGTCGACGTCAATGGCTTCAAGATGCATGCGCATCTTATTCTTCCAGTAGGGATATTCAGTTCCATCGAAGACGGGGCACGCAGCGGAGACTTTAATTATCCCTGCAGTCGACATAGCTAAAACTCCAGGTGGTTAAACTGAATCACACAGAACAAGAGAGCACCTTGCTCTGATACCAATTGAAAGTGCGTTATATCGACTAGAGGGGGGGGGGGGTGAATAGGCGATTTTTATGAAAGTCTTCAAAACGTGGAAGTTATGAAGACAAACAGAGTGGACAAGCCTATCACTATGCAGCGGAAGTTAGATTACACAACGGAAGCCATAGTCAAGTATACAATATAGTGAAAGCACAGTGACAAATAGCTTCAGTGTAATGAGGATCAGGTTGGAAGAAGTTATGAAGCCAAACAGATCATACAGTCAAGTTGTGAAGACAGAAGATAAAGCAAGCATGCAATAGCTTCACAATGTGTACTGGTAAGTAAAGGGAGGTGAAGATGAAACCAGTGACACGTTGAAGACAATGATATGTTGGACCAGTTCCAGTTGCTGTGACAACTGTACGTCTAGTTGGAGCGGCTAGGTATTTAAACCAAAGGACACACAGTCCCGGACACCTAGTCCTGAACACGCAGCTCAGGATACCTAGTCCTCACCGTTTTCTCCTTGAGCTAAGGTCACACAGACCTCGCCCAATCACTCTGGTAAGTCTTCAAGGTAGACTCCCAAACCTTCACAGACTTCGTTCACTGGCAATCCACAATTTCTCTTGGATGCTCAGAACGCGATGCCTAACCGTCTGGAAGATGCACAGTCCTCAAGTGTAATAAGTCTTCAGATCACTCAGACAAGAAGACTTAAGTGATGCCCAATTACTCTGGCTCTGGGTGGTTAGGGCTTTTCTCCTCACTAGGGATTTTCTCTCAAAGGCTTTGAGGTGGGTTGCTCTCAAACGACAAAAGCCGTGCACTGAAATCTGAGCAGCCAACCATTTATGGTTGTAGGGGTGGACTATTTATAGCCACTTGGCAACCCAACCTGATTTGTCCGAAATGACCCTGGGTCACTAAGGAACTGACACGTGTACTAATGGTCGGATTTCGAACTCTCATGGCAACTTTACTTGGGCTGCAAGTAAAGCTGACTTGTCTGACTCTGGACAAGATTTTCTCTCATTGTCTTCACTCGAAGACATAGGATTTGTATTAGGCATCACTTCAGTCATCCTGACTAGTTCTCTTGGACCCCACTTAATAGTACGGTGGTTCCTATGACACAACATGAATGAAGTAAAACTACGAAGGATCTAAGTCTTCGAGTTCCATAGGCTTCATGGGGAGTCTTCATATGTCATTGTCTTCGACATGAAAATCTTCATGAACCACCATTGTCTTAAATGTCTTCGTACATTTTTAGGGGTCATCTCTGGTAGCTAAACCGAATCAATGAGGGACTTCTACCTGTGTTATCCTGCAATTCTCACAAACACATTAGTCCCTCAGCTAGGTTTGTCGTCAATACTCCAAAACCAACTAGGGGTGGCACTAGATGCACTTACAGTATTGGACTGTATCTCCGGTGGGGGACGTCAGGACGACGCCAGCCCCCAGACTAGCCAGCATTTTAGAGCCGTCAAAGTGCATGATCCAATTGGAGTATGCGCCGTACTCTTCAGGGAGTTCGGCTTCTGTCCATTCGGCGACGAAATCGGCCAGTACTTGTGACTTAATGGCTCGCCATGGTCTATATGTTATGTCGAACGGGAGGAGGTCGATAGGCCATTTGGCAATCCGGCCCGTGGCATCGCGGTTGTTTATTATGTCGTTGAGTGGTACTTCTGAGGCCACCGTGATTGAAAACTCTTGAAAGTAGTGTCGTAATTTCTGGGATGCCATGAATACCGCGCATGCTATCTTTTGATAATGTGGGTACCGTGATTTGCATGGAGTGAGGACAGTGGATACATAATATACCGGCTTTTGAAGCGGGAATTTATGTCCGTCCGTCTCTCGTTTGACGACGAGCACTGCGCTTACAACTTGGTGAGTTGCCGCTATATATAACTGCATTGGTTCACCGACATTTGGGGCGGCCAAGATTGGGTTGGTGGACAGGATGGCTTTTATTTGTTCCAATCCGGTCGTGGCTGCGTCCGTCCACTCGAAGTGTTCGGTGCGCCGAAGAAGGCGATAAAGGGGGACTGCCTTTTCTCCTAACCGGGAGATAAAGCGGCTTAAGGCCGCCACACATCCAGTTAACTTTTGGATTTGCTTGAGGTCAGTTGGGATAGCCAACTGCGATAGAGCTCGGATTTTAGCCGGATTTGCTTCAATTCCTCTACTGGAGACTATGAAGCCCAGGAGCTTTCCGGCGGGTACGCCAAAAATGCATTTTTTCCGGATTGAGCTTAATGTCATATGTTCGGAGATTGTCGAACGTGAGCCTCAAGTTGACTATTAAGGAGTCGACGTGTCTGGTTTTAACGACCACATCATCTATGTATGCCTCCACTGTTTTGCCGATCTGCTTTTCCAGACATGTCTGAATCATGCATTGATACGTTGCACCGACATTTTTGAGCCCGAAGGGCATTGTGTTAAAACAGAAGGGGCCGTATGGAGTGATAAATGCCGTTGCGGCTTGATCGGACTCCGCCATCTTAATTTGGTGGTAACCGGAGTATGTGTCGAGGAAGCACAATGAGTCGTGTCCTGCGGTGGCGTCGATAATTTGATCGATGCGAGGGAGGGGGAAGGGATCCTTTGGGCAAGCCTTATTAAGGTCCTTGAAGTCAACGCATAGGCGCCAGGATTTGTCCTTCTTTGGTACCATTACCAGGTTTGCTAGCCAGTCCGGATGTTTTATTTCTCTAATGAATCCACCCTCCAGTAACTTGGCTAGCTCCTCTCCCATGGCTTGTCGCTTAGGTTTGGAGAAACGCCGAAGAGTCTGCTTGACCGGCTTGAATCCCTTTAGAATGTTAAGGCTATGCTTGGCCAGCCTGCGTGGGATTCCTGGCATGTCTGAAGGATGCCAGGCGAATATGTCCCTATTCTCGTGCAGGAACTCCCATAGTGCGGCGTCTACATCGGGGTTTAACTGTGCCCCGATGGACGCTGTTTTTCTGGGGTCCGCTGGATGGACTTGGAATTTGACTATTTCATTCGCTAGTTTAAAAGAGGTGGACTTGGATCTTTTGTCGAGTATCACGTCGTCCCTGTCCACTGTGGAGCGCAACGCGGTTAATTCCTCCGCCACAAGGGCTTCAGATAATGCCTCGAGGGCCAGTGCGGCTGTTTTGTTCTCGGTGCAGAGTGCTATGTCCAGATCACTAGCTAGAGTGATGATTCCATTGGGCCCGGGCATTTTGAGCTTCATGTACCCGTAATGGGGTATGGCTTGGAAGATCGTGAATGCCTCCCGCCCTAGAAGGGTGTGGTATCCTCTGCTGAACGGGGTCACTTGGAATGTAATTTCTTCGGACCTGTAATTCTCCGGAGTGCTGAATACCACATCTAGTGTGATTTTCCCAGCACAACATGCCTCCCGACTGGGGATGATTCCTCGGAAGGTCGTGCTTCTTTTCTCAATGCGGCTTCTGTCTATTTCCATTTTTTGAAGAGTCTCCTCATAAATGAGGTTTAATCTGCTGCCGCCGTCTATGAGCACTTTAGTAAGCCGAAAGCCGTCCACAATTGGACTGAGGACCAAGGTGGCTGGTGCTCGGGCTGTTCGGAATTTAGGTTCGTCACTGGCATTGAAGGTGATAGCCATGTCGCTCCATGGATTTATTGCTGCCATGTGGAAGACTTCGGCAAGGCTGCGGAGTGCTCGCTTACGCCTATTATTTGAGGCGAAGGTCTCGAAGACTGTTAGTACTGTATTGTTATCCACAGGATGGTGCTCTGTGGTGTTTTGAATGAGGAGATCCTCACCGCTCTTGGCCACCTGCCGGAGTACCCAACATGCTCTAAGGCTGTGTGTTGGTATGGTATCCGCTGTACTATGAATTTTGCAGGGCCCGTTAAGCATCCCTCCAATACGGTTCCACGCCCTGTAGTGGGCTTTTGCTTCTTTGTAATTGAGTCGGGTGACTTATGAGAGTGCACCCTTTTAGTTCAGACTGGGGGTTTTGTCAGAGCCGGATTATCCCAAAATTTTGTTTGGGTTTTCTAGGCGCTTTCCATCGCACAGTACTTCCGTACTATGGCCGCCAAGTCAGCGAAGTGTGCAATGTCACGGCGACTTATGGCGTTGAGGATTCCCTTGTCCGTGCAATTGTTGCAGAAGAACGAAATTGCGTCTTCCTCGCGACAGTCCTTGACCTTGTTCATTACAAGGAGGAATCTGGCCCAATAGTGATGTACTGTCTCTTGGGCCTCTTGCCTAATGTGGGAAAGATCGTTTATATCTGGGTGGGTGGGTGTATTTAAGTCCAGACCTTGACCCAATCTGAGACCCAGGGGCGGAGGAGTTTTCGATCTTGGAAGTTCGGGCTCCGGGATGTTGCCCCGCAGGTTTGGCATGCAGCCTGATTCTAGGTTCAGGTTTAGGGCGATGTCCTCCCGTGGACGGGTATCCGGCTCGGAGTGCTCGGGAATCCGGACATAGTTCGTCCTCAAGATAGATGAAGAATCACCGCATTGCTCCTCCACCACCGCTATCTGATGTGTGACCGGCGGAGAGTTAATCTCCCTTTGGTCAGGTTTAAGCCCAATCCGATCGTAGTCCCTAGCGACTCCCAGGGCGGCGATGCGATCCAAGAGCTTGTTCAAAGAGGAGAGCTCCATTGGATCCATCTGCTCAGTGAATTTCGAGCCGATGTGGAGGCTATTTTCGATGACCCGAGAAGTCATCATCGGCGCAGCGGCCGAGCGGGCGATCATGACGAAGCCGCCTAGTCGGAGAGTTTAGCCTACAGCCAGGGCTCCCCCAGTGGTGATGTTGTTCTTGACAACGAGGCGTGCCATCCCTCCTTATGATGACAATACAATGGAACTGTCAATGAAAGCACCAAAGTCGGTGACAAAACCGACGGATCTCGGGTAGGGGATCCCGAACTGTGCATCTAAGGCGGATGGTAACAGGAGGCGGGGGACATGATGTTTACCCAGGTTCGGGCCCTCTTGATGGAGGTAATACCCTACGTCCTGCTTGATTGATCTTGATGAAATGAGTATTACAAGAGTTGATCTACCACGAGATCGTAGAGGCTAAACCCTAGAAGCTAGCCTATGGTATGATTGTTGTTGTCCTAGAGACTAAACCCTCCGGTTTATACAGACATCGGAGGGGGCTAGGGTTACACAGAGTCGGTTACAAGGGAGGAGATCTACATATCCGTATTGCCAAGCTTTCCTTCCACGCCAAGGAGAGTCCCATCCAGACAAGGGACGAAGTCTTCAATCTTGTATCTTCATAGTCCAACAGTCCAGCCAAAGGATATAGTCCGGGTGTCCAAGACCCCCTAATCCAGGACTCCCTCACTAGGGATCGAACCCTAACAAAACTAACTTGATTACATGATAAATCTCATCCAACCCATCACCGTCCAACAAGCCTACGATGGAATTACTCACGCACAGCGGTGAGCATCATGAAATTGGTGATGGAGGAAGGTTGATGATGACGATGGCGATGAATTCCCCTCTCCAGAGCCCCGAACGGACTCCAGATCAGCCCTCCCGAAAGAGATTAGGGCTTGGCGGCGGCTCCGTATCGTAAAACGCGATGAATCCTTCTCCCTAATTTTTTTCTCGCTAAACGTGAATATATGGAGTTGGAGTTGAGGTCGGTGGAGCGTCAGGGGGCCCATGAGGCAGGGGGGCGCGCCCATGGGGGGTATGTGCACCCCACCCTCGTGGACAAGGTGTGGCCCTCCTGGCCTTGATTCTTTCACCAGTACTTTTTATATATTCCAAAAAATTCTCCGTTGATTTTCAGGTCATTCTAAGAACTTTTATTTCTGCACAAAAATAACACCATGGCAATTCTGCTGAAAACAACGTCAGTCCGGGTTAGTTCCGTTCAAATCATCCAAGTTAGAGTCCAAACCAAGGGCAAAAGTGTTTGGAAAAGTAGATACGTTGGAGACGTACCAACTCCCCAAAGCTTAAACCTTTGTTTGTCCTCAAGCAATTCAGTTGATAAACTGAAAGTGATAAAGAAAAACTTACACAAACTCTGTTTGCTCTTGTTGTTGTAAATATGTAAATCCATCATTCAAGTTTTCAGCAAAGATTATGAACTAACCCTAATCACAATAACATTTAGGTCTCATTTTTACTCATATCAATGACATAATCAAATAGCGAGCAATAATAATAAATCTCGGATGACAACACTTTCTTTAAACAATCATAATATGATATAGCAAGATGGTATCTCGCTAGCCCTTTCTGAGACTGCAAAACATAAATGCAGAGCACCCCTGAAGATCAAGGGCTGACTGGAAATTGTAATTCATGATAAAAGAGATCCAGTCAAGTCATTCTCAATGTAAACTAATAATAATAATACATGCAAATGACAGCGGTGCTCTCCAACCGGTGCTTTTTAATAAGAGGATGATGACTCAACATAAAAGTAAATGGATAAGCCCTTCGCAGAGGGAAGCAGGGATTTGTAGAGGTCCCAGAGCTCGATTTTGAAATAGAGATGGATAATATTTGAGCGGTATACTTTCATTGTCAACATAACAACCGAGAGATCTCGATATCTTCCATGATACACACATTATAGGCGGGTCTGAAGCAGAATGGTAAAGTTTATACTCCCCCACCACCAACAAGCATCAATCCATGGCTTTCCTGAAACAACCGGTGCCTCCAACTAACAACAATCCTGGGGGAGTTTTGTTTGCAATTATTTGATTTGATTTGAGCATGGGACTGGGCATCGCAGTGACCAGCCATTTTATCGTGAGTGAGGAATGGAGTCCACTCCTCTTGAGAATAACCCGCCTAGCATGGAAGATACAAACAGCCCTAGTTGATACATGAGCTATTCGAGCATACAAAACATAATTTTGATTTGAAGGTTTAGAGTTTGACACATACAAATTTACTTGGAATGGCAGGTAGAAACCGTACATAGGAAGGTATGATGGACTCATATGGAATAACTTTTGGGGTTTATGGAATTGGATGCACAAGCTGTATTCCTGCTTAGTACAAGTGAAGGCTAGAAAGAGACTGGGAAGTGACTAGCTAGAGAGTGACAACAGTCATGAACATGCATTAAAATTAATCAACACTGAATGCAAGCATGAGTAGGATATAATTCACCATGAACATAAATATCGTGAAGGCTATGTTGATTTTGTTTCAACTACATGCGTGAACATGTGCCAAGTCAAGCCACTCGAATCGTTCAAAGGAGGATACCACCCTATCATACCACATCACAACCATTTTAATAACATGTTGGCACGCAAGGTAAACCATTATAAACTCCTAGCAAATTAAGCATGGCATGAGCAACTATAATCTCTAATTGTCATTGCAAACATGTTTCATTCATAATAGGCTGAATCAGGAACGATGAACTAATCATATTTACAAAAACAAGAGAGGTCGAGTTCATACCAGTTTTTTTCATCTCAATCAGTTCATCATATATCGTCATTATTGCCTTTCACTTGCACAACCGAATGGTGTGGGTAATAATAATAGTGCACATGCATTGGACTAAGCTGGAATCTGCAAGCATTCAATTCAAGAGAGAAGACAAGGTAATCTGGGCTCTTTGTTAGATCAACAATAATGCATATGAGAGCCAATTCAACATTTTCATCATGGTCTTCTCCTCTCAACCCCCAAAGAACAAGAAAGAAATAAAACTATTTACACGGGAAAGCTCCCAACAAGCAAAAGAAGAACGAGAAATCTTTTTGGGTTTTCTTTTTAATTGCTACTACTACAAGCATGGAAAGTAAACTATCTAAAAGCTACAACTATTTTTTGGTTATTTTCTTAAGGTTTTTCAAACACACAAGAAGAAAACTTAAAAAGAAAATAAACTAGCATGGATGATACAATGAAAAAGTATGAGCACTGACAACTGGCATGAGTGTGTGAACATGAATGTAATGTCAGTGAGAGATATGTACTCCCCCAAGCTTAGGCTGTCGTGGATCTAAGACTGACAGTAGAATGTGGGGTAGGAATGAGGCACGATCCTAGCTATGGCGAAGTTGTACACACGAGTTTTACGAGTTCAGGCCCTTCGCGGAGGAAGTAATAGCCCTACGTCTCGGTGCCCGGAGGCGGTCGACTGGATTATGTATGTGTGTGTGTTTATAGGGGGTGCGAACCCTTGTGCCAGTGGAGGGGGGTGGCTTATATAGAGTGCGCCAGGACCCCAGCCAGCCCACGTTACCAGGGGTTTAAGGTACGTCGAGAGGGGGGCATTACTGGTAACGCTAGCAATTAAGTGACATAAATGCCTATTAAGTCTATGAAGTAAACGTCCGACCATTGTCGTGTAGAGTTACTTTAGGTCTTCTGTCCGTCGAGTGATAATTGTTGTGGTCGAGTGACTTTGAATATTCCGAGTGGAATGTCTCGAAGTCGAGTGGATGCTGCTATCCCTTGAATGCTTCTGGTTTTGGGATGGTGCCCTAGGGGAGGCTGTCTAGGTCAGGCCTATGACCCTACCCTAGGTAGATAGCTTCATCATTAGCCCCCGAATGGTTTAGGGTTTGAGTGGAGAAGGAGTTGAGAACACCTCCGATTCAATTCTCGTGCTTCGAAAGCGCCTGATTGGGACCCAGTGAACAATCATGATAGTTCAACTTCTTTTTCAGTCGCCTTGATCCATTCTCGGTTCTGCCGAGTGAACTTTTACTACTATGCTTCGAGTACTGATATGGGAAAAATCTTCCGTCTAACAAGTTGCCCTGCTGCTCGCGGATATTGTGGGATTCGAATTTCGGGAAGTGCGCGGGGAGGAGGAGGCCGCAATAACCGTGTTGGATTAGGCAGGGCCGCCTCGATCGCCACACCACCTTTTTCGCCATGTACCGTGCGTGTGACTGTTGCGGGATTTGATAGGATCGCCTGGACCCACAGGTCAGCCACTCGGAAACGACCTCATATAAGGTGCCGGATTGGGGTTTTTGCACAGTGTGTTCCCATTCTTCTTCTTTCTCCCCCGCTTTCTCCGCCACATCCACCTTTGCTCCCAATGCCGCCGCCCTGCTCAAGCTCCGCCCGCTGCAATGGGGAAGGAGAAGACGGTGGCCTTGGAGCGCGCAAAGAAGGCAACGGCGAAGGCGAAGGGGAAGAAGTCTAGCCGGGGCGGATCTTCGTCGAGGTCCAGCCTGTCGCGCAGCTGGATCCAGGGCGACTCAATTCGGTCGATGATTCGTCAGGACGACATCGACGATCTGGTTGAAGGGGGACTGATTCCCCATGAATCGGCGCGGCTCCCGGAAGGCAAGACTGAACTGCATCCGCGGGAGGGTGAGTGCGTTCTCCTCGCCACCCATTTTGACCGTGGATTTTCTTTGCCTCCCCATCCTTTTTTCCGAGGCTTCTTGAACTTCTTTGGCGCACAACTCCACCACTTTTCTGCCAACACCATCATGTACCTCGCTGCCTACGTGTCCATGTGCGAGAACTTCTTAGGTTGTAGGCCACACTGGGGCCTCTTCAAGCACATTTTCACGTGTCGTTCCCAGTCGGTCAGGAAGGCCAACCCGAGTGATGAGAGGACGCACGTGATCCAGATGTGTGGGGGTCTTGGGATTCAAATGAGAGGTAAAAGCACTTTCCCGGCCATGATCCTTCCTGAGTCAGTCCGAGGATGGCAGTCGACCTAGTTCTATTGCAAAGACCAGCCGACTCCAGGTCAGTCGACCGGACTTCCTCTCTTCTCCATGGCTCGGGTCGAGAAGCCCTCCGCCTTGAAAGTGATCCCGGAGGAGAAAGCGCAGGTGAAGGTGTTGGTCGAGCGGGTGGTCCAATTTGTTCGTGATGGCGTGACTGGCATGGATCTATTGGAGGTCTTTGTTAAACGACACATTCAGCCGCTTCAAGCCCATGACCATCCGATGTGGATGTATTCGGGTATTGAGGATTCCAGTCGGATCCACCCAGATGAGGCCGACGAGGACACGGTGGAGAAGTGGCTGAGAGGTATCACTGGCAACAAAGATAACCCCATGGGGTCTAGGAGAGTCCCTCCACTCGACAACTCACGCCAACCAGACAAGGTCCGACTTTAAATTGTCGAGTGTTCTCTTGATTCATCATGTAACTGCTTGTTGACAACTGACTGATTTTTTGCTTCGCTTGTTATCTTTCAGGCCCTTATTGAGATGTACTCAATGCCCAACGGGGAGCAGGAGCAGGATCCAGAGGGGGAGGCGACCAGAGGCGAGAGTGGTGAGTGGCACTCTGATGAAGAGGAGGACGAGGAGAGTGATGACCCGAGTGATGAAGAAGACATCAACTCACCTCCTCGTAGGGAAAGGGGATCCAAGCACACTCACGGTCCGGCAAGCATCCACAACAAAGTGACCGCGCTGACTGGACAGTCGTCAAAGCGCCCTTGGACGTCTTCTCCAGTGCCGACTGAAAAGGAGCCGAAGCAACCAAAAGCTACGCCGTCAAAACCGCCAAAGGCCTTGCCCGAGATCAAAGTGGTCGTTCCTACTATTTCCGAGTAATAATTGTATCTAATTTCTTGGTCGACCCATTGTGATAGATGTGACCGACTGAAGATTGAAATTTGCAGAGCTGCTACCTCTCGGACTTCCACCCGCAAGTATGAAGATGGAGAAATGGAAGATGCAGTCACCTCCAACCCAGGTACAACTCTCGTAATCCTGTCTTTGGTTACTCGATCGATTGAATTTTGACAATTGATCTGGGGTCGACTAATCTCTTTGCAGCTCCTCCCAATATCATTGAGCTTCCAGATGACGACGAGGACGTGCCGCTGAGGCCCAGTAGGAACAAGAAGGCATCAGCCGGCAATACATCCCAATCGGTACCGGCGGCAGATCCAGTGGTTCAACAGTGTGAAGATGTGAACCAGGCTTCTGTTACTTTTGCTGATCCAGTATCGAGTGAACGCACCACATCGTCGACTGTGACAGTGCTTGCTTCAACTGTCCAGCTTCATGCCTCAGAACTTCAAGCTGCTGCGTCTGGACCACCAGTCCCATTCTTCACTACTCATCACGTTTCGGAAAGCCAAGCGTACGTCGCTGCAGAAGCCATTCGCCAGGCTGGCATAATGATGGAGCAAGTGAAGGTGGTGCACGAAAATAGTCAGGCTGCTTACGACCCTAGCGCGGCCCTTCAAGCCAATGTCCAGGTAAGTTGGCTTCCGACTGAACTTCTTCTGTTAGGATATGCTACCTAAAGACCTTTATCCGTGCAATTTCTTGTTATCCTGTACTTCGCATCTGCACACCCACTGGGTGTTTGGCATCTCTGTTGTTTTCACTCTTCCACTCGGTCTGGGCGGACCATGTCAAGCGGAATCTGAACCAGCGGGGGCATGCTAAGTGCACCCACTAGGTGTAGTCCCCGGGACCATAGTCGACAGCTGGCAGTCGGTTGGGGTCCGAGCACGTCTTTTTCTCTTTTTTCCTCCCACTCGGTCTGGGTGGACCATGTCGAGTGGAATCTGAATTAGTGGGGGCATGATAAGTGCACCCACTGGGTGTAGTCCCCGAGATTACTGTAGAATGTTTTATTCTGTAGTAGTCTTAAAGTTTTATTCACTCGGAAATAGATGATATTTGATCTTGTCCATTGACGTGTCTTTTGCCCATTGTAGAAATCATGTGCACTTATCTCCAAGTTCTCTGAATTCGAGGAAAAACAGAGACAACTCAACCTTGACTTGGAGCTGGCCCATCAAAACTTGAAAAAGGCTCAAGATGAAGTGGCTGGTACAGAAGGTAACGACCTGTCGACTGTTTATTTTGACTCAAGTTATCTCTTCATTCTTCTGTCTGACCCGAGTGTACATCTTGCAGAGAAAATGAGGCTGGCTCTGGCGAAGAAGGACCTCGATCTTGCAGCTGCACAAAAGGAGGCTCAGGAGAATACTGCCCTTGCCGACAAAAAGTTGGCTTCGGTCGGAGCACTAGAGGAGGAAATCACCAAGCTGAAGTCGTCTCTTACTGAGTCCAACCAAGAGGTGACTCGTCTGAAGAAAGATAAGGTGACCCTGAACGAGCAGCTGGAAAGCATGTCTCGTAGGAGAAACGACTTGGAAGCTTATCTGAAAGCCCTCACCAAGAAGCTCTTCCTTATGCTTGAAGGTACTTTTCTTTATCCGACTGTTTGCGAGTCACTGCTTATCTGAAAGCCCTCACCAAGAAGCTCTCCCTTGAGATGTATGAATGCGATGCACCCGTATAAAAAAGAACAAGTGCAGTAAATGACTTAACCAAAAACTTACCTATTACTGCATCAGGCTGAGCTTCAACCTCCTCGACGCTAACGTGGTTCACCTGTCCCCTGTTGAAAGGGTTCGGCTTCTTCCCAGAACTTCCATTGCCATTTTGGCCTTCAGGACATTCATTGGCATAATGTCCGGTCTTCTGACACTTAAAGCAAGTGACTTGGCTCAGGTCCTTCTTGGCTGGGGTTGATGGGTTGGTGCGATTCTGGCCGTTGCCTCCTCCATTGCCATTACCATTCTTGGTGCCATTGTGATTGTGCGAGCTACCTCCTCCATGGGTATGCTGAAAATGTCCTCCCGGTCTAGGGGTAAAACGTGGCTTCTGCTGAGCTCATGAAGTGTACTTTCCTTGTCCATACTTCCTCTTGCGATTCTCAATTTGCTGCTGCTTGCCTTCAATCATAAGAGCATGATCTACCAACTCCTGGTAGTTGTTGAAGGTGGCTACCATCAGCTGCATGCTCAACTCATCATTCAGTCCTTCCAGAAACTTCTCCTACTTAGCTGCATCCGTAGCAACGTCATCTAGGGCATAATGTGCTAGCTTACTAAATTCCTCCAACATACTGGCAAACTGTCTGTCCTCCTTGGCACAAGTTGCGAAACTCACGCTTCTTCATGGCCATAGCTCCAGCTGAAACATGGGTAGTACGAAAAGCCTACTGAAATTGGTCCCATGTGACAGTGTCTAGAGGGAAAGTGGTTGTGAAATTCTCCCACCATGATGCTGCTGGTCCTTCTAACTTATGTGCGGCAAACTTCACCTTCTCCGCATCTGTGCATCCTGCTGTGGTCAACTCCCTAGCTATCTTGCGGAGCCAATCATCTGCTACTATCGGCTCGGTGCTACTGGAAAACACCGGCGGATTCAGCCTAAGAAAACGGGCTAAGTGGTCAATAGGTGGTGGTGGTGGTGGGTTGTTGTTGTTGTTGTTCCCTTGATTCTGATTCTGGACTAGCAACTGCATCAATGTGTTCTGCTGCTGGATAAACTAGGTGAGCTCCGGTGGAAAGGCAAATCCAGGGTCACGTCTCGGAGGCATCTGAGGGTTTAGAAAAGATGAGATGTAAGAATAGAGGGGGTCTAAAGAGAAAATACTACCCATATGCACATGAGGTAATAGCAAACAATTCACTTCATTCAATCAATCAAACAAGGGCATACAATCGATCTAACTATCGAAAAAATGCTCGGACTACTATAGTTACATGGGGGGGGGGGGGCTACTACTACTGATGAGGTGGTCTACTAGAAATATTCTTCGGTTGCAGACTCCATGATATCTGCTCCAGCTTCATCAACATAATCATCATCGCTACTATCTGGTTCCGAGTCGGTGCCGTCGATGATGATGTAGTCTTCCGGGCTAATCTCCTTGGGTTCTTTGTCTTCCTCTACTGGCGTAGGCCCTCCCATAAATCTTCTTGATTAGGTCGTCATTCTTCTCCACCAATACTTCAATTTCTTCTTCATAATCTTCACGTGTAGCCTTGAGTTCTTCCTCCAGTTCCTTGATTCTTGTCTTAGCCTTCTTCAGATCTATCATGTCGGCGCACATCTTGTTCTCCTATCGTCGAATGTGCTGGTTTAGCTCCTGGATAAAAGATGCAATGGATCTATCCCTTCTGGTGCTAATCATCTCCCAGTGTTCATCTCGGCGCCCACAAATCTGGTAGATAGTATCCTTGAGATCCTTGCGGTAGACTTCTCCAATGCATCCCATGGCGATGTGTGCGGCCATGCTCTTTCCTAGACTCCAAGTTGGTGCATCAAAAGAAAACTCTATGGGCTCAGTGACTGGCATGAACGTCCTTCCTGGAACTTGAACTTGAATCATCCAGCGCTCTTCTTCAGGTAAAGTGGCATTGTAGGTTCCGGTGAAGCTTGGTACTCCTATGTTCAGGTATCTAGTGACTTCCTTCAAGTGACATCCAAAGGGTGTATCTTCATCCGGTTGCGTGAACTTGTTCCTTGCATCCGCCATCCTAAATGAGTAGAAAAGATGAGGAGTCAGAAGAGAAGAGAGTGAATAGTGTTCTAGGTCTGTAGCTTAGTGGTCGTGTCCTACAGTCAGCATGTGCTCTGATACCATCTCTGTAGTGACCAGACCTTAAACAGTCTGATCTTTGTGCTCCGGTGTCATCCCTGGATCAGTAATGCTGACACCACACAGTACTCGGAGGATTTATAGCAGAGTAGCAATCACACACTTATTACATCGAGTGTCTCAAAAGAGAACTTATTACAATAAATATGGCTTAAGGCCATCTAATAACGATAACAGTGGAAGGCTTGGAAGATAAGTGAGTCCATCAACTCCAATGGCATCACTGAGTATAGAACCACGACCTAAAAACTCCTTAATCATCGTCTGAAAAGTCTGCAACATTAATGTTGCAGCTCGAAACGGGCCAGCACATGGAATATGCTGGCAAGGTAACACATAGAGAGTAATGGAATGAAACAGCTATACTATATGCATATTTGGCTGGTGGAAAGCTCTATGGTTACAGTTTTGCGTAAAGCCAATTTTTTTCCTACTTCAAAGGAATAATTTTATTTAACTATCATGGTAGTTGTTAAACATTCAGAATGGTTGACGGCATTCTCAATCCCAATTAAGCATCATCATTAAACATAACCCAACAAAATTAATTTAGAGTAACATGTTGAGATTCACATGATAATACAGGTACTAGATACTCAAGATGTCCATAACCGGGGACAAGGCTAACCATGATTAGTTTATTACACTCTGCAGAGGTTTGCGCACTTTTCCCCACAAGACTCGATCGCCTCCTTTTAGTTTCTCGCACTACACGGTGTTTGAGAAGACGGATGACTCAGACATAGTCTTTCAGAAGCGCTAGCACCTTACGATCGGGTAGACCGTACCACCTACATCCCCTACATCTGCTAGTCTACCACTGTAAGAGTTCGCATGACTTAGTCAACTATGCTAGAGCCCATAATAGCTTGTGGCTGCACACGAAAGTTTCTAGCATGAATAATCTCATGATCCCTTTGAGCCTGGGTGGCGGTCCAAAGAAAACAGGCAAGTCCTAGAATACGCAGGTGCCTCAATCCACCCAGATGTGTGTTTAAGTTGCCACCTTAGATAAACCATTAATTAATAAAACTCACATCTGTCATGGATATCACTCACCCAATCCACGTCTACTAGCATAGCATGGCATAATACGCAAACGTAGAAGTAACTCCCAAAGGTTTGATAATAAACAGGTAATAGGTACTACCTCAACTAGTTCCCATCCCATAATTTAATTAGATCCTAGTCATGCAACGTGTGAGGATTGATCTAATGCAATAAAACTAGGTAGTAGAAAAGGTATGATCAAAGTGTTACTTGCCTTGCTGATGATCCGCGAAACCTAGAGATTCGAAGTAACAGGCGGCGCACTCCAGGTATTCTATTGCAGACAAACAAACAAACATACAATAAGTACTCATCTAATGCACAGGTAAAACTCAAATAAGAGATCCAACCAGAAGGTTCAACTTAAGAACTCCGGTTGGCAAAAAGAATCAAATCGAACGAAGAAGCGAAAGTCAAACGGCGAAAGAAAACAACTTCGTTCTAGTAATCTGGATCTAGGGCAAATTTTACAGTAGCAAAATCTTGTTTAAGTTGGTTAAACGGTTAGAGGTTTCGAGACGAAACTCTAGGCGCTTGAATCGCCTGATTCCGATAAACGAGCGAAAAGTTATACTAAAACGAAAATCGGATCAGGAATCGCGATCAGAAAAATCGCGGATTTAATACGGGAAAAAGAAAAACGACGAACGCTCGCTAAATTAAATAAACCGAAAAACCGATCTATTTAAAAAACCGAATCTAAAAAAATAAACCGACGAAAAACTGACAAAAACCGATCGGTCTTTTTTAAACGACGGCACGGAAGTCAAGGCGGCGGCGAACCTCGGCGGCGGCGGCGTGGGGCGGCGGCGTCCGGCGACGGGACCGGGCGGCGGCTAGGGTTGGGAGCTAGGGCGGCTAGGGTTCCCCGGGGCTGGGCCTCGGGTTATAAAGGCCCCCTCGGGAGTAGGTCGGTTCGTTTTTTTTAAATTTATTCCGCTCGGCAGAAAAATAAAAAGAAATACTAAACGGACTCCAAAAATTCCGAAATAAATTTTCACGGGCTTCTAAAATCAAGCCGCACAAGGTGAACATTTATTTGGGACCAAAATGCAATTTTGAAAAATGCACATTTTTCCTAAATTCAAATAAAACCCTGAAAAACTCCGAAATAAAATCGTATTTGATTTTATTATTAAATCTTCAATGTTTCTTTATTTTGGGAAAGTCATTTTATTCCCTCTCTCATATTTTTGTAATAGAAATAATTGATGATAAAATAAATAAAACCAAATGATCCTATTCTCAAATTTTGAGAAAACTCAAATATGAAAATAACGAAATCCCCAACTCTCTCCGTGGGTCATTGAGTTGCGTAGAATTTCTAGGATCAACCAAAATGCAAAAATAAAATATGATATGCATTGATGATCTAATGTATAACATTCCAAATTGAAAATTTGGGATGTTACAAACCTACCACCCTTAAGATGAATCTTGCCCTCGAGATTTGGGCTGGCTAAAAAATAGGTGAGGGTGGTCCTTGAGCAAATCTTCCTCTCGTTCCCAGGTGGCTTCATCCTCTGTGTGGTGGCTCCACTAAACTTTGCAAAACTTGATAACCTTGCTGCGGGTAAATCGGCTGGCAAACTCGAGGATCTTAATTGGTTTCTCCTCGTAGGTCAAATTGTTATCCAAGGGACTGTGTCTCTCAACGGTATGTGAGCCATCTCCGCGTGACATTTATGCAACTGGGAAACGTGGAACACATCATAAACTCCTGCCAATCTTTCGGGTAATTCCAACTTATAGGCTACCTCTCCCATATGCTCCAAAACTCGATATGGTCCTACAAATCGTGGCGTTAACTTCCCTTTTACTCCAAAACGCTTTGTTCCCCGAAGTGGAGATACTCGAGGATAAGCTCTATCTCCGACTTCGTAAACTGTCTCCTTGCGTTTAGAATCTGCATAACTTTTCTATTGGGACTGGGCTACTATGAGCCTATCGCGAATCAACTTCACCTTCTGGTCAGACTCTTTAATCAAGTCAGGTCCAAACAACTGGCGGTCTCCAACTTCGTCCCATGACAACGGTGTCCTGCCTCTCCTTCCATACAAAGCTTCGAAAGGGGCCATCTTTAAACTGGTTTGGTAACTGTTGATTTAAGAGAACTCTGCATATGGTAAATTGTCGTCCCAACTAGATCCATAATCTAGCGCACAAGATCTCAACATATCCTCCAAAATCTGATTGACTCTCTCGGTCTGTCCATCTGTCTGTGGATGAAAAGCTGTACTGAATTCTAGCCTGGTACCCAAAGTTTCGTGCAACTGCTTCTAGAACTTTGAGGTAAACTGGGTTCCTCTATCCGATACGATACTCCTTGGAACTCCATGCAAACATACGATCCTGGTCATGTATATCTTTGCCAACTTAGCACTGGTGTAAGTGGTCTTTACTGGGATGAAATGAGCTACTTTCGTCAATCGATCGACTACAACCCAAATTGAGTCATAGCCTGAACGAGTCCTGGGTAATCCCATGATAAAATCCATGCCTGGCTTATCCCACTTCCATTCGGGTATTGGCAATGGTTGTAACAATCCTGTTGGCTTCTGATGCTCTGCCTTTACTCTCTGACATACATCACAAACTGCTACATACTCCGCAATATCCTTCTTCATTCCGGTCCACCAGAAAATATCCTTCAAATCCAAATAGATCTTGGTATTTCCTGGGTGAATTGAATATGGTGAATCGTGTGCCTCTTGCAAAATCAACTTCCTGACCTCCGGGTCATTGGGCACGTAAATGCGGTCTTCAAACCATAGGGTGTCGTGCTCATCCTCACGAAATCCTTTAGCTTTTCCTTTGCTCAGTTTCTCCTTTATAGGGGCATTCTCTTTGTCAGTCTTCTGAGCTTCCCTGATTTTATCCATCAATGTAGACTGAATCTCCAATGCTGCTACATAGCCTCTCGGAACTATTTCCAAACATAGTTCACGAAGATTTTCTGCTAACTCCCTTGGTATTTCTCCCGTCATTAACGTATTGACAGGACTCTTATGGCTTAATGCGTCAGCTACTACATTAGCCTTTCCGGGGTGATAATGCAATTTCATATCATAATCCTTGATAAGCTCCAACCATCTCCTTTGTCTAAGATTCAACTCCTTCTGTGTGAAAATGTACTTCAAACTCTTATGATCCGTGTACACCTCACAATGATTTCCAATGACGAAATGTCTCCATGTTTTCAAAGCATGCACTACGACTGCTAACTCCAAATCATGCGTAGCATAGTTCAACTCATGAGGCTTCAATTGTCTTGAGGCATATGAAACAACTCTCCCTTCCTGCATAAGCACTGCTCCAAGTCCTCGACGTGAAGCGTCGCAATACACCTCCTAATCCTTGGTATGGTCTGGCAAAATCAACACTGGTGAGGTAACCAAATGTTTCTTCAACTCTTGGAAACTAGCCTCACATTCCTCCGTCCATATGAACTTGGTATCTTTCTTCAAGAACTCTGTCATAGGCTTCGCAATCTTTGAGAAATTCTCAATGAATCTCCGGTACTATCCTGCGAGTCCAAGAAAACTCCCGATCTCTCCAACGGTAGTTGGTGCTTCCCACTTGGTCACGGTATCAACTTTAGTGATATCAACTGCTATACTTTCTCCAGATATAACGTGTCCGAGGAATCCTACTTCCTTCAACCAAAACTCACATTTGCTGAACTTGGCATATAATTGATCTTCTCTGAGCTTTCCAAGTACCAAACGCAGATGCTCCTTATGCTCCTCTTCATTCTTCGAGTAAACGAGGATGAACACTACGACGAACTTATCCAAGAACTCCATAAACACTTTGTTCATCATGTTCATAAAATAGGCAGGTGCGTTAGTCACACCAAATGACATAACGGTATACTCATACAGCCCATACCTGGTGGTAAAAGCTGTCTTCGGAATATCATGTTCTCGAATCTTCAACTGGTGGTATCCTGATCGCAGATCGATCTTGGAAAATGCCTTAGCTCCTTGCAATCGATCAAACAGATCGTTGATCATTGGTAGTGGGTACTTGTTCTTGATCGTTACTTCATTCAATCCTCGATAATCAACAACCATCCTTAACGATCCATCCTTCTTCTCCACTAATAGTACTGGCGATCCCCAAGGCAAAGAACTTGGGCGAATATATCCTTTATCCACTAACTCCTTAATCTGCTTCTTAATTTCCACCAAATCCTTTGCTGGCATCCTATATGGTCTCTTTGATATTGGCCCTGTGCCTGGCAATAGCTCAATCAAAAACTCAATATCTCTATCCAGTGGCATGCCTGGCAACTCCTCTGGAAATACTTCAGGGACTGTGCCTGGCAATAGCTCAATCAAAAACTCAATATCTCTATCCAGTCGCATGCCTGGCAACTCCTCTGGAAATACTTCAGGGAAATCCCTTACCACTGGTACTTCCTCCTGCACAACTCCTGTTAGGCAATTTACTTGAGTCCTCTTTGGCACATGTCGGGATACATACTTGATCCTTCTCCCTTCTGGTGTGGTAAGAAAAATTGACTTACTAGCACATTCAATATTCCCTTCATACTTTGATAACCAATCCATGCCTAATATCACATCCAATCCTTGAGATTCCAATACTATTAGGTTTAAGGGAAAAACATAGTTACCAATCCTTAATGGTAACTGATCACACCATAGACTAGCCACATACTCTGCTCCAGGCGAAGTTACTAACATGGGTGACCTAAGGGCTTGGGTTGATAGGTTATACTTATCCACAAATCCCCTTGAGATGTATGAATGCGATGCACCAGTATCAAAAAGAACGAGTGCAGTAAATGACTTAACCAAAAACTTACCTATTACTACATCAGGCTGAGCTTCAACCTCCTCCATGCTAACGTGGTTCACCTGTCCCCTGTTGAAAGGGTTCGGCTTCTTCCCAGAACTTCCATTGCCATTTTGGCCTTCAGGACATTCATTGGCATAATGTCCAGTCTTCTGACACTTAAATCAAGTGACTTGGCTCAGGTCCTTCTTGGTTGGGGTTGATGGGTTGGTGCGATTCTGGCCGTTGCTTCCTCCATTGCCATTACCATTCTTGGTGCCATTGTGATTGTGCGAGCTACCTCCTCCATGGGTATGCTGAAAATGTCCTCCCGGTCTAGGGGTAAAACGTGGCTTCTGCTGAGCTCATGAAGTGTACTTTCCTTGTCCATACTTCCTCTTGCGATTCTCAATTTGCCGCTGCTTGCCTTCAATCATAAGATCATGATCTACCAACTCCTGGTAGTTGTTGAAGGTGGCTACCATCAACCGCATGCTCAACTCATCATTCAGTCCTTCTAGAAACTTCTCCTGGTTAGCTGCATCCATAGCAACATCATCTGGGGCATAACATGCTAGCTTACTAAATTACTCCACATACTGGCCAACTGTCCGTCCTCCTTGGCGCAAGTTACGAAACTCACGCTTCTTCATGGCCATAGCTCCTGCTGAAACATGGGCAGTACGAAAAGCCTGCTGAAACTGGTCCCATGTGACAGTGTCTACAGGGAAAGTGGCTGTGAAATTCTCCCACCATGATGCTGCTGGTCCTTCTAACTGATGTGCGGCAAACCTCACCTTCTCCGCATCTGTGCATCCTGCTGTGGTCAACTCCCTAGCTGTCTTGCGGAGCCAATCATCTGCTACTATCGGCTCGGTGCTACTGGAAAACACCGGCGGATTCAGCCTAAGAAAACAGGCTAAGTGGTCAACAGGTGGTGGTGGTGGTGGGTTGTTGTTGTTGATCCCTTGATTCTGATTCTGGACGAGCAACTGCACCAATGTGTTCTGCTGCTGGATCAACTGGGTGAGCTCTAGTGGAAAGGCAAATCTGAGGTCACGTCTCGGAGGCATCTGAGGGTTTAGAAAAGATGAGATGTAAGAATAGAGGGGGTCTAAAGAGAAAACACTACCCATATGCACATGAGGCAATAGCAAACAATTCACTTCATTCAATCAATCAAAAGAGGGCATACAATCGATCTAACTATCGCAAAAGTGCTCGGACTACTATATTTACATGGGGGGCTACTACTACTGATGAGGTGGTCTACTAGAAATATTCTTCGGTAGCAGACTCCATGATATCTGCTCCAGCTTCATCAACATAATCATCATCGCTACTATCTGGTTCCGAGTCGGTGCCGTCGATGATGATGTAGTCTTCCGGGCTAATCTCCTTGGGTTCTTTGTCTTCCTCTACTGGCGTAGGCCCTCCCATAAATATTCCAATCTTCTTGATCAGGTCGTCATTCTTCTCCACCAATACTTCAATTTCTTCTTCATAATCTTCACGTGTAGCCTTTAGTTCTTCCTCCAGTTCCTTGATTCTTGTCTTAGCCTTCTTCACATCTATCATGTCAGCGCACATCTCGTTCTCCTGTCGTCGAATGTGCTGGTTTAGCTCCTGGATAAAAGCTACAATGGATCTATCCCTTCTGGTGCTAATCATCTCACAGTGTTCATCTCGGCGCCCATAAATCTGGTAGATAGTATCCTTGAGATCCTTGCGGTAGACTTCTCCAATGCGCCCCATGGCGATGTGTGCGGCCATGCTCTTTCCTAGACTCCAAGTTGGTGCATCAAAATAAAACTCCATGGGCTCAGTGACTGGCATGAACGTCCTTCCTGGAACTTGAACTTGAATCATCCAGCACTCTTCTTCAGGTAAAGTGGAGTTGTAGGTTCCGGTGAAGCTTGGTACTCCTATGTTCAGGTATCTAGTGACTTCCTTCAAGTGACGTCCAAAGGGTGTATCTTCATCCGGTTGCGTGAACTTGTTCCTTGCATCCGCCATCCTAAATGAGTAGAAAAGATGATGAGTCATAAGAGAAGAGAGTGAATAGTGATCTAGGTCTTTAGCTTAGTGGTCGTGTCGTACAGTCAGCGTGTGCTCTGATACCATCTCTGTAGCGACCAGACCTCAAACAGTCTGATCTCTGTGCTCCGGTGTCATCCCTGGATCAGTAATGCTGACTCCACACAGTACTCGGAGGATTTATAGCAGAGTAGCAATCACACACTTATTACATCGAGTGTATCAAAATAGAACTTATTACAATAAATATGGCTTAAGGCCATCTAATAACGATAACAGCGGAAGGCTTGGAAGATAAGTGAGTCCATCAACTCCAATGGAATCACTGAGTATAGAACCACGAGCTAAAAACTCCTTAATCGTCGTCTGAAAAGTCTGCAACATTAACGTTGCAGCCCGAAACGGGTCAGCACATGGAATATGCTGGCAAGGTAACACATAGAGAGTAATGGAATGAAACAACTATACTATATGCATATTTGGCTGGTGGAAAGCTCTATGGTTACAGTTTTGCGTAAAGCCAATTTTTTTCCTACTTCAAAGGAATAATTTTATTTAACTAGCATGGTAGTTGTTAAACATTGAGAATGGTTGACAGCATTCTCAATCCCAAGTAAGCATCATCATTAAACATAACCCAAAAAAATTAATTTAGAGTAACATGTTGAGATTCACATGATAATCCAGGTACTAGATACTCAAGATGTCCATAACCGGGGACATGGCTAACCATGATTAGTTTATTACACTCTGCAGAGGTTTGCGCACTTTTCCCCACAAGGCTCGATCGCCTCTGTTTGGTTTCTCACACTACATGGTGTTTGAGAAGACGGATGACCAAGACATAGTCTTTCAAAAGCGCTAGCACCTTACGATCGGGTAGACCGTACCACCTACATCCCCTACATCTGCTAGTCTACCACTGTAAGAGTTCGCACGACTTAGTCAACTATGCTAGAGCCCATAATAGCTTGTGGCTGCACACGGAAGTTTCTAGCATGAATAATCTCATGATCCCTTTGAGCCTGGGTGGCGGTCCAAAAGAAAACAGGCAAGTCCTGGAATACCCAGGTGCCTCAATCCACCCAGATGTGTGTTCAAGTTGCCACCTTAGATAAACCATTAATTAAGAAAACTCACATCTGTCATGGATATCACCCACCCAATCCACGTCTACTAGCATAACATGGCATAATAAGCAAACGTAGAAGTAACTCCCAAAGGTTTGATAATAAACAGGCAATAGGTACTACCTCAACTACTTCCCATCCCACAATTTAATTAGATCCTAGTCATGCAATGTGTGAGGATTGATCTAATGCAATAAAACTGGGTAGTAGAAAAGGTATGATCACAGTGTTACTTGCCTTGCTGATGATCCGCGAAACCTAGAGATTCAAAGTAACAGGCAGCGCACTCCGAGTATTCTATTGTAGACAAACAAACAAGCATACAATAAGTACTCATCTAATGCACAGGTAAAACTCAAATAAGAGATCTAACCAGGAGGTTCAACTTAAGAACTCCGATTGGCAAAAAGAATCAAATCGAACGAAGCAACGAAAGTCAAACGGCGAAAGAAAACAACTTCGTTCTTGTAATCTGGATCTAGGGCAAATTTTACAGTAGCAAAATCTTGTTTAAGTTGGTTAAACGGTTAGAGGGTTTCGAGACGAAACTCTAGGCGCTTGAATCACCTGATTCCGATAAACGAGCGAAAAGTTATACTAAAACGAAAATCGGATCAGGAATCGCAATTAGAAAAATCACGGATTTAATTCGGGAAAAAGAAAAACGATGAACGCTCACTAAATTAAATAAACCGGAAAACCGATTTATTTTAAAAAACCGAATCTAGAAAATAAACCGACAAAAAACTGACGAAAACCGATCGGTTTTTTCAAAAGACGACACAGAAGTCGAGGCGGCGGCGAACCTCGGCGGCGGCGGCGGGACCGGGCGGCGGCTAGGGTTGGTAGCTGGGGCGGTTAGGGTTCCCCGGGGCTAGGCCTCGGGTTATAAAGGCCCCCTTGGGCCGGAGTCCTAGTCGGACACGGCCCGTAGGTCGGTTCGTTTTTTTAAAATTTATTCTGCTCGGAAGAAAAATAAAAAGAAATACTAAACGGACTCTAAAAATTCCGAAATAAATTCTCACGGGCTTCTAAAATCATGTCGCACAAGGTGAACATTTATTTGGGACCAAAATGCAATTTTGAAAACGCACATTTTTCCTAAATTCAAATAAAACACCGAAAAACTCCGAAATAAAATCTTATTTGATTTTATTATTAAATCTTCAATATTTCTTTATTTTGGGAAAGTCATTTTATTCCCTCTCTCATATTTTTGTAATAGAAATAATTGATGATAAAATAAATAAAACCAAATGATCCTGTTCTCAAATTTTGAGAAAACTCAAATATGAAAATAATGAAATCCCCAACTCTCTCCGTGGGTCATTGAGTTGCGTAGAATTTCTAGGATCAACCAAAATGCAAAAATAAAATATGATATGCATTGATGATCTAATGTATAACATTCCAAATTGAAAATTTGGCATGTTACAAACCTACCCCCTTAAGATGAATCTCGCCGTCGAGATTCGGGTTGGCTAGAAAATAGGTGAGGGTGGTCCTTGACCAAATCTTCCTCTCGTTCCCAGGTGGCTTCATCCTCTATGTGGTGGCTCCACTGAACTTTGCCAAACTTGATAACCTTGCTGCGGGTAACTCGGCTGGCAAACTCGAGGATCTTAATTGGTTTCTCCTCGTAGGTCAAATCGTTATCCAACTGAATAGTTTCTAAGGGCACTGTGTCTCTCAACGTTATGTTAGCCATCTCCGCGTGAAATTTCTTCAACTGGTAAACGTGGAACACATCATGAACTCCTGCCAATCCTTCGGGCCATTCCAACTTGTAGGCTACCTCTCCCATACGCTCCAAAACTCGATATGGTCCTACAAATCGTGGCGCTAACTTCCCTTTTACTCCAAAACGCTTTGTTCCCCGAAGTGGAGATACTCGAAGATAAGCTCTATCTCCGACTTTGTAAACTGTCTCCTTGCGTTTAGAATCTGCATAACTTTTCTGTCTGGACTGGGCTACCTTGAGCCTATTGCGAATCAACTTCACCTTCTGTTCAGACTCTTTAATCAAGTCAGGTCCAAACAACTGGCGGTCTCCAACTTCGTCCCATGACAACGGTGTCCTGCATCTCCTTCCATACAAAGCTTCAAAAGGGGCCATCTTTAAACTGGTTTGGTAACTGTTGTTGTAAGAGAACTCTGCATATGGAAAATTGTCGTCCCAACTAGATCCATAATCTAGCGCACAAGCTCTCAGCATATCCTCCAAAATCTGATTGACTCTCTCGGTCTGTCCATCTGTCTGTGGATGAAAAGCTGTACTGAATTCTAGCCTGGTACCCAAAGTTTCGTGCAACTGCTTCCAGAACTTTGAGGTAAACTGGGTTCCTCTATCCGATAAGATACTCCTTGGAACTCCATGCAAACGTACGATCCTGGTCATGTATATCTTCGCCAACTTAGCACTGGTGTAAGTGGTCTTTACTGGAATGAAATGAGCTACTTTTGTCAATCGATCGACTACAACCGAAATTGAGTCATAGCCTGAACGAGTCCTGGGTAATCCCGTGATAAAATCCATGCCTAGCTTATCCCACTTCCATTCGGGTATTGGCAATGGTTGTAACAATCCTGCTGGCTTCTGATGCTTTGCCTTTACTCTCTGACATACATCACAAACTGCTACATACTCCGCAATATCCTTCTTCATTCCGGTCCACTAGAAAATATCCTTCAAATCCAAATACATCTTGGTATTTCCTGTGTGAATTGAATATGGTGAATCGTGTGCCTCTTGCAAAATCAACTTCCTGATCTCCGGGTCATTGGGCACGTAAACGCGGTCTTCAAACCATAGGGTGTCGTGCTCATACTCACGAAATCCTTTAGCTTTTCCTTTGCTCACTTTCTCCTTTATAGAGGCAATCTCTTTGTCAGTCTTCTGAGCTTCCCTGATTTTATCCATCAATGTAGACTGAATCTCCAATGCTGCTACATAGCCTCTCGGAACTATTTCCAAACATAGTTCATGAAGATTTTCTGCTAACTCCCTTGGTATTTCTCCTGTCATTAACGTATTGACAGGACTCTTACGGCTTAATGCGTCAGTTACTACATTAGCCTTTCCGGTGTGATAATGCAATTTCATATCATAATCCTTGATAAGCTCCAACCATCTCCTTTGTTTGAGATTCAACTCCTTCTGTGTGAAAATGTACTTCAAACTCTTATGATCTGTGTACACCTCACAATGATTTCCAATGAGGAAATGTCTCCATGTTTTCAAAGCATGCACTACGGCTGCTAACTCCAAATCATATGTAGCATAGTTCAACTCATGAGGCTTCAATTGTCCTGAGGCATATGAAACAACTCTCCCTTCCTGCATAAGCACTGCTCCAAGTCCTCAACGTGAAGCGTCGCAATACACCTCCTAATCCTTGGTATGGTCTGGCAAAATCAACACTGGTGAGGTAACCAAACATTTCTTCAACTCTTGGAAACTAGCCTCACATTCCTCCGTCTATATGAACTTGGTATCTTTCTTCAAGAACTCTGTCATAGGCTTCGCAATCTTTGAGAAATTCTCAATGAATCTCCGGTAGTATCCTGCGAGTCCAAGAAAACTCCCGATCTCTCCAACGGTAGTTGGTGCTTCCCACTTGGTCACGGTATCAACTTTAGTGGGATCAACTGCTATAGCTTCTCCAGATATAACGTGTCCGAGGAATCCTACTTCCTTCAACCAAAACTCACATTTGCTGAACTTGGCATATAATTGATGTTCTCTAAGCTTTCCAAGTACCAAACGCAGATGCTCCTTATGCTCCTCTTCATTCTTCGAGTAAACCAGGATGAACACTATGACGAACTTATCCAAGAACTCCATAGACACTTTGTTCATGATGTTCATAAAATAGGCAGGTGCGTTAGTCACACCAAATGACATAACGGTATACTCATATAGCCCATACCTGGTGGTAAAAGCTGTCTTCGGAATATCCTGTTCTCGAATCTTCAACTGGTGGTATCCTGATCGCAGATCGATCTTGGAAAATGCCTTAGCTCCTTGCAATCGATCAAACAGATCGTTGATCATTGGTAGTGGGTACTTGTTCTTGATCGTTACTTCATTCAATCCTCGATAATCAACAACCATCCTTAACGATCCATCCTTCTTCTCCACTAGTAGTACTGGCGATCCCCAAGGCAAAGAACTTGGGCGAATATATCCTTTATCTAGTAACTCCTTAATCTGCTTCTTAATTTCCACCAAATCCTTTGCTAGCATCCTATATGGTCTCTTTGATATTGGCCCACTGCCTGGCAATAGCTCAATCAAAAACTCAATATCTCTATCTGGTGGCATGACTGGCAACTCTTCTGGAAATACTTCAGGAACATCCCGTACCACGGGTACTTCCTCCTGCACAACTCCTGTTAGGCAATTTACTTGGGTCCTCTTTGGCACATGCCAGGATACATACTTGATCCTTCTCCCTTCTAGGGTGGTAAGCAAAATTGACTTACTAGCACATTCAATATTCCCTTCATACTTTGATAACCAATCCATGCCTAATATCACATCCAATCCTTGAGATTCCAATACTATTAGGTTTAAGGGAAAAACATAGTTACTAATCCTTAATGGTAACTGATCACACCATAGACTAGCCACATACTCTGCTCCAGGCGAGGTTACTAACATGGGTGACCTAAGGGCTTGGGTTGATAGGTTATACTTATCCACAAATCCCCTTGAGATGTATGAATGCGATGCACCAGTATCAAAAAGAACGAGTGCAGTAAATGACTTAACCAAAAACTTACCTATTACTGCATCAGGCTGAGCTTCAACCTCCTCCACGCTAACGTGGTTCACCTGTCCCCCGTTGAAAGGGTTCGGCTTCTTCCCAGAACTTCCATTGCCATTTTGGCCTTCAGGACATTCATTGGCATAATGTCCGGTCTTCTGACGCTTAAAGAGGGTGACTTGGCTCAGGTCCTTCTTGGCTGGGGTTGATGGGTTGGTGCGATTCTGGCCGTTGCTTCCTCCATTTCCATTACCATTCTTGGTGCCATTGTGATTGTGCGAGCTACCTCCTCCATGGGTATGCTGAAAATGTCCTCCCGGTCTAGGGGTAAAACGTGGCTTCTGCTGAGCTCCTGAAGTGTACTTTCCTTGTCCATATTTCCTCTTGCGATTCTCAATTTGCTGATGCTTGCCTTCAATCATAAGAGCATGATCTACCAACTCCTGGTAGTTGTTGAAGGTGGCTACCATCAACTGCATGCTCAACTCATCATTCAGTCCTTCCAGAAACTTCTCCTTCTTAGCTGCATCCGTAGCAACGTCATCTGGGGCATAATGTGCTAGCTTACTAAATTCCTCCACATACTGGCCAACCGTCCATCCTGCATTAGCGCAAGTTGCGAAACTCACGCTTCTTCATGGCATAGCTCCTACTAAAACATGGGCAGTACGAAAAGCCTGCTGAAACTGGTCCCATGTGACAGTGTCTACAGGGAAAGTGGCTGTGAAATTCTCCCACCATGATGTTGCTGGTCCTTCTAACTGATGTGCGGCAAACTTCACCTTCTCCGCATATGTGCATCCTGCTGTGGTCAACTCCCTAGCTGTCTAGCGGAGCCAATCATCTGCTACTATCGGCTCAGAGCTACTGGAAAACACCGGCGGATTCAGCCTAAGAAAACGGGCTAAGTGGTCAACAAGTGGTGGTGCTGGTGGGTTGTTGTTGTTGTTCCCTTGACTCTGATTCTGGACTAGCAACTGCATCAATGTGTTCTGCTGCTGGATCAACTGGGTGAGCTCCGGTGGAAAGGCAAATCCGGGGTCACGTCTCGGAGGCATCTGAGGGTTTAGAAAAGATGAGATGTAAGAATAGAGGGGGTCTAAAGAGAAAACACTACCAATATGCACAGGAGGCAATATCAAACAATTCACTTCATTCAATCAATCAAACAAGGGCATACAACCGATCTAACTATCGCAAAAGTGATCGGACTACTATATTTACATGGGGGTGGGGCTACTACTACTGATGAGGTGGTCTACTAGAAATATTCTTCGGTTGCAGACTCCATGATATCTGCTCCAGCTTCATCAACATAATCATCATCGCTACTATCTGGTTCCGAGTCGGTGCCGTCGATGATGATGTAGTCTTCCGGGCTAATCTCCTTGGGTTCTTCGTCTTCCTCTACTGGCGTAGGACCTCCCATAAATATTCCAATCTTCTTGATCAAGTCGTCATTCTTCTCCACCAATACTTCAATTTCTTCTTCATAATCTTCACGTATAGCCTTGAGTTCTTCCTCGAGTTCCTTGATTCTTGTCTTAACCTTCTTCAGATCTATCATGTCGGCGCACATCTGGTTCTCCTGTCGTCGAATGTGCTGGTTTAGCTCCTGGATAAAAGCTGCAACGGATCTATCCCTTCTGGTGCTAATCATCTCCCAGTGTTCATCTCGTGTGCTCTGATACCATCTCTGTAGCGACCAGGCCTCAAACAGTCTGATCTTTGTGCTCCGATGTCATCCGTGGATCAGTAATGCTGACACCACACAGTACTCGGAGGATTTATAGCAGAGTAGCAGTCACACACTTATTACATCGAGTGTCTCAAAAGACAACTTATTACAATAAATATGGCTTAAGTCCATCTAATAACGACAACAGTGGAAGGCTTGGAAGATAAGTGAGTCCATCAACTCCAATGGCATCACTGAGTATAGAACCACGACCTAAAAACTCAATCGTCGCCTGAAAAGTCGGCAACATTAACGTTGCAGCCCGAAACGGGTCAGCACTTGAAATATGCTGGCAAGGTAATACATAGAGAGTAATGGAATGAAACAGCTATACTATATGCATATTTGACTGGTGGAAATCTCTATGGTTACAACTTTGCGTAAAGCCAATTTTTTTCCTACTTCAAAGGAATAATTTTATTTAACTATCATGGTAGTTGTTAAACATTGAGAATGGTTGACAGCATTCTCAATCCCAATTAAGCATCATCATTAAAGATAACCCAACAAAATTAATTTAGAGTAACATGTTGAGATTCACATGATAATCCAGGTACTAGATACTCAAGATGTCCATAACCGGGGACACGGCTAATCATGATTAGTTTATTACACTCTGCAGAGGTTTGTGCACTTTCCCCACAAAACTCGATCGCCTCCGTTCGGTTTCTCGCACTACATGGTGTTTGAGAAGACGGATGACCGAGACATAGTCTTTCAGAAGCGCTAGCACCTTATGATCAGGTAGACAATGTCCACCTACATCCCCTACATCTGCTAGTCTACCACTATAAGAGTTCGCACGACTTAGTCAACTATGCTAGAGCCCATAATAGCTTGTGGCTGCACACAGAAGTTTCTAGCATGAATAATCTCATGATCCCTTTCAGCCTGGGTGGCGGTCCAAAAGAAAACAGGCAAGTCCTGGAATACCCAGGTGCCCTAATCCACCCAGATGTGTGTTTAAGTTGCCATCTTACATAAACCATTAATTAATAAAACTCACATTTGTCATGGATATCACTCACCCAATCCACGTCTACTAGCATAGCATGTCATAATAAGCAAACGTAGAAGTAACTCCCAAAGGTTTGATAATTAACAGGTAATAGGTACTACCTCAACTACTTCCCAACCCACAATTTAATTAGACCCTAGTCATGCAATGTGTGAGGATTGATCTAATGCAATAAAACTGGGTAGTAGAAAAGGTATGATCAAAGTATTACTTGCCTTGCTGATGATCCGCGAAACCTAGAGATTCGAAGTAACAGGCGGTGCACTCCGGGCATTCTATCGCAGACAAATAAACAAGCATACAATAAGTACTCATCTAATGTACAGATAAAACTCAAATAAGAGATCTAACCAGAAGGTTCAACTTAAGAACTCCGGTTGGCAAAAGAATCAAATCGAACTAAGCAACGAAAGTCAAACGGCGAAAGAAAACAACTTTGTTCTAGTAATCTGGATCTAGGGAAAATTTTACAGTAGCAAAATCTTGTTTAAGTTGGTTAAACGGTTAGAGGGTTTCGAGACGAAACTCTAGGCGCTTGAATCGCTTGATTCCGATAAACGAGTGAAAAGTTATACTAAAACGAAAATCGGATCAGGAATCGCGATCAGAAAAATCGCGGATTTAATCCAGGAAAAAGAAAAACGACAAACGCTCGCTAAATTAAATAAACCGGAAAACCCGATCTATTTAAAAAAGAAAAACCGAATCTAAAAAATAAACCGATGAAAAACCGATGAAAATTGATCGGTTCTTTTTAAACGACGGCACGGAAGTCGAGGCGGCGGCGTCCGGCGACGGTGGCGGCGGCGGCGGGACCGGGCGGCGGCTAGGGTTGGGAGCTGGGGCGGCTAGGGTTCCCGGGGCTGGGCCTCGGGTTATAAAGGCCCCCTCGGGCCGGAGTCCTAGTCGGACAAGGTCCGTAGGTCGGTTCGTTTTTTTAAAAATTTATTCCGCTCGGGAGAAAAATAAAAGGAAATACTAAACGGACTCCAAAAATTCCGAAATAAATTTTTACGGGCTTCTAAAATCAAGTCGCACAAGGTGAACATTTATTTGGGACCTAAATGCAATTTTGGAAAATGCACATTTTTCCTAAATTCAAATAAAACACCGAAAAACTCCGAAGTAAACTCTTATTTGATTTTATTATTAAATCTTCAATATTTATTTATTTTGGGAAAGTCATTTTATTCCCTCTCTCATATTTTTGTAATAGAAATAACTGATGATAAAATAAATAATACCAAATGATCCTATTCTCAAATTTTGAGAAAACTCAAATATGAAAATAACGAAATCCCCAACTCCCTCCGTGGGTCATTGAGTTGTGTAGAATTTCTAGGATCAACCAAAATGCAAAAATAAAATATGATATGCATTGATGATCTAATGTATAACATTCCAAATTGAAAATTTGGGATGTTACAACCTGCACCTCATCGTCCTTGCGGAAGGGGATGTGTTTCAAACTGAGGCGAGTACTGGACTGCAGCTAAGCCTCCGAGTGAGAGGGTTGCTCACCACTCGGTAGGATATTTCAAACTTAGGCGAGTCCTGGACTGCAGCTAAGCCTCCAAGTGATAGGGTTGCTCACCACTCGGTAGGATTTTTCAAACTTAGGCGAGTGCTGGACTGCAGCTAAGCCTCCGAGTGAGAGGGTTGCTCACCACTCGGTACGATTTTTTTAAAAACTTAGGCGAGTACTGGACTACAGCTAAGCCCCTGAGTGTGAGGCTTGCTCACCACTCGGTAGGATTTTTTAAACTTAGGCGAGTACTGGACTGCAGCTAAGCCCCTGAGTGAGAGGTGATAACCCACAAGTATAGGGGATCGCAACAGTTTTCGAGGGTAGAGTATTCAACCCAAATTTATTGATTCGACACAAGGGGAGCCAAAGAATATTCTCAAGTATTAGCAGCTGAGTTGTCAATTCAACCACACCTAGAAACTTAATATCTGCAGCAAAGTATTTAGTAGCAAAGTAATATGATAGTAGTGATAAATGTAGCAAAAGGTAACAGTAGTAAAAGCAATGTTTTTGGTATTTTGTAGTGATGATAGCAATAGCAACGGAAAAGTAAATAAGCGAAGAACAATATATGAAAAGCTCGTAGGCAATGGATCAGTGATGGAGAATTATGCCGGATGAGGTTCATCATGTAACAGTCATAACCGAGGGTGACACAGAACTAGCTCCAGTTCATTGATATAATGTAGGCATGTATTCTGAACATAGTCATACATGCTTGTGGAAAAGAACTTGCATGACATCTTTTGTCCTACCTTCCCGTGGCAGCGGGGTCCTTACGGAAACTAAGGGATATTGAGGCCTCCTTTTAATAGAGAACCGAAACAAAGCATACAATTATTGTTACTTCGGGGTTAACGGATCATAACACATAATAAGTGACTATAGACTTGCAAGATAGGATCAAGAACACTCATATATTGATGAAAACATAATAGGTTCAGATATGAAATCATGGCACTCGGGCCCTAGTGACAAGCATTAAGCATAGCAAAGTCATAGCAACATCAATCTCAGAACATAGTGGACACTAGGGATCAAACCCTAACAAAACTAACTCGATTACATGATAGATCCCATCCAACCCATCACCGTCCAGCAAGCATACGATGTAATTACTCACGCATGGTGGTGAGCATCATGAAATTGGTGATGGAGGATGGTTGATGATGACGATGGAGATGGATTCCCCTCTCCGGAGCCCCGAACGGACTCCAGATCAGCCCTCCCGAGAGGTTTTAGGGCTTGGCGGCGGCTCCGTATCATAAAACGCGATGATTTCTTCGCCCTGATTTTTTTCTCATCGAAACTCAATATATGGAGGTGGAGTTGGAGTCGGAGAGGCAACAGGGGGCCCACGAGGTAGGGGGGTGCGCCCTAGGGGGGCAGGTGCGCCCCCACCCTCGTGGCAAGACGGTGGGCCCCCCTGGCCTTCATCTTTGGCAGGTATTTTTCTTATTTTCTGAAAAGTGTCTCCGTGAAGTTTCAGGTCATTCCAAGAACGTTTGCTCCTGCACATAAATAACACCATGGTAATTCTGCTAAAAACAGCGTCAGTCTGGGTTAGTTCCATTCAAATCATGCAAGTTAGAGTCCAAAACAAGGGCAAAAGTGTTTGGAAAAGTAGATACGTTGGAGACGTATCAACTCCCCCAAGCTTAAACCTTTGCTTGTCCTCAAGCAATTCAGTTGACAAACTAAAAGTGAAAAAGAAAAACTTTTACAAACTCTGTTTGCTCTTGTTGTTGTAAATATGTAAAGCCAGCATTCAAGTTTTCAGCAAAGATTATAACTAACCACATTTGCAATAATGCATAGGTCTCAAGTTTACTCATATCAATAGCATAATCAACTAGCGAGCCATAATAATAAAACTCTGATAACAACACTTTCTCAAAACAATCATAATATGATATAACAGGATGGTATCTTGCTAGCCCTTTCTGAGACCGCAAAACATAAATGCAGAGCACCTTTAAAGACCAAGGACTGACTAGACATTGTAATTCATGGTAAAAGAGATCTAGTCAAGTCATACTCAATGTAAACTAACAGTAATGAATGCAAATGACAGCGGCGCTCTCCAACTGGTGCTTTTTAATAAGAGGATGATGACTCAGCATAAAAGTAAATAGATAGGCCCTTCACAGAGGGAAGCGGGGATTTGTAGAGGTGCCAGAGCTTGGTTTTGAAACCAAGGTGAATAATATTTTGAGCGGTATACTTTCATTGTCAACATAAAAACCAAGAGATGGCGATATCTTCCATGCTACACACATTATAGGCGGTTCCCAAACAGAATGGTAAAGTTTATACTCCCCCTTCCACCACAAGCATCAATCCATGGCTTGCTCGAAACAACGAGTGCCTCCAACTAACAAGAGTCCCAGGGGGAGTTTTATTTGCAATTATTTTGATTTAGTTTGCATAAAGCATGGGACTGGGCATCCCGGTGACCAGCCATTTATCTCGTGAGTGAGGAGCGGAGTCCACTCCTCTTGAGAATAACCCGCCTAACATGGAAGGTACAGACAACCCTAGTTGATACATGTGAAGGAAATATGCCCTAGAGGAAATACTTTATTTCCTTATATCATGATAAATGTTTATTATTCATGCTAGAATTGTATTAACCGGAAACATAATACATGTGTGAATACATAGACAAACAGAGTGTCACTAGTATGCCTCTACTTGACTAGCTCGTTAATCAAAGATGGTTATGTTTCCTAACCATGGACAAAAGAGTTGTTATTTGATTAACGAGGTCATATCATTAGTTGAATGATCTGATTGACATGACCCATTCTATTAGCTTAGCACCCGATCGTTTAGTATGTTACTATTGCTTTCTTCATGACTTATACATATTCCTATGACTATGAGATTATGCAACTCCCGTTTGCCGGAGGAACACTTTGGGTGCTACCAAACGTCACAACGTAAATGGGTGATTATAAAGGAGCATTACAGGTGTCTCCAAAGGTAGATGTTGGGTTGGCGTATTTCGAGATTAGGATTTGTCACTCCGATTGTCGGAGAGGTATCTCTGGGCCCTCTCGGTAATGCACATCACATAAGCCTTGCAAGCATTGCAACTAATATGTTAGTTGTGAGATGATGTATTACGGAACGAGTAAAGAGACTTGCCGGTAACGAGATTGAACTAGGTATTGGGATACCGACGATAAAATCTCGGGCAAGTAACATACCGATGACAAAGGGAACAACGTATGTTGTTATGCGGTCTGACCGATAAAAGATCTTTGTAGAATATGTAGGAGCCAATATGGGCATCCAGGTCCCGCTATTGGTTATTGACCGGAGACGTGTCTCGGTCATGTCTACATTGTTCTCGAACCGTAGGGTCCGCACGCTTAAGGTTTCGATGACAGTTATATTATCAGTTTATGAGTTTTGATGTACCGAAGGAGTTCGGAGTCCCGGATGAGATCGGGGACATGACGAGGAGTCTCGAAATGGTCGAGACGTAAAGATCGATATATTGGACGACTATATTCGGACATCGGAAAGGTTCCGAGTGATTCGGGTATTTTTTGGAGTACCGGGTAGTTACGGGAGAAGTAATGGGCCTTGATGGGCTTTAGTGGGAAGAGGAAAAAAGGCTGCTGCGCCCCCCTCCCCTCTAGTCCGAATTGGACTAGGGAAAAGGGGGCCGGCCACCTTTCCTACTCCTCCACTTCCTTCTCCCTTCCTCCCCTCTTGGTGGACTCCTACTAGGACTTGGAGTCCTAGTAGGACTCCACACCTGGCGCGCCTCTCCTATGGCCGGCCTCCTCCCCCTTGCTCCTTTATATACGGGGGCAGGGGGCACCTCTAGACACACAAGTTGATCATTGAGATCATTCCTTAGCCATGTGCGGTGCCCCCTGCCACCATATTCCACCTCGATTATATCGTTGTAGTGCTTAGGCGAAGCCATGCGTCGGTAATACATCAAGATCGTCACCACGCCGTCGTGCTGACGGAACTCCTCCCCGAAGCTTTGCTGGATCGGAGCCCGGGGATCATCATCGAGCTGTACGTGTGCTAAGAACTCGGAGGTGCCGGAGTAACGGTGCTTGGATCGGTCGGATCGGGAAGAAGACGTACGACTACTTCCTCTACGTTGTGTCAACGCTTCCGTTGCGATCTACAAGGGTACGTAGATCAGACTCTCCCCCTCGTTGCTATGCATCACCATGATCTTGCGTGTGCATAGGAATTTTTTTGAAATTACTACGTTCCCCAACAGTGGCATTCGAGCCTAGGTTTTATGGTTTGATGTTATATGCACGAGTAGAACACAAGTGAGTTGTGGGCGATATAAGTCATACTTCCTACCAGCATGTCATACTTTGGTTCGGCGGTATTGTTGGATGAAGCGGCCCGGACCGACATTACGCGTACGCTTACGGGAGACCGGTTCTCCCGACGTGCTTTGCACAAAGGTGGTTTGCGGGTGACTGTTTCTCCAACATTAGTTGAACCGAGTGTGGCTACACCCCGTCCTTGCGAAGGTTAAAACAAAGTCAAATTGACAAACTATCGTTGTGGTTTTTGATGCGTAGGTAAGAACGGTTCTTGCTCAGCATGTAGCAGCCACGTAAAACTTGCAACAACAAAGTAGAGGACGTCTAACTTGTTTTTGCAGGGCATGTTGTGATGTGATATGTTCAAGACGTGATGAGATATAAGTTGTTGTATGAGATGATCATGTTTTGTTGAAGTTATCGGCAACTGGCAAAAGCCTTATGGTTGTCTCTTTATTGCATAAGATGCAAGCGCCAAATAATTGCTTTACTTTATCGCTATGCGATAGCAATAATTGCAAGAGCAATTGTTGGCGAGACGACCACGTGACGACACATTGATATAGATCAAGATGATGGAGATCATGGTGTCATGCCGGTGACGATGGTGATCATGACGGTGCTTCGGAGATGGAGATCACAGGCACAAGACGATGACGGCCATATCATATCACTTATATTGATTGCATGTGATGTTTATCTTTTATGCATCTTATCTTGCTTTGATTGACGGTAGCATTATAAGATGATCTCTCACTAATTATCAAGAAGTGTTCTCCCTGAGTATGCACCGTTGCGAAAGTTCTTCGTGCTGAGACACCACGTGATGATCGGGTGTGATAGGCTCTACGTTCAAATACAAAGGGTGCAAAACAGTTGCACACGCGGAATACTCAGGTTATACTTGACGAGCCAAGCATATACAGATATGGCCTCGGAACACGGAGACCGAAAGGTCGAGCGTGAATCATATAGTAGATATGATCAATATAGTGATGTTCACCATTGAAACTACTCCATCTCACGTGATGATCGGACATGGTTTAGTTGATTTGGATCACGTGATCACTTAGAGGATTAGAGGGATGTCTATCTAAGTGGGAGTTCTTAAGTAATATGATTAATTGAACTTAAATTTATCATGAACTTAGTCCTGGTAGTATTTTGTAAATCATGTTCTAGATCAATAGCTCGCGTTGTTGCTTCCCTGTGTTTACTTTGATATGTTCCTAGAGAAAATTATATTGAAAGATGTTAGTAGCAATGATGCGGATTGGATCCGTGATCTGAGCTTTATCCTCATTGGTGCACAGAAGAATTATGTCCTTGATGCACCGCTAGGTGACAGACCTATTGCAGGAGCAGATGCAGACGTTATGAACGTTTGGCTAGCTCAATATGATGACTACTTGATAGTTTAGTGCACCATGCTTAATGGCTTAGAATCGGGACTTCAAAGACGTTTTGAACGTCATGGACCATATGAGATGTTCCAGGAGTTGAAGATAATATTTCAAGCAAATACCCGAGTTGAGAGATATGAAGTCTCCAACAAGTTCTATAGCTAAAAGATGGAGGAGAATCGCTCAACTAGTGAGCATGTGCTCAGATTGTCTGGGTACTGCAATCGCTTGAATCAAGTGGGAGTTAATCTTCCAGATAAGATAGTGATTGACAGAATTCTCTAGTCACCATCACCAAGTTAGTAGAACTTCGTGATGAACTATAGTATGCAAGGGATGACGAAAACGACTCCCGAGCTTTTCATGATGATGAAATTGATGAAGGTAGAAATCAAGAAAGAGCATCAAGTGTTGATGGTTGACAAGATCACTACTTCAAGAAAAGGGCAAAAGGAAAAAGGGGAACTTCAAGAAGAACAGCAAGCAAGTTGCTGCTCAAGTGAAGAAGCCCAAGTCTGGACCTAAGCCTGAGACTGAGTGCTTCTACTGCAAAGGGACTGGTCACTGGAAGCGGAACTACCCCAAGTGATTGGCGGGTAAGAAGGATGGCAAAGTGAACATAAGTATATGTGATATACATGTTATTGATGTGTACTTTACTAGTGTTTATAGCAAACCCTCAGTATTTGATACTAGTTCAGTTGCTAAGATTAGTAACTAGAAACGGGAGTTGCAGAATAAACAGAGACTAGTTAAGGGTGAAGTGACGATGTGAGTTGGAAGTGGTTCCAAGATTGATATGATCAGCATCGCACACTCCCCATAATTTCGGGATTATTGTTGAACCTAAATAAGTGTTATTCGGTGTTTGTGTTGAGCATGAATATGATTTGATCATGTTTATTGTAATACGGTTATTCATTTAAGTAAGAGAATAAATTGTAGTTCTGTTTACATGAATAAAACCTTATATGGTTACACACCCAATGAAAATAGTTCGTTGGATCTCGATCGTAGTGATACACATAATCATAATATTGAAACCAAAAGATGCATAGTTAATAATGATAGTGCAACTTATTTGTAGCACTGCCGTTTAGGTCATATTGGTGTAAAGCGCATGAAGAAACTCCATGCTGATGGGCTTTTGGAATCACTTGATTATGAATCAGTTGATGCTTGCGAACCATGCCTCATGGGCAAGATGACTAAGACTCTGTTCTTCGGAACAATGGAGCGAGCAACAGATTTGTTGGAAATCATACATACTGATGTATGTGGTCCGATGAATATTGAGGCTCGCGACAGGTATCATTATTTTCTGATCTTCACAGATGATTTGAGCAGATATGAGTATATCTACTTGATGAAACATAAGTCTGAAGCATTTGAAAAGTTCAAAGAATTTCAGAGTGAAGTGAAAAATCATCGTAACAAGAAAAATAAAGTTTCTATGATCTGATCGTAGAGAAGAGTATTTGAGTTACGAGTTTGGCCTTCAGTTAAAAATAATTTGAAATAGTTTCACTACTCACGCCACATGGAACACCATAGTGTAATGGTGTGTCCGAACGTCATAACCGTACTTTATTAGATATAGTGCGATCTATGATGTCTCTTACCGATCTACCACTATCGTTTTGGGGTTATGCATTAGAGACAGCTGCATTCACGTTAAAAAGGGGCACCATCTAAGTCCGTTGAGACGACACAATCTGAACTGTGGTTTAGCAAGAAACCAAAGTAGTCGTTTCTTAAAGTTTGGGGTTGTGATGCTTATGTGAAAAAGTTTCATCCTGATAATTATAAAACCAAATCAGAGAAATATGTCTTCATAGGATAACCAAAAGGAGACTGTTGGGTACACCTTCTATCACAGATCCTAAGGCAAGACATTCGTTGCTTATAATGGATACTTTCTAGAGAAGGAGTTTCTCTCGAAAGAAGTGAGTGGGAGGAAAGTAGAACTTGATAAGGTAATTGTACCTTCTCCTTTATTGGAAAGTAGTTCATCACAGAAATCTATTCTTGTGACTCCTACACCAATTAGTGAGGAAGCTAATGATAATGATCATGAAACTTCGGATCAAGTTACTACCGAATCTCGTAGGTAAACCAGCGTGAAATCCGCACCAGAGTGGTACGGTAATCCTGTTCTGGAGGTCATGTTACTTGACCATGACGAACCTACGAACTATGAGGAAGCGATGATGAGCCCAAATTCCGCGAAATGGTTTGAGGCCATGAAATCTGAGATATGATCCATGTATGAGAACAAAGTATGGACTTTGATGGATTTGCCCAATGATCGGCAAGCCATAGAAAATAAATGGATCTTCAAGAGGAAGACGGACGTTGATAGTAGTCTTACTATCTACAAAGCTAGAATTGTCGCAAAAGGTTTTCGACAAGTTCAAAGTGTTGACTATGATGAGAGTTTCTCACCCGTATCTATGCTTATCATCGGGCAAGTCAACCAAAGTCCAAACTTTGTTCTCATACATGGATCATATCTCAGATTTCATGGCCTCAAACCATTTCGCGGAATCTGGGCTCATCATCGCTTCCTCATAGTTCGTAGGTTCGTCATGGTCAAGTAACATGACCTCCAGAACAGGATTACCCTACCACTCTGGTGCGGATCTCACTCTGGTTTACCTACGAGATTCGGTAGTAACTTGATCTGAAGTTACAGGATCATCATCATTAGCTTCCTCACTAATTGGTGTAGTAGTCACAAGAACAGATTTTTTGTGATGAACTACTTTCCAATAAGGTAGAAGGTACAATTACCTTATCAAGTTTTCTACTTTCCTCCCACTCACTTCTTTCAAGAGAAACTCCTTCTCTAGAAAGGATCCATTATAAGCAACGAATGTCTTGCCTTAGGATCTGTGATAGAAGGTGTACCCAACAGTCTCCTTTGGGTATCCTATGAAGACATATTTCTCCGATTTGAGTTTGAGCTTATCGAGATGAAACATTTTCACATAAGCATCGCAACTCCAAACTTTAAGAAATGACAACTTTGGTTTCTTGCCAAACCATAGTTCATAAGGCGTCGTCTCGACGGATATAGATGGTGCCCTATTTAATGTGAATGCAGCTGTCTCTAATGCATAACCCCAAAACGATAGTGGTAGATCGGTAAGATACATCATAGGTTGTACTATATCCAATAAAGTAAGGTTATGACGTTCGGACACACCATTATGCTGTGGTGTTCCAGGTGGCGTGCGTAGTAAAACTATTTCACATTGTTTTAACTGAAGACCAAACTCGTAACTCAAATATTTTACCTCTGCGATCTTATCGTAGAAACTTTTATTTTCTTGTCACAATGATTTTCCACTTCACTCTGAAATTCTTTGAACTGTTCAAATGTTTCAGACTTATGTTTCATCAAGTAGATATCCCCATATCTGCTCAAATCATCTTGTGAAGGTCAGAAAATAATGATACCTGCTGTAAGCCTTTAATATTCATCGGACCACATACATCAGTATGTATGATTTCCAACAAATCTGTTGCTTGCTTCATTGTTCCGGAGAACGGCGTTTTAGTCATCTTTCCCAAAAGGCATGGTTCGCAAGCATCAAGCGATTCATAATCAAGTGATTCCGAAGGCCCATCAGCATGGAGTTTCTTCATGCGCTTTATACCAATATGACCTCAACGGCAGTGCCACAAATAAGTTGCACTATCATTATTAACTTTGCATCTTTTGGTTTCAATATTATGAATATGTGTATCACTACGGTCGAGATCCAACGAACTTGTTTCATTGGGTGTATGACCATCGAAGGTTTTATTCATGTAAACAGAACAACAATTATTCTCTGACTTTAATGAATAACCATATTGCAATAAACATGATCAAATCATATTCATGCTCAATGCAAACACCAAATAACACTTATTTAGGTTCAACACTAATCCCGAAATTTATAGGGAGTGTGCGATGATGATCATATCAATCTTGGAACCACTTCCAACACACATCGTCACTTCACCCTTAACTAGTCTCTGTTTATTCTGAAATTCCTGTTTCGAGTTACTAATCTTAGCAACTGAACTAGTATCCAATACTGAGGGGTTGCTATAAACACTAGTAAAGTACACATCAATAACATGTATATTAAATATACTTATGTTCACTTTGCCATCCTTTTTATCCGCCAATTACTTGGGGTAGTTCCGCTTCCAGTGACCAGTCCCTTTGCAGTAGAAGCACTCAGTCTCAGGCTTAGGTCCAGACTTGGGCTTCTTCACTTGAGCAGCAACTTGCTTGCTGTTCTTCTTGAAGTTCCCCTTCTTCCCTTTTTGCCCTTTTCTTCAAACTAGTGGTCTTGTCAACCATCAACACTTGATGTTTTTCTTGATTTCTACCTTCGTCGATTTTAGCATCACGAAGAGCTTGGGAATCGTTTCCGTTATCCCTTGCATATCATAGTTCATCACGAAGTTCTACTAACTTGGTGATGGTGACTAGAGAATTCTGTCAATCACTATCTTATCTGGAAGATAAACTCCCACTTGATTCAAGCGATTGTAGTACCCAGACAATCTGAGCACATGCTCACTAGTTGAGCGATTCTCCTCCATCTTTTAGCCATAGAACTTGTTGGAGACTTCATATCTCTCAACTCGGGTATTTGCTTGAAATATTAACTTCAACTCCTGGAACATCTCATATGGTCCATGACGTTCAAAACGCCTTTGAAGTCCCGATTCTAAGCCATTAAGTATGGTGCACTAAACTATCAAGTAGTCATCATATTGAGCTAGCCAAACGTTCATAACGTCTGCATCTGCTCCTACAATAGGTCTGTCACCTAGCGGTGCATCAAGGACATAATTTTCCTGTGTAGCAATGAGGATAAACCTCAGATCACGGATCCAATCCGCATCATTGCTACTAACATCTTTCAACACAATTTTCTCTAGGAACATATCAAAAATAAACACAGGGAAGCAACAACGCGAGCTATTGATCTACAACATAATTTGCAAAATACTACCAGGACTAAGTTCTTGATAAATTTAAGTTCAATTTAATCATATTACTTAAGAACTCCCACTTAGATAGACATCCCTCTAATCCTCTATGTGATCACGTGATCCAAATCAACTAAACCATAACCGATCATCACGTGAGATGGAGTAGTTTTCAATGGTGAACATCGTCATGTTGATCATATCTACTATATGATTCACGCTCGACCTTTCGGTCTCTATGTTCCGAGGCCATATTTGCATATGCTAGGCTCGTCAAGTTTAACCTGAGTATTCTGCGTGTGCAAAACTGGCTTGCACCCGTTGTAGATGGACGTAGAGCTTATCACACCCGATCATCACGTGGTGTCTGGGCACGACGAACTTTGGCAACGGTGCATACTCAGGGAGAACACTTCTTGATAATTTAGTGAGAGATCATCTTATAATGCTACCGTCAATCAAAGCAAGATAAGATGCATAAAAGATAAACATCACATGCAATCAATATAAGTGATATGATATGGCCATCATCATCTTGTGCTTGTGATCTCCATCTCCGAAGCACCGTCATGATCACCATCGTCACCGGCGCGACACCTTGATCTCCATCGTAGCATCGTTGTCGTCTCGCCAATCTTATGCTTCCACGACTATCACTACCGCTTAGCAATAAAGTAAAGCATTACATCGCGATTGCATTGCATACAATAAAGCGACAACCATATGGCTCCTGCCAGTTGCTGATAACTCGGTTACAAAACATGATCATCTCATACAATAAAATTTAGCATCATGCCTTGACCATATCACATCACAATATGCCCTGCAAAAACAAGTTAGACGTCCTCTACTTTGTTGTTGCAAGTTTTACGTTGCTGCTACGGGCTTAAGTAAGAACTCATCTCACCTACGCATCAAAACCACAATGATAGTTTGTCAAATAGACTCCGTTTTAACCTTCGCAAGGACCGGGCGTAGCCACACTTGGTTCAACTAAAGTTGGAGAGACAGTCGCCCGCAAGCCATCTATGTGCAAAGCACGTCGAGGGAACCGGTCTCGCGTAAGCGTACGCGTAAGGTTGGTCCGGGTCGTCTCGTCCAACAATACCGCCGAACCAAAGTATGACATGCTGGTAGGCAGTATGACTTGTATCGCCCACAACTCACTTGTGTTCTACTCGTGCAAATAACATCAAACCATAATAACCTAGGCTCGGATGCCACTGTTGGGGAACGTAGTAATTTCAAAAAAATTCCTACGCACACGCAAGATCATGGTGATGCATAGCAACGAGAGGGGAGAGTGTTGTCTACGTACCAACACAGACCGACTGCGGAAGTGATCACACAACGTAGAGGAAGTAGTCGTACGTCTTCCCGATCCGACCGATCCAAGCACCGTTACTCCGGCACCTCCGAGTTCTTAGCACACGTTTAGCTCGATGACGATCCTCGGGCTCCGATCCAGCAAAGCGTCGAGGAAGAGTTCCGTCAGCAGGACGGCGTGGTGACGATCTTGATGTACTACCGACGCAGGGCTTCGCCTAAGCACTACAACGGTATGATCGAGGTGGAATTTGGTGGCAGGGGGCACCGCACACGGCTAAGGAACGATCTCAAGGATCAACTTGTGTGTCTAGAGGTGTCCCCTGCCCCCGTATATAAAGGATGAGAGGGGGAGGGCTGGCCGGCCAGGAGAGGAGGCGCAGGAGAGTCCTACTCCCACTGGGAGTAGGATTCCCCCTCCAATCCTAGTCCAACTAGGATTCCCAAGTGGGAAAGCGAGAGGGGGGCCGGCCACCTTCTCCTAGTCCTAATAGGACTAAAGAGAGGGGGGAGGCGCACAGCCCTATGTGGGCTGCCCTTTCAACTTTCCACTAAGGCCCATGTTGGCCCATTTGGCTCCCGGGGGGTTCCGGTAACCCTCCCGGTAATCCGGTAAAATCCCAATTTCACCCGGAACACTTCCGATGTCCAAACATAGGCTTCCAATATATCAATCTTTACGTCTCGACCATTTCGAGACTCCTCGTCATGTCCGTGATCACATCCGGGACTCCGAACAACCTTCGGTACATCAAAATGCATAAACTCATAATAACTGTCATCGTAACGTTAAGCGTGCGGACCCTATGGTTCGAAAACAATGTAGACATGACCGAGACACGTCTCCGGTCAATAACCAATAGCGGGACCTGGATGCCCATATTGGCTCCTACATATTCTACGAAGATCTTTATCAGTCAGACTGCATAACAACATACGTTGTTCCCTTTGTCATCGGTATGTTACTTGCCCGAGATTCGATCGTCGGTATCCAATACCTAGTTCAATCTCGTTACTGGCAAGTCTCTTTACTCGTTCCGTAATACATCATCCCGCAACTAACTCATTGGTTGCAATGCTTGCAAGGCTTAAGTGATGTGTATTACCGAGAGGGCCCAGAGATACCTCTCCGACAATCGGAGTGACAAACCCTAATCTCGAAATACGCCAACCCAACATCTACCATTGGAGACACCTGTAGTACTCCTTTATAATCACCCAGTTACGTTGTGACGTTTGGTAGTACCCAAAGTGTTCCTCCGGTAAACGGGAGTTGCATAATCTCATAGTTATAGGAACATGTATAAGTCATGAAGAAAAGCAATAGCAACATACTAAACGATCGGGTGCTAAGCTAATGGAATGGGTCATGTCAATCAGATCATTCAACTAATTATGTGACCTCATTAATCAAATAACAACTCTTTGTTCATGGTTAGGAAACATAACCATCTTTGATTAACGAGCTAGTCAAGTAGAGGCATACTAGTGACACTCTGTTTGTCTATGTATTCACACATGTATTATGTTTCCGGTTAATACAATTCTAGCATGAATAATAAACATTTATCATGATATAAGGAAATAAATAATAACTTTATTATTGCCTCTAGGGCATATTTCCTTCAAAATCCTCGGAAGGCCATTCACACGCCCGAACCTCCATGGTGCGAGGCAGATTATACTTAGGCTTTGGTGCCTTTTCCTTCGAGCTTTGGCTCGATGAGCCCCTCAAAAGTCTCCTCATCATTTTCTGAAAAATTCTGAATTTTTTAGTAACTTCAAAATAAAAGTAAACCAAACTCAATAATATTGATAGCAACTACTCCTACAAGTGCCTAGGGCCTATATCATGCATTAAAACTACTTTTGACCGTATAAATTTGACATGCAAGCTCAAGAACAGGGTCACCTAAGCAGCAAAAATTTGCAATGAATAAAGCACTAGAACAAAAACTAATTGGACCAATGGAGGAGTCACATACCAAGGAACAATCTCCCCAAGCAGTTTTGTGAGAGGTGCTTTGAGCAAGGAGATCGAAAATGGCAGCAAAACGAGCTTGGACTCGGGTTATAGCTGGTTATTCGTGTTTGGGGGAGGAAGGAGTGTATGGGTGAAGGAATAAGTGGAGGAGGGCCACCGTGGGCCCACGAGGCAGGGGGGCGCGCCCTAGTGGGTTGGGCGCGCCCTCCACCCTCGTGGCAAGGTGGTTGGCCCCCTGGTGTGTTCTTTGTTCCATAAATCCTCAAATATTCTAAAAAAATCATATTTAATTTTCAGGGCATTTGGAGAACTTTTATTTTCAAGGTATTTTTATATTGCACGGATAATCAGATAACAGAAAGACAAATATTTATTTTTATTTTATTTAATATAAATAACAGAAAGTAAAAGTGGGGTACAGAAGGTTGTGCCTTCTAGTTTCATCCATCTCATGATCATCAAAAGGAATCCACTAACAAGGTTGATCAAGTCTTGTTAACAAACTCATTCCGATTAACATGGAACCGGAGAAATTTCGAATAACACTATGTTACCTCAATGGTGATATGCACATCCCCAATAATAAGAATATCATATTTCTTCTTGACAGTAGGAAGAGGAAATTCAAAACCTCCAAATATAATCGATGGCATTTTTCCAATGGAGTTGATACTGTGAACTTGAGGTTGTTTCTTCGGAAAGTGTACCATATGCTCATTACCATTAACATGAAAAGTGACATTGCCTTTAGTGCAATCAATAACAGCCCCTGCAGTATTCAAAAAGGGTCTTCCGAGAATAATAGACATACTATCGTCCTCAGGAATATCAAGAATAACAAAGTCCGTTAAAATAGTAACATTTCCAACTACAACAGGCACATCCTCACAAATACAGACATGTATAGCAGCTGATTTATCAGCCATTTGCAAAGATATTTCAGTAGGTGTTAACTTATTCAAATCAAGTCTACGATATAAAGAGAGAGGCATAACACTAACACCAGCTCCAAGATCACATAAAGCAGTTTTAACATAGTTTCTTTTAATAGAGCATGGTATAGTGGGTACTCCTGGATCTCCAAGTTTCTTTGGTATTCCACCCTTAAAAGTGTAATTAGCAAGCATGGTGGAAATTTTAGCTTTAGGTATCTTTCTTTTATTTGTAATAATATCTTTCATATACTTAGCATAAGGATTGGTTTTAAGCATATCAGTTAATCGTATACGCAAAAAGATAGGTCTAATCATTTCAGCAAAGCGCTCAAAATCCTCATCATCCTTTTTCTTGGATGGTTTGGGAGGAAAAGGCATGGATTTCTGAACCCAAGGCTCTCTTTCTTTACCATGTTTCCTAGCAACAAAGTCTTTCTTATCATAACGTTGATTCTTTGATTGTGGGTTATCAAGATCAACAGCAGGTTCAATCTCTATGTCATTATCATTACTAGGTTGAGCATCATTATGAACATTATCATTAACATTACCACTAGTTTCAGTTTCATTACCAGGTTGTGTTTCAGCATCAGAAATAGAAATATCATTTGGATTCTCAGGTGTTTCAACAATAGGATCACTAGACGCATGCAAAGTCCTATCATTTTTCTTTTTCTTCTTTTTAGAAGAACTAGGTGCATCTAAATTATTTCTCTGAGAATCTTGCTCAATTCTCTTAGGATGGCCTTCAGGATACAAAGGTTCCTGAGTCATTCTACCTATTCTAGTAGCCACTCTAACAGTATAATCATTATTCTTACTATTCAATTCATTGAGAAAATCATTTTGAGCTTTAAGTACTTGTTCTACCTGAGTGGTAACCATAGAAGCATGCTTACTAATAAGTTTAAGTTCACTTTTAACATTAGCCCTATAATCACCCAAGTGTCCAAGCATATTTGAATTGTATTTTAATTGTCTACCAAAATAAGCATTAAAGTCTTCTTGCTTAGCCATAAACTTATCAAACTCATGTAAGCATGGGCTAGCAATTTTAGTAAATGGGATTACAGCTTTATCATATCTATAGAGAGAATTTACCTTTACTACCTGTGTCGGGTTATCAAGACCATGAGTTTCTTCAATAGGTAAAGGATTTGGATTATATGTTTCTTCAACAAGCGGTAAATTAAGACCATGTATTTCTTCAACAGGAGGTAAATTCTTAACATCTTCAGCTTTAATACCCTTTTCTTTCATAGATTTCTTTGCCTCTTGCATATCTTCAGGACTGAGAAATAGAATACCCCTCTTCTTCGGAGTTGGTTTAGGAATAGGCTCAGGAATTGGCTCCGGAGGTGTCCAATTATTTTCATTTGTCAACATATTATTCAATAGAATTTCAGCTTCATCCGGTGTTCTTTCCCTGAAAACAGAACCAGCACAACTATCCAGGTAATCTCTCGAGGCATCGGTTAGTCCATTATAAAAGATATCAAGTATTTCATTTTTCTTAAGAGGATGATCAGGCAAATCATTAAGTAATTCGAGAAGCCTCCCCCAAGCTTGTGGGAGACTCTCTTCTTCAATTTGCACACAGTTGTATATATCCCTTAAAGCAGCTTGTTTCTTATGAGCAGGGAAATATTTAGCAGAGAAGTAATAAACCATATATTGGGGACTATGCACACAACCAGGATCAAGAGAATTAAACCATATCCTAGCATCACCCTTTAATGAGAACAGAAATATTTTAAGGATATAAAAATAGCGAGTTCTCTCATCTTTAGTGAACAAGGTAGCTATATCATTCAGTTTAGTAAGATGTGCCACAACAGTTTCAGATTCATAACCATGAAAAGGATCAGATTCAACCAAAGTGATTATATCAGGATCAACAGAGAATTCGTAATCCTTATCAGTAACAAAGATAGGTGAAGTAGCAAAAGCAGGGTCAGGTTTCATTCTATCATTTAGGGATTTCTTACTCCATTTAGCTAATAATTTTTTTAGTTTAGTTCTATTTCTGCAAGCTAAAATGGCTAAAGAAGCATCTTGATCAAAAACATAACCCTTAGGAATAGCAAGTGGTTCTTCATCATCACTTTCATCAGTATCATCAGATTCAATATTTTCAATCTCTCTAGCCCTAGCAAGTTGTTCATCAAGAAAAGCACTAAGTGGCATAGTAGTATCAGGCATAGAGGTAGTTTCATCATAAGTATCATGCATAGAAGAAGTGGCATCATCAATAACATGCGACATATCAGAACGAATAGCAGAAGCAGGTGTAGGTGTCGCAAGCTTACTCAAAACAGAAGGTGAATCAAGTGCAGAGCTAGATGGTAGTTCCTTACCTCCCCTCGTAGTTGAGGGATAGATCTTGGTTTTTGGATCTCTCAAGTTCTTCATAATGATAAGCAGATATATATCCCAAGTGACTCAAAGAATAGAGCTATGCTCCCCGGCAACGGCGCCAGAAAATAGTCTTGATAACCCACAAGTATAGGGGATCGCAACAGTTTTCGAGGGTAGAGTATTCAACCCAAATTTATTGATTCAACACAAGGGGAGCCAAAGAATATTATCAAGTATTAGCAGTTGAGTTGTCAATTCAACCACACCTGGAAACTTTATATCTGCAGCAAAGTATTTAGTAGCAAAGTAATATGATAGTAGTGATAACTGTAGCAAAAGGTAACAGTAGTAAAAGCAATGTTTTTGGTATTTTGTAGTGATGATAGCAATAGCAACGGAAAAGTAAATAAGCGAAGAACAATATATGGAAAGCTCGTAGGCAATGGATCAGTGATGGAGAATTATGCCGGATGCGGTTCATCATGTAACAGTCATAACCTAGGGTGACACAGAACTAGCTCCAATTCATTGATATAATGTAGGCATGTATTCCGAACATAGTCATACGTGCTTATGGAAAAGAACTTGTATGACATCTTTTGTCCTACCCTCCCATGGCAGCGGGGTCCTTACGAAAACTAAGGGATATTAAGGCCTCCTTTTAATAGAGATTCAGAACAAAGCATTAACACATAGTGAATACATGAACTCCTCAAACTACGGTCATCACCGGTAAGTATCCCGATTATTGTCACTTCAGGGTTAACGGATCATAACACATAATAGGTGACTATAGACTTCCAAGATAGGATCAAGAACACTCATATATTGATGAAAACATAATAGGTTCAGATCTGAAATCATGGCACTCGGGCCCTAGTGACAAGCATTAAGCATAGCAAAGTCATAGCAACATCAATCTCAAAACATAGTGGACACTAGGGATCAAACCCTAACAAAACTAACTCGATTACATGATAGATCCCATCCAACCCATCACCGTCCAGCAAGCCTACAATGGAATTACTCACGCACGACGGTGAGCATCATGAAATTGGTGATGGAGGATGGTTGATGATGACGATGGCGACAGATTCCGTTCTCCGGATCCCCGAACGGACTCCAGATCAGCCCTCCCGAGAGGTTTTAGGGCTTGGCGGTGGCTCCGTATCGTAAAACACGATGATTCCTTCGCCCTGATTTTTTTCTCATTGAAACTCAATATATGGAGGTGGAGTTGGAGTCGGAGAGGCAACAGGGTGCCCACGAGGTAGGGGGGCGCACCCTAGGGGGGCAGGCGCGCCCCCCACCCTCGTGGCAAGATGGTGGGCCCCCTTGCCTTCCTCTTTGGCAAGTATTTTTCTTATTTTCAGAAAAGTGACTCCGTGAAGTTTCAGGTCATTCCGAGAACGTTTGCTCCTACACATAAATAACACCATGGTAATTCTGCTGAAAACAGCGTCAGTTCGGGTTAGTTCCGTTCAAATTATGCAAGTTAGAGTCCAAAACAAGGGCAAAAGTGTTTGGAAAAGTAGATACGTTGGAGACGTATCAAGAGCCTTGCTCACCACTCGGTAGGATTTTTTAAACTTAGGCGAGTACTGGACTGCAGCTAAGCCCCCGAGTGAGAGGGTTGCTCACCACTCGGTAGGATTTTTCAAACGGAGGCGAGAACTGGACTGCAGCTAAGCCCCCGAGTGAGAGGCTTGCTCACCACTCGGTAGGATTTTTCAAACTTAGGCGAGTACTGGACTGCAGCTAAGCCCCCGAGTGAGAGGGTTGCTCACCACTCGGTAGGATTTTTTATACTTAGGTGAGTACTGGACTGCAGCTAAGCCCCCGAGTGAGAGGTTTGCTCACCACTAGGTAGGATTTTTCAAACTTAGGCGAGTACTGGACTGCAGCTATGCCCCCGAGTGAGAGGCTTGCTCACCACTCGGTAGGATTTTTCAAACTTAGGCGAGTACTGGACTGCAGCTAAGCCCCCGAGTGAGAGGTTTGCTCACCACTCGGTATGATTTTTCAAACTTAGGTGAGTACTGGACTGTAGCTAAGCCCCCGAGTGAGAGGCTTGCTCACCACTCGGTAGGATTTTTCAAACTTAGGCGAGTACTGGACAGCAGCTAAGCCCCCGAGTGAGAGGCTTGCTCACCACTCGGTAGGATTGTTTTAAACTTAGGCGAGTACTGGACTGCAGCTAAGCCCCTGAGTGAGTGGCTTGCTCACCACTCGGTAGGATTTTTTAAACTTAGGCGAGTACTGGACTGCAGCTAAGCCCCCGAGTGAGAGGTTTGCTCACCACTCAGTAGGATTTTTTAAACTTAGGCGAGTACTGGACTTCAGCTAAGCCCTCGAGTGAGAGGCTTGCTCACCACTCGGTAGGATTTTGCAAACTTAGGCGAAACGGATTCGCAGCAAAGCCCCGAGTGAGAGGCTTGCTCACCACTCGGTAGGATTTTTTAAACTTAGGCGAAACGGATTTGCATCTAAGGCACCCACTATGGGATTTAGAACATATAAAAAAAGGAACAACAATCATTTAAGAGACAGCGAAACTGTGTCTTTGATAATCAAACTAAAGGGTATTTCTTATTACATCTCAACAGTCTGAATGCTTAAGTGTAAAAGGGGCGGAGCAGCTCTGCGCTCCAAGCGTGTGGCTCGTCTTTCTTGTGCTCGACGTTGTATAAGTGGTATGCTCCATTGTGGAGCACTCTGGTGATAATGAAGGGGCCTTCCCAAGTAGGAGCGAGCTTGTGTGGTTTCTGCTGATCCACTCGAAGAACTAAGTCTCCTTCCTGAAATGCTCGACCCCTCACGTTTCTGGCATGGAATCGACGCAGGTCTTGCTGATAAATGGTCGATCAGATCAGGTCCATCTCTCTTTCCTCTTCCAGGAGATCAACTGCGTCTTAACGAGCATGTTCTGCTTCATCTTCTGAGAAAAGTTCGACTCTGGGTGCATTGTGAAGCAAGTCACTCGGAAGAACAGCTTCCGCTCCATAGACCAGAAAGAATGGAGTTCGGCCAGTCGACCGATTAGGAGTTGTCCTCAAGCCCCAAAGCACCGACGGAAGTTTGTCAACCCAAGCGCCTGCCACTAGTCGGGCTTCTGATGTCTCACTCCTTCATTACTTGATTAACCACCAAATCTGAGTCGCCGTATACCATGAGGCAAAGGACGCCGAGTGAAATGGCCATACACAACCCGTACAAAAGTGCCTCATATTCAGCTTCGTTGTTGGAGGAATCGAAATGAATCTGGAGAACATAGCGGAGCTTGTCACCTCGGGGGGATACTAATACTACCCCAGCACCAGAACCGTTCAACATCTTAGATCCATCAAAGATCATGGTCCAATGATCCGAGTGAATCTGAGTCGGCAGTTGCTGTTCGATCCACTCAGCGAGGAAATCCGCTATTGCCTGAGACTTGATGGCTTTCTTTGCCTCAAACTTGTCAGATTTCTTCATCAGACGATAAAGAGGCAATTCCTTTTCACCGAGGCAAGAAATGAATCGACTCAAGGTGGCCAAACAACCAGTAAGCTTCTGGACATCATGCACGTGCACAGGGCACTTCATCCGGAGTATGGCACCAACTTTCTCTTGGTCGCGTCGATCCCTCGTTCGGAAATGAGGAAGCCAAGTAACTTTCCGCCAGGAACTCCGAACGTGCACTTTGATGGGTTAAGCTTGATACCATATCTTCTCGGGTTGGCAAAGGTTTCAGCAAGGTCAGTCAGCAGGTCGGAACCCTTATGCGACTTGACCACAGTGTCATCCATGTATGCTTCCACATTCTGACTGATTTGAGTGAGTAGACACTTCTGAATCATCCTCATGAATGTAGCTCCAGCATTCTTGAGCCCGAACGACATGGTGACATAACAAAAACACCCGAATGGTGTGATGAAAGTTGTTTTTATCTCATCGGGTCCATACAGTCAGATCTGATGGTACCCAGAATATGCGTCTAGAAAAGACAAACGCTCACACCCCGCAGTCGAGTCGACAATCTGGTCGATGCGGGGGAGAGGAAAATGATCTTTTGGGTAGGCCCGATTGATATGCTTGAAGTCAATGCACATGCGAAGTGAGTCGTCCTTCTTGGGGACCATAACAACATTGGCGAGCCACTCGGAGTGGTAAATCTCTCGGATAAACTCAGCTGCCAGGAGCCGAGCCACTTCCTCACCAATTTCTTTTCTCTTCTGTACGGTAGACCGTCGAAGATGTTCTTTGACTGGTTTTACTTTCGGGTCGACCCACAAACGATGCTCAGCCAGTCCCCTGGGTACACCCGACATGTCAGAAGGTTTCCATGCAAAGATGTCCCAGTTCTCATGGAGGAACTGGATGAGCGCTTCTTCCTATTTGCTGTCGAGTGAAGTTGATATATGAGTAGGAGCAGCATTAGGACCGGTCGGGTGAATATGAATCGGCTTGGTTTCACTGGGCGACTGAAATGCAGAATCTGTGGCAGGCTTCTTCGAGCACAGCAAATCACTCGGATCTGCATTTTTTCTGGTATTCTTGCATTTCGACTGCTGCCATTTGTGCATCGGCAATTTTTTAGCCCTTCTGGAAGCACTCTTCTGCTTTCTGCTGATTGCCAGTGATAGTGATCACTTCTCTGGGACTAGGCATTTTCATCTTCAGGTACAGGTAACACGGTCGAGCCATGAAACGTGCATAGGCAGGCCTACCTAGAATGGCATGATAAGCACTCTTGAAATCCACTACTTCAAATGTCAACTTTTCTTTGCGGTAATTCTTGGAATCACCGAAAACCACATCAAGGGCGATTTGGCCGAGTGATTCAGCTTTCTTGCCGGGTATAACGCCATGGAAACTCATATTGCTTTCGCTGATCTTGGACATCGGAATTCCCATTCCCTTCAAGGTTTCAGCATAAAGGATATTTAGGCCGCTACCACCATCCATCAGCACTTTAATCAGTCGGGTGCATTCGACAACTAGATCGACCACTAACGCTGGCCTCCCAGGGGTGGCTATACGTGCTGGATGGTCAGACTGGTCGAATGTGATGGCAGTCTGGGACCACTTCAAATAACCTGGTGTTGCCGGAGCAACCATGTTCACTTCTCTGTTGATAACTTTCAATCCATTTTTGCTCTCAACATCAGCAAAAATCATTAGAGTGGAATTGACATTGGGAAAACCATCATCATCTTCTTCCTTATCCTCACCCTTGCCTGTCTCCTTTTCCTTCTCCTTGGGTTGTTTCTCTCGGAACTGCTGGATCAAGAGTCAACACTGCCGAGTTGTGTGCTTGGGATAAATTAGATTACCCTCTTCATCTTTCTTGGTGTGAATGTGACATGGCAAATCCAACACATCATTTCCATCTTGATCTTTCACTTTCTTGGGATTCCAGGGCCCTTTGGGCTTCCCCTTGAACTTTCCTTGAGCCACAACTAAAGCCTCACCAGGAGCAACTGGCTCAGCCTTACGCTTCTGTTTCCGATTGGAAGTATCTCCACCGGTGTCCTGGGCGACTGTTTTGTGCTTGACACTCCGGAGTCGGTCCTCCTCCTCGCCATTAGCCTACTTGGTGGCAATCTCCATCATCCGAGTCAGGGACATATCTCCTGTCCGACCGAATTTCATATTCAACTCCCGGTACTTGACGCCTTCCTTGAAGGCATAAACTGCTTGGTGATCTGACACATTCTCCACTGTATGGCGTAATGTGATCCATCTCTGGATATAGTCTCTCAGGGTTTCATTCGGTTTTTGCACACAACTCTGCAATTTAGTCAACCCCGCTAGTCACTTGCAAGTACCTTCAAAAGTCCTAACAAACACTTGGGTGAGTTCTTCCCAACTGAATATACTGCCGGGTGCCAACTGGTTCAGCCATGCCCTGGCCGAGCCTTCCAACATAAGAGGAAGGTGCTTCATGGAGACCTCATCATTGCCACCGCCAATCTGTGCAGCTACTCCGTAGTCCTCAAGCCAAGTGTCAGGCTTAGACTCACTCTTAAATTTGCTGACCCCAGTCACCAACCTGAAATTGGGAGGAATCACTTCAGCCCTGATGGCTCTGCTGAAACACTCGGGACCTGAAACGTGCACTCTACTACCAGTCGGATAATATATGTCATGGCCTTCTCTGTGTGCTCTGTTCCTGTCAACCAGACCTTGAACAAGAATAGATCTCGCATCAAAGCTTGGCTCCCTTGGGTCGACTGGTATTCTTCGCTCGTCGCTGGGAGGGCATCTTTCATCATGCCAACGAGGCACATATGACCCACTCCTCGGAGGAGGCGTGGGCACTCGACGTCAGTTGTCATGGCCGAGCCGGTGATCATATTGCTCATGGTTTCTGTACTGATCTTGCCTGGGCCCACGTCCTTCATGCTGCGGGGGTGATCTCGGGCTGTGGGCCGACTGTACTATATCTGCTACCACAAACCTGCTATGAATCCTATTCCGCGACTGGGACACTGATACGTCTCCAATATATCTATAATTTTTGATTGCTCCATGCTATATTATCTACTATTTTGGATGTTTATGGGCTTTATTATACACTTCTATATCATTTTTGGGACTAACCTATTAACCTAGAGCCCAGTGCCAGTTTCTGTTTTTACCTTGTTTTATGGTTTTGAAGAAAAAGAAAACCAAACGGAGTCCAATTGACCTGAAACTTCACGGAACCCATTTTTGGAAGGAAAGAAGCCCAGAAGACTTGAAGTACACGTAAGGGAAGCTTCGAGGAGGCCACGAAGTAGGGGGGCACGCCCAGCCCCCTGGGTGCGCCCTCCACCCTCGTGCGCCCCTCGTGGCCCCCCTGACGTACTTCTTCCGCCTATATATCTCCATATACCCTAAAAACATCGGGGAGCACAATAGATCGGGAGTTACGCTGCCAGAAGCCTCTGTAGCCACCGAAAACCAATCTAGACCCGTCCCGGCACCCTGCCGGAGGGGGCAATCCCTCTCCGGTGGCAATCTTCATCATCCCGGTGCTCTCCATGACGAGGAGGGAGTAGTTCTCCCTCGGGGCTGAGGGTATGTACCAGTAGATATGTGTTTGATCTCTCTCTCTCTCTCTCTCTCTCTCGTGTTCTTGAGGTGGTACGATCTTGATGTATCGCGAGCTTTGCTATCACATTTGGATCCTATGATGTTTCTTCCCCCCCCCCTCTACTCTCTTGTAATGGATTGAGTTTCCCCTTTGAGGTTATCTTATTGGATTGAGTCTTTAAAGATTTGAGAACACTTGATGTATGTCTTGTCGTGCGTATCCGTGGTGACAATGGGATACCACGTGATTCACTTGATGTATGTTTTGGTGATCAACTTGCGGGTTCCGCCCATGAACCTATGCATAGGGTTTGGCACACGTTTTTGTCACGATTATCCGGTAGGAACTATGGGCACTCTTTGAGGTCCTATGTGTTGGTTGAATAGATGAATCTGAGATTGTGTGATGCATATCGTATAATCATACCCATGGATACTTGAGGTGACATTGGAGTATCTAGGTGACATTAGGGTTTTGGTTGATTTGTGTCTTAAGGTGTTATTCTAGTACGAACTCTAGGGCTGTTTGTGACACTTATAGGAATAGCCCAACGGATTGATTGGAAAGAATAACTTTGAGGTGGTTTTGTACCCTACCATAATCTCTTCGTTTGTTCTCTGCTATTAGTGACTTTCGAGTGACTCTTTGTTGCATGTTGAGGGATAGTTATGTGATCCAATTATGTTATTATTGTTGAGGGAACTTGCACTAGCGAAAGTATGAACCTTAGGCCTTGTTTCAACGCATTGCAATACCGTTTACGCTCACTTTTATCATTAGTTACCTTGCTGTTTTTATATTTTCAGATTACAAAAACCTTTATCTACTATCCATATACCATTTGTATCACCATCTCTTCGCCGAACTAGTGCACCTATACAGTTTACCATTGTACTGGGTGTGTTGGGGGCACAAGAGACTCTTTGTTATTTGGTTGCAGGGTTGCTTGAGAGAGACCATCTTCATCCTATGCCTCCTACGGCTTGATAAACCTTAGGTCATCCACTTGAGGGAAATTTGCAACTGTCCTACAAACCTCTGCACTTGGAGGCCCAACAATGTCTATAAAAAGAAGGTTGTGTAGTGGACATCTGACACTGCTGTGTTCAGTTCTCCAGCTGCTCGGAGCAAGGCCCAGATCTGCATCAAACCCCTGCCTGCCTTCGACTGGGAAGGCTGGATCGACTCTGCTATTCGGGCTACGGCTGTGAGATTTTGAATCGGAGTGCGGTATACCTGAGTTTGAGGTGGAAAAGGCTGTCGTCGACTGGATTCAGGGATCTGCTGCTGAGCACGCTCATTGAGTGCATGCTGTAGGTTCTCCAGTCGAGTGCGCTCATCCGAGTTGGCCAGGCGCGCTTCCTCCAAGGCCCGGGCATCGGGGGTTTCTCCAACGATAGGAGTGTCAAGTGCATCCATGTTGCAGCGATGAAGCTCTTCCCTCCGCTGCGAAGAAAGGGGCTCGGGGCGGTACTCCTCTTGAACGCACGACGAATCGCCGCCGCCATCGCCACCATCATTGCGGGGGAAGCCAGGAGGACTGGGTGGTCTGTCGACCATCAAGACTTCTGCCGCGGGATCGCTGCTGTCTCACTCGGACACGGTCTCGATGGAGCCAGTCGAACAGGCCTTAGAGAGTTTTGTCGGGCTCGATTGCCGCGACTTGTGAGGTGGCCGACTGGCGGGCCACCGCGTGTCTCACCCACCGTTGGAGCCGTGACTGACCGGAACACTTGTGCCGGCGAGCGCCGGGGGATGAGGACACCACAGGAACCGACCGATACTGGGTCGACGGTTGCCGGAGAAGGACGCCGCGGACGCACGCGCGAAAGTGCGTCGCCCCGCGGATGGGGAGCGCATCGACGTCGAGTGGAGCTTCCTGGAGCCAGGCGGAGTCATCGGTGATGAACACAAGCACGCCGACACGGATCTCGCGGCCCTCAACCAGTCTGCCGGCGGAAACTATGATGATGAGAATCAGAAAAATCGCAACTCCACCAAAAAGTCGCTAAGACACCTTCCCCACGGTGGGTGCCAACTGTCATGGATCTAAGACTGACAATAGAATGGGTGGGGGGGTAGGAATGAGGAGGCAAGATCCTAGCTATGGCGAAGTTGTACACACGAGTTTTACGAGTTCAGGCCCTTCGCAGAGGAAGTAATAGCCCTACGTCTCGGTGCTCGGAGGCGATCAACCGGATTATGTATGTGTGTGTTTACAGGGGGTGCGAACCCTTGTGCTAGTGGAGGGGGTGGCTTATATAGAGTGCGCCAGGACCCCTGTCAGCCCATGTTACCAGGGGTTTAAGGTACATCAAGAGGGGGGCGTTACTCGTAATGATAGCAATTAAGTGGCATAAATGCCTATTAAGTATATGAAGTAAATGTCTGACCATTGTCGTGCAGAGTGACTTTAGATCTTCTGTCAGTCGAGTGATAATTGTTGTGGACGAGTGACTTTGAATCTCCCGACTGGAATGTCTCGTAGTTGAGTGGATGATGCTATCCCTTCAATGCTTCTGGTTTTGGGATGGTGCCCTAGGGGATGTTGTCTAGGTCAGGCCTATGACCCTACCCTAGGTACATAGCTTCATCATAGGCTTTTGGCCTAAGTTGGTCTATCCCCACGAATGTACTGAGGAGGGTCTTCGGGGTGCCACTGGTTGGCGATCTCCTTCGGATCCCACTAATAAACAGACTGACGGTGAGGATCAGATAGTGGCTCCGGCTCTGGAGCTGATGTCAGGCTCTGGTATGCCCGAACGGCCTCCGGGAAAACAAGGTACGTGCCTGAAAATATGTTGAACAAAGAGGGAGCAGGCAAGGTAATAGTCTCAAAGTGATTCTTACCAAACATCAATCTATAGTTAAGCATCTTCTTCTTATTCTTAACAATATAATCATGTGCTACCATGCTCTTATAATCTAGAAAAATATGAGGCAACACCTTTTCCTCTTTCTCATAATGCCTAATAGGTTTGTTAAAGTGTGCAGCAAGGCACGAGGCGAAGATGCCTCCGAAGACGGGACCCTTTGTACGGTTCAAATTTAACCATTTAGCAACAATAAAGCCTAAACTAAAAGTGGTATCATGAAACAAAGCATGGCGCAAAATAACAATATCGGGGTGCTACCTCTTGAGCACTTCGTTGATTTTTCCTTGAAGAGGAAAGGGTGATGCAGCAAAGTAGTGTAAGTATTTCCCTCAGTTTCTGAGAACCAAGGTATCAATCCAGTAGGAGGCCATGCTCAAGTCCCTTGCACCTACACAAACAAATAAGAACCTTGCAACCAACGCGATAAAGGGGTTGTCAATCCCTTCATGGCCACTTGCAAAAGTGAGATCTGATAGAGAAGATAAGATAATTTTTTGGTATTTTTATTATAAAGACTAAAAGTAAAGAAAGCAAAATAAACGGTGTAAGAAATAGCTTGTTGACGGGAGATTAATATCATGGAAAATAGACCTGGGGGCCATAGGTTTCACTAGTGGCTTCTCTCAAGATAGCATAAGTATTACGATGGGTAAACAAATTACTCTCGAGCAATTGATAGAATTGAGCATATTTATGAGAATATCTAGGTATGATCATGTATATAGGCATCACGTCCGTGACAAGTAGACCGACTCCTGCCTGCATCTACTACTATTACTCCACACATCGATCGCTATCCAGCATGCATCTACCGCATTAAGTTCATAAGAACGGAGTAACGCTTCAAACAAGATGACATGATGTAGAGGGATAAACTCATGCAATATGATATAAACCCCATCTTTTTATCCTCGATGGCAACAATACAATAATTGTCGTTTCCCCTACTGTCACTGGGATCGAGCACCGCAAGATTGAACCCAAAGCTAAGCACTTCTCCCATTTAAAGAAAGATCAATCTAGTAGGCCAAACCAAACTGATAATTCAAAGAGACTTGCAAAGATAACCAATCATACATAAAAGAATTCAGAGAAGATTCAAATATTGTTCATAGATAATCTTGATCATAAACCCACAATTCATCGGATCTTGACAAACACACCGCAAAAGAAGATTACATCGAATAGATCTCCAAGAAAATCAAGGAGAACTTTGTATTGAGATCCAGAGAGAGAAGAAGCCATCTAGCTAATAACTATGGACCCGAAGGTCTGAGGTAAACTACTCACACATCATCGGAGAGGCTATGGTGTTGATGTAGAAGCCCTCTGTGATCAATGCCCCCCCCCGGCGGAGTGCCAGAAAAGGCCCCAAGATGGGATCTCACGGGTACAGAAGGTTGCGGCGGTGGAATTAGGTTTTCGTGGTGCTCCTCGATGGTTTGGGGGTACGTAGGTATATATAGGAGGGAGAAGTAGGTTGGTCGAGCCACGAGGGGCCCACGAGGGTGGAGGGCATGCCCACCTGCCTCGTGGCCTCCCTCCTCATTGATTGCTTGATGTCCACTCCAAGTCCTCTGGATCATGTCTGTTCCAAAAATCACGCTCCCAAAGGTTTCATTCCGTTTGGACTCGGTTTTGATATTCTTTTTCCGCGAAACACTGAAATAGGCAAAAAAACATCAATTTGGGCTTGGCCTCCGGGTAATATGTTAGTCCCAAAAATAATATAAAAGTGTATAAATAAGCCCATTAAACATCCAAAACAGAATATATAATAGCATGGAACAATAAAAATTATAGATACGTTGGAGACGTATCAAGCATCCCCAAGTTTAATTCCTGCTCATCCTCGAGTAGGTAAATGATAAAAATAGAATTTGTGATGTGGAATGCTTCTTAGCATAATTTTCAATGTAATTCTTTTTATTGTGGCATGAATATTTAGATCCGAAAGATTCAAGATAAAAGTTTAATGTTGGCATAAAAACAATAATACTTCAAACATGCTAACCAAGCAATTATGTCTTATCAAAATAACATAGCCAAAGAAAGCTTATCCCTACAAAATCAGATAGTTAGTCTATGTTTCAATTTCGTCACACAAAACGTTCTCATCATGCATAACCCTGATGACAAGCCGGGCAATTGGTTCATCCTTTTTAACACGCTTCAGCCTTTTCAACCCTTACGCAATACATGAGCGCAAGCCATGGATATAGCACTATGGGTGGAATAAAGTATAATGATGGGGGTTATGAGAAGACAAAAAGGTAGAAAGTCTCACATTGACGCCGCTAATCAATAGGCTATGGAGATGCCCATCAATTGATGTCAATGTGAGGAGTAGGGATTGCCATGCAACAGATGCACTAGAGCTATAAATGTATGAAACTCAACAAAAGAAACTAAGTGGGTGTGCATCCAACTTGCTTGCTCACGAGACCTAGGGCATTTTGAGGAAGCCCATCATTGGAATATACAAGCCAAGTTCTATAATGAAGAATTCCCACTATTATATGAAGGTGACAACATAGGAGACTCTCTATCATGAAGATCACGGTGCTACTTTGAAGCACAAGTGTGGAAAAAGGATAGTAACATTGTCCCTTCTCTCTTTTTCTCTCATTTTTTCTTCCTTTTTTTCTTGGGCCTTCTCTTTTTTCTTCTTCTTTGGCCTCTTTTTTATTTAGTCCAGAATCCCATCCCGACTTGTGGGGGGATCATAGTCTCCATCATCCTTTCCTCACATGGGACAATGCTCTAATAATGATGATCGTCACACTTTTATTACTTATAACTCAAGAATTACAACTCAATACTTAGAACAAAATATGACTCTATGTGAATGCCGCCGGTGGTGTACCGGGATATGCAATGAATCAAGAGTGACATGTATGAAAAATTATGAATGGTGGCTTTTCCACAAATACGATGTCAACTACATGATCATGCAAAGCAATTTGACAATGATGGAGCGTGTCATAATAAACGGAACGGTGGATAGTTGCATGGCAATATATCTCAGAATGGCTATGGAAATGCCATGATAGGTAGGTATGGTGTCTATTTTGAGGAAGATATAAGGAGGTTTATGTGTGATAGAGCGTATCATATCACGGGGTTTGGATGCACCAGCGAAGTTTGCACCAACTCTCAAGGCGAGAAAGGGCAATGCACAGTACCGTAGAGGCTAGAAAATTGTGGAAGGTTGAGAGTGCGTATAATCCATGGATTCACATTAGTCATAAAGAACTCATATAATTATTGCAAAAGTTTATTAGCCCTTGAATAAAAGTACTACTACGCATGCCCCTAGAGGGATAGATTGGTAGGAAAAGACCATCGCTCGTCCCCGACCGCCACTCATAAGGAAAGCAATAAAAGAACACCTTATGTGTCAAAATTGTCACACAACTTTTACCATATGTGCATGCTACAGGACATGCCAACATTAACACAAGTATTTCTCAATTTCACAATTACTCAACTAGCACACTCTAATATTACCACCTTTATATCTCCAAACACTTATCAAGTATCAAACTTCTCATGATATTCAATGAACTTAATATGGAAGTTTTGCTCATCTTAGATGCCTATCAACTTCGGATTAATTTCACAATTAAAGAAAATGACCATGCTTTTTAAGACTCTCAAAATAATATAAGAGAAGGATGAGAGATCAATAATTTCTATAAAATAAAACCACCACCGTGCTTCTAAAAGATATAAGTGAAGCACTAGAGCAAAAACTATATAGCTCAAAAGATATAAGTGAAGCACTTAGAGCATTCTAAGAAATTCCGAATCATGTGTGTCTATCTCAAAAGGTGTGTACAGAGAGGATGATTTTGATAAACTAAAAATAAAAGACTCAAATCATACAAGACGCTCCAAGCAAAATACATATCATGTGGTGAATAAAAATATAGCCCCAAGTAAAGTTACCAATAGACGAAGACGAAAGAGGGGATGCCTTCCAGGGCATCCCCAAGCTTAAGCTTTTGGTTGTCCTTGGATTTTACCTTGGGTTGCCTTGGGCATACCCAAGCTTAGGCTCTTGCCAATCCTTGTTCCATTATCCATCAAATCTTTACCCAAAACTTGAAAACTTCACAACAGAAAACTTAACAGAAAATCTCGTGAGCTCAGTTAGTAAAAGAAAACAAACCACCACTTCAAGGTACTGTAATGAACTCATTATTTATATATATTTGTGTTACACCTACTTTATTCCAACTTTTCTATGGTTCATAAACTCTATTACTAGCCATAGATTCATCAAAATAAGCAAACAACTCACGAAAAACAGAATCTGTCAAAAACAGAACAGTCTGTAGTAATCTGTAGGTTTATAATACTTATGGAACCCCAAAAATTCTAAAATAAATTGCTAGACGTGAGGAATTTATCTATTAATCATCTGCAAAAATAATTAACTAAATATCACTCTCCAATAAAAAATGGCAGCAATTCTCGCGAGCGCTAAAGTTTCTTTTTTTACAGCAAGATCGCAAAGACTTTCACCAAGTCTTCCCAAAGGTTCTACTTGCCACAAACACTAATTAAAAGCATAAAACCACATCTACACATAGGCTATATGAATTATTTATTACTAAAGAGAATCAAAAAGCAAGAAAATAAAATGAAATTGGGTTGCCTCCCAGCAAGCGCTATCGTTTAACGCCCCTAGCTAGGCATAAAAGCGAGGATAAATCTAGGTATTGCCATCTTTGGTAGGCAATTCTTCAATAAGACACCTATAACCCCTAGGAGTTTCCTCCTTTTTATTAATTATCAAACTTCTAGGCACGAAATCGAGAAAATCATTTGTAGCAAAAGGTTCCTTAAGGATAGCGAGAAAGTTGGGGTGAACACTTATGGATTTGAGGTCCACATTTCCCTTACTAGAAGTTTCACCCTTATTTTTAGGAACATACATCAATTTGGAAATATTAGAATTAGAAGGAGTGTTTTTCATGAAAGAAAAGGCAGACCCTAGGTTGATAAAAATATCCTCAATTTTATCAATTCTAGTGGAATCTTGATCTATCTTTTCATTAACCATAGGTTCCTTTTCTTTAAAAAATTTAAGAGCAACTCCTACCTTAGATCCGTATTGGGTAATTTGGTTATGGATCTTTCTATCCAAATTTTCAATCAACTCTACGGTGGCAACTTTATTTTCAATAATTTCAAGCCGTTGCATCACGTGTTCCAAAGTTAAATTAGTTCCATTAACCAAAAGAGGTGGTGGACCAAACAAATCTATCATAGCATTATAGGAATCAAAAGTATGGCTACCCAAGAAATTTCCTACAATAATGGTATCAAGAACATATCTATTCCAAGGAGTGATGCCTACATAAAAATTGCGAAGAAGAACAGAAGTAGATTGCTTCCTAGTAGATCTATTTTGCGCATTCCAAATTCTGTACCAAGCATCTTTTAGATTTTCTCCCTCCCTTTGTTTAAAATTAAGAACTTCATTCTCGGGAGACGAAGGAGTACATAAAGGAGTAGCCATAACGACGAAGCAAACGGAAAAGAGGCGAACGGAAAGAGAGGGCGAATAAAACGGCAAGGTTGAATTGGGGGAGAGGAAAACGAGAGGCAAATGGCAAATAATGTAATGTGAGGGATAAGAGTTTGTGATGGGTACTTGGTATGTCTTGACTCGTGCATAGACTCCCCGGCAACGTGTAACATCCCAAATTTTCAATTTGGAATGTTATACATTAGATCATCAATGCATATCAAATTTTATTTTGCATTTTGATTGATCCTAGAAATTCTACGCAACTCAATGACCCACGAAGAGAGTTGGGGATTTCGTTATTTTCATATTTGAGTTTTCTCAAATTTTGAGAATAGGATCATTTGATTTTTTTTATTTTATCATCAATTATTTCTATTACAAAAATATGAGAGAGCGAATAAAATGACTTTCCCAAAATAAAGAAATATTGAGGATTTAATATAAAATCAAATAAGATTTTATTTCGGAGTTTTTCTGTGTTTTATTTGAATTTAGGAAAAATGTGTCTTTTTCAAAATTGCATTTAGGTCCCAAATAAATGTTCACCTTGTGCGGCTTGATTTTAGAAGCCCGTAAAAATTTATTTCGGAATTTTTGGAGTGTGTTTAGTATTTCTTTTTATTTTTCTTCCGAGCGAAATTATTAAAAAAAACACGAACCGACCTACGGGCCGTGTCCGACTAGGACTCCGGCCCGAGGTGGCCTTCATAAGCCGGCCCAGCCCCAGGGGAAACCCTAGCCCCAGCCCCACCCCGCACCCGCGCCCGCCACCACCGCCAGCGCCGCCGCCGCCTCGCCGCCCCGCCGACGCGCCGCCCCGCCGGAGCCGCCGCCCCGCCCGCACGCTCGCCGACATTCGCCGCCGCCTCGATTTCCGTGCCGCCATTTTTTTTCGAAAACCCGTCGGTTTTTTTATTTTTTTAGTTTCAGTTTTTTTAAAATAGATCGGTTTTTCCGGTTTATTTAAATAGTGAGCGTTCTTCCGTTCGTTCGTTGTAGCGAATGTTCGTCGTTTTTCTTTTTTCTCGGATTAAATCCGCGATTTTTCTGATCGCGATTCCTGATCCGATTTTCGTTTTAGTATAACTTTTCGCTCGTTTATCGAAATCAGGCGATTCAAGTGCCTAGAGTTTCGTTTCGAAACCCTCTATCCGTTTAATCAACTTAAACAAGATTTTGCTACTGTAAAATTTTCCCTAGATTCAGATTAGTAGAACGAAGTTGTTTTTCTTTCGCCGTTTGACTTTCGTTGCTTCGTTCGATTTGATTCTTTTTGCCAACCGGAGTTCTTAAGTTGAACCTTCTGGTTAGATCTCTTATTTTTATCCGTGCTTTAGATGAGTTCTTATTGTACGCTTGTTTGTTTGTCTGCGATAGAATACCCGGAGTGCGCCGCCTGTTACTTCGAATCGCTAGGTTTCCCGGATCATCAGTAAGGCAAGTAACACTTTGATCATATCTTTTCTACTACCCAGTTTTATTGCATTAGATCAATCCTCACACATTGCATGTTTAGGATCTAATTAAATTGTGGGATGGGAAGTAGATGAGGTAGTACCTATTACCTGTTATTATCAAACCTTTGGGAGTTACTTCCACGTTTGCTTATTTTTCCGTGCTATGCTAGTAGACGTGGATTGGGTGAGTGATATCCATGACAGATGTGAGTTTTGTTAATTAATGGTTTATCTAAGGTGGCAACTTAAACACACATCTGAGTGGATTGAGGCACCTGGGTATTCCAGGACTTGCCTGTTTTCTTTTGGACCGCCACCCAGGCTCAAAGGGATCATGAGACTATTCATACTAGAAACTTACGTGTGCAGCCACAAGCTATTATGGGCTCTAGCATAGTTGACTAAGTCGTGTGAACTCTTATAGTGGTAGACTAGAAGATGTAGGGGATGTAGGTGGTACGGTCTACCCGATCGTAAGGTGCTAGCGCTTCTGAAAGACTATGTCTCGGTCATCCGTTTCTCAAACAGCATGTAGTGCGAGAAACCAAACAGAGGTGATCGAGTCTTGTGGAGAAAAGTGCGCAAACCTCTGCAGAGTGTAATAAACTAATCATGGTTAGTCGTGTCCCCGGTTATGGACATCTTGAGTATCTAGTACTTGGATTATCATGTGAATCTCAACATGTTACTCTAAATTAATTTTGTTGGGTTATGTTTAATGATGATACTTAATTGGGATTAAGAATGCTGTCAACCATTCTCAATGTTTAACAACTACCATGATAGTTAAATAAAATTTATTCCTTTGCAGTAGGGAAAAATTGGCTTTACGCAAAACTGTAACCATAGAGCTTTCCACCAGCCAAATATGCATGTAGTATAGTTGTTTCATTCCATTACTCTCTATGTGTTACATTGCCAGCATATTCCATGTGCTGACCCGTTTCGGGCTGCAACGTTAATGTTGCAGACTTTTCAAACGACGATTAAGGAGTTTTAGGTCGTGGTTCTATACTCAGTGATGCCGTTGGAGTTGATGGACTCACTTATCTTCCAAGCCTTCCGCTGTTATCGTTATTAGATGGCCTTAAGCCATATTTATTGTAATAAGTTCTCTTTTGAGACACTCGATGTAATAAGTGTGTGATTGCTACTCTACTATACATCCTCCGAGTACTGTGTGGTGTCAGCATTACTGATCCAGGGATGACACCGGAGCACAGAGATCAGACTGTTTCAGGTCTGGTCGCTACAGAGATGGTATCAGAGCATACGCTGACTGTAGGACACGACCACTAATCTAAAGACCTAGATCACTATTCACTCTCTTCTCTTCTGACTCCTCATCTTTTCTACTCTTTTAGGATGGCGGATGCAAGGGACAAGTTCACGCAACCGGATGAAGATACACCCTTTGGACGTCACTTGAAGGAAGTCACCAGATACCTGAACATAGGAGTACCAAGCTTCACAGGAACCTACAACGCCACTTTACCTGAAGAAGAGCGCTGGATGATTCAAGTTCAAGTTCCAGGAAGGACGTTCATGCCAGTCACTAAGCCCATAGAGTTTTCTTTTGATGCACCAACTTGGGGTCTAGGAAAGAGCATGGCAGCTCATATCGCCATGGGACGCATTGGAGAAGTCTACCGCAAGGATCTCAAGGATACTATCTACCAGATTTGTGGGCGCCGAGATGAACACTGGGAGATGATCAGCACCAGGAAGGATAGATCAATCGCAACTTTTATCCAGGAGTTAAACCAGCACATTCGACGACAGGAGAACCAGATGTGCGCCGACATGATAGATCTGAAGAAGGCTAAGACTAGAATCAAGGAATTGGAGGAAGAACTCAAGGCTACACGTCAAGATTATGAAGACGAAATTGAAGTATTGGTGGAGAAGACTGATGACCTGATCAAGAAGATTGGAATATTTATGGGAGGCCCTACGCCAGTAGATGAAGACGAAGAACCCAAGGAGATTAGCCCGGAAGACTACATCATCATTGACGACACCGATTCGGATCTAGATAGTAGCGATGATGACTATGTTGATGAAGCTGGAGCAGATATTATGGAGTCTGCAACCAAAGATTATTTCTAGTAGACCACCTCATCAGTAGTTGTAGTCCACCATGTAAATATAGTTGTCCGAGCACTTTTGCGATAGATAGATCGATTGTATGCCCTTGTTTGATTGAATGAAGTGAATTGTTTGCTTTTGCCTCATCTGCATATGGGTAGTGTTTTCTCTTTAGACCCCCTCTATTCTTACATCTCATCTTTTCTAAACCCTCAGATGCCTCCGAGACGTGACCCCGGATTTGCCTTTCCACCGGAGCTCACCCAGTTGATCCAGCAGCAGGACACATTGATGCAGTTGCTAGTCCAGAATCAGAATTAGGGGAACAACAACAACAACCCACCACCACCACCACCACCTGTTGACCACTTAGCCCGTTTTCTTAGGCTAAATCCGCCGGTGTTTTCCAGTAGCATCGAGCCGATAGTAGCAGATGATTGGCTCCGCAAGACAGCTAGAGAGTTGACCACAGCAGGATGCACAGATGCAGAGAAGGTGAAGTTTGCCGCACATCAGCTAGAAGGACCCGCAGCATCATGGTGGGAGAATTTCACCGCCACTTTCTCAGTCGACACTGTCACATGGGACCAGTTTTCAGCAGGATTTTCGTTTTGCACATGTTTCAGCAGGAGCTATGGACATGAAGAAGCGTGAGTTTCGCAACTTGCACCAAGGAGGACGGACAGTTGTCCAGTACGTGGAGGAATTTAGTAAGTTAGCACGTTATGCCCCAGATGACGTTGCTACAGATGCAGCTAAGCAGGAGAAGTTTCTGGAAGGACTGAATGATGAGTTGAGCATGCAGTTGATGGTAGCCACCTTCAATAACTACCAGGAGTTGGTAGACCGTGCTCTTATGATTGAAGGCAAGCAGCAGCAAATTGAGAATCGCAAGAGGAAGTATGGACAGGGAAAGTAAAATTCAGAAGCTCAGCAGACGCCACGTTTTACCCCTAGACCGGGAGGACATTTTTAGCATACCCATGGAGGAGGTAGCTCGCACAATCACAATGGCACCAAGAACGGTAATGGCAATGGAGGAAGCAACGGCCAGAATCGCACCAACCCATCAACCCCAGCCAAGAAGGACCTGAGCCAAGTCACTTGCTTTAAGTGTTAGAAGACCGGACATTATGCCAATGAATGTCCTGAAGGCCAAAATGGCAATGAAAGTTCTGGGAAGAAGCCGAACCCTTTCAACAGGGGACAAGTGAACCACGTTAGTGTGGAGGAGGTTCAAGCTCAGCCCGATGCAGTAATAGGTAAGTTTTTGGTTAAGTCATTTACTGCACTCGTTCTTTTTTATACTAGTGCATCGCATTCATACATCTCAAGAGGATTTGTGGATAAGTATAACCTATCAACCCAAGCCCTTAGGTCACCCATGTTAGTAACCTCGCCTGGAGCAGAGTATGTGGCTAGTCTATGGTGTGATCTGTTACCATTAAGGATTGGTAACAATGTTTTTCCCTCAGACCTAATAGTATTTGAATCTCAAGGATTGGATGTGATATTAGGCATGGATTGGTTATCAAAGTATGAAGGGAATATTGAATGTGCTAGTAAGTCAATTTTTCTTACCACACCAGAAGGGAGAAGGATCAAGTATGTATCCCGACATGTGCCAAAGAGGACTCAAGTAAATTGCCTAACAGGAGTTGTGCAGGAGGAAGTACCAGTGGTAAGGGATTTCCCTAAAGTATTTCCAGAGGAGTTGCCAGGCATGCCACTGGATAGAGATATTGAGTTTTTGATTGAGCTATTGCCAGGCACAGGGCCAATATCAAAGAGACCATATAGGATGCCAGCAAAGGATTTGGTGGAAATTAAGAAGCAGATTAAGGAGTTACTGGATAAAGGATATATTCGCCCAAGTTCTTCGCCTTGGGATCACCAGTACTTCTAGTGGAGAAGAAGGATGGATTGTTAAGGATGGTTGTTGATTATCGAGGATTGAATGAAGTAACGATCAAGAACAAGTACCCACTACCAATGATCAATGATCTGTTTGATCGATTGCAAGGAGCTAAGGTATTTTCCAAGATCGATCTGCGATCAGGATACCACCAGTTGAAGATTCGAGAACAGGATATTCTGAAGACAGCCTTTACCACCAGGTATGGGCTGTACGAGTATACCGTTATGTCATTTGGTCTGACTAACGCACCTGCCTATTTTATGAACATGATGAATAAAGTGTTTACGGAGTTCTTGGATAAGTTCGTCGTAGTGTTCATTGATGATATCCTGGTTTATTCGAAGAATGAAGAGGAGCATAAGGAGCATTTGCGTTTGGTACTTGGAAAGCTCAGAGAACATCAATTATATGCCAAGTTTAGCAAATGTGAGTTTTGGTTGAAGGAAGTAGGATTCCTCGGACACGTTATATCTGGAGAAGGTATAGCAGTTGATCCCACTAAAGTTGATACCATGACCAAGTGGGAAGCCCCAACAACAGTTGGAGAGATTCGGAGTTTTCTTGGACTCGCAGGATACTACAGGAGATTTATTGAGAATTTCTCAAAGATTGCGAAGCCTATGACAGAGTTGTTAAAGAAAGATACCAAGTTCATATGGACAGAGGAATGTGAGGCTAGTTTCCAGGAGTTGAAGAAACGTTTGGTTACCTCACCAGTGTTGATTTGCCAGACCAGACCAAAGATTATGAGGTGTATTGCGACGCTTCACGTCGAGGACTTGGAGCAGTGCTTATGCAGGAAGGGAGAGTTGTTTCATATGCCTTAAGACAACTGAAGCCTCATGAGTTAAATTATGCCACGCATGATTTGGAGTTAGCAGCTGTAGTGCATGATTTGAAAACATGGAGGCATTTCCTCATTGGAAACCATTGTGAGGGCTACACGGATCATAAGAGTTTGAAGTACATTTTCACCCAGAAGGAGTTGAATCTCAAACAAAGGAGATGGTTGGAGATCATCAAGGATTATGATATGAAATTGCATTATCACCCCGGAAAGGCTAATGTAGTATCTGACGCATTAAGCCGTAAGAGCCATGTCAATACATTAATGACGGGAGAAATACCCAAGGAGTTAGCAGAAAATCTTCGTGAACTATGTGTGGAAATAGTTCCGAGAGGCTATGTAGCAGCATTGGAGATTCAGTCAACTTTGATGGATAGAATCAGGGAAGCTCAGAAAACTGACAAAGAGATTGCCGCTATAAAGGAGAAACTGAGCAAAGGAAAAGCTAAAGGATTTCGTGAGGATGAGCACGACACCTTATGGTTTGAAGACCGCGTTTACGTGCCCAATGACCCGGAGATCAGGAAGTTGATTTTGCAAGAGGCAATTGACTCACCATATTCAATTCACCCAGGAAATACCAAAATGTATTTGGATCTGAAGGATATTTTCTGGTGGACCGGAATGAAGAAGGATATTGCGGAGTATGTAGCAGTTTGTGATGTATGTTAAAGAGTAAAGGCAGAGCATCAGAAGCCAGCGGGATTGTTACAACCATTGCCGATACCCGAATGGAAGTGGGATAAGTTAGGCATGGATTTTATCACAGGATTACCCAGGACTCATTTAGGCTATGACTCGATTTGGGTTGTAGTTGATCGATTGACGAAAGTAGCTCATTTCATCCCAGTAAAGACCACTTACACCAGTGCTAAGTTGGCAAAGATATACATGACCAGGATCGTATGTCAGCATGGAGTTCCAAGGAGTATTGTATCAGATAGAGGAACCCAGTTTACCTCAAAGTTCTGGAAGCAGTTGCACGAAACCTTGGGTACCAGGCTAGAATTCAGTACAACTTTTCATCCACAGACAGATGGACAGACCGAGAGAGTCAATCAGATTTTGGAAGATATGCTGAGAGCTTGCGCGCTAGATTATGGATCTAGTTGGGACGACAATTTGCCATATGCAGAGTTCTCTTACAACAACAGTTACCAAACCAGTTTAAAGATGGCCCCTTTCGAAGCCTTGTACGGAAGGAGGTGCAGGACACCGTTGTCATGGGACGAAGTTGGAGACCGCCAGTTGTTTGGACCTGACCTGATTAAAGAGTCTGGAAAGAAGGTGAAGTTGATTCACGATAGGCTCAAGGTAGCCCATTCCAGACAGAAAAGTTATGCAGATTCTAAACGCAAGGAGACAGTTTACGAAGTCGGAGATAGAGCTTATCTTCGAGTATCTCCACTTCGGGGAACAAAGCGTTTTGGAGTTAAAGGGAAGTTAGCACCACGATTTGTAGGACCATATCGAGTTTTGGAGCGTATGGGAGAAGTGGCCTACAAGTTGGAATTGCCTGAAGGATTGTCAGGAGTTCATGATGTGGTCCATGTTTCTCAGTTGAAGAAATGTCACGCGGAGATGGCTGACATACCTTTGAGAGACACAGTTCCTTTGGAAACTATTCAGTTGGATAACGATTTGACGTACCAGGAGAAACCAATTAAGATTCTCGAGTTTGCCAGTCGAGTCACTCGCAGCAAGGTTATCAAGTTTTGCAAAGTTCAGTGGAGCCACCACGCAGAGGATGAAGCCACCTGGGAACGAGAGGGAGATTTGCTCAAGGACCACCCTCACCTATTTTCTAGCCAACCCGAATATCGAGGGCGAGATTCATCTTAACGGGGTAGGTTTGTAACATCCCAAATTTTCAATTTGGAATGTCATACATTAGATCATCAATGCATATAATATTTCATTTTGCATTTTGGTTGATCCTAGAAATTCTACGCAACTCAATGACCCACGGAGAGAGTTGGGGATTTTGTTATCTTCATATTTGAGTTTTCTCAAATTTTGAGAATAGCATCATTTGATTTTATTTATTTTATCATCAATTATTTTTATTACAAAAATATGAGAGAGGGAATAAAACGACTTTGCCAAAATAAAGAAATATTGAGGATTTAATAATAAAATCAAATAAGATATTATTTCGGAGTTTTTTGGTGTTTTATTTGAATTTAGGAAAAATGTGTCTTTTTCAAAATTGCATTTAGGTCCCAAATAAATGTTCACCTTGTGCGGCTTGATTCTAGAAGCCCGTAAAAAATTATTTTGGAATTTTTGGAGTGCGTTTAGTATTTCTTTTTATTTTTCTTTCGAGCGAAATTATTTAAAAAAACGAACCGACCTACAGGCCGTGTCCGACTAGGACTCCGGCCCGAGGTGGCCTTTATAAGCCGGCCCAGCCCCGGGGGAAACCCTAGCCCCAGCCCCACCCCGCACCCGAGCCCGCCAGCGCCGCCGTCGCCCCGCTCGCGCCGCCACCGCCTCGCCGCCGCGCCGCCTCGCCGGAGCCGCCGCCCCGCCCGCACGCTCGCCAAGGTTCGCCGCCGCCTCGATTTCCGTGTCGCCTTTTTTTCGAAAAACCGTCGGTTTTTTGTCGGTTTTTTTATTTTCTTAGTTTCAGTTTTTTTTAAATAGATCAGTTTTTCCGGTTTACTTAAATAGTGAGCATTCGTCCGTTCGTTCGTTCTAGCGAACGTTCGTCGTTTTTCTTTTTTCTCAGATTAAATCCGCTATTTTTCTGATCGTGATTCCTGATCCGATTTTCGTTTTAGTATAACTTTTCGCTCGTTTATCGGAATCAGGCGATTCAAGCGCCTAGAGTTTCGTCTCGAAACCCTCTATCCGTTTAATCAACTTAAACAAGATTTTGCTACTGTAAAATTTGCCCTAGATTCAGATCAGTAGAACGAAGTTGTTTTTCTTTCGCCGTTTGACTTTCGTTGCTTCGTTCGATATGATTCTTTTTGCCAACCGGAGTTCTTAAGTTGAACCTTCTGGTTAGATCTCTTATTTGAGTTTTACCCGTGCTTTAGATGAGTTCTTATTGTATGCTTGTTTGTTTGTCTGCGATAGAATACCCGGAGTGCGCCGCCTGTTACTTCGAATCGCTAGGTTTCCCGGATCATCAGCAAGGCAAGTAACACTTTGATCATACCTTTTCTACTACCCAGTTTTATTGCATTAGATCAATCCTCACATATTGCATGTTTAGGATCTAATTAAATTGTGGGATGGGAAGTAGATGAGGTAGTACCTATTACCTGTTATTATCAAACCTTTGGGAGTTACTTCCGCGTTTGCTTATTTTTCCGTGCTATGCTAGTAGACGTGGATTGGGTGAGTGATATCCATGACAGATGTGAGTTTTGTTAATTAATGGTTTATCTAAGGTGGCAACTTAAACACACATCTGGGTGGATTGAGGCACCTGGGTATTCCAGGACTTGCCTGTTTTCTTTTGGACCGCCACCCAGGCTCAAAGGGATCATGAGACTATTCATACTAGAAACTTACGTGTGCAGCCACAAGCTATTATGGGCTCTAGCATAGTTGACTAAGTCGTGCGAACTCTTACAGTGGTAGACTAGCAGATGTAGGGGATGTAGGTGGTACGGTCTACCCGATCGTAAGGTGCTAGCGCTTCTGAAAGACTATGTCTCGGTCATCCGTTTCTCAAACAGCATGTAGTGCGAGAAACCAAACGGAGGCGATCGAGTCTTGTGGGGAAAAGTGCGCAAACCTCTGCAGAGTGTAATAAACTAATCATGGTTAGCCGTGTCCCCGGTTATGGACATCTTGAGTATCTAGTACTTGGATTATCATGTGAATCTCAACATGTTATTCTAAATTAATGTTGTTGGGTTATGTTTAATGATGATACTTAATTGGGATTAAGAATGCTGTCAACCATTCTCAATGTTTAACAACTACCATGATAGTTAAATCAAAATTTATTCCTTTGCAGTAGGGAAAAATTGGCTTTACGCAAAACTGTAACCATAGAGCTTTCCACCAGCTAAATATGCATGTAGTATAGCTGTTTCATTCCATTACTCTCTATGTGTTACATTGCCAGCATATTCCATGTGCTGACCCGTTTCGGGCTGCAACGTTAATGTTGCAGACTTTTTAGACGACGATTAAGGAGTTTTAGGTCGTGGTTCTATACTCAGTGATGCCGTTGGAGTTGATGAACTCACTTATCTTCCAAGCCTTCCGCTGTTATCGTTATTAGATGGCCTTAAGCCATATTTATTGTAATAAGTTCTCTTTTGAGACACTCGATGTAATAAGTGTGTGATTGCTACTCTGCTATAAATCCTCCGAGTACTATGTGGTGTCAGCATTACTGATCCAGGGATGACACTAGAGCACAAAGATCAGACAGTTTGCGGTCTGGTCGCTACTGAAGGATATTTTCTGGTGGACCGGAATGAAGAAGGATATTGCGGAGTATGTAGCAGTTTGTGATGTATGTCAAAGAGTAAAAGAAGAGCATCAGAAGCCTGCGGGGTTGTTACAACCATTGCCGATACCCGAATGGAAGTGGGATAAGTTAGGCATGGATTTTATCACAGGATTACCCAGGACTCGTTCAGGGTATGACTCGATTTGGGTTGTAGTTGATCGATTGACGAAAGTAGCTCATTTCATCCCAGTAAAGACCACTTACACCAGTGCTAAGTTGGCAAAGATATACATGACCAGGATCGTATGTCAGCATGGAGTTCCAAGGAGTATCGTATCAGATAGAGGAACCCAGTTTACCTCAAAGTTCTGGAAGCAGTTGCACGAAACCTTGGGTACCAGGCTAGAATTCAGTACAACTTTTCATCCACAGACAGATGGACAGACCAAGAGAGTCAATCAGATTTTGGAAGATATGCTGAGAGCTTGCGCGCTAGATTATGGATCTAGTTGGGACGACAATTTGCCATATGCAGAGTTCTCTTACAACAAAAGTTACCAAACCAGTTTAAAGATGGCCCCTTTCGAAGCCTTGTACGGATGGAGGTGCAGGACACCGTTGTCATGGGACGAAGTTGGAGACCGCCAGTTGTTTGGACCTGACCTGATTAAAGAGTCTGGAAAGAAGGTGAAGTTGATTCACGATAGGCTCAAGGTAGCCCAGTCCAGACAGAAAAGTTATGCAGACTCTAAACGCAAGGAGACAGTTTACGAAGTCGGAGATAGAGCTTATCTTCGAGTATCTCCACTTCGGGGAACAAAGCATTTTGGAGTTAAAGGGAAGTTAGCACCACGATTTGTAGGACCATATCGAGTTTTGGAGCGTATGGGAGAAGTGGCCTACAAGTTGGAATTACCCGAAGGATTGTCAGGAGTTCATGATGTGTTCCACGTTTCTCAGTTGAAGAAATGTCAGACGGAGATGGCTGACATACCTTTGAGAGACACAGTGCCTTTGGAAACTATTCAGTTGGATAACGATTTGATGTACGAGGAGACACCAATTAAGATTCTCGAGTTTGCCAGTCGAGTCACTCGCAGCAAGGTTATCAAGTTTTGCAAAGTTCAGTGGAGCCACCACACAGAGGATGAAGCCACCTGGGAACGAGAGGGAGATTTGCTCAAGGACCACCCTCACCTATTTTCTAGCCAACCCGAATCTCGAGGGCGAGATTCATCTTAAGGGGGTAGGTTTGTAACATCCCAAATTTTCAATTTGCAATGTCATACATTAGATCATCAATGCATATCAAATTTTATTTTGCATTTTGGTTGATCCTAGAAATTCTACGCAACTCAATGACCCATGGAGAGAGTTGGGGATTTCGTTATTTTCATATTTGAGTTTTCTCAAATTCTGAGAATAGGATCATTTGATTTTATTTATTTTATCATCAATTATTTCTATTACAAAAATATGAGAGAGGGAATAAAATGACTTTCCCAAAATAAAGAAATATTGAGGATTTAATAATAAAATCAAATAAGATTTTATTTCAGAGTTTTCTGGTGTTTTATTTGAATTTAGGAAAAATGTGCATTTTTAAAAATTGCATTAAGGTCCCAAATAAACATTCACCTTGTGCGGCTTGATTTTAGAAGCCCGTGAAAATTTATTTCGGAATTTTTGGAGTCCGTTTAGTATTTCTTTTTATTTTTCTTCCGAGCGAAATTATTAAAAAAAAACGAACCGACCAACGGGCCGTGTCCGACTAGGACTCCGGCCCAAGGTGGCCTTTATAAGCCGGCCCAGCCCCGGGGGAAACCCTAGCCCCAGCCCTGCCCCGCACCCGCGCCCGCCGCCGCCCCGCTCGCGTCGCCGCCGCCGCGCCGCCGCCTCGCCGCCCCGCCGACGCGCCGCCACACCGGAGCCGCCACCCCGCCCGCACGCTCGCCGAGGTTCGCCGCCGCCTCGATTTCCATGCCGCCGTTTTTTCAAAAAACCGTCGGTTTTTCGTCGGTTTTTTTATTTTTTTAGTTTTGGTTTTTTTAAATAGATCGGTTTTTCCGGCTTATTTAAATAGTAAGCGTTCGTCCGTCCGTTCGTTCTATCGAATGTTCGTTGTTTTTCTTTTTTCTCGGATCAAATCCACGATTTTTCTGATCGTGATTCCTGATCCGATTTTCGTTTTAGTATAACTTTTCGATCGTTTATCGGAATCAGGCGATTCAAGCGCCTAGAGTTTTGTCTCGAAACCCTCTATCCATTTAATCAACTTAAACAAGATTTTGCTACTGTAAAATTTGCCCTAGATTCAGATTAGTAGAACGAAGTTGTTTTCTTTCGCCGTTTGACTTTCGTTGCTTCGTTCAATTTGATTCTTTTTGCCAACCGGAGTTCTTAAGTTGAACCTTCTGGTTAGATCTCTTATTTGAGTTTTACCCATGCTTTAGATGAGTTCTTATTGTATGCTTTTTTGTTTGTCTGCGATAGAATACCCGGAGTGCACCGCTTGTTACTTCGAATCGCTAGGTTTCCCGGATCATCAGCAAGGCAAGTAACACTTTGATCATACCTTTTCTACTACCCAGTTTTATTGCATTAGATCAATCCTCACACATTGCATGTTTAGGATCTATTTAAATTGTGGGATGGGAAGTAGATGAGGTAGTACCTATTACCTGTTATTATCAAACCTTTGGGAGTTACTTCCGCGTTTGCTTATTTTTCCGTGCTATGCTAGTAGACGTGGATTGGGTGAGTGATATCCATGACAGATGTGAGTTTTGTTAATTAATGGTTTATCTAAGGTTGCAACTTAAACACACATCTGGGTGGATTGAGGCACCTGGGTATTCCAAGACTTGCCTGTTTTCTTTTGGACCGCCACCCAGGCTCAAAGGGATCATGAGACTATTCATACTAGAAACTTACATGTGCAGCCACAAGCTGTTATGGGCTCTAGCATAGTTGACTAAGTCGTGCGAACTCTTATAGTGGTAGACTAGCAGATTTAGGGGATGTAGGTGGTACGGTCTACCCGATCGTAAGGTGCTAGCGCTTCTGAAAGACTATGTCTCGGTCATCCGTTTCTCAAACACCATGTAGTGCGAGAAACCAAATGGAGGCGATCGAGTCTTGTGGGGAAAAGTGCGCAAACCTCTGCAGAGTGTAATAAACTAATCATGGTTAGCCGTGTCCCCGGTTATGGACATCTTGAGTATCTAGTACTTGGATTATCATGTGAATCTCAACATGTTACTCTAAATTAATTTTGTTGGGTTATGTTTAATGATGATAGTTAATTGGGATTGAGAATGTTGTCAACCATTCTGAATGTTTAACAACTACCATGATAGTTAAATAAAATTTATTCTTTGCAGTAGGGAAAAATTGGCTTCACGCAAAACTGTAACCATAGAGCTTTCCACCAGCCAAATATGCATGTACTATAGCTATTTCATTCCATTACTCTCTATGTGTTACATTGCCAGCATAATCCATGTGCTGACCCGTTTCGGGCTGCCACGTTAATGTTGCAGACTTTTCAGGCGATGATTAAGGAGCTTTAGGTCGTGGTTCTATACTCAGTGATGCCGTTGGAGTTGATGGACTCACTTATCTTCCAAGCCTTCCGCTGTTATCGTTATTAGATGGCCTTAAGCCATATTTATTGTAATAAGTTTTCTTTTGAGACACTTGATGTAATAAGTGTGTGATTGCTACTCGGCTATAAATCCTCCGAGTACTGTGTGGTGTCAGCATTACTGATCCAGGGATGACACCGGAGCACAGAGATCAGACTATTTGAGGTCTGGTCGCTACACAACGGCGCCAGAAATCCTTCTTGCTACCTCTTGAGCACTACGTTGGTTTTCCCTTGAAGAGGAAAGGGTGATGCAACAAAGTAGCGTAATTATTTCCCTTAGTTTTTGAGAACCAAGGTATCAATCTAGTAGGAGGCCACACTCAAGTCCCTTGCACCTACACAAACAAATAATAACCTTGCAACCAACGCGATAAAGGGGTTGTCAATCCCTTCGCGGCCACTTGCAAAAAGTGAGATCTGTTAGAGAAGATAATATAATATTTTTGGTATTTTTATGATAAAGACTAAAAGTAAAGAAAGAAAAATAAACGGCGCGAGAAATAGCTTGTTGACAGGAGATTAATATGATGGAAAATAGACCCCGGGGCCATAGGTTTCACTAGTGGCTTCTCTCAATATAGCATAAGTATTACGGTGGGTAAACAAATTATTGTCGAGCAATTGATAGAATTGAGCATAGTTATGAGAATATCTAGGTATGATCATGTATATAGGCATCACGTCCGTGACAAGTAGACCGACTCCTGCCTGCATCTACTACTATTACTCCACACATCGACCGCTATCCAGCATGCATCTAGAGTATTAAGTTCATAAGAACGGAGTAATGCTTTAAGCAAGATGACATGATGTAGAGGTATAAACTCATGCAATATGATATAAACCCCATCTTTTTATCCTCAATGGCAACAATACAAGACGTGTCGTTTCCCCTACTATCACTGGGATCGAGCACCGCAGGATTGAATCCAAAGCTAAGCACTTCTCCCATTGCAAGAAAGATCAATCTAGTAGGCCAAACCAAACTGATAATTCAAAGAGACTTGCAAAGATAACGAATCATACATAAAAGAATTCAGAGAAGATTCAAATATTGTTCATAGATAATCTTTATCATAAATCCACAGTTCATCGGATCTTTACAAACACACCGCAAAAGAAGATTACACCGAATAGATCTCCAAGAAAATCGAAGAGAACTTTGTATTGAGATCCAGAGAGAGAAGAAGCCATCTAGCTAATAACTATGGACCCGAAGGTCTGAGGTAAACTACTCACACATCATCGGAGAGGCTATGGTGTTGATGTAGAAGCCCTCCATGATCAATGCCCCTTCCGGCGGAGTGATAACCCACAAGTATAGGGGATCGCAACAGTTTTCGAGGGTAGAGTTTTCAACCCAAATTTATTGATTCGACACAAGGGGAGCCAAAGAATATTCTGAAGTATTAGCAGCTGAGTTGTCAATTCAACCACACCTGGAAACTTAATATCCACAGCAAGGTATTTAGTAGCTAAGTAATATGATAGTAGTGGTAACGATAGCAAAAGGTAACGGTAGCAAAAGTAATATTTTTGGGTTTTGTAGTGATTGTAACAGTGGCAACGGAAAAGTAAATAAGCGAAGAGCAATATATGAAAAGCTCGTAGGCATTGGATCAGTGATGGAAAATTATGCCTGATGCGATCGATCATGTAACAGCCATAACCTAGGGTGACACAAAACTAGCTCTAGTTCTTCAATGTAATGTAGGCATGTATTCCGAATATAGTCATACATGCTTATGGAAAAGAACTTGCATGACATCTTTTGTCCTACCCTCCCGTGGCAGAGGGGTCCTAATGGAAACTAAGGGATATTAAGGCCTCCTTTTAATAGAGTACCGGACCAAAGCATTAACACATAGTGAATACATGAACTCCTCAAACTACGGTCATCACCGGGAGTAGTCCCGATTATTGTCACTTCGGGGTTGCCGGATCATAACACATAGTAGGTGACTGTAGACTTGCAAGATAGGATCAAGAACTCTCATATATTGATGAAAACATAATAGGTTCAGATCTAAAATCATGGCACTCGAGCCCTAGTGACAAGCATTAAGCATAGCAAAGTCATAGAAACATCAATCTTAGAACATAGTGGATACTAGGGATCAAACCCTAACAAAATTAACTCGATTACATGACAAATGTCATCCAACCCATCACCGTCCAGCAAGCCTACGATGGAATTACTCACGCACGATGGTGGGCATCATAAAATTGGTGATGGAGGAAGGTTGATGGTAACGATGGCGACGGGTTCCCCTCTCCGGAACCCCGAACGGACTCAAGATCAGCCCTCTCGAGAGAGTTTAGGGCTTGGCGGTGGCTCCGTATCGTAAAACGCGATGAATCCTTCTCCCTGATTTTTTTCTCCCCAAAAGTGAATATATGGAGTCAGGGTTGAGGTCGGTGGAGCGTCAGATGGCCCGCGATGCAGGGGGCACGCCCAGGGGGGTAGGGCGCGCCCCCACCCTCGTGGATAGGTGGAGCCGCCCCCTGACGTGGATCTTTCTTCCTGTATTTTTATATATTCCGAAATAATTCTCTGTTGATTTTCAGGTCATTCCAAGAATTTTTATTTCTGCACAAAAATAACACCATGGCAATTCTGCTGAAAACAGCGTCAGTCCGGGTTAGTTCCGTTCAAATCATGCAAGTTAGAGTCCAAAACAAGGGCAAAAGTGTTTGGAAAAGTAGATACGACGGAGACGTATCAACTCCCCCAAGCTTAAACCTTTGCTTGTCCTCAAGAAATTCAGTTGATAAACTGAAAGTGATAAAGAAAAACTTTTACAAACTCTGTTTGCTCTTGTTGTTGTAAATATGTAAAGCCAGCATTCAGGTTTTCAGCAAAGATTATGAACTAACCATATTCACAATAACATTTAGGTATCATGTTTACTCATATCAATGGCATAATCAGCTAGCGAGCAATAATGACAAATCTCGGATGACAACACTTTCTCAAAATAATCATGATATGATATGACAAGATGGTATCTCACTAGCCCTTTCCAAGACCGCAAAACATAAATGCAGAGCACCTTTAAAGATCAAGGACTGACTAGACATTGTAATTCATGGTAAAAGAGATCCAGCCAAGTCATACTTAATGCAAACTAATAGTAATGGATGCAAATGACAGTGGTGCTCTCCAACTGGTGCTTTTTAATAAGAGGATGATGACTCAACATAAAAGTAAATGGATAGGCCCTTCGCAGAGGGAAGCAGGGATCTGTAGAGGTGCCAGAGCTCGGTTTTGAAATAGATATGAGTAACATTTTGAGTGGTATACTTTCATTGTCAACATAACAACCAAGAGATCTCGATATCTTCCATGCTACACACATTATAGGCGGTTCCCAAATAGAATGGTAAAGTTTATACTCCCCCTCCACCAACAAGCATCAATCCATGGCTTGCTCAAAACAACGAGCACCTCCAACTAACAAGAGTCCCGGGGGAGTTTTGTTTGCAGTTATTTTGATTTGATTTGCATAAAGCATGGGACTGGGCATCCCGGTGATAGCCAGTTTCTCGTGAGTGAGGAGTGGAGTCCACTCCTCTTGAGAATAACCCGCTTAGCATGGAAGATACATACATCCCTAGTTGATACATGAGCTATTCGAGCATACAAAACAGAATGTTTATTTGAAGGTTTAGAGTTTGGCACATACAAATTTACTTAGAATGGCAGGTAGATACCGTATATAGGTAGGTATGGTGGACTCATATGGAACAACTTTGGCTTTTTGGAATTGGATGCATAAGCAGTATTCCCGCTTAGTAGAAGTGAAGGCTATAAAAGACTGGGAAGCGACCAGCTAGAGAGCGACAACAGTCATGAACATGCATTAAAATTAATCAGCACCGAATGCAAGCATGAGTAGGATATAATGCACCATGAACATAAATATCGTAGAGGCTATGTTGATTTTGTTTGAACTACATGCGTGAACATGTGCCAAGTCAAGCCACTTGAATCATTCAAAAGAGGATACCACCCTATCATACCACATGGCAACCATTTTAATAGCATGTTGGCACGCAAGGTAAACCATTATAAGCTCCTAGCTAATTAAGCATGGCATAAGCAACTATAATCTCTAATTGTCATTGCAAATATGTTTCTTTCATAATAGGTTGAATCAGGAATGATGGACTAATCATATTTACAAAAACAAGAGAGGTCGAGTTCATACCAGCTTTTCTCATCTCAATAAGTTCATCATATAATCATCATTATTGCCTTTCACTCGCACGACCGAATAGTGTGGATAATAATAATAGTGCACGTGCATTGGACTAAGCTAGAATCTGCAAGCATTCAATTCAAGAGAGAAGACAAGGTAATATGGGCTCTTTGTTAGATCAACAATAATGCATATGAGAGCCACTCAACATTTTCATTATGGTCTTCTCCTCTCGACCCCCAAAGAACAAGAAAAGAAATAAAAACTATTTACACGGGAGAGCTCGCAACAAGCAAAAGAAGAACGAGAAATCTTTTTGGGTTTCCTTTTTAATTACTACCACTACAGGCATGGAAAGTAAACTAACTAAAAGCAACAACTATATTTTTTTGCTTTTTTCTTAAGGTTTATCAAACACACACGAAGAAAGCATAAGAAGGGAAATAAACTAGCATGGATATTACAATGAAAAAGTATGAGCACCGACAACTAGCATGAGTGCGTGAACATGAATGTAATGTCGGTGAGAAATACGTACGCCCCCAAGCTTAGGCTTTTGGCCTAAGTTGGTCTATGGCCACGGTTGGCCTGGCGGATATCTAAAGTAATAGTTGGGGTCGTACTGAGAAGAATCCCCCTGGTGCCACTGATTGGCGATCTCTTCTAGATTCCACTAATAAACAGACTGCCGATGAGGATCAAATTGTGGTTCCGGCTCTGGCTCTGTAGCTGGTGTGGGGTTTCGGTAGGCGTGAATAGCCTCCAGCGGAACAAGGTACTTGCCTCCAGATATGTCAAACAAGGAAGGAGCAGGCAAAGTAATAGTCCCAGGGTGATTTTTAGCAAATATCAGCTTGTACTTAAGCATCTTTTCCTTATTCTTAACAATAAAATCAGGTGCTACCTTACTCTTATAGTCTAGAAAAACAGGAGGCAGCAACTTCTCTTCCTTCTCATAATGCCTAATGGGTATGTTAAAGTGTGCAGCGAGGCGCGAGGCAATGATACCTCCCAAGATGGGGCCCTTAGTACGGTTAAGATTTAACCGCTTTGCAACAATAGCGCCCATACTAAATGTGTCATCACAGAACAAGGCATAGCACAAAATAACAATATCAGGGGCACTAAGGTTGCCATAGTTTCCGCGACCAATTAAACATCTACTAGCAAATATTGCGAAGTAACGTAAAATAGGAAAATGTATGCTAGTAATTCTTGCATCGGAAACTTTCCTCATTTCCCCTACAACAATTGTATCAATAAACACTTCCACATCATCACGATGTGGTTCCTTTACACTGCCCTCGAAAGGGATCAAACAAACCCGACAAAAATCATGAAGTGACATCTCCTTATGCTCATCATATGAATAAAATTCCACCGTAGGTGGTGAGCTCCTAGCATGGAAATGAAAGTTTTGCACAAAGATATTGGTGAGTAAAAGATAATGTTCGCGTTGGTCGTGGAGGAAGGCGGTGAGGCCTGAATTCTTAGCCAATTCATAGAAACCATCATAAATCCCGGCTGCTCTCAAGAAATCATCACAACGCCATTCACACGGCCGAACCTCCGCGGTGCGAGGGAGATTATACTTGGGCTTCTTGTTCTCTTCACTTTGTTTATCCTTCGAGCTTCGGCTCGATGAGCCCCTCAAAAATCTCTTCATCTTTTTCTAAAAATTTCTGAAAGTTTTAGTAACTTCAAAATAAAAGTGAACCAAACTCAACAATATTGATAGCAACTACTCCTACAAGTGCCTAGAGGCAATATCATGCATCAAAACTACTTTTGACCACATAAATTTGACATGAAAGCTCAAGAATAGGGTCACCTAAGCAGAAAAAATATGCAATGAATAAAGCACTAGAACAAAAACTAATTGGACCATTGGACGAGTCACATACCAAAGAACAATCCCCCAAAGCAGTTTTCTGAATGAAGCTTTGAGCAAGGAGATCGAGAATGGCAGCAAGATGAGCTTGGACTCAGGTTTGAGCTGGCTAGTGATGTTTTTGGGAGGAAGAAGGAGTGTGTGGTAGCTGGAATAAGTGGAGGGGAGCCACCATGGGCCCATGAGGGTAGGGGCGCGCCCTGGACCCTCGTGGCCAGGTGCTTGCTCCCCCTGGTGTGTTCTCAGTGCCAGATATTCTCAAATATTCTAGAAAAAATCATATTTAAATTTCAGGGCATTTGGGGAACTTTTATTTTCGGGTATTTTTTATTGCATGGATAATTCAGAAAACAGACAGAAAAATACTATTTTTACTTTATTTAATATAAATAACAGAAAGTGAAAGAGGGTACACAGAGTTGTGTTTTCTAACATTCATCCTTCTCATGCTCATCAAAAGGAATCCACTAACAAGGTTGATCAAGTCTTGTTAACAAACTCATTCCGAATTGCATGAAACCAAAGAATTTTTGAATAAAACTAGGTTACCTCAACGGGGATATGCATGTCCCCAACAATAAGAATATCATATTTCTTCTTGACAGTAGGAAGAGGAAATTCAAAACCTCCAATAGTAATCGTTGAAATTTTTCCAATAGAGTTGATACTGTGGACTTGAGGTTGTTTCCTCGGGAAGTGTACCATATGCTCATTAAGATTAACATGAAAAGTGACATTGCATTTGGTGCAATCAATAACAGCACCTACAGTATTCAAAAAGGGTCTTCCAAGAATAATCGACATACTATCGTCCCCGGGAATATCAAGAATAACAAAGTCCGTTAAAATAGTAACATTTGCAACCACAATAGGCACATCCTCACAAATACCGACAGGTATAGCAGTTGATCAGCCATTTGCAAAGATATTTCAGTAGGACTCAACTTATTCAAATCAATTCTACGATATAAAGAGAGAGGCATAACACTAACACCGGCTCCAAGATCACATAAAGCAGTTTTAACATAGTTTCTTTTAATGGAGCATGGTATAGTTGGTACTCCTGGATCTCCAAGTTTCTTTGGTATTCCACCCTTAAAAGTATAATTAGCAAACATGGTGGAAATTTCAGCTTTCTGTATCTTTCTTTTATTAGTAACAATTTCCTTCATATATTTAGCGTAAGGATTCATTTTAAGCATATCAGTCAAACGCATACGCAAAAAGATAGGTCTAATCATTTCAGCAAAGCGCTCAAAATCCTGATCATCATTTTTCTTGGATGGTTTAGGAGGAAAAGGCATGGGTTTCTGAACCCATGGTTATCTTTCCTTACCATGCTTCCTAGCAACAAAGTCTCTCTTAACATAACGTTGATTCTTTGATTGTGGGTTATCAAGATCAACAACAGGTTCAATCTCTACATCATTGTCATTACTAGGTTGAGCATCAACTTGAGCATCATCATTAACATTATCACTAGGTTCATGTTCATTACTAGATTGTGTTTCAGCATCGGAGATAGATATATTATCGGGATTCTCAGGTGTGTCTACAACAGGTTCACTAGAAGCTTGCAAAGTCCAATCATTTTTCTTTTTCTTCCTTTTAGAAGGACTAGGTGCATCAACATTAGTTCTCTGAGAATCTTGCTCAATTCTCTTAGGATGGCCCTCAGGATGCAAAGGTTCCTGAGTAACTTTACCACCTCTAACAACAAAGTCATTATTTTTACTAGTCAATTCATTGAGCAAATCATTCTGAGCTTTAAGTACTTGCTCTACTTGACTGCTAAGCATAGAAGCATGTTTACTAATAATTTTAATTTCACCTTTAACATTAGCCATATAATCACTCAAGTGTTCAATCAAGTAAGCATTATGTTTCAATTGTCCAGCAACATATGCATTAAAATATTATTGCTTAACCATAAAGTAATCAAATTCATCAAAACATTGGCTAGCAAACTTAGCAGGAGGGATTTCAGCTTTATCATATCTATAGAGAGAATTTACCTTTACTACCTGTGTTGGGTTATCGAGACCATGTGTTTCTTCAACAGGCGGCAAATTAAGACCGTGTATTTCTTCAATAGGGGGTAAATTCTTAACATCTTCAGCTTTAATACCTTTTTTCATAGATTTCTTTGCCTCTTGCATATCTTCAGGACTGAGAAATAGAATACCCCTTTTCTTTGGAGTTGGCTTAGGAGTTGGTTCAGGAAGTGTCCAAACATATTATTCAATAGAATTTCAGCTTGATCAACAGTTCTTTTCCTGAAAACACAGCCAACACAACTATCCAGGTAATCTTTGGAAGCATCGGTTAGTCCATTATAAAAGATATCAAGTATTTCATTTTTCTTAAGAGGATGATCAGGCAAAGCATTAAGTAATCGGAGAAGCCTCCCCCAAGCTTGTGGGAAACTCTGTTCTTCAATTTTCACTAAAATTATATATCTCCCTTAAAGCAACTTGTTTCTTATGAGCGGGGAAATATTTAGCAGAGAAGTAGTAAATCATATCCTGTGGACTACACACACAACCAGGATCAAGAGAATTAAACCATATCTTAGCATCACCCTTTAATAAGAACATAAATAATTTAAGGATATAATAATAGCAAGTTCTCTCATCATTAGTGAACAGGGTAGCTATATCATTTAATTTAGTAAGATGTGCCACAATAGTTTCAGATTCATAGTCATAGAAAGGATCAAATTCCACCAAAGTAATTAACTCAGGATGAATAGAGAAATCATAATCCTTATCAGTAACAAAGATAGGAGAAGTAGCATAAGCAGGATCATATTTCATTATAGCATTCAAAGTTTTTTGTTTCAGCTTAGCTAAAAGTTTCTTAAGATCACTCCTATCATTGAAAGCAAGGAAATCTCTAGCAGTTTCTTCATCCATAACATAACCCTCAGGAACAACAGGTAATTCATATCTAGGGGGAGAATCTTCATTCACTTTCATCAATATTATCAGTTTCAATAATTTCATTCTCTCTAGCCCTAGCAAGTTGTTCATCAAGAAATTCACTAAGTGGCACAATAGTATCAAGCATAGAAGTAGTTTCATCGTAAGTATCATGTAAAGCAGAAGTGGCATCATCAATAACATGCGACATATCAGAATCAATAGCAGAAGCAGGTTTAGGTGTCGCAAGCTTACTCAAAACAGAAGGTGAATCAAGTGTAGAGCTAGATGGCAGTTCCTTACCTCCCCTTGTAGTTGAGGGATAGATCTTGGTTCTTGGATCTTTCAAACTCGTCATAATGATAAGAAGATATAAATCCCAATTGACTCAAAGAATAGAGCTATGCTCCCTGGCAACGGCGCCAGAAAATGTTCTTGATAACCCACAAGTATAGGAGATCGCAATAGTTTTCGAGGGTAGAGTATTCAACCCAAATTTATTAATTGGACACAAGGGGAGCCAAAGAGTATTCTCAAGTATTAGCAGCTGAGTTGTCAATTCAACCACACCCGGAAACTTAATATCTGCAGCAAGGTATTTAGTAGCAAAGTAATATGATAGTAGTGGTAACGATATCAAAAGGTAACGGTAGAAAAGTAATATTTTTGGGTTTTGTAGTGATTGTAACAGTGGCAACGGAAAGTAAATAAGCGAAGAACAATATATGAAAAGCTCGTAGGCATTGGATCGGTGATGGAAAATTATGCCGGATGCGATCGATCATGTAATAGTCATAACCTAGGGTGACACAGAACTAGCTCCAGTTCATCAATGTAATGTAGGCATGTATTATAAATATAGTCATAGGTGCTTATGGAAAAGAACTTGCATGACATCTTTTGTCCTACCCTCCCGTGGCAGCTGGGTCCTAATGGAAAGTAAGGGATATTAAGGCCTCCTTTTAATAGACCAGACCAAAGCATTAACACATAGTGAATAGATGAACTCCTCAAACTATGGTCATCACCGGGAGTGGTCCCGATTATTGTCACTTCGGGGTTGCCAGATCATAACACATAGTAGGTGACTATAGACTTGCAAGATAGGATCAAGAACTCTCATATATTGATGAAAACATAATAGGTTCAAATATGAAATCATGGCACTCGGGCCCTAGTGACAAGCACTAAGCATAGCAAAGTCATAGCAACATCAATCTCAGAACATAGTGGATACTAGGGATCAAACCCTAACAAAACTAACTCAATTACATGATAAATCTCATCCAACCCATCACCGTCCAGCAAGCCTACGATGGAATTACTCACGCATGGCGATGAGTATCATGAAATTGGCGATGGATGAAGGTTGATGATGATGATGGCGATGGATTCCCCTCTCTGGAGCCGCAAACGGACTCCAGATCGGCCCTTCCGAGAGAGTTTAGGGCTTGGCGGCGGCTCCGTATCGTAAAACGCAATGAATCCTTCTCCCTAACTTTTTTATCCCTGAAAGTGAATATATGGAGTCAGGGTTGAGGTCGGTGGAGCGTCAGGGGGGGCATGAGGTTGGGGGCGCCCAGGGGGGTAGGGCGCGCCCCCACCCTCGTGGACAGGTGGAGCCCCCCTCACGTGGATCTTTCTTCCAGTACTTTTTATATATTCCAAAATAATTCTCCGTTGATTTTTAGGTCATTCCGAGAACTTCTATTTCTGCACAAAAATAACACCATGGCCATTATGTTGAAAACAGCATCAGTCCGGGTTAGTTCCTTCCAAATCATGCAAGTTAGAGTCCAAAACAAGGGCAAAAGTGTTTGGAAAAATAGATACGACGGAGACGTATCACGGAGCGCCGGAAAAGGCACCAAGATGGGATCTCATGGGTACAGAAGGTTGCAGCGGTGGAATTAGGTTTTCGTGGCGCTCCTCGATGGTTTGGGGGTACGTAGGTATATATAGGAGGAAGAAGTAGGTCGGTGGAGCCACGAGGGGCCCACGAGGGTGGAGGGCGCGCCCATGGGGGTAGGCGCGCCTCCTGCCTCGTGGCCTCCCTATTGATTGCTTGACGTCCACTCCAAATCCTCGGGATCACGTTTGTTCCAAAAATCACGCTCCCGAAGGTTTCATTCTGTTTGGACTCCGTTTGATATTCTTTTTCTACGAAACACTGAAATAGGCAAAAAAACAACAATTTGGGCTGGGCCTCCGGTTAATAGGTTGGTCCCAAAAATAATATAAAAGTGTATAAATAAGCCCATTAAACATCCAAAACAGAATATATAATAGCATGGAACAATAAAAAATTATAGATACGTTGGAGACATATCACAGAGGCACTAAGGTTTCCACAGTTCCCGCGACCAATTAAGCATCTACTAGCAAATATTGCAAAGTAACGTAGAACAGGAAAATGTATGCTAGTGATTCTTGCATCGGAAACTTTCCTCGTTTCCCCTACAACAATCACATCAATAAATCCCTCCACATCATTATGATGTGGTTCCTCTATGCTGCCCTCAAAGGGTATCCTACAAACCCGGCAAAAATCATAAAGTGACATCTCCTTATGCCCATCACATAAATAAAATTCCACCTAAGGTGGTGATCTCCTAGCATGGAAATGAAAATTTTGCACAAAAATATTGGTGAGTAAGAGATACTATTCACACTGGTTGTGGAGGAAGTCGGTGAGGCCTGCATTCTCAGCCAAATAATAAAAATCTTCATAAATCTCGGCTTCTCTCAAGAACTCATCTCAAGGCCATTCACACGGTCGAACCTCTATAGTACGAGGGAGATTATACTTGGGCTTCTTATTTTCTTCACTTTGCTTATCCTTAGAGCTTCGGCTCGATGAGCCCCTCAAGAATCTCTTCATCTTTTTCTGAAAATTTTAGTAACTTAAAAATAAAAGTGAACCAAACTCAACAAAATTGATAGCAACTACTCCTACAAGTGCCTAGAGGCCATATCATGCATTAAAACTACTTTTGACCACATAAATTTGACATGCAAGCTCAAGAACAGGGTCACCTAAGCAGCAAAAATTTGCAATAAATAAAGCACTAGAACAAAAACTAATTGGACCATTGGAGGAGTCACATACCGAAGAACAATCCCCCAAAGCAGTTTTGTGAATGGAGCTTTGAGCAAGGAGATCAAAAATGGCAGCAAGATGAGCTAGAACTCGGGTTTGAGCTGGTGGAGAATTTTTTCTGGAGAAAGACGAAGTGTGTGGGTGCAAGAATGAGTGGAGGGGACCCACATGGGGTCCATGAGGCAGGGGCGCGCCCAGGGGGTGGGCACGCCCTCCACCCTCGTGGGCACATGGTGGGTCCCCTAGTGTGTTCTCAGTGCCAAAAATTCTTAAATATTCTGGAAATAATCATATTTCATTTTCAGGGCAATTGGAGAACTTTTATTTTTTGGGTATTTTTTATTGCAAGGATAATTCAGAAAACGGATGAAAAATACTATTTTTACTTTATTTAATATAAATAAAAGAAAGTAAAAGGAGGGTACAGAAAGTTCTGCTTTCTAACTTCATCCATCTCATGCTCGTCAAAAGGAATCCACTAACAAGGTTGATCAAGTCTTGTTAACAAACTCATTTCGCATAACATGAAAACGGAGAAATTTCAAATAACACTAGGTTACCTCAATGGGGATATGCACGTCCCCAACAATAAGAATATCATATTTCTTCTTGACAGTAGGAAGAGGAAATTCGAAACCTCCAATAGTAATTGTTGAAATTTTTTCAATAGAGTTAATATTGTGGACTTGAGGTTGTTTCCTCGAAAAGTGTACCGTATGCTCATTACCATTAACATGAAAAGTGACATTGCCTTTGTTGCAATCAATAACAGCCCCTGTAGTATTCTAAAAGGGTCTTCCAAGAATAATGGACATACTATCGTCCTCGGGAATATCAAGAATAACAAAGTCCGTTAAAATAGTAGCATTTGCAATCACAACAGGCACATCCTCGCAAATACCGACAGGTATAGAAGTTGATTTATCATCCATGGGTAAAGATATTTTAGTAGGTGTCAACTTATTCAAATCAAGTCTACGATATAAAGAGAGAGGCATAACACTAACACCGGCTCCAAGATCACATAAAGCAGTTTAACATAGTTTCTTTTAATGGAGCATGGTATAGTTGGTACTCCTGGATCTCCAAGTTTCTTTGGTATTCCACCCTTAAAAGTATAATTAGCAAGCATGGTGGAAATTTCAGCTTATGGTATCTTTCTTTTATTAGTAACAATATCCTTCATGTACTTAGCATAAGGGTTTATTTTAAGCATATCAGTCAAACACATATGCAAAAAGATAGGTCTAATCATTTCAGCAAAGCGCTCAAAATCCTCATCATCCTTTTTCTTGGATGGTTTAGGAGGAAAAGGCATGGGTTTCTGAACCCATGGTTCTCTTTCCTTACCGTGCTTCCTAGCAACAAAGTCTCTCTTATCATAACGTTGATTCTTTAATTGTGGGTTATCAAGATCAACAGTAGGTTCAATCTCTACATCATTATCATTGCTAGGTTGAGCATCAACATGAACATCATCATTAACATTATCACTAGGTTCATGTTCATTACCAGATTGTGTTTCAGCATCAGAAATAGAAATATCGTTCGGATTATCAAGTGTGTCAACAACATGTTCATTAGAAGAATGCAAAGTCCTATCATTTTTCTTTTTCTTCTTCTTAGAAGGACTAGATGCATCAACATTCATTCTCTGAGAATCTTGCTCAATTCTTTTAGGGTGGCCCTCAGGATACAAAGGTTCCCGAGTCATTTTACCCCCTCTAGTCATGACTCTAACAACATTGTCATTTTTCTTATTATTTAATTCATTGAGAAAATCATCCAGAGCTTTAAGTACTTGTTCTACTTGAGTGGTAACCATAGACACATGTTTACTAATAAGTTTAAGTTCACCTTTAGCTCTAGACATACAATCACTCAAGTGTTCAAGCATATCAGCATTGCGTTTCAATTGTCTACCAACATAAGCATTGAAGTTTTCTTGTTTAACAATAATATTATCGAACTCATCTAAGCATTGGCTAGCAGACTTATAACGAGGAATATCACATTCATCAAATATATAGAGAATTTACCTTTACTACATGTGTCGGGTTATCAAGGCCATGTATCTCTTCAATAGGTAGTAAATTCTTAACATCTTCAGCTTCAATACCTTTTTCTTTCAAAGATTTCTTTGCCTCTTGCATATCTTCAGGACTGAGAAATATAATACACCTTTTCTTCGGAGTTGTCTTAGGAGTTGGTTCAGGAAGTGTCCAATCATTTTCATTACTCAACATATTATTCAATAGCAATTCAACTTGATCAACAGTTCTTTCCCTGAATACACAACCAGCACAACTATCCAGGTAGTCTCTGGAAGCATCAGTTAGTCCATTATAAAAGATATCAAGTATTTCATTTTTCTTGAGAGGATGATCAGGCAAAGCATTAAGTAATTGGAGAAGCCTCCCCCAAGCTTGTGGGAGACTCTCTTCTTCAATTTTCACAAAATTATATATTTCCCTTAAGGCGGCTTATTTCTTATGAGCGGAGAAATATTTAGCAGAGAAGTAATAAATCATATCCTGGGGACTACGCACACAACCAAGAACAAGAGAATTAAACCATGTTTTAGCATCACCCTTTAATGAGAACGGAAACAACTTAAGGATAAAGTAATAGCGAGTTTTCTCATCATTAGTAAATAGGGTGCCTATATCATTTAATTTAGTAAGATGTGCCACAACAGTTTCAGATTCATAGCCATAAAAAGGATCAGATTCAACCAAAGTAATTAACTCAGGGTCGACAGAGAAATCATAATCCTTATCGAAAATAAAGATAGGTGAAGTAGCAAAAGCAGGGTCATATTTCATTCTAGCATTCAAGGATTTTTCTTTAAGCTTAGCTAATAATTTCTTAAGATCAGATCTATCATTGCAAGCTAAGAAGTCTCTAGCCATTTCTTCATCCATAACATAACCCTCAGGCACAACAGGCAATTCATATCTAGGGGGAGAATCTTCATCATCACTTTCATCAATATTATCAGTTTCAATAATTTCATTCTCTCTAACCCTAGCAAGTTGTTCATGAAGAAATTCACCTAGTGGCACAGTATTATCAAGCATAGAAGTAGTCTCATCATAAGTATCATGCAAAGCAGAGGTGGCATCATCAATATCATGCGACATATCAGAATGAATAGCAGGAGTAGGTGTCGCAAGTTTACACAAAATAGAAGGTGAATGAAGTGCAGAGCTAGATGGTAGTTCCTTACCTCCCCTCGTAGTTGAGGGAAAAATCTTGGTTCTTTTATCTTTCAAATTCTTCATAGTGATCAGCAGATATAATTCCCAAGTGACTCAAAGAATAGAGCTAGGCTCCTCGGCAACAGCGCTAGAAAATAGTCTTGATAACCCACAAGTATAGGGAATCGCAACAGTTTTTGAGGGTAGAGTATTCAACCCAAATTTATTGATTCGACGCAGGGGGAGCCAAAGAATATTTGAAGGTATTAGCAGCTGAGTTGTTATTCAACCACAATTGGAAACTAAATATCTGCAGCAAAGTATTTAGTAGCAAAGTAATATGATAGTAGTGGTAACGGTGGCAAAAGTAACGGTAGCAGTTTTGGTTTTGTAGTGATTGTAATAGTAGCAACGGAAAAGTAAATAAGCGAAGAACAATATATGAGAAGCTTGTAGGCAATGGATCAATGATGGATAATTATGTCGGATGCGATTCCTCATAGTTATAACATAGGGTGACACAGAACTAGCTCCAGTTCATCAATGTAATGTAGGCATGTATTCCGAATATAGTCATATGTGCTTATGGAAAATAACTTGCATGACATCTTTTGTCCTATCCTCCCGTCGCAGCGGGGTCCTATTGGAAACTAAGGGATATTAAGGCCTCATTTTAATAGAGTATCGGACCAAAGCATTAACACTTAGTGAATACATGAACTCCTCAAACTACGGCCATCACCGGTAAGTATCCCGATTATTGTCACTTCGGGGTTAACGGATCATAACACATAATAGGTGACTATAGACTTGAAAGATAGGATCAAGAACTCTCATATATTCATGAAAACATAATAGGTTTAGATCTGAAATCATGGCACTCGGGCCCTAGTGACAAGAATTAAGCATAGCAAAGTCATCGGAACATCAATCTCAGAACATAATGGATACTAGGGATCAAACCCTAGCAAAACTAACTCGATTACATGATAAATCTCATCCAACCCATCACCGTCCAGCAAGCCTATGATGGAATTACTCTCGCACGGTGGTGGCATCATGAAATTGGTGATGGGGGAAGGTTGATGATGACGATGGCGATGAATTCCCCTCTCCGGAGCCCCGAACGGATCCAAGATCAGCCCTCCCGAGAGAGATTAGGGCTTGGCGGAGGCTCCGTATCGTAAAACGCGATGAATCCTTCTCTCTGATTTTTTTCTCCCCGAACATGAATATATGGAGTTGGAGTTGAGGTCGATGGAGCGTCATGGGGCCCACGAGGCAGGGGAGCACGCCCAGGGGGTAGGCGCACCCCCACCCTCGTGGACAGGGTGTGGGCCCCCTGGCCTTGATTCTTTCGCCAGTATTTTTTATATATTCCAAAAATATTATCCGTTGATTTTTAGGTCATTCCAAGAGCTTTTATTTCTGCACAAAAATAACACCATGGCAATTCTGCTGAAAACAGCGTCAGTCCGGGTTAGTTCCATTCAAATCATGCAAGTTAGAGTCCAAAACAAGGGGAAAAGTGTTTGGAAAAGTAGATACGTTGGAGACGTACCAGCGACGTCATTGACACTGTTTCCTTGTTGCAGGCATCATCATTGCAGGCAACGTCACCTCCCTCGGGCTGCTCCGGGGGAAACCCTAGATTTGGGTCTTCCCGGATTGGACGATGACGACATCAACCTGGGGGCATCGTTTTGGAGCAGGTGCTGACTGGAAGGGCCCAGAGGTTGAGCAAATTTCATCCTCTGCATCGACGACATCAGATCTCAGTGGCGTGGTGCAGTGGAGTCTCGGCATATGATCAGGGTTGACGGACTCGCGTAGGAGGACGGCACTGTCTGGAGTCGTGGTGGTGTCGACGACAGACCTGGCAAGGTTAATGCGTTAGTTCCTGTTCAGAAGATGGATAGGTGAAAGACGACGGTGGTAGCCTCTGAGAGTGCGTCGGATGAGTGTGTGCCCCAGACCCGGCATTGTGGCTTGGTTGCGTCTCCAACTTTAGATGTTAGGTTTTGGTGCGAATTTTTTTTGGTATTTGGCCCGGATTTTCGGCACCCCTTCATCAAGTGGAAGAAGTAGCGATAGATGTCGCCGAGATGGTGACTTCATACTTACTGATGTATTACTTTGTAAGGTCTTTGTGAATAATTAATAAAGTGGTTGCATGCATCGCCCAGATACCGGGGGTCATGCTCGTTTTCTAAACAGAAATATACCTTTGTTGCATTTGGTGAACCCCAATATGTTTTGCAATTGCAAGGCTTAGAGCCAAGCAAACTCCAACAATAACAAGAAGGGTTTTTATCACTTTTGCCACTAGTTGTGCCACACTACTCACTTTTGCCATTAAAATGTTTTAGTACTCAAAAATGTCATTGTTCCGTTAGAGCCACACTCAAAAATAGGCAGTAGTGGGATTCGTACCCCAAACCTCTGGGAGGCGCTCACACAAGCTAGCCACTACACCCAAGGTCATTAGTTGACTAATGTATGGAGATATGCTACATATCCTTACATGATATCTTGGCTATCTATTAACAAACCAAGTAAACTCGAGTTGTACACGCGACAACAGCAACAAATAGTTCTCTAAATTTCTCTAAAAAATTATCATGACGCATGTACATAAGGATGAAAACATTCAGCACACAAACAAACATAATGTTCATTTCCTTGATTTTCAGCACACAAAGTGTCTCAGGTTCACAAACATACATTAAGGTCGAATAACATCCACTTGCTAGTTTGAAGTGGAAGGTCCAAATTCTCAACATAAGGTTCAAAATAAACAGGTCCAGGTTCACAATCTTATAAGGTCACAAAAAACAATCTTATAAGGCGAGTGGAGGCGCGCCGGCGACCGGCCGTACCTGAATGGAGGAGTTTGGCGGGCGGCGGCGGCTGTTTGTGGATATGGCTGTTAATGGATAGGGAAAGGTACACGTAGTTTGGGGATAGGATTAATCGATAGCTTAGTCAGGTCAACCCTAGTGGCTACAAGTTAAAGATCTCTGTAATTGACAGATAGGTGCGTCTTCCTAGATGGTTATTACGCGTGAGTGTATTAGCAGCCGCCTTGATTGAAGGTTCGAGGTTCGATCCCCCACTCTCCCATGTTGCCTTTTTTCCTGCTCTTTACAAATGAGCCCACATGTAATGGAATCAGGGGTATTACAGTCATATAACGTTGTCAATGAGCCTTTACCTGACGGTAACACGAGAAAGTGGCATTTTTGAGTGTGTCTCTAATGAAGAGTGGCATTTTTTATCAGTAAAAATTTTTAATGGCAAAAATGAGTAGTGTGAAACAACTAATGGCAAAAGTGATAAAAACCCCGAGAAGAAAATATACCAAGAACGGTCCATGTAGCAGGAACAAGCAGCCTAAGACATGAAAGGGTTGTTTTCTTTTTGCGGGAACATGGAGGGGCTGTTATATCTAACTAGATACTGTAACTAGATATGTCAAATCTTTTGTATGGATAACAAAGGAAAAGAGCATCAACAAATGAAAAAGCATAAAACGGTTGCATCGCATAATGAAGTTAAATCATAAGGAATTAAATAGCATAACTTAAATTTGCCACATATAGATTGAAGATTCATAAAATACGGTTGATTTTTTCTATGTTTGGTTTTTTGTTTTGCGAGAAAACATCCGATCTATTCATCAACTGTTAAGGTAATATAAAAAACATTAAAAGTAAAATTTACATCCAGGTCCGTAGACCACCTAGCGACGACTACAAGCACTGGAGCGAGCCAAACGCGCGTCCCCGCCATCGCTCCTCCCTTGTTGGAGCAGGGAAAACATTGTTGTAGCAGACAGTCGGGAAAATCGTCATGCTAAGGCCACATAGGACCAGTGCATCAGAACAACAACCGCCACCGATGAAGAGAAGCGTAGATCAGAAGGTTCGAACTTGTAGACACACAGACGTAGACGAACGAAGATCGGACACAGTCGGATCCACCGAAGACAAACGCCGACCAGATCCCACAAGATTGGTCGGAGATAAACCTCCACACGACTTCCGACAACCCTTGAAATATCGCCGGTGCGGGGGCTAGGCGGAGAGGACCTTATTACATCTACAAGAATCCGCCATCGCCTCATTTTCTTGAGCATGACACAAACCCTAAACAAACTAAAAAAAGGCACCTAAAAATGAAGCCCTCCCACCGGCAAGTGCCTGGATCCATGGTCTAAGGATCATAGGAGACGAGGCGGATCGGCGGCGGCGCCAACGAGAGGCAAGAGTGGGGCTTGCTCAGCTTGTATGGTTCAGAAATTATACTTACCACAATCATGCAAAACTTAAAGTTTGTACTAGTTGGTGAGTGTACGAGCACTGCATTTGATGTTGGAAGTTTGGAATTCTGCTTGATGTTTTGCTGCATTTCGTGCTTATTTCTGCTGCTACTAGAAGCAAGCAACACGTGCTTACCAGTGTTGGTGCTGCTGAACGGCAATGGGGCGTGCTAGGTGGTGGACTGGTGGTGGATTGTATCACTGTCACTCCTGGTTATATATCGTAAGAAACTTTGTGTAATATTGTTCATGTTGCGCACGTACTTCGTGTTGGATTATTAAGTTGCTAATTCTCCTGAAACTTGTTTGGTCCAAACTGCAACAGTTTATAGCTGCATCGCCATATGTTCGTACAAATTCTCTAGAAACTCGTTTCATCCAAACCATACACAGAATTATTGATCGGTTCCTAGAGCTTGATGCCTAGGCAGCGTAAACCCCCACAAATTTAGGGGGTGTTGATCGTAGGTTTAGCGGTGAGATTACGGTAGCCCGTAGCTGTGGCATCCCGATCCGCATGGAGCAGGGGGCCTTCGCATGTCAGCCCAGGATAACACCTGACGCACGACAGGTCCATGATACATCATTCCAGGTACAATAATATTCATCAAATACAGGTGTATATGATTACACAATTGATGAATACCATTATCTAGCATAGCCCTAAGCCTATTTAAATGGTAGCGAAAGTCTATTTAGACGGCGGCGGAAGTCTTGGTTTGGCGGCTCATCAACTATGGTTGGGCTCCACAACTCACACGACTGGCAAGATTACGGCCTAGCACGACGGAACAAGTGAACAATTCGGGCACGACCTACAATACTGACATGACACGCCAGGTCGGTACATTGAATGTACTTGCAAGACAACCAAATACATAGCATCCAAACAAACAGATGACAAAGCAAGAACCAAGCATATTCGACAGTCTACTTCAACACAACTTCTAAGCATGGCATGATATTAACTAGAGTCATAAATCAAACTAAGCATGAACAACATCATAGCATCTACTAGCATGGCATATCAAACTTACTTCTACCAAAGCAACAGCAAAGCATAGCATATCAAAACATGGCATGGCATCATGAAACTATGCTGGAAATGAATTACCAGTTACCTCCCGTGAATACATACTATAATAACCTTATGCAACAATCACTTACTCTGCCATGGCTCCTCGGAGCACACACATGACTTACCGAGACCTCGTCTCGGAGTCATATGAACACATCATCGTGACTTCTCACGATTTTCCCATAGTCCAAGTCACCACATGATTTATCACATCTTAGTCATCACACAAGTTATTAGCAGATTTATCCTCCATTTCGACCAAGACCGGATAGTGTGACCTACTACGAACTTGTGCCCATGACCGAGGACGCGGCTATCGATAGATTAAAACACACTCTGCAGAGGTAGCGCACTTTACCCACACCACGGAACACATGGCTTCGCACTCCCATATGTGTGGACCAACGACGTTCCGACAAAACCGACCTACTGCCATGACACTCTCCCGGCCACTCCGACCAACACCCCTTATGGGTTCAGTCCTGGGTGGCCCCATACCTACCAAAGGTACCAACGGCCACCGTCGTGGCAAAACGGTCCCAAACGGGGACATGAGCTCAAAACCAAACCCGGGCACACAAGGCTTATGTCCGCCTACCTAATCAGGGTAACGCGCGCCCATAACCTTCCCTAGTTGGAGGCCTCGGCGAGAGGCATGACAGTAAACTAGCTAGGACCTCCCACAAGGTAAATGTGGTTGCATTGGAGAAACCTCGATTTGGTGGCACTACGATATCCCAGTGATGACGGAGGAGGGTTGATATTAAGTCATATTATTAACTTCTCCATCATCAATCATCATGCGAGCATTTTAACATGAATGCAACAACTATCATGCAACGTAGCGATGCAGTAACAAAATCAAGCTTTTCAAATGAACAATGATAGCATGCGAAACATGGCAATGACAAGGACTAGTAATTTCACTAGTGCACCAGAATTATCATAACATCGATACTACTAACATGAAAACAAACTATACAGAGGCATGATATTATCAGCAACAACAGCAAACTCGCATGTCAACTTATGTCGTGAAAACACAAGCATGCAAGGCAAATAACAAAATCATATAGCACAAGTGAAATAACAGCAAACGAAACCAAACACGAAGCTACTTCAACTAACACACATACGAGGTGCAAGCAAAGTCCACATGCAAGTTCGGGGCTCATGATAAGAGGTTGGATTGCCTGGGGTCGACAAATACTTCAGGAAGAAGGGTGAAACGATCACGGAAAGAGTTGTAGAAAACAGTTCTCTCTCGGACGGGGCTGTTTACGGGCAAGGGCAAAGTGGTCATTTTCATTGTGTGAAAACATTATGAAAATGATACCAACGGAAAGAGCTCGAGGAACCGAGAACGTGGGCGTTGGAATCACCTCAATCGGAGTTACGGTTGTCGAGATACGAAGGGTTGAAACTCAGGGACCTATCGGTGATTTTTTTCAGCAAACAGGCCCTTGGAGGAAAAACTGAACGCGCCTTTCGGCCGAATACGTTTTCTACAAAGAGAAACGTACTTTGAGGTGAAGTGCAAAGAGAATACGCTTTCAGAACTATGAAAGCGTATTTCAGGTAAGAGAGGAAGCATATACGCTTACATATATCGAAAACGCATATCTAGAATACGCTTCCACTTACAGACGCGGGCCCAGGGTGGGGTCAACGCCGAGACGCTGCCAGGTGGGGTCGCGCAGGGAGGGGCCCGCCTGGCCTGGCGTCTTCAACCTCCCGCTCGTGCGCGCGGCTGGCAGAGGGAGGGGCTCGCCTCGACGGCAATTGCCGGTGACTCCGCCCACCGCAAACAACGGCCGACCTACCCACGAGTTCAGGAGCGAGAGGCGCATCTCGGGGTGGTCTCCGTTGTCATCGAGGAGGACTGGGAAAGGAGCAACAGGGCTCACGGCGGAGGTGGCTTCGGCCGCCGGCGAACAGGGTGCTCCAGTGGGGGAACGGCGAGGCTGAGGCCACGGGGAGGCTCGCCGGACCTCAGGTGATGCCGTGGTGGAGGTGGAACGACGAGGGGACTCCTGGTCACCGGAATCAGAGGGACCCGAGGTGGCGGCCACAGCGGCGGTGGGGGTCAGAGAGGGGCTCTGGGCTCGGGGAGAGGCTCTGGGAGGGGGTTGTGGACCGCGATGATGCTCGAGGCGTGCTTAAATAGCCGCGGGGAAGGCTCGAGAGGGAGGGGAGGAGGTTACACGCGGCGCGGCTACGTGTCCGTGCGCCGGCGACGCGCACGCGCGGCCAAGACTCACGGGAAGGGGCGGCAAAGGCGACGAGGGGGACACGGATGAGTGCCAGGAGGTCACAAAATCGAGCAATGCTTTCGGACGAGAGGAGGAAGCGGACAGGAGCGACGAAAACGACGGCGCACATGGGCGCTCACTGTGTTCGGCGACGGTGACGGCTCAACGAGGAAGCAAACGAAGGGGGAACGAGCTCCAGGGGGAAGACGACATTGAGGGGGGAGCTATGTGACATGCTCGGACAAGCCAGAACCGGCCGGAGCGGTGCTGCTGTAGCCAATAGTGGCGAGACCACCGTTTTGGCCAGCATTGCCCATGGTCACCACCGACAACACGCGCTCTGGCAATCTACTTCAGGCCAAACCTTATCATCAGTGGAGTCCTTCCAAGGCTCATTAAATAAGAGGTGATTTCACGGGCAGAGGTGTAGGGAGAAGAGGGGAACAAGCTCGACAAGTTTGCTGTTGCAAACTTGGCCACATGTTGGTGATCTAACTGGTAGGATTAAGAACTAAACGTGATGTCTGGGAGGCTTAGGGAAGCAAAGACTATAGTCCTGAAAATTTTCAAGGGATTTGGGCAGGTATTTATCATAGCTGCAGTGCAACTATCAAATATGGCCCAGAAACCAAATGATGAATAAGCACTCACTAGGAGTGTTGGATTGAGCTACAAATTGGCAAAGCTTGATGATTTGATCATATGTAGATTCTGCAAAAAGATCATACCAAATGGACTTGCCAAATTGGTACTTGTTTCACAAGCATCACATTTGACTAGAAACTTTGGATCCAGGAAAATATTGGCTACATGAAATGATCCAAAATTTGTTGGAGATAGGTTATACGGATAGGAGAAGGCTTGGAAATATTTTCAGCCATAATGGAGCAAGATAACATATACTTGCTTCACAAACTGAAAATTTGGACATAAAACAAGAATTGCTCCCGTGCTCTCACAGATCGATGAAATGAGCTGAATTTGGGTGGAGACTAATGATTTGGAATACTTGAGAGGATGGCAAAGTTTCATCTCATTTGGAAACTCTATGAAGGTACTTCCTTCACCAAGTTACATTCTGGCAGAAAGTTTGAAATATTGCACAGGGAGCTAGGATGAATGGATTGAGCTCATCTTTGGTATCCATGGGTGATTTATCAATGTTAATCACCCTGCCAAATTTCAGCTCAATAGGAATTAGGAATAAGGCACTTCCTTTGCAAAATTTCAGAGAAGACAGAAACTTGCATTGGATCATGTGCCCAATTTTTGATCTGTGGAACTTGAGATAAGGATGGAACTAGATATTATATAGCAAGGTCAAGCTCCACAATTTATGTGAGAATTTTCTCTACTATGAAAATAGTAGTTCCTTTAGAAAATGGCAGAAATGCAATGTTGGTATTAAATAGGAAAAGTCAATTTCCTTATTTAATTATGGCCAATAGATTTGCCAGAGCTTGGATTAGGCATAAATATCAACTCCACCAATTCACATGAATTTAGTAGATGGCTAGCTATGCCTTTGGATTTTATTCCTCAGAAAAGCAAAGAAAAGGAATAAATCAGAATTCAAAAATATTGCATGGGACTTGGCAATATTTTTGCATATCCAAGGTTTACAAGGATAGGAGGGTGTCTGGGAACAGATGGGATGATCGATAGCTCAAGGAAAATGATAGCTCCTTTGTAATCACAAAGGCCATATTCAGATTCCAAAATTTGGAGTTAGGGTTTGAGGGGGTTTGAGCTGCTACAAATGAGGTCTTGCCCATTGTCAAAGACATGAGCAAGGTTTCGAAAGATTGGAAATGACAAGAAACCTCAGAGTCATCCAACAAACTCAGGAGAAAGATTTTGAAAATGAGTGCCAGGAGAGAATAACAACACAAAAATTGATAACCCAATTTTGGGGCTGTTACAACTCTTCCCCCTTAAAAAGAATATCGTCCTCGAGATTCCTAGGGTTACAACACAATTGAAAAGATAACCATTTCGGGGAAAACCTCGGGGTCAATTTTGAACCCTTCGGTCAGATTTCAACGAGTTGGGGTACCGATAATTGATACACCCCGCGAGATATGGGCAAACACGGTTATATCCACGGCTAGGGGCACTCGAGATCAAACTCTCGAAAAATCTGCTAGATGCACCCCAATGAACAGTGGATTCATCTGCTGACATGTGGGTCCAGGGCCAGCTGGCAGCCTCCTTCTTCTACCTCCGGCTAACTGCTTCTTCTATGCTGCTGCTTCGTGTGCGGCTTCTTCTAGCTCCTAGGGCAATGAGGACCCTAGACCCATAGTGCGCGGCGTGCACGGCGCCGGTGCAGCAAGCACTCACGTCGCGGGCCAGCACCTTGTCGGCATTGCTCGCGGATTCACCTCCTGGACGCCGGTGATCAGGGGGCGAGCGATTCTCCTGGTCCTCACTCACCGTACACCGGGGTTAGGCTATAAAAGACGGCAGCGCGACGCTCCTCCAATGCACCAACACAATGCCGCTCTACTACCTCTTCGGTTTGGGCGAGATCGAGCCGAGCTCCTTCGGCGAGGAGGTGTTCTTGGTGGCGCTACAGTTGTTCCTCGTAGCGCTGCTGGGCATGCTAATCATCTCGTCGATCCTCTTGCTGATTCTCATCAGGAATGAACGGGTTCGGAACACTGCGCGGCTAGGTGCGGTGATTCGAGGTGCGGGAGAAGATGGTGCACGGGGTGGTCCTTCGCCACGCTTGATCCTCCGTCGCTTTGCGTCGGCGGAGTGATCGCATGCTGCGGTGGAGCGGGGTGGTGACTTGCCTGCGTCACGCAAGGCAGAGATGATGGGGGTGTGGTCCAGATGCAGGTGAGGGGCTGCACCAGCTCAGGAAGCACACTGGGGTACGGGAAAATTTCGCGGATAGCTCCATGAAATGTAGGCAGCGAGGTAGAATTGGAGTTGAAATTTGTATTGGGTAGATGTACTGGATCGAGTTAAATAAAGTTGGCAGTGTTCCTCCGGAAATGAAATCTGGAAAAACAATTAGAGATGAGGAACTGCGAGACGGAAATGCCTTTGTGAAGCTCTGGGTTTCGAAATTCGGCACACCGGGTATGCACAGATAGAGAGGGAAGTTATCTAGTAATCATCTGCAAAAAGTGTGACGCCCCTGAGTTGAACGTACACTAATCATACACGCAAACGTGTATGATCAAGATCAGGGACTCACGGGAAGATATCACAACACAACTCTACAAATAAAAAGTCATACAAGCATCATATTACAAGCCAGGGGCCTCGAAGGCTCGAATACAAGAGCTCGATCATAGACGAGTCAGCGGAAGCAACAATATCTGAGTACAGACATAAGTTAAACAAGTCTGCCATAAGATGGCTAGTACAAACTAGGATACAGATCGAAAGAGGCGCAGGCCTCCTGCCTGGGATCCTCCTAAACTACTCCTGGTCGTCGTCAGCGGGCAGCACGTAGTAGTAGGCACCTCCGGTGTCGTAGGAGTCGTTGTTGACGGTGGCGTCTAGCTCCTGGGCTCCAACATCTGGTTGCGACAACCAGGTAGAAGGGATAGAGGGAAAAGAAGGAGAAAGCAACCGTGAGTACTCATCCAAAGTACTCGCAAGCAAGGAGCTACACTACATATGTATGCATTGGTATCAACTGGGATAAGGCTATTATAAGTGGACTGAACTGCAGAAAGCCGGAATAAGAGGGGGATAGCTAGTCCTTTCGAAGACTACGCTTCTGGCAGCCTCCGTCTTGCAGCATGTAGAAGAGAGTAGACTGAAGTCCTCCAAGTAGCATCGCATAGCATAATCCTAACCGATGATCCTCCCCTCGTCGCCCTGTGAGAGAGCGATCACCGGTTGTATCTGGCACTTGGAAGGGTGTGTTTTATTAAGTATCCGGTTCTAGTTGTCATAAGGTCAAGGTACAACTCCGGGTCGTCCTTTTACCGAGGGACACGGCTATTCGAATAGATAAACTTCCCTGCAGGGGTGCACCACATACCCCAACACGCTCGATCCCATTTGGCCGGACACACTTTTCTGGGTCATGCCCGGCCTCGGAAGATCAACACGTCGCAGCCCTACCTAGGCACAACAAAGAGGTCAGCACGCCGGTCTAAATCCTATGGCGCAGGGGTCTGGGCCCATCGCCCTTTGCACACCTGCACGTTGCGTACGCGGCCGGAAGCAGACCTAGCCTAGTGGCTTTCTAGTCCAATCCGGCGCGCGCCACTTAGTCGCTGACGTCACGAAGGCTTCGGCTGATACCACGACGCCGGGATACCCATAACTGCTCCCACGTAGATGGTTAGTGCGTATAGACCAAATGGCCAGACTCAGATCAAATACCCAGATCTCGTTAATCGTGTTAAGTATCCGCGAACACCGACCAGGGTCAGGCCCACCTCTCTCCTAGGTGGTCGGAACCTGCCCTGTCGCTCCGCCACAAAGATCCACACAGAGGGCCGTCAGGACAAAGGTCCTTTCAGCCCCCAATCCGTGAATCACTCGCGGGTACTCCTCGAGCCTACCCGACTTTGGTCACCACATGTATCATGTTTAAAGTATATAGTATATACCCGTGATCACCTCCCGAGTGATCACGGCCCAATAGTATAGCATGGCAGACGGACAAGAATGTAGGGCCACTGATGATAAACTAGCATCCTATACTAAGCATTAGGTTTGCAGGTAAAGGTAACAACAGTAGTAGCAAGGACAGGCTATGCATCAGTATAGGATTAACGAGAAGCAGTAACATGCTACACTACTCTAATGCAAGCAGTATAGAGGAGAGTAGGCGATATCTGGTGATCAAAGGGCGGGCTTGCCTGGTTGCTCTGGCAAGAGAGAGGGGTCGTCAACTCCGTAGCCGAACTGGGTAGCAGAGGCGTCGGTCTCGGTGTCTATCGAGAGAAGAGGGGGGGAAACAATAAATATTTAATCAAGCATATGCATAGTGATGCATGACATGACAAGTAACGGCGTTAGAGGTGCCCTAACGCGGTAGTAGGTGATAACGGTGAAGGGGGATATCATCCGGGAAAGTATCCCCGGGGTTTCGCGTTTTCGGGCAGAGGAGCCGGAGGGGGAAAGTTGCGTGTTTGCTATGCTAGGGATGCGTGGCGGACGAACGGGCTGCGTATCCGGGTTCGTCTCCTCGTTCTGAGCAACTTTCATGTACAAAGTTTTTCGATCCGAGCTACGGTTTATTTTATATTAATTTTAAAAGATTTAAATCAATTTTAGGATTTATTTAATTAATTTAACCAACATTATCCAGAATAGTGTCTGCTGACGTCATCATGACGTCAGCATGACGTCAGCAGTCAACAGGGAGTTGACTGGGTCAATCTGACGTGTGGGTCCCGCATGTCATACACTGTTTACTTTAATTAGGATCTAACTAATCTAAGCACAATTTAGTTAACTTAATCATAATTAATTAGGTTAATTAATTAATTAATTAATTATATTATTTATTATTATTATTTTTTATTTTTTTAATCCCTTTTTTCTTTATTAAACGTTCTGGGGGCTGGGCCCTACATGTCATAGGCCCAGGGGGCCTAGCGGGCACGGGCGCTACGGGGCGGGTCAGGCGTTGCGGCGCCCGAATGGGCGTTCGCCCAGATCGCCGGGGCGAGGAGGCACGGGGCACCGGCGAACAGGCGCGGGGCGACGGGGTTGGGGGCGCGCGAGGCTAGGAGGGCGAGGCCGCGGCCGCGGTGGGCGCAGCCGACGCGGTCAGACGCCGCAGAGCGGGGCGGGCGGCTTGGGGAGCCAGCGGAGCTAGGCCGTGGCGACGGAGGCGGAGCAGCAGGCAGAGCAAGGCAGTGCGCGCGCGTGCGTCGCGGGGCCGCGCGAGGTCAGGGGAGCAGTGGAGGCCGGCGCTGGCCGGCGAGGCCACAGCAGAGCGGGGGAGGGGATGCAGTGCGCGGGCGGCGCACGGGGCAAGGGCGGCAGGAGTGCGCGGGGCGCGGGGTGAGCGCGTGCGGGGCACGGCCACGGTGGGCGCGCGCGGGGCGCCGGTGCGCGAGCGCGTACGCGCGAGGTAGAGAGGAGGAGAGGGGAAGCTCACGGGGCCGGTAGGGTAATGGCAGCGGGGCGTGGGGAGGTAGACGGGGACAACGGCGTCGAGGGAAGCAGGCCGGTGAGGGAGGCGGTCCGGCGAGGCGGCGCGGTCTCCAGGCGGCGACGGCAAAGGGGCACGGCGTCGGGGGGGGGGGGGGCGTTCCCCTCGATCCGATCTGGATCGGGGGTGGAGGGGGGGAGCGACTGGGGGAGGGGGGCGAGTGGGTGCGAGGGGAGTGGCGGCGTGGGGGGGTGAGTGGGGCGACGGGGTGGGGTTAGGGTTTCGGGGGTGTGGGTTATGGGAGGGGGGGTGTGGCCGGCTGGGCCTTTGCCCAGTTGGGCCGGTGGTGGCCTGGCCGGTTGGGCCGTCTGGCCCAGTGGGGGGGTCCCTTTTATATATTTTTTTTGTTGTTGTTTGTTTTCTGTTTTCTTTTTATTTATTTTCTTTTCTGTTTTTATTTATTTATTTATAAACACTTAGGCATTTTATAAAATTGTGAACCATACACCATAATTATCTTTGTAATATTTGGCAACCACCGAACATTTTTGTTTCATTATTTTTCTTGAAAACTTTTATTACCATCATAATTTTGAATTGAATATCGAAACTGTTTTGATTTAACCCGAGATTAACTACAGTGACAGAGGTGACGTGGCATCATTACTGAGGATTACTGTAGCTTAATTACCCGGGCGTCACAATTCTCCTCCACTACAAGAAATCTCGTCCCGAGATTTAGGAGGTAGAAGGAAAGAGTGCGGGGTATTCATCACGCAGACGATCCTCGCGTTCCCAGGTGGCTTCGTCTTCAGAGTGATTCGACCACTGGACTTTGAGGAATTTGATCGCCTTCTGACGTGTGCGGCGTTCAGCTTGGTCAAGAATGCGGACCGGATGCTCTTTATAGGAGAGGTCCTGCTGTAATTCGAGCACTTCATGATCCACTGCTCGGATTGGGTCCTTGAAGCAGCGTCGGAGTTGTGACACGTGGAACACATCGTGAACCTGAGAAAGGTTCGACGGAAGCTCCAGTTGATATGCCACTTTTCCACGCCTTTCCAGAATAGTGAATGGGCCAATATAGCGGGGAGCTAGCTTCCCTTTGATCCCGAAGCGGTGAGCACCCTTCATTGGTGTAACTCGAAGATAAGCCTTTTCGCCAGGTTGATAGACCATGTCTTGGTGATGACGGTCATACTGACTTTTCTGACGTGACTGAGCAGTCTTGAGATGCTCGCGAATAATGCGAACTTGTTCTTCGGCCTGTTGGATAATATCCGGACCGAAGAGTGGGCGTTCCCCAGTTTCTGACCAGTTCAGAGGGGTTCGACACTTCCGTCCATAAAGCACTTCGAAGGGGGACATCTTCAGACTAGCTTGGTAGCTATTATTATAAGAGAACTCGGCATATGGAAGAGATTCCTCCCATTTCTTGCCGAATGAGATTACACAAGCCCGAAGCATGTCTTCGAGAACTTGGTTGACACGTTCAACTTGCCCTTGTGACTGAGGATGGAACGCAGTACTGAACGACAGATGAGTCCCCATAGCTTCTTGGAAACTTGCCCAAAACCTTGAAGTGAATAAGCTGCCACGGTCTGAACTGATAACCAGTGGGATACCGTGAAGTGAAACAATTTTGGCCATGTAGAGAGTAGCAAGCTGACTAGCAGTGATTGTCTCTTTGACCGCCAGAAAATGGGCAACTTTGGAAAGCCGATCAATGACGACAAGAATAGCATCATTACCTTTCTGAGATTTGGGAAATCCAGTGACGAAGTCCATTTCAACATGGTCCCATTTCCATTCAGGAATAGAGATAGGTTGCAGAGTTCCAGCAGGCCTTTGATGCTCTGCCTTGATTCGGCGACAAACGTCACATTCAGCAACATAACGAGCAATGTCCTGCTTCATATTAGACCACCAGAATCTTTGACGAATATCCTGGTACATCTTGGTACTACCAGGATGGATGGACAGAGGCGTATCATGGGCTTCTTGCATAACCCCTTTAGTTTTATCCAGGTTTTTCTTCGAACAAGGTACCACTAAGCAGCCTTTGAAATACAAGGCGCCATCGTCGGCGATCGTGAAGAATGAGAGCTTTCCCCTTTTGAGGTCGCGCTTAATCTTGAGGACTTCATCGTCACACTTCTGTATCCATTTGATGGTGTCCACAAGATCTGGTTTCGCAACCAGGGTATTGAGAGAACCCTTGGAAACAACATGGAGGTTCTGTTTGGGGAAACCTTCGGGAGGGGGAGCGAGTGATCCCGGAGGAACAATATGGAGGTTCAGCCTTCTAAATTCTTCAACAAGCGATGGGTGAACTTTGTGAACCTGGAGGTGGTTACAGTAATACTTGCGGCTCAAGGCATCAGCCATTACATTAGCCTTGCCGGGGGTATAGGATATACCCGCGTCAAAGTCTGCAACAGTCTCCATCCATCTTTGCTGACGTAGGTTCAAATCTGGCTGAGTAAACAAATACTTCAGACTTTGATGGTCGGTGAAGATCTCGCAACGATTACCGAGAAGGTAATGTCGCCACTGCTTCAGTGCATGAATGACAGCAGCAAGCTCGAGGTCGTGAAATGGGTAGTTTTCTTCATGAGGGCGCAATTGACGAGAGGCATAAGCAATCACTCTGCGCTCTTGCATTAGGACACAGCCTAATCCTTGACGGGAAGCGTCGCAATAAATGACGAAGTCCTTCTTAGTATCAGGTGGAGCAAGTACGGGGGCAGAAGTCAACTTGTCTTTGAGCGCCTGGAAACTATCCTGACACTTGTTTGTCCAGTCAAACTTGACACCCTTATGTAACAGATTAGTCAGAGGCCTGGCAATCTTGGAGAAGTTCTCGACGAATCGACGGCAATAGCTGGCGAGACTGAGAAAACTTCGGACTTGCTTGACGTTCTTCGGGGGAGTCCAATCGAGAATAGCCTGAACTCGTTCAGGGTTGACGGCAATACCATCCTTGGAGATGACATGCCCAAGATAGGTTACTTCGGGGAGCCAGAATTCACACTTGGAATACTTAGCATATAGTTGATGCTCTCGAAGTTTTTCCAGCACAAGACGAAGATGTTCAGCATGCTCCTCCCTGATCTTGGAAAATACAAGGATATCGTCCAAATAAACCATGACGAACTTGTCGAGGTAATCCATGAATATATAATTCATCAGACGAGAGAAGGTGGCTGGAGCATTCGTTAAGCCGAATGACATGACGGTGTACTCGTATGATCCATACCGAGTAACGAAGGCGGTTTTTGGAATGTCCTCTTCACGAACACGGATCTGGTGGTAACCCAACCTCAAGTCGAGTTTGGAGAACACTGATGAGCCAGCCAGCTGATCATAAAGATCATTGATCCGAGGAAGTGGGTATTTATTCTGAATGGTAGCTTGGTTTATAGGACGGTAGTCTTGGACTAATCGGTTTGTCCCATCCTTCTTCTTAACAAAGAGAGAAGGTGCTCCCCAAGGAGAGCAACTTGGACGAATGAAACCTTTGACAAGAGATTTGTCGATTTCCTCCTTAAGCTCAATGAGTTCATGCGGCGGCATCTTGTAGGGTCGTTTAGCTATAGGGGTAGTGCCGGGTTTCAAGTCGATGATGAATTCGACAGCTCTAGCAGGAGGAATCCCTGGAAGTTCTTCTGGGAAGACATCTTGGAATTCACGAACGACGGGAATGTTTTCAATGCCCTCGAGTGGTGCAGTGTTCAACGCATTCAAGGCATAAAGTCGTGCCTCGGCGTTCTGAACTAGATGAGCTTGGTAAGCTATTATTTCGTCAGAAGGGTGTAGCAGATGGACGACCTTAGTGGCGCAAACTATAGAAGCAGTATGCGCTTTCAACCAATCCATTCCCAGAATGAGGTCTATGTTAGACGACTTCAAGATAATGGGAGAGGCATAGAATTCCAGCCCTTCGATTTCCACGGGGACATCGATGCCAACCAATGAGGTTTGACATTGTCCCACGGGGGTTTTTACCAATACCGAAGTGTTCATCTCCTCACATTTAATGTCATGCTTGTATGCAAAATCTTCTGACATGAATGAATGCGATGCTCCTGAATCGAATAAAACAGATGCAGGTACTGAGTTTACGAGGAGTGTACCCATCACGGTAGCAGGCTGGTCTTGGGCTTCGTTCAGATCAACATGGTTGGCATGAACGCGACCATAAGACTTGGCATTATTGTTGCGGGGCTGGTTGTTTCCACGGCCAGTTGCTGGAAGGGCCAGTTGATTCTGTTTCTGGTTGCATTCCCTAGCACGGTGCCCTGGTTGTCCACACCTGAAGCACAAACCATTCTCGGGAGTAGGAACAGGAGCTTGGGGTGGTGGAGCTGGAAGCCTTGGCTGCCTAGTTGGAGCAGTAGGCAGACGAGGTGCAGCATAGGACTGCCTTGGGGCAGGTGCATTCGGCTGGTACATGCTGTTGGGAATCCATATCTTGCGCTTCTGCGAGGACGGGCCCGAAGATGAGCCCGTGTCACGGCTGCGCCTGTGAGAGCTCTGGTATTCCTGCAGACCAGTTTCGACATTGATGGCTTTGTTCACCAGAGTGGCGAAATCAACAAAGTCATGCACTAGAAGTGCGAGCTTGATGTCAGCTTGAAGGCCATCCCGGAACTTCTCCTGTCTGCGTGCATCAGTTGCAATGTCCTCTTCAACGTAGCGGGACAAGTCCAGAAACTCCCGCTGATAAGCTTCCACCGTTTTGTTGCCTTGGGTGAGGTTGCGGAACTCACGCTTCTTCCGGTCCATGATTCCCTGGGGAATGAAGCGAGCACGGAAGGCAGCTTGGAAGTCTGGCCAGGTGAGGATTGTCCCAGCTGGCAGGGTACGCCTGTGGCTGTCCCACCATTGAGCTGCGGGTCCTTTCAGGAAGAATGAAGCAAAGGTGACATAGCTGGCAGGGGCTACATCAGCAGACTCCATCTCATAGGTGATGTCACGGAGCCAGTCATCAGCATCCAGAGGCTGAGTTGAGCTGCGGTACACAGTCGGGTTCAGGCGCATGAAATCCTGCAGAGTCACTTGGGTTGGCTGCTGGTTCATATTGGGGCGAGGGAACTGAGCCATAATATTCTCCATGAACTGACGATTCAGCTCAAACTGTTGCATCATCCCAGCCATGTACTCAGGCGGTGGTGGGGGGTTGCCACCACGACCACGACCACCTGGTCTAACCATCCTGCTAATATATAACAGGGGTAGTTCAGCATTTAGAAATTTGCAAACACAAGAATCATTCATGAAGAAACATGCACAACGAAAGCAGTACGATAGATACTACATAGTAGTCGGCATATCTTACAAAAGAGACCATGCATAGAGCTCGTTACACAGAGTTCGGTACAAAGTCTAAGACATCATAGGCGGCACGCAGGCTCGCGGCGAATGCAACTAACAGTAACAAGCAAGTATACATCAGTCCCACGCGGTACTGTGGAGGTAGGTGTAGCCCGACAGCTGGTAGCGACGCGAAGGGAAGACCTCCACGTGAGTAGCCTGGGGTCCGCGGATACTCTGGTGCGGAACCCGATGCTCAGGTGGCAGGAGAGGACCAAGGGCAGGAGAGTAGCCTCCCACCTCTGGCCAACCGACACCCTGAGGCATCACGGTCCTGGCGGGGTAGATAGCAGAACGCGGCAGCTCCCCAGATCCAACAAAGGGGTGTAACATCGTCAAAGCACGGTAGAGGTGCTGACGAGTGGTGTACAACTCGTGGCGAAGAGCTCGGTTAGCTCGATCCAGACCATCAGCATGCAGAACAAAGTTCTGATGGTGGAAGGGCTCGCGGGTGACAGTGGAGTAGGCAGCAGTGTAGTAGCCCTCCGCACCAATATCAGATGCGATAGCAATGTGCCTGAAGGGGGAGGTGTCCAACTCCTGATACTCGCCCCGAAGACGTGTCAGAGCAGCATAAGCAGCATCGTGGACCGCCATATCGATAGTCACTCCAACACCATAAGCAGTGTGCAGCACAGTAGTGGAGTCATACTCCCGAGAGTAGAGGTGGACAACGGCACGGTACTGCTCCTGGTTGAAGTCCTGATACTCCTCATAGACGGTGTACTCAGGGTGCCAGCGATAACCCAGATAGGTCATCATCTCAGCCAATACCGCAGGTGATCCCGAGGCACCAATGGCCGTCGTGTGGCGCACGACCTGCCTCGTGGGTTCCATCTGAAAACAAAGATGCTTCAAAGGAGTCAATTGCCAGCGTGGAAATTGTTCAAAATACTATACTAAGGATTAACTATGGCTTTATCCAACTTTGGGGTGAACATCGTAACGGGATCCTAGTGTCAGAGTTAGTAAATTTGTTTAATCCGAGTAGAAGGGAGTTAAGAGTCCCAGAGCAAAGGTCGAGGAGTAAAAGATCCTAGTATCACCCGATGGCGACGTGGGCCCGTAAGGCACACAGCCAAGTTAGTAAAAAGTTTTTGCAATGTCTAGACTCGAACTCGACCAAGGAGTGTGGAAGGGGGATTCCTACAGGCAGTCGGCTCTGATACCAACTTGTGACGCCCCCGAGTTGAACGTACACTAATCATACACGCAAACGTGTACGATCAAGATCAGGGACTCACGGGAAGATATCACAACACAACTCTACAAATAAAAAGTCATACAAGCATCATATTACAAGCCAGGGGCCTCGAAGGCTCGAATACAAGAGCTCGATCATAGACGAGTCAGCGGAAGCAACAATATCTGAGTACAGACATAAGTTAAACAAGTCTGCCATAAGATGGCTAGTACAAACTAGGATACAGATCGAAAGAGGCGCAGGCCTCCTGCCTGGGATCCTCCTAAACTACTCCTGGTCGTCGTCAGCGGGCAGCACGTAGTAGTAGGCACCTCCGGTGTAGTAGGAGTCGTTGTCGACGGTGGCGTCTAGCTCCTGGGCTCCAACATCTGGTTGCGACAACCAGGTAGAAGGGATAGAGGGAAAAGAAGGAGAAAGCAACCGTGAGTACTCATCCAAAGTACTCGCAAGCAAGGAGCTACACTACATATGTATGCATTGGTATCAACTGGGATAAGGCTATTATAAGTGGACTGAACTGCAAAAAGCCGGAATAAGAGGGGGATAGCTAGTCCTTTCGAAGACTACGCTTCTGGCAGCCTCCGTCTTGCAGCATGTAGAAGAGAGTAGACTGAAGTCCTCCAAGTAGCATCGCATAGCATAATCCTAACCGATGATCCTCCCCTCGTCGCCCTATGAGAGAGCGATCACCGGTTGTATCTGGCACTTGGAAGGGTGTGTTTTATTAAGTATCCGGTTCTAGTTGTCATAAGGTCAAGGTACAACTCCGGGTCGTCCTTTTACCGAGGGACACGGCTATTCGAATAGATAAACTTCCCTGCAGGGGTGCACCACATACCCCAACACGCTCGATCCCATTTGGCCGGACACACTTTTCTGGGTCATGCCCGGCCTCGGAAGATCAACACGTCGCAGCCCTACCTAGGCACAACAGAGAGGTCAGCACGCCGGTCTAAATCCTATGGCGCAGGGGTCTGGGCCCATCGCCCTTTGCACACCTGCACGTTGCGTACGCGGCCGGAAGCAGACCTAGCCTAGTGGCTTTCCAGTCCAATCCGGCGCGCGCCACTCAGTCGCTGACGTCACGAAGGCTTCGGCTGATACCACGACGCCGGGATACCCATAACTGCTCCCACGTAGATGGTTAGTGCGTATAGACCAAATGGCCAGACTCAGATCAAATACCCAGATCTCGTTAATGGTGTTAAGTATCCGCGAACACCGACCAGGGTTAGGCCCACCTCTCTCCTAGGTGGTCGGAACCTGCCCTGTCGCTCCGCCACAAAGATCCACACAGAGGGCCGTCGGGACAAAGGTCCTTTCAGCCCCCAATCCGTGAATCACTCGCGGGTACTCCTCGAGCCTACCCGACTTTGGTCACCACATGTATCATGTTTAAAGTATATAGTATATACCCGTGATCACCTCCCGAGTGATCACGGCCCAATAGTATAGCATGGCAGACGGACAAGAATGTAGGGCCACTGATGATAAACTAGCATCCTATACTAAGCATTAGGTTTGCAGGTAAAGGTAACAACAGTAGTAGCAAGGACAGGCTATGCATCAGTATAGGATTAACGAGAAGCAGTAACATGCTACACTACTCTAATGCAAGCAGTATAGAGGAGAGTAGGCGATATCTGGTGATCAAAGGGGGGGCTTGCCTGGTTGCTCTGGCAAGAGAGAGGGGTCGTCAACTCCGTAGCCGAACTAGGTAGCAGAGGCGTCGGTCTCGGTGTCTATCGAGAGAAGAGGGGGGGAAACAATAAATATTTAATCAAGCATATGCATAGTGATGCATGACATGACAAGTAACGGCGTTAGAGGTGCCCTAACGCGCTAGTAGGTGATAACGGTGAAGGGGGATATCATCCGGGAAAGTATCCCCGGGGTTTCGCGTTTTCGGGCAGAGGAGCCGGAGGGGGAAAGTTGCGTGTTTGCTATGCTAGGGATGCGTGGCGGACGAACGGGCTGCGTATCCGGGTTCGTCTCCTCGTTCTGAGCAACTTTCATGTACAAAGTTTTTCGATCCGAGCTACGGTTTATTTTATATTAATTTTAAAAGATTTAAATCAATTTTAGGATTTATTTAATTAATTTAACCAACATTATCCAGAATAGTGTCTGCTGACGTCATCATGACGTCAGCAGTCAACAGGGAGTTGACTGGGTCAATCTGACGTGTGGGTCCCGCATGTCATACACTGTTTACTTTAATTAGGATCTAACTAATCTAAGCACAGTTTAGTTAACTTAATCATAATTAATTAGGTTAATTAATTAATTAATTAATTATATTATTTATTATTATTATTTATTATTTTTTAATCCCTTTTTTCTTTATTAAACGTTCTGGGGGCTGGGCCCTACATGTCATAGGCCCAGGGGGCCTAGCGGGCACGGGCGCTACGGGGCGGGTCAGGCGTTGCGGCGCCCGAATGGGCGTTCGCCCAGATCGCCGGGGCGAGGAGGCCCGGGGCACCGGCGAACAGGCGCGTGGCGACGGGGTTGGGGGCGCGCGAGGCTAGGAGGGCGAGGCCGCGGCCGCGGTGGGCGCAGCCGACGCGGTCAGACGCCGCAGAGCGGGGCGGGCGGCTTGGGGAGCCAGCGGAGCTAGGCCGTGGCGACGGAGGCGGAGCAGCAGGCAGAGCAAGGCAATGCGCGCGCGTGCGTCGCGGGGCCGCGCGAGGTCAGGGGAGCAGTGGAGGCCGGCGCTGGCCGGCGAGGCCACAGCAGAGCGGGGGAGGGGATGCAGTGCGCGGGCGGCGCACGGGGCAAGGGCGGTAGGAGTGCGCGGGGCGCGGGGTGAGCGCGTGCGGGGCACGGCCACGGTGGGCGCGCGCGGGGCGCCGGTGCGCGAGCGCGTACGCGCGAGGTAGAGAGGAGGAGAGGGGAAGCTCACGGGGCCGGTAGGGTAATGGCAGCGGGGCGTGGGGAGGTAGACGGGGACAACGGCGTCGAGGGAAGCAGGCCGGTGAGGGAGGCGGTCCGGCGAGGCGGCGCGGTCTCCAGGCGGCGAGGACAAAGGGGCACGGCGTCGGGGGGGAGGGGGGGCGTTCCCCTCGATCCGATCTGGATCGGGGGTGGAGGGGGGGAGCGACTGGGGGAGGGGGCGAGTGGGTGCGAGGGGAGTGGCGGCGTGGGGGGGTGAGTGGGGCGACGGGGTGGGGTTAGGGTTTCGGGGGTGTGGGTTATGGGAGGGGGGGTGTGGCCGGCTGGGCCTTTGCCCAGTTGGGCCGGTGGTGGCCTGGCCGGTTGGGCCGTCTGGCCCAGTGGGGGGGGTCCCTTTTATATTTTTTGTTGTTGTTTGTTTTCTGTTTTCTTTTTATTTATTTTCTTTTCTGTTTTTATTTATTTATAAACACTTAGGCATTTTATAAAATTGTGAACCATACACCATAATTATCTTTGTAATATTTGGCAACCACCGAACATTTTTGTTTCATTATTTTTCTTGAAAACTTTTATTACCATCATAATTTTGAATTGAATATCGAAACTGTTTTGATTTAACCCGAGATTAACTACAGTGACAGAGGTGACGTGGCATCATTACTGAGGATTACTGTAGCTTAATTACCCGGGCGTCACAAAAAGAATCAACTGATGTCTACTACACAACCTTCTTCTTGTAGACGTTATTGGGCCTCCAAGTGCATAGGTTTGTAGGACAGTAGCAAATTTTCCTCAAGTGGATGACCTAAGGTTTATCAATCCATGGGAGGCGTAGGATGAAGACGGTCTCTCTCAAACAACCCTGCAACCAAATAACAAAGAGTCTCTTGTGTCCCCAACACACCCAATACAATGGTACATTGTATAGGTGCACTAGTTAGGCGAAGAGATGGTGATACACGTGCAATATGGATGGTAGATATAGGTTTTTGTAATCTGAAAATATAAAAACAGCAAGGTAACTAATGATAAAAGTGAGCACAAACGGCATTGTAATGCTAGGAAACAAGGCCTAGGGTTCATACTTTCACTAGTGCAAGTTCTCTCAACAATAATAACATAATTGGATCACATAACTATCCCTCAACATGAAACAAAGAGTCACTCCAAAGTCACTAATAGCGGAGAAGAAACGAAGAGATTATTGTAGGGTACGAAACCACCTCAAAGTTATCCTTTTTGATCGATCTATTCAAGAGTCTGTAGGAAAATAACACGAAGCTATTCTTTCCGTTCAGTCTATCATAGAGTTCGTACTAGAATAACACCTTAAGACACAAATCAACCAAAACCCTAATGTCACCTAGATACTCCAATGTCACCTCAAGTATTCGTAGGTATGATTATACGATATGCATCACACAATCTCAGATTCATCTATCAACCAACACAAAGAACTTCAAAGAGTGCCCCAAAGTTTCTACCAGAGAGTCAAGACGGAAACGTGTGCCAACCCCTATGCATAAGTTCACGAGGTCACGGACTCGCAAGTTGATCACCAAAACATACATCAAGTGGATCAGGTGACATCCCATTGTCACCACAGATAAGCACGTGCAAGACATACATCAATTGTTCTCAAATCCTTAAAGACTCAATCCAATAAGATAACTTCAAAGGGAAAAATCAATCCATTACAAGAGAGTAGAGGGGGAGAAACATCATAAGATCCAACTATAATAGCAAAGTTCACGATACATCAAGATCGTGCCGAGTCAAGAACACGAGAGAGAGAGAGAGAGAGAGAGAGATCAAACACATAGATACTGGTACATACCCTTAGTCCCGAGTGTGAACTACTCCCTCCTCATCATGGAGAGCGCTGGGATGATGAAGATGGCCACCGGAGAGGGATTCCCCCCTCCGGCAGGGTGCTGGAATGGGTCTAGATTGGTTTTCGGTGGCTATGGAGGCTTCTGGCGGCGGAACTCCCAATCTATTCTGCTCCTCGATGTTTTTAGGGTATATGGACATATATAGGCGAAAGAAGTCAGTCAGGGGAGCCACGAGGGGCTCATGATGGTGGGGACGCGCCCAGGGGGTAGGGCGCGCCTCCTTGCCTCGTGGATTCCTCGAAGCTTCCCTGACGTTTACTCCAAGTCTCCTGGATTGCTTCTGTTCCAAAAATAACTCTCCCGAAGGTTTCATTCCGTTTGGACTCCGTTTGATATTCCTTTTCTTCGAAACACTAAAATAGGCAATAAAACAACATTTTGGGTTGGGCCTCCGGTTAATAGGTTAGTTCCAAAAATAATATAAAAGTGTATAATAAAGCCCATAAACATCCAAAACGGGTAATATAATAGCATGGAACAATAAAAAATTATAGATACGTTGGAGACGTATCAAGCATCCCCAAGCTTAATTCCTGCTCGTCCTCGAGTAGGTAAATGATAAAAACAGAATTTTTGATGTGGAATGCTACCTAACATATTTATCAATGTAGTCTTCTTTATTGTGGCAAGAATATTCAGATCCATAAGATTCAAGACAAAAGTTTAATATTGACATAAAAATAATAATACTTCAAGCATACTAACAAAGTAATCATGTCTTCTCAAAATAACATGTCCAAAGAAAGTTATCCCTACAAAATCATATAGTCTAGCTATGCTCTATCTTCATCACACAAAATATTTAAATCATGCACAACCCCGATAACAAGCCAAGCAATTGTTTCATACTTTTGATGTTCTCAAACTTTTTCAATATTCACGCAATACATGAGCGTGAGCCATGAACATAGCATTATAGGTGGAATAGAATGGTGGTTGTGGAGAAGACAAAAAGGAGAAGATAGTCTCACATCAACTAGGCGTATCAGCAGGCTATGGAGATGTCCATCAATAGATATCAATGTGAGTGAGTAGGGATTTCCATGCAACGGATGCACTAGAGCTATAAGCGTATGAAAGCTCAAAAAGAAACTAAGTGGGTGTGCATCCAACTCGCTTGCTCAAGAAGACCTAGGGCATTTTGAGGAAGCCCATCATTGGAATATACAAGCCAAGTTCTATAATGAAAGATTCCCACTAGTATATGAAAGTGACAACATAGGAGACTCTCTATCATGAAGATCATGGTGCTACTTTGAAGCACAAGTGTGGTAAAAGGATAGTAGCATTGCCCCTTCTCTCTTTTTCTCTCATTTTTTTTGTTTTTTTGTTTTTTGGGCCTTCTCTTTTTTTATGGCCTCCTTTTCTCTTTTTTTATTATTTTTCGTCGGGAGTATCATCCCGACTTGTGGGGGAATCATAGTCTCCATCATCCTTTCCTCACTAGGACAATGCTCTAATAATGGTGATCACCACACTTTTATTTATTTACAACTCAAGAATTACAACTCGATACTTAGAACAAAATATGATTCTATATGAATGCCTCCGGCGGTGTACCAGGATGTGCAATGAATCAAGAGTGACATGTATGAAAGAATTATGAAAGGTGGCTTTGCTACAAATACGATGTCAAGCACATGATCATGCAAAACAATATGACAATGATGAAGCGTGTCATAATAAACGGAACGGTGGAAAGATGCATGGCAATATATCTCGGAATGGCTATGGAAATGCCATAATAGGTAGGTATGGTGGTTGTTTTGAGGAAGATCTACGGTGAGTTTAAGGTACCGGTGAAAGTTGCGCGGTACTAGAGAGCCTAGCAATGGTGGAATGGTGAGAGTGCGTATAATCCATGGACTCAACATTAGCCATAAAGAACCCACATACTTATTGCAAAAATCTATTAGTTATTGAAACAAAGTACTACGCGCATGCTCCTAGGGGGGTAGATTGGTAGGAAAAGACCATCGCCCGTCCCCGACCGCCACTCATAAGGAAGACAATCAATAAATAAATCATGCTCTGACTTCATCACATAACGGTTCACCATACGTGCATGCTACGGGAATCACAAACTTTAACACAAGTATCTCTCAAATTCACAACTACTCAACTAGCATGACTCTAATATCACCATCTCCATATCTCAAAACAATTATCAAGTATCAAACTTCTCATAGTATTCAATGCACTTATATGAAAGTTTTTATTATGCCTAAAAGCAAATTACCATGCTGTTCTAAAAGACTCTCAAAATAATATAAGTGAAGCACGAGAGTTCATCTATTTCTTCAAAATAAAACCACCGCCATGCTCTAAAAGGATATAAGTGAAGCACTAGAGCAAATGACAAACTACTCCGAAAGATATAAGTGAAGATCAATGAGTAGTCGAATAATTATGCAACTATGTGAAGACTCTCTAACATTTAATAATTTCAGATGTTGGTATTTTATTCAAATAGGAAGCAAAAAAAAGAAACTAAAATGACGCTCCAAGCAAAACACATATCATGTGGTGAATAAAAATATAGCTCCAAGTAAAGTTACCGATAGACGAAGACGAAAGAGGGGATGCCATACGGGGCATCCCAAAGCTTAGGATCTTGGTTGTCCTTGAATATTACCTTGTGGTGCCTTGGGCATACCCAAGCTTAGGCTTTTGCCACTCCTTATTCCATAGTCCATCGAATCTTTACCCAAAGCTTGAAAACTTCACAACACAAAACTCAAATAGAAAATCTCATGAGCTCCGTTAGTAAAAGAAAACAAACCACCACTTCAAGGTACTGTAGTGAACTCATTATTTAGTTATATTGGTGTTAAACCTACTTTATTCCAACTTTTCTATGGTTCATAAACTCTATTGCTATCCATAGATTCATCAAAATAAGCAAACAACACACGAAAAATAGAATCTGTCAAAAACAGAACAGTCTGTAGTAATCTGTAGGTTTCGAATACTTTTGGAACCCCAAAAATTCTAAAATAAACTGCTGTATGTGAGTAATTTATCTATTAATCATATTCAAAAATAATTAACTAAATATCACTCTCCGGTAAAAAAATGGCACCAATTCTCGTGATCACTAAAGTTTCTGTTTTTTACAGCAAGATCAAAAAGACTTTCCCCAAGTCTTCCCAACGATTCTATTTGGCACAAAAACTAATTAAAAGCATAAAACCACATCTAAACAGAGGCTAGATGAATTATTTATTACTAAACAGAATCAAAAATCAAGGAACAAAAATAAAAATTGGGTTGCCTCCCAACAAGCGCTAACGTTTAATGCCCCTAGCTAAGCATGATGATTTCAATGATGCCCACATAAAAGATAAGAATTGAAACATAAAGAGAGCATCATGAAGAATATGACTAGCACATTTAAGTCTAACCCCCTTCCTATGCATAGGGATTTTTGTGAGCAAACAATTTATGGGAGCAAGGATCAACTTTCATAGGAAGGTAAAACAAGCAAAACTTTAAAACTTTAAGCACATAGAGAGGAAACTTGATATTATTGCAATTCCTACAAGCATATGTTCCTCCCTCATAATAATTTTCAGTAGCATCATGAATTAATTCAACAATGTAACCAGCACCTAAAGCATTCTTTTCATGATCTACAAGCATAGAAATTTTATTACTCTCCACATAAGCAAAATTCTTCTCATTTGGAATAGTGGGAGTATCATAAGAGACTCGAATACTATAAATTGTTTCCACATTAAAAGTGTAATGTTCAGAAAAAGGGTAATCATAATCATGACAAGTTTTATAAATATAATCATCACTAACTTTTATAGCATAAGTGTCATCACAATAATCATCATAGATAGCAACTTTGTTCTCACCATAATCAATTGAAACCTCTTCCAAGATAGTGGAATCATTACTAAATAAAGTCATGACCTCTCCGAATACAATTTCATCAATATAATCATCATAAATTGGTGGCGTGCTTTCATCATAATAAATTTGCACATGAAAACTTGGGGGACAAAAAATATCATCTTCATCAAACATAACTTCCCCAAGCTTGTGGCTTTGCATATCATTAGCATCATGGATATTCAAGGAATGCGTAATAACAACATTGCAATCATGCTCATGATTCAAATATTTAGTGCCAAACATTTTAATGCATACTTCCTCTAGCAATTGAGCATAATTATCGGAAGCCTTATTTTCACAAAAGACATTAAAAAGATGAAGCATATGAGGTAACCTTAATTGCATTTTTTGTAGTTTTCTTTTATACACTAAACTAGTGATAAAACAAGAAACTAAAAGATTCGATTGCAAGATCTAAAGATATACCTTCAAGCGCTAACCTCCCCGGCAACGGCGCCAGAAAAGAGCTTGATGTCTACTACACAACCTTCTTCTTGTAGACATTATTGGGCCTCCAAGTGCAGAGGTGTGTAGGATAGTAGCAAATTTCCCTCAAGTGTATGACCTAAGGTTTATCAATCCGTAGGAGGCGTAGGACGAAGATGATGTATCTCAAACAACCCTGCAACCAAATAACAAAGAGTCTCTTGTGTCCCCAACACACCCAATACAATGGTAAATTGTATATGTGCACTAGTTCGGCGAAGAGATGGTGATACAAGTGCAATATGTATGGTAGATATAGGTTTTTGTAATCTGAAAATATAAAAACAGCAAGGTAACTAATGATGAAAGTGAGCACAAACGGTATTGCAATGCTAGGAAACAGGGCCTAGGGTTCATACTTTCACTAGTGCAAGTTCTCTCAACAATAATAACATAATTGGATCACATAACTATCCCTCAACATGCAACAAAGAGTCACTCCAAAGTCACTAATAGCGGAGAACAAATGAACAAATTATTGTAGGGTACGAAACCACCTCAAAGTTATCCTTTCTGATCGATCTATTCAACAGTCTGTAGTAAAAACACAAAGCTATTCTTTCCGTTCAATCTATCATATAGTTCGTACTAGAATAACACCTTAAGACAGAAATCAACCAAAACCCTAATGTCACCTAGATACTCCAATGTCACCTCAAGTATCCGTGGGTATGATTATACGATATGCATCACACAATCTCATATTCATCTATTCAACCAACACAAAGAACTTCAAAGAGTGCCCCAAAGTTTCTACCGGAGAGTCAAGACGAAAACGTGCGAACCCCTATGCATAAGTTCACAAGGTCACGGAACTCGCAAGTTGACCACTAAAACATATATCAAGTGGATCAGGTGATATCCCATTGTCACCACAGATAAGCACGTGCAAGACATACATCAAGTGTTCTCAAATCCTTAGGCCTCCTTTAGTTTGGAGGAATTTTGTAGGATTTTCATAGGATAGGATTTCTATAGGAAAAATTCCTTCAGAGCTCTGTGGTTTGTAGGAATGAAATCCTATTCCTATGGAGGAATTTTTCCTATCCTCCACATTTCATAGGAAAATAAACATTAGCCTGGACTCAATGGAAAAAATCCTATGGTGTGAATCAAAGGGCATATTCTTTTCTATTCCTATGCATAGGATTTGAGATGCATGTCATCTCATTTCCTATGACTTTCCTATTCCTATGATTTTCCAATCCTATGAACCAAAGGAGGCCTTAAAGACTCAATCCGATAAGATAACTTCAAAGGCAAAACTCAATCCATTACAAGAGAGTAGAGGGGGAGAAACATCATAAGATCCAACTATAATAGCAAAGCTCGTGATACATCTAGATCGTGCCGAGTCAAGAACATGAGAGAGAGAGAGATAGATCAAACACATTGCTACTGGTACATACCCTCAGCCCCGAGGGTGAATGTAACACCCCAATGTAACTTATCATATTTGTACTCCAACTCTTGCCATTTCCGGCTTTAAGTTATGGTTTCTGTTCGTGGTTGGGTGTTGTCTTCGTTTTGCATTTTGTCCCTGTCATGCATTTCATATCATGTCATCATGTGCATCGCATTTGCATATGTGTTCGTCTTATGCATCCGAGCATTTTCCCCGTTGTCCATTTTGCATTCCGGCACTCCCACGTCCTCCGGCGTCCCCTTTTTGCCTCTTTTCGTGAGAGGGTGTTAAACATTCTCGGAATGGACCGAGATTTGCGTAGCGGCCTTGGTACACCACCGGTAGACCGCCTGTCAAGTTTCGTGTCATTTGGAGTCCGTTTGATACTCTAACGGTTAACCGGGGAACCGTAAAGGCCTCGTGTGTGTTGCAGCCCAACACCCCCCCCAAAGTGGCCCAATAACCCATCCAAAACCCCTCCATCCTCTCGGTCGTTCGATCAGGATCGCGTGGCTGAAAAACCGCACCTCATTTGGACTCTCCTAGCTCCCTCTACCTATAAATTGATGCCTCCCCCCGAAATCCCGCAGTACAAAACCCTAATATTCCCCCTCCATGCCGCCGGACACATCCGGGCGACGCCGGACAAAGTCGCCGCCGCTCCGCACCAACCCGCGTCCGCCACATGGCAACTCCGCCACCACCCACCGCCGCGGCCCGGAGAGCCCGGATCGGGCCCGCCCGGCCCGCACGCCGCCGCCCGCGCGCGCGCACCGCGCCGTCGCCTCCGCGCCCGCCGGTCGCCGCCCCCGCTCGCCGGCGCGCGCCTCCCCACGCCCGGTGCTGCCCTCCGCCGTCTCCGGCCGCGCCTTCCCACGCCCGGTGCCCGCCGCCTCAACCGCACGCGCTCCAGCCTCTCCTTCCTCGTCCTCCCCATCTCCGGCCACCGCGAGGACGCAACTCCGGCGAGATCTGGAGGTCCAGATTTCCTAAGTGATTTTCTGATATATTTTATTGCTCTGTTCATCGCATCATAACTCCTCATCCGTAGCTCCGTTTTGTGCGTGCCATATATCAAAATGTTCATCAGGATGTGCTCTTAATTTTGTTCCATTGTGACATGCTTGTTTGAGTCCATCTTGATGCCCAAATCGTTGATGCAAGAGTGCTGTAAAATGTCAGTTCCTGTTTCTTAGAAGATTATGAGCATTTGTCATTTTTGCCACATTTGTTGTGTGCAGCATATGGGCATGAGCTCTACATGTGTTCTGGGCTATGCCATGCCATCTTTACAGGGGGGGGGGTGTATGGCATGTATTTTTGTGATCAATGTGGTGACTATAACATGCATGCAAAATAGCTCTTGTGATATTGCTGATTTCAGAGACTTAGAATTTCACCAAGTCATTGCTCTACTGTTATTTTTATGCCATGTATTCATGTTGCTACAGTGAGATCCATGCTTCTTTTGAGTATGTTCAGTAAGGATTATTTGTACATATGGTTGTGCTCTATCCATCCATGCCCCTGTTTGCATTTATGGAGTGCCATAGCATGATGTAATCTTGCTCTACGTTTGCTATAAAATGTTCCTGGCAGATTGTTTACGTGTTAATCAATTCTGCCAAGGTTGTTGTAGTGGATCCATGCATGCTATGAGGTTGTTCTTGCCATTGTTAGCTTCTTGATCATGTCTTATTGCTGATAGTATACTTAGTTTGTCATGAAATGCTTTGTGGTGAGTGAATCGAGCTCGCAAAGAGGCCTTCATAACTATGTTTATGCCAGGCTCAGTTTTCTGCTAAGTCTGAATCTGTTAACGAAACTTGCTATGTTTACATGGGTGCCATCATATCTTCTGATCCTTTTGGCTTTTCGTCAGTAAGGGACTTTTGTTCTATGCTTTGAGTAGATGCATGCCATGCCTTTTATTGCTATGTTCTATTCCTGTAGCATGTTGTTATCTTGCTCTAAGCATTGCTTACTGATGTTAATTCCTGGCATGTTGTTATTTTCACTAAGTCTGTGATGCTGATATGGTTTGCACTTTTTCCGTGCTTGTTTGAAACTGCTCTTGTGTGATTTAGCCGTAGCTCAGTGTTCATATTTTGTCAAGCATCTTGAGTAGATCACAGCCATGTGCTTTGTTGTTATGTTGGAGTGTAGTAGCTTAGTTTCTTGTTGCATTCTAGATGGCATCGTGCTGTTAACCGCAGAATTGTGCCATTATTGTTTTGCTTGCCATTTGCAAACCGTGCATCCGATTCCGGTGATCTTTATATCGATTTCGACTGAAATCAACTCATCTTTCCAGCGGCACTCTTGGTTTGCCAAGTTGAGGCCTGGTTCAATCTTTTCCTTCCGGAGCACGCATATGCATTGCATATCACATCCTGCATATGATGCCATGTTTTGCATCATGTTGCTTGCGCATTGCACCGTGGTTGATTTTTGCTTCCTTTGCTTATGTTATTGCTTTGGGTAGAGCCGGGAGATGAGTACGTGAACGAGGAACCCGTTGAGTACGCTTACGAGGATCAAGCTTTCGTCAACTCGGAGAACTTTGCAGGCAAGATGACCATACCCTCAAAATCACTTCTATCTTTGCTTGCTAGTTACTCGCTCTATTGCTATGCCGCGATACCTACCACTTGCTATATCATGCCTCCCTTATTTCCATGTCAAGTCTCTAACCCACCTTTCCTAGCAAACCGTTGTTTGGCTATGTTACCGCTTTGCTCAGCCCCTCTTATAGCGCTGCTAGTTGCAGGTGAGGATGGAGTTTGTTCCTTGTTGGAACATGTTTATTTTTGGGATATCATTATTATATATTGTTTACTTTAATGCACTTATATACTTGGTACAGGGTGGAAGGCTCGGCCTTATGCCTGGTGTGTTGTTCCACTCTTGCCGCCCTAGTTTCCGTCATACCGGTGTTATGTTCCTTGATTTTGTGTTCCTTATGCAGTTGGGTTATAATGGGAACCCCTTGACAGTTCGCTTTGAATAAAAGTCCTCCAGCAAGGCCCAACCTTGGTTTTACCATTTGCCACCTAAGCCTTTTTCCCTTGGGTTTTGTGGAAACAAGGGTCATCTTTATTTTAATCCCCCGGGCCAGTGCTTCTCTAAGTGTTGGTCCAACCCGGGCGATGTCCGGCACCCCCTGGGCAACCAGGGTTTATGCCAACCCGACGTCTTGCCCATATGGTGTGCCCTGAGAACAAGATATGTGCAGCTCCTATCAGGATTTGTCGGCACATCGGGAGGCTTTGCTGGTCTTGTTTTACCATTGTCGGAATGTCTTGTAACCGGGATTCCGAGTCTGATCGTGTCTTCCTAGGAGAAGGAATATCCTTCGTTGACCGTGAGAGCTTGTGATGGGCTAAGTTGGGACACCCCTGTAGGGTTTTAAACTTTTGAAAGCCGTGCCCGTGGTTATGGGCAGATGGGAATTTGTTAATGTCCGGTTGTAGAGAACTTGAAACTTAACTTAATTAAAATGAATCAACCATGTGTGTAGCCGTGGTGGTCTCTTTTCGGCAGAGTCCGGGAAGAGAACACGGTCTCGTGTTATGCTTGAACGTAAGTAGTTTCAGGATCAGTTCTTGATCATGATAGCTTATCGACCATGCTTTGCTTCTCTTCTCGCTCTCATTTGCGTAAGTTAGCCAGCATATATGCTAGTGCTTGCTGCAGATCCACCTCACTACCTTTGCCTACCCTTAAGCTTAAATAGTCTTGATTGTGAGGGTGTGAGAATGCTGAGTCCCTGTGACTCACAGATTACTTCCAAAACTAGATGCAGGTGCCGATGATTCTAGTGCAGGGGACGCGACCGAACTCAAGTGGGAGTTCGACGAGGATTCAGGATGTTACTATGTTTCCTTTCCGGACGATCAGTAGAGGAGCCCAGTTGGGGCGATCGGGGATCTGTGCATTTGGGGTTGTCTTTCTTTATTTGGTTCCGTATTCGGACCTTGATTGTATTCTGGATGATGTAATGTTATATTTATGTATTGTGTGAAGTGGCGATTGTAAGCCAACTCTTTATACCTTTCTTATTCAGTACATGGGACGTGTAAAGATTACCCCTCTTGCGACATGCCTACTATGCGGTTATGCCTCTAAGTCGTGCTCCGACACGTGGGAGATATAGCCGCATCGTGGGTGTTACAAGTTGGTAATCAAAGCCTTCCCCGACTTAGGAGCCCCCTGCTTGATCGAATCGCTGATGTTGTTGAGTCTACAAAAATGTTTTGAGTCTTATAGGTTTATATATATCGGAGAGTAGGATTCTTTTTACTCCGCAGTCCCTTTGTCGCTCTGGTGAGGCCTCTTGACGTAGAGTTTTGACTCTTCTCTTCTCAAATTTCACTAAAAAAATTTAGGATCATGCGGGTATCTTGGAATCATCCCAATGGTTTTGTGACGAGAACATTGTTCTTGGTGCCTCCTGATATTTAGGGGTTGTGGCAGTGTCCCGGGGAGTTGAGCTCCGAGGTGTTGTCGTCACAATTTTATCGTTGCAGTTCTGGAATACCTGAGTTCGCCGACATTGGAAATCTCCTTTATGCAGTTGTTGGTGTTATAACCTCGACACCACCCAGTACTGGGGCGGGAGTTCGGGAGTATTGCCATAACTCGTATAACGGATGCGTTCCGAAGGTTAAGGTAAATGATTTCCAAAGGTTTCTTGGTTATGTGTTGAAGGATGGATACAGTTGGATGTAGGATTTGCTAGTTTTGGGTGAGATATTATGCTTCCCATGTATCCCCAGCACCTGATTGCATAACCAAAAAGTTTCGGGAGTTTCATAGGTGGAAATTCATGTAGCTCTAGTATTTCTTCCCACAAATATTTGGTTTGTGATTGGGTAATCCTTAGGAATTATTTGTTCATGTCCGTACCTTGTTGCTTTATTCATCTATCTCTATCTAAGTGGCTTCTCAATTTATGGAAGTGTGATGGTTTACTTTGGAATTCATTCGTTCATTCTTGTTTGAATGTTAAGGCTATATGTTGCAATTTTGATCCATTGATTCAGCTTGAATATATGTCTTTCAAGATGCTAACGGATGTCAACCTCTTCAGGATGGCTCCTCCAACGCGTCAGAATTCGGAACCTCCGCCACCACCTCCACCTCCGGAGGCATGGCAAGCTGTCATAGCTGCCACCAACGCCAACACGCAGATGCTTTTGCAACTCTTGCAAGAGCACAACCAAGGAAATCAAGGCCAAGGCAACAATCAAGCTCAGTTTGCTACCCTTAATCAGTTCCTCGCAAACCAGCCGAAGTCCTTCAGTAACTGTGTCGAGGCCACAGACGCTGACAATTGGCTCATGGATATCTGCAAACATTTGGAGTGTAGTAATGTCAGGCCTGAGGACTTTTTCAAGTTTGCTTCATTCCAACTCAAAGACCAAGCTACTGAGTGGTATCAACAATACAAAGATTCCAGAGGAGGTCGTGTGATTACCTGGGATGATTTCCGCCGAGACTTCAAAGCTCACCACATTCCACAAAGTGTTGCTGAGAGTAAGCGCGAGGAGTTCCGCAATCTCAAGCAAGGCAGCATGTCTGTTTACCAATACAACATCCTATTTCAGAGGCTCGCTCGCTTCGCTAAAAAAGACATCCCTGACGAGAAGAGCATGATTTATCAATTCAGAGGTGGCCTCAGAGAAGATCTGCAACTAGCTCTCGTGCTTTTTGAGCCGACCAAGTATGATGAATTCTACAACATGGCACTAAAGCGAGAAGCTGCTCAGATCAAGTGTGATGCATCTAAGAAGAGAGTCAGGGATGCAACTCCATCTTCTTCTTCAACTCAAGTGGAAGCTAAGCAATAGAAGTTCTGGTTGCCTCCTCCTCCTCCGCACCGTCAGCCTTATCAACAGAAGAGTAAAGGTGGCAATGGATCTTTCCACCCACCCAACCTAGGCTATCAGAACAAAGCTCCGTCTCACGCTCCAAGGTCAAGTGCTCCTTATCACCGGCCGCCCTCAGAGGTTACTTGCAACAAGTGTCAGTAGAAAGGGCACTATGCAAACAAATGCTTCAACCAAAGGCGCCTTCCGCCTCCTCCTCCTGTGAGATCTGCCAGCAATGCGGTGGTCAAGCATAATTCCAAGTCGGCAAGGGTGAACATGATGAACGCAGCTCAGGCAGAGGACTCTTCAGAAGTGATCATGGGTAATCTTCCTGTTAATGATATTCCTGCAAGAGTCTTATTTGATACTGGTGCATCTTTGTCATTCATATCGAAGCCTTTTGCATCCATGCACGATTTGCATACTATCGATTTGCCTAAGCCGATAGCGGTTTCCTCTCCGGGTTTGTTCATGAACACCAAAATGATGGCTCCGGATGTTTCTATCAAGATGAGCGACTATAAATTTCTGTCTTCTCCAATGGTCCTTGGTAACTCGGATATTGATCCAATTCTCGGCATGGACTGGCTTTCTAAGCACAAAGCTCAGCTTGATTGTGCTGCCAGGCAGATTCAATTGACACACTCATCTGAGGATGTGATCATCTATGCAGCTCGTGATGATACCATTCGACTGTTTTCTCTCAATGAGAAGGGTGAGTTGAATGCCATCTCTCAGATTCCAGTCGTTTGTGAATATCATGACGTCTTTCCAGAAGAGCTTCCAGGAATGCCTCCTCACCGGCCAGTTGAATTCGTCATCGATCTTGAGCCTGGCACGGAACCTGTTTGCAAACGTCCTTACAAGCTTGGACTAGAAGAGTTGAAGGAGCTGAAGAAACAACTCGATGAACAAGAGCGTATGGGTCTGATCCGACCGAGTTCTTCTCCATGGGGTTGTGGTGTTCTTTTTGTCAAGAAGAAGGATGGCACAGACCGACTTTGTGTCGACTACCGCCCATTGAACAAGAATACAATAAATAACAAGTACCCACTTCCCAACATCAATGAGCTTTTCGAGAAACTCAAAGGTGCTCAAGTATTCTCCAAGCTTGCCCTCCATATGGGCTATCATCAGATTCGCATTCGTGAACAAGATATCCCCAAGACAGCATTCAGAACAAGCTATGGTTCTTATGAATACATTGTCATGTCTTTCGGCCTTGTCAATGCTCCTCCAACGTTCTCTCGCATGATGAACTTCATCTTCAACCCTTACACAAATGATTTCGTCTTGGTGTATCTTGATGATATTTTGGTCTTTTCCAAGAACAAGGAGGATCATGCCCAGCATTTGAGATTGGTGCTGGACAAACTCAGAGAACATCAGTTCTATGTGAAGTTTTCAAAGTGTGAGTTTTGGCTCGAAGAGGTTCTCTACCTTGGGCATATCATCTCCGCCAAGGGCATAGCTATTAATCCTGAGAAGGTGTCTGCAATTGTGAATTGGGAACCACCTCAGAATGTCAAGAAGCTCCGCAGTTTCCTTGGGCTTGCAAGCTATTGTCGAAGATTCGTTGAGAATTCCTCTGAGATTGCAAAGCCTCTTTCCAACCTCCTCCAAAATCATGTGAAGTATGTCTGGACACTTGAATGTGATGTGGCTTTCAACACCCTCAAAGAGAAGTTAGTCACAGCCCCAGTTCTGACTCCTCCTGATGAATGCAAACCATTCAAAGTTTTATGTGGTGCGTCCCTGCAAGGTCTCGGTGCTGTGTTAATGCAAGAGAAGAAAGTTGTGGCCTATACCTCTCGCCAGTTGAAGCCCAATGAAAAGAACTACCCCACTCATGACCTCGAGTTGGCGGTAGTTGTCCATGCTCTTTTAACATTGAGACATCTCTTGTTGGGAAGGAAAGTGGACATCTTCAGTGATCATAAGAGCCTCAAGTACATCTTCACTCAACCCAACCTCAACCTCAGGCAGAATCTTTGGGACGAAATGATTCAAGAGAATATAATCCGAGTATTGAATATATTCCAAGCAAGGCCAATGTCATTGTAGACTCTTTGAGCAGGAAGGCTTACTGCAATAGTTTAATTCTCAAGCCCTTCCAACCGGATCTTTGTGAAGCTTTCCGCAAACTTAATCTCCAAGTTGTTCCTCAAGGATTTCTTGCCAACCTTCAAGTCTCTCCTACTTTGGAAGATCAAATTCACGAGGCACAACTTCTTGATTCCATGATAAAGAAGGTGAAAATGGGATTGCCAAGAGCCAACCCAAGTACAAGTGCTATCGCCTTGATGACAAAGATACTCTTTTCTTCGAGGATCGAATTGTGGTTCCTAAGGGTGATCTACGTAAAGTCATTATGAACGAGGCTCACAATTCACTCCTATCTATTCATCCTGGAAGTACAAAGATGTACCATGATCTCAAGCAGTCGTATTGGTGGACTCGAATGAAGCGAGAAATTGCTCAGCTCGTGAATGAATGTGATGTCTGCAGAAGAGTGAAAGCAGAACACCATCAGCCAACTGGTCTCCTCCAACCTCTTGCTATTCCAGAATGGAAGTTTGACCATATTGAGATGGACTTCGTGACTGGATTTCCCAAGTCCAAGCGTGGAAATGATGCTATCTTTGTTGTCATCAACAAGCTTACTAAAGTGGCTCATTTTCTTCCTATCAAAGAATCTATCACAGCAGTTCAGTTGGTAGAGCTATACACCTCCAGGATTGTCTCCTTGCATGGCATTCCATAATTGTTATCTTCAGATCGTGGAAGCATCTTTACTTCTAAATTCTGGGATTCCTTTCAGAAGGCCATGGGCACCAACATTCGCTTCAGCACAGCCTTCCATCCTCAAACTAGTGGACAAGTCGAGCGAGTCAATCAAATCCTTGAAGATATGCTCAGGGCTTGTGTCATTTCTTTCGGTATGAAGTGGGAAGATTGTCTTCCATATGCCGAGTGCTCCTACAACAACAGCTTCCAAGCGAGTTCGGGCAAGGACCCATTCGAGATTCTCTATGGCAGAAAGTGCCGTACTCCTCTTAATTGGTTAGAGACTGGTGAACGCCAACTTATTGGCAATGACTTAATCATAGAGGCTAAAGAAATGTGCAAAGTCATCCATGAAAATCTCAAAGCCGCGCAATCGCGTCAGCAGAGTTACTATGATAGCAAGCATCGTGACTTGGCTTTCGAGATAGGAGACCATGTATACCTCCGCGTCTCTCCAATGAAAGGTACTCGTTGCTTCGGTATCAAAGGGAATCTTGCCCCTAGATATGTGGGTCCTTTCAAGATCATTGGCAAAAGAGGCGATCTCGCCTATCAACTTGAGCTTCCTCCCAACTTTGCAAACGTGCACGATGTGTTTCACGTGTCACAGCTTTGCAAGTGCTTCAAGACACCTCAGCGCACCATCAACTTCAAAGAGATTGATCTCCAAGAAGATCTGTCTTATCATGAGCATCCCGTTGCTATTCTTGAAGAAACTGAGCGCAAGACTCGCAACAAGTCTATCAAATTCCTGAAAGTGAAGTGGTCACATCATTCCAACCGAGAAGCCACCTGGGAACGCGAGGACCACCTCCGTTCCGAATATCCGGAGTTCTTTCAGTCCTAGATCTCGAGACGAGATCCTTTCGTAGTGGTGGAGTGTTGTAACACCCCGGATGTGACTTATCATATTTGTACTCCAACTCTTGCCATTTCTGGCTTTAAGTTATGATTTCCCTTCGTGGTTGGGTGTTGTCTTTGTTTTGCATTTTGTCCATGTCATGCATTTCATATCATGTCATCATGTGCATCGCATTTGCATACGTGTTTGTCTCATGCACCCGAGCATTTTACCCTTGTTCGTTTTGCATTCCGGCACTCCCACGTCCTCCAGCATCCCCTTTTTGCGTCTTTTCGTGAGCAGGTGTTAAACATTCTCGGAATGGACAGAGATTTTCCAAGCGGCCTTGGTACACCACAGGTAGACTGCCTGTCAAGTTTCGTGCCATTTGGAGTCCGTTTGATACTCCAACGGTTAACCGGGGAACCGTAAAGGCCTCGTGTGTGTTGCAGCCCAACACCCCTCCAAAGTGGCTCAATAACCCATCCAAAACCACTCCATCCTCTCGGCCGTTCGATCACGACCGCGTGGCCGAAAACCGCACCTCACTTGGACTCTCCTAGCTCCCTCTACCTATAAATTGATGCCTCCCCCTGAAATCCCGCAGTCCAAAACCCTAATATTTCCCCTCCGTGCCGCCGGACACGTCCGGGCGACGCCAAAAAAGTCACCGCCGTCCCGCACCAACCCGCGTCCGCCATGTGGCATCTCCGACGTCACCCGCCGCTGCAGCCCAGAGAGCCCGGATCGGGCCCGCCCGCGCACAACGCCGTCGCCTCTGCGCCCGCCGGCCGCCATGCTCTGCCGCCCCCACTCGCCGGCGCGCGCCTCCCCGCGCCCGGCGCCGCCCTCCGCCGTCTCCGGCCGCACCTCCCCGCGCCCGGTGCCCACCACCTCAACCGCACGTGCTCCGGCCTCTCCTTCCTCGTCCTCCCCATCTCCGGCCACCGCGAGGACGCAACTCCAGCGAGATCTCGACGAACATCGGTTCCCGTGCTACAGTGAAGCCCTAGATCCGGAGGTCCAGATTTCCTCTAAGTCATTTTCTGATATATTTTATTGCTCTGTTCATCGCATCATAACTCCTCATCCGTAGCTCCGTTTTGTGCGTGCCATATATCAAAATGTTCATCAAGATGTGCTCTTCATTTTGCTTCATTGTGACATGCTTGTTTGAGTCCATCTCGATGCCCAAATCGTTGATCCAAGAGTGCTATAAAATGTTAGTTCCTATTTCTTAGCAGATTATGAGCATTTGTCATTTTGGCCATCCTGATTCGAACAGGGGTGTATGCCATGCCATCTTTACAGGGGTGTATGCCATGTATTTTTGTGATCTTGTTTCTACATGTTAGTTCCTATTTCTATATTTGTTTTGGGCTATGCCATGCCATCTTTACAGGGGTGTATGCCATGTATTTTTGTGATCAATGTGGTGACTAGAACATGCATGCAAAATAGCTCTCGTGAAATTGCTGATTTCAGAGACTTAGAATTTCACTAAGTCATTGCTCTGCTGTTATTTTTATGTCATGTATTCATGTTGCTATAGTGAGATCCATGCTTATTTTGAGTATGTTCAGTAAGGATGATTTGGACATATGGTTGTGCTCTATCAATCCATGCCCCTGTTTGCATTTATGGAGTGCCCTAGCATGACTTAATCTTGCTCTACTTTTGCTATAAAATGTTCCTGGTAGATTGTTTACGTGTTAATCAATTATGCCAAGGTTGTTGTAGTGGATCCATGCATGCTATGAGGTTGTTCTTGCCATGGTTAGCTTCTTGATCATGTCTTCTTGCTGATAGTATGCTTAGTTTGTCATGAAATGCCTTGTGGTGAGTGAATCGAGCTCGCAAAGAGGCCTTCATAACTCTGTTTATGCCATGCTCAGTTTTCTGCTAATTCTGAATCTGTTAACGAAACTTGCTATGTTTACATGGGTGCCATCATATCTTCTGATCCTTTTGGCTTATGGTCAGTAAGGGACTTTTGTTCTATGCTTTGAGTAGATTCATTCCATGCCTTTTATTGCTATGTTCTGTTCCTGTAGCATGTTGTTATCTTGCTCTAAACATTGCTTCCTGATGTTAATTCCTGGCATGTTGTTATTTTCACTAAGTCTGTGATGTTGATATCGTTTGCACTTTTTCCATGCTTGTTCGAAACTGCTCTTGTGTGATTTAGCCATAGCTCAGTGTTCATCTTTTGTCAAGCATCTTGAGTAGATCATAGCCATGTGCTTTGTTGTTATGTTGGAGTGCAGTAGCTTAGTTTCTTGTTGCATTCTAGATGGCATCGTGCTATTAATCGCAGAATTGTGCCATTATTGTTTTGCTTGCCATTTGCAAACAGTGCATCAGATACCAGTGATCTTTATATCGATTTCAACCGAAATCAACTCATCTTTCCAGCGGCACTCTTGGTTTGGCAAGTTGAGGCCTGGTTCAATATTTTCCTTCTGGAGCACGCATATGCATTGCATATCACATCTCGCATATCATGCCATGTTTTGCATCATGTTGCTCGCGCATTGCACCGTGTTTAATTTTTGCTTCCTTTGCTTGTGTTATTGCTTTGGGTAGAGCCGGGAGACGAGTACGTGATCGAGGAACCCGTTGAGTATGCTTACGAGGATCAAGCTTTCGTCAACTCGGAGAACTTTGCAGGCAAGATGACCATACCCTCGAAATCACTTCTATCTTTGCTTGCTAGTTGCTCGCTCTATTGCTATGCCGCGATACCTACCACTTGCTATATCATGCCTCCCTTATTTCCATGCCAAGTCTCTAACCCACCTTTCGTAGAAAACCATTGTTTGGCTATGTTACTGCTTTGCTCAGCCCCTCTTATAGCGTTGCTAGTTGCAGGTGAAGATGGAGTTTGTTCCTTGTTGGAACATGTTTATTTTTTGTATATCATTATTATATCTTGTTTACTTTAATGAACCTATATACTTGGTAAAGGGTGGAAGGCTCGGCCTTATGCCTGGTGTTTTGTTCCACTCTTGCCGCCCTAGTTTCCGTCATACCGGTGTTATAATGGGAACCCCTTGACAGTTCGCCTTGAATAAAACTCCTCCAGCAAGGCCCAACCGTGGTTTTAGCATTTTCCACCTAAAATTTTTTCCCTTGGGTTTCGCGGACTCAAGGATCATCTTTATTTTAAACCCCCGGGCCAGTGCTTCTCTAAGTGTTGGTCCAACCAGGGCGATGTTCGGCGCCCCCTGGGCAACTAGGGTTTATGCCAACCCGACGTCTTGCCCATCCGGTGTGCCCTGAGAACGAGATATGTGCAGCTCCTATCGGGATTTGTCGGCACATCGGGAGGCTTTGCTGGTCTTGTTTTACCATTGTCGAAATGTCTTGTAACCGGGATTCCGAGTCTGATCGGGTCTTCCTGGGAGAAGGAATATCCTTCGTTGACCGCGAGAGCTTGTGATGGGCTAAGTTGGGAAACCCTTGCAGGGTTTTGAACTTTCGAAAGCCGTGCCCGTGGTTATGGGCAGATGGGAATTTGTTAATGTCCGGTTGTAGAGAACTTGAAACTTAACCTAATTAAAATGAATCAACCGCGTGTGTAGCCGTGATGGTCTCTTTTCGCCGGAGTCCGGGAAGAGAACACGGTCTCATGTTATGCTTGAACATAACTAGATTCAGGATCACTTCTTGATCATGATAGCTTATCGACCGTGCTTTGCTTCTCTTCTCGCTCTCATTTGCTTAAGTTAGCCACCATATATGCTAGTGCTTGCTGCAGATCCACCTCACTACCTTTGCCTACCCTTAAGCTTAAATAGTCTTGATCGCGAGGGTGTGAGAATGCTGAGTCCCCGTGACTCACAGATTACTTCCAAAACCAGATGTAGGTGCCGATGATGCCAGTGCAGGGGACGCGATCGAACTCAAGTGGGAGTTCGATGAGGATTCAGGACATTACTTTGTTTCCTTTCCGGACGATTAGTAGAGGAGCCCAGTTGGGGTGATCTGGGATCTATGCATTTGGGGTTGTCTTTCTTTATTTGGTTCCATAGTCGGACCTTGATTGTATTCTGGATGATGTAATGTTATATTTATGTATTGTGTGAAGTGGCGATTGTAAGCCAACTCTTTATCCCTTTCTTATTCAGTACATGGGACGTGTAAAGATTACCCGTCTTACGACATGCCTACTATGCGGTTATGCCTCTAAGTCGTGCTCCGACACGTGGGAGATATAGCTGTATTGTGGGTGTTACAGTGAACTACTCCCTCCTCGTCATGGAGAGCGTCGGGATGATGAAGATGGCCACCGGAGAGGGATTCCCCCCTCCGGCAGGGTGCCAGAACGGGTCTAGATTGGTTTTCGATGGCTACGGAGGCTTCTGGCAACGGAACTCCCGATCTATTCTGCTCCTCGATGTTTTTAGGTTATATGGACATATATAGGCGAAAGAAGTCGGCCAGGGGAGCCACGAGGGGCCCATGATGGTGGGGGGCGCACCCAGGGGGTAGGGCGCACCTCCCTGTCTCGTGGAATCCTCGAAGCTTCCCTGTCGTCTACTCCAAGTCTCCTGGATTGCTTCCGTTCCAAAAATAACTCACCCGAAGGTTTCATTCCGTTTGGACTCCGTTTGATATTCCTTTTCTTCGAAACACCAAAATAGGCAATAAAATAACATTTTGGGCTCGGCCTCCGGTTAATAGGTTAGTCCCAAAAATAATATAAAAGTGTATAATAAAGCCCATAAACATCCAAAACGGGTAATATGACAGCATGAAACAATCAAAAATTATAGATACGTTGGAGACGTATCATCAACCTAATCGCACTCTCCAGTAAAAATTTTAAAGAACAATCATCAAATTCACGGAAACCTAACACATCACACAAAGTTTTTAGAATCGTGGAAATGCTAGCACCCAAATCACATAAAGCATAGTATTCATGATCTTTAATTTTAATTTTAATAGTAGGCTCCCACTCATCATGAAGTTTTCTAGGGATAGAAACTTATAATTCAAGGTTTTCTTTCTAAGATTGCATTAAGGCATCAACGATATCTTTGGTAAAAGCTTTATTTTGACTATAAGCATGCGGAGAATTTAGCACGGATTGCAACAAGGAAATACAATCTATCAAAGAGAAATTATCATAATTAAATTCCTTCAAATCCAAAATAGTGGGTTCATTGCTCTGTAAAATTTTGACCTCTTCAATCCCACTTTTACCAATTTTTGCATCAAGATCTAAAAACTCCGAATCATTGGGACGCCTTTTAACTAAAGTTGACTCATCTCCAGTCCCATCATTATCAAGATTCATATTGCAAAATGAAGATTTAATAGGAGACACATCAATCCCTTTTAGATCTTCATCGTTATTATCATCAAATTCTTCCGGTTTGGCGGCCATCTTATTAACTAAGGTGGCCTGCTTATCCGAAATTTGGGCTATTAAGTTTTCAAGATGAGCGAACTGAGATTTCAGACCATAAAATTCTTTAGACGTATCATCAAGCTCTTTATTCATGTACACCATAAAACTTTTTTATTCTTTAAGATCATTTCTAAAGAAATTAGTGTTCTTAAACTATAAGGACATAAAACTTCTAACGTTGTTTTCAATTTCTTCCAACCTTCTAAGGTGAGGATCAACACTTTTTGGTATGTCCATCGCGGCAAACAATCCAACACACAAGCACACAAGAAGCGAGCGAAAAAAAGAGGCGAACTGAAAAGGAGGGCGAATAAAACGACAAGGGTGAAGTGGGGGAGAGGAAAACGAGAGGCAAATGGCAAATAATGTAATGCGAGGGATAAGAGTTTGTGATAGGTACTTGGTATGTCTTGACTTGTGTGTAGATCTCCCCAGCAACGGTGCCAGAAATCCTTTGTGCTACCTCTTGAGCACTCCGTTGGTTTTCCCTTGAAGAGGAAAGGGTGATGCAACAAAGTAGCGTAAGTATTTCCCTCAGTTTTTGAGAACAAAGGTATCAATCCAGTGGGAGACTACACACAAGTCACCTCGCACCTGCACAAACAAATAAGAACCTCGCAACCAACGCGATAAAGGGGTTGTCAATCCCTTCACGGTCACTTACGAGAGTGAGATCTGATAGTGATAATAAGATAAATATTTTTGGTATTTTTATGATATAGATTGAAAGTAAAGATTGCAAAGTAAAATAGATCGGAAACTTATATGATAGAAGATAGACCCGAGGGCCATAGGTTTCACTAGTGGCTTCTCTCAAGATAGCATAAGTATTACGGTGGGTGAACAAATTACTGTCGAGCAATTGATAGAAAAGTGCATAATTATGAGAATATCTAGGCATGATCATTTATATAGGCATCACGCCCGCGACAAGTTGACCGAAACGATTCTGCATCTACTACTATTACCCCACACATCGACCGATATCCAGCATGCATCTAGAGTATTAAGTTCATAAGAATAGAGTAACGCATTAGGCAAGATGACATGATGTAGAGGGATAAACTCAAGCAATATGATATAAACCCTATCTTTTTATCCTCGATGGCAACAATACAATATGTGCTTTGATGCCCCTGATGTCACTGGGAAAGGACACCGCAAGATTGAACCCAAAGCTAAGCACTTCTCCCATTGCAACAAAGATCAATCTAGTAGGCCAAACCAAACTAATAATTCGAAGAGACTTGCAAAGATAAAAAATCATACATAAAAAATTTCAGAGAAGAATCAAATATTGTTCATAGATAAACTTGATCATAAACCCACAATTAATCGGATCTCGACAAACACACCGCAAAAAGAATTACATCAAATAGATCTCCAGGAAGATCGAGGAGAACTTTGTATCGAGATCCAAAGAGAGAGGGAGAGAAGAAGCCATCTAGGTAATAACTATGGACCCGAAGGTCTGTGGTAAACTACTCACACATCATCGGACAGGCTATGGTGTTGATGTAGAAGCCCTCCGTGATCGATTCCCCCTCCGGTGGAGCTTCGGAAAAGGCTCCAAGATGGGATCTCTTGGGTACAGAAGGTTGCAGTGGTGGAAATAGGGTTTTGTGGTGCTCCTAAATGTTTTCGGGGTATATGGATATATATAGGAGGAAGAAGTAGGTTGGTGGAGCTGCGAGGGGCCCACGAGGGTGGGGGCATGCCCAGGGGGGCAAACGCGCCTCCCTGCCTCGTGGCCTCCTCGCTCCTTTCTTGACGTCTACTCCAAGTCCCCTGATCACGTTTGTTACAAAAATAACTCTCCCGAAGGTTTCATTCCGTTTGATATTCCTTTTCCATGAAACACTGAAATAGGCAAAAAAACAACAATTTGCACTGGGCCTTGGGTTAGTAGGTTATTCCCAAAAATAATATAAAAGTGTATAATAAAACCCATTAAACATCCAAAACAGATAATATAATAGCATGGAACAATAAAAAAATTATAGTTATGTTCGAGACATATCAAGCATCCCCAAGCTTAATTCCCGCTTGTCCTCGAGTAGGTAAATGATAAAACAGAATTTTTGATGTGGAATGCTACCTAGCATAATTCTCAATGTAATATTCTTATTGTGGCATGAATATTCAGATCCGAGAGATTCAAGACAAAAGTTTAATATTGACATAAAAATAATAATACTTCAAGCATACCAACTAAGCAATCATGTCTTCTCAAATAACATGGCCAAAGAAAGTTCATCCCTACAAAATCATATAGTTTGGTCATGCTCCATTTTCGTCACACAATAATGCTCTCATCATGCACAACCCCGATGACAAGCCAAGCAATTGTTTCATACTTTAGTAATCTCATTTTTTTTTCAATTTTCACGCAATACATGAGCATGAGCCATGGATATAGCACTATCGGTGGAATAGAATATAATGATGGGGGTTATGTGGAGAAGACAAAAAGGAGAAAGTCTCACATCGACGCGGCTAATCAACGGGCTAGGGAGATGCCCATCAATTGATGTCAATGCGAGGAGTAGGGATTTCCATGCAACGGATGCACTAGAGCTATAAATGTATGAAAGCTCAACAAAAGAAAGTAAGTGGGTGTGCATCCAACTTGCTTGCTCACGAAGACCTAGGGCATTTGAGGAAGCCCATTGTTGGAATACACAAGCCAAGTTCTATAATGACAAATTCCCACAAGTATATGAAAGTGACAAAACAAGAGACTCTCTATCATAAAGATCATGGTGCTACTTGGAAGCACAAGTGTGGAAAAAAGGATAGTAGCATTGTCCCTTGGGGGGGGGTTTATTTGGCCTTTACCCTTTTTTATTTGGGACAATGCTCTATTAATGATGATCATCACACTTCTATTTATTTACATCTCAATGATTACAATTCGATACTAGAATAAAATATGACTCTATATGAATGCCCCCGGCAGTGTACAGGGAAGGGCAATGAATCAAGAGTGACATGTATGATAAATTATGCATGGTGGCTTTGCCACAAATATGATGTCAACTACATGATTATGCACGGCAATATGACAATGATGAAGCGTGTAATAAATGAAACGGTGGAAAGTTGCATGGCAATATATCTTGGAATGGCTATGCAAATGCCATAATAGGTAGGTATGGTGCCTGTTTTGAGGAAGCTATAAGGAGGTTTATGTGTGACAGAGCATATCATATCACGGGGTTTGGATGCACCGGCGAAGTTTGCACCAACTCTCAAGGTGAGAAAGGGCAATGCACGGTACCGAAGAGGCTAGCAATGATGGAAAGGTGAGAGTGCGTATAATCCATGGACTCAACATTAGTCATAAAGAACTCACATACTTATTGCAAAAATCTACAAGTCATCAAAAACCAAGCATTACGCACATGCTCCTAGGGGAATAGATTGGTAGGAAAATACCATCGCTCGTCCCCGACCGCCACTCATAAGGAAGACAATCAAAGAACCACCTCATGTTTCAAATTTGTTACACAACGGTTACCATATGTGCATGCTGCGGGACTTGCAATCTTCAACGCAAGTATTTCTCAAATTCACAACTACTCAACTAGCACAACTCTAATATCACCATCTTTATATCTCAAAACAATTATCAAGTATCAAACTTCTCATAGTATTCAATGCACCTTTTTATGAAAGTTTTTCTTATACCAATCTTGGATGCCTATCATATTAGGACTAATTTTATAACCAAAGCAAATTACCATGTTGTTCTAAAGAACTCTCAAAATAATATAAGTGACGCATTAGAGATTAATAATTTCTATAAAATAAAACCACCAGCGTGCTCTAAAAGATATAAGTGAAGCACTAGTGCAAAATTATCTAGCTCAAAAGATATAAGTGAACACGGGTGGACCTCGCGCGCTGAGCCGTTTCGATGAGGTTGGTGTGGACGTCCGGCTCGGGGCCCGACTCGCCGATCCAGCCGATGAAGACATGAATTCCACCAAAGGGGACCCGGTACCCGTACTCAATTGAGCCGGCCTCGGGGCCCCAGCCCTCGTCGTCAATGTAGAGCTTGCCGCAACGACTCTTGGTCATCTGGCCCACAGTGTATCACTTGAGCCTTCGAAGTTGCCCTTCAAGAACTCAAATCCACCGTGCGCTAGCCCCACGGTGGGTGCCAACTGTCGTGGAATTGTCACGGCAGATGTCCTAGCAAAAGGACTTAGTCGTAGGGCCATCGCAACTAGGAAGCTTAAAGGGGTTAATCGGGACAAAGGACACGAGAGGTTTTATACTAGTCCGGCCCCTTACGATGAAGGTAAAAGCCTACGTCTAGTTGTGTTGGAATTTCTAGGGTTTCGATCACCAAGAGGCTAATCCGTCGGCTTGGTTATCAATCTCTTGTTTCTTGCCCTAAGCCGCCACCTGGTCGTCCCCTTATATACACTGGTTGACGCCTGGTGGCCTACAGAGTCCCTGCCGGCTCATAAATCGAGTCCGGCTCGGTGACTTCTTTTACATGCCTTTCTTTACAAGTCTTACCTTACATACGGCGGTTTACAATATTGGGCCTTAAGCCACCTCTAGGCCTTTAGGCCTTCTATAAGATTTAACAACCTATCGCCTTGAGTGTTTACTGGGCTTCCTTTGTGACCCGCCATTTGGGTCTTGACCCGGCTGGGCGGGTCATAACTGATAGTTATATCCCCAACAGAAACTCTATGAAGGTACTTCCTTCACCAAGTTACATTCTGGGCAGAAACTTTGAAATATTGCACCGGGAGCTAGAATAAATGGATTGAGCTCATATTTGGTATCCATGGGTGATTTATCAATGTTAATCACCCTGCCAAATTGCAACTCAATAGGAGTTAGGAATAAGGCACTTCCTTTGCAAAATTCCAGAGAAGGCAGAAACTTGCATTGGATCATGTGCCCAATTTTTTATCTGTGGAACTTGAGATAAGGATGGAACTAGAGACTATATAGCAAGGTCAAGCTCCACAATTTATGTGAGAATTTTCTCTCCTATAAAAATAGTAGTTCCTTTAGAATATGGCAGAAATGCAATATTGGTATTAAATAGGAAAAGGAAAATTTCCTTATTTAATTATGGCCAATATATTTGCTAGAGCTTGGATTAGGCATAAATATCAACTCCACCAATTCACATGAATTTAGGAGATGGCTAGCTATGCCTTTGGATTTTATTCCTCGGAAAAGCAAGAAAAGAAATAAATCATAATTCAAAAATATTGCATGGGACTTGGCAATATTTTTGCATATCCAAGGTTTACAAGGATAGCAGGGTCTCTGGGAACAGATGGGATGATCAACAGCTTAAGAAAAATGATAGCTCCTTTGTAATCACAAAGGCCATATTCAGATTCCAAAATTTGGAGTTATGGTTTGAGGGGGTTTGAGCTGCTGCAAATGACGTCTTGCCCACTGTCAAAGACATGAGCAAGGTTTCGAAAGGTTGGAAATGACAAGAAATCTCAGAGTCATCCAACAAACTCAGGAGAAAGATTTTGAAAATGAGTGCCAGGAGAGAATAACAGCACAAAAATTGATAACCCGATTTTGGGGCTGTTACAGTAGCCAAATTCTTCGTAATCACAGGTTTTTGTTTAAATTATGTATGCAATGTTGGAGGGGAGAACGGCGACCGAGGAGGGCAAACAAATTTGGTCATCACTTTTACAACATCTGGTAAAGCAACAACTATGGCGGTGATGATTTTTGCCCCTCTCTTCTACCCTATATTGGTTTTTACGACACCAAATTTTTCATCATCTGTTTGAGTCTTTGAGATGCTCTTATAGGATTGCAATGGAGGGATATCGCTAACACTCCTTGCAGTAGTAGTAGGAGGTTCTGCAAACACTAGACCAAAAATCCATAACTAAGCTTACACCTCACGAGTGAATGGTATATACCTTTGAATCTTGAATGGTATATATATACCTTTGTAGCATTTTGTGAACCCCAATATGTTTGCAAGGCTTAGAGTCAAGCAAACTCCAACAATAATAATAAAATATCCCAAGAACGATCCGTGTAGCAGCCTAAAACATGGAGGGGATGTGATATCTAACTAGATAATACCCCGCGCATTGCTGCAGGATATTTGCGTCAAATCTTTTGTATGGATAACAAAGGAAAAGCAAATCAACGAATGAAGTAGTATGAAACCGTCTCATCACATAATGAAGTCAAGTCATACTGAATTAAATGGCATAACTTAAATTTTCCATATAATAGATTGAGGACTCACAAAATATGGTTGATTTTTTCTATGTTCAAGTGAGAAAAACCACAACATGGTTGATTTGGTTGGTCAGTCCGGCCAGTCAAGAGTGGGACTTGCTTAGTTTGTATGGTTCTGAAATTATACTTAGCACCATCATGGAAAACTTAAAGTTTGTACTAGCTGGTGAGTGTACAAGCACTACATTTGATGTTGGAAGTTCAAAATTCTGCTTGATGTTTTGCTGCATTTCTTGGTTACTGCTACTGCTACTGGAAGCAAGCAACCCGTGCTTACCAATGTTGGTGTTGCTGAACAGGCACTGGGGCCTGCTGGGTGGTGGTGGATTGTATCATTGTCACTCCTGGTCATATGTAGCAAGAAACTTTGTGTTATTCAGTTCATGTTGCGCGTACTTCGTGCTGGATTATTAAGTTGCTAATTCTCCTGAAACTTGTTTCGGTCCAAACAACAACAGCTTATAGCCACATCGCTAGATGTTCGTAAAAATTCTCTAGAAACTCGTTTCAGTCCAAATCATACACAAAATTATTGATTGGTTCCTAGAGATTGATGCTTAGGCAGCATAAATTCCCCTTAAATTTAGGGGATGTTAATGGGAGGTTTAACCGAGAGATTACGGGAGCCCGTAGCCAAATTCCCCATAATCACAGGTTTTTGTTTGAATGCGGAAGTGCTTCACACACGACCTGGCGGTGAACGACACTAGCATGATTGCTAATCCAACCGTGTGCCACTGTTAGATATGGCATGTCATGCAGTTTTCGGCTGGTAAGTGGCGTCCAGGTAACAACGCTCGTTTGAATATGTATGCAATGTTGGAGAGGAGAACGGCGACCGGGGAGGGCAAAAATATTTGGGCATCACTTTTACAGCATCTGTTAAAGCAACAACCCCGACGGTGATGATTTTTTCCTCTCTTCCTTATATTGGTTTTTACAAAAAAAGCATTTTTACAACAACAATATTTTCCTTTGAGATGCTCTTAGGATTACAATGGAGGGATATCACTAACAACCCTTGTAGTAGTAGCGGGAGGCTCTGCAAAGGCTAGACCGAAAATCCACAACTAAGCTTACACCTTGCCAGAGACTACCAATGGGCTCTAGAGTCTTGGCAAATGGCGGTTACCACTATTTCCTTACCAAAATTGTTACTAATTACTGAAATTCACGCATAGACAGAAATAGTTCACTTAGACCAACTCAGTTCCAATATGGACTAGTAGAATGCCCGTGCGTTGCCACGGGCCATGGATATTTTTTTTCCAGTTACACATATAAATGCAATGCATGTCAAGTTTCACATGTATAGAAATGATAGCCCATAACAATGGAGAATTAAGTGAAATCCACTTCACTTATGACGTAATTAAAATAGTAAATAACAGAATCTAACAAAATTAAGTGTACATAGAGAACAATGATCCAAACAATTATTTGTTACATACTAATCTACTCGATGCGTTTAAGATATTTCCATATAGTGTGAGGAATATTGTCTTGAGCTTAATTTGCATGGTACAATGTGAGTGGCATCCATATTTTAGTGAGCTATAAATCTTGGGCTACATATAGATCACTTGGTACTTTCTATAAAAACAGCTTGTTAGACTATGTGACATTTATCTCACTACATAGCAGCTGCTCAATTCTCCTTTTCTTGAAGATAAAAAAAGCACCGACTCTTCTCAATCGATCACTGCACAAACTGCCTCCCGCTCTCCCTCAATAGCCAGCCAGCCACCAGGTGTCACCGCATCTCATCTTCCCTCCATGATATCGTCACCGCCATATCTCCCTAGCACCTCAACCCCACGCCATGGCGAAGCCTACCCCCTCCTTTCCCCATTACCTCCCCTCTCTTCCACGTAGTCGCCTGCCTTCTCTTCTATCCTCACGGCGTAGCCCAACTCCTTCTCTCTCTGGCAACCTCTCACGCCACCGCCTCAGCAATGGGCCAGCACGCCCGCCTATCTAGCATCCTAGGTTGCCAAATCTGGATGGGAGGTATAGGGCTCATAGATCTCCATTAGTGCTAGCCAAGCAGCTAACCTGTCTGTAAGTGGGTTGGACGACCTCGGGAACAATAGTGTGGCACGGCTAGGAGGAGGGACAACACCCTCGTCATCGGGCCCAGCCTTCTACCCAGCCGAGCCCACTAAACCTAGTCGCGTTGTCTCGCCACTGATCCATGACGAGGCCATCCCAAGCTGATTTCGATGCCAAGGAGTACACACCTCCACGTCAAGGGTGAACATTACGACGACGCGACCTGCTACTCACCATAGGGCCACCACATAGCAAAAAAAATTATTATCGTATGCAACACTTATTGAGTGAAACAATTATTTGTGTGAACCTGTTGTTGTGTAAAACTCGATAAGTTTAGTTTGCCTTGTATCTTTGCCTCTTTTCTATCTTGGTAATGAACTAAGAATATATGATGGCTGGTATCATGATTTACTCCCCCCCCCCCCCCCCCCCCCCCCCCCGCTATTTAGGCTGGTACAATCAATGACTTAGAATCTTGAAATACCTACATGATAGTTTGAGGCCTGCCTATTTGTTGCTTCTATTGACGTCCACTCCCATATTTCCTTGTTATGAGGAGCATTACTCCTCTTAAAAGGATCAAGACTACGCGGGCGCTCCTAGAGCACCGATTACCATGGTTGTTAGATTAACCCCCTTTTACCTAGAAATTAACCCATTGCCTTTCTATTATACTTTTTAGGCTTTAATTTATTTGCATAGAATTTATGGCTTAGCTCATCTATTGGATGACAATACAATGTAGTGATTCAATCATGACAATTATCTCCATATGGTGGAGATATTTGAGGAATTATCAAAAGAAAAATTGCCAACCAAATATCTCCATGAAGACGGACAATTCTTTTCCACATTTTGTGCTTGTGGTGTGTAATCAGGGTAATTATTGCTAGGAGGGTTTGATTCCATGTATTTTATGACATCTCTGGCGGGAGGGAGGCTCGGTCAACAGATAGATAAAGGGGAGGCGAATAACGAACAAAACCAAAATGTATCATTCATATGCAAAATATCTATTAAAAAGCAGGGGGGGGGGGGGGGGGGGGGGACTTTGAGGTACCGCGTACAAGAAAGCGTTTTTTATGTACCACCTCTTGGTAACATGGTAAATTCATTTTGAACTTGGAGCAATCAGTCTGACACACACATTCCGTTCTTGTCAACCGACTGGCATTTACATATGCATACCTATCGCCACTCATAATCTGCTGTCCCCAGAACCTCGGAAATGATCCAATGCACGTGAAGCAACGTATATCTCTGTTCTTAACTATTCATTTATTTTTTTGCACTACTAATTGGCCTTCATTTGAGCCAAACATCTCGCAAAACCAGGCCATGCTACCCTCTGGTCCAGTCTGTCCTGTAGCCGTCCGGCCTGCCTCCACAACATGGCCTCGACCTCACCAAGCTCCGCAACATCCTGCTATCGCCCCATCTTGAAGCTCTACCTCATCCTACAGTTGTTGCACACGAGAGGGTCGATACTCAGTACCCAGGCCGAACCGACTGACCGCCGTCCTGCTCGAAGATACATTCAAGTTCCTCTACCTCAACCCTGCCCTGACATCCAACGTCCAGGTTGTCCTTCATTCCTCATAGCACCGTAGTCAGGTGTGTTTGACTACAGCCATGGCTTTACTCCAGCGAGACGCGCATGACATGCATGGCTCTGCTCCGACAAACAACGACGGCGATCACTCTGGCAGTGCGACGCAGCAGCTCCTAACGGCTCACGAATGGCAGGTTGATGCTTCACCTATGGACAGCACCTCCGGCTGCAGCTGTGTATCAGTGATCACCACGCGAATCTCTCAAACTGGGAGTGTAACGCCCCGAGACCGACGCGCCAGGTGTCTTTCAGTTATTCGCTGACGTTGCCATGTTTTTTGCTTGCGTGTTGCATCTTGCCATGCCATTTTTTACATTGCATCGTCATGTTTTCAAAACTTGCATTCGTCCGGGTTCCCCCAGTTTCTTCCGTTGTCCGTTCTGAGCCCAGACACACTTGCACGCGCCCGCGGCATGTCCGAAATATTATTTTATAAATGACCGGAAAATATTCTCAGATTGGGATGAAAGTTGGCGTATGGGCTTATTATAGTGTAGATAGGCCGCCTGCCAAGTTTCATCGCATTCGGAGTCCGTTTGACGCCCAGCGGATAACTATAGCGGCAGTATAGCCGGTCAAACATCGGACGTTTTCGGTCTCCGGAAACAGTCATCGGGTCTCTCTCTTCTCTTCTCTCAGCTCGAGACCGTCTACACAGTCCACTGCCTGCCGCCAGGCCCAACCTAACCTCTCTCGTCAGACCCCCCCCCCCCTCGCGCGTCCGAAAGCTGTCCCGAACCCGACCCAGACTGTCACGACCGGTGGGTCCGGATCATCCCCAAATATCTATGATATATCTATGTTTTCTTAATTGGACTTTCTAACCTATAGTTTCTCAGCCGTCCGATTTTAATCAGGTGATCCAAACTCTTCTCCTTTTCATATATAGTCCACCCCTAGTCTAATTTGAGACCAAACCCTAAAACCTAGGGATCTGTTCCATCCATTCCGTGCCCGCCGCCGCCACACTCCCGCATCCACCTCGGGATCCTCCCAGATCGGATCAAACCAACCGACCAGTGCCACATCGCCTCCTCCTCCATCCTCTGTTGCTCCCTTGCTCGACCCCCTGCATCCCGCGCCTTCCCGTAGCCGAGAAGGAGCTCAAGCTCCCGAGCTACTCCCGCGACCCAGGGCCTCTGCCGCGCCGGCGACAGCAGCAGCAGCCCCAACCTCCCCTTTTCTCGCCGGAGCAGCCAGGCTCTTCTTCCCCGCGTCTTTGAGCCCATTCGGCGCCGCACCCGAGCTCGTCCCGCTCGATCCGGGGCGTCCCCCGCGCTAACAGACCCCTTCTTCCTCGCCTCGTCATCGGCGAGCCTCACCACCGTCGACGGCCGAAGCCCCAGAGAACTCGTCGCCGGTCTTCCCTGCCTCTGCCAAGTGGGGATTCAGCGCCTCGCCGCCCAGATCCAGTCGTCTCCGCTTCGCCAGCACGCCCGATGCCTCCTCCTCGTGCGCCCGCCGCCCTCGCCTTCTCTCTCTCTCTCTCTCTCTCTCTCTCTCTCTCCTTGCCTCAAACAGGAGCACCAGCCGGCGCCACCATCATCGGAGATGGGCTCCCGCCGGCCAGATCCCACGTGCTTCGAGCAGGAGGACGAATGCGCGTCTCAGGCGTTGACTGCGACCACTCCATGCGCCTGGGCCGCCTCTTCTTCGCCTGGTTGACCAAGGCCCAGTCACGCCAGATCCGGCCCAAAGCCTATAGTGAGCCTCAGCCCAGCCACTGATTGTCCCTGTGCACTGTTGGGTCGTGTTCAGTTTCAGCCCGATAGTGTTTTTTTCCTCTGCTGTGATTTTAGCTATTTATCCAGAGGTTTGGCAGTTTTACAGAAAAGACCCTCATGTTCATACATTTAATATCTCACAAACTATGGATCACATGTAAAAACTTTATATATGAAATATGACTAGAATTTCATCTAGTTTCATAATATCCAACTTTCATGCATGTTTAAAATATTTAAAATGTTGTTTGTTTAAATTTGCTCAAATGCCATGTTAAAATATTTTAATTCATAAATTAATAATCGTAGCTCCTTTTTAAATAAACTTTATATGTAAATGGGGTAGAAAAATGCCTAATTTAACATGGTGGCTTTACTTTGCATGTTTAACAACTCTAAATTTTGGTTTAGGGCAGAACAGTACCAAATTCAAATATTACATGTGGGGATTTACCGGACTTAGTGTTTGTTGTTCCGGCCTTATTTAAACTTGCCTAGATAGGTAGTTTTACTTTGCTTCACCCCTTGCCATGCTAAACAACATTTAATATTGCTAAGTACATAAACGAAATCAAACTAAATAACTTGTTGTGGTGTTCCGTCAATATGCAACTCGTTGCATATTGAGCTCCACTTAATTTGTAGAATTGCTTTTGCAGTTTGCCATGCCATGCATATTTAAACCGGACATGCATCTACTTGGTTGTGCATCATGCCATGTTATGTGATGGTTGTTTACTATGTTGTTTGCTTCTTTCCGGTGTTGTTCTTCGGGTTAGTTCCGATAACGTCGCGTTTGTGAGGATTTCTTTGACTACGTGTGTCGGTGTCAAAACCGGCGGATCTCGGGTAGGGGGTCCCGAACTGTGCGTCTAGGCCGGATGGTAACAGGAGGCAGGGAACACGATGTTTTACCCAGGTTCGGGCCCTCTCGATGGAGGTAAAACCCTATGTCCTGCTTGATTAATATTGATGATATGGGTATTACAAGAGTGGATCTACCACGAGATCAAGGAGGCCAAACCCTAGAAGCTAGCCTATGGTATGATTGTTGTCTATGGAGTTGATGAAGTTGTCCTACGGACTACTTCCCTCCGGTTTATATAGACACCGGATAGGGTTAGGGTTACATAGAGTCGGTTACAATGGTAGGAGATCTTGAATATCCGCATCGCCAAGCTTGCCTTCCACACCAAGGAAAGTCCCATCCGGACACGGGACGTAGTCTTCAATCTTGTATCTTCATAGTCCAGGAGTCCGGCTGAAGGTATAGTCCGGCTAACCGAACACCCCCTAATCTAGGACTCCCTCAGTAGCCCCTGAACTAGGCTTCAATGACGACGAGTCCGGCGCGCAAATTGTTTTCGGCAATGCAAGGCGGGTTCCTCCTCCAAGTCCTTCATAGAAGATTGTAAACACCAAGAGTAGTGTCCGGCTCTGCAAAATAAGTTTCCACATATTGCCATAGAGAGAATAATATTAAGAAAAATCCAATCTGCTGACGTATTCCGCAGTGCGCCATCACACTACGGCCAAGTCATTTACGAATCGTTTTTACTTTTTCACCTCAGCGTGTTTTGTGAGGCGGTTTCCTTGGCACGTCTTGTCAAAGCAGAGATCGTGTACCCCCCCTTTTACGGGATTCTCATCAATACGGACGTGGGTAATCCAACCGCGCCACTTATCACGGCGCTTGGGAGGCAAGTGAGTTTTACTAGGCAGGTGGGGACGCACAACCGCATCCGCCCATATAAGTGAGTTTTACTAGGAAGGTGGGGATCCACCTTTTTTACCTACACCTTCTTCCTCCTCTGCCTATCCATCTCCTGCGCACTTGAGCTCCAGCGCCCAAGCCCGCACTTCCCACCTCCACCTCCTCCAACAATGTCCGGAGTGGGAGGCAAGTGGATGGTCTCCACCGTTATGGAGGGCCAAGTTAAAAAGCTAAGGAAGGCCGGATACTTGTCCAAGGACATCACGCACCGGCTTCCCGGGGAGGGGCAGCTTATCCCCACCCCAAGGCCCCATGAGAGGGTAGTATTCCTTCCCCACTTCCTCCGCGGACTGGATTTTCCACTTCACCCATTTGTCCGGGGGCTCATCTTCTACTACGGCTTGGATTTCCATGATCTGGCCCCAAACTTCATCCTCAACATCTCGGTGTTTATCGTCGTGTGCGAGGCTTTTCTCGGTGTCCGCCCCCATTTCAGCCTCTGGCTCAAGACCTTCAACGTCAAGCCCAAGGTGGTGCGCGGCAACCAGGCGGAGTGCGGAGGCGCCATGGCGGGCAAGATGGCCAACGTCCTATGGTTTGAGGGCTCTTTTGTGGAGACCCTAAAGGGATGGCAAGCCGGGTGGTTTTATATCACCGAGCCGCACGATCCGAAATGGACCGCAGCCCCCGAGTTCCGATCCGGACCCCCCACGCGGCTTATGTCCTGGAAAGGGACGGGCCTGTCGTGGGGTAACGAAAAAGAGGTGACCGGATTGCAAACATGCATCCAGTCCCTGGTGAACAAGCCAGTCCGGCTTGTCAATGTAATCCAGGTTATGCTCGTCCACCGGATCCTCCTGTGTCAACAACGGGATTTTAATCTATGGGAGTTCAACCCGGCGCAGCATCAAACCCTCAGCATGCTCTTCGACACGATGTACGAAGATGCCTGGAGGCTACTATTTAAGGGCGCCGAGGCTCCTGCATCCGCTTCCGAGGACCGCGGATACAGCTCGCAGTGTCATGCTAACGAGGTAAGCCATCTACACCTTTTACAAGATGTTTTAAGCTTTTTCCATAGTTTGACTCTATGCGGGATCTAAACTCCCTTACCTTTGACAGGCTTGGCGGGCGATATCCGGACCGATTAACTGTCCGGCTCCGCTGCCCGAAGACCCAGCCCCAGCTCTCCTAACGAAGCTGCTGGTTCCGGCGCCTTATGTGGTGCCGGAGAAGAAGGCCAAGAAGAAGAAGACCACGGGGACTCAAAAGAGTGCCCGTAATATGGTGGTGTCGGACTCGTCATCTGACGAGTCCGAGAGGCACTCCTCTCGTGAAAACGAGGAGGAGGAAGAAGAAACCTCTCCCCCTCCAGCGGGGGAAGGAAAGAAAAGGAAGGCCGCCCCAACGAGGGAGGCCGAAGGGTCCAAGAAGAGGAAGACCCCTCTGTCGGACTACCTCCCCGACGCCGAAGAGGACGAAGAGGAGTGGCCAGACAGGGCCAAGCGTCCGGCGAAATCATAAGTTCGGATATCAGAGTAACTCATGACGTTCCTTTGTTGCACAACTTTCACTAATGTCGAATATAATTATGCAGCCCGCCCCGGACTGGACTCGACGAGTCGTCGAGCGGCTCCCTGAATTCATCGGACGTGAACTCAGTTCCGCCCGCTGTCTCCCCCTGCACCGCGGACGACGCCGAAGTGGCGTCGCGACGAGCTCCAGGGCAGGAGGAGGAGGTCCCGGAGGAGCCGCAAGGCAACCTCCCGGACTCCAGGAGTGAAGGGGGCAAGGAACCCCAGGGCTCCAAGTCCGGCTTTGAGCCGGACACCGCACCGGAATCTACAACAGTTCCGGCAGCGGTAGGCGAACTCCTTCCAAGATGAGTAAGCCTTCTGAGCCGGCAGCCTCCGTCCAACCGGAGGTGCCGGACAATCTGCTGGAGGTGCTTGACGGTGCCTCCATCGACGAGGAGCACCGTACTATTATGAGTACGGTGATCCAAAAGGTTCAGTTCGCCAAGAGCGGACTGAGTGAAGCTTGCGCTAGCCTTCTAACAGGCTTTGAGGTAAGTAAAAAATATGTAAAAATGTAACCACATAGACAATAGCCCCGGATGCTCTGTTTGGCATTCGGAAAGAAAAGCCGAATAGAGGATCTATTAAATTTCGCAGGAGTCTAACAACAAAGAGTCAATATGCGTATGCAGGCTTCGCTGCTAGCCACCGCCGCACTGACTGCGGAGGTGGGTGCCCTGAAACAGGGCCTCGAGCGGACCGAGCAAGAGCTCGGCCTTGCCAAACGGCAGCTCGAGGAGAAAGAAGGTAAGAAATACCTTACAGAAAAAGTGCCTATAGAAAGGCTCGATTGCAAAAAATAACAGGATTGTACTGCTTATTGTAGGGGTCACGACTGAGGTGGCGACCCTCAAGCAGGCGCTGTCCGAGGCCGAAAAGAAAACGGCCGCGGAGTGCTCCGAGCGAGAGAAACTTGAGGGCCAGGTTGGCGAGGTGCAGCGGGAGCTTCAGGCTCTCATGAAAAAACATGAGAGTTTGGAGCTTGAGTCCAAGACGCAAGCGTCCGAGCTCGCGGCGGCCCTTGAGACTGCCAAGTCTGCCAAGGCCGAAGCCCAAAAGGCCCTCCAAGAGTTGGAGGATATGAAAAAGATAGCGGCGGGTAAGGCATTCTTTATGCAAAGCAGAAGTATAAAAGTAAAGTACTTGTTACTTACCCGAATCCGGAGCTCTCTAGGGGCATTCGCAGATCTTCCCTGCAGCGTATCCGACACCGCCGCATTCTACCGAGCCGAAGAGGGCAGCTCGACAGAGAAGGTGTTCTGGTCTCAGTATGTTGAGGACGGACACCCTGTGCCCTTAAGCGACCAGCTGAAACAACTGGTCGAGCTCCACAAGGTGGCCGAACAAGCCATGAAGGGCTTCATAGTTTGGCTGTGGCCCGGAGAGGCCCTACCTGGGAGCTACTTCGGGCTGGTGCGGCGACTGGTGGAGGCCTGTCCAAGGCTCGAGGTCATCAAGCGTTCCATCTGCATCGAAGGTGCCCGTAGGGCCCTTGCCCGTGCGAAGGTGTACTGGGGTAAGCTGGACGGTGAGAAGCTTGTGAGGGACGGGCCGCCGCCTGGGAAGGAGCATCGCAAGCCCAAGAACTACTATAAGGATGTTCTTGCGGGTGCCCGCCTTGTGGCGGATGAATGTAGCAAGGATGTAATTTTTGAATGAACTCGCTCGTGTTTATCCTGTGCGCTGAAAACTTGTTCATATGCGCTAAGCAATGCTTATTGAATTTAAAATATTACTTTCTGTGCGGACATTTATCAAAAATTGAGAGATGGCCAGTCGTCGGCTTCTGCCCCCTGCCACTAGTGCTGGGGTGTTCGGGATAAACCTGAGCGCTCTTTTTCCCATAGTTGGGTCCTTCGAGGGAGGCGCTCAGCACAACGAACCAGGCAATCGGACTATAATGCTTGAACACTCTCACTTAGCCATAGAACTCTATAATTTTAAATTTCGGCGAAGCCCCTAGTCCGGAAGACCGGGTTCGGGGCGCTATCCACGCCTTGGCCGGACAAAGCCAGCTCCTCGCTCGAAGCGGCATAAGCCTTTAGGGACTCGAAAAACCTCTCGAACAGCGACTAGTCTCTCGCCACATCATGATAGTCAGTTTTAGCTTTCTCCACTGAGGTGCTTAGCCCAGCTCAACCGGGGCACAATCGCAGTGGTTCTCCTAGTGCTACCTTAGCCGATATAGCGGAACGTAAGGCACCAAAACATAGGAGCCGGGCAAACCCAACTATTGGCCCAAATCATGATTCGGAGCCGATGCATATAGTGCTATAAGTTCGGGGTGCCGCACTTGTGAAAGTGTATGGACTTCTTGCGTCATATTAATGGGTACTAAAGCCCCTGGCGTATTTTGCCGTACCACAGTGTACGGGTGCAACATGTCATAAACATATATATGAAAAGATGATAATGCAAAAAATAGACAGAAAGCTATGCATTGTTTTTAGAGAGAGGCTATTTATCAAAGCCGAACGATACAAATAGTGCGGTAAGCAAAAGATATTGGACTATTTGGTATGTCCTGACCAGGGGCAGGCCGCGGAATTGTATTTAAAACAGGTATACCGCTCGTAACAGAGACCACCTGGGAGTTCCATAATGCGGCATGGCTTGTCTGCCTCCCTGGATCTTGCATCGTTTGTGCGGCAGTCGAATTAAAAAATTAAAGTATGGAGTCCTGAAAGTAAGAAAAAATTAAAAAAAGAATCCGACAGCCCCTTGTATGTTTTAAGCCGTATTTTGGGCTAGCCGTTATTGTGCCCCTTCCCCTGTGCCCATGGAATTTCAAGGGCGTAGTTATGTACGCGAGGTACTGGTTTTGCTATGTCGCGAGAGCTGGGGTTGGGGCCGTATTGCTACGCTTGTTCAGAGTGTGCCAGGCGGTCCTGCTGTCGGTTACTCCGGGCGCGCTTGGCAGTGTCTGGCTTTTTAACGGTCAGACTAGAGAATTGCCTAAGAAGGCTACTTTGCGCTTCCGCTGCGAGAGCCGCCGTGTGCTCCTCCGTACGAAGGGAGCGTTCGGTGTTTCCGTTGACCGTGATTACTCCTTGAGGGCCTGGCATCTTGAGCTTGAGATATGCGTAGTGCGGCACCGCATTGAACTTTGCGAATGCGGTTCGTCCGAGCAGGGCGTGATAGCCACTGCGAAACAGGATTATATCAAAGATTAACTCTTCGCTTCGGAAGTTGTCCGGGGATCCGAAGACCATGTCAACTGTTACTGAGCCTGTACAGTTGGCTTCTACACCTGGTATAACGCCTTTAAAGGTCGTTTTTGTGGGCTTAATCCTTGAGGGATCTATGCCCATTTTCCGCACTGTATCCTGATAAAGCAGGTTCAGGCTACTACCGCCGTCCATGAGGACTCTTGTGAGATGAAATCCGTCGATGATTGGATCGAGAACCAATGCAGCGAAGCCGCCATGACGGATGCTAGTGGGATGGTCCCTTCGATCAAAAGTGATCGGGCAGGAGGACCATGGGTTGAACTTCGGGGCGACTGGCTCCATCGCGTATACGTCCCGTAGCGCACGCTTCCTCTCCCTCTTGGGAATGTGGGTTGCGTATATCATGTTCACCGTCCGCACTTGTGGGGGAAAACCCTTCTATCCATTGTTGTTCGGTGGCTTGGGCTCCTCCTCGTCGTCGCTGTGCAGCCCCTTGTCTTTGTTTTCGGCTCTTAACTTGCCTACCTGCTTGAACACCCAACAATCTCTGTTAGTGTGATTGGCTGGCCTTTCGGGGGTGCCATGTATCTGGCACAAGCGGTCGAGTATTCGGTCCAAACTGGACAGGCCCTGAGTATTCTTTTTGAATGGCTTTTTCCGCTGACCGGATTTGTAGCCTTTGAATCTGGCATTGACTGCCGTGTCTTCATTGATGTCGCTGCTAACGCGGCGTTTTTGCTTATTCCGACGTGTCCTGCCACTTTTGTCCTTGGTATCCGAATTACCAGGGTTCTTTGATAAATTGTTACTGCAAGCTAGCCAGCTGTCTTCTCCCGCACAAAAGCGGGTCATGAGTGTCGTGAGGGCTGCCATAGATTTCGGCTTTTCCTGTCCCAGGTGCCGGGCAAGCCATTCGTCCCGGATGTTATGCTTGAAGGCTGCTAGGGCCTCTTCATCCGGACAGTCGACTATCTAATGTTTCTTTGTTAGGAACCGTGTCCAGAATTGTCTGGCCGATTCCTCTGGCTGCTGAATTATGTGGCTTAAGTCGTCGGCATCCGGTGGTCGCACGTAAGTGCCCTGGAAGTTGTCGAGGAATGCGGCTTCCAGGTCCTCCCAAGAACCGATTGAGTCTGCTGGCAAGCTGTTAAGCCAATGCCGGGTCGGTCCTTTAAGTTTGAGCGGGAGGTATTTGATGGCGTGTAGATCATCGCCGCGTGTCATGTGGATGTGAAGGAGATAATCCTCGATCCATACCGCCGGATCTGTTGTGCCATCGTATGATTCGATGTTTACGGGTTTGAAACCCTTTGGGATTTTGTGCTCCATTACTTCATCCGTGAAGCATAGCGGGTGTGCGGCGCCTCTGTACTGGGCTATATCACGACGTAGCTCGGAAGAGCTATGTCTGTTGTGTTCGGCCCGGCCGTATTTGTTGTATCCGGAGTGAAGATCATCGTCACGTGCCGTAGGGCGCCTGCGTGATCCGTAGATCGATCTTGTTTGTCTTGCCTTGTCCTCCAGCACGTCTCGCAGGTCTGGCGCATTTTCCTGTGCCTTGGTTGAGTGCCGTCGGGGCATGGCTTGGGTGGAGGGTCGAGAGACCTCTCTGTCGCGGCCGCGAGGTGGCCGGTCTGCCATGTCATGCGCTGGTGATGTAGGTGCTTCCTCCTCTGATCGGGGTTGCGGCCTGCGCTTTGGGTAACTCTTGGAGGGGTGTTCGAGTTCATACTCTTCAGCCGCAAGGACTTCAGTCCATCTGTCAGCTAGCAAATCTTGGGCAGCTCTAAGTTGCTGCTACTTTTTCTTGAGGCTGCTTGCCATGGCTAAAAGCCTGCGTCTAAAACGCTCTTGTTCGGCGGGGTCTGATGGTATGACGAATTCGTCGTCATCGAGGCTTGCCTCGTCTTCGGAGGGAGGCATATAGTTATCATCATCAACCTCTTGGTCTGCCGCTCTCTCATGAGGGCTGGCTTCTCTATCTTCCTATGCCGAATCTTGCTGAGGTGGGTGTTCTTCGGCGCTGTCCGGGGTAGTATTATCTCCCGTGCCGGAATCACCGTTTTTGCTTTGGCGGGATTTAGAGCGGCGCCGCTGACGCCGGCGCTTTGGCTGTTTCTTGGGGGTGTCCTCCCCCACTGTTCCATCGCCATCTCCATCCTTCGGAGTATCCACCATATATATGTCATATGACGAGGTGGCCTTCCAGCGCCCTACAGGTGCTGGTTCCTGTTCATCTCCTACATCGTCGTCCATACCGTCGATGTCTTCGGAGCCGAAGTCAAGCATGTCGGTTAAATCGTCGACAGTGGCTACAAAGTGGGTGGTGGGTGGGCTTTGAATTTCTTCGTCGTCCTTATCCCATCCTCGCTGACCGTAATTCGGCCAGGGCTCTCCTGATAAAGAGAGAGACATAAGAGAATACAGGATGACGCCAAAAGGCGAGTGCTGAAAGATGTCTGCGGCGGTGAACTCCATTATCGGCGCCCAATCGGATTCGATTGGCAGGGGCGCGGGGGGTTCGGAGTCCGGGGAGTAGTCCGGATCCTCGGAGTCATGGATCATGCAGAGTGCGGGGCTAGCGTTTGGCTCGATCGCCTTTAAGATCGCAGCCCCCGAGGTGGCGTCCAACCGCTCGTCCTCGATTGGTGCAATAGGCTCCGAGTTAGAGGTCGGAACCGATGTGTGTGCGGCCTCCAGGACACTACCCGGAGGCAGAGCTAGATCGTGCCCCTCGAGATAGTGCGGCGCGCTTGGCCGTGGCTCGAACCCATCGAAGATCAAGTCTCCGTGGATGTCAGCCGTGTAGTTTAAGCTTCCAAACCTGACTTGATGGCCAGGGGCGTAGCTTTCGATCTGCTCCAAGTGGCCAAGAGAATTGCCCCGCAGAGCGAAGCCGCCGAAGACGAAGATCTGTCCGGGGAGAAAAGTCTCACCCTGGACCGCATCATTGTTGATGATCAAAGGAACCATTGGGCCTAAAGGCGACGACACAGAGGAACTCTCAATGAAAGCACCAATGTCGGTGTCAAAACCGGCGGATCTCGGGTAGGGGGTCCCGAACTATGCGTCTAGGCCGGATGGTAACAGGAGGCAGGGAACACGATGTTTTACCCAGGTTCGGGCCCTCTCGATGGAGGTAAAACCCTACGTCCTGCTTGATTAATATTGATGATATGGGTAGTACAAGAGTGGATCTACCACGAGATCAAGGAGGCCAAACCCCAGAAGCTAGCCTATGGTATGATCGTTGTCTATGGAGTTGATGAAGTTGTCCTATGGACTACTTCCCTCTGGTTTATATAGACACCGGATAGGGTTAGGGTTACATAGAGTCGGTTACAATGGTAGGAGATCTTGAATATCCGCATCGTCAAGCTTGCCTTCCACGCCAAGGAAAGTCCCATCCGGACGCGGGCCGTAGTCTTCAATCTTGTATCTTCATAGTCCAGGAGTCCGGCTGAAGGTATAGTCCGGCTACCCGAACACCCCCTAATCCAGGACTCCCTCAACGTGCGTTTGTCTTCTTCATGGACTCGTTCTTCTTCCTGGCGGGATCTCAGGAAGATGACCATACCCTCGAAATCACTTCTATCTTTGCTTGCTAGTGTTCGCTCTATTGCTATGTCGCGATACCTACCACTTTCTATATCATGCCTCCCATATTGCCATGTTAAGCCTCTAACCCACTTTTCCTAGCAAACCGTTGTCTGGTTATGTTACCGCTTTGCTCAGCCCCTCTTATAGCGTTGCTAGTTACAGGTGATAAAGTTTGTTCAGTGTTGGAATATGGATATTGTTGGGATATCATTATTATTATATCTTGTTTACTTTAATGCATCTATATAGTTGGTAAAGGGTGGAAGGCTCGGCCTTATGCCTGGTATTTTATTCCACTCTTGCCGCCCTAGTTTCCGTCATACTGGTGTTATGTTCCTTGATTTTGCCTTCCTTACGCGGTTGGGTTATAATGGGAACCCCTTGACAGTTCGCCTTGAATAAAACTCCTCCAAAGGCCCAACCTTGGTTTTACCATTTGCCACCTAAGCCTTTTTCCCTTGGGTTCTACAGACTCAAGGGTCAGCTTTGTTTTAAACCCCCGGGCCAGTGCTCCTCTGAGTGTTGGTCCAACCTGTCAGCATTCCATGGCCACCAGGGGAAACTCTAGGTTGGCCTACCGGAATCTTGGACAATCCGGTGTGCCCTGAGAACGAGATATGTGCAGCTCCTATCGGGATTTGTCGGCACATTCAGGCGGCTTTGCTAGTCTTGTTTTACCATTGTCGAAATGTCTTGTAACCGGGATTCTGAGTCTGATCGGGTCTTCCTGGGAGAAGGAATATCCTTCATTGACCGTGAGAGCTTGTGATGGGCTAAGTTGGGACACCCCTACAGGGTTTTGAACTTTCGAAGGTCGTGCCCGCGGTTATGGGCAGATGGGAATTTATTAATATCCGGTTGTAGAGAACTTGACACTTAACTTAGTTAAAATGCATCAACCGCGTGTGTAGCCGTGATGGTCTCTTTCCGACGGAGTCCGGGAAGTGAACACGGTTTTGGAGTTATGTTTGAATGTAAGTAGTTTCAGGATCACTTCTAGTTTCATGACCGTGTTTTGCTTCTTTTTTCGCTCTCATTTGCGTAAGTTAGCCACCACATATGCTTAGTGCTTGCTGCCGCTCCACCTCACTAAACTTTTCCTACCCATAAGCTTAAATAGTCTTGATTGCGAGGGTGTGAGATTGTTGAGTCCTCGTGACTCACAGATACTTCCAAACAGTTGCAGGTGCGGATGGTACCAGTGCAGGTGACGCAACCTAGCTTAGGTGGGAGCTCGATGAAGATCTTGTTCATTGTGTTGTTTAGTTTTTCCTTTTGATCAGTAGTGGAGCCCAGTCGGGGCGATCGGGGATCTAGCATTAGGGGTTGTCTTTCTTTATTTGGTTCCATAGTCGGACCTTGATTGTATTCTGGATGATGTAATGATATATTTATGTATTGTGTGAAGTGGCGATTGTAAGCCAACTCTTTATCCCTCTCTTATTCAGTACATGGGATGTGTAAAGATTACCCCTCTTGCGACATGCCTACAATGTGGTTATGCCTCTAAGTCGTGCTCCGACATGTGGGAGATATAGCCGCATCGTGGGTGTTACAAGTTGGTAATCAGAGCCTTCCCCGACTTAGGAGCCCCCTGCTTGATCGAATCGCTGACATTGTTGAGTCTAGAAAAATGTTTAGTCTTATAGGTTTATATATATCGGAGAGTAGGATTCTTTTTACTCCTCAGTCCCCTCGTCGCTCTAGTGAGGCCTCCTGACGTAGAGTTTTGACTCTTCTCTCCTCAAATTTCATGAAAAAAATTTTAGGATCACGCGGGTATCTTGGAATCATTCTGATGGTTTTGTGACGAGAACATTGCTCTTGGTGCCTCCTGACATTTAGGGGTTGTGGCAGTGTCTCGCGGAGTTGAGCTCCGAGGTGTTGTCGTCACAATTTTATCGTTGCAGTTCTGGAATACCTGAGTTTCACCGACATCGAAAATCTCTTTTATGCAGTTGTTGGTGAGATAACCTCGATGCCACCCGGTACTGGGGCGGGAGTTCGGGAGTATTGCCATAACACGTATAACGGATGCTTTTCAAAGGTTGAGGTAAATGATTTTCGAAGGTTTCTTGGTTATGTGTTGAAGGATGGATACAGCTGGATGTAGGATTTGCTAGCTTTGGGTGAGATATTATGCTTCCCATGTATCCCCAACACCTGATTGCATAACCAGAGAGTTTCGGGAGTTTATAAGTGGGAATTCAAGTAGCTCCTAGGATATCTTTCCGATAGATGTATGATATGAAATTGGGGTTCGACGTCCAGTGGTCCGCCTATCCACGGTTGGTTTTACAGTGGTCTTGTTGTGTCTTAAAGAGTCCTTGGCTATGCTGATTCGGAGACGCTTCGTATGTCATGTGCACTGCCTTGTACATGATGATGTTGTACGATCAAGCCCGTGTGGGCCCCACTACAAAAACTTCGAATGAAATCTCTATCATATGTTTATTCCGACTTATTTTGCTAGCCAATCCTTTGTTTTGTTTTGAGTTTAGGTATTCGAGTTGCTTCGAAGTCAAGCATTGATTCCATACCTTTCCTAAATGGTGTTCTCACACTTCTATGTGAATACTAATCCTTCATGATAATCGAGATTGTCATGTCAATCCTTTTTCATCCGGCGTGTTTCTCTTCAAGTGGATCCGATCATGTCAACATTCGCAAGACCACCTTTCAGTCTTCTCAACGTTATTTGTTTCATCCGTCCCAAGTTGCCCTTCTTTTTCCCGCCCTCCCACCCTTTTTCTTTGAGGACTCAGATTTCTTAATTAAGTATCCATTTTATTGATGTGAAGTCTCTCCATTCCTTTTTGTCAATGTTCTTACCCGGTGGTTCTCATGAAGATGCTCTATAAGTTCATCATTCTTCGTTCTCTTTCTTCTCCGGTGGATTCAATTCAAGCTTTTGGTGTTGATCATGTCCCTTTTCCTCTTCTCAAATGCTTTCTCGTGTTGGAGGTTCTTATCCAACCATCTCTGGATCATTAACATTGCGATTCAATTGTTCCGGAGTGTTGAAGATATCTCAGAAGATTCAAGTTTCCATTCTCAATTCGTTCAAACTTTTGCGAGAATATTACCTCATTCAAGCCATTTAATTCAACCGGTGCAATCTCTCTTTTCAAGCAATCGTTCAACGGTGTTTCTTTTGAGTGGGCCCTAACCCACAGGTCTTTTCCCAAGATCTTACCTGACTCTTCTAATTCTTTTCGGAGTTATTTTCAAATTCATTCTGAAAGTGCGTTATATCGACTAGGGGGGGGGTGAATAGGCGATTTTTATGAAAGTCTTCAAAACGTGGATGTTTTGAAGACAAACGATAGAAATAAACCTATTACCATGCAGCGGAAGGTAGACTACACTAGGTAAACCATAGTCATGTATTCAACGAGGTGAAAGCGCAATGACTAGAAGCAGCTAGGTAGTAAGGATCAGGTAGGAAGATATTATGAAGCCAAACAAAACACGCAGTCACTCAGTGAAGACAAGATAGTGCAATCATACAATGACTTCACAAGGACCAACAGTAAGTAAAGGGAACGGAAGGATGAAACCAGTAACTCGTTGGAGACAATGATTTGTTGGACCAGTTCCAGTTGCTGTGACAACTGTACGTCTGGTTAGGGCGGCTAGGTATTTAAACCTGAGGACACACAGTCCCGGACACCCAGTCCTCACCGTATTCCCCTTGAGCTAAGGTCACACAGACCTCGCCCAATCACTCTGGTAAGTCTTCAAGGTAGACTCCCAAACCTTCACAGACTTCGTTCACCGGCGATCCACAATGTCTCTTGGACGCTCAGAACGTGACGCCTAACCGGCTAGAGGATTCACAGTCCTCAAGTGTAATAAGTCTTCAGATCACACAGACAAGAAGACTTAAGTGATGCCTAACACTCTTAGGCTCTGGGTGGTTAGGGCTTTATCCTCGCAAGGAATTCTCTCTCAAAGGCTTCGAGGTGGGTTTCTCTCAAACGACAAAAGCCGTACTCTAACTCTGAGCAGCCAACCGTTTATGGTTGTAGGGGGTGGGCTATTTATAGCCATTGGGCAACCCGACCTGATTTGTCCGAAATGACCCTGGGTCACTAAGGAACTGACACGTGTTCCAACGGTCAGATTTCAAACTCACACGACAACTTTACTTGGGCTACAAGTAAAGCTGACTTGTCCGACTCTGGACAAGATTCGCTCTCATAGTCTTCACTCGAAGACATAGGTTTTGGTTAAGCATCACTTCAGTCATTCTGACTGGTTCTCTTGGACCCCACTTAATAGTACGGTGGTTCCTATGACTCAACAAAGAAGAAAAAGAACTACGAAAGATCTAAGTCTTCGAGCTCCATAGGCTTCATGCGATGTCTTCTCTTGTCATAGTCTTCAATGTGAATATCTTCATATACCACCCTTGACATCAATGTCTTCATACATTTTTAGGGGTCATCTCTGGTAGGAAAACCGAATCAATGAGGGACTTCGACCTGTATTATCCTGCAATTCTCACAAACACATTACTCCGTCAACTAGGTTTGTTGTCAATACTCCAAAACCCACTAGGGGTGGCACTAGATGCACTTACAATCTCCCCCTTTTTGGTGATTGATGACAAACTAGTTGAAGTTTTCAACGGGGAATATAATATGTGAATGTAAAGGAATTATCTTCATTAGTTGCAAGGGCTCCCCCTGAAGATGTGCATATAAGTAATTTGCTTTTGGATGCAAATGCACATGGCAGGTTATACTCGTGGAGATCCTCTTCAACTTATGATGAGAATTCATTATGCATGAGAAGGTATGTGAAGATAATGACATGCATAATGGAAAATGGACGTCTGCAAAATGATCTAAGTGCAGAATTTATCACCGCACAACGAAGTAGCAAATAAGTAGCAGACGACCATCGAGTTTAAGTGTTACAACTCAAAGAACCAAATGTATCAAAACGAGAGTTGTAAACACGAAGCAAAATATAAAGCAACCGCCCATATGGACCCGTTTGAAGACTATAAAACTCATATGATTCTCCCCCTTTTGTCAGTAAGGACCAAAAAGGTTTGATGGCATAGAGCATCTACTCGTTCCCATGAAGAGTAGGTGAAGCAGCAGGGTATTCGGTGGTGTTCGGCGGTGCAGAAGAACTTGGAGCAGTGTCGAAGTGTGCTGAAGGAGGTGGCGGTGAAGTAGCATCGTCTTCATCCTCAATCACTCTGGCATTCACAGTTGCAGCAGAGGAAGAGAACTCAGAGTCTTCAAGAGATGGAGTTCGTCGCAGCACTGCCCTTCGAGGAGGTGTGGAGTCAAGCTTGAAGCGTTCAGAGAAACCATCCCCTTGAAGATCATCTTCAGAGCACATAAGCGCCAGCCCTTTCCATGTGTGTCGAGAGGTTTCATGTGCAACAAAGGCATTCTTGGTGGCAAGATTGCGAATATGGTTGACATCCACCAAGAGGCTTTGCATTTGGCGCTTCAGCTAGTCATGATGCCTACCCTGTTTCTAATGAAGAGCCACCAGAAGCTCTCGGTCATTGAGAACACGAGTGCGCTTCTTAGGTCGTTGGGCAATTGTGCTATCGGTGGCTTCAGTAAGGGAAGGATGTGGTGCACGTGTAGTTCCAGCCAAAGGATACACACGAGTGACAGCTTCAACTCCTTCAATGTTCTAAGAAAAACTTTGATGCTCCGCATTCTGAAGACTTAGAGGTTCCTTAGCAGGCTCAGGGTAAATGGCTTCAACAGACATATCCACATCAGGCAGAAAGATCCGATGATTGCGAGCAGATGGCTGATATGAGATAGCGGAGTGAAGTTTAATCAGCTGCATTATCCATGGAGCGTGGAACTTCAAGCCAAAAAGATCAGAGCCTGATGCAGCAAGTTGGCGGATGAAGAGGTCCTGTGCATTGAAGCATTTGCCATGAAGAATATCGAAGACCCATGTCTTCATTGCACCTTCCAGCTTGGCATGTGGAGAATGTCCTTTGATTGGCTAGAGAGTTCGCCTTATGATGTGATAAATAGTCCTTGGCAGATACTCAAGGTCTTCAACGAAGAACTCCTTTAGATATGCAGCATCTTGAGGCAATGGCGTCATCATACTGAGCATCTGACTCATGTTAGGTTCATGCTTCTGAAAGATGCTCTCCACAGCTTCACTGTGAAGCTGACAGCCATGTTCGTAGAGATCGCCAGGAGTGGGCAGACCAGTAGGCTCAATGATATCAAAGGCTTTGTCTTCGTGATGAACATTTCCTGTCATCCACTCCAGGACCCAAGTCTTTGGATCTCTGTTGTACCCACGGATGCGAAGTGTGGCATAGAATTGGAGCAACAACTCTTCATTCTGGTGCTCTTGGTCGGTGACAAACGGCAGCAATCCAACCTCTTTGAAGCAATCCAGAGCTTCTTCTAGACAGGGCAGACCAGCTATTGCTTCGATGTCAAGACGCTTATGTGGGAAGATGCGACCTTGATTGTATAGAATGCAGGAGTAATAGCTTCGCTGCGGATAGCTCCAGAACCGATCCGAAGATATTCTTTCCCTTGAGTAGGGGTTCTTGGAGCTATTGAAGAAGGTGTTGTCTGATTTGAAGCCATTGGCATTGAAGGATCTAGGTGCTGATGCAGGACCTGGAAACCTGTGCAATCTGGGGATTGGCTTCTGTACCTGAGGCCTGTGCTCAACATGATAGTCAAACTGAGGACCAGCAGCAGGTGCAGGAAGAGAAGCGGTAGCATCATTGGCTTTGCTGACTTCTAGTGCTTTTGTTGGTGTAGGCTCCACATTGGCTTCAGCCATGACATCGTCAGTGGCGTCGGTGGCAGCCTCAAAATTCTCAACCTCCACTTGCTGAGCTGGAGGGTCTGTCACAGTCACGTTCTCCTTGAGAACAGCTTCTTGGTGAGACGGGGGTGTAGCAGCGCTTGGGGTTTCTTCTTCATTGGCTAATGCAGCCGGAATGTCTTCCGCAGCTTTGGCTTCAGACTCAGAGACTGAAGGCCTTGGTCCTTTGCGAAGCCTGCATAACGCTGACGACGCCTGTGGAGTTGGAGTTGGCTGGGCCTCAAAGTCTTCTTCCTCTTGTGCTTGTGGGTGATCAGCCCATGATGCATCTTGAGCAATTGGCGTCAGAGGACGACCAATGCTGATGAGCTTGCTGTGCGTGAGCACAGGCGATGATACCTGTTGGTGCTCGAGCTGAGGAAGAACTGCATCATCTTCAACATGGTCATGGTGACCAATGTCTTCAGCAGCGATGGGATCAGCTGCTGGAAATTCTTCAGCTTCATGAGCCCCTGTGAAAGCAGGCTCATGGACAGTCGGTTGGCGATCATGAGGTTCGGCGTCAGGGCGAACCATGGAGATGGGTTCAACAATCAAGGGCTCTGTGGGAGCAGCCCGTTCCTTCTGGGTCTTCCTCTTCTTCTTGGAGGGAGCAGCATCAGAGGCTTCAGAATGTTTCCTTTTTCTGGCTTCAGCCTCAGCAGTCCTCGTCTTCTTCAATTCTGAAGCGGTTGACCTGGCCTTTGGCTTCGAGCCAGTCATGCTATTTGGGAAGACAATGGGATCTGCTTCCTGCCTTGGGGTGGGTTCGGCCATAGCGAGCTACTTCTTCTGCTACTTTGCAGCCATCCTGGGGTCGATGCCCAGACGCCCAAGGGCCTTGCACTTCTCAGCCTCTTTGTAGCCTTGGACACACTTGTCATCCAGGACCTTCATGCGCTCACGAGAACCCTGAGCTTCTGTACGTTTCTTGAGAAAGTCTTCTTTGAGCTCGTGCAGCATAATCTTGAAGTTCTTCACCTCTTGCACGCTCAAAGAAGATGCTGCACGAGCTCAAAGAAGACTTTCTCAAGAAACGTACAGAAGCTCAGGGTTCTCGTGAGCGCATGAAGGTCCTGGATGACAAGTGTGTCCAAGGCTACAACAAGGCTCAGAAGACGCTCTAAATCTTCTTTGAGCTTGAAGTTCTTCACCTCTTGGACACACTTGTCATCCCAAAGACTTCTTGTTTTGCTTCGCTAAGTTCTGGGCAAACTGGAAGTTGCGCTTAAACAGATTGTTGTCACGACACCATAGCGGTGACGATGGGTCAGCATCCGCAGGCTGTGGTCCACGGACCATGCAGGGATAGAAGACTTGTTCAATGGCTTCATCTCTGGTCCTGGGTTGAAGATTTTTGTAGAGGATGTCTCCCCATGGTCGCTTGATGGCATTCTTTTCAGCATATTCCTTTGTCACAAATCTGTACTTGAACCACTGTTCTGCCCAATAGCGTCGAATCCATTGGATTCGTGTCTTGCGCTGATTGTAATCCTCTTCAGGATCTGTCTTGTACAGCTCTGAGAGGTCACCGGGCAGATCTCTTGATGTTTCTCCTCAACGCTTTCTGCCACCCTTCCTTGCTGATTTCTTTGAAGCCATGAACTTTAAACTGAATGGCTTCAATACGTTCAAAGGCTTCAAAGGCTTTCGCTTGCTGGACAAACAGGAACTAGCTTCTGGAGAATTTATGTGATACTATAAGAATTCTGCAAATGAATGCAGACTATGAGAACCAAGGGATTCTCCCATGGACATGTACCTGTGACAGCATTAAGGTGCGAGGGAAGGGGAAGAGGTCATATGCATTCTCAGAAGATTTTGAAGATAAATCAGTTTAGAAGACATTGACCTCATCGTGCGAAGACATTCACTCATAGATAAGGAGTTGGTTCCAGATTTGTACGAATCCACAGATCAGTACAAGTGAGGAATCTAACTACTTTGTGAAGCATAAGTGAATATACTAGGCATATTATGAGATGCAGTTTGAAGTGGATCCAACATGTGTGAACAAAAACCACTTGTGGTAGAAAGTGACGAATCTATAGGATCAAAGGGGCCATAAAAAGGAGGTTTTATTTACCACACGTAGAACTGCTAGACAGAGTGGAAGAGGAGGCCGAGCAGTTCGATCGTTCGTGCCCTAACTTGGCGACGGAGGACACCTACGGCGACGGCGGAGAGGATGATGTCCGCGGTCGGCATGAAGACGGCATCGGAGAGGTTGCGGCAGTGAAGCGCTTCGTCGCCGGTGTCGTCGAGGGCTAGCGGTGGCGCTAGGGTTCGTGCGAGAGTGGAAGAAGAGATAATGACTGCGGTGAGGCGTGTATTTATAGGGACAGGGGCGGCTCAGTGTTATTACACAAGTGCCCCTGGCGATTCATATCTGAGGAACATGTGGCCATCATGCAGCATATCGGGGGTTGTTCCATGTCCCACGCACGCCTGGATTGCCGGGTGGTCGTTCCCACTTCTCCGGGTTTCAGGTGAAGGAATGAGCATTGAAAACGGACTTAAAGTTTGTCTCTGTATCTTCTGCTGACAAGGACGCAGAGAAGACATTCGACAGTTTCAATAGAATGCATATGATTTGGAGAGATAGAGTTTGAGATAGAAAGCATAGAAAGGTTAGGGTCCGATCACATTCACTTAGTTCAAAAGATTTAACAAGAAGGCATAGCTATAAGTGAATGTTGTAGAGGACAGAACACTAGTATATATATTCAACATAGTGAAGATAATTATGAATACATGTTGAGATTGAAGCCAAACCAAATGTGAAGACATAGCAAACGTAACGCCATGAGTAAGACACTTCAAACAGAACATTTGGTGGTGGTGTTACCCACCGTATAGGAAGTATTAGACCCAGACACGATGCACAATTATCGTGGCGCTCCGAAGTCAAATTCCACATTAATGTATTCACACTTAGAATGTATGTCTTCATTGATTGAAGATATACTTTACGTCGTGTGTTGCACATCTAAGTCATCAATATGCATAAGTGTTATGATGTGTGCCTGATCACAGGACATTTGAGGATTCCAAGATATTTAGCTCACACCGTAACTTGCAAAATCTCTTCTCATCCAAGGGCTTGGTGAAGATATCTGCCAATTGCTCTTCAGTGTTGACGTGTATGATATCAATATCTTCCTTTTCAACATGATCTTTGAGAAAGTGATGACGAATTTCAATGTGCTTTGTCTTCGAGTGTTGAACTGGGTTGTTGGCAATCTTGATGGCGCTTTCGTTGTCGCAGTAGAGTGGCACTTGCTTCAGATGAATGCCATAGTCCTTGAGTGTTTGCTTCATCCACAGAAGCTGAGCGCACCAAGATCTAGCAACAATGTATTTAGATTAAGCAGTGGAGAGAGATACACAGTTCTGCTTCTTTGAAGACCAACATACAAGTGATCGTCCCAGAAAATGACATGTGCCTAATGTAGACTTGCGATCCACCTTGTCACTAGCATAATCAGCATCCGAGAATCCAACCAGATCAAACTCTGAGCCCTTTGGATACCATAATCCTAGAGTTGGGGTGTGAGCCAAATATCGAAGAATTCGCTTCACAGCTAAGTGATGCGACTCCTTTGGTGCCGCTTGGAATCGAGCACATATGCAAACACTAAGCATAATATCTGGCCTAGATGCACATAGATAAAGTAAAAAACCAATCATGGAGCGGTATACCTTTTGATCGAACTCTTTACCATTGTCGTCGGGACCCAGATGATGTTTGGCTGGCATTGGCGTCGTGAAGCCTTTGCAGTCTTGCATACCAAACTTCTTCAGGCAATCTTTGAGATACTTCTCTTGAGATATGAAGATGTCGTTGCGTTGCTGTCGTATTTGAAGACCGAGGAAGAACTTCAGCTCACCCATCATGGACATCTGATATTGCTCTTGCATCATATATCCAAACTCTTCACTGTACTTCTGATTGGTGCAGCCGAAGATAATGTCATCCACATATATTTGGCACACAAACGGTTCACCATCATATGTCTTCGTGAAGAGAGTGGGGTCGAGGGAACCAGGTATGAAGCCTTTGCTCTTCAGGAAGTATTTGAGTGTGTCATACCAAGCCCGAGGGGCTTGTTTGAGGCCATACAGTGCCTTGTTGAGCTTGTATACCATGTGAGGATGTTTTGGATCTTCAAAGCCAGGCGGTTGTGCAACATACACTTCTTCTTCAATCTTGCCATTGAGAAAAGCGCTCTTCACATCCATTTGATATAGAATTATGTTATGATGATTTGCATAGGCCAGCAGTAGGCGTATGGCTTCAAGTCGAGCCACGGGAGCAAATGTTTCATCAAAGTCAATCCCTTCCACTTGAGTATACCCTTGAGCAACGAGACGAGCTTTGTTTCTGACAACTTGACCATGCTCATCTTGCTTGTTGCGGTATATCCATTTGGTGCCTATTATATTGTGCTTCCGAGGGTCAGGACGCTTAACCAGTTCCCATACATTATTTAGCTCAAACTATTGAAGCTCTTCTTGCGTAGCTTGAATCCATTCAGGTTCCATGAAGGCTTCTTCAACTTTCTTGGATTCGGTAATTGAGATGAATGCGAAGTGCCCACAGAAATTTGCTAGCTGAGTTTCCCTTGAACGAGTGAGCGGACCGGGTGCATTGATGCTATCAATTATTCTCTCAATCTGCACTTCATTGGCAACACGAGGATGTACAGGGCGAAGATTTTGCTCTTCCTGATCTTGTCATTGTTAGAGGGATTGTCTTCAGGTTGAGCATTGTCTTCAGGTTGATCAGGTGCGGATATGATAAGTTCCTCTTCAGGTTGAGCTTCAGAGGGTATGATTTCTCCAGTTCCCATTAGTTTGATTGATTCACGGGATGGAACTTCATCTAGCACATTTGGCAGGTGCTCTCTTTGTGAACCGTTAGTCTCATCGAACCGCACATCCACTGTTTCAACCACTTTATAATGAAAGAGATTGAAGACTCTGTAGGAGTGCGAATCCTTTCCATATCCAAGCATAAAACCCTCATGTGCCTTTGGTGCAAATTTTGAAGTGTGATGTGGATCCTTGATCCAGCACCTGGCGCCAAATACTCTGAAGTAACTGACATTTGGCTTCTTGCCAGTAAGGAGCTCATAAGATGTCTTGTTCAGAAGCTTGTGAAGATAAACACGATTGATTGTATGGCATGCAGTATCAATGGCTTCAGGCCAGAATTTTCTTGAAGTCTTGTATTCATCAAGCATCGTTCGGGCCATCTCAATGAGTGTTCTATTCTTGCGTTCGACGACGCCATTCTGCTGTGGCGTGTACGGGGCTGAGAATTCGTGTGTGATGCCCAAGGTATCAAGATATGTATCAAGGCCAGTGTTCTTGAATTCAGTGCCATTGTCACTTCTGATGTGCTTTATCTTGGCGCCAAAGTTGTTCATAGCTCGATTGGCAAAGCGTCTGAAGACATCCTGCACTTCAGTCTTGTAGAGGATTATGTGCACCCTAGTATATCTCGAATAATCATCAACAATGACAAAACCATAGAGACAAGAAGTAGTAGTAAGAGTTGAGTAATGAGTGGGACCGAAAAGATCCATGTCGAGCAGTTTGAAGGGTCGAGTAGTAGTCATGATTGTCTTTGAGGGATGTTTGGCCCTCGTCATCTTTCCTGCTTCATAGGCACCGCATAAGTGATCTTTATTGAACTTGATGCCCTCGATGCCTATGACATGCTTCTTCTTTGCAAGGGTGTGCAGGTTCCTCATGCCGACATGCCCTAGCCTCCGATGCTAGAGCCAGCATTCTCAAGCTTTTGCTAGAAGACATATGGCAAGCTGTGGTCCTGCTGAGAAATCTACCACGTACAAATCATCTTTCCGATACCCTTCAAACACTAGAGACTTGTCAGATTCCATTAGAACAAGGCAACGATATTTTCCAAATATTACAATCATGTTCAAATCGCAAAGCATTGAGACAGACATTAAGTTGAAGCCAAGGGATTCAACAAGCATAACTTTATCCATGTGTTGATCCTTTGAGATTGCAACTCTACCTAGACCCAATACCTTACTTTTACTAGTGTCAGCAAATGTGATGTGACTCTTGTCGGATGGACGTAAGGTTGAGTCCATAAGAAGGCTTCTTTTGCCAGTCATGTGATTGGTACACCCACTATCAATAATCCATTCTGAAGACGCTGGTGTCGTACCCTACAGTGCAGTTAGGGGGATAGGCTTCATGAAGAGAATTGTGAAGCAAAAACATTTGACGAACCAGTGGGTTATGAAAGCTTAGATCCAGATTAGGACTGATAGGGAGAGTAGCAAGCGATTCAGGAACAAAGTACATAGTAAGACCATTCGGGCATTTGATCTTGTGCCCTACAAGATGTTTAAGGTCCCTAGCAATAGCATTAGAAGATTTTGGTTTTCTGCTGGAGACCTTTCCCTGCAAAAGAGAGTTAAGCTTTCTTAGCCACCCACATCTTCAAGGGTGGCTTAGAAGCGATAAGTCTAAGTGCAGCGTCTGAGAACTTTGGCTTTGGAGCCCTAGCAAAAAGTCTTGCAGGCGGACAATAGTACTCATAAGAATAAGCAGAATAGTTCTTGGTCTTATGAACATGGCGGTTCGATGAACCGCGCTCATATTCATAGGCCTGAGTATGGTTTCCCTGCAAAACATTTGCGTTAGTGCGACTCAGGTGAGTCCTCTGTCTGTATGAAGCCTTTGGACCGTATGAAGCCTGTGGTCTGGGGTTTGTCTTCTTCACCTGTGGTGTCATGATGACATTCACAGGAAGATTTTCCAAACACCTTTTCGGCACCCAGATCTTCTTCATAGATGGCCCATTCCTACAGTTAGTACCAATATACCTGGCAAACACTTCACCATTCTGATTCTTAAACAGTTTATAGTTTGCATCAAAGGATTCATCAATGACAATGGGGTTAGCACAAGTGAAGCTAGATAGATTGGATGGATCTGCTGAAGGTTCCTTTGCAGCAACCCATGTGGTTTTGGGGTACTGCTCAGGTTTCCAGTAAGAGCCATCAGCATTCATTTTCCTTACGAACCCAACACCCTCTTTCCTTGGGTTTCAGTTTAGAATCTGCCTTTTGAGGACATCACATAGTGTCTGATGCCCTTTAAGACTTTTGTACATCCCTGTTTCAAGCAATGTCTTCAACCTAGCATTCTCATCAGCAATAACAGTGGTATCCTCAGCAGAGGGGTTAGTTACCACATCAACAGTTGAAGATATTGCAACAGTAGCAGCAGTAGAACATTCAGCAATAGAAGTAGCATTTGAAGGAAATATGCCCTAGAGGCAATAATAAAGTTATTATTTATTTCCTTATATCATGATAAATGTTTATTATTCATGCTAGAATTGTATTAACCGGAAACATAATACATGTGTGAATACATAGACAAACAGAGTGTCACTAGTATGCCTCTACTTGACTAGCTCGTTAATCAAAGATGGTTATGTTTCCTAACCATGGACAAAGAGTTGTTATTTGATTAACGGGATCACATCATTAGTTGAATGATCTGATTGACATGACCCGTTCCATTAGCTTAGCACCCGGTCGTTTAGTATGTTGCTATTGCTTTCTTCATAACTTATACATGTTCCTATGACTATGAGATTATGCAACTCCCGTTTGCTGGAGGAACACTTTGGGTACTACCAAACGTCACAACGTAACTGGGTGATTATAAAGGAGTACTACAGGTGTCTCCAAAGGTAGATGTTGGGTTGGCGTATTTCGAGATTAGGATTTATCACTCCGATTGTCGGAGAGGTATCTCTGGGCCCTCTCGGTAATGCACATCACATAAGCCTTGCAAGCATTGTGACTAATGAGTTAGTTGCAAGATGATGTATTACGGAACGAGTAAAGAGACTTGCCGGTAACGAGATTGAACTAGGTATTGGATACCGACGATCGAATCTCGGGCAAGTAACATACCGATGACAAAGGGAACAACGTATGTTGTTATGTGGTCTGACCGATATAAGATCTTCGTAGAATATGTAGGAGCCAATATGGGCATCCAGGTCCCGCTATTGGTTATTGACCGGAGACGTGTCTCGGTCATGTCTACATTGTTCTCGAACCGTAGGGTCCGCACGCTTAAGGTTTCGATGACAGTTATATTATGAGTTTATGAGTTTTGATGTACCGAAGGAGTTCGGAGTCCCGGATGAGATCGGGGACATGACGAGGAGTCTCAAAATGGTCGAGACGTAAAGATCGATATACTGGACGACTATATTCGGACATCGGAAAGGTTCCGAGTGATTCGGGTATTTTTCGGAGTACCGGGTAGTTACGGGAGAAGTAATGGGCCTTGATGGGCTTTAGTGGGAAGAGGAAAAAAGGCTGCTGCGCCCCCCTCCCCTCTAGTCCGAATTGGACTAGGGAAAAGGGGGCCGGCTACCTTTCCTACTCCTCCACTTCCTTCTCCCTTCCTCCCCTCTTGGTGGACTCCTACTAGGACTTGGAGTCCTAGTAGGACTCCACACCTGGCGCGCCTCTCCTATGGCCGGCCTCCTCCCCCTTGCTCCTTTATATACGAGGGCAGGGGGGCACCTCTAGACACACAAGTTGATCATTGAGATCGTTCCTTAGCCGTGTGCGGTGCCCCCTGCCACCATATTCCACCTCGATTATATCGTTGTAGTGCTTAGGCGAAGCCCTGCGTCGGTAATACATCAAGATCGTCACCACGCCGTCGTGCTGACGGAACTCCTCCCCAAAGCTTTGTTGGATCGGAGCCCGGGGATCGTCATCGAGCTGAACGTCTGCTAAGAACTCGGAGGTGCCGGAGTAACGGTGCTTGGATCGGTCGGATCGGGAAGACGTACGACTACTTCCTCTATGTTGTGTGATCGCTTCCGCAGTCGGTCTGCGTTGGTACGTAGACAACACTCTCCCCTCTCGTTGCTATGCATCACCATGATCTTGCGTGTGCGTAGGAAATTTTTTGAAATTATTGCGTTACCCAACAGTGGCATCCGAGCCTAGGTTTTATGGTTTGATGTTATATGCACGAGTAGAACACAAGTGAGTTGTGGGCGATATAAGTCATACTGCCTACCAGCATGTCATACTTTGGTTCGGCGGTATTGTTGGATGAAGCGGCCCGGACCGACATTACGCATACGCTTACGCGAGACCGGTTCTCCCGACGTGCTTTGCACAAAGGTGGCTTGCGGGTGACTGTTTCTCCAACTTTAGTTGAACCGAGTGTGGCTACGCCCGGTCCTTGCGAAGGTTAAAATGAAGTCAAATTGACAAACTATCGTTGTGGTTTTTGATGCGTAGGTAAGAACGGTTCTTGCTCAGCCTGTAGCAGCCACGTAAAACTTGCAACAACAAAGTAGAGGACGTCTAACTTGTTTTTGCAGGGCATGTTGTGATGTGATATGGTCAAGACGTGATGAGATATAAGTTGTTGTATGAGATGATCATGTTTTGTTGAAGTTATCGGCAACTGGCAAAAGCCTTATGGTTGTCTCTTTATTGCATAAGATGCAAGCGCCAAATAATTGCTTTACTTTATCGCTATGCGATAGCAATAGTTGCAAAAGCAATTGTTGGCAAGACGACCACGTGACGACACATTGATATAGATCAAGATGATGGAGATCATGGTGTCATGCCGGTGATGATGGTGATCATGACGGTGCTTCGGAGATGGAGATCACAGGCACAAGATGATGATGGCCATATCATATCACTTATATTGATTGCATGTGATGTTTATCTTTTATGCATCTTATCTTGCTTTGATTGACGGTAGCATTATAAGATGATCTCTCACTAATTATCAAGAAGTGTTCTCCCTGAGTATGCACCGTTGCGAAAGTTCTTCGTGCTGAGACACCACGTGATGATCGGGTGTGATAGGCTCTACGTTCAAATACAACGGGTGCAAAACAGTTGCACACGCGGAATACTCAGGTTATACTTGATGAGCCAAGCATATACAGATATGGCCTCGGAACACGGAGACCGAAAGGTCGAGCGTGAATCATATAGTAGATATGATCAACATAGTGATGTTCACCATTGAAACTACTCCATCTCACGTGATGATCGGACTTGGTTTAGTTGATTTGGATCACGTGATCACTTAGAGGATTAGAGGGGTGTCTATCTAAGTGGGAGTTCTTAAGTAATTTGATTAATTGAACTTAAATTTATCATGAACTTAGTCCTGGTAGTATTTTGCAAATCATGTTGTAGATCAATAGCTCGCATTGTTGCTTCACTGTGTTTATTTTGATATGTTCCTAGAGAAAATTGTGTTGAAAGATGTTAGTAGCAATGATGCGGATTGGATCCATGATCTGAGGTTTATCCTCATTGCTCCACAGAAGAATTATGTCCTTGATGCACCGCTAGGTGACAGACCTATTGCAGGAGCAGATGCAGACGTTATGAACGTTTGGCTAGCTCAATATGATGACTACTTGATAGTTTAGTGCACCATGCTTAATGGCTTAGAATCGGGACTTCAAAGACGTTTTGAACGTCATGGACCATATGAGATGTTCCAGGAGTTGAAGATAATATTTCAAGCAAATACCCGAGTTGAGAGATATGAGGCCTCCAACAAGTTCTATAGCTAAAAGATGGAGGAGAATCGCTCAACTAGTGAGCATGTGCTCAGATTGTCTGGGTACTACAATCGCTTGAATCAAGTGGGAGTTAATCTTCCAGATAAGATAGTGGTTGCCAGAATTCTCTAGTCACTATGACCAAGTTAGTAGAACTTCGTGATGAACTATAGTATGCAAGGGATGACGAAAACGACTCCCGAGCTTTTCATGATGATGAAATTGATGAAGGTAGAAATCAAGAAAAACATCAAGTGTTGATGGTAGACAAGACCACTAGTTTCAAGAAAAGGGCAGAGGGAAGAAGGGGAACTTCAAAAAGAACAGCAAGCAAGTTGCTGCTCAAGTGAAGAAGCCCAAGTCTGGACCTAAGCCTAAGACTGAGTGCTTTTACTGCAAAGGGACTGGTCAACTGAAGCGGAACTACCCCAAGTGATTGGCGGATAAGAAGGATGGCAAAGTGAACATAAGTATATTTGATATACATGTTATTGATGTGTACTTTACTAGTGTTTATAGCAAACCCTCAGTATTTGATACTAGTTCAGTTGCTAAGATTAGTAACTCGAAACGGGAGTTGCAGAATAAACAGAGACTAGTTAAGGGTGAAGTGACGATGTGTGTTGGAAGTGGTTCCAAGATTGAAATGATCATCATCGCACACTCCCTATAATTTCGGAATTAGTGTTGAACCTAAATAAGTGTTATCTGGTGTTTGCGTTGAGCATGAATATGATTTGATCATGTTTATTGTAATACGGTTATTCATTTAAGTAAGAGAATAAATTTTTGTTCTGTTTACATGAATAAAACCTTATATGGTTACACACCCAATGAAAATAGTTTGTTGGATCTCGATCGTAGTGATACACATAATCATAATATTAAAACCAAATTTTTTTGAAATTACTGCGTTACCCAACAGCATTATCACACTCAATGCATTTAAGACATGGTGGTTCAAATCCTTCCTGAGCGGAACTGATCTGTTCGGCGCGAAGTGACTCGTTTTCCTTTTGAAGATCTTCATGAGCCGCTCTTAATTTCTCAAGATCTTGCTTCCTTTGAAGATAATCATAGGAAAGCTTTTCATGAGTTGTTGAGAGCGTTTCATGACGAATTTCAAGTTCCTCATACTTAACGTGAAGATTTTTTATGTCTTTAATTAAGGACTCGGATCGAGTCATTTCAGCGCCTAACAGATCATCACTTTTGTCTAACAATTTTTGAATATGTTCCATAGCTTTCTGTTGTTCAGTTGCAATTTTGGCAAGTGTTTTGTAGCTGGGTCTTGAACCACAGTCAGAGTCATCTTCACTAGATGTTCGATAGTGAGTAGTGCGTGTGTTTACCTTGGCACCGCGTGCCATGAAGCAGTAGGTTGGAGCGGAGTAGTTCTTGTCATTTGCATCGGTGTCGGTGATGAAGTCATTGTCTTCAGTGTTGAAGATGGACTTGGCAACGTATGCGGTAGCCAGACTTGCAACGCCAGAATCAGACTCCTCCTCAGACTCCACCTCCGCCTCCTCAGAAGCGGACTCCTCCTCTGAATCCATTTCCTTGCCAACAAACGCACGTGCCTTGCTAGATGAGCTCTTCTTGTGTGATGAAGACTTTGAGGAAGACTTGGAAGAAGACTTTGAGTATTTCTTCTTCTTCTTGTCGTCAGAGTCATATTCCTTGCTCTTCTTCTTCTTTTTGTTCTCATTGTCCCACTGCGGACACTCAGAGATGAAGTGGCCAGTTTTCTTGAACTTGTGGCATGTTTTCTTCTTGTAGTCATGAGCAGAAGCTTCATCATTCCTTGAGCTTGATCATGAAGACTTCCTGAAGCCTTTCTTCTTGGTGAATTTTTGGAACTTCTTCACAAACATAGCAAGTTCCTTTCCAATGTCTTCAGGGTCATCAGAACTGCTGTCAGATTCTTCTTTAGATGAGGAGACAGGTTTTGCCTTCAAGGCACGAGTTCGCCCATAGTTTGGACCGTAGATATCTCTTTTCTCAGAAAGCTGAAACTCATGTGTGTTGAGCCTCTCAAGTATGTCTGACGGATCGAGTGTCTTGAAATCAGGACGTTCTTGAATCATCAGGGCTAGGGTGTCAAACGAGCTATCAAGTGATCTCAGTAGTGTCTTGACGACTTCATGCTTGGTGATCTCAGTAGCGCCGAGGGCTTGAAGCTCATTTGTGATGTCAGTGAGTCGATCAAACGTGAGGTGGACATTCTCATTGTCATTTCGCTTGAAGCGGTTGAAGAGGTTGCGAAGGACACTAATTCTCTGATCTCTCTGGGTTCAGACGCCTTCGTTGACCTTGGAGAGCCAGTCCCATACTAGCTTAGATGTTTCGAAAGCACTCACATGGCCATACTGTCCTTTGGTCAGATGACCACAAATGATATTCTTGGCAGTAGAGTCCAGTTGAATGAACTTCTTGACATCAGCAGCAGTGACACCTTCTCCAGCCTTGGGAACGCCGTTCTTGACGACATACCATAGGTCGGCGTCAATGGCTTCAAGATGCATGCGCATCTTATTCTTCCAGTAGGGATATTCAGTTCCATCAAAGACGGGGCACGCAACGGAGACTTTAATTATCCCTGCAGTCGACATAGCTAAAACTCCAGGTGGTTAAACCGAATCACACAGAACAAGGGAGTACCTTGCTCTGATACCAATTGAAAGTGCGTTATATCGACTAGAGGGGGGTGAATAGGCGATTTTTATGAAAGTCTTCAAAACGTGGAAGTTTCAAAGACAAACGATAGAAATAAACCTATTACCATGCAGCGGAAGGTAGACTACACTCGGTAAACCATAGTCATGTATTCAATGAGGTGAAAGCACAATGACTAATAGCAGCTAGGTAGTAAGGATCAGGTAGGAAGATATTATGAAGCCAAACAAAACACGCAGTCACTCAGTGAAGACAAGATAGTGCAATCATACAATGACTTCACAAGGACCAACAGTAAGTAAAGGGAAGGGAAGGATGAAACCAGTGACTCATTGAAGACAATGATTTGTTGGACCAGTTCCAGTTGCTATGACAACTGTACGTCTGGTTAGGGCGGCTAGGTATTTAAACCTGAGGACACACAGTCCCGGACACCCAGTCCTGAACACGCAGCTCACAACACCCAGTCCTCACCGTATTCCCCTTGAGCTAAGGTCACACAGACCTCGCCCAATCACTCTGGTAAGTCTTCAAGGTAGACTCCCAAACCTTCACAGACTTCGTTCACCGGCGATCCACAGTGTCTCTTGGACGCTCAGAACACGACGCCTAACCGGCTGGAGGATTCACAGTCCTCAAGTATAATTAGTCTTCGGATCACACAGACAAGAAGACTTAAGTGATGCCTAACACTCTTAGGCTCTGGGTGGTTAGCGCTTTATCCTTGCAAGGAATTCTCTTTCAAAGGCCTCGAGGTGGGTTGCTGTCAAACGACAAAAGCCGTACTCTAACTCTGAGCAGCCAACCATTTATGGTTGTAGGGGGTGGGCTATTTATAGCCACTAGGCAACCCGACCTGATTTGTCCGAAATGACCCTGGGTCACTAAGGAACTGACACGTGTTCCAACGGTCAGATTTCAAACTCACACGGCAACTTTACTTGGGCTACAAGCAAAGCTGACTTGTCCGACTCTGGACAAGATTCGCTTTCATAGTCTTCACTCGAAGACATAGGTTTTGTTTAAGCATCACTTCGGTCATTCTGACTGGTTCTCTTGGACCCCACTTAACAGTACGGTGGTTCCTATGACTCAACAAAGAAGAAAAAGAACTACGAAAGATCTAAGTCTTCGAGCTCCATAGGCTTCATGCGATGTCTTCTCTTGTCATAGTCTTCAATGTGAATATCTTCATATACCACCTTTGACATCAATGTCTTCATACATTTTTAGGGGTCATCTCTGGTAGGAAAACCGAATCAATGACGGACTTCTACCTGTGTTATACTGCAATTCTCACAAACACATTAGTCCCTCAACTAGGTTTGTCGTCAATACTCCAAAACCAATTAGGGGTGGCACTAGATGCACTTACACATTCAAAGTTTGACGTAAGTATGAATTATCATCAGTCAAATGCCTTTCTCCAAGATCTTTCAAAATCTTGTCATCTTTGGCTCAACCTCTCCTCTTTTAATCATTCCGGAGTGCCTTAACAAATCAAGGTGATGTTTCTTGTCGTCATTTTCGAATTCTGAAGACCGAAGAAGAGTTCCCTTAAAATCTTATCTATTTCTCTCAAAATTCATGGTTCTAGCTTCATGCCATCCTCTCATAATTGTTTTCAATTATGAAAAATCTTTTCACCCATCTGGAGCATTTTAGGAGGTGTTTTCGTTTTTCTTGATCATCCAAAGGCCATCATTTCAGAAGATCTATTCATTCCAGCTTTCAGCTTTCGTTCTCTAATGCTTACCGTTGATTCATCCCTTTACTTCGTTCATTTCCAATTCTTATGGTGGTTCGTTCAAGATTTCTCTTCCTTCGCTATCATATCAATTCATTCATTTTTTCCAAAGCCTACCGGCGGTTCGTTGAAAACCTTCCCAAGTTCAATAAATTTCTATTTTAATCCTTTCTACGAGAATAAGTAGTATGCCAAATCCGTTGCTTGTCATCAATTTAATTGATGAAGGATTTGCATAATGTAATCCTTATTCTTGTTTCACCCAAGTGATTAATTCCTTCCTTCAGAGTTTGTTTATGATGAATAAATTCTCGGTTTCAATTGTTTCATCTTTTCTTTTCCCGGAGTTTCAAACTCTCATCATCATGAAGATCAATCTAAATTATTGCAAGGCTTCAATCTTATTCTTTGCATCCTTCACTTCCTTTTGATCATTCTTTTATTACCGGAGTTCTTCATGGAGGCTACATGGTGGTTCGTCAAGGATTCTTTTCATTCTTCAATTGTTCTTCAAGATTTCTCTCGGAGTTAAGATCTGTCAAGCTATACTCAAAATTAAACATGGTGTTCAACACATGTCTTATTTGGAGGAGTTCAAGCATTCTTCATTTTGCAATGCGGAGTGCAATTGTTCTCCCTTATCTTTTGAGATGGTAGTATATCATTCTTCATTCACAAGAATGGGATATTTTAAACCCATCATTTTCAATTCATTCATGAGATCCTTCTCAACCAATCAATCTCTTTGTTGGAGTTATCTTGGGTCATATTTCACCTAAAGCCTTCCCTAAGGATTGTTGCTATTTATGGTGCTTATAAATGACCCAAGTTCTTCATTTATCCTCCCGATGAAATAAGTTTCTCGTCTCCTTGTTGAGATCAATCCAATCTATTGTTCCATTAGTGGCAGAATTTCACCTCTAGTTTTGAGATGTTTTCATAAGCCCACGAGGAGCATATCTTGTGCCTTGTTGAGTTTTTTTAAAACAACTCCGTTCTAACATTCTTGCAAGGATGTTCAAATTCAATTGTGGTAGAAGTTATCATTTCCTTCTCCGTTCTCTTATTTCGACGATTTATCTTCTATTCATTCGTTCTGGAGGCTTTGCGATATTGCTCTTTTCGACCAATCATCTCGTTTTCTCAAAATTATGTTCGATTCCTTCCATTTACAGTCGGAGTGCTGTCCAAATTATATCATTCTTTTCCCTTCGCTATCTTGTTTTAACCGGAGTGTTATGTCTATCTTTCCCCCTCTAACCGGACTCTCATCCAAGTGCTTTCATTTTGCCAAGTTCATATTCCTACCGGAGTGCTTGCATGTACTTCTTAACTATTGCAAACCTTTTACTAATGTCTTTCAACCTACAGGGTTCTCGTGATGTTCCTTGTTCCTCTTTCCTAACGGAGTATTTTCCACTTCGTTCATCTTCATTGTATTCTTTTCTTTTAATTTCTCCAACCTCGCAAGATTTTTTGGTTTCACTTATTTGTCAAAGAAGCAACTTAATTTTACCTCTTCTCTTCCTCTTCCGTTCTCTCTGGTGCCATCCTTAGATCTCGGGACGAGATTCTCTTGTAGTGGTGGAGTGTTGTAACGCCCCGAGACCGACGCGCCAGATGTCTTCCAGTTATTCGTTGACGTTGCCATGTCTTTTGCTTGCGTGTTGCATCTTGCCATGTCATCTTGTGCATTGCATCGTCATGTTTTCAAAACTTGCATTCGTCCGGGTTCCCCCAGTTCCTTCCGTTGTCCGTTCTGAGCCCAGACACACTTGCACGCGCCTGCGGCATGTCCAAAATATTATTTTATAAGTGGCCAGAAAATGTTCTCGGATTGGAATGAAAATTGGCGTGCGGTCTTATTATAGTGCAGATAGGCCGCCTGCCAAGTTTCATCGCATTCGGAGTCCGTTTGACGCCCAACGGATAACTATAGCGGCAGTATAGCCGGTCAAACGTCGGACGTTTTCGGTCTCCGGAAACAGTCGTCGGGTCTCTCTCTTCTCTTCTCTCAGCTCGAGACCGTCTACACAGTCGACTGTCTACCGCCAGGCCCAACCTAACTCTCTCGTCAGATCACCCCCCCCCCCCCCTCCCTCGCGCGTCCGAAAGCTTCCCTGACTGGGTCGGTGAGCAGGAGTAGGCCGTTGGGCATGACGGTGGCGAGGCCGTCCAGCATAAGGTTCGCCGTGGCGAATCCTTGGTAGGCGAACTGGTCGTCTTCCGCCGCCAAGGCCACCACTGCGTCGAGGCTCAGCAGCAGCAGGAGCAGACCAAGGGCTAGCACAGACTGCTGCATAGTTCCTTGCCACCAGTGCTCGCCACACTTGCAGCGTTTGCGTTTGCCTTGAAGAAGCACACGCACGAGCACGACCCATAAATAGCTCGCTATTGTTACGATTTTTCTTGGGACGGTGTGGAGACGCCGGGCAGAAAGCTACAGGGAGAACGGGCGTGTCTGGCAAAGTAGTAGCAATCGGAGGCTTGCGGTGAGTAGCACACTGCTTTCTTGAATGACATCTTTCGCAGCGTGTCGTGCGGGCGGGGCCAGAGCACGTGGAGTGGAAGGAAGCACGACACTTTCTCTGAGTGAGATCTCCCTTTCATCTTTTCAAGGAATCCATGGACTTCTTGGGCAGCTCTGACGGTGTCTCGTATCTAGTTCATCCAGGTCCATCCATTTTACAGCGAGGACTAGTAGTAGTATCTCATGAACTCTTGGGTTCCGATCTAATCTTGAATGAAAGAACGGGATACAATTCCTCAGCGTTGCGCTGAGGACGATGGCATCCTATGGTCGGTCTGAGTCAATGGAATGGAAGAACTCCTGAGGGCGATGGCATCCTATGGGCTGAGTCCATGGAAGGGATGAGGACCTCGAGTGCCCACGTAGCTGCTCGTGACAACACCCCTCCTTAAGTAGCAGAGACGCCTGACTTTCAGAAAAAAGTAGCATAGACATATTCATGTTCAAGAAAGTATTTGTAAATTGAATACTACCTTGAAAAAAGTAGTAGTGAAACTAATCGATTAAATCATTATATTAAATTGAAAACCAACACAGTAGATTATTAATGTATTAAAGAATATGCTTCAAAATAATGTTTTGTTGAAGACTTGAACTACTTCCCTGCCAAAAAAAAAGACTTGAACTATCAAAAAAATGTATTTTTTAAAGAAACACAGTCCAGATGCAGACGCTCACGAACACGTACATACACTCATTCTATGAACGCACACATGCGCATCGTTCCCCTATGAGCACATTCGAAGGGCTGAGCCGACGGGTCTTAAAGTTGACTAGTAAAATGCCCGTGCGTTGCTACGGGCTAGGATGCATGAAGAAATCAAACAAATGGTTAAGGTCGTCTTGAAGGTCAAAACTCATTTCTCCTTCATACGTACATTTCTCGCTCAGACGTCCGGACATGTTCGAATGTCCAGACATCAAATGGGCGCCCGTCGCGGTGATTGCCTTCTCGCCGTTGGTGCCGACCGCTCGAGGTCGCCACCACCACTCACCACTCACCACTCGTAGTCTCCGCTAGCTCCCCATCGCCTCTTGTGCAACCTGCGCGCTGGTTGACGACTGCCCCTCCTGGTCACTGTCCTTGGACTGGTCAAATAAGGCGTGCCTGAAGCTGATGGCAAAGTGCAATTATGCAGGAGATCCTTATACAGTAGCTTATTATTCAAAGCTTCAATCAGGCATTTGATCTTTCAGCAATTTTTGTGCTCTAATCTCTAGTTGTGGATATGCTCTGTTGCTATGATGAAAGCAGGATCCATGTATATCAGTGAGAACTTGTTGTAATTCCATATGAACGAATGAAATGTTGTGATTTGGAATCATTTTCTTCTATCATTTGGTACAAATCAGCTGGTTAATCTTAGAAAAAGATCACCTGCATGTACAGCCGTCCGATACAGCCATGCGTGACTCTTTGATTATCTCCATCTTCCCATTCTACTCACGCAACAGGCAACACCCCGTACCCTCACTAGTAGAAAAAGGGGCTATGGTCCAGGCCGCCTCAGCCCATTAGTCCCGGTTCAGTCTTGAACCGGGATCAATGTGGGCATTAGTCTCGGTTCGTGAGCTCAGGGGGCCGGTCGGGCCACGTGGGCCATTGGTCCCGGTTTGTATGGACCTTTTGGTCCCGGTTGGTGGGCTGAACCGGGACCAAAGGGCCTCCCTCCTGGCCCACCACCATTGGTCCCGGTTGGTAGCATGAACCGGGACCAAAGGCTCCCCTTTAGTCCCGGCTGATGCCATGAACCGGGACCAATGAATTGCCTATATATACCCCCTCGCGCAAGAGCAGAGCACAGTGCTCTGTTTTTTCTGGCCGAGGGGGAAAGGCCTTTGTGGTGCTCTAGCTCACCTCCTATGCACATGAGGTGTTCGATGGAATGCCCGAGCCACACTACTTAAGCTTTCTCCTCTCGAAGCTCGACCTGCAAGCTCCATTTTCCTCGAAATTTGTCTAGATTTAGCGGTCCATCACGCCCCGTCCCCGTCTTCACCGTCGTCGATCACCCGCGCCGATCTCATCACCGACACCACCGTGGTGAGCCTCTTGTTCTTATCTTCTTTCTGAAAGGAAAAATATTCTTACTCGTATGTTTAGATAGATACTTGTATCATTTTTTTACATTTATTATTGCATCTTATATAGTGCGATGGTTTTGGTATCCGCCCCCGTCGGCCATCGTCCTATCTATGATTCGGATGTGGTATGTATATTATCTTTATAACTATTGGTTAATTTATTATTTATGAAAATTATGCCGACCAACGTGACATAGATTTTATTTATCCAGGATGTATGTGAATCGGAAATGCCAATCGACCTTATTGTCGAGAGGTTAAATTTAGTTGAAGAAGAAAACAATTTGTTGAAGGAAAAAATAAAAAAAATTGAGGAGGAGAAGATGATATTGGAGTTGCATGTTGCGGATGTCGTCGATGATCACAAGATCAAGATGGATGCAATGCGCTTGAAGATTAGAAAGATTAGAAAATATGCCATTCATACCGAGGCTTGGTATCATTATGCCGTTGGATCAATTGTTACCTTGGTTGCGATTATGATCGCATTTGTTTTCGCATTGAAATGTTTTACATAGTTTCAATGTATGGTTTAATTAATTAGATGCTCTGGAGAGCTATATGTTGTTAGATGAGAACTATGTATATACTTTTGTTTTAATGTGATGATGAACTTCTATTAATTTGGACACTTAATTATATATAATGCACGCAGATGAACCGGCAATGGATGTACGGTGACAGACACACCCGCGAGTACATTAAGGGCGTGCATGAGTTTCTCGATGCGGCTGAGGCAAACAAGCAGAATGGTTTTATGTGTTGTCCATGCACTGAATGTGGGAATACGAGGTCTTACTCTAACCGGAAAATCCTTCACTCCCACCTGCTTTACAAGGGTTTCATGCCACACTATAATGTTTGGACGAGGCACGGAGAAATAGGGGTTATGATGGAAGACGGCGAAGAAGAAGAGTACGATGACAACTATGTGCCCCCTGAATACGGTGATGCTGCAACGGGGGGAGCTGGTGAAGATCAAGAGGAACCAGACGATGTGCCCAATGATGCTGCCACGGGTGAAGCTGCTGAAGATCAAGAGGAACCAGACGATGTGCCCGATGATGATGATCTCCGCCGGGTCATTGTCGATGCAAGGACGCAATGCATTAGTCAAAAGGAGAAGCTGAAGTTCGATCGCATGTTAGAGGATCACAAAAAAGGGTTATACCCCAATTGCGAAGATGGCAACACAAAGCTCGGTACCGTACTGGAATTGCTGCAGTGGAAGGCAGAGAATGTTGTGGCTGACAAAGGATTTGAGAAGCTACTGAAAATATTGAAGAAGAAGCTTCCAAAGGATAACGAATTGCCCGATAGTACATACGCAGCAAAGAAGGTCGTATGCCCTCTAGGATTGGAGGTGGAGAAGATACATGCATGCCCTAATGACTGCATCCTCTACCGCGGTGCATACAAGGATCTGAACGCATGCCCGGTATGCGGTGCGCTGCGGTATAAGATCAGACGAGATGACCCCGGTGATGTTGACGGCGAGCCCCTCAGGAAGAGGGTCCCTGCAAAGGTGATGTGGTATGCTCCTATAATACCACGGTTGAAACGTCTGTTCAGAAACGAAGAGCATGCCAAGTTGATGCGATGGCACAGTGAAAACCGAAAGAAAGATGGGAAGTTGAGAGCACCCGCTGACGGGTCGCAGTGGAGAAAAATCGAGAGAAAGTACTGGGATGAGTTTGCAAAGGACCCAAGGAATGTATGGTTTGCTTTAAGCGCGGATGGCATTAATCCTTTCAGGGAGCAGAGCAGTAATCACAGCACCTGGCCTGTGACTCTATGTATGTATAACCTTCCTCCTTGGATGTGCATGAAGCGGAAGTTCATTATGATGCCAGTTCTCATCCAAGGCCCTAAGCAACCCGGCAACGAAATTGATGTGTACCTAAGGCCATTAGTTGAAGAACTTTTACAGCTGTGGAATGGAGACGGTGTACGTACGTGGGATGAGCACAGACAGGAGGAATTTAACCTTAAGGCGTTGCTGTTCGTGACCATCAACGATTGGCCCGCTCTCAGTAACCTTTCAGGACAGACAAACAAAGGATACCACGCATGCACGCACTGTTTAGATGACACTGAAAGTATATACCTGGACAAATGCAGGAAGAATGTGTACCTGGGCCATCGTCGATTTCTTCCGACCAACCATCAATGTCGAAAGAAAGGCAAGCATTTCAAAGGCGAGGCAGATCACCGGAAGAAGCCCGCCATGCGCACCGGTGATCACGTGCTTGCTATGGTCAATGATTTACCCTACGTCATCTTTGGAAAGGGTCCCTGTGGACTAGCTGTTCCGAATGATGCTGAGGGACACGCACCATGTGGAAGAAGAAATCTATATTTTGGGACCTACCCTACTGGAAAGACCTAGAGGTCCGCTCCTCAATCGACGTGATGCACGTGACGAAGAACCTTTGCATGAACCTGCTAGGCTTCTTGGGCGTGTATGGGAAGACAAAAGATACGCCGGAGGCACGGGAGGACCTGCAACGTTTGCACGAAAAAGACGACATGCCTCCGAAGCAGTATAAAGGTCCTGCCAGCTACGCTCTTACGAAAGAAGAGAAAGAAATCTTCTTTGAATGCCTGCTTAGTATGAAGGTCACGACTGGCTTCTCATCGAATATAAAGGGAATAATAAATATGCCAGAGAAAAAGTTTCAGAACCTAAAGTCTCATGACTGCCACGTGATTATGACGCAACTGCTTCCGGTTGCATTGAGGGGGCTTTTACCGAAAAACGTCCGATTAGCCATTGTGAAGCTATGTGCATTCCTCAATGCAATCTCTCAGAAGGTGATCGATCCAGAAATGGTACCAATGCTAAGGAGTGATGTGGCGCAATGTCTTGTCAGTTTCGAGCTGGTGTTCCCACCATCCTTCTACAATATCATGACGCACGTCCTAGTTCATCTAGTCGACGAGATTGTCATCCTGGGGCCCGTATTTCTACACAATATGTTCCCCTTTGAGAGGTTCATGGGAGTCCTAAAGAAATATGTCCGTAACCGCGCTAGGCCAGAAGGAAGCATCTCCATGGGCCATCAAACAGAGGATGTTATCGGGTTTTGTGTTGACTTCATTCCTGGCCTTAACAAGATAGGTCTCCCTAAATCGAGGTATGAGGGGAGACTGACTGGAAAAGGCACTCTTGGAAGAGACTCAATAATATGCAGGGATGGATATTCTTGGTCTCAAGCACACTACACAGTTCTACAGAACTCTACCTTGGTGACCCCGTATGTCGATGAACACAAGAACAGTCTGCGCTCCAAACACCCGGAGCAATGCGACGACTGGATTACATGTGAACACATCAGGACTTTCAGCAGTTGGTTGGAAACACGTCTCAGAGGTGACAACACTGTTTGTGATGAGTTGTATTTGTTGTCCAGGGGGGCCATCTTTGACTGTATTGACTTACAAAGGATACGAGATAAATGGGAATACATTTTACACGATCGCCCAAGATCAAAAGAGCACCAACCAAAACAGCGGTGTCCGCTTTGATGCAGCAACCGAGAGCGGAAAGGACACATATTATGGTTACATAGTGGACATATGGGAACTTGACTACGGACCTGATTTTAAGGTCCCTTTGTTTAAGTGCAAATGCGTCATTCTGTTTGGCGGCGGCGTACAGGTAGACCCACAGTACGGAATGACAACAGTGGATCTGAAAAATCTTGGGTACACTGACGAACCGTTCGTCCTAGCCAATGATGTGGCACAGGTTATCTATGTGAAGGACATGTCTACCAAACCGAGAAAAAGAAAAGATAAGGAAGCGAATACATCATACGATGAGCCAAAGCGCCACATAGTTCTTTCAGGAAAAAGGGACATCCTGGGAGTGGACGGCAAGACAGACATGTCTGAAGATTATGAAAAGTTTCATGAAATTCCTCCCTTCAATGTCAAGGCTGACCCAAGCATCCTGATAAACAATGAAGATTATCCATGGTTACGGCGCAATAAGCAAATGACACAAGCGAAGAAAAAGTGAAGACTTTCTCCCGTAACTATTATGATGATACCATGCCAACTTTGTAACAGATGATCTTTCGTCCGAAACTCTGATACTTCGAAAGAGATTGTTCGTTTTGTACACGAAGTGCATCCAGTTTTTTCCGTAACCATCTCAACTTTGTTGCACATGCTATGTGGGTGAAATGATGATACCATGCCAACTTTCAACCTTTTCGGAGTTCATTTGAAATGCTTTTCAATTTCAGGGTCTTATAGCTCAAAAAATCAATAAATCCATGAAAAATAACAAATGAATTCAGAAAGGGTTGAAAATTGATGATGTGTCTTTGAATGGTGCATTTTGAACACAGAAAAAATATGGAGTACAAATAAGTTCAAGGAAATGAAATCCCTTTGTAACAGATGATCTTTCGTCCGAAACCCTGATACTTCGAAAGAGATTGTCCGTTTTGTACATGAAGTGCATCCAGTTTTTGCCGTAACCATCTCAACTTTGTTGCACATGCTATGTGGGTGAAATGATAATACCATGCCAACTTTCAACCTTTTCGGAGTCCATTTGAAATGCTTTTCAATTTCAGGGTCTTGTAGCTCAAAAAAATCAATAAATGCATGAAAAATAACAAATGAAGTCAGAAAGGGTTGAAAATTGATGATGTGTCTTTGAATGGTGCATTTTGAACACAGAAAAAATATGGAGTTCAAATAAGTTCAAGAAAATGAAATCCCTTTGTAACAGATCATCTTTCGTCCGAAACCCTGATACTTCGAAAGAGATTGTCCGTTTTGTACACGAAGTGCATCCAGTTTTTGCCGTAACCATCTCAACTTTGTTGCACATGCTATGTGGGTGAAATGATGATACCATGCCAACTTTCAACCTTTTCGGAGTTCATTTGAAATGTTTTTCAATTTCAGGGTCTTATAGCTCAAAAAAATCAATAAATGCATGAAAAATAACAAATGAAGTCAGAAATGGTTGAAAATTGATGATGTGTCTTTGAATGGTGCATTTTGAACACAGAAAAAATATGGAGTTCAAATAAGTTCAAGAAAATGAAATCCCTTTGTAACAGATGATCTAACTTCATAGTAAAGTTATTCATAAACTAGCGATTCACATACATTTTAAAACTATAAGTATTTAGTACAAATAAAAAAATAAAAAGAAAAAAATAAAACAAAAGAAGAAAACAAAAAAAATTAAATTATAAGTAAAATAAAACTATAAGTATCACTAAAAAACTGTAAGTAATTAAACTAAAATAAAACTATAATATTCTTCAAATTTTTAAAAATTCAAATTTAAACTATTTAAAATTTAAAACTAATGGCACTAACAGAAAGTTTATAATTTTTGTGACCTAAAAGCAAAAAGAAATCACTAAAAAACTGTAAGTATTTAGTTTTAAGTAGAAATAAAAAATAAATAGAAAAAAATTCTAATTTTATAGTAAAGTTATTCATAAACTAGTGATTCACACAAATTTTTAAAAATTCAAATTTAAACTATTTAAAATTTAAAACTAATGGCACTAATAGAAAGTTTATAATTTTTATGACCTAAAAGCAAAAAATAAAAAACCAAAAAAATGTAGAAATAAAAAAGAAAAAAAATGCCACCTACTGGGCCTCCACGGCCTGAATACGACTAGAAACCCTACATGGGCCAGGATTCAGGCCCGCAGAAGGCCCAATAGGCCCACAGGCAAAGCAGTGTCAAATTAGGCCCATAGGCCTTTAGTTCGGAGGAGTTCAGGAGGGAGGAGGCAGCAGACCTTATAAACTGGTCTCGGGCGCTCTCAACTAGCGATGTGGGACTAAACTTTTGGACCCGGGGCGCACAAGGGCATTGGTCCCGGTTGGTGGCACCAACCGGGACTAAAGGTGGCATTAGTCACGGTTGGTGGCACCAACCGTGACCATTGCCCCCCTTTAGTCCCGGTTGGTGCCACAACCCGGGACCAATGGCCTTCGCTTCCCGCCCTTTGGGCTGCCGAAAAGAGGCCTTTGGTCCAGGTTGGTGACACCAACCGGGACTAAAGGGGGGCAATGGTCACGGTTGGTGCCACCAACCCGGACCAATGCCCTTGCTATATAACCAGGACTTGTGCCCCTGCCCCGTCCCCGAGCACGCACGGCCGCGCCCCTGCGCCCCGGCCCGCCCCCACCATTGTCGTCGTCGCCGGCGCCCGCCCCCACTGCCGCCCCTGCCTCGACGCCGCCCCTCCTCCCCGTTTGGTCCGGCTCCGGCGACCCCCTTTCCTCCCTGTCCCCTCGATCCTCTTCATATAATTTTTTTTCATATAATTTTTTTTCATATGCATATGTTGATTATATGGATGGATGGATGATGTATATGTTCAGTATATGGATGGATGGATGATTATATGTATGTATGTTATGTATGTATGTATGTATATGTTCAGATTTTTTAGGCAGATTTTTAGAATTTTTTGTGTATGTATGTTATGTTTATATGTATGTATGTATGTTCATATGTATGTATGTTTATGTTCAGATTTTTAGAAAATGTATGTATGTATGTTTATATGTATGTATGTTCAGATTTTTAGAAAATGTATGTATGTATTTTTCTAGGATGTATGTTCATATGTATGTATGTTCAGATTTTTAGAAAAAAACAAGCAATACTACTTCATGTATTTTTAAGAAAGGACGAAGAAGAAAAAGAATGAGAGGAAAAAGGAAATAAGAAGAGGAAGAAAGGAGAAGAAGAGGGGAGAGGAAGAAGAGGAGAAATAAATAAGAAGAAGAAAAAAGAAGAAAAAGAAGAGGAGAAGAAGAAAGGAATAGAGGAGAAGAAGAGAAAAATAGAATATATATTCTATTTTATCTTTTCTCCTCTATTCCTTTCTTCTTCTCCTCTTTTTTTCTTCTTTTTTTTCTTCGACACGTGGGGGGGGGGGGGGGGGGTCGAGAACGCCGGACATTCATGAGAGAGGCGAGGAAGAAGGGGAAGAAGAGGGAGAAGAAGAGGAGAGGAAGAAGAGGAAGTCTTCTCCTCTATTCTTTCTTCTCTTCTTTTTTCTTCTTCTTCTTCCTCTTTATTTTATCGGGAACGAGGGTCGTCGAGAGGTCGAGGAGCGGTAGAGGAGAAACCCTAAATAGAAAGTATCGTCGGTGTGAGATACATGTACCGTCGGTGTCAGACACTAGACCCACATCCCACAAGTGGCGCGGGCTTCGACGCCCACGTCACTTGTGGGACGTGGATGTAGTGTCCGACACCGAAGGCCACATGTATCTCACACCCACGAAACTTGCTAGCTATTTAGGGTTTCCTCTACCGAAATGAAGAGGAGAAATAAATAAGAAGAAGAAAAAAGAAGAAAAAGAAGAGGAGAAGAAGAAAGGAATAGTGGAGAAAAGAGAAAATAGAATATATTCTATTTTCTCTTCTTCTCCACTATTCCTTTCTTCTTCTCCTCTTTTTTTTCTTCTTTTCTTCTTCTTCTTCTTCTTCTTCTTCTTATTAGCCGGAAGTAGAGAGAGGTTTCCTAGTGTCAAAGTATTGAAGAAATCCATGCCTTCATCATTAGCCGGAAGTAACCATGGCATGTTGGTACGAAGTTCTGCAAAGTTGTTCTGGAATGGAGTCCCGGATAGAATAATCCGCCTTTTGGTACGAATTCAGCAAAGGCCTTCCAAATAGCGATATTCGGAAGGCTCTTGCTGAACTTTGTACCAAAAGGCGGATTATCCTATCTGGGACTCCGTTCCAGAACAACTTTGAAGAGCTTCCTACCATCATGCACATGTTACTTTCGCCTAATGATGAAGACATGGTTTTGTTGAATCCTTTGACACTAGGCAACCTCCCGACCCCAAGGCGATCCTCTCGAACATGAGAGGAAGAAGAGGATAAAAAAAGAAGAGGAAGAAGAAGAAAAAAGAGGTGAAGAAAGAATAGAGGAGAAGAACTCCTCTATTCTTTCTTCTCCTCTTTTTTCTTCTTCTTCCTCTTTTTTTATCGGGAACGAGGGTCATCGAGGGACATATATAGATGTAGTGTCGTCGTTGTCGATATATACCCCCTCCCGATAGCTTACTATGATTAGGTAGCTAGTTCTACGTTTGGCACTAATATATCCATCTTTCATGTTTGAATAATAATTGCCATGTTGTAAATATTTGTAGAAACTATGGACACCGCCCTAGACGAAGCAAGAAAAGAAGCGTTGTTGAGGGAGATAATCGCAGAAGGAAGTGATGCCGTCTCGTACTATCTCAACGATATCTTCGATGGTCCGGAAGGAGAGGGTGAACAAGCTGGCTACGGTGACCTAATGCCGGTGCAAGAAGAAGAACATGAGGACGGCGCCGGTGACCCAATGCCGGTGCAAGAAGGAGAAAGTGATGACGGCTCCGGTGACCGAACCGAGTCCGGCCAGGTATATATATTAGTTAAGCCTATGCTGACTAGCTGATTGATGCATTCATTGTTTTGGTATGTACACATATTAATTAAGTCTTTGTTCTTTTTTCTAGCCCTCCGGATCAAGCACAACTTCGGTAAAGAGACGAGGCCCAAAGAAAAAGTTGAGCTCGGATGAAAAGCTTGAGATCCCAGCAATCGCGCCCGACGGCCAACCTATTGAACCCCTCCGGACAAAGAGGGCATTTGTTGCTCAGTGCGGGGTTCTGGTTAGGGACAAGATCCCGATAAGCATCCAGCAATGGTTTAAGCCGGCTAAAGAAGACCCTGAGGTGTCTTATGTCAATGATATGCAGAAAAATGATCTTTGGACTGAGCTGAAGTCAAATTTCACCCTACCGCCAGAGGATAATCCAGAGAACCCAATTAAAGAGAAATTAATCAAGTCTTTTGCTCTGAAGAGGATGGCAGATCTATTCAGGAGGTGGAAGAAAGAGCTCAGTAGGTTTGTCGATAAAAAAGAGACACCAGAATTCAAGGGCAGATATGAGAAGATCAGAGATCACTGGCCCGCATTTGTGGCCTACAAGACATCGGAAAAGAGTAAGAAGATGTCGGCGACAAACAAGCAGAATGCCGCGAAGAAGAAGCTTCACCATCGCACGGGGTCAGGTGGCTACCTCGTAGCCCGGCCTAAGTGGTCCAAGGTTGAGAATGATCTGCTTCATAAAGGGATCAGACCAGAGACATATAACTGGCCAGACCGTTGCCGGACTTGGTTCTTCGGGGCTGGCGGAACCTTGGACCCTGAAACAGGGGGATGCATTTGGACGAACGAACAAATGGACATACCAGTCAGTAGGCTTAAGCACTATATCGACGCAGCGCAGGAAGGGACGTTCTTTCCAGACAGAGAGCACGACGAGCTCACAATGGCCCTCAGGAATCCTGAGCACCCTGGACGGACACGAGGCACGCCAGGCTCCGTTCCATGGAATGTTGGGTTTCCGGACGCAGGCGGTTACAAATCCCATGAGAGGAGGAAAAAAGTGCAGCAGACCGAACTGCAGGCGCTGCACGCAAGGGTACAAGCGATAGAGGAACGAGAAGCAAATCGCAGCAAACGTACTGCCGAAGCCTCCCCCAAAGCTACCCCGCCATCTCAGCGCAGAAGCAGCGTGGCTTACACCGAGCAGCTTCAGCTGCAGCATGCCTTGACGGCTCCTGCCAGCTATCCTGTGGATGCTATAACGGAGTCTCAAAATTGCCACCTTATGACGCAATGGATGAATTTGAAGGTCAAGGCGGCTGTTGGCTCTGTTTATCCTACTGAACCCGGCGCAACTTTTCACTGCATGCCGATTCCAGAAGGATATGCTAGGGTGATGGTGGATGAGATAACGGAAGGATTTGAGGACCTCCAGCTTGACCACCCTACCGGTGAAGGGGAGACTCGGCTGAGGTCTGCTCTGAAGACTCCATGCCTATGGCGGAAGGACCTCATCAACCTTCCGAACTGGACGCCTCCGCCTCCTCCTCCTCCTCCGGCGAGTCAGGGCACTCCGCCTCCTCCACCACCTCCTCCTCCGGCGAGTGACGATCAGGGCCCTCGGCCGGCTCCTTCTCCGGCGCGTGGCGGCACTCCGCCTCCGTCTCCGCCTGCGCCGACGCGCCCGAGCAGCCAACCTCCTCCTTCTCCGCCTCGTCAGCAAGGGCAGAAGAGACCTGCCGCCGCTCCAGCTGCTCTGGCGGGTCGTAGTCCTTCTCCTCCGCCTCTTAAGCAAGTAAAGAAGACAACTGCTTCGTCTGCTCGGTCGGCGTCTAGCAGTACAACCAGAGGCGGGAGGACATACAGATTCGGTCCTTCTCTGAAGACTCCAGAGAAGTTACCATACGAGAGGACCCAGGAGGAGAACGCCGAGATCACGCGAGAAGAAGTGAGGAAATTCTTTGAAGGGGTGAAAGCAAAGCAACATCCACCTCCGGAGGAGAAGGTAGATGGGGTGAAAGTGAAGCGCACTCTGGCTGCCCTGACAAAACCACCAAAGTCTGATCCGCCGAAAGGAAACTATGACCGCATTATTGGAAAGGAATTTGCCGAAGCGGAGCGGTCGGGAACTACTGTCAGTGATGAAAGGCTGAAAAAACGACGAGCTGGGAAACAAATTGCCCAGCTCGGCAGACAAGCGAAGCAATCATGCCCCCCGCTCAAGGTGCCTAGCCACAACGTCACTAATGACCCGAGGATGGTGCCCGGTCATAATAATCTTGCAGATTACCTGCCCGACGAAGTACATTATGAACCCATGGACATGCGGATGCAAAGATACGAGTATGGGAAGCCTCTCGTCAAAGATGAAAGATCTCTATCAACGATGATGCGAAGATTGCATGATTGGTACTTGAAAATCTGCAGAGACTCTGGGGGAGGAGTACTTTGTATGTGAGAGTTAAAAAGGAGCATGACCTCGTTGGAATTGATCTGTTGCCTGTTCCATTTGAGGAGTTCTATCAGTTTTTCAATCAATTGGCCCTCGATAAAACAACGATCGCCTGCTACTGTCTGTAAGTAGTACTACTTCTGTCATTAAGTTTCTCTATATAGCTTAGCTCTTTCATTGCATGTATTTATAATCATCCTCACTATATTATGCAGATTGAAGATCGTCGAATTGAAGAAAAGACAAGTCGGTGATATTGGGTTCATTAACACATATCTCATAGATGCAACTGAGGTTAAACTTCATGCCGCAGCTACCGAGGCCAACATGCTACAATCGTTCGTAATAAATCAAAACAAAGATATAATACTCTTTCCTTACAACTTCAAGTGAGTGTTACTGTCTTGTGCGTATTCGGTTTCCCTTAATTATATATTACTCAAGGTTATAGTAATGTAATTCATGAGTTATGCATGCGTGTGCAGTTACCACTATATTCTCCTAGAGATTAAGCTTGAGCAGGGACTAGTAACCGTCTTAGACTCAAGACGAAAAGATCCCCAGGACTATGCAGACATGACTGAAATCCTCAAGAACTAAGCTAAATCGATCATTATCCACCATATCAGCAACTTTGTTCATTTCCTGATATCAAGTAATTGTTTTCTTTGTCCGGCAGGGTTTGGAGAAAATTCACCAAAAAAGTTCCGGGACTGCCGAAGGAGCTGGAATTTAGACACCCGAAAGTAAGTACTATAGTACCATGTTCCGCGCATCTCCTAGTGATTCAAGCGCTAGTTTCATCAATACCATTTAGCATTCTTGCTTATCAGTTTGATTGACCTCTATTTCTTGTAAAGTGGTTGTGGCAGGAACAAGGGAATGATTTCTGTGGATACTACATCTGCGAGTCCATCCGCCACACGACGTGTGAGCGGGGCGGGTACTCTAACGAACAATATGAAGTACGTAAATAACAATATTCACAATTTTATTTTATTACCATCATTTGTGTTGAGTTTCATTCATTCATATATATATATATATATATATATATATATATATGTATTGACCCCCTTCTTCAAATTAGATGTTTCGGAAGCGGGATGAACTCCTAGCACCAGCTCGCATGCGAGCAATTCAAGAGGAATTGGCGGCATTCTTTCTTGACCACGTGATCCCTGAAGACGGAGAATTCTATGTTAAACCTGAGTCCGTATGATTATATTTGTAAGAGATAATTACTGTATATATGTAGCCGGTACTGTCAGATAGATATACGAGAACTTGTTGTTCGACCAATCTCTCGGAGAAGGAGAGGTGGTCGATATCACTTCTCTCTGTATGCATATATGTTCATGACGATCTTCTGTTTCCTTCGTTTGCTTTACTAGCTAGCCAGCGTGTCTAGTCCTCTCTATACGTATGTATAGTACGTAGCGTCGACCAAGCACGGACATAAGAGAGGACACTTCTCTATATTAATTATAGCCAGCTAACACAATATATGAAACACCTAAATTAACCCCCCAAAACCCCCAACCCCCCCCCCCCCTTTCAAAAAAAAACAAAAACCCTAGCCACAGAAATGCTGACGCGTGGATGCCTATTGGTCCCGGTTGGTGCCACCAACCGGGACCAAAGGGTCTCCTGACTGGGCTCTGCGCACTGCCCACGTGGATGGGCTTTAGTCCTGGTTCTGGATTGAACCGGGACTAAAGGTGGGAGGTATTAGTACCGACACTTTAGTCCCGGTTCAGGAACCGGGACTAAAGGCCCTTACGAACCGGGACTATAGGCCCTTTTTCTACCAGTGCCTTCTTCTCACATCACACACTCTTCCACTCGGCCCGCACAAGCAAGCGTCCAGCACGTCTGCCACCATTCTAGCAGAAAAATACGCCTTCAAACAAGCCTTCACAGAACAGCGGACGGGCACCTGCCGTCGAAGCATGCATCATCAACTGTCGTCGAAGCACACCTTGTTGCCGTGGCCAGTCGAAGCATCACCATGAAAGCATGCCTCACAGCATCGCGGTTGTTGTCAACGATGCCGTTGTCGTAACACGTCTCATCGTCGTGTTCGTTGAAGCACATGCCACAACATTGCAGTGTCCATCAATGCCATCGAAGCACGCCTTGTCATCATGTCCGTCAAAGCGTCGGTGCGGCGGCTGAAGCATGCAACGCAACATTGCTCAGACGGCTCGTGAGGCAGATGACGCAAAAAAAAATAAACGAAGCATGCTTCCATGAGTGAATCATAATAAACAAGATATCTCATGTTCTTTCAAAGGAAACCAATATGATCATGGGTTTATGGTCAAGTCTCGGATTCCAATAGACCAAACAATAGTAAAGTCCAGACTGTTTATCTTCGGTTACCAAATTATTTTTCCCTGCTAGAATCTCAAACTTTGGAACTCTAAATTCATTTGAAATCACCTCAATTATAGTGGTGAAACAGCAAGGAAGTAATCTTCAATACTACTAATTGTAAAGCGAAAGAAGCAAATTCCAGTTATTGTTACCAATACAGAGTAAGAATTGCTCGAGGGCACACACCTTGTAGTGGGTTGGCTGCCTACAACAAGGGATACATCCATGTGAAACTGATAAAACTGGAAAACTGCTGATCTATTTATTTTGAACCGGTCATTTAGCAGCATCGGTAAATGTTATCTTGTTTTGGACATTTTGAACTCTAACAGTAGTGACACAAGAAACAATTGTGGAAGATAAAACAATTGCGGACAGGACTTACTTGATATGCATCATTCATACCTTCTTTAGTAGCAAGTTCAGCGTAAGGATTGAGAGAATGATAGTAAATTTTTGTTCTATTTTCATTGATTTTGAGCATGCTTTCAGATTGCGTCGGACAAACACCAGCATCTTCCTCCTGCTTCCCCATCTCTATTTGCCACCTTGCACATGATTAGTTTTATTTTTCCCAGGTGCACACTTAACCTTGGCAAAATGAAAAACATATTTAATATCAAGCTGGTTTCGCTTTATTTCAAGCAGAAGGGAAATAATGGACACAATGTTCTAAAGTATTGGTGCTGGTCATTACTATACAACATCTATACAAATGTTCCAAAATAATACTTTAGCTTGCAGCAATTGATTTTTCTTCTGCACTTTGCAGTCACAACTAATTCTGGATATATTAACAATGCAAACTTGATAAATGAGTACAATAGGTTTATAGGGAGGGTAACTAACAAAAACAATTGTACTATACACTACAAAAATATCTGTTCTCATGAAGAAATATGTCGGTTGCGTTAATTACCAAATGAGGAAAATAGTTCATTCATACATCAGAAGCAATGCAACTGAAATTGGAGCACAAAGCACTACCAAACATTCATAGGAGGCAATGACTTTGCAAATAACTGTCAGTGCTCCCAGTTCAGTTAAAAGAGCATAAGATCCTACTCAAAAAACTTTTTGATTCAGAAGCTCATAGACTATTTGTTGTTCTACATTTACTGAAATAAAGAGAATTAATTAGCTAATGATAATGATGCAAACAAAAGAGCTAGCCTATTACCTGGGTGCTCCTTGGAGAACATGCCCGAACAGCTCGGACATCCTTATATGCTCCTCACATATGGGTTGGATACGGGGGATTTGTGGACTGACTGGACATGCCCAGACAAAGTAGGGATTGTGATTGGGTGGCCTTTTTTCTTCTCTTTTCTGTCCAGGACAATGACCGGACTCTCAAATGGGATGTTTGAGGGGTCCGATTGTAGATGCTCTTAATTTCTGAAATAGAAAACAAATATAAGTTTCAGTGGAAAATGAATATTTTTCTAAAGTTGATATATATATAACTATACTATTGTGTATAAAGAGAACGGCCAGGTAACATGCCATATATTATTAGTCTAATGTGTGATGGCTGCTCAATCTATTTTCTGGTATCCAACATTGCAAATCATTTGGAGATCCAAAGGAGACAGATTCAACATCATATGTATTCAAAGTAACAGTCAAAGATTATATGTGGTATTTAGGATATGGGTCAAGAACTTTACATGCAACCTGAGATCAAAACTCATCAACAGAGATAAAAAACACCAATAGAGATTGCCATTTTTGGGAGGTTAGTTCCATCAAGCTTAATACGACATCATGCAGAATTTTGCAAAAGCTTTCTATTATTATAACAACATGTTAATCGAACATAATTTGGCAAAACCAATGCATTAACCAAAGCATAGGCATATAAGTTCTATTCGACACGCCCGCACCCACACATTGCCCCCGACGAGACGGCGACCTTGGCTGCACCGACCCACTGGAGGCACGGCTAGCGCATAGTGCGCGCGGTGGCCCCCGGCCCCGACACCTCTACTCCCGGCTGAGACGTGACCGGTGCACGCGGCAGCCAGCGATCTGCGTCGCGCGGTTTCACTCCCCGGCACACGGGCGCGAGGGAGCGAGGCGGCCAGGTCTGACTGGCAGAGCCCCCCTCGCATGTGGCATGGCGGCGATGGGCAGCGGCGCCATGGCGTGTGTGAAAGGGGTCGAAGCTGCTCGAAATTTCCAATTCGTGGAACTGGAGCCACGGCAAGTGAATATGTGGTGATTTGCAATGTAGGAGTATTATAGGAAAGTTCTGATTCCATCATGATGCAGGAGTATTAGTAAACTGATTTTTTTCCTTAAAGTCAGTTATTTGTTTTCTTAAAATTTGTTATTTGTTTCCCCTAGAAAATTGTATTAATGATATGGATCGCTTGATTTGGATAAGTTAGGAAAATTAGGATCTGTCTCTTTTTGTACGATAGGAAAGTGTTTGTTTACAAGGAAATAGTGGAGAAAAGGTAAACCGGCCGGATGGTGGGAAGCGAGACGAAAAAAACCAGATGAAAAAAAACCAGTCGAAAGTGGAGGGACTATTCAACCAACTCGTCCATTAGGAGTAGAGATGATGTCACCACAGGCATCTCATTATTGACAAAAACATTGCCTTTCACTATAAAAATATTATGTCTTTATGAGACACCAAAGCGTCAAACATGACGTTTGATCCCTAGTGAGCTGGGCACCACTGCCCTCCTATCCGTCCAACCACTTCATTTGGCCATACCTTTCCCATACCAAGAAATGAGGCAACCATGGGACAGGCAGATATCTAGGAACCAAATGAAGCAGAAGAGGAAAACCATTATGGAGCAAGCAATCAAGTCCAAAAATAAAAAGTCCATGGATCCTAAGGTTCACTCCCACGAACATCCGAACTCTCATCTTCCAGCATGTCTCGTAACACCGGTTTGACATTACGTGAGGACCCTTTCATAGGTTTCCTAAAGTTTGGCGAGATGACAAATTTTTGTAACAACGACGATGCTTTTGGATGAGAAGGATGACACAGAGAAAGGAGCCACTTTGTTTTCTTGCAAGTGGGCGATTAAAGAGATGTGACGACTGCTAAGGAGGAAAGAAGAGGGAGAAAGAACCAGGAACTATTGTATGGATGGAAACCATGTGCCATTAAGTTCGACACATATTTCATATTAGAATAATTGTTCAAACAATATATGCATTTTTTATTCCATAGCAATAACGCCGGGGCATTCTACTAGTATATATTGACTCAAAGATCAATTGGGGTTATAATCACAATTACATAACATGATCAAATTACAACAGATTGGTTGTGATCACAATGTGTGAGGCTTCTAGACGCAAAAGCTGGGCCGGAAATCCAAAACTAGCTCACACTCACACCTCGCTGGGGACTAGCAGCAGAGCTAGGGCCTCACTCTCGAGTCTCGACGATTACTACTACTTCCTAACTAGCACAGAGTAAACGTACCTAGGTGGACCGTTTAATTCGGGAGAACCGCACATGGGTGCAGATCAACTTGCTAGAGACTGTCACTGGAAAGTTGAGGTAATATCATTAATGACCAATAAACTGATGTACAAGATAGAAATATCACTATGAAAACGCGGTTTCGTTCATTAGTAAAAGAGCTCCCCCAGCATACATGGTTCACAAGATATTCAAAGGAAACCTCACATCACAAGTGGATTACAAACACTTATAGGAACAATGAGAAAAGGAACAAAAAAAGAGGCATCAATTGCAAGCCTTCACCTCCCCTCCTGCAGAATTGTCACCGAAGACTGACCACACACAGTGCTATTCGACGAATTGGACGGTATTATGTACGAATCAAACCCTTCATTCTGCATCATTGCTAATGTGTTGTAACTCACGTAGGTTGGAGACAGGTCAGGAACTGATTGGCCACGGTCCACGTATTGCACTATCTTCCGCATGCTAGGCCTTGCACTGGATGATGGGTAGGAGCATAATAAACCTAATTTGAGCACGAGAGTGACTTCCTCTATGTTGAAATTCCCCACGAGCCGTGGATCTGCCGCGTCGAGAATTGAGCCGTTGCGGTGACGTTCAAGCACCCAGTCGACCAAAACTATTTGTGTGACATCCTTACTGATGCTAATTGGCCTATGACCACATGCGACCTCTAGGAGAAACACGCCAAATGCGAACACATCAGTTAAGGATGTTGCCTTCCCGGTGCGTATAAGTTTGGGTGCAAGGTATCCCATGGTGCCCACCACATGTGTTGTTTTAGCAACCGTGCCATGGTCGTATAACCTTGCTAGACCAAAATCACCGAGCCGTCCATTCAACTGACTGTCCAAGAGCATGTTGCTAGCCTTTATATCTCTATGGATGACGATTTGCTCCCATTCCTCATAAAGATACAACAAACTTGATGCAACACCTTTGATGATTCGATACCTCTCGGACCATTGTAGAGTTGGCTTGTTTCCATTGTATAAGTATTTGTCAAGACTACCATTTTCCATGTAATCATAAACCAAGAGAAGTTCACCCTTTCGCCGGCAATAGCCTAGTAACTGTGCAAGATTCCGCTGGCGGAGACGACCAATGCTCACCACCTCAGCAATGAACTCTCTTAGTCCTTGTTTCGAATCATGTGCCACTCTCTTCACCGCAACCTCCAGATTGGAGGCAAAAAGCACTCCTTTGTACACTCTTCCAAATCCTCCTACACCAAGCAAATTCCTACTTCAAAACCCCTCAGTGGCATAAAATAGATCCTTGTATGCAAAACGATGTGGGTTGAACTCGTCCTCCCAATCTTCTTGCACCTCCGCGAATCGGCGTCGACGCCACAAGAAGAAGAAGACCATGGCTAGCACTGCAATGACAAGCAAAGCCGCGGCCAGTGGCAACACAACATCCAACATCTTGGAGCGAGACTTGGGACCCATGCGTGGCAGGGTGGGCAGCTTGGAGATGTCTAGCAGCGGGGCAGCCCCGTCCATGCTGAAGCTCCATCCAAGGACATAGTGGCGTGTGCCTACGCCATAACCTCCGGAAGCCGAAAAACCAATGTACATCGTGTCCGCCATGACAGTGGAGAGATCAATGACTTCAGAGAGTAAAGGATTCCTAGGCTTTGGTATTTGGACGGGTGCTAATGTCACGTTGAGTCGGCTAGACTGGGCGTCGTAGTCTACCCACACCTGCACATGGTTTTGAATTTCATTTTTAGAAATATTTCAACCATAGGCGAAATCGCTGGTTTCAATTTTCATTTTGGACAAAGGACCAAAATTTTCACTTGAATTTGATTGAGATCCAACCAAGTATTTAGAAAAAGTCAACAAAACAATTTGAATTTATGTCTACTACTGTAATCGTTGAACAATTGAAATAATGAAATCATACTGAAAGTGAAAACCATGACCTGCATCGGTCGGCGGCTATTGAGCCTCAGCTCTTGGAAGGCCCCGTTCTCGTTGTTGTAATACCCAGCCGTCCAGGCCTGCCGTGAGGTGAGGCTATTGACGTCGATGCCGACGTGATTGCTGTCGATGTCGTGGAGCTCGACGTTCATGATGGTGTCGAGCTCGACCGCCAAGATGGGGTCGCTCGCCGTGCCGTTTATTGCGTTGAGGAGGCCCAGGTACTGCTCGCCGCTCGCTGCTGAGAGGTTCGAGGTTGGAGCGACCACGAACGCAAGCCCATAGCTGGTCAGGCCATCGTAGTTGGAAGTAATGGCGAACACGAAGGACGTGGAGAAGGACCGCGCCATGGCGGTGCTGCTCGTGGAAGTTTGGAGGAAGCGGAGTGGAGTAGGGTGGAAGGCATGGCCTTTTCCCAGGGTCTCCGTGTTGGTGAGCAGCAGGAGGCCGTTGGGCGTGACACCGGCGAGGCCATCCAGCGTAAGGTTCGCCGTCGCGAAGCCTTGGTAGGCGAACTGGCCGTTTTCCGCCGCCATGGCCACCTCTGCGGGGATGCTCAGCAGCAGGAGCAGACCAAGGGCTAGCATAGACTGCATGGTTCCTTTGCCACGGTTGCAGTGTTTGCTTTGAAGAAGCACACGCGCAGCCCATAAAAACTCGCCATTGTTACGATTTTTCTTCTGGCGGCGTGGAGACGCCGGGCAGAAAACTACACGGGCGTGTGTGTCAAGTAGCAACTGGAGCCTTGCAGTGAGTAGTACTGCTTCCTTGAATAGTATCTTCCGCACCGTGTCGTGCGGGCGGAGTGAGAAAATGATCTCTCTTTCATCTTTCCACGGAATCCATGGACTTCTTGGGCAGTTCTGATAGTGTCTCGTACCTAGTTCATCCTCATCCTGGTCCAGCCATTTTACAGCGAGGACTAGTAGTATCTCATGAATTCTTTTTTTTTTGTTGCGTATCTCATGAATTCTTGGGTTCCCATTGAAACTTCCATCGAACTAGTGGGTTGGCGTCACCCACAAACCTCTTCCTGCTGCATTTTGGTTGGAGAACAGTCACGATACTCGAGTTGGTCACTGATAATTCAGTACGGGATAAAATTCAACGTCGAGGATAATTCAGTCGGTCACTGATACTCTGAGTCCATGGAAGGGAGGAGGACCTCGAATGCCAAGCCCACGTAGCTGGTCGTGACAACGCCCCTCTTAAGTAGCATACACGACTGGCTTTCAAAAAGACATGGACGCAGCGTTTTGAGTCCCGAGCCACACGCTCCCGTCAATGAACAAGTAAATTGGCAGAAAATAGCAAAATAAAAACAAAAAAACTGAACTTTTTGAGCGTACAAGTCGTTTATGTGCGTGATGTCTCTGCAAAATTTTGGGGCGTGAATTTATCTTTTTTGCTATGGGCACCTCAAATGTCGATACACCCACAGACATCATGCACTTGAGCATCTTGGAGGAAAAAAGGTTGTTTTTTGTGATTTTTTCTATTATTTTATTTTATTGTTCACGGGTGCAGATGAGCCTAGTCACCTTTTTGAATTATCGCATAGACATAGTCATGTCCAAGAAAGTATTTGTAAATTGCATACGAATGAAAAAGTAGTAGTGGTGAAACAAATCAATGGATATCATTCTTAAATTGAAAACCAACAAAGTAAATAAATGTATTAAAGAAGATGCTTCAAACTAATTATGGGAAAATCTAAGTGGCGTGGACACCTTGTCTTTCCCATGTGGCGACGCATAGTGATTCGTGCGGTCCATCGAGGGTCCCGAAAACCAGCGCACCAGCACGAAATAGAGACGGTTCAAAATTTGAAATGCCTCCCCCTCTCAACGTAATTCCAGGAGATTTTTCGCCCGAAGCAGCGGGGTTTGTCTCGCTCTATCCCTATTCCCCTTTGGCATCCACCTCCGCGGGGGCCTCATCAGATTCGTGGGAACGACGTAAGCGGCTACTCTCTCTCCAATAACTCTGCTCCCCCCCCCCCCCCCCCCCCCCGACACACAAGCATCAATATTCCGGGGAGTCGCCTTGCTCCATCGCACAACATTGTTTTTTGCTCTTCTCTCGGTTTGAAGCAGGGGCGGCGTTTTAGAATCGAAGCAATGATGAACGAATCAAGTGGAGCAGCAGCAGGTTGCGGATAGAGCACACACTGGCCGTCGTCCGGGAAGCGGATGCGCGACGTGTCATGGGGAAGATTCCGACAATAAGAGAGAGGGGTAGGGAAGTCGCTGGATCGCGCAAGGCGCAAGTGTGACACAGAGATATTTTAACAGCTTCAGGCCCTTGTTGAAAGAGTAACAACCCTACGTCATGTGATCTTGGAGCTTTCCTTTCTCTGTGTATGGTTGTGTGATTACAATGGGTGCCAACCACTGTCCAAATTGAGGGGGATGGCTGACATAGAGTACGCCAAGTCTCCACACCTTCTACGTTACAAGGGATAAATATAACTATTATTTCTGCCCACTACGAAAGATAACAGTCGTATTAGTACTAGTAACATACTCTAGGGCCGGTGAAGATGGATGAAGGTGTGCCTATCATCATCACCCGTGTGAGACGGCCATGCCTACTCGTGTGTGTGTGTGCCATCGTGCAACCTTGGCAGTAGAGTAAGACATGGTCCCGTCACGCATCTAGTCAGACATCATGAGACGAAACATGTCGTTCGCCCATACAACGCCATCCCACACAAGACTAAAGCCACGGCCAGAGCAATCTTGTTCCTCCATCAGCTGTGCCCTCGCCATGAAGAAAATCAGATTGAAAATAGTAAGAAAAATAATACGGCAAGAAGAACTCATTAGGGAATCATGTGGGTAGGCAGCGGGAGCACCATTGAAACTTACCAATCTAAGAACTCTGGGGGCTACCCAATCAAGCGCGAAGACTTATCCATTGGCTACCAGGCGAGCGAGCGGCTCCCCCATGGCTGTTGTCGACCACTGCTACCACTGATTGCCGTAGGTGGGGTGGTTGCGCCGCAATGCACCCGCCGATAAGAGTAGATAAGGACATGGAGAGATGATGGAGGGATCGAGAGAGGAGCGGGATGCCCCTGTTAGTGGATTTTTATTGTTTGGGAATCGGGGAGTAGCCGTGGTCAATGGAAGAGAAAAAACAGTAGGCTCACTCGTCAGTTACGGAAGGCGAAAGCAATCGCTTCTGTTACTAGGCAACGACTACACGCGAAAGAAGGAAATATATTTGCATCACATGATTTGTGATTGGTTGGTACCTAATGACATGGCATGCTAAGGCCCTGTTTGGTTAAAAAGTCGTTGGACTTTTTTTACTCTCAACTAAAAAGTCTCTAGTCCCTACCTATTTGGTTCCAGGGACTAAACATGGACTAGAGGTTATTAAATAACATGCTAAAAGATCATGTTACCCTAGTAATGAACTAATAGAGATAAGGTGCGGTGCGGGGCAGGGACAACTATTGGAAAAAGTCCCAAAAAGACTCTCCCTAAGGGTCTTCTTTCTTTACACTAGTAGAAAACAGGGCTTCGGTCCAGGCCGGGTCAGCCCATTAGTCCCGGTTCAGTCCAGAACCGGGACCAATGTGGGCATTGGTCCCGGTTCAGTCCAGAACCGGGACCAATGTGGGCATTGGTCCCGGTTCGTGAGCCCAGGGGGCCGGCTAGGCCATGTGGGCCATTGGTCCCGGTTGGTGGGATGAACCGGGACCAATGGGCCTCGCTCCTGGCCCACCACCATTGGTCCCGGTTGATGGCTTGAACCGGGACCAAAGGCTCCCAATTAGTCCCGGCTCATGCCACCAACCGGGACCAATGAGGTGCCTATATATACCCCTCGCTCGCGAGAAGAGCACCCCAGTGCTCTGTTTTTCTCTGGCCGAGGGGGAGAGGGCTTGGTGGTGCTCTAGCTCACCTCCTATGCACACAAGGTGTTCGATGGAATGCCCGAGCCACACTACTTAAGCTTTCTCCTCTCCAAGCTCGACCTCCAAGCTCCATTTTTCATAATATTTGTCTAGGTTTAGCGGTCTGTCACGCCCCGTCCCCGTCTTCACCGCCGTCGATCACCCGCGCCGAGCTCATCGCCGGCACCACCGTGGTGAGCCTCTTGTTTTATCTTCTTTCTGAAAGGAAAAATATTCTTACTTGCATGTTTACATAGATACTTGTATTATTTTCTTACTTTTATTATTGCATCTTATATAGTGCGATGGTTTTGGTATCCGCCCCCGTCGGCCCTCGTCCTGTCTATGATTCGGATGTGGTATATATATTATCTTTATAATTATTGGTTCATTTATTGTTTATGAAAATTATGCCGACCAACATGACATAGATTTTATTTATGTAGGATGTATGTGAATCGGAAATGCCAACCGACCCTATTGTCGAGAGGTTAAATTTAGTTGAAGAAGAAAACAATTTGTTCAAGGAAAAAATAAAAAAATTGAGAAGGAGAACATGATATTGGAGTTGCATGTTGCGGATATCGTCGATGATCACAAGATCAAGATGGATGCAATGCGCTTGAAGATTAGAAAGATTAGAAAATATGCCATTCATACCGAGGCTTGGTATCATTATGCCGTTGGATCAATTGTTACCTTGGTTGCAATTATGATCGCATTTGTTTTCGCATTGAAATGTTTTACATAGTTTCAATGTATGGTTTAATTAATTAGATGCTCTGGAGAGCTATATGTTGTTAGATGAGAACTATGTATGCACTTTGGTTTTAATCTGATGATGAACTTCTATTAATTTGGACACTTAATTATATATAATGCACGCAGATGAACCGACAATGGATGTACGGTGACAGACACACCCGCGAGTACATTAAGGGCGTGCATGAGTTTCTCGAAGCGGCTGAGGCAAACAAGCAGAATGGTTTTATGTGTTTTCCATGCACTGAATGTGGGAATACGAGGTCTTACTCTAACCGAAAAATCCTTCACTCCCACCTGCTTTACAAGGGTTTCATGCCACACTATAATGTTTGGACGAGGCACGGAGAAATAGGGGTTATGATGGAAGACGGCGAAGAAGAAGAGTACGATGACAACTATGTGCCCCCTGAATACGGTGATGCTGCAACGGGGGGAGCTGGTGAAGATCAAGAGGAACCAGACGATGTGCCCAATGATGCTGCAACGGGTGAAGCTGCTGAAGATCAAGAGGAACCAGATGATGTGCCCGATGATTGTGATCTCCGCCGGGTCATTGACGATGCAAGGACGCAATGTGAAAGTGAAAAGAAGAAGCTGAAGTTCGATCGCATGTTAGAGGATCACAAAAAAGGGTTGTACCCCAATTGCAAAGATGGCAACACAAAGCTCGGTACCGTACTGGAATTGCTGCAGTGGAAGGCAGAGAATGCTGTGGCTGACAAAGGATTTGAGAAGCTACTGAAAATATTGAAGAAGAAGCTTCCAAAGGATAACGAATTGCCCGATAGTACATACGCAGCAAAGAAGGTCGTATGCCCTCTAGGATTGGAGGTGGAGAAGATACATGCATGCCCTAATGACTGCATCCTCTACCGCGGTGCATACAAGGATCTGAACGCATGCCCGGTATGCGGTGCATTGCGGTATAAGATCAGACGAGATGACCCTGGTGATGTTGACGATGAGCCCCCAGGAAGAGGGTTCCTGCGAAGGTGATGTGGTATGCTCCTATAATACCACGGTTGAAACGTCTGTTCAGAAACGAAGATCATGCCAAGTTGATGCGATGGCACAGTGAGAACCGAAAGAAAGATGGGAAGTTGAGAGCACACGCTGACGGGTCGCAGTGGAGAAAAATCGAGAGAAAGTACTGGGATGAGTTTGCAAAGGACCCAAGGAATGTATGGTTTGCTTTAAGCGCGGATGGCATTAATCCTTTCGGGGAGCAGAGCAGCAACCACAGCACCTGGCCCATGACTCTATGTATGTATAACCTTCCTCCTTGGATGTGCATGAAGCGGAAGTTCTTTATGATGCCAGTTCTCATCCAAGGCCCTAAGCAACCCGGCAACGAAATTGATGTGTACCTAAGGCCATTAGTTGAAGAACTTTTACAGCTGTGGAATGGAAACGGTGTAAGTATGTGGGATGAGCACAGACATGAGGAATTTAACCTTAAGGCGTTGCTGTTCGTGACCATCAACGATTGGCCCGCTCTCAGTAACCTTTCAGGACAGACAAACAAAGGATACCACGCATGCACGCACTGTTTAGATGACACTGAAAGTATATACCTGGACAAATGCAGGAAGAATGTGTACCTGGGCCATCGTCGATTTCTTCCGACCAACCATCGATATCGAAAAAAAGGCAAGCATTTCAAAGGCAAGGCAGATCACCGGAAGAAGCCCGCCATGCGCACCGGTGATCACGTGCTTGCTATGGTCAATGATTTACACTACGTAATCTTTGGAAAGGGTCCCGGTGGACTAGCTGTTCCGAATGACGTTGAGGGACACGCACCCATGTGGAAGAAGAAATCTATATTTTGGGACCTACCCTACTGGAAAGACCTAGAGGTCCGCTCCTCAATCGACATGATGCACGTGACGAAGAGCCTTTGCGTGAACCTGCTAGGCTTCTTGGGCGTGTATGGGAAGACAAAAGATACACCTGAGGCACGGGAGGACCTGCAATGTTTGCACGAAAAAGACGGCATGCCTCCTAAGCAGTATAAAGGTCCTGCCAGCTACGCTCTTACGAAAGAAGAGAAAGAAATCTTCTTTGAATGCCTGCTCAGTATGAAGGTCACGACTAGCTTCTCGTCGAATATAAAGGGAATAATAAATATGCCAGAGAAAAAGTTTCAGAACTAAAGTCTCATGACTGCCACGTGATTATGACGCAACTGCTTCCGGTTGCATTGAGGGGGCTTCTACCGGAAAACGTCCGATTAGCCATTGTGAAGCTATGTGCATTCCTCAATGCAATCTCTCAGAAGGTGATTGATCCAGAAATCGTACCAAGGCTAAGGAGTGATGTGGTGCAATGTATTATCAGTTTCGAACTGGTGTTCCCACCATCCTTCTTCAATATCATGTCGCACGTCCTAGTTCATCTAGTCGACGAGATTGTCATCCTAGTGCCCGTATTTCTACACAATATGTTCCCCTTTGAGAGGTTCATGGGAGTCCTAAAAAAATATGTCTGTAACCGCGCTAGGCCAGAAGGAAGCATATCCATGGGCCATCAAACAGAGGATGTTATCGGATTTTGTGTTGACTTCATTCCTGGCCTTAAGAAGATAGGTCTCCCTTAATCGCGGTATGAGGGGAGACTGACTGGAAAAGGCACTCTTGGAAGAGACTCAATAATATGCAGGGACGGATATTCTTGGTCTCAAGCACACTACACAGTTCTACAGAACTCTACCTTGGTGACCCCGTATGTCGATGAACACAAGAACAGTCTGCGCTCCAAACACCCGGAGCAGTGCGACGACTGGATTACATGTGAACACATCGGGACTTTCAGCAGTTGGTTGGAAACACGTCTCAGAGGTGACAACACTGTTTGTGATGAGTTGTACTTGTTGTCCAGGGGACCATCTTTGACTGTATTGACTTACAAAGGATACGAGATAAATGGGAATACATTTTACACGATCGCCCAAGATCAAAAGAGCACCAACCAAAACAGCGGTGTCCGCTTTGATGCAGCAACCGAGAGCGGAAAGGACACATATTATGGTACATAATGGACATATGGGAACTTGACTACGGACCTGATTTTAAGGTCCCTTTGTTTAAGTGCGAATGAGTCAATCTGTTAGGCGGCGGGGTACAGGTAGACCCACAGTACGGAATGACAACAGTGGATCTGAAAAATCTTGGGTACACTGACGAACCGTTCGTCCCAGCCAATGATGTGGCACAGGTTATTTATGTGAAGGACATGTATACCAAACCGAGAAAAAGAAAAGATAAGGAAGCGAATACATCATTCGATGAGCCAAAGCGCCACATAGTTCTTTCAGGAAAAAGGGACATCCTGGGAGTGGATGGCAAGACAGACATGTCTGAAGATTATGAAAAGTTTCATGAAATTCCTCCCTTCAATGTCAAGGCTGACCCAAGCATCCTGATAAACAATGAAGATTATCCATGGTTACGGCGCAATAAGCAAATGACACAAGCGAAGAAAAAGTGAAGACTTTCTCCCGCAACTTTGTAACACACGAACATGCTACCATTGTCCGTTTTGTACATGCACATGCTATGTGGATGAAATTATGATACCATCCCAACTTTCAACTTTTTCAGAGTTCATTTGAAATGCTTTCATGTCTTATGGTTCGGCCCTCGTAATACCATGACCATTAGTCCCTGGCCCATGCCAACTTTCAACTTTCAACTTTCTAAAACTAATGGCACTAACAGAAAGTTTATAATTTTGCTCCTCGCCCCTGGCCCATGACCATTAGTCCCGGTTTGTGCCACAAACCGGGACTAAAGGGTTGGTCCTCGTTGCGGGCAGAGTTTAGTCCCACCTCGCCAACCGAAGGGGGGCTCACACCGGTTTATAAGCCCTTCCCTCTCTACCTTGTTGAGCTCCTCTCAAAGTGAAAATAGATGCCCTAATAGAGAAAAGTTTAACCTAAATTCATAGTGAATTTCTCTGAAATTCATAGAAATTTACTAGGAATTTAGGTTAAATTTTCTCTATAAGTGCATCTATTCTCATTTTTTTAGTAAGTTAATCACAAACTTGTGACTCAAACAATTTTCAAAGAATTCAAATTTTAACTATCCAAATTTAAAACTAATGGTACTAACAGAAAGTTTATAAATTTTTCTAAAACAAATGGCACTAACAGAAAGTTTATAATTTTGCTAACCTAAAAGCAAACAGAATTAAAAATTAAAGCAAAAAACAAAAGAAAATAAATAACGCAAAAAACAAATCAAAAAAACAGGAAAAAACTATTTTTATAGTAAAGTTAATCACAAAATAAAATAAATAAAGCAACAAAGAAAACAAAAAAACTAAAAAAGTGTTTTCAAATTTGAAAACTAATGGCACTAACAGAAAGTTTATAATTTTTCTAAAACTAATGGCACTAACAGAAATTTTATAATTTTGCTAACCTAAAAGCAAACAGAATTAAAAATTAAAGCAAAAAACAAAAATAAATAAATAATGCAAAAAACAGGAAAAAACTATTTTTATAGTAAAGTTAATCACAAAATAAAATAAATAAAGCAACAAAGAAAACTAAAAAAACTAAAAAAGTATTTTCAAATTTAAAAACTAATGGCATTAACAAAAAAGTTTATAATTTTTCTAAAACTAAAAGCATAAAGAATTAAAAAATAAAGCAAAAAACAAAAGAAAATAAATAAAGCAACGAAAAACAAAAAATGCCACCTACTGGGCCGTCCACGTGCCCCCGTCGTCGCCCCTGCCCCGTTGCCGCCAGGCTGCGCCGAAGCCGCCCGCCGCCCCCGCCGACGCCGTCATCATCGCCCGCACCGATTCCGGCTGGCGACCTCGACCCCTCCCCGCACTGTGAGCCCCTGCCTCCTTCCCTTTTCCTTCTCATTGCCGTCCCCGCACGTCATCCGTAACCGCGCGCCACCGCCAACCATCGTCGTCGTCGCCGTATAATGCTCATGTATATGCTCACTGTATGTATGTATGTATGTATGTATGTATGTATGTATGTATGTTCACTGTATAATGCTCTGTATATGCTGTATATATAATGCTCGTTTTTGCATTTTTTTTGTTACCAAGAAAAAGGTCTATTTCTTGTTGATATGTATGTTCATATGCTCATTAATATTTAAAAAAATGTTCATATGCTCATTTAAGAAAATGTTCATATGTAACATTTAAGAAAAAAAGTAAATGTATGTATGTTCATATGCAAAGAATTATTTTTGGATGAAATGAGATGAGATGAGATGTGTTTTGTGTTGGAGAAGAAAAGAGGAAGAAGGAAGAAGGAAGAAGAAGTAAAAGAGGGTCGAGGGGGGGGGGTTCATATACTCCCACCCCGATAACAATTTTTTCCATGTATATATGCAAAAGTTACATTTTTAGAAAAGTTTTATATATCTAGCTAGAAAGAAGGAAGAAGAAGAAAAAGAAGGAGAGGAAAAAGGAAAATAAGAAGAGGAAGAAAGGAGAAGAAGAGGAGAGGAAGAAGGGGAAAAATAAATAAGAAAAAGAAAAAAAGAAGAGGAGAAGAAGAAAGGAATAGAGGAGAAGAAGAGAAAATAGAATATTCTATTTTCTCTTCTTCTCCTCTATTCCTTTCTTCTTCTCCTCTTTTTTTTTCTTCTTTTTTTTCTTCGATCTTCTCCTCTAGATATTCCTTTCTTCTTCTCCTCTTTTTATTTTAGGGTCGTCTAGGGGTCGAGGGTTCCAGGGTCGTCGAGGGTTCGAGGGGTCGAGGATCGCCGAGGGGTCGAGAGAGGTTTCCTAGTGTCAAAGTATTGAAGAAATCCATGGCTTCATCACTAGCCGGAAGTAACCAGGGCATGACGAAGTCCTCCAAAGTTATTTTGGACTGGTGTCCCGGATAGGATAATTTGCCTTTTTGTATGAATTTCAGCAAAGGCCTTCCAAATAACGATATTTGGAAGGTTCTTGCTGAACTTTGTACCAAAAAGTGAATTATCCTATCTAGGACTCCGTTCCAAAATAACTTTGGAGAGCTTCGTACCATCATGCACCTGTTACTTTCGCCTAATGATGAAGGCATGGTTTTGTTGAATCCTTTGACACTAGGGAACCTCCCGACCCCTCGGCGATCCTCTCAAACATGAGAGGAAGAAGAGGATCGCCTAGGGGTCGAGGGTTCCATGGTCGTCGAGGGTTCGAGGGGTCGAGAGAGAGATTTCCTAGTGTCAAAGTATTGAAGAAATCCATGGCTTCATCATTAGCCAGAAGTAACCAGGGCATGACGAAGTCCTCCAAAGTTATTTTGGAATGGTGTCCCAGATAGGATAATTTGCCTTTTTGTATGAATTTTAGCAAAGGCCTTCCAAATAACGATATTTGGAAGGTTCTTGCTGAACTTTGTACCAAAAAGCGAATTATCCTATCTAGGACTCCGTTCCAAAATAACTTTGGAGAGCTTCGTACCATCATGCACCTGTTACTTTCGCCTAATGATGAAGACATGGTTTTGTTGAATCCTTTGACACTAGGCAACCTCCCGATAGCTTCCTCTTTTTTCCTCTATTCTTTCTTCTCCTCTATTCTTTCTTCTCCTCTATTCTTTCTCTATTCTTTCTTCTCCTCTTTTTTTCTTCTTCTTCCTCTTTTTTTTATCGGGAACGAGGGTCGTCGAGGGACATAGATGTAGTGTCGTCGTTGTCGATATATACCCCCTCCCGATAGCTTCAACACGTGGGGGGTCGATATTACCCCCTCCTTGAAGCATTCTCGAGGCCACCCCAAACCCTTGAAGCGTTGTTGAGGCCACCCCAAACCCTAGAGAAGCAGCGTCAAGGCCACTAATTAATATATATGATTCCTTACTGTGATTAGGTAGCTAGTTCTACGTTTGCCACTAATATATCCATCTGCCATGTTTGAATAATAATTGCCATGTTGTAAATATTTGTAGAAACTATGGACACCGCCCGAGACGAAGCAAAAGAAGCGTTGTTGAGGGACATAATCGCAGAAGGAAGTGATGCTGTCTCGTTGTTTCTCAACGACACCAATGGTCTGGAAGGAGAGGGTGAAGAAGCTGGCTACGGTGACCTAATGCCGGTGCAAGAAGAAGAACATGTGGATGGCTCCGGTGACCCAATGCCGGTGCAAGAAGGAGACCGTGATGACGGCTCCGGTGACCGAACCGAGTCCGGCCAGGTATATATATTAGTTAAGCCTGTGCTGACTAGCTGATTGATGCATTCATTGTTTTGGTATGTACACATATTAATTAAGTCTCTGTTCTTTTTTATAGCCCTCCGGATCGAGCACAACTTCGGTAAAGAGACGAGGCCCGAAGAAAAAATTGAGCTCGGATGAAAGGTTTGAGATCATAGCAATCGCGCCCGACGGCCAACCGATTGAACCCATCCGAACAAAGAACGCATTTGTTGCTCAGTGCAGGGTTCTGGTTAGGGACAAGATCCCGATAAGCATCCAGCAATGGTTTAAGCCGGCTACAGAAGACCCTGAGGTGTCTTATGTCAATGATATGCAGAAAAATGATCTTTGGACTGAGCTGAAGTCAAATTTCACCCTACCGCCAAAGGATAATCCAGAGAACCCAGTTAAAGAGCAATTAATCAAGTCTTTTGCTCTTAAGAGGATGGCAGAACTATTTAGGAGGTGGAAGAAAGAGCTGAATAAGTTTGTTGAAAATAATGAGACACCAGAATTCAAGGGCAGATATGAGAAGATCAGAGATCACTGGCCCGCATTTGTGGCCCACAAGAAATCGGAAAAGAGTAAGAAGATGTCGGCGACAAATAAGCAAAATGCTGCGAAGAAGAAGCTTCACCATCGCACGGGGTCAGGTGGCTACCTCATAGCCCGGCCTAAGTGGGCCAAGACTGAGAATGATCTGGTTGATAAAGGGATCAAACCAGAGACAATTAACTGGCCAGACAATTGCCGGACTTGGTTCTTCGGGGCTGGCGGAACCTTGGACCCTGTAACAGGGAAGTGCATTTGGACGAACGATCAAATGGACATACCAGTCAGGAAGCTTAAGCAGTATATCGAAGCAGCGCAAGAAGGGACGTTCTTTCTAGACAGAGAGAACGACAAGCTCACAATGGCCCTCGGGAATCCTGAGCACCCTGGACGGACACGAGGCACACCAAGCTCCATTCCGTGGAAGGTTGGGTTTCCGGACGCAGGCGGATACAAATCCCATGAGAGGAGGAAAAAAGTGCAGCAGACCCAAATGCAGGCGCTGCAAGAAAGGGTAGACGCGATAGAGGAACAAGAAGCAAATCGCAGCAAACGTACTGCCGAAGCTTCCCCCGAAGCTACCCCGCCATCTCAGCGCAGAAGCAGCGTGGCTTCCACCGAGCTGCTTCAGCCGGAGCATGCCTTGACGGCTCCTACCAGCTATCCCGTGGATGCTATCACGGAGTCTCAAAATTGCCACCTTATGACGCAATGGATGAATTTGAAGGTCAAGGCGGCTGTTGGCTCTGTTTATCCTACTAAACCCGGCGCAACTTTTCACTGCCGGCTGATTCCAGAAGGATATGCTAGGGTGATGGTGGATGAAATAACGGAGGGATTTGAGGACCTCCAGCTTGACCACCCTACCGGTGAAGGGGAGACTTGGCTGGGGTCTGCTCTGAAGACTCCATGCCTATGGCAGAAGGAGCTCATCAACCTCCCGAACTGGATGCCTCCGCCTCCTCCTCCTCATCCGGCAAGTCAGGGCACTCCGCCTCCTCCACCGCCTCCTCCTCCGGCGAGTCAGGGCACTCGACTGGCTCCTTCTCCAGCGCGTGGCGGCACTCCGCCTCCTTCTCCGCCTGCGCCGACGCGCCCGAGCAGCCAGCCTCCTCCTTCTCCGCCTCGTCAGCAAGGGCAGAAGAGACCTGCCGCCACTCCGGCTGCTCCGGTGCGTCGTAGTCCTTCTCCTCCGCCTCGTAAGCAAGTAAAGAAGACAACCGCTCCGTCTGCTCGGTCGGCGTCTAGCAGTACAACCAGAGGCGGGAGGACATACAGATTCGGTCCTTCTCTGAAGACTCCAGAGAAGTTACCATACGAGAGGACCCCGGAGGAGAACGCCGAGATTGCACGAACCGAAGTGGATGAATGGTTTCAAGGGTTGAAAGCAAAGAGACATCCACTTTTGGAGGAGAAGGTAGATCCGGTGAAAGCGAAGCGCACTCTGGTTGCCCTGACAAAACCACCGAAGTCTCCGCCGAAAGGAAACTATGAGCGCATTATTGGAAAGGAATTTGCCGAAGCGGAGCGATCGGAAAGTACTGTCAGTGATCAAAGGCTGAAAGAACGACGAGCTGGGAAACAAATTTCCCAGCTCGGCGAACAAGCGAAGCAATCGTGCCCCCCGCTCAAGGTGCCTAGCCACAACGTCGCTAATGATCCGAGGATGGTGCCCGGTTATAGCAATCTTGCAGATTACCTGCCCGACGATGTACATTATGAACCCATGGACATGCAAATACAAAGATACGAGTACGGGAAGCCTCTCGTCAAAGATGAAAGATCTCTATCAATGATGATGCGAAGATTGCATGATTGGTACTTGAAAATCTGTAGAGACTCTGGGGGGAGGAGTACTTTGTATGTGAAAGTTAAAAAGGAGCATGACCTCTTTGGAATTGAAATGTTGCATGTTCCATTTGAGGAGTCCTATCAGTTTTTCAATCAATTGGCCCTCGATAAAACAACGGTCGCCTGCTACTGTCTATAAGTAGTACTACTTCTGTCATTAAGTTTCTCTATATAGCTCAGCTCTTTCATTGCATGTATTTATAATCATCCTCACTATATTATGCAGATTGAAGATCGCCGAATTGAAGAAAAGACAAGTCGGTGATATTGGGTTCATTAACACATATCTCATAGATGCAACTCAGGTTAAATTTCATGCCGCAACTACCGAGGCCAACTTGCTACGATCGTTCGTAATAAATGAAAACAAAGATATAATACTCTTTCCTTACAACTTCAAGTGAGTGTTACTGTCTTGTGCGTATTCGGTTTCCCTTATATATTAGTCAAGGTTATAGTAATGTAATTGATGAGTTATGCATGCATGTGCAGTTTCCACTATATTCTCCTAGAGATTAAGCTTGAGCAGGGACTAGTAACCGTCTTAGACTCAAGACGAAAAGATCCCCAGGACTATGCAGACATGACTCAAATACTCGAGAAGTAAGTTAAATCGATCATTATCCACCATATTAACAACTTTGTTCATTTCCTGATATATCAAGTAATTGTTTTCTTTGTCCGGCAGGGTTTGGAGAAAATTCACCAGAAAAGCTCCGGGGCTGCCGAAGGAGCTGCAATTTAGACACCCGAAAGTAAGTACTATAGTAGCATGTTCCGCGCATCTACTAGTCATTCAAGCGCTAGTTTCATCAATACCATTTGGCATTCTTGCTTATTAGTTTGATTGACCTCTATTTCTTGTAAAGTGGTTGTGGCAGGAACAAGGGAATGATTTCTGGGGATACTACGTTTGCGAGTCCATCCGCCACACGACCTGTGAGCGGGGCTACACTGACGAACAATATGAAGTACGTAAATAACAACATTCACAATTTTATTTTATTACCATCATTTGTGTTGAGTTTCATTCATCCATATATATATGTATTGACCCCCTTCTTTAAATTAGATGTTTCGGAAGCGGGATGAACTCCTAGCACCAACTCGCATGCGAGCAATTCAAGAGGAATTGGCTGTTGGGGAACGTTGCAGAAAACAAAAAATTTCCTACGGTTTCACCAAGATCCATCTGTGAGTTCATCTAGCAACGAGTGACCGGATGCATCTACATACCTCGTAGATCACGAGCGGAAGCGTCCAAAGAACGGGGATGAGGGAGTGGTACTCGACATGATCCAAATCACCGGAGATCCTAGCGCCGAACGGACGGCACCTCCACGTTCAACACACGTACGGTCAGCGTGACGTCTCCTCCTTCTTGATCCAGCAAGGGGGAAGGAGAGGTTGAGGGAGATGGCTCCAGCAGCAGCACGACGGCGTGGTGGTGATGGAGAAGCAGTATTACGACAGGGCTTCGCCAAGCTCTACGGAGAGAGAGAGAGAGAGGTGTAGCAGGGGAGAGGGAGGCGCCAAGGCTTCAGGGTGCGGCTGCCCCCCCCTCCCCTCCCTTTATATAGGCCCCCAGGGGGGCACCGGCCCTGGAGATCCCATCTCCCAAGGGGGCGGCGTCCAGGGGGGGTGGAGTACCCCCCAAGGCAAGTGGGCCCCCCCCCCCCACCCTAGGGTTTCAACCCTAGGCGCAAGGGGGTGGGCCAAGGGGGCGCACCAGCCCACTATGGGCTACTTCCCCTTCCCACTTCAGCCCATGGGGCCCTCCGGGATGGTTGGCCCCACCCGTTGGACCCCCGGGACCCTTTCGGTGGTCCCGGTACAATACCGGTGACCCCCGAAATTCTCCCGATGGCCGAAACTGCACTTCCTATATATAATTCTTCACCTCCGGACCATTCCGGAACTGCTCGTGACGTCCGGGATCTCATCCGGGACTGCGAACAACTTTCGGGTTACTGCATATTCATATCCCTACAACCCTAGCGTCACCGAACCTTAAGTGTGTAGACCCTACGGGTTCGGGAGACATGTAAACATGACCGAGATTGCTCTCCGGTCAATAACCAACAGCGGGATCTGGATACCCATGTTGGCTCCCACATGCTCCTCGATGATCTCATCAGATGAACCATGATGTCGAGGATTCAAGCAACCCCGTATACAATTCCCTTTGTCAATCGGTACGTTACTTGCCCGAGATTCGATCGTCGGTATCCCAATACCTCGTTCAATCCCGTTACCGGCAAGTCACTTTACTCGTACCGTAATGCATGATCCCGTGACCAGACACTTGGTCACTTTGAGCTCATTGTGATGATGCATTACCGAGTGGGCCCAGAGATACCTCTCCGTCATACGGAGTGACAAATCCCAGTCTTGATCCGTGTCAACCCAACAGACACTTTCGGAGATACCCGTAGTATACCTTTATAGTCACCCAGTTACGTTGTGACGTTTGGTACACCCAAAGCACTCCTACGGTATCCGTGAGTTACACGATCTCATGGTCTAAGGAAAAGATACTTGACATTGGAAAAACTCTAGCAAACGAACTATACGATCTTGTGCTATGTTTAGGATTGGGTCTTGTCCATCACATCATTCTCCTAATGATGTGATCTCGTTATCAATGACATCCAATGTCCATAGTCAGGAAACCATGACTATCTGTTGATCAACGAGCTAGTCAACTAGAGGCTTACTAGGGACATGTTGGTGTCTATTTATTCACACATGTATTACGATTTCCGGATAACACAATTATAGCATGAATAAAAGACAATTATCATGAACAAGGAAATATAATAATAATGCTTTTATTATTGCCTCTAGGGCATATTTCCAACAGTCTCCGACTTGCACTAGAGTCAATAATCTAGTTACATTGTGATGAATCGAACACCCATGGAATTCTGGTGTTGATCATGTTTTTCTCTAGGGAGAGGTTTAGTCAACGGATCTGCTACATTCAGGTCCGTATGTACTTTACAAATATCTATGTCTCCATCTTGAACATTTTCACGAATGGAGTTGAAGCGACGCTTGATGTGCCTGGTCTTCTTGTGAAACCTGGGCTCCTTGGCAAGTGCAATAGCTCCAGTGTTGTCACAGAAGAGTTTAATCGGCCCCGACGCCTTGGGTATGACTCCTAGGTCGGTGATGAACTCCTTCACCCAAATTGCTTCATGCGCTGCCTCCGAGGCTGCCATGTACTCCGCTTCACATGTAGATCCCGCCACGACGCTCTGCTTGCAGCTGCACCAGCTTACTGCTCCACCATTCAACATATACACGTATCTGGTTTGTGACTTAGAGTCATCCAGATCTGTGTCGAAGCTAGCGTCGACGTAACCCTTTACGACGAGCTCTTCGTCACCTCCATAAACGAGAAACATGTCCTTAGTCCTTTTCAGGTACTTCAGGATATTCTTGACCGCTGTCCAGTGTTCCTTGCCGGAATTACTTTGGTACCTTCCTACCAAACTTACGGCAAGGTTTACATCAGGTCTGGTACACAGCATGGCATACATAATAGAACCTATGGCTGAGGCATAGGGGATGACACTCATCTCTTCTATATCTTCTGTTGTGGTCGGACATTGAGCTGAGCTCAATTTCACACCTTGCAACATAGGCAAGAACCCCTTCTTAGACTGATCCATATTGAACTTCTTCAATATCTTATCAAGGTATGTGCTTTGTGAAAGACCTATGAGGCGTCTTGATCTATCTCTATAGATCTTGATGCCTAATATATATGCAGCTTCTCCAAGGTCCTTCATTGAAAAACTCTTATTCAAGTAGGCCTTAATGCTGTCCAAGAGTTCTATATCATTTCCCATCAAAAGTATGTCATCTACATATAATATGAGAAATGCTACAGAGCTCCCACTCACTTTCTTGTAAATGCAGGCTTCTCCATAAGTCTGCGTAAACCCAAACGCTTTGACCATCTCATCAAAGCGAATGTTCCAACTCCGAGATGCTTGCACCAGCCCATAAATCGAGCGTTGGAGCTTGCACACCTTGTCAGCATTCTTAGGATCGACAAAACCTTCCGGCTGCATCATATACAATTCTTCCTTAAGGAAACCATTAAGGAATGCCGTTTTGACATCCATTTACCATATCTCATAATCATAGAATGCGGCAATTGCTAACATGATTCGGACGGACTTTAGCTTCGCTACCGGTGACAAAGTCTCATCGTAGTCAACCCCTTGAACTTGTCGATAACCCTTAGCGACAAGCCGAGCTTTATAGATGGTCACATTACCATCCGCGTCTGTCTTCTTCTTAAAGATCCATTTATTTTCTATGGCTCGCCGCTCAACGGGCAAGTCAGTCAAAGTCCATACTTCGTTTTCATACATGGTTCCTATCTCGGATTTCATGGCTTCTAGCCATTTGTCGGAATCCGGACCCGCCATTGCTTCTTCATAGTTCGAAGGTTCACCGTTGTCTAACAACATGATTTCCAAGACAGGGTTGCCGTACCACTCTGGTGCGGAACGTGAAGGAAATATGCCCTAGAGGCAATAATAAAGTTATTATTTATTTCCTTATATCATGATAAATGTTTATTATTCATGCTAGAATTGTATTAACCGGAAACATAATACATGTGTGAATACATAGACAAACTTAGTGTCACTAGTATGCCTCTAGTTGACTAGCTCGTTAATCAAAGATGGTTATGTTTCCTAACCATGAACAAGGTGTTGTTATTTGATTAACGAGGTCACATCATTACTTGACTGATCTGATTGACATGACCCATTTCATTAGCTTAGCACCCGATCGTTTAGTATGTTGCTATTGCTTTCTTCATGACTTATACATGTTCCTATGACTATGAGATTATGCAACTCCCGTTTACCGGAGGAACACTTTGTGTGCTACCAAACGTCACAACGTAACTGGGTGATTATAAAGGAGCTCTACAGGTGTCTCCAAAGGTAGATGTTGGGTTGGCGTATTTCGAGATTAGGATTTGTCACTCCGATTGTCGGAGAGGTATCTCTGGGCCCTCTCGGTAATGCACATCACATAAGCCTTGCAAGCATTGCGACTAATGAGTTAGTTGCGAGATGATGTATTACGGAACGAGTAAAGAGACTTGCCGGTAACGAGATTGAACTAGGTATTGGATACCGACGATCGAATCTCGGGCAAGTAACATACCGATGACAAAGGGAACAACGTATGTTGTTATGCGGTCTGACCGATAAAGATCTTCATAGAATATGTAGGAGCCAATATGGGCATCCAGGTCCCGCTATTGGTTATTGACCGGAGATGTGTCTCAGTCATGTCTACATTGTTCTCGAACCGTAGGGTCCGCACGCTTAACGTTACGATGACAGTTATTATGAGTTTATGCATTTTGATGTACCGAAGTTAGTTCGGAGTCCCGGATGTGATCACGGACATGACGAGGAGTCTCGAAATGGTCGAGACATAAAGATTGATATATTGGAAGCCTATATTTGGATATCGGAAGTGTTCCGGGTGAAATCGGGATTTTACCGGAGTACCGGGAGGTTACCGAAACCCCCCGGGAGCCATATGGGCCTTAATGGGCTTTAGTGGAAAGGAGAAAGGGGCAGCCCAAGGTGGCCGCGCGCCTCCCCCCTCCCCTAGTCCTATTAGGACTAAGAGAGGTGGCCGGCCCCCCTCTCTCTCTTTCCCCCTCGGGGAATCCTAGTCCAACTAGGATTGGGGGGGGGGGGGGGTCCTACTCCCGGTAGGAGTAGGACTCCTCCTGCGCCCTCCTCCTGGCCGGCGGCCCCCTCCCCCTTGGCTCCTTTATATACGGAGGCAGGGGGCACCTCTAGACACACAAGTTGATCATTGAGATCGTTCCTTAGCCGTGTGCGGTGCCCCCTCCCACCATATTCCACCTCGATCATATCGTTGTAGTGCTTAGGCGAAGCCCTGCATCGGTAGAACATCAAGATCGTCACCACGCCGTCGTGCTGACGGAACTCCTCCCCGACGCTTTGTTGGATCGGAGCCCGGGGATCGTCATCGAGCTGTACGTGTGCTAAGAACTCGGAGGTACCGGAGTAACGGTGCTTGGATCGGTCGGATCGGGAAGACGTACGACTACTTCCTCTACGTTGTGTCAACGCTTCCGCAGTCGGTCTGTGTGGGTACGTAGACAACACTCTCCCCTCTCGTTGCTGTGCATCACCATGATCTTGCGTGTGCGTAGGAAATTTTTTGAAATTACTACGTTCCCCAACAGTGGCATCCGAGCCTAGGTTTTATGGTTTGATGTTATTTGCACGAGTAGAACACAAGTGAGTTGTGGGCGATATAAGTCATACTGCCTACCAGCATGTCATACTTTGGTTCGGCGGTATTGTTGGACAAGACGACCCGGACCAACATTACGCGTACGCTTACGCGAGACCGGTTCCCCCGACGTGCTTTGCACACAGGTGGCTTGCGGGCGACTGTCTCTCCAACTTTAGTTGAACCGAGTGTGGCTACGCCCGGTCCTTGCGAAGGTTAAAACGGAGTCTATTTGACAAACTATCGTTGTGGTTTTGATGCGTAGGTGAGATTGGTTCTTGCTTAAGCCCGTAGCAGCCACGTAAAACTTGCAACAACAAAGTAGAGGACGTCTAACTTGTTTTTGCAGGGCATGTTGTGATGTGATATGGTCAAGACATGATGCTAAATTTTATTGTATGAGATGATCATGTTTTGTAACCGAGTTATCGGCAATTGGCAGGAGCCATATGGTTGTCGCTTTATTGTATGCAATGCAATCGCGATGTAATGCTTTACTTTATCACTAAGCGGTAGCGATAGTCGTGGAAGCATAAGATTGGCGAGACGACAACGATGCTACGATGGAGATCAAGGTGTCGCGCCGGTGATGATGGTGATCATGACGGTGCTTCGGAGATGGAGATCACAAGCACAAGATGATGATGGCCATATCATATCACTTATATTGATTGCATGTGATGTTTATATTTTATGCATCTTATCTTGCTTTGATTGACGGTAGCATTATAAGATGATCTCTCACTAAATTATCAAGAAGTTTTCTCCCTGAGTATGCACCGTTGCGAAAGTTCTTCGTGCTGAGACACCACGTGATGATCGGGTGTGATAGGCTCTACGTTCAAATACAATGGGTGCAAAACAGTTGCACACGCGGAATACTCAGGTTATACTTGACGAGCCAAGCATATACAGATATGGCCTCGGAACACGGAGACCGAAAGGTTGAGCGTGAATCATATAGTAGATATGATCAACATAGTGATGTTCACCAATGAAACTACTCCATCTCACATGATGATCGGACATGGTTTAGTTGATTTGGATCACGTGATCACTTAGAGGATTAGAGGGGTGTCTATCTAAGTGGGAGTTCTTAAGTAATTTGATTAATTGAACTTAAACTTATCATGAACTTAGTACCTGATAGTATCTTGCTTGTTTATGTTTGATTGTAGATAGATGGCTCATGTTGTTGTTCTGTTGAATTTTAATGCGTTCCTTGAGAAAGCAAAGTTGAAAGATGATGGTAGAAATTACACGGACTGGGTCCGTAACTTGAGGATTATCCTCATTGCTGCTCAGAAGAATTACGTCCTGGAAGCACCGCTGGGTGCCAGGCCTGCTGCTGGAGCAACACCAGATGTTATGAACGTCTGGCAGAGCAAAGCTGATGACTACTTGATAGTTCAGTGTGCCATGCTTTACGGCTTAGAATCGGGACTTCAACGACGTTTTGAACGTCATGGAGCATATGAGATGTTTTAGGAGTTGAAGTTAATATTTCAAGAAAATGCCCGGATTGAGAGATATGAAGTCTCCAATAAGTTCTATAGCTGCAAGATGGAGGAGAACAGTTCTGTCAGTGAGCATATACTCAAAATGTCTGGGTATAATAATCACTTGATTCAGATGGGAGTTAATCTTCCAGATGATTGCGTCATTGACAGAATTCTCCAATCACTGCCACCAAGCTACAAGAGCTTCGTGATGAACTATAATATGCAAGGGATGAACAAGACTATTCCCGAGCTCTTCGCAATGCTGAAAGCTGCGGAGGTAGAAATCAAGAAGGAGCATCAAGTGTTGATGGTTAACAAAACCACTAGTTTCAAGAAAAAGGGCAAAGGGAAGAAGAAGGGGAACTTCAAGAAGAACGGCAAGCAAGTTGCTGCTCAGGAGAAGAAACCCAAGTCTGGACCTAAGCCTGAAACTGAGTGCTTCTACTGCAAGCAGACTGGTCACTGGAAGCGGAACTGCCCCAAGTATTTGGCGGATAAGAAGGATGGCAAGGTGAACAAAGGTATATGTGATATACATGTTATTGATGTGTACCTTACTAATGCTCGCAGTAGCACCTGGGTATTTGATACTGGTTCTGTTGCTAATATTTGCAACTCGAAACAGGGACTACGGATTAAGCGAAGATTGCCTAAGGACGAGGTGACGATGCGCGTGGGAAACGGTTCCAAAGTCGATGTGATCGCAGTCGGCACGCTACCTCTACATCTACCTTCAGGATTAGTATTAGACCTAAATAATTGTTATTTGGTGCCAGCGTTGAGCATGAACATTATATCTGGATCTTTTTTAATGCGAGATGGTTATTCATTTAAATCAGAGAATAATGGTTGTTCTATTTATATGAGTAATATCTTTTATGGTCATGCACCCTTGAAGAGTGGTCTATTCTTGTTGAATCTCGATAGTAGTGATACACATATTCATAATGTAGAAGCCAAAAGATGCAGAGTTGATAATGATAGTGCAACTTATTTGTGGCACTGCCGTTTAGGTCATATCGGTGTAAAGCGCATGAAGAAACTCCATACTGATGGACTTTTGGAACCACTTGATTATGAATCACTTGGTACTTGTGAACCGTGCCTCATGGGCAAGATGACTAAAACACCGTTCTCCGGTACTATGGAGAGAGCAACAGATTTCTTGGAAATCATACATACAGATGTATGTGGTCCGATGAATGTTGAGGCTCGTGGCAGATATCATTATTTTCTCACCTTCACAGATGACTTAAGCAGATATGGGTATATCTACTTAATGAAACATAAGTCTGAAACATTTGAAAAGTTCAAAGAATTTCAGAGTGAAGTTGAAAATCATCGTAACAAGAAAATAAAGTTTCTACGATCCGATCATGGAGGAGAATATTTGAGTTACGAGTTTGGTGTACATTTCAAAAATTGTGGAATAGTTTCGCAACTCACGCCACCCGGAACACCACAGCGTAATGGTATGTCCGAATGTCGTAATCGTACTTTACTAGATATGGTGCGATCTATGATGTCCCTTACTGATTTACCGCTATTGTTTTGGGGATACGCTCTAGAGACAGCCGCATTCACGTTAAATAGGGCACCATCAAAATCCGTTGAGACGACGCCTTATGAACTATGGTTTGGCAAGAAACCAAAGTTGTCGTTTCTGAAAGTTTGGGGCTGCGATGCTTATGTGAAAAAGCTTCAACCTGATAAGCTCGAACCCAAATCGGAGAAATGTGTCTTCATAGGATATCCAAAGGAAACTATTGGATACACCTTCTATCACAGATCCGAAGGCAGGACTTTTGTTGCTAAATTCGGAAACTTTCTTGAGAAGGAGTTTCTCTCGAAAGAAGTGAGTGGGAGGAAAGTAGAACTTGACGAGGTAACTGTACCTACTCCCTTGTTGGAAAGTAGTACATCACAGAAAATTGTTTCTACGACACCTACACCAATAAGTGAGGAAGTTAATGATAATGATCGTGAAACTTCAGAACAAGATACTACTGAACCTCGTAGATCAACCAGAGTAAGATCCGCGCCAGAGTGGTACGGTAATCCAGTTCTGGAAGTCTTGCTACTAGATCATGATGAACCTACGAACTATGAAGAAGCGATGGTGAGCCCAGATTCCGCAAAGTGGCTTGAAGCCATGAAATCTGAGATGGGATCCATGTATGAGAACAAAGTATGGACTTTGGTTGACTTGCCCGATGGTCGGCAAGCAATTGAGAATAAATGGATCTTCAAGAAAAAGACTGACGCTGACGGTAATGTTACTGTCTATAAAGCTCGACTTGTCGCAAAAGGTTTTCGACAAGTTCAAGGGGTTGACTACGATGAGACCTTCTCACCCGTAGCGATGCTTAAGTCTGTCCGAATCATGTTAGCAATTGCCGTGTTTTATGATTATGAAATTTGGCAGATGGATGTCAAAACTGCATTCCTGAATGGATTTCTGGAAGAAGAGTTGTATATGATGCAACCGGAAGGTTTTGTCGATCCAAAGGGAGCTAACAAAGTGTGCAAGCTCCAGCGATCCATTTATGGACTAGTGCAAGCCTCTCGGAGTTGGAATAAACGCTTTGATAGTGTGATCAAAGCATTTGGTTTTATACAGACTTTCGGTGAAGCCTGTATTTACAAGAAAGTGAGTGGGAGCTCTGTAGCATTTCTGATATTATATGTGGATGACATATTGCTGATTGGAAATGATATAGAATTTCTGGATAGCATAAAGGGATAGTTGAATAAGAGTTTTTCAATGAAAGACCTCGGTGAAGCTGCTTACATATTAGGCATAAAGATTTATAGAGATAGATCAAGACGCTTAATTGGACTTTCTCAAAGCACATACCTTGACAAGATTTTGAAGAAGTTCAAAATGGATCAAGCAAAGAAAGGGTTCTTGCCTGTGTTACAAGGTGTGAAGTTGAGTCAGACTCAATGCCCGACCACTGCAGAAGATAGAGAGAAAATGAAAGATGTTCCCTACGCTTCAGCCATAGGCTCTATCATGTATGCAATGCTGTGTACCAGACCTGATGTGTGCCTTGCTATAAGTTTAGAAGGGAGGTACCAAAGTAATCCAGGAGTGGATCACTAGACAGCGGTCAAGAACATCCTAAAATACCTGAAAAGGACTAAGGATATGTTTCTCGTATATGGAGGTGACAAAGAGCTCACCATAAGAGGTTACGTTGATGCAAGCTTTTACACTGATCTGGACGATTCTAAATCGCAAACCAGATACGTGTTTACATTAAACGGTGGAGCTGTCAGTTGGTGCAGTTCTAAACAAAGCATCGTAGCGGGATCTACATGTGAAGCGGAATACATAGCTGCTTCGGAAGCAGCAAACGAAGGAGTCTGGATGAAGGAGTTCATATCCGATCTAGGTGTCATACCTAGTGCGTCGGGTCCAATGAAAATCTTTTGTGACAATACTGGTGCAATTGCCTTGGCAAAGGAATCCAGATTTCACAAGAGGACCAAGCACATCAAGAGACGCTTCAATTCCATCCGGGATCTAGTCCAGGTGGGAGACATAGAGATTTGCAAGATACATACGGATCTGAATATTGCAGACCCGTTGACTAAGCCTCTTCCACGAGCAAAACAAGATCAGCACCAAGGCTCCATGGGTGTTAGAATCATTACTGTGTAATCTAGATTATTGACTCTAGTGCATGTGGGAGACTGAAGGAAATATGCCCTAGAGGCAATAATAAAGTTATTATTTATTTCCTTATATCATGATAAATGTTTATTATTCATGCTAGAATTGTATTAACCGGAAACATTATACATGTGTGAATACATAGACAAACTTAGTGTCACTAGTATGCCTCTACTTGACTAGCTCGTTAATCAAAGATGGTTATGTTTCCTAACCATGAACAAGGTGTTGTTATTTGATTAACGAGGTCACATCATTAGTTGAATGATCTAATTGACATGACCCATTTCATTAGCTTAGCACCCGATCATTTAGTATGTTGCTATTGCTTTCTTCATGACTTATACATGTTCCTATGACTATGAGATTATGCAACTCCTGTTTACCGGAGGAACACTTTGTGTGCTACCAAACGTCACAACGTAACTGGGTGATTATAAAGGAGCTCTACAGGTGTCTCCAAAGGTAGATGTTGGGTTGGCGTATTTCGAGATTAGGATTTGTCACTCCGATTGTCGGAGAGGTATCTCTGGGCCCTCTCGGTAATGCACATCACATAAGCCTTGCAAGCATTGCGACTAATGAGTTAGTTGCGAGATGATGTATTACGGAACGAGTAAAGAGACTTGCCGGTAACGAGATTGAACTAGGTATTGGATACCGACGATCGAATCTCGGGCAAATAACATACCGATGACAAAGGGAACAACGTATGTTGTTATGCGGTCTGACCATAAAGATCTTCGTAGAATATGTAGGAGCCAATATGGGCATCCAGGTCCCGCTATTGGTTATTGACCGGAGATGTGTCTCAGTCATGTCTACATTGTTCTCGAACCGTTGGGTCCGCACGCTTAACGTTACGGTGACAGTTATTATGAGTTTATGCATTTTGATGTACCGAAGTTAGTTCGGAGTCCCGGATGTGATCACGGACATGACGAGGAGTCTCGAAATGGTCGAGACATAAAGATTGATATATTGGAAGCCTATATTTGGATATCGGAAGTGTTCCGGGTGAAATCGGGATTTTACCGGAGTACCGGGAGGTTACCGGAACCCCCCGGGAGCCATATGGGCCTTAATGGGCTTTAGTGGAAAGGAGAAAGGGGCAGCCCAAGGTGGCCGCGCGCCTCCCCCCTCCCCTAGTCCTATTAGGACTAAGAGAGGTGGCCGGCCCCCCTCTCTCTCTTTCCCCCTCGGGGAATCCTAGTCCAACTAGGATTGGGGGGAGTTCTACTCCCGATAGGAGTAGGACTCCTCCTGCGCCCTCCTCCTGGCCGGTGGCCCCCTCCCCCTTGGCTCCTTTATATACGGAGGCAGGGGGCACCTCTAGACACACAAGTTGATCATTGAGATCGTTCCTTGGCCGTGTGCGGTGCCCCCTGCCACCATATTCCACCTCGATCATATCGTTGTAGTGCTTAGGCAAAGCCCTGCGTCGGTAGAACATCAAGATCGTCACCACGCCGTCATGCTGACGGAACTCCTCCCCGACGCTTTGCTGGATCGGAGCTTGGGGATCGTCATCGAGCTGTACGTGTGCTAAGAACTCGGAGGTGCCAGAGTAACGGTGCTTAGATCGGTCGAATCGGGAAGACGTACGACTACTTCCTCTACGTTGTGTCAACGCTTCCGCAGTCAGTCTGCATGGGTACGTAGACAACACTCTCCCCTCTCATTGCTGTGCATCACCATGATCTTGTGTGTGCATAGGAAATTTTTTGAAATTACTACGTTCCCCAACAGAACGTGTCCTTGTGGACCTACGAAGTTCAGTAGCAACTTGATCTGAAGTTTCATGATCATCATCATTAGCTTCCTCTCTAGTTGATGCAGGCACCTCAGGAACATTTTCTTGAGTTGCGCCATTTTCCGGTTCAAGAGGTAATACTTCATCAAGTTCTACTTTCCTCCCACTTACTTCTTTCGAGAGAAACTCCTTCTCTAGAAAGGATCCATTCTTGGCAACAAAGATCTTGCCTTCGGATCTGAGGTAGAAGGTATACTGTAGCAACCCGACCCGAATGGATCAAGTCTACTATGCTCCAGTGTCATCCCTGGATCAGTAATGCTGACACCACACGGTACATCGAAGGATTTATAGCAGAGTGGCAATCACACACTTAATACAACGATGTCTCAAAAGAGAACTTATTACATAAATATGGCTTAAGGCCATCTAGTGTCGATAACAGCAGAAGACTTGGAAGATAAATGGGTCCATCAACTCCAACGGCATCACTGAGTATAGAACCACGACCTAAAACACCTCAATTGTCGTCTGAAAAGTCTGCAACATTAACGTTGCGGCCCGAAACGGGTCAGCACATGGAATATGCTGGCAATGTAACACATAGAGAATGATGGAATGAAACAGCTATACTATATGCATATTTGGCTGGTGGAAAGCTCTATGGTTACTGTTTTGCGTAAAGCCAATTTTTCCCTACTGCAAAGGAATACATTTATTTAACTATCATGGTGGTTGTTAAACATTGAGAATGGTTGACAGCATTCTCAATCCCAATTAAAAGTAGTCATCAATAACCCAACAATATTAATTTAGAAGTAACATGATGAGATTCACATGATATTCAAGCACTAGATACTCAAGATTGTCCATAACCGGGGACACGGCTAATCATGATTAGTTTGTTACACTCTGCAGAGGTTTGCGCACTTTTCCCCACAAGACTCGATCGCCTCCGTTGGTTTTCTCGCACTACTGGTGTTTGAGAAACGGATGACCGAGACATAGTCTTTCAGAAGTGCTAGCACCTTACGATGGAGTAGACCGTACCACCTACATCCCCTACATCTGCTAGTCTACCCCTATAAGAGTTCGCATGACTTAGTCAACTATGCCAGAGCCCATATTGGCTTGTGGCTGCACACGTAAGTATTTCGTATGAAAGATCTTATGATCCCTGTGAGCCTGGGTGGCGGTCCAAAACAAAACAGGCAAGTCTTGATAGACATCAGGTGCCTCAATCCACCCAGATGTGTGTTTAAGTTGCCACCTTAGATAAACCATTAAAATTATCAATCTCACATCTGTCATGGATATCACTCACCCAATCCACGTCTACTAGCATAGCATGGCATAATAAGCAAACGTAGAAGTAACTCCCAAAGGTTTCATAGTAACAGGTAATAGGTACTACCTCATCTACTTCCCATCCCACAATTTAATTAGATCCTAATCATGCAATGTGTGAGGATGGATCTAATGCAATAAAACTGGGTTGTAGAAAAGGTATGATCAAAGTGTTACTTGCCTTGTTGATGATCCGCGAGTCCTAGAGATTCGAAGTAACAAGCGGCGCAATCCGGGTAATCTATCGCAGACAAACAACAAGCATACAATAAGTACTCATCTAATGCACAGGTAAAACTCGAACAAAAGACTGAACCAGATAGTTCAACTTAAGAACTCCGGTTACAAAGAAAGAAAAAAACCGAACAAAGAAACCGAAAACAAACGGCGGAAGAAAACAACTCGGTTCTAGCAAGTTGAAACTAGGTCAAATTTTACCATAGCAAAAACTTAGTTAAAGTTGATTAGACGGAACGGCGGTTTCGAAACGAAACTCCAGGCGCTTGAATTACCTGATTCTGATAAACGAGCGAGAAGATAGACTAGAAAGAAGATCGGATCTGAGATCGCGATCGCGGAATAAATCCGACGAGAAGAAAAAGAAGAACGGTTGAACGAACGGACGTTCGTTAACCTAGAAGAAATCCGGTGATCACGTTCGTTAGGACTAACGGTCCGGCGAACGATCTCGGGCAACTAAATCGGAGAAGAAAACGAATCCGATCTAGGGTTTCGGAGAAGAAAACCGATCGTAAAACCGATCTAGAAAACCGGAACGGTTTCTCGAAGAAAAACGAATCGGAGAAAAAGAATCGGAACAATTAGAAGAAAACGATCCGATGAAAGAATAGATGTAGCACGGGGCTACCTCCGGCGAAGTCTCCGGCGAGGAACTCCGGCGGCGTGGGCGTGGGCGTGGGGCGGCGGCAAGGTGCGGCGGCGGCGCGGGGCACTAGGCGGCGCGGCGGCGGTGGGGTGCGGCGCGGGGTGTGGGTGCGGTGGTGCTTGGGGCTTTGGGGCTTTGGATTTGATGGGTTTAGAGGGGGGGTGGGAGTATTTATATTGGGGAGGGGAGGAGAAAACTTGGGGTAGGGGTCAAGGAATTAGACTAGGACTAGGAAAGAAAAGAGGGAAAGAGATCTAGAAAAAAACGAAAGTAGGTTGAATCCTACTAGGAATCCACAAAGGACGGCGGCTCCCTGGCGCCTTGTGCCTGGCGCGGCTCCTCCCTGGGCGTGGTGCGTGATGGCCTTTGGCCCTGGCCGGCCGGCTGGCTCGGTGGCTTGGGCCTTTGGCCCAAGTCACTGGGATTTTTTTTAAACGGTTCCACGCTCGAAAAAAAACAGAACGAGATCTAAACGAACTCCAAATCTAATAAAGTAAATTTTCCCCGACTCCTAAAAATGAGTCGAACAAAATGAACTTTTCTCCGGGCCTAAAATGCAAATTTTTAAAATGCGCATTTTTTCCCTATCCAAAAAAAGCAAAAAGAAACTCCGACAAAACCAATGATCCTTTCTTCAAAATTTGAGAAGACTCAAATATGAAAATAACGAAATCTCCAACTCTCTCCGAGGGTCCTTGAGTTGCGTGAAATTTCTAGGATCAGCAAAAATGCAAGAAAATATGATATGCATGATGATCTATGTATAACATTCCAAATTGAAAATTTGGGATGTTACAAACCTACCCCCCCTTAAGATGAATCTCGCCCTCGAGATTCGGGTTGGCTAGAAAATAGGTGAGGGTGGTCCTTGAGCAAATCTTCTTCTCTCTCCCAGGTGGCTTCATCCTCTGAGTGGTGGTTCCACTGAACTTTGCAAAACTTGATAACCTTGCTGCGAGTAAATCTGCTGGCATAATCGAGAATCTTGACTGGTTTCTCTCCATACGTTAGGTCGTCCTTCAACTGAATCGCTTCTAGCGGGACTGTATCTCTTAACGGTACCTCCGCCATCTCGGCGTGACATTTCTTCAGCTGAGAAACATGGAATACGTCATGAACTCCTGACAGTCCCTCTGGTAATTCCAACTTATAAGCGACTTCTCCCATACGTTGCAAGATCTTATATGGTCCAACGAAACGCGGTGCTAACTTTCCCTTAACTCCAAAACGCTTAACTCCTCGAAGTGGGGATACTCGGAGATACACTCTGTCTCCGGTTTCATAAACTGTCTCCTTGCGTTTAGAGTCTGCGTAGCTCTTCTGCCTGGACTGGGCTACCTTGAGCCTATCGCGTATCAACTTAACTTTCCGTTCAGACTCCTTAATCAAATCTGGTCCAAAGAATTGACGGTCTCCAACTGTTGGGGAACGCAGTAATTTCAAAAATTTTCCTACGCACACGCAAGATCATGGTGATGCACAGCAACGAGAGGGGAGAGTGTTGTCTACGTACCAACGCAGACCGACTGCGGAAGCGATCACACAACGTAGAGGAAGTAGTCGTACGTCTTCTTCCCGATCCGACCGATCCAAGCACCGTTACTCCGGCACCTCCGAGTTCTTAGCACACGTAAAGCTCGATGACGTTCCTCGAGCTCCGATCCAGCAAAGCGTTGAGGAAGAGTTCCGTCAGCACGACGGCGTGATGACGATCTTGATGTACTACCGACGCAGGGCTTCGCCTAAGCACTACAACGGTACGATCGAGGTGGAATTTGGTGGCAGGGGGCACCGCACACGGCTAAGGAACGATCTCAAGGATCAAGTTGTGTGTCTTGGGGTGCCCCCTTCCCCCGTATATAAAGGTTGGAGGAGGGGGAGCCGGCCGGCCAGGGAGAGGAGGCGCAGGGGAGTCCTACTCCCACCGGGAGTAGGACTCCTCCCCCCAATCCTAATCCTATTAGGACTCCCGGGGGGAAAAGGAGAGAGAAGGGGGGCCGGCCCCTATCCTAGTCCTACTAGGACTTTGGGAAGGGGGGCGCCGGCCAGCTTGTGGGCTTTCCCTTTTTCTCCTTTTCCACTAAGGCCCAATAGGCCCATTAGTCTCCCGGGGGGTTCCGGTAACCCTCCCGGTATTCCGGTAAAATCCCGATTTCACCCGGAACACTTCCTATGTCCAAACATAGGCTTCCAATATATCAATCTTTACGTCTCGACCATTTTGAGACTCCTCGTCATGTCCGTGATCTCATCCGGGACTCCGAACAACCTTCGGTACATCAAAATGCATAAACTCATAATAATTGTCATCGTAACGTTAAGCGTGCGGACCCTACGGTTCGAGAACAATGTAGACATGACCGAGACATGTCTCCGGTCAATAACCAATAGCGGGACCTGGATGCCCATATTGGCTCCTACATATTCTACGAAGATCTTTATCGGTCAGACCGCATAACAACATACGTTGTTCCCTTTGTCATCGGTATGTTACTTGCCCGAGATTCGATCGTCGGTATCCAATACCTAGTTCAATCTCGTTACCGGCAAGTCTCTTTACTCGTTCCGTAATACATCATCTCACAACTAACATATTAGTTGCAGTGCTTGCAAGGCTTATGTGATGTGCATTACCGAGAGGGCCCAGAGATACCTCTCCGACAATCGGAGTGACAAACCCTAATCTCGAAATACGCCAACCCAACATCTACCATTGGAGACACCTGTAGCACTCCTTTATAATCACCCAGTTACGTTGTGATGTTTGGTAGTACCCAAAGTGTTCCTCCGGTAAACGGGAGTTGCATAATCTCATAGTTATAGGAACATGTATAAGTCATGAAGAAAGCAATAGCAACATACTAAACGATCGGGTGCTAAGCTAATGGAATGGGTCATGTCAATCAGATCATTCTACTAATGATGTGACCTCGTTAATCAAATAACAACTCCTTGTTCATGGTTAGGAAACATAACCATCTTTGATTAACGAGCTAGTCAAGTAGAGGCATACTAGTGACACTCTGTTGGTCTATGTATTCACACATGTATTATGTTTCCGGTTAATACAATTCTAGCATGAATAATAAACATTTATCATGATATAAGGAAATAAATAATAACTTTATTATTGCCTCTAGGGCATATTTCCTTCAGTCTCCCACTTGCACAAGAGTCAATAATCTAGATTACACAGTAATGATTCTAACACCCATGGAGCCTTGGTGCTGATCATGTTTTGCTCGTGGAAGAGGCTTAGTCAACGGGTCTGCAACATTCAGATCCGTATGTATCTTGCAAATCTCTATGTCTCCCACCTGGACTAAATCCCGGATGGAGTTGAAGCGCCTCTTGATGTGTTTGGTTCTTTTGTGAAATCTGGATTCCTTTGCCAAGGCAATTGCACCAGTATTGTCACAGAAGATTTTCATTGGACCCGATGCACTAGGTATGACACCTAGATCGGATATGAACTCCTTCATCCAGACTCCTTCGTTTGCTGCTTCCGAAGCAGCTATGTACTCCGCTTCACATGTAGATCCCGCTACGACGCTTTGTTTAGAACTGCACCAACTGACAGCTCCACCTTTTAAAGTAAACACGTATCCGGTTTGCGATTTAGAATCGTCCGGATCAGTGTCAAAGCTTGCATCAACGTAACCTCTTACGGTGAGCTCTTTGTCACCTCCATATACGAGAAACATATCCTTAGTCCTTTTCAGGTATTTCAGGATGTTCTTGACCGCTGTCCAGTGATCCACTCCTGGATTACTTTGGTACCTCCCTTCTAAACTTATAGCAAGGCACACATCAGGTCTGGTACACAGCATTGCATACATGATAGAGCCTATGGCTGAAGCATAGGGAACATCTTTCATTTTCTCTCTATCTTCTGCAGTGGTCGGGCATTGAGTCTGACTCAACTTCACACCTTGTAACACAGGCAAGAACCCTTTCTTTGCTTGATCCATTTTGAACTTCTTCAAAATCTTGTCAAGGTATGTGCTCTGTGAAAGTCCAATTAAGCGTTTTGATCTATCTCTATAGATCTTTATGCCTAATATGTAAGAAGCTTCCCCGAGGTCTTTCATCGAAAAACTTTTATTCAAGTATCCCTTTATGCTATCCAGAAATTCTATATCATTTCCAGTCAGCAATATGTCATCCACATATAATATCAGAAATGCTACAGAGCTCCCACTCACTTTCTTGTAAATACAGGCTTCTCCAAAAGTCTGTATAAAGCCAAATGCTTTGATCACACTATCAAAGCGTTTATTCCAACTCCGAGATGCTTGCACCAGTCCATAAATGGATCGCTGGAGTTTGCATACTTTGTTAGCTCCTTTTGGATCGACAAAACCTTCTGGTTGTATCATATACAACTCTTCTTCCAGAAATCCATTCAGGAATGCAGTTTTGACATCCATCTGCCATATTTCATAATCATAAAATGCGGCAATTGCTAACATAATTCTGACGGACTTAAGCATCGCTACGGGTGAGAAAGTCTCATCGTAGTCAACCCCTTGAACTTGTCGAAAACCTTTTGCGACAAGTCGAGCTTTATAGACAGTAACATTACCGTCAGCGTCAGTCTTTTTCTTGAAGATCCATTTATTCTCAATTGCTTGCCGATCATCGGGCAAGTCAACCAAAGTCCATACTTTGTTCTCATACATGGATCCCATCTCAGATTTCATGGCCTCAAGCCACTTTGCGGAATCTGGGCTCACCATCGCTTCTTCATAGTTCGTAGGTTCATCATGATCTAGTAGCATGACTTCCAGAACTGGATTACCGTACCACTCTGGTGCGGATCTCACTCTGGTTGATCTACGTGGTTCAGTAGCATCTTGCCCCGAAGTTTCATGATCATCATCATTAGCTTCCTCACTGATTGGTATAGGTGTCGCAGAAACAGTTTTCTGTGATGTACTATTTTCCAATAAGGGAGCAGGTACAGTTACCTCGTCAAGTTCTACTTTCCTCCCACTCACTTCTTTTGAGAGAAACTCCTTCTCTAGAAATGATCCATTCTTAGCAACGAATGTCTTGCCTTCGGATCTGTGATAGAAGGTATACCCAACAGTTTCTTTTGGGTATCCTATGAAGACACATTTCTCCGCTTTGGGTTCGAGCTTATCAGGTTGAAGCTTTTTCACATAAGCATCGCAGCCCCAAACTTTAAGAAACGACAACTTTGGTTTCTTGCCAAACCATAGTTCATAAGGCGTCGTTTCAACGGATTTTGATGGTGCCCTATTTAACGTGAATGCGGCCGTCTCTAAAGCATAACCCCAAAACGATAGCGGTAAATCAGTAAGAGACATCATAGATCACACCATGTCTAGTAAAGTACGATTACGACGTTCGGACACACCATTACGCTGTGGTGTTCCGGGTGGCGTGAGTTGCGAAACTATTCCACAATTTTTCAAATGTATACCAAACTCATAACACAAATATTCTCCTCCACGATCAGATCGTAGAAACTTTATTTTCTTGTTACGATGATTTTCAACCTCACTCTGAAATTCTTTGAACTTTTCAAATGTTTCAGACTTATGTTTCATCAAGTAGATATACCCATATCTGCTTAAATCATCTGTGAAGGTGAGAAAATAACGATATCCGCCACGAGCCTCAATATTCATCGGACCACATACATCGGTATGTATGATTTCCAACAAATCTGTTGCTCTCTCCATAGTACCGGAGAACGGTGTTTTAGTCATCTTGCCTATGAGGCACGGTTCGCAAGTACCAAGTGATTCATAATCAAGTGGTTCCAAAAGCCCATCAGTATGGAGTTTCTTCATGCGCTTTACACCGATATGACCTAAACGGCAGTGCCACAAATAAGTTGCACTATCATTATTAACTTTGCATCTTTTGGCTTCTACATTATGAATATGTGTATCACTATCTTCGAGATTCAACAAGAATAGACCACTCTTCAAAGGTGCATGACCATAAAAGATATTATTCATATAAATAGAACAACCATTATTCTCTGATTTAAATGAATAACCGTCTCGCATTAAACAAGATCCAGATATAATGTTCATGCTCAAAGCTGGCACCAAATAACAATTATTTAGGTCTAATATTAATCCCGAAGGTAGATGTAGAGGTAGCGTGCCGACCGCGATCACATCGACTTTGGAACCGTTTCCCACGCGCATCGTCACCTCGTCCTTTGCTAGCGTCCGCTTATTCCGTAGTCCCTGTTTCGAGTTGCAAATATTAGCAACAGAACCAGTATCAAATACCCAGGTGCTACTGCGAGCTCTAGTAAGGTACACATCAATAACATGTATATCACATATACCTTTGCTCACTTTGCCATCCTTCTTATCCGCCAAATACTTGGGGCAGTTCCGCTTCCAGTGTCCAGTCTGCTTGTAGTAGAAGCACTCAGTTTCAGGCTTAGGTCCAGACTTGGGTTTCTTCTCTTGAGCAGCAACTTGCTTGCTGTTCTTCTTGAAGTTTCCCTTCTTCTTCCCTTTGCCCTTTTTCTTGAAACTAGTGGTTTTGCTAACCATCAACACTTGATGCTCCTTCTTGATTTCTACCTCCGCAGCTTTCAGCATTGCGAAGAGCTCGGGAATAGTCTTGTTCATCCCTTGCATATTATAGTTCATCACAAAGCTCTTGTAGCTTGGTGGCAGTGATTGGAGAATTCTGTCAATGACGCAGTCATCTGGAAGATTAACTCCCATCTGAATCAAGTGATTGTTATACCCAGACATCTTGAGTATATGCTCACTGACAGAACTGTTCTCCTCCATCTTACAGCTATAGAACTTATTGGAGACTTCATATCTCTCAATTCGGGCATTTGCTTGAAATATTAACTTCAACTCCTGGAACATCTCATATGCTCCATGACGTTCAAAACGTCGTTGAAGTCCCGATTCTAAGCCGTAAAGCATGGCACACTGAACTATCGAGTAGTCATCAGCTTTGCTCTGCCAGACGTTCATAACATCTGGCGTTGCTCCAGCAGCAGGCCTGGCACCCAGCGGTGCTTCCAGGACGTAATTCTTCTGTGCAGCAATGAGGATAATCCTCAGGTTACGGACCCAGTCCGTGTAATTGCTACCATCATCTTTCAACTTTGCTTTCTCAAGGAACGCATTAAAATTCAACGGAACAACAGCACGAGCCATCTATCTACAATCAACATAAACAAGCAAGATACTATCAGGTACTAAGTTCATGATAAGTTTAAGTTCAGTTAATCAAATTACTTAGGAACTCCCACTTAGATAGACATCCCTCTAATCTTCTAAGTGATCACGTGATCCAAATCAACTAAACCATAACCGATCATCACGTGAGATGGAGTAGTTTTCAATGGTGAACATCGTCATGTTGATCATATCTACTATATGATTCACGCTCGACCTTTCGGTCTCTGTGTTCCGAGGCCATATCTGCATATGCTAGGCTCGTCAAGTATAACCTGAGTATTCTGCGTGTGCAAAACTGGCTTGCACCCGTTGTAGATGGACGTAGAGCTTATCACACCCGATCATCACGTGGTGTCTGGGCACGACGAACTTTGGCAACGGTGCATACTCAGGGAGTACACTTCTTGATAATTTAGTGAGAGATCATCTTATAATGCTACCGTCAATCAAAGCAAGATAAGATGCATAAAAGGATAAACATCACATGCAATCAATATAAGTGATATGATATGGCCATCATCATCTTGTGCTTGTGATCTCCATCTCCGAAGCACCGTCATGATCACCATCGTCACCGGCACGCCACCTTGATCTCCATCGTAGCAACGTTGTCGTCTCGCCAATCTTATGCTTCCACGACTATCACTACCGCTTAGTAATAAAGTAAAGCATTACATCGCGATTGCATTGCATACAATAAAGCGACAACCATATGGCTCCTGCCAGTTGCCGATAACTCGGTTACAAAACATGATCATCTCATACAATAAAATCAGCATCATGCCTTGACCATATCACATCACAACATACCCTGCAAAAACAAGTTAGAGGTCCTCTACTTTGTTGTTGCAAGTTTTACGTGGCTGCTACGGGCTTAAGTAAGAACTCATCTCACCTACGCATCAAAACCACAACGATAGTTCGTCAAATAGACTCTGTTTTAACCTTCTCAAGGACCGGGCGTAGTCACACTTTGTTCAACTAAAGTTGGAGAGACAGTCTTCCGCAAGCCATCTATGTGCAAAGCACGTCGAGGGAACCGGTCTCGCGTAAGAGTACGCGTAAGGTTGGTCCGGATCGTCTCAACCAACAATACCGCCGAACCAAAGTATGACATGCTGGTAGGCAGTATGACTTGTATCGCCCACAACTCACTTGTGTTCTACTCGTGCAAATAACATCAAACCATAAAACCTAGGCTCGGATGCCACTGTTTGGGGAACGCAATAATTTCAAAAAAATTCCTACGCACACGCAAGATCATGGTGATGCACAGCAACGAGAGGGGAGAGTGTTGTCTATGTACCAATGCAGACCGACTGCGGAAGCGATCACACAACGTAGAGGAAGTAGTCGTACGTCTTCTTCCCGATCCGTCGGATCCAAGCACCGTTACTCCAGCACCTCCGAGTTCTTAGCACACGTACAGCTCGATGACGTTCCTCGGGCTCCGATCCAGCAAAGCATCGAGGAAGAGTTTCGTCAGCACGACGGCGTGATGACGATCTTGATGTACTACCGATGCAGGGCTTCGCCTAAGCACTACAACGGTACGATCGAGGTGGAATTTGGTGGCAGGGGGCACCGCACACGGCTAAGGAACGATCTCAAGGATCAAGTTGTGTGTCTTGGGGTGCCCCCTGCCCCCGTATATAAAGGTTGGAGGAGGGGGAGCCGGCCGGCCAGGGAGAGGAGGCGCAGGGGAGTCCTACTCCCACCGGGAGTAGGACTCCTCCCCCCAATCCTAATCCTATTAGGACTCCCGGGGGGAAAAGGAGAGAGAAGGGGGGCCGGCCCCTATCCTAGTCCTACTAGGACTTTGGGAAGGGGGGCGCTGGCCAGCTTGTGGACTTTCCCTTTTTCTCCTTTTCCACTAAGGCCCAATAGGCCCATTAGTCTCCCGGGGGGTTCCGGTAACCCTCCCGGTATTCCGGTAAAATCCCGATTTCACCCGGAACACTTCCTATGTCCAAACATAGGCTTCCAATATATCAATCTTTACGTCTCGACCATTTCGAGACTCCTCGTCATGTCCGTGATCTCATCCGGGACTCCGAACAACCTTCGGTACATCAAAATGCATAAACTCATAATAACTGTCATCGTAACGTTAAGCGTGCGGACCCTACGGTTCGAGAACAATGTAGACATGACCGAGACACGTCTCCGGTCAATAACCAATAGCGGGACCTGGATGCCCATATTGGCTCCTACATATTCTACGAAGATCTTTATCGGTCAGACCGCATAACAACATATGTTGTTCCCTTTGTCATCGGTATGTTACTTGCCCGAGATTCGATCGTCGGTATCCAATACCTAGTTCAATCTCATTACCGGCAAGTCTCTTTACTCGTTCCGTAATACATCATCTCACAACTAACATATTAGTTGCAGTGCTTGCAAGGCTTATGTGATGTGCATTACCGAGAGGGCCCAGAGATACCTCTCCGACAATCGGAGTGACAAACCCTAATCTCGAAATACGCCAACCCAACATCTACCATTGTAGACACCTATAGCACTCCTTTATAATCGCCAAGTTACGTTGTGACGTTTGGTAGTACCCAAAGTGTTCCTCCGGTAAACGGGAGTTTCATAATCTCATAGTTATAGGAACATGTATAAGTCATGAAGAAAGCAATAGCAACATACTAAACGATCGGGTGCTAAGCTAATGGAATGGGTCATGTCAATCAGATCATTCTACTAATGATGTGACCTCGTTAATCAAATAACAACTCCTTGTTCATGGTTAGGAAACATAACCATCTTTGATTAACGAGCTAGTCAAGTAGAGGCATACTAGTGACACTCTGTTGGTCTATGTATTCACACATGTATTATGTTTCTGGTTAATACAATTCTAGCATGAATAATAAACATTTATCATGATATAAGGAAATAAATAATAACTTTATTATTGCCTCTAGGGCATATTTCCTTCACCAACTTCGTCCCATGACAACGGTGTCCTGCACCTCCTTCCGTACAAAGCTTCGAAAGGAGCCATCTTCAAACTGGTTTGGTAACTGTTGTTATACGAAAACTCCGCATACGGCAAGTTATCGTCCCAACTAGATCCATAATCTAGTGCACAAGCTCTCAGCATATCCTCCAAAATCTGATTGACTCTCTCAGTCTGTCCATCTGTCTGCGGATGAAAAGCTGTGCTGAACTCTAGCCTCGTACCCAAAGTTTCATTCAACTAATTCCAAAACTTTGAGGTAAATTGGGTTCCTCTGTCTGATACAATACTCCTCGGAACTCCATGCAAACAAATGATCCTAGTCATGTATATCTTTGCCAACTTAGCACTGGTGTAAGTGGTCTTAACTGGAATGAAATGTGCTACCTTCGTCAAACGATCAACTACTACCCATATCGAGTCATATCCTTCTTTCGTCCTGGGCAGTCCTGTGATAAAATCCATGCCTATCTTATCCCACTTCCATTCGGGTATCGGCAATGGTTGCAACAATCCGGCTGGCTTCTGATGCTCTGCCTTCAGTCTATGACATACGTCACAAACTGCTACATAGGCTGCAATATCCTTCTTCATTCCGGTCCACCAGAATGTTTCCTTTAAATCCAAATACATCTTGGTATTTATTGGGTGAATCGAATAGGGTGAATCATGTGCCTCTTGCAAAATCAACTTCCTAATCTCCGGGTCATTTGGCACGTAAACACGGTCCTCAAACCATAGGGTACCGTGCTCATCCTCACGAAATCCCTTTGCTTTCCTTTGCTTAATTTCTCCTTTATAGTAGCAATCTCCTTGTCAGATTTCTGAGCTTCTCTGATTCTATCCATCAATGTTGACTGAATCTCCAATGCTGCTACATAGCCTTTCGGAACTATCTCTAAACTTAGTTCACGAAGGTTTTCTGCTAACTCCTTTGGTATACTTCCCGTCATTAACGTATTGACATGACTCTTGCGGCTCAATGCGTCAGCTACTACATTAGCTTTTCCGGGATGGTAATGCAATCTCATATCATAATCTTTGATGAGCTCCAACCATCTCCTTTGTCTGAGATTCAACTCCTTCTGCATGAAAATGTACTTCAAACTCTTGTGATCCGTGTACACCTCACAATGATTTCCAATGAGGAAATGTCTCCATGTCTTCAATGCATGTACTACGGCTGCTAACTCCAAATCATGGGTGGCATAATTCAACTCATGAGGTTTTAGTTGTCGTGAAGCATACGAAACAACTCTTCCTTCCTGCATAAGCACTGCTCCAAGTCCTCGACGTGAAGCGTCGCAATACACCTCATAATCCTTGGTCTGGTCTGGCAAAATCAACACTGGTGAGGTAACCAATCATTTCCTCAACTCCTGGAGACTAGCCTCACACTCCTCAGTCCAATTGAACTTGGTATCCTTCTTCAACAACTCTGTCATAGGCTTCGCAATCTTTGAAAAGTTCTCAATGAATCTCCGGTAGTATCCTGCGAGTCCAAGAAAACTCCGGATCTCTCCAACTGTCGTTGGTGCTTCCCATTTGGTTACGGTCTCAACCTTTGCGGGGTCAACTGCTATCCCTTCTCCGGATATAACGTGTCCGAGGAATCCTACTTCCTTCAACCAAAACTCACATTTGCTAAATTCGGCATATAACTGGTGTTCCCTTAGCTTCTCCAATACCAAACGCAAATGTTCCTTATGCTCTTCTTCATTCTTTGAATAAACCAGGATATCATCAATGAACACTACGACGAACTTATCCAAAAACTCCATAAACACCTTGTTCATCATGTTCATAAAATAGGCAGGCGCGTTAGTCAATCCAAATGACATAACGCTATACTCATACAGTCCATATCTCATGGTGAATGCTGTCTTAGGTATGTCCTGCTCTCGGATCTTCAACTGGTGGTACCCTGATCGCAAATCGATCTTGGAAAACACTTTAGCTCCTTGCAAACGATCAAACAGATCATTAATCATTGGCAGTGGGTACTTGTTCTTGATGGTTACTTCATTCAATCCACGGTAATCTACAACCATCCTTAATGATCCATCCTTCTTCTCCACTAGAAGTACGGGTGATCCCCAAGGCGAAGAACTTGGGCGAATGTAACCTTTCTCCAATAACTCCTTAATCTGATTCTTAATTTCTACCAAATCCTTTGCTGGCATCCGGTATGGTCTCTTTGATATAGGCCCAGTGCCTGGAAATAACTCAATTAAAAACTCAATGTCTCTATCCGGTGGCATGCCTAGTAACTCTTCCGGAAATACGTCAGGAAAATCCTTTACTACTGGTACTTCTTCCTGCACTACTCCTGTCAGGAAATTTACTTGTGTCCTATTTGGCACATGCCGGGATACATACTTGATCCTTCTTCCTTCCGGCGTGGTAAGCAAAATTGACTTACTAGCACAATCGATGTTTCCTCCATACATCGACAACCAATCCATACCTAGTATCACATCCAATCCTTGAGATTCCAGTACTATTAGGTCTGAGGGAAAAACATAGTTACCAATCCTTAATGGTAAATCCGGGGTCACGTCTCAGAGCCATCTGAGGGTTTTTAGAAAAGAAGAGATATAAGAATAGAATGAGGTCTAAGAGAAAACACTACCCCAAATGCACATGAGCAAATTCACACAAAATCACTTCATTCAATCAAACAAGGGCATACAATCGATCTAGCTATCGCAAAAGTGCTCGAACTATAGTGTTTACATGGGGGGAAATACTACTAATATTTGGTGGTCATCTAGAAATTTGAACCGACGGAAGACTCCATGATGTCCGCTCCAGCTTCGTCGTCAAAGTCGGGTTCACTTGGATCCGAATCGGTGTCGTCGATGATTATGTAGTTATCCGGGCATGCGACGTACTCGTCTTCCTCCTTGGATGCTAACTTCGTCTTGAGTTCTTCAATCTCCTGCTTAAGATCGACGTTGTGTCTTGCTAGAGCTACGATCTCGTCCATGTAGTCCTTGCGTGTAGCCTTCAGTTCTCCTTCTAGCTCGATGATCCTTGTTTTCGCATTCTTCAACTCTATCATATCATTGCACATCTGGTTCTCGTGGCATCGAATGTGCTGGTTTAACTCCTGGATGAATGCTGCAATGGATCTATCCTTCTTGGTGGTGACTAACTCCCATTGTTCATCTCGGCGTCCGCAAATCTGGTAGATAGTGTCCTTGAGGTCTTCTTGATAAACTTCTCCAATGTGTCCTATGGTGATATGGGCTACCATGCTCCTTCCTAGACTCCAAGTTGGTGCATTGAAAACACTATCTATGGGCTTCGTGATTGGCGCGAATGTCCTTCTCGGAACGTGAGCTTGAATCTTCCAGCGCTCCTCTTCAGGCAAAGTGGCGTTGAAAGTCCCGGTGAAGCTTGGTAATCCAATGGTTAGGTACTTGGTGACTTCCTTCAAGTGGAATCCAAAAGGTGTGCCTTCATCCGGTTGAGCGTACTTAATCTTCGCGTCCTTCATCCTAAAGAGTAGAAAAGATGAGGAGTTAGAAAATAAGGAGAGAATAGTGATCTATGGCTTTAACTTAGTGGTCGTGTCCTACAGTCAGCGTGTGCTCTGATACCATCTCTGTAGCGACCCAACCCGAATGGATCAAGTCTACTGTGCTCCGGTGTCATCCCTGGATCAGTAATGCTCACACCACATAGTACATCGAAGGATTTATAGCAGAGTGGCAATCACACACTTATTACAACGATGTCTCAAAAGAGAACTTATTACATAAATATGGCTTAAGGCCATCTAGTGTCGATAACAGCGGAAGACTTGGAAGATAAATGGGTCCATCAACTCCAACGGCATCACTGGGTATAGAACCACGACCTAAAACACCTCAATCGTCGTCTGAAAAGTCTGCAACATTAACGTTGCAGCCCAAAACGGGTCAGCACATGGAATATGCTGGCAATGTAACACACAGAGAATGATGGAATGAAACAGCTATACTATATGCATATTTGGCTGGTGGAAAGCTCTATGGTTACTGTTTTGCGTAAAGCCAATTTTCCCTACTGCAAAGGAATAAATTTATTTAACTATCATGGTGGTTGTTAAACATTGAGAATGGTTGACAGCATTCTCAATCCCAATTAAAAGTAGTCATCAATAACCCAACAATATTAATTTAGAAGTAACATGATGAGATTCACATGATATTCAAGCACTAGATACTCAAGATTGTCCATAACCGGGGACACGGCTAATCATGATTAGTTTGTTACACTCTGCAGAGGTTTGCGCACTTTTCCCCACAAGACTCGATCGCCTCCGTTGGTTTTCTCGCACTACTGGTGTTTGAGAAACGGATGACCGAGACATAGTCTTTCAGAAGCGCTAGCACCTTACGATGGAGTAGACCGTACCACCTACATCCCCTACATCTGCTAGTCTACCCCTATAAGAGTTCGCACGACTTAGTCAACTATGCCAGAGCCCATATTGGCTTGTGGCTGCACACGTAAGTATTTAGTATGAAAGATCTTACGATCCCTTTGAGCCTGGGCGGCGGTCCAAAACAAAACAGGCAAGTCCTGATAGACATCAGGTGCCTCAATCCACCCAGATGTGTGTTTAAGTTGCCACCTTAGATAAACCATTAAAATTATCAATCTCACATCTCTCATGGATATCACTCACCCAATCCATGTCTACTAGCATAGCATGGCATAATAAGCAAACGTAGAAGTAACTCCCAAAGGTTTCATAGTAACAGGTAATAGGTACTACCTCATCTACTTCCCATCCCACAATTTAATTAGATCCTAATCATGCAATGTGTGAGGATGGATCTAATGCAATAAAACTGAGTTGTAGAAAAGGTATGATCAAAGTGTTACTTGCCTTGCTGATGATCCGCGAGTCCTAGAGATTCGAAGTAACAAGCGGCGCAATCCGGGTAATCTATCGCAGACAAACAACAAGCATACAATAAGTACTCATCTAATGCACAGGTAAAACTCGAACAAAAGACCGAACCTGATAGTTCAACTTAAGAACTCCGGTTACAAAGAAAGAAAAAAACCGAACAAAGAAACCGAAAACAAACGGCGGAAGAAAACAACTCGGTTCTAGCAAGTTGAAACTAGGTCAAATTTTACCATAGCAAAAACTTAGTTAAAGTTGATTAGACGGAACGGCGGTTTCGAAACGAAACTCCAGGCGCTTGAATCACCTGATTCCGATAAACGAGCGAGAAGATAGACTAGAAAGAAGATCGGATCTGAGATCGCGATCGCGGAATAAATCCGACGAGAAGAAAAAGAAGAATGGTTGAACGAACGGACGTTCGTTAACCTAGAAGAAATCCGGTGATCACGTTCGTTAGGATGAACGGTCCGGCGAACGATCTCGGGCAACTAAATCGGAGAAGAAAACGAATCCGATCTAGGGTTTCGGAGAAGAAAACCGATCGTAAAACCGATCTAGAAAACCGGAACGGTTTCGCGAAGAAAAACGAATCGGAGAAAAAGAATCGGAATGATTAGAAGAAAACGATCCGATGAAAGAATAGATGTAGCGCGGGGCTACCTCCGGCGAAGGCTCCGGCGAGGAACTCCGGCGGCGTGGGCGTGGGCGTGGGGCGGCGGCAAGGTGCGGCGGCGGCGCGGGGCACTAGGCGGCGCGGCGGCGGTGGGGTGCGGCGCGGGGTGTGGGCGTGGTGGTGCTTGGGGCTTTGGGGCTTTGGATTTGATGGGTTTAGAGGGGGGGTGTGGGAGTATTTATATTGGGGAGGGGAAGAGAAAACTTGGGGTAGGTGTCAAGGAATTAGACTAGGACTAGGAAAGAAAAGAGGGAAAGAGATCTAGAAAAAACGAAAGTAGGATGAATCCTACTAGGAATCCACAAAGGACGGCGGCTCCCTGGCGCCTTGCGCCTGGCGCGGCTCCTCCCTGGGCGTGGCGCGCGATGGCCTTTGGCCCTGGCCGGCCGGCTGGCTCGGTGGCTTGGGCCTTTGGCCCAAGTCGCTGGGATTTTTTTTAAAAACGGTTCCGCGCTTGAAAAAAAAAACAGAACGAGATCTAAACGAACTCCAAATCTAATAAAGTAAATTTTCTCCGACTCCTAAAAATGAGTCGAACAAAATGAACTTTTCTCCGGGCCTAAAATGCAAATTTTTAAAACGCGCATTTTTCCCTATCCAAAAAAAGCAAAAAGAAACTCCAACAAAACCAATGATCCTTTCTTCAAAATTTGAGAAGACTCAAATATGAAAGTAACGAAATCTCCAACTCTCTCCGAGGGTCCTTGAGTTGCGTGAAATTTCTAGGATTGGCAAAAATGCAAGAAAATATGATATGCATGATGATCTATGTATAACATTACAAATTGAAAATTTGGGATGTTACATATACCCAATAGTTTCTTTAGGGTATCCTATGAAGACGCATTTTTCCGACTTGGGTTCGAGCTTTTCAGGTTGAAGTTTCTTGACATAAGCATCGCATCCCCAAACTTTTAGAAACGGCAGCTTAGGTTTCTTCCCAAACCATAATTCATATGGTGTCGTCTCAACGGATTTCGACGGAGCCCTCTTTAAAGTGAATGCGGCAGTCTCTAAAGCGTAGCCCCAAAATGACAGCGGTAAATCGATAAGAGACATCATATATCGCACCATATCTAATAGAGTGCGATTACGACGTTCGGACACACCATTACGCTGAGGTGTTCCAGGCGGCGTCAGTTGTGAAACTATTCCACATTTTCTTAAGTGTGTGCCAAATTCGTGACTCAAGTATTCTCCTCCACGATCTGATCGCAAGAACTTGATTTTCCTATCATGTTGATTCTCAACCTCACTCTGAAATTCTTTGAACTTTTCAAAGGTCTCAGACTTGTGTTTCATTAAATAGACATACCCATATCTACTCAAGTCATCAGTGAGGGTGAGAACATAACGATAGCCACCGCGAGCTTCAACACTCATTGGACCGCACACATCAGTATGTATGATTTCCAATAAGTTGGTTGCTCGCTCCATTGTTCCTGAGAACGGAGTCTTGGTCATTTTACCCATGAGGCATGGTTCGCACGTGTCAAATGATTCGTAATCAAGAGACTCTAAAAGTCCATCTGTATGGAGCTTCTTCATGCGTTTGACACCTATGTGACCAAGGCGGCAGTGCCACAAGTATGTGGGACTATCATTATCAATCTTACATCTTTTGGTATTCACACTATGAATATGTGTAGCATTACGCTCGAGATTCATTAAGAATAAACCATTCACCATTGGAGCATGACCATAAAACATATCTCTCATATAAATGGAACAACCATTATTCTCATATTTAAATGAGTAGCCATCTCGTATTAAACAAGATCCTGATACAATGTTCATGCTCAAACTTGGCACTAAATAACAATTATTGAGGTTCAAAACTAATCCCGTAGGTAAATGTAGAGGCAGCGTGCCGACGGCGATCACATCGACCTTGGAACCATTACCGACGTGCATCGTCACCTCGTCCTTCGCCAGTCTCCGCTTATTCCGCAGCTCCTGCTTTGAGTTACAAATGTGAGCAACTGCACCGGTATCAAATACCCAAGAGCTACTACGAGTACTAGTAAGGTACACATCAATTACATGTATATCACATATACCTTTCGTGATGCCGGCCTTCTTGTCCGCTAAGTATTTGGGGCAATTCCGCTTCTAGTGACCACTCCCCTTGCAATAAAAACACTCAGTCTCAGGCTTGGGTCCATTCTTTGGCTTCTTCCCGGCAGCTTGCTTGCCGGGCGCGGCAACTCCCTTGGCGTCCTTCTTGAAGTTTTTCTTACCCTTGCCTTTCTTAAACTTAGTGGTTTTATTCACCATCAACACTTGATGTTCCTTTTTGACTTCTACCTCTGCTGATTTCAGCATTGCAAATACTTCAGGAATGGTCTTTTCCATCCCCTGCATATTGAAGTTCATCACAAAGCTCTTGTAGCTCGGTGGAAGCGACTGGAGGATTCTATCAATGACCGCGTCATCCGGGAGATTAACTCCCAGCTGAGTCAAGCGGTTATGTAACCCAGACATAGTGAGTATGTGCTCACTGACAGAACTATTTTCCTCCATCTTACAGCTGAAGAACTTGTCGGAGACTTCATATCTCTCGACCCGGGCATGAGCTTGAAAAACCATTTTCAGCTCTTCGAACATCTCATATGCTCCGTGTCTCTCAAAACGCTTTTGGAGCCCCGGCTCTAAGCTGTAAAGCATGCTGCACTGAACGAGGGAGTAATCATCGGAACGTGTCTGCCACGCATTCATAACGTCTTGTTCTGCAGGGAGAACAGGTGCTTCACCTAGTGGTGCTTGTAGGACATAATCTTTCTTGGCAGCTATGAGGATGATCCTCAGGTTCCGGACCCAGTCCGTATAGTTGCTGCCATCGTCTTCCAGCTTGGTTTTCTCTAGGAACGCGTTGAAGTTGAGGACAACGTTGGCCATTTGATCTACAAGACATATTGTAAATATTTTAGACTAAGTTCATGATAATTAAGTTCATCTAATCAAATTATTCAATGAACTCCCACTTAGATAGACATCCCTCCAGTCATCTAAGTATAACATGATCCGAGTTAACTAGGCCGTGTCCGATCATCAGTTCATCACGTGAGACGGACTAGTCAACGTTGGTGAACATCTTCATGTTGATCGTATCTTCTATACGACTCATGCTCGACCTTTCGGTCTTCTGTGTTCCAAGGCCATGTCTGTACATGCTAGGCTCGTCAAGTTAACCTAAGTGTTTGCATGTGTAAATCTGTCTTACACCCGTTGTATGTGAACGTTGGAATCTATCACACCTGATCATCACGTGGTGCTTCGAAACAACGAACTGTCGCAACGGTGCATGGTTAGGGGGAACACTTTCTTGAAATTATTATGAGGGATCATCTTATTTACTACCGTCGTTCTAAGTAAACAAGATGCAAAAACATGATAAGCATCTCATGCAATCAAATAATAATAGTGACATGATATGGCCAATATCATATAGCTCCTGTGATCTCCATCTTGGGGCTCCATGATCATCTTGTCACCGGCTTGACACCATGATCTCCATCATCGTGTCTCCATGAAGTTGCTCGCCAACTATTACTTCTACTACTATGGCTAACACGTTTAGCAATAAAGTAAAGTAATTTACATGGCGTTTCTCAATGGCACGCAGGTCATACAAAAAATAAAGACAACTCCTATGGCTCCTGCCGGTTGTCATACTCATCGACATGCAAGTCGTGATTCCTATTACAATGACATGAACATCTCATACATCACATATATATCATTCATCATTCATCACAACTTTGGCCATATCACATCACAAAACACTTGCTGCAAAAACAAGTTAGACGTCCTCTAATTGTTGTTCCAAGTTTTACGTGGCTGCAATAGGGTTCTAGCAAGAACGTTTTCTTACCTACGTGAAAGCCACAACGTGATTTGTCAACTTCTATTTACCCTTCATAAGGACCCTTTTCATCGAATCCGCTCCAACTAAAGTGGGAGAGACAGACACCCGCCAGCCACCTTATTCAACCAGTGCATGTTAGTCGATGGAACCGGTCTCACGTAAGCGTACGTGTAAGGTTGGTCAGGACCGCTTCATCCCACAATATCGCTGAAGCAAAATAAGACTAGTAGCGGCAAGAAAGTTGACAACATCTACGCCCACAACAAATTTTGTTCTACTTGTGCAAAGAGAACTACGCATAGACCTAGCTCATGATGCCACTATTGGGGAACGTTGCAGAAAACAAAAAATTTCCTACGGTTTTACCAAGATCCATCTATGAGTTCATCTAGCAACGAGTGATCGGATGCATCTACATACCTCGTAGATCGCGAGCGGAAGCGTTCAAAGAACGGGGATGAGGGAGTGGTACTCGACGTGATCCAAATCACCGGAGATCCTAGCGCCGAACGGACGGCACCTCCTCGTTCAACACACGACGGTCAGTGTGACGTCTCCTCCTTCTTGATCCAGCAAGGGGGAAGGAGAGGTTGAGGGAGATGGCTCCAGCAGCAGCATGACGGCGTGGTGGTGATGGAGAAGCAGTATTCCGATAGGGCTTCGCCGAGCTCTACGGAGAGAGAGAGAGAGGTGTAGCAGGGGAGAGGGAGGCGCCAGGGCTTCAGGGTGCGGCTGCTGAAGGAAATATGCCCTAGAGGCAATAATAAAGTTATTATTTATTTCCTTATATCATGATAAATGTTTATTATTCATGCTAGAATTGTATTAACCGGAAACATAATACATGTGTGAATACATAGACCAACACAGTGTCACTAGTATGCCTCTACTTGACTAGCTCGTTAATCAAAGATGGTTATGTTTCCTAACCATGAACAAAGAGTTGTTATTTGATTAACGAGGTCACATCATTAGTTGAATGATCTGATTGACATGACCCATTCCATTAGCTTAGCACACGATCGTTTAGTATGTTGCTATTGCTTTCTTCATGACTTATACATGTTCCTATAACTATGAGATTATGCAACTCCCGTTTACCGGAGGAACACTTTGGGTACTACCAAACGTCACAACGTAACTGGGTGATTATAAAGGAGTGCTACAGGTGTCTCTAATGGTAGATGTTGGGTTGGCGTATTTCGAGATTAGGGTTTGTCACTCCGATTGTCGGAGAGGTATCTCTGGGCCCTCTCGGTAATGCACATCACATAAGCCTTGCAAGCACTGCAACTAATATGTTAGTTGTGAGATGATGTATTACGGAACGAGTAAAGAGACTTGCCGGTAACGAGATTGAACTAGGTATTGGATACCGACGATCGAATCTCGGGCAAGTAACATACCGATGACAAAGGGAACAACGTATGTTGTTATGCGGCCTGACCGATAAAGATCTTCGTAGAATATGTAGGAGCCAATATGGGCATCCAGGTCCCGCTATTGGTTATTGACCGGAGACGTGTCTCGGTCATGTCTACATTGTTCTCGAACCGTAGGGTCCGCACGCTTAACGTTACGATGACAGTTATTATGAGTTTATGCATTTTGATGTACCGAAGGTTGTTCGGAGTCCCGGATGAGATCACGGACATGACGAGGAGTCTCGAAATGGTCGAGACGTAAAGATTGATATATTGGAAGCCTATGTTTGGACATAGGAAGTGTTCCGGGTGAAATCGGGATTTTACCGGAATACCGGGAGGGTTACCGGAACCCCCCGGGAGACTAATGGGCCTATTGGGCCTTAGTGGAAAAGGAGAAAAAGGGAAAGCCCACAAGCTGGCCGGCGCCCCCCTTCCCAAAGTCCTAGTAGGACTAGGATAGGGGCCGGCCCCCCTTCTCTCTCCTTTTCCCCCCGGGAGTCCTAATTGGATTAGGATTGGGGGGAGGAGTCCTACTCCCGGTGGGAGTAGGACTCCCCTGCGCCTCCTCTCCCTGGCCGGCCGGCTCCCCCTCCTCCAACCTTTATATACGGGGGCAGGGGGCACCCCAAGACACACAAGTTGATCCTTGAGATCGTTCCTTAGCCGTGTGCGGTGGCCCCTGCCACCAAATTCCACCTCGATCGTACCGTTACAGTGCTTAGGCGAAGCCCTGCGTCGGTAGTACATCAAGATCGTCATCACGCCGTCGTGCTGACGGAACTCTTCCTCGACGCTTTGCTGGATCGGAGCCCGAGGAACGTCATCGAGCTGTACGTGTGCTAAGAACTCGGAGGTCCCGGAGTAACGGTGCTTGGATCGGTCGGATCGGAAAGAAGACGTACGACTACTTCCTCTACGTTGTGTGATCGCTTCCGCAGTCGGTCTGCGTTGGTACGTAGACAACACTCTCCCCTCTCGTTGCTGTGCATCACCATGATCTTGTGTGTGCGTAGGAAAATTTTCGAAATTACTGCGTTCCCCAACAGTGGTATCAGAGCCTAGGTTTTATGGTTTGATGTTATATGCACGAGTAGAACACAAGTGAGTTGTGGGCGATACAAGTCATACTGCCTACCAGCATGTCATACTTTGGTTCGGCGGTATTGTTGGGTGAGACGATCCGGACCAACCTTACGCGTACTCTTACGCGAGACCGGTTCCCTCGACGTGCTTCGCACACAGATGGCTTGCGGAAGACTGTCTCTCCAACTTTAGTTGAACCAAGTGTGACTACGCCCGGTCCTTGAGAAGGTTAAAACGGAGTCTATTTGACGAACTATCGTTGTGGTTTTGATGCGTAGGTGAGATGAGTTCTTACTTAAGCCCGTAGCAGCCACGTAAAACTTGCAACAACAAAGTAGAGGACGTCTAACTTATTTTTGCAGGGTATGTTGTGATGTGATATGGTCAAGGCATGATGCTGATTTTATTGTATGAGATGATCATGTTTTGTAACCGAGTTATCGGCAACTGGCAGGAGCCATATGGTTGTCGCTTTATTGTGTGCAATGCAATCGCGATGTAATGCTTTACTTCATTACTAAACGGTTGTGATAGTCGTGGAAGCATAAGATTGGCGAGACGACAACGATGCTACGATGGAGATCAAGGTGTCGCGCCGGTGACGATGGTGATCATGACGGTGCTTCGGAGATGGAGATCACAGGCACAAGATGATGATGGCCATATCATATCACTTATATTGATTGCATGTGATGTTTATCCTTTTATGCATCTTATCTTGCTTTGGTTGACGGTAGCATTATAAGATGATCTCTCACTAAATTATCAAGAAGTGTTCTCCCTGAGTATGCACCGTTGCCAAAGTTCTTCGTGCCCAGACACCACGTGATGATCGGGTGTGATAAGCTCTACGTTCAAATACAACGGGTGCAAAACAGTTGCACACGCAGAATACTCAGGTTATACTTGACGAGCCAAGCATATACAGATATGGCCTCGGAACACGGAGACCGAAAGGTCGAGCGTGAATCATATAGTAGATATGATCAACATAACGATGTTCACCATTGAAAACTACTCCATCTCACGTGATGATCGGTTATGGTTTAGTTGATTTGGATCACGTAATCACTTAGAGGATTAGAGGGATGTCTATCTAAGTGGGAGTTCTTAAGTAATATGATTAAATTGAACTTAAATTTATCATGAACTTAGTCCTGGTAGTATTTTGCAAATCATGTTGTAGATCAATAGCTCGCGTTGTTGCTTCCCTGTGTTTATTTTGATATGTTCCTAGAGAAAATTGTGTTGAAAGATGTTAGTAGCAATGATGCGGATTGGATCCGTGATCTGAGGTTTATCCTCATTGTTGCACAGAAGAATTATGTCCTTGATGCACCGCTAGGTGACAGACCTATTGCAGGAGCAGATGCGGACGTTATGAACGTTTGGCTAGCTCAATATGATGACTACTTGATAGTTTAGTGCACCATGCTTAATGGCTTAGAATCGGGACTTCAAAGATGTTTTGAATGTCATGGACCATATGAGATGTTCCAGGAATTGAAGTTAATATTTCAAGTAAATACCCGAGTTGAGAGATATGAAGTCTCCAACAAGTTCTATAGCTGAAAGATGGAGGAGAATCGCTCAACTAGTGAGCATGTGCCCAGATTGTCTGAGTACTACAATCGCTTGAATCAAGTGGGAGTTAATCTTCCAGATAAAATAGTGATTGACAGAATTCTCTAGTCACCATCACCAAGTTAGTAGAACTTCGTGATGAACTATAATATGCAAGGGATAACGGAAACAACTCCCAAGCTCTTCGTGATGCTGAAATCAACGAAGGTAGAAATCAAGAAAAACATCAAGTGTTGATGGTTGACAAGATCACTAGTTTCAAGAAAAGGGCAAAGGGAAGAAGGGGAACTTCAAAAAGAACGGCAAGCAAGTTGCTACTCATGTGAAGAAGCCCAAGTCTGGTCCTAAGCCTGAGACAAAGTGCTTCTACTGCAAAGGGACTAGTTACTGGAAGCGGAACTACCCCAAGTGATTGGCAGATAAGAAGGATGGCAAAGTGAACATAAGTATATTTGATATACATGTTATTGATGTGTACTTTACTAGTGTTTATAGCAAACCCTCAGTATTTGATACTAGTTCAGTTGCTAAGAGTAGTAACTCGAAACGGGAGTTGCAGAATAAACAGAGACTAGTTAAGGGTGAAGTGGCGATGTGTGTTGGAAGTGGTTCCAAGATTGATATGATCATCATCGCACACTCCCTATACTTTCGGGATTAGTGTTGAACATAAATAAGTGTTATTTGGTGTTTGCGTTGAGCATGAATATGATTTGATCATGTTTATTGTAATACAGTTATTCATTTAAGTAAGAGAATAAATTATTGTTCTGCTTACATGAATAAAACCTTATATGGTTACACACCCAATGAAAATTGTTCGTTGGATCTCAATCGTAGTAATACACATAATCATAATATTGAAACCAAAAGATGCAAAGTTAATAATGATAGTGCAACTTGTTTGTGGCACTGCTGTTTAGGTCATATTGGTGTAAAGCACATGAAGAAACTCCATGCTGATGGGTTTTTGGAATCACTTGATTATGAATCAGTTGATGCTTGCGAACCATGCCTCATGGGCAAGATGACTAAGACTCTGTTCTTCGGAACAATGGAGCGAGCAACAGATTTGTTGGAAATCATACATACTGATGTATGTGGTCCGATGAATATTGAGGCTCGCGACAGGTATCATTATTTTCTGATCTTCACAGATGATTTGAGCAGATATGAGTATATCTACTTGATGAAACATAAGTCTGAAAAGTTCAAAGAATTTCAGAGTGAAGTGAAAAATCAACGTGACAAGAAAATAAAGTTTCTACAATCTGATCGCGGAGACAAATATTTGAGTTACGAGTTTGGTCTTCAGTTAAAACAATGTGAAATAGTTTCACTACTCACGCCACCTGGAACACCACAGCATAATGGTGTGTCCGAACGTCATAACCGTACTTTATTGGATATAGTGCAATATATGATGTTTCTTACCGATTTACCACTATCGTTTTTTGGGGTCATGCATTGGAGACAACTGCATTCACGTTAAATAGGGCACCATATAAATCCGTTGAGACGACACCGTGTGAACTATGGTTTGGCAAGAAACCTAAGTTGTCGTTTCTTAAAGTTTGGGGTTGCGATGCTTATATGAAAAAGTTTCATCCTGATAAGCTCAAACTCAAATCGGAGAAGTGCGTCTTCATAGGATATCCAAAGGAAACTATTGGATACACCTTCTATCACAGATCCGAAGGCAAGACTTTTGTTGCTAAAATTCGGAAACTTTCTGGAGAAGGAGTTTCTCTCGAAAGAAGTGAGTGGGAGGAAAGTAGAACTTGGAGAGGTAACTGTACCTGCTCCCTTGTTGGAAAGTAACACAACATAGAAAACTGTTTCTGTGGCACCTACACCAGTTAGTGAGGAAGCTAATGATGATGATCATGAAACTTCAGAACAAGATACTACTGAACCTCGTAGATCAACCAGAGTAAGATCCGCGCCAGAGTGGTATGGTAATCCTTTTCTGGAAGTCATGCTACTAGATCATGATGAACCTACGAACTATGAAGAAGCGATGGTGAGCCCAGATTCCGCAAAGTGGCTTGAAGCCATGAAATCTGAGATATGATCCATGTATGAGAACAAAGTATGGACTTTGATGGATTTGCCCGATGATCGGCAAACCATAGAAAATAAATGGATCTTCAAGAGGAAGACGGACGCTGATAGTAGTGTTACTATCTACAAAGCTAGAATTGTCGAAAAAGGTTTTCGACAAGTTCAAGGTGTTGAATACGATGAGTTTTTCTCACTCGTATCTATGCTTAAGTCTGTCCAAATCATGTTAGCAATTGCCGCATTTTATGAAATCTGGCAAATGGATAAACAAAACTGCATTCCTTAATGGATTTATTAAAGAAGAGTTGTATGTGATGCAACTAGAAGGTTTTGTCAATCCGAAAGGTGCTAACAAAATGTGCAAGCTCCAGCGATCCATCTGTGGACTGGTGCAAGCATCTCGGAGTTGGAATATACGCTTTGATAAGTTGATCAAAGCATATAGTTTTATACAGACTTGCGGTGAAGCCTGTATTTACGAGAAAGTGAGTGGGAGCACTACAACATTTCTGATAAGTATATGTGAATGACATATTGTTGATCGGAAATAATGTAGAATTATTCTGTAAAGCATAAAAGGAGTGTTTGAAAGGAGTTTTTCAAAGAAAGACTTCGGTAAAGCTGCTTACATATTGAGCTTCAAGATCTATAGAGATAGATCAAGACGCTTGATAAGTTTTTCAATAAGTACATACCTTGACAAGATTTTGAAGTAGTTCAAAACGGAACAGTCAAAGAAAAAGTTTCTTGCCTATGTTACAAGGTGTGAAGTTGAGTAAAGACTCAAAGCCCGACCACGGCAGAAGATAGAAAGAGAATGAAAGTCATTCCCTATGCCTCATTCATAGGTTCTATAAAGTATGCCATGCTGTGTACCAGATCTATTGTATACCCTGCACTGATTTGGCAAGGGAGTACAATAGTGATCTAGGAGTAGATCACTGGACAGCGGTCAGAATTATCCTTAGTGAAATAAGGATGTGTTTCTCGATTATGGACGTGACAAAAAGGTTCGTCGTAAAGGGTTACGTCGATGCAAGTTTTTGACACTGATCCAGATGAATCTAAAGTCACAATCTGGACACATATTGAAAGTGGGAGCAATTAGCTAGAGTAGCTCCGTGCAGAGCATTATAGACAAAGAATTTTGCAAAATACTTACGGATCTGAATATGACAGACCCGTTGACTAAAATTAACTCACAAACAAAAACATGATCACACCTTAGTACTCTTTGGGTGTTAATCACATAGATATGTGAACTAGATTACTGACTCTAGTAAAACCTTTTGAGTGTAGGTCACATGACGATGTGAACTATGGGTGTTAATCACATGGTGATGTGAACTATTGCTGCTAAATCACATGGCGATGTGAACTGGATTATTGACTCTAGTGCAAGTGGGAGACTGAAGGAAATATGCCCTAGAGGCAATAATAAAGTTATTATTTATTTCCTTATATCATGATAAATGTTTATTATTCATGCTAGAATTGTATTAACCGGAAACATAATACATGTGTGAATACATAGACCAACACAGTGTCACTAGTATGCCTCTACTTGACTAGCTCGTTAATCAAAGATGGTTATGTTTCCTAACCATGAACAAAGAGTTGTTATTTGATTAACGAGGTCACATCATTAGTTGAATGATCTGATTGACATGACCCATTCCATTAGCTTAGCACACGATCGTTTAGTATGTTGCTATTGCTTTCTTCATGACTTATACATGTTCCTATAACTATGAGATTATGCAACTCCCGTTTACCGGAGGAACACTTTGGGTACTACCAAACGTCACAACATAACTGGGTGATTATAAAGGAGTACTACAGGTGTCTCCAATGGTAGATGTTGGGTTGGCGTATTTCGAGATTAGGGTTTGTCACTCCGATTGTCGGAGAGGTATCTCTGGGCCCTCTCAGTAATGCACATCACATAAGCCTTGCAAGCACTGCAACTAATATGTTAGTTGTGAGATGATGTATTACGGAACGAGTAAAGAGACTTGCCGGTAACGAGATTGAACTAGGTATTGGATACCGACGATCGAATCTCGGGCAAGTAACATACCCATGACAAAGGGAACAACGTATGTTGTTATGCGGTCTGACCGATAAAGATCTTCGTAGAATATGTAGGAGCCAATATGGGCATCCAGGTCCCGCTATTGGTTATTGACCGGAGACGTGTCTCGGTCATGTCTACATTGTTCTCGAACCGTAGGGTCCGCACGCTTAACGTTACGATGACAGTTATTATGAGTTTATGCATTTTGATGTACCGAAGGTTGTTCGGAGTCCCGGATGAGATCACGGACATGACGAGGAGTCTCGAAATGGTCGAGACGTAAAGATTGATATATTGGAAGCCTATGTTTGGACATAGGAAGTGTTCCGGGTGAAATCGGGATTTTACCGGAATACCGGGAGGGTTACCGGAACCCCCCGGGAGACTAATGGGCCTATTGGGCCTTAGTGGAAAAGGAGAAAAAGGGAAAGCCCACAAGCTGGCCGGCGCCCCCCTTCCCAAAGTCCTAGTAGGACTAGGATAGGGGCCGGCCCCCCTTCTCTCTCCTTTTCCCCCCGGGAGTCCTAATTGGATTAGGATTGGGGGGAGGAGTCCTACTCCCGGTGGGAGTAGGACTCCCCTGCGCCTCCTCTCCCTGGCCGGCCGGCTCCCCCTCCTCCAACCTTTATATACGGGGGCAGGGGCACCCCAAGACACACAAGTTGATCCTTGAGATCGTTCCTTAGCCGTGTGCGGTGGCCCCTGCCACCAAATTCCACCTCGATCGTACCGTTATAGTGCTTAGGCGAAGCCCTGCGTCGGTAGTACATCAAGATCGTCATCACGCCGTCGTGCTGACAGAACTCTTCCTCGACGCTTTGCTGGATCGGAGCCCGAGGAACGTCATCGAGCTGTACGTGTGCTAAGAACTCGGAGGTGCCGGAGTAACGGTGCTTGGATCGGTCGGATCGGAAAGAAGACGTACGACTACTTCCTCTACGTTGTGTGATCGCTTCCGCAGTCGGTCTGCGTTGGTACGTAGACAACACTCTCCCCTCTCGTTGCTGTGCATCACCATGATATTGTGTGTGCGTAGGAAAATTTTCGAAATTACTGCGTTCCCCAACAGCTGCCCCTCCCTCCCCTCCCTTTATATAGGCCCCCAGGGGGGGCGCCGGCCCTGGAGATCCCATCTCCCAAGGGGGCGGCGGCCAGGGGGGGTGGAGTACCCCCCAAGGCAAGTGGGGCGCCCCCCCACCCTAGGGTTTCAACCCTAGGCGCAAGGGGGTGGGCCAAGGGGGTGCACCAGCCCACTATGGGCTGGTTCCCCTTCCCACTTCAGCCCATGGGGCCCTCCGGGATGGGTGGCCCCACCCGGTGGACCCCCGGGACCCTTCCGGTGGTCCCGGTACAATACCGGTGATCCCCGAAATTCTCCCGATGGCCGAAACTGCACTTCCTATATATAATTCTTCACCTCCGGACCATTCCGGAACTCCTCGTGACGTCCGGGATCTCATCCGGGACTCCGAGCAACTTTCGGGTTACTGCATATTCATATCCCTACAACCCTAGCGTCACTGAACCTTAAGTGTGTAGACCCTACGGGTTCGGGAGACATGTAAACATGACCGAGATTGCTCTCTGGTCAATAACCAACAGCGGGATCTGGATACGCATGTTGGCTCCCACATGCTCCTCGATGATCTCATCGGATGAACCACGATGTCGAGGATTCAAGCAACCCCGTATACAATTCCCTTTGTCAATCGGTACGCTACTTGCCCGAGATTCGATCGTCGGTATCCCAATGCCTCGTTCAATCTCGTTACCGGCAAGTCACTTTACTCGTACCGTAATTCATGATCCCATGACCAGACACTTGGTCACTTTGAGCTCATTGTGATGATGCATTACCGAGTGGGCCTAGAGATACCTCTCCGTCATACGGAGTGACAAATCTCAGTCTTGATCCGTGTCAACCCAACAGACAATTTCGAAGATACCCATAGTATACCTTTATAGTCACCCAGTTACGTTGTGACGTTTGGTACACCCAAAGCACTCCTACGGTATCCGGGAGTTACACGATCTCATGGTCTAAGGAAAAGATACTTGACATTGGAAAAACTCTAGCAAACGAACTATACGATCTTGTGCTATGTTTAGGATTGGATCTTGTCCATCACATCATTCTCCTAATGATGTGATCTCGTTATCAATGACATCCAATGTCCATAGTCAGGAAACCATGACTATCTGTTGATCAACGAGCTAGTCAACTAGAGGCTTGCTAGGGACACGTTGGTGTCTATTTATTCACACATGTATTACGATTTCCGGATAACACAATTATAGCATGAATAAAAGACAATTATCATGAACAAGGAAATATAATAATAATGCTTTTATTATTGCCTCTAGGGCATATTTCCAACATTGGCGGCATTCTTTCTTGACCAAGTGATCCCTGAAGACGGAGAATTCTATGTGGACCCTGAGTCCGTATGATTATATTTATAAGAGATAATTATTGTATATATGTAGCCGGTAGTGTCGGATAGATATACGAGAACTTGTTTTTCGACCAATCTCTCGGAGAAGGAGAGGTGGTCGATAACACTTCTCTCTGTATGCATATATGTTCATGACGATATTTTGTTTCCTTCGTTTGCTTACTAGCTAGCTAGCGTGTCTAGTCCTCTCTATACGTATGTATAGTACGTAGCGTCGACCAAGCACGGACATAAGAGAGGACACTTCTCTCTATTGATTATAGCTAGCTAACACAATATATGAAACACCTAAATTAACCCCCCAAAACCCCAACCCCGCCCCCCCCTCCCCCTTTCAAAAAAAAACAAAAACCCCAGCCACAGAAATGCTGACGCGTGGATGCCTATTGGTCCCGGTTGGTGCCACCAACCGGGACCAAAGGGTCTCCTGCCTGGGCTCCACGCACTGCCCACGTGGAGGCCCATCTGTCCCGGTTCTGGATTGAACCGGGACTAAAGGGACAGGACATTAGTACCGACCCTTTAGTCCCGGTTCCAGAACCGGGACAAAAGGCCCTTACGAACCGGGACTACAGGCCCCTTTTCTACCGGTGTTAGTCCTAAATTCCCACTTTTAGTCCATAAAAATCCATGTTTGGTTTAGATTGGACTAAAAGGGATTTTTTTTTAGTCCCTGTAAACAAACACCCTCTAGGTTGACCATTTGCATGTTAAGAGAATATCATGTAATGAGGAGCAACTTATTAAAAATGATACATTTGATAGAATTTGATGTAAAGAAGCGGGGTTGGACTATTAATCAATGAATTCCCCACAAGAGCAAGTGTTTTTAATGGCCCATAATAGAAATTCTGGCGCAACCTTTCTATACTGGCCCATAACATTAACATACGAAACTGGAGTCTTGATCCAAATCAAACCACGTACGAATATGTGTCGGGCGTACCGATTCCTGATAGGCGCCTACAGGCGACTACGTACCGGCTAAGCCATTAAGCGTGGTAGTCGCTGCCGCTCGTAGGGGTCGCTGCAGGTTCGCTCGGTCCGAATTTTTTGGATGTTTTCTCTTCTTCGGTTTTACAGTTTTTTTATTCATCGGTTTTATCGGGTTTTATTTGGAACTCATGTCTACTTTTTTCTTGGTATACAATGTACTTGTCTTTCTGATACAGGTTACACATTTTCCAAATACATGATGTATTTTTTTTAATGTACATGTTTTTGAATACATGGTAACATTTTCCAAATACACGTTGTACACTTATAATAGCAATAAACATTTTCTTAGACTATGCAAACATTTTTGGAAATTTTGAGGATTTTTTTTGCAAACACGTGATTATTTCTTTAAAATGTCACATACATTTTTAATGGAAATAATAAATTAACCTATGCTGTTCTTTACATTGCAGATAAACATTTTTTTAAATGTCACTGAGATTTTTTGAAACGCGGGAATATTTCCATAAAATATCCTCTACATATTTTAATGGTATGAAACATGTTTAATTACATTGTATATACATGTTCAAAAAAATTGTCACCATTTGTTCAAAATGCGGGAACATTTTTTCATCATCATGAACTCTTTTCTTTAAAGTTATAAATATTTTTTAAACTGCACTAACAAAAAATTTATACCATGCTAACACTTTTTTCAAATTTATGGTTTTAAAGTTATTATGTAAATTTAATTTTATGTAGTATATGCATTTAAAATATAAAGAAATTAAAAGAAAAAAATAAATTTGATTGTCGTCAACATGACATGCATATCCTACTTGGACGGTCCACCAGCGGTACTATGTAGGCGAGGTAGGCTTCTTCTTCGGAACAGATGGGACATAGCCGCACCCGAAGATGAGCGAGGCCAGCGTGTAAACGGATGGCTGCTCGATCGCGTGCGGCCAGGCCGACGGAGATACGTATGAATCTTCCTTCATATAGTATGTACTAGCACACATATGTCCGTGCGTTGCAACGGGAGAATTAATTGATGTGTCCACCGAAATAACCATGCTAATGGCCCAACAACATCTGGTGCCAGCGAAAATTAATATAAGTAGTACTACATTAAGAAGCATGCTACATGTACAATACTTTTGGTATGGTTTTTGTAGCACAATTTTGATCTTAAAGAACCTGATTTTCAATTTTTTCATACAAAGCCATTATTTTTTAAGTTGAAGCAATGCTTGAAATTTGCATCAAGTCGTAAAAAATCTTAATAAAAGGGTTTTGTTAAACGTGTTTTGGGCCATCTCTTCGTACGCTTGAAGATCAATAAAAGAATGTCTACGTCTGAGCGAAACGACCCTAGTTCGTTGCATGCCAAAAAAATCGAAGCCAAATGATGGACGATTTTTTCTTTTCTGTTTTTATTCTTTACGTATGAAAAAACGGGAGTAAGAAACATACGTTATATATATGCACCATAAACACAATTTAAAGAATTACTAACATGTAAGATAATATCATATTTAGAATCTACACATTTTTTTGTGCGGTTTTCATATATAAAATGCTAGATTTGGAGTTAGCGTTTGAAAGATAGGAATATTCCAAAAAAAACTTGAATTTGTGGGAAAAAAAGTAGCTGGGCCCAGACAATATCATATTTAGAATCTATATATTTTTCTGATAGATTTTCATATATAACATGCTAAATTTGAAGTTAGCATTTAAAAGATATGAATATTTCAAATAATATTTGAATCTGCGAAAAAAATTGAGCTGGGCCGATTCTAAATAGATTTGGAGTTAGCTTTTGAAAGATAGGAATATTTCAAAAAAACTTGAATCTATGGGAAAAAAAGTAGCTGGCCAAGACAGTATCATATTTAGAATCTACATATTTTTCTGATAGATTTTCATATATAACATGCTAAATTTGAAGTTAGCATTTAAAAGATATGAATATTTCAAAAAAAAAAACTTGAATCTGTGGAAAAAAAAGTAGCTGGGCCCAGACAATATCATATTTAGAATCTACATATTTTTCTGATAGATTTTCATATATAACATGCTAAATTTGAAGTTAGCATTTATAAGATATGAATATTTCAAATAATATTTGAATCTGCAAAAACAATTGAGCTGGGCCGAAGCTGGGGATCGAACCCAGGTCTCCAGCTGGGACAGATGCGGCCTAACCGGTCGAGTACTTGTGTGGTTTTTGACAATAGGAGGGCCTAGAGGTACATGAACGCAACCACCGGCCACCTAATAAAACGAACCGTTTTTGCGACTTACGGGTGGCATTGATGGGTAATTCTTGCCAACTTTGAGGGTAGGTTTTTATGACGTACGGCCAAAAAATCAATTTACTTTATTATTAGGTAGAAATTGATATAGAGATATAAAGAAGTATAAAGATAGAGATTTTTAAGTTAGTAGAGATAGAGATAGTAGAGAAGACGTTGGGTCCTCTGGCCGACGACAAACCCTATTTGATGCCCATTACCGGCAAACAGATGCTTCCACATGGGCCAGCCCACGACTTCGATGTTGTTTTATGCGCTGAGGGATCTAGGAACCTTCTGGAAGGTTCCTACCCAGATTTTGGAAGCTTCTGGAAGGTTCCCAAACCGGGGTTTCCTTTATTTATTAATTTTCTTTTTAGTTTTCTTCTTTCTCTTTTCTTTGTTTGTTTTCTTCATGTTCTGTTCTTTATCCACAATATGTTTTTATTTTTTATTTTCTATGATTTTTCTTATAGTTCTTTCCTTCGGTTTTTTTTTCTGTTTACTTTTTCTTTTTCTTCTCCTTTTTTGTTTATTATACAAAAAGTTCATTGTGTATTAAAAAAATGTTCATTGTATATTAAAAAATGTTCAACTTATCTTTAAAAAATTTTCATTATGTATGTGAAAGTTGTTCAGCGTATATTACAAAAAAATTCAGTGTATATAAAAAATGTTCATGTTTTGCAAAAAAATCACATTTTGAAAATTTTTCCCCACTTTAAATGTTTTATTAGAATTTTTAAATCTGCTCACATTTTCAAACATTATTCAAATTTTTTAAGAAACTTTTTTCATAATTTCTCCAAGAAATGTTGAAAATTTTGAGAAAAACAACGGATCTGCAATTGTAGTTTTGTTTTTGACAAGATTCTCCCACTGTAACTAGTACTCCAAATTTAGCGTTGCGTTTTACCACAGCAGACTTGCTAGCTCGACTCGACTCGCTATCAACCGTGCTTTGTATCCTGAGGTCCGGAGTTCTACTCCGCACGCCTCATTTTCTTCATGAAGATTTACATTCGCCGTTTGCAAATGAGGCCGGCCCGTTTGCGTGCCCTCGGGGGAAAGCTCTACTATTGGACGACGCGGGCGTCCAGTATTGGCCCTCCTTGTCGACAGTAAAAAAAATTAGAATAAAGAAACTGAAAACCGCCGAAAAAACCGTTGGCGCACTCTGGAATGTGCCGAGGGGCCCTATGAAGCCTCAAAAAGTCATATAGGGAGGCCGAATGAGATGCAGCGTTCACGTTCACGTGCATTGCTTGCGTCCAAAAAGTCATTCGTTCTCCTATCGCCACTTCCCATGGGCCCTTGGCACCAAGACCGCCCAATAAATTGGCCACCACGACCCACCAAACCAAACCGCCTTCACGCAATCACTTCCTTCGACGCTTCCAGCAGATCCACCACCGCTCCCAATTCCCAGCACCAGTCATCTCCATGGCGCGGGGACCCGTCCTCCTCCTCCTCGCCCTCCTCGCCGCGGCCCTCGCGGCGGCCGCCCCGGCGGCGGCGCTGGGCGGCCGCGGCGCGCGGGTCGGCGGGTGGGGCCCCATCCCGGACGTGAGGGACGCGCACATCCAGGAGCTGGGCGGGTGGGCGGTGGAGCAGCACGCGAGGCTGGCCAGCGACGGGCTGCGGTTCCGCCGGGTCACGCGCGGCGAGCAGCAGGTCGTCTCCGGCATGAACTACCGCCTCTTCGTCGACGCCGCCGACGGCTCCGGCAACAGCGCGCCCTACGTCGCCGAGGTCTACGAGCAGTCCTGGACCAACACCCGCCAGCTCACCTCCTTCAAGCCGGCGGCCAACTGATCCGTCCCCCTCCGGCGCATGTCGATCCGCGTCCGCTCCGGTTAATCTCGTCCGCCTGTCCTTTGTAAGTAGTTTGTAGTACTGCTAGTGCTGCCAATAATAAATGAGTCGTGCGGTTTGGCCGTCCCGCCTGCAGTTCATCATCCTGACTACTACTACTACTAGTGTATTTGGCAAATAAAATTGTGAGTACTCTGAGATTGTTGTGATCCCTGGCTGTCACCCATTGCTTGATTTGGAAGGAAGGGGGGTGGTTTCACTGCACGCTCACGCGCACTGCTTTGCTTCTGGCGATGATTGTCTTATATGTGAAGTTTCTGGAACCGAATGTTGTGCCAAAACCCCGTGAGGAGATTTGCTTTAGATTCTCGAAGCTTGTGTGCTTTATTTTATTTTTTAGATTCTGGAGGCTTGTGTAAAGTTATGCAAGCCGGCGATGCCACTGCAAAGATTAGTTTCGATCGTGTAGTTCTTTCGAGCAGACAGATAGTAGTATCGATCTTCCACGCATCGTTTTCTGTTTCACGTGGATAAAATCTGGCTTTCTCATAGTGTCTGAATTTCAGTCACTCGATCACTATCGGGTCATGTGAGGGCATGTCTTTATCAGTGAACTGGTGCGCGTTCTTTGTTTTCAATTGAAAAACTAGCCAGGAGTCGCTGATTTAGACCAGGTCATGTCTCACCGAACGCAGAAGTTGTGCCAAAACCCCGTGAGGACTTGCTTTTGGAGGCTTGTGTAATAATGTCACGGTCATGCAAGTCGGCGATGCTAGTTGCAGCTGCAAATATTTCCTTCGTCCGAAAAAAATTGTCTTAATCTTGTTCTTTAAATAGATATAGTATCTAGCACTAATTTGGTGCTAGGTACAGGCTTGTGTAATAATGCAAGTCGGCGATGCTAGTTGCAGCTGCAAATATTTCCTTCGTCCGAAATTTTTTGTCTTAATCTTGTTCTTTAAATAGATGTATCTAGCACTAACTTGATGCTAGGTACATACATACGTAATAATGTCACAGTCATGCAAGTCGGCGATGTTAGTTGCAGCTGCAAATACTTCCTTGGTCGGAAAAAAATTGTTCCAATTTTATTTTTCAAATAGATGTATTTAGCATTAACTTGATGCTAGTTACATATGTTTAAGGGACAAGATTTGTTCTTGAGCCAGTTCGCTTGGGCGGAGAGTATCTCTCTACATCGTTGGGTAGTAAACACTGTCAGAAATGTGGGAGGGATAAAAGGTGGAGTTCACTTCTATTTTTGCAACTCTGCTCGCACGTGGTCGCGTGGATAAAATCTCTGTTTTTGAGAATGTCTGTATTTTTTTTTTTGAGGGGAGAGAATGTCTGAATTTCAATCACTATCGCCTATGGGCTCACGTGAGGGCAAGTCTTTGTCAATGAAGCAGTGGGCAGTTTGTTTTCAGTAGAAAAACCATTGAACAGCCGTTGGTTACCTGATTGTTCGGGAGGTGCTTCGCCGTTCCATATAATACAGCCGGGCATGTCAAATCCGTCTCAAACGCCCGGGCAGGTTGACCGGTCAAAAAAAACGCCCGCAATCTCACCTCCTTCAAGCCGGCGGCCAACTGATCCGCCCCGCGCATGTCGATTTGCAGCCGGCGACCGCGTCCGCTCTGGTTAATCTCATCTGCCCGTGTAGTGCCGCTAATAAATGAGTCGTCTGGTTTGGTCGTCACGCCTGCAGTTCATCGTCCTGAGTGGTGAGTAGTACTAGTATACTCCGTATTTGGCAAATAAAATTGTGACTTCTCTAAGATTGCTATGGTGGGTGGTTCATCCGTGTATCATCTGCGTCCATTGCTTGACTCCGAAGGAAGATGGGCGGTTTCACTGCACGCTCACGTGCACTGCTTCGCTTAAGACCATGATTATCTTATCTATGAAGTATCTGGAACGAAATGCTGTGCCAAAAACCCGTGGGGATCTGCTTTTGGAGGCTTGTGTAGAAGCCATGCGAGCCGGCAATGCTAGTTGCAGCTACAAATATTAGTTTTGAGCACTTGTTGTTTTGAGCGGGCAATATCTCTCTACATCGTAGGGTAAATACAGTCACAAATGTGGGAGGGATAAAAGGTGGAATTCACTTCTTTTTGCAACTCTGCTTGTACGTGGTCGCGTGGATAAAATCTCTGTTTCTGAGAATGTCTGAATTTCGGTCGCTGACTCACCACTGTCCGCTCACGTGAGGGCAGGTCTTTATCAATGAACCAGCGAGCGGTCTTTTTTCGACAGGAAAACCAGCGAAGAGTCGTTGGCGTTGAGTATAGTAGCAAATTTTCGATTAATTTAATTCAGAAAATAATCTCTCTTTTTTTGCGGGGAAATTCAAAAAATAATCATGAGTATGGCATTCACAGTGTTGAACATATATTGATTTTTTTGCGAAATAATTCTTGTATTACTTAACCAGGAGTACAATCACGCATGACAGCTGCAAAACATCCTTTGGTCCGGAACCAAGCCATATCATAGTTCGCCCTTGAGCGGTAACCAAGCCACATCATAGTTCGCCCTTGAGCGGTAATCCACTTTTGAGCTCAGACTCAGCTGCACCCGCCTTGATAAAAAAAATCAAAACAAATACTAAAAAAAATCATATTTTTGGTAGATAATTTGATCCGTAAGATTCGCTGCAATTTTCAAATGATTTGGACATCTGAGCATCTTTCGGGAAAAAAGACAAATTCAAGGTGTAAAAATGTATACTGTTCACGCACTATTCTGATCCGATTTGTGTTTTTTGCTGAAAGCTACTTAGAAGTCCAAATGACCTAAAATTTGGAGCGGACCTCACGTGATAAATTGTCCAGCATGGAATTTTTTTTGAAATATTTTGTATTTGTTTTAAATTTTTTGGGAATTTTTTTTGAGCGGGTGCAGATGAGTCTGGACACAGAAACGTGGCACTCAATAGTTCTACCAAAGTTTGCAAAGCGTGACTAGATAAATTACAATGACGATGAATATGAGTAATATTAGAACTATGTTTGTTCGGACATAGTAGCTTTAATCGGCTGAATAAAAAACATATCTTTATCTGTTTGTCTCCGATGTCTCCTATCCTCTTCAATATTGTGGCAGACATGTTGACGGTACTTATCGGCGTTCTGGGAACGAAGGTCCTCAGACTTGCCTGTCTGCGGCCCACGGCATGGCTCCACCAGCGGCCCTGTACGGCCCATCTTCACCAACAATCACTCAAGACCCACGCGAGGGGCCAAGCCTCGCGAGGCGGACTGCGCAGGACCTCCTCAGGGGCGGCCCCATCAGGCTGGCTCGTGAGGGGCGGAAAGATCAAGGCAAGGGACACTTCGTGAGGTTTGTGTGACGCAAGCCATGACGACTGGAGTCAGGCGGGCGCCAGCACACGCAGTGTCATCGTTTCCTCTTTGGTGCTAAAGAGCAAGCGCAGGCGAGGAGTCCCGAGGCATCAGGCAAATGTTTCCATATCGGTGCAACAAGGCCAAGACCAGCAGGACAACAGGAAGGAGGTCATAGTGGGCCCCAAGACGGCGTCACCACCAGAGCCTTTGGCAGACGAAGACTACTTTTGTCAGGATAGCTTGTACTAGTTGCCCCCCTTCGAATTGGCCGTTGTGGGATCCCTTCCCACTCAATATTTGGGAAGATGACCAGGGCCTCTATATATAGGACTAGCCACCACCATAGCGAGGAGATCAGATCGGACCCAGATCATCCCAAACCACACAAGTTCACCAAGCACAAGAACACCTCTCCTCAGGAGGCTGTTCTTCCCTTATAACTATTCATCCTCAGCCCAAGAGGCAATCCACCACACCACATTGGAGTAGGGTATTACACCACAACGGTGGCCCGAACCAGTATAAATCTTGCGTCTCTCGTTCTTTGGGTTTGTCGAGCTAGGGCGTGAGATCATACGGAGTGTGCGAGCTAGAGAGGAGGAGAGATCTTCGTGCACACCCAGTGTTCGAACCTCAAGGGTTTTGCCGCAACCCGAAATCCGACATTTGGCGCGCTAGGTAGGGGTGCGTCGGAGCTTCTCTTCCACCAGTTGATCCGCCGACACTCCGCGGTTCCGATGTCCGGCGACCCGAGGACCAACGCCGACCGCTGGGCAGCATGGCCGGCCCGGGCAGCGCCGTCCGCCCAAAAAGACCTCAACCCTGCGCGCCAGGCGGCACGCGCGCCGCCAAATGCTGCGGGGCGCGGGCGGCACGGTCAGACGCCATCCACCCTTACCCCACGACAAGCGCGGGTAGCCACAAGGCCTCAAGCCACGCTGCGGCCACGACGCCGCACACCCAACGGGAACAAGCAAACATGAGGGCCGCACTCACGGTGGCTCGGGAGCTGCTGCGATGCTGGCTGATGGAGAGCGGCCATGATGCATTGCTGGAGTGCGTCACTGAGCTACTGGACGCCGCGGCCTCGGGAGCGTCGCCCTTCTGCTCCCTGCTTACGCCTCAGGCCGCAGCCGGATCGCACGACGGGCCTCGCCGCACCCGCATGCCCCCAGATGCGCCAGGAGGCTTCATCGACACTGGCGCGACCAGCAATACCGGACGCCCAATCGCGCCCGCGCCACCTTCGATGAGCGTAGGCACGAGCGTTGCCACCCGCGGCCCCAGCGGGGTGCCTCCCTACCATCCTCAGGGCGGCGCGCTGGGCCAGGCAACGTGGAGCATGGGGCACTTCGGCGAGGTGTTCGGGGCGATAGCCCCGGAGGACTACGTGCCCCGCATGATGGACCAGGAGTATGCGCTGGAAGACGACCCTGGCTCATTCCTCGAGCCAGGCTGGGAGGAGGAGGAGGCGCTAGAAACCGAGGCCTTCCAGGAGCCCCCCAGGAGCCTCGCCAAGCATGCCGGCGACAACAGCTACAGGGTACCACTAACCTCTCAGGAGCAAGCTTATGCTAACCATGGGTCGCAGGAGGATCAGGTCACAACGGCGGACGGCGACCCTAGCTCGACGGCCTCCCTCCCACCAGGAAGAGCGCACTGGGGGCTGCAGGGGAGGGGCCGGGAGCCAAGTCCCTCCCCGCATGGCGCGGAGCAAGGCGTCCTCCGGAGGTAGGCCCTCTATCGAGGAGGTGCTGGCGAGCCTTCCCTCGGGCAGAGGACCCATGGTTGCCGAGGGCGCCGCTGGCGTCCCCTTTTCCCCTTGGCTTCATCCTAGTTTTCGGTCGCACCAACGGTGGTCGAGGGCGGCGCAAGGCGGGGCCCTCGTCTGGCGATATGAAGTAAGGCTCACGCATGTGAAGATCTCCGCTCGTGACACTCTCACGTAATAATGAGTGGGGTTGTACACGCCCTGGAGTCTTAGGAGTGCCGCCCTCGGGCCTCGGGGGCTCTCTCCCATGTCCAAGTGGCAGCACTTAGCTCTGGGCTGGTGAGAAGACAAGAAGACTAGACTAGGTGCCGGACGCGGCCATTTGCTCTTGACCTCTTTTCTGTAGCCCTGTTTCTGGCTTTGGATTTAAGTTGAAGTTGAATTTTCATTGGTATGCGTGGGGGGTAACTTTTCTCGTTCGTTTAATATTCTGCCATCTGGTTCCTTGCCCTGACTCAGAGTTCGCACCAGCTGCCTCCCCCTCGTGAGCCCCTCACGAGCGGAGGCTGGGCGCGGCACGCGCGCGTTGCACGCACGCCATTCCATGGCTGGCGCTTTCTCCTCGCGAGGCCCTCTCGGACGGATCAGCAGGCCCTTCAGGAGCTGACAACCTCACGAGCTGATCGAGAACCAGTCCTGACTAAGGTAAATCTCAGCAGTAAGCTCGCGACATGACTCGCAGGCTCATAAAAACACATCTTCAGCTTGGCCTAAGGAATAGAGGTAGTAATCTGTTTACATGAGGGCCCCCCTCCCAAAATGCTCTTACAACTTTCAAGGCCGTGTCCAAGTTTTCACTTACAGGGTCAGCAACAAGGAAGCACGGGCTCAATCAGACATATCGCTCACCATGTCCTTCGGGTCACACTCAGTGTCGTCATCACCATCGCTGGCATCACCTCCCTCATCGCCGGCATCACCGTCACCATTGCCGGCGTCGCCCGCACCATCGTTAACTACGTCGCTTTCATCCGCAGCGACCACCAGCGCGTCATCCTCGGAGGTGAAGGCCCTGACTAGAGCATCCAGATTGTCCTCTACCCAGCGCGCCAGGTCGCCTCGGATGGCCTCAGGCATAGGGGCAATGGCGGCGTCGAAGTCGAAGTTGGGGTATGTGTTTTGGAGGTGGCTGAAGACATGGGAGAACATGCGCTTGAGCAAGACGCAACTCCTCTCCTCAACAAGCACGCGAGCCCTCTCGGATCGATTCTCCAGGCGTGTCACCACGTTAGTGAAGAAAAGGAGGTCAGTGGCATAGTCGTTCGAGTGGGGGTGAGGTGTATCTTCGTCACAGATGGTGCCCAACGCTGCGTTGACTCTGATCCTAAGGCTTTGGAGCATGGGGGCACGCTCGCGCTCCAGCGTCCGCCGCCAGAGCGCTTCCTCCCGGCTCTGCTGCGCGGAGGACTCGGCGCTGGCGACCCGCTGCTGAAGGGAAAGTAGCTCGGCATGAGCGGAAGCCGGCTCAGCTTGCACTGAGGTCAGGGCGGCTATGGCGGCTTTCTCGCGATGTTCCGCCTCAGTCAACCCTGACCTGAGGGCATTAGTCCTATCCACGGCTTCGGCTTCTACGAGCTTCAACTTCAGGTCGTGCCTGCCCACAAGATCCGCGCGAGCCTCGGCCACGCGGCGGTCGACCTCCTCCTGAGCCCTGGCCTCGTGCGCATAGACAACATCCTCCGCTTGGGAGACTTGGCGCTCCCTCGTCTTCAATCGCTCAAGCTCAAGGCTGCGCTCCATGGTTTCCAGCGCCAGCGCTTCCCGTGATTCAGGACCTCTTCCTCCTCGGCAGGTGTCCCCTTGCTGCTCCAGGGGGGCGCTCCAGGCCTGGAGCTCCCACGCGCGGTTCTCTGCGATCCCGCGGCGACGATAGGGTTCTCGGGCCTCTTCCAAATCTCAAGCACATGCCTCATGCGAGGTCGCAAGAGACGCCTCGGCCTTCGCATTGTCAAGCTCGCGCTAGTGCCGCCCGAGGTTGATGGCCACCTTCAGTTTGTGACGCTCCTCCATCAACCGACGACCCTCGGCCTCGAAGCACGCGTCTACATCCGCAAGTTCTCCACCAAGCCGCTCATCACACCCATCGCCTCCTGAAAGAGCTCATGGCGGATGACACTCCGTTCGTGCGCGGACTTGAGCGCACGGCCGATTCCGTCCTCCACAGCAGGGGTCGCTGAAGGGTCCTGAAGCGGCTCGCTCCCTCCCAGCAGGGGCCGGGGGTTGGCACTTCCCCGATCATCATCTGGGCCACGACGGAGGCCTGGATGGGGGAGGGTCCAATGCACGAAGTAGAAGCCAAGATCGGAGCCACCCAACCGCCGTCCACAACCAGAGGAGCCCTTGGCACGCTCATCGCACCCCGATGAGGCCACGAACAAGAGACGGGAGGAGCACGGGCTCGAGGTGCCATGCTAGCACGTCTGCCTCCCCGGCCGACCTCGCGCCGGGGGCGGCATGCTGGCCTGGGACGCTCAAGGCCAGCGGGAGACTCAAGGTAGGAGGAGGTTGCTTCCCGGGAGGCTTCACGGCCTTAGTAGATGGGATCCTGAAGAGCCACCGTCAGGAAGAGAAGCAACACTCGAGGAATTACAAAGATAAGGTACTTACTCATCTATGGCGATGTAGATCCTCTATTTGAACGGCCGGAGGGTGCCGCTGCTGGAGCTTGGGGACCCCTTCCTCTTGCAGAGCGCATCAAAGTCTACACGGAGCCGACCGAAGCGTTGGACGTGGCGACCAGCGCAGGGCGCGGCTGGTGAAGCGCCCGAGGGGGTGACCTTAGAAGCGCCAAGCTGGGGAGAGCCATCAAGTTCTGCCTCGCGACGGCCCCGAGAGGCCTCGGGAGCTTCGGCCTCAGGAGCAGCGGGTCATGTCACCCCCTCAGCCGCCGCCTCAGTGTGAGAGTTACGGGCTCCCGAAGATGACGCCTCAGGAACCACGGGCGTCTTCGACACCTCGGTGCCCGCACCTCCGGCCTTCGGCGGCACTTGCCCCCCTGCGTCCACTCTTGGGGCAAGTTCGGTGCCAGCAACAAGGAGGGGAACCACGGTGACGGGGTTCTCGCGGGACCCCTCAAGGCCAACCGGACGCAGCCCCCATTCATCAAAGGGGGGCATCTTCCCCGCGAACTCCACCCTGTTTGAGCAACAGTACAGGAGACAGCCCTCCGGTGGCACATTGGCTGGCGAGGGCTTGCCCTCCAGGACCTCGAGCACAGTTCTTTGTGCCTCGAGCGGAAGCTCTGACTCCTGAAGCCTCATGCGATCCGGGCTGACAGATAGGGCCCACATTGGCTAGGAATGGCGCTGGAGTGGGGCGATGCGGCGTCAGAGGAACTCCTTCATCACCATAGGCGCGGTCAAGCCAAGGTCTTTCAACCTCCTTAGCCAGAACCAGACAAAGGCGGGGCGGGGGCTCGTAAGCTTCTCGAGAGCCCAGCCGGAGTTGGGGACAGCAGGTGCAGACAGAGGCAAGAGAAAAGGGGTGAGCACTCCGACATCCACATACACCCACCGCGTCATCGCCGTCACGGCCTGGAAGCTCAAGCACCCCGAGCATTGATGGGGGTTGGTCAGGTGTAGCCAGAAGAAATGGCACAGAAGGGCCACAGAGGGGATGATGCCCACCATGGCCTCGCACACAAAGGCAAAGACGGCGAGAAGAGCGGCAAATTGGGGATCTAGGTGTTGGGGAACGTAGCAATAATTGAAAATTTTCCTACGTGTCACCAAGATCAATCTAGGAGATACTAGCAACGAGATAGAGGGAGTGCATCTTCATACCCTTGAAGATCGCTAAGCGGAAGCGTTACAAGAACGCGGTTGGTGGAGTCGTACACGCAGCGATTCAGATCGCGGTCGATTCCGATCTAAGCGCCGAACAACGGCGCCTCCGCGTTCAACACACGTACAACCCGGTGACATCTCCCGCTCCTTAATCCAGAAAGGAGAGAGGGAGAGGTTGGGGAAGACTCCGGCAAGCAGCAGCACGACGGCGTGGTGATGGTGGAGGAGCATGGCATGCCAGCAGGGCTTCGCCAAGCACTGCAAGAGACGAGTAGGGAGAGGGGTAGGGCTGCGCCAAGAGGGAGAGAGACTCGTGTCTTAGGCAGCCCCAAAACCCCCACTATTTATAGGAGGAGGGGAGGAGGGTGCGCCCCCTCTAGGGTTCCCACCCCTAGGGGGCGGCAGCCCTAGATGGGATGGAGGGGGGCGGCCAAGAGGGGGAGAGGGGGGGGGGACGCTCTAGGGTGGGCCTTAGGCCCAACTGCGCCTAGGGTTTCCCCCCTTCTCCTCCTAGCAGCGCCTTGGGCCCTAGTGGGAGGCGCACCAGCCCACTCAGGGGCTGGTCCCTTCCCACTCTTGGCCCATGCAAGCCTCTGGGGCTGGTGGCCCCTCCCGGTGGACCCCCGGAACCCTCCTGCGGTCCCGGTACATTACCGGTGACGCCCGAAACACTTCCGGTGGTCAAAACCTCACTTCCTATATATTATTCTTTACCTCCGGACCATTCCGGAACTCCTCGTGACATCCGGGATCTCATCCAGTACTCCAAACAACATTTGGTAACCACGTACAAACTTTCCCTATAACCCTAGCGTCATCGGACCTTAAGTGTGTAGACCCTACGGGTTCGGGAATCATGCAGACATGACCGAGACAACTCTCCGGCCAATAACCAACAGCGAGATCTGGATACCCATGTTGGCTCCCACATGTTCCACGATGAGCTCATCGGATGAACCACGATGTCGAGGATTCAAGCAATCCCGTATACAATTCCCTTTGTCAATCAGTACATTACTTGCCCGAGATTCGATCGTCGGTATCCCAATACCTTGTTCAATCTCGTTACTAGCAAGTCACTTTACTCGTTCTGTAATGCATGATCCCATGACCAACTACTTAGTCACAATGAGCTCATTATGATGATGCATTACCGAGTGGGCCTAGAGATACCTCTCCGTCATATGGAGTGACAAATCCCAGTCTCGATTCGTGCCAACCCAACAGACACTTTCGGAGATACCTGTAGTGCACCTTTATAGCCACCCTGTTATGTTGTGACGCTTGGTGCACCCAAAGCATTCCTACGGTATCCGGGAGTTGCACAATCTCATGGTCTAAGGAAATGATACTTGACATTAGAAAAGCTTTAGCAAACGAACTACACGATCTTGTGCTACGCTTAAGATTGGGTCTTGTCCATCACATCATTGTCCTAATGATGTGATCCCGTTATCAATGACATCCAATGTCCATGGCCAGGAAACCATGACCATCTATTGATCAACGAGCTAGTCAACTAGAGGCTTACTAGGGACATGTTGTGGTCTATGTATTCACACATGTATTACGGTTTCCGGTTATTACAATTATAGCATGAACAATAGAAAATTATCATGAACAAGGAAATACAATATTAACCATTTTATTATTGCATCTAGGGCATATTTCCAACAGTCTCCCACTTGCACTAGAGTCAATAATCTAGTTCACATCACTATGTGATTGTAATGAATCCAACACCCATGGGGTTTGTTCATATCTGGCTTGTGAGAGAGGTTTATTAGTCAATGGGTCTGAACCTTTCAGATCCATGTGTGCTTTGCAAATCTCTATGTCATCTTGTAGATGTAGCTACCACGCACTACCTTGAGCTATTCCAAATAACTGCTCTACTATACGAATCCGGTTTACTACTCAGAGTCATCCAGATTAGTGTCAAAGTTTGCATCGACGTAACCCTTTACGATGAACTCTTTTACCACCTCCATAATCAAGAATTTCCTTAGTCCACTAGTTACTAAGGATAAGTTCGACCGCTATCATGTGATCCATTCCTGGATCACTCTTGTACCCTTTGACTGACTCATGGCAAGGCACACTTCAGGTGCAGTACACAGCATAGCATACTGTAGAGCCTACCTTTGTCTTTTCTCTCTCTTATACCGTGGTCAGGTCTTGAGTCTTACTCAATACTCACACCTTGTAACATAGCCAAGAACTCCTTCTTTGCTGATCTATTTTGAACTCCTTCAAAATCTTGCCACGGTATGTATTCATTTGAAAGTACTATTAAGCGTTTTTTATCTATCCTTATAGATCTTGATGCTCAATGTTCAAGTAGCTTAATCCAGTTTTCCATTGAAAAACACTTTTCAAATAACCCCGCATGCTTTCCAGAAATTCTACATCATTTCTGATCAATAATATGTTAACAACATATACTCATCAAAAATTCTATAGTGCTCCCACTCACTTCTTTGGAAATACAAGTTTCTCATAAACTTTGTATAAACCCAAAATCTTTGATCATCTCATCAAAGCGTACATTCCAATTCCGAGATGCTTACTCCAGTCCTTAGAAGGATTGCTGGAGCTTTGCATACTTGTTAGCATCTTTCAGGACTGACAAAACCTTCTGGTTGTATCACATACAACCTTTCCTCAAGAAAATCGTCAAGGAAACAATGTTTTCACATCCTACCTGCAAGATTTCATAAATAATGCAGTAACTGCTAACATAATTCCAACAGACTCTTAGCATCGCTAGGAGTGAAAAAGTCTCATCGTAGTCAACTCCTTGAACTTGTCGAGAAACATCTTAACAACATGTCGAGCTTTCTTAATGGTGACACTTACCATCATTGTCCGTCTTCCTTTTAAAATCCATCTGCACCCAACAGCCTTATGACCATCAAGCAGTTCTTTCAAAGTCTATACTTTGTTTTATACATGGATCCTCTCTCAGATTTTATGGCCTCGAGCCATTCATCGGAATCCGGGCCCACCATCGCTTCTCCATTGCTCGTAGGTTCATTGTTATCTAGCAACATTACTTCCAAGATAGGATTACGTGCCTCTCTGAAGTAGTACGCATCCTTGTCGACCTATGAGGTTTGGTAGTGACTTGATCCGAAGTTTCATGATCACTATCATAAGCTTCCACTTCAATTGGTGTAGGTGCCACAGGAACAACTTCCTGTGCCCTGCTACACACTAGTTGAAGTGACGGTTCAATAACCTCATCAAGTCTCCACCATCCTCCCACTCAATCCTTCTGAGAGAAACTTTTCCTCGAGAAAGGACCCGTATCTAGAAACAATCACTTTTGCTTCTGGATCTGAAATAGGAGGTATACCCAACTATTTTTGGGTATTCTATGAAGATGCATTTATCCGCTTTGGGTTCGAGCTTATCAGCCTAAAACTTTTTCACATAAGCATTGCAGCCCCAAACTTTCAAGAAACGACAGCTTAGGTTTCTCTAAACCATAGTTCATACGGTGTCGTCTCAATGGAATTGTGTGGTGCCCTATTTAAAGTGAATGCGGTTGTCTCTAATGCCTAACCCATAGATGATAGTGGTAATTCGATAAGAGACATCATGTTATGCACCATATCCAATAGGGTATAGTTATGATGTTCGGACACACCATCACACTATGGTGGTCCAGGCGGTATTAGTTGTGAAACAATTTCCACAATGTCTTAATTGTGTGCCAAACTCATAACTCAGATATTCATCTCTATGATCATATCATAGACATTTTATCATCTTGTCACGACGATCTTCAACTTCACTCTGAAATTACTTAAACCTTTCAATAATTCAGACTTGTGTTTCATCAAGTAAATATACTCAGCATCTACTCAAATCATCTATGAAGTAAGAACATAATGATATCCACTGCGTTCCTCAACACTCATTGGACTGCACACATCAAAATGTATTACTTCCAACAAGTTGCTTTCTTGTTCCATCTTACTGAAAACGAGGCCTTTCAGTCGTATTGCCCATGTGGTATGATTTGCATGTCTCAAGTGATTCAAAATCAAGTGAGTCCAAACGATCCATCTACATGGAGTTTCTTCATGCATATCTACCAATAGACATGGTTCGCATGTCTCAATATTTTCAAAAATGAGCGAGTCCAAAGATCCATCAACATGGAGCTTCTTTATGCGTTTTATATCAACAAGACTCAAATGGCAGTTCCACAAGTATGTGGTACTATCATTACTATCTTATATCTTTTGGCATGAACATGTGTATCACTGCGATCGAGATTCAATAAACCATTTATTTTAGGTGCAAGACCATTGAAGGTATTATTCAAATAAACAGAGTAACCATTATTCTTCTTAAATGAATAACCGTATGGCGATAAACATAATCCAATCATGTCTATGCTCAACGCAAACACCAAATAACAATTATTTCGGTTTAACACCAATCCCGATGGTAGAGGGAGCGTGTGATGTTTGATCACATCAACCTTGGAAACACTTCCAACATATCGTCACCTCATCTTTAGCTAGTCTCCGTAGCCTTTTATTTCGAGTTACTAACACTTAGCAACCGAACCGGTATTTATTACCCTGGTGCTACTAGGAGTACTAGTAAAGTACACATTAATATAACGTATATCCAAAATACTTCTGTCGACCTTGCCAGCCTTCTCATCTACCAAGTATCTAGGGTAGTTCTGCTTCAGTGACCGTTCCCCTCATTATAGAAGCACTTAGTCTCGGGTTTGGTTCAATCTTGGGTTTCTTCACTAGAGCAGCAACTGATTTGCTGTCTCATGAAGTATCCCTTCTTTCCCTTGCCCTTCTTGAAACTAGTGGTTTAACCATCAACAATTGATGCTCCTACTTCATTTCTACTTTCGCGGTGTCAAACATTGCGAGTTGCTCAAGGATCATCATGTCTATCCCTGATATGTTATAGTTCATCACAAAGCTCCAATAGCTTGGTGGCAGTGACTATGGAGAACCATCACTATATCATCTGGAAGATTAACTCCCACCCGATTCAAGCGATTGTAGTACTCAGACAATCTGAGCACATGCTCAACGATTGAGCTTTACTCCCTTAGTTTGCAAGCTTAAGAAACTTGTCGGAGGTCTCATACCTCTTGACGTGGGCACTAGTCTGAAATCCCAATTTCAGTCTTTGGAACATCTCATATGTTCTGCGATGTTCCAAAAACGTCTTTGGTGCCATAATTCTAAGCCGCTAGCATTACGCACTGAACTATCACGTAGTCATCAAAATGTGTATGTCAGATGTTTCCCAACATCTACAGACGACGCTCGAGGTTCAACACACTGAGCGGTGCATTAAGGACATAACCCTTCTGTGTAGCAATGAGGACAATCCCCAGTTCATGGACCGAGTCCGCATAATTGCTACTGTCAACTCTCAACTAATTTTTCTCTAGGAACATATCTAAAATAGTAGAACCAAAGCGTGAGCTACGACATAATTTGCAAAGACCTTTTGACTATGTTCATGATAATTAAGTTCATCTAATCGAATTATTTAATGAACTCCCACTCAGATAGGCATCCCTCTAGTCATCTATGTGATACATGATCCGAGTCAACTAGGCCGTGTCCAATCATCACGTGAGACAGACTAGTCATCATCGGTGAACATCTTCATGTTGATCGTATCCTCTATACGACTCATGTTTGACCTTTCGGTCTTCCGTGTTCCGAGGCCATGTCTGTACATGCTAGGCTCGTCAAGTTAACCTAAGTGTATTGCATGTGTAAATCTGGCTTACACCCGTTGAATGCGAACGTTACAACCTATCACACCCGATCATCACGTGGTGCTTCGGAACAACGAACCTTAGCAACGGTGCATAGTTAGGGGGAACACAATTCTTGATATTTTAATGAGGGATCATCTTATGTATGTTACCATCGTTCTAAGCAAATAAGATGTAAAAACATGACAAACATAACATGCAAATCATAAAGTGACATGATATGGCCAATATCATCTTGCACCTTTGATCTCCATCTTCGAGGCGCGGCATGAACACCATCGCCACCGGCATGACACCATGATCTCCATCATCATGATCCCCATCATCGTGTCTTCATGAAGCTGCCTCGCCAACTATTACTTCTACTACTATGACTAACGGTTAGCAATAAAGTAAAGTAATTACATGGTGTTTTCATTGACACACATGTCATAAATAAATTAAGACAACTCTTATGGCTCCTGCCGGTTGTCATACTCATCGACATGAAAGTCGTGATTCCTATTACAAGAACATGATCAATCTCATACATCACATATATCATTCATCACATCCTTTTGGCCATATCACATCACATAGCAAACCCTGCAAAAACAAGTTAGACGTCCTCTAATTGTTCTTGCATGTTTCACGTGGCTGCTATGGGTTTCTAGCAAGAACGTTTCTTACCTACGCAAAACCACAACGGTGATATGCCAATTGCTATTTACCCTTCATAAGGACCCTTTTCATCGAATCCGATCCGACTAAAGTGGGAGAGACAGACACCCGCCAGCCACCTTATGCATAAAGTGCATGTCAGTCGGTGGAACCAGTCTCACGTAAGTGTACGTGTAAGGTCGGTCCGGGCCGCTTCATCCCACAATGCTGCCGGATCAAGATAAGACTAGTAACAGTAAGAGAATTGAACAAATCATCACCCACAACTGCTTTGTGTTCTACTCATGCATAGAATCTACGCATAGACCTAGCTCATGATGCCACTATTGGGGAACGTAGCAATAATTCAAAATTTTCCTACGTGTCACCAAGATCAATCTAGGAGATACTAGCAACGAGAGAGAGGGAGTGCATCTTCATACCCTTGAAGATCGCTAAGCGGAAGCGTTACAAGAACGCGGTTGGTGGAGTCGTACATGCAGCGATTTAGATCGCGGTCGATTCCGATCTAAGCGCCAAACAACGGCGCCTCCGCGTTCAACACACGTACAGCCTGGTGACGTCTCCCACGCCTTGATCTAGCAGGGAGAGAGGGAGAGGTTGGGGAAGACTCCGTCCAGCAGCAGCACGACGGCGTGGTGATGGTGGAGGAGCGTGGCATGCCAGCAGGGCTTCGCCAAGCACTGTAAGAGACGAGGAGGGAGAGGGGTAGGGCTGCGCCAGGAGGGAGAGAGACTCGTGTCTTAGGCAGCCCCAAAACCCCCACTATTTATAGGAGGAGGGGAGGAGGGTGGGCCCCCTCTAGGGTTCCCACCCCTAGGAGGGCGACAGCCCTAGATGGGATGGAGGGGGCAGCCGAGAGGGGTAGAGGGGGGCGCTCCCTAGGGTGGGCCTTAGGCCCATCTGCACCTAGGGTTTCCCCCCTTCTCCTCCTAGCTGTGCCTTGGGCCCTGGTGGGAGGCACACCAGCCCACTCAGGGGCTGGTCCCTTCCCACTCTTGGCCAATGCAAGCCTCCGGGGCTGGTGGCTCCTCCCGGTGGACCCCTGGAACCCTCCTGTGGTCCCAGTACATTACCGGTGACGCCCAAAACACTTCTGGTGGTCAAAACCTCACTTCCTATATATTATTCTTTACCTCCGGACCATTCTGGAACTCGTCGTGACGTCCAGGATCTCATCCCGGACTCCGAACAACACTCGGTAACCACGTACAATCTTTCCCTATAACCCTAGTGTCATCGGACCTTAAGTGTGCAGACCCTACGGGTTCGGGAGTCATGCAGACATGACCGAGACAACTCTCCGGCCAATAACCAACAGCGGGATCGAGATACCCATGTTGGCTCCCACATGTTCCATGATGATCTCATCGGATGAACCACGATGTCGAGGATTCAAGCAATCCCGTATACAATTCCCTTTGTCAATCGGCATGTTACTTGCCCGAGATTCGATCGTTGGTATCCCAATACCTCGTTCAATCTCGTTACCAGCAAGTAACTTTACACATTTCGTAATGCATGATCCCGTGACCAACTACTTAGTCACAATGAGCTCATTATGATGATGCATTACCGAGTGGGCCCGGAGATACGTCTCCGTCATACGGAGTGGCAAATCCTAGTCTCGATTCGTGCCAACCCAACAGACACTTTCGGAGATACCTGTAGTGCACCTTTATAGCCACCCAGTTACGTTGTGACGTTTGGTGCACCCAAGCATTCCTACGGTATCTGGGATTTGCACAATCTCATGGTCTTAGGAAATGATACTTGACATTAGAAAATCTTTAGCAAACGAACTACACGATCTTGTGCTACGCTTAAGATTGGGTCTTGTCCATCACATCATTGTCCTAATGATGTGATCCCACTATCAATGACATCCAATGTCCATGTAACATACCGATTGACAAAGATACCTCTCCTTCATACGGAGTGGCAAATCCCAGTCTTGATTCGTGCCAACCCAACAGACACTTTCGGAGATACCTGTAGTGCACCTTTATAGCCACCCAGTTATGTTGTGACATTTGGTGCACCCAAGCATTCCTACGGTATCCGGGAGTTGCACAATCTCATGGTCTAAGGAATCTATTTTGAACTCCTTCAAAATCTTGTCACGGTATTATGATGATGCATTACCGAGTGGGCCCAGAGATACCTCTCCGTCATACGGAGTGGAAAATCCCAGTCTTGATTCGTGCCAACCCAACAGACACTTTCGGAGATACCTGTAGTGCACCTTTATAGACACGCAGTTACGTTGTGACGTTTGGTGCAACCAAGCATTCCTACGGTATCCGGGAGTTGCACAATCTCATGGTCTAAGGAAATGATACTTGACATTAGTCCATTGTCCTAATGATGTATTTCCAAAGAAGTGAGTGGGAGCACTATAGAATTTTTGATGAGTATATGTTGTTAACATATTATTGATCAGAAATGATGTAGAATTTCTGGAAAGCATGCGGGGTTATTTGAAAAGTGTTTTTCAATGGAAAACCTGGATTAAGCTACTTGAACATTGAGCATCAAGATCTATAAGGATAGATAAAAAACGCTTAATAGTACTTTCAAATGAATACATACCGTGACAAGATTTTGAAGGAGTTCAAAATAGATCAGCAAAGAAGGAGTTCTTGGCTGTGTTACAAGGTGTGAGTATTGAGTAAGACTCAAGACCTGACCATGGTATAAGAGAGAGAAAGGACAAAGGTAGGCTCTACAGTATGCTATGCTGTGTACCGCACCTGAAGTGTGCCTTGCCATGAGTCAGTCAAAGGGTACAAGATGTCCATTGTCCTAATGATGTATTTCCAAAGAAGTGAGTGGGAGCACTATAGAATTTTTGATGAGTATATGTTGTTAACATATTATTGATCAGAAATGATGTAGAATTTGTGGAAAGCATGCAGGGTTATTTGAAAAGTGTTTTTCAATGGAAAACCTGGATTAAGGTACTTGAACATTGAGCATCAAGATCTATAAGGATAGATCAAAAACGCTTAATAGTACTTTCAAATGAATACATACCGTGAAAAGATTTTGAAGGAGTTCAAAATAGATCAACAAAGAAGGAGTTCTTGGCTGTGTTACAAGGTGTGAGTATTGAGTAAGACTCAAGACCTGACCACGGTATAAGAGAGAGAAAGGACAAAGGTAGGCTCTACAGTATGCTATGCTGTGTACCGCACCTAAAGTGTACTCCCGGATACCGTAGGAATGCTTGGGTGCACCAAACGTCACAACGTAACTGGGTGGCTATAAAGGTGCACTACAGGTATCTCCGAAAGTGTCTGTTGGGTTGGCACGAATCAAGACTGGGATTTGCCACTCCGTATGACGGAGAGGTATCTCTGGGCCCACTCGGTAATGCATCATCATAATGAGCTCATTGTGACTAAGTAGTTGGTCACGGGATCATGCATTACAGAACGAGTAAAGTTACTTGCTGGTAACGAGATTGAACGAGGTATTGGGATACCGACGATCGAATCTCGGGCAAGTAACATACCGATTGACAAAGGGAATTGTATACGGGATTGCTTGAATCCTACCTTTGTCCTTTCTCTCTCTTATACTGTGGTCAGGTCTTGAGTCTTACTCAATACTCACACCTTGTAACACAACCAAGAACTCCTTCTTTGCTGATCTATTTTGAACTCCTTCAAAATCTTGTCACGGTATGTATTCATTTGAAAGTACTATTAAGCGTTTTTGATCTATCCTTATAGATCTTGATGCTCGATGTTCAAGTAGCTTAATCCAGGTTTTCCATTGAAAAACACTTTTCAAATAACCCCGCATGCTTTCTAGAAATTCTACATCATTTCTGATCAATAATATGTTAACAACATGTACTCATAAAAAATTCTATAGTGCTCCCACTCACTTCTTTGGAAATACATCATTGAACGAGGTATTGGGATACCGACGATCGAATCTCGGGCAAGTAACATACCGATTGACAAAGTTCGACCGCTGTCATGTGATCCATTCCTGGATCACTCTTGTACCCTTTGAATGACTCATGGCAAGGCACACTTCAGGTGTGGTACACAACATAGCATACTGTAGAGCCTACCTTTGTCCTTTCTCTCTCTTATATAGTGGTCAGGCCTTGAGTCTTACTCAATACTGACACCTTGTAACACAGCCAAGAACTCCTTCTTTGCTGATCTATTTTGAACTCCTTCAAAATCTTGTCACGGTATGTATTCATTTGAAAGTACTATTAAGCGTTTTTGATCTATCTTATAGATCTTGATGCTCAATGTTCAAGTAGCTTAATCCAGGTTTTCCATTGAAAAACACTTTTCAAATAACCCCGCATGCTTTCCAGAAATTCTACATCATTTCTGATCAATAATATGTTAACAACATATACTCATCAAAAATTCTATAGTGCTCCCACTCACTTCTTTGGAAATACAAGTTTCTCATAAACTTTGTATAAACCCAAAATCTTTGATCATCTCATCAAAGCGTACATTCCAATTCCGAGATGCTTACTCCAGTCCTTAGAAGGATTGCTGGAGCTTTGCATACTTGTTAGCATCTTTCAGGACTGACAAAACCTTCTGGTTGTATCACATACAACCTTTCCTCAAGAAAATCGTCAAGGAAACAATGTTTTCACATCCTACCTGCAAGATTTCATAAATAATGCAGTAACTGCTAACATAATTCCAACAGACTCTTAGCATCGCTAGGAGTGAAAAAGTCTCATCGTAGTCAACTCCTTGAACTTGTCGAGAAACATCTTAACAACATGTCGAGCTTTCTTAATGGTGACACTTACCATCATTGTCCGTCTTCCTTTTAAAATCCATCTGCACCCAACAGCCTTATGACCATCAAGCAGTTCTTTCAAAGTCTATACTTTGTTTTATACATGGATCCTCTCTCAGATTTTATGGCCTCGAGCCATTCATCGGAATCCGGGCCCACCATCGCTTCTCCATTGCTCGTAGGTTCATTGTTATCTAGCAACATTACTTCCAAGATAGGATTACGTGCCTCTCTGAAGTAGTACGCATCCTTGTCGACCTATGAGGTTTGGTAGTGACTTGATCCGAAGTTTCATGATCACTATCATAAGCTTCCACTTCAATTGGTGTAGGTGCCACAGGAACAACTTCCTGTGCCCTGCTACACACTAGTTGAAGTGACGGTTCAATAACCTCATCAAGTCTCCACCATCCTCCCACTCAATCCTTCCGAGAGAAACTTTTCCTCGAGAAAGGACCCGTTTCTAAAAACAATCACTTTTGCTTCTGGATCTGAAATAGGAGGTATACCCAACTATTTTTGGGTATTCTATGAAGATGCATTTATCCGCTTTGGGTTCGAGCTTATCAGCCTAAAACTTTTTCACATAAGCATTGCAGCCCCAAACTTTTAAGAAACGACAGCTTAGGTTTCTCTAAACCATAGTTCATACGGTGTCATCTCAACGGAATTGTGTGGTGCCCTATTTAAAGTGAATGCGGTTGTCTCTAATGCCTAACCCATAGACGATAGTGGTAATTCGATAAGAGACATCATGTTATGCACCATATCCAATAGGGTGCAGTTATGATGTTCGGACACTCCATCACACTATGGTGGTCCAGGCGGTATTAGTTGTGAAACAATTTCCACAATGTCTTAATTGTGTGCCAAACTCATAACTCAGATATTCATCTCTATGATCATATCATAGACATTTTATCATCTTGTCACGATGATCTTCAACTTCACTCTGAAATTACTTAAACCTTTCAATAATCCAGACTTGTGTTTCATCAAGTAAATATACTGAGCATCTACTCAAATCATCTATGAAGTAAGAACATAATGATATCCACTGCGTTCCTCAGCACTCATTGTACTGCACACATCAAAATGTATTACTTCCAACAAGTTGCTTTCTTGTTCCATCTTACTGAAAATGAGGCCTTTCAGTCGTATTACCCATGTGGTATGATTTGCATGTCTCAAGTGATTCAAAATCAAGTGAGTCCAAACGATCCATCTGCATGGAGTTTCTTCATGCATATCTACCAATAGACATGATTCGCATGTCTCAATATTTTCAAAAATGAGCGAGTCCAAAGATCCATCAACATGGAGCTTCTTTATGCGTTTTATATCAACAAGACTCAAATGGCAGTTCCACAAGTATGTGGTACTATCATTACTATCTTATATCTTTTGGCAAGAACATGTGTATCACTGCGATCGAGATTCAATAAACCATTTATTTTAGGTGCAAGACCATTGAAGGTATTATTCAAATAAACAGAGTAACCATTACTCTTCTTAAATGAATAACCGTATGGCGATAAACATAATCCAATCATGTCTATGCTCAACGCAAACACCAAATAACAATTATTTCGGTTTAACACCAATCCCGATGGTAGAGGGAGCGTGTGATGTTTGATCACATCAACCTTGGAAACACTTCCAACATATCGTCACCTCACCTTTAGCTAGTCTCCGTAGCCTTTTATTTCGAGTTACTAACACTTAGCAACCGAACCGGTATTTATTACCCTGGTGCTACTAGGAGTACTAGTAAAGTACACATTAATATAACGTATATCCAAAATACTTCTGTCGACCTTGCCAGCCTTCTCATCTACCAAGTATCTAGGGTAGTTCTGCTTCAGTGACCGTTCCCCTCATTATAGAAGCACTTAGTCTCGGGTTTGGTTCAATCTTGGGTTTCTTTACTAGAGCAGCAACTGATTTGTTGACTCATGAAGTATCCCTTCTTTCCCTTGCCCTTCTTGAAACTAGTGGTTTAACCATCAACAATTGATGCTCCTACTTCATTTCTACTTTCGCGGTGTCAAACATCGCGAGTTGCTCAAGGATCATCATGTCTATCCCTGATATGTTATAGTTCATCACGAAGCTCCAATAGCTTGGTGGCAGTGACTATGGAGAACCATCACCATATCATCTGGAAGATTAACTCCCACTCGATTCAAGCGATTGTAGTACTCAGACAATCTGAGCACATGCTCAATGATTGAGCTTTACTCCCTTAGTTTGCAGGCTTAAGAAACTTGTCGGAGGTCTCATACCTCTTGACGTGGGCACTAGTCTGAAATCCCAATTTCAGTCTTTGGAACATCTCATATGTTCTGCGACGTTTCAAAAACGTCTTTGGTGCCATAATTCTAAACCGTTAGCATTACGCACTGAACTATCACGTAGTCATCAAAACGTGTATGTCAGATGTTTCCCAACATCTACAGACGACGCTCGAGGTTCAACACACTGAGCGGTGCATTAAGGACATAACCCTTCTGTGTAGCAATGAGGACAATCCCCAGTTCACGGACCGAGTCCGCATAATTGCTACTATCAACTAATTTTTCTCTAGGAACATATCTAAAATAGTAGAACCAAAGCGTGAGCTACGACATAATTTTCAAAGACCTTTTGACTATGTTCATGATAATTAAGTTCATCTAATCGAATTATTTAATGAACTCTCACTCAGATAGGCATCCCTCTAGTCATCTATGTGATACATGATCCGAGTCAACTAGGCCGTGTCCAATCATCACGTGAGACGGACTAGTCATCATCGGTGAACATCTTCATGTTGATCGTATCCTCTATCCGACTCATGTTTGACCTTTCGGTCTTCCGTGTTCCGAGGCCATGTCTGTACATGCTAGGCTCGTCAAGTTAACCTAAGTGTATTGCATGTGTAAATCTGGCTTACACCCGTTGAATGCGAACGTTAGAACCTATCACACCCGATCATCACGTGGTGCTTCGGAACAATGGACCTTAGCAATGGTGCATAGTTAGGGGAAACACAATTCTTGATATTTTAATCAGGGATCATCTTATTTATGTTACTATCGTTCTAAGCAAATAAGATGTAAAAACATGACAAACATAACATGCAAATCATAAAGTGACATGATATGGCCAATATCATCTTGCGCCTTTGATCTCCATCTTCGAGGCGCGGCATGAACACCATCGTCACCGGCATGACAGCATGATCTCCATCATCATGATCCCCATCATCGTGTCTTCATGAAGCTGCCTCGCCAACTATTACTTCTAATACTATGGCTAACAGTTAGCAATAAAGTAAAGTAATTACATGGTGTTTTCATTGACACACATGTCGTAAAAAAATTAAGACAACTCTTATGGCTCCTGCCGGTTGTCATACTCATCGACATGAAAGTCGTGATTCCTATTACAAGAACATGATCAATCTCATACATCACATATATCATTCATCATATCCTTTTGGCCATATCACATCACATAGCAAACCCTACAAAAACAAGTTAGACGTCCTCTAATTGTTCTTGCATGTTTAACGTGGCTGCTATGGGTTTCTAGCAAGAACGTTTCTTACCTACGCAAAACCACAACGGTGATATACCAATTGCTATTTACCCTTCATAAGGACCCTTTTCATCGAATCCGATCCGACTAAAGTGGGAGAGACAGACACCCGCCAGCCACCTTATGCATAAAGTGCATGTCAGTCGGTGGAACCAGTCTCACGTAAGCGTACGTGTAAGATCGGTCCGGGCCGCTTCATCCCACAATGCTGCCGGATCAAGATAAGACTAGTAACGGTAAGAAAATTGAACAAATCATCACCCACAACTGCTTTGTGTTCTACTCATGCATAGAATCTACGCATAGACCTAGCTCATGATGCCACTGTTGGGGAACGTAGCAATAATTCAAAATTTTCCTACGTGTCACCAAGATCAATCTAGGAGATACTAGCAACGAGAGAGAGGGAGTACATCTTCATACCCTTGAAGATCGCTAAGCGGAAGCGTTACAAGAACGCGGTTGGTGGAGTCGTACATGCAGCGATTTAGACCGCGGCCGATTCCGATCTAAGCACCAAACAACGGCGCCTCCGCGTTCAACACACGTACAGCCTGGTGACGTCTCCCGCGCCTTGATCCAGCAGGGAGAGAGGGAGAGGTTGGGGAAGACTCCGTCCAGCAGCAGCACGACGGCGTGGTGATGGTGGCGGAGTGTGGCATGCCAGCAGGGCTTCGCCAAGCACTGTAAGAGACGAGGAGGGAGAGGGGTAGGGCTGCGCCAGGAGGGAGAGAGACTCGTGTCTTAGGCAGCTCCAAAACCCCATTTATAGGAGGAGGGGAGGAGGGTGGGCCCCCTCTAGGGTTCCCACCCCTAGGAGGGCGACAACCCTAGATGGGATGGAGGGGGCGGCCGAGAGGGGTAGAGGGGAGCGCTCCCTAGGGTGGGCCTTAGGCCCATCTGCACCTAGGGTTTCCCCCCTTCTCCTCCTAGCTGTGCCTTGGGCCCTGGTGGGAGGCACACCAGCCCACTCAGGGGCTGGTCCCTTCCCACTCTTGGCCAATGCAAGCCTTCGGGGCTGGTGGCCCCTCCCGGTGGACCCCTGGAACCCTCCTGTGGTCCCAGTACATTACCGGTGACGCCCAAAACACTTCTGGTGGTCAAAACCTCACTTCCTATATATTATTCTTTACCTCCGGACCATTCCGGAACTCCTCGTGACGTCCAGGATCTCATCCCGGACTCCGAACAACACTCGGTAACCACGTACAATCTTTCCCTATAACCCTAGTGTCATCGGACCTTAAGTGTGCAGACCCTACGGGTTCGGGAGTCATGCAGACATGACCGAGACAACTCTCCGGCCAATAACCAACAGCGGGATCTGGATACCCTTGTTGGCTCCCACATGTTCCACGATGATCTCATCGGATGAACCACGATGTCGAGGATTCAAGCAATCCCGTATACAATTCCCTTTGTCAATCAGTATGTTACTTGCCCGAGATTCGATCGTCGGTATCCCAATACCTCGTTCAATCTCGTTTCCAGCAAGTAACTTTACTCGTTCCGTAATGCATGATCCCGTGAACAAGTACTTAGTCACAATGAGCTCATTATGATGATGCATTACCGAGTGGGCCCAGAGATACCTCTCCATCATATGGAGTGGCAAATCCCAGTCCTGATTCGTGTCAACCCAACAGACACTTTCGGAGATACCTGTAGTGCACCTTTATAGGCACCCAGTTATGTTGTGACGTTTGGTGCACCCAAGCATTCCTACGGTATCCGGGAATTGCACAATCTCATGGTCTAAGGAAATGATACTTGACATTAGAAAAGCTTTAGCAAACGAACTACACGATCTTGTGCTACGCTTAAGATTGGGTCTTGTCCATCACATCATTGTCCTAATGATGTGATCCCATTATCAATGACATCCAATGTCCATGGTCAGGAAACCATGACCATCTATTGATCAACGAGCTAGTCAACTAGAGGCTTACTAGGGACATGTTGTGGTCTATGTATTCGTACACATGTATTACGGTTTCCGGTTAATACAATTATAGCATGAACAATAGACAATTATCATGAACAAGGAAATACAATAATAACCATTTTATTATTGCCTCTAGGGCATATTTCCAACACTAGGTGTAGCAAATGAATCTGTAATGGGAAAGCACGGCGTTGAAGAAGGCGGAGAAAGGGGGGACCAGGCAGGCTCACAGGGCGTCGATGAAGAACTGGACCTCGGTGGCTATTCTATCGACAGAAGCTTGGGACGCAGGCCAGGCCACCATCCCTCCCCATTCGTTGAAGCTGGTGGCGAGCGCAAGGCGGACCTTGTCCATGGCCTCCTCATTGAGCACCCGCGATCGGCTGACGGCGGGCTCGACGGCCAAAGGCGGGCTAACTGAGGACAGGGGCTTCTTCCCTTTCTCCATCCGGTTCAACCCCATGGCGATGGAGAGGACTGAGCTCAGGTCGGATGGAGAGGAGGCTGAGGTTCGAAGAAGCAGAGGAGTCGGGGAGTGCGTCACCAGCAAGGGGGAAATAACTGTGTAGGACGCCGTGGCCGCCTAGCCAGGCAGATATCAAGGCTGCGTGAGCGGGGCCGCATGCTATTGGGGCTTGCGGCGCTCCACACTTGCCCTTTGGCTTCGCCTCAAAGCCAAGCCTGAGCGTGCCTTGGGCCCGGGGGCTACTGTCGGCATTCTAGGAACGGGGGTGAGGGAGTCCTGGACTAAGGGGTCCTCGGGCGTCCGGCCTGTTATCTATGGGCCGGACTGATGGGCTATGAGGATATGAAGACCGAAGACTGTACCCGTGTCTGGATGGGACTCTCCTTGGCGTGGAAGGCAATCTTAGCGAACAATTATGAAGATTCCATCTTATGTAACCGATTCTATGAAACCCTAGATCCCCCCCGGTGTCTATATAATCTGGAGGGTGTAGTCCGGCCAGCATATACTCAATATCATAGTCATACAGGCTAGACTTCTAGGGTTTAGCCATTACGATCTCGTGGTAGATAAACTCTTGTAATACTCATATTCATCAATATCAATCAAGCAGGAAGTAGGGCATTACCTCCATAGAGAGGGCCCGAACCTGGGTACACATCGTGTCCCCTATCTCCTGTTACCGTTAACCTTAGACGCACAGTTCAGGACCTCCTACCCGAGATCCGCCGGTTTTGACACCGACATTGGTGCTTTCATTGAGAGTTTCTCTGTGCTCTCGCTGAAAGGTTTGATGGCCCCTTTAATCGTCAATAATGACGCTGTCTGCGGAGAAACTTTCCTCCCCGGGCAGATCTTCGTGTTTGGTGGCTTCGCACTGCGGGCCAACTCGTTTGTCCATCTGGAGCAGATCGAAAGCTACGCCCCTGGCCATCAGGTCAGATTCGGGAGCTTGAACTACGTCACGGACATCCGTGGAGACTTGATCTTCGCTGGATTCGATGCTGCGGTGGCCGCTCCCGGTCACCCCGATGATCATGACCTAAATCTGTCATCGGGTCGCATCCAAGAGATCGCTCTTGTAACCGCTCTGGCCCTAGAGCCGGAGCAGGCCGCGCCATCCAAAGACATGAGGATTAACCCCACCTCAGAGGCCGCAGACTCCACAGCATTGGAGCCACACATGGACCTGGTCTCACACGATGCCTATGCCAACGGAACGCCGGACTCATCTTCGGCCGTATGTTCGGAACCGCGCGAGCCCGTGGACGCCGAGCTTGATCGTTTATCAATCTTCAAATTCAGCGCCACACACATCTTCCAGCACTCACCTTTGGCCGATGTGCTAAACTCATTAAAAAACCTGTCCTTGGCGGAGGACTCTCAGCCGAATTATATCTGGCTCAAACTAGGGAGTGACGATGGAGAATTTTACTTCCCACCCGCCACCCACTTTATAGCCACGATCGAGGATTTGACCGACGAACTTTATTATGACTCCGAGGACATCGACGGTATGGACGATGACACCGGAGAAGAAGAGGCCTAGAACCCGTTGTTCACCGGATGCTAGATGGCCACTTCCTCGTATGACGTATACATGGTGGATGCACCAAAGGAGAACAATGGCGATGATAAGGAAGACCCAGTTGAGGATAAACCTTCAGAAATACATTCCAAGCGCCAGCGTCAGCGGCGCTGCTCTAAGTCATGCCGCAGTAAAGACAGCAACACCGGCACAGGAGAAGATGACACTCCGGAAGGTGCCGAAGACAATGAAGACCCCGTCGATAAAGCAAACAAACAAGATGAACATGAAGATGAGCAGGTTAGCCCTGTTAAACAGGCCACACACGAAGATTCAGAGGATGGTAATTACCTCCCACTCTCCGAAGATGAGGTGAGCCTCGGCACCAAAGATTTCATCGTGCCCGAGGAACCTCTTGAGTAGGAGCGCTTCAAGCACCAGTTAATAGCCACGGCAACGAGCCTGAAAAAGAAGCAGCAGCAGCTTCAAGCTGACCAAGATCTGCTCAATGATAAATGAACTGATGTCCTAGCAGTGGAAGAGTACGGCCTCAAGCGCCCAACCAAAAGCTACCCAAAGCGCAAATTGCTACCTCAGTTCGACGAGGAGGCGCCAGAGTACATACCACCATCGCACAATACGGCCGATCGACCACCACGTGGTTGGGACAAAACGGCAACTCATGCCGAACACCAGCCTGCCCCGCCTCATCACTCAGGCAGAGGTAAATTAGCCCACAACCATACATATGACCTCCGGCAGAACCTGAACAATAAAGCAGGACATACAAGATCAATCTACGGATCGCGAGGACGCGCCTTGACACGTGACCACGGCCACCTATTTGGACGTGACAAACCCAGTCATGCGGGGGCCGAACACCGCAAACGGACTCTATCAGAGCTGCGTCATGATACGGCCCGATATAGAGGCCCCGCAGACCCTCATTGCTTCACTGATGAGGTCCTGGATCACGAATTCCCCGAAGGATTCAAGCCCGTGAACATAGAATCATACGATGGAACCATGGACCCTGCGGTGTGGATCGAGGACTTCATTCTCCACATCCATATAGCCCGCAAAGATGACCTCCATGCCATAAAATACCTCCCTCTAAAACTCAAAGGGCCAGCTCGACATTGGCTAAACAGTCTGCCTGAAAATTCCATAGGCAGCTGGGAGGACTTGGAAGAGGCTTTCCTCGATAACTTCCAAGGTACATATGTTCGACCTCCGGACGCTGATGACTTAAGCCATATAGTTCAATAGCCCGGAGAGTCCGACAGGAAATTCTGGACAAGGTTCTTAACTAAAAAGAACCAAATTGTCGACTGTCCGGACGCCGAAGCTCTAGCAGATTTTAAGCATAGCATCCGCGACGAATGGCTCGCTCGCCACCTCGGCCAAGAAAAGCCAAAATCTATGGCAGCCCTCACGGCACTCATGACCCGCTTTTGTGCGGGCGAGGACTGTTGGTTGGACCGTAGCAAAAACAATGCAAGCAACGCCGGCACCCCTGAAGTTAAAAGCAACAAAGACAAGTCTCGACACAATAGATACAAGGGCCGAAACAACAGTGACAACACCGAGGATACCGCGGTCGACGCCGGATTCAGTGGCTCTAAGTCCGGTCAGCAGAAGAAGCCGTTCCAAAAGAACAATTTGGGCCCATCCAGCTTGGACCGCATACTTGATCGTCCGTGCCAGATTCACGGCACCCCCGACAAGCCTCCTAATCATACAAATAGAGAGTGCTGGGTTTTCAAATAGGCCGGCAAATTAAACACTGAGAACAGGGAAAAGGGATCACAAAGCGAGGATGAGGACGAAGAGCCACGGCAATCGAACACAGGCGGACAGAAGAAGTTTCCCCCTCAGTTCAAAATGGTGAACATGATATATGCTACCCACATCCCCAAGAGGGAGCGCAAGCGTGTGCTCAGGGACGTCTACGCGATAGAGCCAGTCGCCCCAAAATTCAATCCATGGTCGTCATGCCCGATCACCTTTGATCACCGGGATAACCCGACCAACATCCGTCATGAAGGCTCAGCCGCACTGGTCTTAGACCCAATAATTGATGGGTTCCACTTGACTTGTGTCGACGACGGTATCAGCCCCAATCTGCTCTATCAGGATACAGTGCGAAAATGGGCATTAACCCATCAAGGATCAAGCCTACAAAGACCACCTTTAAAGGAGTCATCCCAGGCATAGAGGCCCGTTGTACGGGCTCAATCACACTAGAGGTTGTCTTCGGATCTCCGGACAACTTCCGAAGCGAGGAGTTAGTCTTCGATATCGTCCCATTCCGCAGCGGCTATCATGCACTGCTCGGATGAACTGCGTTTGCTCGATTCACCACAGTTCCACACTATGCTTATCGCAAGCTCAAGATACCTGGCCCACGCGGCGTCATAACAGTCAATGGCATTACGGAATGCTCTCTCTGTACAAAAGAGCACACAACTGCCCTAGCAGCAGAAGTACAAAGCGGCCTTCTCAAGCAGAACCTTCATTCGTCTGCCGAGCCCTCGGACACCCTTAAGAGGGTCCGGACTACTCTGCACCAGGAGAGCTCGGCTCGTCAGGAGCTCGACCAGCAATCCGGCCTCCATCTCAGTCCCGATCAAGCGGTGGCCTGCGTACCGCGCATACAAAACTACACACTCAAAATTCCATGGGCATCGACGGAGGCATGGCTAGCTTGTGATCCACGGCATGGCTCAACCAACATCAGATACACACATACTTTCACTTTTGCTTGTTTTATTTCAGGTTTTAATCCTACAGGCCCCATTGGATGGTCTATTTATCGGTCCTCTTGAAGGACAAATACACCAAGATGGCGAGGAGCGCAGACATACGGGGACTTTTTAGGCGATTCCATTAACGATAACTCTAAATGTCTTCTAGGACCCACATGCAGCTCTCCCTGGTTTCGGCATGTTAAATAGCATGTTTCTTATTGCACTACTTGTATCAATGGGCCTTGACGTACTAATTACATTACAATAAAAACAGTTTGTAGCTGGAGCTGTAGGTCCCCAACTTTTTACCTTTACATCTTTTCTGTTTTCTTTTTCCCTTTTTTTCAGTTTCCCTGTGGATACCCATCAGGTAGCACCCGTACACTTTGGTACATTTTGATGTTTTCCATGGGCTTCATAGCACCCATATTACGGCAACAAAAGTCCGAACACTTCTTATAAGTATAGTTCGGCACCCCGAATTAGCATTATATGCATGGGCTCCGAATCATGTCTTTGGTCAATAGTTGGGTTGCCCGGCTCCTGTGCTTGCTACCCTATGTTCCGCTACATCGGCTAGGGTAGTAAAGGGAGAACTACTGCGATTGTGCCCTGGTCTAAACCGGATGAGCACCTCAGTAGAGAAAGCCAAAAACTGTCTGTCATGATGCGGCGAGAGCCGGTTAGCTGTTCGGAGGTCTCAAATCGTTGGAGATTTTTCCGCATTACGTGAAGGATTGGTACTTCCCGATCAGACGCTGACAGCACTCTGTTTCGTATACCAGGGGCTGCACCTATGTTTTATTATAAAACTCCTATGGCTAAGTGAGGGCGTTCAAGCCATATAGTCCGGTTGCCTGGTTCGTTGCGCTAAACAACTGCTTCAAGGACCATATAATTGGATCAATATTGTTTAGATACCATCCCGAACACCTCTGTACTACCTACGTGAGGGCAGAAGCCGACGACTGGCCAACCCTTAGATTTCATACAACACGGCCGCATAGGAGGACACAATCAAAACATAAATTATATTACAAAGAGGATTTGTCGCCATCATACAAGACAAAATACGAGTGTATTCACTTGAAAATAATGTCCTTCCTGCACTGCGTGGCTACAATACGAGAACACTCTAGGACATCCGCAAAGTCGCGCTCGGGTGTACGGTGCTCCTTGCCCTTTGGTGGCCCCTTGGTTAGCTCGACGGCGTCCATCTTCGCCCACCACATCTTGCAACAAGCAAAGGCCATCCAGGCACCTTCAATATAGACCGACTGCTTTATGACCTCAAGTCGCGTGCAGGCACTAACAAGCCACTTGGCAAGCCCGAAGTAGCTACTAGGTACCGGCGCGGCAGGCCATAGCCGGACTATCAGGTCCCTCATGGCCAGCTCGGCCGCCTTGTGGAGATGATATTGAAAGATACCGGATGTTCTGGCCCAAGATATTGAGACCAGAACAGTTTCTCCGTCGAACTCCCTTCCTCGGCTCAATAGAATTGAGCAGCATCGGATATGCTGCGCGGCGAATCCGTAAACGCCCCTGTAGAGCACCAAATTTGGGTAAGTAAAAGGAGTGTCTCCTTCATAGACTTGCTTTGCATAATGAAAGCCTTACCCGCCACAATATTCTTAGCCTCCTGGAGTTCCTGAAGGGCGCTCTGGGCCTTGGCTCGAGCCTCTTGTGCGTTCTGGCGGGCCTTCGCAAGTTCGGACGCCTGCGTCTTAGAATCACGCTCCAGGGACTCGTACTTCTTGACGGCATCCTGAAGCTCTTGCTGAACCTAGCTGACCTGGGCCTCGTGCTTTTCGCGTACAACGTGTTCCTTGGCCGCTTTGTCTTTGGCCTCCGCTAATGCCTTCTTGAGGGCCGCCACCTCGGTCGTGGCCCCTAGCATAGTCCATGACACTTTAGTCAGCACGAAGTGTTCATCCTTCCTAACATATACACATAGGTTACTGCATACATTGGCTGTCCTCCAGCTGCTTCTTCACAAGGCTAAGATCTTCCTGGGCTCGCTCCAGCTCCGCTTTAGTTCAGAGACTTCCGCAGTATGAGCGGCAGCAGCCAGCAGCGACGCCTGCTTATTTTCATAGACATCATATGTTAGACTTCTGCAAAAATTGTTTTGATCCTCGGTTCGGCTTTTCTTTCCGAACACCGAACAGAGCATCATGGGCTACTGTCTATGCTGTGATATTCTTTCTACAATTATTATTACCTCAAAGCCTGTTAAAAGGCTAGTGCAGGCTTCGGTCAGCCCGCTTTTGGCAGACTGAACCTTTTTGATCACCGTACCCATGAGGACACGGTGTTCATCTACAATGGAAGCACCTCGCCGTGCTTCCAGCAGATCATCCAATGCCTCTGGTTGGATGGAGGTCACCAGCGGAATAGGCACACACCCCCCTTTCGGGGAAGGCCATTCGTCGGACTCCGGAGCCGTGTAGGTCTCCGGAATGATATCCGGCTGAGGGCCGAATGGAACTCGGCCCCACCATTAGTCCCCATGGGGGCTTCTTCCCCCATGTGTCTGGTGGCCGTGGAGTCATCCTTGGACGCCGCCCTGACGATCTCCGGAGCCTCCCCTTGGTCGGGAAAGGCCATTTGGGACACCACGTCGTCATCGGCTTTGGGCGAGGTAGAGTGAGCAGGTGGTGGCGACATGCTAGCCATCTCCTTTGAGTCTAGTGAGCCCTCTGTCGAGGATTGCAGAGAACTGTCGCGGGCTGGACTGCAATAGCATAAATTAAACATATTAATATGACAAAGGGGAAGGGCCATACATTTGGACAAGAATAAGGTCTTTGGTACTTACGAAGCGGCCCGAGGCTTGGTCCGGGGCATTCGTTCCGGACTGCTATCGACATCCCACACGGAGTTCTCCGCGAGGGAGCCCTTCCCCCTCTCGGGTGCCTTCACCTCCAGGTTCGTGGAGGCCACCCTTTTCTTCCTTCCCCCCTCATGGGGGGGGGAGTTATCTTCTTCCTCCTCCTCATCATCCTCTTCGGCGACCGAAGGGTTAGTCTCGTCTTCGGACGACTGGTCCGAAGTATCCTTTCGACGAAGGCCACTCCTGGTCCCCCTGGACGCCTTCTTGGTCTTCTTCTTTGGCACTTCATAAGGCGCCGGGAACAACATCTTCGTCAGGAGTGGGGTCTCTTTGTCTTCGGGTAGCGGGGCTGGACAGTTAATCTGCCTCGCTATGTCGGTCTAGGCCTAAATTGATAGGAGAGCTTAGACTTCTTTCTCACAATACGCTAGTAAAGATTATGCCTTGAAGAGCGTGAAAGAACTTACCAAATTGGCTTGGCACTTTGAGCTAAGCCCACGATCCTCGGTTGTAGGTGGTGGCGTCTCGCCGGCCTTGAAGAGCACTTTCCAGATATCCTTGTGCGTTGTGCCGAAGAGCTCTAGGAGCGTCTGGTGCTTGGCCGGATCGAATTCCCACAAATAGCAAGTGCGGTGTTGGCACGGGAGGATCCGTAAGATGAGCATAACCTGGATCACACTGAAAAGTTTGATCTTCTTGGATATCCTGTTCTGGACACATGTCTGGAGCCCTGTCAGCTCGCCCGGAGAACCCCAGGTTAGGCCCTTCTCTTGCCAGGAGGTGAGCTGCATCGGAGCTCCGGATCAGAATTCGGGGGCCGCCGTCCAGTCGGTGTCGCGTGGCTCGGTGATGTAGAACCATCCTGATTGCCACCCCTTCATCGTTTCCACGAAAGAACCTTTGAGCCAGGTGACATTGGGCATCCTACCCAACATAGCTCCTCTACACTCTACCTGTTGACCACTCACCACCTTCGGCTTCACATTGAAAGTCTTCAGCCATAGGTCGAAATGAGGTGGGATGCGGAGAAAGGCCTCACACATGACTATAAATGCCGAGATGTTGAGAATAAAGTTGGGGGCTATATCATGGAAATCTAGCCCATAATAAAACATCAGTTCGCGGACAAACAGGTGGAGAGGGAATCCCAGCGCGCAGACAAAATGCGTGAGGAACACCACTCTCACATGAGGCTCAGGGGTGGGGACGATCTGCTGCTTGGCCGGAAGTCGGTAAACGATCTCCTTGGCCAGGTATCCAGCCTCTCGGAGCTCCTCTATATTTTTCCTCTTAACGGAGGAGGCCATCCACTTGCCACCGGCTCCGGATCCAGACATGATTGGGTGTTTGTTTGAATGGGAACGAATTGGGTGTTGGAGCTCAATAACGGAGATGCACGAAGAAAGTGTGGGAGAAGAAAGGGGAATCTTATCTCCTTATAAGGGCGGTGAATATCGAACGCCCCCCATTCGCCTTAAAATTCGCCTGCTCCCAAGGGCTGTGTAAATGGTACGGTTGGGTTACCCATGCTCGTATTGATGAGAATCCCGTAATAAGGGGACACGATCTCTGCTTTGACAAGACGTGTCAATGACAACCGCGTCTCAAAATGTGGGGTGAAAAACGGTTCGAGATTATGATTGGACAGGCGTGACGTCACATTACTAAAGTTGTCAGCAAATTCGACTCGTGTGTTATTATATTCTCTTTGCAGTTGTGTGCGGTGTGTGTTACAGGTCCGGACACGATCAATTTGTCTGGAGACTATTTGGGAGTTTGGAAGGAGGAACCCGCCTTGCAATGCCGAAGAAAGCACTACACGCCGGATACCTTGTCATTGAAGCCAGGTTCAGGGGCTACTGTGGGAGTCCTGGACTAAGGGGTCCTCGGGCGTCCGGCCTGTTATCTTTGGGCCGGACTGATGCGCTGTGAGGATATGAAGACCAAAGACTGTACCCATGTCCGGATGGGACTCTCATTGGCGTGGAAGGCAAGCTTGCCGAACAATTATGAAGATTCCATCTTATGTAATCGACTCTATGTAACCCTAGATCCCCCTGGTGTCTATATAAACCGGAGGGTGTAGTCCAGCAAGCATATACTCAATACCGTAGTCATACATGCAAGACTTCTAGGGTTTAGCCATTACGATCTCGTGGTATATCAACTCTTGTAATACTCATATTCATCAATATCAATCAAGCAGGAAGTAGGGTATTACCTCCATAGAGAGGGCCCGAACCTGGGTAAACATCATGTCCCCTGTCTCCTATTACCATCAACCTTAGACGCATAGTTCGAGACCCCCTACCCGAGATCCGCTGGTTTTGACACCGACAGGGGTCCCCAGACTTGCCTGCCTGCGGCCCGCGGCGTGGCTCCACCAGTGGCCCTGTACGACCCATCTTCACCAGCAAACACTCAAGACCCTCGCAAGGCGGACGATGTAAGACCTCCTTAGGGGTGGCAGGCTGGCTCGCGAGGGGCGGAGAGATCAAGGCAAGGGACACCTCGTGAGGTTTGTGTGACGCAAGCCATGACGATTGGAGCCAGGCGGGCGCCAGCGCACGTAGTGTCCTCGTTTCCTCTTTGGTGCTAAAGAGGCAAGCGTAGGCGAGGAGTCCCGAGGCATCAGGCAAAGGTTTCCATATTGGTGCAACAAGACCAAGACCAACAGGACAACAAGAAGGAGGTCACAGTGGAGCCCAAGACGGCGTCACCACCAGAGCCTTTGGCAGGCGAAGACTACTTTTGGTAGGATAGCTTGTACTAGCTGGCCCCTTCGAATTGGCCGTTGTGGGATCCCTTCCCGCTCAATATTTGGGAAGAGGACCAGTGCCTCTATAAATAGGACTAGACACCACCATAGCGAGGAGATCGGATTGGACCCGGATCATCCCGAACCACACAAGTTCACAAAGCACAAGAACACCTCTCCTCAGGATGCTGTTCTTCCCTTATAACTGTTCATCCTCAGCCCAAGAGGCAATCTACCACACCACACTGGAGTAGGGTATTACACCACAATGGTGGCCCGAACCAGTATAAATCTTGTGTCTCTCGTTCTTTGGGTTCGTCAAGTTAGGCCGTGAGATCATACAGAGTGTGCGAGCTAGAGAGGAGGAGAGATCTTCGTGCACACCCCAGTGTTCGAACCTCAAGGGTTTTGCCGGAACCCGAAATCCGACAGTTCTCATAGGTCGGGCTAAGGAGAAAGGCCTAGTAGGTGGACTCGTCCCTCCACTACAAAAAATACACTTCCGTTTATGACATAATCAAGATAGTCCAAGAGGCCTAGTAGATGACCCATGTTAACAGAACACCGTTAAGCTATCGGGTCCGGTTTTGGATCCGATAACCCGTTAACAGCCCCGACCAATGGGGATTTTCCACATGTAAAATCATCATTGGCGGGAGGAAACATGTGTCAGCTCACCGTTGGGACAGATGTCATCCACTTATTTGACCCAAAGCGCCTATGATACGTCGACACGTGGCACGGCCCAACAGTGGCCCATTCCTGTGAAAACGCCGGCCCGTTTGACTTGGTCAAAAGCTGCCGGGCCAGCCCATGACAAGCCTGTTAACGACCTATTCGCATATAGCCCATTTACAGCCCGCTAACCCAGGACCCGTTTACGACCTATCCGAATTAGGCCCAGTAGTGTCATCTGGGCTGTCCAATATAATTCCAGCCCGTTTTAACTTCCAGCCCATGTATGGCCCATGACGTCTTTTGGCCCATATGAGGCCCTTATTAACCCTTGGCCCATTAACGACCCGTGGTAAAACTGGCCCGTAATGAATAGTGTATAACTTTATACCCATTAACGGTCCATTATTCCGTTGGGCCGTTTCCAGCCCATGTTATCTTTCAGCCTTCTCGGGGCCCATTTATTCTTGGGCTCATTTCCACATTCATTTACTTATGGCCCGTTACTGTCATTTTCTGCTTGTGGGCCAAATTCAGCCCATGGTTACAGTCGGCCCGTTTGTGGCCCATTAATACGTTGGGCCGTTTTCATAGCATCATCAAAATACGACCGATTAACGACGGCCCGTTATGGTCGGCCCTTGAATGGACGATTTCAACTCTAGCCCATTTACGGCCATAATGTGGTCTGTTATTGGCCCATGTTTGGCCAACCGACCATAAGTCCGTAGAAGGCCCATTGATGATACGGCCCATAGAAGGCCCATTGTGTCTACGGCCCGTATAAGGCCCATTGTTTCTATGCCACGTAGAAGGCCCATTGTTTCTACGGCCCTTATAAGGCCCATTATTTCTATGGCCCGTAGGAGGCCCATGTTAACTATAGCCGGTGGGCATCAAAGTTCGCCACCAGTGAAAATATAGGGAACACCCTACACTATACAAAATTGGCTTGCTATTTTCTTCAGCCGGTGGCTGCATGTGAAGAACAAATTTTGTATCGCACCAAAACAAACTACAACTATAAAACAAAAGGAAGGTTGGCATAAAAGTTAACAGTCTAGCAGATAAATGCACCACCAGAAGTTCATAAGCTCAGTTCATTTGACCTGACTGTTACGCTTTCATGTTGTATTGTACGATGGAGCACCATAACCTTCGCCTTCAGTTCTCCTAGGCTCCTGAACAACATAGCAAATGTCTGATAGTCTGGTTTCAAAACCATGCATATCTTGATAACATCGAACAATGTCTCTCCTTGTTTCACAAAGGGTCTCTGTTAGGGAATGGACTTGTGTCAGGAGCGCAGATACAACATTGTTTTGAGCTTGCATATCTTGATCATGAGACAGTTTGGACGAGATTTCCTTAACAACCAAGCCAGTATTACGCAGGAACGTGCTTTTGGCACTGTTAGTGGACAGGTACTGACCCACTGCAGCAAGAGCTGACATTGCGGTTATAGTTGCCTCGCCACCTTCAGAAGGTGGCGGTTCCACCATTTTTCCATAGCTCACTGAAAAGTTGTGGTTTTACATTAGTAGTACTAGAATAGAAGATATTAAGGAGGCAGCAAAACCAAACAAAATAGCTTTGGTCTATATACAGAACTTATTCTGGTGAACCCATGTAAAATAATAGTTGTATTTTATTGCAAAGTACATAATAAAACCAGGTTCCAAACATATGACCATGTACCATCGCTAATGTATTGTCTATTTTTTCACATTGTATTGAGGGCTAAGGATAAAGAGACGAAGTTTATAATACGGTAAGCATAGTATGACATCATTCATATCACAAAATAACTGAGAACAGACAAACATGCAATTGTAACATTATGTGGGCAAGTCCAGCACGGAACTAGATTACAGGTCAAGATCAAAGGAACATCACTCCTCTCTTTTAAACCTTGTAAGGTGCAATGATATGCTAAGACAATTGTGTATAAAATTGAAAAGAGTAATAGACATTGGCTGCAAACCATGCAGTTCAAGGCACAAGTCAGAGTAGGTAGTAGTTAAAAGGCATGAGGATTAAGGACTTACAACATCGGCTTTGACTGCTGTAGTCATGCCCTTCTTCCTGCTGGTGTGACAATCCTTGAAGGTTTCGACAGCATTTGGTTCAGGTACGTTTTGGTCCTTGTGGGCTTTCCTTTGCATTTGGAACAAGTCAATATAGATCTGATAATATGGTACAACGAAAAGAGTGAAACAGCAGCTAATTACAAGAGCCTCGCCGCGTGCAATATAGCTACGAGATCCTGTCGTCTGTTGGAATTTCACTTTCGTACGGTTGGCCTTGTTCTTTGAATAGTTCACCTACAAGAAGTTAGATTTGTGTGGGACATGCGTAAATAGGACTTCAACATGTGATCTGATCACACACACACACACACACACACACACACACACACACACATATATATATATATATATATATATAATGTACTTGATACTTTGGATCGGACCAGTGTTTAACGAGGCCTCTCCAGTCTTCATCAGATAAATTTTCCACTAGAGATGTTTGGGCAAGTTCACTATTAGCCTTGCCTTCAAAGTGAGTTTTCCTAAAGTTATACCGATACTGCCGCAGAGCAGACTTGAAAACATGGGTGCAAGCTTGTCTGGTTGCATCATATTGGCTATCCAACTTGAACCTCATCTGTTGAAAATTATGAGAGTCTCATTAGCAACAACCTATAAAGTATTGGACAGAGAAAGACGATATTACTAGTTTCCATACATAACAATACTTACAGATAAATGGTCGAGTAAGATGTTGAACTGGGTTTCGTCTTTTTCATTCCTGTACTGAGTCCATGTTGGGAGGATACGTACATGACACCTAACAGCAACCGCTGCCTCTGATACTAACTTGGCTGACTCTATAGCATCACATGGCCTTTTTAAACCTGCCTCAAAACGGATGACCATTCTTCCTCCTCTAGACTTAGTTAACCTATCGAGCATTATCCCCGATGTTTGTTTCCCCTTGCGCCTATGTGCTAGTCCAACAACAAACATAGGAAGTGTTAGTGTACATCAAACTATGAGACTACATATAAAGAAGCATGCAACTGTAACTTGACTCCAGCAACTACCTTCTTGCTATTGAAGCTCACAAAGTTCATCTGATCTTGCCAACTCATCTTGTGTCAAGAGTGCTTCGGAAGTAGTGTAAGGTGGCAAGGGAGCTTGGGAACGTGCTGCTAGCTGAGTTGGCGAACAAGCAAATCGTGCAGCTGGTGGTACTGTGGAAGGTGTTGCAACAACTAGGGTTGTCTCTGCTTGTTTGGTGTCAGCTATTTGTTTTTGTTTGGCTTGTTCTGCAACTCGTGTAGCATGGGATACCCCGCTTCCCTTTCCCCGTCGTTCTGTCTTGCTTCCTCTTTCTCTGTGCCATGTTAAGTCAAGCCGACAAGAAAAACGAATAACAATTTAGTTCTTCAGAACAAATGTACTTTGATGTAAGAACATGGTGTGATAGACAGATATTTTATGTTCTAGAAACAGGAACACGTGTCTCAGTCACAAGTATAATGTGTAAAGTAAGTAGATGAAATTCAACAAAATTAGAAGCAATACAAGCTAGACATCATACATAACATGCAACCACATATAACAGTGCCAAGTTAGAGGGAGCACCTGTGATGGTGCACTAGGGGAGACATGCTCATCACCAACATAGCTACGTTGAGTGTCTATGCATGTGTTGTCTTGGAAATCATCTTGGGGGGGGGGGGGGTGGGGGTGGAGGAGTAGAATCTGTAGAGGCCCTCCATTTGGAACGAGCACCTTCATCCGCTGCCTTGCTAACTTCCTTCCGCTTTATTGATTTTGAATTTTCAAGTAAAACCGACAAGAAAAAGCAATAAAATTCACTCTTCAGAACTCATTCGTGCATGATACTGACAATCACTACTTTGATGTAAGGCAAACACATGATTCCAGGATGGAATAATACGAAAAATAGGACGGCATGGCATATTCACAACTATTTGTGTAAACTAAGTAGAAACCATTTCACCAAATAAGAAGCAATGCAAGCTAGAAACCACGTGAAAGATGCAACCAATATGACTCTGCCAAGTTAAAAGTGTCCCATCATAAATGACATTTCAACAAATTAGAAGCAGCGCATGCTATAAATCATATCAAAGATGCAACTAATATCACACTGCATATACTGAAGGTGTCTCATCATATTGATTTATGCGGGATACAAAAAAACAATAGTTTTATATGAGGACATGCTTAATAGACAGATGTACTGTGTACTAAATACATGAAGGCATGTCACATTAACAGGTATAATGTATAAGCTAAGCAGAATAGCACATGCAGTTTAACCAGATTGGAAGAATTACAATCTAGACACCATATGCAACATGCAACCACATATCATGCTGCCAAGTTAGAGCAAGCACCTGCGATGCTAGTGTAGGGGAAATGATTACTACAGAGCTACATTCACTATCTTCATCTAGCCTTGCTGTTTCTTGAGAATCATGTCGGGAGGCTGACACTGCATTGTTTAAATGAGTAATCCACTTGCCTGACTGCCTCATCATAAGTGATTGATGAGGGATACACAAGAACATTAGTTTGATGTAAGAACATGGTTAATACACAGATGTACTAGTATGTACCAAAAACAGAAAGGCATGTCATATTCAAAGGTATAATGTGTAAGCTAAGCAGATGCAATTTAACCAAATGGAAGCAATACAAGCTGGACATCCCGCTGGAGTGGTGAGCATGATCATCTAGGACCTGAGAGGCTGGTGGGAGGCGGGCTGCTTTGCCACCATCGCGGCTTTTTAGTTGGCTTCCAGGTGATGCCTCTCTTTGCTGGGCTTGTCATTGGCTCAGCCAGTGCCCTGACTAGCTATTTGTCTTCTGGTGCTCAGGGGATGGTGGTTCATGTAAAAAATATCTTTCCTTATCTTAATAAAGACCGACTTTGGCCTTTCGAATACATGCTAGACACCATATGGAACATGCAACCACATATGACACCACGAAGTTAAAGAAAGCACCTGGGATGGTGGTTCATTGCGAGCGAGGTCATCAACTCCAGAGCTATGTTTACCGTCTCCATCTACTGACACTTCACCTATTATAAGGCTGAAACGTGTCTGGCCTATCCGCGTACGACGCTGGAGCGACTTCTATCTTCTCTTTTTTGCTTCTCTCATAGCAGCAGAGCCTGAAATACCCTTGCATAAAATCACAATAGTGAGAGTATGGGTGAAGTGTGTGCAAAACTAGTGCACTATAAAAGTAGTAGATACCAGGTGGCTGCAAAATAAATGACAGGAGACATATGACAGCTCTACAACATTGCATAGCAAACAAAATTAGATTCTACTCCATATGATTTTGTAATATATGAGCACAGGAAATGCAGGTACTCCTCCAGCACAGCACCACATGTGGTCATATCAAGATAATAGTTGACTAAAAATAAATAGGCCAGTCGATTTTTTAATGAACCATTCGATCTATAAGGAACAGGCAGATGGCCTTCGTCTACCTCCCGCCAGTCACTGTTGATGATCTTTCTCGAACTGCCAGCGACCACCGACCCAGACCCCCGCCTGCTCCGCCCTGCCCTCCCCTCGACCTGACACCACCGCCGTCCTTGGCAGCGCCCCAGGCCACCCCTTTAATCTCGGCCGACCTCCATATCAGGCGCCAGTAGCTCTAGGCCCCACACACCCCTAAGATAAACACTGAGGCACTGCTTCCCCGGCGTAATAGGTGGACTAGCGCCTGTTACGCTGGGGAATGCTTCCGTTAATTGGGAATCAACTGACCAGGAATTGAAATTCAGGGGGGCGACGGACCTCTAGCTAAGGTGAAATAGTATATGAGGAGAAACCTTGTGCATCGCGAGTTACTAGGAACATCTAGTATCAAGAAGAAGCGGTCAACTAGTGTCTTCTGTGGGATGAATACCGTGCAATCAGACACGTAAGATTTGCACGAATAAGGGAAGAGGAGTACCATTTTCGGTTGCCGGTGTGGTCGCCTCCACATGTCGCGTCGATCTTCTTTTTGCTGGGGAAACCGATGTTCTGGAGGGTGCAGGCTTGGACGAACCCATGGCCAAATTGTTGACTGTGTTGCCGTGGCCATATGTCAGCGGAGGGGAAGCAGATCCGAGGCGGCGAAGGACGGCGTAGCAGGAACATCTTCGGTGCGGTGGAGGGTGGCGAAGTTGGAGCGGCAGCGGTGAGGCGCAGGACGACGTGGTTGAACTGGCTCGGGTATGGACGGCTCGGCCTCGGCTTCAACTACTAGCCGTGGAGGGCATTGCGGTTGAGGTTGCGATGGACAACGACGTCGGGGTATCGGCTCCGGCGTGATGGAGGAGGGCGGTGGTTGATGCATGGAATGGGGTGGCGGACGGAGGACGCCGGGGTTTCGCGGCTCAGAAGATGGGATGCGCTTGTTTAAAATTTGGGGAAAGTACAAACTTTGCCCCCCTCTTAAATTTCGGACCTACTGCGGGTTGGGGGTAGGATGGTAATCCCAGGTGTCCCAAATAGTGGGCGGGAACGATTTCAGCTGCACACATGTGTGCTTAGGCGGCCATTGTGTATGAATGTTTTTCGGAGGCGGTTGCGTGGCGTCCAGATGAAGCTACAAACCTACCCCGGTTTAGACCTTTGGACGTCGGGCCGGTAGGTTTCACGGGTCGGAGTTATTAGAAAAGTAATTTCCTTGTACTACCAAACATTGGTCTCACGCGGTTTCGGGCGAGTAGAGGCTCTTTTGGCACTTCGTTCGAAATTTTGAAACACAAGCATTCACGTTTAGAGTACTCTTAAACTTTGAGGATTGACCTAAATAGACAATGTTAAATTTGACCTTGTATGTTTGAAAACCTCATTAAATTATCCGCTTCTTTTTGAAATTTTGACACTTGAAAATCCTATAACTACGATTATTTTGGAATGGATGAGCTAAATTAGAATCTATTTTGTACACGACTACATACACTATTATGTACAAAATCAGAGCAAATATTGGTGCCCCCATAATTTAGGTATGATTTACAAATGCCATGATATCAAATTCAAATAATTGAATGGACTTCATGTTGAATTCAATTTTTTAAACCACCTTAAGTTGAATTCAAATGTATGCTAGTTCATAGGTAGCTATTTAAAATGTTCATTGTGTAACTTTCATATGTATAATGTGCTTTACACACACAACATGAACTATACTCACGTTTATATTCGATTGCTAAAGCGATGCATTGTCTAGAGTTCAAAAAACTAACTATGTGGATCAATTGTGTCGAATAATAACATAGACATGCTCAAATTCGATAGAATCTAGATGTCTGATGGATCAATGACCGTTCCTTACGCGAATTGCAAATATCATGATCCCATCTTAATATTTGGATACAATTTATATCTTTAATCAATGTGTACAATAGTATTGTACATGTAGTTTCACTCTCCATCGGTGGTCTCTGACACATGCTCACACACTCTCTCCCGAGGTGTCTTTTTGCACACATGCTCTCAATATAACCCTCCGTCCCTCTAGTAACCATTTACGACTGTTTTCACTAACCTTTATCACAAGCACTCTTCCTCTCGCAAGCATACACACGCACAATCTCCATCGACCCTTTCTATATACATAGACCTGCCTACGTGTCTCCTGTATGCATATTGTCTTTAGGCCTGCCTCTCACGCATTGTCTCACAACTCTCTTCCTAAATGCGTTACAAATGAGTATGATTCTATTTTCTTTGCGAAAGGAAGAGTATGATTCTAGCAGAGCATTTTGTAGGATGCCCCTTAAAGTTAGGTTGGATGAATAGTAATATCAGAGATAAAGGGGTTACCTTAGTCCGAGAACCTAGGGTTACAAATCCTAGCCGGCTTTGTTAGTGGACATAGAGTCCTTCACAATTATGCTATCTTTGTCTTGTACGACTAGTCATCCATGGGTCTCCCTAAATGCATCATGAGCCAACCAATGTGGCGCAGGACGGAACCGAACGAAGGGCTGATACATCTCCAACGCATCTATAATTTTTGATTGCTCCATGCTATGATATCTTGTATTTTGGACATTATTGGGCTTTATTATCCACTTTTATATTATTTTTGGGACTAACCTATTAACCGGAGGCCCAGCCCAGAATTGCTGTTTTTTTGCCTATTTTAGGGTTTCGAAGAAAAGGAATACCAAATGGAGTCCAAACGGAATGGAACCTTCGGGAACATGATTTTTGGAACGAATAAGACCCAGGAGACTTGGACCCTACGTCAAGCAACTAACAGGGAGGCCACGAGGTAGGGGGCGCGCCTACCCCCCAGGCGCGCCCTCCACCCTCGTGGGCCCCATGTTGCTCCACCGACGTACTTCTTCCTCCTATATATATACCTACGTACCCCCAAACGACCAAATACGAAGCCAAAACCCTAATTCCACCGTCGTAACTTTCTGTATCCATGAGATCCCATCTTGGGGCCTGTTCCGGAGCTCCGCCGGAGGGGGCATCAATCACGGTGGGCTTCTACATCAACACCATAGCCTCTCTGATGAAGTGTGAGTAGTTTACCTCAGACCTTTGGGTCCATAGTTATTAGCTAGATGGCTTCTTCTCTCTTTTTGGATCTCAATACAAAGTTCTCCCCCTATCTTGTGGATATCTATTCGATGTAATCTTCTTTTGTGGTGTGTTTGTTGAGATCGATGAATTGTGGGTTTATGATCAAGTTTATCTATGAACAATATTTGAATCTTGTCTGAAATTCTTTTATGTATGATTGTTTATCTTTGCAAGTCTCTTCGAATTATCAGTTTGGTTTGGCCTACTAGATTGATCTTTCTTGCAATGGGAGAAGTGCTTAGCTTTGGGTTCAATCGTGCGGTGTCCTTTTCCAGTGATAGTAGGGGTAGCAAGGCACGTATTGTTTGTTGCCATCGAGGATAACAAGATGTGGTTTTCATCATATTGCATGAGTTTATCCCTCTACATCATGTCATCTTGCTTAAAACGTTACTCTGTTCTTGTGAACTTAATACTCTAGATGCTTGCTGGATAGCGGTCGATGTGTGTAGTAATAGTAGTAGATGCAGGCAGGAGTCAGTCTACTTGTCTTGGACGTGATGCCTATATACATGATCATACCTAGATATTCTCATAACTATGCTCAATTCTGTCAATTGCTCAACAGTAATTTGTTCACCCACTGTAAAATACTTATGCTCTTGAGAGAAGCCACTAGTGAAACCTATGGCCCCCAGGTCTATCATCATCATATTAAATCTTCCAATACTTAGTTATTTTCATTGCTTTTATTTTACTTTGCATATTTATCATAAAAATACCAAAAATATTATCTTATCATATCTATTAGATCTCACTCTCGTAAGTGACCGTGTAGGGATTGACAACCCCTTATCGCGTTGGTTGCGAGGATTTATTTGTTTTGTGTAGGTGCGAGGGACTCGCGCGTATCCTCCTACTGGATTGATACATTGGTTCTCAAAAACTGAGGGAAATACTTATGCTACTTTGTTGCACCATCCTTTCCTCTTCATGGGAAAACCAACGCAAGTGCTCAAGAGGTAGCAAGAAGGATTTCTGGCACCGTTGCCGGGTAGGTCTACGCAGAAGTCAACATACCAAGTACCCATCACAAACCCTTATCTCCCTCATTATATTATTTGCCATTTGCCTCTCGTTTTCCTCGACCCCACTTCACCCTTGCCGTTTTATTCGCCCTCTCTCTCTCTCTATCCTCCCTCTCTTTCTCTATTTGCCTCTTTTGCCCGTTCCCCGTTTGCTTGTCTTTATGGCGAGTCTTGTATCTTCTTCGTTGTCTCCCAAGAATGAAGTTCTAAATTTTAAGCAAATGGAGGGAGAAAATCTAAAAGACACTTGGTATAGAATATGCAATTCTCAAAATAGATCTACCAGGAAGCAATCTACTACCGTTCTTCTTCGCAATTTTTATGTAGGAACTACTCCTTGGCACAGATATATCCTTGATACCATTACCGGATGGAACTTCTTGGGTAGCCATACTTTTGATTCTTATAATGCTATCATAGATTTGTTTGGCTCACCACCTCTTTTTGTTAATGGAACTATGTTAACTTTGGAGCATGTAATGCAAAAACTTGAAATTATTGAAAATAAAGTTGCTACCGTTGAGTTAATTGAAAATTTCGATAAAAAGATCCACAACCAAATTACCCAATATGGATCTAAAGTAGGAGTAACTTTGAAAAATATTAAAGAGAAGGAACCTATAGTTAATGAAAGAATAAATCATGATTCCCCTAGAATCGATAAACTTGAGGGTATCATTACCAACTTGGGAACCGCTTTTTCTTCCATAAGGAATACTCCAAGTCATCCAACTAAAATTGCCAAGCTTATGTATGTTCCTAAAAATAAAGGTGAATCCTCTAGCAAAGAAACTGCGGATCTCAAATCTGTAAGTGTTCATCCTAATCTTTTTGCTATCATTAAGGAACCATTTGCTGCTAATGATTTTTTTCGATCTTGTGCCTAAAAGTTTGATAATAAATAAAAAGAAAGAAATTCTTAAGGATGGTAGATGCCTCATCGAAGAATTACCTACCAAAGATGACAATACCTAGATCTATCCTTGCTTTTTATGCCTAGCTAGGGGCGTTAAAAGATAGCGCTTGTTGGGAGGCAACCCAATTTTATTTTTATTCCTTGATTTTTGCTCCTGTTTAGTAATAAGTAATTTATTTAGCCTCTGTTTTGGTTGTGTTTTTTTGTGTTTAACTAATGTTTGTGCCAAGTAGAACCGTTGGGAAGACTTGGGGAAAGTCTTGTTAATCTTTCTGTAAAAAACAGAAACTTTAGCGCTCAGGAGAACTGCTGCCATTTTTATTTGGAAAGTTCTATTTAGTTAATTATTTTTGAAGATGATTAATAGATAAATTCCTCACGTCCATCAATTTATTTTAGAATTTTTTGGGGTTCCAGATCTTGCACTAGCTACAGATTACTATAGACTGTTCTGTTTTTGACAGATTCTGTTTTTTCGTGTGTTGTTTGCTTATTTTGATGAATCTATGGATAGTAAAATAGTTTATAACCATAGAGAAGTTGGAATACAGTAGGTTTAACACCAATACAAATAAATAATGAGTTCATTACAGTACCTTGAAGTGGTATTTTGTTTTCTTTCACTAACGGAGCTCACGAGATTTTCTACTTTAAGTTTTGTGTTGTGAACTTTTCAAGTTTTGGGTAAAGATTTGATGGATTATGGAACAAGGAGTGGCAATATCCTAAGCTTGGGGATGCCCATGGCACCCCCAAGATAATCTAAGGACACCTAAAAGCCAAAGCTTGGGGATGCCCCGAAAGGCATCCCCTCTTTCGTATACTTCTATCGGTAACTTACTGAGCCTATATTTTTATTCACCAAATGATATGTGTTTTGGTTGGAGCGTCTTGTATGATTTGAGTCTTTATTTTTTAAGTTTACCACAATCATATTTCCTATACACACCTTTTGAGAGAGACATACATGATTCTGAAATTATTAGAATACTCTATGTGCTTCACTTATATCTGTTGAGTTATATAGTTTTGCTCTAGTGCTTCACTTATATCTTTTAGAGCACGTTGGTGGATTTGTTTTATAGAAACTATTGATCTCTCATGCTTCACTTAGATTATTTTGAGAGTCTTAAATAGCATGGTAAATTGCGTAAATAATCCTAATATGCTAGGTATATAAGATTAATAATAAAATTCTCTTATGAGTGTGTTGAATACTAAGAGAAGTTTGATACTTGATAATTGTTTTGAGATATGGAGATGGTGAGATTAGAGTCATGCTAGTTGAGTAGTTTTGAATTTGAGAAATACTTGTGTTAAAGTTTGTGATTCCCGTATCATGCACGTATGGTGAACCATTATGTGATGAAGTCGGAGCATGATTTATTTATTGATTATCTTCCTTATGAGTGGCGGTCGGGGACGAGCGATGGTATTTTCCTACCAATCTATCCCCCTAGGAGCTTGCGCATAATACTTTGCTTTGATAAATTGTAGATTTTTGCAATAAGTATGTGAGTTCTTTATGACTAATGTTGAGTCCATGGATCATACGCACTCTCACCCTTCCACCATTGCTAGCCTCTCTAATACCGCACACCTTTTGCCGGTATCATACACCCACGATATACCTTCCTCAAAACATCCACCATACCTACCTATCATGGCATTTCCATTGCCATTCCAAGATATATTGCCATGCAACTTTCCACCATTCTGTTTACTATGACACGCTCCATCATTCACTACAAAAAAATACACTTCCGTGATGATACGTGTTTGTCACAATAGGTCGCTTTTTTTATCATGCATGTACATCCATGACAAATTTATGACAGAATCAAGATAGTTATACCTGTGCTGTTGTACAAGTGTTCCATGAAATACCAAAATTATCATCACGGAAGTGTCCACTTCCATGACGATAAATCATGCATCACAGAAGTGCTTTCGTCAAGGGTGACCAACACGTGGCATCCACCGTAACGGAACGCCGTTAAGCTATCGGGTCGGGTTTTGGATCCGATAACCCATTAACAGCCCCGACCAATGGGGATTTTCCACGTGTACAATCATCATTGGCTGGAGGAAACACGTGTCTGCTCATAGTTGGGACAGATGTCAACCACTCATTGGACGGAAGGCGCCTATGATACGTCGACACATGGCATGGCCCAACAGAGGCCCATTCCTGTGAAAAGGCCGACCCATTTGACTTGGTCAAAAGCTGGCGGGCCGGCCCATGGAAAGCCTGTTAACGGCCTGTTCGAATATAGCCCATTTACAGCCCGCTAAACCAAGGCCCATTACACCCTATCCGAATTAGGCCCAGTAGCGTCATCTGGGCCATCCAATATGATTCCAGCCCGTTTTCACTTCTGGCCCATGTATGGCCCATGACGTCTTTCGGCCCATATGAGGCCCTATGTAACTCTTGGCCTACTAACAACCCATGGCGAAACTAGGCTGTAATGAACAGTGTATCACTTTACATCCATTAATGGCCCGTGGTGAAACTGGCCTGTAATGAACAGTGTATCACTTTATACCCATTAACGGCACGTTATTCCGTTGGGCCGTTTCCAGCCCATGTTATCTTTCGGCCTTCTCAGAGCCCATTTATTCTTGGGCTCATTTCCAGCATTCGTTTACTTACGGCCCGTTACTGTCATTTTCTACTTGTGGGCCAAATTTAGCCCGTGGTTATAGTCGGCCCGTTTGTGGTCCGTTAATACGTTGGGCCAATTGCATAGCGTCATCAAATACGGCCTATTAACGATGGCCCATTATGATCGGCCCATGAACGGACGATTCCAACTCTAGCCTGTTTACGGCCATAATGCGGTCTGTTTGGCCCATGTTTTGCCAATCGATTATACGGCCCGTATAAGGCCCATTGATAATACGGCCCGCAGAAGGCCCATTGTTTCTATGGCCCGTAGAAGGCCCATTGTTTCTACGGCCCATAGAAGGCCCACTGTTTCTATGGCCAGTAGGAGGCCCAGTGTCACTACAGTAAATATTAGCCCATGGTTATTGTGGCCTAGTTTTAAAAAATAGGTTATTGCAGCCACTAGCTAACCGCGGAAAAAGAACTGCAATGACTACAAGCAAACAAATAAACAACACAACAAGGAAATAAATAAGAAAGCAACTAACGCTAGGCTATCACGGCTATTACACATATTACATCCACTGGGCATCAAAGTTCGCCACCAGTGCAAATATAGGGAACAAAGCAGCATATCACATACACTGGTTGTCAAAGTTGGCGACCAAAACAAATAAACGCCGCAGCAAAAGAAATCCAGAACTGAAACCACTTCAGAAGATCTCAAGAAACAATATCCTGGGTACCCATAATGCTGGCAAGATGCTTAGCAAGCTTATTAACTTTCTCTTGTTTGGCGCTTAAATCCTCCAGCGCTTGCTGTTGCACCAGAAAATATGCATCTGAATTCTGCAGGGACTTCCTCAGTCCTTTAGCTTCCTGTCGCAGCACATCTGATCGATGTCTTTCAACTTGAAGTTGAGACTCAAGAAGACGAACTGATTCAGGCAGCGAGTTCGAAGAGCTTGTGCTAGCAGTAGTGGCCAGTAACTCGAACACTACATCAAGACAGGACTTTTGGGTTCCCTCACTGTCGTCAAGATAGTTTTTATCAGCTTTCTTGGAGACCAACATGGATGTCTCACTATCTTGAACCTTATCTGTATTACTTCCTTTACCATTGGATAACGTGGTACTGTTGTCCAATATTTTGTCCGCATTCTAAAAGAGAAACAAGCAGACACATCACATGTTTACCATGTTGTATATGAAACTCATTTTGGTAAATGAGTTCAGTAGTAAAGTGGACAGGATAACAACATGAAACAAACATATATCTATGTACCATGGTCACTTTATGGTCTATACCATTCTAGTTTTTGTTGCCAAATCAAGATAGAGACACAGTTCAAATAATAATTGTTCAAGACAAAGCATAATAGAAAGAATATAAGTGTGGGTAACTATAGAGCAATAACAACACTTGTAAATATGCATGACATGAGAACATAACTGTTTATTCAATTGAAACTGAAATCAACATAGAGCAGGTTACAACAGCAAACCAGTTAAAGAAATAGGTTTAAAACATACCCGTTGTGCCATTGGAGTTTCAATTCCATCCTTCAAATTTGAAAATAGTTGGTATGAGTAAATACAATCATGCAAGAGCAAAGGAGTATGAACCATAGCTACAGAACCTGACCTGAGAACAAATCTTCTTCTTCTTTAAGCGTTGAGTTGGGATTCGGAGTGGTGGTCCTCGTGCTTTGGGCACTGTAGTTCCCTTACTAACTGCTTGTGTTTGGGTGCTCTGTGGTGGAGACGTTGTTGTGTCAACTGGAACTGGGTTACTATCTGCTGGGGTTGGGGTTAGAAGGGGTGTAGCTGGTCCTCTGTCCAACTGGGTAGGGGTACAATCTGCGAGAGTCTGGGTTATGTGTGGTGGATCTGGTCCTTGGGCAAGTACAACCGTGGTTCTATCTGCATCAACTGGTAGCCCTTTTCTGAAGACCGTGTTGTTACTCCCTTAGATACTGCCATCACGCTCTCCAATTCAAATGTCTGATAAACAAGAAAAGTAATTGAAAGTATAGGCATTGTATGATAGACATGTGCAATGGATAGTGGGGAATAAAAGAGGGCATGAAATAATTCATATTTATGTTGTCTAACCAAATAGGATAGCATGACACAATTTCACATATATGATGGCTAACTAAACAGGATAGCATGACACAATTTCACATTATGATGGCTAACTAAAAAAGATGGAAAGACATAGTTCAAAATATGAGACTATGTAAACAGGATGACATGACATAACTATATAATGTTTTTATTAAATAGGTTGGCATGCCATAATTCACATACATTCACGGATAGAATGCCATAATTCGAAATATGATGACTGTAAACACTAAACAGGATGAGATGATATAACTGTATGATGTCTTTATTAAATGGGTTGCCATGCCATAATTCAGATAGATGATGTGTATGTACTATGTAAACATGATGGCATGATATAATTCAAATATATGATTTATATAGTAAGCAAGTAAGCAGATGGCAATCCATATATGATGTAAAAACTAAGCAATGCAAGACAACATGCCTAACATGGGTAATATAACCTTGCCAAGTTTGAGCATAGACCTCAGGGGGAAAATAGGACTGGTCATCAGTCTCTGAATCCTCCTCTGAGGAGCTCTCTGTAACCAGCAAGATGTCTGTTTCAGCAGGTAGCATTGTCTGCTCTGAATACCTTGTTTTCATTCAAGATACTTCCATCACAGCTTCAAATGGATGATGCACAGGAAGAGTAGTTGAATATACAAATGTTGTCGCCAAATGGAACACCTAATACAAAAAAATGATAGCATGATATAGTTCGCATACATGATGATCTGCTAAACAACATGGCATTGCATAATTCACATATATAATGCCTTTGCAACAACATAGCATTGTATAATTCACATGTATAATGTCTTGCAACAAGATGGCAATGCATAATTCACATATATGGTAATTAGACACTGAACAGGTGGCATTCACACAAAGCATGTCTAAACTAATCAAATGACATAGCAATGCGAGACACCATATGCACGATATGAGCAACATAACCCTGCCAAGTTAGAGCATACACCTCGGGGGGGGGGGGGGGGGGGGGAATAGGACTGGCCATCTGTCTCTGAATCCTCCTCTGAGGAGCTATCCGTAACCAGCGAGATATGCGCTTCGTCAGATAGCATAGTCTGCTCTGAAGACCTTGTTTTGACTCCAGAATTTGCCATCACCGTGTCAAATGGCTGATGCACATGAAGAGTAGTTGAATGTAATAACATTGTTGACAAATGTAATATGTAACGAAAAAAGGATGGTCTGATATAATTTACTTATAAGATGACTGGCTAAGCAGGATGGCATTGCAAAATTCACATATATGATGCCTGGCTAAACAAGATGGCGTTGCATAATTCACATAAACGATGAATAAACTAAACAGATGGCATTCGCACAAAGGATGTCTAAACTAAGTAGATGACATATTTGATGTATAAAGTAAGCAATTCAAGACACCATATGCATGATCTAACCAACATCAGCATGCCAAGTTAGAGCGAAGACCTCAGGGGGTAAATAGGAGTTGTCTTCTCCTTCTGAATCCCCCTCAAAACAGATATCTTCCTCTCAATTATAATCTGAATTGCGTGGAGGGGGGCTGCCTTTGCGCCTACCATGGAGCGACGTCTACATGAAATTTTATTGCCACATAAGGCTCGTCTCTTTTGCTCTACATGTTCGGTTCCATTGTTTACAATAACTGTCATGAATAGGAATAAAACATAGTGAGATTATGTAAGGAGTGCATGCAGAAATCCAGAGTGATGGTAGCAACCTGTGGATAGACCCAAAACCAATAATAGCAGGAAGATAATGGCTTCAGTTAAAAAATTACAGATAACAACATCTTTACTGTTTGTTTCCCACCCAACATGAAACTCATAGTAGACACCGGAGATTAACCAAATAGTAGATAGATACTATTGATAGCGGCCCCGATATGTACCCCACAACCATTTAAAAACTCAAGTTTGACCATTAGTTTGGAGTTGACTCAGAGTCTAATCGGTGAACATGACGATAAAGTAGCATGTAATATTAAGCAATGCATAACGTAAGAAGACACGAAAGAGTGCGACCTCTCTTGCGGACCCGTGTAGTCCTCGAGGTCATCTGCTCGGTTGATGATCATAGTGCATTTTTCATGGCTGCCAGCGGCGGGGAAGAAGATCTGGGGCGACGAAAGACAGTCTGGAGGCCGGATCCCTACTGTGCTGGACCCTTCTGTCGTGGGAGCAGCTGAGCTGGGGTGGACGACGGCGCAGCAAGAGCAAGAGCGAGAGCAGCTGTGCGAGCAAGAGCAATAGCAAGAGCAGACCAGGCAGGGGACCGAGAGCAAGAGCAGAGCAGCAGCGCGAGCGAGAGCTAAAGCAGCAGGTCCTACTAATGTGGACGTCGCCGCCGAGGGAGCGACGCCATGGAGGAAGTGGCCGGCGACGCCGCCGTGGATGGAGCCGCGCCGTGTCGGCTCGGGACCGAGCACCGGCAGCACCGTGAGATCGAATCAAGAAGAAAATGCGGCGATTAGTGTACAACCTCTTTGGTGGCGCCGATTAGGCCGCAGCTTCATCCGAGGAAACGGTGATGAAGATGCTCTTCCGGTGGTGCAGGTGAATACGACGGTGCGGGAATGGAGGTGGCGCAAAAGACGAGGGGAACGTCGGGGAAGCTCCTTGGAGGTGGATGACGGTGTGGCTGAACCGGCGGGACAATGAGATGGACGATGGATCCTCATCCGGTACAGTGGATGAGGGACGTCGAGGTGTTGCTGTGGACGACGTGGTCGGGGAAGAGGCTCCGGCTGGGTGGCGGACGGAGCAGGTGTGGGGTTTCGTCGCGGGTTTTCACGGTCTCGGTGTACGAATGGGTGGGCGGATGGGATGGCAGTGGGGAACCATGGCTTAGAGACGCGCTTGTCAGAAATGTGGGGTAAGTTACGAAAGTACCCCCACCGATTTGAGGCGGTTCTTTCGGTTCAGGGGTACCACGGGCATTTCGCGTGTCGGGATGTCACAGGAGGTGGGTGTTTTCGCACGTGTTGTAATTTCAGAATAGCAAGGTGCGGGTTGAGATGGAGGGATTTGTCGAAACACAATGAGACAAAGATATATCTTAAATATTTTGGGCTAACAAGGCGCGGGTTGAAATTTCCGGACAAGCCTAACGTGTACTGTACCAAATCAATGCGCCCTACAAATGTCATTCAAAACTTTGAATTCATGTTATGTTCAATTAAAATATTTCGCTACGTGTATAATGCATGCAACCTACTACTCAAATGAACGTTTTAGTGCATTCCAAACGTATATACTACCGCTTCAATATGAACTAAATTTGAATTTGTTTCTCTATTTGAATAAGATCTACAGTAATGATTGTTGTGAAGTCAAAGCATTTGAATTCAATTCTCTGTTTTAATAAGATCTACAATCATCATTATTGTCAAGTTAAACCATTGTTTGTGTATTATCTTCACAACACACCACATGATTAGTCTCGAGTTACATATGAACTATGTGTACTATATGAACTCGAACTAGATTTTTTGAATCCACTTTATTTTGATTTCAAATCACATTACATTTCTAGCTCTAGCTAGATCTTCATAATCTAAACCATGTCTCATATGTATAATGTGTTTATCACATTATGTATGGTGCCCCGCCCCATACGCCTACAAGTATTTAGATGTGAGTTGCAAACACCACACATTACCACAAATTCAAATAAAATGTGAGAATGTTTGATATATAGTATTGTTTAGATTGTTCGATATTTAGTTGTAAGCTGCAAACGCCACACATTATCACAAATTCAAATAAAATGTGAGATTGTTTGACCTATAGTATGGTTTAGATTGTTCGGCATTTAGCTGTGAGTTGCAAACACCATGCATTATCACATTATGGTATAACATGTGCACAACACGTGTATCACCTCTATATTCATGCATGCAATGTTTAAAACACTATGATCTCCTATTCATATATATGAATCTGCTTTCATATCAAATTATGATCTTTGTTAGTCTCTTACACCCACACAATCCTCTAACCTTTGTAGCTACCACTAACTTTCTCTCGTGCATGCACACGCCCTCCTCGCCCTCCCCCTCCCTCAGCATTCTATCCACCGGGCACATTCATTTTTTTCTTTAGGTCGTTCTCCCAGAGTCTCCACAACTCCTTTCTGACACACACCGATCGATAAACCTCTCCAGCGATGCCTGCCTACAACATACAAACACACCTTCAATCTCCTCCTTTATGTGTCCTTGCCTCGTGTCTCTCATACGGTCAGACACATGTGTAAACTCTCGCCCCTCTTTTCATCGCTCTCTCACAACCGCACACTCCTCCCCCTATCTAGCTAGTAGTTGGGCCTCTCGCACCACCTCCTAGCTCCATTCTCTCCGTCTATCCATCTCGCTAGGCCTTATTAGCCTCTAACAAATGGACGTACACCGACCAATCTCTCACTATACATATAGCTAGCTAGGTCCTTATAACTTGTTTTTACCCACATGTCAATCAATCTACCTCATTAGTTGTGTCTCTCCCTTCCTCCGACAAACAACAATTGATCTACCAATCTAGTTAGGTTTGCTTACCAAACACATGGTTCCCCTTCATCATCCATGGATGCGCCCCGACAGATCTATCACACACAGGCACACACAAAAACACATCCCCACTCTTATTGATAACATTGCAGTTCCACCCTTAGTTTGTCTAGTAGGCCTCTCCCACCATCTTCGAGAAGCAACTCCATCACCCATCCAGCAATCTACCCCTCTCCCTCCCTCTCCCTCCCTCCCTCTCTCTCTCCTCTATCTCTCTCCCATCATATTTCCCGTCCTTCAGTTATGTATGGATGTCGACCGATCTCCCTCAAGACATAGCAGGGTCTCTCATTCTCAACACATATACGAGTCGTTCTACCTCTATAGTTAGGCCTCTGCCTACCCCTCCCACCACCCCCTCCCCCCACACACACCGATACATCGAGCGCTCTAGTCATGTCTCCCTGCCACACACAAACTTGATGTGTGCCCTCTAACGTTCCGGTAGGCTAGTCGCCCTATATCTTTGACTTGTACACACACAATTTCGATGGCTCTCTTCATTGATCTCGCACCCACCCACTTGATCCTCTCTTCGACTCTATCGATAGCTATGACCCCTCCCTCTCTTCTCATGGATTGCCCGACCCTCTATGTATGATATGGATAGGCCTCCATTTCACACACATTGCATGCAAAATTTTGTTTGAGATGTCATCGACACATTCCCACAAATAATTCACGAAATCAACCCCCACCCCAAAACAAAAAACACTCACAAACACGGTTTGTATCTCTCACACACACCCACGTAGGTGGGGAACATGCACGCAGAGAAGAGGTGCATGCATGGCGCACGTACTCCCGTCTCTTTCCCAACCACACCCGCGCGGGTACACGGTGGAGCTCATTTCTGTACGAAAAAGGCAGCCCATGTGGTAATTTGGCACGTGTACTGGTTGTCCACTTGGTGGAGGGAGGATTGTCTACCACGGGTGAACAAACAAATTGCTACTTGACATGTTTTGTTAAAAAAAGAGGCAAACCATGTGGGGCCTACCTTAGAGGCAAGGCTCTATACACTTGAGTACTTTTGATGTGTCCCATCAACTCGCAGAACGAGGAGAAGCTTGCTTAGTATGCCGTCTCCCCCGCCCACAGGCGCGGTGGCTTGCAGGATGAGGTGAAGCTTGCTTACTACGCCTTACGCCCGCTCCCTCGCCCATGCGCGCGGTGGCTCGTAGGACGAGGAGAAAAATTTACTACTCCCTCCGTTTACTCCTCGTCCCTACTACCTTGGTTATAGAGATTATATCATATTGTTTGGAATATATATGTCCTTTAGTAGATTTCAATATGAACTACTAGTACATACTCCAAACATTGATGTATATAGACGTATTTTAGAGTGTAGATTCACTCATTTTGCTCCGTATGTAGCACTCTCCCTCGCCCCTCGACCCTTGCCCACGTGGTGGACGTGCAGCAATTCATTCGGTCTCATATAGCTAGAACGATATATACTGCACTACCGTTATTGCTCGACTTCCCGAAGAGGCGAAGAGCCAATCGCAAGGTCAATGTTTTGGAGATGCCAAGCGCAAGGTTATAGGAGAACGAGTAGTAGGTGCCGCGTCATTTATAAATAAAGTATTTTTTTCTTCAGTGGCACGAACGCAATATGATAGGTTCATATGGAGAGAAAATGAGTACATAGTCAAGACGGGTCAGCCTACACGGTTGCTTGCTGGGGTTGCTCTCTTCACACTCTCGCACAAAACGACTGTGGCCACATCTCTAACATCCCGGCGGATCACGTCCACTTGGGGAAGGGGTGGATGCTTAGTGTAGATGCGGTGGCCGTCGCCGACGGCGAAAACCCACTCAGGAGTCCCCGCCGTTCTCTCTCACAAAGCCGGTGAGGTTGCCTTCGTCCCTTGCTCACTGCCGCGACGTGGGCAGTTGCCGCCTCCCGCCGCCCTCCTCAAGGTTGAGCTATGTCCCTCGGGTACAACTCCCTTTATAGCCAGCTTGCACCACTGCTCCAGCTGCCCACATCACTCCCTGTGGATATTTCTCTACTTCTTTTCCCCGCACATACCTCTACTGGCTTCTACATACTGTATTTGTGATGATTTTATGTCTCATCAACTAGTCCCAGTAATCTTATTCTAATCACGCTTGTTCAATTTCTTTGCCACAGGGATGCTCATCTCGATTTTGGTGAAACTGCACAAAATGATCCGATGGTCAAAAGGTTGCAAACTTCATTTATTAGGGAGCTCGAACGTTGCCAGGAAATTGAAGCCTGGTCAGGGTTCACGGTTCAAGGGCTAGGGACTGCATGGATCATTTTTTTCTTTAGCTGCCTCTGTTCCGAAATAAGTGTCAACTTTAGTAGTCGTACAACTTTGTACTAAAGTTTGCACAAAGTTGAGAAACTTATTTTGGAACAGAGGGAGTACATATTTGCTATGATATGTCAATCATTGAGATGCAATAGCATGCATGTTAGTCTCCTTTGTATTTGATGAAATGTTGCAACGGGCAACCTTGGACGCAAGATACATGTAACAGAAGCTGGAAGCTTCATACCATTGTACAAATTTATCTCGCTGATAAATTACAGTACGTACTATACTAGTACGTCCCCCGTTCCTAAATATATGTCTTTGTAAAGATTTCACCATGAACCACATGTGGATGTATATAGATGCATTTTAAGTGTAGATTCATTCATTTTGTTCCGAATGTAGTGGAATCTCTACAAAGACTTATATCTACTAGTAATAGCTAGCCCCCACTACTAGGAATTCTCAATCCTTTCCTTGAGCCACGTCATCAAAATTGATGTAGTTGTTAGATGAAGTAAATCAGTCCATAATAGCCGCCTGATCTTGACGTTGAGAGGCTATGCACTAAGCCACATGCAAGCATGCAGAAATACCGTGCCACATGCATGTGAGTGGGTTTTAAATCACATCAACATGTCTGCATGCAAGCATGCACTGGTAGCATGCATGTAAGTGAGCTTTTAAGTCCCATTAACATGTCAAAAAGAGAAATATAATCCCATTATGCAGCAGGAGTTCAGGAGTTGGCTGATCTTTTTTCCTTACGTGGGATGATCTAAATGATGATGGGAGTTTATTTAGTTTGGCTACCACATTTGTCATGCGGTTATAGAGTTTTTTGTTCTATGAAATCGATAATTTTGCGCAGAGAGATATACCGCTGTTCCGCGCCAATGCGCGGGGACTCATCTAGTAATATTTAGGAATGGAGGGAGTACTATGTAAAGAGTTAGGTGTCGCACGGTGATAGTAGTGTGAGGTGGGCCATGTAATCATTGAGCCTGCATGTTTTCACTGCTCTTGCACGCCTCCGCTGTAAGAATGGAGAAAATTGTAATCTAGTAGTAGTAGTATACCTCCTTTCACCGAAAGCGTGGGACATCCAGCAGTCCTACCACCTCAGTAATAAAGACCAATGAGCCGTCAAATCACATAGACCCAGCAGTAAGTTGGACGGACAAAGCAACCATCACTCTTGCGCCAGTGAGAGTTCGCGTCCGCTCTACCCGGGCATGAATGCGACACCGATTCTTTGGAGCGGCGCTGACCGTTTCGGGCGGGAAGTGCGCGTGGGCGATGGAGGGGCTTTGGGTGGGCCAGAGTGGTCAGGAGCGGGCGTGGCAGCTATCCGCATGTCCCTACCGGACACGCCCGGAAACGAGAGGATGCACCGACTCTCGCAGCTAAAATCATACACTACACAACATCTCTCTATAGGATTAGGTCGATCTGTCGCTCTCTCTAACACACACATGGTGTTAAACACACACACACACACACACACACGCACGCACACGCACGCACCTTGGTCCCATTGCACCTTCTAACGTGACTTATTACACCTAGACGGAGGGAGTAGTATGTATACGAGATACGGTGGCACACTGTCCAATCGAGAGTATGTATACGAGTACGTGAGCGAATAGAGGGACCAATTGGACAGTGTTCCCGAGCAGTAGCGAGATGTGTGAGGTAAGATACACCGCTGGCGCTTTTAATTTTTCTTATTAATTTGTTTGTTTCACCCTCTGACTGGTGGGACCCAATGTACTACGTGGAGAGAGGTAAGGTGACTAAGGCTGCATTATTTCTGCACCACTGTGGATAGTATTACCACCAAGGCCACATGACACGATTATGATTGAAATCCCAATGACTCCCATACACAAAAAAACACGGCATGCTTGTCACACGAATGCAGGAATATATAAAAGGTTATTTCCCTCTCGTTGAACATAACGGGAGGGTTGTGTAGCTGGTTAGCCTGTTCGCTCACTCTCTCGCCCTCTCCCGCTGGAGCCTCAGTGCTTGTAGTTGCTCTCTTCACACTCTCTCGCCCTCTCCAGATCTAAACAAGACTTCGTTGGCCTCTCTCTCCCCTCACTTCTGCTCAAAGAGCTGGTAGGATCCGTCCGCCGGGAAGGGAAGGAGGCTTAACGCTGTCGCCGTCGGCGAGGGACTACCGACGCAGCTATTCACTTTCCACACCAGCGGCGGCACGGGAGGGCCTCCGACCCCTTCTTCTTCGCCTCCGTCCCGTCGCCCACCGAACCACGCCCCAAGAACCTTAAGGTATAATTTACTTACTCCACATGCATTGCTCTAGCTGCATGTATACCATGAATCTAGGACGTAGTTCAAAGAGGAAAGGAGTGGGGGAAAGTAGTGGGAAAAGTTGTATATAGCATGAATCTAGGACGTGGTTCAAAGAGGAAATGAAGGGGGAAAGTTGTATAGCATTAATCTAGGACGTGGTTCAAAGAGGAAAGGAATGGGGGAAAGTAGTGGGGAAAGTTGTATCGCATAAATCTAGGACGTGGTTCAAAGAGGAAAGGAAGGGGCGAAAGTACTAGTTCAGAAAGGAAAGGAAGGGACAAGGCTGTAGAGTTTGAGCAGGACTAGATTTGCTGCACTCACATAGGGAAAGGCGTCTAAAGATAATAAAACTGGGACCAACACAAATATGCTCCTTGGTTGCTTGTTCTTTGTTGCAATAGACTGTGCATGACCACAGTACATCGGTAGATGCACATGGTGCTGGTGCGTCCACTGTCCCGTGCAATTCATTAGCTGTTGTTAATCTAAGGCCCTGTTTGGTTAAAAACTCCCTAGTCCCTACCTGATGGGTTCCAGGGACTAAACATGGACTAGAGGTTATTAAATGACATGCTAAAAGACCATGTTACCCCTAGTAATGAATTAATAGAGACAAGGTGCAATGCGTGGCAGGGGCAATTGTTAGAAAAAGTCCCAAAAGGACTCCCTCGGGGTCTTCTTTCTTTAGTCCCAAATGCCGACTTTTAGTCCCTAAAAGTCCCTCCTCTTTGGTTTAGATGGGACTGACACGGAGTTTTTTTAGTCCCTACACCAAAATGTCCGTGTAAACAAACACCCTCTAATAATGCCGCTGGAAAATTGATGCAATGCCACAGTTAAAAGCAAATTACATGTTTAACAAATTTTATTGTTAATATAATCTCTATGTTAATATTAATCAATGCCACCATTTGAGAAATGCTACTGTCTTGCTTTCTTTCCCATTTAGATAAGGTAGATGCTTCTTTTTGTTGGCTTTTGTGTCATCCACTGTTATTGACCACTAATTGTTTCCTTTGCACCTCTGTGTAAACAGGGTTATCTGCTTCACCTCGTTGCCATTGTGACCTTTTGTTGCACTTCACAAAACACTTTTGTTTTAAGAGTGTTTTGTGTAGTTCAACCAAAATGTCACACCGACAACGTTGCTTGATTGCTTGATCTTAGTGGAACTTCACAAGAGGAGATCTTACTTCCTATCCGTTAAGGTGAATTTGGTTCAGATCTTCTTCTTGTGAGTTGTTTGAATTCCGCATCATGAGAGGTCAGTACTAGCCTTCTTTCACATGATTCTGTAGTGTGCATTCATATGTTGTGCTACTTGTACGATAATGTTGCTTGATTTTAGTGAACTGCACAAATGGAGACAAGACTTCCAATCTGTATGTGCACCGTAATATCCCATTGAGGTAAGATGAGGATATTTCACAACTGTTGGCCTGTATTTTGCCACTTTCATCAGAAAATTAAGTTTAGTACTATACTTATGCTCCCTAATTGACATGCCAAATCTTACATTGAAGGCGAAGCTTGTTTGTTATTTAACCAAGTGACGAAGGGGAAGAACAAGGGGAAGAAAAACAAAAATCAACTCCCGGTGCTGTCATGAAAAAGTGGTATTGTCCTTGAGAAGTGCTTCATCTGTGTTGTTTTATATATTTCCTTTCCTTTTATTCGAGCAAACAATGATGCTAGCATTTAGTAGTCCTCTTGTCTTTGCACAACAGGATCATCTTCCTCTGAAGAAGAATATGGAGTACGTGAAGTGACTAGTTCCGATTATGCCAGGATAAAGAAGCCCTGTCTATCTTATCATCAGAAGGAGCAGTTGAAGGATGGTTACATTACTCCCCACAAGACCAAACTAACTTCAGCTCAGAAGGACTGAAAAAATCTCCATTTTTTTGTTGTGATGCGCGAGTACAGTGTTGTTCTAGGATTCTTTCTGGGGAGTTCCATTTTTCTAAAAGTGTGCTCTACATGGACCATGTATGTGCCTGTTGAAACTGTCAATTCATAGTACAGTTTGCTCTATACTAATCACTTTTTTGTATTTGTGCAAATAGGGGTGCTCAGCTTGATTCCAATGGGAACTGCACAAAATGTTCATGAATACATCAAATCATTCATTTCCACCACAAGAAAGGAGGTGCCGATAAGTTCAAGGCGTTGCAACATATAAGGGCGAAATCATACAAGCTACGCGCGAATTTTGTTGATTTTGGTGGAACTGCACAGAAAGAACAACTGGCTTATTTAGCACGAGGTGGCATGTCAATGTCCGAACTGATGGCAAACCCTGCCCATTCTACAATCGTAAGCATTTGATATTTTGGAATGGGACAACCTTGTCAAATTTTGCTCATTGATTTTAGCAAGACATGCGTTTGATATTTTCGAATGGGACGCCCTTGCTGTCAGCAGCGTTGATCAATTTTTTCTTTATTATTTAGTTGTGAAGTAAATATTGCCTCTGACATGTGAGTCGCTGAGATGCATAATCATCGATTTTTTTGAATGTTCTCTATGAATTGCCAGGCCTGTGTGTTTGATTGCAATGTACAGAAACGCTAAAAACCTGCTCAAACTCTTTGTACTCCTTCTGTTCCTTTTTACTTCGCACATTGTGAAAGTGCATACTTTTTGTATAAGATTGGTCAAAGTAGAGATACTTTGACTGCAGACAAAACTTGTATGCAGAATAGAAAGGACCGGAGGGAGTACATGTGAAACTGCTGCAAACGAGGTGATCACCCTGGGAATAATGCTAGTACATATTGTTTTGCATGTTCATCCAATGCCAGTGATACAGGAATTCGAACTAATCGAAATAAATTCATTCATACACGATCGGATTTCATATAAGCATGCTAGATTTCATTACATTTCATACATTCTTCAATTAAAAGGGGTGCGCTGGAGGTATAATTAATTAACCAAAGGTACCCACCTGTGTCCCGCTGAGCCGAACAGAAGCTTCAGTGACTTAACTGCAGTTGCAGTTGCGAAACTGACATGTGGCCTGTTGGGCCCACGTGTCAGTCAGCCAACTGCACCAGCAGTTAAGTAGAAGCAGCGTTATTCTCCAGCAGAACTCCCCGACTCCACGTCGCCGCCAAGAAGCTAATCGTCCGTCAATGGTCATGGTCAACCCGCCTAGCTTGGCTCCAACAGGAGGGTAGCAGCAGTGGACTTACTTGGACCTGACCAGCGGCTAACTACCATGTTCTACTCTTCCTCGTTTTCTATGTGGCGCGGCCTTGTTGGCAGCGGGGCAGGGCCTCGGCGGAGCCGGCGATGTCCTCTGTCTCGTTGCTGGTGGATGGCGCCTCAGCGGAGCGGTGGAAATCCTCCCCTGCGTTGCCGGCAGGGTGGGGCCTCGGCTGAGCCGGCGATGTCCTCTGCCTCGTTGTTGGCGGGGCGAGGCCTCGGCGGAGCCGGCGGTGTCCTCTGCCTCGTTGTTGGCACCGCGGGGCCTCGGCGGAGCAGGGCCTCGTCGAAGCCAGCGGAGCAGGGTCTCGTCGGAGCCGGCATTGTCCTCTGCCTCGTCCTCGGTCTCGCCAAATAGCACCTCGCCCGCTTCATTGCCCTCTTTGCTAGCCTCTTTGTAGGCGGCCGCAACCTCCACCACCCACATGCGCTCCCGCCAGCGCTCGAGGCGGCCCTTGCGGGCGGAGCAGTACGAGTCGAGCAGCGCCTCCTGCTCCGCCCGCTTCGCGGCAATCTGCTCCTCCGCTTGCAGATGCTCCTGGAGGAGATGGTGGTTGTAGGCGTCGTCGGCCTAGGCCTCCCAGAACTGCTCCTGACGCATCTGCCTCACACTATCCATATATTGGGCACGGGCCTCGCCGATGGTCATGGTGCAATGCACCGGCGAGGATGGCGCTGAGGAGGGGGTTGGCACCGGATCATCGACTACCATGTTCTCCATTGGGACGTCATTGTCCTCCGGCTGCCTACCGGCCAGCCGGTCGGCAGCAATGGCTGCCATCCCCTTGTGGTCTGTCGTCCGGTCGTCCCGAAGAGCACTGGAGCGCGAGGAAGCCATGGTGGGCAGTAATGGTGTGGACAGGAGAAAGGGAACAAAAGCGGATGACTGCGGCTATGGCGGGCGCAGCAGTTTATATAGCAATGGTGGGCGGACGGAGGGACGGACGTTTGGTGCCGGAGTAGCCACCTCGGCAACCGCGTATCATTAATGTGGGCAGCAGATGGACGGACGGACGACACTTGTGTCATTTGAAGGTGGAGCAATCGCCTGCACCGGGAAGCGGGGTGGGCGGCGCTGACTATTTCAGGCGGAAAGCGCACGCGGGCAAGGAGATGACTTTACTTGGAGAGGATGACAATGGGGACCCACCAGGTCCATAGCCTACGTATGCAAGTGCCTCCTTATATATATGTATGTATAAAACTATACTCCCTCCTTCTAGGTGAATAAGTCGTATTAGAAGGTGCATCACGACCTAGGTGCAAACAGATTGGTGGAGAAGAAGAATATTTCTCTCTTCTAAACACAACATTTAATCACATCAGTTAAGAGGATGCCTTATTAGCTACCCATGCAGGCCATCGTAATTCATAGCATGCAAAGCGCTTTTATTTCTTGCCTAATAACCGCATGGACGTGCTTCATGCATTGGTCCTTGCCCGAGCAAAAAAAGGGAGGAAAGGGGTTTCCACGGGAGACAACGAGCCAGAGGTGGAAGCGCTCGCTGGAGTTATTTATTTTGCTTCCCCCTGGTTTCCTGACATCACGGTCCCACACCATTGTCAACCTATGTAGTACTAGTCAATAAAGGAGAGAATTGCACAAGAAGCGGCCGACAGCTGGGACCAAGCAGCTCGAGCAGTATTTGTGTTTTTGAGGTGTGAGCACTGCAGAGTTTTTCGATGTTTACCCCAGATATTAATTTTTCTCCTTTGAACAACAACGAAAACATCGCTGCAGGTATTAACTGGGCGGGCTATAGCCCATCTAGCCCAAGCCAGATATCCAGCCTAGATATTAATTTTTTTTCAAGCTGAAAATGGCTAGCCCATCTATACTTTCTTTTAGGAATAACCAGGCAAGGTCAAGTTGTTATTCTCCGCCCCGCTGGGCTGCAAATCTTTCCTAGGAGGGATGCATTAGGCTTAACAAGAAAATGGGCTTTAAGAAATAATAAATGGGATGTAATTATAAAAAATGGGCAGTAACTATAAAAAATGCAGCAAACACGTGATTACTTTATAAAATATTATTTTTGGATATTGAAAATTTTAATTTCATTAATTGTTGCGAGCGCAATGTTTCGTTGGATTTTTACGTAATATAAATTTATATTGAAATTGTATTTAATCTGACTAGAAATTTTGGGGTAAAAATATTTCGGATCCCATCAAAATGTGGGAAATTTTATTGAATTCTGTTTTGAACGGTTGGTTGAAATGGGCTGTACTTTTAACAAACTGTAAATTGGCTGTAGTAAATTCCATTAGAATTCAAAAATGGGCTACACATTCTTACAAATCTCAAATGGGCTATAAGTTCTCTGTCACACAGTTCTGGCCTTACTAAGTTGACGCGTCCCCTAAAAAAACAGAGTTGACGCGTATGCAAGGCTTTGCCAACTTATAGTCAACACATGGTTCTAGCAGCAGTGGCCGTTGGATGTCCATCCAACGGATGCTGTGCTTCTTCTTCAATCTCGAATATTCTAGGTTCACCCGCCCAAAAAATGATTCCTCCCCCTGACATCTGGGGTGCACCATTTCGGAAGCTGACCCGTGGGCCTACTAAGTTGACGTGCCAAGAGCTTTGTCAACTTAGTCAATATAAACGATTCTAGCTGCAGTGACCGTACGATGTCCATCCAACGACCGTAGTGCTTCTTCAACCTCTGGTCTTCTTGCTCCAGCCGCCCAAAGCAGCGCCGGTCGTGCCACCTGCTCCTGCCTCCTGTGGCCGGCTGTGCTGCCGTGGAGGCCTCACCACCCCTACTATTCCCAGCGCTGGCCAGGCCCTGCGGCGACGGCAGCCTCACACCGCAGCCGAATGAGTGAACCCTCATACTCCTCTCCGCGTGGACATCCGCTGCCGCGTCTTCACCGGCTCCATGTTGTCCCCTTCCTAGTCCTCGCCGTCGTCCACCGCCCTGGTGCTCTCGGCGCGGCGTGGTCAACGTGGAAGGAACGACTTCCATCGGACCTGGACTGTACGTGGAGAGGCTGACAGCTGGGTCCACGGCGGTAGCAAGGAAGTGCCTCCTTATTATGCGGAAAATAATGGTTCCTCTACCTGACAGCAGGGACCCATCGGACGGGCCACCAGTATTTTGCGAAAAAAAATCATTTCCCCCTGACTGCTGGGACCCACCGGACGAGCCACCGTATTTCGAGAAAAAACATTCCCCCCGCTGTCAGCTCAGACCCACCAGAAGTGCCTCCTTATTACGCAAAAGAAATGAATACTCCCCCGGTTAGCTGGGACCCACCTTGCTGGGAGGCTGACTTGTGGGCCTACTAAGTTGACGGGGACGAAGGGCTTTGTCAACTTAGTCAATATGAACGATTCTAGCTCCAGTGACCGTATGATGTCCATCCGACGGCCGTAGTGCTTCTTCAACCTCTGGTCTTCTTGCTCCAGCCGCCCAAAGCAGCACCGGTCGTGCCGCATGCTCCTGCCTCCCGTGGCCGGTTGTGCTGCCGCAGAGGCCTCACCGCCCCTACTATTCCCACCGCTGGCCAGGCCCTGCGACAACGGCAGCCTCACACCGTAGCCAAACCAGTGAACCCTCGTAGTCCACTCCGCGCGGGCTTCCACTGCCGCATCGTCCCCTTCCTAGGCCTCGTCGTCGTCCACCGCCGTGGTGCTCTCCACACGGCGTGGTCAACATGGTCAAGGAACGAGTTCCATTGGAAGAGTATTGTACATGGAGAGGCTGACAGCTGGGTCCATGGCCACAGCACAGTTTTTTTGTGATTTGCCAAGTAAGTCGCTTTGTCAGGCATGTTGGGCTGCAAATCTTTCAAGACGAGGAGAGCTTTCATTTGGCTGGCCGAGAAAATGGCCCATTAGTAATGAGAAATGGGCTGTATATTTTTAAAACACATCAAACCGGCAATTAGTTTCAAATATCTTTTTTTCATTTCAAGATTTTAAATTACATTAATTTTTATGCGTGGAGAATTTGTTGGATTTTATATTGATATACATTTATTTTTAAAATCAGTTTGAGTGTGAGTCGAAATTCGAGATTCAAAATAGTTCAGACCGCACCGAAATATGCAAAATTTCGTATAATTTTTTAACCGTTGGCACAATATGGGCTGTAATGCTAACAAAAAGAATATGGGCTCGAAAAAAACCTTAAGAATTAGGAAATGAGTTGTAAATTATTAGAAATAATGGCAGATGGGTTGTATGCTATTTTCCACAGATTTGAGGTTTTCCTAAAAAAAGGTTGACGCACAAGCACTGACTGTTGGATGTCCATCCAACGGTGGTCGTGCTTCTTCAATCTCTACTCTGCTCTTCCTGCTCTAGCCGCTGAAACAAGGGCCGGCGGGACTGCCTGCTCCCTCCTCCTCGCGGCCGGCTGTGCTGCCGCGCAGGCCTCACCGCCCGACCGTACTCCCATTGCTGGCCTAGCCATCCCTCTACTCACCCAAACCTGCTGTTATTCTCTAGCGACGGCAAACGAACCAGTAAACCCTCGTACAATCGTACTCCCCTCCGTGTGGGAAACAACTGCCGAGTCTTCCCTGCCTCCGTGTCGTCCCCTTCCTAGGCCTCGCCGTCGTCCACCTCCCTGGTGCTCTCGGCGCGGCGTGGACAATGTGGTCAAGGAACGACTTCCATCGGATGTGGACTGTACGTGGAGAGGCTGAAAGCTGGGTCCATAGCCGCAGCAAGGAAGTGCCTCCTTATTATGCGAAAAATAATGATTCCTCCACCTGATAGCTGGGACCCATTGGACGGGCCACTGTATTTCGCGAAAAAAACATTTCCCCCTGACTACTGGGACCCACCAGCTACATCTTCGCACACAAGGAAGTGCGTCTGGGAAAAAAAATGATTCGCCCCCTGACTGCTAGGACCCACCGGCTACATCTTCGCAGGCAAGGAAGTGCCTGACAGTCGGGACCCACCTGGTCGAAGCGTACGTAGCATTGTCATTCTGGTCGCGAACGTGCACGTACATACTGGTCGATGTAGAGGCGCGCACGTGTCGCAGTAGAGGCGCGCACGTAGCATGTACACGTACGTACATCGGCCAGGGTGCAAGAAAGAAAAATACGGCCACGTATGTGTACATACGGGCGGGGTCTCGAACGCCTACTCGCGCATACGTACGGCCAGGGCTCGTGTATATTGCTGGGTCGGAACGGAGAAACAGCGTCGTCGTCGTGTTCATGAGGAGGCAACGGAATGCGTCGTGTTCATGGGGAGGCAACAGAATGCATCGTGTTCATTGGGAGGGCTTGGACGGAACAGGCGATGGAAACGAGGCCTGGAGTATCGCAGAACGCAGGAAACGGCCTTGTGTTCGACCGGCCACGTTCGAAATGGGATCCTATTCATCGGGAGGGGTCTGGCATACCGCAAAACGGAGGAAATGAACCTCCTACGGTCGAAACGGGGGTCCTGTTGATTGGAAGGGATGTGGCGTACCGCAAAACAAACGAAATGGACTTGTGTTGGAGCGCTACGGTCGAAACGGGGGTCCTGTTCATCGGGAGGGGTGTGGCATACCGCAAAACGGGACTCCACGGGATACTGTTCATCTCCACTATCGACCCCCTCTAGCCTCCACGAGCTACTATTCATCCACCGTCGACCTCCTCCAGCCTCCACCTGCGGCTGTTCATCCACGGGCTCCTGTTCATCCAGCCTCCACCGCGCGCTACTCCACCGGCTACTGTTCAACCAGCCCTCTCCATGGGCTCCTGTTCAACCGCCCCTCCACGGGCTACTGTTCATCCTTCCCTCCACCGTCTACTGTTCATCCAGCCCTCCACGGGGTGGTCCTGTTCATCCAGCCCTCCACGGGGTCCTATTCATCCAGCCCCAACCGGCTCGATCGATCGGGGTCCTGTTCATCCAGAGGCAACACCACAGGGTCCTGTTCATCCACCCCCATCGGGAACTGTTCATCCAACCCCCCCCCCCCAGCAACGCTCACTGTTCATCTAGAGGAAGCATCGATCGGCTTTAGTTAGCAGCAGTAGCGAAGGAATCGCTCGATCGGGTTCAGTTAACAACCATCGATTGATCTCTCGGGTTCAGTAACGCATAGCCTGCAGTGCAATCGCTCGGCTTCAGTTAGAGCCCAACGCCTCGCACACACGCGCGTACGTGTACGAGAGAAACGTGCATCCATTGGCCCCCAACCTCCCACCGTAATCGGGAACTCCCCGAAATTTTCCTCCCCCTCGCTTCTACCATGGTTTTTTCCGTCATGGACGGACCAAAGAATGTCATGCAGCTACATCTCCGGCCCGCCCAAGACAAAAAGCCCATTTTCTATCATGATTTTTTGTCATAGAAGTAGGAGCCCACCACATCTATGATGATACCGGATTTTGTCACAATTATCGTCATAGAAGTGTCATATGTATGACATAATTTTTTTCGTTCGGCCCAAAATGTCACGGATGTGTCTTTTTTGTAGTGATTGTCATATTGCTTTACATGATCATGTAGTTGACATTGTATTTGTGGCAAAGCCACCATTCACAATTCTTTCGTACATGTCACTCATGAGTCATTGCATATCCCGGTACACCACCGGAGGCATTCACATAGAGTCATATCTTGTTCTAAGTATCGAGTTGTAATTCTTGAGTTCTAAGAAAATAGAAGTGTGATGATCATCATTATTAGAGCATTGTCCAGTGAGGAAAGGATGATGGAGACTATGACTCCCCCACAAGTCGGGATGAGACTCCAGACGAAAAAAAGAGGCCATAAAAAAGAGAAGGCCCAAAAAAATGAGAGAAAAAGAAAGAAGGGACAATGCTACTATCGTTTTACCACACTTGTGCTTGAAAGTAGCACCATGATCTTCATGATAGAGAGTCTCCTTTGTTATCACTTTCATATACTAGTGGGAAATTTTCATTATAGAACTTGGCTTGCATATTCCAATGATGGGCTTCCTCAAAATGCTCTAGGTCTTCGTGAGCAAGCAAGTTGGATGCACACCCACTTAGTTTCTTTTCGAGCTTTCATATACTTATAGCTCTAGTCACTACAAAAAAATACACTTCTGTGATGATATGTGTTTGTCACAGTAGGTCACGTTTTTTGTCATGCATGTACATCCATCACGATTTTATGATAGAATCAAGATAGTCATACCTGTGCTGTCGTAGAAGTGTTCCATGACATTACCAAAATTATCATCACAGAAGTGCCCACTTCCATGACAATAAATCGCGCGTCACAGAAGTGCTTTCGTCAAGGGTGACCGACATGTGGCATCCACCGTAACGGAACGCCATTAAGCTATCGGGTCGAGTTTTGGATCCGATAACCCGTTAACAACCCCGACCAATGGGGATTTTCCACGTGTAAAATCATCATTGGCTGGAGGAAACACGTGTCGGCTCACCGTTGGGACAGATGTCATCCGCTCATTGGACCGAAGGGGCCTATGATACGGTGATACGTGGCACGGCCCAACAGAGGCCCATTCCTGTGAAAAGGCCGGCCCGTTTGACTTGGTCAAAAGGTGGTGGGCCGACCCACGGAAATCCTGTTAACGGCCTGTTCGCATATAGCCCATTTACAGTCCGCTAACCTAGGGCCCGTTATGCCCTATCCGAATTAGGCCCAGTAGCGTCATCTGGGCCGTCCAATATGATTCAGCCTGTTTTAACTTCTGGCCCATGTGTGGCCCATGACTTCTTTCAGCCCATATGAGGACCTTTGTAACTCTTGGCCCATTGATGCCCCGTGGTGAAACTGGCCCGTAATGAACAGTGTATCACTTTATACCCATTAACGGCCCGTTATTCCATTGGGTCATTTCCGGCCCAAGTTATCTTTCGGCCTTCTCAGGGCCCATTGATTCTTGGGCTCATTTGCAGCGTTCGGTTACATACGGCCCGTTACTGTCATTTTCTACTTGTGGGCCAAATTCAGCCCGTCGTTACAGTCGGCCCGTTTGCGGACCGTTAATACATTGGGCCGTTTTCATGTCAAAAAAACCCGTTGGGCTGTTTTCATAGAGTTATCAAATGTGGCCTATTAACGGCCCGTTATGGTCCATGAATAGTACGGCCCATGATTGGCGAAATGATGATACGCCCCGTAGAAGGCCCATGGATCCTACGGCCCGTATGAGGCCCATGGATAGTACGACCCGTAGAAGGCCCATGGATCGTACGGCCCGTAGAAGGCCCGTGGACCCTACGGCCCATAGAAGGCCCATGGACCCTAAGGCCCTTATAAAATGCCGATGGATCCTACGGCCGAACGAAGGCGCATGGATCATACTGCCTGCAAGAGGCCCATGGTTACAACAGTCCATGTGTTTCCATGATTATTTTGGCGTAGTTACCAAAAATAGGCTATTGTGGCCACTAGAAAAAACAGAAAAAGAACTGCAGTGACTACAAGAAAACAACTAAACAAGACAATAAGGAAATAAATAAGCAAGCAATTAACGCTAGCCTATTATCGCTATTACACATATCACATCCACTAGGCATTAAAGTTTGCCACTAGTGCAAATATAGGGAACAAAGCAGCACATTACATACACTGGCCGTCAAAATTGGCCACCAGTGCAAATAAACACGGCAGGAAAACAAGAGCATAACTGAAACAACTTCAGAAGAGCTCAAGAAACGTTATCCTGGGTATCCACCATGCTGGCAATAAGCTTAGCAAGCTAATTAGCTTTGTCCTGTTTGGCGCTAAAATCCTCCAACGCTTGCTGTTGCACCAGAAAGTATGCATCTGAATGCTCCAGGGACTTCCGCAGTCGTTCCGCTTCTTGTTGCAGCACAACTGATCGATGTCTTTCAGCTTGTAGTTGAGACTCAAGAAACCGAACTGATTCAGACAGTGAGTTTGAATAGCTTGTGCCAGCGGTAGTGGCCAGTAACTCGAAAACTAAAACAAGACATGACTTTGGGGTTGTCTCACTGTCTTCTAGATAGTCTTCCTTAGCTATTTTATCAGCTTTGTTGGAGACCAACAAGGATGTGTCACTATCCTGAACCTTATCTGCATTACTTCCTTTACCATTGCTTAATAAGGCACTCTTCCCCAATATTCTGTCAGCATTCTAAGAGAAGAAACAAGCAGACACACAACAAGTTTAGCATGTACTAGTATATGAAACTCATTTCGGTGAACCAGTTTATTAGTAAGGTGGACAGGATTAAACTACCAAGTATTCTATTGCCAACTACTAGTACATAATAAAAGCATCAAACAAACATATATCTATTTCCTATGGTCACTGCATTGTATTGCCAAATCAAAATAGAGACACGGTTCAAATCATATCAGTTCAAGACAAAGCAGCAGTGAAAGAATACAAAGCGTGGGAAACTACATGGCACAACAAGATTTCAGATGGGTACCACGGGTCTACATGTACACTAACACTATTGGCTCCGTTGTGATGCTAGTAATGTGCATGCTATTGAAGTCAACTGTATACACAATTGAAATTGAAATCAATAGAGCTATTGATAAGAGCCAACCTGTTAAAGAAACATGCGTGAACATACCTACTGTGCCATTAGAGTTTTGATTGGATCCTTCAATTTAAAAAAAGTTTGTGAGTAAATACGGTGATACAAGAGCAAAGCAATCATAGTTAAAAAAGGCGCGCCTAAGTGAGTGCTTAAGCACGCCTAGGCTGTAGGCGTTGGCAAAACGCATTGCGCATAATCTATGCATAACTGCGCATAAGCATGAGCTTTGGTCAGTAAAGCGCAAGGCAGTGGCAAAACACACAATTAACGCCTAGTGCTTTTTTGAACTATGATAGCAATGGAATCTTAAATTAGAAAAGTTGTTCTTCAAGTTTAGACACTTGTTCTACATGAACAGAGTACAGTAAGACGCAAGAATATAATACTTAAAAATAGAAAATGAACTCATAGACCTTTCCACATTCTTGGTTCGAGACCAGTACAGAACAAGGCGTTCCCAGTCATCGTCCAGTAAATGTGTCTCAGGAGAACGTAAGGGAATTTGATGAGTTTCTTTGCCGGTGAAGTATGTTTTCTTCAGGTAATTCCGATATCGCCACCAAGCATTCTTGAAGATAGCAGAGCTATTAGCACAGGTTACCTCATCCTGAGCTTCCAAATCGGTCCTTCTCTATAGAGAAAAATGGGAAAAAATTTGTATTATAACCATCATGGAGGTAGGATGTATGGGACGAAGCAAAGTAATTGCCATGAATAACATTGATTACACATATCTCCTGGACAAACACCTGCAACTGGCATTTGCCTTCATCTTCAGTATAATATTTCCAAGATGGGAAGATACACATATACGATTTAACAGCATCAAATGTGATAGATGCTAAACTACGACTAGCTGGTTGTGCTTCCTCCACAGGAATAGGCGTACTAACTGGTGGAGTTGGGGTTCACCGTGATAGTACTGGCCCTTTGGGCACTGGAGCTGCCTTACTAACTGCTCTTGTTTGGGAGCTCTGTCGTGGAGATGGTGCTGTGTCAATAGGAACTGGGTTACTATCGGCTAGGGTTAGATTGGGTGAAGCTGGTTCTCTGTCCATCGCAGTAGGGGTACAATCTGTGTGAGTTTGGGTTATGTGTGGTAGGGCTAGTTCTTGTGCATGTACAACCGGGGTGCTATCTCCACCAAGAGGTAGCACTGTTTTATTTGAAGACCGTGTTTTTAGTCCACTAGATACTGGCATCACCCGCTCCAATTCAAATGGCTGATAAACAGGAAAGATAATTGAATGTACAAACATTGTATGAGAGACAGATGCAATAGATAGTGTGGAAAAAAGAGGGCTTGAAATAGTTGACATGTATATTGTTTAACTAAAACGGATAGCATGGCATAATTTCACATATATGATGTCTATCTAAACTGGATAGCATAGCATAACATAATTCAAAGATAAGATGAATAACTAAACAGGATCGCATGACATAATTCACCTATATGTTATCTAAGTAATCAGGATCGCATCATTTAATTCACATATGTGATTTATATGCTAAACAGAGGGCATTCGATATGTTTTCTGAACTAAGAACATGGCGTTGAATATTGTGTATATGATGTCTAAACTATGCAATGCAAGACACCGTATGCCTGATATGAGCAGTATAACTGTGCCAAGTTAGAGCATACACCTCAGTGGGGGAATAAGACTGATCATCTGTCTCTGAATCCATCTCTGAGGAGCTACCGGGACCCAACAAGAGATCTGCTTCGACAGGCAGCACTGTCTACTCTGAAGGCCTTGTTTTCACACAAGATTTTTCCATCTCCCACCCAAATGGCTGATTCATAGGAAGAGTAGTTTAATGTACAAACATTGTCGACAAATGGAAATGTAATGAAGAAAAGGATGGGCAAGATATCATTCAAATATATGATGCCTGGTTAAACAGGATGGCATTGCACATTTCACATATATTATAGCTGGATAAAAGACATGAGACTGCATAATTCTCATATATGATATAGAAACTAAACAGGTGGCATTACAGAACATGTCTAAACTAAGCAGATGACATATATGATGTCAAAAGTAGGCACTTCAAGGCAACATATGCATGATATGACTAACATCATCATGCCAAGGTAGAGCAAACACCTTGGGGGGTAAATAGGAGTGGTCAGCGGCGTCTGAATCCACCTCAGAACAGATATCTTCCTCTGGATTACAATCTGGAGAGGGGTGGGGAGGGTTTGCCATTGAACCCACCATGGAGAGATGTCTACATGACATTGTATTGCCACGAAAAACTCTTCTCTTTTCCTCTACATGTTCAGCATGACTGTGTACAATATCTAACATGCATACAAAAAAAATGGTGAGATTATGTAAGGAGAGCATGAAGAAATTTAGAGTGATGGTAACAACTTGTGGATCGATGTTTTTCCGTTGAACCAAAATAGCCCTAATGGATCGATGTGAATCTATAGTTGTAACGCCCTCGATGCGGCTATATCTCCCACGTGTCGAAGCATGACTTAGAGGCATAACCGCACTGAAAGCAATGTCGCAAGTGAGGTAATCTTCACAACAACCCATGTAATACAATAAGGGAAAAGGATACATAGTTGGCTTAAAGGCATTACATCATCCAGATACACACAAAGGTCCGACTATGGAAACAAAATAAAAGAAGACTACCCCAAAAGCTACACAGATCCCCGATCGACCCCAACTGGGCTCTACTACTGATCAACTGAAAGGAAATAACACAAAGAATGAGATCTTCATCGAGCTCCTCCTTGAGCTCGGTTGCATCATCTGCACGGTATCATCGGCACCTCCAACTTGTTTTGGAAGTATCTGTGAGTCATGGGGACTCAGCAATCTCACACCCTCGTGATCAAGACTATTTAAGCTTATAGGAAGGGTAAAGGTATGATGTGGAGCTGCAGCAAGCGACTAGCATATGTGGTGGCTAACATACGCAAATGAGAGCAAGAAGAGAAGGCAAAAGCACGGTCGAACAACTATGATCAAGAAGTGATCCTAGAACAACCTATGTCAAACATTACTCCAACACCGTGGTCACTTCCCGGACTCCGGCGAGAAGAGACCATCACGGTTACACATACAGTTGGTGCATTTTAATTAAGTTAAGTTTCATGTTATCTACAACCAGACATTAACAAATTCCCATCTACCCATAACCGCGTGCACAACTTTCGAAAGTTCAAATCCCTACAGGGGTGTCCCAACTTAGCCCATCACAAGCTCTCACGGTCAACGAAGGATATTCCTTCTCCCAAGACAATCCGACCAGACTCGGCATCCCAGTTACAAGACATCCTCGACAATGGTAAAACTAACCCGCAAATCCACCCGAATGTGCCGACAAATCCCGATAGGAGCTGCACATATCTCGTTCTCAGGGCACACCGGATTGTCGAAGGTTCCGGTAGACCAGCCCAGAGTTGCCCCTGGTGGCCACCGGCAGCTGACAGGTTGGACCAACACTCAGAGGAGCACTGGGCCGGGGGGGGGGGGTTAAAATAAAGATGACCCTCGGGAGCGCGACTCCCAAGGGAAAAGAAAAGGGCTAGGTGGCAAATGGTAAAACCAATGTTGGGCCTTGCGGGAGGAGTTTTATTCAAGGCGAACTGTCAAGGGGTTCCCATTATAACCCAACCGTGTAAGGAATGCAAAATCCGGGAACATAACACTGATATGGCGGAAACTAGGGTGGCAAGAGTGGAACAAAACACCAGGCATAAGGCCGAGCCTTCCAACCTTTACCAAGTATATAGATGCATTAAATTAAATAAGAGATATTGTGATATCCCAACAAAATATCCATGTTCCAACAAGGAACAAACTCCAATCTTCACCTGCAACTAACAACGCTATAAGAGGGGCCAAGCAAAGTGGTAACATAGCCAAACAATGGTTTGCTAGGACAAGGTGGGTTAGAGGTTTGCCTTAACAATACGGGAGGCATGATAAGCAAGTGGTAGGTATCGCATCATAGGCATAGAAAAAAGAGTGAGCAACTAGCAAGCAAAGATAGAAGTGATTTCGAGGGTATGGTCATCTTGCCTGAAATCCCGCAAGGAAGAAGAACGAGTCCATGAAGAAGACAAATGGACGTAGTCGAACGGTTCCTCACAAACGCGGCGTCATCGGAACCAACCCGAAAGAAGCACACAACATAGTAAACAACCAACACAAGAACATGGCATGATATGCGGGATGCGGTATGCGGTGCATAATGCATGATTTGGAAAGGAGTGATCGAACCTGGCATCAACTTCGAAATCCAAGAGTTCCACTGGAAAGGTGAGGTGATTTTCGGTTGAAATCGATATAAAGATCACCGGAACCGGATGCACGGTTTGGAAATGGCAAGCAAAACAAATATGGCACCGGTCTGCGATTAACAGCAAGTAGCCAACTAAATGCATTAAGATAAATATGCTACAACACTCAAACATGGCAACAAAATACATGGCAGGGATCCACTCATGAAGCTTGACAAAAGAAGAACACTGAGCTATGGCTAATTCACTCCATAGCAGGCTAAAACAAGCATGGAAAAAGTGCAAAAGATTACTGGTTTCAGACTTAGTGAAATTAACAACAAGTCAGTAATGTATCATCAGGAAGCAATGTTTAGAGCAAAGAAACAACATGCTACATGAACATATCATGGCAAAGCAAGGCATGGCATGAAGCTACTCAAAGCATACAACAAAAGTCCCTTAGTGACCACGAGCCAAAAGGGATCAGAAAATACAATTGCAAGATGTGAACATAGCAAAAACATAAACAGATTCAGAATTAGTGAAAAACTGGAGCATGCAAAACAGATAACGAGTAGGCATATTTACGATCTTGATGCACTCACTACGAGGCATTGCATGATAAACTAAGCATACACCCAGCAAATAGACATGGCATAGAAGCTAGACATGGAAAGAACAACAACATAGCATGCACGGATCAACAACTACAAGCTCGGCAAAATTGCTAAACATGTTAACAATCTGCCAGGAACATTTTATAGCAAAAGTAGAGGTCAATTGACTCAAGCTAGGGTGCTCCATAATTGCAAACAAGGACATGGATGGATAGAGCACAACAATATCTACAAAACATCCTTACTGATCATGCTCAAAAGAGGTACGGATCACTAGGAAACAACATGAACATATGGCATAAAAATAATGACAGGGCAAGGACTTTGCATGCTTGTGCTAGTCACCACAAAGATCACAAAAATACATGGCATACGCCCTGTAAAGATGGCATGGCATACTTCAAAAGACATGTAGAGCTCAGGATCATAGCATGCACACATTAATCATGGCAAAAATGACAAAAGTGCATTTGCTGAAACAGATTTGAAATTATCATCACATAGCCCTGTTCCAACATCATTTCGGGCATCAAGATGAGCTAAAATGAAAATGATTGAATGAGATGAAATGATGTACTTGTCGAGACGAACATTTTGATATGCTACACGCACGAATCTGAGCCATGGTCATGAATTTATGATGCGATGAAAAATGCATAAAATTACTGGGACTTTGTGGAATTTCAACCTCGCAAAAGTCAACCCGAGATGGAGGCGTGCGGGACGGAGGGATCCGGATCTGGACGGAGGCGTTTGGTTGGGTGAATTGGTGGATCTGGTCTAGCTTCTGCTCCGGATCCGGCGGACGCGGATCTCTGGCGAGGATGAGAATTCCAGCGAGGGCGAGGGCTCCGGCGAGAGACGACGAGGTCCGCGATGGCCGGAGCGAGGCGAGGCGACGGCCGACCGGCGGAGGAGGCGGCAGAGCCAAGCAGCACGAGCTGGTAGCACGGTGGCGAAGAAGCCGGCCGGCGCGGCGGCGGCGGGAGGCGCGCTCGCAGCCAGGTGCGGGTGGCGTGGCGTCTCACACGGGGCGCGGGCGGCGGACGTTGCGGGCCGGGGAGGGCCGAGCACGGGCCGCGGCGGGCCTCGGCGGCGCGCGGGGAAGGAGAGAGAGGCGGCGACACATGGCGCGCTGTGAGTGGGTGCGGGCGGAGCAGCGGCTGATGTGGCGTCCTCTGATAGGCCGGAGTGAGGTGGCGGTGGTGGTGGACATTGTCCGGCGCGGAGAAGAAAGGTCCGGCGGTGTGCGGAGGAGGAAGCTAGGGTTCATCTGCGCGAAATTTTGGGAGGGGATCACATATTTATAGGTAGAGGGAGCTAGGGGAGTCCAAATGAGGTGCGGTTTTCGGCCACGCGATTGTGATCGAACGATCGAGACTATGGAGGGGGTTTAGGTGGGTTTTGGGCCACTTTGGAGGGGTGTTGGGCTGCAACACACACTAGGCCTTTTCGGTCCCTCTGTTAACCGTTGGAGTATCAAACAAAGTCCAAACGGCACGAAACTTGATAGGCGGTCTACCGGTAGTAAACCAAGGCTGCATGGAAAGTATCGGTCCAATCCGAAAACATTTAACACCCGCACACGAAAAGAGGTAGAAAGGGGCACCGGATGACATAGGAGCGCCGGATTGCAAAACGGACAACGGGGAAATGCTCACATGCATGAGACGAACATGTATGCAAATGCGATGCACATGATGACATGATATGAGATGCATGACACGCAAGCAAATGGCAAGGCAACAACAACGAATAACTGGTGGACACCTGGCACATCGGTCTCGGGGCATTACAACACTCCACCACTACGAGAGGATCTCGTCCCGAGATCTAGAATGGCACCGGATGGAAAACGGAAGAGAAAGAGGAGAGGTAAAGCTAAGTTGCTTCTTTGACCAATGAGTGAAACCAAGGAACCTTGCGAGGTTGAGCAAATTGAAAGAAACAAAGCAACGAGAATGAACGAAGTTGAAAGCACTCCGTTAGGAAAAAGGAACAAGGAAGAACAAATTCGGACAGCACTCCGATTGAAAAGTCATACAAGGCTTGATAAGATGAAAAGAACTTGAGCAGAGGGCACAACTCTTCGGTTAAGAGGAATAAGCAAGGAAAAGAATATGTACTTTGATAAAACGGGATGATGGTTGAATAAAGCAATATCACAATGCCTCCGGAATGAAAGAATATAAGTTGGATCGTCGGAACAAAAGAATGGAGAAGAAAACAACATCTTCTACCTCCGATGAGCTTGAAAAGCATCTTTAGGAGTTGGGTCGAACAGAATTGTTGGAAACCCAACAATGAAAAGAATAAGCTTGATATGGTCTTATGGAATACATCTCAAATTATGAGGTGACAACCTACCACTGACGGAAACGATAGATTGGATTGATATCAACAAGGAGACGAGAACTTATTTCACCAGGAGGATAAAAGAAGAACTTGGGTCATTTATGAGCACCATAAATAGCAACAGTCGTTAGGGAAGGCTTTAGGTGAAAATATAGCCCAAGATAAATCCAAAGAAGAAATAGATGGATTTTAAATACCTCATTCTTGATAACTTGTGAAACATGAAACATGAACTCAAATTATCAAGAATGTCATGATACCACCTCCAATGACACGGTAGAAAGAGTTGCACTCCGGATTGCAAGATGAAGAATGCTTGAGCTCCTCTGAAAAGAATCTTGATGAACACTTCAAGAAGGATTTAAATCCTTGATGAACCATCATGTAGAGCCTCCATGAAGAACTCCGGTCAACAAAAGGATGATCGAACGGAAGAAAGAGAGGTTGAAAACACAAGGTGAAGCGTTGTGATGATTTAGATGAATCTCCGTGGTGATATAATTGAAATAACTCGGAGCTCCGGAAAAGAAATATGAATAACTAGAAACCGAGAATGTGATAAGATGAACCACTCCGGAAAGCAGGAAATTAGACCACTTGGATGAAACAATAATAAGAATTACGTTATGCTTATCCTTCACCAATTAAATGATGACCCATATTGGATTTGGCATAGTACTTATTCTCGTAGAAAGGATTAAGATAGATAGCGCAAACTTGAGAAGGTCTTCAACGAACCACCGGTAGGATTTGGAAAGAATGAATGAATTGATATGATAACCAAGGAAGAGAACTCTCGACGAACCACCGGTAAGAATTGCAAAAGAACGAATAAAACATGAAGAAACACCGGGAAGGATTAGCAAATAAACGAAGATGCTTGAGAGAATTTAGATCCATGAGAACGAAGAGATTACGAGCTGATTAGAGAATCCTTGATTTAAGCACCGGTATGATTTGGAGAATGATAGCTGAAAGCTGAGAATGAATAAGTCTTTTGAAATGATGGGCTTCGGAGAATCAAACTCAAAAGAATCTTGAATTGCTCCGGATGGGTGAAAAGAATTCTCACAATCAAAAACAATTATGAGAGGATGGCATAGAATGGGGCAAGATTTAAAAGAAACTCTTCTTCGGTCTTCAAAATCTGAGAATTACGATGAGAAACACCATCATGAATTGTTGAGTCACTCCGGAATAAAGAAGAATGGAAAAATTCAACCAACGATGAAAAGAATTTGAAAGATCTTGGAGAAATACATATGACTGATGATGAATCATTCTTCCGTCAAACTTCAAAAAGAATTTGGGAATAACTCCGGGAGAATTAGAAGAGTCAGGTAAGATCCTGGAAAAAGACTTGTGGGTTAGGGCCCACTGAAAAGATACACCGTTGAACGATTTAAAAGAGAGATTGCACTGGTTGAATTAAATGGCTTGAATGAGGCAACCACCTCGAAAGAGCTTGAACGAATGCAGAGTGGAAACACGAATCTTCGAGATATCTTGAGCACTCCGGAACAATTGAATAGCAAGCGGGGAAGATTAAGAGGTGCACCGGCATGAGAATACATTTGAAACGAGGAAAAATAATATGATCAACACCAAAGCTTCATTTGAATCCACCGGAGAAGAAAAAGAATGAAGAATGATGAACTTGAGGCTCCGTTAGTATCATCCTGAGAATCACCGGATAAGAACATTGATGGAAAAGAATGGAGAGACTTCGCATCAATAAGATGGATACTTGATTAAGAAATCTAAGTCCTTGAAGAAAAAGGGGTGGGTGGGCGGGAAAAACAAAGGCAAGTTGGAGACGGATGAAACAAACAACATTGAGAATACTTGAGTTGATCTTGCGGATGTTGAAATGATAGGATCATCTTGAAGATAGAATACGCCGGTTGAAAAGGATTAACAAGACAATCTCGATAAACGAGAAGGATTAGTATTCACATAGGAATATGAGAACACCGCTTAGGAAAGGTATGGGATCAACATTTGACTTCGAAGCAACTCGAATACCACAGCTCAAAAAAAACAAAACAAAGGATTGGCTTGCAGAATAACCCGGAATGAACATATGATAGAGATTTTGTCCGAAGTTTTTGTGGTGGGGCCTACACAGGCTCGATCGTACAACACCATCATGTACAAGGCAGTGCACATGACATACGAAGCGTCCCCGAGTCGGCATAGCCAAGGACTCTTTAAGACACGACGAGACCATTGTAAAACCAACCGTGGATAGGTGGACCACTAGACGTCGAACCCCAATTTCATATCATACGTCTGTCAGAAAGATATCCTAAGAGTACTTGAATTCCCACTTATAAACTCCCGAAACTGTCCGGTTATGCAATCAGGTGTTGGGGATACAAGGGAAGCATAATATCTCACCCAAAACTAGCAAATCCTACATCCAGCTGTATCCATCCTTCAACACATAACCAAGAAACCTTCGGAAATCGTTTACCTCAACCTTCGAAAAGCATCCGTTATACGAGTTATGGCAATACTCCCGAACTCCCACCCCAGTACTGGGTGGCATCAAGGTTATCTCACCAACAACCGCATAAAAGAGATTTTCGATGTCGGTGAAACTCAGGTATTCCAGAACTACAACGATAAAATTGTGACAACAACACCTCGGAGCTCAACTCCCCGGGACACTGCCACAACCCTTAAATGTCAGGAGGCACCAAGAACAATGCTCTCGTCAGAAAACCATCGAAACGATTCCAAGATACCCACGTGATCCTAAGAATTTTTTTAGTGAAATTTGAGAAGAGAAGAGTCAAAACTCTACGTCAGGATGCCTCATGAGAGCGACGAAGGGACTGATGAGTAAAAAGAATCCTACTCTCCGATATATATAATCCTATAAGACTCAAAACATTTTTCTAGACTCAACAACGCTAATCATTCGATCAAGCAGGGGGATCCTAAGGTCGGGGAAGGCTCTGATACCAACTTGTAACACCCTCGATGCGGCTATATCTCCCACATGTCGAAGCACGACTTAGAGGCATAACCGCATTGAAAGCAATGCCGCAAGTGAGGTAATCTTCACAACAACCCATGTAATACAATAAGGGAAAAAGATACATAGTTGACTTACAATCGCCACATCACCCAATACATGAATAAAGCATTACATCATCCAGATACACACAAGGTCTGACTACGGAACCAAAATAAAAGAAGACTACCCCAAAAGCTACACAGATCCCCGATCGACCCCAACTGGGCTCCACTACTGATCAATTGAAATGAAACATAACAAAGAACGAGATCTTCATCGAACTCCTCCTTGAGCTCAGTTGCATCATCTGCACGGTATCATCGGCACCTGCAAACTGGTTTTGGAAGTATCTGTGAGTCACGGGGACTCAACAATCTCACACCCTCGCGATCAATTCTATTTAAGCTTATAGGAAGGGCAAAGGTATGATGTGGAGCTGCAGCAAGCGACTAGCATATATGGTGGCTAACATACGCAAATGAGAGCAAGAAGAGAAGGCAAAAGCACGGTCGAACAACTATGATCAGGAAGTGATCCTAGAACAACCTACGTCAAACATTACTCCAACAACGTGTTCACATCCCGGACTCCGCCGAGAAGAGACCATCATGGTTACACACACGGTTGGTGCATTTTAATTAAGTTAAGTTTCATTTATCTACAATCAGACATTAACAAATTCCCATCTGCCCATAACCACGGGCACGGCTTTCGAAAGTTCAAATCCCTGCAGGGGTGTCCCATCTTAGCCCATCACAAGCTCTCACGGTCACTGAAGGATATTCCTTCTCCCAAGACAATCTGATCAGACTCGGCATCCCGGTTACAAGACATCCTCGACAATGGTAAAACTAACCCGCAAAGCCACCCGAATGTGCCGACAAATCCTGATAGGAGCTGCACATATCTCGTTCTCAGGGCACACCGGATTGTCCAAGGTTCCGGTAGACCAGCCCAGAGTTGCCCCTGGTGGCCACCGGCAGCTGACAGGTTGGACCAACACTCAGAGGAGCACTGGCCCGGGGGGGTTAAAATAAAGATGACCTTCGGGAGCGCGACTCCCAAGGGAAAAGAAAAGGGCTAGGTGGAAAATGCTAAAACCAATGTTGGGCATTGCGGGAAGAGTTTTATTCAACGCGAACTGCCAAGGGGTGTCGGCGGTTGGGTGCGACATATGCCAAAGGATGGCTTATCATGGTGGGGGCGAGTAGAACATCGCCGGTGCCTGGAAACGGGATGAGGCGAAGACATGCTCGCCGGCGAATCTTACCCAGCTTCAGGGCTCTCCGGGGAGATAATACCCCTATTGCTGCTCTACGGGGTCTCCGCATGATCACTATGGCAAAGTGTCTACATGGTTGCTCCTTGAGCTATTTTTTGGAGGTAGGAGAGGGCGAGGCTAGCTCTCTCCCTCCTATATGATCTAGTCTAGAGCTAATGGGTTCGAACCCTTTGCATGGGTGCCTTGGGGGTTTATATAGGCCTACCCCCAGGGGTACAATGGTAATCCGGCAGGACACGGGCCCAGCCGTCAGCGCCTCTGGCCTCCGTCTTCTCTGCCGACCGCTGGGGCCCGCCGACTGGCGGACCCCATCGACTGGCCTGGTACGGAGCTGACAGGCCGCGTCCGCCGCGGGTGGGTCTTGCCAGCTGCTGATTACTATAGCCGTGCTTCTGATGACGCGGGCTTGATCATGAGGTCATGGCAACAGCCCCGCCGCCTGGGGGCGATCACTATTGCCACTCTCCATCACATCTTGATTAATGGCGCGTGGGCCCCGGGGGAGGGCTCTGCCGACTCCCAGGGGCCGACTCCCATCGGGCCTGACTGGGGGTCCTCTTGCCGTCTCCTGGGGTCTCACTGGCTGGTGGGACCCGTTGCCTTTGGGCCGTATAGACAAGCCATCGTGGGTGCAGGATTCGGTCCTGCGGTGCTGATGTCAGGGCCGACATGGCAACAGTGCCACGCCGCACGGAGATCTTCCGGGGTACGGCGTGCTGTGGCCATGCCTACCCTTGGTAAGGGACAGGAGCGAGCTTCATTGTTGCCACTCCCTTGCTCTGTCCCACTTGATGAGGTCGTGGGGGGTGTTGGAGTCGCATGCCGACTCCCCAAAGCCGGCTTCTCTAGAAGTCGCCAGTCAGGAGTTGGCTTTCCCTGAAGTCGTCCCTAGGACTTGGCCGTGAGTGGTCAGTCGGCTATCTTGCCGTTGATTTCTTGAAGGCGGCTCTTCGTCCTGGGGTCTTGAGGGGCGTAGCCTGCCCTGATATCTCGAAAGGTTCTGGAGCTCGGGTTGGCCTACCGGTGGCCCATTACTCCGACAGTAGTCCCCGAAGCTGGTGAGGCGCCGCGGACGACCGGCCAAGAAGCCTCAGCAGTTTCTCTTTCCAGGTGCTCAACACATGGTCTTTGATTGACTTCTGCCGGGCCGACTAGAAGGAGTCAGACTCGCTCAATTCGGACTCACTCAATTTCGACTCGCACAATATTTCGAACGTTGCGGCGGGGTCCAAGTAGCGTGCTAGCTAAGTGTCGGGTGGTAGGTGCGACATATGCCAACGGGTGGCTTATCATTGTGGGAGCCAGTAAAACATCGTCGGTGCCTGGAAACGGGATGAGGCGAAGACATGCACGTCGGCGGATCTTACCCAGCTTCAGGGCTCTCCGTGGAGATAACACCCCTACTGCTGCTCTGCGGGGTCTCCGCATGATCACTAGAAGAACAAGTAGCTACACAATGCTCCTAGAGCTGTTTGGTGAGAGGAGGAACAAGGGCACGGCTCGCTCTCTTCTTCTCCTTGTGTGTGGTGTCTAGAACTAGCAGGGATCAACCCTTTGCATGGGTGCCCCGGGGGGTTTATATAGGCCTACCCCCCGGGGGTACAATGGTAATCCGACTAGGCGCGGGGCCCAGCCGTCTGTGACTACGCTCGCTGGCTTTTGTGCCGACTGCTGGGGCCTGCCGGCTGGTGGGTCCCGCCGGCTGCCGGCTCCGCGGCCGACAGGCAGGTCCCACTGTTCAGGGCCTTGTCGGCGGCTGGTTACTGTTGCTTAATCCTGGTAATGAGGGCTTCGTCGAGGTAGGCGTGGCTACAGTGCCGCCGTCCGGCAGGTGATCACTGTAGCCTCACCGTGTCTTGTCTCCTTAAGGGGGCGTCTCCTTCAAGGGAGGCGGCTGGCTGGCTATGGAGAGCCAGCTTTGTCTTGGGCCGACTAGGGGATGCACGGCCGCCTTCCGGTGTCTCTCCGCCCGAAGGGGCCCACCGCCCGTGGGCCGTACTGGTAGTCCATCCTGGATGACATCAGGGTCAACGTAGCAAAAGTGCCGCACCGGACGGGTCATGGCCACCCGTACAGCGCACTATGCCAGTCGTGCTCCGGGATTCAGGGGTGGCAGGCTCCACTGTAGCCACACCCAGTCACATCGCCATTAAGGGGATGCAAACTCTGAGGGTACGGTCTTGACCACTTTGTGGGAGCCGGCTTCTTGGAGTCGGCCTTCTCGCGGCCGGCTTCTCGAAGCCGGCCCTCCCGTGGCTTTCTTCACAAGGGCTAAAGTTAGGCCACCTTCCGATAGCCGTCCTGGGAGACAGCCGGCAAGGGGAAGGCGGCCCATGTCTTGGATCCTTGAGAGCCGGATGGGCTCGTGATTTTTTCAGAAGGGCCAGGGGAAGCCGGCTAGGCTACCCATGGCTATTTACTCCGACAGTAGTCCCCGAAGCTTATCGAGCTTCGAGGTTGGTAAAGGGACGAGAAGCTTGGTCAGCTTCCTATCCTGAGGGGCCGGCTTTGCTGATGTGTGCCGACTTCGGGGGGCTCCGCCTCTTGCGGGCGGGAACGCGGTCGACTTGCGAGCTGACCACAAGCTTTCCCGCGTGCCACGTGGCAGTGAAACCCTGCCAGCGCACGCGCGCGACGAGACGCCGTTGCAGGCCCGGGCCCGCCACTCCTAGGCCTCGGCCCGAGCGCGGATCTTCTGCGGCCCACGCGGACCGCTCACCTTCCCGCGGCGATTTTATTACGCCATTAGGGCGCAATAATTGTGGGACGTGGGGGAGTGGGCATAGTTGATCCCCACATTCCCCCACGCCGCGCCTCCTCGGCTCCGCCATGTGGTCTATAAGTAGGGGGAGGAGGGGGAGCGGCAGAGGCTTCGCACGCTCTCCCTCGCTCCGCCCCCTTTCGCCTTCATTCTTCTTCTTCTCGTCGCCGCAGCCACCCACCGCTGCGCCGTTCCGCCGCCGCATCACCTCGCTTCCATGGCGTTGTCGAGCTCATGGGATGGCTCCAATGTCCAAGAGGACCACGTCGAGTTCCTCCGCCAGACGCGATGCCTGCCCGGCGAGAGCTTCGTGCGGGTCCATCGAGCGCCGGAGAACAAGGTTTTGCCGGCGCCGGAGGAGGGTGAGCGGGTTATCTTCCGCTCGCACTGCCTGCGCAGCTTCGGCCTTCCGGCGAGCGGGTTCCTCTGTTCCTTCCTCGAGTTCTACAACCTTCAGCCGCATCACCTCACGCCCAATGCGGTGATGCTGCTGTCGGCCTTCGTCACCCTCTGCGAAGGTTTCCTTGGGGTCCTCCCCACGCTTGAGCTCTGGGGGGAATTCTTCCAGAGCAAACTCGGCACCGTCATCGCGGGTGTGCCCGCCCCCTACGGGGCCTATATCGCCATGAGGCGGTCGGGCGAGAACAACCCGTTCCCGCTGATCCAGTCGGTGAAGATCTGGTAGAAGTCGTACTTCTACGTGAAGAACGTCGCCCAGCAAGGTGACTACGTCAATCTGCCGGCTTACGTAGCCGGCCCGCCGGTTGGAAGGCAACCCTCGTGGAGCTTCCGGGCCAGGTCATTGTCTCAGGCCAGGAACGCACCCGTCTCCCGGCTTCGGGTGATGATCCAGGTGGAAGGCCTGACCGGAGCCGACTTGGTGGCCGCTTTCGTGGAGCGTCGGGTACTTCCTCTCCAAAGCCGGCCTCACATGATTTGTCAGATGAGCGGCCGCTTCGACCCAAGCCAGCTGAGCACCAGGGAGATGCCTCATGCTGAAGTGTCGTACATGGTGAATTACATCTCCAACTGCAAGCTCACCGAGGACTGGCGATACGTTAAGGCGCCGTACTCTCGCGCCAACCCTCCGCCCGTGGTAGGTTTTTCCTTCTTTTCTCCTATTGGTGGCCGGCCTTATGATAGCCGGCTTCTGATTAGTTGGTTCTCCCCTAGCAGAACCCTCTCCTTCCGCCAATGACCGGGGCCGCAGGGGTAGAGCGCCAGCTCGTCCCCGATCGCGTGGTGGACGACGCCGACGACCCGGACTTGGGAGCAGCCGCCATGGAAGACGCCATCATGGGGGAAAGCGACAAGCCCGGAGGCGCGGGGCTCACGGCCGGCTTCGAGGACTGGCCGGATGATGCCGAGGTCGAAGTCGCCCCGCGCCGCCAGCCGGCGCCTGATCATCAAGGTGCGGGCTCGTCCGCCACGCCGGCTGCTGGCGGCGGCGCCCAGAAGCGCCGGGCCGTGTCGATCCTCTTCGGCAGCCGGCCAAAGAAGTCCAAGGCTTCGACGGCGGCGACCAAGCGAGATGAGGCGGCCGCGAAGGCGGCCCGCTTCCGCAAGGCGGTGAAGTAGCCGCAGGCGATCTCAGTGTAAGTCGTCGAATGCCTGGACACATATTTTTGTTGTTGTTCTTTTCGATTGAAAACTCTTCTAAACCTTTCTTTGCTCACCGGACAGGGCGCCGCTTTCCCTTGAGCGGGGTCTGGGCGGCTCCGTAGTCGGGCCGACTGGAGGGTCTTCAGGCTCCCGCCGCGTGGACCCCCGTGCCGACCTCAGGGAGGCCACGGAGCGGAACGCTCATGAAGCGTGGGAGGAGCGGGAGGTAGAGGAGCGAAGGGCCGCCCAGGCGGCAAAGAAGCGGGTCGACGCGGCAGCCAAGGCCCGGGCGGAGGCGGCAGCCGTGGAGATGGAGGCGGAGGCTTCGCACAACCAGCCTCTGCTGCTCGCCATTCCCCTCCGCGCCGTGGCCCCCAACATCCCAGTGCCCCCGTCGGAGGAAGTCGACCAAGAGCCGCCGGCGATGGAGAGGAGGGAGGTCCAAGTGGCCTCTGTGGAAGGAACGCCGCAGACGGTGCCGACTGGAGTGGGCCAAGGCGGCCAATCTGCCACGGCGCCAGAGCAGCCGGCCGGCAGAGAGCCGGCAGCAGGAGCCGGCCTCAAGGTGCAACTGCCAACGCGTCGGCGGGCGGGGGGAGGCACCGCCGCACCGGAGCCGCACCGAGTTACGGGCACCGGCCAGACGGCGGAGGTCTTGGAGGCGGTCAGCACCGCCACATCCGAGTGGACTCCCAGCAGGGGGACGGGCGAGCTGAACGTGGCGGCCCAAGAGGTTCGGAACCGGCTTCAGGCCCAGGCCGCCTCGCTGCAGCAGTACACCCAAGAATTCCTAGCGACGCGGGCCGTCATCCGGGTGAGTCTACTAGCCTTGTTTGTTTTGTTTTCTTGATTTCTTCCGTGGGGGCGCGTCAGCGCACCCACTGGATGTAGTCCCCGAGTTCTGAGTCGGCTGCTGCGCAGGCGGCTCAGAACTTACTAGGTCTTGACAACCATCTTATACCCGCCTCCTGTCTGTCCTTTCAGGAGTATCATAACCTCCGTGCTGCCGCCTTCAACTCCCAGGCTCAGGAGCTGGGCCGGAGAACCGAAGACCTGGTCAACAGCCGGAGTGCATCCTTGTTTTCGTTCATCTCCTGTGGGGGCGCGTTAGCGCACCCACTGGGTGTAGTCCCCGAGATTCGGGCCGACTGCTGAGCAGTCGGGTCGGATCTTCCCTAACGACTTCTTCCTCATTGGTTTTTCTTTTGACTTTCGTGCTTGCAGGGGCCAATGTCGACTTGAGGGGGCAGCTCAGCGAGGCACAGGCCGCCCTTCGCGTCAAGGAAACCGAGCACGCCGCCTTGGTCCTGGAGCGTGACCGCCTGGCCAAGAAGCTGGTTGACCAGGAGGAGAGCCACAAGGCGTCCCTGAAGAAAGCGTAGGATAGCGAAGCCGCCTTGAAGGCCGAGTTCGAGACTGAGGCGGCGGGCTGGGCTGAGACCAGGCAAGCGCTGGATGAAGGCTTCGGCCGTATTGAGGACTTGATCGACGGTAAGCCGCCTTCCTCGCTCCTTGCCTGGCCCTTGTCGCCTGATTTTTTCTCTGACTTGTGCTGCTTTTTATTCTCTGTGCAGACTACTTCCCCGGCTACTCCGCCTTCGCCGCCCAAGCCATCGAGGCTCGTCGCAAAACATGCCGTCAGGCGGGTGCCGACATCGCGCCGGACGCGAATCGGATGCTTGAGGAGCAGCTCCTAGCGGTCCAACCGCAGCTGCAGCCGGCTCATCGTATGCTCCACCGCCTCCAGCGCGCCGGGGCGCAGGTGCTGGCCGCCTTCTGGCTCGGCGAGACGATTCCCCGCACCCCGAGCCGGACTGCCGACTGGCTGGAGGTTGCGGTTGGCCGCTTCGAGGCCTGGAAGGCGTCGGCGGCCCGGCTTGGAGCTGGACGGGCGTTGGAGTTCGTCCGAGCTTGGTATCCAGGGCTGAACCTGGACCAACTGCACACCTGGCGGCTGGAGGCCGACGCAGAGCTGGAGGAGGTGCGGCCGACTATTGCGCAGTGCACTTCGACGATCGCCGAGTGCACCGACATCAGCGTCTTTGCATCTGAGATAAATGATGACGGCGTTGCCCAGCCGGAGGAGTGGTTCAGGCTGAACCCGACGGCGGGCGACGACTCGGCAGAGGAGATCGCCTCCAGCGACGAAGGCGAAGATGACAAAGAAGAGGAAGGTGAAGACGTCGAGCCGGCCGGTGGAACAGCCGGCCCGCCTCAGTCTGACCGTGCCTCCAGCAACGAGGCGCGCACAAGCGCGCCCTCTGCGGGAGGCGGTGATCATGGCGAGGTTCGCCAACCGGCCACTCCTCCAGCCAGCACAGTCGTCTCCACCGACCTGCCCGGCTCGTCAGTCGCTCCGCCGGCTTATTCTGCCATCCTTGTTTTTTCCTATTTGTTGCCTTCTGAACAATTTTATTAAGCTTTCGCAGTTCCACCCACTGGGGGTGTATCCAAACTATGTTGAATGCTGGCCTCTTGGAGGTCTTTAATGTAAATATTATTGTCTGTATGTTTGGTTTCCCTTCAAGTATGCTTTTTATCCTTAGGCTTTTTCCTTTGCCGCCTTCCCCTTTTGGGGAGGTAAGTACTCGAGCTTTCTTGGATTGAAGTGAAGTGAATGGAAGCCGGCCGGTCGGCTACTCTGGTAGTCGGTCGGCAGTAGGAGGCAAACCGGCTTTCGTTATATTAGTCCGTTAGTCCCTAGCCATTTTTCGTGTGGGCATCCATTCCTTCTTTTAACTCTCGCCAGTCTGACAGCCGGTTCTTCGAATTGTGACTTTTGGTCGAGAGAAAGCTTGGGTGCCAGCACGCTACTTGTCTGACTGCGGGTAGGACTTCTAATATAACTCTAGGCGGCCAGTCCCTGGGCTGACTAGTCGAACCCGGTGCCGGACGAAAAAAAAGTGAAAGTCATGACAAGGTCATAAGCATGATGTTCTTCATTCATAGATAAAAGATGGCAGTCCACGGGCTCTCCTCGGGGGGCCTATTGTCTCGTACTTAGTACAAAAGTTAGCATGATACATACTGCATTTCAACTGTAAAATCTTTGGAGGAGGTTGGCGTTCCATGGTCGTTCCGACTCCTTGCCGGAGTCATCTCTCTTGCGTGCCTTGGGCTTCTACGCGTCGATTAGGTAGTAGGAGTCGTTGCCTAGAGCTCTGCTGATGACGAAAGGGCCTTCCCAAGGGGCCGAGCGCTTGTGCTGGCCGGCTGTTCGCTGGATCAGCCGGAGCATGAGGTCGCCCTCTTGGAAGGATCTTGGCCTGACCTTCCGACTGTGGTAGCGGCGCAAACCCTGCTGGTAGATGGCAGATCGGCTGAGGGCTAACAGCCGGCCCTCTTCCAGCAGGTCGACGCCGTCTTCTCGTGCTTCCTTGGCCTCCACCTCCGTGCACATGGTTACCCGAGGCGAGTCGAACTCGATGTCGGTTGGGATGACCGCCTCGGCACCGTACACGAGGAAGAAAGGAGTGAAGCTGGTTGACTTGTTTGGAGTAGTGTGCAGACTCCAGAGGACAGCCGGTAGCTCATCGAGCCAACAGCCGGCTGAACGCTCCAGTGGTATGACCAGTCAGGGCTTGATGCCGGAAAGGATGAGGCCGTTGGCTCGCTCAACCTGGCCGTTTGACTGCGGGTGGGCAATGGACGCTAAGTCCAGCCGGATACCTTGTGTTGCGCAGAAAACGTGCCAAGGCTCCCTTGGCAAAATTCGTGCCATTGTCGGTGATGATGTTGTGTGGCACGCCGTACCGAGTTGTTATATCTGCAATGAATGTCACAGCAGTCGGCCCATTTAGCTTCTTGATCGGTTTTGCCTCAATCCACTTGGTGAATTTGTCGACGGAGATGAGCAAATGTGTCATGCCGCCGCGCGCCGTCTTGAATGGGCCCACCATGTCCAGTCCCCAAACGGCGAAGGGCCAAGTTAGGGGAATGGTCTTGAGTGCTGAAGCCGGCATGCGTGGCTTGGAGCTGAAGAGTTGGCACCCTTTGCAATGTTTAACCAACTCTTTGGCGTCATCCAATGCAGTCAGCCAATAGAAACCATGGCGGAAGGCTTTGGCGACGAGTGATCTTGAGGCCGCATGGTGGCCGCATTCTCCTTGGTGGATGACTCTGAGGATTGCAATGCCCTTCTCTTGCTCGACGCATCGCTGGAGGACTCGAGTGACACTGCGCTTGACGAGCTCTGTGTTGACGATTGTGTATGCTCCGGCTCGGTGTTGGACTTGTCTTGCCTCTGTCTCGTTAGTCGGCAGATCCTGGTTTATTAGGAAGTTGAGGATGGAGTGAGCCCATGACGGAGCTGTGACTTCTTCTATTGCCAGTGTGGCTACTGCGACCACGGCGGGCGGGCTGGGTGGTGAAATGCTGGAGTCGGCTGCTGGCTGTTGTGTTGGTGCCGTCCTCGGGCCGACTACCACAGTCCCCGAGCCGGGTGTGGCAGTCCTCGGGTCGGGCGTAACTGCGGAAGTCCCCGAGCCGGCTACTGAAGTCCCCGGGCCGACTGTTGAAGTACCCGGGCCACCTGCTTGGTTCTTCGAGCCAGAGCCGGCCACGTTGGGGTCAGGCGGCACGAAGATGGAGTCGGACTCTGGAGACGGCTTGATGGACGGCTTGAGGAGGCGTTGTAGAGAGACACCAGTTGGTATTGCTCGCCGAGTGGAGCCTATTCGAGCCAGGGCATCGGCCGGCTCGTTGTCGGCTCGCGGTACGTGGAGGAACTCGCATCCTTCAAAGTACCCACTGATTTGCTGAACAAGGAAACAGTAGCTTGCCATGTTTGCGTCCTTGGCATCCCAGTCACCAGATGATTGCTGGACCACCAAGTCCGAGTCACCATAACATAGGATCCGGCGAATGCCAAGTTCTTTGGCAAGCCGGAGCCCGTGTATGAGCGCCTCGTACTCGGCTACATTGTTGGAGGCGGCAAAGTGAATCTGCAGCGTGTATCTGAGCTTGTCGCCTTTGGGAGAGGTGAGGACGACGCCGGCTCCCAAGCCGGTGCGCACCTTGGACCCGTCGAAGTGCATGCGCCAATGAGTGGAGTCGGGAGCCGGCGGGAGGTACTGGGTCTCGGCCCAGTCGACGAGGAAGTCGGCCAGTGCTTGGGACTTGATGGCGGTGCGGGGCTGGTAGAAGATCGTGTAAGGGGCCAGCTCGATGGCCCATTTCGCCACCCGGCCGGATGCATCCCGGCTGCCTATGATCTCGGCCAGCGGGGCGGTGCATACGACCGTGATGGGATGCTCTTGAAAGTAGGGCTTCAGCTTCTTGGCGGTGAAGTACACGCCATAACACATCTTTTGGTAGTGCGGGTAGTTCTACTTCGAGGCGGACAGTACCTCGCTCAAATAGTAAACCGGCCTCTGGACCGGCTGGGCTCGGCCCTCTTCTAGGCGTTGGACTATGATGATGGTGCTGACCACCCGGCTGGTTGCGGCAATGTAGAGGAACATGGGCTCTTTCTCAGTCGGGGCCGCTAGGACAGGCGGTGTGGCCAGCACTTTCTTCAGCTCGTGGAAAGCTTGGTCGGCTTGGTCATTCCATTCGAAGTGCGTGGTCTTCTTCATGAGGCGGTAGAGAGGGAGGGCTTTCTCTCCGAGCCAGCTGATGAAGTGGTTCAGGGAAGCCAAGCTTCCAGTGAACTTCTGGACGTCCCGCAGATTGGTGGGGATCTCCATTCTCTCAATGGCCTTGATCTTTACTGGGTTGCATTCGATGCCGCGTTCGGAGACCAGGAAGCCTAGGAGTTGGCCGGCTGGCACTCCGAACACGCATTTCTCGGGATTGAGCTTGATTTGGAATCGGCGCAAGTTCTCAAATGTTTCTTTGAGGTCTTCCAGCAAGGTGCCACGCTTCTCCGTCTTCACCACAATGTCATCTACGTAGACATGAGCATTTCTGCCGAGTTGCTTGAGGAGGCACTTCTGCATGCAACGCTGAAAAGTGGCACCGGCATTTCTCAAGCCGAATGTCATAGTCAGGTAGCAGAAGGCTCCGAAGGGCGTGATGAAGGCGGTCTTCAGGCGGTCAGCCGGATCTAACTTTATATGGTGGTATCCTGAGTAAGCATCCAAGAAACTCAACAGCTCGCATCCGGCCGTGGAGTCTATTACTTGGTCAATCCTTTGCAGGGCAAAGGGATCTTTAGGGCAGGCCTTGTTGAGGCTCGCGTAGTCTATGCACATGCACCACTTGTTGTTCTTCTTTAGCACAAGGATCGGGTTGGCAAGCCATTCTGGAAAGAAAACTTCCATAATGAAGCCGGTTGCCTAAAGCCGAGCTATCTCTTCTCCCACAATCCTTCTTTTTTCCTCCGATAGTCGGCGAAGGGGTTGCTTGACTGGTTTTGTGTCTTTTCGGACGTGTAGTTTGTGCTCGGCGAATTCCTTCGGAACACCCGGCATGTCCTTGGGGGACCATGCGAAGATATCCCAATTCTCACGGAGGAAATTGGCGAGCTCGCCTTCCTATTTACTGTTCAGGCCTGCCCCGACGACGGCAAACTTCTCGGGGTGCTCGGGGTCAAGAGGCATCTTCTTCATCTCTTTGGCCGGCTGGAAAGATCCTTGGGCATCATACTCCTTGGGGTCGGGGGACAGGACCGGTTGCTTGCCGGCCATGGCCACGACCCAATCCAGCACCTTCTTCTCTTCGGCATTCACAAGGGACTCGGCCAGCCGGCTGCTGGCGGCAGCGCACTCGGAGGACTTCTTGTAATCACCGGCTATGGTGATGATGCATTGGTGCTCGGCATCTTCATCTTGAGGTATGCATAGTGGGGAACCGCCATGAACCTGGCCAAGGCAGGTCGGCCAAGCAACGCATGGTAGGGGCTCTCCAGGTCCACCACTCCAAACCAGATCGCTTCCCGGCGGAAATGCTCCTTGTCCCCAAAGAGTACATCAATCTTGATCTTGCCAATGGGGGCGCCGGATAAGCCGGGTATGATGCCATGGAACACTATCCGACTAGACATGAGTTGCTTCTTCTTGACATTCAGCTTCTCCAGGGTGTCACGCTACAAGATGTTGATGCTGCTCCCGCCGTCTATCAACACACGGGAGAAACGGGCGGCGCGTTTGTCCGTTGCAAGGGTGGCATCCAGAACCAACGCATAAGATCCGGGAGACGGCATCACCTCTGGGTGGTCGGCCCGGCTCCAGCTGATAGGTTTTTCTGACCAATGCATGTGCTCAGCGGGGTTGGCAGCAATCATGCTGACTTCCCGATGCTCTTGGCGTTTGTCGCGCCGGTCTTCGGGCTGGCTTGTAAAGACGATATAGGCTGCATGCTCGTCGGGGAACTCATCATGCACGGCTCCGACTGCGGGCCGAGCGGTAGGCGGCGGCGGAGCTGGAGGCGGCGGGCCGGCAGGCGGAGGCGGTGCGAGCCCTTCGCCTTTGGAGATTCGGGTGAGCCGATGGCACTTCCGGGTTGTGTGGTTGGACGGTTTCGCGCCGCTGTGGAATTTGCACGAGGCGTCGAGAGTTTGCTCGTAGGAGAAGGCCGGCTGCCAAGCCGGCCGGCCGCCCTTGGGTTTCTTGGGCGCGGGCCGCCCTTCGGTCAGCACGTCTTCGACTGTGGCCACCTGCCGACTGGCGGGAGGCGGCAGGGGCCCTTGCGCTTGTGATCGTTCGGGTGTGGGCGTCGGCCGGAATCCCCAGCCAGCGTCTTGGGCGCCGGGTTGAGTACTTTCCCGGACGCGTCTACCCGGAGCTCAGTCTTCATCGAGGAGACGGCGGTGGCGTACTTGTCCGCTATGTCCAGAAGCTCGTCGAGGGTAGTCGGCTCGTCGCAGAGAAGCTTGTGCTTGAGGAGGGTGCCTTCTCGGCACCCGGCAGTGAAGTATTCTATAGCTTGCACCTCGTGCACCCCCTCGCAAGAGTTGCGGAGCTCGGCCCAACGCGTGAGGTAGTCGCGAGTAGACTCGGCAGGGCCTTGTACGCACAAGGAGAGTTGTTTGGGCTTGGGAGCCCGCTTGTAGGTGCTGGTGAAGTTGCGGACGAAAGCTTCCGTGAAATCGAGCCAGCTGTTGATGCTGAAGGGCTTGAGGCTGTTGAGCTAGGTCCGCGCTGTGCCTTGTAGCATGAGGGGCACGTACTTCACAGCAACGTGCCTGTTGCCGTTGGCTATGCTAACCGCCGTGGAATAGTCGATCAACCAATCTTTCGTCTTCACGGAGCCGTTGTATTTGGGCGTGTCTCTCGGGAGCGAGAACCCTTTGGGGAAAGGCTCGTCGTGGATGCGGGGGCCAAAACAAGGCGGACCGACATCGTCTTCTTCTTCCAGCGCTAGGGATCGCACCAGGCGGTCGATCCGATGGCAGGCATCGTTCTCGCCGACTCCTTCGCGGCGACCTAGTCGGCCGCTGAGAGTCGGATGCGTCACAGGCGGCGGGGTGGGATATCTCCCTCCACAGGGCTGAGGCGGAGGCGGGTTGCCCCGCCATTCCACGGCCCGGGGATAGCCTACCGCGTCTCGCTCGATGGAGACTCTGGTCCGGCTTTGGCTGGCACCCGGCTCTTTCTCGCGCCGAGCGCGGGTGTTGCCCGTAGTCGGCGTACGGGACGTCGCGCCATGATCTCGGCGCGGGGGAGGGCTTTCCGCGCGGGCGTCGGCTTCGTGCCGCCGTGCGGCCGCATCGATTAGCTGCTGGATACGTCTGGTCATGTGGGGAAGTTCTTCAGCCCCCAATCCGTTTAGCTCGTCCACGGCCGCCTAGGCGGCACAAAGGTTCTCGAGTGGTGTGGCATAGACTGGGCGGTCGACCCCCAGCGTGTTGGCGATGACAACGCCGCACTGCCTGGCAATACCGGCCCGGCTCGGCCCGCCTGGAGCCGGCGTGCCAAAGGCGACGCTGTCGGCTTCGCGCTGATGGGCTTCAGTGAGGCGTCTTATGGAGGCCAGCCTCCGGCCCTCCGCGAGGAAAGCGAGGCGGCGCGCCTCCAGTGCTTCGTCGTCGGCGTCAGCCGGGAGCGGGATGGACAAGTCGTGGACTGCTGCGTGCGAGGCGTCGTGGGCGCTCTCGTCAGCAGCGCCGCCGTGGCCAACGACCATCACCTCGGTGGTGACAGTGTCGCAGCCATCGGTCCCGGGAAGCGGGTCATTGTAGATCATGACATTGGTGGGGAAGGTGTCGAGTGAAGCCATGTCGGAGTCGACATGCATCGGGTCGGTGGAGCCAACCGACTCCAAGTCCACAGCAGGCTCGCCGGAGACATGGAGTTGGCCGAGGAGGTTGACGAGGTGGTCGGTGCCCGCATTGGAAGCGAGCTCGTCGGAGATGAGGGTCTTGTCAAGGAGATCAGCGAGGCTGCTGGCCGCACAGATGTTGGTGACACCTTGAAGTGCGTCGTGGCAAGCGCCATCGGGCGTGCCGGGCTGGCTACGCACGTTGGGGAGGAAGAGGGTTCCCGTCCAGAACAGGTCTTCGGACGACGATGCACCTGGCCCCACGGTGGGCGCCAAATGTCGGGTCGTAGGTGCGACATATGCCAACGGGTGGCTTATCATTGTGGGAGCCAATAAAACATCGTCGGTGCCTGGAAACGGGATGAGGCGAAGACATGCACGCCGGTGGATCTTACCCGGCTTCGGGGCTCTCCGTAGAGATAACACCCCTACTGCTGCTCTGCGGGGTCTCCGCATGATCACTAGAAGAACAAGTAGCTACACGATGCTCCTAGAGCTGTTTGGTGAGAGCAGGAAGAAGGGCACGGCTCACTCTCTTCTTCTCCTTGTGTGTGGTGTCTAGAACTAGTAGGGATCAACCCTTTGCATGGGTCCCCCAGGGGGTTTATATAGGCCTACCCCCCGGGGGTACAATGGTAATCCGACTAGGCGCGGGGCCCAGCCATCTGTGACTACGCTCGCCGGCTTCTGCGCCGACTGCTGGGGCCCGCCTGCTGCCGGCTCCGCGGCCGACAGGCAGGTCCCACTGTTCAGGGCCTTGTCGGCGGCTGGTTACTGTTGCTTAATCCGTGTGATGAGGGCTTCGTCGAGGTAGGCGTGGCTATAGTGCCGCCATCCGGCAGGTGATCACTGTAGCCTCACCACGTCTTGTCTCCTTAAGGGGGTGTCTCCTTCAAGGGAGGCGGCTGGCCGGCTATGGAGAGCCGGCTTTGTCTTGGGCCGACTGGGGGATGCACGGCCGCCTTCCGGTGTCTCTCTGCCCGAAGGGGGCCACCGCCCGTGGGCCGGACTGGTAGTCCATCGTGGATGACATCAGGGTCAACGTAGCAACAGTGCCGCGCCGGACGGGTCATGGCCACCCGTACGGCGCACTGTGCCAGTCGTGCTCTGGGACTCAGGGGTGGCAGGCTCCACTGTAGCCACACCCAGTCACATCGCCGTTAAGGGGATGCAAACTCTGAGGGTACGGTCTTGACCACTTTGTGGGAGCCGACTTCTTGCAGTCGGCCTTCTCGCGGCCGGCTTCTCGAAGCCGGCCCTCCCGTGGCTTTCTTCACGAGGGCTAAAGTCAGGCCGCCTTCCGGTAGCCGGCCTGGGAGACAGCCGGCAAGGGGAAGGCGGCCCATGTCTTGGATCCTTGGATGGGCTCGTGATTTTTTCAGAAGGGCCAAGGGAAGCCGGCTAGGCTACCCATGGCTATTTACTCTGACACTAAGGCTCCGGGCTGCCGCCCGTTCTAGGCCTGTCAAGCGATGACACGTGGCTGGGCCGTCCTGCCAGCCTACGCGCGCGACGGGACAGTCCCATAGGCGGGGCCCGCCACTGCCGCGCCTCGGCACCCGTGCGGATCCGCTGCGGCCCCGGCGGACGGTTGGGATTCCCATGGAGTTACTGCGCGCAGTAACTTTATCGTGGAACGTGGGGGTCATGGGGCCGTGGGTGTAGTAAATCCCCATGACCGCCCCCTCGTCTTCATAGCGCACGAGGCTATAAGTAGGGGGGAGAGGGGGGCACGCGCGCCCCTCCTTCCCACCACTCCTCGCTCTCTTCCTTCTCACTGCTCCTCGCTCTCCTCCTTCTTCTTCTTCTTCGCTCCGCCCCGTGCCGAAGCTCCGGCGAACGCCGCAGCGATCCGATCGCGATGAGTTCTTCCTCCGCCGTCGCGCCTCCTCCGGTGCGCTCCGGCACTTGGGACGGTTCCGAAGTTCATGATGACCACATCGAGTTCCTCCGCAGGACTCGTCGGCTCCCCGGTGAGGATCACGTGCGGGTGCGCCTTGCTCCAAAGGGGGATATTTCCCCCGCGCCACAGGAGGGCGAGCGGGTTATCTTCCGCTCGCACTGCTCGCGCGGGTTGGGGCTGCCGGCGAGCAGTTTCTTCCGATCCTTCCTGGAGTTCTACGGGCTCCAGCCGCACCACGTCACCCCCAACACATTGGTGCCGCTATCTGCCTTCGTGGCCTTGTGTGAAGGCTTCCTCGGAGTCCTCCCCGCCCTCGAGCTCTGGGGGAGTTCATCTTCTCCAAGCTCGGCACCCAGGCTATGGGCGTGCCGGGTCAGTGCGGCGCTTTCATCGCCGTGCGAAGGTCGGGGCCGACAATCCCTTCCCCTCCATCTCGCTGATAAAGTCGGTGAAGATGTGGCAGAGATCCTACTTTTACGTCAGGAGCGTCTCCGCGAGGGGGGACTGGGTCAACCTGCCGGCTTTCGAAGCCAGCCCATCGGCTGGGCGACTGCCCAACAGGTCGTACCGGGCCAAGTCGCTGACGCCTGCGGGAGCCGGCGCCATCACGCGACTCCGAGTGCTGACGCAATCGGAGGGTTTGACTGGTCCGGACCTGCTGGACGCCTTCGTGGCGCGCCGAGTTCTCCCACTACAAGGCCGTCCCCACATGATATGCTAGATGAGCGAGCACCGCGACCCGAGTCGGATGTGCACCAAGGACATGCCTCACGAAGAGGTGGCCTTTATGGTGAACTACCTCTCGGACAACAAGCTCCTAGAGGATTGGCAGTTCGGCAAGGAGTCGTACTCCCGCGCCAACCCCCCCGCCCGTGGTGAGTTGTCTTTCCTTTCTTTCTTTGGATTGTCTTCTCTCTCGCCGAGTTTGTTTTGACCAGTCGGCTTTGGTCAGAATCCCCTCCTCCACCTACCAGCCGGCACCTCGAGGCCGGCCCGCGAGTTCCTCGCCGACCGGGCGGGGAGCGACATCGATGACCCTGATCTGGGGGCGGCGGCTCTGGAGGACGACGCTGAGGGAGGAGGAGGAACAGCGGGCGACTTTAGGCCTTCGGCCACTTTCGCCGACTAGCCTAACGACGACGCCGAGGGGGAAGTCGCCCCCCGCCATCGGCCAGGAGCCAGCCAGCCTGGCGCGGGGTCTTCTGCCGCACCGGGTGCTCCAGGCAACGGGAAGAAGCGCAGGGCCGTGCCGACCTTGTTCTGCAGTCGGTCGAACTAACCCAAGGGTTCGGCTGCGGCGATCCGGCGGGACGAGGCGGCTGCGAAGGCCATCCGCCTCCGTAAGGAAGTGAAGAAGCCGCCATTGGTCATCGCATGAGTATTCTGTTTCAATGCTTTATTCTTTCTTTGTGGCTTTGTCTGAGTCTTTGCTTGTCCCCCTTGCTTCAGGGCTCCCCTCACTCTTGAGAGGGTCACCGCCGCCTCCGTCATGGGGTCAGCGGAGACGTCCGCCACCACTCGGCGGATTGACCCCGCTGCTGACCTCCGGGAGGCGACAGAGCGGAATGCGCAGGAGAAGCGCAATGAAGAAGAGGCCATTCGCCTGGAGAAGGCGGAGGCCTCCCGCCAAGAAAAAACTGGCGGAGGCCGAAGCCGCCGCCGCGATGAAGCGGCAGGCTGAGGAAGCCGCACGCCGCCAATCGGCGGTGTTCATCACCCCGTTGAACTCTGCGCCGCCGCCTCCGGAGTTCACGGGGCAGACTAGAGAAGCCAGCGGGGAGAACCCCATCGTGGAGAGGGAAGGCGGCGACCCCTCTATGCCCGGACGTGAACATTCCGACACCGCCTCCGCCGCCGTCTGAAGGCGCGCAAGGCCGGCAGCCAGCGGACCCTCCAGCGCCGCCGGCCGAATACGAGGCCGTGGCGAGGCTACTCCTCCAAGTCGGCTCGCCAACGCGCCGCCGTCTGGAGAAGGCGACTTCGGCACCCCGCCCCCTGGAAGCCGGCACCACCAGCTCGGCGATCCCAGACACCGAAGCGACGAGCGCCGCGCCCATTGGGTGGGTGCGAGGAGGCGACACAGGGCCGCTGAACCAGGCGCTCTTGGACGTCTAGGCGAAGCTTCGTGCTGAGGGCGACGCTCTCCAGAGTTGCACCAAGGCGTTCCTGGCGTCGCGGGCAGCCGTTCGGGTATGTTTTTTTCCTTTACTCTTTGTTTTCTTGTTCCTCTCTATGGGGGCGCGCCAGTGCACCCACTGGGTGTAGTCCCCGAGTTTCGGGCTGGCTGCTGAGCAGGCGGCCCGGAACTCGAATTGATGAACTCTGGGTATTAACTTTTTGTCTGAAATGTTTGTTGTAGGACTACCACAACCTCCGCGTCACTGCCTTCAACTATAACATTGAAGAGCTGGGCAAGTGGACCGCCGATTTGTTGGAGAGCCAGAGTAAGTCCTTTTCCTTCTTTGCGGGGGCGTGCTGGCGCACCCGCGGTCTGTAGTCTCCGAGATTCGGGCTGACTGCTGAGCAGTCGTGCCGGATCTCCCTGGCGACCTTCTTTTCCTAATGACTTAACGCCTTCTTTCTTCCTTCTTTTCAGGGGCCAACGCTGCTCTTCAACAGCAGCTAAGCAACGCCAACTCCGCTTAGCGCCAAAGAGGAGGAGTGCAGCAAGCTCGCCACGGAGCGCGATCTGCTGGCCACTCAATTGGCAGAGTAGAAGGAGCTGCTTGCGAAGACGCAGAGGGAGGCGAAAGAGACGGAAACTGCCCTCCTGGCCGAGTTCGCGAGCGAGCGCTCCTCCTGGTCTGACAAGGAGGCGATGCTGGCCTCCAGCTTCCATGAGATTGAAGACATCGTTGATGGTGAGTTTCTTTACTTGCTTTCTTCGAGCTGCCGATTTAAGTCGTGCTGACTCCTAGTTTTTGACTTGCTTCTTCGTTTCTTCCTGTCTTTGCAGACTTCTTTCCTGGGCACTCGCAGGCCACCATCCAAGCCATCGAGGCTGACCGTGAAGGTCGGAGGGCCGAGGGTGCAGAGATTGCCGCCGACGCCCCCCGAACTCTTGATGAGCACATCCTGGGCATCGAGGCTCGCCTTTGGCCGGCTCACCGGATGCTGCGCCGGCTTCAGCGTGTCGGTGCCCAGGCGATTGCCTCCCTGTGGCCAGATATGTAGGCTCTGCGCAACCCCAGCCTGACGGCCGACTGGCTAGAGGTCGCGGCTGGTCGTCTTGAGGCCTGGAAGGGCTCTTCGGCCTGAGCTGGAGCGGGTCAGGCCTTGGAGTTCGTTAAGGCATGGTATACGAGGCTGGATCTAGACCGGCTGGCCATGCTTCGGTCGGAGGCCCAGCCGGAGTTGGCAGCTGCGGAAGATGCCCTCGTCAAGCGTGCTGCGGTGATCGCCGAGTACACCAACACCAGCATCTTCGTCCCCGAGCGGTCTGAAGACGGGGAGGAGGTACCGCCGGAGTGGTTTGGGATGAACCCAGACTACGGCGAGGACTCGGCGGAGGTGATTGGCTCCAACATCGAGGAGGAGGGCGAGGCGGAGGACGGAGGCGAGGCGGAGGCACCAGAAGACGGAGCAGATGGCCAGCCTCAGCTCGACCGCGCCTCCAGCAATGAGCCGCGTGCGACCGAGTCGACTACCGCTGGAAACGATCAAGCCGAGACTACCCAGCCGGCCGCCCCGACGCCTGATGCTGCCGCCTCCTCCGACCCTCCAAATCCGTCTGCTGCTTCCTAAGCTGCCGCTTTATCTTTATTTTATCTGCTTTAGTAGTCTTTGAAGAACTTGTTAATTCGCACAATTCCACCTGCGGGGTGTATTTTTAACTTCTGCTTGAAGATTCGGCCAAGGGCCTATGTTATGTAAATATATTTATCGGAGTTCTATCTTTTCTTGCTCATTGCTCTTTTGGCTTTTTTCCTTTGCCGCTTTCTCTTAGTTGCCTGCGTTGCCAATCGGACAGCCGCTCTGTGGACTGTCGCTGGATCAAATGCTTGGCTACTTTGGGAAGGCAAGTACTTAGCCGTTTTTAAGAGTTTTTGAGCAAGTTGAATAGAAGACGGCAATCCGATTATTCGAGAGTCGGTTTGCGAAAAATTATGCCTTGAGTCCTTAACCATTTTTCATGCGAACGCCCATTCTACCTTACCTCTGCCCACCGTACAGTCGCTCTGCGAGCTGCGGCTTCTGACAGAAGACAGTTTAGGTGTTACACACTACTTGTCTGGCTGCAGGAAGAAGCATTTCATAGTGCAAGGCGGCGAGTCCCCGGGCCGACTTGTCGAGCCCGGTGCCAAGCGGCATGACAAAGAGTAACATACTTGTAGGCATAATTTTTATCATACAGACAAAATAGGGCAGTCCCCGAGCTCGTCTCGAGGGGCCCGAAGTCTTGGTAATTTAATACAAAAGGTAGCGCGATACGTATTGCATCAACTGTAAAATCTTCGGAGGAGATTTGCATTCCATGGCCGCTCTGTCTCCTTGCCGGAGTCATCCCTCTTGCGTGCTCGGAGCTGCTGAGCGTCAATCACGTAGTAGGAGTCGTTGCCCAGTACTTTGCTGATGATGAAAGGGCCTTCCCAAGGCGTTGACAGCTTGTGCTGGCCAGCTGTTCGCTAGATCAGCCGAAGCACAAGGTCGCCTTCTTGGAAAGATCTTGGCTTGACCTTCCTATTGTGGAATCGGCGCAGGCTCTGTTGGTAGATGCTGGACCGGCTGAGTGCCAACAGCCGGCCCTCTTCCAGCAGATCGACGCCATCTTGTTGTGCTTCTTCCGCTTCCTCCTCGGTGTACATGGTGACTCGTGGGGAGTCGAACTCTATGTCCGTTGGGATGACGGCTTCGGCACCGTAGACGAGGAAGAAAGGCGTGAAGCTAGTTGACTTGTTTGGAGTCGTGCGCAGACTCCAGAGGACGGCTGGTGGCTCATCGAGCTAGCAGCCAGCCGAGCGCTCCAGAGGCTCGCCTAGCCGAGGCTTGATGCCGGACAGGATGAGGCCGTTTGCTCGCTCCACCTGGCCGTTTGACTATGGATGGGCGACGGATGCTAGGTCCAGTTGGATGCCCTATGTTGCGCAAAAACGGGCCAAGGCGCCTTTGGCAAAATTTGTGCCGTTGTCGGTGACGATGCTGTGTGGTATGCCGTACCGAATTGTGATATCAGAGATGAAAGTCACGGCAGTCGGACCGTTTAGTTTCTTGATTGGCTTTGCTTCTATCCACTTGGTGAACTTGTCGACTGCGACAAGGAAGTGAGTTAAGCCACCTCGTGCTGTCTTGAATGGTCCCACCATGTCTAGACCCCAAACTGCGAAAGGCCAGGCAATGGGGATGGTCTTGAGTGCAGAAGCCGGCTGGTGCGGCTTGGAGCTGAACTTCTGGCACCCTTTGCACTTTTGGACCAACTCCTTGGCCTCTTCCATGGCCGTTGGCCAGAAAAACCGTGTCAAAAGGCTTTGGCGACGAGTGCTCTTGAAGCCGCATGGTGGCTGCACTCGCCTTGATGGATGTCTTTGAGAATCGCTTGGCCTTGCTCTGGCTCTACGCAACGCTGGTAGATACCAGTGACGATGCGCCTGAACAGCTCTCTATTGACTATGGTGTAGAATACCGCCCGACGTTGTATTTGCCGAGCTGAGGTCTCATCAGCCGGCAGCTCTTTGCTCACCAGGAATTTGAGGATGGGCTGGGCCCATGAGGGTGCTACTATTTCTTCAACTGCCAGAACTGCGACTTGGACGACGGCGGTTGGGCTGGGAGGTGGCGGGTTGGATTCAACAACCGTTTGCTGGGTTAATGAAGTCCCGAGGACGACTGGTGCGGCCCTTGGGCCGAGTTCTGGACTCTTCGAGTCCGCCGCCGCAGTCCCCGGGCCGAGTTCGACTGTGGCGGCTTTGGAGTCATCCGCCAAAATCCCTGTACCGACTGCCGGGGCTCTGGAGCCGGATCCGACATCTTCGGGAGGAGCCAGCGTAAAAATGGAGTCTGATTCTGGTGAAGGCTTGAGGAGGCGTTGAAGGGCGATGCCAGATGGTATTGCTTGGCGGGTAGAGCCGATTCGTGCCAAGGCGTCTGCTTGGTCGTTGTCGTTTCTTGGCACATGGAGGAACTCGCACCCTTTGAAATACCCGCTGAGTTGCTGCACAAGGAAATGATAACTCGCCATGTTTGCGTCTTTCGCGTCCCAGTCGCCAGATGACTGCTCGACCACTAAGTCCGAGTCGCCATAACACAAGATCCGGCGGATGCCAAGTTCTTTGGCAAGCCGGAGCCCATGAATGAGCGCCTCGTACTCGGCGACGTTGTTGGAGGTGGCAAAATGGATTTGCAGTGCATATTTGAGCTTGTCGCCTTTAGGAGAGGTGAGGACGACGCCGACTCCCAAGCCGGTGCGCATCTTGGAGCCGTCGAAATGCATCCGCCAATGGGTGGAGTTTGGCGCTGGAGGTAGGTACTAGGTCTCGGCCCAGTCGACGAGGAAGTCAGCCAGTGCTTGTGAGTTAATAGCGGTGCGGGGCTAGTTGTGGATGGTTTAGGGAGCCAACTCTATGGCCCACTTGGCCACTCAGCCAGAAGCATCTCGGCTACCAATGATCTCGGCAAGTGGGGCCATGCAGACCACCATGATTGAATGCTCTTGAAAGTAAGGCTTCAATTTCTTGGCAGTAAAGTGTACGCCGTAGCACATCTTCTGGTAGTGGGGGTAGTTCTGCTTGGAGGTCGACAGTACCTCGCTCAGGTAATATACCGGTCTCTGGATAGGTAGCGCATTGCCTTCCTCCTTGCGTTCCACTACAATGACCGTGCTGACTACCCGGCTGGTGGCGGCGATGTACAGGAGCATAGGTTCCTTTGGAGTCGGAGCCGCCAGGACCGGTGGAGTAGTCAGCATCTTCTTCAACTGGAGAAAAGCTTCGTCCGCCTTATGGTTCCACTCGAAAAAAGTGGTCTTCTTCATGAATTGGTATAAGGGGAGAGCTTTCTCGCCCAGCCGACTGATGAATCGGCTGATGGACGCCAAGCAGCCGGTGAACTTTTGCACATCCAACAGTCGGCTGGGTACCTCCATTCTCTCAATGTCCTTGATTTTTATTGGATTGCATTCTATGCCGCGTTCAGAGACCAGGAAGCCAAGGAGCTGGCCGGCTGGTACTCCGAAGACACACTTCTCGGGGTTGATCTTGATCTGGAATCGGCGCAGGTTTTCAAAAGTCTCCTTGAGGTCTTCCAGCAGTGTTCCACACTTTTCCGTCTTCACCACCATGTCATCCACGTAGACGTGGGCGTTCCTGCTGAGCTGCTTGAGGAGGCACTTCTGCATGCAACGCTGAAAGGTGGCGCCGGTATTCCTTAAACCGAACATCATGGTTAGGTAGCAGAAGGCTCCAAATGGCGTGATGAAGGCAGTCTTCAGTCTGTCAGCTGGGTTCAGCTTGATCGGGTGATATCCTGAATATGCATCCAAAAAACTCAACAGCTCGCATCCGGCTGTGGAGTCTATCACCTGATCGAATCTTGGTAGAGCAAATGGGTCCTTGGGGCAGGCCTTGTTGAGGCTCGTGTAGTCAATACACATTCGCCACTGCTTGTTTTTCTTCAGTACCAGGACTGGATTTGCTAGCCATTCTGGAAAGAACACTTCCATAATGAAGCCGGCTGCGAGGAGTCGGGCTATCTCTTCTCCGACAACTCTTCTCTTATGATAGGCGGCGTAGTGGCTACCTGGCCGGCTTTGCGTCAGATCGGACATGTAACTTGTGCTCAGCGAATTCCGTCGGTACACCTGGCATGTCTTTGGGGGACCATGCGAAGATGTCCCGATTCTCACGGAGGAAATCGACGGGCTCACCTTCCTATTTATTGTCGAGGTTTGCACCTACGACAGCGTACCTCTCTGGGTGCTCCGGATCCAAGGGTATCTTCTTTGTCTCTTTGGCCGGTTTGAACGAACCTTCAGCCTCCAACTCCTTCGGGTTGGGCGATACCTCTGGCTGCTTGCTGGCCATCGCCACAACTTGCTCAAGGAGTCGCTTCTCGGCCACGATTACCAGGGACTCGGCCAGCCGACTGCTCTCAGCCGTGCAGGCAGACGACTTCCGGTAGTCGCTGGCCATAGTCGGAATTCCCCTGGAACTGGGCATCTTCATCTTGGGGTAGGCGTAGTGGGGGACCGCCATGAACTTCGCCAAGGCGGGTCGGCCGAGTAGCGCATGGTATGGGCTCTCGAGGTCCACCACCTCAAACCAAACAGACTCTCGGCAGAAGTGATCTTTCTCTCCAAAGAGAAGGTCCATCAAGATCTTGCCGATTGGTGAGCAGGAAAGCCCAGGAACAATGCCGTGGAACACAGTCCGGCTGTTTTGAAGCTATCTTTGCTTGATTCCTAACTTCTCCATGGTGTCCTTGTACAGGATATTGATGCTGCTGCCTCCGTCTATCAGAACTCGCGAGAAACGCGCAGCTCGTCTATCTGAAGCAAAGGTGGCGTCCAAGACCAAGGCATAGGAGCCCGGACTTGGCATCACCTCTGGGTGGTCAGGCCTGTTCCAGCTGATGGGTTTTTTGGACCAGTGCATGAACTCTGGCGTCTCTGATGCCACCGCATTCACCTCTTGTCGCTACAGCCGCCTGCTGCGTCGATCATCGGCCATGCTCGTAAACACCATGTAGGCTCCATGTTCTTCAGGGTATTGGTCTTGTACTGCGCCGACTGGCCTGACAGCCGGCTGCTGGGGAGGAGGCGGCTGCCCAGCAGGCGGTGGGGGCAGGAGGCCGTCTCCCTTGGCGATCCTGGTGAGCCAGTGGCACTTCCGGGTGGTGTGATTTGATAGCTTCGCACTGCTATGGAACTTGCAAGGTCCATCCAGGGTTTGTTCGTAGGAGAAGCCCGGCAACCAGTTTGTCTTGCCGCCCTTCTGTTGCTTGGGCAGAGGCTGCTCATCTGGCTGCTGGGCTTCAACGGCCGTGACTTGCCGGCTAGTGGAAGCCGGCTGTGGGGCCTTGCGCTTGTGGTCGCCCTGCTGTTGCCGCTGGTTGGCGTCTCCCGCCGGAGTTCTTGGAGCTTGAGGGGCCACTTTGCCAGTTGTGTGCTGTTTTGAATCTCCGCCTTCATGGAGGAGTCTGCCGTGGCGTACTTGTCCGCTATGATCAGCAGCTCGTCGAGGCTTGAGGGGCCACTTTGCCAGTTGTGTGCTGTTTTGAATCTCCGCCTTCATGGAGGAGTCTGCTGTGGCGTACTTGTCCGCTATGATCAGCAGCTCGTCGAGGGTTTCTGGCTCGTCGCAGAGGAGCTTGTGCTTGAGGAGGGTGCCTTCTCTGCACCTGGCTGTGAAGTACTCGATGGCCTGCACCTCGTGCACGCCCTCGCATGAGTTCTGCAGGTCGGCCCAACGCGTGAGCTAATCGCGAGTCGACTCGTCGGGGCCTTGCACGCACAAGGAGAGCTGACGAGGCTCGGGAGGACGCTTGTACGTGCTGGTGAAGTTGCGGACGAACGCTTTGGTGAAGTCGACCCAGCTGTTGATGCTGCGGGGCTTCAGGCTGTTCAGCCATGTCCGGGCCGTGCCCTGGAGCATGAGCGGAACGTAATTTACGGCGACACGCTTGTTGCCATTTGCTATGCTGAAGGCCGTGGAGTAGTCGACTAGCCAGTCTTCCGGCTTCACGAAACCGATATACTTGGGCGTGTCTCTTGGGAGCGTTAATCCTCTGGGAAAGGGCTCGTCTCGAATGCGGGGCCCGAAACAAGGCGGACCCAGCTCGTCTTCTTCTTCCATCGCCAGGGATCGGTGAAGCCGGTCGATCCGGTGGCGGGCATCATTCTCTCCAACTCCCTCTCAGCGGCCAAGGCGGTCGCCGAGGGTCGGATGGTCAACAGGCGGCGGGGAGACTCGCCTCTCCTTGCGAGGATGGGGAGGCGGACAGTCGTCCCATCGTTCCACTGCTCTCGGGCGGCCATCTCGGTCGCGTTCTATGGTGATGCGAGTCTGACTGTGGCTGACGGCCGGATCCTTGTCTCTTCTTCCTCGGGCGCCGCTAGTCAACGTCCGAGACGTCGCGCCTTGATCTCGGCGAAGGTCGTCGTTCTGCCGCTACGGGGCCTCCATGCGGCAGCCGGCCTCGTTCTGCGTGATGGCCGCGTCGAGGAGCCGCTGGACTCGCTCCGTCATCAGGCGGCGTTCCTCGCCCTCAAAATTGTCCAGCTCGTCCGCCGCTGCCTGGGCGGCTCGGATGTTCTCCGCTGGTGTAGCGTACACAGGGTAGCTTGCCCCAAACAGGTTGGCGATGGCTACGCCGTGCTGCTGGACCGTGCCAAGGCGGCTGGGCCCCACCGGGGCCGGCGAGCCGACGACGGCGCGATCCATCTCCCACTGGTAGGCTTCTGACAAGCGTCTTATGTTGGCCAGCTTCTTCGCGCCTTCAACAAGCTGAAGGCAGCGTGCCTCCAACGTCCCTGCGTCAGCGTCTTCCGGAATGGGCGCAGTTAGGTCTTGTAGCGCCGCGCCGAGTGAGTCGTGCGCTCCTCCGCCGGGAAGCTCGTCATTTCTTATAATGAGCACCTCGGTGACGGTGCTTCCGTCGCTCTCCGCACGAGGGAGAGGCTCGTCGTAGACCACCACATTAGTGGGGAGCGCGTCGAGCAACGCGGTGTCGGAGTCTACCAGCATCGGGTCGGTGGAGCCCATAGACTCCAAGTCTACGGCAGGCTCACCGGAAACGTGGAGTTGATTGAGGAGGCCCGTGAGGAGGCTCTCGGAGCTGCCCGTGCCTGCGTTGGATGCAGGCTCGTCAGAGAGGCGGACCTCGCCGACAAGTTCGGCCAGGCAGCTGGCTGTGCAGGTGATCTCAACGCCGCGTAGCGCGTCAACGCAAATTCCGTGTGGCGTGCCTGGCTGGCTGCACTCGCCAGGGAGGAAAAGGGTTCCCGTCCAGAACAGGTCTCCGGACGGCGGTGCACCAGGCCCCACGGTGGGCGCCAAATGTCGGGGGTTGGGTGCAACATATGCCAAAGGATGGCTTATCATGGTGGGGGCGAGTAGAACGTCGCCGGTGCCTGGAAACGGGATGAGGCGAAGACATGCTCGTCGGTGAATCTTACCCAACCTCAGGGCTCTCCGGGGAGATAATACCCCTACTGCTGCTCTGCGGGGTCTCCGCATGATCACTATGGCAAAGTGTCTACACAGTTGCTCCTTGAGCTGTTTTCTAGAGGTAGGAGAGGGCGAGGCTAACTCTCTCCCTCCTATATGATCTGGTCTAGAGCTAATGGGTTCCAACCCTTTGCATGGGTGCCCTGGGGGTTTATATAGGCCTACCCCCAGGGCTACAACGGTAATCCGGCAGGACACGAGCCCAGCCGTCAGCGCCTCTGGCCTCCGTCTTCTCTACCGACCACTGGGCCCCGCCGACTGGCGGGCCCTGCCGATTGTCCTGGTACGGAGCTGACAGGCCGCGTCCGCCGCGGGCGGGTCTTGCCGGCTGCTGATTACTATAGCCGTGCTTCTGATGACGCGGGCTTGATCATGAGGTCGTGGCAACAGCCCCGTCGCCTGGCGAGCGATCACTATTGCCACTCTCCATCACATCTTGATTAATGGCGTGTGGGCCCCGGGGGAGGGCTCTGCCGACTCCCAGGGGCCAACTCCCATCGGGCTTGACTAGCGGTCCTCTTGCCGTCTCCTGGGGTCTCACTGGCTGGTGGGACCCGCTGCCTTTGGGCCGTACAGACAAGCCATCGTGGGTGCAGGATTCGGTCCTGCGGTGCTGATGTCAGGGCCGGCATGGCAACAGTGCCATGCCGCACGGAGATCGTCCGGGGTACGGCATGCTGTGGCCATGCCTGCCCTTGGTAAGGGGCAGGAGCGAGCTTCATTGTTGCCACTCCCGTGCTTCGTCCCACTTGATGAGGTCGTGGGGGGTGTTGGAGTCGCAGGCCGACTTCCCAAAGCCGGCTTCTCTGGAAGTCGCCAGTCTGGAGTCGGCTTTCCCTGAAGTCGTCCCTGGGACTCGGCCGTGAGTGGTCAGTAGGCCATCTTACCGTTGACTTCTTGAAGGCGGCTCTTCGTCCTGGGGTCTTGAGGGGCGCAGCCTGCTCCGATGTCTCGAAAGGTTCTGGGGCTCGAGTTGGCCTACCCGTGGCCCATTACTCCGACAAGGGGTTCCCATTATTACCCAACTGTGTAAGGAACGCAAAATCCGGGAACATAACACCGATATGACAGAAACTAGGGCGGCAAGAGTGGAACAAACACCAGGCATAAGGCCGAGCCTTCCACCCTTTACCAAGTATATAGATGCATTAAATTAAATAAGAGATATTGTGATATCCCAACAAAATATCCATGTTCCAACAAGGAACAAACTCCAATCTTCACCTGCAACTAACAACGCTATAAGAGGGGCTGAGCAAAGCGGTAACATAGCCAAACAATGGTTTGCTAGGACAATGTGGGTTAGAGGTTTGGCTTAACAATACGGGAGGCATGATAAGCAAGTGGTAGGTATCGCAGCATAGGCATAGAAAAAAGAGCGAGCAACTAGCAAGAAAAGATAGAAGTGATTTTGAGGGTATGGTCATCATTCCTAAAATCCCGCAAGGAAGAAGAACGAGTCCATGAAGAAGACAAACGAATGTAATCGGACGGTTCCTCACAAACATGACGTTATCGGAACCAACCCAAAGAAGCAACACCGGAAAGAAGCACACAACATAGTAAACAACCAACACATGAACATGGCATGATATGCAGGGTGCGGTATGCGGTGCATAATGCATGATTTGGAAAGGAATGATTGAACCTGGCATCAACATGGAAATCCAAGAGTGCCACTGGAAAGGTGAGGTGATTTCGGTTGAAATTGATATAAAGATCACCAAAATCGGATGCATGGTTTGGAAATGGCAAGCAAATCAAATATGGCACCGGTTTGCGATTAACAACAAGTAGCCAACTAAATGCATCAAGATAAATATGCTACAGCACTCAAACATGGCAACAAAATACATGGCAGGGATCCACTCATGATGCTTGACAAAAGATCAACACTGAGCTACGCCTAATTCACTCCATAGCAGGCTCAAACAAGCATAACAAAAGTGCAAAAGATTACTTGTTTCAGACTTAGTGAAATTAACAACAAGTCAGGAATTTATCATCAGGAAGCAATGTTTAGAGCAAAGAAACAACATGCTACACGAACATATCATGGAAAAGCCAGGCATGGCATGAAGCTACTCAAAGCATACAACAAAAGACCCTTAGTGACCATGAGCCAAAAGGAATCATAAAATACAATTGCAAGCATGTGAACATAGCAAAAACATACACAAATTCAGACTTAGTGAAAAACTGGAGCATGCAAAACAGATAACGAGTAGGCATGTTTACGAGCTCGATGCACTCACTACGAGGCATTGCATGACAAACTAAGCATACACCCAGCAAATAGACATGGCAAGAACAACAACATAGCATGCACGGATATCAACAACAACAAGGTCGGCAAAATTGCTAAACATGTTAAAAATCTGCCAGGAACATTTTATAGCAAAAGTAGAGCTCGATTGACTCAAGCTAGGGTGCTCCATAATTGCAAACAAAGACATGGATGGATAGAGCACAACATTATCTATAAAACATCCTTATTTATCATGCTCAAAAGAGGCACAGATCACTAGGAAACAACTTGAACATATGGCATAAAAATAATGACAGGGCAAGGACTTGGTGAAATTCTAAGTCCCTGAAATCAGCATCATTGAGTAAGCTACTTTGCATGCTTGTGCTAGTCACCACAAAGATCACAAAATTACATGGCATACACCCCTGTAAAGATGGCATGACATACTTCAAAACACATGTAGAGCTTAGGATCATAGCATGCACACATTAATCATGGCAAAAATGACAAAAGTGCATTTGCTGAAATAGATCTGAAATTATCATCACATAGCCCTCTTCCAACAGCATTTCGGGCATCAATATGAGCTCAAATGAAAATGATGCAATGATATGGAATAATGTACTCTCGAGGCGAACATTTTGATATGCTACACACACGAATCTGAGCCACGGTGATGAAGTTATGATGCGATGAAAAATGCATAAAATTACTGGGACTTAGTGGAATTTCAACCTCGCAAAAGTTAACCCGGGATGGAGACGTGCGGGACGGAGGGATTCGGATCTGGACGGAGGCATTTGGTTGGGTGAATTGGTGGACCTCGTCCAACTTCTTCTCCGGATCCGGCGGACGCGGATCTCCGGCGAGGGCGAGGGCTCCGACGAGAGACGACGAGGTCCGCGGCGGCCGGAGCGAGGCGAGGCGACGGCTGGCCGGCGGAGGAGGCAGCGGGGCCGAGCGACGCGAGGTGGCCGCGCAGTGGCGAAGAAGCCGGCCGGGCGGCCGAGATGGCGCCGGCGAGCGGTGGCAGGAGGCGACCAGCGCGGCGGTGGCAGGAGGCGCGCTCGCAGCCAGGCGCGGGTGGCGTGGCGTCTCACGCGGGGCGCGGGCGGCGGACGTTGCGGGCCGGGGAGGGCCGAGCGCGGGCCGCGGCAGGCCTCTACGGCGCGCGAGGAAGGAGAGAGGCGGCGACACATGGTGCCCCGTGAGTGGGTGCGGGCGGAGCAGCGGCTGATGTGGCGTCCTCTGATAGGCCGGAGTAAGGTGGCGGTGGCGGTGGACATTGTACGGCACGGAGATGAAATGTCCAGCGGCGCGCGGAGGAGGAAGTTAGGGTTCATCTGCGCGAAATTTTGGGAGGGGATCACATATTTAAAGGTAGAGGGAGCTAGGAGATTCCAAATGAGTTGCGGTTTTCGGACACGCGATCGTGATCGAACGACCGAGACGATGGAGGGGGTTTAGGTGGGCTTTGGGCCACTTTGGAGGGGTGTTGATCTGCAACACACATGAGGCCTTTTTGGTCACTCAGTTAACCGTTGGAGTATCAAACGAAGTCCAAATGGCACGAAACTTGACAGGCGGTCTACCGGTAGTAAACCAAGGCCGCATGGCAAGTATCGGTCCAATCCGAAAACGTTTAACAACCGCACACAAAAAGAGGTAGAAAGGGACACCGGATGACATAGGAGCGCCGGATTGCAAAACGGACAACGGGGAAAATGCTCGGATGCATGAGACGAACATGTATGCAAATGCGATGCACATGATGACATGATATGAGATGCATGACACGCAAGCAAATGACAAGGAAACAACAGCGAATAACTGACGGACACCGGGCACATCGGTCTCGGGGCGTTACAATAGTAATAAGTGATGCAACAAGTGTACAACCTCTTTGCCGTTGCCGTGTCGACCTCAACATCATTGGGTTGGTCGCTGAAGCAGTTGCGGCAGAGGTGGCTGTCAGAGGTGTGGAGGAAGATTTGAGGAATCTGTATACGGCGTCCAGGGCAGTGCTCTGTTGTGATCGATCGTTCTGTCATTGGAGCAGCTCCGGTGAGCCGTAAGACGTCAAGGCTGAAGCAGCACAAGACAGACATCATCAATCTCAAGTGGGATTCTAATAGCATCTCCAATAGATGATGTAAAATGGATGTAAAATTAACATCACCAAAAACCACCTACCTACAACAGATGAGGTAAATACTGTTGACTCTGAACTTAACTGTCGAAACTGAAATTTACTGTGGAATCTGAATGCTACTGTCGAAACTGAACGCAATGGTAGCAGAGAGGCACTTGACATGTAGTTTAGGGAGGGCCTGCAGTTCATCTTCAACCTACACCCCCCTGAGCCGCCAGCCACCACCGGCCGAACCGCCGGCCCTAGCGCCGCCTCGCCGCCTCGAAACAACTCGCCACCGCCGCCCCGGCCGGCCCTCTAGGCCCCCCGCCCCCACCCTGAACCCTAAGATAGATAGTGGGGTACCTCTCCGGTGAGCCCCCGTCCCCGCTGCGGGTGGTTCTTCCTTAACTCCGGCGAGCCCCCCCAACCCCTGAAAATCGGCTGACCCAAAAGTCGATTCAGTAGATGAAATGTGGCTTAATCGGAGGAGAGCAGCAGCACGAGCGAGGGGGAGAGCAGCAGCAGTAGCTGGGCGAGCGAGCGATCGAGCGAGAGCCGGAGCAGCAGCAGCACGAGCGAGAGCCAGAACAGCAGCAGCAGATCCGGCTGGTATGGACGCCGTCGCCGAAGGGGCCTCTCACTAGGGGAGAGCCGCCGTGGAGATGTCGCCCACGGCGCCGGCTTCAAGGTAGCCGCTCCATGGGGGTGCGGGATGGAGCACCTTTGGCGCCGGGAGGTCGAGTTAAGGAGAAGGTGCGATGCGATGAGTGTACAACCTCTTTGGTGGCGCCGAGTAGGCCTCGGCTTCGTCCGAGGAGTCGGTGAGGATGCTGCGGTTCCGGTATAGCATGTTAAGGCGGCGCTGTGGGGATGGAGCAACCGCGATAGACGAGGCGATCGTCAGAGTAGCTCCTTGGAGGCGGAGGACGGAGCGGCTGAACCGGCGGGACGGCGAGATGGATGAGGAATCCTCATCCGGGGAGGTGGATGAGGGACGTTGAGCTGTTTCGGTGAACGACGTCATCGGGGAAGAGGCTCCGGCTGGGCAGCGGTGACGTGGCGAATGGAGGAGGGTGGGGTTTCGCAGCTGGAGCAGAGAGGTTATGGCGGCCTAGGATTTCGAAAGGCGGAAAGGGGGCGATGGGAGGGGGTGAAGCATCACTTAGGGACGCGCTTATCCAAAATGTAGGGTGTGTTACAAAAGTACCCCCCCCCCCACCGATTTGAACTAGCGGCCCTTTCGGCTCAGGGTTGGAAGGGGGATTCCGCGTGTCGGGATTTGGCAGCTGGAGGGAGTTTTCGCGCGCGTTGTAATTTCAGGATAGCAAGGCACGGGTTGTGAAGGCGCCAGTTTTGGGACCATGATATCTGAATTTTCAGGATATAACAAGACGCGGGTTGAATTTTAGGGACAAGCCTAACATGTAGTAATATTTTACTTGTACGTACCAAATCAATTCACACTTCCCTCAACCAAAAAGAAAACGAAAAAAAATAAAACTATTCACACCACACAAAGAGAGAGTCTTGCCCCGTTTTACTATACAAAAGCTATTCAAGGCTACTCCCTCCTTCCATCTATATAGGGCCTAATGCATTTTTCGATGCTAACTTTGACCAAATATTAGAGCAATGATATATGACATGAAACTTACACAAAGCACACCGTTAAATTCGTCTGTGAAAGGTTCTTTCAATGATATAATTTTCACATTGTGCATGTCATGTACTATTAATCTTGTCAATAGTCAAAGGCGGTCTTAAAAATCTCATTACGCCCTGTATAGATGGAAGGAGGGAGTATGAATCCATGTTATGTCCGATTAAATTTTTTCTCTTGTTGTATAATGCATGTAACCTACTCATACCAACATTTTAGTGCATTCCAAATGTCTATACTACCGCTGCAATTCAAACAAATTTGAATTCGTTTTGCTATTTCAATAAGAATCTACAATTATGATTGTTGCCAACTTCAACCATCATAGTTTCCTTGCTATCTGCCACATATAAATCGGACAACCTATAATGCAGGATGGCAGGCACACCATCATCAACAACTCCGTTTTTTTACAAGAGTAGAGACAAAATATATTAAATGTAGTATAACATGTTCATAACCACACCATGTGTATCACCGTTATATATATTCACACATGCGTCAGTTTGAAACACTATGATAAATTCTTCAAATATCCGAATTCGCTTTTTATAATGAAGTATATATGATCTCTATTCATATTTTACACCCACACAACCCTCTAATCTTTGTAGCTAGCGCTAACTTTCTCTTGTGCATGCACACACCCGCATCCCTCTCACCCTCCCTTAGTATTCTCTAGCTCCATCGCGCAAATTCGTCTTTTCACTTTAGGTCATTCACCCATGGTGTGTGTAGGCCCCCAGCTCCTTCTTTACGACACACATCGATCGATATGCCTCTCTAGCCAGGTGTGCCTAGCACAAACACAAGCTTCCCCTCTACTCTTGTCACCGTCCATGCCTCACTCCCACCACTCTTTTCATCATTCTCGTACTCGCACACTCCTCCCCCCTCGATATAGTATGCCTCTCGTACCATCTCCTACATGCATCCCTCTCTCCCTCTATCCTTCTCCTTGTGCCTCATTTGCTTCTAACACACACATGCATGTATACCGATCGATCTCCCAACATATACCTAGATCGACTTTAACTACCCCCCATCGATCAACGTACCTCACAAGTTATGTCTCTCCTTTCTCTAACAAAGGGAGATTGATCTTCCTATGTAGTTATGTCTACTTACCACAGCCACATCGTCCCCCCTCATCATTCGTCAATGCCTCCTGACCCGTCTCTCACATGCACGTGCACAGACAAAAAGCAGCCATCTCCTCTCTTGTTGATATTGCGGGCGTTCCCTCCATTTTTCTAGCAAGCCTATCCCACCATTTGTTAGAAGCAACTCCACTACCACCCCATCCAACACTCTAGCTTTGTCTCTCTCCCAACCTTATTCCTCTCCTGCACATATGCATGGATGCCGATCGATCTCCCTTACTACATGAGGCAGATCGATCTCCTTAATACATGAGGTAGGCCTCTCTCCTCCTCCACACGTATACCAGCCATTGTACCTCTATAGTTAATTGGGCCTCCCTCTTCCCCCAGCACACACCGATAATCGAGCGCTGCAGGTAGGTTTCCATGCCACAGAGACAAACTGCACATGTCCTGTCTCACGTTCCAGTAGGCCAGCCACTCTATATCTTTGACGTGGGCACACACAAATTCGATGGCACACTTTATCGATCGCGAGCGCACACACACACACGTCATCCATCTCTTCGATTCTATGGACACCTCAAGCCGATGATACCTCCACTCTCTTCTCGTGGATCGTCCCCTCTATATATATGTTATATCCAGGACTCTATTTCACACACATTGCATATGTTACATTTTTTGATTGACCCCCCAGAAAAAAAAATTCTCAAGAACCCGCACACTATATCTCTCTAGGTTTGTATCTCTCTCACACAACCCCCCGTAGGTGGTGTACGTATAGAAGAAGAGAATAGGTGCACCGTGCACGTACTCATGCTTCATGCCTAGCCACACCCGCGCGGGTACACGGTGGAGCTCATTTCTTTACGAAATGGCAGCCCACGTGCTAATTTGGACGCCTATAGTGGTTGTTTACCTAGGGAGGTCGTGTACCACGTGTGCACGAAACAAAGTTCGACTTGACGCGTTGCTGCGTTATTTTTAAATAAAGTTATAGCGCTCAATGGCACGTACACAGAATATAAAACGATTTTTATGGAGAAAAAGGTAGTCCGCTCACTATATACAATAGATCCTGCCTGCCTGGTTTGTCTCTCTTCAGAGTATCTCACACAAGGCTGCGGTGGCCTCTCTCTCTCTCACCGTTGGTCACTGATCCGGCCGCATCCCGTCTACGGGGGGGAAGGGAGTGCGGTGGCCTCTCTCTCGCTCTCACCGTTGGTCACTGATCCGGCCGCAGCCCGTCCGCCGGGGGAAAGGGAGGAAGTCCATCATTTCTCCGTTCAACGGCGCCGAGGCAGCATGTCCCGATCTGCGGTACACGCCGTTCTCTCTGACCAAGCTCCGGCATGGCAGGGCCTATGTCACCTGCTCGTATATTCCGCCCGCCGCCGCTCACCTAGTTACATCCCGACGACCTCCAGGTATCCCCTCCGGCCTTGCTCCACTGCTCGTCTTCCCATGCCGTTGCATGTGGATCTTCCATAGTTCTTTGCCCAAAACGTAGCTCGTCTGGTGTACTTTCCATATTGCATTCTCGTCCTCACACCGTTTTAGACGTTGTTATCTTCCCTTAGGACAAGGAATATGCTTCTTTTTTGTCGTCGCATGTGTCATCAACTGTTATTGGCCAGTAATTGCTTCCTTTCTACCTCTTTTTTGCAAACAGGGCTATCCATTTCACCTCGTTGCTATTGCGACCTTTTGGTGAACTGCACAAATCACTTTTTTTCTTAATCGTGTTTTGTGCAGTTGTACTAAAATGTCACACGGGCAACGTCTCTGCATTTCAGTGCGACTGCACAAAGGGAGATTGGCTTTGCTCTATCCTCCTCATCCAACTCCGAGCCTAATCTTTCCAGCTAGTTAGTCTTAAGAGAGACTACAGAGGTGACCGACTTCTATTTGTGTGTTTATTATTTCATCAGCAGTCCTCCATTATCATAATCACACTTAATATCTTTGGAATAGGGACGCTCAACTCTATTTTAGTGGAACTGCACAAAATGATCGGAATGTTGCATGCTCCAGACAGCTTCTTTTTTTCCCAACATGCCTTGTTGATTTAGACAGAGCTGGGGGGATGTTGCTGCCAATGAAAGCATGGATCAATTTTAAGTTAACACCTTCTCACAACTCTGTCTTCAGTTGTGATGTAATTATTAGCTCTGATCTGCTAATAATTGACATGCATTAGCAAGGAAGTTAGTTTTTTATTGTTTTCGAAAGAGCATCAATGGCAAGACACGCGAAACAAAAGATGAAAGCTCACACCATTGTACAATTTCATGTCGCTGGAAAATTATTTGTATAGTACGTCAATTATGTAAACAAATGATGCAAGCTTGATAGCATTGCCAGAAGCCTCTTCATCATCCGGGTCCAGGTGCCATGCACAAAATTATACTCCTTCGCTCCTAAATATTTGTCTTTTTACAAATTTCAAACGGGCATATTTTAGAGTGTAGATTCACTCATTTTGCTTTGTATGTGTACTCCCTCTGTTCCTAAATATTCTATTTGTCTTTCTAGAGATTTCAACAAGTGACTACATACGGAGCAAAATGAGTGAATCTACACTCTAAAATATGTCTATATACATCCGTATGTGCCAGTCCATTTGAAATCTCTAAAAAGACAAATATTTGAGTAGTCACTCGTTGAAATCTCTAGAAAGATAAATACTTCGAAGTATATTTAAGAACCGAGGGGGTAGTGCACAACCGCATGGGAGACTCAGCCCGGTTGTTGCGCCACATCATAAGCCCCACCTTTCCCACTATAAGTTGCTCTAAAGAAGCAACCATCAATACGCTCTTCTTTGAATCCGCTCATACTACTACATCCGTCACTGTTTATACAGCGCGCTTCAGAAAAAAGAAAAAAAATCTGTGGGACCAAGGCGACTAGCGATCGGCCTGAAAAATAGCATTGGTAGTTATAGCATGACGTCTATTACTAGAGGGACTAATGCGTACACGCATGCATGCAGTGCTTCCACCCCGGGTACACACATGCATGCACTTACTCCACTCCATAGTAGTATAGTACATGGAGAGGAAATTCTGGACTTGATTGCGGTTACCACGCCCTTATTAATTGAGCATTAAACCAAACGCGTCTAAAGACTCTCTAGTGGTGGAAATGCATTGAGAGAAATGCATCATAATGAAGCGCGCCCTATAAACTATGACGGAGGGAGGAGTAGTATGAAGGTGCAAAACCAAGTACACGTATGGCCAGTCAGTCAACGCACCTCCTCTTGGCATATCACTGACATGTGGGACAGGAGTGTGAGCAAACCGATCTCAATTGACGGCAAAGAGCCAAACCGCCGTTCCTTGAGAGAGACGAGGAGCGAGAACACACAGACGGGCTCGCATAGAGGCCAAGATATATTCAAGCATGGTTGGTTGATCGATATCATTCATTACATGTTGGGCTGCCATTTTCCGCCCTTCTCCGGAATAAACATGTACTTTATCAGAGATAAAAAAATAAGAGTACAGACGCTCCACCATGCGGTTCTAGTAGTAGTACTGCTCGTACTACTGCGTTTGGCTCTTCGCCTCTTCGTCAAGTCGAACAATGATGTACTCCGCATGTTGGGTACTACAGTGTATGCCTCTGACAATGTGACACCGAATGGACTGCTGCATGTCCACCGAGGGTAGGTTGCATTAGTTAAAAGGCGTAAGCGAGCTTCACCTTGTCCTGCAAGCTTCTCCTCGTTCTGTGAGTTGACGGGACACACCAAAAAGTAGTGCTAGTCCATACTCCCTCCTTTCCGGTTAATATGGCTTAATCTTTTTTGCGGGTAAATGAGAAAGCTTTATTCATATATATAAGCATTCTTAGGATAATCAGCCAAGACACTGGTCACTGGGAAGCGAAGTACCCCATAAAAAAGAAGTAGGAAGCGAGGTGTTTCATCAAGCCAGCTCTCGGCCACATTCAAGGTGCAGCAAGCACGGTTCGCATGAAGATGCGCCGCAACGTTTGCTGACCTGTCTACATGCTGAATAACAAAAAAAGAGGAAATATTACCGAGCGCTACTATTTGTAACAGGATATGAGCCAGAATTAAGCGAGAATTGTGGCGAGTGTTCCATGCAATCAACTTCCATTATCACATGCGAGAACCCTCGAAGAGAACCAAATGGGTTGAAGATTTCTTTATCACGTTTTAAAATTATAATAAGAGTGCAGACGCTCCTCCATCCGGTTCCTAGTACTAGTACTAGTATAGTACGTACCTTTATAGACTATAGTAGTAGTACTAGTAAACTTTGCGCTTGGCTGTTCGCCTATTCGGGAAGTCGAACAATAATAGCACTAGTAGTATAGTGTATGCTTCTGGCAATCTGACACCGAATTAACTGTTGCAGGTCCACCGCCTGCAACCTTCTCCTCATTCGGCAAGTTGACGGGACACAACAAAGTAATGCTAGTCCATACTGCCTCCTCTCCGGTTAATATGGCTTAATTTAAAACGAGATAAATACACTGTCTGTCACTATATATTTGGAAAAATACGGTCAGTGGACTTCATAATACGCTCATTGCGCTCAATATATATATATATATATATATATATATATATATATATATATTCCGGTGTTTATACGGTCACTAGCTCACCCTAACTGAGTATGTGTGTGCATGCACGTGTAGGTTGAGCACTTGAGCGTGACCGTGTGTGTTCCGTCGTGTGCTCGGACATGCATGCATTAGGGCGTCGCGCGCGTTTTTGCGTCCATGTGTACGTGTGACTGTTGCATACACGTAGGGGGAGTACGTGTAGGGGCCACTAAGGAGCAGTCAAATCACACAGTAAGTTAGTCGGAAGAAGCAACTATCATTTCACTCTTGAATGACACGTACGCAATATAAAATGGTTGATATGGAGAGAAAAAGAAAACCACTATATATACACTAGCAGGAGCCTAAGCTACAAGCCTGCTTGCTTAGGTTGCTCTCTTCACAAGCATAGAAGGACGGGCCTGATCCCGCAGCTGGGGGAAGGGAACAATGTTCTGCGTAGACGCGGTCGACATTGGCGAGGGAGAAAACCCATAGTCGGTGCGTCCCAATCGGGGGTCACCGCGGTATGGGCCGATGCCGCGTCCCAACCGCCCTTCTAGCTATAGTCTGACGTCCCAGGTAGTCCATCTTCCTTTTGGAGCCGTCTTGCTCCACTGCCATAGCTCCATCTCCATGTCGATCTTTCTCTACTTCTACCGGCTGCTACTTGTTATGAGTTTATGTCTCATGAACTAGTGCCAGTACTATTATTCTAATCACACTTCTTCAATATCTTCGCCATCAGGGATGCTCAGGTCGATTTTAGTGGAACTGCACAAAAGCATCATATGATCCAAGGGTGCCAGCCATCTTTCCTTCGACAGGTTCTACCTGGCCAGGAAATTAAATCATGTTTAGGGTTTAGGGTTTAAGTCGTAGTGACCCCATCAGTAGTTTTTCTTTCGTACACTCTCACAACTTTTTTCTTTAGTTGTGAAGTAAATATTGGCTATGATCTGTGAATCATTGACATGCATCAGCATGCGTGTTAGTTTTCCTTTCTATTTGATGGAATGTTGTAACGGGGCAACCTTGGAATAGGAATGAAAATGGAGTGGAAAGTTTCCGTTTTTCCGGAGAGAAAATGGAAACAAAGAGAAACCAACGTTTCGTTTCGTTGGATCGTGCCATCGAGCAAAACCAACATTTGAATCACGTCTGTCGTGTTCGTGTCTCACCCTCCTCCACGGCTCGACCCCACACGGTCGCTCGGCATGCCACTCACTGCAAACCGAGTATACGATAACTTTCCCGCCTGCTTGTCGATGGATCGCGCCATGGATTACTAGCACTACTGGAAGAGATTGACGAGTTGGGGGAGGACAGCTAGCTGTAGCACGGACTCCCAAGAACTTTTTACATGCATGTTGTAGCCGGCTATTGCGACCTTTGAACGCGGAGCAGCCGCGTGCACCCGGAAGCGGCGCGGGCGACGCTCTCTCGGCCGACGCGCCGCTTCAATGCCGGCACCAGTGAGAGGTCGCATCCGCTCTGACCAGGCATGAATGTGGCACTGACCATTTCGGGCGGGAAGCACGCGCGGGTGATGAAGAGGGTTCGGGTTGGTCAGGACCGGCCATGGTAGTGGTCCGGACGTGCGCAAACATGAGATGTTGTACGTTAATATTGCTGCATATATAATTAACAATGTAAATAATGTGCCAGTTGGACAAATATGATTGGAGATGGAGATGGAAATGGAATTTTACGTAAACACGGATATGCATGTCTATGTCTATGTGTGTGTGCGCGACGACTCTCGCGACCTGGAAGCGGGGGCATGTTTTTGGTCCAGTTTTCATTGTTGGTATGTTAGAAAATCAGTTTGTCTAATTCACATCTAGATGTTATTTAAGGATATCACATCTAAGCTCCCACAAGTATATAATGTAGCAACCAGAAACAAAAAAAACTAGGGAAAAAAATAGACCACAAACAGAGTGGACATCAACTTAGATGTGACATAACTATGTCACATCTAGATGTGTCCTAGACAGACCCTTAAAAAATTGTCTGTCAGTTTTCGTTTCTTTTTTATGGGAACGCGCGTATTCTATTTAAAACCACTGCTATGGAGAGATTTTTTTACTCCATTATAGCCTCTTGTTTGATAGAGTTTCTCGCGTCTCGCTCTCTCACCCTCTCCATATCAAAACAAGATGACAGTGTCCACTCTATCTCTGTCCTCACCGGTGGTGACAGATCCGGCCGAATCCCGTCTGCTGCAGGAGGTGAGGAGGTGCAGCGTTGATGTTGTGGCCGTTGGCGAAGGAGCCGGCGCTGGCGCGGACGAAGATCCTCCACGCCCTTGTTCCCTGTCGTCGTGTGGGCAGATACCGCCCGCCCGCCTAAACGACATCTCGCCCACCTGAGGTATAACTTCTTGTACTGGTCCAGCTCCCCAGGTCGCTGTGTGCGGGTTTTCTTCTATGCGACTACTCCCCAGCTCCCCATGCATAGTAGCTAGGGTTCGTCGGCTGGTCCAACATCACCTACTAGTACTATTATAGAGGAAATGCCACTCGAAAAGTTGTCCTGATTTATGCCTCGGTGGAGGTATACATGTTGTTTCGACAAAAAGTACATGGTGGTTGTGCGGTCATTGTCCATATGGTGGTAGTACTATCACTGGTTAAATGAAGAAATGCTTTTTTTCTCGGGTATCCTGGTTTAGTTGCGATCAAGATAATTATGATGCTTCTGTTTGTTGGTGTACTTTTCATTAATTCTTATTGACAATTGAGATGTCGTTGCTAACCTTTTTTATATTTATGGAAACAGCGATGCGTGTCTCCATACCCGGGCATGTCTTCCTCAATTTTAGTGGAACTGCACAAAATTGGATGGCCATTGTTGTTCTGCCTCACTGTCCTCTGCCACGTGGTTCTTCCTTCCTCGAGCTTGATTACTGAGAAGAAACAGACCATAGTGAGGATTTTTCGAACTTCATAGGTACCTCACCCAAACTTGATGCCAAATGGATGATGCATCACCATGATGACCTACCGATGCTCATGATTGCGCCTCATTGTTGCGTCGGCTGGTGAAGCTGATCGATTTTCAATGAAACACAAGCTGTCTTCCATCAGTGATCTTTGCTTGTTATGCACAAAGATGATATCCTTCGTCAGTTCACCTTGGTTGTGTTGGAGACGCAGTCGTCTTTCATGTTGGTGCAATTTTATCACACAATTGGCTATGAACCAAATGTTTCCTCAAAGAAGGATCGACGTTGCTACTAAGAGCATAAGTTTTGTATTGATTTTTAAGCCTTCTCACAACTTTGTCTCCAGCTCCCCTGTAATTTTATTTGTCTAGCTATTAACTTTGATTTAAAAAATGGTGTGGACTAAAAACCCGGATGGACGTAGTAGCCCTCCATTTTTATTTACTCCGCATATTAGATTTTACTGAAGTCAAACTTTGTAATACTCTCAAACCTTTCAGACAATTGAAATTAAAATTCTTTATTTGTACACACTCTTACACGTTTCTAATAATTTGGCGCATGTGTGGCTGTTCACTTAAGGGAGGGTAGTGTACCACATGTGAAGGACAGGAAGTGCGACCAGGACGCGTGGGCGTGGATCGTTAGTTCATCGGAAGTAGTACTAGTTTTCTTCACTGTACATTAAATAAAGAGTTTTGTTTTGTACTTACATAATTTAAAACGATTGTTATGGAGAGAATAAGAAAACCACTCCATTATATATTAGTCGTATACACGAGAGTACTATATGGACGCAGCTTCATTGACTTAGTGCTCCTGCCTTTGGATTTATGACAGGTTGGCCCAAAATGTGGCTGGCTCACCTATCATACAGCCAAAAGCAGGTGCAGTGAAGGCACCCGAGCTCAGTCCGTAATACAGTAGTATATATATATATATAAGCGGGATCCTCAGCGCTTGTTCGCTAGGGTTTGCACTATCCACACGCTCGCCGGACTACATATATGTTACACGCTGGAGGCTCAACGTTCATTTGCTAGGGTTTGCTATATTCACAGTCTCTCACCCTCTCTTCACCATATCTAAACAAGACTGCGTTGGCCTCTTGTCTCTCTCTCCCCCCTCACAGCTGGTGAAGGAGGTGTCCGTATCCCGTCGTACCGGGAAGGGGAGGAGGTGCAGTGTCCACTCTATCGCCTTCGGCGAGGGAGACAATCCACTGTCGGCTGCGTTGTTCTCTTTCACCCAACGCCTGTGCGGGAGGGCCACCGACCCCTTCTTCCTCACTGCCGTACGTAGTGTGGGCAGATCTGGCCTCCCGCCGCACACCTTGCCACATCCCGACGACCCGAAGGTATAAGTTTCTTTGAAACCGTCGTTGCTCTAGCTGCATGTGGATCTTTTTCGATCTATAGTCGAATCTAGGTCTTGGTTCAAAGAGGAAAGAAGGGTACGGTGGGCTGGAGCAAGAATCTAGGATGTGTTTCAATGAGGAAAGGAGGGGCGGAAAGTAGTATAGACTGGCTATCTAGCCGCTTTGTAGGTCGAAAAGAGAAAAAGGGGGTAACCCAGTACACACATCTATAAGGAACCGATCTCTTTGTTGAAAGGGGAAAGAAACTGGGGGGTCGGGTAGTTTGTGCAGGACTAGATTTGCTGCCCCCACATAGGAAGAAGGTTCAAAGAGAGCAAATATGGGACAAGCGCATATATGCTGCTTGGCTACATACTCTACATCACCCATTTATACATGTGGACACACATGGTGCTGGCATGTCCCATACAGCTATTTTGCTGTTGTTAATCTAACAATGCCGCCGGAAAATTGAACCAATGCCACTGTTAAAAGTAAATTACATTTTTAACGAATGTTGTTTCAAGAGAATGTCTATGTTAATATGAATCAATGCAACCGTTTTAAAAATGCTACTGTCCTACTTTGTTTTCCATCCAAGATAAGTTAGATGCTTCTTTCTGTCACCGTTTGTTTCATCCTCCTTTATCGGCAAGTAATTGTTTACTTTTTGCCTCTGTTAAAACAGTGGTATCGATTCAACTTGTTGCTATTGCGACATTTTGCTTCGCTACTCGAAACACTTATGTTTTAAGAGTGTTTTGTGTAGTTCAACTTGAATGTCACACCAGTGACTTTGCTTAATGTTGGTGGAACTGCACAAAAGGAGATCGAGATTTGTTTCCAGTCTTCGTGGCGAGTTGTTTCAAATCTTGGTCTCAACCACATGATGTGCAGTGTGCTTTGAGATGTTGTGCTACTTGTTTTGGTACTGTTTTAAAGAATTGTTGAATTGAAGCTATTGTATTGCTGTCTTTTCCCATTAAGTAGTGAACAAAAATGGGACCAACCCAAACATGATGCTTGTTGCTTTGTTACAACAAATTCAGCATCACCCCCTTTATAAGATAGTAATTGATGCCACTCTTAGAATTAACTACTGAATCTTATTTCAAAACTGCAACACTTGTTAGGGATTGGCGGGATTACCATGTTTGTGGCCGCATGTTTCATCCTCCTTTATTATTCAGTAATTGATTCCTTTTTTGCCTCTGTTTAAAGAGGGGTATCTATTCAACTTGTTGCTATTGCGACATTTTGCTTCGCTACGCGAAACACTTTGCTTGATTTCAGTGCAACTGCACAAAACGATATTGGATTTCCTATTCGTGTTGGCAGCTTCATATTTTATCTTGTCCGTCTCATGAAGGGTCAGTACAGGCCTTCATCCACATGATTTTGTAGTGTGCTTTGAGATGTTGTGCTACTTGTATTGGTACTATTTTAAATAAATGTTGAATTGAAGCTATTGTATTGTTGTCTTTTCCCATTAAGTAGTGAACAAAAATGGGACCAACCAAGACATGATGCTTGTTGCTTTGTTACAACAAACTCTGCATCACCCCCTTTATAAGTAGATGGAAGCACATACTGTTGTTGCGCCCACTCTCCCCTGGAACTGTTTATGCTTTTTGTTATCTAATTCCCCAGGTAAAATTAAGCAATTCCACTCTTAGAATTAATTAACTACTGAATCTTAGTTCAAAACTGCAACACTTATTAGGAATAGTACTATCTTGCTTTGTAGTTCTTTCTACATGTTTAACCAAGGTATTGTTAAGATAATGTCTCTGTTAAAATGAATCAGTTGCATTGTTTTAGGAATGGTACTTTTCTGCTTTGTCGTTCTTTATACATGTTGAAACAAGGCATTGTTAAGATAATGTCTCAGTCAATATGAATGAATCACACTGATGGAGAATTGCTACTTTCCTGCTTTGTTTCCCATTAAGATAAAGTAGATCAGTAGATGCTTTTATTATGGGAGTACAAGTCATCAACCATTATTTCTCAGTAATTGTTTCCCTTATACCTATTGTTGCTTATAGGGATATCAAAATTAAAGCTCGGTTTTATTCCGACTTCGATTTTAGTTGAACTGCACAAAAGGAGCCAATGTGTAAGGCAAACTGCTGCATTACTGGGTCCAGTTGGTCGTTCCACTTTGCCGAAAGAAGCAATCACTATTTGTGCTACATTACAGAAGGAATGACCGAGAAGCTTTACAGAGTATTATTAGACACCGGTGACATGACTAGTCTGCAGAGACCATTGGCAATTTAACAACACGTGGAGTGCCCTGGGCAAAAAGTGCCCAAACAAGTACAAGAAGCTATGATAGGGCTCCATGATCATAGGCATTACATATTTTGAATGGGAAAAGCTTGTCAAAGTTTAATCAATGATGTTAGCGAGAATACGTTAGTTTAATATATTGGAATGGGAAAACTTTGTCAAAATATGCTCATTGATGTTAGCCAGAAGGCATGCATTTGATATTTTTGAGTGGGACACCCTTGCTGTGAGCAGCGTCGAGTGTTTTTTCCTATTCTTATGTTCTGTTTAGAAGTAAATAGTTACTCTGCTGAGATATTCCTGTGTTAAGAGGTTGTTCTGAATATTGTCTATGTAATGCCAGGCCTTGTGTTTGATTGCAAAGTTGAGCTTGGAATGTTGTGGCATGCGGCATCACGAGTTGTTCACCGTGCCTGCTGAGAATAATGCTTCGTATTGTTTTGCATGTCGATCTAATGCCAGTGATTTGCTTGTTAAGAAGATCATCCTCTTATGTTGTTTCCGTGCTTAAGAAGTTCATCGTGTGATGTTTCATTCATACCCTATACGACAACTCGGGTAGGTTAGACGTGAAACCATATGATCTTCCGACCAACTCATGATATTAGGCCGTGATTGGATTGTTGTTTTCCAACCAAAACCGCTTGTAAAACTGACACTTGTAAATTAAAGCAGATGGTCTCGGGCGAAAGTGCTTGGTTGGTCGATTTCGACTAGTAAAATATTGGAAGTACTTCACACACGATAAAAACGCTGAACGACACTCGGATGATTGCTAATCCAGCCATTAGCTGCTATTTCAGCCTTGCCCATGGATGGCATGATACACACGTCGTGCATGTATCGTCTCGTAATGTCATCCATATAGCAGTGCTCGTAAAATATACACTGGTCTCTCAAATTACACGCATAACCCGCGGGTTTTACTTACAGACCTCGGGCCCTCAGTTTCATTACGCCTGTATTTTATGCGTTGTTTCCGATGACGAGTAAATTACACTTGTATGTTAATACAGGTTTGAAATAAACCAAAGCTCCCAAGCGCGGCCTTACCATTTCATGTCGTCTCAGTTTCTCGAAGGTGCTCATAGGTGTCCGATGATCCTGGGTTCCTGAATGAGCAGCAGACGCTGTATCAGACCATCCGTAGGGCCCACGAGGCCCTCTCCGTTGTCCTTCGAGTTGTTGCGCTCGCCGTGGCGCCGAGCATTGTTAACATCGTCAACGAACATGTGGATTCAGGAGATGACTTTATTTTGACTAGATGACACTAGGGACCCACTAGGGCCATAGCCGTACGTACGCAAGTGCCTCCTGATTATGTACAACAATTTTTTTTCTTTCTCCTGGTTTCCTGACATCACGGTCCCACACCATTGTCAACCTATGTAGTCAATATAAATGAGAGAATTGCACAAGGTGCGGCCGACAGCTAGGACCAAGCAGCTTGAGCAGTATTTTTGTTTTTGAGGCGTGAGCACTACAGAGTTTTTCTTGGCGATGATTTCGTTGTTGTTTAGAGGAGATCAGGGTATTAACTGGGCGGGGTGTGGCCCGTCTAGCCCAGGCCAGATATCCAGCCCAGATACTAATTTTTTCAAGATGAAAATGGCTAGCCCAGCTATACGTCTTTTTGAGGAATACCAAGGCAAGGTCAACTTGTTATTCTCCGCCTCGCTGGGCTGCAAATCTTTCCTAGGAGGGATGCATTAGGCTTAACAGGAAACTGGGCTTTAAAAAATAATAAACGGGATGCAACTATAAAAACTGGGCAGTAACTATAAAAAATGCACCAAACACGAAATTAGTTTATAAAATATTATTTATGGATTTTGAAAATATTAAATTTTCATTGTTGCGCGCGCAATGTTTCGCTGGATTTTTACGTAATACAAATTTATATTTAATCTGACTAGAAATTTTGGGATAAAAATATTTCGGATCCCATCAAAATGTGGGAAATTTTATTGAATTATGTCTTCAACGGTTGGTTGAAATTATTAATCGTTGTCCTAGCTAGAAAATGGGTTGTACTTTTAACAAACTGTAAATGGGCTGTTGTAAATTCCATCATAATTCAAAAATGGGCTGTACATTCTTACAAAACGCAAATGGGCTATAAGTTCTCTGCCACACACTTGTGGGCCTACTAAGTGACACGTCCCCTAAAAAAATAAGTTGACGCGTATGCACGGCTTTGTCAACTTATTATAGTCAACACACGGTTCTAGCAGCAGTGGCCGTTGGATGTCTATCCAATGGATGTCATGCTTCTTCTTCAATCTCGGATATTCTTATCTTCGGCCGCCCAAAAAATGATTCCTTCCCCTGACATCTGGGGCGCACCGTTTCGGATGCTGACCTGTGGGCCTACTAAGTTGGAGCGTACCAAGGGCTTTGTGAACTTAGTCAATATAAACGATTCTAGCTTCAGTGACCGTACGATGTCCATCCAATGGCCATAGTGCTTCTTCAACCTCTGGTCTTCTTGGTCCAGCCGCCCAAAGCAGCGCCGGTCGTGCTGCCTGCTCCTACCTCTCGTGGCCGGTTGTGCTGCCACAGAGCCATCACTGCCCCCATACTACTCCCACCGTTGGCCAGACCATGCCTCCACTCACCCACACCCCCTGTTATTCTGCGGCGACGGCAGCCTCACACCGCAGCCGAACCAGTGAACCCTCGTACTCCTCTCCGCGTGGGCTTCCACTGCTGTATCTTCCCCGGCTCCGCATCGTTCCCTTCCTAGGCCTCACTGCCGTCCACAGCCCTCGTGCTCTCGGCGGCATGGTCAACGACCGACTTCCATCGGAAGAGTACTGTACATGGAGAGGCTGACAGCTGGGTCCATGGCGGACGCAAGGAAGTGCCTCCTTATTACGCGCAAAATAATTATTCCTCCACCTGACAGCAGGGACCCACTAGACGGGCCACCTTATTTCGCGAAAAAACGTTTCCCCCCTGACTGCTGGGACCCACCGGACGGGCCACCGTATTTCGCAAAAAAACGTTCTCCCTGCTGTCAGCTCAGACCCACTGGAAGTGCCTCCTTATTACGCACAAAAAAATGAATACTCCCCCTGCTAGCTGGGACCCACCTTGGTGGGAGGCTGACTTGTGGGCCTACTAAGTTGACGGGGACAGAGGGCTTGGTCAACTTAGTCAATATGAATGATTCTAGCTCTAGTGACCGTACGATGTCCATCCAACGGCCGTAGTGCTTCTTCAACCTCTGGTCTTCTTGCTCCAGCCGCCCAAAGCAGCGTCGGTCGTGCTACCTACTCCTGCCTCCCGTGGCCGGCTGTGCTGCCGCGGAGGCCTCACCGCCCTCTACTATTCCCACCGCTGGCCAGGCCCTGCGGCGATGGCAGCCTCACACTGCAGCCGAACGAGTGAACCCTCATACTCCTTTCCTCGTGGGCATCCACTATCGCGTCTTCACCGGCTGCGCGTCGTCCCCTTCCTAGGCCTCACCGTCGTCCACCGCCCTGGTGCTCTCGGCGCGGCGTGGTCAACATGGTCAAGGAACGACTTCCATCGGACATGGACTGTATGTAGAGAGGCTGACAGCTGGGTCCACGGCAGCAGCAAGGTAGTGCGTCCTTATTACACAGAAAATAATGATTCCTCCACGTGACAGCAGGGACCCACCGGACATACCACCGTATTTCGCGAGAAAAACGTTTCCCCCCTGACTGCTGGGACCCACCAGCTACACCTTCGCACGCAAGGAAGTGCGTCCGGGCAAAAAAACGATTCGCCCCCCTGACGGCTAGGACCCACCAGCTACATCTTCGCAAGGAAGGAAGTGCCTGACAGTCGGGACCCACCTGGTCGAAGCGTACGTAGCGTTGTCATTCTGGTCGTGAACGTGTATGTACATATATACTGGTCGATGTAGAGGCGCGCACGTGTCGTAGTAGAGGCGCGCACGTAACATGTACAAGTATGTACAGCGGCCAGGGTGCAAGAAAGAAAATACGGCCACGTATGTACATACGGGCAGGGTCTCGAACGCCTACTCGCGCATACGTATGGCGATGCCTCGTGTACATGGCTGGGTCGGAACGGAGAAACAGCGTCATCGTCGTGTTCATGGGGAGGCAACGGAATGCGTCGTGTTCATGGGGAGCCAACAGAATGTGTCGTGTTCATGGGGAGGTGTGTGGCGTAACGCAAAACGGAGGAAACAGACCTCCTACAGTCGTCTGTTGATCGGAAGGAGTGTGGCGTACCGCAAAACGAAGGAAACGGACCTCTTACGGTCGAAATGGGGGTCCTGTTGATCGGGAGGGGTGTGGCGTACCGCAAAATGGAGGAAACGGACCTCCTACGGTTGAAATGGGGGTCCAGTTGATCGGGAGGGGTGTGGCATACCGCAAAACGGAGGAAACGTGCCTCCTACGGTCGAAACGGGGGTCCTGTTGATCGGGAGCCACTACAGGAATCAGCTAGTTTGCCGTCTGGCGAGTACAGACGGCAAAGAGCAAAATACAGACGGCAAAGAGTTTGCCGTCAGCCGGCTGACGGCAAACATAGACGGCAAAGAGGATGGCGACAAAGGCTGCTTTGCCGTCAGCTTTTTATCGGGCAGACGGCAAAGAATTTGCTGACAGCCAACTACAGATTTTCCATCTACCGTAAAAACTACAGACGGCAAAGGAAAGTGTCTTTGCCGTCAACAAGAAACTTTCTTCGCCGTCATCCTCACATATTATAGACGGCAAAGAATTTTGTTTATTAAAATAATCCAAACCCATAGTCCAAGTGCAAGGACAGCAATTAACACCACACCACAGTATACATCAACACTTCGTTCCAAGAATCTACGACGAATGACAAATTTCACAATAAAAGACTAGATAGAATACAGCATGACTTCTTGATCCAAGGCAAAACTGCTCTATTCATTATATGAACGGATTACACATGAAAATATTACAACAGAGCAGTGACTATTATAGCAGCCCGAGATCCAGCATGCGCGGCCATCTTGCAACCAACCTGCGCCAACCTGCAACCACCTCCTGTGCCCGCGCTCACCGGAGCAGCCGCACCACTCTCCCTTCCCCTTCCGTTCGTCAAGGACAGAGCACACTGATGCCCGAGGAGCTGCCGCTGCTCCTCGAGGTGGGAGGCGGTGCAGCGTCTAGGGATGGGGTCGAGGCCAGCGGAGACACGCGGGGGCGACGTGGCCGGGGCCGGTAGAAGCCGGCGGGGGGTGCCGGGGCCGGCGGCTCCATGGGCGAAGCAGAGGCCGGTAGGGGACGATGGGGCCGGCTGCGCCATGGGCGAATCAGGGGGCAGCGGGGCCTGTGGCGCCATGGGTGAGGCAGAGGTGGGCGAAGGGAGACGGGGCCGGCAATGCCATGGGCGAAGTAGAGGCCGGCGTGGGCGAGAGGCAACGTTGCCGGCGGCACCCGGGGCAAAGGGCGAAGGCGACGAGGTGGTTGCGGGTATGATCTTTGCCGTCTGCCTTTTTTAATCCAGACGGCAAAGTATGCTCTTTGCCTTCTGTAATAAAAAATGCAGAAGGCAAAGAGTTTTGCCGTCTGTGTTTTTTATTGCAGACGGCAAAGAATGCTCTTTGTTGTCTGTATTTTTTTCGTAGACGGCAAAGTCTTCTTTGCCGTTAGTTTTTCTTTGCCGTCTTCTGATCACGGCAAATCCACTCTTTGCTGTCTGCTCGATAAAAAGCTGACGGCAAAGACGCCTCCTGACGGCAAATTAGCAGTTTCCTATAGTGGTGTGGCGTACCGCAAAACGGGACTCCACGGGATACTGTTCATCTCCACCGTCGACCTCCTCCAGCCTCCACGGGCTCCTGTTAATCCAACCCTCCACACCACGGGGTCCTGTTCATCCAGAGGCAACGCCACCGCTCACTGTTCATCCACCCCCCCCCCCCCCGCAACGCTCACTGTACATCTAATCGATCGGCTTCAGTTAGCAACAGTAGCGAAGGAATCGCTCGATCGGGTTCAGTTAACAGCCATCAATCGATCGCTCGGGTTCAGTAACGTGTAGCCTGCAGTGCAATCGCTCGGGTTCAGTTAGAGCCAACGCCTCGCACACACGCGCATACGTGTACGAGAGAAACGCGCATCGCTCGGCCCCCGACCCCCACCATAACCGGGAACTCCCTGAAATTTTCCTCGCCCTCGCTTCTACCACAGTTTTTTCTGTCATGGATGGCCCAAAGAATGTCATGCAGCTGCGTCTCCAGCCCGCCCAGGACGAAAAGCCCATTCTCTGTCATGATTTTTTTTTCAAAGAAGTAGGAGCCCACCACATCTATGATGATACCGGGTTTTGTCACAATTATCGTCATAGAAGTGTCATCTGTATGATAGAAAAAAATTCCTTCGGCCCAAAATGTCACGGATGTGTCTTTTTTTGAAGTGAGTGGATCCGTTGCATGGCAATCCCTACTCACTCACGTTGATATCTATTGATGGGCATCTCCATAGCCCGTCGATACACCTAGTTGATGTGAGACTATCTTCTCCCTTTTGGTCTTCTCCACAACCACCATTCTATTCCACCTAATGTGCTATGTCCATGGCTCACGCTCATGCATTGCGTGAAGATTGAAAAAGTTTGAGAACACCAAAAGTATGAAACAATTGCTTGGCTTGTCATCGGGGTTGTGCATGATTTAAATACTTTGTGTGGTGAAGATAGACCATAGCCAGACTATATGATTTTGTAGGGATAACTTTATTTGGCCATGTTATTTTGAGAAGACATAATTGCTTAGTTAGTATGCTTGAGGTATTATTATTTTTATGTCAATATTGAACTTTTGTCTTGAATTTTCACATCTGAATTTTCATACCACAATTAAGAAGAATTACAATGAAAATATGCCAAGTAGCATTCCACATCAAAAATTCTATTTTTATCATTTACCAACTCCAGGACGAGCAAGAATTAAGCTTGGGGATGCTTGATACGTCTCCAACGTATCTATATTTTTTAATTGCTCCATGCTATATTATCCTATGTTTTGGACATTATTGGGCTTTATTATCCACTTTTATACTATTTTTGGGACTAACCTATTAACCGGAGGCCTAGCCCAAAATTGCTGTGTTTTTACCTATTTTAGGGTTTCGAATAAAAGGAATACCAAACGGAGTCCAAGCGGAATGAAACCTTCGGGAACGTGATTTTTGGAACGAACAAGACCCAGGAGACTTGGACCCTACGTCAAGCAACCAACAGGGAGGCCACGAGGTAGGGGTGCGCACCTACACCCACCCACCCCCAGGCGCGCCCTCCACCTTCGTGGGCCCCCTGTTGCTCCACCGACGTACTTCTTCCTCCTATATATACCTATGTACCCCCAAACGACCAGATATGGAGCCAAAACCCTAATTCCACCGCCGTAACTTTCTCTATCCACGAGATCCCATCATGGGGCTTGTTCCGGAGCTCTGCCGGAGGGGGCATCAACACCATAGCCTCTCCGATGATGTGTGAGTAGTTTACCTCAGACCTTCGGGTCCATAGTTATTAGCTAGATGGCTTCTTCTATCTTTTTGGATCTCAATACAAAGTTCTCCCCCTGTCTTGTGGAGATCTATTCGATGTAATCTTCTTTTGCGGTGTGTTTGTTCAGACCGATGAATTGTTGGTTTATGATCAAGTTTATCTATGAAGAATATTTGAATCTTCTATGAATTCTTTTATGTATGATTGGATATCTTTGCAAGTCTCTTTGAATTATCAGTTTGGTTTGGCCTACTAGATTGATCTCTCTTACAATGGGAGAAGTGCTTAGCTTTGGGTTCAATCTTGCGGTGTCCTTTCCCAGTGACAGTAGGGGCAGCAAGGCACATATTGTATTGTTGCCATCGAGAATAAAAAGATTGGGTTTTCATCATATTGCATGAGTTTATCCCTCTACATCATGTCATCTTGCTTAAAGTGTTACTCCATTCTTGTGAACTTAATACTCTAGATGCATGCTGGATAGTGGTCGATGTGTGGAGTAATAGTAGTAGATGCAGGCAGGAGTCGGTCTACTTGTCTTGGACGTGATGCCTATACACATGATCATTCCTAGATATTCTCATAACTATGCTCAATTCTGTCAATTGCTCAACAATAATTTGTTCACCCACCGTAAAATACTTATGCTCTTGAGAGAAGCCACTACTGAAACCTATGGCCCCCGGGTCTATCCTCATCATATTAAATCTTCCAATACTTCATTATTGTCATTGCTTTTATTTTACTTTGCATCTTTATCATAAAAATATCAAAAACATTATCTTATCATATCTATTAGATCCCACTCTCGTAAGTGACCCTGTAGGGATTGACAACCCCTTATCATGTTGGTTGCGAGGATTTATTTGTTTTGTGTTGGTGCGAGGGACCAGCGCGTAGCCTCCTACTGGATTGATACCTTGGTTCTCAAAAACTGAGGGAAATACTTACGCTACTTTGCTGCACCACCCTTTCCTCTTCAAGGGAAAACCAACGCAAGTGCTCAAGAGGTAGCAAGGGCCTCACCTCGACCCACCGGACCTCACGCGGTGACACACCCTCTGCCCCCACGTCTCATTATCTTCTCACACCCACACATACCAACACAGACACCACACACAAAAAATATATTCTCCTGGTGCCTCTATCCACCCCCCTTGCATATACACAATCAAGGGAATCTCTCGCCGTGACGCCATATTCGTCTCTCTCTCTCTAGACCACTCTCATTTCTTGTGCTATCTCTCCCACGCCCCCCTGTCGGCCCCTCTATCCATGCCTCTCTAGAATACATAATACACACACATACCTCTCTAGGCCCTGCCAAATGCATCAACTACACATTCACACATGTTACATCACGTACCCCATTGATCTAAAAAGCCCTCTCTTCACATTTATTTCGCATACAACATTCCTTTTGAATAAAGTGTGGCCAAAAAATGTTTTAGAATTTCTACACATATACAACATTACAAAGTTATATGGAGGAGTATGAAAGCTTGCATTTCATGGTGCCCACAATGATATTTATTCTACACTATGAATTTGTATATTTTTATACTATATATAAAGTTAGTCATAATAAAGAGATACAAAGAGCATCTCTCTCTCCATCGCATACCCCCTCTATGCCCCTTTCACGTACGCACACAAAATATCTCCAGGTCCTCTAAAAGTAAGCCCCCAACACATTCACACATGTTTCATCTTTCTCTCGCGATATATACATTGATGATCATTGTATTTGAAGCGAAAGCATGATACGTACATTGGACTTCAGAATCCACTCATTATGGTCACCATTTACGTTTTGTGGTTATTATACAGTCATGGGCTCACCGTACAACTCTGTATTTGCTCAAGACACGACTAGTTGACCAGTTAAACGCTCCACGTGGCACCTCTAGTGTTGCATCACAATATCTCACTACCATCGGGCCCACCTGTTGGCTTGTATCTACTCTACATCTACACTCTTATAAAATACTAGCAAAATGCCCATGCGTTGCACGGAACACCAAGATGCATTTGTATGAGTAGTTTATCTTGTGGGAGAAAAGGATGAACAAGGGAAGGCCTTATTTGCAAGTGTGGAGAGGGGTGTGGGTATCTTTTTACAAAATTACCATAGTTTCCTTCCTGTCCATCAGATATAGATCGGACGGCCTATATTGCAGGATGGTAGGCACACGATCATCACCGACTATGCTTTTTATATGAGTAGGGATAAAATACACTCTTATAAAAACAGAGTTGGTGATGATGGTGTGCCTGCCGTCCTGCAATATAGCCCGTCCGATTTATATCTGACGGATAGGAAAGAAACTATGAAAATTTTGCAAAAAGGTACCCACACACCTCTCCACATTTGCAAATAAGGCCTTCTCTCGTTCATCCTTTTCTCTCACAAGATAAACTAGTCATACAAATGCATCTTGATGTTACGTGCAATGCACGGGCATCTTGCATGAAAACAAACGACAAAAAAAATTGGATGGTGGTTCGATGTCATGACCATGGGCACAGCGGACAAGGTGGCCTTGTATTGGTATACTGAGCCTTCTGTTTTAACACACATGAGCTGGTGTGGTGATTATACACACACGCACGCATGCACATGAACTGCATGCACGCAACACTCACACGAACACATGCACCCACGCACACACGCAACACTCACACGTACACACGCAGCCACGCACGCATGCAACACTCACACGCACACACGCACGCATGCATGCACTCACTAGTACACCACACGACGAACACACACTCTCACGCTCAAGTGCTCAACCTACACGTGCATGCGCACACATCAGGCCCTGAGACACACATACACAACCAGGTGATTCCCGCGCATGGGGTGGAGTCTTGTCGCGCCTGTGTAAATTTGTGTTTATTTGACCTTTTCCCTATAACTAACAGGTGGGACCCACAAGGAACATGGTCAATTTAACTAGTCAACATGGTGCCACGCAGATTATTTGGCCAGTCAACAGAGTGCAATCCGATGCTGAACCGTGAGCAAGTGACCGTATAATCACCACAAAACGTATATAGTGACCGTAATAAGCTTATTCTGAAGTTCGTTGAACGTATTACGCTTTTCTCTCCGTAGGCCCTCCAAAACTATATCTCTACACATTCTCGCATGTTACATCTAACAACTATGCAATACAAGACTACTACTACACTCTAACACAATAAATCATATGTGTTTTTAGTTTTACTAGATATCATATTGTTACTTAACTATTCAGTTTGCATAGATTAAAATTGCCTTTGAAATGTATGGCCAGTATCATATACCGCGCGGGAAAAATCCCGCCCTTTCCTGTTTAATCGGGTTTGTATCGATGGATCGTGCGAAATAGCAAAACTATAGTACTATATAGAGTTCAAGTGACAGTTCACTAGGCCTTTGTGTCGTGTGCTCCTCCGTCGTAAGAGTGGAGCGCTCGCTTTCATAAATCTTCTAGCCCCTTTCGCCGACATGTGGGGCATTAAGCTACCGGTTCCACGTGCCATACCGGAATACATTGCAGAGCAGACGGGGTGAAGCACCTAGTCATGGCGCCGGCGTAGTAATGAGCAATGAGGCATCAAATCACAAAGCTGTACATTTCCCACAGTTAAGTTGGACGGACGAAGTAATCTATACCTACTAATAAAGTAAGGCGCGTTTCGCCAATTTTTTCATCCGTTCACCATCAAAAAGAACTTTTTTTGCTATCCGAGGTGGTACTAAATTTTTATGCCTTTGTTTGCTAAAAAAGAATTTTCGTACGTGCGCCGCGCGCACTGACCCAACGAAACAACCCCACTTAATTGTTTGCCCCTGCAGCTGGCAAAACACTATTTCTCGCACAAGGCGACAAATAGTCGAGTTTCGCATAGGACAACCAATATTTGGTTGGCCCATTTTCCTTTGTTTCTGTGTTTTATTTATATTATTATTATTGACCTATCTCGTTTCCCTTCCAATTTTATTTTTATTTTATCATTTATTTCGTAAATAAAAAATTCTCAAAAATGTTCAGAATAAAAAAACAATTTTTTTTAAAATGTTATGAATTCCAATTTTGTTGCTATTTTGTAAAATATTCGGAACATGCAAAAATTTTCCCATTTTTGCAAAAAAATTATTTTTAAAGGTTGTTCAAGATGTCTAAAAAGTAAATGGCATTTCAAAAAATGCATCAATTTAAAAAAATTTATTGGCTTAGTTGAATTTTCACAACAAAAATGATGTTCATGTATAAAAGATACACATTTATAAAAATCTTATGAAACACATTTTCACATTTTAAAAAATATTCACAAATTCAAATAATGTTCATGTTTTTTTGTCGGAGTTTCGCACAGGACAACCAATAGTGGCTGGCCCATTTTTTTGTTTCTATGTTTTACTTATATTTTTATTCTACTTTCCCTATCTCTTTCTTCCCTTCCAAGTTTATTTTTCTTTTCGAATTTATTTATTAAGTTAAAACTTCTCAAAAAAATTTAGACTTAAGAATCACAATTTTTTGAAAATGTTCGGAATTCCAAAATTTTGTTGCTATTTCAAAAAATATTCGGAACCTGCAAAAAATTCCCCATTTTTTTGAAAAACAATTGTTGTTTTTAACAATTGTTCAAGATTTATTATGAAAATGGCATTTAAAAATGCTCCAAATTCGGAAAATATTGCTTTTTAGTGTAACTTGCACAATTAAAAAGAACGATTTGTATAAAAGATACACATTTTCTAAAAATCTTATGAAGTGTTCCCATTTTTAAAATCTTAAAAATGTTCCCATTTTTGATAAGTGTTCACAAAGTCAAATAATGTTAATATTATTATAAAAGTTGGTATTTTCATAAAATGTTTGTAAATTTAAAAAGATGTTCCCTTTCATAATTTTTTCATATTTTTTTAAAGTGTACATAATTTAAAAAACTGTTTCGGATTTAAAAAATTGTTCATGTCTGCTAGAATATTTAGAAACTTCATACCTTAAAATCCCCTTGTTCGAAAGGATTGAAAGGAAAAGTAGATTGAATAACTCATGGGCCTTATCTGACGTACGGTGACGTAACAAAACTCTTAAATGCCCTCGATTAATGAATGACAAATAGTGGATTGATTCTTTCACATACGACGAAACCGAGAAGCTAAACGTTCTTTTTTCATGTGCACATAAGATTTTGCTTGCACATATAATTGTCACCGACTTTAAATGCATACTATGTTATCTCCCGTTGCAACACATGGGCATATGTGCTACTAATGCTAAAAAAGAAGAAGTTCGAGGGACGAAGCAACCATCATTTCACTCGTTGCTGAATCCGCTTCTCCCTCATCTTCTTCAAGTTAACCACGTGTTGCTTCTGCCATTGTTCTGCCTCATGTGGGAAGCGGATCGGCTTGGTAAAGCACTGACACGTGGGACGGCATGTTAGCAAACCGCCAGGACAACGTCCCCTAAAAATAAGAAACCTCCCCCGCCATCCGCACGGCAAAATCACCTCCTTTTCACTAATCTTGATTCTATAATTTTTTAGATCAATATAATTGAGATTTGTATAGATAGCACAGAGGAGCAAAACCAAGTGGTACGATTAAGGGCATCCACAATGTGTAGCCAAATGTGAAAATAGCTTTTGGCATCGTGGGAACCATTGTGGACGGTGTTGCCAAAGCCTAAAGGATGGAACCGAAGCTCCCTGATTGATTGATTGATTGAAGGAATAGAAAAAATGCAATGTCTCTCCTCTTTCTCCCGTGCTTGGACGCATGTACAGTATAGAGGACGGAGTCTACTCTCCTGTCCCTTCTATCACAAATCACAAAGTAGTGAGGCGTCAAATCACAAAGCATGGACAAAGAAACCATCATTTCACTCTTCGCTGACTCCGCTTCTCCATCGTCTTCTTCGAGAAACCATCTCACCGCACTAAGCTGGATGGACGACGTTATTGTGTACGAGTAGTACTAGTACATTTACACGTCCTTCGGTTCAACGAACTTCCTGGATGCAAATAAGGCGATTGTCTCGGCTTGCAGGCGGCACTTGCGAACGACTTATCGTGGTCTCCCTCAATGGTGTTCTCCGTCGAACGCACTTCACCAAACCACAACGTTCGAGATATCATCGACGTCACCGCAATGGGGAAGGAAGTCAAATATAGTTACTACCTCCATTTTTTGTACACAAGGCCAGTATATCCAAATTACAATTTGCGAAAGGCCACTAACACTAATCGAGGCAAAATTGATGGGGTTTGCCTCGTACTAGCAACCAAGGACATTAATATCCCCTGCATGCATGCGGAAGTGAGAAGGTTGGTTTGCATGGCGCTGCATTAATCAAGCGACGAGGAGTGAGATGGTTAGCTCTTTGGGCTTTGGAGAAAAAAATACACATTAATTGACACGTGAAATGAGGATTTGTATCAATTAATCCCGCGAAGGAAAACCCGCCTTTCTTTTTTAACACTAGTACTCCTAGTACGTAGTACTACGTACTTATCCTGTTTGGGTCTAGGCCTTGCATTGCCATACTTCGCCACACATTTTTGCCAAGCTTGCCTAAAGTTTTCAAAATGAAAAGGAGGTACACTTGCGCACGGCTGTCGCGGTCGCACCGCACCCTCACACGGTCGCTCTTGCACGCCGCGGTCGCACCACACCCTCACATGCACAGTCGCTCCTGCACGCCGCAAACCCAACCAAGGGAACGCACCCTCACTGACACGTGCTGTCGCATGTGAACAAACCAAACTCAGCCATCCTACCGTTGACACATAATTTTCGTTCATAGAGTATGTTTATCCAACCACATGTTGGGGAGTATCCGTGCGGCCCGTGCGGTGGTCTGTTGGGGAAGAAGAAGAGGTGAGGAAGAAGGGTTAGCAGATGTAGGATATTCATCCAACCGCCTGAAATGGTAGATTGACCCAAGTCAGGAGACTTGCATAACAATATATGTTTTTACTACACAGAAAAGATCCATAAAAACAACAACATAAAGAAAAACTATCACTGCTCGTGGAACGAGACGGCCTCGTCGTCTTTGGCTGCCGGCGCGAACCGGTCGTAGCTGCCAATGTGTGTCTCTGCACCGTGGTTGTCCTCGGCCTCCAGCTAATCGTTCACGCGGAGCATGTGGGCGCTCTGCACAGACGAGAGCACCGCCCGGTTCAAGTCGAGAACGTCCGGTTCCGCCTGCAGGAGGGCCTCGATGGAAGCGGCATCCGCGCGCTCCGCGTCGAGTCGAGCCTCCGCCGCCCAGTTCAAGTCCAGGACGTCCGGTTCCACCTGCACGAGGGCCTCGAGGAGAGCGGCATCCGTGCGCTCCGCGTCGAGTTGAGCCTCTGCCGCCCGGTTCAAGTCCAGGACCTCTAGTTCCGCCTGTAGGAGGGCCTCGATGGCAGCGGCATCCGCGGCTCCACCTCAAGTTGAGCCTCCACCGCCCGGTTCACATCCACGACATCCAGTTCCGCCTGCAGGAGAGCCTCGATGGCAGCGGCATGCGCGCGCTCCGTGTCGAGTTGAGTCTCTGCCTCCCGGTCCTCCTTTAGTATCGGCAGGTTGAACCGCTGGTCCGCCTGCACTATGGGGGACTCGGACACCGGCACGAAGTCGACGTCCATCATCTCATACCCATCGGGGGCCTTCTGCGCCACGACCTCCGCCATGAACATTGGATCGGCTTCCTCCTCCTCGTAGTTTGGCTCCAGAGAACTCGAGGATTGGCCCGCCGCAAAGCGAGCTTGGGAACGGAGGTCTCTGGCGCCGACCGCCACCGTGATTTCTGCATGGCGCACCGGCGTGAGCATCTTGTAGTATGTGATCTTGTGGCGCACCATGGCTTTCCGGCGAACTAGGGGACGCTTGATGCGGGATAGGGGGTCGAAAGGTGGGGGAAGGGGCTGGAGGTTAGGTGTGGTTTTGGGGCAGTGGCTGGCGTAGGGATCGCAGTTGAGAGCAAACCGACGTTCCTCCCCCTCCCTCGCCCGCGTTATTTTATGCAGAGTAAATAAAAACGGAGGGAGTATACTACGGATGAGGATCCCCTGACGTGGCCGAACCCATTGAGTAACTTACATGCGGGGCCTAGCAAGCATGGGGTCCGCCAGTAAGTGACCAAAAGGGAGGGTAAGGTAGGGATACGTATGTGAAAGGACCTTCCAATGATATAATTTTCACATTATACATCTCATGGACTATTAATCTTGTCAATAGTCAAATGCGGTTTTGAAAAACGCATTAGAGCATGGTTAATAATACAGCCAATCGATGGCTATAAGGAACTGCCATGTCATCTATAGCCATCATCTATTATATGCACTCATACACCTGCAAATAAATTATAAGGTTAGCTATTGTATTAGTACTTTTTTCCATGTCCTCTCCATCTCTTTCTTCATATTTATTGTACATATTTAACTAGGAATGCGTATATAGCTAGGCTCTTGAATGAGAGCTCACTCCCCTTACTTTTTCACATCTCTCTCCTCCACATAGGCCCTATATCAATGGAAGAAGGGAGTACAACTATGAGCACTGCATACTCTAGTACAGATGTTGTCAGTACTCCACTAGTACTGTTGGATAGGGAGCTTAAAAAAGTTACTATTGGACTGGCTATACGTGTCGAAATCCTAGTAGGAAGAGCATGCACGAGAACAACACATTCACGTGGTTGAAAACAAATTGGAAACCATGTCGAGTACAAATCTAGGAGTACGTACAAATCTAACAATATTGATTGGGTGTTGTTGAATGTTGATACTTTTTTTATCAATGTAGAGATACTTTGACTACACATAAAACTTATATGTAAACTAGAAAGGATATGAGGGAGTATATTGTACGTTCAAAAACAAAACGAACATTGAATACACTTTATAAATGATTTGCGGATGCTATGATCACCGGTTCAAAATTTTGAATCCGCCTTAGGTATCACACATGCCCCCACTCGTTCTCTCTCGATTTCATCTCAGGGTCCGGAGATCGATTGAAAGAGGACTAGGGTGGGTACAATACATTCGTTTTGCTTATGAACGTACAATATACTCCCTCTGATCCCCACAGACCCCCCTTGCGGGTCATTTCTATCATAGAAACAGACCAAACCTTTATCTCCTTGCACGACACGCAATTGATCTCTGAACATCAATCGATCTCATCAACATGTGTCGGGGCATGAACCGAATGGGAAGTCAAAACTAAGACGCGAAGCGACACGTAGTGGAGGCAAAGTGAAACTTCAAATGAACTATTTGTTTGTATGCATGTCGGACAAATTACAAATAGACACTGGAAATTCAAGCATGGTCTAGGCCCACATGCGAATGATACTCGTCGGAATGTTCAAATGAGGCATGCGGGAGGATGGACTCGACCGGAGGGTGACATGATCGATGGAGAAGATGGTTGGAGAGGAATGAGAAATAAGCAAACGCCACATGATTATACATGAATGGCTCAAATAAACAATAAGTTGTCTCGCTTGGCCTACATAGTTGATACGTCTCCAACGTATCTATAATTTTTGATTTCTCCATCCTATATTATCTACTGTTTTGGACATTATTGGGCTTTATTATCCACTTTTATATTATTTTTGGGACGGAGCCCAGAATTGCCGGTTTTTGCCTGTTTTAGGGTTTCATAGAAAAGGAATATCAAACGGAGTCCAAACGGAATGAAACCTTCGGGAACGTGATTTTCTCAACGAACAAGACCCGGGAGACTTGGACCCTACGTCAAGAAAGAAAAGATGTGGCCACGAGGTAGGGGGCGCGCCTACTCCCCCCCCCCAGGCGCACCCTCCACCCTCGTGGGCCCCCTATTGCTCCACTCACGTACTCCTTCCTCCTATATATACCTACGTACCCCCAAACGATCAGACACGGAGCCAAAAACCTAATTCCACCGCCGCAACTTTCTATATCCACGAGATCCCATCTTGGGGCCTGTTCTGGAGCTCCACCGGAGGGGGCATCGATCGTGGAGGGCTTCTACATCAACACCATAGCCCCTCCGAGGAAGTGTGAGTAGTTTACCTCAGACCTACGGGTCCATAGTTAGTAGCTAGATGGCTTCTTCTCTCTTTTTTGATCTCAATACACTGTTCTCCCCCTCTCTTGTGGAGAACTATTCGATGGAATCTTCTTTTTACAGTGTGTTTGTTGAGACTGATGAATTGTGGGTTTATGAACAAGTCTATCTATGAACAATATTTGAATCTTCTCTGAATTCTTTTATGTATGATTGGTTATCTTTGCCAGTCTCTTCAAATTATCAGTTTGGTTTGGCCTACTAGATTGGTTTGTCTTGCAATGGGAGAAGTGCTTAGCTTTGGGTTCAATCTTGCGGTGTCCTTTCCCAGTTACAGTAGGGGCAGCAAGGCACGTATTGTATTGTTGCCATCGAGGATAACAAGATGGGGTATTTATGATATTGCATGAATTTATTCCTCTACATCATGTCATCTTGCTTAAGGCGTTACTTTGTTTTTAACTTAATACTCTAGATGCATGCTGGATAGCGGTCGATGAGTAGAGTAATAGTAGTAGATGCAGGCAGGAGTCGGTCTACTTGTCTCGGAAGTGATGCCTATATACATGATCATACCTAGATATTCTCATAACTATGCTCAATTTGTCAATTGCTCAACAGTAATTTGTTCACCCACCATAGAATACTTATGCTCTCGAGAGAAGCCACTAGTGAAACCTATGGCCCCCGGGTCTATCTTCATCATATTAATCTCCTACTACTTTGTTATTTCCTTTGCTATTTACTTTGCCTTTATTTTACCTTGCATCTTTATCACAAAAATACCAAAAACATTATCTTATCATATCTATCAGATCTCACTCTTGTAAGTGGCCTTACTCGCGCATAGCCTCCTACTGGATTGATACCTTGGTTCTCAAAAACTGAGGGAAATACTTACGCTACTTAGCTGCATCATCCCTTCCTCTTCGGGGAAAACCAACGCAGTGCTCAAGAGGTAGCAAATGTGGAAGGCCTAATGCGCAACGCGGAGCACTGACGCTCAAATATTGCCGAGAAAACAGGGAAACTGACATGAGGGGCACACCTGTCGGGACGACGTAGCACACTAGTCCAATGGAGGAGCTGGCCCACGACCTCCTCGCCACCGGCTACCGTTCATGTGGGTCGTGGGGGCCAACAACGTGGCGCAGCTCCAGCACCGCCTCTGGACACAGCGACCACGGTGAGCGACACGCTCATCGTCGCTAGACACGGTCGGTTTCAGTGTGCCGAGGGTGGCGTTAGTGCTGTGGCACGACCAACAATATGTTTGGTTTGTGCCCAAGGTTGCCCCATCAAATCATTGGGTAGCCAAAATTTTGGTTGAGGTTTTGGTTGCCCATGATTTGGCCGACATCGTCAAGAAAAATGAACTAGAGTTAGCTAGAGTTCATTGGCATGCCAAAAAAATGGCAACCACCCATTTTTGGGTCATGACCAAAACCTCAAAAAAATGGCAACCATCCAAGCAAAGACCAATATTTGGGTCATGACCAAAATTTTGTGGCCACAATCCAAACACACCCCAACACCCGGCTCATCGAGGATGCACGGGACGCGTCCGCGGAGTGGTGTAGCACGGCCAACTGCATCCTCAGGACCTGAGACCATGCCGGGTCGTCTTGCTTTTTCAATGACATGCGTCGATCGCATGTGATCAAAGGGCATCTCCAACGTTGCCACGACCGCAACTGACTACCCTGGCACACCAAAAGCCCTCGTCCCTCGCGCCGGCGCGCGGTGTGTTCCCAGCCGGCGCCAGCTGCCCGCATTTATGCCATCCGTCCGTATGCCATCATTAAGGGGGTCGGTGCCCGAGGAACCAACTCCGGCAACTTAATGACGCACCAGGACGCTTGGCATCAGCGGAGTGCGCTACTTAAAGCAGCAACGCCCAGCTAACCTCCACACCATAGCGCATCGTCCTCCTATTTGGCACCACATCCGCCATGACTGCAAGCGCGAATGCTCTGCGGGAGAGCTTGTCTTCGGGGATGGAGCTTGAGGTCACCGCCCTCGCTCAAGTTACCGCACAAGCGGTGGCAACGTTGGCGGCCGACGACGGGAGCACCGCCAGCCACGCGTCCTACTTGCCGCCGTCCAACGTCCGGCACCGCCGAGGTCTGGGACTCCTCCGAGGATGAGTACGACATGGGAGGCGGCAGGGCATGGGGTGCCAACTGGCCGGCCCGTCTCCCGTGTTCTACTTTTCCTCGCCGGAGACCGCACCTTCACTTCACGGGTCTTAAACCCCGCCCTCTTACATGGAGATCGCAGATGGAGGGCGTCGGTCGCCGCCGTATAATAGGTTTAGGGTCGGGTTTCTTATATTTTTCTATCCCATAAAAGTTCGAAATGTAATGAAAATCTGCCGTGTTTGCATTAATCTCGGCCGGTGTATATGAACTTTCACAATAATATAGTATATTGTAGGAGTACTAGCAAGATGCCCGTGCGTTGCACGGAAGATCAAGATCTTGTGGGAGAAAAGGATGAACGAGGGAAGGCCTTATCTACAAATGCACATTCAAGCATTTCACATTTTTCTACATCTACGGGAACCTACGAAAGGATTAACGTAAATTGCCTCTCTCTCTCCTCCCCTAATTTTCATGGTGGTGGGCCCCTCCCTCCCCCCAATCTACAATCAACAGCTCACACGTTTCACATTATGTTAATTACGTAATTGGGACTACGTAGGTGTAGCATTACTCCTCCTAAAAAACCCAACTAAGCCAACCTCCCAGCATATCGCGCGGGAAAAGACCCGGCCGCGCCGTTTTAGTCGGGATTACCGGATTACTAGTAGTAGTAGTATCGATGGATCGCGCGAAGCAACAAGTTTTTTTTTGAGGGGGCGAAGCACCAAGTTTAAAAGGAAAAAAGGCGGTACACTCACAGCACCCCTGTCGCGGTCGCATTGCACCCCACACACGTTTGGTCCTGCACACGGCTCACGCAAACGGAACACGCTTTAGGTTGCCTCTTCACTGACACGTGGGACTGCACTTGGAGAAACCTACCATGCGCCAAAATCCCCCCGCCCACCACGCGAAAATCCTCCCCCACCCAAAACTCCCCCAAATCCTATATTCAACCGCCCTTCGGCCAACTAGCCAATAATATTCCCCAGACCCCCTCCCCCCGCCCCCTCCACTCCATTCACTCCGCCAAAGCCGCCCTCCCACCACGTTGATACATCGGCGCCGCGATTCGTCAAGGGGACGCACAACGATCCTCTCGCTCCCACAATACGCTCTCGTAGACTGCCGTCCTATAGCCGCGCCGCCACCGCTGGCGATGTTCTTGTGGAGGCGCACGACGGTCAGCGCCGCCACCGCTAGCGACGTTTGTGTGGAGACGCATGGCGGTCAGCTTCTCCCACGATACGTGCATTCTAGACTGAGGCCCCGTGCATGTCGGTGTAGCGCTGAATGTTAGCTGATAGACGCTGTTAATCTCATTGTTTGTCGAAGTAGTTTACAGTCAATATGCTCTGCTTAAGAAGCTTCCTTGCCATGTTCTGCACTCAATCTGCTTAGCTGAGATAGCATGCCAAGGCCAATTAGTTGCTAAAATATCCTGCCATATATTTATTGTGACGTAGATTGCCATGGTCTAGTAGCCAATCTGTTAGGTGAAGTAGCTCTACACCGTTTTATACCCGATCTTTGTTGCTGCGATGGCCTTCGATAGTTCGATGGCTGTGTGCTCAGCCTCATTGACTGCTGAAATAGCCTGCCATAATTTAGCACTCAAATCTGTTTGCTGAGTTAGCTTTACATATATTTCGTTACTTAGATCTGCTCGTCCAAATATCTTGCCATAGCTTTAGACATCGACCTAGGTATTTTCTTCTGGACTTCATAAAAAAGCATCTATGTTTTCCTGTAATATCTAGTAGAAGAACTAATTTGTATGTCTAACAGATGGACAGGACTTGGATAACTTCTGCTCGAAGATTCTCCGCTGCATATGTCGAGGGGGTTGAAAACTTCATGAACGTTATCAGAGCTGAGTACGGTGGTCCGAAATCAGATGTGCTCTGCCCGTGTAGCAGTTGTATGAATTCAGTGACAAGACCACAATCAACTTTCCAAAATCATCTACACTTGTATGGGATGTCGGTCACATATACTAGGTGGGTTCATCATGGTGAAGCTGTGAATGTCAATGTTATTGACTACATGGAAGCAGCAGATCACCATCTTGATCTGCCTGATTCTCAGGTGGAAGAGGAGGAGGAGGAGGTGGTGGCGGAGCCAGTGAGTTTGACCAACATTGAAACAATGCTATGAAAAGCTCTTGCATTCCATGAACTTTCACCTGCAGAAGAAAAACGGTGGGCCCGCATGTTGGAACAATGCAACATGGCTGCCACCCCAGGAAATAAGCTGTCAGTATTCTCAGCTATGGTTACCTTTCTTCAAGTGAAGACATCTGAGCGGATGACCAACAAATCAATTGATGCGATGTTGGCTGCTTTCCGCAAAGCTTTCCCAGATGCGTCTGAGCTGCCACACACCTATAGTAAAATGAAGAATTTACTTCATGCAGTTGGAATTGGATATGATATGATCCATGTTTGTAAGAATAATTGTGTTCGGTTCCGGAAGGGTTATGCCAACTTAAGTGAATGCCCAAATTGCAAATCATCAAGATGGAAAGATGGAGATGCAATGAACATGATTCTTCATAATGTTCTAAGACATTTTCCAATTACACCAAGATTGCAGAGGTTGTTTCATGATGCTGAAACAAGAGAGGATGTATTGCGGCATTCTAGGAACCAGGAGTATAGAGATCAGAATGTAATGAGCCATCCATCACATGGTAGTGAGTGGAAAAGCTTCACTTAGAAGCACGAAAAGTTTGCTGCTGACCCGAGAAACATTAGACTTGGCTTTGCTTCAGATGGATTTAACCCATTTGGCCACCAGAGCGCCACATATAACATGTGGCCAGTGCTTGTTATCCCTTACAACATGCCTCCAAATGTCTGCACCAAAGAATCAAACTACATGATGGACTTTCTCATCCCAAGTCCAAAAAGTCCTAGAAAGATTTTGATTTGTTCATGGAGCCTCTTGTGGAGGAACTTCAACAACTATGGAGGGGTGTTCTCACTTGAGACCTATATAGCAGCCCCCCAGCTGATTTCTTTTTGTGTGCTGTTATAATTTTGTGCATCCATGATTACCGGCTTTGGGCACTATGTCAGGGCGAACGACACATGGTTACAATGCATGTGTTCGCTGTGACAGGAATCCGCTGTCATACGCAATACTTAGCAAGATCTGTTACATTGGACGCTGCCGTTTCCTTGCCAAGGACAAGTCGCATCCTAGAAAATACCGAAGACATGTGTTCAATGCAAATCATGAAAACCGTGATGCGCCAAAGAGGCTCACCGCCGATGAGTTGCAAGTGGAATTAGAGAAGGTCAGGCATATTACACCAGGAAACCATCCTGATAATGGTAGTGAGAAAAGGAAGCGTGGCAGGGCAGAGGAGAGATTATTGTTTACCCACAGGTCCACTTTTGGGGACTTGGAGTATTGGAAAGATTTGGATCTGCGGCATAATCTTGATGTGATGCACATCGAGAAAAATATATGTGACAGCATTATTGGCACACTTCTTAATATTGAAGGCAAGATGTAAGATACCTTAAAATCTAGGATTGATTTGACACACCTGGGTATCAGACATGATTTGCAAGTGCAAGATGATGGTAAACCATGGGATATGGCACCAGCTGTGTATGTCTTGGACAAGCTAAAAAAAAGAATTCTGCAAGGTCCTGTCACGTGTGAGATTCCCACATGGATTTCCTTCCAACCCTGAAAGGAGAGTCAGTGCAGATGGAGACAAGGTACAAGGGTTAAAAATTCATAACTGCCACGTCCTACTTCAAAGGGTTTTACCTATTATCCTTAGAGGATTGGACCGCCCTAACTTATACAGAGCAGTTGGAGAGTTGGGACAATTCTTCAGGGAACTCTGCAGTAGAAATATCAGGATAGATGATTTGGAGCGTCTTAGAGACAAGATACCAACTATCCTATGCAACCTTGAGAAGATATATCCTCCAGCCTTCTTTGATGTGATGGTGCATTTGGTTGTTCATCTACCTGATGAGGCACTACTTAGAGGTATAGTACAGTATGGCTGGATGTACCCTATTGAAAGGCGGCTAGGAACTTTGAAGGGCTATGTTAGGAATAGAGCTAGACCCGAGGGTTCCATTGCAGAGGCCTAAATTGCTACAGAAGCGTTAACATTCTGCTCAAAATACATTGAAACAGCTGCTCATCTTAGCAAAGATGTGGATGAAGAAAATCTCGAGCTCAATGTTTTCGATTATTCTATTCGAGTTATAGGGAAGAGTTGACAAGAGGACAAACCTAAAGATTTGGCCAAAATGGTTTGGTATGTGTTGAATAACTATCCTTATATCAAGTAAGTGCTAAGTACTGCAGCTTATACATCATAATCTACTAAACTTGCAGCACATTCTTATATATTTAGATGTTTGACGCGATCACTATGTTGTGCAGCATCTACAAGAAGGATTTACTACCGCAAAATCCAAGAAACATTGACAAACTGGTTATGGCAGGATTTGCGAAATGGTTCAAGAGCCATGTCAGCTTTTGAATTGCACTGTTAGTTTTTTAATATATTGAGTACATAAAATGATCAACTTGTCTATTTTCTAACCATAGGTTAAGAAGATGCGGGAGGATGGGCAGACAGTTGATGATGCCCTTTACTCACTAGCAATGGGTCCTCATACTCGGGTAAGACATTATGAATCTTGCGTTGTTGGAGATGTGTGCTACAACACCCTTGCATGAGACGAAGGCAGGAAGACACAAAACAGTGCCATCATGAGCACGGATACATATGACAAAGAGACAACTGAAATGTATGCTAACATAACAGACATTGTTCTGTTGCAGTATATCTCCAGTTTCGAGGACCATTGGTGTGTGGTTCTGTTGTGTTGTCATTGGTATAACCTATTTTCTAGGATCACAAAACCCAGAGCTGATGATTATTTCAAATCCATCAATGTCAAGGCGGCGTACCAGACCAACGAGCCTTTTATTTTGGCAAATCAAGCAACACAGATATTTTTCTTTGAAGACACATTTGCACGTAGCGATGACTGGAGAGTAGTTCAAAGGTTTGAGCAGAGGAATTCGTTTAATCAAGTTGCACAACAAGATGATGCTTACACTGCTCCTGATACAAGGTAACACAGATGTTCCTAATATCTTTGAGAACCATCACGTCAATAACGCCGGCGAAAAGATTGCCTGTCGTGCTATGGACATACAAGAGTTGATCAAGAAGAAGCCAACATTCGAGGACGTTGAGGACGAAGAAAAAGATGGCACCGTGGGGAATTACGATTCAGACTGATACACATGGGAAAGAAGTTGACGCTGCTGCTGCGGATGATGATTACATTGCTTTTGTCGTATTTGCCTGTTAGAAGATGTTTTTTATCTACTATGTGAAATTGTGTTTGCTATGACAACTGAAACCTGACGAACATTTTGTTTAGTATTTTCCTGTGAGAATATCACTTGTTATGTGTGCTGATTTGTGTTTGGTGATTGTATGACAACTAAAACATGATGACATTGTTGTTTAGTTGTACTCATATTTGGCTGTGAAACTTGAATTTGATGACATAGTTTGCTGTTGGACTATAATTTGCTTGACGTCTTCGAATGAGAACAAAGCTGACCCGACAGGTCCTCTGCTAATTTATTTATTTATTACCAAAAGGCCTCTGCTATTTTTTTATTTATGAGCAAAAGGGGATACCGCTTGATTTCTATTAATAGAAATCATTAGATGTTCACAACACTACGCCCATCCTGCTACATAGGTTTCATTCATTACGAGTTTTAGCAAAGTGCTCATGTCATAGCCACTGGATACATCACGAGTGCTACATACACTGCAAATAAAGAGACAATCATCCTACAAAGCACATCGATTTTGCCCATTATCTCCACAAGCTCTTTCATCTCCTCATTGCTATCAAGGCCGTTCAGCAGCTGTTTCTTGGCCATGATCAGAGGAACTGCATCTTTAACCTTCAGCTCTGCATCTTCCTCTTCTGCCATTCCTTTAGTTACTTGTCCAACACCCCAACCTGCTGGTATTAGGATTCCTCGGCTACCCAAATAATTAGCGTAATTGCACTCCCCCATATCAGCAACTTCCCAGAAATACAAATCACATGAATCTTCCCTTTTTTGCACGAATCAAATTGGAAGATCATCAACCAAACTATTAAAAAAATCAGCAACTGAAAGCAGTAGAACAACACTTATACATATTATTACCCCATGATTCGGGCATTTGTAGAAGACTCGGCCAGGGTTGAGGATTGTGGTTGAAACGCGACGGATGACTCTACGTGACTTGCAGCAGTGGCTCCACACCAACGGCAGCGGGTTGCGATTAGCAACCGGCTGCGCTGCGCGTGCCGGTGGGGGTGTGATGAGACCCACAGGCGATGGTACGAGTGGCGACTTGGCGCATATTTGGTTGTTGCCTGCTGAAGAGCACGTGGACGAGCAGGAAGCGGACATGGTTGCTGCGGCCAGAGCTTCTGATGCTAGGCAGAGTAAGTAGAGAAGAGGAAAAGCGAACATTGGATATGTCAGTTTCATTACTTGCAAAGTAGCATAGCACCATATATAGTCATAGTCTAGGTTTTTATGTGAACCAGCTACAGGAGCACGTCTCTCTTTTTTCTAAAACTAAGCAATGTCTCTTTACTGGTACACTAGCTTGTTCTGTACGCCTTCTCAAGTCTTTGATTCCTCCACCTGACATCTGGGACCCACCGGAAGGGCCTCTGTATTTCGTGAAAAAAAAACATGCCCCCCCCCCCCGCTGACAGGTCGGACCCACCAACTATCTTCGCATGCAAGGAAGTGCCTTCTTATTATGCACAAAAAAATGAATACTCCCCCTGCCAGCTGCAACCCAGCATCGTGGGAGGCTCACTTGTGGGCCTACCAAGTTGACGGGGACGGAGGCCTTTGTCAACTTAGTCAATATGAATGATTCTAGCTCCAGTTACCGTACGATGTTCAACCAACGGCAGTAGTGCTTTTTCAACCTCTGGTCTTCTTGCTCCAGCCGCCCAAACCAGCGCCGATCGTGCCGTGTGGTCCTACCTCCCATGGCCGGCTGTGATGCCACGGAGGCCTCACCACCCCTACTACTCCCACCGATGGCCAGTCCATCCCTCTACTCACCCACACCCCCTGTTATTCAGCGGCGACGGCAGCCTCACACCGGAGCCGAACCAGTGAACCCTCATACTCCTCTCCGTATGGGCATCCACTGCTGCGTCTTCCCCGGCTCCGCGTCGTCCCCCTCCTAGGCCTCGCCATCGTCCACCGCCTTGGTGCTCTCAGCGCGGCGTGGTCAATGTGGTCAATGACCGACTTCCATCGAAAGAGTACTATACGTGGAGAGGCAGACAGCTGGGTCCACGGCCACAACCCAGTTATTTTGTGATTTGCCAAATAAGTCGCTTTGTCAGGTCTGTTGGGCTGCAAATCTTTCAAGACGAGGAGAGCTTCATTCGTCTGGCCGAGAAAATGGCCTATCAGTAACGAGAAATGGGCTGTGCATTTTTAAAACACATCAAACCGGCAATTAGTTTCTAATTTCTTTTTTTCATTTCGCGACTTTAAATTGCATTGATTTTTATGTGTGGACAATTTGTTGGATTTTATATTCACATACATTTATTTTTAAAATCAGTTTGAATGGGACTCGAAATTTCGGGATTAAAAACAGTTCGGGCCACACCGAAATATGCAAAATTTCGTATAATTTTTTAACCGTGGCCACAATATGGGCTGTAATGCTAACAAAAAAAATATGGACTCCAAAAAAAACCTTAAGAATTAGCAAATGGGCTGTAAATTATTAGAAATAATGGCAGATGGGTTGTATGATATTTTCCATAGATTTGAGGCTTTCCTAAAAAAAGGTTGACCCACAAGCAGTGACTATTGGATGTCCATCCGACGACCGTCGTGCTTCTTCAATCTCTGCTCTTCCTGCTCCAGCCGCTCAAACAAGCGCCAGTGGGACTGCCTGCTCTCTCCTCCCCGTAGTCGGCTGTGCTGCCGCGCAGGCCTCACCGCCCCACCATACTCCCATCGTTGGCCTAGCCATCCCTCTACTCACCCACACCTGCTATTATTCTTCGGCGACGGCAGACGAACCTGTAACCCTCGTACAATCATACTCCCCTCCGCGTGGGAAACAACTGCCGAGTCTTCCCTACCTTCGTGTCGTTCCCTTCCTAGGCCTCACCATCGTCCACCGCCCTGGTGCTCTCGGCGTGGCCTGCTTAACGTAGTCAACGACCGACATGCATCTGAAGTGGCCTGTACGTGGAGAGGCTGACAGCTGGGTCCACGGCCGCACGCAAGGAAATGCCTCATTATTATGTGCAAAATAATGATTCCTCCACCTGACATCTGGGACCCACCGGAATGGCCTCTGTATTTCTCAAAAAAACGTTACCGCTGCGGACAGCTTGGACCCACCAGCTATATCTTCGCACGCAAGGAAGTGCCTCCTTATTACGCACAAAAAAATGAATACTCCCCCTCCTAGCTGGGACCCAGTATAGTGGCAGACTGACTTGTGGGCCTACTAAGTTGACAGGGACGGGGGGCTTTGTCAACATAGTCAATATGCACGATTCTAGCTCCAGTAACCATACGATGTCCATCCAATGGCCGTAGTGCTTCTTCAACTTCTGGTCTTCTTGCTCCAGCCGCCCAAACCAGCGCCGGTCGTGCCTCATGCTCCAGCCTCCCGTGGCCGTCTGCGATGCAGCGGAGGCCTCACCGCCCCCTACTACTCCCACCGCTGGCCAGGCCATCCCTCTACTCACCCACACCCCCTGTTATTCTGTGGCGACGACAGACTCACACCGGAGCCGAACCAGTCAACCCTCATACTCCTCTTCGCGTAGGCATCCACTCCCGTGTCTTCCTCGGCTCCACGTCGTCCCCCTCCTAGGCCTTGCCGTCGTCCCCCGCCTTGGTGCTCTCGGTGCAGCGTGGTCAACGTGGTGAAGGAATGACTTCCATCGAAAGAGTACTATACATGGAGAAGCTGAAAGCTGGTTCCACGACAGCCGCAAGGAAGTGCCTCCTTATTACGCGGAAAATAATTATTCCTCCACCTGACAACAGGGACCCACCGGACGGGCCACCGTATTTGGCGAAAAACACCCCCTGACTACTGGGACTGATACGTCTCCAACGTATCTATAATTTTTGATTGTTCCATGCTATTATATTACCAACCTTGGATGTTTTATATGCATTTATATGCTATTTAATATGATTTTTGGGACTATCCTAGTAACCCAGAGCCTAGTGCCAGTTTTCTGTTTTTACCTTGTTTTAGAGTATCGAAAAAAGGAAAATCAAACGGAGTCCAATTGACCTGAAACTTCACAGAACTTATTTTTGGAATGAAAGCAACCCGGGAGACTTGGAGTCCACGTCAAGAAAGCAACGAGGAAGCCACGAGGCAGCGGGGCGCGCCCACCCCCTGGGCGCGCCCTTCACCCTCGTGGGCCCCTCGTGGCTTGCGTGACGTACTTCTTCCTCCTATATATACCCATATACCCTAAAACGATCAACGAGCACAATAGATTGGGAGTTCCTCCGCCAGAAGCCTCCGTAGCCACCGAAAGCCAATCTAGACCCGTTCCGGCACCCTGCCGGAGGGGGAATCCCTCTCCGGTGGCCATCTTCATTATCCCGGTGCTCTCCATGACGCGAAGGGAGAAGTTCTCCCTCGGGGCTGAGGGTATGTACCAGTAGCTATGTGTTTGATCTCTCTCTCTCTCTCTCTCTCTCGTGTTCTTGAGGTGATACGATCTTGATGTATCGCGAGCTTTGCTACTATAGTTTGATCTTATGATGTTTCTCCCCCTCTACTCTCTTGTAATGGATTGAGTTTTCCCCTTGAAGAAATCTTATCGGATTGAGTCTTTAAAGATTTGAGAACACTTGATGTATGTCTTGCCGTGCGTATCTGTGGTGACAATGGGATATCACGTGATTCACTTGATGTATGTTTTGGTGATCAACTTGCGGGTTCCGCCCATGAAAGTATGCATAGGGGTTGGCACACGTTTTCGTCGTGATTCTCCAGTAGAAACTTTGGGGAACTCTTTGAGGTTCTATGCGTTGGTTGAATAGATGAATCTAAGATTGTGTGATGCATATCGTATAATCATACCCACGGATACTTGAGGTTACATTAGGGTTTTGGTCGATTTGTGTCTTAAGGTGTTATTCTAGTACAAACTCTAGGGCTGTTTGTGAGACTTATAGGAATAGCCCAACGGATTGATTGAAAAGAATAACTTTGAGGTGGGTTCGTACCCTACCATAATCTCTTCGTTTGTTCTTCGCTATTAGTGACTTTGGAGTGACTCTTTGTTGCATATTGACGGATAGTTGTATGATCCAATTATGTTAATATTGTTGAGAGGACTTATACTAGTGAAAGTACGAACCCTAGGCCTTGTTTCCTAGCATTGCAATACCGTTTATGCTCACTTTTATCATTCGTTACCTTGTTGTTTTTATATTTTCAAATTACAAAAACCTATATCTACCATCCATATACCACTTGTATCACCATCTCTTCGCCGAACTAGTGCACCTATACAATTTACCATTGTATTGGGTGTGTTGGGGACACAAGAGACTCTTTGTTATTTGGTTGCAGGGTTGCTTGAGAGAGACCATCTTCATCCGACGCCTCCTACGGATTGATAAACCTTAGGTCATCCACTTGAGGGAAATTTGCTACTGTCCTACAAACCGCTGCACTTGGAGGCCCAACAACGTCTACAAGAAGAAGGTTGTGTAGTAGACATCAAGCTCTTTTCTGGCGCCGTTGCCAGGGAGGTTAGTGCTTGAAGGTATATCTTTAGATTTTGCAATCGAATCTTTTTGTTTCTTGTCTTAGCACTAGTTTAGTTTATAAAAGAAAACTACAAAAAAATGGAATTGAGTTTGCCTCATACGCTTCATCTTTTTAATATCTTTCGTGAGTATGATGGAAGGAAATTTTTTGCCAAAGTGTTAGAAGAAGAATGCATTAAAATGTTTGGCACTAAATATTTGAATGATGAGCATGATTGCAATGTTGTTAGTATGAATTCCTTGAATATCCATGATGCTAATGATATGCAAAGCCACAAGCTTGGGGAAGCTATGTTTGATGAAGATGATATTTTTGTCCCCCAAGTTTTGATGAGAAAATTTATTATGATGAAAGCATGCCTCCTATTTATGATGATTATATTGATGAAAGTGGATTTGGAGAGGTCATGACTTTATTTTGTGACGAATCCACTATTTTGGAAGAGGTTCCAATTGATTATGAGGACGAAGTTGCTATCTATGATGATTATTGTGATGACTTGTATGCTATAGAAAGTAGTGATGATTATATTTATAAAACTTGTCATGATTATGATTACCCCTTTTCTGCACTTTACTCTTTTAATGTGGAGACAATTTATAGTATTCGAGTCTCTTATGATACTCCCACTATTCCGAATGAGAAGAACTTTGCTTATGTGGAGAGTCATAAAATTTCTATGTTTGTAGATCATGAAAAGAATGCTTTATGTGATAGTTATATTGTTGAATTCATTCATGATGCTACTGAAAATTATTATGAGGGAGGAATATATGCCTGTAGGAATTGCAATAATATCAAGTTCCCTCTCTATGTGCTTAAAGTTTTGAAGTTATGCTTGTTTTACCTTCCTATGCAAGCTGGTTCTTGTTCCTATAAGTTGTTTGCTCACAAAATCCCTATGAATAGGAAGATGGTTAGACTTAAATGTGCTAGTCATATTCTACATGATGCTCTCTTTATGTTTCAATTATTATCTTTTATGTGAGCATCATTGAAATCATCATGCCTAGCTAGGGGCGTTAAACAATAGCACTTGTTGGGAGGCAACCCAACTTTATTTTTATTCCTTGCTTTTTGCTCCTGTTTAGTAATAAATAATTTATCTAGCCTCTGTTATGATTGAGTTTTTATTTTTTTAATTAGTGTTTGTGCCAAGTAGAACCGTTGGGAAGACTTGGGGAAAGTCTTGTTGATCTTGCTGTAAAAAACAGAAACTTTAGTGCTCACGAGAATTGCTGCCATTTTTATTGGAGAGTGCTATTTAGTTAATTATTTTTTATGATGATTAATAGATAAATTCGTAACGTCCAGCAATTTATTTTAGAATTTTTGGGGTTCCATAAGTGTGCATTAGCTACAGATTACTACAGACTGTTCTGTTTTTGACAGATTCTGTTTTTCGTGTGTTGTTTACCTATGTTGATGAATCTATGGCTAGTAAAATAGTTTATGAACCATAGACAAGTTGGAATACAGTATATATTACACCAATATGAATTTATAATGAGTCCACAACAGTACCTAAGTGGTGATTTATTTTCTTATACTAACGGAGCTTACGAGTTTTCTGTTAAGTTTTGTGTTGTGAAGTTTTCATGTTTTGGGTAAAGATTCGATGGACTATGGAATCAGGAGTGGCAAGAGCCTAAGCTTGGGGATGACCAAGGCACCCCAAGGTGATATTCAAGGACAACCAAGAGCCTAAGATTGGGGATGCCTCGGAAGGAATCCCCTCTTTCGTCTTCGTTCATCAGTAACTTTACTTGAAGCTATATTTTTATTGGCCACATGATATGTGTTTTGCTTGGAGCGTCATTTTATTTCATTTTGTTTTGCTTGCTGTTTGAATAAAATACCAAGATCTGAAATTATTAAATGTTAGAAAGTCTTCATATAGTTGCATAATTATTCGACTACTCATTGATCTTCACTTATATCTTTCGGAGTAGTTTGTTGTTTGCTCTAGTACTTCACTTATATCTTTTAGAGTGTGGTAGTAGTTTTATTTTGAAGAAATAAATGAACACTCGTGATTCACTTATATTATTTTGAGAGTCTTTAGAAGAGCATGGTAGTTTGCTTTGGTTATGAATCTAGTCCTAATATGATAGACATCCAAGATGGGTATAATAAAAACTTTCATATAAGTGCATTGAATACTAAGAGAAGTTTGATACTTGATGATTGTTTTGAGATATGGAGATAGTGATATCAAAGTTGTGCTAGTTGGGTAGTTGTGAATTTGAGGAATACTTGTGTTCAAGTTTGCAAGTCCCGTAGCATGCACGTATGGTAAACGTTGTGTAACAAATTTGAAACATGAGGTGTTATTTGATTGTCTTCCTTATGAGTGGCAGTCGGGGACGAGCGATGGTCTTTTCCCACCAATCTATCCCCCTAGCAGCATGCGCGTAGTGCTTGGTTTTTGATGACTTGTAGATTTTTGCAATAAGTATGTGAGTTCTTTATGACTAATGTTGAGTCCATGGATTATACGCACTCTTACCCTTCCATCATTGCTAGCCTCTTCGGTACCGTGCATTGCCCTTTCTCACATTGAGAGTTGGTGCAAACTTCGCAGGTGCATCCAAACCCCGTGATATGATATGCTCTGTCACACATAAACCTCCTTATATCTTCCTCAAAACAGCCACCATACCTACCTATTATGGCATTTCCATAGCCATTCCGAGATATATTGCCATGCAACTTTTCCACCATTCTGTTTATCATGACACATTCATCATTGTCATATTGCTTTGCATGATCATGTAGTTGCCATCGCATTTGTGGCAAATCCACCATTCATAATTTTTCATACATGTCACATTTGATTCATCGCAATCCCGGTACACCGCCGGAGGCATTCATATAGAGTCATATCTTGTTCTAAGTATCGAGTTGTAATTCTTGAGTTGTAAATAAATAGAAGTGTGATGATCATCATTCATAGAGCATTGTCCCAAAAAAAGGCCAAATAAAAAAAGGGAAAGGCCAAATAAATAGAAAAGAAAGGCCAAAAAAGGGAAAGGCCAAATAAAAAATAAAAAAAATAAAAGGGACAATGCTACTATCCTTTTTCCACACTTGTGCTTCAAAGTAGCACCATGATCTTCATGATATAGAGTCTCTTGTTTTGTCACTTTCATATACTAGTGGGAAATTTTCGTTATAGAACTTGGCTTGTATATTCCAGCAATGGGCCTCCTCAAGTGCCCTAAGTCTTTGTGAGCAAGAAAGTTGGATGCACACCCACTTGGTTTCTTTTGTTCAGCTTTCATACATTTATAGCTCTAGTGCATCCGTTGCATGGCAATCCCTACTCCTTGCATTAACATCAATCAATGGGCATCTCCGTAGCTCATTGATTAGCCTCGTTGATGTGAGACTTTCTCCTTTTTGTCTTCTCCACATAACCCCCATCATCATATTCTATCCACCCATAGTGCTATATCCATAACTCACGCTCATGTATTGCGTGAAGGTTTATAAAGTTTGAGATTACTAAAGTATGAAACAAGTGCTTGGCTTGTCATCGAGGTTGTGCATGATGAGAGGATTCTTGTGTGACGAAAATGGAGCATGACCAAACTATATGATTTTGTAGGGATGAACTTTCTTTGGCCATGTTATTTTGAGAAGACATGATTGCTTAGTTAGTATGCTTGAAGTATTATTGTTTCTATGTCAATATTAAACTTTTGTCTTGAATCTTATGGATCTGAATAAAGATGAATTACTTAGAGAAATATGTTAGGTAGCATTCCACTTCAAAAATTCTGTTTTGATCATTTACCTACTCGAGGACGAGCAGGAATTAAGCTTGGGGATGCTGATACATCTCCAACGTATCTATACTTTTTGATTGTTCCATGCTATTATATTATCAACCTTGGATGTTTTATATGCATTTATATGCTATTTTATATGATTTTTGGGACTAGCCTATTAACCCAGAGCCCAGTGCCAGTTTCTGTTTTTACCTTGTTTTAGAGTATCGCAGAAAAGGAAAATCAAACGGAGTCCAATTGACCTGAAACTTCACGGGACTTATTTTTGGAACGAAAGAAGCGAGGGAGAGTTGGAATCCAAGTCAAGAAAGAAACGAGGAAGCCACGAGGCAGCGGGGCACGCCCACCCCCCTGGGCACACCCTCCATCCTCATGGGCCCCTCGTGGCTCCCCTGACGTACTTCTTCCTTCTATATATACCCATATACCCTAAAACGACCAGGGAGCACAATAGATTGGGAGTTCCGCCGCCAGAAGCCTCCGTAGCCACCGAAAGCCAATCTAGACCCGTTCCGGCACCCTACCGGAGGGGGAATCCCTCTCCGGTGGCCATCTTCATCATCCCGGTGCTCTCCATGACGCGGAGGGAGTAGTTCTATGCGTTGGTTGAATAGATGAATCTGAGATTGTGTGATGCATATCGTATAATCATACCCATGGATACTTGAGGTGACATTGGAGTATCTAGGTGACATTAGGGTTTTGGTTGATTTGTGTCTTAAGGTGTTATTCTAGTACGAACTCTAGGCTGTTTGTGACACTTATAGGAATTGCCCAACGGATTAATTGGAAAGAATCACTTTGAGGTGGTTTCGTACCCTACCATAATCCCTTCATTTGTTCACCACTATTAGTGACTTTGGAGTGACTCTTTGTTGCATGTTGAGGGATAGTTGTATGATCCAATTATGTTAATATTGTTCAGAGGACTTGCACTAGTGAAAGTATGAACCCTAGGGCTTGTTTCCTAGCATTGCAATACCGTTTATGCTCACTTTTATCATTCGTTACCTTGCTCTTTTTATATTTTCAGATTAGAAAAACCTATATGTACCATCCATATACCACTTGTATCACCATCTCTTGGCCGAACTAGTGCACCTATACAATTTACCATTGTATTGGGTGTTGGGGACACAAGAGACTCTTTGTTATTTCGTTGCAGGGTTGCTTGAGAGAGACCATCTTCACCCTACGCCTCCTATGGATTGATAAACCTTAGGTCATCCACTTGAGGGAAATTTGCTACTGTCCTACAAACCTCTGCACTTGGAGGCCCAACAACATCTACAAGAAGAAGGTTGTGTAGTAGACATCAGGGACCCACCAGACGGGCCAATGTATTTCACGTAAAAAACATTCCCCCCACTGTCAGCTCGGATCCACCGGACGTGCCTCCTTATTACGCACAAAAAATGAATACTCCCCCTGCTAGTTGGGACTCATCTTGGTGGGAGGCTGACTTGTGGGCCTACTAAGTTGACGGGGACTGAGTGCTTTGTCAACTTAGTCGATATGAATGATTCTAGCTCCAGTGACTGTACGATGTCCATCTAGCGGTCGTAGTGCTTCTTCAACCTCTGGCCTTCTTGCTCCAGCCGCCCAAACCAGCACCGGTCGTGCCTCGTGCACCTGCCTCCCGTGGCCGGCTACGATGCGGTGGAGGCCTCACCGCCCCCTACTACTCCCACCGCTGGCCAAGCCATCCCTCTACTCACCCACACCCCCTGTTATTCTACGGCGACGACAATCTCACGCCGTAGCGAACTAGTGAACCCTCATACTCCTCTACGCGTGGGCATCCACTTCCGTGTCTTCCCCGGCTCCGCGTCGTCCCCTTCTTAGGCCTCGCAGTTGTCCACCTCCATGGTGCTCTCGGCGCGGCGTAGTCAATGTGGTCAAGGAACCGCTTCCATCGGGCGTGGATTGTACGTGGAGAGGCTAACAGCTAGGTCCATGACCACAGCAAGGAAGTGCCTCCTTCTTACGCGCAAAATAATTACTCCTCCACCTGACAGCGGGGACCCACCGGACGGGCCACCGTATTTCACGAAAAAACGTTTCCCCCTGACTGCTGGGACCCACCAGCTACATCTTCGCATGCAAGGAAGTGTGTCTGGGCAACAAAAAAACGATTCGCCCCCTGACTACTGGGACCCACCAGCTACATCTTCGCAGGCAAGGAAGTGCCTGACAGTCGGGACCCACCTGGTCGAAGCGTACGTAGCGTTGTCATTCTGGTCGCGAACATGTACGTACATACAGGTCGATGTAGAGGCGCGCATGTGTGGTAGTAGAGGTGCGCACGTAGCATGTACACGTACGTACAACGGCCAGTGTGCAAGAAAGAAAATACGGCCACGTACGTACATACGGGCAGGGTCTCGAACGCCTACTCGCGCATACTGTCGGCGTTCTGGGAACGGGGGTCCCCAGACTTGCCTGCCTGCGGCCTGCGGCGTGGCTCAAGTGGGGGCCCAGCACGACCCATCTTCATCAGCCCAAGCTCAAGAACCTCGCGAGGGGCCAAGCCTCGCAGGGCAGACGACATGAAGCTTACTCAAGAGCGGTCTCATCAGGCAGGCTCGCGAGGAGGCGAAGAGATCAATGCAAGGGTACCTCGCGAGGATCCCATGACGCAAGCCATGACGATCAAGGCCAGGCGGGCGCCGGCCTGCGCAGGGTCCTTGTTTCCCCTTTGGTGCAAAGGGGGCAAGCACAGGCCAAGGTATCAGGCAAAGGTTACCATTCCGTTGCAACGAGACCAAGACCAGCCGGATGACCGGACGGAGGTCACCATGGAGCCCAAGACAATGTCATCACCAGTGCTTTTGGCAGCCGAAGACCACCTTTGGTCAGGATAACTTGTACTAGATGTTCCCCTTCAAAATGGCCAATTGTTGGTGCCCTTCTCAGTCAATTATTCGGGGAGAGGCCAAGGGCCTCTATAAATAGAGCTAGCCACCATAGAGTAGAGAGGGGGGAGAAAAGCTAGAGACATATAGAAACCTCGAGACATCAAGGAGACGGCTAGAGATCTAGTAGAACCATAGCAGAGAGAGAGAAAACCCAATAGAGACTAAGTAGAACACACTGCATCAGCTCAAGAACACCCCTCGCGAGGTTGTTCTTCCCTTGTACTGTCCATCATCAGCCCAGAGGCAATCCACCACACCACACACTGGAGTAGGGTATTACACCACAACAGTGGCCCGAACCAGTATAAACCTCGTGTCTCTTGTGTTGTTCATCATTTTCATCTTAGTTCGCACGAGAGGATCAGACATAGATCGGTAGGGGGGAGATCTCCGTGCGCACCCCAGTGTTCAAACCTTAAGGGTCTGCCGGAACCCGAAATCCTACATTTGGCGTGCCAGGTAGGGGTGCGCCGAAATCTTCCTTCCGCTGTTCGCGTGTGATCTTCCGTCGTGTCCACGGCTGACGCTCGTCGGGCTCGCGCCGAGCACAGGGCTGCTTGCGCCACTCGCGTCACCCAGACGGCGCCCTTCGGCGGCCCCCCTCGTCGTTGCCCGTCGCCCGCCGCCAACGCCGTCACCGGCCCGGCGGGGAACGAGCAGCAGGCCTCGTCCCAGCATCGTTCGGTGCGGCGGGATGGCCGCACCCCCACCCCGTCGCTGTCTCCAGCTGACTCGTCGTCCCATGCCCGTCGCGCACCCATGGATGCGCACGCCTCCACTACAAGAAATATGTCAACTTATGACCTTCTGTTAGTGACCCTGGAAGAATTGGTCATAAATCTATGACCATTTTAGACCAATTGGTCAAAAGCTGTTCAGGGGGCTCCAAACCCTAAACCATTGCAACCATTTTGGTCAGAAAGGTCATAATTTGCTTACACGAAATGGTCATAAAGCAGACAACACTAGTCCGATGCCTTATTTCTAGCTGATCATGACCAATATAGATGGTCATAACCTTGTAAATTGTGGTGGGTTGCTATGACTAGGCGCCACCTCATCAGTTTTGCCTATGTGTCATGTCCATGTGGCAGTTTTTGCCCTAGGTTGTGAAGCAACCTATATTTTTGTCATTCCCAAAATTCCCAAAAAAAATCTCATAAATTCTTTGGGTCATATCTTCATCAAATATGTAAAAGTCCTTCCTTGCCTAGTTCAAAACTAATTCAACAATATTCATTTTCCTATTCTGTTCACAACAACACTTTATGAAGAAAGTGCTATTTATATATTCTTGATTGCCCTAGGAATTTTTGGGAACTCTTTTCTATCCAAATCATTACTGCATGACAAAATTTAGCTCCATTTGCCTAGCAAATCTTCCTCGGCAAATTTCCAAAGTTTTTGTCCACCTAGAAGCATTGTGAAGGCAATACCTTTTTTATATCTCGGAATGACATGAAATTTATACAGTTCCTTCATATGCCCAAATTATCACCCTCCTCCAAATTGCAGCTCAGTCAAATCATCTGTGTGAGCCCAGGTTCAATTTATATTTTATGGCCAAACTGGCACGTTGCAAAGCAAGTGCTATATAGACCCCTCCTATTACCGTCAAACTTTTCGGGCACTCTTCCATACCCAAATCATTGCCACATGATAATATTCAGCTCAATTTTCCTAGTAAATCTTTCTCAGGAAATTTCCAAAGTTTCTACCTCGAGAGAAGCTTTGTGAAGTACGTACTAGCTAGGATTACCCAAATGATCTGAAAATTTACCAACGCATGACCATACCTATGTAACTTACCTACACCAATTTTTAGCTCATTTAATTCATCCAATCTCTCTCACTAGTTTTCCCAAGTTTTTGTCCATAGAAGAGCATTGTGAAGGAAGTACTACTTTGGCATGTCCAAATGGTATCAAGTTTCTACAATGCTTTCCTATGCCCAAATAACCATCCTCCACTAAATTTCAGCTCAATCCATTCATTATTTTGAGCCCAGCTTCAACATTCATATTTTTGTCCAGTGTGGTACTTTGCAAAGGAAGTACCACCTAGGATCCTCCTTTTGAGCTAAACATTTGTGAAGACATTCTCCTTAGTAGATTATCATTCTCAGCAAAAACTCACGCCCATTGGCCATGTGCATTTCCCGTACCGCTAATCAAACACTTGGCTGCTTATTCATGTTTGAGCATCGATCGGTATCCTCGTGAGAATCATATGTTGTGATTTTCTTCCTATCACCTACCTAGGGAGTGCCCAACCCACTAGACATGCCTAGGCTGCCCAGAACACATGGCAATGCCACGGTCACGCAGTGACCACGCGGCGGGCATGCGAGTTTACGTGCTCTAGAGTTGGGGGCCTCGGCCACCGCCCAAACCTCGACGTATCGCCAACAAACTATGTATTTATGATTTAGTAGGTACTTATGTAACTAAAAATGATTTTTGGACAAAATAAATAGCAAACTATGAGGCAGCTGCAGTTCAAATTTGACCCGCTTCCTACTGAATCGGCGGGAATTTGTCTTTTTCACCAGAGGTGGATCAAAACTTTTGACACCCAACCATTTTGTCAATTGTGCATTATATATGGCCTAGTATTTTATAAAATTGATTAGGTCCAATTTTTCCACAAATATATGGTAGGTCCTTCACAAAAAACTCATTTTGGGCACTTAGAAAAATGGAAAATGAATTTTTCATGCAAAGAAAATGAAAACTTCCTTAGGCAACATTGTTTGGAATTCCAAGATGCACCCTTGTGCAGAATATGAGATCATTTGAACAAACTATGCCATGAATGTGGCCATAAGATTGATCATTTGGCTTGAAAGCCATGAATTTTCACGCATGATAGCTCATTTCAGAGAACACTTTTTTAAAATAATTGCCGTATTACAAGTTTATTATTTTTCCTGGGAACTTGGCCATATATAATGACACAATGCGAAGGTTTCCCAATTTTTTGATTTTTTTGAACTTTTTATGCCCGTTTCAAAATGCGGTCAAAACGGCGGGAATGACCGTTGCTAGCTAGTGGTTGAATCTTGAATTTTTTTGGTGTTTCTCTGATTAAATAGATACTTATGTACCTAGAAATTATTTTTGGAAAAAATAGAGAGCAAACTACCCGGTAGCTATAGTTCAAATTTGACCCGCTTCCAGCTGAATAGGCGGAAATTTGTCTTTTTCACAAGAGGTGGATCAAAACTTTTTACACCCAACCATTTTGTCAATTGTGTATTAAATATGGCCTAGTATTTTATAAAAATGATTTGGTCCAATTTTGCAACAATTATTTGGGAGGTCCTTCACAAAAAACCTCCTTTTGGGCACTCAAAAAATGGAAAATGTTTTTTTCGTCCAAAGAAAATGAAAACTTCCTTAGGCAACATTGTTTACCATTCCAATATGCACCCTTGTGCACAATATGAGAACATTTGAACAAACTATGCCATGAATGTGGCCATAAGATTGATCATTTGGCTTGAAAGCCATCGATCTCCACATGTGATAGCTCGTTTCTGAGAACACTTTTTTAAAATAATTGCCGTATTAAAAGTTTGTTATTTTTCTTGGGAACTTGGCCACATATAATGACACAATGCAAATGTTTCCCAATTTTTTGATTTTTTCGAATTTTTATGCCCATTTCAAAATGCGGTCAAAACGGCGGGAATGACCGTTCCTAGCTAGTGGTTGAATATTGGAATTTTTTTGGTGTTTCTCTGATTAAATAGGTACTTATGTACCTAGAAATGATTTTTGTAAAAAATAAATAGCAAACTATGATGGAGCTGCAGTTCAAATTTGACCCGCTTCCTGCTGAATCGGCGGAAATTTGTCTTTTTCACGAGAGGTGGATCAAAACTTTGTACACCCAACCATTTTGTCTATTGTGCATTAAATATGGCCTAGTATTTTAGAAAAATGATTTGGTCCATTTTTGCAACAATTATTTGGGAGGTCCTTCACAAAAAAACCTCCTTTTTGGACACTCGAAAAATGGAAAATGGTTTTTTCGTCCGAAGAAAATGAAAACTTCCGTAGGCAATATTGTTTTCCATTCCAATATGCACCATTGGGTACAATATGAGATCATTTTAACAAACTATGCCATGAATGTGGCCATAAGATTGATCATTTGGCTTAAAAGCCATTGATCTCCACACCTGATGGCTCGTTTCTGAGAACACTTTTTAAAAATTATTACCGTATTACAAGTTTGTTATTTTTTCTGGAACTTGGCCACATATAATGACACAATGCGAAGGTTTCCCAATTTTTTAATTTTTTTTGAATTTTTTATGCCCGTTTCAAAATGCGGTCAAAACGGCGGGAATGACCGTTCCTAGCTAGTGGTTGAATCTTGGAAATTTTTTGATGTTTCTCTGATTAAATAGATATTTATTTACCTAGAAATGATTTTTGGAAAAAATAAATAGCAAACTACAAGGCAGCTACAGTTCAAATTTGACCCGCTTCCAACTGAATTGGCAGAAATTTGACTTTTTCATGAGAGGTGGATCAAAACTTTTTACACCCAACCATTTGGTCAATTGTGCATTAAATATGTCCTAGTATTTTAGAAAAATGATTTGGTCCAATTTTACAACAATTATTTGGGAGTTTCTTCACAAAAAAATCATTTTTGCCACAAGAAAAATGATTGAAAAAATATAGAAAGATAAAAAATGCATGGAAATCGGTGATCATCCATAAAATGGGGTCTAATTTGAGTGAAAAATTTGGTTGTGCCATTTTGAAAAATATTTTGGTAGTTGCTTCACAAAATTCCCCTAGTTTTAGTACTTACAAACTATTTTAAATCACAAAATTTCTGAACCAATTAGGGCTCTTCTCAGGGATCACCCCACTATAGTCGATCTGAACCGTCCGCGTCCGAAGGATCCAACGTCTATCATTCACCTCTCAGGTCATAGAGACCCAACCCAAACCCTAGCAGCAATGCAATCCCCCTCTCCCCCTCTCCCGCCACCGCCTGTCTCTCCCCATCTCCCCGATCCAGATCTCTTCGTCGCCGCCCAAACCCAATCCCCAACCCAATCTCCTGAGTGCGGTGTCGCGCCCCTGCTTTGTCCCTCAGCATCGCCCGCATCATCCGGCACCATGGCCTCCTGCATCGCCGGATCAGGGTGCCACCACCATGCGGGCCCCGACACCACACCCCACGGCGGCCGGAGACGATGGCGAGGAAGGGCTCGGTCCCCTAACGAATCCTCCTCCCTCCATGCCCGCACGCCTCGATCCCATCGACCCAGTGCCCAGGCCCAGCACGTGTTGCCGCCATGGACTCCACCACGAGTTCTACCAGGCCAAGGACGGGGAGCACAGCCGCCGCCTCCTCGCGCTGCTAGCCACCTCCCTCACCGTGCTTGACGCCATGCAAGGTCCGCCTCTCTCTCCTCCTCCTGGTCTCTCTCTGTTGCTTGGTTTGATTTTGCTGATGCGGTTTCCTTCCTCCCCTCCCTAATGCATGCACGCAGGTGCATAGCCTAGTAGGAGACCACGGCTCCATCTTCTTCTTCCGTTGTTGTGTGGTCGACGACGACGACGACGCGGCCGTGTGGTCGGTGCCCTCTGAAGCCGCTCGCCCAGGACGTGCCGTGCCGGGGGAGGGGTCCAGATCCGGGCCTCACCAAGATCAATCGTCCCTGGAACTCGGGGGGACAAGATGGACGTGCCTTTGCTGGTCCCCGAGCTCCCTCCTCTCGATTCCTCCTTGTGTTACTCAGGCCCGCTCAGTCCGACTCAGCGGATGTAGGTGAGCCACTACCTTCCCCTCCTTTGTTTTCTCCAGTGCTCTTTTTGTCCATGCCCGGCCATCTAGCCCTGTTCTTTGTGGTCTGTCAAGCTTCTGTTCGACAGAATGCCTGCAAGCTGCTGCTAATCGCTTGCACTTGCTAGCTGCTACTAGTGGTCTCATGTTCCTGAAAACTAACAAGAGTGGTCTTACTGAAAACTGACAATCTCAAGTCCAAATTTGATTGGGTGCTCTACCAGCCATTGTTCCTCTTTCTAGTCTAGTACAAACACTGCAAACCTGCTATTTCTTCAGTACTATGGACGTAATAGCAGCTCTCCCTTTAAAAAAAATTCAGAGCAGAAGCATTCCTGGAGCAAAAACTTGAATAGCTTGTCGTGTCTGGATCAGTAAGCATAATCATGGGCTTATATTCGTGTGTAGCTTGACTGATCACTTTCTTGCTTCAGTCTTCTGTTCGACGGAATGCTTGCAAGCTCTGTTAATCCAGTAGTTAGAGAAGAGTTTCCAAGCTTTCATCTTTGAGTGTTACTGGAAACTTGATGGTTATTACAATCTGATTACAAAATGATAATCACCAATTTTCCTCTAGTGCACTGTTCGTCGGTGATAAGTAGCCTTCGTTTATACAATTATTTAGAAAGCATTCCTAGAGTGAACACTTGAACAACTTGTTGTCTCTTGTGTATGTATAACAGCAAGCAGTATGGGTTGAGGGGCAATTAGTAACCCTAGTCACCGAATGCTCTCTTGCGGGACGATGTATGATGCAAACGTATTTTCTTTCTCACTATCAGCTTCCTTTCTCGCATGCATGCAACTTGTAATAAGGATTTGTCCATAAAAACTTTTGTAGAAACTTTGTGGACCGCAGCTCTTTCTCTCTATTTTTAAATTAAAATCTTGTATGCGGCAGATTACCTCTTTCTCTCTATTTTTAAACGTATTTCTTTCTGTCCAAGTGCTCTTCATCTTGTGTGTCATCTGCAAGGCAATCAAGTTAACTAGATGTTGCTCTTTTCATGATCTACTTCATAGATACATGCATATGTGATTGCTTCCTGCCTTCCTACCTGCTACATCTCTGCTAGCATAAATCAAAGAGAAGAAATAGATCTACCTATTTTTTACCTGTAGCCTTTAATAAATTATATGAATATGTAGCCTTTAATGAATTCAATGTATGACTGTGATGGGAATTATGGAACTACTTGATGTTTGCATCCTATACTTTGCTTGTGAATGATGCTATGTTGTTCTGCAGACTGTCAACATGACTCATATTTAGCCATGCTTTAGTCACTGTGCCCTTAGTTCTTTTTTTGTAGGGAGCTATGCTTATCATCAGAAACTCTTGGTGATGATGTTATTCCTCTTTTGTTTCATGTGTTGCAATTATATACCACATAATTCTACACCATGTGGTGGACATAAGTATCTTAGTGACTTCATTTGAGTGTGCATTTCTGTTAATTCTAAGCTTCTGTTGCTGTGAAAATGTACCTCACTGACCGTTTGTCTATTTATTGTGTACTTCTTGCATGAGGAGGTGAGTAGTGATGCAGCGCGCGAAGCAGCAGTAGGGGAAGGGGGTCTCCTGCTCGAGGAGGCGGAGGAGTAGGGGCATGCCCAGCCGACAGCCCTGTCCTGCTTGTGGGGGAGGGGCAGGAGGGGTCTGCTCCTCTGCTTCCATTGCGATCGCGGCAGGTAGCTCCTCCATCTTCGTCCCCCTCTTCCTGTGCTCACTACTTCTGCTGCTAAGTTGACGAATATGTGATGCACTTGTCCCAAGGAATTTTAGAGGGATCTATATGAACAAGTCATGTTTTTATTTTATTTTATTTAGGTTGTTAGTTACCAAACAGAGAGAGAAGATGAGCTCATGCTTGGATTTTTTTCTACCAGCACATGACTTGTATGTATGCAATCATCATCTTGCATGTGCGAGCTGGTTCTTTGCTTGGGCATCGCGTCGATGACCAAGTGTTATTGCCGATTTGTTGTGGTGGTGCTCATCTGGCCATTGATTTCTTGCTGATAATTTGTCTACTCCACTTGTTTATTTTTACTGAAACCTTTGTTTGCATGTTTCTAAAATACAAAGAAGAACACCCTGTGTTCTGGTAAAATATTTGTTGGCTATGATATGAAATTCCATGATGTGTGTGTTGTTTCAGTTTCTGTAGCTACAACAAAGTCCCAGTTTACTCTGTTCTTGCTGCTGATGATTGCTAGCTAAATATACAGCGGCGGTGTCCAGGAGGAGAGCAGTGGGCTGGAGTAGCCGCCGATGGTTTTGTTACTGGGTTTTTTAAATGTCACAACTTACTATGCCGCTACCTAGTAAAAACCAACTTACTATGCTGCTACCTAGTAAAATTATTTCTGTGTTTGATGCCTTACTTCGTGCTTATACATTTTGTTCTGTACCTAACTTATATTGGAAGATGACTATTCTGTAAGATGGATCTAACCATCATTAAGTCCACAAGTTTTCAGGATAATTCACAACTGCATTAAAAAATTCTAGTGGGAGTTATACATGTTTTCTCATGATAGATTGATCTGGACTAAAACATGATTTTGCATCCCGTTTTCCGTCGACAAATATACAAGTTATATCAGCAAGTTACTATATGTGTTAGAGAAATTAGTGTTGATTTATTTGTTGTTCTTTTTTTCTTTCTAATTTTTGCATGAGAGCAAACTGGTGTAGCTAGCTGAACTATGCAGCCATGAATCAGGAAGTAGCATATTCAGTTTTGCTAATAGAAAATAAATGTATTAAAAACTTTAAAAACTATATAATAAGTGCTTGTTCATGTTTGGTTTTCTCTAAACTTTGTTTGTATGATTGAGGGCAAATTTACTTGGTTCTTTTCTCTAAACTATGCTTGGAACATTCATTTTTATGATCTAAAATTGCCTTCCTGTGATGATGTAGGTGCCCAGTTTGTGCTCGCTACCGAAGGAGCTCAATGTTGAAGAAGATTGGAGACACTTGTAGAGCTACAGGGTTAACACCAGGGCACCGTATCACGTGTAGAGCTTATTATGTGTAGAGATTGTAAAGTATATGTTATTTGTACAATAGGAGCTCTGTACTGAATCTGGCTGATAATATTTGGAGTATTATGTGTGTGTTTTGTTTGTGCCAATTTAAATACTGGTTATTTATTTACTGTTAAATTGAAATATGAAGAATATGAACTTGCTAGCTGGGACCCACGTACCTGAACCTGACATCTGGGACCCATTTGACTAGTGGACCTTTTTTATATTACAAAAAAACTAAAACTTTCTAGCGGAAAAGGCCACGGCCCAAAAATGAGAAGGCTTAATTGTTGGGCTTGGCCCATCTACCTAGCCAAAATTAATATGAGAAAAAAACACAAATAGGCCGAATTGTTGGGCTAGGCCCATGTAGAAAATCGAATTGGACCGGGCTGAATCTTGTGCCACGTCAGATTGCCACGCTAGATGCCTACATGGCCTGGGGAGGTTGCGAGTGACCAATATGCCACAGTAGACGTATTTTGGTCATAAACATCTTCGACCATTCCAGAAGAAAGGTCGCTATAGTCAGTTTATGACGGCCAGCTTTTGACCTTATGTTTTTGGTCACAAAAAGGTCACAAATGGAAATTTGTGACCATTCAGTGACCAATAGTGGTGGTCACAAGTTGACATATTTCTTGTAGTGCTCACAGCTCTTGGTGCGGGAGCTACTGCACTATCGCCCCGTCGATGACCTCTACGAGGACTCGCTTGCCTGCATCACCGATCTCGTCAGTGCTGCAGGGGGCTCCCCTTTGCGGTCCCTCTCGCTGCCTCGCCCTCCGTCCCGTGCAGGGGGCGAGGATCAGGAGGTGCCTCCGCCGCCTCCTACCCAAGAAGGTGCCTTGGTTCCAAGGCGCGCAGCCCCAGGGTGGGACCCTCCACGTCCGGCGCCTGCGCAGCAAGAAGGGAGCTGCCAAGAGATCCCACGTCCCCGGGAAGGTGCTCGCGCACTCCCAGCACTAGCACGCCAAGATCGCGCCCCAGCGCCTCCACGACGAGACCCCGCGCTGCTCCCAGTGGTGGCGCATGGTGACCCGCAAGAACAAGTCCAGCACCAGCAAAGGGCACCGGTGGCCACGGCGGGCTGCCTGGCCTTCACTCGGAGCTGTGCGGCGTCACATGGCCAAGCAAGTTCAAGCCTGACCTCCCTCCCCGCTACGATGGCACAGCGGACCCCGCGGAGTTCCTGCAGCTCTGCAAGCTAGGCATCGTAGCCGCCAACAGAGACAAAAAAGGTCATGGCTAATTGGTTCCCCATGGCGCTCAAGGACGGCGCCCGCACCTAGCTCCTGAACCTGGCTCCCGGCATGATCTCCTCCTGGAGCGAGATGCGCACCCGCTGTCGGCGTTCTGGGAACGGGGGTCTCCAGACTTGCCTGCCTGCGGCCTGCGGCGTGGCTCAAATGGGGGCCCAGCGCGGCCCAACTTCATCAACACAAGGCTCAAGACCCTCGCGAGGGGCCAAGCCTCGCGAGGCGGATGACGCGGTGCATCCTCAGGCACAGCCTCGTCAAGCTGGCTCGCGAGGAGGTGGAGAATTCAAGGCAGGGTACCTCGCGAGGTGCCCATGACGCAAGCCATGACGACACGGGGCACCAGGCGGGTGCCAGCGCGCGCAACGTCCCTCTTTCCTCTTTGGTGCAAAGGGGGCAAGCGTATCCGCGGAGTACCGAGGCATCAGGCAAAGGTTGCCACTTCGGTGCAACGAGACCAAGACCAGGAGGACTATGAGACGGAGGTCACCATGGAGCCCAGCGCGGCGTCATCACCAGAGCCTTTGGCAGGCGAAGACTGCTTTTGTCAGGATAGATGTACTCGCTGCCCCCCTTCAAATTATCCCGCCATTGTTGGATCCCTTCCCGCTCAATATTTGGGGAGAGGACCAGGGCCTCTATAAATAGGACTAGCCACCCACATAGCAAGGGGTTCGATTCCTGGTTGTTCGGTCAGGGATCTGAGAGAGAAAGAGAGAGAAGGGTGACTGAACTCTTCATAGCAGTTCATCACCACAGCCAAGAACAGACCCTCGTGAGGCTGTTCTTCCTTGTATTGTTCATCCACACCAGCCCTAGGAGGCAATCCATCCACCACACACTGGAGTAGGGTATTACACTACATCGGTGGCCCGAACCAGTATAAATCTTGTGTCTTTCGTGCAGCTCTTTTAGTAGTTTAGATCCCATCGAGACGGAGAGGTTGAAGGCGAGATTTCCGCGTGCACCCCAGTGTTCGAACCTTAAGGGTCTGCCGGAACCCGAAATCCGACATTTGGCGTGCCAGGTAGGGGTGCGTCGGAATTCGTCTTCCACCGCTCCGCTCTCCTCCGACCGTCGCATCCATGTGTGACGCTCATGGGGCCCGCGCCGAGCGCCGGGCCGCCATCGCCTCTCGCGTCGCCCAGACGGCCCTCGTCGGTGCGCGTCCTCGTCGTTCCCCATCGCCCGCCGTCAATGCCGCCACCGGCCCGGCGGGGGGCGACCAGCACGCATCGTCTCACCACCCGTCCGTGCGGCAAGACGGCCGCACCGCCACTCCATCACTCGCTCCAGCCGGTTCTTCGTCCCGCGCGCTCCGCGCACCCTTGGAGGCTCGGGCTGCGCTCCTCGCGGAAAACGAGCTCCTGCGCTACCGTCCCGTCGACGACGTCTACGAAGAATGGCTCGACCGCGTCGCCAAGCTTGTCCGCGCCGCAGGGGGCTCTTCCGCGCCATCCGTCCCTCTGTGCCGCACTCCGCCCCGCGCGGGCAACGAAGCTCCAGAGGCGCACCAGCCGCCTCCCCTCCAAGAAGATGCCATGGCTCCAAGGCGCTTGGTCCCTGGGCGCAACCCGCTCCGTCAGGCGCCAGCTCAGCAAGAACGAAGCTGCCAAGAAGTTCCTCGCCCGCAAGGGGCTGCCAGGGCGCTCCCTGCTCCGGCACGCCGCGACCCTGCTCCAGCTCCGGCACGCCGCGACCCTGCTCCAGCTCCGGCACGCCAAGACTCTGCCCTGCTCCTAGCTGCAGCGCGTGGGGACCCTCGAGACCAAGCTCTCCACCAACCGAGGCCTTTCGTGGCCACCGCGGGCTGCCACGCCTACACCACTGAGCTGCGCAGTGTCGCGTGGCCCGGCAAGTTCAAGCCCGACCTGCCTCCTCGCTACGATGACACAACCGATCCCCCAGAGTTCCTCCAGCTCTATGAGCTGGGCATCGAGGCTGCCGGCGGGGATGAGAAGGTCATGGCTAACTGGTTCCCCATTGCGCTGAAGGAAGGGGCGCGAACCTGGCTCCTAAATCTGGCTCCAGGCACGATCTCCTCCTGGGACCAGATGCGCGCCCGCTTCATCGCCAACTTCCAAGGTACTCGTGACCGGCCGCCCGCCGTGAGCGACATGCGCCGCATCAAGCAACAACCCGGAGAGACCCTGCAAAAGTACATCCAGCGCTTCAATAGCGCGCGCCTCAAGATCCCCAAGGTGTCCGAGGAGGCCATTATCTCGGCCTTCACCGATGGCGTGCATGACGTCAAGATGAAGGAGGAGCTGGCGATGCACGAAGACCTCTGCACCTCCCGGGAGCTGTTCAACTTGGCGAACAAGTGCGCCAGGGCTGAGGAGGGACATCTCTCCCTCCTCGAGCTGCCTGCCGCAGACCCAGAAGAGAAGAAGCCCAAAGCCAAGGGCACGAAGCGCAAGGGGGCTGCCGTACTCGCGGCAGAACCAAACACCAAGTGGGGCAAGGATCTGCCCGAACACTCCAGAGGCAGCCGGTACTATGTGTACCATGACCTCCACACCGACAACACCAACGAATGTCAAGAGCTCTGCGCCGTACGAGAAGGAAGGATCGGCCGTCGCCCTGACCGTGCTGACCGGGGCTACGGCCGAGGAGGAGGAAGAAACCCAGGGCGCTGGGAAGACCGCGGCCCGCGCCAGGGGTGGCGCGACCAGCCTCGTGAGGACCGCTGGCGGGACCTGCCTCGTGAGGGGGACTGGAGAGACCAACCTCGCGAGGATCGCCCTCATCGCAACGCAGGCCTGCCTCCGCTGCCGCCTCCACCAAGAAGGAACGAAGACCGCCATCAAGACGAGGGGGCTGGGGGCTTCCAGGAGCCGCGCGCGATCGCCTGCATCCTGGGCGGAGCTCAAGCCCCAACCTCCCAACGTATCTTCAAGCAGTTTGCCCGCGAAGTGAATGCAGTTCTCCCCAAGCTCGAAGCAACGCACCCCCTCAGGTGGTCAGCGTGCCCCATCACGTTCAGCTCGGCAGACCAGCTCAAGTGCGCAGCCACTATAGGAGTCCTCCCGATGCTCTGCTCCCCGGTCATCAGCAATGTGCTGGTCACCAAGACCCTCATCGATGGCGGGGCAGGGCTCAACGTCCTGTCCGTGGAAACATTCAACAATCTCCAAGTGCCCTACGACCAGCTTCAGCCAACCAGGCCTTTCTCTGGGATAACCGACGGTTCCACAGTCCTGATCGGGCAAGTCCGCCTGCCTGTCACCTTCGGGGCCCGCAGCAACTACCGCACCGAGCTCATCGACTTCGACGTCGCCCACATCCGCCTGCCGTACAACGCCATTCTCGGGTACCCAGCGCTGGCCAAGTTTATGGCTGCGACTCACCACGGCTACAACGTCCTCAAGATGCCAGGAAATGGCGGCCTCATCAAGGTGCCCTGCGAAGAGAAGGATGCAGTGTGTTCCCTGGAGAGAGCCTATTAGGCCGCGTCGCTAGAAGACCCAGATCGCGGAAGCAGGAGGCTTCCTGAGACCATCCCCAAGAAGAAGAAGACGTCGTTAGGCTCAGCCCCTCAGGAGGCAGGCCCCTCAGGGCCCGTGCCTCCTCAGGAGGGCCCTCCATCCATCGCATAGGAAAGCGCACCTGGCGCCCTCCTCAAGCAGGGCTCGGGGGCTCTCACCTGGAGGGCCACCGACCTAGCCGGAGTCACGAGGGAGGCGCTTGGGTGCCATGTGGAGGCGTGCTTCGTAGCATGTTGCCCTCAAGAGTGAGCCAGGCGAGGAAGATCAGACCAGCAAGAGTTCATTGACGAGGCCATTCAAGAGCTACAGGAGACAAGGATCATGAGAGGTTGCTGCCGCTTGCCAGCCGTGGCCCACATCCAGGCGAGGATGGTGGGCTGCGCATCTGCGTCGATGTACCAGGGCTCAATCAGATCGCCACAACGGAGCACCTCTGGCCCTCGCAGGTGGGGCGCTGCGGAGGTCCACCCCACAGCTATGTTCGCATGCCTTACGGCCTGCCGAGCATGGCTGCGGCGTACCAGCGCCTCATGAGGGGCATCGTGGAGGCTCAGGAAGACAGGCGTTCCGCGGCCTTGGCGGAGATGGAGGCAGCTCGCGAGGAGTCACCAGCGCCTCTGGAGCCTCCCGAGGCCCCGGGGCCTGGGGGCTCGTGAGGATCGGCTTCTGCAGCCCGTCAAGTCTGCTGCACCAACGCCACTATGCCGACGACATCCTCAGGTGACATCTTTCAAGTTCCGTTCTCAGCTGGGAGCACCCTCCCAGGGTTGCATCACTCCCAGGCCGCGTGGGTCCGTCCCCGCGGCATGTATCTGCATTTACCTTTCCATCGTTAGTTTGCCTTGTTGGGGGCGCCCCTCGGGCTGCATCATCCCCAAGCCGTTCGGGCCAGACCCAGCGGCGTGTATCCCCCTAGCGTTTATTTCCAACTATGCATTGCCTATCATGCTTAGCTGCATGGTGCCCGTCCGCGGCATCTTCTCTTCCCATGTCGGCCACTTGCACGTTAAAGGGGGGGGGGTGCCTGAGCATCGCGACTCAGGGCTCTTACTGGCTCTCCAGCCCTCACCCTCTGGCCTTGTCCATGGCATCGCAACCTGGCATACCAGCGACGGCTGAGACAAGCTCGAGGGCCGGGACCCGAGGACGTAGAGTACCGGCATCTAACCAAATTTTGTAGGGACACATCTCAAGATACGGCCCAGTGCCGGGCGCAACCCGCCCAGAGGTAGGGCCTCGGGAGTCCCGCGCTGGCTCACGGGTGCCCAGATACGCCTCGCCTACCTCAACCAGCAAGCTCTTGAGTGACTAATGATCGACTAATGGCCGCCATGGCAACACCATCTTCTTTCTGTGATGACCCTGCAGGATCCCTGGAGGGAACCGCGCAAGCCGAGGCCCTCACGAGGTTTCCTTCGCCCTCGCCCGCGCGAACCACTTGCACGTTAAAGGGGGGTGCCTGAGCATCGCAACTCAGGGCTCTTACTGGCTCTCCAGCCATCACCCTCTAGCCTTGTCCACGGCATCGCGACCTGGCATACCAGCGACGGCTGACACAAGCTCGAGGGCCGGGACCCAAGGACGTAGAGCAGAAAGGGGAGCAGAGGCGGGGAAGAAGGGGCCTCGTGAGGACCTTGCCGAGTATTTCCGCTCCTATCCACGCACGGACCCAACGGCACACCTGGAATGGCCCCTGATCCTCAAGATAAGTTACCCCCCACGGCACTGGCTGCTATAGCACTACCCCCGCACCTAAAGAAACTCCGTACTAGCGATGTTGCTTCCCTTTCTCACTAAGTGATGGTTGCTTGGGCGCCAAAGGGGACCTCCTGAGCATCACGACTCAGGGGCTCTTACAGGACCTCGGGTCGCTCACCTCCTGGCCTTGACCACGGCATCGTGACCTGGCATACCAGCGACGGCTGACGCCGGCTTGGGACTGGGACCTGTCGGCGTAGAGCACCAAGCCCTCGTGAGGTGCGAAAGGGAAGGCTGAACTATAACGGAGTTAGCAGCTCGCTCGGATCCACGTCAAAAGGTCATACATATTAACAAATAGGACTACAGACACCTTACAAGCCCCCACGGGGCGCATTCTGATTCCTCGCAGGGAGCGGATCCTAAGGGACGCAAACTACATGAGCTACTGCGGGAGACGCCATCATCAACTGTGGGCCATCAGGCACCGGCGCCAACCCCATCCAGATCAGGGTTGGCGACGGCCTGACGCGTCCGCCCTGCTCCTGGAGCAGCGGCGACTTAGGGGCTTATAGCTGTCGTCGCTCGTCTCTGGAGTCGCGAAGCCTTCGCTGGAGCCGCTGGACCCTCGGGCGCCACTGCCAAGGGGGCGGTCGACGGGCCTAGCCCTCACCAGGGCGAGGTCCTGGCCGCCTCTCCCGCGGCAGCACTCCAGCCGGCGCCCGATCGCGTCGAAGACCTTGAAGAACATCACGGCCGCGCCGTCATACTCCAGGTGGACCGTGAAGACACCTCTTTCCCTGCAGACCCGGGTGATCTCCCTCCAGCCGTGGGACATGTAGACCGCGCCCGGGGCAGCGACGACGACCTCGGCCTCAGTCACGGGGGCGTCGCAGTCGGCGTGCTGCAGCTGGAGCTCCATAGGCCCCCTTGGAAGAACCGTGGAGCAAAGAAAGGAGGAAAGCGGATCCAGGACTGAAGAGGAGTGACGACGTGGAGCACGAACTCATGGGAGGAGCCCTCGACATGGACTCCAGGAGGAACCACCCACGCCTTCATAACCCGACGGCGCCGACGATGGTGCTAGCCGTGGGGATCAGCATCAACACCCCCGGGGCCCTCGACATGGGCGTACAAGGGCAGCGGCGAAGTCCATGCGCACCTTGGGCCCGGGGGCTACTATCGGCATTCTGGGAACGGGGGTCCCCAGACTTGCCTGCCTGCGGCCTGCGGCGTGGCTCAAATGGGGGCCCAGCGCGGCCCAACTTCATCAACACGAGGCTCAAGACCCTCGCAAGGGGCCAAGCCTCGCGAGGCGGACGACACGGCACATCCTCAGGCACAGCCTCGTTAGGCTGGCTCGCGAGGAGGTGGAGAGTTCAAGGCGGGGTACCTCGCGAGGTGCCCATGACGCAAGCCATGATGACACGGGGCACCAGGCGGGTGCCAGCGCGCGCAGCGTCCCTCTTTCCTCTTTGGTGCAAAGGGGGCAAGCGTATCCGCGGAGTACCGAGGCATCAGGCAAAGGTTGCCACTTCGGTGCAACAAGACCAAGACCAGGAGGACTACGAGACAGAGGTCACCATGGAGCCCAGCGCGGCGTCATCACCCGAGCCTTTGGCAGGCGAAGACTGCTTTTGTCAGGATAGATGTACTCGCTGTCCCCCTTCAAATTATCCCGCCATTGTTGGATCCCTTCCCACTCAATATTTGGGGAGAGGACCAGGGCCTCTATAAATAGGACTAGCCACCCACATAGCAAGGGGTTTGATTCCTGGTTGTTCGGTCCGGGATCTGAGAGAGAAAGAGAGAGAAGGGTGACTGAACTCTTCATAGCAGTTCATCACCACAACCAAGAACAGACCCTCGCGAGGCTATTCTTCCGTGTATTGTTCATCCACACCAGCCCTAGGAGGCAATCCATCCACCACACACAGGAGTAGGGTATTACACCACATCGGTGGCCCGAACCAGTATAAATCTTGTGTCTTTTGTGCAGCTCTTTTAGTAGTTTAGATCCCATCGAGACAGAGAGGTTGAAGGCGAGATTTCCGCGCGCACCCCAGTGTTCGAACCTTAAGCGTCTGCCGGAACCCGAAATCCGACACCCGCTTCATCGCCAACTTCCAGGGCACGCGCGACAGGCCCCCTGCCGTGAGCGACCTGCGCCGCATCAAGCAACAGTCAGGAGAAACCCTGCAGAAGTACATCCAGCGCTTCAACTACGCTCGCCTCAAGATCCCCAAGGTAACTGAAGAAGCTATCATCTCAGCCTTCTCCAACGGCGTGCATGATGTCTATATGAAGGAAGAGCTAGCAATCCATGAAGACTTGTGCACATCCCTGGAGCTGTTCAACTTGGCGACCAAGTGCGCCAGGGCTGAGGAAGGGCGTCTCTCCCTCCTCGAGCTCCCGGCAGCCGACCCGGAAGAAAAGAAGCTCAAGGCCAAAGACATGAAGTGCAAGGGGGCTGCCGTGCTAGCAGCGAAACCGGACACCAAGCGAGGCAGGGATCAGCCTGAGTCATCCAAGGGCAGACGATATTGCGTGTACCATGACCTCCACACCCACAACACCAATGAATGTCAAGAACTCAGAGCCGTGCGAGATGGGCGAATCGGCCGACGCCCAGAGCGCAATGACAGGGGCTATGGCCGAGGAGGAGGAAGAGGTGGCGGATGGTGGGAAGACCGTGGCCTTCGCCAGGGATGGCGTGACCGCCCTCGCGAGGACCACTGGCAAGACTAGCCTCGCGAGGGAGGCTGGAGGGACCAGCCTCGTGAGGGCCACCCGCACGACAACGCAGGCCTCCCTCCTCTGCTGCCTCCACCAAGGAGGAACGAAGACCAACACCAAGACGATGGGGCTGGGGGCTTCCAAGAGCCGCGTGCAATTGCTTGCATCTTGGGTGGCGCCTAGGCCCCAGCCTCACAGCGCATCTTCAAGCAGTTTGCTTGTGAGGTGAATGCAGTCCTTCCCAAGCTTGAGGCCACGCGCCCTCTCATGTGGTCTACGTGCGCGATCACGTTCAGTTCTGCAGACTAGCTCAAGTGTGCGGCAACGGCCGGAGTCCTCCCAATGCTTTGCTCCCGAGTCATCAGCAACATGCATGTCACCAGGACCCTCATCGATGGCGGGGCAGGACTCAACGTCCCGTCCGTCGAGACGTTCAACAATATCCAAGTGTCGTACGACTAGCTTCAGCCGACCAAGCCTTTCTCAGGAGTCACCGATGGTTCCACTGTCCCGATTGGGTAGGTTCGCCTTCCGGTCACCTTCGGACAACGCAAAAACTACCGCACCGAGCTCATCGACTTCGACGTCGCTCACATCCGCCTGCCGTACAACGACATCCTCGGGTACCCAGCCCTAGCCAAGTTTATGGCAGTACTCACCATGGTTACAACGTCCTCAAGATGCCAGGAAGCGGTGGAGTCATCACCGTACCCTGTGAAGAAAGGGACGCAGTGTGCTCGCTTGAGCGTGCGTTCCAAGCCGCAGCAATCGAAGACCCAGATCGCAGGAGCGGGAGGCCTCCCGAGGCGACCCTCAAGAAGAAGAAGACCTCACCTGGCCCGAGCCACAAGGAGGCAGGCACCTCCGGAGGTATTGCGTTAGGATTCACCTTGTTTCCCCTTTGGTGCAAAGGGGGCAAGCACAGGCCAAGGCATCAGGCAAAGGTTACCATTCCGGTGCAACGAGACCAAGACCAGCCGGATGACCGGATGGAGGTCACCGTGGAGCCCAAGACGACGTCATCACCAGTGCTTTTGGCAGCCGAAGACCACCTTTGGTCAGGATAACTTGTACTATATGTTCCCCTTCAAAATGGCCAATTGTTGGCGCCCTTCCCGCTCAATTATTCGGGAAGAGGCCCAGGGCCTCTATAAATAGAGCTAGCCACCACAGAGTAGAGAGGGGGAGAAAACCTAGAGACATCTAGAAAACCTCGAGACATCGGGGAGACGGCTAGAGATCTGGTAGAACCCTAGCAGAGAGAGAGAGAAAACCCAGTAGAGACTAAGTAGAACACACCGCATCAGCTCAAGAACACCCCTCGCGAGGCTGTTCTACCCTTGTACTGTCCATCATCAGCCCTAGAGGCAATCCACCACACCACACACTTGAGTAGGGTATTACACCACAACAGTGGCCCGAACCAGTATAAACCTCGTGTCTCTTGTGTTGTTCATCATTTTCATCTTAGTTCGCACGAGAGGATCAGACGTAGATCGATAGGGGGGAGTTCTCCGCGTGCACCCCAGTGTTCGAACCTCAAGGGTCTGCCTGTCAGGACCCCGATCCTAGGTCACACCGATCTAGCATGTAACACATCATATCACTTTGTGGCCTCACGCACGGTATTCCCACGGGTGCCACCTTACCTGGCCCGGGTCACAACGGGTGTCACTAGCATCCATATGACAGAGAACCCGGGCCGACATGGCTAGTCGTGAACCCAAAGCGGCAATAACCTATGGGGACAGGCATATATGATTCACATCGAGCGTGTCGGTCAGCAGCGTGTGAATCCGGGCTGCAGCACTGGGCTAACAGGACTCCGGGGACCCCGGGCTGTAGCAGGCTAGGCAGGACTCCGGAAGTCACCACGTGACATTTCCCCGAAGGGACAGACATAGGAACGAAGTGAATCACATGCCGACCAGTCAAGTGTCCTGAGCAGTAGTGCTGGGCTAGCAGGACTCCGGTGAACCGGGCTGTAGCGGACTACTATGGCTCAAGGAGCACTAGACTACATTTCCCCATAAGAAAGCCTGCCAAGGATAAACAACTAGATTGTCGGATCCCACACATACCAAGAATTTCAATCATACACACAATATGCTCGATATGTGTAAATACAACATGGCATCACAACAAGACTCTACGACTCAAGTATTTATTCATTAGGCTCCGAGGAGCGAGATATTACAAACATGGGTCTCATGACCCAACAATCATAGCATACAAGTCAAAGCACATGCGGAAGCTTAACATGTCTGAGAATAGACATCTACAAATGAAAAAGGCTAAGAAGCCTGACTATCTACCAGATCCCGCCGAGGGCAAAAGATCGTAGCTGAGTGATCAAGCTAAACGTCGAAGTCCACGCGGATCTACTAGCGAGACTGAAATCTCTCTGCAAAACATAAATTAAGCAAACATGAGTACAAAAGTACTCAGCAAGACTTACATCAGAACTAAACTACATATGCATCGGTATCAACAAGGGAGGTGGTGGAGTTTAACTGCAGCAAGCCAGCTTTGACTCGGTGGCTATCCTAAACTACTACTGCAAGCAACTCTTTGAGGTGGCGCACACGAGTCCACACATTCACCATTCAATACACCACTATGGATCAGCTCCCGTCTCCCTACGAGAAGGCCATCCATAGCACTCACGCTTATCTTGCGAGTTTTAGGGTATCCACTTTCACTTGTCTATGAACTATGCAAGGGGTCCAAGTTTCCATATCCGAGGACTCCGGCTATTCGAATAGATAATGATAACCCTGCAGGGGTGTACTTCTTCACACATGCTCCCGCCACTTATAGCCCTGTACACGTCATGTACCTCGGCAACCTTCAAGCGGAAGCCGGGCGAGGGTGTTGGCCACGGCCTACCTAAACACTTAAGTCTCTAGTCTAGGTTTATCGCCTATCCAGGTTCCCTCCGCAGGGAGTCCGGCCGAGGTTTCCACATACGGCCCCGAACGATGTGAACAAGGTTCCCGAGACACCAAACGGGCGCCCGGTACACCGTGCCATGGTATATCTACCGCAACATAGCCCACCCCTAGGGTCAGCGCTACGCACGGCAGCCAACACATAACCTACAAACACCAGAAACTAGTTGCAACTCCTGGACAGAGTACTAGGGTGATTAAGAAGCCGAGAGGGTCAATTAAGGATCCCAATGAGTGGTAGTAGCTGTTCATGGATCACAGACACAGAGCTCAGTTCCTGAGGACGGCTGCAATGAGACAACCCACCATGTACTCCTACATGGCCTCTCACCGCTACCTTTACCAAATCGTGTTCACACACTTAGCTCACACACAGTAGGACATGTTCAACACCATTCCGATTCACTTCCGATGAATCAGACCCGACTCAACTCTAAGCAGTAGCAGGCATGACAAACAAGCATGAATGAGTAGGCACATCAGGGCTCAAACAACTCCTACTCATGCTAGTGGGTTTCATCTATTTACTGTGGCAATGACAGGTCATGCAGAGGATAAGGGGTTCAACTACCGCAACAAGTAACAGATGAATCGATGTTGTCCTAATGCAGTAAAAGAGAGCAGGAGCGAGAGAGTGGGCTTGTATCGGAATGAACAAGGGGTTGTGCTTGCCTGGCACTTCTGAAGATATCATTGGGTCTTCATCAGTGTCAACGATCACAGCGTCGGTACCACGTCTATCGAGAGGGGACAAAAACCGGCAATAGAGAAGGAATACAATCAATGCAATGCACAACATGATGCATGATAATGACATGGCAATATGTTGTTGATTGAGCTAATGCAACTAGCAACACAATTAAATGAAGTTGGTTTGAATATAAGATTCAAATTCCAACTCCATATATGATTATTTAAATGCCCTTTATTAAATTTGTCCTAAACAGTGGCCTTAAGTTGTTCTAACACGCATGAAAATGCCATAAACAGATTCCTTGAATTTTTCTGATAATTTTTCATATATAATTTATTTTATTTGGAGTTACGGTTGAATTTCTATGAATTTTAGAAGTTTTGGGTATTTTCTGAAAACAAATAAATCATTTAAGATTTATTTAAATTCCAAAAAGGAATTATTGCGTCAGCATGACCTCACAGTGACGTCAGCAGGTCAACGGCGTCGACCAGGTCAAACCTGACCAGTGGGACCCACTGGTCAGTGACCCAGTCAACTAACCAAGTTAATTAGCCCTAACTAACTTAGTTAGCCGGGCGGGGCCCACATGTCAGTGGCTCATCTAATTAGCTAAGTTAATTAACACTAACTAACCTAACACTAATTAAGCGGGCGCTTGGGCCCACACGTCAATGAGTCAGGGGGGAGTCAACCCAGCCAACTGGGGTCAAAACACGCCAGAGTTGACCCGCGGCTCACCGCCGGCGAGCCAGACGCGGCGGAGGGCTTCGGAATCGAGCCACCGGGCATCATTTTGAGCGCGGTTAGTTGCGTTCGAACACACGCAGTGGTGCGCGTCGAACGGTGGTGGTTTCCGGGCCTGGGGTGGCCGGGGTTAACGGCGGCGAGGTCATCCGCGGCGGCTGGAATTCGGGCGACCACGGGTTCGATGCTTAGGTGCACTAGAGGGGAAACCGAAGGGTGCTGCGGGCTCCTGGGAGTGCAGCGAACACGGTGACATGCTCAGGCGCAAGCTGGGGTGGCCCTGGCCACGGCGGTGAGAAACTACGATGGCGATGAGCTCTCGGGTCCGGCGGGCAGCTAGCTAGGGGACGAAATCGAGTGCACGGAGTGAGGGGAGAGGAAGAGGAGCTCACGAGGAGTCGGATGAGACGCTAAGTGGGCTCGGGGACGGCTTGGCGACGATGGAATGGCGGCGGCGATCTCCGGGCAGAGGCCGCGGGGATGAGCTTGATGGCGACACTTCAGGGCTCCCGGCGTTGCTTGGAGCGGTGAGGAGGAAGAGTAGGTCGAGGCGGAGCTTTAGGAGGCGTCGGGTTGGCGAGGCGGTGGCTGAGGCCGCGGCGAACGACGTCGGTGGCGACGGGCGCGTTCGGACGAACGCGAGCGAGAGAGCCAGAGGAGGGGACGAGGCCGGGGGAGAGTGAGAGGGGGTCGAGAGGGCTGCGTGGCGTCGTCTGGAGCCGTCCAGGCCGTCGAGGGGGCACGCAGGCAAGGTGGAGGTGGCACGGCGCATGCCTGCGCGCGGCGACCACGCGCGCGCGTCCTCCTGGCAGGAGCTTGAGGACGGTGGTGCTGGTGGGCTGGGCTGCCGGCTGGGCCGGCTTCAGGTAAGGCTAGGTAAACTCTGTTGTTTCATTTCTATTTTTCTAATCTTATTCTGTTTTCTATTTTGCAGGTTTGTTTTGAATTTGGTTTTGAAACCAAATCAATTTTGTTGCTTCTGGAAATATTTTTTTGAAGCTAAAAGAATTAAACCAAAGCTCCATAAAATATTTCAGAATTATTGGACATATATTCATTAATAGTAGATATAAATCCAATTCAAATAATTATTGATTTAAAATCAGAGCCCAAATAATTCCTTAGAAATGTTCCAAAATTTTGGTTTGATTTATAACTCTTGCCAAAATTGTCAGAGCTATTTCTAGGGCATTTTGGATTTACTGATTGCAATTTTAGGGTTTCTTGCCCTTTATTAAAATGATTTCCGATGCTTTCAATTTCCTCATTTCAAATTTCAGAATTTAGACATGGTGCACACATGAAGCTAGCCTAGAGCATTACCAGAAGCTAGGGATGTGACACTGCCGGAACCCGAAATCTGACACATACGTACAGCCAGGGCTCGTGTACATGGCTGGGTCGGTACAGAGAAACAGTGTCGTTGTCGTGTTCATGGGGAGCCAACTAGCTGGGTCGGAACAGAATGCATCATCATGTTCATCGGGAGGGCTTGGACGGAACAGCCGATGGAAATGAGGCCTGGCGTACCACAGAACGGAGGAAACGGCCTTGTGTTCGACCGGCCACGTTCGAAACGGGATCCAGTTCATCGGGAGGGGTTTGGCGTAGCGCAAAACGGAGGAAACAGACCTCCTACGGTCGAAACAGGGGTCCTGTTGATCGGGAGGGGTGTGGCGTACCGCAAAACAGAGGAAACAGACTTCTGTTGGAGGGCTATAGTCGAAACAGGGGTCCTGTTCATCGGGTGGGGTGTGGTGTACCGCAAAACGGGACTCCACGGGATACTGTTCATCTCCACCGTCGACCCCCTCCAGCCTCTGCGGGCTACTGTTCATCCACCGTCTACCTCCGCCAGCCTCCACCTGTGACTGTTCATCCACGGGCTCGTGTTCATCCAGCCTCCACCGCGGTATACTCCACCGGCTACTGTTCAACCAGCCCTCTCCACAGGCTCCTGTTCAACCACCCCTCCACGGGCTATCGTTCATCCTGCCCTCCACCATCTACTGTTCATCCTGCCCTCCACGGGGTGGTCCTGTTCATCCTGCCCTCCACGGGGTTCTATTCATCCAGCCCCAACCGGCTCGATCGATCGGGGTCCTGTTCATCTAGAGGCAACACCACAGGGTCTTCTTCATCCACCCCCACTAGGAACTGTTCATCCAAACCAGCCCAACAACGCTCACTGTTCATCCAGAGGCACCATCGATCGGCTTCATTTAGAAGCAGTAGCAAAGGAATCGCTCGATCGGGTTCAGTTAACAGTCGTCGATCGATCGCTCGGGTTCAGTAGCGCGTAGCCCGCAATGCAATTGCTCGGGTTCAGTTAGAGCCCAACACCTCGCTTGGGTTCAGTTAGAGCCCAATGCCTCCACTACTAGGAAAAGGCCTACTAATGGCGCACCTAATTTGGCCATTAATGGCGCATTAGTGGTGCGCCATTAGTACCACGCCATTAGTATATTTTACTAATGGCGCACCACTGGTGCGCCATTAGTATCTGGTATACTAATGGCGCACCACGCGGTGCGCCATTAGTATAGCCCACAGTGCGCCATTAGTATGCCTCCCAGGGGGCCATGTATACCCAGGTGCTTTGGCATACTAATGGCGCACAACAACAGGATGCGCCATTAGTAACATCGGCATACTAATGGCGCACTGTTTAATGGTGCGCCATTAGTATCCTTTGGCATACTAATGGCGCACTATGATGTGATGCGCCATTAGTATCCATTAGTATGAATATTAGGTTTTTTTATTTTTTTATTTTTTGTTTTTTGCATAAGTTACAAAATGTATAATTGGACAAAATATAGACAGCACACATCAACAACAGATTCATCGAATAAAATAGAAGATTAGTCTCTGAATACAATTCATCATTTTAGTCTCCGAATACAATTCATCATATTAGTCTCCGAATTGAAAAGACCGAACAAAGATAGAACATTATATTACAAATCTCGAGACCGCGAGTTTGTCTTCACATTACAAGTCGATATCGATCATCTAAACTACCATCACATAGAAGAGAGTTGCGGTCATCACGATGAGCATCATCACGATGAAACTCGTCTTCATCCGGTTCCTCCAACGCTCCCTCCCCTCTCCCGCTAGATAGCGGGCGTATCTAGATTCCGCCTCGGCCCTAGTGGTGTACCCTTTGTAACTGTTACCGCTGAATCGGTGAACCTGTCTCCAACACTCCTCCCAGTCATTGTAGACTCCGGGAACCTTACCCTTGTACACGACATACCACGGCATCGCTATGCAGTAGCCAAACGAAACGTTAGTACCAATTCACAGACAATACATAAGCAACATATAAGTATGCAACAGAACGATCGAAAGAGAAAAGCAAAACATTAATAGCATTGATTACATCTAAGTTGAACGACTCTCAAAACCAAAGAGACATACTACAAGTTCATTAAAGTTTAATTACAACATGAGCCAATCGATGTTTCAGAACTAGACACAACATCACTGTTTTCGACTCGACTCAAGGGACCGGAGCGTGGATGAAGCCGCCGTCTATCGTGGGAGTCATGAAACAACGGGCGTTGTCTGCTTGGATTTGTAGGATTGTGTCGATGTCACTGTTGGACGGTTCATTTCTGAGGTAGAACTTCCCCGAGGTACGAAGGACATCTTGATGGATGATTTCTGCAAACTCCGACTAGATGCGAAAGAATTCTTGTCTGATGTCCGCGTCCTGGATTGCCGACACGCTCGCAGCCCAATCTTTGAGTCTACTCGGTAGCAGAAGTTGATGATGGTCCCGTACGATCGCCCACATGTGATGGATGGCGTAGTAGGCACCCTTCTGACCGCCAGTTGGCTGCTTGACGCAGCAGAACATCGTATTGTGGGAGAACACGTGCTTGCCGTACTTACGAATAGGCCTGGTGAAGGTGCCTCCAGATTTGACGTAGCCGGGGAGAACATCATCAAGAACCTTCTTGACATTTGTGTAGTCTACGTTCGACTGACGGTCCGGGTCGAAATATGTGGCCATGGAATATTTGGGGCTTAGGAGGATGAGCGTGCAACGTGTGTCACTGCAGAAAACACGGAATGTTAAAAAGAAAAACGATCGAAATCTAAGAATTCATATGTTACGGGGCGGTTGAGGGGAGGACTTACTCGGGAAAGTAAGGCACGAGGAAGTTATCCATATCTTGGTTTGCCAGAATGACGCCTTCGAGGTAAGAACTCGCGACTTGCCGGTCCCCAGTGCTGCCCAAGATCTTGGCACGCATGTAGAAGGGGTCGACTATCATGATGTCCAGGGTCTTGTCGCGAATCATCCGCATCTCCATACTCAGCGAAAATAGCCGAACGAAGGTGTAGTGCAGAGGATGAAGGTTCAACATAGCATGGATGTCATCAAACCACAGGACGATCGTACCCCCGATGGAGTTATCCACAAAGCCCTTGCCCTCTGGCACCTTGGCCGCGAAAACCGGGTATGCCACATCCTTCTCTCCGAGACGCCGCTTCTCCAAAGAAAGAACACTGTCTTGCAGACTCCGCATAGCACCGGTTGCAGCATCGAGCATATTTCTCGGTAGCATCGGCCTACCCGCCACATGCACCCTCCTCGAGATATCCTCAGGTGCAGGTGGCCCGTCCTGAGCACGGATCGTACTCGATGCCGGCTGGCCCGCACCCTTGTTAGTCTTTCTTTTGCGTGCCTTCTTCTTCTCCTGTAATGGGACCGAGTTCTGCTCACAGACCGCCTTCTTGAGTGTGTTGGGGCTGATAATATTTCGCTCCTCGCCTATCTGAGGCTCGGTGAAGTTGGCAGCTGGAGGCGTCTCCTAAGAGCTGAATGCTAGATGACGCCTATTTCAACTTGGCTTCTCCGCGGTACCAGCTAGATCGCGCATGTCTTTTGTTGGGTTGGGTTCTTGAGAAGGAGGCCCCATGAAGTTGCCACCGTACCCATGATCGGCAAAGTACTAATCGACGTTGGCAAATGTATCGTCGTCGTCGTTGTTCTGATCTTGTGCCATATGCATGTTTGGATCCAGTGGCATAGGGATGTCCGGCACCGTTGCGGCGGTCTTGCCATGGGGCCGACTTGGCGCCGGCACGACTGGCGCTGTTGTCTTTGGGGTGGTGTCCCCCGCCCCCAAACGAATCTGGCTCTTCGGTCAAAGCAGGGGCCAGCTCAAGCAAGTGCTGAGGGTCATCACGTCATCATCGTCGGCCCCGACAGGTCGAATCAGAGATAACAACTCGTCGCAGCCTAGCAGCACCCGAACCAGTTGAACCCTAAACAAGTTGGGTGGCATCTGGGTACCGTGGAACAAGGGGTTGCCCGGTTGAACGATTTTTCCCTTGGCGACATCGACCAACTCGTTGTTCATGAAGTGCAGGAGAGTGCACGGAACGTCGGCGGCGCCCTGCGAAAACATGTAGGGCGTCAGGGATGCCCAGTCAAAGGCAAGGAGATGAAGTCCTCGGCCGAGAGAGGCTTAATTAGTTACTGTGATGATGGCATCGAGCTCGGCTAATGTCGAGGCACCGCCAACGGCGGGCGTGCAGTTGACGGAGGGGTTGCTTGCTGCAGAGGTGCCGGCCGGCGTACACCTGGGTGCATTAAGCTCCCGTGCCGGCGTCGGAGACACCAATGCCGCCTCCGTCGGAGACACCAATGGCCCCGCCATCGCGTTCTGCGAGTTGCTGGACGTGAAGCTAGGAATCGGGGGCGGCCCCTGTTGGCTGCCCGCAATCCACGCACTAATCCCCTGGATCAAGGTAGACACAATGGCGGTGATCGTCCTTCCGAGTTGTTGTTCCACTTGCTCTTGGACCATCTCCGGAATCCGCGCCACCTGTGCCCTGAGTTCTTGAACCTCGCGCACCTGGCTTTCTGAGCTGGTCTTTTTCTCCTTTCGCCCACCAGTGTTATAGTATGACGACCATTTTGTCGACAAGCCTTTGCCGGCCACACGACCAGCTGACGTCGGCTTACTAAGCTTATCCTTGTTCTTCATTACATTCAACGCCCTATTTAGAGTGGTGTCCCAAGGGTTGCTCTTAGTCGACCCCGCGCTACTGCTTTCAGTCGCCTGCGGAAGGAATGTGAACCATTTAGAAATTTGGCTTCATTAATTAGAATGCAACCATATGAAGCTAATTACGCGGGGGTGTATTCCTTACCAGAACAAGCTCAAGCTCCCTGGTCTTCGGATCCATGGTAAGCTCCTTTGTTTTCGGGTCCTTCTTGTACCAGGCCCTGACAAAGTTCCTCGTCTGCTTGTCACCGTATTTATCGAAGAGGGGCGGTAGGCCTTGCTCGGCACGGTCCGCATCCTCCTTGTCCCATATAGGCTCCGCCACTCTGTAACCGCCGGGACCGAGTGTGTGTTCCCCTAAGTTCAGCTCCCGCATTTCTTTCCCCCACTTACTTGAATCAGAGCTTGCGGTGCTCGAGCAATTGATCTTGAAGTCGTTGTAGTCATCTTCGGTGATCGAAGGATTTTTCTCCTTGATCTTCTCATAACTCTCACCTTTCTGGATCATTCTCTTCACATTGCTTTTCCAAGTAGACAGGGCCGTGCTCATCTTCGTGAGGGCAGAATTGTTCACTTTATTCCCTTTGAGGCTTGTGTTTTCAAATTCAGCGGGGAACTTGTATCGTTCATGCAGCTTCGTGAAGAGGAGGTTGTGCAAATTCCCTCGGTCAGGATGCCTGAGGTTCTCGGTGTTGATCGAGACGGTGCTCCGGAGAATGCACCCGAGCTGAAGCGAGTACCCCTTGACTATTCGTTCGGGCGCCGTTGGATTCCCGTCGGAGTCCACTTCAGTAACTTCCTCCTTGAGGGTGCGGAGCATGGTCGGGCGCCGGTCCTTTCGTTGCCTCTTCGGTTGGCTGCCATCTGTGCGTGCGCCGCCATCATCAGTGGTGGCATCCTCGGCGGCACCATCAGTGGTGGCATCAGTGGGGTCATCCTCGGCGGTACCATCAGTGGTCTCAGGATCGGTGGGGAAGGCGGCGGCCTCATACAAGTGAGGTTGTTCCTCCATCTCCTGGGACAGCTCCCAGAATGCCTTGACACCCGAACCCCCGGCCTCATCGTTGTTGGCCATGTTTCTCTCTAAATAGGAACAAAGTTTGGTCAAAAAGTTGGTTATTGTCAACGAACAAGATCATGGTCTCATCATTTAGGGTTTGTCGACACCGAGGAGAATTCTAAGTTGGGCTACATTTGGTCTGCGTAGAGGCTCATGGAGTAAGATAGCATAGATGTCTGGGTTCTAGCTCATCGCATGCTTTTTAGAAATGAATGAGCTAGCTAGTCACTAACAAATCAAATTTCATCAACTTGCAATACAAGGCTCAAGCAATGGGTCAGGCGTCTTCTAACTATACCAGAAACTTGTTTTGGTCCAAAATGTCTTTTATACTACTCTAAGTAACAAGCAAAACTTTCACCACTATTTTAATGGTAACATGCTAGTAAAAATAAAAAAAAATAGTGGCCAAAAGGTAGTTTTTATAGTAAATCGAGTCATTTTTTATCATGTGTTTTCTATGAAGTATTAAACATCAATAGTGGCCAAAACTGAAGAAAAAACTCCACACAAAGCATACTACGTATAGTTTTGAGCTGCCAAATTATAATAGTGGAGCAGCAAGTGAATCCCTCACATTAATCAACATCCTGATTCACTCACAGTTGACTGATCAGAACAAATTGCTTTACTTGTATTGGGCAGTCCATGAAACATAGAAAAAGAGATCACACAATTGATTTAACACTGAAAATTGTATGTCTCTCTTCAACATAGGAGACTAGAAAGATGGAACACTGAAAATAATTAATAGCTTGCAATAACACATCTTAGTGGAACCAGGCAAGAGAAATAAAAGTTGGCTTGCATTATGGAACCAATTAATCTTCTCAAGGCTCACAAATAAAAGTTTCGGTTGAGAATCGGGCACTTTCTAGGTCAAGAAAATTGGGCATGACCTTTGCTAATTTTCTTGACCTAGGAGTGCCCCATTCTCAACCGAAATGGAAATTAATCAACATTTCAGGAGAAAGGGATCATTTCACATCAGGAGAAATAGACCATTTCATCTAGCTCATGCCAGGCAATCAACCAAACCAAATATGTATAGGAAAGGTTCATCAACATCAGTCAATTAAGATACTACACCATAAGCTTCATCCAGCACATGCCATGCAACCTAGCAAATTATGACACACAATGCCATAATTAATCAAGAGTTACTACTACAGTACTCATGTACTCCATCTTACAGAGTTACTCCATCACAGCAACAACAAGCTTGCAGATCAAAAATGATTTGTGTAATCTGGTTGGTACTCTTACAGTTGCATAAATTGAAAAAAATTGATCTGTGTGATCTAGGTTACAGTATCAGCAACCTTGCATTTCATTTTATACAAAATTGTACTCCACCAAGAACATAGCCATACTATAGCAGCAAGACTGTAGTAAGAAAGAACCAATTCCCAAGTCCCAAGTCCCATATTGCACAAAAGAGCAGAGTGCATGCTTGATGTTAAACTTTTTAGGTACTTATGTGAAGCTGAACTAGGCAGACTAAACTGATTTGGGTTTTCAAATTCCAAAGTCTTCCACTAGCAGCATATCATATTAAAGCATAGTAGCATAAAAACGAATAGTTCCCATATCAAGGTTTAGTGTGGATTTTAAATCTTTCCATAATAGCATCAAAGAACTGATTTGATTCAACAACTTTTACTGAAAGTCTGAAACACATTCTGGTTTTTGGATGATTTAGTTAATCAAATTCCTCAAATGAGGAACACCTGGACTTGTTATTCCGGTCTTGGGATCAACAGTAGCATATGGACTTATCGTTCTTGTTTCTGGATGATTTAGTTAATCAATTTGACATCAATTGACCTGGTTTTTGGATCAATTACAGTTGCCGCTGCTGTGAATCAACTATACAAAGGCCCAAAATTACACTAATAATTACAGTGTAAAAACCATGGAAATACACAGTAATTCCACTAAAAATGCCACTTGCAAATACAGAGCAAAAATCCACTAGAAGTACACTGTAAACCCACTGACATTTACAGTGTAAATTCCACTAACAATTACAGTGTAAATTTCACTGAAAATGCATAGTAATTACACTAAAAGTACACTATAAATACCACTTAAAACACACAAAAGAATTACACTGCTGGAGAGGGCGATTCCTCCATGCTCTAGAGTTCTAAACAAAAAACATGGCTGGAGAAGCAAAAAAAATCACAGGTAACCAGTCAAGAGGGGGAGAGGGGGAGAGGAGGAGGGGGAGCTCACGGGGGCCGGGGAGTGGGTGCGGGGAGGATGTCGGGGACGAGGTCCGGGTGGTGGTGGTGCTCCGCCGACGGTGGTGTGGACGGGGCGGCGTCCGGGTGGCGGGGCAGCGTCGAGGTGGCGGGGCAGCGGCGTCGGGGCGGGGTCGAGGCGGCGTCGGGGCGGCGGGGCAGCGTCGGGGCGGCGGGGCAGCGTCGAGGCGGCGGGCAGCGGCGTCGGGAGAGGAGAGGGGAAGGGGATCGAGGGCGAGGGCGCGGGAGAGAGAGGGGATAGGGAGGGGCCGGGGAGGGAATATGGATGGGACCGGGCACAATACTAATGGCGCACCACCCCTCGGTGCGCCATAAGTACATCCATACTAATGGCGCACCTCACCGTGGTGCGCCATTAGTATTTTTTTTCTTATAGCAATGGCATAATACTAATGGCGCACCACCCCTCGGTGCGCCATAAGTACATCCATACTAATGGCGCACCTCACCGTGGTGCGCCATTAGTATTTTTTATATAAGACAGTAATAGTTTTTTAAACTAGTTTAAATCATAACAGTAATATTTTTTTTATAAGACAGAAACAGTAATATTTTTTTTATAAGACAGTAATAATTTTTTTAAAAATATAATCAAACAGTAATGCCGGTGGAGCGGGGGAGGGTGCGCGGGGTCGGCGGCGGCGGTTGAGTAGGGGAGGGGTGCGGGGGGTCGGCGGCGGCGGTTGAGCAGGGGAGGGGTGCGGGGGGTCGGCGGCGGCGGCCGGTGGACCGGGGGGTGCTCGGCGGCGAGGGGGACCGGATCTGGCGAGGTGGGATAGCGATCGAGATGGAGGGGGATCGAGATCGAGTGTCCATGAAATTCAAAAATATTCATGATAGTTCAAAAAGTGCCCATGAAATACAATCGAGAAATGAAGGCTACGATTTAAATACAATCGATCTTAGCTAGCTATCTGTTCACAATCTTCTTGCCCTTCTTTTTCACGAATGGAGTTCTTCTGTGGAACGGACGTCCTTTAGGTAGGGTGGTCCTGCTTCTTCTTGTGGTGTATGCTGCTACTTCATCATCGTCGTCATGTTCGATCCTCGGGTCGCCGTACTTGTCGAAGTCTTGCTCATTGCCTACTCCATCCATTCCGATGATCTTCCTTTTGCCTCTCCTCACGACAACACGACTGGGCTTTGACGGGTCGGTAATGAAGAAGCATTGGTCCACTTGGGAAGCCAGTACCCATGGCTCATTTTTCGCGGTGACGTTTGCGCCCGCGGTCTTGGATTTGGCTTCGGGTATAACCATGGTGGTGAAATACCGGTCTTCTTTTAGGACGCTCTTGGCCCATCTGACACGGAACATCGGGACCTTCTCTCCAGCGTAGCTCAGCTCCCAGATCTCCTCGATCCTTCCGTAGTATCTGTCCTTGTCGTTACCGGTGTAGGATTCCATCGTTACCCCGGAGTTCTGATAACCATCGCTCTTCATGTCCTTGGCCTCGGTGTAGAATGTGTAGCCATTGATATCGTACGCCTCATAGGTCATCAGGTTGTGCTCGGTGCCCTGTGACAAGGCGAATATGAGTTGTTCTTCCGCGGAAGAATCCTCATGTAAAGGGTACGACAGAAGCTTCTGCTTGAACCAACGCGTGAAATATGACTTGTGCTCTTTGAGTATATCTCCGTCCGTCCTCTGTTGGCCTCGGTCATTGTACGTCTTCTTAATAAAGGTTTTGTGCTCTACCACCCAAGGATCGACCACGTCTATGTGTTGTAGCGCAACTAGGTTTGCTCTTGCAAAGTCGGTGAGTCGACCCTCGAAGTCGACATGCATTTCGCGACGACCCTCACGGTGACCGCATCCAGTGAGCCTGCCGAGGTGCCTGTTGACGGGCAGACCAATGGGGTTCTCGATGCCTAGATAATTCGTGCAGTAGGAGATGCACTCTTCGGTCAGAAAGCCCCTGGCTATGCTTCCCTCTGGACGTGACATGTTGCGAACGTATCCTTTGATGACACCATTCATCCTTTCGAACGACATCATGCTGTGCAGGAACGTCGGCCCGAGTTGGATGATATCGTCCACGATATGGACCAGCAGATGCACCATAACGTCGAAGAATGCGAGCGGGAAGTACATCTCAAGCTCGCATAGTATCACCACGATCTCTTCCTGTAGCCTTCTGAGTTGCCTCACGCCAACAGACTTCCGAGAGATGACGTCGAAAAAGTTGCATAGGCCAAATAGGGTTACACGGATGTGCGCGTCCATGATCCCACGGATTGCAACTGGAAGTATCTGCGTCATCAGCACGTGACAGTCGTGAGACTTCATCCCGCTGAACTTCTGCTTCGCTGGGTCTAGGTATCTGCTTATCTTCCCCGCGTAACCGTAAGGAAGTTTTACTCCTACGAGGCAGGTGAAAAACTGCTCGATCTCCTCCTGACTTAGAGTGAAGCACGTGGGAGGGTAGTCATTTCCGGTCTTCTTGGCCTTCTTGCCTTTGCGACGACTTTTCGTGTCCTGCTTCGCCTCATCATCATCATCATCATCATGATCATCATATATAGTGTGAAGCTCGTGCCTGATGCCCATTGATTTCAAGTCTGCCCTTGCTTTCAGCCCATCTTTGGTCCTCTCTGGCATGTTGAGCAGGGTACCAAGCAGACTCTCGCACACGTTCTTCGTGATATGCATGACATCAAGGCTGTGAGGCACACGGTGGATCTTCCAGTACGGCAAGTCCCAGAAAACAGACCTCGTTTTCCATACCTTCAGCAGCGGCTCTGGCGCCTTTCACTTCTTTCCCGGCTCTGGCGCCTTTTGCTTCTTTCCCGTCAGTGGGCAGTCTTTCCAATTTTTCAACAGCTCGTCTTCTCGCCGCTCCTTGTACGCGGGCGTCCTCGGGGTTCGGTTTCACCATCGAACAGATCCTTGCGTTTTCTCCACGGGTCATCGTCGCGAAGCCACCTTCGATGTCCCATGAACACGGTTTTCAAAGACCCGGGATCTCTGTCTAGCTGGCGATACGTTGTGTCATCCATGCACCTGACGCGTCCAGAAAATCCGTGGACCACCTGCCCCGTGACATATCCGTAACCGAGATGGTCGTGCACCATCGTGAGCAGCGCGGCTCTCATAGGGAAATATTCTTTCTCTGCGGCGTCCCACGTATTGGCTGGCATTTTCCACAGCGTGTCAAGCTCCTCTTTTAGCAGCCCCAGATACAGATTGATGTCGTTCCCTGGTTGTTTTGGTCCTTCAATTAGCATACTCATGTGAATGTACTTCCTCTTCATGCACAACCAGGGGGGAAGGTTGTACATCCACACAAACACAGGCCAGATGCTATGTGTGCTTCTCTGGCTGCCAAACGGATTGACTCCATCAGTGCTTGCGCCCAGCACGGTGTTCCTTGGATCGTTCCCAAATTCTGGGTCTTCGAAGTTCAACGCTTGCCACTGGCTCGCATCCTTAGGGTGACTCAGCATCTTGTCTTTTTTATCTATCTCCGGATCATTTGCGTCATCTTCTCGCTTCTTCTCCTCCCTATCCGTGTGCCAACGCAGGAGCTTTGCTACCTTAATTAGGGTCCGTGAAATACCGCTGCAGACGAGGAGTGATCGGAAAGTACCACACCACTTTTCGAGGAGCTTTCTTCCTCTTCTTGTATCGAGTGACGCCGCACACCGGACATATGGTAGACTCCGCGTGCTCGTCCCGATAAATGATGCAATTGTTCATGCACACATGGTATTTCACGTGCGGTAAATCCAGAGGACACACGATTTTCTTCGCCTCCTCCAAACTGGTCGGGCACTTGTTCCCTTTGGGAAGACATTCGTGCCAGAATGACATGTTCTTGTCGAAGCATGCGTCGGTCATTTTGTGTTTTACCTTCATCTCCAGAGCCATGAGCGTTACTTTCAGGTGGGTATCCTCGGGCCTGCATCCTTCATACAATGGAGTGACCGCGTCTAACTCAAGTTGATCCATCTTGGCTTTCTCTCGGGCGGCAGCTCTTGCGTTATCCTTCTACTTGAGAAGCAGCTCTTGAATATGAGGGTCCTGCACCCAGCCCATCAATGGTCCAGCGTTGTCTGCTCCGGCATCTTCCTCATCATCATGTCCTGCATCTTCTACATGATGACTGTGTACAGCATCACCGTCGTGATCATCTCCTGGGGATTCTTCGTCTTCTCGCCCGCCCGAGCCGCGGTGGTTGTCTTGCTGCCCTTCCTCATTTCTTGCCCGGCCCCCATGGACGACTTCGTAGTCATCTTCATCACCTTGCCACCGATAGCCATCCATGAAACCGTGCAAGAGCAGGTGGTCCCGCACCTGCCCGGATTCCGGGTCCACAATAGGGCTCTTCAGCTTGCATCTTCGACACGGACATCTTATCTCCGTCTCGTTCTTTTGAAGCATCTCGGCCTTCGCGGACCTCAAAAACCTACTCACGATGCCTTCGGTCATCATGCGGACCATGGTCGCCTGCGGGGTAGAGCAAAACGATATTTTAGAACCAAGAAAAAATTTGGCATGACTTTCCCTAAAAATAGGACCAAAAAGAATGCTTAATGCCAAAATTCTCGCTGAAACGGAAATGAATCAACATTCCGGCAAAATATTGGCAACTATCGCATTTCAAATACCGGTACACCTCCAAACACAAACACATATGCAACACCACAAACATATGCAACACCACGAACATACATAGATCTAGCTAGGCCATAAAAAGTGCATGTGCACATTGTTGTAGGGAGAAATACATAAATATAGCTTCCCCCATTACTTACCTATCAAAACAAGGTAATTTAACCACTTAAATTGAATGAATCTATGGTGGAAATGAGGTGAAAAAGAGGAGGCACCTGAGACAAGGAGGAGGTGGGGAGAATGAAGTGGGGAGAAAGTGAGTGTGGGTAGGAGAGGCTCCCCAAAATATCTTGTTGCTGCCCACTTACTAATGGCGCACCAACTCCAAATGCGCCATTAGTAATCCAGGTTACTAATGGCGCACCATCTGGTGGTGCGCCATTAGTAGTTTTGCAAAAAAAATTACTAATAGCGCACTGTCCCGCAGTGCGCCATTACTAGTTTGAACTAGTAATGGCGCACGGTGGAATAGTGCGCCATTAGTAGTTTTGCAAAAAAGGGAATAAAAAATATAATAAAAAAACAACATTAGTGGCACACTTTCCGGCAGGTGCGCCATTACTAGTTACAACTAGTAATGGCGCACTTTGTCTGGATGCGCCATCAGTATGTTTGGACAGGCGCACTAGTTCAAAAAAATTTGATACTAATGGCGCACCCTGTGCCAGGTGCGCCATTAGTAGTTTCAACTCTAATGGCGTATCAGATGGTGGTGCGCCATTAGTATATACTAGTGGCACACCGCTTGTCAGGTGCGCCATTAGTGTCAATCCCATCTATAGCCCTTTTTCTAGTAGTGCTCGCACCCACGCATGTGCGTGTACGAGAGAAACGCGCATCGCTCGGCCCTGACCACCCACCCTAACCAGGAACACCCCGATATTTTCCTTGCCATTGCTTCTACCATGGTTTTTTCCTTCATGGACGGCCCAAAGAATGTCATGCAGCTGCGTCTCCGGCCGCCCATGACTAAAAGCCCATTTTCCGTCATGATTTTTTGTCATCGAAGTAGGACCCCACCACATCTATGATGATACCGGGTGTTGTCACAATTATTGTCATAGAAGTGTCATGTGTATGACAGAAAAAAATTCGTTCGGCCCAAAATGTCACGGATGTGTCTTTTTTTGTAGTGCTCATTTGGTGGATGGGGGAGTTTCCATCCTACAATATGCTGACGACACGATCATGTTCATGGAGCATGATCTGGCAAAAGCGAGAAATATGAGATTAGTTTTGTGCCTTTTTGAACAACCGTCAGATCTTAAGATTAACTTCCAAAAGAGTGAGTTATTTTGCTTTGGTAGGGCAAAAGAGGAACAAGAGAATTATATATTGTTGTTCGGTTGTGAACTGGGGTCACTACCGTTCAACTATCCTGGTATTCCAATTCACTATCGAAGTTAACTAACAAAAGTGGAAATGTATCGAAGATTGATTTGAAAAAAAACTAAGCTGCTGGAAGGGTAAGCTTATGTTTTATGGAGGCCAGTTAGTGCTAATTAATTCAGTACTCACTAGTATGCTGATGTTTCTCCTTTCTTTCTTTGAGGTACCTAAAGGGGTACGAAAGAGATTAGATTTCTATTGATCACGTTTATTCTGGCAAACAGACGAGGTTAAGACAAAATATTGCTTGGCAAGATGGGATATTATTTGTCGACCCAAAGACTAGGGGGGTCTAGGGATTGAGAACCTTGAGATTAAAAATAAATGCTTGCTGAGAAAATGGTTGTATAGGCTTTGTCTGGAACTGTACGGTATGTGAGCACAAATTCTACGGGCTAAATACCTACACTCTAAAACTCTAGCTCAGGTTATCGTAAGACCTACAAATTCACCTTTCTGGAAGGGCCTCATGAGGATAAAAGAGTCTATTTTCCATAGGGTGAAATTCGTTGGTGGGGATGGAACGGCAACAAGGTTTAGGGAGGATACTTGGCTAGGTGATGCACCGTTAGCCGTACAGTAACCTACCCTATATAATATTGTGCAACGTAAGAAATATTATGTGGCTATAGTATTACAGACGGTTCCCTTAAATATCTAGTTCAGGCGGGCTTTAGTAGGGGAACGATGGACTTCCTGGTTGCACTTGGTGAGGAGGTTGATGGACGTTCAGCTCGCACCACGAGCTGACGCTGTGCACTGGAAGTTGATGAGGAATGGAGTGTTTTCGGTTAAATCTATGTACTTAGACCTTATTAATTCTAGACTAATACAAAAATCATTGCACATTTGGAAATTTAAGGTCCCCTTGCGCATCAAAAATTTTATGTGGTTTGTGCATAAGCGGGTCATTCTCATCAAAGATAACTTACTAAGGCGGAGATGGGTAGGTAGTTCACGATGTTGCTTTTATGTTCACGCCGAAACAATTCAACATTTATTTATTGATTGCCCCCTCGCGAAATTACTTTCGTGATCTATCCATATAACATTTAACATATCGCCTCCATCTAGCATAGATGCGTTGTTTGGTACGTGGCTAAATGGAGTGCACCCGGACAGTGCGTCACATATTTGGATTGGAATATTCACACTTCTTTGGGCTATATGGAACTGCAGGAATGATATGATTTTCAACATATTACAAATTCTAAACTTCTCGCATGTTATCTTCAGAGCTATGGCATGGATCCGTACTTGGTTTCTACTCACATGGACGGTGTCGAGGGAGCATATGGCTACTTAGTGCACCCGATGGGAGAAGGTAGCACGGGATATATTCAACTGGTTTGGATGGCAGTCGCATACTAGGATAGGTCCTTGATGTCTACTTCATCCAGCCGGTTGTGGCTTATTTTATTTTATTTTTTAGCTTACTTGACTCTATGCTCCTGATGTGAGTTGTACTTCAGTTGCTACTATTTATTTTGGACCACCTTTTTTAATAATATGGCTGCATGCATCTTTCAGATGCAGAGGCCAGGGGAAATCCTTCTTTTGAAAAAAAACAAAAAATGTCTCCGCTTCTCATCATATTGACTGCCTCCAGATTATCACATTCGATGTCGATTGAAAGGTTGCTCCATTGCAATGCTAACATGAGGCCCTCCATGATACCTAGGATTTCACACTCCATAGCATCATCACATGAAGAAAGGAACCTGCATGAACTGTAGTTAATATCGCCCGCAGGGTCTCGAAGTAACATGCCTGTTCCGTCAATGCCCTCCTGTACCATAGGGTATCTACTGCTATTCGGTCATGTAAGTACATAGTACATAAATAGTAGACACATCTACGTGTCACGCTAGTATGGCTAACACGAAATAATCAGGAGCAAAATAAGAGAGTTATACCCTCCAGTAGGCCAGGCCAAAGCCACGACAACGGTAGTAGCGGTGTCCTCGGCGACCTTCTTCCTGGCTTTAAGATTCTTGGCGGAGAGTCTGTCGGCTTCGGTGGCCATGGGGTGATGAAGGCGATGCGGATGCAGACAATGTAGTGAGAGTAGGCGAACGGCGGTGAGCAGTCAGGTAGGAGACGCTCCCCAAAAACCAAATCGCCCTTCTGATCTCAAGAGGCAGGGTTTCGGAGGCCTTCTCTCCCGTCAACCATGCACGCGGTGTACGGGATGGGACCACCAGTGGTAGAAAAAGCGAGAGGGATGATTGTGTGTGGTGTGCGCGAGGAGGCAGATGTGATCTGATCACTTATGGCGGCTAGGGTTGGTTGACGCCTCCAATATATAGGCGCAACCGGATGGAGAGACGCAGGCTGGACTCACGTCTGAGTCGGCAACAACACACGATCTAAGGTCTCCAATCATGGCTCGTATGTTAAGGATTTCTCCGTTCCTGACCGGCAAAAATGATTAAGCACAAGAGTGACATAGGTCTGAGCTCAGCTCCGCTCATTCATGAAACACGACACGAGCGAAGCGAGGCATGGTGAGGTGGGCATCAAAGGAGGAGCGAAGGGTAATCACTTCTCTTCTCAAGCTTCAATAGTATGTGCAAGAGAATCCTTTATAAGTAGGTCCAACTCCTCCTCCACTAGTGGGGTGACACTAAACTTTCCACCACATCCTTGTCATGACACCTACATTGGCCCTTAGAGATTTTTTTTGAAATTGTTGGATGGGCCTAATTCCCGCCCCATATTTCAACAACCCCCATAAAATCTTGATGGCCCATAGTGTGTTCCAAACACTGTTTTGATATACCAATATTTTCAGTGGATACCTGTTAAGACCTGCTACACTCCTTCACAACTGAATAATAGAATATGCCTTGAATTATCAGTTTGGTGTAAAGGAGTTTCACCAAATGTCTTATCAATCCAGGCTACTAAAGGTTGACCCCTCGGGTGGAGCATATTAGTCACAGTCATGGCCTCTTCATGAGCTTCCTAGAGATGACCCCAATCTCATAAACTGTGACCAACAGTAGGGCCCATATAAGTGTGTTCTTCAAAGATCGCTTTGTAGGGTATCATCATGCTCATACAAGCTTTGGAACACATGCATTAAGACAAAATTCAACCTGCAATACAGTTTCAAAGGGTGTTGCATCTCCAACGGAGTCGGTTAGTGCTACTTGTAAACTGCATTGGGATTTTCCTCGAAGAGGAGGGGAGAAGCAGTACTGTAGAGATAAGTATTTCCCTCAGTGAGAACCAAGGTTATCGAACCAATAGGAAAACCAAGAAAATTCCCTTCAACAACACCTACACACAAAAGCAAATACTTGCACCCAATGCGGGCAAGAGGGTTGTCAATCCTCTTGAACTCGTTACTCGCAGATTAATTGTGATAGTGACAGATAAATAAAAAGAAAACTAAACAAAAATAAATGAAGAGAAGTAAACTTTAGATCGTCCGTACCAACACCATGAACAAAATCACTCCCACCATTCCCCATTAGTATGGCCCCGTCTCGCGTGGCCTGGTAAGAATAAAACAACGAAATGTAAGCACACACACATGAATATTTGTACGTGTGTCAATCGACCAATCGGTAGACAGACTTAAAATACAGTAAATAAATTACCGTACCTAGATGCCCCATTTTCATTGTTGCCCACAATCATATTGAAATACTTGGAGTCCTGTCCGAACTTCTTAAACTTGTTCAGGCACTTGTTGGCTTAATGTTCCTCCGAACCACAAGTGAAGCGGCCATCTTTCTTCACGTCCTTCTTAAAGGTTTCTTACCCTTCTTCTTGAAGTTGGTATTCTCTTGGACACCGTTCTTTCCCTTGGGCTTGTTGAAGTTACTCCGTACCACATTTATGTCTACTACACAACCTTCTTCTTGTAGATGTTGTTGGGCCTCCAAGTGCAGAGGTTTGTAGGACAGTAGCAAATTTCCCTCAAGTGGATGACCTAAGTTCTATCAATCCGTGGGAGGCGTAGGATGAAGATGGTCTCTCTCAAACAACCCTGCAACCAAATAACAAAGAGTCTCTTGTGTCCCCAACACACCCAATACAATAGTAAATTGCATAGGTGCACTAGTTCAGCGAAGAGATGGTGATACAAGTGCAATATGGATGGTACATATAGGTTTTTGTAATCTAAAAATAGAAAAACAGCAAGGTAACTAATGATAAAAGTGAGCACAAATGGTATTAGAATGATAGGAAACAAGGCCTAGGGTCCATACTTTCACTAGTGCAAGTTCTTTCAACAATAATAACGTAATTGGATCATATAACTATCCCTCAACATGCAACGAAGAGTCACTCCAAAGTCACTAATAGCGGATAACAAACTAAGAGATTACGGTAGGGTGCGAAACCACTTCAAAGTTTCCCTTTCTGATTGATCTATTGAAGAGTCTGTAGTAAAATAACACGATGCTATTCTTTCCGTTCAATCTATCATAGAGTTCGTACTAGATTAACACCTTAAGACACAAATCAACCAAAACCCTAATGTCACCAAGATACTCCAATGCCACCTCAAGTATCCGTGGGTATGATTATACGATATGCATCACACAATCTCAGATTCATCTATTCAACCAACACAAGGAACTTCAAAGAGTGCCCCAAAGTTTCTATCGGAGAGTCAAGACGAAAACGTGCGCCAACCCCTATGCATAAGTTCACGAGGTCACGGAACTTGCAAGTTATCACCAAAACATACATCAAGAGGATCACGTGATATCCCATTGTCACCACAGATAAGCACGTGCAAGACATACATCAAGTGTTCTCAAAACCTTAAAGACTCAATCTGATAAGATAACTTCAAAGGGAACACTCAATCCATTACAAGAGAGTAGAGAGGGAGAAACATCATAAGATCCAACTATAATAGCAAAGCTCGCGATACATCAAGATCGTGCCGAGTCAAGAACACGAGAGAGAGAGAGAGAGAGATCAAACACATAGATACTGGTACATACCCTCAGCCCCGAGGGAGAACTACTCCCTCCTTGTTATGGAGAGTGCCGGGATGATGAAGATGGCCACCGGAGAGGGATTCCCCCCTCCGACAGGGTGCCGGAATGGGTATAGATTGGTTTTCGGTGGCTACGGAGGCTTCTGGCGGCGGAACTCCTGATCTATTTTGCTCCATGATGTTTTTAGGGTATATGGATATATATATAGGTGAAAGAAGTCAGTCTGGGGAGCCACGAGGGGCCCACAAGGGTGGGAGGCGTGCCCAGGTGGGGCAGGCATGCCTCCCTGCCTCGTGACCACCTCGAAGCTTCCTTGCCTTTAACTCCAAGTCTCCTGGATCACGTTCGTTCTAAAAATCACACTCCTGAAGGTTTATTCTGTTTGGACTCCGTTTGATATTCCTTTTCTGCGAAACACTGAAATAAGGGAAAAACAGAAACTGGCACTGGGCTCTGGGTTAATAGGTTAGTCCCAAAAATAATATAAAAGTGCATAATAAAGCCCATAAACATCCAAAACAGATAATATAATAGCATGGAACAATCAAAAATTATAGATATGTTGGAGACGCATAAGCATCCCCAAGCTTAATTCCTGCTCGTCCTCGAGTAGGTAAATGATAAAAACAGAATTTTTGATCTAGAATGCTACCTAACATATTTCTCTATGTAACTTTTCTTTGTTGTGGCATGAATGTTCAGATCCGAAAGATTCAAGATAAAAGTTTAATATTCACATAAAAATAATAATACTTCAAGCATACTAACTAAGCAATCATGTCTTCTTGAAATAACATGGCCAAAGAAAGTTCATCCCTACAAAATCGTATAGTTTGGTCATGCTCCATTTTCGTCACACAAGAATGCTCTCATCATGCACAACCCCGATGACAAGCCAAGCAATTGTTTCACACTTTAGTAATCTCAAACTTTTTTGAACTTTCACACAATACATGAGCGTGAGCCATGGATATAGCACTATGGGTGGAATAGAATATAATGAAGGGGGTTATGTGGAGAAGACACTAAAGGAGAAAGTCTCACATCGACGCAGCTAATCAATGGGCTAGGGAGATGCCCATCAATTGATGTCAATGTAAGGAGTAGGGATTGCCATGCAGCGGATGCACTAGAGCTATAAGTGTATGAAAGCTCAACAAGAGAACCTAAGTGGGTGTGCATCCAACTTGCTTGCTCACGAAGACCTAGGGCACTTGAGGAGGCCCATTGTTGGAATATACAAGCCAAGTTCTATAATGAAAAGTTCCCACTAGTATACGAAAATGACAAAACAAGAGACTCTCTATCATAAAGATCATGGTGCTACTTTGAAGCACAAGTGTGGAAAAAGGATAGTAGCATTGCCCCTTTTATTCTCTTTTTTGGGGCCTTCTTTTTTTGGCCTTTCTATTTTTTGGGGACAATGCTCTATTAATGATGATCATCACACTTCTATTTATTTACAACTCAATGATTACAACTCGATACTAGAAGAAGATATGACTCTATATGAATGCCTCCGGCGGTGTACCAGGATGTGCAATGACTCATGAGTGACATGTATGAAAAAAATTATGAACGGTGGCTTTGCCACAAATACGATGTCAACTACATGATCATGCAAGGCAATATGACAATGATGATGCGTGTCATAATAAACGAAACAGTGGAAAGTTGCATGGCAATATATCTCGGAATGGCTATGGAAATGCCATAATAGGTAGGTGTGGTGGCTGTTTTGAGGAAGATATAAGGAGGTTTATGTGTGATAGAACGTATCGTATCACAGGATTTGGATGCACCGGTGAAGTTTGCACCAACTCTCAAAGTGAGAAAGGGCAATGCACGGTACCGAAGAGGCTAGCAATGATGGAAGGGTGAGAGTGCGTATAATCCATGGACTCGACATTAGTCATAAAGAACTCACATACTTATTGGAAAAATCTACAAGTCATCAAAAGCCAAGTATTACGAGGTTTCTATCGGAGAGTCAAGACGAAAGCGTGTGCCAACCCCTATGCATAAGTTCACAAGGTCACAGAACTCACAAGTTGATCGCCAAAACAGACATCAAGTGGATCACGTGATATCCCATTGTCACCATAGATAAGCACGTGCAAGACATACATCAAGTGTTCTCAAATCCTTAAAGACTCAATCCGATAAGATAACATCAAAGGGAAAACTCAATCCATTACAAGAGAGTAGAGGGGGAGAAACATCATAAGATCCAAATATAATAGCAAAGCTTGCTATACATCAAGATCGTATCACCTCAAGAACATGAGAGAGAGAGAGATCAAACACATAGCTACTGGTACATACCCTCAGCCCCGAGGGAGAACTACTCCCTCCTCGTCATGGAGAGTGCCCGGATGATGAAGATGGCCATCGGAGAGGAATTCCCCCTCCGGCAGGGTTCCGGAACGGGTCTAGATTGGTTTTCGGTGGCTACGGAGGCTTCTGGCGGCGAAAATCCCGATCTATTATGCTCCACGATGTTTTTAGGGTATATGGATATATATATAGGCGAAAGAAGTCGGTCAGGGGAGCCACGAGGGGCCCACGAGGGTGGGGGTCACGTCCAGGGGGACAGGCGCGCCTCCCTACCCCGTGGCCACCTCGAAGCTTCCTTGACTTCAACTCCAAGTCTCCTGGATCACGTTCGTTCCAAAAATCATGCTCCCAAAGGTTTCATTCCGTTTGGACTCCGTTTGATATTCCTTTTCTGCGAAACACTGAAACAAGGGAAAAAAACAGAAACTAGCACTGGGCTCTGGGTTAATAGGTTAGTCCCAAAAATAATATAAAAGTGCATAGTAAAGCCCATAAACATCCAAAACACATAATATAATAGCATGGAACAATAAAAAATTATAGATACGTTGGAGACGTATCACACATTGGTGAGAAATGTTCTCTCGTTCCCTTTTTAGTGCGAGTGCTTTGCTCTTGAGTTTGGGTCAACACTCAGATAGTCAATGCCATGCTCTACTAAGAATTCATGTCTATGATGTTTCAAAGTAGTAGCAAAGTTCCTCCAGGAAGCAGGGAGTTTCGCGATTATGCATCCCATGACAAATTTGTCCGGTAGTTTGCACTTAAGGAGTTCGAGTTCCTTAATGATGCATTGTATCTCATTAGCCTATTCGGATTCAGAGCGGTTCTCAACCATTCTGTAATCATGGAACTGCCCAATGACATACATCTTGATTCCAACATCTGCAGCAGCGGCGAGAGGAACGACTGTGGGCAGTGTGCGTGAGGAGGTAGATATGATCTGATCTCTTTTGGTGGCTACGGGCTTGACTCATGTTCGTGTTGATAACATCCCATGATCTGACATCTTAGATCGTGGCTCGTCTGTTAAGAATTTCCCTGTTTCTGACTGGCAAAAATTAAGTGCAAGCACATGACCGACATTTGTCTAAGCTCGGCTCATCCAACAAACAACATGCGCAGCGAAGGAGGAGCGCGCGGGAACCACTTCTCTTCTCAAACTACAATATCATGTGCAAGAGAATACCTTACAAGAAGTGAAGGAAATATGCCCTAGAGGCAATAATAAAGTTGTTATTTATATTTCCTTATATGATGATAAATGTTTATTATTCAAGCTATAATTGTATTAACCGGAAACTTGATACATATGTGGATAGATAGACAAAACACAGGATCCCTAGTAAGCCTATACTAGACTAGCTCGTTAATCAAACATGGTTAAGTTTCCTAACCATAGACATGAGTTGCCATTTGGTGAATGGTATCACATCATTAGGAGAATGAGCTGATGGACAAGACCCATCCGTTAGCTTAGCATAATGATCGCTAAGTTTTATTGCTATTGCTTTCTAAATGTCATATACATATTCCTTTGACTATGAGATTATGCAACTCCTGGATACCGGAGGAATACCTTGTGTGCTATCAAACATGTTTGTTGGGTTGGCATAGATCGAGATTAGGATTTGTCACTCCGAGTGTCGGAGAGGTATCTCTGGGCCCTCTCAGTAATGCACATCATAATAAGGCTTACAAGCAATGTGACTAATGAGTTAGTTGCAGGATGATGCATTACGGATCAAGTAAAGAGACTTGTCGGTAACGAGATTGAACTAGGTATGGAGATACTGACGATCGAATCTCGGGCAAGTAACATACCAATGACAAAGGGAACAACGTATGTTGTCATAATGGTTTGACTGATAAGGATCTTCATAGAATATGTAGGAGCCAATATAAGCATCCAGGTTCCTCTATTGGTTATTGACCGAAGAGGTGTCTCGGTCATGTCTACATAGTTCTCGAACCTGTAGGGTCCGCACGCTTAACATTCGATGACGATTTGTATTATATGAGTTATGTGATTTGGTGACCGAATGTTATTGGGAGTCACGAATGAGATCGCGAACATGACGAGGAGTCTTCAAATGGTTGAGAGGTAAATATTCATATATATATAGGACGATTGTATTTGGACACCAGAAGTGTTTCGGGGTACCGGGTATGTCGGGTCACGGGTTTCGGGCTACCCCGGCAAACTATATGGGCCTATTGGTCCAAGAGGGGAAACACACCAGCCACAAAGGGGCTGGTGCGCCCCCCATATGGGCTGGCCAAATTGGAGATGGAAAGGGGAAGAAGGAAAGGAAAAAGACAATAGGATTCCCCCTTCCCCCTCTTCCCTTCCTACTCCTACTAGGAATAGGAAAGGGGGGTGGCCGAATTGGGAGGACCCCAAATAGGATTCCTCCTACTTGGGGCGCCCCCTTGGCTGCCTCTCCTCCCCTCCAACCTATATATATGAGGGGGGGCATCGCTAGAACACACACCAACAATTGTTAGCCGTGTGTGGCGCCCCCTCCATAGTTTACACCTCCGGTCATATCTTCGTAGTGCTTAGGCGAAGCCCTACGTGGATTACTTCACCATCACCGTCGCCACGCCGTCATGTAGACGAAACTCTCCCTCGACACTTTGCTAGATCAAGAGTTCAAGGGGTATCGTCGAGGTCAATGTGTGCAGAGCTCGGATGTGACGTAGGTTCGGGGCTTGATCAGTCGAGGCAAGAACTTCGACTACATCAACCGCATTGTCAAACGCTTCCGCTTTTGGTCTACGAGGGTACGTGGACACACTCTCCCCCTCTCGTTGCTATGCATCTCCTAGATAGATCTTGTGTGAGCATAGGAATTTTTTGAAATTGCATGATACATTCCCCAACAATGGCATCCGAGCCAGGTCTATGCGTAGATGATATGCACAAGTAGAACACAAAGAGTTGTGGGCAGTGATCATCATACTACTTACGACCAGTGTCTTATTTTGATTCGGCGGTATTGTTGGATGAAGCGGACCGGACCAACCTTACATGACCACGTTCATGAGACCGGTTCCACCAACAAACATGCAACTAGTTTTTCATAAAGGTGGCTGGCGGGTGTCTGTTTCTCCAACTTTAGTTGAATCGAATTTGACTATTGCCAATCCTTGTTGAAGGTTAAAACCGCAAACTTGATAAATCACCGTTGTGGTTTTGATGCGTAGGTAAGAACGGTTCTTGCTAGAAGCCCATGGCAGCCACGTAAAACTTGCAACAACAAATTAGAGGACGTATAACTTGTTTTTGCAGGGCATGTTGTGATGTGATATGGTCAAGACATGATGTGATATACGTTATTGTATGAGATGATGATGTATTGTAAAAATTATTGGCAACTGGCAGGAGCCTTATGGTTGTCCCTTTATTGTATGAAATGCAATCACCATGTAATTGCTTTACTTTATCACTATGCATTAGCGATAGTTGTAGAAGCAATAGTTGGTGAGACGACAACGATGCTACGATGGAGATCAAGGTCTCAAGCCAGTGACGACGGAAATCATGACGGTGCTATGGAGATGGAGATCAAAGGCACAAGATGATGATGGCCATATCATGTCACATATTTTGATTGCATGTGATGTTTATCTTTTATGCATCTTATTTTGCTTAGTACGACGGTAGCATTATGAGATGACCCTTACTAAAATTTCAAGGTATAAGTGTTCTCCCTGAGTATGCACCGTTGCAACAGTTCTTCGTGCTGAGACACCACGTGATGATCGGGTGTGATAAGCTCTACGTTCACATACAACGGGTGCAAGCCAGTTTTGCACATGCAGAATACTCGGGTTAAACTTGACGAGCCTAGCATATGCAGATATGGCCTCAGAACACTGAGACCGAAAGTTCGAGCGTGAATCATACAGTAGATATGATCAACATAGTGATGTTCACCATTGAAAACTACTCCATCTCACGTGATGATCGGACATGGTTTAGTTGATGTGGAGCACGTGATCACTTAGATTATTAGAGGGATGTCTATCTAAGTGGGAGCTCTTAAGTAATATGATTAATTGAACTTTAATTCATCATGAACTTAGTACCTGATAGTACTTTGCCTACCTATGTTGTAGATCAATAGCTCGCGTATAACTCCCTATTTTATTTTTTATATGTTCCTAGAGAAAAATGAGTTGAAAGATGATAGTAGCAATGATGCAGACTAGGTCTGTGATCTGAGGATTATCCTCATTGCTGCACAAAAGAATTATATCCTTGATGTACCGCTAGGTGACGGACCTATTACAGGAGTAGATGCAGACGTTATGAACGTTTGGCATAGCTCGGTATGATGACTACTTGATAGTTTAGTGCACCATTCTTTACGACTTAGAACTGTGACTTCAAAAACATTTTGAACGCCACAGAACATATAAGATGTTCCAAGAGCTGGAATTTGTATTTCGGACTCATGCCCGAGTCGAGGGGTATGAGACCTCTGACAAATACTTTGCCTACAAGATGGAGGAATATAGCTCAACCAGTGAGCATGTGCTCAGAATGTGTGAGCACTACAATCGCTTGAATCAAGTGGGAGTTAATCTTCCAGATAAGATAGTGATTGACAGAGTTCTCTAGTCACTATCACTAAGTTACCGGAACTTCGTGATGAACTATAATATACAAGGGATGACGAAAACGATTCCCCGAGCTCTTCGCGATGCTGAAATCGGCGAAGGTAGAAATCAAGAAAAGTATCAAGTGTTGATGGTTGACAAGACCACTAGTTTCAAGTAAAAGGGCAAAGAAAAATAAAGGGAACTTCAAGAAGAATGACAAGCAAGTTGCCACTCCCGTGAAGAAGACCAAAGCTAGCCCTAAGCCTGAAACTGAGTGCTTCTACTTCAAAGGGAATGGTCATTGGAAGCGTAACTACCCCAAATACTTGGTGGATAAGAAGGATGGCAAAGTGAACAAAGGTATATTTGATATACATGTTATTGATGTGTAATTTACTAGTGTTCATAGCAACCCCGGGGTATTTGATACCGGTTCAGTTGCTAATAATAGTAACCCGAATACCGGAGGAACACTTAGTGTGTCTCCGATGGTGTTTGTTGAGTTGGCATAGGGTTGAGATTAGGATTTGTCACTCTGATTGTCGGAGAGGTATCTCTGGGCCCTCTCGGTGATGCACATCACTATAAGCCTTGCAAGCAATGTGACTAATGAGTTAGTTGCAAGATGTTGCATTACAGAACGAGTAAAGAGACTTGTCGGTAATGAGATTGAACTAGGTATGATGATACCGATGATCGAATCTCGGGCAAGTAACATACCGATGACAAAGCGAACAACGCATGTTGTTATGTGGTTTGACCGATAAAGATCTTCGTAGAATATGTAGGAGCAAATATGAGCATCCCGGTTCCGCTATTGGTTATTGACTGGAGATGTGTCTCGGTCATGTCTACATAGTTCTCGAACCCGTAGGGTCCGCACGCTTAACGTTCGATGACGATTTCTATTATGAGTTATGTGATTTGATGTACCAAAGGTTGTTCGGAGTCCCGGATGTGATCACGGACATGACGAGGAGTCTCGAAATGGTCGAGATATAAAGATTGATATATTGGAAGGCTCTGTTTGGACATCGAAATGGTTCCAGATGAGTTCGGGCATTTACCAGAGTACCGAGGGGTTACCAGAAACCCCAGGGAGTCAATGGGCCTTAATGGGCCCTAGTGGGGAGAGAGGGCAGCAGGCAAGTGGTGGGGCACACCCCCTAGGCCCAAACCGAATTGGTCGAGGGTTTGGGGGGCCGCCCCCCTTTCCTACTCCTCTCCTCCTCCTTCCTCCTTCTCCTAGTAGGAATAGGAAAAGGGGGGGACCTACTTGGAGTAGGATTTCCCCACCCCCCTTGGGCGCGCCTCCTCCTAGGCTGACCCTCTCCTCCTCCCCCCTTTTATATACGGGGAGGGGGCACCCCATAGACCCACAAGTTGATTGTTTAGCCATGTGCGGTGCCCCCCTCCATAGATTTCCACCTCGGTTATATCGTTGTAGTGCTTAGATGAAGCCCCGCATCGGTAACTTCATCATCACCGTCATCACGCCGTCGTGCTGACGAAACTCTCCCTCGACCTCAGCTGGATCTAGAGTTCTTGGGATGTCACCGAGTTGAACGTGTGCGAATCGCAGAGGAGACGTACCTTCGGTGCTAGGATTGGTCGGATCGTGAAGACATACGACTACATCAACTACGTTGTCATAACGCTTCCGCTTTTGGTCTACGAGGGCTTGTGGACAACACTCTCCCCTCTCGTTGCTATACATCACCTAGATAGATCTTGCGTGTGCATAGGATTTTTTTGAAATGACTGCATTCCCCAGCAGTGGCATCCGAGCTAGGTCTATGCATAGATGTTATATGCACGACTAGAGCACAAAGGAGTTGTGGGCGTCGGTATATACATATTGCTTGTCGTCACTAGTTGATTCTTGATTCAACGGTATTGTTGAATGAAGCGGCTCAAACCGACATTACGCGTACGCTTACGCGAGACAGGTTCTACCGACGTGCTTTGCACACAGGTGGCTAGTGGGTGTCAGTTTCTCCAACTTTAGTTGAATCGGATTCAATGAGCAGAGTTCTTTCTGATGATCAAAAAGCAATCACTATATCGCGTTGTGGTTTTTATGCATAGGTAAGAACGGTTCTTGCGAAACCGGTAGCAGCCACGTAAAACTTGCAACAGCAAAGTATAGCACATCTAACTTGTTTTTGCAGGGCATGTTCTGATGTGATATGGTCAAGACGTGATGAGATATAAATTGTTGTATGAGATGATCATGTTTTGTTAAAGTTATCGGCAACTGGTAGGAGCCTGATGGTTGTCTCTTTATTTCAGAAGATGCAAGCGCCATATAATTGCTTTACTTTATCGCTATGCGATAGTAATAGTTGCAAAAGAAATAGTTGGCGAGACGACCATGTGACGACATGTTGATAAAGATCAAGATGATGGAGATCATGGTGTCATGCCAGTGACGATAGAGATCATGACGGTACTTTGGAGATGGAGATCAAAGGCACAAGATGATGATGGCCATATCATGTCACATATTGTGATTGCATGTGATGTTTATCTTTTATGCATCTTATTTTGCTTAGTACGGCGGTAGCATTATAAGATGATCTCTCACTAAATTTCAAGGTACAAGTGTTCTCCCTGAGTATGCACCGTAGCTACAGTTCGTCGTGCCGAGACACCACGTGATGATCGGGTGTGATAAGCTCTACGTTCACATACAACGGGCGCAAGCCATTTTTGCACACGCGGAATACTCGGGTTAAACTTAACGAGCCTAGCATATGCAGAAATGGCCTCGGAACACAAAGACCGAAAGTTCGAGCGTGAATCATATAGTAGATATGATCAACATAGTAATGTTCACCATTGAAAGCTACTCCATCTCACGTGATGATCGGACATGGTTTAGTTGATATGGATCACATGATCACTTAGATGATTAGAGGCATGTCTATCTAAGTGGGAGTTCTTAAGTAATATGATTAATTGAACTTTAGTTTATCATGAACTTAGTCCTAGTAGTTTTTGCGTATCTATGTTGTAGATCAATAGCTCACGTATAGCTCCCCTGTTTTATTTTTGATATGTTCCTAGAGAAAAATAAGTTGAAAGCTGTTAGTAGCAATGATGCGGACTTGGTCCGTGATCTGAGGATTATCCTCATTGCTGCACATAAGAATTATGTCCTTGATGCACCGCTAGGTGACAGACCTATTTCAGGAGCAGATGCAAACGTTATGAACATTTGGCAAAGCTCAGTGTCGGTGTCAAAACAGACAGATCTCGGGTAGGGGGTCCCGAACTGTGCGTCAAAGGCGGATGGTAACAGGAGGCAGGGGACACGATGTTTTACCCAGGTTCGGGCCCTCTTAATGGAGGTAAAACCCTACGTCTTGCTTGATTATTCTTGATAATATGAGTAGTACAAGAGTTGATCTACCACGAGATCAGAGAGGCTAAACCCTAGAAGCTAGCCTATGGTATGATTGTATGTTGTCCTACGGACTGAAACCCTCCGGTTTATGTAGACACCGAAGGGGGCTAGGGTTACACAAAGTTGGTTACAAGGAAGGAGATCTACATATCCATATTGCCAAGCTTGCCTTCCACGCCAAGGAGAGTCCCATCCGGACATGGGACGAAGTCTTCAATCTTGTATTCTCATAGTCCAACAGTCCGGCCAAAGGATATAATCCGGCTATCCGGATACCCCCTAATCCAGGACTCCCTCAGTAGCCCCCGAACCAGGCTTCAATGACGTCAAGTACATCACACAGTATTGTCTTCGGCATTGCAAGGCGGGTTCTCCTCCAAATTTTGAATGTTTGTTAAGCAGTGTCCGGCCCCATAAATGTTGGACCTCTTGGCTTCTGTGCCCAATAAGGGCTATCTCCCACGCGTCGAATGAATATGAGGAGCCAGGGCGTTTTTACATTCACCCCCCTAGCCAGATAAATAAATTGTCTATTAAAGGGATGGGGATTCTTAGATCCAATCCATATCATCCTCCCCCAGCGAGAATCCATCGAAGCACGCTTCGGAAAAATCCACTCCAGCATGGCCGACCTCCGCAACTCATCCTCCCGTCCCCGTAGCCCTAAGCCCGGTGATTGGGAGAGGTGTTCTATTCCACACAGTCAATTAGTCGAACTGCAGACTAAGTGATTTCTCCCTCCAGCGTATATGGTTCCCGTCCGAGCCGGGCTCGCCACCTACAATGGCGGGGAGCAAGCGGAGAGCTTCCCCAGCCCCTCTACAGGGGAGCGGGTATGCCTTGTTCCTTACTTATTAAGGGGACTCGGATTTCCAATTCATCCGTTCCTCCGTGGGCTCCTAGAGTTTTACGGCCTCCATCTGCATAATTTCACCCTTGCTTCCATATTAAACATCTCCGGCTATGTTGCCTTCTGCGAGTTATTCCTGGGCTGCGAGGCTCATTTCGAGCTGTGGAAAAGGTTATTTTGCCTTGTCCCCCGCACACAGGAGGGGTCACTTTATCAAGTGGGCGGAGCTGAAATATGGCGCATCACCGAAACTAGATACCTGTCTGGTACTCCAAAGAAGACGTCCGAGGACTGGCCTTCGGATTGGTTTTATATGGAGGACGTCCCCCTTCCGGACCCTGTTCGACGGGGTCTTGCTGAGTTCAACAATGCTCCTCTGAAGAAACGCCGAAGCTGGCGCCCATGGATCCCCCAGGAGGAAGACAACGGAGAAGTCCTTTACCTGATGAACCGGATTAAAGCGCTGGCTCAATTAGGATTGACAGTAATCGAGGTTATGCCAATATGCATAATGCGGGGAGTGCAGCCACTTCAATATCGAGGGCACCCCTTGTGGTGTTTTAACGGGGAAGACGATGGCACCCGTTGCGGGCGTAAGGGTTCGGACAACGCTACTGCTTTAGCAAAAATCCTGTCTGAGCGGTTCAAGGGAGAGGAAGAGGAGTTCATCTGCATCAAGGCACGGCATGGATTCTCCATGTACACCCCTCCAAGCTGGGTGAGTTATATACCCTTATTCCCATTCTTCCCACATTCTTTGTCGTAGGTACTCACCTTGCCATTTTACGGCAGGAACTGCGAAAAGCCATAAGGGAGGTCAACAGCCCATCCCCACAACCAGAGGACCCCAACCGGGCCCTCGGTCCTAGACTCGAAGAAGATCCGGACATATTCGTGGAGCTGATAGACCGGCAGTTCTATCAATTGAGCTGTGATGATGCCATGGTGGCCATTATGGCCGACTATCCCGGACTGCTCCCTCCGTCGCTCGTAAGAAAAACCAAAATCCCAACTCCAAAAACTAGGATCCCCTTTTAGATGCTTCACCTACCATATACATATGGTGTTTTACAGGGTAGGCATTCGGGACGCCATGCCAAACCCGCAGCAACTCGCCAACAAGAGGCACCGAGGCTGGGTAGGCCAAAAATGAAGGAGGTCAGGACGGAGACGCCGACGCAGAGGTATGACAAAAACACTGCTCCGTGGTTGTCGTATTTCTCAAAATGTAATGATGTCCATGTTTCTTTAACAGAAAAAATGCTCGCTGGAATATGTACGGTGAGGCTGCTGATCATGCTTCCACTAGTCGGGCTCCAGGACCGGACATAGAGGTGGAAGCCGACATGGGGCGGAAGCCAGATACTCCCCATACAGAGGATGCGCATAGACTATCCGCTACAAATTCAGAAGTGGAGAGCGGCATGAATCATGGCCGTTGCCGGGCCGTACTCCATGACGCTTGCTTCTCACCAGAGGCATTTGATGCCTTCAATTCTGGAGACGCGTACCTCCGTGCTGCTCAAAATGGTCTAGCAGAGCCACGGACCAGTGTGTAAGGGATGTACGGGTAAGAAAATCTAACGATTATATGTATCAGTAGCCCCTGAGACTTAAAACAGTTAGCAGAACTGATTTAAGGATCATCTATTATGCAGGTTCTTATAGAGAAGAATACTTGACTGTCACAGGAGCTAGAGGAATGCAAGACCCAACTTCGGGCCGCCGTTGCCGCATTGAAGGAACCTAAAAAGTCCTCAGCTGGTAATCTTTCTTTCAAAGAATGATAGGTACCATATAGCGTGCGGTGTGGCTGCAGATCTAACAATAGGTATTGCAGATGAATCCAGAGAGAATCCGGAGGACCAGCATGTCGTACAATAGCTAAAGGCTGGCGAACGCATGTCGACTGAGGTCAGGCGGGAGAAAAACAATCTCCAAGACACCAATACCAAGCTGAACATGGAACTGAAGGATGTTCGATCCCAGCTTGCGGACTCTGAGAAGGAGAATAAGCGGCTTCGACACGGCATTTTCAGTAAGTGCTTGGATGAACCCTTAAAAGGGGTGCAGTGGAGAAGCTGGCTAACAGAATTATGTCTGCAGGTATGCTGATGGTTCGTCCCGCGGAGGAGATACCCGGGTCTGCGGGTGATCTTCTACCCGCGCTCTCACGACTACACGAACAAGTTCGGTAGGTGATGCAAGGTATTGCCCAGGCCTTGTGGCCATCCGTCTCCCTGCCGGAAGGCATTGGAGAGCTTGCGGACAAGCTCAAGGGAGCAGGGCGGCGCTTCCGATTATGGAAGATATCGGCCTGCCATCAAGGTGCCAGGGAAGCCTGGGCCATGGTGAAGACGCAGTATACCAAGGCTGACCCAAACCACATGGCCGAGGTCGGACCTGTGGGGCCCGATGGGAAAGAGATCCCCGTTAGCTTAGTGTATGGGCAAGTAGAATTAGCCGCAAAGTATTCCCAACAGGATTGTAGGCTAGACATCCTGTTGGATGGTACAGAAGAGGAATTTAGTTAGTCTACATGACTATGTAATTAAAGTGACATGTATAATGCCTTCTAGCCGGATTGTAAATCATTTGTCATAGCGGACCTTTTCGCTTCAACCTCAGGACCCGATAGTCCGGAGTGTGTCCGAATACCCGCTCAGTTATATAAGAACCGGAGTATGCATGGAAACCAGGCGTAGGGGTCATTAGTGCTTGAACTGACAAGTATCCAACTAGTTATGTTATGTTACATGGGTAGTAAGAAACATCTTCCAGGGAGAATAGTTCCGTTAGGGGTTCCTTTCCGTGGGTACGCATGCCCTAAAGTGCATGTCCGGACTACGAGAGGAAATGGAGGCAAAAACATCTGGGGGCACATGTGGAAAATAAATAAAAAACATCTTTTGTTCACCGACCGAGTATTCCCTTAAGAATGCTAGCTTTCGGCTTCACCCAGTCTGAGGTACACATCCAGTTGACCCAGCAGTAACAATCGCAGAGGTGCTCCCCTTATGCCCTAGCCGAATTAACAGGAACGTAGGGCATAAATACAAGAGCCAGGCAACCCAGCTTGGCCAAAACTTAAGTCATATCGATGCATATAATGGTGAAGAAAAGGTACATGCGGAAGAATAACACATGTGCATGGCATGAAGCCCAGATAAATAATTAAGCTTCTGTGTAAGAAGCCCCCAGGTATAATGGGCCCGGTTAGCGCGTCAATAGTGTGCAAGCGGGGCACATGTTGGCCCTTGAAGGCCTTGAGAAAGAATAAAAGAAAGAAAGAGAAAAAAGACAGATAATGTATATGCAAAAAATGGACAGAGGAAAGAGACAAACATAGAGTGAGGCGCTAGGCGTAGAATCTTCAGAGTCTGGCTGCGTTCCATGGGTTCGGCTCAAGTCGATTATTCGGTGCATCCCGCAGACGGTACGCTCCACCGGTCAGAACTTGGTCAATAATGAAGGGACCTTCCCATTTGGGCTCGAGCTTGGTTTTTTTCTGCTCTGGCAGGCATAGAACTAACTCGCCAACATTATAAGTTTTGGCCCGTACTTCTCTGCTTTGGTATCTCCGAGCCTGTTGCTGATAGAATGCGGAACGGGCTTTTGCCACGTGACGCTCCTCCTCCAGGGTATCCAGACTGTCCTGCCGATCGAGCTCGGCTTCTCTTTCTTCGTACATGCGCACTCGAGGTGAGTCATGAATTATGTCGCAGGGCAGAACCGCCTCTGCACCATACACCATAAAGAAGGGTGTGTATCCGGTAGTACGATTCGGCGTGGTTCGCAGCCCCCAGAGTACGGAGTCAAGATCCTCTACCCAGTGCGTATTAGACTCCTTTAAGGACCGCACTAGTCTGGGTTTGATGCCGCTCATGATAAGACCATTTGCTCGCTCCACTTGGCCATTGGTTTGTGGGTGATAGACAGAAGCATAATCGAGCTTGATGCCCATGTTGCTGCACCAGAGTTTTACCTCGTCGGCCGTGAAGTTCGTGCCGTTGTCAGTGATGATGCTGTGGGGGACGCCATAATGGCGTACAACCCCGTATATGAAGTCTATCACCGGACGGATTTGGCCGTTTTAACAGGTTTGGCTTCTATCCATTTGGTGAATTTATCCACCGTGACTAGTAAGTATTTTTTCTTATGGGTTCCCCCTTTAAGGGGTCCAACCATGTCAAGCCCCCAGACCACGAAGGGCCAGGTAATGGGGATTGTTTCAAGGGCGGTGGGTGGCATGTGGCTTTGGTTTGCAAAAAGCTAGCAACCAACGCAGCGTTGGACCAAGTCTTGTGCGTCTGCCCGGGCCGTCGGCCAATAAAAACCTATACGGAAGGCCTTGCTTACAAGGGCCCCGGCTGCGGCGTGGTGGCCGCCGAGTCCGGCGTGAATTTCTGCCAAAAGCTTCCACCCTTCCTATCCGGAGATGCACCTTTGAAGGATTCCGGTAGTACTTTTTTTTATACAGCTCTTCCTCATGGACCCTGTAGGCTTTAGATCTTCGCACTATGCAGTGTGCCTCATTTTGGTCCTCGAGAAGTTCCTGCCTAGTTAGGTAGGCCAGAAATGGTTCTGTCCATGGGGCGATGATGGCCATTATTACGTGGGCTGAAGGTGTTATTTCGGTCGCAGAGCCTCCGATTATGTCAGAGTGTTCGGTATCGGGTATTTTGGCCGGGTCCGGACTATTGTTACCGATGTCCCCTTCCCATACCACGGATGGCTTAAACAACCTCTCCGAAAAGATGCTGGGGGATCGCATCGTGTTTTGCGCCGGTGCGGGCGAGGATATCTGCCGCCTGATTGTTTTCCTGAACCACATGGTGAAATGTGAGCCCCTCGAACCGAGCTGACATCTTTAGGATGGCATTTCGATAGGCCGCCATCTTCGGATCCTTGGCATCAAAGTCTCCATTTATTTGGGATATTGCGAGGTTCGAATCCCCACGCACCTCCAGGCGTTGAATGCCCATGGAAACTGCCATCCGAAGACCATGTAACATGGCTTCGTATTCGGCTGCGTTGTTGGAGTCTGTATATAGTATTTGCAGTATGTATTGGACTGTATCTCCGGTTGGGGACGTCAGGACGACGCCAGCCCCCAGACCAGCCAGCATTTTGGAGCCGTCGAAGTGCATGATCCAATTGGAGTATGCGCCGTACTCTTTAGGTAGTTCGGCTTCCGTCCATTCGGCGACAAAGTCGGCAAATACTTGCGATTTAATGGCTCGCCGGGGTTTGTATGTTATGTCGAACAGGAGGAGCTCTATGGCCCATTTGGCAATCTGGCCCGTGGCGTCACGGTTGTTTATAATATCATTAAGTGGCACTTCTGAGGCTACTGTAATCAAACACTCTTGAAAGTAGTGTCGCAGCTTCCGGGATTCCATGAATACCGCATAGGCTATCTTTTGATAATGTGGGTACCGTGACTTGCATGGAGTGAGGATAGTGGATACATAATATAGTGGCTTTTGAAGGGGGAATTTATGTCCGTTCGCTTCTCGTTCGACGACGAGCACTGCGCTTACAACCTGATGAGTTGCCACAATGTACAACAGCATTGGTTCACCGATGTTTGGCGCAGCCAGGATTGGGTTGGTTGCCAGTATGGCTTTTATTTCTTCCAATCTGGCTGTGGCGGCGTCCATCCACTCGAAGTGTTCGGTGCGCCGAAGGAGGCGGTAAAGGGGTAATGCCTTTTCTCCTAAGCGGGAGATAAAGCGGCTTAGAGCCGCCACACATCTAGTTAATTTCTGGATTTCTTTTAGGTCTGTTGGGGTAGCCAACTGTGACAGAGCTCGGATTTTGGCCGGATTAGCTTCAATTCCTCTACTGTAGACAATGAAGCCTAGGAGCATTCTGGCTGGTACACCAAAAACGCATTTTTCCGGATTGAGCTTGATGTCGTATTTCCGGAGGTTGTCGAATGTGAGCCTCAAGTCGTCTATTAGAGAGTCGATGTGTTTGGTTTTGACGACCACATCATCTACGTATGCCTCTACTGTTTTGCCGATCTGTTTCTCCAGACATGTCTGAATCATGCGATGATATGTTGCACCGGCATTTTTTAGCCCGAAAGGCATTGTGTTGAAACAGAAGGGGTCGTATGGTGTGATAAATGCCGTTGCGGCTTGGTCGGACTGCGCCATATTGATTTGGTGGTAGCCGGAGTATGCATCGAGGAAACACAATGACTCGTGTCATGCGGTAGCATCGATAATTTGATCAATGCGTGGGAGGGGGAAGGGATCCTTTGGGCAGGCCTTGTTTAGCTCCTTAAAATCGACACACAGGCGCCAAGATTTGTCCTTCTTTGGTACCATCATGTCGGGAGGAACTGATCCACGAACACCTATGGGACCGGCAGACCGAGCCCCTTTTTTGTTCGGCAGGGGGGCGGAGATCGCACGAAGAGCAGATTGAGGCGAAGCACACGAGCACGCGATCAGTTTACCCAGGTTCGGGCCGCACGGATGCGTAAAACCCTACACCTGCTTTGTGGTTTGTATTGTGTTCTTGCTCTTGAGCACCGAGTGCTACAGTACACACCAGCAGCTAACGAGACCGAGCTTGAGAATGATCGTCCCCCCTCTACGTTGCGCATGGGCCTCCTTTTATATGCTCAAGGGGTCACCGACAGGTGGCAACGTAGACAAGGGTAAAAATGGAAAAGGCATTGCGGTTGCTACCGCCGCCTACAACAGTGTATCATACCTAACCCTGACGGCAGGGGACAAGGGCATTAAATGCCTGTCTGCATCGCCTAGACGGTGCAGAAAGGGACCGCCAGGGACGCCACCGCTTGCCATGATTGCAATCTTATCAGCGTCGCTTGCCACCGTGTACCGCTGGCTGCACAGCCTCCCGCCACGTTCGCCTGGAAGAGTCCCAGAGCGACACGTTGGTGGATGTGCTGGAGCGCAGGTACAGAGTGGTGGCTTGCCGCGGCAAGCACCTTGCCGTGGTTATTGTCTTGTCGCGTCCGGGAGCTTGTCGCTCACCGGGCCTTGCCAGGACGCGTGGCGCGTCGCGGGAAGTTTCTTGAGATGCCTTGGTTGGCCTTCCCGACTAGCTCCTCTTGCCGGGGTCTTGTCTTTCCCAGCAAGCTCTTCTTGTCGGGATCTTGTCTCCTTCGCTTGGATACATTGCTCTTGAATGGCTCCAAAGGAACCATGGAGGACCTTGGCGGTCACCCGGCAAGCCTTGCCGCGGGACGCTGCGACTGCCCGTGCACAAGTTCGGGATACTAGGGTACCCCTACTCTAGTACACCGACAGGAGCCTCCGGGCCTGGGCCATACACGGTGCCGAGCACTGTTGGGCCAGGCCCAAAACAGGGCACGGGCACGCGCGGCCTGGGTTATGTCGTATCTCACTCCGCATCCACCGCGCCCTCCCCGAACGGCACGCGTCGAACGCGGCGTCGTGGGAGAGATCGTGGGTGGTTTCTTTATTAGGAAAGGCGGAACGTCCGCCACCTCCCCCTTTATAAGCAGGGGAAGCAGGGGTAGTGCGCCCACTCGCCCCATTCCAATCTCGAAAATCTCCGCCGCTCCTCCGTCTTCCCAAAGCTGAAAAGAGAGCCGCGTCCTGCCCCCCATCGCCACCAACACCACCAACGCTGTCGACCTCCTCCACCACTTCCGCCATGGCTCCGAAAACAAACAAGGGGAAGGCTGTGAAGTCGACCGAGGCGCAGCGGCTTGCGGCGCTGCGAATGGAGCGGGCCATCTTCCCCCCCAAGCTCGTCGCGAAGGAGCTGAGGGAGTACTACTACCTCTTCTGGTCGACGGAGACGCGAGCGCACCCGAGCACGAAGGTACTCCCGGCCTCCGCTTGGAAAATGGCTCCTAGTGGATATCCGTTCTTTGCTGTGTTCTTCTACTGCGGGCTCTGCCCGCCCTTCTCGGAATTTTTCTGTGATATCATGAACACCTATGGGCTCTGCCTCCTTGATTTCACCCTCAATGCCGTTCTGACCATGGCAGTTTTCGCACATCTTTGCGAAAACTTTGTCGGAGTCCATCCCAATGTAGCCCTTTTCCGCCACTTTTTTATGCCCCGAGTAGAGAGAGGAGAGCCATTATCCGGCGGAATCGCCTCGATCTTGAGGGCCGGCAAGAAAGACTCTTATCTGGAGGGAGAGTTCCGCGGCAAGTGGGAGTAGTGGAGAGCAGAATGGTGCTGGGTTGTCGAGCAAAACCCGCAGCCATTTACCGCCCGGCGCCAAACCCCAGCAGTACGCGGCAGCGATTGGAGCGACATGGCCCCGGAAGACGATAGGCTGAAGATTGCCGTCACCAGGATCCAATGCCTCAGGCTTGCCGAACTCACTGTAGGTGCCGTTGGCACAGATTTCCTTCGCCGTCGCATAGCCCCCCTCCAGGAAAGGAGGAGGCCCGCCTGGGAGTTCAAGAATGCGGCGGATATCATGAGGCTGCGCCCGGGCCTCAACTATAACTTCACTGTCCTGGAGCTGAACGCGATGCTCCAGGAACTGTTCAAGTATGACCCTGAGCATCCCGAAGTGTTTAGGTTGCCGCAGGGCATCGTTCCATTGAGCAACAATTCTGCACTCGACCGCATCCGTGCAATGATGCCGCTGTGCGACTCGCACGGAATCGTCCCAACTTGGCAAGAGCTTGGAGACGACGTCATGCAGGAATTCTTCGACAGCTTGGTAGAAGTGCCGATCCGCCCTGACGAGAAGAATGGCCTTACTCGCGACACCACCGATGTGGAGTTGAAACGCATCGCCACCAGGTTGGAAGAGGCAGCGGCAGCCGCAGCTGCGGGCGAGTTTGGATTCACCATGGAGGAGGCAGAGGCAGCAGAGGCAGCAAGCCGTGCCGAGCGAGAGGAGCTTGCCGGCAAGAAGGAACTTGCTGGCAAGAAAGAGCTTGCCGGCAAGAAAGAGCCTGCCGGGCGTGACGCCGAGCCGAGCGAGCCCGTCGAGGATACGAGCGGCTCGTTGGAGATCAACTCCTCCTCATCATCATCATCAGACTGCTCGCCGCAAGCAGAGCCTCCATCTCCGCCAAGAAGGCGTCTCCGCAAGGCCGGGGAAGTAGTAGGGCGCCGGGCGACTCGACAGTCGCCGCGCCGCGCGACACGCTCCACCGCGGCAAGCACTGTCGCCGTGGGAGCACCTCACGCTGCTGCGGCAACTGGAGCGGGGTCTTCCCGGACCACCGCTTCTGCTCCCGCCAAGCGGCCAAGGGAACCTACTCCTCCACCTTCTCGCACCGGGCGTGAGCCGGATTTCGACTTCTGCGCGTTCAACTCCGATGAGGAAGAAGAAGAAGAGTAAGATTCTCCTGTTGTATTTGCAGTTCTTCAATTCTTGTTGTTTTGTCTTGTATCTCATCTGCTTCATTCTAAACCTTTTCCTTCTTAGGACTCTGGCCCAGAGAGCGGCGAAGAGAGCCAAGGCCCCGGTGATTGTCATCGAGGACGAACCCACCGCGACAGCAGGGGATGCGCCCGAGACAACCTTGCCGGACCCGGCAACTGTTCTCCAGGCAGCCCCCAATTTAAGTATATGGTTTGTTTTCCGCTGTTAGACGCGCACGAAGATTTTTGCTTTGCTGATATCTGTTTGTTGACTTGTGGAGGAGCAGAGCAGCCCCAGCAGGAGCGCCCGGAGGCCGCCCCCGAAACGCCAAGGGAGAGTCCTCCGGCAAGGGAGAGGTCCCCAGCAAGGGAGAGGTCCCCGGCAAGGGAGAGCTCTCCGGCAAGGGAGGATACTCTGGCAAGGGACAGCACCAGCGGCCCTCCGGCGGCGGAGACCACGACTGCAGAACCCGGCACAGGTAATCTTTTCACTTCAGAACTTCCCTTGGGTTCTTCTTCTTTTGATCTTCTTTTTTGGATATTTGCTTGACTCTTTCTCCCCTTTCCGGCTGTCAGATCCATCTGCAGCAGAGCCGATGGAGACCGAGGTTGCCGCCAACGATGCCGTTGCCGCCGAGAAAGCAGCCGGCGTTGACGAGCCCGCCGGTGAAGAGGCCGCCAGGGCTGCCGCTGCAAAAGTAGGCGGGGGATCTGGCGATCGCACTGACGGCCCTGAGGCCGCAGGAGCGCCAGGCGCTAAGTCGACCGCCGATCCCTCCGCCGCCGTCGCAGCACCAGGCTCCGAAGAGCCCCAGCCTGGCATCTACTTGAAGGCCGACGATGACATCTTCATCAACCTCCCCTGGGCGTCAAGCTCCAGGGCGCCGATTGAGGGGGAGAGCTTTGACGGAGAAGTGCTCGCCTCCGCTGGGCTGGCGCTGGTCGACGCGCCGAGCAGCAGCGGCGGCGAGCCTGAAGAGGAGCGGCTGCTGCGGAAGTTGGTGTCGCTCTACCGCGCCCGACAAGCCAAGTTGGAATCCCGCGAGGCACTTGTCGCGAAGGCGGGAGAGGACATCGAGAAGCGCGCGGAGGAGCTCCGGGGCCACAACCAAGAAGCTCTCCGCTCCATGGCAGAGGAGCGGGCGCGACTTGCCGAGGAGCGGGAGGCCTTTCTCCTCGAGCGGGCTGAAGTCGAAGAGCAACAAAAGGCTTGCCGCTGAGAAGCTGTCTGTGCAAGAAGGCGAGCTGGTGCAGCGGAAGGTCAATCTTGACAGCCACGAGGAGGAGCTTGCCGCGCGCGAGCGAATAGTTGGCGAAGCCATCAAGCAAGTAGAAGACGCTGCCGCAGCTGCCGAGGCCGCCAACAAGGAACTGGAGACAAAGGTGGCGCAGCTGGAAGCCGATCTCAAGGCGAGTGGTGACGAGCTTGCCGCGCTCAACCTTGAGCAGGAGAAGGACGCCCACAGCCATTCGGAGCTGCAGGCCCGCCTCGCCGAGAAGGAAAAGGAGCTCATCGCCGCCAAGGACCCCAATGCTGATCTTGAGTTGAAGCTGACAACTTTGACCAAGACGCTGGACGGCGCCAAGGAGTAGGAGACGGCCTTGAAGGAGGAGGTCAAGGCCGGCAAGGCGCTGCTGGTGAGTGCTGCTGCTGCCCAGACCACTTTTCGGGAGAATGGGGAGCACTGGACGGAGGGTCTCGTGGATGTTGCCGCAGATATTGACAGGGAGCTGGCGCAGCTGGGGATGGAGGATCTCGGGTATCCCTCCGACGAGAACCTCCAACCCAGCGCCAAGCTCACCTCGTTCTTCAAAGGCGTGGCGACGGCACTCCGGCGACTCCGGGAGAGGATTCCGAAGCAGCTGGCCGACGAGTCGCGCAAGATCTGCGTGGGAGCTCTTCAAAAGGTGCTGATGAAGGTGGCCTTCCGCAACCCGGGCCTCAACCTCACCAACGTCCTCAGGTCCTTGCCGCCGGATGCTGATCTGGAGGCGCTCAAGACCCTTGTCGCAACCATTGTGGACAAGGTGAGCGGGATCAAGAGAGTTGAGGGCGATCGCGTGGACTAGGCCGCCCATTTTCTTCTTTTCTTGTCGCTGCTGGTCGTGTTACGAGAACAATCTGTTAGAGCTGCGACAAGCTATCTTGTAATATAACTTTATTTCAGGTACTAATTGCAATGTTATTTCCTTTACTTGATTCCTTCCTTTGTATGTTTTGGCCCTACGCTTTTAGGGGACTTGCCGGCGCAGGCACCTTAGCCGCGAGCGCTGAGTGCCGAACGTCAGCAGCCTGCTGGCGGTGCCGCTACCGGCAAGAAACCTTGTCACAGCTAGTCCCAGCTCACTTAAGTTGTTGAGCGGACTCGAAACAACAGTAAGGGCGCAACTAGCTACGAGTTGGTTCCTCCGCGCACAGGTTTTCCATACAAAGTACGGTCGTTCAAGGAAGATAACTTAAAAAATTTTAAAAATCTGATTGCTCAAACTTTGGCAACTTAGCTTTTCTGTCGTTTGCTTCCCGGCAAGGCGGAACTTTCTTGAACGACGCCTGGTCCATACCATTAACTTCTCCCTTCCCCCGGCAAACTTGTGGGCGAGGGAACCTTTCTTTCTTGGAGAGAAAAAAGAAAGAGGAGAAAAAGATATGGAGCCTTATGGCTCATTGTTGCTTACGGGGGGTAAGTGCTGCACCAAGTGTCAAATAACACATGCAAGAAAATAAAAAGCATGAAATAGACAAGATGTGCGGAGCACATAAGCTTTATGCACGGGGTCTGCGCCCGGCTTTGTACAAAGGATTACATGCAACAGCAGCAAGACTTGTACAAAAGGTGGTTGCCGGAACAGGTTCCAGCAACCGCGCCCTACGGGTAAAACTTACGAAGATGCTCAATATTATAGGAGTTGCTCACTGGTATGCCATCTTCGGTCTCAAGGCGGACAGCGCCAAGCCTAGTGACTCGTTTCACCTTGTATGGGCCTTCCCACTTCGGCGTCAACTTGTTGGAATTCTTGGCGGACTGAACACGCGGAAGAAGAAGGTCGCCTTCCTCGAGACTTCTGGCGTTAACTTTGCGGCTATGGTAGCGGTGCAAAGCTTGCTGGTAGCGAGCAGCTTGCACAGCAGCCTGAAGACGGTCTTCCTCAAGGAGCAGCATGTCATCTTGTCGCAGCTGCTCTTGCTCAAGCTCATCATAAGCGAGCACTCGAGGTGACCCGTATACGAGTTCCGTGGGGAGAACTGCCTCTGCTCCATAGACTAGAGCGAAAGGTGTCTGGCCAGTGGCTCGATTTGGCGTCGTCCTGATCGACCAAAGAACCACCGGCAGCTCCTCGATCCAGTCTCTTCCGCACTTGTGCAGCCTGTCGAAAGTTCTGGTCTTGAGCCCACGCAGCACTTCAGCATTTGCCCTTTCCGCTTGACCGTTGCTTCTCGGGTGAGCAACAGAAGCGAAGCAGACCTTGGTGCCAAGATCTTGGACGTACTGCATGAAGGTGCGGCTCGTGAATTGCGTACCGTTGTCGGTGATTATCCTGTTAGGGATTCCGAAGCGGCAAACAATCGACCTGAAGAACTTGACTGCTGACTGTGCTGTCACCTTCCTACTTGCTTCCACATCCGGCCACTTTGTGAACTTGTCGATCGCAACGTACAAGTACTCAAAGCCCCCGACTGCTCGGGGAAAGGGGCCGAGGATATCGAGCCCCCAGACCGAAAATGGCCAGGATAAAGGGATCGTCTGGAGAGCTTGAGCTGGCTGGTGTATCTGCTTGGAATGGAACTGGCACGCTTCACACTTGGTTACTTGTGCAGTTGCATCCTGGAGGGCTGTCGACCAGAAGAAACCTTGCCGGAATGCTTTGCCGGCAAGTGCTCTTGCGCCAATATGGTGACCACATATGCCTCCATGTATCTCTGCCAACAGCTTTTGTCCATCTTCTCGGCGAATACACTTCAATTTCACACCGTTGAGTCTTCTTCTGTACAGTGTGTTGTCGACAAACTGATACATACTTGACTGCCGGGCTACTCTTTCCGCTTCTTCTTGCTCTTCGGTAAGTTCTCTTGTCTGAAGGAAATGGACAATCTGCTGTGCCCATGCTGGAGCTTGTGGCTCGACAACAAGGACTAAAGGCATATCTGCTGCTGCGGGAACATCCGCTTCTATGGCAAGAGCCTGCGGCTTTGCCGGGGCTTGACGTTCCCCGGCAAGCTTGCCGGAACAAAACTTGTCGGGAGCCTCTGCTTCAACGGAACAAACCCTAGGGATTGCCGGAGCAGACTGCTCCTCAGCACTCTAGGTGTTGATCTTGGGGACCTTCTTGGCAGCGGCTTCGGGAAGCTCTGCCGGAAAATAGTCACCAGAAATCAACTTCCTCTTCTTGCTCTGTCCAGTCGATGGGGTTACGGACGGTCAAGTCAGCTTGAGCACAAAGATCCCTGGTTCCACAGGTAACTTAAGTGCGGCGCACTTTGACAGGCCATCGGCAATGTCGTTCTGAGCTCTTGGGACATGCTCCATCTGTAGGCCGTCAAAGTGCTCTTCCAGCTTTCTCACTTCATCAACGTAGGCTTCCATCAACGGACTCTGATAACTCTTGTTTACTTGGCGGACGACAAGCTGCGAGTCATCCCTAACAATGAGCTTCTTGATCCCAAGGTCTGCCGCGATCCTGAGACCGGCAAGCAAACCTTCATACTCTGCAGTATTGTTTGTCGCTTGCTCCTTGGGAAAGTGCATCTGGACTATGTACTTGAGGTGTTCTCTGGTGGGTGCGACTAGCAGCACACCAGCGCGGGCGCCTTGCAGTGAGAAAGCACCGTCAAAGTACATGAGCCACTCTTTGCTTGCTTCCTTGACGGGGATGCTCGTCTCTGGAATTTCTTCATCTGGTGTTGGCGTCTATTCTGCTACAAATTCTGCCAATGCTCTACTTTGGATAGTTGAAGTACTCTCAAACTTGAGGCTAAAGCTTGACAGTTCTAGTGCCCACTCAACAATCCTGCCTGTCGCTTCTGGATTCTGCAGTATCCTCTTCGGCGGAAAGCGAGTGACAACTGTGATCTCATGTGCTTGGAAGTAATGGCGCAGCTTTCTCAAGGCCATGAGAAGGCCGAAAAGCAATTCCTGCACACCAGAGTACCTTGACCTAGCCCCCTGCAGAAGGGAACTGACAAAGTAAACTGGGCGCTGCACCATTCTCTTCTGTATCTCCTCGCGCACCTGCGCAGATCCATCCTTGTCGGGACCAGAGCTTGTCGGGGAAGCCCCTGCTTGCCGCTGGATGCGCTTGCCACGGTTGCTGGCTCGTCATCTGCCCCCCTCTCTGCCACTAATGCAACACTAACCTCCTGATTGGTTACCGCTATATACAGCAGCAACTTCTCTTGTGGCTTAGGTGCGACAAGTGTTGGAGTGGAGGACAGGTATCTCTTCAAGTCCTGCAGCGCAGCCTCCGCTTCCGGAGTCCATTTCATTGGACCTGCCTTTTTCAAAATTTTGAAAAACGGCAAGGCCCGCTCAGCAGACCGAGAGATAAACCTGCTGAGAGCAGCCACGCAACCGGAAAGTCTTCGTACATCCTTGACGCGCTTTGGTGCTTCAATCTGCTCAATGGCCTTGATCTTGTCGGGATTGGCTTCAATTCCCCGCTGAGACACGAAGAACCCGAGAAGCTTGCCGGAGGGAACTCCAAACACACACTTCTCGGGGTTGAGCTTGAGGTTGATCTTGCGCAGATTTGCAAAGGTCTCGTCTAAATCCGGAATCAGAGTTTCCCTGTCCTTGCTCTTGACCACTATGTCGTCCATGTAGGCTTCCACATTTCTGTGTATTTGCGGCTCAAGAGCGACATGGACTACCCTTGCAAATGTTGAACCAGCATTCTTTAAACCGAAAGGCATCCGTATGAAATAGTACGTGCCACATGGAGTAATGAATGCGGTTTTCTCCTCATCCTCTTCTGCCATGAAGATTTGATGGTATCCTGAGTATGCGTCAAGAAATGAAAGCAAATCACATCCGGCCGTGGAGTCAACAATCTGGTCAATGCGCGGCAAGGGAAATGGGTCTTTGGGACAAGCTTTATTAACATCAGTAAAGTCAATACAAAGCCTCCATTTCCCGTTTTCCTTGCACACGACTACAGGATTGGCCAACCACGTAGGATGGAGCACTCCTCTGACAAGGCCTGCTGCTTCCAATTTCTTGATCTCTTCTGTGATGAATTCTTGGCGCTCCACTGCTTGCTTCCTGACCTTCTGCTTGACGGGCCGCGCATGAGGACAAACGGCAAGATGGTGCTCAATTACTTTCTTGGGAACACCAGGGATGTCAGACGGTTGCCACGCAAACACGTCGACGTTCGCCCGCAGTAAAGCAATGAGCGCGCTTTCCTATTTAGGGTCGAGAGTGGTACTGATGGTGAAGGTACCACCAGTGCCGTCCTCCTTGGCGGACACTTTCTTGGTCTCTGGCGGAGCTTCCATCGCCTTCTTACACTTGCCGGTGGAGCTCGATGGTGCGTCCTCGATGGTAGCGCAGCACTCCGAAGAGGTGCGCTTGCCGGAGTGGGCATCAGAGCTCTTGCCGGACTTGATCTTCTTCTTTCCCCGGGAGCTTCAGCGGCAAGTGACTTGCGATCTGTAGCGGCTGCTGCTTCCCGGTAGATCTTGTCGGCATAGATAAGAGCATCCTTCTTGTCGCCAGGGACAGAGATGACGCTTATCAGGCCTGGCATCTTCAGCATGTTATATGCATAGTGAGAGGCTGCCATGAACTTGGCGAGTGCTGGACGGCCGAGTATCCCGTTGTAAGGCAATGGAAAATTAGCAATGTCAAAAGTGACCCTCTCAGTCCTGAAGTTCATCTCACTGCAAATGTTACCGGCAATGTGACCTTCCCTTTCGGCTTGCTCCTTCCCGGGTTGATTCCTTGGAATGTACCGGTCTCTTCGAGCTCGCTGTCAGGGATCTGGAGTTTCTGGAGTACAGCGGAGGAGATCAGGTTCAAGCCGGCCCCGCCGTCAACTAGCATATTAGTGACCTTGAGGTTGCGGATAGTTGGTGAAACCAACAACGGCAAGCACCCGACCGCAGTTGTGCGATCAGGGTGGTCCCCAATATCAAAGATGATAGGCGTGCTGGACCATTTCAAAAGCTTGCGCGATTCGACAGGTGGTTCCGCTGCATTGACTTCTCGCGCCCACTGCTTGAGCTGGCGGTGGGAAGTATGCAGAGAAGCACCGCCATCAATGCACAAGACCTCTGTGGCTTTCTGGAACTCCTGCTCACTGTTCTCGACATCATCCATGTCTTCGTCGTCGTCGTCTTCATCCTTGTCGCAGTCGCGGGGAGGTCGGTCTCCTTGCCGCTACTTGGCCTTGCCGTGGCGTCCTCCCCGGCCAGCGCGCTTCTTGCCGGATTCTCCAGCGCCTCCTTGGGCCCTCTCCTTGTTGCGTCGCTCGTATTCAGCCTTTTGTTGCTGGACAAGCTGTTCGACTTTCTTGCAACTCTGGAGGTCATGGCCCTTGGTGCGGTGGATCTTGCAGTACTACTTGTCGGTGCCGTCTTGCTTGTCGGCGACCGCCACAGCCTGGCAGTTGATGCATGCGGCAATCTCCTTGCCGGAGCTACCAACTTTGGCTTTCTTGGCGCCACCGTCGTTGCCAGACTGTTCAACGACTAGCACATCTTTGCCTTTCTTCTTCCTGTTGTTCCGCCGCCGGTTTTTCTTTGCCGGGGCAGCATCCTCGCTGTCAGATCCTCCTGCTCCAATATTTTCTCCGGGGAGTTTCCTCCCTTCCTCAGCACATGCACACTTGTCGGCCAGGGCATATAGCTCGCTGACATCTCTGATCTTGCACATCGCCATCTCCTCCCGCATCCTATGGTTACGCACGTTCTGATGGAATGCGCTGATGACCGCGGCAGGGTGGATATCTGGGATGTTGTGCTGTACACGGCTGAATCTCTGAATATACTTGCGCAGGGGCTCTCCTTCCTTCTGGGCGAGTAGGTGAAGGTCACTCTCTTGTCCATGAGGTTTGTGGCCGCCTGTAAAGGCGCCGACAAACTGATGGCACAGGTCTGCCCAGGAGGATATGGAGTTGTCCGGCAAGTGCATGAGCCAGGACCTGACGTTGGGCTTGAGCACCAGCGGGAAGTAGTTGGCAAGGATCTTGTCGTCTCGCCCCCCGGCAGCTTGCACCGTGATGGTGTAGATGCTGAGGAACTCCGACGGATGCGACTTGCCGTCGTACTTCTCCGGTACGTCTGGCTTGAAATTCTTCTTGCCGGGCCACTGGACTTGCCGCAGCTCACGGGTAAATGCAGGGCAACCTAACACGTACGGCAAGTCGCCTGCTTCCCCTGGCGCATGCATGTCAACAGAGGGCCTAGCGCACTGGTCTGATTGACGCTGCGCTTCTCTTCGGTGCTCGATGCGACTACGAGCGTCTACTTGCTGTCTTTCATAAAGAACTTGGCGCTGATCGCGACGAGCTCGTGGATCCGATGACGCGGTGGAGTCGCTGTCGGGGTGGATCCGGCGAGTCGGCGATCTTGGCATTCAGGGCGGAGAGTGCATAGTGGTTGCACCCTCACCCGTCTTATCGCCACCGGCTCGTGCCTGGCTGACTTGCCACGGCTGCGAAGTACTTGGCTGCCGTGGGTTGTCGCCGTTGGCGAAGCCGATGAGACTCTGAATGGTGGCCCTCCAGTCGTCGATCTTGTCTGCCGCTGGAGGGTAGTCTACGAGCAGTTGAGCTCGCGCCAAAGCTTCTGCTGAAGTGGCGTGCGGCGGCGGCGAACGGTGCGAGGAGCGGGATATGCTCGGACTTCTAACCATGTTAGAAGGAGCAGTATCTCGTCCAGGCGACCGCGCCCCGCTCGCTGCACATGTTGGCGTGCACGCTGGTCTTGGGCACTCCGAGATCCACCAGCTCGATCTTGGCCTAGCAAACGTATGGTACCGTGAGTACCATGAAGCTGCTGGTCCCGCGCCTCCTGGGACGGGCGCGGTGCATGTACGGACGCCGAGGTCTTGGAGTGCGCCCGATCGTTGTGGGAGCCGACTGCGCCGCCGATGAGCAGCGCAGCCTTGTCCTTGGACCTGGCAGCACCGTGAGCACCCTCGTCGGTGCCTGTTCTTCCGCCGGCTTCTACCCCACCAGCCGTTTTCTCCGGCGACGGTGGGTTCGGCGCGGACGGAGCAGCTGTCTCTGAAGCCTTCTTCTTCGGCGGCATGTCGATGAAGACGATGGAGATTTAGCTCGTGCGAACGCCGGATCTGGTTCACACAACCTCGACGCACCCCCAACCTGCCGCGCCAAAGATGTCGGGAGGAACTGATCCACGAACACCTATGGGACAGGCGGACCGAGCCCCTTTTTGGTTCGGCAGGGGGGCGGAGATCGCATGAAGAGCAGATCGAGGCGAAGCACACCAACACGCGATCAATTTACCCAGGTTCGGGCCGCACGGATGCGTAAAACCCTACTCTTGCTTTGTGGTTTGTATTGTGTTCTTGCTGGGGAGCGCCGAGTGCTATAGTACACACCAGCAGCTAATGAGACCGAGCTTGAGAATGATCGTCCCCCCTCTACGTTGCGCATGGGCCTCCTTTTATATGCTCAAGGGGTCACCGACAGGTGGCAACGTAGACAAGGATAAAAATGGAAAATCATTGCGGTTGGTACCGCCGCCTACAAAAGTGTATCATACCTAACCCTGACGGCAGGGGACAAGGGCATTAAATGCCTGTCTGCGTCGCCTAGACGGTGCAGAAAGGGACCGCCAGGGACGCCACCGCTTGCCACGATTGCAATCTTGTCAGCGCCGCTTGCCACCGTGTACTGCTGGCTGCACAGCCTCCCGCCACATTCGCCTGGATGGGTCCCAGAGCGACACGTTGGTGGATGTGCTGGAGCGCAGGTACAGAGTGGAGGCTTGCCGCGGCAAGCACCTTGCCGTGGTTATTGTCTTGTCGCGTCTAGGAGCTTGTCGCTCACCGGGCCTTGCCGGGACGCGTGGCGCGTCGCGGCAAGTTTCTTGAGATGCCTTGGTTGGCCTTCCCGGCAAGCTCCTCTTGCCGTGGTCTTGTCTTTCCCGGCAAGCTCTTCTTGCTGGGGTCTTGTCTCCTTGGCTTGGATACTTTGCTCTTGAATGGCTCCAAAGGAACCACGGAGGACCTTGGCGGTCACCCGGCAAGCCTTGCCGCGGGACGCTGCGACTGCCCATGCACAAGTTCGGGATACTAGGGTACCCCTACTCTAGTACACCGACACATCACTAGGTTTGCTAGCCAGTCCGGGTGTTTTATTTCTCTAATGAATCCGGCCTATAATAACTTGGCTAGTTCTTCTCCTATAGCTTGTCTCTTAGGTTCAGAGAAACGCCGAAGAGTCTGCTTGACCGGCTAGAATCCCTTTAGAATATTGAGGTTGTGCTCGGCCAGTCTGCGTGGGATTCCTGGCATGTCTGACGGGTGCCAGGCAAATAAGTCACAACTCTCGCGCAGGAACTCTCGTAGTGCGGCGTCCACGGCAGGTTTTAGCTGTGCCCCGATGGAGGCTATTTTTGTAGGGTCCGTTGGGTGGACTTGGAATTTGACTATTTCATCCGCTGGTTTAAAAGAGGTGGACTTGGATCTCTTGTCAAATATCACGTCGTCCCTGTCCACTGTGGAGCGTAGCACAGTTAACTCCTTGGCCGAAAGGGCTTCGCACAATGCCTCGAGGGCCAATGCGGCTGTTTTGTTTTCGGCGCGGAGTGCTGTGTACGGATCACTAGCGAGAGTGATGATTCCGTGGGCCCGGGCATTTTGAGCTTCATGTACCCATAATGGGGTATGGCTTGGAAGATCGTGAACGCCTCCCGTCCTAAAAGGGCGTGGTATCCACTACTGAACGGGGCCACTTGGAATGTAATTTCTTTGGACCTATAGTTCTCCAGCGTGCTGAATACCACATCTAGTGTAATTTTCCCGGCACAGCGTGCTTCCCGACTGGGGATGATTCCTCTGAAGGTTGTGCTGCTTTGCTCAATGCGGTTCCAGTCTATTTCCATTTTTAAAGAGTTTAATCATAGATGAGGTTCAATCCACTGCCGCCGTCCATGAGTACTTTGGTGAGTCGAAAGCCGTCCACAGTTGGACTAAGGACCAGTGCAGCTAGTGCTCGGGCTGTTCGGAATTTAGGTTCGTCACTGGCATTGAAGGTAATAGCCATGTCAATCCATGGGTTCATTGCTGCCACGTGGCAGATTTCGGCAAGGCTGCGGAGTGTTCGCTTGCACCTATTATTTCATGCGAAGGTTTCGGAGACTGTTAATACCGTATTGTTATCCATGGGATGATGCTCTGTGGTATTTGGGATGAGAATATCCTCACCACTTTTGGCCACCTGCCGGAGTATCCAACATGCTCTAAGGTTGTCTGTTGGTGTGGTATCCGATGTACTATGAATTTTGCAGGGGCCGTTGAGCCATCCCTCCAATACGGTTCCATGCCCTGTAGAGGGTTTTTGTTTCTTTGTAACTAACTCGGGTGTCTTATGATAGTGCACCCTTTTACTTCGGACTGGGTGTATATTCTGATCCGGATTATCCCAAAACTTCGTTTTGGTTTTCCAGGCGCTTTCTATCACGCAGTACTTTCCTACTATGGACGCCAAGTCAGCAAAGCGTGATATGTCACGGTGACTTAAGGCGTTAAGGATTCCCTTGTCCATGCAATTATTGCAGAAAAATGAGACTGTGTCTTCCTCGCGACAGTCCTTAACCTTGTTCATCACAAGGAGCAATCTGGCCTAATAATGATCTACTGTTTCATGGGGCTCTTGCCTGATGTGGGAAAGATTGTTTATGTCTGGGTGGGTGGGTGGAATTGAGTCTGAACCCCTACCCGATCTGAGACCCAAGGGCCGAGGAGTTTCCGATCTTGGAAGTTCGGATTCCGGGATGTTGCCCGATAAGTCTGGCCGCTGCCTGACTCTAGGTTCAGGGCTTGGGTGATGTCCTCCCGTAAACGGGTGTCCGGCTCGGAGAGTTCAGGAATCCGGACATAGTTAGTCCTCAAGATAGAGGAAGAATCGCCGCATTGTTCCTCCACCACCGCAATATGATGGGTGACCAGTGGAGAGTTAATCTCCCTTCGATCGGGTTTAAGCCCAATCCGATCATAGTCTATAGCGACTCCTAAGGCGGCGATACGATCCAAGAGCTCGTTTAGGGAAGAGAGTTCCATTGGATCCATCTGCTCGGCAAATACCGAGCCGATGTGGAGGCTGTTTTTGATGACCCAAGAAGTCATCGTCAGCGCAGCGGCCGAACGGGCAGTCATAATGAAACTGCCTAGCCGGAGAGTTTGGCCGACAGAAAGGGCTCCCCCAGCGGTAATGTTGTTTTTAACAACGAGACGAGGCATCCTTCCTTACAGCGGCGACACAGTGGAACTCTCAATGAAAGCACCATTGTCAGTGTCAAAACCGGCAGATCTCGGGTAGGGGGTCCCGAACTGTGCGTCTAAGGCGGATGGTAACAGGAGGCAGGGGACATGATGTTTTACCCAGGTTCGGGCCCTCTTGATGGAGGTAAAACCCTATGCCCCACTTGATTATTATTGATAATATGAGTAGTACAAGAGTTGATCTACCACAAGATCAGAGAGGCTAAACCCTAGAAGCTAGCCTATGGTATGATTGTATGTTGTCCTACGGACTAAAACCCTCCGGTTTATATAGACACCGGAGGGGGCTAGGGTTACACAAAGTCGGTTACAAGGAAGGAGATCTACATATCCGTATTGCCAAGCTTGCCTTCCACGCCAAGGAGAGTCCCATCTGGACATGGGACGAAGTCTTCAATCTTGTATTTTCATAGTCCACCAGTCCGGCCAAAGGATATAATCCGGCTGTCCGGATACCCCCTAATCCATGACTCCCTCACTCGGTATGATGACTACTTGATAGTTTAGTGCACCATGCTTTATGGCTTAGAATCGGGACTTCAAAAACGTTTTGAACGCCACTGAATATATAAGATGTTCCAAGAGCTGAAATTGGTATTTCAAACTCATGCCCGAGTCGAGAGGTATGAGACCTATGACAAATACATTGCCTACAAGATCGAGGAGAATAGCTCAGCCAGTGAGCATGTGCCTAAAATGTCTGAGCACTACAATCGCTTGAATCAAGTGGGAGTTAATCTACCAGATAAGATAGTGATTAACCAAGTTCTCTAGTCACTATCACCAAGTTACTGGAACTTCGTGATGAACTATAATATGCAAGGGATAACGAAAACGATTCCCCAAGCTCTTCGCGACGCTGAAATCGGCGAAGGTAGAAACCAAGAAAAGCATTAAGTGTTGATGGTTGACAAGACCACTAGTTTCAAGTAAAAGGGCAAGGGAAAGAAAGGGAACTTCAAGAAGAATGGCAAGCAAGTTGCCACTCCCATGAAGAAGCCTGAGGGAGTCCTGGATTAGGGGGTCTCCGGACAACCGGACTATATCCTTCGGCCGGACTATTGGACTATGAAGATACAAGATTGAAGACTTCGTCCCGTGTCCGGATGGGACTCTACTTGACGTGGAAGGCAAGCTAGGCAATACAGATATATATATATATATCTCCTCCTTTGTAACCGACTTTGTGTAACCCTAGCCCCCTCCGGTGTCTATATAAACCGGATGGTTTTAGTACGTAGGACAACAGACAATCATACCATAGGCTAGCTTCTTGGGTTTAGCCTCTCTGATCTCGTGGTAGATCTACTCTTGTACTACATAGGGTTTTACCTCCATCAAGAGGGCCCGAACCTGGGTAAAACATTGTGTTCCCTGCCTCCTGTTACCATCCGCCTTAGACGCACAGTTCGGGACCCCCTACCTGAGATCTGCCGGTTTTGACACCGACATTGGTGCTTTTATTGAGAGTTCCTCTATGCCGTCGCCAGAAGGAAGGATGTCTCGGCTCGTCTTTAAAGATGGTACTACTATTGGGGGAGCTTTGGTTGTCGGCCAAACTCTCTAGCTAGGTGTTTCATCATGACCGCCTGCTCGGCCGCCGCGCTGACGATGAATTCTCGGATCATCAAAAACAGCCTCCACGTCAAATTGGCACTCGCCGAATAGATGGATCCAATGGAGCTCTCCTCCTTAAACGAGCTCTTGGATCGCATCGCCGCCTTGGGAGTCGCTACGGACTATGATCGGATTGGGCTTAAACCCGATCAAAGGGAGATTAATTCTCCACCGGTCACCCATCATATTGCAGTTGTGGAGGAACAATTCGGCGACCTTTCCTCTATCCTGAGGACCAAATATGTCCGGATTCCCGAGCTCTCCGAGTCGGACGCCTGTTCTCGGGAGGACAACATCCAATCCCGAGCTCTCCGAGTCAGGCAGCAGACCAGGATTCCCGAGCTCTCCGAGTCAGGCAGCGGACCAGGATTAGCGGGTAACATCCCGGAACCGGAACTTCCAAAATTGGAAACTCTTCGGCCCCTGGATCCCAGATAGGGTAGAGGTTTGGATTCAATTCCACCCACCCACCCAAACACAAGCAACTTTCGCATATCAGGGAAGAGCCCCAGGAAACAATACATCATTACTGGGCCAGATTCCTCCTTGCAATGAACAAGGTTGAGGACTGTCACGAGGAAGACGCAATCTTATTTTTCCGCAATAATTGCACGAACAAGGGAATCCTTAATGCCATAAATCGCCATGAGATAACATGCTTCGCTGACTTGGCATCCATAGTACGAAAGTACTGTGCGATGGAAAGTGCCTAGAAAACCGAAACAAACTTTTGGGATAATCCGGCCCTGAACACAAACCCAGTCCGAAATAAAAGGGTGCATTATCACCATACACCTGGGTTAACTACCAAAAAGCAAAAAGCCTCTATGGGGCCAGGAATCGTACTGGAGGGATGGCTCAACGGACCCTGCAAAATTCATAGTACATCGGATACAATACCAGCACACAGCCTTAGAGCATGTTTGATACTTCGGCAGGTGGCCAAAAGTGGTGAGGATCTACTTCTCCCAAATACCACAGAGCACCATCCCATGGACAACAATGCGGTGTTAATGGTCTTTGAGACCTTCACGTCAAATAATAGACGCAAGCGAACACTCCACGGCATGGCCGAAATCTGCCATGTAGCAGAAATAAATCCATGGAGTGACGCGACTATTACCTTCAATGCCAGTGACGAACCGAAATTCCGAACAACCCGAGCACTAGCTGCACTGGTCCTCAGTCCAATCGTGGACGGCTGTCGACTCACCAAAGTGCTCATGGACGGCGGTAGTGGATTAAACCTCATTTATGAGGAAACTCTTCAAAAGATGGAAATAGACTGGAACCGCATTGAGCAAAGTAGCACAACCTTTAGAGGAATCATCCCTAGTCGGGAAGCATGCTATGCTGGGAAAATCACACTAGGTGTGGAATTCGGCACGCTGGATAATTACAGGTCCGAAGAAATTACATTCCAAGTGGCCCCGTTCAGCAGTGGTTATCACGCTCTTTTAGGACGGGAGGCATTCACAATCTTCCAAGCCGTACCCCATTACGGGTACATGAAGCTCAAAATGCACGGGCCCAATGGAATCATCACTCTCGCCAGCGATCCGAACACAACACAACGTGCCGAAAACAAAACAGCTGCATTGGCCCTCGAGGCATTATCCGAAGCCCTCTCGGCCGAGGAATTAACTACGCTACGCTCCACAGTGGACAGGGACTACGTGATACTCGACAAGAGATCCATGTCCACCTCTTTTAAACCAGCGGATGAAATAGTCAAATTCCATGTCCATCCAATGGACCTTACAAAAACAGCCTCCATCAGGGCACAACTAAGCCCCGCTGCGGACGCCACACTACGAGAGTTCCTGTGCGAGAACTGGACATATTCGCCTGGCATCCCTCAGACATGCCAGGAATCCCACGCAGGCTGGCCGAGCATAGCCTCAATATCCTAAAGGGATTCAAGCCGGTCAAGCAAGCTCTACGGCGTTTCTCCGAACCTAAGAGACAGGCCATGGGAGAGGAACTAGCCAAGTTATTGGAGGCCGGATTCATCAAAGAAATAAAACACCCGGACTAGCTAGCAAACCTGGTGATGGTGCCAAAAAAGGACAAATCCTGGCGCCTTTGTCTCGACTTCAAAGACCTCAATAAAGCTTTCCCAAAGGATCCCTTCCCCCTCCCACGCATCGATCAAATCATTGATGCTACTGCAGGACACGAGTCATTATGTTTCCTCGACGCATACTCCGGTTACCACCAAATCAAGATGGCGGAGTCCGACCAGGCCGCAACGGCATTCATCACACCATACAGTCCCTTCTGTTTTAACACAATGCCTTTTGGGCTCAAAAACGCCGGCGCAACATATCAGCGCAAGATTCAGAAATGTCTGGAGAAACAAATCGGCAAAGCAGTAGAGGCATACGTAGACGATGTGGTCGTCAAAACCAAACATGCTGACTCTTTGATAGACAACTTGAGGCTCACATTCGACAACTTCCAAACATATGACATCAAGCTCAATCCGGAAAAATGCGTTTTCAGCGTACCAGCCGGAAAGCTCCTGGGATTCATTGTCTCCAGTAGAGGTATTGAAGCTAATCCGGCCAAAATCCGAGCGTTGTCACAATTGGCTACCCCAACGGACCTCAAACAAATCCAGAAGCTAACTGGATGCGTGGCGGCTCTAAGCCGCTTTTATCTCCCGCTTGGGAGAAAAGGCTTTACCCCTTTATCGCCTCCTTCGGTGCACCGAACACTTCGAGTGGACGGACGCGGCCACAGCCAGATTGGAAGAAATAAAGGCCATTCTGGCAACCAACCCGATACTCCGGCGAACCAATGATGTTGTACATTGCGGCAACTCATCAAGTTGTAAGCGCGGTGCTCGTTGTCGAATGGGAAGCGGACGGACACAAATTCCCTCTTCAAAGGCCGGTATACTATGTATCCACTGTCCTCACTCCATGCAAATCACGGTACCCGCATTACCAAAAAATAGCATATGCGGTATTCATGGCATCGTGGAAACTACGACACTACTTTCAAGAGTGTTCGATTACAGTAGCCTCGGAAGTGCCACTCAACGATATCATCAACAACCGCGGCGCTACGGGCCGGATTGCCAAATGGGCCATTGAGCTCCTCCCATTCGACATAACATACAAACCTCGCCGAGCCATTAAATCGCAAGTACTGGCCAACTTTGTCGCCGAATGGACGGAGGCCGAACTCCCTAAAGAGTACGGCGCATACTCCAATTGGATCATGCACTTCGACGGTTCTAAAATGCTAGCCGGTCTAGGGGCTGGCGTCATCCTGACGTCCCCAACCGGAGATACCGTTCGGTACATACTGCAAATATTGTATATAGATTCCAACAATGTAGCTGAATTCGAAGCTCTATTGCATGGTCTTCGGATGGCAGTCTCCATGGGCATTCAACGCCTGGAGGTGCGTGGGGATTCAAACCTCGCAATATCCCAAATAAACGGAGATTTCAACGCCAAGGATCCAAAAATGGCGGCCAATCAAAATGCCGTCCTAAAAATGTCAGCTCAGTTCGAGGGACTCGAATTTCACAATGTGGCTCGGGAAAAAAATCAGGCGGCGGATATCCTCGCCCGCATCGGCGCAAAACGCGACGCGGTCCCCCCCCCCCCAACATATTTCTAGAAAGGCTCTTCAAGACATCCGTAGCATGGGAAGGGGACACGGGTAACAACAGTCCGGACCCGGCCAAAATACCCGATACCGAACTCTCTAACACAATCGGAGGCTCCACCACCAAAATAACACCTTCAGCCCACGAAATAATGGCCATTACTGCCCCGTGGATAGAACCATTCCTAGCCTACCTAACTAGACAGGAACTTCCGGAGGACCAAAATGAGGCACGCTGCATAGTGCGGCAATCCAAGGCCTACAGGGTCCATGAGGGAGAATTGTACAAGAAAAGCACTACCGGATTCCTTCAAAGGTGCATCTCCGAAGAGGAAGGGCGGAATCTTCTGGCTGAAATTCACGCCGGACTCGGCGGTCATCACGCCGCGGCCCGGGCTCTTGTAAGCAAAGCCTTCCGTACAGGATTCTATTGGCCAACGGCCCGGGCAGACGCACAGGACTTGGTCCAACGTTGCGCCGGTTGCCAGCTCTTTGCAAATCAAAGCCACATGCCACCCACCGCCCTCCAAACAATCCCCATTACATGGCCCTTTGCGGTCTGGGGGCTTGACATGGTTGGACCCCTTAAAAGGGGAACCCACAAGAAAAAATACTTATTGGTCATGGTGGATAAATTCACCAAATGGATAGAGGCCAAACCGGTTAAAATAGCTGAATCCGGACCGGTGATAGACTTCATATCCGTGGTTGTACACCGTTATGGCATCCCCCACATCATCATCACTGATAATGGCACGAACTTCACGGCCGATGAGGTAAAACTCTGGTGCCGTAAAATGGGCATCAAGCTCGATTACGCCTCAGTCTATCACCCACAAACCAACGGTCAAGTCGAGCGAGCAAACAGTCTTATAATGAGCGGCATTAAACCTGGATTAGTGCGTTCCTTAATGGAGTCTAACACACACTGGGTAGAGGAGCTCGGCTCCGTACTCTGGGGGCTGCGGACCACGCCGAATCATAGTACCGGATATACACCCTTCTTTATGGTGTACGACGCAGAGGCAGTCTTGCCCTATGACATAATTCATGACTCACCTAGAGTGCGCATGTATGAAGAAAGAGAAGCCGAGCTCGATCGGTAGGACAGTCTGGACACCCTGGAGGAGGAGCGCGACGTAGCCAAAGCCTGTTCCGCATTTTACCAGCAACTGGCTCGTAGATACCAAAGCAAAGAAGTATAGGCCAGAACTTGTAACGTTGGCGAACTAGTTCTACGCCTGCCGGATAAGAAAAAGAACAAGCTCGAGCCCAAATGGGATGGTCCCTTCATTATTGACCAAGTTCTGACCGGTGGAGCATACCGTCTGCATGATGCATCGACTAGTCGACTCGAGCCAAACCCATGGAACGCGGCCAGGATCCGAAGATTCTACGCCTCGCACCAGACTCTATGTTATTCCCCTCCCTTTGTCCATTTTTTCACAAATAAATTATCTGTCTTGTTTTCCTTTCTTTCTTTTTTTTCTTATTTCTCTAGGCCTTTGAGGGTCACCTTGTGCCCTGTTTGCACATTACAGATGCGCTAGCCGCACTCTTCATACCTGGGGGCTTCCTTCACAGAAGCTTAAATTATTTATCCGGGCTTCAAGCCCAACACATGTGTTCTACTTCCGCATGTACCTTTTTTCACCATTATATGCATCAATATGACTTAAGTTTGGGCCAAGTTGGGTTGCCTGGCTCTTGTATTTATGCCCTACGTTCCCGTTAATTCGGCTAGGGCATAAGGGGAGCACCTCTGCGATTGTTACTGTCGGGTCAGCCGGATGTGTACCTCAGACTGGGTGAGGCCGAAAGCTAGCGTTCTTAAGGGAATATTCGGTCGGTGAACAAAAGATGATTTTTATTTATTGTCCATATCTGCCCCCAGATGCTTTTTCTGCGTTTCTTATCGCAGTTCAGACATGCACTTTAGGGCATGCTTACCCAGGGAAAGGAACCCTTAACGGAACTATTCTCCCTGGAAGATGTTTCTTACTTCCCATGTAATATAACATAACTAGTTGGGCACTTGTCTGATAAAGCACTAATGACCCCTACGCCTGGTCTCCACGCATACCCCGATTTTATATAACTGAGCGGGTATTCAGATTCACTCTGGACTATCGGGCCCGGAAGTTGAAGCGAAAAGGTCCGCAACGACAAATGATCTACAATCCGGCTAGAAGGCATTATACATGTCACTTTAATTACATAGTCATGCAGACTGACTAAATTCCTCCTCTATACCATCCAACAGGCGGTCCAGCTTAAAATCCTGTTGAGAATACTTTGCGGCTAATTCTACTTGCCCATAAACTAAGCTAACGGGGATCTCTTTTCCGTCGGGCCCCACAGGTCCAACCTCGGCCATGTGATTCGGGTCTGCCTTGGTATACCGTGTCTTTACCATGGCCCAGGCTTCTCTGGCACCCTGTCGGAAGGCTGATATCTTCCTTAAACGGAAGCGCCGCCGTGCTCCCTTCAGCTTCTCCGCAAGCTCTGCAACACCTTCTGGCAGGGAGACGGACGGCCACAAGGCCTAGGCAACGCCCTGCATCACCTGCCGAACTTGTTCGTGCAGATGTGACAGCTCGGATAGAAGATCACCCGCAGACCCGGGCATTTCCTCCGCGGGACGACCCGTCAGCATACCTACAAACATAATGCTGTTAGTCGACTTCTTCGCCGAACTCCTTTAGCAGGATTCGTTCAAGCACTTACTAAAAATGTCGTGCCAAAGCCGCTTATTCTCCTTCTCGGAGTCCGCAAGATGGCCCCAAACATCTTTTAGTTCAACGCTCAGCTTAACATTGGCATCTTGGAGACTGTTTTTCTCCAGCATAACCTTACTCAGCACACGTTTGCCAGCCTCTAGCTGTCGCATAACATGTTGGTCCCCGGACTTTCTCCGGACTCATCTGCAAAATCAATTGTTAGATCTGCAGACACGCCGCACACTATATGGTAACCACCATTCTTTAAAATAAATGTTACCAGCGGGAGGCTTTTTCTGTTCCTGCAATGCGGCAAGAGCGGCCCCCAGTAGGGTCTTGCATTTCCCCAGCTCCTGGGACAACCTAGTATTCTTCTCTGTAAGAACCTGCACATTATAGATGATCCTTAAATCAGTTCTGCTAACTGATTCAAGTCTCAGGGGCTACTGATACATATAAATCATCAAATTTACTCACCCGTACATCTTTTACATACTGATCTGTGGATCTGGCTAGACCATCTTGAGCAGCACGGAGGTACGCCTCTCTAGAATTGAAGGCGTTGAACGACTCTGGTGAGAAACAACCGTCGCGGAGTACGGCCCGGCGGCGCCTATGATTCATGGCGCTTTCCACTTCTGAGTTTGTAGCGGACAATCTATTTGCATCCTCTGTCAGGGGATTATCCGGCACCTGCCCCATATCGTCTTCTGCCTGTATGTCTGGTCCTGGCGCCCGACTGGTGGAAGCTTGATTGGCAGCATCGCCGGACATATTCCGGCGAGCGTACTTTCTGTTAAAGAAACACGGGCGTCATTATATTTTGAGAAAGACGACAACCACGGAGCGGGGTTTTTCCTATACCTTTGCGCCGGCGTCTCCGTCTTGAGCGCCTTCCTTTTTGGCCTACCCGGCCGCGGCACCTCTTGTTGGCGAGTTGCCGCGGGTTCGGAAGGGCGTCCCGAATGCCTTCCCTGTAAAAGATGCCATGTGTATATGATGGGTGAAGTGCCTAAAAGGGGCTCCTAGTTTTGGAGTTGGGACTTCCTGATTTTTCTTACCTGCGATGCAGGGAGCAGTCCGGGATAGTCGGCTGTAATGGCCACCGGGGCATCGTCGTAGCTTAACTGATAGAACTGTCGGTCTATCAGTTCCACGGAGATAACCGGATCCTCTTCGAGTCCGGAATCGATGGCCCGGTCAGGGTCCTCTGGTTGTGGAGAAGGGCTGGTGACCTCCTTTATGGCTTTTCGCAGTTCCTGCCGCAAGGTGACAAGGTGAATACTTACGACTAAGAATGCGGGAGAAATGGGAGCAGGGAAATATAACTTACCCAGCTTGGAGGGTTGTACATAGAGAATCCATCCCATGGCTTGATGCGGGTGAACTCCTCTTCCTCACCCTTGAATAGTTCGGACAGAATCTTCGCTAGAGTGGCAGCATTGTCCGGACCCTTACGCCCGCAGCGGGTGGCATCATCCGCCCTGTTATAACACCACAAGGGGTGCCCATGATATTGGAGTGGCTGCACTCCCCGCATTATGCAAATCGACATAACTTCGATTATTGTCAATCCAGATCGAGCTAGTGCTTTGATCCGGTTCATCAGATAGAGGACTTCTCCGTTGTCTTTCACCTGGCGGCTCCGTGGGCGCCAACTTCGGTGCTTCTTCAGAGGAGCATTGTTGAACTCAGGTAGACCCCATCGAACGGGGTCCGGAAGGGGGACGTCCTCCATATAAAACCATTCTGAAGACCAGTCTTCGGACGGCTTCTTCAGGGTACCGGACAAATATCCGGTATCGGCGATGCGCCATACTTCGGCTCCGCCCACTTGATAAAGTGATACCCTCTATGTGCGAGGGACAAGGCAAAATAGCCTTTTCCACAGCTCGAAATGAGCCTCGCAGCCCAGGAACAACTCGCAGAAAGCAACATAGCCGGTGATGTATAGGATGGAGGCAGGGGTGAGATTGTGTAGTTGGAGGGTGTAGAATTCCAGGAGCCCGCGGAGGAACAGATGAATTAGAAATCCGAGTCCCCTTAGTAAGTAAGGAACAAGGCAAACCCGTTCCCCCATGGAGGGGCAGGGAAAGTTCTCCGCTTGCTCCCCGCCATTGTAGGTGGCGAGCCCGGCTCGAACGGGCACCATGTACGCCGGAGGGAGAAATCCCTTAGTCTGCAGCTCGACTAATCGACTGTGCGGGACTTAACACCTCTCCCAATCACCGGGCTTAGGGGTACGGGGGCGGGAGGAGGAGCTGCGGAGGTCAGCCATGCTGGAATGGATCTTTCCAAAGCACGCTCTGATGAATTCTCGCTGGGGGGGATGATATGGATTGGATCTAAGAATCCCCATCCCTTTAATAGACAATTTATTTATCTGGCTAGGACGGCGAATGTAAAAACGCCCTGGCGCCTCGTATTCATTCGACGCGTGGGAGATAGCCCTTATTGGGCACAGAAGCCAAGAGGTTCAACATTTACGGAGCCAGACACTGCTTACGAACACTTGAAAGTTGGAGAAGAACCCGCCTTGCAATGCCGAAGACAACACTGCACGCCGGACTCATCGTCATTGAAGCCTGGTTCGGGGGCTACTGAGGGAGTCCTGGATTAGGGGGTCTCCGGACAGCCGGACTATATCCTTTGGCTGGACTATTGGACTGTGAAGATATAAGATTGAAGACTTCGTCTCGTGTCCGGATGGGACTCTACTTGACGTGGAAGGCAAGCTAGGCAATACGGATATGTATATCTCCTCCTTTGTAACCGACTTTGTGTAACCCTAGCCCCCTGAGGTGTCTATATAAACCGGTGGGTTTTAGTCCATAGGACAACAGACAATCATACCATAGGCTAGCTTCTAGGGTTTAGCCTCTTTGATCTCGTGGTAGATCTACTCTTGTACTACCCATATCATCAATATTAATCAAGCAGGACGTAGGGTTTTACCTCCATCAAGAGGGCCCAAACCTGGGTAAAACATCGTGTTCCCTGCCTCCTATTACCATCCGCCTTAGACACACAGTTCGGGACCCCCTACCCGAGATCCGCCGGTTTTAACAATGACAAAGCCCAAAGCTAAACCTAAGGCTGAAACTGAGTGCTTCTACTGCAAAGGAAGTGGTCACTGGAAGCGGAACTACCCCAAATACTTGGCGGATAAGAAGGATGGCAAACTAAACAAAGGTATATTTGATATACAGATTATTGATCTGTACTTTACTAGTGTTCATAGTAACCCCTAGGTATTTGATACCGATTCAGTTGCTAAGATTAGTAACTCGAAACAGGAGTTAAAAAATGAACAGAGACTAGTTGAGGGCAAAGTGACGATGTGTGTTGGAAGAGATTCCAAGGTTGATAAGATCACCATCGCATACTCCCCGTACCTTCGGGATTAGTGTTGAACCTAAATAAATGTTATTTGGTGTGACATTTAGAAAGCAATAGCAATAATACAGGCTAGAAATGACCCCGTTATTCTTGCCCCGATCTGAATGATGATGCGGTGGAGGAACTCATTGATCGTTGCGACATCATCACCTCGGCTAGCATGGCAGGTTCGTTCAAGACCATTCTCGACTCAACTAATAACAACATTACAAGGAACCCAAGGGTCCCAGAGAGGTTTGATCTCCCCTATCTTCTTTGCCATGACCCTGCTGACTGGCGCGGGGACGAGGGAAGCCTCGCCTTGTGCAAGTTGATGTCGCTTGATAATGATACGTATGATGTTAAGATGCCATCGCTTGAGGGCAAGGCTTGGGCGGGAGCAAATGGAGATTGGGTTGTTTATATTAGGTACAACTGCGAGTGGGAACTTGTGAATGTGTACACTCGTCACCGGGTTCCACTTCCAAAATCTCAGATGACTGCCCAGAGGTTGAGTACACATGTATTCTACGTGAGTTCAAATACGATCATGGTGACTGTCGTCTACGAAAGATAGCAATTTGTCAAGTTCCCAACCTCTCTTGGGATAACAAGAACTATGAAGTTGTTGCTATCTTCGACAAGCTTGTAGCGGTCCTTACTTCGACGCCTCGATAGATATCGCTCAAAAATCAATTTCTGTACACGGATGAGGTCTATGATGCAATTCAATACGAGGGTCTTGTGTTTGCTGCCACCACTCATGGTACTGTTTTTGCATGGAATCCTGATGCTTTCAGTACGTTTGTCTTCCACCATAATTATAATTGGTTCATCCACATGCATGCGGGTTAGCTGGTTTCACTTTACTAATTAACCTTCTTGTATTTCCAAGGTCCCGTGAACATTCCACCACCTATATTTGAAAAAAATTATAACCAAGGGGGAGATGATGATGCCGATGATCACGAGCATGAGGACGAGCAGGACCCATATACTCAGTGGCGCCTGGCAACTTATTCCGATGCATCACCTCTTCTTGTCTGTATATGATACGTCTCCAATGTATCTATAATTTTTGATTGCTCCGTGCTATTATATTATCTGTTTTGGATGTTAATGGACTTCATTTTACACTTTGATATCATTTTTGGGACTAACCTATTAACCGGAGGCCCAGCCCAAATTGCTGTTTTTTGCCTATTTTGGTGTTTCGCTGAAAAGGAATATCAAACGAAGTCCAAACGGAATGAAACCTTCGGGAACATGATTTTCTCAAAAAACGTGATCCATGAGACTTGGAGTGGGGGTCAAGAAACAATTGAGGAATCCACGAGGCAGGGGAGCGCGCCTACCCCCTTGGCACACCCTCCACCCACGTGGGCCCCTCGTTGCTCCACCGACATACTTCTTCCTCATATATATATCCATGTACCTCCCCCCAAACATCCAGGAGCAACATGAAAACCTAATTCCACCGCCGCAACCTTCTGTACCCGATAGATCCCATCTCGGGGCCTTATCCGGAGCTCCGCCGAAGGGGGCATTGATCACGGAGGGCCTCTACATCAACTCCATGGCCTCTCCGGTGATGTGTGAGTAGTTTACTTCAGACCTACGGGTCCATAGTTATTAGCTAGATGGCTTCTTCTCTCTCTTTGGATCTCAATACAAAGTTCTCCTCGATCTTCTTGGAGATCAATTCGATGTAATCTTCTTTTGCGGTGTGTTTGTCGAGATCCGATGAATTGTGAGTTTATGATCCAGATTATCTATGAACAATATTTGAATCTCCTATGAATTCTTTTATGTATGATTGGTTTATCTTTGCAAGTCTCTTTGAATTATCAGTTTGGTTTGGCCAACTAGATTGATCTTTCTTGCCATGGGAGAAGTGCTTAGCTTTGGGTTCAATCTTGCAGTGCTCAATCCCAGTGACAGAAAGGGATACGACACATATTGTATTGTTGCCATCGAGGATAAAAAGATGGGGTTTATATCATATTGCATGAGTTTATCCCTCTACATCATGTCATCTTACTTAAAACATTACTCTGTTCTTATGAACTTAGTACTCTAGATGCATGCTGGATAGCTGTCGATTTGTGGAGTAATAGTAGTAGATGTAGAATCGTTTCGGTCTACTTGTCGCGGACGTGATGCCTATATACATGATCATACCTAGATATGCTCATAACTATGCTCAATTCTATCAATTGCTCGATAGTAATTCGTTTACCCACCGTAATACTTATGCTCTTGAGAGAAGCCACTAGTGAAACCTATGGCCCCGGGTCTATCTTCCATCATATTAATCTTCCAACACTTAGTTATTTCTATTGCCGTTTATTTTACTTTTCATCTTTATTTCTCTTTATCATAAAAATACCAAAAATATTATCTTATCATATCTATCAGATCTCACTCTCGTCAGTGACCGTGAAGGGATTGACAACCCCTTTATCACGTTGGTTGCGAGGTTCTTATTTGTTTGTGTAGGTGCGTGGGACTCGAGCGTGATCTCCTAGTGGATTGATACCTTGGTTCTCAAAACTGAGGGAAATACTTACGCTACTTTACTGCATCACCCTTTCCTCTTCAAGGAAAAACCAATGCAGTGCTCAAGAGGTAGCAATATACAAGGCACTGCTGATGTTACTAAGGAAGTAGGTGTTGTCTCGCATGGTCGCAATCTCCGGACCTATTCCAACATCCGTTGTAGGGTATTCGGGATGGATACTAGTGTACTAGTGCCAACACCTTCTCCTTGGTTCAGTATTGAAAGTCTTGGAGGATACTCGCTCTTCCTTGGACAAAACTATCCAATGATGGTGGAAGGCGATCCAGCTGATGTTGCCACAACGTTACTACCATTTATGAGAAGCAACCGTATCTATACCTCAGACATTACTATGCTTCCCTACCGTCCCAATATGGGTCCTGACATAGACCGCTTCAGCCTGGATGATCAGTCCTGCGTTGGTCTCGACATTGACAGTAGCTGGCCCTTCCCAAGGAATCACTTCTGGTTCAAAGCAAGCATTTCCAACGCCGACGAGTGGTTGAGATGAAGTTCATTTCATCGCATTGTTATTTGTTGTGAGAGAAAAACTTTACTAGAATGTTTTGTTGGAAATGATCTATAATCCAACGTGTATCCTCGTTGTCGTTGTGGTTTGATGACTTGTTGTATGTAATCAATGGTACATTTGCATGTGTGTCCATCAACTCACGCCTGCTAGTGGTGTCCATATGAATAGTGCTAGTGATTTTTAGCTGCATATTTTCACAAATCGCAGTGTTACAAGGTTGACAAATGGCAATGTTGCTAGATAAACAAATGTCAATCTTTCCTGTTTTACAAATGGCAACATACCAAAAATGACAGATATGCAAATCTTACCCAATTGTTTGTACATGGTTGCACGCGGGTCATGCAAAACAAACGTTTGTGTTGAAGGGATGCATAAATCTTGCTCGGCACATTTTCCCTTGGCTTCCTGGGGAAGCTGTCAGTTTGCATACACGTGTTCTAACTAAAACGTTTACGATGAGTGTTTTATATTTAAAAACCATTGAAAGTTTTTCAAAAGAAAATCATTTGATAAGTCTGTACATTAAGAGAGAAAAACGCAAGTTCATTCAAACCATATCTTTCATTCAGTCACACTGCGAATTTATATTCATATGGTCGTGAATTCGAGATAGAGTATTAAACCCCCAAAAAACTATTTCCGGCGGCCGCGGAGGCGGCGTGCCGCGCCGTTGTTGTCATTGTCGTCCTCCGGGACGCTGTTGTTGAAGTCTTCAAGTTAGCACAAAATGTTCTTCACTTGTAAATCAAACATCATGTCATCGCGCGATCGACGGGCGGGGCGCGGGAGGAAAGCAACTGGAGCCGCTGAGAGGTAGCGGTGGATGATAGCGTCCCATGCTGCTGAGGGGAGCGCGGGTGAGGGAGTCCTGGATTAGGGGGTCCCCGGACAGCCGGACTATATCCTTTGGACGTACTGTTGGACTATGAAGATACAAGATTCAAGACTTCGTCCCGTGTCCGGGTGGGACTCTCCTTGGCGTGGAAGGCAAGCTTGGCAATTCGGATATGTAGATCTCCTCCCTTGTAACCGACTCTGTGTAACCCTAGCCCCCTCCGGTGTCTATATAAACCGGAGGGTTTAGTCCATAGGACAAGAACAATGATAATCATAGGCTAGCTTCTAGGATTTAGCCTCTACGATCTCGTGGTAGATCAACTCTTGTAATACTCATATCATGAAGATCAATCAATCGGGAAGTAGGGTATTACCTCCATCGAGAGGGCCCGAACCTGGGTAAACCTTGTGTCCCCCGCCTCCTGTTACCATCCGCCTTAGACGCACAGTTCGGGACCCCCTACCCAAGATCTGCCGGTTTTGACACCGACATTGCTGCTTTCATTGAGAGTTCCACTGTGCCGCCACGATAAGGCTTGATGGCTTGTCTTGTTATCAAGGACAACATTACCTCGAGGGGAGCCCTGGCTCTAGGCCAAACTCTCCGACTAGGCGGCTTCGTCATGACCGCCCGTTCGGTCGTCGTGCCGACGATGACTTCTTGGGTCATCAAAAATAGCCTCCACATCGACTCGGGATTCGCCAAGCAAATGGATCCAATAGAGCTCTCTTCTCTGAACAAGCTCTTGGATCGCATCGCCGCCCTGGGAGTCACAACGGACTATGATCGGATCGGGCTTAAACCCGACCAAAGGGAGATTAACTCTCCGCCGGTCACCCATCAGATAGCGGTGGTGGAGGAGCAATATAGCAATTCTTCCTCTATTTTGAGGAAAAACTATGTCTGGATTCCCAAGATCTCCGAGCCGGATACCCTTCCACGGGAGGACATGATAAGCTTCGAACCTAGACAGCGGGCCAAAACTATTGGGCAACATCCGGGAGTCCGAAGTGCCAAGATCAGAAACTCCTCCGCCCCTGGGTCTCAGATCGGGTCAGGGTTTGGACCTAAATCTACCCACCCACCCAGACTCAAGTGATCGTTCCCACCTTATACAAGTGCCCCAAGAGACAGTACATCACTATTGGGCCAGATTCCTCCTTGTAATGAGCAAGGTCAAGGACTGTCGAGGGGAAGATGCAATTTCATGCTTTTGCAAAAATTGCACGGACAAGGGAATCCTCAACGCCATAAGTCGCCATGACATCGTACACTTTGCTGACTTGGCGGCCATAGTACGGAAGTACTGTGCGATGGAAAGCGCCTGGAAAACCCAAACAAAATTCTGGGACGCTCCGGCTCTCAGTAAATCCCCTTGTCCGAACTAAAAGGGTGTACTCTCGTAAGTCACCCAATCCAATTACAAAGAAACAAAAGCCCACTACAGGGCGTAGAGCTGTATTGGAGGGATGGCTCAATGGGCCATACAAAATTCACAGTACAGCGGACACCACGCCAACACACAGCCTTAGAGCATGTTGGATACTCCGGCAGGTGGCCAAGAGCGGCGAGGATATCCTCATCAACAATGCAACAGAGCACCATCCCGTGGAAAATAACAATACAGTATTGACAGTCTTCGAGACCTTCGCCTCAAATAATAGGTGGAAGCGAACACTCCGCAGCCTTGCCGAAGTCTGCCATGCTGCAATAATAAATCTATGGAACGACACGGCCATAACCTTCAATGCCAGTGACGAACCTCAATTCTGAACAGCCCGAGCTCCAGCCGCTTTAGTCCTTAGTCCAATTGTGGACGGCTTCCGGCTTACTAAAGTGCTCATGGACGGCGGTAGCAGATTGAACCTCATCTATGAGGAAACTCTTAGCAAAATGGAAATGGACAAGAGCCGCATTGAGCAAAGCAGCACGACCTTCAAAGGAAAAATCCCTAGTCGGGAGGCACGATGTGCGGGAAAAATCACACTAGATGTGGTATTCGGCACGCCGGAGAATTATAGGTCCAAAGAAATCACATACCAAGTGGCCCCGTTCAGTAGCGGATACCACGCCCTTTTAGGGCGGGAGGCATTCATGATCTTCCAAGCTATACCCCATTACGGGTACATGAAGCTCAAAATGTCGGGGCCTAATGGAATCATCACTCTGGCTAGTGATCCGGACATAGCACTCCGCGCCGAAAATAAAACCGCCGCACTAGCCCTCGATGTGTTATCCGAAGCCCTTGCGGCCGAAGAACTAACTACGTTGTGCTCCACGGTGGACAGGGACAACATGATACTCGACAAAAGACCCAAGTCCACCTCTTTTAAACCAGCGGATGAAATAGTCAAATTCCAGGTAAACAACATCCATCGGGGCACAGTTGAACCCCACAATAGACGCCGCACTGCGGGAGTTCTTTCACGAAAGTTGGGACATCTTCGCCTAGAATCCTTCAGACATGCCAGGAATCCCACGCAGGCTGGCCGAGCATAGCCTTAACATTCTAAAGGGGTTCAAGCCGGTCAAGCAGACTCTTCGGCGTTTCTCCCAGCCTAAGTGACAAGCCATGGGAGAAGAGCTAGCCAACTTACTCGAGGCCGGATTCATTAGAGAAATAAAACATTCGGACTGGCTAGCAAAGCTGGTGATGGTACCAAAGAAGGACAAATCATGGCGCCTATGTGTCGATTTCAAAGACCATAACAAGGCTTGCCCCAAGGATCCCTTCCCCCTCCCCCGCATCATCAAATTATCGACGCTACCACAGGACACGACTCATTGTGCTTCCTTGACGCATACTCCGGATACCATCAAATTAAGATGGCGGAGCCCGATCAAGCCGCAACGGCATTCATCACTCCATACGGCCCCTTCTGTTTTAACACCATGCCTTTTGGGCTTAAAAATGTCGGTGCAACCTATTAACGCATGATTTAGACATGCCTAGAAACACAAATCGGCAAAACAGTGGAGGCATACGTAGACGATGTGGTCATTAAAACAAGACACGTCGAATCCTTAATAGACGACTTGAGGCTCACGTTCGACAATCTCCGAACATATGACATTAAGCTCAATCCGGAAAAATGCCTTTTCGGTGTGCCCGCCGGAAAGCTCTTGGGCTTCATCATCTCCAATAGAGGAATTGAAGCAAATCCGGCTAAAATCTGAGCTTTGTCACAGTTGGCTATCCCAACAGACCTCAAGCAAATCCAGAAGTTAACTAGATGCGTGGCTGCCTTAAGCCGCTTTATCTCCCGATTAGGAGAAAAGGCACTACCTCTTTATCACCTTCTTCGACGCACCGAACACTTCGAATGGACGGATGCGGCCACGGCCGGATTGGAAGAAATAAAAGTTGTATTGGCTACCAACCCAATCTTGGCCGCACCAAATGTCGGCGAACCAATGCTGTTATATATAGTGGCAAAACACCAAGTTGTCACTCCATGGGCGCAGTGCTCGTCGTCGAACGATAGACGGACGGACATAAGTTCCCGCTTCAAAAGCCGGTATACTACGTATCCACCGTCCTCACTCCATGCAAAAGTTGTTAGCATACATGATCTTCATGGCATCCTGGAAACTACGACACTACTTTCAAGAGTGTTCAATTACGGTGCCCTCCGAAGTACCACTCAACAACATAATAAATAACCGCGATGCCACGGGCCGGATTGCTAAATGGGCTATCGAGCTCCTCCCGTTCAACATAACATATAAACCACGGCGAGCCATTAAGTCACAAGTACTGGCTGATTTCATCGCCGAATGGACGGAAGCCGAACTCCCTAAAGAGTACGACGCGTACTCCAATTGGATCATGCACTTTGACGGCTCTAAGATGCTGGCTGGTCTGGGGGCAGGCGTCGTCCTGACATCCCCCACCGGAGATACAGTCCAATACGTACTCCAAATATTATACACAAACTCCAACAATGTAGCAGAATTTGAGGCCCTGTTGCATGGTCTCTGGATGGTAGTCTCCATGGGCATTCAACGCCAAGAGGTGCGGGGGGATTCGAACCTCGCAATATCTCAAATAAATGGGGACTTTCACGCCAAGGACCCAAAAATGGCGGCTTACCGCAACACCATCCTCAAAATGTCAGCTTGGTTTGAGGGCCTCGAATTCCACCATGTGGTCCGAGAAAACAATCAAGTGGCGGATATCCTAGCCCGCATCGGCGCTAAGCGCGACCCTGTCCCACCTAATATCTTCTTGGAAATCCTGTTTAAGCCATCCGTGGTGTGGGATGGGGAGACCGGCAATAACAGTCCAGATCCGGCCACAACACCAGACCCCAAACACTCTAACGTAATCGAAGGCTCTACCACCGAAATAACACCTTCGGCCCACGTGATTATGGTTGTCATCGCCCCGTGGACAGAACCCTTCTTGGCTTACCTAACTAGGCAAGAACTCCCTGATGATCCAAACGAGGCATGTTGCATCGTGCAGCAGTCTAAAGCCTACAAGGTCCATGAGGTAGAGCTTTATAAGAAAAGCGCTACCGGAGTACTTCAAAGGTGCATCTACGAAGAGGAAGGACGACAACTTTTGGCAGAAATTCATGCTAGACTGGGCGGCCACCACGCTGCAGCTCGGGCCCTTGTAAGCAAGGCCTTCCGTACAGGTTTTTATTGGCCGACGGCCCGAGCAAACGCACAAGACCTTGTTCAACGTTGCGTCGGTTCCCAGCTTTTTGCAAACCAAAGCACAAGACCTGGATTAGGGGGTCCCCGGATAACCGGACTATATCCTTTGGCTGGACTGTTGGACTATGAAGATACAAGATTGAAGACTTCGTCCCGTGTCCTGGTGGGACTCTCCTTGGCGTGGAAGGAAAGCTTGGCAATTCGGATATGTAGATCTCCTCCCTTGTAACCGACTCTGTGTAACCCTAGCCCCCTCCGGTGTCTATATAAAACGGAGGGTTTAGTCCATAGGACAAGAACAACGATAATCATAGGCTAGCTTCTAGGGTTTAGCCTCTACAATCTCGTGGTAGATCAACTCTTGTAATACTCATATCATCAAAATCAATCAAGCAGGAAGTAGGGTATTACCTCCATCGAGAGGGTCCGAACCTGGGTAAACCTTGTGTCCCCCGCCTCCTGTTACCATCCGCCTTAGACGCACAGTTCAGGACCCCCTACCCGAGATCCGCCGGTTTTGACACCGACAGAGGGCACGGGCATTGGTGTGGCGGGTGCAACCAAACGCACGGGGACCGCCGCCGCGGTGGGTGGAGGGGCGCGCACGGGCGCAGCACGTGCAGCCAAACGCACGGGGCCTGACGCCGCGGTGGGTGGAGGGGCGCGCACGGGCACTGGCGCTGGAATGTACACGAGCTCGCGCGGGTCCGCGGAGACCTCGCTAACGCCCGCGGCTTCCAGCTCTGTGATAGTGCTCGGCGACCAGCCCGTCAATGCTATGGGGATGGTCGTTGGCGCGGGCGTGGGGATGGGAGCTAGGACGGGAGCAGGGGCAGCAACCGTCGCGACTAGCTCATTCTGGGCCATGTCCTTGAGGCCCCATTGTCGGTGTCAAAACCGGTGTATCTTGGGTAGGGGGTCCCGAACTGTGCGTCTAAGGCGGATGGTAACAGGAGGCAGGGGACACGATATTTTACCCAGGTTCGGGCCCTCTTGATGGAGGTAAAACCCTACGTCGTGCTTGATTATTCTTGATAATATGAGTAGTACAAGAGTTGATCTACCACGAGATCAAAGAGGCTAAACCCTAGAAGCTAGCCTATGGTATGATTGTATGTTGTCCTACGGACTAAAACCCTCTGGTTTATATAGACACCGGAGGGGGCTAGGGTTACACAGAGTCGGTTACAAGGAAGGAGATCTATATATCCGTATTGCCAAGCTTGCCTTCCACGCCAAGGAGAGTCCCATCCGGACAAGGGACGAAGTCTTCAATCTTGTATCTTCATAGTCCAATAGTCCGGCAAAAGGATATAATCCGGCTGTCCGGATACCCCCTAATCCAGGACTCCCTCAGTAGCCCCAGAACCAGGCTTCAATGACGATGAGTCTGGCTCGTAGATTGTCTTCGGCATTGCAAGGCGGGTTCCTCCTCCGAATACTTCATAGAATATTTTGAACACGAGGATCATGTCCGGCTCTGCAAAATAAGTTCCACATACCACCGTAGAGGGAATAATATTTACACAAATATAATCTGCTGATGTACCCCGTAGTGTGAGATCACACCACAGCTAGGTCTTTATTCGAATCATTTTTCCAAACCTATCTCAGCGTGTTTCGCGAGGCGGTTTCCTTGGCACGTCTTGTCGAAGCAGAGATCGTGTCCCCTTATTACAAGATTCCCATTAATACGGACGTGGGTAACCCAACCATGCCTATTAGTAGGACTCCTAAATTTGAGGCAAGTCCCAAACGGCCACGAGGAGGACGCTTGATATTCACCCTCTTTATAAAGGGGACAAGGCCTTTTCCTCTCGATCTTAATCGAATCCGCCTCTCGCATCGAGTTCCAACACCCAAAGCTCTGGTTTAGGCACCTCGGACCTTCAACTATGTCTGGATCCAACCTTCAAGGTCGGTGGATGCCTTCCTCCGTCACAGAGGAGGACATCAAGAAGTTGAGAGAGGCCATATATCTGACCGCCGAAATTTCGCATCGGCTACCTGCCCGAGGGAAGGTCGTCCCTACTCCCGAACCCAACGAGAGCGTCATGTTCCTCTCCCACTTCCTCTGAGGACTAGGCCTCGCTCTGGATCCCTTTGTTAGGGGTCTTATGTTCTATTACGGGCTAGATTTTCATGATCTGGCCCCGGATTCCCTTCTTCACATCTCGACATTTATTGTCGTATGTGAGGCCTTCCTCCGCATTACCCCTCACTTCGGCCTGTGGCTCAAGACCTTCGATGTGAAGCCAATGTGATCGAGGGGCAGCACGCGGCATGTGGAGGCGCTTCAATAAGCAAAATCGTTGATGCTCCATGGTCCGAGGGTTACTTCCCAGAGGTGTCCGGATTGTGGGAATGGGAGTGGTTCTACATCACAGCTCCCCGAAGCGCCAAGTGGGTAGCTGCCCTCGCCTTCCGCTCAGGCCCCCCACCACAACTGATGCCGTGGATCAGCAGGGGGCTGAGCTGCGGTCCAGCCAAGGACGTGCCAATGCTGCAAATCCATATCCGAGATCTCTTCGAGAGAGATATCAGTCTGGTTATGGTAGTGCAATTTATGCTAGTTCGTCAAGTCCAGCCTTGCAAACATCGGCCCCTTCGCATGTGGGAATTCAACCCGGAAGGACCGCGAGCTATCCAACATTTCCTCGACATGACGCACGAAGGATGTACAAATTGTTCTTCGGACCACAAATAATGTGTCCGGACATCACTGAGGATGCAGGTCTGAGCTACAATCGCCCGGATACCCAAGTAAGTAGCCCCGCATCCGAACACACTGTCTGTTTTATTTATAGCAATGTTGCCCTAAAAAAGAAAAACTGCTCTTGGTCCAGGATTGGATAGCGAAGGCAAAGTTGATCAGGTGTCCAGCCCCCCTCCCTGAGACCTCACCAAATCCCGTGCTAACCAGGATGCTGGAGATTGCGCCTTATCAAGCGCCCTTGGGAGAAGATAAAGGGGGGAACAAGGAGGTTAGCGACTCCGCGAAGGAGGTTAGCCGGGGAGGAGGGACCGAAACTTCCTCTCCCTAGGGAAGGAAGAGGACCGCCTCCGAGGACCCGAAGACAATGGTCTCCAAACGGGGGAAGAAATCTTCGCCGGAGGGTCCTGCCTCGGGGGCTACTCTGGCCGCACTATGCTCTCAAGGGGATCAGCCCTCCACCGAGCTGTAAGTAAAAGGGTACTTAATAATGAGAATATCTCGCTTTACTTCTGAGGAAAATAACCGAAGCATTTATCTTACAGTTCAGATCTTAGCCCTTCTCAGCAGAGCTCGTCTTCAGGGGATCTTCTTCCAGAGATGATGGAGAGCGAAACGCCTCCCCCTGCCACACCGCCTCATGAGGCGGGCGACCCCGAGGTGTCGTCACGGAGGGTTTCTCCTGATCCGGCAAGGACAGAAGGTAATCCTATGGCCACCCGAAGTCCTCAGTATCCAGCTCTTGAAGAGAGCAATCAAAAGAGTCCGGCACCGTCTGGTGTGCGGTCAGACGTACTGAGGGATCTACTAGAGCAAGCGGCTATCTCAGAAGAGCACCGCACGTTGATGGGTACGGTAATTGAAAGGATTTCTTCCACCGAAAGCGGGTTGCATGAAGCCTTTATGAGTCTACTAACGGGTTTTGAGGTACGTGAAATGATGTACATTTTTGATAGTACCGCACATTTTTAGATGAGCCCTGTGTAGATAGTAGCCCTTGAGACTCTGGTTGTCGTCGAAAACGGCGGCAAACAGAGGATCATAGTCCCAGGTAATAACTAGACTGCCTTTATATGCAGGTGGTTGAAGCTCCGGTGGTTAGCCGGATTGATGGGTTTGCCGAACTAAGGCGGCAGCTGGATGCGGCAGATGCCGACATCGTGCTTGCCAACAAGCGGCTTGACGAGGCACAGGGTCAGTGATTCTTCTGGTGATCGTCACATAGTAAGAGCAGCATGATGTTAGTATCTTTAATATGTTGTGACTGCAGATGGAGCTGCCGCCGTGGAGACCCTTCAGGCGGAACTTGCCCAAGCCAAGGAGCACGCAAGGAGCAGCAATGCGGCCGCTTTAAAGGCGGCTGAGGATTTAAAGGCCGAACAGGCCGCACATTGCGAGAGCAAAGAAAAAATTGCCAAGATGGCCGTAGAGTTAAAAGATGCTGCTGACCGTTACCGGCTTCTTGAAGAGGAAAACTGGGCAAAGGCGACGGACCTGGAGAAGGCCCGGGTGGCTGCCAAGAAAGCCCGCTCCAAAATTAGAGCGATGAAGGAGGAGCTGAATCAAGCTGCGGATATCGTTTCTGGGAAGCCCTTCTTGTTACGGACTAAGTTTGGAGATCCAAAATATGCTCCTCTAGACCGGCTATGGAGTTCTGCGGACGAGTACATGGATTTGGCTGCAAGTGTTGCTGATGCGACCGAGTACTTCAAGGATCAGAAGGGTCCTGAAGTGGATAAGTTGTTCTGGTCACAGTTTCACGCTCCAGTCCGTCTGTTGATGCTGAATGAGCGATTGACCGGTTGGGCCGAGCTCCATAGATTATCCGGACTTGCCATGAGGTCCGTAGTGGATCATCTGTGGCCAGGAGTGCCAAGGCCGAATAGCTACTTTAGCTTGGTGCAACAATTCCTTGGTGCTATGCCACGCATCGATGCTGTAAAGAGGTCGGCGTGCATAGAAGGCTCACGGATGGCCCTTGCCCGTGTCAAAACATACTGGGCGGAGATAGATGCCAGCACTGTTGCGGCACAGGATTCGGCCATAGGCCGAGTGGCTGCCGAGCACTACTTTGAAGAAGTTCTTGAAGGCGCTCGTTTGATAAAGGCTCAGTGCTCAAAGAATATTATGTTTAAGTGACATGTATTCCCATTGTAAAAACAATGTTTTATTGAATTTATCAAGGTTGTGAAGGAAATATGCCCTAGAGGCAATAATAAAGTTATTATTTATTTCCTTATATCATGATAAATGTTTATTATTCATGCTAGAATTGTATTAACCAGAAACATAATACATGTGTGAATACATAGGCAAACAGAGTGTCACTAGTATGCCTCTACTTGACTAGCTCGTTAATCAAAGATGGTTACGTTTCCTAACCATGAACAAGGAGTTGTTATTTGATTAACGAGGTCGCATCATTAGTTGAATGATCTGATTGACATGACCCATTCCATTAGCTTAGCACCCGATCGTTTAGTATGATGCTATTGCTTTCTTCATGACTTATACATGTTCCTATAACTATGAGATTATGCAACTCCCGTTTACCAGAGGAACACTTTGGGTACTACCAAACGTCACAACGTAACTGGGTGATTATAAAGGAGTACTACAGGTGTCTCCAATGGTAGATGTTGGGTTGGCGTATTTCGAGATTAGGGTTTGTCACTCCGATTGTCGGAGAGGTATCTCTGGGCCCTCTCGGTAATACACATCACATAAGCCTTGCAAGCATAATAACTAAGATGTTAGTTATGAGATGATGTATTACGGAACGAGTAAAGAGACTTGCCGGTAACGAGATTGAACTAGGTATTGGATACCGACGATCGAATCTCGGGCAAGTAACATACCGATGACAAAGGGAACAACGTATGTTGTTATGCGGTCTGACCGATAAAGATCTTCGTAGAATATGTAGGAGCCAATATGGGCATCCAGGTCCCGCTATTGGTTATTGACCGGAGACGTGTCTCGGTCATGTCTACATTGTTCTCGAACCGTAGGGTCCGCACGCTTAACGTTACGATGACAGTTATTATGAGTTTATGCATTTTGATGTACCGAAGGTTGTTCGGAGTCCCGGATGAGATCACGGACATGACGAGGAGTCTCGAAATGGTCGAGACGTAAAGATTGATATATTGGAAGCCTATGTTTGGACATCGGAAGTGTTCCGGGTGAAATCGGGATTTTACCGGAATACCGGGAGGGTTACCGGAACCCCCCGGGAGACTAATGGGCCTATTGGGCCTTAGTGGAAAAAGAGAAAAGGGACAAGCCCAAGCTGGCCGGCGCCCCCCCCCTTCCCCAAGTCCTAGTAGGACTAGGATAGGGGGCCGGCCCCCGTTCTCTCTCTTTCCCCCCCGGGAGTCCTAATTGGATTAGGATTGGGGGGAGGAGTCCTACTCCCGGTGGGAGTAGGACTCCCCTGCGCCTCCCCTCCCTTGGCCGGCCGGCCCCCCTCCTCCAACCTTTATATACGGGGGCAGGGGGCACCCCAAGACACACAACTTGATCCTTGAGATCGTTCCTTAGCCGTGTGCGGTGCCCCCTGCCACCAAATTCCACCTCGATCGTACCGTTGTAGTGCTTAGGCGAAGCCCTGCGTCGGTGGTACATCAAGATCGTCATCACGCTGTCGTGCTGACGGAACTCTTCCTCGATGCTTTGCTGGATCGGAGCCCGAGGAACGTCATCGAGCTGAACGTGTGCTAAGAACTCGGAGGTGCCGGAGTAACGGTGCTTGGATCGGTCGGATCGGGAAGAAGACGTACGACTACTTCCTCTACGTTGTGTGATCGCTTCCGCAGTCGGTCTGCGTTGGTACATAGACAACACTCTCCCCTCTCGTTGCTGTGCATCACCATGATCTTGCGTGTGCGTAGGAATTTTTTTGAAATTACTGCGTTCCCCAACAGGTTGTATTTAAACTTTTGCCCGGAAGTGCTATGATGTCTCCTGTGCGGCCGTTTATGTATATATGTATATAACCTGAAAGATGGCAGCCGTCGACTTCAGCCCCCACGCATATAATGCATGGGTGTTCGCAGAAGACACATGTTCACACTTGATCCAACATCTTGGTCCATTAAGGAGGTGATAACGCAGCGAACTAGGCAATCGGACTATAATGCTTTAACACTTTCACTTAGCCAGAGGAGTTTGACAGTGGGGCTACTATATAGCCCCTGGTGGCTCCGCGCTCATCCGGATTCGGGGCGTGTACATGCCTGGCTAGGAAACGGCCCTTCGTTAAGGCGGAGGAATCCCAAAGATTCCGCTAGGTCATTGAGTGGTTGACCAGTCTCACGCGATATCATGACAGTTAGTTTTCGGCTTTCTCTACTGAGTTGCTCGTTCGGATGAACCAGGGCACAATCGCAGTAGTTCTCCTGGTGCCGCCTTAGCCGATAGAGCGGAACGTAAGGTAGCAAAACACAGGAGCTGGGCAAACCCAACATTTGACCAAAGACATGATTCGGAGCTGATGCATATAAGGCCAAACTCGCGACGCCAAACACTCCCGAGGGTATTCGGTCTTTATGATGTAAACCGGGTCGAAACAGTGCCCTTTGTAATGAGCCCCTGGTGTCCAGGTACGTGCAATATTCTGACGTGGCCACATGCCAATACGTCAGCATCCTTGTCGATTGTACTGAGCATCCGAGGGATGTGTATCAACAAGAGATAGTAAAAAAGGTTTACGCAGGGTCTTAATCTAAAAAGAATCCTCGGAACGGGTCCCTGCTGCACGTCTGCGCATGTGTCTCCATTTTGCCGTATTCTGGATGGGTGTAGCACGATGGTCATCTGAAAAAGAAAGGAACTTAATTGAAAAGTTGTCGTGCAAAAGGTAGGTTATACTAAATAAACCATGTACAGTTCAAAATGAGTAAAATTGAGCCTAATTGCCACTTGTTTGCGCGCGTTGAGCCCCTTGTATTGTAATAGGGGTATAGCCATCAAACATGTATCAATTACATATAGCTGCACCGGACTCGTCCAACCGCGTCTGTGGTCTTAACGACCTGTCAGATGCATTAGTTTGTGAGGCCATTTAGTGTGCAGCCGCCAAGGTAGCCACACGGTCTTCCACGCGCAAGGAGCGCTCAATGTTTCCATTTACTGTAATGATGCCACGTAGACCGGGCATCTTAAGCAAGAGAGAAGCGTAATGCGGTATTATGTTAAAGCGAGCGAAAGCTTCGCGTCCGAGCAATGCTTGATAACCACTTCGGAATGGAGCGATGTGGAACGTTAAATTTTCGCTGCGGAAGTTATCGGGAAAGCCGAATATAACCTCTAGTAGCAGGGAGCCCGTGCAATGGGCCTCTGGGCCTAGCGTTACTCCTTTAAAGGTAGTATTGCTGCGGGTAATTTTTGTTGGGTCTATCCCCGTTTTGCGGACTGTGTCCTGATATCTCAGGTTTAAACTGCTGCCGCCATCCATCAGGACTCATGTGAAGTGGTATTCGTCAATTATTGGGTCTAATACCAAGGTAGCCCGTCCTGCACGGCGGATACTTGCCGAGTAATCCCGATGGTCAAAGGTGATCGGTTGGGACGACCAGGGCAGAACTCCGCGGTGATAGGCCCTGGGGCATGTTTCTCTAGGAGTGCCGCTTTGTTTCTTCCCTTTGTCACGTGTAACACGTTTACTGTTTTGACTTCTGGTGGGAATTTCTTCTGTTCCCCAGTGCTTTGCTTGCGAGGCTCGTCCTCGTCTTCGCTTGGTGTATCCTGCCCCTTATGTTTGGCGTTGAGCTTGCCGGACTGCTTGAAGACCCAACATTCTCTATGGGTATGATTTGCAGGTTTATCGGGGGTGCTGTGAATCTGACATATTTTATCCAAAATCTTGTTTAGGCTGGACAATTCGTCTCTGTTGCCTTTGGAGGGCAGTTTTGTTGACCTGGCCGAGAGCTTCTAAATCCGGCGTTTACCGTCGTGCTCTTCGGGTTGTCTTCTTTATTCCGGCGCTTGTTTTTGCTGCATCGTGGTTTCTCGTTTCCGTCCCTGACTTCAAATGTACTAGGGTCGCTGCTGCTGCATTGGGCTAACTAGCTGTCCTCGCCCGCGCAAAAGCGGGTCATGAGGCTTGTTAATGCTGCCATTGTTCTCGGCTTTTCTTGGCCAAGGTGTCTGGCAAGCCATTCGTCTCGAACGCTGTTCTTAAAAGCTGCTAAGGCTTCAGCATCCGGGCAGTCGACTATTTGGTTCTTTTTAGTGAGAAACATATTCCAAAGCTTACAGGCTGACTCTCTGGGCTGTTGAGTTATATGACTCAAATCGTCTGCATCCGGTGGTCGGACATAGGTCCCTTGAAAATTTGCCCGAAAATCGTCTTCGAGCTCTTCCCAGCTTCCAATGGAGTTTACGAGGAGGCTTTTAAGCCAGTGCCGAGCTGGCCCTTTGAGCTTGAGGGGTAAGTACTTGATGGCATGCAGATCGTCTCCTCGAGGCATATGGATATGGAGGATGTAGTCCTCAATCCAGACCCCAGGGTCCGTCGTTCCGTCGTATGCCTCTATGTTTACGGGTTTGAATCCCTTTGGAAATTTGTGGTCCAGCACCTCATCGGTGAAACATAGGGGGTGTGTGGCACCCCTGTATTTGGGTGTACCGTGGTGTTGGGATGTTTGTTGTGTTGCATTGCATGCTGGAGCGCGCTTGCGTGGCCCGTAGATGGCTCTAGTTGCGCCGTCCTTTTGATGCGAGCCCTCAAGTGGATCGCATACTGGCTTATGTGCGGCGTCGTTTTCCGCTCTATGTTGGCCACGAGGTCGTCTATCCGACCGGATGGCCATTTTGTTTTTTGATTGCGGGGGATCTAAGGCCTCCTCATCGAATTCAGGTAGCAACTTTCACTTCGGGTAGCTCTTGGTGTGGCGATTATCGCTGTACTTCACTACAGTGTTGAGTACTTCACTCCATCTGATCCTGAGTGTGTCTTGTGCAGTCATGAGCCTTTGCTTTTGCTTTTTCGGACTCCTCGCAGTGGGAACAAGCCTTTGATGGGTATTCTGTTGCTCCGGGTGCCTATCATGTGTGATGTCATCCGGACTGTTATCTTCGACGAAGTCGGGTTGTTCGGTTTGATTCTCCGTGTTGCCATGGTCGGACGATGGTTCAATGCCGTGTTTGTCGTCCGCTGGCTCGCCTTGCTCTATCGCTGGGTTTATATGATCGCTGCTTCTGCCGAGGCGGGATTTGGAGCGACGCTTATGTCGCCACTTTGACTGCTTCTCGAGGGAACAACCCTTCGCTGCGTCCTTCCGTTCTTCGTCATCGTTTTCTTTGGGTGTGTCCACCATGTATACATCATATGATGAAGTGGGCGTACAGTGCCCTATGGGCCGTGGTTCCTGTTCGTCTCCTGCATCGTCGTCCATACCGTCGATGCCTTCAGAGTCAAAATCGAGCATGTCGGTCAAATCATCGACAGTAGCTACTAAGTGGGTGGTGGGTGGGCGGTGAATTTCTTCGTCATCCGCATCCCAATTCTACCGGACATAGTTCGGCCAGGGCTCTCCTGACAAAGAGAGAGACCTTAATGAGTTCAGTATGTCGCCGAAAGGCGAGTGCTGAAAGATATCCGTGGAGGTGAACTCCATGATCGGCGCCCAGTCGGATTCGATGGGCACGGGCGCAGGCGGTTCGGAGTCCGTGACCGGGGAAGAATCCGGAAGTTTGAATTATGCACATAAAATGCCTAGAAAACCCAGTTAATGTATAAAAAGGCCAAACGAACCCCAAAAATTCCAAGATTAAACACAACACTCCTGCTATTCTATTTTGACACTAGAAAATTTTTGAAAGCAATAAGAGCCAGCGGATATCGTCCCATCCCCAAAGGTGGTATGTTCCCTATCGAAACCATCATGCTTGTTGTGAGAAGCTCTGGTTTGTGAGAAGCTTATACCCGAACCTGCCCCAAATCGGACAATATTTTTACCATGGCATGTTGATCCCGCTCCATGATAGCATGCCAAGTTTCATAAATTTCAGACGAGTTTTGGATTTACTAGAATTTCAAAACCAGACATCTCAATGTTTTGCCAGCAATCAACAATGCCCTAGTGTTTGAATTTCATTCCCATCTCTTGCATGGGACCTAGAAATTCACCCAAGGACACACATGTGATTCTTCAACAAACTTTAGTGCATTGGAGCATGTGCTTGTAGTTCAAATTCGAATTATGCACATAAGATGCCTAGAAAACCTAGTTAAGGTATAAAAAAGGCCAAACGAACCCCAAAAAATTCCAAGATTAAACACAACAATCCTGTTGTTCTATGTTGACACTAGAAATTTTTTGAAAGCAATAAGAGGCAACGGATATCGTCCCGTCCCCAAAGGTGGTATGTTCCCTATCGAAACCATCATGCTTGTTGTGAGAAGCTCTGGTTTGTGAGAAGCTTATACCCGAACTTGCCCCAAATGGTACAATTTTTTACCACGACATGTTGATGCCGCTCCGTGATAGCATGCCAAGTTTCATGAATTTCAGACGAGTTTTGTATTTACTAGAATTTAAAAACTAGGCATCTCAATGTTTTGCTAGCAATCAATAGTGCCCTGGTGTTTGAATTTCATTCACATCTCTTGCATGGGACCTAGAAATTCACCCCAAGACACACATGTAATTTTTCAACTAACTTCAGTGCATTGGAGCATGTGCTTGTAGTTCAAATTTGAATTATGCACATACAATGCCTAGAAAACCCAGTTAATGTATAAAAAGGCCAAACGAACCCCGAAAAATTCCAAGATTAAACACAACACTCCTGTTGTTCTATGTTGACACTAGAAATTTTTGGAAAGCAATAAGAGGCAATGGATATCGTCCCATCCCCAAAGGTGGTACGTTCCCTATCGAAACCCTCATGCTTGTTGTGAGAAGCTCTGGTTTGTGAGAAGCTTATACCCAAACCTGCCCCAAATGGGACAAAATTTTCACCACAGCATGTTGATGCCGCTCCATGATACATGCCAAGTTTCATGAATTTCAGACGAGTTTTGGATTTACTGGAATTTAAAAACCAGGTATCTCAACATTTTGCTGCCAATCAACAGTGCCATGGTGTTTGAAATTCATTCCCATCTCTTGCATGGGAGCTAGAAATTCACCCAAGGACACACATGTGATTTTCCAACCAACTTTGGTGCATTGGAGCATGTACTTGTACTTCAAATTTGAATCATGCACATAACATGCCTAGTAAACCCAGTTAATGTATAAAAAAGGCCAAACGAACCCCGAACAATTCATTCCCATTTCTTGCATGGGACCTAAGCATGCACTGAAGGACACAGATTTGATTTTTCAACCAATTTGTATGCACCGGAGCATGTGCATGTAGTTTAATTTTGAATTGTACACCTGAAATGGCTAGAAAACCAGTTTAATGTATAAAATGTCCAAATGAACCCTGAATAATTCCAATTCTTTTACGACGCACATATAGTTGCATGTTCACTGCAGATAAAAGGTCTAGCAATTCAAAGCGTGCATGGCCGTTGTGACCCTGATAACCCACAAGTATAGGGGATCGCAACAGTTTTCAAGGGTAGAGTATTCATCCCAAATTTATTGTTTCGACACAAGGGGAGCCAAAGAACATTCACAAGTATTAGCAGCTGAGTTGTCAATTCAACCACACCTAGTAAACTTAATATCTGTAGCAACGTATTTAGTAGCAAAGTAGTATGGAAGTAACGGTAACGGTGGCAAAGGTAACAATAGCAGTTTTGTAGTAATTGTAACAGTGGCGACGGTAAATTAGCTAAGCAAAGATCAATATGTGAAAAGCTCGTAGGCAATGGATCAGTGATGGATAATTATGTTAGATGCGATTCCTCATGCAATAGTTATAACATAGGGTGACACAGAACTAGCTCCAGTTCATCGATGCAATGTAGGCATGTCTTCCGAATATAGTCATACGTGCTTATGGAAAAGAACTTGCATGACATCTTTTGTCCTACCCTCCCGTGGCAACAGGGTCCTATTGGAAACTAAGGGATATTAAGGCCTCCTTTTAATAGAGCACCGGACCAAAGCATTAACACATAGTGAATGCATGAACTCCTCACACTACAGTCATCACCGGTAAGTATCCCGATTATTGTCACTTCGTGGTTAATGGATCATAACACATAATAGGTGACTATAGACTTGCAAGATAGGATCAAGAACTCACATATATTCATGAAAACATAATACGTTCAGATCTGAAATCATGGCACTCGGGCCCTAGTGACAAGCATTAAGCATAGCAAAGTCATAGCAACATCAATCTCAAAACATAATGGATACTAGGGATCAAACCCTAACAAAACTAACTCGATTACACGATAAATCTCATCCAACCCATCACCATCCAGCAAGCCTATGATGGAATTACTCATGCACGGCGGTGAGTATCATGAAATTGGTGATGGAGGAAGGTTGATGATGACGATAGCGACGGATTCCCCTCTCCGGAGCCCCGAACGGACTCCAGATCAGCCCTCCCGAGAGAGATTAGGGCTTGTCGGCGGCTCCGTATCGTAAAACGCGATGAATCCTTCTCTCTGATTTTTGTCTTCCCGAACGTGAATATATAGAGTTGGAGTTGAGGTCGATGGAACACCAGGGGGGCCACGAGGCAGGGGGCGTGCCCCCACCCTCGTGGACAGGGTGTGGGCCCCTTGGTCTTGATTCTTTCGCCAGTATTTTTTATATATTCCAAAAATATTCTCCGTGAAGTTTCAGGTCATTCCGAGAACTTTTATTTATGCACAAAAATAACACCATGGCAATTCTGCTGAAAACAGCGTCAGTCTTGGTTAGTTCCGTTCAAATCATGCAAGTTAGAGTCCAAAATAAGGGCAAAAGTGTTTGGAAAAGTAGATACCTTGGACATGTATCAACTCCCCCAAGCTTAAACATTTGCTTGTCCTCAAGCAATTCAGTTGACAGACTGAAGGTGATAAAGTAAAACTTTTACAAACACTGTTTGCTCTTGTTGTTGTAAATATGTAAAGCCAGCATTCAAGTTTTCAGCAAAGATTATGAACTAACCATATTCACAATAACATTTAGGTCTCATGTTTACTCATATCAATGGCATAATCAACTAGCGAGCAATAATAGTAAATCTCGGATGACAGCACTTTCTCAAAACAATCATAATATGATATAACAAGATGGTATCTTGCTAACCCTTTCTAAGACCGCAAAACATAAATGCAGAGCACCTCTGAAGATCAAGGACTGACTAAACATTGTAATTCATGGTAAAAGAGATCCAGTCACAGTCATACTCAATGTAAACTAATAGTAATACATGCAAATGACAGCGGTGCTCTCCAGCTGGTGCTTTTTAATAAGAGGATGACGACTCAGCATAAAAGTAAATAGATAGGCCCTTCTCAGAGGGAAGCAGGGATTTGTAGAGGTGCCAGAGCTCGATTTTTGAAATAGAGATGATAATATTTTGAGTGGCATACTTTCATTGTCAACATAACAACCCAGAGATCTAGATATCTTCCATGCTACACACATTATAGGCGGTTCCCAAATAGAATGGTAAAGTTTATACTCCCCCTACCACCAACAAACATCAATCCATGGCTTGTCCAATACAACGGGTGCCTCCAACTAACAACAATCCTGGGGGAGTTTTGTTTGCAATTATTTTGATTTGATTTGAGCATGGGACTGGGCTTCCCGGTCACCAGCCATTTTCTCGTGAATGAGGAGCGGAGTCCACTCCTCTTGAGAATAACCCGCCTAGCATGGAAGATACAGATAGCCCTAGTTGATATATGAGCTATTCGAGCATACAAAACATAATTTCATTTGAAGGTTTAGAGTTTGACACATACAAATTTACTTGGAACGACAGGTAAATACCGCATATAGGAAGGTATGGTGGACTTAAGGCTGGAATTCAAGCCCAGTCTACCAGCTCGGCTCGACTCACTGGAGCTCGTTTCGTTAACGAGCTAGCTCAACTCGACTCGTTATTATAGCGAGCTCAAATCCAAGATTGGCTTGACTCATATAACTCGCGAGCTGGCTCATTTAGCTTGTTAAGCTCGTTAAAGATATGAACATAAAACCCTAAATTATTACAAAAAATGATTATGTATATATTAAACATATATATAACTAAACAATAGTAATTTCCTTGTAACGCATGAGTCTCTTGGGCGGCTGGGCCTTCAAAAGCTAGTCCTTATTTTGTGCGCCTAGGACATAGGGTGTTGAGTGGCTGATTTTTTTGTATTGGGAGTGGATGATCTTTTATACCGAGCCTAATGAGTTATACGAGTACTCTTGAGATTGGCTCGTTTAACTTGGTCTATAAATGATCTTAAACTAAAGCTTGGCTCGACTCGTTATTCTTCGAGTTCGAGTCGATTCGAGCTGAGTCACGAGCTACTCGTTTAGCTAGCGAGCTTCAAGCTTTTTTCAGCCCTAGGTGGACTCATATGGAATTACTTTGGGGCTTATGGAATTGGATGCACAAGCAGTATTCCTGCTTAGTACAAGTGAAGGCTAGAAAGAGTCTGGGAAGCGACCAGCTAGAGAGCGACAACAGTCATGAACATGCATTAAAATTAATCAACACCGAATGCAAGCATGAGTAGGATATAATTCACCATGAACATAAATATCATGGAGGCTATGTTGATTTTGTTTCAACTACATGCGTGAACATGTGCCAAGTCAAGCCACTCGAATTGTTCAAAGGAGGATACCACCCTATCATACCACATCACAACCATTTTAATAGCATGTTGGCACGCAAGCTAAACCATTATAAACTCCTAGCTACTTAAGCATGGCATGAGCAACTATAATCTCTAATCGTTGTTGCAAACATGTTTCATTCATAATGAGCTGAATCAGGAACGACGAACTAATCATATTTACAAAAACAAGATAGGTCGAGTTCACACTAGCTTTTCTCATCTCAATCAGTTCATCATATATCGTCATTATTGCCTTTCACTTGCACGACCGAATGGTGAGGATAATAATAATAGTGCACATGCATTGGACTAAGCTGGAATATGCAAGCATTCAATATACAAGAGAAGACAAGGTAACATGGCCTCTTGGTTAAATCAGCAATAATGCATATAAGAATCACTCAACATTTTCATCATGGTCTTCTCCTCTCGACCCCCAAAGAACAAGAAAAGAAATAAAAATATTTACACGGGAAAGCTCCCAACAAGCAAAATAAGAACGGGAAATCTTTTTTGGTTTTCTTTTAATTATTACTACAGGCATGGAAAGTAAACTAGCTCAAAGCTACAACTAATTGTTTTGATTTTTCTTAAGGTTTTTCAAACACACAAGAAGAAAGCTTAAAACAGAAAATAAACTAGCATGAATGATACAACGAAAAAGTACGAGCACCGACAACTGGCACGAGTGTGTGCACATGAATGTAATGTTGGTGACAAATACGTACTCCCCCAAGCTTAGGCTTTTGGCCTATGTTTGTCTATACTCATGGATCAAAGTGGCCCTCTTCGGTGTGCGGAGGAGTCTCATCTGGATGCCACTGGTTGGCGATCTCCTCTGGATTCCACTGATAAACAGATTGTCGATAAGGGTCAAGTGGTGGTTCCAGCTGAGGCTCTGGAGCTAGTGTCAGGCTCCAGTATGCATAAACGGCCTTCGGCAAGATGAGGTACGTGCCTGAAAATATGTCAAGCAAAGAGGGAGCAGGCAAGGTAATAATCTCAAAGTAATTTTTATTAAATATCAATCTATATTTAAGCATCTTCTTCTTATCCTTAACAATAAGATCATGCGCTACCATACTCTTATAATCTAGAAAAATAGGAGGCAGTAAGTTTTCCTCTTTCTCATAATGCCTAATAGGTATGTTAAAGTGTGCAGCAAGGCGCGAAGCAAAGATGCCTTCGTACGGTTCAGATTTAACCGTTTAGCAACAATAGCGCCTAAACTGAAAGTAGCATCACGAAACAAGGCATGGCGCAAAATAACAATATCAGGGGCACTAAGGTTTCCACTATTCCCACGACCAATCAAGCATCTACTAGCAAATATTGCAAAGTAATGTAGAACAGGAAAATGTATGCTAGTAATTCTTGCATCGGAAACTTTCCTCGTTTCCCCTACAGCAATCATATCAATAAACCCTTCCACATCATTACGATGTGGTTCCTCTATGCTGCCCGCAAGGGTAACTTGCAAACCGCACAAAAATAATAAAGTGACATCTCCTTAAATTCATCATATAAATAAAAATCCACCGATGGTGGCGATCTCCTAGCATGGAAATGAAAAATTTGTAGAAAAATATTAGTGAGGAGGAGATACTAGTCGCGGAGGAAGTCGACGAGGCCCGCATTCTCAGCCAAATAATAAAAATCATCATGAATCCCGGCTGCTCTCAAGAACTCATCACAAGGCCATTCACACCGCTAAACCTCCGAAGTGCGAGGGAGATTATATGTGGGCTTCTTATTTCTTCACTTTGCTTATCCTTCGAGCTTTGGCTCGAAGAGCGCCTCAACAATCTCTACATCATTTTCTTTCTCTGAAAAATTTCTGAAATTTTTTATGCCTCAAAATAAAAGTGAACCAAACTCAACAAGATTGATAGCAGCTACTCATAGTAAAGAGGTATGATCAAAGTGTTACTTGCCTTGCTGATGATCCGTGAAACCTAGAGACTTGTAGTAGCACCCTTCGCACTCCAGGTACTCTATCACAAACAAACAAGCATACAATAAGCACTCAACTAGTTGCACGGGTAAAACTCAAATAAGAGATTTAACCAGAAAGTTCAACTTAAGAACTCCGGTTTGCAAAAAGAATCAAACCAAACGAAGCAACAAAACTCAAACTGCGAAAGAAACAAGATCCGTTTACTAATGTGGATATAGGTCAAATTTTACAGTAGCAAAATCTTGTTCAAGTTGGTTAAACAGAAAGAGGGTTTCGAAACGAAGATCTAGGCGCCTGAATTGCCTGATTCGATAAATGAGAGAAAAGATAAACTAAAAGAAAATCGGGTCAGAAATCGCGATCGAAAATAATTGCGGAAAACCCTGGAAAAAGAAAAACTGACGAATAGGCTAACAAACAAACGTTCACTGTCTGCGGTTAACAGATGAAAACCGTTTGTTAAAACGAACGGACGAACGAGCGTTCGCTAAATAACTAAACCGGAAAAAAATAAAAACGAACGAACCAAAAAAACAGATCTAGGGTTCAAAAATAAAAACCTATCAGTTTTCCGACGTAAACCTGTGGCGGCAGCGGCTACCTTGTCGATGGCGGGGTCGGTGGTGGCGGCGGCGAGCAGGGGTCGGTGGTGGTGGGCTGCGGCGGCTCTGGCGGCGGGATGGGTGGCGGCGGCGCGGTGCGTGGCGGCGAGCAGCAGCGGCGGCGGCGTGTGGCGGTGCGGCTGGCGGCGGGGTTGGGCTAGGGTTTCGGGACGGGGTGGGCTGGTGGGGCCTCGGCTTATAAGGGCCGGCCGGGTGTAGTGTCCTAGTCGGACACGGCCCGGTAAGGCGATGGACTTAAAAAAATCTGCGCAGAAAAACAAGAAACAGAAATACTAAACAGACTCCAAAAATCCTGAAATAAATTTTCCTCATCCTCTAAAAATCTACCGGACAAGGTGAACATTTGTTTGGGCCTCTAATGCAATTTTGAAAAACACATTTTTTCCCTAATTCAAATAAAATAGCAATAAAACTCCGAATAAAAATCTTATTTGATTTTAATATTAATCTCCAATATTTCTTTATTCTGGGGAAGTCATTTTATCCCTTCACTTTTATTTTCATAAAAGAAATATTCGAAGAGAAAAATAATTAAAATCAAACGATCCTCTTTTCAAAATTTGAGAAAACTCAAATATGAAAATAACGAAATCCCCGACTCTCTCCGTGGGTCCTTGAGTTTCATAGAATTTCTAGGATCAAACCAAAATGCAATAAAATATGATATGCAATGATGATTGAAGCGACCCAACCTCAAACGGTCAAGTCTCTGTGCTTCAGTGTCATCCCTGGATCGGTAATGCTGACACACACAGTACTCGAAGGGTTTATAACAGAGTGGCAATCACACACTTATTACATCGAATGTCTCAAAAGAGAACTTATTACAATAAATATGGCTTAAGGCCATCTAATACGATAACAGCGGAAGGCTTGGAAGATAAAGTGAGTCCATCAACTCCAACGGCATAGCTGAGCTACACGGCAATGACATAACGAACCTTACTCTTCGTCTGAAAAGTCTGCAACATAATACGTTGTAGCCCGAAAACGGGTCAGCACATGGAATATGCCGGCAATGTAACACACTAGAGTAAGAACAGAATAATGCTATCACTATATGCATATTTGGCTGGTGGAAAGCTCTATGGTTAAAGTTTTGCGAAAAGCCAATTTTTCCCTATGACAAAGGAATAGATTTTATTTAACTATCATGGTAGTTGAAACATCATTGAGAAGGTTCCTCCAACTCAATACCAATTAAAAGTAATTATCAACCCAACAATATTAAATTTAGAGTGATGAGATACATATGATAATCCAAGTACTAGATACTCAAGATGTCCATAACCGGGGACATGGCTAAACATGATTAGTTTATACACTCTGCAGAGGTTTGCGCACTTTTCCCCACAAGACTCGATCTCCTCCGTTAGTTTTCTTGCACTACATGATGTTTGAGAAACGGATGACCGAGACACAGTTTTTCAGAGGCATTAACTCTCTACTCCGGATAGACTATACCACCCATAACCCACTACCTGCTAGTCTACCTCTTAAAGAGCTTCACGCAACTTACTCAACTATGCTAGAGCCCATAATAGCGTGTGGCTGCACACGAAAGTTTCTAGCATGAAATATCTTAGTTCCCTTTGAGCCTGGGTGGCGGACCATAGGATTATCACACGGGTACTGCGGGATATCCTAGGACAACACTGGATTCTCCAGGTGCCTGACAAACAATCCACCCAGATGTGTATTAAGGTTTCCACTTTAAGTTGAACCATTAATAAACAATCTCACATCTGTCATGGATTCACTCACCCAAACCACGTCTACGAGCATAGCATGGCAATATAAGCAATACGTAGAAGTAACTCCCAGGGGTTTGATAATAACAGGGCAATAGGTTCTACCTCATCAACTACTTCCCAAACCCACATGTTATCAAGTCCTAGCCATGCAATGTTTGAGGGTTGAAACTAATGCATAAAAACTGGGTGTTAAAGGGATATGATCAAAGTGTTACTTGCCTTGCTGATGATCCGCAAAACCTAGAGACTCGTAGTAGCATGCTTCACACTCCGGGTGCTCTATCGCAAACAAACAATAGCATACATAAGCAATCAAGCAAAGAAGCACGGCTAAAACTCAAATAGGAAATCTAACCAGAAATTTCAACCTAAGAACTCCGGTTTGTAAAAAGAATCAAATCAAACGGAGCAACGAAACTCAAACTGCGAAAGAAACAAGATCCGACTACTAATCTGGACTAAGGTCAAATTTTACTGTACCAAAATCTTGTTCAAGTTGATTAAACAGAAAGAAGGTTTCGAGACGAAGATCTAGGCGCTTGAATCGCCAGATTCCGATAAACGAGCGAAAAGATAAACTAAAACGAAAATCGGTTCAGAAATCGCGATCGGAAATAATCGCGGAAAATCCAAGGAAAAGAAAAACTGACGAACAGGCTAATGAACGAACGTTCACTGCTGCGGCTAACGAGTGAACACCGTTCGTTAAAATGAATATACAGACGAGCATCCGCTAAGTAATTAAACTGAGAAAACCGGCGAACCGATCTATAAAAAAACTTAGGGTTTAAAAAAACCGACTGTTTTTACCTAAACCAGAAAAAAACGAACGGCGAGATCGGATCAGATCGGCGGCGGCTCCGGCGGCTTCCGCAGCGGCGCGGCGAGGCGGGGGCAGCGGCGGGCGACGGCAACGGCGAGCGACGGCGGCGGCAACGGCGCAAGGCGGCGAGGCGGGCGGCTTGCGGCGGCGGTTGCTCGGCTTCGGGGCTCCAGGGGGCCCCGGGTCGGCTTTTTAAAGAGTGGGGGCTGCGGGCGGCTTGGGGAAGGGGCAAGGTGGCGGCGGGGATGGAGTCCCGGTCGGACTCGGCAACGACGGTGAGGCGGTTGCGGTCTCCTGGAGGGAGACGGCGGCGCGGGGCAGTTGGGCCGGCCTGGCTCGGTTGGGCTTCGGCCCAGCTGGGCGCTGAAGATTGTTTAAAAAAACGTGCGGCCAAAAAAATCCTAGAAAAATAAATAAAAATCTAAAAATGCCAAAACAAATTTTCATCATCTAAATAAAATATTTAGAACAAGATGAACATTTTCTTGGCCCTAAAATGCAATTTTGAAAACGTGCAATTTTTCTAATGCAAATAAAATAGCAATAAAATCTGAATAAAATCAAATGTTTGATTTTAATATTTTTCCTCCAATATTTCATTTATTTTGGAGAAGTCATATTATCTCCTCTCATACATTTTAACATGAAATATTTTCGGAGAGAAAAATAATAGAAACCAAAATCCTCGTTTGAATATTTGATAAAAATTTCAAATATGAAAACAGTGAAATCCCCAACTCTCTCTCTCCGAGGGTCCTTGAGTTGCTTACGATTTCAAGGATCAAGCCAAAATGCAATAAAATATGATGTGCAAGGATGACCTATTGTATAACTTTCCAAATTGAAAATTTGGGATGTTACAATGATCTAATGTATAACATTCCAAATTGAAAATTTGGGATGTTACAAACCTACCCCCCTTAAGATGAATCTCGCCCTCGAGATTCGGGTTGGCTAGAAAATAGGTGAGGGTGATCTTTCCGTAGGTCTTCCTCTCATTCCCAGGTGGCTTCATCCTCGGTATGGTGGCTCCACTGAACTTTGCAGAACTTGATAACCTTGTTGCGTGTGACTCGGCTGGCAAACTCAAGAATCTTCACTGGTTTCTCCTCGTAGGTCAAATCGCTATCCAACTGAATCACTTCTAGTGGCACTGTATCTCCCAGAGGAATTTCAGCCATCTCTGCATGGCACTTCTTCAACTAAGAAACGTGGAACACATCGTGAACTCCTGACAATCCTTCGGGCAATTCCACTTTGTAAGCAACTTCTCCCATATGTTCCAAAACATTGAAGTAAACTGGGTTCCTCTATCTGATACAATGGTCCTCGGAACTCCATGCAGACATACAATCCTGGTCATGTATATCTTTGCCAACTTAGCACTGGTGTAAGTGGTCTTAACTGGGATGAAATGAGCTACCTTCGTCAAACGATCGACTACAACCCATATTGAGTCATAGCCTGAACGAGTCATGGGTAATCCCGTGATGAAATCCATGCCTAGTTTATCCCGCTTTCATTTGGGTATCGGCAATGGCTGTAGCAATCCAGCTGGCTTCTCATACTCTCCCTTCACTCTCTGACATACATCACAAACTGCTACATACTCCGCAATATCCTTCTTCATTGCGGTCCACCGGAAACTGTCCTTCAAATCCAGATACATCTTGGTGTTCCCTAGGTGAATCGAATACGGCGAATCATGGGCCTCCTACAGAATCAACGTCCTGATCTCCGGATCATTAGGCACATATACGCGGTCCTCAAACCATAGGGTATCGTGCTCATCCTCATGAAATCCCTTAGCTTTTCCTTTGCTCATCCTCTCTTTTATCTCAGCAATCTCCTGGTCCGTCTTTTGAGCTTCCCTGATCTTATCCATCAAAGTAGACCGAATCTCTCCAATGCTGCTACATAACCCCTCGGAACTATTTCCAAACATAGCTCACGAAGATCCTCTGCTAACTCCTTGGGTAACTCTCAGGTCATGAGTGTATTGACATGACTCTTGTGGCTCAACGCATCGGCTACAACATTGGCCTTCCCGGGACGATAATGCAACTTCATATCATAATCCTTAATGAGCTCCAACCATCTCCTTTGCCTGAGATTCAACTCCTTCTGCGTGAAGATATACTTCAAACTCTTGTGATCAGTGTACACCTCACAATGGTTTCCGATGAGAAAATGTCTCCATGTCTTCAACACATGCACTACGGCTGCTAGCTCCAAATCATGGGTAGCATAATTCAAATTATGGGGTTTAAGCTGTCGTAAGGCATATGAGACAACTCTTCCCTCCTGCATAAGCACTACTCCAAGTCCTCGACGAGAAGCGTCGCAATACACCTAGTAATCTTTGCGTTGATCTGGGAGAATCAACACTGGAGCTGTAACCAAGTGTTTCTTCAAATCTTGAAAACTGGCCTCACATTCCTCAGTCCATTTGAACTTGGTGTCCTTCTTCAATAACTCTGTCATCGGCTTTGCAATCTTCGAGAAATTTTCCATCAACCTTCTGTAGTATCCTACGAGTCCAAGAAAACTTCGGATCTCTCCAACTGACATGGGTGCTTCCCAATTTGTCAAAGTGATGACCAAGGTAGGGTCTATAGCTATTCCTTAACATGTCCGAGGAATCCAACTTCCTTCAACCAAAACTCACACTTGCTGAACTTGGCACATAGCTGATGTTCTCTGAGCTTCCCAAGTACCAAACTCAAATGCTCCTTATGCTCCTCTTCATTCTTCGAGTAGACCAGAATATCGTCAATGAACACCACGACGAACTTATCCAAAAACTCCATAAACACCTTGTTCATCATGTTCATAAAATAGGCAGGTGTGTTAGTCAGACCAAATGACATAATGTTATACTCATATAGCCCATACCTTGTGGTAAAATCTTGCTCTTGAATCTTCAGCTGGTGGTACCCTGATCGCAGATCGATCTTGGAAAACACCTTAGCTCCTTGCAGCTGGTCAAACAAATCATTTATCATCGGCAGTGGGTACTTGTTCTTGATCGTCACCTCACTCAATCCATGATAATCAACAACCATCCTCAAGGATCCATCCTTCTTCTCCACTAGAAGCACTGGTGATCCCCAAGGTGATGTGCTTGGGCAAATATAGCCTTTATCCAGTAACTCCTTTATCTGGTTCTTAATTTCCTCTAAATCCTTAGCAGGCATCCTGTACGGTCTCTTAGATATTGGCCCTATGCCTGGCAAAAGCTCAATCAAAAACTCGATGTATCTATCCGGTGGCATGCCTGGCAACTCTTCTGGAAATACATTTGGGAAGTCCTTCACCACTGGTACTTCCTCCTGTACAACTCCTGATAAGGAATTCACTTGAGTCCTATTCGGCACATGCTGGGATACATACTTGATCCTTCTTCCTTCTAGGGTGGTAAGCAAAATCGACTTACTGGCGTAGTCAATGTTCCCTCCATACTTCAGTAACCAATCCATGCCTAATATCACATCCAGTACTTGTGACTCCAGTACTATTAGGTCTCATGGAAATAGGTAGTTACCAATCCTTAATGGTAACCGATCACACCATAGGCTAGCCATATACTCTGCTCCTGGCGAGGTTACTAACATGGGTGACCTAAGGGCTTGGGTTAGCAGTTTAAACTTATCCACAAAACCGCTTGATATGTATGAATGTGATGCACCAGTATAAAAAAGAACGATTGCAGTAAATTACTTAACCATAGACTTACCTATTACTGCATCCGATTGCGCTTCAACCTCCTCCATGTTCACGTGGTTCACTTGTCCCCTGTTGAAAGGGTTGGGCTTCTTCCCAGAGCTTCCATTTCCATTGCCATTCTTTTCTTCAGAACACTCCATGGCATAATGTCCATTCTTCCTGCACTTGAAACAAGTAATGTGACTTAGATCCTTCTTGGCGGGCGTTGCTGGGTTGGTATGGTTCTGGCCGTTGCTTCCTCCATTACCATTCCCATTCCTGGGGCCACTATGGTTGTGCGAAATCTCTCCATTGTGATTGTGACCTCCATGGTTATGCTGAAGGGGTCCTCCCGAGTTCGAGGTAAAACGGGGTCTCTGTTGAGCTCCATAATTATACTTCCCTTGTCCATACTTCCTCTTGCGGTTGTCAATCTGCTGCTATTTTCCTTCAATCTTGAGGGCTCTATCTACCAACTATTGGTAGTTATTAAAAGTTGCCACCATCAACTGCATGCTCAGCTCATCATTCAGTCCTTCCAGAAACTTCTCCTGTTTAGCTGCATCCGTAGCAACATCACCTGGGGCATAACATGCTAGCTTACTAAAGTCATCCACATACTGGTCAACGGTGCGTCCTCCTTGGCGTAAGTTGCGAAACTCGCGCTTCTTCATGGTCATATCTCCTACTGATACATGGGCAGTGCAAAAAGCTTGCTAAAACTGGTCCCATGTAATAGTGTCGATGGGGTAAGTGGCTGTGAAATTCTCCCACCATGATGTTGCGGGTCCATCAACCTGATGTGCGGCAAAACGCACTCTCTCCGCATATGTGCATCCTGTAGTGGTCAACTCCCTTCCAATCTTGCGGAGCCAATCATCTGCAACTATCGGCTCAGTGCTACTGGAGAACACCGGCGGATTCAGCCTTAGAAAACAGGCTAAGTGATCAACAGGTGGTGGTGGTGGGTTGTTGTTGTTCCCCTGATTCTGATTCTGGTCTAGTATCTGCATCAATGCATTATGCTGCTGGATCAACTGAGTGAGCTCTGGTGGAAAAGCAAATCCCTTTTCGCGTCTCGTAGGCATCTGATGGGTTTAGAAAAGATGAGAAAATAGAATAGAATGAGGTCTAGGGGGGAAACACCACCCATATGCACATGAGACAAACACAAACATATCACTTCAATCAATTCAAACAAAGCATACAATCGGTCTAACTATCGTTACAAAAGTGCTCGGACTAAGCTATATACATGGGGGAAGTACTACTACTGATATGGTGGTCGACTAGAAAAATTGATCAGTGGAATACTCCATAATATCTGCCCCAGCTTCATCAACAATGCCATCATTGCTATCGTCGGGGTCCGAGTCGGTGTCGTCGATGATGATGTAGTTCTCCGGGCAAGTGGAATCGTGGTCTTCTCCTCCTGGCGGGGGTCTACCATGAATACTCCTAGCTTCCTTGTCAGATTGTCATTCTTCTCCACTAGTATCATAATTTCCTCCTCGTATCCATCGCGTGTAGACTTGAGTTCTTCTTCCAGCTCTGTGATCCTAGTCATTGCCTTCTTCAGATCTATCATGCCTGCGCACATCTGGTTCTATTGGCGACGAATGTGCTGGTTTAACTCCTGGATGAAAGCTGCAATAGATCTATTCTTCCTGGTGCTGGTCATCTCCCATTGCTCATCTCGGCACCCAAAAATCTGGTAGATAGTATCCTTGAGATCCTTGTGGTAAACTTCTCCAATGCGTCCCATGGTGATGTGGGCTGCCATGCTCTTTCCTAGACTCTAGGTTGGTGCATCAAAGGAAAACTCTATGGGCTCAGTGACTAGCATGAACGTTCTTCCTAGAACTTGAACTCGAATCAACCAATGCTCCTCTTCTGGTAAAGTGGCGTTGTAGGTCCTAGTGAAGCTTGGTATTCCGATGTTCAGGTATCTAGTAACTTCCTTTAAGTGTCGTCCAAAAGGTGTATCTTCATCCGGTTGAGTGAACTTGTTCCTTGCATCCGCCATCCTAAAGAGTGGAAAAAGGGAGAGGAGTCAGAAATGGGAAGAGAGTAGTGATCTAGGGTTTTAGCTTAGTGGTCATGTCCTATAGTCAGCGTGTGCTCTGGTACCATCTTGTAGCGACCAGACCTCAAACAGTATGATCTCTGTGCATTAGTGTCATCCCTGGATCGGTAATGTTGACATGCACAGTACTTGAGGATTTATAACAGAGTAGCAATCACACACTTATTACATCGAATGTCTCAAAAGAGAACTTATTACAGTAATTATGGCTTAAGGCCATCTAATACGATAACAGCGGAAGGCTTGGAAGATAAGATGAGTCCATCAACTCCAACGGCATCACTGAGTGAAAGACAATGACCTATGGCTCCTTACTCGTCGTCTGAAACGTCTGCAACATGAACGTTGCAGCCCGAAAATGTGTCAGCACATGGAATATGCTGGCAATGTAACACAAGAGAGTAATGAACAAAAATGTTGTTATCACTACATGCATATTTGGCTGGTGGTAAGCTCTAGGGTTACAGTTTTGCATAAAGCCAAGTTTTCCCTACAACAAAGGAATACATTTTATTTAACTATCATGGTGGTTGTTAAACATTGAGAAGGTTCCTCCAACTCAATCACAATTAAACATCATCATTAAACCCAAAATTATATTAAGAGTGATGAGATCAACATGATAATCGAAGAACCAGATACTCAAGATGTCCATAACCGGGGACACGGCAGCCATGATTAGTTTATACACTCAGTAGAGGTTGCGCACTTTTCCCCACAAGAATCGAATACATCCATGATCAGATATTCGAGACACAATCTTTCTGAAGCATTGACTCTCTACTCTGGATAGACAGTACCACCTACAACCCACTACATCTGCTAGTCTACCTCTTCGAGAGCTTCACGCAACTTACTCAACTATGCCAGAGCCCATAATGGCTTGTGGCTGCACACAGAAGTTTCTAGCATGAATAATCTTATGATCCCTTTGAGCCTGGGTGGCAGGCTGTAGGATGATCACACGGGTCCTCCGGGATATCCTAGGACAACACTGGATTCTCCAGGTGCGCACAAGCAATCCACCCAGATGTGTGTTTAAGTTGCCACCTTAAGTTGAACCATTAATTAACAAACTCACATATGTTATGAATACACTCAAACCCAATCCACGTCTACGAGCATAGCATAGCAATATAAGCAACGTAGAAGTAACTCCCATAGGTTTGAAAATAAATAGGTGAATAGGTACTACCTCATCTACTTACCAAACCCCCCAATTTAAATCAGATCCTAACCATGCAATTATTTGAGGATTGATCTAATGCAATAAAACTGGGTAGTGAAAAGGTATGATCAAAGTGTTACTTGCCTTGCTGATGATCCGTGAAACCTAGAGACTAGTAGTAGCACGCTTCACACTCCAGGTACTCTATCGCAAACAAACAAGCATACAATAAGCACTCAACTAGTTGCACGGGTAAAACTCAAATAAGATATTTAACCAGAAAGCTCAACTTAAGAACTCCGGTTGCAAAAAGAATCAAACCAAAAGAAGCAACAAAACTCAAACTACGAAAGAAACAAGATCCGTTTACTAATCTGGACTTAGGTCAAATTTTACTATAGCAAAATCTTGTTCAAGTTGGTTAAACAGAAAGAGGGATTTGAAACAAAGATCTAGGCGCTTGAATCTCCCGATTCCGATAAACAAGCGAAAAGATAAACTAAAATGAAAATCGGGTCAGAAATCTGTAGGATCGAAAGTATGTCTAGAGGGGGGGTGATTAGACTACTTGACCAAATAAAAACTTGACCTTTTCCCAATTTTAGTTCTTGGAAGATTTTAGCTATTTTAGGACAAGTCAAGCAATCATCACACAATTCAAGCAAGCATGCAAAGAGTATATTGGCAGCGGAAAGTAAAGCATGCAACTTGCAAGAATGTAAAGGGAAGGGTTTGGAGAATTCAAACGCAATTGGATACACGGATGTTTTTCCCGTGGTTCGGATAGGTGGTGCTATCCTACATCCACGTTGATGGAGACTTCAACCCACGAAGGGTAACGGTTGCGCGAGTCCACGGAGGGCTCCACCCACGAAGGGTCCACGAAGTAGCAACCTTGTCTATCCCACCATGGCCATCGCCTACGAAGGACTTGCCTCACTAGCGGTAGATCTTCACGAAGTAGGCGATCTCCTTGCCCTTACAAACTCCTTGGTTCAACTCCACAATCTTGTCGGAGGGTCCCAAGTGACACCTAGCCAATCTAGGAGACACCACTCTCCAAGAAGTAACAAACGGTGTGTTGATGATGAACTCCTTGCTCTTGTGCTTCAAATGATAGTCTCCCCAACACTCAACTCTCTCTCATAGGATTTGGATCTAGCGGAAAGAAGATTTGAGTGGAAAGCAACTTGGGAAGTCTAGAGATCAAGATTCATATGGTAGGGATGGAATGTCTTGGTCTCAACACATGACTAGGTGGTTCTCTCTCAGAACATATGAGTTGGAATGGTGTATGTGTTCTGAAGGCTCTTTCTCCGAATGAAGAGGAGGTGGAGGGGTATATATAGCCTCCACACAAAATCCAACCGTTACACACAATCTACCAATCTCGGTGGGACCGAATCAATAAACTCGGTCAGACCGAAAAGGTAAACCTAGTGACCGTTAGAGATTTTCGGTGGGACTGACATGCAACTCGGTAGGACCGATTCTGTTAGGGTTTGGGCATAGCGTAATCTCGGTGAGACCGATTACACAAACTCGGTGAGACCGAGTTTGGTAATCAGCTAACCAGAGAGTTGGTCAGGCAAACTCGGTGGGACCGATTTGCTCTTTCGGTGAGACCGAAAAGTTACAAAAGGGAAACACAGAGTTTACATTGCAATCTCGGTGGGACCGATTCGCTCTTTCGGTGAGACCGAAAAGTTACGAAAGGGAAACAGAGAGTTTGCAACCCCATCTCGGTGAGACCGAGATCCCTATCGGTATGACCGAATTGCTAGGGTTTGGCAGTGGCTTATGACAAGTGAAACTCGGTGGCGCCGGATAGATAGAATCGGTGTGACCGAGTTTGGCTTAGGGTTTAGGTCATTTGTGGATATGGGAAAGTAGCTGAGGATTTTGGAGCATATCATTAAGCACATGAAGCAAGAGGCTCATTAAGCAACACCTCATCCCTCCTTAATAGTATTGGCTTTTCCTAAAGACTCAATGTGATCTTGGATCACTAAAATATAAAATGAAGAGTCTTGAGCTTTTGAACTTGAGCCAATCCTTTGTCCTTAGCATTTTGAGGGTTCCACTTTCACATCCATGCCATGCCAATCATCGAGCTTTCCCGAAATAATCATCTTGGAATAGCATTAGCTCAATGAGCTATATGTTGTTATGAATTATCAAAACCACCTAGGGATAGTTGCACTTATAATCTCCCCCTTTTTGGTAATTGATGACAACATATAGATCAAAGCTTCGACAAATGATAATAGGCATGAAATATATCGTCGCTTTGAGAAGTATGTGATAAGTAAGAGCTCCCCCTAAATTTGTGCATATTTAAAATTTGCTTTGGACTGCAAATGCACAAAGAGTTAGAGTCATGGGTTACTCTTCCATGTCACATACATCTTGGTGGAGCGCTTAAAATGATAAGAATGAAATACATGCACTCATCACCAATCACATAAGATAGATAGGATAAAAATATTAAGCAAACATTAAGTGTAGCTTATGATCAAACACATGATCATCGATGTCTCACAGATAATGACGTAGTATCTCACACAAAAGCAAACGAAGTTCGAAAAACCACCAAATAAAACAAGAGAGAATAAAAGCAACACTCTCTCTCGAAGCCTATGATCTATACATTTTCTCCCCCTTTGGCAACAAGTTACCAAAAAGTTCCTAGAAAATGCATAGTGCTAAGTCGACACTCAGGCTTGATCTTCAGGTGGTGGTGGAGTCCGGATCACTTCAAGTACGAAGGCTCCCGTAGATGCTGAAGTAGACGCTGGAGCTGAAGTAGATGCTGGAGTTGGAGCTGATGCTGCGGCTGGAGCTGAGGCGGTTGCCCTTGTGTCAGGAACTGGCACTGCAGACGACCTCGGAGCTCGGGGCACTCTGGCAAAGGCATCAGTTGTAGCCTTGCCTCTCCTCTCATGCATGTCATCTTGGAGCTGCTCCACTACAGACTGAATCTCTATCACTTTGACATCCAAGTCATAGAACTTTTGTTCCATGATCCCCTCTAAGCTTGCCTGGTTTTGAGTTAGGGTGGCTAGTCCTTGCTCAATCCGCATGGTGGATGCAATCAAGTAACCAAACTGCTCTTGTTTGGTTTTCAGAAAATATTCAGATGCCTCCGCTTGAGTAGGCATCTTGGCAGCTTTCTCCTTCCTAGCCTTCTCCTTCTTGGCATGTGCTTGGGCAGATGAAGGCTCATTCTCAGTCATGACCACTTGATTATCTTCAAAGTCCGGACAAATAGGCAGGTGTTCCTTGTCCAACAGGTATATGCCCGTGCCCATCTTGGAGTTGATGAGCTCCTGAATCTGTGGGGCATATCCACGGCTTCTCTTCTGGTCTGCTGCTGTCCTCTTAACGGTCTCTACCATTAGGCTCATCACCTTGAATTTCTGAGGCACGTCAAAGATATGAAGCAAGTTGATCGCGTGGCCTCTGATCATCTTGTGATCTCCAGACTTGGGCAATAAGGTGTGCCTCAGTATCCAATAGATAGTGGGCAGCCCTGATAGAAGATAATGTACTGAGCCAAACTTGAAAGTGTCAAGTGCTTCATTTGGAATCTCCTTGTACATGTTGGACATAGAGTTGTGGTCCATCTTCTTCTTGGCATAAACGTCCAAGTCATCTGCTTGCTCCTCTGGGGCATTTATCAGCTGAGCCCATTCAGCAACTGTGGACTGGTACCTCGTACCCTCTGACATCCAAATTATCCTACCATTTGGATAAAAATGGGTTGTGGAGTAGAACTGCATGATGAGTTCCTCGTTCCACTTTGTGAGCTTCTGCCCAACAAAGTCCTCTACTCCACACGCCTTAAAGTTGTCCTGCACTCCAGGGAAGTACTCCTCGTTATCCTTCATATATTGCCAATCGATCCATCTCATGTCACAGACAATGGGCTTCTTGTCTAGCAGCACTGTCTCATAGAAATCTTCCTGCTCCTTGGTGTGAAACATGTAGTCCACTGCAGTCCTTCTCCTTGAAGCATACGGGTCTGCTTCTCTCCACTTCCGGAGCCCTGAATCTCTCATGAGTTTCATATCCTTAGCCACAGGATGAGCATCGTTGTGGTCTGGGATCTTGGGCTTGAGCTTCCTGAGGACATTCTCTTCCTCTTCTTCTGCAGCTTTAGGCACTGGGGCCTTGTTCTTCTCAGCAGCTGGGATGCTTCTTGTATTCCTCTTTGGCTTGGGCTTTGGAGCTGGCTTGGCCTTGGAAGCAGCTCCCCCTGATCTTATGGCATCACCCATCAGCTTGGGTGCCTTTGGTGCTGGTGCAGCCACCTCTTCTTCTTCCTCCTCATCTTCCATGATGGAAGCTTTGCCAAGCACTCTGGCTACAGTTTTCTTCACCCTTTCTTTCCTCTTCTTGCCCTCAGCAGCAACTGGCTCAATGGGAGTGGGCTTCTCAGTTGAAGCTCTTGCCTTTGACATAGGTTGCCTGCCTGCTGGCCTTTTGAACTTCAACCCTGGCTTTGTACCCTGTGCTGGCTCAACTCTCTTGGAGGTTGCTTCCTCTTCTGCCACATAATCCTCATCTTCTGAGTCTGAGGAAGCTTTAGGCAGATTGCTAGGGGTGCTCCTACTGCCATCATCTAAGGAACTTGAGGGACTAGTGCCCTCACTCGGCTGCACTTGCTGTTCTGACAGGTTCTGGCTATCACTTTGGTCTGACATGATGCAAGCTCTGACTGCTGACCCTGTCAATAGGTTATAGATGAGATAGAGTAGATGAGCATCACAAAATGCAGAGATTTTTGCAAAAGAATAATCCAAAAACTTAGTTTTAGTTTCCCACTGAAAGCATCTCGGATCTACCGATTTCTAAACTCGGTGATACCGAAGCAGTTTTGGAACCTAAACTAGTGAACTCGGTCAGACCGAGTCACAGTTTGGTGGCACCAAGACTGCTAGGGTTTCACAGAATTCCAAAATCGGTCACACCGATAAGTAATTCTCGGTCAGACCAAGTCTCACTTGTGCAATGGCATAAGCCAAATCGGTGGGACCGAGTTTTTCAACTCGGTGGGTCCGAGATGGTTTCGGCGGAAACCTAACCCTGAAATTTTCGAATTAAACCTAATCAACGAGTTCATTGACTGGATAGGAGTTTATCAAACGTGGCAAGAATCATGATGATCACAATGTGCTAGGAATCGGATCGGAGAATAGCACAAAGATCGAGTCCATACCCTAGTGCGGCGGAGACTCGCTACGGCGGCAACGGCGGGGTAGAATCCCGTTGACAGCGATGGAGACTAGCGACAGGAGGCTGCTGGCGGCGAGGAGACAATCTGGAGACCAAGTTGGCAGAGCAGGCTATCGCGCGGGCGAAGGGGTTCGGAGAAATTTCCAAATTTTTGCCCGTGACTATATATAGCCCGACCCTATCGGTGTGACCGAGTGGAACAACTCGGTGGCACCGAGATGCATAACTGCGAGCAGTTACTGCAACTCGGTGTGACCGAAAAGTTTAAATCGGTTGCACCGAGATCAAAAACCTAGATCAACTTAATGATCTCGGTAGGACCGAAAGTGAGGAATCGGTCAGACCGAGAATCACAAAGAGGTTTTGGAAGTTTAAGTCTATGACGAATCGGGGACTCCGAGTGCTCCTCACACAGAGTGGTTCGAATCTGACTTGATCAAATTTTGTGATGTAGCATGAATAGAGTTTGAGACGAGAAAAGCATAGATAGCTAGAGGAGGTTCTTAGGCATTCTTGTCCATCCACTTGGCAAAAGAAAACAAAGCCAAACAATCAGAACAACAAGTGGATGTCCTCGAATGAGTAAAATATGCAACCAACATGCTCACACAATAAGATGGCAAATGAAATATGTGAAAAAGCATGCACAACCAATTCTAGCATCTATCAAGCAATTTGCGATGACTAGGTCATCTATATATGAGTATATTAACTTAGGAGTCAAGTGAGAACACTTGATCATAGGTCATACTCATCGTTTAAGCTCAAGTGGGGTTACCAATTTTTCATAAAGCATTGTTGTGTTCACATCTTTAGAGTTGCTTTAGCTCAAGGCTTAGAGTAAAGCTCCCCCTAGATGTGATATCCCCCCTAGGAGGGATGAACTAACCTTGGGTTTTATCGATGATGAATTCATGTAGATGTTGAAGATGTGGATGCTCAATGTTGATGTAGATCATTTGGAGATATCCATTTGAGTGAGTTGCACTTTCAATACCTACATGGGTTAGTCCCACAAGGAACAAACAGGGATATCCATAGACATAGAGTGATGCACACACTAGATGATGTCCATGAAAACTTTTAGGTTACCTTGTCCCTTGTCTTACCAACAAGAGGGTTTTGTGACTCCTTGAACTAGTGCAAGATGTGGAAGTTGATTGCACTTGTTCTTGCCAAAATGATAAGAGTGAAGTATGTTGGCGGGGTCACCCTCAAGAACTCTCTAGTTCTTCTTCTTTTGGATCCACATCATCTTGATGGGAATCCTTGGAGTTGTAGTCGTACTTGATGAAGTGGAACTTGACGTGGTCTTGGGAATCCACTTGACTAAGGTCTTAGGAGCTTCTTCAAATGCATCAATCTCCTCTTGAAGCTTGTCCTTGCCTTTTTTCTTGTAGTCTTGTGGTGGAAGATCATCTTGAGCTTGTGTCCCCTTGAAGGAAGTATCATACTTCTCTTGTTGAGGAACAAACTTTGTCTTGGGGTATTGATCTTCTTCCCACTCAACTCCATTGGCATTGAACTTTCGTTCAAAACCAACACCTTGATTCTTCCAATGCATTCCTTGCTTGCACACAATTTCCTCGAATTGCTTACTCCCGGCAAGGCTTTTGTACACTCCTTTCTCTATAATTCCCTTCAATAAGCTGTTTTCTTGCTCAAGTGTAACTTGGCTAAGAGAATCATTAGTGGAATCAAGAGAACTACTAGAAGCAACAATATTGGATTTAGCATGATCATTGTTACTACTAGAGGAAGAATCTTTCTTGTTCTTGTTACTAGACTTGACTTGAGGGATGTAAGTGGATAAGAGTAAACGCTTGGCAATGTAAGAAGAACTTTTCTTGCGGAGATCATCATTGATTGCTTTTAAAAACTCATGCTCTTGCTCAAGATTGAGCTTTTCAAAGCGTAATTTCTCATGAGCTCTTAAAAGTTCTCAATGATCTTCAAAGAAAGTTTCATGAGCTAACATAAGAGTGTTTAGTTCTTTAGTTAGAGCCTCAATCTTCTCCTTATCATTGTCATTCGTTTTATCTTGATTAGCATGATTAATTGATGTTCCATCATAGTATTCATCACTAGAGTTGCCAACAAGTAAATCATCATCACTTAACAAGTCATCTTCATCACTATTAAAATCAACATACTCGGGGTGTGTTACCTTAGGACCTTTGGCCATGAAGCATCTTCCAATTCCTTCATTTGGTGAATCAAATATGTCGTAGGAGTTGGATGACACAAGTGCTAGACCGGCAACACCTTCATCTTGAGTATCTTCGGAGTCGGAGTGATAACTTCTCTCGGAGTGGCTGTCGGAGTCGGAGCCGGATACCCATTCACCAACATGAGCTTGATGTCTTTGTTTTGTGTAGCTCCTTGATGATTTTTCCTTCCTTTCCGAATCCTTGCTTCTCCGTGAGGATCTTCGTTCATAACGATCATCTCTACTCCTTCTCTCTCTTGGTGGTGAATCTTTGCTTCTTCTTTTTGGAGAATCTTCTCTTCTCTTGTAGGGAGCCGTACACTCATTGGAATAGTGCCCGGGTCTTCCACAATTGTAGCAGTTTCGCTCTCGACTAGAAGATCTTTTGTCATTGTAGGACCTTGACTTGAAGCTTCTATCTTTGCTTCTACTCTTGTAGAACTTGTTGAAGTTCTTCACCATTAAGCTCAATTCTTCATTGAAGTTTTGTTTCTCACTTGATGATGTAGGGGCTTCACATGAGGCTTTGTAGGCACCACTTGATTTGTTGTGAAGTTCCTCTTTATCCTTGAGTGACATCTCATGAGCAACAATTCTTCCAATCACTTCCGTTGGCTTGAGATCTTTGTAATTGGGCATCATTTGGATCAATGTGCACATGGTATCATATTTTCCATCCAAGGCTCTTAGAATCTTCTTGATGATGAATCTATCGGTCATCTCTTCACTTCCTAAGCCGGCAATCTCATTTGTGATGAGAGCAAGCCTAGAGTACATTTCAGCGACACCTTCACCATCCTTCATTTTGAACTTGTCAAGTTGACTTTGAAGCACATCCAACTTGGATTCCTTGACGGAGTCAGTACCTTCGTGCATATCAATCAAAGTGTCCCAAATTTCCTTTGCATTCTCAAGACGGCTGATTTTGTTGAATTCTTCGGGGCATAATCTGTTGAAGAGAATGTCACAAGCTTGAGCATTGTATTGCAACATCTTCAACTCATCCGCGGTAGCTTCACGGTTTGGTTCTCTCCCATCAAAGAAGTCACCTTGCAAACCAACACACACAATAGCCCAAACGGCGGGGTTATGTCCAAGAATATGCATTTTCATTTTATGCTTCCAACTAGCAAAATTAGTACCATCAAAGTAAGGACCTCTATAGTGATAATTTCCCTCGCTAGACGCCATACTCTCCTAGGTTGTGAAACCAAGGCTATGACCACCAAAAGCTATGGAGATCAAGGCAAATGGAGACCAAAGCTCTGATACCACTTGTAGGACCGAAAGTATGTCTAGAGGGGGGGTGATTAGACTACTTGACCAAATAAAAACTTGACCTTTTCCCAATTTTAGTTCTTGGCAGATTTTAGCTATTTTAGAACAAGTCAAGCAATCATCACACAATTCAAGCAAGCATGCAAAGAGTACATTGGCAGCGGAAAGTAAAGCATGCAACTTGCAAGAATGTAAAGGGAAGGGTTTGGAGAATTCAAACGCAATTGGAGACACGAATGTTTTTCCCGTGGTTCGGATAGGTGGTGCTATCCTACATCCACATTGATGGAGACTTCAACCCACGAAGGGTAACGGTTGCGCGAGTCCACGGAGGGCTCCACCCACGAAGGGTCCACGAAGTAGCAACCTTGTCTATCCCACCATGGCCATCACCCACGAAGGACTTGCCTCACTAGCGGTAGATCTTCACGAAGTAGGCGATCTCCTTGCCCTTACAAACTCCTTGGTTCAACTCCACAATCTTGTCGGAGGCTCCCAAGTGACACCTAGCCAATCTAGGAGACACCACTCTCCAAGAAGTAACAAACGGTGTGTTGATGATGAACTCCTTGCTCTTGTGCTTCAAATGATAGTCTCCCCAACACTCAACTCTCTCTCATAGGATTTGGATCTAGTGGAAAGAAGATTTGAGTGGAAAGCAACTTGGGAAGGCTAGAGATCAAGATTCATATGGTAGGAATGGAATGTCTTGGTCTCAACACATGAGTAGGTGGTTCTCTCTTAGAACATATGAGTTGGAATGGTGTATGTGTTCTGAAGGCTCTCTCTCCGAATGAAGAGGGGGTGGAGGGGTATATATAGCCTCCACACAAAATCCAACCGTTACACACAATCTACCAATCTCGGTGGGACCGAATCAATAAACTCGGTCAGACCGAAAAGGTAAACCTGGTGACCGTTAGAGATTTTCGGTGGGAATGACATGCAACTCGGTAGGACCGATTCTGTTAGGGTTTGGGCATAACATAATCTCGGTGAGACCGATTACACAAACTCGGTGAGACTGAGTTTGGTAATAAGCTAACCAGAGAGTTGGTCAGGCAAACTCGGTGGGACCGATTTGCTCTTTCGGTGAGACCGAAAAGTTACAAAAGGGAAACATAGAGTTTACATTGCAATCTCGGTGGGACCGATTCGCTCTTTCGGTGAGACCGAAAAGTTACGAAAGGGAAACAGAGAGTTTGCAACCCCATCTCGATGAGACCGAGATCCCTATCGGTAGGACCGAATTGCTAGGGTTTGGCAGTGGCTTATGACAAGTGAAACTCGGTGGCGCCGGATAGATAGAATCGGTATGACCGAGTTTGGCTTAGGGTTTAGGTCATTTGTGGATATGGGAAAGTAGCTGAGGATTTTGGAGCATATCATTAAGCACATGAAGTAAGAGGCTCATTAAGCAACACCTCATCCCTCCTTGATAGTATTGGCTTTTCCTAAAGACTCAATGTGATCTTGGATCACTAAAATATAAAATGAAGAGTCTTGAGCTTTTGAGCTTGAGCCAATCCTTTGTCCTTAGCATTTTGAGGGTTCCACTTTCACATCCATGACATGCCAATCATTGAGCTTTCCTGAAATAATCATCTTGGAATAGCATTAGCTGAATGAGCTATATGTTGTTATGAATTACCAAAACCACCTAGGGATAGTTGCACTTTCTGCCAGCGTTCTGGGAACAGGGGTCCCCAGACTTGCCTGCCTGCGGCCTGTGGCGTGGCTCGAATGGGGGCCCAACATGGCCCATCTTCATCAAGCACTTTCAAAATCGCGATCGAAAATAACCGCGGGAAACCCTGGAAAAAGAACTATATCCATTGCCTCTTATTGCTTTCAATTTTTTTTCTCGTGTCAATATAGAACAACAGGAGTGTTGTGTGAATTTTTGTGATTTTTCGGGGTTCGTTTGGACATTTTTATGCATTAACTGAGTTTTCAATGCATTTTATGTGCATAATTCAAATTTGAACTACATGCACATGCTCCAGTGCATATAAATTGGTTGAAAAATCAAATCTGTGTCCTTGGGTGCATGCTTAGGTCCCAGGCAAGAAATGGGCATGAATTCCAAACACCGGGGCACCGTTGATTGCCGGCAAAACATTGAGATGCCTGGTTTTTAAATTCTAGTAAATCCAAAACTCGTCTAAAATTCATGAAACTTGGCATGCTGTCATGGAGCAGCATCAACATGTCGTTGTACAAATTTTGTCCCATATGGGGCACGTTCGGGTATATGCTTCTCACAAACCGGAGCTTCTCACAACAAGCATGATGGTTTTCGGTAGGGAACGTCCCACCTTTGGGGACGAAACGGTATCCATTGCCTCTTATTGCTTTCTAATTTTTTTCTCGTGTCAACATAGAACAACAGGAGTGTTGTGTGAATTTTTGTGATTTTTCAGGGTTCGTTTGTAAATTTTTATGCATTAAATGAGTTTTAAATGCATTTTATGTGCATAATTCAAATTTGAACTACATGCACATGCTCCAGTGCATATAAATTGGTTGAAAAATCAAATCTGTGTCCTTGGGTGCATGCTTAGGTCCCATGCAAGAAATGGGCATGAATTTCAAACACCAGGGCACCGTTGATTGCCGGCAAAACATTGAGATGCCTGGTTTTTAAATTCTAGTAAATCAAAAATTCTGTTAGTCATTCATGTGACACCATGTGTCTTGGTTTTAATGGTTGTAGGAGGTGTCGTGCGTACAGCTGCTTGACCTTGACTGAACGGGAGGTGTACGAGCGCCGTCCGATGCGCAGGCTGACTGAGAGGCGTGCAAGCTGTCCTCGAGTGCGTAGGCTCACCGTGAAGCATGTGAGCTATAGCTGCGCAGGCTCATTGGGAAGCAAGCCATTTGATTTCCATGGCTGCTCGCCTTGCTCGCGTCCTCTCCATTAATGGCGCCCAAGCTGCAGTTTAATTCGCTTTTTAAATATAAAACACTCATCGCAAATGTTTTAGTTAGAACACCCATATGCAAACCGACAGCTTCACCAAGAAGCCAAGAGAAAATGTGCCGAGCAGGATTTCTGCAGCTCTTGATTGCAAACGATTTAGATAGAACACCCGTATTCAAAGTGAGAGTAGCACAAGATTTGTGCATCCCTTCAACGCAAACGGATGTTCTGGATGACCCGTGTGCAACCACGTACAAATAATTTGGTAAGATTTGCATCTGTCATATTGGGTATGTTGCCATTTGTCAAACTAGAAAGATTTACATTTGTTGATCTAGTAATGTTGCCATTTGCCAATCCTTGTAACACTACGATTTGTCAAAATATGCAGCTACAAATCATTAGCTCTATGTAATTTTTGCAACTAAAATTCAGTAATTAAGCTAGAGATCATTCCCCAATTGTTGCCAACCACGTACTGAAATAGCTAGTTCAACTATATATACTAGCTAATTTTAAGTACGTTGTACAGTTCGACCACACATCTATAGTCAGATGAATTGAACAAAATAGCCCCTAAATACTACTACGGACTACCATGGAGGGGCTTTGTGCTACTTCCGACAGCCTCTCCTCTGCCGAGCATGCTCAATAAGAGGCAGAGGAGGAGGAGGAGGAGCCTATGGCAACCTGGACAAATGCAATATGGTGCTTGTCGCTGCTGCACGTTCAGCGACGCTCGCCAGCTCGAACGCCCAGTGTCGCTCCAGGTGATCCCTCTCGAAGCGGCCGGACTGCTCGTAGATCTCCTGATTCCTCGCCTCTGCGTCACCGTGTGCTGCGGCCATGGCTATGGTAAGGCTCTTTGCATGCTTGACGAGGCGCTCCTCCTCTTCCCGTAGGAACTCGATGTAGCGCGCAAGGTTGCTGACGCACGTGCGGGCCTCCACCTCCGCCCCCTCCTTCAGGCGGCGGTGGCGGAGCGGGTGATGATCCGGCGGTCGATTGTGGGTTGGCGGCCACGACCACCACCTCCCGCCTTCGGGGCGGAGCGGGTGATGGCCACAGTGGCCGGCAGTGGGGTGGCATCCACGACGGCCACCTCCCGCCTTCGGGCCGCGGCAGCGGAGCGAGAGATGGCCCTGGCTTTCGACGGTGGTGTGGCGGCAACGGCTGCCGACAACAACTGCCGATGGGCAGCGGCGGTGGAGCGTGTGCTGGGTGTTCCGCGCACATCTAATAGGGACACCACGCGCACTACACTACACCGGGGACTACGCCGCCGCCGCGGTGTAGCCTCCCAGCTGGAGCTGTTCTCAGATGACGACAGAGTGGTTGAGCGAAGACGATGGACCGGTGCCATTGGCGATTGTGGAAGAAGCAGACGAGATAAGCTACAGGGAGGGAGGGGAAAATGCAACACAGGACTCGCCGGCCGTGAGGGTTTTTATAGCATTGGGATTTCGGGGCATTTCACAGAATCGAATGGGAAGCTTGCGCGGGAACCTGTGAGGTTGCGTGGAAACGGGCTCACCGACGATTCATTGGCGCCAAAGTTTGGCCAAAAGAACGTCCTCGCGCGCTGTGCAAGTTTGCACTGTAAGCCATCTGCGACAGCAGGGTGACAAGACGTGCGAGAGGAGGATGAGAGTGTTGGGGAACGAAGCAGAAATTTAAAATTTTCTACGCATCACCAAGATCAATCTATGGAGTAATCTAGCAACGAGGGAAGGAGAGTGCATCTACATACCTTGTAGATCGCTAAGCGGAAGCGTTGCAAGAAAACGCGGATGAAGGAGTCGTACTCGTAGTGGTTGATTCCGATCTAAGTGCCGAACGGATGGCACCTCCGCGTTCAACACATGTACAGCCCGGGGACGTCTCCTCCTTCTTTATCCAGCAAGGGGAGAGGAGAAGTTGAGGGAGAGCTCCATCAGCACGACGGCGTGGTGGTGGTGGAGCTCGTGGTTCTCCGGCAGGGCTTCGCCAAGCACCATGGAGGAGGAGGAGAAGGTAGGAGGAGGGAGGGCTGCGCCAGGGAAGAGGTCGCGGCAGCCCTCCCACCCCTCCACTATATATAGGGGCAAGGGGAGAGGGGGAGGCCCCTAGGGTTTCCCCTAGGGCCGGCGGCTAGGCAGATTGGATCTCCCTAGGGAAAATCCTAGGGAGACTTGCCCCCCAAGCCAAGCAGGTGGAGGCTTGCCTCCCAAGCCAGGTGGAGGTGCCCCACCTCCCCAAGTAACGTGGGAAAGGGTGTGGGGGGCGCACCAACCCTTAGTGGGCTGGTTTGCCCCTTCCCCTTTGGCCCATGAGGCCCTCCAACACTTGCCGGGGCTCCCGAAACACCTTTCGGTCATGCTGGCCATAGCCTGGTACCTCTGGAACACTTCCGGACTCCAATACCCTTCGTCCAATATATCGATCTTCACCGCCGGACCATTCCGGAACTCCTCGTGACGTCCAGGATCTCATCCGGGACTCTGAACTACCTTCAGTAATCACATACTATTTCCCATAACAACTCTAGCGTCACCGAACCTTAAGTGTGTAGACCCTATGGGTTCGGGAACCATGCAGACATGACCGAGACACCTCTCCGGCCAATAACCAATAGCGGGATCTGGATACCCATATTGGCTCCCACATGTTCCACGATGATCTCATCGGATGAACCACGATGTCAAGGATTCAATCAATCCCGTATTCAATTCCCTTTGTCTAGCGGTATTGTACTTGCCCGAGATTCGATCGTCGGTATCCCGATACCTTGTTCAATCTCGTTACCGGCAAGTCTCTTTACTCGTTCCGCAACACATCATCCCGTGATCAACTCCTTGATCACATTGTGCACATTATGATGATGTCCTACCGAGTGGGCCCAGAGATACCTCTCCATCACACGGAGTGACAAATCCCAGTCTCGATTCGTGCCAACCCAACAGACACTTTCAGAGATACCCGTAGTGTACCTTTATAGCCACCCAGTTACGTTGTGACGTTTGGCACACCCAAAGCACTCCTACGGTATCCGGGAGTTGCACAATCTCATGGTCTAAGGAAATGATACTTGACATTAGAAAAGCTTTAGCATACGAACTACACGATCTTGTGCTATGCTTAGGATTGGGTCTTGTCCATCACATCATTCTTCTAATGATGTGATCCCGTTATCAATGACATCCAATGTCCATGGTCAGGAAGCCGTAACCATCTATTGATCAACGAGCTAGTCAACTAGAGGCTTACTAGGGACATGGTGTTATCTATGTATCCACACATGTATCTGAGTTTCCTATCAATACAATTCTAGCATGGATAATAAATGATTATCATGAACAAGGAAATATAATAATAACTAATTTATTATTGCCTCTAGGTCATATTTCCAATAGTCTCCCACTTGCACTAGAGTCAATAATCTAGTTCACATCGCCATGTGATTAACACTCACAGGTCACATCGCCATGTGACCAACATCCAAAGAGTTTACTAGAGTCAATAATCTAGTTCACATCACTATGTGATTAACACTCAATGAGTTCTGGGTTTGATCATGTTGCTTGTGAGAGAGGTTTTAGTCAACGGGTCTGCAACATTCAGATCCGTATGTACTTCGCAAATCTATATGTCATCTCCTAGATGCAGCTACCACGCTCTATTTGGAGCTATTCCAAATATCTGTTCTACTATACGAATCCAGTTTACTACTCAGAATAATCTGGATTAGTGTCAAAGTTTGCATCGGTGTAACCCTTTACGACGAACTCTTTTACCACCTCCATAATCGGGAAAATTCCTTAGTCCACTAGTTACTAAGGATAACTTTGACCGCTGTCCTGTGATCCATTCTTGGATCACTCTTGTACCCCTTGACTGACTCATGGCAAGGCACACTTCAGGTGCGGTACACAGCATAGCATACTGTAGAGCCTCTATCTTAAGCATAGGGGACGACCTTCGTCCTTTCTCTCTATTCTGCCGCGGTCAGGTTTCGAGTCTTACTCAATGTTCACACCTTATAACACAGCCAAGAACTCCTTCTTTACCGATCCATTTTGAACTCCTTCAAAATCTTGTCACGGTATGTATTCATTTGAAATACTCTTAAGCGTTTTGATCTATCCTTATAGATCTTAATGCTCAATACTCAAGTAGCTTAATCCAGGTTTTCCATTGAAAAACACTTTTCAAATAACTCTGCATGCTTTCCAGAAATTCTACATCATTTCTGATCAACAATATGTTAACAACATATACTCATCGGAAATTCTATAGTGCTCCCACTCACTTCTTTCGAAATACAAGTTTCTCATAAACTTTGTATAAACCCAAAATCTTTGATCATCATCAAAGCGTATATTCCAACTCCGAGATGCTTACTCCAGTCCTTAGAAGGATTGCTAGAGCTTTGCATACTTGTTAGCATCTTTCAGGATTGTTAAAACCTTCTGGTTGTATCACATACAACCTTTCCTCAAGAAAATGGTGAGGAAACAATGTTTTTTTGACATCCTATCCGCAAGATTTCATAAATAATGTAGTGACTGCTAATATAATTGCAACAGACTCTTAGCATCGCTACGAGTGAGAAAGTCCCATCGTAGTCAACTCCTTGAACTTGTCGGGAAACATCTTAATGACAAGTCGAGCTTTCTTAATGGTGACACTTACCATCATTGTTCGTCTTCCTTTTAAAATCCATCTGCACCCAACAGCCTTACGACCATCAAGTAGTTCTTTCAAAGTCTATACTTTGTTTTATACATGGATCCTCTCTCTGATTTTATGGCCTCGAGCCATATATCGGAATCCGGGCCCACCATCGCTTCTCCATAGCTCATAGGTTCATTGTTGTCTAGCAACATGACTTCCAAGACAGGATTACGTACCACTCTGAAGTAGTACGCATCCTTGTCGTCGTACGAGGTTTGGGAGTAACTTGATCCAAAGTCTCATGATCAATATCATAAGCTTCCACTTCAATTGGTGTAGGTGCCACAAGAACAACTCTTTGTGCCCTGCTATACACTAGTTGAAGTGACGGTTCAATAACCTCATCAAGTCTCCACCATCCTCCCACTCAATTCTTTCGAGAGAAACTTTTCCTTGAGAAAAGACCCGATTCTAGAAACAATCCCTATTGCTTTCGGATCTGAATTAGGAGGTATACCCAACTGTTTTGGGTGTCCTATGAAGATGCATTTTATCTGCTTTGGGTTCAAGCTTATCAACCTGAAACTTTTTCACATAAGCGTCGCAGCCCCAAACTTTTAACAAATGACAGCTTAGGTTTCTCTAAACCATAGTTCATACGGTGTCATCTTATCGGAATTACGTGGTGCCCTATTTAAAGTGAATGTGGTTGTCTCTAATGCCTAACCCATAAACTATCGTGGTAATTCAATGAGAGACATCATGGTACGCACCATATCCAATAGGGTGCAGTTATGATGTTCGGACACACCATCACACTATGGTGTTCCAGGCTGTATTAGTTGTGAAACAATTTCCACAATGTCTTAATTCTGTGCCAAACTCGTAATTAAGATATTCATCTCTATGACCATATCATAGATCTTTTATCCTCTTGTCACGACAATCTTTCAACTTCACCCTGAAATTACTTGAACCTTTCAATAATTCAGACTCGTGATTCATCAAGTAAATATACTCAACATCTACTCAAATCATCTGTGAAGTAAGAACATAATGATATCCACTACACGCCTCAGCACTCATTGGACTGCACACATCAAAATGTATTACTTCCAACAAGTTGCTTTCTAGTTCCATTTTACTGAAAACGAGGCTTTCAGTCATCTTGCCCATGTGGTATGATTTGCATGTCTCAAGTGATTCAAATCAAATGAGTTCAAACGGTCCATTTGCATGGAGTTTCATATACACCAATAGACATGGTTCGCATGTCTCAAACTTTTCAAAAATGAGTGAGCCCAAAGATCCATCAACATGGAGCTTCTTCATGCGTTTTATACCGATATGACTTACGTGGTAGCGCCACAAGTAGGTGGTACTATCATAACTATCTTATATCTTTTGGCATGAACATGTGTATCACTATGATCGAGATTCAATAAACCATTCATTTTAGGTGCAAGACCATTGAAGGTATTATTCAAATAAACAGAGTAACCATTATTCTCCTTAAATGAATAACCGTATTGCGATAGACATAATCCAATCATGTCTATGCTCAATGCAAACACCAAATAACAATTATTTAGGTTTAACACCAATCTCGATGGTAGAGGGAGCATGCGATGCTTGATCATATCAACCTTGGAAACACTTCCAACACATATCGTCAGCTCACCTTTAGCTAGTCTCCGTTTATTCCGTAGCTTTTATTTCGAGTTACTAACACTTAGCAACCGAACCGGTATCTAATGCCCTGGTGCTACTATGAGTACTAGTAAAGTACACATTAACATAATGTATATCCAACATACTTCTATCGACAGCCTTCTCATCTACCAAGTATCTAGGGTAATTCTGCTCCAGTGGTTGTTCCCCTTATTATAGAAGCACTCAGTCTCGGGTTTGGGTTCAACCTTGGGTTTCTCCACTAGAGCAGCAGCTGATTTGCCATTTCATGAAGTATCCCTTCTTGCCCTTGCCCTTCTTGAAACTAGTGGTTTCACCAACCATCAACAATTGATGCTCCTTCTTGATTTCTACTTTTGTGGTGTCAAACATCACGAATATCTCAAAGATCATCATATATGTCCTCGATATGTTATAGTTCATCACAAAGCTCTAGCAGCTTGGTGGTAATGACTTCGGAGAAACATCATTATTTCATCTGGAAGATCAACTCCCACTCGATTCAAATGATTGTTGTACTCAGACAATCTGAGCACAAGCTCAACAATTGAGCTTTTCTCCCTTAGTTTGTAGGCTAAGAAAACCGTCGGAGGTCTTATACCTCTTGATGTGGGCACGAGCGTGAAATCCCAATTTCAGCCCTCGAAACATCTCATATGTTTTGCGACGTTTCAAAATGTATTCGGTGCCTCAACTCTAAACCGTTTAACTGAACTATCACGTAGTTATCAAAATGTGTATGTCAGATGTTCGCAACATCCACAACTGACGCTTGAGGTTCAGCTCACTGAGTGGTGCATTAAGGACATAAGCCTTCTGTGCAGCAACGAGGACAATCCTCAGTTTACGGACCAAGTCCGCATAATTGCTACTATCAACTCTCAACTAAATTTTCTCTAGGAACGCATCTAAAATAGTAGAACTAAAGCGCGAGCTATGGCATAATTTGCAAAATCCTTTTGACTATGTTCAGGATAAACAAGTTCATCTTATGAACTCCCACTCAGATAGACATCCCTCTAGTCATCTAAGTGATTACATGATCCGAGTCAACTAGGCCGTGTCCGATCATCACGTGAGACGGACTAGTCATCATCGGTGAACATCTTCATGTTAATCGTATCTACCATACGACTCATGCTCGACCTTTCGGTCTCTTGTGTTCCGAGGCCATGTCTGTACATGCCAGTCTCGTCAAGTCAACCTAAGTGTTTCACGTGTGTAAATCTGTCTTACACCCGTTGTATGTGAACATAAGAATCTATCACACCCGATCATCACGTGGTGCTTTGAAATGATGAACTTTCGCAATGGTGCACAGTTAGGGGGAACGCTTTCTTGAAATTTTAATGAGGGATCATCTTATTTACTACCGTCGTTCTAAGCAAATAAGATGTAATAACATGGTAAACATCACATGCAATCAAATAGTGACATGATATGGCCATCATCACTTTGCTCCTTACGATCTCCATCGTCGGGGCTCCATGATCATCATCATCACCGGCATGACACCATGATCTCCATCATCGTGTCTTCATGAAGTTGTCTCGCCAACTATTACTTCTACTACTACAGCTAACGGTTAGCAATAAAGTAAAGTAATTACATGACGTTTATGTAGACACGCAGGTCATAAATAAATTAAGACAACTCCTATGGCTCCTGCCGGTTGTCATACTCATCGACATGCAAGTCGTGATTCCTATTACAAGAACATGATCATCTCATACATCACATATATCATTCATCACATCCTTTGGCCATATCACATCACAAAACACTTGCTGCAAAAACAAGTTAGATGTCCTCTAATTGTTGTTGCAAGTTTTTACGTGGCTGCTATAGGTTGCTACCAAGAACGTTTCTTACCAATTTCTATTTACCCTTCATAAGGACCCTGTTCATCGAATCCGATCTGACTAAAGTGGGAGAGACAGACACCCGCCAGCCACCTTATGCAACTAGTGCATGTCAGTCGGTGGAACCGGTCTCACGTAAGCGTACGTGTAAGGTTGGTCCGGGCAGCTTCATCCCACAATGCCGCTGAATCAAGATAAGACTAGTAACGGCAAGATAATTGACAATATCGACGCCCACAACTGCTTTGTGTTCTACTCGTGCATAGTAACTACGCATAGACCTAGCTCATGATGCCACCGTTGGGGAACGTAGCAGAAATTCAAAATTTTCTACGCATCACCAAGATCAATCTATGGAGTAATCTAGCAACGAGGGAAGGAGAGTGCATCTACATACCCTTGTAGATCTCTAAGCGGAAGCGTTGCAAGAAAACGCGGATGAAGGAGTCGTACTCGTACCGATTCAGATCGCGGTTGACTCCGATCTAAGTGCCGAACGGACGGCACCTCCGCGTTCAACACACGTACAGCCCGGGGACGTCTCCTCCTTCTTGATCCAGCAAGGGGAGAGGAGAAGTTGAGGGAGAGCTCCGTCAGCACGACGGCGTGGTGGTGGTGGAGCTCGTGGTTCTCCGGCAGGGCTTCGCCAAGCACCATGGAGGAGGAGGAGAAGGTAGGAGGAGGGAGGGCTGCGCCAGGGAAGAGGTCGCGGCTGCCCTCCCACCCCTCCACTATATATAGGGGCAAGGGGGAGGGGGAGGCGCCCTAGGGTTTCCCCTAGGGGCGGCGGCTAGGCATATTGGATCTCCCTAGGGAAAATCCTAGGGAGACTTGCCCCCCAAGCCAAGTAGGTGGAGGCTTGCCTCCCAAGCCAGGTGGAGGCGCTCCACCTCCCCAAGTAACGTGGGAAAGGGTGTGGGGGCGCACCAACCCTTAGTGGGCTGGTTTGCCCCTTCCCCTTTGGCCCATGAGGCCCTCCAACACTTGTCGGGGCTCCCGAAACACCTTTCGGTCATGCTGGCCATAGCCTGGTACCTCTGGAACACTTCCGGACTCCAATACCCTTCGTCCAATATATCGATCTTCACCGCCGGACCATTCCGGAACTCCTCGTGACGTCCAGGATCTCATCCGGGACTCTGAACTACCTTCGGTAACAACATACTATTTCCCATAACAACTCTAGCGTCACCGAACCTTAAGTGTGTAGACCCTACGGGTTCGGGAACCATGCAGACATGACCGAGACACCTCTCCGGCCAATAACCAATAGCGGGATCTGGATACCCATATTGGCTCCCACATGTTCCACGATGATCTCATCGGATGAACCACGATGTCAAGGATTCAATCAATCCCGTATTCAATTCCCTTTGTCTAGTGGTATTGTACTTGCCCGAGATTCGATCGTCGGTATCCCGATACCTTGTTCAATCTCGTTACCGGCAAGTCTCTTTACTCGTTCCGTAACACATCATCCCGTGATCAACTCCTTGATCACATTGTGCACATTATGATGATGTCCTACCGAGTGGGCCCAGAGATACCTCTCCGTCACACGGAGTGACAAATCCCAGTCTCGATTCGTGCCAACCCAACAGACACTTTCAGAGATACCCGTAGTGTACCTTTATAGCCACCCAGTTACGTTGTGACGTTTGGTACACCCAAAGCACTCCTACGGTATCCGGGAGTTGCACAATCTCATGGTCTAAGGAAATGATACTTGACATTATAAAAGCTTTAGCATACGAACTACACGATCTTGTGATATGCTTAGGATTGGGTCTTGTCCATCACATCATTCTTCTAATGATGTGATCCCGTTATCAATGACATCCAATGTCCATGGCCAGGAAACCGTAACCATCTATTGATCAACGAGCTAGTCAACTAGAGGCTTACTAGGGACATGGTGTTATATGTGTATCCACACATGTATCTAAGTTTCCTATCAATACAATTCTAGCATGGATAATAAATGATTATCATGAACAAGGAAATATAATAATAACTAATTTATTATTGCCTCTAGGGAATATTTCCAACAGAGAGGACACGTACACATACAGTTAATAAAAAATTTGTGACTTAATTACCTACTATACCCCCGTCCTGGTTTATAAGTAGGATTTATTAACTAATAAAATACGAATGCATGTCGCCATAGATTATATTGTTGGAGTCGTATTGGAACATAGTTTCCAGCTATACAATTTTTGTAACATGCATTAACACTTTTTTGGTTAAATTTAAGGTTATACACCAGCAAGCGTTTGCCCGCAACACCCACGGCTTATTCCATCACAAACAGCTCTGATGGATCAACTGTCTGCCACGTATCGCACACGCAACTCTAATCCGATTCGTGCTTGATGTCTCCGACATCGCTCGCCCTGTTACTGTGCCGTCCTCTGCTCGCGTCCCTCGGCAAGCTCTGCTCGCCGTTAGGCGCCGCGGCGCGCTCGGTCACGTCCATTGGCGTGCTCTGCTCGCGTCCGTCGGCGCGCTCGGCTGATACGTCTCCAACGTATCTAAAATTTTATATTGTTCCATGCTATATTATATCCTGTTTTGGACATTATTGGGCTTTATTATACACTTTTATATTATTTTTGGGACTAACCTATTAACCGGAGGCCCAGCCCAGAATTCCTGTTTTTTGCCTATTTCAGAGATTCATAGAAAAAGAATATCAAACGGAGTCCAAACGGAATGAAACCTTCGGGAACGTTATTTTCGGAACAAACATGATCCAGAGGACTTGGACCCTACGTCAAGACATCAACCAGGAAGGCATGAGGTAGGGGGCGCGCCTACCTCCCCCCCAGGCGTGCCCTCCACCCTCGTGGGCCCCATGTTGCTCCACTGACATACTCCTTCCTCCTATATATACCTACGTACCCCCAAACTACCAGATATGGAGCCAAAACCCTAATTCCACCGCCGTAACTTTCTGTATCCACGAGATCCCATCTTGGGGCCTTTTCCGGAGCTCCGCCGGAGGAGGTATCGATCACGGAGGGCTTCTACATCAACACCATAGCCTCTCCGATGAAGTCTGAGTAGTTTACTTCAGACCTTTGGGTCCATAGTTATTAGCTAGATGGCTTCTTCTCTCTTTTTGGATCTCAATACAAAGTTCTCCCCCTCTCTTGTGGAGATCTATTCGATGTAATCTTCTTTTGCGGTGTGTTTGTTGAGACCGATGAATTGTCGGTTTATGATCAAATTTATCTATGAACAATATTTGAATCTTCTCTAAATTCTTTTATGTATGATTGGTTATGTTTGCAAGTCTCTTCGAATTATCAGTTTGGTTTGGCCTACTAATTGATCTTTCTTGCAATGGGAGAAGTGCTTAGCTTTGGGTTCAATCTTGCGGTGTCCTTTCCCAGTTATAATAGGGGCAGCAAGGCACGTATTGTATTGTTTCCATCAAGGATAACAAGATGGGGTTTATATCATATTGCATGAGTTTATCCCTCTACATCATGTCATCTTTCTTAAAGCGTTACTCCGTTCTCTTGAACTTAATACTCTAGATGCATGCTGGATAGCGGTCGATGTGTGGAGTAATAGTAGTAGATGCAGTCAGGAGTCGGTCTACTTGTCTCGGACGTGATGCCTATATACATGATCATACCTAGATATTCTCATAACTATGCTCAATTCTTTCAATTTCTCAATAGTAATTTGTTCACCCACCGTAATACTTATGCTCTCGAGAGAAGCCACTAGTGAAACCTATGGCCCTCGGGTCTATTTTCCATCATATTAATCTTCCAATACTTAGTTATTTCCATTGCCATTTATTTTACTTGCATCTTTACTTCTCTTTATCATAAAAATACCAAAAATATGATCTTATCATATCTATCAGATCTCACTTTCATAAGTGACCGTGAAGGGATTGACAATCCCTTTATTGTGTTGGTTGCGAGGAGTTTATTTGTTTGTGTAGGTGTGAGGGACTCGTGCGTGGCCTCCTAATGGATTGATACCTTGGTTCTCAAAAACTGAGGGAAATACTTACGCTACTTTGCTGCATCACCCTTTCCTCTTCAAGGGAAAACCAACGCAGTGCTCAACAGGTAGCAAGAAGGATTTTTGGCGCCGTTGCCGGGGAGTCTACACAAAAGTCAACATAAAGTACCCATCACAAACCCTTATCTACCACATTACATTATTTGCCATTTGCCTCTCGTTTTCCTCTCCCCCCACTTCACCCTTGTCGTTTTATTCGCCCTCTCTCTCTCTGTGTACTCCTCCTCTTTCTCTATTCGCCTCTTTTTGCCCCTTGCACTTTCTGCCATTATGTCTGAAATCGGGGAAATTATTGTCGATATGGACAATAATAATATCATGAAAAATTCTGATGCTCCTGCTGAAGAACCCCTTATCTTACATACAAAAAATTCCGAATTGGTAGTGGTAATATTATTGGAAAAGGAGTTATCCAAGATTTCTTTACTTGTGCCGGTGCTTTGCTTTCTATGGGTAGTTCTATCCTTCATAGAACTAGTAGTCTTGCAGACGCTATCGCCATGCTTGTAGTTGAACTTGAAAGACAATTTATGCACATGCATCCTTGCATACAAAGGATTTTCTTAGAATTTTCTAATATTGAGCATTGTTCTGTTAAGCGTGTCACTACTATCTTTTTGGCTCATGAGTTTAGATTTATAATAAAAGAGGCCAAAGATATATTTGCGCATTATAGGGTGGACGCTTGCCGTCCTCCCATAGAGGCTATCCTTTTTGATCAAGAAGAAATAATGTGTTTTCAATCTCTAGACTATGTTGCTTTCAATGAAAATCTTAGAAAAAGGGTTCCTACCAATGTTCTAGTTGATAGAATTTCTGAACTTAATAATGATTTGGCTATTCGAAATAATGAACTAGGATATTCTCTCGAGTATAGGCTCACAAAGTTCTGTCAAAAGAATGCTTATAATGATGAATTGGTTGTGCAATACGAAGGGCCAAAGGAGGAACCTATACCTCCCAAAGTTGATCTTAGGGACATTTGTCCCATTAAATTTAGCCCTTTTGATTACTTGCTGCCAAACGTAGAGAATATGAAATGATTTTTAATGATCTATCTTATTATTATGGCAATACGTAGATCTATCTTCGCTTATGCCTAGCTAGGGGCGTTAAACGATAGCGCTTGTTGGGAGGCAACCCAATTTTATTTTTATTCCTTGATTTTTTCTTCTGTTTAGTAATAAATAATTTATCTAGACTCTTTTTTGGTTGTGTTTTTGTGTTTAATTAGTGTTTGTGCCAAGTAGATCAGTTGGGAAGACTTGGGGGAAGTCTTTTTAATATTGCTGTAAAAAACAGAAACTTTAGGGCTCACGAGAATTGCTGTCATTTTTATTTGGAAAGTGCTATTTAGTTAATTCTTTTTTGCAGATGATTAATAGATAAATTCCTCACGTCCATAAATTTATTTTAGAATTTTTGGGTTCCAGATCTTGTGTTAGCTACAGATTACTACAGACTATTCTGTTTTTGACAGATTCTGTTTTTCGTATGTTGTTTGCTTATTTTAATGAATCTATGGCTAGTAAAATAGTTTATAAACCATAGAGAAGTTGGAATACAGTAGGTTTAACACCAATATAAATAAAGAATGAGTTCATTACAGTACCTTAAAGTGGTGTTTTGTTTTCTTTCGCTAACGGAGCTCACGAGATTTTCTACTTTAAGTTTTGTGTTGTGAAGTTTTCAAGTTTTGGGTAAAGATTTGATGGATTATGGGACAAGGAGTGGCAAGAGCCTAAGCTTGGGGATGCCCATGGCACCCCCAAGATAATCTAAGGACACCTAAAAGCCAAACCTTGGGGATGCCCCGGAAGGCATCCCCTCTTTCGTTTACTTCCATCGGTAACTTTACTTGGAGCTATATTTTTATTTACCACATGATATGTGTTTTGCTTGGAGCGTCTTTTATTATTTGGGTATTTATTTGTTAGTTTTACACACTCATCCTTGCCGTACACACCTTTTGAGAGAGCCACACATGATTCAGAAATTGTTAGAATACTCTATGTGCTTCACTTATATCTTTTGAGTTATATAGTTTTTTCTCTGGTGCTTCACTTATATCTTTTAGAGCACGTTGGTGGATTTGTTTTGTAGAAACCATTGTTCTCTCATGCTTCACTTAGAATATTTTTAGAGTCCTACAAAACAGCGTGGTAAATTGCTTTACTTATGTTAGGCATTCAAGATTAATAATAAAATTTTCTTATGAGTGTGTTGAATACTATGAGAAGTTTGATACTTGATAATTGTTTTGAGATATGGAGATGGTGATATTAGAGTCATGCTAGTTAAGTAGTTGTGAATTTGAGAAATACTTGTCTTAAAGTTTGTGATTCCCGTAGCATGCACGTATGGTGAACCGTTATGTGATGAAGTCGGAGCATGATTTATTTATTGATTGTCTTCCTTGTGAGTGGCGGTCGGGGACGAGCGATGGTCTTTTCCTACCAATCTATCCCCCTAGGAGCATGCGTGTAATACTTTGCTTTGATAACATGTAGATTTTTGCAATAAGTATATGAGTTCTTTATGACTAATGTTGAGTCCATGGATCATACGCACTCTCACCCTTCCACCATTGCTAGCCTCTCTAATACCGTGCACCTTTCGCCGGTATCATACACCCACCATATACCTTCCTCAAAACAGTCACCATACCTACCTACCATGGCATTTCCATAGCCATTTCGAGATATATTGCCATGCAACTTACCACCGTTCTGTTTACTATGACACGCTCCATCATTGTCATATTGCTTTGCCTGATCATGTAGTTGACATTGCATTCGTGGCAAAGCCACCGTCCATAATTCTTTCATACATGTCACTCTTGATTCATTGCACATCCCGGTACACCGCCGGAGGCATTCACATAGAGTCATATTTTGTTCTAAGTATTGAGTTGTAATTGTTGAGTTGTAAGTAAATAATAAAGTGTGATGATCATCATTTTTAGAGCATTGTCCCAAGTGAGGAAAGGATGATGGAGACTATGATTCCCCCACAAGTCGGGATGAGACTCCGGACTACATAAAAAAAGAGGCCATAAAAAAGATAGAAAAGTCCCAAATAAAAAAAAGAAAAAGAGAGAAGGGACAATGCTACTATCCTTTTACCACACTTGTGCTTCAAAGTAGCACCAAGATCTTCATAGAGAGTCTCCTATGTTATCACTTTCATATACTAGTGGGAATTTTTAATTATAGAACATGGCTTGTATATTCCAATGATGGGCTTCCTTAAAATGCCCTAGGTCTTCGTGAGCAAGCGAGTTGGATGCACACCCACTTAGTTCTTTTTGTTGAGCTTTCATATACATATAGCTCTAGTGCATCCGTTGCATGACAATCCCTACTCACTCACATTGATATCTATTAATGGGCATCTCCATAGCCCGTTGATACGCCTAGTTGATGTGAGACTATCTTCCCTTTTTGTCTTCTCCACAACCACCATTCTATTCCACCTATAGTGTTATGTCCATGGCTCACGCTCATGTATTGCATGAAGATTGAAAAAGTTTGAGAACACTAAAAGTATGAAACAATTGCCTGGCTTGTCATCGGGGTTGTGCATGATTTAAATACTTTGTGTCGGTGCACAAAAAGAGGGGTACACTTTTTGTACCCCTATAACTGTGCACGGGCAGTCTGAGCCACGGGCACCACCACACTAAGCAAGGCAAGGGAGGTGAGCCAAGGTAAGGCCGAAGTTCAGGAGAAGTAGAACGACGCCAAGACCAAGACCACAAAGAGCAAAGAAGACGAAGCGGGATCCCCCGGCAAGATCCTTGCCGGGAGGCGGTTTTAACAAACCCGACAAAACCCTTGCCGCGGTAGCTCGCCCCACACCTACGGAGTGAGTCACCCTTGAGTCTGCTGCCCCCATGGGGCAAGGATTCGCGAGACATCCCCATGGTGGCATGCAGATCTTTGGGAAGACATTCAAGATCAGATACACCCTTTAGAAGATAATGATCCTTGGTGGGATCCCAGCCAAGGAGGACCACAAGACCCCCGGCAAGAGCCTTGCCGGGGATGACAGCAGGTGCCACGGCAAGGCCCTTGCCGGGGCCCCGGCAAGGCCGTTGCCAAGAACACCCGTAGGGCCACCATCAGGCCCACGCCAGTTAAACCTCCACCGCCGTTCGCATGCAGCTGCCGACCCAACCAGCTGGGCAGACACCTGCGTGGCGGCATGCGGATCTTCGTGGAGACCCACCACTGCGCCACCTCAGCTGCCTGCCTGCCTACATGGCACCACGGGCTCCGCTGGCCAGGGCGCGTGTCGACAAAAGAGGGAGCGGCGACGGACGAGACAGGGCTCTCCCCCGTCCCCAATAAAGCAAGGACACCTGGGCAAGATGCATTAAATGCGCCTTGTCATGTACTGCGAGGGCTAACCTCACATCACTGTACCCTTTCCACCTCCTGTGTGCCACTGTGGCAACCCCTTTCCTATAAGGAGGCCCGAGGCGACCAGGAGGGGGATTCGGCTTTTTGGAGCTCCTCACGCCCCATAGCTAGCTCAAGAACACAAATATACAATCCACCAAAGCAGAAATAGGGTTTTACGCATCCTCGCGGCCCAAACCTGGATAAACAAACCGTGTGCTATCTGTTTGATCCGCTCTTCTCACGACCCCTCGCCCCGCAACCATAGTAGGGATTCTTGTGATCCCATATGTGTCGTTCCCACCGACATCTTTGGCGCACCAGGTAGGGGCGCAGTTGTGAGAATCGGCCCTAGCAGTTAGCCCGGCACACCTTCATCTTCGTGACCCTTGAAGAAGCAAGGACGCTAGAAGATCGACACTCGAGCGATCGCAAACAGAAGCTAAGTTGCACTGAATCCTTATTTGTGCTACCCTTCTTATTTGAGGTTATCCCCCCGGAGATATTTGCTTTGTATGAGAAACCTGCACGCCAGGGGGCTCTACCACGATCGGCAACGCCCTTGCCCTGTTTCGAGTCCGCTCAACAGCTCAAGCGGCTGGGTCGAGAATGGCAGAGTAGCCTTCCACGATCAGCAACGCCCCCGATTCTGACTCGAGTCAAGCTCGACAGTTCGAGCGGCCGCGTTTAGAATGGAAAGGTGGCTCATCTGGCAGCACGCGTACCCGGCTGGCCATGGGGATCCGTCCCCAAAACGCCGCTAGGGGCTTCCGCGCCGGCAAGCCTTCCCGATTGATGTAGGGAACGCATACAAAGAGGAATCGAACGGGGAAATAACATGCATGAAAATTAAGAGTACTTCAAAGTTATATTACATCATATCATAGTTGCGGTTCTAACTAAAGATAAAATTTGTCTTGGTCGGGAACCCGCAGCGGCGAAGAAGAACGGGATGCCTAATCCCGGCGCTGGCCTTCCACCCTCTTGATTTCGTCGATGCAGTCGGTGATGGGCTTGATGCGCTCCTTGAGCACTGTGAGGTCAGCACCATCCGGCAAGCTCTTCATCGTGGCCGCAAAATCAAGATCGGGATTCCAGTACGCCATCTTGGTGAGGACCTTGGTCACGACCCTCCGGCAAAGTCATCGGGCCTCCTCGGCCAGCGTGGCCGTCCTGTTGGAGTGAAGATAAGCCAAGGCTCCGAGGACGCCCTCGAAGAACAGGGTCAACTTGGTGTTAACGGTCCCGCTGCGCTCAGGGGCATACCTCATGTGCGGCATCCCCATGGTGGCCAACTACGAGGTGACCCTGCCGGCGACCTCCTCCAGACGGCTGATCCATCTGTTCTCGCCTGCCACATAATCCTGGTGGGAGGCAGCCTCGTTCACCCGCAGCTGCTTCTCCCCCTCCAGGCTCCTGGTCAAGGTCTCCTCCCGAGCCCTGCTCTCCGACAGCATCTTCTCGAGATCCTCCAGCTTCAGCTTGAGGTCTCTGACGGAGTTTTGCGCTTTGGAGAGCTCCCCAGCCCTGCTGATGACCGCTCCATGCGCCTCCACCAAGGCGTTGTTGAGCGTGCTCTTCTCGTTGGACAGCTTGAGGGCCTGCTGAAGGAAATATGCCCTAGAGGCAATAATAAAGTTATTATTTATTTCCTTATATCATGATAAATGTTTATTATTCATGCTAGAATTGTATTAACCGGAAACATAATACATGTGTGAATACATAGACCAACAGAGTGTCACTAGTATGCCTCTACTTGACTAGCTCGTTAATCAAAGATGGTTATGATTCCTAACCATGAACAAAGAGTTGTTATTTGATTAACGAGGTCACATCATTAGTTGAATGATCTGATTGACATGACCCATTCCATTAGCTTAGCACCCGATCGTTTAGTATGTTGCTATTGCTTTCTTCATGACTTATACATGTTCCTATAACTATGAGATTATGCAACTCCCGTTTACCGGAGGAACACTTTGGGTACTACCAAACGTCACAACGTAACTGGGTGATTATAAAGGAGTACTACAGGTGTCTCCAATGGTAGATGTTGGGTTGGCGTATTTCGAGATTAGGGTTTGTCACTCCGATTGTCGGAGAGGTATCTCTGGGCCCTCTCGGTAATGCACATCACATAAGCCTTGCAAGCACTGCAACTAATATGTTAGTTGTGAGATGATGTATTACGGAACGAGTAAAGAGACTTGCCGGTAACGAGATTGAACTAGGTATTGGATACCGACGATCGAATCTCGGGCAAGTAACATACCGATGACAAAGGGAACAACGTATGTTGTTATGCGGTCTGACCGATAAAGATCTTCGTAGAATATGTAGGAGCCAATATGGGCATCCAGGTCCCGCTATTGGTTATTGACCGGAAATGTGTCTCGGTCATGTCTACATTGTTCTCGAACCGTAGGGTCCGCACGCTTAACGTTACGATGACAGTTATTATGAGTTTATGCATTTTGATGTACCGAAGGTTGTTCGGAGTCCCGGATGAGATCACGGACATGACGAGGAGTCTCGAAATGGTCGAGACGTAAAGATTGATATATTGGAAGCCTATGTTTGGACATAGGAAGTGTTCCGGGTGAAATCGGGATTTTACCGGAATACCGGGAGGGTTACCGGAACCCCCCCGGGAGACTAATGGGCCTATTGAGCCTTAGTGGAAAAAGAGAAAAAGGGAAAAACCCACAAGCTGGCCGGCGCCCCCCTTCCCCAAGTCCTAGTAGGACTAGGATAGGGGCCGGCCCCCCCTTCTCTCTCTTTTTCCACCCGGGAGTCCTAATAGGATTAGGATTGGGGGGAGGAGTCCTACTCCCGGTGGGAGTAGGACTCCCCTGCGCCTCCTCTCCCTTGGCCGGCCGGCTCCCCCTTCCCCAACCTTTATATACGGGGGCAGGGGGCACCCCAAGACACACAACTTGATCCTTGAGATCGTTCCTTAGCCGTGTGCGGTGCCCCCTGCCACCAAATTCCACCTCGATCATACCGTTGTAGTGCTTAGGCGAAGCCCTGCGTCGGTAGTACATCAAGATCGTCATCACGCCGTCGTGCTGACGGAACTCTTCCTCGACGCTCTGCTGGATCGGAGCCCGAGGAACGTCATCGAGCTGTACGTGTGCTAAGAACTCGGAGGTGCCGGAGTAACGGTGCTTGGATCGGTCGGATCGGGAAGAAGACGTACGACTACTTCCTCTACGTTGTGTGATCGCTTCCGCAGTCGGTCTGCGTTGGTACGTAGACAACACTCTCCCCTCTCGTTGCTGTAAATCACCATGATCTTGCGTGTGCGTAGGAAAATTTTCGAAATTACTGCGTTCCCCAACAGTGGCATCCGAGCCTAGGTTTTATGGTTTGATGTTATATGCACGAGTAGAACACAAGTGAGTTGTGGGCGATACAAGTCATACTGCCTACCAGCATGTCATACTTTGGTTCGGCGGTATTGTTGGGTGAGACGATCCGGACCAACCTTACGCGTACTCTTACGCGAGACCGGTTCCCTCGACGTGCTTTGCACATAGATGGCTTGCGGAAGACTGCCTCTCCAACTTTAGTTGAACCAAGTGTGACTACGCCCGGTCCTTGAGAAGGTTAAAACGGAGTCTATTTGACGAACTATCGTTGTGGTTTTGATGCGTAGGTGAGATGAGTTCTTAAGCCCGTAGCAGCCACGTAAAACTTGCAACAACAAAGTAGAGGACGTCTAACTTATTTTTGCAGGGTATGTTGTGATGTGATATGGTCAAGACATGATGCTGATTTTATTGTATGAGATGATCATGTTTTGTAACCGAGTTATCGGCAACTGGCAGGAGCCATATGGTTGTCGCTTTATTGTATGCAATGCAATCGCGATGTAATGCTTTACTTTATTACTAGACGGTAGTGATAGTCGTGGAAGCATAAGATTGGCGAGACGACAACGATGCTACGATGGAGATCAAGGTGCCGCGCCGGTGACGATGGTGATCATGACGGTGCTTCGGAGATGGAGATCACAAGCACAAGATGATGATGGCCATATCATATCACTTATATTGATTGCATGTGATGTTTATCCTTTTTATACATCTTATTTTTGCTTTGATTGACGGTAGCATTATAAGATGATCTCTCACTAAATTATCAAGAAGTGTTCTCCCTGAGTATGCACCGTTGCCAAAGTTCTTCGTGCCCAGACACCACGTGATGATCGGGTGTGATAAGCTCTACGTTCAAATACAACGGGTGCAAAATAGTTGCACACGCAGAATACTCAGGTTATACTTGACGAGCCAAGCATATACAAATATGGCCTCGGAACACGGAGACCGAAAGGTCGAGCGTGAATCATATAGTAGATATGATCAACATAACGATGTTCACCATTGAAAACTACTCCATCTCACGTGATGATCGGTTATGGTTTAGTTGATTTGGATCGCGTGATCACTTAGAGGATTAGAGGGATGTCTATCTAAGTGTGAGTTCTTAAGTAATATGATTAATTGAACTTAAATTTATCATGAACTTAGTCCTGGTAGTATTTTGCAAATTATGTTATAGATCAATAGCTCGCGTTGTTGCTTCCCTGTGTTTATTTTGATGTGTTCCTAGAGAAAATTATGTTGAAAGATGTTAGTAGCAATGATGCGGATTGGATCCGTGATCTGAGGTTTATCCTCATTGCTGCACAGAAGAATTATGTCCTTGATGCACCGCTAGGTGACAGACCTATTGCAGGAGCAGATGCAGACGTTATGAACGTTTGGCTGGCTCAATATGATGACTACTTGATAGTTTAGTGCACCATGCTTAATGGCTTAGAATTGGGACTTCAAAGACGTTTTGAACGTCATGGACCATATGAGATGTTCCAGGAGTTGAAGTTAATATTTCAAGCAAATACCCGAGTTGAGAGATATGAAGTCTCCAACAAGTTCTATAGCTAAAAGATGGAGGAGAATCGCTCAACTAGTGAGCAAGTGCTCAGATTGTCTGGGTACTACAATCGCTTGAATCAAGTGGGAGTTAATCTTCCAGATAAGATAGTGATTGACAGAATTCTCTAGTCACCATCACCAAGTTAGCAAAACTTCGTGATGAACTATAATATGCAAGGGATAACGGAAACAACTCCCAAGCTCTTTGTGATGCTGAAATCAACGAAGGTAGAAATCAAGAAAAATATCAAGTGTTGATGGTTGACAAGACCACTAGTTTCAAGAAAAAGGGCAAAGGGAAGAAGGGGAACTTCAAGGAGAACGGCAAGCAAGTTGCTGCTCAAGTAAAGAAGCCCAAGTCTGGTCCTAAGCCTGAGACTAAGTGCTTCTACTGCAAAGGGACTGGTCACTGGAAGCGGAACCACCCCAAGTGATTGGCGGATAAGAAGGATGGCAAAGTGAACATAAGTATATTTGATATACATGTTATTGATGTGTACTTTACTAGTGTTTATAGCAAACCCTAAGTATTTGATACTAGTTCAGTTGCTAAGATTAGTAACTCGAAACGGGAGTTGCAGAATAAACAGAGACTAGTTAAGGGTGAAGTGACGATGTGTGTTGGAAGTGGTTCCAAGATTGATATGATCATCATCGCACACTCCCTATAATTTCGGGATTAGTGTTGAACCTAAATAAGTGTTATTTGGTGTTTGCTTTGAGCATGAATATGATTTGATCATGTTTATTGCAATACGGTTATTCATTAAAGTAAGAGAATAAATTGTTATTCTTTTTACATGAATAAAACCTTATATGGTTACACACCCAATGAAAGTAGTTCGTTGGATCTCGATCATGGTGATACACATAATCATAATATTGAAACCAAAAGATGCAAAGTTAAAAATGATAGTGCAACTTATTTGTGGCACTGCCGTTTAGGTCATATTGGTGTAAAGCGCATGAAGAAACTCCATACTGATGGGATTTTGGAATCACTTGATTATGAATCAGTTGATGCTTGCGAACCATGCCTCATGGGCAAGATGACTAAGACTCTGTTCTTCGGAACAATGGAGCGAGCAAAAGATTTGTTGGAAATCATACATACTGATGTGGTCCGATGAATATTGAGGCTCACGATAGGTATCATTATTTTCTGATCTTCACAGATGATTTGAGCAGATATGAGTATACCTGCTTAATGAAACATAAGTCTGAAACATTTGAGAAGTTCAAAGAATTTCGGAGTGAAGTGAAAAATCATCGTGACAAGAAAATAAAGTTTCTATGATCTGATCGCGGAGACAAATATTTGAGTTACGAGTTTGGTCTTCAATTAAAACAATGTGGAATAGTTTCGCAAACTCACGCCACATGGAACACCACAGCATAATGGTGTGTCCGAACGTCATAACTGTACTTTATTGGATATAGTGCAATCTATGATGTATCTTACCGATCTACCACTATCGTTTTGGGGTTATGCATTAGAGACAGCTGCATTCACGTTAAATAGGGCACCATCTAAATCCGTTGAGACGACACCGTGTGAACTATGGTTTGGCAAGAAACCAAAGTTGTCGTTTCTTAAAGTTTGGGGTTGCGATGCTTATATGAAAAAGTTTCATCCTGATAAGCTCAAAACTCAAATCGGAGAAGTGCATCTTCATAAGATATCCAAAGGAAACTATTGGATATACCTTCTATCACAGATCCGAAGGCAAGACATTCGTTGCTAAGAATGGATCATTTCTAGAGAAGTAGTTTCTCTCGAAAGAAGTGAGTGGGAGGAAAGTAGAACTTGACGAGGTAACTGTACCTGCTCCCTTATTGGAAAGTAGTACATCATAGAAAACTGTTTCTGTGACACCTACACCAATTAGTGAGGAAGCTAATGATGATGATCATGTAACTTCAGATCAAGTTACTACCGAACCTTGTGGGTAAACCAGAGTAAGATCCGCGCCAGAGTGGTACGGTAATCCTTCTCTGGAAGTCATGCTACTAGATCATGATGAACCTACGAACTATGAAGAAGCGATGGTGAGCCCAGATTCCGCAAAGTGGCTTGAGGCCATGAAATCTGAGATGGGATCCATGTATGAGAACAAAGTATGGACTTTGGTTGACTTGCCCGATGATCGGCAAGCAATTGAGAATAAATGGATCTTCAAGAGGAAGACGGACGCTGATAGTAGTGTTACTATCTACAAAGCTAGAATTGTCGCAAAAGGTTTTCGACAAGTTCAAGGTGTTGACTACGATGAGTTTTTCTCACTCGTATCTATGCTTAAGTCTGTCCGAATCATGTTAGCAATTGCCGCATTTTATGAAATCTGGCAAATGAATAAACAAAACTGCATTCCTTAATGGATTTACTAAAGAAGAGTTGTATACGATGCAACTAGAAGGTTTTGTCGATCCTAAAAGTGTTAACTAAATATGCAAGCTCCAGCGATCTATCTGTGGACTGGTGCAAGCATCTCGGAGTTGGAATATATGCTTTGATGAGTTGATCAAAGCATATAGTTTTATACAGACTTGCGGTGAAGCCTGTATTTACAAGAAAGTGAGTGGGAGCACTACAACATTTCTGATAAGTATATGTGAATGACATATTGTTGATCGGAAATAATGTAGAATTATTCTGTAAAGCATAAAGGAGTGTTTGAAAGGAGTTTTTCAAAGAAAGACTTCGGTGAAGCTGCTTACATATTGAGCTTCAAGATCTATAGAGATAGATCAAGACGCTTGATAAGTTTTTTCAATGAGTACATACCTTGACAAGATTTTGAAATAGTTCAAAATGGAGCAGTCAAAGAAAGAGTTCTTGCCTGTATTACAAGGTGTGAAGTTGAGTAAGACTCAAAGCCCGACCACGGCAGAAGATAGAAAGAGAATGAAAGTCATTCCCTATGCCTTGGCCATAGGTTCTATAAAGTATGTCATGCTGTATACCAAATCTATTGTATACCCTGCATTGATTTGGCAAGGGAGTACAATAGTGATCTAGGAGTAGATCACTGGACAGCGGTCAGAATTATCCTTAGTGAAATAAGGATATATTTCTCGATTATGGACGTGATAAAAAGGTTCGTCATAAAGGGTTACGTCGATGCAAGTTTTTGACACTGATCCAGATGAATCTAAAGTCTCAATCTGGATACATATTGAAAGTGGGAGCAATTAGCTAAAGTAGCTCCTTGCAGAGCATTATAGACAAAGAATTTTGCAAAATACTTACGGATCTGAATATGACAGACCCGTTGACTAAAATTATCTCACAAGCAAAACATGATCACACCTTAGTACTCTTGGGGTGTTAATCACATAGAGATGTGAACTAGATTACTGACTCTAGTAAACCCTTTGAGTGTTGGTCACATGACGATGTGAACTATGGGTGTTAAACACATGGTGATGTGAACTATTGCTGCTAAATCACATGGCGATGTGAACTAGATTATTGACTCTAGTGCAAGTGGGAGACTGAAGGAAATATGCCCTAGAGGCAATAATAAAGTTATTATTTATTTCCTTATATCATGATAAATGTTTATTATTCATGCTAGAATTGTATTAACCGGAAACATAATACATGTGTGAATACATAGACCAACAGAGTGTCACTAGTATGCCTCTACTTGACTAGCTCATTAATCAAAGATGGTTATGATTCCTAACCATGAACAAAGAGTTGTTATTTGATTAACGAGGTCACATCATTAGTTGAATGATCTGATTGACATGACCCATTCCATTAGCTTAGCACCCGATCGTTTAGTATGTTGCTATTGCTTTCTTCATGACTTATACATGTTCCTATAACTATGAGATTATGCAACTCCCGTTTACCGGAGGAACACTTTGGGTACTACCAAACGTCACAACGTAACTGGGTGATTATAAAGGAGTACTACAGGTGTCTCCAATGGTAGATGTAGGGTTGGCGTATTTCGAGATTAGGGTTTGTCACTCCGATTGTCGGAGAGGTATCTCTGGGCCCTCTCGGTAATGCACATCACATAAGCCTTGCAAGCACTGCAACTAATATGTTAGTTGTGAGATGATGTATTATGGAACGAGTAAAGAGACTTGCCAGTAACGAGATTGAACTAGGTATTGGATACCGACGATCGAATCTCGGGCAAGTAACATACCGATGACAAAGGGAACAACGTATGTTGTTATGCGGTCTGACTGATAAAGATCTTCGTAGAATATGTAGGAGCAAATATGGGCATCCAGGTCCCGCTATTGGTTATTGACCGGAAACGTGTCTCGGTCATGTCTACATTGTTCTCGAACCGTAGGGTCCGCACGCTTAACGTTACGATGACAGTTATTATGAGTTTATGCATTTTGATGTACCGAAGGTTGTTCGGAGTCCCGGATGAGATCACGGACATGACGAGGAGTCTCAAAATGGTCGAGATGTATAGATTGATATATTGGAAGCCTATGTTTGGACATAGGAAGTGTTCCGGGTGAAATCGGGATTTTATCGGAATACCGGGAGGGTTACCGGAACCCCCCCCCCCCCGGGAGACTAATGGGCCTATTGGGCCTTAGTGGAAAAAGAGAAAATGGGAAAAACCCACAAGCTGGCCGGCGCCCCCTTCCCCAAGTCCTAGTAGGACTAGGATAGGGGCCGCCCCCCCCTTCTCTCTCTTTTTCCACCCGGGAGTCCTAATAGGATTAGGATTGGGAGGAGGAGTCCTACTCCCGGTGGGAGTAGGACTCCCCTGCGCCTCCTCTCCCTTGGCCGGCCGGCTCCCCCTTCCCCAACCTTTATATACGGGGGCAGGGGGAACCCCAAGACACACAACTTGATCCTTGAGATCGTTCCTTAGCCGTGTGCGGTGCCCCCTGCCACCAAATTCCACCTCGACCGTACCGTTGTAGTGCTTAGGCGAGCCCTGCGTCGGTAGTACATCAAGATCGTCATCACGCCGTCGTGCTGACGGAACTCTTCCTCGACGCTTTGCTGGATCGGAGCCCGAGGAACGTCATCAAGCTGTACGTGTGCTAAGAACTCGGAGGTGCCGGAGTAACGGTGCTTGGATCGGTCGGATCGGGAAGAAGACGTACGACTACTTCCTCTACGTTGTGTGATCGCTTCCGCAGTCGGTCTGCGTTGCTACGTAGACAACACCCTCCCCTCTCGTTGCTGTGCATCACCATGATCTTGCGTGTGCGTAGGAAATTTTTTGAAATTACTGCGTTCCCCAGCACCTGCTCCTTCAGCTCGTCCTGCGCCACCTCCAACTCCCTTACCTTGCCGGCATGGGCCAGAGCCTGGGCATCGAGTGCCTACTTGTGCATCTGCTCCAGCTCGCGAGTCCGCTGCGCGGCAAGGGCCTTGAGCTCCTCATCCTTGCCACGGAGCGTTGTGGCAAGCTTCGCCTCACGCGCGGTGAGGTCCTCTTCCTGGGAATCCAGTGCGGCTTGATGCTGGTTCCGGATGGCCTCGGCAGCGGCAGCCAAGTTCGCCGCCTGTTCCTGGGACTTCTTGATGTCAGCCATCTTCATGGTGAGCTCGACGTTGCGCTTGGCCAATTCCTCCTAAAGGGCCCTCTGCTCCTCGGGAGTCTGGTGGAACCAGGTCTGCATCTCAGCAACACGCGCCTTGAAATCCACCTCCGTCTGGTCCACCGTTGCCATCCTGGACTTAACCTTGTCCAGACGGACACGGTAGAGCGCGTGGAAGTTTTCGAAAGTTGGCCCCCATAGCGCGGAAAAGCTGCTCTTCCGGAGAACCATCACCGCCAACGCCCGGCTCACCGACAACCTCAAGCCCGGTGGCGGCAAGCACCTCGCCGTCAAAGACTTCCCCTTCGGCAGGCGCCTGGGAACTTGACGCCCGTGGGAGCTGGACAAAAAGATCGTCGCCCACCTTCAGATACCTGCCGAGGCCCGAGGTTGAGGAGGCGGGAGGCTGATCATCAACCGCCTCTTCCTTGGCGGTGGCCTTGCCGGCTTCCCCGGCAGGCCCACCGTTGGCGCCCTCGGCAGAAGCCTCCCCGGTCTCCTTGGCGGCCTCATCAGCGGTGACCTCCTCAGCAATGTTCCCAGCAACGGTAACCACGTCCTCCATACCTGTTGAAGGAGGGTCTGGGTAGTAATGGGTGCATGGAAGCCAAGAAAAGAATAAGGGAAAACAGAGACAAAGGACAGGCGACTCACCAGTGCCAGGCTGTGAAGCAGGAGTCCCCTCTCCGCCAACATTTGGCGTCGTGCCAGAGCCACCAGCGCCCAAGTTCCCCTCTTCCTCCATGGGTGTGGGCACCGTGCCTGATGCCCTTGCCGGGGACGCCCCCCGCGGCGGCGTAGTCGATGGGGGTGATGTGTTAGGAGTAGCCCTCTGTGGCTCCTCCTGCTGCCGCACCCCTCCTGAAAACCCGGCAAGGTCAGCGTCATAGCATCGAGCACCTACCACATGTCGAGTAAGAAGAGGGTGACGAACTTACGCTGGGGGCTGCGCCGGGGGCTGCTGTCCGGGCTGTTCAGCACCACCAGTGGTGTCGTTGAAGCCCCAGCCGGGGGCTGGCTGCTCACCGAGGTCCTCGCCCTCTTCACCCTCTGGGCTAACGTCTCTGTCTCCCTACGGAAGCAAAAATGGATCAAGATAAGAGACCCAATGCGAGGAAATGGAAATGACAGTAAGGAACGGAGAACTTACTCGTCGTCCGTCTCCTCCTCTTCCACCAGATTCCTTTTCCTCTCCGGACAGAGAGGCCCGAGATCAAAAGGGAACTCCACATCATCATCCGAGTCGACGCCTGCCGGAGGAGGCGAAGGAGGCGGCGGGGTTTGTGCGCGCCCGGATGAGGAAGGGGCTGTCGCCTTCTTCTTCTCAGCGGCCCTCATTAGCCTCTTCGCTGTCGTGGCCCTCGCGTGGTGCCCGGACCCCTCCAGGGACAATTGAGGCCGCGTAGCCCTGCCGGGCCGGACCGGCTCGCCGGAGCCAGACCATCGCAGGACTCCCCCTCTTCCCCTGGCTGGCGTCGAGCCCGCCGCCACGCCCTCCTCCGACGACGACTCATCGGTCGCGTCCTCGACAAGCGGAGCTCCGATGTCGGCGTTGCTGGCATCCTCGGTGGCCTCCGCCCACCGGGTGAGCTCCTCCTCCTCCACCGTTGTTGCGGCCTTGTCCTCCACGCCCCCGGTGCTGCAGGCCTCCATGGCAAGCTGTGCCTCCCTCGCCCTAGTGGCGATGTAGTCCAGCTCTGCCTGGGTGGTGTCCATGATAAGCCACCGCTCAGCGTCGGCATTGGCGTACACCTCGATCAGGGTGTTGAAGAATTGATGCACGTCCTCGTCCTTCGGCTCCTCCCAGCTCGGGACGGGGCCATGCGCATTACAGTCCGGCATCATGGCGATGATCTCGGACCGACGCGAATTGTTGCACAACGGGACCACCCCCGCTGGCAGCTTGAAAAATGGCCCCTTGAGGGCCTTGCCAACCTTTGCGGCAGCCCTCGTGGCCTTGCCGGTCCGCTCGACCTCGCCATCGTGACCCACATCAAGCTGGAAAAGCCGCTGGCAGAAGTGGGCATGCGCCAGCACTGTGAAGTTGTGATCGAGGCCGGGGCGGAGTCGCATAATATCAGCCGGGTTCGTAAAGAGCCAAGCTGGCCTCCCCTTGCTGTGCAACGGGGCGATCCGGCGGCGAATGAAGTCTGCCCCGATCATCTCAAGGGTGAGTCCGGCCTGGGTGAGCCAGAGAATCCTAGTGGTGGTGACGGTGAGCCTCCCATCGGCGGCGTCGACATCGCTCCAATCCCTGCCGCGGACCGGCAGCACTCGGCGGACCTTGCAGAATTCCGGCGGGTTTTCATCTTCAATCCAGCACCACCGGCCACGCCATTCCTCCCACCTCTCCTTCACGGCACCGTCCGGGTACACCCCCTTGGATCTTGGGATCCAGGTGACGCAACCAGAGACGGCTCCTCCCGGCTGGATTCGAGGGAAGAAGTAATGGCGGAAGAGCGCCGTGTTGGGCTGCACCCCGACAAAGCCTTCGCAAAGATGCGCGAAGAAAGCCATGCATGCCACCGCATTCGGAGTAAAATCCAAGAGGCGAAAGCCGAAGGTGCGGATAACATCGCAGAAGAAATCAGAGAAAGGGGGGCATAACCCACAAGAAAAGTAATCAATGAATAAGTGGTACCGATTTGGGGCAGGATCAGCGCAAGCGGCAGGAATGACGCGCGTCGCCGGGTGTCCCGAATCCTCTCCCCCCGTCTTCACTCCCCATAGGGGCTTGAAGGAAGCCCGGAGCTCTTGAACATCAACCGTCGAGGGGAAGAAGAAGGCAGACTTCGTCCGGTCCCCCGATAGCGCGCTCTCCGGCGGCTCCACCGTCCCGGCGCCCTTAGCCACCCCCTTGCCCTTGGCGAATTTGGGAGCCATGGAGACCAAGAAGTTCAGAGGGCTGAGGAAGGGGGATGGTGAAGCAATGACGGCGAGCGAAGGCGGAAGCTTAGGAAGGAAGGAAGAGAGGAAACGGCGGCTCTGAGATTGGAAAAGGCACGAGGAAAGAGGAGAAAGTGAGCAGCGTGCCCGCGGTTATTCCTTTCTTATGGGGGAAAACAACGGGCCGCCTCCTTTCACATTAACTGTGATGTGACGCATGCCCGCGAGAAGCAACCCCACGCATGCCGCCCAAGTCACACACGCCTCCCCACGCCGCGCCACGCGCGGGAAGCGTGGGAAGCGCGGCGCGCGAAGAGACTTACCGCGGTAAAAACCGCCCCACTTGCCCGCGCACCGTTTTTGGGCCTAGCCCAACGACACGATTGCGCTTACGTGTGGCCCAGGCCCGGGAGCTCCTGTCGGTGCACAAAAAGAGGGGTACACTTTTTGTACCCTTATAACTATGCACGAGCAGTCTGAGCCACGGGCACCACCACACTAAGCAAGGGAAGGGAGGTGAGCCAAGGTAAGGCCGAAGTTCAGTAGAAGCAGAAGATGCCAAGACCAAGACCACAAAGAGCAAAGGAGACGAAGCGGACTCCCCCGGCAAGATCCTTGCCGGGATGCGGTTTTACCAAACCCGGCAAGACCCTTGCCGTGGTAGCTCGCCCCACACCTACGGAGTGAGTCACCCTTGAGTCTGCTGCCCCCATGGGGCAAGGATTCGGGAGACATCCCCATGGTGGCATGCAGATCTTTGGGAAGACATTCAAGATCAGATACACCCTTTAGAAGATAATGATCCTTGGCGGGATCCCAGCCAAGGAGGACCACAAGACCCCCGGCAAGAGCCTTGCCTGGGATGACAGCAGGTGCCCCGGCAAGGCCCTTGCCAAGAACACCCGTAGGGCCACCATCAGGCCCACGCTAGTCAAACCTCCACCGCCGTTCGCATGCAGCTGCCGACCCAACCAGCTGGGCAGACACCTGCGTGGCGGCGTGCGGATCTTCGTGGAGACCCACTGAAGGAAATATGCCCTAGAGGCAATAATAAAGTTATTATTTATTTCCTTATATCATGATAAATGTTTATTATTCATGCTAGAATTGTATTAACCGGAAACATAATACATGTGTGAATACATAGACAAACAGAGTGTCACTAGTATGCCTCTACTAGACTAGCTCGTTAATCAAAGATGGTTATGTTTCCTAACCATGAACAAAGAGTTGTTATTTGATTAACGAGGTCACATCATTAGTTGAATGATCTGATTGACATGACCCATTCCATTAGCTTAGCACCCGATCGTTTAGTATGTTGCTATTGCTTTTCTTCATGACTTATACATGTTCCTATGACTATGAGATTATGCAACTCCCGTTTACCGGAGGAACACTTTGGGTGCTACCAAACGTCACAACGTAACTGGGTGATTATAAAGGAGCATTACAGGTGTCTCCAAAGGTACACGTTGGGTTGGCGTATTTCGAGATTAGGATTTGTCACTCCGATTGTCGGAGAGGTATCTCTGGGCCCTCTCGGTAATACACATCACATAAGCCTTGCAAGCATTATAACTAAGATGTTAGTTGTGAGATGATGTATTACGGAACGAGTAAAGAGACTTGCCAGTAATGAGATTGAACTAGGTATTGGATACCGACGATCGAATCTCGGGCAAGTAACACACCGATGACAAAGGGAACAACGTATGTTGTTATGCGGTCTGACCGATAAAGATCTTCGTAGAATATGTAGGAGCCAATATGGGCATCCATGTCCCGCTATTGGTTATTGACCGGAGACGTGTCTCAGTCATGTCTACATTGTTCTCGAACCATAGGGTCCGCACGCTTAAGGTTTCGATGACAGTTATATTATGAGTTTATGAGTTTTGATGTACCGAAGGAGTTCGGAGTCCTGGATGAGATCGGGGACATGACAAGGAGTCTCGAAATGGTCGAGACATAAAGATTGATATATTGGAAGCCTATGTTTGGACATCGGAAGTGTTCTGGGTGAAATCGGGATTTTACCGGATTACCGGGAGGGTTACCGGAACCCCCCGGGAGCCAAATGGGCCAACATGGGCCTTAGTGGAAAGGTGAGAGGGCAGCCCACATAGGGCTGCGCCTCCCCCCCTCTCCCTAGTCCTATTAGGACTAGGAGAGGGGCCGGCCAGCTCTCTCTCTCTCCTTTAAGGATTCCTAGTTGGACTAGGATTGGAGGGGGGAGTCCTACTCCCGGTAGGAGTAGGACTCCTCCTGCGCCTCCCTCTCTTTGGCCGGCCAGCCCCCCTCCCTCCATCCTTTATATACGGGGGCAGGGGACACCCCAAGACACACAAGTTGATCCTTGAGATCGTTCCTTAGCCGTGTGCGGTGCCCCCTGCCACCAAATTCCACCTCGATCATACCGTTGTAGTGCTTAGGCGAAGCCCTGCGTCGGTGGTACATCAAGATCGTCACCATGCCGTCGTGCTGACGGAACTCCTCCCCGAAGCTTTGCTGGATCGGAGCCCGGGGATCGTCATCGAGCTGTACGTGTGCTAAGAACTCGGAGGTGCCGGAGTAACGGTGCTTGGATCGGTCGGATCGGGAAGAAGACGTACGACTACTTCCTCTACGTTGTGTGATCGCTTCCGTAGTCGGTCTGCGTTGGTACGTAGACAACACTCTCCCTTCTCGTTGCTGTGCATCACCATGATCTTGCGTGTGCGTAGGAAAATTTTCAAAATTACTACGTTCCCCAACAGTGGCATCCGAGCCTAGGTTTTATGGTTTGATGTTATTTGCACGAGTAGAACACAAGTGAGTTGTGGGCGATACAAGTCATACTGCCTACCAGCATGTCATACTTTGGTTCGGCGGTATTGTTGGACGAGACGATCCGGACCAACCTTACGCGTACTCTTACGCGAGACCGGTTCCCTCAACGTGCTTTGCACATAGATGGCTTGCGGAAGACTGTCTCTCCAACTTTAGTTGAACCAAGTGTGGCTACGCCCGGTCCTTGAGAAGGTTAAAACGGAGTCTATTTGACAAACTATCGTTGTGGTTTTGATGCGTAGGTGAGATGTGTTCTTACTTAAGCCCGTAGCAGCCACGTAAAACTTGCAACAACAAAGTAGAGGACGTCTAACTTGTTTTTGCAGGGCATGTTGTGATGTGATATGGTCAAGGCATGATGCTGATTTTATTGTATGAGATGATCATGTTTTGTAACCGAGTTATCGGCAACTGGCAGGAGCCATATGGTTGTCGCTTTATTGTATGCAATGCAATCGCGATGTAATGCTTTACTTTATTACTAAGTGGTAGTGATAGTCGTGGAAGCATAAGATTGGTGAGACGACAACGATGCTACGATGGAGATCAAGGTGTCGCGCCGGTGACGATGGTGATCATGACGGTGCTTCGGAGATGGAGATCACAAGCACAAGATGATGATGGCCATATCATATCACTTATATTGATTGCATGTGATGTTTATCCTTTATGCATCTTATCTTGCTTTGATTGACAGTAGCATTATAAGATGATCTCTCACTAAATTATCAAGAAGTGTTCTCCCTGAGTATGCACCGTTGCCAAAGTTCGTCGTGCCCAGACACCACGTGATGATCGGGTGTGATAAGCTCTACGTCCATCTACAATGGGTGCAAGCCAGTTTTGCACACGCAGAATACTCAGGTTAAACTTGACGAGCCTAGCATATGCAGATATGGCCTCGGAACACGGAGACCAAAAGGTCGAGCATGAATCATATAGTAGATATGATCAACATAACGATGTTCACCATTGAAAACTACTCCATCTCACGTGATGATCGGTTATGGTTTAGTTGATGTGGATCATGTGATCACTTAGAGGATTAGACGGATGTCTATCTAAGTGGGAGTTCTTAAGTAATATGATTAAATTGAACTTAAATTTATCATGAACTTAGTCCTGGTAGTGTTTTGCAAATTATGTTGTAGATCAATAGCTCGCGTTGTTGCTTCCCTGTGTTTATTTTGATATGTTCCTAGAGAAAATTGTGTTGAAAGATGTTAGTAGCAATGATGCGGATTGGATCCGTGATCTGAGGTTTATCCTCATTGCTGCACAGAAGAATTATGTCCTTGATGCACCGCTAGGTGACAGACCTATTGCAGGAGCAGATGCAGACGTTATGAACGTTTGGCTAGCTCAATATGATGACTACTTGATAGTTTAGTGCACCATGCTTAATGGCTTAGAATCGGGACTTCAAAGACGTTTTGAACGTCATGGACCATATGAGATGTTCCAGGAGTTGAAGTTAATATTTCAAGCAAATACCCGAGTTGAGAGATATAAAGTCTCCAACAAGTTCTATAGCTAAAAGATGGAGGAGAATCGCTCAACTAGTGAGCATGTGCTCAGATTGTTTGAGTACTACAATCGCTTGAATCAAGTGGGAGTTAATCTTCCAGATAAGATAGTGATTGACAGAATTCTCTAGTCACCATCACCAAGTTAGTAGAACTTCGTGATGAACTATAATATGCAAGGGATAACGGAAACAACTCCCAAGCTCTTCGTGATGCTGAAATCAACGAAGGTAGAAATCAAGAAAAACATCAAGTGTTGATGGTTGACAAGACCACTAGTTTCAAGAAAAGGGCAAAGGGAAGAAGGGGAACTTCAAGAAGAACGGCAAGCAAGTTGCTGCTCGAGTGAAGAAGCCCAAGTCTGATCCTAAGCCTGAGACTAAGTGCTTCTACTGCAAAGGGACTGGTCACTGGAAGCGGAACTACCCCAAGTGATTGGCGGATAAGAAGGATGGCAAAGTGAACATAAGTATATTTGATATACATGTTATTGATGTGTACTTTACTAGTGTTTATAGCAACCCCTCAGTATTTGATGCTAGTTCAGTTGCTAAGAGTAGTAACTCGAAACAGGAGTTGCAGAATAAACAGAGACTAGTTAAGGGTGAAGTGACGATGTGTGTTGGAAGTGGTTCCAAGATTGATATGATCATCATCGCACACTCCCTATAAATTTCGGGATTAGTGTTGAACCTAAATAAGTGTTATTTTGGTGTTTGCATTGAGCATGAATATGATTTGATCATGTTTATTGCAATATGGTTATTCATTAAAGTCAGAGAATAATTGTTGTTCTGTTTACATGAATAAAACCTTCGATGGTCATACACCCAATGAAACAAGTTCGTTGGATCTCGATAGTTGTGATACACATATTCATAATGTAGAAGCCAAAAGATACAGAGTTGATAATGATAGTGCAACTTATTTGCGGCACTGCCGTTTAGGTCATATCGGTGTAAAGCACATGAAGAAACTCCATACTGATGGGCTTTTGGAACCACTTGATTATGAATCACTTGGTACTTGCGAACCGTGCCTCATAGGCAAGATGACTAAAACACCGTTCTCCGGTACTATGGAGAGAGCAACAGATTTATTGGAAATCATACATACCGATGTATGTGGTCCGATGAATATTGAGGCTCGTGGCGGATATCGTTATTTTCTGATCTTCACAGATGATTTGAGTAGATATGAGTATATCTACTTGATGAAACATAAGTCTGAAACATTTGAAAAGTTCAAAGAATTTCAGAGTGAAGTGAAAAATCATCGTAACAAGAAAATAAAGTTTCTATGATCTGATCGTAGAGAAAAGTATTTGAGTTACAAGTTTGGCCTTCAGTTAAAAAACAATGTGAAATAGTTTCACTACTCACGCCACCTGGAACACCACAGCATAATGGTGTGTCCGAACGTCATAACCGTACTTTATTGGATATAGTGCAATCTATGATGTCTCTTACCGATTTACCACAATCGTTTTGGGGTTATGCATTAGAGACAGCTGCATTCACGTTAAATAGGGCACCATATAAATCCGTTGAGACGACACCATGTGAACTATGGTTTGGCAAGAAACCTAAGCTGTCGTTTCTTAAAGTTTGGGGTTGCGATGCTTATATGAAAAAGTTTCATCCTGATAAGCTCAAACTCAAATCGGAGAAGTGCGTCTTCATAGGATATCCAAAGGAAACTATTGGATACACCTTCTATCACAGATCCGAAGGCAAGACTTTTGTTGCTAAAATTCGGAAACTTTCTGGAGAAGGAGTTTCTCTCGAAAGAAGTGAGTGGGAGGAAAGTAGAACTTGACGAGGTAACTATACCTGCTCCCTTGTTGGAAAGTATTGAAGGAAATATGCCCTAGAGGAAATAATAAAGTTATTATTTATTTCCTTATATCATGATAAATGTTTATTATTCATGCTAGAATTGTATTAACCGGAAACATAATACATGTGTGAATAAATAGACCAACAGAGTGTCACTAGTATGCCTCTACTTGACTAGCTCGTTAATCAAAGATGGTTATGTTTCCTAACCATGAACAAGGAGTTGTTATTTGATTAACGAGGTCACATCATTAGTAGAATGATCTGATTGACATGACCCATTCCATTAGCTTAGCACCCGATCGTTTAGTATGTTGCTATTGCTTTCTTCATGACTTATACATGTTCCTATAACTATGAGATTATGCAACTCCCGTTTACCGGAGGAACACTTTGGGTACTACCAAACGTCACAACGTAATTGGGTGATTATAAAGGAGTACTACAGGTGTCTCCAATGGTAGATGTTGGGTTGGCGTATTTCGAGATTAGGGTTTGTCACTCCGATTGTTGGAGAGGTATCTCTGGGCCCTCTCGGTAATGCACATCACATAAGCCTTGCAAGCACTGCAACTAATAAGTTAGTTGTGAGATGATGTATTACGGAACGAGTAAAGAGACTTGCCGGTAACGAGATTGAACTAGGTATTGGATACCGACGATCGAATCTCGGGCAAGTAACATACCGATGACAAAGGGAACAACGTCTGTTGTTATACGGTCTGACAGATAAAGATCTTCGTAGAATATGTAGGAGCCAATATGGGCATCCAGGTCCCGCTATTGGTTATTGACCAGAGACGTGTCTCGGTCATGTCTACATTGTTCTCGAACCGTAGGGTCCGCACGCTTAACGTTACGATGACAGTTATTATGAGTTTATGCATTTTGATGTACCGAAGGTTGTTCGGAGTCCCGGATGAGATCACGGACATGACGAGGAGTCTCGAAATGGTCGAGACGTAAAGATTTATATATTGGAAGCCTATGTTTGGACATCGGAAGTGTTCCGGGTGAAATCGGGATTTTACCGGAATACCGGGAGGGTTACCGGAACCCCCCGGGAGACTAATGGGCCTATTGGGCCTTAGTGGAAAAAGAGAAAAGGGACAAGCCCAAGCTGGCCGGCGCCCCCCCCCCCTTCCCCAAGTCCTAGTAGGACTAGGATAGGGGGCCGGCCCCCCTTCTCTCTCTTTCCCCCGGGAGTCCTAATTGGATTAGGATTGGGGGGAGGAGTCCTACTCCCGGTGGGAGTAGGACTCCCCTGCGCCTCCCCTCCCTTGGCCGGCCGGCCCCCCTCCTCCAACCTTTATATACGGGGGCAGGGGGCACCCCAAGACACACAACTTGATCCTTGAGATCGTTCCTTAGCCGTGTGCGGTGCCCCCTGCCACCAAATTCCACCTCGATCGTACCGTTGTAGTGCTTAGGCGAAGCCCTGCGTCGGTGGTACATCAAGATCGTCATCACGCCGTCGTGCTGACGGAACTCTTCCTCGACGCTTTGCTGGATCGGAGCCCGAGGAACGTCATCGAGCTGAACGTGTGCTAAGAACTCGGAGGTGCCGGAGTAACGGTGCTTGGATCGGTCGGATCGGGAAGAAGACGTACGACTACTTCCTCTATGTTGTGTGATCGCTTCCGCAGTCGGTCTGCGTTGGTACGTAGACAACACTCTCCCCTCTCGTTGCTGTGCATCACCATGATCTTGCGTGTGCGTAGGAAAATTTTTGAAATTACTGCATTCCCCAACAGTGGCATCCGAGCCTAGGTTTTATGGTTTGATGTTATATGCACGAGTAGAACACAAGTGAGTTGTGGGCGATACAAGTCATACTGCCTACCAGCATGTCATACTTTGGTTCGGCGGTATTGTTGGGTGAGACGATCCGGACCAACCTTACACGTACTCTTACGCGAGACCGGTTCCCTCGACGTGCTTTGCACATAGATGGCTTGCGGAAGACTGTCTCTCCAACTTTAGTTGAACCAAGTGTGACTACGCCCGGTCCTTGAGAAGGTTAAAACGGAGTCTATTTGACGAACTATCGTTGTGGTTTTGATGCGTAGGTGAGATGAGTTCTTGCTTAAGCCCGTAGCAGCCACGTAAAACTTGCAACAAACAAAGTAGAGGACGTCTAACTTGTTTTTGCAGGGTATGTTGTGATGTGATATGGTCAAGACATGATGCTGATTTTATTGTATGAGATGATCATGTTTTGTAACCGAGTTATCGGCAACTGGCAGGAGCCATATGGTTGTTGCTTTATTGTATGCAATGCAATCGCGATGTAATGCTTTACTTTATTACTAAGCGGTAGTGATAGTCGTGGAAGCATAAGATTGGCGAGACGACAACGTTGCTACGATGGAGATCAAGATGGCGCGCCGGTGACGATGGTGATCATGACGGTGCTTCGGAGATGGAGATCACAAGCACAAGATGATGATGGCCATATCATATCACTTATATTGATTGCATGTGATGTTTATCCTTTTATGCATCTTATCTTGCTTTGATTGATGGTAGCATTATAAGATGATCTCTCACTAAATTATCAAGAAGTGTTCTCCCTGAGTATGCACCGTTGCCAAAGTTCGTCGTGCCCAGACAGCACGTGATGATCGGGTGTGATAAGCTCTGCGTCCATCTACAACGGGTGCAAGCCAGTTTTGCACACGCAGAATACTCAGGTTATACTTGACGAGCCTAGCATATGCAGATATGGCCTCGGAACACAGAGACCGAAAGGTCGAGCGTGAATCATATAGTAGATATGATCAACATGACGATGTTCACCATTGAAAACTACTCCATCTCACGTGATGATCGGTTATGGTTTAGTTGATTTGGATCACGTGATCACTTAGAGGATTAGAGGGATGTCTATCTAAGTGGGAGTTCTTAAGTAATATGATTAAATTGAACTTAAATTTATCATGAACTTAGTCCTTGTAGTATTTTGCAAATCATGTTGTAGATCAATAGCTCGCGTTGTTGCTTCCCTGTGTTTATTTTGATATGTTCCTAGAGAAAATTATGTTGAAAGATGTTAGTAGCAATGATGCGGATTGGATCCGTGATCTGAGGTTTATCCTCATTGCTGCACAGAAGAATTATGTCCTTGATGCACCACTAGGTGACAGACCTATTGCAGGAGCAGATGCGGACGTTATGAACGTTTGGCTAGCTCAATATGATGACTACTTGATAGTTTAGTGCACCATGCTTAATGGCTTAGAATCGGGACTTCGAAGACGTTTTGAACGTCATGGACCATATGAGATGTTCCAGGAGTTAAAGTTAATATTTCATCAAATACCCGAGTTGAGAGACATGAAGTCTCCAGCAAGTTCTATAGCTAAAAGATGGAGGAGAATCGCTCAACTAGTGAGCATGTGCTCAGATTGTCTGGGTACTACAATCACTTGAATCAAGTGGGAGTTAATCTTCCAGATAAGATAGTGATTGACAGAATTCTCTAGTCACCATCACCAGGTTAGTAGAACTTCGTGATGAACTATGATATGCGAGGGATAACGGAAACAACTCCCAAGCTCTTTGTGATGCTGAAATCAACGAAGGTAGAAATCAAGAAAAACATCAAGTGTTGATGGTTGACAAGATCACTAGTTTCAAGAAAAGGGCAAAGGGAAGAAGGGGAACTTCAAAAGAACGGCAAGCAAGTTGCTACTCATGTGAAGAAACTCAAGTCTGGTCCTAAGCCTGATTCTAAGTGCTTCTACTGCAAAGGGACTGGTCACTAGAAGCGGAACTACCCCAAGTGATTGGCGGATAAGAAGGATGGCAAAGTGAACATAAGTATATTTGATATACATGTTATTGATGTGTACTTTACTAGTGTTTATAGCAAACCCTCAGTATTTGATACTAGTTCAGTTGCTAAGATTAGTAACTCGAAACGGGAGTTGCAGAATAAACAGAGACTAGTTAAGGGTGAAGTGACGATGTGTGGTTCCAAGATTAATATGATCATCATCGCACACTCCCCATAATTTCGGGATTAGTGTTGAACCTAAATAAGTGTTATTTGGTGTTTGCATTAAGCATGAATATGATTAGATCATGTTTACTGCAATATGGTTATTCATTAAAGTCAGAGAATAATTGTTGTTCTGTTTACATGAATAAAACCTTCGATGGTCATACACCCAATGAAATAGGTTCGTTGGATCTCGATCGTAGTGATACACATATTGAAACCAAAAGATGCAAAGTTAATAATGATAGTGCAACTTATTTGTGGCACTACCGTTTAGGTCATATTGGTGTAAAGCGCATGAAGAAACTCCATGCTGATGGGATTTTGGAATCACTTGATTATGAATCACTTGATGCTTGCGAGCCGTGCCTTTTAGGCAAGATGACTAAAACGCCGTTCTTCGGAACAATGGAGCGAGCAACAGATTTGTTGGAAATCATACATACTGATGTATGTGGTCCGATGAATATTGAGGCTCGCGACAGGTATCATTATTTTCTGATCTTCACAGATGATTTGAGCAGATATGAGTATATCTACTTGATGAAACATAAGTCTGAAACATTTGAAAGGTTCAAAGAATTTCAGAGTGAAGTGAAAAATCATCGTGACAAGAAAATAAAGTTTCTACGATCTGATCGCGGAGACAAATATTTGAGTTACGAGTTTGGTCTTCAGTTAAAACAATGTGAAATAGTTTCACTACTCAGGCCACCTGGAACACCACAGCATAATGGTGTGTCCGAACGTCATAACCGTACTTTATTGGATATAGTGCAATATATGATGTTTCTTACCGATTTACCACTATCGTTTTTTGGGGTCATGCATTAAAGACAGCTGCATTCACATTAAATAGGGCACCATATAAATCCGTTGAGACGACACCGTGTGAACTATGGTTTGGCAAGAAACCTAAGCTGTCGTTTCTTAAAGTTTGGGGTTGCGATGCTTATATGAAAAAGTTTCATCCTGATAAGCTCAAACTCAAATCGGAGAAGTGCGTCTTCATAGGATATCCAAAGGAAACTATTGGATACACCTTCCATCACAGATCCGAAGGCAAGACTTTTTGTTGCTAAAATTCGGAAACTTTCTGGAGAAGGAGTTTCTCTCGAAAGAAGTGAGTGGGAGGAAAGTAGAACTTGACGAGGTAACTGTACCTGCTCTCTTATTGGAAAGTAGTACATCACAGAAAAATGTTTCTGTGACACCTACACCAGTTAGTGAGGAAGCTAATGATGATGATCATGAAACTTCAGAACAAGACACTACTGAACCTCGTAGATCAACCAGAATAAAGATCCGCGCCAGAGTGGTACGGTAATCCTGTTCTGGAAGTCATGCTACTAGATCATGATGATCCTACGAACTATGAAGAAGCGATGGTGAGCCCAGATTCCGCAAAGTGGCTCGAAGCCATGAAATCTGAGATATGATCCATGTATGAGAACAAAGTATGGACTTTGGTTGACTTGCCCGATGATCGGCAAGCCATAGAAAATAAATGGGTCTTCAAGAGGAAGACGGACGCTGATAGTAGTGTTACTATCTACAAAGCTAGAATTGTCGCAAAAGTTTTCGACAAGTTCAAGGTGTTGACTACGATGAGTTTTTCTCACTCGTATCTATGCTTAAGTCTGTCCGAATCATGTTAGCAATTGCCGCATTTTATGAAATCTGGCAAATGGATAAACAAAACTGCATTCCTTAATGGATTTATTAAATAAGAGTTGTATGTGATGCAACTAGAAGGTTTTGTCAATCCGAAAGGTGCTAACAAAATGTGCAAGCACCAGCGATCCATCTGTGGACTGGTGCAAGCATCTCGGAGTTGGAATATACGCTTTGATAAGTTGATCAAAGCATATAGATTTATACAGACTTGCGGTGAAGCCTGTATTTACAAGAAAGTGAGTGGGAGCACTACAACATTTCTAATAAGTATATGTGAATGACATATTGTTGATCGGAAATAATGTAGAATTATTCTGTAAAGCATAAAGGAGTGTTTGAAAGGAGTTTTTCAAAGAAAGACTTCGGTGAAGCTGCTTACATATTGAGCTTCAAGATCAATAGAGATAGATCAAGACGCTTGATAAGTTCTTTCAATGAGTACATACCTTGACAAAGATTTTGAAGTAGTTCAAAATGGAGCAGTCAAAGAAAGAGTTCTTGCCTGTATTATAAGGTGTGAAGTTGAGTAAAACTCAAAGCCCGACCACGGCAGAAGATAGAAAGAGAATGAAAGTCATTCCCTATGCCTTGGCCATAGGTTCTATAAAGTATGTCATGCTGTATACCAGATCTATTGTATACCCTGCACTGATTTAGCAAGGGAGTACAATAGTGATCTAGGAGTAGATCACTGGACAGCGGTCAGAATTATCCTTAGTGAAATAAGGATATGTTTCTCGATTATGGACGTGACAAAAAGGTTCGTCGTAAAGGGTTACGTCGATGCAAGTTCTTGACACTGATCCTGATAATTCTAAGTCTCAATCTGGATACATATTGAAAGTGGGAGCAATTAGCTAGAGTAGCTCCATGTAGAGCATTGTAGACATAGAACTTGCAAAATACTTACGGATCTGAATGTGACAGACCCGTCGACTAAAATTATCCCACAAGCAAAACATGATCACACCTTAGTACTCTTTGGGTGTTAATCACATAGAGATGTGAACTAGATTATTGACTCTAGTAAACCCTTTGAGTGTTGGTCACATGACGATGTGAACCATGGGTGTTAATCACATGGTGATGTGAACTATTGCTGTTAAATCACATGGCGATGTGAACTAGATTATTGACTCTAGTGCAAGTGGGAGACTGAAGGAAATATGCCCTAGAGGCAATAACAAAGTTATTATTTATTTCCTTATATCATGATAAATGTTTATTATTCATGCTAGAATTGTATTAACCGGAAACATAATACATGTGTGAATAAATAGACCAACAGAGTGTCACTAGTATGCCTCTACTTGACTAGCTCGTTAATCAAAGATGGTTATGTTTCCTAACCATGAACAAGGAGTTGTTATTTGATTAACGAGGTCACATCATTAGTAGAATGATCTGATTGACATGACCCATTCCATTAGCTTAGCACCCGATCGTTTAGTATGTTGCTATTGCTTTCTTCATGACTTATACATGTTCCTATAACTATGAGATTATGCAACTCCCGTTTACCGGAGGAACACTTTGGGTACTACCAAACGTCACAACGTAACTGGGTGATTATAAAGGAGTACTACAGGTGTCTCCAATGGTAGATGTTGGGTTGGAGTATTTCGAGATTAGGGTTTGTCACTCCGATTGTCGGAGAGGTATCTCTGGGCCCTCTCGGTAATGCACATCACATAAGCCTTGCAAGCACTGCAACTAATAAGTTAGTTGTGAGATGATGTATTACGGAACGAGTAAAGAGACTTCCCGGTAACGAGATTGAACTAGGTATTGGATACCGACGATCGAATCTCGGGCAAGTAACATACCGATGACAAAGGGAACAACGTATGTTGTTATACGGTCTGACCGATAAAGATCTTCGTAGAATATGTAGGAGCCAATATGGGCATCAAGGTCCCGCTATTGGTTATTGACCGGAGACGTGTCTCGGTCATGTCTACATTGTTCTCAAACCGTAGGGTCCGCACGCTTAACGTTACGATGACAGTTATTATGAGTTTATGCATTTTGATGTACCGAAGGTTGTTCGGAGTCCCGGATGAGATCACGGACATGACGAGGAGTCTCGAAATGGTCGAGACGTAAAGATTGATATATTGGAAGCCTATGTTTGGACATCGGAAGTGTTCCGGGTGAAATCGGGATTTTACCGGAATACCGGGAGGGTTACCGGAACCCCCCGGGAGACTAATGGGCCTATTGGGCCTTAGTGGAAAAAGAGAAAAGGGACAAGCCCAAGCTGGCCGGCGCCCCCCCCCCCTTCCCCAAGTCCTAGTAGGACTAGGATAGGGGGCCGGCCCCCCTTCTCTCTCTTTCCCCCCGGGAGTCCTAATTGGATTAGGATTGGGGGGAGGAGTCCTACTCCCGGTGGGAGTAGGACTCCCCTGCGCCTCCCCTCCCTTGGCCGGCTGGCCCCCCTCCTCCAACCTTTATATACGGGGGCAGGGGGCACCCCAAGACACACAACTTGATCCTTGAGATCATTCCTTAGCCGTGTGCGGTGCCCCCTGCCACCAAATTCCACCTCGATCGTACCGTTGTAGTGCTTAGGCGAAGCCCTGCGTCGGTGGTACATCAAGATCGTCATCACGCCGTCGTGCTGACGGAACTCTTCCTCGACGCTTTGCTGGATCGGAGCCCGAGGAACGTCATCGAGCTGAACGTGTGCTAAGAACTCGGAGGTGCCGGAGTAACGGTGCTTGGATCGGTCGGATCGGGAAGAAGACGTACGACTACTTCCTCTACGTTGTGTGATCGCTTCCGCAGTCGGTCTGCGTTGGTACATAGACAACACTCTCCCCTCTCGTTGCTGTGCATCACCATGATCTTGCGTGTGCGTAGGAAAATTTTTGAAATTAGTGCGTTCCCCAACAAGTAGCACATCACAGAAAACTGTTTCTGTGACACCTACACCAATTAGTGAGGAAGCTAATGATGATGATCATGAAACTTCAGGACAAGATACTACTGAACCACGTAGATCAACCAGAGTGAGATCCGCACCAGAGTGGTACGGTAATCCAATTCTGGAAGTCATGCTACTAGATCATGATGAACCTACAAACTATGAAGAAGCGATGGTGAGCCCAGATTCCGCAAAGTGGCTTGAAGCCATGAAATCTGAGATGGGATTCATGTATGAAAACAAAGTATGGACTTTGGTTGACTTGCCCGATGATCGGCAAGCCATAGAAAATAAATGGATCTTCAAGAGGAAGACGGACGTTGATAGTAGTGTTACTATCTACAAAGCTAGAATTGTCGCAAAAGGTTTTCGACAAGTTCAAAGTGTTGACTACGATGAGAGTTTCTCACTCGTATCTATGCTTAAGTCTGTCCGAATCATGTTAGTAATTGCCGCATTTTATGAAATCTGGCAAATGGATAAACAAAACTGTATTCCTTAATGGATTTATTAAAGAAGAGTTGTATATGATGCAACAGAAGGTTTTGTCAATCCGAAAGGTGCTAACAAAATGTGCAAGCTCCAGCGATCCATCTGTGGACTGGTGCAAGCATCTCGGAGTTGGAATATACGCTTTGATGAGTTGATCAAAGCATATAGTTTTATGCAGACTTGCGATGAAGCCTGTATTTACAAGAAAGTGAGTGGGAGCACTACAACATTTCTGATAAGTATATGTGAATGACATATTGTTGATCGGAAATAATGTAGAATTATTTTGTAAAGCATAAAGGAGTTTTTCAAAGAAAGACTTCGATGAAGCTGCTTACATATTGAGCTTCAAGATCTATAGAGATAGATCAAGACGCTTGATAAGTTTTTTCAATGAGTACATACCTTAACAAGATTTTGAAGTAGTTCAAAATGGAACAGTCAAAGAAAGAGTTCTTGCCTGTGTTACAAGGTGTGAAATTGAGTAAGACTCAAAACCCGACCACGGCAGAAGATAGAAAGAGAATGAAAGTCATTCGCTATGCCTTGGCCATAGGTTCTATAAAGTATGCCATGCTGTGTACCAGATCTATTGTATACCCTACACTGATTCTGGCAAGGGAATACAATAGTGATCTAGGAGTAGATCATTGGACAGCGGTCAGAATTATCCTTAGTGAAATAAGGATATGTTTCTCGATTATGGACGTGACAAAAAGGTTCGTCGTAAAGGGTTACGTCGATGCAAGTTTTTGACACTGATCTAGATGAATCTAAAGTCTCAATCTGGATACATATTGAAAGTGCGAGCAATTAGCTAGAGTAGCTCCGTGTAGAGCATTGTAGACATAGAACTTGCAAAATACATACGAATCTGAATGTGACAGACCCGTTGACTAAGATTTTCTCACAAGTAAAACATGATCACACCTTAGTACTCTTTGGGGTTAATCACATAGCGATGTGAACTAGATTACTAAATCCAGTAAACCCTTTGGGTGTTGGTCACATGGCGATGTGAACTATGGGTGTTAATCACATGGTGATGTGAACTGTTGCTGTTAAATCACATGACGATGTGAACTAGATTATTGACTCTAGTGCAAGTGGGAGACTGAAGGAAATATGCCCTAGAGGCAATAATAAAGTTATTATTTATTTCCTTATATCATGATAAATGTTTATTATTCATGCTAGAATTGTATTAACCGGAAACATAATACATGTGTGAATACATAGACAAACAGAGTGTCACTAGTATGCCTCTACTAGACTAGCTCGTTAATCAAAGATGGTTATGTTTCCTAACCATGAACAAAGAGTTGTTATTTGATTAACGAGGTCACATCATTAGTTGAATGATCTGATTGACATGACCCATTCCATTAGCTTAGCACCCGATCGTTTAGTATGTTGCTATTGCTTTTCTTCATGACTTATACATGTTCCTATGACTATGAGATTATGCAACTCCCGTTTACCGGAGGAACACTTTGGGTGCTACCAAACGTCACAACGTAACTGGGTGATTATAAAGGAGCATTACAGGTGTCTCCAAAGGTACACGTTGGGTTGGCGTATTTCGAGATTAGGATTTGTCACTCCGATTGTCGGAGAGGTATCTCTGGGCCCTCTCGGTAATACACATCACATAAGCCTTGCAAGCATTATAACTAAGATGTTAGTTGTGAGATGATGTATTACGGAACGAGTAAAGAGACTTGCCAGTAATGAGATTGAACTAGGTATTGGATACCGACGATCGAATCTCGGGCAAGTAACATACCGATGACAAAGGGAACAACGTATGTTGTTATGCGGTCTGACCGATAAAGATCTTCGTAGAATATGTAGGAGCCAATATGGGCATCCAGGTCCCGCTATTGGTTATTTACCGGAGACGTGTCTCGGTCATGTCTACATTGTTCTCGAACCGTAGGGTCCGCACGCTTAAGGTTTCGATGACAGTTATATTATGAGTTTATGAGTTTTGATGTACCGAAGGAGTTCGGAGTCCCGGATGAGATCGGGGACATGACGAGGAGTCTCGAAATGGTCGAGACGTAAAGATTGATATATTGGAAGCCTATGTTTGGACATCGGAAGTGTTCCGGGTGAAATCGGGATTTTACCGGATTACCGGGAGGGTTACCGGAACCCCCCGGGAGCCAAATGGGGCAACATGGGCCTTAGTGGAAAGGTGAGAGGGCAGCCCACATAGGGCTGCGCCTCCCCCCCTCTCCCTAGTCCTATTAGGACTAGGAGAGGGCCGGCCAGCTCTCTCTCTCTCTCTCTCCTTTAAGGATTCCTAGTTGGACTAGGATTGGAGGGGGGAGTCCTACTCCCGGTAGGAGTAGGACTCCTCCTGCGCCTCCCTCTCTTTGGCCGGCCAGCCCCCCTCCCTCCATCCTTTATATACGGGGCCAGGGGACACCCCAAGACACACAAGTTGATCCTTGAGATCGTTCCTTGGCCGTGTGCGGTGCCCCTGCCACCAAATTCCACCTCGATCATACCGTTATAGTGCTTAGGCGAAGCCCTGCGTCGGTGGTACATCAAGATCGTCACCACGCCGTCGTGCTGACGGAACTCCTCCCCGAAGCTTTGCTGGATTGGAGCCCGGGGATCGTCATCGAGTTGTACATGTGCTAAGAACTCGGAGGTGACGGAGTAACGGTGCTTGGATCGGTCGGATCGGGAAGAAGACGTACGACTACTTCCTCTACGTTGTGTGATCGCTTCCGCAGTCGGTCTGCGTTGGTACGTAGACAACACTCTCCCCTCTCGTTGCTGTGCATCACCATGATCTTGCGTGTGCGTAGGAAAATTTTCGAAATTACTACGTTCCCCAACACCCACCACTGTGCCACCTCAGCTGCCTGCCTGCCTACATGGCACCGCGGGCGCCGCTGGCCAGGGCGCGTGTCGACACGAGAGGGAGCGGCGACGGACAAGAAAGGGCTCTCCCTCGTCCCCGATAAAGCAAGGACACATGGGCAAGACGCATTAAATGCGCCTTGTCATGTACTGCGAGGGATAACCTCACATCAATGTACCCTTTCCACCTCCTGTGTGCCACTGTGGCAACCCCTTTCCTATAAAAGGAGGCCCGAGGTGACCAGGAGGGGGATTCGGCTTTTTGGAGCTCCTCGTGCCCCATAGCTAGCTCAAGAACACATATATACAATCCACCAAAGCAGGAGTAGGGTTTTATGCATCCTCGCGGCCCGAACCTGGATAAACGAACCGTGTGCTATCTGTTTCATCCGCTCTTCTCACGACCCCGCGCCCCGCAACCGTAGTAGGGATTCTTGTGATCCCATAGGTGTCGTTCCCACCGACATTTGTGTGGTGAAGATGGAGCATAGCCAGACTATATGATTTTGTAGGGATAACTTTCTTTGGCCATGTTATTTTGAAGAGACATAATTGCTTAGTTAGTATGCTTGAAGTATTATTATTTCTATGCCAATATTGAACTTTTGTCTTGAATCTTTCATATCTGAATATTCATACCACAATTAAGATGAATTACATTGAAATTATGCCAAGTAGCATTCCACATCAAAAATTCTGTTTTTATCATTTACCTACTCGAGGACGAGAAGGAATTAAGCTTGGGGATGCTTGATACGTCTCCAACGTATCTATAATTTTTTTATTGTTCCATGCTAAATGATATCCTGTTTTGGACATTATTAGGCTTTATTATACACTTTTATATTATTTTTGGGACTAACCTAGTAACCGGAGCCCAGCCCAGAATTGTTGCTTTTTGCCTATTTTAGAGTTTCGCAGAAAAAGAATATCAAATGGAATGAAACATTCGGGAACGCGATTTTTGGAACAAATGTGATCCAGAGGACTTGGACCCTACGTCAAGACATCAACCAGGAAGGCACAAGGTAGGGGGCGCGCCTACCCCCCCCCCCAGGCGCGCCCTCCACCCTCGTGGGGCCCAAGTTGCTCCACCGACGTACTCCTTCCTCCTATATATACCTACCTACACCCCAACTACCAGATACGGAGCCAAAACCCTAATTCCACCGCCGTAACTTTTTGTATCCACGAGATCCCATCTTGGGGCCTTTTCCGGAGCTCCGCCGGAGGAAGTATCGATCACGGAGGGCTTCTACATCAACACCATGGCCTCTCTGATGAAGTGTGAGTAGTTTACTTCAGACCTTCGGGTCCATAGTTATTTGCTAGATGGCTTCTTCTCTCTTTTTGGATCTCAATACAAAGTTCTCCCCCTCTCTTGTGGAGATCTATTCGATGTAATCTTCTTTTGCGGCGTGTTTGTTGAGACCGATGAATTGTGGGTTTATGATCAAGTTTATCTATGAACAATATTTGAATCTTCTCTGAATTCTTTTATGTATGATTGGTTATCTTTGCAAGTCTCTTTGAATTATCAGTTTGGTTTGGCCTACTAGATTGATCTTTCTTGCAATGGGAGAAGTGCTTAGCTTTGGGTTCAATCTTGCGGTGTCCTTTCCCAGTGACAGTAGGGGCAACAAGGCACGTATTGTATTATTTCCATCGAGGATAACAAGATGGGGTTTATATCATATTGCATGAGTTTATCCCTCTACATCATGTCATCTTGCTTAAAGCGTTACTCTGTTCTCTTGAACTTAATACTATAGATGCCTGCTGGATAGCGGTCAATGTGTGGAGTAATAGTAGTAGATGCAGGCAGGAGTCGGTCTACTTGTCTCGGACGTGATGCCTATATACATGATCATACCTAGATATTCTCATAACTATGCTCAATGCTGTCAATTTCTCAATAGTAATTTGTTCACCCACCATAATACTTATTCTCTCGAGAGAAGCCACTAGTGAAACCTATGGCCCCTGGGTCTATTTTCCATCTTTATTTGTTTGTGTAGGTGCAAGGGACTCGTGCGTGGCCTCCTACTGGATTGATACCTTGGTTCTCAAAAACTGAGTGAAATACTTACGCTACTTTGCTGCATCACCCTTTCCTCTTCAAGGGAAAACCAACGCAGTGCTCAAGAGGTAGCATCGGCTTGTGGACAGCTTTTCCTTGAGGCGACCACGGAGTGCTCTGCTGGCGTCCCTCCGCGCGCGCTCTGCCAGTGGTTGGGCGTGCGCACGATCACGTCGGGGGCCCCATATGCATGCGGTTGCGCCGCGCGGGTTGCCACGCAATGCAGTTACGTCCGGCACGATGGAGTTACGCACTGCAAATTAGAACTGCCATCAGGGCCTGCCGATATTCCTGGCCGTTCGGCTTCCCCTTTAATTCCCGCGGCCATTATAACCTTAGTCTCTTCAACCTTTCGATCGCGCCCCACAACACAACAAGCACACCCACGAGGACACATAGAGAGGGGATGCCCGGCGGCGCTCCAATGGAGTTCGGCGAGCATAGAGTGGAGACCCACGTGAGGGAGACGGATCTCTCGGTGGTGTACACCATCGACCCGGCTGTGGTGGACGACTACATCAACAGCGTTGAGCAGTTGCTTGCTGGAGAAAAGTACAGGGTGCTCGGCATCGACCTCCAGTACACCGCCGGTCGTCCCGGCATAGGTCAGAAGTTGCCGTCGCCCAGTTGTGCATGCGGCATCATGTCATCATCTACCACTACTACATGGCCACAGGGCCTTGCGACTGTTTCAACAGGTTTGCCAATAACACCGACTACAAGTTTGCCACGGTGGATACCAAAGACAATGTAAAAGAGCTCAGTGTTATGGGCTTGGCCTACAAGAACCTTGTCAAAATCTGTGACCACTACAGGGTCTAGGGCAGCATGAAGCAGGACTGCATGGTCGAACTCGCCTCAGCCATGATCGACCCCTACTACGAAAAGATGAAGCAGGATGCCCAGAGAACAAGTCCCGTATCCCGGCACAAGGCCTGGATGCGGCAACTGGATGAACCTCACCTCAGGTTCGCGGCCAAGAGCGTGTACACATGCTACTAGATGCACAGGCGGATCGTTGACATGAGGAAGTGCCTCGTTACCCAAATCGACGAGCCCGGGTCGAGCCACAAGAAGAGCAAGCGTCACAACAAGTAGATGATGGTCAGATGATCGTTTATGCTAGTTAATCATGCATGTAATATATATTTTACTTTATTGGTGTGTGTGGAAATATCATGTGTGTACTAGCCACCTATGTAATTATGCATGTAATAGTTTACTTTGGTGTGTGTGCAAATGCCATGGTTGTAGTAGCTACCTATGTAAGTGGATGTTTAATTTGGTTATGCAAGCATGTCCTTATAAGTGTGTGTCTACATATATATGTTGTTGTTCTGTATGCAATCCCATCGCACAACACACACGTCTGTGTTCTTATTGGTCTTCAGACACATTTCTGATTACAGACCTGTTTGCCGCGTATCACACACATCTTGTTAAGTTGAGCCATTTCTGTTCTCTTGTGTCAACGCAAACAGTTCATCCGAGTGAACCGCATGCCATATATCGCACACACCTTTGATCTGGCTGGCCGTTTCTTTTGTGTTGCCTAATCATGAACAGTTCATCCGAGTGAACTGTATGCTATGTATCGCACAAGCCTCCATCTGGCTGCCCGTTTCTTTTGTTCCTCCTCATCGCAAACAGTTTATTGAACTGAACCGTATGCCCTTCATCACACACACAACTAAAACCTGAACCGTGTTTGATGCATCCGTCATCGCAAACGTTTTACACATTTCTGACTATTTTCATACAACACCGTTTGCGATTATGACATCGCACATAGTTTCTCGAAGGGTCTCTGATCGTAGTGTCGCGTTAGCAGCATCCTGCAGTAGTGTTACCTTATTGCCACCGAAGTGTAGCACTGAAGAGACCCTAGCCATCGGTTCTCTTGGCCCGCCGCCGCCCAGGAAACCCCCGTCCCCTGTTCCACTGGATCTGCGGCCACTGCCTCCTGCGCCACTGAATCCGCCACCTGCTTCCAAGACCCAGGGTTCCGCCTAACTTGTGGTCGCCACCGCTCTTCTCATCGCAGCCGCCGCTGCCCGATGCCCACCTCGCTGTCATGCTTTCGTCGTCGAGATTTGGAGGGGCAAAGGGAAAGAGAGGGCTAGGGTTTGGAAAGGGAAACGAAAAAAGGGGAAAGATAGATGTCAACCTGGCCAAATGGACCGGTGTAGCCCTGCCGGCACGATAGGCCACCTGCCAGGCCCCTCACATGGTTAGATGGGTCGTGCCTGGCATCATGATGAGTACACAAAAACTTATTTATACATAAAATAAACAAAATCGAGGGGTTTGTCAAACAAAATAGAACACATTAATCTAGCCAGATAACACACGATAGAGCCAATGAGCGCTCTGTTTCCGTCTGTGTAATACTATTACGTTTTGGCTCAATATATTTTCTTAGCTGACAGGACTAATTTTCTTAATCATGTGATGAGGGGGATTACTAGGAGATTATGCAAGATGATGATATGCAAATAGCAAAGGCACAAGGCTAAGCTTCATTCAGTTTTCAAAAGAGTAGAGAATGTGAAAATTTGAATATGAAACTTGGGAGAGCACTTGAAGTGAAAAATAGAATGTGAATAATATTATTGTGAAAAATAGAATTATAAAAAGTTGGAGAACGAGAAAAATATTAAGCAAGAACAATTGAAAAATAGAATGTGGATAATATTATTGTGAATATATGTGTGTGTGTGTGTATGCATGGTCATATGAGAAATTCTATTTATATACGCATAATGTGTATAGTATGTAGTAGCATAAAATATGTTTGAAATGAAAAATAATTAAATGGAAAACAAATAATTAAAAGGAAAAATAACCCCTAAACCTTGTAGTCCCGGTTGGTGTCACCAACTGGAACTAAAGGACCCCCAGTCCCCGGCGCGCGCTCGTGCCACGTGTTGGGCCTTTAGTCCCGGGTCGTGCTGAACCAGGAGTAAAGGGTGGGGACCTTCAGTCCTGACTTATTTGTCCCGGTTGGTGAACCGGGACTAAGGGCCGATCCTCCACTAGTGAGATCTTGTCTACATCATGTCATCGTCCTTATTGCATTACTCCATTTCTTCATGAATTTAATACACTAGATGCATGCTGGATAGCGTTCGATGTGTGGAGTAATAGTAGTAGATGCAGAATCTTTTCGGTCTACTAATCTTGGACGTGATACCTATATAATGATCATTGTCTTGGATATCGTCATAATTATGTGATCTTTTATCAATTGCCTAACGGTAATTTCTTTACCCGTTGTATGCTATTTTTTCGAGAGAAGCCACTAGTGAAATCTACGGGCCCTAGGTCTATCTTTTATCATATTGCTTTTCGATCTATTTTTCTGTATTTGTTTTCAGATCTATTATTCCAAAACCCAAAAAATACATTGTTGCACTTTTTTATTTGCATCTTTTATTTTGTATTTATTCAAATCTATTTATCCAAACTCATACTATTTAATCTATGTTTTTACGGAGGAGGGATTGACAATCCCTCTTACGCATTGGGTTGCGAGGTATTGTTCTTTGTGTGCAGGTACCGTTTACATAGTGTTGCTTAGTTCTCCTACTGGTTCGATAACCTTGATTTCATAACTGAGGGAAATACCTACCGTAGTTGTACTGCATCATCCCTTCCTCTTTGGGGAAATACCGACGCGGATACAAGCGATCAAGGTACAGCAGGTTGTGGGGAGTGGACCCTTGAATAAATAAATACAGATGAGGGAAGGTGATGGAGGTATTGATGAAGATGACGGAGAGAGGGGGAGAGAGTCCCCCTCCTCCTTCTTCCTTGGCCTCCACCCTAGATGGCGGGAGGGTTTCTCCTCTAGTCCTTGGCCTCCATGGCTCCCGGAGGGCAGGAGCCCCCAAATCACATATAATGCAAAAATAATTCTCTGTAATTTTTTATTGTGTTTGGATTTCGTTTGATATTGATATTCTATAAAATAAAAAACGTGCAACAAACAGGAACTTGCACTGGGCACTAGATCAATATGTTAGTCCCAATAATAATATAAAATATTGCCAAAAGTATATGAAAGTTGTAGAATAATGGCGTGAAACAATCAAAAATTATAGATACGACGAAGACGTATCAATGCACCATGCATAATAAACTACTAGTACAAGCCTCCTTGATGTACGCATATATACACCGATATAGTATATTTTTCTGAAGGGAGAAAAGAGGGTATTTAAGTCCATTTTTTATAAGTGATTATGGTCGATGCTTGGAGAGGATTTAGTTGAGGAAGTCCCGCATGCCATAAACTCCTTTTCTATGCCGCTGGGGCGGAATGACACTACTATTGTGATGATCCCTAAAGTGCAATCACCGGAGAAGGTAAGCCAAATTTCGACCGATTAGTCTCTGCAATGTTTTTACAAAGTCATCTCCAAGATGTTGGCTAGCCGGTTGAAGCCTCTACTTTCTGAGATTATTAGCCGCACTCAGTGTGCTTTTGTTCCTGGGAGATTGATTACAGATAATGTTTTGATTGCATATGAAAGCTTCCACACAATAAAGAACAAAAGGTGAGGGAAGGACGGCTGGTGTCCGGTAAAATTGGATATGCATAAAGCTTCTGACCATGTTGAGCGGGTCTTTGTGGAAGCTATGCTTTTAAAACTTCGGTTCCATGCAACTTGGGTGAAGCTTGTCATGCTCTGTGTAAGCTCAGTTGAGTATCGGTTTCGGTTTAATTCTAACGAGACAGAGAGTTTTAAGCCCACCAGAGGGTTGCGGCAAGGGGACCCTCTCTCCCCTTACCTTTTCCTTCTATGTACACATGGTCTCATGGCTTTGCTATCACATCGTGAGGAAACTGGTGATCTTATTGGGGTCAAAGTTTGTCGAGATGCTCCAACTGTGACAAATCTCTTGTTTGCAGATGATTCTCTAATCTTAATGAAAGCAAATGATCAAAATGCTGAATGTTCGAAATATGTACTGGACCTATATTGTTCAGACTCAGGACAGATGGTGAGTGTTGAGTAGTCAAGTGTATTTTTCAGTCCTAGTACACCAGTTGAGATGAGAGTTCAAGTATGCACAATACTAGATATTATGACATAATCTTTAAATGACAAATACTTGGGGCTTCCGGCCACAGTTGGACTGCATAGGAGTGATAGTTTCCAATACTTGATTGACAAAATAATTCAGAGAATTAGTGGGTGGAAAGAGAAAGTTTTATCAACAAGTGGAAAGGAGATATTACTCAAATCGGTGGCACAAGCGATACCATCATATGCTACATCGGTCTTCAAAATCCCTAAAAAAAATTGCAACGGAATTACGGATGCGATGGCGCAATATTGGTGGGGTGATGATGCTACCCAAAAGAGAATGCACTGGTTTGCCTGGTGGAAAATGTGTGTACCAAAGAAAGAAGAGGGAATGGGTTTGAGAGATATACATTGTTTCAATCTTGCTCTATTGGCCAAACAAGCTTGGTGTTTGATAGATGATCCCGAGTCTCTTTGTGCCACAATACTTCGTGCAAAATATCTTCCTGATGGCGACTTGCTTAATGCCACTTTGAAGTATAAGGCGTCCTATACATGGCAGAGTATGATGGAAGGAGTGAGTACACTCTAGCTGGGACATGTTTGGTGAGTTGAAGATGGGGAAAATATTAATATTTGGTATGATGCATGGATACCACAGTCTCCATCTAGATTGCCGGTGACTAGAAGGGGCAATAAACTACTCCCCAAGGTGGCTGATTTGATTGACCCGACCACAGGCTAATGGGATGTACAACTAGTTGAGCAGAATTTTTGGCCCGTGGATGTGATTCGTATACTCTCTATCCTTCTACCATCATATGATATGCCAGATTTTGTGGATTGGAACTTGACAAAAATTGGAGCTTTTTTGGTTAGGTCGGCTTACTATGCGGCCTGGAAGGATAAATATGGATCAAGGGCTGCAACAGATCATCGTGCAGCGAATATAAACCCAATTTGGGGTGTTGTGTGGAAACCGGGTTGCCCAGCCAAGGTTAAAATTTTCCTTTGGAAAGCTGTTCATGGTACCCTGCCATGCCGTGTAACCCTAGCTGGTAGACTACGAAGGTAAATACAAAATGGCCAGCATGCGAGTTGCCTGAGAGCGTCAAACTTATGCTTTTCCAATGTCAGAAAGCAAGACAAGTCTGGTTGGGTTTGGGGTTAGAAGATATCATTGAGCGAGCGTGTAAAGTGGATCATACGGGCGAGGCGGTGCTTGAATATCTCCTTTGTCTTTCTGCAAATGAAACATGTGTCCTTGGGCAAGTCAGATCGGACCATCTGATAGTTGTTGTGGTCTGATACTTATGGTGGGAAAAAAGAAAGATGGTCCATGGCGAGCAAACGCAACAACCTGCACAAATAATTTCTGGTATCCGAGCTCTGACAGAAAAAAATTCAGCAGCCTATTAGCCTACGACAATGGTGAAAAGGATCCAATGGACTCGCTCTAGTGTTGGCTTTGTAAAACTTAACGTGGATGCTGCCTATGATAGTGATTCACTCCAAGCCACTGTGGGTGCTCTATTATGTGACAGATCAAGGGGGTCTTGGACGTAGGGAATAATGTTGCAGGGGATTGTGTTGATGCTCTTATGGCTGAAGCTACTGCTCTTCGCTTTGGTCCGAATCTTTCCCAGTCATTCATATGCTCCTAGTTAATCATCAATTCTGATGTGATCGCCGCAATGCAAGATGGTGGTACTTTCTCGGGATTGGCTGCTGCTATTTTCAACGATTGTTATCATATGGCTCTCGATTCATCAAAAGTCCATTACGACCATTGTCATAGAGAAGAATATTTTGTAGCGCATGACTGGCGAGGATTGCTAGATTTTCTCCACCTGGTACTTTGTTTGATGAGGTACCTAGTGACATTGCCTCTATGCTTGTAAATGATGCTACTTTGATTGCCACTTGATAAAGGGGTTTGAATTTTCAAAAAAAAAGTCCATAATTCTAATTGTTTTACGTTTAGTAATCGTCACACTAGACAACATGATATTAGAATTATTTCTGTACATTACATGGGTCACACCAATATTTAAAATATTCTTACATTTAAACCCGCTAAGGATGTTGGCCTTGGTCCCGACGTCGACGCAACGATCCCTTGTTTACAGCATCTCCAACAGGCGCCGGTCGCGCCGCGCGCAAAAAACACATATGCCGCGCGCGCATCGGCTGGTTTGGCACGGCGCGCAGCACTGGCTCCAGCGGCCGCGCTAAAATGCAGCGCGCGCGTCGCTCCAGCAGCGTGCCAAAATGCAGCGCGCGCGACTCGCACAAACAACATATGCATTCAAAAATAAAAGCAAAAAAATCAAAAACAAACAAAAATAAATAGTTCAATTTCGTTTATTACAACTCAAACAAACAGTTTATCGTTCAATACAACAAATAGTGCAATTAAACACAACAAATAGTTCAACAATACAATAACGAACGCACAAATCATGATACTCTTTGTCGTCCATTCCATGCCCACCACTCCTCAATGAGATCCTTCTAAAGATCATTATGCGCTGCAGGACGTCGAATGACATGATAGGAGGCAATAAAACGGGCCACCCTTTCAGCTCTCCGTCACACTCGCACGGGATATCTCAAGAGCTCATACTGAGAGTAGTCTACATCTTGGCCATGCTCATTCTCGATGATCATGTTGTGCATGATCACACAAGCGTGCATTATGTACCAAAGCATCTTTTGATTTCAAAATCTAGCCGGTCCTCTCACAATAGCAAATTGGGCTTGCAAAATCTCAAAAGCTCTCTCCACATCTTTTCTAGCCGCCGCCTGAGCATTGTGGAAATCAAGATTTTTCTTACCTTCTGGCTTTTTCAATGGCTTGACAAAGGTTTGCCACTTTTGATAGATGCCATCCGCTAGATAATAGGCATAGTTGTATGTACGGCCATTTGCTACAAACTGCACCGGTAGCAACTCCCCATTTGCAATCTTACTCATCAGTGGTGACCGGTTGACAACATTGATGTCATTCAAAGATCAGGCATTCCAAAGAATGCATGCCAAATCCAAGTCTCTTGATCGGCCACCGCTTCAAGGATTATAGTGGAACCCTTTTTTGGCCGTGGAATTGCCCATGCCATGCCTTTGGACAATTCTTCCAAGTCCAATGCATGCAATCTATTGAGCCAAGCATGCCAGGAAAGCCGCGAGCTTTGTTCATCGCTAAAAGCCTTGCGACGTCTTCAGCGTTGGGAGATCTCAAATACTCCTCGCCAAACACTTGCACAATTCCGACAGTGAAGCGCTTGACACACATGATGGCTTCGCTCTCACCCATAGCCAAGTGATCATCAACTAGATCAGCCGGTATACCGTATGCCAACATACGCAAAGCGGCTGTCACCTTCTGAAAGGTGCTATGCCCGAGCTCTCCGGCGGCATTCCTCCTTTGCTGAAAAAAGCGGTCATGGCTCGCTAGTTTCTCTGCAATGCGCCTGAACAACTCGGTGCTCATCCTAAACCGGCGACGAAAATACGACTTGGGGTATGTGAGATTCTCCGCAAAATAATGCCTGATCAATCTGTTGTGGGCATCGATCCTATCCCTCCAATTTTTTTGCCGACCCATAACCGAACCACCGTGTTTCGGTTTTTTATTAATATGCATAGCTAGGATCATTGCAAGATCCTCCTCCTCTTCCATATCAAATTCTTCTTCGGAAGAATCATACGACGAACTCATCTACAATGTTAAATACTATGCTATAAATAAAAAACTACAATCAACATGCACGAAATTCATGGCTTTTGAGCAATACATACCTTCTAGGCGTTTTGTCGAACACCTAGCGGGCGCCGAGCGGCAGGGAGCGCGCGGGCGCTATTCGTCAGCGGACCAGCACGCACGCGGGGCGGCGGGCCTAGAGGGGGGCCGGAGAAAGCGCGCGCGGGGCGGGGAAGCGCCGGAACGGTCGCCGGATGGCGCGGTCGGCGGCGGCGCGGCTGGAGGGGGGTGGGAGGTGCGAGCGAGCGCGCGAAAGTCCAGCGCGCGGGAGCGGACGCAGCAAATAAGTGGCGCGCGATTGCGTTTCGGCCCGCGCGTTGGACTACGTATGCCACGCGTGCGGTTTCCGCGCGTCCGCTGAAGCAGCTATTCCGGTTACGCGCGCGCTAAAAGAGGAATTTTGCAGCGCGGCGCTAGTTTGACGCGTCTGTTGGAGACGCTCTTACTTTCGGGCGGAACAACAAACGAGGAACAATCTACGATCGATTTCTTTCCTGTCGATACGCTAGTGTATGAACTCGCGATTAGATCCATCGCTATGGCTGGCTAGACAACAATCACGTACCGGGGAGACACACTAGGACGCGAGCTCTCGTGTGCCGTGTTTACGTGTTGTGCAAGTCCAGAATAATCAAGCAAGCCGGCGGCTTGTTGATTCGATACGTGCATGTTGTAGCTAGGGAGTAAAATGCATCTTTGATCCTTAAAATTGTTGGCGATGTCTATAATGGTCCCGGAACTCACAAACTGCTTCTATACAATCCTGAAACTTGCAAATACGGACTCAGTATGGTCCTTAATCTTGGCAAACCGGTCCTGTGCTACGGCAACGCGTACGTATGGTGTACGCCACACCCGCCACGTCAGTATAGGGCCCACAACCAGCCGATTAACTGGTTCGCGGCACCGATTCCCTTCCAAATCCCTAACTCTAATTTTTTTTCCCTTTCGTTCCTCAGCACGAGCGGCCATACCGAGTTCTCCTTTCCATCAATGGTACGGGTGTCATCGGCTTCACTCCTGTGGTCGCCGACGGTGGCTCGAGCCGGAGCTTGCGCGCAGGAGGTAAGGCCATGTGCCTCACGCACACATCCGCCATGGATGCGCTGGAGGCACGATAAGGTCGGCGCGTGCTGATGGCGACGACGGTCAGAGATGGCGGCGATGCGATGACGCCGGCCGCACTCCTTCCCGCCATCGACCAGTGGTGGGTGCTCTGTCATCCGAGGTGGTTATCCTGCCGTACTGTCGTCAAGAGGTGCGAATCGACCTGACTCGCGTGCACAGAAACAGCCATGTTCTAGGCAAAGTTGATGGCAGTGCGAGTTCTGAACTTGTGAATATCAGGCTATGTATTTCTCAGTGTTATGTATGTTAGATTAGTGAACTTGGCGGTCAGCTTTTACGTGAACTATATTTACTGCCAACAGTATGTGCCTCTTTTTTTATATGTAATGTAATGTCAGCTATGCAAGAGAACTATGTTAATGTCAGGAAGTGTTGTCCTCATCTATCCTTCTGTGTTACTTGCATGTGGAGTGCAGTTTGTACAGTACCGAGACCAACCTGAAGCAACAATTGAGCATATATGTGACTCAATTTTGCAGGACTACACATCACACAAATAAAAGATCTCCTTGGATGAATTTTCATAAGATGTAAGTGCATTTTGCAGGAGTACACAGCAGACAAATAAAACATCACATTGGCTGAATTTTCACAAGATGTAAGTGCATTTTGCAGGACTACACAGCACACAAATAAATATCTTCCTAGCTAAATTTTGACAGTATGTAAGTGCCTTTGCAGAACTACACAACACACAAAACATCTCCATAGCTGAATTTTCACAAGATGTAAGCGAATTTTAAAGGACTCACAGAACACAAATGAAACTTCTCCATAGCTGACTTTCCATGAGATGCGAGTGCATTCAGTACGAATCACAGAAAACAAATATAAAGACGATTTAACTAAATTCAGGAGAAGCAGACCAAGCATATATGATCTGAACACCAAGCGTATATGATCTCAACAGTACATAAAACACTGATTACGAGTTCTGCAGCTAACATTACTAGTTCATTAATAAAATAATCTAACTCTGACAATATCACACATGGCATTCAGCCCTTCCTTAGCTCATCAAACATGTTAACTTTTCTTGGTTTCTTAAACCTTGACCTTTCCTGGTTGGAAGGTGCCCGTTTTGATGTTTCTGTCTGAATTTGCCAATGTTTCATGCTGTCCTGCTCATCCATAGCCTTAACTTTTGCTTTGTCTTCAGCCTTCTTTTTCTCATTGTTCTCATCCATGTCTTGCTGCTTTACTAGAGTTACTCCTTCAGCTACTCTCTTTCTCTACTCCCGGTCAACAATCCTTTGTGTGTCTTGAGAATGACGCTGCTGCTCCCAAGCTTGTTGCCTTGCAGCCTCCTCAGTTTGCAAATATTCTTGCCAAGTCTACCGCCTCTCCTCCTCCTCTGCTTGATGTATAAGAAAATTCGCTTCCTCCTGCTGGAATGATGTATGTGCAATCATTCTCTTCTCAGCAGCAAGTCTTTTTTTCTCCTTGGCCTTCCTTTGTTTTTCTATTTCCGCAATTCTTTTTCTTTCGGTCATGCTTTGCCTTCTCTTCTTTGCCATTGCAAGTTTCTCTTCTTGGGCTTTTTTCTTTTTCTCCTCACTAGCTTTTCTTTTTTCCTCTGCAGCAATTCTCTTTTCTTCTAGTATTGCTTTCTTCCTGTCCTCAGCAGCTATTTTTTTACCTAGTAATTCAGATTTTCTCTTCTCGGCTCCTTGCAACAACTTTTCTTCTTCCTCTTTCAGCTTTGCCATTGCTGCATCGAACTTGGCTTGATCAGCTACCTCCCTTCTCTCTGTTGTAGCTTTGAGCTTTGCAAGTGCAATAATCTCCCTCTTCATGTGCACATTCCCCACAGTTGTTGCAGTAGTTGGAGAAATTGGTTGCTGAGACATTGCATGCATCTAGATGAAAGAATTTTTCTGGTAATGGTCCATGTGCAACTGATTCCCTCTGGCTAGAAACTCTCTGAGCAAAAAGAGGATATAAACATATAAAGCTCTTATGGAAACATATAAATATAGTAATTTTATATATGGATTAAATCCCATACCTCTTAGATCCATTCCTACTGCACTAAGTAGAATGCCTCCGAACTGTGTCTTCAAGTGACTTCCATCTAGGAAAATAACAGGCCTACGGGCAGATAGGAAACCCCTCTTGCAAGCATCAAAAGAGAAATAGCATTTCTGAAACTGGCCATCATCTGCGAGTTCTACAAAAAATGTACTGCCAGGATTTGATCTCCTAAGCTCATTTGCATAGTCCCACAACATGTCATATTGTGCAATTTCATCTCCATATATCATATTGAAAGCTAATTTTCTGGCTCTCCCTAGCTTGCCCCTTTTGACTGTCATGTTGAAATCTTCTTGCGCAAGTGCTGCCAAGCCCTTCAGTGTCATCTTCTCATTTGCTCTTATTTTCTCCACATACTTGTCAGCAATATACCTAGCAGTAAATGCCTGCACCTGCCACTTCTTGCTGCAATTATGCTCACCATTAAATGTCTTCACCATAATGGAATCTGTCCTGTTATCCAAAGATGCATAAATATACCATGGGCATCCATGCTCTGTACACTTACCTCCAAGCCTTGTTCGATCATTCTTGGGAAATGTGATGTTCACTCTCTCTTTCACACTATATTCCCTAATTGCCTTCCTAAGAAGATCAACTGATGAGAACAACTGCCCCACATGAAATTTGGGATCATGCATATCTTCTGCTGTAAATGATTTGAAATTGAACTTCATTTCATCCTCATCCGAATCTGGAGCTTCTAGTTTTTCATCTTCAGAGTTGCAATCTTCTACAACCTGCTTGCCTTTCTTGTCACTGAGATAACGCAATTGATCTTGGGCCAAGTCATCATCCCCATCCTCTATGTCAAAATCACTGTCCACTATTTCTGGCACATAATCACTGTCAGTAGAATCATCATCGGTGCCACAATCATCTTCCTCAATATCATCTTTCTTTCCTCTTGGCCTCAGCTTAACTCTTGTTTTCCCATTGCTTTCAAGTTCAATGGTTGCACTGACATTGCTATCATCAACATAACTGGAATCAGTGGTGCTTGCCTTCTTAGGACCGGAAACAAGTGGTAAATGAGCTATGGGGTTAGCAACTACATCATCCCATTCTTTTCCTCCCCCACCACTGTAGCTATCACTAGTGCAGAACCGGGCAATAGCACCGGTTCGTAAGGCCCTTTAGTGCCGGTTTAGGAACCGGCACTAAAGTTTCAGCACTAAAGGCCCCCCCCCCCCCTTTAGTACCGGTTCAGCACGAACCGGTGTAAAGGGGAACCACGTGGCACGAGCCAGCTCCGGGGGCCGGGAGCCCTTTAGTACCGGTTGGTAACACCAACCGGTACTAAATGGTTGTGGGTTTTTGTTTTATTTTGTATTTTTCAATTAAATTTGTGTTATCAATTTAATTTAGGATTGTTTTACGTTATAATGAGTTGTAGTCGTCATCATCATCATCATCATCGCATATTAATAAATAAATAAAGTCTAGCTAGCTAAAAATCATCATAGTCGTCTAATTACCACTATTTAATCATCATAGTCATTACCGCTAGCTATCTAATCATCATCAACGCTGGCTAGCTTAAAGAGGAAACATTCATTTTGTAACAGAAGCAAAGATATCATCAAGTTCAACATAATCATCACCAACATCGAAGTTCAGGACACGGGTACATGAGACAAGTACTAATTAAGAGCATGAACTAGTAGCTACTGATCCTGCTGCTCCCTCTCAGGTAGAATAGTATGGAACATGTATAGCTCTCCTGATTCATCATACTGGAGCATGCAGATGAATCTGTCTCCTAATCTTGGGTTGCGCTTCTCCTTGCTGCCCCCTAGTACTTCTCTGTGATCGTTAACAATTTTGCTCCAATCTTTCACTATTAAGCATTCTTCGCTTTCAGAAATCCTGAATGCACTCATGTGCAATGTAGGAAATCTTGGTCGTAAGCTAACCATTGACATGCGACCTTTTGTCTCGATCCACTGAGGCACAACTGTCATCGGAAGTCCCTGTTGAAGAACATCGTATAGTAATTAATATACTAAGCAATGAAAGTTTAGCTTCAAAAATAATGTATGCAAAAGATGCACTAATTAAGGACAAATATTTAAAATCTTACCATCTTTCGATCATAGATGTGACCGTAGTTCAATACGCACCATTGGTCGCATGTTTTGAGTACTAACATTTCTAAGTTTAAGAAAAAAATTGTCTTGACAGTATTAAGATCCTCAAGCCATGAAACATAATGACTTATCTCCTCGCAGTTTAGTTGAGCCCCGTATAACACCCTCGATGCGACTATATCTCCCACGTGTCGAGGCACGACTTAGAGTCATAATCGCATTGAAGGCATATGTCGCAAGTGAGGTAATCTTCACACAACCCATGTAATATAATAAGGAATAAGAGATACATAGTTGGCTTACAATCGCCACTTCACACAATTACATGAATAAAGCATTACATCATACAAATACACTCAAGGTCCGACTACGGAACCAAAATAAAAGAAGAACCCCAAATGCGACAAAGGTCCCCGATCGACCCCAACTGGGCTCCACTGCTGAACTACTAGAACGAAACAACACAACGGACAAAGTCTTCATCGAGCTCCTCCTGAGCTTGGTTGCGTCATCTGCAAGGACTCATCGGCACCTGCAAACTGGTTTTGGAAGTATCTGTGAGCCACGGGGACTCAGCAATCTCGCACCCTCGCGATCAAGACTATTTAAGCTTATGGGTAAGGTAAAGGTATGAGGTGGAGCTGCAGCAAGCGACTAGCATATATGGTGGCTAACATACGCAAATGAGAGCGAGAAGAGAAGGCAAAGCACGGTCGATAAAAGTATGATCAAGAAGTGATCCTGGACTACCTACGTCAAGCATAACTCCAACAACCGTGTTCACTTCCCGGACTCCGCCGGAAAGAGACCATCACGGTTACACACACGGTTGATTCATTTTAATTAAGGTCAACTTCAGGTTTTCTACAACCGGACGTTAACAAATTCCCATCTGCCCATAACCGCGGGCACGGCTTTCGAAAGTTCAAATCCCTGCAGGGGTGTCCCAACTTAGCCCATCACAAGCTCTCACGGTCAACGAAGGAATAGACCTCCACCCGAGACATTCCGATCAGACTCAGTATCCCAGTACAACAAGACATTTCGACAGGGTAAAACTAAACCAGCAACACCGCCCGAATGTGCCGACAAATCCCGATAGGAGCTGCACATATCTCTTTCTCAGGGCACACTCAGATGAGCAGTCCATACAACTAAAACCAGCCCTCGGGTTCCCCCGAGGTGGCGCTGCAAGGGGCTCTTGTTCGGACCAACACTCAGAGGAGCACTGGCCCATGGGGGGAGGCTAAAATAAAGATGACCCTTGAGTCTGCAGAACCCAAGGGAAAGAAAAGGGCTAGGTGGCAAATGGTAAAACCAATGTTGGGCATTGCTGGAGAAGCTTTACTAAAGGCGAACTGTCAAGGGGTTCCCATTATAGCCCAACCGCGTAAGGGACGCAAAAATCCGGGAACATAACACCGATATGACGGAAACTAGGGCGGCAAGAGTGGAACAAAATACCAGGCATAAGGCCGAGCCTTCCACCCTTTACCAAGTATATAGATGCATTAATTAAGTAAGATATATAGTGATATCCCAACAAGTAAACATGTTCCAACAAGGAACAAGATCTCCATGTTCCAACAAGGAACAAAATTCAATCTTCACCTGCAACTAACAACGCTATAAGAGGGGCTGAGCAAAGCGGTAACATAGCCAATCAACGGTTTGCTAGGACATAGGAGGGTTAGGGGCTGAACATGACAATTTGGGAGGCTGACAAGCAAGTGGTAGGCATCGTAGCAATGGCATAGCAAAAGAGCGAGCAAACTAGCATAGCAAAGATAGTAGTGATTTCGAGGGTATGATCATCTTGCCTGAAATCCCGCAAGGAAGAAGAACGAGTCCATGAAGAAGACAAATGGACGTAGATGAACGGATCCTCACAAACTCGACATTACTGGAACCAACCCGAAGAAGCAATCACCGGAAAAGAAGCAAACAACATAGTAAACAACCAACACATGAACATGGTATGATATGCGAGATGCGGGAGGCGATGCGGGAAGCGAAATGCAAGACGTGACAGGAAATGCATGAACCTGGCCTCAACTTGGAAAACCAAGTGTGCCACTGGATAGAGGGGATGAAATCACCTGAAAACGATATAAAGATCATGGCAATCCGAGCTACGGTTTGGAAATGGCAAGCGTTTTACTAAACGAACCGATCTACGATATACAGCAAGTAGGCTCCTAAATGCAACGAAATGAACATGCTACAGCCACCAATCATGAAAACAAATTGCATGGCAGTGATGTACTCAAGAAGCTTAACAAATCACCAGGACTGAGGCATTGGCAAATTCATCCATTAAGGGCTTCAAACAAGCATGGCAAAACTGAATAAGCAAAATAGATTTCAGACTTAGCGAAATTAACGCTAGTCTGAAATTTCAGACAACGATGCTCTCTTCGGAGCAGCAAAACATCATGAAGCAAAACCTGAACATGGCAAGTAAGAGCATGGCATGGAGCTACTTAACAAGCTTAACAAAACACCCAAAATGACCTGGGGCCAAAAGGGTTCACAAAATACTCTACCGAGCACACGAACATCGATGAAACACAATCAGTTTTCAGACTTAGAGAAAACTGGGACATGCTGAAATATAACTCACGGAGGCATGTAAACGAGCTCGATGCTCTCACTACGGTGCAAGTCATGGCAAGGCAAGCATATATCCATTAATAAGGCACAAAATTCTAGCTAGACATGGCAAGAACAATGGCATAGCAAGCATGGATCACTAGCCATATCTCCGGCAAAATCGCAAAAGGGTTCACGATCTGTCCAAAACAACAACTATGCAAAAGTTGAGCTCGATTGAGTCAACCTAGGGTGCTCCAACATAACAAGTAAAGACATGGATGGATTAAGCACAACAAGCATAACAAATCACGCTTACTGATCATCCTCAAAAGAGGCACGGATCACTAGGAAACAAGCTGGACATATAGCATCGTGAACTAAAACGTCTCAGACTTAGTGATTTTCACTAAGTCCCTGAAATCAGTAAACTCAGGTAGCCCTCTTTGCAAGCTTGCACAAGGCAACACACACATCCTAAAAATGCATGGGAGGCACCTCTGGAAAGAAGACAACATGCTTAACAATTCATCCCAAAGGGGCACAGGCATATCATGCACGGATTAAACATGGCAAAAATGACAAAAGTGCATAATGAACTAATGGATCTGTAATTTAACTCATGATGCCTCCTTCCAACAGCATTTTGGGCACCAAGATGACCTCAAATGCAAATGATGCAATGGAGTGAAATGATGTACTCGTCGAGACGAAGATTTTGATATATCATATGCATGAATCGGATCTACGGATGCAAAGATATGAGCAGACGAAGATAGCATAAAAAGTTAGGGTTAGAGGGAAAAAGTCAACCGAGGGGGGAGTGGATCCAGATCTGCACGTGGTTCGAGGACGACCGGAACCTCGCCGGAATTGACGGGGATGACCGGAGTTGAACTTGAAGACCGCCGGAGTTGAGACCGAGGTCGCCGGAGACGCGGGATCCGGCCGGTCTGAGTAGAGGACGACGGGGCGGCGGCCGTGGCGCGCTTCCCGAGGCGCGCGGTGGCCGGAGCGAGGCGAGGTGAGGACGGCGATGGCCGGAAGTGGACACGGCGGCGGCCGGCGGCGAGCACCGCGAAGAGGCGGCGGGGCTGGAGCGGTCCGGTGGCGGCGCAAGGCGGCGTCGGCGATGGTGACCCGCGGCGAGGGCGGCGGCGGGCGGATCCGGCCCGGACCTCGCCGGATCCGGGCGCGGCGACGGCGGCGGCGATGGCCGGCGCAGCTCCGGCAGGCCGGAAGCCGGGAAGATGGCGGGCGGCGCGCGCGGCTCTCTGCAGTGGCGGCGGCGGGGGTTGGGCCCCGCGGGCCCGATTCGGGCCCGGGCGGGCCGCAGGGAGAGGGAGCCGGCGGGGAGGTGACGTGGCGTCGCCCGGTTGGAGGATAGGGGCGGCGGGGCAACGTGGCGCGCTGCCATTGGGCGCAGCGAGTTGGCCGCGTCTGGACATGTCCGGTCGGCGGGACGGACATATCCGGTGGCGCGGGGAGGTGGGAGACTAGGGTTTCGTCCGCGAAAATGGACGGGGAGGACATATTTATAGGTAGAGGGAGCTAGGAGAGTCCAAATGAGGTGCGGTTTTCACCCACACGATCGTGATCGAACGACCGAGACGATGGAGCAGAGTTTGGTGGGATTTGGGCCAAAATGGAGGGGTGTTGGGCTGCAACACACACGAGGCCTTCTCGGTCCCTCGGTTAACCGTTGGAGTATCAAACGAAGTCCAAATGGTACGAAACTTGACAGGCGGTCTACCGGTAGTAAACCAAGGCCGCATGGCAAGTCTCGGTCCAACCCGGAAATGTTTAATCCCCACACACGAGAGGAAGGTAGAAATGACCACCGGAGGAGAACGAAGCGCCGGATTGCAAAACGGACAATGGGGAAAAAGCTCGGATGCATGAGACGAACACGTATGCAAATGAAATGCGCATGATGACATGATATGCAATGCATGACACGCAAGAAAATGACAAGGAAACACCAGCGAATAACTGCACGCCACCTGGCACATCGGTCTCGGGGCGTTACACCCCGGGGCAGTAGTAGGTCCTGTCTACCAAGCGTCGGACATGTTTGCTTGAACCGAAATAAGCTGACAATACAAATTAGTTGTCAACTATTTTTGAATAAACTGTATCAAAGACATAAACATATGCATACATGGTTGAGAAAAACTCACCAAATGGTAGAACTGGAGGCGTTTGCACATCGACCCAGATGTCTATATTACCTTCAATATCATCTTCCGGACGAATATCAAAGGTGATAACCATATCAGGCACAAATGCATAAGCCTTGCATAGTGCTTGCCAAGTTTTGCATTCAAATGGGTGTGTGTATCTCCATTATATAATTTGACGTTGAAAGTATACCCATGCTCCGTCTTCAAGTAAACTCTCTTTACCTCCATATCATCTATAGCACTAAAACCTATCTTATTCAAGACAAAAATTCTTGCATGGCAGGGGATGCGCTAGTAGAATAGTAAAAATTTAAAATTATAAGTTGAAGCAAGTGAAGCATAAGTTTTGCATTCAAATAATAATTGACAAAGTGACTTACTGTATCAACTTCGAATGTCTCATCCAGCTTGATGCTGAAGCGCCTACCATCAACAAGGAAATTTTGGTCGCACAAGTCGCGTTGGTCTTCACAGTGTTCGCACATAATGAAATCTTTTTCGTCGTCAGATGACATTTCCTATGTTCATATAGGTGAAATATTAAACACCTATATCTAGCCAAATATATATTCATCTAACATTTGACATTAATATATCTAACTATATATTCAATTGACATTACTATATATTTAACTTTTCTATCTAATTCATCTAACATTCGACATTAATCTAACATTTATATAAACTCAAAATATATAAAAAATTAAATAAACAGAAAAACTCATTAACAAATAATATTTTAATTAGATCATCAAATCTCAGATACCTAAATTTTTTTACTAAAAATAAATTAGTTATATTAATTATTCAACTAGTTCAAATCTCATATACCTAAATAAACTAGTTCGACAATTTTTTTACTAAAAATAAAGTAGTTATATTAATTATTCAACTAGTTCAAATCTCTAATTCGACAATTTTCTATCTAGCTAATTCATCTAACATTCGATCATCTCATTAACTTTTCTAAAAAACAGAAAATAAGTAAAAAAATGTGTGTGTGTATGTGTGTGTACGTATATATGTGTGTACGTATATATGTGTGTACGTATGTGTGTGTGTATGTGTGCATGTACGTGTACGTATATATGTGTGTGTATATGTGTATGTGTGTCCCCGTACGTCGCCGCCCCGTACGTACGAGTGGGGGCGCCGGTGTACGGGGCGGGGGCGGCGTACGTACGGGCGGGGAGAGCGAGAGCGAGAGACGTACCGCGGCGGAACGACGACGGATGGCGGCGCGCGGCGTTCGGGGCGCGCGGCGGGGACGACGACGACGACGACGGACGAGGGCGGCGGCGACGGCGACGACGGGCGTGCGCGAGAGGTTGAGACGAAAGAAGTGGAGATCTAACTGAATTTTCGCAAGTGTTGTATATATAGGAGACGCCTTTAGTACCGGTTGGAGCCATCAACCGGTACTAAAGGCCAACTTTGGCCGGGCAAAGAGGCGGGAAGAGCAGGCCTTTAGTACCGGTTGGTGGCTCCAACCGGCCTCGCGCTGCCACCCCAAAGTTTAGTCCCACCTCGCCCGGCGAAGGGCAGCCGCACTGGTTTATAAACCCAACCGCGGCTACCTCTTCGAACTCCTCTATATAGCAGGCTTCTGGGCCTAATTAATTAGGGCGCGCTGCCCTGTGAGTCTGCTGGCCCTTCTGGGCTTGCATTTGCACACCATAGGTCTGGCAGGCCCACTGGGCAGCGCCCCAACAATTTTTTTATATAGTTTTTTCTTTTCTGCATTACTTATTTTCTTCTATTTATTTTTGAGTAGTTTTTTATATAGTTTTTTCTTTTCTGCATTATTTATTTTTGAGTAATTTTTTTGTATAGTTTTTTTATTTTCTGCATTATTTATTTTTGTATAGTCCGAAACCCTGATACTCCGAAAGAGTTTGTCCAGCTTGTACACGAAGTGCGTCCAATTTTTGCCGTGACCCTCTCTACTCTTTCGCGCATGCTATGCGGGTAATATGATGATACCATGCCAAGTTTCAACATTTTCAGGATTCATTTTGTAGTGATTTTCAATTTCACGGTCATTTAGCTCTCTAAACAATTAGGTAAATGACCGAAAAACAACAAATGATGTCAGAACATATTGGAAAATTGATGACGTCGCTTTAAATGCTGCATACTGAACACAAAAAAAGTCCGGAGTTCAAATAAGTTTAAAAAACATTGAAGTGGCCATGTAACAGATGAGTTCTTGTCCGAAACCCTGATACTCCGAAAGAGTTTGTCTAGTTTGTACACGAAGTGTGTCCAGTTTTTGCCGTGACCCTCTCTACTATTTCGCGCATGCTATGCGGGTGATATGATGATACCATGCCAAGTTTCAACATTTCCAGGATTCATTTTGTAGTGATTTTCAATTTTATGGTCATTTAGCTCTCTAAACAATTAGGTAAATGACCGAAAAACAACAAATGATGTCAGAACATGTTGGAAATTGATGGCGTCGCTTTGAATGCTGCATACTGAACACAAAAGAAATCCGGAGTTTAAATAAGTTATTAAAAATAAAAAAGAGGTGCAATGCTGGTTAATTTGCTTCAAGCCATTCGGAATAGTGTAGACTGCACTGCACATAGCTCAGTGCAATCTATGCTATTTCGCAAGGCTTAAAGCTAATCAACATGTAGATGAGCATTGCAACTCTTCGTCATTGTCTGTGCACTCACGGCTTATAAACCGCTCATACTGCCTCTCTCTTGACGAGGTGGGACTAAAAATAGCTTGCCATAACCTCATTAGTACCGATTCGTGGTACGAACCGGCACTAAATGGTGATGGTGGGGCCATAGCCTGACCGCAGGCTGACACAGCCTCTTTAGTACCGGTTCGTGGCATGAACCGGTACTAAAGGTTCGCCACGAACCGGTACTATTGATCGCCGCCACATTAGTGCCGGCTCTAATTCAAACCGGCACTAATGTGCTTCACGTTTGACCCTTTTTCTACTAGTGTATCCTGATGATCCACATAAAACATCAGGAATTTGTGCCCATTCTTTACCACTCTCGCAATGCTCTCAGTGTCTTCATCACTGGACAGCAACCTAGCACCATCTTCATTTAGTTGACACCCAGGCAGCAACCAGTACAGATGAATCCTACCAGCAGTTTCATAACCGATGTCCTCTATCAAATCATCAAACATTTTCATGCATACACAACTACTATCACAGAAATCATAACAAGCTTTTGCACCATTCAGATATGACCTGTTGCTACAGCTTCCATGGAAATATCCTCCATGAATCAACTCCACAGTGAAAAAAGGACTGTCTTTTCCTGAAAAAAAGGATAATTAAACATTTAACCTCTCAGTTTAAGGAACCAAATAAATACATAAACCCTAAACTGAATGAATCTGTGTACTGATGCTGCTATATAAAAAATGTTTAATATAGTGCAATCATTCTGAGAAAATCTTTGTACTGCTGCTACTATATAAAAAATGTTTAATATACTGCAATTATTCTGAGAAAATCTGTGTACTGAATACTGATGCTACTATATGAATAAAGTGCAATCATTCTCAAAAAGAAAACTTCATCTAGTAATACTCATGAGAAGATGTGTACTGATCCTTACCATTTCCCCTTAAACTAGTAATACTCAGAAATTCAGTATATTAGCACACATAATACTTCATATAGCAGCACCACTTGATGAAACAAGAATATACTTAGTAAATTTTGCAATTGTCAGAACCATTTATAGAATGTTACTAAAGTGGGTAAACTCAGCAGACTAATTGAGTTGAAAACCATGAATTCTCGTACATGGCAATGAGCTACAGTCAGTTGATTCCCCAATCTCCACTCAAAATAGCCAGCGTACTGGATACCCCTCTGCTGCTTACGCTGTTACGCATGCCATGCAATCGTTAGAGAAACCACAATTTCTGTAACTCTTGCATATCCTGCAGTAACCAGTGCAACATATACGATGGCTAGCTTCTATTTTCGTGCTACAACATTGCAATCTTAACAAAAATCGTTCTCATGCCCGGAATATTCGGCCTTACTGTACATCGGCGCCGGCACTTCATCGAGCCGTCGTATAGGCGCCGCAGACCGCCGCCGGCAGTTACGGCTGGGAGGCCCTTCCCTACTCTGCCGTAGCCAGGGCGCTCAGGTACCGGCCGGCCTTGTCGTCGATGATCAGGCGAACGCCGCCGCAGCCTGATCGCAAAGATTCGACTGGAATTGGAATAACGGAATATGTCCACGACTCGCGGCGGATGCCCGCGAACTACTCCTAAGCTGACGTGGCTGGTGCGGTACGCTGGGGCGTACGCGAGCCGTAGCCCAGGACCGGTTCGACAACTTCGAGGACCATACTGAGTCCGTATTTGCAAGTTTCAGGATTGTATAGAAGCAGTTTGTGAGTTCCGGGACCATTATAGACATCGCCAACAACTTTAAGGATCAAAGATGCATTTTACTCTGTAGCTAGGCTACGGAATCCATCCAACAGCAGCTAGGCTGCTTCGTGTGTGCTTGCGCACATCGTCGTCTTCGTCTGCGTCCCGACGGAACCGATTAGCTCGGAATATCCTCGCGCTAGCTTCGTACGCGTAGAAAAGCACTCGGCTACGTCGTCGTCGAGGTCGCAACATGCGCCAACAAAGGATCGCTAATTTCCTGGAAATGGGAAAAATCGCCAGACATATCTCTCCTGATGTTAGCCTGTAAGCTCACAATGCCCAAGTCGTCTCTCTCTGCGCCACAATTTTCTCCCCACGAGTGCGACGAATGCACCATGCAGGCTGCGACCTTAACCTGGGACCTAGTATTTATTAAGACATAACTTGTCTAGTGGCAAGACACAAGCCCTCGTATGTGGAGGTGTTCAACCAAACCTAATTAAATTTTCAGTTGCTTGAACAACAACAAATGTGCTAAAAAGAAAAATGCAAGCTCTCTCGGGTACCCTCCATCCGGTGAAGAGTGTACATTTGAGTTTAAAATCTGTTCACAAAAGAGTGTACTTCTATCTTTCGAATGCACTTTAAAATAGAAAAAAAATGCTTCTCTCTCACCACACGGTAATCAAGATCAATAGCATTCTACACATGTCCTTGATTTCTATACATGCACTTAGCTCATTGGGGTTGGATAATTAAAAAGAAGAGAGATGATGGTTTGCATCTTTTTAATGTATTTTTTACTTCACTTCATAACTTATCATAAAATTTTCTATATGTACATTTTTCATGGGATGGAGGAAATAACTTGTTGGGCTCACTAACGCGGTATTAGAAAAGTGTTCATTTAGAACAGTCCACGGTCAAAAGTCCACTAGTAGTACGTATTCGAACTGTTCCTAAACAAATAATAGTCTATGGAGTCTGAGGAATGCACCATGCATGCCGTGACCATAACCAGTTAACCCTATACCTATATATAAGGCCTAGCTTGTGCATTGGCTACAAACAAGCCCTAGTACATCGAGGTATCCATTCAAGTTGCCACCCCAATGATGTCGCAAGGACAAGCAAGAAGAATGGAAAGCTGCCTCCCAGTTGCCCTCCTAGCGCTAGGGATCCTCCTCCAGCTCGCTGGCTGCAGCCCTCCACCAGACCCGGTGGTGTGCACGCACGGCACGTCCAACTGCACCATCACCAACACGGTCGGCTTCTTCCTCTGCCCCGCGGCCAACGTCACCTACCCGCGGACGGAGCAGGAGCTCGTCGCAGCCGTGGCGGCCGTGGCGGCCGCAAAGCGGAAGGTAAAGGTAACCACCTCGCACGCACACAGCATTCCCAAGCTCGCGTGCCCCGGCGGCCGCGACGGCACACTCATAAGCACCGCGCGGTTGAACCGGACGGTGCACATCGACGCTGATAAGCGGCTCATGACGGTGGAGAGCGGCATGCTACTCCGGGACCTCATGGAGGCCGCCGCAGCGGAGGGGCTGTCCCTGGCGCATTCACCGTACTGGCACAGCTTAACCATTGGTGGGCTCCTCGCAACAGGCGCGCACGGGAGCTCGCTGTGGGGCAAGGGATCTGCTGTTCACGAGTATGTGGTCGGGCTGAGGATTGTGACGCCGGCGCCGGCTAGCCAGGGGTTCGCCGTGGTGAGGGAGCTTGGTGCCAATCACCCGGACCTGGACGCCGCCAAGGTCTCCATCGGCGTGCTGGGCGTCATCTCTCACGTAACTCTGGCATTGCAGCCGTTGTTCAAGCGGTCGGTGACTTTCATGAAGCGCGACGATTCAGACCTTGCGGATCGGGTGGCCACGTGGGGCCGCCTCCACGAGTTCGGCGACATGTTATGGCTGCCGCAGCAGGGCAAGGTCGTCTACCGCCAGGACGACCGCGTCGACGTCTCGACGCCGGGGGATGGCCTCAACGACAACTTGATTTTCCGTGCCACTCCCACCCAGGTGATCATTGCTGCAAGATCCGCGGAGGAGCGGCTGCAGGAGAACGGCACTGACACTGCCCGATGCGCGGCGGCACTGCTGCAGGCGGACACCATGGAACGGCAGGCCTACGGCTTCACCAATGATGGCGTCTCATTCACGGGGTACCCGGTGGTGGGGTACCAACATCGCATCCAAGCGTCTGGCACATGCATCGACAGCCCAGAGGACAGCCTCCGCTCCGCCTGCGCCTGGGACCCGCGCATCCCAGGCGCTCGCGCCGACAACTCCGGCTTCAGCGTTGCTCTCTCCAAGGCGCCGGCGTTCATCGCTGACATGCAGCGCCTCCGGGATCTCAACCCGGATGTGTTTTGTGTTGGCATCGACTCTAGGACGGGTATGTCCATGCGGTACATCAAGGCATCGTCCGCTTACCTTGGCAAGCAGGAGGACTCGATTGCCATCGACATCAACTACTATCGTAGCAACATCGACGGCACGCCGCGGGCGCACACCGACGTGGGCGACGAGATCGAGCAGATGGCACTGTGGAAGTATGGTGCCCTGCCACACTGGGGCAAGAACCACGACATCACTTTCGATGGTGCCATCTCGAAGTACTCAAAAGCCCACGAGTTCCTGGCGGTGAAGGATAGGTACGACCCTGATGGGATCTTCTCTAGCGAGTGGAGCGACCAGGTGCTCGGCATCAATGGGAGTCCGAATGTCATCAAGGAGCATTGTGCCATCGAAGGACTTTGCGTCTGCTCTGAGGACTCGCACTGTGCGCCGGAGCAGGGTTACCTCTGCCGACCGGGGAAGGTGTACACGAAGGCTAGAGTTTGCTCACTCGTCAAGGATTATTAGGATGGTGAGAACCCGAGAGTATGTTATGTTACACATAAAATACATGTATTTTTTTCGTGCCGTTTGAGTTTGTAAGGGGATCATCTATGTATAAGATGAATCCTCAAGTTATCTGAGTTGTTAAGAGTCGAGTTAAACCGGAGTTTTGTATCCTGGGTGGCGTCGTGTGGGGTTTGGTCATGTGATGTGTTGGGTGTTGGTGTCTACCTTATAAAAGCAATGAAACCCTCGAAAACGCTGCAATTTTTGCAGCACCAAATATGTTTCTCTATTTGAAGTTCTAGGGTTCAGCCCATCATTGTATGTGTTGTACGCAAATAGGTTGATATATATATATTTCATCATTAAGTATCAGAGCTCGGGTGATTTGTCTTAAAAACGATAGGATCATGTCAAAAGCGAAGATGATGGACCGAATCTGCACCGCCGCAGCCTGCTTGGTACTATCTCATATTTATATTAAACTAGAAAATATGTTTGTGTGTTGCAATGGGAAGAAAAAACTTTCTTGCAACTTTCTACCAAAAGAACACATCGCTCAAGGCATGAGAATCAAGCTCTCCTTTCTTAGTGAGAGACTCAACTATTAAAGCTAATGTGTATGTCGAGGCAAATAAAACATTAAGAACAATAATGAACAAAACTAGAGCATGAGAATACAACTTAGCTCATACAAAGGATATGTTATATAAATAATGTGTTTCTACCAATTCTTTATCTTTACCTAATATTAAAGGGGGGAGGTTTTCATAGTTCTTCATATGTCACAATTTTATATCCGTTGATTTTACGTAATGACAGAGACTGGCGGATAAGATTTAAAAGAAGGATTATACGGAAAAAAAAGCGAACGCACCGAAACAAAACCTCAACAAACGCTAACCATCATGTCTCCAGTCCTCCCACATCGCTGTCGACTAAGAAAACGAAACTTACGTCCTTACTGTCTCCAGATCAAAATCAAATTGGATGCCTTCGGATGCAAGTTCATTCTTCGTCTTCAGTCTCCATGGATACGAGGTCAAGCAAAGAAAATTGGAGGTTGGCTGCAGGAAATCCATCCGGCGTGAACGAGTGTCGTCGTGATCGTCTTGGACCTCTTCTCAACGAGGCCACCTAGTTCGTCTTAGTCCTGTCAGGAATGACAAACTAAACATCATTTGTAGCATAGTTACTGGATTCACCAGACAAGTCACCGAATCTCGATCTATTGATTTCAGTTTCCAGTTCGCTGGCCGATCCGTTGAAGAGAAGAATCCATGCGGTTTCGGTGGTGTTGGGCGTGGCAGCGCTTGAGAGGAGAAGAAAATGGAGGCAACGAGTTGAGGACCAGGTCGCTCGAGAGAGAGGGCGCTTGAGAGAGAGAGATGATACGTCTCCAACATATCTATAATTTTTGATTGTTCCATGTCATTATATTATCTGTTTTGGATGTTTATGGGCTTTATTATACACTTTTATATTAGTTTTTGGGACTAACCTATTAACCGGAGGCCCAACCCAAATTGTTGTTTTCTTACCTATTTAAGTGTTTCGAAGAAAAGGAATATCAAATGGAGTCCAAACGGAATGAAACCTTCGGGAGAGTTATTTTTGGAACGGAAGCAATCCAGGAGACTTGGAGTATACGTCAGACAATCAACGAGGCAGCCACGAGGCAGGGGGGCATGCCCACCCCCCTGGGCGCGCCCTCCACCCTCGTGGGCCCCTCATTGCTCCACCGACATACTTCTTTCGCCTATATATGTCCATATACCCTAAAAACATCAGAGAATAGAATAGATCGGGAGTTCCGCCGCCAGAAGCCTCCGTAGCCATCGAAAACCAATCTAGACCCATTCTGGTACCCTGCCGGAGGGGGGAATCCCTCTCCGGTGGCCATCTTCATCATCCCGGCGCTCTCCATGACGACGAGGGAGTAGTTCACCCTCGGGGCTGAGGGTATGTACCAGTAGCTAAGTGTTTGATCTCTCTCTCTCTCTCTCTCTCTCTCTCTCTCTCTCTCTCTCGTGTTCTTGAGGTGGTACGATCTTGATGTATTGCGAGCTTTGCTATTATATTTGGATCTTATGATGTTTCTCCCCCTCTACTCTCTTGTGATGAATTGAGTTTTCCCTTTGAAGTTATCTTATCGGATTGAGTCTTTAAGGATTTGAGAACAATTGATGTATGTCTTGCATGTGCTTATCTGTGGTGACAATGGGATATCACATGATCCACTTGATGTATGTTTTGGTGATCAACTTGCGAGTTCCTGACCTCGTGAACTTATGCATAGGGGTTGGCACGCAATTTCGTCTTGACTCTCCGGTAGAAACTTTGGGGCACTCTTTGAAGTTCTTTGTGTAACGCCCCAAGACCGGAGCTTCAGTTGCCTTCTAGGGTTCCCGGGCTTCTCTGTGTGTTTTATTTTTTTACTTGCTCCTTTTATGTTTGCTTTGCATCATGTCATCATATCATTAATTTTTGCAACTCAACTAAATAAATGGCATGGGTCTTTGATCCATTTAAATCGAGGGATTTCACATGGTGATTCTCTTTAAAACATATCCTCTCGATATTTAGAGAGCTATAATAAATATTCCATCCCTTGGAAATTACCGCAACACACTTGCAAAATATTCCATGCTTTTCTTACTATATTCCTCGTCTCCAAACTTTGCCCTAAATTCTTTCTTCACTTTCCGGAGTCCCACCAAAAACCTCAACATTTTTGGGTACTTCAGTAACCAAGCCCTAGTTCAAACCCATTTGAATTAAATTCAAATGTGCTTGAATGACATCTTCCAATCTTGCCACTCCTACTTTTCTTTGACCGAGCATATTTTTGTGAGTTCGGGAAATTATCCCCATGATCAAAATCCTTTCCTTAACCCTCCTTTTCTTGTTTTTTTCTCTATTTCTTTTCTCTTAGAAGAAGGGAGAGAGAGAGAGAGCCCACACCCACAGGCCTTCTTAGGCCTGCCAGACCGGCCCAACCTCCCTGAGGCCTCTCAGCCCGCATCTAAACCTAATCCTCTTCCCTGTTCGATTCCAGCGCCGTCACCACGATCCCCATCTCCCTTGCGCTGCACCTCTCTCCCCGATTCCCTCGATCCCATCTCTCCCGTGCGCCGAGCCACCTCTCCTCTCGATTTCTTCCTCGCTGCCAGCCCGCGACCTCCGCTGCCCCGCAAGCACCACCAACCTCCGTCGCCGCTCAGTCCGAGAGCCCCGCGCACCCTGCCTCAGCGCCGCCCTTCTCCATGGCCGCTGCCGGCCGAGCTCAAAGCTCCGCCCCGGAGCTGCTCCGCCCCGAGGCCCTGGCCTCGACCTCCTGGGCTTCTTCCTCGTCGACCGCGCCGCCGGAGCCCTGCATCGCGCCAAGCGTCACTGGCGCCCCCAAGTCCACGTCGCCGACCTCCTCCATGGCCCTCCTCCTCCGGCCTCCTCGTCGTCCTGCCATGGACGCCGAGCTCGAAGCTCCGGCCGACCCTGCCCCATGACCTTCGCCGTGCAGTCCCTCTCCTGGAGCCGCTCGCTGTTGTGGCTTTTCATCGAGGCGCCAAGTTCCGTCGATCTGCAGCCATCTCCCTCGCGCCCTTCCTCCTCGCCGGTGTTCTGCTCGAGGACCAGCCCCGCGCACCCCTGTGCTCACGGGCAGGGGACCCCAAGAGCGCCGCGTCGTCTCCCTACCTCGCCTGCGCTGCCGGCGTCAACAGCTAACAGTGGACCGGAGCCCCTGCCTTGCTCCACCGCATCGCCGCACATCCGGCCACCACCTCCCCGACGCCCCTGCTGCTGCTGCTAGACCACCTCGGTGCCACCAGGGAGTACCATGGCAAGTACAACGACTTACGGCACACGGACGACCACCGCACCGAACGCCGAAGTATAGGGTGACCCGCGAGGCCCTGGACGCCATGTACTACTACAACCATTGCGTTCCGTCTCGTCTTTGTCAAGTACCCATGGACGTCAAGTACCCCTTCGAGATGACGAGATCGGCAAGTTCGAGGACCCCAAGTACCCCTTCGAAACGTGTTTCTCTACCGTCGTCTCCGGAAACGCCAAGTACCCCTACGCACGACGACGCCAAGTCCGTTTCGGGATTCATCAAGTACCGCTACCGATATGGCTCGAACGTCTATGAAACATGTACCACTACCGTCGCAAGTACCACTCCGAACCATGTACGACGACCGTCGCCGAAGACCCGTGTAACGTGAACGACTACCGTCGCGAGTACCTCTACGTCGTCATGTACCCCTACTTCCCACGACGACCCCGTGAACAACTACTTCCTCGTCGACACATGTACCCCTACCGCCGAACTCAATCCGTTTCGATAATGCTCGCTTCAAAGGTATAACCGCCGAAACGATGCCCGTGAATGAATGCATGTTGTATGAGATGCACCCTTGTTCGATAACGTCGCCCCTCTTTTGCCTTGCCACCGACATGTGGGAACTCGGTATCCGAGGGTACCCCACCTTCTATCGCTTGTCACGCTCCCGCCGCACTTCCGTTTGCACCGGGATCTCAATCGAGTTACCGGAACCGATATGTTGCCGTGGCATCACTTTCGGATTCGTTGTCGTGGCACCCCTTTCGTTTCCGCCACGATGACAAATGCTTCTTTATGCTCATGTCAACTTTTAATAAAAAAATGCATAAACTTGCTCCTGTCATCCGCATCATGATAACAACTATTGAAATATTTAAAATGTTGTTTGCATTAATTTGCCCCTATGCCATGCAAAAACGGTTTAATTCATAACTAAATAACCGTAACTCTGATTTTAATAATCTTTATATGTAAATGGGGTAGAATTTTGCCTAGTTTATCATGGTGACCTTACTTTGCATGTTAAACAACTCAAAAATTGTGTTTAGGACAGATCAGGACCAAATCTAAAATATGCTATGGGGATTTTCCGGAATTGTTGTTCGTTGCTTCCGGCCTCATTTAAACTTGACTAGATATGTAGTTTTACGTTGCTTCACCCTCTTGCCATGTTTAACAACATTTAATATTGTTGGGTACTTAAACGAGAGAGAACTAAATAATTGATGTGGTGTTTTGTCAATATGCATCCCGATGCATATTGAGCTCCACTTAATTGGTAGGATTGTTTGAGCTCTTTGCCATGCCATGCATATTTAAACCGGACATGCATCATACTCGATTGTGCATCATGCCATGTTGATGTCGTGGTTGTTTACTATGTTGTGTGCTTATTTTCCGGTGATTGCTTCTTCGGGTTGGTTCCGATAACGTCGAGTTTGTGAGGACCCGTTCGTCTACGTCCGTTTGTCTTCTTCATGGACTCGTTCTTCTTTCTTGCGGGATTTCAGGCAAGATGATCATACCCTCGAAATCACTTCTATCTTTGCTATGCTAGTTTGCTCGCTCTTTTGCTTTGCCATTGCTACGATGCCTACCACTTGCTTGTCAGCCTCCCAAATTGCCATGTTCAGCCTCTAACCCACCATTGTCCTAGCAAACCGTTGATTGGCTATGTTACTGCTTTGCTCAGCCCCTCTTATAGCGTTGTTAGTTGCAGGTGAAGATTGAAGTTTGTTCCTTGTTGGAACATGGAGATCGTTCCTTATTGGAACATGTTACTTGTTGGGATATCACAATATATCTTATTTAATTAATGCATCTATATACTTGGTAAAGGGTGGAAGGCTCGGCCTTATGCCTGGTGTTTTGTTCCACTCTTGCCGCCCTAGTTTCCGTCATATCGGTGTTATGTTCCCGGATTTTGCGTCCCTTACGCGGTTGGGCTATAATGGGAACCCCTTGACAGTTCGCCTTAAGTAAAGCTTTGCCAACAATGCCCAACATTGGTTTTACCATTTGCCACCTAGCCTTTTTCCCTTGGGAGTCGCGCATCCCGAGGGTCATCTTTATTTTAACCCCCCCCCCTCGGGCCAGTGCTTGTCTAAGCGTTGGTCCAAACTAGAGCCCCTTGCAGCGCCACCTCGGGGAAACTTGAGGGCTGGTTTTAGTTGTACGGATTGCTTATCCGGTGTTGCCCTGAGAACGAGATATGTGCAGCTCCCATCAGGATGTCGGCGCATCGGGCGGTGTTGCTGGTTTAGTTTTACCCTGTCGAAATGTCTTGTTGTACCGGGATACCGAGTCTGATCGGAACGTCTCGGGTGGAGGTCTATTCCTTCGTTGACCGTGAGAGCTTGTCGTGGGCTAAGTTGGGACACCCTGCAGGGATTTGAACTTTCGAAAGTCGTGCCCGCGGTTATGGGCAGATAGGAATTTGTTAACGTCCGGTTGTAGAAAACCTGAACTTGACCTTAATTAAAATGAATCAAGAGCGTGTGTAACCGTGATGGTCTCTTTCCGGCGGAGTCCGGGAAGTGAACACGGTTGTTGGAGTTATGCTTGACGTAGGTAGTCCAGGATCACTTCTTGATCATACTTTTATCGACCGTGCTTTGCCTTCTCTTCTCGCTCTCTTTTGCGAATAGGTTAGCCACCATATATGCTAGACGCTTGCTGCAGCTCCACCTCATACCTTTACCTTACCCATAAGCTTAAATAGTCTTGATCGCGAGGGTGCGAGATTGCTGAGTCCCTATGGCTCACAGATACTTCCAAAACCAGTTTGCAGGTGCCGACGAGTCCGTGCAGATGACGCAACCAAGCTCAGGAGGAGCTCGATGAAGATCTTGTCCTTTATGTTGTTTCGTTCTAGTTGATCAGTAGTGGAGCCCAGTTGGGGTCGATCGGGGACCTTTGTCGCATTTGGGGTTCTTCTTTTATTTTGGTTCCATAGTCGGACCCTGAGTGTATTTGATTGATGTAATGTTTATTCATGTAATTGTGTGAAGTGGCGATTGTAAGCCAACTATGTATCTCTTTCCCTTATTATATTACATGGGTTGTGTGAAGATTACCTCACTTGCGACATATGCCTTCAATGCGATTATGCCTCCAAGTCGTGCCTTGACACGTGGGAGATATAGTCGCATCGAGGGTGTTACAAGTTGGTAATCAGAGCCTTCCCCGACCTTAGGAGCCCCCACTGCTTGATCGTTTTTAGCAGCCGAGTTGTGTCTAGAAAAATGTTTTGAGTCCTTTAGGAATTATATATCGGAGAGTTTAGGAATTCTTTTTACTCCCCAGTCTCCTCATCGCTCTGGTAAGGCATCCTGACGTAGAGTTTTGATTCTTCTCTTCTCAAATTTCACTAAAAAAAATTTTAGGATCACGCGAGTATCTTGGATTTGTTCCGATGGCTTATGATGAGAACACTGTCTTGGTGCCTCCTGTCAGGGGTTTAGTGGAAGTGTCCCGGGGAGTTGAGCTCTGAGGTGTTGTCATCATAATTTTATCGTTGCAATTCAGGAATACTTGAGATAGGTTCGCAACATCGAAAATCTCCTTTATGCAGTTCGTTGGTGAGATAACCTCGACGCCACCCAGTACTGGGGCGGGAGTTCGGGAGTATCGCCATAACTTGTATAACGAATGCTTTTCGAAGGTTGAAGTAGATGGTTTCCGAAGGTTTCTTGGTTATGTGTTGAAGGATGGATACAGCTGGATGTAGGAATTGCTAGTTTGGGTGAGATATTATGCTTCCCCTGTATCCCCAACACCTGATTGCATAACCGGAAAGTTTCGGGAGTTTCATAGGTGGGAATTCAAGTAGCTCTTAGGATTTCTTTCCGACAGATGTATGATATGACATTGGGGTTCGACGTCTAGTGGTTCGCCTATTCACGGTCGATTTTACAGTGGCCTCCTTGTGTCTTAAAGAGTCCTTGGCTATGCTGACTCGGGGACGCTTCATATGTCATGTGCACTGCCTTGTACATGATGGTGCTGTATGATCGAGCCCGTGTAGGTCCCACCACGAAAACTTCGGACGAAATCTCTATCATATGTTTGTTCCAGCTTATTCTGCAAGCCAATCCTTTGTTTTTGTTTTGAGTTGTGGTATTCGAGTTGCTTCAATGTCAAGTGTTGGTTCCATACCTTTCATAAATGGTGTTCTCATACTCCGATGTGAATACCAATCCTTCATGATAATCGAGATTGTCATGTCAATCCTTTTTTTTCAACCGGAGTGTTTCTCTTCAAGTGGATCTGATTATTTCAATTTCCGCAAGATCAAGTATCAGTTCTTCTCAAAGGTGTTTGTTTCACCCGTCTCCAAGTTGCCTTTGTTTTTCCCGCCCACCCACCCTTGTTTTCTTCAAGGACTCAGATTTCTTATTCAACTATCCATTTTATCGATGGAAGTCTCTCCATTCTTATCTGGTGTTTCTTATGAAGATTCTAACGGAGCTTCTAGTTCATCGTTCTTCGTTCTTTTTCTTCTCCGGTGGTTTCAAGTCAAGTTTTGTTGATCATACCTTTTTCCTCGTTTCAATGCTTTCTCATGCCGGTGCACTTCGTTATCATTTCACCTCTCGCCATTCTATTGTTCCGGAGTGCTCAAGATATCTCGAAGATTCGTGTTTCCACTCTACATTCGTTCAGGCTATTTTGAGGTTGTTATATCATTCAAGTCATTTAATTCAACAGGTGCAACCTCCCTTTTAAATCATTTCAACGATGTTTTCTTTTGAGTGGGCCCTAACCCACAGGTCTTTTCCCAGGATCTTACCTGACTCTTCTTATTTTTCCGGAGCTTTTCAAATTCTTTTCTAAAGTTTGACGTAAGAATGAATTGTCATCAGTCAAATGTCTTTCCCCAAGATCGGCTAAATTCTTTCATCTTGGATCAACCTTCTATTCTTCATTCCGGAGTGCCTCTACAATTATTGTTAGTGTTTCTCGTCGTCATTTGAAGACCGAAGAAGAGTTTTACCTCCATATCTTATCCGCTCTCTCAAAGAATCGTGGTTCTAATTCGAGGTCATCCTCTCATAATTGTTTGATTGTGGGAGTTCTTTTTATCCAGCCGGAGTAATTTAAGAGTCTTCTCAATTGTTATCCGGAGTCCATCATCTAAGATTTATTCATCCTCAGCTTTCAGCTCTCGTTCTTCAATTTTACCGGTGCTTCGTTCAAGTGATCTTTAATCAGTTCGTGATCTCTTCGTTCTCATGGATCTAAAGTCTCTCAAGCATCTTCGTTTATTTGCTTAATTCTTACGGTGGTTTGCTCAAGATTTCTCTTCCTTATCAATTTGTTCATTGTTTCTACCCTACCGGTGGTTCGTTGAAGACTTTCTCAAGTTTACGCGATATCTCTCTTATTTTTTTTCTACAAGAATTAGTAATATGCCAAATTCGCGGATTGTCATCAATTTAATTTGGTGAAGGATGCGCATAATGTAATTCTTATTCTTGTTTCATCCAAATGATTAATTCCTTATTCCGGAGGTGCATCATATCACATTCTTGGTTCGAGACGCTTTATGTTTTCAACTTCTTTTTCCTTCCGTTTGCTCATCCTTTTGTTTACCGGAGTTTGTTCTCGATGATTAAATTCTTGTTTCCAATTGTTCATCTTCTCTTTTTCCCGGAGTTCCAACCTTTTTCAACTATTTCATCGCGAGATCCAACAAAAATCATTGCAAGGATTCACCTTGTGTTTTCAATTTCTCTTTCTTTTATTCTTTTGTTACCGGAGTTCTTCATGAAGGTTCTACATGATGGTTCATAAAGGATTTAACTCATTCTCTAAATGTTCATCAAGTTTCTTTTCACAGAAACTCAAGCTTTCTTCATATTGCAATCCGGAGTACAATTATTCTTTCTTCCGTATCATTGGAGGTGGTATTATGTCATTCTTGATAATTTGAGTTCATATTGTCATGATTCACATGTTGTCAATATTGGGATATTTTAAATCCATCAATCTCGTCATTGGAATTATCTTGGGTTATACTTCACCTAAAGCCTTTCCTAAGGATTGTTGTTATTATGGTGCTTATATATGATCCAAGTTTCTTCATTTATCCTCCCGATAATATAGCCTTCTCGTCTCCTTGTTCTTGTCAATCCAATTCTTTTTCCGCGAATGGCAGGTTTTTCATCTCTTAATTTGAGAGGTATTCCATAAGACCACATCAAGCTTATCATTTCGTTGTTGATAATCCAACAACTCTATTCAAGAATATGTTGTAAGCGTGCTACCCCAAGATTTTGTTTTCCTCCGTTCACTCCATTCCATTCTTACTTTTGTTCCGGAGGCATTGTGATGTTCATCTTTTCAACCCATCATCTCATTTTGTCAAAGATCATGATCTTTCCATGCCTATCCTTTTAATTTGAGTGTTGTGTCCTCTTTTCAAGTATCCTCTCATCTTGTCAAGTTCAATTCCTTCCATTTACAGACGGAGTGCTGTCCAAATTATGTCACTCTTATTCCTTCCCTATCTTGCTTAACCGGAGTATTGTGCCCCTTTGTTTAAGTTCTTTTCTCCTTATCAAGTCTTGCATCCTTTTCTCAACCGGAGTGTCGTGTTTTCATTTGAGCTCTCTCATCTTATCAAATTTTGACTCCCTTCTCAACTGGAGTGCTTTCTGAGATCTTTCTTACCCCTTGTTTCAATTCATTCAATAGTTACGGAGGCAGTGTATTGTGATTTCATGAAGTATCTTCTCATCTTATCAAGTTATTATTCAATTCCTTTTCTTTTCAACCGGAGTGCTGCCCGAATTTGGTCTTCCTCGATCCCCTTCTTTAACCGGAGTGTTTTCAACTTTGTTCATCTCCGTTGTATTCTTTCCTCGAGATGGCTTAACCTTTTCAGGGTTCTTTGGTTTCACTCGTTTGTCAAAGAAGCAACTTAGCTTTACCTATCCTCTTCCTCTTCCATTTTCCCTCCGCTGCCATTCTAGATCTCGGGACGAGATCCTCTCGTAGTGGTGGAGTGTTGTAACGCCCCAAGACCGGAGCTTCAGTTGCCTTCTAGGGTTCCCGGGCTTCTCTGTGTGTTTTATTTTTTTACTTGCTCCTTTTATGTTTGCTTTGCATCATGTCATCATATCATTAATTTTTGCAACTCAACTAAATAAATGGCATGGGTCTTTGATCCATTTAAATCGAGGGATTTCACATGGTGATTCTCTTTAAAACATATCCTCTCGATATTTAGAGAGCTATAATAAATATTCCATCCCTTGGAAATTACCGCAACACACTTGCAAAATATTCCATGCTTTTCTTACTATATTCCTCGTCTCCAAACTTTGCCCTAAATTCTTTCTTCACTTTCCGGAGTCCCACCAAAAACCTCAACATTTTTGGGTACTTCGGTAACCAAGCCCTAGTTCAAACCCATTTGAATTAAATTCAAATGTGCTTGAATGACATCTTCCAATCTTGCCACTCCTACTTTTCTTTGACCGAGCATATTTTTGTGAGTTCGGGAAATTATCCCCATGATCAAAATCCTTTCCTTAACCCTCCTTTTCTTGTTTTTTTCTCTATTTCTTTTCTCTTAGAAGAAGGGAGAGAGAGAGAGAGAGCCCACACCCACAGGCCTTCTTAGGCCTGCCAGACCGGCCCAACCTCCCTGAGGCCTCTCAGCCCGCATCTAAACCTAATCCTCTCCCCTGTTCGATTCCAGCGCCGTCACCACGATCCCCATCTCCCTCGCGCTGCACCTCTCTCCCCGATTCCCTCGATCCCATCTCTCCCGTGCGCCGAGCCACCTCTCCTCTCGATCTCTTCCTCGTTGCCAGCCCGCGACCTCCGTTGCCCCGCAAGCACAACCAACCTCCGTCGCCGCTCAGTCCGAGAGCCCCGCGCACCCTGCCTCAGCGCCGCCCTTCTCCATGGCCGCTGCCGGCCGAGCTCAAAGCTCCGCCCCGGAGCTGCTCCGCCCCGAGGCCCTGGCCTCGACCTCCTGGGCTTCTTCCTCGTCGACCGCGTCGCCGGAGCCCTGCATCGCGCCAAGCGTCACCGGCGCCCCCAAGTCCACATCGCCGACCTCCTCCATGGCCCTCCTCCTCCGGCCTCCTCGTCGTCCTGCCATGGACGCCGAGCTCGAAGCTCCGGCCAACCCTGCCCCATGACCTTGGCCGTGCAGTCCCTCTCCTGGAGCCGCTTGCTGCTGTGGCTTTTCATCGAGGCGCCAAGTTCCGTCGATCTGCAGCCATCTCCCTCGCGCCCTTCCTCCTCGCCGGCGTTCTGCTCGAGGACCAGCCCCGCGCACCCCTGTGCTCACGGGCAGGGGACCCCAAGAGCGCCGCGTCGTCTCCCTACCTCGCCTGCGCTGCCGGCGTCAACAGCTAACAGTGGACCGGAGCCCCTGCCTTGCTCCACCGCATCGCCGCACATCCGGCCACCACCTCCCCGACGCCCCTGCTGCTGCTGCTAGACCACCTCGGTGCCACCAGGGAGTACCATGGCAAGTACAACGACTTACGGCACACGGACGACCACCGCACCGAACGCCGAAGTATAGGGTGACCCGCGAGGCCCTGGACGCCATGTACTACTACAACCATTGCGTTCCATCTCGTCTTTGTCAAGTACCCATGGACGTCAAGTACCCCTTCGAGATAACGAGATCGGCAAGTTCGAGGACCCCAAGTACCCCTTCGAAACGTGTTCCTCTACCATCGTCTCTGGAAACGCCAAGTACCCCTACGCATGACGACGCCAAGTCCGTTTCGGGATTCATCAAGTACCGCTACCGATATGGCTCGAACGTCTACGAAACGTGTACCACTACCGTCGCAAGTACCACTCCGAACCATGTACGACGACCGTCGCCGAAGACCCGTGTAACGTGAACGTGAACGACTACCGTCGCGAGTACCTCTACGTCGTCATGTACCCCTACTTCCCACGACGACCCCGTGAACAACTACTTCCTCGTCGACACGTGTACCCCTACCGCCGAACTCGATCCGTTTTGATAATGCTCGCTTCATAGTTATAACCGCCGGAACGATGCCCGTGAATGAATGCATGTTGTATGAGATGCACCCTTGTTCGATAATGTCGCCCCTCTTTTGCCTTGCCACCGACATGTGGGAACTCGGTATCCGAGGGTACCCCACATTCTATCGCTTGTCACGCTCCCGCCGCACTTCCGTTTGCACCGGGATCTCAATCGAGTTACCGGAACCGATATGTTGCCGTGGCATCACTTTCGGATTCGTTGTCGTGGCACCCCTTTCGTTTCCGCCACGATGACAAATGCTTCTTTATGCTCATGTCAACTTTTAATAAAAAAATGCATAAACTTGCTCCTGTCATCCGCATCATGATAACAACTATTGAAATGTTTAAAATGTTGTTTGCATTAATTTGCCCCTATGCCATGCAAAAACGGTTTAATTCATAACTAAATAACCGTAACTCCTATTTTAATAATCTTTATATGTAAATGGGGTAGAATTTTTCCTAGTTTATCATGGTGACCTTACTTTGCATGTTAAACAACTCAAAAATTGTGTTTAGGAAAGATCAGGACCAAATCTAAAATATGCCATGGGGATTTTCCGGAATTGTTGTTCGTTGCTTCCGGCCTCATTTAAACTTGACTAGATATGTAGTTTTACGTTGCTTCACCGTCTTGCCATGTTTAACAACACTTAATATTGTTGGGTACTTAAACGAGAGAGAACTAAATAATTGATGTGGTGTTTTGTCAATATGCATCCCGATGCGTATTGATCTCCACTTAATTGGTAGGATTGTTTGTGCTCTTTGCCATGCCATGCATATTTAAACCGGACATGCATCATACTCGATTGTGCATCATGCCATGTTGATGTCGTGGTTGTTTACTATGTTGTGTGCTTCTTTTCCGGTGATTGCTTCTTCGGGTTGGTTCCGATAACGTCGAGTTTGTGAGGACCCGTTCGTCTACGTCCGTTTGTCTTCTTCATGGACTCGTTCTTCTTCCTTGCGGGATTTCAGGCAAGATGATCATACCCTCGAAATCACTTCTATCTTTGTTATGCTAGTTTGCTCGCTCTTTTGCTTTGCCATTGCTACGATGCCTACCACTTGCTTGTCAGCCTCCCAAATTGCCATGTTCAGCCTCTAACCCACCATTGTCCTAGCAAACCGTTGATTGGCTATGTTACCGCTTTGCTCAGCCCCTCTTATAGCGTTGTTAGTTGCAGGTGAAGATTGAAGTTTGTTCCTTGTTGGAACATGGAGATCGTTCCTTATTGGAACATGTTACTTGTTGGGATATCACAATATATCTTATTTAATTAATGCATCTATATACCTGGTAAAGGGTGGAAGGCTCGGCCTTATGCCTGGTGTTTTGTTCCACTCTTGCCGCCCTAGTTTCCGTCATATCGGTGTTATGTTCCCGGATTTTGCGTCCCTTACGCGGTTGGGCTATAATGGGAACCCCTTGACAGTTCGCCTTAAGTAAAGCTTTGCCAACAATGCCCAACATTGGTTTTACCATTTGCCACCTAGCCTTTTTCCCTTGGGAGTCGCGCATCCCGAGGGTCATCTTTATTTTAACCCCCCCCCCTCGGGCCAGTGCTTGTCTAAGCGTTGGTCCAAACTAGAGCCCCTTGCAGCGCCACCTCGGGGAAACTTGAGGGCTGGTTTTAGTTGTACGGATTGCTTATCCGGTGTTGCCCTGAGAACGAGATATGTGCAGCTCCCATCAGGATGTCGGCGCATCGGGCGGTGTTGCTGGTTTAGTTTTACCCTGTCGAAATGTCTTGTTGTACCGGGATACCAAGTCTGATCGGAACGTCTCGGGTGGAGGTCTATTCCTTCGTTGGCCGTGAGAGCTTGTCGTGGGCTAAGTTGGGACACACTGCAGGGATTTGAACTTTCGAAAGCCGTGCCCGCGGTTATGGGTAGATGGGAATTTGTTAACGTCCGGTTGTAGAAAACCTGAACTTGACCTTAATTAAAATGAATCAAGAGCGTGTGTAACCGTGATGGTCTCTTTCCGGCGGAGTCCGGGAAGTGAACACGGTTGTTGGAGTTATGCTTGACGTAGGTAGTCCAGGATCACTTCTTGATCATACTTTTATCGACCGTGCTTTGCCTTCTCTTCTCGCTCTCTTTTGCGAATAGGTTAGCCACCATATATGCTAGACGCTTGCTGCAGCTCCACCTCATACCTTTACCTTACCCATAAGCTTAAATAGTCTTGATCGCGAGGGTGCGAGATTGCTGAGTCCCTGTGGCTCACAGATACTTCCAAAACCAGTTTGCAGGTGCCGACGAGTCCGTGCAGATGACGCAACCAAGCTCAGGAGGAGCTCGATGAAGATCTTGTCCTTTATGTTGTTTCATTCTAGTTGATCAGTAGTGGAGCCCAGTTGGGGTTGATCGGGGACCTTTGTCGCATTTGGGGTTCTTCTTTTATTTTGGTTCCGTAGTTGGACCCTGAGTGTATTTGATTGATGTAATGTTTATTCATGTAATTGTGTGAAGTGGCGATTGTAAGCCAACTATGTATCTCTTTCCCTTATTATATTACATGGGTTGTGTGAAGATTACCTCACTTGCGACATATGCCTTCAATGCGATTATGCCTCCAAGTCGTGCCTCGACACGTGGGAGATATAGTCGCATCGAGGGTGTTACACTTTGTGTCGGTTGAATAGATGAATCTGAGATTGTGTGATGCATATCGTGTAATCATACCCACGGATACTTGAGGTGGCATTGGAGTATCTAGGTGACATTAGGGTTTTCTTTGATTTGTGTCTTAAGGTGTTATTCTTGTACGAACTCTATGATAGATTGAACGGAAAGAATAGCTTCGTGTTATTTTACTACGAACTCTTGAATAGATCGATCAGAAAGGATAACTTTAAGGTGGTTTCGTACCCTACCATAACCTCTTCGTTTGTTCTCCGCTATTAGTGACTTTGGAGTGACTCTTTGTTGCATGTTGAGGGATAGTTATCTGATCCAATTATGTTATTATTGTTGAGAGAACTTGCACTAGTGAAAGTATGAACCCTAGGCATTGTTTCCTAGCATTGCAATACCGTTTACACTCACTTTTACCATTAGTTACCTTGCTATTTTTATAATTTCATATTACAAAAACCATTATCTACTATCCATATTGCACTTGTATCACCATCTCTTCGCCGAACTAGTGCACCTATACAATTTACCATTGTATTGGGTGTGTTGGGGACACAAGAGACTCTTTGTTATTTGGTTGCAAGGTTGTTTGAGAGAGACCATCTTCATCCTATGCCTCCCATGGATTGATAAACCTTAGGTCATCCACTTGAGGGAAATTTGCTACTGTCCTACAAACCTCTGCACTTGGAGGCCCAACAACGTCTACAAGAAGAAGGTTGTGTAGTAGACATCAATCTCTTTTCTGGCGCCGTTGCCGGGGAGGTTAGCGCTTGAAGGTATATCTTTAGATCTTGCAATCGAATCTTTTAGTTTCTTGTTTTATCACTAGTTTAGTTCATAAAAGAAAATTACAAAAAATGGAACTAAGGGTACCTCATATGCTTCATCTTTTTAATATCTATCATGAAAATAAGTATTCCAATAATTGTGCTCAAGTGCTATAGGAAGAATGCATTAGAATGTTTGGCACTAAATATTTGAATGATGAGCATGATTGCAATGTTGTTAGTACGAATTCCTTGAATATCCATGGTGCTAATTATATGCAAAGCCACAAGCTTGGGGAAGCTATGTTTGATGAAGATGATGTTTTTTGTCCCCCAAGTTTTGATGAGCAAATTTATTATGATGATTATATTGATGAAAGTGGGTTTGGACTTTGGAGAGGTCGTGACTTTATTTAGTAATGATCCCACTACTTCAGAAGAGGTTCCAATTGATTATGAGAACAGAGTTGCTATCTATGATGATTATTGTGATGACATGTATGCTATAAAGAATAATGATAACCATGAAACTTGTCATCATGATTTTAGTTTTCAATTGGATTATGCCTCACATGATAGTTATTTTGTTGAGTTTGCTCCCACTACTATTCATGAGAAGAAATTTGCTTATGGTGAGAGTAATAAGAATTCTATGCTTGTGCATCATGAAAACAGTGCTTTATGTGATAGTTATATTGTTAAATTCATTCATGATGCTACTAAAAATTATTATGAGGGATGAATATATGCTTGTAGGAATTGCAATAATATCAAGTTTCCTCTCTACATGTTGAAAATCTTGAAGCTATGCTTGTTTTACCTTCCTATGCAAGTTGATTCTTGTTCCCATAAGTTGTTTGCTCACAAAATCCCTATGTATAGTAAGTGGGTTAGACTTAAATGTGCTAGTCATATTATTCATGATGCTCTCTTTATGTTTCAATTGTTATCTTTTATGTGAGCATCATTGAAATCATCATGCCTAGCTAGGGGCGTTAAACGATAGCGCTTGTTGGGAGGCAACCCAATTTTGTTCTTGTTCCTTGCTTTTTGTTCCTATTTAGTAATAAATAATTCATCTAGCATCTGTTCTGATTGAGTTTTTATGCTTTTAATTAGTGTTTGTGCCAAGTAGAACCTTTGGAAAGACTTGGGGAAAGTCTTTGCGATCATGCTGTAAAAAAATAGAAACTTTAGCGCTCATGAAATTTGCTGCCGTTGTTTATTGGAGAGTGCTATTTAGTTAATTATTTTTGTAGGTGATTAATAGATAAATTCCTCACGTCCAGCAATTTATTTTAGAATTTTTGGGGTTCCAGAAGTTTGCGTTAGTTACAGAAAGGATAGCTTTGAGGTGGTTTCGTACCCTACCATAATCTCTTCATTTGTTCTCCGCTATTAGTGACTTTGGAGTGACTCTTTGTTGCATGTTATGTTATTATTGTTAAGAGAACTTGTACTAGTGAAAGTATGAACCGTAGGCCTTGTTTCCTAGCATTGCAATACCGTTTACGCTCACTTTTATCATTAGTTACCTTGCTGTTTTCATATTTTCAGATTACAAAAACCATTATCTACTATTTATATTGCACTTGTATCACCATCTCTTCGCCGAACTAGTGCACCTATACAATTTACCATTATATTGGGTGTGTTGGGGACACAAGAGACTCTTTGTTATTTGGTTGCAGGGTTGTTTGAGAGAGACCATCTTCATCCTACGACTCCCACGGATTGATAAACCTTAGGTCATCCACTTGAGGGGAATTTGCCACTGTCCTACAAACCTCTGCACTTGGAGGCCCAACAACGTCTACAAGAAGAAGGTTGTGTAGTAGACATAAAGAGAGAGGAGGGTGCTCGCTTGCACGAAGCCAGGGGCGGCATTCACGAGGAGTTGAGCACTCCCGGGCAATTTCACTAGGAACTGCTCTACACTAGTAGAAAAACTACTTTACATGAGGGACATTAGTCTCGGTTTAAAAACGGACCGGCACTAATGTGACCATTAGTGCTGGTTCCAACGGCTAGGGGGCGGGCAACATTAGTCCCGGTTCGTGTTGAACCTCTAATACCGGTTCATGACACGAACCGGCACTAAAGGGGTGGTGGCAGGATGGTGTCAGGCTGGGGCCCCACTAGCACCTTTAGTCTCGGTTCGTGGCACAAACCAGGACTAAATCTTAGCCTCTAGTCCCAGTTCGTGACACAAACCAGGACTAAAGGTTAGCCTCTAGTCCCGGTTCGTGTCATAAACCGGGACTAAAGATGCTGCTATATAAACCCTTCGTCCAGCCCGCGAGCTCTCTGTTCTTCCCCTTTCCTCTCATCTATGTTTTCTTCCTCTCCTCTCGAGCTCATCCTCCATATTTGCCAAAATTTATCAAGATTTGAAGACACCCAATCCATCCAAGTGTTCACAAAGGTTAGCAACTTTTTCCTTTCATCTCTCATTGCTAGATTAGCTCTCGCAATGCTCTATAAGTATAGTGATTTGTGGGTTTTAGTTTGGGAGTATTTATATGTGGTAGTTTGTTTGATTTTGAAGGAAATATGCCCTAGAGGCAATAATAAAGTTGTTATTTTATATTTCCTTATTCATGATAAAGGTGTTCATGCCAAATTTGTATTGAATGAAAACCTTAATACATGTGTGAATACATAAAAAAACACCGTGTCCCTAGTGAGCCTCTACTAGACTAGCTTGTTGATCAAAGATGGTTAAGGTTTCATAACCCTGGACATGAGTTGTCATTTGATAACGGGATCACATCATTAGGATAATGATGTGATGTACAAGACCCATCCGTTAGCATAGCATATTGATCGTTCAGCTTATTGATATTGCTTTCATCATGTCAAATACATATTCCTTCGACTATGAGAATATGCAACTCCCGGATACCGAAGGAATGCCTTGTGTGCTATCAAACGTCACAATGTAACTGGGTGATCATAAAGATGCTCTACAGTTATCTCCAAAGGTGTTTGTTGGGTTGGCATAGATCAAGATTAGGATTTATTACTCCGAGTATCGGAGAGGTGTCTTTGGGCCCTCTCGGTAATACACATCATAAGCTTGCAAGCAAATGACTAAAGAGTTGGTCACTAGGTGATGTATTACGGAACGAGTAAAGAGAGTTGCCGGTAACGAGATTGAACTAGGTATAAAGATACCGACCATCGAATCTCTGGCAAGTAACATACCGATGGACAAAGGGAATTACGTATGTTGTCATAACGGTTCGACCAATAAAGATCTTCATAGAATATTTAGGAGCCAATATGGGCATCTAGGTTCCGCTATTGGTTATTTACCGGAGAGGTGTCTCGGTCATGTCTACATAGTTCCCGAACCCGTAGGATCCGCACGCTTAATGTTTGATGACGATATAGTATTATATGAGTTATGTGATTTGGTGACCGAATGGTGTTCGGAGTCCCAGATAAGATCACGGACATGATGAGGAGTCTCCAATTGGTTGAGAGGTAAAGATTGATATATATATATATAGGACGATGGTATTCATGAAGGAAATATGCCCTAGAGGCAATAATAAAGTTGTTATTTATATTTCCCTATATCATGATAAATGTTTATTATCCATGCTAGAATTGTATTAACTGGAAACTTAGTACATGTGTGGATACATAGACAAACAGAGTGTCCCTAGTATGTCTCTACTTGACTAGCTCGTTAATCAAAGATGGTTAAGTTTCCTAGCCATAGACATGTGTTGCTGCTACCTCTTGAGCACTGTGTTGGTTTTCCCCGAAGAGGAAGGGATGATGCAGCAAAGTAGCGTAAGTATTTCCCTCCGTTTTTGAGAACCAAGGTATCAATACAGTAGGAGGCTACGCGCGAGTCCCTCGTACCTGTACAAAACTGTCGGGGTAAATGACCATGGGTAGCCCAGCCGGCTTCCCCTGGCCCATCAGAAAAAATTACAAGCCTGGCCGACTCTCAAGAAGACTCAAGACCTGGGCCGCCTCCCCCCTAGCCGACTACCTTCCTGGCCGGCTTCGGGGGCGGCCCGCCCTTCACCCTCATGAAGAAAGCTCTGGATGGCCGACTACGAGAAGCCGGCTACGGCAGGGCCGGCTACCAGAGGCCGGCTCCCATAAAGCAGTCAAAGCCGTACCCGCAATGTACGCGTCCACCCTGCGATGATGAAGCGGGGCGTGGCTACAGTGGAGCCTGCCACCCCCAAAACCCGGAGCACGCCTGGTACAGCGCGCCGTGCGGGCAGCCACGGCCCGTCCGGCGCGGCACTGTAGCCACGGCGGCTCTGACGCCATTCACGATGGGCCGCCAGCGTGGCCCCCGAGGCGGTGGGCCCCTTCGGGCAGAGAGATGCCGAAGGCGACTGCACCTCCTCTCAAGCCGGCGAGACAGAGGGCCGGCTTCCCATAGCCGGCCTGCCACCCTCCTCGAAGGAGACGCCCATTAAGGAGACAAGATGCGGCGGGGCTACAGTAATCGCCCGCCAAGGCGGCGTTACTGTAGCCACGCTTACCCCGACCAAGCCTGCGTCAATAGCACGGAGTAACAGTAACCAGCCACCGACCAGGCCCTGGCTGGTGGGGCCTACCTGCCGACCCAGGAGCCGGCAGCCGGCGGGCCCCAGAAGCCGGCGCAGAAGTCGGCGAACATAGTCACAGACAGCTGGGCCCCGCGCCCAGTCTTATTACCATTGTACCCCCAGGGGGTAGGCCTATATAAACCCCCCGGTGCACCCATGCAAGGTTGGACTCTCAATCTAGACCTAGACACCACACAAGGAGAGGAAGCAAGCTAGCTGAGCCCTTCTTCCTCCTTCCACCCAAAACAGCTCTTGGAGCATTGTAGCTACTTGTTCATATAGTCACCATGCGGAGACCCCGCAGAGCAGCAGTAGGGGTGTTATCTCCCCGGAGAGCCCTGAAGCTGGGTAAGATTCGCCGGCGTGCATGTCTTCGCCTCATCCCGTTTCCAGGCACCGGCGATGTTTTATTGGCCCCCGCAATGATAAGCCACCCGTTGGCATATGTCTCTCCTACCACCCGACATTTGGCGCCCACCGTGGGGCCAGGTGCACCGTCGTCCGGAGACCTGTTCCGGACGGGAACCCTTTTCCTTCCTCGCGAGCGTAGCCAGCCCGGCTCGCCCGATGGCGCTTGCCGCGACGCGCTGCATGGCGTCACCAACATCTGCGCGGCGAGCGGCCTCGCCGACCTCTTCGACAAGGCCCGCATCTCCGACGAGCTTGCCTCCGATGCGGGCACTGATCATCTCGCCCACCTCCTCGGCCAGCTCCACGTCTCTAGCGAGCCCGCTGTGGATTTGGAGTCGGTTGGCTCCACCGACCCGATGCCTGTCGACTCCGACACGGCATCCTACGATACCTTCCCCACCAACGTGATGATCTACAACGACCCGCTCCCTCCGGCTGGCGATCGCGATTCTGACGCTACCGAGGTGATGGTTATCGGCCTCGACGGCCCGACTGACGAGGGCGCCCGCGACGCCCCACGCGCGGCGGCCCACGACTTGTCCGCCCCCCTTCCGGCTGACGCCAACGACGAAGTTCTGGAGGCACGCCGCCTCGCCCTCCTCGCGGAGGGCCGGCGGCTAGCCTCTGTAAGACGCCTCACCGAGGCCTACCAGCGCGAAGCTGACCGCGCCGCCTTCGGCATGCCGGCTCCGACTGGCCCAAGCCGGGCTGGTGCTGTCAGGCAACGCGGCGCCGTCATCGCCGACACGCTTGGATTGGATCGCCCGGTCTACGCCACCCCGCTCGAGAACCTGCGCGCCGCCCAGGCGGCCGTAGACGAGCTGGACGGCTTGGAAGCCGAAGACCTCCCCCACATGACGAGGCGCATCCAGCAACTAATCGACGCGGCCGCTCGGCGGCACGAAGCCGACGCATGCGCAGGGAGCCCTCCCCCGCGCCGCGACCACGGCGCGACCTCCCGATCGCCGACTACAAGCAACACCCGCGCGCGGCGTGAGAAAGAGCCGGCTTCCAGCCGGAGCCGGACCCAGATCTCCATCGAGCGAGATGCGGACGGCCGCCCCCGAGCCATGGAATGGCGGAGCACCCCGCCTCCGCCTCGAGCTCGCGGGGAGAGATACCCTACCCCGCCTCCAGTGGCGCACCCGACTCTCAGCGGCCGGCTTGGTCGCCGCGAGGGAGTCGGCGAAAACGACGCCCGCCACCGGATCGACCGCCTGGCCTGATCCCTGGCGCTGGAAGAAGAAGATGATGTCGGCCCGCCTTGTTTCGGCCCCCGCATCCGCGACGAGCCCTTCCCCAAAGGGTTCTGGCTCCCAAGAGACACGCTCAAGTACAACGGCTCGGTGAAGCCGGAAGACTGGCTGACCGACTACTCCACAGCCGTCAGCATCGCCAATGGCAACCGGCGCGTTGCCGTAAAGTACGTGCCCCTCATGCTGCAAGGCACGGCACGGACTTGGCTTAACAGCCTCAAGCCCCTCAGCATCAACAGCTGGGTAGATTTCACTGAAGCCTTCGTTCGCAACTTCACCAGCACCTACAAGCGGGCTCCCAAGCCCAGACAGCTCTCCCTGTGTGTACAGGGCCCAGCCGAGTCCACTCATGACTACCTCACGCGTTGGGCCGAGCTCCGCAACTCCTGCGAAGGGGTGCACGAGGTGCAAGCCATCGAATACTTTACTGCCGGGTGCCGAGAGGGCACCCTCCTCAAACACAAGCTTCTCTGCGATGAGCCGACTACCCTCGACGAGCTCCTGAACATCGCCGACAAGTACGCCACCGCCGACTCCTTGATGAAGACCGAGCTCCGGGTGGACGCGTCCGGAAAAGTGCTCAATCCGGCGCCCCAAGCACCGGCTGGAGATGGCGGCCGACGCCAACACCAGAACGATCAGAAGCGCAAAGGCCCTGCGCCGCCTCCCGCTAGCCGGCAGGTGGCCACGGTCGAAGATGCGCCGCTTGAGGGGCGGCCCGCGCCCAAGAAGCCCAAGGGCGGTCGGCCGGCTTGGCAGCCGGCCTTCTCCTACGAGCAAACCCTTGATGCCCCGTGCAAGTTCCACAGCGGCGCGAAGCCGTCCAACCACACGACCCGCAAATGCAACTGGCTCGCCCGAATCTCCAAGGGCGAAGGGCTCACACCGACTCCGCCTGCCGGCCCGCCGTCGCCGGCTCCGCCGCCCAAGGCCGCCCGGCCCGCGCTCGACGCCGTGCAAGACGAGTTCCCCGATGAGCAAGCATCTTACGTTGTCTTCACGAGCCAGCCCGAAGACCGGCGCAGCAAGCGCCGAGAGCAACAAGAAGTCAATGTGGCCGCCGCCAGCCCAGCCGGCCACATGCACTGGTCAGAGAAATCCATCAGCTGGAGCCGGGCCGACCACCCAGAGGTGATGCCGTCCCCCGGCTCCTACGCTTTGGTCCTGGAGGCCACCCTTGCGACGGATACGCGCGCCGCACGCTTCTCCCGCGTGCTGATCGACGGTGGAAGTAGCATCAACATCCTGTACCGCGACACCATGGAGAAGCTGGGTGTCAAGGCAAAGCAGCTTGCGCCGACTCGAACGGTGTTCCACGGCATCGTACCCGGTTTGTCCTGTGCCCCCATCGGCAAGATCAAGATCGACGTACTCTTTGGGGGCAAGGACCATTTCCGCCCGAAAGCAATCTGGTTTAAGGTGGTGGACCTGGAGAGCCCTTACCACGCCTTGCTTGGCCGACCCGCCTTGGCCAAGTTCATGGCGGTCCCCCACTACGCTTACCTCAAGATGAAGATACCAAGCTCCAAGGGTGTCATCACCATCGCCGGCGACTACAAGAAGTCCGCCGACTGCGCCGCGGCCAGCAGCCGGCTGGCCGAATCCCTCATGATTGCCGCAAAGAAGAAGACGCTGGACAGGGTCGTGGCTCTTGCCAGCAAGCAGCTAAACCAGCCCGCCGACTCCAAGGAGTATGATGCCCAAGGATCGTTCCAGCCGGCCAAGGAGACCAAGAAGATACAGCTTGACCCTGAGCACCCCGAGAGGTTTGCCGTCATTGGGGCGAGCCTAGACAGCAAATAGGAAGGCGAGCTCGTCGATTTCCTCCGTGAGAATCAGGATATCTTTGCATGGTCCCCCAAGGACATGCCGGGTGTTCCGAAGGATTTCGCCGAGCACAAATTACATGTGCGGGAGGATGCCAAACCAGTCAAGTAGCCTCTCCGCCGACTGTCAGAGGAGAAGAGAAGGATCGTAGGGGAGGAGATAGCCCGGCTTCTTGCAGCCGGCTTCATCATGGAAGTTTTCTTCCCTGAGTGGCTCGCGAACCCGGTTCTCGTGCTGAAAAAGAATAAAAAGTGGCGCATGTGTATAGATTACACAAGCCTCAACAAAGCCTGCCCAAAAGGTCCCTTCGCTCTGCCCAGAATTGATCAAGTGATAGACCCCATAGCCGGATGCGAGCTGTTGAGCTTTTTGGATGCCTATTCGGGATACCACCAGATAAAGCTGAACCTGGATGACCAACTGAAGACCGCCTTCATCACGCCGTTTGGAGCCTTCTGCTACCTGACTATGACGTTCGGCTTGAGGAATGCCGGCGCCACTTTTCAGCGTTGCATGCAGAAGTGCCTCCTCACGCAGCTCGGCAAGAATGCCCACGTCTACGTGGATGATGTTGTGGTGAAGACGGAGAAGCGTGGCACTCTGCTGGAAGACTTGAAGGAGACATTCGAGAACCTGCGCCGGTTCCGAATCAAGCTCAACCCTGAGAAATGCGTGTTCGGAGTGCCAGCCGGCCAGCTCCTAGGCTTTCTGGTCTCCGAACGCGGCATAGAGTGCAACCCTGTGAAGATCAAGGCCATCGAAAGGATGGCGGTCCCAACCAAGCTTAGAGAGATTCAGAAATTCACCGGGTGCCTGGCCTCTCTGAACCGTTTCATCAGCTGGCTTGGAGAGAAAGCCCTCCCTCTCTACCGCCTCATGAAGAAGAGCACTCACTTTGAGTGGAATGACCAGGCCGACCAAGCTTTCCACGAGCTGAAGAAAATGTTGTCCACGCCGCCTGTCTTGGCGGCACCGACTGAGAAAGAGCCCATGCTCCTTTATATTGCCGCCACTAGCCGGGTGGTCAGCACCGTCATTGTGGTCGAACGCCCCAAAGAAGGCCAAGCCCAGCCGGTCCAGAGGCCGGTTTATTACCTGAGCGAGGTGCTGTCCGCCTCGAAACAAAATTACCCGCACTACCAGAAGATGTGCTACGGCGTGTACTTCGCCGCCAAGAAGCTGAAGCCGTACTTTCAAGAACACCCCATCACGGTCGTGTGCACTGCCCCGCTGGCCGAGATCATAGGCAGCCGGGATGCATCCGGCCGGGTGGCTAAATGGGCCATCGAGCTGGCCCCCTACACGATCTTCTACCAGCCCCGCACCGCCATCAAGTCGCAAGCACTGGCCGACTTCCTCATCGACTGGGCCGAGACCCAGTACTTACCGCCAGCTCCCGACTCCACCCATTGGCGCGTGCACTTTGACGGATCAAAGATGCGCACCGGCTTGGGAGCCGGCGTCGTCCTTACCTCTCCTAAGGGCGACAAGCTCAGATACACGCTGCAGATCCACTTCGCCGCCTCCAACAACGTAGCCGAGTACGAGGCGCTCATACACGGGCTCCGGCTTGCCAAGGAACTTGGCATCCACCGGATCCTGTGCTATGGTGACTCGGATTTGGTGGTGCAGCAATCCTCCGGCGACTGGGACGCCAAGGACGCAAACATGGCGAGCTACCGCTTCCTGGTGCAGCAACTCAGTGGATACTTCGATGGATGTGAATTCCTCCATGTACCGCGAGCCGACAACGAGCCAGCAGATGCCCTGGCCCGAATAGGCTCCACGCGGCAAGCAATACCAACCGGCGTCGCCCTGCAGCGCCTCCTCAAGCCATCCATCAAGTCGTCTCCGGAATCCGACTCCATCTTCGTGCCGCCTAACCCCAATGGGGCCGGGTCCGGCTCGAAGAATCAAGCAGTCGGCCCGGGGACTTCAATACTCGGCTCAGGGACTGCAGCAACCGGCTCGGGGACTGCCGCACCCGGCTCGGGGACTGCGGTAACCGGCCCGGGGACTGCAGTAGCCGGCCCGGGGACTGCGGTTGCCGGCCCGGACACTTCTTCAGCACAGCAAGCGGTGGCCGACTCCAGCACTTCATTACCCAGCCCGCCCACCCTGGTGGCTGTAGCCACTTTGGCGGTAGGGGAAGTCGCCGCTCCATCATGGGCCCAAACCATCCGCAACTTTCTGGTGAACCGCGATCTGCCGGCTGACAAAACCGAAGCGAGACAAGTCCAGCGCCGAGCCGGAGCATACACAATCGTCAACAGAGAGCTTGTCAAGCGCAGCGCCACCGGAGTCTTACAGCGATGGGTCGAGCAGGAGAAAGGCATTGCAATCCTCAGGGATATACACCAAGGAGAGTGTGGCCACCACGCCGCATCAAGATCACTTGTCGCCAAAGCCTTCCGCCACGGTTTCTTCTGGCCGACTGCTTTGGACGACGCTAAAGAGCTAGTCAAACACTGCAAAGGCTGCCAGCTTTTCAGCTCACAGCAACACATGCCGGCTTCGGCACTCAAGACCATTCCCATCACCTAGCCCTTTGCCGTCTGGGGATTGGATATGGTGGGCCCATTCAAGACGGCGCGCGGCGGCATGACTCATTTGCTCGTCGCCGTCGACAAATTCACCAAGTGGATTGAGGCGAAGCCGATCAAGAAGCTGAATGGGCCGACTGCGGTGACTTTCATCGCAGATATAACTACCCGGTACGGCGTACCGCATAGCATCATCACCGACAACGGCACGAATTTCGCCAAAGGTGCCTTGGCACGGTTCTGCGCTGCACAAGGTATCCGGCTGGACCTTGCGTCAGTCGCCCACCCGCAGTCAAACGGCCAAGTGGAGCGAGCAAATGGCCTCATCCTGTCCGGCATCAAGCCCCGACTGGTAGTACCTCTGGAGCGTTCAGCCGGCTGTTGGCTCGATGAGCTGCCGGCTGTCCTATGGAGTATGCGTACTACCCCAAACAGATCAACCGGCTTCACTCCTTTCTTCCTTGTATATGGTGCCGAGGCAGTCATCCCAACAGATATCGAGTTCGATGCGCCTCGGGTAACCATGTACACGGAAGCGGAAGCCAAAGAAGCAAGAGAAGACGGCGTCGACCTGCTGGAAGAAGGCCGGCTGTTAGCCCTCAGCCGGTCTGCCATCTACCAGCAGGGCTTGCGCCTCTACCACAGCCGGAGGGTCCGACCAAGATCCTTCCAGGAGGGCGACCTTGTGCTCCGGCTGATCCAGCGAACAGCCGGCCAGCACAAGCTCGCTGCCCCCTGGGAGGGCCCCTTCGTCGTCAGCAGAGCTCTAGGCAACGATGCCTACTACCTCATCGACGCGCAGAAGCCGAAGGCACGCAAGAGAGACGACTCTGGCAAGGAGTCGGAGCGACCATGGAATGCAAATCTTCTTCGGAAGTTTTACAGTTAAAACGCAGTATGTATTATGTCCACTTTTTGTATTAAGCACGAAACAGTAGGCTCCCCGAGGAGGACTCGGGGACTGCCATCCTTTATTTTATGAATGAAAGTTATCATGCGTATGATATCACCTGTTCATTTATTTTGTCCGGCACCGGGTTCGACAAGTCGGCCCGGGGACTAGCCGACTGGAGTTATATTAGGAGCCCTACCCGCAGTCAGACAAGTAATGTGCCGACACCCAGGTGTAGCTCTTGCCAAAATCGCAGTTCGAAGAACTGACTGCCCGGCTGGCAAGAGTCATAAGCCGGAGAGGGTGCGCACACGAAAAACGGCTAGGGACCAACGGGTTTATATATAACAAAAGCCGGCTTGCCGCCTCCCGCCGACCGACTACCAGAGTAGCCGGCCGGCCGGCTTACATTCAGTCTGCTTCAAATCCAAGAAAGCTCGAGTACTTGCCTTCCCAAAGAGGGAAGGCGGCAAAGGAAAAAGCCTAAGGATAAAAAAGCGCACTTGAATGGAAGCCAACACATGCATACATTAATATTTACACAAAGGACCTCCAGAGAGGTCGACATCCAACATTGTTCGATACACCCCCAGTGGGTGGAATTGCGGAAACTTAAAATTGTTCGAAAAAGCAAAAGCAGGAACAATAGGAACGGCAGATCAAGCCGGCGGGGCCGCTGACGAGCCGGGCTGGGCGATGGAGGCGGTCGTGCCGGCTGAAGGAGCGGCCGGCTGGCCAACTTCGGCCTGATCATCGCCTCCAGCAGAGGGCGCGCTCCCGCGTGGCTCGTTGCTGGAGGCATGGTCGGCTTGAGGGCGGTCGGCCATCTCACCAGTCGGCTCGGCGTCTTCACCATCTTCCTCCTCGTCGTCCTCGCCCTCGTCGCTGGAGGCGATCTCCTCGGCCGAGTCCTCGCCTTCCGTCGGGTTCAGCCCGAACCACTCCTCCGGCTGGGCGACGCCATCATCATTGAGCTCCGGCGCGAAAACGCTGGTGTCGGTGCACTCGGCGATCGTCAAGGCGCGTTGCGCGATCGCCGGCCGCACCTCCTCCAGCTCCGCATCGGCCTCCAACCGCCAAGTCCGCAGCTGGTCCAGGCTTAGCCCTGGGTACCATGCGCGGACGAACTCCAGCGCAAGCCCGGCTCCGAGACGGGCCGCGGACGCCTTCCAAGCCTCGAAGCGGCCGACTGCGACTTCTAGCCAGTCGGCAGTCCGGCTTGGGGTGCGGGGAATCATCTGGCCGGGCCAGAGCGCGGCCAGCACCGTCGCCCCGGCACGTTGGAGCCGGTGGAGTAGCCGATGGGCCGGCTGCAGTCGCGCTTGGATGGCGATGAGCTGCTCCGACAGCGTTCGATTCGCATCCGGCGGAATCACAGCTCCGGCCTGACGGCGCGCCTCGCGATGAGCCTCAATGGCTTGGGCGGCGAGGACGGATTGGCCGGGAAAGTATTCTGCGCAAGATAGCAAGCACAAGTCAAAACAAAACCTCAGGCGGCCGGCAGATGGAGGAAGGGCAAGAAAGGCGGCTTACCATCGATCAGATCCTCAATTCGGCCGAAGCCTTCTTCCAGCGCCTGGCGTGTCTCGGCCCAGCTCGCCTCCCTGGTCTCGAACTCCGCCTTTAGGGCAGCCTCGCCGTCCTGCGCCTTCTGCAGGGCCGCCTTGTGGCTTTCCTCCTGGTCGGCCAGTCTCTTGGCCAGGCGGTCGCGCTCCTGAACCAGGTCGGCAAACTCGGCGTCCCTGGCACGAAGAGCGGCCTGCACTTCGCCGAGTTCCCTCCGCAAGTCGGCGTTGGCCTCTGCACGAGCAAAAGACAAAGAGAAAAAGTCAGCAACGGAAAAGTCGTCAAGGAAGATCCGACCCGACTGCTCTGCAGTCGGCCCGAATCTCGGGGACTACACCCAGTGGGTGCGCTGTCGCGCCCCCACGAGAAACAGATAAAAGCAACACACTTACGTCGGCTGCTGGCCAGGTCTTCGGTCCTCCGGCTCAGCTCCCGAGCCTGGGAGTTGAAGGCGGCGGCACGAGAGTTGTGATAGTCCTAAAAAGATCAGACAGAAAACACTTAAGATAGTCGTCGAGTAAGATCTGACCCGACTGCGCTGCAGTCGGCCCGGATCTCGGGGACTACACCCAGTGGGTGCGCTAGCGCACCCCCACGGAAAGAATCAGAGGAACAACGCGGTCAACAAGTAAAAAACTTACTCGGATGGCGGACCGTGTCGACAGAAACTCCTGAGTGAATTGCCTCAGGAGGCCGGCCTGTGCCTGCAGCTGGCTCCGAATCCCTTGGGCCGCCACGTTCAGCTCGCCGCTTCCTCCGCTGGGAGTCCACCCGGACGTGGCGGAGCTGGCCGCCTCCAAGGCGTCTGCCGTCTGGTCGGCACCCGCGGCTCGGCGCCTGTTCGGCCGGGCCGTGCTCCCTCCGGCGCGCTAGCTCACCGCCAGCTCGATTTCAAGACCGGCTCCTGCCTCGGGCGCGGCCCGGGCCGGCTCCTCCGGCACCGCCGACGACTGGCCGCCTTCGCCTGCTCCGGCTGGCGCTGCCGGCGGCGTCCTCTCCGCGAAGATCTCGAAGAGTTCGTCCCTCTGCACCGGCGGCTGATCGGGGGTGATCTCCTCCGCCGTGGGCAGCGGGATGTCCGGGTCCAGGGTGTGGAGGGGAATGGCGAGCAGCGGAGGCCGGCTACGCGTGCCCTCCGCCTCCGTCCCCGCGGCCGCCCGCTCCGATGGGGTCTCAGCCGCCGCGTTCACTCGCTCCGTCACCGCCCGGGCGGCCTCCCGCTCCGCCGCCTCCCTCTCTTGTCGCGCCTCGCGAGCGTTCCGCTCCGTGGCTTCTGCAAGATCGGCGCGGGGGTCCACGCGGCGGGGCCCCGAAGATCCAGCACTCGGCCCGACCACAGAGCCGCCTGGGCCTCGCTCGAGGGAGAGCGGCGCCCTGCTCGGAAGTCGGAGAAGAGTTAGAACAAAAGAAGACAACAAAGTAACAAGCACGTAAGCGGCCAGAGGGCTTACGCGGAAACTGCTAGAGGTTTCTTCACCGCCTTCCGGAAGCGGGCCGCCTTCGCCGCCGCTTCGTCTCGCTTCGTGGCCGCGGCGGAGGCCCTCGTCTTCTTCGGCCGGCTTTCGAAGAGCGGAAGCGCGGCCCGGCGTTTCGCCTTTCCACCACCGGTAGCCGGCGCGGCGGACGAGCCCGCGCTGTGGCGGTCGGTTGCCGGCTGGTGGCGCGGGATTTCTTTGGCGTCGAAGTCATCCGGCCAGTCGTCGAAACTGGCCGAGAGCCCCGTGCCTCCGGGCTCGACGACGTCCCCCGTGGCGGTGTCCTCCATGGCGACTGCAGCCAAGTCCAGGTCATCGAGGTCATCCACCGTGCGGTCCGGGGCATACTCGCGTTCGACTCCTGCCGCCCCGGCTGGCGGCGGAAGAAGAGGGTTCTGATAAAAGAGAAAAGAGAAGAGCCGCCTGGTCAGAAGCCGGCCGACTCGAGCCGGCTGATGACAGAAAGAAGGACTTACCACAGGCGGAGGATGGGCGCGGGAGTACGGCGCCTTGCCGAATTGCCAGTCATCGGTGAGCTTCAGGTTGGCGATGTAGTTCACCATAAGTGCTACCTCGGCGTGGGGCATCTCCCATGTGCTCAGCCGGCAAGGGTCGAAGCGGCCGCTCATCTGGCACAGCATGTGGGGCCGGCTCTGAAGGGGAAGAATCCGGCGCTTGAAGAAGGCGGCCACCAGGTCGGCTCCGCGCAGGCCTTCCGACTGGATCATCACCCGAAGCCGGGCGATGGAGGCGTTCCCAGCCGGAGACAAGGACTTAGACCGGAAGCCCCAAGACGGCCGCCGCCCAGCTGGCGGGCCGGCTACGTAAGCCGGCAAATTGACGTAGTCGCCGTGCGGGGCAACGTTCTTGACGTAGAAGTAAGATTTCTGCCAGAGTTTGACAGATTGGATTAGAGGAATGTGCGGGAAGGGGTTGTTGTCGCTTGCCCTCTTCATCATGATGAAGGCCCCGCAGGGAGCCGGCACGCCGGCAGAACGGTGCCGAGCTTGTTCTGGAAGAGCTCCGCCCAGAGCTCCAGCGTCGGCAGCACCCCCAAGAAACCTTCGCAGAGAGAAACGAAGGCCGACAGCTGCATCACCGCGTTGGGCGTGGGGTGATGCGGCTGGAGGTTGTAGAAGTCGAGGAAGGATCGCATGAAGCCGCTCGCCGGGAAGTCGAAGCCACGCAAGAAGTGCGTGCGAAAGACGACGCGCTCGCCTTCCTCTGGCGCCGGCGAGACCTCCGTCTCCGGCGCCAGGCGAACCTGCACGAGGTTGGCGGCGGGCAGGCGCCGGGTCTGGCGGAGAAATTCGATATGGTCGTCGTGGACGTTAGACCCGTCCCACGAGCTTGACAATGCCATGGACATGGCGACGCGGGCAGGCTGCGGCGGGAGGCTGCGTTGGGCGCGAGGAAGAAGAAAGGGAAGAAGAAGAGCAAGGAGGGACGGGGAGCGGGGGAGCGAACGAGCCTTTGTCTCTCCCCCTCCCCCTCCTACTTGTAGGCTCGTGCGCCGGAGCCGAGGAGGCGCTGAAGGAAATATGCCCTAGAGGCAATAATAAAGTTATTATTTATTTCCTTATATCATGATAAATGTTTATTATTCATGCTAGAATTGTATTAACCGGAAACATAATACATGTGTGAATACATAGACCAACAGAGTGTCACTAGTATGCCTCTACTTGACTAGCTTGTTAATCAAAGATGGTTATGTTTCCTAACCATGAACAAAGAGTTGTTATTTGATTAACGAGGTCACATCATTGGTTGAATGATCTGATTGACATGACCCATTCCATTAGCTTAGCACCCGATCGTTTAGTATGTTGCTATTGCTTTCTTCATGACTTATACATGTTCCTATAACTATGAGATTATGCAACTCCCGTTTACCGGAGGAACACTTTGGGTACTGCCAAACGTCACAACGTAACTGGGTGATTATAAAGGAGTACTACAGGTGTCTCCAATGGCAGATGTTGGGTTGGCGTATTTCGAGATTAGGGTTTGTCACTCCGATTGTCGGAGAGGTATCTCTGGGCCCTCTCGGTAACGCACATCACATAAGCCTTGCAAGCACTACAACTAATATGTTAGTTGTGAGATGATGTATTACGGAACGAGTAAAGAGACTTGCCGATAACGAGATTGAACTAGGTATTGGATACCGACGATCGAATCTCGGGCAAGTAACATACCGATGACAAAGGGAACAACGTATGTTGTTATGCGGTCTGACCGATAAAGATCTTCGTAGAATATGTAGGAGCCAATATGGGCATCCAGGTCCCGCTATTGGTTATTGACCGGAGACGTGTCTCGGTCATGTCTACATTGTTCTCGAACCGTAGGGTCCGCACGCTTAACGTTACGATGACAGTTATTATGAGTTTATGCATTTTGATGTACCGAAGGTTGTTCGGAGTCCCGGATGAGATCACGGACATGACGAGGAGTCTCGAAATGGTCGAGACGTAAAGATTGATATATTGGAAGACTATGTTTGGACATAGGAAGTGTTCCGGGTGAAATCAGGATTTTACCGGAATACCGGGAGGGTTACCGGAACCCCCCGGGAGACTAATGGGCCTATTGGGCCTTAGTGGAAAAGAGAAGAGGGACAGCCCATAGCTGGCCGGCGCCCCCCCTTTCCCCAAGTCCTAGTAGGACTAGGAGAAGGGGCCGGCCCCCCTCTCTCTACTTTCCCCCTTGTGAGTCCTAATTGGAATAGGATTGGAGGGGGGAGTCCTACTCCCGGTGGGAGTAGGACTCCCCCTGCGCCTCCCTCTCTCTGGCCGGCCGGCCCCTCCCTCCAACCTTTATATACGGGGGCAGGGGACACCCCAAGACACACAAGTTGATCCTTGAGATCGTTCCTTAGCCGTGTGCGGTGCCCCCTGCCACCAAATTCCACCTCGATCATACCGTTGTAGTGCTTAGGCGAAGCCCTGCGTCGGTAGTACATCAAGATCGTCACCACGCCGTCGTACTGACGGAACTCTTCCTCGACGCTTTGCTGGATCGGAGCCCGAGGATCGTCATCGAGCTGAACGTGTGCTAAGAACTCGGAGGTGCCAGAGTAACGGTGCTTGGATCGGTCGGATCGGGAAGAAGACGTACGACTACTTCCTCTACAGTGTGTGATCGCTTCCGCAGTCGGTCTGCGTTGGTACGTAGACAACACTCTCCCCTCTCGTTGCTGTGCATCACCATGATCTTGCGTGTGCGTAGGAAAATTTTTGAAATTACTGCGTTCCCCAACAGTGGCATCCGAGCCTAGGTTTTATGGTTTGATGTTATTTGCACGAGTAGAACACAAGTGAGTTGTGGGCGATACAAGTCATACTGCCTAGCAGCATGTCATACTTTGGTTCGGCGGTATTGTTGGTTGAGACGATCCGGACCAACCTTACGCGTACTCTTACGTGAGACCGGTTCCCTCGACGTGCTTTGCACATAGATGGCTTGCGGAAGACTGTCTCTCCAACTTTAGTTGAACCAAGTGTGACTACGCCCGGTCCTTGAGAAGGTTAAAACGGAGTCTATTTGACGAACTATCGTTGTGGTTTTGATGCGTAGGTGAGATGAGTTCTTACTTAAGCCCGTAGCAGCCACGTAAAACTTGCAACAACAAAGTAGAGGACGTCTAACTTGTTTTTGCAGGGCATGTTGTGATGTGATATGGTCAAGACATGATGCTGATTTTATTGTATGAGATGATCATGTTTTGTAACCGAATTATCGGCAACTGGCAGGAGCCATATGGTTGTCTCTTTATTGTATGCAATGCAATCGCGATGTAATGCTTTACTTTATTACTAAGAGGTAGTGATAGTCGTGGAAGCATAAGATTGGCGAGACGACAACGTTGCTACGATGGAGATCAAGGTGGCGCGCCGGTGACGATGGTGATCATGACGGTGCTTCGGAGATGGAGATCACAAGCACAAGATGATGATGGCCATATCATATCACTTATATTGATTGCATGTGATGTTTATCCTTTTATGCATCTTATCTTGCTTTGATTGACGGTAGCATTATAAGGTGATCTCTCACTAAATTATCAAGAAGTGTTCTCCCTGAGTATGCACCGTTGCCAAAGTTCGCCGTGCCCAGACACCATGTGATGATCGGGTGTGATAAGCTCTACGTCCATCTACAACGGGTGCAAGCCAGTTTTGCACACGCAGAATACTCAGGTTAAACTTGACGAGCCTAGCATATGCAGATATGGCCTCGGAACACAAAGACCAAAAGGTCGAGCGTGAATCATATAGTAGATATGATCAACATGACGATGTTCACCATTGAAAACTACTCCATCTCACGTGATGATCGGTTATGGTTTAGTTGATTTGGATCACGTGATCACTTAGAGGATTAGAGGGATGTCTATCTAAGTGGGAGTTCCTAAGTAATTTGATTAACTGAACTTAAACTTATCATGAACTTAGTACCTGATAGTATCTTGCTTGTTTATGTTGATTGTAGATAGATGGCTCGTCCTGTTGTTCCGTTGAATTTTAATGCGTTCCTTGAGAAAGCAAAGTTGAAAGATGATGGTAGCAATTACACGGACTGGGTCCGTAACTTGAGGATTATCCTCATTGCTGCACAGAAGAATTACGTCCTGGAAGCACCGCTGGGTGCCAGGCCTGCTGCTGGAGCAACACCAGATGTTATGAACGTCTGGCAGAGCAAAGCTGATGACTACTCGATAGTTCAGTGTGCCATGCTTTACGGATTAGAATCGGGACTTCAACGACGTTTTGAACGTCATGGAGCATATGAGATGTTCCAGGAGTTGAAGTTAATATTTCAAGCAAATGCCCGAATTGAGAGATATGAAGTCTCCAATAAGTTCTATAGCTGCAAGATGGAGGAGAACAGTTCTGTCAGTGAGCATATACTCAAAATGTCTGGGTATAATAATCACTTGATTCAGATGGGAGTTAATCTTCCAGATGATTGCGTCATTGACAGAATTCTCCAATCACTGCCACCAAGCTACAAGAGCTTCGTGATGAACTATAATATGCAAGGGATGAACAAGACTATTCCCGAGCTCTTCGCAATGCTGAAAGCTGCGGAGGTAGAAATCAAGAAGGAGCATCAAGTGTTTGTTGGGGAACGCAGTAATTTCAAAAAATTTCCTACGCACACGCAAGATCATGGTGATGCACAGCAACGAGAGGGGAGAGTGTTGTCTACGTACCAACGCAGACCGACTGCGGAAGCGATCACACAACGTAGAGGAAGTAGTCGTACGTCTTCTTCCCGATCCGACCGATCCAAGCACCGTTACTCCGGCACCTCCGAGTTCTTAGCACACGTTCAGCTCGATGACGTTCCTCGGGCTCCGATCCAGCAAAGCGTCGAGGAAGAGTTCCGTCAGCACGACGGCGTGATGACGATCTTGATGTACTACCGACGCAGGGCTTCGCCTAAGCACTACAACGGTACGATCGAGGTGGAATTTGGTGGCAGGGGGCACCGCACACGGCTAAGGAATGATCTCAAGGATCAAGTTGTGTGTCTTGGGGTGCCCCCTGCCCCCGTATATAAAGGTTGGAGGAGGGGGAGCCGGCCGGCCAGGGAGAGGAGGCGCAGGGGAGTCCTACTCCCACCGGGAGTAGGACTCCTCCCCCCAATCCTAATCCAATTAGGACTCCCGGGGGGGAAAGAGAGAGAAGGGGGGCCGGCCCCCTATCCTAGTCCTACTAGGACTTGGGGAAGGGGGGGGCGCCGGCCAGCTTGGGCTTGTCCCTTTTCTCTTTTTCCACTAAGGCCCAATAGGCCCATTAGTCTCCCGGGGGGTTCCGGTAACCCTCCCGGTATTCCGGTAAAATCCCGATTTCACCCGGAACACTTCCGATGTCCAAACATAGGCTTCCAATATATCAATCTTTACGTCTCGACCATTTCGAGACTCCTCGTCATGTCCGTGATCTCATCCGGGACTCCGAACAACCTTCGGTACATCAAAATGCATAAACTCATAATAACTGTCATCGTAACGTTAAGCGTGCGGACCCTATGGTTCGAGAACAATGTAGACATGACCGAGACACGTCTCCGGTCAATAACCAATAGCGGGACCTGGATGCCCATATTGGCTCCTACATATTCTACGAAGATCTTTATCGGTCAGACCGCATAACAACATACGTTGTTCCCTTTGTCATTGGTATGTTACTTGCCCGAGATTCGATCGTCGGTATCCAATACCTAGTTCAATCTCATTACCGGCAAGTCTCTTTACTCGTTCCGTAATACATCATCTCACAACTAACATATTAGTTGCAGTGCTTGCAAGGCTTATGTGATGTGCATTACCGAGAGGGCCCAGAGATACCTCTCTGACAATCGGAGTGACAAACCCTAATCTCGAAATACGCCAACCCAACATCTACCATTGGAAACACCTGTAGTACTCCTTTATAATCACCCAGTTACGTTGTGACGTTTGGTAGTACCCAAAGTGTTCCTCCGGTAAACGGGAGTTGCATAATCTCATAGTTATAGGAACATGTATAAGTCATGAAGAAAACAATAGCAACATACTAAACGATCGGGTGCTATGCTAATGGAATGGGTCATGTCAATCAGATCATTCTACTAATGATGTGACCTCGTTAATCAAATAACAACTCCTTGTTCATGGTTAGGAAACATAACCATCTTTGATTAACGAGCTAGTCAAGTAGAGGCATACTAGTGACACTCTGTTGGTCTATGTATTCACACATGTATTATGTTTCCGGTTAATACAATTCTAGCATGAATAATAAACATTTATCATGATGTAAGGAAATAAATAATAACTTTATTATTGCCTCTAGGGCATATTTCCTTCAGTCTCCCACTTGCACTAGAGTCAATAATCTAGATTACACAGTAATGATTCTAACACCCATGGAGCCTTGGTGCTGATCATGTTTTGCTCGTGGAAGAGGCTTAGTCAACGGGTCTGCAACATTCAGATCCGTATGTATCTTGCAAATCTCTATGTCTCCCACCTGGACTAAATCCCGGATGGAGTTGAAGTGTCTCTTGATGTGTTTGGTCCTCTTGTGAAATCTGGATTCCTTTGCCAAGGCAATTGCACCAGTATTGTCACAGAAGATTTTCATTGGACCCGATGCACTAGGTATGACACCTAGATCGGATATGAACTCCTTCATCCAGACTCCTTCGTTTGCTGCTTCCGAAACAGCTATGTACTCCGCTTCACATGTAGATCCCGCTACGACGCTTTGTTTAGAACTGCACCAACTGACAGCTCCACCGTTTAAAGTAAACACGTATCCGGTTTGCGATTTAGAATCGTCCGGATCAGTGTCAAAGCTTGCATCAACGTAACCTCTTACGGTGAGCTCTTTTTCACCTCCATATATGAGAAACATATCCTTAGTCCTTTTCAGGTATTTCAGGATGTTCTTGACCGCTGTCCAGTGATCCATTCCAGGATTACTTTGGTACCTCCCTGCTAAACTTATAGCAAGGCACACATCAGGTCTGGTACACAGCATTGCATACATGATAGAGCCTATGGCTGAAGCATAGGGAACATCTTTCATTTTCTCTCTATCTTCTGCAGTGGTCGGGCATTGAGTCTTACTCAATTTCATACCTTGTAACACAGGCAAGAACCCTTTCTTTGCTTGATCCATTTTGAATTTCTTCAAAATCTTGTCCAGGTATGTGCTTTGTGAAAGTCCAATTAAGCGTCTTGATCTATCTCTATAGATCTTTATGCCTAATATGTAAGCAGCTTCCCCGAGGTCTTTCATCGAAAAACTTTTATTCAAGTATCCCTTTATGCTATCCAGAAATTCTATATCATTTCCAATTAGCAATATGTCATCCACATATAATATCAGAAATGCTACAGAGCTCCCACTCACTTTCTTGTAAATACAGGCTTCTCCAAAAGTCTGTATAAAGCCAAATGCTTTGATCACACTATCAAAGCGTTTATTCCAACTCCGAGATGCTTGCACCAGTCCATAAATGGATCGCTGGAGTTTGCATACTTTGTTAGCTCCTTTTGGATCGACAAAACCTTCTGGTTGTACCATATACAACTCTTCTTCCAGAAATCCATTCAGGAATGCAGTTTTGACATCCATCTGCCATATTTCATAATCATAAAATGCGGCAATTGCTAACATAATTCTGACGGACTTAAGCATCGCTACGGGTGAGAAAGTCTCATCGTAGTCAACCCCTTGAACTTGTCGAAAACCTTTTGCGACAAGTCGAGCTTTATAGACAGTAACATTACCGTCAGCGTCAGTCTTTTTCTTGAAGATCCATTTATTCTCAATTGCTTGCCGATCATCGGGCAAGTCAACCAAAGTCCATACTTTGTTCTCATACATGGATCCCATCTCAGATTTCATGGCCTCAAGCCACTTTGCAGAATATGGGCTCACCATCGCTTCTTCATAGTTCGTAGGTTCATCATGATCTAGCATCATGACTTCCAGAACTGGATTACCGTACCACTCTGGTGCGGATCTCACTCTGGTTGATCTACGTGGTTCAGTAGTATCTTGTTCTGAAGCTTCATGATCATCATCATTAGCTTCCTCACTGATTGGCATAGGTGTCGCAGAAACAGTTTTCTGTGATGTACTATTTTCCAATAAGGGAGCAGGTACAGTTACCTCGTCAAGTTCTACTTTCCTCCCACTCACTTCTTTCGAGAGAAACTCCTTCTCTAGAAATGATCCATTCTTAGCAACGAATGTCTTGCCTTCGGATCTGTGATAGAAGGTATACCCAACAGTTTCCTTTGGGTATCCTATGAAGACACATTTCTCCGCTTTGGGTTCGAGCTTATCAGGTTGAAGCTTTTTCACATAAGCATCGCAGCCCCAAACTTTAAGAAACGACAACTTTGGTTTCTTGCCAAACCATAGTTCATAAGGCGTCGTCTCAACGGATTTTGATGGTGCCCTATTTAACGTGAATGCGGCCGTCTCTAAAGCATAACCCCAAAACGATAGTGGTAAATCAGTAAGAGACATCATAGATCGCACCATATCTAGTAAAGTACGATTACGACGTTCGGACACACCATTACGCTGTGGTGTTCTGGGTGGCGTGAGTTGTGAAACTATTCCACAATTTTTCAGATGTATACCAAACTCGTAACTCAAATATTCTCCTCCACGATCAGATCGTAGAAACTTTATTTTCTTGTTACGATGATTTTCAACTTCACTCTGAAATTCTTTGAACCTTTCAAATGTTTCAGACTTATGTTTCATTAAGTAGATATACCCATATCTGCTTAAATCATCTGTGAAGGTGAGAAAATAACGATATCCGCCACGAGCCTCAATATTCATCGGACCACATACATCGGTATGTATGATTTCCAACAAATCTGTTGCTCTCTCCATAGTACCGGAGAACGGTGTTTTAGTCATCTTGCCTATGAGGCACGGTTCGCAAGTACCAAGTGATTCATAATCAAGTGGTTCCAAAAGCCCATCAGTATGGAGTTTCTTCATGCGCTTTACACCGATATGACCTAAACGGCAGTGCCACAAATAAGTTGCACTATCATTATTAACTTTGCATCTTTTGGCTTCTACATTATGAATATGTGTGTTACTATCTTCGAGATTCAACAAGAATAGACCACTCTTCAAAGGTGCATGACCATAAAAGATATTATTCATATAAATAGAACAACCATTATTCTCTGATTTAAATGAATAACCGTCTCGCATTAAACAAGATCCAGATATAATGTTCATACTTAACGCTGGCACCAAATAACAATTATTTAGGTCTAATATTAATCCCGAAGGTAGATGTAGAGGTAGCGTGCCGACCGCGATCACATCGACTTTGGAACCGTTTCCCACGCGCATCGTCACCTCGTCCTTTGCTAGAGTCCGCTTATTCCCTAGTTCCTGTTTCGAGTTGCAAATATTAGCAACAGAACCAGTATCAAATACCCAGGTGCTACTGCGAGCTCTAGTAAGGTACACATCAATAACATGTATATCACATATACCTTTGCTCACTTTGCCATCCTTCTTATGCGCCAAATACTTGGGGCAGTTCCGCTTCCAGTGACCAGTCTGCTTGCAGTAGAAGCACTCAGTTTCAGGCTTAGGTCCAGACTTGGGTTTCTTCTCCTGAGCAGCAACTTGCTTGCTGTTCTTCTTGAAGTTTCCCTTCTTCTTCCCTTTGCCCTTTTTCTTGAAACTAGTGGTTTTGCTAACCATCAACACTTGATGCTCCTTCTTGATTTCTACCTCCACAGCTTTCAGCATTGCGAAGAGCTCGGGAATAGTCTTGTTCATCCCCTGCATATTATAGTTCATCACGAAGCTCTTGTAGCTTGGTGGTAGTGATTGGAGAATTCTGTCAATGACGCAATCATCTGGAAGATTAACTCCCATCTGAATCAAGTGATTATTATACCCAGACATTTTGAGTATATGCTCACTGACAGAACTGTTCTCCTCCATCTTACAGCTATAGAACTTATTGGAGACTTCATATCTCTCAATTCGGGCATTTGCTTGAAATATTAACTTCAACTCCTGGAACATCTCATATGCTCCATGACGTTCAAAACGTCGTTGAAGTCCCGATTCTAAGCCGTAAAGCATGGCACACTGAACTATCGAGTAGTCATCAGCTTTGCTCTGCCAGACGTTCATAACATCTGGCGTTGCTCCAGCAGTAGGCCTGTCACCCAGCGGTGCTTCCAGGACGTAATTCTTCTGTGCAGCAATGAGGATAATCCTCAGGTTACGGACCCAGTCCGTGTAATTGCTACCATCATCTTTCAACTTTGCTTTCTCAAGGAACGCATTAAAATTCAACGGAACAATAGCACGAGCCATCTATCTACAAGCAACATAAACAAGCAAGATACTATCAGGTACTAAGTTCATGATAAGTTTAAGTTCAGTTAATCAAATTACTTAGGAACTCCCACTTAGATAGACATCCCTCTAATCCTATAAGTGATCACGTGATCCAAATCAACTAAACCATAACCGATCATCACGTGAGATGGAGTAGTTTTCAATGGTGAACATCGTCATGTTGATCATATCTACTATATGATTCACGCTCGACCTTTCGGTCTCTGTGTTCCGAGGCCATATCTGCATATGCTAGGCTCGTCAAGTATAACCTGAGTATTCTGCGTGTGCAAAACTGGCTTGCACCCGTTGTAGATGGACGTAGAGCTTATCACACCCGATCATCACGTGGTGTCTGGGCACGACGAACTTTGGCAACGGTGCATACTCAGGGAGAACACTTCTTGATAATTTAGTGAGAGATCATCTTATAATGCTACCGTCAATCAAAGCAAGATAAGATGCATAAAAGGATAAACATCACATGCAATCAATATAAGTGATATGATATGGCCATCATCATCTTGTGCTTGTGATCTCCATCTCCGAAGCACCGTCATGATCACCATCGTCACCGGCGCGCCACCTTGATCTCCATCGTAGCAACGTTGTCGTCTCGCCAATCTTATGCTTCCACGACTATCACTACCGCTTACTAATAAAGTAAAGCATTACATCGCGATTGCATTGCATACAATAAAGCGACAACCATATGGCTCCTGCCAGTTGCCGATAACTCGGTTACAAAACATGATCATCTCATACAATAAAATCAGCATCATGTCTTGACCATATCACATCACAACATACCCTGCAAAAACAAGTTAGACGTCCTCTACTTTGTTTGTTGCAAGTTTTACGTGGCTGCTACGGGCTTAAGCAAGAACTCATCTCACCTACGCATCAAAACCACAACGATAGTTCGTCAAATAGACTCCGTTTTAACCTTCTCAAGGACCGGGCGTAGTCACACTTGGTTCAACTAAAGTTGGAGAGACAGTCTTCCGCAAGCCATCTATGTGCAAAGCACGTCGAGGGAACCGGTCTCGCGTAAGAGTACGCGTAAGGTTGGTCCGGATCGTCTCACCCAACAATACCGCCGAACCAAAGTATGACATGCTGGTAGGCAGTATGACTTGTATCGCCCACAACTCACTTGTGTTCTACTCGTGCATATAACATCAAACCATAAAACCTAGGCTCGGATGCCACTGTTGGGGAACGCAGTAATTTCAAAAAATTTCCTACGCACACGCAAGATCATGGTGATGCACAGCAACGAGAGGGGAGAGTGTTGTCTACGTACCAACGCAGACCGACTGCGGAAGCGATCACACAACATAGAGGAAGTAGTCGTACGTCTTCTTCCCGATCCGACCGATCCAAGCACCGTTACTCCGGCACCTCCGAGTTCTTAGCACACGTTCAGCTCGATGACGTTCCTCGGGCTCCGATCCAGCAAAGCGTCGAGGAAGAGTTCTATCAGCACGACGGCGTGATGATGATCTTGATGTACTACCGACGCAGGGCTTCGCCTAAGCACTACAACGGTACGATCGAGGTGGAATTTGGTGGCAGGGGGCACCGCACACGGCTAAGGAACGATCTCAAGGATCAAGTTGTGTGTCTTGGGGTGCCCCCTGCCCCCGTATATAAAGGTTGGAGGAGGGGGGGCCGGCCGGCCAGGGAGAGGAGGCGCAGGGGAGTCCTACTCCCACCGGGAGTAGGACTCCTCCCCCCAATCCTAATCCAATTAGGACTCCCGGGGGGGAAAGAGAGAGAAGGGGGGCCGGCCCCCTATCCTAGTCCTACTAGGACTTGGGGAAGGGGGGGGCGCCGGCCAGCTTGGGCTTGTCCCTTTTCTCTTTTTCCACTAAGGCCCAATAGGCCCATTAGTCTCTCGGGGGGTTCCGGTAACCCTCCCGGTATTCCGGTAAAATCCCGATTTCACCCGGAACACTTCCGATGTCCAAACATAGGCTTCCAATATATCAATCTTTACGTCTCGACCATTTCGAGACTCCTCGTCATGTCCGTGATCTCATCCGGGACTCCGAACAACCTTCGGTACATCAAAATGCATAAACTCATAATAACTGTCATCGTAACGTTAAGCGTGCGGACCCTACGGTTCGAGAACAATGTAGACATGACCGAGACACGTCTCCGGTCAATAACCAATAGCGGGACCTGGATGCCCATATTGGCTCCTACATATTCTACGAAGATCTTTATCGGTCAGACCGCATAACAACATACGTTGTTCCCTTTGTCATCGGTATGTTACTTGCCCGAGATTCGATCGTCGGTATCCAATACCTAGTTCAATCTCGTTACCGGCAAGTCTCTTTACTCGTTCCGTAATACATCATCTCACAACTAACATATTAGTTGCAGTGCTTGCAAGGCTTATGTGATGTGCATTACCGAGAGGGCCCAGAGATACCTCTCCGACAATCGGAGTGACAAACCCTAATCTCGAAATACGCCAACCCAACATCTACCATTGGAAACACCTGTAGTACTCCTTTATAATCACCCAGTTACGTTGTGACGTTTGGTAGTACCCAAAGTGTTCCTCCGGTAAACGGGAGTTGCATAATCTCATAGTTATAGGAACATGTATAAGTCATGAAGAAAACAATAGCAACATACTAAACGATCGGGTGCTATGCTAATGGAATGGGTCATGTCAATCAGATCATTCTACTAATGATGTGACCTCGTTAATCAAATAATAACTCCTTGTTCATGGTTAGGAAACATAACCATCTTTGATTAACGAGCTAGTCAAGTAGAGGCATACTAGTGACACTCTGTTGGTCTATGTATTCACACATGTATTATGTTTCCGGTTAATACAATTCTAGCATGAATAATAAACATTTATCATGATGTAAGGAAATAAATAATAACTTTATTATTGCCTCTAGGGCATATTTCCTTCAGTGTTGATGGTTAACAAAACCACTAGTTTCAAGAAAAAGGGCAAAGGGAAGAAGAAGGGGAACTTCAAGAAGAACAGCAAGCAAGTTGCTGCTCAAGAGAAGAAACCCAAGTCTGGACCTAAGCCTGAAACTGAGTGCTTCTACTGCAAGCAGACTGGTCACTGGAAGCGGAACTGCCCCAAGTATTTGGCGGATAAGAAGGATGGCAAGGTGAACAAAGGTATATGTGATATACATGTTATTGATGTGTACCTTACTAGAGCTCGCAGTAGCACCTGGGTATTTGATACTGGTTCTGTTGCTAATATTTGCAACTCGAAACAGGGACTACGGAATAAGCGGACGCTAGCAAAGGACGAGGTGACGATGCGCGTGGGAAACGGTTCCAAAGTCGATGTGATCGTGGTCGGCACGCTACCTCTACATCTACCTTCGGGATTAATATTAGACCTAAATAATTGTTATTTGGTGCCAGCGTTGAGCATGAACATTATATCTGGATCTTGTTTGATGCGAGACGGTTATTCATTTAAATCAGAGAATAATGGTTGTTCTATTTATATGAGTAATATCTTTTATGGTCATGCACCCTTGAAGAGTGGTCTATTCTTATTAAATCTCGATAGTAGTGATACACATATTCATAATGTAGAAACCAAAAGATGCAGAGTTGATAATGATAGTGCAACTTATTTGTGGCACTGCCGTTTAGGTCATATCAGTGTAAAGCGCATGAAGAAACTCCATACTGATGGGCTTTTGGAACCACTTGATTATGAATCACTTGGTACTTGCGAACCGTGCCTCATAGGCAAGATGACTAAAACACCGTTCTCCGGTATTATGGAGAGAGCAACAGACTTATTGGAAATCATACATACCGATGTATGTGGTCCGATGAATATTGAGGCTCGTGGCGGATATCATTATTTTCTCACCTTCACAGATGATTTAAGCAGATATGGGTATATCTACTTAATGAAACATAAGTCTGAAACATTTGAAAAGTTCAAGGAATTTCAGAGTGAAGTTGAAAATCATCGTAACAAGAAAATAAAGTTTCTACGATCTGATCGTGGAGGAGAATATTTGAGTTACGAGTTTGGTATACATCTGAAAAATTGTGGAATAGTTTCACAACTCACGCCACCCGGAACACCACAGCGTAATGGTGTGTCCGAACGTCGTAATCGTACTTTACTAGATATGGTGCGATCTATGATGTCTCTTACTGATTTACCGCTATCGTTTTGGGGTTATGCTTTAGAGACGGCCGCATTCACGTTAAATAGGGCACCATCAAAATCCGTTGAGACGACGCCTTATGAACTATGGTTTGGCAAGAAACCAAAGTTGTCGTTTCTTAAAGTTTGGGGTTGCGATGCTTATGTGAAAAAGCTTCAACCTGATAAGCTCGAACCCAAAGCGGAGAAATGTGTCTTCATAGGATACCCAAAGGAAACTGTTGGGTATACCTTCTATCACAGATCCGAAGGCAAGACATTCGTTGCTAAGAATGGATCATTTCTAGAGAAGGAGTTTCTCTCGAAAGAAGTGAGTGGGAGGAAAGTAGAACTTGACGAGGTAACTGTACCTGCTCCCTTATTGGAAAATAGTACATCACAGAAAACTGTTTCTGCGACACCTATACCAATTAGTGAGGAAGCTAATGATGATGATCATGAAGCTTCAGGACAAGATACTACTGAACCACGTAGATCAACCAGAGTGAGATCCGCACCAGAGTGGTACGGTAATCCAGTTCTGGAAGTCATGCTACTAGATCATGATGAACCTACGAACTATGAAGAAGCGATGGTGAGCCCAGATTCCGCAAAGTGGCTTGAGGCCATGAAATCTGAGATGGGATCCATGTATGAAAACAAAGTATGGACTTTGGTTGACTTGCCCGATGATCGGCAAGCAATTGAGAATAAATGGATCTTCAAGAAAAAGACTGACGCTGACGGTAATGTTACTGTCTGTAAAGCTCGACTTGTCGCAAAAGGTTTTCGACAAGTTCAAGGGGTTGACTACGATGAGACCTTCTCACCCGTAGCGATGCTTAAGTCCATCAGAATTATGTTAGCAATTGCTGCGTTTTATGATTATGAAATATGGCAAATGGATGTCAAAACTGCATTCCTGAATGGATTTCTGGAAGAAGAGTTGTATATGATGCAACCAGAAGGTTTTGTCAATCCGAAGGAAGCTAACAAAGTGTGCAAACTCCAGCGATCCATTTATGGACTGGTGCAAGCATCTCGGAGTTGGAATAAACGCTTTGATAGTGTGATCAAAGCATTTGGCTTTATACAGACTTTTGGAGAAGCCTGTATTTACAAGAAAGTGAGTGGGAGCTCTGTAGCATTTCTAATATTATATGTAGATGACATATTGCTGATTGGAAATGATATAGAATTTCTGGATAGCATAAAGGGATACTTGAATAAAAGTTTTTCAATGAAAGACCTCGGGGAAGCTGCTTACATATTAGGCATAAAGATCTATAGAGATAGATCAAGACGCTTAATTGGACTTTCACAGAGCACATACCTTGACAAGATTTTGAAGAAGTTCAAAATGGATCAAGCAAAGAAAGGGTTCTTGCCTGTGTTACAAGGTGTGAAGTTGAGTCAGACTCAATGCCCGACCACTGCAGAAGATAGAGAGAAAATGAAAGACGTTCCCTATGCTTCAGCCATAGGCTCTATCATGTATGCAATGCTGTGTACCAGACCTGATGTGTGTCTTGCTATAAGTTTAGCAGGGAGGTACCAAAGTAATCCAGGAATGGATCACTGGACAGCGGTCAAGAACATCCTGAAATACCTGAAAAGGACTAAGGATATGTTTCTCGTATATGGAAGTGACAAAGAGCTCACCGTAAGAGGTTACGTTGATGCAAGCTTTGACACTGATCCGGACGATTCTAAATCGCAAACCGGATACGTGTTTACTTTAAACGGTGGAGCTGTCAGTTGGTGCAGTTCTAAACAAAGCGTCGTAGCGGGATCTACATGTGAAGCGGAGTACATAGCTGCTTCGGAAGCAGCAAACGAAGGAGTCTGGATGAAGGAGTTCATATCCGATCTAGGTGTCATACCTAGTGCATCGGGTCCAATGAAAATCTTTTGTGACAATACTGGTGCAATTGCCTTGGCAAAGGAATCCAGATTTCACAAAAGAACCAAACACATCAAGAGACGCTTCAACTCCATCCGGGATTTAGTCCAGGTGGGAGACATAGAAATTTGCAAGATACATACGGATCTGAATGTTGCAGACCCATTGACTAAGCCTCTTCCACGAGCAAAACATGATCAGCACCAAGGCTCCATGGGTGTTAGGATCATTACTGTGTAATCTAGATTATTGACTCTAGTGCAAGTGGGAGACTGAAGGAAATATGCCCTAGAGGCAATAATAAAGTTATTATTTATTTCCTTATATCATGATAAATGTTTATTATTCATGCTAGAATTGTATTAACCGGAAACATAATACATGTGTGAATACATAGACCAACAGAGTGTCACTAGTATGCCTCTACTTGACTAGCTTGTTAATCAAAGATGGTTATGTTTCCTAACCATGAACAAAGAGTTGTTATTTGATTAACGAGGTCACATCATTGGTTGAATGATCTGATTGACATGACCCATTCCATTAGCTTAGCACCCGATCGTTTAGTATATTGCTATTGCTTTCTTCATGACTTATACATGTTCCTATAACTATGAGATTATGCAACTCCCGTTTACCGGAGGAACACTTTGGGTACTACCAAACGTCACAACGTAACTGGGTGATTATAAAGGAGTACTACAGGTGTCTCCAATGGCAGATGTTGGGTTGGCGTATTTTGAGATTAGGGTTTGTCACTCCGATTGTCGGAGAGGTATCTCTGGGCCCTCTCGGTAATGCACATCACATAAGCCTTGCAAGCACTGCAACTAATATGTTAGTTGTGAGATGATGTATTACGGAACGAGTAAAGAGACTTGCCGATAACGAGATTGAACTAGGTATTGGATACCGACGATCGAATCTCGGGCAAGTAACATACCGATGACAAAGGGAACAACGTATGTTGTTATGCGGTCTGACCGATAAAGATCTTCGTAGAATATGTAGGAGCCAATATGGGCATCCAGGTCCCGCTATTGGTTATTGACCGGAGACGTGTCTCGGTCATGTCTACATTGTTCTCGAACCGTAGGGTCCGCACGCTTAACGTTACGATGACAGTTATTATGAGTTTATGCATTTTGAGTAACGGTGCTTGGATCGGTCGGATCGGGAAGAAGACGTACGACTACTTCCTCTACAGTGTGTGATCGCTTCCGCAGTCGGTCTGCGTTGGTACCTAGACAACACTCTCCCCTCTCGTTGCTGTGCATCACCATGATCTTGCGTGTGCGTAGGAAAATTTTCGAAATTACTGCGTTCCCCAACAGGCGCGGCGTGGGGGATCGTGGGGATCGATCGTGCCCATCTCCCCCACGCCCCGCGTTAATTGTGCGCCTTGATGACACGAAGAAACGGCCGCGGGGAGGCGAGCAGTCCCCTCGGGCCACAGAAGATCTGCGCCCGGGCCGAGGCCAAGGAGTGGCGGGCCTGGGCCTGCGGCGGCGTCCCGTCGCGCGCGTGCGACGGCAGGACTTCTCCGCCACGTGGCCCGTCGTGGGGCCCGCGGCCAGCCCGCGGGTCAACCACGGTCACATTAATAAGCAAGAAAGTTCTCCGAAGTCGGCCTACGACGGCAAGGTCGGCTCCTCAGGGTGGGAAGCCGGCCAAGCTTCCCGTCCTTCTGTCCGCCGTGAAGCTCGCCCGGCTTCGGGGACTACTGTCGGGGTAAATGACCATGGGTAGCCCAGCCGGCTTCCCCTGGCCCATCAGAAAAAATTACAAGCCTGGCCGACTCTCAAGAAGACTCAAGACCTGGGCCGCCTCGCCCCTAGCCGACTACCTTCCTGGCCGGCTTCGGGGGCGGCCCGCCCTTCACCCTCATGAAGAAAGCTGTGGATGGCCGACTACGAGAAGCCGGCTACGGCAGGGCAGGCTACCAGAGGCCGGCTCCCATAAAGCAGTCAAAGCCGTACCCGCAATGTACGCGTCCACCCTGCGATGATGAAGCGGGGCGTGGCTACAGTGGAGCCTGCCACCCCCAAAACCCAGAGCACGCCTGGTACAGCGCGCCGTGCGGGCAGCCGCGGCCCGTCCGGCGCAGCACTATAGCCACGGCGGCTCTGACGCCGTTCACGACGGGCCGCCAGCATGGCCCCCGAGGCGGTGGGCCCCTTCGGGCAGAGAGATGCCGAAGGCGGCTACACCTCCTCTCAAGCCGGCGAGACAGAGGGCCGGCTTCCCATAGCCGGCCTGCCACCCTCCTCGAAGGAGACGCCCATTAAGGAGACAAGATGCGGCGGGGCTACAGTAATCGCCCGCCAAGGCGGCGTTACTGTAGCCACGCTTACCCCGACCAAGCCTGCATCAACAGCACGGAGTAACAGTAACCAGCCACCGACCAGGCCCTGGCCGGTGGGGCCTGCCTGCCGACCCAGGAGCCGGCAGCAGGCGGGACCCACCAGCCGGCGGGCCCCAGAAGCCGGCGCAGAAGTCGGCGAACATAGTCACAGACAGCTGGGCCCCGCGCCCAGTCGGATTACCATTGTACCCCCGGGGGGTAGGCCTATATAAACCCCCCCGGTGCACCCATGCAAGGTTGGACTCTCAATCTAGACCTAGACACCACACAAGGAGAGGAAGCAAGCTAGCTGAGCCCTTCTTCCTCCTTCCACCCAAAACAGCTCTTGGAGCATTGTAGCTACTTGTTCATATAGTCACCATGCGGAGACCCCGCAGAGTAGCAGTAGGGGTGTTATCTCCCTGGAGAGCCCTGAAGCTGGGTAAGATTCATCGGCGTGCATGTCTTCGCCTCATCCCGTTTCCAGGCACCGGCGATGTTTTATTGGCCCCCGCAATGATAAGCCACCCGTTGGCATATGTCGCTCCTACCACCCGACAAAAACAAATAAATCCTCGCAACCAACGCGATAAGGGGTTGTCAATCCCTACACTGCCACTTATGAGAGTGAGATCTGATAGATATGATAAGATAATACTTTTGGTATTTTTATGATAAAGATGCAAAGTAAAATAAAAGCAAGTAAAAAAAGCAAAGGAAATTACTAAGTATTGGAAGATTAATATGATGAAGATAGACCCGGGGGCCATAGGTTTCACTAGTGGCTTCTCTCAAGAGCATAGGTATTCTATGGTGGGTGAACGAATTACTGTTGAGCAATTGACAGAATTGAGCATAGTTATGAGAATATCTAGGTATGATCATGTATATAGGCATGACGTCTGAGACAAGTAGACCAACTCCTGCCTGCATCTACTACTATTACTCCACTCATCGACCGCTATCCAGCATGCATCTAGAGTATCAAGTTAATGAAAACAGAGTAACGCCTTAAGCAAGATGATATGATGTAGAGGGATAAACTCATGCAATATGATGAAAACCCCATCTTGTTATCCTTGATGGCAACAATACAATACGTGACTTGCTGCCCCTACTGTCATTGGGAAAGGACACCGCAAGATTGAACCCAAAGCTAAGCACTTCTCCCATTGCAAGAAAGATCAATCTAGTAGGCCAAACCAAACTGATAATTCGAAGAGACTTGCAAAGATAACCAATCATACATAAAAGAATTCAGAGAAGATTCAATTATTGTTCATAGATAGACTTGATCATAAACCCACAATTCATCGGTCTCAACAAACACACCGCAAAAAGAAGATTACATCGAATAGATCTCCACAAGAGAGGGGGAGAACATTGTATTGAGATCCAAAAAGAGAGAAGAAGCCATCTAGCTAATAACTATGGACTCGTAGGTCTGAGGTAAACTACTCACACTTCATCGGAGGGGCTATGGTGATGATGTAGAAGCCCTCTGTGATCGATGCCCCCTCCGGCGGAGCTCCGGAACAGGCTCCAAGATGGGATCTCGTGGATACAGAAAGTTGCAGTGGTGGAATTAGCGTTTTGGATCCGTATCTGATTGTTTGGGGGTACGTAGGTATATATAGGAGGAAGGAGTACGTCGGTGGAGCAACAGGGGGGCCACGAGGGTGGAGGGCGTTCCTGGGGGGTAGGCGCGCCCCCCTACCTTGTGGCCTCCTCCTTTGTTTCTTGACGTAGGGTCCAAGTCTCCTGGGTCTTGTTCGTTGAGAAAATCACGTTCCCGAAGGTTTCATTCCGTTTGGACTCCGTTTGATATTCCTTTTCTTCGAAACCCTAAAATAGGCAAAAAAAACAGCAATTCTGGGCTGGGCCTTCGGTTAATAGGTTAGTCCCAAAAATAATATAAAAGTGGATAATAAAGCCCAATAATGTCCAAAACAGTAGATAATATAGCATGGAGCAATCAAAAATTATAGATACATTGGAGACGTATCAAGCATCCTCAAGCTTAATTCATGCTCGTCCTCGAGTAGGTAAATGATAAAAATAGATTTTTTGATGCGGAGTGCTACTTGGCATAATTTTAATATAATTCTTCTTAATTGTGGTATGAATATTCAGATCCGAAAGATTCAAGACAAAAGTTCATATTGACATAAAAATAATAATACTTCAAGCATACTAACTAAGCAATTATGTCTTCTCAAAATAACATGGCCAAAGAAAGTTCATCCCTACAAAATCATATAGTTTAGTCATGCTCCATTTTCGTCACACAAGAATGCTCTCATCATGCACAACCCCGATGACAAGCCAAGCAATTGTTTCATACCTTAGCAATCTCAAACATATAAACCTTCACGCAATATATGAGCGCGAGCCATGGACATAGCACTATGGGTGGAATAGAATATGATGAGGGGGTTATGTGGAGAAGACAAAAAGGAGAAAGTCTCACATCAACAAGGCTAATCAATGGGCTATGGAGATGCCCATCGATTGATGTTAATGCAAGGAGTAGGGATTGCCATGCAACGGATGCACTAGAGCTATAAATGTATGAAAGCTCAACAAAAGGAACTAAGTGGGTGTGCATCCAACTTGCTTCCTCACAAAGACCTAGGGCACTTGAGGAGGCCCATTGTTGGAATATACAAGCCAAGTTCTATAATGAAAATTCCCACAAGTATATGAAAGTGACAAAACAAAAGACTCTCTATCATGAAGGTTATGGTGCTACTTTGAAGCACAAGTGTGGCAAAGGATCGTAACATTGTCCCTTCTCTCTTTTTCTCTCATTTTTTTATTTGGGGCCTTTTTCTTTTTTTTATGGCCTTTCTCTTTTTTTTTATGTCCTCACTTGGGACAATTCTCTAGAAAATGATGATCATCACACTTCTATTTATTTACAACTCAATGATTACAACTCGATGTAACAACAAAATATGACTCTATATGAATGCCTCCGGCGGTGTACCGGGATATGCAATGAACAAAGAGTGACATGTATGGAAGAATTATGAACGGTGGCTTTTCCACAAATACTATGTCAACTACATGATCATGCTAAGCAATATGACAATGATGAATGTGTCATGATAAACAGAATGGTGGAAAGTTGCATGGCAATATATCTCGGAATGGCTATGGAAATGCCATAATAGGTAGGTATGGTGACTGTTTTGAGGAAGATATAAGGATGTTTATGTGTGGAATAGTGTATCATATCACGGGGTTTGGATGCACCAGCGAAGTTTGCACCAACTCTCAATGTGAGAAAGGGCAATGCACTGTACCGAAGAGGCTAGCAATGATGGAAGGGTGAGAGTGTGTATAATCCATGGACTCAACATTAGTCATAAAGAACTCACATACTTATTGCAAAAGTCTACAAGTCATCAAAAACCTCGACACTACGCGCATCTCCTAGGGGGATAGATTGGTAGGAAAAGACCATCGCTCGTCCCCGATCGCCACTCATAAGGAAGACAATCAAAGAACACCCCATGTTTCAAATTTGTTACATAACGTTTACCATACATGCATGCTACGGGACTTGCAAACTTCAACACAAGCACTTCTCAAATTCACAACTACTCAACTAGCACGACTTTGATACTATTACCTCCATATCTCAAAACAATCATCAAGCATCAAACTTCTCTTAGTATTCAAAACACTCATAGGAAAAAATTTACTAATCTTGAATACCTATCATATTAGAATTATTTAAGAAAATTACCATGCTATTTAAGACTCTCAAAATAATCTAAGTGAAGCATGAGAGATCAATAGTTTCTATACAACAAATCCACCACCGTGCTCTAAAAGATATAAGTGAAGTACTAGAGCAAAACTATATAACTCAAAAGATATAAGCGAAGCACATAGAGTATTCTAACAAATTCCAAATCATGTATGGCTATCTCAAAAGGTTTGTATAGCAAGGATGATTGTGGTAAACTAAAAAGCAAAGAGTCAAATCATACAAGACGCTCCAAGCAAAACACATATCATGTGGTGAATAAAAATATAGCTCCAAGTAAAGTTACTGATAGAAGTAGACGAAAAGAGGGGATGTCTTCTGGGGCATCCCCAAGCTTTGGCTTTTAGGTTTCCTTAGATTATCTTGGGGGTGCCATGGGCATCCCCAAGCTTAGTCTCTTACCACTCCTTGTTCCATAATCCATCAAATCTTTACCCAAAACTTGAAAACTTCACAACACAAAACTCAAAGTAGAAAATCTCGTGAGTTCCGTTAGCGAAAGAAAACAAAATACCACTTCAAGGTACTGTAATGAACTCATTATTTATTTATATTGGTGTTAAACCTACTGTATTCCAACTTCTCTATGGTTTATAAACTATTTTACTAGCCAATTCATCAAAATAAGCAAACAACACACGAAAAACAAAATCTGTCAAAAACAGAACAGTCTGTAGTAATCTGTAGCTAGCGCAAGATCTGGAAGCCCAAAAATTATAAAATAAATTTCTGGACGTGAGGAATTTATCTATTAATCATATGAAAAAGAATTAACTAAATATCACTTTCCAAGTAAAAATGGCAGCAGTTCTCGTGAGTGCTAAAGTTTCTGTTTTTTACAGCAAGATATCAAGACTTTCCCCAAGTCTTCCCAACGGTTCTACTTGGCACAAACACTAATTAAACAAAAAACACAACCTAAACATAGGCTAAATAAATTATTTATTACTAAACAGGAGCAAAAATCAAGTAATAAAAAATAAAAATGGGTTGCCTCCCAACAAGCACTATTGTTTAACGCCCCTAGCTAGGCATAAAAAGCAAGGATAGATCTAAGTATTGCCATCTTTGGTAGGCAATCCATAAGTGGATCTCATAATAGATTCATAAGGTAATTTAATTTTCTTTCTAGGAAAGTGTTCCATGCCTTTGCTTAACGGAAATTTAAATCTAATATTCCATTCATATCAATAATTGCACCAATCGTTCTAAGGAAAGGTCTACCAAGAATAATAGGACATGAAGGATTGCAATCTATGTCAAGAACAATAAAATCTATGGGTACATAATTCCTATTTGCAACAATAAACATCATTAATTCTTCCCATAGGTTTCTTAGTAGTGGAATCCGCAAGGTGCAAGTTTAGAGAGCAATCATCAAAATCACGGAAACCTAACAAAACACACAAAATCTTTGGAATCGTGGAAACACTAGCACCCAAATCACACAAAGCATAGAATTCATGATCTTTAATTTTAATTTTAATAGTTGTTTCCCACTCATCATAAAGTTTTCTAGGGATAGAAACTTCTAACTCAAGTTTTTATTCATAAGATTGCATCAACGATATGTTTAGTAAACGCTTTATTTTGACTATAAGCGTGAGGAGAATTTAGCATGGATTGCAATAAGGAAATACAATCAATCAAAGAGCAATTTTCATAATTAAATTCCTTGAAATCCAAAATAGTGGGTTTAGCACCATCTAGGGTTTTAATTTCTTCGATTCCACTTTCATCAATTTTAGCATCAAGATCTAAAAACTCTGAATTCTTGGAACGTCTTCTAGGTAAAGGTGGATCATATTCAGTCCCATCATTATTAAGATTCATATTGCAAAACAAATATTTAATAGGGGACACATCAATAACTTTTAGATCTTCATCTTTATTTTCATAGGAACTAGAAGAACACGCTCTTATAAAGGCATCTTTCTTAGCACGCATCCTAGCGGTTCTTTCTTTGCACTCATCAATGAAAATTCTCATGGCTTTGAGAGACTCATTGATATCATGCTTAGGTGGAATAGATCTAAGTTTCAAAGAATCAACATCAAGAGAAATTCTATCAACATTCCTAGCCAAATCATCAATCTTAAGCAATTTTTCTTCAATCAAAGAATTGAAATTCTTTTGCGAAGTAATAAATTCTTTAATATTAGATTCAAAATTAGAGGGCATCTTATTATAATTTCCATAAGAATTGTTGTAGGAATTACCATAATTATTAGAGGGATTACTAGGATAAGGCCTAGGATTGAAATTTCCTCTATACACGTTGTTACCAAAATTGTTCCTACCAACAAAATTCCCATCCATAGATTTATTATTATTCTCAATCAAAGTAGACAAGGGCATATCATTATGATCGGAGGAAACACTCTTACTAGCAAATAATTTCATAAGTTCATCCATCTTTCCACTCAAAACATTAATTTCTTCTATCGCATGCATCTTTTTATTAGTAGATCTTTCAGTATGCCATTGAGAATAATTAACCATAATATTATCTAGGAGTTTAGTAGCTTATACTAAAATGATTTCCATAAAAGTGCCTCCCACGGCCGAATCTTAAAGATTTCTAGAAGCAAAATTCAATCCGGCATAAAAATTTCGTATAATCATCCACAAATTCAAACCATGAGTAGGGCAATTACGTATCATTAATTTCATCCTCTCCCAAGCTTGTGCAACATGTTCATGATCAAGTTGCTTAAAATTCATAATATCATTTCTAAGGGAGATGATCTTAGCGGGAGGAAAATACTTAGAGATAAAAGCATCTTTGCACTTATTCCATGAATCAATACTATTTTTAGGCAAAGACGAAAACCAAGCTTTAGCACGATCTCTAAGCGAAAAAGGAAATAGCTTCAATTTAACAATATAGTTATCCACATCTTTCTTATTTTGCATATCGCACAAATCAACGAAGCTATTTAGATGGGTAGCGGCATCGTCACTAGGAAGGCCGGAAAATGGATCTTTCATGACAAGATTCAGCAAAGCAGTATTAATTTCACAAGATTCAGCATTGGTAAGAGGAGCAATCAGAGTGCTAATAAAATCATTGTTGTTGGTATTGGTAAAGTTACAAAATTTAGTGTTATCTTGAGCCATCGTGACAAGCAAGAAAACTAACACACAAGCAAACAAAAAGCAAGCGGGGAAAAAGAAGCAAATAGTGAAGGAGAGGGAGGATAGAGAGAGAGGGCGAATAAAACGGCAAGGGTGAAGTGGGGGATAGGAAAACGAGAGGAAAATGGTAAATAATGTAATGCGGGAGATAAGGATTGTGATGGGTACTTGGTATATTGACTTTTGCGTAGACTCCCCGGCAACGGCGCCAGAAATCCTTATTGCTACCTCTTGAGCACTGTGTTGGTTTTCCCCGAAGAGGAAGGGATGATGCAGCAAAGTAGCGTAAGTATTTCCCTCAGTTTTTGAGAACCAAGGTATCAATCCAGTAGGAGGCTACGCGCGAGTCCCTCGTACCTGCACAAAACAAATAAATCCTCGCAACCAACGTGATAAGGGGTTGTCAATCCCTACACTGCCACTTATGAGAGTGGGATCTGATAGATATGATAAGATAATATTTTTGGTATTTTTATGATAAAGATGCAAAGTAAAATAAAAGCAAGTAAAAAGCAAAGGAAATTACTAAGTATTGAAAGATTAATATGATGAAGATAGACCCGGGGGCCATAGGTTTCACTGGTGGCTTCTCTCAAGAGCATAGGTATTCTATGGTGGGTGAACGAATTACTGTTGGGCAATTGACAGAATTGAGCATAGTTATGAGAATATCTAGGTATGATCATGTATATAGGCATCAAGTCCGAGACAAGTAGACCGACTCCTGCCTGCATCTACTACTATTACTCCACTCATCGACCGCTATCCAGCATGCATCTAGAGTATCAAGTTAGTGAAAACAGAGTAACGCCTTAAGCAAGATAACATGATGTAGAGGGATAAACTCATGCAATATGATGAAAACCCCATCTTGTTATCCTTGATGGCAACAATACAATACGTGACTTGCTGCCCCTACTGTCACTAGGAAAGGACACCGCAAGATTGAACCCAAAGCTAAGCACTTCTCCCATTGCAAGAAAGATCAATCTAGTAGGCCAAACCAAACTGATAATTCGAAGAGACTTGCAAAGATAACCAATCATACATAAAAGAATTCAGAGAAGATTCAAATATTGTTCATAGATAGACTTGATCATAAACCCACAATTCATCGGTCTCAACAAACACACCGCAAAAAGAAGATTACATTGAATAGATCTCCACAAGAGAGGGGGAGAACATTGTATTGAGATCCAAAAAGAGAGAAGAAGCCATCTAGCTAATAACTATGGACTAGTAGGTCTGAGGTAAACTACTCACACTTCATCGGAGGGGCTATGGTGATGATGTAGAAGCCCTCTGTGATCGATGCCCCCTCCGACGGAGCTCCAGAACAGGCTCCAAGATGGGATCTCGTGGATACAGAAAGTTGCGGCGGTGGAATTAGGGTTTTGGATCCGTATCTGGTCGTTTGGGGGTACGTAGGTATATATAGGAGGAAGGAGTACGTCGGTGGAGCAACAGGGGGCCCATGAGGGTGGAGGGCGTGCCTGGGGGTGTAGGCGCGCCCCCCTACCTCGTGGCCTCCTCCTTTGTTTCTTGACGTAGGGTCCAAGTCTCCTGGGTCTTGTTCGTTGAGAAAATCACGTTCCCGAAGGTTTCATTCCGTTTGGACTCCGTTTGATATTCCTTTTCTTCGAAACCCTAAAATAGGCAAAAAACAGCAATTCTGGGTTGGGCCTTCGGTTAATAGGTTAGTCCCAAAAATAATATAAAAGTGGATAATAAAGCCCAATAATGTCCAAAACAGTAGATAATATAGCATGGAGCAATCAAAAATTATAGATACATTGGAGACGTATCAGTTGCCATTTGATGAACGGGGTCACATCATTAGAGAATGATGTGATGGACAAGACCCATCTGTTAGCTTAGCATAATGATCGTTTAGTTTTTCTGCTATTGTTTTCTTCAAAACTTATACATGTTCCTCGGACTATGAGATTATGCAACTCCCGAATACCGGAGGAACACCTTGTGTGCTATCAAACGTCACAACGTAAATGGGTGATTATAAATATGCTCTACATGTGTCTCCGATGGTGTTTATTGAGTTGGCATAGATCGATATTAGGATTTGTCACTCTGTGTATCGGAGAGGTATCTCTGGGCCCTCTCGGTAATGCACATCACTATGAGCCTTGCAAGCAATGTGTCTAATGAGTTTGCCATGGGATGATGCATTACAGAACGAGTAAAGAGACTTGCCGGTGACGATATTGAATTAGGTATGATGATACCGACGATCGAATCTCGGGCAAGTAACATACCGATGACAAAGGGAACAACGTATGTTGTTATGCGGTTTGACCGATAAAGATCTTTGTAGAATATGTAGGAGCCAATATGAGCATCCAGGTTCGGCTGTTGGTTATTGACCGGAGATGTGACTCAGTCATGTCTACATAGTTCTCGAACCCGTAGGGTCCGCACGCTTAACATTCGATGACGATTTGTATTATGAGTTTCATGTTTTGATGAACCGAAGTTTGTTCGGGTTCCCGGATGAGATCACGGACATGACGAGGAGTCTTGAAATGGTCGAGGCATAAATATTCATATATTGGAAGGCTACATTCGGACACTGGAATGGTTCAGGTCGTTTCGGATAAGTTTTGGAGTACCGGGGGTTACCGGACCCCCCCCCCCCCCCCGAGGTTAATGGGCCACCATGGGCCTTAGTGAAGAAGAGAGAGGGCCGACCAAGAGGTGGCGTGCGCCCCCCCCCCCTGCCCGGTCCGAATTGGACAAGGGGTGGGGGCGGCGCCCCCCTCCTTCCTTCTCTCCTCTTCCTCCTTCCCTTCTTCTCCTACTTGGAATAGGAGAGGGGGGGGCCGAATCCTACTTGGACCGGGAGTCCAAGTAGGACACCCCCCATGCGCGCCCCCTAGGGCCGGCCACCTCTCCTCCCCCTTTATATACGTGGGAGGGGGCACCCCAAAGGCACACCAAGTCTTCTCTTAGCCGTGTGCGGTGCCCCCCTCCACAGTTACACACCTCGGTCATATCGTCGTAGTGCTTAGGCGAAGCCCTGTGCCGATAACTTCATCATCACCGTCATCACGCCATCATGCTGACGGAACTCTCCCTCATCCTCAACTAGATCAAGAGATCGAGGGACGTCATCGAGATGAACGTGTGCTGAACGTAGAGGTGACGTATGTTCCGTACTTGGATCGGTTGGATCGCGAAGACATTCGACTACATTAACCGCGTTACTAAACGCTTCCGCTTTCGGTCTATGAGGGTACGTGGACACACTCTCCCCTCTCGTTGCTATGCATCTCCTAGATAGATCTTGCGTGATCGTAGGGATTTTTTTTAAATACTGTGTTCCCCAATAGTGGCATCCTAGCCAGGTCTATGCGTAGATATTATATGCACGAGTAGAACACAAAGAGTTGTGGGCGATAATAGTCATATTGCTTACCAGCAACGTCTTACTTTGATTCGGCGGTATTGTTGGATGATGCGGCCCGGACCGACATTACATGACCGCGTTCATGAGACTGGTTCTACTAACGTGATGCGCACACAGCTGGCTAGCGGGTGTCTGTTTCTCCAGGTTTAGTTGAATCGAGTTTGACTACGCCCGGTCCTTGTTGAAGCTTAAAACAACACACTTGACAAAAATTTGTTGTGGTTTTGATGCGTAGGTAAGAACGGTTCTTACTAGAAGCCCGTAGCAGCCACGTAAAACTTGTAACAACAAAGTAGAGGACGTCTAACTTGTTTTTGCAGGGCTTGTTGTGATGTGATATGGTCAAGACATGATGATATATAAATTGTTGTATGAGATGATCATGTTTTGTAACAGTTATCGGCAACTGGCAGGAGCCATATGGTAGTTTCTTTATTGTGTGAAATGGAATCGCCATGTAATTGCTTTACTTTATCACTAAGACGTAGCGATAGTCGTAGAAGCAATGATTGGCGAGACGACAACGATGCTACGATGAAGATCAAGGTGTCAAGCCGGTGACGATGGTGATCATGACAGTGCTTTGGAGATGGAGATCAAAGGCACAAGATGATGATGGCCATATCATAACACTTATTTTGATCGCATGTGATGTTTATCTTTTATGCATCTTATTTTGCTTAGTTCGGCGGTAGCATTATAAGATGATCTCTCATGTCTACATTGTTCTCGAACCCGTAGGGTCCGGACGCTTAACGTTACGATGACAGTTTCATTATAAGTTTATATATTTTGATGTACCGAATGTTGTTCGGAGTCCTGGATGTGATCACGGACATGACGAGGAGTCTCGAAATGGTCGAGACATAAAGATCGATATATTGGACGGCTATATTCGGACACCGGAAGTGTTTCGGGTGATTTCAAAGAAAACCGGAGTGCCGGAAGGGTTACCGGAACCCCCCGGGGAAGTATTGGGCCTTAGTGGGCCTGAGGGGAGAGAGAGGGCAGAAGCCCAGGAGGTGGCGCGCCCCCTCCTATGAGGAGTCCGAATTGGACTAGGGGAAGGGGGCGTGGCCCCTCTTTCCCTCTCCCTCTACCTCTCTTTCCTTCCCCCTTCTCTCTTCCTAGTTGGACTAGGAAAGGGGAGTCCTACTCCTACTAGGAGGAGGACTCCCCCCTCCTTGGCGCGCCCCAAGGGCTGGCCGGCCTCCCCCCTTGCTCCTTTATATACGGGGGCAGGGGCACCTCTAGACACACAAGTTGATCTTCGTGATCGTTCTCTTAGCCGTGTGCGGTGCCCCCTCCACCATAATCCTCGATAATATTGTAGCGGTGCTTAGGCGAAGCCCTGCGATGATAGAACATCAAGATCGTCACCACGCCGTCGTGCTAACGGAACTCTTCCCCAACACTTTGCTGGATCGGAGTCCGGGGATTGTCATCGAGTTGAATGTGTGCTAGAACTCGGAGGTGCCGTAGTTTCGGTGCTTGATCGGTCGGGCCGTGAATATGTACGACTACATCAACCGCGTTTTCATAATGCTTCCGCTTTCGGTCTACGAGGGTACATGGACAACACTCTCCCCTCTCATTGCTATGCATCACTATGATCTTGCGTGTGCGTAGGAAATTTTTTGAAATTACGACGTTCCCCAACAGTGGCATCTGAGCCAGGTTTTATGCGTAGATGTCATATGCACGAGTAGAACACAAGTGAGTTGTGGGCGATATAAGTCATACTTCTTACCAACATGTCATACTTTGGTTCGGCGGTATTGTTGGATGAAGCGGCCCGGATCGACATTACGCGTACGCTTACGCGATACTGGTTCTACCGACGTGCTTTGCACACAGGTGGCTGGCGGGTGTCAGTTTCTCCAACTTTAGTTGAACCGAGTGTGGCTACGCCCGGTCCTTGAGAAGGTTAGAACAGCACCAACTTGGCAAACTATCGTTGTGGTTTTGATGCGTAGGTAAGAACGGTTCTTGCTAAGCCCGTAGCAGCCACGTAAAACTTGCAACAACAAAGTAGAGGACGTCTAACTTGTTTTTGCAGGGCATGTTGTGATGTGATATGGTCAAGACGTGATGAGATATAAGTTGTTGTATAAGATGATCATGTTTTGTTGAAGTTATCGGCAACTGGCAGAAGCCTTATGGTTGTCTCTTTATTGCATAAGATGCAAGCACCAAATAATTGCTTTACAATTATCGCTATGCGACAGCAATAGTAGCAAGAGCAATAGTTGGCGAGACGACCATGTGACGACACATTGATATAGATCAAGATGATGTAGATCATGGTGTCATGCCGGTGACGATGGAAATCATGACGATGTTTTGGAGATGGAGATCAAAGGCACAAGATGATGATGGCCATATCATGTCACATATTTTGATTGCATGTGATGTTTATCTTTTATGCATCTTATCTTGCTTTAATTGACGGTAGCATTATCAGATGATCTTTCACTAAATTTCAAGATAAAAGTGTTCTCCCTGAGTATGCACCATTGCCAAAGTTCGTCGTGCCCAGACACCACATGATGATCGGGTGTGATAAGCTCTACGTCCATCTACAACGGGTGCAAGCCAGTTTTGCACACGAAGAATACTCAGGTTAAACTTGACGAGCCTAGCATTTGCAGATATGGCCTCGGAACACTGAGACCGAAAGGTCGAGCGTGAATCATATAGTAGATATGATCAACATAGTGATGTTCGCCATTGAAAACTACTCCATTTCACGTGATGATCGGTTATGGTTTAGTTGATTTGGATCACGTGATCACTCAGAAGATTAGAGGGATGTCTTTCTAAGTGGGAGTTCTTAAGTAATATGATTAATTGAACTTAAATTTATCATGAACTTAGTCCTAGTAGTATTAGCATATCTATGTTGTAGATCAATAGCTCGCGTTGTTGCTTCCCTATGTTTATTTTGATATGTTCCTAGAGAAAAACTAAGTTGAAAGATGATAGTAGCAATGATGCGGACTGGGTCCGTGATCTGAGGTTTATCCTCATTGCTGCACAAAATAATTATGTCCTTGATGCACCGCTAGGTGACAGACCTATTGCAGGATCAAATGCAGACGTTATGAACGTTTGGCTAGCTCAAAATGATGACTACTTGATAGTTTAGTGCACCATGCTTAACGGCTTAGAATCGGGACTTCAAAGACGTTTTGAACGTCATGGACCATATGAGATGTTCCGGGAGTTGAAGTTAATATTTCAAGCAAATACCCGAGTTAGGAGATATGAAGTTTCCAACAAGTTCTATAGCTAAAAGATGGAGGAGAATAGCTCAAACAGTTAGCATGTTCTCAGATTGTCTGGGTACTAAAATCGCTTGAATCAAGTGGGAGTTAATCTTCCAGATAAAATAGTGATTGACAGAATTCTCTAGTCACCATCACCAAGTTAGTAGAACTTCGTGATGAACTATAATACGCAAGGGATAATGGAAACGATTCCCAAACTCTTCGCAATGCTTAAATCGACGAAGGTAGAAATCAAGAAAAGCATCAAGTGTTGATGGTAAACAAAACAACTAGTTTCAAGTAAAGGGACAAAGGGAAGAAAGGGGAACTTCAAGAAGAATGGCAAGCAAGTTGCTGCTCAAGTGAAAAACCCAAGTCTGGACCAAAGCCTGAAACTGAGTGCTTCTACTGCAAAGGGACTGGTCATTGGAAGCAGAACTACCCCAAGTATTTGGCAGATAAGAAGGATGGCAAAGTGAACAAAGGTATATTTGATATACATATTATTGATGTGTATTTTAATAGTGTTCGTAGCAACCCCTCGGTGTTTGATACTGGTTCAGTTGCTAAGAGTACTAACTCGAAACGGGAGTTGCAGAATGAGCAGAGACTAGTTAAGGGTGAAGTGATGATGTGTGTTGGAAGTAGTTCCAAGATTGATATGATCATCATCGCACACTCCCTATACTTTCAGGATTAGTGTTGAACCTAAATAAGTGTTATTTGGTGTTTGCGTTGAGCATGAATATGATTTGATCATGTTTATTGCAACACGGTTATTCATGTACGTTAAAGAATAATTGTTGTTCTGTTTACATGAATAAAACCTTCTATGGTCATACACCCAATGAAAATGGTTTGTTGGATCTCGATCGTGGTGATACACATTTTTATAATATTGAGATGCAAAGTTAATAATGATAGTGTAACTTATTTGTGGCACTGCCGGTTAGGTTATATTGGTGTAAAGCGCATGAAGAAAATCCATGTTGATGGGCTTTTGGAATCACTTGATTATGAATCAGTTGATGCTTGCGAACCATGCCTCATGGGAAAGATGACTAAGACTCAGTTCTCCGGAACAATGGACCGAGCAACAGATTTGTTGGAAATCATACATACTGATGTATGTGGTCCGATGAATATTGAGGCTCGCGGCAGGTATCATTATTTTCTGATCTTCACAGATGATTTGAGAAGATATCAGTATATCTACTTGATGAAACACAAATCTGAAACATTTGAAAAGTTCAAAGAATTTCAGAGTGAAGTGTAGAATCATCGTAACAAAAATAAAAGTATCTACGATATGATTGCAGAAGTAAAACATTTGAGTTACGAGTTTGGCCTTCAGTTAAAACAATGTGAAAAAGTTTCACTACTCATGCCACCTGGAACACCATTATAGTGTAATGGTGTGTCCGAACATCGTAATCGTACTTTATTAGATATGGTGCGATCTATGATGTCTCTTACCGATTTACCACTATCGTTTTGGTGTTGTGCATTAGAGACAGCTACATTCACATTAAATAGGGCACCATCTAAATCCATTGAGACGACACCGTATGAACTATGGTTTGGCAAGAAACCTAAGATGTCGTTTCTTAAAGTTTGAGGTTGCAATGCTTATGTGAAAAAGTTTCAACCTGATAAGCTCAAACCCAAATCGGAGTAGTGCATCTTCATAGGATACCCAATAGAAAATGTTGGGTACACCTTCTATCACAGATCCGAAGGCAAGATATTCATTGCTGAGAATGGATCCTTTCTAGAGAAGGAGTTTCTCTCGAAAGAAGTGAGTGGGAGGAAATTAGAACTTGATGAGGTAACTGTACCTGCTCCCTTATTGGAAAGTAGTTCATCACAGAAATCTATTCCTGTGACTACTACACCAATTACTGAGGAAGCTAATGATGATGACCATGTAAACTTCAGATCAAGTTACTACCGAACCTTGTAGGTAAACCAAAGTGAGATCCGCACCAGAGTGGTATGGTAATCCTGTTCTGGAGGTCATGTTACTTGACCATGACGAGCCTATGAACTATGAGGAAGCGATGATGAGCCCAGATTCCGTGAAATGGCTTGAGGCCATAAAATCTGAGATGGGATCCATGTATGAGAACAAAGTGTGGACTTTGGTTGACTTGCCCGATGATCAGCAAGCCATAAAAATAAATGGATCTTCAAGAGGAAGACGGACGGTGATAGTGGTGTTACTATCTACAAAGCTAGAATTGTCGCAAAAGGTTTTCGACAAGTTCAAGGTGTTGACTACGATGAGAGTTTCTCACTCGTATCTATGCTTAAGTCTGTCTGAATCATGTTAGCAATTGCCGCATTTTATGAAATCTGGCAAATGGATAAACAAAAACTGCATTCCTTAATGGATTTATTAAAGAAGAGTTGTATATGATGCAACCAGAAGGTTTTGTCAATCCTAAAGGTGCTAACAAAATATGCAAGCTCCAGCGATCCATCTATGGACTCGTGCAAGCATCTCAGAGTTGGAATATACGCTTTGATAAGTTGATCAAAGCATATAGTTTTATACATACTTGCGGTGAAGCCTGTGTTTACAAGAAAGTGAGTGGGAGTACTACAACATTTCCGATAAAGATATGTGTATGACATATTGTTGATCAGAGATAATGTAGATTTATTCTGCAAAGCATAAAGGAATATTTGAAAGGAGTTTTTCAAAGAAAGACCTCGGTGAAGCTGCTTACATATTAAGCATCAATATCTATAGAGATAGATCAAGATGCTTGATAAGTTTTTCAATGAGTACATACCTTGACAAGATTTTGAAGTAGTTCAAAATGGAACAGTCAAAGAAGGATTTCTTGCCTGTGTTACAAGGTGTGAAGTTGAGTAAGACTCAAAACCCGACCACGGCAAAAGATAGAGAGAGAATGAAAGCCATTACTTATGCCTCAGCCATAGGTTCTATAAAGTATGCCATGCTGTGTACCAGACCTATTGTATACCCTGCCCTGAGTTTGGCAAGGGAGTACAATAGTGATCTAGGAGTAGATCACTGGACATTGGTCAAAATTATCCTTAGTGGAATAAGGATATGTTTCTCGATTATGGAAGTGACAAAAGGTTCATCGTAAAGGGTTACGTCGATGCAAGTTTTGACACTGATCCAGATGACTCTAAATCTCAATCTGGATACACATTGAAAGTGGGAGCAATTAGCTAGAGTAGCTTAGTGCAGAGCATTGTTGACATAGAAATTTGCAAAATACTTATGGATCTAAATATGGCAGACCCGTTGACTAAACTTCTCTCACAAGCAAAACATGATCACACCCTAATACCATTTGGGTGTTGGTCACATGACGATGTGAACTATGGGTGTTAATCACATGGTGTTGTGAACTATTGATGTTAAATCACATGGCGATGTGAACTAGATTATTGACTCTAGTGCAAGTGGGAGACTGAAGGAAATATGCCCTAGAGGCAATAATAATGTTATTATTTATTTCCTTATTTCATGATAAATGTTTATTATTCATGCTAGAATTGTATTAACCGGAAACATAATACATGTGTGAATACATAGACAAACAGAGTGTCACTAGTATGCCTCTACTTGACTAGCTCGTTGATCGAAGATGGTTATGTTTCCTAGCCATAGACATGAGTTGTCATTTGATTAATAGGATCACATCATTAGGAGAATGATGTGATTGACATGACCCATTCCATTAGCTTAGCACCCGACTGTTTAGTATGTTGCTATTGCTTTCTTCATTACTTATACATGTTCCTGTGACTATGAGATTATGCAACTCCCGTTTGCCGGAGGAACACTTTGTGTGCTACCAAACGTCACAACGTAACTGGGTGATTATAAAGGTGCTCTACAGGTGTCTCCAAAGGTACATGTTGGGTTGGCGTATTTCGAGATTAGGATTTGTCACTCCGATTGTCGGAGAGGTATCTCTGGGCCCTCTCGGTAATCCACGTCACTTAAGCCTTGCAAGAAATACAACTAATGAGTTAGTTGCGAGATGATGTATTACGGAACGAGTAAAGAGACTTGTCGGTAACGAGATTGAACTAGGTATTGAGATACCGACGATCAAATCTTGGGCAAGTAACATACCGATGACAAAGGGAACAACGTATGTTGTTATGCGGTCTGACCGATAAAGATCTTCATAGAATATGTAGGAGCCAATATGAGCATCCAGGTTCTGCTATTGGTTATTGACCGGAGACGTGTCTCATTCATGTCTACATTGTTCTTGAACCCGTAGGGTCCGCACGCTTAATGTTACGATGACAGTTTCATTATAAGTTTATATAATTTGATGTACCGAATGTTGTTCGGAGTCCCGGATGTGATCACGGACATGACGAGGAGTCTCGAAATGGTCGAGACATAAAGATCGATATATTGGACGGCTATATTTGGACACCGGAAGTGTTTCGGGTGATTTCGGAGAAAACCGGAGTGCCGGAAGGGTTACCGGAACCCCCTGGGGAAGTATTGGGCCTTAGTGGGCCTGAGGGGAGAGAGAGGGCAGCAGCCCAGGAGGTGGCGCGCCCCCTCCCATGAGGAGTCCGAATTGGACTAGGGTAAGGGGGCGCGGCCCCTCTTTCCCTCTCCCTCTCCCTCTCTTTCCTTCCCCCTTCTCTCTTCCTAGTTGGACTAGGAAAGGGGAGTCCTACTCCTACTAGGAGCAGGACCCCCCCTCCTTGGTGCGCCCCAAGGGCTGGCCGGCCTCCCCCCTTACTCCTTTATATACGGGGGTAGGGGAGCACCTCTAGACACACAAGTTGATCTTCGTGATCGTTCTCTTAGCCGTGTGCGGTGCCCCCCCCCCCCTCCACCATAATCCTCGATAATATTGTAGCGGTGCTTAGGCGAAGCCCTGCGATGATAGAACATCAAGATCGTCACCACGCCGTCGTGCTGATGGAACTCTTCCCCGACACTTTGCTGGATCGGAGTCCGGGAATTGTCATCGAGCTGAACGTGTGCTAGAACTCGGAGGTGACGTAGTTTCGGTGCTTGATCGGTCGAGCCGTGAAGACGTACGACTACATCAACCGCGTTGTCATAACGCTTCCGCTTTCGGTCTACGAGGGTGCGTGGACAACACTCTCCCCTCTCGTTGCTATGCATTACTATGATCTTGCGTGTGCGTAGGAATTTTTTTGAAATTACTACGTTCCCCAACAGGGCGCACCAGGAGGAGGAGTCCTCCTCCTAGTGGGAGTAGGACTCCCCTTTCCTAGTCCCACTGGGAGGGGGAAGGAAGGAGTGGGAGAGGGGAAAGGCAAGGGGGGCGCCGCCCCCCCCCCCCTTCCTTTGTCCTATTCAGACTCAAGGGGAGGGGGCGCGGCCCTGCCCTGGCCGGCCCCTCTCTCTCTCCACTAGGGCCCAACAAGGCCCATTAACCCCTGGGGGGTTCCGGTAACCCCCGAGGCACTCCGGTAAAATCCCAATTTCACCCGGAACCATTCTGATGTCCAAATGTAGGCTTCCAATATATCAATCTTTATGTCTCGACCATTTCAATACTCCTCGTTATGTCCGTGATCATATCCGGAACTCCAAACTACCTTCGGTACATCAAAACATATAAACTCATATTACCTATCATCACCGAACTTTAAGCGTGCGGACCCTACAGGTTCGAGAACTATGTAGACAGGACCGAGACTCGTCTCTGGTCAATAATCAATAGCAGAACCTGGATGCTCATATTGGTTCCTACATATTCTACAAAGATCTTTATCGGTCAAACCGCATAACAACATACGTTGTTCCCTTTGTCATCGGTATGTTACTTGCCCGAGATTCGATCGTCGGTATCATCATACCTAGTTAAATCTCATTACCGGCAAGTCTCTTTACTCGTTCCGTAATGCATCATCCCACAACTAACTCATTAGTCACAATGCTTGTGAGGCTTATAGTGATGTGCATTACCGAGAGGGCCCAGAGATACCTCTCCGACAATCGAAGTGACAAATCCTAATCTTGATTTATGCTAACTCAGCAAGTACCATCGGAGACACCTATAGAGGACCTTTATAATCACCCAGTTACATTGTGACGTTTGGTAGCACACAAAGAGTTCCTCCGGTACTCGGGAGTTGCATAATCTCATAGTCATAGGAACATGTATAAGTCATGAAGAAAGCAATAGCAACAAACTAAACAATCATCATGCTAAGCTAACGGATGGGTCAAGCCAATTACATCATTCTCTAATGATGTGATCCCGTTAATCAAATGACAACTCATGTCTATGGTTAGGAAACATAACCATCATTGATTCAACGAGCTAGTTAAGTAGAGGCAAACTAGTGACACTCTATTTGTCTATGTATTGACACATGTACTAATTTTCCGGTTAATACAATTCTAGCATGAATAATAAGCATTTATCATGATATAAGGAAATATAAATAACAACTTTATTATTGCCTCTAGGGCATATTTCCTTCAGTCTCCCACTTGCACTAGAGTCAATAATCTAGTTCACATCTTTATGTGATTAGTTCACATCTCCATGTGACTAATACCCAAAGGGTTTACTAGAGTCAATAATCTAGTTCACATTGCTATGCGATTAACACCCAAAGAGTGATCATGTTTTGCTTGTGAGAGAAGTTTAGTCTACGGGTCTGCAACATTCAGATCCGTATGTATTTCGCAAATTTCTACGTATACAATGCTCTGCACGGAGCTACTCTAGCTAATTGCTCCCACTTTCAATATGTATCCAGATCGAGACTTAGAGTCATCTAGAACGATGTAAAAAGCTTGCATCGATGTAACTCTTTACGACAAACTCTTTTATCACCTCCATAACCGAGAAATATTTTCTTAGTCCTCTAAGGATAATTTTGACTGCTGTCCAGTGATCTACTCCTAGATCACTATTCTACTCCCTTGCCAGAATCATGCTAAGGTATACAATAGGACTGGTAAACAGCATAGCATACTTTATAGAACCTATGGCTGAAGCATAGGGAACATATTTCATTTCCTCTCTATCTTCTGCACTGGTCAGGCATTGAGTCTGACTTAACTTCACACCTTGTAACACAGGCAAGAACCCTTTCTTTGCTTGATCCATTTTCAACTTCTTTGAAACTTTATCAAGGTATGTGCTTTTTGAAAGTCCAATCAAGTGTCTTGATCTATCTCTATAGATCTTGATGCCCAATATATAAGCAGCTTCACCGAGGTCTTTCATTGAAAAACTCTTATTCACGTATCCTTTTATGCTATCTAGAAATTCTATATCATTTCCAATCAACAATATGTCATCCACATATAATATTAGAAATGCTACAGAGCTCCCACTCACTTTCTTGTAAATACAGGCTTCTCCAAAAGTCTGTACAAAACCATATGCTTTGATCACACTATTAAAATGTTTATTCCAACTCCGAGATGCTTGCACTAGTCCATAGATGGATCGCTGGAGTTTGCACACTTTGTTAGCACCCTTTGGATCGATAAAACCTTCAGGTTGCATCATATACAACTCTTCTTCCAGAAATCCATTCAGGAATGCAGTCTTTACATCCATTTGCCAAATTTCATAATCATAAAATGCGGCAATTGCTAACATGATTCGGACGGACTTAAGCATCGCTACGGATGAGAAGGTCTCATCGTAGTCAACTCCTTGAACTTGTCGAAAACCTTTCGCAGCAAGTCGAGCTTTGTAGACAGTAACATTACCGGCAGCGTCAGTCTTCTTCTTGAAGATCCATTTATTCTTGATGGCTTGCCAATCATCGGGCAAGTCAACCAAAGTCCACACTTTGTTCTCATACATGGATCCCATCTCAGATTTCATGGCCTCAAGCCATTTTGCGGAATCTAGGCTCATCATCGCTTCCTCATAGTTCGTAGGTTCGTCATGGTCAAGTAACATGACTTCCAGAACAGGATTACCGTACCACTCTGGTGCGGATCTTACTCTGGTTGACCTACGAGGTTCGGTAGTAACTTGATCTAAAGTTACATGATCTACATCATTAGCTTCCTCACTAATTTGTGTAGGAGTCACAGGAACAGATTTCTGTGATGAACTACTTTCCAATGAGGGAGCAGGTACAGTTACCTCATCAAGTTCTACTTTCCTCCCACTCACTTCTTTCGAGAGAAACTCCTTCTCTAGAAAGGATCCATTCTTAGCAACGAATGTCTTGCCTTCGGATCTGTGATAGAAGGTGTACCCAGCAGTCTCCTTTGGGTATCCTATGAAGACACATTTCTCCGATTTGGGTTCGAGCTTATCAGGTTGAAGCTTTTTCACATAAGCATCGTAGCCCCAAACTTTAAGAAATGACAACTTTGGTTTCTTGCCAAATCATAGTTCATAAGGTGTCGTCTCAATGGATTTAGATGGTCCCTATTTAACGTGAATGCAGCCTTCTCTAAAGCATAACCCGAAAATGATTGCGGTAAATCAGTAAGAGACATCATAGATCGCACCATATCTAGTAAAGTACGATTACAACGTTCGGACACACCATTACGTTGTGGTGTTCCGGGTGGTGTGAGTTGTGAAACTATTCTGCATTGTTTCAAATGAAGACCAAACTCGTAACTCAAATGTTCTCCTCCACGATCAGATCATAGAAACTTTATTTTCTTGTTACGATGATTTTCCACTTCACTCTGAAATTCTTTGAACTTTTCAAATGTTTCAGACTTATGTTTTATCAAGTAGATATACCCATATCTACTCAAATCATCTATGAAGGTGAGAAAATAATGATACCCGCCGCGAGCCTCAACATTTATCGGACCACATACATCAGTATGTATGATTTCCAACAAATCAGTTGCTGCTCTATAGTTCCGGAGAACGGCGTTTTAGTCATCTTGCCCATGAGGCATGGTTCGCAAGTACCAAGTGATTCCAAAAGTCCATCAGAATGGAGTTTCTTCATGCGCTTTACACCAATATGACCTAAATGGCAGTGCCACAAATAAGTTGCACTATCATTATCAACTCTGCATCTTTTAGCTCCATTATTATGAATATGTGTATCATACTATCAAGATTCGCTAAAAATAGACCACTCTTCAAGGGTGCATGACCATAAAAGATATTACTCATATAAATAGAAGAACCATTATTCTCAGATTTAAATGAATAACCGTCTCACATCAAACAAGATCCAGATATAATGTTCATGCTCAACGCTGGCACCAAAGAACAATTATTTAGGTCTAATACTAATCCCGAAGGTAGATGTAGAGGTACCGTGCCGACCGCGATCACATCGACTTTGGAACCATTTCCCACATGCATCGTCACCTTGTCCTTAGCCAATCTTTGCTTAATCCGTAGCCCCTGTTTCGAGTTGCAAATATTAGCAACAGAACTAGTATCAAATACCCAGGTGCTACTGCGAGCATTAGTAAGGTACACATCAATAACATGTATATCACATATACCTTTTTTCACCTTGCCATCCTTCTTATCCGCCAAATACTTGGAGCGGTTCCGCTTCTAGTGACCAGTCCCTTTGCAGTAGAAGCACTCAGTCTCAGGCTTAGGTCCAGACTTGGGCTTCTTCACTTGAGCGGCAACTTGCTTGTCATTCTTTTTGAAGTTCCCCTTCTTCCCTTTACCCTTTTTCTTGAAACTGGTGGTCTTGTTGACCATCAACACTTGATGCTCCTTCTTGATTTCTACCTCCGCTGCTTTCAGCATTGCGAAGAGCTCGGGAATTGTCTTATCCATCCCTTGCATATTATAGTTCATCACGAAGCTCTTGTAGCTTGGTGACAGTGATTGAAGAATATTGTCAATGACACTATCATCCGGAAGATTAACTCCCAGTTGAATCAAGTGATTGTTATACCCAGACATTTTGAGTAGATGCTCACTGACAGAACTATTCTCTTCCATCTTGTAGCTGTAGAACTTATTGGAGACTTCATATCTCTCATTCTGGGCATTTGCTTCAAATATTAACTTCAACTCCTAGAACATCTCATATGCTCCATGACGTTCAAAACGTCGTTGAAGTCCCGGTTCTAAGCCATAAAGCATGGCACACTGAACTATCGAGTAGTCATCAGCTTTGCTCTGCCAGATGTTCATAACATTTGGCGTTGCTCCTGCAGCAGGTTTGGCACCTAACGGTGCTTCCAGGACATAATTATTCTGTGCAGCAATGAGGATAGTCCTCAAGTTACGGACCCAATCCGTGTAATTGCTACCATCATCTTTCAACTTTGCTTTCTCAAGGAATGCGTTAAAATTCAACGGAACAACAGCACGGGCCATCTATCTACAACAACATAGACATGCAAAATACTATCAGGTACTAAGTTCATGATAAATTAAAGTTCAATTAATCAAATTACTTAAGAACTCCCACTTAGACAGACATCCCTCTGCTACCTCTTGAGCACTGCGTTGGTTTTCCCTTGAAGAGGAAAGGGTGATGCAATAAAGTAGCATAAGTATTTCCATCAGTTTTTGAGAACCAAGGTATCAATCCAGTAGGAGATCATGCTCGAGTCCCACTCACCTACACAAACAAATAAGAACCTCGCAACCAACGCGATAAAGGGGTTGTCAATCCCTTCACGGTCACTTACGAGAGTGAGATCCGATAGATATGATAAGATAATATTTTTTGTATTTTATGATAAAGAGAAATAAAGATGCAAAGTAAAATAAACGACAATAGAAATAGCTAAGTGATGAAAGATTAATATGATGGAAGATAGACCCGGGGGCCATAGGTTTCACTAGTGGCTTCTCTCAAGAGCATAAGTATTATAATGGGTAAACGAATTACGATCGAGCAATTGATAGAATTGAGCATAGTTATGAGAATATCTAGGTATGATCATGTATATAGGCATCACGTCCGCGACAAGTAGACCGAAATGATTCTGCATCTACTACTATTACTCCACACATCGACCGCTATCCAGCATGCATCTAGAGTATTAAGTTCATAAGAACAGAGTAATGCTTTAAGTAAGATGGCATAATGTAGAGGGATAAACTCATGCAATATGATATAAAACCCATTTTTTTATCCTCGATGGCAACAATACAATACGTGTCGGTTCCCTTTCTGTCACTGGGATCGAGCACCGCAAGATTGAACCCAAAGCTAAGCACTTCTCCAATTGCAAGAAAGATCAATCTAGTAGGCCAAACCAAACTGATAATTCGAAGAGACTTGCAAAGATAAACCAATCATACATAAAAGAATTCAGAGGAGAATCAAATATTGTTCATAGATAAACTGGATAATAAACCCACAATTCATCGGATCTCGACAAACACACCGCAAAAGAAGATTACATCGAATAGATCTCCAAGAAGATCGAGGAGAACTTTGTATTGAGATTCAAAGAGAGAGAAGAAGTCATCTAGCTAATAACTATGGACCCGAAGGTCTGAAATAAACTACTCACACATCACCGGAGAGGCCATGGAGTTGATGTAGAGGCCCTCCATGATCAATGCCCCTCCGACGGAGCTCCAGAAAAGGCCCCAAGATGGTATCTCTCGGGTACAGAAGGTTATGGCGGTGGAATTAGGTTTTCGTGATGCTCCTGGATGTTTGGGGGTACGTGGATATATATAGGAGGAAGAAGTACGTCGGTGGAGCAATGAGGGGGCCACGAGGGTGGAGGGCGCGCCCAGGGGGTAGGCGCACCCCCTGCCTCGTGCCCTCCTCGATCGTTTCTTGACGCCCACTCCAAGTCTCCTGGATCACGTTTGTTGAGAAAATCACGTTCCCGAAGGTTTCATTCCGTTTGGACTCCATTTGATATTCCTTTTCGGCGAAACTCTAAAATAGGCAAAAAAAAATAACAATTTGGGCTGGGCCTCCGGTTAGTAGGTTAGTCCCAAAAATGATACAAAAGTGTAAAATAAAGCTCATTAACATCCAAAATAGATAATATAATAGCATGGAGGAATCAAAACTTATAGATACATTGGAGATGTATCACCCTCTAATCATCTAAGTGATCACGTGATCCATATCAACTAAACCATGTCCGATCATCACGTGAGATGGAGTAGTTTTCAATGGTGAACATCACTATGTTGATCATATCTACTATATGATTCATGTTCGACCTTTCGGTCTCAGTGTTCCGAGGCCATATCTGCATATGCTAGGCTCGTCAAGTTTAACCCGAGTATTCTGCGTGTGCAAAACTGGCTTGCACCCGCTCTATGTGAACGTAGAGCTTATCACACCCGATCATCACGTGGTGTCTCGGCACGACGAACTTTCGCAATGGTGCATACTCAGGGAGAACACTTATACCTTGAAATTTAGTGAGAGATCATCTTATAATGCTTTATTAATACAGAATTCCTCGCAACTGCATTACAACTCTCAAACAAACACCCTACAAAGCACATACACAATGGCAAATGCACCTGTACAGAGAATAGAACCAATTCCCTCCTCCATGCTTTTTATATTCTGCCTCATTGTGCCTTTAGCCTTGCTATCCTCCTGAGTGCGTAGAATTAGCCATGCTGCCATCTTTCTGAAGCTTTTCTTCAGGTGTTTTCTTCATGTTCTTTGGTGGCCTTCCCATCCTCTTCTTATACACTGGTGGATGAATGAAAGGTCCATCCACTTGCTCCCAATGAGCTCTATCTCTCATAGGCATTACATTGTGGCCATATGCTTGTAGGTAAGTCTCTATGGTGTAGCACTTGTGGACCATATCTTCTGGATCTATCCTCTCTTCTCTAAAGCATGCAATTGAGTGGCTGCAAGGTATACCACTCAGTTGCCATCTCCTGCAATCACAGGTCCATGCATGAATATCCACAAGATAAGTGTTGTTCCCTGATAACACAGAAAATACTCCAAGTCCAGAATGACTTGGAAAACAGCTAGCAAACAACTCAATTTCCTTCTCCAATTTTTTATTAATCTTTGGGCAGATCCTACCGCTCCAACTATTTACTGCTTGCCTTTGTTTGCCCTCATGTCTTGCAGTGATCTTACTCTTTATGCATTCTATCATTGAAATGACAGGAAAGTCTCTTGCTTCTAATATGTAGCTGCATTACAATGACAGTCACTGTGAGTAAATAACAAGAATAAAAAATAGGAATTGAAATTAATTTTCTAGCATCAATTCAAATTATGTACCTGTTGTACACTTCTGACATATTGTTAAGCAGGATATCGCACTTAGGGAAAACACTAAAGAAAGCTTTCACCCATTACGTAGGATCTTTACCATCCAACCAAGCATAAGCACTAGGGCTGTCCTCTCTCAGCTTTTCTCTATTCATTTTGAACTTTGTATCATTAGTAGATCTTGCAATTGCCCACAGATCATTTTTCAAAGTTTCACCTTTGAAAAGCATATGAAAATTTTGATATAGATGCCAAACACAGAATCTGTGTTCTGAATCTGGGAACACTTTTGCAACAACATTTATTAAGCCCTAACAACAATGAACACATGTCAATACTTATATGTGATCTTATGCAGCAAGTATGCACCAAAAAGACTCATGATAATTGCATACCTTCTGTTTGTCACTCATTATGGTGAATGGAGAAGTGTTCACAATGTTCAAATCATTTTTTACTGTTGTCAGAAACCACTCCCATGAGAATGTTGATTCTACTTCAACCATTCCCATAGCTATCGGATAGATGCAATCATTAGGGTCAATGCCAACAGCAGTGAGTAATTGGCCTTTGTACCTAGTTTTCAAGTGGCATCCATAAAAAAAATGATAGGCTGACATCCATTTAAAAAGCCTCTCTTGCAAGCATCGTATGACCAATACAACGACGACAAGTGATCCTTTGGCTCATCTTCTGGCTTCTCTTTCACAGGAGTAGTGCTAACAAGGAAGGTACTACCAGGGTTACTTCTTCTAAGCTCTTTCCCGTAATTCCACAACTGCTGATATTGAGCTTCTTCATCACCATGTATAAAATCCAATGCGGCTTTCCGTGCCCTTCCTAATTTTACTCTATGCGGTCTGATCTTGAACTCTCTCTGAACTTTGTTCCCAAATGTGATCAAGTCCATCTTCTTGTTGTCTCTAAACTCATCGATAAACCTCTTAGTAAGGAATTTGACTGACAAACATTTGGGATCCCAAGATTTCTTACAAGTGTGGTTCCCATTGTACCTCCTAATTACAATACTACATGTCCTATTGTCCTTAGATGCTTTCATAATCCATGGGCAACCTTTTGAGCAATATGCATTGAACCTTGTGGCCTCATTTCTACCCTTGTTAATTTTGACTCTGTTCCTCAACTATATGCAACCACAGCAGCTCTCAACTCTTTCATTTCACCATAAACTTGACCAACTTTGAAAATTGGATTATTAAGGTCCACCTCTGCATTGAATGCCTTGAAAGAGTACTTCAACCTTTCAAGCTCTTTCTTCGACAAATTCAGATCATCGTCATCTTCGAGTGGATCACCCTAACCGATACCAATGATTCATATTTGGACTCAAATTTACTGCATATAGAACTCTCCACACAAATAACTTATACATTGTATTAGACATGAATGAACCAGCGGCATAGACGTTCGATGCTCCCGTGCGACAAAAGTAAAAAAACACATTGAAATAAAATAGAATTAATTATTTCAACACATAACGTCAAGCATGTAGTCGGGGAGAGGCTGCCATGTCTTCATTATATCCCAAGGGGAAAACAGAGCAACATAGCTGAAAGTCTGAAACCAAACATCCTTTCTGCATCCATAATCTACGGCTGCCGCTCATTGTCAGTATCCAACCCATCATCCTTCACCTGTCGAGGCACAGATCATCAGAAAATCAATGGTCTCAGAGGAACAGAGCTCCATCTTTTGTCAACATCCGTGCCAAACGGCCCTTCCAAAATGGCTGTCCAGGTAACCTCCACCTGAAGCTCATACGAACCATGATTGCAAACCTTCTCCTCCTGAGGGTACTGTAGAGTGACACAGCTGCACTCACCCTCACCATCACTGGGAGCAAAACAAACACTGAGTGCGACTTCTTCATACTCATCATACAAGGAATTAGGGACGTGGACGGCCACCAAATCACGGCTTAACGCGATCGAACCCCCATCACCGATCAATCTCGCTCTGTTTTCGTGTTCATCATATAGAATGATATGGCTCTCAGTGTCTCCGGCGGTCCAAGCGGTTATCTTGTCACTGAAAGGGGCGTCGCAGGGTCCATTCAAAATACTGATTTTGACGGTGGCTGCCACGGAATATGGGACGGGCGCTAGTACCAGTTCCACCGTGCTCAGCCAGCTAGAGAGCAGCTCAGCCTTGGGTCCCTTCTCCAAGGGAACAGGGTAGTGTTCTATGACACCTTTGCTGAAATCTCTGTCGCCGGCGGTTCCGTCGCCCTTGATCCTCAGATTGAACTCGAAGAAGATGGTGTCTGGCACGACGAGCCCTCGATTTGGGCCTGTCAAAGTTAGCATGTCCTCCTGCACAAGGGTTTAGGAAAAGATGATCAACGTCAAAATATCTTCAGATAGTTAGCTAAGCTAGTGTATATATGTCCAATTAATTGCAGACACGAGAGGTTAACGTGGATATCTTTTTTTAGGGTTTATGGAGGAACAGATAGATACCGGCGACTCGATGAAATGGGGATCATCCCTATCGCGGCGGAACAAGTAGACACATCTGTAGTCGGCATCGTCCCTCGCGAGCACGGTGCCAAACACGCTGATCGGGTAGCCCACGTTGGAGTCGACCACCTTGAGGGAAATGACGTTGACCGATGATTGCACAGCCGAGCTCTGCTAAGAAGAGGTGAGCTCCTGAAGCCGCGGGCCATGCATAGCCTCGGCTGTAAATGAATTCATGTCAGCAAATTACGAAAATCAGAAGCAAAGAAGAAGATACATGAAGGAGCATTGCCCATCCGGGTGGATACTCTGCTTGTAGGATCAATACTTAAAGGAGATTAGATCCAAAATAAGTGCCACGGTTTTGAACTAAGGTTAGTTTAATCTTAGTTCAAAGCTGTGACACTTATTATGGATCGGAGGGGGTATGAGATTGTTGTGAAGGGTGGTATACTTACACTCTTGGTCGAGGTCGAAGAAGGCTATGTTGAAGCTGGAGAAGCGGGTGCAGACGTCGGCGTTGGACTTGGGGTCGTACTCGGTGAGCTCTCGGCAGCAGACGATGTGGAGCGCCCGCAGCGCCTTCTCCTCCTCCGTCAGCTCCGGGTCCGGCTCCAGCAGCCGCAGCATCCCCTCCCGTGTCAGCTCCGGCACGCTGCTGTCCGTGTCCGTCGTGTCTGACGCCGTCCCTGCCTCCGATGTGTCCGTGTCCGTCGCGTGAGACTCCGTCTCCGCCTCCGTCGTGTCAGTGTCCGTCGCCTCCGTCTCTGTCTCCGTCGTGTACTTCTCTGGCTCAGCCATTTCGCTTTCCCACCGAGGAGCGTACCGTGTTTTGAGTTTCGATTGGCGCGGCGCCGTCTCGCTCAGCTCACGTTGAGAAGAGAAACCCGAGCTAGCGATCGTGGATTTTGAGAGGCGCTGGCTCGATGGCCGGGGTTACATATATGCCGCTGGTTCCGATTTTCAGAGCGACTCGGAAGGGACGGGAGGGTACCCCCTGCCCTACGCTAACCGGGAGAGAACACCCCTATCTCTCTGTCTTTGTCGAATCACAACTCCTGAATTCAAATCCATCCCCAACTAGCATTCCACCCTAGCACCCAGCAAATAACACCACTCTACCCGGGAACAAGCTTGCACACGTAGAATATCTTTCACCTTCATCTTTCGCTGCGACCGATAGCAACACGCTGCTCAATGTTCGTCGACACGAATAATCGATCTGATCAATGCATTACTGCTAAGCTTACACGTACCAGACACATTTCATCAACATCGGAATGACAGTTTAAAAGTTTAAACCAACTCCAACCGACGTCAAGACCGAGCACACAGACAGGTTTGCGAGATGAACATCTCTCTCGAATCCAAAATAGGACTAGTTTTACTCGATCCAGCTTATCAGAGACTTCTCTATCTTGACTCCGCCTCTTTGATTGTTCGGATGAGATGGGAGACACGATACTGGAGCTTCTCGTTCTCCACGGTCAGCTTCCGGTTCTGCAAGGTCCAACAATTAAGAGGAGAACGTGGTTACACTAGGATCAGACAGTGCTATGGTGGTGACGGTTAGTTTCAGGTAATAAATCAGATACCTGTTCCTTCTCAGCAAGACATTCTTTGGTTGCTGCGTCAAGCTTTGACTCAAGATCTCTCATGGCAGATGAACTTGCCTCGGATGCGCCATCTAGTGAACAAGGAGGGAATGAGGCGTCTCTTTCACAAACATGCTCCTCCTAAATACCCAAACCATATTTAAGATTACCTTTGTTCAGCAGCAGGGCTTCCAGCTTTGCCAACCGTGCCTGCAAAATATGAAGGATTCCACCATAAAATAGACAGAAAACATTTAGAGGATACATGTATGGGTGTAGTGTGAGTACTCATGTACTGTCTATTAAGACATCCGTCTAATAGATTTTAATTAAGCATGATAAGTGTGTCTTCGCATTCCATGTGGATGGTCAATACATCAACACACTTTGAGTTGTTCACCATCAATAAAGAAACAAAACGGGCAGCAATTGCTGCAGGATTGCTAAAAATAGTACTACTCCGTCCCATAATATAGAAACGTTTTTGAAACTAAAACAGTTTGAAAAACATTCTTATATTATGGGACGGAGGGAGTACTACTTATTCATACAACATAGCCGTTGGTACAGATAGTAGAGCAACACCCCAAGATTAGTTCAATTAGGCAAGGCCAACTTTTAAATGTGTGGAACTGCCAAATAAGACCGTGTCTCCTAAAAGAGATTGAAACTTGTATGTTAAAAATGTTGTAGCAGCCCGTTTAAAAAAAATTGTGTCTATACCCACCCTGTCAAATCAATATGTTAGGACACCAGTGGTTTGATGGATCGTATTTCTGAAGGCAGCTAGACAGGCAACAAATAATATGCATCTAAAATCTGTTGCGGCAGTTGGTTGCTCGCTGACCGACAACGATTTCAATTTACTCCAAATCAAGCACCAACATACGACACACACAAACCGACTCCAACAAGTTTTCCATTGCTTCCATGTGGCAGATCATTTTGAACGTCAAGTGTCAACAAAACAAACATAACAGGCCTCATTGCTCAAAGAACAGCTAAAAACAGTAATACATGCATCATAACCAGACAATAGAGCAGCATGACAAGTTACTTGGATTAGTCATTTGGAAATACAGTGTCGGTGGAAAGCACAAAGCAATGAACCTCCATCTGTGAATTTGTGGAATTAGATTATCTGCCCTGTCCTGTAATAACAAACTAAAATTCAGAGCTTCAAATGTGGCAAAAATTATACCATCCCTTCCCTAATAATCAATACGACAAATGTGTTGATGAGCCGGCGCCTTGGCTACAGAGAAGCAAAAGTGACAAGGTCTGGATTCTGGACCATCTGTTTGGAAATTGCATAACTGAAGTTATGTTCCAGCAGCCGGTGGTCTCGCAGACTACATACAATTCTTGCAGGCAAGTAACAAAGGTAGTCGTCTAGAAGCTGCTGAGGTCGTACTGAGTTGGATCTGCACGAAATCAAGCCTACCACGCACGCACAAACCTACACCGCTATGTCCTAATTCGATAATCCATGAACAAATCGACAGCCTTAGCGCACCAGACTTCTAAACTAGGGCTACAGCTCTCGAACGGAGCAGAGACAGTCAGGGGGGCAGGGGAGAGACAGACGGAGCGAACCTCGGCATCGGAAGCTCTCTCCTCGAAGGATTTCAGGGCTTCCGCCTGCCCCGCCGCCATGCTCGCCGCCCGTGCCCTCGGAGTCGGAGAGGAGGAGTTGACAAGTGGGATGAGTTGGATGGGAAGAGCTTCAGGTTTGTGGCCCAGGATAAGAACAAAGGCCCGTTATTATTAAGGAAGGACACCAAGGTTGCAAGCTTAGACGAACCTTTCTCCACTAAAAAAAACGAACCTTTTCTTTTCTTTTCTTTTTTGTAGGCCAGAAATAATAAAAAATACTCCAGATCCTAGACCACCTAGCGACTGCTACAAGTACTAAGCGAGCCAAAAGCGCACCGCCGTCATCACCCATCCCTCGCCGGAGTCGGGCAAAACTTGTGTGGTAGAAAGTCGGAAAATCGTCGTGATAAGGCCTCATAGGGCCAGCGCACCAAAACAGCAAGCGCCAGCAATAAAGCATAGCATGCATCGAAAGGATCCAACATGAAAACACATGAACATAGACAAATGACGACCAGATCCTAACCGATCCATCAAAGACAGATCCACCAGAGACACACCTCCACACGCCTATCGATAATTCTAAACGCATCACTAGGATGGAGGCTAGGTGGGAAGAATTTTATTTCAACTTCAGAGAGCCGCCGTTGTCACGCCTTCCTGAACAGGACATAAACTCTAAGAAAACTCAAAGAAACAGCTAAAAATGAAGCCCTCCCGCCGGCATGGGCCGGGATCCATCGCAACCCCTGCCCCTAAAGCTACCGGAGACGAGGCAGACCAGCGACGGTGGCGGATGAAGGCAAAGAAATCCTAAGCTTTTTTTATGAGGTGCAGGCAAACTTCGGAATGGAACTAGCAAAATGCTTCTTTCGTTGCATTTTTTCAACCTAGCCGGATTTATGAAGTATAAAAAAATTTAGCATTGAATAGTGTTGAACAGTAAACATCGTTCCTCAAAATTTATGAGTTTATGTTCAACTTTTTTAATACATGTTCTACATTTTTGTATACATCAGGAACTTCTTTATGCAAGTTCAACATTTTTTAAAATATGATTAACATTTTTAAATACATGATCAACTTGTTTTTTTCATGCACACTGTTTTTGTATGCATAAGAAACATTTTTGTAGACATTTAACATTTTAAAAATACTAGATTAACATTATGAAACATTTTATGTAGAGTGATTTTTGTAATGTGCATAATTAGAATATTTGGAAATATAAACAAAAGTAAAAAACAAAAAAAGTAATAAAACGAGGCTGTGGACTCCGGCGAGCTGGGCCGGCCCGGTCTCTCCCTCAGGCGAGGCTACCCTACGTCTCGCTTCAAGTGAGACACAGGCGCGTCCGTGCACTGTGGCGTCATGGTCACCATTCACCAACCTTTCTCCCTGTAATTAGTTTCTACTCTCTGCGTCTCATAATATAAGATATTTTTTTGGCACTACACTAGTGTCAATAAACATCTTACATTATGAGATGTAGACTAGTCTATTTTTGGTTCTTTCCGAGATTTCATTTTTATGATAAAATGTGATTTTTTTTTAAACAATAACCATAGGATCGCAATAGATTATATATATATATATATATATAATCGATATTTTTACATATAGGGCCTAAATTTGATTTCGAACCAGGCCCTGCATTTTAAAAGTACGGCCCAGAATTTGAACTTGAAATTTCGCATAGCAATAGAACATCGCACTCTTAACTTCTCGTATTTTTCAGTTCTCTTTTTAACTTTGAAACGTTGTTTCCATAAAGTATTCTTTGAAACTTAGTTTCCATGTGATACTCTCTCCACAAAGAATTCAAAAAGGACGAATCCTTTTTTTAGGAAAAGTCATCATGGCAAGCTTTATTGCTTTCATAGAATGGCTACATCGTTGACAAGACTCTTGAAAATAAAGATAGGGGGTCATCGTCCCAGATACATGTATTAATTAAAATTAAAGCATTCCTAGCAAGTTCATGAGCCACTAAATTGGCCTCCCTATTACAACAACCAACAAGCACATTATCAAATATAGAAATAAGGATATTGCAATTAGCATACACTGTTGCCATTGGCATAGGTGAAAAACCTCCATAGTTTGAACCACGACAATCAGTATGAATAGTTAAAGAATTAGTACCCACATGTTGTGCTACAGGGAGACCTTCTCAATGGGAACATGCAATGCAAGCTCTGAGATGATCCCTAATAATGACTCCAGCTCCTCCATCTCATGTGTCCTTCATTGATCAAGATATTCTCTTCCAAAGGCTTTTTCCAACCTTCCCTCGGCTTAACTTCTTTTCTAGCATTTGCATTTTTATATTTTGTAGGCAGTGCCGCAATGGAATTTGTCGAGCGTACCGGAGTTTGAAATTTTTCACCATGTACCGCTTTTATTCTTTCCCACCGCATATACCAACCACGTGCTACAATAGCATCCATGCCAAGATTATTATTCAATAAAGGAACAATACCTCCCTGTGTGATTAATTCCTCCAAGATTACAGAACCTTATATGTTGTGGCATTCTGAATGGACGACCACACTCCAAGCTATGTCCACACTTGCTTCGCTCTTTCACAGGTAAAAAGCAGATGTTTTATATCCTCACAACCAGACGAAGGATAAATATTGCACAGTTGAAGGATAAATAGGCATGAAACATACAAAAATTATAGATACACTTCATTTGCTTGATGGAAAATGATACCCCCCTTGATATTATTAACACCATACCTTGTCACCTTAGGGCGAGTACCTTATGTCCAAGTTCTATTTTATTGAATTTGGATGCGTTTAAATTATATCATTTAGCCATGTTTTAGTAACTAAAACTATAGGTCATGGGACAAATGTTGGGCTTGTTAAAAAATGTTTATAAATCCTTGGGAGACATCTAATGCCTAAGGAGAGGTTTTGAAAAATAAAGTTTTGAAAAAGAGAAACTTTGGTAGATGGAGATAGGGATGATTTTGAAAACTAGATTCGGGGCAAGAAGGAATGGATGGATTTGAGCACGTAATATGATCATGGGTTGATCATGGTTATGGTGCTGTGGAGGAGCGTGGGTAGCTCCATTTTACTGATTTTGTAATGTTGGATATCCCTATCCAGGAACAATTTTTACTTCTGGTTTCGGTGAATGAATAATAGTCTCGCCCGACTCTTATAGGGTCAAGTCTAAGTGTTGAGCAACCTTGCCTAACATGTACAACTGCATTACCCTCGTATGTGACGGGGCTAGACTTGGTAACTTGGATAACCTAGCCTAGAGCCCGTGATGGTGGAAACATCATGACGAGGGAAGACGTTTTCTTCTCTCGGAATAGGTTTATCTCCTTTTGAAGTGGTCATTGGTGTCTCTCACCGCTGGGCACAATGGTTGTATCCCCATAACTTGTAGTCATAATAAAGTAATGACACTGTTTGGATCTTTTATTCCCCGTTTGGGAAGAATGTGTTTGGATGGGGTAGGCGGGGTCAATACCATCGAGTGGCTCAATGTTAGTGTTAGACTTGAGAAAACATTAAAGCAAGTGCTTATATCACATACTTAATGTATGGCGAGCTATGGCTGACACGATAAGCATCTCAGATCTTGTGGGTAAATTATACAACCTCTGCAAAGTGTAAAACTATTCAAATAGTCGTGCCTATGATCATGGGAGAGCTTGGTTATGCCATTACTTCGCTAGATGTTTTTAAAGGTTTTGGTTTACAAAAATGGTTTTTCTTGATAGAGAAAATATTTTGGGGTGGTGGTATAGGCTTTTTTTTAACACAGCACAGACGCAAGCGCTCATATACACGCGCATACACTCATCCCTATGAACGCACACACGCACACCCTACCCCTATGAACACCTTCGAAAGACTGAGCCGGCATATCATCTTGAAATTTACGAAGTCACCGTAGGCACCCCGTCGTCGACGTTCTGGGGATACCACAGTCCCTCTAACCATCCAACCACAGGTTGGTTCGTGGATGGTGCCATAAGCTTTATAAAGAGACTTGAAATATGATGACCATGGATTTGGATTAAGGTGATATTGGATTTGGATTATAAATGTTGATCGGATTTGGTGAAAGAAGGTCGACATATGGTCACACTTGGATTATATTGCTGCTCTACTATTATGATCATTTTATTCAACTACTACTTTTAAATGCTTTGCAAACTATTATGGTATTCCGAAAGTCGAGCTTAGCTCTCCGTAAATGTTGAAACTTAGTAATAGCAGTCATTTTTTTGTACTAAGTCGTTGCATGAATATCTGTTACACCTCCCTGTGGGTTGCTTACGAGCACATTCAAAGTACTCATCTCGCTTGTTGATTTGATAAGACATGGATGAAGTTATGCCAGAAGAAGAGTTTGATGACGTCCATGCAAACTAGGACGTTTCCTAGTCAGGTGCCTGTAGGGTTAAGGCACGTTATCATCAAAGTTTCCGCTGCAGTGTTTCATTTGACGTTTCACCCATAAGGCTTCAACTGTGCAAGACTTGATCATAATGATCCTACCTATGTAAGAATTTATTGTTATGTATGTAAATTTGTGATACCAGTTCTTCATACGCAGCGTCGCAGCGACACACTAATCATGGGATGATGGGACTGCTGGGTGGGGGTGTTACTTGGTTGTCTCCCTTTCAGCTTTGTATCGTGCAAAAGAGATATGAAGAGAGCGAAATGGGACTCCCACCTTTGACAAAATAATTGCCCAACTTTTTGCTTAGTATAAAGTGTTGCTGTTTTTTGTTTCACCAGATCAAGTAAGTGAAACGGGGGCCCTTGCAATGCAAATCGCTCAGACAACCAAAATAGACTTATAACTATAAACATGACCCAGAGGCCATGATACAGTCAAATAACAAGATAACCTAAAGGTGTGGCAAATATGATTGTTTTAAGCTATTTGCCATATATTTCTTTTCTTCTTGTAGTGTTTTATTCTTATTGTTTTGTGGAACAGGCGACCTATGACCAAACAATGAACATAAGCAATCATCAGGAAGGTGTTGCTACATATGCTTGATCTACTAAACTGACTGAATGATTTCCTTGCTTGTACAATCTACTGCAATAACATATATTTTCTTTTGCAGGATGATCCCATGATCCAATAATATTTCTAATTTGATATAAGGATACCCATGCCATGTACATCTTGGAGAGAGATACTATGAAGTACCACAATACATGATGTTTGGACAAATGTAAAAGCATCGATCATTATTTCGTTGGACACTGGGACTTCATATCAACCTGGTCCCTTTATTCTGGAATCGTTATTTGGGAAGCATGTGATCACAAGATGCACCTTAGTTTTTGTAGTTAGCTAGGAGAGACTCAATAGCCGCATTTTTGGCCTGTACATCTTCATACCGGATTCGATAGCCATGCCCTGGGGAAAGATAACTCACAAATTAGTTCAAGTTACATAAAAGCAATTGAACCGAATATCTTACGGGGTGGCTTGCAAATCCAGGTATCAAACTGAATTTAGGTAATATATATATTTTGTATGCAATAATGAAGGGATACTCACCAGGTAAATACCACTCAAAATCTAGGTCCAGTAACTTCCTCATACTATCCAGTTGCAAATTCACTGCAAGTTTGCGCAACAGATATTCAGATTGATCAGGATTTAAGTTTAACTCTGGTACAGTTGAATATTGGTCTTGATCACTTGAGATAGGAAGTCTTGGGAGAAGGGTGGACTGTACTACCTGATTGCTTGCTGTACATCCGAAAGAGATTCAGTTCGTCTGAATATTCTGATTTTGCGACATGGTCGCCAGTGAATAGCGCCTTTAGCGGTTTGTACAACAAGCAGACCGAGCCCTACATAAAATGTTTTCATTTTTCATGAGTGAATCTTACCTTAGATGTGTAGGAGAAGATCAGTATGGTGTAACATAATTATTGCTAAAATGACCACGAATTAATGACATCATTACCATGCATCCATCCATCCATCTTGTCTATCCAAAGAAAAACTGGAGAGGGTGGGATTGATAATCTTATAGTACTATATTTATAACCTTATAGTCAGCCAGCTAGCCAGAATCCCAACTCCTCTTTAATCCATAAACTTCTCCATAACAAGAAGGCTAGAAGTATATTCAATGTAATTCTATTCATTGAGTTGAGTTTCTTACTTCGGTATGGCCTGGGGTATGGATAAGTTCAAAATCATTTCCAATGTTCCAGGGACCGCTTCCAGTAAGTTTCCACTCGACATCAGCAGTAATGTCCACTACCTGCGTCAGCAAGGTTATTGCAGCAGATAATCAGGCAAACATCATAAAGCAAATTACAATTTTAGAATCTATGAATTGTAATACGACTACGAATATCCTTCTAAACATCATGTAGGATATTCCAGTAAGTTTCTTTCTACGGGTGTTCTTACATCTCCTGAATGGATGATTCTCTCGCATTTCAACCGCTCGGCCCACTTCCGATGATCCGCTACATCATCACTGTTTGGCAATTGGTTAGTTACTCTTCAATCTCCTTAATAAAAAGGTCCACAAATGCACAAATGAATAGATAAATGTAGAACTGTGTAAGTCTGAACATACATGTGGGTCAAAAACATGTAGCGCGCTCCACCGAGCTTCTCAATCTTGTCCACCAGTCTCGGCGTATACCTTGGACTGAAACATTAAGAGGTTATCAGAACAACCACAGCAAATATATTCGGTTGCTATTTGTCCATATATGGGGGAAAACAGAGTACTATAACAGGTAAATACTCTAGGCCACTATGAAAAATACATTTTGCATCTATACAAGGCCAAAAATCAATTAACGAACAACGGTAAACTACACCTAAGTGTTACAGGGATCTATTACTTACTTCCTTCATGTCACAATGCTTTGCAAATTGTTTCAATACTACTCCCTCCGTACCAAAATATAAGACGTTTTTTCAGTTTAAATTGAACTGCAAAAACGTCTTATATTCTAGTACAGAGGTGGTATTAGTTTGTGCTTAAACTGAACTTCTATCAGAAACATATGCAGCCTTGTAGCCAAGGGGAGGCTTCATAGGTTGCTTGGCATTTAATTACCTGTCAACCATTATGTTTCCTTCTGGGTGAACTATAAGATAAGATGTTGCTCCATATGAGGACTCGGAATGGTAACCGCAAAGGTAAACACCCTGAAACACATCACGTGTATAAAAAATGATTAACCAACACGGTAAAAACCAGGCACACAACTTTTTGGTGCTGAATTTTGTATTTACTAGAGGAAGTTACAGATGGAGCATATATGAAAATGTTCATACAGGAAGATCGTCGTCGATGGGGAGCGGGAACGTGTTCTGCACTTGGAGAATGTCCTTCGTGGGCTTGTCGGTGTGGATGGAGGCTGTTGGGCAAGAGAGCAAAGCCTGCAAAAGTGTACAGAGATGACATGAACTCCATTGTTCAGCAACTATTCTTGAAAGTAAAACGATTTTTTTGTCAGGCTCCAGTGTTGCGCATCCAAACTACACCGGTTAGCTGCAGCTAGCAGTAGTAATGATGTTACCTGCAGCGCCTTGGTCCTCTCCTCCTCGGAGCTGGGCTGCGCCGCCACGGCGGACATGCCGTCCACCCTCTTGAACACCTCCGGCGCCATCCACCGGCAGGTAGCGCAGTCGATGCACCGGTGATCTGCTCACGCACGCGCGTCAGGCTAGATCAGGCGCAAAGTAGTACATAACACAGTTATACTGAATCTGAGGTCGGACAAGGGAGCTCACCGACGAAGAACTCGCCGGAGACGTTCTGCTCTCGCCGCCGGTTCCGGTTGTCGAGCGCCGCAGGGGACGCCGTGGCGCGGACCACCGAGGCGGGGCGTCGGCCGGGACGTGCGCCTGACGGCGGAGAGGCGAGGGACGCGGCGGCCCGGAGGCTGAGCGCCATGGCGGTGAGCCGGTGACTCGACTGAAAGGAGATAGCTAGCGAGTGACGGGTGAACTCTTCCGTCTCTGCACTGCAGCCACGTAGTACTACCAGTGAGCTGAGCTGAGCTGAGCTGAGCTCGTTCGATAATTATAGTATTGCTGTCTCTGAGTACTGAGTAGTGCACTTAATAGGAGCATGGGAGTATGGAACCATGTGTGAATGGCTCAAGATTCTTCAGACAGTGACGCCATTGCTGACCGCACATCTGAGTTTGCATGATATATCCACACGATTGGGAGAAGAAACAAGCACACGTATTATCAGTTTATATCACTTCTGTTGGAAAACAGTGTACTGCCTACTTGTGGCAAGCAATTACCCAATTTGCTTCGTGAGAGTACCAGGATCATCACAGGAACTTTTGTCTGGAAAAGATGAGGATTAGGGCTGTTGAATTTGACTTCAGTCCCGGCAATGTGAACGCAGCTGCGGACACGGACAGGCAAGCAGATTCCCCTTTGCCACCTCCACCTTTGCGCACGTTGTAAGCTCATTTGCGCCTTCGAACGGTCTGATTAATCTTCTCTTTCAAAAAGAGGTAAGGGCAACTTCAACGAGGATCATCAAATCGCCTTCAAATATCCGGACCGGATGCTCCACATCCGTTTGATCATCCAAACGACGGTCATCAAATTTGTTCGAACGGATTCAGACGCCTGAGAATCCCGTAAACGTGCATCAAACTAGGGGAGGTTTCGAGGAGTTTAGACATCCGCCACGTTGGACTTGACGACGACAGAGCCCAGCCAAAAAACCCACCCGAAGCCCTCTTTTTTTCAACAAGTGGACATCCTCTTGTGCTTTGTATCCCATCACAGACGCCTCCTAGGCCTTGCTGGACCTCCGACACTCCACCTAGATGCTCGTCTGGCTTTGCCTACGCCGCCCTTCCACCCCGGATCGGTCGCCACCCAACAACCCTCCGCCCCTGCCGACGTTGTCCATGGCAAACACCATGCCCGACATGTGTTTTGACAAATGCCATAGTCAATTTTTTGTCGCTTTCGTTGTTTACTTTGAAGCAACCAAGATGGATTCAAACGAGGAGTATGCTGAGTTTATGGGTTAATCTTCGTTGGATAAGGATGATGAGTGCGATTATTGAAGACGCGGAGTGTGCAGAGGAGCATGTTCTCAACTACAAGTGCTCAATAAAGGGACATCAAGTCTGGAGTCGGCGGAAGGCAAAGGGGCATATGATGTTGTACGATGACTACTTCCTCCCGATGCGTTATTCGAACCCTATTTACTCCGTAGATTCCGGATGCAGCAACATGTGTTCCAATGCATCTACCAAGGTTTCAGGGCCTATGATGATTTCTTCAAGCCAAAGAAGGATGTCGTTGACTGCATTGGATTATCTGGTTACCAGAAGTTCACGACTGCTATGAGGATGATTGCTTATGACACGACCGCGGATTCGTGGAACGAGGATCTTCGGATGTCTGAAAGCTCACGTCTCGAAGTCACAATCAGATTTGCTACTACAGTGGTTAAAGTGTTTGGACCAAGGTACACGAGAGAACCAAATGACACCGCAGGACTAGTAGCTCTTGGAGAATCAAAGAGGGTTTCAGATATGCTTGAATCCTTGGATTGCATGCACTGGATATGAAAGAACTACCCATATGCCCAACAAGAGCAATACTAGGGCCATTTTAAAAAGCTCAACATCATTCTTAAAGCAGTTGCACCACAAAATCTCTGGATTTTTTTAACATGGTAGTATCACGAACAACCCAACGCCTTCATTATTTTTGCAACAAGGATGGTATAAAGCTCAAGACAGGACAGGAAAAAGGTAAAATTACAACTAGGTCCCAGAACATCCAAGGGGGCCCTGATACAAGATCTAAGATCATTATTGGGTCCAAACGATAGCAAAGATACGAACTGATTGTCGCCGAGAATGAGCCACTAGGGACAGAAAGGTCGTTAGAAGATGCTGGAATTTTGTCTATTTTGGGCCTAACTCAATAGCAGTTTCATAAATTCCTAATAAATCCTAAAGGCCCACGCAGCCCATTCGTGCAAGGCAAGAGGTGGAACTAAATTTTAGTCCCACATTGCTAGTTTAGAGGGAGTTGAACCTCTTTATAAGGGAGGCTCTTTCCCCACATGTATGAGCATGAGAACAAGAGGGACATCCACGCGCTCTCCTCCTCCGCCGCCCGCCCCGCCGTGGCGCGGCGCGGGTTGCGGGAATGAGCCGAGCCGATGTCTAAATTTTTGCCACGCATGACGAGTATATGAACGGTCACATGGGAACTGAAACGTTTCGCTGTAGTGGAGACTCCTTCATTGCTTCACCTCCCGTCGCAGCCTGTTCGCATCCTTCTCCAGTGCCTATATAAGAGAGGTCGCTCCTCTCCAGAGAGACACATCAGAAGACCCTCTTCCTCTCGCCACAAGGTTCCTGAGCACTGCGCTGCTGCGACAATCTTCCCCATCACGACTTGCGGCGTGCACCGCAGGTCGGACAGTAGGCCTCCGGAACCGCACCTTTTGAGTCCTGTACGGGAGAAGGGTGATAAGGTTTTTGGGGAGCGCTCCACGCGACTACTAGCTTCTTCATCATGGACTCCGACGACTACTTCCCCGACGTCGACAACCTCAACAACGACATGGATGGAGAGGATGTCGACCCCAAGTCCAGTGCTTCTGCTGCTACTATCCCGTATGTGTTCTTGCTCTTTCTATTAGATGCCCTGCCACAGTTCTTTGCTCTAGTTTCTGCCCTACATATGTTAGGTTCTACTTCATATATGCAACTTCATTTAGTGTCTGTTCTAGTTGTGTTTAGTTCAAGTTCATATATGCAGATGCTATTTACCTTCTCTCTGTCAGATTGCATGACTTGCTTTATCTCTGCTATATTAGTCATGCTTTATCTAGTATTTCTGTTAGCAAAGTTATTTGGTAAATTGCTCATATTTCCAACAATCCAAAAACCTTATTATAGGCAATTTACCCCAAGTGGTTTTGCTGCTTCCATGAGACCTTCTATGTTTGAGGGTATCCACTATAAGAGGTGGCGCGTGAGAGCAGTCTTATGGTTTCAAACCATGAGTTGCTATGATGCCACACTTGGAAAGCCTAAAGGGGAGTTTGATGCCCAGCAGGAACAAGCTTATCAGAAAATGGATACTCTGTTTAAGGCTGCTCTCTTGAGTGTTCTTGGTGAGAACATAGTTGATGCTTATGCATCAATTGACAATGGAAAAGATATGTGGGATGCACTCGAGGCCAAGTTTGGGGTCTCGGATGCCGGCACTGAGCTCTACATCATGGAGCAATTCTATGATTACAGGATGACTGAAGAGCGCTCAGTGGTTGAGCAAGCTCATGAGATACAGTCATTTGCTAGAGAGCTTGAGCACTTCAACTATATGCTACCGGACAAGTTTGTTGCCGGAGGTATCATCACCAAGCTTCCTCCTTCGTGTTGGAACTTTGCTACCTTACTGAAGCATAAGAGACAGGAGTTTTCTATTCCGGATCTCATTGGTACTCTTGATGTCGAAGAAAAGGTGAGAGCAAAGGACACACGTGCTCGAGGTATTGAGGGAGGATCTAGTGCCAATTTGGTACAGAAGAAGAACTTCCAGCCCCACAAGTTCAAGAACAAGGGCAAGTTTGATCGTAAAGCAAAGTTCGATGGGAAGAACAAGGTTGTGCAACACACGAACTTCGAGAAGAAGAAAGGTGTTTGTCATGTGTGTGGGGATCCTGATCATTGGGCTCCTAGTTGCCCTAATCGCTATGACAAGCGTCATCCTGGGAAAGGCGGCAAGACTGCTAATGTTGTCATTGGAGACATTGACATGAAGGATGCCGGGTATGGTATATTTCCCACTATTCTTTCAGTATGTCATTCTCCTGATTGGTTGATTGACACGGGTGCTAATGTGCATGTATGCGGTGATATTTCCATGTTTTCGTCTTATCAAACAGCAGGAACTTCAACCGTGCTGATGGGTGCTACCTCTTGAGCACTTGCGTTGGTTTTCCCTTGAAGAGGAAAGGGTGATGTAGCAGAGTAGCGTAAGTATTTCCCTCAGTTTTTGAGAACCAAGGTATCAATCCAGTAGGAGGCCACGCACGAGTCCCTCGCACCTACACAAACAAATAAATCCTCGCAACCAACGCGATAAGGGGTTGTCAATCCCTACACGGTCACTTACGAGAGTGAGATCTGATAGATATGATAAGATAATATTTTTGGTATTTTTATGATAAAGAGAAATAAAAGATGCAAAGTAAAATAAAAGGTGAAAGGATCGAGAAGATGTGTCTAGAGGGGGGGTGATTAGACACTAAGTGCTAAAAGTTGTAGTTTTTAATTTCTTTAGGTTGAAGTGGAGTTTTGACACAAGTTTAACAAACACAATACATATCAAGCAAGCATGCAAAGAGTATATGAGCAGCCGAAAGTAAAGCATGCAACTTGCAAAAATGTAAAAGGATGGGATTGGAGTGCAAACGCAATTTGGAGACACGGAGATTTTTGAGACGTGGTTCCGATAGGTGGTGCTATCGTACATCCATGTTGATGGAGACTTCAACCCACGAAGGGTAACGGATGCGCGAGTCCATGGAGGGCTCCAGCCACGAACGGTCCATGAAGAAGCAACCTTGTCTATCCCACCATGGCCGTCGCCCACGAAGGACTTGCCTCACTAGCGGTATATCTTCACGAAGTAGGCGATCTCCTTGCCCTTACAAACTCCTTGGTTCAACTCCACATTCTTGTCGGAGGCTCCCAAGTGACACCTAGCCAAACTAGGAGACACCACTCTCCAAGAAGTAACAAATGGTGTGTTGATGATGAACTCCTTGCTCTTGTGCTTCAAATGATAGTCTCCCTAACACTCAACTCTCTCTCACAGGATATGAATTTAGTGGAAAGAAGATTTGAGTGGAAAGCAACTTGAGGAAGGCTAGAGATCAAGATTCATATGGTAAGAATGGAATATCTTGGCCTCAACACAAGTGTAGGTGGTTCTCTCTCAGAAAAAGTAGGTTGGAAGTGTAGGTTTGTTCTGATGGCTCTCTCCACGAATGAAGAGGTGGTGGAGGGGTATATATAGCCTCCACACAAAATCTAACCGTTACACACAACTTGCCAATCTTGGTGGGACCGAATTGATAAACTCGGTTAGAGCGATTCAGCAAATCTAGTGACCGTTAGGGTTTTCGGTGGGACCGACTGGATCAACTCGGTGGGACCGATGTGCTAGGGTTAGGGTAAATCCAAAACTCGGTTTGACCGATTACTCAAACTCAGTGGGACCGATTTGGGTAATAAGCAAAATAGAGAGTTGGCCAAGCAAACTCGGTGGGGCCGATTGCATATCTCGGTGGGACCGAAAATATTGCAATAGGTAACAGAGAGTTTGCAAGCCCATCTCGGTGAGATCGAGATCCCATCGGTGAGACCGAACTGATGTAATGCACAAATAATCATGCTACAGTAATCTCACGTTAATGGTGCCACGTCACCTCTGTCACTGTAGTTAATCTCGGATTAATTCGAAACCGCTTCAAAATTCAAAAATTTAAATAAAGTCAACAATAAAAGTTTTTCAAAAATTGAAACAAAAATGTTCGGAGTGTGCAATTAAATGCCAAAGTAATTATAATAAAGCAAACACATTTTTATAAAATGCCTAGATGATTTAAAATGATTTAAAACAGAAAAGAAAATAAATAAAAAGAAAAGAAACTACAAAAACAGAAAACAAAACAAAACTAAAAAGAATAAAAGGCCCCTTGGCCAACTGGGCCAGACGGCCCAGCTCACCGGCCAGGCCGGCCCACCTGGCCCAGCCGGCCGACCCGCCCCTGCCTTATCCCCACGAGGGGGGAAAACCCTAACCGACACTCCCCCCCCACTCCCCACTCGCTCGCCCCCACCCCCTCGCTCTGGATCTGGATCGGGAGGAGCCCCGATCCCCTTCTCCCTCGCTGCGCACCCGACGCCGTCGCCCGTCGCCGCCTGGAGGCCATCGACGCCGCCTCGCCGGAGCCCCTCCCTCACCGGCCTGCTTCCTCCTCTCCGCCGGTCTGCCTCCTCCTCGCCGCCTCGTCCTCGTCATCCACCCCACGCCCCGCTGCCCTATCCCTGCGGCCCCAGTGAGCTCCGCCGCGCTCCTCCCCTGCCCTCTCTCCCGCGCCACGCCTCGGCCGCATGCCTCGCTGTTGCTGCGCGGCTCGCATGCCCGATCCGCGCGTAGCCTCGCCCCGGCTCGCCTAGCGCCCGCTCACCGCGTCCCCGCTCCCCCGCACGCGCTCACACCGCACCCCGCACCCTCCTGCCGCCCTTGCCCCGTGTGCCGCCCGCGCACCGCATCCCCTTCCCCTGCTCTGCTACGGCTAGCGGCGCGCCGTCGCCCGGCCCTGCGTGCTCGCAGGCCCCCTGCAGCACCCGCACCTCCCGCTCGCCATGCCCCGCGCCACCCGCCCCGGTCGCCGCTTCCCTGCCACTGGCCTCGCCTCCAGCGCCTCGCGCTCGCCGGTGCTGACCGCGCCCTCCCCGGACGCACCAGGGCTTTGCCCTCCTACGCCGCGGCCTCCTCCCCGCACTCGGCTGCGTCGCGCCTCGTGCCCACCTGCACCGCGCCTCGTGCCCCCACCTGCACCGCGCCTCGTGCGCCCCACCTGTCGCAGCCCCGCCGGGCCTCCACGCGCGGCCGTGCTCGCCGCCGGCAGGCCGCCTTGGCCACTAGCCTCGCCCCGCCGCACTCCCTGCGGGCGAGCGCCCGCCCAGGCGCATGTCACCCTTCGCCCGTTAGCCGCCGCGCCTGTAACCGCGTGCCCGCTAAGGCCCCTGGGCCCATGACACGAGGGGCCCACCCCTGAGAACGAAAATGAAATATATATATATATAATAAAATAATAATAAATAATAAAAATAATTAATTAATTAACTAAATTAATTCTGATTAAATTAATTAATTAAGATTAATTAATCTAATGATTAATTAACCTATTTAACTACTGTTAATTAATTAACAGTGTATGATAGTGGGGCCCACCCCCCTTAATTAATACTAATTAGGTTAATTAATTTGTTTAATTAAAATGTGTCACTAACCAGTGGGACCCACTGGTCAGGTTGACCAGTCAACCCCTGTTGACTGCTGATGTCAGCATGGCATCATGCTGATGTCAGAAATCCAATTTTGAATTAATCTAAATAATTAATTAAATTCCAGAAATTAATAAAATCTTTAGAAAATCATATCTTTTAAATCGTAGCTCGGATGGAAAAACTTTGTACATGAAAGTTGCTCAGAACGACGAGACGAATTCGGATACGTAGCCGGTTCGTCTGTCACGCATCCCTAGCATAGCAAACACGCAACTTTCCCCCTCCGGTTCATCTGTCCGAAAATGTGAAACATCGGGGATATTTTCCCGGATGTTTCCCCCCTTCACCGGTACCACCTCATACCGCGTTAGGGCACACCTAGCTTTACACTTTGTCATGTCATGCATCGTCATGCATTGGTTTGCATTATATTTATTGTTTCTCCCCCCTCTTCTCTCGCTAGACACCGAGACCGATGCCGCTGCTACCCAGTATGACTACGGTGTTGACGACCCCTCTCTCTTGCCAGAGCAACCAGGCAAGCCCCCCCCCTTGATCACCAGATATCGCCTACTCTCCTCTATACTGCTTGCATTAGAGTAGTGTAGCATGTTACTGCTTTCCGTTAATCCTATCCTGATGCATAGCATGTCCTTGCTACTACTGTTGTTACCTTTACCTGCAATCCTAATGCTTAGTATAGGATGCTAGTTTATCATCAGTGGGCCTTCATTCTTGTCCATCTGCCATGCTATACTATCGAGCCGTGATCACTCGGAAGGTGATCACGGGTATATTCTATATACCTTATACATGATACATGTGATGACTAAAAGACGGGTCGGCTCGTAGGAGTACCCGCGAGTGGATCTTTGTGGCGAAGCGACAGGGCAGGTTGAGACCACCTAGGAGAGAGGTGGGCCTGGCCCTGGCCGGCGTTCGCGGTTATTTCAAGATAACACGTTTAACGAGATCTTGGTATCTGATCTGAGTCTGGCCACTGGCCTATACACACTAACCATCTACGCGGGGACAGTTATGGGCACTCGACGTCGTGGTATCAGCCGAAGCCTTCTTGACGTCAGCGACTGAGCGACGCGCGCCGGATTGGAACGTAAGCCTGCTCTTGTATTAAGGGGGCTAGTTCTACTTCCGGCCGCCCTCGCAACATGCAGGTGTGCAATGGGTGATGGGCTCAGACCCCTGCGCCATAGGATTTAGACCGGTGTGCTGACCTCTCTGATGTGCCTAGGTAGGGCTGCGACGTGTTGATCTTCCAAGGCCGGGCATGACCCAGCAAAGTGTGTCCGGCCAAATGGGATCGAGCGTGTTGGGTTATGTGGTGCACCCCTACAAGGAAGTTAATTTATTCGAATAGCCATGATCTTCGGTAACAGGACGACTTGGAGTTGTACGTTGACCTTATGACAACTAGAACCGGATACTTAATAAAACACACTCTTCCAAGTGCCAGATACAACCGGTGATCGCTCTCTCACAGGGCGACAAGGGGAGGATCATCGGTTAGGATTATGCTACATGATGCTACTTGGTGAACTTACCATCTTCTCTCTTCTCCTGCTGTAAGATGGAGGTTACTAGAAGCGTAGTCTTCGATAGGACTAGCTATCCCCCTCTTATTCCGGCATTCTGCAGTTCAGTCCACATATGATACCCTTTTTCCATTTGATACCAATGCATACATATGTAGTGTAGCTCCTTGCTTGCGAGTACTTTGGATGAGTACTCACGGTTGCTTTGCCCCCCTCTTTCCCCCTTCCTATACCCGGTTGCTGCGACCAGATGATGGAGCCCAGGAGCCAGACGCCACCGTCGACAACGACTACTACTACACTGGAGGTGCCTACTACTACGTGCAGCCCGCTGACGGCGACCAGGAGTAGTTTAGGAGGATCCCAGGCAGGAGGCCTGCGCCTCTTTCGATCTGTATCCCAGTTTGTGCTAGCCTTCTTAAGGCAAACTTGTTTAACTTATGTCTGTACTCAGATATTGTTGCTTCCGCTGACCCGTCTATGATCGAGCTCTTGTATTCGAGCCCTCGAGGCCCCTGGCTTGTAATATGATGCTTGTATGACTTATTTTATTTGTAGAGTTGTGTTGTGATATCTTCCCGTGAGTCCCTGATCTTGATCGTACACATTTGCATGTATGATTAGTGTATGATTGAATCGGGGGCGTCACAACTGATTAGGGTTTCTGGCAGTGGCTATGTCAACTGAACTCGGTGGCTCCGGATAGAAAGAACCGGTGGGGCCGAGTTGGATATTTGGTGTGGGACATATTTGGAAGTGAGAAAGTGGTTGAGGGCTTTGGAGCATATCACTAAGCACTTTGAGCAAGCAAGCCATTAAGAAACACCTCATCCATTCTTAATAGTATTGGCTTTCCTATAGACTCAATGTGATCTTGGATCACTAAAATAGAAAATTTAGAGTCTTGAGCTTGGAGCTTGAGCCAATCCTTTGTCCTTAGCATTTTGAAGGGGTTCCACATCCTCTAGTCCATGCCACTTCATTGTTGAACTTATCTGAAACATACTAGGTAAAAGTGTTAGTCCAACAAGAGATATGTTGACATTAATTACCAAAACCACCTAGGGAGCACTTGTGCTTTCAATCTCCCCCTTTTTGGTAATTGATGACAACATACATCAAAGCTTTAGATAAAGATATAGAGAATAGTAAGTAGAGCTTTGGAAAGACATGTAACATGCATAGGCTCCCCCTACATGTATGCAATCATGTGAATATGGAATATAGAAGCATGTGAATGCATAAACATGAGAGAGTAAGCAATGTGTTACATGTATCTTGGCTATATGCATCAGAGCAAATGATGTGAATATGAGAAATGTACCTTCATGCTCATGAGTCCTTCTTGCAAACAGTATGTACATCGGCAAGAATTTCTCATATGCATGACTGTGATGCATATACTTACCTTGTGGTCTTGAGTTGGCTTAGGATGGAATGAACCTGCGTAAACAAGGTTAGATAACATAGATACACCTACTAGCCAGAGCAAACAAAAGAAACCACAAGAGTACCAAGACTGGGATAACATGTAGAGTGAGTACTAAGTACCACATTGGATATAGACATGTCCCCAAAGGTAAAGATGTGCAATAAATTCAAGGATTTCCTCCCCTTAGATATCTTGCTCCCCCTGAATCTAGCATGGGATACTGGGAGAAGATAGGGAACATAAAATCAGAGCTCAAAGGAAATAAACAGAGCTAATGCAAACGAGCAGATATGAACATGTCTTTCCCCTCTTGAAGACATGTGACTTCTCTCCTCTTGAACACCAAGCATCTGGGGTCCTTGATGATTACTCTTTCTTCCCTTGAGTATTCTCTCCCCCTATAGATATGATTAATCTTTGATGTGATCTCTCTCCCCCCCCTTTGACATCAATTTCCAAGAAGGGTTCTTCTGGATTTTGTCATGATGGGTTTGGTCCTTGAGTCACAGAACAAAGCAGCAAGTTGAATGGGATGCTGGTCGAGGACAAGATTCATTGAGTGGAGCTGGATCAAAAAGAATGCAAAAACAAGTGGCAAGATGTCTTTCCTGTAGTGAAATCAGTGACACCGAGTTGTATGGTTCGGTTGTAACGAGAGGATTCGGTTGGACCGAAAGCATCAGACCAGTGAGACCGAGTTCATCGCAGAGAAAACACTTGTCACCTCAGCTCACTAGACAAGTAAGATCTCACAAGGATTTGCAAGGAATTAACTGAAAGATTTGCAATGAATTGGATGCAAGGAATGCAGAACAGAAAATAAAAGAGAAGAAACTAAAAAGAAGTCTAGATGAAGTTGGAAACAAATATGCATGAGACAAATGCAAGAGCACGAAAAAAGGAACACAAGAGAGCTTCATCTAGAATTGGTCGGCGACAAAGTCACCTATGTTAGAGTATATTGACTTAGGAGTCAAGTGAGATCACTTGATCATAGGTCATACTCATTGTTTAAGCTCAAAATGGGGTTACCATTTTTCATTTAAGCTTTTTGATGTATTCACATCTAGTCGAGTTGCTTTGACTCATGACTTGGAGTAAAGCTTCTCTAAGATGGAATAACATACCTTGGGTGGTGGCGTTGATCATGATCATGTAGTTGAACTTGTGTGGGTTGCTCAAGGTTGATGTAACTCATCAAGAGTTGGGAGCACCACTTGGAGTTTGAGTTCATCTACCTACATGGGTTAGTTCTTGTAAGGAAGAGCACTTGTATATCCAAAATGACAATCATGAAACTCAACATAAAATTTGTCAAAGGATATGTTTGAATGGTTGCGTGCTTCCTTGTCTTCATCCACCATTGTGTAGAGACTTGGTGATATAGAAATTGCTCAAGATGTGAGTGAGTTGCAATATCATAGATTTAGATTCATCCAAGTACCTACACGGGTTAGATAACATGCAAGGTGCAAATATATCCAAGACTTAAGATAGTCAACATAAGAGAAATATCAAGGATTAGTCATAGGCTCACGCCTTGAATGTATCAAATGGAGTTCCTACTCCAAGTTTGAAGCATCAATGATGTTCAATTCACCTCTTAACCTACAAAACACTTTCTCATCAAGTGGTTTCGTGAATATATCAGCTAACTGCTTTTCAGTGCGAGCATGCTTAAGATTAATGTCCCCTTTGGCAACATGATCTCGAATGAAATGATGACGAACTTCAATATGCTTAGTTCGAGAATGTTGCACGGGATTGTGAGCAATCTTAATAGCACTTTCATTGTCACAAAGTAATGGAACATGTTTCACATATATCCCATAATCTTTAAGAGTTTGGGTCATCCAAAGTAATTGAGCACAACATGATCCAGCGGCAATGTATTCCGCTTCGGCAGTGGATAAGGATACCGAGTTTTGTTTCTTGGAAGACCAAGACACAAGAGATCTACCAAGAAATTGACAAGTACTCGAAGTGGACTTTCTATCAACCTTGTCACCAGCATAGTCCGAGTCGGAGTAGCCAACAAGATCAAAGGAGGCCCTCTTTGGGTACCAAATGCCAAAATTTGGTGTATGGATTAAGTATCTCACTATCCTTTTCATGGCCTTAAGATGACATTCTTTAGGAGCGTCTTGATATCGTGCACACATGCACACACTTAGCATAATATCGGGACATGAAGCACAGAGATATAACAATGAACAAATCATAGAGCGATAAACCTTTTCATCAACCGGTTCACCATCTTTGGTTAAATCAAGATGTCCACTAGTAGGCATGGGTGTAGTCATACCTTTGCATTCTTTCATATTGTACTTCTTGAATAAGTCCTTGGTGTACTTCGTTTGAGAGACAAAGGTACCTTCCTTAGTTTGCTTGATTTGCAAACCAAGAAAGAATTTGAGTTCACTCATCATCGACATCTCAAACTTCTCCGACAGTAGCTTTCCAAACTTTTCACTAAAATGAGGGTTAGTTGATCCAAATATAATATCATCGACATAAATTTGGCACACAAATAGTTCTCCATTAACCCTTTTAGTAAAAAAGAGTAGAATCTATTTTTCCAATTTCAAAGCCTTTTTCAATAAGAAACTTGGTCAAGCATTTATACCATGCTCTAGGAGCTTGTTTATGACCATAAAGAGCTTTGTGAAGTTTGTAAACATGATTAGATTTCTTAGGATTGACAAATCCGAGAGGTTGCTTAACATAAACTTCCTCCTCTATTTCACCATTCAGAAAAGCACTTTTAATGTCCATTTGGTACACGGTGATATCATGATGATTAGCATAGGCAAGTAAGATGCGAATGGACTCAAGTCTAGCAACGGGGGCATATGTCTCACCATAGTCCATACCTTCGACTTGAGTGTAGCCTTGGGCGACGAGACGTGCTTTGTTGCGAACTACTTTTCCATCTTCATATTGCTTGTTGCAAAACACCCATTTGGTACCGATGATGTTGTGGTTGTTGTCGGGCTTCTCAACTAATGTCCAAACTTGATTTCTCTCAAAGTTGTGTAGATCTTCATGCATGGCATTTATCCAATCCGGATCTTCCAAAGCTTCTTCAACCTTCATAGGTTCAATGCTAGAGATGAATGAATAGTGTTCACAAAAGTTAGCTAAACGAGTTTTTGAGCGAGTGATTCTCCCGATTTGGATATCAATGTAGATTTGCTTGACGGGATGGTCTTTAGCAATTCTTGCTCGAACTCGTGAAAGGTTTTGTTTGGATCTTGGTTGAACATCTTATTCATCCTGTTCTTGTTCTTGGCCTTCTTCGTTGTTGACGTTGTCGTTCTCTTGTCGTGGTGGAGAAGGAGGTTGTTGGCGTTCATCTTGGTGCACTTCCTCGTTTTCTTCATCTTGGTGTGTCCCACTTGTGGATGCTTCCGTATCAACTCTTGGTTCACCTTGTCGTGAGGTAGAAGCTTCCACTTGGATGGACGAGGTACTCTCCTTCACCTCCATTGGATGAATATTGCCAATAGACAAGTCTTGGATTGCTTCCGAAGGGTCTTTGTCTCCTACATCAATTGGCAATTGCTCTACTTGCGAGCCGTTAGATTCATCAAACTTCACATCTACCGTCTCTTCAACCTTTCGGGTGAAATTATTGTAGACACGGTATGTGTGAGAGTTTGAGCCATAACCAAGTAGGAAACCTTCATGAGACTTAGGAGCAAATTTAGAATGACGATGCTTATCAAGAATGTAGCACTTTGAGCTGAATACTCAAAAGTATCCAACTTGTGGTTTGTTACCGGTGACGAGCTCGTATGCCGTCTTGCCGAGTAGCTTGTGAAGATATAAGAGATTTATTGCATGACAAGTTGTCTCAACCGCTTCCGCCCAAAAGTGCTTTGGTGTCTTGTACTCATCAAGCATTGTTCTCTCCATTTCGATGAGTGTCCGGTTCTTCCTCTCAACAACTCCATTTTGTTGAGGTGTGTACGTAGCCGAGAACTCATGTGAAATCCCTTCTTCGTCAAGAAAGGTGTCCACATTTGCGTTCTTGAACTCCGTTCCGTTGTCGCTGCGAACCTTCTTGATTTTCACTTAAAATTGATTTTGGGCCTTCCTAGCGAAGTTTTTGAAGATCTTTTGGACCTGCGATTTATCATCGAGAAAGAACACCCACGTAAATCTTGAAAAATCATCAACTATAACTAGACCAAAAGAATTTCCACCGAGACTTTTGTAAGCGTTAGTACCAAAAAGATCCATGTGAAGTAGCTCAAGTGGTCTCCTTGTGGTCATGATGTTCTTCATGGGATGCCTTCCTCCAACCTGTTTACCTGCTTGACAAGCGCTGCAAAGTCTATCCTTATCAAATATGACGTCTTTGACACCAAGCATATGATTTCCTTTAATAAGCTTGAGGGAGTCCTGGATTAGGGGGTGTTCGGGTAGCCGGACTATACCTTCAGCCGGACTCCAGGACTATGAAGATACAAGATTGAAGACTTTGTCCCGTGTCCGGATGGGACTTTCCTTGGTGTGGAAGGCAAGCTTGGCAATGCGGATATTCAAGATCTCCTACCATTGTAACCGACTTTGTGTAACCCTAACCCTCTCCGGTGTCTATATAAACCGGAGGGTTTTAGTCCATAGGACAACTTCATCATACAAAAATCATACCATAGGCTAGCTTCTAGGGTTTAGCCTCCTTGATCTCGTGGTAGATCTACTCTTGTACTACCCATCAATATTAATCAAGCAGGACGTAGGGTTTTACCTCCATCAAGAAGGCCCGAACCTGGGTAAAACATCGTGTTCCTTGCCTCCTGTTACCATCCGGCCTGGACACACAGTTCGGGACCCCCTACCCGAGATCCGCCGGTTTTGACACCGACATTGGTGCTTTCATTGAGAGTTCCTTTGTGTCGTCGCTTTTAGGCCCGATGGGTCCTTCGATCATCAACAACGATGCAGTCCAGGGTGAGATTGTTCTCCCCGAACAGATCTTCGTCTTCAGCGGCTTCGCACTGCGGGCCAATTCGCTTGGCCACCTTGAGCAGATCAAAAGCTACGCCCCTGGCCATCAGGTCAGGTTTGGAAGCCTAAACTACATGGCTGACATCCGCGGGGACTTGATCTTCGACGGATTCGAGCCACAGCCAAGCGCGCTGCACTGTCTCGATGGGCATGATATAGCTCTGCCGCTGAACAGTGCCTTGGAGGTTGCACACGCATCTGTTCTGACCATTGATTCAGAGCCTACTACGCCGATCGAGGATCAGCGGTTGGGCGCTGCCTCAGGGGCTGTGATCTCAGAGGCGATCGAGCCGAACTCCAGCCCCGCACTCCGCATGGCCCGTGACTCCAAGGAGTCTGATTCCTTTCCGAACTCCGAGCCCCCCGCGCCCCTGCTGATCGAATCCGATTGGGCGCCGATAATGGAGTTCACCGCCGCAGACATCTTTCAGCACTCGCCCTTCGGCGACATCCTGAATTCGCTAAAGTCTCTCTCTTTATCAGGAGAGCCCTAGCCGGACTACGGTCAGCAAAGATGGGATTCGGATGATGAAGAAATTCAAAACCCACCCACCACCCACTTCGTAGCCACTGTCGACGACTTAACCGACATGCTCGACTTCGACTCCGAAGACATCGACGGTATGGACGACGATGCAGGAGACAACCAAGAACCAACGCCTATAGGGCATCGGACAGCCACCTCATCTCATGATGTGTACATGGTGGATACCCCTAAAGGAAGCAACAACGAGGAAAACGGGGATGGAAAGAGGGATCGATCTCTCAAAAAACAATCAAAGCGTCGGTGTAAACGCCGACCCAAGCCCCGCCTCGATAAAAACCCGCCATAGAGCAGGATGAGCCGGTAGACGACGAGCATGCCTTAGAGCAACCGTCCCAACAGGACAACCCGGACAGAGAAACCGAACATCCCTCCCCCGGCGAAAATGGCATTCCGGACGACCCTACGCCGGACAAGCCCACGAAGCAGAAGAACCTCCACAAACGGCTCGTTGCAACCGCATGCAGCCTGAAAAAGCAGAAGCGGAAGCTAAAAACTACGGAAGATGCACTCAGGATCAGATGGAGTAAAGTAATCAATACCGCACACAAATACGGCGACAGTCGCCACACTAAAAGCTATCCGAAGAGAAAGCTACTGCCTGAATTCGACGAGGAGGCCTTAGAGCCCTCGCATTCCAAAAGCGAGAAAGCCACACTGTCGGATAGACGACCCATGGCCAGCATAAAGCGGCAAGCAGCACCGCACTTAAGCCGGCATGCGACCCACTTAAGGATTCGCATCATGGCCCAGCCAGGTCCATTTACGGGCCAAGAAAGCAAGCTCTCATAAGCAATGCAATAAAGCCATTATCAGAATCCGGCACACCCAAATACAGGTGTGCCGCACACCCCCTATGTTTCACCGATGAGGTCCTGGATTATGAATTTCCAGCGGGATTCAAACCCATAAACATAGAGGCATATGATGGAACAACAGACCCTGGAGTCTGGATCGAGGATTATATCCTCCACATACATATGGCTAGAGGAGATGACCTCCACGCCATAAAATACTTACCCCTCAAGCTTAAAGGGCCAGCCCGGCATTGGCTCAAAAGCCTTCTTGAAAACACAATCGGAAGTTGGGAAGAGCTCGAGGACGCTTTCCGAGCAAATCTTCAAGGGACCTATGTCCGCCCTCCGAATGCAGATGATCTTAGTCACATAACTCAACAGCCCGGAGAGTCAGCTCGGCAATTCTGGAATAGATTTCTTACTAAAAAGAATCAGATAGTCGACTGTCCGGACGCTGAAGCCTTAGCGGCTTTCAGGCATAATGTCCGAGACGAATGGCTCGCCAGACACGTCAGCCAAGAAAAGCCAAGAACAATGGCCGCACTAACAAGCCTCATGACCCGCTTTTGCGCAGGAGAGGACAGCTGGTTGGCAAGATGCAGCACCAATGACCCAAGTACATCCGAAACTAGGGATGGAAACAGAAAACCGCGACGCAATAAGGACCGTCGCCGGACTAAGGAAAAAAGTCCGAAGAGCATGGCAGTCAACGCCGGATTCAAAAGCTCACGACAGAATCAGAAAAAGCCGCCCCTCCAAGATAACAGGGACGACCTATCCAACCTAAACAAAATCTTGGATAGGATATGTCAAATACACAGCACTCCCGGAAGGCCTGCTAACCATACCCACAGAGATTGTTGGGTTTTCAAACAATCCGGCAGACTCAACGCCGAACACAAGGGGCTCGACACACCAAGCGAAGACGAGGACGAACCTCAAAAGCAGAGTACCAGGAAACAAAAGAATTTCCCACAAGAAGTAAAAACAGTAAACTTACTCCACATAACAAAACGTGTGGCGCCCATAAAGGTACGCACCCCGCGGCCTATCCCAAAGGAATCCCGCCACTGGTTGTCAAAACCAATCATCTTTGATCATCTGGATTATTCTAGAAGTATCAGGAACCCAGGCTGGACTGCCCTGGTACTCGATCCAATAATTGGCGGACTCTAGTTTTCAAATGTCCTTATGGACGGTGGCAGCGGACTCAACCTGATATATCAGGACTCAATCCGCCACATGGGGATCGACCCAAAAAGAATTCGCCACAGCAAAACCTCCTTTCAAGGAGTAACGCCAGGTCCGGACACCCATTGCTTGGGTTTTCTCCAGCTCGAGGTTATTTTCGGCTCTGCCGATAACTTCCGTCGCGAAAAGCTGACTTTCCACATCGTCCCATTCTCAAGTCGCTACCAAGTACTACTGGGACGCGAAGCTTTCACCCGCTTTAACGCAATACCGCATTATGCATCTCTTATTCTTAAGATTCCCGGTCCACGCGGCATCATCTCCTTAAAGGGGAAGCAATGAGAACACCTCCCCCAAGCGGAGGATTGTGCGGCCGCTTTAACAGCCACACAATACAATGGCTTCACCAGCCAGAACATCGGAACAGGTCATTAAGACCACGGACACGGATAGACGAGTCCGGCACGAAAGTATCGTTGATAAAGGCTTAGTGGCCATATACCCCTGCACTAGGGGCTTCACACGTATAAAATAAGAGACAATAAAGCTCAATTTTTCATATTTTACTCTACACTTTGTTTATTTCATATAACTTTTGTTCGGCACGCCCCTTTTTCAACTTAGTTGCTCTCTTTTTATAGATGAACGTCGTGCTGCGCCCGTCCAGGATACGGCACAACGAAGACACAGGCGCAGACGTGTAGTAGGGACCCGTTCCAAGGATTCTTTTCAGATTAAGACCCTGCGTAAACCTTTTTTACTGTCTCTTGTTGATACACATCCCCTGGTTCTATGACCAAGGAGGAGGCTGGCGTCTTGGCATGTGGCCACGTCAGAATTCTTGCGCGTACCTGGACACTAGGGGCTTATACCTCAGAGCGTTACCTTGCCCGCTCTCATAAAGACCGAATACCTTAGGGAGTGTTTGGCGTCGCGAGTTTGGCCTTATATGCATCAGCTCCGAGTCATGATTTTCGTCAAATGTTGGGTTGCCCGGCTCCTGTGTTCGGCCGCCTTATGTTCCGCTCTATCGGCTAAGGCGGCACCAGGAGAACTACTGCGATTGTGCCCTGGTTCGGCCAGGCGAGCGCCTCAGTAGAGAAAGCCGAAAACCGACTGTCATGATATGGCGTGAGACTGGTCAACCACTCGATGACTCTCCGAAATCTGTAGGATTCCTCCGCATTAACAAAGGGCCGTTTCCCGGCCAGGCACATACGCGCCCCGAATTCGGGCGAGCGCAGTTGCCACCAGGGGCTACCTAAATAGTCCCGTTGTCAAGCTCCTATGGCTAAGTGAAAGTGTTAAAGCATTATAGTCTGGTTGCCTAGTTCGCTGCGCTATCACCTCCTTTGTAGGACCAAGACGTTGGATTAAGTGTGAAAATGCGCCTTCTGCGAGCACCCCCGCACTATGTGCGTGGGGGCTGAAGCCAACGACTGCAATCTTTCAGATTTTGTATATATATCTTAAAACGGCCGCACAGGAGGTGTTCCAAATACTTGAAGGCACAAGTATAAAAGCCTACTACAATTCATCAAAATATTGCTTTATAATTACATATGCTATCAGAACATAGCATCCTTCGAGCACTGCGCCTCTATTACACAAGCGCCTTCAAGGACTTCCTAAAAATAGTGCTCGGAGGGTACTCGGCTTTTGTCCGAATCTCGGGATGCAACAATGGTGGTCTCCATCTCTGCCTAGTATGTCTTGACACGGGCAAGAGCCATCCGTGTGCCCTCTATGCATGCTGACCTCTTCATCGCATTCATACGTGGCACCGCGTCAAGGAATTGCTGCACCAAGCTGAAATAACTTTTCGGCTCCGATCTCCCCGGCCACAGATGACCCATGACGTACTTCATGGCGAGTCCGGACAATCTATTCAGTTCGGCCCATTGAGCCAAACGATCGTCCACTGCCAGTGGACGCTCTGGATTCTGGAACTGCGACCAGAAAAGCCTTTCCACTTCGCGATCTTCTTGATCTCGAAAGTATTCGGTCGCATCAGCAGCACTCGCTGCCAAATCCAGATAGGTGTCCTCTGCACTCCACATCCAGTCCAACGGAGCAAACTTCGGATCGCAAAACTTCCTCCATAGCATAAAGGGCTTTCCAGCCGCAATCTGTCTGGCCTGACGCAGCTCCTCCTTCGCAGCTCTCATCGCAGAGCGAGCGTCCTTGGCATCAGCAACGGCCTTCTCTAAGTCCGTCTGTCTCGCCTGGTCTTCTTTCTCAAGAAACTTGCAATGGTCAGCAGCACTTTTTAACTTCACGGCCATCTCGGCCATCTCCTTCTTGCTTCGGCAGTGAGCAGCTTGTTCGGCTCTCAGCTCTTCAAGGGCCTTCTCGGCAGCCGCATCACTTTTCCTGGCTTGTTCCTTAGCTCGGGCAATTTCCGCCCGAAGACTCTCCACGGCGGCCGCACCATCTGCGTCAAGCACACACATTGTAAGATACTGGCATAAAACTCCTCTTACCAGATGCCGCCCGAGGAATTTCATACCTTGAGCCTCATCCAGCCGCTCGTTGACGAGCGCGATGTCGGCATCTGCCACGTCAAGTTGCCGCTTTAGTTCGGCAAAATCATCAGTTCGGCTCGATTCCGGACACTTCACCACCTGTATACAAAGGCGACATTTTAGACCTGGGATTATGATCCTCTGCGCGCCGTCAATTTTGACAACGCATAGAGTCTCAGGGGCTACTATCTACACATGGCGCATCTTGTTTATGCGCAACTGACAAAGAAGTACATTATCAAACGTACCTCAAAACCCGTCAGCAAACTTCTGACGGCCTCATGCAATCCGCTTTCCATGGACGAAATCCTTCCAATCACCGTACCCATCAATGCACGGTGCTCCTCTGAGATAGAAGCTCGCCCCAGCAGAATCATCAGCTCCTCCGAACGCGCATCGGACGATCCCGGACTCGTCCTATGACCTCCATCGAAGGCCGGACACGGAGAACCTCGGGGGGACATGTGGCTACCTTCCACCCCTGCCGGATTCGGAGAAACCCTCCGCGAGGACACCTCAGGGTCGCCCGCCTCGCCAGGCGGTACGGCAGGGGGAGGCGTTCCACTCTCCATCATCTCCGGAATAAGATCCCCCGAAGATGAGCTCTGCTGAGAAGGGCTGAGGTCCGAGCTACAAAGTAAAATTTCAGTTAATCTTCTCAGATAAAAAGCAAGGATTTCTCTCATCCCTCTAAAGGAAAATCTCTCTCTACTTACGGCTCGCTGGAGGGCTGATCCCTTTGAGGGCGTAGTTCGGCCGAGGATCTCCCCGGCGTCGGACACTCTGACGAGGACTTTTCCCCCCGCTTTGAGGCCATGGTCTCCGGGTCGTCAGAGGCGGCCCTCTTCTTCCCCTTAGGAGAGGAATTGTCGGTTCCTCCCTTCGGAGCAGCCTCCTTTGAGGAGGCCATAGTTTCCTTGTCCTCCCCCTCACTTCCCTCCAAAGGCACGATCTTCAACATCCTGACTAGCACGGGATCCGGCCTGGTCTCAGGAAAGGGAGCCGGACACCTAATCAGCTTTGCCTTCGCTATCCACTCCTGTTTAAAAGGACATCTCTTTTAGGGGCGAATTTATGACAATTTTACGGATAGCGAATCCCGGCACAAGGTTACTTACTTGAGTATCCGGGCGATTGCAGCTTAAACCTGCGTCCTCGGTCAAATCCGGACACATTGCTTGTGATCCGAAGAACATTTTATACATCTCCACGGGCGTTGCGCCCATAAAATGCTGGAGAGCTCGTGGTCCCTCCGGATTAAACTCCCACAGACGAAGGGAGCGACGTTTGTCGGGCAGTGTTCGGCGAATCAGCATGACCTGCGTCACCTTGACCAGGTTGAGGTCTCTTTCTAAGAGATCCCTAATGCGGCCCTACAACAAGGACACGTCTTTGGATAACCCCCAATGTAATCCTTTGTTGACCCATGACGCTAGCCGTGGTGGGGGACCCGAGCGAAAGGCAGGAGGCGCCACCCACTTGGTGCTCCTGGGAGCGGTGATATAGAACCACTCTCGTTGCCACAAGCCGAGCTCCTCTTGAAAGGAGCCCTCGGGCCATGGAGCATCAGCATTCTTACTTATGACAGCACCTCCGCACTCTGCGTGCCGTCCCTTGATCATCTTCGGCTCCACTCCAAAAGTCTTGAGCCATAATCCGAAGTGAGGAGTAACATGGAGGAACGCTTCGCACACAACGATGAATGAGGAAATGTGGAGGATGGACTCCGGAGCTAAGTCATGAAATTCCAGCCCATAATAGAACATTAGCCCCCTCACGAAGGGATCCATCGGGAAGCCTAACCCCCGAAGGAAGTGAGACATGAACACTACACTCTCACCGGGCTGGGGACTGGGAATAACCTGCCTTTGAGCAGGCAACCTATGCGAAATTTCGACGGTCAAGAACTTAGCCGCTCTCAACTTTAGCACGTCCTCCTCCGTGATGGGGGAGGGCATCCATCGGCCTTGAAGGTCGGAACCGGACATTGTCGAAGGTCCGAAGTGCCTGGAATCTGGAGCCTAGGGTGTTGGAACTCGAGGCGACGGGCGAACTTGTTTTGAGATTGGAGAAAAGGAGTAAGGCCCTGGTCTCTTTATAAGGGGTTGAATACCAGGAGCCCTCCCCGTAACCGTTTGGGACTCGCCTTTAATCGAGAAGACACACTAACGGGCATGACTGGGTTACCCACGTACGTATTGATGAGAATCCCGTAAATAAAGGGGACACGATCTCTGCTTTGACAAGACGTGCCAAGGAAACCGCCTCGCAAAACACGCTGAGGTGGAAAAGTGAAAACGATTCGAATAAAGGCTTGGCCGTAGTGTGATGTCACACTGCAGAATACGTCAGCAGATTAGATTTGTGTTAATATTATTCTCTCTGTGGCAATACGTGGAAACTTATTTTGCAGAGCCGGGCACTACTCTTCATGTTTACAAACTTTTATGAAGAATTTGGAGGAGGAACCCGCCTTGCAATGCCGAAGACAATCTACGCAACGGACTCGTCGTCATTGAAGCCTCGTTCAGGGGCTACTAAGGGAGTCCTGGATTAGGGGGTGTTCGGGTAGCCGGACTATACCTTCAGCCGGACTCCAGGACTATGAAGATACAAGATTGAAGACTTCGTCCCGTGTCCGGATGGGACTTTCCTTGGCGTGGAAGGCAAGCTTGGCGATGCGGATATTCAAGATCTCCTACCATTGTAACCGACTTTGTGTAACCCTAACCCTCTCCGGTGTCTATATAAACCGGAGGGTTTTAGTCCGTAGGACAACTTCATCATATAACAATCATACCATAGGCTAGCTTCTAGGGTTTAGCCTCCTTGATCTCGTGGTAGATCTACTCTTGTACTACCCATATCATCAATATTAATCAAGCAGGACGTAGGGTTTTACCTCCATCAAGAGGGCCCGAACATGGGTAAAACATCGTGTTCCTTGCCTCCTATTACCATTCGGCCTAGACGCACAGTTCGGGACCCCCTACCCGAGATCCACCGGTTTTGACACCGACAAAGCTTGTCAAGGTTTCGCATACCAACATGACCTAATCGTCTATGCCATAACCAACCTTTAGAAGATTTAGCAATTAAGCAAGTTCTAGGTTGAGCCTTTTTAGTGAAATCAACAATGTAAAGATCACCTCTGCGTATACCAGTAAAGATTATTTTATAATTATCTCTACGAAACACTTGGCAATCTACTTTAGTAAATAGGACATTGAAACCGAAATCAGCAAGTCTAGATACTGAAAGTAAATTGTAGCCAAGGGATTCAATGAGCATGACATTTTGTATGGAGATATCTGTTGGGAACGTAGTAATTTCAAAAAAAAAAGCCTACGCACACGCAAGATCATGGTGATGCACAGCAACGAGAGGGGAGAGTGTTGTCTACGTACCCACGCAGACCGACTGCGGAAGCGTTGACACAACGTAGAGGAAGTAGTCATACGTCTTCCTGATCCGACCGATCCAAGCACCGTTACTCTGGCACCTCCAAGTTCTTAGCACACGTACAGCTCGATGACGCTCCCCGGGCTCCGATCCAGCAAAGCTTCGGGGATGAGTTCCGTCAGCACAACGGGGTGGTGACGATGATGATGTTCTACCGACGCAGGGCTTCGCCTAAGCACTACAACGATATGATCAAGGTGGAATATGGTGGCAGGGAGCACCGCACATGGCTAAGGAACGATCACGTGGATCAACTTGTGTGTCTAGAGGTGCCCCCCTGCCCCCGTATATAAAGGAGCAAGGGGAGGAGGCCGGCCGGCCAGGTGTGGCGCGCCAAGGAGGAGTCCTCCTCCTAGTAGGAGTTAGTAGGAGTAGGACTCCTACTAGGAGGGGGAAAGAGGTGGAGTGGGAGAAGGAAAGGGGGGCGCCGCCCCCCTCTCCTAGTCCAATTCGGACCAGGGAGGAGGTGGCGCGCGGCCCACCTCTTGCAGCCCCTCTCTCTCTCCACTAAGGCCCATATGGCCCAATACTCTCCCGGTAGGGTTCCGGTAACCCTCCGGCTCTCCGGTTTTCTCCGAAATCACCCGAAACACTTCCGGTGTCCGAATACAGCCGTCCAATATATCAATCCTTATGTCTCGACCATTTCAAGACTCCTCGTCATGTCCGTGATCACATCCGGGACTCCGAACTAACTTCGATACATCAAAATGCATAAACTCATAATAACTGTCATCGTAATGTTAAGCATGCGGACCCTACGGTTCGAGAACAATGTAGACATGACTGAGACAGATCTTCGGTCAATAACCAATAGCGGGACCTGGATGCCCATATTGGCTCCTACATATTCTACGAAGATCTTTATCGGTCAGACCGCATAACAACATACGTTGTTCCCCTTGTCATCGGTATGTTACTTGCCCGAGATTCGATCGTCGGTATCCAATACCTAGTTCAATCTCGTTACCGGCAAGTCTCTTTACTCGTTCTGTAATACATCATCCCGCAACTAACTCATTAGTTGCAATGCTTGCAAGGCTTATGTGATGTGCATTACCGAGAGGGCCCAGAGATACCTCTCCGACAATCGGAGTGACAAATCCTAATCTCGAAATACGCCAACCCAACATCTACCTTTGGAGACACCTGTAGAGCTCCTTTATAATCACCTAGTTACGTTGTGACGTTTGGTAGCACACAAAGTGTTCCTCCGGTAAACGGGAGTTGCATAATCTCATAGTCATAGGAACATGTATAAGTCATGAAGAAAGCAATAGCAACATACTAAACGATCGGGTGCTAAGCTAATGGAATGGTTCATATCAATCAGATCATTCTACTAATGATGTGACCTCGTTAATCAAATAACAACACTTTGTTCATGGTTAGGAAACATAACCATCTTTGATTAACGAGCTAGTCAAGTAGAGGCATACTAGTGACACTAAGTTTGTCTATGTATTCACACATGTATTATGTTTCCGGTTAATACAATTCTAGCATGAATAATAAACATTTATCATGATATAAGGAAATAAATAATAACTTTATTATTGCCTCTAGGGCATATTTCCTTCAGTCTCCCACTTGCACTAGAGTCAATAATCTAGATTACATAGTAATGATTCTAACACCCATGGAGCCTTGGTGCTGATCATGTTTTGCTCGTGGAAGAGGCTTAGTCAACGGGTCTGCAACAGTCAGATCCGTATGTATCTTGCAAATCTCTATGTCTCCCACCTGGACTAGATCCCGGATGGAATTGAAGCGTCTCTTGATGTGCTTGGTTCTTTTGTGAAATCTGGATTCCTTTGCCAAGGCAATTGCACCAGTATTGTCACAAAAGATTTTCATTGGACCCGATGCACTAGGTATGACACCTAGATCGGATATGAACTCCTTCATCCAGACTCCTTCGTTCGCTGCTTCCGAAGCAGCTATGTACTCCGCTTCACATGTAGATCCCGCTACGACGCTTTGTTTAGAACTACACCAACTGACAGCTCCACCGTTTAATGTAAACACGTATCCGGTTTGCGATTTAGAATCGTCCGGATCAGTGTCAAAGCTTGCATCAACGTAACCTTTTATGGTGAGCTCTTTGTCACCTCCATATACGAGAAACATATCCTTAGTCCTTTTCAGGTATTTCAGGATATTCTTGGCCGCTGTCCAGTGATCCACTCCTGGATTACTTTGGTACCTCCCTGCTAAACTTATAGCAAGGCACACATCAGGTCTGGTACACAGCATTGCATACATGATAGAGCCTATGGCTGAAGCATAGGGAACATCTTTCATTTTCTCTCTATCTTCTGCAGTGGTCGGGCATTGAGTCTGACTCAACTTCACACCTTGTAACACAGGCAAGAACCCTTTCTTTGCTTAATCCATTTTGAACTTCTTCAAAATCTTGTCAAGGTATGTGCTTTGTGAAAGTCCAATTAAGCGTCTTGATCTATCTCTATAGATCTTTATGCCTAATATGTAAGCAGCTTCACCGAGGTCTTTCATTGAAAAACTCTTATTCAAGTATCCCTTTATGCTATCCAGAAATTCTATATCATTTCCAATCAGCAATATGTCATCCACATATAATATCAGAAATGCTACAGAGCTCCCACTCACTTTCTTGTAAATACAGGCTTCTCCGAAAGTCTGTATAAAACCAAATGCTTTGATCACTGTCGTGGTTCTAAGTCTGACAGTAATGTAGGGGGGTGTGTATGGAGAGGCTAGATCTTAGCTATTGGGAAGTTGTAAGCACACAATGTTTACGAGTTCAGGCCCTTCTCAGAGGAAGTAACAGCCCTACGTCTCGGTGCCCAGAGGCGGTCGATTGGATTATGTGTGTGTAGATAACAGGGGTGCGAACCATTCACACCGAGGAGGGAGGTGGCTTATATAGAGTTTGCCGGCCCCCTCCTGCCCTCAGTAATGCAGGGTTTTAGGTACATTTAAGGTTGGGCGTTACTGGTAACGCCCCTAATAAGGTGCTATAATGACCATAAAGACTACTTAATAGCCGACCGTTTGCCTGCGGAGTGGCTTTAGGTCTTCTGGCAGTCGAGTGGTTGGCTTCATGGTCGAGTGATAGCTTCTTGGTCGAGTGTCTTGAACCCGTCGAGTGGGATACCTTCAAGTCGATTGAAAGGTGACTTCTTCTAGGGATGTCCTCGGGTAGGGCTCTTTAGGACGGGTCCGTGCCCCTACCCTAGGTACATAGCTTCATCATTAGCCCCCGAATGGATCGAGGTTAGAGTGAGAAAGGGTTGGTGACCTTTCCGACTGGTTCTTTGGACTATATGAGTGCCTCGTTCTGGGTCGACCGTCATGGATGACGTCATCAACCTCTTTCAGTCGCCTTGATCCATTCCGGGCCTTTCGTTGAGTGGATTTCTTTACCTGTGACATACCGAGTGCCGGTGCGCGCGGGGTCTTCTATTTTGACAAGTTGTTCTGCAGCCAGCGGATGTCACGGGATTCGGATTTTTGGGAAGCGCGCGGGACGGGGGCGGCCGCAGTAACCGGAAGTGACAATGCAGAGGCTCCTCGATCCCCGCGTCGCCTTTTTCACCACGTACGGCGCGCGCGCCTGCTGCGGGATTTGATTGGATAGCCTGGGCCTACCGGTCAGCCACTCGGGAGCGGCTCCTTATAAGTTGTCGGCTCGGAGTTTCCCATCAGTGCGCGTACTTCTCTCTTCTTCTTCTTCTTCCTCTCTCCCTTCGCAACTTCTTCCGCCACCTCCGCTCTCGCCCTAGCACCGCAAACCAGTTCAAGATTTCGCCGGCGACGATGGTGAAGGGCAAGACGACTGCTCTGGAGCATGCAAAGAAGGCGGCGGCAGCGGGGAAAGGGAAGAGGTCTGCACGTGGCGGATCTTCCTCCAGGACCGCCCTGCCCAAAGGTTGGATCCATGGCGACTGGATGCCGTCGGTGCTCCGGCAAGAGGATCTTGACGACATGGTCGAGGGGGGAGCCATTCCCCACAAAGCCGCGCGTCTTCCGGGGGGAGAGATCAAACCTCAACCCCGTGACGGTGAGTGCGTGCTCCTGGCCACTCACATCGACCAAGGGTTTTCTCTGCCGCCCCATCCTTTCTTCCAGAATTTCTTGAACTTCTTCGGAGCGCAGCTCCATCACTTTACTCCAAACTCCATTGTCTACCTCGCTGCTTTCATTTCCATGTGTGAGGCATTCTTGGGTTGCCGCCCACATTGGGGGCTTTTCAAGCACATTTTTACTTGTCGCTCTCAGTCGGTCAAGAAGGCCAGGTCGAGTGATGAGAGGACGCAAGTGATCCAGTTGTGTGGGGGCTTGGCGATCCAAACAAGGGGAAAGAGCTGTTTTCCATCCATCACTTTCCCGGAGTCGGTCCGAGGTTGGCAGGCAACTTGGTTCTACTGCCAGGACCAGGCAACCCCAGGGCAGTCGACTGGTCTCCCGTCTTTCTCTCTCGACCGAGCCAAAAAACCTGCTTCTCTAAAGGTGACGCCGGAAGAAAAGGCCTAGGTCAAGGTGCTGGCGGGTCGAGTGGTTGACCTTGTCCGTGAGGGTGTGACTGGAATGGATCTGCTGGAAGTCTTCCTCAAGAGGCGAATCCAACCGCTCCAGGCTCGTGACCACCCGATGTGGCTGTATTCAGGCCTCGAGGACACCACTCGGATCCACCCGGAGGAGGTCACCGACGAGATGCTGGAGGGGTGGCTGTCGAGCATCACGGGGAACAAAGACAACCCCCGAGGAGCCAGGAGGGTCATTCCACTCGACAATTCGTACGAAGTGGACCAGGTATGTCTTTATGCTCCCGACTGAAATCTTGTTTTCTGCGTTGGTCTTCTTTGAGTAGGTCGATTGACTTTCGTCTTGTCTGCTGTTTTCCAGGCGACCACCGAGATGTACTCGACGCCCAACGGGGCACAGGGGTCGACTGAGGAAGGGGAGGCGAGCGGAGGCGAGAGCGGGGATGACCAAGGTGAGTGGGAGTCTGATGGTGAAGGAGAGGGAGGCGACGACATCTTCTCCAGCGAGGAGGAGGAGGAGGTTGAACCCCCCCCCCCCCCCCGCCCGGAGAGGCGATCCAAGCTCGCACACGACCCGACGCAGGAACGCGGTAAGGCGACTGCCTCCGTTGGGCCGTCGTCAAAACGCCCTCGGACCTCTTCTCCAACGCCGACTAGGAAGGTTCCCAAGCACCCACGCACGACACTGTCCAAGCCGCCCAAGGCTCTGCCCAAGATGAAGATAGCTGTCCCTACCATTTCCGGGTAATAAAGCTTGTTTTCCTTCATCGACCGTGGACGGATCCTTGGTCGATTCATTGAGCCAACTAACTGACTTTTCGAGATTTGCAGCACTGCTACTTCTGAGGTCTCCGCCAAGGACGACGACCAAGAGATGGGGGATGCTGTTACCTCCAACCCTGGTACGATTACTGACGTTCTGTTTTTGAGTCGACTTGGTCATTTCTTGCAATTCTGGTCGATTGAATGTTTCCCTTGCAGCCCCTCCTCATGTTATCGACCTCCCGGATGACAACGACAATGAACCGCTGAGGATGAGGAGGAACAAGAGGTCGTCGGCTGACAAGACTCCCCAGCCTACTCCGGCGTCTGAGACCATGGCTCGGGATGGTGGCGACACCACTCGGGCTACTGTGACTTTCGCCAACCCTCTGTCGAGTGTGCGGCCTTCGGCGTCGACTGCGGATCCATCTTCGTTTTTTTGCTGCGTACCCCGTCCCTGAGGACCAAGCGGCTGCTGCAAAGGAGGCTATACGGCAGGCGGGGGTCATGATGGAGCAAGTGAAGATGGCTCGGGAGGCCAGCCAAGCAGCCTATGATGCGAGTTCGGCTCTTCAGAGCAACGTCCAGGTCAGTCGACTCGACACTTGATCGTTTGAAGAGTCTCTTTTTTTCTGAAGATCTTTTGTATCTGTATCTGTACACCCACTGGGTGTGTTTGCCAATTCTTGGACGAGTGGGGGCACGCTGAGTGCACCCACTTGGTGTAGTCCCCAAGACTACGGTGGACTGCTGGCAGTCGACTGTAGTCTTTACATTGTGTTACTGTATCTGTATTTCTTCACTCGGTCTGGTCAGGCCATGTCGAATGGAACTGTATCCGGTCGACTGCGGGCAGTCGACTTTCTCTCTTCTCTTTTTTTTGGTCGAACCAGTGGGGGCACGCTGAGTGCACCCACTGGGTGTAGTCCCCGAGACTACTGTCGAATGTTTTTGATTCGGCTGTGGTCTTAGAAACGTCGCCATTGTTTTGGACGTCTGTCGACTGACTTTTCTTTTTACAGAAATCCTGCGAACTTGCATCTCACTGTACTGAGTTGAAGAAGTAGCGGATTCAACTGAACCTTGATCTGGAGCTGGCCAGAACAAAGCTGTAGAAGGTCAGAGACGGCGCCGCTGGTAAGACGACTTTGTCGACTAGTTTTGTTTTTAGGCTTGAGTACCCTTCTGCTGTTTCCGAACCAATCATCATTTCTTTTGCAGGAGAACTGAGCGAGGCTCTGGCGAAGAAGGATCAGGACTTGGCTGCTGCCCGCAAGGAGGCTGACGACAAGATTGCTCTGGCTGAACAGAAGTTGGCTTCGGCCGGCCAATTAGAAGAAGAGAATACCAAGCTGAAGACCGCTCTGAATGAAGCCAACAGGGAGTGCACACGTTGGAAGAAGGAGAACCTCGCCCTGAACGAGAAGATGGAAGGCATCGTTCGCAGGAGGGATGACTTGGAGAGCTACTTGAGGAGCCTCGCCAAGAAGTTGTACATCAAGCTTGAAGGTGCACATTCAATCCCGACTGGTTTTCTTTTTGTGTCGACTCAGTCTATGAAAATTGACTTATCCTTGGATCGTGTATGCAGAGCTTTGCCAGAACTTTGAGGAGGAGACTGGGTGGATTGAAACAGGTTTGGATCCAATCAACTCTCCGGTGAATGATGAAGCTGCCATGAATCTGCTCCGACTGGAATCTCGCATTGACGGCGTCGTGGATTACTTGGCTCGGCTGAAGGTTGCCATGTCGCGGATCGACCCGACACTTTGGATAGAGTCTACACTCCAGAACGATCTCGAGTCTCTGATGGCTTGACTTAACGGAATCCCTGACCGAGTGCAGGAGTGGAAGAAGTCTTCTGCTCGGTGCGGCGCTGATGTGGCTCTGTCTCTAGTCTGCGTCCATTGCAAGGAGGCACGAGAAGAGAAGCTGGCCGCCATCCAAGTCGCCAATACCAAGAGGCACAGCTTTCAAGACTTCATGGAGACCTTTATTGCTGCTGCCACCCGTATTGCAGACGGGGTTGACTTGGATGAGTTCGTCGCCCCTGCCAGTCCTCCGCCTGAGGAATGAAAAACTTTTATGCTTCTCCTTAAATTTGCCTCGGAATGCCGAGTGGATTTGTAACCGTTAAACTCTGCCGAGCCGAGGGCTCGAGTACTTTGATCTGAGGTCTGGGATCTTTTAGGCTTTATCTGAACTTGATTTTTTGTTGAATATCTTCGTGGTTTGATCTGTCGAGTGGAACTTGATCTTCACTCGGAATACCCTTTGTATTTGTGGCATAACTTCTTGCGGATTGGGTTGAGTCCTATACTTAGGAGAGCACTGGGCTGCTGCTAAGCCTCTGAGCGGGTGGTTTGCTCTTCACTCGGTAGGATTTTTCAAACTTAGGTGAGTGTCTGACTGCAGCTAAGTCTCTTAGCGGGAGAGCTTAGGCGAGTACGGGACTACAGCTAAGCCCCCGAGTGGGAGGGCTTCTCTCCACTCGATAGGATTTTTCAAACTTAGGCGAGTGTCTAACTGCAGCTAAATCTCTTAGCGGGAGAGCTTAGGCGAGTACGGGACTGCAGCTAAGCCCCCGAGTGGGAGGGCTCCTCTCCACTCGGTAGGATTTTTTAAACTTAGGCGAGTGTCGGACTGCAGCTAAGTCTCTTTGTGGGAGAACTTAGGCGAGTGCTGGACTGCAGCTAAGCCCCCGAGTGGGAGGTTTGCTCTCCACTCGGTAGGATTTCTTAAACACTTAGGCGAGTGCTGACTGCAGCTAAGTCTCTTTGTGGGAGAACTTAGGCGAGTGCTGGACTGCAGCTAAGCCCCCGAGTGGGAGGTTTGCTCTCCATTCGGTAGGATTTTTTAGACTTAGGCGAGTGCCTGACTGCAGCTAAGTCTCAGAGTGGGAGAACTTAGGCGAGTACTGGACTGCAGCTAAGCCCCCGAGTGGGAGGATTGCTCTCCACTCGGTGGGGTTTTTCAAACTTAGGCGGGTGCTCGACTGCAGCTAAGCCTCCGAGTGGGAGAACTTTGGCGAGTACTGGACTGCAGCTAAGCCCCCGAGTGGGAGGATTGCTCTCCACTCGGTGGGGTTTTTCAAACATAGGCGAGTGCTCGACTGCAGCTAAGCCTCCGAGTGGGAGAACTTAGGCGAGTACTGGACTGCAGCTAAGCCCCCGAATGGGAGGATTGCTCTCCACTCGGTAGGATTTTTTCAAACTTAGGCGAGTGCCTGACTGCAGCTAAGTCTCAGAGTGGGAGGACTTAGGTGAGTACTAGACTGCAGCTAAGCCCCCGAGTGGGAGGTTTGCTCTCCACTCGGTAGGATTTTTCAGACTTAGGCGAGTGCCTGACTGCAGCTAAGTCTCAGAGTGGGAGAAGTTAGGCGAGTACTGGACTGCAGCTAAGCCCCCGAGTGGGAGGATTGCTCTCCACTTGGTGGGGGTTTTCAAACTTAGGCGGGTGCTCGACTACAGCTAAGCCTCCGAGTGGGAGAACTTAGGCGAGTACTGGACTGCAGCTAAGCCCCCGAGTGGGAGGATTGCTCTCCACTCGGTGGGGTTTTTCAAACTTAGGCGAGTGTTCGACTGCAGCTAAGCCTCCGAGTGGGGGAACTTAGGCGAGTACTGGACTGCAGCTAAGCCCCCGAGTGGGAGGATTGCTCTCCACTCGGTAGGATTTTTTCAAACTTAGGCGAGTGCCTGACTGCAGCTAAGTCTCAGAGTGGGAGGACTTAGGCGAGTACTGGACTGCAGCTAAGCCCCCGAGTGGGAGGATTGCTCTCCATTTGGTAGGATTTTTTCAAACTTAGGCAAGTGCTCGACTGCAGCTAAGCCTCCGAGTGGGAGAACTTAGGCGAGTACTGGACTGCAGCTAAGCCCCCGAGTGGGAGGATTGCTCTCCACTCGGTAGGATTTTTTCAAACTTAGGCGAAACAGATTCGCAGCCAAGTCACCCACTGGGGGATTTTGTATGCAAACAAAGTGACAACAATTATTGGAACACTCTTGTCTTTGATAAAAATGAACTGCAGAATTTTTTTTCTTATTACATCTCGTCTAAGGGAGAACTCAAGTGTAAAAGGGGCGGAGCAGTTCCGCGTTCCAAGCTCATGGCTCGTCGATCTGGCGATCAACATTGTAGAGGTGGTACGCTCCATTGTGGAGGACTCTGGTGACGATGAAGGGGCCTTCCCAAGTAGGAGCAAGCTTGTGTGGTTTCTGTTGATCCACTCGGAGGACCAGATCTCCTTCTTGGAGGGCTCGACTCTTCACATTCCGGGCGTGAAACCGGCGCAAGTCTTGCTGATAAATGGTCGATCTGATCATGGACATCTCCCTCTCTTCTTCTAAGAGGTCGACTGCATCTTGCCGGGCCTGTTCTGCTTCATCTTCGGTGTAAAGTTCGACTCGGGGTGCGCTATGAAGAAGGTCACTCGGCAGAACTGCTTCGGCTCCATAAACCAGAAAGAATGGAGTTCTTCCAGTCGACCGGTTAGGGGTGGTCCTTAATCCCCACAGAACGGACGGAAGCTCGTCGACCCAAGCGCCTGCCGCGTGCTTGAGATCACGCATCAGTCGAGGGTTTAGTCCTTTGAGAATCAGACCATTTGCTCTCTCAGCTTGTCCATTCGACTGGGGATGGGCGACCGATGCATAGTCGACTCGTGTGCCTTGAGAGGCGCAAAAAGCTCTGAACTTGTCCGAATCAAAGTTTGACCCATTGTCAGTGATGATGCTATGCGGGACTCCATATCTAAATGTTAACCCTCTGACGAAACTGATAGCAGTGCAAGCATCGAGATTCTTGATGGGCTTAGCTTCGATCCATTTGGTAAACTTGTCGACTGCCACAAGCACATGAGTGAATCCACTCCTGCCCGTTCTTAGTGGGCCAACCATGTCCAGTCCCCAGACGGCAAAGGGCCAGACGAGTGGAATGGTCTTCAGGGCTGATGCAGGCTTGTGTGACATGTTGGAGTAGAACTGGCACCCTCCACACTTGTCGACTATCTCTTTTGCCATCTCATTTGCTCTTGGCCAGTAAAATCCCGCTCGGTATGCTTTAGCCACAATAGTCCGAGAGGACGCATGGTGACCACAGGTCCCCGAGTGGATATCATTAAGGATTATCTGACCCTCTTCTAGTGTTATGCATTTCTGACCGATTCCAGTCGCACTCTCTCTATACAGCTGTCCCTTTATGACTGTGAAGGCCTTGGATCGGCGGACGATCTGTCGAGCCTCTTCCTCGTCCTCCGGGAGTTCTTTCCTTAGGATATACGTGATGTACGGTATCGTCCAGTCGGGAGTGATTGCCAGGACCTCCATGATTAGGTCGACCACAGCAGGAACTTCGACTTCAGTCGGATCTATGGCACTTTTTGGCTGCGGGGCTTCTTCTATAAAAGGATCCTCTTGGACTGACGGCGAGTGAATGTGTTCCAGAAACACGTTGCCGGGAATGGCCTCTCTCTTGGAGCCTATCTTTGCCAAATCGTCAGCTGTCTGATTTTTCAGTCGGGGGACGTGATGGAGCTCTAACCCCTCGAATTTCTTTTCAAGCTTTCGCACTGCATTGCAATAACCATTCATTGCCGGACTTCTGACGTCCCACTCCTTCATCACTTGATTTACCACCAAATCTGAGTCGCCATAGACCATGAGGCGACGGACACCGAGTGAAATGGCCATGCACAACCCATACAAAAGTGCTTCATATTCTGCTTCATTATTGGAGGAATTGAAGTGAATCTGGAGAACATATCTGAGCTTATCTCCTCGGGGGGAGACTAGGACTACCCCAGCACCGGAACCATTTAGCATCTTAGACCCATCGAAGAACATGGTCCAGTGCTCCGAGTGAACTTGAGTCGGAAGTTGCTGTTCAATCCACTCGGCGATGAAATCTGCGATTGCTTGGGACTTGATAGCCTTCTTTTCTTCAAACTTGATATCTAAGGGAAGGAGATCAATCGCCCACTTGGCCACTCGACCAGTTGCGTCTCTGTTATGCAGAATCTCTGATAGTGGGGCGTCGCTGACGACTGTAATGGAGTGGTCAGAGAAGTAATGTGCAACTTTCTTCGTGGTCATATAAATCCTGTATACAAGCTTCTGGTAGTGAGGGTATCTTTGTTTTGAAGGGGTCAAAACTTCAGACACATAATATACTGGGCGTTGAACTTTGAAGGCCTTTCCTTCCTCTTCCCGCTCGACCGTAAGCACTGTACTGACAACTTGTCCTATGGCTGCAATGTAAAGCAGCAGGGGCTCTTTGCTGATTGGGGCAGCAAGCACCGGCTGGGTGGAGAGGAGAGCTTTGAGCTCTGCAAACGCTGCATCAGCTTCTGGAGTCCACTCGAACTTGTCAGACTTCTTCATCAGTCGGTAAAGAGGCAACGCCTTTTCACCGAGACGAGAAATGAATCGACTTAAAGCGGCCAAGCAGCCTGTAAGCTTTTGGACATCGTGCACGCGTACAGGACACTTCATCCGGAGTATGGTGCCAATTTTTTCAGGATTGGCGTCGATCCCCCGTTCGGAAATGAGAAAACCGAGTAACTTTCCACCTGGAACTCCGAAAGTGCACTTTGATGGATTGAGCTTGATATCATACCTCCTGAGGTTGGCAAAGGTTTCAGCAAGGTCAGCCTGTAGGTCGGAACCTTTCCGGGACTTGACCACAATATCATCCATGTATGCCTCCACGTTCCGACTGATTTGAGTGAGTAAACACTTCTGAATCATTCTCATGAATGTGGCTCCGGCGTTCTTGAGGCCGAACGGCATGGTGACGTAACAGAAGCATCCGAATGGAGTGATGAAAGCTGTTTTGATCTCGTCGGGCCCATATAGACGGATCTGATGGTACCCGGAATAGGCATCTAGAAAAGACAATCTCTCGCACCCCGCAGTCGAGTCGACTATTTGGTCGATGCGAGGGAGAGGAAAATGATCTACATCATTAGCTTCCTCACTAATTTGTGTAGGAGTCACAGGAACAGATTTCTGTGATGAACTACTTTCCAATGAGGGAGCAGGTACAGTTACCTCATCAAGTTCTACTTTCCTCCCACTCACTTCTTTCGAGAGAAACTCCTTCTCTAGAAAGGATCCATTCTTAGCAATGAATGTCTTGCCTTCGGATCTGTGATAGAAGGTGTACCCAACAATCTCCTTTGGGTATCCTATGAAGACACATTTCTCCGATTTGGGTTCGAGCTTATCAGGTTGAAGCTTTTTCACATAAGCATCGCAGCCCCAAACTTTAAGAAACGACAACTTTGGTTTCTTGCCAAACCATAGTTCATAAGGCGTCGTCTCAACGGATTTTGATGGTGCCCTATTTAACGTGAATGCGGTCGTCTCTAAAGCATAACCCCAAAACGATAGCGGTAAATCAGTAAGAGACATCATAGATCGCACCATATCTAGTAAAGTATGATTACGACGTTCGGACACACCATTACGCTGTGGTGTTCCGGGTGGCGTGAGTTGCGAAACTATTCCACAATTTTTCAAATGTACACCAAACTCGTAACTCAAATATTCTCCTCCACGATCAGATCGTAGAAACTTTATTTTCTTGTTACGATGATTTTCAACTTCACTTTGAAATTCTTTGAACTTTTCAAATGTTTGAGACTTATGTTTCATTAAGTAGATATACCCATATCTGCTTAAGTCATCTGTGAAGGTGAGAAAATAACGATATCCACCACGAGCCTCAATATTCATCGGACCACATACATCGGTATGTATGATTTCCAACAAATCTGTTGCTCTCTCCATAGTACCGGAGAACGGTGTTTTAGCCATCTTGCCCATGAGGCACGGTTCGCAAGTACCAAGTGATTCATAATGAAGTGGTTCCAAAAGTCCATCAGTATGGAGTTTCTTCATGCGCTTTATACCGATATGACCTAAACGGCAGTGCCACAAATAAGTTGCACTGTCATTATCAACTCTGCATCTTTTGGCTTCAACATTATGAATATGTGTGTTACTACTATCGAGATTCATCAAAAATAGACCACTTCTCAAAGGTGCATGACCATAAAAGATATTACTCATATAAATAGAACAACCATTATTCTCTGATTTAAATGAATAACCGTCTCGCATCAAACAAGATCCAGATATAATGTTCATGCTCAACGCTGGCACCAAATAACAATTATTTAGGTCTAATATTAGTCCGGAAGGTAGATGTAGAGGTAGTGTGCCGACCGCGATCACATCGACTTTGGAACCGTTTCCCACGCGCATCGTCACCTCGTCCTTCGCCAGTGTTCACTTAATCCGTAATCCCTGTTTCAAGTTGCAAATATTAGCAACAGAACCAGTACCAAATACCCAGGTGCTACTGCGAGCTCTAGTAAGGTACACATCAATAACATGTATATCACATATACCTTTGTTCACCTTGCCATCCTTCTTATCCGCCAAATACTTGGGGCAGTTCCGCTTCCAGTGACCAGTCTGCTTGCAGTAGAAGCACTCAGTTTCAGGCTTAGGTCCAGACTTGGGTTTCTTCTCTTGAGCAGCAACTTGCTTGCCGTTCTTCTTGAAGTTCCCCTTCTTCTTCCCTTTGCCCTTTTTCTTGAAACTAGTGGTCTTGCTGACCATCAACACTTGATGCTCCTTTTTTATTTCTACCTCCGCAGCTTTCAGCATTGCGAAGAGCTCGGGAATAGTCTTGTTCATCCCTTGCATATTATAGTTCATCATGAAGCTCTTGTAGCTTGGTGGCAGTGATTGAAGAATTCTGTCAATGACGCAATCATCTGGAAGATTAACTCCCATCTGAATCAAGTGATTATTATACCCAGACATTTTGAGTATATGCTCACTGACAGAACTGTTCTCCTCCATCTTGCAGCTATAGAACTTATTAGAGACTTCATATCTCTCAATCCGGGCATTTGCTTGAAATATTAACTTCAACTCCTGGAACATCTCATATGCTCCATGACGTTCAAAACGTCGTTGAAGTCCCGATTCTAAGCCGTAAAGCATGGCACACTGAACTATCGAGTAGTCATCAGCTTTGCTCTGCCAGACGTCTGGTGTTGCTCCAGCAGCAGGCCTGGCACCCAGCGGTGCTTCCAGGACGTAATTCTTCTGAGCAGCAATGAGGATAATCCTCAAGTTACGGACCCAGTCCGTGTAATTGCTACCATCATCTTTCAACTTCGCTTTCTCAAGGAACGCATTAAAATTCAACGGAACAACAACACGAGCCATCTATCTACAATCAAACATAAACAAGCTAAGTTCATGATAAGTTTAAGTTCAATTAATCAAATTACTTAAGAACTCCCACTTAGATAGACATCCCTCTAATCCTCTAAGTGATCACATGATCCAAATCAACTAAACCATAACCGATCATCACATGAGATGGAGTAGTTTTCAATGGTGAACATCGCTATGTTGATCATATCTACTATATGATTCACGCTCGACCTTTCGGTCTCCGTGTTCCGAGGCCATATCTGCATATGCTAGGCTCATCAAGTCTAACCTGAGTATTCTGCGTGTGCAAAAACTGGCTTGCACCCGTTGTAGATGTACGTAGAGCTTATCACACCCGATCATCACGTGGTGTCTGGGCACGACGAACTTTGGCAACGGTGCATACTCAGGGAGAACACTTCTTGATAATTTAGTGAGAGATCATATTATAATGCTACCGTCAATCAAAGCAAGATAAGATGCATAAAAAGATAAACATCACATGCAATCAATATAAGTGATATGATATGGCCATCATCATCTTGTGCTTGTGGTCTCCATCTCCGAAGCACCGTCATGATCACCATCGTCACTGGCGCGACACCTTGATCTCCATCGTAGCATCGTTGTCGTCTCGCCAATCTTATGCTTCCACGACTATCGCTACCGCTTAGTGATAAAGTAAAGCATTACATGGCGATTGCATTGCATACAATAAAGCGACAACCATATGGCTCCTGCCAGTTGCCGATAACTCGGTTACAAAACATGATCATCTCATACAATAAAATTTAGCATCATGTCTTGACCATATCACATCACAACATGCCCTGCAAAAACAAGTTAGACGTCCTCTACTTTGTTGTTGCAAGTTTTACGTGGCTGCTACGGGCTTTAAGCAAGAACCAATCTCACCTACGCATCAAAACCACAACGATAGTTTGTCAAATAGACTCCGTTTTAACCTTCGCAAGGACCGGGCGTAGCCACACTCGGTTCAACTAAAGTTGGAGAGACAGTCGCCCGCAAGCCACCTATGTGCAAAGCACGTCGGGGGAACCGGTCTCGCGTAAGCGTACGCGTAATGTTGGTCCGGGTCGTCTCGTACAACAATACCGCCGAACCAAAGTATGACATGCTGGTAGGCAGTATGACTTATATCGCCCACAACTCACTTGTGTTCTACTCGTGCATATAACATCAAACCATAAAACCTAGGCTCGGATGCCACTGTTGGGAACGTAGTAATTTCAAAAAAATTCCTACGCACACGCAAGATCATGGTGATGCACTGCAACGAGAGGGGAGAGTGTTGTCTACGTACCCACGCAGACCGACTGCGGAAGCGTTGACACAACGTTGAGGAAGTAGTCGTACGTCTTCCCGATCCGACCGATCCAAGCACCGTTACTCCGGCACCTCCGAGTTCTTAGCACACGTACAGCTCGATGACGCTCCCCGGGCTCTGATCCAGCAAAGCTTCGGGGATGAGTTCCATCAGCACAACGGCGTGGTGACGATGATGATGTTCTACCGACGCAGGGCTTCGCCTAAGCACTACAACGATATGATCGAGGTGGAATATGGTGGCAGGGGGCACCGCACACGGCTAAGGAGCGATCACGTGGATCAACTTGTGTGTCTAGAGGTGCCCCCCTGCCCCCCTATATAAAGGAGCAAGGGGAGGAGGCCGGCCGGCCAGGTGTGGTGCGCCAAGGAGGAGTCCTCCTCCTAGTAGGAGTTAGTAGGAGTAGGACTCCTACTAGGAGGGGGAAAGAGGTGGAGTGGGAGAAGGAAAGGGGGGGCGCCGCCCCCCTCTCCTAGTCCAATTCGGACCAGGGAGGAGGTGGCGCGCGGCCCACCTCTTGCAGCCCCTCTCTCTCTCCACTAAGGCCCATATGGCCCAATACTTCTCCCGGTAGGGTTCCGGTAACCCTCCGGCTCTCCGGTTTTCTCCGAAATCACCCGAAACACTTCCGGTGTCTGAATACAGCCGTCCAATATATCAATCTTTATGTCTCGACCATTTCGAGACTCCTCGTCATGTCCGTGATCACATCCGGGACTCCGAACTAACTTCGGTACATCAAAATGCATAAACTCATAATAACTGTCATCGTAACGTTAAGCGTGGGGACCCTACGGTTCGAGAACAATGTAGACATGACTGAGACAGATCTCCGGTCAATAACCAATAGCAGGACTTGGATGCCCATATTGGCTCCTACATATTCTACGAAGATCTTTATCGGTCAGACCGCATAACAACATACGTTGTTCCCTTTGTCATCGGTACGTTACTTGCCCGAGATTCGATCGTCGGTATCCAATACCTAGTTCAATCTCGTTCCCGGCAAGTCTCTTTACTCGTTCTGTAATACATCATCCCGCAACTAACTCATTAGTTGCAATGCTTGCAAGGCTTATGTGATGTGCATTACCGAGAGGGCCCAGAGATACCTCTCCGACAATCAGAGTGACAAATCCTAATCTCGAAATACGCCAACCCAACATCTACCTTTGGAGACACCTGTAGAGCTCCTTTATAATCACCCAGTTACGTTGTGACATTTGGTAGCACACAAAGTGTTCCTCCAGTAAACGGGAGTTGCATAATCTCATAGTCATAGGAACATGTATAGGTCATGAAGAAAGCAATAGCAACATACTAAACGATCGGGTGCTAAGCTAATGGAATGGGTCATGTCAATCAGATCATTCTACTAATGATGTGACCTCGTTAATCAAATAACAACACTTTGTTCATGGTTAGGAAACATAACCATCTTTGATTAACGAGCTTGTCAAGTAGAGGCATACTAGTGACACTAAGTTTGTCTATGTATTCACACATGTATTATGTTTCCGGTTAATACAATTCTAGCATGAATAATAAACATTTATCATGATATAAGGAAATAAATAATAACTTTATTATTGCCTCTAGGGCATATTTCCTTCAATATCATGTGAAATGGCCACCTTACCTAGGCCAACCACCTTACCCTTTGAGTTATCACCAAAGGTGACATACTTTCGAGGGTCGTCGTTTTAAGCAAGCTCACGGAACATATCTTTATCTCCGGTCATATGATCAATACATCTACTATCAAGAACCCATTCCTTTCCTCCAGCTATGTAGCCGCGAAGATTTTCCATAATACCAAAGTGTCTCATTGCATCATTAAGATCATAGTCACTGTCATCATCATCCTCATCATAGTATCCATGTTCAACATCATCTTGTGATTGATCAATTCCTAGAGAGGGTAATTCATTAGATAAATGATCATTTCTATGGTTATCTTTATGAATTCTAATAGCTTCGGAAATGATATTGCTAATGATTCCAACATCTCCTTTGGCACTCGTAAGATTAGTAAGCTCAAATAAGCAGTCACCAAATTTGGGATCATTGGAACTCACCTTAGTCAAGGCAATAGACTTATGGAGAATTTCATCTAGATCTTTCAAGGAATAATTTGGAAAGCATTCCTCAAGAAATCTCCATATAGTGTAGGCATAATCAAGAGTAGGCAAACATTCAATCAAGTTTCTAGGCAAGCCTCTAGTGATAAGATTAACAGTTCTAAGGTTGTGGATCATGTCAATAGACTCATCAAGGGTAGGATGCAAAGGATCAACATGAGGTGCTACTTGTTCAAATGATATTCATTGAAAATCTCAAGCATTTCATTTTTCCACTCATGAAAATACTCTCCATCAAGTATAGGCACTCTATGTCTAAGACTCCCCAAAGTAGACTCATCCATCTTCCTCCAATGGTGTTTAAACCAAGGCAATGGAGACCAAAGCTCTGATACCAATTGAAAGGATTGAGAAGAGGTGTCTAGAGGGGGGTGATTAGACACTAAGTGCTAAGAGTTGCAGTTTTTTATTTCTTTAGGTTGAAGTGGAGTTTTGACACAAGTTTAACAAACACAATACATATCAAGCAAGCATGCAAAGAGTATATGAGAAGTGGAAATTAAAGCATGCAACTTGCAAGAATGTTAAAGGATGGGATTGGAGTGTGCAAATGCAATTTGGAGACACGGAGATTTTTGAGACGTGGTTCCGATAGGTGGTGCTATCGTACATCCATGTTGATGGAGACTTCAACCCACGAAGGGTAACGGCTGCGCGAGTCCACGGAGGGCTCCACCCACGAAGGGTCCACGAAGAAGCGACCTTGTCTATCCCACCATGGTCGTCGCACACGAAGGACTTGCCTCACTAGCGGTAGATCTTCACGAAGTAGGCGATCTCCTTGCCCTTACAAACTCCTTGTTTCAACTCCACAATCTTGTCGGAGGCTCCCAAGTGACACCTAGCCAATCTAGGAGACACCACTCTCCAAGAAGTAACAAATGGTGTGTTGATGATGAACTCCTTGCTCTTGTGCTTCAAATGATAGTCTCCCCAACACTCAACTCTCTCTCACAGGATATGGATTTAGTGGAAAGCAACTTGGGGAAGGCTAGAGATTAAGATTCATATGGTAAGAATGGAATATCTTGGCCTCAACACAAGTGTAGGTGGTTCTCTCTCAGAAAAAGTAGGTTGGAAGTGTAGGTTTGTTTTGATGGCTCTCTCCACGATTGAAGAGGTGGTGGAGGGGTATATATATGTTGGGGAACGTAGCAGAAATTCAAAATTTTCCTATGTGTCACCAAGATCTATCTATGGAGAAACCAGCAATGAGGGAAGGAGAGTGCATCTACATACCCTTGTTGATTGCTAAGCGGAAGCGTTCAAGAGAACGGGGTTGATGGAGTCGTACTCGTCGTGATCCAAATCACCGATGATCCTAGTGCCGAACGGAAGGCACCTCCGTGTTCAACACACGTACAGCCCGGTGACGTCTCCCATGCCTTGATCCAGCAAGGAGAGAGGGAGAGGTTAGGGAAGACTCCATCCAGCAGTAGCACGACGACGTGGTGGTGGTGGAGGAGCGTGGTACTCCAGCAGGGCTTCGCCAAGCACCGCAAGAAACAAGGAGAAAGAGAGGTAGGGTTGCACCAACAAGAGGAGAGGAACTCATGTTTTATTGGGCAGCCCAAACCTCAACTATATATATATATGGGAAGGGGAGGGGCTGCGCCCCCACCTAGGGTTCCCTCCCTAGGGGTGGCGGTAGCCCCCTAGATCCCATCTAGGGGCGGCCAAGGGGAGGGGAGAGGGGGAGGCGCACCAGGGTGGGCCTTAGGGCCCATCTGCCCTAGGGTTTGCCCCCTTCCCCTCTTCCTTGCGCCTTGGGCCTTGGTGGGGGGCTCACCAGCCCACCTGGGGCTGGTCCCCTCCCACACTTGGCCCATGCAGCCCTCCGGGGCTTGTGGCCCCAGTTGGTGGACCCCCGGGACCCTCCCGGTGGTCCCGGTACGTTACCGATAAAACCTGAAACCTTTCCGGTGACCAAAACAGGACTTCCCATATATAAATCTTTACCTCCGGACCATTCCGGAACTCCTCGTGACGTCCGGGATCTCATCCGGGACTCCGATCAACATTTGGTAACCACGTATATCTATTCCCTATAACCCTAGCGTCATCGAACCTTAAGTGTGTAGACCCTACGGGTTCGGGAACCATGCAGACATGACCGAGATGTTCTCCGGTCAATAACCAACAGCGGGATCTGGATACCCATGTTGGCTCCCACATGTTCCACGATGATCTCATCGGATGAACCACGATGTCAAGGACTTAATCAATCCCGTATACAATTCCCTTTGTCTAGTGGTACGATACTTGCCCGAGATTCGATCGTCGGTATCCCGATACCTTGTTCAATCTTGTTACCGACAAGTCTCTTTACTCGTTCCGTAACACATCATCCCGTGATCAACTCCTTGGTCACATTGTGCACATTATGATGATGTCCTACCGAGTGGGCCTAGAGATACCTCTCCGTTTACACGGAGTGACAAATCCCAGTCTTGATTCGTGCCAACCCAACAGACACTTTCGGAGATACCTGTAGTGTACCTTTATACCCACCCAGTTACGTTGTGACGTTTGGCACACCCAAAGCACTCCTACGGTATCCAGGAGTTGCACAATCTCATGGTCTAAGGAAATGATACTTGACATTAGAAAAGCTTTAGCAAACGAACTACACGATCTTGTGCTAGGCTTAGGATTGGGTCTTGTCCATCACATCATTCTCCTAATGATGTGATCCCGTTATCAACGACATCCAATGTCCATGGTCAGGAAACCGTAACCATCTATTGATCAACGAGCTAGTTAATTAGAGGCTTACTAGGGACATGGTGTTGTCTATGTATCCACACATGTATCTGAGTTTCCTATCAATACAATTCTAGCATGGATAATAAACGATTATCATGAACAAGGAAATATAATAATAACCAATTTATTATTGCCTCTAGGGAATATTTCCAACAATATAGCCTCCACACAAAATCTAGCCGTTACACACAACTTGCCAATCTCGGTGGGACCGAATTGATAAACTCGGTCGGACCGATTCAGAAAATCTAGTGACCGTTAGGGTTTTCGATGGGACCGACTGGATCAACTCGGTGGGACCGATGTGCTAGGGTTAGGGTAAATCCAAAACTCGGTTTGACCGATTACTCAAACTCGGTGGGACCGATTTGGGCAATAAGCGAAATAGAGAGTTGGCCAAGCAAACTCGGTGGGGCCGATTACATATCTCGGTGGGACCGGAAATATTGCAAGAGGTAATAGAGAGTTTGCAAGCCCATCTCGATGAGACCGAGATCCCATCGGTGAGATCGAACTGATTAGGGTTTCTGGCAGTGGCTATGTCAATGAACTTGGTGGCTCCGGATAGAAAGAATCGGTGGGGCTGAGTTGGATATTTGGTGTGGGACATATTTGGAAGTGAGAAAGTGGTTGAGGGCTTTGGAGCATATCACTAAGCACTTTGAGCAAGCAAGCCATTAAGCGACACCTCATCCCTTCTTAATAGTATTGGCTTTCCTATAGACTCAATGTGATGTTGGATCACTAAAATAGAAAATGTAGAGTCTTGAGCTTGGAGCTTGAGCCAATCCTTTGTCCTTAGCATTTTGAAGGGGTTCCACATCCTCTAGTCCATGCCACTTCATTGTTGAACTTATCTGAAACATACTAGGTAAAAGTGTTAGTCCAACAAGAGATATGTTGAAATTAATTACCAAAACCACCTAGGGAGCACTTGTGATTTCAATCTCCCCCTTTTTTGGTAATTGATGCCAACATACATCAAAGCTTTAGATAAAGATATAGAGAATAGTAAGTAAAGCTTTGGAAAGACATGTAACATGCATAGGCTCCCCCTACATGTATGCAATCATGTGAATATGGAATATAGAAGCATGTGAATGCATAAACAAGATAGAGTAAGCAATGTGTTACATGTATCTTGGCTATATGCATCAGAGCAAATGATGTGAATATGAGAAATGTACCTTCATGCTCATGAGTGCTTCTTGCAAACAGTATGTACATCAACAAGAATTTCTCATACGCATGACTATGATGCATATACTTACCTTGTGGTCTTGAGTTGGCTTAGGATGGAATGAACCTGCGTAAACAAGGTTAGATAACACAGATACACCTACTTGCCAGAGAAAACAAAAGAAACCACAAGAGTACCAAGAGTATCAACGGGCTATGAAGATGCCCATCAATAGATATCAATGTGAGTGAGTAGGGATTGCCATGCAACGGATGCTCTAGAGCTATAAGTATATGAAAGCTCAACAAAAAGAAACTAAGTGGGTGTGCATCCAACTTGCTTGCTCACGATCGAAGACCTAGGGCATTTGAGGAAGCCCATTGTTGGAATATACAAGCCAAGTTCTATAATGAAAAATTCCCACTAGTATATGAAAGTGATAACATAGGAGACTCTCTATTATGAAGATCATGGTGCTAATTTGAAGCACAAGTGTGAAAAAAGGATAGTAGTATTGCCCCTTTTTTTATTTTTTGGGCCTTCCTTTTTTTATTTGGCCTTTCTCCTTTTTTATTTGGGACAATACTCTATGAATGATGATCATCACACTTTTATTTATTTACAACTCAATGATTACAACTCGATACTAGAACAAAGTATGACTCTATATGAATGCCTCCGGTGGTGTACCGGGATAGCAATGATGCATGAGTGACTTATATGAAAGAATTATGAACGGTGGCTTTGCCACAACTAAAATGTCAACTACATGATCATGCAAAGCAATATGACAATGATGGAGCGTGTCATAGTAAACGAAACGGTGGAAAGTTTCATGGCAATATATCTCGGAATGGCTATGGAAATGCCATGATAGGTAGGTATGGTGGCTGTTTTGAGGAAGGTATATGGTGGGTGTATGATACCGGCAAAAGGTGCGCGGTATTAAAGAGGCTAGCAATGGTGGAAGGGTGTGAGTGCGTATAATCCATGGACTCAACATTAGTCATAAAGAACTCACATACTTATTGCAAAAATCTATTAGTCATCGAAGCAAAGTACTACGCGCATGCTCCTAGGGGGTAGATTGGTAGGAAAAGACCATCGCTCGTCCCCGACCGCCACTCATAAGGAAGACAATCAATAAATACATCATGCTCCGACTTCTTAACATAACGGTTCACCATACGTCAATAAATACATCATGCTACGGGAATCACAAACTTCAACACAAGCATTTCTCAAATTCACAACTACTCAACTAGCACGACTCTAATATCACCATCTCCATATCTCAAAACAATTATCAAGTTTCAAACTTCTCATAGTATTCAACACACTCATAAGAAAATTTTATTAATAATCTTGAATGCCTAAAATAATTAAAGAAAATTACCATGCTGTTTTGTAGGACTCTCAAAATAATCCAAGTGGAGCATGAGAGAACAATGGTTTCTATAAAACAAATCTACCACCGTGCTCTAAAAAATATAAGTGAAGTACTAGAGCAAAAACTATATAACTCAAAAGATATAACTGAAGCACATAGAGTATTCTAATAATTTCCGAATCATGAGTGTCTCTCTCAAAAAGGTGTGTGCAGCAAGGATTATTGTGGTAAACCAAAAAGCAAATACTCAAATCATACAAGACGCTCCAAACAAAACACATATCATGTGGTAAATAAAAATATAGCTCCAAGTAAAGTTACTGATAGAAGTAGACGAAAGAGGGGATGCCTTCTGGGGCATCCTCAAGCTTTGTCTTTTAGGTGTCCTTAGATTATCTTGGGGGTGCCATGGGCATCCCCAAGCTTAGGCTCTTGCCACTCCTTGTTCCATAATCCATCAAATCTTTACCCAAAACTTGAAAACTTCACAACACAAAACTTAAAGTAGAAAATCTCGTGAGCTCCATTAGCGAAAGAAAACAAAAGACCACTTCAAGGTACTGTAATGAACTCATTCTTTATTTATATTACTGTTAAACCTACTGTATTCCAACTTCTCTCTGGTTTATAAACTATTTTACTAGCCATAGATTCATCAAAATAAGCAAACAACACACGAAAAACAGAATCTGTCAAAAACAGAACAGTTTGTAGTAATCTGTAGCTAACGCAAGATCTGAAACCCCAAAAATTATAAAATAAATTGATGGACATGAGGAATTTACTATTAATCATCTGCAAAAGGAAATAACTAAATAGCACTTTCCAAATAAAAATGTCAGCAATTCTCGTGAGCACTAAAGTTTCTATTTTTTACAGAAAGATTAAAAAGAATTTCCCCAAGTCTTTCCAATGGTTCTACTTGGCACAAACACTAATTAAACACAAAAACACAACCAAAACATGGGCTATATAAATTATTTATTACTAAACAGGAGCAAAAGGCAAGGAATAAAAATAATTTGGGTTGCCTCCCAACAAGCGCTATCGTTTAATGCCCCTAGCTAGGCATAAAAGCAAGGATAGATCTAGGTATTGCCATCTTTGGAAGGCAATCCATAAGTGGCTCTCATAATAGATTCATAAGGTAATTTAATTTTATTTCTAGGGAATTGTTCCATGCCTTTCCTTAACGGAAATTGGAATCTAATATTCCCTTCCTTCATATCAATATGCACCAATCGTTCTAAGGAAAGGTCTACCAAGAATAATAGGACATGAAGGATTGCAATCTATGTCAAGAACAATAAAATCTACGGGCACATAATTCCTATTTGCAACAATAAGAACATTATTAATTCTTCCCATAGGTTTCTTCATGGTGGAATCCGCAAGGTGCAAGTTTAAAAGCAATCATCGAAATCACGGAAACCTAACAAATCACACAAAGTCTTTGGAATCGTGGAAACACTAGCACCCAAATCACACAAAGCATAGCATTCATGATCTTTAATTTTAGTTTTAATAGTAGGTTCCCACTCATCATAAAATTTTCTAGGGATGGAAACTTCCAACTCAAGTTTTTCTTCATAAGATTGCATCAAAGCATCAATGATATGTTTAGTAAAAGCTTTATTTTGACTATAAGCATGAGGAGAATTTAGCACGATTGCAACAAGGAAATACAATCTATTAAAGAGAAATTATCATAATTAAATTCCTTGAAATCCAGAATAGTGGGTTCATTAATATTTAAAGTTTTGACTTCTTTAATCCCACTTTTAACAAATTTAGCATCAAGATCTAAAGATTCCGAATTTCTGGAACGCCGTCTAGGTAAAGGTGGATCATATCCAGTCCCATCATTATCAAGATTCATATTGCAAAACAAAGATTTAATAGGGGACACATCAATAACTTTTAGATCTTCATCTTTATCTTCCAGAAAATTTTCCGGTTTAGCGGCCATCCTATTAACTAAGGTGGCTTGCTTATCCGAAACTTCAGCTATTAACTTCTCAAGATAAGCAATCTGAGATTTCAAACCATCAAATTATTTAGACATATCATCGAGTGCTACCTCTTGAGCACTGCGTTGGATTTCCTTGAAGAGGAAAGGATGATGCAGCAAAGTAGTGTAAGTATTTCCCTCAGTTTTTGAGAACCAAGGTATAAATCTAGTAGGAGGCTACGCGCGAGTCCCTCGTACCTGCACAAAACAAATAACTCCTTGCAACCAATGCGATAAGGGGTTGTCAATCCCTTCACGGTCACTTACGAGAGTGAGATCTGATAGATATGATAGGATAATATTTTTGGTGTTTTTGTGATAAAGATGCAAAGTAAAATAAAAGCAAAGGAAATAACTAAGTGTTGGAAGATTAATATGATGAAGATAGACCCAGGGGCCATAGGTTTCACTAGTGGCTTCTCTCAAGAGCATAAGTATTTTACGGTGGGTGAACAAATTATTGTTGAGCAATTGACAGAATTGAGCATAGTTATGAGAATATTTAGGCATGATCATGTATATAGGCATCACGTCCGAGACAAGTAGACCGACTCCTGTCTGCATCTACTACTATTACTCCACTCATCGACCGCTATCCAGCATGCATCTAGAGTATTAAGTTCATGAAAACAGAGTAACGCCTTAAGCAAGATGACATGATGTAGAGGGATAAATTCATGCAATATGATAAAAAAACATCTTGTTATCCTCGATGGCAACAATACAATACGTGCCTTGCTGCCCCTACTGTCACTGGGAAAGGACACCGCAAGATTGAACCCAAAGCTAAGCACTTCTCCCATTGCAAAAAGATCAATCTAGTAGGCCAAACCAAACTGATAATTCGAAGAGACTTGCAAAGATAACCAATCATACATAAAAGAATTCAGAGAAGATTCAAATATTGTTCATAGATAATCTTGATCATAAACCCACAATTCATCGGTCTCAACAAACACACCGCAAAAAGAAGATTACATCGAATAGATCTCCACAAGAGAGGGGGAGAACATTGTATTGAGAACCAAAAAGAGAGAAGAAGCCATCTAGCTAATAACTATGGACCCGAAGGTCTGAGGGAAACTACTCACACTTCATCGGAGGGGCTATGATGCTGATGTAGAAGCCCTCCGTGATGGATGCCCCCTCCGGCAGAGCTCCGGAATAGGCCCCAAGATGGGATCGCGTGGATACAGAAAGTTACGGTGGTGGAATTAGGGTTTTGGCTCCGTATCTGATCGTTTGGGGGTACGTAGGTATATATAGGAGGAAGGAGTACGTCGGTGGAGCAACAGGGGGCCCACGAGGGTGGAGGGCGCGTCTGGGGGGGTAGGCGCGCCCCCTACCTTGTGGCCTCCTCCTTTATTTCTTAACGTAGGGTCCATGTCTCCTAGATCATGTTCGGTGAGAAAATCACGTTCCCGAAGGTTTCATTCCATTTGGACTCTGTTTGATATTCCTTTTCTTTGAAACCCTAAAATAGGCAAAAACAGCAATTCTGGGTTGGGCCTCCGGTTAATAGGTTAGTCCCAAAAATAATATAAAAGTGGATAATAAAGCCCAAAAATGTCCAAAACAGTAGATAATATAGCATGGAGCAATCAAAAATTATAGATACGTTGGAGACGTATCATTGAGCTCTTTATTCATATAACCCATAAAACTCTTTTGTTCTTTAAGCACATTTCTAAAGAAGCTATTATGCTCAAATTGTAAAACCATAAAACTCCTGACATTGCTTTCGATCTCTTCTAACCTTTTAAGGTGAAGATCACCAAATCTAGGTAAAGCCATAGTGAAAAGCAAGCAATCCGACACACAAGCAAACAAGAAATGGGCAAAAAGAGGCGAATAGAGAAAGAGAGGGAGGATGGAGAGAGAGGGCGAATAAAATGGCAAGGGTGAAGTGGGGGAGAGGAAAACGAGAGGCAAATGCCAAATAATGTAATGCGGGAGATAAGGGTTTGTGATGGGTACTTGGTATGTTGACTTTTGCGTAGACCTCCCCGGCAACGGCGCCAGAAATCCTTCTTGCTACCTCTTGAGCACTTGCATTGGTTTTCCCTTGAAGAGGAAAGGGTGATGCAGCAGAGTAGTGTAAGTATTTCCCTCAGTTTTTGAGAACCAAGGTATCAATCCAGTTGGAGGCTACGCATGAGTCCCTCGCACCCACACAAACAAATAAATCCTCGCAACCAACGCGATAAGGGGTTGTCAATCCCTACACGGTCACTTACGAGAGTGAGATATGATAGATATGATAAGATAATATTTTTGGTATTTTTATGATAAAGAGAAATAAAAGATGCAAAGTAAAATAAAAGGCAAAAAAATAACTAAGTGTTGGAAGATTAATATGATGGAAGATAGACCCGGGGGCCATAGGTTTCACTAGTGGCTTCTCTCAAGAGCATAAGTATTCACGGTGGGTAAACAAATTACTGTTGAGCAATTGACAGAATTGAGCATAGTTATGAGAATATCTAGGTATGATCATGTATATAGGCATCACGTCTGAAACAAGTAGACCGACTCCTGCCTGCATCTACTACTATTACTCCACACATCGACCGCTATCCAGCATGCATCTAGAGTATTAAGTTCAAGAGAACAGAGTAACGCTTTAAGCAAGATGACATGATGTAGAGGGATAAACTCATGCAATATGATATAAACCCCATCTTGTTATCCTCGATGGCAACAATACAATATGTGCCTTGCTGCCCCTACTATCACTGGGAAAGGACACCGCAAGATTGAACCCAAAGCTAAGCACTTCTCCCATTGCAAGAAAGATCAATCTAGTAGGCCAAACCAAACTGATAATTCGAAGAGACTTGCAAAGATAACCAATCATACATAAAATAATTCATAGAAGATTCAAATATTGTTCATAGATAAACTTGGTCATAAACCCACAATTCATCGGTCTCAACAAACACACCGCAAAAGAATATTGCATTGAATAGATCTCCACAAGAGAGGGGGGAACTTTGTATTGAGATCCAAAAAGAGAGAAGAAGCCATCTAGCTAATAACTATGGAGCCGTAGGTCTGAGGTAAACTACTCACACTTCATCGGAGGGGCTATGGTGTTGATGTAGAAGCCCTCCATGATCGATGCCCCCTCCGGCGGAGCTCCGGAACAGGCCCCAAGATGGGATCTCGTGGATACAGAAAGTTATGGCGGTGGAATTAGGGTTTTGGCTCCATATCTGGTAGTTTGGGGGTACGTAGGTATATATAGGAGGAAGGAGTATGTCGGTGGAGCAACAGGGGGCCCACGAGGGTGGAGGGCGCGCCTGGGGTGTAGGCGCGCCCCCTACCTCGTGGCCTCCTGGTTGATGTCTTGACGTAGGGTCCAAGTCCTCTGGATCATGTTCGTTCCGAAAATCACGTTCCGAAGGTTTCATTCCATTTGGACTCCGTTTGATATTCTTTTTCTGCGAAACCCTAAAATAGGCAAAAAAAATCAATTCTAGGTTGGGCCTCCGGTTAATAGGTTAGTCCCAAAAATAATATAGAAGTGTATAATAAAGCCCAATAATGTCCAAAACAGAATATAATATAGCATGGAACAATAAAAAAGTATAGATACGTTGGAGACGTATCAATGGGCAACGGTTCAAGTGCTTCTGTTCATGGTGTTGGCATGGTCGATCTGAAGTTTACTTCGGGGAAGATCGTGCGGCTGAAGAACATGCATTATGTCCCCTCCGTCAATAAAAATCTTGTTAGCGGATCTCTTCTATGTAGAGATGGCTATAAGCTTGTCTTTGAGTCGAATAAATTTGTAATATCCAAGTATGGAACCTTTGTTGGTAAAGGCTATGAGTCAGGAGGCCTGTTTCGTTTATCCTTATCAGACGTTTGCAATAAAGTTGTTAATCATGTTTGCAACAATAGTGAATCAAATGTGTGGCATTCATGTCTTTGTCATGTTAACTTTGGTTGCATGTCGCGACTAGCAAAGTTGAACTTAATCCCTAGTTTCACCACTGTCAAGGGATCTAAGTGTCAAGCTTGTGTGCAAGCTAAGCAACCTTGTAAGTCTCACACGACTGCGCAAACGAGAAATCTTGCACCACTGGAGCTCATACATTCAGATCTATGTGAAATGAATGGTGTTTTAACAAAAGGTGGAAAGAAATATTTTATGACATTAATTGACGACTCCACTAGATATTGTCGTGTGTATCTTCTGAAATCTAAGGACGAGGCTTTGAACTTTTTCAAGATCTATAAACCAACTTGATCAGATAATCAAGAGGCTTAGGTCCGACCGTGGTGGAGAGTATTTTTTCCAATGAATTTGATGCTTTTTGTGCGGAACATGGTATAATCCATGAGAGAACGCCTCCCTACTCACCTTAGTCAAATGGGGTGGCCGAAAGAAAGAACCGTACTCTAACTGATTTGGTTAACGCCATGTTAGACACATCGGGTCTCTCCAAGGCATGGTGGGGGGAGGCGATATTAACAGCATGTCATGTCCTAAACCGAGTCCCCACAAAGAACAAAGAGATAACTCCATTCGAGGAATGGGAGAAGAAAAGGTTAAAGATCTCTTATCTACGAACCTGGGGTTGTTTGGCGAAAGCCAATGTGCCAATTCCAAAGAAGCGCAAGCTTGGACCAAAGACCATGGATTGTGTTTTCCTGGGATATGCTTTTCATAGCATTGGTTATAGATTCTTGGTTTTAAAATCTAAGGTACCTGACATGCATGTCGGTACGATCATGGAGTCGAATGATGCGACTTTCTTTGAAGATATCTTTCCCATGAAGGATATGGCTACGTCATCTAATCAGGAGATGCCTAGTTCATCGAATCAGGAACCAGTTACAATTACCAAACCTGCCATTTCAATGGAACACTTTGAAAGTCCCGTGGAGGAGAACAATGAAGTTCCTACTAGGAGCAAGAGACAAAGGACTGCAAAGTCTTTTGGTGATGATTTTCTTGTGTATCTGATAGATGACACTCCCAGTTCTATTTCAGAGGCCTATGCATCTGAAGATGCTGACTACTGGAACGAAGTGGTTCATAGCGAGATGGATTCCATCTTGGTGAATGAAACTTGGGAGATAACTGATCGTCCTTATGGGTGCAAACCTATAGGATGAAAATGGGTATTCAAGAAGAAGCTTAGGCCTGATGGTACTATTGAAAAGTACAAGGCTCAGCTCATTGCTAAGGGTTATACCCAAAAGGAAGGTGAGTACTTCTTTGATACTTACTCACCTGTGGCTCGAATGACCACTATTCGAGTTCTACTTTCACTAGCTGCCTCACATGGTCTTCTTGTTCATCAAATGGATGTTAAGACTGCTTTCCTAAATGGAGAGTTGGACGAGGAAATTTATATGGAACAACCAGATGGGTTTGTACTAGATGGTCAGGAAAGAAAAGTGCACAAGTTGTGGAAGTCTTTGTATGGACTCAAGAAAGCACCCAAGCAGTGGCATGGGAAGTTTGAAAGAACTTTAACAACTGCATGCTTTGTTGTAAACGAAGCTAACAAATGTGTGTACTATCGCCATGGTGGGGGCGAGGGAGTTATCCTTTGCTTGTATGTTGACGAGATACTGATTTTCGGAACAAATCTGAATGTTATTAAGGAGGTCATTCTATCTCATTGTTTTGAGATAAAAGATTTAGGAGTGGCTGATGTCATTCTGAACATCAAGTTGTTGAGAAACGATGATGGTGGGATCACATTGCTTCAATCTCACTATGTGGAAAAGATCTTGAGTCGCTTTGGCTACAGTGACTGCAAGCCCTCTCCAACACCATATGATGCTAGAGTGTTGCTTCGAACGAATCGAAGAATTGCTAGAGACCAATTGAAATATTCTCAGATTATTGGCTCGCTTATGTACTTAGCCAGTGCTACAAGACCTGACATCTCTTTTGCTGTTAGCAAACTGATTCGGTTTGTTTCAAAACCAGGAGATGTGCATTGGAAAGCTCTAGAGAGAGTTTTGCATTATTTGAAAGGCACTGCAAATTATGGAATTCACTACACTGGGCACCCAAAGGTGCTTGAAGGGTATAGTGACTCAAACTGGGTCTCAGATGCTGATGAGATAAAGGCCACGAGCGGTTATGTATTCACTCATGGAGGTGGCGCTATTTCTTGGAAGTCTTGCAAGCAGATCATCTTAACGAGGTCAACAATGGAAGCAGAACTCACAGTGAAGGAAATATGCCCTAGAGGCAATAATAAAGTTATTATTTATTTCCTTATATCATGATAAATGTTTATTATTCATGCTAGAATTGTATTAACCGGAAACATAATACATGTGTGAATACATAGACCAACAGAGTGTCACTAGTATGCCTCTACTTGACTAGCTCGTTAATCAAAGATGGTTATGTTTCCTAACCATGAACAAAGAGTTGTTATTTGATTAACGAGGTCACATCATTAGTTGAATGATCTGATTGACATGACCCATTCCATTAGCTTAGCACCCGATCGTTTAGTATGTTGCTATTGCTTTCTTCATGACTTATACATGTTCCTATAACTATGAGATTATGCAACTCCCGTTTACCGGAGGAACACTTTGGGTACTACCAAACGTCACAATGTAACTGGGTGATTATAAAGGAGTACTACAGGTGTCTCCAATGGTAGATGTTGGGTTGGCGTATTTCGAGATTAGGGTTTGTCACTCCGATTGTCGGAGAGGTATCTCTGGGCCCTCTCGGTAATACACATCACATAAGCCTTGCAAGCATAATAACTAAGATGTTAGTTATGAGATGATGTATTACGGAACGAGTAAAGAGACTTGCCAGTAACGAGATTGAACTAGGTATTGGATACCGACGATCGAATCTCGGGCAAGTAACATACCGATGACAAAGGGAACAACGTATGTTGTTATGCGGTCTGACCGATAAAGATCTTCGTAGAATATGTAGGAGCCAATATGGGCATCCAGGTCCCGCTATTGGTTATTGACCGGAGACGTGTCTCGGTCATGTCTACATTGTTCTCGAACCGTAGGGTCCGCACGCTTAACGTTACGATGACAGTTATTATGAGTTTATGCATTTTGATGTACCGAAGGTTGTTCGGAGTCCCGGATGTGATCACGGACATGACGAGGAGTCTCGAAATGGTCGAGACGTAAAGATTGATATATTGGAAGCCTATGTTTGGACATCGGAAGTGTTCCGGATGAAATCGGGATTTTACCGGATTACCGGGAGGGTTACCGGAACCCCCCGGGAGCCAAATGGGCCAACATGGGCCTTAGTGGAAAGGTGAGAGGGCAGCCCACATAGGGCTGCGCCTCCCCCCCTCTCCCTAGTCCTATTAGGACTAGGAGAGGGGCCGGTCACCTCTCTCTCTCTCTCCCCTTTGAAGGATTCCTAGTTGGACTAGGATTGGAGGGGGGAGTCCTACTCCCGGTAGGAGTAGCACTCCTCCTGCGCCTCCCTCCTTTGGCCGGCCAGCTCCCTCCCCTCCAACCTTTATATACGGGGGCAGGGGACACCCCAAGACACACAAGTTGATCCTTGAGATCGTTCCTTAGCCGTGTGCGGTGCCCCCTGCCACCAAATTCCACCTCGATCATACCGTTGTAGTGCTTAGGCGAAGCCCTGCGTCGGTAGTACATCAAGATCGTCACCACGCCGTCGTGCTAACGGAACTCTTCCTCGACGCTTTGCTGGATTGGAGCCCGAGGATCGTCATCGAGCTGAACGTGTGCTAAGAACTCGGAGGTGCCGGAGTAACGGTGCTTGGATCGGTCGGATCGGGAAGAAGACGTACGACTACTTCCTCTATGTTGTGTGATCGCTTCCGCAGTCGGTCTGCGTCTGTACGTAGACAACACTCTCCCCTCTCGTTGCTGTGCATCACCATGATCTTGCGTGTGCGTAGGAAAATTTTGAAATTACTACGTTCCCCAACAGTGGCATCCAAGCCTAGGTTTTATGGTTTGATGTTATTTGCACGAGTAGAACACAAGTGAGTTGTGGGCGATACAAGTCATACTGCCTACCAGCATGTCATACTTTGGTTCGGCGGTACTGTTGGGTGAGACGATCCGGACCAACCTTACGCGTACTCTTACGCGAGACCGGTTCCCTCGACGTGCTTTGCACATAGATGGCTTGCGGAAGACTGTCTCTCCAACTTTAGTTGAACCAAGTGTGACTACGCCCGGTCCTTGAGAAGGTTAAAACGGAGTCTATTTGACGAACTATCGTTGTGGTTTTGATGCGTAGGTGAGATGAGTTCTTACTTTAGCCCGTAGCAGCCACGTAAAACTTGCAACAACAAAGTAGAGGACGTCTAACTTGTTTTTGCAGGGTATGTTGTGATGTGATATGGTCAAGGCATGATGCTGATTTTATTGTATGAGATGATCATGTTTTGTAACCGAGTTATCGGCAACTGGCAGGAGCCATATGGTTGTCGCTTTATTGTATGCAATGCAATCGCGATGTAATGCTTTACTTTATTACTAAGCGGTAGTGATAGTCATGGAAGCATAAGATTGGCGAGACGACAACGATGCTACGATGGAGATCAAGGTGTCGCGCCGGTGACGATGGTGATCATGACGGTGCTTCGGAGATGGAGATCACAAAGCACAAGATGATGATGGCCATATCATATCACTTATATTGATTGCATGTGATGTTTATCCTTTTATGCATCTTATCTTGCTTTGATTGACGGTAGCATTATAAGATGATCTCTCACTAAATTATCAAGAAGTGTTCTCCCTGAGTATGCACCGTTGCAAAAGTTCTTCGTGCTGAGACACCACGTGATGATCGGGTGTGATAGGCTCTACGTTCAAATACAACGGGTGCAAAACAGTTGCACACGCGGAATACTCAGGTTATACTTGACGAGCCAAGCATATACAGATATGGCCTCGGAACACGGAGACCGAAAGGTCGAGCGTGAATCATATAGTAGATATGATCAACATATTGATGTTCACCATTGAAAACTACTCCATCTCATGTGATGATCGGTTATGGTTTAGTTGATTTGGATCACGTGATCACTTAGAGGATTAGAGGGATATCTATCTAAGTGGGAGTTCTTAAGTAATATGATTAATTGAACTTAAATTTATCATGAACTTAGTCCTGGTAGTATTTTGCAAATCATGTTGTAGATCAATAGCTCGCGTTGTTGCTTCCCTGTTTTTATTTTGATATGTTCCTAGAGAAAATTATGTTGAAAGATGTTAGTAGCAATGATGCGGATTGGATCCGTGATCTGAGGTTTATCCTCATTGCTGCACAGAAAAAATATGTCCTTGATGCACCGCTAGGTGACAGACCTATTGCAGGAGCAGATGCAGACGTTATGAACGTTTGGCTAGCTCAATATGATGACTACTTGATAGTTTAGTGCACCATGCTTAATGGCTTAGAATCGGGACTTCAAAGACGTTTTGAACGTCATGGACCATATGAGATGTTCCAGGAGTTGAAGATAATATTTCAAGCAAATACCCGAGTTGAGAGATATGAAGTCTCCAATAAGTTCTATAGCTAAAAGATGGAGGAGAATCGCTCAACTAGTGAGCATGTGCTCAAATTGTCTGGGTACTACAATCGCTTGAATCAAGTGGGAGTTAATCTTCCAGATAAGATAGTGATTGACAGAATTCTCTAGTCACCATGACCAAGTTAGTAGAACTTCGTGATGAACTATAATATGCAAGGGATGACAAAAGTAATTCCTAAGCTCTTCGTGATGCTGAAATCAACGAAGGTAGAAATCAAGAAAAACATCAAGTGTTGATGGTTGACAAGACCACTAGTTTCAAGAAAAGGGCAAAGGGAAGAAGGGGAACTTCAAGAAGAACGGCAAGCAAGTTGCTGCTCAAGTGAAGAAGCCCAAGTCTGATCCTAAGCCTGAGACTAAGTGCTTCTACTGCAAAGGGACTGGTCACTGGAAGTGGAATTACCCCAGGTGATTGGTGGATAAGAAGGATGGCAGAGTGAACATAAGTATATTTGATATACATGTTATCGATGTGTACTTTACTAGTGTTTATAGCAAACCCTCAGTATTTGATACTAGTTCAGTTGCTAAGATTAGTAACTCGAAACGGGAGTTGCAGAATAAACAGAGACTAGTTAAGGGTAAAGTGACGATGTGTGTTGGAAGAGGTTCCAAGATTGATATGATCATCATCGCACACTCCCCATAATTTCGGGATTAGTGTTGAACCTAAATAAGTGTTATTTGGTGTTTGCGTTAAGCATGAATATGATTTGATCATGTTTATTGTAATACGGTTATTCATTTAAGTAAGAGAATAAATTGTTGTTCTGTTTACATGAATAAATCCTTATATGGTTACACACCCAATGAAAATAGTTCGTTGGATCTCGATCGTAGTGATACACATAATCATAATATTGAAACCAAAAGATGCAAAGTTAATAATGATAGTGCAACTTATTTGTAGCACTGCCGTTTTGGTCATATTGGTATAAAGAGCATGAAGAAACTCCATGCTGATGGGCTTTCGAAATCACTTGATTATGAATCACTTGATGCTTGTGAACCATGCCTTTTGGGCAAGATGACTAAAACTCCGTTCTTCGGAACAATGGAGCGAGCAACAGATTTGTTGGAAATCATACATACTGATGTATGTGGTCCGATGAATATTGAGGCTCGCGACAGGTATCATTATTTTTTATCTTCACAGATGATTTGAGCAGATATGAGTATATCTACTTGATGAAACATAAGTCTGAAACATTTGAAAAGTTCAAAGAATTTCAGAGTGAAGTGGAAAATCATCGTGACAAGAAAATAAAAGTTTCTACGATATGATCGCAGAGGTAAAATATTTGAGTTACGAGTTTGGTCTTCAATTAAAACAATGTGGAATAGTTTCACAAAATCATGCCATATGGAACACCACAGCATAATGGTGTGTCCTAACGTCATAACCGTACTTTATTGGATATAGTGCAATCTATGATGTATCTTACCGATCTACCACTATCGTTTTGGGGTTATGCATTAGAGACAGCTGCATTCACGTTAAATAGGGCATCATCTATATCCGTCGAGACGACGCCTTATGAACTATGGTTTGGCAAGAAACCAAAGTTGTCGTTTCTTAAAGTTTGGGGTTGCGATGCTTATATGAAAAAGTTTCATCCCGATAAGCTCAAAACTCAAATCGGAGAAGTGCATCTTCATAGGATATCCAAAGGAAACTATTGGATACACCTTCTATCACAGATCCGAAGGCAAGACTTTTGTTGCTAAAATTCGGAAACTTTCTGGAGAAGGAATCTCTCTCGAAAGAAGTGAGTGGGAGGAAAGTAGAACTTGATGAGGTAACTGTACCTGCTCCCTTATTGGAAAGTAGCACATCATAGAAAACTGTTTCTGTGACACCTACACCAATTAGTGAGGAAGCTAATGATGATGATCATGTAACTTCAGATCAAGTTACTACCGAACCTTGTAGGTAAACCGGAGTAAGATCCGCGCCAGAGTGGTACGGTAATCCTTCTCTGGAAGTCATGCTACTAGATCATGATGAACCTACGAACTATGAGGAAGCGATGATGAGCCCAGATTCCGCAAAGTGGCTTGAAGCCATGAAATCTGAGATATGATCCATGTATGAGAACAAAGTATGGACTTAAGTTGACTTGCCCGATGATCGGCAAGCCATAGAAAATAAATGGATCTTCAAGAGGAAGACGGACGCTGATAGTAGTGTTACTATCTACAAAGCTAGAATTGTCGCAAAAGGTTTTCGACAAGTTCAAGGTGTTGACTACGATGAGATTTTCTCACTCGTATCTATGCTTAAGTCTGTCTGAATCATGTTAGTAATTGCCGCATTTTATGAAATCTGGCAAACGGATAAACAAAAACTGCATTCCTTAATGGATTTAAAGAAGAGTTGTATATGATGCAACCAGAAGGTTTTGTCAATCCAAAAGGTGCTAACAAAATGTGCGTGCACCAGCGATCCATCTGTGGACTGGTGCAAGCATCTCGGAGTTGGAATATACGCTTTGATGAGTTGATCAAAGCATATAGTTTTATACAGACTTGCGGTGAAGCCTGTATTTACGAGAAAGTGAGTGGGAGCACTACAGCATTTCTGACAAGTATATGTGAATGACATATTGTTGATCGGAAATAATGCAGAATTATTCTGTAAAGCATAAAAGGAGTGTTTGAAAGGAGTTTTTCAAAGAAAGACTTCGGTAAAGCTGCTTACAAATTGAGCTTCAAGATCTATAGAGATAGATCAAGACGCTTGATAAGTTTTTCAATAAGTACATACCTTGACAAAATTTTGAAGTAGTTCAAAATGGAACAGTCAAAGAAAAAGTTTCTTGCCTGTGTTACAAGGTGTGAAGTTGAGTAAAGACTCAAAGCCCGACCACGGCAGAAGATAGAAAGAGAATGAAAGTCATTCCCTATGCCTCATTCATAGGTTCTATAAAGTATGCCATGCTGTGTACCGGATCTATTGTATACCCTGCACTGATTTGGCAAGGGAGTACAATAGTGATCTAGGAGTAGATCACTGGACAGCGGTCAGAATTATCCTTAGTGAAATAAGGAAGTGTTTCTCGATTATGGACGTGAGAAAAAGGTTCGTCGTAAAGGGTAACGTCGATGCAGGTTTTTGACACTGATCCAGATGAATCTAAAGTCTCAATCTGGATACATATTGAAAGTGGGAGCAATTAGCTAGAGTAGCTCCGTGTAGAGCATTGTAGACATAGAACTTGCAAAATACTTACGGATCTGAATGTGACAGACCCGTTGACTAAAATTATCTCACAAGCAAAACATGATCACACCTTAGAACTCTTTGGGTGTTAATCACATAGATATGTGAACTAGATTACTGACTCTAGTAAACCCTTTGAGTGTTGGTCACATAACGATGTGAACTATGGGTGTTAATCACATGGTGATGTGAACCATTGCTGCTAAATCACATGGCGATGTGAACTAGATTATTGACTCTAGTGCAAGTGGGAGACTGAAGGAAATATGCCCTAGAGGCAATAATAAAGTTATTATTTATTTCCTTATATCATGATAAATGTTTATTATTCATGCTAGAATTGTATTAACCGGAAACATAATACATGTGTGAATACATAGACCAACAGAGTGTCACTAGTATGCCTCTACTTGACTAGCTCGTTAATCAAAGATGGTTATGTTTCCTAACCATGAAAAAAGAGTTGTTATTTGATTAACGAGGTCACATCATTAGTTGAATGATCTGATTGACATGACCCATTCCATTAGCTTAGCACCCGATCGTTTAGTATGTTGCTATTGCTTTCTTCATGACTTATACATGTTCCTATAACTATGAGATTATGCAACTCCCGTTTACCGGAGGAACACTTTGGGTACTACCAAACGTCACAACGTAACTGGGTGATTATAAAGGAGTACTACAGGTGTCTCCAATGGTAGATGTTGGGTTGGCGTATTTCGAGATTAGGGTTTGTCACTCCGATTGTCGGAGAGGTATCTCTGGGCCCTCTCGGTAATACACATCACATAAGCCTTGCAAGCATAATAACTAAGATGTTAGTTATGAGATGATGTATTACGGAACGAGTAAAGAGACTTGCCAGTAACGAGATTGAACTAGGTATTGGATACCGACGATCGAATCTCGGGCAAGTAACATACCGATGACAAAGGGAACAACGTATGTTGTTATGCGGTCTGACCGATAAAGATCTTCGTAGAATATGTAGGAGCCAATATGGGCATCCAGGTCCCGCTATTGGTTATTGACCGGAGACGTGTCTCGGTCATGTCTACATTGTTCTCGAACCGTAGGGTCCGCACGCTTAACGTTACGATGACAGTTATTATGAGTTTATGCATTTTGATGTACCGAAGGTTGTTCGGAGTCCCGGATGTGATCACGGACATGACGAGGAGTCTCGAAATGGTCGAGACGTAAAGATTGATATATTGGAAGCCTATGTTTGGACATCGGAAGTGTTCCGGATGAAATCGGGATTTTACCGGATTACCGGGAGGGTTACCGGAACCCCCCGGGAGCCAAATGGGCCAACATGGGCCTTAGTGGAAAGGTGAGAGGGCAGCCCACATAGGGCTGCGCCTCCCCCCCTCTCCCTAGTCCTATTAGGACTAGGAGAGGGGCCGGCCACCTCTCTCTCTCTCCCCTTTGAAGGATTCCTAGTTGGACTAGGATTGGAGGGGGGGGTCCTACTCCCGGTAGGAGTAGGACTCCTCCTGCGCCTCCCTCCTTTGGCCGGCCAGCTCCCTCCCCTCCAACCTTTATATACGGGGGCAGGGGACACCCCAAGACACACAAGTTGATCCTTGAGATCGTTCCTTAGCCGTGTGCGGTGCCCCCTGCCACCAAATTCCACCTCGATCATACCGTTGTAGTGCTTAGGCGAAGCCCTGCGTCAGTAGTACATCAAGATCGTCACCACGCCGTCGTGCTGACGGAACTCTTCCTCGACGCTTTGCTGGATCGGAGCCCGAGGATCGTCATCGAGCTGAACGTGTGCTAAGAACTCGGAGGTGCCGGAGTAACGGTGCTTGGATCGGTCGGATCGGGAAGAAGACGTACGACTACTTCCTCTACGTTGTGTGATCGCTTCCGCAGTCGGTCTGCGTCGGTACGTAGACAACACTCTCCCCTCTCGTTGCTGTGCATCACCATGATCTTGCGTGTGCGTAGGAAAATTTTGAAATTACTACGTTCCCCAACACACAGCACTAGATACAGCTACGGTCGAAGCAGGTTGGCTTCGTCGGCTCTTGAATGACTTGCCGGTTGTTGAGAAACCTGTACCGGGTATCCTTATGAACTGCGACAATCAAACTGTGATCACGAAAGTGAGCAGCTCAAAGGATAACATGAAGTCATCAAGACACGTTCAGAGAAGCTTAAAGTCTGTCAGGAAAATGAAAAACTCCGGAGTTATTGCATTGGATTATATCCAAATGTCTAAAAATTTGGCATATCCTTTTACTAAAGGTCTATCACGTAATGTGATAGATAATACATCGAGGGAGATGGGTATGAGACCCACAATATGAGTTGTTCACAGTGGTAACCTATTCTTTGTGATCGGAGATCCCATGAATTAGATGTGGAAGACAAGCTGTTGGTCAACTAAGAGGAGCGTATCCTTACTATTAACAATACCACTCCATGAAGATGCAATACTCTCCTAAAACTGCATGGCAGGTTGATGTATATCTTAATGTGTTCTAAGTGGCTCATTTAAGCAGAGATGTTGTCCTGCACAACATCTTTTGAAGAACACACCTATATGAGTCTGATTGTTAAACGTCGCAATCTATGAGAGTAGGGTTCTCTCTAGTAAACTCATGAAAGGTCTCAGAGTATGACGCATAAGCTCCACCCGCGGGGAAGACCCACGGTAGCCACGTATCGGTCAAGGCTTTATGTGAAGCTAGATTCGCAGAAAACTTGCAGTTCAAGGCCCAGTCCACTGTCCAAGTTGCTTACTAGTGTAACATAGAGTTCTAGGTGGAAGTTCAACTTAACAATCTCAACTGTAGTACCGGTATATAAAACAGTCTTTTGGAACCAAAGGCAAATTTTGTGTGCCTCTGGGATCTGGTGGGGGATTGCTGGAATTTTGTCTATTTTGGGCCTAGCCCAATAGGAGTTTCAAAAATTCCTAATAAATCCTAGAGGCCCACGCAGCCCATTCGTGCAAGGTAAGAGGTGGAAGTAAAGTTTAGTCCCACATTGCTAGTTTAGAGGGAGTTGAACCTCTTTATAAGGGAGGCTCTTTCCTCACATGTATGAGCATGAGAACGAGAGGGACATCCACACGCGCTCCTCCTCCGCCACCCGCCTCACCACGCCACGCCTCGTCACGACACGACGCGTCGTGGGTTGCGGGAATGAGCCGAGCCGATGTCTAAATTTTGGCCACGCACGATGGGTATACGAACGGTCACACGGGAGCTGAAATGTTTTGCTGTAGTGGAGAATGAATACGAACAGTGCACCTCTTCGCGTGCTGCATGTTCGCTTCGTCTCCCTTCGTTGCTTCACCTCCCGTCGCAGCCTATTCGCGTCCTTCTCCTGTGCCTATATAAGAGAGGTCGCTCCTCTCCAGAGAGACACATCACAAGACCCTCTTCCTCTCGCCACAAGGTTCGTGAGCACCGCGTTGCTGCGACAATCTTCCCCATCCCGGCTTGCGGCGTGCACCGCAGGTCGGGACAGTAAGCCTCCGGAACCGCACATTTTGAGTCCTGTACGGGAGAAGGGTGATAAGGTTTTTGGGGAGCGCTTCGCGCGACTACTGGCTTCTTCATCACGGACTCCGACGACTACTTCCCCGATGACGACTTCTTCCCCGACGTCGACAACCTCAACAACGACATGGCTGGAGAGGATGTCGACCCCAAGTCCAGTGCTTCTGCTGCTATTGTCCCATATGTGTTCTTGCTCTTTCTATTAGATGTCCTGCCACAGTTCTTTGCTCTAGTTTCTGCCCTACATATGTTAGGTTCTACTTCATATATGCAACTTCATCTAGTGTATGTTCTAGTTGTGTTTAGTTCAAGTTCATATATGTAGATGCTATTTACCTTCTCTTTGTCAGATTGCATGACTTGCTTTATCTCTGCTATATTAGTCATCCTTTATCTAGTATTTCTGTTAGCAAAGTTATTTGGTAAATTGCTCATATTTCCAAAAATCCAAAAACCTTATTATAGGCAATTTACCCCAAATGGTTTTGCTGCTTCCATGAGACCTCCTATGTTTGATGGTATCCACTATAAGAGGTGGCGCGTGAGAGCAGTCTTATGGTTTCAAACCATGAGTTGCTATGACGCCACACTTGGCAAGCCTGAAGGGGAGTTTGATGCCCAATAGGAACAAGCTTATCAGAAAATGGATACTCTGTTTAAGGCTGCTCTCTTGAGTGTTCTTGGTGAGAACATACTTGATGCTTATGCGTCAATTGACAATGGAAAAGATATGTGGGATGCACTCGAGGCCAAGTTTGGGGTCTCGGATGCCGGCACTGAGCTCTACATCATGGAGCAATTCTATGATTACAGGATGACTGAAGAGCGCTCAATGGTTGAGCAAGCTCATGAGATACAGTCATTTGCTAGAGAGCTTGAGCACTTCAACTATATGCTACCGGACAAGTTTGTTGCCGGAGGTATCATCACCAAGCTTCCTCCTTCGTGTTGGAACTTTTCTACCTTACTGAAGCATAAGAGACAGGAGTTTTCTGTTCCGGATCTCATTGGTACTCTTGATGTCGAAGAAAAGGTGAGAGCAAAGGACACACGTGCTCGAGGTATTGAGGGAGGATCTAGTGCCAATTTGGTACAGAAGAAGAACTTCCAGCCCCACAAGTTTAAGAACAAGGGCAAGTTTGATGGTAAAGCAAAGTTTGATGGGAAGAACAAGGTTGTGCAACACACGAACTTCAAGAAGAAGAATGGCAAGAAGAAAGGTGTTTGTCATGTGTGTGGGGATCCTGGTCATTGGTCTCCTAGTTGCCCTAATCGCTATGACAAGCATCATCCTGGGAAAGGCGGCAAGATTGCTAATGTTGTCATTGGAGACATTGACATGAAGGATGCTGGGTATGGTATATTTCCCACTATTCTTTCAGTATGTCATTCTCCTGATTGGTTGATTGACACGGGTGCTAATGTGCATGTATGCAGTGATATTTCCATGTTTTTGTCTTATCAGATCACCGGGACTTCAACAGTGCTGATGGGCAACGGTTCAAGTGCTTCTGTTTGTGGTGTTGGCACAGGCAATCTGAAGTTTACTTCGGGGAAGATCGTGCGGCTGAAGAACGTGCATTATGTCCCCTCCGTCAATAAAAATCTTGTTAGCGGATCTCTTCTGTGTAGAGATGGCTATAAGCTTGCTTTGAGTTGAATAAATTTGTAATATCCAAGTATGGAACCTTTGTTGGTAAAGGCTATGAGTCAGGAGTCCTATTTCGTTTATCCTTATCAAACGTTTGCAATAAAGTTGTTAATCATGTTTGCAACAATAGTGAATCAAATGTGTGGCATTCACGTCTTTGTCCTGTTAACTTTGGTTGCATGTCGCGACTAGCGAAGTTGAACTTAATCCCTAGTTTCACCACTGTCAAGGGATCTAAGTGTCAAGTTTGTGTGCAAGCTAAGCAACCTCGTAAGTCTCACACGACTGCGGAAACGAGAAATCTTGCACCACTGGAGCTTATACATTCAGATCTATGTGAAATGAATGGTGTTTTAACAAAAGGTGGAAAGAAATATTTTATGACGTTAATTGACGACTCCACTAGATATTGTCGTGTGTATCTTCTGAAATCTAAGGATGAGGCTTTGAACTTTTTCAAGATCTATAAAGTTGAAGTGGAAACCCAACTTGACTGGAAAATCAAGAGGCTTAGGTCCGACCGTGGTGGAGAGTATTTTTCCAATGAATTTGATGCTTTTTGCGCGGAACATGGTATAATCCATGAGAGAACGCCTCCCTACTCACCTTAGTGAAATGGGATGGCCGAAAGAAAGAACCGTACTCTAACTAATTTGGTTAACGCCATGTTAGACACATCAGGTCTCTCCAAGGCATGGTGGGGGAGGCGATATTGACAGCATGTCATGTCCTAAACTGAGTCCCCACAAAGAACAAATAGATTACTCCATTCGAGGAATGGGAGAAGAAAAGGTTAAAGCTCTCTTATCTACAAACCTGGGGTTGTTTGGCGAAAGTCAATGTGCCAATTCCAAAGAAGCGCAAGCTTGGACCAAAGACAGTGGATTGTGTTTTCCTGGGATATGCTTTTCATAGCATTGGTTATAGATTCTTGGTTGTAAAATCTGACGTACCTGACATGCATGTTGGTACGATCATGGAGTCGAATGATGCGACTTTCTTTGAAGATATCTTTCCCATGAAGGATATGGCTACCTCATCTAGCTAATCAGGAGATGCCTAGTTCATCGAATTAGGAACCAGTTACAATTACCAAACCTGCCATTTCGATGGAACACTTTGAAAGTCCTGTGGAAGATAACAATGAAGTTCCTACTAGGAGCAAGAGACAGAGGACTGCAAAGTCTTTTGGTGATGATTTTCTTGTGTATCTCATAGATGACACTCCCAGTTCTATTTCAGAGGCCTATGCATCTGAAGATGCTGACTAATGGAAGGAAGCGGTTCGTAGCGAGATGGGTTCCATCTTGGCGAATGAAACTTGGGAGATAATTGATCGTCCTTATGGGTGCAAACCTATAGGATGCAAATGGGTATTCAAGAAGAAGCTTAGGCCTGATGGTACTATTGAAAAGTACAAGGCTCGGCTCGTGGCTAACGGTTATACCCAAAAGGAAGGTGAAGACTTCTTTGATACTTACTCACACGTGGCTCGACTGACCACTATTTGAGTTCTACTTTCACTAGCTGCCTCACATGGTCTTCTCGTTCATCAAATGGATGTTAAGACTGCTTTCCTAAATGGAGAGTTGGACGAGGAAATTTATATGGAAAAACCAGATGGGTTTGTACTAGATGGTCAGCAAAGAAAAGTGTGCAAGTTGCTGAAGTCTTTGTATGGACTCAAGCAAGCACCCAAACAGTGGCATGAGAAGTTTGAAAGAACTTTAATAGCATAAATGAAGCTGACAAATGTGTGTAATATCGCCATGGTGAGGGCGAGGGAGTTATCCTTTGCTTGTATGTTGACGACATACTGATTTTCGGAACAAATCTGAATGTTATTAAGGAGGTCAAGGACTTTCTATCTCGCTATTTTGAGATGAAAGATTTAGGAGTGGATGATGTCATTCTGAACATCAAGTTGTTCAGAGACGGTGATGGTGGGATCACATTGCTTCAATCTCACTATGTGGAAAAGATCTTGAGTCGCTTTGGCTACAGTGACTGCAAGCCCTCTCCAACACCATATGATGCTAGTGTGTTGCTTCGAACGAATCGAAGAATTGCTAGAGACCAATTGAAATATTCTCAGATTATTGGCTCACTTATGTACTTACCTAGTGCTACAAGACCTGACATCTCTTTTGCTGTTAGCAAACTGAGTCAGTTTGTTTCAAAACCAGGAGATGTGCATTGGAAAGCTCTAGAGAGAGTTTCGCATTATTTGAAAGGCACTGCAAATTATGGAATTCACTACACTGGGCACCCAAATGTGCTTGAAGGGTAGAGTGACTCAAAGTGGATCTCAGATGCTGATGAGATAAAGGCCACGAGCGGTTATGTATTCACTCATGGAGGTGGCGCTGTTTCTTGGAAGTCTTGCAAGCAGCCCATCTTAACAAGGTCAACAATGGAAGCAGAACTCACGGCACTAGATACAGCTACGGTCGAAGCAGATTGGCTTCGTCAGCTCTTGAATGACTTGCCGGTTGTTCAGAAACATGTACCAGGTATCCTTATGAACTGCGACAATCAAACTATGATCATGAAAGTGAGCTGCTCAAAGGATAACATGAAGTCATCAAGACACATTCAGAGAAGGTTAAAGTCTGTCAGGAACATGAAAAATTCCGAAGTTATTGCATTGGATTATATCCAAACGTCTAAAAATCTGGCTGATCCTTTTACTAAAGGTCTATCACGTAATGTGATAGATAATGCATCGAGGGAGATGGGTATGAGACCCACAATATGAGTTGTTCACAGTGGTAACCTATTCTTTGTGATCGGAGATCCCGTGAATTAGATGTGGAAGACAAGATGTTGGTCAACTAAGAGGAGAGTATCCTTACTATTAACAATACCACTCCATGAAGATGCAATACTCTCCTAAAACTGCATGGCAGGTTGATGTATATCTTAATGTGTTCTTGAAAGTGCGTTATATCGACTAGACGGGGTGAATAGTCGATTTTTATGAATTCTTCACTGAGGAATTTTAGGGTGAGGAAATTCCTTAGCGGAGAACTACTTGCAGCGGAATAAGTACTCAGAAGTAAACATAACAGAACACAAGCATGGTCATCATGATGAAATGAAGACAAGCGCAGAGTATGGAAAGCGTAAACACAGGGTGACACAGGATGAAGACAAACAGACTGAAGAAATTGAACTAATGAAATTGAGAAAGTCTTCAGTCAAAGTCTTCAAACAGATATGAACAAGCACTCAACACATAAATGAGGAAATGGAACCAGGTAGCTTGGTGAAGACAATGATTTGGTAGACCAGTTCCAACTGATGTGACAGTTGTACGTCTGGTTAGGGCGGCTAGGTATTTAAACCTGAGGACACACAGTCCCGGACACCCACTCATGAACACGTAGTTCAGAACACTCAGTCCTCACTATATTCCCCTTGAGCTAAGGTCACACAGACCTCACCCAATCACTCGTGGTAAGTCTTCAGGTGACTTTCGAACCTTCACAGACTCGGTCACTCGGCGATCCACAATTCCTCTTGGATGCTCTAGACCATGACGCCTAACCGTCTGGAAGATGCATAGTCTTCAAAGGTAACAAGCGTCGGATCCACACAGGATCAATCTCTTTAGTGATGCTCAATCACTTGGGGTTTGTAGGTGTTTGGGTTTGGGTTTTCCTCACTTGATGATTTTCACTCAAAGTCCTCGGAGGATGGGATGCTCCCAAATGACAAGTGTCAGTTTCTCTCGGAGAAGCCAACCAGCTAGTGGTTGTAGGGGGCGGCTATTTTGTAGCCTAGGGAGCAGCCCGACATGATAAGACATAAATGCCATTCAATGATATGACCGTTAGGTGGGTAGATATTTTGGGACAGCTCGCGCATAGCACAACAACGGGCGGAATTTTGCGTATCAAATTCCTCAGGGCTATCATGTTCCTCACTGTGTAGGCAATCCGCACTGGCGAATTCCTAACTCCTCGGTCAGAACAAATTCCTTAGAGACCAGAAGAACTTCGTCTCTGTCACTGAAGAATATGACTGAACTGTATGAGATTTCCAATGGCTTCACTCAAAGGGATTGGTAGGTGTAGATTTTTGAGTTGAGCATCACATGGAAATTTTTCCTTAGTATTTCCTCGACCCCCTTTAACAGTACGGTGTTTCCTATGACTCAAGAAATAGAAAATGAAACTACGAAAAAAAAAGTCTTCACGCTTCATGTTCCTTAAATGAATACCAAGTCTTCAAGGTCACACCAATTTCTTCACTTTCAAAGTCTTCAGAAAGTCTTCAGAAATCCAAAGTCTTCAGTCGAAGAACTTCATTTTTAGGGGTCGACTTTCTCTATAAATATCAAACTCCTCATAGACTTATAGACATGTGTACACTCACAAATGCATTAGTCCCTTAACCTATAAGTCTTCAATACACCAAAATCACTAAGGGGCACTAGATGCACTTACAATCTCCCCCTTTTTGGTGATTGATGACAATATAGGTTAAGTTTTCAACGGGGATAAACATATGAAGTGTAAATACTGATATTGAGGAATTTGATTGCAAGATATAGAAGAACTCCCCCTGAAGATGTGCATAGTGAGGAATTTGCTTTTGAAGCATTGCACACTTTGAAGAATAGAATCATGGAGATCTCCCCCTATATCTTGTAATTCATACACGCATTTGACATAATATGAAGAATTTGAAATGCATGATGAAATATGGTGACTGGGTAATTCAGCATGCGTGCATTAACATATATGAGGAATAAGCATGCAGAAAAACGCATCAAAAGTATCAGAGCACCATCGGGTTTAAGTTTACAACTCGATCCAATAAAGTGTTAGAAGAACGAGAGTTGTAACTTAGCAAAAGAACGCCCATATAAGATAGACCCGCTTGAGGACTAACTCTAATTTCTCCCCCTTTGTCATCAAATGACCAAAAGGATCGAAAATGAGGACTAACGCCCCTGAAGAATATCAAGTTGATGAAGGAGCGCCAGCGTTGTTGGGGTCGTGTGTTAATGTAGGGCCTGCCACAGTGTCATCCAAGTCTTCATGCTCATCGGTGTCGCGCGATGAAGAATAAGAGCTGGCCACCAAGGAAGGGAACTTGACCTTCTTGAATTTCTTCGGTGGAGGTGCAGACCACTCAAAATCTTCCTTGAGACCCATTTTCTTCAGATCTTCTTCACTATAGACATGGGACAGAATAGCCCAGGTGCGACCGAAAACCTCATGGAGGTAGTAGTGGTTTTTCTTCACTGCATTGTGTGTAGCAGTCATGTTGTGAAGAAATGAACCAAACTGACGCTTAACCCATTTATGGTTTCGATCCACCTTCTGGTGAAGACTAAGCAGAAGCTCACGGTTAGTCATCACATGAGGAGCAGTGGCTTGAGGATTTGGCTTGGAGGCATGGGCAGCAGAATCATGAGTGGTGGAGTCATCATTGGTGGAATAAGATGCAGCTTTGCGAAACTGACCATCCAATGGACGAATACCTTCATCAATGACAGCAGGAGCCTTGCCTTTTTCATCAGTTGAAGTAGAAGTGTGCTTGAGGACTTCAATCGGGGGCAAGTAGCTGAGGTGATTTTGAAAATCAGCCTTGAAGTTGAGTGAAGACCTTGTCCTAAGGAATCTCATAATCCAAGGTGCATAAGGCTTCAACTCAAACGGAGAAAGTGCAGCATTTGCCAGAGTCCTCATGAAGAAATCGTGATAGTTGATAGGAATGCTATGAATGATGTTGAATAGCAGATTCTTCATGATGCCAACTATTTCCTCATCAGATGAGTTGTGGCCTTTGATGGGACTCATTGTCCTCGTCAGAATGCGATGGACGGTTCTGGGCACCTAGAGTAAATCCTTTACGAGGAATTTGGTCCTTGGGGCTTGACCGGGCTTCAGAGGCTTCATTATCACTTGCATGTAATGAGCAGTGAGTTCAAGTTCATGGTACAGGCAGCGAGCTCCTTCACTTGGTGGACTGATGGGCAGGGCGTGAAGCAATTCAGACGCCGATGCCTTACAGTGAGTATTATCGGTCATCCAGTCCAAGACCCAGGTGTTGATATCTTTCAGGATCACCTGTGATACGCGGTGTAGCGTAGAACTGAAGAATGAGCTATTCATTCCAATCAACGATGTTAGTGCAAAAGTTGAGGAGGCTTGCATCATGAAGCACACTAAGAATAGGAGTGAAACAAGGCAATGATTCCATGTCCACATGAGGAATATGCTCATGGTAGAAGATTTTGTCCTTGTTGAAAAGCAGTGAAGAATAGAAGTTGGCCTGGCTGGCAGTCCAGAAGCGCTTCCTTCTTAGACGAGCAGAATCATAGGGATTGTAGTCAGTGAAGAATGCGTGTTCGCCGAAGAAATTATCAGCCTTGAATTTCTGCTTCTTTGAGAATGGATCCTTTGGCTTAGGGTGAGGAGTGTCAGTCAATTGCATCACAACCTCCGGGATCTCGATCTCAGGTTCCACAGGCTGAGGAATTTCAGGTGCTTCTTCAGTGCCAGCCTGGGACTTTAATTCTTCATTTACATGATCTTCAGCACTAGTGGCTGGAATTTCTTCACGGACAGACAGTGTGGCATGTGGTTCATCAGATCCCATGTGTACAGTAGTTACTGGGGACTGAGGAATTTGTTGCAATGGTGTGAAGAGTGGAGAGTTGGGGTGCTGACTTTCCCAAAATTCATCACTTAGCACGGGTGTGGTACATCCAATGTCCACATCTTCATCTTCCATTTCTTCAATGTCGGCCTCTTCAGCAGTAAACTGAGGCATAGGCGAGGAGACAACTGGTGTTGAAGGGATTGTATCCACTTCAATTTCTTCATCCATCTGCTCTGATGAAGCAGCAGAGGGATTCTGTTCGTCAGATTCACTTGGAATCACATATTCTTCATCAAAAGGAACAAGGTCCTTTGATGGCATGGTTGAGATAGGAACATCATTAATTGGGTTTGCAAATGAGCTTGTCAGTGGTTTCATTTTCTTCTGAGCTGAAAAATATGATGCAGTTGATGCCTTCCTTTTCTTCACTTATGCACGCTCTGCGGCCTTAGTCTTCTTCACATCTGATGCAGATGGAAGGATCGGAGTTGGGGTAGGCGCAGGAGGAGCAGAGGAATTTGGTTGAGTTTCTTCAGGCACAACTGATGCAGTTGCCCTGACGTCTTCACTTTCTTCAGGCGCACCACTAGTGGATGCCCTGGCAATTTCATCAGCGGCTGGAATGCAGTCATCAGCCCTGGAACTCACATTTTCTTCAGCAGCCTGATTGTCATCAGCGGCGCTGGCATTTTCTTCAGTCGGCTGAGCAGATGCTTCAGCCTGAGGAATTTCCGGTTGTGTTGGGACTGCAACATTTGAAGTGAAGTTATCAGCGAGTCTCACAAAACGAACCTTGGCTCCCAGCCAGTCAGCGTGGTATGCGTTAAATTCATCATTGAGTTTCTTGATCTCAGATTGAATTGTGACAAGTTCTTCAGTTGTCATAGAGACAACGTTCTTCTTCAGGAAGCGCTCATTTTTGTATTGCGCCTTCTTGATCTGCCTGGCCTTCTCATACTTCCATTTCTCTTCTTGTATGAAGTGAGTCAACATATGACTTTGGTCAGGAGTCAGCTTGAAATCAGGCATCTGAGTATTTGGGTCCTTGTACCATAGGTCAATATACTCAAGGATCAACTTTGGATCCAAAAGCAGAGGCACACTTGTACCCTTGGTTCTAGCGGCCCTGACTTGCCTGTCTCTGATGATTTCGGCAAGTTCCTCATCATCAGCTTCGTCTTCATCCAACGACACTTGGAAGGCAACTTGCTTCTTCTGAGGACTTGGTCGAGAGCCTCGTCCAGCAGTTGCCTTGGTCTTCAACAGAGTGGGACCAGTTGAAGAATGCAGTGGTGCTGAGGAACTAGCAGATGCTCCTGACGCAATAGAAATGCCCTTCGTCCTTTGGCACATGGCGAGATGCGCAGGTGCTGAGGATTTTGTCGGAGCAGCTGAGGACTTTGACGGAGGAGCTGAGGACTTAGGAGCAGCATGAGGAGCCGGTCGTGAGGGCTTTGAAGAGTCTGGCCGAGAGGGCATTGCTGAGGAACTTGGCCATGAGGGCATTGATTGAGAAGCACTTGGCTTGTGATCAGGCTTCTTTGGCATGGCATTCTTTGGCTTGCTTGCAGAGGCCTCAGCAGTGGCAGCAGTAGCAGCAGAGTCTTTGTTGAATTTCCTCACTGCTTCTCTTGCTTGTCTGGCCAACTTGGCCTGGCGCTTGGCCCATTCATCAGGATAATCCCCACCGCGCTTGAGGCTGGTGGAATCTGCTTCTTGGACAGGTGCCTGGAGGTCTTGGGCATGGAGGATTTAGAGCGAATTTCTTCATGTATTTTGGAGTAACATATTTGTACTCCCTCCACTCTCTTTCCCATCTCCTCTCTATTCTTTGGATGCGCACTTTGCGCTCATTCTTGGTTTCCTTGCCATGAGTGGCCTCATCAGGAGTGCAATAGTCCTTGTATATGTCATCAGGGATCTCAAAAGCAGTATTGACCTCAGGCCTCTTTCCTCCCTTCTGTGGCTTCTTACCGTCAGCCATTTTCTTCAGATGAGGAATTTGAACAATGGAATTCTCTGAAGATGTATGCAACTTTTCTTCGAGGAACGCTGCAAATGAGTTAAGTTGATGAGAACCTAGTGATTCAGCAGCTGACATGAGTACCTGTGAACAGAGTATAGTTGCGAGGAATTTGGAGAGGTCATATGCATTCTCAGAGGTTTTTCAAAAAGAACAAGTTTGAGGAATTTGACCAGATGAGTCTTGAAGAATTTCACTAAGCGTTCTTTGTCTTAGGTTCCAGAGATGTATAGATCGAAAATCCACACATTTGAGGAATCTTGAAGAAAAACATAGCTTAGAGAAACGAATCAAGAACAGATGACATGTGACGTGTTTTAGTGTGTGAAGATATGAAGAAAAACACCTTTGAGGATTTTGTAGAAATCATTTGAATCAAGGAGGGCAGTAAAAGTAACTTTTAATTACCCTATACGAAGAACACGACGAACTAGAAAGTGGAGATGTGAAGTTCGTCAGTGCAGATCTTCCTGAAGGAAATATGCCCTAGAGGCAATAATAAAGTTATTATTTATTTCCTTATATCATGATAAATGTTTATTATTCATGCTAGAATTGTATTAACCAGAAACATAATACATGTGTGAATACATAGACCAACAGAGTGTCACTAGTATGCCTCTACTTGACTAGCTCGTTAATCAAAGATGGTTATGTTTCCTAACCATGAACAAAGAGTTGTTATTTGATTAACGAGGTCACATCATTAGTAGAATGATCTGATTGACATGACCCATTCCATTAGCTTAGCACCCGATCGTTTAGTATGTTGCTATTGCTTTCTTCATGACTTATACATGTTCCTATAACTATGAGATTATGCAACTCCCGTTTACCGGAGGAACACTTTGGGTACTACCAAACGTCACAACGTAACTGGGTGATTATAAAGGAGTACTACAGGTGTCTCCAATGGTAGATGTCGGGTTGGCGTATTTCGAGATTAGGGTTTGTCACTCCGATTGTCGGAGAGGTATCTCTGGGCCCTCTCGGTAATGCACATCACATAAGCCTTGCAAGCACTGCAACTAATATGTTAGTTGTGAGATGATGTATTACGGAACGAGTAAAGAGACTTGCCGGTAAGGAGATTGAACTAGGTATTGGATACCGACGATCGAATCTCGGGCAAGTAACATACCGATGACAAAGGGAACAACGTATGTTGTTATGCGGTCTGACCGATAAAGATCTTCGTAGAATATGTAGGAGCCAATATGGGCATCCAGGTCCCGCTATTGGTTATTGACTGGAGACGTGTCTCGGTCATGTCTACATTGTTCTCGAACTGTAGGGTCCGCACGCTTAACGTTACGATGACAGTTATTATGAGTTTATGCATTTTGATGTACCGAAGGTTGTTCGGAGTCCCGGATGAGATCACGGACATGACGAGGAGTCTCAAAATGATCGAGACGTAAAGATTGATATATTGGAAGCCTATGTTTGGACATAGGAAGTGTTCCGGGTGAAATCGGGATTTTACCGGAATACCGGGCGATGAAGAAAAGGGGCCTCCTTTCCTTCCCTACTTCTCTTTTTACTCCGCTCGACCTCACTCCAGCTCGAGCTTCTCAAACCCTAGCACCACCACTACTTCATCGTCGCCGGTGAGGAAGAGCTTTACTGCCTCGACCTCGTCGTCGTCGTACTCGCGCCGGCCGCGGATTTCTTCACTCCGCCACCGCCGTAGCTGTATTCCTCTGCTGAGTTAGGGCGTGGAAGTGTTGGGGAACGCAGTAATTTCGAAAATTTTCCTACACACACGCAAGATCATGGTGATGCACAGCAACGAGAGGGGAGAGTGTTGTCTACGTACCAACGCAGACCGACTGCGGAAGCGATCACACAACGTAGAGGAAGTAGTCGTACGTCTTCTTCCCGATCCGACCGATCCAAGCACCGTTACTCCGGCACCTCCGAGTTCTTAGCACACGTACAGCTCGATGACGTTCCTCAGGCTCCGATCCAGCAAAGCGTCGAGGAAGAGTTCCGTCAGCATGACGGCGTGATGACGATCTTGATGTACTACCGACGTAGGGCTTCGCCTAAGCACTACAACGGTACGATCGAGGTGGAATTTGATGGCAGGGGGCACCGCACACGGCTAAGGAACGATCTCAAGGATCAAGTTGTGTGTCTTGGGGTGCCCCCTGCCCCCGTATATAAAGGTTGGGGGAGGGGGAGCCGGCCGGCCAAGGGAGAGGAGGCGCAGGGGAGTCCTACTCCCACCGGGAGTAGGACTCCTCCCCCCAATCCTAATCCTATTAGGACTCCCGGGGGGAAAAGAGAGAGAAGGGGGGCTGGCCCCTTATCCTAGTCCTACTAGGACTTGGGGAAGGGGGGGGCGCCGGCCAGCTTGGGCTTGTCCCTTTTCTCCTTTTCCACTAAGGCCCAATAGGCCCATTAGTCTCCCGGGGGGTTCCGGTAACCCTCCCGGTATTCCGGTAAAATCCCGATTTCACCCGGAACACTTCCTATGTCCAAACATAGGCTTCCAATATATCAATCTTTACATCTCGACCATTTCGAGACTCCTCGTCATGTCCGTGATCTCATCCGGGACTCCGAACAACCTTCGGTACATCAAAATGCATAAACTCATAATAACTGTCATCGTAACGTTAAGCGTGCGGACCCTACGGTTCGAGAACAATGTAGACATGACCGAGACACGTCTCCGGTCAATAACCAATAGCGGGACCTGGATGCCCATATTGGCTCCTACATATTCTACGAAGATCTTTATCGGTCAGACCGCATAACAACATACGTTGTTCCCTTTGTCATCGGTATGTTACTTGCCCGAGATTCGATCGTCGGTATCCAATACCTAGTTCAATCTCGTTACCGGCAAGTCTCTTTACTCGTTCCGTAATACATCATCTCACAACTAACATATTAGTTGCAGTGCTTGCAAGGCTTATGTGATGTGCATTACCGAGAGGGCCCAGAGATACCTCTCCGACAATCGAAGTGACAAACCCTAATCTCGAAATACGCCAACCCAACATCTACCATTGGAGACACCTGTAGTACTCCTTTATAATCACCCAGTTACGTTGTGACGTTTGGTAGTACCCAAAGTGTTCCTCCGGTAAACGGGAGTTGCATAATCTCATAGTTATAGGAACATGTATAAGTCATGAAGAAAGCAATAGCAACATACTAAACGATCGGGTGCTATGCTAATGGAATGGGTCATGTCAATCAGATCATTCTACTAATGATGTGACCTTGTTAATCAAATAACAACTCTTTGTTCATGGTTAGGAAACATAACCATCTTTGATTAACGAGCTAGTCAAGTAGAGGCATACTAGTGACACTCTGTTGGTCTATGTATTCACACATGTATTATGTTACCGGTCAATACAATTCTAGCATGAATAATAAACATTTATCATGATGTAAGGAAATAAATAATAACTTTATTATTGCCTCTAGGGCATTTTTCCTTCACAAGCCGTGCTTTATTCCTCACCACAAGGCCATTTTCATCTTGCTTGTTCCGGTAGATCCACTTTGTGCCGATGATATTGTGCTTTCGAGGATCTGGACGTTTAACCAATTCCCAGACATTGTTGAGCTCGAACTAATGTAATTCTTCTTGCATGGCCTGAATCCACTCAGGCTCCAATGCTTCATCTACCTTAGTGGGCTCTGTGATAGAGACGAAAGCAAAGTGCCCACAAAAGTTAGATAAATGTGAAGCTCTTGAGCGTGTGAGAGGACCTGGAATGTTGATGTCGCTGATGATTTTCTCAATTTGCACTTCATTTGTGACGCGGGGGTGAGCGGGTTGACGTTGAGGAATTTGATCAGCATTTTCTTCAGCACCATTTTCCTCAGGTGCACCAGCATGACGTTCTTCATATTCTGGAATAACTTCTTCAGCAGATTCTTCAGTAGGAATGACATCCTCTGTATCCTTGAGCTTAATAGATTCCTCAGGAGGTATTTCATCTGCCACAGGAGGTAGGTGCTCTCTTTGCGAGCCATTAGTCTCATCGAACCGCACATCTGCAGTTTCAACAACCTTGTGATGATAGGTGTTGAAGACTCTGTAGGTGTGTGAGTCCTTACCATAACCGAGCATAAAACCTTCATGTGCTTTCAGTGCAAATTTAGAACTGTGATGAGGATCTCTAATCCAACATTTAGCACCGAAGACTTTGAAATAACTCACATTGGGTTTCTTGTCAGTGAGGAGTTCATAGGCAGTCTTCTTGAAGAATTTTGTGAAGATATACTTTGTTGATGATGTGGCACGCAGTATCAATTGCCTCAAGCCAGAAGCGAGGAGGCATCTTGTACTCATCAAGCATAGTGTGGGCCATCTCAACAAGAGTCATGTTCTTGCGCTACACGACGTCATTTTGCTGAGGAGTATAAGGAGCAGATAACTCATGAGTGATACCAAGTTCATCAAGATAGTCATCAAGGCCAGTGTTCTTGAACTCAGTTCCATTATCACTTCTGATGTGCTTGATCTTCACACCAAAGTTGGTTGAAGCCCTCGAGGAAAATCGTTTGAAGACTTCCTACACTTCAGTTTTGTAAGTGATAATATGGACCCATGTATATCGAGAATAATCATCAACAATGACAAAGCCATATAAGGATGCAGCACTAGTAAATGTGGCATAGTGAGTAGGGCCAAAGAGATCCATGTGAAGCAATTCAAATGGTCGAGTAATAGTCATGATAGTATTCACTAGATGCTTGGCCTTGGTCATCTTTCCAGCTTCACAGGCTCCGCATAAGTGATCCTTGAGGAATTTGACATTTTCAATGCCAATGGCATGCTTCTTCTTCGCGAGCGTGTGCAGATTCCTCATGCCAGCATGACCAAGTCATTGATGCCATAGCCAGCCTTCTGAAGCTTTTGCCAGTAGACATGTAGCAGGTTGTGGTCCTGTAGAGAAATCAACAATATACAAATCTCCTCTCCTAAAGCCTTCGAAGACTTTGGAATTGTCAGCTTCCATGATCACAACACAACGATACTTGCCAAAGAGAACCACCATATCAGGATCACAAAGCATTGAGACAAACATGAGTTTGAACCCTAAGGACTCAACAAGCATGACTTTGTCCATGTGTCGATCCTTTGAGATTGCAACCTTACCTAGACCCAATACCTTGCTTTTGCCTTTGTCAGCGTAGGTGATGTGCTTCAGATGTGATGGATATAAAGCAGTATCCATCAATAAGCTCCTGTCACCAGTCATGTGATTTGTACATACACTATCAAGGACCCACTCGGTGGCTTTGGGTTGATCATCCTGCAGATGAATTAGTGCAACCTACGAACTAATATACTTCATCAGTGAAGAATATGACATCAATTTCATCAGACAATGGAACAGATAAAATAGTATGAGAACGTGAGAAATGAAAATTCATTTCTTCATGATTAGCTTGCGTCCTTTCAAGCATATTCAGGTCTCCAACAAATTCATCAGACGTTTAAGTTCATCTGGAGACCTGACTCTGCATAAGAGGTTAGTTCTTTTTCTTCACCACCCACATCTGAAGGGGTGGCAAATAGTTCATCATTCCGCGAGCTCCATAAGAGAAAGGTGGCATAGATGCCAATCCACTTCGTTTACATAAGAGTGGTAGGGTAAGCATAAGAGTAAGAAGAGAAATTCTTCGAGGACTTATGAACATAATGATTTGAAGAATAATGCACATACCCATAATCCTTAGATCTTCCCTGCGAAATAGAGTCGTTAGCGCGATGATAATCATATGAGGACTTTGATCCTTTTGAGGAATTTGATCCATGTGAGGAGTTTGGTCCGTATGAGGACTTGGATCCATATGAAGAATTTGATCTAGGGTTCCTATTCTTCATAGGTGGCGTCATGATGAGATTCACCTGAAGATTTCAAGGCACCTTTTGGGAACCCAGATTTTCTTCATAGGGGAACCGCTCCTGCAGTTAGTGCCAACATATCTAGCAAATACTTCACCATTCTGATTTTTGAACAGTTTATAATTGGAGTCAAATGACTCATCAGAAGAATATGAAGATTCACATGTAAAGCCAGATAAGGTAGATGGATCCACTAAAGGTCCCTTTGTAGCAACCCATGAGGTTTTGGGATACTGCTCAGGTTTCCAGTAGGTCCCATCAGCATTGATTTTCCTTTCAAAGGCAATACCCTCTTTCCTAGGGTTCCTGTTGAGGATCTGCTTTTTAAGCACGTCACAAAGAGCCTGATGCCCTTTGAGGCTTTTGTACATGCATGTCATATACAATTCCTTCAGCCTTGCATCATCAGTGATACTAGCAATGTCCTCAGATGAGGAATTAGTGATGGCAGAGGCAGTTGAAGAATTTGCAGCAATGGAAGTATTTGAGCATTCAGGTGAAGAATTAGCAGTTTCACGTTCAATGCACTTCAAACATGGAGGAACAAATTCATCCTAAGTAGCGCTGATCTGTTGAGCGAGTAATGAATCACGCTCCTTCTGAAGATCTTCATAACTCACTCTTAACTGCTCAAGGTCTTGCTTTCTTTGAAGAAATTCATAAGAAAGCTTCTCATGATCAGATAGGAGAGTGTTATGATGACCTTGAAGATTGTCAAACTTGGGCTGGAGCCTTTGAAGATTTTCAGTCAAGATTTTAGTGTGATCCATTTCCTCACCCAACATATCATCACTTTTATCTAGCATATTTTGAACCTTTTCAAGAGCCTTTTGTAGTTTCAAAGCAATCTTAGCAAGTTTAGAGTAGCTGGGTTTGAGGTTTTCATCAGATTCATCCTCGCTAGATTCAGAGGAGGGATATTTGAGTACCTTTGAGCCTTTTTCCATGAAGCAATAGGTGGGAGCGTGGTCCTCGTCCTCGTCATCAGTAGTGTTGGGGAGGTCCATTTCTTCAGAGTTGAAGATAGACTTGCTGACGAAAGCAGTTGTGAGGGCTAGGCTCGCCACACCAGAGTTTGACTCCTCAGATTCCTCCTCTTCCTCATTTTCTTCAGATTCAGCCTCAGAGTCTATTTCCTTGCCAATGAATGCTCGAGCCTTCTTGGAGCTGCTCTTCTTGTGAGATGAGGACTTTGAGGGTCTTGATGATGAAGACTTTGAAGATTTCTTCTTCTTCTTTGAATCATCAGAACTATAATCCTTGTACTTCTTCTTCTTTGATTCCTTTTTTCACTGAGGACAATCTTGAATGTAGTGTCCAGATTTGTTGCACTTATGGCAGAGTCTCTTCTTGTAATCATGGGATGAGGAATCTGATCTCAAGTCATCACCTCTTGAGGATTTACCAAAACGGCCATGTTTTGAGAACTTTTGGAACTTCCTCATGAGCATTGCTAGCTCCTGGCTCAGTTCTTCAGGGTCACCAAGGCTGTTGTCAGAATCTTCACCATCAGATTCGGATACCGCCTTGGCCTTCGGATACCGCCTTGGCCTTCAGAGCCCGTGATCTACCATAGCTTGGTCCATAGAGATCTCTCTTCTCAGCGAGCTAAAACTCATGAGTGTTTAGTCTCTCGAGGATATCAGCGGGATCAAGTGACTTATAGTCTCCACATTCTTGTATCATCAATGCCAATGTATCAAATGAGGAATCAAGCGATCTTAGCAATTTCTTCACCACCTCATGGTCGGTGATATCGGCGGCACCAAGTGCTTGAAGCTCATTTGAGATGTCAGTGAGGCGATCGAAGGTTTGCTGAAAATTTTCATTGTCAAGTCTTTTGAAGCGGTTGAAGATGTTTCGAAGAACGTCAACTCGAGAGTCGCGTTGTGTTGAGACTCCCACATTGACCTTGGACAGCCTCATGTTACCATCCGGCCTAGACGCACAGTTCGGGACCCCCTACCCGAGATCCGCCGGTTTTGACACCGACATTGGTGCTTTCATTGAGAGTTCCTCTGTGTCGTCGCCTTTAGGCCCGATGGCTCCTTTGATCATCAACAATGATGCGGTCCAGGGTGAGACTTTTCTCCCCGGACAGATCTTCGTCTTCGGCGGCTTCGCTCTGCGGGCCAATTCTCTTGGCCACTTGGAGCAGATCGAAAGCTACGCCCCTGGCCATCAAGTCAGGTTTGGAAGCTTAAACTACACGGCTGACATTCGTGGAGACTTGATCTTCGATGGGTTCAAGCCACGGCCAAGCGCGCCGCACTATCTCGAGGGGCACGATCTAGCTCTGCCTCCGGGTAGTGTCCTGGAGGCCGCACACGCATCGGTTCCGACCTCTAACTCGGAGCCTATTGCGCCAATCGAGGATGAGCGGTTGGACGCCACCTCGGGGGCTGTGACCTTAAAGGCGATCGAGCCGAACGCTAGCCCCGCACTCTGTATGATCCGTGACTCCGAGGATCCGGACTCCTCCCCGGATTCCAAACCCCTCGCGCCCCTGCCAATCGAATCCGATTGGGCGCCGATAATGGAGTTCACCGCCGCAGACATCTTTCAACACTCGCCTTTTGGCGTCATCCTGAATTCTCTTAAGACTCTCTCTTTATCAGGAGAGCCCTGTCCGGATTACGGTCAGCGAGGATGGGATACGAACGACAAAGAAATTTAAAGCCCACCCACCACCCACTTTGTAGCCACTGTCGACGATTTAACCGACATGCTTGACTTCGGCTCCGAAGACATCGACGGTATGGACGACAATGTAGGAGACGAACAGGAACCAGCACCTGTAGGGCGCTGGAAGGCCACCTCGTCATATGACATATATATGGTGGATACTCCGAAGGATGGAGATGGCGATGGAACAGTGGGGGAGGACACCCCCAAGAAACAGCCAAAGCGCCGGCGTCAGCGGCGCCGCTCTAAATCCCGCCAAAGCAAAAACGGTGATTCCAGCACGGGAGATAATACTACCCCGGACAGCGCTGAAGAACACCCACCTCAGCAAGATTCGGCACAGGAAGATGGAGAAGCCAGCCCTCATGAGAGAGCGGCAGACCAAGAGGTTGAGGATGATAACTATATGCCTCCCTCCGAAGACGAGGCAAGCCTCGATGATGACGAATTCGTCATACCATCAGACCCCGCCGAACAAGAGCATTTTAGACGCATGCTTTTAGCCACGGCAAGTAGCCTCAAGAAAAAGCAGCAGCAACTTAGAGCTGCCCAAGATTTGCTAGCTGACAGATGGACTGAAGTCCTTGCGGCCGAAGAGTATGAACTCGAACGCCCCTCCACTACAAGAAATATGTCAACTTATGACCTTCTATCAGTGACCCTCGAAGAATTGATCATAAATTTATGACCATTTTAGACCAATTGGTCAAAAGCTGTTCAGGGGGCTCCAAACCCTAAACCATTGCGACCATTTTTGTCAGAAAGGTCGTAATTTCCTTACACGAAATGGTCACAAAGCAAACAATGCTAGTCTGCTGCCTTATTTCTAGTTGTTAATGACCAATATAGATGGTCATAGCCTTGTAGATTGTGGTGGGTTGTGATGACTAGGCGCCATCTCATCAGTTTTGCCTACGTGTCATGTCCATGTGGCAGTTTTTGCCCTAGGTTGTGAAGCAACCTATATTTCTACCATTCCCAAAATTCCCAAAAAAATCTCATAAATTCTTTGGGGCATATCTTCATCAAATATGTGAAAATCCTTCCTTGCCTAGTTCAAAACTAATTCAACAATATTCATTTTCCTATTCTGTTCACAACAACACTTTATGAAGGAAGTGCTATTTATATATTCTTGATTGCTCTCGGAATTTTTGGGCACTCTTTCCTATCCAAATCATTACCGCATGACAAAATTCAGCTCCATTTGCCTAGCAAATCTTCCTCGGCAAATTTCCAATGTTTTTGTCCACCTAGAAGCATTGTGAAGGAAGTACCTTTTTTATATCTCTAAATGACATGAAATTTATACAGTTCCTTCATATGCCCAAATTATCACCCTCCTCCAAATTACAGCTAAGTCAAATCATCTATGTGATCCCAGGTTCAATTTATATTTTATGGCTAAATTGGCACGTTGCAAAGCAAGTGTTATATAGACCCCTCCTATTACCCTCAAACTTTTCGGGCACTCTTCCATACCCAAATGATTGCCACATGATAATATTCAGCTCAATTTTCCTAGTAAATCTTTCTCGGGAAATTTCCAAAGTTTCTACCTTGAGATAAGCTTTGTGAAGTAAGTACTAGCTAGGATTGCCCAAATGATCTGAAAATTTACCAGCGCATGACCATACCTATGTAACTTACGTACACCAATTTTTAGCTCATTTCATTCATCCAATCTCTCTCACTAGTTTTCCCAAGTTTTTGTCCATAGAAGAGCATTGTGAAGGAAGTACTACTTTGGAATGTCAAAATGATATCAATTTTCTACAATGCTTTCCTATGCCCAAATAACCATCCTCCACCAAATTTCAGCTCAATCCATTCATTATTGTGAGCCCAGCTTCAACATTCATATTTTTGTCCAGTGTGGTACTTTGCAAAGCAAGTACCACCTAGGATCCTCCTTTTGAGCTGAAAATTTGTGAATACATTCTCCTTAGTAGATGACAATCCTCGGCCAAAACTCACGCCCATTGGCCATGTGCATTTCCCGTACCGCTAATCAAACACTTGGCTGCTTATTCATGTTTGAGCATCGATCGGTCTCCTCATGAGAATCTTATGTTGTAATTTTCTTCCTGGCACCTACCCGGGGAGTTCCCAACCCACTATACATGCCTATGCCGCCCAGAACACATGGCAATGCCAGGGTCACGCGGTGACCACGCGGCGGGCATGCGAGTTTACGCGCTCTAGAGTTGGGGCCCTCAGCCACCGCCCAAACCTCGACGTATCGCCACCAAACCATGTATTTATGATTAAATAGGTACTTATGTACCTAGAAATGATTTTTGGAAAAAATAAATAGCAAACTATGAGACAGCTGCAGTTCAAATTTGACCCGCTTCCTACTGAATCGGCGAAAATTTGTCTTTTTCACGAGAGGTGGATCAAAACTTTTTACACCCAACAATTTTGTCAATTGTGCATTAAATATGGCCTAGTATTTTAGAAAAATGATTTGGTCCAATTTTGCAACAATTATTTGGGAGGTCCTTCACAAAAAAAACCTCCTTTTGGCCACTCGGAAAATGGAAAATGGTTTTTTCGTCCAAAGAAAATGAAAACTTCCTTAAGCAACATTGTTTGCCATTCCAATATGCACCCTTGTGCACAATATGATATCATTTGAACAAACTATGCCATGAATGTGGCCATAAGATTGATCATTTGGCTTAAAAGCCATTGATCTTCACACGTGATAGCTCGTTTCTGAGAACACTTTTTTAAAATAATTGTCGTATTACAAGTTTATTATTTTTCCTAGGAACTTGGCCACATACAATGACACAATGCGAAGGTTTCCCAATTTTTTGATTTTTTTTTGAAATTTTTATGCCCGTTTCAAAATGCGGTCAAAACGGCGGGAATGACCGTTCCTAGCTAGTGGTTGAATCTTGGAACTTTTTTGGTGTTTCTATGATTAAATATATACTTATGTACCTAGAAATGATTTTTGGAAAAAATAAATAGCAAACTATGAGACAGCTGCAGTTCAAATTTGACCCGCTTCCTGCTGAATCGGCGAAAATTTGTCTTTTTCACGAGAGGTGGATCAAAACTTTTTACACCCAACCATTTTGTCAATTGTGCATTAAATATGGCCTAGTATTTTAGAAAAATGATTTGGTCCAATTTTGCAACAAATATATGGTAGGTCCTTCACAAAAAAACCTCCTTTTGGGCACTCAAAAAATGGAAAATGGTTTTTTCGTCCAAAGTAAGTGACAACTTCCTTAGGCAACATTGTTTGCCATTCCAATATGCACCCTTGTGCAGAATATGAGATCATTTGAACAAACTATGCCATGGATGTGGCCATAAGATTGATCATTTAGCTTGAAAGCCATGGATCTCCACACGTGATAGCTCGTTTCTGAGAACACTTTTTTAAAATAATTGCCGTATTACAAGTTTTTTAATTTTCCTAGGAACTTGGCCACATACAATGAAACAATGCGAAGGTTTCCCAATTTTTTGATTTTTTTGAATTTTTATGCCCGTTTCAAAATGCGGTCAAAACGGCGGGAATGACCGTTCCTAGCTAGTGGTTGAATCTTGGAACTTTTTTGGTGTTTCTATGATTAAATAGATACTTATGTACCTAGAAATGATTTTTGAAAAAAAATAAAGAGCAAACTACAAGGTAGCTACAGTTCAAATTTGACCCGCTTCCTACTGAATCGGCGGAAATTTGTCTTTTTCATGAGAGGTGGATCAAAACTTTTTACACCCAACCATTTGGTCAATTGTGCATTAAATATGTCCTAGTATTTTAGAAAAATGATTTGGTCCAATTTTGCAACAATTATTTGGTAGGTCCTTCACAAAAAACCTCCTTTTGGGCACTCAAAAAATGGAAAATGGTTTTTTCGTCCAAAGTAAGTGACAATTTCCTTAGGCAACATTGTTTGCCATTCCAATATGCACCCTTGTGCAGAATATGAGATCATTTGAACAAACTATGCCATGGATGTGGCCATAAGATTGATCATTTAGCTTGAAAGCCATGGATCTCCACACGTGATAGCTCGTTTCTGAGAACACTTTTTTAAAATAATTGCCGTATTACAAGTTTTTTAATTTTCCTAGGAACTTGGCCACATACAATGAAACAATGCGAAGGTTTCCCAATTTTTTGATTTTTTTGAATTTTTATGCCCGTTTCAAAATGCGGTCAAAACGGCGGGAATGACCGTTCCTAGCTAGTGGTTGAATCTTGAAACTTTTTTGGTGTTTCTATGATTAAATAGATACTTATGTACCTAGAAATGATTTTTGAAAAAAAATAAAGAGCAAACTACAAGGTAGCTACAGTTCAAATTTGACCCGCTTCCTACTGAATCGGCGGAAATTTGTCTTTTTCATGAGAGGTGGATCAAAACTTTTTACACCCAACCATTTGGTCAATTGTGCATTAAATATGTCCTAGTATTTTAGAAAAATGATTTGGTCCAATTTTGCAACAATTATTTGGTAGGTCCTTCACAAAAAACCTCCTTTTGGGCACTCAAAAAATGGAAAATGGTTTTTTCGTCCAAAGAAAGTGACAACTTCCTTAGGCAACATTGTTTGCCATTCCAATATGCACCCTTGTGCAGAATATGAGATCATTTGAACAAACTATGCCATGGATGTGGCCATAAGATTGATCATTTGGCTTGAAAGCCATGGATCTCCATACGTGATAGCTCGTTTCTGAGAACACTTTTTTAAAATAATTGCCGTATTACAAGTTTGTTATTTTTCCTGGGAACTTAGCCACATATAATGACACAATGCGAAGGTTTCCCAATTTTTTGATTTTTTTTGAATTTTTTATGCCCGTTTCAAAATGCGGTCAAAACGGCGGGAATGACCGTTCCTAGTTAGTGGTTGAATCTTGGAATTTTTTTGGTATTTCTATGATTAAATAGGTACTTATGTACCTACAAATGATTTTTGGAAAAAATAAATAGCAAACTATGAGGCTGCTGCAGTTCAAATTTGACCCGCTTCCAGCTGAATCGGCGGAAATTTGTCTTTTTCACGAGAGGTGGATCAAAACTTTTTACACACGACCATTTTGTCAATTGTGCATTAAACATGGCCTAGTATTTTAGAAAAATGATTTGGTCCAATTTTGCAACAATTTTTGGGAGGTCCTTCACAAAAAAAACTCCTTTTGGGCACTCGAAAAATGGAAAATGGTTTTTTCATCCAAGAAAATGAAAACTCCCTTTATCAATGTTGTTTGCCAATCTAAGATGAAACTTGTGCAAAATATGACATCATTTGAACAAATATTGGATAGGTCTTTCACAAAAAAACTCATTTTAAGCATTGAAAAAAGGAATGAAAAAATTGTATGTAATCAATCACGACCAATTTATTTGGTCAAAAAATCGTCAAACTGTTTGGTGCGTTCTGATTGGTCCATAGGCATATCACGCAGATCATGCATCAACCACCGTCGGATGCTTCTGGATCCAACGGCAGCCCTCACCCTCTCACCAAACCCTAGCTTCCCCAATCCACTCTTCTCCCCTGATCCACTCTCCCCCTCTCGTCCCACAGCCGCCACCCCCAACCCTCTCGATCCCCAACCACCCAGCCGCCACCAGTGCCGTCCTCCGTCCTCTCCCCCAACCCTGGCCACCGGCAACCCCTCCCTTCCCCTTCTCTCCCAAGGCCGCGGTCGGATCCGCGCTCCCTCCTCGCTCATGACATAGACCTAGCCGCATGGCGTGGCCATGGCCATGGCGGCGGCCAGATCCACCCCCTCCCCTGCTCCGTTCCCTCGACGCCCGGCGGCCAGATCCACCACCTCCCCTGCTCCGTTCCCTCTCTCCCAGATCCATACGCAGCCGCCGCCATCCTATCCCCTTCCCTCACCTCACAATCTCCCTCTCCTCGGCCCATACCTCCCTCTCTCTGCCATCCCAACCCCTACCCCGCCGCCGGCCTCCCCCATCCCCATCGCCGACGACCTCCTCATCTCCCCCAACCTTAGCCCCGCCGCCGTGTCCCTCCTCCTCCCCTCCCACCGCGCACAGATCGGCGAGGCACCACATCTGGTGGCTGACATCTCCGCCTCCGCCGGCCAGGTGCTCGTCAAGCGGCTCCAAGAGTCTCCGCCTCCGCCGGCGCCGCCGGGCGCCCCACGCCGTGGCGACGTTGGTCCGGCAGGTGATGGCATCGGCGGAGCTCAGGGCCAAGGTGGGGCGGCAGCTGGTGGAGGTGGTGGGCCTGCCCCGCACCGTGATGGCCTGCGGCGACGTCATCTACCGCAGTACGCTGCCCCGCCAGGACGGCCAGCCCGACCTCCTCCAGTCCGGCTCCAACACCTTCGAGGTACCATCTTTGCGCCGTCCATCATGGGTTTGGCTCGTGACCAAATCTTCGTTCGTTTGCCGGTGGATTCCCTTACTAGCATGCATGTGGAGTTCGATTTAGATGCTGCTGGACTAATAGAGACATTTGGGTGCACTTTGGCATGAGTAGGTGAAGTGATTTGGCACTATTGCTCGATTTGATGCAGTTGTGCACCATTGATTTGGCACTATTGCATCACTGCAGCAGCTCGACTATTGCAATCCTTACTAGCAAGCATTTGAGGAAATTTACTTGACACTATTGCTCGATTTGGCAGCCCTGTGGTATGCTGTTACTTTTGTTGTTGGAGAATTATCTGTTGTGGTTGCCATGACATAGTTAGCTTTACTTTTGATGCCTCACAGTTCTCTTCAGTTGGTGTTTTGTTGGATTTGATGAGAAGTTGACAATCCTGGCGGGTGTAGGACCTGCATGCCATTGAATTTTGGCGCTTGAATGATTCACTTAGGAATACCCAGAACTAGCAGTATCGATTCTTTTACAAGCTAACACTAAGAATTGTGATTTTCAGATTCTTGAGACTGCATTCAAGAAGGAGAATGTCAGCCTAGTTATGAGGGAGCAGTATGTTGAGAAGGTAATTGCCAGACTGTTTATGTACATCGAGCTTTGCTTTTCTATTCTTGGGTCAAGTAAATTTTGGTTACTTAATTAATTAAATCTTGTGGTCCGGTATGCTTGTTCACGATCCAAGTCAACTCCTAGATTTCCAATTGCCTTTGCTGCCTAATCATTTAATTAATTAAAACTGCATGTGTACGTGTAAGTTTGCTTGTGATAACTCTATCAGACCATCCATGATTCGGCCTCGATGATGGCACGACCGGACTTGCCCACTCTCAACGGCACCTTCCCATGATCGACCTTGACAACTACGGCCGGCCGGCTATTACATGCATGATGACAACAATAGCTCAGCTCAGTCTAGCGTCATGTGGTTTTCTTCTCAATTATTACTTGTGTTTTCCTTTTGTTAATCAATCAGTTGGGGGGGTGATGTGACGAGTAACTTTGGTCTACTGTCTACTTACGTAGGTTTATCATTATTAAGAGTAGTAACTAGTGATGCTGGTATAGTGGTATAGTGGTATGATTAAAAATATCTAGAAAGATAAAAAATGCATGCAAATCGGTGATCATCCATAAAAATGGGGTCTAACTTGAGTGAAAAATTTAGTTGTGTCGTTTTGTGGTGCTTGTTCTCATGTATACATACTACTGCCTGCCATCATGTGCCACCATATGTTCTAAGTAAGACTAGTAGACTATTAGTGGCTTGTGTACCAATTTTCTCGTGCCCATGGTTGGCGTGCGTTGGGGTAAACACAGGACCACGCACTAGTAACTGCACAACTCTGAAATGCTTCCAAATGATTACTCATCTTTGTTACACCATGCATGCACCTACAGCTACAGGGATCTGTACTTCTTACTGAATGAATGAATGATGTGCATCTTTCTTCAGTTTGATTGAGAAATGCCCCCGTTCCTGTGCTTAGATATGCCCACTAAGCCACCAGAATGTTTTAGTTACAGCTTAATATTGTCAATCGTCTGACTTTTTGACTATTAATTGTCAATGATGTGATTACCCCTCTGAAAAAGCATGTCCTTTACTGGTATTGACCAACAGTGATTATATTTCTGAATTGCTGTAGAGGTATTACTGGTATTGACCAGCAGTGACCTTGTTCTCAATTCTTTTGTAGACTGCTTTCAATGGGGGAAGAAGCTTAGAGAACTTTAATTAAATAGAAGAATTATCCATGATTTCATTGCTGTGAAGGTGATTGAGTTGGTGTTCTATACCAGTTCCTTATTTACTTTGATGGTTCTTGATACGTGAACTGTTTCATAGGGCATAGTTGTCCATGTTGCATTCTAATCCCTTATTTGAGTAGATGCTTCCTGATTATCCATGTTGCATGTGAATGTGTTGAGTAGATAGAATTGGAGTGAGCAGATCACTATAGGACTAAGGAAAAATAAAAAAGTATGTGTAGGAAAATATCATCGTTCTTGCTCACTTTGCAAAAATGACGAGTACTAGAAATTGTCCCCTTTCACTAATATTTGCTGTTTGCTGATGGTTATACGTCTTTTGCTTGATCTATTATGATTCATGCACACGGGTTGGCTAGAAATAGCCCTGGTTATAGATATTTTTATTATTTTATACATTAATGTATGTTGTTATTATTTGTATGTGTGATGCTTTCAGCCTGTTTTACTGTTTCCTCCTCGATTGATCTATTCATGTAATGTTCTGTTCTTGTAGGAAGGCAAGTTGTCGCACCTGGAGAACTTGCCCATCAGAGGGAGCAATGAAGACATTGTTAGGACAGTACCAGATGTGCTCCTACATGTTGAACAATGTTATGTAGTAGTGAGATAAGGCAAATTATGTAGACATTGTTAGGACATTGTTAGGACAGTACCAGATGTACCAAATCCGCGTGTTGAACAATTCCTGTGTAATGAAATTTTGTATTCCCTGTGTACATGTTGCTTTAATGCCAGATTGTGAAAATTACTCAATTGCCATGATAGTATTGGGCCTGAATTGGCCATGACCCAGAAATAAACATGGCACAAACGTGGTCTGGGGTGAAAAGGCCATGGCCCAAACAATATTTTTCTGGAAGAACAAAAACTAATAAGAAATGCATTATAAGAGGCCATGGCCCAGAAATAAAAAGGCAAAAATTTGGGCTTGGCCCATTTAGTCAACCAAATTAATAGGGAAAAAATATACAGTAAAAAGGCCGAATTGTTGGGCTAGGCCCATGTAGAAAACTGAATTAGACCGGGCTGAATCTTGTGCCACATCAGCTTGCCACGCTGGATGCCTACGTGGCCTGGGGAGGTTGCTAGTGACCAAAACGCCACAGTAGACGTATTTTGGTCATAAACGTCTACGACCATTCCAGAAGAAAGGTCGCTATAGTCAGTTTATGACGGCCAGCTTTTGACCTTATGTTTTTGGTCACAAAAAGGTCACAAATGGAAATTTGCGACCATTCAGTGACCAATAGTGGTGGTCACAAGTTGACATATTTCTTGTAGTGCTCCAAGAGTTACCCAAAGCGCAGGCCGCTACCCCGATCAGAGGAGGAAGCACCTACATCACCAACGCATGACATGGCAGACCGGCCACCTCGCGGCCGCGACAAAGAGGTCTCTCTACCCTCCACCCAAGCCATGCCCCGACGCCACTCAACCAAGGCACGGGAAAATGCGCCAGACCTGCGAGACGTACTGGAGGATAAGGCAAGACAAACAAGATCGATCTACGGATCGTGCAGGCGCCCTACGGCACGTGACGATGATCTTCACTCCGGATACAACAAATCCAGCCGGGCTGAACACAACAGACATAGCTCTTCCGAGCTACGTCGTGATATAGCCTAGTACAGAGGCGCCGCACACCCGCTATGCTTCACGAATGAAGTAATGGAGCACAAAATCCCAGAGGGTTTCAAACCCGTAAACATCGAATCATATGATGGCACAACAGATCCGGCGGTATGGATCGAGGATTATCTCCTTCACATCCACATGGCACGCGGCGATGATCTACACGCCATCAAATACCTCCCGCTCAAACTTAAAGGACCGGCCCGGCATTGGCTTAACAGCTTGCCAGCAGACTCAATCGGTTCTTGGGAGGACCTGGAAGCCGCATTCCTCAACAACTTCCAGGGCACTTACGTGCGACCACCGGATGCCTACGACTTAAGCCACATAATTCAGCAGCCAAAGGAATTGGCCAGACAATTATGGACATGGTTCCTAACAAAGAAAAACCAAATAGTCGACTGTCCGGATGCAGAGGCCCTAGCAGCCTTCAAGCATAACATCCGGGACGAGTGGCTTGCCCGGCACCTGGGATAGGAAAAGCCGAAATCTATGGCAGCCCTCACGACACTCATGACCCGCTTTTGTGCGGGAGAAGACAGCTAGCTAGCTCGCAGTAACAACTTATCAAAGAACCCTGGTAATTCGGATACCAAGGACAAAAGTGGCAGGACACATCGGAATAAGCAAAAACGCCGCGTTAGCAGCGACATCAATGAAGACACGACAGTCAATGCCGGATTCTAAGGCTACAAATCCGGTCAGCGGAAAAAACCATTCAAAAAGAATACTCAGGGCCCATCCAGTTTGGACCGAATACTCAACCGCTTGTGCCAGATACATGGCACCCCCGAAAGGCCAGCCAATCACACTAACAGAGATTGTTGGGTGTTCAAGCAGGCAGGCAAGTTAAGAGCCGAAAACAAAGACAAGGGGCTGCACAGCAATGACGAGGAGGAGCCCAAGCCGCCGAACAACAATGGACAGAAGGGTTTTCCCCCACAAGTGCGGATGGTGAACATGATATACGCAACCCACATTCCCAAGAGGGAGCGGAAGCGTGCGCTACGGGACGTATACGCGATGGAGCCAGTCGCCCCGAAGTTCAACCCATGGTCCCCCTGCCCGATCACTTTTGATCGAAGGGACCATCCCACTAGCATCTGTCATGGCAGCTTCGCTGCATTGGTTCTCGATCCAATCATCGACGGATTTCATCTCACAAGAGTCCTCATGGACGGCGGCAGCAGCCTGAACCTGCTTTATCAGGATACAGTGCGGAAAATGGGCATAGATCCCTCAAGGATCAAGCCCACAAAAACGACCTTTAGAGGCGTTATACCAGGTGTAGAAGCCAACTGTACAGGCTCAGTAACACTTGACGTGGTCTTCGGATCCCCGGACAACTTCCGAAGCGAAGAGTTAATCTTTGATATAGTCCCGTTTTGCAGTGGCTATCACGCCCCGCTCAGACGAACCGCATTCGCAAAGTTCAATGCGGTGCCGCACTACGCATACCCCAAGCTCAAGATGCTAGGCCCTCGAGGAGTAATCACGGTCAACGGAAACACCGAACGCTCCCTCCGTACGGAGGAGCACACGGCAGCTCTCGCAGCGGAAGTGCAAAGTAGCCTTCTTAGGCAATTCTCCAGTCCGGCCGTTAAAAAGCCAGACACTTCCAAGCGCGCCCGGAGTAACCGACAGCAGGACCGCCTGGCACACCATGAGCAAGCATAGCAATGCGGCCCCAACCCCAGCTCTCGCGACATAGCGAAACTAGTACCTCGCGTACATAACTACGCCCTTTAAATACCATGGGCACAGGGGAAGGGGCACAATAACAGCATGCCCAAAATACGGCTTAAAACGTACAAGGGGCTGCCGGATTCTTTTTATTTTTTCTTACTTTCAGGACTCCATACTTAGGACGACCTGTTCTGCAATTCGTCTGCCGCACAAACGATGCAAGATCTAGGGAGGCAGACAAACCATGCCGCATTATGAAACTCCCAGGTGGTCTCTGTTACGAGCGGTATACCTGTTTTAAATACAATTCCGCGGCCTGCCCCTGGTCAGGACATACCAAATAGTCCAATATCTTTTGCTTACCGCACTATTTGTATCGTTCGGCTTTGATAAATAGCCTCTCTATAAACAATTCATAGCTTTCTGTCTATTTTTTGCATTATCATCTTTTTATATATATGTTTACGACATGTTGCACCCGTACATTGTGGTACGGCAAAATACGCCAGGGGCTTTAGTACCCATTAATATGATGCGAGAAGTCTGTACACTTCCACAAGTGCGGCACCCCGAACTTATAGCACTATATGCATCGACTCCGAATCATGATTTGGGTCAATAGTTGGGTTTGCCCGGCTCCTATGTTTTGGTGCCTTACGTTCCGCTATATCGGCTAAGGTACCACTAGGAGAACCACTGCGATTGTGCCCCGGTTGAGCTGGGCTAAGCACCTCAGTAGAGAAAGCTAAAACTGACTATCATGATGTGGCGAGAGACCGGTCGCTGTTCGAGAGGTTTTTCGAGTCCCTAAAGGCTTATGCCGCTTCGAGCGAGGAGCTGGCTTTGTCCGGCCAAGGCGTGGATAGCGCCCCGAACTCGGTCTTCCGAACTAGGGGCTTCGCCGAAATTTAAAATTATAGAGTTATATGGCTAAGTGAGAGTGTTCAAGCATTATAATCCGATTGCCTGGTTCGTTGTGCTGAGCGCCTCCCTCGAGGGACCCAACTATGGGAAAAAGAGCGTTCAGGTTTATCCCGAACACCCCAGCACTAGTGGCACGGGGGCAGAAGCCGACGACTGGCCATCTCTCAATTTTTGATAAACGGCCGCACAGAAAGTAATATTTTAAATTCAATAAGCATTGCTTAGCGCATATGAACAAGTTTTCAGCGCATAGGATAAACACGAGCAAGTTCATTCAAAAATTACATCCTTGGTACATTCATCCGCCACTAGGCGGGCACCCGCAAGAACATCCTTATAGTAGTTCTCGGGCTTGCGATGCTCCTTCCCCGGCGGCGGCCCATCCCTCACAAGCTTCTCATCGTCCAGCTTACCCCGGTGCACCTTTGCACGGGCAAGGGCCCTACGGGCACCTTCGATGCAGACGGAGCGCTTGATGACCTCGAGCCTTGGACAGGCCTCCACCAGTCGCTGCACCAGCCCTAAGTAGCTCCCAGGGAGGGCCTCTCCGGGCCATAGCCAAACTATGAAGCCCTTCATGGCTTGTTCAGCCACCTTGTGGAGCTCGACCAGCTGTTTCAGCTGGTCGCTTAAGGGCACAGGGTGTCCGGCCTCAGCATACTGAGACCAGAACACCTTCTCCATCGAGCTGCCCTCTTCGGCTCGGTAGAATGCGGCGGCGTCGGATACGCTGCGGGGAAGATCTGCGAATGCCCCTAGAGAGCTCCGGATTCGGGTAAGTAACAAGTACTTTACTTTTATACTTCTGCTTTGCATAAAGAATGCGTTACCCGCCGCTATCTTTTTCATCTCCTCCAACTCTTGGAGGGCCTTTTGGGCTTCGGCCTTGGCGGACTTGGCAGTCTCAAGGGCCGCCGCGAGCTCGGACGCTTGCGTCTTGGACTCAAGCTCCAAACTCTCATGTTTTTTCATGAGAGCCTGAAGCTCCTGCTGCACCTCGCCAACCTGGCCCTCAAGTTTCTCTCGCTCGGAGCACTCCGCGGCCGTTTTCTTTTCGGCCTTGGACAGCGCCTGCTTGAGGGTCGCCACCTCAGTCGTGGCCCCTACAATAAGCAGTACAATCCTGTTATTTTTTGCAATCAAGCCTTTCTATAGGCACTCTTTCTGTAAGGTACTTCTTACCTTCTTTCTCCTCGAGCTGCCGTTTGGCAAGGCCGAGCTCTTGCTCGGTCCGCTCGAGGCCCTGTTTCAGGGCACCCACCTCCGCAGTCAGTGCGGCGGTGGCTAGCAGCGAAGCCTGCATACGCATATTGACTCTTTATTGTTAGACTCCTGCGAAATATAATAGATCCTCTATTCGGCTTTTCTTTTCGAACGCCAAACAGAGCATCAGGGGCTACTGTCTATGTGGTTATATCTTTACATATTTTTTACTTACCTCGAAGCCTGTTAGAAGGCTAGTGCAAGCTTCACTCAGTCCGCTCTTGGCGGACTGAACCTTCTGGATCACCGTACTCATAATAGTATGGTGCTCCTCGTCGATGGAGGCGCTGTCAAGCACCTCCAGCAGATTGTCCGGCACCTCCAGTTGGACGGAGGCTGCCGGCTCAGAAGGCTTACTCCTCTTGGAAGGAGTTCGCCTACCGCGGACCGGAACTGTTGTAGATTCCGGTGTGGTGTCCGGCTCAAAGCCGGACTTGGAGCCCTGGGGGGCCTTGTTTCCTTCACTCCTGGAGTCCGGGAGGTTGCCTTGCGGCTCCTCCGGGACCACCTCCTCCTGCCCCGAAGCTCGTCACGACGCCACTTCGGCGTCGTCCGCGGTGCGGGGGGAGACAACGGGCGGAACTGAGTTCACGTCCGATGAATTCAGGGAGCCACTCGACGACTCGTCGAGTCCGGTCCGGGGCGGGCTGCATGATTATATTCGACATCAGGGAAAGCTGTGCAACAAAGGAATGTCATGAGTTACTCTGATATCCGAACTTACGATTTCGCCGGATGCTTGGCCCTGTTTGGCCACTCCTCTTCGTCCTCTTCAGCGTCGGGGAGGTAGTCCGGCGGAGGGGTCTTCCTCTTCTTGGACCCTCCGGCCTCCCCCATTGGGGCGGCCTCCCTTTTCTTTCCTTCCCCCACTCGAGGGGGAGAGGTTTCTTCTTCCTCCTCCTCGTCTTCACGGGAGGAGTGCGTCTCGGACTCTTCAGATGACGAGTCCGACACCACCATATTACGGGCACTCTTTTGAGTCCCCGTGGTCTTCTTCTTCTTGGCCTTCTTCTCCGGCACCACATAAGGCGCCAGAACCAGCAGCTTCGTCAGAAGACCTGGGGCTGGGTCTTCGGGCAGCGGAGCCGGACAGTTAATCGGTCCGGATATCGCCCGCCAAGCCTGTCAAAGGTAAGGGAGTTTAGATCCCGCATAGAGTCAAACTATGGAAAAAGCTTAAAACATCCTATAAAAGGTGTAGATGGCTTACCTCGTTAGCATGAAGCTGCGAGCTGTATCCGCGGTCCTCGGAAGCGGATGCAGGAGCCTCGGCGCCCTTAAATAGCAGCCTCCAGGCGTCTTCGTACGTCGTGTCGAAGAGCCTGCTGAGGGTTTGATGCTGCACCGGGTTGAACTCCCATAGATTAAAATCCCGTTGTTGACACGGGAGGATCCGGCGGACGAGCATAACCTGGATTACATTGACAAGCCGGACTGGCTTGTTCACCGGGGACTGGATGCATGTTTGCAATCCGGTCACCTCTTTTTCGTTACCCCACGACAGGCCTGTCTCTTTCCAGGACATAAGTCGCGTGGGGGGTCCGGATCGGAACTCGGGGGCTGCGGTCCATTTTGGATCGCGCGGATCGGTGATATAAAACCACCCGGCTTGCCATCCCTTTAGGGTCTCCACAAAAGAGCCCTCGAACCATAGGACGTTGGCCATCTTGCCCGCCATGGCGCCTCCGCACTCCGCCTGGTTGCCGCGCACCACCTTGGGCTTGACGTTGAAGGTCTTGAGCCAGAGGTCGAAATGGGGGCGGACGCGGAGAAAAGCCTCGCACACGACGATAAACGCCGAGATGTTGAGGATGAAGTTCGGGGCCAGATCGTGGAAATCCAGGCCGTAGTAGAACATGAGCCCCCGGACAAATGGGTGAAGTGGAAAACCCAGTCCGCGGAGGAAGTGGGGAAGGAATACTACCCTCTCATGGGGCTTGGGGTGGGGATAAGCTGCCCCTCCTCGGGAAGCCGGTGCACGATGTCCTTGGACAAGTATCCGGCCTTCCTTAGCTTTTTTACTTGGCCCTCCGTAACGGTGGAGACCATCCACTTGCCTCCCGCTCCGGACATTGCTGGAGGAGGTTGAGGTGGGAAGTGCGGGCTTGGGCACTGGAGCTCGAGTGCGCAGGAGATGGATAGGCAGAGGAGGAAGAAGGCGTAGGTAAAAAGGTGGATCCTTATCCCCTTATATGGGCGGATGCGGTTGTGCGTCCCCACCTGCCTAGTAAAACTCACTTGCCTCCCAAGCACCGTGATAAGTGGCACGGTTGGATTACCCACGTCCGTATTGATGAGAATCCCATAAAAGGGGGGTACACGATCTCTGCTTTGACAAGACGTGCCAAGAAAACTGCCTCGCAAAACACGCTGAGGTGAAAAAGTAAAAACGATTCGTAAAGGACTTGGCCGTAGTGTGATGGCGCACTACGGAATACGTCAGCAGATTGGATTTGTGTTAATATTATTCTCTCTATGGCAATATGTGGAAACTTTTTTTGCAGAGCCGGACACTACTCTTGGTGTTTACAATCTTCTATGAAGGACTTGGAGGAGGAACCCGCCTTGCAATGCCGAAGACAATTTGCGTGCCGGACTCGTCGTCATTGAAGCCTGGTTCAGGGGCTACTGAGGGAGTCCTGGACTAGGGGGTGTTCGGGTAGCCGGACTATACCTTCAGCCGGACTCCTGGACTATGAAGATACAAGATTGAAGACTACGTCCCGTGTCCGGATGGGACTTTCCTTGGCGTGGAAGGCAAGCTTGGCGATGCGGATATTCAAGATCTCCTACCATTGTAACCGACTCTATGTAACCCTAACCCTATCCGGTGTCTATATAAACCGGAGGGTTTTAGTCCGTAGGACAACTTCATCAACTCCATAGACAACAATCATACCATAGGCTAGCTTATAGGGTTTAGCCTCCTTGATCTCGTGGTAGATCTACTCTTGTATTACCCATATCATCAATATTAATCAAGCAGGACGTAGGGTTTTACCTCCATCGAGAGGGCCCGAACCTGGGTAAAACATCGTGTTCCCTGCCTCCTGTTACCATCCGGCCTAGACGCACAGTTCGGGACCCCCAACCTGAGATCCGCCGGTTTTGACACCGACAGTCATCATGATGAAATGAAGATAAGCACAAAGTACGGAAAGCGTAAATACATGATGACACAGGATGAAGACAAATAGACTGAAGAAATTGAACTGAGGAAATTGAGAAAGTCTTCAGTCAAAGTCTTCAAACATATATGAATAACACTCAACACATAAATGAGGAAATGGAAGGATTGAGGAAATGGAACCAGGTAGCTTGGTGAAGACAATGATTTGGTAGACCAGTTCCAACTACTGTGACAGTTGTACATCTGGTTAGGGCGGCTAGGTATTTAAACCTGAGGACACACAGTCCCGGCACCCAGTCCCGAACACGCAATTCAGAACACTCAGTCCTCACCGTATTCCCCTTGAGCTAAGGTCACACAGACCTCACCCAATCACTTGTGGTAAGTCTTCAGGTGACTTCCGAACCTTCACAGACTCGGTCACTCGGCGATCCACAATTCCTCTTGTATGCTCTAGACCATGACGCCTAACCGTCTGGAAGATGCACAGTCTTCAAAGGTAACAAGCGTCAGATCCACGCAGGATCAATCTCTTCAGTGATGCTCAATCACTTGGGGTTTGTAGGTGTTTGGGTTTGGGTTTTTCTCACTTGATGATTTTCACTCAAAGTCCTCGGAGGATGGAATGCTCTCAAATGACAAGTGTCAGTTTCTCTCAGAGCAGCCAACCAACTAGTGGTTGTAGGGGCGGCTATTTATAGCCTAGGGAGCAGCCCGACATGATAAGACATAAATGCCCTTCGATGGTATGACCATTAGGTGGGTAGATATTTTGGGATAGCTGGCGCATAGCATGACAACGGTCGGAATTTTGAGTATCAAATTCCTTAGGGCTATCATGCTCCTCACTGTGTAGGCAATCCGCACTGGTGAATTCCTAACTCCTCAGTTAGAACAAATTCCTCAGAGACCAGAAGAACTTCGTCTCTGTCACTGAAGAATATGATTGTACTGTATGAGATTTCCAATGGCTTCACTCGAAGGGATTGGTAGGTGTATGATTTTGAGTTGAGCATCACATGAAAATTTTTCCTTCGTATTTCCTCGACTCCCTTTAACAGTACGGTGTTTCCTATGACTCAAGAAAGAGAAAATGAAACTACGAAAACAAAAATCTTCACGCTTCATGTTCCTCAAATGAATATCAAGTCTTCAAGGTCACACCAATTTCTTCACTTTCAAAGTCTTCAGAAAGTCTTCAGTCTTCATTTTTAGGGGTCGACTTTGTCTGTAAATATCCAACTCCTCATAGACTTATAGACATGTGTACACTCACAAACGCATTAGCTCCTTAACCTATAAGTCTTCAATACACCAAAATCACTAAGGGGCACTAGATGCACTTCTAGTTCTAAGTGGCTCATTTAAGCAGAGATGTTGTCCTGCAGAACATCTTTTGAAGAACACACCTATATGAGTTTGATTGTTAAACGTCGCAATCTATGAGAGTATGGTTCTCTCTAGTAAACTCATGAAAGGTCTCGGAGTATGACGCATAAGCTCCACCCGCAGGGAAGACTCTCGGTAGCCACATATCGGTCAAGGCTTTATGTGAAGCTAGATTCGCAGAAAACTTGCAGTTCAAGGCCCAGTCCACTGTCCAAGTTGCTTACTAGTGTAGCATAGAGTTTTAGGTGGAATTTCAACTTAACAGTCTCCACTTTAGTACCGGTATATAAAGCAGTGTTTTGGAACCAAAGGCAAATTTTGTGTGCCTCTGGGATCTGGTGGGGGATTGTTGGAATTTTGTCTATTTTGGGCCTAGCCCAATAGCAGTTTCATGAATTCCTAATAAATCATAGAGGCCCACGCAGCCCATTCGTGCAAGGAAAGAGGTGGAACTAAAGTTTAGTCCCATATTACTAGTTTAGAAGGAGTTGAACCTCTTTATAAGGGAGGATCTTTCCCCACATGTATGAGCATGAGAACAAGAGGGACATCCACGCGCGCTCCTCCTCCGCCACCCGCCTCGCCACGCCACGCGACGCGATGTGACGCGTCGCGGATTGTGGGAATGAGCCGAGCCGATGTCTAAATTTTTGCCACGCACGACGGGTATACGAACGGTCACACGGGAGCTGAAACGTTTTGCTGTAGTGGAGACTGAATACGAACGGTGCACCTCTTCGCGTGCTGCCTGTTCGCTTTGTCTCCCTTCATTGCTTCACCTCCCGTCGCAGCCTGTTCGCGTCCTTCTCCTATGCCTATATAAGAGAGGTCGCTCCTCTCCAGAGAGACACATCAGAAGACCCTCTTCCTCTCGCCACAAGGTTCCTGAGCACTGCGATGCTGCGACAATCTTCCCCATCCCGGCTTGCGGCGTGCATCGCAGGTCGAGACAGTAGGCCTCCGGAACCGCACCTTTTGAGTCCTGTACGGGAGAAGGGTGATAAGGTTTTCGGGGAGCGCTCCGCGCGACTACTAGCTTCTTCATCACAGTCTCCGACGACTACTTCCCCGACGACGACTTCTTCCCCGACGTCGACAACCTCAACAACGACATGGCTAGAGAGGATGTCGACCCCAAGTCCAGTGCTTCTGCTGCTATTGTCCCGTATGTGTTCTTGCTCTTTCTATTAGATGTCCTGCCACAGTTCTTTGCTCTAGTTTCTGCCCTACATATGTTAGGTTCTACTTCATATATGCAACTTCATCTAGTGTCTGTTCTAGTTGTGTTTAGTTCAAGTTCATATATGTAGATGCTATTTACCTTCTCTTCGTCAGATTGCATGACTTGCTTTATCTCTGCTATATTAGTCATGCTTTATCTAGTATTTCTGTTAGCAAAGTTATTTGGTAAATTGCTCATATTTCCAACAAAGAGGAAAAGGCGGACTCCATGCCGCCACAGATCAGCGGTTGGAGGTAGAGGAGGAATAAGAGGGAGGCAAAGGGAAGGAGGGACTCGATGGTGACATTGAAGGTATGGAATGTAGATAAGGAGTGGACGAAGGATTATAACAGGCCACACAGAACAACACTGGCTAGTGGAAATGCAAAGGGTAAGATAATAAACACGCTATACAAACTTGTCAAATATAGTGGTTAGTCAGCGAATACCGTCGGTCCATTTTGATCATGGTGACACTCTATAATTAACCGGTCAATTTTAGACCGGATTGTGCTAAGGGATACCCTTTGGGAGGTCGCTCGGTGTTAAATCTCATCACTGACGCGTGGTCAAGCGTCGGTCAATGACGAGGGGTCAGTGCTATTTTGGATCTGTAGTAGTGTATGACATTATTTCATAATAAAAGGCGAGTGGCAGGCAGTAGGCCTGGTGAGCATCTTCAAATCATTAAGAATGCAACCATCATCTGCATCCACATCACGACAACCTCTCGCTTTAGACCGAAATTGGTAGACTTACGGACAAAGTGTTTTCAGATGTTGGTTTGAGGGCATTTTCCCTACAATCCCCAATAATTGCCTCTGATTTTACAACATGCCCCCCCTCCCCCCTAATTCCAACCAGCCAACCACATGATACCATATATGTCCGTAACTCTACCAATAGTCGACTTTAGACTATTTTTCCCATTCCAGATAAGTGTTATATCACAAAAACCTCTAAATATTAGATTGCAGTTTGCAATCAGCTATCGGTCCCCGTGAAGTGATGATGTATATCCAATGTTTGATGCTCACTTGGTAATTATTTTTATTATAAGTTAAGTTTGTCTTCCCGCGAATAAAACTTCTTTCCATGTGACCATATTTTTTTTTGAGACAATGTGACCATCTTTATTTGGTATGGACTGACATGTCTTCAAATTTACAAAAAAACATAACGAATAGGCCCCTGAATACCCCATCAATCTTAAAATAAGACACGTTATTACACACAACCAAGTTTTATTTTTTTCGACCATTAATATGGCATGTAGAAATAATTCCATTATGTCTATCTTACTATGACATTGACAAATCAATCTTTGCTTTTCTGGTGAAGGAGATTAAGTAATTGATGTCTCTCCAGGAGACTACTATTACTCGTGTTCGCAGATCCCAGAATAAAGTTAGTGACTTTGTAGCTACATTTACGCTAGAATTATGACTTGGTTATTTTTTCATCTCCGCCACGTGCTTTGCAGTTTGCTACTACTTATGATTGTAATCCTATTGGGGTCTGAGTAATACAAGTTTTCCACTCGCCAAAAAGAAAACATTTCAACACTTTTTTGTAACACGGGCCTTTTAGACATGTAGTAAAATCATAGTAAAAAACACGCATTGGATATATAACCCTGGGTGATGAATACTAACATTATATATATATTGAAACATGCAAACAAATCTTATATTTGAGATAATTACAACCCTGCAAAAATAAAATCACGAGTTTTTTCCCACATCTTTCGCGCATGGCACAAATCGTCGCCATTGTGTTTGGTTGACACCTATTTAAATTTAGTTTAAAAAAAGTGGTTTCGATATCGACCATTGATCCAATCGAACGGCCCAGACATCAACGAGAGCCCATCATAAATAAGCCCCCCGTGAAGAGCATTCCCCTCTTCCCCTCTCCCTAAAACCCTAACCCCTCCCCGCCTCCCCCTCCCAAACCCCTCAGCCGCCGCCGGCGAACGCGCGGCGAGATGGCGCTCTACCTGCTCTTCGAGTCCGCGTCCGGGTACGCGCTCTTCCACGCGCACGGCATCGACGAGATTGGGCAGAGCGTCGACGCCGTCCGCTCCACCGTGCTGGACCTCAAGCGGTTCAGCAAGGCCGTCAAGCTCGCCGGGTTCACCCCCTTCCTCTCCGCCGTCGACGCCCTCAACCAGTGCAACGCCATCTCCGAAGGTATCGTGTCCTCCCGCCTCCTCTCCCGGTGGAGTCCTCGTGTCAAGACCCCTGCTTTTGGTCTCCCGTGACGGCCCATTGATGTGTGGGTGCTGATTTTGTTGGTTCAGGGATCATGACTGACGAGCTTAGGAACTTCCTGGAGCTCAACCTGCCCAAGGTGAAGGAGGGGAAGAAGGCCAAGTTCACCGTCGGCGTCATGGAGCCCAAAGTCGGGTCCCACATCACCGAGGCCACCGGAATCCCTTGCCAGTCCAACGACTATGTCCAGGAACTGCTTCGTGCAGTGCGGCTGCATTTCGATCAATTCATTGAGCAACTCAAGGTGATGGATTTACTAATGCGCCTATTTCTGTTGTATGTTTGATAGGGAGTTCAGACTGTACTAGGGTCAATGGTATCTTGCTTGCGCTGTTGCTCTGGGATGTTTTAACAGTTAGCACTGGTAAACTACTAGGGTCAATGGCATCTTGCTTGCGGTGTTGCTCTGGGATGTTTTAACAGTTAACACTGGTAAACTGGTTGTTTATCAGAGGTTTCCCTAGCAGTGGTAAAATTAATAGTCCTGGTGAAACGACAATCATGTAACTTCAAAATCTGATCTTGCATGACTTTGGTCAGTATAGAGTGGATGGCATCTTTCAGATTTGTATATAGCTGATGGTATAGTACGGTTGTAGTAGGGTCTGTTCATCAGCCTGCAACTGTTTTGTGTGCACCATAGATGTATTGACAGTGTTAATTTCATTCTTGTTTGTTTATTTATTTATTCCTTTTTTTTTGGTTGCAGCCATCTGACCTGGAGAAAGCCCAGCTAGGTCTGGGACATAGCTATAGCAGGGCCAAGGTGAAGTTCAATGTGAATCGTGTGGATAATATGGTGATTCAAGCGATCTTTCTGTTGGATACACTTGACAAGGATGTCAATTCCTTCTCTATGAGAGTGAGGTTGGTTACTCGCCCTTTCTGTTATTTAACTTGTTCGGTTGTTCTATGCTTCAGTTTAGATGTTGTGTCAGCACTAGGAATCACCTTGTTTTCGTTTCAATGTGCAACTAGTATACGTATTTGTAATATTCAAGGTATTGGTATTTCAATCCATGTTTGTTCATTATGCTTCCATTCTTGTATATTTGTAGTATTCACTTCACTTGTCATCTAAAATAGGTGCTAATGTGAGATGCCCTTCTCTCCACTTCCACACACCTATATATACGGATGATGGTGGCAGTTGTACAGATATTAAACGGCTGTTAATCTATAATGCAGGGAATGGTATGGATGGCATTTTCCTGAGCTGGTCAAGATTGTGAATGACAATTACCTCTATGCTAAGCTTGCCAAGTTTGTGGTAAACAAATCAGACTTGTCAGAGAAGGACATACCAGCTTTAGCGGATCTAATTGGAGATGAAGACAAGGCAAAAGAAATTGTTGAGGCAGCAAAGGCATCTATGGGTAACAAATCTGTCCACAATTAATTTTGCTTCTCTGTAGTTCGGTTGGTGACAGTGTGGCTTACTCAATCTCCTTTGTATTTTTATTAGGCCAGGATCTTTCACCTGTTGATTTGATCAATGTCCAACAGTTTGCTCAGAGGGTCATGAATCTATCTGAGTACCGTAAAAATCTCTATGAGTATCTGGTGACAAAGATGAATGACATTGCACCAAACCTGACGTCATTGATTGGTGAAATGGTTGGAGCTCGGCTAATCTCTCATGCGGGCAGTCTTTCAAATCTTGCAAAATGCCCTGCTTCTACTCTGCAGATACTGGGTGCTGAAAAGGCACTCTTCAGGTACTTGATACTTGGACTGCTTATGTAGAGCACCTTATTTACTGTTCTTTCAAGTATTCGAAGATAGTCCTTATGCTTCTGAAACCTTGTGATTCATTTCCTATTTCCTAATTGTACCGCAGAGCTCTGAAAACACGTGGAAACACACCAAAGTATGGCCTCATATTCCACTCATCTTTTATTGGTCGTGCATCAACCAAGAACAAGGGAAGGATGGCTCGATACCTTGCAAACAAATGTTCCATTGCTTCACGTATTGACTGCTATTCAGGTTAGTTGAAGAGCTTTGTTTGCTAATGTAACACATCCCTTTTCTGATTGGTTTTCTCACGGGGTTATGAATTCCAGATATGAGTAGCTCCATTTTCGGTGAGAAGCTGCGTGAACAAGTTGAGGAGAGGCTAGATTTCTACGATAAGGGTGTTGCACCCCGCAAGAACCTTGATGTGATGAAAGCTGCTATTGATGGCTTGACAAACACAGAGGATGATGATGGTAAGGATAGATCTGTTCTTTCATTAGTCTCCCGGTTTTGCTTACTTTATTTTATCAATCCAACATAATTGTCTACCCAAAAATTCATTCATAGGCAAAGAGAATGGTGACGCATCTGTGAAGAAAAGCAAGAAGAAGAAGTCCAAAGCTGAGGCTAACGGTGATGCGATGGACGTTGAGAATGCCGCAACAGAAGCTGAAACTGGAACTGAGAAGAAGAAGAAAAAGAAGCACAAGCTTGAGGAGCCGCAGGATGTGGAGATGCAAGCCAATGGCGATGATGAGACCCCTAAGAAGAAGAAAAAGAAGAACCGCGACGCGGAGTCTGTTGATCCTAAGACAGGCACCGAGGGGAAATCCAAGAAAAAGAAGAAGAAATCCAAGACTGACGACGACGAGTAGTAGATTAGTACCTTAGTACCTAGCAGCGAGTGTTGAAGCCGATTGAGGACGAATTTTTTTGTACCGACTGTTTAAGTGTGTACTCTTTGAGCCTCTTTGAGCCCTCGATGAGGTCTGTAATGTAGCGTGGCATGGACTGAAGCGGCGAATCTGTATTACATTTGATGTTGCAGTATGGCGTTTATTGGGAATGGCTTAAGCTTTCCTAGTTATAAATGGGATGGCATTGCTGGCACTGGCAGTAGCTGAATGATCAATCATCACATTAGTAGCGGGACCAATGAATTTGAAACCACTGCTTATACATGCTATTGGCCATAATATCCAAGAAGATTCTGTAGTACTTCTTTCGTTCCTAAATATCTGTCTTTCTAGAAATTCCAACAAATGACTATGAGTAAATCTAAACTCTAAAATATGTATATATACATTTATATGTGGTAATCCATTTGAAATCTCTAAAAAGACAAGTATTTAGAAACAGAAGGAGTATTAGTAAGAGGAATGATAGATGCGAAAGAAAAAGAAAATAAAGGGTTAATAATTTACCTGATGTGAGATACAGTCCTTGACGACTGTTCCACGTGGTTGAATTTTGGGAGTTCCTAAAAAAATTCTAATCTTTCCCTATATGGTGGGAGAGTTGACCTACCCTCAATATGCCCCCCAATAACGAGGGAAGGTTGAGATTATTGGGGATTTGCTAAAGCGTCCATCCGCAATAACAACGGAGGGCCGGACTAGTCTGTTGGCTCATGCCGAGGAGAATAGAAACATGTCTGGAGTAAAGGTTGCCCCATCAATTTTGAATCTCCTCTTTACTGATGATTCTTTGATTCTTATGCGAGCTAATACCATGAATACGGAGGCTTTGAAATTAGTCCTAGACACTTATTGTGGGGCCACCTTATGGTGAGTATTGAAAAATCTAGCATCTTTTTAAGCCCCGACACAAAAGTGGAAGACAAATGCGTAAATTTGTTCGATTCTAAATATTATGATTAAAGTTCTCAATGACAAATACTAGGGTTTGCCTGCCAACGTGGGTATGGACAAAAGCGAGTGTTTTCAATTCCTAATTGACTGTATTATAAAAAAATTTAATGGATGGAAAGAAAAATTGTTATCCGTTGGAGGGAAGGAAATTTTGCTCAAATCTATTGTACAATCTACCCCCACCCATGCCATGTCCGTCTTCAAAATTCCTAACTTTTTTGCAAAGGAATCCTTGACGCGATGTCGCAATTTTGATGGAAAGACGAGGACAATCAGAAAAGGATGCATTGAATGACTTGGTGAAAGATGTGTGTTCCAAAAAAAATCAAGGAGGTATGAAATTCCGGGATATTCATTGTTTCAATCTAGCATTGCTAGCTAAACAAGCGTGGTGTCTCCTTGATAATCCGGATTCTGTGTGTACCTTTCTCTTGAGAGCTAATTTTTTTCCTGTTGGCGATTTGATGAATGCAAGCTTAAAAAGGGGCTCTTTTTTACGTGGCAAAGCTTTATGGGTGGAGTTAACTCATTGAAAAATGGTTATATCTGGCGAGTTGGAAATGGACGGAATATCGATATTTGGAAAGATGCATGGATCCTGAATTGTGTAAATAGGAAAATTATTACTTCTAGAGAAGGGCACCTTATGTCCAAGGTTTCAGATCTTATTGATCCAATCATGAATTTCTAGGATGAATATTTGGTGAGGCAAACACTGTTGCCAAATGATGCTCAAAGAGTTCTATCTATTCCTCTCTCTATGCATAATATGTCGGATTTCATTGCTTGGAGCTATACAAAAAATGTTTTGTTCATTGTTCGATATGCTTACTTGGCAGAATGGGATCATCAACATGGGAGAAACTTACAATATATAAATAGTATGGATAGAACCAATGTTAACCCTATCTGGTGTAAGATTTGAAAACTTTCATGTCCAACAAAGGTCAAGTTTTTTTTTGGCATACGTTGCATGGAACTCCCCCGTGCCGTGTTACGCTTGCAAATAGACACATGACAGTTTCGCCAATCTACCCATCATGTTTGAATGGGCCAGAAGATACAAAGCATGTTCTGTTTCTTTGTCAGAAAGCGAAGAGGCTTGAGATAAGTTGGGGGATGAATGAGGTGATTAAAAAAGATTGTGCTATTGATCGTGCGGGTGAGACGGTACTTGAATTCTAACTCCTTATGCCAACCCAGGACTTGTCTAATTTGGGATTCCAGAATATACATGAAATGATTGCTATAACCGCGTGGTATCTATGGTGGGACAGACGTAAGCTGGTCCATGAGGGAAAGTTCAAAGATGCATACCACACATCCATGGGGTCCGGGCTATAACGAATACTTTTGTTAACGCTAACTCCCCTAATGCAACCAGTAATGAGGGGGATGGAGTAAACCTTCTATGGGTTTTATTAAGCTGAATGTTCATGCATCTTTTGATCATGACCAGCACAGGGGTACAACGGGAGTTGTCTTTAGAGATGATAAAGGAAATTTCATCGTCGGTGAAAATTGGAAGATTGATTGGTGTGTGGATGTTTTCACAATAGAAGCTTTGGCTCTAAGGTTTGGCTTATCTCTGGCATAAAAGGCGGGATCCAATCGTCTGGTAATAAACTCTCATAATATGGAAGTCATCGACACAATGAAGAATGGAGGACAATCTGCTGGAGCGCTGGTGGCAGTTTTTGATGACTATTGTATTTTAGCTTGTGATTTTCTCCCACTCGTTTTGAACATTGTAATAGGGAAGCGAACATGGTTGCACATGAACAAGCTAGGTTAGCTAGATTTTTCGCGACAAATGAGTGGTTTGAGGAGCCTATGGGCGATATTGTATCTTTTCTTTTGGATGATGCAACTGTTATTTCCAATTAATAAAGTTGTTAATTTTCAAGAAAAGGTGTTAATGGGAAGGCCCAATAAATACTCAGGAGTTCTTTTATGAGTTGTTCGAGATGATCTTAACATTGTCAGATCGGCCGCCGTTCACTCCTGTCCTGGACTCGCCTCCAACGCCCGCTGGTTTGCTCGATGAGTCAACAATGATGCATGGACCCATCCGGTCGCCTGCCCAGGGTACCCCTGCCGCCCCTGCCGCCCTTGCAGATGTCAATCTACTGCCCCCTCGGCCATCCTTCTAGGTCCAAGGGCCTTTCTTCTTCTCCGTCGTCGACACACCTCCTTCTAGAACCCTAAGGGCCCCGCCTCATTGCTATCACAACTGTTGGTCCACTGCCTCCTTGGCCATCCTTCTAAGCCTAGGGGTCTTTCTTCTCCTCCGGCGTCGGCACGCCTCCCCCGCCGGAACCCCAAGGGCCCTAGCCCCACTGCCATCGCAATTGTTAGTCCACTTTCTCCTAGCCCGTCCTTCTAGGTCTAGGGTCGACTTTGTTCTTCTCCAACATAAACACACCTCTACCCAGACCTCCAAGGTTCTTCCTCAGTGTCGCTTTTATCTCGGTTCATTCTTACCTTCTTGTATGCCTCCAACTTTGGCTCGGGGGACGTCGCCGGCATCGTTTCTCATGGCAAACTGAACCTGTAGGAAGAGAGGTATGTGCGAGTCGCCATACAAAAACTCATACTTTAGACGGTTCTTTCACCATCCAATTCGTTTGATTTAAACCAAAGCCAAGATGTCTCTTCCGAATAGAACGATGGTGCCGATCCCAACGTGGCCTCCAAGAGATGTCAATCAGGATAGCACACGAGCGCTCAGAGAATCGGGTTCGTGCATAAATCCAATCGGACGGCCGAGACTCGCCAGCGTAGCGCCAACGCAAACCCCACCATCATAATTAAGGCCCCGGTTTCCAACTCGAGAAAAAAAAAGTAAGGCCCCGGCGAAGCTTAAGCCCACATCCCTCCGCCTAAACCCTAGCCTCTTCCCCGCCCCCGCCTCCCAAACCCCTCGGCCGTCGTCGCCGGCGAAGCGCGCGGGCGAGATGGCCCTCTACCTGCTCTTCGAGTCCGCGTCGGGGTACGCGCTCTTCCACGCCTCCGGCATCCGCAAGATCGGGCAGAGCGTGGACGCCGTCCGCCCCACCCTGCTGGACCTCAAGCGGTTCAGCAAGGCCGTCAAGCTCGCCAGGTTCACCCCCTTCCTGTCCGCCGCCGACGCCACCAACCAGTGCAACGCCATCGCTGAAGGTATCGTATCCTCCCCCTCCTCCCCCGGTGGAATCCTCGTGTCGAGCCTCCCTGCTTTATGTCCCCCGTGACGAGCGAATTGCGTGTGATGGGTGCTCTTTTGGTGGCTCAGGGATCACGACCGACGAGTTGGTAAACTTCCTGGTTCTCAACCTGCCCAAGGTCAAGGAGTGGAAGAAGGGCAAGTTCACCGTCGGCGTTGCCCAGCCCAAGGTTGGGTCCCGCATCACCGAGGCCACCGGAATCCCTTGCCAGTCCGATGACTATATCCAGGAACTGCTTGGCGCGGTGCAGCTGCACTTCGGTCCGTTGTTTGACCAACTCAAGGTGATGGATTTTGCATTTGCGTCTAGTTTCGATGTTTTACATTGTTCCATACAAGATTGAACCGTGGAACATGCCTTGTGAAGCTGTAAGGTGCAGTAGGACAGAACACTGTGTGGTCTGAGTTGTTGGGTTGTGGCTGGTGTATTTGATTTTAGAGGATTCTACAGCAGTGGAATTTTTTTAATGTTCTGGTGGTATGAACTATGGAAAAGTTTAATGTTCTGGTGGTATGAACTATGATTTCGCATGAAGTGGGTGCAGAGAGTTGGACAATTACTACCTTATTATGGTTGACACATCACTTTCTCTAGTTAAGTTTACCTAGATCATACAGTGAATTGCCTGGAATCTCACAAATTGATTGCTGACATGTTAATCGTTCTTCAAGGGTTCTATTCCATCTGTAGGCTAATAATAGTGTTTTCTGGTTCTTGTTTGTAAACTCTGTTCCGTTGGTTTTTGATTGCAGCCATATGACGTGGAGAACTATAGCAGGGCAAGTGCGGATAACATGGTGACTCAAACTCTCGTTCTGTTGGATACACTTGATAAGGGTATCAATTTCTTCACCATGAGAGTGAGGTTAGTCCCTCATCTTATTCTTAATTTGCTTAATTTAACTATCTGGTTCTTTGTTTTGTCTGTTGCGATGAGACTTGGATTATCTCAAAATAGATAAGTTGATGGCGACATAGAAGTCCTGAGAAAATTCTAGATATAGGTACTAGAGTTGACATTTGTGAGAAAATTCCAGTTTAGCTGTCGGTATATTGGTTGTGCCACCCTTTTCTGATTACATGAGTTTAAAAAGAAAGCTGAAATTTGATAATTTCATTTGCATGACCTCTTCTTTCGTAACCAGATTTTTTATACATCAGTGACATCAATCATATGGTCTATATGCTACTACTCCTTTCCCGTTTATAGGTCCTGTGTATATCTCTAGGTTGTCAATTTTACCAATGCAATATGAATGATATATCACAAAAGTTATACCATTGGAAATACAACACTTGAAGTTTCTAATGGCATAATTTTATAATATATAACTTCTATTGTGTTGGTCAAATTGTTGATCTAGGGGTACGCATGGGCTTAATAAACCGGAAAAGAGGTAGTATAATTACAAACCCTAAGCCCAAGTCTCTAGTTATACTATGTGGATTCAGTTGCATATTGTGTCGAAGTCTTGATAAATTGGCTCAATTCACGTGATCAAATACTTTATGCTAGTTGCATGTCCAGTCAGGTCACTGTCCGGCTTACTGTGACACAAGCGTTGTGTACCCTGTACTATCTTACAATATATCCTATGGTAATGAAAGATCAATTTTAACTAATCGACTATGCAGTTATCCTACACCATGTATGCTTTCTTTTCTTTGCGGGGAACACTAAACGCTTTAGGTGGGTATAGTGACATTTCCTTTTCTTTTTTACACTTGTTGACGCTGTAACTAGTTTTGAACATTTGTCACTGTAGTTGTGTTAGTTGCATGGTTGTATTAAATTGTTGCTTAACCATGATGCAGGGAGTGGTATGGATGGCATTTTCCTGAGCTGGTCAAAAGCGTGAATGACAACTACCTTTATGCTAAGCTTGCCAAATTTGTAGTAAACAAATCTGATTTGTCAGAGAAAGACATTCCAGCTTTAGCAGATCTGATTGGAGATGAGGACAAGGCAAAAGAAATTGTTGAAGCAGCAAAGGAATCTATGGGTAACAACAATGTTCACAATTGGTATGCTTCACAGCAGTTGCCATGGTTGCTTAGTTTACATAATCTTCTTTTTATTTCCAGGCCAGGACCTTTCACCAGTTGATTTGATCACTGTCCAACAGTTTGCTCAAAGGGTCATGAATCTATCTGAGTACCGTAAAAATATCTATGAGTATCTGGTGACAAAGATGAATGATATTGCACCAAATCTGACGTCATTGATTGGCGAAATGGTTGGAGCCCAGTTAATTTCTCATGCTGGCAGTCTTTCGAATCTTGCAAAATTACCTTTCCCCACTCTCCAGATACTAGGTGCTGAGAAGGCGCTGAGAAGGTAATTGTGACCGAATGGTCTCCTTATGTATTCCCACGTCTTATTTTCTCAAGCTGTGCTCTCTTATTTGTGATTGTCCTTATACTCAAACACTAACTGTTTTGTCAAGTATTCAGACTTTGTCCTCTATGTTTCTGATATGTTGTGATTGATTTCCTAATTTTTCTGCAGAGCTCTTAGAACAGGTGGAAACACACCGAAGTATGGCCACATATTCCACTCATCTTTCATTGGCCGTGCATCGACGAAGAACAAGGGAAGAATGGCAAGATACCTGGCAAGCAAATGCTCAATGGCTTCACGCATTGACTGTTATTCAGGTTAGTTGAAGGACTTTGTTTGCAAAGGTTAAACATCCTGACTGCCCTTTCTGTTTGTTTTCCTCACTGGGCTATGAATTCCAGATATGAGTAGCTCCATTTTCGGTGAGAAGATGCGGGAACAAGTCGAGGAGAGATTAGACTTTTGTGAAAAGGATGTTGCATCACGCAAGAACCTTGATGTAATGAACGCTGCGATTGAGGGTATGACCAACACAGTCTCAGAGGAGGGTAAGGGCATTTCTCTTTATACATCGGTCTCTCAATCACTTAACTTCAAGTCTTTCTGTACATGTGTAAATTTACACGTTGCCCTGAACAATTCTTTCGCAGATAAGGAGAAGGAGAACGGTGGGAAAAAGGAGTCTAATTCTGAGGCTGATGATGACGCTATGCATCTTGATAAGCCTGCTATGCAGTCGACGTTGTGCACCCGATTGGCCATCGTCGAACTGTAGTCCTACATGCTACTAGTAGAATGCCATGCACGGGCTTTTGAAATATTTTGCTGGAGTTGTATATAAACAATGCATGTTAAATTTCATATGTATAGAAAGTCAGCACGGGCACAATTGGGTAATAATTGAAGTCCAACTAATTTGAGGAAGGATGTCTTTAGCTTCATTGCACGATACTTGAGGAAGTAAAATGGGTTCGTGTAAGTCTCATCTAGATGAGACATTGTTATGCCACATCTGAGTGACATCATTATTAGATTGTAGTCTGGTGCTTCCTCAATTCTGCTTTTCACTTGTGTGTTGTTGCTGTGGTTGTTTTGACTGTTTTTTTTTACCCTGCAAGCCTTTTCTTTTGCCGTTTGTCACTTGTGTTGACTAGTAATAATGTACATGTAATGCATGTTTATATTAGATAGGATATTAGTTGCACGTTATATTAGGTAAGATATATCTGTTGTATGTTGATATTTGGTAAGATGTCAATTACTTTTTCGCGGGAATGATAAGATATTAATTACATGGCAGATTTCAAGAGATAATGTTGAGTTAAAACGTGTTTATAACCAATGGCAGTGGTGGGTAATTAGAGCGTTAAACGTGTTTGGTGCGATTTGAACTGCTAGATAACATGATTTGACGGTCGAGATGGTTTAGATTTGCCTATTTGGGTCTTTTTATATTGGTATAGATATAGATGTGTTGTTTGCACTCTGCGGGTTGCGCGCTGATCAGAGGAGCAATCCTCGTTCAGCCGTGAATCGGCCTATCTCCGTGTGTGCATTAGTGCATACACAAACAACCATGTTACTGAGGTGTGTGCATGCCTGCATGGATAAGCTAGCTAGCTCACGATCAAGCAAAATTTTCTCAACCTCCTATGTACTAATCGATGAATGATTGTGATAGGAACAACCATACGTGATAAACAAGAACTATACAAAAGGAAATCTAAAATAACAAATTAAAAAAATTGTTTGTTGATTTAAAATGTATGCGGATAAAAAAAGTTCATGAATAGAAAAAGTGTTTGTAAATTTTAAAATTGTTCATGGATACAAAAAATGTCTGTGAGTATTAAAAATGCTAATAAATTTAGAAAATGTTCACGCATGTAAAAAATTTCCATGCAATAAAAAATTATGCATGAACTTAAAAATATTTGTGAATTTGAGAGAATTCGAAAAAAATTATGATTTTTTTCAAATCACAAATGTGAGGAAGTCGCCATTTTAAAAAGTTCACAATTTTAAGAAAATGTTCATGATTTTTTTAAAATAAAAAAAAATCATGACTATTTTTAAATTATGGACATGTGACTAGTCAACAGTCTAGTTGAATAGGGACAAAGAAGGGACAAGGCCCAGTTGCATGTCGGATGTCGACTTACAATTGGGGCCAAAAGGGGTCGGGAGTGGACTTGTAACTGGGACAAATAATAGGTCATTCCCAGTTGCGTATGACAGATGGAATCACAACTAGGAGAACAAAAGAGGCGAGCCCAGTTGCATCCTGGGGTGGACTTGCAATTGAGACAAAAAAAAAGAGTCACCCTCCTCCCCCTCCCTCAGTTGCGTGGCGAGGGTGAACTTGCAACCGAGACGAAAAATGGGTCAGATCTAATTGCATGTCAGAGGTAGCATCTAGTAGGAGACATGCAACTACCCATTTTCGCCTCCCAAGTTATGTCCGCTTTGAAAACATGCAGTTTTGAGGCGTGGGTGATACTTGCATTCACGTGTTTGGTGATGGACATGCAACTTAAAACGAAAAAATATTTGAGTTCAAAATGTTCATAAATATTTAAAATGATAACAAGGAAAAGAAAAAATAGCAAAAAAGAAAAAAGGAAAGGGAAAAAATCACAACCCACACAAAAAGGAAAAAGGAAAAGGTTTTTAATTTTTCTTGGAGAGAACCAAAAAAACATACATATGTATAATTATGTTTAGAATTGAAAAATAAGAAAAAACTGTTGGAAATATACCCTTTTTTTTAGATGGGAAATATACCCTAGAGACACTAATATTTGTATTATTGTATTTCCATATTCCACTCATCTTTTATTGGCCGTGCATCTACCAAGAACAAGGGAAGAATGGCTAGATACCTGGCAAACAAATGCTCAATTGCTTCACGCATTGACTGTTATTGAGGTTAGTTGAAGGACTTTGTCTGCAAAGGTTAAACATCCTGACTGCCTTTTTGTTTGTTTTCCTCACTGGGTTATGAATACCAGATATGAGTAGCTCCATTTTCAGTGAGAAACTGCGTGAACAAGTCGAGGAGAGATTAGACTTTCATGACAAGGGTGTTGCACCACGCAAGAACCTTGATGTAATGAAAGCTGCAATTGAGGGTATGACCAACACAGTCTCAGAGGAGGGTAAGGGTACTTCTCTTTATATATTGGTCTCTCAATCACTTATTTTCAAGTCTTTCTGTACACGTGTAAATTTACACCTTGCCCTCTTCCGCAGACAAGGAGAAGGAGAAGGAGAACGGTGACATGTCTGCCAAGAAAAGTAAGAAAAAGAAGTCCAAATCTGAGGCTGATGGTGACGCCATGGATCTTGATAAGTCTGCCAATACGGCCGCAGCAGAAGCTGAACCTGAGACAGAGAAGAAGGAAAATAAAAAGAAGCACAAGCTAGAGGAGCCCCAAGATCAAGAGATGGCAGCCAATGACGACGGCGAACAAGAGGAGCCCCAAGAATCTTATTTCGAAGTTGTTTCTCTCTGCACTGGGACACATTTTGAGGTCTATAATCTAGAAGAGCATGAATTGAGGAGCCCTGCTTTTCATATCATGAACAAGATGTATTAATGTTAAGTTGACATTTTTTTCCAGAGAGATGTTACGTTGGCATTACTGTTGCCTGGTTTTGTGGAATCTTATTTCTCTTCTGCACTAGAGTTTCAGCTACATACACTTACTCACATAGATCCTGGCATCCTGCCTCTTGTGGTTAGGGGTTCCTCATGATTGTGCATGTGATTTCTGAAAACATATTGTCATAATATGAACGCAAATGGCACTGGAGTTACAAAATCACTTCAGTTGCAGAGGTAATGGACTGAGTGATTTTGCTCTTCCTGTTGGTTGCCCCTTTCGTCTGGACTGAAATGCTGTGTTTGCTCTTTTTGCCTCTTCTCCATTCCTTCTTGACCCTGTCTTTGCTCTTCCAACTCTTCGTCCCTTCCTTCAGGAGTGAAACACTCTGCTTGCTCTTGCTACTCTTACTCACTTCCTCCAGGACCTGCTCCACTTCATGAACCACCCCGAGCCTCCCGAACCATGCCGCAAGCAACTGCGACGGCTCTTGACCGATCACGACACCATTCTCTTCAAGCTCCGCCAGAAACTCCAATGCTCCTTCCAGCTTGTTGGCCTTGTCGTACGCGCCGAGTATCAAGGTGACACACCTGTCGCACGGTTCCAGTCCCACACTCCTCATGTTTCGGGTCACACAGACAGCCTCGTCGATCCTATTGGAGAGGCAGTACGCGTTCACCAGGAGCGCGCACAGCTTCGTGTCCGGCACCGTCCCCGCGAACTGTACCGCGTCGAAAACCCGCTGCGCCCCCTCTGAATCGCCTTTGTACGAGTATGCTCTAAGCAGAGCCTTGTAGACCTCTTTTCCTGCGAAGACCTGCTGATCCTCCGTCTGTTTGATCAGATCTTCTGCTTGGTCTAGCATGTCCGCTCTGATGTAGGCCATGATCATCGAACCGTACGCGCGCTTATCGAGCGGTAGGCCCAGCAACACGATCTCTTCGAATGTTTCCTTTGCGCGGGTGAGATCGCCGGCCTTGCTGTACATGTCCACCAGTGCAGTCAGCATGACCTGATCACATGGGAGGCCTCTGGCTTTCATGGCCTGGAATGCTTCCTCGGCTTCCCGCAACAGATTTTGCTTGCCGTAGATTTGCATCAACTTGGTGTAGTCGCGCACATTCGCTTCGAAAGAATCCTCCAGCAGTGCATATTCTAGTACCTAGCCAACACACAGTCCATTCGTAAGGTCATATTGCCGATAAAATTAATGCGAACAGTCACCATTGACGCAATTCAGAAGTTCAGCCATTCTTAATTCAATGTTCAGTAAGGAGTTCAGATGAGAAGTTCATAAAATTCTAAACTCAAAATTCCCTAAAGAAGATGTGAGTAAACTAAGAGCATGTTCATTCTCCAAGCAAATGAAATCTCACTCAGGCAATGGTGGTGCCGAAAAATAACAACGATTTCAACCTAGTGCAGCAACAAGCAGAGGACATTTCAGGTTCTCAAGTACGCAGCTAATTCAATTGCTTCACAATCATGAAAAATGATCACTCCCTAGGCGATTCTAGTACTTCAGCAACTACCCCTAACCACAATCCAGCAAACGCACCATGTAATTTCCATTTGCTCCAAAGATTCATCAACGAGATTTGGGGGAAAAATAATGCCCACTGACCTCAGCGAGAAGCGGGCTCTCCATAGCCGTGAGCTCCTTGAGGACCAGCAGCCAGTCCGCCCTCTTGGGCTTCATGGCCTTCACCCAGAACGCAAGGACCACGCCGAGATTCTCATCGCCGGCGGACAGCGACACGACGCGCGGCATCAGCGCCCTGCATCGGTTGGGCAGCTTGGGGGACAGGCCGCGCATCGCCTGCTCCTGGGGCTCGGACAGGTCGGACCCGAGCTCATCCCAGCTGAACCTCGGCGTCTCCTCCGCCTCCACCGCCGCCGCCTGCTCAGTCCCCGCCGCCCGAGGCCGCGCCTTCGCTCCTCGGCGACCGGGCGCGCTCTCGCATTGCGAAGACGCCCTCGTGGTGCAGGCCCTGGAGGTTTGCGCGACCAGCGAGTGGAAGGCCGGGGCAGCGAGCGATACCATGGGAGCTCGCCGGAGAAGACGAGGAGGGAGCTGAGCAAGGAGCAGAGGGCTCTATCCAGTGGCACGATCGAATCTGAACCGTCCAACGGTGGGAGATCCGATCGAACGGCCAGGACGCCCGTGTAGCTTTCCCAGGGAATATCCCCACCGTAGATGCCAGATCGCACGGGTGTGCGTGGCGTGGGACCCACCGGCGCGGCCGCCAGATATAAATAGCCGGCCCTGGCTACCCCGCATTCCCCTCTCGGTCTCGCTAGGGTTTTGCGATTTTAGCCTCCAGCGCCGCCGCCGCCGCCTCCCAGCGAATTCGACAAGCCCCCGAGCTCGCCGGATCCGATGGCCGTCACGTTCTCCGACCTCCACACCGCCGACGGGCTCAAGGCCCTCGAGGCGCACCTCGCCGGCAAGACCTACATCTCCGGGTGAGCACAGTCGCCTACCCTACTCCCTCGCTGTACTCGATCAGATCTGCTAGTTCGTAGTGGTCTGCAGTTGGATTAGCTAGGTTTGAACTGATCTGCGCTGCGATATTTGATTGCCTACAACATGGGATCTCTTCTCCTTAGTTTCGAATTTTGCAAATCTGGTGATTTATCTGGCTGGATGCGGCTGTGTTTGCTTATTAGTAGTGTCTGTGATGCTTCTGCAGCGATGGGATCACCAAGGACGACGTCAAGGTGTTCGCGGCGGTGCCCGTGAAGCCCAGCGCCGAGTTCCCGAACGCTGCCCGCTGGTATGACACCGTCGCCGCGGCTGTTGCTTCAAGGTACGAAGTGTAGTGTGTGCTTTTCTATCTTAGTATGCTGTCACTTAGCAAGGCAGATTAATCTGGCCTATCGAATGGTGTAATTATATGCATGGTTTCTTAATGCCTTTGCTGACTATGCAGGTTCCCTGGCCAGTCCTCTGGGGTGAGTGCATCATCGGCTCCTGCTGCAGCTGCTCCTGCCGCTTCCAAGGTTTGCTCCTGCTTGTCCATGTTTGTTGTGTCAATTACTACTTTGAGAGTTTGAGCAATTGAGCCGTTGCTTTTATTTGCCCTTTGAAGGCCTTATTGTTGCGTTAATAAGTTCTATAGTGACTGCAGCATGTGCTCGAACTCCAAATTGTAGTTTTGAGGGAATGATAATCATTCTTTTAGTAATTAGAACCGTGTGTATGCCAAGCTCTGAATGCTCCACATTAATTAATGTTTGCTGAAGTACTATCTCAGTTACATTTATGTCAATCTTGACAGGCCTCATTTGAATTCGAATATAATTATTGCTCTGCATTATGCGTTTGACCTTCTTGCAGGATGAAGACGATGATGATGACATGGATCTGTTTGGCGATGAGACCGAGGAGGACAAGAAAGCTGCAGCTGAGCGTGAGGCTGCCAAGCCTGCAAAGAAGAAAGAAAGTAAGCTCTTCAAGTGCTGTATGCTTAAATTTTCCGTGGAGTTCTAGGCAACTATTCTGCAGCATTCACCTAGTCTGGCATACATTGTCAGTGTCCAGTTTGTCCTAACTCCAAGCTTATTTAGGTGGCAAATCCTCTGTCCTCATGGACATCAAGCCATGGGACGATGAGACTGACATGAAGAAGTTGGAGGAGGCTGTCCGCAGTGTTCAAATGGAGGGTCTCACCTGGGGTGCATGTAAGAAACTCATTTCTTTTCATATACGGAGTAGTATATATCTCTTACCATAGCTCACTGATGCAACAGTTTGACAAAGTTAACACATTGCTTTCACTCTCTCAGCTAAGCTTATGCCTGTGGGTTATGGCATCAAGAAGCTCCAGATCATGCTGACGATCATCGACGACCTTGTGTCCGTCGACACTCTTATTGAGGAAGTGCTCTGTGAGGCGCCCATCAACGAGTATGTCCAGTCGTGTGACATCGTTGCCTTCAACAAGATCTAGAATCTTTGTTTGCCCACCTGTTGCTGGATTCTTGTACTGGGATTGGTCGGTCTGGTAAACATTATGTCATCCCATTTAGTTACCCCTCTTACAGAAATGCTACTGGTTTTGTTTTTGAGTGATGCCCTGGTCTTGAATGTCTGCTACCTTTAAATAGTTGAACTTCTGAGCAGTTTGTAATGGCGAATCATCTATCATGTGGAGTAAAATCAGTCTTTGAGAACTGTGATAGGATGATCGAGATGTTCTTGTTTACAATTGTTTCCATATCTGAGATATGACTCAGAAACTCAGTCTTACCACCAAGCAATAAGAAGCTAGCGTGCCTAGCGCTGTAAGGTGGCTTAATTGTTTCAATTTATGGACTTGGGAGGATTGCACAGCCTTAAGCCCTTGCACACTTAAGAATCCCCAAAGGAACTGGGGTGTTCAGGTGGATAAGATAACTGAAGTGTTGCTTTGAGAAGCATGAAGGCTGGTGCTGGAAATCTGTGCATGTCCCTCACAATCACGGGTAAGCATGTCAGCTCGAACGTTTTGACACATGTTTTTACCAATTAAACTTGCCACCTTGTGTCAACTGAAGTTGTCATAAAAAACGTTTGAGGTGCCATGCCATGCTTAAAATCTGACAAAGACCGTGATTTGTTTCCGGTTCCTTCAATGGTCGGGCACTCTGCATCTACCTTTAGTTAATGCCAGAGACAAAAAATCACGATTTCCTTTTGGTTCCTAAAATGTTTAGGCACTCTGCATCCATTTATAACCAAACCATGAGAAATAGCATGATACTAACAAATCCCACTTCTACAGTGCGTCTGATCCGTATCTAACGCATAGCGAGGTAAGCTTTGACAATTTTGCGGAAGACTCCATTTTGCTCCACATTTGCTGAAACCCCTTCGTTTCTTTAGACCAGCCCATCCTCCCTCCCCCCTAATCCAAAAGAGGATTTAGGGCGATATATATGAAAACTCGGGTAATTTTTTTCATGTTTGTGAACATGCAGAAGTCTATTTTAAATATGCAGTGGCAAAAGAGAACATGATCTGTGATATAACCAAAAGGAATAGAGTCCAAAATTACCTACCGGATAATTTTATTTTACAAAATGAAATTTAGGGATGGAGCAAGTTCTTAATATTATACTTCCTCTGATCCAAAATAAGTGTCGTACTTTTAGTTCAAATATAAATTAAAACCGCGACACTTATTTTAGATTGGAGGAAGTACAATATTGCTATATATTTTCCTGCTTAAAAAATCACCTCTCCTGACCGCAGTGGTGGACCTAGATTTCAACCTATGTGAAGGCAACATTATGAAGGGTTGATGTTTTGGAGTATTTAGGCTGCACCAAAATTAATATAATAGATACATGCATATGCATGCACTAGTAGAAAAAAAAACATTTTGCAATTTTTTTTGGGGGCCATGGCCCCCCACTGGATAAACACATGCTTCTACAGGCTCGGCCAATCGTTGCCTTCTGACAAAAAAATTCCATAGGATAATGAGGAGAACTACTCGCGATGCACCGACGGTGTTTTTGAATAATTTGAAGATTGCTCGCCATGAATGTCGCGCAGTGACCAACGAGTGTTATGCCTTCACAGCAGGCCTTGGTTGATGCAAGCATCACCTTGGCGTCGATGTTCATGTCGTTGATGGCTTCCATCAAGGCTACTAGTTATTTCGCTGTTTAACACGCACGTTTTCATTCATCGGCACAGTCAGCTGATCCAGGATTATGGCCAATGGTTCAAGGCACTGGCTAAGCACACGCATTCTTCAATGCTTCACAAAGACGAATGATCTCCGAAACAAACCCTGTCTTTACTCCTTTGCATGGGTTCAACCATACACTCGTCCTCTTGTCCACAACATATGCTACTTCATTTGATAGTTTTGTGCTTGTGACGAGGAACATCAAGTTAGTCAACTTGCTTGTAGATCACACATCAAAAACCCCATTTTCTCTTCGCTGAATCCCTTAGAGGTTACAACACATCAGACCCTAGATGCATGCACACGCACGCACGCGCATGTGTGTGTGTGTGTGTGTGGGGGGGGGGGGGGGGGCATGAGCCCCCTGCGTTTCCCACAACCCCCTTCTACATGCCTTTGTCATCATATGAAATAATGATTTTTCATGCAATTCTTGGGTTCTAGAAGGTTCTAGGGCTCGCCGCCTAAGTGATAAGGCATAAGGCAAGGCGGACGCCTTAGAGAGTTCCAAACAACAGAATGAAGCAGAATTTGATAGGCAACCAGGCATACACAGTACACATCTTGCTCTTGCTGCTGGTTGTAGAGCCCATATAGCATCCATCCTCTTTGCACTTTCTCTTTTCCCCAACAGTAATCATGCATTATTCTAATCATCCAGGCATCCACTAACCACTATGGAGGAGTTTGGTTGCGTCAACGTTAACGTAATCGGTAATGTAATTAGGCACTAGTGCAGAATCGGGTTTTAATCCCGGCTCGTTAGGACCTTTAGTCCCTGTTCACCAACCGACACAAAAGGGTGGGGACTAAAGGCCCACCACGTGGCACGAGCCTGCGCCGGGGGGCTGGGAGCCTTTAGTCCCGGTCCAACCAGGACTAAAAGGTTTAGGGGTTTAATTTAGGGGTTTATTTTCCCTTTTAATTTTGTGTTTTCCATTTAATTCGAGCAAAAATCCCGCTGGTCGAACAAAAATCCCGCTATTTCCTCTTGAATTGCTTGTACGCGGTCCTCTGATAGGAGCTTATCCCACATCTCTTGCATCTTTATTAAAAAAGAAGATCGATATGAATATATTAGTTGTGTGTATATATATTAGATCATGATAAAAAGAATTGTGAATAGTGTTCTGGCAAACATAGCCAAAGTTGTCTATCATCTTTGGTCCTTTTGAACGTCATAATGCGAATGTTTTCGCAAACGTAGTGTGCACATAAATTATTCCCCCGTGCCTGCCTCAGGCACTTTACGAGAATATAATTCAATCAGATAATAATTAATTAAGCATGATAATGGTATTGATCAAAGTAGAATTAAAGAGATGCACAGACGTAGCTAGTACTACTTAATAATTACCTTGGGTTGCACCCATTTCAGATGTTGTTTCCATGCACCTTCAACCTGTTTGATGAACTTTTTTCAAGCCCTGCCCGCCGGCAAAGAAAATGAATAAAGAAGTTATTAATTAATTGATATTAGGAAATGAACTAAAGAGGCCGACATAGTGCGATAATGATTGAAATGACCTTTCGACCATCCCCCTCACGATTGCGTATTTATTAGTATCTTTATATAGTGAGTCCAGTACTTGAACTTTTCCCTCGTCAACTTCAATGATTAACAAGATCCAGTGGAAACAACATGCACACACGTGTATAATTAAGCGGGCATGTGCATAACTCATCAACTACACTACTTATCAACATCTAGTAAGCAAAAACAGAATTTGTAGTACAAGACAATGTCACTCACCCGAAGTTGTAAGGAAGTAGCATTTCTGGTTGGGTGTTTAGCCGCTTCAAAAACTCTAGCAAGCTTCTCTTTGTGTCTTTTCTCGACCATTCAAGTGACTGTATCTTGATCAATGGTATTTGGGTCAATGAACCCAATGCCATAGCGTCCACCTCTTTTCATTTCATACATCTTCATTCCGCATAATATCACAGAAAAGAATATAGTGAGGATAATTACAGGTAATGAACGAGCACAACTAGCTAGAGACTAAAATTACAGAAAGAAATCACTTACAGACAATAGCAACTGATGATAGATTTGTCGAGTGCGACTTGATTGAATAACCGAAACATTTCTTGAAACTCAACCCACAAATCTTTTGCATGGAAGTAATGCTCTTCCTTGACTTTCACCATGAGGGACTCTCGCCCGTTCTTTACTTCTGTCAGGTACCACCCATTCAATTGATACATTCTCGTTGATAGAAGCGGGATCTCCGCAGGCTTGACAATAGGTTGCCCGGGGACAAATTTCCATCTTAATTCCTCCTTTGTAAACGTTTGGAATTCCTCGATGCCTAGGAGTTGTTGAATAGCGACACCAGCCTCTTTAGCCTGCCTTCTATGATCGAATGACGCGGGGGGGGGGGGGGTCGATTGCACTGCCTATTCTCCTAGCTGGGGAACAATTTTCCTGCTTTTTTGCCAACTGCTTGGCTCGAGCTCGACTCCTTCTCTTTTTGTGCACGATATAACTTCTTGATAGCGCGCTCATAGTCCAAGTCCCTATGCTTCACACCCGGTTGAGCATTATCAATAAAGTGTCGTATGACTTTCTCAGGTACTTTCTTCTTTGGCGGCGGGGGGAGGGGGGGGGGTGTTCAGGGCAAAATGGGAAGCCACTTGGGCAGCCACTTTGGCTTTGTTTACCTCGCCAGTCATGTGGTAAGGCAACTTCGAAAGAGGCTTGAGCCTTGGACCATATTTGAATTTCTTGCCTGTTGTACCACTAGCCGTCGTAGCTGCGGCGCCTCTCTTCCGCTGTTGCCGAGGCGGCAGAGACGGCTGACGCGGTGCCGGACTTGGAGGAGGAGGAGTCGGCTGACGCGGTGCTGGACTTGGAGGAGGAGCCGACTGACGTGGCACCAGACTTGAAGGAGCAGGAGTCGGCTGACGCGGCGCCGAACTTGGAGGAGCAGGAGTCGACTGATGTGGCGGACTTGTTGGAGCAGGAGTCGGTGGCCTTGGAAAGACGATGCAATCCTTTCTCCATAGAATGATACGATGTATGGCCTCTCCCAGTGTGCGCTCCTCTTCACCTCCAGAAATGTCAAGCTCTAGCTCGTAATATCCTGTCATCACTTCATCAACCTCGACACGAGCATAGCCAGCTGGAATTGGATTGCAATGGAAGGTTGCTTCAGGGGGATTTGTTAAAGCATAGCCGCCCGCCACCTTCATGGATATGTTCTTTGATATGTCCATTTTGCATCATGCTTCACTACAAGAAATATGTCAACTTGTGACCACCACTATTGGTCACTGAATGGTCACAAATTTCCATTTGTGACCTTTTTGTGACAAAAAACATAAGGTCAAAAGCTGGCCGTCGTAAACTGACTATAGCGACCTTTCTTCTGGAATGGTCGCAAACGTTTATGACCAAAATAATCCTATTGTTCTGTTTTGGTCACTAGCAACCTCCCCAGGCCACGTAGGCATCCAACGTGGCAATCTGACATGGCACAAGATTCAGCCCGGTCCAATTCGATTTTCTACATGGGCCTAGCCCAACAATTCAGCCTTTTGTTTTTATTTTTACCAATTTTTGGTCAGGTTCACGGGCCAAGCCCAGTATTGCAGCCTTTTTTATTGTTAGTTCCCATGGACCAGGCCCACCAATTCAGCCTTTTTTATTTTTCTAGGTCATGGCCTTTTTGGCTACAAAGTTTATGATTTTTTTTCAAAAGATGGGCCCACTAGTGAGATGGGACCAGTTCTAATAAGTAGGTTAGATTCTTCAGATCTCAATTTTCCAGTAAATAAATAACAATATTAAATCAAAACAGATAGAAAATAAAATGCTTCAAACAGAGCATAACTAATCCGGAAAAACATGGTTCACATCATGAATATAATCAAACAGAGCCAAACTTGGCACATTATTACAATCAACCATCAGGTTTACATCAGGTAACTACCAGGTTTACAATAATATATACAAGCATCTGGACCTCACGATGCTATATACAATAATAATATATCAGGTTTACATCAGGCTATCTCCAATGAGCCCGACTTGTTCATCCTGGACCTCACGACAAAACACGAAGGAAGGCTAGCATCTGCAAGTTATCAAACAAAATGGTTAGGAACAAAATAAAAGCAAATCTAACAGCATGTTATAACAAGCAAAATGCGACTTTGTCATCATTTAAGCATAGAATGACAGGGTCAACAACATTTCGATGTTTGTTAAATGAACCAGAATTTCAATGTTTGAACAACAAAAAATATATACAGTAGATCATATGCGGTTTAAATCACCCCCTGAGGAAAGACACGTTGACACCAATATTTGGCAACATCTATAGAAATTGGACCTCGTAAACATGCAAGGTGGAATTTTATCTCAAAGAAGTACACAGGTACACAGATTTATCAAGTTTAATTACCACAGAGAAGCCAAATGCTAGTAACTCATGATTAGTGTACAAGACCTGATTCAGCAAAGTAAACAAGAAGGTGGCTACAATACAAAAATAAGCTCATCACAGAGAATAAAATGAGCGAAACTACAATACATCCTCTACATTGTCATGTTCATAAGATTAAAAGTAAGCTCAGCATAAGCATATGAGTTTTGTTTGGCACCACCACATCAAAAGACACTTAAAAGTACGCAAATTGGACTAGTTACCAGAAGCACAAGATCAGGTCACAAACTTAAACTGTTATACAGGAGGATAAACAATCATGTACTTATTTCCTATAGAGCAGGAAGTTGGGCATGTTATTAGTGAAACGTGGGGCATAAAACAGAAATAGATACCATGATTGTTCTCTACACATAATACAGATAATCAGCACACAATATGGAGGATGTTTTTTCCCTACTTCATTCCAATATCTGAGATGAAGAGGGAGCATGCATGTGGATGGGACCTGGAGGGTAGGGGCCGGCATGAGCGAGAGCAGCACCCGGGCCACCTCGTGCATCGTCGGCCGATCAATGGGGTGCCGCTTGGTGCACAGCAGGGCCTGGAACGCCTTCTGGACCAGCCCCATGTCCGTGCACGTCACCGACACCTCCGAGTCCACCGCCTCCATCACCGTGTCGTCACCGGCTCTCCACATTATCTACACACACATAGAGACAAGGTGGTCAAATGATCATACCATGATATTATATAGAAACCATTGAAGTGAAGGAAATATGCCCTAGAGGCAATAATAAAGTTATTATTTATTTCCTTACATCATGATAAATGTTTATTATTCATGCTAGAATTGTATTAACCGGAAACATAATACATGTGTGAATACATAGACCAACAGAGTGTCACTAGTATGCCTCTACTTGACTAGCTCGTTAATCAAAGATGGTTATGTTTCCTAACCATGAACAAGGAGTTGTTATTTGATTAACGAGGTCACATCGTTAGTAGAATGATCTGATTGACATGACCCATTCCATTAGCATAGCACCCGATCGTTTAGTATGTTGCTATTGTTTTCTTCATGACTTATACATGTTCCTATAACTATGAGATTATGCAACTCCCGTTTACCGGAGGAACACTTTGGGTACTGCCAAACGTCACAACGTAACTGGGTGATTATAAAGGAGTACTACAGGTGTTTCCAATGGTAGATGTTGGGTTGGCGTATTTCGAGATTAGGGTTTGTCACTCCGATTGTCGGAGAGGTATCTCTGGGCCCTCTCGGTAATGCACATCACATAAGCCTTGCAAGCACTGCAACTAATATGTTAGTTGTGAGATGATGTATTACGGAACGAGTAAAGAGACTTGCCGGTAACGAGAATGAACTAGGTATTGGATACCGACGATCGAATCTCGGGCAAGTAACATACCGATGACAAAGGGAACAACGTATGTTGTTATGCGGTCTGACCGATAAAGATCTTCGTAGAATATGTAGGAGCCAATATGGGCATCCAGGTCCCGCTATTGGTTATTGACCGGAGACGTGTCTCGGTCATGTCTACATTGTTCTCGAACCGTAGGGTCCGCACGCTTAACGTTACGATGGCAGTTATTATGAGTTTATGCATTTTGATGTACCGAAGGTTGTTCGGAGTCCCGGATGAGATCACGGACATGACGAGGAGTCTCGAAATGGTCGAGACGTAAAGATTGATATATTGGAAGCCTATGTTTGGACATCGGAAGTGTTCCGGGTGAAATCGGGATTTTACCGGAATACCGGGAGGGTTACCGGAACCCCCCGGGAGACTAATGGGCCTATTGGGCCTTAGTGGAAAAAGAGAAAAGGGACAAGCCCAAGCTGGCCGGCGCTCCCCCTTTCCCCAAGTCCTAGTAGGACTAGGATAGGGGGCCGGCCCCCCTTCTCTCTCTTTCCCCCCGGGAGTCCTAATTGGATTAGGATTGGGGGGAGGAGTCCTACTCCCGGTGGGAGTAGGACTCCCCTGCGCCTCCTCTCCCTGGCCGGCCGGCTCCCCCTCCTCCAACCTTTATATACGGGGGCGGGGGGCACCCCAAGACACACAACTTGATCCTTGAGATCGTTCCTTAGCCGTGTGCGGTGCCCCCTGCCACCAAATTCCACCTCGATCGTACCGTTGTAGTGCTTAGGCGAAGCCCTGCGTCGGTAGTACATCAAGATCGTCATCACGCCGTCGTGCTGACGGAACTCTTCCTCGACGCTTTGCTGGATCGGAGCCTGAGGAACGTCATCGAGCTGAACGTGTGCTAAGAACTCGGAGGTGCCGGAGTAACGGTACTTGGATCGGTCGGATCGGGAAGAAGACGTACGACTACTTCCTCTATGTTGTGTGATCGCTTCCGCAGTCGGTCTGCGTTGGTACGTAGACAACACTCTCCCCTCTCCTTGCTGTGCATCACCATGATCTTGCGTGTGCGTAGGAAATTTTTTGAAATTACTGCGTTCCCCAACAGTGGCATCAGAGCCTAGGTTTTATGGTTTGATGTTATATGCACAAGTAGAACACAAGTGAGTTGTGGGCGATACAAGTCATACTGCCTACCAGCATGTCATACTTTGGTTCGGCGGTATTGTTGGGTGAGACGATCTGGACCAACCTTACGCGTACTCTTACGCGAGACCGGTTCCCTCGACGTGCTTTGCACATAGATGGTTTGCGGAAGACTGTCTCTCCAACTTTAGTTGAACCAAGTGTGACTACGCCCGGTCCTTGAGAAGGTTAAAACGGAGTCTATTTGACGAACTATCGTTGTGGTTTTGATGCGTAGGTGAGATGAGTTCTTGCTTAAGCCCGTAGCAGCCACGTAAAACTTGCAACAAACAAAGTAGAGGACGTCTAACTTGTTTTTGCAGGGTATGTTGTGATGTGATATGGTCAAGACATGATGCTGATTTTATTGTATGAGATGATCATGTTTTGTAACCGAGTTATCGGCAATTGGCAGGAGCCATATGGTTGTCGCTTTATTGTATGCAATGCAATCGCGATGTAATGCTTTACTTTATTGCTAAGCGGTAGTGATAGTCGTGGAAGCATAAGATTGGCGAGACGACAACGTTGCTACGATGGAGATCAAGGTGGCGCGCCGGTGACGATGGTGATCATGACAGTGCTTCGGAGATGGAGATCACAAGCACAAGTTGATGATGGCCATATCATATCACTTATATTGATTGCATGTGATGTTTATCCTTTTATGCATCTTATCTTGCTTTGATTGACAGTAGCATTATAAGATGATCTCTCACTAAATTATCAAGAAGTGTTCTCCCTGAGTATGCACCGTTGCCAAAGTTCGTCGTGCCCAGACACCACGTGATGATCGGGTGTGATAAGCTCTACGTCCATCTACAACGGGTGCAAGCCAGTTTTGCACACGCAGAATACTCAGGTTATACTTGACGAGCCTAGCATATGCAGATATGGCCTCGGAACACAGAGACCGAAAGGTCGAGCGTGAATCATATAGTAGATATGATCAACATGACGATGTTCACCATTGAAAACTACTCCATCTTACGTGATGATCGGTTATGGTTTAGTTGATTTGGATCACGTGATCACTTAGAGGATTAGAGGGATGTCTATCTAAGTGGGAGTTCCTAAGTAATTTGATTAACTGAACTTAAACTTATCATGAACTTAGTACCTGATAGTATCTTGCTTGTTTATGTTGCTTGTAGATAGATGGCTCGTGCTATTGTTCCGTTGAATTTTAATGCGTTCCTTGAGAAAGCGAAGTTGAAAGATGATGGTAGCAATTACACGGACTGGGTCCGTAACCTGAGGATTATCCTCATTGCCGCACAGAAGAATTACGTCCTGGAAGCACCGCTGGGTGACAGGCCTGCTGCTGGAGCAACGCCAGATGTTATGAACGTCTGGCAGAGCAAAGCTGATGACTACTCGATAGTTCAGTGTGCTATGCTTTACGGCTTAGAATCGGGACTTCAACGATGTTTTGAACGTCATGGAGCATATGAGATGTTCCAGGAGTTGAAGTTAATATTTCAAGCAAATGCCCGAATTGAGAGATATGAAGTCTCCAATAAGTTCTATAGCTGTAAGATGGAGGAGAACAGTTCTGTCAGTGAGCATATACTCAAAATGTCTGGGTATAATAATCACTTGATTCAGATGGGAGTTAATCTTCCAGATGATTGCGTCATTGACAGAATTCTCCAATCACTACCACCAAGCTACAAGAGCTTCGTGATGAACTATAATATGCAAGGGATGAACAAGACTATTCCCGAGCTCTTCGCAATGCTGAAAGCTGCGGAGGTAGAAATCAAGAAGGAGCATCAAGTGTTGATGGTTAGCAAAACCACTAGTTTCAAGAAAAGGGCAAAGGGAAGAAGAAGGGAAACTTCAAGAAGAACAGCAAGCAAGTTGCTGCTCAGGAGAAGAAACCCAAGTCTGGACCTAAGCCTGAAACTGAGTGCTTCTACTGCAAGCAGACTGGTCACTGGAAGCGGAACTGCCCCAAGTATTTGGCGGATAAGAAGGATGGCAAAGTGAGCAAAGGTATATGTGATATACATGTTATTGATGTGTACCTTACTAGAGCTCGCAGTAGCACCTGGGTATTTGATACTGGTTCTGTTGCTAATATTTGCAACTCGAAACAGGGACTACGGAATAAGCGGACACTAGCAAAGGACGAGGTGACGATGCGCGTGGGAAACGGTTCCAAAGTCGATGTGATCGCGGTCGGCACGCTACCTCTACATCTACCTTCGGGATTAATATTAGACCTAAATAATTGTTATTTGGTGCCAGCGTTAAGCATGAACATTATATCTGGATCTTGTTTAATGCGAGACGGTTATTCATTTAAATCAGAGAATAATGGTTGTTCTATTTATATGAATAATATCTTTTATGGTCATGCACCTTTGAAGAGTGGTCTATTCTTGTTGAATCTCGAAGATAGTAACACACATATTCATAATGTAGAAGCCAAAAGATGCAAAGTTAATAATGATAGTGCAACTTATTTGTGGCACTGCCGTTTAGGTCATATCGGTGTAAAGCGCATGAAGAAACTCCATACTGATGGACTTTTGGAACCACTTGATTATGAATCACTTGGTACTTGCGAACCGTGCCTCATAGGCAAGATGACTAAAACACCGTTCTCCGGTACTATGGAGAGAGCAACAGATTTGTTGGAAATCATACATACCGATGTATGTGGTCCGATGAATATTGAGGCTCGTGGCGGATATCGTTATTTTCTCACCTTCACAGATGATTTAAGCAGATATGGGTATATCTACTTAATGAAACATAAGTCTGAAACATTTGAAAGGTTCAAAGAATTTCAGAGTGAAGTTGAAAATCATCGTAACAAGAAAATAAAGTTTCTATGATCTGATCGTGGAGGAGAATATTTGAGTTACGAGTTTGGTATACATTTGAAAAATTGTGGAATAGTTTCGCAACTCACGCCACCCGGAACACCACAGCGTAATGGTGTGTCCGAACGTCGTAATCGCACTTTACTAGATATGGTGCGATCCATGATGTCTCTTACTGATTTACCGCTATCGTTTTGGGGTTATGCTTTAGAGACGGCCGCATTCACGTTAAATAGGGCACCATCAAAATCCGTTGAGACGACGCCTTATGAACTATGGTTTGGCAAGAAACCAAAGTTGTCGTTTCTTAAAGTTTGGGGCTGCGATGCTTATGTGAAAAAGCTTCAACCTGATAAGCTCGAACCCAAAGCGGAGAAATGTGTCTTCATAGGATACCCAAAGGAAACTGTTGGGTATACCTTCTATCACAGATCCGAAGGCAAGACATTCGTTGCTAAGAATGGATCATTTCTAGAGAAGGAGTTTCTCTCGAAAGAAGTGAGTGGGAGGAAAGTAGAACTTGACGAGGTAACTGTACCTGCTCCCTTATTGGAAAATAGTACATCACAGAAAACTGTTTCTGCGACACCTATGCCAATCAGTGAGGAAGCTAATGATGATGATCATGAAGCTTCAGAACAAGATACTACTGAACCACGTAGATCAACCAGAGTGAGATCCGCACCAGAGTGGTACGGTAATCCAGTTCTGGAAGTCATGATGCTAGATCATGATGAACCTACGAACTATGAAGAAGCGATGGTGAGCCCAGATTCCGCAAAGTGGCTTGAGGCCATGAAATCTGAGATGGGATCCATGTATGAGAACAAAGTATGGACTTTGGTTGACTTGCCCGATGATCGGCAAGCAATTGAGAATAAATGGATCTTCAAGAAAAAGACTGACGCTGACGGTAATGTTACTGTCTATAAAGCTCGACTTGTCGCAAAAGGTTTTCGACAAGTTCAAGGGGTTGACTACGATGAGACTTTCTCACCCGTAGCGATGCTTAAGTTCGTCAGAATTATTTTAGCAATTGCCGCATTTTATGATTATGAAATATGGCAGATGGATGTCAAAACTGCATTCCTGAATGGATTTCTGGAAGAAGAGTTGTATATGGTACAACCAGAAGGTTTTGTCGATCCAAAAGGAGCTAACAAAGTATGCAAACTCCAGCGATCCATTTATGGACTGGTGCAAGCATCTCGGAGTTGGAATAAACGCTTTGATAGTGTGATCAAAGCATTTGGCTTTATACAGACTTTTGGAGATGCCTGTATTTACAAGAAAGTGAGTGAGAGCTCTGTAGCATTTCTGATATTATATGTGGATGACATATTGCTAATTGGAAATGATATAGAATTTCTGGATAGCATAAAGGGATACTTGAATAAAAGTTTTTTGATGAAAGACCTCGGGGAAGCTGCTTACATATTAGGCATAAAGATCTATAGAGATAGATCAAGACGCTTAATTGGACTTTCACAAAGCACATACCTGGACAAGATTTTGAAGAAATTCAAAATGGATCAAGCAAAGAAAGGGTTCTTGCCTGTGTTACAAGGTATGAAATTGAGTAAGACTCAATGCCCGACCACTGCAGAAGATAGAGAGAAAATGAAAGATGTTCCCTATGCTTCAGCCATAGGCTCTATCATGTATGCAATGCTGTGTACCAGACCTGATGTGTGCCTTGCTATAAGTTTAGCAGGGAGGTACCAAAGTAATCCTGGAATGGATCACTGGACAGCGGTCAAGAACATCCTGAAATACCTGAAAAGGACTAAGGATATGTTTCTCGTATATGGAGGTGACAAAGAGCTCACCGTAAGAGGTTACGTTGATGCAAGCTTTGACACTGATCCGGACGATTCTAAATCGCAAACCGGATACGTGTTTACTTTAAACGGTGGAGCTGTCAGTTGGTGCAGTTCTAAACAAAGCGTCGTAGCGGGATCTACATGTGAAGCGGAGTACATAGCTGCTTCGGAAGCAGCAAACGAAGGAGTCTGGATGAAGGAGTTCATATCCGATCTAGGTGTCATACCTAGTGCATCGGGTCCAATGAAAATCTTCTGTGACAATACTGGTGCAATTGCCTTGGCAAAGGAATCCAGATTTCACAAGAGGACCAAACACATCAAGAGACGCTTCAACTCCATCCGGGATTTAGTCCAGGTGGGAGACATAGAGATTTGCAAGATACATACGGATCTGAATGTTGCAGACCCGTTGACTAAGCCTCTTCCACGAGCAAAACATGATCAGCACCAAGGCTCCATGGGTGTTAGAATCATTACTGTGTAATCTAGATTATTGACTCTAGTGCAAGTGGGAGACTGAAGGAAATATGCCCTAGAGGCAATAATAAAGTTATTATTTATTTCCTTACATCATGATAAATGTTTATTATTCATGCTAGAATTGTATTAACCGGAAACATAATACATGTGTGAATACATAGACCAACAGAGTGTCACTAGTATGCCTCTACTTGACTAGCTCGTTAATCAAAGATGGTTATGTTTCCTAACCATGAACAAGGAGTTGTTATTTGATTAACGAGGTCACATCATTAGTAGAATGATCTGATTGACATGACTCATTCCATTAGCATAGCACCCGATCGTTTAGTATGTTGCTATTGTTTTCTTCATGACTTATACATGTTCCTATAACTATGAGATTATGCAACTCCCGTTTACCGGAGGAACACTTTGGGTACTGCCAAACGTCACAACGTAACTGGGTGATTATAAAGGAGTACTACAGGTGTTTCCAATGGTAGATGTTGGGTTGGCGTATTTCGAGATTAGGGTTTGTCACTCCGATTGTCGGAGAGGTATCTCTGGGCCCTCTCGGTAATGCACATCACATAAGCCTTGCAAGCACTGCAACTAATATGTTAGTTGTGAGATGATGTATTACGGAACGAGTAAAGAGACTTGCCGGTAACGAGAATGAACTAGGTATTGGATACCGACGATCGAATCTCGGGCAAGTAACATACCGATGACAAAGGGAACAACGTATGTTGTTATGCGGTCTGACCGATAAAGATCTTCGTAGAATATGTAGGAGCCAATATGGGCATCCAGGTCCCGCTATTGTTTATTGACCGGAGACGTGTCTCGGTCATGTCTACATTGTTCTCGAACCGTAGGGTCCGCACGCTTAACGTTACGATGACAGTTATTATGAGTTTATGCATTTTGATGTACCGAAGGTTGTTCGGAGTCCCGGATGAGATCACGGACATGACGAGGAGTCTCGAAATGGTCGAGACGTAAAGATTGATATATTGGAAGCCTATGTTTGGACATCGAAAGTGTTCCGGGTGAAATCGGGATTTTACCGGAATACCGGGAGGGTTACCGGAACCCCCCGGGAGACTAATGGGCCTATTGGGCCTTAGTGGAAAAAGAGAAAAGGGACAAGCCCAAGCTGGCCGGCGGCCCTCCTTTCCCCAAGTCCTAGTAGGACTAGGATAGGGGGCCGGCCCCCCTTCTCTCTCTTTCCCCCCCGGGAGTCCTAATTGGATTAGGATTGGGGGGAGGAGTCCTACTCCCGGTGGGAGTAGGACTCCCCTGCGCCTCCTCTCCCTGGCCGGCCGGCTCCCCCTCCTCCAACCTTTATATACGGGGGCGGGGGGCACCCCAAGACACACAACTTGATCCTTGAGATCGTTCCTTAGCCGTGTGCGGTGCCCCCTGCCACCAAATTCCACCTCGATCGTACCGTTGTAGTGCTTAGGCGAAGCCCTGCGTCGGTAGTACATCAAGATCGTCATCACGCTGTCGTGCTGACGGAACTCTTCCTCGACGCTTTGCTGGATCGGAGCCTGAGGAACGTCATCGAGCTGAACGTGTGCTAAGAACTCGGAGGTGCCGGAGTAACGGTACTTGGATCGGTCGGATCGGGAAGAAGACGTACGACTACTTCCTCTACGTTGTGTGATCGCTTCCGCAGTCGGTCTGCGTTGGTACGTAGACAACACTCTCCCCTCTCGTTGCTGTGCATCACCATGATCTTGCGTGTGCGTAGGAATTTTTTTGAAATTACTGCGTTCCCCAACATGAAGCACATCATGCATGCTGAAAGATCGTAACATGGTTGACAAAAGATAACTTCAATCTCACTCTTATCAGTGACTTGCACAATGCAATTAAAAGATAGCTGTAATATGATCTGAGACTCGGGATGAGTAAATATTAGGCTCTATGAATTCGCACAACAGAGGATACTTCAATATTACATATTCTACATAAAACGAAACTAGACCCTCATATCCTACTACACGACTACAGCCCAATATGTTCAGGTATGCTTAATAATTAACCTACATGAGCACTTCAAGTAAATTATTGTTATGAGTGAGACAAGAGCACAGGTGGTGCTGCTAGAGAGGGAATTATGGCACTCGGAATAAATTAACAAAGTTTGTCCATGGACTGTCACAGGCAGCAACATAGCACTAGTGCGCTTGTGCTTGAGCAAGAAGAATATATATAATACACGGGCAGCAGAGTTGGTGCCAATAGAATACAGCAACAGTGAGTAGTAGTAATTAACAGGCAACAGTTAGCCAATTCACATGAACATGCTAACAAGTTAAGGCAGCATTGAAGCAACGGGTAGCAGTATTCACAAAAGCAACAATATAAGCTATGACAAGTTCACTTGAAACCAGGCATATAAACAAAGTTATGGGTGAGACAAGAGCAGCAGGTGGTGCTTGGCCTCCAGGTACCCCATGTCCTCGCCCATCGGCAGCTGGTTCTTCCTCATCTATACCAATACACAAGCAGTCAAGCACACAAGAAAACGAACATAATACTCAATTTCGATGGATCAACAGACAACACAACCAAGGCAGTTATAAGAAATAAATGACGGTCTTTCATCAGCAACATGGAGGAACATAAATGGAGGAACACCTAGAGGGGCATTTCTTTTCATTTCGATGTTTCAGACATTTATCATTGTTTCACTCAGCAAATCCAGAGAGCAAACATACAATGCGGATAATAATCAAATTAAGCATTTCAGAGGGCCAAACCAGCCAATGATTTTGTGGCCTACGAAGCTAATGGCACACTACCACACCAGTAAGCAGAAAATCAAATTTCTCCCTTAGGTGTAATGTTTGGCACACTGCCTACTGGTGAGTCAATTCACTTTACGTTGCTATTGCAATTAAGTTCAGTAGTAGGATGCACCTAAACTTAAATAAGTTGACATTAGAACTGACACACACAGGAGGGACTAATAGTCAACAGTATTAACGCTGAAATACTGCAGTATCCGATTCGAACAAACAAATTACTTTAACAATCTCCAGTCACACATGTTGTCTGGAAAACACAACACTAGGCAATTCCTCATCGTCTTGCATAATCCTGACTGCATACTGCAATACCGATCCAACAATTTTGATCGGCGAAATAGGCAGACATCAGACAACTTGCAGGTTGCAGCTACTTATTTCGGTATTATTCAGAGGTCTGTGTGTGGTAACACACTAACAATAAAGACTACTTGCTACTTCTGCCGAAGGAAGGAGACGCATGCGCTAAGCGGAAGCTCCCCTACTGCTTGTTCCAGCAGCACGCGATGGTGGCAGCCCCTCTCAGAGCGCAGGAAGTCGTCCACCTCCTCGCGCACCACCTGCAGCGTCGACCCCCGCCGAAACAGCCGCCCGCACGGTAGAAGGGCACTGGCATGCCGGTGGGCCCGTTGGCGTCATCGCTGTCGCCCGGTGCCGGCGCCTGCTGCGGGGAGACGACGTGGAAGGACAGCCGCCTCGGACACGCCCCCACGACGAGGTGGTGGGTTGGTGTGGGGATCCGGAGCGGGGAGGAGGAGGAGGCGACCATGGTGGACAGTACGGGGTGTGGGGGCGGCGGGGTTGTGTCGATTGGATCTGGGGGATCGAGGCAGGAGGCAGAGGGCGGAGGGTAGGGAGAGATGGTGAGGAGAGGGACGAGGTGGGCGGTGGGTGAGGAGGACGGCGAGGTCGGCGGTGGGTGGGAGGAAGGGTTGCCGCGCAGGGAGAGGACTGGATCTCCCTTGTCCTTGGTTGAGGTCGGCGGTGGGAGGGAGAACTGGATCGGGAGGGGGCGGTGGCGCGAGGAGATGGGGGGATCTGAGCTACGGTTTGGGTGGGGGAAGGGGAGGAGCGTGCGGGAGGCCATGGACGGCGGCCAGCTCCGCCGGAGGGAGGTGCCAGCGGCGGTCTGGAAGGGAGGAGACAACTCTCTCTCTCTCTCCATCGGGTGAGACATCGAGGATATGGATGGATGTGAGAAAGAAAGGAGGCGGGGGGGGGGGGGGGAGGGGGGGTTGATGGAAAATGACCAGCTAGGGTTTCGGGTTTGGTGTGGAAGGGTTGAGGACAACCGTTGGATCCACGAACATCCGACGGCGTATGATGCACGATCCGCGTGAAACAGCTACAGACCAATCAGAATGCAGTATGATGCTATGACCATCTAAATTGGTCATAGTTGTCTAAAAATATATGTTAAAATCATGTTAGCTATTTTATGACCTGATATATTCAAAAAGAAAATAGAAAACCTTCTCATTGTGTCACCAAAATGTGAATGAGTTTTCCAAAAAAATAACAAACATGAAAAAAGATAAATACCTTCAAAAAGGTGTAGTGAGAAATGAGTTTTTTTTTTTGCAAAAATAAACATTTTTCATTTTTCGAGAGCCCAAAATGAGTTTTTTTGTGAAGGACCTACCATATATTTGTTGCAAAATTGGACCAAATCATTTTCCTAAAATACTAGGCCATATTTAATGCACAATTGACAAAATGGTTGGGTGTCAAAAGTTTTGATCCACCTCTAGTGAAAAAGACAAATTCCCGCCGATTCAGCTAGAAGCGGGTCAAATTTGAATTGCAGCTGCCTCATAGTTTGCTATTTATTTTTTCCAAAAATAATTTCTAGGTACATAAGTACCTATTTAATCAGACAAACACCAAAAAAATTCCAAGATTCAACCACTAGCTAGAAACGGTCATTCCCGCCGTTTTGACCGCATTTTGAAACGGGCATAAAAAATTCAAAAAACATCAAAAAATTGGGAAACCTTCGCATTGTGTCATTTTATGTGGCCAAGTTCCTAGGAAAAATAACAAACTTGTAATACGGCAATTATTTTCAAAAAGTGTTCTCAGAAACGAGCTATCACGTGTGGAGATCAATGGCTTTCAAGCCAAATGATCAATCTTATGGCCACATTCATGGCATAGTTTGTTCAAATGATCTCATATTGTGCACAAGGGTGCATATTGGAATGGCAAACAAGGTTTCCTAAGGAAGTTTTCATTTTCTTTGGACAAAAAAACATTTTCCATTTTTCGAGTGCCTAAAAGGAGGTTTTTTGTGAAGGACCTCCCAAATAATTGTTGCAAAATTGGACCAAATCATTTTTCTAAAATACTAGGCCATATTTAATGCACAATTGACAAAATGGTTGGGTGTAAAAAGTTTTGATCCACCTCTCGTGAAAAAGACAAATTCCCACCGATTCAGTTGGAAGCGGGTCAAATTTGAACTGCAGCTGCCTCATAGTTTGCTATTTATTTTTTCCAAAAATCATTTCTAGGTAAATAAGTATCTATTTAATCAGAGAAACACCAAAAAAATTCCAAGATTCAACAACTAGCTAGGAACGGTCATTCCCGCCGTTTTGACCGCATTTTGAAACGGGCATAAAAAATTCAAAAAAATCAAAAAATTTGGAAACCTTCGCATTGTGTCATTATATGTGGCCAAGTTCCCAGGAAAAATAACAAACTTGTAATACAGCAATTATTTTAAAAAAGTGTTCTCAGAAATGAGCTATCATCTCTGAAGATTCATGGCTTTCAAAGCAAATGATCAAACTTATGGCCACATTCGTGGCATAGTTTGTTCAAATGATCTCATATTGTGCACAAGGGTGCATATTGGAATGGCAAACAATGTTGCCTAAGGAAGTTTTCATTTTCTTTGGACGAAAAAACCATTTTTCATTTTCCAAGTGTCTGAAAGGAGGTTTTTTGTGAAGGAACTACCAAATAATTGTTGCAAAATTGGACCAAATCATTTTTCTAAAATACTAGGACATATTTAATGCACAATTAACCAAATGGTTGGGTGTAAAAAGTTTTGATCCACCTCTCATGAAAAAGACAAATTTCCGCCGATTCAGCTGGAAGCGGGTCAAATTTGAACTGCAGCTGCCTCATAGTTTGCTATTTATTTTTTCCAAAAATCATTTCTAGGTACATAAGTATCTATTTAATTAGAGAAACACCGAAAAAATTCCAAGATTCAACAACTAGCTAGGAACGGTCATTCCCGCCGTTTTGACCGCATTTTGAAACGGGCATAAAAAATTCAAAAAAAAAATAAAAAAATTGGGAAACCTTCGCATTGTATCATTATATGTGGCCAAGTTCCCAGGAAAAATAACAAACTTGTAATACGGCAATTATTTTAAAAAAGTGTTCTCAGAAATGAGCTATCATCTCTGAAGATTCATGGCTTTCAAAGCAAATGATCAAACTTATGGCCACATTCGTGGCATAGTTTGTTCAAATGATCTCATATTGTGCACAAGGGTGCATATTGGAATGGCAAACAATGTTGCCTAAGGAAGTTTTCATTTTCTTTGGACGAAAAAACCATTTTTCATTTTCCGAGTGCCCGAAAGGAGGTTTTTTTGTAAAGGAACTACCAAATAATTGTTGCAAAATTGGACCAAATCATTTTTCTAAAATATTAGGACGTATTTAATGCAAAATTGACAAAATGGTTGGGTGTCAAATTTTTTGATCCACCTCTGGTGAAAAAGACAAATTCCCGTCGATTCAGTTGGAAGTGGGTTAAATTTGAACTGCACCTACCTCATAGTTTGCTATTTATTTTTTCCAAAAATCATTTCTAGTTACATAAGTACTTATTTAATCAGAAATACATGGTTTGATGGAGAGACATCGAGGTTTGGACGGTGGCCGAGGGCCCCAACTCTAGAGCGCGTAAGCTCGCATGCCCACCGCGTGGTCACCGCGTGACCGTGGCGTTGCCATGTGTTCTGGGCGGCCTAGGCATGTCTAGTGGGTTGGGAACTCCCCAGGTTGGTGCTAGGAAGAAAATTACAACATAAGATTCTCACAAGAAGACCGATCGATGCTCAAACATGAATTAGCAGCCAAGTGTTTGATTAGCGGTACGGGAAATGCACATGGCCAATGGGCGTGAGTTTTAGCTGAGGATGATCATCTACTAAGGAAAATGTCTTCACAAATTTTTAGCTCAAAAGCAGGATCCTAGGTGGTACTTGCTTTGCAAAGTACCATGCTGGACAAAAATATGAATGTTGAAGCTGGGCTCAAAATAATGAATGGATTGAGCTGAAATTTTGTGGAGGATGGTTATTTGGGCATAGAAAAGCATTGTAGAAAATTGATACCATTTGGACATGCCAAAGTAGTACTTCCTTCACAATGCTCTTCTATGGACAGAAACTTGGGAAAACTAGTGAGAGAGATTGGATGAATGAAATGAGCTCAAAATTGGTGTAGGTAAGTTACTTAGGTATGGTCATGCGCTGGTCAATTTTCAGATCATTTGGGTAAGCCTAGCTAGTACTTACTTCACAAAGCTTCTCTCGAGGTAGAAACTTTGGAAATTTCCCGAGAAAGATTTACTAGGAAAATTGAGCTGAATATTATCATGTGGCAATGATTTGGGTATGGAAGAGTGCCCTAAAAGTTTGAGGGTAATAGGAGGGGTCTATATAACACTTGCTTTGCAACGTGCCAATTTGGCCATAAAATATAAATTGAACCTGGGATCACATAGATGATTTGACTGAGCTGAAATTTGGAGGAGGGTGATAATTTGGGCATATGAAGAAACTGTATAAATTTCATGTCATTTAGATATATAAAAAAGGTACTTCCTTCACAATGCTTCTAGGTGGACAAAAACTTTGGAAATTTGCCGAGGAAGATTTGCTAGGCAAATGGAGCTGAATTTTGTCATGCGGTAATGATTTGGATAGGAAAGAGTGCCCAAAAATTCGTAGGGCAATCAAGAATAGATAAATAGCACTTCCTTCATAAAGTGTTGTTGTGAACATAATAGGAAAATGAATATTGTTGAATTAGTTTTGAACTAGGCAAGGAAGGATTTTTACATATTTGATGAAGATATGACCCAAAGAATTTATGAGATTTTTTTGGGAATTTTGGGAATGATAGAAATATAGGTTGCTTCACAACCTAGGGCAAAAACTGCCACATGGACATGACACATAGGCAAAACTGATGAGATGGCGCCTAGTCATCACAACCCACCACAATCTACAAGGCTATGACCATCTATATTGGTCATTAACAACTAGAAATAAGGCAGCGGACTAGCACTGTTTGCTTTGTGACCATTTCGTGTAAGGAAATTACGACCTTTCTGACCAAAATGGTCGCAATGGTTTAGGGTTTGAAGCCCCCTGAACAGCTTTTGACCAATTGGTCTAAAATGGTCATAAATTTATGACCAATTCTTCGAGGGTCACTGACAGAAGGTCATAAGTTGACATATTTCTTGTAGTGCTTCTATATCAATATTTATTGAATTATGGGCTGTTATTACACATTATGTCACAATACTTATGCCTACTCTCTCTTATTTTACAAGGTTTACATGAAAAGGGGGAATGCCGGCAGCTGGAATTCTGGGCTGGAAAAGGAGCAAATATTAGAGACCTATTCTGCACAACTCCAAAAGTCCTGAAACTGGGAGCACGTTTTAGAATATAAAAAAAATATTGGACGAAAGAAGTACCAGAGGGGGGCCACCCACCGTCCACGAGGGTGGGGGGCGCGCCCCCTGCCTCGTGGGCCCCCTGGTGACCCTCTGATGCCCATCTTTGGCTATATGGAGTCTTTCGTCAAGGAAAAATAATCATAAGCAAGCTCATGGGACGAAACTCCGCCACAATGAGGCGGAACCTTGGCGGAACCAATCTAGGACTCCGGCGGAGCTGTTCTGCCAGGGAAACTTCCCTCAAGGAGGGGGTAATCATCGCCATCGTCATCACCAACGATCCTCTCATCGGGAGGGGATCAATCTCCATCAACATCTTCACCAGCACCATCTCATCTCAAACCCTAGTTCATCTCTTGTATCCAATCTTTGTCTCAAAGCCTCAGATTGGTACCTGTGGGTTGCTAGTAGTGTTGATTACTCCTTGTTAGACCTGGCCATGGGCAGCACGGCCCGGCCCGAAAAAGCCCGATCCGGCCCGACCCGACGCTGCTCCCGGGCTGGGCTTGGGCCTAGATTTTGAGCCCGGTGGCCTGGCCGGGCCAGGCCCGGGCCCGTCATTTTTGCAATTTTCTGAAGGGGCCCGGCCCGAGGCCCGAGGCCCGACGGGCTTTTGCATGTTCGGGCCGGGCTTGGGCCCAAAAACTAGGCCCGATGGCCGGGCCGGGCCGGGCTCGGGCCCGGGTTTTTTGGCTCAGGCTTGGCCCGGCCCGAGGTTTGGCCAGGTATACTCCTTTTAGTAGATGCTAGTTGGTTTATTTGGTGGAAGATCATATGTTCAGATCCATTATGCATATTAATACCCCTCTGATTATGAACATGAATATGATTTGTGAGTAGTTACGTTTGTTCCTGAGGACATGGGAGAAGTCTTGCTATAAGTAGTCATGTGAATTTGGTATTCGTTCGATATTTTGATGAGATGTATGTTGTCATCGCTCTAGTGGTGTCATGTGAACGTCGACTACATGACACTTCACCATTGTTTGGGCCTAGAGGGAGGCATTGGGAAGTAATAAGTAGATGATGGGTTGCTAGAGTGACAGAAGCTTAAACCCTAGTTTATGCGTTGCTTCGTAAGGGGCTGATTTGGATCCATATGTTTCATGCTATGGTTAGGTTTACCTTAATACTTCTGTTGTAATTGCAATGCTTGCAATAGGGGTTAATAATAAGTGGGATACTTGTCCAAGGAAGGGCAGTACCTAAGCACCGGTCCACCCACATATCAAATTATCAAAGTACCGAACGCGAATCATATGAACATGATGAAAACTAGGTTGACGATAATTCCCATGTGTCATCGGGAGCGCTTTCCTTTATATAAGAGTTTGTCCAAGCTTGTCCTTTGCTACAAAAAGGATTGGGCCATCTTGCTGCACCTTATTTACTTTTATTACTTGTTACCCGTTACCAATTACTTTATCACAAAACTATATGTTACCAACAATTTCAGTGCTTGCAGAAAATACCTTGCTGAAAACCGCTTATCATTTCCTTCTGCTCCTCGTTGGGATCGACACTCTTACTTATCGAAAAGGCTATGGTAGATCCCCTACACTTGTGGGTCATCAAGAATCTTTTCTGGCGCTGTTGCTGGGGAGTGAAGCGCCTTTGGTAGGTGGAATTTGGTAAGGAAAAATATATATAGTGTGCTGAAATTTACTGTCACTTGTTACTATGGAACATAATCCTTTGAGGGGCTTGTTCGGGGTATCTTCACCCCGACCAGTAGAGCAAAGAGTTGCTCCTCAACCTACTGAACCTACTGAAAATGTTTACTTTGAAATTCCTTTGGGTATGATAGAGAAACTGCCAGCTAATCCTTTTACAGGAGATGGAACATTGCATCCTGATTTGCACCTAATCTATGTGGATGAAGTTTGTGGATTATTTAAGCTTGCAGGTATGCCCGAGGATGTTATCAAGAAGAAGGTCTTCCCTTTATCTTTGAAGGGAGAGGCATTGACATGGTTTAGGCTATGTGATGATATGGGATCATGGAACTACAACCGATTGAAATTGGAATATCATCAGAAGTTTTATCCTATGCATCTTGTTCATCGTGATCGTAATTATATATAATTTTTGGCCTCGCGAAGGAGAAAGTGTTGGGGAACGTAGTAATTTCAAAAAATTCCTACGCACACGCAAGGTCATGGTGATGCATAGCAATGAGAGGGGAGAGTGTTGTCCACGTACCCTCATAGACCGAAAGCGGAAGCGTTAGCACAACGCGGTTGATGCAGTCGTACGTCTTCACGATCCGACCGATCAAGTACCGAACGTACGACACCTCCGAGTTCAACACACGTTCAGCCTGATGATGTCCCTCAAAATCCGATCCAGCCGAGTGTTGAGGGAGAGTTTCGTCAGCACGACGGCGTGGTGACGATGTTGAGGGTAGAAGCGCGCCGGAGGAGTCCTACTCCCACCCCCCCTTTTTCCTAGTTGGATTAGGACTTGGGAGGGGGGGAAGAAGGAAAGAGGGGGGCCGGCCCCCTTTTCCCTAAACCAATTCGGTTTGGGCCTTGGGGGGGGGGCGCGCCCCACACTTCCCTTGCTTCCCTAATTTTCCACTAAGGCCCATGTAGGCCCATTAAGCCCCCGGGGGGTTCCGGTAACCTCCCGATACTCCGGTAAAATCCCGATTTCACCCGGAACACTTCCGATATCCAAACATAGGCTTCCAATATATAAATCTTCATGTCTCGACCATTTCAAGACTCCTCGTCATGTCCGTGATCACATCCGGGACTCCGAACAACCTTCGGTACATCAAAACATATAAACTCATAACAAAATTGTCATCGTAACGTTAAGCGTGCGGACCCTACGGGTTCGAGAACTATGTAGACATGACCGAGACACGTCTCTGGTCAATAACCAATAGCGGAACCTAGATGCTCATATTGGCTCCTACATATTCTACGAAGATCTTTATCGGTCAGACCGCATAACAACATACGTTGTTCCCTTTGTTATCGGTATGTTACTTGCCCGAGATTCGATCGTCGGTATCTCAATACCTAGTTCAATCTCGCTATCGGCAAGTCTCTTTACTCGTTCCATAATACGTCATCCCGCAACTAACTCAGTAGTTTGCAATGCTTGCAAGGCTTAAGTGATGTGCATTACCGAGAGGGCCCAGAGATACCTCTCCGACAATCGGAGTGACAAATCCTAATCTCGAAATACGCCAACGCAACAAGTACCTTCGGAGACACCTGTAGAGCACCTTTATAATCACCCAATTACGTTGTGACGTTTGGTAGCACACAAAGTGTTCCTCCGGTAAACGGGAGTTGCATAATCTCATAGTCATAGGAACATGTATAAGTCATGAAGAAAGCAATAGCAACATACTAAACGATCGGGTGCTAAGCTAATGGAATGGGTCATGTCAATCAGATCATTCATCTAATGATGTGATCCGTTAATCAAATAACAACTCTTTGTCCATGGTTAGGAAACACAACCATCTTTGATTAACGAGCTAGTCAAGTAGAGGCATACTAGTGACACTCTGTTTGTCTATGTATTCACACATGTATTATGTTTCCGGTTAATACAATTCTAGCATGAATAATAAACATTTATCATGATATAAGGAAATAAATAATAACTTTATTATTGCCTCTAGGGCATATTTCCTTCAGAAAGCATCGCTCAAGCTTGGGGGAGGCTTAAGTCAATGTTATATTCATGCCCCAATCATGAGCTCTCAAGAGAAATTATTATTCAATTTTTTATGCTCGGCTTTCTCTCGATAATCGCTCCATGCTCGATACTTCTTGTACTGGTTCTTTTATGATGAAGACTATTGAATTCAAATGGGATTTATTGGAGATAATTAAACACAACCCTGAAGATTCGGACCTCGACGAAGGTAAGGAGTCAGGTATAACACCTAAGTTTGATTGTGTTAAACCTTTTATGGATACCGATGTTTTCCATGAATTTAGCACTAAATACGGACTTGACTCTGAGATAGTAGCTTCTTTTTGTGAATCCTTTGCTACTCATGTTGATCTCCCTAAGGAGAAGTGGTTTAAATATAATCCTCCCATTGAAGTAAAAGTAGTTGAACCTATTAAAGTTGAAGAAAAGACTATCACTTATAATGATCCCGTTGTTCCTACTGCTTATATTGAGAAACCACCTTTCCCTGTTAGAATAAAGGATCATGCTAAAGCTTCAACTGTGGTTCGTAAGAGTAATACTAGAAAACCTACTCCCTCTGAGCAAATTAAAGTCGAACCTAGTGTTGCTATGGTTAAAGATCTCTTGGCCGATAATATTGATGGGCATGTTATTTACTTCTGTGATGAAGCTGCTAGAGTTGCTAGACCCAATACTAAAAATAAACATAGACTTGTTGTAGGCATGCCTGTTATTTCTGTTAAAATAGGAGATCATTGTTATCATGGCTTATGTGATATGGGTGCTAGTGCAAGTGCAATACCTCATTCCTTATATAAAGAAACTATGCATGATATTGCACCTGCTGAGATAGAGGAAATTGATGTTACAATTAAGCTTGCCAATAGAGACACTATTTCACCCTTTGGGATTGTTAGAGATGTTGAAGTCTTGTGTGGGAAGGTTAAATATCCTGCTGATTTTCTTGTTCTTGGTTCCCCACAAGATAACTTTTGTCCCATTATATTTGGTAGACCCTTCTTGAATACTGTTAATGCTAAGATAGACTGCAATAAGGATATTGTTTCTGTTGGTTTAGGGGATATGCCTAATGAATTTAATTTTGCTAAATTTCGTAGACAACCCCATGATAAAGAATTGCCTTGTAAAGATGAAATTATTGGTCTTGCTTCTATTGCTGTGCCTCCTAGTGATCCTTTAGAACAATATTTGCTAGACCATGAAAATGATATGTTTATGAATAAAAGAAGGGAAATAGATGAAGTATTCTTTAAACAAGGACCTATTTTGAAACACAACTTGCCTATTGAAATCCTAGGGGACCCTCCTCCACCTAAGGGTGATCCCTTGTTTGAGCTTAAACCTTTACCTGATACTCTTTAATACGCTTATCGTGATGAGAATGAGATATATCCTGTTATTATTAGTGCTAACCTTTCATAGCATGAAGAAAAGAAATTATTGAAAACTCTAAAGAAGCACCATGCTGCTATTGGATATACTCTTGATGATCTTAAGGGCATTAGTCCCACTCTCTGCCAGCACAAAATAAAATTGGAGAAAGACGCGAAACCGGTTGTTGATCACCAACGACGGTTAAATCCTAAGATGAAGAAGTGGTAAGAAAAGAAATACTAAAGCTTCTGGAGGCAGGTATAATTTATCCTGTTGCTGATAGTCAGTGGGTAAGTCCTGTCCATTGTGTCCCTAAGAACGGAGGTATTACTGTTGTTCCTAATGATAAAGATGAATTGATCCCACAAAGAATTGTTACAGGTTATAGAATGGTAATTGATTCCCACAAGTTAAATAAAACTACTAAAAAGGATCAGTACCCTTTACCTTTTATTGATCAAATGCTAGAAAGATTATCCAAACATACACATTTTTTCTTTCTAGATGGTTATTCTGGTTTCTCTCAAATACATGTGTCAAAAGAGGATCAAGAAAAGACAACTTTTACTTGCCCTTTCGGTACCTTTGCTTATAGAAGTATGCCTTTTGGTTTATGCAATGCACCTGCTACTTTTCAAAGATGTATGACTGTGATATTCTCTGACTTTTATGAAAAGATTGTAGAGGTTTTCATGGATGATTTCTCCGTTTACGGAACTTCTTTCGATGATTGCTTAAGCAACCTTGATCGAGTTTTGCAGAGATGTGAAGAAACTAATCTTGTCTTGAATTGGGAGAAGTGCCACTTTATGGTTAATGAAGGTATTGTCTTGGGGCATAAAATTTCTGAAAGATGTATTGAAGTTGATAAAGCTAAAATTGATGCTATTGAAAAGATGCCGTGTCCTAAGGACATTAAAGGTATAAGAAGTTTCCTTGGTCATGCCGGTTTTTATAAGAGGTTCATTAAGGACTTCTCTAAAATTTCCAGGCCTTTGACTAATCTCTTACAAAAAGATGTTCCTTTTGTTTTTGATGATGATTGTGTAGAAGCATTTGAAATACTTAAGAAAGCTTTGATTTCTGCACCTATTGTTCAGCCTCCTGATTGGAATTTACCATTTGAAATCATGTGTGATGCTAGTGATTATGCTGTAGGGGCTGTTCTAGGACAAAGAGTTGATAAGAAATTAAATGTTATCCAATATGCTAGTAAAACTCTAGACAGTGCCCAAAGAAATTATGCTACTACTGAAAAAGAATTTTTAGCAGTTGTATTTGCTTGTGATAAGTTCACACTGATCATGCTACTATTAAATATCTTATGGAAAAGAAAGATGCTAAACCTAGACTTATTAGATGGATTCTCTTGCTACAAGAATTTGATTTGCATATTATTGATAGAAAGGGAGCTGAGAACCCCGTTGCAGACAACTTGTCTAGGTTAGAGAATGTTCTTGATGACCCACTACCTATTGATGATAGCTTTCCTGATGAACAATTAGTTGTGATAAATGCTTCTCGTACTTCCCCATGGTATGCTGATTATGCTAATTATATTGTTGCTAAGTTTATACCACCTAGTTTCACATACCAAAAAAAGAAAAAGTTCTTCTATGATTTAAGACATTACTTCTGGGATGACCCACATCTTTATAAAGAAGGAGTAGATGGTGTTATTAGACGTTGTGTACCTGAGCATGAACATGAACACATCCTACGCGAGTGTCACTCCGAGGCTTATGGAGGACACCATGCTGGAGATAGAACTGCACATAAGGTATTGCAATCCGGTTTTTATTGACCTACTCTCTTCAAGGATGCCCATAAGTTTGTTTTGTCTTGTGATGAATGTCAAAGAATTGGTAATATTAGTAGACGTCAAGAAATGCCTATGAATTATTCACTTGTTATTGAACCATTTGATGTTTGGGGCTTTGATTATATGGGACCCTTTCCTTCCTCTAATGGGTATACACATATTTTAGTTGGTGTTGATTACGTTAGTAAGTGGGTAGAAGCTATTCCAACTAGTAGTGCTGATCATAAAACCTCTATTAAGATGCTTAAAGAAGTTATTTTTCCGAGGTTTGGATTCCCTAGATACTTAATGACTGATGGTGGTTCACATTTTATTCATGGTGCTTTTCGTAAAATGCTTGCTAAGTATGATGTTAATCATAGAATTGCATCTCCTTATCATCCATAGTATAGTGGTCAAGTAGAATTGAGTAATAGAGAGCTTAAACTGATTTTGCAAAAGACTATTAATAGATCTAGAAAGAATTGGTCCAAGAAACTTGATGATGCATTATGGGCCTATAGAACTGCATATAAGAATCCCATGGGTATGTCTCCATATAAGATGGTTTATGGAAAAGCATGTCACTTACCTATTGAACTAGAACATAAGGCATATTGGGCCATTAAAGAGCTCAATTATGATTTACAACTTGCCGGTGAGAAGAGGTTATTTGACATTAGCTCACTTGATGAATGGAGAACCCAGGCTTATGAGAATGCCAAACCGTTTAAATAAAAATTTAAAAGATGGCATGACAAAAGGATACAAAAATGTGAGTTTAATGTAGGTGATTATGTATTGTTATACAACTCTCATTTAAGATTTTTTGCAGGCAAACTCCTCTCTAAATGGGAAGGTCCTTACGTCCTCGAGGAGGTCTATCGTTCCGGTGCCATAAAAATCAACAACTTCGAAGGCACAAATCGGAGGGTGGTGAACGGTCAAAGAATCAAACATTATATCTCAGGTAATCCTATAAATGTTGAAAGTAATGTTATTGAAACCGTAACCCCGGAGGAATACATAAGGCAAACTTTCCAGAACGTTTTAGACTCCGAAAAGGAATAGGTACGTGGTATGGTAAGTAAACCGACTCCAAAACAGTTCTAATGGCAATTTTTCTCTGTTTTGGAATGTTTAAGAAAATAGGAAAATAAGAAGTAGTCCGGAAAGGACACGAGGCTTCCACGAGGGTGGAGGGCGCACCCTACCCCCTAAGCGCGCCCCCCTGCCTCGTGGGCACCTCGTGCACTCTCCAGACCCTGTTTTCTTGCACGATACTTCTTTTGGTCGGTAAAAATTCATTATATGATCTCCCGAAGGTTTTGACCACCGTATCATGCAAATATCCTCTGTTTTTGTTTCGAGCTGTTTTTTTTCAGGGTTGTCAAGGCCAGGCATCATGTCTTCTCCTTCCTCTTCCAACAATGAGGGCAACGATGCTTGGCTAATGAAGATAGAGCTAAAGAGAGAAGAGCCTGGAGAGATCAACAAGGATGATGGGATCAAGAAGGCCGTGGGGGATCAAGTTTCGACAGTAGTAGAAGAAGACATCCTTCAACCTCATCACGATCTCTTTACCCCAACGGAGATTGAAGCTTTCAAGATAATTGAGTTAGCTCACATTCAAAATAAGTATCTCACAAGTGAAAATATTTTGTTGAAGGAGCATATCATCGCACTCAAGGGCATTATTTGGAAATTGGAGGATCTCCTACGCTCGATGTGCGATTATCCATCATCACCAACACCTTCTTCACCAACAAAGAAGGAGACATAAACACATGGGTATGGGCACTCCCCTTGGCAACTGCCAAGCTTGGGGGAGTGCCCCGGTATCGTATCACCATCACTTTTATCTTTACCGTTTTTCTTAGTTCGATCCTTTTGGTTATATCTTGATCTAGTAGAATAAAATTTTAGTATGATTTAGTTTTGAGTTTCGCTTTATGATCCTTCTATGTAATCGAGTCTGTGAGCTATATATAATAAAGATTAGTGTTGAGTCAAGGGCTTGCTTATCTTGCTATGATCTTGAGGGAATAAAATAAAAGAGAAAGAATAAAAAGAAATAAAGAGATCATATGGATTTTATGGAGAGTAAAGACTTCACATATAAAGAGTATAATGAATAAAAATTGTTGAGAGTTGACAAACATAGTTTTGGTCATCGTTGCAATTAATAGGAAGTAATAAATAAAGAGAGGTTTTCACATATAAATATACTATCTTGGACATCTTTTATGATTGTGAGCACTCATTAAAATATGACATGCTAAAGAGTTGACGTTGGAAAAGGAAGACAACGTACTGAGTTATGTTTTCTTTCATCTGAAATAAATTATATTGTCTTGGATCATCCAACATGTTGAGCTTGCCTTTCCCTCTCATGCTAGCCCAATTCTTAGTACCAAGTAGAGATACTAATTGTGCTTCTAGATATCCTTAAAACCAGTTTTGCCATGAGAGTCCACCATACACTACAAAAAAATGCACTTCCGTGATGATACGTGTTTGTCACAGTAGGTCGCGTTTTCTGTCATGCATGTACATCCTTGATAAATTTATGGCAGAATCAAGATAGTCATACCTGTGCTGTCGTAGAAGTGTTCCATGACATTACCAAAATTATCATCACGGAAGTGTCCACTTCCATGACGATAAATCGCGCGTCACAGAAGTGCTTTCGTCAAGGGTGACCGACACGTGGCATACACCGTAACGGAATGCCGTTAAGCTATCGGGTCGGGTTTTGGATCCGATAACCCGTTAACAGCCCCGACCAATGGGGATTTTCCACGTGTAAAATCATCATTGGCTGGAGGAAACACGTGTTGGCTCATCGTTGGGACAGATGTCAACCACTCATTGGACGGAAGGCGCCTATGATACGTCGACACGTGGCACGGCCCAACAGAGGCCCATTCCTGTGAAAAGGCCAGCCCGTTTGACTTGGTCAAAAGCTGGCGGGCCGGCCCATGGAAAGCCTGTTAACGGGCTGTTCGAATATAGCCCATTTATAGCCCGCTAACCCAAGGCCCATTACGCCATAGCCAAATTAGGCCCAGTAGCGTCATCTGGGCCATCTGTTGGTGTCAAAACTGCTGGATCTCGGGTAGGATGTCCCGAACTATGCGTCTAGGCCGGATGGTAACAGGAGGCAGGGGACATAATGTTTTACCCAGGTTCGGGCCCTCCCGATGGAGGTAAAACCCTACGTCCTGCTTGATTAATATTGATGATATGGGTAGTACAAGAGTAGATCTACCACGAGATCAGAGAGGCTAAACCCTAGAAGCTAGCCTATGGTATGATTGTATGTTGTCCTACGGACTAAAACCCTCCAGTTTATATAGACACCAGAGAGGGTTAGGGTTACACAAGGTCGGTTACAAAGGAGGAGATATCCATATACGTATTGCCTAGCTTGCCTTCCACGCCAAGTAGAGTCCTATACGGACACGAGATGAAGTCTTCAATCTTGTATCTTCATAGTCTAACAGTCCGGCCGAAGGATATAGTCCGGCTGTCCGGAGACCCCCTAATCCAGGACTCCCTCAGTAGCCCCTCAACCAGGCTTCAATGACGATGAGTCCGGCGCGCAGTATTGTCTTCGACATTGCAAGGCGGGTTCCTCCTCCGAATACACCACGGAAGAATTTGAATACAAGGATAGTGTCTGACCCTGCAAAATAAGTTCCACATACCACCGTAGAGAGAATAATATTTTCGCAAATCTAATTTGCTGACTTGTTTTGGCAGCACGACGTTATGTCATGGCCCGGTGATTATTCGAACCATTTTTCTTCAACCAGCTCCACACATAATGCGAGGCGGTTTCTCGACACGTCTTGTCAAAGCAGAGATCGTGTTCCCCCAATTATGGGATTCTCATTAATACAGCCGTGGGTAACCCAACCGTGTCTAGGACTCCTAGATTATAGGTAAGTCCCAAACGGCTACGGAGAGGACGCTTGATATTCACCCTCTTTATAAAGGGACAAGGTTTTCGCTTTTTCCCTCTCGTGCTCAATCGAACCCCTCCTCTGCCTCGAGTTCTAACACCCAAAGCCCAGGTCAAGTGCTACGGATCTTCAATCATGTCCGAATCCAGCCTTCAAGGCTGGTGGATGCCCTCCTCTGTCACGGAAGAGGATATCAAGAAGTTGAGGGAGGCCAGATACTTGACCGCCGAGGTTTCGCATCGGCTGCCTGCTCGAGGGCAGGTTGTCCCCACTCCCGAACCCGACGAGAACGTCGTGTTCGTCTCCCACTTCCTCCGAGGCCTAGGCCTCACTCTGGATCCCTTCGTCAGGGGTTTGATGTTCTATTACGGGCTAGATTTCCATGATCTAGCTCCGGACTCATTTCTCCACATCTCGACATTTATTGCTGTGTGTGAGGCCTTCTGCCGCATTACCCCTCACTTCGGCCTGTGGCTCAAGGCCTTTGAAGTGAAGCCGAAGATGATCGAGGGGCAACATGCAGCATGCGGAGGCGCATCAATAGGCAAGATGGCATGAGCTCCGTGGCCGAAAGGTTCCTTGCCAGAGGTGTTCGAATTATGGCAACGGGAGTGGTTTTACGTCACGGCTCCCAGAAGTGCCAAGTGGGCGGCTGCCCCCGCTTTCCGCTCGGGCCCCCCACCACAACTGATGTCATGGATTAGCAGAGGCCTGAGCTGGGGTCCTGCCAAGGACGTGCCTATACTGCAAAGCCGCATTCAAGATCTCTTCGAGGGAGATTTTAATTTGGTTGTGGTAATGCAAGTTATGCTGGTTCGTCGAGTCCAGCCTTGCAAACGCCGGCCCCTTCGCTTATGGGAGTTCAACCCAGAAGGACCGCGTGCCATTCAAAGTTTCCTCGGCCTGACGCACGAGGAGATGTACAAGTCATTCTTCGGACCTCAAATAGAGTGTCCGGATACTACCGAGGACGTGGGCCTGAGCAGTAACCGCGCCGCCGAACAAGTAAGAAATCCTCTAGCCGAACACATCGTCTTTTATTCATGAAGTTATTTCTGAGAGATCGCTCTTTGACCAGGACTGGCTAACAAAGGCGAAGATGATTCGGTGTTCAGCCCCCCTCCCTGAGGGTTTGGAAAATCCGGTTTTGGAAAAGATGCTCGAGCTCGCACCTTGCCCGGAGCCCTCGAAGGAAGATACAGGGGGGAATAATATGGGCGGAAGCGGGCCCCCATCGCTGCCAGTTCCAACTGAGGGAATGAGCGCCTCCATAAAGGAGGATAACCGGGGGAGGAAGAGGACTGCTTCCGAGGATCCGGAAGCCGAGGCCTCCAAACGGGAGAAGAAGTCTCCAACAGAGGGTCCTGCCTCGGGGGGTGCTCTTGCCGCACAAAGTCCGCGGGGGGGATCAGCCCTCCAACGAGTCGTGAGTGATCCAAAAAATACTTTAATAGTGAAGGTATACCATCTTTCTTCTGAGAAAATAACCGCCGCATGTATCTTGCAGTTCGGGTCTTAGCCCCTCTTAGCTGAGCTCGTCTTCGGGGGATCTTCTTCCGGAGATGATGGGGAGAGAAACGCCTCCCCCGGACTCCTCCGCTCAAGAAGCGGGCGACCCCGAAGTGTCATCACGGAGGGCCTCTCCGGATCCGGTGAGGCCAGAAGATAATCCCATAGACCCCCGAAGTCCCCAACGTCCGGTTCTCGAAGAGAGCAAACAAAAGAGTCCGACACCATCTGGTATGCGGTCGGACGTTCTGAGGGAGCTGGTGGGGCGAGCAGCCATCTCAGAAGAACACCGTACGCTGATGGGTACGGTGATGGAGAGAATTTCGTCCGCCGAAAGCGGATTACATGAAGCCTTTATGAGTCTACTGACAGGCTTTGAGGTACGTGAGATAATATGTGATAGTACCACACATGTTAGGTGTGCCCTGTGTAGATAGTAGCCCCTGAGACTCTGGTTGTCCTCGAGAACGACGGCGAATAGAGGATCATAGTCCCAGGCAATAACCAGACTGCCTTTATGTGCAGGTGGTGGAAGCTCCGGTGGCTAGCCGGACTAGTGAGTTTGCCGAATTAAAACGGCAACTGGATGCGGCAGACACCGACATCGAGCTTGTTAACAAGCGGCTTGACGAATCACAGGGTAAGTAATGTTTTCTGGTGAATGTCACAAATAAGAGCAGCATGATGCTAGTATCTTTAATATGTTGTGACTGTAGACGGAGCTGCCACCGTGGAGATCCTTCGGGCGGAGCTCACCCGAGCCAAGGAACAAGCGAGGGTTAGTATTGTAGCTGCTTTGAAGGCGGCCGAGGAGTTAAGAGCCGAGAAGGCCGCCCATTGCGAAAGCAAAGAAAAGATGGACAAGATGGCCGTAGAATTAAAAGGCACTGTCGACCGTTGCCAGTTCCTTGAAGAGGAGAACCGAGTGAAGGCAGCGGACCTGGAGAAGGCCACTATGGCGACCAAAGACAGTCGCTCTGCTGTGAGGGCAAAGAAGGAGGAGCTGCGCAAAGCCGGGGATATTGCGGCTGGGAAGCCCTTTCTACCGTGGAGGAAGTTCGGAGATCTGCGGTATGCCTCTCTGGATCGGCTGTGGAGTTCGGCAGACGCATATATGGACTTGGCGGCGAGCGCTGTCGATGCGGTCGAATACTTCCAAGATCAATCAGGTCATGAAGTGGACAAACTATTCTGGTCGCAATTCAACGTTCTAGAGCGTCCGCTTCCCTTGACTGATCAGCTAGCCGAATGGGCCGAACTTAATAGGTTGTCCGGACTCGCCATGAGGTCTGTTGTAGATCAGTTGTGGCCAGAGAAGCCGAAGCCGAATAGCTATTTCAGCTTAGTGCAGCAGTTCCTTGGCGCAGTGCCGCGCATCAATGTGGTAAAGAGGTCGGCGTGTATAGAAGGCTCGTGGATGGCCTTTGCCCGTGTCAAGGCATACTAGGCAGAGATGGATGCTACCACTGTTGCGGCGCAAGGTTCGGCCATGGGCCGAGTAGCTGCCGAGCACTATTTTGAAGAGGTTCTTGAGGGTGCTCGTTTGATAGAGTCCCAGTGCTCGAAGAATATTATGTTTGAATGGCATGTATTCCCATTGTAAACACAATGTTTTTATAAATATAGTAAGGCTATATTTATACTTTTGCCGGAAAGTAACATGATGCCTCCTGTGCGGCCGTTTATGTATATATGTATATAACCTGAAAGATTGCAGTCGTTGGCTTCGACCCCCACGCATATAATGCGGAGGTGCTCGCAAAAAACGTGTGTTCACACTTAACCCAACGTCTTGGTCCTATTAAGGAGGTGATAGTGTAGCGAACGAGGCAACCGGACTATAATGCTTTAACACTTTCACTTAGCCATAGGAGTTTGACAATGGGGCTACTAGATAGCCCCTGGTGGCTCCGCACTCTCCCGATCTCGGGGTGCGTACATGCCTGGCCGGAAAACGGCCCTTCGGTAAGGCGGAGGAATTCTAACATTCCGATAGGTCATCGAGTGGTTGACCAGTCTCACGCTATATCATGACAGTCAGTTTTTGGCTTTCTCTACCGAGGTGCTCGTCCGGATGAACCAGGGCACAATCGCAGTAGTTCTCCTGGTGCTACCTTAGCCGATAAAGCGGAACGTAAGGCACGAAAACACAGGAGCCGGGCAAACCCAACATTTGACCAAAGACAATGATTCGGAGCTGGTGCATATAAGGCCAAACTCGCGACGCCGAACACTCCCTAAGGTATTCGGTCTTTATGGTATAGACCGGGCCTAAATAGTGCCCTTTGTAAGAAGCCCCCTGTGTCTAGGTACGTGCATTACTCTGACGTGGCCACATGCCAAGACGTCAGCATCCTTCTCAATTGTACCGAGAATTCGAGGGATGTGTATCAACAAGAGACAGTAAAAAAGGTTTACGCAGGGTCTTAATCTAAAAAGAATCCTTGGAGCGGGTCCCTGCTGCACGTCTGCGCCTGTGTCTCCGTTGTGCCGTATCCTGGACGGGTGTAGCACGATGATCATCTGTAAAAGAGGGGAACTTAGGTGAAAAAGTTGTCGTGCAAAAAGATAGTTTTTAAAGAAACCATGTATAACTAGAAATGAGTAGAAATTGCCACTTGTCTGCGTGCGTTGAGCCCCTTGTATTTGTAATAGGGGTGTGGCCATCAATTCGGTACAAATTACATATAGCAGCGCCGGACTCGTCTAACCGCGTCCGTGGTCTTGACGACCTATCAAATGCTTTAGTTGGTGAGGCCGTTTTTAGTGTGCGGCTACCAAGGCAGTCGCATTCTCTTCGGCGCGCAAAGATCTCTTAATACTTCCGTTCACTATAATGATGCCATGTGGACCGGGCATCTTGAGCGTGAGGGAAGCGTAATGCGGTATTGCATTAAAGCGAGCAAAAGCTTCGCGTCCAAGTAGTGCTTGATAACCGCATTGGAACGAAGCAATGTGGAAGGTTAAATGTTCGCTACGGGAGTTATTGGGGAAGCTGAATATAACCTTTAGCAGCAGGGAGCCCGTGCAGTGAGCCCCTGGGCCTGGCGTTACTCCTTTAAAGGTAGTGTTGCTATGGCAAATTTTCGTTGGGTCTATCCCCATTTCGCGGATTGTATCCTGGTATATCAGGTTTAAACTGCTGCCACCGTCCATCAGGACTTGTGCAAAGTGGTATCCGTCAATTATTGGGTCTAATACCAGGCGAGCCCATCCTGCCCGCCGGATACTTGCTGAGTAATCACGATGGTCGAAAGTGACCGGTTGAGACGACCAGTGGCAGGGTTTCGCGGTGATAGGCCCTTGGGCATATTTATCTGGGAGGGCCGCTTTGCTTCCCTTGATCACGTGTAATACGTTGACTATTTTGACTTCTGATGGAAACTTCTTTTGTTCCCCAGTGTCTTGCTTGAGAGGCTCATCCTCATCTTCGCTTGGTGTATCCTCCCCCTTGTGTATGGCGTTGAGCTTGCCGGACTGCTTGAAGACCCAACATTCTCTATGGGTATGATTAGCGGGTTTACCAGGGGTGCTATGGATCTGACATACCTAGTCCAGAATTTTGTTCAGGCTGGACAGTTCATTCTGGCGCCTTTAGAGGGCGGCTTTTGTTGACCTGGCCGAGAGCTTCAGAATCCGGCGTTTACCGCCGTGCTCTTCGGGCTGTCTTCTTTATTCCGACGCTTATTATTTTTGCTGCATCGTGATTTCCCGTTTTCATCTCTAACTTCGGATGTGCTTGGGTCATTGGTGCTGCATCTGGCGAGCCAGCTATCCTCACCCACACAAAAGTGGGTCATGAGGCTTGTTAATGCTGCCATTGTTCTCGGCTTTTCTTGGCCGAGGTGTCTGGCAAGCCATTCGTCGCGGACGCTATGCTTAAAAGCTGCCAAGGCTTCGGCGTCCGGGCAGTCAACTATTTGGTTCTTCTTAGTAAGAAACCTGTTCCAAAGCTTTCGGCTGACTCTCTGGGCTGTTGAGTTATATGACTCAAATTGTCCGCATCCGGGGGTCGGACATAAGTCCCTTGAAATTTTGCCCGAAAAGCGTCTTCGAGCTCTTCCCAGCTTCCAATGGAGTTTTCGGGGAGGCTTTTAAGCTAGTGCCGAGCTGGCCCTTTGAGCTTGAGGGGTAGGTACTTGATGGGGTGGAGATCATCTCCTCGAGCCATATGGATATGGAGGATGTAGTCCTCAATCCAGACCCCAGGGTCTGTTGTTCCGTCGTATGCCTCTATGTTTACGGGTTTGAATCCCTCTGGAAATTCATGGTCCAGCACCTCATCGGTGAAACATAGGGGGTGTGTGGCACCCCTGTATCTGGGTGTACCGCGTTGTTCTGATGTTTGTTGTGTTACATCATATGCCGAGGCGCGCTTGCGTGGTCCATAGATGGATCTGGTTGCGCCGTCCTTTTGGTGCGAGCCCTCGTGTGGACCGCTTATTGGCTTGTGAGTGGCGTTGTTTGCCACTCCATGTTGGCCGTGAGGTCGTCTATCCAGCCAGGTGGCCATTTTGATTTTTGGTTGTGGGGGATCTAGGGCCTCCTCATCGAATTCGGGTAGCAACTTCCACTTTGGGTAGCTCTTGGTGGGGCGATTACCACCATACTTCGCTGCTGTGTTGAGTACTTTACTCCATCTGATTTGGAGTGTGTCCTGCGCAGCCTTGAGCCTTTGCTTCTGCTTTTTTAGACTCCTTGCGGTGGCAACAAGCCTTTGACAGGCATTCTGCTGCTCCGGGTGCCTGTCCGGCATTATGTCATCCGGACTATTATCTTTGACAGAATTGGTTTGTTCGGTTTGATTCTCCGTATTGCCGTGGTCCGGCAGTGGTTCGCCTAGCTCCAACACTGGGTCTGTATGATCGTTATTTATGCCGAGGCGAGATTTGGGGCGGCGCTTATGCCGCCGCTTTGACTACTTCTCGAGGGGACAAGCCTTCATTGCGTCCTTCCGTTCCTCATCGTCGTCTTTTGGTGTGTCCACCATGTATACGTCATATGATGAGGTGGACGTCCAGCGCCCTGTGGGCGGTGGTTCCTCTTCGCCTCCCGCATCGTCGTCCATACTGTCAATGTCTTCGGAGTCGAAGTCGAGCATGTCGGTTGAGTCATCGACAGTGGCTACCAAGTGGGTGGTGGGTGGGCCTCGAATTTCTTCGTCGTCCGCATCCCAGTCCTGCCGGACATAGTTCGGCCAGGATTCTCCTGACAAGGAGAGAGAGCTTAATGAGTTCAGTATGTCGCCAAAGGGCGAGTGCTGAAAAATATCCGCGAAGGTAAACTCCATGATCGGCGCCCGATCGGATTCGATAGGAACGAGCGCAGGCGGTTCGGAGTCCGTGGCCGGAGAAGGATCCGACAGTTTAACAACACGGCTCTCGTGCAAGGCAAGGTCGATGTTCGGCTCGATCGCCGCTGAGGGTAAGGCCTCCGTGGCGGGGTCCATCCACCCGTCTACAGAAGGCGCAACTGGCTCCGAATTGAGGGTCGAAGCGGCTGCCGGTGCAATCTCCTTAACACTGTCCGATGGGAGAGCTAAGTCATGCTCATCGTGACCGCGTGGCGCACAAGGCAGAGGCTCGAATCCGTCGAAGATCAAATCTCCATGGATATTGACCGTGTAGTTTAAGCTTCCAAACCTGACCTGGTGGCCAGGGGCGTAACTTTCCATCTGCTCCGGATGGCCAAGTGAATTGACCCGCAGTACAAAGCCGCCGAGCATGAAGATCTGTCCCGGGAGAAAAGTCTCACCCTGGACCGCATCGCTATCGATGATAGTAGGAGCCATCAAGCCTAACGGCGACGACACAGAGGAACTCTCAATGTAAGCACCAATGTCGGTGTCAAAACTGGCGGATCTCGGGTAGGGGGTCCCGAACTGTGCGTCTAGGCCGGATGGTAACAGGGGGCAGGGGACACAATGTTTTACCCAGGTTCGGGCCCTCTTGATGGAGGTAAAACCCTACGTCCTGCTTGATTAATATTGATGATATGGGTAGTACAAGAGTAGATCTACCACGAGATCAGAGAGGCTAAACCCTAGAAGCTAGCCTATGGTATGATTGTATGTTGTCCTACGGACTAAAACCCTCTGGTTTATATAGACACCTGAGAGGGTTAGGGTTACACAAGGTCGGTTACAAAGGAGGATATATCCATATCCGCATTGCCTAGCTTGCCTTACACGCCAAGTAGAGTCCTATCCGGACACGAGACGAAGTCTTCAATCTTGTATCTTCATAGTCTAATAGTCCGGCCGAAGGATATAGTCTGGCTGTCCGGAGACCCCCTAATCTAGAACTCCCTCACCATCCAATATGACTCCAGCCCATTTTCACTTCTGGCCCATGTATGGCCCATGACGTATTTCGGCCCATATGAGGCCCTATGTAACTCTTGGCCTACTAACGGCCCGTGGTGAAACTGGCCCGTAATGAACAGTGTGTCACTTTACACCCATTAACGGCTCGTGGTGAAACTGGCCCGTAATGAACAGTGTATCACTTTATACCCATTAACAGCCTGTTATTTCATTGGGCCGTTTCCAGCCCATGTTATCTTTCGGCCTTCTCAGAGCCCATTTATTCTTGGGCTCATTTCCAGCATTCGTTTACTTATGGCCCGTTACTGTCATTTTCTGCTTGTGGGCCAAATTCAGCCCGTGGTTACAGCCGGCCTGTTTGTGGTCCGTTAATACATTGGGCCAATTTCATAGCGTCATCAAATACGGCCTATTAACGATGGCCCATTATGGTTGGCCCATGAACGGACGATTCCAACTCTAGCCCGTTTACGGCCATAATGCGGTCTGTTTGGCCAATCGATTATACGGCCCGTATAAGGCCCATTGATAATAAGGCCCATAGAAGGCCCATTGTTTCTATGGCCCGTAGGAGGCCCAGTGTCACTACAGTAAATATTAGCCCATGGTTATTGTGGCCTAGTTTTAAAAAATAGGTTATTGCAGCCACTAGCTAACAGTGGAAAAAGAACTGCAATGACTACAAGCAAACAAATAAACAAGACAACAAGGAAATAAATAAGCAAGCAACTAACGCTAGGCTATCACGGCTATTACACATATTACATCCACTGGGCATCAAAGTTCGCCACCAGTGCAAATATAGGGAACAAAGCAGCATATCATATACACTGGTTGTCAAAGTTGGCGACCAGCGCAAATAAACACCGTAGCAAAACAAATCCAGAACTTAAACCACTTCAGAAGATCTCAAGAAACAGTATCCTGGGTACCTAGAATGCTGGCAAGATGCTTAGCAAGCTTATTAACTTTCTCTTGTTTGGCGCTTAAATCCTCCATCGCTTGCTGTTGCACTAGAAAATATGCATCTGAATTCTGCAGGGACTTCCTCAGTCTTTCATCTTCCTGTCGCAGCACATCTGATCGATGTCTTTCAACTTGAAGTTGAGACTCAAGAAGACGGACTAATTCAGGCAGCTAGTTCGAAGAGCTTGTGCCAGCAGTAGTGGCTAGTAACTCGAACACTACATCAAGACATGACTTTTGGGTTCCCTCACTGTCGTCAAGATAGTTTTTATCAGCTTTCTTGGAGACCAACAGGGATGTCTCACTATCTTGAACCTTATCTGCATTACTTCCTTTACCATTGGATAACGCGGTACTGTGTAAGTGCATCTAGTGCCCCTTAGTGATTTTGGTGTATTGAAGACTTATAGGTTAAGGGACTAATGCGTTTGTGAGTGTACACAGGTCTATAAGTCTATGAGGAGTTTGATATTTACAGAGAAAGTCGACCCCTAAAAATGAAGTTCTTCGACTGAAGACTTTAAATCTCTGAAGACTTTCTGAAGACTTTGAAAGTGAAGAAATTGGTGTGACCTTGAAGACTTGGTATTCATTCGAGGAACATGAACCATGAAGACTTTTGTTTTCATAGTTTCATTTTCTCTTTCTTGAGTCATAGGAAACACCGTACTGTTAAAGGGGGTCAAGGAAATACTAAGGAAAAATTTCCATGTGATGCTCAACTCAAAATCCTACACCTACCAATCCCTTCGAGTGAAGCCATTGGAAATCTCATACACTCCATTCATATTCTTCAGCGACAGAGATGAAGTTCTTCTGGTCTCTGAGGAATTTTTTCTGACTGAGGAGTTAGGAATTCGCCAGTGCGGATTTCCTACACAGTGAGGAACATGATAGCCCTGAGGATTTTGCTACTCAAAATTCCGACCGTTGCTGTGCGTTGCGCCAGCTGTCCCAAAATATCTATCCACCTAACGGTCATATCATTGAAGGGCATTTATGTCTTATCATGTCGGGATGCTCCCTAGGCTATAAGTAGCCGCCCCCTACAACCACTAGCTGGTTGGCTGCTCCAAGAGAAACTGACACTTGTCATTTGAGAGCAACCCATCCTCCGAGGACTTTGAGCGAAAATCATCAAGTGAGGAAAAACCCAAAACCCAAACACCTACAAACCCCAAGTGATTGAGCATCACTGAAGAGATTGATCCTGCGTGGATCCGACGCTTGTTACCTTTGAAGACTGTGCTTCTTCCAGACGGTTAGGCGTCATGGTCTAGAGCATCCAAGAGGAATTGTGGATCGCCGAGTGGCCAAGTTTGTGAAGGTTCGGAAGTCACCTGAAGACTTACCACGAGTGATTGGACGAGGTCTGTGTGACCTTAGTTCAAGGATAATACGGTGAGGACTGGGTGTCCTGAGCTGCGTGTTCAGGACTGGGTGTCCGGGACTGTGTGTCCTTGAGTTTAAATACTCAGCCGCTCCAACCAGACGTACAACTGAGACATCAGTTGGAACTGGTCTACCAAATCATTGTCCTCACCAAGCTTACTGGTTCTATTCCCTCAACTCGTTCATTTCCTCATAACTGTGTTGTGTGTTTGTTCATATCTGTGTTTGAAGACTTTGACTGAAGACTTTCTCAATTTCCTGAGTTCAATTTCTTCAGTCTGTTTGTCTTCATCCTGTGTTATCCTATGCTTACGTTTCCTGTACTCTGTGCCCATCTTCATTTCATCATGATGACTATGCATGCATTCTGTTATGTTTACTTTTAAGTACATATTCTGCTGCTAGTAGTTCTTCGCTAAGGAATTTCCTCACCGGCAAATTCCTTAGTGAAGAATTTCATAAAAATCGCCTATTCACCCCCTTCTAGTCGATATAACACACTTTCAATTGGTATCAGAGCAAGGTACTCCCTTGTTCTGTGTGATTTTGGTTTAACCACCTGGAGTTTAGTTATGTCGACCGCAGGTATGAAGAAAGTGACATGCCCCATCTTTGACGGTCATGAGTATCCCAAGTGGAAGGCCATGATGAAGAAGCGCCTGATGGCGATGAACGGCGAGCTGTGGACCGTCACTGAGATTGGTCTGACCGATCTGTGCAAGATGGCGGAAGCAGATGACATTCTCAAGTACACTCTTCTCAACCTCACGGCGAAGGACGTCATCTGCTCCTGTCTGTCTCAAAATCAGTTCAGGAACATCATGCATCTCGATCATGTGAAGCTTATCCGGGACCGTCTCTCTGAGGTCTATGAAGGTCATCGAACCTATCATGATCCTTGGTTTGAGGACTTCAAGGAATCTCTCAAAGCGATGACATTCGAACCAGAATCATCATCTTCTGCATCATGCCTTATGGCAAAAGATGCTGAGGTAACTGAATGCTACCTATCCGAGTCTAGTGATGATGAATCTGGTGATGAATTTGGGCCCAACTATGTCAAACTTGCTTCCCTTGCCACTAAACAACAAAGAGCTTTGGAAAAAGTTCATTACATGCTAAATAAGAGCGATGATATGTTGGGTGAAGAAATGGATCAGTCAAAAGCTTTGGCTGAAAGTGTTCAGAGACTTCATACTAAGTATGACACCCTTCAAGATCATCATAACACTCTCTTATCCGATCATGAGAAGCTTTCTTATGAATTTCTTCAAAGAAAGCAAGACCTTGAGAAGCTAAGAGTGAGTTATGAATATCTTCAGAAGGAGCGCGATTCATTACTTGCTCAACAAATCAGCGCTTCTCAGGAAGAATTTGTTCCTCCTTGTTTGAAATGCATTGAACGTGAATATGCTAATTCTTCACCTGAATGTTCAAATGCTGCAAATGTTTCAAATTCTTCACATGCCTCTGCTATCACTAATTCCTCATCTGAGGACATTGCTAGTGTCACTGATGATGTAGGGCTGAAGGAATTGTACATGACAGGCATGTACAAAAGCCTCAAAGGGCATCAGACTCTTTGTGATGTGCTTAAAAAGCAGATCCTCAACAGGAACCCTAGGAAAGAGGGTTTGCCTTTGAGAGGAAACTCAATGCTGATGGTACATATTGGAAGCCTGAGCGGTACCCCAAAACTACATGGGTTGCTGCAAAGGGACCTCCAGTTGATCCATCTAACTTATCTGGATTTGCATGTGAATCTCCTCGTTCTGATGATGAGTCATTTGACTCCAACTATAAACTGTTCAAAAATCAGAATGGTGAAGTATTTGCTAGATATGTTGGCACTAACTGCAGGAACGGTTCCCCTATGAAGAAAATCTGGGTTCCCAAAAGATGCCTTGAAAATCTTCAGGTGAATGTCATCATGACGCCACCTATGAAGAATAGGAACCCCAGATCAAATTCTTCATATGAACCAAATTCTTCATATGGATCCAAGTCCTCATACGGACCAAACTCCTCACATGGATCATATTCCTCAAAAGGATCAAAGTCCTCATATTAGCATCATCGTGCTAACCCGTATGTTTCGCAGGGAAGATCCAAGGATTATGGATATGTGCATTATTCTTCAAATCATTATGTCCATAAGTCCTCGAAGAATTTCTCTGCATACTCTTATGCTTACTCTAACCCCTCTTATGTGAAACGAAATGGACTGGCTTCTATGCCATCCTTCTCGTATGGAGCTCGCAGAATGATGAATTCTTTGCCACCCCTTCGGATGTGGGTGGTGAAGAAAAAGAACTAATCTCTTCTGCAGGGTCAGGTCTCCAGACGTACGTAATCGTCTGAAGAATTTGCTGGAGACCTGAGCATGCCTGATAAGGACGCAGGCAAATCATGAAGAAATGAACCTTCATTTCTCACATCCTCATATTGCTATATCCGTTCTTTTTCTTGATGAAATTGATCTGATGAATTGATGTCATATTCTTCACTGATGAAGTATATGCGTTTGTAAGCTGCACTAATTCATCTGCAAGATGATCAACCCAAAGCCACTGAGTGGGTCCTCGATAGTGGATGTACAAATCACATGACTGGTGACAAGAATCTATTGATGGATGCTCCATTATCTCCCTCGCATCTGAAGCATATCATCTTTGCCGACAAGGGCAAAAGTCAGGTATTGGGTCTAGGTAAGGTTGCGATCACAAATGATCGACACATGGACAAAGTCATGCTTGCTGAGTCCTTAGGATACAACCTTATGTCTGTCTCAATGCTTTGTGATCTTGATATGGTTGTTGTCTTTGGCAAGTACCGTTGTGTTGTGGTTATGGAAGCTGACAATTCCAAAGTCTTCGAAGCCTTTAGGAGAGGAGACCTGTATATTGTTGATTTCTCTACAGGACCACAACCAACCGTGTGTCTACTTGCAAAAGCTTTAGAAGGCTGGCTCTGGCATCGACGACTTGGTCATGCGGGCATGAGGAATTTGCACACGCTTGTGAAGAAGAAGCATGTCATTGGCATCGAGAATGTCAAATTCCTCAAGGATCACCTATGCGGAGCCTGTGAAGCTGGGAAGATGACAAAGGCCAAGCATCCAGCGAAGACTATCATGACCACTACTCGCCCATTTGAATTGCTTCACATGGATCTCTTCGGTCCTAATCATTATTCTGCTGTTTCAAATGATGCATCTCAATATGGCTTTGTTATTGTTGATGATTACTCTCGTTATACATGGGTACACCTTGTTACTTACAAACATGAAGTGCAGGAAGTCTTCAAACGATTTTCCTCGAGGGCTTCAACCAACTTTGGTGTGAAGATCAAGCACATCAGAAGTGACAATGGCACTGAGTTCAAGAATTCTGGTCTCGATGAGTATCTTAATGAACTTGGTATTACTCATGAGTTATCTGCTCCTTACACTCCTCAGCAGAACAGCGTCGTGGAGCGCAAGAACAGGACTCTTGCTGAGATGGCTCGCACTATGCTTGATGAATACAAAACGCCTCGTCGTTTCTGGACTGAGGTAATTGATACTGAGTGCCACATCATCAACAAAGTATATCTTCACAAATTCTTCAAGAAGACTGCCTATGAACTCCTCACTGATAAGAACCCCAATGTAAGTTATTTCAAAGTCTTCGGTGCTAAATGTTGGATTAGAGATCCTCATCACAACTCAAAATTTGCACCGAAAGCACATGAAGGTTTTATGCTTGGTTACGGAAAGGACTCGCACACCTACAGAGTCTTCAACAACGTTCTTCACAAGGTTGTTGACACTGTAGATGTGCGCTTCGATGAAACTAATGGCTCACAAAGAGAGCACCTACCTACTATGATAGATGAACCAGCACCTGAGGAAACTATCAAGTTTGTTGGAACCTCCACTCTCTGGCCCTAGCTCGCCTCTCCCTCTCACTCTGCTCGCGCACTGCTGTCGTGGCTAGCTCACTGGAGAGAAGAAGAAGTTCAGAGAAATTTAGAGAAACGGTGGACACAGAGGTTTTCGCGGCGCACGAACACCCCATTTACTCCCTCGAGCACGAACTCGACAGTGTCATTCTGTTACAACGCCATCAGGTGGCTTTATACCCCGAGCCAGCGCATCGGGCACGCACCTGATACGTCTCCGTCGTATCTACTTTTCCAAACACTTTGGCCCTTGTTTTGGACTCTATCTTGTATGATTTGAATGGAACTAACCCGGACTGACGCTGTTTTCAGCAGAATTGCCATGGTGTTGTTTTATGTGCAGAAAACAAAAGTTCTCGGAATGACCTGAAACTCCACGGAATATCTTAGAATAAATAATAAAAAATTCTCGCCAAAGATGAAGACCAGGGGGCCCACACCCTGTCCACGAGGGTAGGGGGCGCGCCCCTCCCCCTTGGTCGCGCCCCCTACCTCGTGGGCCCCCTGGTGGCCCTCCGACGCCAACTCCAACTCCATATATGTAGCGACCCGACGCGAATGGATCAAGTCTCTGTGCTCCGGTGTCATCCCTAGATCAGTAATGCTGACACCACACAGTACTTCGAAGGATTTATAGCAGAGTAGCAATCACACACTTATTACATCGTTGTCTCAAAGAGAACTTATTACAATAAATATGGCTTAAGGCTATCTAGTAACGATAACAGCGGAAGACTTGGAAGATAAATGGGTCCATCAACTCCAACGGCATCACTGAGTATAGAACCACGACCTAAAAGCACCTTACTCGTCGTCTGAAAAGTCTGCAACATGAAAGTTGCAGCCCGAAACGGGTCAGCACATGGAATATGCTGGCAAGGTAACACATAGAGAGTAATGGAATGAAACAACTATACTATATGCATATTTGGCTGGTGGAAAGCTCTATGGTTACTGTTTTGCGTAAAGCCAGTTTTTCCCTACTGCAAAGGAATGAATTTATTTAACTATCATGGTAGTTGAACATCGAGAATGGTTGACAGCATTCTGATCCCAATTAGGTGAACAATTAAAACCCAACAATATTAATTAGAAGTAACATGATGAGATTCACATGATATTCAAGTACTAGATACTCAAGGTGTCCATAACCGGGGACACGGCTAATCATGATTAGTTTATTACACTCTACAGAGGTTTGCGCCCTTTTCCCCACAAGACTTGATCGCTCCGTTGGATTTCTCGCACTACTGGTGTTTGAGAAACGGATGACTGAGACGCAGTCTTTCAGAAGCGCTAGCACCTTACGATGGATAGACCGGTACACCTACTTTCCCCTACATCTGCTAGTCTACCCTGTAAGAGTTCGCACGACTTAGTCAACTATGCCAGAGCCCATATTGGCTTGTGGCTGCACACGGAAGTTTCTAGTATGAAAGATCTTATGATCCCTTTGAGCCTGGGTGGCGGTCCAAAAGAAAACAGGCAAGTCCTGATAGACATCAGGTGCCTCAATCCACCCAGATGTGTGTTTAAGTTGCCACCTTAGATAAACCCTTAAAATTATCACACTCACATCTGTCATGGATATCACTCACCCAATCCACGTCCACTAGCATAGCATGGCATATTAAGCAAACGTAGAAGTAACTCCCAAAGGTTTCATAATAAACAAGTAATAGGTACTACCTCATCTACTTCCCCTCCCACAATTTAATTAGATCCTAATCATGCAATGTTTGAGGATTGATCTAATGCAATAAAACTGGGTTGTAGAAAAGGTATGATCAAAGTGTTACTTGCCTTGCTGACGATCCGCGAGTCCTAGAGATTCGAAGTAACAGGCGGCGCAATCCGGGTAATCTATCGCAGACAAACAACAAGCATACAATAAGTACTCATCTAATGCACATGTAAAACTCGAACACGAGATCGAACCAGATAGTTCAACTTAAGTACTCCGGTTGCAAAGAAAGAAAGAACCGAACAAAGCAACGGAAAACAAACGGCGGAAGAAAACAACTCGGTTCTAGCAAGTTGAAACTAGGTCAAATTTTACCATAGCAAAAACTTGTTTAAGTTGATTAGTCGGAACGGCGGTCTCGAAACGAAACTCCAGGCGCTTGAATCACCTAATTCCGATAAACGAGCGAGAAGATAAACTAGAACGAAGATCGGATCCGAGATCGCGATCGCGGAATAAATCCGATGAAAAGAAAAAGAAGAACGGTTAAACGAATGGACGTTCGTTAACCAAGAATAAACGGTGATCACATTCGTTAGGACGAACAGTCCGGTGAACGGTCTCTAGGCAATGAAACCGAAAAAGAAAACAAAAACCGATCTAGGGTTTCGGAAGAAAATCGAAGCAAACGAAAGAAAAGCAAACCGGAACGGTTATAAGAGGAACCGAACCGGGGAAAAGAGAGGCGCGGCGCGGCTACCTCGGCGAGGTTCCGGCGAGGGGGGTCCGGCGGCGGCGGCGTGCAAGGGCGGCGGCGGCGCGGCGTAAGGCGGCGGCGGCGGGGCACAAGGCGGCGGCGGCGCAAGGGAGGCGCTGGGTGGGGCGCGGTTTGGTGTGGGAAAAAGGGGGGGGGGGGGGTGGGGGTATTTAAGGAGGGGAGGGGGCAAGAAAAGAGGAGAGAGGAGATGGAGTCCGAGTAGGACTCGGCTTTGGCGGCGGCGGCCTGCGCAGGCGCGCGCGTGAGGGAGCCTGGCCCGGCCGGCTGGGCCTTTGGCCCAGGTGCGCTGCGGATTTTTTTTAAAGATTTCACGTGCAGAAAAACACAGAAAAGAAAATCTAAACGAACTCTGAAATTCCCAAAGTAAATTTTCCCCGACTCCTAAAAATGAGTCGAACAAAATAAACTTTTCTCGGGACCTAGAATGCAAATTTTGAAAACGCGCATTTTCCCTATCCAAATAAAAAGGCAAATAAACTCCGACAAATCCAATGATCCTCTTTTCAAAATTGTGAGAAAAACTCAAATATGAAAATGACGAAATCTCGAACTCTCTCCGAGGGTCCTTGAGTTGCGTGAAATTTCTAGGATCGACCAAAATGCAAGAAAATATGATATGCATGATGATCTAGTGTATAACATTCCAAATTGAAAATTTGGGATGTTACAAACCTACCCCCCTTAAGATGAATCTCGCTCTCGAGATTCGGGTTGGCTAGAAAATAGGTGAGGGTGGTCCTTGAGCAAATCTTCTTCTCTCTCCCAGGTGGCTTCATCCTCTGAGTGGTGGTTCCACTGAACTTTGCAAAACTTGATAACCTTGCTGCGGGTAACTCTGCTGGCATAATCGAGAATCTTGACTGGTTTCTCCTCATACGTTAAGTCGTCCTTCAAATGAATTGCTTCAAGCGGCACTGTATCTCTTAATGGTACCTCCGCCATCTCGGCGTGACATTTCTTCAGCTGAGAAACATGGAATACGTCATGAACTCCTGACAGTCCCTCTGGTAATTCCAATTTATAAGCGACTTCTCCCATACGTTGCAAGATCTTATATGGTCCAACGAAACGCGGTGCTAATTTTCCCTTAACTCCAAAGCGCTTAACTCCTCGAAGTGGGGATACTCGGAGATAAACTCTGTCTCCGGTTTCATAAACTATCTCCTTGCGTTTAGAATCTGCGTAGCTCTTCTGCCTGGACTGGGCTACCTTGAGCCTATCGCGAATCAATTTCACCTTCCATTCAGACTCCTTAATCAAATCCGGTCCAAACAACTGACGGTCTCCAACTTCGTCCCATGACAACGGTGTCCTGCACCTCCTTCCGTATAAAGCTTCAAAAGGTGCCATCTTCAAACTGGTTTGGTAGCTGTTGTTATAAGAAAACTCCGCATACGGCAAGTTATTGTCCCAACTAGATCCATAATCTAGTGCACAAGCTCTCAGCATATCTTCCAAAATCTGATTGACTCTCTCGGCCTGTCCATCCGTCTGTGGATGAAAAGCGGTGCTAAACTCTAGCCTGGTTCCCAAAGTTTCATGCAACTGATTCCAAAACTTTGAGGTAAATTGGGTTCCTCTATCTGATACAATACTCCTCGAAACTCCATGCAAAGAAATGATCCTAGTCATGTATATGTTTGCTAACTTAGCACTGGTGTAAGTGGTCTTAACTGGAATGAAATGTGCTACCTTCCTTAAACGATCAACTACTACCCATATCGAGTAATATCCTGCCTTCGTCCTGGGTAGTCCTGTGATAAAATCCATGCCTATCTTATCCCACTTCCATTCGGGTATCGGCAATGGTTGCAACAATCCGGCTGGCTTCTGATGCTCTGCCTTTACTCCATGACATACGTCACAAACTGCTACATAGGCTGCAATATCCTTCTTCATTCCGGTCCACCAGAATGTTTCCTTTAAATCCAAATACATCTTGGTATTTCCTGGGTGTATCGAATATGGTGAATCATGTGCCTCATGCAGAATCAACTTCCTGATCTCCGGGTCATTGGGCACATAAACACGGTCCTCAAACCATAGGGTATCGTGCTCATCCTCACGAAATCCCTTTGCTTTTCCTTTGCTTAGTTTCTCCTTTATAGCAGCAATTTCCTTGTCAGATTTCTGACCCTCTCTGATTTTATCCATCAATGTTGACTGAATCTCCAATGCTGCTACATAGCCTTTCGGAACTATCTCTAAACTTAGTTCACGAAGGTTTTCTGCTAACTCCTTGGGTATCTCTCCCGTTATTAACGTATTGACATGGCTCTTACGGCTCAATGCGTCAGCTACTACATTAGCTTTTCCGGGATGGTAATGCAATCTCATATCATAATCCTTGATGAGCTCCAACCATCTCCTTTGTCTGAGATTCAACTCCTTCTGCTTGAAAATGTACTTCAAACTCTTGTGATCCATTTACACCTCACAATGATTTCCAATGAGAAAATGTCTCCATGTCTTCAATGCATGCACTACGGCTGCTAACTCCAAATCATGCATAGCATAATTCAACTCATGAGGTTTCAGTTGTCGTGAAGCATACGAAACAACTCTCCCTTCCTGCATAAGCACTGCTCCAAGTCCTCGACGTGAAGCGTCACAATATACCTCATAATCCCTGGTCTGATCTGGCAAAATCAACACTGGTGAGGTAACCAATCGTTTCTTCAACTCCTGGAAACTAGCCTCACACTCCTCAGTCCATTTGAACTTAGTATCCTTCTTCGACAACTCCGTCATAGGCTTTGCAATCTTTGAAAAGTTCTCAATGAATCTCCGGTAGTATCCTGCGAGTCCAAGAAAACTCCGGATCTCTCCAACTGTCGTTGGTGCTTCCCATTCGGTTACGGTCTCAACCTTTGTGGGGTCAACTGCTATCCCTTCTTCGGATATAACGTGTCCGAGGAATCCTACTTCCTTCAACCAAAACTCACATTTGCTAAATTTGGCATATAACTGATGTTCCCTTAGTTTCTCCAAAACCAAACGCAAATGTTCCTTATGCTCTTCTTCATTCTTTGAATAAACCAGGATATCATCAATGAACACTACGACGAACTTATCCAAAAACTCCATAAACACTTTGTTCATCAGGTTCATAAAATAGGCAGGTGCGTTAGTCAGTCCAAATGACATAACGGTATACTCATACAATCCATATCTTGTGGTGAATGCTGTCTTAGGTATGTCCTGCTCTCGAATCTTCAACTGGTGGTACCTTGATCGCAAATCGATCTTGGAAAACACTTTAGCTCCTTGCAAACGATCAAACAGATCATTAATCATTGGCAGTGGGTACTTGTTCTTAATGGTTACTTCATTCAATCCACGATAATCAACAACCATCCGTAATGATCCATCCTTCTTTTCCACTAGAAGTACAGGTCATCCCCAAGGCGAAGAACTTGGGCGTATGTAACCTTTCTCTAGTAACTCCTTAATCTGATTCTTAATTTCTACCAAATCCTTTGCAGGCATCCGGTATGGTCTCTTTGATATTGGGCCTGTACCTGGCAATAACTCAATCAAAAACTCAATGTCTCTATCCGGTGGCATGCCTGGCAACTCTTCAGGAAATACGTCAGGAAAATCCTTTACCACTGGTACTTCCTCCTGCACAACTCCTGTTAGGCAATTTACTTGTGTCCTATTTGGCACATGCCGGGATACATACTTGATCCTTCTTCCTTCTGGCATTGTGAGCAAAATTGTCTTACTGTCACAATTGATGTTTCCTCCATACATCGACAACCAATCCATACTGAGAATTACATCCAGACCCTGGGATTCTAGAATAATTAAATCTGTTGGGAAAACATGCCTTCCTATGCTTAACGGCACTTGAAAACATCCTTGACTGGCCATGTATTCTGCTCCTGGCGAACTTACTAGCATAGGCGTTTTAAGAATCCTAGTGGGCAGGCTATATTTTTCCACAAATCCCCTTGATATGTATGAATGCGATGCACCAGTATCAAAAAGAACGAGTGCGGTAAATGACTTAACCAAAAACTTACCGATTACTGCATCAGGCTGATCTTCAACCTCCTCCATGTTAACGTGGTTCACCTGTCCCCTATTGAAAGGGTTTGGCTTCTTCCCTGAGCTTCCATTGCCATTTCCATTCTGGCCTTCAAGGCATTCATTGGCATAATGTCCGGTCTTGGAACACTTGAAACAGGTGACTTGACTCAGATCTCTCTTGGATGGGGTTGATGGGATGGCCCGGTTCTGGCCGTTGCTTCCTCCATTCCCATTACCATTCTTGTGGCCATTGTGGTTGTGCGAACTACCTCCTCCATGGGTATGCTGAAACTGAAATCCCGATTTAGGGGTAAAACGGGGCTTCTGCTGGGCTCCAGAGTTATACTTCCCCTGTCCATACTTCCTCTTGCGGTTCTCAATTTGCTGTTGCTTCCCTTCAATCAAGATGGCACGATCTACCAACTCCTGGTAGTTGTTGAAACTTGCTACCATCAACTGCATGCTTAACTCATCATTTAATCCTTCCAGAAACTTCTCCTGCTTGGTTGCATCCGTAGCAACGTCATCTGGGGCATAACGTGCTAACTTGCTGAAGTCGTCAACGTACTGGCCAACTGTCCTTCCTCCTTGGCGTAAGTTGCGAAACTCATGCTTCTTCATGGCCATAGCTCCTGCTGAAACATGTGCAGTGCGGAAAGCTTGCTGAAACTGATCCCATGTGACAGTGTCAACTAGGAAGGTGGCTGTGAAATTCTCCCACCATGCTGCCGCGGGTCCGTCGAGCTGATGTGCGGCAAACTTCACCTTCTCACCATCTGTGCATCCTGCAGTGGTCAACTCCCTTCCTATCTTGCGGAGCCAATCGTTTTCTACTATTGGCTCGGTGCTACTAGAAAACACCGGCGGATTTAGCCTAAGGAAACGGGCTAAGTGGTCAACAGGTGGCGGTGGTGGGGGTGCATTGTTGTTGTTGTTTTGCTGGTTCTGGACTAACATCTGCATCAATTGATTCTGCTGCTGTATCAACTGAGTGAGCTCCGGTGGAAATCCATTGTCACGTCTCGGAGGCATCTGAGGGTTTAGAAAAGATGAGATATAAGAATAGAGTGAGGTCTAAGAGAAAACACTACCCCAATGCACATGAGCAAATGCACACAAAATCACTTCATTCAATTCAAACAAGGGCTTACAATCGATCTAGCTATCACAAAAGTGCTCGAACTATAGTGTATACATGGGGGGAAATACTACTAATATTTGGTGGTCATCTAAAAATTTGAACTGGTGGAAGACTCCATGATGTCCGCTCCAGCTTCATCTTCAAAGTCGGGTTCACTTGGATCCGAATCGGTGTCGTCGATGATGATGTAGTTGTCCGTCCAGGCGACGTACATGTCTTCCTTCCTGGATGCTAACTCCCTCTTGAGTTCTTCAATCTCTTGCTTAAGATCGCCGTTGTGTCTTGCTAGAGCTACGATCTCGTCCATGTAGTCCTTGCGTGTAGCCTTCAGTTCTCCTTCTATCTCGACGATCCTAGACTTTGCATTCTTCAACTCTATCATATCATTGCACATCTGGTTCTCGTGGCGTCGAATGTGCTGGTTTAACTCCTGGATGAATGCTGCAATGGATCTATCCTTCTTGGTGCTGACTAACTCCCATTGTTCATCTCGGCATCCGCAAATCTGGTAGATAGTGTCCTTGAGGTCTTCTTGATAAACTTCTCCAATGCGTCCTATGGTGATATGGGCTGCCATGCTCTTTCCCAGACTCCAGGTTGGTGCATTGAAAACACTATCTATGGGCTTCGTGGTCGGCGTGAATGTCCTTCTCGGAACGTGAGCTTGAATCTTCCAACGCTCCTCTTCAGGCAGAGTGGTGTTGAAGGTTCCCGTGAAACTTGGTAATCGAATGTTTAGGTACTTGGTGACTTCCTTCAAATGAAATCCAAAAGGTGTGCCTTCATCCGGTTGAGCGTACTTGATCTTCGCGCCCTTCATCCTAAAAGAGTAGAAAAGATGAGGAGTTAGAAAATGAGGAGAGAGTAGTGATCTATGGCTTTAACTTAGTGGTTGTGTCCTACAGTCAGCGTGTGCTTTGATACCATCTCTATAGCGACCCAACCCGAATGGATCAAGTCTCTGTGCTCCGGTGTCATCCCTGGATCAGTAATGCTGACACCACACAGTACTTCGAAGGATTAATAGCAGAGTAGCAATCACACACTTATTACATCATTGTCTCAAAGAGAACTTATTACAATAAATATGGTTTAAGGCCATCTAGTAACGATAACAGCGGAAGACTTGGAAGATAAATGGGTCCATCAACTCCAACGGCATCACTGAGTATAGAACCACGACCTAAAAGCATCTTACTCGTCGTCTGAAAAGTCTGCAACATGAAAGTTGCAGCCCGAAACGGGTCAGCACATGGAATATGCTGGCAAGGTAACACATAGAGAGTAATGGAATGAAACAGCTATACTATATGCATATTTGGCTGGTGGAAAGCTCTATGGTTACTGTTATGCGTAAAGCCAGTTTTTCCCTACTACAAAGGAATGAATTTATTTAACTATCATGGTAGTTGAACATCGAGAATGGTTGACAGCATTCCTGTTACGCCCCCGATTTAATCGTACACTAATCATACACGCAAACATGTACGATCAAGATCAGGGACTCACGGGAAGATATCACAACACAACTCTACAAATAAAATAAGTCATACAAGCATCATATTACAAGCCAGGGGCCTCGAGGGCTCGAATACAAGAGCTCGATCATAGACGAGTCAGCGGAAGCAACAATATCTGAGTACAGACATAAGTTAAACAAGTTTGCCTTAAGAAGGCTAGCACAAACTGGGATACAGATCGAAAGAGGTGCAGGCCTCCTACCTGGGATCCTCCTAAACTACTCCTGGTCGTCATCAGCAGACAGCACGTAGTAGTAGGCACCTCCAGCGTAGTAGGAGTCGTCGTCGACGATGGCGTCTGGATCCTGGGCTCCAGCATCTGGTTGCGACAACCAGGTAGAAGGGATAGAGGGAAGGAGAAAGCAACCGTGAGTACTCATCCAAAGTACTCGCAAGCAAGGAGCTACACTACATATGTATGCATTGGTATCAACTGGAATAAGGCTATTATATGTGGACTGAACTGTAGAAAGCCAGAATAAGAGGGGGATAGCTAATTCTGTCGAAGACTACGCTTCTGGCCACCTCCATCTTGCAGCATGTAGAAGAGAGTAGACTGAAGTCCTCCAAGTAGCATCTCATAGCATAACCCTAACCGATGATCCTCCCCTCGCCGCCCTGTGAGAGAGCGATCACCGGTTGTATCTGGCACTTGGAAGGGTGTGTTTTATTAAGTATCCGGTTCTAGTTGTCATAAGGTCAAGGTACAACTCCGGGTCGTCCTTTTACCGAGGGACACGGCTATTCGAATAGATAAACTTCCCTGCAGGGGTGCACCACATACCCCAACACGCTCAATCCCATTTGGCTGCACACACTTTTCTGGGTCATGCCCGGCCTCGGAAGATCAACACGTCGCAGCCCTACCTAGGCACAACAGAGAGGTCAGCACGCCGGTCTAAATCCTATGGCGCAGGGGTCTGGGCCCATCGCCCTTTGCACACCTGCACGTTGCGAACGCGGCCGGTGAGCAGACCTAGCAACCTCCATTACAAAGGAAGTTGCGTTACGCGGTCCAACCCGGCGCGCGCCGCTCAGTCGCTGACGTCACGAAGGCTTTGGATGATACCACGATGTCGGGATACCCATAACTACTCCCGCGTAGATGGTTAGTGCGTATAGACCAAATGGCCAGACTCAGATCAAATACCCAGATCTCGTTAAGCGTGTTAAGTATCCGCGAACGCCGAACAGGGCCAGGCCCACCTCTCTCCTAGGTGGTCTGAACCTGCCCTGTCGCTCCGCCACAAAGTAACAGTCGGGGGCCGTCGGGAACCCAGGCCCACCACTACCTGGGTGGAACCACCTGCCCCTTCAGCCCCCATCTCCGAACAGTATCATAAGTAAGGTAACTGTGTAAAGTATATAGTATATGCCCGTGATCACCTCCCGAAGTGATCACGGCCTAGTAGTATAGCATGGCAGACGGACAAGAGTGTAGGGCCACTGATGGAACACTAGCATCCTATACTAAGCAGTAGGATAGCAGGTAAAGGTAACAACAGTAGTAGCAAGGACAGGCTATGCTGCAGTATAGGATTAACGGAAAGCAGTAACATGCTACACTACTCTAATGCAAGAAGTAGAGAGAAGAGTAGGCGATATCTGGTGATCAAAGGGGGGGCTTGCCTGGTTGCTCTGGCAAGAGAGAGAGGGGTCGTCAACACCGTCGTCGTACTGGGTAGTAGCGGCGTCGGTCTCGGTGTCTAGCGAGAGAAGAGGGGGAAGAAACAATAAATATTAAGCAAATAGATGCATAGCGATGCATGACAAGGCGTGATGCTAGGTGTGCCCCAACGCGGTATGAGGTGATACCGGTGAAGGGGGGAAACATCCGGGAAAGTATCCCCGGTGTTTCGCGTTTTTGGGCAGAGGAGCCGGAGGGGGGAAAGTTGCGAGTTCGATAGGTTAGGGATGCGTGGCGGATGAACGGGCTGCGTATCCGGGTTCGTCTCATCGTTCTGAGCAACTTTCATGTACAAAGTTTTTCCATCCGAGCTATGGTTTATTTTATATTAATTTTAAAAGAGTTAAGTCATTTTTAGGATTTATTTAATTATTTAAAATCAACATTATCCAGAATAGTGCATGCTGACGTCAGCATGACGTCAGCAGTCAACGTTGACCTGGTCAACCTGACGTGTGGGTCCAGTGGGACCCACCTGTCATTCTCTGCTTACGTTAATTAGGGTTTAGGTTAATTAGTTAGCTTAATTAGTTGTTTAGTTTAATTAAACAAAATTAATTAAGTTAATTAATTAAGTTAATTAATTATTTTTATTTTTTTTTAATTCTTTTCTTTTAATCATTCTGGGCACGGGGCCCCCTTGTCATTGGCCCTATGGGCCTAGCGGGCAAAAGGGCAGCGGGCGGAGCCCCGTTAGCGCGCAGGCGCTGGCGGGCACCACGCCGGAATGGGCAAAAATCGGGGCGTGCTGGCGCCCGAGCGGAGGTCGAGCCCGGGCGGCGACCAGCAAGGGGCCGCGGCAGAGGCGGTGGCCGGCATAGGGCGCGCGGACCGGCTGCGGAGGTGGGCAGCGGCAAGGGAAGCGCTGGGAGTTGCGGGCGGAGGCGGGCGCAGTGGCAGGGGCAGCCGGCGCATGCGGGGCCGAGGCGCGGCCGGTAGCGGCGCTGGGCGCGAGCAAGCAGCGCGGCAGGTGAGCGGGGCGAGCCGAGAGGGGCTTGGCACACGCTCGGATGGCGACGAACGCGACGGGGCACGAGCGGGGCGGCAGTGTCCGCAAGCACGGCATGAGCACGGCGCGGCCACAACGAACTAGCAGGCGGGTGAGGGAGGCAGAGAGGAGAAGGGGAGGGGGCTCACAAAGCCCTGTAGTTGAGCGAGGCATGCGCGGGGAGGAGTCGGGGTCGGGCGACGGGTCGACGTTGCAGATCCGGCGAGGAGGAGGTCTAGGATGGAGGAGCTCGACGTCGGGGCGGCGCCCGATGACGGCGCTCGGGGAGTGGACGAGGAGGCGAGGCGGCGACGGTGGGGAGGGGGACGATGACGGGCGGCGGCGAGGCGGCCTCGGCCGGTGAAGCCACCGGGCGACGACCGGCGATGGTGCTCGGGGCGAGGGGCGCCCGGATCGGGGAGAGGGGGAGGGGACTGGATCGGGGGGGGGGGGGTTGTGAGGGAGGGGATTGGGAGAGGCTAGGGTTCGGGTGTGTGGGGGGTTATACAGCCGGGATGGGCCGACTGGGTCGTGTGGGTGGCCAGCTGGGCCTGTTGGCCCAGTTGGCCAGGGGGTCCTCTTCCTTTTATTTGTTTAGTTTTATTTCCACTTTCCTTTCCCTTTTTTTATTTTAGTTACACTTTATTTTCAGTTTAGTAAAATATGAAAATAGCTTCAAAAATAGTGTTTCAAAATAACCCACTAACCTAAAAGTTTTTACCTCAAAAAAAATAGTTTATCAGTTTATGAAATATCAAAGGCACATAATCAATCGTTTCGACTACCGTTTTAATCATTTTAGAGTATTAAAACATTTTATAAAAGTGGGGTTTCTTTACCACAATTAACTTTGTATTACTTGGCACATCCCGGACATTTTTAGCTTTAAGTTTGAAAACTTTTTTTGTTTGCTTGATTTTGATTTTGAATTTGAATCGGTTTCAAACTAAGGCGAGATTAGCAACAATAATCGAAGTGACGTGGCATCATTAGCAGAGAATTACTATAGCTTAATTATCCGAGCGTCACAATTCCGATCCCAATTAGGTGAACAATTAAAACCCAACAATATTAATTAGAAGTAACATGATGAGATTCACATGATATTCAAGTACTAGATACTCAAGGTGTCCATAACTGGGGACACGGCTAATCATGATTAGTTTATTACACTCTGCAGAGGTTTGCGCACTTTTCCCCACAAGACTCGATCGCCTCCGTTGGATTTCTCGCACTACTGGTGTTTGAGAAACGGATGACCGAGACACAGTCTTTCAGAAGCGCTAGCACCTTACGATGGATAGACCGGTACACCTACTTTCCTCTACATTTGCTAGTCTACCCTGTAAGAGTTCGCACGACTTAGTCAACTATGCCAGAGCCCATATTGGCTTGTGGCTGCACACGGAAGTTTCTAGTATGAAAGATCTTATGATCCCTTTGAGCCTGGGTGGCGGTCCAAAAGAAAACAGGCAAGTCCTGATAGAGATCAGGTGCCTCAGTCCACCCAGATGTGTGTTTAAGTTGCCACCTTAGATAAACCCTTAAAATTATCACACTCACATCTGTCATGGATATCACTCACCCAATCCACGTCTAGTAGCATAGCATGGCATATTAAGCAAACGTAGAAGTAACTCCCAAAGGTTTCATAATAAACAAGTAATAGGTACTACCTCATCTACTTCCCATCCCACAATTTAATTAGATCCTAATCATGCAATGTGTGAGGATCGATCTAATGCAATAAAACTGGGTTGTAGAAAAGGTATGATCAAAGTGTTACTTGCCTTGCTGATGATCCGCGAGTCCTAGAGATTCGAAGTAACAGGTGGCGCAATCCGGGTAATCTATCGCAGACAAACAACAAGCATACAATAAGTACTCATCTAGTGCATAGGTAAAACTCGAACAAGAGATCGAACCAGATAGTTCAACTTAAGAACTCCGGTTGCAAAGAAAGAAAGAACCGAACAAACAACGGAAAACAAACGGCGGAAGAAAACAACTCGGTTCTAGCAAGTTGAAACTAGGTCAAATTTTACCGTAGCAAAAACTTGTTTAAGTTGATTAGTCGGAACGGTGGTCTCGAAACGAAACTCCAGGCGCTTGAATCACCTGATTCCGATAAACGAGCGAGAAGATAAACTAGAACGAAGATCGGATCCGAGATCGCGATCGTGGAATAAATCTGACGAAAAGAAAAAGAAGAACGGTTAAACGAACGGACGTTCGTTAACCGAGAATAACCGGTGATCATGTTCGTTAGGACGAACGGTCCGGCGAACGGTCTCTAGGCAATGAAACCGAAAAAGAAAACGAAAACCGATCTAGGGTTTCGGAAGAAAATCGAAGCAAACGAAAGAAAAGCAAACCGGAACGGTTATAAGAGGAACCGAACCGGGGAAAAGAGAGGCGCGGCGCGGCTACCTCGGCGAGGTTCCGGCGAGGGGGGTCCGGCGGCGGCGTCGTGCAAGGGCGGCGGCGGCGGGGCACAAGGCGGCGGCGGCGCTAGGGAGGCGTGGGGTGGGGCGCGGCTTGGTGTGGGAAAAGGGGGGGGGGGGTGTGGGGGTATTTAAGGAGGGGAGGGGGAGAGGAAACTTGGGGGAGGGGGCAAGAAAAGAGGAGAGAGGAGATGGAGTCCGAGTAGGACTCGGCTTCGGCGGCGGCGGCCAGCGCAGGCGCGCACGCGAGGGAGCCTGACCCGGCCGGCTGGGCCTTTGGCCCAGGCGCGCTGCAGATTTTTTTAAAGATTTCGCGCGCAGAAAAACACAGAAAAGAAAATCTAAACGAACTCCAAAATTCCCAAAGTAAATTTTCCCCAACTCCTAAAAATGAGTCGAACAAAATGAACTTTTCTCGGGACCTAGAATGCAAAATTTGAAAACGCGCATTTTTCCCTATCCAAATAAAAAGGAAAATAAACTCCGACAAATCCAATGATCCTCTTTTCAAAATTTTGAGAAAAACTCAAATATGAGAATGACGAAATCTCCAACTCTCTCCGAGGGTCCTTGAGTTGCGTGAAATTTCTAGGATCGACCAAAATGCAAGAAAATATGATATGCATGATGATCTAGTGTATAACATTCCAAATTGAAAATTTGGGATGTTACAATATATTGGCTTTCAAGGAGAAAAAAATCAGAGAGAAAGTTTCATCGCGTTTTACGATACGGAGCCCCCACCAAGCCCTAATCTCTCTCGGGAGGGCTGATCTGGAGTCCGTTCGGGGCTCCGGAGAGGGGGATTCGTCGCCGTCGTCATCATCAACCGTCCTCCATCACCAATTTCATGATGCTCACCCCAGTGCGTGAGTAATTGCATCGTAGGCTTGCTGGACGGTGATGGGTTGGATGAGATTTATCATGTAATAGAGTTAGTTTTGTTAGGGTTTGATCCCTAGTATCCATTATGTTCTGAGATTGATGTTGCTATGACTTTGCTATGCTTAATGCTTGTCACTAGGGCCTGAGTGCCATGATTTCAGATCTGAACCTATTATGTTTTCATGAATATATGTGAGTTATAGATCCTATCTTGCAAATCTATAGTCACCTACTATGTGTTATGATCCGGCAACCCCGAAGTGACAATAATCGGGACCACTCCCGGTGATGACCATAGTTTGAGGAGTTCATGTATTCACTACGTGTTAATGCTTTGTTACGGTTCTCTATTAAAAAGAGGCCTTAATATCCCTTAGTTTCCAATAGGACCCTGCTGCCACGGGAAGGTAGGACAAAAGATGTCATGCAAGTTCTTTTCCATAAGCACGTATGACTATTTACGGAATACATGCCTACATTATATTGATGAACTGGAGCTAGTTCTGTGTCACCCTATGTTATGACTGTTACATGATGAATCACATCCGGCATAATTATCCATCATTGAGCCGGTGCCTACGAGTTTTCCATATACTTGTTTACGCTTATTTACTTTTCTGTTGCTACTGTTACAATCACTACAAAAATACCAAAAACATTACTTTTGCTGTCTTTACTTTGTTACCGTTATCACCACTATCATATTACTTTGCTACTAAACACTTTGCTGTAGATACTAAGTTTCCAGGTGTGGTTGAATTGACAACTCAGCTGCTAATACTTGAGAATATTCTTTGGCTCCCCTTGTGTCGAATCAACAAATTTGGGTTGAATACTCTACCCTCGAAAACTGTTGCGATCCCCTATACTTGTGGGTTATCAAGACCTTTTTCTGGCGCCGTTGCCGGGGAACATAGCTCTATTCTTTGAGTCACTTGGGATTTATATCTGCTGGACACTATGAAGAACTTGAAAGACGCTAAGACAAAAATTTATCCCTCAACTACGAGGGGAGGTAAGGAACTGCCATCTAGTTCTGCACTTGATTCACCATCTGTTATGAGTAAGGTAGTGATACCTAAACCTACTACTGCTATGAATTCTGATATGTCGCATGTTATTGATGATGCTACTTCTGCTATGCATGATACTTATGATGAAACTACTTCTATGCTTGATACTACTGTGCCACTTGGTGAATTTCTAGATGAGAAAATTTTTAAGTCTAGAGAAAGAGAAATTAGTGAACCTGAACATGATGATGTTAGTGATGATGAACCTATGCCTGTTATTCCTGAGGGTTATCTTTTTAATAATGAATCTTATGAATCTATTCTTGCTTGTCTGGATAAACCTAAACGTAAGAGGTTACTAATTAAGTGGAGTAAGGAATCTTTTAGAGGTAGGATGAGACCCGACCCTACTTTTGCTACTTCACCTATCTGTGTTCCTGATCAGGATTATTATGATATTACTGTTGATCCAGAGATAATTACTTTGGTTGAATCTGATCCTTTTTATGGCTATGAATCTGAAACTGTTGTGGCACATCTTCGTAAGTTAGATGAAATAGCTACCCTGTTTACTAATAATCTGAGATCGCGCCACTTTTATATACTCAAAATATTTCCGTTCTCATTAAAGGGTGATGCTAAGAAATGGTTTAATTCTCTTGATCCTGCCTGTGTGCAAAGTCCCCAGGATATGATTTATTACTTCTCTGCTAAATATTTCCCTGCTCATAAGAAACAAGCTGCTTTGAGGGAAATATACATTTTTGTGCAAATTGAAGAAGAGAGTCTCCCACAAGCTTGGGGGAGGCTTCTTAAGTTACTTAATGCTTTTCCTGATCATCCTCTTAAGAAACCTGAAATATTTGATATCTTTTATAATGGACTAACTGATGCTTCCAGAGATTACCTGGATAGTTGTGTTGGTTCTCTTTTCAGGGAAAGAACACCGGATGACGCTGAAATTTTATTGAATAATATGTTGGCAAATGAAAATAATTGGGCACCTCCTGAGCCACCTCCCGAGCCAACTCCTGAGCCAGCTCCTGAGCCAATTACTGAGCCTATTCCTAAACCAACTCCGAAGAAGAGAGGTGTTCTATTTCTCAGTCCCGAAGATATGCAAGAGGCAAAGAAATCTATGAAAGAAAAAGGTATTAAAGCTGAAGATGTTAAGAATTTACCTCCTATTGAATAAATAGATGGTCTTAATTTACCGCCTGTTGAAGAAGTATATGATCTCAATTAATTATTTACTGAAGAACCTCCCGATATTCCAACACAGGTAGTAAAGGTAAATTCTCTCTATAGATATGATAAAGTTGAAGTCCCTCCTACTAAAATTGCTAGTCAGTGCTTGGATGAGTTTGATGACTTTATGTTTAAGCAAGATGACTTTAATGCTTATTTTGGTAGACAATTAAAGCAGAATACCTTTATAATTAAACGCTTGAGTGATTATATGGATAATATTAGAGGTGAACTTAAACTTGTTAGCAAACATGCTTCTATGGTTACCACTCAAGCAGAACAAGTACTTAAAGCTCAGAAAGAAATGCTTGATGAAATGAATAGTAAGAAAAATGATTATGCTGTTAGAGTGGCTACTAGAACTGGTAGAATGACTCAGGAACCTTTGTACCCTGAAGGCCACCCTAAGAGAATCGAGCAAGATTCTCAAAGAAATAATATTGATGCACCTAGTTCTTCTAAAAGGAAGAAAAAGAAAAATGATAGAACTGTGCAAACTTCTAGTGAACCTATTGCTAAACCACCTGATAATCCAAATGATATCTCTATGTCTGATGTTGAAACACAATCTGGTAATGAACATGAACCTAGTGAAAATGTTAATGATTGTGTTCATGATGATGCTCAACCTAGTAATGATAATGATGTAGAAGTTGAACCTGCTGTTGATCTTGATAACCCACAATCAAAGAATCAACGTTATGATAAAAGAGACTTCGTTGCTAGGAAACATGGTAAAGAAAGAGAACCATGGGTTCAGAAACCCATGCCTTTTCCTCCGAAACCATCCAAGAAAAAGGATGATGAGGATTTTGAGCGCTTTGCTGAAATGATTAGACCTATCTTTTTGCGTATGCGATTGACTGATGTGCTCAAAACAAATCCTTATGCTAAGTATATGAAGGATATCATTACTAATAAAAGAAAGATACCGAAGGCTGAAATTTCCACCATGCTTGCTAATTACACTTTTAAGGGTGGAATACCAAAGAAACTTGGAGATCCAGGAGTACCTACTATACCATGCTCCATTAAAAGAAATTATGTTAAAACTGCTTTATGTGATCTTGGAGCCGGTGTTAGTGTTATGCCTCTCTCTTTATATCGTAGACTTGACTTGAATAAGTTGACACCTACTGAAATATCTTTGCAAATGGCTGATAAATCAATTGCTATACCTGTCGGTATTTGTGAGGATGTACCTATTGTGGTTGCAAACGTTACTATTTTAACGGACTTTGTTATTCTTGATATTCCCGAGGATGATAGTATGTCTATTATTCTTGGAAGACCTTTCCTTAATACTGCAGGGGCTGTTATTGATTGCAACAAAGGCAATGTCACTTTTTATGTTAATGGTAATGAGCATACGGTGCACTTTCCGAGGAAACAACCTCAAGTTTATAGTGTCAACTCTATTGGAAAAATTCCATCGATTATATTTGGAGGTTTTGAATTTCCTCTTCCTACTGTCAAAAAGAAATATGATATACTTATTGTTGGGGATGTCCATATCCCCGTTGAGGTAACATAGTGTTATTCGAAATTTCTCCGGTTCCATGATTATCGGAATGAGTTTGTTAACAAGACTTGATCAACCTTGTTAGTGGATTCTTTTTGATGAGCATGAGATGGATGAAACTAGAAGCACAACCTTCTGTACCCTCTTTATATTTTCTGTTCTTTAGTAGAAATAAAGTAAAATAGTATTTTTCTGTCTGTTTCCTGACTTATCCGTGCAATATAAAAATATCCCGAAAATAAAAGTCCTCAGAATGCCATGCCAATTTAATATGATTTTTTCGGGAATATTTAAGGATTTTTAGTTCAAAAATTACCGCGGGGGGAGCGGCCACCTGGTCACGAGGGTGGAGGGCGCGCCCCCTACCTCGTGGGCCCACGGTGGCCCTCCTCCACTTATTCCTGCACCCATCTTCTTCCTCTGTCTCGCACAAACCCGAAAAACCAACTCAAGCTCGTGTTCCAGCAACTTTTGCTGCGATTTTTGATCTCCTTGCTCAAAGCACCTCTTGCAAAACTATTTGGGGAGATTGTTCCTTGGTATGTGACTCCTCCATTGGTCCAATTAGTTTTTGTTCTAGTGCTTTATTCATTGCAAATTTGTGCTGCATAGGTGACCGTGTTCTTGAGCTTGCATGTCAAATATATATGGTTCCAAGTAGTTCTAATGCTTGATATATTCTCTAGGCACTTGTATGAGTAGTTGTTATTAATCTTATTGAAGTTGGTTCACTTTTGTTTGAAGTTACTAAAAATTTCAGAATTATTTTCAGAGAAAACAATATGTTTAGGAGGATGTTCCAAGGTGGTTCTTCAAGGAAGCAAGGTCCCAGACTTGCAATGCGTGATGGTGACGAGGAACCACCAAGAGACGCTCTCGTGAGGCCCTGTGAATGGCCTTCAGAAAATTTTATGAATCAAGTGGGAATTAAAGAAGAATTTTACGCATATGTGCGTAATGCCGGTCTTGAGGACTTTGAAGCTGATAAATGCCCCCAGTATCGTTATCTCACAAGTTCATTTGTGGGGAGGTTTGATTATTCATCTTCGCGTAATTCTCCTCAGTCATGTTTGACCTTTATGACAAGTCTTATACCATGGACTTAGAGGATTTCACTCGTGCATGCAAACTTCCATCTTGGGGTAGTATCGGGGATCCCCCTAAATCTGAATATAGAGATTTTCTTGCTAGAATAACTGTGGGGGAATCTAGAGATATAGCACAAGCCACTATTGGGAGCATTCACTTTCCTGCTATACATTATTTTTCTCTCTTCATTGGTAGATGTATAACTGCTAAGGATGAAGCATGTCACATGTGTGCCCCTAATCTCAGCATTCTCAGAAGTGCTGTGTTAGGGGACCAAGCTTATCATATGGGAGCCATTGTAGCTCGTAGGTTGCATCTTAATAGACGTAATGAAGATTTCTTTGGAGGAATTTATGCAACCCGTTTAGCTAATTTTCTTGATGTAGACACTCGTGAGGGTGATGTGGAGTTGCCCACTTCTTATTTAGATCTTGATCCTTTGTTTTCCCACCAGTTCATTGAGAGGACTGGACCACCTTACCAGTATCGACTAATCTTTGACAGACGGCGTGTGGTCCGTGTTGCTCTTTCTGCTCCTACCTTCTTTGATTTTCAGGCGAGAGGAAGATATATTATTACCAGAGAGGAGGCAGATGAGTACGAGAGGGGAGTGGAAGCAGCCCGACACCGTGCTGCTGCTCAGCAGGCGGTAGCCGCTGCATCACAGTACGACCCCAGCTTCACCTACGGATATCAGCCAGGTTATCCCTGGCAATAGACCAACTTAGGCCAAAAGCCTAAGCTTGGGGGAGTACGTATTTCCCACCGACATTACATTCATGTTCACACTCATTGCTAGATGTCGGTGCTCATACTCTTTCATTGTAATATCCATGTTAGTTTAAATTTATTTTTCTAGCTTTCTTCTTGTGTGTTTGATAAACCTTAAGAAAAAAATTAGTGTTAGTCTACTTTCCATGCTTGTAGTAGAATTAAAAAGAAAACCCAAAAATATTTCCCGTCCTTCTTTTGCTTGTTGGGAGCTTTCCCGTGTAAATAGTTTTTATTTTTCTTTTCCTTTCTTTGGGGGTCGAGAAGACTATATTGAAAATGCTTAGTGGCTCTTATATGCATGATTTTTTATTTAACTTAGAGCCCATATTACTTGTCTTCTCTCTTGAGTTGAATGCTTGCAGATTCCAGCTTAGTCCAATGCACGTGCACTCCTATTATTATACACACTGTTCGGTCGTGCAAGTGAAAGGCAATAATGATGATATATGATGGACTCATTGGGATGAGAAAAGCTGGTATGAACTCGACCTCTCTTGTTTTTGTAAATATGATGATTCATCGTTCCTGATTCAGCTATTATGAAGTAAACATATTTGCAATGACATTTAGAGATTATAGTTGCTTGTGCCATGCTTGATTAGCTATGAGTTATAATGGTTAACCTTGCGTGCCAACATGCTATTGAGATGATTATGATGTGGTATGATAGGATGGTATCCTCCTTTAAATGAATTGAGTGACTCGACTTGGCACATGTTCACGCATGTAGTTGAATCAAATCAACATAGCCTTCATGATATTTATGTTCATGGTGGATTATATCCTACTCATGCTTATATTCGGTGTGAATTAATTTTAATGCATGTTTACGACTGTTGTCGCTCTCTCAGTTGGTCGCTTCCCAGTCATTTGCTAGCCTTCACCTGTACTAAGCGGGAATACTGCTTGTGCATCCAAACTCCTTAAACCCCAAAGTTGTTCCATATGAGTCCACTATACCTTCCTATATGCGGTATCTACCTGCCGTTCCAAGTAAATTTGTATGTGCCAAACTCCAAACCTTCCAATGAAATTCTGTTTTGTATGCTCGAGCAGCTCATGTGCAACTATGGCTACCTATATCTTCCATGCTAGGTGGGTTATTCTCAAGAGGAGTGGACTCCGCTCCTCATTCACGAGAAAGGGCCGGTAACCAGGATGCCCAGTCCCATGATCCAAAAAGATCAAAGCAAATCAAAATAATTAAACAAAACTCCCCCTGGGACCCATTGAATGTTGGAGGCACTCGTTGTTTCGAGCAAACCATGGATTGATGCTTGTGGAGGAGGGGGAGTATAAACCTTTACCATTCTATTTGGGAACTGCCTATAATGCATGTAGTATGGAAGATACAACCATCTCATAGTTGTTACTTTGACAGTGAAAGTATGCCGCTCAAAATATTATTTATCTCTATTTCAAAAATCGAGCTCTGGCACCTCTACAAATCCCTGCTTCCCTCTGCGAAGGGCCTATCTATTTACTTTTATGTTGAGTCATCACCCTTCTTATTAAAAAGCACCCGCTGGAGAGCACACTGTCGTTAGCATTCATTATGATTGGTTTATATTGGGTATGACTTGACTGGATCTCTTTTACCATGAATTACAATGTTTAGTCAGTCCTTGATCTTTAAAGGTGCTCTGCATTTATGTTTTGCGGTCTCAGAAAGGGCTAGCGAGATACCATTTTGTTATATCATGTTATGATTATTTTGAGAAAGTGTTGTCATCCGAGTTTTATTATTATGGCTCGCTAGCTGATTATGCTATTGATATGAGTAATTGCGAGACCTACGTGTTATTGTGAGTATGGTTAGTTCGTAATAATTGCTGAAACTTGAATGCTGGCTTTTCATGTTTACAACAGCAAGAGCAAACAGAGTTTGTAAAAGTTTTTCTTTTTTCTCTTTCAGTTTGTCAACTGAATTGCTTGAGGACAAGCAAGGGTTTAAGCTTGGGGGAGTTGATACGTCTCCGTCGTATCTACTTTTCCAAACACTTTTGCCCTTGTTTTGGACTCTATCTTGTATGATTTGAATGGAACTAACCTGGACTGACGCTGTTTTCAGCAGAATTTCCATGGTGTTGTTTTATGTGCAGAAAACAAAAGTTTTCGGAATGACCTGAAACTCCACGGAATATCTTAGAATAAATAATAAAAAATCCTCGCCAAAGATGAAGACTAGGGGGCCCACACCCTGTCCACGAGGGTGGGGGGCGCGCCCCTCCCCCCTGGGCGCGCCCCCTACCTCGTGGGCCCCTGGTGGCCCTCCGACGCCAACTCTAACTCCATATATTGGCTTTCGAGGAGAAACAAATCAGAGAGAAAGTTTCATCGCGTTGTACTATAGGGAGCCGCCGCCAAGCCCTAATCTCTCTCGGGAGGGCTGATCTGGAGTCCGTTCGGGGCTCCGGAGAGGCGGATTCGTCGTCGTCGTCATCATCAACCGTCCTCCATCACCAATTTCATGATGCTCACCGCCGTGCGTGAGTAATTGCATCATAGGCTTGCTGGACGGTGATGGGTTGGATGAGATTTATCATGTAATCGAGTTAGTTTTGTTAGGGTTTGATCCCTAGTATCCACTATGTTCTGAGATTGATGTTGCTATGACTTTGCTATGCTTAATGCTTGTCACTAGGGACCGAGTGCCATGATTTCAGATCTGAACCTATTATGTTTTCATGAATATATGTGAGTTCTAGATCCTATCTTGCAAGTCTATAGTCACCTACTATGTGTTATGATCTGGCAACCCCGAAGTGACAATAATCGGGACCACTCTCGGTGATGACCATAGTTTGAGGAGTTCATGTATTCACTATGTGTTAATGCTTTGTTCCAGTTCTCTATTAAAAGGAGGCCTTAATATCCCTTAGTTTCCAATAGGACCCCGCTGCCACGGGAGGGTAGGACAAAAGATGTCATGCAAGTTCTTTTCCATAAGCACGTATGACTATTTACGGAATACATGCCTACATTATATTGATGAACTGGAGCTAGTTCTGTGTCACCCTATGTTATGACTGTTACATGATGAACCACATCCGGCATAATTATCCATCATTGATCCGGTGCCTACGAGTTTTCGATATACTGGTTTACGCTTATTTACTTTTCCGTTGCTACTGTTACAATCACTACAAAAATACCAAAAACATTACTTTTGCTGTCTTTACTTTGTTACCGTTATCACCACTATCATATTACTTTGGTACTAAACACTTTGCTGCAGATACTAAGTTTCCAGGTGTGGTTGAATTGACAACTCAGCTGCTAATACTTGAGAATATTCTTTGGCTCCCCTTGTATCGAATCAACAAATTTGGGTTGAATACTCTACCCTCGAAAACTGTTGCGATCCCCTATACTTATGGGTTATCAGCACCCATGCCTCCACTCGCCCCTGATCATCCCCGCGCTCTCCGCGCACTGACCGCGCCCACGCTGTGCCCGACGCCCGCGTCACAATCATCCCCGCGCTCTTCGCGCACTGACCGCGCCCACGCTGCGCCCGACGCCCGCGTCACACGGCCAGCTCCAACGGCTCGCACCTGACCAGGCCACCTACGGCTTGCCAACAGACGCACACCAACACACCCTGGTGCATGGACACGCCCGTGCACCCAACGCACGAACACACGCACGCCCTAGTCCTCGGACCCGACGCGCCCAGCAAGTCCAGTGCACGCCCATACCCGCACTCGACATGCCCGGCTCGTTCGCTGTGGCTTATTCACCCTTCATTCACGCCCTAAGCCGTGGCTTAGAGCAACCCGGCATACTCGACGCCGGCGTCCACCATCGGCGCACGCCCCGCGGCCGGCTCCTTCCGCAGCAGGGGGCACTCCCGCTTGAAATGCCCCCTGACGCCGCACTTGTAGCATTTCCCACGACGGTTGTCCCCGCCGCCTGATGCCGTGCTCGCCGCGCCGTCGTCGTCATCCTCTCCGCGTGTACCGCTCCGGCGCCGCTCGCGCGCACGCCACTGTGCCGCGGTGTACAATAGCTTCCCATCCGCGCCCTCGCCGCCTGCCTGTCCTCGCCGACGCAGCCGCTCGTCGAACGCCTTTAGGCGCCCGAGCGCGTCATCGAAGAGCAGCTCCGACAAGTTGCAGAACTACTCCATCCCGGCGACCGCCGTGTATAGACGATCCGGGACACAGTCCAGGAGCTTCCTCACCATTGCCGCGTCGTCGAGGGTCGCTCCCAGCCCGGTGTAGCGCACCGCCATGCCGCTGATCTTCCCCGCGAACGCGTCCAGCGACTCGTCGCTCGCCATGCGCAGGAGCTCGAACTCCCCGCGCAACGTGCCCAGCCGCGCCGCCCGCACGCGATCAGCCCCGACGAACCAGGCCTTCAGGCTGCTCCATATCTCCGCCGCGGTCTTCTTTGCGGCCACTTGCAGCAGCAAGTCATAGGCGAGCGCCCGGAGCAGGTAAGCCCGCGCCGGCTTATCTTTCTTGGCGATCACCGCTGACGCAGCGTCCTCCGGCGGCACCATCGCCTCCCACAGCCTAGCAGCGTCCAGGTCGGCCTCCACCTTGATGGCCCAGGTGAGGTAGTTCTTCCCCTGTGAGCACCGGCGCTGCATGCGCCACCGTGCTGCCCGATCCGCCGGCGTACGGCATGATGGACATCGCCGGCGAGCTCCCTCCTCCACGTGGCTCTGATGCCAATCGTTCAAGGCTACTGAGGATGTCATTCCTACTGAAGAATCTGCTGAAGAATTCATTCCAGAACATGAAGAACGTCGAGCTAATGCACCTGAAGAAAATACTGAAGAAAATGGTGCTGAAGAGAATGTTGATCAAATTCTTCAACGACAACCAACTCATCCCCGCATTGCAAAAGAAGTGCAAGTTGAAAAGATCATCAATGACATCAAAGCGCCAGGTCCTCTCACACGCTCAAAAGCTTCACATTTATCTAACTTTTGTGGGCACTATGCTTTTGTTTCTATTACAAAGCCCACTAAGGTAGATGAAGCATTTTGGGAGCCTGAGTGGATTCAGGCAATGCAAGAAGAATTACATCAGTTCGAGCTCAACAATGTCTGGGAACTGGTCAAACGTCCAGATCCTCGCAAGCACAATATCATTGGCACAAAGTGGATCTACCGCAACAAGCAAGATGAAAATGGACTTGTGGTGAGGAATAAGGCACGGCTTGTAGCTCAAGGCTACACACAGGTTGAAGGAATTGATTTCGATGAAACTTTTGAACCTATTGCTAGACTTGAGGCTATTCGCATATTACTTGCTTATGCTAACCATCATGATATCACTTTATATCAAATGGATGTGAAAAGTGCATTCCTCAATGGTAAGCTTGAGGAAGAAGTATATGTTGCTCAACCCCCGGGTTTTGAAGATCCAAAGAATCCTGACAAAGTCTTCAGACTCAACAAGGCTCTCTATGGCCTCAAGTAGGCCCCACGGGCATGGTATGATACCTTGAAGGAATTCTTCATGAAGAAAGGCTTCAAACCCGGTTCACTCGACCCTACTCTTTTCACTAACTCTTATGATGGTGAATTGTTTGTGTGCCAAATATATGTTGATGATATTATCTTTGGCTGTACTGACCAACGTTATAGTGATGAATTTGCCTATATGATGAGTGAAGAATATCAAATGTCTATGATGGGAGAGTTGAAATTCTTCTTAGGTCTTCAAATTCGTCAACAACGCAATGGCATATTCATATCCCAGGAGAAATACCTCAAGGATGTACTGAGGAAATTCGGTATGCAAGATTGCAAAGGCGTCAAAATTCCTATGCCCACAAATGGCCATCTATGCACTGATGAAAATGGTATTGACTTCGATCATAAGCTATACCGCTACATGATTGGCTCTTTATTGTACCTATGTGCATCTAGGACAGACATAATGCTTAGTGTTTGCATGTGTGCCCGATTTCAAGCTACACCGAAGGAATCACACCATAAGGCTGTGAAGCATATTCTTCGATATCTAGCTCACACACTAACACTTGGATTATGGTACCCCAAGGGCTCGGCTTTTGATCTCATTGGATATTCTGACTCTAACTATGCTGGTGATTGTGTGGACCGCAAGTCAACATCTGGTACATGTCATTTCCTCGGACGATCTTTGGTCTGTTGGTCCTCGAAGAAACAGAACTGCGTATCACTATCTACTACTGCAGCTGAGTACATTGCCGCTGGTTCTTGCTGTGCTCAATTGCTATGGACGAAGCAAACTCTCAAGGACTACGGCGTCAACATGAAGAATGTGCCTCTCTTCTATGACGATGAGAGTGCCATCAAGATTGCTCACAACCCAGTTCAACACTCGAAGACTAAGCACATTCAGATTTGTCATCATTTTCTTCATGATCATGTGTTGAAGGGCGACATTTCTATTGAGCATGTGAAGACTGAAGAACAGCTAGCCGATATCTTCACAAAGCCCTTGGATGAGAAGAGATTTAGCAAGTTGCGGTGTGAGCTAAATATCCTAGAATCTTCGAATGTTCTTTGAAAAAGGACACTCATCCTAACACTTATGCAAAATTGATGACTTAGATGTGCAACACATGAAGAAACTTTTTTCTTCAATCAATGAAGAATAACACTCTTAGTGTGAAGAAATTAACGAAGAATTTGATTCTCAGAACCCTACGATAATTGTACGCGGTGTCTGAAATTCCTCAGTTGTTCATATTCGTCAACTTTGCATTGTCTTCATTGTTTCCGTCGTTTTTCTTCATTAGCTATATATATATATGAGTTTATGTCCTCTACAGCATTGACTTATTGCTAATTCTTCACGTTGATTTTTTGCTAAGTGAATGTGATCGAACCCTTCCCCTCTATGCTATACTCAACCCAATCTGTTCACAAATTCTTCATATGCGTTCTATTTGAAACTTGTTCAAAATCTTCACTGTGTCCTTGTCAGCTAAAGAAATTGCGAATGAAACTTTAAAACCTATCTTGTCTAAATTTTCGGCTTTGCTGCTCAAACTGTTCCACATCCCACGATACACTTATCCATTCACCCACGATCGCACACGATCTCCACCTCTCAGTACGTGGGTGACACATGTCAAGCGAATGAGAAGGGTCAGGGGCACGTTCGTCCAATTTCTTCGGGCGAACAGTTTTTCACCATGGCTATAAATACCCCTCATTCCCTTCCTCACTTCTTTTACTCCGCTTGACCTCTCTCCAGCTCGAGCTTCTCAAACCCTAGCGCTGCCGCTACTTCATCGTCGCCGGTGAGGAAGAGCTTCACTGCCTCGACCTCGTCGCCGCCGTACTCGCGCCGTCCACGGAAATCTTCACTCTGCCGCCGCCGTAGCCGTCTTCCTCCACCGAGTTAGGGCGTGGAAGATCTACATAGACGAACTTCACCTCTCCACTTCACTGTTCGTTGTGTTCTTCATCCAGGGTAATTAAAAGTTACTTTTACATCCCTCGTTGATTCGAATGATTATCTACGAAATCTTCAAATGTGTTTCTCTTCATATATTCACACACTAAACACCTCACAAGTCATCTGTTCTTGATTCATTTCTCTAAGCATCATTTTTCTTCAAGATTCCTCAATTGTGTGGATCTTCGATCTATACAACTCTGGAACCTAAGACAAAGAACGCTTAGTGAAATTCTTCAAGACTCATCTGGTCAAATTCCTCAAACTTGTTCCTTTTTGAAAAACCTTCTGAGAACACATATGACCTCTCCAAATTCCTCGCAACTATACTCTGTTCACAGGTACTCATGTCAGCTACTGAATCACTAGGTTCTCATAAACTTAACTCATTTGTAGCGTTCCTCGAAGAAAAGTTGCTTCCTTGAAGAAAAGTTGCATACTTCTTCAGAGAATTCAATTGTCCAAATTCCTCAACTGAAGAAAATGGCTGACGGTAAGAAGCCACAGAAAGGAGGAAATAGGCCTGAGGTCAATACAGCGTTTGAGATCCCTGATGAAATATATGCTGGTTACTGCACACCTCCCAAGGAAACCAAGAATGAGCGCAAGGTGCGCATTCAGAAGATAGAGAGGAGATGGGCAAGAGAGTAGTGGGAGTACATGTATGTTACTCCCAAGTACATGAAGAAATTCGCACTCAATCCTCCATGCCCAAGACCTCCATTGGCACCTGGCCAAATAGCTGATCCCACCAGCTCAAGCGTGGTGAGGACTATCCTGATGAATGGGCCAAGCGCCAAGCCAAGTTGGCTAAGCAAGCCAGAGAAGCAGTGAGGAAATTCAATGAAGACTCTGCTGATGCTGCTGCCTCTGCTGAGGCCTCTGCTGTCAAGCCGAAGAAGGCTATGTCAAAGAAGCCTACACGCAAGCCAAGTGCTTCACCAACAGTGCCCTCAAGGCCAAGTTCCTCAGCAATGCCCTCACGGCCAGAATCCTCAAAGCCCTCAAGGCCAATTCCTCATGCTGCTCCCGCTCCTTCAAAATCCTCAGCTCCTCCAAAGTCCTCGGTTGTTCCGACAAAGTCCTCAGCACCTGTGCATCTTGCCTCGTGCCAAAGGACTGCAGGCATCTCAATTGCCTCAGGAGCTTCAGCTAGTTCCTCAGCTGCACCAACTTCCTCAACGGGACCCTCTCTACTGAAGACAAAGGCCACTGCTGGACGAGGTCCTCGCCCTAGTCCTCAGAAGAAGCAAGTCGCCTTCCAAGTGCCGTTTGATGAAGACGAAGCTGATGGTGATGAACTTGCTGAAATCATCAGAGATAGGCAAGTCAGGGCCGCTAGAGCCAAGGGAACAGATGTGCCACTGCTTTTGGATCCCAAGTTGATCCTCAAATACATTGATGTTTGGCACAAGGACCCCAACACTCCCATGCCTGATTTCAAGTTGACTCCTGGCCAAAGTCACATGTTGACCCATTTCATCCAAGAAGAAAAATGGAAATATGAGAAGGCCAGGCAGATCAAGAAAGCGTAGTACAAAAAGGAGCGCTATCTGAAGAAAAACGTTGTCTCTATGACAACTGAAGAACTTGTCACTACTCAATCTGAGATCAAGAAACTCAGTGATGAATTTGACGCATACCATGCTGATTGGCTTGGAGCCAAGGTTCGTTTTGTGAAATTTGCGGATAAATTCACTTCCAATGTTGCTGCCCCAACGCAACAGGAAATTCCTCAGGCTAAAGCATCTGCTCAACCGACTGAAGAACATGCCAGCACCGCTGATGAAAATCAGGCTGCTGAAGAAAATGTGAGTTCCAGGGCTGATGATTGCATTCCAGCAGCTGAAGAAATTGCTAGGGCATCCACTAGTGGTGCGCTTGAAGAAACTGAAGAAATCAGGGCAACTGCATCAGTTGTGCCTGAAGAAAATCAACCAGATTCCTCTGCTCCTCCTGCGCCAACACCAACTCCGATCCTTCCATCTGCATCAGATGTGAAGAAGACCAAGGCTCCAGAGCATGCAATAGTGAAGAAAGGGAAAGTATCAGCTACTTCAGATTCTTCAGCTCCGAAGAAGATGAAGCCTTTGACCAGTTCATTTTCTAATCCCATTGATGCTGTTCCAATCTCAACCATGTCATCAAAGGACCTTGTTCCTTTTGGTGAAGAATATGAGATCCCTAGCGGATCTGATGAAGAAAATCATTCTACTGCTTCGTCAGAGCAGATTGATGAACAAATTGAAGTGGATACGATCCCTTCAACACCTGTCATCTCCTTGCCCATGCCTCAGTTCACAGCTAAAGAGGCTGGCGTTGAAGAAATGGAAGATGAAGATGTGGACGTTGGCTGCTCCACACCCGTAATAAGTGATGAATTTTGGGAAAGTTAGCATCCAAACTCTCCAATGTTCACATCGTTGCGGCAAATACCTCAGTTCCCCGCACAAACTGTTCAAATGGGCTCTGAAGAAACTCACCCCACTTCATCTGTACATGAGGAAATTCCAGCCACTAGTGCTAAAGAAACTGCTGCTGCTGAACATCTGAAGACGCAGACTGCCACTGAAGAGGAACCAGAAATTCCTCAGCCTGAAGAACCTGAGATTGCGATTCCTGAGGTCGTGATGCAACTCACTAACACTCCTCTGCCAAAGCCAAAGGATCCATTCTCACGCAAGCAAAAGTTTAAGGCTGATGATTTCTTCGGCGAGCATGTATTCTTCGAAGACTACAACCCTTATAACTCTGCTCGCATTAGGAAGAAGCGTTTCTGGACTGCTAGTCAAGCCAATTTCTATTCCTCAGTGCTGTTCAACAAAGAGAAAATCTTCTACCATGAGCATATTCCTCACGTGGATATGGAATCTCTGCCGTGATTCGCACAAATCCTCAGTGTTCTTCACGATGCTGGACTGTTAAACTTTTGCTCTGACATCTGCAATTGGAATGAAGAACTGATTCATCAATTTTATGCAACACTGCACATCACAGGAGATTCTGAAGATGTGAATTAATGGGTGCTGGACTGGATGTCTGAAAACACTCACTACACTGCACCAGCTTCTAAATTGCTTTGTGCCTTACCACTCAGTCCTTCCCTTGAAGAAGTTCGTTGCATCTACAGTGAACCTGAGCTTACAAATCACTACATGCAGGTTCTGATGAAACCTTTGAAGCCAGGTCAGGCCCCAAGAACCAAATTCCTCGTGAAGGAATTACTTTATGTGCCCAGAACTGTCTATCGTATTCTTATGAGGACAATGAGTCCTACCAAAGGCCACGACTCATCTAATGAGGAAATTGTTGGCATCATGAAGAATCTGGTATTCAACATCGTTCATGGCATTCCTGTCAATTATCACGATTTCTTCATGAGGACTCTGGCAAATGTTGCACTGTCTCCGTTTGAGCTGAAACCTTATGCACCTTGGATTATGAGATTCCTCAGGACAAGGTCTTCACTCAACTACAAAGCTGATTTTCAGAATCACCTCAGCTACTTGCCCCCGATTGAAGTTCTCAAGCAGACCTATTCCTCAGTTGATGAAAAGGGCAAGGCACTAGCTGTTATAGATGAAGGCATTCATCCATTGGATGGACAGTTTCGCAAAGCTGCCTCTTATTCCACCAATGATGACTCTGCCACACATGACTCTGCCAATGCACCCAAGTCTACTCCTCAAGCCACTGCTCCTCGTGTGATGACTGATCGTGAGCTTCTGCTTAGTCTTCACCAGAAGGTGGATCGAAATCATAAATGGGTCAATCGTCAGTTTGGTTCATTTCTTCACAACATGACTGCTACACATAATGAAGTGAAGAAAAACCATTACTACCTCCATGAAGTGTTCGGTCGCACCTAGGCCATTCTGTCACATCTGTATGGTGAAGAAGATCTGAAGAAAATGGGTCTCAAGGAAGAGTTTGACTGGCCTGCACCTCCACTGAAGAAATTCAAGAAGGTCAATGTTCCTTCCTTAGTGGCCAGCTCATATTCTTCATCACACGACACTGATGAAAATGAAGACTTGGACAACACTGCGGCAGGCCCTACTACAACAAACGACCCCAACAACACTGGCGCTCCTTCATCAACTTGATATTCTTCAGGGGCGTTAGTCCTCATATTCGATCCTTTTGGTCACTTGATGACAAAGGGGGAGAATTTTGAGTTAGTCTTCAAGCGGGTCTTTTTATATGGGCGTTTTTTCCAAGTTACAACTCTCGTTCTTCTGAGACTTTATTGGATCGAGTTGTTACCCACTAGCTGGTTGGCTGCTCCGAGAGAAACTGACACTTGTCATTTGAGAGCAACCCATCCTCCGAGGACTTTGAGCGAAAATCATCAAGTGAGGAAAAACCCAAAACCCAAACACCTACAAACCCCAAGTGATTGAGCATCACTGAAGAGATTGATCCTGCGTGGATCCAACGCTTGTTACCTTTGAAGACTGTGCTTCTTCCAGACGGTTAGGCGTCATGGTCTAGAGCATCCAAGAGGAATTGTGGATCGCCGAGTGGCCAAGTTTGTGAAGGTTCGGAAGTCACCTGAAGACTTACCACGAGTGATTGGACGAGGTCTGTGTGACCTTAGTTCAAGGATAATACGGTGAGGACTGGGTGTCCTGAGCTGCGTGTTCAGGACTGGGTGTCCGGGACTGTGTGTCCTTGAGTTTAAATACTCAGCCGCTCCAACCAGACGTACAACTGAGACATCAGTTGGAACTGGTCTACCAAATCATTGTCCTCACCAAGCCTACTGGTTCTATTCCCTCAACTCGTTCATTTCCTCATAACTGTGTTGTGTGTTTGTTCATATCTGCGTTGAAGACTTTGACTGAAGACTTTCTCAATTTCCTCAGTTCAATTTCTTCAGTCTGTTTGTCTTCATCCCGTGTTATCCTGTGCTTACGCTTCCTGTACTCTGTGCCTGTCTTCATTTCATCATGATGACTATGTGTGTATTCTGTTATGTTTACTTTTAAGTACTTATTCCGCTGCTAGTAGTTCTTCGCTAAGGAATTTCCTCACCGGCAAATTCCTTAGTGAAGAATTTCATAAAAATCGCCTATTCACCCCCCTCTAGTCGATATAACGCACTTTCATACTATTCTCCAATATTTTGTCCGCATTCTAAAAGAGAAACAAGCAGACACATCATATGTTTACCATGTTGTATATGAAACTCATTTTGGTAAATGAGTTCAGTAGTAAAGTGGACAAGATAACAGCATGAAACAAACATATATCTATGTACCATGGTCACTTTATGGTCTATATCATTCTAGTTTTTGTTGCCAAATCAAGATAGAGACACAGTTCAAATAATATGTGTTCAAGACAAAGCAGAATAGATAGAATATAAGTGTGGGTAACTATAGAGCAATAACAACACTTGTAATGTGCATGGCATGAGAACATAACTGTTTATTCAATTGAAACTGAAATCAACATAGATCAGGTTACAATAGCAAACCAGTTAAAGAAACAGGTTTAAAACATACCTGTTGCGCCATTGGAGTTTCAATTCCGTCCTTCAAATTTGAAAATAGTTGGTATGAGTAAATACAATCATGCAAGAGCAAAGGAGTATGAACCATAGCTACAGAACCTGACCTAAGAACAAATCTTCTTCTCCTTCAAGTGTTGAGTTGGAATTCGGAGTGGTGGTCCTCGTGCTTTGGGCACTGTAGTTCCCTTACTAACTGCTCGTGTTTGGGTGCTCTGTGGTGGAGACGGTGCTGTGTCAATTGGAACTGGGTTACTATCTGCCGGGGTTGGGGTTAGAAGGGGTGTAGCTGGTTCTCTGTCCAACTGGGTAGGGGTACAATCTGCGAGAGTCTGGGTTATGTGTGGTGGATCTGGTCCTTGGGCAAGTACAACTATGGTTCTATCTGCATCAACTGGTAGCACTATCTTTTCTGAAGACCGTGTTGTTACTCCCTTAGATACTGCCATCACGCTCTCCAATTCAAATGGCTGATAAACAAGAAAAGTAATTGAAAGTATAGACATTGTATGATAGACAAGTGCAATGGATAGTGGGGAATAAAAGAGGGCATGAAATAATTCATATTTATATTGTCTAACCAAACAGGATAGCATGACACAATTTCACATATATGATGGATAACTAAACAGGATAGCATGGCACAATTTCACATTATGATGGCTAACTAAAAAAGATGGATAGACATAGTTCAAAATATGAGACTATGTAAACAGGATGACATGACATAACTATATAATGTGTTTATTAAATAGGTTGGCATACCATAATTCACATACATTCATGGATAGAATGCCATAATTCAAAATATGATGACTGTAAAGACTAAACAAGATGAGATGATATAACTATATGATGTCTTTAATAAATGGGTTGCCATGCCATAATTCAGACAGATGATGTGTATGTACTATGTAAACATGATGGCATGATATAATTCAAATATATGATTTATATAGTAAGCAAGTAAGCAGATGGCAATCCATACATGATGTAAAAACTAAGCAATGCAAGACAACATGCATGACATGGGTAATATAACCCTGCCAAGTTTGAGCATAGACCTCAGGGGGAAAATAGGACGGGTTATCAGTCTCTGAATCCTCCTCTAAGGAGCTCTCTGTAACCAGCAAGATGTCTGCTTCAGCAGGTAGCATTTTCTGCTCTGAATACCTTGTTTTCACTCCAGATACTTCCATCACCGCTTCAAATGGCTGATACACAGGAAGAGTAGTTGAATATACAAACGTTGTCGACAAATGGAACACGTAATACAAAAAAATGATAGCATGATATAATTCACATACATGATGATTGGCTAAAAAGCATGGCATTGCATAATTCACATATATAATGCCTTTGCAACAAGATAGCATTGTATAATTCACATATATAATGTCTTGCAACAAGATGGCAATGCATAATTTACATATATGGTAATTAGACACTGAACAGGTGGCATTCACACAAAGCATGCCTAAACTAATCAAATGACATAGCAATGCGAGACACCATACGCACGATATGAGCAACATAACCCTGCCAAGTTAGAGCATACACCTCGGGAGGGGGGGGATAGGACTGGTCATCTGTCTCTGAATCCTCCTATGAGGAGCTATCCGTAACCAGCGAGATATGCACTTCGTTAGATAGCATAGTATTCTCTAAAGACCTTGTTTTCACTCCAGAATTTGCCATCACCGTGTCAAATGGCTGATGCACACGAAGAGCAGTTGAATGTAATAACATTGTTGACAAATGTAATATGTAATGAAAAAAAGGATGGCCTGATATAATTTACATATAAGATGACTGGCTAAGCAGGATGACATTGCAAAATTCGCATATATGATGCCTGGCTAAACAAGATGGCGTTGCATAATTCACATAAACGATGAATAAACTAAACAGATGGCATTCGCACAAAGGATGTCTAAACTAAGAAGATGACATATTTGATGTATAAAGCAAGCAAGGCAAGACACCATATGCATGATATAACCAACATCAGCATACCAAGTTAGAGCGAAGACCTCAGGGGGTAAATAGGAGTTGTCTTCTCCTTCTGAATCCCCCTCAGAACAGATATCTTCCTCTCGATTACAATCCGAAATGTGTGGAGGGGGGGCTGCCTTTGCGCCTACCATGGAGCAACGTCTGCATGAAATTTTATTGCCACGCAAGGCTCGTCTCTTTTGCTCTACATGTTCAGTTCCATTGTTTACAATAACTGTCATGCATAGGAATAAAACATAGTGAGATTATGTAAGCAGTGCATGCAGAAATCTAGAGTGATGGTAGCAACCTGTGGATAGACCCAAAACCAATAATAGCAGGCAGATAATGGCTTTAGTTAAAAAATACAGATAATGGCTTCTTTATTGTTTGTTTCCCACCCAACATAAAATCATAGTAGACACCGGGGATTAACCAGATAGTAGATAGATACTATTGATAGCGGCCCCGATATGTACCCCACAACCATTTAAAAACTCAAGTTTGAGCATTAGTTTGGAGCTGACTCAGAGTCTAATCGGTCAACAGGATGATAAAGTAGTATGTAATATTAAGCGATGCATAACGTAAGCAGACACGAAAGAGGGCGACCTCTCTTGCGGACCCGTGTAGTCCTCGAGGTCATCTGCTCGGTTGATGATGGTAGTGCAGTTTTCATTGCTGCCAGCGGCGGGGAAGAAGGTCTGAGGCAGCGAAAGATAGTCTGGAGGCCGGATCCCTGTTGTGCCAGACCCTTCTGTCGTTGGAGCAGCTGAGCTGGGGTGGCGACGACGCAGCAGGAGCGGGACAAACCACGCAAGGTTTTCTTTGACAACTATCTGTAAGAGAAGTAGTTCTGTAAGGGCTCGTTTGAATTGGAGGATTCCAACAATGCAGGGATAGGAAATAGACAGGAATAGGATAGGAATGCACGTGCAAAACAGAGAATTTAAAAACACATGATTTTTGCCAATCTGGGTGTTTGATTCAGAACAATTGGAAGATCACAGGATGCAAAGAAGCATGGTGAGATTAAGTCAAACCACAAGAAAATGTACGGTTATAATGCTATTATGCTACTATCTCTTAGTCTTGTGCTTCATGAATAGGAATTTGAAAAGGAGGACAAGTGAAAATTAAAATTCCTACGTTTTTTCTTTCAAGGAGACACTAAAGGAACAAATCCGTGTGCTTAGTGGACAATATATATATAACATGTAGAGTAAAAAAGAGATGCAACAAGTGTACGACCTCTTTGGCGAAGCCATGTCGATCTCAGCGTGATTGGATTGGCCGGTGAGGATGCTCCGGCTGACTTGGCTGTCGGAGGAGGGGAAGAAGATCTTAGGCGTCTGGAGATGGAGCCCGAGGTACTACTCCGCTGTGATGGAGGGTTTCGTCGTTGGAGCAGCTCTGGTGAGTTGTACGACGCCGAGGCTGAAGCAGGACAAGAGAGACAACGAACAATGTTAACCTGAGTGGAATTCTAATAGCATCTCCAATACATGACGTAAAATACATAAACACAAAGTGCTAGATGCAAAATACACCAGCCACTCATCTCTGAACTTAACTGTCGAAACTGAATTTAACTATCGAAACTGGACTTAACTGTCGAAACTGAACTTAACTGTCGAAACTGAACTTAACTGTCGAAACTGAATTTTTCTATCGAAACTGAACGCACTAGCAAGGTGATGCTACACGTCGGTCGACTGACTTTTTCATCTCTAGTCAGTCGATTTTGCAGCCATTGGATACGAAATCAAGGGCCTGCGGTTCATCTTCAACCTCCACCCCCCTGAGCCGGCCAAACAGCAGCCCCCCCCCCCGCCGCCCGCGGCCGGCGGTGCGCCGCCCCGTCCGCCCCGAAAACACTCCCCACCGCCGGTCTGCCGCCGCCCCGGCCATCCCTCTAGGCCCTCCCTCCCGTGCCAAGCTTTTTCTCCGGCGATCCCCACGCCACTGCCCCGCCAACGCCCCGCCACCGCCGGCGACCACCGCCCCCATCCTGAACCCTAAGATAGATAGTGGGGTACCTCTCCGGCGAGCCCTCCTCCCCACTGCGGCTGGTTCTTCCTTCACCCCGGCGGCATCGGAGTGAAGTGTAGATAAATCAAAGCAGCATCACACGCAAGAGCAAGAGCGAGAGTAGCAGCACGAGCAAGAGCAATAGCAAGAGCAGACCAGGCAGGGGACCGAGAACAAGAGCAGAGCAGCAGCGCGAGCGAGAGCTAAAGCAGCAGCAGGTCCTACTGATGTGTACGTCGCCGTTGAGGGAGCGACGCCATGGAGGAAGTGGCCGGCGACACCGCCATGGATGGAGCCGCGCCGTGTTGGCTCAGGACCGAGCGCCGGCAGCACCGTGAGATCGAATCAAGAAGAAAATGCGGCGATTAGTGTACAACCTCTTTGGTGGCGCCGATTAGGCCGCAACTTCATCCGAGGAAATGGTGATGATGATGCTCTTCCGGTGGTGCAGGTGAAGACGACGGTGTGGGAATGGAGGTGGCGCGAAAGACGAGGGGAACGTCGGGGCAGCTCCTTGGAGGTGGAGGATGGGGTGGCTGAACCGGCGGGATGATGAGATCAACGACGGATCCTCATCCAGTACGGTGGATCAGGGACGTCGATGTGTTGCTGTGGACGACGTCGTCGGGGAAGAGGCTCTGGCTGGGTGACGGACGGAGCAGGGTGTGGGGTTTCATCGCGGGTTTTTGCGGCCTCAGTGTATGAATGGGTGGGCGGATGGGATGGCAGTGGGGAACCATGGCTTAGAGACGTGCTTGTCTGAAATGTGGAGTAAGTTACGAAAGTACCACCACTGATTTGAGGCGATTCTTTCGGTTCAGGGGTACCACGGGCATTTTGCGTGTCGGGATTTCACAGGAGGTGGGAGTTTTCACGCGTGTTGTAATTTCGGAATAGCAAGGCGCGGGTTGAGATGGAGGGAGTTGTCGGAGCACAACGAGACAAAGATATATCTTAAATATTTCGGGTTAACAAGGCGCGGGTTGAAATTTCCGGACAAGCCTAACGTGTACTGTACCAAATCAATGCGCCCTACAAATGTCATTCAAAACTTTGAATTCATGTTATGTTCAATTAAAATATTTTGCCACGTGTATAATGCATGCAACCTACTACTCAAATGAACGTGTAGCGACCCGACCCAAATGGATGAAGTCTCTGTGCTCCGGTGTCATCCCTGGATCAGTAATGCTGACACCACACAGTACTTCGAAGGATTTATAGCAGAGTAGCAATCACACACTTATTACATCGGTGTCTCAAAAGAGAACTTATTACAATAAATATGGCTTAAGGCCATCTAATATCGATAACAGCGGAAGACCTGGAAGATAAATGGGTCCATCAACTCCAACGGCATCACTGAGTATAGAACCACGACCTAAAAGCACCTTACTCGTCGTCTGAAATGTCTGCAACATGAAAGTTGCAGCCCGAAACGGGTCAGCACATGGAATATGCTGGCAAGGTAACACATAGAGAGCAATGGAATGTAACAGCTATCCTATATGCATATTTGGCTGGTGGAAAGCTCTATGGTTACAGTTTTGCGTAAAGCTAGTTTTTCCCTACTGCAAAGGAATAAATTTTATTTAACTATCATGGTAGTTGAACATCGAGAATGGTTGACAGCATTCCGATCCCAATTAAGTGAACAATTAAAAACCCAACAATATTAATTAGAAGTAACATGATGAGATTCACATGATATTCAAGTACTAGATACTCAAGATGTCCATAACCGGGGACACGGCTAATCATGATTAGTTTATTACACTCTGCAGAGGTTTGCGCACTTTTCCCCACAAGACTCGATCGCCTCCGTTGGGCTTCTCGCACTACACGGTGTTTGAGAAACGGATGACCGAGACACAGTCTTTCAGAAGCGCTAGCACCTTACGATGGATAGACTGGTACACCTACTTTCCCCTACAGCTGCTAGTCTACCCTGTAAGAGTTCGCACGACTTAGTCAACTATGCCAGAGCCCATATTGGCTTGTGGATGCACACGAAAGTTTCTAGCATGAAAGATCTTATGATCCCTTTGAGCCTGGATGGCGGTCCAAAAGAAAACAGGCAAGTCCTGATAGACATCAGGTGCCTCAATCCACCCAGATGTGTGTTTAAGTTGCCACCTTAAGTAAACCATTAAAATTATCAATCTCACATCTGTCATGGATATCACTCACCCAATCCACGTCTACTAGCATAGCATGGCGTAATAAGCAAACGTAGAAGTAACTCCCAAAGGTTTCATTAATAACAGGTAATAGGTACTACCTCATCTACTTCCCATCCCACAATTTAATTAGATCCTAATCATGCAATGTGTGAGGATGGATCTAATGCAATAAAACTGGGTTGTAGAAAAGGTATGATCAAAGTGTTACTTGCCTTGCTGATGATCCACGAGTCCTAGAGATTCGAAGTAACAGGCGGCGCAATCCGGGTAATCTATCGCAGACAAACAACAAGCATACAATAAGTACTCATCTAATGCACAGGTAAAACTCGAACAAGAGATCAAACCAGAAAGTTCAACTTAAGAACTCCGGTTGCAAAGAAAGAAAGAACCGAACAAAGCAACGGAAAACAAACGGCGGAAGAAAACAACTCGGTTCTAGCAAGTTGAAACTAGGTCAAATTTTACAGTAGCAAAAACTTATTTAAGTTGATTAGTCGGAACGGCGGTTTCGAAACGAAACTCCAGGCGCTTGAATCACTTGATTCCGATAAACGAGCGGGGAGAAAAACTAGAACGAAGATCGGATCTGAAATCGCAATCGCGGAATAATTCCGACGAAAAGAAAAAGAAGAACGGTTAAACGAACGGACGTTCGTTAACCGAGAATAACCGGTGATCACGTTCGTTAGGACGAACGGTCCGGCGAACGGTCTCTAGGCAACTAAACTGGAAAAGAAAACAAAACCGATCTAGGGTTTCGGAAATAAAACCGAAACGAAAAACCGGAGAGGAAAAGAAAAAAGAATTGGAAGAAAAAGAAAAGAACCAGAATGGTTTATAAGAAAAACCGAACCGAGGGGAGGGATGGTGCGGCGCGGGGCTACCTCCGGCGAGGGGCTCCGGCGGCGGCGGGGTTGGGCGGCGGCGGCGGCGGCGACGACGTAAGGCGGCGGCGGCGCGGCAGTAGGGGCGGCGGCGGTGTTGGGCGGCGCGGGGTGAGGGGCGCGGGTGGCGGCACGGTTTGGTGTGGGGGAAAAGGGGGGGGTGTGGGGGTATTTAAGAGGGGGAGGGGGAGAGGAAACTTGGGGGAGGGGGCAAGAAAGAGGGGGAGGAGAGGAGAGGAGTCCTAATCTGACTCGGCGGCGGCGCTGGCTGCCTGCGCGCTGGCGCGCGCGCGCGATGGGGAGGAGGCCGGCCTGGCCTGCGGCTGGGCCTTGGCCCAGGCGCTTGAAGGTTTCGCGCGCAGAAAAACAAAGAAAGGAAATCTAAACGAACTCCAAAACTCCCAAAGTAAATTTTTCCCCGACTCCTAAAATGAGTCGAACAAAAAGAACTTTTCTCGGGACCTAGATGCAAATTTTGAAAACACGCATTTTCCCTAATCCAAATAAAAGGCAAATAAACTCTGACAAATCTAATGATCCTTTCTTCAAAATTTGAGAAGAACTCAGATATGAAAATGACAAAATCTCCAACTCTCTCCGAGGGTCCTTGAGTTGCGTGAAATTTCTAGGATCGACCAAAATGCAAGAAATTATGATATGCATGATGATCTAGTGTATAACATTCCAAATTGAAAATTTGGGATGTTACAGAACGTTTTAGTGCATTCCAAACGTATATACTACCGCTTCAATATGAACTAAATTTGAATTCGTTTCTCTATTTGAATAAGATCTACAGTAATGATTGTTGTGAAGTCAAAGCATTTGAATTCGTTTATCTATTTTAATAAGATCTACAATCATCATTATTGTCAAGTTAAACCATCATTTGTGTATTATCTTCACAGCACACCACATGATTAGTCTCGAGTTACATATGAACTATGTGTATTATATGAACTCGAACTAGATTTTCTGAATCCACTTTATTTTGATTTCAAATCACATTACATTTCTAGCTCTAGCTAGATCTTCATAATCTAAACCATGTCTCATATGTATAATGTGTTTATTACATTATGTATTGTGCCCCGCCCCCTACGCCTACAAGTATTTAGATGTGAGTTGCAAACACCACATATTACCACAACTTCAAATAAAATGTGAGAATGTTCGATATATAGTAATGTTTAGATTGTTCGATATTTAGTTGTAAGCTGCAAACACCACACATTATCACAAATTCAAATAAAATGTGAGATTGTTTGATGTATAATATGGTTTAGATTGTTCGGCATTTAGCTGTGAGTTGAAAACGCCATGCATTATCACATTATGGTATAACATGTGCACAACATGTGTATCACCGCTATATTCATGCATGCAATGTTTAAAACACTATGATCTCCTATTCAAATATATGAATCCGCTTTCATATCAAATTATGATCCTTGTTAGTCTCTTACACCCACACAATCCTCTAACCTTTGTAGCTACCACTAACTTTCTCTCGTGCATGCACACGCCCTCCTCGCCCTCCCTCCTCCCTCGGCATTCTAGCCACTAGGCACATTCATTTTTTCTTTAGATCGTTCTCCCAGAGTCTCCACAACTCCTTTCCAACACACACCGATCGATAAACCTCTCCAGCGATGCCTGCCTACAACATACAAACACACCTTCAATCTCCTCCTTTATGTGTCCTTGCCTCGTGTCTCTCATACGGTCAGACACACGTGTAAACTCTCGCCCGTCTTTTCATCGCTCTCACAACCGCACACTCCTCCCCCTATCTAGCTAGTAGTTGGGCCTCTCGCACCACCTCCTAGCTCCATTCTCTCTGTCTATCCGTCTCACTGGGCCTTATTTGCCTCTAACAAATGGACGTACACCAACCGATCTCTCGCTATACATATAGCTAGCTAGGTCCTTATAACTCGTTTTTACCCACACGTCAATCGATCTACCTCATTAGTTGTGTCTCTCCCTTCCTCCGACAAACAACAATTGATCTACCGATCTAGTTAGGTTTGCTTACCAAACACATGGTTCCCCTTCATCATCCATGGATGTGTCCCGACAGATCTATCACGCACAGGCACACACAGAAACACATCCCCATTCTTATTGATAACATTGTAGTTCCACCCTCAGTTTGTCTAGTAGGCCTCTCCCACCATCTTCGAGAAGCAACTCCATCACCCATCCAGCAATCTACCCCTCTCCCTCCCTATCCCTCCCTCTCTCTCCTCTCTCTCTCCCATCATATTTCCCGTCCTTCAGTTATGTATGGATGTCGACCGATCTCCCTCAAGACATAGCTGGGTCTCTCCTTCTCAACACATACACGAGTCGTTCTACCTCTATAGTTAGGCCTCTGCCTACCCCTCCCATCACCCCTCCCCCCACACACACCGATACATCGAGCGCTCTAGTCATGTCTCCCTGCCACACACAAACTTGACGTGTGCCCTCTAACATTCTGGTAGGCCAGTCGCCCTATATCTTTGACTTGTACACACACACAATTTCGATGGCTCTCTTCATCGATCTCGCACCCACCCACTTGATCCTCTCTTCGACTCTATCGATAGCTATGACCCTCCCTCTCTTCTCGTGGATTGCCCTACCCTCTATGTATGATATGGATAGGCCTCCATTTCACACACGTTGCATGCAAAATTTTGTTTGAGATGTCATCGACACATATTCCCACAAATAATTAACGAAATCAACCCCCACCCCACCCCCACCCCAAAAAAACACTGATGAACGCGGTTTGTATCTCTCACACACACCCACGTAGGTGGGGGGCGTGCACGAAGAGAAGAGGTGCATGTACGACACACGTACTCCCGTCTCTTTCCCAACAACACCCGCGCGGGTACACGGTGGAGCTCATTTCTGTATGAAAAAGGCAGCCCACGTGGTAATTTGGCACGTGTTCTGGTTGTTCACTTGGTGGAGGGAGGACCGTCTACCACGGGTGAACAAACAAATTGCGACTTGATGTGTTATGTTAAAAAAAGAGGGAAACCATGTGGGGCCTACCTTACAGGCAAGGCTCTATACACTGGAGTACTTTTGATGTGTCCCGTCAACTCGCAGAATGAGGAGAATCTTGCTTAGTACGCCGTCTCCCCCGCCCACGGGCGCGGTGGCTCGCAGGATGAGGTGAAGCTTGCTTACTACGCCTTATGCCTGCTCCCTCGCCCATTTGCGCGGTGGCTCGCAGGACGAGGAGAAAAATTTACTACTCCCTTCGTTTACTCCTCGTCCCTACTACCTTGGTTATAGAGATTATATCATATTGTTTGGAATATATATGTCCTTTAGTAGATTTCAATATGAACTACTAGTACATACTCCAAACACTGATGTATATAGACGTATTTTAGAGTGTAGATTCACTCATTTTGCTCCGTATGTAGCACTCTCCCTCGCCCCTCAACCCTCGCCCATGTGGTGGACGTGGAGCAATTCATTCGGTCTCATATAGCCAGAACGATATATACTGCACTACCATTATTGCTCGACTTCCCGAAGAGGCGAAGAGCCAATCGCAAGGTTAATATTTTGGAGATGCCAAGTGCAAGGTTATAGGAGAACGAGTAGTAGGTGCCGCGTCATTTATAAATAAAGTTTTTTTCTTCAGTGGCACGTACGCAATATGATAGGTTCATATGGAGAGAAAAGGAAACCGCTCCACTATATACATAGTCAGGACGGGCCAGCCTACATGGTTGCTTGCTGGGGTTGCTCTCTTCACACTCTCTCGCACAAAACGACTGTGGCCGCATCTCTAACATCCCGGCGGATCACGTCCGCTTGGGGAAGGGGCGGATGCTTAGTGTAGATGCGGTGGCCGTCGCCGACGGTGAAAACCCACTATCGGCACGTCCCGATCAGGGGTCCCCGCCGTTCTCTCTCACAAAGCCGGTGAGGTTGCCTTCGTCCCTTGCTCACTGCCGCGACGTGGGCAGTTGCTGCCTCCCGCCGCCCTCCTCAAGGTTGAGCTACGTACCTCAGGTACAACTCCCTTTACAGCCGGCTTGCACCACTGCTCCAGCTGCCCACATCACTCCCTGTGGATATTTCTCTACTTCTTTGCCCCGCACATACCTCTACTGGCTTCTACGTACTGTATTTGTGATGAGTTTATGTCTCATCAACTAGTCCCAGTAATCTTATTCTAATCACGCTTGTTCAATTTCTTTGCCACAGGGATGCTCATCTCGATTTTGATGAAACTGCACAAAATTATCCGATGGTCAAAAGGTTGCAAACTTCATTTATTAGGAAGCTCGAACGTTGCCAGCAAATTGAAGCCTGGTCAGGGTTCACAGTTCAAGGGCTAGGGACTGCATGGATCGTTTTTTTCTTTAGCCGCCTCTGTTCCAAAATAAGTGTCAACTTTAGTAGTAGTACAACTTTGTACTAAAGTTTGCACAAAGTTGAGAAACTTATTTTGGAACGGAGGGAGTACATATTTGCTATGATATGTCAATCATTGAGATGCAATAGCATGCATGTTAGTCTCCTTTGTATTTGATGAAATGTTGCAACGGGCAACCTTGGACGCAAGATACATGTAACAGAAGCTGGAAGCTTCATAGCATTGTACAAATTTATCTCGCTGATAAATTACAGTACGTACTATACTAGTACTTCCTCCGTTCCTAAATATAAGTCTTTGTAGAGGTTTCACCATGAACCACATGCGGATGTATATAGATGCATTTTAAGTGTAGATTCATTCATTTTGTTCCGTATGTAGTGGAATCTCTACAAAGACTTATATCTACTAGTAATAGCTAGCCCCCACTACTAGGAATTCTCTATCCTCTCCTTGAGCCACATCATCAAAATTGATGTAGCCGTTAGATGAAGTAAATCAGTCCATAATAGCCGTCTGATCTTGACGTTGAGAGGCTCCGCACTAAGCCACATGCAAGCATGCAGAAATACCGTGCCACATGCATGTGAGTGGGTTTTAAATCACATCAACATGTCTGCATGCAAGCATGCACCGGTAGCATGCATGTAAGTGAGCTTTTAAGTCCCATTAACATGTCAAAAAGAAAAATATAATCCCATTATGCAGTAGGAGTTGGCTGATCTTTTTTCCTTACGTGGGATGATCTAAATGATGATGGGAGTTTATTTAATTTGGCTACCACATTTGTCATGCGGTTATAGAGTTTTTTTGTTCTATGAAATCGATAATTTTGCGCAGAGAGATATACCGCTGTTCCGCGCCAACGCGCGTGGACTCATCTAGTAATATTTAGGAATGGAGGGAGTACTATGTAAAGAGTTAGGTGTCGCACGATGCTAGTGTGAGGTGGGCCATGTAATCACTGAGCCTGGGTGTTTTCACTGCTCTTGCACACCTCCGCTATAAGAATGGAGAAAATTGTAATCTAGTAGTAGTATACCTCCTTTTGCCGAAAGCGTGGGACATCCAGCAGTCCTACCACCTCAGTAATAAAGACCAATGAGCCGTCAAATCACATAGACCCAGCAGTAAGTTGGACGGACGAGGCAACCATCACTCTTGCGCCAGTGAGAGGTCGCCCGGGCATGAGCGCGGCACCGGTTCTTTGGAGCGGCACTGACCATTTCGGGCGGGAAGCGCGCACGGGCGATGGAGGGGCTTTGGGTGGGCCAGGCTGGTCAGGAGCGGGCGTGGCAGCTGTACGCATGTCCCTACCAGACACGCCCGGAAACGAGAGGATGGACCGACTCTCGCGGCTAAAATCGTACACTACACAACATCTCTCTGTAGGAGTAGGTCGACCTGTCGCTCTCTCTAACACACACATGGTGTTAAACACACACACACACACACACACCCACACACGCACACACCTTGGTCCCGTTGCACCTTCTAACGTGACTTATTACACCTAGACGGAGGGAGTAGTAAGTATACGAGATACGGTGGCACACTGACTTAAGTCGAATACAAGTGCCCAAAATTTGTGTGCATGTTGTAATAAGGATTCACTTAAAATAGTACGTGAGCGAATAGAGGGATCAATTGGACAGTGTTCCCGAGCAGTAGCGAGATGTGTGAGGTAAGATACACCGCTGGCGCTTTTATTTTTTCTTATTAATTTGTTTGTTTCACCCTCTGACTGGTGGGACCCAACGTACTACGTGGAGAGAGGTAAGGTGACTAAGGCTGCATTATTTCCGCACCATTGTGGATAGTCTTACCACCAAAGCCACATGACACGATTATGATTGAAATCCCAATGACTCCCACACACACACAAAAACACGGCATGCTTGTCACACGAATGCAGGAATGTATAAAAGGTTATTTCCCTCTTGTTGAACATAACGGGAGGGTTGTGTAGCTGGTTAGCCTGTTCGCTCATCAAACTTGAGGTCTCGGGTTCGATAACTACACTTGAGCATAATTTGTGCCAGGAGGATTCTTTGACTGGTCAAAATGTTTTCTAGGGTTTGCACGCTACACTCTCTCTCCAGTATATATATATACACGCTGGAGCCTCAACGCTTGTAGTTGCTCTCTTCACACTCTCTCGCCCTCTCCCGTTGGAGCCTCAGCGCTTGTAGTTGCTCTCTTTACACTCTCTCGCCCTCTCCAGATCTAAACAAGACTTCGTTGGCCTCTCTCTACCCTCACTGATGCTCAAAGAGCCGGCAGGATCCGTCCTCCGGGAAGGGAAGGAGGCTTAATGATGTCGCCGTTGGCGAGGGACTACCAGCGCAGCTGTTCACTTTCCACCCGGCGGCGACGCGGGAGGGCCTCCGACCCCTTCTTCTTCGTCACCGTCCCGTCGCCCACCGGACCACGCCCCAAGAACCTTAAGGTATAATTTACTTACTCCACATGCATTGCTCTAGCTGCATGTATACCATGAATCTAGGACGTGGTTCAAAGAGGAAAGGAGTGGGGGAAAGTAGTGGGAAAAGTTGTATATAGCATGAATCTAGGACGTGGTTCAAAGAGGAAATGAAGGGGGAAAATTTTATAGCATGAATCTAGGACGTGGTTAAAAGAGGAAAGGAATGGGGGAAAGTAGTGGGGAAAGTTGTATCGCATAAATCTAGGAGGTGGTTCAAAGAGGAAAGGAAGGGGCAAAAGTACTAGTTCAAAAAGGAAAGGAAGGGACAAGGCTGTAGAGTTTGAGCAGGACTAGATTTGCTGCGCTCACATAGGGAAAGGTGTCTAAAGATAACAAAACTGGGACCAACACAAATATGCTCCTTGGTTGTTTGTTCTTTGTTGCAGCAGACTGTGCATGACCACAGTACATCGGTAGATGCACATGGTGCTCGTGCGTCCACTGTACCATGCAACTCATTAGCTGTTGTTAATCTAAGGCCCTGTTTGGTTAAAAACTCCCTAGTCCCTACCTGCTTGGTTCCAGGGACTAAACATGGACTAGAGGTTATTAAATGACATGCTAAAAGACCATGTTACCCCTAGTAATGAACTAATAGAGACAAGGTGTGATGCGTGGCAGGGGCAACCGTTGGAAAAAGTCCCAAAAAGACTCCCTCGGGGTCTTCTTTCTTTAGTCCCAAATGCCCACTTTTAGACCCTAAAAGTCCCTCCTGTTTCGTTTAGATGGGACTGACACGGAGTTTTTTTAGTCCCTACACCAAAATGTCCCTGTAAAAAAACACCCTCTAATAATGCCGCTGGAAAATTGATGCAATGCCACAGTTAAAAGCAAATTACATGTTTAACGAATTTTATTGTTAATATAATCTCTATGTTAATATTAATCAATGCCACCGTTTGAGAAATGCTACTGTCTTGCTTTCTTTCCCATTTAGATAAGGTAGATGCTTCTTTTTGTTGGCTTCTGTGTCATCCACCGTTATTGACCACTAATTGTTTCCTTTGCACCTCTGTGTAAACAGGGTTATCTGCTTCACCTCATTGCCATTGTGACCTTTTGTTGCACTGCACAAAACACTTTTGTTTTAAGAGTGTTTTGTGCAGTTCAACCAAAATGTCACACCGACAACATTGCTTGATTGCTTGATCTTAGTGAAACTGCACAAGAGGAGATCTTACTTCCTATCCGTTAAGGTGAATTTGGTTCAGATCTTCTTCTTGTGAGTTGTTTGAATTCCGCATCATGAGAGGTCAGTACTAGCCTTCTTTCACATGATTCTGGAATGTGCATTCATATGTTGTGCTACTTGTACGATAATGTTGCTTGATTTTAGTGAACTGCACAAATGGAGACAAGACTTCCAATCTGTATGTGCACCGTAATATCCCATTGAGGTAAGATAAGGATATTTCACAACTGCTGGCCTGTATTTTGCCACTTTCATGTAGCGACCAGACCTCAAACAGTCTGATCTCTGTGCTCCGGTGTCATCCCTGGATCAGTAATGCTGACAACACACAGTACTTCGAAGGATTTATAGCAGAGTGGCAATCACACACTTATTACATCGATGTCTCCGAAGAGAACTTATTACAATAATATGGCTTAAGGCCATCTAATATCGATAACAGCGGAAAACTTGGAAGATAAATGGGTCCATCAACTCCAATGGCATCACTGAGTATAGAACCACGACCTAAAAGCACCTCAATCATCGTCTGAAAAGTCTGCAACATTAACGTTGCAGCCCGAAACGGGTCAGCACATGGAATATGCTGGCAAAGTAACACATAGAGAATAATGGAATGAAACAGCTATACTATATGCATATTTGGCTGGTGGAAAGCTCTATGGTTACTGTTTTGCGTAAAGCCAAATTTTCCCTACTGCAAAGGAATAAATTTGATAACCTTGCTGCGGGTAACTCTGCTGGCAAACTCGAGAATCTTGACTGGTTTCTCTTCATACGTTAGGTCGTCCTTCAACTGAATCGCTTCTAGCGGTACTGTATCTCTTAACGGTACCTACGCCATCTCGGCGTGACATTTCTTCAGCTGAGAAACATGGAATACATCATGAACTCCTGACAGTCCCTCTGGTAATTCCAACTTATACGCGACTTCTCCCATACGTTGCAAGATCTTATACGGTCCAACGAAACGCGGTGCTAATTTTCCCTTAACTCCAAATCGCTTAACTCCTCGTAGTGGGGATACTCGGAGATACACTCTGTCTCCGGTTTCATAAACTGTCTCCTTGCGTTTAGAATCTGCGTAGCTCTTCTGCCTGGACTGGGCTACCTTGAGCCTATCGCGAATCAACTTCACTTTCTGTTCAGACTCCTTAATCAAATCTGGTCCAAAGAACTGACGGTCTCCAACTTCGTCCCATGACAACGGTGTCCTGCACCTCCTTCCGTATAAAGCTTCGAAAGGTGCCATCTTCAAACTGGTTTGGTAACTGTTGTTATAAGAAAACTCCGCATACGGCAAGTTATCGTCCCAACTAGATCCATAATCTAGTGCACAAGCTCTCAGCATATCTTCCAAAATCTGATTGACTCTCTCAGTCTGTCCATCTGTCTGTGGATGAAAAGCGGTACTGAACTCTAGCCTGGTTCCCAAAGTTTCATGCAACTGATTCCAAAACTTTGAGGTAAATTGGGTTCCTCTATCCGATACAATACTCCTTGGAACTCCATGCAAACAAATGATCCTAGTCATGTATATCTTTGCCAACTTAGCACTGGTGTAAGTGGTCCTAACTGGAATGAAATGTGCTACCTTCGTAATACGATCAACTAATACCCATATCGAGTCATATCCTCCTTTCGTCCTGGGTAATCCTGTGATAAAATCCATGCCTATCTTATCCCACTTCCATTCGGGTATCGGCAATGGTTGCAACAATCCGGCTAGCTTCTGATGCTCCGCCTTTACTCTATGGCATACGTCACAAACTGCTACATATGCTGCAATATCCTTCTTCATTCCGGTCCGCCAGAATGTCTCTTTCAAATCCAAATACATCTTGGTGTTTCCTGGGTGAATCGAATATGGTGAATCATGTGCCTCTTGCAAAATCAACTTCCTGATCTCCGGGTCATTTGGCACATATACACGGTCCTCAAACCATAGGGTATCGTGCTCATCCTCACGAAATCCCTTTGCTTTTCCTTTGCTTAGTTTCTCCTTTATAGCAGCAATCTCCTTGTCAGATTTCTAAGCCTCTCTGATTTTATCCATCAATGTTGACTGAATCTCCAATGCTGCCACATAGCCTTTCGGAACTATCTCTAAACTTAGTTCACGAAGGTTTTTTGATAACTCCTTGGTATACTTCCCGTCATTATCGTATTGACATGGCTCTTACGGCTCAATGCGCCAGCTACTACATTAGCTTTACCGGGATGGTAATGCAATCTCATATCATAATCCTTGATGAGCTCCAACCATCTCCTTTGTCTGAGATTCAACTCCTTCTGCGTGAAAATGTACTTCAAACTCTTGTGATCGGTGTACACCTCACAATGATTTCCAATGAGGAAATGTCTCCACGTCTCCAATGCATGCGCTACAGCTGCTAACTCCAAATCATGGGTGGCATAATTCAACTCATGAGGCTTCAGTTGTCATGAAGCATACGAAACAACTCTCCCTTCCTGCATAAGCACTGCTCCAAGTCCTCGACGTGAAGCGTCACAATACACCTCATAATCCTTGGTCTGATCTGGCAAAATCAACACTGGTGAGGTAACCAAACGTTTCTTCAACTCCTGGAAACTAGCCTCACACTCCTCAGTCCAATTAAACTTGGTATCCTTCTTCAACAACTCCGTCATAGGCTTTGCAATCCTTGAAAAGTTCTCAATGAATCTCCGGTAGTATCCTGCGAGTCCAAGAAAACTCCGGATCTCTCCAACTGTCATTGGTGCTTCCCATTTGGTTACAGTCTCAACCTTTGTGGGGTCAACTGCTATCCTTCTCCGGATATAACGTGTCCGAGGAATCCAACTTCCTTCAACCAAAACTCACATTTGCTAAATTTGGCATATAACTGATGTTCCCTTAGCTTCTCCAATACCAAACGCAAATGTTCCTTATGCTCGTCTTCATCCTTTGAATAAACCAGGATATCATCAATGAACACTATGACGAACTTATCCAAAAACTCCATAAACACCTTGTTCATCATGTTCATAAAATAGGCAGGCGCATTAGTCAATCCAAATGACATAACGGTATACTCATACAGTCCATATGTCGTGGTGAAAGCTGTCTTAGGTATGTCCTGCTCTCGGATCTTCAATTGGTGGTACCCTGATCACAAATCGATCTTGGAAAACACTTTAGCTCCTTGCAAACGATCAAACAGATCATTAATCATTGGCAGTGGGTACTTGTTCTTGATGGTTACTTCATTCAATCCTTGATAGTCAACAACCATCCTTAATGACCCATCCTTCTTCTCCACTAGAAGTACGGCTGATCCCCAAGGCGAAGAACTTGGGCGAATGTAACCTTTCTCCAATAACTCCTTAATCCGATTCTTAATTTCTACCAAATCCTTTGCTGGCATCCGGTATGGTCTCTTTGATATTGGGCCTGTACCTGGCAATAACTCAATCAAAAACTCAATGTCTCTATCCGGTGGCATGCCTGGCAACTCTTCAGGAAATACATCAGGAAAATCCTTTACCACTGGTACTTCCTCCTGCACAACTCCTGTTAAGCAATTTACTTGTGTCCTATTTGGCACATGCCGGGATACATACTTGATCCTTCTTCCTTCTGGCGTTGTGAGCAAAATTGTCTTACTAGCACAATCGATGTTTCCTCCATACTTCGACAACCAATCCATACCGAGGATTACATCCAAACCTTGAGATTCCAGAATAATCAAATCTGTTGGGAAAACATGCCTTCCTATGCTTAATGGCACTTGAAAACATCCTTGACTGGCCATGTACTCTGCTCCTGGCGAACTTACTAGCATAGGTGTTTTAAGAGTCCTAGTGGGCAGGCTATATTTTTCCACAAATCCCCTTGATATGTATGAATGCGATGCACCAATATCGAAAAGAACGAGTGCGGTAAATGACTTAACCAAAAACTTACCAATCACTGCATCCGGCTGATCTTCAACCTCCTCCACGCTAACGTGGTTCACATGTCCCCTATTGAAAGGGTTCGGCTTCTTCCCTGAGCTTCCATTGCTATTTCCATTCTGGCCTTCAGGACATTCATTGGCATAATGTCCGGTCTTGGAACACTTGAAACAGGTGACTTGGCTCAGGTCTCTCTTGGATGGGGTTGATGGGGTGGTCCGGTTCTGCCGTTGCTTCCTCCATTCCCATTACCATTCTTGTGGCCATTGTGGTTGTGCGAACTACTTCCTCCATGGGTATGCTGAAACTGAAATCCCGATTTAGGGGTAAAACAGGGCTTCTGCTGGGCTCCAGAGTTATACTTCCCCTGTCCATACTTTCTCTTGCGGTTCTCAATCTGCTGTTGCTTCCCTTCAATCATGATGGCACGATCTACCAACTCCTGGTAGTTGCGGAAACTTGCTACCATCAACTTCACGCTTAGCTCATCATTCAATCCTTCTAGAAATTTCTCCTGCTTAGCTGCATCCGTAGCAACGTCATCTGGGGCATAACATGCTAACTTGCTGAAGTCATCTACGTACTGGCCAACTGTCCTTCCTCCTTGGCGCAAGTTGCGAAACTCACGCTTCTTCATGGCCATAGCTCCTGCTGAAACATGGGCACTGCGGAAAGCTTGCTGGAACTGATCCCATGTGACAGTGTCAACTGGGAAAGTGGCTGTGAAATTCTCCCACCATGCTGCCACGGGTCCCTCCAACTGATGTGCGGCAAACTTCACTTTTTCACCATCCGTGCATCCTGCAGTGGTCAACTCCCTTCCTATCTTGCGGAGCCAATCGTCTGCTACTATCGGCTCGATGCTACTAGAGAACACCGGCGGATTTAGCCTAAGGAAACGGGCTAAGTGGTCAACAGGTGGTGGTGGTGGTGGTGGGTTGTTGTTGTTGTTTTGCTGATTCTGAACTAACATCTGCATCAACTGATTCTGCTGTTGGATCAACTGAGTGAGCTCCGGTGGAAATCCAGTGTCACGTCTCGGAGGCATCTGAGGGTTTAGAAAAGAAGAGATATAAGAATAGAAAGAGGTCTAAAGAGAAAACACTACCCCAATGCACATGAGCAAATTCACACAAAATCACTTCATTCAATCAAACAAGGGCTTACAATCGATCTAACTATCACAAAAGTGCTCGAACTATAGTGTTTACATGGGGGGAAATACTACTAATATTTGGTGGTTATCCAGAAATTTGAACCAGTGGAAGACTCCATGATGTCCGCTCCAGCTTCATCGTCAAAGTCGGGTTCACCTGGATCCGAATCAGTGTCGTCGATGATGATGTAGTTATCCAGGCATGCGACGTACTCATCTTCCTCCTTGGATGCTAACTTTCTCTTGAGTTCTTCAATCTCTTGCTTAAGATCGATGTTGTGTCTTGCTAGAGCTACAATCTCGTCCATGTAGTCCTTGCATGTAGCCTTCAGTTCTCCTTCTAGCTCGATGATCCTTGTCTTCGCATTCTTCAACTCCATCATATCATTGCACATCTAGTTTTCGTGGCGTCGAATGTGCTGGTTTAACTCCTGGATAAAAGCTACAATGGATTTATCCTTCTTGGTGCTGACTAACTCCCATTGTTCATCTCGGCGTCCGCAAATCTGGTAGATGGTGTCCTTGAGGTCTTCTTGATAAACTTCTCCAATGCGTCCTATGGTGATATGGGCTGCCATGCTCCTTCCTCGACTCCAAGTTGGTGCATTGAAAACACTATCTATGGGCTTCGTGATTGGCGCGAATGTCCTTCCCGGAACGTGAGCTTGAATCTTCCAGCGCTCCTCTTCAGGCAAAGTGGCGTTGAAAGTCCCGGTGAAGCTTGGTAATCCAACGTTTAGGTACTTGGTGACTCCCTTCAAGTGGAATCCAAAAGGTGTGCCTTCCTCCGGTTGAGCGTACTTAATCTTCGCGTCCTTCATCCTAAAGAGTAGAAAATATGAGGAGTTAGAAAATGAGGGGAGAATAGTGATCTAGGGCTTTAACTTAGTGGTCGTGTCCTACAGTCAGCGTGTGCTCTGATACCATCTCTATAGCGACCAGACCTCAAACAGTCTGATCTCTGTGCTCCGGTGTCATCCCTGGATCAGTAATGCTGACACCGCACAGTACTTCGAAGGATTTATAGCAGAGTGGCAATCACACACTTATTACATCGATGTCTCCGAAGAGAACTTATTACAATAATATGCCTTAAGGCCATCTAATATCGATAACAGCGGAAGACTTGGAAGATAAATGGGTCCATCAACTCCAACGGCATCACTGAGTATAGAACCACGACCTAAAAGCACCACAATCGTCGTCTGAAAAGTCTGCAACATTAACGTTGTAGCCCGAAATGGGTCAACACATGGAATATGCTGGCAAAGTAACACATAGAGAATAATGGAATGAAACAGCTATACTGTATGCATATTTGGCTGGTGGAAAGCTCTATGGTTACTGTTTGCGTAAAGCCAATTTTTCCCTACTGCAAAGGAATAAATTTATTTAACTATCATGGTGGTTGTTAAACATTGAGAATGGTTGACAGCATTCTCCATCCCAATTAAAAGTAAACAATTAATCACCCAACAATATTAATTAGATGTAACATGATGAGATTCACATGATATTCAAGTACTAGATACTCAAGATTGTCCATAACCGGGGACACGGCTAATCATGATTAGTTTATTACACTCTGCAGAGGTTTGCACACTTTTCCCCACAAGACTCGATCGCCTCCGTTGGTTTTCTCGCACTACCCGTGTTTGAGAAACGGATGACCGAGACACAGTCTTTCAGAAGCGCTAGCACCTTACGGTGGATAGACCGGTACACCTACTTTCCCCTACATCTGCTAGTCTACCCTGTAAGAGTTCGCACGACTTAGTCAACTATGCCAGAGCCCATAATGGCTTGTGGCTGCACACGTAAGTATTTAGCATGAAAGATCTTATGATCCCTTTGAGCCTGGGTGGCGGTCCAAAATAAAACAGGCAAGTCCTGATAGACATCAGGTACCTCAATCCACCCAGATGTGTGTTTAAGTTGCCACCTTAGATAAACCATTAAAATTATCAATCTCACATCTGTCATGGATATCACTCACCCAATCCACGTCTACTAGCATAGCATGGCATAATAAGCAAACGTAGAAGTAACTCCCAAAGGTTTCATAGTAACAGGTCATAGGTACTACCTCATCTACTTCCCATCCCACAATTTAATTAGATCCTAATCATGCAATGTGTAAGGATGGATCTAATGCAATAAAACTGGGTTGTAGAAAAGGTATGATCAAAGTGTTACTTGCCATGCTGATGATCCGCGAGTCCTAGGGATTCGAAGTAACAGGCGGCGCAATCCGGGTAATCTATCGCAGACAAACAACAAGCATACAATAAGTACTCATCTAATGCACAGGTAAAACTCGAACAAAAGATCGAACCAGATGGTTCAACTTAAGAACTCCGGTTGCAAAGAGAGAAAGAACCGAACGAAGAAACCGAAAAAACGACAGAAAACAACTCGGTTCTAGCAGGTTGAAACTAGGTCAAATTTTACCATAGCAAAAACTTAGTTAAAGTTGATTAGTCGGAACGGCGGTTTCAAAATGAAACTCCAGGCGCTTGAATCACCTGATTCCGATAAACGAGCGAGAAGATAGACTAGAAAGAAGATCGGATCTGAGATCGCGATCGCGGAATAAATCCGGCAAAAAGAAAAAGAAGAACGGTTGAACGAATGGACGTTCGTTAACCTAGAAGAATAATCCGGTGATCACGTTCGTTAGGACGAATGGTCCGGCGAACGGTCTTGAGGCAACTAAATCGGAGAAGAAAACTAATCCGATCTAGGGTTTCGGAGAAGAAAACCGATCGTAAAACCGATCTAGAAAACCGGAACGGTTTCACGAAGAACCGGAGAGAAAAACGAATCGGAAACGAAGAATCGGAACGATTAGAAGAAAACGATCTGATGAAAAGAAAAGATGCGGTGCGGGGCTACCTCCGGCGAGGTCTCCGGCGAGGAACTCCGGCGGCGTGGGCGTGGGGCGGCGGTGGCAAGGTGCGGCGGCGGCGCGGTGCGGCGGCGATGGGGCACTAGGGCGGCGGCTTAGGGCGGCGCGGGGTGTGGGGCGCTGTGGTGCTTGGAGCTTTGGATTTGATGGGTTTAGAGGGGGGTGTGGGAGTATTTATATTGGGGAGGGGAGGGGTTTACTTGGAGTAGAGGACAAGGAATGAGACTAGGACTAGGAAAGAAAAGAGGAAAGGAAAAGATCTAGAAAAGAAAAGGAATATACGGAAGTAGGACAAAGTCCTACTAGGACTTTCCAAAAGAGGCAACGGTGGCGGCCTCTCCTGGCGCCTGGCGCCTGGCGCCTGGGCGCGCGCGCGGCTAGCGCTGGCCTCTGGCCGGCCGGCTCGGTGGCTTGGGCCTTTGGCCCAAGTCGCTGGGATTTTTTTTAAAACGGTTCCGTGCTCGAAAAAAAATAGAATGAGATCTAAACGAACTCCAAATCTAATAAAGTAAATTTTCCCCGACTCCTAAAAATGAGTCGAACAAAATGAACTTTTCTCCGGGCCTAAAATGCAAATTTTGAAAACACGCATTTTTCCCTATCCAAAAAAAGACAAATGAAACTCCGACAAAACCAACGATCCTCTTTTCGAGATTTGAGAAAAACTCAAATATGAAAATAACGAAATCTCCAACTCTCTCCGAGGGTCCTTGAGTTGCATGAAATTTCTAGGATCAACAAAATGCAAGAAAATATGATATGCATGATGATCTATGTATAACATTCCAAATTGAAAATTTGGGATGTTACAAACCTACCCCCCATAAGATGAATCTCGCCCTCGAGATTCGGGTTGGCTAGAAAATAGGTGAGGGTGGTCCTTGAGCAAATCTTCTTCTCTCTCCCAGGTGGCTTCATCCTCTGAGTGATGGTTCCACTGAACTTTGCAAAACTTGATAACCTTGCTGCGGGTAACTCTGCTGGCAAACTCGAGAATCTTGACTGGTTTCTCTTCATACATTAGGTCGTCCTTCAACTGAATCGCTTCTAGCGGTACTGTATCTCTTAACGGTACCTCCGCCATCTCGGCGTGACATTTCTTCAGCTGAGAAACATGGAATACGTCATGAACTCCTGACAGTCCCTCTGGTAATTCCAACTTATACGCGACTTCTCCCATACGTTGCAAGATCTTATACGGTCCAACGAAACACGGTGCTAATTTTCCCTTAACTCCAAATCGCTTAACTCCTCGTAGTGGGGATACTCGGAGATACACTCTGTCTCCAGTTTCGTAAACTGTCTCCTTGCGTTTAGAATCTGCGTAGCTCTTCTGCTTGGACCGGGCTACCTTGAGCCTATCGGGAATCAACTTCACTTTCTGTTCAGACTCCTTAATCAAATATGGTCCAAAGAACTGACACAAGTAATGATATAGTTTTGCATCTTAATTTATTGCTATGGCTGGAACGAGCAATTGTTTTGCCACTAATTTGATGCCACTCTTAATGTAATATGTAATTATCTCTACTTGTGCAAACACGGATCTTCTTTGAAGATACCATATATTTTAGTGGAACTGCACAAGAAGATGTTGGAAACATTAAACTAATCGAGGAGTATATAGTAAGCATGGCCACCATCGTAGATAGCAACACATGGTTCCGGAGAATTGCTTCATCTGTATGCTCTACACAATAAGCCTCCTGACAAAGGTTGGTACTCGCCCACTTCTTTCATCCATATGATTGAGCTTTGTCATCTCTATTGGTGTTGTGCTACTGTTTAGATACTGTCATGAAAAAGTGGTATTGTCCTTGAGAAGTGCTTCATCTGTGCTCTTTTAAATATTTCCTTTCCGTTTTTTCGAGAAAATAGTGATGCTAGCACTTAGTAGTCCTCTTGTCTTTGGACAACAGGATCATCTTCCTCTGAAGAAGAATATGGAGTACGTGAAGTGACTAGTTCCGATTATGCCAGGATGAAGAAGCCTTGTCTATCTTATCATCAGAAGGAGCAGTTGAAGGATGGTTACATTACTCCCCACAAGACCAAACTAACTTCAGCTCAGAAGGACTGACAAAATTTCCATTTTTTGTTGTGATGCGCGAGTACAATGTTGTTCTAGGATTCTTTCTGGTGAGTTCCATTTTTCTAAAAGTGTGCTCTAGATGGACCATGTATGTGCCTGTTGAAACTGTCAATTCATAGTACAGTTTGCTCTATACTAATCACTTTTTTGTATTTGTGCAAACAGGGGTGCTCAGCTTGATTTCAATGGGAACTGCACAAAATGTTCATGAATACATCGAATCATTCATTTCCACCACAAGAAAGGAGGTGCCGATAAGTTCAATGCGTTGCAAGATATAAGGACGAAATCATACAAGCTACGCGTGAATTTGGTTGATTTTGGTGGAACTGCACAAAAAGAACAACTGGTTTATTTAGCACGAGTTGCCATGTCAATGTCCGAACTGATGGCAAACCCTGCCCATTCCACAATCGTAGGCATTTGATATTTTGGAATGGGACAACCTTGCCAAAATTAGCTCATTGATTTTAGCAAGACATGCATTTGATATTTTCGAATGGGACGCCCTTTGCTATCAACATCGTCGATCAATTTTTTCTTTATTCTTTAGTTGTCAAGTAAATATTGCCTCTGACATGTGAGTCGCTGAGATGCATAATCATCGATTGTTTTGAATGTTCTCTATGAATTGCCAGGCCTGTGTGTTTGATTGCAATGTACAGAAACGCTAAAAAGCTGCTCAAACTCTTTGTACTCCTTCTGTTCCTTTTTACTTTGCACATTGTGAAAGTGCATACTTTTTTGTATAAGATTGGTCAAAGTAGAGATACTTTGACTGCAGAAAAAACTTGTATGCAGACTAGAAAGGAGCGGAGGGAGTACATGTGAAACTGCTGCAAACGAGGTGATCACCCTGGGAATAATGCTAGTACGTATTGTTTTGCATGTTCATCCAATGGCAGTGATACAGGAATTCGAACTAATCGAAATAAATTCATTCATACACGGTTGGATTTCATATAAACATGCCAGATTTCATTACATTTCATACATTCTTCAAGTAAAAAGGGGTGCGCTGGAGGTATAATTAGTTAACCGAAGCTACCCACCTGTGTCCCACTGAGCCGAACATAAGCTTCAGTGACTTAACTGCAGGTGCAGTTGCATAACTGACATGTGGCCTGTTGGGCCCACGTGTCAGTCAGCCAACTGCACCAGCAGTTAAGTAGAAGTAGCGTTATTCTCCAGCAGAACTCCCCGACTCCACGTCGCTGCCAAGAAGCTAACCGGCCATCAATGGTCAACCCTCCTAGCTTGGCTTCAACAGGAGGGTAGCAGCGGTGGCCTTACTTGGACCCGAGCGGTGGCGACCTACCGTGTTCTACTCTTCCTTGTTTTCTATGTGGCACGGCCTCGTTGGTAGCGGGGTGGGGCCTCGGCGGAGCCGACGATGTCCTCTGTCTCGTTGCCGGCGGGCGGCGCCTCAGCGGAGCAGTGGAAATCCTCCCCCGCGTTGCCGGCAGGGTGGGGCCTCGGCTGAGCCAGTGATGTCCTCTGCCTCGTTGTTGGCGGGGCGGGGCCTCGGCGGAGCCGGCGGTGTCCTCTGCCTCGTTGTTGGCACCGCGGGGCCTCGGCGGAGCAGGGCCTCGTCGTCGCCAGCGGAGCGGGGACTCATCGGAGCCGGCATTGTCCTCTGCCTCATCCTCGGTCTCGCCAAACAGCGCCTCGCCCGCTTCATCGCCCTCTTTGCTAGCCTCTTTGTAGGCGGCTGCAGCCTCCGCCACCCGCATGCGGTAACGCCAGCGCTCGAGGCAGCCCTTGCGGGCGGAGCGGTACGAGTCGAGCAGCGCCTCCTGCTCCGCCCGCTCCACGGCGATCTGCTCCTCCGCCTGCAGGTGCTCCTGGAGGAGATGGTGGTTGTAGGCGGCGTCGGCCTGCGCCTCCCGGAACTGCTCCTGACGCATCTGCCTCACACTGTCCATATATTGGGCACAGGCCTCGCCGATGGTCATGGTGCAATGCACCGGCGAGGATGGCATGGAGGAGGGGGTTGGCGCCGGATCGTCGACTACCATGTTCTCCATTGGGACGTCGTCGTCCTCCGGCTGCCTGCCAGCCAGCCAGTCGGCAGCAATGACTGCCATCTCCTTGTGGTCCATCGTCCACCCGTCCCGAAGAGCACTGGAGCATGAGGAAGCCATAGTGGGCAGTAGTGGTGTGGACAGAAGAAAGGGAATGGATGCGGATGACTGCGGCTATGGCCGGCGCAATAGTTTATATAGCAATGGTGGGCGGGTGAAGGGACGGACGTGTGGTGCCGGAGTAGCCGCCTCGGCAACCGCGTATCATTAATGTGGGCGGCAGATAGACGGACGGACGTCACTTGTGTCGTTTGAAGGCGGAGGAATCGCTTGCACCGGGAAGCGGGGCGGGCGGCGCTGACTGTTTCGGGCGGAAAGCGCGCGCGGGCGAGGAGATGACTTTACTTGGAGAGGATGACAATGGGGACCCATCAGGTCCATAGCCTCACGTACGCAAGTGCCTCCTTATTTTATATATATATATATATATATATATATATATAACTATACTCCCTCCGTCTAGGTGAATAAGTCGTATTAGAAGGTGCATCACGACCTAGGTGCAAGCAGATTGGTGGAAAAGAAGAATATTTCTCTCTTCTAAACACAACATTTAATCACAGCAGTTAAGAGGATGCCTTATTAGCTACCCATGCAGGCCATCGTAATTCATAGCATGCAAAGCGCTTTTATTTCTTGCCTAATAACTGCATGGATGTGCTGCATGCATTGGTCCTTGCCCGAGCAAAAAAAGGGAGGAAAGGGGTTTCCACGGGAGACAACGAGGTAGAGGTGGAAGCGCTCGCTGGAGTAATTTATTTTGCTTCCCCCTGGTTTCCTGACATCACATTCCCACACAATTGTCAACCTATGTAGTAGTCAATAAACGAGAGAATTGCACAAGAAGCGGCCGATAGCTGGGACCAAGCAGCTCGAGCAGTATTTGTGTTTTTGAGGTGTGAGCATTGCAGAGTTTTTCGATGTTTAGCCCAGATATTAATTTTTCTCCTTTGAACAACAATGAAAACATCGCTGCAGGTATTAACTGGAAGGGCTGTGGCCCGTCTAGCCTAGGCCAGATATCCAGCCTAGATATTAATTTTTTTCAAGCTAAAAATGGCTAACCCAGCTATACTTTTTTTAGGAATACCCAGGCAAGGTCAAGTTGTTATTCTCCGCCCCGCTGGGCTGCAAATCTTTCCTAGGAGGGACGCATTAGGCTTAACAATAAAATGGGCTTTAAGAAATAATAAATGGGATGTAATTATAAAAACTGGGTAGTAACTATAAAAAATGCACCAAACACGTGATTACTTTATACAATATTATTTTTGGATATTGAAAATTTTAATTTCATTAATTGTTGCAAGCGCAATGTTTCTTTGGATTTTTACGTAATATAAATTTATATTGAAATTGTATTTAATCTGACTAGAAATTTCGGGATAAAAATATTTCGGATCCCATCAAAATGTGGGAAATTTTATTGAATTCTGTTTTGAACGGTTGGTTGAATTGGGCTGTACTTTTAACAAACTGTAAATGGGCTGTAGTAAATTCCATTAGAATTCAAAAATGGGCTACACATTCTTACAAATCTCAAATGGGCTATAAGTTCTCTGCCACACACTTCCGGCCTTACTAAGTTGACGCGTCCCCTAAAAAACAGAGTTGACGCGTATACAAGGCTTTGTCAACTTATAGTCAACACACTGTTCTAGCAGCAGTGGCCGTTGGATGTCCATCCAACGGATGCCGTGCTTCTTCTTCAATCTCGGATATTCTAGCTTCACCCGCCCAAAAAATGATTCCTCCCCCTGACATCTGGGGCACGCCGTTTCGGAAGCTGACTTGCGGGCCTACTAAGTTGACGTACCAAGGGCTTTGTCAACTTAGTCAATATAAACGATTCTAGCTGCAGTGACCGTACGATGTCCATCCAACGGCTGTAGTGATTCTTCAACCTCTGGTCTTCTTGCTCCAGCCGCCCAAAGCAGCGCCGGTCGTGCCACCTGCTCCTGCCTCCCGTGACCGGCTGTGCTGCCGCAGAGGCCTCACCGCCCCCTACTATTCCCACCACTGGCTAGGCCCTGCAGCGACGGCAGCCTCACACCGCAGCCGAACGAGTGAACCCTCATACTCCTCTCCATGTGGGCATCCACTGCCACGTCTTCACCGGCTCCGCGTCGTCCCCTTCCTAGGCCTCGCCGTCGTCCACTGCCCTGGTGCTCTCAGCGCAGTGTGGTCAACATGGTCAAGGAACGACTTCCATCGGACGTGGACTGTACGTGGAGAGGCTGACAACTGGGTCCACGGCGGCAGCAAGGAAGTGCCTCCTCATTATGCATAAAATAATGATTCCTCCACCTGACAGCAGGGACCCACCGGACGGGCCACCAGTATTTTGTGAAAAAATCATTTCCCCCTGACTGCTGGGACCCACCGGACGGGCCACCGTATTTTGCGAAAAAAACGTTCCCCCCGCTATCAGCTCGAACCCACCGGAAGTGCCTCCTTATTACGCATAAAAAAATGAATACTCCCCTGGCTAGCTGGGACCCAACGTGCTGGGAGGCTGACTGGTGGGCCTACTAAGTTGACGGGGACAAAGGGCTTTGTCAACTTCGTCAATATCAACGATTCTAGCTCCAGTGACCGTACGATGTCCATCCAACGACCGTGGTGCTTCTTCAACCTCTGGTCTTCTTTCTCCAGCCGCCCAAAGCAGCGCCGGTCGTGTCGCATGCTCCTGCCTCCCGTGGCTGGCTGTGCTACCGCAGAGGCCTCACCGCCCCTACTATTCCCACCGCTGGCTAGGCCCTGCGGCGACGGCAACCTCACACCACAGCCGAACCAGTGAACCCTCGTAATCCTCTCCGCACGGGCTTCCACTTCCGCGTCGTCCCCTTCCTAGGCCTCGCCGTCGTGCTCTCCGCGCGGCGTGGTCAACATGGTCAAGGAACGACTTCCATCGGAAGAGTACTGTACGTGGAGGGGCTGAAGCTGGGTCCACGGCCACAACCCAGTTTTTTTGTGATTTGCCAAGTAAGTCGCTTTGTCAGGCCTGTTGGGTTGCAAATCTTTCAAGACGAGGAGAGCTTTCATTCGGCTGGCCGAGAAAATGGCCCATTAGTAATGAGAAATGGATTGTACATTTTTAAAACACATCAAACCGGCAATTAGTTTCAAATATCTTTTTTTCTTTTCAAGATTTTAAATTACATAAATTTTTATGCATGGAGAATTTGTTGGATTTTATATTGATATACATTTATTTTTAAAATCAGTTTGAATGTGAGTCGAAATTTCGGGATTAAAAACAGTTCGGACCGCACCGAAATATGCAAAATTTCGTATAATTTTTTAACCGTTACCACAATATGGGCTGTAATGCTAACAAAAATAATATGGGCTCCAAAAAAACCTTAAGAATTAGCAAATGGGCTGTAAATTATTAGAAATAATGGCAGATGGGCTGTATGATGTTTTCCACAGATTTGAAGCTTTCCTAAAAAAAGGTTGACGCACAAGCACTGACTGTTGGATGTCCATCCAACGACCGTCGTGCTTCTTCAATCTCTGCTCTTCCTGCTCCAGCCGCTCAAACAAGCACCAGCAGGACTGCCTGCTCCCTCCTCCTCACGGCTGGCTATGCTGCCGCACAGGCCTCACCGCCCGACCGTACTCCCATCGCTGGCCTAGCCATCCCTCTACCTGCTTTTATTCTCCGGCGACGGCAGACGAACTAGTAAACCCTCGTACAGCTGTACTCCCCTCCGCATGGGAAACAACTGCCGAGTCTTCCCTGCCTCCGTGTCGTCCCCTTCCTAGCCCTCGCCATCGTCCACCGCCCTGGTGCTCTCGGCGTGGCGTGGTCAACGTGGTCAAGGAACGACTTCCATCGGACGTGGACTTTACGTGGAGAGGCTAACAGCTGGGTCCACGGCCGCAGCAAGGAAGTGCCCCCTTATTACGTGGAAAATAATGATTCCTCCACCTAACAGCTGGGACCCACCGGACGGGCCACTGTATTTCGCGAAAAAATGTTTCCCCCTGACTGCTGGGACCCACCAGCTACATCTTCGCACGCAAGGAAGTGCGTCCGGGCAAAAAAAACGGTTCGCCCCCTGACTGCTCGGACCCACCAGCCACATCTTCGCAGACAAGGAAGTGCCTGACAGTCGGGACCCACCTGGTCGAAGCGTACATAGCGTTGTCATTCTGGTCACGAACGTGTATGTACATACTGGTCGATGTAGTGGCGCGCACGGGTCATAGTAGAGGCGCGCACGTGTCATAGTAGAGGCACGCACGTAGCATGTACACGTACGTACAGCGGCCAGGGTGCAAGAAAGAAAATACGGCCACGTATGTGTACATACGGGCGGGGTCTCGAACGCCTACTCGCGCATACGTACCGCCATGGCTTCTGTACATGGCTGGGTCGGAACGGAGAAACAGCGTCGTCGTCATTTTCATGGGGAGGCAACAGAATGCGTCGTGTTCATGGGGAGGCAACGGAATGCGTCGTGTTCATGGGGAGGCAACGGAACGCGTGGGAGCCAACCGGCTAGGTTGGAACGGAATGCGTGGTCGTGTTCGTCAGGAGGGCTTGGACGGAACAAGAGATGGAAACGAGGCCTGGCGTACCGCAAAACGGAGGAAATGGCCTTGTGTTCGACCGACCACGTTCGAAACGGGATCCTGTTCGCCGGGAGGGGTCTGGCGTACCGCAAAACGGAGGAAACAGACCTCCTATGGTCGAAATGGGGGTCCTGTTGATCGGGAGGGGTGTGGCGTACCACAAAACGGACGAAACAGACTTGTGTTGGAGTGCTACGGTCAAAACAGGGGTCCTGTTCATCGGGAGGGGTGTGGCGTATCGCAAAACGGGACTCCACGGGATACTGTTCATCTCCACCGTCAACCCCCTCCATCCTCCACGAGCTACTGTTCATCCACCGTCGACCTCCTCCAACCTCCACCTGCGACTGTTCATCCACGGGCTCCTGCTCATCCAGCCTCCACCGCGCGCTACTCCACCGGCTACTGTTCAACCAGCCCTCTCCACGGGCCCCTGTTCAACCACCCCTCCACGGGCTACAGTTCATCCTGCCCTCCACCGTCCACTGTTCATCCTGCCCTCCATGGGGTGGTCCTGTTCATCCAGCCCTCCACGGGGTCCTGTTCATCCAGCCCCAACCGGCTCGATCGATCGGGGTCCTGTTCATCCAGAGGCAACACCATGGGGTCCTGTTCATCCACCCCCATCGGGAACTGTTCATCCACCCCCCCCCCCCCCCCCCCGCAACGCTCATTGTTCATCCAAAGGCAACATCGATCGGCTTCAGTTAGCAGCAGTAGCAAAGGAATCGATCGATCAGGTTCAGTTAATAGCCATCGATCGATCGCTCGGGTTCAGTAACGCGTAGCCTGCAGTGCAATCACTCGGGTTCAGTTAGAGCCCAACGCCTCACTCGAGTTCAGTTAGAGCCAACGCCTCGCACACACGCGCGTACGTGTACCAGAGAAACGTGCATCGCTCGGCCCCCAACCTCCCATCGTAACGGGGAACTCCCCGAAATTTTCCTCGCCCTCGCTTCTACCACGGTTTTTTCCGTCATGGACGGCCCAAAGAATGTCATGCAGCTGCGTCTCCGGCCCACCCAGGACGAAAAGCCCATTTTCTGTCATGATTTTTTGTCATAGAAGTCGGAGCCCACCACATCTATGATGGTACCGGGTTTTGACACAATTATCATCATAGAAGTGTCATATGTATGACAGAAAAAAATTTCGTTCGGCCCAAAATGTCACGGATGTGTCTTTTTTTGTAGTGATATCTACCTATGGATTGAGTAAGATCCTTCAAGTATGTTGTCATCGTTGCAAGCAGTAAAAATTGCTCTCTAAATATGTATGACTTATTAGTGTGGAGAAAATAAGCTTTATACGATCTTGTGATGTGGAAGAAATAAAAGCGACGGACTGCATAATAAAGGTCCATATCTCTAGTGGCAATATAAAGTGACGTTCTTTCGCATTAAGCTTTTGTGCATCCAACCATAAAAGCACATGACAACCTCTGCTTCCCTCTGCGAAGGGCCTATCTTTTATTCTTGTCTATTACTTTATATAAGAGTCATGGTGATCTTCACCTTTCCTTTTTTACATTTTATCCTTTGGCAAGCACAATGTGTTGGAAAGATCCATATATATATATATATATATATATATATATATATATATATATATATAGCTAATTGGATGTGAGTTTTCATGAACTATTATTGTTGACATTACCCTTGAGGTAAGAGGTTGGGAGGCAAAACTATAAGCCCCTATATTTCTCTATGTCCAATTAAAACTTCATACCGTCAAATATTGCGTGAGTGTTAGCAATTGTGAAAGACTAAATGATGGTTGAGTATGTGGACTTGCTGAAAAGCTCTTATATTGACTCTTTCCTATGTTATGATAAATTGCAATTGCTTCAATGACTGAGATTATAATTTGTTGGTTCTCAATGAAATTTCTGATTCATACTTGAAATTGTGATTGAATTGTTACTTTAGCATAATAGATCATATGACAATATATATGTTCGTGTTCTAATAATGATCATGATGCCCTCATGCCCGTATTTTATTTTATCGACACCTCTATCTCTAAACTTGTGGACATATTTTTCGATATCGGCTTTCGCTTGAGGACAAGCGAGGTCTAAGATTGGGGGAGTTGATACATCCATTTTGCATCATGCTTCTATATGAATATTTATTGCATTATCGGCTGTTATTACACATTATGTCACAATACTTATGCCTATTCTCTCTTATTTTACAAGGTTTACATGAAGAGGGGGAATGCCGGCAGCTGGAATTCTGGGCTGGAAAAGGAGCAAATATTATAGACCTATTCTGCGCATCTCCAAAAGTCCTGAAACTTCACGGGAGCATGTTTCAGAATATATAAAAGTTATTGGGCGAAAGAAGTACCAGAGGGGGGCCACCCACCGTCCACGAGGGTGGGGGGCGAGCCCTACCCCCCTGGGCGTGCCCCTTGTCTGGTGGGCCCCCTGGTGGCCCTCTGATGCCCATCTTTGGCTATATGGAGTCTTTCATCAAGGAAAAAATGATAAGCAAGCTCACGGGACAAAACTCCGCCGCCACGAGGCGAAACCTTGGCGGAACCAATCTAGGGCTCCGGCGGGGCAGTTCTGCCGGGGAAACTTCCCTCCGGGAGGGGGAAATCATCGCCATCGTCATCACCAACGATCCTCTCATCGGGAGGGGGTCAATCTCCATCAACATCTTCACCAGCACCATCTCATCTCAAACCCTAGTTCATCTCTTGTATCCAATCTTTGTTCCAAATCCTAAGATTGGTACATGTGGGTTGCTAGTAGTGTTGATTACTCCTTGTAGTTGATGCTAGTTGGTTTATTTGGTGGAAGATCATATGTTCAGATCCATTATGCATATTAATACCCCTCTGATTATGAACATGAACATGATTTGTGAGTAGTTACGTTTGTTCCTGAGGACATGGGAAAAGTCTTGCTATAAGTAGTCATGTGAATTTGGTATTCGTTTGATATTTTGATGAGATGTATGTTGTCATCCCTCTAGTGGTGTCATGTGAACGTCGACTACATGACACTTCACCATTGTTTGGGCCTAGAGGGAGGCATTCAGAAGTAATAAGTAGATGATGGGTTGCTAGAGTGACATAAGCTTAAACCCTAGTTTATGCATTGCTTCGTAAGGGGCTGATTTGGGTGCATATGTTTCATGCTATGGTTAAGTTTACCTTAATACTTCTATTGTAGTTGCGGATGCTTGCAATAGGGGTTAATCATAAGTGGGATACTTTTCCAAGGAAGGGAAGTACCCAAGCACCCGTCCACCCACATATCAAATTATCAAAGTACCGAACGCGAATCATATGAACGTGATGAAAACTAGCTTGACGATAATCCCATGTGTCCTCGGGAGCGCTTTCCTTTATATAAGAGTTTGTCTAGGCTTGTCCTTTGCTACAAAAAGGATTAGGCCATCTTGCTGCACCTTATTTACTTTTATTACTTGTTACCCGTTACCAATTACTTTATCACAAAACTATCTGTTACCGATAATTTCAGTGCTTGCAGAAAATACCTTGCTAAAAACCGCTTATCATTTCCTTCCGCTCCTCATTGGGTTCGACACTCTTACTTGTCGAAAAGGCTACGATAGATCCCCTACACTTGTGGGTAAGCATTCTTCACTTTCATGTGTAGCTCACAAGTAGTCCTATCTTTGATATCATCCACAAGGTATCTAGCCAACAGTGCATCATCGGCCTGGGTGGAACCCACGCTGCTTCTCGACATAGATGGGACGGTGCTATCCAATGTTGGATCTACTTGCTACGGCAGCTGAGATGCCCTTTCCTGGCTAAGTGAGTCGAGCTTCTCCTGCTGCCACCTAAAAGCGTGTACCAACTCCGCGTGCTTTGATTCTACTAGTTGAAGACGGTCTGCTTCCTCCTTCCTCTTCTCCTCCTCCACCTTCCTCTTCTCCTCCTCCTGCTGCCTCTTTCTCGCACGACTTCTATTAGTGTCGTTCCAATCCGCAAACCCCTCAAGCCATGGAACAATGCCTTTACCTCGTGTTGTTCCCGGGTGTTCAGGATTCTTCAGGGCGCGCCTAAGCTCGCCGTTCTCTCTGTTGGGCGTGAACACCCCCATTCGAGCCTCTTCTTTTGCAACAAGTAAACCGTCAGAGGCATCTTTAAGACTTGCCTGCTCCAAAACCAGCCCTGTCTTTGGGTCCAACTTCCCTCCATGTGCATAAAACCAAGTCCTGCACCTTTTGGTCTAGCTCAATGTAACTGGAGTGACCCCTGCAGCAATCATCTCTTGCTCAACGATACCCCACTTCGGCCAGGCCACCTCGTAGCCACCTGGCCCCAGATTATGGTGCCACTTCTTTTTCGCAGCATTAATCTTGTTTATTCTTGATCGTTCCTGAGCTATTTCCGATTCCTTGAACTTCACGAAAGTGTCTGATAACCCACAAGTATAGGGGATTGCAATAGCTTTCGAGGGTAGAGTATTCAACCCAAATTTATTGATTCGACACAAGGGGAGCCAACGAATATTCTCAAGTATTAACAATTGAGTTGTCAATTCAACCGCACCTGAAAGACTTAATATCTGCAGCAAAGTATTTAGTAGCAAAGTAATATGGAAGTAATGGTAACGGTGGCAAAAGTAACAATATTGGTTTTGTAGTGATTGTAACAGTTGCAACGGTAAAGTAACTAAGCAAAGATCAATATGTGAAAAGCTCGTAGGCATTGGATCAGTGATGGATAATTATGTCGGATCCGATTCCTCATACAACAGTTATAAGGGTGACACAGAACTAGCTCCAGTTCATCAATGTAATGTAGGCATGTATTCCGAATATAGTCATACGTGCTTATGAAAAAGAACTTGCATGACATCTTTTGTCCTACCCTCCCGTGGCAGTGGGGTCCTATCGAAAACTAAGGGATATTATGGCCTCCTTTTAATTGAGTACTGGAACAAAGCATTAACACTTAGTGAATACATGAACTCCTCAAACTATAGTCATCACTGGGAGTGGTCCCGATTATTGTCACCTCGGGGTTACCGGATCATAACATTTAGTAGGTGACGATTGACTTGCAAAATAGGATCAAGAACTCACATATATTCATGGAAACATAATAGGTTCAGATTTGAAATCATGGCACTCAGGCCCTAGTGACAAGCATTAAGCATAGCAAAGTCATATCAACATCAATCTCAGAACATAATGGATACTAGGGATTAAACCCTAACAAAACTAACTCGATTACATGATAAATCTCATCCAACCCATCACCGTCCAGCAAGCCTACAATGGAATTACTCACGCACGGCGGTGAGCATCATGAAATTTGTGATGGAGGAAGGTTGATGATGACGATGGCGACGGATTCCCCTCTCTGGAGCCCCGAACGGACTCTAGATCAGCCCTCCCGAGAGAGATTAGGGCTTGGCGGCGGCTTCGTATCGTAAAACGTGATGAATCATTCTTTTTTATTTTTTTCTCCCCAAACGTGAATATATAGAGTTGGAGTTGAGGTCGCTGGAGCATTAGGGGGCCCACGAGGCTGGGGGGCGTGCCCCCACCCTCGTGGATAGGGTGTGGGCCCCCTGACGTAGATTATTTCGCCAGTATTTTTTATATATTCCAAAAATATTCTCCATGAAGTTTCAGGTCATTCCAAGAACTTTTATTTCTGCACAAAAATAACACCATGGCAATTCTGCTGAAAACAACGTCAGTCTAGGTTAGTTCCATTCAAATCATGCAAGTTAGAGTCCAAAACAAGGTCAAGAGTGTTTGGAAAAGTAGATATGATGGAGACGTATCAGTGTCCCAGTGATCTCTTGTCTTCTCCAGTGTTCCCTTGAATTCTAGAGTCTGCTTTCCTGCTTTGATGTACCCGGACCATATATTTTTCTTGTGGCTGTTGAATGCTATCGCCATCTTCTTAAGAGCACTCTTCTTGACTTTCTCCAGATCTGCATCTGTCAAGCGATCTGGTAGGATGAAATGTGACATGAGGGATTCCCAAAGCAGATCTTTTGCTCTTTCGAAGACAAAAGTAACATCTGGATCTCCCTTTGCTGGCTTTTTCCATTCTTGAACGGAGATCGGGATTTGGTCCTTGACAATAACTCCACATCGACGAATGAACTTGTTCGCATTCTTCTTAGGTTCAAGCGGTTCACCAATATGTTTGATGGCATTGATGTTGTACTTTACGCCAGCCTGCAACTTTTTGGCCGGGCCTTGAACTGCTCTGCTGCTTATAGAAGATTTGCTTGATCCGGAGGGCTAAAAGAAGAAAGATCATTTCGTCAATATATATAAATTAATTAAAACATGTGATGATCACCAGATGCCTTATATAAATATACCTTGCCGGTCTTTGTTATTTGAAGAACAACATTTCCTTCATCATCATTGTTGTGGACTTCATCTATTCATTCGTCTTCATCAAATATCACACCCTCGTCGGTATTGTTCAGATATTGCGAGCCATCATCTTCTTCATTCTCATTTGGGCTCGGGGAGCGTATGATGTCGAACATAGTCTCTTGTTCTTCTCTGCCGGTATTGTCCATAACTTTTATTTAACTAATCCAGAAGAAAGATAAAACAATTTAGTATTCAAATTAGAATGCATGCAATCAATAAGGAAAAACTGAATCATAGTAGATAATATCCATCTCGAATAATATCACTAATATGTACATCTCGAATAATCCAGATAATATGCATCATCGAATATAATCTTGAATACAGCGTCTCGAATATTATCGAATAATATAATCTCGAATACATAGTCTCAAATATTATTTAATATAATCTCGAATACATCTCGAGTATTATCACTAATACATCTCAAATATTATCATATATATAACATCACTAGCTAACATCACTCGCGGTGGACACCCAAAGAGAAGGAACAATCACGAGATCATAGCTCGAGTGAGATCCCTGAAGAACCTGCCAGATATTGGAGAACCTGACGTCCAACGCAACCATGTAGTGACGGACGTGCTCCTCCTCCTCCCTGACACAGTGACGTACCACCTTTGCGGGGGACGCCAGCCTCCACACCGAATGTAGCCCACGCGCCCGCCACCAAAGAAGCTCCGGGTCGACGACGGGAGGCATGTTCCTCACCAAGATGCGCGCCCTTGAAGGTAGCACCTCCTAGTGCCAGCCCGATGGAGCCCAGTTCTAGACATGGCGCCTCTGAAGCAGGACGTCGTCTCGAACGAGTCGACGACGAGGATGCGGGCCGGGCATCGTTGACGTCAAGAACAAATTCTATGCAAATTTAACATTTTTTAAATGGTTGATTGTGATTTTTGTAATTCTTTTTCACTTGATTTTGCAAATACATAACGAACTTTTGCAAATACAACATTAATATATATATTAACATTGTGGCGCTTTGGCTCATCGTATGATGTATTCGCTTCCTTATCTTTTCTTTTTCTTGGCTTGGTAGACATATCCTTCACATAGAAAACTTGTGCCACATCATTGGCTAGGACGAATGGTTCATCTGCGTACACAAGATTGTTGAGATCCACTGTTGTCATTCCATACCGCGGGTCTTCCTTTACCCCGCCTGCTGTCAGATTGACCATTGCACCGAAACAAAGGGACCTTCAAACCACGTCCGTAGTCAAGTTCCGATATCTCCTCTATGTAACCATAATATGTGTCCTTTGGCCTATTGGTGTTTGCTGCATCAAAGCAGACACCACTATTTTGGTTGATGCTCTTTTTATCTTGGGCGATCATGTAAAATCTATTCCCATTTATCTCATACCCTTTGAAAGTCAATATATTCGAAGATGGTAACTGGGACAACAATTACAACTCATCTTCAATAGCGTCATCATGCATGAGAGGTGTCTGCAACCAACCGGCGAAAGTCCCCGTTTGTTCACGTGTAATCCAGTCGTCAGACTGCTCCGGGTGTTTGGAGCATAGAATATTCTTGTGTTCCTCGATATACGGAGCCACCAAGGAGGAATTTTGTAGAACTGTGTAGTGTGCTTGCGCCCAAGAATGCTCATCCATACTTATTATTGCTTTCGGTCCTAGCGTGCCTTTTCCATCCAGTCTGCCCTCATGCCACGATTCAAGAACACCAATCAGCTTAAGGTCAGGAATAAAATCAACACAAAACTCAATTACCTCCTCATTTTCATGGCCCTTGGAGATGCTTCCTTCTGGCCTAGCATGGTTATGAACACATTTCTTTAAGACTCCCATGAACCTCTCAAAGGGGAACATATTGTGTAGAAATACAGGACCCATAATGGCAATCTCTTCGACTAGTGAACTAGGACGTGTGTCATGATATTGAAGAAGGATGGTGGGAACACCAACTCGAAACTGACAAGACATTGCACCAAATCATTCTCTAACCTTGGCATGATTTCTGGATCGATTACCTTCTGAGAGATTGCATTAAGGAATTCACATAGCTCCACAATGTCTAATCAAATGTTTTCCGTTAGAAACCCACTCAATGCAACTAGAAGAAGTTGCGTCATAATCACGTGGCAGTCATGAGACTTTAGGCTATGGAACTTTTTCTCTGCCATATTTACTATTCCCTTTATAATCGACGAGAAGCCAAACGGGACCTTCATACTGAGCAAGCATTCAAAGAAGATTTTCTTCTCTTCTTTGGTAAGAGCGTAGCTGGCATGACCGTGATGTATGCTGTCTTTTCCGTGCATACGTTGCTGGTCCTCCCGTGCCTTCGGTGTATATTTTATCTTCCCATACATGCCCATGAAGCCTAGCAGGTTCACGCAAAGATTCTTCGTCCCATGCATCACATCGATTACAGAGCGAACCTCTAGGTCTTTCCAATAGGGTAGTCCCAAAATATGGATTTCTTCTTCCACATGGGTGCGCGTCCGTCAGCGTCATCCGGAACAGATTTTTCGCCAAGTCCCTTTTCAAAGATTACTTTTAAATCCTTGACCATATCAAGTACATCATCACCAGTATGGTGGTGATGCTTCTTCCGGTGATCTCCCTCACCTTTGAAATGCTTGCCTTTCTTTCTTACGGATGCCTGCTTGGAAGAAATCGAAGATGTCCCAGGCGCACATTCTTCTTTCATTTATCCAAATATATACTGTTGGTATCATCTAAACAATGCGTGCATAAGCGGTATCCCTTGTTTGTCTATCTTGAAAGGTTACTGAGAGCAGGTCAATCATTGATGGTTACAAACAACAACACATGTAGGTCAAATTCCTCCTGTTTGTGCTCGTCCCACACACGTACACCTTTTTCATTCCACAGTTGTAAGAGTTCTTGAACTAATGGCCTTAGGTACACATCAATGTCGTTGTCGGGTTGCTTAGGGCCTTGGATGAGCACTGGCATCATAATGAACTTCCGCTTCATGCACAACCAAGGAGGAAGGTTATAGATACATAGAGTCACATGCCAGCTGCTACGATTGCTGCTCTGCTCCCCAAAAGGATTAATGCCATTTGCATCATCCACAAAGTTCTCCCACTTTCACTCGATTTTTATCCACTATGACCCGTCAGCGGGCACTCTCAAATTTCTGTCTTTCTTATGGTCTTCTTTGTGCCATCGCATCAACTTGGCACGCTCTTTGTTTTGGAACAAACGTTTCAACCATGGTATTATAGGAGCATACCACATCACCTTGGCAGGAATCTTCTTCCTGGGGCACTCGCCCTCAACATCACCAGGGTCATCGCAGATGATCTTATAGCACAATGCACCGCATACCGGGCATGCATTCAGATCCTCGTACTCACCGCGATAGAGGATGCAATCATTAGGGCATGCATGTATCTTCTGCACCTCTAATCCTAGAGGGCAGTCATCCTTCTTTGCTTCGTACGTACTGTCGGGCAATTCGTTATCCTTTGGAAGCGTCTTCTTTAACATCATCAACAACTTTTAAATCCCTTGTTAGATACACTATTCTCTGCCTTCCATTGCAGCAATTCCAGTGTGGTGCCCAACTTTTTCTTGTCATCTTCGCAATTTGGGTACAACAATTTCTTGTGATCCTCTAACATGCGCTGCAACTTCAGCCTCTCCTTTTCACTTGCACCGTTTCTCTTTGCATCGGCAATGGCCAGACCAAGATCATCTGCGGGCTCATCTCATGCTTCTTCTTCAGCTTCTTCCCGCATTGCGGGCTCAGCTTCGTCCCCCATTGTTGTACTATCATATTAAGGGAATCCATGGCCAGGATAGCTGTCGTCATCCTCTTCTTCTTCATTCTCTTCCACTAGGACCCCTCTTTCTCCGTTCTTGGTCCAACAGTTATAGCTTGACATGAAATCGGACTCAAATATGTGGACGTGAATGGTTCTTGAGTTAGAGTAATTTCGATCATGCTTACAGTCAGCACATGGACAACACATCAAACCATCTGCCCGCTTGTTTGCCTCAGCCGCAAGCAAAAAAGTATGTATGCCATTAATGAACTGGGGAGAGCATCGATCATCGTACATCTATTGCCGGCTCATCTTCCTTACACAACACCGAAAAGACCAAATTAATACAAGTTCATACACACTTATTCTCATAAAACAACGTACACACTCTCTAGCTAAAGCATTTAAATGCAACAACAAATGCGATCAAGATCGCAACTAAGGTAACAAATGCGATCAAGATCCAACAGCATAATGATACCAACGTACATATCAATGGCATATTTTCTAATCTTTCTAATCTTCAAGCGCATTGCATCCATCTTGATCTTGTGATCATCGACGCCATCAACAACATACAACTCTAGTTTCATCTTCTCTTCTTCAATTATTTTCAAATTTTTTTCAAATACTCGTTTTCTTTTTCAACTAAATTTAACTTCTCGAAAAGAGGGTTGGTTGCAATTTCTGGTTCACATACTGTAAGTGCATCTAGTGCCACCCCTAGTTGGTTTTGGAGTATTGACGACAAACCTAGTTGAGGGACTAATGTGTTTGTGAGAATTGCAGGATAACATAGGTAGAAGTCCCTCATTGATTCGGTTTTCCTACCAGAGATGACCCCTAAAAATGTATGAAGACATTGATGTCAAAGGTGGTATATGAAGATATTCACACTAAAGACTATGATAAGAGAAGACATCGCATGAAGCCTATGGAGCTCGAAGACTTATGTCGCGACCGGGTTTTCCGGACATAAATTTCTAGAAAATGGCCGCTGTGCTCACCAGCCCCAGGATTACTATTAGCTGATGAGGCACCAACTTGTTATCGAAATTCCAAGCAAAAGTACAAAAATGTGCAGTACAAGACCATTGTGGCCTATGAGTACATCAAATGGTTTTCTAGTGGTCGATGGCGGAAGCGGTTTGCGAATTATCAGTGTATGGGACTCCATTTCCCACGGGAACAGCTAACCAGGTTAACTCCTATCTTCGCGAGGCTGCTATCACCGTTGCTTAGTTTCCGGGGCTGTCACCGCAACGTTCCTTTCCATGCAAATATCTGGCCAAGACAATAGCCAGGGACAAGCCAGTGAGTACTTTGAATGTACTCGCAAACATTAAGAACACTGGAATAATATAATTGATAATTATGCACTTAAATATTCTAGGATCACATCGTTAGTCACAAATAAAATATCTTTTATGCATGCAAGCGGGTTATTAATATGCCACATGAATAAGCAATAATGGAGTGGAAAAAAAATGCCGCAGTCGGGCGTCTGTGCGACACCACATAAAGGGCTTAAAAGAAATGCCATAGTCGGGCGTCTAAGCGACACCACTTAAAGGGCTTTAAAAGAAATGCCACAGTCGGACGTCTGAGCGACATCACAAAAAGGGCTTTAAAAGAAATGCCACAGTCGGACGTCTGAGCGACATCACAGAAAGGGCTTTAAAAGAAATGCCACAGTCGGACGTCTGAGCGACATCACAGAAAGGGCTTTAAAAGAAATGCCACAGTCGGACGTCTGAGCGACATCACAGAAAGGGCTTTAAAAGAAATGCCATAGTCGGACGTCTGAGCGAAATCACAGAAAGGGCTTTAAAAGAAATGCCACAGTCGGACGTCTGTGCGACATCACAGAAAGGGTTTAAAAGAAATGCCACAGTCGGACGTCTGAGCGACATCACAGAAAGGGCTTTAAAAGAAATGCCACAGTCGGACGTCTGAGCGACATCATAGAAAGGGCTTTAATTCACAAGTAAATAATACTCATAATAAATATTCAGTTCATGATAATAAACGGGTTAGTCCATCCACAGGAATAAACATTTAACCAGGCTTAGAAATAAATAATCACCATGAATATCCCGGGGGTAGAACCATCCCAGGGATACTCGATAATACAAATAATACAACAGGTTAGTCCATCACAAACTAATAATCATGGTCCTCACAAGTCACCGGTCAGTATCCAAGTTTGGTTTAACAATTTCACCTCCGAAGACCGACACTAAGACCAACACTTGACCCATCCCAGACTGTAATCCTTAACCATGGACACGGCTATTCGAATAGGTTTAATCTCTGCAGAGGGTGTACTCTTTACCCACGAGTAACGGATTCCTTTAGTCCATCGGGACTAATTCCGTCTACGGCCTTTTAGTTGAAAACACGCCTAACCTTGCACACACCAGCTTAACTCATCGGTGTCTGGAATCACCCACGACACTTGTTAAGCAAAACTCTAAGTGGGGAGGCTACAACCTCGCGTAGCATGGGATCAAATTTGTATCGCGCGCTCTAAGGGGTGGCCTCCCCTCTCGGTCCCAACCGGAAACACCCATGCCCCCGGACCAGGTGGCATGTCTACCGGCTACAACCGATATCTTCCACCATGGCCTCTCTGTACGGTGTGTGCTGGAAAGGGGGTTGACGACTTACTGAACCGTACCCTACCTGCAGCAGGGACGAGTGGTAGTACGAGGCAAGTATGGGGGTTACTAGAACAAGACTCGATCTGCGGTCGACTCAGGAGGTTTATAAGTTCCCTACATGACATGTATATCAAATATATTTCCACCGACGAAATCACCACTCAATGTACCTTACCATGCCATACCGGACATAATCGTCCCGACGGGGACCGGTGACAAGCTCACGCCTACCCAAGGCCGGGGCTTTCCCGGATTCCTTTCCGGCATGCATGCAAGGCACATGAGGATGATTACCATCACAATAATATTCATTTCCAACAGCAAGGAAATCACTAATATGCTTCCATGCATATGATCATATCACATGAAATAACAAGTCCTCCGAAATAAGGTGGTGTTATAAATGTGTCAAATAACACACCAAAAACATTATGCCAGGGTTCAGAATGCTTGCCTTTAAGTTGTGGAGGGGTAAGGTGCTCTCCAAAACTTTTGAAAGTTTCTTCTCTTTCTCCAAAATCCTATTTTAAAATATATTTGAATTAACACACATTTCAAAAACAGTACAAAAACGTTGTTTGGAAAATTTTTGAATAAATCTTAAAATAAACTAGACCAAATTTGAGGAAGGTAGGAAAAAGAATCAACTCATTTGGAGTTGTATTTAAAAAGTTATAGGTAGTCAAAGTTCTGGTCAAATCTGTGTTTAAAAATAAAACAGAAAAGAAAACATTTCAGGGGGAAAATACGCTTTCGGAGCGAAGGAAACGTACTGGGGAGTTATACGCCTTCACTTAAACACGTGGACCGGTGCGGAGGTCACTGACAGTGGGCCCGGGAAGTCCCACTAGTCAGGTTTGACTAGTCTCTCTTTCCCCCTCCTTCCTCTGTCCCGAGCGGAGGCGGAGCTCAGGCGATCGTCGCCGGCGACTGGCAGCTCTTCGCGGGGCCCCGAGGGCGGGGATGGATCCGCCGCTCCAGTGCGGTCCTCCCAGTGGTTTCCAGGCCGGTGGGGACGGAGGGAGCTACCGGCGGCGAGCTTCGCGGCGGAGGAGGCTTCGGGGGCGGAGTGAAAATTCTCCCGCAGTGAGCCCCGATCGAAATCGAGTAGTGGAAAAGATTCACGGGAGGGAGAGGTGTTCTTGGTGAAGAGAAGTGGGAGGGAGAGGCCCTGGGGGTGCTGGGAGAGCGGGAGCCATGGCAGCGGCCGCTGCTGCCGGAGGTGGGGAAGATGACCTGCCCGGGTCGATTGGCTGCCCCAAGGGGTCCTAGGGGGATGGCTTAGAGTCGCCTGCGTGCTCGAATGGTCTCGGGGCCTCCTTTTATAGGCGTGGCAAGGCGGTTTCGCGGCGGCCGTGGATAAGCTCTCCGGCGAACCTCCTCTCTATAGCTAGGGCGACGTGGCGGCGATGAGGGCTAGCAGACATGCTTGCGGATGAGCTCGCACTGCTCCAGGGGCCAGGTGGCGAGCCGGGGTGGCTTGGGCGGCGCCGACATGAGCAGGGGCTGTCGGGCGGCCGAGGCGTGCCGCCAAGGGGGCTCTGGTGGCGGCGCTGTAGCGTGCCAGGGGGGCCTGGCGCGTTGCTGTGAGGAGGGTAGCGCTTGGCGAGGTGCTGCCGTGTGGGCCAAGACAGGGGCGCGACGCGGCGGCTCGTGTGCGCGGCTGCAATACGCGCGCTCTGGGCGCGACCAGTGCACGCACCAAAGATGTTCGACACAATGTCGCGGCGTGCTACAGGTCACAGGTGAGGTTGGTGTTTAGCAGATCTAGGTTAGGAGCAACTGGGAGTCTAGTGGACATGCTAGTTTGATCAGAGGTGCAAGATCATAGTGCAATGTCAAGAATCATGACAGAACAGGTCATGCCCATAAGGTGTTTGACAAAATGCCAAGGGCACTTAGGCAAGTCTTGGAGTAGTCAAAAACTCCAGATCAGTGTCTCTTTGGATGGACAAGAGGGTGGTGAGGTTAGTTGGTCGAATGCAGCAACTTGTTAGTGCAAGTCTTACAAAACTTCAATTCTGGACAGGAAATAAATGGCATCATTTCATGAACCAAAAATGATCCAAAGGGTGCATGCTCCTGGACTTAAGGGTTTAACATGGAGGACTACAAGTAGGAGAAAGAATCAAGGGCTAAAGAGCAAGCAAAAATATGGTTGATGTACAAACTATCAAGTTGGTCCAGTATGAAAATGAGGTTGATTCACTCAAAATTTGCAAATAACATCACTGGGTTTTTACATAAAGTTGAATCATATGATACTACTAACATCCCAAAATTTTGGTGGAGGCTAGAAAGAATTATTTAAATGAGTTGTAGTGCAAAATGCCCACTGGACCAGAGAAGAAAAATTTGTTGTAGAACTCAAAATATTTCATTAAATAAAGATGTTTTTGCACAAAAGTTATTTAATAACATCACATGACTTCTCCAAATTTTTGTGGGAATTTTAAGTGAATTTATCAAAGGGTTGTAGTTCAAATATGGCCATTTAACCTTGAAAAACCATTTTCAAGAAAGTAAAGATCAAGCAACTTAATTATTTAATTAGTTATATTAAATAAGGAAAAGTTTTTCTTGAGAGATTAAATAATTCCAATAACATATTTGAAAAGTTTTCTCTTTGGGAAAAACTCCTCATAACAGGGAAGGAAATGATTTAAAAATCAAAATGGAGCTCAGAAATCAAAATTTTAATTCCTGGCAAAATTTTAATTCATTAAAACAAGGTCAAATCTTTGGGGTGTCACAACTTAGTTCTTTTGTAGTTCTTTTTCTTCTTTGTTGTGTCATAGGAACCACCGCACTGTTAAGTGGGGTCCAAGAGAACCAGTCAGAATGACTGAAGTGATGCTTAAACAAAACCCATGTCTTCGAGTGAAGACTATGAGAGCGAATCTTGTCCAGAGTCGGACAAGTCAGCTTTGCTTGTAGCCCAAGTAAAGTTGCCGTGTGAGTTTGAAATCTGACCGTTGGAACACATGTCAGTTCCTTAGTGACCCAGGGTCATTTCGGACAAATCAGGTCGGGTTGCCTAGTGGCTATAAATAGCCCACCCCCTACAACCATAAACGGTTGGCTGGTCAGATTCAGAGTACAGCTTTTGTCGTTTGAGAGCAACCCACCTCGAAGCCTTTGAGAGAGAATTCCTTGCGAGGATAAAGCCCTAACCACCCAGAGCCAAAGAGAATTAGGCATCACTTAAGTCTTCTTGTCTGTGTGATCTGAAGACTTATTACACTTGAGGACTGTGAATCCTCCAGCCGGTTAGGCGTCGCGTTCTAAGCATCCAAGAGACATTGTGGATTGCCAGTGAACAAAGTCTGTGAAGGTTTGGGAGTCTACCTTGAAGACTTACTAGAGTGACTGGGCAAGGTCTATGTGACCTTAGCTCAATGGGAATACGGTGAGGACTGGGTGTCCTGAGCTGCGTGTTCAGGACTGGGTGTCCGGGACTGTGTGTCCTCAGGTTTAAATACCTAGCCGCCCTAACCAGACGTACAGCTGTCACAACAACTAGAACTGGTCCAACAAATCATTGTCTTCAACGAGTCACTGGTTTCTTCCTTCCCTTCTCTTTACTTACTCTTACTCCTTGTGAAGTCATTGTATGTTTGCACTATCTTTTATCTTCACTGAGTGACTGTGTGATCTGTTTGGCTTCTTAATATCTTCCTACCTGATCCTTACTACCTAGCTGCTATTAGTCATTGTGCTTTCACTTCATTGAATACATGACTATGGTTTACCTAGTGTAGTCTACCTTCCGCTGCATGGTAATAGGTTTAATTCTATCGTTTGTCTTTGAAACTTCCACGTTTTGAAGACTTTCATAAAAATTGCCTATTCACCCCCCTCTAGTCGATATAACGCACTTTCAATTGGTATTAGAGCAAGGTACTCCCTTGTTCTGTGTGATTCGATTTTACCACCTGGAGTTTTAGCTATGTCGACTGCAGGGATAATCAAAGTCTCCACTGCGTGCCCCGTCTTCGATGGAACTGAATATCCCTACTTGAAGAATAAGATGCGCATGCATCTTGAAGCCATTGACGTCGACCTATGGTATGTCGTCAAGAACGGCGTTCCCAAGGCTAGAGAAGGTGTCACTGCTGCTGATGTCAAGAAGTTCGTTCAACTGGACTCTACTGCCAAGAATATCATATGTGGTCATCTGACCAAAGGACAGTATGGCCGTGTGAGTGCTTTGGAAACATCTAAGCTAGTCTGGGACTGGCTCTCCAAGGTCAACGAAGGCGTCTCAACCCAGAGAGATCAGAGAATCAGTGTCCTTCGCAACCTCTTCAACCGCTTCAAGAGAAATGACAATGAGAATGTTCAGCTCACGTTTGATCGAGTCACTGACATCACAAATGAGCTTCAAGTCCTCGGCGCCACTGAGATCACCAAGCATGAAGTCGTCAAGACACTACTGAGATCACTTGACAGCTCGTTTGACACCCTAGCCCTGATGATTCAAGAACGTCCTGATTTCAAGACACTCGATCCGTCTGACATACTTGAGAGGCTCAACACACATGAGTTTTAGCTTTCTGAGAAAAGAGATATCTACGGTCGAAACTATGGGCGAACTCATGCCTTGAAGGCAAAAGTTGTCTCCTCATCTGAAGAAGAATCTGACAGCAGTTCTGATGACCCTGAAGACATTGGAAAGGAACTTGCTATGCTTGTGAAGAAGTTTCAAAAATTCACCAAGAAGAAAGGCTTCAGGAAATCTTCACGATCAAGCTCAAGGAATGATGAAGCTTCTGCTCATGACTACAAGAAGAAAACATGCCACAAGTGCAAGAAAACTGGCCACTTCATCTCTGAGTGTCCGCAGTGGGACAATGAGAACAAAAAGAAGAAGAAGAGCAAGGAATATGACTCTCATGACAAGAAGAAGAAGAGATACTCAAAGTCTTCTTCCAAGTCTTCCTCAAAGTCTTCGTCACACAAGAAGAGCTCATCTGGCAAGGCACGTGCGTTTGTTGGCAAGGAAATGGATTCAGAGGAGGAGTCCGCTTCTGAGGAGGTGGAGGTGGAGTCTGAGGAGGAGTCCGATTCTGGCGTTGCAAGTCTGGCTACAGCATACGTTGCCAAGTCCATCTTCAACACTGAAGACAATGACTTCATCACCGACACTGATGCAAATGACAAGAACTACTCCGCTCCTACCTACTGCTTCATGGCACGCGGTGCCAAGGTAAACACACGCACTACTCACTATCAAACATCCAGTGAAGATGACTCTGATTGTGGTTCAAGACCCAGCTACAAAACACTTGCTAAAATTGCAACTGAACAACAGAAAGCTATGGAACATATTCAAAAACTGTTAGACAAAAGCGATGATCTGTTAGGCGCTGAAATGACTCGATCTGAGTCCTTAATTGAAGACATAAAAAATCTTCACGTTAAGTATGAGGAACTTGAAAGTCGTCATGAAACGCTCTCAACAACTCATGAAAAGCTTTCCTATGATTATCTTCAAAGGAAGCAAGATCCTCAGAAATTGAGAGCGGCTCATGAAGATCTTCAAAAGGAAAACGAGTCACTTCGCGCCGAACAGATCAGTTCCGCTTAGGAAAGATTTGAACCACCATGTCTTAAATGCATTGAGCGTGATAATGCTACTTCTATTGCTGAATGTTCTACTGCTGCTACTGTTGCAATATCTTCAACTGTTGATGTGGTAACTAACCCCTTTGCTGAGGATACCACTGCTATTGCTGATGAGAATGCTAGGTTGAAGACATTGCTTGAAACAGGGATGTACAAAAGTCTTAAAGGGCATCAGACACTATGTGATGTCCTCAAAAGGCAGATTTTGAACCAAAACCCGAGGAAAGAGGGTGTTGGGTTCGTAAGGAAAATGAATGCTGATGGCTCTTACTTGAAACCTGAGCAGTATCCCAAAACCACATGGGTTGCTGCAAAGGGAACTTCAGCAGATCCATCCAATCTATCTGGCTTCACTTGTGCTAACCCCATTGTCATTGATGAATCCTTTGATGCAAACTATAAACTGTTTAAGAATCAGAATGGTGAAGTGTTTGCCAGGTATATTGGTACTAACTACAGGAATGGGCCGCCTATGAAGAAGATCTGGGTGCCAAAAAGTGTTTGGAAAATCTTCCTGTGAATGTCATCATGACACCACAGTTGAAGAAGACAAACCCCAGACCACAAGCTTCATATGGTCCAAAGGCTTCATACAGACAGATGACTCACCTGAGTCGCACTAACGCAAATGTTTTGCAGGGAAACCATACTCAGGCCTATGAATATGAGCGCGGTTCATTGAACCGCCATGTTCATAAGGCCAAAAACTATTCTGCTTATTCTTATGAGTATTATTGTCCGCCTGCAAGACTTTTTGCTAGGGCTCCAAAGCCAAAGTTCTCAGACGCTGCACTTAGACTTATCGCCTCTAAGCCACCCTTGAAGATGTGGGTGGCTAAGAAGGCTTAAATCTCTTTTGCAGGGAAAGGTCTCCAGCAGAAAACCAAAATCTTCTGACGCTGTTGCTGGGGACCTTAAACAGCTTGTAGGGCGCAAGATCAAATGCCCGAATGGTCTTACTATGTACTTCGTTCCTGAATCGCTTGCTACTCTCCCTATCAGTCCTAATCTGGATCTAAGCTTTCATAACCCACTGGTTCGTCAAATGTTTTTGCTTCACAATTCTCTTCGTGAAGCCTATCCCCCTAACTGCACTGTAGGGTACGACACCAGCGTCTTCAGAATGGATTATTGATAGTGGGTGTACCAACTACATCACTGGCAAAAGAAGCCTTCTTATGGACTCAACCTTATGTCCATCCGACAAGAGTCACATCACATTTGCTGACACTGGTAAAAGTAAGGTATTGGGTCTAGGTAGAGTTGCAATCTCAAAGGATCAACACATGGATAAAGTTATGCTTGTTGAATCCCTTGGCTTCAACTTAATGTCTGTCTCAATGCTTTGCGATTTGAACATGATTGTAATATTTGGAAAATATCATTGCCTTGTTCTAATGGAATCTGACAAGTCTATAGTGTTTGAAGGGTATCGGAAAGATGATTTGTACGTGGTAGATTTCTTAGCAGGACCATAGCTTGCCGTATGTCTTCTAGCAAAAGCTTCAGAATGCTGGCTCTGGCATCGAAGGCTAGGGCATGCTGGCATGAGGAACCTCCACACCCTTGCAAAGAAGAAGCATGTCATAGGCATCGAGGGCGTCAAGTTCAAGAAAGATCACTTATGCGGTGCCTGTGAAGCAGGAAAGATGACGAGGGCCAAACATCCCTCGAAGACAATCATGACTACTACTCGACCCTTCGAACTGCTCCACATGGATCTTTTCGGTCCCACTCATTACTCAACTCTTACTACTACTGCTTGTCTCTATGGCTTTGTCATTGTTGATGATTATTCTAGATATACTTGGGTGCACATAATCCTGTACAAGACTGAGGTGCAGGATGTCTTCAGACGCTTCGCCAATCGAGCAATGAACAACTATGGCGCCAAGATAAAGCACATCAGAAGTGACAATGGCACTGAATTCAAGAACACTGGCCTTGATACATATCTTGATACCTTGGGCATCACACATGAATTCTCAGCCCCGTACACGCCACAGCAGAATAGCGTAGTCGAACGCAAGAACAGAACACTCATTGAGATGGCCCGAATGATGCTTGATGAATACAAGACTCCAAGAAAATTCTGGCCTGAAGCCATTGATACTGCATGCCATACAATCAATCGTGTTTATCTTCACAAGCTTCTGAACAAGACATCTTATGAGCTCCTTACTGGCAAGAAGCCAAATGTTAGTTACTTCAGAGTATTTGGCGCCAGGTGCTGGATCAAGGATCCACATCACACTTCAAAATTTGCACCAAAAGCACATGAGGGTTTTATGCTTGGATATGGAAAGGATTCGCACTCCTACAGAGTCTTCAGTCTCTTTCATTATAAAGTGGTTGAAACAGTGGATGTGCGGTTCGATGAGACTAACGGTTCACAAAGAGAGCACCTGCCAAATGTGCTAGATGAAGTTCCATCCAGTGAATCAATCAAGCTAATGGGAACTAGAGAAATCATACCTTCTGAAGCTCAACCTGAAGAAGAACATATCATCTCCGCACCTGATCAACCTGAAGACAATGCTCAGCCTGACGACATTCCCTCTAACAACGACAATGATCAGCAAGAGCAAAATCTCCGCCCTATACATCCTCGTGTTGCCAATGAAGTGCAGATTGAAAGAATAATTGATAGCATCAATGCACCCGGTCTGCTCACTCGTTCAAGGGAAACTCAGCTAGCAAATTTCTGTGGGCACTTCGCATTCGTCTCAATAACAGAACCCAAGAAAGTTGAAGAAGCCTTCATGGAACCTGAATGGATTCAAGCTATGCAAGAAGAGCTTCAATAGTTTGAGCTGAATAATGTATGGGAACTGGTTAAGCATCCCGATCCTCGGAAGCACAACATAATAGGCACCAAATGGTTATACCACAACAAGCAAGATGAGCATGGTCAAGTTGTCAGAAACAAAGCTTGTCTCGTTGCTCAAGTGGAAGGCATTGACTTCGATGAAACATTTGCTCCTATGGCTAGACTTGAAGCCATACGCATACTGCTGGCCTATGCAAATCATCATAACATACTTCTATATCAAATGGATGTGAAGATTGCCTTTCTCAATGGCAAGATTGAAGAAGAAGTGTATGTTGCACAACCGCCTGGTTTTGAAGATCCAAAACATCCTGACATGGTATACAAGCTCAACAAGGCACTGTATGGCCTCAAACAAGCCCCTCGGGCCTGGTACGACACACTCAAATACTTCCTGAAGAGCAAAGGCTTCATACCTGGTTCCCTCGACCCCACTCTCTTCACGAAGACATATGATGGTGAACTGTTTGTGTGCCAAATATATGTGGATGACATTATCTTCGACTGCACCAATCAGAAGTACAGTGAAGAGTTTGGATATATGATGCAAGAGCAATATCAGATGTCCATGATGGGAGAGCTGAAGTTCTTCCTCAGTCTTCAAATACGACAGCAACGCAACGACATCTTCATATCTCAAGAGAAGTATCTCAAAGATTGCCTGAAGAAGTTCGGTATGCAAGACTGCAAAGGCTTCACGACGCCAATACCAGCCAAGCATCATCTGGGTCCTGACGACAATGGTAAAGAGTTCGATCAAAAGGTATACCGCTCCATGATTGGTTCTTTGCTTTATCTATGTGCATCTAGGCCAGATATTATGCTTAGTGTTTGCATGTGTGCTTGATTTCAAGCGGCACCAAAGGAGTCGCATCACTTAGCTGTGAAGCGAATTCTTCGATATTTGGCTCACACCCCAACTCTAGGATTATGGTATCCAAAGGGCTCAGAGTTTGATCTGGTTGGATTCTCGGATGCTGATTATGCTGGTGACAAAGTGGATCGCAAGTCTACATCAGGCACATATCATTTTCTGGGACGATCACTTGTATGTTGGTCTTCAAAGAAACAGAACTGTGTATCTCTCTCCACTGCTAAATCTGAATACATTGCTGCTGGATCTTGCTGCGCTCAGCTTCTGTGGATGAAGCAAACACTCAAGGACTATGGCATTCATCTGAAGCAAGTGTCACTCTATTGCGACAACGAAAGCGCCATCAAGATTGCCAACAACCCAGTTCAGCAGTCGAAGACAAAGCACATTGAAATTCGTCATAACTTTCTCAGAGATCATGTTGTGAAGGAAGATATTGATATCATACACGTCAACACTGAAGAGCAATTGGCAGATATCTTCACCAAGCCCTTGGATGAGAAGAGATTTTGCAAGTTACGGTGTGAGCTAAATATCTTGGAATCCTCAAATGTCGTGTGATCAGGCACACATCCTAACACTTATGAATATTGATGACTTAGATGTGCAACACACGAAGTAAAGTATATCTTCCATAAATGAAGACATACATTCTAAGTGTGAATACATTAATGTGGAATTTGACTTCGGAGCGCCACGATAATTGTGCGCCGTGTCTGGGTCTAATACTTCCTATACGGTGGGTAACGCCACCACCAAATGTTCTGTTTGAAGTGTTTCACTCATGGCGTTACATTTGCTATGTCTTCACATTTGGTTTGGCTTCAATCTCAACATGTCTTCATGATTATCTTCACTATGTTGATTATACATATATATACTAGTGTTCTGTCCTCTACAGCATTCACTTATAGCTATGTCTTCTTGTTGAATCTTTTGAACTAAGTGAATGTGATCGGACCCTAACCTCTCTATGCTTTCTATCTCAAACTCTATCTCTCCAAATCATATGCATTCTATTGAAACTGTCGAATGTCTTCTCTGCGTCCTTGTCAGCAGAAGATACAGGGACAAACATTAAGTCCGTTTTCAATGCTCATTCCTTCACCTGAAACCCGGAGAAGTGGGAACGACCACCCGACAATCCAAGCGTGTGTGGGATGTGGAACAACCCCCGATATGCTGCATGACGGCCACGTGTCCCTTAGATGTGAATCGCCAGGGGCACCTGTGTAATAACGCAGTGCCGCCCCTGTACCTATAAATACACGCCTCACCACAGTCATTATCTCTTCTTCCACTCTCGCACGAACCCTAGCGCCACCGCTATCCCTCGACGACGCCGGCGACGAAGCGCTTCGCTGCCGCAACCTCTCCGACGCCGTCTTCACGCCGACCGCGGACATCGTCCTCTCCGCCGTCGCTGTAGGTGTCCTCCGTCGCCAAGTTAGGGCACGGAAGATCGAACTGCTCAGCCTCCTCTTCCACTCCGTCTAGCAGTTCTTCGTGTGGCAAATAAAACTTCCTTTTTACGGCCCCTTTGATCCTATAGCTTTATCACTTTCTACCACAAGTAGTTTCTATTCACACAAGTTGGATCTCTTTCATACCGCATCTCATAACATGCCTGGTATATTCACTTATGCTTCACAAAGTAGTTAGATTCCTCACTTCTACTGATCTGTGGATTTGTACAAATCTGGAACCAACTCCTTATCTATGAGTGAATGTCTTCGCACGATGAGGTCAATGTCTTCTAAAGTGATTTATCTTCAAAATCTTCTGAGAATGCATATGACCTCTTCCCCTTCCCTCGCACCTTAATGCTGTCACGGGTACATGTCCGTGGGAGAATCCCTTGGTTCTCATAGTCTGCATTCATTTGCAGAATTCTTACAGTATCACATAAATTCTCCCAAAGCCAGTTCCTGTCTATCCAGCAAGCGAAAGCCTTTGAAGCCTTTGAACGTATTGAAGCCTTTCAGTTTAAAGTTCATGGCTTCAGAGAAATCAGCAAGGAAGGGTGGCAGAAAGCGTCATGGCGAAACATCAAGAGATCTGCCGGATGACCTCTCAGAACTGTACAAGACAGATCCTGAAGAGGATTACAATCAGCGCAAGACACGAATCCAGTGGATTCGACGCTATTGGGCAGAATAGTGGTTCAAGTACAGATTTGTGACAAAGGAATATGCTGAAAAGAATGCCATCAAGCGACCATGGGGAGACATCCTCTACAAAAATCTTCAACCCAGGACCAGAGATGAAGCCATTGAACAAGGCTTCTATCCCTACATGGTCCGTGGGCCACAGCCTGCAGATGCACACTCATCGTCACTACTATGGTGTCGTGACAACATTCTGTTCAAGCGCAACTTCCAGTTTGCCCAGAACTCAGCAAAGCAGAACAAGAAGTCATTGGGACTAGACTTCAACCCTGGTCCTTCTGCTCCAAGGGCTGACGGCACACGAGATGCAGAACCCAATGTCGTCGGTCCTTTCTACAACCTTGAAGGTCTCATCACCCATATCTTGGTTCAAGGGACAGCCGTGAATGAGCATGCAGATGACGCTGAATCAGATGAAGCGCCTGCAGAGCCGAAGCCAAAGAAGCAGCCTAAAGCTTCAAAGCCTGCCTCTGCTTCAAAAATCTCATGGGCGAAGCCACTGGCAACTGCACCTCCTGAAGACAGTGTGCAGTCTGAAGATTTGTCACGCATCTCCAAGCCCCAGAAGGTCAAGATGCCTCTGCCACACACCGGCCAAGAACTGACAGCTGCTGCTGTTCTGCGTAATGATGCCATTGATCTGTCAAGTGATGAAGATCTTGCAGATGACGCTCTTGAGCAACTGATCAAGAGCAAAGAAGAAGCAGAAATCTTCAATAATCTGCCTCTCTTTGATGTGGCAATCATCCACACACTACAGGGAACAGTTAATTTGCCGTCTGTGGATCACAGATGGCAAAGACCTAAATCCAGACGGCAAAGATTTTTCCGTCAGCAAGCAGACGGCAAAGTCGAAGCGGCAAAGAATACTTTGCCGTCAGCTTTTCATCGGACAGACGGCAAAGACTTTGCCGTCAGCCAAACATCAGATTTGCCGTCAACCGAATAAATTACAGACGGCAAACAAAAGCATCTTTGCCATCAGCCAAACGCCATCTTTGCCGTCAACCTCATACATCACAGATGGCATAGAAATATTTTTTAATCAAATAAAAAATAAACCCACAGTGCATAGGTGAGATCAGCTATCAAATATTTCACGGGATGGTCGACACGGTCAAGGAAACCCCACTACCAATCTTCGTATACAATACACATTATCGATATATTTTTTGCATTCTAGATGGACAAAAACCCACAAGATATACCACACTAGATTGTACACAATACACATTATACAATACGGAGTACTGCATGTCTACATCACAATACACAGCAATATTACAGATGAATATCTTCTGGATCCACCGCGGCTTCGATCTGGTGGAGACGAACAAGCGCTTCTCGATCTGCCGTTCCTCTATCTGTGTAGGCCACTGCGGGATGCGCTCGATCTGGTGGCGCTAGCGCCGGCGTCGACCGGTGGCGAGGGCGGAGGTGGGCTCCAGCGGGCGGACGGCGCTCGCGGAAGCAGGCGAAGGTGGGCGGACGCGTGCGCGTGGATGAGGAGGGCAGTGCGCGGCCGATTGCGCGGGCGGGCGCCGCGTGGCCGGTGGCATGGGCGGAGACGGGCTCCGATGGCGCGATGGAGGCCGACGCAGAGGCGGGCTCCGGTGGTGCAGCGGAGGTCGAGGCAGAGGCAGGCTCCGGTGGTGCGGCAGAGGTCGAGGCAGAGGCGGGCTCCGGTGGCGTGGCGGAGGCTGGCTCCGGTCGCGCGGCGGGGCGGAGGCGGGCTCTGGTGGCGCCGCGGAGGCGGACGGTGCGCGACATGGGACGGGGTGTGGAAGCCGGCAGGGGCGACGGGGGATGGGGCAGGGGCCGACGGCGCCGGGGGCTGAGAGGAAGCGGCCGGAGCAGGGGCCGGCGGCGCCGGGGGTTGAGAGGAAAGGGCCGGGGTCAGTGGGCTAGGTTGGGGCCGGCGGACGAGGTGGTGTCAGGGCGCCCGCTTGCTGTGGATCGAGAGCAGAGGGAAGGGAGAGAGATCGTGGTGAGGGTGGGTGCGGGAGGATAAGGGAGAGAGAGATCGTGGTGGGTGGGTGCGGGAGGATAAGGCAGAGAGAGAGTGGTGGGGGTGCGTGGGGCGTGGGGTTGGGCGCTGTAGGGAGCCGGGGATGAGTGGAGTGGATCATGCCATGTCATCGATCCATGTGATCAATCCGCGTCTTGTGTTTCTTCTTTGCCGTCTGAAAAAAATGCAGACGGGAAAGAGCCCAGTTTGCCGTCTGCTAATAAAAACGCAGACGGCAAAGATTCTTTGCCATCTGTGAAAACAAAAACTGACAGCAAAGATTCTTTGCCGTCTGTGATTTGTTTCGCAGATGGCAAAGTGCTCTCTTTGCCGTCTGTGTTTTTTTTCGCATACGGCAAAGTAAATTTTGCCATCAGTTTTTCTTTACCGTCTGGTGATGACAGCAAATCTTTCTTTGCCGTCTTGCCCGACGAAAAGCGGACGGCAAAGACGTCCCCTGACGGCAAATTAGCTGTTTCCCGTAGTGACAACTTCATTGATGAATGATTTGACACACCCAACATCAGCTTCAAAGATCTGCAACTTCCCATTGGCCTCAGTGTCGCCTTCCATGGCGCCATTGCTTCAGAGTTAGCTATCGCCCAGCGCATTGTTGAACTGAAGCAGAAGATTGACTTTGAGAAATCTCAGTTCAAGAAGCATATGGCCAAGCTCAGCGTGCAAGAGGGGAAGAACTTCAAGATTATGCTGCACGAGCTCAAGGAAGCCTTTCTCAAGAAACATGCAGAAGCTCAGGGTTCTCGTGAGCACATGAAGGTCCTGGCTGACAGGTGTGTGCAAGCCTACAATGAGGCTGAGTAGCGCAAGGCCCTTGGGCGTCCTGGCATCGACCCCAAGATGGCTGCAAAGAAGAAGAAGAAGCCCGCTACGGCTGAACCCGACGCACCAAGGTAGGAAGCAGTTCCCATTGTCTTCCCAATAAGCATGACTGGCTCGAAGCCAAAAGCCAGGTCTACTACTTCAGAACTGAAGAAGACGAGGACTGCTGAGGCTGAAGCAAGGAAGAGGAAACATCCTGAAGCCTCTGCTACTGCCCCCTCCAAGAAGAAGAGAAGGACCAAGAAGGAACGGGCTGCTCCCATAGAGCCCTTGATTGTTGAACCCATCTCCATGATTCACCCTGAAGCTGAACCTCAAGAGCGCCAACTAACTGTCCATGAGCCTGCTTTCACAGGGGCTCACGAAGCTGAAGACATTCCAGCAGCTGATCCCATCGCTGCTGAAGACATTAGCCACCATGACCATGTTGACGATGATGCAGTTCTTCCTCAGCTCGAGCACCAACAGGTATCATCGCTTGTGCTCACGCACAACGAGCTCATCAGCATTGGTCGTCCTCTGACGCCAATTGCTCAGGATGCATCATGGGCTGATCACCCACAAGCACAAGAGGAAGAAGACTTTGAGGCCCAGCCAACTCCAACTCCACAGGCGTCACCAGCATTACGTAGGCTTCGCAAAGGACCAAGGCCTCCAGTCTCTGAGTCTGAAGCTAAAGCTGCTGAAGACATTCCGGCTGTATCAGCCGATGAAGAAGAAACACCAAGCGCTGCTACACCCCCATCTCACCAAGAAGCTGTTCTCGAGGAGAACATGACGGTGACCGACCCTCCAGCTCGTCAAGTGGAGGTTGAGAATCTCCAGGCTGCCACCACTAACACCAATGAAGAGTTGTTGCTCCAATTTTATGCCACACTTCACATCCGTGGGTACAACAGAGATCTGAAGACTTGAGTCCTGGAGTGGATGACAGGAAATGTTCATCACGAAGCCAAAGCCTTTGACATCATTGAGCTCACTGGTTTTCCCACTCCTGGTGATCTCTACGAACATGGCTGTCAGCTTCATAGTGAAGCTGTTGAGAGCATCTTTCAGAAGCCTGAACCTAACATGAGTCAGATGCTCAGTATGATGAAGCCATTGCCCCAAGATGTTGCATATCCCATGGAGTTCTTCATTGAAGAACTTGAGTATCTGCCAAGGACTATTTATCACATCATAAGGCGAACTCTCTGGCCAATCAAAGGACATTCTCCACATGCCAAGCTGGAAGGTGCAATGAAGACTTTGGTCTTCTATATTCTTCATGGCAAATGCTTTAATGCACAGGACTTCTTCATTCGCCAGCTTGCTGCATCAGGCTCTGATCTTTTTGGCTTGAAGTTCTACGCTCCATGGATAATGCGGCTGATTAAACTCCACTCCACCATCTCATATTAGCCGTCTGCTCGCAATCATCAGATTTTTCTGCCTGATGTGGATATGTCCGTGGAAGCCATTTATCCTGAGCCTGCCAAGGAACCTCTAACTCTTTAGAATGCGGAGCATCAAAGTTTTTCTCAGAACATTGAAGGAGTTGAAGCAGTCACTCGTGTGTATCCTTTGGCTGGCACTACATGTGCACCGCATCCTGCTCTCACTGAAGCCACTGATAGCACAATTGCCCAACGACCCAAGAAGCGCACTCGTGTTCTCAATGACCGAGAGCGTCTTGTGGCTCTTCATCAGAAATAGGATAGGCATCATGACTGGCTGAAGCGTCAAATGCAAAGCCTCTTGGTGGATGTTAATCACATTCACAATCTTGCCACCAAGAATGCCTTTGTTGCACACGAAACCTCTCGACGCACCTGGAAAGGGCTGACGGTAATGTGCTCTGAAGATGATCTTCAAGAGGATGGCTTCTCTGAACGATTCAAGTTTGACTCCACACCTCCTCGAAGGGCAGTGCTGCGACGAACTCCATCTCTTGAAGACTCTGAGTTCTCTTCCTCTGCTGCAACTGTGAATGCCAGAGTGATCAAGGATGAAGACGATGCTACTTCACTGCCACCTCCTTCAGCCCGCTTCGACACTGCTCCAAGCTCTTCTGCACTGCCGAACACCACCGACGACCCTGCCGCTTCACCTACTCTTCATGGGAACGAGTAGATGCTCTATGTCTTCGAACCTTTTTGGTCCTTACTGACAAAAGGGGGAGAAGCATATGAGTTTGATAGTATTCAAGTGGGTCCATATGGGCGGGTGCTTTATATTTTGCTTCGTGTTTACAACTCTTGTTTTGATACATTTGGTTCTTTGAGTTGTAACAGTTAAACTCGATGGTCGTCTGCTGCTTATTTTCCACCTTGTGATGCGATGATAAATTCCGCATGTGCGATGATAAATTCCGCACTTAGATCATTTTGCAGACGTCCATTTTCCATTATGCATGTCATTATCTTCACATACCTTCACATGCATAGTGGATTGTCATCATAAGTTGAAGAGGATCTCCACAAGCACAACCTCCCATGTGCATTTGCATTCCAAAAGAAAATTACTTATATGCACATCTTCAAGAGGAGCCCTTGCAACTTATGAAGACAATTCCTTATCCTTTACAATTTCACATATTATAATCCCCGTTGAAAACTTCAACTGGTTTGTCATCAATCACCAAAAAGGGGGAGATTGTAAGTGCATCTAGTGCCACCCCTAGTTGGTTTTGGAGTATTGACGACAAACCTAGTTGAGGGACTAATGTGTTTGTGAGAATTGCAGGATAACACAGGTAGAAGTCCCTCATTGATTCGGTTTTCTACCAGAGATGACCCCTAAAAATGTATGAAGACATTGATGTCAAAGATGGTATATGAAGATATTCACATTGAAGACTATGACAAGAGAAGACATCGCATGAAGCCTATGGAGCTGGAAGACTTAGGTCTTTCGTAGTTCTTTTTCTTCTTTGTTGTGTCATAGGAACCACCGCACTGTTAAGTGGGGTCCAAGAGAACCAGTCAGAATGACTGAAGTGATGCTTAAACAAAACCCATGTCTTCGAGTGAAGACTATGAGAGCGAATCTTGTCCAGAGTCGGACGAGTCAGCTTTGCTTGTAGCCCAAGTAAAGTTGTCGTGTGAGTTTGAAATCTAACCGTTGGAACACGTGTCAGTTCCTTAGTGACCTAGGGTCATTTCGGACAAATCAGGTCGGGTTGCCTAGTGGCTATAAATAGCCCACCCCATACAACCATAAACGGTTGGCTGCTCAGATTCAGAGTACGGCTTTTGTCGTTTGAGAGCAACCCACCTCGAAGCCTTTGAGAGAGAATTCCTTGCAAGGATAAAGCCCTAACCACCCAGAGCCAAAGAGAATTAGGCATCACTTAAGTCTTCTTGTCTGTGTGATCTGAAGACTTATTACACTTGAGGACTGTGAATCCTCCAGCCGGTTAGGCGTCGCGTTCTGAGCATCCAAGAGACATTGTGGATCGCTGGTGAACGAAGTCTGTGAAGGTTTGGGAGTCTACCTTGAAGACTTACCAGAGTGATTGGGTAAGGTCTGTGTGACCTTAGCTCAAGGGGAATACGATGAGGACTAGGTGTCCTGAGCTGCGTGTTCAGGACTGGGTGTCCGGGACTGTGTGTCCTCAGGTTTAAATACCTAGCTGCCCTAACCAGACGTACAGTTGTCACAGCAACTGGAACTGGTCCAACAAATCATTGTCTTCAACGAGTCACTGGTTTCTTCCTTCCCTTCTCTTTACTTACTGTTACTCCTTGTGAAGTCATTGTATGTTTGCACTATCTTTTGTCTTCACTGAGTAACTGTGTGATCTGTTTGGCTTCTTAATATTTTCCTACCTGATCCTTACTACCTAGCTGCTATTAGTCATTGTGCTTTCACTTCATTGAATACATGACTATGGTTTACATAGTGTAGTCTACCTTCTGCTGCATGGTAATAGGTTTAATTCTATCGTTTGTCTTCGAAACTTCCACGTTTTGAAGACTTTCATAAAAATCGCCTATTCACCCCCCCTCTAGTCGATATAATGCACTTTCACATACCTCCTAGATAAAAATATCTATGTCAACTTCATGGACATAATTTGTCATAAACATGAAATGCAACAAATAGTTATAAAAAAGAATATACCACATCTGAATCATAAACCAGACGAGGGCCGACGGGGATGGATATCGAAACCATGCCACTAGGTATAACAAACAACACACGGGTAAGAAAATTATACAAGTAACTATCTAAATCACACAAACATGATTTTTTATATATAAAAAGGATAAGAACAAGAGGCTCACCAAGGTGGTGCCGGCGACGGGACGGTGTGGGCGATCGATGGTGGTTAGGACGGGGACGGGAAGGCACTAAGTAAACCACACCTACATATGCAAACTAAGAAGTTAATTTGAGCTCAGATGCATACAAATCAAATAAACTACCACATATAATTACTCCCAAACTAAAACCCACAAATCACTATACTTATAGAGCATTGCAAGAGCTAATCTAGCAATGAGAGATGAAAGGACAAAGTTGCTAACCTTTGTGAACACTTGGATGGATGGGGGGCCTTCAATTCTTGACAAATTTTGGCACAAATGAAGGGTGAGCTCGAGCAAAGGGGAAGAACAGAGGAGATGAATGAAAGGGGAAAACAGAGAGAATTGGCTCGGGCTCGACGAAGGGTTTATATGGAGGCACATTTAGTCCCGGTTGGTTATACAAACCGGGACTAAAGGTGCACCTCTAGTACCGATTCATGACACGAACCGAGACTAAATGTGCTCGTGGGCCCCCAGCCTGACAACAGCCTTCCACCACCCCTTTAGTCCCGGTTCGTGGCACGAACCGGTACTAGAGATTCAACACGAACAGGGACTAATGATTCCCACCCCTAGTCGTTGAAACTGGCACTAATGGTCACATTAGTACTGGTCCGTTTCCAAACTGGGACTAATGGGGCTCACATAAAGTCGTTTTTCTACTAGTGAGGTTACACCATGCATGTTGCCGCTGTAATCGGTGTATTTATGGTTCTGTTTGGTTCGTTCAGGTAACGGTAACAAAGAATGCAACGATTGAAGAGACAAGAAAATGAGGGCTACTGCCGCGTGATTCTCCTGGTCCATGGATAGATCACCGGTCATGGACACCAAGCTTAGGTGCGCTGGTGGTGGTGGCGACAGCGATCAGGCAGGGCGGTGGCTGATACGTCTCCAACGTATCTATAATTTTTGATTGTTCCATGCTGTTATATTATCAATCTTGGATGTTTTGTAATCATTTTATAGTCATTTTATATCATTTTTGGTACTAACCTATTGACATAGTGCCAAGTGCTGTTTTTTCCATGTTTTTTTCCATAAGAGAAAATCAATATCAAACGGAGTCCAAATTCCATGAAACTTTACAGAGAATTTTTATGGGCCAGAAGGAACACAACGGGCTCTGGCTATGCCTGGGGGGTGCATCGAGAGGAGCACAACCCACCAGGGCACGCCAGGAGGCCCAAGCGCGCCCTGGTGGGTTGTGCCCACCTCGGGTGCCCCCCGGACCGCCTCTTTGCTCTATAAATATCCCAATATTCCCAAAATCCTAGGGGAGTCGACGAAATATTAATCCAGCTGCCGTAGAGTTCAGAACCACCAGATCCAATCTAGACATCATCTCGGATGGGGTTCACCACCTCCATTGGTAACTCTCCAATGATGCGTGAGTAGTTCTTTGTAGACCTTTGGGTTTGTAGTTAGTAGCTAGATGGCTTCCTCTCTCTCTCTCTTTCTCTCTCTCTCTCTCTCTTGATTCTCAATACAATGGTCTCTTGGAGATCCATATGATGTAACTCTTTTGTGGTGTGTTTGTTGGGATTTGATGAACTTTGAGTTTATGATCAGATCTATCTCTTTTTATATCCATGAAATTATTTGAGTTTCTTTGATCTCTTTTATGCATGATTGCTTATAGCCTCGTATTTCTTCTTTGATATTTGTTTTTTTGGCCAACTTGATCTATTTATCTTGCAATGGAAAGAGGTGCCTTGTAGTGGGTTTGATCTTACGGTGCTTGATCCCAGCGACAGAAGGGGAACCACACGTATGTATCGTTGCTAGTAAGGATAAAATGATGAGGTCTATCTCTACATAGATAGATCTTGTCTACATCATGTCATCGTTCTTATTGCATTACTTTGTTTCTGCATGAAGTTAATACACTAGATGCATGCTGTATAGCGGTCGATGTGCGGAATAATAGTAGTAGATGTAGGCAGGAGTCGGTCTACTAATCTTGGACGTGATGCCTATGTAATGATCATTTCCTAGATATCATCATGAGTATCTGAAGTTCTATCAATTGCCCGATAGTAATTTGTTCACCCACCGTTTGCTATTTTTCTAGAGAGAATCCACTAGTGAAACCTACGGCCCCCGGGTCTCTTTCTCATATTATTTGCCTTTGCGATCTACTTTTATTTGCTTTTATTTTCAGATCTATTAATCCAAAAACCCAAAAATACTTTGCTGCACTTTATTTTATTTGCGGTCTATTTATTCAATCTATTACAATTTTCTCCCGTCACCCACCAATTTTTGGCACCGTTACCCGAAAGGGATTGACAGCCCCTTTAACACGTCGGTTTACGAGGATTTGTTATCTGTGTGTAGGGGCTATTTACGTTGTGTTGCTTGGTTCTCCTATTGTTTGATAACTTTGGTTTCATATCTGAGGGAAATAGCTACCGCCGTTGTGCTACATCATCCCTTCCTCTTTGGAGAAATACCGACGTAGCTTCAAGCGACATCAGTGGCGGCGCCGCCGCTCCGATGGCGGCGACGGCGTTTGGCGGCGCTCCGGCAGGGCAGTGGCGGCGATTGGCGGCGCTTCGGCAGGGCAGTGGCGGACGAAGAGAGAGAGAGAGAGAGAGAGAGAGAGAGAGAGAGAGAGAGAGAGAGAGAGAGATCTGGCAATGGTTTGACTGATGGATTGTGGCTTCTTTGGTGGAACGAGAAGAGGACTTGAGCGAGAATAGCGGATCGGGATGGGATCGCTTTACGGCCAGGGGTGGGTGTAATGGGATTTGTATAGAAATGTAATTCGATTACACGGTATTCGATAACAGCCTAACTCAACCAAACACAGGGAGTGGATTTGGATAGTGCTGTAATCAGGTACCGGCCCAAAAACCATGAAACAAACACCTCCTGGGTTGGATAGCGCTGATTTCCCTGTCACCTATCGCCGTGTTTATCAGCTTTTTCGTTGGGCTGGTATGAAAGGTTTTATCAAACAGTTTGTCCAACACTTTCTTGTCTGCCAGCAGGCCAAACCAGAGAGGATTCCTTACCCTGGCTTGCTGCAGCCGTTACCAATACCTAAAACTCCTTGGGAAATGGTCACAATAGATTTTGTAAAGGGTTGCCCATATCTGGCAGGTATAATTGTTTGTTTGTGGTCATCGACAAATTGTCCAAATATGACCATTTTGTTCCCTCAAATCACCTTTTCACGGCTCAAAAAGGTGGCAGAGGCTTTCTTGGATTTTGCTTATAAGCACCATTGTATGCCACTCTCTATTGTGTCTGATTGTGATCACATTTTTACTACGAAGCTTATAAAAAAGAGTGGTGTTTTTGGAAGGAATTGTTTCAAAAAACTGGCACTCTGCTTCGTAGGAGCTCAGCTCGCCATCCGCAGTCTCATGGCGAGACGGAACGTGTCAATCAACAAGTTGAGTGTTTCTTGCACTGTTTTGTGAGTAGCCATCCTTCTCGCTCGCCCCAATGGATCCCTCTTTGTGAGTTTTGGTATAATACCAATTGGCATTCGGCTACTGGTAAAACTCCTTTTGAAATCATGTATGGCCATCTGCCTCGTCACTTTTGTCTGAGACCTGATGGCGCTATTCGCGATGAAGATTTGCAACCGTGGCTCGACAACCGTCAGATGATGTTGGAGTCTGTTATGCAACATCTGCTGCGTGGTCAACAACGCATGAAAGCTTAAGCAGATAAACATTGCACTGAACGTGTTTTTGCTATTGGGGACCAGGTGTTTCTCAAACTTCAGCCATACCTGCAGTCTTCTGTTGCACCCAGGGCCAGCCATAAATTGGCTTTCAAGTTCTACGACCCTTTTGAAATCTTGGCGACCCTCAACTTCATCTCAAAATTAAAAGGAAAACTTTCTCACAACATGTGAACATCACATCCATCTCAAAAGAAAAAGAAAAAACCTAAAAAGCATTCTTAAAATGAAAAAGAAACAAAAGTCTCACTTCCATCTTTCAAAAATAATCTAAAAAAAATTATCAAAAGAAAAAGGTCTCAATTTCATCTTCTAAAAAAATCAAAAAGTTTCTCAATTTCATCTTTCAAAAAAATCAAAAAGTTGTTTGCCACGGCCAACCAGCATGCGCCACGTGGCCATGCTGGTTGGCCGCCGTTCTAGCGTAGCTTAATGTGTTTGATTTCATGTTCCTCTACTGCGAAAAGTTTTGACTCCTGATTCTCAGGTTCTGCCTCAGCTTCCATCTTCGAGTTCCAGAGCAGGTTTTGCAGCAGCTATGAGAAAGCTACGGCTGGGAGGGAATTCAAGAGTCTTTGGCAACAAGCCATCCACAACGGTGCAAGTGGTGCAACAGGCGCTTGAGGAGATTCAGCTTAGCGAAAAAGGCAAGGCAGGAGGCATATATTATCGAAAATTAGACTATCCATGAAGACAGACGGGTGGTCAAGCCACATGCAATATATTTTCTTGTAATCGTACTACTTTTCCAACCTTAATTTGGAAAAGAATATATACACTGCGTGCACTATAAGCACCACATGCAGAAAATTCAGAAGTTCTGTACTGCAACATTCAGAACCAGCCGGTTCCATTTCATATATCCAGCAGCTTCATAACGACGGGGAGGCCAAACTTAGGCTGCAGAGTGAGGAAATCCGCAGGAGCGTGGACATAGCTCGGGGAGAGAGCGAATGAGAACTTCTGCAGAACCGTCACCATCACGGATTTGGCTTCGAGCATCGCGAAGTTCTGGCCGATGCACGCCCTCGGCCCGATCGAGAACGCCAGCAGGGCGTGTGGAACCTTCGCCGCTCTCGCGACCCCGTTCGCGAATCTCGTCGGGTTGAACTGATCCGCGTCCTCACCCCAGACCTTCTTGTCCCGGTGCATGAACGGGGCGCCTATGACAACTGCATGGTCTTTGGGAATTGTTATGGCTCCGACCACCATGTCAGTTATGGTCTTCCTCTGCATGAAAAGAGCAGGGCCGTAGAGCCTCAGGGCTTCATGGAGGACCATCGTCATCTGCAACACATCTCATGTTCTAGTTAGCTGTGCATGTCTTGAAACTTCGTTAAATATGCTATTATGTCCTATATTTTAATGCACAAATAATGCAGAGGCCGGGGTTTTAACCTCCTCCTCGGAAAAAAAGAAATATAGATTTTAAAGGACAGAGCAATTTCTGAACAATCAAGAAATTAAGTCAAGGATTAATTTTTGTTCTTGCCTCTTTGAGTTTGCCGAGGTTGTCGCCGCTGGGGTTACCCTTTCCAACTTCTCTCAGGACCTCCTCCCGTAGCCTCTCCTGCCACTCTGGGTACACACTGAGCAAGAACACTGTCCAGGTGAGCAGAAGCGATGTCGTTTCGTAACCGGCGAAGAAGAATGTTTTGCACTCGTGTAGTATCTCCTCCATGCTCAAGCTTAGCTGCTCCTGCTTGCCCCCTTGCACTGTCGTAGTGCAGCCCTCAAACATCAAACCAAGTAGGTCATTTCCATATCCGCTCCCCTTCGACGCTAACCGCGAGTTTATGACACGCATGAGCGTGCTTCGAAGCTTCTTTTCAAGCATCCACTTCCTCCTATTCCTTTTTGTGGGCAGATAGCTAATCTCAAAAGAACATACGGAGTTAAGTGAGCCAAATGGATGTGCATTCGAGGAAATGAACTTCTCATCCTGCAGGATTATGCAAATGAAAGCATACGGGGTACGTATTACCTGAATCCTGGTATCTGCACATTAAGTAAACTGAATATGGCGATTGACTGGAGCTCTTTCTGGGCATGGAAGGCTTCCATTCCTAATTTGTAGCTACTTCCGAAGGCTGTGTGGGATATGATATCTGCTGTTAACCCTTGGACTGCTTTGTCGAATTCCACTAGGATTTCTCTATTTGTGTTCTTGCATGCCTGATCTTCAAACACACTGAACGTGCGTTGGGCACAAGACACCATCGTTTCCGTCATCGCCTACATTGAAGGTGAAAAACAATATGAGTAGTAATTGCATACAAATTAAACCAGGCCTATATGTGATCATTCCTATATATTAAGGCATAATATTATTTTCTGGAAAAGGTCACTGATTTGATACTCTATATAGGATCATTCCTATGTCTAGCCGTGTTCTTCCTACTTGAAACTAGCTAGTACAAGGTGGACAGATATTCATATTAGATTTCAGCTTGCAACACGCTTGCTGTTCAACCAAGTACAATCATAATATCTATGTAAACTAGTACAAGGTGGACTACATTTTTTTATGTGGAAATTAAGGCATAATATCAATTACCTTTATCTTATCCATTGCAAAAGCAGGGTTGATGACCCTGCGATGGCGCACCCAATCGACACCGTTCACCAACACCAGGCCCTTGCCGAGCAATTCCAACACGTTCGGGTGCGCGTCGTTCTTCGGAAAGTGTCCGGATTTGCTTGAAAGGATCTGCCTAACCAACTCGTAGTCAAAGACACAGATCCGGGGCTTGGCACCAAACCAGAACAGAAATGGCTCTCCTGTGTAGTGTATACCATTCACACATATCACACATGTGCAGGTATGCATATTATCATCCGTATCATCAACTATATATAGTACTCCACATAATATCCATGTTGCTACTAGAATACAGTAGTAGATCATAACTGCACAGGATCAACAGTGAGCTTACAGGTAACTAAAATCCATGTCGCCTGTAGTAACAAATTGACCAAAACAGCAACAGAGGAGCGTTGAGCAAAATCAATTACCAGCAGAATCTCGTACTACCATTTTCGCAAAAAAAGAAGAAAAGAATCTCGTACCATACTGTGCTCTCCACTTGAGGAAGTGCGGCGCGACCCTGGGGAGGTAGTTGTGGTCGCGGACGTCGAGCACCACGTCGGCCGTCTCCGCCTTCATCCTCCTCACCTCCTCGTTGGAGCCCTTGAGGAACCTGTAAGGGGGGCCATGGATCCCTTGCGCCCTGTGCCTCCTGGCTATGGCGTAGGGCCTCCACACGAGGTGCTCCCATGCCCACGAGACGGCGAGCACCAGGAGAGCGGCCAGCGGAAGGGCGGCGAAAGAGGCCATGGTGGAGACCGGAGAAGACGGAGACGGCGAGCGCCAGCAGAGCTTCGCAGCTCCTTTTTTTTTGCACTTCTCGCCCCCTCTGCAGTTTCTTTTTCTGGAGCACAGCTCTCGGAATGATTGAGGAGTGTGGCTGTGGGAGAGATACGTGCTAGTAGTGCTCGACGCCAGTACGCTTGCTCACGCCAGTCGGCTGGCCGCTGGCGTTTCTTAGAAAGGGGCATGCGGTGCATTATTCAGAAAAGTCTCAGATCGCAGAGTTTGACATATATCCGGGTTGGGGGGTCCTCTGTAGTCGTGCAGTACGGTGGCTTTCATGTGGGACCCGAGCCATGTGTCACTTGATTTGCATTGCAGTACGCCTCACCTAGATGTCTAGATCACCTTATCCGTTACGTATAACGGCAGCAGCTAGCTCGTGCGGCGGCGGCGGCGGCTCGCGGCGCTGCAGCTAGGGTCCGGTCGTCGCCGGCGTTGAGGCGTTCCGACAAGGTCACGCTCGAAGAAGATGGTGGCGGGACCTGAAAGTTTCGTGCCGCCAATCGTTTCTTGATTTCCAGGCCCATAAAAATTGCCCCCATTCTCATAGATATAGCGAGAACAGTCCGGAATATGCAGAATCCCCCAAAAAGAAAATCTGGGATGGTCGAATATTCAGAATTTATTTGGGACGGAAAAATCGCCTCCATCTCGTCAACCAGTGGTTATTTTGCCGAATGCCCCAGTTTACGTGATCTGCTAGAGATGCTCTTAGTCTAGTGCTGTGTGGGCTTTGGGTGGTGCTTTCTGTGTGGCTGGTCCAAACTCTGTTTTCATAGTGTGGAATGTAAAAAAGAAAATTACCCTGCCAAGAGGACTGCAAGAAAACGGATGATTTCGCTTTGGAGAGCGGTGGTTGCTAGTGATGCGCCAAAACTAAAGATCTCCAACACCGACCCTCAAACCCTCACAACCATCCGAATCACGTGGCTCGAACGTGTTTTGCCGTTCAACGGGCATTGCATCGGAGATAGAGGGCTTTGCGGGCATCCGGACAAGCTTGCTTACAGCAGTCGGCTGGCTGCTAGCATTTAAGTATGCCTGCTCACTCCTTTTCTTAGAAAGGGCATGCGGTGCATTATTCAGAAAAGTCCCAAATCGCAGCGTTTGACATATACCCGGGTTGGCCGTGCAGCACGGGTGGCTTTCATGTGGGGCCCGGCCCATGTGTCACTTTGATTTGCACTTCTGCAGTACGCCTCGCCTATCTCACCATGTGTTAAGCTTCTCCTTCGTCTCTTCAATGAGATGGACCCGTGAACTGATCTTATCTACCCCCCGCTGTCCCCGTCTCCATAATGAGTTTCAAGATCCCACCGCCATTTCCACCGCACGTCTTCGGGCCAATGGTCCGGATCAGACGCGAAGGAAAATAATTGAAATGAACCGGCGATGAACCTGCCAAGGTGATTCGTAAGAACGCTCCGCCTCCTTCCTCCCCGGAGAGCTTCCACATTGCACCATCATCGTTAGCTATGGCCCACCCCTCTTCCGGTTTATACAAGTAGAATCATCAAATATTTGAGGAAAAGGGTTTCCCCCCGCTTTATATTATAAAGCAAACCACCAAGCATCCAACACATCAGTACCAAGTACAATCAAGTCATAGAGTCATGCTGGGGGCACAGCAGGACAAGCCCCAACTAAAGTTAAAAAAGAAGCTAATCCGGCTCGGGAGGAGGTGGGGGTGGCGGTGGAGGAGGAGCAAAAGTCGCCGCTGAGGCAAGAAGACCCGCCATGATGTTGTCGATGACGCCTCGGTCGCTCCGCTTGCTAAGCGGTCTCCAGAGCTGTAAGAAGCCACACATTTTATAGATCACGTCAGTCATGCGTGACGGAATAACTCGTTCGATGACTAGCTTATTGCGGGTACACCAAAGAGACCAGGCAAGGGTACCTAGCGCGACCCAAATAGGGGCGCGCCTAGACCCGGGGAGTCTTAAGACCTCCCCGAACAAATCCGGGAGGTTGTCATGGCACCAAGTGCTCCCAACCACCTCCCGGAAGCAACTCCATAAGAACTGTGCCGCCGGACACTGGAAGAAGATGTGGTTGCAATCTTCCGGTACCAGACAAATGGGGCAGAGGCCATCCCCAGGTCCATTACGTTTACTGACCTCAGTGCCTGAGGGGAGGCGACCTCTAACCCATTGCCATAGAAATATAAGGATCTTCAGGGGGAGCTTGATCTCCCAAAGCACTGCTAGTTCTACTGGACCACGAGTCGGCACAATCGCCTGGTATAAAGATCTAGTTGAAAATCTACCGCTTGGCTCGAGGTGCCAAGATAGCGTATCCGGCTTCAGGGAGGGGGAGTGGAGGGCAATAAACTCAAGTAATTCCTCCCATTGTGCACGTTCTACCGCCCCAAAGGAATGGCGGAAGGCAATCGCGTCTAGGTTCATCAGGGCCATAGCCACGAAGATCTGTGGGCGAACACAGATAGAGAATAACGCAAAAAAGCGTTCCGCAAAGGGGCGGGTATCCTCCCATCTATTCAGCAAGAATAGGGTGGCCGATCCGGAGCCTATCTGAATGGAAGTCCCAATGCGCAGGACCGGCAACAGAGAAATCACCGATTGCCAGAATTGGGACCCTCCAGACCTAGATGCAAATGCCAGCGGTTGCCAATCATCAAATATATTGTAATGCAAGTTTCTGAATTCTTGTGGCGGTAGATAAGCAAGGAAGGAATTTCTGTTTATAACTTTATATACATATGCTCCTCCTATTTGGGAGGATTACTTCTCGCAGTTGCATTCAGATTATGGCCCGTGAGGCACCGGCGACGTTGAACATAAAAACGTTTGTATCTTTTATTTGCAGAATTACTGAACATACCACTTCAAGATATTTCGATCATACCACCACACACTCTGTTTTGCCCATTTAGATGCTTCTCCATCAGCTCTGTTCTAGATGCCATTAATTGTACTGTGAGTCATTGAATTCTTATACATCAATCCGTAACCAGGATGAAGGGGTCTATCATCATAACCTTCTGTTCGCCGAAACAAGTACTAGCCACTCCGTGTTTGTACTTTGCACTCCCTCTGTAAAGAAATATAAGATCGCTTACAGAGGGAGTAATAAGAAAACTTAATCTTATCGCTAGCTGCAAGAGTGCAATTGTCGGTTGTCAATTTGCAAAGGGTCTCAGCTTAAGCCTCAAAATCCTATGTAATCTGCTGAAAAATCCAAAGATTGCTTGCATACTGTTGCAATTAAGCAGTGTCATGTATGCTAACCGGCGAAAGATATCATGTAAAAAAACCCGGTGATCAGACATTTTTAAAACTTGCAGTATACCAAATCAGGCATACCTTTCTGGAAGCTTTCTCGAATGCATTGACTATATCAATCCATCGAATTCTGTAATGCGTTATTTGGGACATGACTTAATGGGATTGAGCCTACTTTAGCAAGACACATTCGGGTTGGAGTTTGCGCTTTGCTGTGGACTATCTGAACTTACAGAAATGATTTGGTTTTGCAGGTTATATTCCGAACTACGGCATTGATCCGTTCGTGGTCGCTACTCACCCCGACGGAGGCCAGGGAGCATTTGGTTACTGGATCTTTCCGCTGGGAGATGGTAGCTCGGAATATGTTCAACCGGTTTGGATGGCGGTCATGTAATAGGATAGGCATTTAGTTTACCTATTTAGTTTTAGCCAGCCGGTTGTGGTGTCTTTTCATGCCTAGTTGGTGTTTCTAGTCTTTTTTGGCTCTGTGTGAGCTTTCTTTGTTTTTTTATTACTTTTGGAGATCTTGGAACCATGTTGGCACTGCTTCATTTGGTTAATAAGATGGCCGTATGCATCATTCTAATGCAGAGCCGGGGAGTCCCCTTTTCGAAAAAAACAATATCCAATACTGATGTCCCCGTTCTCGTTCCGAAGTTGTATCCTTCACATCCTCATGTGAAGACACATGAAGCAACTGACCACACGCAACAAGCAGTGACTAGCCTACGGCTCGATTTGCAGCAAATATACCCCTGTTTATAAGAAGTCATGTATCTCTTGTGCAACTTCTTATAAAAAAAAGCAACGGAGATAGTACTAGAACCGATTTGTAATGGAGATAGTATATTACTCTGCCTCAATCCATACTCTGCTTCTAGCATATCTGATAGGAACAAAGGTTTTAGACGAGAGAAATTGTCTAACACCACCAATATTGCTACTCTCATAACATATTTGAAACTAAGCACAGAGCTGTACAACACTCAGCACTGCAAACAAGCCTACGTCCGTCTCAAAAGAAAAGCCTACATCTCCAATGATGCCTGAGACTACTAATGCCGAAGCCCGACGATTCCAGTACATGATGCACCAAATTGCTGCTCTATAACTCGAACGTCAAGATTTCATCTTCCGGCGGCTCAATATCAGGACTGCAGGCATTCGTCATATCTAAGTCGACATGAAAAATAGCAGGTGGTTTAAGTCTTATTACAAAGATACTAAGAAATGCAATCGATTGGGAAGGAGAATGACCTAGTACAAGCAAGAGATTTAGGGGTACATCTTTATCTCTATCTTTATCTTTATCTAATATTAAAGGACGGATTGTTTCTCCACTTTTTTTCGTCCATCAAAGTGTTTCTTGTATGTTCTCTATTTTTTTCTTTATCTTTATCTTCACCTAATATTAAAAGACGGATTGTTTCTCTACTTTTTTTCGTCTGTCAAAGTGTTTTTTGTACGTTCTCTATTTTTCTCGTCGGTCTTTTTATATTTTTCGTATGTTACGGTATCTATTTTTAGCCGTCCGTCATTTGAATATAGAAAAAAAATCTAAAAATAAACTGCGTTTTGAGGGAGTCGAACCGTGGCCGCGTACATTGAGTACTATATACTGAACCAGCCCACCTACGTAGCATACTATCTCAGTAAACTAAGGAAGTTCGCCTTTTATATAGCAAACAAGTTTTTTCAAAAAAACCATGTCCGCCAGCTCCACAGTTTCCTGCATCTCCTGCGCCGCCCCGTCGTCGTTCCCCTTTCCTCCTCCGTCAAATCCGAGGGCGAAGAAACCGTCGATGCCTCGGTCCTCCTCTGAGACCGTGCGATGGTGACGTCACTATCCACTGCATCGTGGGCACGACCCTCCCACTGCCGACCATAGACCGACGGGCATCGAGCTTGGCGAGGGAGGCGTGGAGGAGCTCGCGGGGCAGAGGGCAGAGGAGGATCGAGGCGGTCCCTGTCTAGGGCGTCCGTGAGGGGCGAGGTCAGAGGCCGGAGCGGCCGGCGCTAGCGCAACAGAAGGTGAAGGCCATAGCGACCTCGGGCGCCCGCGATATAGTCCGCCTGATGGATGCACTCCGTTTCAAGGCCGACAATGCCGAGGCCTGACGTCTGCTTCCTCCTCATGGCTTCCGTCTACAATGCTGAGGTCGCCGCTGTTCACGCCCAAATCGTTGTCTCCAATTGCCGCTATCCAACAGGCTGCTGCTTGCCTTAGACATGATGATCGCCTGCAAGCTGTTTGACAAAACTCCCGTCAAGAACCACATCACGTGGGCGACCATGGTGTTGGCCTACACGGCTACTCCGATGGTGGTTTTCATGACGAAGTAGCAATACTTTTCACCTGCATTTGGCATGAAGGAAAGGGACTCGCTGGTGGTCTGCTCGGCCATGCCATTGTGGTGGTGCTACGGGCATGTGCTCGGCAACCTAAGGAGCTTTCGTGAGTAGGTACACACGCTTGTCTTCAAGAAAAGGGAGTTTGCGGTGATACAAGTAGTTCGATGCTGGAGTTGTATGTAACACCCACGATGCGGCTATATCTCCCATGTGTCGGAGCACGACTTAGATGCATAACCACATTATAGGCAATGTCGCAAGAGGGGTAATCTTTACACATCCCATGTACTGAATAAGGAAAGAGGTACATAGTTGGCTTACAATCGCCACGTCACACAATACATAAATATAGCATTACAATCATCCAGATACAATCAAGGCCCGACTACGGAACCGAAATAAAGACAACCCCAAATGCATAATGTCCCCGATCACCCCAACTGGGCTCCACTACTGATTGTCTGGAAAGGAAACATAGTATCGTCCTGAGTCCTCATCGAACTCCCACTTGAGCTCAGTCGTATCTCCTGGAACGACATCATCGGTCCCTGTATCTGGTTTTGGAAGTAATCTGTGAGTCACGGGGACTCAACAATCTCACACCCTCGTGATCAAGACTATTTGAGCTTACAGGTAGGGAAAAGATATGAGGTGGAGCTGCAACAAGCACTAGCATATATGGTGGCTAACATACGCAAATGAGAGCGAGAAGAGAAGGCAAGGCACGGTCGAGAAACTATGATCAAGAAGTGATCCTAGAACAACCTACGTTCAAGCATAACTCAAGATCGTGTTCTCTTCCCGGATTCCGCCGAAAAGAGACCATCACGGCCACACACTCTGCTGATTCCTTTTAATTAAGTTTAGTTTCAGGTTTTCTACAACCGGACACTAACAAATTCCCCATCTGCCCATAACCGCGGGCACGGCTTTTGAAAGTTCAAATCCCTGCAGGGGTGTCCCAACTTAGCCCATCACAAGCTCTCACGGTCAACGAAGGATATTCCTTCTCCCAGGACGGCCCGATCAGACTCGAAATCCCGGTTACAAGACATCTCGACAATGGTAAAACTAAACCAGCAAAACCACCCGAATGTGCCGACAAATCCCGATAGGAGCTGCACATATCTCGTTCTCAGGGCACACCGGATGAGCCAGACGTCGGGTTGGCATAGACCCTGGTTGCCCAGGGGGCACCGGACATCGCTCAGGTTGGACCAACACTTAGAGAAGCACTGGCCCGGGGGGGGGGGGGGGGGGGGTTAATAAAGATGACCCTTGAGTCCGCGAAGCCCAAGGGAAAAAGGATAGGTGGCAAATGGTAAAACCAAGGTTGGGCCTTGCTGGAAGAGTTTTATTCAAGGCGAACTATCAAGGGGTTCCCATTATAACCCAACCGTGTAAGGAATGCAAAAATCAAGGAACATAACACCGGTATGACGGAAACTAGGGCGGCAAGAGTGGAAGAAAACACCAGGCATAAGGCCGAGCCTTCCACCCTTTACCAAGTGTATAGATGCATTAAAATAAACAAGATATAATAATGATATCCCAACAATAAACATGTTCCAACAAGGAACTAACTCCAATCTTCACCTGCAACTAGCAACGCTATAAGAGGGGCTGAGCAAAGCGGTAACATAGCCAAACAATGGTTTGCTAGGACAAGATGGGTTAGAGGTTTGACATGGCAATATGGGAGGCATGATAAAGCATGTGGTAGGTAACGTAGCATAGGCATAGCAAAAGAGCGAGCATCTAGCAAGCAAAGATAGAAGTGATTTCGAGGATATGGTCATCTTGCCTGCAAAGTGCTCCGAGTTGACGTTAGCTTGATCCTCGTAAGCGTACTCAACGGGTTCCTCGATCACGTACTCGTCTCCCGGCTCTACCCAAGCAAGAACACAAGCAAAGGGATACACAATCAACCACGGTGCAATGCGCAAGCAACATGATGCAAAACATGGCATGATATGCGGGATGTGATATGCAATGCATATGCATGTTTCGGAAAGGAAAGATTGAACCAGGCCTCAACTTGGAAAACCAAGAGTGCCGCTGGAAAGATGAGTTGATCTCGGTCGAAATCGATATAAAGATCACCGGAATCAGATGCACGGTTTGCAAATGGCAAGCAAAACAATAATGGCACAAAGCTGCGATTAACAGCACGAGGCCATCTAAATGCATCAAGAACAACAAGCCACTGCACTCTAACATAACAACAAAGCACATGGCAGTGATCCACTCAAGATGCTTGACAAAAGATGAACACTGAGCTACGGAAAATTCACACAATAGCACGTTCAAACAAGCATGGCAGAAGTGCAAAAGATATCAGGTTATAGACTTTGAAAATAACATGTCAGGATTTAACACCAGGAAGCAATGTTTAGAGCAAGATAACAGCATGCTACAAGAACATATCATGGCAAATCAAGGCATGGCATGAAGCTACTCAAAGCATACAACAAAAGTCCCTTACTGACCATGAGCCAAAATGGATCAGAAAATACAATGGCAAGCAAGTGAACATAGCAAGTTTCGTTAACAGATTTAGACTTAGTAGAAAACTGGAACATGGCAAAACAGATTCACGTAGGCATGTTTACGAGCTCGATGCACTCACCACAAGGCATTGCATGACAAACTAAGCATACACCCAGCAAGTAGACATGATAAATAATCTAACCATGGCAAGAACACTCTCATAGCATACATGGATCAACTACAACAACCTCGGCAAAATTGATTAATGTTGGGGAACGTAGTAATTTCGAAAATTTTCCTACGCACACGCAAGATCATGGTGATGCATAGCAACGAGAGGGGAGAGTGTTGTCTACGTACCAACGCAGACCGACTGCGGAAGCGATCACACAACATAGAGGAAGTAGTCGTACGTCTTCTTCCCGATCCGACCGATCCAAGCACCGTTACTCCGGCACCTCCGAGTTCTTAGCACACGTTCAGCTCGATGACGATCCTCGGGCTCCGATCCAGCAAAGCGTCGAGGAAGAGTTCCGTCAGCACGACGGCGTGATGACGATCTTGATGTACTACCGACGCAGGGCTTCGCCTAAGCACTGTAACGGTATGATCGAGGTGGAATTTGGTGGCAGGGGGCACCGCACACGGCTAAGGAACGATCTCAAGGATCAACTTGTGTCTTGGGGTGCCCCCTGCCCCCGTATATAAAGGTTGGAGGAGGGGGAGCCGGCCGGCCAGGGAGAGGAGGCGCAGGGGAGTCCTACTCCTACCGGGAGTAGGACTCCCCCCTCCAATCCTAATCCAATTAGGACTCTCGGGGGGAAAGGAGAAAGAGGGGGGGGCCGGCCCCTTCTCCTAGTCCTACTAGGACTTGGGGAAAGGGGGGGGGGCGCCAGCCAGCTATGGGCTTGTCCCTTTTCTCTTTTTCCACTAAGGCCCAATAGGCCCATTAGTCTCCCGGGGGGTTCCGGTAACCCTCCCGGTATTCCGGTAAAATCCCGATTTCACCCGGAACACTTCCTATGTCCAAACATAGGCTTCCAATATATCAATCTTTACGTCTCGACCATTTCGAGACTCCTCGTCATGTCCGTGATCTCATCCGGGACTCCGAACAACCTTCGGTACATCAAAATGCATAAACTCATAATAACTGTCATCGTAACGTTAAGCGTGCGGACCCTACGGTTCGAGAACAATGTAGACATGACCGAGACATGTCTCTGGTCAATAACCAATAGCGGGACCTGGATGCCCATATTGGCTCCTACATATTCTACGAAGATCTTTATCGGTCAGACCGCATAACAACATACGTTGTTCCCTTTGTCATCGGTATGTTACTTGCCCGAGATTCGATCGTCGGTATCCAATACCTAGTTCAATCTCGTTACCGGCAAGTCTCTTTACTCGTTCCGTAATACATCATCTCACAACTAACATATTAGTTGCAGTGCTTGTAAGGCTTATGTGATGTGCATTACCGAGAGGGCCCAGAGATACCTCTCCGACAATCGGAGTGACAAACCCTAATCTCGAAATACGCCAACCCAACATCTACCATTGGAGACACCTGTAGTACTCCTTTATAATCACCCAGTTATGTTGTGACGTTTGGTAGTACCCAAAGTGTTCCTCCGGTAAACGGGAGTTGCATAATCTCATAGTTATAGGAACATGTATAAGTCATGAAGAAAGCAATAGCAACATACTAAATGATCGGGTGCTAAGCTAATGGAATGGGTCATGTCAATCAGATCATTCTACTAATGATGTGACCTCATTAATCAAATAACAACTCTTTGTTCATGGTTAGGAAACATAACCATCTTTGATTAACGAGCTAGTCAAGTAGAGGCATACTAGTGACACTTTGTTGGTCTATGTATTCACACATGTATTATGTTTCCGGTTAATACAATTCTAGCATGAATAATAAACATTTATCATGATATAAGGAAATAAATAATAACTTTATTATTGCCTCTAGGGCATATTTCCTTCAATTAACACGTAAGCAATCTGCCAGGAACATTTTATAGCAAAATTAGAGCAAGATTGAGTCATGCTAGGGTGCTCCATAATTGCAAACAAAGACATGGATGAATAGAGCATAACAATATCTCAAAATCATCCTTACTGATCATGTTCAAAAGAGCCATGGATCACTCTGTAGCAACATGAATATATGGCATAAAAATATTATCAGGGAAAAGATTTAGAAGAATTCTAAGTCTCTGAAATCAGCAATATTACGAGAGCTACTTTGCATTCTTGTGCTAGTCACCACAAAGATCACAAAAATACATGGCATACACCTCTGTAAAGATGGCATGGCATACTTCAAAACACATGTAGGGCTCAAGTTCATAGGAGGCACACATTAATCATGGCAAAAATGACAAATGTCCAATTACTGATAAGAATCTGAAACTAACATTACATAGCACTCTTGCAACAGCATTTAGGGCATCAATATGAACTCAAATGAACATGGTGCAATGGAATGAAATGAAGTACACACCGGGGCGAACAATTTGATATGCTACACGCCCAAAACGGAGCCACGGATGCAAAGTTATGATGCGATGAAGAATGCTAAAAATTACTGGGACTTAGGAGAAAGACGAGGTCAACCTCCCAGATCCGGATCTAGGGTTCGTGCATGCTTTACGAGGTTCGCTGGAAACACTGTAGATGGCCGGAGAGGAAGGAGTTTGTCGGATCCGGCGACGCGGGGCTTGCCGAACTTGGTGAGGACGGCGACGAGACACGGCGAGGCGGCGGCTGGGGCGCGGTCGCTGGCGCCGGTGGAGACGGCGCGGGCTCGCCGGAGCGCCGAGGCGGCGGTGGGCGAAGGCGGCGGCTGGCGCCGGAGCAGCGGCGAGGGGCGGCGGCTGGTGCAGGAGGCGGCACGAGCGGGCGCGGGCGGTGGGGTGAGGCGGCCTCGCCTCGGGCGAGTGGCGGCGGCGACCGGGCCGGGCGGGTCCGCGATGGGCCCGGCGGGCCGGAGGAGAGAGAGAGCCGGCGGGGACATATGGCGCCCTCTCACTGGCGCGGGGCGGCGGCGCGGGATGTCCGGCGAGCAGCGGACATGTCCAGCGGCGGAAAGGGCGAATTTTTAGGGTTAGGGGAGGAAGAGATCCGGGATTTGGAATGGGAGGGCCTATTTATACATAGAAGGAGCTAGGAGGCTCCAAATTGAGCATGGTTTTCGGCCACGCGATCGTGATCGAACGACCGAGACGATGAAGGGGGTTTAGGTGGGTTTTGGGCCACTTTGGAAAGGAGTTGGGCTGCAACACACACGAGGCCTTTACGGTTCCTCGGTTAACCATTGGAGTATCAAACGAAGTTCAAATGGCACGAAACTTGACAGGCGGTCTACCGGTAGTATACCAAGGCCGCATGACAAATCTCGTTCCAATCCGAGAACGTTTAACACCCGCACACTAAAAGAGGTAAAATGGGACACCGGAGGACATAGGAGCGCCGGAATGCAAAACGGACAACGAGGAAAATGCTCGGATGCATGAGACGAACACGTATGCAAATATGATGCACATGATGACATGATATGAGATGCATGACAAAGACAAAAGCAACACGAAGACAAAAATCCAACAACGAGGAAATATCATAACTTAGTGCCAAAAATGGCAAGAGTTGGAATACAATTATGGCAGGTTACATACGGGGCGTTACATTGTACTACGAGTAATCAACATGACAGTGTGCGGCAAGGGATCCGACTTGCATGCTCCCTTCCTGTGCTCCCATCCATGCTCCCACTTAATCCTACGGCTGTCTTTTTCCCTTTTTTTTCTAATCTAATCATCTCCCCCCCTCCCCCCCTGATTTTAAGGGGGTGGGGCCGGGCCATATTTTGTTCCAATCAAATCAAGCCACGTAGACGGGAGCACGGATGGGCACACGACGGGGGAGCAGGCAAGTCTCGTCCTGCGGCAAGTGCTTCCGACAATAAGGGGTTCTTCCCAGTACCATCTACGTCTTGATGTGGTGTCCTCCGGAGTTGTCAGGAACTCAGGTGGAGCTTTTCCCTGTCAACTATGCTTGCAGTATATGCAGAATTAGAGAACCACATGTACTTGGGTCAGAAAGTGCATGGCAATAGATGAACAAATTGTAGCCCGTCATGGATAAAAGCTCCTCCCAAAGCTGGCAATAGATGAACAAATTGTAGTGAAAAGTTTGTTGCAGCCTGGCCATGATCTCAAGTGGTGCAACTCGAAGGAACAAAACGTGCATATTTCTCAGAACAAGGCTTCGGGCGTGGCACAAGTGTGGTCACCGATTGAGAAATCGTCATCACCGTGCAGAACAACATCAGGAGTTTCCTCGGAGCGGCGCTATGGCTAATTTTGCTGGGCAGGGAGCTAGGCTATCGCCCTTCGGTGCTGCCACAGACTGGCCACCGTGTTGGCGCTATGGAGATCTGCACCTTCGAGTACCGCGGCGCCGTACCCCGGTGAGTCGTTGGCTGCCGAGCTCGGGCTGCGGATGCGGAGTGGAGGAGCCACGGAGAAGCCCGGGAGCCACTACGGCAGCCATGAAAGCGAGATGGGCCTGACCATGCACGGCGGTCGTTAGCCGAGGCTTCGTGTTTCTCCGCTGATCCCTGACAACCTGCCGCCCGGGGTGTGATAGCCTTGCAGTTTGAGGAGGGGATGAGAGGATGCAGCGGTGATATTGTCTGAGTGAAGGAGAGTACATGCGACCTCGACGTCACCTGCATCTAGGCAACAAGCCTCCTCCCGAACAAAGCACCTACAGGTTTGGCTACATGCCGTTCTCTCAGTTTGGTTGGTAATTTCTTGCTTCATTTTGCATTCTTGCTTAGATTAGACATAGCCGTTTAGATGCAGATGGACATTGCAGGTACAGTGTGGCACTGACAACTTGGACAAAAATATTCCTGTATACACTCCGAGTGGGTCAGTCTATATACACTTCAATTTCCACATTCAGTTTCCTTCAGTCACACGACAACAAGGAGATAATACACTAATTTTTTTCTGAAAAAATCATAAGGGACATCTTTTGGAAGAATGACGAGGCATGTTGGTCGTAGTTGGAGCGAAAGAATTACAATTTTTCTTGTGCCAAATAATCAAATATAGCACAGGTTCAGGAAAAAAAGACAGGAACCATGAGAAATGTTGTTCCTGGATGTTATTGCGCATCATATATCCTCTTGGCCATGCCCGTCATAACAACAACAACTTTCATCAGGCTGGTGATGCGTATATTGTCAATCATTCTAACTGTGGTGCCTGAGACAAAAACTCCTAAGGCAGTCTGGTAATTTATGATGTTATTACACCGGAGCACATATAACGACAATCAAGTTTTAAATTTCTAATTTCCATGGTCTTGACAATTTTGAGCCTGCTGCTCTAATCATCATAACCGGAGAGACGGGCTTAGACCACGTAATATACCCAGTACCTCCACGAGACCGATTAAATGGCGAAGCAGAACAAGATAGTGTGCTTATGAGAGTGGAAAGATAACCACAAAGAAGGAACCATGATTCTTGACAGTAGCATGAGGAGTCAGAATTGGACTCTGGTGTGTCCGAAACAAACTCCTCGCTTTTATTCCCGTTGCAATGCACGGACATTTGTGCTAGTAACTAGAAAAAGAAAATATGATGCTGCTTTGTTTATTTGTACGATAGTCTCCAAATAGTGTCAAGTATATGTATATCTCCTAAGTTCTACAACTTTTCACACTGCATGGATAACTATTTGGTAAAATAACTATAATGACAAAGCACACTATTAATACCTGTGTAAAGTATTAATATCACAAGTCCTATAGAGTGCAAAGTACAAGTATGCTAATATTGAGAGCAAGGATACCATGTCAAAGAGTTGGCCGAGACAAGGATGATGGGAAACCGGCAAACAAATCAGCATCGAAGTTGTTGTACTTTGATGCAAGGAACCACTCGAGCTGTAAAGTCTTCAGATTCAGCGAAAAAACGTTCGGGTCTTCCTTTTCGGCCAAAGAGGATGAATGTGGGTCTCCTAGAAGCCCTTGTAGGAGTAAGTATCCCCCGGCTATGCCCAAGAGCAAATAGCGATTATTTTCGGGTAAACTGAACATTGCCTCTGACAGCCACTGGCTTGCACCATCTCCATCATTTTGCAACAGATTATAACTGACTTCATTTGTCATATCCTGATTAATAAACATCCCAATCCTTCCTTTCCCTGCCTCCAGAATGGCAACTTGTGTATTGTTGGTGCCAGGTGGGAGGTTGACAGCAGAGAAATCCATGCCGCGTGTGTCAAGCATGAGCAACTTGCTCCCCGGATAAAATGCCTAACAGAAGTATCCGTATGCATAGTGGCGCATTCGCGGCCACCATTACGACTCGGATCGTTGTCTGGAGCTGGGTTGGCCGATCCTGTGAGCAAATTGATCCAATTGTCAAATGTAACAGCACGCCACTGTCTAGCACCTGAACCTGAAGAGAAGATGATGAGGACAAGCTTGGTTGTGCACTGCGCCAAGCAAATAACTCTGAATGACATGTCGCCCTCATCCTGGACGGCCGGAGGAGCAAGGAAGGGCTCGAAACGCAGCGTGTCCGGTGGCTGCGCTAGAGCGGCTAGGTCGTCGGGGATGACAGGTAGCAGGATGTAGCGCCGGTACAGGGGATCGCAGACAGCCAGATCCCTGACCGATTCGAGGCAGCTGAATCTGCCCCCCTCTGGGACGCGGGAGAGGAGGACGCGGCCGTCCCGCAAATCATGCCTACACCAGCGCTTGACGGAGGGGAGGAAGGAGCACGAGAAGTCGGCGGCGTGAAATCCGGCCAAAGTGCTCGCGGCGGCGGCGGAGGGGTGCGGCGGCTGGGCCAGTTGCAGCAACAGCTGGTTCCGGCTGCTTCGGGCAGAAAGTATGCCCAGGAGAGGCGGCAGGTGGCTGGCACGGAAGCGACGGAGGAAGCCGTGATCCGTGACGATGCGGCGGATGGAGACGCAGGCGAGGTCAGCGGCCGCGGGGAGGCGGAGGAGGATTTCCTCGAGAAGCTCCAATGGTAGGGTGAGCAGCGTCGTCGGCGGGGCTTCAGGACGGTGAGGTGCCGAACTGCCGAAGACGACACTACAACGACGAATGGACGGAGTCAAATCAATCATGCCGTTTGATATAGAATCCCAAAGGGTCTCATCGGTCGCTTCCGTGCCATTTAGATTGGGATGGTGGTCACCCACAGCGTGTTTGGTTGGGCGTAATCAAGGAATGAGAATTGAAGAGATACGAGACTTCAAATCTATTATTTGATTTGAAGGATTGAAAATTCACAAGGGAAGAGGCATGAAACTTAAGACTCCAACTTCTACTGTTTTATTCACAGGGGAGGGGTGGGAGTTGAAGAGAATTGTTTAAATGAATCAATCTTAACCGTTCATCTAACTTCCCTTGTCTAGTTCCATGTCAATTCTCACGAATCAAATAAGGGAGTATAATTTTTTCTCAAATTCTCACACATAACTCCTATCACACACCAAATAGAGGATTGTGAATAAAACGATTTATCTCATGTCTAATCTCGACCCAACTCCCTACTCTAATCTCGTACTTCACCCCAAGCGTAAGGCCAACTCAGCCAACTCCAACGCCGACACTCAAACTTCCTGCAACCCTCCAGACCGCGCTGTTCGGATCACGGAAGCACATCCACCGTGGTCATGTATTGGTTCGCGGCGTGGTCTGGATGCATTTTCTCCCATAAACCGGAGACAAACATGGGAAAGGTTTACGGAAGTCTGGGCCGACCCCAAGCCTGCTTCTGACCGCACTAGCCCACCAACCCCCCTTCCCCGCGCTTCTCGCCCGAAACGGTCAGCTCCGGTCCAGAGCGTCAGTGCACGCATTCAGGTCGGACCAGAGTGGATGCGACTGCTCACTGACGCCGGCATTGAAGCGGCGCGCCAGCTGACAGAACGCCGCATGCGCCACTTCCCACTTCAAGCGATTGCTCCGTGTTCAATAGACACGACGGCTGCCTGTCCGCCCGTCTGCCGCCCACATTGATGGCATGCGGTTGTCGAGGTGTCTCCTCGACACCACCTGTCCATTCCTCTGACGCCTGCCATTGCTATATAAACCGCCGACCTTGCCATAGACACAGTCATCCACCTCTGATCCCTCTCCAAGCCACTCCCACCATGGATTTCTCCCCCGCCAAAGCTCTCTAGGATGGACTGACACTGGACTAGAAGAAGGAGATGGCCGCCATTGCCGTCGGCTGGCTAGCCGATAGGCAGCCGGAAGACGACGACATCCCAATGGAGGACGCGGATGACGCCGCCGCCACCATCCTCCTCCTCCGCGCCACCCTGGCCAGTGTACTGCACCTTGACCATGGGCGAGGCCCATGCCCATTACGTGGACATGGTGCGGGAGGAGCAGTTCCAAGAAGCGCAGGCCAATGCCGCCTACAACCACCACCTCCTTCAAGAGCACCTGCAGGCGGAGGAGCAGCTCGTGCAGCAGGGCGGTCACGCCATACGGGGATATGGCGGAGTAGTAGGTGTTGTCCATATCATACCGCACCGCCCGCGAGATATGTCACGCCCGCTGACGGTGCCGCCAATGGGTGGCGGAGGTGGCAGGCGCCGGTAAGGAGTGCGAGGACGATGGGACGAGCCAGTGTTCAGTGAGACCGACGAGGAGGAGGATGCCGCCAAGACCGCGCCCCGCCACGATGACCACGAAGCCTACACGTCCCCGGGCGCCGCTCGTCCTAGTAATAGGGATTACCCAGGCGGGTATTAGACTCCCATCCCCGTCCCCGCGTCAGTCTTTTCATGCCCGTCCCCATCCCCATAACCGTCCGCAGGGATAAAAAATATTCCCATCCCCATCCCCGTCGGGGTTTTAATCCCCATGGAAAAACCCACACATGCAATCAATGACAACCTTCGATAGCATTTCAGTAGAAAAAATAGCATTTCAGCACAATAAATAATATATTGTGGCTAGGCGAGGGTTTTCTTAGGGCGTTTTGGCCAAAGGGATGGGATGGAAAGAAATTTGGGTGGGTAAGGGCGACAATTACATGGGGTCTACTAATTTTAGAGCCCACATGTAAGGCCCTAATGGGTAAGGCGGGTAACGGACACGGGTAATTGTATCCCATCCCCATCCCCGTCTTGCGCGCTGGGTAAGGTATTTGACTCACCAGCTTCTCCTTGGGCATTAAAGCTGGCACATTCCCGTCCCCTGATAGAGTAATTACCCATGGGGACATGGGTAATGGTTAACCATTGCCAGCTTGAGGCGTCCCCGGCAGCAAGGAAGAGTAGTGCACTATAGGTCACCGTCGCTTGGGTCCTAGGAAGGCCACCACCTTTTCCCTCCCGTTGAAGCCAAACTTGGTGGGCTGAACATCATCGGCCGCGGCTTGGCGGGAGGCAGACATCTTCGCTTCCCGTGGCTCTGGAGGAGGAGGAGGTTATGTAGGCAGAGCTGGAGAGCACCGGGACGGAGCTGGATAAGGCGAAGCTTCGGGTCTCTTGGTTCATGGCCGGACATGGGGAACGAGCGCCGTCGACCATTTAGATTAGATAATTATACCTAGTCAGACGAACTCTGCTTATAATTGATGTAAAATTGTAATGAAATACGCCATGTTTATATGAAATCCGGTCGTGTTTATATGTTTGGTCGAATTTCATCTGGTTGGTTCGAGTTGTTGTCAAAATATATGCTGCTAGCATCGGATGTCGTCCTCCCGCATCCATGTCCGCATACTGGTCCTCCCTGTCCGTGGACGGATGCGGGAGGAAATTTACGGGTTGCCGTTGGAGATGCCCAAAGTGAAGGAAATATGCCCTAGAGGCAATAATAAAGTTTTTATTTATATTTCCTTATATCATGATAAATGTTTATTATTCATGCTAGAATTGTATTAACCGAAAACTTAGTACATGTGTGAATACATAGACAAAACAGAGTGTCCCTAGTATGCCTCTACTTGACTAGCTCGTTAATGAAAGATGGTTAAGTTTCCTGACCATAGACATGTGTTTTCATTTGATGAACATGATCACATCATTAGACAATGATGTGATGGACAAGACCCATCCGTTATCTTAGCATAATGACCGTTAAGTTTTATTGCTATTGCTTTCTTCATGACTTATACACATTCCTCTGACTATGAGATTATGCAACTCCCGAATACCGGAGGAACACCTTGTGTGCTATCAAATGTCACCACATAACTGGGTGATTATAAAGATGCTCTAAAGGTGTCTCCGAAGGTGTTTGTTGGATTGGCATAGATCGAGATCAGGATTTGTCACTCTGTGTATCAGAGAGGTATCTCTGGGCCCTCTCGGTAATGCACATCACTATAAGCCTTGCAAACAATGTGACTAATGAGTTAGTTACGGGATGATGCATTACGTAACGAGTAAAGAGACTTGCCGGTAACGAGATTGAACTAGGTATGATGATGCCGACGATCGAATCTTGGGCAAGTAACATACCAATGACAAAGGTAATAACATATGTTGTTATGCGGTTTGACCGAATAAGATCTTCGTAGAATACGTAGGAGCCAATATGAGCATCCAGGTTCCGCTATTGGTTATTGACCGGAGATGTGTCTCGGTCATGTCTACATAGTTCTCGAACCCGTAGGGTCCGCACGCTTAACGTTCGATGATGATTTGTATTATGAGTTATGTGATTTGATGACCGAAGTTTGTTCGGAGACCTGGATGAGATCACGGACATGACGAGGTGTTGGGGAACGTAGTAATTTCAAATAAATTCCTACGCACACGCAAGATCATGGTGATGCATAGCAACGAGAGGGGAGAGTGTTGTCTACGTACCCTCGTAGACCGAAGCGGAAGCGTTGACGCAACGTAGAGGAAGTAGTCGTACGTCTTCCCGATCCGACCGATCCAAGCACCGTTACTCCGGCACCTCCGAGTTCTTAGCACACGTACAGCCCGATGACGCTCCCCGGGCTCCGATCCAGCAAAGCTTAGGGGATGAGTTCCGTCAGCACAACGGCGTGGTGACGATGATGATGTTGTACCGACGCAGGGCTTCGCCTAAGCACTACAACGATATGATTGAGGTGGAATATGGTGGAAGGGGGCACCGCACACGGCTAAGGAACGATCACGTTGATCAATTGTGTGTCCTAGGGTGCCCCCTTGCCTCCGTATATAAAGGATCCAAGGGGGGGGGGGGTTCGGCCGACCCTATGGTGGCACGCAGGACGAGTCCTACTCCTACCGGGAGTAGGACTCCCCCCCTTTTCCTTCTCCAATTAGGAGAGGTGGGAGAAGAGAGGGAAAGAGGGGGCGCGCGGCCTGCCCTGGCAGCCCCTTCCTCTTCTCCACTTTAGGCCCATGTGGCCCATTAACCCCCCGGGGGGTTCCGGTAACCCCCCGGTGCTCCGGTTTTATCCGAAACTTCATCGGAACGCTTCCGGTGTCCGAATATAGTCATCCAATATATCAATCTTTATGTCTCGACCATTTCGAGACTCCTCGTCATGTCCGTGATCACATCCGGGACTCCGAACTAACTTCGGTACATCAAAATGTATAAACTCATAATAACTATCATCGTAACGTTAAGCGTGCGGACCCTACGGTTCGAGAACAATGTAGACATGACCAAGACACGTCTCCGGTCAATAACCAATAGCGGGACATGGATGCCCATATTGGCTCCTACATATTCTACGAAGATCTTTATCGGTCAGACCGCATAACAACATACATTGTTCCCTTTGTAATCGGTATGTTACTTGCCCGAGATTCGATCGTCGGTATCCAATACCTAGTTCAATCTCATTACCGGCAAGTCTCTTTACTCGTTCCGCAATACATCATCTCGCAACTAGCTCATTAGTTGTAATGCTTGCAAGGCTTATGTGATGTGCATTACCGAGAGGGCCCAGAGATACCTCTTCGACAATCGGAGTGACAAATCCTAATCTCGAAATACGCCAACCCAACATCTACCTTTGGAGACACCTGTAGAGCACCTTTATAATCACCCATTTACGTTGTGACGTTTGGTAGCACACAAAGTGTTCCTCCGGCAAACGGGAGTTGCATAATCTCATAGTCATAGGAACATGTATAAGTCATGAAGAAAGCAATAGCAACATACTAAATGATCGGGTGCTAAGCTAATGGAATGGGTCATGTCAATCAGATCATTCAACTAATGATGTGATCTCGTTAATCAAATAACAACTCTTTGTTCATGGTTAGGAAACATAACCATCTTTGATTAACGAGCTAGTCAAGTAGAGGCATACTAGTGACACTCTGTTTGTCTATGTATTCACACATGTATTATGTTTCCGGTTAATACAATTCTAGCATGAATACTAAACATTTATCATGATGTAAGGAAATAAATAATAACTTTATTATTGCCTCTAGGGCATATTTCCTTCAGTCTCCCACTTGCACTAGAGTCAATAATCTAGATTACACAGTAATGATTCTAACACCCATGGAGCCTTGGTGCTGATCATGTTTTGCTCGTGGAAGACGCTTAGTCAACGGGTCTGCAACATTCAGATCCGTATGTATCTTGCAAATCTCTATGTCTCCCACCTGGACTAGATCCCGGATGGAATTGAAGCATCTCTTGATGTGCTTGGTTCTCTTGTGAAATCTGGATTCCTTTGCCAAGGCAATTGCACCAGTATTGTCACAAAATATTTTCATTGGACCCGATGCACTAGGTATGACACCTAGATCAGATATGAACTCCTTCATCCAGACTCCTTCGTTTGCTGCTTCCGAAGTATCTCTGTACTCCGCTTCAAATGTAGATCCCACCACAACGCTTTGTTTAGAACTGCACCAACTGACAGGTCCACCATTTAATGTAAACACGTATCCGGTTTGCGATTTAGAATCATCCGGATCAGTGTCAAAGCTTGCATCAACGTAACCATTTACGATGAGCTCTTTTTCACCTCCATATACGAGAAACATATCCTTAGTCCTTTTTAGGTATTTCAGGATGTTCTTGACCGCTGTCTAGTGATCCACTCCTGGATTAATTTGGTACCTCCCTGCCAAACTTATAGCAAGGCACACATCAGGTCTGGTACACAGCATAGCATATATGATAGAGCCTATGGCTGAAGCATAGGGAACATCTTTCATTTTCTCTCTATATTCTGCAGTGGTCGGGCATTGAGTCTGACTCAACTTCACACCTTGTAACACAGGAAAGAACCCTTTCTTTGCTTGATCCATTTTGAACTTCTTCAAAATCTTGTCAAGGTATGTGCTTTGTGAAAGTCCAATTAAGCGTTTTGATCTATCTCTATAGATCTTTATGCCTAATATGTAAGCAGCTTCACCGAGGTCTTTCATTGAAAAACTCTTATTCAAGTATCCCTTTATGCCATCCAGAAATTCTATATCATTTCCAATCAGTAATATGTCATCCACATATAATATTAGAAATGCTACAGAGCTCCCACTCACTTTCTTGTAAATACAGGCTTCTCTGAAAGTCTGTATAAAACCAAATGCTTTGATCACACTATCAAAGCGTTTATTCCAACTCCGAGAGGCTTGCACCAGTCCATAAATGGATCGCTGGATCTTGCACACTTTGTTAGCTCCCTTTGGATCGACAAAACCTTCTGGTTGCATCATATACAACTCCTCTTCCAGAAATCCATTCAGGAATGCAGTTTTGACATCCATCTGCCAAATTTCATAATCATAAAATGCGGCAATTGCTAACATGATTCGGACAGACTTAAGCATTGCTACGGGTGAGAAGGTCTCATCGTAGTCAACCCCTTGAACTTGTCGAAAACGTTTTGCAACAAGTTGAGCTTTATAGACAGTAACATTACCGTCAGCGTCAGTGTTCTTCTTGAAGATCCATTTATTCTCAATTGCTTGCCGACCATCGGGCAAGTCAACCAAAGTCCATACTTTGTTCTCATACATGGATCCCATCTCAGATTTCATGGCTTCAAGCCATTTTGCGGAATCTGGGCTCACCATCGCTTCTTCATAGTTCGTAGGTTCATCATGATCTAGCAGCATGATTTCCAGAACAGGATTACCGTACCACTCTAGCGCGGATCTCACTCTGGTTGATCTACGAGGTTCAGTAGTATCTTGTCCTGAAGTTTCATGATCATTATCATTAGCTTCCTTACTTATTGGTGTAGGTGTCGCAGATACAGTTTTCTGTGATGTACTACTTTACAATAAGGGAGCAGGTACAGTTACCTCGTCAAGTTCTACTTTCCTCCCACTCACTTCTTTCGAGAGAAACTCCTTCTCTAGAAAGGATCCATTCTTAGCAACGAATGTCTTGCCTTCGGATCTGTGATAGAAGGTGTACCCAACAGTCTCCTTTGGGTATCCTATGAAGACACATTTCTCCGATTTGGGTTCGAGCTTATCAGGTTGAAGCTTTTTCACATAAGCATCGCAGCCCCAAAACTTTAAGAAACGACAACTTTGGTTTCTTGCCTAACCATAGTTCATAAGGCGTCGTCTCAACGGATTTTGAGGGTGCCCTATTTAACGTGAATGCGGCCGTCTCTAAAGCATAACCCCAAAACGATAGCGGTAAATCAGTAAGAGACATCATAGATCGCACCATATCTAGTAAAGTATGATTACGACGTTCGGACACACCATTACGCTGTGGTGTTCCGGGTGGCGTGAGTTGCGAAACTATTCCGCATTGTTTCAAATGTACACCAAACTCGTAACTCAAATATTCTCCTCCACGATCAGATCGTAGAAACTTTATGTTCTTGTTACAATGATTTTCAACATCACTCTAAAATTCTTTGAACTTTTCAAATGTTTCAGACTTGTGTTTCATTAAGTAGATATTCCCATATCTGCTTAAATCATCTGTGAAGGTGAGAAAATAACGATATCCGCCACGAGCCTCAATATTCATCGGACCACATACATCGGTATGTATGATTTCCAACAAATATGTTGCTCTCTCCATAGTTCCGGAGAACGGTGTTTTAGTCATCTTGCCCATGAGGCACGGTTCGCAAGTACCAAGTGATTCATAATCAAGTCGTTCCAAAAGTCCATCAGTATGGAGTTTCTTCATGCACTTTACACCGATATGACCTAAACGGCAGTGCCACAAATAAGTTGCACTATCATTATCAACTCTGCATCTTTTGGTTTCAACATTATGAATATGTGTATCACTACTATCGAGATTCATCAGAAATAGACCACTCTTCAAGGGAGCATGACCATAAAAGATATTACTCAAATAAATAGAACAACCGTTATTCTCTGATTTAAATGAATAACCGTCTCGCATCAAACAAGATCCAGATATAATGTTCATGCTTAACGCTCGCACCAAATAACAATTATTTAGGTCTAATACTAATCCCGAAGGTAGATGTAGAGGTAGCGTGCCGACCGCGATCACATCGACTTTGGAACCATTTCCCACGCGCATCGTCACCTCGTCCTTTGCTAGTGTTCGCCTAATCCGTAGTCCCTGTTTCGAGTTGCAAATATTAGCAACAGAACCAGTATCAAATACCCAGGTGCTACTGCGAGCTCTAGTAAGGTACACATCAATAACATGTATATCACATATACCTTTGTTCACCTTGCCATCCTTCTTATCCGCCAAATACTTGGGGCAGTTCCGCTTCCAGTGACCAGTCTGCTTGCAGTAGAAGCACTCAGTTTCAGGCTTAGGTCCAGACTTGGGTTTCTTCTCCTGAGCAGCAACTCGCTTTCCGTTCTTCTTGAAGTTCCCATTCTTCTTCCCTTTGCCCTTTTTTCTTGAAACTAGTGGTCTTGTTGACCATCAACACTTGATGCTCCTTCTTGATTTATACCTCCGCAGCTTTCAGCATTGCGAAGAGCTCGGGAATAGTCTTATTCATCCCTTGCATATTATAGTTCATCACGAAGCTCTTGTAGCTTGGTGGCAGTGATTGGAGAATTCTGTCAATGACGCAATCATCTGGAAGATTAAATCCCATCTGAATCAAGTGATTATTATACCCAGACATTTTGAGTATATGCTCACTGACAGAACTGTTCTCCTCCATCTTGCAGCTATAGAACTTATTGGAGACTTCATATCTCTCAATCCGGGCATTTTCTTGAAATATTAACTTCAACTCCTGGAACTTCTCATATGCTCCATGACGTTCAAAACGTCGTTGAAGTCCCGATTCTAAGCCGTAAAGCATGGCACACTGAACTATCGAGTAGTCATCAGCTTTGCTCTGCCAGACGTTCATAACATCTGGTGTTGCTCCAGGAGCAGGCCTGGCACCCATCGGTGCTTCCAGGACGTAATTCTTCTGTGCAGCAATGAGGATAATCCTCAAGTTACGGACCCAGTCCGTGTAATTGCTACCATCATCTTTCAACTTTGCTTTCTCAAGGAACACATTAAAATTCAACGGAACAACAGCACGTGCCATCTATCTACAATCAAACATACATAAGCAAGATACTATCAGGTACTAAGTTCATGATAAATTTAAGTTCAATTAATCAAATTACTTAAAGAACTCCCACTTAGATAGTGTTGGGGAACGTAGTAATTTCAAAATTTTCCTACGCACACGCAAGATCATGGTGATGCATAGCAACAAGGGGAGAGCATGATCTACGTACCCTTGTAGATCGCAACGGAAGCGTTGACACAACGTAGAGGAAGTAGTCGTACGTCTTCTTCCCGATCCGACCGATCCAAGCACCATTACTCCGGCACCTCCGAGTTCTTAGCACACGTACAGCTCGATGACGATCCCCGGGCTCCGATCCAGCAAAGCTTCGGGGAGGAGTTCTATCAGCATGACGGCGTGGTGACGATCTTGATGTACTACCGACGCAGGGCTTCGCCTAAGCACTACAACGATATGATCGAGGTGGAATATGGTGGCAGGGGGCACCGCACACGGCTAAGGAACGATCTCAATGATCAACTTGTGTGTTTAGAGGTGCCCCCTGCCCCTGTATATAAAGGAGCCAAGGGGGAGGGGTGCGCCGGCCAGGGAGAGGGCGCAGGAGGAGTCCTACTCCCACCGGGAGTAGGACTCCCCCCCAATCCTAGTTGGACTAGGTTTCCCAAAGGGGGAAAGAGAGAGAGGGGGGCCGGCCCCTTCTCCTAGTCCTAATAGGACTAAGGGAAGGGGGGCGCGCGGCCACCTATGGGCTGCCCCTTTTCTCTTTTCCACTAAGGCCCATGAAGGCCCATATGGCTCCCGGGGGGTTCTGGTAACCTCCCGGTAATCCGGTAAAATCCCGATTTCACCCGGAACACTTCCGATATCCAAATATAGGCTTCCAATATATCAATATTTATGTCTCGACCATTTCGAGACTCCTCGTCATGTCCGTAATCACATCCGGGACTCTGAACAACCTTCAGTACATCAAAATGCATAAACTCATAATAACTCTCATCGTAACGTTAAGCGTGCGGACCCTACGGTTCGAGAACAATGTAGACATGACCGAGACACTTCTCCGGTCAATAACCAATAGCGGTACCTGGATGCCCATATTGGCTCCTACATATTCTACGAAGATCTTTATCGGTCAGACCGCATAACAACATACGTTGTTCCCTTTGTCATCGGTATGTTACTTGCCCGAGATTCGATCGTCGGTATCCAATACCTAGTTCAATCTCATTACCGGCAAGTCTCTTTACTCGTTCCGTAATACATCATCCCGCAACTAACTTATTAGTTGCAATGCTTGCAAGGCTTAAGTGATGTGCATTACCGAGAGGGCCCAGAGATACCTCTCCGACAATCGGAGTGACAAATTCTATTCTCGAAATATGCCAACCCAACATCTACCATTAGAGACACCTGTAGAGCTCCTTTATAATCACCCAGTTACGTTGTGACGTTTGGTAGCACACAAAGTGTTCCTCCGGCAAACGGGAGTTGCATAATCTCATAGTCATAGGAACATGTATAAGTCATGAAGAAAGCAATAGCAACATACTAAACGATCGGGTGCTAAGCTAATGGAATGGGTCATGTCAATCAGATCATTCAACTAATGATGTGACCTCGTTAATCAAATAACAACTCTTTGTTCATGGTTAGGAAACTTAACCATCTTTGATTAACGAGCTAGTCTAGTAGAGGCATACTAGTGACACTCTGTTTGTCTATGTGTTCACACATGTATTATGTTTCTGGTTAATACAATTCTAGCATGAATAATAAACATTTATCATGATATAAGGAAATAAATAATAACTTTATTATTGCCTCTAGGGCATATTTCCTTCAGTCTCCCACTTGCACTAGAGTCAATAATCTAGATTACATAGTAATGATTCTAACACCCATGGAGCCTTGGTGCTGATCATGTTTTGCTCGTGGAAGAGGCTTAGTCAACGGGTCTGCAACATTCAAATCCGTATGTATCTTGCAAATCTCTATGTCTCCCACCTGGACTAGATCCCGGATGGAATTGAAGCGTCTCTTGATGTGTTTGGTCCTCTTGTGAAATCTGGATTCCTTTGCCAAAGCAATTGCACCAGTATTGTCACAAAAGATTTTCATTGGACCCGATGCACTAGGTATGACACCTAGATCGGATATGAACTCCTTCATCCAGACTCCTTCGTTCGCTGCTTCCGAAGCAGCTATGTACTCCGCTTCACATGTAGATCCCGCTACGACGCTTTGTTTAGAACTGCACAAACTAACAGCTCCACCGTTTAAAGTAAACACGTATCCGGTTTGCGATTTAGAATCGTCCGGATCAGTGTCAAAGCTTGCATCAACGTAACCTCTTACGGTGAGCTCTTTGTCACCTCCATACACGAGAAATATATCCTTAGTCCTTTTCAGGTATTTCAGGATGTTCTTGACCGCTGTCCAGTGATCCACTCCTGGATTACTTTGGTACCTCCCTGCTAAACTTATAGCAAGGCACACATCAGGTCTGGTCCACAACATTGCATACATGATAGAGCCTATGGCTGAAGCATAGGGAACATCTTTCATTTTCTCTCTATCTTCTGCAGTGGTCGGGCATTGAGTCTGACTCAACTTCACACCTTGTAACACAGGCAAGAACCCTTTCTTTGCTTGATCCATTTTGAACTTCTTCAAAATCTTGTCAAGGTATGTGCTTTGTGAAAGTCCAATTAAGCGTCTTGATCTATCTCTATAGATCTTTATGCCTAATATGTAAGCAGCTTCCCCGAGGTCTTTCATCGAAAAACTTTTATTCAAGTATCCCTTTATGCTATCGAGAAATTCTATATCATTTCCAATCAGCAATATGTCATCCACATATAATATCAGAAATGCTACAGAGCTCCCACTCACTTTCTTGTAAATACAGGCTTCTCCAAAAGTCTGTATAAAACCAAATGCTTTGATCACACTATCAAAGCGTTTATTCCAACTCCGAGAGGCTTGCACCATTCCATAAATGGATCGATGGAGCTTGCACACTTTGTTAGCTCCCTTTGGATCGACAAAACCTTCCGGTTGCATCATATACAACTCTTCTTCCAGAAATCCATTCAGGAATGCAGTTTTGACATCCATCTGCCAAATTTCATAATCATAAGGCAATTGCTAACATGATTTTGACAGACTTAAGCATCGCTACAGGTGAGAAGGTCTCATCGTAGTCAACCCCTTGAACTTGTCGAAAACCTTTTGCGACAAGTCGAGCTTTAATGACAGTAATATTACCGTCAGCGTCAGTCTTTTTCTTGAAGATCCATTTATTCTCAATTGCTTGCCGATCATCGGGCAAGTCAACCAAAGTCCATACTTTGTTCTCATACATGGATCCCATCTCAGATTTCATGGCTTCAAGCCACTTTGCGGAATGTGGGCTCACCATCGCTTCTTCATAGTTCGTAGGTTCATCATGATCTAGTAGCATGACTTCCAGAACTGGATTACCGTACCACTCTGGTGCGGATCTCACTCTGGTTGATCTACGAGGTTCAGTAGTATCTTGTCCTGAAGTTTCATGATCATCATCATTAGCGTCCTCACTAATTGGTATAGGTGTCGCAGAAACAGTTTTCTGTGATGTACTACTTTCCAATAAGGGAGCAGGTATAGTTACCTCGTCAAGTTCTACTTTCCTCCCACTCACTTCTTTCGAGAGAAACTCCTTCTCTAGAAAGGATCCATTCTTAGCAACGAATTTCTTGCCTTCGGATCTGTGATAGAAGGTGTACCCAACAGTCTCCTTTGGGTATCCTATGAAGACACATTTTTCCGATTTGGGTTCGAGCTTATCAGGTTGAAGCTTTTTCACATAAGCATCGTAGCCCCAAACTTTAAGAAACGACAACTTTGGTTTCTTGCCAAACCATAGTTCATAAGGCGTCATCTCAACGGATTTTGATGGTGCCCTATTTAATGTGAATGCGGCCGTCTCTAAAGCATAACCCCAAAATGATAGCGGTAAATCAGTAAGAGACATCATAGATCGCACCATATCTAGTAAAGTACGATTACGACGTTCGGACACACCATTACGCTGTGGTGTTCCGGGTGGCGTGAGTTGCGAAACTATTCCACAAATTTTCAAATGTACACCAAACTCGTAACTCAAATATTCTCCTCCACGATCAGATCGTAGAAACTTTATTTTCTTGTTACGATGATTTTCAACTTCACTCTGAAATTCTTTGAACTTTTCAAATGTTTCAGACTTATGTTTCATTAAGTAGATATACCCATATGTGCTTAAATCATCTCTGAAAGTGATAAAATAACGATATCCGCCACGAGCCTCAATATTCATCGGACCACATACATCGGTATGTATGATTTCCAACAAATCTGTTGCTCTCTCCATAGTACCAGAGAACGGTGTTTTAGTCATCTTGCCCATGAGGCACGGTTCGCAAGTACCAAGTGATTCATAATCAAGTGGTTCCAAAAGCCCATCAGTATGGAGTTTCTTCATGCGCTTTACACCGATATGACCTAAACGGCAGTGCCACAAATAAGTTGCAGTATCATTATCAACTCTGCATCTTTTGGCTTCAACATTATGAATATGTGTATTACTACTATCGAGATTCATCAAAAATAGACCACTCTTCAAAGGTGCATGACCATAAAAGATATTACTCATATAAATAGAACAACCATTATTCTCTGATTTAAATGAATAACCGTCTCGCATCAAACAAGATCTAGATATAATGTTCATGCTTAACGCTGGCACCAAATAACAATTATTTAGGTGTAATATTAATCCCGAAGGTAGATGTAGAGGTAGCGTGCCGACCGCGATCACATCAACTTTGGAACCGTTTCCCACGCGCATCGTCACCTCGTCCTTTGCCAGTGTTCGCTTAATCCGTAGTCCCTGTTTCGAGTTGCAAATATTAGCAATAGAACCAGTATCAAATACCTAGGTGCTACTGCGAGCTCTAGTAAGGTACACATCAATAACATGTATATCACCTATACCTTTGTTCACCTTGCCATCCTTCTTATCCGCCAAATACTTGGGGCAGTTCCGCTTCCAGTGACCAGTCTGCTTGCAGTAGAAGCACTCAGTTTCAGGCTTAGGTCCAGACTTGGGTTTCTTCTCCTGAGCAGCAACTTGCTTGCCGTTCTTTTTGAAGTTCCCCTTCTTCTTCCCTTTGCCCTTTTTCTTGAAACTAGTGTACTTGTTGACCATCAACACTTGATGCTCCTTCTTGATTTCTACCTCCGCAGCTTTCAGCATCACGGAGAGCTCGGGAATAGTCTTGTTCATCCCTTGCATATTATAGTTCATCACGAAGCTCTTATAGCTTGGTGGCAGTGATTGGAGAATTCTGTCAATGACGCAATCATCTGGAAGATTAATTCCCAATTGAATCAAGTGATTATTATACCCAGACATTTTGAGTATATGCTCACTGACAGAACTGTTCTCCTCCATCTTGCAGCTATAGAACTTATTGGAGACTTCATATCTCTCAATCCGGGCATTTGCTTGAAATATTAACTTCAAATCCTGGAACTTCTCATATGCTCCATGACGTTCAAAACGTCGTTGAAGTCCCGATTCTAAGCCGTAAAGCATGCCACACTGAACTATCGAGTAGTCATCATCTTTGCTCTGCTAGACGTTCATAACATCTGGTGTTGCTCCAGCAGCAGGCCTGGCACCCAGCGTTGCTTCCAGGACGTAATTCTTCTGAGCAGCAATGAGGATAATCCTCAAGTTACGGACCCAGTCCGTGTAATTGCTACCATCATCTTTCAACTTTGCTTTCTCAAGGAACGCATTAAAATTCAACGGAACAACAGCACGAGCCATCTATCTACAATCAACATAAACAAGCAAGATACTATCAGGTACTAAGTTCATGATAAGTTTAAGTTTAGTTAATCAAATTACTTAAGAACTCCCACTTAGATAGACATCCCTCTAATCCTCTAAGTGATTACGTGATCCAAATCAACTAAACCATAACCGATCATCATGTGAGATGGAGTAGTTTTCAATGGTGAACATCGTTATGTTGATCATATCTACTATATGATTCACGCTCGACCTTTCGGTCTCTGTGTTCCGAGGCCATATCTGCATATGCTAGCCTCGTCAAGTTTAACCTGAGTATTCTGCGTGTGCAAAACTGGCTTGCACCCATTGTAGATGGACGTAGAGCTTATCACACCCGATCATCACGTGGTGTCTGGGCACGACTAACTTTGGCAACGGTGCATACTCAGGGAGAACACTTCTTGATAATTTAGTGAGAGATCATCTTATAATGCTACCGTCAATCAAAGCAAGATAAGATGCATAAAAGGATAAACATCACATGCAATCAATATAAGTGATATGATATGGCCATCATCATCTTGTGCTTGTGATCTCCATCTTTGAAGCACCGTCATGATCACCATCGTCACCGGCTGACACCTTGATCTCCATCGTAGCATCGTTGTCGTCTCGCTAATCTTATGCTTCCACGACAATCACTACCGCTTAGTAATAAAGTAAAGCATTACATCGCGATTGCATTGCATACAATAAAGTGACAACCATATGGCTCCTGCCAGTTGCCGATAACTCGGTTACAAAACATGATCATCTCATACAATAAAATTTGGCATCATGCCTTGACCATATCACATCACAACATGCCCTGCAAAAACAAGTTAGACATCCTCTACTTTGTTGTTGCAAGTTTTACGTGGCTGCTACGGGCTTAAGCAAGAACCAATCTCACCTATGCATCAAAAACACAACGATAGTTTGTCAAATAGACTCCGTTTTAACCTTCTCAAGGACCGGGCGTAGCCACACTCGGTTCAACTAAAGTTGGAGAGACAGTCGCCCGCAAGCCATCTATGTGCAAAGCACGTCGAGGGAACCGGTCTCGCGTAAGCGTACGCGTAAGGTTGGTCCGGGTCGTCTCATCCAACAATACCGCTGAACCAAAGTATGACATGCTGATAGGCAGTATGACTTGTATCACCCACAACTCACTTGTGTTCTACTCGTGCAAATAACATCAAACCATAAAACCTAGGCTCGGATGCCACTGTTGGGGAACGTAGTAATTTCAAAATTTTCCTACGCACACGAAAGATCATGGTGATGCATAGCAACAAGGGGAGAGCATGATCTACGTACCCTTGTAGATCGCAACGGAAGCGTTGACACAACGTACAGGAAGTAGTCTTACGTCTTCTTCCTGATCCGACCGACCCAAGCACCGTTACTCCGGCACCTCCGAGTTCTTCGCACACGTACAGCTCGATGATGATCCCCGGGCTCCGATCCAGCAAAGCTTCGGGGAGGAGTTCTGTCAGCACGACGGCGTGGTGACGATCTTGATGTACTACCGACGCAGGGCTTCGCCTAAGCACTACAACGATATGATCGAGGTGGAATATGGTGGCAGGGGGCACCGCACACGGCTAAGGAACGATCTCAATGATCAACTTGTGTGTTTAGAGGTGCCCCCTGCCCCTGTATATAAAGGAGCCAAGGGGAGGGGTGCGCCGGCCAGGGAGAGGGCGCAGGAGGAGTCCTACTCCCACCGGGAGTAGGACTCCCCCCCAATCCTAGTTGGACTAGGTTTCCCAAAGGGGGAAAGAGAGAGAGGGGGGCCCGGCCACTTCTCCTAGTCCTAATAGGACTAACGCAAGGGGGGCGCGCGGCCACCTATGGGCTGCCCCTTTTATCTTTTCCACCAAGGCCCATGAAGGCCCATATGGCTCCCGGGGGGCTCTGGTAACCTCCCGGTAATCCGGTAAAATCCCGATTTCACCCGGAACACTTCCGATATCCAAATATAGGCTTCCAATATATCAATCTTTATGTCTCGACCATTTCGAGACTCCTCGTCATGTCCTTGATCACATCCGGGACTCCGAACAACCTTCGGTACATCAAAATGCATAAACTCATAATAACTATCATCATAACGTTAAGCGTGCGGACCCTATGGTTCGAGCACAATGTAGACATGACCGAGACATTCTCCGGTCAATAACCAATAGCGGGACCTGGATGCCCATATTGGCTCCTACAAATTCTACGAAGATCTTTATCGGTCAGACCGCATAACAACATACGTTGTTCCCTTTGCCATCGGTATGTTACTTGCCCGAGATTCGATCGTCGGTATCCAATACCTAGTTCAATCTCGTTACCGGCAAGTCTCTTTACTCGTTCCGTAATACATCATCCCGCAACTAACTTATTAGTTGCAATGCTTGCAAGGCTTAAGTGATGTGCATTACCGAGAGGGCCCAGAGATACCTCTCCGACAATCGGAGTGACAAATCCTATTCTCGAAATATGCCAACCCAACATCTACCGTTGGAGACACCTGTAGAGCTCCTTTATAATCACCTGGTTACGTTGTGACGTTTGGTAGCACACAAAGTGTTCCTCCGGCAAACGGGAGTTGCATAATCTCATAGTCATAGGAACATGTATAAGTCATGAAGAAAGCAATAACAACATACTAAATGATCGGGTGCTAAGCTAATGGAATGGGTCATGTCAATCAGATCATTCAACTAATGATGTGACCTCGTTAATCAAATAACAACTCTTTGTTCATGGTTAGGAAACTTAACCATCTTTGATTAACGAGCTAGTCTAGTAGAGGCATACTAGTGACACTCTGTTTGTCTATGTGTTCACACATGTATTATGTTTCCGGTTAATACAATTCTAGCATGAATAATAAACATTTATCATGATAAAAGGAAATAAATAATAACTTTATTATTGCCTCTAGGGCATATTTCCTTCAGATAGACATCCCTCTAACCTTCTAAGTGATCACGTGATCCAAATCAACTAAACCATAACCGATCATCACATGAAATGGATTAGTTTTCAATGGTGAACATCATTATGTTGATCATATCTACTATATGATTCACGCTCGACCTTTCGGTCTCCGTGTTCCGAGGCCATATCTGCATATGCTAGGCTCGTCAAGTTTAACCTGAGTATTCTGCGTGTGCAAAACTGGCTTGCACCCGTTGTAGATGGACGTAGAGCTTATCACACCCGATCATCACGTGGTGTCTGGGCACGACGAACTTTGGCAACGGTGCATACTCAGGGAGAACACTTCTTGATAATTTAGTGAGAGATCATCTTATAATGCTACCGTCAATCAAAGCAACATAAGATGCACAAAAGATAAACATCACATGCAATCAATATAAGTGATATGATATGGCCATCATCATCTTGTGCTTGTGATCTCCATCTCCGAAGCACCGTCATGATCACCATCGTCACCGGCGCGACGCCTTGATCTCCATCGTAGCATCGTTGTCGTCTCGCCAATCTTATGCTTCCACGACTATCGCTACCGCTTAGTAATAAAGTAAAGCATTATAGCGCGATTGCATTGCATACAATAAAGCGACAACCATATGGCTCTTGCCAGTTGCTGATAACTCGGTTACAAAACATGATCATCTCATACAATAAAATTTAGCATCATGTCTTGACCATATCACATCACAACATGCCCTGCAAAAACAAGTTAGATGTCCTCTACTTTGTTGTTGCATGTTTTACGTGGCTGCTACGGGCTTAAGCAAGAACCAATCTCACCTACGCATCAAAACCACAACGATAGTTTGTCAAGTTGATGCCGTTTTAACCTTCGCAAGGACCGGGCGTAGTCACACTCGGTTCAACTAAAGTTGGAGAAACAGTCACCCGCAAGCCACCTTTGTGCAAAGCACGTCGGGAGAACCGGTCTCGCGTAAGCGTACGCGTAATGTCGGTCCGGGCCGCTTCATCCAACAATACCGCCGAACCAAAGTATGACATGCTGGTAGGCAGTATGACTTATATCGCCCACAACTCACTTGTGTTCTACTCGTGCATATAACATCAAACCATAAAAACCTAGGCTCTAATACCACTGTTGGGGAACGTAGTAATTTCAAAAAAATTCCTACGCACACGCAAGATCATGGTGATGCATAGCAACAAGAGGGGAGAGTGTTGTCTTCGTACCCTCGTAGACCAAAGCGGATGTGTTGACGCAACATAGAGGAAGTAGTCATACGTCTTCCCGATCCGACCGATCCAAGCACCGTTACTCTGGCACCTCCGAGTTCTTAGCACACGTACAGCTCGATGACGCTCCCCGGGCTCCGATCCAGCAAAGCTTCAGGGATGAGTTCCGTCAGCACAACGGCGTGGTGACGATGATGATGTTCTACCGACGCAGGGCTTTGCCTAAGCACTACAACAATATGATCGAGCTGGAATATGGTGGAAGGGGGCACCGCACACGGCTAAGGAACGATCACGTTGATTAATTGTGTGTCCTAGGGTGCCCCCTTGCCTCCGTATACAAAGGATCCAAGGGGGGGGGGTTCGGCCGGCCCTATGGTGGCGCGCAGGAGGAGTGCTACTCCTACCGGGAGTAGGACTCCCCCCTTTTCCTTGTCCAATTAGGAGAGGTGGGAGAAGAGAGGGAAAGAGGGGGCGCCGCCCTTCCCTCCTAGTCCAATTCGGACTAGGGGAAGAGGGGGCGCGCGGCCTGCCCTGGCAGCCCCTTCCTCTTCTCCACTTTAGGCCCATGTGGCCCATTAACCTCCCGGGGGGTTCCGGTAACCCCCCGGTGCTCCGGTTTTATCCGAAACTTCATCGGAACGCTTCCGGTGTCCGAATATAGTCATCCAATATATCAATATTTATGTCTCGACCATTTCGAGACTCCTCGTCATGTCCGTGATCACATCCGGGACTCCGAACTAACTTCGGTACATCAAAATGTATAAACTCATAATAACTATCATCGTAACGTTAAGCGTGCGGACCCTACGGTTCGAGAACAATGTAGACATGACCAAGACACGTCTCCGGTCAATAACCAATAGCGGGACCTGGATGCCCATATTGGCTCCTATATATTCTACGAAGATCTTTATCGGTCAGACCGCATGACAACATACGTTGTTCCCTTTGTCATCGGTATGTTACTTGCCTGAGATTCGATCGTCGGTATCCAATACCTAGTTCAATCTCGTTACTGGCAAGTCTCTTTACTCGTTCCGTAATACATCATCTCGCAACTAACTCATTAGTTGTATTGCTTGCAAGGCTTATGTGATGTGCATTACCGAGAGGGCCCAGAGATACCTCTCCGACAATCGGAGTGACAAATCCTAATCTCGAAATACGCCAACCCAACATCTACCTTTGGAGACACCTGTAGAGCACCTTTATAATCACCCATTTACGTTGTGACGTTTGGTAGCATACAAAGTGTTCCTCCGGCAAACGGGAGTTGCATAATCTCATAGTCATAGGAACATGTATAAGTCATGAAGAAAGCAATAGCAACATACTAAATGATCGGGTGCTAAGCTAATGGAATGGGTCATGTCAATCAGATCATTCAACTAATGATGTGATCTCGTTAATCAAATAACAACTCTTTGTTCATGGTTAGCTAACATAACCATCTTTGATTAACGAGCTAGTCAAGTAGAGGCATACTAGTGACACTCTGTTTGTCTATGTGTTCACACATGTATTATGTTTCCGGTTAATATAATTCTAGCATGAATACTAAACATTTATCATGATGTAAGGAATAAATAATAACTTTATTATTGCCTCTAGGGCATATTTCCTTCAGTCTCCCACTTGCACTAGAGTCAATAATCTAGATTACACAGTAATGATTCTAACACCCATGGAGCCTTGGTGCTGATCATGTTTTGCTCGTGGAAGAGGCTTAGTCAACGGGTCTACAACATTCAGATCCGTATGTATCTTGCAAATCTCTATGTCTCCCACCTGGACTAGATCCCGGATGGAATTGAAGCGTCTCTTGATGTGCTTGGTTCTCTTGTGAAATCTGGATTCCTTTGCTGTAACACCCTCGATGCGACTATATCTCCCACGTGTCGAGGCACGTCTTAGAGGCATAATCGCATTGAAGGCATAAGTCGCAAGTGAGGCAATCTTCACACAACCCATGTACATATAAATACAAAGGGGGGATAAATAATAGTTGGCTTACACTCGCCACGTCACATCAAGGTACATAAGTAGCATCCATCATACAAACACTCATGGCCCGACTACGGCGCCAAAATAGAAAAGACTCCCCAACATGCGACTAATCCCTGAATCGAACCCCGAGCAGGCACCACTACTGATCATCAGGAAAAGAAACATAGTATCGCTGAGAGTCCTCGTCGTACTCCCACCTCAGCTCGAGCGCGCCATCTGGAGGAGTATCATCGGTCCCTGCATCTAGTGTAATAGTAATCTGTGAGCCACAAGGACTCAGCAATCTCGCACCCTCGCGATCAAAACTATTTAAGCTAAATAGGTAAGGAAGGGGTAATGTGAGTGGAGCTGCAGCAAGCGACTAGCATATATGGTGGCTAACTTATTCGCAAAGGAGAGCGAGAAGAGAAGGCAAAGAACGAGCGGAAACTACTTAGAGCAGACTACGCAAACATAACTCCAACGCCGTGTCCACTTCCCGGACTCCGCCGAGAAGAGGCCATCACGGCAACACACGCAGTTGATTCATTTTAATTAATCAAGTTCAAGTTGTCTACAACCAGACATTAACAAATTCCCATCTGCCCATAACCGCGGGCACGGCTTTCGAAAGATCAATCCCTGCAGGGGGGTCCCAACTTAGCCCATAACAAGCTCTCATGGTCAACGAAGGAATAGACCTCCACCCAGGACCCACCGATCAGACTCGGTATCCCGGTACAACAAGATGATTCGACAGGTCAAAACTAGTCCAGCAACACCGCCCGAATGTGCCGACAAATCCCGATAGGAGCTGCACATATCTCTTTCTCAGGGCACACTCAGATAAGCAATCCGTACAACTAAAACCAGCCCTCGGGTTCCCCCGAGGTGGCGCTGCAAGGGGCTCTAGTTCGGACCAACACTCAGAGGAGCACTGGCCCGTGGGGGGCTAAAATAAAGATGACCCTCGGATTCCGGAAACCCAAGGGAAAAAGGGGTAGGTGGCAAATGGTAAAACCAATGTTGGGCATTGCTGGAAAAGCTTTAATCAAGGCGAACTATCAAGGGGTTCCCATTATAGCCCAACCGCGTAAGGGACGCAACAATCCGGGAACATAACACCGATATGACGGAAACTAGGGCGGCAAGAGTGGAACAAAACACTAGGCGAGAGGCCGAGCCTTCCACCCTTTACCAAGTATATAGATGAGTAAAGATAACATAGCAATATAATGATATCCCAACAAGCAAATAAATGTTCCAACAAGGAACAGCTCCAATCTTCACCTGCAACTAGCAAAGCTATAAGAAGGGGCTTGAGCAAAGCAAAAGAGCGAGCAAACTAGCATAGCAAACATAGTAGTGATTTCAAGGGTGTGATCATCTTGCCTGCACGGTTGTCAGAATTGACTGGATCCTCAAAAGCAAACTCAACGGGCTCCTCGTTAGCGAACTCGTCTCCTGGCCCTACCCAACAACACAAACAAGCAACAAGGATACAATCAACCACGTGCAAAGGCAACCAATAAGATGCAAAGATGATATGCTATGCGGGATGTGATGCGGGATGCAAGAATGCAACATGTAACAGGAAATGCATGAACCTGGCCTCAACTTGGAAAACCAAGTGTGCCACTAGATAGAGGGGAAGAAATCCCCTGAAAACGATATAAAGATCATGGCAATCGGAGCTACGGTTAAGAAATGGCAAGCGTTTTACTAAACGAACCGATCTGCGATTTACAGCAACATGCCTCCTAAATGCAACAAAATGAACATGCTACAGCCACCCAACATGAAAACAAATTGCATGGAAGTGATGTACTCATCAAGCGTAACAAATCATCAGGACTGAGGCATAGGCAAATTCATCCATTAAGGGCTTCAAACAAGCATGGCAAAACTGAATAAGCAAAACAGATTTCAGACTTAGCGAAATTAACGCTAGTCTGAAATTTCAGACCACGATGCTCTCTTCGGAGCAGCAAAACCACATATAGGAGAATCTGAAAATGGCAAGTAAAAGCATGGCAAGGAGCTACTCAACAAGCTTAACAAAACACCCAAAATGACCTGGGGCCAAAAGGGTTCACAAAATACTCCACCGAGCACACGAACATCGATGAAACACAATCAGTTTTCAGACTTAGTGAAAACTGGGACATGCTGAAATAATAACTCACGGAGGCATGTAAACGAGCTTGATGCTCTCACTACGGTGCAAGTCATGGCAAGGCAAGCATATATCCATTAAGAAGGCACAAAATTCTAGCTAGACATGGCAAGAACAATGGCATAGCATGCATGGATCACTAGCAATAACTCCGGCAAAATCGCAAAAGAGTTAACGATCTGCCCAAAACAGCAACTATCCAAAAGTTGAGCTCGATTGAGTCAACCTAGAGTGCTCCAACATAACAAGTAAAGACATGGACGGATTAAGCACGACAAGCATAACAAATCACTCTTACTGATCATCCTCAAAAGAGGCACGGATCACTAGGAAACAAGCCGGACATATAGCATCGTGAACTAAAACGGCTCAGACTTAGTGAAAATCACTAAGTCCCTGAAATCTGTAATCTCAGGTAGCCCTCTTCGCAAGCTTGCACAAGACAACACACACATCCTAAAAATACATGGAAGGCACCTCTGGAAATAAGACAACATGCTTAACAATTCATCCCAAAGGGGCACATGCATATCATGCACGGATTAAATATGGCAAAAATGACAAAAGTGCATGTTGGATTAACGGATCTGCAATTTAACTCAACATGCCTCCTTCCAACAGCATTTTGGGCAACAAGATGACCTCAAATGCAAATGATGCAATGAAATGAAATGATGTACTCGTCGAGACGAAGAATTTGACATATCATACGCCCAAAACGGAGCTACGGATGAGGAGATATGGCAGGTCAAAGTTGCACGAAAAATTAGGGTTCGGGGATGAAAAAGTCAACCGAGAGTCTCCCTCAGATCCAGATCCAGCCGAGAACACTGTAGCAGGGCGCGACCTTCGAGGTTCGCCGGCCCGGATCCGAGGTCGCCGGTGAGGGAGACGAAGGCCGGGGCGGCGGGCGAGGTCCGGCGGTCGGCGGGGCGGCGGCGAGGCCCGCGGCGAGCTTGGAGGCGAGGGCGCGGAGTCGGGCGGTGGCGCGGATGCCGCGGCGAGCCGGCACGGCAGCGGCCGGCGATGGCGGGCGCGGTGGCCGGCGCTACTCCGGGCACCGGAGCGGAGGACGGCGGCGGCGGGGAGCTGCGGGAGCGGGCGGCGCGAGGCGGCGGAGGGCGCGGGCTCGGAGGGCCGGCCGTGGGTCTTCGGGCCCGGCGGCGCGGTGGGTGTGGCGGCGCCACGTGGCAGCCCGAGACTGGCGGGGGCGCGGCGGACGTTGTCCGGCTCCGCCCGGACACGTCCGTCGGCGGCGGATTCCCTTTTTTTTAGGGTTTCGAGATGGGAGACGGGATCCGAAAATGGAGGGGGGTATAAATAGGCATAGAGGGAGCTAGGAGAGTCCAAATGAGGTGCGGTTTTCGCCCACACGATCGTGATCGAACGACCGAGACGATGGAGCTGAGTTTGGTGGGTTTTGAGCCAAATTGGAGGGGTGTTGGGCTGCACACACACGAGGCCTTTTCGGTCCCTCGGTTAACCGTTGGAGTATCAAACGAAGTCCAAATGACCCGAAACTTGACAGGCGGTCTACCGGTAGTAAACCAAGGCCACATGGCAAGTCTCGGCCCAATCCGGAAATGTTTAATCCCCACACACGAAAGAAAGCTAGAAATGGCCACCGGAGGAGAATGAAGCGCCGGAATACAAAATGGACAACGGGGAAAATGCTCGGATGCATGAGATGAACATGTATGCGAATGCAATGCACGTGACGACATGATATGAGATGCACGAAAAACAAAACAACACACGGAGGCAAAGACCCGAACCCGAGAATTAAATATAACTTAATGCCGGAAATGGCATGAGTTGGAGTACAATTGGGGAAGGTTACACATGGGGCGTTACAACACTCCACCACTACGAAAAGATCTCGTCCCGAGATCTAGGACTGATAGAACTCCGGGTACTCAGAACGGAGGTGATCCTCGTGTTCCCAGGTAGCTTCACGGTCGGAATGGTGTGACCACTTGACTTTGATAAACTTGATTGACTTGTTGCGAGTTTTGCGTTCAGTCTCTTCAAGGATTGCAACTGGGTGCTCACGGTAGGAGAGATCTTCTTGGAGCTCAATGTCCTCGAAGTTGACGGTGCGCTCAGGCGTCTTGAAGCACTTTCGGAGTTGCGAGACGTGGAACACATCATGAACATTGGCAAAGGTTGCAGGAAGCTCGAGTTGATAGGCGAGGTCGCCTCTCTTGCTGACGATCTTGAAAGGCCCGACGTATCTGGGGGCAAGCTTCCCTTTGATACTGAAGCGACGAGTCCCTTTCAAAGGAGAGACGCGGAGGTAGACATGATCTCCGATCTCGAAAGCCAAATCACGGTGCTTGCTGTCGTAGTAGCTCTTCTGACGAGACTGGGCTGCTTTGAGGTTATCACGAATGACCTTGCACATTTCTTCTGCTTCTGTGATCAGGTCATTACCCAGCAGCTGACGTTCACCGGTTTCAGACCAGTTGAGAGGTGTACGGCACTTCCTACCATACAGAATTTCAAACGGGGCCTTGCCGGAGCTTGCTTGGAAACTGTTGTTGTATGAGAATTCAGCATAAGGAAGACAATCCTCCCACTTCATGCCGAAGGAGATAACACAAGCTCTGAGCATATCTTCAAGAATCTGGTTGACACGCTCGACTTGACCGCTTGTTTGAGGATGGAAAGCAGTGCTGAAGCGAATGTTGGTGCCCATGGCCTTCTGAAAAGAATCCCAGAACTTGGAGGTAAAGATGCTGCCATGGTCTGAAGATATCACTTGAGGAATACCGTGCAGAGAGACAATGCGAGAGGTGTAGAGCTCCGCCAATTGAGCTGCAGTGATTGACTCTTTGATAGGCAAGAAATGAGCCACTTTGGTCAGCTTGTCGATGACAACGAATATAGCATCATTGCCACGCTTGGACTTAGGAAACCCAGTCACGAAGTCCATTTCAATGTGGTCAAACTTCCATTCTGGAATGGCGAGAGGTTGGAGGAGACCTGCTGGCCTTTGGTGTTCTGCTTTCACTCTTCTGCAGACATCACATTCATTCACGAATTGAGCGATCTCGCGCTTCATTCGAGTCCACCAATAAGTTTGCTTCAGGTCTTGATACATCTTCGTGCTCCCAGGGTGGATGGAGAGGAGAGAGTTGTGAGCCTCATTCATGATCACCTTACGAAGTTCACCTTTGGGCACAACAATTCGATCCTCGAAGAAGAGAGTGTCCTTGTCATCAAGTCGGTAGCACTTGTACTTGGACTGACTCTTTGCAATACCGATCTTCACCTTTTTCACCATAGCATCAAGAAGCTGGGCTTGGCGAATCTGGTCTTCCAAGGTAGGAGAAACTTGAAGGTTGGCAAGGAAACCTTGAGGAACAACTTGCAGATTAAGTTTGCGGAAAGCTTCACAAAGCTCGGGTTGGTAAGGCTTGAGAATCAGACTGTTGCAATATGCTTTTCTGCTCAAAGCGTCAGCAATCACATTGGCCTTGCCTGGAGTATACTCGATACTCGGATTGTACTCTTGAATCATTTCGACCCATCGAGTCTGCCTGAGGTTGAGATTAGGCTGAGTGAAGATGTACTTGAGACTCTTGTGATCAGTGAAAATGTCCACTTTCCTTCCCAAGAGAAGATGTCTCCAAGTCAACAATGCGTGCACAACTGCCGCCAACTCAAGATCATGAGTGGGGTAGTTCTTCTCATTTGGCTTCAACTGGCGAGAGGTATAAGCAACAACTTTCTTCTCTTGCATCAGTACTGCACCGAGACCTTGGAGAGAGGCATCACAAAAGACCTCGTACGGCTTGGTTTCATCAGGCGGAGTTAGAACTGGAGCAGTGATCAATTTCTCTTTCAAAGCGTTGAAAGCCACATCACACTCCGGAGACCAAACGTACTTGACGTGCTTCTGGAGAAGATTTGAGAGAGGCTTCGTGATCTTGGAGAAGTTTTCAACGAATCTTCGGCAATAACTTGCAAGACCGAGGAAGCTACGGAGTTGCTTCACATTCTGAGGAGGTTCCCAATTAACGATTGCAGACACCTTCTCAGGATCCACGGAAATGCCCTTGGAAGAGATAATATGACCAAGATAAAGAACTTCATCGAGCCAAAACTCACACTTAGAGAACTTGGCATAGAATTGATGTTCCCTTAGCTTGTCAAGAACCAAACGCAAGTGTTTGGCATGATCTTCCTTGTTCTTCGAGAAAACCAGGATATCATCAAGATAGACCAAAACAAAGTCGTTGGTGTAGGGGTTGAAGATGAAGTTCATCATGCGAGAGAACGTCGGAGGAGCATTAGCGAGGCCAAAAGACATAACAGTGTATTCATATGACCCATAGCTTGTTCTGAACGCCGTCTTCGGAATATCTTGTTCACGAATGCGAATTTGATGATAACCCATACGGAGATCAAGCTTGGAGAATACTTGGGCACCCTTGAGTTGTTCGAATAGCTCATTAATGTTGGGAAGTGGATATTTGTTCTTGATGGTCTTCTTGTTCAATGGACGATAATCAACACAAAGTCGGTCCGTTCCATCCTTCTTCTTCACAAAAAGAACACCACAACCCCACGGAGAAGTACTAGACCGAATGAGACCCATCCTTTCTTGCACATCGAGCTGTTTCTTCAACTCCTTCAACTCTTCGGGGCCGAGCTTGTAAGGCCGTTTGCACACCGGTTCTGTACCGGGCTCAAGTTCAATAACGAATTCAACTGGCCGGTTTGGAGGCATGCCTGGGAGTTCTTCAGGGAAGACATCTTGATACTCACAAACAACCGGAATCTGCGAAATAGCATCCAATTCACCCTTTTCATTGAGAGAGAATAACCGGATGGTATTATCCCGAGCGGCAAAGACAATGACATCTTCAGAAGAATGAGTCAGTTGAATCTGCCTGGCTGCACAATCGAGGTGAGCCTTGTGTTTAGAGAGCCAGTCCATCCCAAGAATGAGGTCGATATCAGAATCGCCGAGAACATTTGGAGAAGCCAAGAACTTATGATCGCCCAAAGTGATAGTGACATCCGGAACACATACTCGAGATGTCATTTGACGGGCCGGAGAAACAATAGCCAATGGTCTCGACAACACTTGAGTAACAAAATCATGCTTAGATGCAAAAGGTCTCGACATAAAACAATGCGATGCACCAGTGTCAAAAAGAACCCTTGCAGGAATATCGTTAACAGGAAGGTTACCCATGATCACATCTGATGAATCCTCTGCTTGAGCTGCATTCACCATATTGACCTTGGCGTGGTTGGGATTATGCTTGACCACAGCTGTACTTGCCGATCTGACAGGAGGAGGAGGAGGAGGAAGACGCCTCTGGTTGAAACACTTGTTGGCGTAGTGACCCTTCTATTGGCACTTGTTGCACGTGACCTCTGAGAGCGGACGGTGGTACGGAGCACTTGATCTTGGAGCTTGAGACAAAGTCTTGTTCTGAAAGCCTGGGTTGGGTGGGTGGGACGAACCACTACCACCTTTGCTCTTCTGCTGATACGGCTGACGGAACGGAGGAGGAGGAAGCCAATACTTCTGCTGCTTGGCCACTTGAGTAGAGGACGAAGATGAAGTGTCTCTGACTCGCTTCCTGGAAGCATCACACCTGAGCTGAGCAGCCTCTTGCTTCAGTGCCATGTTGTAGAACTCATCGTATCTCAGCGGCTCGAAGAGGACAAGAGCGAGCTGAATTTCTTCACGAAGACCACCCCTGAACTGATAGATCATGCTCTTCTCATCAGGAACATCCTGCTTGGCAAAATGGGTGAGCTTCTGGAACAACTTGTTGTAGTCATAGACAGACAAAGAGCCTTGCTTCAGATTGCGGAATTCTTCACGTTTGCTTTCAGTCACACTTTGAGGGATGTGATGGGCTCGAAAATCACGATGGAAATCATCCCAAGTGATTAAACGTCCACCTCTGGAATCCCGGTACTGCTGAAACCACTCTGCGGCCTGATCCTTGAGCTGGAAAGACGCGAACTTGACGAAATCTTCAGGTCTGACATTGCTACATTCAAAATGCTTGCCCAGATCGACTAACCAATCATCAGCATTGGTAGCCTCAACGCAGTTACTGAACGTCTTTGGACCATTTGCGAGGAACTGATTCAGAGTTGCAAACTGGTTCTGGTTGCTGCCTTGATTCGCTTGACTGCTTTGATTCCGCTCTTGGATGATTTGCATGATCAGCTGAGTATTTGCATTAGTAGCAGCCATCACAGCCTGCCATGCTTCCGGAGGAGGCGGAGGTGGCGGAGGATCTGGGTTCGGAGTCGTGCGCGTTGGAGGAGCCATCCTGAAGAGGTTGACCACCATTAGCACACAAATAGACAAATATAGAAGGTGAATCCAACGGAATGAAAATTGCAACATAAGTCTTCACATCCGAACAAAATGAACGAATGCACTTCTCTTGAAGTGGTCACATATTCCTAAATTGCGAAGCCACGAAGAATCAGGTAGAAGAGATACATCAACGAGGAATGGAATCAACATATGACGTCGAAGAAGAACGAATACCACAACTCGAAATAAAACCAAGGGTTGGCTTGCGGAATAAGCCGGAACAAACACATGATAGAAATTTCGTCCGAAGTGTTCGTGGTAGGACCTACACGGGCTCGACCGTACAGCACCATCATGTACAAGGCAGTGCACATGACATACGAAGCGTCCCCGAGTCAGCATAGCCAAGGACTCTTTAAGACACAACGAGGCCACTGTAAAATCGACCGTGAATAGGCGAACCACTAGACGTCGAACCCCAATTTCATATCACACATCTGTTGGAAAGATATCCTAAGGCTACTTGAATTCCCACCTATGAAATTCCTGAAACTTTCCGGTTATGCAATCAGGTGTTGAGGATACAGGGGAAGCATAATATCTCACCCAAGCTAGCAAATCCTACATCCAGCTGCATCCATCCTTCAACACATAACCAAGAAACCTTCGGAAACCATCTATCTCAACCTTCGAAAAGCATCCGTTATACAAGTTATGGCGATACTCCCGAACTCCCGCCCCAGTACTGGGTGGCGTCGAGGTTATCTCACCAACGAACTGCATAAAGGAGATTTTCGATGTCGCGCACATATCTCAAGTATGCCAGAATTGCAACGATAGAATTATGATGACAACACCTCAGAGCTCAACTCCCCGGGACACTTCCACTAAACCCCTGACAGGAGGCACCAAGACAGTATTCTCATCATAAGCCATCGGAACAAAACTAAGATACTCGCGTGATCCTAAAATTTTTTTTAGTGAAATTTGAGAAGAGAAGAGTCAAAACTCTACGTCAGGATGCCTTACCAGAGCGATGAGGAGACTGGGAAGTAAAAAGAATTCCTAAACTCTCCATTATATAATTCCTAATGACTCAAAACATTTTTCTAGACACAACTCGGCTGCTAGAAACGATCAAGCAATGGGGCTCCTAGGGTCGGGGAAGGCTCTGATTACCAACTTGTAACACCCTCGATGCGACTATATCTCCCACGTGTCGAGGCACGACTTAGAGGCATAATCGCATTGAAGGCATAAGTCGCAAGTGAGGCAATCTTCACACAACCCATGTACATATAAATACAAAGGGGGGATAAATAATAGTTGGCTTACACTCGCCACGTCACATCAAGGTACATAAGTAGCATCCATCATACAAACACTCATGGCCCGACTATGGCGCCAAAATAGAAAAGACTCCCCAACATGCGACTAATCCCTGAATCGAACCCCGAGCAGGCACCACTACTGATCATCAGGAAAAGAAACATAGTATCGCTGAGAGTCCTCGTCGTACTCCCAGCTCAGCTCGAGCGCGCCATATGGTGGAGTATCATCGGTCCCTGCATCTGGTGTAATAGTAATCTGTGAGCCACAAGGACTCAGCAATCTCGCACCCTCGCGATCAAAACTATTTAAGCTAAATAGGTAAGGAAGGGGTAATGTGAGTGGAGCTGCAGCAAGCGACTAGCATATATGGTGGCTAACTTATTCGCAAAGGAGAGCGAGAAGAGAAGGCAAAGCACGAGCGGAAACTACTTAGAGCAGACTACGCAAACATAACTCCAACGCCGTGTCCACTTCCCGGACTCCGCCGAGAAGAGGCCATCACGGCAACACAAGCAGTTGATTCATTTTAATTAATCAAGTTCAAGTTGTCTACAACCGGACATTAACAAATTCCCATCTGCCCATAACCGCGGGCACGGCTTTCGAAAGATCAATCCCTGCAGGGGGTCCCAACTTAGCCCATAACAAGCTCTCACGGTCAACGAAGGAATAGAACTCCACCCAGGACCCACCGATCAGACTCGGTATCCCGGTACAACAAGATGATTCGACAGGTCAAAACTAGTCCAGCAACACCGCCCGAATGTGCCGACAAATCCCGATAGGAGCTGCACATATCTCTTTCTCAGGGCACACTCAGATAAGCAATCCGTACAACTAAAACCAGCCCTCGGGTTCCCCCGAGGTGGCGCTGCAAGGGGCTCTAGTTCGGACCAACACTCAGAGGAGCACTGGCCCGTGGGGGGCTAAAATAAAGATGACCCTCGGGCTCCGGAAACCCAAGGGAAAAAGGGGTAGGTGGCAAATGGTAAAACCAATGTTGGGCCTTGCTGGAAAAGCTTTAATCAAGGCGAACTATCAAGGGGTTCCCATTATAGCCCAACCGCGTAAGGGATGCAACAATCCGGGAACATAACACCGATATGATGGAAACTAGGGCGGCAAGAGTGGAACAAAACACTAGGCGAGAGGCCGAGCCTTCCACCCTTTACCAAGTATATAGATGAGTAAAGATAACATAGCAATATAATGATATCCCAACAAGCAAATAAATGTTCCAACAAGGAACGGCTCCAATCTTCACCTGCAACTAGCAACGCTATAAGAAGGGGCTTGAGCAAAGCGGTAACATAGCCAATCAATGGTTTGCTAGGACAAAGGTGGGTTAGAGGCTCAATCATGGCAATTGGGAGGCTGACAAGCAAGTGGTAGGCATCGTAGCATTGGCAAAGCAAAAGAGCGAGCAAACTAGCATAGCAAACATAGTAGTGATTTCAAGGGTGTGATCATCTTGCCTGCACGGTTGTCAGAATTGACTGGATCCTCAAAAGCAAACTCAACGGGCTCCTCGTTAGCGAACTCGTCTCCCGGCCCTACCCAACAACACAAACAAGCAACAAGGATACAATCAACCACGTGCAAAGGCAACCAATAAGATGCAAAGATGATATGCTATGCGGGATGCGATGCGGGATGCAAGAATGCAACATGTAACAGGAAATGCATGAACCTGGCCTCAACTTGGAAAACCAAGTGTGCCACTGGATAGAGGGGAAGAAATCCCCTGAAAACGATATAAAGATCATGGCAATCGGAGCTACGGTTAAGAAATGGCAAGCGTTTTACTAAACGAACCGATCTGCGATTTACAGCAACATGCCTCCTAAATGCAACAAAATGAACATGCTACAGCCACCCAACATGAAAACAAATTGCATGGCAGTGATGTACTCATCAAGCTTAACAAATCATCAGGACTGAGGCATAGGCAAATTCATCCATTAAGGGCTTCAAACAAGCATGGCAAAACTGAATAAGCAAAACAGATTTCAGACTTAGCGAAATTAACGCTAGTCTGAAATTTCAGACCACGATGCTCTCTTCGGAGCAGCAAAACCACATATAGGAGAATCTGAAAATGGCAAGTAAAAGCATGGCAAGGAGCTACTCAACAAGCTTAACAAAACACCCAAAATGACCTGGGGCCAAAAGGGTTCACAAAATACTCCACCGAGCACACGAACATCGATGAAACACAATCAGTTTTCAGACTTAGTGAAAACTGGGACATGCTGAAATAATAACTCACGGAGGCATGTAAACGAGCTCGATGCTCTCACTACGGTGCAAGTCATGGCAAGGCAAGCATATATCCATTAAGAAGGCACAAAATTCTAGCTAGACATGGCAAGAACAATGGCATAGCATGCATGGATCACTAGCAATAACTCCGGCAAAATCGCAAAAGAGTTAACGATCTGCCCAAAACAGCAACTATCCAAAAGTTGAGCTCGATTGAGTCAACCTAGAGTGCTCCAACATAACAAGTAAAGACATGGACGGATTAAGCACGACAAGCATAACAAATCACTCTTACTGATCATCCTCAAAAGAGGCACGGATCACTAGGAAACAAGCCGGACATATAGCATCGTGAACTAAAACGGCTCAGACTTAGTGAAAATCACTAAGTCCCTGAAATCTGTAATCTCAGGTAGCCCTCTTCGCAAGCTTGCACAAGACAACACACACATCCTAAAAATACATGGAAGGCACCTCTGGAAATAAGACAACATGCTTAACAATTCATCCCAAAGGGGCACATGCATATCATGCACGGATTAAATATGGCAAAAATGACAAAAGTGCATGTTGGATTAACGGATCTGCAATTTAACTCAACATGCCTCCTTCCAACAGCATTTTGGGCAACAAGATGACCTCAAATGCAAATGATGCAATGAAATGAAATGATGTACTCGTCGAGACGAAGAATTTGACATATCATACGCCCAAAACGGAGCTACGGATGAGGAGATATGGCAGGTCAAAGTTGCACGAAAAATTAGGGTTCGGGGATGAAAAAGTCAACCGAGAGTCTCCCTCAGATCCAGATCCAGCCGAGAACACTGTAGCAGGGCGCGACCTTCGAGGTTCGCCGGCCCGGATCCGAGGTCGCCGGTGAGGGAGACGAAGGCCGGGGCGGCGGGCGAGGTCCGGCGGTCGGCGGGGCGGCGGCGAGGCCCGCGGCGAGCTTGGAGGCGAGGGCGCGGAGTCGGGCGGTGGCGCGGATGCCGCGGCGAGCCGGCACGGCAGCGGCCGGCGATGGCGGGCGCGGTGGCCGGCGCTACTCCGGGCACCGGAGCGGAGGACGGCGGCGGCGGGGAGCTGCGGGAGCGGGCGGCGCGAGGCGGCGGAGGGCGCGGGCTCGGAGGGCCGGCCGTGGGTCTTCGGGCCCGGCGGCGCGGTGGGTGTGGCGGCGCCACGTGGCAGCCCGAGACTGGCGGGGGCGCGGCGGACGTTGTCCGGCTCCGCCCGGACACGTCCGTCGGCGGCGGATTCCCTTTTTTTTAGGGTTTCGAGATGGGAGACGGGATCCGAAAATGGAGGGGGGTATAAATAGGCATAGAGGGAGCTAGGAGAGTCCAAATGAGGTGCGGTTTTCGCCCACACGATCGTGATCGAACGACCGAGACGATGGAGCTGAGTTTGGTGGGTTTTGAGCCAAATTGGAGGGGTGTTGGGCTGCACACACACGAGGCCTTTTCGGTCCCTCGGTTAACCGTTGGAGTATCAAACGAAGTCCAAATGACCCGAAACTTGACAGGCGGTCTACCGGTAGTAAACCAAGGCCGCATGGCAAGTCTCGGCCCAATCTGGAAATGTTTAATCCCCACACACGAAAGAAAGCTAGAAATGGCCACCGGAGGAGAACGAAGCACCGGAATGCAAAACAGACAACGGGGAAAATGCTCGGATGCATGAGATGAACATGTATGCGAATGCAATGCACGTGACGACATGATATGAGATGCACGAAAAACAAAACAACACACGAAGGCAAAGACCCGAACCCGAGAATTAAATATAACTTAATGCCAGAAATGGCATGAGTTGGAGTACAATTGGGGAAGGTTACACATGGGGCGTTACATTTGCCAAGGCAATTGCACCAGTATTGTCACAAAAGATTTTCATTGGACCCGATGCACTAGGTATGACACCTAGATCGGATATGAACTCCTTCATCCAGACTCCTTCATTTGCTGCTTCCGAAGCAGCTATGTACTCCGCTTCACATGTAGATCCCGCCACAACGCTTTGTTTAGAACTGCACCAACTGACAGCTCCACCGTTTAATGTAAACACGTATCCGGTTTGCGATTTAGAATCGTCCGGATCAGTGTCAAAGCTTGCATCAACGTAACCGTTTACGATGAGCTCTTTGTCACCTCCATATACGAGAAACATATCCTTAGTCCTTTTCAGGTATTTCAGGATGTTCTTGACCGCTGTCCAGTGATCCACTCCTGGATTACTTTGGTACCTCCCTGCCAAACTTATAGCAAGGCACACATCATGTCTGGTACACAGCATAGCATACATGATAGAGCCTATGGCTGAAGCATAGGGAACATCTTTCATTTTCTCTCTATCTTCTGCAGTGGTCGGGCATTGAATCTGACTCAACTTCACACCTTGTAACACAGGCAAGAACCCTTTCTTTGCTTGATCCATTTTGAACTTCTTCAAAATCTTGTCAAGGTATGTGCTTTGTGAAAGTCCAATTAAGCGTTTTGATTTATCTCTATAGATATTTATGCCTAATATGTAAGCAGCTTCACCGAGGTCTTTCATTGAAAAACTCTTATTCAAGTATCCCTTTATGCTATCTAGAAATTCAATATCATTTCCAATCAGTAATATGTCGTCCACATATAATATCAGAAATGCTACAGAGCTCCCACTCACTTTGTTGTAAATACAGGCTTCTCCGAAAGTCTGTATAAAACCAAATGCTTTGATCACACTATCAAAGCGTTTATTCCAACTCCGAGAGGCTTGCACCAGTCCATAAATGGATCGCTGGAGCTTGCACACTTTGTTAGCTCCCTTTGGATCGACAAAACCTTCCGGTTGCATCATATACAACTCCTCTTCCAGAAATCCATTCAGGAATGCAATTTTGACATCCATCTGCCAAATTTCATAATCATAAAATGCGGCAATTGCTAACATGATTCGGACAGACTTAAGCATTGCTATGGGTGAGAAGGTCTCATCGTAGTCAACCCCTTGAACTTGTCGAAAACCTTTTGCAACAAGTCGAGCTTTGTAGACAGTAACATTACCGTCAGCGTCAGTCTTCTTCTTGAAGATCCATTTATTCTCAATTGCTTGCCGACCATCGGGCAAGTCAGCCAAAGTCCATACTTTGTTCTCATACATGGATCCCATCTCAGATTTCATGGCTTCAAGCCATTTTGCGGAATCTGGGCTCACCATCGCTTCTTCATAGTTCGTAGGTTCATCATGATCTAGCAGCATGATTTCCAGAACAGGATTACCGTACCACTCTAGCACGGATCTCACTCTGGTTGATCTACGAGGTTCAGTAGTGTCTTCTCCTGAAGTTTCATGATCATTATAATTAGCTACCTTACTTATTGGTGTAGGTGTCGCAGAAACAGTTTTCTGTGATGTACTACTTTCCAATAAGGGAGCAGGTACAGTTACCTCGTCAAGTTCTACTTTCCTCCCACTGACTTCTTTCGAGAGAAACTCCTTCTCTAGAAAGGATCCATTCTTAGCAACGAATGTCTTGCCTTCGGATCTGTGATAGAAGGTGTACCCAACAGTCTCCTTTGGGTATCCTATGAAGACACATTTCTCCGATTTGGGTTCGAGCTTATCAGGTTGAAGCTTTTTCACATAAGCATCGCAGCCCCAAACTTTAAGAAACGACAACTTTGGTTTCTTGCCAAAAAATAGTTCATAAGGCGTCGTCTCAACGGATTTTGATGGTGCCCTATTTAACGTGAATGCGGCCGTCTCTAAAGCATAACCCCAAAACGATTGCGGTAAATCAGTAAGAGACATCATAGATCGCACCATATCTAGTAAAGTACGATTACGACGTTCGGACACACCATTACGCTGTGGTGTTTCGGGTGGCGTGAGTTGCGAAACTATTCCACATTGTTTCAAATGTACACCAAACTCGTAACTCAAATATTCTCCTCCACGATCAGATCGTAGAAACTTTATTTTCTTGTTACGATGATTTTCAACTTCACTCTGAAATTCTTTGAACTTTTCAAATGTTCCAGACTTGTGTTTCATTAAGTAGATATTCCCATATCTGCTTAAATCATCTGTGAAGGTGAGAAAATAACGATATCCGCCACGAGCCTCAATATTCATCGGACCACATACATCGGTATGTATGATTTCCAACAAATCTATTGCTCTCACCATAGTGCCGGAGGACGGTGTTTTAATCATCTTGCCCATGAGGCACGGTTCGCAAGTACCAAGTGATTCATAATCAAGTCGTTCCAAAAGTCCATCAGTATGGAGTTTCTTCATGCACTTTACACCGATATGACCTAAACGGCAGTGCCACAAATAAGTTGCACTATCATTATCAACTCTGCATCTTTTGGTTTCAACATTATGAATATGTGTATCACTACTATCGAGATTCATCAGAAATAGACCACTCTTCAAGGGTGCATGACCATAAAAGATATTACTCATATAAATAGAACAACCATTATTCTCTGATTTAAATGAATAACCGTCTCGCATCAAACAAGATCCAGATATAATGTTCATGCTTAACGTTGGCACCAAATAACAATTATTTAGGTCTAATACTAATCCCAAAGGTAGATGTAGAGGTAGCGTGCCGACCGCGATCACATCGACTTTGGAACCGTTTCCCACGCGCATCGTCACCTCGTGCTTTGCCAGTGTTCGCCTAATCCGTAGTCCCTGTTTCGAGTTGCAAATATTAGCAACAGAACCAGTATCAAATACCCAGGTGCTACTGCGAGCTCTAGTAAGGTACACATCAATAACATGTATATCACATATACCTTTGTTCACCTTGCCATCCTTCTTATCCGCCAAATACTTGGGGCAGTTCCGCTTCCAGTGACCAGTCTGCTTGCAGTAGAAGCACTCAGTTTCAGGCTTAGGTCCAGACTTGGGTTTCTTCTCCTGAGCAGCAACTCGCTTGCCATTCTTCTTTAAGTTCCCATTCTTCTTCCCTTTGCCCTTTTTCTTGAAACTAGTGGTCTTGTTGACCCACTTGATGCTCCTTCTTGATTTCTACCTCCGCAGCTTTCAGCGTTGCGAAGAGCTCGGGAATAGTCTTATTCATCCCTTGCATATTATAGTTCATCACGAAGCTCTTGTAGCTTGGTGGCAGTGATTGGAGAATTCTGTCAATGACGCAATCATCTGGAAGATTAACTCCCATCTGAATCAAGTGATTATTATACCCAGACATTTTGAGTATATGCTCACTGACAGAACTGTTCTCCTCCATCTTGCAGCTATAGAACTTATTGGACACTTCATATCTCTCAATCTGGGCATTTGCTTGAAATATTGACTTCAACTCCTGGAACATCTCATATGCTCCATGACGTTCAAAACGTCATTGAAGTCCCGATTCTAAGCTGTAAAGCATGGCACACTGAACTATCGAGTAGTCATCAGCTTTGCTCTGCCAGACGTTCATAACATCTGGTGTTGCTCCAGCAGCAGGCCTGGCACCCAGCGGTGCTTCCAGGACATAATTCTTCTGTGCAGCAATGAGGATAATCCTCAAGTTACGGACCCAGTCCGTGTAATTCCTACCATCATCTTTCAACTTTGCTTTCTCAAGGAACGCATTAAAATTCAACGGAGCAACAGCACGTGCCATCTATCTACAATCAAACATACATAAGCAAGATACTATCAGGTACTAAGTTCATGATAAATTTAAGTTCAATTAATCAAATTACTTAAAGAACTCCCACTTAGATAGACATCCCTCTAATCTTCTAAGTGATCATGTGATCCAAATCAACGAAACCATAACCGATCATCACATGAAATGGATTAGTTTTCAATGGTGAACATCATTATGTTGATCATATCTACTATATGATTCACACTCGACCTTTCGGTCTCCGTGTTCCGAGGCCATATCTGGATATGCTAGGCTCGTCAAGTTTAACCTGAGTATTCTGCGTGTGCAAAACTGGCTTGCACCCGTTGTAGATGGACGTAGAGCTTATCACACCCGATCATCACGTGGTGTCTGGGCACGACGAACTTTGGCAACGGTGCATACTCAGGGAGAACACTTCTTGATAATTTAGTGAGAGATCATCTTATAATGCTACCGTCAATCAAACCAAGATAAGATGCACAAAAGATAAACATCACATGCAATCAATATAAGTGATATGATATGGCCATCATCATCTTGTGCTTGTGATCTCCATCTCCGAAGCACCGTCATGATCACCATCGTCACCGGCGCGACACCTTGATCTCCATCGTAGCATCATTGTCGTCTCGCCAATCTTATGCTTCCACGACTATCGCTACCGCTTAGTGATAAAGTAAAGCATTACAGTGCGATTGCATTGCATACAATAAAGCAACAACCATATGGCTCCTGCCAGTTGCCGATAACTCGGTTACAAAACATGATCATCTCATACAATAAAATTTAAAATCATGTCTTGACCATATCACATCACAACATGCCCTGCAAAAACAAGTTAGACGTCCTCTACTTTGTTGTTGCATGTTTTACGTGGCTGCTACGGGCTTAAGCAAGAACCAATCTCACCTACGCATCAAAACCACAACGATAGTTTGTCAAGTTGATGCCGTTTTAACCTTCGCAAGGACCGGGCGTAGTCACACTCAGTTCAACTAAAGTTGGAGAAACAGTCACCCGCAAGCCACCTTTGTGCAAAGCACGTCGGGAGAACCGGTCTCGCGTAAGCATACGCGTAATGTCGGTCCGGGCCGCTTCATCCAACAATACCGCCGAACCAAAGTATGACATGCTGGTAGGCAGTATGACTTATATCGCCCACAACTCACTGAAGGAAATATGCCCTAGAGGCAATAATAAAGTTATTATTTATTTCCTTATATCATGATAAATGTTTATTATTCATGCTAGAATTGTATTAACCGGAAACATAATACATGTGTGAATACATAAACAAACAGAGTGTCACTAGTATGCCTCTACTTGACTAGCTCGTTAATCAAAGATGGTTATGTTTCCTTACCATGAACAAAGAGTTGTTATTTGATTAACGAGGTCACATCATTAGTTGAATGATCTGATTGACATGACCCATTCCATTAGCTTAGCACCCGATCGTTTAGTATGTTGCTATTGCTTTCTTCATGACTTATACATGTTCCTATAACTATGAGATTATGCAACTCCCGTTTACCGGAGGAACACTTTGGGTACTACCAAACGTCACAACGTAACTGGGTGATTATAAAGGAGTACTACAGGTGTCTCCAATGGTGGATGTTGGGTTGGCGTATTTCGAGATTAGGGTTTGTCACTCCGATTGTCGGAGAGGTATCTCTGGGCCCTCTCGGTAATACACATCACATAAGCCTTGCAAGCATAATAACTAAGATGTTAGTTATGAGATGATGTATTACGGAATGAGTAAAGAGACTTGCCAGTAACGAGATTGAACTAGGTATTGGATACCGACGATCGAATCTCGGGCAAGTAACATACCGATGACAAAGGGAACAACGTATGTTGTTATGCGGTCTGACCGATAAAGATCTTCGTAGAATATGTAGGAGCCAATATGGGCATCCAGGTCCCGCTATTGGTTATTGACCGGAGACATGTCTCGGTCATGTCTACATTGTTCTCGAACCGTAGGGTCCGCACGCTTAACGTTACGATGACAGTTATTATGAGTTTATGCATTTTGATGTACCGAAGGTTCTTCGGAGTCCCGGATATGATCACGGACATGACGAGGAGTCTCGAAATGGTCGAGACGTAAAGATTGATATATTGGAAGCCTATGTTTGGACACCGGAAGTGTTCCGGGTGAAATCGGGATTTTACCGGAATACCGGGAGGGTTACCTGAACCCCCCGGGAGGCAAATGGGCCTATTGGGCCTTAGTGGAAAAGTGATAAGGGGCTGCCCACAAGGGCTGCGCGTCTCCCCCCTTCCCTAGTCCTATTAGGACTAGGAGAAGGGGCCGGCCCCCCTCTCTTCTCTCTTCTCCTTGAAGAGTCCTATTAGGAATAGGATTGGGGGGGGGGGGGAGTCCTACTCCCGGTAGGAGTGGGACTCCCCCTGCGCCTCTCTCCCTGGCCGGCCGAACCCCTCCCCCTGCTCCTTTATATACGGGGGCAGGGGGCACCCCATAGACACACAAGTTGATCATTGTTGATCGTTCCTTAGCCGTGTGCGGTGCCCCTTGCCACCAAATTCCACCTCGGTCAAATCGTTGTAGAGCTTAGGCGAAGCCCTGCGTCGGTAGTACATCAAGATCGTCACCACGCCGTTGTGCTGATGGAACTCTTCCTCGACGCTTTGCTGGATCGGAGCCCGAGGATCGTCATCGAGCTGAACGTGTGCTAAGAACTCGGAGGTGCCGAAGTAACGGTGCTTGGATCGGTCGGATCGGGAAGAAGACGTACGAGTATTTCCTCTATGTTGTGAGATCGCTTCCGCAGTCGGTCTGCGTTGGTACGTAGACAATACTCTCCCCCTCGTTGCTATGCATCACCATGATCTTGCGTGTGCGTAGGAAAATTTTCGAAATTACTACGTTCCCCAACAGTGGCATCCGAGCCTAGGTTTTATGGTTTGATGTTATTTGCACGAGTAGAACACAAGTGAGTTGTGGGCGATACAAGTCATACTGCCTACCAGCATGTCATACTTTGGTTCGGCGGTATTGTTGGACGAGACGATCCGGACCAACCTTACGCGTACTCTTACGCGAGACCGGTTCCCTCGACGTGCTTTGCACATAGATGGCTTGCGGAAGACTGTCTCTCCAACTTTAGTTGAACCAAGTGTGACTACGCCCGGTCCTTGAGAAGGTTAAAACGGAGTCTATTTGACGAACTATCGTTGTGGTTTTGATGTGTAGGTGAGATGAGTTCTTACTTAAGCCCGTAGCAGCCACGTAAAACTTGCAACAACAAAGTAGAGGACGTCTAACTTGTTTTTGCAGGGTATGTTGTGATGTGATATGGTCAAGGCATGATGCTGATTTTATTGTATGAGATGATCATGTTTTGTAACCGAGTTATCGGCAACTGGCAGGAGCCATATGGTTGTCGCTTTATTGTATGCAATGCAATCGCGATGTAATGCTTTACTGTATTACTAAGCGGTAGTGATAGTCGTGGAAGCATAAGATTGGCGAGACGACAACAATGCTACGATGGAGACCAATGTGTCGCGCCGGTGACGATGGTGATCATGACGGTGCTTCGGAGATGGAGATCACAAGCACAAGATGATGATGGCCATATCATATCACTTATATTGATTGCATGTGATGTTTATCCTTTTATGCAACTTATCTTGCTTTGATTGACGGTAGCATTATAAGATGATCTCTCACTAAATTATCAAGAAGTGTTCTCCCTGAGTATGCACCGTTGCCAAAGTTCGTCGTGCCCAGACACCACGTGATGATCGGGTGTGATAAGCTCTACGTCCATCTACAACGGGTGCAAGCCAGTTTTGCACACGCAGAATACTCAGGTTAAACTTGACGAGCCTAGCATATGCAGATATGGCCTCGGAACACAGAGACCGAAAGGTCGAGCGTGAATCATATAGTAGATATGATCAACATGACGATGTTCACCATTGAAAACTACTCCATCTCACGTGATGATCGGTTATGGTTTAGTTGATTTGGATCACGTGATCACTTAGAGGATTAGAGGGATGTCTATCTAAGTGGGAGTTCCTAAGTAATTTGATTAACAGAACTTAAACTTATCATGAACTTAGTACCTGATAGTATCTTGCTTGTTTATGTTGATAGATGGCTCGTGCTGTTGTTCCGTTGAATTTTAATGCGTTCCTTGAGAAAGCAAAGTTGAAAGATGATGGTAGCAATTACACGGACTGGGTCCATAACCTGAGGATTATCCTCATTGCTGCACAGAAGAATTACGTCCTGGAAGCACCGCTGGGTGCCAGGCCTGCTGCTGGAGCAACGCCAGATGTTATGAACGTCTGGCAGAACAAAGCTGATGACTACTCGATAGTTTAGTGTGCCATGCTTTACGGCTTAGAATCAGGACTTCAACGACGTTTTGAACGTCATGGAGCATATGAGATGTTCCAGGAGTTGAAGTTAATATTTCAAGCAAATGCCCGAATTGAGAGATATGAAATCTCCAATAAGTTCTATAGCTGCAAGATGGAGGAGAACAGTTCTGTCAGTGAGCATATACTCAAAATGTCTGGGTATAATAATCACTTGATTCATATGGGAGTTAATCTTCCAGATGATTGCGTCATTGACAGAATTCTCCAATCACTGCCACCAAGCTAGAAGAGCTTCATGATGAACTATAATATGCAAGGGATGAACAAGACTATTCCCGAGCTCTTCGCAATGCTGAAAGCTGCGGAGGTAGAAATCAAGAAGGAGCATCAAGTGTTGATGGTTAACAAAACCACTGGTTTCAAGAAAAAGGGCAAAGGGAAGAAGAAGGGGAACTTCAAGAAGAACAGCAAGCAAGTTGCTGCTCAGGAGAAGAAACCCAAGTCTGGACCTAAGCCTGAAACTGAGTGCTTCTACTGCAAGCAGACTGGTCACTGGAAGCGGAACTGCCCCAAGTATTTGGCGGATAAGAAGGATGGCAAGGTGAACAAAGGTATATGTGATATACATGTTATTGATGTGTACCTTACTAGAGCTCGCAGTAGCACCTGGGTATTTGATACTGGTTCTGTTGCTAATATTTGCAACTCGAAACAGGGACTACGGAATAAGCGGACGCTAGCAAAGGATGAGGTGACGATGCGCGTGGGAAACGGTTCCAAAGTCGATGTGATCGCGGTCGGCACGCTACCTCTACATCTACCTTCGGGATTAATATTAGACCTAAATAATTGTTATTTGGTGCCAGCGTTGAGCATGAACATTATATCTGGATCTTGTTTGATGCGAGACGGTTATTCATTTAAATCAGAGAATAATGGTTGTTCTATTTATATGAGTAATATCTTTTATGGTCATGCACCCTTGAAGAGTGGTCTATTCTTATTGAATCTCGATAGTAGTGATACACATATTCATAATGTAGAAGCCAAAAGATGCAGAGTTGATAATGATAGTGCAACTTATTTGTGGCACTGCCGTTTAGGTCATATCGGTGTAAAGCGCATGAAGAAACTCCATACTGATGGGCTTTTGGAACCACTTGATTATGAATCACTTGGTACTTGCGAACCGTGCCTCATAGGCAAGATGACTAAAACACCGTTCTCCGGTACTATGGAGAGAGCAACAGATTTATTGTAAATCATACATACCGATGTATGTGGTCCGATGAATATTGAGGCTCATGGCGGATATCGTTATTTTCTCACCTTCACAGATGATTTAAGCAGATATGGGTATATCTACTTAATGAAACATAAGTCTGAAACATTTGAAAAGTTCAAGGAATTTCAGAGTGAAGTAGAAAATCATCGTAACAAGAAAATAAAATTTCTACGATCTGATCGTGGAGGAGAATATTTGAGTTACGAGTTTGGTGTACATTTGAAAAATTGTGGAATAGTTTCGCAACTCACGCCACCCCGAACACCATAGCGTAATGGTGTGTCCGAACGTCGTAATCGTACTTTACTAGATATGGTGCGATCTATGATGTCTCTTACTGATTTACCGCTATCGTTTTGGGGTTATGCTTTAGAGACGGCCGCATTCACGTTAAATAGGGCACCATCAAAATCCGTTGAGACGACGCCTTATGAACTATGGTTTGGCAAGAAACCAAAGTTGTCGTTTCTTAAAGTTTGGGGCTGCGATGCTTATGTGAAAAAGCTTCAATCTGATAAGCTCGAACCCAAAGCGGAGAAATGTGTCTTCATAGGATACCCAAAGGAAACTATTGGGTATACCTTCTATCACAGATCCAAAGGCAAGACATTCGTTGCTAAGAATGGATCATTTCTAGAGAAGGAGTTTCTCTCGAAAGAAGTGAGTGGGAGGAAAGTAGAACTTGATGAGGTAACTGTACCTGCTCCCTTATTGGAAAATAGTACATCACAGAAAACTGTTTCTGCGACACCTATACCAATTAGTGAGGAAGCTAATGATGATGATCATGAAACTTCAGGGCAAGATACTACTGAACCACGTAGATCAACCAGAGTGAGATCCGCACCAGAGTGGTACGGTAATCCAGTTCTGGAAGTCATGCTACTAGATCATGATGAACCTACGAACTATGAAGAAGCGATGGTGAGCCCAGATTCCGCAAAGTGGCTTGAGGCCATGAAATATGAGATGGGATCCATGTATGAGAACAAAGTATGGACTTTGGTTGACTTGCCCGATGATCGGCAAGCAATTGAGAATAAATGGATCTTCAAGAAAAAGACTGACGCTGACGGTAATATTACTGTCTATAAAGCTCGACTTGTCGCAAAAGGTTTTCGACAAGTTCAAGGGGTTGACTACGATGAGACCTTCTCACCCGTAGCGATGCTTAAATCCGTCAGAATCTTGTTAGCAATTGCCGCATTTTATGATTATGAAATATGGCAAATGGATGTCAAAACTGCATTCCTGAATGGATTTCTGGAAGAAGAGTTGTATATGATGCAACCAGAAGGTTTTGTCGATGCAAAGGGAGCTAACAAAGTATGCAAACTCCAGCGATCCATTTATGGACTGGTGCAAGCATCTCGGAGTTGGAATAAACGCTTTGATAGTGTGATCAAAGCATTTGGCTTTATACAGACTTTTGGAGAAGCCTGTATTTACAAGAAAGTGAGTGGGAGCTTTGTAGCATTTCTGATATTATATGTGGATGACATATTGCTGATTGGAAATGATATAGAATTTCTGGATAGCATAAAGGGATACTTGAATAAAAGTTTTTCGATGAAAGACCTCGGGGAAGCTGCTTACATATTAGGCATAAAGATCTATAGAGATAGATCAAAACGCTTAATTGGACTTTCACAAAGCACATACCTTGACAAGATTTTGAAGAAGTTCAAAATGGATCAAGCAAAGAAAGGGTTCTTGCCTGTGTTACAAGGTGTGAAGTTGAGTCAAACTCAATGCCCGACCACTGTAGAAGATAGAGAGAAAATGAAAGATGTTCCCTATGCTTCAGCCATAGGCTCTATCATGTATGCAATGCTGTGTACCAGACCTGATGTGTGCCTTGCTATAAGTTTAGCAGGGAGGTACCAAAGTAATCCAGGAGTGGATCACTGGACAGCGGTCAAGAACATCCTGAAATACCTGAAAAGGACTAAGGATATGTTTCTCGTATATGGAGGTGACAAAGAGCTCACCGTAAGAGGTTACGTTGATGCAAGCTTTGACACTGATCCGGACGATTCTAAATCGCAAACCAGATACGTGTTTACTTTAAACGGTCGAGCTGTCAGTTGGTGCAGTTCTAAACAAAGCGTCGTAGCGGGATCTACATGTGAAGCGGAGTACATAGCTGCTTCGGAAGCAGCAAACGAAGGAGTCTGGATGAAGGAGTTCATATCCGATCTAGGTGTCATACCTAGTGCATCGGGTCCAATGAAAATCTTTTGTGACAATACTGGTGCAATTGCTTTGGCAAAGGAATCCAGATTTCACAAAAGGACCAAACACATCAAGAGACGCTTCAACTCCATCCGGGATTTAGTCCAGGTGGGAGACATAGATATTTGCAAGATACATACGGATCTGAATGTTGTAGACCTGTTGACTAAGCCTCTTCCACGAGCAAAACATGATCAGCACCAAGGCTCCATGGGTGTTAGAATCATTACTGTGTAATCTAGATTATTGACTCTAGTGCAAGTGGGAGACTGAAGGAAATATGCCCTAGAGGCAATAATAAAGTTATTATTTATTTCCTTATATCATGATAAATGTTTATTATTCATGCTAGAATTGTATTAACCGGAAACATAATACATGTGTGAATACATAAACAAACAGAGTGTCACTAGTATGCCTCTACTTGACTAGCTCGTTAATCAAAGATGGTTATGTTTCCTTACCATGAACAAAGAGTTGTTATTTGATTAACGAGGTCACATCATTAGTTGAATGATCTGATTGACATGACCCATTCCATTAGCTTAGCACCCGATCGTTTAGTATGTTGCTATTGCTTTCTTCATGACTTATACATGTTCCTATGACTATGAGATTATGCAACTCCCGTTTACCGGAGGAACACTTTGGGTACTACCAAACGTCACAACGTAACTGGGTGATTATAAAGGAGTACTACAGGTGTCTCCAATGGTGGATGTTGGGTTGGCGTATTTCGAGATTAGGGTTTGTCACTCCGATTGTCGGAGAGGTATCTCTGGTCCCCTCTCGGTAATACACATCACATAAGCCTTGCAAGCATAATAACTAAGATGTTAGTTATGAGATGATGTATTACGGAACGAGTAAAGAGACTTGCCAGTAATGAGATTGAACTAGGTATTGGATACCGACGATCGAATCTCGGGCAAGTAACATACCGATGACAAAGGGAACAACGTATGTTGTTATGCGGTCTGACCGATAAAGATCTTCGTAGAATATGTAGGAGCCAATATGGGCATCCAGGTCCCGCTATTGGTTATTGACCGGAGACATGTCTCGGTCATGTCTACATTGTTCTCGAACCGTAGGGTCCGCACGCTTAACGTTACGATGACAGTTATTATGAGTTTATGCATTTTGATGTACCGAAGGTTGTTCGGAGTCTCGGATGTGATCCCGGACATGACGAGAAGTCTCGAAATGGTCGAGACGTAAAGATTGATATATTGGAAGCCTATGTTTGGACACCGGAAGTGTTCCGGGTGAAATCGGGATTTTACCAGAATACCGGGAGGGTTACCGGAACCCCCCGGGAGGCAAATGGGCCTATTGGGCCTTAGTGGAAAAGTGAAAAGGGGCTGCCCACAAGGGCTGCGCGCCTCCCCCCTTCCCTAGTCCTATTAGGACTAGGAGAAGGGGCCGGCCCCCCTTTCTTCTCTCTTCTCCTTGAAGAGTCCTATTAGGAATAGGATTGGGGGGGAAGTCCTACTCCCGGTAGGAGTGGGACTCCCCCTGCGCCTCTCTCCCTGGCCGGCCGAACCCCTCCCCCTGCTCCTTTATATACGGGGGCAGGGGGCACCCCATAGACACACAAGTTGATCATTGTTGATCGTTCCTTAGCCGTGTGCGGTGCCCCCTGCCACCAAATTCCACCTCGGTCATATCGTTGTAGAGCTTAGGCGAAGCCCTGCGTCGGTAGTACATCAAGATCGTCACCACGCCGTTGTGCTGACGGAACTCTTCCTCGACGCTTTGCTGGATCGGAGCCCGAGGATCGTCATCGATCTGAACGTGTGCTAAGAACTCGGAGGTGCCGGAGTAACGGTGCTTGGATCGGTCCGATCGGGAAGAAGACGTACGACTACTTCCTCTACGTTGTGAGATCGCTTCCGCAGTCGGTCTGCGTTGGTACGTAGACAATACTCTCCCCCTCGTTGCTATGTATCACCATGATCTTGCGTGTGCGTAGGAAAATTTTCGAAATTACTACGTTCCCCAACACTCACTTGTGTTCTACTCGTGCATATAACATCAAACCATCAAATCCTAGGCTCTGATACCACTGTTGGGGAACGTAGTAATTTCAAAAAAATTCCTACGCACACGCAAGATCATGGTGATGCATAGCAATGAGAGGGGAGAGTGTTGTCTACGTACCCTCGTAGACCGAAGCGGAAGCGTTGACGCAACGTAGAGGAAGTAGTCGTACGTCTTCCCGATCCGACCGATCCAAGCACCGTTACTCTGGCCCCTCCGAGTTCTTAGCACACGTACAGCTCGATGACGCTCCCCGGGCTCCGATCCAGCAAAGCTTCGGGGATGAGTTCCGTCAGCACAACGGCGTGGTGACGATGATGATGTTCTACCGACGCAGGGCTTCGCCTAAGCACTACAACGATATGATCGAGGTGGAATATGGTGGAAGGGGGCACCGCACACGGCTAAGGAACGATCACGTTGATCAATTGTGTGTCCTAGGGTGCCCCCTTGCCTCCGTATACAAAGGATCCAAGGGGGGGGGGTTCGGTCGGCCCTATGGTGGCGCGCAGGAGGAGTCCTACTCCTACCGGGAGTAGGACTCCCCCCTTTTCCTTGTCCAATTAGGAGAGGTGGGAGAAGAGAGGGAAAGAGGGGGCGCCGCCCTTCCCTCCTAGTCCAATTCGGACTAGGGGAAGAGGGGGCGCGCGGCCTGCCCTGGCAGCCCCTTCCTCTTCTCCACTTTAGGCCCATGTGGCCCATTAACCCCCCGGGGGGTTCCGGTAACCCCCCGGTGCTCCGGTTTTATCCGAAACTTCATCGAAACGCTTCCGGTGTCCGAATATAGTCATCCAATATATCAATCTTTATGTCTCGACCATTTCGAGACTCCTCGTCATGTCTGTGATCACATCCGTGACTCCGAACTAACTTCGGTACATCAAAATGTATAAACTCATAATAATTGTCATCGTAACGTTAAGCGTGCGGACCCTACGGTTCGAGAACAATGTAGACATGACCAAGACACGTCTCCGGTCAATAACCAATAGCGGGACCTGGATGCCCATATTGGCTCCTACATATTCTACGAAGATCTTTATCGGTCAGACCGCATAACAACATACGTTGTTCCTTTTGTCATTGGTATGTTACTTGCCCGAGATTCGATCGTCGGTATCCAATACCTACTTCAATCTCGTTACCGGCAAGTCTCTTTACTCGTTCCGTAATACATCATCTCGCAACTAACTCATTAGTTGTAATGCTTGCAAGGCTTATGTGATATGCATTACCGAGAGGGCCCAGAGATACCTCTCCGACAATCGGAGTGACAAATCTTAATCTCGAAATACGCCAACCCAACATCTACCTTTGGAGACACCTGTAGAGCACATTTATAATCACCCATTTATGTTGTGACGTTTGGTAGCACACAAAGTGTTCCTCCGGCAAACGGTAGTTGCATAATCTCATAGTCATAGGAACATGTATAAGTCATGAAGAAAGCAATAGCAACATACTAAACGATCGGGTGCTAATCTAATGGAATGGGTCATGTCAATCAGATCATTCAACTAATGATGTGATCTCGTTAATCAAATAACAACTCTTTGTTCATGGTTAGGAAACATAACCATCTTTGATTAACGAGCTAGTCAAGTAGAGGCATACTAGTGACACTCTGTTTGTCTATGTATTCACACATGTATTATGTTTCCGGTTAATACAATTCTAGCATGAATACTAAACATTTATCATGATGTAAGGAAATAAATAATAACTTTATTATTGCCTCTAGGGCATATTTCCTTCACGAGGAGTCTCAAAATGGTTGAGAGGTAAAGATTCATATATTGGAAGGTTATATTCGGACAACGGAATCGTTTCGAGTGATTCGAGTATTTTTCGGAGTACCAGTGAGTTACGGGAATTCGCCGGGGGAAATTAATGGGCCTTATTGGGCTTTAGTAGAGAGAGGGAAGAAGGGCCACGAGGTGGCGCGTGCCTCCCGCCTGCCCAAACCGAATTGGACAAAGGGTGGGGGCGCCCCCCTTTCCTTCTCCCTCTCCCTCCTTTCCTTCTTTCCGACTCCGAAAAGGAAAGGGACTCCTACTAGGACTTGGGAGTCCTAGTAGTACCCCCTACACCTGGAGCGCCCCTAGGAGGGCCGGCCTCTCTCCCTGCCTCCTTTATATACATGGGCAGGGGGGCATCCCAAAGGTACTCCAGATTTGTCTTAGCCGTGTGCGGTGCCCCCTCCACAGTTACACACCTCGGTCACATCATCGTAGTTCTTAGGCGAAGCCCTGCACCGGTAACTTCATCATCACCATCGCCACGCCGTCGTGCTGACGGAACTCTCCCTCGTCCTCAACTGGATCAAGAGCTCGAGGGACGTCATTGTGCTGAACGTGTGCTGAACACGGAGGTGTCGTACGTTCGATACTTGGACCGGTTGGATCGTGAAGACGTTTTACTACATCAACCGCATTACTAAACGCTTCCGCTTTTTGTTTACGAGGGTACGTGGACACACTATCCCGTCTCGTTGCTATGCATCTCCTAGATAGATCTTGCGTGATCGCAGGATTTTTTTTTTGAAATACTACGTTCCCCAACAGTGGCATCCGACCCGTGTAAATGCATAGATGTTATATGCACAAGTAGAACACAAAGTGTTGTGGGCGATAATAGTCATACTGCTTACCACCAATGTCTTACTTTGATTCAGCTGTATTGTTGGATGAAGCGTCCCGGACCGACATTACATGACCGCGTTCATGAGACTGGTTCTACCGACGTGCTTCGCACATAGGTGGCTGGCGGGTGTCTGTTTCTCCAACTTTAGTTGAATCGAGTTTGACTATGGCTGGTCCTTGTTGAAGGTTAAAACAGCACACTTGAGGAAAAATCGTTGTGGTTTTGATGCATAGGTAAGAACGGTTCTTGCTAGGAGCCCGTAGCAGCCACATAAAACTTGCAACAACAAAGTAGAGGACGTCTAACTTGTTTTTGTAGGACATGTTGTGATGTGATATGGTCAAGATGTGATGATATATAAATTGTTGTATGAGATGATCATGTTTTGTAACCGTTATCGGCAACCGGCAGGAGCCTTATGGTTGTCGCTTTATTATATGAAATGCAATCTGAAGGAAATATGCCCTAGAGGCAATAATAAAGTTATTATTTATTTCCTCATATCATGATAAATGTTTATTATTCATGCTAAAATTGTATTAAACGGAAACTTAATACATCTGTGCATACATGACAAACATAGTGTCACTAGTATGCCTCTACTTGACTAGCTCGTTGATCAAAGATGGTTGAGTGTCCTAGCCATAGACATGCGTTGTCATTTGATTAACGGGATCAGATCATTAGGAGAATGATGTGATTGACATGACCCATTCCGTTAGCTTAGCACTTGATCATTTAGTTTACTGATATTGCTTTCTTCATGACTTATACATGTTCCTATGACTATGAGATTATGCAACTCCTGATTACCGGAAGAACACTTTGTGTGCTACCAAACGTCACAATGTAACTAGGTGATTATAAAGGTGCTCTACAGGTGTCTCTGATGGTGTTCGTTGAGTTGGCATAGATCGAGAATAGGATTTGTCACTCCGATTGTCGGAGAGGTATCTCTGGGGCCTCTCGGTAACGCACATCACTACAAGCCTTGTAAGCAATGTGACTAATGAGTTAGTTACGAGATGATGCATTGCGGAACGAGTAAAGAGACTTGCTGGTAACGAGATTGAACTAGGTATTGAGATACCGATGATCGAATCTCGGGCAAGTAACATACCGATGACAAAGGGAACAATGTATGTTGTTATGCAGTTTGACCGATAAAGATCTTCATAGAATACGTAGGAACCAATATGAGCATCCAGGTTCTGCTATTGGTTATTGACCGGAGACATGTCTCGGTCATGTCTACATAATTCTTGAACCCGTAGGGTCCGCACGCTTAAAATTTTGTGACGATCGGTATTATGAGTTTTTGTGTTTTGATGTACCGAAGGTAGTTCGGAGTCCTGGATATGATCACGGACATGACGAGGAGTCTCAAAATGGTCGAGACGTAAAGATCGATATATTGGACGACTATGTTCGGACACCGGAAGTGTTTCGAGAAGTTTCAGACATATACCGGAGTACCAGGGGGTTACCGGAACCCCCCCGGGGAGTATATTGGGCCTAATGGGCCCTAGTGGGAGAAGAGGAGGAGATGCCAGGGCAGCCGCGCCCCCTCCCCCTCTAGTATGAATTGGAGAAGGAGGAGGCGGCACCCCCCTTTCCTTCTCTCCCTTCCTTCTCCTCTCCTACTCCTACTTGGAAGGGGGAGTCCTACTCCCACCGGGAGTAGGACTCCTCATGGGGCGCACCATAGGAGGCCGACCCCCTCCCCCTCCTCCAGTCCTTTATATATGGGGAGGGGGGCACCCCTTTGAGACACAACAATTGATCATTGATCTTTTAGCCGTGTGCGGTGCCCCCCTCCACCATCATCCACCTCGGTCATATCGTAGCGGTGCTTAGGCGAAGCCCTGCGTTGGTAGCTTCATCAACACCGTCACAACAACGTCGTGCTGACGAAGCTCTTCGCGGAAGCTCTACTGGATCATGAGTTCGCAGGACGTCACCGAGCTGAACGTGTGCTGAATGCGGAGGTGCCGTACGTTCGGTACTGAGGATCGATCGATCGTGAAGACGTACGACTACATCAACCGCATTGTCATAACGCTTCCGCTTATGGTCTACGAGGGTACGTAGACGACACTCTCCCCTCTCGTTGCTATGCATCACCATGATCTTGCGTGTGCGTAGGATTTTTTTTTGAAATTACTACGTTCCTCAACAGTGGCATCCGAGCCAGGTTTATGCGTAGATGCTATATGCACGAGTAGAACACAAGTGAGTTCTGGGCGATACAAGTCATACTGCTTACCAGCATGTCATACTTTGGTTCGGCGGTATTGTTGGATGAAGCAGCCCGGACCGACATTACCCGTACGCTTACGCGAGACTGGTTCTACCGACGTGCTTTGCACACAGGTGGCTAGCGGGTGTTAGTTTCTCCAACTTTAGTTGAACCGAGTGTGACTACGCCCGGTCCTTGTTGAAGGTTAAAAATAACTAACTTGATGAACTATCATTGTGGTTTTGATGCGTGGGTAAGAACGGTTCTTGCTCAACCCGTACCAGCCACGTAAAATTTGCAACAACAAAGTAGAGGACGTCTAACTTGTTTTTGCAGGGCATGTTGTGATGTGATATGGTCAAGGCATGATGCTATATTTTATTGTATGAGATGATCATGTTTTGTAACAGAGTTATCAGCAACTGGCAGGAGCCATATGGTTGTCGCTTTATTGTATGAAATGCAATCACCACGTAATTGCTTTACTTTATCACTAAGCGGTAGCGATAGTCGTAGAAGAAATAATTGGCGAGATGACAACGATGCTACGATGGAGATCAAGGTGTCACGCCGGTGACGATGGTGGTCATGACGGTGCTTTGGAGATGGAGATCAAAGGCACAAGATGATGATGGCCATATCATATCAGTTATATTGATTGCATGTGATGTTTATCCTTTATGCATCTTATTCTGCTTTGATTGACAGTAGCATTATAAGGTGATCTCTCACTAAAAATTTCAAGGTACAAGTGTTCTCCCTGAGTATGCACCGTTGCAAAAGTTCTTCGTGCCGAGACACCACGTGATGATCGGGAGTGATAAGCGCAACGTTCTTGTACAACGGGTGCAAGCCATTTTTGCACATGCAGAATACTCAGGTTAAACTGACGATCCTAGCATATACAGATATGGCTTCGGAACACTGAGACCGAAAGGTCGAGCGTGAATCATATAGTAGATATGATCAACATAGTGATTTTCACCATCGAAAACTACTCCATCCACGTGATGATCGGTTATGGTTTAGTTGATTTGGATCACGTGATCACTTAGATGATTAGAGGGATGTCTATCTAAGTGGGAGTTCTTAAGTAATATGATTAATAGAACTTAAATTTATCATGAACTTAGTACCTGATAGTATTTTGCTTGTCTATGCTGTTGTAGATAGATGGCCCATGCCGTTGTTCCGTTGAATTTTAATGCGTTCCTTGAGAAAGCAAAGTTGAAAGATGATGGTAGCAATTACACGGACTGGGTCCGTAACTTGTGGATTATCCTCATTGCTGCGCAGAAGAATTATGTCTTGGAAGCACCGATGGGTGCTTAGGCCTACTGCAGATGCTACTGATGATGTTAAGAACGTCTGGCAGTGCAAAGCTGATGACTACTCGATAGTTCAGTGTGCCATGCTTTACGGCTTAGAACTGGGACTTCAACGACGTTTTCAACGTCATGGAGCATATGAGATGTTCCAGGAGTTGAAGTTAATATTTCAAGCAAATGCCCATATTGAGAGATATGAAGTCTCCAATAAGTTCTACAGCTGCAAGATGGAGGAGAATAGTTCTGTCAGTGAACATATACTCAGAATGTCTGGGTACTGCAATCACTTGATTCAACTGGGAGTTAATCTTCCGGATGATAGTGTTATTGACAGAATTGTTCAATCACTGCCACCAAGCTACAAGAGCTTCGTGATGAACTATAATATGCAAGGGATGGGTAAGACAATTCCCGAGCTCTTCGCAATGCTAAAGGCTGCGGAGGTAAAAATCAAGAAGGAGCATCAAGTGTTGATGGTCAACAAGACCACCAGTTTCATGAAAAAGGGTAAACAGAAGAAGAAGGGGAATTTCAAAAAGAACGGCAAAGAAGTTGCTGCTCAAGAGAAGAAACCCAAGTCTGGACCTAAGCCTGAGACTGAGTGCTTCTACTGCAAACAGACTGGTCACTGGAAGAGGAACTGCCCCAAGTATTTGGCGGATAAGAAAGATGGCATGGTGAACAAAGGTATATGTGATATACATGTTATTGATGTGTACCTTACTAGAGATCGCAGTAGCACCTGCGTATTTGATACTGGTTCTGTTGCTAATATTTGCAACTCGAAATAGGGACTACGGATTGAGAAAAATTAGCTAAGGACGAGGTGACGATGCGTGTGGGAAATGGTTCCAAAGTCGATGTGATCGCCGTCGGCACGCTACCTCTACATCTACCTTAGGGATTAATTTTAGACCTAAATAATTGTTATTTGGTGCCAGTGTTAAGCATGAACATTATATCTGGATCATGTTTGATGCGAGACGGTTATTCATTTAAATCTGAGAATAATGGTTGTTCTATTTATATGAGTAATATCTTTTATGGTCATGCACCCTTGAAGAGTGGTCTATTTGTGTTGAATCTCGATAGTAGTAATACACATATTCATAATGTTGAAGCCAAAAGATGCAGACTTGATAATGATAGTGCAACTTATTTGTGGCACTGCCGTTTAGTTCATATTGGTGTAAAAGCATGAAGAAACTCCATACTGATGGACTTCTGGAATCACTTGATTATGAATCACTTGGTACTTGCGAGCCATGCCTCGTGGGTAAGATGACTAAAGCGCCGTTCTCTGGAACAATGGAGCGAGCAACAGATTTATTGGAAATCATACATACTGATGTATGTGGTCCAATGAATATTGAAGCTTGCGGCGGGTATCGTTATTTTCTCACCTTCACAGATGATCTGAGCAGATATGGGTATATCTACTTAATGAAACATAAGTCTGAAACATTTGAAAAGTTGAAAGAATTTCAGAGGGAAGTGGAAAATCATCGTAACAAGAAAATAAAGTTTCTACGATCTGATCGTGGAGGAGAATATTTGAGTTACGAGTTTGGTCTACATTTGAAACAATGCGGAATAGTTTCGCAAATCATGCCACCCGGAACACCACAGCGAAATGGTGTGTCCGAATGTCGTAATCGTACTTTACTAGATATGGTGCGATCTATGATGTCTCTTACTGATTTACCGCTATCGTTTTGGGGTTATGCTTTAGAGACGGCTGCATTCACGTTAAATAGGGCACCATCGAAATCCGTTGAGATGACGCCTTATGAACTGTGGTTTGGCAAGAAACTGAAGTTGTCGTTTCTTAAAGTTTGGGGTTGCGATGCTTATGTGAAAAAATTTCAACCTGATAAGCTCGATCCCAAATCGGAGAAATGTGTCTTCATAGGATACCCAAAGGAAACTATTGGGTACACCTTCTATCACAGATCTGAAGGCAAGACATTTGTTGCTAATAATGGATCCTTTTTAGAGAAGGAGTTTCTCTCGAAAGAAGTGAGTGGGAGGAAAATAGAACCTGATGAGGTAACTGTACCTGCTCCCTTATTGGAAACTAGTTCATCATAGAAACCGGTTCATGTGACACCTACACCAATTAGTGAGGAAGCTAATGATGATGATCATGAAACTTCAGATCAAGTTACTACCGAACCTCATAGGTCAACCAGAGTAAGATCCGCACCAGAGTGGTACGGTAATCCTGTTTTGCATGTCATGATACTTGACCATGGTGAACCTACAAACTATGAAGAAGTGATGGTGAGCCCAGATTCCGCAAAATGGCTTGAGGCCATGAAATCTGAGATGAGATCCATGTATGAGAACAAAATGTGGACTTTGGTTGACTTGCCCGATGATCAGCAAGTCATCAAGAATAAATGGATCTTCAAGAAGAAGACTGACGCTGACGGTAATGTTACTGTCTACAAAGCTCGACTTGTTGCGAAAGTTTTTCGACAAGTTCAAGGGGTTGAATACAATGAGACTTTATCACCCGTAGAGATGCTTAAGTCTATCCGAATCATGTTAGCAATTGCCGCATTTTATGAGTATGAAATTTGGCAAATGGATGTCAAAACTGCATTCCTGAATGGATTTCTGGAAAAGAGTTGTATATGATGCAACCAGAAGGTTTTGTCGATCCAAAGGGTGCTAACAAAGTTTGCAAGCTCCAACGATCCATTTATGGACTGGTGCAAGCCTCTCGGAGTTGGAATAAACGTTTTGATAGTGTGATCAAAGCATATGGTTTTATACAGACTTTTGGAGAAGTCTGTATTTACAAGAAAGTGAGTGGGAGCTCTGTAGTTTTTCTAATATTATATGTAGATGACCTATTGTTGATTGGAAATGATATAGAATTTCTGGATAGCATAAAATGATACTTGAATAAGAGTTTTTCAATGAAAGACCTCGGAGAAGCTTCTTATATATTGGGCATCAAGATCTATAGAGACAGATCAAGACGCTTAATTGGACTTTCACAAAGCACATACCTTGATAAAGTTTGAAAATTTTCAAAATGGATCAAGCAAATAAAGGGTTCTTGCCTGTGTTTACAAGGTGTGAAATTGAGTAAGACTCAATGCCCGACCACTGTAGAAGATAGAGGGAAAATGAAAAGTGTTCCCTATGCTTCAGCCATAGGCTCTATCATGTATGCAATGTTGTGTGCCAGACCTGATGTGTGCCTTGTTATTAGTTTAGCAGGGAGGTACCAAAGTAATCCAGGAGTGGATCACTGGACATCGGTCAAGAACATCCTGAAATACCTGAAAAGGACTAAGGATATGTTTCTCATTTATGAAGGTGACAAAGAGCTCGTCGTAAATGGATACGTCGATTCAAGCTTTGACACTGATCCAGATGATTCTAAATCACAAACCGGATACGTGTTTATATTGAACGGTGGAGCTATTAGTTGGAGCAGTTCTAAAAAAAGCGTCGTGGCGGGATCTACGTGTGAAGCGGAGTACATAGCTGCTTCGGAAGCAGCAAATGAACGAGTCTGGATGAAGGAGTTCATATCCGATCTAGGTGTCATACCTAGTGCATCGGGTCCAATGAAAATCTTTTGTGACAATGCTGGTGCAATTGCCTTGGCAAAGGAATCCAGATTTCACAAGAGAACCAAACACATCAAGAGACGCTTCAATTCCATCCGCGTTCAAGTCCAGGTGGGAGACATAGAGATTTGCAAGATACACACGGATCTGAATGTTGCAGACCCGTTGACTAAGCCTCTCTCACGAGCAAAACATGATCAGCACAATGGCTCCATGGGTGTTAGAATCATTACCGAGTAATCTAGATTACTGACTCTAGTGCAAGTGGGAGACTGAAGGAAATATTCCCTAGAGGCAATAATAAAGTTATTATTTATTTCCTCATATCATGATAAATGTTTATTATTCATGCTAGAATTGTATTAACCGGAAACTTAATACATGTGTGAATACATAGACAAACATAGTGTCTATAGTATGCCTCTACTTGACTAGCTCGTTGATCAAAGATGGTTGAGTTTCCTAGCCATAGACATGAGTTCTCATTTGATTAATGGGATCACATCATTAGGAGAATGATGTGATTGACATGACCCATTCCGTTAGCTTAGCACTTGATCGTTTAGTTTACTGCTATTGCTTTCTTCATGACTTATACATGTTCCAATGACTATGAGATTATGCAACTCCCGATTACCGGAAGAACACTATGTGTCGTGGAATTGTCACGGCAGATGTCCTTAGTGTCAGGACTTAGTCGCGAGGCCAACGCATCTATGTGGTAGCTTGAGAGGGGTTGAGCGGGACGAGAGACGCGATGTTTTACCCCGGTTCGGCCCCTCACGGTGGAGGTAAAAGCCTACATCCTGCTTCATTGATATTGATGATGATGATCACGGTTACAAGAGTGCTCTATCTTGAGAGCTATTGTCTAAACCTAACTTGTCCAAATTGTGGAACTTGTGAATCTTGTCCCTTTTGGGGAGCCCTACCCCTCCTTATATATGTTGAGGGGCGGGTTACATGTAGAGTCCTATTAGGATTAGGACTAGTCTATCTCTAATACAAACCGGATACAAGTCCAGGTCTTAACTCTTTGTAAGATAAATGTTCCTCATGCCTTTCCTCTTAAACCGGCCCACCATTAATATAAACCGGCCTTCTGGGCCTTGGGCCTTGTCATTTATCTGACCCGTCTGCCGGGTCACAAGTGACTCATAATGACCAGGAGGGTTGCTTGTAAACCGCCAGGTCAGGGCGGGTCGCCAGTAGCTCGCCAAGTGTCAGCGGGGTCTTCAGATAAACCGCCAAGTCCGGTCGGGTTATGCTTCCGGCCAGTTTACGCCGCGGGGTATATCCCCGACATTAGCCCCCAGTTTAATTTGGATTTATCCATGTTAAACTGATCTTGTAAAACAAACACAAGAGCAAATTTGACAGATTATGCTCCAGGTTAAGAATTCTTGTAAACCCACATCTGATGATTCTTAAGTCCTTGTCATTTCCTCCTTCTAGAAAATCCGGGTTAACAAGCCAGCTTCATACTCAATTTGTTGACATTGGTTTCTCACAGAGAAATATTGTGAAGAATAATCCACTTGAGTCGGCTTCCAAAGCGCTGGTTTAAGAAATATGGGTCTTGAAATACTTATCTGATATTCAACCAGTTTGAAGATGTAAAACTTGCCGGTTTAATATTACCAAAATGGCCAGTTTATAAATATTGATGGCACCGGGTCATAATTGTTGTCGACACCGGGTCATGTAATTGATCTTCCTGATTTGCTCAAAACTGATAAAATGAAGATGTTCCTCCTTTATATGCATAATACCTGTAGCCCCCATGTCTTAAGAGGAGAACATAGTAATAACTTAAGACTTGCTCCAATAAGTGTTTCAACCTTGAAGAAATTCGGTTTGTTCATCTCAATCATATAAATTGAATACTCCATGTATGTAGCCCCCAAGTACTGGGTTGTCATGCTTGCAGCAACCTAGGACTTGTAATTGCTTATAAAAACTTCAATCAGTGTAATCCCCAAGGGCCGGGTCATTATGCAATAATGAGCAAGGATTTTAGCAGTGATGTGTAGCCCCCAAGGGCCGGCTTAGTAAGATAATACTGAACCGGGACTTGATATATACTTCAATGAAAATAACATCTTATAATGTAGCTTCCATCGTAGGGCTTGAACCCACGTCCACAAGGTTAAGAGTTTTGTGCTTTACCAACTGAGCAATGGATCCTTCAATATTATGGACGAAAACTTGTGTACCTTGAATTGTTGACAGGAGCAATTGGTAGCCCCCAAGGGCCGGCTCATTATAATAGGATGAGTCGGGTCTTCAATAAGACTAGTAAAAAATGACTTTGCATTAGCCCCCAAGTGTCATGATGCATGCTTGCAGCGACATGAGACTTGCATGTAATCTCAATTTGAATAATGTAGCCCCCAAGTGTCGGGTTATAAGCCTACAGCGACTCGGGACTATTCCTTCCATGGCAAAATAAATCATATTCATCGACAAAATAATATCCATTGCGCTAAAGCAACTTTGAAAAACCTCAATCATAATATTAATAACCATAATAAAAATCCAGCCATGTTGGCTATTCAAGATAATATAATCCGGTATGAAAATCTTATTCATCCAATATCATAATGAAAATTCAGCCAAGTTTGGCTATTTGAATAATATAACCCAATCATTTATAAACGCATGATTCCAATGGCGCAATCCAAATATATATACTGGCGACTTATAGTCCAAAGCCAGGCTGGTTTAACAAACTTGTTTCTGTGACATTGAATCACATTGTTGGTTTTACCAACTTTTTGTAGTAAAGGTGATAACCCCAATCTTGAGTACTTATAACTCCTTCCATATTGTGCCGGTTTATGATAAAACCATGCCGGGCTGTGATAAACACCGGTTTACTCCATAATAGGATGTTAACAGAAAATCAAACCGAGCAAATAGTCTCCAGATAAAAAATGGACCGTGTTCCGTCAATTGACAGTGTGAACCGGTTTAAAATTTTGTCGGTTTAAAAAACGCAACAAAAAAGAAAGAAAATATCTATCAAAGAAAATTGTGAAGCAAAGGCAATGATAAAACCATTTGCAAAAAGAGGCTTATTTCAGTTGATCAGATGGCGTTACCATGGTCAGACATGACCAACCTCCCGATAGGTGTAGCTATGGTTCAAGTCAACCAGGTCCCCAAATGAAACCGTGGCATTTATGCCGATCAAGTGGCATGGCAATGGTTCGGGTTCGACCAAGCCCCCAAGTGATTCTGTGGCCTTAGGCCGATCAAGAGGCATGACTGGTTCAGACGTGACCAAGTCCCCAAGTGATCTGGTGGCTCTCGCCCATCAATAGGTATTGCATTGGTTCGGACACGACCAAGCCCCCAAGTGATGTTTATAAAATTTTCAAAGGGTAAACCGGAGGCCATTTTGAAACAGAACAACTCCGTGTAACCACGCATGATGTAAAAGAACAGAGACCCCGCTTTATGAAGCAGACGCCCCCATGTGATCAATAATATGTCAGGCCAGTAAGGCAGGATACCCATGTTTGAACCGCACATCGTGGCAGCAGGTCCTCTTCGGCAATTTTTAATTTTTTGCAAGAAATAAATCCTTCTTGAACCGGATGTTAAACCAGATATTGAGAGCTTCAAAGCTTGGTGGGAGATATCTTTCCCTTGAACCAGATTTTAAACCGGAATCTTCATTTTCAGCCGGAAATTTTCTGACGGCCTTTAAACTCGAACTTGCGAGAAGTTAATTCCTTTTTGAATCGGACATTGTTAAACCGGATCTGAGCGCTTCAGAGCTTTGTGGGAGAATAGATTTCTCTTGAACCGGATTGTAAACCGGATATTTGAGAGCTTCAGTGAGACTGACTTCCCTTGAGCCGGATTTTAAACCGGAATCGTTTCTGATGACCCGGATATTTTTCATTGAGCCGGGATTTTGTAACTGTCATATACTTTCTAAGCTGGAAATTTTCTGACGGCCTTTAAATTTTTATCAATATAACAGTAGCCTCCGGGACCGGGTTATCTTTCCCTCCATCGGCTTTGGTTGCTTAAACCGGCTGAAACTGGCAAGATTTGCTCAGTTATGTCATCGTAGCCCCCGAGTCTCAAAGGTGCCTCGAGGAGTTGGCTTGAGACTCTCCATATTTGACCGTGATATAAACCGGCATAGCTTGTATATCATTGATGTTGATAGCACGATGTGAATCCATAGAAGGTTGAGGTGACTGCGGCGGGTTATAAATGATCCCGTATGAGCCGTGTCAGCAACTCGGCCAATGGTTCCTTCCAACTGGCTCCTTGAAGTTTGACCAAACTGTAGTGGCGGCGACTTGTGTGCATGTTCATTGAACCATCCAGTGCAGACGACGGCTGATAATACATAATAATTGCCTCCAAATTGTTGAAAGAAAACCGGGCTATCCAAGCTGTGACTTGTTCATACTCAATAAACAGCTCATACAGACAGGTGCGGCCCTGGTGTGTCGATGTAAACAAGGCCACAATAAACGGACGGTAGAAACGTCCACAGTATTAGAGGTGGCTCGGACAGATGAACCGGCCCCGGCGTTGTAAGCCGGCACTGGTAGGAAACCCGGCCGCCGGAAAGGACGGGTAAGTTGTCTGCGGTATTGTAAACCGGCATAGACAGGTGAGCCGGCCACGGTGTCGTAATCCGATGCGGACGGGCGAGTTAATTGCACTGTGTTGATGTAGCGGGAGCGATGACTTGTGCATGTATCCGTCACGCTGCACGGCACGGACAAGCGCTAGCGTAAAAACAATGCTGGCCCCTTTTGCGACACCCTTTATAATAAATAATGGTCCTGTGAAGAAACAACACAGACCAAGTAATTGTTTTCAAATAATTTATATGTGCTGATAAAATACTAAAAAAGGATAGCACCTGATGATTTTGTCGAATGAGCGTAGACGCTATAATGCTGGACGGTGTGGACAGAAAATAGATGACATACTGCTGTCATAATACTTGTAGTACTGTTCCAGGCCTCCACGTGGGTAGTAATCCACCAATAAGCAATCAAATCAGTCTTGACGTAATTGATCCAGTACCAGTGTAGTTTGCTTTGTGTCTTTGGGATTTAATCCAGCATCTCGACTGCCATCGACCTGCTGTAAACTTAAGAATAGTACTTGTCCATTGAGATTCTGTTTCATTATTGTCGGCAGACTAGTCCTTGAATCATCATGCATGCATGCGCTGCTCCATTACCATCCGGCTAAACCCCCGATTTTTCTTTTGTACCGGCGAGAGAAGAACACACCAGCAGGAAGACCCCGACCAGACGGGTCACAGTTGAAGCTCAGCAACTGCTCGAGGAAAAAACAACAGAGGTGGCCACGGGGCTGGGTGGCTTGGTGTAGTCCCGACGCGGATGTACGGGCGTGGAGCAGCTCGGCGGCTCAGTGTGAGCCCGCGGCAGAGGCGCGTACGGTGGCGACTTCCGAAACGGAGGCGCAGTGAGGATGGCTTGGCGACGAAGACGATGGAGATTTGAAGTGGCATGACGATGTAAACCACGGTTGCAGCAGCTGCTTGTGACAGAAACGAGGCCAGCGAGGCGCGGGCGGCTCGCCAGCGGAGGCTTCCACTCGCAGATGCAGAGACGGTCGCGGTATGACCGCAGGAGCGGCTCACGTGCGGAAGCAGGTTCCAGCGGGCGAAGGCCTCAGCAACAGGGTTCGATTTGGTACCACGGTCCAAGTCCTTTTCCGGGTCAAGATTGGTTTGACCATCCACGTCCATGTATATACCTTGTTTCTGTTTGCTTCTTTGCTCGATCATGGATGGTTAAACTGTTCGGTTCCAGAACCGTCTTCGAGTACTACTTGCACCTGATCGCTTTATGTTGATGAACGGAGGCCGGCGACGGCGGTTTAGGGACGTGGCCTTCCGGCAGAACGGTCTCGAGGCGGCAAGTCCGCACGGTCCCTGATGCTTTGACCATAATCTTCACGTGAATTGGTCTTCTCAAATCAGTTGATGCCCTCGAGGCTTGCCACCAGCGTCGGCACGGGTAGAGAAAATTTACTGTCTTCGGCTGCCGTGATCGAATCTGATTCCGTCGGTCTCGGCGAAACTTGCGGCTAGGCGGATTTGACAAATCATACTACTGTCGGTCTTGGTGATTTTCGGGGCGGCGGCCGCACGCGATGCAACCCTAGTCTCATCGACTTTAAACATCATCTGCCAACTTCAAAATTAATCACAATTCTGATCCTAGGCCTTGTTTGGTTCATAAGTTTTAAGACTTTTTTTAGTCTCAACTTATAAATCCCAAGTCCCTACATGTTGGTTCTTAGAACTTATAAGTCTTTATAAGACCATATTGCAACTATAAGTCCCTATAAGTCCCTCCTTGAGTCTTATTTTATAAGTCTCAAATGCCCACTTTAAGTCCCTATAAGTCCCTTTTGTTTGGTTTAGATGAAACTTATAGGGACTTATTTAAGTCCCTAGACCAATAAATCCCTGAAAACAAACACCCTCATAAACAATCAATTTTCCGGCATTGCCCAAGGTTGTTGTATGCCGGGTTATCCCGCGGGATTGTTCCATGCTGACTTTTCTTTATCCGATCAAATCACGAGCTTCTCAATCCTTGACGAATTTCCTTCAAGAACTCAACACCATCGTGCGCAGGCCCCATGGTGGGCGCCAACTGTCGTGGAATTGTCACGGCAGATGTCTTAGTGTCAGGACTTAGTCGCGAGACCAACGCATCTATGTGGTAGCTTGAGAGGGGTTTAGCGGGACGAGAGACGCGATGTTTTACCCAGGTTCGGCCCCTCACGGTGGAGGTAAAAGCCTACATCCTGCTTCATTGATATTGATGATGATGATCATGGTTACAAGAGTGCTCTATCTTGAGAGCTATTGTCTAAACCTAACTTGTCCAAATTGCGGAACTTGTGAATCTTGTCCCTTTTGGGAGCCCTGCCCCTCCTTATATATGTTGGAGGAGCGGGTTACATGTAGAGTCCTATTAGGATTAGAACTAGTATATCTTTAATACAAACCGGATACAAGTCTAGGTCTTAACTCTTTGTAAGATAAAATGTTCCTCATGCCTTTCCTCTTAAACCGGCCCACCATTAACATAAACCGGCCTTCTGGGCCTTGGGGCTTGTCATTCATCTGACCCGTCCGCCGGGTCACAAGTGAGTCATAATGACCAGGAGGGTTGCTTGTAAACCGCCAGGTCAGGGCGGGTCGCCAGTAGCTCGCCAAGTGTCAGCGGGGTCTTCAGATAAACCGCCAAGTCCGGCCGGGTTATGCTTCTGTTCGGTTACGCCGCGGGGTATATCCCCGACACTATGTGTGCTACCAAACGTCACAACGTAACTGGGTGATTATAAAGGTGCTCTACATGTGTCTCCGATGGTGTTTGTTGAGTTGGCATAGATCGAGAATAGAATTTGTCACTCCGATTGTCGGAGAGGTATCTCTGGGCCCTCTCGGTAATGCACATCACTACAAGCCTTGCAAGCAATGTGACTAATGAGTTAGTTACGGGATGATGCATTGCGGAATGAGTAAAGAGACTTGCCGGTAACGAGATTGAACTAGGTATTGAGATACCGACGATCGAATCTCGGGCAAGTAACATATCAATGACAAAGGGAACAACGTATGTTGTTATGCGGTTTGACCAATAAAGATCTTCGTAGAATATGTAGGAACCATTATGAGCATCCAGGTTCCGCTATTGGTTATTGACCGGAGACATGTCTCGGTCATGTCTACATAATTCTCGAACCCGTAGCGTCCGCACGCTTAAAGTTCTGTGACGATAGGTATTATGAGTTTTTGTGTTTTGATGTACCGAAGGTAGTTCGGAGTCCCGGATATGATCACGGACATGACGAGGAGTCTCGAAATGGTCGAGACGTAAAGATCGATATATTGGACGACTATGTTCGGACACCGGAAGTCTTTCGGGAGGTTTCGGACATATACCGGAGTACCGGGGGGTTACCGGAACCCCCCGGGGATTATATTGGGCCTAATGGGCCCTAGTGGGAGAAGAGGAGGGGCGGCCAGGGCAGCCGCGCGCCCCCTCACCCTCTAGTCCGAATTGGACAAGGAGGGGGGCGGCGCACCCCTTTCCTTCTCTCCTTCTCTCCCTTCCTTCTCCTCTCCTACTCCTACTTGGAAGGGGGGAGTCCTACTCCCATCCCGGTGGGAGTAGGACTCCTCATGGGGCGCGCCATAGGAGGCCGACCCCCTCCCCCTCCTCCACTCCTTTAATATGGGGAGGGGGGCACCCCTTAGAGACACCACAATTGATCATTGATCTTTTAGCCGTGTGCGGAGCCCCCCTCCACCATCATCCACCTCGGTCATATCGTAGTGGTGCTTGCTACCTTTTGAGCTTGCGTTGGATTTCCCCGAAGAGGAAGGGATGATGCAGCAGAGTAGCGTAAGTATTTCCCTCAGTTTTTGAGAAACAAGGTATCAATCCAGTAGGAGGCCACGCTCAAGTCCCTCGTACCTGCACAAAACGATAGCTACTCGCAACCAACGCGATTAGGGGTTGTCAATCCCTTCACGGTCACTTACGAGAGTGAGATCTGATAGATATAATATTTTTGGTATTTTTGGTATAGATATGCAAAGTAAAAAGTAAAGGCAAAGTAAAAAAGCAAAGCAAGATTAAAGTGATGGAGATTGATATGATGAGAATAGACCCGGGGGCCATAGGTTTCACTAGTGGCTTCTCTCAAGAGCATAAGTATTCTATGGTGGGTGAACAAATTACTGTTGAGCAATTGACAGAGTTGAACATAGTTATGAGAATATCTAGGCATGATCATGTATATAGGCATCACGTCCGTGACAAGTAGACCGAAACGATTCTTCATCTACTACTATTACTCCACTCATCGACCGCTATCCAGCATGCATCTAGAGTATTAAGTTAAAAATAGAGTAACGCCTTAAGCAAGATGACATGATGTAGAGAGATAAATTCATGCAATATGAAATAAACCCCATCTTGTTATCCTCGATGGCAATGATACAATACGTGCCATGCTGCCCCTTCTGTCACTGGGAAAGGACACCGCAAGATCGAACCCAAAGCTAAGCACTTCTCCCATGGCAAGAAATACCAATCTAGTTGGCCAAACCAAACGGATAATTCAAAGAGACTTGCAAAGATAACCAATCATACATAAAAGAATACAGAGAAGATTCAAATATTATTCATAGATAGACTTGATCATAAACCCACAATTCATTGGTCTCAACAAACACATCGCAAAAAGAAGATTACATCAAATAGATCTCCACAAGAGAGGGGGAGAACTTTGTATTGAGATCCAAAAAGAGAGAAGAAGCCATCTAGCTACTAACTATGGACCCGAAGGTCTGAGGTAAACTACTCACACTTCATCGGAGAGGCTATGATGATGTAGAAGCCCTCCGTGATGACGGCCTTCTCCGGCGGAGCTCCGGAACAGTCCCCAAGATGGGATCTCGTGGATACAGAAAGTTGCGGCAGTGGAATTAGGGTTTTGGCTCCTGTTCTGATCGTTTGGGGGTGCGTAGGTATATATAGGAGGAAGGAGTACGTCGGTGGAGCACCGAGGGGCCTACGAGGCAGGGGCGCGCGCCCTAGTGGGGGCGCCCCCACCCTCATGACCGCCTCTCTGATGCCTTGGCGTAAGGTCCAAGTCTCCTGGATCACGTTCGGTGAGAAAATCACGTTCCTGAAGGTTTCATTCCGTTTGGACTCCGTTTGATATTCCGTTTCTTGGAAACTCTGAAATAGGCAAAAAACAACAATTCTCGGCTGGGCCTCCGGTTAATAGGTGTCACACCCCTAGTTCTGGTATGACCTAGGCTAGCCTTCATGTTTGCATCATGTTTAAATTCCATTTAAATTCGAAATGGGATTGTTGAAACCCTAGCACCAAATGATTTCAACTAGGTTCAATAAAAATATTTTCAATGATGCCAAATGCCCTTTAGAAAAGTTCATGATCTTTGTTAAAGGTAAAAACCTCTACCTAAAATCATGCGCATATTTCTAGGCCATTCTGGATTTTTGAATTAAATCTTATTGTATTTGACTTTGGGCATTTAAAATACTGTAAATAATTTAAATGTTCAAATAATGTTGGAACTATTTTTGGGCCACTGAAATAATTCAGAAAGTGACCATGAATATTTTCAGGATTTTAGGAAATGCCTTGGTATTTTTCCTAAGCTCAAAACAAAGGCAAATAATTAGAAAACAACAACAAAATTAGAAGACAGAAGAGAGGGAAACCTACCTGGGCCAAACTTACCTGGCGCCCCACCACGGCCCAGCAGAGGCCCAGCCCACCACAGCCGCCACCGTCTTCAACCTCCTGCCAGTAGGCAGGAGGGCGTGTGCCCAACGCGTGCGTGCACGCGCCGGCCACCTCCTGCCTGCCTGCCTCGCCCCCTCGACAGCCAGGACGCCTCTGGCATCGCCATGCTACCCCCCGTCTCTCTCTCTCCCTCTCTGTCATCCCCATCCCCTCCCCTGGCTCTCTCCCTCGCACGCATCGAACGCAGCCGCCACCGCTGCTCGTCGTTGCCGCGGCCATCGCCTCTCTCTCGACCCCTCGCCGTGCCTGCGAGCTCCGTCTCGACCTCCCCGACCTCCTCGACGAGCCATGACGCCCCGGACATGCTGCAACGCCAACTACGCCATCACCCTCGTCCTCTACATACGGTCGCCGCCGACGTTGATTCGCCGTCACCAAGCCATCCCCGAGCCCGCCGAGCACCTCATCCGATTCCCTGTGAGCCACGCCATCTTTCCCCTCTCCTCTTACGACCAAATTCGGCCCCTATCTGCAACCCCACTGCAACCGTGAGCTCACCGCCGCCGCGTTCGTTGCTGCCGCAGCTAGCAACCTCGCCTGACCCAACCGAGCACATAGTCATGCTCAGCGTGCTCCCAGGAGGCCATAGCACTGATTACCTCGCTCTCCTGACCACCGTAGCATCGACTCCAACGATGGCCGAACTCTGGCCGCCGCCGCGACCTCCATTCCGGCAATCTCCGACCGTCCCCGCTGCCACCACATGCCACGCTAGATGCGGATGAGCTCCAGCTCCCCGTAGCTGCCCTCGGCTGCTCGTTTGGGCCCCGGGGAAGCAATCCGGAGCCCCTCCGCCGCACAGAATAGTCGCCGCCAGCCGAACTCCGGCTGGCTGACGTGGCAAGATTAGTTTAGGACTAATCCCCCCATTAGTGACACTGACACTGGGCCCCAGCGCCACTAATCTATTTTAGATTAGAAAAAACCCTCCGTTTAACACTCTGACACTGATGTGTGGACCCCACACGTCAGGTTTGACCTGGCCAGCTGCCGTTGACCTGCTGACGCAGTGCTGACGCAGTAATGGTTTTCTAGATTTAAAATAAATCAGGAAAATTCCAGAAAACAGTTTAAACTTCAAAAATTCATAGAAATTCAACCGTAGCTCAGATTGAAATAATTTATATATGAAAAATGATCAGAAAAACTCAATCTATCCACATGTACCATTTTCATGCATGAAAAACCAACCTATACATGTTGTATATATGAAAACACATGAATGGCCATTATAAGAGCTTATTTTGGAGTTGCATTTGAACCTTTGGTTCAAATGGACCTCAACCAAATGGATGCTAGGTGCATTAGCTCAAACAACATCACATATTCATGCCATGTTCATGCATCATATTGTTGCATATGGTTGTGTATTGATTTCCGACATCGTTCCTTCTCGATAGGTCCTGCCTCGGAGACCGATCTAAAGTACCTGTCTGTGGAGCAGTGCCCCCCTGTTGATCTACCAGGCAAGCAACCCCCTTGTTCATTCCGATACAATCCTACTCTCTCGCTCCTGCTCTCATTTATTGCATTAGGACAACAACGATTCAACTGCTACTTTATGCTGCGGTAGTTGAACCCATTCCTCTGCATGACCTGTCATTGCCACAGTAATTAGTTAAAACCCACTAGCATGTGTAGGAGTTGATTGAGCCATGTTGTGTTCCTACCATGCATTGCCTGCTATTGCTTAGAGTATGTCAGATCTGATTCATTGGGAATGAATTGGAGTACAGTGCTATGTTCTGATGTTGAGAGTTAAGTGTGTGAACACGATTTGGTAAAGGTAGCGGTGAGAGGCCATGTAGGAGTACATGGTGGGTTGTCTCACTAGAACTGTCCCTAAGAACTGAGTTCTGTGTATGTTGTCCAAGGACTAGCTACTACCACACATTGGGTTCCGGTAACTCGACCCCTCTCGACTTATTAGCCAACTTGATCTCTGTCCAGGAGTTGCAAATAGTTTCTGGTGTTTATAGGTAGTGCTATTTTCTACCGAGTGGCACCCGCAGGGTGGACTTGGGACAGACTAGGCACACGTGGCCCGGTGTACCGAGTGGCACCCGGATGGTGGGCTCGGGAACCCTGTACACATCGTTTGGGGCCGTGAGCGAAACCCCGGCCGGATCTCCTTGCGGATGGAACCCGAATAGGCGATAAACCTGGACTAGAGTCTTGTTTGGTTAGTCAGGTCGTGGCCGACACCCTCGCCAGGCTTCCGCTTGAAGGTTGCCGAGATACATGACGTGTATATGGTGATAAGTGGTGAGAGCGTGTGTGAAGAAGTACACCCCTGCAGGGTTATCATGATCTATTCGAATAGCCGTGTCCTCAATTATGGACTTCTTGGATGCTTACGTGGTACATAGACAACTTTAAGTGGATACTCTAAAATGCTCAAGACAAGTGTGAGTGCTATGGATGGCCTTCTCGTAAGGAGACGAGGATGAATCCATAGTAGTGTATTGATGTGGTGATTAGTGGACTCGTGTGCGCTGCCTCATCTCAAAGAAGCTTCTCATTGTCGTAGAACAGGATAGCCACTGAGTCAAAGCTGGCTTGCTGCAACTAAACCCCACATTACCTTCTTGATACAAATGCATGTATGATAGGATCTGATGTAAGTCTTGCTGAGTACCTTTGTACTCACGTTTGCTTTATTTATGTTTTGCAGGTGAGACATCTGTCTCACTAGTAGTACCGCTTGGACTTCGACGAGTAGCTGGTTACCTCAGCTACGATCTTGTACCTTGGGAGGGTCTTGTAGATAGTCAGGCTTCTGAGCCTTTTTCCTTTTGTAGTTGTCTGTACTCAGACATGTAATGCTTCCGTTGCTTGTATGCTCTGAATGATGGGTCAGGTGACCCCTTTTTGTATTTAATGCTATGTGGCTCTTTTGAGCCTTTATCTATATGGGTTTGCGTTATGTTGTGATGCCATGTTGTATAGCACATACTTGCATGTTATGCGTACGTGTGACGTGTATTGCTATGTGTGGGATCCGACAATCTAGTTGTTTATCCTTGGCAGTCTCTCTTATGGGGAAATGTAGTCTAGTGCTTCCTTGAGCTATAGTAGTCCGCTACAGCCCGGTTCACCAGAGTCCTGCTAGCCCAGCACTACTGCTCAGGACACTTGACTGGCCGGCATGTGTTTCACTTCGTTCCTGTGTCTGTCCCTTCGAGGAAATGTCACGCGGTGACATCCGAAGTCCTGCCTAGCCTGCTACAGCCCGGGTTCCCCGGAGTCCTGTTAGCCCAGTGCTATAGCCCGGATTCACACGCTGCTGACCGACATGCTCGATGTGAATCATGTATGCATGTCCCCATAGGTTAATGCCGCTTTGGGTTCACGACTAGTCATGTCGGCCCGGGTTCTCTATCATATGGATGCTAGCGACACAATCATATACGTGAGCCAAAAGGCGCAAACGGTTCTGGGCTAGGGTAAGGCGACACCCACGGGAATACCGTGCGTGAGGCCGCAAAGTGATATGAGGTGTTACCGGCTAGATCGATGTGACTTGGAATCAGGGTCCCGACAATAGGTTAGTCCCAAAAATAATATAAAAGTGGAAAATAAAGCCCAATATAGTCCAAAACAGTAGATAATATAGCATGGAGCATTCAAAAATTATAGATACATTGGGGACGTATCAGTGCTTAGGCAAAGCCCTGGGTTGGTAGCTTCATTAACAACGTCACGACACCTTCGTGCTGACGAAGCTCTTCCCAGAAGCTCTACTGGATCATGAGTTCGTGGGATGTCACCGAGCCGAACGTGTTCTGAATGCGGAGGTGCCGTACGTTCGGTACCGAGGATCAGTCAATCGTGAAGATGTATGACTACATCAACCGCGTTGTCATAACGCTTCCGCTTACGGTCTACAAGGGTACGTAGACGAGACTCTCCCCTCTCGTTGCTATGCATCACCATGATCTTGCGTGTGCGTAGGATTTTTTTTTTTTTGAAATTACCGCGTTCCCCAACACAATTGCCATGTAATTGCTTTACTTTATCACTAAGCGGTAGCGATAGTTGGCGAGACGACAACGATGCTATGATGGAGATCAAGGTGTCAAGCTAGTGACGATGGAGATCATGACGGTGCTTTGGAGATAGATATCAAAGGCACAAGATGATGATGGCCATATCATGTCACATATTTTGATTGCATGTGATGTTTATCTTTTATGTATTTTATTTTGCTTAGTACGATGGTAGCATTATAAGATGATCTCTCACTAAATTTCAAGGTATAAGTGTTCTCCCTGAGTATGCACTGTTGCTACAATTCGTCATGCCGAGACACCACGTGATGATCGGGTGTGATAAGCTCTACGTTCACATACAACAGGTGCAAACCAGTTTTGCACGTGTAGAATACTCGGGTTAAACTTGACGAGCCTAGCATATGCATATATGGCCTCGGAACACTGAGACCGAAAGGTCAAGCGTGAATCATATAGTAGATATGATCAACATAGTGATGTTCACCATTGAAAACTACTCCATCTCACGTGATGATCGGACATGGTTTAGTTGATTAGGATCACGTGATCATTTAGATGACTAGAGGGATGTAAACGGGATCGAACTAAATAAGTCACGTGGTGTTTCGTCAATATGCAACGGAGTTGCATATTGAGCTACTTAATTTGTAGGATTGTTTGTGCACTTTGCCATGCCATGCTTCTTTAAACCGGGCATGCATCATACTTGTTGTGCATCATGCCATGTTGTTGTAGTGGTTGTTGACTATGTTGTGTGCTTCTTTCCGGTGTTGCTTCTTCGGGTTGGTTACGATAATGTCGCGTTTGTGTGGAACCGTTCGACTACGTCCGTTTGTCTTCTTCGTGGACTCGTTCTTCTTCCTTGCGGGATTTCAGGCAAGATGACCATACCCTTGGAATCACATCTATCTTTGCTTGCTAGTTTCTTGCTCTTTTGCTATGCCTATGCTGCGATACCTACCACTTGCTTATCATGCCTCCCATATTGTTGAACCAAGCCTCTAACCCACCTTGTCCTAGCAAACCATTGTTTGGCCATGTTACCACTTTGCTCAGCCCCTCTTATAGCGTTGTTAGTTGCAGGTGAAGATTGAAGTTTGTTCCTTGTTGGAACATGGAGATGTTGTTCCTTGTTGGAACATGTTTACTTGTTGGGATATCACTATATATCTTATTTAATTAATGCATCTATATACTTGGTAAAGGGTGGAAGACTCGGCCTTATGCCTGGTGTTTTGTTCCACTCTTGCCGCCCTAGTTTCCGTCATATCGGTGTTATATTCCCGGATTTTGCGTTCCTTACGCGGTTGGGCTATAATGGGAACCCCTTGACAGTTCGCCTTGAATAAAACTCTTCCAGCAATGCCCAACATTGGTTTTACCATTTGCCACCTAGCCTTTTCTTTTCCCTTAGGAGTCGCGCTCCTGAGGGTCATCATTATTTTAACCCCCCCGGGCCAGTGCTCCTCTAAGTGTTGGTCCAAACTAGAGCCCCTTGCAGCGCCACCTCGGGGAAACTCGAGGGCTGGTTTTAGTTGTACGGACTGCTCATCCGGTGTGCCCTGAGAACGAGATATGTGCAGCTCCTATCGGGATTTGTCGGCACAATCGGGCGGTGTTGCTGGTTTAGTTTTACCTTGTCGAAATGTCTTGTAACCGGGATTCCGAGTCTGATCGGAATGTCTCGGGAGAAGGTTTATCCTTCGTTGACCGTGAGAGCTTGTGATGGGCTAAGTTGGGACTCCCCTGCAGCGTTTTGAACTTTCGAAAGCCATGCCCGCGGTTATGGGAAGATGGGAATTTGTTAATGTCCGGTTGTAGAAAACCTAAAGTTGACCTTAATTAAAATACATCAACCGCGTGTGTAACCGTGATGGTCTCTTCTCGGCGGAGTCCGGAAAGTAAACACGGTGTTGGAGTTATGCTTGACGTAGGTTGTTCTAGGATCACTTCTTGATCATAGTTGTTCGACTGTGCGTTGCCTTCTCTTCTTGTTCTCATTTGCGTACGTTAGCCACCATATATTCTAGTCGCTTGCTGCAGGTCCACCTCATACCTTTTACCTTACCCATAAGCTTAAATAGTCTTGATCGCGAGGGTGCGAGATTGCTGAGTCCCCGTGGCTCACAGATTACTTCCAAAACCAGCTTGTAGGTGCCGATGAGACCGTGCAGATGACGCAACCAAGCTCAGGAGGAGCTCGATGAAGATCTCGTTCTTTGTGTCGTTTCGTTCTAGTTGATCAGCAGTGGAGCCGAGTTGGGGTCGATCGGGGATCTGTGTAGCATTTGGGGTAGTCTTCTTTTATTTTGGCTCCATAGTCGGGCCCTGTTTGTATTTGGATGATGTAATGTGTTGGGGAACGCAGTAATTTCAAAATTTTTCCTACGCACATGCAAGATCATGGTGATGCACAACAACGAGAGGGGAGAGTGTTGTCTACGTACCAACGCAGACCGACTGCGGAAGCGATCACACAACGTAGAGGAAGTAGTCGTACGTCTTCTTCCTGATCCGACCGATCCAAGCACCGTTACTCCGGCACCTCCGAGTTCTTAGCACACGTTCAGCTCGATGACGTTCCTCGGGCTCCGATCCAGCAAAGCGTCGAGGTAGAGTTCCGTCAGCACGACGGCGTGGTGACGATCTTGATGTACTACCGACGCAGGGCTTCGCCTAAGCACTGTAACGGTATGATCGAGGTGGAATTTGGTGGCAGGGGGCACCGCACACGGCTAAGGAACGATCTCAAGGATCAAGTTGTGTGTCTTGGGGTGCCCCCTGCCCCCGTATATAAAGGCCAGGGGCAGGGGGTTCGGCCGGCTAGGAGGGAGGCGCAGGGAGGAGTCCTACTCCCACCGGGAGTAGGACTCCTCCCCTCCAATCCTATTCCAACTAGGATTCTTGGGGGGGAAGGAGAAAGAGGGGGCCGGCCCACCTCTCCTAGTCCTATTAGGACTTGGGAAAGGGGGGGGGCGCCGGCTAGGCTTGTGGGCTGCCTCTTCTCTCTTTTCCACTAAGGCCCAATAGGCCCATTTACCTCCCGGGGGGTTCCGGTAACCCTCCCGGTAATCCGGAAAAATCCCGATTTCACCCGGAACGCTTCCGGTGCCCAAACATAGGCTTCCAATATATCAATCTTTACGTCTCGACCATTTCGAGACTCTTCGTCATGTCCGTGATCTCATCCGGGACTCCGAACAACCTTCGGTACATCAAAATGCATAAACTCATAATAACTGTCATCGTAACGTTAAGCGTGCGGACCCTACGGTTCGAGAACAATGTAGACATGACCGAGACACGTCTCGGGTCAATAACCAATAGCGGGACCTGGATGCCCATATTGGCTCCTACATATTCTACGAAGATCTTTATCGGTCAGACCGCATAACAACATACGTTGTTCCCTTTGTCATCGGTATGTTACTTGCCCGAGATTCGATCGTCGGTATCCAATACCTAGTTCAATCTCGTTACTGGCAAGTCTCTTTACTCGTTCCGTAATACATCATCTCACAACTAACATCTTAGTTATAATGCTTGCAAGGCTTATGTGATGTATATTACCGAGAGGGCCCAGAGATACCTCTCCGACAATCGGAGTGACAAACCCTAATCTCGAAATACGCCAACCCAACATCTACCATTGGAGACACCTGTAGTACTCCTTTATAATCACCCAGTTACATTGTGACGCTTGGTAGTACCCAAAGTGTTCCTCCAATAAACGGGAGTTGCATAATCTCATAGTTATAGGAACATGTATAAGTCATGAAGAAAGCAATAGCAACATACTAAACGATCGGGTGCTAAGCTAATGGAATGGGTCATGTCAATCAGATCATTCAACTAATGATGTGACCTCGTTAATCAAATAACAACTCTTTGTTCATGGTTAGGAAACATAACCATCTTCGATTAACGAGCTAGTCTAGTAGAGGCATACTAGTGACACTCTGTTGGTCTATGTATTCACACATGTATTATGTTTCCGGTTAATACAATTCTAGCATGAATAATAAACATTTATCATGATATAAGGAAATAAATAATAACTTTATTATTGCCTCTAGGGCATATTTCCTTCAGTCTCCGACTTGCACTAGAGTCAATAATCTAGTTCACATCGCCATGTGATTTAGCAGCAATAGTTCCCATTGCCATGTGATTAACACCCATGGTTCACATCGTCATGTGACCAACACTCAAAGGGTTTACTAGAGTCAGTAATCTAGTTCACATCTCTGTGTGATTAACACCCCAAGAGTACTAAGGTGTGATCATGTTTTGCTTGTGAGATAATTTTAGTCAACGGGTCTATCACATTCAGATCCGTAAGTATTTTGCAAGTTCTATGTCTACAATGCTCTACACGGAGCTACTCTAGCTAATTGCTCCCACTTTCAATATGTATCCAGATTTAGAATCATCTGGATCAGTGTCAAAAACTTGCATCGACGTAACCCTTTACGACGAACCTTTTTTTCACGTCCATAATCGAGAAACATTTCCTTATTTCATTAAGGATAATTCTGTCCGCTGTCCAGTGATCTACTCCTAGATCACTATTGTACTCCCTTGCCAAATTAGTGCAGGGTATACAATAGATCCGGTACACAGCATGGCATACTTTATAGAACCTATGAATGAGGCATAGGGAATGACTTTCATTCTCTTTCTATCTTCTGCCGTGGTCGGGCTTTGAGTCTTTACTCAACTTCACACCTTGTAACACAGGCAAGAAACTTTTTCTTTGACTGTTCCATTCTGAACTACTTCAAAATCTTGTCAAGGTATGTACTTATTGAAAAACTTATCAAGCGTCTTGATCTATCTCTATAGATCTTGAAGCTCAATATGTAAGCAGCTTTACCGAAGTCTTTCTTTGAAAAACTCCTTTCAAACACTCCTTTTATGCTTTACAGAATAATTCTACATTATTTCCGATCAACAATATGTCATTCACATATACTTATCAGAAATGCTGTAGTGCTCCCACTCACTTTCTCATAAATACAGGCTTCACCGCAAGTCTGTATAAAACTATATGCTTTGATCAACTCATCAAAGCGTATATTCCAACTCCGAGATGCTTGCACCAGTCCACAGATGGATCGCTGGTGCTTGCACATTTTGTTAGCACCTTTTGGATTGACAAAACCTTCTGGTTGCATCATATACAACTCTTCTTTAATTAATCCATTAGGGAATGCAGTTTTGTTTATCCGTTTGCCAGATTTCATAAAACGCGGCAATTACTAACATGATTCGGACAGACTTAAGCATAGATACGAGTGAGAAAATCTCATCGTAGTCAACACCTTGAACTTGTCGAAAACCTTTTGCGACAATTCTAGCTTTGTAGATAGTAACACTACTATCAGCGTCCGTCTTCCTCTTGAAGATCCATTTATTTTCTATGGCTTGCCGATCATCGGGCAAGTCAACTAAAGTCCATACTTTGTTCTCATACATGGATCATATCTCAGATTTCATGGCTTCAAGCCACTTTGCGGAATCTGGGCTCACCATCGCTTCTTCATAGTTCGTAGGATCATCATGATCTAGTAGCATGACTTCCAGAACAGGATTACCGTACCACTCTGGCACGGATCTTACTCTGGTTGATCTACGAGGTTCAGTAGTGTCTTGTTCTGAAGTTTCATGATCATCATCATTAGCTTCCTCACTAACTGGTGTAGGTGTCACAGAAACATTTTTCTGTGATGTACTACTTTCCAATAAGGGAGTAGGTACAGTTACCTCGTTAAGTTCTACTTTCCTCCCACTCACTTCTTTCGAGAGAAACTCCTTCTCCAGAAAGTTTCCGAATTTTAGCAACAAAAGTCTTGCCTTCGGATCTGTGATAGAAGGTTTATCCAATAGTTTCCTTTGGATATCCTATGAAGACGCACTTCTCCGTTTGAGTTTGAGCTTATCAGGATGAAACCTTTTCATATAAGCATCGCAACCCCAAATTTTTTAAGAAACGACAGCTTAGGTTTCTTGCCAAACCATAGTTCACACGGTGTCATCTCAACGGATTTAGATGGTGCCCTATTTAACGTGAATGCAGCTGTCTCTAATGCATAACCCCAAAACAATAGTGGTAGATCGGTAAGATACATCATAGATTGCACTATATCCAATAAAGTACGGTTATGACGTTCGGACACACCATTATGCTGTGGTGTTCCATGTGGCATGATTTTGTGAAACTATTCCACATTGTTTTAATTGAAGACCAAACTCGTAACTCAAATATTTTACCTCTGCGATCATATCGTAGAAACTTTTTATTTTCTTGTCACGATGATTTTCCACTTCACTCTGAAATTCTTTGAACTTTTCAAATGTTTCAGACTTATGTTTCATCAAGTAGATATACTCATATCTGCTCAAATCATCTGTGAAGATCAGAAAATAATGATACCTGTCGCGAGCAATATTTATCGGACCACATACATCAGTATGTATGATTTCCAATAAATCTTTTCTCGCTCCATTGTTCCGGAGAACGGCGTTTTAGTCATCTTGCCCAAAAGGCATGGTTCGCAAGCATCAAGTGATTCATAATCAAGTGATTCCGAAAGCCCATCAGCATGGAGTTTCTTCATGCGCTTTATACCAATATGACCTAAACAGCAGTGCCACAAATAAGTTGCACTATCATTATTAACTTTGCATCTTTTGGTTTCAATATTATGAATATGTGTATTATTAAGATCGAGATCCAATGAACTATTTTCATTGGGTGTGTAACCATATAAGGTTTTATTCATGTAAAGAGAACAACAATTTATTCTTTTACTTAAATGAATAACCGTATTACAATAAACATGATCAAATCATATTCATGCTCAACGCAAAAACCAAATAACACTTATTTAAGTTCAACACTAATCCCGAAAGTATAGGGGAGTGTGCGATGATGATCATATCAATCTTGGAACTACTTCCAACACACATCGTTACTTCACCCTTAACTAGTCTCTGTTTATTCTGCAACTCCCGTTTCGAGTTACTAATCTTAGCAACTGAACTAGCATCAAATATTGAGGGGTTGCTATAAACACTAGTATAGTACACATCAATAACATGTATATCAAATATACTGTTGTTCACTTTGCCATCCTACTTATCCGCCAATCACTTGGGGTAGTTCCGCTTCCAGTGACCAGTCCCTTTGCAGCAGAATCACTTAGTCTCAGGCTTAGGATCAGACTTGGGCTTCTTCACTTGAGCAGCAACTTGCTTGCCGTTCTTCTTGAAGTTCCCCTTCTTCCCTTTGCCCTTTTCTTGAAACTAGTGGTCTTGTCAACCATCAACACTTGATGTTTTTCTTGATTTCTACCTTCGTTGATTTCAGCATCACGAAGAGCTTGGGAGTTGTTTCCGTTATCCCTTGCATATTATAGTTCATCACGAAGTTCTACTAACTTAGTGATGATGACTAGAGAATTCTGTCAATCACTATCTTATCTGGAAGATTAACTCCCACTTGATTCAAGCGATTGTAGTACCCAGACAATCTGAGCACATGCTCACTAGTTGAGCGATTCTCCTCCATCTTTTAGCTATAGAACTTGCTGGAGACTTCATGTCTCTCAACTCGGGTATTTGCTTGAAATATTAACTTCAACTCCTGGAACATTTCATATGGTCCATGACGTTCAAAAACGTCTTTGAAGTCCCGATTCTAAGCTGTTAAGCATGGTGCACTAAACTATCAAGTAGTCATCATATTGAGCTAGCCAAGCGTTCATAACGTCTGCATCTGCTCCTGCAATAGGTCTGTCACCTAGCGGTGCATCAAGGACATAATTCTTCTGTGTAGCAATGAGGATAAACCTCAGATCACGGATCCAATCCGCATCATTGCTACTAACATCTTTCAACATAATTTTCTCTAGGAACATATCAAAATAAACATAGGGAAGCAACAACGCGAGCTATTGATCTACAACATGATTTGCAAGATACTACCAGGACTAAGTTCATGATAAATTTAAGTTCAATTTAATCATATTACTTAAGAACTCCCACTTAGATAGACATCCCTCTAATCCTCTAAGTGATCACGTGATCCAAATCAACTAAACCATAACCGATCATCACGTAAGATGGAGTAGTTTTCAATGGTGAACATCAATATGTTGATCATATCTACTATATGATTCACGCTCGACCTTTCGGTCTCCGTGTTCCGAGGCCATATCTGTATATGCTTGGCTCGTCAAGTATAACCTGAGTATTCCGCGTGTGCAACTGTTTTGCACCCGTTGTATTTGAACGTAGAGCCTATCACACCCGATCATCACGTGGTGTCTCAGCACGAAGAACTTTTGCAACGGTGCATACTCAGGGAGAACACTTCTTGATAATTTAGTGAGAGATCATCTTATAATGCTACCGTCAATCAAAGCAAGATAAGATGCATAAAAGGATAAACATCACATGCAATCAATATAAGTGATATGATATGGCCATCATCATCTTGTGCTTTGTGATCTCCATCTCCGAAGCACCGTCATGATCACCATCGTCACCGGCGCGACACCTTGATCTCCATCGTAGCATCGTTGTCGTCTCGCCAATCTTATGCTTCCACGACTATCACTACCGCTTAGTAATAAAGTAAAGCATTACATCGCGATTGCATTGCATACAATAAAGCGACAACCATATGGCTCCTGCCAGTTGCCGATAACTCGGTTACAAAACATGATCATCTCATACAATAAAATCAGCATCATGCCTTGACCATATCACATCACAACATACCCTGCAAAAACAAGTTAGACGTCCTCTACTTTGTTGTTGCAAGTTTTACGTGGCTGCTACGGGCTTAAGTAAGAACTCATCTCACCTACACATCAAAACCACAACGATAGTTCGTCAAATAGACTCCGTTTTAACCTTCTCAAGGACCGGGCGTAGTCACACTTGGTTCAACTAAAGTTGGAGAGACAGTCTTCCGCAAGCCATCTATGTGCAAAGCACGTCGAGGGAACCGGTCTCGCGTAAGAGTACGCGTAAGGTTGGTCCGGATCGTCTCAACCAACAATACCGCCGAACCAAAGTATGACATGCTAGTAGGCAGTATGACTTGTATCGCCCACAACTCACTTGTGTTCTACTCGTGCATATAACATCAAACCATAAAACCTAGGCTCGGATGCCACTGTTGGGGAACGCAGTAATTTCAAAAATTTTCGTACGCACACGCAAGATCATGGTGATGCACAGCAACGAGAGGGGAGAGTGTTGTCTACGTACCAACGCAGACCGACTGCGGAAGCGATCACACAACGTAGAGGAAGTAGTCGTACGTCTTCTTCCTGATCCGACCGATCCAAGCACCGTTACTCCGGCACCTCCGAGTTCTTAGCACATGTTCAGCTCGATGACGTTCCTCGGGCTCCGATCCAGCAAAGCGTCGAGGAAGAGTTCCGTCAGCATGACGGCGTGGTGACGATCTTGATGTACTACCGACGCAGGGCTTCGCCTAAGCACTGTAACGGTATGATCGAGGTGGAATTTGGTGGCAGGGGGCACCGCACACGGCTAAGGAACGATCTCAAGGATCAAGTTGTGTGTCTTGGGGTGCCCCCTGCCCCCGTATATAAAGGCCAGGGGCAGGGGGTTCGGCCGGCTAGGAGGGAGGCGCAGGGAGGAGTCCTACTCCCACCGGGAGTGGGACTCCTCCCCTCCAATCCTATTCCAACTAGGATTCTTGGGGGGGAAGGAGAAAGAGGGGGCCGGCCCACCTCTCCTAGTCCTATTAGGACTTGGGAAAGGGGGGGGGGGGGGCGCCGGCTAGGCTTGTGGGCTGCCTCTTCTCTCTTTTCCACTAAGGCCCAATAGGCCCATTTACCTCCCGGTGGGTTCCGGTAACCCTCCCGGTAATCCGGAAAAATCCCGATTTCACCCGGAACGCTTCCGGTGCCCAAACATAGGCTTCCAATATATCAATCTTTACGTCTCGATCATTTCGAGACTCTTCGTCATGTCCATGATCTCATCCGGGACTCCGAACAACCTTCGGTACATCAAAATGCATAAACTCATAATAACTGTCATCGTAACGTTAAGCGTGCGGACCCTACGGTTCGAGAACAATGTAGACATGACCGAGACACGTCTCCGGTCAATAACCAATAGCGGGACCTGGATGTCCATATTGGCTCCTACATATTCTACGAAGATCTTTATCGGTCAGACCGCATAACAACATACGTTGTTCCCTTTGTCATCGGTATGTTACTTGCCCGAGATTCGATCGTCGGTATCCAATACCTAGTTCAATCTCGTTACTGGCAAGTCTCTTTACTCGTTCCGTAATACATCATCTCACAACTAACATCTTAGTTATAATGCTTGCAAGGCTTATGTGATGTATATTACCGAGAGGGCCCAGAGATACCTCTCCGACAATCGGAGTGACAAACCCTAATCTCGAAATACGCCAACCCAACATCTACCATTGGAGACACCTGTAGTACTCCTTTATAATCACCCAATTACGTTGTGATGTTTGGTAGTACCCAAAGTGTTCCTCCGATAAATGGGAGTTGCATAATCTCATAGTTATAGGAACATGTATAAGTCATGAAGAAAGCAATAGCAACATACTAAACGATCGGGTGCTAAGCTAATGGAATGGGTCATGTCAATCAGATCATTCAACTAATGATGTGACCTCGTTAATCAAATAATAACTCTTTGTTCATGGTTAGGAAACATAACCATCTTCGATTAACGAGCTAGTCTAGTAGAGGCATACTAGTGACACTCTGTTGGTCTATGTATTCACACATGTATTATGTTTCCGGTTAATACAATTCTAGCATGAATAATAAACATTTATCATGATATAAGGAAATAAATAATAACTTTATTATTGCCTCTAGGGCATATTTCCTTCATAATGCTTTATTCATTTATTTGTGTGAAGTGGCGATTGTAAGCCAACTATGTATCTTTTCCCTTATTGTATTACATGGGTTTTTTTGCGAAGATTACCTCACTTGTGAGGTTGCTTTCAATGCGGTTATGCCTCTAAGTCGTGCTTCAACACGTGGGAGATATAGCCGCATCGAGGGCGTTACAGTCCCTTCGAGGAAATGTCATGCGGTGACATCCGGAGTCCCGCCTAGCCTGCTACAGCCCGGGTTCCCTGGAGTCCTATTAGCCCAGTGCTACTGCCCGGATTCACATGCTGCTGACCGACATGCTCGATGTGAATCATGTATGCCTGTCCCCATAGGTTAGTGCCGCTTTGGGTTCACGACTAGCCATGTCAGACCGGGTTCTCTGTCATATGGATGCTGGCGACACAATCATATACGTGAGCCAAAAGGCGCAAACGGTCCCGGGCCAGGGTAAGGCGACACCCGTGGGAATACCGTGCGTGAGACCGCAAAGTGATATGAGGTGTTACCAGCTAGATCGATATGACTTGGAATCGGGGTCCCGACAGCTTTGGTATCAGAGCCTGAGTGCCTGTAGGTTTACCAAGCCAACATGGTCGAAGTTGAGTCTAGAAATTCTTTAGCTATATAGGGGAATTGATTGTGGAAGGGAACATAAGGCTCTTTTTACTCCTTATTCCTCATGCCTTCTAATCTGAGTCATCCTATCTTTCCTACGGGGTTAAGGAACTAGGTTTTTTCTTCTGTCTATCAGGATCACGTGTTACTACTCCGTAGTCTCTAAGGTTTGGTTGATCTGAGTCATATCCCAGCTTGAGTACCTCCGGTGTAGCCTGTTTAGTAATATCTCAGAACCTTAAGTGATGATGTTGAGTATGGTGCTACCCCATCTTTTGCAGAATGTCTCATTTTGAGCATTTTACTGCCATTATGCTGTCGGATTTGTCCTAGGAGTTCAAGAGATAGTATTTTCCTCGTACTATATTCTACATTCTTATGATGATGCTGAATCCATCCTTGTTTCCTTGGTTGGTTCTTCAGGATGTCGTCAGTTAACCGAAGTTCTATTGCTCATAGCCGGAACCACGGAGATGGTAGGGATGAGGATCCTCCCGGCCAGCCTTCGTTAGCAGAGTTCATGTTAGAGATGGAGAAGAACAAGCGAGAGTCTAACCGCTTGTTAGCACGTATTGATGAGAACACCTCCCATCAACACAAAGAGTCAGCGTCCATCTATGATTTCATTGGTCTGAAACCACCTACCTTCCATCATTCCATTGAACCACTAGATGCAGATGACTGGCTCCGTAGTATCACACACAAGCTGCATTCTGCAAATGTAGCTGAAGGTGACAAGGTCACCTATGCTGCATATCACCTGGAAGGTCCTGCTAGTATTTGGTGGCAGAACTATGAGGCTATGCTTCCAGCTGGCCAGATAAGCACCTGGAGAGATTTCACTGAGGCTTTTTGCGAGCATCACATTCCTCAGGCTCTCATTGACCACAAGAGAGAAGAGTTCTGTAGTTTCACCTAGAGTAAGATGGCTGTTGATGCTTACAGTAGAGAGTTTGAGAACCTTGCTCGCTATGCTACAGAAGAAGTGTCCACGGACGCCAAGAAGCAGGCTAGGTTCCGGAAGGGTCTCAACCCCAAGTTGTGTCGTGATCTCCACTTGCATCATTGCAATACATTCCAGGCTCTTGTGAACAAGGCCATTAATGCAGAGACAGCTCAACTCACTTACGAGGAGTCTCGTAAGCACACCCGTGGTTTGGGTTCTTCTTCCGGTTCTACTTCGCAGAAGCGCCGGATTTGGGTTCCAAACTCCGCTCTTCCACCCGGTTATACACCAAGGCCATCTTGTGTGGCACCTCACCAGTTCAGTTACATGCTCCACCCAGGCCTATTGGTAGACCGCTTGTCAAAGCGGGTCCACGTCCTACTTTAGGGACTTGTTTCAGATGCGGAGAGCCAGGACACTATGCACACGACTGCTCTCAAACCAATTATGCTCCACCCCAGCCTGAGAAGTCTGTTGTCCGTGATAAGCCATCACGCAAGATGATTAGTGCCAAGTCAGCTCCCGCTGAACGTGGATGTGTGCATCACGTCTCAGCTAAAGACGCTCATGATGATCCGGATGTCGTTCTTGGTACACTCCTTGTCAACTGTCATCCAGCTTCGGTTCTGTTTGAAACTGGAGCATCTCACTCCTTCATTTCTGAAGGCTATGCTCGTTTGCACGACATGTCATTTTGTGATATGCCAACTCCACTTGAAATCCAAACTCCAGGGTCTAGATGGCAAACTACCAGAATAAGCCATGGTAATGAAATCCTTGTTGACAGACTTGTATTCCTTGTTGGGGAACGTAGTAATTTCAAAAATTTTCCTACGCACACGCAAGATCATGGTGATGCATAGCAACGCGGGGGAGAGTCTGATCTACGTACCCTTGTAGATCGCAACGGAAGTGTTGACACAACGTAGAGGAAGTAGTCGTACGTCTTCTTACCGATCCGACCGATCCAAGCACCGTTACTCCGGCACCTCCGAGTTCTTAGCACACGTACAGCTCGATGACGATCCCCGGGCTCCGATCCAGCAAAGCTTCGGGGAGGAGTTCTGTCAGCACGACGGCGTGGTGACGATCTTGATGTTCTACCGACGCAGCGCTTCGCCTAAGCACTACAACGATATGATCGAGGTGGAATATGGTGGCAGGGGGCACCGCACACGGCTAAAGAACGATCTCAAAGATCAACTTGTGTGTTCTAGGGTGCCCCCTGCCCACGTATATAAAGGAGCAAGGGGGAGGCCGGCCGGCCTATGGGGCGTGCCAAGGGGAGGAGGAGTCCTCCTCCTAGTAGGAGTAGGACTCCCCTCTCGTAGTCCAACTAGGAGACTTGAGGGGCAAGGAAAGAGAGGGAGAGGGAGAGGGAAAGGGGGGCCGCGCCCCCCTCCTAGTCCAATTCGGACTCCCCTTGAGGGGGGGGGGCGCCACCTCTTGGGCTGCTGCCCTCTCTCTCCCCTCAGGTCCAATAAGGCCCATTACTTCCCCGGGGGGTTCCGGTAACCCCTCCGGCACTCCAGTTTTATCCGAAATCATCCGGAACACTTCCGGTGTCCGAATATAGCCGTCCAATATATCAATCTTTATGTCTCGACCATTTCGAGACTCCTCGTCATGTCCGTGATCACATCCGGGACTCTGAACTAACTTCGTTACATCAAAATGCATAAACTCATAATAACTGTCATCGTAACTTTAAGCGTGCGGACCCTACGGTTCGAGAACAATGTAGACATGACCGAGACACGTCTCCGGTCAATAACCAATAGCGGGACCTGGATGCCCATATTGGCTCCTACATATTCTACGAAGATCTTTATCGGTCAGACCGCATAACAACATACGTTGTTCCCTTTGTCATCGGTATGTTACTTGCCCGAGATTCGATCGTCGGTATCCAATACCTAGTTCAATCTCGTTACCGGCAAGTCTCTTTACTTGTTTCGTAATACATCATCTCACAACTAACATATTAGTTGTAATGCTTGCAAGGCTTATGTGATGTGCATTACCGAGAGGGCCTAGAGATACCTCTCCGACAATCGGAGTGACAAATCCTAATCTTGAAATACGCCAACCCAACATCTACCTTTGGAGACACCTGGAATGCTCCTTTAGAATCACCCAGTTACGTTGTGATGTTTGGTAGCACCCAAAGTGTTCCTCTGGCAAACGGGAGTTGCATAATCTCATAGTCATAGGAACATGTATAAGTCATGAAGAAAGCAATAGCAACATACTAAACGATCGGGTGCTAAGCTAATGGAATGGGTCATGTCAATCAGATCATTCAACCAATGATGTGACCTCGTTAATCAAATAACAACACTTGGTTCATGGTTAGGAAACATAACCATCTTTGATTAACGAGCTAGTCAAGTAGAGGCATACTAGTGACACTAAGTTTGTCTATGTATTCACACATGTATTATGTTTCCGGTTAATACAATTCTAGCATGAATAATAAACATTTATCATGATATAAGGAAATAAATAATAACTTTATTATTGCCTCTAGGGCATATTTCCTTTAGTCTCCCACTTGCACTAGAGTCAATAATCTAGATTACACAGTAATGATTCTAACACCCATGGAGCCTTGGTGTTGATCCTGTTTTGCTCGTGGAAGAGGCTTAGTCAACGGGTCTGCAACATTCAGATCCGTATGTATCTTGCAAATCTCTATGTCTCCCACCTGGACTAGATCCCGGATGGAATTGAAGCATCTCTTGATGTGCTTGGTCCTCTTGTGAAATTTGGATTCCTTTGCCAAGGCAATTGCACCAGTATTGTCACAAAAGATTTTCATTGGACCCGATGCACTAGGTATGACACCTAGATCGGATATGAACTCCTTCATCCAGACTCCTTCGTTTGCTGCTTCCGAAGCAGCTATGTATTCCGCTTCACATGTAGATCCCGCTACGACGCTTTGTTTAGAACTGCACCAACTGACAGCTCCACCGTTTAATGTAAACACGTATCCGGTTTGCGATTTAGAATCGTCCGGATCGGTGTCAAAGCTTGCATCAACGTAACCTCTTACGGTGAGCTCTTTGTCACCTCCATATACGAGAAACATATCCTTAGTCCTTTTCAAGTATTTTAGGATGTTCTTGACCCCTGTCCAGTGATCCACTCCTGGATTACTTTGGTACCTCCCTGCTAAACTTATAGCAAGGCACACATCAGGACTGGTACACAGCATTGCATACATGATAGAGCCTATGGCTGAAGCATAGGGAACATCTTTCATTTTCTCTCTATCTTCTGCAGTGGTCGGGCATTGAGTCTGACTCAACTTCACACCTTGTAACACAGGCAAGAACCCTTTCTTTGCTTGATCCATTTTGAACTTCTTCAAAATCTTGTCAAGGTATGTGCTTTGTGAAAGTCCAATTAAGCGTCTTGATCTATCTCTATAGATCTTTATGCCTAATATGTAAGCAGCTTCACCGAGGTCTTTCATTGAAAAACTCTTATTCAAGTATCCCTTTATGCTATCCGGAAATTCTATATCATTTCCAATCAGCAATATGTCATCCACATATAATATCAGAAATGCTACAGAGCTCCCACTCACTTTCTTGTAAATACAGGCTTCACCGAAAGTCTGTATAAAACTAAACGCTTTGATCACACTATCAAAGCGTTTATTCCAACTCCGAGAGGCTTGCACCAGTCCATAAATGGATCGCTGGAGCTTGCACACTTTGTTAGCTCCCTTTGGATCGACAAAACCTTCCGGCTGCATCATATACAACTCTTCTTCCAGAAATCCATTCAGGAATGTAGTTTTGACATCCATCTGCCAAATTTCATAATCATTAAATGCGGCAATTGCTAACATGATTCTGACAGACTTAAGCATCGCTACGGGTGAGAAGGTCTCATCATAGTCATCCCCTTGAACTTGTCGAAAACCTTTTGCGACAAGTCGAGCTTTATAGACAGTAATATTACCGTCAGCGTCAGTCTCTTTCTTGAAGATCCATTTATTCTCAATTGCTTGCCGATCATCGGGCAATTCAACCAATGTCCATACTTTGTTCTCATACATGGATCCCATATCAGATTTCATGGCTTCTAGCCACTTTGCGGAATCTGGGCTCACCATCACTTCTTCATAGTTCGTAGGTTCATCATGATCTAGTAGCATGACTTCCAGAACTGGATTACCATACCACTCTAGTGCGGATGTCACTCTGGTTGATCTACGAGGTTCAGTAGTATCTTGTTCTGAAGTTTCATGATCATCATCATTAGCTTCCTCACTAATTGGTATAGGTGTCGCGGAAACAATTTTCTGTGATGTACTACTTTCCAATAAAGGAGCAGGTACAGTTACCTCGTCAATTTCTACTTTCCTCCCACTCACTTCTTTCGAGAGAAACTCCTTCTCTAGAAATCATCCATTCTTAGCAACGAATGTCTTGCCTTTGGATCTGTGATAGAAGGTGTACCCAACAGTTTCCTTTGGGTATCCTATGAAGACACATTTCTCTGATTTGGGTTCGAGCTTATCAGGTTGAAGCTTTTTCACATAAGCATCGCAGCCCCAAACTTTAAGAAATGACAATTTGGTTTCTTGCAAAACCGTAGTTCATAAGGCGTCGTCTCAACAGATTTTGATGGTGCCCTATTTAACGTGAATGCGGTCGTCTCTAAAGCATAACCCCAAAACGATAGCGGTAAATCAGTAAGAGACATCATAGATCGCACCATATCTAGTAAAGTACGATTACGACGTTCGGACACACCATTACGCTGTGGTGTTCCGGGTGGTGTGAGTTGCGAAACTATTCCACAATTTTTCAAATGTACACCAAACTCGTAACTCAAATATTCTCCTCCACGATCACATCGTAGAAACTTTATTTTCTTGTTACAATGATTTTCAACTTCACTCTGAAATTCTTTGAACTTTTCAAATGTTTCAGACTTATGTTTCATTAAGTAGATATACCCATATCTGCTTAAATCATCTGTGAAAGTGAGAAAATAACGATATCCGCCACGAGCCTCAATATTCATCGGACCACATACATCGGTATGTATGATTTCCAACAAATCTGTTGCTCTCTCCATAGTACCGGAGAACGGTGTTTTAGTCATCTTGCCCATGAGGCACGGTTCGCAAGTACCAAGTGATTCATAATCAAGTGGTTTCAAAAGCCCATCAGTATGGAGTTTCTTCATGCGCTTTACACCGATATGACCTAAACGGCAGTGCCACAAATAAGTTGCACTATCATTATCAACTCTGCATCTTTTGGCTTCAACATTATGAATATGTGTGTTACTACTATCGAGATTCATCAAAAATAGACCACTCTTCAAAGGTGCATGACCATAAAAGATATTACTCACATAAATAGAACAACCATTATTCTCCGATTTAAATGAATAACCGTCTCGCATCAAACAAGATCCAGACATAATGTTCATGCTTAACGCTGGCACCAAATAACAATTATTTAGGTCTAATATTAATTCCGAAGGTAGATGTAGAGGTAGCGTGCCGACCGCGATCACATCGACTTTGGAACCGTTTCCCACGCGCATCGTCACCTCGTCCTTTGCCAGTGTTCGCTTAATCCGTAGTCCCTGTTTCGGGTTGCAAATATTAGCAACAGAACTAGTATCAAATACCCAGGTGCTACTGCGAGCTCTAGTAAGGTACACATCAATAACATGTATATCACATATACCTTTGTTCACCTTGCCATCCTTCTTATCCGCCAAATACTTGGGGCAGTTCCGCTTCCAGTGACCAGTCTGCTTGCAGTAGAAGCACTCAGTTTCAGGCTTAGGTCCAGACTTGGGTTTCTTCTCCTGAGCAGCAACTTGCTTGCCGTTCTTCTTGAAGTTCCCCTTCTTCTTCCCTTTGCCCTTTTTCTTGAAACTAGTGGTCTTGTTAACCATCAACACTTGATGCTCCTTCTTGATTTCTACTTCCGAAGCTTTCAGCATTGCCAAGAGCTCGGGAATAGTCTTGTTCATTCCTTGCATATTATAGTTCATCACGAAGCTCTTGTAGCTTGGTGGCAGTGATTGGAGAATTCTGTCAATGAGGCAATCATCTGGAAGATTAACTCCCATCTGAATCAAGTGATTATTATACCCAGACATTTTGAGTATATGCTCACTGACAGAACTGTTCTCCTCCATCTTGCAGCTATAGAACTTATTGGAGACATCATATCTCTCAATTCGGGCATTTGCTTGAAATATTAACTTCAACTCCTGGAACATCTCATATGCTCCATGACGTTCAAAACGTCGTTGAAGTCCCGATTCTAAGCCGTAAAGCATGGCACATGGAACTATCAAGTAGTCATCAGCTTTGCTCTACCAGACGTTCATAACATCTGGCGTTGCTCCAGCAGCAGGCCTGGCACCCAGCGGTGCTTCCAGGACGTAATTCTTCTGAGCAGCAATGAGGATAATCCTCAAGTTACGGACCCGGTCCGTGTAATTGCTACCATCATCTTTCAACTTTGCTTTCTCAAGGAACGCATTAAAATTCAACGGAACAATAGCACGAGCCATCTATCTACAGCCAACATAAACAAGCAAGATACTATCAGGTACTAAGTTCATGATAAGTTTAAGTTCAATTAATCAAATTACTTAAGAACTCCCACTTAGATAGACATCCCTCTAATCCTCTAAGTGATCACGTGATCCAAATCAACTAAACCATAACCGATCATCAAGTGAGATGGAGTAGTTTTCAATGGTGAACATCGTTATGTTGATCATATCTACTATATGATTCACGCTCGACCTTTCGGTCTCCGTGTTCCGAGGCCATATCTGCATATGCTAGGCTCGTCAAGTTTAACCTGAGTATTCTGCGTGTGCAAAAACTGGCTTGCACCCGTTGTAGATGGACGTAGAGCTTATCACACCCGATCATCACGTGGTGTCTGGGCACGACGAACTTTGGCAACGGTGCATACTCAGGGAGAACACTTCTTGATAATTTAGTGAGAGATCATCTTATAATGCTACTGTCAATCAAAGCAAGATAAGATGCATAAAAAGATAAACATCACATGCAATCAATATAAGTGATATGATATGGCCATCATCATCTTGTGCTTGTGATCTCCATCTCTGAAGCACCATCATGATCACCATCATCACCAGCGCGACACCTTGATCTCCATCATAGCATCGTTGTCGTCTCGCCAATCTTATGCTTCCACGACTATTGCTACCGCTTAGTGATAAAGTAAAGCATTACATCACGATTGCATTGCATACAATAAAGCGACAACCATATGGCTCCTGCCAGTTGCCGATAACTCGGTTACAAAACATGATCATATCGTACAATAAAATTTAGCATCATGTCTTGACCATATCACATCACAACATGCCCTGCAAAAACAAGTTAGACGTCCTCTACTTTGTTGTTGCAAGTTTTACGTGGCTGCTACGGGCTTAAGCAAGAACCAATCTCACCTACGCATCACAACCACAACAATAGTTTGTCAAATAGACTTCGTTTTAACCTTCGCAAGGACCGGGCGTAGCCACACTCGGTTCAACTAAAGTTGGAGAGACAGTCGCCCGCAAGCCACCTGTCTCGCGTAAGCGTACGCGCAAGGTTGGTCCGGGTCGTCTCGTCCAACAATACCGCCGAACCAAAGTATGACATGCTGGTAGGCAGTATGACTTGTATCGCCCACAACTCACTTGTGTTCTACTCGTGCATATAACATCAAACCATAAAACCTAGGCTCGGATGCCACTGTTGGGGAACGTAGTAATTTCAAAAAAATTCCTACGCACACGCAAGATCATGGTGATGCATAGCAATGAGGGGGAGAGTCTGATCTACGTACCCTTGTAGGTCGCAACGGAAGCGTTTACACAACATAGAGGAAGTAGTCGTACGTCTTCTTCCCGATCCGACCGATCTAAGCACCGTGACTCCGGCACCTCCGAGTTCTTAGCACACGTATAGCTTGATGACGATCCCCGGGCTCCGATCCAGCAAAGCTTCGGGGAGGAGTTCTGTCAGCACGACGGCGTGGTGACGATCTTGATGTTCTACCGACGCAGGGCTTCGCCTAAGCACTACAACGATATGATCGAGGTAGAATATGGTGGCAGGGGGCACCGCACACGGCTAAGGAACGATCTCAAAGATCAACTTGTGTGTTCTAGGGTGCCCCCTGCCCCCGTATATAAAGGAGCAAGGGGGAGGCTGGCCGGCCTATGGGGCGCGCCAAGGGGAGGAGTAGTCCTCCTCCTAGTAGGAGTAGGACTCCCCTCTCCTAGTCCAACTAGGAGACTTGAGGGGGAAGGAAAGAGAGGGAGAGGGAGAGGGAAAGGGAGGCCGCGCCCCCCCTCCTAGTCCAATTCGGACTCCCCTTGAGGGGGCGCACGCCACCTCTTGGGCTGCTGCCCTCTCTCTCCCCTCAGGCCCAATAAGGCCCATTACTTCCCCGAGGGGTTCCGGTAACCCCTCCGGCACTCCGGTTTTATCCGAAATCATCCGGAACACTTCCGGTGTCCGAATATAGCCGTCCAATATATCAATCTTTATGTCTCGACCATTTTGAGACTCCTCGTCATGTCCGTGATCACATCCGGGACTCTGAACTAACTTCGTTACATCTAAATGCATAAACTCATAATAACTGTCATCGTAACTTTAAGCGTGCGGACCCTACGGCTCGAGAACAATGTAGACATGACCGAGACACGTCTCCGGTCAATAACCAATAGCGGGACCTGGATGCCCATATTGGCTCCTACATATTCTACGAAGATCTTTATCGGTCAGACCGCATAACAACATACGTTGTTCCCTTTGTCATCGGTATGTTACTTGCCCAAGATTCGATCGTCGGTATCCAATACCTAGTTCAATCTTGTTACCGGCAAGTCTCTTTACTCGTTCCGTAATACATCATCTCACAACTAACATATTAGTTGTAATGCTTGCAAGGCTTATGTGATGTGCATTACCGAGAGGGCCCAGAGATACCTCTCCGACAATCGGAGTGACAAATCCTAATCTCGAAATACGCCAACCCAACATCTACCTTTGGAGACACCTGTAATGCTCCTTTATAATCACCCAGTTATGTTGTGACGTTTGGTAGCACCCAAAGTGTTCCTCCGGCAAACGGGAGTTGCATAATCTCATAGTCATAGGAACATGTATAAGTCATGAAGAAAGCAATAGCAACATACTAAACGATCGGGTGCTAAGCTAATGGAATGGGTCATGTCAATCAGATCATTCAACCAATGATGTTACCTCGTTAATCAAATAACAACACTTTGTTCATGGTTAGGAAACATAACCATCTTTGATTAACGAGCTAGTCAAGTAGAGGCATACTAGTGACACTAAGTTTGTCTATGTATTCACACATGTATTATGTTTCCGGTTAATACAATTCTAGCATGAATAATAAACATTTATCATGATATAAGGAAATAAATAATAACTTTATTATTGCCTCTAGGGCATATTTCCTTCATTCCTTGCGTCACTTATAGCCCTCAAATCTACGGATATTAACATAATCTTGGGTATGGACTGGATGAAAGCTCATTATGCCAAGATTGATTGTTACACTAGGTCTGTTCAGCTTACACACCCATCTGGCAAGATAGTCACTGTCTCCACTTGAGTTTCAAAGCGCCAACTCTATTCTCTTAATGCCAACCCTCTTCCTGACCTTGAAGATATCCCGGTAGTCCGTGACTTTCTGGATGTCTTTCCAGAGGAACTGCCAGGTATTCCACCTGACAGAGATGTAGAGTTTGTCATAGATCTATCCCAGGAACCGCTCCAATCTCTAGAAGACCTTACAAGATGGCACCCTTAGAACTAGCTGAGCTTAAGAAACAACTCGATGAATCCTTGCAAAAGGGTTTCATCCGTCCTAGTTCTTCTCCTTGGGCTTGCCCCATCCTCTTCGTCAAGAAGAAGGATGGTACGGATCGGATGGTTGTAGATTATCGCCCCGTTAATTTGGTCACGATAAAGAACAAGTATCCGCTCCCCAGGATCAATGATCTGTATGATCAGCTCGCTGGATCCTCAGTCTTTTCCAAGATGGATTTGAGGTTAGGCTACCACCAAATCAAGATCAGAAATGGTGACATTTCTAAGATGACTTTTGTCACTCGTTATGGTAAGTACGAGTACACCATCATGTCCTATGGTCTAACCAATGCTCCAGCTACATTCTCTCGCTTGATGAACTCGATCTTCATGGAGTACTTAGATAAGTTCGTCGTGGTTTACCTCGATGATATTCTTATTTACTCGAAGAACAAGGAAGAGCATGCCGAACATCTTAGACTTGTGTTAGAGAAACTCAGCGAGCACCGCCTTTATGCCAAGTTCTCCAAGTAAGAATTTTGGTTGCCAGAAGTGACCTACCTAAGCCACGTGATTTCTGGTAAGGGCATTGTCATCAATCCCGAGAGAGTTTAGGCCATTCTTGATTGGACTCCGCCTGAAACAGTTAAGTAGGTTAGGAGTTTCCTTGGTCTAGCCAGTTATTGTCGCCGCTTCGTTGAGAACTTCTCCAAAGTGGCCAAACCCCTCACGGAACTTCTCAAGAAAGATAAAAAGTTTGAGTGGTCCCCACAGTGTGAGCACAGTTTTCAGGAACTAAAAAGACGCCTCACTTCTGCTCCCATACTTGTGCCACCGGATTTCACTAAAGACTTTGTTATCTACTGCGACGCCTCACGACAGGGACTAGGTTGCATCCTTATGCAGGATCGTCATGTGATTGCCTATGCATCTCGACAGTTGCATCCACATGAGGAGAATTATCCTACACATGATTTAGAGCTTGCAGCCCTAGTCTATGCACTTAAGACATGGCGACATTACCTTCTCGGTAAACGTTGTGAGATTTACACCAATCTCTAGAGTCTCAAGTATATATTTGAAGGAAATATGCCCTAGAGGCAATAATAAAGTTATTATTTATTTCCTTATATCATGATAAATGTTTATTATTCATGCAAGAATTGTATTAACCGAAAACATAATACATGTGTGAATACATGGACAAACAGAGTGTCACTAGTATGCCTCTACTAGACTAGCTCGTTAATCAAAGATGGTTAAGTTTCCTAACCATAAACAAAGAGTTGTTATTTGATTAACGAGGTCACATCATTAGTTGAATGATCTGATTGACATGACCCATTCCATTAGCTTAGCACCCGGTCGTTTAGTATGTTGCTATTGCTTTCTTCATGACTTATACATGTTCCTATGACTATGAGATTATGCAACTCCCGTTTGCCGGAGGAACACTTTGTGTGCTACCAAATGTCACAACGTAACTGGGTGATTATAAAGGAGCTCTACAGGTGTCTCCAATGGTAGATGTTGGGTTGGCGTATTCCGAGAATAGGATTTGTCACTCCGATTGTCGGAGAGGTATCTCTGGGCCCTCTCGGTAATGCACATTACACAAGCCTTGCAAGCATTGCAACTAATGAGTTAGTTGCGAGATGATGTATTATAGAACAAGTAAAGAGACTTGCCGGTAATGAGATTGAACTAGGTATTGGATACCGACGATCGAATCTCGGGCAAGTAACATACCGATGACAAAGGGAACAACGTATGTTGTTATGCGGTCTGACCGATAAAGATCTTCGTAGAATATGCAGGAGCCAATATGGGCATCCAGGTCCCGCTATTGGTTATTGACCGGAGACGTGTCTCGGTCATGTCTACATTGTTCTCGAACCATAGGGTCCGCACGCTTAACGTTACGATGACAGTTATTATGAGTTTATGCATTTTGATGTACCAAAGGTAGTTTGGAGTCCCGGATGTGATCACGGATATGACGAGGAGTCTTGAAAGGGTCAAGACATAAAGATTGATATATTGGAAGCCTATATTTGGATATCAGAAGTGTTCCGGGTAAAATCGGGATTTTACCGGATTACCGGGAGGTTACCGGAACCCCCCGGGAGCCATATGGGCCTTATTGGGCTTTAGTGGAAATGTGAAAGGGGCTGCCATGGTGGGCTGCACGCCTCCCCCTCCCCTAGTCCTATTAGGACTAGGAGAGGTGGCCGGCCACCTCTCTCTCTCTTTCCCCCTTGGGAGTCCTATTTGGAATAGGATTGGGGGGGGGGGAGTCCTACTCCCGGTAGGAGTAGGACTCCTCCTGCGCCCTCCTCTTGGCCGGCCAGCCCCTCCCCCTTGGATCCTTTATATACGGGGGCAGGGGGCACCTCTAGACACACAAGTTGATCATTGAGATCGTTCCTTAGCCATGTGCGGTGCCCCCTGCCACCATATTCCACCTCGATCATATCGTTGCAGAGCTTAGGCGAAGCCCTGCGTCGGTAGAACATCAAGATCGTCACCACGCCGTCGTGCTGACGGAACTCCTCCTCGAAGCTTTGCTGGATCGGAGCCCGGGGATCGTCATCGAGCTGTACGTGTGCTAAGAACTTGGAGGTGCCGGAGTAACGGTGCTTGGATCGGTCGGATCGGGAAGAAGACGTACGACTACTTCCTCTACGTTGTGTCAACGCTTCCGTTGCGATCTACAAGGGTACGTAGATCAGACTCTCCCCCTCGTTGTTATGCATCACCATGATCTTGCGTGTGCATAGGAAAATTTTGAAATTACTACGTTCCCCAACAGTGGCATCCGAGCCTAGGTTTTACGGTTTGATGTTATGTGCACGAGTAGAACACAAGTGAGTTGTGGACGATATAAGTCATACTGCCTACCAGCATGTCATACTTTGGTTCGGCGGTATTGTTGGACGAGACGACCCGGACCAACCTTACGTGTACGCTTACGCGAGACCGGTTCCCTCGACGTGCTTTGCACATAGATGGCTTGCGGGCGACTGTCTCTCCAACTTTAGTTGAACCAAGTGTGGCTACGCCCGGTCCTTCCGAAGGTTAAAACAGAGTCTATTTGACAAACTATCGTTGTCGTTTTGATGCGTAGGTGAGATTGGTTCTTGCTTAAGCCCGTAGCAGCCACCTAAAATTTGCAACAACAAAGTAGAGGACGTCTAACTTGTTTTTGCAGGGCATGTTGTGATGTGATATGGTCAAAACGTGATGAGTTATAAGTTGTTGTATAAGATGATCATGTTTTGTTGAGGTTATCGGCAACTGGCAAAAGCCTTATGGTTGTCTGTCTATTGCATAAGATGCAAGCGCCCAATAATTGCTTTACTTTATCGCTATGCGATAGCAATAGTTGCAAGAGCAAGTGTTGGCGAGACGACCACGTGACAACACATTGATATAGATCAAGATGATGGAGATCATGGTGTCATGCCGGTGACGATATAGATCATGACAGTACTTTGGAGATGGAGATCAAAGAAGCAAGATGATGATGGCCATATCATGTCACATATTTTGATTGCATATGATGTTTATCTTTTATACATCTTATTTTGCTTAGTTTGACGGTAGCATTTTAATATGATCTCTCACTAATTATCAAGAAGTGTTCTCCCTGAGTATGCACCGTTGCGAAAGTTCTTAGTGCTGAGACACCACATGATGATCGGGTGTGATAGGCTCTACGTTCAAATACAACGGGTGCAAAATAGTTGCACATGCGGAATACTCAGGTTATACTTGACGAGCCAAGCATATACAGATATGGCCTCGGAACATGGAGACCGAAAGGTCGAGCGTGAATCATATAGTAGATATGATCAACATAGTGATGTTCACCATTGAAACTACTCCATCTCACGTGATGATCGGACATGGTTTAGTTGATTTGGATCACGTGATCACTTAGAGGATTAGAGGGATGTCTATCTAAGTGGGAGTTCTTAAGTAATATGATTAATTGAACTTAAATTTATCATGAACTTAGTCCTGGTAGTATTTTGTAAATCATGTTGTAGATCAATAGCTCACGTTGTTGCTTCCCTGTGTTTACTTTGATATGTTCCTAGAGAAAATTGTATGGAAAGATGTTAGTAGCAATGATGCGGATTGGATCCGTGATATGAGGTTTATCCTCATTGCTGCACAGAAGAATTATGTCCTTGATGCACCGCTAGGTGAGAGACCTATTGCAGGAGCAGATGCAGACGTTATGAACGTTTGGCTAGCTCAATATGATGACTACTTGATAGTTTAGTGCACCATGCTTAATATCTTAGAATCGGGACTTCAAAGACGTTTTGAACGTCATGGACCATATGAGATGTTCCAGGAGTTGAAGATAATATTTCAAGCAAATACCCGAGTTGAGAGATATGAAGTCTCCAACAAGTTCTATAGGTAAAAGATGGAGGAGAATCGCTCAACTAGTGAGCATGTGCTCAGATTGTCTGGGTACTACAATTGCTTGAATCAAGTGGGAGTTAATCTTCCAGATAAGATAGTGATTGACAGAATTCTCTAGTCACCATGACCAAGTTAGTAGAACTTCGTGATGAACTATAGTATGCAAGGGATGACGAAAACGACTCCCGAGCTTTTCATGATGATGAAATCGATGAAGGTAGAAATCAAGAAAAACATCAAGTGTTGATGGTAGACAAGACCACTAGTTTCAAGAAAAGGGCAGAGGGAAGAAGGGGAACTTCAAAAAGAACAGCAAGCAAGTTGCTGCTCAAGTGAAGAAGCCCAAGTCTGGACCTAAGCCTGAGACTGAGTGCTTCTACTGCAAAGGGACTGGTCACTGGAAGCGGAACTACCCCAAGTGATTGGCGGATAAGAAGGATGGCAAAGTGAACATAAGTATATTTGATATACATGTTATTGATGTGTACTTTACTAGTGTTTATAGCAAAACCTCAGTATTTGATACTAGTTCAGTTGCTAAGATTAGTAACTCGAAACGGGAGTTGCAGAATAAACAGAGACTAGTTAAGGGTGAAGTGACGATGTGTGTTGGAAGTGGTTCCAAGATTGATATGATCATCATCGCACACTCCCTATAATTTCAGGATTAGTGTTGAACCTAAATAAGTGTTATTTGGTGTTTGCGTTGAGCATGAATATGATTTGATCATGTTTATTGTAATACGGTTATTCATTTGTGTAAGAGAATAAATTGTTGTTCTGTTTACATGAATAAAACCTTATATGGTTACACACCCAATGAAAATAGTTCGTTGGATCTCGATCGTAGTGATACACATAATCATAATATTGAAACCAAAAGATGCAAAGTTAATAATGATAGTGCAACTTATTTGTAGCACTGCCGTTTAGGTCATATTGGTGTAAAGCGCATGAAGAAACTCCATGCTGATGGGCTTTGGAAATCACTTGATTATGAATCAGTTGATGCTTGCGAACCATGCCTTATGGGCAAGATGACTAAGACTCTGTTCTTCAGAACAATGGAGCGAGCAACAGATTTGTTGGAAATCATACATACTGATGTATGTGGTCCGATGAATATTGAGGCTCACGATAGGTATCATTATTTTCTGATCTTCACAGATGATTTGAGCAGATATGAGTATATCTACTTAATGAAATATAAGTCTGAAACATTTGAAAAGTTCAAAGAATTTCAGAGTGAAGAATCATCATAACAAGAAAATAAGGCTTGTACGATCTGATCGCGGAGACAAATATTTGAGTTACGAGTTTGGTCTTCAATTAAAACAATGTGGAATAGTTTCATAAATTCGTGCCACCCGGAACACCACAGCATAATGGTGTGTCCGAACGTCATAGCCGTACTTTATTAGATATAGTGCAAATCTATGATGTTTCTTACCGATTTACCACTATCGTTTTTGAGGTTATGCATTAAAGACAGCTGCATTCACGTTAAAAAGGGGCACCATCTAAGTCCGTTGAGACGACACAATCTGAACTGTGGTTTAGCAAGAAACCAAAGTTGTCGTTTCTTAAAGTTTGGGGTTGTGATGCTTATGTGAAAAGTTTCATCCTGATAAGCTCAAAACCAAATCGGAGAAATATGTCTTCATAGGATACCCAAAAGAAGACTGTTGGGTACACCTTCTATCACAGATCCTAAGGCAAGACATTCGTTGCTTATAATGGATCCTTTCTAGAGAAGGAGTTTCTCACGAAAGAAGTGAGTGGGAGGAAAGTAGAACTTAATGAGGTAACTGTACCTCCTCCCTTATTGGAAAGTAGTACATCACAGAAACCGGTTTCTGTGACACCTACACCAATTAGTGAGGAAGCTAATGATGATGATCATGAAACTTTAGATCAAGTTACTACCGAATCTCGTAGGTAAACCAGAGTGAGATCCGCACCAGAGTGGTACGGTAATCCTATTCTGGAAGTCATGTTACTAGACCATGATGAACTTACGAACTATGAGGAAGCGATGATGAGCCCAGATTCCGCGAAATGGTTTGAGGCCATGAAATCTGAGATATGATCCATGTATGAGAACAAAGTTTGGACTTTGGTTGACTTGCCCGTTGATCGACAAGCAATTGAGAATAAATGGATCTTTAAGAGGAAGACGGACGCTGATAGTAGTGTTACTATCTACAAAGCTAGAATTGTCGCAAAAAGTTTTCGACAAGTTCAAGGTCTTGACTACGATGAGAGCTTCCCACTCGTATCTATGCTTGAGTCTGTCCGAATCATGTTAGTAATTGCCGCATTTTATGAAATCTGGCAAATGGATAAACAAAACTGCATTCCTTAATGGATTTATTAAAGAAGAGTTGTATATGATGCAACCAGAAGGTTTTGTCAATCCGAAAGATGCTAACAAAAGTGTGCAAGCTCCAGTGATCCATCTGTGAACTGGTGCAAGCATCTCGGAGTTGGAATGTACGCTTTGATGAGTTGATCAAAGCATATAGTTTTATACAGACTTGTGGTGAAGCCTGTATTTACAAGAAAGTGAGTGGGAGCACTATAGCATTTCTGATAAGTATATGTGAATGCCATATTGTTGATCGGAAATAATGTAGAATTATTCTGTAAAGCATAAAGGAGTGTTTGAAAGGAGTTTTTCAAAGAAAGACCTCGGTGAAGCTACTTACATATTGAGCATCAAGATCTATAGAGATAGATCAAGACGCTTGATAAGTATTTCCATGAGTACATACCTTGACAAGATTTTGAAGTAGTTCAAAATAGAACAGTCAAAGAAGGAGTTCTTGCCTGTGTTACAAGGTGTGAAATTGAGTAAGACTCAAAGCCCGACCACGGCAGAAGATAGAAAGAGAATGAAAGTCATTCCCTATGCGTTGGCCATAGGTTCTATGAAGTATGTCATGCTGTATACCAGATCTATTGTATACCCTGCACTGATTTGGCAAGGGAGTACAATAGTGATCTAGGAGTAGATCACTGGACAACGGTCAGAATTATCCTTAGTGAAATAAGGATATGTTTCTCGATTATGGACGTGATAAAAGGCTCATCATAAAGGGTTACGCCGATGCAAGTTTTGACACTAATCTAGATGACTCTAAGTGTCGGTCTAGATACATATTGAAAGTGGGAGCAATTAGCTAGAGTAGCTCCATGCAGAGCATTGTTGACATAGAAATTTGCAAAATACATGTGGATCTGAATGTGGCAGACCCGTTGACTAAGATTCTCTCACAAGCAAAACATGATCACACCTTAGTACTCTTTGGGTGTTAATCACATAGCGATGTGAACTAGATTACTGAATCTAGTAAACCCTTTGGGTATTGGTCACATGGCGATGTGAACTATGGGTGTTAATCACATGATGATGTGAACTATCGATGTTAATCACATGGAGATGTGATCTAGATTATTGACTCTAGTGCAAGTGGGAGACTGAAGGAAATATGCCCTAGAGGCAATAATAAAGTTATTATTTATTTCCTTATATCATGATAAATGTTTATTATTCATGCTAGAATTGTATTAACCGGAAACATAATACATGTGTGAATACATAGACAAATAGAGTGTCACTAGTATGCCTCTACTAGACTAGCTCGTTAATCAAAGTGTCGGTGTAATGGGACACGGATACCCCGAAGACGGCGAGATGATATTTCAAGACATCGGGGCTAGCAAAGCCCCTCAGTCCGACTGCCCGGCCGCTCCTCCCGGCTCCCCGTCCGACTGCACTACCCGGCCTGCTACCGACTGCCGGCCGCCGACTACGCCAACCAGTCGGCTGCCGACTGCAGCCCGACCCGACATCGACGAGACAACCATACTGTGGTGCCATCATCTACAGTGTACCGTGTCCCCTGGGTACTGATTTATAAAGTACCCCAGGGGACATGCATGACAGGTGCCATGCCACTAAACCATGCCTACATGGCTTGGCATGTAAGCTACCCCAGGTAGCTTACATCCAACGCCACTACCCATGCCACTAGCTAGCTACCATGCCTACATGGCTTACATCCTAAGCCAACTCCCACTATATATATGAGATCCATCCATCCATCCAGGAGGATGGAGACTCACGCACACACACAAGCTAGCAAGCAAGCTAGCTTTCCATCCATCCACATGAGCACGTATGCTCACGGCCATGAGCATGGCCGGCCACTAGCACGCCTCATACAGGCATATATAAAGCCAGATGCCTATGGCATTGAGCTGAGATACAGCTCCAGGAGCGACCCTGTACCAGATATACCAGATATACTCAGACGTGCAGGAGTAGGGGTGTTATCTCTCCGGAGAGCCCCGAACCTGGGTAAACCACCACGTGCTACTCGCATACCCGCTCCCGGTCCTATCAGCAGCAGTCCTACCCACACACTAAGCCCTTGTGGCATCTGTCGACTCGCAAGCACCCCGTGAGAAATACCACGACACAAAGATGGTTAAGTTTCCTAACCATAAACAAAGAGTTGTTATTTGATTAACGAGGTCACATCATTAGTTGAATGATCTGATTGACATGACCCATTCCATTAGCTTAGCACCCGATCGTTTAGTATGTTGCTATTGCTTTCTTCATGACTTATACATGTTCCTATGACTATGAGATTATGCAACTCCCGTTTGCCGGAGGAACACTTTGTGTGCTACCAAACGTCACAACGTAACTGGGTGATTATAAAGGAGCTCTACAGGTGTCTCCAATGGTAGATGTTGGGTTGGCGTATTTCGAGAATAGGATTTGTCACTCCGATTGTCGGAGAGGTATCTCTGGGCCCTCTCGGTAATGCACATTACACAAGCCTTGCAAGCATTGCAACTAATGAGTTAGTTGCGAGATGATGTATTACAGAACAAGTAAAGAGACTTGCCGGTAACGAGATTGAACTAGGTATTGGATACCGACGATCGAATCTCGGGCAAGTAACATACCGATGACAAAGGGAACAACGTATGTTGTTATGCGGTCTGAACGATAAAGCACTTCATAGAATATGCAGGAGCCAATATGGGCATCCAGGTCCCGCTATTGGTTATTGACCGGAGAGGTGTCTCGGTCATGTCTACATTGTTCTCGAATCGTAGGGTCCGCACGCTTAACGTTACGATGACAGTTATTATGAGTTTATGCATTTTGATGTAACGAAGTTAGTTCGGAGTCCCGGATGTGATCACGGACATGACGAGGAGTCTCGAAATGGTCAAGACATAAAGATTGATATATTGGAAGCCTATATTTGGATATCGGAAGTGTTCCGGGTAAAATTGGGATTTTACCGGATTACCGGGAGGTTACCGGAACCCCCCGGGAGCCATATGGGCCTTATTGGGTTTTAGTGGAAAGGTGAAAGGGGCTGCCATGGTGGGCTGCGCGCCTCCCCCCTCCCCTAGTCCTATTAGGACTAGGAGAGGTGGCCGGCCACCTCTCTCTCTCTTTCCCCCTTGGGAGTCCTATTTGGAATAGGATTGGGGGGGGGTGTCCTACTCCCGGTAGGAGTAGGACTCCTCCTGCGCCCTCCTCTTGGCCGGCCAGCCCCTCCCCCTTGGATCCTTTATATACGGGGGCAGGGGGCACCTCTAGACACACAAGTTGATCATTGAGATCGTTCCTTAGCCATGTGCGGTGGCCCCTGCCACCGTATTCCACCTCGATCATATCGTTGCAGAGCTTAGGCGAAGCCCTGCGTCGGTAGAACATCAAGATCGTCACCACGCCGTCGTGCTGACGGAACTCCTCCCCGAAGCTTTGCTGGATCGGAGCCCGGGGATCGTCATCGAGCTGTACGTGTGCTAAGAACTCGGACGTGCCGGAGTAACGGTGCTTGGATCGGTCGGATCGGGAAGAAGACGTACGACTACTTCCTCTATGTTGTGTCAATGCTTTCGTTGCGATCTACAAGGGTACGTAGATCAGACTCTCCCCCTCGTTGCTATGCATCACCATGATCTTGCGTGTGCATAGGAAAATTTTGAAATTACTACGTTCCCCAACAATATTCACCCAACCAGATTTGAACCTTAGGCATAGACGTTGGCTGGAGTTGATCTCGGATTATGACTTAGGGATTACCTACACCCCAGGCAAGGGCAATGTCATGGCCGATGCGCTAAGTCGTAAGTCCTATTGAAACAATCTCATGTTGCAGCAGGGCCAACCACTTCTCCATGAGGAGTTATGTAAACTTAACCTTCACATTGCTCCTCACGGGTTCCTTTCTACCTTGGTGGCGAAACCTACTCTTGTGGATCATATCATAGAAGCCCAGAAGCATGATATGGGGATTACCCGGATCAAGAGAAACATTGCCAAGGGCATTGCTGGTAGTTTCTCTATAGATGATCGAGGTGTTGTCTTCTTCGGGAATCGTCTGGTGGTTCCCAAGAAGCAACATCTTCGGCAATTAATCCTTAAGGAGGCTCATGAATCTCCTCTCACGATTCATCCCTGTAGTACTAAAATTTATCAGGACCTACGCCAGAGGTTCTGGTGGACTAGGATGAAGAGAGAAATTGCTCAGTTTATTGCTAACTGCGACGTTTGTCATCGCGTTAAGGCAAAGCATCAAAGGCCTGCTAGCACCCTTCAGCCTTTACCTATTCCTGAGTGGAAATGGGATAAAGTTGGTATGGACTTCATCACCGGCTTTCCCAGGACCAAGAAAGGGAGTAATGCTATCTTCGTAGTCATAGATCGTCTTTCCAAAGTGGCTCACTTCCTACCTGTTCGAGAGAGTATCACTGCTAGTCAGCTCGCTGACTTATATATTTCTCAAATAGTTTCACTTCATGCTGTTCCACTAGAGATCAATTCAGACCGTGGTAGTCTTTTCACTTCTCATTTCTGGGAGAGTTTCCAAACTACCATGGGCACCCATCTCTCCTTCAGTACCGCTTTCCACCCTCAATCAAGTGGTTAGGTGGAAAGGGTCAACCAAATTCTCGAAGACATGCTTAGAGCTTGTGTTATATCATTCGGTATGGATTGGGAGAAGTGTCTTCCCTTCGCCGAGTTTGCTTATAACAATAGCCACCAATCCAGCCTCAAGAAAGCTCCTTTTGAGGTTCTGTATGGACGAAGATGTCGAACACCTTTGAACTGGTCAGAAACTGGTGAAAGACAATTCTTTGGACCGGATATGATCCAGGAGGTAGTAGAGCAAGTTCGCATCATTCGTGAGAATTTGAAAACAGCCCAATCTCGTCAAAAGAGCCAGTATGAACGTAGTCATAAGGAAGTGGCTTATGAAGTTAGCGACAAAGCTTACCTTCGGGTTACCCCTTTGAAGGGTACCCATTGTTTTGGTATTAAGGGAAAATTGGCTCCTCATTACATTGGTCCGTTTCGCATTCTCGCTAAACGAGGAGAGGTTGCCTACCAGTTGGAACTACCCCCACATCTTTCTGGAGTTCATGATGTCTTCCATGTCTCTCAACTCCGGCGTTGCTTCTCGGATCCCATCCGCGGAGTGGACCACGAAACGCTTGATCTCCATGATAACCTCACTTATAGAGAGTACCCCGTCCGCATTCTGGATCAAGCAGAGCGAGTTACTCGACGTCATAACATCAAGTTTCTCAAGGTTCAGTGGTCTCATCATTCCGAGAGAGAAGCTACTTCGGAGCGAGAAGATCGTCTTCGACTTGAGTACCCCACCTTCTTCCCGCCAACCTCTGAATCTTGGGACGAGATTCTTCCGAGTGGGGGCGACCTAGGCTAGGCTTCATGTTTGAATCATGTTTAAATTCCATTTAAATTCGAAATGGGGATTGTTGAAACACTAGCACCAAATGATTTCAACTAGGTTCAATAAAAATATTTTCAACGATCCCAAATGCCCTTTAAAAAAGTTCATGATCTTTGTTAATGGTGAAAACCTCTGCCAAAAATCATGCACATATTTCTAGGCCATTCTGGATTTTTGAGTTAAATCTTATTGTATTTGACTTTGGACATTTAAAATACTATAAATAATTTAAATGTTCAAATAATGTTGGAACTATTTTTGGGCCACTGAAATAATTCAGAAAGTGTCCATGAATATTTTCAGGATTTTAGGAAATGCCTTGGTATTTTTGCTAAGCTCAAAACAGAGGCAAATAATTAGAAAACAGAAACAAAATTAGAAGACAGAAGAGAGGGAAACCTACCTGGGCCAAACTTACCTGGCGCCCAACCACGGCCCAGCAGAGGCCCAGCCCACCACAACCGCCACCGTCTTCAACCTCCTGCTAGTAGGCAGGAGGGCGTGTGCCCAACGCGCGCGTGCATGCACCGGCCACCTCCTGCCTGCCTCGCCCCCTCGACGGCCTGGACGCCTCTGGCGTCGCCACGCTACCCCCCGTCTCTCTCTCGCTCTCTCTCGTCCCCATCCCCTCCCCTGGCTCTCTCCCTCGCACGCACTGAACGCAGCCGCCGCCGCCGCTCATCATTGCCGCGGCCATCGCCTCTCTCTCGATCCCTCGCCGTGCCTGCAATGCCAACTACGTCGTCGTCCTCGTCCTCTGCATCCGGTCACCGCCGACGTCGATTCGTCGTCACCAAGCCGTCCCCGAGCCCTTCGAGCACCTCGCCCGACTCCCTGTGAGCCACGCCATCTTTCCCCTCTCCTCTTACGACCAAATTCGGCCCCTATCTGCAACCCCGCTGCAACCGTGAGCTCACCGCCGCCGCGTTCGTTGCTGCCGCAGCTAGCAACCTCGCCTGACCCAACCGAGCACATAGTCGTGCTCAGCGTGCTCCCAGGAGGCCATAGCACTGATTACCTCGCTCTCCTGACCACCGTAGCATCGACTTCGTCGATGGCCGAACTCCGGCCACCGTGGCGAGCTCCATTCCGGCGAGCTCCGACCGTCCCCGCTGCCACCACATGCCGCGCTAGATGCGGGTGAGCTCCAGCTCCCCGTAGCTGCCCTCGGCTGCTCGTTTGGGCCCCGAGGAAGCAATCCCGAACCCCTCCGCCGCACAGAATAGTCGCTGCCGGCCGAACTCCGGCGGGCTGACGTGGCAAGATTAGTTTAGGACTAATCCCCCCATTAGTGACACTGACACTGGGCCCCAGCGCCACTAATCTATTTTAGATTAGACAAAAACCCCTCCGTTTAACACTGTGACATTGACGTGTGGACCCCACACGCCAGGTTTGACCTGGTCAGCCGCCGTTGACCTGCTGATGCAGGCATGACGCAGTGCTGACGCGGTAATGGTTTTCTGGATTTAAAATAAATCAGGAAAATTCCAGAAAACAGTTTAAATTTCAAAAATTCATAGAAATTCAACCGTAGCTCAGATTGAAATAATTTATATATGAAAAATGATCAGAAAAATTCAATCTATCCATCTATACCATTTTCATGCATGAAAAACCAACCTATACATGCTGTATATGTGAAAACACATGAATGGCAATTATAAGAGCTTATTTTGGAGTTGCATTTGAACCTTTGGTTCAAATGGACCTCAACCAAATGGATGCTAGTTGCATTAGCTCAAACAACATCACATATTCATGCCATGTTCATGCATCATATTGTTGCATATGGTTGTGTATTGATTTCCGACATCATTCCTTCTCGATAGGTCCTGCCCCGGAGACCGATCTAGAGTACCTGCCAGTGGAGCAGTGCCCCCCTGTTGATCTACCAGGCAAGCAACCCCCATTGTTCATTCTGATACAATCCTACTCTCTCGCTCCTGCTCTCATTTATTGCATTTGTACAACAACGATTCAACTGCTACTTTATGCTGCGGTAGTTGAACCCATTCCTCTGCATGACCTGTCATTGCCACAGTAATTAGTTAAAACCCACTAGCATGTGTAGGAGTTGATTGAGCCATGTTGTGTTCCTACCATGCATTGCCTGCTATTGCTTAGAGTATGTCAGATCTAATTCATTGGGAATGAATTGGAGTACAGTGCTATGTTCTGATGTTGAGAGTTAAGTGTGTGAACACAATTTGGTAAAGGTAGCGGTTAGAGGCCATGTAGGAGTACATGGTAGGTTGTCTCACTGGAATCGTCCCTAAGAACTGAGTTCTGTGTATGTTGTCCAAGGACTAGCTACTACCACACATTGGGTTCCGGTAACTCGACCCTTCTCGACTTATTAGCCAACTTGATCTCTGTCCAGGAGTTGCAAATAGTTTCTGGTGTTTATAGGTAGTGCTATTTTCTACCGAGTGTCACCCGGCAGGGTGTACTTGGGACAGACTAGGCACATGTGGCCCGGTGTACCGAGTAGCACCCGGATGGTGGGCTCGGGAACCCTGTACACATCGTTTGGGGCCGTGAGCGAAACCCCGACCGGATCTCCTTGCTGATGGAACCCGAATAGGCGATAAACCTGGACTAGAGTCTTGTTTGGTTAGTCAGGTCATGGCCGACACCCTTGCCAGGCTTCCGCTTGAAGGTTGCCGAGATACATGACATGTATATGGTGATAAGTGGTGAGAGCGTGTTTGAAGAAGTACACCCCTGCAGGGTTATCATGATCTATTCGAATAGCCGTGTCCTCGGTTATGGACTTCTTGGATGATTACGTGGTACATAGACAACTTTAAGTGGGTACTCTAAAATTCTCAAGACAAGTGTGGGTGCTATGGATGGAACTTCTAATAAGGAGACGAGGATGAATCCATACTAGTGTATTGATGTGGTGATTAGTGGACTCGTGTGCGCTGCCTCATCTCAAAGAAGTTTCTCATTGTCGTAGAACAGGATAGCCACTGAGTCAAAGCTGGCTTGCTGCAACTAAACCCCACATTACCTTCTTGATACAAATGCATGTATGATAGGATCTGATGCAAGTCTTGCTGAGTACCTTTGTAGTCACGTTTGCTTTATTTATGTTTTGTAGGTGAGACATCTATCTCACTAGTAGTACCGCTTGGACTTCAACGACTAGCTGGTTACCTCAGCTATGATCTTGTACCTTGGGAGGGTCTTGTAGATAGTCAGCCTTCTGAGCCTTTTTCCTTTTGTAGTTGTCTGTACTTAGACATGTAATGCTTCTGTTGCTTGTATGCTCTGAATGATGGGTCAGGTGACCCCTGTTTGTATTTAATGCTATGTGGCTCTTCTGAGCCTTTATCTATATGGGTTTGCGTTATGTTGTGATGCCATGTTGTACAACACATACTTGCATGTTATGCGTACATGTGACATGTATTGCTATGTGTGGGATCCGACAATCTAGTTGTTTATCCTTGGCAGCCTCTCTTATGGGGAAATGTAGTCTAGTGCTTCCTTGAGCCATAGTAGTCCGCTACAGCCCGGTTCACCAGAGTCCTGCTAGCCCAGCACTGCTGCTCAGGACACTTGACTAGCCGGAATGTATTTCACTTCATTCCTATGTCTGTCCCTTCGGGGAAATGTCACGCGGTGACATTCGGAGTCCTGCCTAGCCTGCTATAGCCCGGGTTCCCCGGAGTCCTGTTAGCCCAGTGCTACAGCCCGGATTCACACGCTGCTGACCGACATGCTCGATGTGAATCATGTATGCCTGTCCCCATAGGTTAGTGCCACTTTGGGTTCACGACTAGCCATGTCGGCCCGGGTTCTCTGTCATATGGATGCTAGCGACACAATCATATACGTGAGCCAAAAGGCGCAAATGGTCCCGGGCCAGGGTAAGGCGACACCCGTGGGAATACCGTGCGTGAGGCCGCAAAGTGATATGAGGTGTTACCGGCTAGATCGATGTGACTTGGAATCGGGGTCCCGACAATAGGTTAGTCCCAAAAATAATATAAAAGTGGAAAATAAAGCCCAATATAGTCCAAAATAGTAGATAATATAGCATGGAGCAATAAAAAATTATAGATACATTGGATACGTATCAGTGCTAAGGCGAAGCCCTGCGTTGGTAGCTTCATCAACAACGTCACGACACCGTCGTGCTGACGAAGCTCTTCTCGGAAGCTCTACTGGATCATGAGTTCGTGGGACGTCACCGAGCTGAACGTGTGCTGAACGTGGAGATGCCGTACGTTCGGTACTGAGGATCAGTCAATCGTGAAGACGTACGACTACATCAACCGCATTGTCATAATGCTTCCGCTTATGGTCCACAAGGGTATGTAGACGAGACTCTCCCCTCTCGTTGCTATGCATCACCATGATCTTGCGTGTGCGTAGGATTTTTTTTGAAATTGCTGCATTCCCCAACACAATTGCCATGTAATTGCATTACTTTATCACTAAGCGGTAACGATAGTTGGCGAGACGAGAACGATGCTATGATGGAGATCAAGGTATCAAGCCAGTGACGATGGAGATCATGATGGTGCTTTGGAGATAGATATCAAAGGCACAAGATGATGATGGCCATATCATGTCACATATTTTGATTGCATGTGATGTTTATCTTTTATGTATCTTATTTTGCTTAGTATGATGGTAGCATTATAAGATGATCTCTCACTAAATTTCAAGGTATAAGTGTTCTCCCTGAGTAGGCACCGTTGCTACAGTTTGTCATGCCGAGACACCACGTGATGATCGGGTGTGATAAGCTCTACGTTCACATACAAAAGGTGCAAACCAGTTTTGCACGTGCAGAATACTCGGGTTAAACTTGACGAGCCTAGCATATGCATATATGGCCTCGGAACATTGAGACCGAAAGGTCAAGCGTGAATCATATAGTAGATATGATCAACATAGTGATGTTCCCCATTGAAAACTACTCCATCTCACATGATGATCGGACATGGTTTAGTTGATTTGTATCACGTGATCATTTATATGACTAGAGGGATGTCTATCTAAGTGGGAGTTCTTAAGTAGTATGATTAATTGAACTCCAATTTATCATGAATTTAGTCTTGATAGTATTTGCAAATTATGTTGTAGATCAATAGCTCGCGATGTAGTTCCCCGTTTATTCTTTGATATGTTCCTAGAGAAGAATAAGTCGAAAGATGATAGTAACAATGATGTGGACTTGGTCCGTGATCTAAGGATTATCCTCATTGCCGCACAGAAGAGTTAAGTCCTTGTGCATCGCTAGGTGACAGACCTAATGCAGGAGCAGATGCAGATGTTATGAACATTTGACAAGCTCGGTATGATGAATACTTGATAGTTTAGTGCACCATGCTTTACGGCTTAGTAACGGGACTTCAAAAATGTTTTGAACGCCATGGAGCATATGAGATGTTCCAAGAGTTGAAATTCGTATTTCAGACTCATGCCCGTGTCAAGAGGTATGAGACCTCTGACAAGTGATTTGCCTACAAAATGGAGGAGAATAGCTCAGCTAGTGAGCATGTGCTCAGAATGTCTAGGTACTACAATCGCTTGAATCAAGTGGGAGTTAATCTTCCAGATAAGATAGTGATTGACAAAGTTCCCTAGTCACTATCACCAAGTTACTAGAACTTCGTGATGAACTATAATATGCAAGGGATAACGAAAACGATTCCCAAGCTCTTCACGATGCTGAAATCAGTGAAGGTAGAAATCAAGAAAGAGCATCAAGTGTTGATGGTTAACAAGACCACTAGTTTCAAGAAAAGGGCAAAGGGATAGAAATGGAACTTCAAGAAGAATAACAAGCTAGTTTTCACTCCCGTGAAGAAGCCCAAAGCTAGACCTAAGCCTGAAACTGAGTGCTTCTACTACAAAAGGGATGGTCACTAGAAGTGGAACTGCCCCAGATACTTGGCGGATAAGATGGATGTCGAAGTGAACAAAGGTATATTTTGATATACATGTTATTGATGTGTACTTTACTAGTGTTTATAGCAACCCCTCGGTATATGATACTGGTTCAGTTGCTAACAGTAGTAACTCAAAACAGGAGTTGCAAAATAAACGAAGACTAGTTAAGGACGAGGTGACGATGTGTGTTGGAAGTAATTCCAAGGTTGATACGATCACCATCGCACACTCCCTCTACCTTCGAGATTAGTGTTGAACCTAAATAAAAGTTATTTAGTGTTTGCATTGAGCATTAATATGATTAGATCATGATTATTGCAATACAGTTATTCATTTAAGTTGGATAATAATTGTTGTTCTGTTTATATGAATAAAACCTTCTATGGTCATACACCCAATATAAATGGTTTATTGAATCTCGATCATAGTGATACACATATTCATAATATTGATGCCAAAAGATGCAAAGTTGATAATGATAGTGCAACATATTTGTGGCACTGTCGTTTATGTCATATTGGTGTAAAGCGCATGAAGAAACTCCATGCGGATGGACTTTTGGAATCACTTGATTATGAATCATTTGATGCTTGTGAACCATGAGGGAAAGATGACTAAGACTCCGTTCTTCAGAACAATGGAGCGAGCCACTAATTTATTGGAAATAATACATACCGATGTATGTGACCAGATGAGTGTTGAGGCTCATGGCGGGTATCGTTATTTTCTAACCTTCATAGATGATTTGAGCAGATTTGGGTACATCTACTTAATGAAACACATGTCTAAAACATTTGAAAAGTTCAAAGAATTTCAGACTAAAGTGGAGAATCATCGTAGCAAGAAAATAAAATTTCTATGATCTGATCGCGGAGGCGAATATTTGAGTTATCAGTTTGGCCTTCATTTAAAACAATGTGGAATAGTTTCACAACTCACGCCACCTAGAACACCATAGCGTAATGGCGTGTCCGAATGTCGTAATCGTACTTTATTAGATATGGTGCAACCTATGATGTCTCTTACCGATTTACCGCTATTGTTTTGGGGTTATGCATTAGAGATAGCTGCATTCACGTTAAATAGGGCACCATCTAAATCCGTGGAGACGACACCGTATGAACTATGGTTTGGCAAGAAACCTAAGCTGTCGTTTCTTAAAGTTTGGGGCTGTGATGCTTATGTGAAAAAGCTTTAACCTGATAAGCTCGAACCCAAATCGGAGAAATGCGTCTTCATAGGATACCCAAAGGAGACTGTTGGGTACACCTTCTATCACAGATCGGAAGGCAAGATATTCGTTGCTAAGAATGGATCCTTTCTAGAGAAGGAGTTTCTATCGAAAGAAGTGAGTGGGAGGAAAGTAGAACTTGATGAGGTAATTGTACCTTCTCTCGAATTGGAAAGTAGTACATCACAGAAATCAGTTCCAGTGATTCCTAGACCAATCAGTGAGGAAGCTAATGATGATGATCATGAAACTTCAGATCAAGTTACTACTGAACCTTGTAGGTCAACCAGAGTACGGTCCGCACCAGAGTGGTACGGTAATTCTGTTCTGTAAGTCATGTTACTAGACCATGATGAACCTACGAACTATGAGGAAGCGATGATGAGCCCAGATTCTGCGAAATAGCTTGAAGCCATGAAATCTGAAATGGGATCCATGTATGAGAACAAAGTATGGACTTTGATTGACTTTCCCGATGATCGGTGAGCCATTGAGAATAATTGGATCTTCAAGAGGAAGACGGACGCTGATAGTAGTGTTACTATCTACAAAGCTTGAATTGTCGCAAAAAGTTTTCGACAAGTTCAAGGTGTTGACTACGATAAGATTTTCTCACTCGTAGCGATGCTTAAGTCTGTCCGAATCATGTTAGTAATTGCCACATTTTATGAAATCTGGCAAATGGATGTCAAAACTACATTCCTTAATGGATTTCTTAAAGAAGAGTTGTATATGATGCAACAAGAAGGTTTTGTCAATCCTAAAGGTGCTAACAAAGTGTGCAAGCTCCAGCGAGCCATCTATGGACTGGTGCAAGCGTCTCGGAGTTGGAATATACGCTTTGATAGGGTGATCAAAGCATATGGTTTTATACAGACTTTTGGTGAAGCCTGTATTTACAAGAAAGTGAGTGGGAGCACTACAACCTTTCTGATAAGTATATGTGAATGACATATTGTTGATCAGAAATGATGTAGAATTTTTTGGAAAGCATAAAGGAGTGTTTGAAAGGAGTTTTTCAATGAAAGACCTAAGTGAAGCTACTTACATATTAAGCATCAAGATCTATAGAGATGGATCAAGACGCTTGATAAGTTTTTTCAATGAGTACATACCTTGACAAGATTTTGAAGTAGTTCAAAATGGAACAGTCAAAGAAGGAGTTCTTGCCTGTGTTGCAAGGTGTGAAGTTGAGTAAAGACTCAAAACCCGACTATGGTAGAAAATAGAAAGAGAATGAAAAGTCATTCCTTATGCCTCAGTCATAGGTTCTATAAAGTATGCTATGATGTGTACCCGACCTATTGTGTACCTCACCATCAGTTTGGCAAGAGGGTACAATAGTGATCCAGTAGTGGATCACTAGACAGTGGTCAAAATTATCCTTAGTGAAATAAGGACATGTTTCTCGATTATGGAGGTGACAAAAAGTTCATCATAAAGGGTTACGTCGATGCAAGCTTTGACACAGATCCGGATGACTCTAAGTCTCAATCTGGATACATATTGAAAGTGGGAGCAATTAGCTAGAGTAGCTCCGTGCAGAGCATTGTAGATGTATAAAATTTGCAAAATACATACGGCTCTGAATGTGGCAGACCCGTTGACTAAACTTCTCTCACAAGCAAAACATGATCACACCTTTAGTACTCTTTGGGTGTTAATCACATAGCGACGTGAACTAGATTAGTGACTCTAGTAAACCCTTTGGGTGTTGTTCACATGGTGATGTGAACTAATCACATAAAGATGTGAACTATTGGTGTTAAATCACAAGACTATGTGAACTAGATTATTGACTCTAGTGCAAGTGTGGGACTGAAGGAAATATGCCCTAGAGGCAATAATAAAGTTGTTATTTATATTTCCTTATATCATGATAAATGTTTATTATTCATGCTAGAATTGTATTAACCAAAAACTTAGTACATGTGTGAATACATAGACAAAACAGTGTGTCCCTAGTATGCCTCTACTTGACTAGCTCGTTAATCAAAGATGGTTAAGTTTCCTGACCATAGATATGTGTTGTCATTTGATGAACGGAGTAGGAAAGGGGGTGCCGCCCCCCTTCCCTTGTCCAACTCGGACTGCTAAGGGGAAATAACTAAGTAGTAGGAGATCAGTATGATGAAGATAGACCCAGGGCCATAGGTTTCACTAGTGGCTTCTCTCGAGAGCATAAGTATTCTACGGTGGGTGAACAAATTACTATTGAGCAATTGACCGAATTGAGCATAGTTATGAGAATATCTAGGTATGGTCATGTATATAGGCATCACGTCCGAGACAAGTAGACCGAGTCCTGCCTGCATCTACTATTATTACTCCACTCATCGACCGCAATCTAGCATGCATCTAGAGGATTAAGTTAAAAACAGAGCAACGCCTTAAGCAAGATGACATGATGTAGAGGGATAGACTCATGCAATATGAAGAAAACCCCATCTTGTTATCCTCGATGGCAACAATACAATACGTGCCTTGCTGCTCCTACTGTCACTGGGAAAGGACACTGCAAGATTGAACCCACAGCTAAGCACTTCTCCCATTGCAAGAAAGATCAATCTAGTAGGCCAAACCAAACTGATAATTCGAAGAGACTTGCAAAGATAACCAATCATACATAAAAGAATTCAGAGAAGATTCAAATATTATTCTTAGATAGACTTGATCATAAACCCACAATTCATCGGTCTCAACAAACACACCGCAAAAAGAAGATTACATCAAATAGTTCTCCACAAGAGAGGGGGAGAACATTGTATTGAGATCCAAAAAGAGAGAAGAAGCCATCTAGCTACTACCTATGGACCCGTTGGTCTGAGGTAAACTACTCACACTTCATCGGAGGGGCTATGGTCTTGATGTAGAAGCCCTCCGTGATCGATGCCCCCTCCGGCGGAGCTCCGGAACAGGCCCCAAGATGGGATCTCGTGGATACAGAAAGTTACGGTGGTGTAATTAGGGTTTTGGCTCCGTATCTCATCGTTTGGGGTACGTAGGTATATATAGGAGGAAGGAGTACATCGGTGGAGCAACAGGGGGCCCATGAGGGTGGAGGGCGCGCTTGGTGGGGGTGGGCGTGCCCCGCTACCTCGTGGCCTCCTCTTTTCTTTCCTGTGGTGACCCGACCCGGATGGATCAAGTCTACTGTGCTCTGGTGTCATCCCTGGATCAGTAATGCTGACACCACACAGTACATCGAAGGATTTATAGCAGAGTGGCAATCACACACTTATTACATCGATGTCTCCGAAGAGAACTTATTACAATAATATGGCTTAAGGCCATCTAATGTCGATAACAGCAGAAGACTTGGAAGATAAATGGGTCCATCAACTCCAACGACATCACTGAGTATAGAACCACGACCTAAAAGCACCTTAATCGTCGTCTGAAAAGTCTGCAAGATTAACGTTGCAGCCTGAAACGGGTCAGCACATGGAATATGCTGGCAAGGTAACACATAGAGAGTAATGGAATGAAACAACTATACTATATGCATATTTGGCTGGTGGAAAGCTCTATGGTTACTGTTTTGCGTAAAGCCAATTTTTCCCTACTGCAAAGGAATAAATTTATTTAACTATCATGGTGGTTGTTAAACATTGAGAATGGTTGACAGCATTCTCAATCCCAATTAAAAGTGAACAATTAAACCCAACAATATTAATTTAGAAGTAACATGATGAGATTCACACGATATTCAAGTACTAGATACTCAAGATTGTCCATAACCGGGGACACGGCTAATCATGATTAGTTTATTACACTCTACAGAGGTTTGCACACTTTTCCCCACAAGACTCGATCGCCTCCGTTGGTTTTCTCGCACTACTGGTGTTTGAGAAACGGATGACCGAGACATAGTCTTTCAGAAGTGCTAGCACCTTACGATGGAGTAGACCGTACCACCTACATCCCCTACATCTGCTAGTCTACCCCTATAAGAGTTCGCACGACTTAGTCAACTATGCCAGAGCCCATAATGGCTTGTGGCTGCACACGTAAGTATTTAGCATGAAAGATCTTATGATCCCTTTGAGCCTGGGTGGCGGTCCAAAATAAAACAGGCAAGTCCTAATAGACATCAGGTGCCTCAATCCACCCAGATGTGTGTTTAAGTTGCCACCTTAGATAAACCATTAAAATTATCAATCTCACATCTGTCATGGATATCACTCACCCAATCCACGTCTACTAGCATAGCATGGCATAATAAGCAAACGTAGAAGTAACTCCCAAAGGTTTCATAATAAACAGGTAATAGGTACTACCTCATCTACTTCCCATCCCACAATTTAATTAGATCCTAATCATTGCAATGTGTGAGGATGGATCTAATGCAATAAAACTGGGTTGTAGAAAAGGTATGATCAAAGTGTTACTTGCCTTGCTGATGATCCGCGAGTCCTAGAGATTCAAAGTAACAGGCGGCGCAATCTGGGTAATCTATCGCAGATAAACATCAAGCATACAATAAGTACTCATCTAATGCACAGGTAAAACTCGAACAAGAGATCGAACTAGATAGTTCAACTTAAGAACTCCGGTTGCACAGAGAGAAAGAACCGAACAAAGAAACCAAAAACAAACGGCGGAAAACAACTCGGTTCTAGCAAGTTGAAACTAGGTCAAATTTTACCATAGCAAAAACTTAGTTAAAGTTGATTAGTCGGAGCGGCGGTTTCGAAATGAAACTCCAGGTGCTTGAATCACCTGATTCCGATAAACGGGCGAGAAGATAAACTAGAATGAAGATCGGATCTGAGATCGCGATCGCGGAATAAATCCGACGAAAAGAAAAGAAGAACGGTTGAACGAACGGACGTTCGTTAACCTAGAAGAATCTGGTGATCACGTTCGTTAGGACGAACGGTCCGGCGAACGGTCATTAGTCAACTAAATCGGAAAAGAAAACGACTCCGATCTAGGGTTTCGGAAAAAGAGAACCGAACGAAAAACAAATCTAGAAAACCGTAACGGTTTAGAGAAGAAAAGAATTGGAACGGTTTAGAAGAAAACCGATCTGAGGAAAAGAAAAGAGATGTGGCGCGGTACCTCGGCGAGGTCTCCGGCGTCGGCGAGCAAGGGCTGCGGCGGCGGCACAAGGGCGGCAGCGGGCAAGGTGCGGCGCGGGTGAGGGGCGCGGCTTGGGCCTTGGGGTTTTGGTGTGGGTTTAGGGGTGGGGGTGCTTGGGTATTTATATTGGTGAGGGGAGAGGATACTTGGGGTAGGGGGCAAGAAAAAGAGGAGGAAAAAGAGTAGGAGAGGGAGATTGGAAAAAAAAGGCAAACGGAGTCCTAGTGGGACTAGGACGGCGGCGGCGGCTCCCTGCGCCTGGGCGCGCGGGTGGCCTGGCCTTGGCCAGCCGGCTGCTGGCTTGGGCCTTGGCCCAAGGCGCGCTGAATTTTTTTTAAACGGTCTCGTGCGCAGAAAAAAACAGAAAAGAGAACTAAACGAACTCCAAAACTTCTAAAGTAAAATTTCCCCAACTCCTAAAGATGAGTCGAACAAAATGAACTTTTCTCCGGGCCTAAAATGCAATTTTTGAAAACGCGCATTTTCCCTTTCCAAATAAAAGGCAAATGAAACTCCGACAAAACCAATGATCCTTTCTTCAAAATTTGAGAAGAACTCAAATATTAAAAAGACAAAATCTCCAACTCTCTCCGAGGATCCTTGAGTTGCGTGAAGTTTCCAGGATCGGCAAAATGCAAGAAAATATGATATGCGTGATGATCTATGTATAACATTCCAAATTGAAAATTTGGGATGTTACAAACCTACCCCCCTTAAGATGAATCTCGCCCTCGAGATTCGGGTTGGCTAGAAAATAGGTGAGGGTGGTCCTTGAGCAAATCTTATTCTCTCTCCCAGGTGGCTTCATCCTCTGAGTGGTGGTTCCACTAAACTTTGCAAAACTTGATAACCTTACTGCGGGTAACTCTGCTGGCAAACTCGAGAATCTTGACTGGTTTCTCTTCATACGTTAGGTCGTCCTTCAACTGAATCGCTTCCAATGGCACGGTATCTCTTAACGGTACCTCCGCCATCTCGGCGTGGCATTTCTTCAGTTGAGACACATGGAATACATCATGAACTCCTGACAGTCCCTCTGGTAATTCCAACTTATACGCGACTTCTCCCATACGTTGCAAGATCTTATATGGTCCAACAAAACGCGGTGCTAATTTTCCCTTAACTCCAAAGCGCTTAACTCCTCGTAGTGGAGATACTCGGAGATACACTCTGTCTCCGGTTTCGTAAACTGTCTCCTTGCATTTTGAATCTGCGTAGCTCTTCTGCCTGGACTGGGTTACCTTGAGCCTATAGCGAATCAACTTAACTTTTCGTTTAGACTCCTTAATCAAATCTGGTCCAAAGAATTGACGGTCTCCAACTTCGTCCCATGACAACGGTGTCCTGCACCTCCTTCCGTACAAAGCTTCAAAAGGTGCCATCTTCAGACTGGTTTGGTAGCTATTGTTATACGAAAACTCCGCATACGGCAAGTTATCGTCCCAACTAGATCCATAATCTAGTGCACAAGCTCTCAGCATACCTTCCAAAATCTGATTGACTCTCTCGGTCTGTCCATCTGTCTGTGGATGAAAAGCGGTGCTAAACTCTAGCCTGGTTCCTAAAGTCTCATGCAACTGATTCCAAAACTTTGAGGTAAATTGGGTTCCTCTATCTGATACAATACTCCTCGGAACTCCATGCAAACAAATGATCCTAGTCATGTATATCTTTGCCAACTTAGCACTGGTGTAAGTGGTCTTAACTGGAATGAAATGTGCTACCTTCGTCAAACGATCAACTACTACCCATATCGAGTCATATCCTGCTTTCGTCCTGGGTAATCCTGTGATAAAATCCATGCCTATCTTATCCCACTTCCATTTGGGTATCGACAATGGTTGCAACAACCCGGCTAGCTTCTGATGCTTTGCCTTTACTCTATGCCATACGTCACAAACTACTACATATGCTGCAATATCCTTCTTCATTCCGGTCCACCAGAATGTTTCCTTCAAATCCAAATACATCTTGGTATTTCCTGGGTGAATCGAATAGGGTGAATCATGTGCCTCTTGTAGAATCAACTTCCTGATCTCCGGGTCATTGGGCACATATACACGGTCCTCAAACCATAGGGTATCGTGCTCATCCTCACGAAATCCCTTTGCCTTTCCTTTGCTTAGTTTCTCCTTTATAGCAGCAATCTCCTTGTCTGATTTCTGAGCTTCTCTGATTTTATCCATCAATGTTGACTGAATCTCTAATGCTGCCACATAGCCTTTCGAAACTATATCTAAACTTAGTTCACGAAGGTTTTCTGCTAACTCCTTTGGTATACTTCCCGTTATCAATGTATTGACATGGCTCTTATGGCTCAATGCGTCAGCTACTACATTAGCTTTACCGGGATGGTAATGCAATCTCATATCGTAATCCTTGATGAGCTCCAACCATCTCCTTTGTCTGAGGTTCAACTCCTTCTGCGTGAAAATGTACTTCAAACTCCTGTGATCCGTGTACACCTCACAATGATTTCCAATGAGGAAATGTCTCCATGTCTTCAATGCATGCACTACGGCTACTAACTCCAAATCATGCATGGCGTAATTCAACTCATGAGGTTTCAGTTGTCGTGAAGCATACGAAACAACTCTCCCTTCCTGCATAAGCACTGCTCCAAGTCCTCGACGTGAAGCGTTGCAATACACCTTATAATCCTTGGCCTGATCTGGCAAAATCAATACCGGTGAGGTAACCAATCGTTTCCTCAACTCCTGGAAACTAGCCTCACATTCCTCAGTCCAATTGAACTTGGTATCCTTCTTCAAAAACTCTGTCATAGGCTTCGCAATCTTTGAAAAGTTCTCAATGAATCTCCGGTAGTATCCTGCGAGTCCAAGAAAACTCAGGATCTCTCCAACCGTTGTTGGTGCTTCCCATTCGGTTAGGGTCTCAACCTTGGCGGGGTCAACTGCTATCCCTTCTCCGGATATAACGTGTCCGAGGAATCCTACTTCCTTCAACCAAAATTCACATTTGCTAAATTTGGCATATAACTGATGTTCCCTTAGTTTCTCCAAAACCAAACGCAAATGTTCCTTATGCTCTTCTTCATTCTTTGAATAAACCAGGATATCATCAATGAACACTACGACGAACTTATCCAAAAACTCCATAAACACTTTGTTCATCGGGTTCATGAAATAGGCAGGCACGTTAGTCAATCCAAATGACATAACGGTAATACTCATACAATCCATATCTTGTGGTGAATGTTGTCTTAGGTATGTCCTGCTCTCGAATCTTCAACTGGTGGTACCCTGATCGCAAATCGATCTTGGAAAACACTTTAGCTCTTTGCAAACGATCAAACAGATCATTGATCATTGGCAGTGGGTACTTGTTCTTGATGGTTACTTCATTCAATCCACGATAATCAACAACCATCCTTAATGATCCATCCTTCTTCTCCACTAGAAGTACGGGTGATCCCCAAGGCGAAGAACTTGGGCGAATGTAACCTTTCTCCAACAACTCCTTAATCTGATTATTAATTTCCACTAAATCCTTTGCTAGCATCCGGTATGGTCTCGTTGATATTGGGCCTGTACCTGGCAATAACTCAATTAGAGACTCAATGTCTCTATCCGGTGGCATGCCTGGCAACTCTTCTGGAAATACATCAGGAAAATCCTTTACCACTGGTACTTCTTCCTGCACTACTCCTGTTAGGAAGTTTACTTGTGTCCTATTTGGCACATGCCGGGATACATACTTGATCCTTCTTCCTTCTGGTGTGGTAAGCAAAATTGACTTACTAGCACACTCAATATTCCCTTCATACTTTGATAACCAATCCATGCCTAATATCACATCCAATCCTTGAGATTCCAATACTATTAGGTCTGAGGGAAAAACATAGTTACCAATCCTTAATGGTAAATCCGGGGTCGCGTCTCAGAAGCATTTGAGGGTTTTAGAAAAGAAGAGAAATAAGAATAGAATGAGGTCTAAAGAGAAAACACTACCCCAATGCACATGAGAAAATTCACACAAAATCACTTCATTCAATGAAACAAGGGCTTACAATCGATCTAGCTATCGCAAAAGTGCTCGAACTATAGTGTTTACATGGGGGAAATACTACTAATATTTGGTGGTCATCTAGAAATTTGAGCCGGTGGAAGACTCCATGATGTCCGCTCCAGCTTCGTCTTCAAATTCGGGTTCACTTGGATCCGAATCGGTGTCGTCGATGATGATGTAATTATCCGGACATGCGACGTACATGTCTTCCTTCCTGGATGCTAACTCCCTCTTGAGTTCTTCAATCTCTTGCTTAAGATCGACGTTGTGCCTTGCTAGAGCTACGATCTCGTCCATGTAGTCCTTGCATGTAGCCTTCAGTTCTCCTTCTAGCTCAATGATCCTTGTCTTTGCATTCTTCAACTCCATCATATCATTGCACATCTAGTTCTCGTGGCGTCGAATGTGCTGGTTTAACTCCTGGATGAAAGCTGCAATGGATCTATCCTTCTTGGTGGTGACTAACTCCCATTGTTCATCTCGGCGTCCGCAAATCTGGTAGATAGTGTCCTTGAGGTCTTCTTGATAAACTTCTCCAATGCGTCCTATGGTGATATGGGCCACCATGCTCCTTCCTAGACTCCAAGTTGGTGCATTGAAAACACTATCTATGGGCTTCGTGATTGGCGCGAATGTCCTTCCCGGAACGTGAGCTTGAATCTTCCAGTGCTCCTCTTCAGGTAAAGTGGCGTTGAAGGTTCCCGTGAAGCTTGGTAATCCAATGTTTAGGTACTTGGTGACTTCCTTCAAGTGAAATCCAAAAGGTGTGCCTTCATCCGGTTGAGCATACTTAATCTTCGTGTCCTTCATCCTAAAGAGTAGAAAAGATGAGGAGTTAGAAAATGAGGAGAGAATAGTGATCTATGGCTTTAACTTAGCGGTCGTGTCCTATAGTCAGCGTGTGCTCTGATACCATCTCTGTGGCGACCCGACCCGGATGGATCAAGTCTACTGTGCTCCGGTGTCATCCCTGGATCAGTAATGCTGACACCACACAGTACACCGAAGGATTTATAGCAGAGTGGCAATCACACACTTATTACATCGATGTCTTCGAAGAGAACTTATTACAATAATATGGCTTAAGGCCATCTAATGTCGATAACAGCGGAAGACTTGGAAGATAAATGGGTCCATCAACTCCAACGGCATCACTGAGTATAGAACCACGACCTAAAAGCACCTTAATCGTCGTCTGAAAAGTCTGCAACATTAACGTTGCAGCTCGAAACGGGTCAGCACATGGAATATGCTGGCAAGGTAACACATAGAGAGTAATGGAATGAAACAGCTATACTATACGCATATTTGGCTGGTGGAAAGCTCTATGGTTACTGTTTTGCGTAAAGCCAATTTTTCCTTACTGCAAAGGAATAAATTTATTTAACTATCATGGTGGTTGTTAAACATTGAGAATGGTTGATAGCATTCTCAATCCCAATTAAAAGTGAACAATTAAACCCAACAATATTAATTTAGAAGTAACATGATGAGATTCACACGATATTCAAGTACTAGATACTCAAGATTGTCCATAACCGGGGACACGGCTAATCATGATTAGTTTATTACACTCTACAGAGGTTTGTGCACTTTTCCCCACAAGACTCAATCGCCTCCGTTGGTTTTCTCGCACTACTGGTGTTTGAGAAACGGATGACCGAGACATAGTCTTTCAGAAGCGCTAGCACCTTACGATGGAGTAGACCGTACCACCTACATCCCCTACATCTGCTAGTCTACCCCTATAAGAGTTCGCACGACTTAGTCAACTATGCCAGAGCCCATAATGGCTTGTGGCTACACACGTAAGTATTTAGCATGAAAGATCTTATGATCCCTTTGAGCCTGGGTGGCGGTCCAAAATAAAACAGGCAAGTCCTAATAGACATCAGGTGCCTCAATCCACCCAGATGTGTGTTTAAGTTGCCACCTTAGATAAACCATTAAAATTATCAATCTCACATCTGTCATGGATATCACTCACCCAATCCACGTCTACTAGCATAACATGGCATAATAAGCAAACGTAGAAGTAACTCCCAAAGGTTTCATAATAAACAGGTAATAGGTACTACCTCATCTACTTCCCATCCCACAATTTAATTAGATCCTAATCAATGCAATGTGTGAGGATGGATCTAATGCAATAAAACTGGGTTGTAGAAAAGGTATGATCAAAGTGTTACTTGCCTTGCTGATGATCCGCGAGTCCTAGAGATTCAAAGTAACAGGCGGCGCAATCTGGGTAATCTATCGCAGACAAAGATCAAGCATACAATAAGTAATCATCTAATGCACAGGTAAAACTCGAACAAGAGATCGAACCAGATAGTTCAACTTAAGAACTCCGGTTGCACAGAGAGAAAGAACCGAACAAAGAAACCGAAAACAAATGGCGGCAAACAACTCGGTTCTAACAAGTTGAAACTAGGTCAACTTTTACCGTAGCAAAAACTTAGTTAAAGTTGATTAGTCGGAACGGCGGTTTCGAAACTAAACTCCAGGCGCTTGAATCACCTGATTCCGATAAACGGGCGAGAAGATAAACTAGAACGAAGATCGGATCTGAGATCGCGCTCGCGGAATAAATCCGACGAAAAGAAAAGAAGAACGGTTGAACGAACGGACGTTCGTTAACCTAGAAGAATCTGGTGATCACGTTCGTTAGGACGAACGGTCCGGCGAACGGTCATTAGTCAACTAAATCGGAAAAGAAAACGAATCCGATCTAGGGTTTCGGAAAAAGAGAACCAAATGAAAAACCGATCTAGAAAACCGGAACGGTTTAGAGAAGAAAAGAATCGGAACGATTTAGAAGAAAACCGATCCGAGGAAAAGAAAAGAGATGCGGCGCGGTACCTCGGCGAGGTCTCCGGCGTCGGCGAGCAAGGGCGGCGGCGACGGCACAAGGGCGGCGGGGGGCAAGGTGCGGCGCGGGTGAGGTGCGCGGCTTGGGGCTTGGGGTTTTGGTGTGGGTTTAGGGGGGGTGCTTGGGTATTTATATTGGTGAGGGGAGAGGATACTTGGGGTAGGGGGCAAGAAAAAGAGGAGGAAAAAGAGTAGGAGAGGGAGATTGGAAAAAAAGGCAAACGGAGTCCTAGTGGGACTAGGACGGCGGCGGCGGCTCCCTGCGCCTGGGAGCGCGGGTGGCCTGGCCTTGGCCGGCCGGCTGCTGGCTTGGGCCTTGGCCCAAGGCGCGCTGAATTTTTTTTAAAACGGTCTCGTGCGCAGAAAAAAAACAGAAAAGAGAACTAAACGAACTCCAAAACTTCTAAAGTAAATTTTCCCCGACTCCTAAAGAGGAGTCGAACAAAATGAACTTTTCTCCGGGCCTAAAATGCAATTTTTGAAAACGCGCATTTTTCCGTATCCAAATAAAAGGCAAATGAAACTCCGACAAAACCAATGATCCTTTCTTCAAAATTTGAGAAGAACTCAAATATGAAAAAGACGAAATCTCCAACTCTCTCCGAGGGTCCTTTAGTTGCGTGAAATTTCTAGGATCGGCAAAATGCAAGAAAATATGATATGCGTGATGATCTATGTATAACATTCCAAATTGAAAATTTGGGATGTTACATTTCCTGACATAGTGTCCAAGTCTCCCGGGTCTTACTCGTTGAGAAAATCACGTTCCCGAAGGTTTCATTCCATTTGGACTCCGTTTGATATTCCTTTTCTTCGAAACCCTAAAACATGCAAAAACAACAATTCTGGGATGAGCCTCCGATTAATAATTTAGTCCCAAAAATAATATAAAAGTGGATAATAAAGCCCAATAATTTCCAAAACAGTAGATAATATAGCATGGAGCAATCAAAAATTATAGATACGTTGGAGATGTATCAAGTATCCCCAAGCTTAATTCCTGCTCGTCCTCGAGTAGGTAAATGATAAAAACAGAATTTTTGATGCGGAGTGCTACTTGGCATAATTTTAATGTAATTCTTCTTAATTGTGGTATGAATATTCAAATCTGAAAGATTCAAGACAAATGTTTAGTATTGACATAAAAATAATAATACTTCAAGCATACTAACAAAGCAATTATGTCTTCTCAAAATAACATGGTTAAAGAAAGTTATCCCTACAAAATCATATAGTCTGGCTATGCTCTATCTTCACCACACAAAATATTTAAATCATGCACCACCCCGATGAAAAGCCAAGCAATTGTTTCATACTTTTGACATTCTCAAAACTTTTTCAATCTTCACGCAATACATGAGCGTGAGCCATGGATATAGCACTATAGGTAGAATAGAGTGGTGGTTGTGGAGAAGACCAAAAGGGAGAAGATAGTCTCACATCAACTAGGCGTATCAACGGGCTATGGAGATGCCCATCAATAGATATCAATGTGAGTGAGTAGGGATTGCCATGCAATGGATGCACTAGAGCTATAAGTATATGAAAGCTCAAAAAGAAACTAAGTGGGTGTGCATCCAAATTGCTTGTTCATGACGACCTAGGGCATTTTGAGGAAGCCCATCATTGGAATATACAAGCCAAGTTCTATAATGAAAGATTCCCACTAGTATATGAAAGTGATAACATGAGAGACTCTCTACTATGAAGATCATGGTGCTACTTTGAAGCACAAGTGTGGTAAAAGGATAGTAACATTGCCCCTTCTCTCTTTTTCTCTCATTTCTTTATTTTTATTTGGGCCTTTTCTCTTTTTTTATGGCCTCTTTTATTTCTCCTTTTTTTATTTCTTGTCCGGAGTCTCATCCCGACTTGTGGGGGAATCATAGTCTCCATCATCCATTCCTCACTGGGACAATGCTCTAATAATGATGATCATCACACTTTTATTTTTCTTACAACTCAACAATTACAACTCGATACTTAGAACAAAATATGAATCTATATGAATGCCTCTGGCGGTGTACCGGGATATGCAATGACTCATGAGTGACATGTACGAAAGAATTATGAATGGTGGCTTTGCCACAAATACGATTTCAACTACATGATCATGCAAAGAAATATGACAATAATGGAGTGTGTCATAATAAACGGAACGGTGGAAAGTTGCATGGCAATATATCTTGGAATGGCTATGGAAATGCCATAATAGGTAGGTATGGTGGCTGTTTTGAGGAAGGTATATGGTGGGTGTATGATACCGGCAAAAGGTGCGCGGTATAAGAGAGGCTAGCAAAGGTGGAAGGGTGAGAGTGTGTATAATCCATGGACTCAACATTAGTCATAAAGAACTCATATACTTATTGCAAAAATCTACAAGTTATCAAAGCAAAGTATTACGCGCATGCTCCTAGGGGGATAGATTGGTAGGAAAAGATCATCGCTCGTCCCCAACCGCCACTCATAAGGAAGGCAATCAAAAAATAAATCATGCTCTGACTTCATCACATAACAGTTCACCATACATGTATGCTACGGGAATCACAAGCTTCAACACAAGTATTTCTCAAATTCACAACTACTCAACTAGCATGACTTTAATATTGTAGCGACCAGACCTCAAACGGTCCAATCTCTGTGCTCCGGTGTCATCCCTGGATCAGTAATGCTGACACCACACAGTACTTGAAGGATTTATAACAGAGTAGCAATCACACACTTATTACATCGAGTGTCTCAAAAGAGAACTTATTACAATAAATATGGCATAAGGCCATCTAATAATGATAAGAGCGGAAGGCTTGGAAGATAAGTGAGTCCATCAACTCTAACGGCATCATTGAGTATAGAACCACGACCTAAAGGCACCTTACTCATCGTCTGACAAGTCTGCAACATGAACGTTGCAGCCCGAAACGGGTCAGCACATGGAATATGCTGGCAAAGTAACACATAGAGAATGATGGAAGAATAAGACTATACTACATGCATATTTGGCTGGTGGAAAGCTCTATGGTTACAGTTTTGCGTAAATCCAATTTTCCCTACTGCAAAGGAATAAATTTTATTTAACTATCATGGTAGTTGTTAAACAATGAGAGTGTAGACACCCTCTCAATCCCAATTAAGCATCATCATTAAAACCCAACAAAATTAATTTAGAGTAACATGAAGAGATTCACATGATGTAAGTGCATCTAGTGCCACCCCTAGTTGGTTTTGGAGTATTGACGACAAACCTGGTTGAGGGACTAATGTGTTTGTGAGAATTGCAGGATAACACAGGTAGAAGTCCCTCATTGATTCGGTTTTTCTACCAGAGATGACCCCTAAAAATTAATGAAGACATTGAAGTCAAAGGTGGTATGTGAAGACATTCACATTGAAGACTATGACAACAGAAGACATCGCATGAAGACTATGGAGCGCGAAGACTTAGTTGTTTCGTCGTTCTTTTTCTTCTCTGTTGAGTCATAGGAACCACCGTACTGTTAAGTGGGGTCCATGTGAACCAGTCAGAATGACTGAAGTGATGCTTACCCAAAATCCTATGTCTTCGAGTGAAGACTATGAGAGAAAATCTTGTCCACATTTGGATAAGTCAGCTTTGCTTGTAGCCCAATTAAAGTTGCCGTAACACGTGTCAGTTCCTTAGTGACCAAGGGTCATTTCGGACAAATCAGGTCGGGTTGCCTAGTGGCTATAAATAGCCCACCCCCTACAACCATAAACGGTTGGCTGCTCAGAGTTAGAGTACGGCTTTTGTCGTTTGAGAGCAACCCACCTCGAAGCCTTTGAGAGAGAATTCCTTGTGAGGATAAAGCCCTAAACACCCAGAGCCAAAGAGTGTTAGGCATCACTTAAGTCTTCCTATCTGTGTGATCTGAAGACTTATTACACTTGAGGACTATGAATCCTCCAGTCGGTTAGGCGTCGCATTCTGAGCATCCAAGAGTAATTGTGGATCGCCAGTGAATGAAGTCTGGGAAGGTTTGGAACTCTACCTTGAGACTTACCAGAGTGATTGGGCGAGGACTGGGTGTCCTTAGCTCAAGGGGAATAAGGTGAAGACGAGGTCTTCTGAGTTGAATCTCAGCCTCCCTAACCAGACGTACAGTTGTTACAGCAACTGGAACTGGTCCAACAAATCATTGTCTTCAACGAGTCACTGGTTTCATCCTTCCCTTCCCTTTACTTACTGTTGGTCCTAGTGAAGTCATTGTATGATTGCATTATCTTTTGTCTTCACTGAGTGACTGCTTGTTCTGATTGGCTTCACAATATCTTCCTACCTGATCTTTACTGCCTAGCTGCTATTAGTCATTGTGCTTTCACTTCATTGAATACTTGACTATGGTTTGCCTAGTGTAGTCTACCTTCCGCTGCATGGTAATAGGTTTATTTCTATCGTTTGTCTTAAAAACTTCCATGTTTTGAAGACTTTCATAAAAATCGCCTATTCACCCCCCTTCTAGTCGATCACTAGCACTTTCAATTGGTATCAAAGAAAGGTACTCCCTTGTTCTGTGTGATTCGGTTTAACCACCTGGAGTTTTAGCTATGTCGACTGCAGGGATAATTAAAGTCTCCGCTGCATGCCCCGTCTTCGATGGAACTGAATATCCCTACTGGAAGAATAAGATGCGCATGCATCTTGAAGCCATTGATGTCGACCTATGGTATGTCGTCAAGAATGGCGTTCCCAAGGCTGGTGAAGGTGTCACCGCTGCTGATGTTAAGAAGTTCGTTCAACTGGACTCCACTGCCAAGAACATCATCTGTGGTCATTTGACCAAAGGACAGTATGGCTGCGTGAGTGCTTTGGAACCATCTAAGCTAGTCTGTGTAACGCCCCGAGACTGATGTGCCAGGTGTCCCCCAGTTATTCGCTGTTGTTGCTTTGTCTTTCACTTGCGTGTTGCATCTTGTCATGTCATCATGTGCATTGCATCATCATGTTTTCAAAACATGCATTAGCCTGGGTTCTCCCAGTTCCTTCCGTTGTCCGTTCTGAGCCCAGACACACTTGCACGCGCCCGCGGCATGTCCGAAATGTTATTTTATAAGTGGCCAGAAAATGTTCTCAGAATGGGATGAAAGTTGGCGTGCGGTGTTTTTATGTTGTAGGTAGGCGCCTGTCAATTTTCGTCGCATTCGGAGTTCGTTTGACGCCCCAACGGTTAACTATAGTGGCAGTATAGCCGGTCTAGCATCGGACGTTTCCGGTCTTCGAAAACGGTTGCTGGGTTGCATTCCCCCCTCTCTTCTCAGTCCACACACTTGACCTCGTTCGCCTAACCTCTCTCTGCACAGTGCATCGAACCCCTCGCGCGCGTCCGAAAGTTGTCCCGGACCCGACCCGGGGTTTCGTCACCGTTGGGTCCGGAACATCCCCAAACATCTACAAGACATCTTCGTTTTGTTAATTGGGCTCCCTAGCCTATTTTTCCCGACCGTTCGATTACGATTGAGGGACGGATTAGCCCCTAAACTCCCCCTCTTTCCTTATATATATAACCCCTAGTCTAATTTGAGACCAAACCCTAAAACCTAGGGATCTGTCCCATCCATCTCCTCACCCGCCGCCGCCACCCTCTCCCTTGGGATCCTCCCAGATCCCCATCGGTCCAATCTGCAGCCCAGACTTCCTCCTTCGTTTTCAGCAGCACCCCAACAGTTGGCCTCCACCTCGCACCGATCCAAATCCACCTCCCTGCGCCTCCACTCGATCCCTGGCCATCTCCTGGCCGAGTGATTCCTCCTCCCTGCCTCGCTCGAACCCAAAGAGAGGAGCTCCTCCTCGACCTTCAGTCGCCGCTCGCCGGAGAACCGGACCAACACCAGCACCTGAGCTACGCCGCCCTCCCGTTCTTTTCCTCCCTTTCTTCTTATTCGACCAGTGCGCATCTCTCTCTCTCTCTCTCGTTTCTCTGAACAGGAGTGCCACCAAGGACGCCATGGAGTCCGATGGAGCTCTGCCATGCTGCCTCAAGCCACATAGCACCGCGCAGCCGCCGCCGCTCGGATCCCACGTGTGCTTGCGGCGCTTCATCGGGCTTCGTCGCCGTTGACCGCGTACACTCCGTCCCCTACCTCGCACCTCCTCCCGAGGAGGAGCTCCCATGGCTGCCGCCGCCCTCGTGGCTACCCTGCAGGAGCACTCCGCCGGCGGATCGGGTCGCCTCCGCCCGGTTCCCCCACTGCCAAGTCGTGGACCGTGCCGCCGTGAGCCGCCTCCTTCCCTTGGATCTTCGCCGCCCCTTTTGCCCTGCTCGCCTGCTCTGCTTCATTCGATCAGGGAGGACGACGCTCCTCTGTGTCATGCCATTGACCGAGGCCTTGATACCAGTTACCAGCACGTGGGCCAACCTCACCCTGTCGAAGGCCCAGCCTCCCATCCAGCGCCGCGCGAAGCCCAGCTTCCCTTCCGGCCTACTACTTCCCCTCCACCCACCGGGCCAGGCCCACTGGATGAGAACCTCCCCTGTGCACTTCTGGGCCTGCTAGTTTCGCCCCGGTTGTGTTTTTTTTTTGTTCTGCGAATTTGTCCAATTTTCCAGAGATGTCAGTTTTATAGAAAAGCCCTCATACATCATGTGTTTCATAACTCATAAACCGTGCATCGGTTTAAAACAGACTTTATATGTAAAATGTCTAGAATTTTGTCTAGCTTAATAATATCACACTTTCATCCATGGTTAAAATGTTTAAACTTCCGTTTGCATTAATTTGTTCATATGCCATGCTAAAATGCTTTACTAAATAACCGTAACTCCAAATTTAATAAACTTTATATGTAAATGGGGTGGAAAAATGCCTAGTTTCACATGGCGACATTGCTTTGCATGTTTAACAACTATAAAATATGGTTTAGGGCAGAACAGTACCAAAACCTAAAATATGGACATGAGGAGTTTCTGGATTTGTTGTTTTGTTATTCCGGCCTCATTTAAATTTGACTAGATAGGTAGTTTTACTTTGCTTCACCCTCTTGCCATGTTTAAGAACATTTAATATTGTTGGGTACATAAACAACATCGAACTAAATAAGTCACGTGGTGTTTCATCAATATGCAACAGAGTTGCATATTGAGCTCCACTTAACTTGTAGTTTTGTTTGTGCCCTTTGCCATGCCATGCATATTTAAACCGGACATGCATCATACTTGATTGTGCATCATGCCATGTTCATGTCGTGGTTTTTTACTATGTTGTGTGCTTCTTTCCGGTGTTTGCTTCTTCGGGTTGGTTCCGGTAATGTCGTGTTTGTGAGGACCCGTTCGTCTACGCCCGTTTGTCTTCTTCATGGACTCGTTCTTCTTCCTTGCGGGAATTCAGGCAAGATGACCATATCCTCGAAACCACTTCTATCTTTGCTTGCTAGTTGCTCGATCTTTTGCTATGCCTATGTTGCGATACCTACCGCTTGCTTATCATGCCTCCCATATTGCTGAACCAAGCCTCTAACCCACCTTGTCCTAGCAAACCGTTGTTTGGCTATGTTACCGCTTTGCTCCGCCCCTCTTATAGTGTTGTTAGTTGCAGGTGAAGATTGAAGTTCGTTCCTTGTTGGAACATGGAGATGTTGTTCCTTGTTGGAACATGTTTACTTGTTGGGATATCACAATATATCTTATTTAATTAATGCATCTATATACTTGGTAAAGGGTGGAAGGCTCGGCCTTATGCCTGGTGTTTTGTTCCACTTTTGCCGCCCTAGTTTCCGTCATATCGGTGTTATGTTCCCGGATTTTGTGTTCCTTACGCGGTTGGGTAATAATGGGAACCCCTTGACAGTTCTCCTTGAATAAAACTCTTCTAGCAATGCCCAACATTGGTTTTACCATTTCGCCACCTAGCCTTTTCTTTTCCCTTGGGGGTCGCGCGCCCAAGGGTCATCATTATTTTAACCCCCCCCCCCCCCCCCCGGCCAGTGCTCCTCTGAGTGTTGGTCCAACCTGTCAGCTGCCGGTGGCCACCAGGGGCAACTCTGGGCTGGCCTACCCGTACATTGGACAGTCTGAGTATGCCCTGAGAAAGAGATATGTGCAGCTCCTATCGGGATTTATCGGCACATTCGGGCGGTGTTGCTGGTTTAGTTTTACCTTGTTGAAATGTCTTGTAACCGGGATTCCGAGTCTGATCGGGTCTTCCCGCTAGAAGGAATATCCTTCGTTGACCGTGAGAGCTTGTCATGGGCTAAGTTGGGACACCCCTGCAGGGATTTGAACTTTCGAAAGTCGTGCCCGCGGTTATGGGCAGATGGGAATTTGTTAACGTCCGGTTGTAGAAAACCTGAAGTTGACCTTAATTAGAATACATCAACCGCGTGTGTAACCGTGATGGTCTCTTTCCGACGGGGTCCGGGAAGTGAACACGGTGTTGGAGTTATGCTTGACGTAGGTTGTTCTAGGATCACTTCGTGATCATACTTTTATCGACCATGGTTTGACTTCTCTTCTCGCTCTCATTTGCATATGTTAGCCACCATATATGCTAGTCGCTTGCTGCAGCTCCACCTCTTACCTTTACCTTACCCAGAAGCTTAAATAGTCTTGATCGCAAGGGTGCAAGATTGCTGAGTCCCCGTGACTCACAGATACTTCCAAAACCAGTTTGCAGGTGCCATTGAGTCCGTGCAGATGACGCAACCAAGCTCAAGGAGGAGCTCGATGAAGATCTTGTCCTTTGTGTTGTTTCGTTCTAGTTGATCAGTAGTGGAACCCAGTTGGGGTCGATCGGGGACCTTGTCGCATTTGGGTTCTTCTTTTATTTTGGTTCCGTAGTCGGACCTTGATTGTATCTGGTTGATGTAATGCTTTATTCATGTAATTGTGTGAAGTGGCGATTGTAAGCCAACTATGTATCTCTTTCCCTTATGTATTACATGGGTTGTGTGAAGATTACCTCACTTGCGACATTGCTTTCAATGCGGTTATGTCTCTAAGTCGTGCTTCGACACATGGGAGATATAGCCAGATCAAGGGCGTTATAAGTTGGTATCAGAGCCTTCCCCGACCTCAGGAGCCCCCACTGCTTGATCGTGTTTAGCAGCCATTGTTGAGTCTAGAAAAATGTTTTGAGTCATTTAGGAATTATATATCAGAGAGTTTAGGAATTCTTTTTACTCCCCAGTCTCCTCTTCGCTCTAGTAAGGCATCCTGACGTAGAGTTTTGACTCTTCTCTTCTCAAATTTCACTAAAAAAAATTAGGATCACGCGGGTATCTTGGAATCATTCCGATGGTTTTGTGACGAGAACATTGTTCTTGGTGCCTCCTGTCATTTAGGGGTTGTGGCAGTGTCCCGGGGAGTTGAGCTCCGAGGTGTTGTCGTCACAATTTTATCGTTGCAGTTCTGGAATACCTGAGTTTAGTTTCACCGACATCGAAAATCTCTTTTATGCAGTTGTTGGTGAGATAACCTCGATGCCACCCAGTACTCGGGCGGGAGTTCGGGGGTATTGCCATAACTCGTATACCGGATGCTTTTCGAAGGTTGAGGTCGATGATTTCCGAAGGTTTCTTGGTTATGTGTTGAAGGATGGATACAACTCGATGTAGGATTTGCTAGTTTTGGGTGAGATATTATGCTTCCCCTGTATCCCCAACACCTGATTGCATAACCGGGAAAATTTTGGGAGTTTATAAGTGGGAATTCAAGTAGCTCTTAGGAAATCTTTCCGACAGATGTATGATATGAAATTGGGGTTCGACGTCTAGTGGTCCGCCTATTCACGGTTGGTTTTACAGTGGTCTCGTTATGTCTTAAAGAGTCCTTGGCTATGCCAACTCGGGGACGCTTCGTATGTCATGTGCACTACCTTGTACATGATGGTGCTGTACGATCGAGCCCGTGTAGGCCCCACCATGAAAACTTCGGACGAAATCTCTATCATATGTTTGCTCCGGCTTATTCTGCAAGCCAATCCTTTGTTTTGTTTTGAGCTGTGGTATTCGAGTTGCTTCAAAGTCAAATGTAGATTCCATCCCTTGTCTAAGTGGTGTAATCATATTCCTATGGGAATACTAATCCTTCTCGATAATCGAGATTGTCATATCACTCCTTTTCAACCGGTGTGCTCCTCTTCAAAGGGATCCAATCTTGTCAACATTCACAAGATCAATTATCAGTTCTTCACAACGGTGTTTGTTTCATCCGTCTCCAAGTTGCCTTTGTTTTTTCCGCCCACCCACCCTTTTTCTTCAAGGACTCAGATTTCTTATTCAAGTATCCTTTTATTGATGGGAAGTCTCTCCATTATTTTCCGTCCATGTTCATATCCGGTGATTCTCATGAAGATTCTAACGGAGCCTCAAGTTCATCATTATTCATTCTCTTCTCTTCTCCGGTGGATTTCAATTCAGGCCTTGTTGATCATATCATTTTCCTCGTTTCAAATACCTTCTCATGCCGGTACACCTCTTAATCATCCACTTCTCCCTATTCAATTGTTCCGGAGTGTTCAAGATATCTCGAAGATTTGTGGTTCCACTCTATATTCATTCAAGATCTTTCGAGGATGTTACCTCATTCAAGACATTTATTTCAACCGGCGCAATCTATCTTTAAATCATTCAACGGTGTTTCTTTTGAGTGGGCCTTAACCCACAGGTCTTTTCCCAGGATCTTACCTGACTCTTCTTATTCTCCCGGAGTTATCCTCAAATTTCTTTCAAAGTTTAACGTAAGAATGAAGTATCATCAATCTTATGTTTTTTCCCCAAGACCTGTCGAATTATTTTCATCATTGGCTCATTCTCTTTGTTTTGATTCTTCCGGAGTTTCTACACAATTCATGGTGGTATTTCTCGTCGTAATTCAAAAATTTGAAGACCGAAGAAGATTTTCCTCTAAATCTTGCTCCTTTCTCTTCAAGATTTATGGTTCTAGCGTTACGCCATCCTCTCATAATTGTTGTCGATTGTGAGATTTCTTTTCACCCATCCGGAGTAATTCAGGGTATTTTCTGTTTGATTCTTCGGAGCCCATCGCCTCATAATTATTCATTACTAGCTTTCAGTTATCATTCTCCACTCTTACCGGTGCTTCGTTCAAGTTTTCTCTAATCAGTTCGTGATCCCTTCGTTCTCATGTACCTAGTTCTCTCAAGCATCTTCGTTCATCTGCAAACTCTTCCCGGTGATTCGTTATCTTTTATTCGTTCATTTTCAATTCTTACGGTGGTTCGTTCAAGAGCTCTCGTCATTCGTTATCATATCAATTTGTTCGTTGTTTCAATTCTACCGGTGGTTCGTTGGAGACCTTCCCAGGCTGTGCTATATCTATCTTAATCCTTTCTACGAGAATAAGTAGTGTGCCAAATCCATTGTTTGTCATCAATTTAATTGGTGAAGGATAAGCATAATGTAATTCTTATTCTTGCTTCATCGAGTAAATTCAATTCCTTATTCCGGAGGTTCATCAAAATTCTTGACTTCTTTTGTTCATCTTTATTTTCTGGAGCTCCAAGTTATTTCAATTATATCACCACGGAGATTCATCTAAATCATTACAAGGTTCCACCTTGTGTTTTCAACTACCCTTTCTTTCTGTTTGATCATTCTTTTGTTTAACAGAGTTCTTCATGGAGGTTCTACATAATGGTCCATCAAGGATTTAATTCCTTCTCCAACTTTTTCATCGAGATTCTTTCCTAAGAAGCTCATGCTTTTCTTCATATTGTAATCCGGAGTGCAATTCTTTCTACCGTATCATTGGAGGTGGTATTATGTCATTCTTGATAATTTGGGTTCATGTTTCGTGATTCACATGTTGGTAGGAATGAGGTATTTTAAATCCATCAATCTCTTCTTTGAAGTTATCTTGGTTTAGATTTCACCGAAAGCCTTGCATTGGGAATGTTGCTATTTATGGTGCTTATAATTGATCCAAGTTCTTCATTTGTCCTTCCGGCGAATAGTTTCTCGTCTCCTTGTTATATAAACCCAATCAAATCTATTCCGTGAGTGGAAAGTTGTCACCTCATAATTTTGGGGTATCTTCTATAAGTCCATATCAAGCTTATCTTTTCATTGTTGGTTTTTCCAACAACTCCGTTCGACCCTTCTCCTAAAGATGCCTTTTCAAACTCTTTTGTGGCAGAAATTGGCATTTTCTTCTCAATTCTCCTATTTCAATTATCTATCTTCTATTCTTTCGTTCCGAAGGCTTTGTGATGTTGCTCTCTTCAACCCATCTTTTTGTTTTGTCAGGATCGTGTTCTTTTCTTGGTTTATCCATTTAACCGGAGTGTTGTGTCCTTTTTCCTCAAGCTCTTTTCGCCTTATCAAGTCTTGCATCCCTTCTCAACCGGAGTACTGTTCGAATTTGTTCTTCCTTGTTCCTCTTTTCTAACGGAGTGTTTTCAACTTCGTCATCTCCATTGTATTCTTTTATCGAAATGGCTTAACCTTTTCAAGGTTCTTTGTTCTCACTCGTTTTGTGAAAGAAGCAACTTAGTTTTACCTCTTCTCTTTCTCTTCCGTTTTCCCTCCGGTGCCATTCTAGATCTCGGGACGAGATCCTCTCGTAGTGGTGGAGTGTTGTAATGCCCCGAGACCGATGTGTCAGGTGTCCTTTAGTTATTCGCTGTTGTTGCTTTTTCTTTCACTTGCGTGTTGCATCTTGTCATGTCATCATGTGCATTGCATCATCATGTTTTCAAAACATGCATTAGCCCGGGTTCTCCTAGTTCCTTCCGTTGTCCGCTCTGAGCCCAGACACACTTGCACGCGCCCGCGGCATGTCCGATATATTATTTTATAAGTGGCCGGAAAATGTTCTCAGAATGGGATGAAAGTTGGCGTGCGGTGTTTTTATGTTGTTGGTAGGCCGTCTGTCAATTTTCATCGCATTCGGAGTTTGTTTGACGCCCCAACGGTTAACTATAGTGGCAGTATAGTCGGTCTAGCGTCGGATGTTTCCTATCTTCGGAAACGGTTGCCGGGTTGCATTCCCCCCCTCTCTTCTCAGTCCACACACTTGACCTCATTCGCCTAACCCCTCTCTGCACAGTGCATCGAACCCCTCGCGCGCGTCCGAAAGTTATCCCGGACCCGACCCGGGTTTCGTCACCGTTGGGTCCGGAACATCCCCAAACATCTACAAAACATCTTCGTTTTGTTAATTAGGCTCCCTAGCCTATTTTTCCCGACCGTTCGATTACGATCGGAGGGACGGATTAGCCCCTAAACTCCCCCTCTTTCCTTATATATATAACCCCTAGTCTAATTTGAGACCAAACCCTAAAACCTAGGGATCTGTCCCATCCATCTCCTCATCCGCCGCCGCCACCCTCTCCCTTGGGATCCTCCCAGATCCCCGTCGGTCCAATCTGCAGCCCAGACTTCCTCCTTCATATTCAGCGCCACCCCAACCGTTAGCCTCCACCTCGCCCCGATCCAAATCCACCCCCCGCGCCTCCACTCGATCCCTGGCCATCTCCTGCCCGAGTGATTCCTCCTCCCTGCCTCGCTCGAACCCAAAGAGAGGAGCTCCTCCTCGACCTTCAGTCGCTCCTTGCCGGAGAACCAGACCAACACCAGCACCTGAGCTACGCCGCCCCTCCCGTTCTTTTCCCCCCTTTCTTCTTATTCGACCAGTGCTCATCTCTCTCTCTCTCGTTTCTCTGAACAGGAGCGCCACCAAGGACGCCATGGAGTCCGATGGAGCTCTGCCATGCTGCCTCAAGCCACATAGCACCGCGCAGCCGCCACCGCTCTGATCCCACGTGTGCTTCTGGCGCTTCACCGGGCTTCATCGCCGTTGACCGCGTACACTCCGTCCCTACCTCACGCCTCCTCCCGAGCAAGAGCTCCCATGGCTGCCGCCGCCCTTGTGGCTACCCTGCAGGAGCTCTCCGCCGCCGGATCAGGTCGCCTCCTCCCGGTTCCCCCACTGCCAAGTCCAGGAGCACGCCGCCGCGAGCCGCCTCCTTCCCTTGGATCTTCGCCGCCCCTTTTGCCCTTCTCGCCTGCTCTGCTTCGTTCGAGCAGGGAGGACGACGCTCCTCTGTGTCGCGCCGTTGACCGAGGCCTTGATCCCAGTTAGTAGCGCGTGGGCCAACCTCACCCTGTCGAAGGCCCAGCCTCCCATCCAGCGCCGCGCGAAGCCCAGCTTCCCTTCCGGCCTGCTGCTTTCCCTCCACCCACCGGGCCAGGCCCACTGGGTGAACCTCCCCTGTGCACTTCTGGGTCTGCTAGTTTCCGCCCGGTTGTGTTTTTTTTGTTCTGCGAATTTGTCCAATTTTCCAGAGATGTCAGTTTTACAGAAAAGCCCTGATGCATCATGCATTTCATAACTCATAAACCGTGCATCGGTTTAAAACAAACTTTATATGTAAAATGTCTAGAATTTTGTCTAGTTTAATAATATCACACTTTCATCCATGTTTAAAATGTTTAAACTTCCATTTGCATTAATTTGTTCATATGCCATGCTAAAATGCTTTAATTCATAACTAAATAACCGTAACTCCGAATTTAATAAACTTTATATGTAAATGGGGTGGAAAAATGCCTAGTTTAACATGGTGACATTGCTTTGCATGTTTAACAACTATAAAATATGGTTTAGGGCAGAACAGTACCAAAACCTAAAATATGCACATGAGGAGTTTCCGGATTTGTTGTTTTGTTATTCCGGCCTCATTTAAACTTGACTAGATAGGTAGTTTTACTTTGCTTCACCCTCTTGCCATGTTTAACAACATTTAATATTGTTGGGTACATAAACAAGATCGAACTAAATAAGTCACGTGGTGTTTCGTCAATATGCAACGGAGTTGCATATTAAGCTCCACTTAACTTGTAGTTTTGTTTGTGCCCTTTGCCATGCCATGCATATTTAAACCGGGCATGCATCATACTTGATTGTGCATCATGCCATGTTCATGTCGTCGTTGTTTACTATGTTGTGTGCTTCTTTCCGGTGTTTGCTTCTTCGAGTTGGTTCCGGTAACGTCGCATTTGTGAGGACCCGTCCGTCTACGCCCGTTTGTCTTCTTCATGGACTCGTTCTTCTTCCTTGCGGGAATTCAGGCAAGATGACCATATCCTCGAAATCACTTCTATCTTTGCTTGCTAGTTGCTCCATCTTTTGCTATGCCTATGCTGCGATACCTACCACTTGCTTATCATGCCTCCCATATTGTTGAACCAAGCCTCTAACCCACCTTGTCGTAGCAAACCGTTGTTTGGCTATGTTACTGCTTTGCTCAGCCCCTCTTATAGGGTTGTTAGTTGCAGGTGAAGATTGAAGTTCGTTCCTTGTTGGAACATGGAGATGTTGTTCCTTGTTGGAACATGTTTACTTGTTGGGATATCACAATATATATTATTTAATTAATGCATCTATATACTTGGTAAAGGGTGGAAGGCTCGGCCTTATGCCTGCTGTTTTTTTCCACTCTTGCCGCCTTAGTTTCCGTCATATCGGTGTTATGTTCCCGGATTTTGCGTTCCTTACGCGGTTGGGTAATAATGGGAACCCCTTGACAGTTCTCCTTGAATAAAACTCTTCCAGCAATGTCCAACATTGGTTTTACCATTTCGCCACCTAGCCTTTTCTTTTCCCTTGGGGGTCGCACGCCCAAGGGTCATCATTATTTTAAACCCCCCCCCCCACCCCCGGGGCCAGTGCTCCTCTGAGTGTTGGTCCAACCTGTCAGCTGCCGGTGGCCACCAGGGGCAACTCTGGGCTGGCCTACCCGTACCTTGGACAATCTGAGTGTGCCCTGAGAAAGAGATATGTGCAGCTCCTATCGGGATTTGTCGGCACATTCGGGCGGTGTTGCTGGTTTAGTTTTACCTTGTCGAAATGTCTTGTAACCGGGATTCCGAGTCTGATCAGGTCTTCCTGCTAGAAGGAATATCCTTCGTTGACCGTGAGAGCTTGTCATGGGCTAAGTTGGGACACCCCTGCAGGGATTTGAACTTTCGAAAGCCGTGCCCGCGGTTATTACCAGATGGGAATTTGTTAACGTCCGGTTGTAGAAAACCTGAAGTTGACCTTAATTAAAATACATCAACCGCGTGTGTAACCGTGATGGTCTCTTTTCGGCGGAGTCCGGGAAGTGAACACGGTGTTGGAGTTATGCTTGACGTAGGTTGTTCTAGGATCACTTCGTGATCATACTTTTATCGACCATGCTTTTCCTTCTCTTCTCACTCTCATTTGCGTATGTTAGCCACAATATATGCTAGTCGCTTGCTGCAGCTCCACCTCTTACCTTTACCTTACCCAAAAGCTTAAATAGTCTTGATCGCGAGGGTGCGAGATCGCTGAGTCCCCGTGACTCACAGATACTTCCAAAACCAGTTTGGAGGTGCCGTTGAGTCCGTGCAGATGACGCAACCAAGCTCAAGGAGGAGCTCGATGATGATCTTGTCCTTTGTGTTGTTTCATTCTAGTTGATCAGTAGTGGAGCCCAGTTGGGGTCGATCGGGGACCTTGTCGCATTTGGGGTTCTTCTTTTATTTTGGTTCCATAGTCGGACCTTGATTGTATCTGGTTGATGTAATGCTTTATTCATGTAATTGTGTGAATTGGCGATTGTAAGCCAACTATGTATCTCTTTCCCTTATGTATTACATGGGTTGTGTGAAGATTACCTCAGTTGCGACATTGCTTTCAATGCAGTTATGCTCTAAGTCGTGCTTCGACACGTGGGAGATATAGCCGCATCGAGGGCGTTACAGTCTGGGACTGGCTCTCCAAGGTCAATGAAGGCGTCTCAACCAAGAGAGATCAGAGAATCAGTGTCCTTCGCAACCTCTTCAACCGCTTCAAGAGAAATGACAATGAGAATGTCGAGCTCATGTTTGATCGACTCACTGACATCACAAATGATCTTCAAGCTCTCGGCGCCACTGAGATCACCAAGCATGAAGTCGTCAAGACACTCCTGAGATCACTTGACAGCTCATTTGACACCCTAGCCCTGATGATTCAAGAACGTCCTGACTTCAAGACACTCGATCCGTCTGACATACTTGAGAGGCTTAACACACACGAGTTTCAACTTTCTGAGAAAAGAGACATCTATGGTCCCAACTATGGGAGAACTCGTGCCTTCAAGGCAAATGCTGTCTCCTCATCTGAAGAAGAATCTGACAGCAGTTCTGATGATCCTGAAGACATTGGAAAGGAGCTTGCTATGCTTGTGAAGAAGTTCCAAAAATTCACCAAAGAAGAAAGGCTTCAAAAAGTGTTCACGATCAAGCTCAAGGAATGATGAAGCTTCTGCTCATGACTACAAGAAGAGAACATGCCACAAGTGCAAGAAACCTGGCCACTACATCTCTGAGTGTCCGTAGTGGGACAATGAGAACAACAAGAAGAAGAAGAGCAAGGAGTATGACTCTGACGACAAGAAGAAGAAGAAATACTCAAAGTCTTCTTCCAAGTCTTCCTCAAAGTCTTCATCACACAAGAAGAGCTCATCTGGCAAGGCACGTGCGTTTGTTGGCAAGGAAATGGATTCAGAGGAGGAGTCCGCTTCTAAGGAGGCGGAGGTGGAGTTTGAGGAGGAGTCCGATTCTGGCGTTGCGAGTCTGGCTACAGCATACGTTGCCAAGTCCATCTTCAACACTAAAGACAATGACTTCATCACTAACACCGATGCAAATGACAAGGACTACTCCGCCCCTACCTACTGCTTCATGGCACGCGGTGCCAAGGTAAACACACACACTACTCACTATCAAACATCTAGTGAAGATGACTCTGATTGTGGTTCCAAACCCAGCTACAAAACACTTGCTAAAATTGCAACTAAACAACAGAAAGCTATGGAACATATTCAAAAACTGTTAGACAAAAGTGATGATCTGTTAGACGCTGAAATGACTCGATCTTAGTCCTTAATTGAAGACATAAAAAATATTCACGTTAAGTATGAGGAACTTGAAAGTCGTCATGAAACGCTCTCAACAACTCATGAAAAGCTTTCCTATGATTATCTTCAAAGGAAGCAAGATCTTGAGAAATTGAGAGCGGCTCGTGAAGATCTTCAAAAGGAAAACGAGTCACTTCGCGCCGAACAGATCAGTTCAGCTCAGGAAGGATTTGAACCACCATGTCTTAAATGCATCGAGCGTGACAATGCTACTTTTGTTGCTAGGTGTTCTACTGCTGCTACTATTGCAATATCTTCAACTGTTGATGTGGTAACTAACCCCTCTGCTGAGGATACCACTGCTATTGCTGATGAGAATGCTAGGTTGAAGACATTGCTTGAAACAAGGATGTACAAAAGTCTCAAAGGGCATCAGACACTATGTGATGTCCTCAAAAGGCAGATCCTGAACCGAAACCCTAGGAAAGAGGATGTTGGGTTCGAAAGGAAAATGAATGCTAATGGCTCTTACTAGAAACCTGAGCTGTACCCCAAAACCACATGGGTTGCTGCAAAGGAACCTTCAGTGGATCCATCCACCCTATCTGGCTTCACTTGTGCTAATCCCATTGTTATTGATGAATCCTTTGATGCAAACAATAAACTGTTTAAGAATCAGAATGGTGAAGTGTTTGCCAGGTATATTGGTACTAACTGCAGGAATGGGCCGCCTATGAAGAAGGTCTGGGTGCCGAAAAGGTGTTTGGAGAATCTTCCTGTGAATGTCGTCATGACACCACAAGTGAAGAAGACAAACCCCAGACCACAGGCTTTATATGGCCCAAAGGCTTCATATAGACAGAGGACTCACCTGAGTCGCACTAATGCAGATGTTTTGTAGGGAAGCCATACTCTGGCCTATGAATATGAGCATGGTTCATCAAACCGCCATGTTCATAAGACCAAGAACTATTCTGCTTATTCTTATGAGTACTATTGTCCACCTGCAAGACTTTTTGCTAGGGCTCCAAAGCCAAAGTTCTCAGATGCTACACTTAGACTCATTGCTTCGAAGCCACCCTTGAAGATGTGGGTGGCTAAGAAAGCTTAACTCTCTTTTGCAGGGAAAGGTCTCCAGCCGAAAACCAAAATCGTCTGAAGCTATTGCTGGGGACCTTAAACATCTTGTAGGGCGCAAGATCAAATGCCCAAATGGTCTTATTATGTACTTTGTTCCTGAGTCGCTTGCTACTTGCCCTATCAGTCCTAATCTCGATCTAAGCTTTCATAATCCAGTGGCTCGTCAAATGTTTTTGCTTCACAATTCTCTTCGTGAAGCCTATCCCCTAACTGCACTGTAGGGTATGACACCAGCTGCTTCAGAATGGATTATTGATAGTGGGTGTACTAATCACATGACTGGCAAGCGAAAGCCTTCTTATGGACTCAACCTTGCATCCATCTGACAAAAGTCACATCACATTTGCTGACACTTGTAAAAGCAAGGTATTGGGTCTAGGTAGAGTTGCAATCTCAAAGGATCAACACATGGATAAAGTCATGCTTGTTGAATCCCTTGGTTTCAACTTAATGTCTGTCTCCATGCTTTGCGATTTAAACATGATTGTAATGTTTGGAAAATATCGTTGCCTTGTTCTAATGGAATCTGACAAGTCTCTAGTGTTTGAAGGGTATCGGAAAGATGATTCGTACGTGGTAGATTTCTCAGCAGGACCACAACTTGTCGTATGTCTTCTAGCAAAAGCTTCTAAATGCTGGCTTTGGCATCGGAGGCTAGGGCATGCTGGCATGAGGAACCTGCACACCCTTGCAAGGAATAAGCATGTCATAGGCATCGAGGGCGTCAAGTTCAAGAAAGATCACTTATGCGGTGCCTGTGAAGCAGGAAAGATGACGAGGGCCAAGCATCCCTCGAAGACAATCATGACAACGACTCAACCCTTTGAACTGCTCCACATGGATATTTTCGGTCCCACTCATTACTCAACTCTTACTACTACTGCTTGTCTCTATGGCTTTGTCATTGTTGATGATTATTCAAGATATACCTGGGTGCATATAATTCTCTACAAGACAGAAGTGCAGGATGTCTTCAGACGCTTCGCCAATCGAGCCATGAACAACTATGGCGTCAAGATCAAGAACATCAAAAGTGACAATGGCACTGAATTCAAGAATACTGGTCTAGACACTTATATTCATACTTTGGGCATTACACATGAATTCTCAGCTCCGTACACACCACAGCAGAATGGCGTCGTGGAACGCAAGAACAGAACACTCACTGAGATGGCCCGAACAATGCTTGATGAATACAAGACTCCAAGAAAGTTCTGGCCTAAAGCCATTGATACTGCATGCCATATCATCAATTGTGTTTATCTTCACAAGCTTCTCAACAAGACATCCTATGAGCTCCTTACTGGCAAGAAGCCAAATGTCAGTTACTTCAGAGTATTTGGTGCCAGGTGCTGGATCAAGGATCCACATCACACTTCAAAATTTGCACCAAAAGCACATGAAGGTTTTATGCTTGGATATGGAAAGGGTTCGCACTCCTAAAGAGTCTTCAACCTTTTTCATTATAAAGTGGTTGAAACAGTGGATGTGCGGTTCGATGAGACTAACTGCTCACAAAGAGAGCACCTGCCAAACGTATTAGATGAAGTTCCATCCAGTGAATCAATCAAACTTATGGGAACAGGAGAAATCATACCATCTGAATCTCAGCCTAAAGAGGAACTTATCATCTCCGCACCTAATCAAACTGAAGACAATGCTCAGCCTGAAGACAATCCTTCTAACGATGACAATGATCAGCAAGAGCAAAATCTTCGTCCTATACATCCTCGTGTTGCAAATGAAGTACAGATTGAGAGAATAATTGATAGCATCCATGCACCAGGTCCGCTCACTCGTTCGAGGGCAACACAGCTAGCAAATTTCTGTGGGCACTTCGCATTCGTCTCAATATCTGAACCCAAGAAAGTTGAAGAAGCCTTCATGGAACTTGAATGGATTCAAGATATGCAAGAAGAGCTTCAACAGTTTGAGCTGAATAATGTATGGGAACTGGTTAAGCATCCTGATCCTCGCAAGCACAATATAATAGGCACCAAATGGATATATCGCAACAAGCAAGATGAGCATGCTCAAGTTTTCAGAAACAAAGCTCGTCTCGTTGCTCAAGGGTACACTCAAGTTGAACGGATTGACTTCGATGAAACATTTGCTCCTGTGGCTAGACTTGAAGCCATACGCATACTGCTGGCCTATGCAAATCATCATAACATTCTTCTGTATCAAATGGATGTGAAGAGCGCTTTTCTCAATGGCAAGATTGAAGAAGAAGTGTATGTTGCACAACCGCCTAGCTTTGAAGATCCAAAACATCCTGACATGGTGTACAAGCTCAACAAGGCACTATATGGCCTCAAACAAGCCCCTCGAGCTTGGTATGACACACTCAAAGACTTCTTGAAGAGTAAAGGCTTCAAACCTAGTTCCCTCGACCCCACTCTCTTCACGAAGACATATGATGGTCAACTGTTTGTGTGCCAAATATATGTGGATGACATTATCTTCGGCTGCACCAATCAGAAATACAGTGAAGAGTTTGGATATATGATGCAAGAGCAATATCAGATGTCCATGATGGGTGAGCTGAAGTTCTTCCTTGGTCTTCAAATACGTCAGCAACGCAATGGCATCTTCATATCTCAAGAGAAGTACCTCAAAGATTGCCTGAAGAAATTTGGGATGGAAGACTGCAAAGGCTTCACGACGCCAATGCCAGCCAAACATCATCTGGGTCCCGACGACAATGGTAAAGAGTTCGATCAAAAGGTATACCGCTCCATGATTGGTTCTTTACTTTATCTATGTGCATCTAGGCCAGATATTATGCTTAGTGTTTGCATGTGTGCTCGATTCCAAGCGGCACCAAAGGAATCGCATCACTTAGCTGTGAAGCGAATTCTTTGATATTTGGCATACACCCCAACATTAGGATTATGGTATCCAAAGGGCTCAGAGTTTGATCTGGTTGGATTCTCGGATGCTGATTATGCTGGTGACAAGGTGGATCACAAGTCTACATCAGGCACATGTCATTTTCTAGGACGATCACTTGTATGTTGGTCTTCAAAGAAGCAGAACTATGTATCTCTCTCCACTGCTGAATCTGAATACATTGCTGCTGGATCTTGTTGCGCTCAGCTTCTATGGATGAAGCAAACACTCAGAGACCATGGCATTCATCTGAAGCAAGTGCCACTCTACTGCGACAATGAAAGTGCCATCAAGATTGCCAACAACCCAGTTCAGCACTTGAAGACAAAGCACATTGAAATTCGTCATCACTTTCTCAGAGATCATGTTGTGAAGGAAGATATTGATATCATACACGTCAACACTGAAGAGCAATTGGCAGATATCTTCACCAAGCCCTTTGATGAGAAGAGGTTTTGCAAGTTACGGTGTGAGCTAAATATCTTGGAATCCTCAAATGTCCTGTGATCAGGCACACATCCTAACACTTATGCATATTGATGACTTAGATGTGCAACACACGAAGTAAAGTATATCTTCAATCAATGAAGACTTACATTCTAAGTGTGAATACATTAATGTGGAATTTGACTTCGGAGCGCCACGATAATTGTGTGACGTGTCTGGGTCTAATACTTCCTATACGGTGGGTAACGCCACCACCAAATTTTTCTGTTTGAAGTGTTTCACTCATGGCGTTACGTTTGGTATGTCTTCACATTTGGTTTGGCTTCAATCTCAACTTGTCTTCATGATTTTCTTCACTATGTTGATTTGATTATCTTTCTCTCTCTCTCTCTCTCTCTCTCTCTCACACACACACACACACACATATATATATACTAGTGTTCTGTCCTCTACAGCATTCACTTATAGCTATGTCTTCTTGTTGAATCTTTTGAACTAAGTGAATGTGATCGGACCCTAACCTCTCTATGCTTTCTATCTCAAACTCTATCTCTCCAAATCATATGCATTCTATTGAAACTGTCGAATATCTTCTCTGCGTCCTTGTCAGCAGAAGATACATAGACAAACATTAAGTATGTTTTCAATGCTAAATCCTTTCACCTAAAACCCGGAGAAGTGGTTATGACCACCCGACAATCCAGGCGTGCGTGAGAACATGGAACAACCTCCTATATGTTGCATGATAGCCACGTGCCCTTCAGATGTGAATCGCCAGGGGCACCTGTGTAATAACACTGTGCCGTCCCTGTCCCTATAAATACACGCCTCACCACAGTCATTATCCTTTCTTCCACTCTCGCACAAACCCTAGCGCCACTGCTAGCCCTCGATGACGCCGGCGACGAAGCGCTTAGCTGCCGCGACCTCACCGACGCCGTCTTCACACCGGCCGCAGACATCGTCTTCTCCGCCGTCGCCGTAGGTGTCCTCCGTCACCAAGTTAGGGCACTGATGATCGAACTGCTCGGCCTCCTCTCCCACTCCGTCTAGCAGTTCTTCGTGTGGTAAATAAAACTTCCTTTTTACAGCCCCTTTGATCCTATAGATTCATCACTTTCTACCACAAGCAGTTTCTGTTCACACAAGTTGGATCTATTTCATACTACATCTCATAATATGCCTAGTATGTTCACTTATGCTTCACAAAGTAGTTAGATTCCTCACTTGTACTTATTCGTGGATTCGTACAAATCTGGAACCAACTCTCTATCTATGAGTGAATATCTTCGCACTATGAGGTCAATGTCTTCTAAACTGATTTATCTTCAAAATCTTCTGAGAATGCATATGACCTCTTCCCCTTCCCTCGCACCTTAATGCTGTCACGGGTACATGTCCGTGGGAGAATCCCTTGGTTCTCATAGTGTGCATTCATTTGCAGAATTCTTACAGCATCATATAAATTCTCCCGAAGCCAGTTCCTGTTTGACCCGTGGGCGGAAGCCTTTGAAACCTTTGAACGTGTTGAAGCCATTTAGTTTAAAGTTCATGGCTACAGAGAAATCAGCAAGGAAGGGTGGCAGACAGCACTGTGGAAACACTACGAAGGACCTGCCACTAGATCTCTATGAGCTATACAAGTCAGATCCAGAAAAAACCTATGGAGAACGCAAGAATGGATTCGAAGACATTGGGCAGAGGAATGGTTCAAGTACAGATTCGTCACCGACGAATATGCTGAGAAGAGTGCCATCAAGGCCCCATGGGGAGATATCATATACAAAGGTCTTCAGCCCAAATCACAGTCCGAAGATATTGCTCAAGGCTTTTACCCCTGCATGCTTCGTGGACCTCAGCCTGCTAATGCCGACCCATCCTCTCTGTTATGGTGTCGCAACGACAATCTCTTCAAGCGCAACTATCAGTTTGTACAGAACTCTGCCAAGGAAAACAAGAAGTCATTGGGATTAGACTTCAACCCAGGCCCCTCTACGCCTCGTACTGATGGCACACGCGAAGCTGAACCCAATCTTGTTGGGCCCTTCTACAACCTGGAAGGTCTCATCACTCATATCATGGTTCAAGGGACAGCCATGGATGAGCCTGCAGATGACGCTGAATCTGATGAAGCGCCTGCATCGCCGAAGCCAAAGAAACTGAAGAAGCCTAAAGCTTCAAAGCATGCTCCTGCACCAAAGGTCTTACAGGCAAAGCCTGTGGCCACTGCACCTCCTGAACACAGTGTGCAATCTGAAGATTTGTCACGCATCTCCAAGCCCTCGAGAGTGAAGAACTGCTGCTGCTATTCTGCGCAATGACGCCATTGATCTGTCCAGCGATGAAGATCTTGCAGGTGACGCTCTTGAGCAACTGATTAAGAGCAAGGAAGAAGCAGAAATCTTGAATGATTTGCCTCTCTTTGACGTGGCAATCATCCACAACTTCATTGATGAGTGGTTTGAAACCCCCAATCTCAGCTTTAACGATCTGCAACTTCCAATCGGCCTTAGTGTCGCCTTCACTGGCGCCATTGCTTCTGAGCTAGCTCTAGCTCAGCGCATCATTGAACTGAAGCAAAAGATCGACTATGAGAAAGCTTAGTTCAAGAAGCACATGGCCAAGCTCAGCATGCAAGATGTGAAAACCTTCAAGATTATGCTGCACGAGCTCAGGGAAGCCTTTCTCAAGAAGTGTGAAGAAGCTAAAGGTTCTCGTGAGCGCATGAAGAGCCTGGCTGACAAGTGTGTGCAAGCCTACAATGAGGTTGAGAAGCGCAAGGCTCTTGGTCGTCCTGGCATCGACCCAAGAATGGCTGCAAAGAAGAAGAAGCCATCAACAGACCAATCTGCACCTTCAAGGTGGGAAGAGTCACGCATAGTCTTCCCAAGCAGCATGACTGGCTCGAAGCCAAAGGTTAGGTCAACCGCTTCAGAACTGAAGAAGACGAGGACTGCTGAGGCTGAAGCCAGAAAAAAGGAAAAATCCTGAAGCTTCTGATGTCGCTCCCTCTAAGAAGAAGCGCAAAACCAAGAAGGATCGGGCTGCTCCCACAGAGGCCTTAGTTGTTGAACCTATCTCAATGGTTCGCCCTGCATCTGAACACTACGAGCGCCAACTGATTGTTCATGAGCCTGCTTCCACAAAGGCTCCTGAAGCTGAAGACATTCCAACAGTTGATCCCACCGCTGCTGAAGACATTGGTCACCATGACAATGTTGAAGATGATGTAGTTCTTCCTCAGATCGAGCACAACCTGGTATCATCGCCTGTGCTTACGCACAGCGAACTCATCAGCATTGGTCATCCTCTGACGCCAACTGCTCAGGATGCATCGTGGGCTGATCACCCATAGAGACAAGACACTCCAAGCTCTCCCAACCGCAAGCTACCCCAACAGTGCAAGATGATGATGACCTTGAGGCCCAGCACACTCCATCTCCACAAGCATCGCCCGCATTACGCAGGCTTCGCAAAGGACCAAGGCCCCAAGTCACTCCCACAATGCACATGTCTGAATCCGAAGCCAAAATGGCTGAAGATGTTCCGGCTGCATCAACCGATGAAGAAGAAGATGAAGAAGAAGCCCCAAGAGTTTCAAGAGTTGCTACACCCCCGTCCCACCAAGATGTTGTTCTCAAGGAGAACGTGACCGACCCTCCAGCTTCTGAAGTGGAGGTTAACAACCCTGAGGCGGCCACCAACATCACTGCTGACGCCAATGACATTGTCATGGCTGAAGCCAATGAGGCGCCAGAAGTCAATGCAACACCAGAAGTCAAGGCTGAAGTACCTGAGGTCCAAGCATCTGAAGCACATGTGGCTCCTGAAGCCCATGAAGACAATGTCAATGCCCCGATTCCCCCTCCAAGACCTCACACAATGGAGCTGGCATTTGATCGTGGTTAGCCAGTTATGGTTCGATGGCCCATTTTGACTCCTGCGCCTGCTGCTGGTCCACAATTTGAGTACCACGTCGAGCACAAGCCTCAAGTCCAAAAGCCCAAGCCAAGACTTCCACGATTCCCAGGCACTGCCACTTCACCTGGGGTCTTCAATGCGAATGGCTTCGTGGCACATAATACCTTCTTCAATAGCTCCAAGAACCCCTATACAAGACCGCACATTTCCTCAGATCGGTTCTGGAGCTATCAGCAGCGCAACTACTATTCCTGTGTCCTATACAATCAAGGGCGCCTCGACTCTGAAGCTATAGATGGTCTGCCCTGCCTCGAAGAAGCATTGGACTGTTTCCGAGATGCTGGTCTGTTACAGTTCGTCACTGACAAGGAGCACTGGAACGAAGAATTGCTGCTTCAATTCTATGCCACTCTTCATATTCGAGGCTTCAATAGGGATCCAAAGACTTGGGTCCTTGAGTGGATGACAGGCAATGTCCATCATGAAGCTAAAGCTCTTGATATCCTTGAGCTCACAGGCCTACACACTCCTGGTGAATACTATGAACCAGGTTGTCAACAACATCAAAATGCCTTGGAAAGCATCTTTCAGAAGCCAGAACCCAACATGAGTCAAATGCTGAGCATGATGAAGCCTCTGCCTCATGACGCTGAATACCCATCTAAGTTCTTTGTTGAAGACCTAGAGTACCTGCCTCACACCATTTACCACATCATCAGGAAGACTCTATGACCTGTCAAAGGACACTCATCTGCAGCGAAGCTTGAAGGAGCAATGAAGACTTTGGTTTTCTATATCTTCAATGGCATCGGCTTCAATGCTCAAGACTTCTTCATCAGGCAGTTGGCTGCGTCTGGCTCTGACATCTTTGGGGTGAAATTCTATGCTCCATGGGTCATGCATCTGATCAAGCGTCACTCAGCCTTCAACTATCAGCCGTCTGCATGCAATCATCTTATATTCTTGCCCGAGGTTGATCTGTCAGTTGAAGCCATTTACCCAGTGCCTGCTAAGGATCCCATTTATCTTCACAATGCTGATCACCAAAGCTTCACCCAGCCCATTGAAGGAATTCCAGCAGTGTCTCGTGTTTATCCCCTTGCTACAAACACACGTGCCCCTCATGCTCAAACTGATGCCACTGGTAGCACCATTGCACAAAGGCCTCAAAGACGATCTCGTGTCCTCAATGACCGAGAGCTTCTCGTCGCACTGCATCACAAACAGGACAAACATCATGACCGGCTTAAGCGTCAGATGCAAAGCCTCTTGGTGGATGTCAACCGCATTCGCAATCTTGCCACCAAGAATGCCTTTGTCACTCATGAAACCTATCGGAGGTCGTGGAAGAGTTTGACCCTACTCAGTGTTAAAGCTGATCTGCATGACGATGGCTTCACCGAACGCTACAAGTTTGACTCAACTCCTCCCAGAAATGCTCACTTGCGTCAGACTCCCTCACTTGAAGACTCTTAATACTCGTCCTCAGCTATGCCCGTAAATGCCAGAGTCATCGATGACCAAGATGATGCAACTTCACCTCCTCCAACTTCAGCGCGTGTCGACACTGCACCAAGTTCCTCTGCACCACCGGATCTCAACGACGACCCTGCTGCTTCGCCTGCACCTCATGGGAACAAGTAGGCGCTCTATGTCTTCAAACCTTTTTGGTCCTCACTGACAAAAGGGGGAGAAGCATATGAGTTGATAGTCTTCAAGCGGGTCCATATGGGTGGTTAATTTACTTTTTGCTACTTTTGCCAAGTGCTTACAACTCTCGTTTTCGATACATTTGGTTCTTTGAGTTGTAACACTTAAACTCGATGGTCGTCTGCTACTTATTTGCTATTCTGTGATGCAATGATAAATTCCGCATGTGTGACGATAAATTCCGCACTTAGATCATGTTGCAGACGTCCATTTTTCATTATGCATGTCATTATCTTCGTTACATCATATCTTGCATAATGACTTGTCATCATAAGTTGAAGAGGATCTCCACAAGTACAACCTGCCATGTGCATTTGCATTCCAAAAGCAAATTACTTCTATGCACATCTTCAGGGGGAGCCCTTGCAACTTATGAAGACAATACCCTATCCTTTACAATTTCACATATTTTATTCCCCGTTGAAAACTTCAACAAGTTTGTCATCAATCACCAAAAAGGGGGAGATTGTAAGTGCATCTAGTGCCACCCCTAGTTGGTTTTGGAGTATTGACGACAAACCAGGTTGAGGGACTAATGTGTTTGTGAGAATTGCTGGATAACACGGGTAGAAGTTCCTCATTGATTCAGTTTTTCTACCAGAGATGACCCCTAAAAATGAATGAAGACATTGAAGTCAAAGGTGGTATGTGAAGACATTCACAATGAAGACTATGACAAGAGAAGACATCGCATGAAGACTATGGAGTGCAAAGACTTAGTTGTTTCGTCGTTCTTTTTCTTCTTTGTTGAGTCATAGGAACCACCGTACTGTTAAGTGGGGTCCAAGTGAACCAGTCAGAATGACTGAAGTGATGCTTAACCAAAATCCTATGTCTTCGAGTGAAGACTATGAGAGCAAATCTTGTCCAGAGTTGGATAAGTCAGCTTTGCTTGTAGCCGAACTAAAGTTGCCATGTGTGTTTGAAATCTGACCGTTGGAACACGTGTCAGTTCCTTAGTGACCAAGGGTCATTTCGGACAAATCAGGTCGGGTTGCCTAGTAGCTATAAATAGCCCACCCCTACAACCATAAACGGTTGGCTGCTCAGAGTTAGAGTACGGCTTTTGCCGTTTGAGAGCAACCCACCTCGAAGCCTTTGAGAGAGAATTCCTTGCGAGGATAAAGCCCTAAACACCCAGAGCCAAAGAGTGTTAGGCATCACTTAAGTCTTCCTGTCTATGTGATCTGAAGACTTATTACACTTGAGGAATGTGAATCCTCCAGCCAGTTAGGCATCGCGTTCTGAGCATCCAAGAGTAATTGTGGATCGCCAGTGAATGAAGTCTGTGAAGGTTTGGAAGTCTACCTTGAAGACTTACCAGAGTGATTGGGCGAGGACTGGGTGTCCTTAGCTCAAGGGGAATAAGGTGAAGACGAGGTCTTCTGAGTTGAATCTCAGCCTCCCTAACCAGACGTACAGTTGTCACAGCATCTGGAACTGCTCCAACAAATCATTGTCTTCAACGAGTCACTGGTTTCATCCTTCCCTTCCCTTTACTTACTGTTGTTCCTAGTGAAGTCATTGTATGATTGCATTATCTTTTGTCTTCACTGAGTGACTGCTTGTTCTGATTGGCTTCACAATATCTTCCTACCTGATCTTTACTGCCTAGCTGCTATTAGTCATTGTGCTTTCACTTCATTGAATACTTGACTATGGTTTGCCTAGTGTAGTCTACCTTCCGCTGCATGGTAATAGGTTTATTTCTATCGTTTGTCTTCAAAACTTCCATGTTTTGAAGACTTTCATAAAAATCGCCTATTCACCCCCCTCTAGTCGATCACTAGCACTTTCACATGATAATCCAAGTACCAGATACTCAAGATGTCCATAACCGGGGACACGGCTAACCATGATTAGTTTATACACTCTGCAGAGGTTTGCGCACTTTTCCCCACAAGACCCGATCTCCTCTGTTGGGATTCTCGCACTACATGGTGTTTGAGAAACGGATGACCGAGACATAGTCTTTCAGAAGCGCTAGCAACATACGAACGGGTAGACCATACCAACCTACACCCCTACATCTGCTAGTCTACCACTGTAAGAGTTCGCACGACTTAGTCAACTACGCTAGAGCCCATAGTAGCTTGTGGCTGCACACAGAAGTTTCTAGTATGAATAATCTCATGATCCCTTTGAGCCTAGGTGGCGGTCCAAAAAGAAAAACAGGCAATCGCTGGAATACCCAGGTGCCCCAATCCACCCAAATGTGTGTTTAAGTTGCCACCTTAAGTAAACCATTAATTTAACAATCTCACATCTGTCATGGATACACTCAACCAATCCACGTCTACTAGCATAGCATAGCAACATAAGCAAACGTAGAAGTAACTCCCAAAGGTTTGATAATAAAACAAGTAATAGGTACTACCTCATCTACTTCCCAAACCCACAATTTAATTAGATCCTAATCATGCAATGGTGTGAGGATTGATCTAATGCAATAAAAACTGGGTAGTAGGAGGTATGATCAAAGTGTTACTTGCCTTGCTGATGATCTGTGAAACCTAGTGATTCGAAGTAGCAAGCGGCGCACTCCGGGTACTCTATCGCAAACAAACAAGCATACAATAAGTACTCAACTAATGCACAGGTAAAACTCAAATAAGAGATCTAACCAGATAGTTCAACTTAAGAACTCCGGTTGGCAAAAATAATCAAATCAAACGAAGCAACGAAAGATAAACGGCGAAATAAACAAGCTTCGTTTACTATTCTGGATCTAGGTCAAATTTTACGAAGGAAAAAACTTGTTTGAGTTGGTTAAACGGAAAGAGGGTTTCGAGACGAAACTCCAGGCGCTTGAATCGCCTGATTCCGATAAACAAGCGAAAAGTTAAACTAGAACAAAAATCGGATCAGAAATCGCGATCAGAAATAATCGCGGAATAATCCAAGAAAAAAAGAAAAATGACGAATAGAATAACGAACAAACGTTCGTTTTCTGGAACTAAATGATGAACGCGTTCGTTAAAACGATCGGACGAGCGAACGCTCGCTAAATAAATAAACCAGGAAAAAAACCGATCTATTTAAAAAAACGAAAACTAGGGTTTTCTAAAAAACAAATCGGTGTTTCTCAGAAAACCGGGCGGTGGGGCGGCTACCTCGGCTCGGTCCGGCAGGGCTTCCGGGCGGTGGTGATGGGCAGCAGGGGCGGCGGCAGGCAGCGGCAGGCGGCGTGCGGCAGCAGGCGGCGCAGGCAGCGGCTAGCGGCGTCGGGGCTGCGTGGGCGGGGCACGCGGCGACTCGGGGCTCCCAGGGGCCCCGGGGTCGCTATTTAAGGGGGGGGGGGAAGGCGGCGGAGGCATGCCCGGCTCGGTCTCCCCGAGTCCGGCGGCCGCACGAGCTAGGAGGTGGTGGCGGCTGGGCCGGCCTGGCTCGGCTGGGCCCTTGGCCCAGTCGGGCGCGGGTTAAGAAAAACAATTACACCAAAACTAAGAAAAATTCTAGAAAAATAAATAAAAATATAAAATTGTCAAAACAAATTTTCACCATCTAAATAAAATATTTAGAACAGGATGAACATTTTCTTGGCCCTAATGCAATTTTTGAAAACGTGCAATTTTTCCTAAATTCAAATAAAACCACGAAAAACTCCAGAATAAAACCTTATTTGAATTTTTTCTTAAATCCTCAATATTTCTTTATTTTGGGAAAGTCATTTTATTCCCTCTCTCATATTTTGATAATAGAAATAATTGAAGATAAAATAAATAAAATCAAATGATCCAATTTTCAAAATTTGAGAAAACTCAAATATGAAAATAACGAAATCCCCAACTCTCTCCGAGGGTCCTTGAGTTGCGTAGAATTTCTAGGATCAACCCAAAATGCAAATAAATATCATATGCAGTGATGATCTATTGTATAACATTCCAAATTGAAAATTTGGGATGTTACAAATATCACCATCCCCATATCTCAAAACAATTATCAAGTATCAAACTTATCATAGTATTCAACACACTCATAAGAGAATTTTTTATTCTAGAATACCTAGCATAGTAGGATTTAAAGCAAATTACCATGCTATTAAGACTCTCAAAATAATCTAAGTGAAGCATGAGATATCAATAGTTTCTATAAAACAAATCCACCACCGTTCTCTAAAAGATATATCTGAAGTACTAGAGCAAGATTATATAACTCAAAAGATATAAGCGAAGCACATAGAGTATTCTAACAAATTCCAAATCATGTATGGCTCTCTCAAAAGGTGTGTATAGTAAGGATGATTGTGGTAAACTAACAAGCAAAGACTCAAATAATACAAGACGCTCCAAGCAAAACACATATCATGTGGCAAATAAAAATATAGCTCCAAGTAAAGTTACCGATAGAAGTAGACGAAAGAGAGGATGCCTTCCGGGGCATCCCCAAGCTTTGGCTTTTAGGTGTCCTTAGATTATCTTGGGGGTTCCATGGGCATCCCCAAGCTTAGGCTCTTGCCACTCCTTGTTCCATAATCCATCAAATCTTTACCCAAAACTTGAAAACTTCACAACACAAAACTTAAAGTAGAAAATCTCGCGAGCTCCGTTAGCAAAAGAAAATAAAAGACCACTTCTAGGTACTGTAATGAACTCATTCTTTATTTATATTGGTTTTATACCTACTGTATTCCAACTTCTCTATGGTTTATAAACTATTTTACTCGCCATAGATTCATCAAAATAAGCAAACAACACACGAAAAACAGAATCTGTCAAAAACAGAACAGTCTGTAGTAATCTGTAGATAGCGCAAGATCTAGAACCCCAAAAATTTTAAATAAATTGCTGGACGTGAGGAATTTATCTATTAATTATCTTCAAAAAGAATTAACTAAATATCGCTTTCCAAATGAAAATGGCAGTAGTTCTCGTGAGCGCTAAAGTTTCTGTTTTTTATAGCAAGTTCAACAAGACTTTCCCCAAGTCTTCCCAACGGTTCTACTTGGCAAAAACACTAATTAAACACAACCAAAACAGAGGCTAGATTAATTATTTATTAATAAACAGGAGCAAAAAGCAAGGAATAAAAATAAAATTAGGTTGCCTCCCAACAAGCGCTATCGTTTAACGCCCCTAGATAGGCATATCAAGCAAGAATAGATCTAGGTATTGCCATCTTTGATGGGCCATTCTTCAATGAGGCATCTACCATCTTTAGGAATTTCTTTATTTTTATTAATTATCAAACTTTTAGGCACAAGATCGAAAAATTCATTCGTAACAAATGGTTCCTGAATGATAGCAAAAAGATTGGGATGAATACTTATAGATTTGAGATCCGCATCCTTACTAGAGGATTCACCCTTATTTTTAGAACGTACATAAGCTTGGCAACTTTAGTGGAAGGACTTGGAGTATTCTTTACGGAAGAAAAAGCGGTTCCCAAGTTGGTAATAATATTCTCAAGTTTATCGATCCTAACGGAATCGTGATTTGTTTTCTCATTAACTATGAGTTCCTTTTCTTTAATATCTTTCAAAGTAACTCCTACTTTAGATCCATATTGAGAGATTTGGCTGTGGATCTTTTTATCCAAATTTTCAATTAACTCTACGGTAGCAACCTTATTTTCAATAATTTCAAGCCTTTGCATTAGATGCTCCAAAGTTAATATAGTTCCATTAACCAAGAGAGGGGGTGAGCCAAATAAATCTAACATAGCATTATAAGAATCAAAAGTATGGCTACCCAAAAAGTTCCCTCCGGTAATAGTATCAAGAACATAACGGTGCCAAGGAGTAATGCCTACATATAAATTGCGAAGGAGAACGGAAGTAGATTGCTTCCTAGTAGATCAATTTTGAGCATTGCAAATTCTATACCAAGCATCTTTTAGATTTTCTCCCTCCCTTTGCTTAAAATTTAGAATTTCATTCTCGGGAGACAACAGTGAAGATAAGGGACTAGCCATAACGACAAGCAAAAAATGTAACACACAAGCAAAAAAAAAGCAAGCGGGCAAAAAGAGGCAAATAGAGAAAGAGGAGGAGGATAGAGAGAGAGGGCGAATAAAACGGCAAGGGTGAAGTGGGGGAGAGGAAAACGAGAGGAAAATGGCAAATAATGTAATGCGGGAGATAAGGGTATGTGATGGGTACTTGGTATGTTGACTTTTGCGTAGACCTCCCTAGCAACGCCGCTAGAAATCCTTCTTGCTACCTCTTGAGCACTGCGTTGGTTTTTCCCCAAGAGGAAGGGATGATGCAGCAAAGTAGCGTAAGTATTTCCCTCAGTTTTTTAGAAGCAAGGTATCAATCCAATAGGAGGCTACGCGTGAGTCCCTCGTACCTGCACAAAACAAATAAATCCTCGCAACCAACACAAATAGGGCTTGTCAATCCCTATAAGGCCACTTACGAGAGTGAGATTTGATAGATATGATAAGATAATATTTTTGGTATCTTTATGATAAAGATGCAAATTAAAATAAAGGCAAAGGAAATAGCAAAGGAAATAACTAAGTAGTAGGAGATCAATATGATGAAGATAGACCCGGGGCCATAGGTTTCACTAGTGGCTTCTCTCGAGAGCATAAGTATTCTATGGTGGGTGAACAAATTACTGTTGAGCAATTGACAGAATTGAGCATAGTTATGAGAATATCTAGGTATGATCATGTATATAGGCATCACGTCGGAGACAAGTAGACCAACTCCTGCCTGCATCTACTACTATTACTCCACTCATCGACCGCTATCCAGCATGCATCTAGAGTATTAAGTTAAAAATAGAGTAACGCCTTAAGCAAGATGACATGATGTAGAGGGATAGTCTCATGCAATATGAAGAAAACCCCATCTTGTTATCCTCGATGGCAACAATACAATACGTGCCTTGCTGCCCCTACTGTCACTGGGAAAGGACACCGCAAGATTGAACCCAAAGCTAAGCACTTCTCCCATTGCAAGAAAGATCAATCTAGTAGGCCAAACCAAACTGATAATTCGAAGAGACTTGCAAAGATAACCAATCATACATAAAAGAATTCAGAGAAGATTCAAATATTATTCATAGATAGACTTGATCATAAACCCACAATTCATCGGTCTCAACAAACACACCGCAAAAAGAAGATTACATCGAATAGTTCTCCACAAGAGAGGGGGAGAACATTGTATTGAGATCCAAAAAGAGAGAAGAAGCCATCTAGCTACTAACTATGGACCCGTAGGTCTAAGGTAAACTACTCACACTTCATCGGAGGGGCTATGGTCTTGATGTAGAAGCCCTCCGTGATCGATGCCCCCTCCGACGGAGCTCCGGAACAGGCCCCAAGATGGGATCTCGTGGATACAGAAAGTTACGGCGGTGGAATTAGGGTTTTGGCTTCATATCTGATCGTTTGGGGGTACGTAGGTATATATAGGAGGAAGGAGCACGTCGGTGGAGCAACAGGGGGCCCACGAGGGTGGAGGGCGCGCCCCCCTACCTCGTGGCCTCCTCTTTTCTTTCTTGACGTAGGGTCCAAGTCTCCCGGGTCTTGTTCGTTGAGAAAATCACGTTCCCGAAGGTTTCATTCCGTTTGGACTCCGTTTGATATTTCTTTTCTTCGAAACCCTAAAACAGGTAAAAAACAACAATTCTGGGCTAGGCCTCCGGTTAATAGGTTAGTCCCAAAAATAATATAAAAGTGGATAATAAAGCCCAATAATGTCCAAAACAGTAGATAATATAGCATGGAGCAATCAAAAATTATAGATACATTGGAGACGTATCAAGGTATCAATCTAGTAGGAGGCCACACGCAAGTCCCTCGTACCTACACAAACAAATAAGAACCTCGCAACCAACGCGATAAAGGGGTTGTCAATCCCTTCACGGTCACTTACGAGAGTGAGATCTGATATAGATAATAAGATAATATTTTTGGTATTTTTATGATAAATATAAAATTATAGATTGAAAAATAAAAGGTAATAGAAATAGCTTGTTGACGGAAGATTAATATAATGGAGAATAGACCCGGGGGCCATAGGTTTCACAAGTGGCTTCTCTCAAGATAGTATAAGTATTATATTACGGTGAGTGAACAAATTACTGTCGAGCAATTGATAGAAAAGCGAATATTTATAAGAATATCTAGGCATGATCATGTATATAGGCATCACGTCCATGACAAGTAGACCGACTCCTGCCTGCATCTACTACTATTACTCCACACATCGACCGCTATCCAGCATGCATCTAGAGTATTAAGTTCATAAGAACAGACTAACGCATTAGGTAAGATGACATGATGTAGAGGGATAAACTCAAGCAATATGATATAAACCCCATCTTTTTATCCTTGATGGCAACAATACATTATGTGTCGTTTCCCTTTCTATCACTGGGATCGAGCACCGCAAGATTGAACCCAAAGCTAAGCACTTCTCCCATTGCAAAAAATATCAATGTAGTATGCCAAACCAAACTGATAATTCGAAGAGACTTGCAAAGATAACCAATCTATACCTACTAATAAAGTATCGCCAATTTTTTCATCCGTTCACCATCGAAAATAACTTTTTTTGCTATCTGAGGTGGTAGTAAATTTTTATGCCTTTGTTTGCTAAAAAAAGAATTTTCATACGTGCGCCGCACGCACTGGCCCAACGAAACAACCCCACTTATTTGTCTGCCCCTGTAGCTGGCAAAACACTATTTTCCGCACAAGGCGACAAATAGTCCAGTTTCGCACAGGACAACCAATATTGGGTTGGCCCATTTTCCTTTGTTTTTGTGTTTTATTTATATTATTATTATTATTAACCTATCTTGTTTTCCCTTCCAATTTTATTTTTATTTTATCATTTATTTCGTAAATAAAAAATTCTCAAAAAAGTTCAGAATTAAAAAAAAATTGAAAATGTTCAGAATTCCAATTTTGTTGCTATTTTGTAAAATATTTGGAACATGCAAAAAATTTCCCATTTTTGCAAAAAAATATATTTTTCAAAATTGTTCGAGATGTCTAAAAAGTAAATGGCATTTAAAAAAAAGCCTCAATTTACAAAAAAATATTGCTTTAGTTGAATTTTCACAACAAAAATGATGTCCATGTATAAAAGATACACATTTATAAAAATCTTATGAAACACATGTTCACATTTTAAAAAATGTTCACAAATTCAAATAATGTTCATGTTTTTTGTCGGAGTTTCGCACAGGACAACCAATAGTGCCTGGCCCATTTTTTTGTTTCTGTGTTTTACTTCTATTTTTATTCTCCTTTCCCTATCTCTTTCTTCCCTTCCAACTTTATTTTTATTTTCGAATTTATTTATTAAGTTAAAAATTCTCAAAAAAAATTAGACTTAAGAAACACAATTTTTTGAAAATGTTAAGAATTCCAACATTTTCTTGCTATTTCAAAAAATATTCGGAACCTGCAAAAATTTCCCCATTTTTTGAAAAATAATTGTTGTTTTAACAATTGTTCGAGATTTATTAAATGAAAATGGCATTTAAAAAATGCTCCAAATTCGGAAAATAATCCTTTTTAGTGTAATTTGCACAATTAAAAATAATGATTTGTATAAAAGATACACATTTTCTAAAAATCTTATGAATTTTCACAAAGTGTTCCCTTTTTAAAATCTTAAAAATGTTCCCGTTTTTTATAAGTGTTCACAAAGTCAAATAATTTTAATATTATTATAAAAAAGTTGTTATTTTCATAAAATGTTTGTAAATTTAAAAAGATGTTCCCTTTCATAAATTTTTTCATATTTTTTTAAAGTGTACATAATTTTAAAAAAACTGTTCCGGATTTAAAAAATTGTTCATGTCTCCTAGAATATTTAGAAACTTCATACCTTACAATCCCCTTGATCAAAAGGATTGAAAGGAAAATTAGATTGAATAACTCATGGGCCTTATCTGGCGTACGGTGACGTAACAAAACTCTTAAATGCCCTCAATTACTGAATGAAAAATAGCGGATTGATTCTTTCACATGCGACAAAACCGAGAAGCTAAACGTTCTTTTTTCGTGTGCATATAAGATTTTGCTTGCACATATAATTGTCACCGAGTTTAAATGCATACTATTTTATCTCCCGTTGCAACGCATGGGCATATGTGCAAGTCATACATAAAAGATTTCAGAGAAGAATCAAATAGTGTTCATAGATAGACTTGATCATAAACCCACAATTCATCGGATCTAGACAAACACACCGCAAAAAGAGTTACATCGAATAGATCTCCAAGAAGATCGAGGAGAACTTGTATTGAGATCCAAAGAGAGAGAAGAAGCCATCTAGCTGATAGCTATATATGACCCGAAGGTCTGAAGTAAACTACTCACACATCATCGGAGGGGACATGGAGTTGATGTAGAGGCCCTCCGTGATCGATGCCCCCTCCGATGGAGCTCCGGAAAAGGCCCCAAGATGGGATCTCTTGGGTACAAAAGGTTGCGGCGGTGGAAATAGGGTTTCATGGTGCACCTGGATGTTTTCCGGGTATATGAGTATATATAGGAGGAAGAAGTAGGTCGGTTGAGCCACGAGGGGCCCACGAGGGGGAGGGCGCGCCAAGGGGGGGGGGGGGGTAGGCGTGCCCCCTGCCTCATGGCCTCCTCGGTTGTTTCTTGACATCCACTCCAAGTCCTGTGGATCACGTTTGTTCCAAAAATCACGCAACCGGAGGTTTCATTCCGTTTGGACTCCATTTGATATTCCTGAGAGGTCCCCCCTCTGGTCCATGGCCTTCATGGCGATGATGGCCTCTCCGGGATCCTCCTCCATGCCCTCCGGTGATGATGGCCCCCTCCGGCAGGGTGCCGGAGAGGGCCTAGATTTGTTTTCAGTGGCTATGGAGGCTTCTGGCGGCAGAACTCCTGATCTAGGTTAATTTTCCGAGGTTTATGTATTTATAGGAATTTTTGGCGTCGGTCTCACGTCAAGGAGGTGCCCGAGGCATCCGCGAGGTAGGCCCACGCGCCTGGGGGGTGGTGGCGCGCCCCCACCCTCGTGGACGCCCCGGGACTCTCCTGGCCCAACTCTTTTCCTCCGGGGTCTTCTTTTGGTCCATAAAAAATCGTCAAAAACTGGCACATCAATTGGACTTCGTTTGATATTCCTTTTCTGTAAAACTCAAAAATAAGGAATAAAATAGAAACTGGCACTGAGCTCTTGGTTAATAGGTTAGTCCCAAAAACCATACAAAATAGCATATAAATGCATATAAAACATCCAAGGTTGATAATATAATAGCATGAATACTTCATAAATTATAGATACGTTGGAGACGTATCAGCAACCAATGCGATAAAGGGGTTGTCGATCCCTTACGGCCACTTGCAAGAGTGAGATCTGATAGAGATAATAATAATAAGATAAATATTTTTGGTATTTTTATGATATAGATTGAAAGTAAAGATTGCAAAATAAAATAGTTTGGAAACTTATATGATGGAGAATAGACCCGGGGCCATAGGTTTCACTAGTGGCTTCTCTCAAGATAGCATAAGTATTATATTACGGTGAGTGAACAAATTACTGTCGAGCAATTGATAGAAAAGCGAATAATTATAAGAATATCTAGGCATGATCATGTATATAGGTATCACGTCCATGACAAGTAGACCGACTCCTGCCTGCATCTACTACTATTACTCCACACATCAACCGCTATCCAGCATGCATCTAGAGTATTAAATTCATAAGAACGGAGTAACGCTTTAAGCAAGATGACATGATGTAGAGGGATAAACTCATGCAATATGATATAACCCCCATCTTTTTATCCTCGATGGCAACAATACAATACATGTCATTTCCCCTACTGTCACTGGGATCGAGCACCGCAACATTGAACCCAAAGCTAAGCACTTCTCCCATTGCAAGAAAGATCAATCTAGTAGGCCAAACCAAACTGATAATTCGAAGAGACTTGCAAATATAACCAATCATACATAATGCTTTTACGATTTGTATAGACAAAATTGTAATATAAACAAGGTGGTACTAATCTTTTCCCTTTTCCCTATAGTCCGACCGTAAGTGAAAAAACGTTTCGTACGCAGCCCAGACTCCATCGTTAAAATTGTTGCCCACAGAAGAACGAGGGTTCCTACGCCCCCTCGCCCCACCCCCTGCTCTGCGAGAACGACGGTCCCTCCGACGCCGCGCCCCCATATCCCCTGCTCTGCAGTGCCCATCCTCGGTTCCCGGTCCCCGAGTGCACACAAGATCGACAGGATCCGCCGCATCCCTCACATATTTTTTCCAGATCGAGATTGAGAGATATTAGAGGGGGATTGACAGGGGAGACAACGATGGGGAGTTGAATCTGTGTGGCGGCGTGGTGGGAGCGCGGGAAGGGGTGTTATGGTGGTGGAGGCGACCGGTGCCATAGATAGCTCTGCGGAGTTGCCGATGCCATGGCCGAGCAAAGGGGATGGCCGTCGTGGTGGACGAGAACGATGCCATGGATTCCTTGCCCCAAGTAATGATCCAATTGTTGCCGCTCTTCGAAGTCATCTGCTCCATCACATCCGCAACGTCACAGGTCACAGCCTCCCATCTGGCACCCTGATGCTGTTTTGGTTGCTGTCACTATGCCACGGTCCTTTGTAGTGTGATGTTTGCTTAGCACTAATAGGTAGAAGAATCATCAATCAAGTGCATCTACCAACATGATGGCAGATTTTTTATTGGCTCTACTCTAATCTACAAGTCATATATTGAGGCAACGCTTGGTAGATTCTTTTTATTGGCCATGTTGTGGTGAAAACATGGTGTGGCTGATTGCTTCATATGTGCTGATACTGATATGTGTATGCTGCTGATTAGTCTTGATCTATGCCGCCTATAGCTGCTAATAATAATATTGCTACTCAGTTTGATAGGTAAAGTGGTAATGGACTGCGAGATTGTATAGCGCTCATATGCCAGTCAGTCAATTTTCCTTTCTTTGATGAATTAGAGAATATTGCTCATATGTTAATCAGCTGCTCCTCCCTAGCATTGCTGTGGTCTGAACTTCAAAATTTTCATCCACCCAATGTTGTTTCAGTCAAATATCTCTAGGAAGAAAATTGTTTCAACAATTTCAAGATTTTTTATTTTTCTTCAGTTTAGTTCAGATTTTCATTATTCCAATTTTGATTTTGGTTCAGTTTTGGTCATGTTTTCATTGTTTTTCAGTTGAATTCAGTTGCAGATTCATCCAACTCATCTCCATTGCCATGCATAGAAAGGCTTAGATTTGATTTTGGGTCAGTTTAGTTTAGATTTTCATTATTTTTCAGCTGGGTTCAGTTTCACATTCATCCAACTCATCTGTGAACACAATGATCAAGTGTTTCTCTGGTTGGTGAGTAACCTGGGCAGTACTGTTTGAGATCGTTGGTGAGGGACTACTATGCGAGCTCGACCTGAGCAAAGATGCTGGTAGGGTGAGATCAAGAACATGAATTGAATGGTATGGCTCAGTACTATTGGGCTTGGCATTATTTTTCCAATGAATTGTGTGTTTCTCTGAGATGAATTAGGTGCACCAAATAGGCGAGATTGTATAGTGCTCATATGCTAGTCAGTCAATTTTCCTTTCTTTAATGACTTGGAGAATATTGCTCATATGTTAATCAGCTGCTCCTCCCTAGCATTGATGTGGTCTGAACTTCAAAATTTTCATCCACTCAATGTTGATTCAGTCAAATATCTCTAGGAAGAAAAATTATTTCGACAATATTCACTCTACTGTGCTTATCGCGGCCTGCTGGAATATATGGAGGCGCAGGAACTACAAGCTCTTCCCTGATGTTTTTCTGTGGAGTTGCACATTACTGCTAGCAAGATTCCTGATGATCTTATGTTGTGGTCCAACAGGTATTCAAATGGAATTAAGAGAGGGCTCTTTACGGATTGGAGCACCATGTTGTATCACCTATCTATGAGATTCTATTTTTTCCTTCCTTTTCTTTTTTATTAATCCTAGTGTATAATTTGGCTTTGTATAGTTCTCAATTTTATGAAGTGGTCCAGGCTGGCTTAAGCACACTGTAGTCCTTGAAAAAAAGACAGTGGGTGATGCCTCGCCCTCCCTGAACTAAATATCATGTGCTTCTGTACTACTGGAAGAAGGTAAGTAGTCTTTTATGCGATTCATTTTTCCATTTGAATGCACTCCATTCTTAACGGATTAGTTAAAACATCATACTATCATTCTTTCTGGAGTCCTGATGTGTTATTTTTTCAGCCTAACACATGGAACTTTTTATAGATTTCATGGTTTATGCAAATTAGTTGAGCTAGGAATTTTTTGTGAAGCTGGTGTTAACTTGCATGAAGAAGGCCTTAGAAAAGGTGCATGTTGTTGCTAAGGTAGAGGAGGGGCGGCTGCCGTGGTCGGGGAAGGCGCGCCGAAGGCGGATGCTGGTCGAGATGCATGAGATGTTGGCCGAGAAGAAGCATATTCAGCAGTGGTGATTGATCCATTATGCGCCACACAATCAGCTCACATGGTTCCTGCCCAAGGACGTAGGGTTGGAAAATCCATCAACAAACGGGATTATGCGCCTTGAGTGTACTGTACACTTATTTGCAACCTTCCTTTTTTCTGCTGCTGTTTAGGGATTCTTTCCGATCAAATTCAGTTATCGTTTTAACCTACAGCCGAGCTATGACACTCATTCCCTGCTACAGTGATGGCTAAATATTCTTTACAACATCGCTAGCATTGTCATAAATATTTCTAGGCCATTTGCATGCTTATTTTGGTGGAGGAATTTTAAGGAGAGAAACAGTAGGAGTTTCAATGGCAAGGTGAGCGACTTCATCAGATCCTGCAACCACACAATCCATGAGCTGCACACTTTGCTGCGAGCCTGAATCAAAAGCTTGGGATGGTTGACACCATAGAGAGCATATCTTAGTTTCTTCTCCCCCCTGAAACACTTTTCCTACTTATGTAAAGTTTCTCCACTCGTTGTGCCAATTGTTTGGTACACTTAGTATCTGTCAATGGAAGCAACAGTAGCGAGAAGGCTGCAGTTTTGACTGGCAAGGCAGAGGAATCCATTTCCAACATGTGATGTTGCTATGAGGAAGAGTACATTATGAAGAAAAATACATGTAAAGCTCATCGTAGCAATGAAGTGCATTGAATTTCAGTTGTCACTTTTACCGAGATGGAATTGAGTGTTCAATATAAATAGAATTTCAGTTTGATTATTTGCTTCATTGATCAACATACAAAAATGATTTATTGTTCCATATGAGTCATATTACCTAGACGTAAGCCGCGTGCTGCCCTAGATTATGCAAATTTTCATTGTAATAGATGGTTCAAAGAACCGTTTGAACCCTGGAAGGGATCCGTTTTACAAATGTTTTTTGCAGCCCATGGTCATGAACTATTTTAAGACATGTTTTCTGTAGAAAACTATTCTAGGACATGTTGTTTACATTAAGGTCATTGATATCATTTTATAAAGTAGGTAATTCAAAAAATATCCTTGGGAGTGTTCTGTTCTTATAATTATTGCAGCATTTTTTTCTTTAATGTTTCAAATTTCCTGTCCATATCACATATGTCAATGTCTAGCTCATCTTCTCATTAAATTAGTTGAATATGATCTGTTTGGGGTGTAACCAGATCAACATTTAGTTATTATCCAAATATTCCTTCTCTCTCAAACCCTAGAAGCAACGGAAGTCTCACACACTCCCTCCGCCTTCCGCTGCTCAATGCACGGGCACATGCAGATGTGCTCTGCCGTAACCATCATGTCGCCCATCTTTGTGCCTTGGGTTCGGCGGATGGGAAGAATGCTCGGAGCGAAGGGATCCCCCCCCCCAAAAAAAGATTCATCCACGTAATGTCTTCTTCATTGACTTGCTTAACCATTGGAAATATTAATCAACCTTCTATCCATAGCTCTTATAATTTTAGGGTTCACTCAATTTATGAAACTTCCAAATCAAAGAACTACAAATGTAAATCATTTATAAGCCCTCTCTATTTCAATCCTTAGGATTTTTTCATGTGGAATTACCCAATGCCAAGAATTCTTTAGACTTTTCCATGAAGAAGGATTTAGCCGGGATATTCTTTTATTCCCATTGCAATGCACGTGCATATTTTTGCGTATGGGGACTAAAGTATGATATGTATTTCTTCTAGACCTCGGCATGCACCTACCTACCTCCAAGGATGTTGTCAAGCCATCGATGGGCATTTTGATAGACACATTTATTTTCCCCGTTGCAACGCACGGGCATATGTGCTAATATGATATAAACCTCATCTTTTTATCCTTGATGGCAACAATACAATACGTGTCTTCCCCTACTGTCAATGGGATCGAGCACTGCAAGATTGAACCCAAAGCTAAGCACTTCTCCCATTGCAAGAAAGATCAATCTAGTAGGCCAAACCAAACTGATAATTCAAAGAAACTTGCAAAGATAACCAATCATACATAAAATAATTCAGAGAAGATTCAAATATTGTTCATAGATAATCTTGATCACAAACCCACAATTCATCGGATCTCGACAAACACACCGCAAAAGAAGATTACATCGAATAGGTTTCCAAGAGAATCGAGGAGAACTTTGTATTGCGATCCAAAGAGATAGAAGAAGGCATCTAGCTAATAACTATGGACCCGAAGGTCTGAGGTAAACTACTCACACATCATCGGAGAGGCTATGGTGTTGATGTAGAAGCCCTCCGTGTTCAATGTCCCCTCCGGCGGAGTGCCGGAAAAGGCCCCAAAATGGGACCTCACGAGTACAGAAGGTTGCAGCGGTGGAATTAGGTTTTTGTGGTGCCCTCTGATGATTTCAGGGTATGTAGGTATATATAGGAGGAAAAAGTAGGTCGGTGAAGTCACGAGGGGCCCACGAGGGTGGAGGGCACGCTCAGGGGGGTAAGCGCGCCCCCCTTGCCTCGTGGCCTCCTTGTTGATTGCTTGATGTCCACTCCAAGTCGTCCGTATCACGTTTGTTCCAAAAATCACGCTCCCGAAGGTTTCATTCCGTTTGGACTCCGTTTGGTTTTCCTTTTCTGCGAAACAATGAAATAGGCAAAAAACAGCAATTTGGGCTGGTCCTCCGGTTAATAGGTTAGTCCCAAAAATAATATAAAAGTGTATAAATAAGCCCATTAAACATCGAGAAGAGAATATATAATAGTATGGAACAATAAAAAATTATAGATACATTGGAGACGTATCAAGCATCCCCAAGATTAATTCATGCTAGTCCTCGAGTATTTAAATGATAAAAACAGAATTTTTGATGTGGAATGCTTCCTAACATATTTTTCAATGTAATTTTTCTTTATTGTGGCATGAATGTTCAGATCCTAAATATTCAAGATAAAAGATTAATATTGACATAAAAATAATAATACTTCAAGCATACTAACTAAGCAATCATGACTTATCAAAATAACATGGCCAAAGAAAGTCATCCCTACAAAATCATATAGTCTGGCTATGCTCTATCTTGATCACACAAAATATTAAATCATGCACAACCCCGATGACAAGCCAAGCAATTGTTTCATACTTTTGATGTTCTCAAACTTTTTCAACTTTCACGTAGTACATGAGCGCGAGCCATGGACATAGCACTGTAGGTGGAATAGAATGGTGGTTGTGGAGAAGACAAAAAGTAGAAGATAGTCTCACACCAACTAGGCGTATCAACGGGCTATGGAGATGCCCATCAATAGATATGAATGTGAGTGAGTAGGGATTGCCATGCAACGAATGCACTAGAGCTATAAGTGTATGAAAGCTCAACGAAAGAAACTAAGTGGGTGTGCATCCAACTTGCTTGCTCACGAAGACCTAGGGAAATTTGAGGAAGCCCATCATTGGAATATACAAGCCAAGTTCTATAATGTAAAATTCCCACTAGTTTATAAAAGTGTCAACATAGGAGACTCTCTATCATGAAGATCATGGTGCTACTTTGAAGCACAAGTGTGGAAAAAGGATAGTAACATTGTCCCTTCTCTATTTTTCTCTCATTTTTTTGGGGCCTTCTTTTTTTTCTTTTGGCCTCTTTTCTTTTTTTTTCTTTTTTTCGTCCGGAGTCTCATCCCGACTTGTGGGGGAATCATAGTCGCCATCATCCTTTCCTCACTGGGACAACGCTCTAATAATGATGATCATCACACTTCTTTTTTCTTACAACTCAAGAATTACAAATCAATACTTAAAACAAAATATGACTTTATGTGAATGCCTCCGGCGGTGTACCGGGATATTCAATGAATCAAGAGTGACATGTATGAAAAAATTATGAAAAGTGGCTTTGCCACAAATACGATGTCAACTACATGATCATGCATTGCAATATGACAATGATGAAGCGTGTCATAACAAACGGAACGGTGGAAAGTTGCATGGCAATATATCTCAGAATGGCTATGGAAATGCCATAATAGGTAGGTATGGTGGCTGTTTTGAGGAAGGTATATGGTGGGTGTATGATACCGGCGAAAAGTGCGCGGTAATAGAGAGGCTAGCAAATGTGGAAGGGTGAGGGTGCATATAATCCATGGACTCAACATTAGTCATAAAGAACTCACATACTTATTGCAAAAATCTATTAGTTATCGAAACAAAGTACTACGTGCATGCTCCTAGGGGGATAGATTGGTAGGAAAAGACCATCACTCGTTCCCGACCGCCAGTCATAAGGAAGACAATCAATAAATAAATCATGCTCCGACTTCATCACATAACGGTTCACCATACGTGCATGCTACGGGAATCACAAACTTCAACACAAGTATTTCTCAAATTCACAACTACTCAACTAGCATGACTCTAATATCACCATCTCCATATCTCAAAACAATTATCAAGTATCAAACTTCTCATAATATTCAATGCACTTATATGAAAGTTTTTATTATTCTTAAAAGAAAATTACCATGTTGTTCTAAAGGACTCTCAAAATAATATAAGTGAAGCATGAGAGATAAATTATTTATATAAAATAAAACCACCACCGTGCACTAAAAGATATAAGTGAACCACTAGAGCAAAACCTATATAGCTCAAAAGATATAAGTGAAGCACATAGAGTATTCTAATAAATTCCGATTCATATGTGTCTCTCTCAAAAGGTGTGTCCATCAAGGATGATTGTGGTAAACTAAAAAAACAAAGACTCAAATCATACAAGACGCTCCAAGCAAAACACATATCATGTGGTGAATAAAAATATAGCTCCAAGTAAAGTTACCGATGAACGAAAACAAAAGAGGGGATGCCTTCCGGGGCATCCCCAAGCTTAGGCTTTTTGGTGTACTTGGATTTTACCTTGGGGTGCCTTGGGCATCCCCAAGCTTAGGATCTTGCCACTCCTTGTTCCATAATCCATGAAATCTCCCAAAACTTGAAAACTTCACAACACAAAACTTAACAGAAAATCTCGTGAGCTCCATTAGCGAAAGAAAAGAAAACACCACTTTAAGGTACTGTAATGAACTCATTCTTTATTTATATTGGTGTTAAACCTACTGTATTCTAATTTTTCTATGGTTTATAAACTCCATTACTAGCCATAGATTCATCAAAAAAAGCAAACAACACATGAAAAACAGAATCTGTCAAAAACAGAACAGTCTGTAGTAATCTGTATCAAACGCATACTTCTGGAACCCCAAAAATTCTAAAATAAATTTTTGGACGTGAGTAATTTATCTGTTAATCATCTTCAAAAATAATTAAGTAAATAGCACTCTCCAATAAAACATGGCAGCAAATCTCGTGAGCGCTAAAGTTTCTGTTTTTTACAGCAAGATCAAAAAGACTTCCCCCAAGTCTTCCCAACGGTTCTAATTGGCACAAACACTAATAAAACACAAAAAACACAACCAAAACAGAGGCTAGATAAATTATTTATTGAATAACAGAAAGGAAAAATATTGGGTTGTCTCCCAACAAGCGCTATCGTTTAACGCCCCTAGCTAGGCTTAAAAGCGAGGATAGATCTAAGTATTGCCATCTTTGGTAGGCAATTCTTCAATAAGACACCTATAACTCCTAGGAGTTTCTTTATTTTTATTAATTATCAAACTCCTAGGCACGAAATTGAGAAAATCATTTGTAGCAAAAGGTTCCTTAAGGATAGTGAGAAAGTTGGGGTAAACACTTATGGATTTGAGGTCCGCATTTCCCTTACTAGAAGTTTCACCCTTATTTTTAGGAGCATACATCAATTTGGAAATCTTAGCATTAGAAGGAGTGTTTTTCACGGAAGGAAAGGCAGGCCCTAGGTTGGTAATAATATCCTCAATTTTATCAATTCTAGTGGAATCTTGATATATTTTTTCATTAACCACAGGTTTCTTTTCTTTAAAAAATTTAAGAGCAACTCCTACCTTAGATCCATATTGGGTAATTTGGTTATGGATCTTTCTATCCAAATTTTCAATCAACTTTACGGTGGCAACTTTATTTTCAATAATTTCAAGCCGTTGCATCACATGTTCCAAAGTTAAAATAGTTCCATTAACCAAAAGAGGTGGTGGGCCAAACAAATCTATCATCGCATTATAAGAATCAAAAGTATGGCTACCCAAGAAATTTCCTCCGGTAATGGTATCAAGAATATATCCATTCCAAGGAGTGATGCCTACATAAAAATTGCGAAGAAGAACGGAAGTAGATTGCTTCCTAATAGATGTATTTTGCGCATTGCAAATTCTGAACCAAGCATCTTTTAGATTTTCTCCCTCCCTTTGTTTAAAATTAAGGACCTCATTCTTGGGAGATAAAGGAGTAGATAAAGGACTAGCCATAACGACAAAGCAAGCAAAATAAAGGGCAAATAAAACGGCAAGGGTGAAGTGGAGGAGAGGAAAACGAGAGGCAAATGGCAAATAATGTAATGCGAAGGGTAAGAGTTGTGATGGGTACTTGGTATGTCTTGAGTTGTGCGTAGATCTCCCCGGCAACGGCGCCAGAAATCCTTCTTGCTACCTCTTGAGCATGCGTTGGTTTTCCCTTGAAGAGCAAAGGGTGATGTAGCAAAGCAGAGTAAGTATTTCCCTCGGTTTTTGAGAACCAAGGTATCAATCTAGTAGGAGACCATGCGCGAGTCACCTCGTACCTACACAAACAAATAAGAACCTCGCAACCAACGCGATAAAGGGGTTGTCAATCCCTTCACGGCCACTTGCAAGAGTGAGATCTGATAGAGATAATGATAATAAGATAAATATTTTTGGTATTTTTATGATATAGATTGAAAGTAAAGATTGCAAAATAAAATAGATTGGAAACTTATATGATGGAGAATAGACCCGGGGGCCATACGTTTCACTAGTGGCTTCTCTCAAGATAGCATAAGTATTACGGTGGGTGAATAAATTACTGTCGAGCAATTGATAGAAAAGCAAATAATTATGAGAATATCTAGGTATGATCATGTATATAGGCATCACGTCCATGACAAGTAGACCGACTCCTGCCTGCATCTACTACTATTACTCCACACATCCACTGCTATCTAGCATGCATCTAGAGTATTAAGTTCATAAGAACGGAGTAACACTTTAAGCAAGATGACATGATGTAGAGGGATAAACTCATGCAATATCATATAAACCCCATCTTTTTATCCTCGATGGCAACAATACAATACGTCTCGTTTCCCCTACTGTCACTTGGATCCAGCACCGCAAGATTGAACCCAAAGCTAAGCACTTCTCCCATTGCAAGAAAGATCAATCTAGTAGGCCAAACCAAACTGATAATTCGAAGATACTTGCAAATATAATCAATCATACATAAAAGAATTCAGAGAAGATTTAAATATTGTTCATAGATAATCTTGATCACAAACCTACAATTCATCGGATCTCGACAAACACACCGCAAAAGAAGATTACATCGAATAGATCTCCAAGAGAATCGAGGAGAACTTTGTATTGAGATCCAAAGAGAGCGAAGAAGGCATCTAGCTAATAACTATGGACCCGAAGGTCTGAGGTAAACTACTCACATATCATCGGAGAGGCTATGGTGTTGATGTAGAAGCCCTCCGCGATCAATGCCCCCTCCGGCGGAGCAGCGGAAAAGGCTCCAATATGGGATCTCACGAGTACAGAAGGTTGCGGCAGTGGAATTAGGTTTTCGTGGTACCCTTTGATGTTTTCAGGGTACGTAGGTATATATAGGAGGAAGAAGTAGGTCGGTGGAGCCAGGAGGGGCCCACGAGGGTGGTGGGCGTGCCCAGGGGGGTAGGCGTGCCCCTACCTCGTGGCCTCCTCGTTGATTGCTTGACGTCTACTCCAAGTCCTCTGGATCACGTTTGTTCCAAAAATCACGCTCCCGAAGGTTTCATTCCGTTTGGACTCTGTTTGATATTCTTTTTCTGTGAAACACTGAAATAGGCAAAAAATAGCAATTTGGGCTGGGCCTCCGGTTAATAGGTTAGCCCCAAAAATAATATAAAAGTGTATAAATAAGCCCATTAAACATCCAAAACAGAATATATAATAGCATGGAACAATCAAAAATTATAGATACGTTGGAGACGTATCAACCACTATCCAACATGCATCTAGAGTATTAAGTTCATAAGAACAGAGTAACGCTTTAAGAAAGATGACATAATGTAGAGGGATAAAATCAAGAAATATGATATAAACCCCATCTTTTTATCCTCGATGGCAACAATACAATACGTGCCTTGCTGCCCCTGCTGTCACTAGGAAAGGACACCGCAAGATTGAGCCCAAAGCTAAGCACTTCTCCCATTGCAAGAAAGATCAATCTAGTAGGACAAACTAAACCGATAATTCGAAGAGACTTGCAAAGATATCAAATCATGGATATAAGAATTCAGAAAAGAACCAAATAATATTCATAGATAATCTTGATCATAAACCCACAATTCATCGGATCTCGGCAAACACACCGCAAAAGAGTATTACATCGAATAGATCTCCAAGAACATCGAGGAGAACTTTGTATTGAGAATCAAAGAGAGAGAAGAAGTCATCTAGATAATAACTATGGACCCGAAGGTCTGTGGTAAACTACTCACGATTCATCGGAGAGGCTATGGTGTTGATGTAGAAGCCCTCCGTGATTGATTCCCCCTCCCATAGATCGCCAGAAAAGGCCCCAAGATGGGATCTCATGGGTACAGAAGGTTGCGGCGGTGGAAAAGTGGTTTCGTGGCTCCCCTCAATGTTTTAAGGGTATAAAAGTATATATATATATATATATATATATATATATATATATATATATAGGTGAAAGAAGTACGTCGGTGGAGCTCCATGGGGCCCACGAGAGTGGGGGCGCACCTACCCCCTGGGGGCGCCCCCTGCCTCGTGGCCACCTCGCGGAGTTCCAGACTTCAACTCCAAGTCTTCTGGTTTGCTTTCGATCCAAGAAATATCATCGCAAAGGTATCCTTCCGTTTGGATTTCGTTTGATATTCCTTTTCTGCGAAACACTAAAATAGGCAAAAAAACAGAAACTGGCACTGGGCCTTCGGTTAATAGGTTAGTCCCAAAAATATTATTAAATAGCATATTAAAGCCCATTAAACATCCAAAACAGATAATATAATTGCATGGAACAATCAAAAATTATAGATACGTTGGAGACGTATCAAGCATCCCCAAGCTTAATTCCTGCTCGTCCTTGAGTAAATAAATGATAAAAACAGAATTTTTGATGTGGAAGGCTACCTATCATAATTATCAAATGTAATTCTCTTTATTGTGGCATGAATGTTCAGATCCGAAAGATTCAAGACAAAGGTTTAATATTGACGTAAAAATAATAATACTTCAACCATACTAACAAAGTAATCATGTCTTCTCAAAATAACTTGGCCAAAGAAAGTTCATCCCTACAAAATCATATTGTTTGGCTATGCTCCATCTTCATCACACAAAATGCTCAAATCATGCACAACCCCGATGACAAACCAAGCAATTGCTTCATACTTTAGTATTTTCAAACTTTTTCAACTTGCACGCAATACATGAGCGTGAGCCATGGACATAGCGCTATATGTGGAATAGAATGGTGGTTGTGGAGAAGACAAAAAAGAGGAAGATGGTCTCACATCAACTAGGCGTGTTAATGGGCTATGGAGATGCCCATCAATAGATATTAATGCGAGTGAGTAGGGATTGCCATGCAACGGATGCACAAGAGCTATAAATGCATGAAAGCTCACAAAAGAAACTAAGTGGGTGTGCATCCAACTTGCTTGCTCACGAAAACCTAGGGCATTTTGAGGAAGCCCATCATTGGAATATACAAGCCAAGTTCTATAATGAAAATTCCCACTAGTATATGGAAGTGACAAAATAAGAGACTCACTATCATGAAGATCATGGTGCTACTTTGAAGCAGAAGTTCTGAAAAAGGATAGTAGCATTGTCCCTTCTCTCTTTTTCTCTTTTTTGGGCCTTTTTTATTTGGCCTTTCTCTCTCTCTTTTTTATTTCCTCACATGGGACAATGCTCTAATAATGATGATCATCACACTTATATTTATTTACAACTCGATACTAGAACAGAAATATGACTCTATATGAATGCCTCCGGTGGTGTACCGGGATGGGCAATGACTCATGAATGACATGTATGAAATTATGAATGGTGGATTTGCCACAAATATGATATCAACTACATGATCATGCAAAGAAATATGACAATGATGAAGTGTGTCATAATAAACGGAACGGTGGAAGTTGCATGGCAATATATCTCGGAATGGCTATGGAAATGCCATAATGCGTAGGTATGGTGGCTATTTTGAGGAAGAAAAAAGGAGGCTTATGTGTGATAGAGCACATCGTATCACGGGGTTTGGATGCACCGGCGAAGTTTGCACCAACTCTCGAGGTGAGAAAGGGCAATGCACGGTACCAAAGAGGCTAGCAATGATGTAAGGGTGAGAGTGCATATAATCCATGACTCAACATTAGTCATAAAGAACTCACATACTTATTGCAAAAATCTACAAGTCATCAAAACCAAGCACTACGCGCATGCTCGTAGGGGGATAGATTGGTAGGAAAAGACCATCGCTCATCCCCGACTACCACTCATAACGAAGACAATCAAATAAACACCTCATGCTTCAAATTTGTCACACAACGGTTACCATACGTGCATGCTATGGGACTTGCAAACGTCAACACAAGTATTTCTCAAATTTACAACTACTCAAGTAGCATGACTCTAATATCACCATCCTTATGTCTCAAAACAATGATCAAGCATCAAACTTCTCATAGTATCCAATGCACTTTATATGAAAGTTTTTATTATACCCATCTTGGATGCCTATCATATTAGGACTAATTTTGTAGCCAAAGCAAATTACCATGCTGTTCTAAAAGTCTCTCAAAATAATATAAGTGAAGCATGAGAGATCAATAATTTCTATAAAATAAAACCACCACCGTCCTCTAAAAAGATATAAGTGAAGCACTAGAGCAAAATTATCTAGCTCAAAAGATATAAGTGAAGCACATAGAGTATTCTAATAAATTCCGATTCATGCGTGTCTCTCCCAAAAAAGGAGTACAACAAGGATGATTGTGGTAAACTAAAAAGCAAAGACTCAAATCATACAAGATGCTCCAAGCAAAACACATATCATGTGGTGAATAAAAATATAGCCTCAAGTAAAGTTACCGATAGACGAGGACGAAAGAGGGGATGCCTTCCGGGGCATCACCAAACTTAGGCTTTTGGTTGTCCTTGAATTTTACCTTGGGGTTCCTTGGGAATCCCCAAGCTTAGGCTCTTGCCACTCCTCATTCCAAAATCCATCAAATCTTTACCCAAAAACTTGAAAACTTCACAACACAAAACTTCAACAAAAATTCTCATGAGCTCCATTAGTATAAGAAAATAAACCACCACTTTAAGGTACTGTAATGAACTCATTCTTTATTCATATTGGTGTTAAACCTACTATATTCCAACTTCTGTATGGTTCATACCCCCCGATACTAGCCATAGATTCATCAAAATAAGCAAACAACACACGAAAAACAGAATCTGTCAAAAACAGGTCTGTAGCAATATGGATAGTTCGAATACTTCTATAACTCCAAAAATTCTGAAAAATTAGGACGACCAGGATAATTTGTTTATTGATCTACTACAGTTGGAATGGGTATTTTATCGCTCTCTGGTTAAAAATGATAACTATTTTTGTGAACGCAAAAGTTTTTGTTTTTCAGCAGGATTAAATCAACTATTACCATAGACTATCCCAAAGGTATTGGCACAAACACTAATTAAAACATAAAAACACAATCATAACAGAAGCTAGATGAATTATTTATTACTAAATAGGAACAAAAAGCAAGGAACAAAAATAAAATTGGGTTGCCTCCCAACAAGCGCTATCGTTTGACGCCCCTAGCTAGGCATAAAAGCAAGAGCTTTCCAAGTTCAAACCTTCACTGCTGCTTACTGGCAGCTCAGTCTCCTCGCCGGCGACCCTTAGTCTTGCAGCGCCTCCTCCTCACCGGCTACCCTTCTTCTTGCAAAACCGCCTCCTCGCCAGCAACCCTTCTTCTTGCAGCACCGCCTCCTCGTCGGTGACCCTTCTTCTTGCTGCCCAGCCTCCTCGCCGACGACCCTTCTTCTTGCTACGCGGCCTCATCGGTATGGTCAGGTAATCCAGAGCCCACCCACACCATCCTCCTCCTTTCCCGTCCCACATGCCCCGACTGACGGAGCGACACCTTCCACCGAAATCACTACCCCCATCCTCCAATTAAGCGCCGCCCAAAGCCATTTAACACGCAGTATAACATGGAGCTGAGTAGCATGCGGTCGCATGCGCGGAGGTCGCTATGGCTGACATGCGTGTCGACCGCCAGATCTTGGCACTACAAAAAAGGACACATCCGTGACATTTTGGGCCGAACGAAATTTTTTTCTGTCATACATATGACACTTCTATGACGATAATTGTGACAAAACCTGGTATCATCATAGATGTGGTGTGCTCCTACTTCTATGACAAAAAATCATGAAAGAAAATTGGCTTTTCGTCCTGGGCGGGCCGGAGATGCACCTGCATGACATTCTTTGGGCCGTCCATGATGGAAAAAATCATGGTAGAAGCGAGGGCGAGGAAAATTTCAGGGAGTTCCCAGTTACGGTGGGAGGTCAGGGGCCGAGCGGTGCGCGTTTCTCTCATACAAGTACGCGCGTGTGTGCGAGGCATTGGCTCTAACTGAACCCAAGCGAGGCGTTGGGCTCTAACTGAACCCGAGCGATTGCACTGCAGGCTATGCGTTACTGAACCCGAGCGATCGATCGATGGCTGTTAACTGAACTCGATCGAGCGATTCCTTCACTACTGCTGCTAACTGAAGCCGATCGATGGGATGAACAGTGAGTGTTGCCGGGGGGTTGGATGAACAGTGAGCGCTGGCGTTGCCTCTGGATGAACAGGACCCCGTGGTGTGGTGGAGGGCTGGATAAACAGTAGACGATGGAGGGGTGCCCGTGGAGGGGTGGATGAACAGGACCCCGTGGTGTGGAGGGCTGGATGAACAGTAGACGGTGGAGGGGTGCCCGTGGAGGGGTGATCGAACAGGACCCCGTGGTGTGGAGGGCGGATGAACAATAGATGGTGGAGGGGTGGTTGAACAGTAGCCGGTGGAGTAGCGCACGGTGGAGGCTGGATGAATAGGAGCCCGTGAAGGCTGGAGGAGGTCGACGGTGGAGATGAACAGTATCCCATGGAGTCCCATTTTGCGGTACGCGCCACACCCCTCCCGATGAACAGGACCCCCGTTTCGACCGTAGCGTTCCAACACAAGTCTGTTTCCTCCGTTTTGCGGTACGCCACACCCCTCCCGATCAACAGGACCCCCAATTCGACCGTAGGAGGTCCATTTCCTCTGTTTTGCGGTACGCCAGACCCCTCCCGATGAACAGGATCCCGTTTCGAACGTGGCCGGTTGAACACGAGGATGTTTCCTCCGTTTTGCGGTATGCCAGGCCTCGTTTCCATCGCCAGTTCCGTCCAAGCCCTCTCGATGAACACGACCACGCATTCCGTTCCGACCCAGCCGGTTGGCTCCCACGCGTTCCGTTGCCGCCCCATGAACACGACGCATTCCGTTGCCTCCCCATGAACACGACGTATTCCGTTGCCTCCCCATGAACACGACAATGACGCTGTTTCTCCGTTCCGACCCAGCCATGTACACGAGCCCTGGCCGTACGTATGCGTGAGTAGGCATTCGAGACCCCGCCCGTATGTACACATACGTGGCCGTATTTTCTTTCTTGCACCCTGGCCGTTGTACGTATGTGTACATGCTACGTGCGCGCCTCTACTACGACACGTACGCGCCTCTACTATGACACGTGCACGCCTCTACATCGACCAGTATGTACGTACACGTTTGCGACCAGAATGACAATCCTACGTACGCTTTGACCAGGTGGGTCCCGACTGTCAGGCACTTCCTTGCCTGCGAAAATGTAGCTGGTGGGTCCTAGCAGTCAGGGGGCGAATTATTTTTTTTGTCTGGACGCACTTCCTTGCATGCGAAGATGTAGCTGGTGGGTCCTAGCAGTTAGGGGGAAACGTTTTTTTTCGCGAAATACAGTGGCCCGTCCGGTGGGTCCCAGCTGTCAGGTGGAGGAATCATTATTTTCTGCGTAATAAGGAGGCACTTCCTTGCTGCGGCCATGGACCTAGCTGTCAGCCTCTCCACGTATAGTCCACGTCCGATGGAAGTCGTTCCTTGACCATGTTGACCATGCCGCGCCGAGAGCACCAGGGCGGTGGACGATGGCGAGGCCTAGGAAGGGGATGACACAAAGGCAGGGAAGACTCGGCAGTTGTTTTCGACGCGGAGGGGGGTACGACTGTACAAGGGTTTACTGGTTCGTCTACCGTCGCCGGAGAATAACAGCAGGTGAGTAGAGGGATGGCTAGGCCAGTGATGGGAGTACGGTCGGGCGGTGAGGCCTGCGCGGCAGCACAACCGGCCGCGAGGAGGAGGGAGCAGGCAGTCCCGCTGGCGCTTGTTTGAGCGGCTGGAGCAGGAAGAGCAGAGATTGAAGAAGCACGACGGCTGTTGGATGGACATCCAACAGTTAGTGCTTGTGCATCAACCTTTTTTTAGGAAAGCCTCAAATTTGTGGAAAACAGCATACATCCCATCTGCCATTATTTCTAATAATTTACAGCCCATTTGCTAATTCTTAAGGTTTTTTTGGAGCCCATATTCTTTTTGTTAGCATTACAGCCCATATTGTGGCAACGGTTAAAAAATTATACGAAATCTTGCATATTTCGGTGCGGTCTGAACTGTTTTTAATCACGAAATTTTGACTCACATTCAAACTGATTTTAAAAATAAATGTATATCAATATAAAATCCAACAAATTCTCTGCGCATAAAAAATAATGTAATTTAAAATCTTGAAATGAGAAAAAAGATATTTGAAACTAATTGTCGGTTTGAAGTATTTTAAAAATGTACAACCCATTTCTCATTACTGATGGGCCATTTTCTCGGCCAGCCGAATGAAAGCTCTCCTCGTCTGGAAAGATTTGTAGCTCAACAGGCCTGACAAAGCGACTTACTTGGTGAATCACAAAAAAACTGGGTTGTGGCCGTGGACCTAGCTGTCAGCCTCTCCATGTACAGTACTCTTTCAATGGAAGTCATTCCTTGACCATGTTGACCACGCCGCGCGGAGAGCACCACGACGGTGGACGACGGCGAGGCCTAGGAAGGGGACGACGCGGCAGCGGAAGCCCACGCGGACAGGACTACGAGGGTTCACTACTTCGGCTGCGGTGTGAGGCTGCCGTCACCGCAGGGCCTGGCCAGCGGTGGGAATAGTAGGGGGCGGTGAGGCCTCTGCGGCAGCACAGCCAGCCACGGGAGGCAGGAGAATGCGTCACGACCGGTGCTGCTTTGGGAGGCTGGAGCAAGAAGATCAGAGGTTGAAGAAGCACTACGGCCGTTGGATGGACATCGTACGGTCACTGGAGCTAGAATCGTTCATATTGACTAAGTTGACAAAGCCCTTCATCCCCGTCAACTTAGTAGGCCCACAAGTCAGCCTCCCAGCAAGGTGGGTCCCAGCTAGCCGGGGGAGTATTCATTTCTTTTTTGTGTAATAAGGAGGTACTTCTGGTGGGTTCGAGTTGACAGCGGGGGGAACATTTTTTTTGCGAAATACGGTGGCCCGTCCGGTAGGTCCTAGTAGTCAGGGGGAAACGATTTTTTTTCGCATAATACTGGTGGCCCGTCTGGTGGGTCCCTGCTGTCAGCTGGAGGAATCATTATTTTCCGCGTAATAAGGAGGCACTTCCTTGCTGCCACCATGGACCCAGCTATCAGCCTCTCCACGTACAGTCCATGTCCGATGGAAGTCATTCCTTGAGCACGTTGACTACACTGCACCGAGAGCACCAGGGCGGTGGATGACGGTGAGGCCTAGGAAGGGGACGACACGGAGCTGGTGAAGACGCGGCAGTGGATGCCCACGCGGAGAGGAGTATGAGGGTTCACTCGTTCGGCTGCGGTGTGAGGCTGCCGTCGCCGCAGGGCCTGGCCAGCGGTGGGAATAGTATGGGCGGTGAGGCCTCCGTGGCAGCACAGCCGACCACGGGAGGCAGGAGCACGCGGCACGACCGGTGCTGCTTTGGGCGGCTGGAGCAAGAAGACCAGAGGTTGAAGAAGCACTACGGTCGTTGGATGGACATCGTACGGTTACTGCAGCTAGAATCGTTTATATTGACTAAGTTGACAAAGCCCTTGTACATCAACTTAGTAGGCCCACAGGTCAGCTTCCAAAACGGTGCGCCCCAGATGTCAGGGGGAGGAATCATTTTTTGGGCGGGTGAAGCTAGAATATCAGAGATTGAAGAAGAAGCACGGCATCCGTTGGATGGACATCCAACGGCCACTACTGCTAGAACCGTGTGTTGACTATAAGTTGACAAAGCCTTGCATACGCGTCAACTATGTTTTTAGGGGACACGTCAACTTAGTAAGGCCAGAAGTGTGTGGCAGAGAACTTATAGCCCATTTGAGATTTGTAAGAATGTGTAGCCCATTTTTGAATTCTAATGGAATTTACTACAGCCCATTTGCAGTTTGTTAAAAGTACAGCCCATTTCAACCAACCGTTCAAAACAGAATTCAATAAAATTTCCCACATTTTGATGGGATCCGAAATATTTTTACCCCGAAATTTCTAGTCAGATTAAATACAATTTCAATATAAATTTATATTACATAAAAAACCAACAAAACATTGCGCTCGCAACAATTAATGAAATTAAAATTTTCAATATCCAAAAATAATATTTTATAAAGTAATCACGTGTTTGGTGCATTTTTTATAGTTACTGCCCAGTTTTTATAATTACATACCATTTATTATTTCTTAAAGCCCATTTTCTTGTTAAGCCTAATGCATCCCTCATAGGAAAGATTTGCAGCCCAGCGGCGCGGAGAATAACAACTTGACCTTGCCTGGGTATTCCTAAAAAAAGTATAGCTGGGCTAGCCATTTTCAGCTTCAAAAAAATTAATATCTGGGCTGGATATCTGGCCTGGGCTAGATGGGCCACAGCCCGCCCAGTTAATACCTGCAGCGATGTTTTCGTTGTTGTTCAGAGGAGAAAAATTAATATCTGGGCTAAACATCGAAAAACTCTGCAGTGCTCACACCTCAAAAACACAAATACTGCTCGAGCTGCTTGGTCCCAGCTGTCGGCCGGTTCTTGTGCAATTCTCTCGTTTATTTACTACTACATAGGTTGACAATGGTGTGGGACCGTGATGTCAGGAAACCAGGGGGAAGAAAAATAAATTACTCCATCGAGCGCTTCCACCTCTGCCTCGTTTTCTCCCGTGGAATCCCCTTTCCTCCTTTTTTTGCTCGGGCAAGGACCAATGCATGCAGCATGTCCATGCGGTTATTAGGCAAGAAGTAAAAGCGCTTTGCATGCTATGAATTACGATGGCCTGCATGGGTAGCTAATAAGGCATCCTCTTAACTGCTGTGATTAAATGTTGTGTTTAGAAGAGAGAAATATTCTTCTTTTCCACCAATCTGCTTGCACCTAGGTCGTGATGCACCTTCTAATACGACTTATTCACCTAGATGGAGGGAGTATAGTTTTATACATACATATATATATATATATATATAATTACATACGTGAGGCTATGTTGCCGCTGTGGACCCAGATGTCAGCCTCCACGTGCATGTCATCGTTAGCTCTTTGTGAGGCACTTGCCCATTTCTCATTACTGATGGGCCATTTTCTCGGCCATTTGTGTAGTTCACTAAAATCAAGAAACATTATTGTACAAGTAGCACAACATATGAATGCACACTGCAGAATCATGTGAAAGAAGGCTAGTACCGACCTCTCATGATGCGAAATTCAAACAACTCACAAGAAGAAGATCTGAACCAAATTTGCCTTAACAGATAGGAAGTAAGATCTCCTCTTGTGCAGTTCCACTAAGATCAAGTAATCAAGCAACATTGTCGGTGTGACATTTTGGTTGAACTGCACAAAACACTCTTAAAACAAAAGTGTTTTGTGCAGTGCAACAAAAGGTCACAATGGCAACAAGGTGAAGCAGATAACCCTGTTTACACAGAGGTGCAAAGGAAACAATTAGTGGTCAATAACGGTGAATGACACAGAAGCCAACAAAAAGAAGCATCTACCTTATCTAAATGGGAAAGAAAGCAAGATAGTAGGATTTCTCAAACAGTGGCATTGATTAATATTAACATAGAGATTATATTAACAATAAAATTCGTTAAACATGTAATTTGCTTTTAACTGTGGCATTGCATCAATTTTCCAGCGGCATTATTAGAGGGTGTTTTTTTACAGGGACATTTTGGTGTAGGGACTAAAAAAACTCTGTGTCAGTCCCATCTAAACCAAAGAGGAGGGACTTTTAGGGACTAAAAGTGGGCATTTGGGACTAAAGAAAGAAGACCCCGAGGGAGTCTTTTTGGGACTTTTTCCAACAGTTGGCCCTGCCACGCATCGCACCTTGTCTCTATTAATTCATTACTAGGGGTAACATGGTCTTTTAGCATGTCATTTAATAACCTCTAGTCCATGTTTAGTCCCTGGAACCCAGCAGGTCGGGACTAGGGAGTTTTTAACCAAACAGGGCCTTATATTAACAACAACTAATGAGTTGCACGGGACAGTGGACGCAGCAGCACCATGTGCATCTACCGATGTACTGTGGTCATGCATAGTCAGTTGCAACAAAGAACAAACAACCAAGGAGCATATTTGTGTTGGTCCCAGTTTTGTTATCTTTAGACGCCTTACCCTATGTGAGCGCAGCAAAGCTAGTCCTGCTCAAACTCTACAGCCTTGTCCCTTCCTTTCCTTTTTGAACTAGTACTTTCGGCCCTTCCTTTCCTCTTTGAACCACGTCCTAGATTTATGCGATACAACTTTCCCCACTACTTTCCCCCATTCCTTTCCTCTTTGAACCACGTCCTAGATTAATTCTATACAACTTTCCCCCTTCATTTCCTCTTTGAACCACGTCCTAGATTCATGCTATATACAACTTTTCCCACTACTTTCCCCCACTCCTTTCCTCTTTGAACCACGTCCTAGATTCATGGTATACATGCAGCTAGAGCAATGCATGTGGAGTAAGTAAATTATACCTTAAGGATCTTGGGGCGTGGTTCGGTGGGCGACGGGACAGCGGCGAAGAAGAAGGGGTCGGAGGCCCTCCCGCGCCGCCACTGGGTGGAAAGTGAACAGTTGCGCCGGTAGTCCCTCGCCGACGGCAACAGTGTTAAGCCTCCTTCCCTTCCCGGCGAACGGATCCTGCCGGCTCTTTGAGCAGCAGTGAGGGGAGAGAGAGGCCAACGAAGTCTTGTTTAGATCTGGAGAGGGTGAGAGAGTGTGAAGAGAGCAACTACAAGCGCTGAGGCTCCAGCGGGAGAGGGCGAGAGAGTGTGAAGAGGGCAACTACAAGCGCTGAGGCTCCAACGTGTATATATATACTGGAGAGAGAGTGTCAAGCGTGCAAACCCTAGAAAACATTTTGACCAGTAAAAGAATCCTCCTGGCACAAATTATGCTCAAGTGTAGTTATCGAACCCGAGACCTCAAGTTTGATGAGCGAACAAGCTAACCAGCTACACAACCCTCCCGTTATGTTCAACAAGAGGGAAATAACCTTTTATACATTCCTGCATTTGTGTGACAAGCATGCCGTGTTTTTTTGTGTGTGGGAGTCATTGGGATTTCAGTCATAATCGTGTCATGTGGCTTTGGTGGTAAGACTATCCACAATGGTGCAGAAATAATGCAGCCTTATTCACCTTACCTCTCTCCACGTAGTACATTGGGTCCCACCAGTCAGAGGCTGAAACAAACAAATTAATAAGAAAAATTAAAAGCGCCATCATTGTATCTTACCTCACACATATCGCTACTGCTCGGGAACACTGTCCAATTTATCCCTCTGTTCGCTCACGTACTATTTTAAGTGAATCCTTATTATAACATGCATACAAATTTTGGGCACTTGTATTCGACTTAAGTCAGTGTGCCACCATATGTCGTATACTTACTACTCCCTCCGTCTAGGTGTAATAAGTCATGTTAGAAGGTGCAATAGGACCAAGGTGCGTGTGTGTGCGCGTGTGTGTGTGTTTGTGTGTGTGTGTGTGCGTGTGTGTGTGTGTGTGTGTGTGTGTGTTTAACACCATGTGTGTGTTAGAGAGAGCGACAGATCGACCTACTCCTACAGAGAGATGTTGTGTAGTGTACGATTTTAGCCGCGAGAGTCGGTGCATCCTCTCGTTTCCGGGCGTGTTCGGTAGGGACATGCGGACAGCTGCCACTCCCGCTCCTGACCAGCATGGCCCACCCAAAGCCCCACCATCGCCCACGCGCGCTTCCCGCCCGAAATGGTCAGCGCCGCTCCAAAGAATCGGTGCCGCATTCATGCCCGGCCAGAGCGGACGTGACCTCTCACTGGCGCAAGAGTGATGGTTACTTCGTCCGTCCAACTTACTGCTGGGTCTATGTGATTTGTCGGCTCATTGGTCTATGCAAAGAAGTAGAGAAATATCCACAGGGAGTGATGTGGGCAGCTGGAGCAGTGGTGCAAGCCGGCTGTAAAGGGAGTTGTACCTGAGGGACGTAGCTCAACCTTGAGGAGGGCGGCGGGAGGCGGCAACTGCCCACGTCACGGCAGTGAGCAAGGGACGAAGGCAACCTCACCGGCTTTGTGAGAGAGAACGGCGGGGACCCCTGATCGGGACGTGCCGATAGTGGGTTTTCGCCGTCGGCGATGGCCATCGCATCTACACTAAGCATCCACCCCTTCTCCAAGCGGACGTGATCCGCCGGGATGTTAGAGATGTGGCCAAAGTCGTTTTGTGCGAGAGAGTGTGAAGAGAGCAACCCCAGCAAGCAACCGTGTAGGCTGGCCCGTCCTAACTATGTATAGTGGAGCCGTTTCCTTTTTCTCATGAACCTATCATATTGCGTACGTGCCACTAAAGAAAAAAAACTTTATTTATAAATGACGCGGCACCTACTACTCGTTCTCCTATAACCTTGCGCTTGGCATCTCCAAAATATTAACCTTGTGATTGGCTCTTCGCCTCTTCGGGAAGTCGAGCAATAATGGTAGTGCAGTATATATCCTTCTGGCTATATGAGACCGAATGAATTGCCGCACGTCCACCACGTGGGCGAGGGTCGAGGGGCGAGGGAGAGTGCTACATACGGAGCAAAATGAGTGAATCTACACTCTAAAATACGTCTATATACATCAGTGTTTGGAGTATGTACTAGTAGTTCATACTGAAATCTACTAAAGGACATATATATTCCAAACAATATGATATAATCTCTATAACCAAGGTAGTAGGGACGAGGAGTAAACGGAGGGAGTAGTAAATTTTTCTCCTCGTCCTATGAGCCACCGCGCGCATGGGCGAGGGAGCGGGCGTAAGGCATAGTAAGCAAGCTTCACCTCATCCTGCGAGCCACCGTGCCCGTGGGCGGGGGAGATGGCATACTAAGCAAGCTTCTCCTCATTCTGTGAGTTGATGGGACACATCAAAAGTACTCCAGCGTATAGAGCCTTGCCTCTAAGGTAGGCCCCACATGGTTTGCCTCTTTTTTTAACATAACACGTCAAGTCGCAATTTGTTTATTCACCCGTGGTAGACGATCCTCCCTCCACCAAGTGGACAACTAGTACACGTGCCAAATTACCATGTGGGCTGCCTTTTTCATACAGAAATGAGCTCCACCGTGTACCCGCGCGGGTGTGGTTGGGAAAGAGACGGGAGTACATGCGCCGTGCGTGCACCTCTTATCTTCGTGCACGTCCCCCACCTACGTGGGTGTGTGAGAGAGATACAAACCACGTTCGTGAGTGTTTTTTGTTTTGGGGTGGGGGTTGATTTCGTGAATTATTTGTGGGAATATGTGTCGATGACATCTCAAACAAAATTTTGCATGCAATGTGTGTGAAATGGAGGCCTATCCATATCATACATAGAGGGTCGGGCAATCCACGAGAAGAGAGGGAGGGGTCATAGCTATTGATAGAGTCGAAGAGAGGATCAAGTGGGTGGGTGCGAGATCGATGAAGAGAGCCATCGAAATTGTGTGTGTGTACAAGTCAAAGATATAGGGCGACTGGCCTACCGGAATGTTAGAGGGCACACGTCAAGTTTGTGTGTGGCAGGGAGACATGACTAGAGCGCTCGATGTATCGGTGTGTGGGGGGGAGGGGGTGGTGGGAGGGGTAGGCAGAGGCCTAACTATAGAGGTAGAACGACTCGTATATGTGTCGAGAAGGAGAGACACAGCTATGTCTTGAGGGAGAACGTTCGACATCCATACATAACTGAAGGACGGGAAATATGATGGGAGAGAGAGAGAGAGGAGAGAGAGAGAGAGGGAGGGAAAGGGGTAGAGTGCTGGATGGGTGATGGAGTTGCTTCTCGAAGATGGTGGGAGAGGCCTACTAGACAAACTGAGGGGGGAACTGCAATGTTATCAATAAGAGTGGGGATGTGTTTCTGTGTGTGCCTGTGCATGATAGATCTGTCGGGACGCATCCATGGATGATGAAGGGGAACCATGTGTTTGGTAAGCAAACCTAACTAGATCGGTAGATCAATTGTTGTTTGTCAGAGGAAGGGAGAGACACAACTAATGAGGTAGATCGATTGACGTGTGGGTAAAAACGAGTTATAAGGACCTAGCTAGCTATATGTATAGCGAGAGATCGGTCGGTGTAGTCCATTTGTTAGAGGCAAATAAGGCCCAGCGAGACGGATAGACAGAGAGAATGGAGCTAGGAGGTGGTGCGAGAGGCCCAACTACTAGCTAGATAGGGGGAGGAGTGTGCGGTTGTGAGAGCGATGAAAACAGGGGCGAGAGTTTACACGTGTGTCTGACCGTATGAGAGACACGAGGCAAGGACACATAAAGGAGGAGATTGAAGGTGTGTTTGTATGTTGTAGGCAGGTATCGCTGGAGAGGTTTATCGACCGGTGTGTGTCAGAAAGGAGTTGTGGAGACTCTGGGAGAACGACCTAAAGAAAAAAATGAATGTGCCCGGTGGATAGAATGCCGAGGGAGGGGGAGGGCGAGGAGGGCGTGTGCATGCACGAGAGAAAGTTAGTGGTAGCTACAAAGGTTAGAGGATTGTGTGGGTATAAGAGTCTAACAAAGATCATAATTTGATATGAAAGCGGATTCATATATTTGAATAGGAGATCATAGTGTTTTAAACATTGCATGCATGAATATAGCGGTGATACACGTGCTATGCACATGTTATACCATAATGTGATAATGCATGGCGTTTGCAACTCACAGCTAAATGCCGAACAATCTAAACCATACTATACATTAAACAATCTCACATTTTATTTGAAGTTGTGATAATATGTGGCGTTTGTAGCTTACAACTAAATATCGAACAATCTAAACAATACTATATATCAAACATTCTCACATTTTATTTGAATTTGTGGTAATGTGTGGTGTTTTCAACTCACATCTAAATACTTGTAGGCGTAGGGGGCGGGGCACCATACATAATGTGATAAACACATTATACATATGAGACATGGTTTAGATTATGAAGATCTAGCTAGAGCTAGAAATGTAATGTGATTTGAAATCAAAATAAAGTGGATTCAAAAAATCTAGTTCGAGTTCATATAGTACACATAGTTCATATGTAACTCGAGACTAATCATGTGTTGTGATGTGAAGATAATACACAAACAATGGTTTAACTTGACAATAATGATGATTGTAGATCTTATTAAAACAGAGAAACGAATTCAAATTCTTTGACTTCACAACAATCATTACTGTAGATCTTATTCAAATAGAGAAACGAAATCAAATTTAGTTCATATTGAAGCGGTAGTACATACGTTCGGAATGCACTAAAACGTTCATTTGAGTAGTAGGTTGCATGCATTATACACGTAGCGAAATATTTTAATTGAACATAACATGAATTCAAACTTTTGAATGACATTTGTATGGCGCATTGATTTGGTACAGTACACGTTAGGCTTGTTCGGAAATTTCAACCCACGCCTTGTTAGCCCAAAATATTTAAGATATATCTTTGTCTTGTTGTGCTCCTACAACTCCCTGCATCTCAACCCGCGCCTTGCTATTCCAAAATTACAACGCGCGCGAAAACTCCTACCTCCTGTGAAATACCGACACGCGAAATGCCCGTGGTACCCCTGAACCGAAAGAACCGCCTCAAATCGGTGGGGGTACTTTTGTAACTTACCCCACATTTCGGACAAGCACGTCTCTAAGCCATGGTTCCCCACTGCCATCCCAACCGCCCACCAATTCGTACACCAAGGTCGCGAAAACCCGCGACGAAACCCCACACCCTGCTCCGTCCGCCACCCAGTCAGAGCCTCTTCCTCGACGATGTCGTCCATAGCAACACCTCGACGTCCCTCATCCACCGTACCGGATGAGGATCCGTTGTCAATCTCATCGTCCCGCCGGTTCAGCCACCCCGTCCTCCACCTCCAAGGAGCTGCCCCGATGTTCCCCTCATCTTTCGCGCCACCTCCATTCCCACACCGCCGTCTTCACCTACACCACCGGAAGAGCATCATCATCACCGTTTCCTCGGATGAAGTTACGGCCTAATCGGCGCCACCAAAGAGGTTGTACACTAATCGCTGCGTTTTCTTCTTGATTCGATCTCACGGTGCTGTCGGCGCTCGGTCCCGAGCCGACACGGCACTGCTCCATCCATGACGGCGTCGCCGGCCACTTCCTCCACGGCGTCGCTTCCTCGGCGACGACGTCCACATTAGTAGGACCTGCTACTGCTTTAGCTCTCGTTCGCGCTGCTGCTCTGCTCTTGCTCTCGGTCCCCTGCCTGGTCTGCTCTTGCTACTGCTCTTGCTCGTGCTTCTGCTCTCGCTCTTGCTCTTGCTTGCGATGCTGCTCTAATTTAGCTACACTTCACTCCGATGCCGTGGGGTGAAGGAAGAACCAGCCGCAGTGGGAAGGGGGCTCGCCAGAGAGGTACCCCACTATCTATCTTAGGGTTCAGGATGGGGGCGGTGGTCACCGGCGGTGGCGGGGCGTTGGCAGGGCGATGGCGTGGGGATCGCCGGAGAAAAAGCTCGGCACGGGTGGGCCTAGAGGGATGGCCGAGGCGGCGGCGGACCGGCGGTGGGGAGTGTTTTCGAGGCGGGCGGGGCGGCGCACCGCCGGCCGCGGGCGGCGGGGGGCTGCTGTTTGGCCAGCTCAGGGGGGTGGAGGTTGAAGATGAACCGCAGGCCCTTGATTTCGTATCCAACGGCTGCATAATCGATTGACGAGAGATGAAAAAGTCAGTCGACCGACGTGTAGCCTCACCTTGCTAGTGCGTTCAGTTTCGACAGCAAAATTCAGTTTCGACAGCAAAATTCAGTTTCGACAGTTAAGTTCAGTTTCGACAGTTAAGTTCAGTTTCGATAGTTAAATTCAGTTTTGACAGTTAAGTTCAGAGATGAGAGGCTGATGTATTTTACATCTAGCACTTTGTGTTTATGTATTTTACGTCATGTATTGGAGATGCTATTAGAATTCCACTCAGGTTAACGTTGTTCGTTGTCTCTCTTGTCCTGCTTCAGCCTCGGCATCGTACAACTCACCGGAGCTGCTCCAATGACGAAACCCTCCATCACAGCGGAGCAGTACCTCGGGCTCCATCTCCAGACGCCTAAGATCTTCTTCCCCTCCTCCGACAGCCAAGTCAGCCGGAGCATCCTCACCGGCCAACCCAATCACGCTGAGATCGACATGGCTTCGCCAAAGAGGTTGTACACTTGTTGCATCTCTTTTTTTACTCTACATGTTATATATATTGTCCACTAAGCACACGGATTTGTTCCTTTAGTGTCTCCTTGAAAGAAAAAACGTAGGAATTTTAATTTTCACTCGTCCTCCTTTTCAAATTCCTATTCATGAAGCACAAGACTAAGAGATAGTAGCATAATAGAATTATAACCATACATTTTCTTGCGGTTTGACTTAATCTCACCATGCTTCTTTGCATCCTGTGATCTTCCAATTGTTGTGACTCAAACACCCAGATTGGCAGAAATCATGTGTTTTTAAATTCTCTATTTTGCACGTGCATTCCTATCCTATCCCTATCTATTTCCTATCCCTGCATTGTTGGAATCCTCCAATTCAAACGAGTCCTTACAGAATTATTTCTCTTACAGATAGTTGTCAAAGAAAACCTTGCGTGGTTTGTCCCGCTCCTGCTGCGTCGTCGTCCACCCGAGCTCAGCTGCTCCAACGACAGAAGGGTCCAGCACAGCAGGGATCCGGCCTCCAGACTATCTTTCGCCGCCTCAGATCTTCTTCCCCACCGCTGGCAGCCATGAAAATTGCACTACCATCAACAGCCGAGCAGATGACCTCGAGGACTACACGGGTCCGCAAGAGAGGTCGCACTCTTTCGTGTCTTCTTACGTTACGCATCGCTTAATATTACATGCTACTTTATCGTCCTGTTCACCGATTAGACTCTGTGTCAGCTCCAAACTAATGGTCAAACTTGATTTTTTAAATGGTTGTGGGGTACATATCGGGTCCGCTATCAATAGTATCTATCTACTATCTGGTTAATCTCCGGTGTCTACGATGAGTTTCATGTTGGGTGGGAAACAAACAGTAAAGAAGCCATTATCTGTATTTTTAACTGAAGCCATTATTTGCCTGCTATTATTGGTTTTGGGTCTATCCACAGGTTGCTACCAGCACTCTAGATTTCTGCATGCACTCGTTACATAATCTCTCTATGTTTTATTCCTATGCATGACAGTTATTATAAACAATGGAACTGAACATGTAGAGCAAAAGAGACGAGCCTTGCGTGTCAATAAAATTTCATGCAGACGTCGCTCCATGGTAGGCGCAAAGGCAGCCCCCCTCCACGCATTTCGGATTGTAATCGAGAGGAAGATATCTGTTCTGAGGGGGATTCAGAAGGAGAAGACAACTCCTATTTACCCCCTGAGGTCTTCGCTCTAACTTGGCATGCTGATGTTGGTTATATCATGCATATGGTGTCTTGCATTGCTTACTTTATACATCAAATATGTCATCTGCTTAGTTTAGACATCCTTTGTGCGAATGCCATCTGTTTAGTTTATTCATCGTTTATGTGAATTATGCAACGCCATCTTGTTTAGCCAGGCATCATATATGTGAATTTTGTAATGCCATCCTGCTTAGCCAGTCATCTTATATGTAAATTATATTAGGCCATCCTTTTTTTGTTACATATTATATTTGTCAACAATGTTATTACATTCAACTGCTCTTCGTGTGCATCAGCCATTTGACATGGTGATGGCAAATTCTGGAGTAAAAACAAGGTCTTCAGAGCAGACTATGCTATCTGACGAAGCGCATATCTCATTGATTACAGATAGCTCCTCAGAGGAGGATTCAGAGACAGATGACCAGTCCTATTCCCCCCGAGGTGTATGCTCTAACTTGGCAGGGTTATGTTGCTCATATCGTGCGTATGGTGTCTCGCATTGCTATGTCATTTGATTAGTTTAGACATGCTTTGTGTGAATGCCACCTGTTCAGTGTCTAATTACCATATATGTGAATTAAGCATTGCCATCTTGTTGCAAGACATTATATATGTGAATTATACAATGCTATATTGTAGCAAAGGCATTATATATGTGAATTATGCAATGCCATGCTGTTTAGCCAATCATCATGTATGTGAATTATGTCATGCTATCATTTTTTTGTATTACGTGTTCCATTTGTCGACAACGTTTGTATATTCAACTACTCTTCCTATGCATCAGCCATTTGAAGCGGTGATGGAAGTATCTGGAGTGAAAACAAGGTATTTAGAGCCAAAAATGCTACCTGCTGAAGCAGACATCTTGCTGGTTACAGAGAGCTCCTCAGAGGAGGATTCAGAGACTGATGACCAGTCCTATTTTCCCCCTGAGGTCTATGCTCAAACTTGGCAGGGTTATATTGCCCATGTCATGCATGTTGTCTTGCATTGCTTAGTTTTTACATCATATATGGATTGCCATCTGCTTACTTGCTTACTATATAAATCATATATTTGAATTATATCATGCCATCATGTTTACATAGTACATACACATCATCTATCTGAATTATGGCATGGCAACCCATTTAATAAAGACATCGTATAGTTATATCATCTCATCCAGTTTAGTGTTTATAGTCATTATATTTTGAATTATGGCATTCTATCCGTGAATGTATGTGAATTATGGCATGCCAACCTATTTAACAAACACATTATATAGTTATGTCATGTCATCCTATTTACATAGTATCATATTTTGAACTATGTCTTTCCATGTTTTTTAGTTAGCCATCATAATGTGAAATGGTGTCATGCTATCCTGTTTAGTTAGCCATCATATATGTGAAATTGTGTCATGCTATCCTGTGTGGTTAGACAACATAAATATGAATTATTCCATGCCCTCTTTTATTCCCCACTATCCATTGCACCTGTCTATCATACAATGTCTATACTTTCAATTACTTTTCTTGTTTATCAGCCATTTGAATTGGAGAGCGTGATGGCAGTATCTAAGGGATAGTGCTACCAGTTGATGCAGATAGAACCACGGTTGTACTTGCCCAAGGACCAGATCCACCACACATAACCCAGACTCTCGCAGATTGTACCCCTACCCAGTTGGACATAGAACCAGCTACACCCCTTCTAACCCCAACCCCGGCAGATAGTAGCCCAGTTCCAGTTGACACAGCACCGTCTCCACCACAGAGCACCCAAACACGAGCAGTTAGTAAGGGAACTGCAGTGCCCAAAGCACGAGGACCACCACTCCGAATCCCAACTCAACACTTAAAGGAGAAGAAGATTTGTTCTCAGGTCAGGTTCTGTAGCTATGGTTCATACTCCTTTGCTCTTGCATGACTGTATTTACTCATACCAACTATTTTCAAATTTGAAGGATGGAATTGAAACTCCAATGGCGCAACAGGTATGTTTTAAACCTGTTTCCTTAACTGGTTTGCTGTTGTAACCTGCTCTTTGTTGATTTCAGTTTCAATTGAATAAACAGTTATGTTCTCATGTCATGCACATTACAAGTGTTGTTCTTGCTCTATAGTTACCCACACTTATATTCTGTCTATTCTGCTTTGTCTTGAACAAATATTATTTGAACTGTGTCTCTATCTTGATTTGGCAACAAAAACTAGAATGATATAGACCATAAAGTGACCATGGTACATAGATATATGTTTGTTTCATGCTGTTATCCTGTCCACTTTACTACTAAACTCATTTACCAAAATGAGTTTCATATACAACATGGTAAACATGTGATGTGTCTGCTTGTTTCTCTTTTAGAATGCGGACAAAATATTGGAGAACAGTACCGCGTTATCCAATAGTAAAGGAAGTAATGCAGATAAGGTTCAAGATAGTGAGACATCCCTGTTGGTCTCCAAGAAAGATGATAAAAACTATCTTGACAACAGTGAGGGAACCCAAAAGTCCTGTCTTGATGTAGTGTTCGAGTTACTAGCCAGTACTGCTGGCACAAGCTCTTCGAACTCGCTGCCTGAATCAGTTCGTCTTCTTGAGTCTCAACTTCAAGTTGAAAGACATCGATCAGATGTGATGCGACAGGAAGCTGAAGGACTGAGGAAGTCCCTGCAAAATTCAGATGCATATTTTCTGGTGCAACAGCAAGCGCTGGACGATTTAAGCGCCAAACAAGATAAAGTTAATAAGCTTGCTAAGCATCTTGCCAGCATTATGGGTATCCAGGATATTTTTTCTTGAGATCTTCTAAAGTGGTTTCAGTTCTGGATTTGCTTTACTGCGGCATTTATTTGCGTTGGTCGCCAACTTTGGCAACCAGTGTATATGATATGATGCTTTGTTCCCTATATTTGCACTGGTGGCGAACTTTGATGCCCAGAGGATGTAATATGTGTAATAGCCGTGATAGCCTAGCGTTAGTTGCTTGCTTATTTATTTCCTTGTTGTCTTGTTTATTTGTTTTCTTGTAGTCATTGCAGTTCTTTTTCCGCGGTTAGCTAGTGGTTGCAATAACCTATTTTTTAAAACTAGGCCACAATAACCATGGGCTAATATTTACTGTATTGACACTGGGCCTCCTACTAGCCGTAGAAACAGTGGGCCTTCTACGGGCCATAGAAACAATGGGCCTTCTACGGGTCGTAGAAACAATGGGCCTTCTACGGGCCATATTATCAATGGGCCTTATATGGGCCGTATAATCGATTGGCCAAACATTGGCCAAACAGACTGCATTATGGCCGTAAACGGGCTAGAGTTGGAATCGTCCGTTCATGGGCCGACCATGACGGGCCATCGTCAATAGACCGTATTTGATGACGCTATGAAATCGGCCCAATGTATTAACTGACCACAAACAGGCCGACTGTAACCACGGGCTGAATTTGGCCCACAAGAAGAACATGACAGTAATGGGCCATAAGTAAACGAATGCTGGAAATGAGCCCAAGAATAAATGGGCTCTGAGAAGGCCGAAAGATAACATGGGCTGGAAACGGCCCAACGGAATAATGGTCCGTTAATGGGTATAAAGTGATACACAGTTCATTACGGGCCAGTTTCACCACGGGCCGTTAATGGGTGTAAAGTGATACACTGTTCATTTTTCACCACGGGCCGTTAGTAGGCCAAGAGTTACATAGGGCCTCAAATGGGCCGAAAGACGTCATGGGCCATACATGGGCCAGAAGTGAAAACAAGCTAGAATCATATTGGATGGCCCAGATGATGCTACTGGGACTAATTCAGATAGGGCCTTGTCGGTGTCAAAACCGGCGGATCTCGGGTAGGGGGTCCCGAACTGTGCGTCTAGGCCGGATGGTAACAGGAGGCAGGGGACACGAAGTTTTACCCAGGTTCGGGCCCTCTCGATGGAGGTAAAACCTTACGTCCTGCTTGATTAATATTGATGATATGGGTAGTACAAGAGTAGATCTACCACGAGATCAGAGAGGCTAAACCCTAGAAGCTAGCCTATGGTATGATTGTTGATGTGTATGTTGTCCTACGGACTAAAACCCTCCGGTTTGTATAGACACCGGATAGGGTTAGGTTACATAGAGTCGGTTACAATGGTAGGAGATCTGGATATACGTATCGCCAAGCTTGCCTTCCACGCCAAGGAAAGTCCCTTCCGGACATGGGACGAAGTCTTCAATCTTGTATCTTCATAGTCCTGGAGTTCGGCTGAAGGTATAGTCCGGCCATCCGAACACCCCCTAATCTAGGACTCCCTCAGTAGCCCCTAAACCAGGCTTCAATGACGACGAGTCCGGCACGCAAAATGTCTTCGGCATTGCAAGGCGGGTTCCTCCTCCAAGTACTTCATAGAAGATTTTGAACACAAAGGTAGTGTCCGGCTCTGCAAAATAAGTTTTTCCACATATTGCCATAGAGAGAATAATATTTACACAAATCAAATCTGCTTACATATTCCGTAGTGTGACATCGCACCACGGCCAAGCTTTTATTCAAACCGTTTTACTATCCCATCTCAGCGCGTTATGTGAGGCGGTTTCCTTGGCACGTCTTGTTAAAGCAGAGATCGTGTCCCCTTATTCCGGGATTCTCATCAATACGGGCGTGGGTAACCCAACCGCGCCTTTGATTACGGCGCTTGGGAGATAAGCGAGTTTCATCAGGTTGGTGGGGACATGTAGTTGCGTCCACCCATATAAGGGGATAAGGATCCACCTTTTCACCTACGCCTTCTTCCTCCTTCGCCTATCCATTCTTGCGCACTCGAGCTCCAGCGCCCAAGTCCGCACTCCTCGCCTCAACCTTCTCCAGCCATGTCCGGAGCGGGAGGCAAGTGGATGGTCTCCTCCGTCACGGAGGGACACATCAAAAAGATAAGGAAGGCCGGATATCTGGCTAGCGACATCGCGCACCGGCTTCCCGAAACGGGGTAGCTCATCCCCACTCCCAGGCCCCATGAGAGGGTGGTATTCCTCCCCCATTTCCTCCGCGGACTGGGCTTCCCTCTGCATCCATTTTTCCGAGGGCTCATCTTCTACTATGGCCTGGATTTCCACGATCTGGCCCTGAATTTTGTCCTCAACATCTCGGTGTTTATCATCGTGTGCGAGGCTTTCCTCCGCATCCGCCCCTATTTCGGCCTATGGCTTAAGACATTCAACGTCAAGCCGAAGGTGGTGCGCAGCAGCCAGGCGGAATGCGGTGGGGCCATGGTTGGCAAGATGGCCAACGTCCTATGGGTCGAGGGCTCCTTTGTGGAGACCCTGAAGGGGTGGCAATCGGGGTGGTTTTACATCATCGAGCCACGCGACGCTGAATGGGTCGCACCCCTTGAGTTCCGGTTTGGACCCCCAACACGGCTCACATCTTGGAAAGAGACGGGCCTGTCATGGGGTAGGCAAAAGGAGGTGACCGGACTACAAACATGCATCCAATCCCTGGTGAACAAGCAACTCAGGCTTGTCAATGTAGTCCAGGTTATGCTCATCCGCCTTATCCTCCCGTGTCAACAACGGGCTTTCAACCTATGGGAGTTCGATCCGGTGCGGCACCAAACTCTGAGCAGGCTCTTCCACACGACGTACGAAGATGCCTGGAAGGGGCTTTTCAAAGGCGCCGAGGCTCCCGCATCTGCTACCGAGGATCGTGGATACAACACGCAGCGTCACGCTAGCGCGGTAAGTTTTCTGTACCTTTTACAGGGCACTAGTTTTTCATAGTTCAACTCTGTGCGGGATCTAAGCTCCCTTACTTTTGACAGGATTGGCAAGCTAAGTCCGGACAGATCAACTGTCCGACTCGTTTGCCCGAAGGCCCAGCGGACGCCCTCTTGGCGAAGCTGCTGGTTCCGGCACCCTATGTGGTGCCGGAGAAGAAGGCCGCGAAAAAGGCCGTGGGGACTTGAAAGAGTGCCCGGCGCCATGAGGCGTCGGATCCATCATCCGACGGTTCCGAGGCGCACTCCTCCCACGAAGATGAGGAGGAGGACGAAGAGTCCCCTCCCCCTCCAGCGGGGGAAGGGAAGAAAAGAAAGGGCGCCCCAACTGGGGAGGCCGAAGGGTCCAAGAAGGGGAGAATCACTCCTCCGGACTACTCCACCAACGCCGACGACGGTGAAGAGGAGTGGCCTCCCGGGGCCAAGCCCCTGGCGAAATCGTAAGTATCCGGATACCGGAGTGATTTCATAGTATTCGTTTATTGCACAGCTTTCCCTTATGTCGAATATGTTTATGCAGCCCAGCCAAAGACTGGCTCGACGCATCGTCGACCGGCTCACTGGACTCGTCGGACGTGAAATCGCTGCCGACGGCTTCCTCCCCCCGCCCTACGGACGACACCGAAGTGTTGTCCCAACAGGGTCCAATCCGGGAGGAGGTGGTCCTGGAGGTGCCGCAAGGCGACCTCCCGGACTCCAGGAGTAAAGGGGACGAAACCCCCAAGGCTCCAAGTTCGGCCCTAGGCCGGACACCGCTCCGGAACCTTCAAAGGTTCCGGAGTCCGGCGGGGAACCTCCTTCCAAGAGGAGCAGGCCCGCCGTGCCGATGACCTCCGTCCAACCGGAGGCGCCGGACAATATGTTGGAGGTGCTCCAAGGCGCCTCCATCAACAAGGGGCACCGCACTATTATGAGTGCGGTGATCCAGAAGGTTCAGTCTGCCAAGAGCGGACTGGCTGAAGCTTGTACAAGCCTTTTAACAGGCTTTGAGGTAAGTAAAGAATGTGTAAATAACATTACCGCATAGAAAGTAGCCTGTGATGCTCTGTTTGGCGTTCGTAAAGAAAAGCCGAATAGAGGATCAAATAAAAATCGCAGGAGTCTAAAAAGAGTCAATATGCGTGTGTAGGCTTCCCTGTTGGCGTCCGCCGCACTGACTGCGGAAGTGGACGTGCTAAAGCAGAACCTCGAGCGGTCCAAGCAAGAGCTCGGACGTGCCAAGAAGCAGCTCGAGGACAATGAAGGTAAGAAATACCTTGTTTAAATTAAATATATGTATATATAAAAAGGTGCAATTGCAAAAAATGACAGGATTATCGTGGCTATTGTAGGGGCCACGTCTGAGGTGGCGACCCTGAAGCAAGCGCTGCTTGAGGCCGAGAATAGGTCGGCCGCGGAGCGCGTTGAGCGAGAAAAGTATGAGGACGAGGTTGGCAAGGTGCGGCAAGAGCTCGAGGCTCTCATGGAAAAACATGAGAGTTTGGAGCGTGACTCAAGGATGCGAGCATCCGAGCTCACGGCGGCTACTGAAAGTGCCAAGTCTGCTAAGGCTGAATCCCAAAAGACCCTCCAGGAGTTGGATGAGGTGAAGAAGATAGCGGTGGGTAAGGCATTCTTTATGCAAAGTAAACACATAAGCGTGAGTTACTTGTTAGTTACCCGAATCTGGAGTTCTCCAGGCGTGTTCGCAGAGCTTCCCCGGAGTGTATCTGATGCCGCCGCATTCTATCGAGCCGAGGAGGGCAGCTCGACAGAGAAGGTGTTCTGGTCTCAGTACGCTGAGGCCGGACACCCCATGCCCCTGAGCGACCAGTTGAAGCAACTGGTTGAGCTCCACAAGGCAGCCGAACAGGCCATGAAGGGCCTCATAGTTCGGCTGTGGCCTACAGAGGCTCAGCCTGGGAGCTATTTCGGGCTAGTGCGGCGGCTGGTGGAGGCCTGTCCAAGGCTCGAAGTCATCAAGCGCTCCGTCTGCATTGAAGGTGCCCGTAGGGCCCTTGCCCGTGCGAAGGTGCACTGGGGCAAGCTGGATGCTGAGAAGCTTGTGAAGGATGGGCCACCGCCGGGGAAAGAGCAGCGTAAGCCCGAAAATTATTATAAGGATGTTCTGAAGGGTGCCCGCCTTGTGGCGGAGGAATGTTCTATGGATGTAATTTTTGAGTAAAACTCGCTCATTTTGTCCTGTGCGCTGAAAAGTTGTTCATATGCGCTTAAGCAATGCTGTTTGAATTTAAAATATTACCTTTTGTGCGGCTGTTTATCAATACTGAGAGATGGCGAGTCGTCGGCTTCTGCCCCCTTGCCGCTAGTGCTGGGGTGTTCGGGGATAAACCTGGGCGCTCTTTTTCCCATATTTGGGTCCTTCGAGGGAGGTGCTCAGCCCGACGAACCAGGCAATCGAACTATAATGCCTGAACACTCTCACTTAGCCATAGAATTCTATAATTTTAAATTTCGGCGAAGCCCCTAGTATTCGGAAGACCGAGTTCGAGGCGCTATCCACGCCTTGGCCGGATAGAGCCGGCTCCTCGCCCTAAGCGGCATAAGTCTTTAGGGACTCGAAAAAACCTCTTGAATAGTGACCAGCTCTCGCCTCATCATGACGGTCAGTTTTAGCTTTCTCCACTGAGGTGCTCGACCCAGCTCAACCGGGGCACAATCGCAGTGGTTCTCCTAGCGCTACCTTAGCCGATATAGCGGAACGTAAGGCACCAAAACATAGGAGCCGGGCAAACCCAACTATTGACCCAAGACATGATTCGGAGCCGATGCATATAATGCTATAAGTTCGGGGTGCCATACTTGTTAAAGTGTTTGGACTTCTCACACCATGTTGAGGGGTACGGAAGCCCCTGGCGTATTTTGGCCGTACCAAAGTGTACGGGTGCAACATGTCATTAAGGAACATATATAAAAAAAGTAATGCAAAAATAGACAAAAGGTATGCATTGTTTATTAAAAAGAGCTGCGATCAAAGCAGAACGATACAAATAATGCGATAAGCAAAAGGTTGGACTATGTAACATGTCCGCTCCAGGGGCAAGCTGCGGAATATGTGCGAAACAGGTATACTGCTCGTGATAGAGACCACCTGGGAGTTCCGTAATGCGGCGTGGCTTGGCTGCTTCCCTGGTTCATGCATCATTTGTGCGGCAACTAAACTGCCGAACAGGCCTTCCGAAGAGTGGAGTCCTGAAAGTAAGAGAAAATTTAGAAAATCGACAGCCCCAGGTGCGGTTTAAGCCGTGTTTTGGGCGTGCCGTGGTGGTGCCCCTCCCCTGTGCCCGTGGTATCTCTAGAGCGTAGTTATGTATGCGAAGTACTGGTGTCGCCTTTTTGCGAGGGTTGGGGTTGGGGCCGCATTGCTACGCCTGCTTGGATCGTGCCAGGTGGTCTTGTTGTAGGTTACTCCGGGCGCGCTTGACGGCGTCCGGTCGTTTAGTGGCCGGACTGGAGAATTGCCTAAAGAGGCTGCTTTGAACTTCCGTCGCAAGGGCCGCCGTGTGCTCCTCCGTTCGGAGGGAACGTTCGGTGTTTCCATTAACCGTAATCACTCCTTGAGGGCCTGGCATCTTGAGCTTAAGGTATGCGTAATGCGGTACCGCATTGAACTTAGCGAATGCGGTTCGCCCGAGCAGTGCGTGATAACCACTGCGAAACGGGACTATGTCGAAGATTAACTCCTCGCTTCGAAAATTATCCGGAGATCCGAAGACCACTTCAAGTGTGACTGAGCCTGTACAGTTGGCCTCTACACCTGGTATTACGCCTTTAAAGGTTGGTTTGGTGGGCTTAATCCTTGAGGGATCTATGCCCATTTTCTGCACTGTATCCTGGTAAAGCAGGTTCAAGCTGTTGCCGCCATCCATAAGGACTCTAGTGAGATGAAATCCGTCAATAATTGGGTCTAGAACCAATGCGGCGAAGCCGCCATGACGGGTGCTAGTGGGGTGGTCCCTTCGAGCAAAGGTGATCGGGCAGGAGGACCATGGGTTGAACTTTGGGGCGACTGGCTCTATCGCGTATACGTCATTTAACGCGCGCTTCCGCTCCCGCTTGGGGATGTGGATTGCGTATATCATGTTCACCGTCCGCACTTGTGGGGGAAAACCCTTCTGTCCCCTGTTGTTCGGCGGCCGGGGCTCCTCGTCGTCATCACTATGCAGCCCCTTGTCTTCGTTTTCGGTGTTTAGCTTGCTTGCCTGCTTGAACACCCAACAATCCCTGTTGGTGTGATTGACCGGCTTTTCGGGGGTGCCATGTATCTGGCATAAGCGGTCGAGTATTCGGTCCAAACTAGACGGGCCGCTAGGATTCCTTTTGAATGGCTTCTTCCGCTGACCGGATTTAGAGCCTCTGAATCCGGCATTAACTGCCGTATCCTCAGCATTGTCGCCATTAATGCGGCGCTTCTGTTTGGTTCAACGCAACCTGCCACCACTGTCCCTGGTGTCCGAATTACCAGGGTTTTTGGTTATATTGTTGCTACGAGCAAGCCAGCTGTCTTCTCGCGTGCAAAAGTGGGTCATGAGTGTCGTGAGTGCTGCCATAGATTTCGGCTTTTCCTGTCCAAGGTACCGGGCTAGCCACTTGTCACGGATATTGTGCTTGAAGGCTGCTAGGGCCTCAACGTCCGGACAGTCGACTATTTGATTTTTCTTTGTTAAGAACCGTGTCCAGAATTGCCTGGCCGATTCATCTGGCTGCTGAATTACGTGGCTTAGGTCATCGGCGTCTGGGGGTCGCACATAAGTGCCCTGGAAATTGTCGAGGAATGCGTCTTCCAGGTCCTCCCAACAACTGATTGATCCTGTTAGCAAGTTGTTAAGCCAATGCCGAGCTGGTCCTTTAAGCTTGAGTGGGAGGTATTTGATGGCGTGGAAATCGTCGCCGCGGGCCATATGGATATGAAGGAGGTAATCCTCAATCCATACCGCAGGATCTGTTGTGCCATCATATGATTCGATGTTTACGGGTTTGAAACCCTCGGGGATTTGATGACCCATTATTTCGTCTGTGAAGCAGAGTGGGTGTGCGGCGCCTCTGTACTGGGCTATATCATGAGTAGCTCCAGTGAGCCTTGTCTACTGTGTTCGGCCCTGCCGAATTTGTGGCCGGCATGACGGATGCCGTCTCGAGCCGTGGGGTGCCCACGCGATTCGTAGATCGATCTTGTTTGTTTAGCCTTTTCCTCCAACATATCTCGTAAGTCCGGCGCATAGTCCCGTGCCTTGGTACGGGGTGCGGCTTGAGTGGAGGGCCAAGAGGCCTCTCTGTCATGGCCACGAGGTGGCCGGTCAGCCACATCGAGTGCTTCCTCCTCTAATTGGGGTAGCAACCTGCGCTTTGGGTAGCTCTTGGAGGGGCGTTCGAGTTTATGCTCTTCGGCCGCAAGGACTTCAGTCCATGTGTCAACTAGAAAATCTTGATCAGCTCTAAGTTGTTGCTGTTTTTTCTTGAGGCTTCTTGCCGTGGCCATAAGCCTGCGTTGAAAACGCTCTTGCTCGACGGGATCCTCTGGCACGACGAATTCGTCATCGTCGAGGCTTGCCTCATCTTCGGAGGGAGGCATATAATTATCGTCCTCGTCCTCGACCTCTCTGTCTGCCGCTCTCTCATGAGGGCTGGTTTCTCCATCCTCCTGTGCTAAATCTTGCTGGAGGGGGTTTTCTTGGGCGCTTTCTGGAGTGTTATTATCTCCCGTGCTGGAATCACCGTGTTTGTTTTGGCGGGATTTTGAGCGGCGTCGCTGACATCGGTGCTTAGGATGTTTCTTGGAGGGGTCATCCTCCGCTGTTCCATCGCCATCTCCCTCTTTTGGGGTGTCCACCATGTATATGTCATATGACGAGGTGGCTTTCCAGGGCCTAGTAGGCACTAGTTCTTCATTATCTCCTTCATCGGCGTCCATACCATCGATGTCTTCATAGTCGAAGTCAAGCATGTCGGTTAAGTCGTCGACAGTGGCTACAAAGTGGGTGGTGGGTGGGCTTTGAATTTCTTCATCGTCCGAATCCCAACCTCGCTGGCCGCATTCCGGCCAGGGCTCTCCTGATAAAGAGAGAGACTTCAGTGACTTCAGAATATCGCCAAAAGGCGAGTGCTGAAAGTTGTCTGCGGCAGTGAACTCCATGATCGGCGCCCAATCGGATTCGATAGGCCAGGGCGCGGAGGGTTCGGAGTCCGGAAAGGAGTCCGGCTCCTTGGAGACATGAGTCCCACGGAGTGCTGGGCTGGTGTTCGGCTCAATCGCCATTGGGATCGCAGCCCCCGAGGTGGCATCCAGCCGCCCATCCTCGATCAGCGCAGTTGGCTCCGAATTAGGGACCGGAGCCGATGCGGGTGCGTCCTCTAGGGCACTGCTCGGCGGGAGAGCTAGATCATGCTCGTCGGGACAGTGCGGCGCGCTCGGAAGTGGCTCGACTCCGTCGAAGATCAAATCCCTGTGGATGTCAGCCGTGTAGTTAAAATTTCCGAATCTGACCTGACGGCCAGGGGCGTAGCTTTCGATCTGCTCCAGATGGCCAAGTGCATTGGCCCGCAGTGCGAAGCCGCCGAAGACGAAGATCTGTCCGGGGAGGAAGGTCTCACCCTGGACTGCATCGCTGTTGAAGATCATAGGAGCCATCGGGACTGACGGCGACGGCATAGAGGAACTCTCAATGAAAGCACCAATGTCGGTGTCAAAACCGGCAGATCTCGGGTAGGGGGTCCCGAACTATGCATCTAGGCCGGATGGTAACAGGAGGCAGGGACACGAAGTTTTACCCAGGTTCGGGCCCTCTCGATGGAGGTAAAACCCTACGTCCTGCTTGATTAATATTGACGATATCGGTAGTACAAGAGTAGATCTACCACAAGATCAGAGAGGCTAAACCCTAGAAGCTAGCCTATGGTATGATTGTTGATGTGTATGTTGTCCTACAGACTAAAACCCTTCGGTTTATATAGACACCGGATAGGGTTAGGGTTACATAGAGTCGGTTACAATGGTAGGAGATCTGGATATCCGTATCGCCAAGCTTGCCTTCCACGCCAAGGAAAGTCCCTTCCGGACACGGGACGAAGTCTTCAATCTTGTATCTTCATAGTCCTGGAGTCCGGCTGAAGGTATAGTCCGGCCATCCGGACAACCCCTAATCCAGGACTCCCTCAGGCATAACGGGCCTTCGGTTAGCGGGCTATAAATGGGCTATATTCGAACAGGCCGTTAACAGGCTTTCCATGGGCCGGCCCGCCGGCTTTTGACCAAGTCAAACGGGCCGGCCTTTTCTTAGGAATGGGCCTCTGTTTGGCCGTGCCACGTGTCGACATATCATAGGCGCCTTCCGTCCAATGAGTGATTGACATCTGTCCCAACGAGGAGCCTACACGTGTTTCCTCTAGCCAATGATGATTTTACACATGGAAAATCCCCATTGGTCGGGGCTGTTAACGGGTTATCGGATCCAAAACCCGACCCGATAGCTTAACGGCGTTCCGTTATGGTGGATGCCACGTGTCGGTCACCCTTGACGAAAGCACTTCTGTGACGCGCGATTTATCATCATGGAAGTGGACACTTCCATGATGATAATTTTGGTAATGTCATGGAACACTTCTACGACAGCACAGGTATGACTATCTTAATTCTGTCATAAATTTGTCATGGATGTACATGCATGACAGAAAACGCAACCTACTATGACAAACACGTATCATCACGGAAGTGTATTTTTTGTAGTGTGGAGGAGAACATCCTCTTCGAGGCCACCGTTGACACCGCCGCATGGTTGTCTACTTTAAAATACAGTTCATGATGTTTTCTCAAGGCCACCGCCAGTGCCTTCTAGTGATTTGTCCTCTGTAATGTTAATATGCAATCTGATGTTTAGTTAACAGTTTGGTCCTCTGAAATTTAATATTCAGTTAACACTTTGGTCCAACAATTGCTACATTTCGTAGTACTGTTCTCAAGCATTCTATGTTTTGTTAACTGTCTTATCTTCTTGTACATGTTTCTATTCTACAATGTCGTGCTCAGTTAACTATTTTGGTTCATTTGTTCTGCTATCCATTTAACTGTTTGGTTCAGTTCTGCAATTTGATTTTCATTTGATGTGGGTACAATTTTGTATTGTTATGCATGTGACACCAATCGAATTTGGTTGTACTCAATACATATTCTACTGATAGTATGGCAAATCTCAGTTAACCTGATCAAGATCTTCATTATGTGTGTTGCAAGGAAACAATGGGAGACACTGCGGTTTACCATCAAGGTTTGTTCAAGCAGGGTCCTTTCGCTAATAGCACATTATTGTGCATTTGCAGGAATCATTCTAATATTTAGGTTTCTTACAATTTGGTCTTGCACATGTAGGTCCTGCTGTCAGAGGCTTAGACCCACTGTTCGACCCATTTTGCATATGGGGAAATGAGATGTCCATGAATATCAGTCAAGTCCAGAAACTCAGAAAGATTGTTAGGATGAATAAACTTGCGACGAATAACAACAAGATATTTGTTTGCACAATGAAGAAGACATTAGTCAACTATAGGATGGTACCAACTCTTTTACCTTGTTTTTACCCCTTGCGCCATTTCAAAATTTACAACAGCGATTTATGCATATCTTTGTTTTCAGTAAGCAGTTCACCGATGATTACCTCTCAAACCACCTGCATGGTCAAGAGGCGAGGAAGGTATTCATTCAACACCCACGGTACAATAATGAAGTCATGCTGAAGAGGACGAAGGTTGGGCAGGAAATTATCCATAGCAACTGGCCTAAAGTTGCAAGGACATTCAATATTATTGAAGGCTCAATATTTGCCTTTCGCTTCTGCAGTTTCTCAGATGAGATTCATTTGTCTATTTACCGTGTATGATGCTACTTTCCAAAGGTTTTTGATGCTGCATGTGAAACTTGGTGCTATTGTGTAATGGCGTAACTGAGTGCCGAAGCTATCTGATGTAATTCGATTATGAAATCCTAGTTGCTTTTATACGGATATGAAATATCTAGCGTGTTTTATAAGAAATATCAGTATGATTAGTACATGGATTATCAATAATAGGCTAATTACCCTGCTTATTGGGGGTTTCTATTGCAAACGGTTACTCAGACAGCACCGTGGGCGATGAACTCAAACAACCCGCACGGTTTCTAGAAAGTAGGCGTGTTCGATCAACTAACAATCACACACGGCTTCCGACAGCGAACTGTTTGCGTTAGGCCACCTTGCACACACGTTTCCACACAAAGAACTGTGTGGGATGTACATACCTACGGAAATGATTTTCTGGGATTCACCGTGTGGGATGTACATACCTATGGAAATGATTTCTGGGATTCACCGTGTGGTATGAACATACCTACGGAAATGATTTTTGGGATTCATCGTGTGGGATGTACATACCTATGGAAATGATTTCTGGGATTCACCGTGCGCGATGTACATACCTACGGAAATGATTTCTGGGATTCACCGTGTGGGATGTACATACCTACGGAAATGATTTCTGGGATTCACCGTGTGGGATGTACATACCTACGAAAATTATTGGGTTTCCATGACTCGCCCGATCGCACACGGCCCCAGCCTGGGTCCCACGAGGGCCTATCCCCGACGATTTTTGGGTCATGTGGGAAGGACCCCCCTATCGCCCACACTCACTTGGCGACGATTCCAAATGCTGTCGCGGAAAGGGATTTTAAACTGTTTGTTGAGGAGCTCGCTGTACCAGTGCTAGTGCAAGTGGGATACTGAAGGAAATATGCCCTAGAGGCAATAATAAAGTTGTTATTTATATTTCCTTATATCATGATAAATATTTATTATTCATGCTAGAATTGTATTAACCGGAAACTTAGTAAATGTGTGAATACATAGACAAATAGAGTGTCACTAGTATGCCTCTACTTGACTAGCTCGTTCATCAAAGATGGTTAAGTTTCCTAGCCATGGACAAAGGGTTGTCATTTGATAAATGGGATCACATCATTAGAGAATGATGTGATTGACTTGATCCATCCATTAGCTTAGCACGATGATCGTTTAGTTTGTTGCTATTGCTTTCTCCATAACTTATACATGTTCCTATGACTATGAGATTATGCAACTCCGAATACCGGAGGAACACTTAGTGTGCTATCAAACGTCACAACGTACCTCGGTGACTATAAATATGGTCTACAGGTGTCTCCGATGGTGTTTGTTGAGTTGGCATAGATCGAGATTAGGATTTGTCACTCTGTGTATCGGAGAGGTATCTCTGGGTCCTCTCGGTAATGCACATCACTATAAGCCTTGCAAGCAATGTAACTAATGAGTTAGTTACGGGATGTAGCATTATGGAATGAGTAAAGAGACTTGCTGGTAACGAGATTGAACTAGGTATTAAGATACCGACGATCGAATCTCGGGCAAGTAACATACCGATGACAAAGGGAACAACGTATGTTGTTATGCGGTTTGACCGATAAAGATCTTCATAGAATATGTAGGAACCAATATGAGCATCTAGGTTCCGCTATTGGTTATTGAATGGAGATGAGTCTCGGTTATGTCTACATAGTTCTCGAACCCGTAGGGTCCGCACGCTTAACGTTCGGTGACGATCGGTATTATGAGTTTATGTGTTTTGATGTACCGAAGGTAGTTCGGAGTCCCGGATATGATCATCGACAAGACGAGGAATCTCGGAATGGTCGAGACATAAAGATCGATATATTGGAAGCCTATGTTTGGACATCGAAATGGTTCTGGGCGAGTTCGGACATATACTAGAATACCGGGAGGTTACCGGACCCCCCAGGAAGTATATGCGCCTTATTGGCCCATGGTGGGAGAGAGGAGAAGGGAGCCTAGGAGGGCGCACCCCCCAAGCCCAATCCGAATAGGGTGGGGGTCTGGCACCCCCTTTCCTTCCCCCTCTCTCCCCCTTCCTTCCTCTCCTAATCCAACTAGGGAAGGGGGAATCCTACTCCCGATGGGAGTAGGACTCCCCTTGGGCGTGCCATAGAGGGGCCGCCCCCCCCCCCTCCTCCACTCCTTTATATACGGGGGAGGGGGCACCCCATAGACACACAAGTTGATCTCTTAGCCGTGTGCGGTGCCCCCTCCACAGATTTCCACCTCGGTCATATTGTTGCAGTGCCTAGGTGAAGCCCTGCGTCGGTAACTTCATAATCACCATCATCATGCCGTCGTGTTAACAAAGCTATCCCCCAACACTCAGCTGGATCTAGAGTTCTTGGGACGTTATCAAGCTAAATGTGTGAAGATCGCGGAGGTGTCGCACCTTTCGTGCTTGGATCGGTCGGATCATGAAGACGTACGACTACATCAACCACGTTGTCATAACGCTTCCGCTTACGGTCTACAAGGGTAGGTGAACAACACTCTTCCCCTATCGTTGCTATGCATCACCTAGATGGATCTTGCGTGTGCGTAGGAAAATTTTGAAATTACTACGTTCCCCAACATAAGGTGTTCCTCCGGTATTCAGGAGTTGCATAATCTCATAGTCAGAGGAACATGTATAAGTCATGATGAAAGCAATAGCAATAAAACTAAACGATCATTAATGCTAAGCTAACAGATGGGTCTTGTCCATCACATCATTCTCCTAATTATGTGATCCCGTTCATCAAATGACAACAATGTCTATGGTCAGGAAACTTAACCATCTTTGATTAACGAGCTAGTCTAGTAGAGACATACTAGGGACACTCTGTTTGTCTATGTATTCACACATGTACTAAGTTTCCGGTTAATACCATTCTAGCATGAATAATAAACATTTATCATGATATAAGGAAATATAAATAACAACTTTGTTATTGCCTCTAGCGCATATTTCCTTCAAATATTCCTAAAATAACATTGAGGGTATGATGTTAGAAGAACGTTCATATTGAATCGACCCAATACTTGTCTGTTATACTTTGTGATTATACCGTCTAAAATCATCTATTATAACACGGAGTGTTAGCATGTGTTTTAATTCCTCAGACCATGAGAGTGTCTCGGTCACTTCCTACCAGACGGTGGACTTTGGGATTGCTCAAACGTCATATGTAACAAGGTGATCATAGAGACAACTTTCAGGTTCACCGAAAAGTTTGACAGATGACCGGATAGCTCGAGAGTGGGATTTGCACCTCCGACGATGGAGAGATATTCTTAGGGCCCTCTCGGTGTGGCAGAATCAATCATCATCTGGCCAGGCACGGGTGACTACATCACAGGGATTCTGGGACACGTCAATGAGAAAGAAGAGCAAAACCGATAATGAGAGCAATGGTATAATGAGCATGGTGAGGACTCAGGGGGACACTAATGCACACTGGTATCACTAAGCAAAGGGAAGATCACATGATAACCAAATATTCACTAGAATATCATTCGTGTAATCATAGGACGGATATGGATGTCCACGGTTTCGCTATCGGTCATTGAATGAAGGGATTTCGTTCACGTCTATGATTTACTAAACCTACAGATTAACAAGCTTAAGGTAATCACAATCTGCTAAGTGTTAGTGGTACGGGAGTAATGAGAATATATTTTTGAAATTACTTCATTAATATCCAGAATAGTTCCTAGAGGTTCCGAAAGCATTTTGGGGTCACCGGAAGGGTTTCGGTGAATATCAGTAATATCGGGTATTATAGATAAATTTTTATAGGTGGAAAATGTTTCTGAAGATGTTAAATTATATATAATGGTATGAAAATATTTAAAACATTTTATATTTAATTTAAATATCAATGGGCCTTAAAAGCCAAGAGGTGGAAGGCAACTTGGGCCATAAGGGCCAAAGTAGGAAGGCTTCCCCTTTCCTTGTGGGGGGGGGGTCGAATTGGACTTGGGGAGGAGTCCCAATATGGCTGGCGTCCCAAGGGGAGTTCCCCCCTGGTGGTTGCCCTCTCCCTTGATACGTCTCCAACGTATCTATAATTTATGAAGTATTCATGCTGTTTTATTATCATTCTTGGATGTTTTACAATCATTTTATAGCAACTTTATATCATTTTTGGGACTAACCTATTGACCCAGTTCCCAGTGCCAGTTGCTATTTTTTCTTGTTTTTTACATCACAGGAAATCAATATCAAATGGAGTCCAAACACCGCAAAAGTTTTTGTGGATTTTTTATGGAACAAAAGACCACCAATGGGCCAGAGATGCACCTAGGGGGTGCCCCGAGGGGGCACAACCCACCAGGGCGTGCCTGGGGACCCAAGCGCGCCCAGGTGGGTTGTGCCCACCTTGGTGGCCTCCCGCACCCCCTCTTTACCCTATAAATTCCCAAATATTCCAAAAACCCTCGGGGTTAACCTAGATCAGAAGTTCCGCCGCCGCAAGGCTCTGTAGCCACCGAAAACCAATCTAGACCCCGTTCCAGCACCCTGCTGGAGGGGGGAATCATCTCCGGTGGCCATCTTCATCATCCCGGCGGCCGTCTTGGTGAGGAGGGAGTATTCCACCCTCAGGACTGAGGGTTTGTACCAGTAGCTATGTGTTTACTCTCTCTCTCTCGTGTTCTTGAGAATGCACGATCTTTATGTATCGCGGGCTTTGTTAATATAGTCAGATCATACGGTGTTTTCCCCTCTCTACCTTGTTGTGATGAATTGAGTTTTTCCCTTTGAGATTTCATTGTTATCATATTGAATACTTTTATGGATTTGAGAACACTTGATATATGTATTACAATTGAATACTCATGGTGACAATGGGGTATCATATTGATTCACTTGATATATGTTTTGGCACTCAACTCATGGATTCCCGAGGTGACATTGGGGTAATCTATGCATAGGGGTTGATGCACTTTCTTGTCATTGTTTCTCCGGTAGAAATCTTGGGGCACTCTTTGAAGTTCTTTGTGTCGGATTGAGTATTATGAATATGAATATGAATTTGCTTTGGTGTTATTTTAGTACGAACTCTAGGATAGATCGAACGGAAAGAATAGCTTTGTGTTATATTAATACAGACTCTTGATTAGATCGAATGGAAAGAATAGATTTGAGGAGGTTTCGTACCCTACAAACAATTTATTCTTATGTTCTCCGCTAGATAGGAACTTTGGAGTGATTCTTCATTGCACGTTGAGGGATGGTTATATGATCCAATTATATTAGCATTGTTGAGAGATCGCACTAGCGAAAGTACGGACCCTATGCCTCATTTTCAAGAATTGCTATACCGTTTTTGTGCCCGTTTACTATTTACTAGCTTCTTGTTTTATTTATTCATATTATAAAAATATATTTCTACCATCAATATTACACTTTTATCACTATCTCTTCGCTGAACTAGTGCACCTATACAATTTGCCATTGTATTGGGTGTGTTGGGGTGATACGTCTCCAACATATCTATAATTTTTTATTGTTCCATGCTGTTATATTATCAATCTTGGATGTTTTATAATCATTTTATAGTCATTTTACATCATTTTTTTGTACTAACCTATTGACATAGTGCCAAGTGCCAGTTCCTGTTTTTTCATGTTTTTACATCACAAAATATCAATATCAGACGGAGTCCAAATGCCACGAAACTCCATGATGATTTTTTATGGGCCAAAAGGAACACAACGGGCCCTGGCTGCGCCTGGGGGATGCGCCGAGGGAGGCACAACCCACCATGGCGCGCCAGGAGGCCCAGGCGCGCCCTCGTGGGTTGTGCCCACCTCGGGTGCCCCCCGAACCGCCTCTTTGCTCTATAAATACCCCAAAAATCCTAGAACCCTAGAGGAGTCGACGAAATATTCATCCAGCCGCCACAGAGTCCAGAACCACCAGATCCAATCTAGACGCCATCTCAGATGGGGTTCACCACCTCCATTGGTGCCTCTCCGATGATGCGTGAGTAGTTCTTTGTAGACCTTCGGGTCCGTAGTTAGTAGCTAGATGGCTTCATCTCTCTCTCTCTCTCTCTCTCTCTCTCTCTCTCTCTCTTGATTCTCAATACAATGGTCTCTTGGAGATCCATATGATGTAACTCTTTTGCGGTGTGTTTTTTGGGATCTGATGAACTTCGAGTTAATGATCAGTTATATCTTTTTATATCCGTGAAAGTATTTGAGTTTCTTTGATCTCTTTTATGCATGGTTGCTTATAGCCTCGTATTTCTTCTCCGATATTTGGGTTTTGTTTGGCCAACTTGATCTATTTATCTTGCAATGGGAAGAGGTGCTTTGTAGTGGGTTCGATATTACGGTGCTTGATCCCAGTGACAGAAAGGGAACCGGCATGTATGTATCGTTGCTACTAAGGATAAAACGATGGGTCTATCTCTACATAATAGATTTTGTCTACATCATGTCATCGTTCTTATTGCATTGCTCCGTTTCTCCATGAACTTAATACACTAGATGCATGATGGATAGCGGTCGGTGTGTGGAGTAATAGTAGTAGATGCAGGCAAGAGTCGGTCTACTAATCTTGGACGTGATGCATATATAATGATCATTGCCTGGATATCGTCATGATTATTTGAAGTTCTATCAATTGCCCAACAGTAATTTTTTTACCCACCATTTGCTATTTTTCTTGAGAGAAGCCACTAGTAAAACCTACGGTCACGGGTCTTATTTCTCATATTATTTGCTTTTATTTTCAGATCTATTAATCCAAAAACCCAAAAATACCTTGCTGCAATTTATTGTTATTTATTTTGTTCGCGTCTGATCTATCAATCTACTACAAATTTACCTCACGTCCGTTTGCCTATCTTGAGGCGCCGCACCCCGGAAGGGATTGACAACCCCTTTAACACGTTGGGTTGTGAGGATTTGTTATCTGTGTGCAGGTGTTGTTTATGTTGTGTTGCTTGGTTCTCCTACTGGTTCGATAACCTTGGTTTCATATCTGAGGGAAATAACTACTGTCACTGTGCTACATCATCCCTTCCTCTTTAAGGAAATACCGACGTAGCTTCAAGCGACATGAAAAGGAATTTCTGGTGCCGTTGCCGGGGAAAATCAAGTCAAGATAGCCTCCTTTCAACACACCATTTCTGGCGCCGTTGTCAGGAAGGATCTTCAACATATACCAGGTTCCTAATCACAAATCTCATCTCCTCGCAATTTACATTATTTTCCATTTGCCTCTCGTTTTCCTCTCCCCACTTCACAAAAAATTGCTGTTTTATTCGCCTCTCTTTTTCTGTTTTCCGTTCCCTTGCTTTCTAGTCTCGATGGCTAGCATCCCTACTCCTCCTTTGTCACCAGATTTTGAAATCCTTTATTTCAAGCAAATACAAGGAGAAAATTTGAAAGATGCCTGGTATAGGCTTATGGAATCGTATCGTATTTCCAACTTAAAGGGGGACGCTAAAGTTTTGCTTCATAATTTTTATATAGGATTGGCTTTGCATCATAGACAACTTCTAGATTTTGACGCTAAAGGAAATTTCATTGAACTTGATGCCAATGCTGCCTATGAAATTTTCGAGGAAATTTTGGGAATTCCACCTCAAAAGAAAGGGTTTCCTTTTACCCATGAGGGAGCTCAAATGTTGGACAAACTTGGTGATTTGTAAAACATATGGTTGAGATACAGAAATATAATGAACCCCTCAAACACCTCAATGGTAGTATCAATTGCATGAATACCCTGACTACTCTTTGCAACAAGCGATTGCATATTTTGGATCTTAAGATGGTTTCTTTTTCGGAGAATTTAGGGAAGCATAAAGAGCCTCCTAGGTTTGAGAAAACCCTTACAAAAGTTGCCAAACCTTCGGATGACAAAACTTAGATCCTTGCTTTATGCCTAGCTAAGGGCGTAAAACTATAGCGCTTGCTGGGAGGCAACCCAATGAATAAATATATTTTTGCTTTTGTTTCCTGTTCTTGTGTGTTTGCACAATTATGCTACTGTTATGATTGTGTTTTTATGTTTTAATTAGTGTTTGGTTCCAAGTAAGTCCTTTAGGATCTTCTTGGGTGATAGTTGTTTGATCTTGCTGAAAAAACAGAAATTTTTGCGCTCACGAAAATAATTATCATTTTTTACCAGAGAACGATAAAATACCCATTCCAATTGAAGTAGATCAATATACAAATTACTCACGACATCCTAATTTGGCAGAAGTTTTGGAGTTACATAAGTATTATAAATAATCATATTTCTACAGACTGTTCTGTTTTGACAGATTCTGTTTTATTTGTGTTGTGTGCTTATTTTGATGGCTCTACAGTTTTCTTTGATGAGTTTTTACCATAGAAAAGTTGGAATACAGTAGATATAATAAAAAAACAAAATATGAATTGATTTGATACAACACTAATATTAGTGATTTATTATTCTTATACTGACGGATCTCACGAAAGTTTTTGTTGAGTTTTGTGTGATTGAAGTTTTCAAGTTTTGGGTTATCTTACGATGGATGAAGGAATGATAGAAGAGCCTAAGCTTGGGGATTCCCCAGCATCCCAAGCTATTATCCAAAAAAGAGCAACCAACTAAGCTTGGGGATGCCCCCGAGTGGCATCCCCTCTTTCTTCTAACGACCATCGGTATTTTACTCGAAGCTATGTTTTTATTCGTCACATACTATGTGTTTTTCTTGGAGCGTCTTGTATGATATGAGTCTTTTCTTGTTTTATTTTATGTTTTAAGTCTTGATCCCTTGCTGTACACACCAATTTGGGAGAGCCGAAATTATGTTATGACTTGTTAGAATTGCTCTCTATGCTTCACTTAGTTTTTTTATGAGATATGGACTTGCTCTAGTGCTTCATTTATATCTTTTTGAGCACGGTGTGCTTAGTATTTTTGAAGAAATGTTCTCTTGCATCACTTAGATTTATTTGAGAGTTAGTAAAATTTTGAAGAAATTCTCTCTTGCTTCACTTAAATTAATTTGAGAGAAAGAAAAAAAATTATGCTCATGATCTTCACTTATATTTGTTTGAGCTTATGAAAAGCAGCACATGAAAATTAGTCTCAAAGTGATAGATATCCAAGAAGGATATAATAAAAACTTTCATGAAGATCATTGGACAAAATAAACTTGATTCTTAGTAATAGTTTTGAAATATGATGATGTGATATGTGAGTTATGTCAATGAGTAATTATGCTTTAGTAAGAATATTGGTGTTAATGTTTGTGATTCCCTATGCAAGTACGAAAGTCAATAGTCATGCAATGAAATTATATCCTACTTGTGGTGCATTATTCGGTGTTAATTATGCTTAAAGCTCGCTTATGAGATTATCCATTTCTTGGTTGGTCGCTTCTCAATCTTTTGCTAGCCTTCATTTTTGCGCTAAGTATGATCTCTACTTGTGCATCCAAAAACCTTTAAACCAGTTTTGCCACATATGTCCACTATATCTACCTATATGTGGTATTCTTTTGCCGTTCCAAGCTAATTTGTATGTGCCATCTCTAATTTTCAAAATATACTTCTCTTTTGTGTGTTCGTTTCGCTCGCAGAGCGGTGTGGGGTGGCTAATATTATCCATGATAGATATGTTATTCTCACGATGAGTGTTTATTCACTTGCATTGCACGAGAGTAAGGAAAAGGTATTAGGATGCCCAGTCCCGAAATGAAAAATGAATTTACTTTATGTTGTCAAATAATAAATTCCTTGGAAAGTGTTGGCATGGAAGGCACCCGTGGATACGGTTAGGCTTGGAAAGTGAAAGTATGGTGGAAAAAGGAATAAACTTTATTCTCTGTTTGGGAACCGCCTATGATATATCTAGCATGGAAAGTGTTGGGAACTCTAAGTCGTTTTTGTTGGTGGGATTGATACACCTCCCAAAATGTTTTTATCTCTAATTTTTCGCTTTGAGCTCTGGCGCCTCTACAAATCCCTACTTCCCTCTGCGAAGGGCCTTTCTTTTACTTTATGCAATTTTTATTTCGAATTTGAGTCTCCATCTTCTCTTACAAAAGCACCAACCAGGAGGAAATATGATCGTACTTGAGTATTGGGTGTAGCTAATAGGCGAGTGTGTTTCATGAATGGATCAATGATTGAGCATGATCGGCTAGGGATACCTTATTTTAGCATTGATATTTTGAAATACATGGTTGCTTGTATATGCTTGAGTATTTAAATTATCATGTCAAAACTAGACTATTGCTTTGAATCACATAAAAGTCCAAATGTCCATGCTATAAAGAAAAGAATATGATATGACATGTTAGGCAGCAGTCCACATCAAATATTCTGTTTTTAACACTTACCTACTCGAGGACGAGTAGGAGTTAAGCTTGGGGATGCTGATACGTCTCCAACGTATCTATAGTTTTTGATTGTTCCATGTTGTTATATTATCAATCTTGGATGTTTTATAATCATTTTATAGTCATTTATATCATTTCTGGTACTAACCTATTGACATAGTGCCGAGTGTTAGTTGTTGTTTTCTGCATGTTTTTTACATCGCAAGAAATCAATATCAGATGGATGCCAAATGCAACAAAACTCCATGAAGATTTTTGATGGACCAGAAGACACATAATGGGCCCTGGCTGCACCTGGGGGTGCTCCGAGGAGAGCACAACCCACCAGGGCGTGCTAGGAGGCCCAGGCACGCCGTGGTGGGTTGTGCCCACCTCGGGTGCCCCTCGGACCGCCTCTTTGCTCTACAAATACCCCAATATTCCCAAAACCCTAGGGGAGTCGATGAAATATTCATCCAGCCACCGTAGAGTCCAGAACCACCAGATCCAATCTAGACACCATCTCGGATGGGGTTCACCACCTCCATTGGTGCCTCTCTGATGATGCGTGAGTAGTTCTTTGTTGACCTTCGGGTCCGTAGTTAGTAGCTAGATGGCTTCCTCTCTCTCGCTGAATTCTCAATACAATGGTCTCTTGGAGATCCATATGATGTAACTCTTCCAACAACTATCAGTATTTTACTCGAAACTATATTTTTATTCGTCACATGATAGGTGTTTTGCTTGGAGCGTTTTGTATAATATGAGTCTTTGCTTGTTTTATTTTGTGTTTTAAGTCATCAATCCTTGCTGGACACACTTATTTGAGAGAGACAAACTTATGTCATGGCTTGTTAGAATTGCTCTCCATGCTTCACTTAAATTTTTAATGAGCAATGGACTTGCTCTAGTGCTTCACTTATATCTTTTTGAGCACGGTGTGCTTAGTAAAATTTTCAAGAAATTTTCTCTTGATTCACTTAAATTATTTTAAGAGAAAGAAAAAGTTGTAGCGACTAGACCTCTAACAGTCTGATCTCTGTGCTTTAGTGTCATCCCTGGATCAGTAATGCTGACACGCACAGTACTTGAAGGATTTATAACAGAGTAGCAATCACACACTTATTACATCGAATGTCTCAAAAGAGAACTTATTACAATAAATATGGCTTAAGTCCATATAATAACAATAACAGCGGAAGGCTTGGAAGATAAGTGAGTCCATCAACTCCAATGGCATCACTGAGTATAGAACCATGACCTAAAGGCACCTTACTCGTCGTCTGAAGAGTCTGCAACATGAACGTTGCAGCCCGAAAATGGGTCAGCACATGGAATATGCTGGCAATGTAACACATAGAGAGTAATGAAAGAATAAAGCTATACTACATGCATATATGGCTGGTGGAAAGCTCTATGGTTACAGTTTTTGCATAAAAGCCAATTTTTCCCTACTACAAAGGAAATAAATTTTTATTTAACTATCGTGGTGGTTGTTGAACATTGAGAAGATAGACATCCTCTCAATCCCAATTAAGCATTATCATTAAAACCCAACAATATTAATTAAAGTAACATGATGAGATTCACATGATAATCCAAGTACTAGATACTCAAGACATCCATAACCGGGGACACGGCTAACCATGATTAGTTTATACACTCTGCAGTAGTTTGCGCACTTTTCCCCATAAGACTCGATATCCTCCATTGGGATTCTCGCACTACATGATGTTTGAGAAACGGATGATCGAGACATAGTCTTTTAGAAGCGCTAGCACCTTACGATCGGGTAGACAGTACCAACCTACATCCCCTACATCTGCTAGTCTACCACTATAAGAGTTCACACGACTTAGTCAACTATGCTAGAGCCCATAGTAGCTTGTGGTTTTACACAGAAGTTTCTAGTATGAATAATCTCATGATCCCTTTGAGCCTGGGTGGCGGTCCATAAAGAAAAACAGGCAATCGCTGGAATACCCAGGTGCCTCAATCCACCCAGATGTTTTTTTTAAGTTGCCACCTTAAATAAACCATTAATTTAACAATCTCACATCTATCATGGATACACTCACCCAATCCACGTCTACTAGCATAGCATGGCATAACAAGCAAACGTAGAAGTAACTCCCAACGGTTTGATAATAAAATAGGTAATAGGTACTACCTCATCTACTTCCCAAAACCCACATATTAATCAAATCCTAATCATGCAATTGTTTGAGGGTTCATCTAATGCAATAAAAACTGGGTAGTAAAGAGGTATGATCAAAGTGTTACTTGACTTGCTGATGATCCACAAAACCTAGAGATTCAAAGTAGCAAGCGGCGCACTCCTGGTACTCTATCGCAAACAAACAAGCATACAATAAGTACTCATCTAATGCATGGGTAAAACTCAAATAAGAGATATAACCAGAAAGTTCAACTTAAGAAGTCCAATTTGCAAAAAGAATCAAATCGAACGAAGCAACGAAAGTCAAACGGTGAAAGAACCAACTTCGTTTACTAATCTGGATCTATGTCAAATTTTACAGAAGCAAAATCTTGTTTGAGTAGGTTAAACGGAAAGAGGGTTTCGAGACGAAACTCCAGGCGCTTGAATCGCCTGATTCCGATAAACGGGCGAAAAGTTATACTACAACGAAAATCGGATCAGAAATCGCGATCAGAAATAACCGTGGAAAAAATCCGAGAAAAAGAAAAACTGACGAACAGATTAACGAATGAATGTTCGTTAACTGAAACTAAACGGCGAATTCGTCCGTTAAAACGAACGAACGGGCGAACGCTCGCTAAATAAATAAACTGGAAAAAACCGATCTATTTATTAAAAAGACGAATCTAGGGTTTTCTTAAAAAACCGGATCGGTTTCTTTAGAAAACCGGGGAGGCTACCTCGGCTCGGCTCCGGCGAGGCTCCGGCGGGGTTCTGGTGTGGCGGCGGGGCGGCGTGGGGTGGCAGGGCTGCGGCGGCGGGAGGCGGCTGCTGCTACTCCTATCGGCGGCGGGGCGGGTCGGGTGGCAGGGTGGGGAGGGCGACGGCGGTATTTAAGAGGGGGGTGGCGGCTTGGGGGAGGGGCAAGGTGGCGGCAGCACGGAGGAGTCCGGGTTGGCGGCAGCGTGGCGCCGGGAAGGCGGCGGCGGCGCAGGCCGGCCTGGCTTGGCTGGGCATTCGGCCCAGTCGGGCGCGGAGATTTTTTTTAATAATCCCGTCGAACTAAGAAAAAATCCTAGAAAAATAAATAAAAATCTAAAAATGCCAAAACAAATTTTCACCATCTAAATAAAATATTTAGAACAAGATGAACATTTTCTTGACCCTAAAATGCAGTTTTGAAAAACGTGCAATTTTTCCTAAATTCAAAATAAAATAGCAAAAAGTCCAAAATAAATCTTATTTGATTTTTTATTAAATCCTCAATATTTCTTTATTTTGGGAAAGTCATTTTATTCCCTCTCACTTATTTTTATTATAGAAATAATTGAAGATAAAATAAATAAAATCAATGATCCTATTTTCAAAATTTGAGAAAACTCAAATATGAAAATAACAAAATCGCCAACTCTCTCCGAGGGTGCTTGAGTTGCGTAGAATTTCTAGGATCAAACCAAAAGCAAGAAAACATGATATGCATTGATGATCTAGTGTATAACATTCCAAATTGAAAATTTGGGATGTTACAAACCTACCCCCCTTAAGATGAATCTCGCCCTCGAGATTCGGGTTGGCTAGAAAATAGGTGAGGGTGGTCCTTCAGCAGATCTTCCTCTCGCTCCCATGTGGCTTCATCCTCGGTGTGGTGGCTCCACTAAACTTTGCAAAACTTGTTAACCTTGCTGCGGGTGACTCGGCTGGCACACTCAAGAATCTTGACTGGTTTCTCCTCATAGGTCAAATCACAGTCCAACTGAATCACTTCCAGCGGCACTGTATCCCTCGGCGGTATATCAGCCATCTCAGCATGGCACTTCTTCAACTGGGAAACATGGAATACATCGTGAACTCCTGATAATCCTTTGGGCAATCCAACTTGTAGGCTACTTCTCCCATACGCTTCAACACCATGTATGGTCCTACAAAACGTGGCGCTAACTTTCCCTTAACTCCAAAGCGCTTAACTCCTCGAAGTGGAGATACTCGAAGATAAACTCGGTCTTCGACTTCGTAAACTGTCTCCATGCGTTTAGAATCTGCATAGCTCTTCTGCCTGGACTGGGCTACCTTGAGCCTATCGCGAATCAATTTCACCTTCTGTTCAGACTTCTTAATCAAATCCGGTCCAAACAACTGGCGGTCTCCAACTTCATCCCACGACAATGGGGTCCTCCACCTCCTTCCGTACAAGGCTTCAAAAGGGGCCATCTTCAAACTGGATTGATAACTGTTGTTGTAAGAGAACTCTGCATATGGCAAATTGTCGTCCCAACTAGATCCATAATCTAGCGCACAAGCTCTCAGCATATCCTCCAAAATCTGATTCACTCTCTCGGTCTGTCCATCTGTTTGCGGATAAAAAGCTGTACTGAACTCTAGCCTGGTACCCAAAGTTTTGTGCAACTGATTCCATAACTTTGAGGTAAACTTGGTTCCTCTATCTGATACAATGCTCCTCAGAACTCCATGCAGACATACGATCCTGGTCATGTATATCTTTGCCAACTTAGCACTGGTGTAAGTAGTCTTTACTGGGATGAAATGAGCTACCTTCGTCAAACGATCGACTACCACCCAAATCGAGTCATAGCCTGAACGAGTTCTGGGCAATCCCATAATAAAATCCATGCCTAGATTATCCCACTTCCATTCGGGTATTGGCAATGGCTGTAACAATCCTGCTGGCTTTTGATGCTCTGCCTTTACTCTCTGACATACATCACAAACTGCTACATACTCCGCAATATCCTTCTTCATTCTGGTCCACCAGAAAGTATCCTTCAAATCCAAATACATCTTGGTATTTCCTGGGTGAATCGAATATGGTGAATCATGGGCCTCCTGCAGAATCAACTTCCTGATCTCCGGGTCGTTAGGCACATAAACACGGTCTTCAAACCATAGGGTATCGTGCTCATCCTCACGAAATCCTTTAACTTTTCCTTTGCTCATCTTCTCCTTTATAGAGGCAACCTCCTTGTCAGTCTTCTGAGCTTCTCTGATCTTATCCATCAAAGTAGACTGAATCTCCAATGCTGCTACATAGCCTCTCGGAACTATCTCCAAACATAGCTCACGAAGGTCCTCGGCTAACTCTTTCTGGGATGATAATGCAATTTCATATCATAATCCTTGATGATCTCCAACCATCTCCTTTGCCTGAGATTTAGCTCCATCTGCGTGAAAATATACATCAAACTCTTGTGATCCGTGTACACTTCACAATGGTTTCCAATGAGAAAATGTCTCAAAGTCTTCAATGCATGCACTATGGCTGCTAACTCCAAATCATGCTTGGCATAATTCAACTCATGAGGTTTCAGCTGTCGTGAAGCATACGAAACAACTCTTCCCTCCTGCAAAAGCACTGCTCCAAATCATCGACGTGAAGCGTCGTAATACACCTCATAATCCTTGCTCTGATCTGGCAGAATCAACACTGGTGATGTAACCAAACGTTTCTTCAACTCCTGGAAACTGGCCTCACATACCTCAGTCCATTTGAACTTGGTATCCTTCTTCAACAACTCCGTCATAGGCTTCGCAATTTTTGAGAAATTCTCAATGAATCTCCGGTAGTATCCTGCAAGTCCAAGAAAACTCCGGATCTCTCCAACTGTTGTTGGTGCTTCCCAATTTGTCACAGTGACAACCTTGGTGGGATCTACTGCTATACCTTCTCCGGATATAACGTGTCCGAGGAATCCAACTTCCTTCAACCAAAACTCACATTTGCTGAACTTGGCATATAACTGATGTTCTCTGAGCTTCTCAAGTACCAAACGCAAATGCTCCTTATGCTCCTCTTCATTCTTTGAGTAGACCAAAATATCATCAATGAACACCACGACGAACTTATCCAAAAACTCCATAAACACCTTGTTCATCATGTTCATGAAATATGCAGGTGCCTTAGTCAGACCAAATGACATAACGGTATACTCATACAGCCCATACCTGGTGGTAAAAGTCGTCTTAGGTATATCCTGCTCTCGAATCTTCAACTGATGGTATCCTGATCGTAGATCGATCTTGGAAAATACCTTAGCTCCTTGCAATCGATCAAACAAATCATTGATCATCGGCAGTGGGTACTTGTTCTTGATTGTTACTTCATTCAATCCTCGATAATCAACAACCATCCTTAACGATCCATCCTTCTTTTCCACTAGAAGTACTGGCAATCCCCAAGGCGAAGAACTTGGGCGAATATAACCTTTATTCAGTAACTCTTTAATCTGCTTCTTAATCTCCTCCAAATCTTTTGCGGGCATCCTATATGGTCTCTTAGATATTGGCCCTGTGCCTGGCAAAAGCTCAATCAAAAACTCAATATCTCTATCCGGTGGCATGCCTGGCAACTCCTCTGGAAATATGTCAGGGAAATCCTTCACCACTGGTACTTCCTCCTGCACAACTCCTGATAAGGAATTTACTTGAGTCCTCTTCAGCACATGCCGCGATACATACTTGATCCTTCTTCCTTCCGGCATCGTAAGCAAAATTGACTTACTGGCGCATTCAATGTTCCCTCCATACTTTGATAACCAATCCATGCCTAATATCACATCCAATCCTTGAGATTCCAATACTATTAGGTCCGAGGGAAATACATAGTTACCAATCCTTAACGGTAACCGATCACACCATAGAATACTATGATCCAGGCGAGGTTACTAAAATGGGTGACCTAAGGGCTTGGGTTGGCAGTTTATACTTATCCACAAATCCCCTTGAGATGTATGAATGCGATGCACTAGTATCAAAAAGAACGAGCGCAGTAAATGGCTTAACCAAAAATTTACCTATTACTGCATCTGGCTAAGCTTCAACCTCCTCCATGTTAACGTGGTTCACCTGTCCCCTATTGAAAGGGTTCAGCTTCTTCCCAGAGCTTACATTGCCATTTCCATTCTGGGCTTCAGGACATTCATTGGCGTAATGTCCAGTCTTCTGGCACTTATAGCAATTGACTTGGCTCAGGTCTCTCTTGGCTGGTGTTGATGGGTTGGTACGGTTCTGGCCATTGCTTCCTCCATTCCCATTACCATTCTTGGGGCCATTATGATTGTGCGAGCTACCTCCTCCATGGGTATGCTAAAAATGTCCTCCCAGTTTAGGGGTAAAACGTGGCTTCTGTTGAGCTCCAGAATTGTACTTCCCTTGTCCATACTTCCTCTTGCGGTTTTCAATCTGCTGTTGCTTCCCTTCAATCATAAGAGCGCGATCTACCAACTCCTGGTAGTTGTTGAAGCTTGCTACCATCAACTGCATGCTCAGCTCATCATTCAGTCCTTCCAGAAACTTCTCTTGCTTAGCTGCATCCGTAGCAACGTCATCTGGGGCATAACGTGCTAGCTTACTAAAGTCATCCACATACTGGCCAATTGTCCGTCCTCCTTGGTGCAAGTTGCGAAACTCATGCTTCTTCATGGCCATAGCTCCTACTGAAATATGGGCAGTACGGAAAGCCTGCTGAAACTGATCCCATGTGACAGTGTCGATAGGATAAGTGGCTGTGAAATTCTCCCACCATGATGCTGTGGGTCCTTCAAGCTGATGTGTGGCAAAATGCACCCTCTCCGCATCTATGCATCCTGCTGTGGTCAACTCCCTTGCTGTCTTGCAGAGCCAATCATCTGCAACAGTTGGCTCGGTGCTACTGAAGAACACCGATGGATTCAGCCTAAAAAAACGGGTTAAGTGATCAACAGGTGGTAGCGGTGGTGGGTTGTTGTTGTTGTTGTTGTTGTTGTTGTTGTTGCTGTTCCCCTGATTCTGATTCTGGACTAGCAACTACACCAAGGCATTCTGCTGCTGGATTAACTGAGTGAGCTCCGGTGGGAAAGCAAATCCATTGTCACGTCTCGGAGGCATCTGAGGATTTAGAAAAGATGAGAATGTAGAATAGAATGAGGTCTAGAGAGAAAACACTACCCAAATGCACATGAGATGAATGCAAACAAAATCACTTCATTCAAATCAAACAAGGCATAAAACGGTCTATCTATCGTTACAGAAGTGCTCGGTCTATACTAGATACATGGGGGAATACTACTACTGTTATGGTGGTCGACTAGAAAAACTGCTCCGATGAAGACTCCATGATATCTGCTCTAGCTTCATCAACATAGTCATCATCGCTATCGTCTGGGTCCGAGTCGGTGTCGTCGATGATGATGTAGTTCCCTGGATAAGTGCAATCTTCGTCTTCTCCTCTAGTCACGGGAAATGCCATGAATACTTTTAGCTTCTTCTTCACATCATCGTTCTTCTCCACGAGTGTTGCTATTTCCTCCTCATATCCATCGCGTTTAGACTTGAGTTCTTCTTCCAGCTCCGTGATCTTGGTCATGGCCTTCTTCAGGTCTATCATGCCTGCGCACATCTTGTTCTCCTGGCGTCGAATGTGCTGGTTTAATTCCTGGATGAAAGCTACAATTGATCTATCCTTCCTGGTGCTGATCATCTCCCATTGCTCATCTCGGCGCCCACAAATCTTGTAGATAGTATCCTTGAGATCCTTGTGGTAGACTTCTCCAATGCGTCCCATAGTGATGTGGGCTGCCATGCTCTTTCCTAGACTCCAGGTTGGTGCATCGAAGGAAAACTCTATGGGCTCAGTGACGGGCATGAACGTCCTTCCTGGAACTTGAACTTGAATCGTCCAGCTCTCCTCTTCAGGTAAAGTGGCGTTGTAGGTTCTGGTGAAGCTTGGTACTCCGATGTTCAGGTATCTAGTGACTTCCTTCAAGTGACGTCCAAAGGGTGCATCTTCATCCGGTTGCGTGAACTTGTTCCTTGCATATGCCATCCTAAAAGAGTAGAAAAGATGAGGAGTCAGAAATGAGAAGAGTGATTGTGATCTAGGGCTTTAGCTTAGTGGTCGTGTCCTACAGTCAGCGTGTGCTCTGATATCATCTTGTAGCGACCAGACCTCAAACAGTCTGATCTCTGTGCTTTAGTGTCATCCCTGGATCAGTAATGCTGATACGCACAGTACTTGAAGGATTTATAATAGAGTAGCAATCACACACTTATTACATCAAATGTCTCAAAAGAGAACTTATTACAATAAATATGGCTTAAGGCCATCTAATAACGATAACAGCGGAAGGCTTGGAAGATAAGTGAGTAAATCAACTCCAACGGCATCACTGAGTATAGAACCACGACCTAAAGGCACCTTACTCGTCGTCTGAAAAGTCTGCAACATGAACGTTGCAGCCCGAAAATGGGTCAGCACATGGAATATGCTGGCTATGTAACACATAGAGAGTAATGAAAGAATAAAGCTATACTACATGCATATATGGCTGGTGGAAAGCTCTATGGTTACAGTTTTTGCATAAAAGCCAATTTTTCCCTACTGCAAAGGAAATAAATTTTTATTTAACTATCATGGTGGTTGTTGAACATTGAGAAGATAGACATCCTCTCAATCCCAATTAAGCATTATCATTAAATCCCAACAATATTAATTAAAGTAACATGATGAGATTCACATGATTATCCAAGTACTAAATACTCAAGACGTCCATAACCAGGGACACGGCTAACCATGATTAGTTTATACACTCTGCAGAGGTTTGCGCACTTTTCCCCACAAGAATCGATCTCCTCCGTTGGGATTCTCGCACTACATGATGTTTGAGAAACGGATGACCGAGACATAGTCTTTCAGAAGGGCTAGCACCTTACGATCGGGTAGACAATACCAACCTACATCCCCTACATCTGCTAGTCTACCACTGTAAGAGTTTGCACGACTTAGTCAACTATGCTAGAGCCCATAGTAGCTTGTGGCTGCACACAGAAGTTTCTAGTATGAATAATCTCATGATCCCTTTGAGCCTGGGTGGCGGTCCATAAAGAAAAAAAAAGGCAATCGCTGGAATACACAGGTGCCTCAATCCACCTAGATTTGTGTTTAAGTTGCCACCTTAAATAAACCATTAATTTAACAATCTCACATCGATCATGGATACACTCACCCAATCCACGTCTACTAGTATATCATGGCATTACAAGCAAACGTAGAAGTAACTCCCAAGGGTTTGATAATAAAATAGGTAATAGGTACTACCTCATCTACTTCCCAAAACCCACATATTAATCAAATCCTAATCATGCAATTGTTTGAGGGTTGATCTAATGAAATAAAAACTGGGTAGTAAAGAGGTGTGATCAAAGTGTTACTTGCCTTGCTGATGATCCGCGAAACCTAGAGATTCAAACTAGCAAGCGGCACACTCCGGGTACTCTATCGCAAACAAATAAGCATACAATAAGTACTCATCTAATGCACGGGTACAACTCAAATAAGAGATCTAACCAGAAAGTTCAACTTAAGAACTCAGGTTTGCAAAAAGAATCAAATCGGACGAAGCAACGAAAGCCAAACGGCGAAAGAAACAGACTTCATTTACTAATCTGGATCTAAGTCAAATTTTACAGAAGCAAAATCTTGTTTGAGTAGGTTAAACAGAAAGCGGGTTTTGAGACGTAACTCCACGCGCTTGAATCACCTGATTCCGATAAACGGGCGAAAAGTTATACTAGAACGAAAATTGGATCAGAAATCGCGATCAGAAATAACCGCGGAAAGAATCCGAGAAAAAGAAAAACTAACGAGCAGATTAACGAACGAACGTTCGTTAACTGAAACTAAACGGCGAATTCATCCGTTAAACCGAACGAACGGGCGAACGCTTGCTAAATAAATAAACCGGAAAAAACCGATCTATTTCTAAAGAAGACGAATCTAGGGTTTTCTTAAAAAACCCAGATCCGTTTCTTTAGAAAACTGGGGCGGCTACCTCGGCTCGGCTCCGGCGGGGTTCTGGTGTGGCGGCGGGGCGGCGTGGGGTGGCGGGGCTGCGGCGGCGGCCGCCGCTGCTTCTATCGGCGGCGGGGCGGGTCGGGTGGCAGGGTGGGGAGGGGGACGGCATTATTTAAGAGGGTGGGTGGCGGCTTGGGGGAGGGGGCAAGATGGCGGCGGCGCGGAGGAGTCCGGCTCGGACTTGGAGTCCGGGTCGGCGGCGGCGCGGCGCGGCGACGCGGGCCGGCCTGGCTTGGCTGGGCCTTTGGCCCAGTCGGGCGCGGAGATATTTTTAATAATCCCGCCGAACTAAGAAAAAATCTTAGAAAAATAAATAAAAAATATATAAATGCCAAAACAAATTTTCACCGTCTAAATAAAATATTTAGAACAGGATGAACTTTTCTTGCCCCTAAAATGCAGTTTTGAAAAAGGTGCAATTTTTCCTAAATTCAAAATAAAATAGCAAAAACTCCAAAATAAATCTTATTTGATTTTTTTTATTAAATCCTCAATATTTATTTATTTTGGGAAAGTCATTTTATTCCCTCTCATTTATTTTTATTATAGAAATAATTGAAGATAAAATAAATAAAATCAATGATCCTATTTTCAAAATTTGAGAAAACTCAAATATGAAAATAACGAAATCCCCAACTCTCTCCGAGGGTCCTTGAGTTGCGTAGAATTTCTAGGATCAAACCAAAAGCAAGAAAATATGATGTGCATTCATGATCTAGTGTATAACATTCCAAATTGAAAATTTGGGATGTTACAAAAGTATTATGCTCATGATCTTCACTTATATTTGTTTGAGCTTATGAAAAGCAACACATGAAAATTAGTATCAAACTGATAGATATCCAAGAAGGATATAATAAAAACTTTCATGAAGATCATTGGACAAAATAAACTTGATTCTAAGTAATAGTTTTGAGATATGATGATGTGATATGTGAGTTTTGTTGATGAGTAATTATGCTTTAGTAAGAATATTGGTGTTAAGGTTTGTGATTCCATACGCAAGTACGAAAGTCAATAGTCATGCAATCAAATTATATCCTACTTATGGTGCATTATTCGGTGTTATTTATGCTTAATGCTTTCTTATGAGATTATCCATTTCTTGGTTGGCCGCTTCCCAATCTTTTACTAGACTTCATTTTGCACTAAGTATGATCTCTACTTGTGCATCCAAAATCCTTTAAACCGGTTTTGCCATGTGAGTCCACTATATCTACCTATATGCGGTATTCTTTTGCCGTTCTAAGCAAATTTTCATGTGCCAACTCTAATTTTCAAAATAAACTTCTCTTTTGTGTGTTTCTTTCACTCGTGAAGCCGTGAGGGGTGGCTAATATTTTCCAGCTAGATGTGTTATTCTCAAGATGAGTATTTATTCACTTGTCATTGCATGAGAGTAAGGCAAAGGTATTAGGGATGCCCAGTCCCGAAATGCAAAAAAATGAATTTACTTTATGTTTTCAAATAATAAATTCCTTGGAAAGGTTTGGTATGGAGGGCACCTGTAGATACGGTTAGCCATGGAAAGTGGAAGTATGGTGGAAAAAGGAGTAAATTTATTTTTTGTTTGGGAACTGCCTATGGCATATATAGCATGGAACGTGTTGGGAACTCTAAGTCATTTTCATTGGTGGGATGGATACACCTCCCAAAATGTTTTTATCTCTAGTTTTTTCGCTTTGAGCTCTGGCACCTCTACAAATCCCTACTTCCCTCAGCGAAGGGCCTTTCTTTTACTTTATGCAATTTTTATTTTGAATTTGAGTCTCCATCTTCTCTCATAAACAACACCAACTAGGAAGCAATATGATCCTACTTAAGTATTGGGTGCAGCTAATATTCGAGTGTGTTTCATGAATGGATCATTGTTTGAGCATGATGGGCTAGGGATAACTTATTTTAGCGTTGATATTTTGAAAGACATGGTTGCTTGTTGATATGCTTGAGTATCTAAATTATTATGTCAAAACTAGACTACTGCTTTGAATCACATAAAAGTCCAATTGTCCATGATATAAAGAAAAGAATATGATATGACATGATGGGCAGCATTCCACATCAAAAATTATGTTTTTATCAGTTACCTACTCCAGGATGAGTAGGAGTTAAGCTTGGGGATGCTGATACATCTCCAACGTATCTATAATTTTTGATTGTCCCATGTTGTTATATTATCAATCTTGGATGTTTTATAATCATTTTATTGTCATTTTATATCATTTTTGGTACTAACCTATTGACATAGTGCCAAGTGCCAGTTCCTGTTTTTTCCTTGTTTTTTACATCGCAGAAAATGAATATTAGACGGAGTCCAAATGCCACGAAACTCCATGATGATTTTTTAGGGGAAAAAGGAACACAACGGGCCCTGGCTGCGCCTGGGGGTGCCCCGGGGGAGGCACAACCCACCAGGGCTCGCCAGGAGGCCCATGCGCGCCCTGGTGGGTTGTGCCCACCTCGGGTGCCCCCCGGACCGCCTCTTTGCTCTATTAATACCCCAAAAATCCCAGAACCCTAGAGGAGTCGAGGAAATATTCATCCAGCCACCACAAAGTCTAGAACCACTAGATCCTATCTAGACACCATCTCGGATGGGGTTCACTACCTCCATTGGTGCCTCTCCGATGATGTGAGTAGTTCTTTGTAGACCTTCGGGTCCGTAGTTAGTAGCTAGATGGCTTCATCTCTCTCTCTTGATTCTCAATACAATGGTATCTTGGAGATCCATATGATGTAACTCTTTTGCGGTGTGTTTGTTGGGATCTGATGAACATCGAGTTTACGACCAGTTATATCTTTTTATATCCATGAAAGTATTTGAGTTTCTTTGATCTCTTTTATGCATGATTGCTTATAGCCTCACATTTCTTCTCAGATATTTGGGTTTTGTTTGGCCAACTTGATCTATTTATGTTGCAATGGGAAGAGGTGCTTTGTAGTGGGTTCGGTCTTACGGTGCTTGATCCCAGTGACAGAAAGGGAACCGACATGTATGTATCGTTGCTACTAAGGATAAATGATGGGGTCTATCTCTACATAGATAGATCTTGTCTAAACCATGCCATCGTTCTTATTGCATTACTCTATTTCTCCATGAACTTAATACACTAGATGCATGCTGGATAGCGGTCGATGTGTGGAGTAATAGTAGTAGATGCAGGCAGGAGTCGGTCTACTAATCTTGGACGTGATGCATATATAATGATCATTGCCTGGATATCATCATGATTATTTGAAGTTCTATCAATTGCCCAACAGTAATTTGTTTACCCACTGTTTGCTATTTTTCTCGAGAGAAGCCACTAGTGAAACCTACGGCCCCCGGGTCTTCTTTCTCATGCCTTTGCAATCTATTTTTATTTTATTTTATTTTCAGATCTATTAATCCAAAAACCCAAAAATTCCTTGCTGCAATTTATCGTTATTTATTTTGTTCGCGTCTGATCTGTCAATCTAGTACAAATTTACCTCATGTTCGTTTGCCTATCTTGAGGCACCGTACCCCAGAAGGGATTAACAACCCCTTTAACAAGTTGGGTTGCGAGGATTTGTTATCTGTGAGCAGGTGTTGTATACGTTGTGTTGCTTGGTTCTCCTACTGGTTCGATAACCTTGGTTTCATATCTTAGGGAAATACCTACTGCCGATGTGCTGCATCATCCCTTCCTCTTTGGGGAAATACCGATGTAGCTTCAAGCGACATCATGGGGACACAAGAGATTTCTTGTATTTGGTTGGAGGGTCGTTTGAGAGAGACCATCTTCATCCTACACCTCTCACGGATTAATAAACCTTAGGTCATCCACTTGAGGGAAAATTGATACTGCCCTACACAACTCTGCGCTTGGAGGCCCAACACGTGTCTACAAGAATAAAGTTGCGTAGTAGACATCAAGCTCTTTTCCGGCCCCGTTGCTGGGGAGGTGAGTTCATGAAGGTATATCTTTAGATCTTGCAATTGAATCTTTTAGTTTCTTGTTTTATCACTAGTTTGGTTTATAAAAGAAAACTACATAAAAAATGGAATTGAGGTTGCATCATATTATTGATCATCTTTATAATATCTTTCTTGAAAATGATGGTTTGGAAAATTGTGCTCAATTGTTAGAAGAAGAAGTCAATAAAATGTTTGGCACAAAAAATTTGAATGATGAGCATGATTGCAATGTTGTTAGTATGAATTCTTTGAATATCCATGATGCTAATGATATGCAGAGCCATAAGCTTGGGGATGCTATGTTTGATGAAGATAATATTTTTAGTCCCCCAATTTTTTATGAGAAAATTTATTATGATGATTGCGTGCCTCCTATTTATGATGTTTATATTGATGAAAGTGGATTTGGAGAGGTCATGATTTTGTTTAATGATGAATCCACTATTTTGGAAGAGGTTGCAATCGATTATGAAAACAAAGTTCCTATCTATGATGATTATGGTGATGTCATATATGTTATAGAGAATAATGATAACCATGAAACTTTTCGTCATGATTTTAATTTCCAATCACATGATAGCTATTTTGTTGAGTTTGCTCCCACTATTCATGAGAATAAATATGCTTATATGGAGAGTAGTAAAAACTTTATGCTTGTGGATCATGAAAAGAATGCTTTATGTGATGGTTATATTGTTGAATTTCTTCATGATGCTACTGAAAATTATTATGAGGGGGGAACTTATGCTTGTAGGAATTGCAATAATATCAAGTTTCCTCTCTATGTGTTGAAAATCTTGAAGTTTTGCTTGGTTTTCCTTCCTATGCTAGATGATTCTTGTTCGCATAAATTGCTTGATCAAAAAGTCCCAATGCATAGGAAGTGAGTTAGACTTAAATTTCCTTGCCATGTGCTTCATGGTGCTCTCTTTGTGTTTCAATTCTTATCATTTATGTGAGCATCATTGAAATCATCATGCCTAGCTAAAATGCATTACAGAAAAGTGCTTGTTGGGAGACAACCCAACACTTTTACCTACTATTTTTGTGTGTTCACATGATTAGGCTACTGTAGTAATCATGTTTTATATATTTTGTTTCAATAAAGTGCCAAGTAAAGCCTTTGGGATAGTATGGATTATAGTTGACTTGATTCTGTGCAAAAGCAGAAACTTTTGCGTCCAGTGCAGAAATTCTTATCTTCTACTGGAACATGGAAAAACTCTGAAATTTTTACAGTTGATGGATATACAAAATTTCTACGTGGCCCTAATGTTTCAGAATATTTGGAGTTACAGAAGTATGACTTTAATTCAGATCTTTACGTATTGTTCTGTTTTTGACAGATTCTGTTTTCAATGCATAGTTTGCATGTTTCCTAGTTTCTATGCCTTATTTTGCTCAATATAAATTGTGGAAATGATAAGGTACAGTAGGAATTTTGTGAGAACAATTATGAATCTTGACTTTGATAGTACCAAAGTGAATGATTTGTCATTATCATACTAACCCATCTCACGAAGTTCCATTAAGTTTTGTGTGATTGAAGTTTTCAAGTTTTGGGTGAGATATCGATATGAGGAGAATAAGGAGTGACAAGACCCTAAGCTTGGGGTAAACAAGGCACCCACAAGGTAATATTTAAGGAATATCCAAGCAACTAAGCTTGGGGATGCCCCAGAAGGCATCCCCTCTTTCGTCTCCAACATTATCGATAACCTCACTTGGAGCTACATTTTTATTCGTCACATGATATGTGTTTTGCTTGGAGCATCAATTTATTTCGTTAGTATTTTCTTGCTGTTATTTAAAATAATTTTTGCATCTTTTATTTCAATAAAGTGGCTATGATAGCCTTTACTATGCTTATTTTGCAAGTCTACATGTTGCTGTTTGAAAACAGAAAGTTTACCGCTATTGCAAAAATTCCCTCAAAAAGTCAGAATGTGATAAAATGTTGATTTTTTTTGCAAAATAAGCTCTGATAAATTTTCTATAGTGTTAAATTTTCAGAATTTCTTGAATTGAATAAGTATTGATACTCTTGCATTCTTTACAGACTGTACTGTTTTGGCAGATTGCTGTTATGTTTGCATTGTTTGCATATGTTTGCTTCTTTAATAATTCTATTTGAGGATAGGAGTATTAAATATGCAGAGGCATTTAGTAGGCAATGTTTAATAATAATTTTAAGTGATTTTCTACACTAGAGAATGATAAGGTTTTTGCATTGGTTTATACTAACTTATCTCACGAGTTCTTATTGAGTTTTGTGTGGATGAAGCTTTTGAGATTTAGGAAAACCGTGATATGAGAAGAATTAAGGAGATACAAAAGCTCAAGCTTGGGGATGCCCAAGGCACCCCAAGATAATATTTCAAGAAGTCTCAAGCATTTAAGCTTGGGGATGCCCCGATAGGCATCCCACCTTTCTTCTTCAACAATTATCGGTTAGTATCGGTTGAGCCTAAGTTTTTTGCTTCTTCACATGATGTGTGCTATTCTTAGAATGTCATTTTATTTTCTTTTTTATTGTTGTTTTAATAAAATACTTAGCTCTGAAAGTTTTTAAATAAAATAGAGTCCTCAAATAGTTGCCAGGGAGGCTAAGTAAGCGGCATTCACATCCCGTCAACGAAGCTCTTCTCTATGGAATTGCTCTAGTGCTTCACTTATATCTTTTTGAGCACGGTGTGATGTAGTATTTTTGAATAAATTCTCTCTTCTTCACTTTAATTAATTTGAGAGAAAGAAATATTATGCTCATGATCTTCATTTTTATCTTTTTGGAGTAGCTTGTCATTTACTCTTGTGTTTCACTTATATCCTATGAGTAAATTGTTGAATAAATTGAATGTCATGAAGTTGAAATCATATCATGCCTAGTGGTAGCTTCACATTGGGTTTAGAAAGTGAATCTTTTGAGGCTTGACAATCACAATATTTGTCATACAAGTAATTCACGAATAATTAGTATAGGGAAGAGAACTTTCACATGCAAATACACTATCTTGGAAATCTTTTGTGATTGTGAGCCCGCATCAAAATATCATATGCCAAAATTGTTGACATTGGACAAGGAAGACAATGTAACAATTTATGTTTGTTCATATTCACATAGAAGTTATATTGTCATAGATCCTTCAACATATGGTGCTTGCCCGCCATCTTTGCTAGCCAAAAATTCCGCACCAAGTAGAGATACTACTTGTGCATCCAAAAACGCTTAAACCCAAATCTTATTTACATGAGTCCACTATATCTACCTATATGCAATATTATTTTGCCGTTCTAAGCAAATTTGTATGTGCCATCTCTAATTTTCAAAAATAAATTTCTCTTTTGTGTGCTCGTACCGCTTGCGAGGCGGTGAGGGGTTGCCAATATTTTCCATGCTAGATGTGTTATTCTCACGATGAGTGTAAGGCAAAGGTTTTAGGGATGCCTAATCCCAAAATGAAAAATGAATTTACTTTATGTTGTCAAATAATAAATTCCTTGGAAAGTGTTGGTATGGAGGGCACCCGTGGACATGATTAGCCATGGAAAGTGAAAGTATGGTGGAAAAAGGAATAAATTTTATTTTCTGTTCGGGAACCGCCTATGATATATCTACCATGGAAAGTGTTGGGAGCTCTAAGTCATTTTCGTTGGTGTAAAAAGTATGCCTCTCAAAATGTTTTTATCTCTCAATTTCTGCTTTGAGCTCTGGCACCTCTACAAATCCCTACTTCCCTCTACGAAGGGCCTATCTTTTACTTTTCGGTATTTACTTTTATGCAAAGAGTCAAAGTTTTTCTCTCTATTCCTTTTTATTTTTCTCTTTTGGCAAGCATCATGTGGTGAGGAAAGATCTAGGAACATATGTCCAGTTGAATATGGGTAGCATGAGTTATTATTGTTGACATCACCCTTAAGGTGAATACGTTGGGAGGCAAAACAATAAGCCCCTATCTTTCTATGTGTTTGGTTGAAATGTTTTGCTCGTGCGTATGCGGTGAGTGTTAGCAATCATAGAAGACCATGAGATGGTTGACTATGTGGAGCTCTTACTTAAACTCTGTTGAATAAGTTGAATTGCAATTGCTTGGTGACTAAGAACATAGGTTGTTGAGTTTAAAGAGAGTTCATTGTTTGAACCTTAACATGTGGATTGGTTGCTACTATAACATCAGAAGTTTAATAAGAAAGAATTGTTGTTATGATGCTAGTAAAAGTGATTGAAATTATGATGGATAAAACTTATGCACTTTGCTAGCATTCACACTTCATAAATTATTTCTTTTATCATTTACCTACTCGAGGACGAGTAGGAATTAAGCTTGGGGATGTTGATACGTCTCCAACGTATCTATAATTTATGAAGTATTCATGCTGTTTTATTATCATTCTTGGATGTTTTACAATCATTTTATAGCAACTTTATGTCATTTTTGGGATTAACCTATTGACTCAGTGCCTAGTGTCAGTTGTTGTTTTTTGCTTGTTTTTTACATCGCAGGAAATCAATATCAAACGGAGTCCAAACACCGCGAAACTCTCTGTGGATTTTTTATGGACCAGAAGACCACCAATGGGCCAGAGCTGCACCTGGGGGGTGCCCCAAGGGGGGCACAACCCACCAGGCCACCAAGGTGGGCACTGTAAGTGCATCTAGTGCCACCCCTAGTTGGTTTTGGAGTATTGACGACAAACCTAGTTGAGGGACTAATGTGTTTGTGAGAATTGCAGGATAACACAGGTAGAAGTCCCTCATTGATTCAGTTTAGCTACCAGAGATGACCCCCAAAAATGTACGAAGACATTGAAGACAATGGTGGTTCATGAAGACATTCATGTCGAAGACAATGACATATGAAGACTCCCCATGAAGCCTTTGGAACTCGAAGACTTAGATCCTTCGTAGTTTTACTTTATTCATGTTGTGTCATAGGAACCACCGTACCGTTAAGTGGGGTCCAAGAGAATCAGTCAGGATGACTGAAGTGATGCCTAATTCAAATCCTATGTCTTCGAGTGAAGACAATGAGAGAAAATCTTGTCCAGAGTCAGACAAGTCAGCTTTACTTGCAGCCCAAGTAAAGTTGCCGTGAGAGTTCGAAATCCGACCGTTAGTACATGTGTCAGTTCCTTAGTGACCCAGGGTCATTTCGGACAAATCAGGTCAGGGTTGCCAAGCGGCTATAAATAGTCCACCCCTACAACCATAAACGGTTGGCTGCTCAGATTTCAGTGCACGGCTTTTGTCGTTTGAGAGCAACCCACCTCGAAGCCTTTGAGAGAAAATCCTTAGTGAGGAGAAAAGCCCTAACCACCCAGAGCCAGAGTAATTGGGCATCACTTAAATCTTCTTGTCTGAGTGATCTGAAGACTTATTACACTTGAGGACTGTGCATCCTCCAGACGGTTAGGCGTCGCGTTCTGAGCATCCAAGAGGAATTGTGGATTGCCGGTGAACGAAGTCTGTGAAGGTTTGGGAGTCTACCTTGAAGACTTACCAGAGTGATTGGGCGGGGTCTGTGTGACCTTAGCTCAAGGAGAAAACGGTGAGGACTAGGTGTCCTGAGCTGCGTGTTCAGGACTGGGTGTCCGGGACTGTGTGTCCTTTGGTTTAAATACCTAGCCGCTCCAACCAGACGTACAGTTGTCACGGCAACTGGAACTGGTCCAACATATCATTGTCTTCAACGTGTCACTGGTTTCATCTTCACCTCCCTTTACTTACCAGTACACATTGTGAAGCTATTGCATACTTGCTTTATCTTCTGTCTTCACAACCTGACTGTATGATCTGTTTGGCTTCATAACTTCTTCCAACCTGATCCTCATTACACTGAAGCTATTTGTCTTCGTGCTTTCACTGTATTGTATATTTGACTATGGCTTGCGTTGTGTAATCTACCTTCCGCTGCATAGTGATAGGCTTGTTCACTCTGTTTGTCTTCATAACTTCCATGTTTTGAAGATTTTCATAAAAATCGCCTATTCACCCCCCCTCTAGTCGATATAACGCACTTTCAATTGGTATCAGAGCAAGGTGCTCCCTTGTTCTGTGTGATTCAGTTTAACCACCTGGAGTTTTAGCTATGTCGACTGCAGGGATAATTAAAGTCTCCGCTGCGTGCCCCGTCTTCGATGGAACTGAATATCCCTACTGGAAGAATAAGATGCGCATGCATCTTGAAGCCATTGACGTCGACCTATGGTATGTCGTCGAAAACGGCGTTCCCAAGGCTGGAGAAGGTGTCACTGCGGCTGATGTCAAGAAGTTCACTCAACTGGACTCCACTGCCAAGAATATTATCTGTGGTCATCTGACCAAGGGACAGTACGGCCGTGTGAGTGCCTTGAAGACATCCAAGCTGGTCTGGGACTGGCTCTCCAAGGTCAATGAAGGCATCTCAACCCAGAGAGATCAGAGAATCAGTGTTCTTCGCAATCTCTTCAACCGCTTCAAGCGAAATGACAATGAGAATGTCCAGCACACATTTGACCGGCTCACTGACATCACAAATGAGCTTCAAGCCCTCGGCGCCACTGAGATCACCAAACATGAAATCGTCAAGACCCTGCTAAGATCACTTGACAGTTCATTTGACATCCTAGCCCTGATGATTCAAGAACGTCCAGACTTCAAGACACTCGATCCGTCTGACATACTTGAGAGGCTCAACACATATGAGTTTCAGCTTTCTGAGAAAAGAGATATCTACGGTCCAAACTATGGGCGAACTCGTGCCTTGAAGGCAAAAGCTGTGTCATCATCTGAAGAGGAATCTGACAGCAGTTCTGATGATCCTGAAGACATTGGAAGGGAACTTGCAATGCTAGTGAAGAAGTTCCAGAAATTCACCAAGAAGAAAGGCTTCAGAAAGTCTTCACGATCAAGCTCAAGGAATGATGAAGCTTCTGCACATGACTACAAGAGGAAAACTTGTCACAAGTGCAAGAAAACTGGACACTTCATCTCTGAATGCCCACAGTGGGAAAATGAGAACAGAAAGAAGAAGAAGAGCAAGGAATATGACTCTGACGATAAGAAGACGAAGAAATACTCAAAGTCTTCGTCCAAGTCTTCCTCAAAGTCTTCATCACACAAGAAGAGTTCATCTGGCAAGGCTCGTGCGTTTGTTGGCAAGGAAATGGATTCAGAGGAGGAGTCCGCTTCTGAGGAGGCAGAGGTGGAGTCTGAGGAGGAGTCTGATTCAGGCATTGCAAGTTTGGCTACAGCCTATGTCGCCAAGTCCATCTTCAACACTGAAGACAATGACTCCATCACCATCACCGATGCAAATGACAAGGACGACTCTACTCCCACCTACTGCTTCATGGCACGTGGTGCCAAGGTAAACACATGCACTACTCACTATCGAACATCTAGTGACGATGACTCTGATTATGATTCAAAACCCAGTTACAAAACACTTGCTAAAATTGCAACTGAACAACAAAAGGCCATGGAACATATTCAAAAACTGCTAGACAGAAGCGATGATCTGTTGGGTGCTGAAATGACTCGTTCTGAATCCTTAATTGAAGACATAAAAAATCTTCATGTTAAGTATCAGGAACTCGAAGATCGTCTTGAGACTCTCTCAACTACTCATGAAAAGCTTTCCTATGATTATCTTCAGAAGAAGCAAGATCTTGAGAAGTTGAGAGCGGATCATGAAGATCTTCAAAAGGAAAACGAGTCACTTCGAGCCGAACAGATCAGTTCTGCTCAGGAAGGATTTGAACCACCATGCCTTAAATGCATTGAGCGTGATAATGCTATTTCTGTTGCTGAATGTTCCACGGCCACTGCTGTTACAATATCTTCAACTGTTGAAGTGGTAAGTAACCCCTCTGCTGAGGATACCACTGCTATTGCTGATGAAAATGCTAGGTTGAAGACATTGCTTGAAACAGGGATGTACAAAAGTCTCAAAGGACATCAGACACTGTGTGATGTCCTCAAGAAGCAGATTCTGAACCGAAACCCTAGCAAAGAGGGTGTTGGGTTCATGAGGAAAATTAATGCAGATGGCTCTTACTGGAAACCTGAGCAGTACCCCAAAACCACATGGGTTGCTGCAAAGGAATCCTCATCAGATCCATCCAATCTATCTAGCTTCACTTGTGCTAATCCAATTATCATTGATGAATCCTTTGATGCAAACTATAAACTGTTTAGGAATCAGAATGGTGAAGTATTTGCCAGGTACATTGGTACTAACTGCAGGAATGGACCGCCTATGAAGAAGATCTGGGTTCCAAAAACGTGTCTTGAGAATCTTCCTGTGAATGTCCTCATGACACCTCACATGAAGAAGACAAACCTCAGACCAAAGGCTTCATATGGTCCAAAGGCTTCATACAGGCAGAGGGCTCATCTGAGTTGCACTAACACAAATGCTTTGCAGGGAAACCATGCTCAGGCTTATGAGAGCGGTTCTTCAAACCGTCATTCTCATATGACCAAAAATTATTCTGCCTATTCTTATGAGTACTATTGCCCACCTGCTAGACTATTTGCTAGGGCTCCAAAGCCAAAATTCTCAGATGCTGCACTTAGACTTATTGCTTCTAAGCCACCCTTGAAGATGTGGGTGGTTAAGAAAGCTTAACTCTCTTTTGCAGGGAAAGGTCTCCAGCACAAAACCAAAATCTTCTGATGCTATTGCTGGGGACCTTAAAAAACTTGTGGGGCGCAAGATCAAATGCCCGAATGGCATCACTATGTATTTCATATCTGAATCGCATGCTACTCTCCCTGCTTGTCCTAACCTGGATCTCAGTTTTCATAATCCACTGGTTCGTCAAATGTTTTTGCTTCACAACACTCTTGGTGAAGCATATCCCCCTAACTGCACTGTAGGGTACGACACCAGTGACTTCAGAGTCTTCAGAATGGATTATTGACAGCGGGTGTACAAATCACATGACTGGCAAAAGAAGTCTCTTTATGGACTCAACCTTACGTCCATCTGACAAGAGCCACATCACATTCGCTGACACTGGTAAAAGTAAGGTACTGGTTCTAGGTAGAGTTGCAATCTCAAAGGATCAACACATGGATAAAGTCATGTTTGTTGAATCCCTTGGCTTCAACTTAATGTCTGTCTCAATGCTTTGCGATTTAAACATGATTGTAATCTTTGGAAAATATCGTTGTCTGGTACTAATGGAATCTAACAAGTCTCTAGTGTTTGAAGGGTATCGAAAAGATGATTTGTACGTGGTAGATTTCTCAGCAGGGCCACAGCTTGCAGTTTGTCTTCTCGCAAAGGCTTCAGAATGCTGGCTTTGGCATCGAAGACTTGGGCATGCTGGCATGAGGAACCTCCACACCCTTGCGAAGAAGAAGCATGTCATAGGCATCGAGGGCGTCAAGTTCAAGAAAGATCACTTATGCGGTGCCTGTGAAGCTGGGAAGATGACAAGGGCAAAACATCCTTCGAAGACAATCATGACCACTACTCAACCCTTCGAACTGCTTCACATGGATCTCTTCGGTCCCACTCACTACTCAACTTTCTCCACTACTGCTTGCCTCTATGGCTTCGTCATTGTTGATGATTACTCTAGATATACTTGGGTGCACATAATCCTTTACAAGACTAAAGTGCAGGATGTCTTCAGACGCTTCGCAAATCGGGCAATGAACAATTATGGCGCCAAGATAAAGCACATCAGAAGTGACAATGGCACAGAATTCAAGAACACCAGCCTTGGCACATATCTTGATACATTGGGCATCACTCATGAATTCTCAGCTCCATACACGCCACAACAGAATGGCATCGTCGAATGCAAGAACAGAACACTCATTGAGATGGCCAGAACAATGTTAGATGAGTACAAGACACCAAGAAAATTCTGGACTGAAGCCATTGACACTGCATGCCATACTATCAACCGTGTATATCTTCACAAGCTGCTGAACAAGACATCTTATGAACTTCTGACTGGCAAGAAGCCAAATGTAAGTTACTTCAGAGTATTTGGATCAAGATGCTGGATCAAGGACCCTCACCACACCTCAAAATTTGCTCCAAAAGCACATGAGGGCTTCATGCTTGGATATGGAAAGGATTCGCACTCCTACAGAGTCTTCAATCTCTTTCACTACAAAGTGGTTGAAATAGTGGATGTGCGGTTCGATGAGACCAATGGGTCACAAAGAGAGCAACTACCAGATGTGCTAGATGAAGTTCCAGCTAGTGAATCAATCAAGCTAATGGGAACTGGAGAAATTATACCTTCTGAAGCTCGTCCTGAAGAAGAACTTATCATCTCAGCACCTGATCCACATGAAGACAATGCTCATCCTGAAGACATACCTTCCCATGATAACGTAGATCAGCAAGAGCAAAGTCTTCGACCCTACATCCTCGTGTTGCCAATGAAGTGCATATTGACAGAATAATTGATAGCATCAATGCACCTGGTCCACTGACTCGTTCAAGGGCAACTCAACTGACAAACTTCTGCGGACACTTCGCATTCGTTTCAATCACTAAACCCAAGAAAATTGATGAAGCCTTTATGGAACCTGAATGGATTCAAGCTATGCAAGAAGAGCTTCAACAATTTGAGCTTAACAATGTATGGGAGTTGGTTAAGCGTCCTGATCCACGGAAGCACAACATAATAGGCACCAAATGGATATACCGCAACAAGCAAGATGAGCATGGCCAAGTCGTCAGAAACAAGGCTCGTCTCGTTGCTCAAGGATATACTCAAGTGGAAGGCATTGACTTCGATGAAACATTTGCTCCTGTTGCCAGACTTGAAGCCATCCGTATACTATTGGCCTATGCAAATCATCACAACATAATCCTGTATCAAATGGATGTAAAAAGTGCCTTCCTCAATGGCAAAATTGAAGAAGAAGTGTATGTTGCACAACCACCTGGGTTTGAAGATCCAAAACATCCTGACATGGTGTACAGGCTCAAAAAGGCACTATATGGCCTCAAACAAGCCCCTCGGGCCTGGTATGATACACTCAAATACTTCCTGAAGAGCAAAGGCTTCATACCTGGTTCCCTGGATCCCACTCTCTTCATGAAGACATATGATGGTGAACTGTTTGTGTGCCAAATATACGTGGATGACATTATCTTCGGCTGCACCAATCAGAAGTACAGTGAGGAGTTCGGATATATGATGCAAGAGCAATATCAGATGTCTATGATGGGGGAGCTGAAATTCTTCCTCGGTCTTCAGATACAGCAACAATGCAATGGCATCTTTATATCTCAAGAGAAATATCTCAAAGACTGCCTGAAGAAGTTCGGTATGCAAGAATGCGAAGGCTTCACAACACCAATGCTAGCCAAACATCATCTGGGTCCTGACGACAATGGTAAAGAGTTCGATCAAAAGGTATACCGCTCCATGATTGGTTCTTTGCTTTATTTATGTGCATCTAGGCCAGATATTATGCTTAGTGTTTGCATGTGTGCTCGGTTTCAAGCGGCACCAAAGGAGTCGCATCACTTAGCAGTGAAGCGAATTCTTCGATATTTGGCTCACACACCAACTCTAGGGTTATGGTATCCAAAGGGCTCAGAGTTTGATCTGGTTGGATTTTCGGATGCTAACTACGCTGGTGACAAGGTTGATCGGAAGTCCACATCAGGCACATGTCACTTTCTGTGCCGATCACTTGTCTGTTGGTCTTCAAAGAAGCAGAACTGTGTATCTCTCTCCACTGCTGAATCTGAATACATTGCTGCTGGATCCTGCTGTGCTCAGCTTCTATGGATGAAGCAAACCCTCAAGGATTATGGCATTCATCTGAAGCAAGTGCCACTTTACTGCGACAACGAAAGCGCCATCAAGATCGCCAACAACCCAGTTCAGCACTCAAAGACAAAGCACATTGAAATTCGTCATCATTTTCTCAGAGATCATGTTGCAAAGGAAGACATTGATATCATGCACGTCAACACTGAAGAGCAATTGGCAGATATCTTCACCAAGCCCTTGGATGAGAAGAGATTTTGCAAGCTACGGTGTGAGCTAAATATCTTGGAATCCTCAAATGTCCTGTGATCAGGCACACATCCTAACACTTATGCATGATGATGACTTAGATGTGCAACACACAAAGTAACGTATATCTTCAATCAATGAAGACATACATTCTAAGTGTGAATACATTAACATGGAATTTGACCTCGGAGCGCCACGATAATTGTGCGCCGTGTCTAGGTCCAATACTTCCTATATGGTGGGTAGCGCCACCACCAAAAATTTTCTGCTTGAAGTGTTTCACTCATGGCATTACATTTGTTATGTCTTCACATTTGGTTTGGCTTCAATCTCAACATGTCTTCATGATTGTCTTCACTGTGTTGAGTATATATGTACTGGTGTTCTGTCCTCTACAGCATTCACTTATAGCTATGTCTTCTTGTTTGAATCTTTTGAACTAAGTGAATGTGATCGGACCCTAACCTCTCCATGGTTCCTACCTCAAACTCTCTCTCTCCAAGTCATATGCACTCTATTGAAACTGTCGAATGTCTTCACTGCATCCTTGTCAGAAGAAGACACAGAGACAAACTTTAAAACAGCTTTCAATGTTTATCCATCAACTAGAATTCCGGAGAAGTAGGAACGACTCCCGACAAACCAGGCGTGCGTGGGGTGAAACTGCCCCCACAATTCCGCATGCTGGCCACGTATTGATCAGATGCGAATCGCCAGGGGCACCTGACTAATAGCGCAGTGCCGCCCATATCCCTATAAATACACGTTTCACTGCGGTCATTATCTCTTCTTCCTCCCTCGCACAAACCCTAGCGCCACTGCTAACTCTCAACGACGCCAGCGACGAAGTGCTTCACTGCCGCGACCTCTCCGACGCCGTTCTCATGCCGACAGCGGACATCAGTCTCTCCGCCGTCGCCCTAGGTGTCTTCCGTCGCCAAGTTAGGGCACGGAGGATCGAACTGCTCGGCCTCACCTCTCATCTCGTCTAGCAGTTCCTAGTCTGGTAAATAACAAGCCTTTTTACAACCTCTTTTGATCCTATTGCTCCATCACTTTCTGCCAAAAGAGGTTTCCATTCACTCAAGTTTCATTCCTCTTGTCTGAATCTCATAACTTGCCTAGTATATTCACTTGTTCTTCATGAAGTAGTTAGATTCCTCACTTGTACTGATCTATGGGTTCGTACAAATCTGGAACCAACTTCTCTTCTATAAAGTGAATGTCTTCGCATGATGAGGTCAATATCTTCTAAACTGATGTATCTTCAAAATCTTCTGAGAATGCATATGACCTCTTCCCCTTCCCTCACACCTTAATGCTGTCACAGGTACATGTCCGTGGGAGAATCTTTTGGTTCTCATAGTCTGCATTCATTTGCAGAGTTCCTACAGCGTCACATCAATTCACCCGAAGCAAGTTCCTGTTGGTCAAGCAAAAGGAAGCCTTTGAAGCCTTTGAATCCTTTGAAGACTTTGAATCTCTTGAAGCCTGTCAAGTTAAGCTTCATGGCAACCGAAAAACAATCTAGGAAGGGAGGCAGACAGAGGCGGGGTGACACATCTAAAGATCTGCCTGAAGATTTGGCAGAAATGTACCAAACAGATCCTGAAGAAAGCTATGGTCAGCGCAAGACACGAATCCAATGGATTTGAAGATATTGGGCAGAGCAGTGGTTCCACTATCGCTTCGTCACCAAGGAATATGCAGAGAAGTACGCCCTCAAGAGGCCATGGGGAGATGCCTTGTACAAGAATCTCGTACCCCGAACCAGAGACGAAGCCATTGCTCAAGGCTTCTTTCCATGCATGGTCAGGGGACAACAACCAGCTGATGCACATCCATCATCCCTTCTCTGGTGTCGCGATGACACTTTGTTCAAGCGCAACTTTCAATTTGCCCAGAACTCTGCGAAGTAAAACAAGAAGGAGTTTGGGTTGGACTTCAACCCTGGTCCCTCCAAACCAAGGGCAGATGGCACACGCGACGCTAATCCCAATGTCATCGGGCCATTTGCCAATCTCGAAGGCCTCATCACTCACATTGTAGTCCAAGGGACTGCCATGAACGACCCTCCAGCAGACACTGAGTCTGATGATGCTCCTGCTGCCCCGGAGCCGAAGGAGATGAAGAAGAAGCCAAAAGCTTCCAAGCCAGCCGCTTCTCCCAAGATCTCCAGAGCGAAGCCATTAGCCACTGCACCTCCTGAAGCCAGTGTGCAGTCTGAAGACTTATCAAGAGTCTCCAAGCCTCAAGAAGCAAAGAAACCACAGCCACACACCAGCAAAGAGCTCACTGCCGCTGCTGTTCTTCGCTGCGAGGCCATTGATCTGTCGAGTGACGACGATCTTGCCGATGATGCTCTTGAGCAGCTAATCAATAGCAAGGAGGAAGCTGAAATCTTCAACAATCTGCCTCTGTTCGATGCAGCAATCATCCACAACTTCATAGATGAGTAGTTTGACACACCCAACATCAGCTTTGATGATCTGCAGCTGCCCATTGGCCTCAGCGTAACCTTCCAAGGAGCTATTGCTTCAGAACTCGCAATTGCCCAGCGCATCGTGGAACTGAAGCAAAAGATAGATTTTGAAAAGGCTCAGTTCAAGCAGAACATGGCCACGCTCAGCGTCCAAGAAGTCAAAGACTTCAAAGTCATGCTGCATGAGTTGAAGGAAAACTTTATGCAGAAACGTGCAGAGGCTCAGGGTTCACGCGAGCGCATGAAGAATTTGGCTGATCTCTGCGTGCAGGCCTAGAATGAGGCCGAGAAGCGAAAGGCACTTGGGCGTCTCGGCATCGACCCCAGGATGGCCGCCAAGAAAAATAAGAAGCCCACTGTGGCTGAAGAAGAGGCCCCACAACAAGAAGCTGTTCCGATTGTCTTCCCCACCGCCAAGCCTAGCTCGAAGCCAAAGCGCTCAACCGCTTCAGAGCTTAAGAAGACAAGGATAGCCGAAGCTAAAGCAAGGAAGAGGAAACACCCTGAAGCCTCTCCTTCAGACCCCACCATCAAGAAGCGCAAGACCAAGAAGTCACGGGCTGCTCCCACAGAGCCCTTGATAGTCGAACCCCTTTCCGTTCGCTTTCCTCATGAAGATCGTCAGATGACCGTGCATGAGCCTGCTCTCACAGAGGCTCCGCATGCTGAAGACATTCCAGCAGCCGACCCTACCGCTGCTGAAGACATTGGTCTCCAAGACAATGTACAAGATGATGCAGTCCTTCCTCAGCTCGAAACGAGTGAACTGCTCAGCATTGGTCGTCCCCTGACGCCAATCACACAAGATGCATCATGGGCAGATCGCCCACAGGAGGAAGAGGATGAGCCCCAGCCCACTGCAACTCCACCGGCGTCGCCTGCATTTCGTAGGCTTCGCAAAGGACCAAGGGCTCAGACTGCTGACGACATTCCGGCTGCATCAGCCGAAGAACATGCAGAAGAGCATGAAGAACCTCAAGCTCCATCTCCCCCACACCAGCAAGAAGAAGTTCTCAAGGAGGCTGACACCACTGCGGCTGCCACACATAATACTGAAGCATTTGTGGAGCCCGACCAACCAACAGCTTCAAGAGATACTGAAGCTACTGCCTCTGACCCTTCTGTGCCTGAGTCTGCTGCCGGTCCACAGTTCAACTATCATGTTGCGCACAGGCCCCAGGTCCAGAAGCCAATCCCACGACTGCCAAGGTTCCCAAGTCCAGTCACTGCTCCTGCCTCCTTCAATGTCAATAGCTTCAGGGCAGACAACACCTTCTTCAACCTCTCCAAGAACCCTTACTCAAGGGAAAAGATTGTGTCAGATAGGTTCTGGAGCTACCCACAGCGCAGCTACTACTCCTGCGTCCTCTACAACCAGAGCCGTATCTTTCCACATCAGCGCCTTGAAGTTGAAGCTTTTGCTGGTCTGCCTGGTCTGGAAGAAGCCCTGGACTGCTTCAAGCAAGTTGGCCTGCTGCCGTTTGTCACGGATGAAGAGCACTGGAACGAAGAGTTTCTGCTTCAGTTCTATGCCACATTGCACATCAAGGGCTACAGCAGAGATCCGAAGACTTGGGTCCTGGAGTAGATGTCCGGCAACGTCCATCATGAAGCCAATGCATTTGATATCATTGAGCTCACCGGCCTACCCACTCCAGGCGAACTCTTCGAAGAAGGCTGTCAACTCCATGCTGAAGCTGTTGAGAGCATATTTCAGCGACCTGAGCCAAATATGAGTTAGATGCTCTCAATGATGAAGCCATTGCCTTCTGACGCACCTTACCCAACGGAGTTCTTCGTTGAAGACTTAGAGTACCTGCCTAGAACTATCTATCACATCATCAGGCGGACTCTATGGCCCATTAAGGGGCACTCTCGATATGCCAAGGTTGAAGGTGCCATGAAGACTCTCATCTTCTGCATCCTGCACGGCAAATGCTTCAATGCCCAGGATCTCTTCATACGTCAACTTGCTGCGTCTGGCTCAGATCTCTTTGGTCTGAAGATTTATGCTCCATGGGTTATGAGGCTAATCAAGCTCCACTCTGCAATATCATATCAACCCTCAGCCCGCAACCACAGAATCTTCTTACCTGATGTGGACACCTCTGCTGAAGCGATTTATCCTGAGCCTGCCAAACAACCACTAAGTCTTCAGAATGCAGAACACCAAAGCTTCACTCAACATGATGAAGGTGTTGAAGCCATTTCCAGAGTCTATCCAATGGCTGGCACCACACGTGCCCCTGCATCCACTGAAGCCACTGACAGCGAAGCTGCACAGAGACCCAAGAAACGCGCTCGTACACTCACTGATCGTGAACTTCTTGTGGCTCTGCATCAAAAGCAAGATAGGCATCACGACTGGCTCAAGAGGTAGATGCGCAGTATCATGCAAGACGTCAATCGCATTAGGAATCTGGCCACCAAGAACGCCTTCGTCGCACATGAAACCTGTCGCCGCACTTGGAAAGGCCTCACAATGATGTGCACTGAAGCTGAATTGCAAGAGGATGGCTTCAAAGAGAGATTCAAGTTTGACTCCACACCCCCCAGAAGAGCTGTGTTGCGTGGGACTCCGTCTCTTGAAGAATCCGAGTTCTCTTCCTCTGCTGCCACAGTGACGGGAAAAATCATTGAGGAAGAAGACGATGCTACATCACCACCACCTTCTTCGGCGCGCGTCGTCACTGCACCAAGCTCGCCTGCACCACCAAACGCCTCCACCGCCCCTGCTGCGCCTGGGAACACATAGAAAACTCTATGTCTTCAAACCTTTTTGGTCATCACTGACAAAAGGGGGAGAAACATATGATGTTTATAGTCTTCAAGCGGGTCAATAAAAAGGGCGGGTGCTTTATTATATTTTGCTTCGTGCTTACAACTCTCGTTTTGCTACATTTGGTTCTTTGAGTTGTAACACTTAAACTTGATGGTCGTCTGCTACTATGTTTGCCACTGTGTTTTTGCGAAGATAAATTCCGCATGTACGACGATAATTTCCGCACTCTTATCATTTCGTAGACGTCCATTTTTCATTATGCATATCATTATCTTCATATATCTTTACGTGCATGATGGATTGTCATCATAAGTTGAAGTGGATTCCCACAAATACAACCTGCTATGTGCATTTGCGTTCCAGAAGCAAATCACTTATATGCACATCTTCAGGGGGAGCCCTTGCAGCTTATGAAGACAATTCCTTTACAATTTCACAAATTATATTCCCCGTTGAAAACTTCAACCAGTTTGTCATCAATCACCAAAAAGGGGGAGATTGTAAGTGCATCTAGTGCCACCCCTAGTTGGTTTTGGAGTATTGACGACAAACCTAGTTGAGGGACTAATGTGTTTGTGAGAATTGCAGGATAACACAGGTAGAAGTCCCTCATTGATTCGGTTTAGCTACCAGAGATGACCCCCAAAAATGTACGAAGACATTGAAGACAATGGTGGTTCATGAAGACATTCATGTCGAAGACAATGACATATGAAGACTCCCCATGAAGCCTTTGGAACTCAAAGACTTAGATCCTTCGTAGTTTTACTTTATTCATGTTGTGTCATAGGAACCACCGTACTGTTAAGTGGGGTCCAAGAGAACCAGTCAGGATGACTGAAGTGATGCCTAATTCAAATCCTATGTCTTCGAGTGAAGACAATGAGAGAAAATCTTGTCCAGAGTCAGACAAGTCAGCTTTACTTGCAGCCCAAGTAAAGTTGCCGTGAGAGTTCGAAATCCGACCGTTAGTACACGTGTCAGTTCCTTAGTGACCCAGGGTCATTTCGGACAAATCAGGTCAGGGTTGCCAAGCGGCTATAAATAGTCCACCCCTACAACCATAAACGGTTGGCTGCTCAGATTTCAGTGCACGGCTTTTGTCGTTTGAGAGCAACCCACCTCGAAGCCTTTGAGAGAAAATCCTTAGTGAGGAGAAAAGCCCTAACCACCCAGAGCCAGAGTAATTGGGCATCACTTAAGTCTTCTTGTCTGAGTGATCTGAAGACTTATTACACTTGAGGACTGTGCATCCTCCAGACGGTTAGGCGTCGCGTTCTGAGCATCCAAGAGGAATTGTGGATTGCCGGTGAACGAAGTCTGTGAAGGTTTGGGAGTCTACCTTGAAGACTTACCAGAGTGATTGGGCGGGGTCTGTGTGACCTTAGCTCACGGAGAAAACGGTGAGGACTGGGTGTCCTGAGCTGCGTGTTCAGGACTGGGTGTCCGGGACTGTGTGTCCTTTGGTTTAAATACCTAGCCGCTCCAACCAGACGTACAGTTGTCACAGCAACTGGAACTGGTCCAACATATCATTGTCTTCAACGTGTCACTGGTTTCATCTTCACCTCCCTTTACTTACCAGTACACATTGTGAAGCTATTGCATGCTTGCTTTATCTTCTGTCTTCACAACCTGACTGTATGATCTGTTTGGCTTCATAACTTCTTCCAACCTGATCCTCATTACACTGAAGCTATTTGTCTCTGTGCTTTCACTGTATTGTATATTTGACTATGGCTTGCGTTGTGTAATCTACCTTCCGCTGCATAGTGATAGGCTTGTTCACTCTGTTTGTCTTCATAACTTCCATGTTTTGAAGACTTTCATAAAAATCGCCTATTCACCCCCCCTCTAGTCGATATAACGCACTTTCAGGCACAACCCACCTGGGCGCGTCTGGGGCCCCAGGCACGCTCAGGTGGGTTGTGCCCACCTCGGTGGCCTCCTGCACCCCCTCTTTACCCTATAATTTCCCAAATATTCCGAAAAGCCTCCGGGTTAACCTAGATCAGAAGTTCCGCCGCTGCAAGGCTCTGTAGCCACCTAAAACCAATCTAGACCCCGTTCCGGCACCCTGCCGGAGGGGGGAATCATCTTCGGTGGCCATCTTCATCATCCCGGTGGCCACCCCGATGAGGAGGGAGTAGTCAACCCTCGGGGCTGAGGGTTTGTACCAGTAGCTATGTGTTTAATCTCTTTCTCCCATGTTCTTGAGATTGCACGATCTTGATGTATCGCGGGCTTTGTTAATATAGTCGGATCATATGGTGTTTTCCCCTCTCTACCTTGTTGTGATGAATTGAGTTTTTGCCTTTGAGATTTTGTTCTTACCGGATTGAATACTTTTATGGATTTGAGAACACTTAATATATGTCTTGTAATTGAATACTCATGTGACAATGGGGTATCGTATTGATTCACTTTATATATGTTTTGGCACTCAACTCACGGATTCCCGAGGTGACATTGGGGTAATCTATGCATAGGGGTTGATGCACGTTCTTGTCTTTGTTTCTCCGGTAGAAATCTTGGGGCACTCTTTGAAGTTCTTTGTGTCGGATTGAATATTATGAATATGAATTTGCTTTGGTGTTATTTTAGTATGAACTCTAGGATAGATCGAACGAAAAGAATAGCTTTGTGTTATTTTAGTACAGACTCTTGATTAGATCAAACGGAAAGAATAGCTTTGAGGTGGTTTCGTACCCTACAAACAATCTATTCTTATGTTCTCCATTAGATAGGAACTTTGGAGTGATTCTTCGTTGCATGTTGACGGATGGTTATATGATCCAATTATATTACCATTGTTGAGAGATTGCACTAGAGAAAGTACGGACCCTAGGCCTCATTTTCAAGCATTTAAATGCCGTTTTTGTGCCCGTCTACTATTTGCTACCTTGCTGTTTTTATTTATTCAGATTATAAAAATATATTTCTACCATCAATATTACACTTTTATCACCATGTCTTCGCCAAACTAGTGCACCTATATAATTTTCCATTGTATTGGGTGTGTTGGGGACACAAGAGATTTCTTGTATTTGGTTGCAGGGTCGTTTGAGAGAGACCATCTTCATCCTACACCTCTCACGGATTGATAAACCTTAGGTCATCCACTTGAGGGAAAATTGCTACTGTCCTACAAAACTTTCCGCTTGGAGGCCCAACACGTGTCTACAAGAATAAAGTTGCGTAGTAGACATCATCCCTCCCCTTCAAACCTATATATACTAGGGTTTTTTGCTGTATTGCAGAAACAAGTATTGGAGCCTTTTCAAGTTGATCTAGTCCTAGTTCTTGTTGGTCCTAGTTGATCAATTAGAGCTAGCCCTAGCCACCTCTAATCCTCATAATTAGAAGTCCCTTATGGTTCTAATCTCCTCCCTCTAATTCTTCGGCGATGATTAGCTCTGGACGGCTAAGCGCTGCCGGATCACGAAGATTGCATGCTTGCAACCAAGTAGAGAGGTTTCGGTCTTCCATTCGAGGGCGATTGGCTGGATCGTCATCGAAGCTCGAGGGACTGCAAGTACGATCTACATCGACTCATCTACTTCCGCTGCACTCCCGGAGTCGGTAACGATCATTGATCCAAACCTGTTATGCATCTTCATATTGTTCCTGGGTGATCGTAGGGTGATTTTTTTTGTTTTCTACTATCTTTCCCAGCAATAAGGCCGCTGGCTGGCTCCAACATGTGGTGACCACGGTCGCAACAGGGATCCCTATCATTTCTAGCACACGATGATTGTGATGAAGAAATACCACTGACCGGTTCCACCACATGGTGCCCGTGCCCGTAGCAGGGATGCTGGTCGGTTCTAGGATGAAGTGTCCATGGTCATAGCAAACGGGGGCCATCTCTCCCAGTACATCACCTAGCAACACGGCAACCGGCGGTTGCCGGGTTGGTGACATTGGGTCCCCAAAAGGCGTCTCCTGGCCTCCCGCAACATCAAATTTGAAGCACTGTGTTTGCCTGCTCGGAGCATAGGATCGCCTATATATACAAAGGATCATTTGCAACACGGGGACTTGCAGCATCGCACAAGATGGAGTTGGGAACATTATGATTGGTGACGGCAACTTGCTCAAGGGAGGGAGCTCGCCCCTTGTGGGATCCAATGGGCCTGGACCCACCTAGGGGCCCATAGGGCATCCACGATGCCTCCGCCCCTTGGTCGTGCCATCTGGTCACGTGGCCACATGGCATTTCGACTGGGCTCCCCCTTTGACCGCAAGCTATAACTACATCAATGAATGGACAGAGTCAAAACGTATCATTTGATCTACTTTAAGAAATTTCAAAAGGATTTTGGCTAGGAGGACTTTCAAAAGGATTTTGTAAAAAATCATTTCGGTTTTAAAAAATGAACTCTCTAAGAATTCATATGGCTTGCTTACCTATGTTGTACTCCCTCCGTCCCATAATATAAGACTTTTTTGCAGTTTTAAATTGAAATGCAAAAACATCTTATATTATGAGACAGAGGTAGTAATTTTGATAGAATTCTAACAAAAGGTGAGACCTTTTAAATACCTCTTGGAGTTATACCAAGAGGTTAAATTTCTTATCGAAAGTTTACATATTTTTCCTGTGGTACGGGCAAACAACTTCGTAAAGCTTTGGCTCTCGCACTTCTCCAACTAATACTAACACTCGTAAGAGTGTGAACTTCGGGATACATCATCTTCTCCAACTTGTGGTTAATCCTTTCTACATATTTATTTTGTGTTGTGCCGAAAACCCAATTCGGTGCCCAGGCTCATCTGCACCCGGTCAGATTTTTTTTTTAAATAAATACTAAAAAGATTCAAAAATATCCAAAACAAATTTGAGTGATAGATAATTTTATGCGTGAGGTTCGCTCCAAGTTTCAACTTATTTGGACATCTGAGCAGCTCTCAGCAAAAAAATCAAATCGGGTCAGAACAGTATGTGAACAGTAACCTTTTTTACATACCCTGAATTTGTCTTTTCTGCTGAGAATTGCTTAGATGTCCAAATGAGTTGAAACTTGAAACGCACCTCACGCACAAACTTATCTACCACACACACAAAATTGGATTTTTTTTTAAATTTTTTTAGTATTTGTTTTTATTTTTTTCGTAAGGGCGGGTGCATATGAGCTCGGGAGCAGAAACACCGCACTCGTGTTGTGCTCGCTTGTTAGGCTATTGCTCTTTCTTACCTTGTTGCTAGCTTTCATGTTGCATCATATAAGTTGTTCGCATAGTGGACTGCACATTTTTAAACTCATGACTTTTTTTAGTTCGTGAATATTTTTAAACAATTACAAGCATTTTTAATAGCATGGAAAATTATTAAAATTAACATACGTTTTCCATTATGTTAATATTTTATTCAGATTCATGAATAATTTAAATGTTTAAAAAAATACCAAATATAGAAAATGGCCAAAAATTACCAAAATAGAAAAACCCTAAAAATTGTATTATGCGATTTCATGAAGTGCTACATGGGCCGCTGACCAACTACACGTTTCGGTTGTAAGCACCCCCATTAGGTTGTCAATATTTTGGATAATTCATGAATATTTTAAAAATTCATTAAAAAAATGAATTCACGAACTTTCCCAATCTGTTAAAAATTGAGAACTCTTTTTTCCAAGCCTAGAGGCTGCTAATTTTCTCTACCAATTGTTTTTCTCACAGTAGCGGACACGAGAGAAAAAACAAGCAGAATGAGCAAATGGACTGAAGGGGTTCTAGTTAGCGTCTCAATCACCAACTGCCCAAACTAAGTCTTATGTGCCTGCTCGCATGGGCTGGCGCAATAACGCCAAAATCCCTAACTCGCTCGCTACAATTGACTTGTGTTGTGGACCTCCTAATCAGCGCTTCGCCAGTTGAGCCAACTGGCGCTCACCGTGCCACGCTAGTGGGCCGACCCATGAGTGGCAACACAAGAAGAATTAAATAGCGCCAAGAAACACTCAAATAAGCAATCGGGAGGAATCGAACCATCCCCATTTAGATACACACGCAGTCGGCTGACCACTTGTGCCACAATGCCTTAGTGGTAATATAGGTGTGCGTACATCTAAACAACAAAACATCAGCCATGATTTAGAAAAAAAAATGATTTCTTTTCAAGCATAAACGTGAACAAAAATTCAATGTCCACAGATTTTAAAAACATCACGAATTAGAAAAAACTTCATGTACTAAAAAAAGTAGACGGAACAAAAAAAGTTCATCGATTTTGAAAAAAAATCATTGAATTTGAAAAAGGCATCACTGAATTTTGAAATAGTTCATAGAATTAAAAAAAAGTTCATGAACTTTTCAAAAAAGTTCATCAGATTTGAAAAAGAGTTCGTCGAATTTGAAAAAAGTTCATCTTATTTTAAAAAAAGTTCATCGAAAGTTGAAAAGATTTCTTCGAATTTGAAAAAAGTTCATCAAATTTGGAAAAAGTGCATCGAATTTGAAAAAAGTTCATATGTTTTGAAAAAGTTCATCTTATTTAAAACTCATCAAAAGTTCACAAGAGTTATTTGAATTTTAAAAAAGTTCATCAAAATTGAAAAGAGTTCATCGAATTTGGAAAAAATATCAATTTAGAAAAAAAATCATGAATTTTAAAAAAAGCACGAATTAAAGAAAAACAAAAAGAAGAAATAGAAAAGGATAAGAAAAAAAGAAAAAAGGAAAAGGAAAAAAAGCAAAAAGCAAAACCAAACTAAACAACAAGAGAAAAGGAGAACAATCATTCAACTTGCGAGGCGTAGCCTAGTGGGTGGTAGGAACGGAGTCCTCACCACGAACCCCTGTTTGAAACCCGGTTCCCGCACCTTTTTTTTGTTTGGAGAAGAAACTATATGGGCCCGCCCAGCTCGGGATGCTGCGGGCGCCCATTTGCAGAATACACGTTAACGGGCGCCTGCAGTGCCAAATAGGATTCACACTTGACTTGTTTCCCAGTCGACATTGTTCGTTGACGTGCTCAAGTGGACCATTGACCAGTTGACATTTCCAAAAAAGTTCATGAAATTGAAGGTATCAATTTTTTTAAAAGTTCATGAATTCAAAAACATTTCATGAATTTGATAAGTTCATGAAAAAGTCTGTGAATTGGACAAAAATGTATGCTAGTTTGAAGAAATCAACAAAAAGGAGTTCAAGAATTTGAAAAGTTCAAAAATTTGAAAATTTTGTGAAATAAAAAAAATCAAAAATTTGGAAGTTCATGAGTTTGAAAATAAATGGAATTTATAATTTCAAATTGTACTCACATTTAAAAAAATCACAAATTTGAAAAATAGTAATGAAATTGGAAAATGTTCATGGATTTAAAAAATAACTCATTTATTTTAAAATAGTTCATGAATTTAATTAATGAACACGAACATAAAAAAGGAGATAAAAAGAAAAACTAAAACCAAATAAACCCAGCCAAAGAAAACCTTGCCCGAAAAAATAGTAGAACCTCTCTAGAAGGTTCCTCAACCGGTGAGAAAAATTCACACGGCCCCCATTTAGGAACTATCATATGGGAGAGGTGAGCACTTAATACCGTTAATGAGTTAACTGAAACTTGATGATATGGCCCCCATTTAGGAACTATTACTGTTGATGCTCAGGATGATGCACGAGCTGATGATCGAGATCACATACATCAGAACGTTCAATCCCCATACATGCATGTGGTTGGATCTTTGGAGCATGGGCCCGTTGAGTTTAACAATGGCTTAAGCCAAGCTACGTTTGAGACCCACAAGGAGGGAAGGATTAAACTACTTTTGTATTTCTTGTTCAGATCAACAAGCGTGCAACATCAGGAGCCTCATGCAAGTTTGCTACTAGAAGATAAGAAGGAGATGTGTTGGTTCAGAAGGCAAGGAATCAATATTTATTTCTTGTTTTACTTCTAGCCATGCAGGGACTATACCACGATGGCTTCCCGAACATGTCTGTGGGATTTGCTCACGTTGAAGGAGTCCGAATGGGGCCACCAGCGAACCAGATATGTGGCGCACAAATAAAAAGAGTTTTTATTGCTTAGATTGAATTGGATTCGGTTCATATTTTTAGGAGAGTGCTATTTATATTTCTTTCTTGTAGCGCACTCATGTTTGGGTCGGCTATACTGATATAAATAGTCATAGCATGATAATTGTAGGGAGGTTATGTTAGGATGAATTAGACACTGTTATGTGTTTCGGCTGTTGGCCATTATCAAGATTAGAGAATTCTTGTCAACAATCTCTACTCGCGTGTGAGTTCCTACGACCATGACGCGTAGGAGATTATAAGTTGAGTCTATACGGCCATGCTCACTCAGGAGGTGCAACGACAAGCTCGACATCACGCACCAAACTACGATATATTTTTTCTGTCGGCAAATTTTCTTGTGAGATTTTGGGCGACGTAATTCCGATACCAATGATTTCATGTCATATGCTACCGGGAGAGCCATGGTACAAGAAAAACAATGCTACTTATGACTATCTCGTCAACACGTACACTATCAAACCGGATACCAAATATGTTCTCATGGCCATTGAGAAAAAGTTTTTCAAGACTTGAAGGAAAGAACGCCTTTAGAAGATGAAGGAACAAGAAGAAGCAACAGAGGAAGTCAAGCCCGCAGAAAAAATTTCGACGGACGTTCAGTCTGCAAAATATGTTGTCGCTATAGAGACTGACTCGAAACCGAGGACGATTTCGCTTGAAGGAAAGGAGGATGATATGGCCATGCCTGCTCCTATTACTGTTGATGCTCAGGATGATGCATAAGATGATGATCTTTGGAGCATGGGACCGTTGAGTTTAACCATGGCTTAAGCCTAGGTACGTTTTGAGACCCACAAGGAGGGAAGGATTAAACTACTTTTGTATTTCTCGTTCAGATCAACAAGCGTGCAACATCAGGAGCCTCATGCAAGTTTGCTACTAGAAGATAAGAAGGAGATGCGCTGGTTTAGAAGGCAGGGAATCAATATTTATTTCTTGTTTTACTTCTTGCCATGCAAGGACTATACCATGATGGCTTCCCGAACATGTCTGTGGGATTTGCTCACGTTGAAGGAGTCCGGATGGGGGCCACCGGCGAACCAGATATGTGGCACACAAATAAAAAGAGTTTTTATTGCTTAGATTGAATTGGATTCGGTTGATATTTTTAGGAGAGTGTTCTTTATATTACTTTCTTGTAGCGTACTCATGTTTGGGTCGGCTATACTGATATAAATTGCCATAGCATGATAATTGTAGGAAGGTTATGTTAAGATGAATTAGACACTGTACGTTATGTGTTTTGCCCGTCGGCCATTACCAAGGTTAGAGAATTCTTGTTAACAATCTCTACTGGCGTGTGAGTTCCTGCTACCGTGACGTATAGGAGATTATAAGATGAGCGTATATGGTTCGTCCATGTTGTTCCTTCAGATCGAGGGGTTGGCGTGTTGTTTCCATGGAATTTGCGAGCATCTTCGTAAATCTGCTACCATTACTTACAGCGATGGAGGTTCGTGCCGTGAAAGATCGGGCTAACAAGGGATTGACCCTCGTCTCAAGGTTCGCCCCTATTCAAGTGGTATCAGAGACCGGCATTTCTCACGGTACTTCGGAGGAGACGGTCGGCGCGCCGTCACCAAGGAGCTACTGGAGGCTCTCCGACGACTTTTTGCTGGAAGAGAAATGATATGATGCTGAACTTTTTCACAGCTATTGTAAAGTGGGAGAGAAAGTTTGCGCCATGACGATCGACGACGACAGTTCGATAAACGCAGTTGGTATCGACATGGTGGAGAAGCTGGAACTATTGACGACACCACATCCACAACCATACTCACTGAGGAGGTGCAACGACAAGCTCGACATCACGCACCAAACTACGGTTTTTTTTCTGTCGGCAAAGGTTTTGGTTGACGTAATCACGACACCAATGATTTCATGTCATATGCTAATGGGAGAGCCATGGTACAAAAAAATGCTACTTATGACTATCTCGTTAACACGTACACTATCAAACGGGATACAAAATATGTTCTCATGGCCATTGAGAAAAAGTTTTTCAAGACTTGGAGGAAAGAACGACTTTAGAAGATGTAGGAACAAGAAGAAGCAAAGGAGGACGTCAAGCCCGCAGAAAAAAATTCGGCGCATGTTCAATCCGCAAAATATGTTGTCGCTATAGAGACTGACTCGCAACCGAGGACGATTTCGCTTGAAGGGAAGGAGGATGATATGGCCATGCATGCTCCTATTACTGTTGATGCTCGGGATGATGCATGAGATGATGATCTTTGGAGCATGGGCCCGTTGAGTTTAACCATGGCTTAAGCCTAGCTACGTTTTGAGACCCACAAGGAGGGAAGGATTAAACTACTTTTGTATTTCTCGTTCAGATCAACAAGCATGCAACATCAGGAGCCTCATGCAAGTTTGCTACTAGAAGATAAGAAGGAGATGCGCTGGTTTAGAAGGCAGGGAATCAATATTTATTTCTTGTTTTACTTCTTGCCATGCAAGGACTATACCATGATGGCTTCCCGAACATGTCTGTGGGATTTGCTCACGTTGAAGGAGTCCGGATGGGGGCCACCGGCGAACCAGATATGTGGCACACAAATAAAAAGAGTTTTTATTGCTTAGATTGAATTGGATTCGGTTGATATTTTTAGGAGAGTGTTCTTTATATTTCTTTCTTGTAGCGTACTCATGTTTGGGTCGGCTATACTAATATAAATTGCCATAGCATGATAATTGTAGGGAGGTTATGTTAAGATGAATTAGACACTGTACGTTATGTGTTTTGCCCGTCGGCCATTATCAAGATTAGAGAATTCTTGTTAACAATCTCTACTGGCGTGTGAGTTCCTGCTACCGTGACGTATAGGAGATTATAAGATGAGCGTATACGGTTCGTCCATGTTGTTCCTTCAGATCGAGGGGTTGGCGTGTTGTTTCCACGGGATTTGCGAGCATCTTCGTAAATCTGCTACCATTACTTACAGCGATGGAGGTTCGTGCCGTGAAAGATCGGGCCAACAAGGGATTGACCCTCGTCTCAAGGTTCGCCCCTATTCAAGTGGTATCAGAGACCGGCATTTCTCACGGTACTTCGGAGGAGACGGTCGGCGCGCCGTCACCAAGGAGCTACTGGAGGCTCTCCGACGACTTTTTGCTGTAAGAGAAATGATATGATGCTGAACTTTTTCACAGCTATTGTAAAGTGGGAGAGAAAGTTTGCGCCATGACGATCGACGACGACAGTTTGATAAACGCAGTTGGCATCGACATGGTGGAGAAGCTGGAACTATTGACGACACCACATCCACAACCATACTCACTGAGGAGGTGCAACGACAAGCTCGACATCACGCACCAAACTACGGTTTTTTTTTCTTTCTCGGCAAATTTTCTTGTGAGGTTTTGGGCGACGTAATCACGACACCAACGATTTCATGTCACATGCTACTGGGAGAGCCATGGTACAAGAAAAACAATGCTACTTATGACTATCTCGTCAACACGTACACTATCAAACGGGATACAAAATATGTTCTCATGGCCATTGAGAAAAAGTTTTTCAAGACTTGGAGGAAAGAACGACTTTAGAAGATGAAGGAACAAGAAGAAGCAAAGGAGGAAGTCAAGCCCACAGAAAAAATTTCAGCGCACGTTCAGTCCGCAAAATATGTTGTCGCTATAGAGACTGACTCGAAACCGAGGACAATTTCGCTTGAGAGGAAGGAGGATGATATGGCCATGCCTGCTCCTATTACTGTTGATGCTCAGGATGATGCATGAGATGATGATCTTTGGAGCATGGGACCGTTGAGTTTAACCATGGCTTAAGCCTAGGTACGTTTTGAGACCCACAAGGAGGGAAGGATTAAACTACTTTTGTATTTCTCGTTCAGATCAACAAGCGTGCAACATCAGGAGCCTCATGCAAGTTTGCTACTAGAAGATAAGAAGGAGATGCGCTGGTTTAGAAGGCAGGGAATCAATATTTATTTCTTGTTTTACTTCTTGCCATGCAAGGACTATACCATGATAGCTTCGTGAACATGTCTGTGGGATTTGCTCACGTTGAAGGAGTCCGGATGGGGGCCGCCGGCAAACCAGATATGTGGCACACAAATAAAAAGAGTTTTTATTGCTTAGATTGAATTGGATTCGGTTGATATTTTTAGGAGAGTGTTGTTTATATTTCTTTCTTGTAGCGTACTCATGTTTGGGTCGGCTATACTGATATAAATAGCCATAGCATGATAATTGTAGGGAGGTTATGTTAAGATGAATTAGACACTGTATGTTATGTGTTTCGGCCGTCGGCCATTATCAAGATTAGAGAATTCTTGTCAACAATCTCTACTGGCGTGTGAGTTCCTGCTACCGTGACGTATAGGAGATTATAAGATGAGCCTATTCGGTTCGTCCACATTGTTCCTTCAGATCGAGGGGTTGGCGTGTTGTTTCCGCGGGATTTGTGAGCATCTTCGTAAATCTGCTACCATTACTTACAGCGATGGAGGTTCGTGCCGTGAAAGATCGGGCCAACAAGGGATGGACCCTCGTCTCAAGGTTCGCCCCTCATCAAGTGGTTTCAGAGACCGGCATTTCTCACGGCACTTCAGAGAAGACGGCCGGCGCGCCGTCACCAAGGAGCTACTGGAGGCTCTCCGACGACTTTTTGCTGGAAGAGATAGGATATGGTGCTGAACTTTTTCACACCTATTGTAAAGTGGGAGAGAAAGTTTGCGCCATGACGATTGACGACGACAGTTTGATAAACGCAGTTGGCATCGACGTGGTGGAGAAGCTGGAACTATTGACGACACCACATCCACAACCATACTCACTGAGGAGGTGCAACGACAAGCTCGACATCACGCACCAAACTACGGTTTTTTTTTCTGTCGGCAAATTTTCCTGTGAGGTTTTGGTCGACGTAATCACGACACCAATGATTTCATGTCATATGCTACTGGGAGAGCCATGGTACAAGAAAAACAATGCTACTTATGACTATCTTGTTAACACGTACACTATCAAACGGGATATAAAATATGTTCTCACGGCCATTGAGAAAAAGTTTTTCAAAACTTGGAGGAAAGAACGACTTTAGAAGATGAAGGAACAAGAAGAAGCAAAGGTGGAAGTCAAGCCTGCAGAAAAAATTTCGATGCATGTTCAGTCCGCAAAATATGTTGTCGCTATAGAGACTGACTCGAAACCAAGGACGATTTCGCTTGAAGGGAAGGAGGATGATATGGCCATGCATGCTCCTATTACTGTTGATGCTCAGGATGATGCATGAGATGATGATCTTTGGAGCATGGGACCGTTGAGTTTAACCATGGCTTAAGCCTAGCTACGTTTTGAGACCCACAAGGAGGGAAGGATTAAACTACTTTTGTATTTCTCGTTCAGATCAACAAGCGTGCAACATCAGGAGCCTCATGCAAGTTTGCTACTAGAAGATAAGAAAGAGATGCGCTGGTTTAGAAGGCAGGGAATCAATATTTATTTCTTGTTTTACTTCTTGCCATGCAAGGACTATACCATGATGGCTTCCCGAACATGTCTGTGGGATTTGCTCACGTTGAAGGAGTCCGGATGGGGGCCACCGGCGAACCAGATATGTGGCACACAAATAAAAAGAGTTTTTATTGCTTAGATTGAATTGGAGTTGGTTGATATTTTTAGGAGAGTGCTGTTTATATTTCTTTCTTGTAGCGTACTCATGTTTGGGTCGGCTATACTGATATAAATTGCCATAGCATGATAATTGTAGGGAGGTTATGTTAAGATGAATTAGACACTGTACGTTATGTGTTTCGGCCGTCGGCCATTATCAAGATTAGAGAATTCTTGTCAACAATCTCTACTGGCATGTGAGTTCCTGCTACCGTGACGTATAGGAGATTATAAGATGAGTCGCGCCAGAGCCGCGTTAGAGGTTGACGTTGACCTTGCCGTCGGTTTCCTCAGTTTTCTTTCGGTTTATTTTTGGGGTTAGGGTTTTTCTTGGTTTTCCCGATCGGTTCGTCCATTAATCCGCGGTAGCAAACGTTTTTTGTTTGTTAGTTCCTGTTAGTGAACTTTCATTCATTAGGTTTTTCTTTTTATTTTAAGTTTCAGCCAGGGGCCTATCCACGAATACTTTTATCGTAGATTAGTCCCTGATCTTCAAACCCTCGTTACTTTTTACTCGTTTGTCCAAATTCAGTGAAACCAACGCCAAAATCTTCGTCTTGTTCCCCTCTTTCCAGATAATCAACTTGAACATGATTTTGACAATTTAAAATTTGGTATCAAGCAGATTTGTATTCAAACTTCTTTTGATCATAGCTCCGATTCAATTGATTCTTTTCGCAAATCGAAGCTCTTCAGTTGAACTTCCAGTTTGGATCTTTTATCTTGAGTTTTACCCTTGCATCTTATGCTTGAGTGCTTATGTATACTATTGTTTGTTCACGATAGAGTTTCGAGAGTGCGAAGCGTGCTACTACGAGTCACTAGGGTTTGCAGATCGTCAGCAAGGCAAGTAACACTTTGATCATACCCCTTTATTACCCAGTTTTTATGCATTAGTTTCAACCCTCAAACACTTCATGGTTAGGATTTGATAACATGTGGGTATCGGGAAGTAGTTGATGAGATAGAACCTATTGACTTGCATTCAAACCCTGGGTACTTACTACGTTATGCTTATATTGCCATGCTATGTTCGTAGACGTGGTTTGGTTTTGAGAGAATTCATGACAGATGTGAGAGATTATTGTTAACTAAGGTTTAACTTAAGGTGGCTAATTGAACACACATCTAGGTGGATTGGTTTGTGGGCACCTGGGGAACCCAATGTTGTCCAAGAAGATCCCGGGGAACCCGTGTGATCATCCTATGGTTTGCCACCCAGGCTCAAAGGGATCATCATGTTATTCATGCTGGAAACTTCCGTGCGCAGCCACAAGTCATTATAGGCTCTGGCATAGTTGAGTATGCTGTGTGATCTCTTACAGTGGTAGGCTAGTAGATGTAGGGAATGTAGGTGGTACTGTCTACCCGTCGTAATGAGCTAACGCTTCTGAAAGACTGTGTCTCGATCATCCGTTTCTCAAACATCATGTAGTGCGAGAAATCCAACAGAGGAGATCGAGTCTTGTGGGGAAAAGTGTGCAAACCTCTGCAGAGTGTATAAACTAGTCATGGTTAGCCGTGTCCCCAGTTATGGAAATCTTGAGTATTTGGTACTTGAATTATTATATTGATCTCATCACTTTACATAATCAATTTGATTGGGTTATTGATTATTAATTGGGATTGAGATGGGGTTACCATTCTCAATGTTTTCAACTAACTTTATAGTTAAATAAACTATATTCCGTTGTTGTAGGGAGAAACTAGTTTTCTACAAATGATAACCATAGAGCCTCCACCAGCCATATATGCATATAGTTATAGCTGTTTCATGTTCATTGCTCTATAGTGTTATTTTGCCAGCATATTCCATGTGCTGACCTACACAAGCTGCAACGTATTATGTTGCAGAGTTTTCAGACGAAGAGTAAGGTGCGCTAGGTCGTTGTCGTGCACTCAGCTATGCCGTTGGAGTTGATAGACTCATTTACCTTCGAAGCTTCCGTTGTTATCGTATTTAGATGGCCTTCAACCATATTATTGTAATAAGTTCTCTTTTGAGACATTCAATGTAATAAGTGTGTGACTGAACTCTGTTATAAATCTTCGAGTATTGTGTGTGTCAGCATTACCGATCCAGGGATGACACTTATATACAGAGATTTGACCGCCTGAGATCGGATCGCTACATTTATAAACATTTCAAGAAAAAAATTAGGGTGATGAGGTAAAAAAGGAAAAAAAAATTAGTGAACACTGAAACTAAAAAAACGTAAAAGAAATAACAGATGTGAGAGAAAAAGTGATGCGCCCTCCATATTAGGCCTCCCTCACTGCTCAAAAATGGGTAACATGACCAGAACACATGCTTTAACCAATGAATAGGGTTCTTGATCATGCGAGCTCGCTGGGTATTTTATTGCTTCTAATTTGTCAAAGCGAGATCTTGGCTTTTCATCATGATATATAGGACAATTTCTTTTAGTTGCAGATTCTTAGAAACCGCTCAGGAATTAGTTGTGTGCAGAATCCATGAGAATGTGTAGTTTCTTTCCTTTCGGTTGATACATTCTTAAAGTTTTGCTCGAGGTGTGTGTTAAAATGTCTATAATCCCACTAAATTGATTTGTGTGTTGATTAATTGATATGAGTTATTTCCCTTAACCTAAAGCTGGAGTTCGAGATCGGTAGAACATTACTTTTTTTGTCGGTCGGTAGAACATTACTTATAAGCATTTCAAAAGAATCGCAAATTGCCATTGATTATTGTTCGATCAAACTCATGTCGGCAGTTAACGAACATCCAAAGAACTCCATCATAAATATTATATAAAAATAAAGCATATGAAAGTTTCTCTTCAATAAATGTTAAATCATATTGGCGACATTAACTATTACGAGGATTAATAAATAGTCTTCTACTACCTCCATCCGAAAATAACTGACGTGGTTTGAACTAAAACCACGCTAGTTATTTCCGAACTGAGGGACCTTTATTTTCCGTAGTTGGCTACATTATGATCTTCCATGGCGTTGGAAAAATATTCACTATGGGTGAGTGGGGGAAGGGCACCTCGATCCTAATGAAAATCTTGATGATGTGGTTTGGACCCTGAGTAAAACTGAGAAATCCAGTACCTAGTCTATTTATCAATGGCTTGAACAAAGAGTCCATTACAAGCAGATCTAGAAAGTCAAGATTCCTTCAAAAAATAAAATTTTCAGGTGGCAATTATGCACTAGTTTTTATCTTGACAAGACAGAACTTGTGAAAATGTACGGTATATGGGATCCCATGTCTGTTCCTTTTGTGATCAAATTAAAACGACCCAACACTTGTTCTTCATTTATTAATTGTGATTCTCATGTGGTTTGGGCCTTTGGGGGTGTGCTGGGATCAACAATGGGTATTCGATGCTATTCTTTTATATGTTTACCATTTTTGTTCTTTGTTGGGCTACCTAAATTGTGTACAATAGAGTGACTTCTGAGAATCTAGTGGTGCTTAGTCTCCTCGATATTGTGTTTACCCTTTGGTCTCTCTTGCTTTACTAGACATGCCTTCAGAAGGAGGAAGATGGGGAGCTGATACATGGTGGGACTACGACTACGGACAACAAAGTTGATGATTAGCCTGGTTCTATGGTGTGAAGGATCTGATGTCAAGATCTTTTCTGCTCTCTTGTTACATTTGGTTAGAATCTCATCCTTTGTTGTAAGCCTACAACAATCTTTCTTCATAGCTCAAAACTATTTTGGTTAGTTCTTATAATCTTGTTGCACCATAGTGGTTGCTCGAGAGCAAGCACTCAACATCAGGTTTCCTATTAGTCCTCCAAGCCGCCACCTTCATTCTCATCCCCTATATTGTTTTCTTAACGGGTTTATTTTTGTGGCATGGGGCCTTGCATGCTTTATCGCCTAACAATGCTTGATCCGAGGGTGATTTTTCACTAGGGGGTCTGCTCCAGGATCCATGGCAGAATAAGCTTTAGAGCACGTGCTTTCTCAACCATTCTCCTCCACGTGCAATGGTAGATATAGTCTTATGTTCTATGTGTTGATTTTTGTAGAGAACAATCTAGTAGAACCTAGACAGTTATTAGGCAACTATGCATCTAATTTTTTACTTCATGAATAAAACTAGAGGAAGGAAAAATATGTGATGGTACAAGAGGAATCTATTTGCGGAGGAGAGCACACCATAGCATGCAAAGGTAGAAAAGGGGAAACATCCTCATCGAACACAACATCGCCAAATATATAGAAAAGGTCGATTGTGATATGTAGACATTCGAATCCAATATGTTGGGGAGTATATCAGAGAAAGGCACACTGCTTGGAATAAAACTCCAACTTGTGAGAATTAAATGAGCATAAGTTTGGCCACATGTGCACTTGAAATTTCTGAAGGATTAATAGTGGGGTTTTATTTTAAGAAGCTGATTGATACGTCTTCAACGTATCTATAATTTATGAACTATTCATACCATGTTTACGACAATTATATATGGTTTTGATATGATTTGAATGGAACTAACCCAGACTGACATTGTTTTCAGTAGAACTACCGTAGTGTTGTTTTTTGTGCAGAAATAAAAGTTCTCGGAATGGGCTAAAAGTTTTTGGCGATTTTTTGGAACTAAAGAGAACCAGGAAGCTTCGGGGGAGCACCAGAAGACCCACAGGGGCCCCACGAGCCACCTGGGCGCGTCCACCCCTTGGGCGTACCCTGGTGCCTCGTGGGCCCCCTATGGCCCCTCTTGACGTGAGACCGACGCAAAAAATTCCTATATGGAGAGAAACCCCCAGAAATAACCCTAGAACTTCGACTCTGCCACCGTAAGTCTCTGTACCTCCATGATCTCATCTACAACCCTTTTTCGACACCCTGTCGAAGGGGGAAATCATCACCGGAGGTCATCTTCATCATCCTGATGGCCACCATAACGAGGATGGAGTAGTTCAACCTCTGGGCTGAGGGTATGTATACGTAGCTATCTGTTTGATCTCTCTCTCTCTCTCTCTCTCTCCATCGTGTCCTTGATTTGGCACGATTTTGATGTACCGCGAGCTTTGTTCATATAGTTGGATCATATGGTGTTTCTCCTTCTCTATCTTGTTGTGCTGAATTGAGTTATTTTTGAGGTTCCACTATTATCGGATTGAATACTTTTATGGATTTGAGAATACCTGATGTATGTCTTGCATATGAATACCCATGGTGACAATGGGGTATTCTATTGAGTCACTTGATGTATGTTTTGGCACTCAACTCGCGGATTACCGATGTGACATTGGGGTAATATATGCATAGGGGTTGATGCACGTTTTCATCCTACTTTCTCCGGTAGAAATCTTGGGGCACTCTTTGAAGTTCTTTGTGTTGCATTGAATATTATGAATCTGAAGTTGTTTGATGTGTATCATATAATTGACTCACTGATACTTGTGGTGACATTGGAGCATCTAGGTGACATTAGAGTTGGTTGATGCGTGTCATATTGTGTCATTTTAGTACGAACTCTAGGGCTGTTCATGACACTTATAGGAATAGCTCAATAGATTGATCGGAATACATAACTTTGAGGTGGTTTCGTACCCTACAAACAATTTCATCTTATTTTCTCCCTAGATAAGAACTTTAGAGTGATTCTTTGTCGCACATTGAGGGATTGTTATATGATTTAATTATGTTAGCACTGTTGAGAGATTGCACTATTGAAAGTATGAACCCTATGCCTTGTTTCAAGCATTGCAATACCGTTTGTGCTCCATTTTATAACTTGCTACCTTGTTGTTCTTATATTTTCAGTTTACAAAAACCTATATCTACTATCCATACTATACTTGTATCACCATCTCTTCGCTGAACTAGTGCACCTATACACTTTTCCATTGTATTGGGTGTGTTGGGGACACAAGAGATTTCTTTTATTTGGTTGCAGGGTTGTTTGAGAGAGACCATCTTCATCCTATGCCTCCCACGGATTGATAAATCTTAGGTCATCCACTTGAGGGAAAATTGCGACCGTCCTACAAAACCCTACGCTTGGAGGTCCAACACGAGTCTATAAGAATAAGTTGTATAGTAGACATCACTGATCTACATGCTTTTCATAGGTGACCACCTTGATATGAAATTGATTAACGAGGTATGTTGTAGTTAAAAAGTTTTCATGCAAAAATTTGAGAGGCATGGATGCTTGTGCGACAGATCTAACCCTACCTAAACATTGTGTCTATTCTTTCTTTTTACTGAGCAATACTATCGGTGAGTATTGAGACATGAAACCTCGTGAGAAATGTCAATTTTATTAAAGAAATAGTTTAACTCATAATACTCACCAATCTAGTCGGTTTGCGTGGAAAAGATTTCATAACTGAATTGTCGCTCTATGAGAAACAGAAATTTGAGAATATAGAGAACACTTCAGACTTTTTTTAAGAAGACTATTCCATGCATACTTACTGTAGTCATCAATAACGCTTAAATAGTATGTGTGATGACCAATAACGGAAGAATGTGTTGGTCCCCTAACATCAGAAATGAAACAAACTTGGTGACGTGGACACACTTACATATTTAGGATAACCAAGATGACGACTCTTTGCTTTCTTACGAGCATACCGTGGCTCGCTATATGACGCACTTGACCATGGAAGCTTATTATTTTGAAGGACACAATTGTCCATATCGAAAAAGGATGATCTGAATGATGATGTCATTTTGTGGACGTAAGCTTGGACACATGTAGTCTTGTTTGGATGAAGAATATGACTATAGCTTGAGGGGCTACAAATCTCCTTCACATCTACTTCGATGAATTACCCTCCTCGTGGCATGATCCTTGATAAAAAAGAAGGCAGGGTAAATTTTCATAATAGTTTATTATCAGTAGTTAAATGATGCACCTAAATGAGATTTTGAGTGTCATGTGGAGCATGGAGAATTAGGGGTGTGAAAAATAATATTACCAAAATAGTGTAATGGCCATATACCTACCCCGTTTGAGGCATAAATGTACTAGTTCATATCAATGCTATATATGGTCATTGTTGAGCGAGCACACTTTGTTGTTGGAGGCGTATATGTCGTTGAAGCAGTACCAGCACTAGTGCATGACTGGAAGTGATTACTTACTTGGACTACATAACTAAGTCTGGAAGTAAGCATGCGTTGGTGAATACAATGACTACGTACCACTAGGTCATCAAGAAACGGTAGCCGTCCAACCTGCTGTATATATGGAATAACATTGGATACATGTGTTGCAAAAACTGGCAGAACTTATCCACACAGTGCATATGAATTGTGGTTTAATTGCTTGTATATCTTAGTAGATTTGTAATTTTTGGTAACCACTGCATCATGAGATAATTTATGTAGTACCTTATTTATTGATATTTTCTTAACGCGGTGATGGGACGCTGTACATGTTTGAATACCAATCTAACTTTAGAAAACATTAAATGCACAATTAATTTTGCAATATGTAGCTAAAAAGCATATATACATGCATGTTCTATGGCTTATTATACGATCACCGAATGGTTTCTTCACCCAAAAAACATTCTCGATCGACTCAGAGCAAATTTGCAATTATAAAGAAATTCTATAGTTTTAGGACGCATTAATGGGCTAGCTAGCACTACCATGCATATCTACGTAGAGAGTGAAAGGCTGTAAATGGATGCCAAAGTTAGAGATGAGCACAGTGAAGGCCGGAAGGCTACAACATGCTCATCCTTGCCGATCCTCCCCTATAAATCCACGCCTTCTCCCTTGCTTTCAACTCGCCAAAAACTAGTGACTTCCCTTTTCCTCTGGTAGTTTTACCCTTTGACCGGCAATGGTTCGCAAGAAGGTGCCCCTCCGGTACATCGGCGAGGACTCCATCCGTCGCCGTACCTACGAGACGCGCCGCAACTACCTGATGAAGAAGGTGGGCGAGTTGGGCATCCTGTGCAACACCAAGGCCTGCGTGCTGGTGTATGACGAGGGCGCGTCGGAGCCGGATGTTTACCCGTCCCATGCTGAGGCGGTGGCTATGTTGAATCGATACAAGGCCATGCCGAACATGCTGCAGTTCAAGAAGACGACGAGCCAGGAGGAGTTCCTCACCAAGTGCCTCGCCAAGCTCCAGCATCAGGCCAACAAGCTCCAGAGCGAGCGTGAGGACCGCAACATCAGGGCCCTCCTGCACAAGGCCATACTCGGTGGCAACCTCAGCGCCGAGGAGGTCGCCAGGGTTGGTTGTAAGCCGGGGGAGATCCACAAGAGCCTCGTCGAGCGCATCGCTAAAACCAACTCGCAGCCGCCGGTCTTCCAGTCCCAAGCGCCATACATCACCGGCAGCGCCGACATGGGGCCTCCGCCGATGTATCAAGCGCCGCCGCAGCAGCAGGCGGGCGGGCAGCCACCGGTCTTCCAGCCCCAGGAGCCATACGTCGCCGGCAGCGCCGACATGGGGCCTCCACTGATGTATCAAGCGCCGCCGCCGCAGCAGGCGGGCGGGCAGCAACCGGTCTTCCAGCCCCAGGCGCCATACGCCGCTGGCAGCGCCGACATGGGGCCTCCGCCGATGTATCAAGCGCCGCCGCAGCAGCAGGCGGGCGGGCAGCCACCGGCCTTCCAGCCCCAGGCGCCATACGTCACCGGCAGCGTCGACATGGGGCATCCGCCGATGTATCAGGTGCCGCTACAGCAGCAGGAGGGCTGGCAGCCACCAGTCTTCCAGCGCCAGGCACCAAACGCCACCGCCAGCGTCGACATGGGGCCTCCGCCGATGTATCAAGCGCCGCCGCAGCAGCAGGAGAGCTGGCAGCCATCGGTCTTCCAGCTCCAGGTGCCAAACGTCACCAACAACGTCGACATGGGGCCTCCGCTGATGTATCAGGTGCCGCCGCAACAGCAGGAGGGCTTGCAGCCACCGGTCCTCCAGCCCCAGGTACCAAACATCACCGGCAACATCGGCATGGGTCATCCGCCGATGTATCAGGCGCCGCCGCAACAGGAGGAGGGTTGGCAGCCACAAGTCTTCCAGCCCCAGGTGCCATACGTCACCGGCAGTGTCGACATGGGGCCTCCGCCGATGTATCAGGCGGTGCCGCAACAGCAGGAAGGCTGGCAGGCACCGGTCTTCCAGTCCCAGGTGCCATATGTTACCGACAGCGTCGACATGGGGCCTCCACCGATGTATCAGGCGCCACCGCAGCAGCAGGAGGGCTGGCGTGACAGGGTGAGGTCCGAGGGGGGCCATGGCGCCCTAGCCTATAATGGAAATGGCTACAATACTGGTGGCCACGACGGCGCCGGCACCAGCTCAAGCGCAAACTTCGTCGATGATGATATGTTAACGTTGCAGTTCTGGGACGATATGGAGTTCGGGTTGTAGTGAGGCGCCGATCATGGAGCATCGAGTCATTTTGCTCCTATATGCGAGTAGTGGATCCTCATGCGTAGTGCATGGTCATGCGTCTCGCCTCATTTTATTTAGTTTTGGCATGGTTAAGATGCATGAATGGCATTGTTAATAAGGATGGAAATTCGGTCTCTATCATGCTCTTGGAGCCAAGGCATTTTCATTCTAGTTGCTGAAATATTTATTCTGGATATCTTCTTCGTTGAAATTTTTATTCTGGATCTCTTCTTCCATGGTTATTTGTTTGATCTCTGTTGTCCATTTGGTGTAACTAGTACCCCCTCTGTAAACTAACATAAGACTGTGTAGTGATCTAACGGTCTTTGTATCAACATGTTCTGTAGGCATACCTTGCATAGCTGTGTATTACGACACTTTATTTGCCACTGATAGTTACCTGAGTGTTACTATCATGGAAAACGTTCGATATGTCATGGTCAAAAATCTGACGTTCAATTTGTAGCGAAATCCAAGAAGAACCAAGGTGTTATGGTCGTATGTTGTGAAATGAGAAGTACTGTTGTATATACACTTCCTTTTTTTGTGTCCAGATCTTTTTATTTTTCCGGTGAGAACGTTTGAAGATGTAAATGTCCTACAGCAAGGTGAATGTGTTGGATGTTCATCTTTGCCAGGATAAAGATGTGTAACTTAATTACATGTTGCCCGATGCGACCAATAGTTGTTTTTCTTTCCATGTATCTAATTTTGCCTTGGTTGCATGGAAAAATTATTTCAATCCGAAACCGAATCGGAAAAGCCTTACATGGATTACAAGACTAAAAAAGGCAAACAAAGTGAAGGGAAGAAAAAAGAACTAGACAAGTCACGAAAGGAGAAAGAAACAAAAGGGGAGAAGGGTTGTCTTGTCTAAAGTTACATATCCCTTGATCCATGTAGTAATCCCTTTCGTGGTTCGACGTATGGTATCACTGGCCAAGCTATGGATGCCCAAGAAAATTAGGTCATTCTTGGCTTTCCAAATCCGCCAAGAAAGGATGAAGACGGCATATAGAAATGGCTTTCACATAACGATCAATGAAACCATTTGGTGAAAACAATCTCAGCGCCATGGCGGTGTTAAATTCTCTAGATTTCCCCATGCCATAAATCTGATGCCATTTGTTAGAGTTATAGCTTCTATCATCCACTTTATCACCTTGAGCTCAGCCTTTGCAACCCGCGTGGATTTGGTATGCAGGTTGAAGCCATGCGCGAGGACATATGCTATTAAACAATAAATTCTCCTATCTTAAGGATAGATACTAAATATCATTTTTTAGGGAAATGGCAAACACCATGTTGTTAAATTTCTTCCGCTAACTATAACCATACATATTGACACTTTTCTCAAACTTCTTGTAGTAATTGGCAGAGCTTGTGTACACCCGGCAGGTTGCGACATGTACATTCATAGGGGGGCTAATCGGCCTTGGGTTTGCACAACTTGGGTTACAAAAAAGGTTAAAACAATCAGAACTTTATCCGTATATAGCCGATGGATTATAATCACATACCAAACATAACCTCTCTATATCTAGTCCTAATAGCCCTCTTCAATCACAACTTTCCCTTATTTGAGATCTTGCATAAAATTTGTGAACATTTCAACTTGGAAAGCTAGCTTTGGTAAAACTGTCAGCCAATTCATCCTACGATGGTACGAATACAATCCCTAACTTCGATTGAGGTACACTTTCTTGTACAAAGTGAAAATACACCTCAATGTGTTTTTTTATGCATGAAAGACACGGTAAATAAAAGATATGTTGCACCCAAGTTGTCACACCATAAAGTGGAAACTGTTTCTTGTGCCACACCAGGCTCTTAGATCAAAGACTGCACCCGTTGGGAGGCAATAGTGGTTTCTGCTTCCCGTTAACACGCCAGACCGATTGTGTGGGTGTGCAACATGAACTTAATATTTAGCTCCTCCACTGAATCTACGTGCTATAAAGTACTTTGGATAGTGTCCGATATCTTATTTCGTTGGCTGGGTTTAGTGGGTTCGCCAATTTTTCACCTATATATCCGTGGGCCCTCCGATATTTAGTCTCGGTCGTGCTCTTTGGGCGAATGAATTTTTATTCGAGTTGATGAAATTGTTATCGTTGATCTCTTCTTCCATGGTTTGTTTGATTGATCGTTGTTGTTCATTTTGTTGTAAATCCTAAGTTGCAACTGCTCCTCTTTTGTGTCAACTTGTTTTGCCAGACATACTTGCATAGACAACTTGTTTTGTGTCAACTTATTATGGTACTTTATTAATCCTGATAGTTACTTGATTGCTCCTATCTTTGAAGAATGAACCTAGGCACTTTCGTCATGTGTTGGGAAGTACTGTTAGGCCTTCTTTTCATGTATTTTTTTGGTTAGAAACATTTTGAAGATGTAAATGTTCTGGAGCAAGGTGAATGTACTCAATGGTTCTTTGCCTAGATAAAGATTTGTAACTTAACTAGCACATATGCCCGTGCATTGCAACGGGAAAAATTGATGTTTTGTGCAAACATAATATCTCACAACACCAGATTCACTATGAAGAACATGCTTCAACGCAGCATCCTTCTACAAAATGAACATAAAAAATACGTTGCAATTTAGCAGTGTTCATATTTTCTTTGTTGGGCATAATCTCCCACTTTTTCCATCTAAGTATAATCCTTTTTAATGGCATTTAAGTATAATTATTTTGTTAATTACCATGGCGTCCTTACCCGTTTTAGTCAGAAATCAAATCCTTACTTTTCTAATTTAGTAGCTCCAACACATTGAAGCCTACAAATCCTTCCTTTTAAATTTTAATTATCCTACCTTTTTGCCTCAAATCCTTCATGTAGAATTTATTAAGATCACAATCTTTCTTTTAGTTATTCCACCGGTTTATCCATAATCCTTTCTTTAATTAGGCACATCCATTTAAATATTCTATTTAAGCCCACAATCCTCCTTTATTAGCTCATTTGCTTAATTAGCTCGCCCTAAACATGATGACTACCACTTGTATATTTAGAGCGAGTTAGAATTAGTAAATGTGAAAGGCGGATAGGCCGTTGGTTGTTACATCGAAGAGCTACACAAGAGGTCCTGTGTTTAATTCCAACAATCTTGATTTATTTTGATCTAATTATTTTTCATGGTCTCTATGAAAGCCCATAAAAGGCCCATCATCATACAAGTACCTGGGCCAGATTGCTTAGCTTGTGCAAACCGAACAAAAAGGACTAAACCAAACCAAGAATACCTATTCCCTTTAATAGTAGGTATAGATTACATGTTCATAGTTTGCATGATTGGCCAATAATTTTCTTTCTTTCCATGTGTTTAGGTTATGTCTTGGTTGCATGTAGAACATACTTCAATCTTAGAGAGATCTGGCTAGGTTTTACAAGGATTACAAGAACCCAAAAAAATGGCAAACAAAGTGAAGAGAAGAAGGAAAGAACTAGATAGATTGCGAAAGGAGGAATAAAGGAAAGGAGTCTTCTCCGGAAGTTACATATATGTTGATCCATGTTTTTTTTCTCAAAAAGGAGGATTACTCCTAGCCACTTCATGCATCAAGCGATGCACACAACCATCTTTATTAAATTATTAAACAGTCTGACAAAGTGACAAGACAAATAGATCTCTTATCCATGTATTTATCCATTAGTTATTTGTTCAAACTGTGATGTTTTCTAGTATAAGTAATATTCTATATATGAGAATGATGATAAACAAGCCAAACCAGACATGCACTCCTACTTCTTTTGCTATTTCTCTGTAGCTTTATTTATTTCCAAATCTTTGGGTATCAGCATTACTGTTGACATAACAATGGTCACATCGCACAGGTTAACATGGCAGAATAGTATTGCAAACTAGTTATTTGTTCAAACTACGACGTTTTCATCTATAGATCTATCATTGCATCATAAGCACCGAGACACCCTCATGAATCACACACTTCGAATCTATGATGGATCTCCCCCTAAACTAGAATCAAACACACCGTCTTATGAGAAATCGTTTGCCTCAAGAACTCATGCACTCAAAGAGTGTAGCTCTTGCCAAGTATGGAAGACCTGTCTAGCTAACAATAGCTAGATAAACATTTGTGGTAGTTACTAGGCCTGTGAAAAGGAGCCCAAAAGGCTGCTAAGCACTAACATCTCCACCCTCCCCCACTAGTACTATCAGAACTAGGAACGTTTTAAGCAGATTTAAATTATATGCATTTTTGGAATCATGTGTGGGCTTGGAGAGAGCGGCATGTCTTCCTACATCAATGAGCTCATTAAAGATCATGCCCTTGATTTATTGGCCTACAAGAAACTATGAAAAATGATTATAAAATAAAAAAATTCAAGAGTAATGATCCCGATGGTGCCTCCTTTTGGAAATTAATTCATCCTATTGGTAAAACTGGTGGTATCCTATGTGGTGTTTGGGAGGAAATCAATTGTCCCATTGCCGCTTCGTATGTCATCAAAATGTCACACATTAATAGAGGTGCGTTTATGATCGATGATGACCAATCTACTAGTTTTTTGTTAGGAAACCTGGTTGGGGACATTGCTAGTTCTTCAAAATCCGACCCTCGGCAACTTAGTGTGCAGGAAAGATGTTTTGGCAGCATCGGTCCTAGAGACAACCCCTTTAAATACTCAATTTTGTAGAGCTCTGATTGGCGATAACTGGGCAGCCTGGCTCCATTTGGTACGGAGGTTGATGATGATCAATCTCTCACAGACGCAGACATATTTCGATGGATATTGAATACAAATGGCGTCTTCACCGTTAACTCGATGTACGTAGACCTTATTGATGCGCGGCCGGTCTTCGGGCATAACTATATCTGGAAGATGAAGTTCCATCAAATTCAAGAAAAGTGTGGTTCTTGCAGCCTTAGGTGATCCTTACTAAAGATAATGTGGCAAAATTAATTGATAGCGATGTAAGAAATGTTGTTTTTGTGATCAAGAGGAAACAATACACTATCTCTTTCACTTGTCTGTTTGCCACATCGCTTTGGCTAACAATTTTGGTAGCTTATAACTTGCAACCACCAACTAACATACCAAATTTGTTTGGGAACTGGTTGCTTGGTATTACTCATGGGATTAAAGGTCATCTCCGGGTGGGAGCATGCACCTTATTATGGGCAATTTGTAATTGCCAGAATGACACTATTTTTAACAGATCAAATTCTCAATAAAAAATAGGTTATCATCGGAACTACTGATTCGATCCATATTTGGTCATCACTTCAGTGTATGAACACTCAGGTGTGCGCCCATGGGTGCAACCGCTTGGAGACGGTCGCCAAGGAATTGTTCTACCAGTTTGGCTGGTGCATGATTAACAGATAATGTGAATGAGTCATGTAATCTCCTTTTAGCAATTGGTTGCGGTCTTCTCTTTTTAAAGTTATAAAGTTATTCTGGACCTACTGGACTATTAAATTCTTTTTAATAAAGATGGTTGTGGGCGTCAGTATGATGAAGTGGCTCGAGCTATCCTCTTCTTTTTTTAATTGACATGCACTTGAGCAGCCTGACTGGATCGTAGTGCATTTATTTGACACAAGTTAAAGCTGTCTTAATACAAATATTTGTGCATTCCTGTTGTGTGTGGTTCTGCAAAAAAACAAGGATAGGGGCCAGAGGCTCTAACTTTCTATTCAGCTCAAGAGCAAATTACAGCGTGCAGAACATAGTTACAGATGTTTGCATTCCTCATGAGCTGAATTGATACAACAATGTAAAATTGTCAGCTACATTAAAGGCTCTTCATTGGATCCATCATAATAAAGGAACCAAATATGTTTATGTTTTAGGATTCAAACTGTGAGTTCTATAAGTTCCAACCAGCTCCATTTCTTTGGTGAGTGTTTTATAACTGCGCCTATGGGAGTACTATGCAGGACTTGTGCTGAACTCTATTTGTGTCCAAAATACAAGAGTAGAAACTTATCCTAGTCAATAGCTTTAGTCCATTCCAACTGCTCAAACATTCAAGCGGTCAAAATACTAGTTTTACTGACATGGATGCAAATCAGCATGTCATTTTGCGATTGACAAGCCACTTGAGCAGATTTTCCCACATTAGCCCATCTTTCTCCCTGTCAAATGTTTGGGTTGGAGTGCAAGTTCAGAAAATCAGTCGAAAGTTAATTTTAATCAACGTTGAAAGTTGGAAAGGTGTCAAATAGAAAGTTTTTGGTTCAGTTGGAAAATTCTAGAGCCTATAGGCTGATGGTTGGAGCATCTCCACTCGCCCCCCAATGTCACACCCTAGCTAGTCCATGCATTAGAGTGTGCATCATGTTTACTTTCATCAGAAACTTGAAATGGGAAAGGTAGAACCCCCAGCACCCCCCTGAAATCAACTAGGGTTTACTAAAAATAATTTCAATGAACCTGAAATGCCCTTCTAAAATGTTCACCCTCTTTGCCTTGGGTTAGAACCTCTGGCAAAATTGGTGCACAATTTTCTAGGTCAACAAAAGGTCATTGATTTAAATCATAAATATTTAAATTTAGGCATTTAAATGCTATAAAATAATTCAAATGCTCAAATAATTCTGAAAATAAATGTTTGCTGTTAGGAATAATCCCAAAAGAGCCCACAATTATTTTCAGGATTTTAGAAAGTGCCTAGGTATTATTAATAAAGCCCTAAAGCTATAGAAAAATAGAAAAAAGAAAACAAACATAAAACAACAGAGAGAGAAAGAGTTACCTGGGCTTCTTACCTGCAGCAGAGCCGGCCTAGCTCCTGTTCTGGCCCAACCCACCAGGGGCTCCCCGGTCTTCTTCCTCCTTCGACAGTAGGCAGAGGGCGTGTGCCCGCGGCGCGTCGGCACGCGCGCGCCACCTCCACCCTGCCTGCCTGCGTCCTCGACGCTCTGGACGTCCCCAACGACACCACGCACCCCTGGAACCGCCTCGCCCACTCTCTCATCCCCATCCCCTCGCCTGACTCTCTCCCTCTAGCTCAACCGAGCGCAGCCGCAGCCGCACCGCCGACGTAGCCACGGCCACCGTGCTCCCCTCGCCTCCCCACCTTGTCTGCAAGCTCCGCCATCGTCCGCCGGTTCGCTCCACCCTGGCCCCGAGCGCTGGGACGGCCTGCATCGCCGACTGCTTCATCTTCTTTCTCCTCGGGTCGCCGGAGATCCCCTCGCCGCCACACTTCGCTTTGGTGCTTCCCCGAGCACGCTGGGCTTCTCTACGAGTCCACCATGAGCTTCTCCGTTGATCCCCACCTTCCCCTTGCTTGTTTGCGCCCTGTAGCTCCGATTTCCACCGCGGCCGAAGCTCGCCGGCACCGTGCCTCGTCGCCGTCATGGCCAGGGCCACCGTGGCCTGAAGCCAGGCACACCACCATGATCAGCGCAGTCCCAGGGACCTAACGCACCACTCCCCGCGCCTCGCCGTGCCCCGTAGCATCGGATTCAACCACGCCCGAACTCCGGCGACCGCCAAGGTCGTCGCCGGCGTCGTTTCCGGCCACCCCGAGCCCAACCACCACCACCAAACGCCGCAGTTCGTCCCCAGCTACCCGTAGCTGCTCTCCGCGCATCATTTGGTGCCCTGTGGGCGATTTCTGCAGCGCGCCACCGCGTCTGGCCTCGCCGGCGGCTAAACGCCAGCAGGCTTTGACCCGCTGACCGGCGAGGTTGACTCTGCTGATGTGGGTTGACCTCCCCCTCTCTCTCACCGACATGCGGGCCCCGCCCGACTAATTACTCTGTTAGTGCTAACTAAATAGGTTAGTTTAATTAGTATAGTCACTGACTAGTGGGCCCTCCAGTTAATTAGGCTAACTAAACGTAGTTAGTGCACAGAGACACTGACCAGTGGGCCCCACCAGTCAGGTTTGACCTGGCTGGCGCCTTTGACCTGTTGACGTCACCCTGACGCGTTGCTGATGCATTAATTGAATTTTTGGAATTATTTATATACAGGAAATTCCAGAAAATAGTTCAAACTTCAAAAATTCATAGAAATTCAACCATAGCTCCAAATGAGATAAATTATATATGAAAAATTATCAGAAAAATTCAATCTATCCATCTGTAATGGTTTCATGGATGACAAAACAAGTTTACCTTGCTGTTTAAGCAGAATAAGGTAATGCATTATAAATGCCATGTTTAATGAGCTAATATTTGAATCTTTGATTCAAATGAGTTCATCCCTTCCTATTTTAGCTTGCATTAGGCGAAGACACAATCATATTGCCATGTCATAGCATGCACCATATTGTTGCATATCGTCATGTGTTGATTGTGTTCTGATGTGTTCTTCGTGGTAGGTTCTGCCTCCGAGGATATTCACGAGTATCCAACTGAAGGGCAGTATCCTGCTACCACTCCATCAGGCAAGCAACCATTGATCATTCCGATACAAACCCATGTTCTCGCTTCTACTCCTGTTTACTGCATTAAGACAACGCGATTCAAACTGCTGTGTGCTACGGTAGTTGAACCCTTATCCTCTGCATGACCTGTCATTGTCACAGTAACTAGATGAAACCCACTAGCATGTGTAGGAGTTGATTGAGCCATGTATGTGATTCCTACCTTGCTATGCCTGCTATGCTTAGAGTTGTGTCAGGTCTGGTTCATTGGGGTGATGGGCTAGAGTGAAATGCTTATGTCGGTAATATGAGGGATGTGTTGAACATGTTTTGGTAAAGGTATCGATGAGAGACCATGTAGGAGTACATGGTGGGTTGTTTCGTTGAGACCGTCCCTAAGAACTGAGATCTGTATGTGTGAATTAAGATTCAGCTACTACCATGGATTGGGATCCTTAATTGACCCTCTCGGCTTCTTAATCACCCTAGTACTCTGTCCAGGAGTTGCAAATAGTTTCTGGTGCTTGTAGGTTATGTGTTGGCGGCCGTGCGTAGCGCTGACCCTAGGGGTGGGCTATGTTGCGGTAGATACACCATGGCACGGTGTACCGAGTCACCCATTTGGTGTCTCGGGAACCCTGTTCACATCGTTCGGGGCCGTATGTGGAAACCTCGGCCGGACTCCCTATGGATGGAACCTGGATAGGCGATAAACCTGGACTAGAGACTTAGGTGTTTAGGTAGGCCGTGGCCGACACCCTCGCTAGGCTTCCGCTTGAAGGTTGCCGAGTACATGTTGTGTAGACGGCGGTAAGTGGTGAAAGCGTGTATGACGAAGTACACCCCTACAGGGTATAAAACTATTCGAATAGCCGCGTCCGCGGTAAAGGACTACTTGGTTGCCTATACAGTTCATAGACAAGTTAATGGATACTACTAAAAGACTCAAGATAAGTGTGAGTACCGAGGATGGCCCTCTCGTAGGATGACGAGGGAGGATCCCCCGTGGAGTATTGTGTTGGTGAGTAGTGGACTCGTGTGTGAAAACTATTTTACTAGTGAAGTTCCGTAGGATAGTTTAGCCAAGAGTCAAAGCTGGCTTGCTGCATTAACCACACCACCTTCTTGAGAATAAGCATGTATAGTAGGTTCTGTTGTAAGACTTGCTGAGTACCTTTGTACTCATGTTTGCTTATTTATTGTTCTCAGACGACAACACTGGCCCCTCCGATGGGTTTTATGTAGACCTTGACGTCGACGAGTGACTAGCCACCCAGGTGGTGATCCCGGCCATGGAGGGCCCTATGTAGATAGACAGGCTTCGAGAAGCCTTCTTTCTTTCTAGAGTCTGTACTCAGACTAGTTGCTTACGCACATGCTTGTATGATTGTATGACTTGAGTGTCGGGTCATGTGACCCCTATCTGTATGACATGTTATGTATGGCTCTCTGAAGCCTTTAAATAAAGTACATGAGTTGTAGAGTTTTGTTGTGATGCCATGTTGTATGTACTCATATCGGGCATATTGTGTGTATGATTGAAATGCCTGGTATGAGTGGGATCCGACAATCTAGTTGTTTATCCTTGGCAGCCTTTCTTATGGGGAAATGTAGTCTAGTGTTCCTCGAGCCATAGCAGTCCGCTACAGCCCGGTTCACCGGAGTCCTGCTAGCCCAGCACTACTGTTTAGGACACCTGACTGGCCGGCATGTGTTTCACTTTGTCCCTATGTCTGTCCCTTCGGGGAAGTGTCACGCGGTGACTTCCGGAGTCCTGCCTAGCCTGCTACAGCCCGGGATCCCCGGTGTCCTGTTAGCCCAGTGCTACAGCCCGGAATCACTCGTTGATGACCGACATGTTCGATGTGATTCATGTATGCCTGTCTCCATAGGTCTGTGCCGCTTTGGGTTCACGACTAGCCATGTCGGCCCGGGTTCTCTGTCATATGGATGCTAGCGACACTATCATATACGTGAGCCAAAAGGCGCAAACGGTCCCGGGCCATGGTAAGGCGACACCCTGGGATACCGTGCGTGAGGCCGCAAAGTGATATGAGGTGTTACCGGCTAGATCGATGTGGCTTGGAATCGGGGCTCTCACAGCGTTGGCATCAGAGCCGGACTGCCTGTAGGTTCGTTGAGCCAAACTGGTCGATGTCGAGTCTAGAAATTCTTTAGTTATATGTAGGGGAATTGATTGTGGGAGGGAACGTACGGTTCTTTTACTCCTTTACCCATGCCTCTGATCTGAGTCATTCTCTCCTCATTCAACGTGGGTTAAGGACTAGGCTCTCTTCTTCTATCAGGTTCACGTGTTACTAATCCGTAGTAGCTTATAGGATTATTGTTATGAGTTCCAGTTCAGTTTCTACTATTCTTAGTATGTTGCTAATTGAATCAGAACCTTGATATGTTATTGTCGAGTGGTATTGTGAATTGTTGTGGATGTCTCAAATCTTTTTCTGAGCATTTACAGCCGTTATGCCGTCCAATTTTCTCTAGAAATTCTAATGTCTTTGCATTGTGGTGGTGCTTTCAGATGGCCAACCGTCCTCAAAAGCAAGTGGTTCGCCTGACCAGGTGCCTCGACGTCCCCGGTCATACTGCTATGTTAGTCCGGGTCATGATCGAGACGGGTTACCGCTGGTATCCCGAATACACTGTCGAAGAGCAGTTCCGCGACTTTAATCAAAGCCAGTATTTCTGCACCGTCAGGATATTTCCTTCTTATCTTGGATCTACCGAGCCCCTTCACTGTTCCTATGGACTCGGGGTTACCATTGAGATGGCTGTGCAGGATGCTGCCTATTCCATGATGACCATCATGCGAGTCCCGACTGGCCTGCTTCGGAACACTGATTTCCGTTACATGCCAGCTTCACTTCCGAGAGCGCAAGGGTATCTTCAGGCTATCTATGCTAACTCCACTCAGGAGGACTCATTAACTCGTACCACTGCCGAGATGCTCGAAGATCAGGACCGAGAGAATCGGGCCTTGAGGTTGGAGCTTTTCAATACCCGTGCTGATCATTGGGCTACATTGACTCGGTTTGCACCTGCGGTGCAAGCTGGATGTATGGATACAAGGGATTTGTATCCTGTGAGATCAGCTCTGCCAGACATGGTGGATTGGCATGATGTGGGAGGCATCACCCCACCCCGTGGTCCCCGCAGGCCACCGTTTGTTGGTCCAAGACCTCATCCTAGCCCCTATGGTCCACAGGCTCCTCAGGACCGTCTGTTTCCGGATGATCACGTTGAACTTCCAGGCTATGGAGGTGACTTCTATGAGGACTACTACGGAGCTGTCCGAGTTAGTAGTAGTACCACTAGTATTGTAGTAGTTGTATCTCCACTGTCCTGCGTGACTTGTGGAATATGACTTTGCGTGTAATCGATTCCGGAGGTGTAGACAAATAATGTATAGGAGCTTGGAATGCCTCCGATGAGATGTAACGTCTTTCATCATAGATGTACTGTAGCCTGGGCTTGTACTAAACTATGTATGATGTGTATGACCGTTGGTAGATATATGGCAGTTTTATATTACCATGACATACGGATGAACATCTCTGCACTCCGTGTTATCCATTACATTCTGCACTTCCTTGCTAAGTTTGAGCCATCCTTGTCTAAACCGTTGTCTTGTTTTCTCATAGGATGGTCAACACCCGCGGCAACCCTGCTGTCCCAGAGCAGGGGGAAGCCAGTGCAGCTAGAGGTGAAAATCTGCCTCACCCGCCTTCTCTGGCCGAAGTGATGCTGGAGGCGGAAAGAAACAAGCGTGAGACCAACCGCCTGCTGGAGTGGATTGAGCAGAACACTGCACGCCACCCACGAAATGACTTGGTGTCAATCAATGACTTTATCAAGCTGTACGCACCAAAGTTCAACCATTTCGTCGAGCCCCTCGACGCGGATGATTGGCTTCGCAGCATCACCCACAAGCTACGTTCTGCCAACGTAGCTGAAGCCGACAAGGTTACTTATGCTACCTATCATCTCGAAGGCCCTGCTAGCCTTTGGTGGGAAAACTTCGAAGCTATGCGCCCGGTCGGTCAAATCACTACTTGGGCTGAATTCAGTGAGGCTTTCCGTGAGCATCACATTCCGGAAGGTCTCATGGATCGCAAGAGGGAGGAGTTCTGCAACTTCACCCAAGGAAGACTGACTGTAGATGCTTAAAGTCGTGAATTTGGGAATCTGGCACGCTATGCTCCTGAAGAGGTTTCTACTGACGCCAAGAAGCAGGCAAGGTTCCGCAAGGGACTTAGCCCCTGAGCTTCGCCGCGATCTCCGTCTGCACGAGTGCACATCTTTTTAGAAGTTGGTCAATAAAGCCATTAGTGCTGAGACAGGCCAGACTGATTATGACGCTTCACGCAAGCACTCCCGTGATTTTGGCTCTTCATCCGGCTCTGGAGCTCAGAAGCGCCGGGTGTGGATCCCAAGCACGGCACTGCCACCCAGATTCATTCCAAGGCCATCCTTTGAGGCGCCTCGTCCCAACCAGCAATTCGCACCGCCCAAGCCCTATGGTGGCCCCGCTGCTAACGCTGCTCCATGCCCCAATGTGGTAACATGCTTCAAGTGTGGAGAGCCGGGTCACTATAGCCGAGAGTGTCCCAGAACAACAACCCCAATCAAGCTGGAAAGTCCGTTGGCCGTGGTAAGCCCGCGGGAAAGACTTTCTACGCCAAGCCGGCCACCACTGCACGTGGCCATGTCAATTATGTTTCAGCCGAGAAGGCTCATGAGGATCCCAACGTCGTCCTTGGTACGCTCCTTGTTAACTGCCATCCGGCATCTGTTCTTTTCGATACTGGAGCATCTCATTCATTCATATCCGAGAACTATGCTCGGTTGCATAACACGACATTCTGTGACATGCCCACTTCCATGGTAATCCAAACTCCAGGTTCCAAATGGCAAACTTCTAGGGTAAGCCATGGGAACGAAATTCTTGTCGATAGACTTGTCTTCCTTGCATCCTTAATAGCTCTCAAGTCCTCGGACATAAACATCATCTTAGGTATGGACTGGATGTTAGCTCATTATGCTAAGATTGACTGCGCCACTAGAACCGTTCAACTTACTCTCCCATCGGGCAAGACAGTTAATGTCTTAACTCGAGTGGCCAAGCGCCAACTTTACTCCCTAAATGCCAACCCTCTTTCAGACCTTGAGGATGTTCCGGTAGTCCAAGACTTTCCGGATGTCTTTCCAGAAGAACTGCCAGGTGTTCCACCTGACAGGGATGTCGAGTTTGTGATAGACCTTGTTCCAGGAACCGTTCCAATTTCTAGAAGACCCTATAAGATGGCACCCCTAGAACTAGCCGAGCTTAAGAACCAACTCGATGAGTCCTTGAACAAGGGTTTCATCCGTCCTAGTTCCTCTCCTTGGGCTTGCCCCGTCCTCTTCGTCAAGAAGAAGGATGGAACAGATCGAATGGTTGTGGATTACCGACCCGTCAACTTGGTCACCATCAAGAACAAATACCCGCTTCCCAGGATCAACGATCTGTATGATCAGTTCGCTGGATCCTCAGTCTTCTCCAAGATGGATTTGAGGTTGGGATACCATCGAATCAAAATCAGAAATGGGGACATCCCCAAAACGGCCTTTGTTACTCGTTATGGCCAATACGAGTACACCGTCATGTCCTTCGGTTTAACCAATGCCCCGGCTACCTTCTCCCGGTTAATGAACTCGGTTTTCATGGAGTACTTGGATAAATTCGTCGTAGTATACCTCGATGACATACTCATCTACACCAAGAATGAAGAGGAACATGCCGAACATCTAAGGCTGGTATTGATGAAACTTCGAGAGCATTGTCTTTATGCCAAATTCTACAAGTGTGAATTTTGGTTGCCAGAAGTGACCTATCTAGCCCATGTAATCTCTGGTAAGGGTATTGCTGTCAATCCCGAGCGAGTTCAAGCCGTCCTTGATTGGACTCCACCTGAGATGGTCAAGCAAGTTCCGAGCTTCCTTGGCCTAGCGAGCTATTGCCGCCGCTTCGTCGAGAATTTCTCCAAGGTTACTAAACCTCTAACTGAACTCCTCAAGAAAGATAAAAAGTTCAAGTGGACTCCACAGTGCGAGTTCAGCTTTTAGGAACTGAAAAGACGCCTGACATCTGCCCCCGTACTGGTACCACCAGACTTCTCCAAGGACTTTATTATCTATTGCGACGCCTCGCCACAAGGATTAGGTTGCATACTCATGCAAGAACGTCAGGTAATTGCCTATGCCTCACGGCAATTACACCCACATGAGGAAAATTATTCTACACATGATCTAGAGCTTGCAGCTGTAGTCCATGCACTTAAAACCTGGCGAGATTACCTTCTCGGTAATCGTTGCGAGATCTTCACCGATCACCAAAGTTTGAAATATATCTTCACCCAACCAGATTTGAATCTCACGCAAAGACGTTGGGTCGAGTTGATCTCGGATTACGACTTAGGAATAACTTACACCCCGGGCAAAGCCAATGTCATGGCTGATGCACTAAGTCGTAAGTCCTATTGTAACAACCTGATGTTACAACAAAGTCAACCACTTCTCCATGAGGAATTTCGTAAGCTTAATCTTCACATTGTTCCTCGAGGATTCCTATCCACCCTGGTGGCGAAACCTAACCTTATGGATCAGATCATAACCGCCCAGCGGTATGATAAGGGCATATCCCGGATTAAGGAAGACATCGTTAGCGGAGTTGCTAAATGTTTCTCCATGGATGAGCAAGGTGATGTCTTCTTCGAGAACTTTCTAGTGGTTCCCAAGAAACAACATCTATGCCAGTTGATCCTTAAGGAAGCTCATGAATCCCCTCTCACCATTCATCCCGGTAGTACCAAAATGTATCAAGACCTACGCCAGAGGTTTTGGTGGACTAGGATGAAGAGAGAAATCGCTCAATACATTGCTAATTGCGACGTTTGTCGTCGTGTTAAAGCGGAGCACCAACGGCCTGCTGGCACCCTTCAACCTTTGGCTATTCCTGGATGGAAATGGGATAAAATTAGTATGGATTTCATCACTGGGTTTCCCAGGACCAAGAGAGGGAATAATGCCATCTTCGTTGTGATCGACCGACTTTCCAAAGTAGCCCACTTCCTACCTGTTCGTGAGAGTATCACCGCTAGCCAGCTAGCTGATTTATACATCTCCCGAATAGTGTCTCTTCATGGTGTTCCATTGGAAATTAACTCAGACCGTGGGAGTCTCTTCACCTCTCGATTTTGGGAAAGTTTCCAAAATGCTATGGGAACTCATCTTTCCTTTAGCACTGCCTTCCATCCTCAATCAAGTGGTCAAGTAGAGCGAGTCAATCAAATACTGGAAGATATGCTCCGAGCTTCTGTTATCTCGTTTGGAATGAGTTGGGAGAAATGCCTTCCATTCGCGGAGTTTGGTTATAACAATAGTTATCAAGCTAGCTTGGGCAAAGCTCCTTTCGAAGTTCTCTATGGACGAAAATGTCGAACGCCTCTTAACTGGCCAGAAACCGGGGAAAGACAACTCTTTGCCCCGGATATGATTCAGGAAGCGGAAGAGCAAGTTCGCGTTATTCATGAGAATTTGAAAACAGCCCAATCTCATCAAAAGAGTCAATATGATCGTAAACATAAGCCTATAACTTATGAAGTTGACGAGAAGGCTTACCTTCGATTTACCCCGTTAAAGGGAACCCATCGTTTCGGTATCAAAGGCAAACTGGCTCCTTGTTACATTGGACCCTTTCACATTCTTGCCAAATGAGGAGAAGTTGCCTACCAATTGGAACTACCTCCGCATCTTTCTAGAGTTCATGATGTCTTCCACGTTTCACAACTCAGGCGTTGCTTTGCGGATCCTATCCGTGGAGTGGACCACGAAACGCTTGATCTACAAGATAACCTCTCTTATCGGGAATATCCCGTTCGTATCCTTGATCAGGCCGAGCGTACCACTCGACGTCGTAATATCAAGTTTCTCAAGATTCAATGGTCACACCATTCTAAGGAAGAAGCCACTTGGGAAAGGGAGGATCGTCTTCGACTCGAGTACCCCACCTTCTTTCCAGAGGATCCTAAATCTCGGGACAAGATTCTTTTGAGTGGGGGTGAGTTGTCACACCCTAGCTAGTCCATGCATTAGAGTGTGCATCATGTTTACTTTCATCAGAAACTTGAAATGGGAAAGGCAGAACCCCCAGCACCCCCCTGAAATCAACTAGGGTTTACTAAAAATAATTTCAATGAACCTGAAATGCCCTTCTAAAATGTTCACCCTCTTTGCCTTGGGCTAGAACCTCTGGCAAAATTGGTGCACAATTTTCTAGGTCAACAGAAGGTCATTGATTTAAATCATAAATATTTGAATTTGGGCATTTAAATGCTATAAAATAATTCAAATGCTCAAATAATTCTAGAAATAAATGTTTGCTGTTAGGAATAATCCCAACAGAGCCCACAATTATTTTCAGGATTTTAGAAAGTGCATAGGTATTATTAATAAAGCCCTAAAGCTACAGAAAAATGCAAAGAAGAAAACAAACAGAAAACAACAAAGAGAGAAAGAGTTACCTGGGCTTCTTACCTGCAGCAGAGCCGGCCCAGCTCCTGTTCTGGCCCAACCCACCAGGGGCTCCCCGGTCTTCTTCCTCCTTCGACAGTAGGCAGAGGGCGTGTGCCCGCGGCGCGCCGGCACACGCGCGCCACCTCCACCATGCCTGCCTGCGTCCTCGACGCTCTGGACGTCCCCAACGACGCCACGCACCCATGGAACCCCCTCGCTCACTCTCTCATCCCCATCCCCTCGCCTGGCTCTCTCCCTCTAGCTCAACCGAGCGCAGCCGCAGCCGCACCACCGACGTAGCCACGGCCACCGTGCTCCCCTTGCCTCCCCACCTTGTCTGCAAGCTCCGCCATCGTCCGCTGCTTCGCTCCACCCTGGCCCCAAGCGCTGGGACGGCCTGCATCGCCGACTGCTTCATCTTCTTCCTCCTCAGGTCGCCGGAGATCCCCTCGCCGCCCCGCTTCGCTCCGGTGCTTCCCCGAGCACGTTGGGCTTCTCTGCGAGTCCACCGTGAGCTTCTCCTTCGATCCCCACCTTCCCCTTACTCGTTTGCGCCCTGTAGCTCCGATTTCCACCGCGACCGAAGCTCGCCGGCGCCGTGCCTCGTTGCCGTCGTGGCCAGGGCCACCGTGGCCTGAAGCCAGGCACACCAGCGTGATCAGTGCAGTCCCAGGGACCTAATGCACCACTCCCCGCGCCTCGCCGTGCCCCGTAGCGTCGGATTCAACCACGCCCGAACTCCGGCGACCGCCAAGGTCGTCGCTGGCGTCGTTTTTGGCCACCCCGAGCCCAACCACCACCACCAAACACCGCGGTTCGTCCCCAGCTACCCGTAGATGCTCTCCGTGCATCATTTGGTGCCCTGTGGGCGATTTCCACAGCGCGCCACCGCGTCTGGCCTCGCCGGCGGCTAAACGCCGGCAGGCTTTGACCCGCTGACCGGCGAGGTTGACTCTGCTGACGTGGGTTGACCTCCCCCTCTCTCTCACCGACATGCGGGCCCCGCCCGACTAATTACTCTGTTAGTGCTAACTAAATAGGTTAGTTTAATTAGTATAGTCATTGACTAGTGGGCCCTGCCAGTTAATTAGGCTAACTAAACGTAGTTAGTGCACAGAGACACTGACCAGTGGGCCCCACCAGTCAGGTTTGACCTTGCTGGCGCCTTTGACCTGCTGACGTCACCCTGACGCATTGCTGACGCAGTAATTGAATTTCTAGAATTATTTATATACAGGAAATTCCAGAAAGTAGTTCAAACTTCAAAAATTCATAGAAATTCAACCATAGCTCCAAATGAGTTAAATTATATATGAAAAATTATCAGAAAAATTCAATCTATCCATCCGTAATGGTTTCATGCATGACAAAACAAGTTTACCTTGCTGTTTAAGTAGAATAAGGTAATGCACTATAAATGCCATGTTTAATGAGAAAATATTTGAATCTTTGATTCAAATGAGTTCATCCCTTCCTATTTTAGCTTGCATTAGGCCAAGACACAATCATATTGCCATGTCATAGCATGCATCATATTGTTGCATATCGTCATGTGTTGATTGTGTTCCGATGTGTTCTTCGTGGTAGGTTCTGCCTCCGAGGATATTCACGAGTATCCAACTGAAGGGCAGTATCCCGCTACCACTCCATCAGGCAAGCAACCATTGATCATTCCGATACAAACCCATGTTCTCGCTTCTGCTCCTGTTTACTGCATTAAGACAACGCGATTCAAATTGCTGTGTGCTACAGTAGTTGAACCCTTATCCTCTGCATGACCTGTCATTGCCACAGTAAATAGATGAAACCCACTAGCATGTGTAGGAGTTGATTGAGCCATGTATGTGATTCCTACCTTGCTATGCCTGCTATGCTTAGAGTTGTGTCAGGTCTGGTTCATCGGGGTGATGGGCTAGAGCGAAATGCTTATGTCGGTAATATGAGGGATGTGTTGAACATGTTTTGGTAAAGGTATCGATGAGAGGCCATGTAGGAGTACATGGTAGGTTGTTTCGTTGAGACCATCCCTAAGAACTGAGATTTGTATGTGTGATTTAAGATTCAGCTACTACCATGCATTGGGATCCTTAATTGACCCTCTCGGCTTCTTAATCACCCTAGTACTCTGTCCAGGAGTTGCAAATAGTTTCTGGTGCTTGTAGGTTATGTGTTGGCGGCCGTGCATAGCGCTGACCCTAGGGGTGGGCTATGTTGCGGTAGATACACCGTGGCACGGTGTACCGAGTCACCCGTTTGGTGTCTCGGGAACCCTGTTCACATCATTCGGGGCCGTATGTGGAAACCTCGGCCGGACTCCCTGCGGATGGAACCTGGATAGGCGATAAACCTGGACTAGAGACTTAGGTGTTTAGGTAGGCCGTGGCCGACACCCTCGCTGGGCTTCCGCTTGAAGGTTGCCGAGTACATGTCGTGTAGACGACGGTAAGTGGTGAAAGCGTGTATGACGAAGTACACCCCTGCAGGGGATAAAACTATTTGAATAGCCGCGTCCGCGGTAAAGGACTACTTGGTTCCCTATACAGTTCATAGACAAGTTAATGCATACTACTAAAAGACTCAAGATAAGTGTGAGTACCGAGGATGGCCCTCTCGTAGGATGACGAGGGAGGATCCCCGGTGGAGTATTGTGTTGGTGAGTAGTGGACTCGTGTGCGAAAACTATTTTACTAGTGAAGTTCCGTAGGATAGTTTAGCCAAGAGTCAAAGTTGGCTTGCTACATTAACCCCACCACCTTCTTGAGAATAAGCATGTATAGTAGGTTCTGTTGTAAGACTTGCTGAGTACCTTTGTACTCATGTTTGCTTATTTATTGTTTTTAGACGACAACACTGCCCCCTCCGATGGGTTTTATGTAGACCTTGACGTCGACGAGTGACTAGCCACCTAGGTGGTGATCCCGGCCATGGAGGGCCCTATGTAGATAGACAGGCTTCGAGAAGCCTTCTTTCTTTCTAGAGTCTGTACTCAGACTAGTTGCTTCCGCATATGCTTGTATGATTGTATGACTTGAGTGTCGGGTCATGTGACCCCTATCTGTATGAACATGTTATGTATGGCTCTCTGGAGCCTTCAAATAAAGTACTTGAGTTGTAGAGTTTTGTTGTGATGCCATGTTGTATGTACTCATATCGTGCATATTGTGTGTATGATTGAAATGCTTGATATGAGTGGGATCCGACAATCTAGTTGTTTATCCTTGGCAGCCTTTCTTATGGGGAAATGTAGTCTAGTGTTCCTCGAGCCATAGTAGTCCGCTACAGCCCGGTTCACCGGAGTCCTGCTAGCCCAGCACTACTGTCCAGGACACTTGACTGGCCGGCATGTGTTTCACTTCGTCCCTATGTCTGTCCCTTCGGGGAAATGTCCCGCGGTGACTTCTGGAGTCCTGCCTAGCCTGCTACAGCCCGGGATCCCTGGAGTCCTGTTAGCCCAGTGCTACAGCCCGGAATCACTCGTTGATGACCGACATGTTCGATGTGATTCATGTATGCTTGTCTCCATAGGTCTGTGCCGCTTTGGGTTCACGACTAGCCATGTCGGCCCGGGTTCTCTGTCATATGGATGCTAGTGACACTATCATATACGTGAGCAAAAAGGCGCAAACGGTCCCGGGCCATGGTAAGGCGACACCCGTGGGATACCGTGCGTGAGGCCGCAAAGTGATATGAGGTGTTACCGGCTAGATCGATGTGGCTTGGAATCGGGGTCCTGACACCCAACATGCCCCCAGGGCTCTCTTTTTAGCGCCAGCACTGTAAAATTAGCCCAGTCGTGCCCCGGGACCTTGTTTATCGCCGGTTTGGGCCGAAATAATAGCTGGCGAACCAGAGCAGAACCCAAGCCCGCGGGGGCCGCCTGGGGGTGCCGGCCAAAGAAAAAGGTGCATGGGTCCGCTCTCTTAGCAAGAGACAGCCCTTTTCCCGCCGATCCCCCGCTTCCCCCTCCATTTCCCTCCATTCCCCCTTCTGCCCCTCTTCTTCCACCATTCTCCTCCCTCTCCCCGCCATCCGACCGCCATCCCGCCGCCATGCCACCGAAGAAGTATATGGTCCCTCGTGTCATTGCCGATGCCACCCAGCCGAAGCAGAGGAAGCCCAGGGCGCCGCCGGTAAAACCACCGAGCATGTCAAACGTCGACTGGAAGGCGGAGGTTCAGTGCCAGGAGGCTGTCATCACCGACCAGCAGATCAGGCTCAACACCAAGAGGGCCCGGGACGCGGCCGCATGGGTGGCGGCTGCTGCTGAGCAGGCAGAGGCATCTCGCGCGGGGATGATGAATCCACCCGACAGCCACGGCCCGCAAGCTGTCTGGAGCCAGCAGAGCATCGGGTCGCCGTCCCGCTTCTCGCCATTGCCACATCCCTGGGGATGCGCACTGTAGCAACCCGACCTCAAACGGTCAAGCCTCTGTGTATCCGTGCCATCCCTGGATCGGTATGCTAGCACACACATTACATCAATGTATATATCAAAGTGCAATCACATGTATAAATAACGTAAAACTGATATATACCTCATAAGTCTCAGCGGAAACAAACATAAGGGTGTGGAGTCCATCAACGCGAACGGCAAGTGGAGTGTAGACCGTAACCCTACAATGTAACTCTTACTCGTCGTAGAAAAATTCCTGCAACATAAGACGTTGCAGCCCTGTAGGTCAGTACATTGAATGTACTGGCAAGTCACATCATAAGAATAATGAACCTATTTGTACATGCAATTTGGCTGGTGGAAACCTCTAAGTTTAGTTTTTGCATAAAGCTAGGTTTTTTCCTAGAATAAAAGATATTATTCTACTACTACAAAATAGCATAGGATGAGTTGGCAAACCCAACTCACTCCATTCCCAAAGTTTCATTTAAAACCCAACTGTTTAATTAAGAGTGATGAGATCTCCCAGCATTTCCACTACTAGATGCTCAAGTTGTCCGTAACCGGGACACGGCTAATCGATTAGGTTTTAACACTCTGCAGAGGTTTGCGCACTTTTCCTCACAAGACTCGATCGCCTCCCTTGAAGTTCTCGCACTGCCTGGCGTTTGAGAACAGGATGACCGAGACATAGTCTTTCGAAAGTACTTCCCCTTAAACCACGGATAGGCCGGTACACCTACTCATTCTACATCTGCTTGTGGCTGCACATGTAAGCTTCTAGACATGAGAATACGATTGATCTCTTTGAGCCTGGGTGGACGGACCACTAGTGGTGCACCACCATGGATTTCCCATGCATGCTCCCACTCTACTTCGCCACCATTCAAACCAAACCTCTGCCCAGGTAGTTCATTAAGTTATCTTGGTTCTACTTACTACTTTGTCACTCATCTCTCACAATGAACACTTCCCAATCCACGTCTACATTGGCGAGGCAAAATTAAACATACACGGTGGTGACAAAGGTATATGGTTCAAACCTACCTCAATGAACTACTAGGTAACGGCATAGCCATCTGGCATCAATAAATCCTACCATGCAATCCTACCACAAAAGGACTAAGTGCATAATATAAAACATAGGTAATTGGAAGAAAGATCAAATGTGAACTTGCCTGGATACTGGTAGTTGAATTCTCAAGATCGATAGTACTCGGCTTCGCTCTCCGGACAGTCTATCATCAAAGTAAAATTAACATACATAAGCAATCCGTCCAGAGAGCAATAACATGCAACACAAAAGACTCGGAAAACCAAATGAAACCCCACAACGTAACTTGCATTCAAATAATTCTAGGTGCCAACAATAAGTGAAAAAGGTGCAAAACCGTGATGTGATCTATCGTGCATACTTGGCATAGTAATAAAACTATCATGGTCAGATCCTATGTGTGTGAAAATATTTTGAGAAAGGTCTAGGTGATAGGGTTTAGCTACCGTGACACGGTGCAAAAAGAATCACGTCAATCGGAGCTACGGTTTAGGAGATATGGCCATTTGAAGTTTAATTCAAATCTGAATAAATTCAAATTTGAATCTGACAAAAGTTTACAAAGATGACACTACTGGATAGATCTAATCAATACGAAGCATTTGCCATTGGTTTCATCGAATTTGGAGTTACGGTTAAAAAGTTGTGGCTAAACTAAAATTAGGGACTAATCTGCTAATTTCAGGGACTAGATGGCTAAACAGAAAATAAACTAAACTACGAACAGGTCCTCGACCATGTGGCAGATTCCTACTGGCCGAGCAGCATTCACTGCGGAAGCTATTCGGTGAACGGCTGCTACCTAAGCAAAACAGCTACCGCGGCTAAAAATGAAAACCGGAGACCGGTTTTTAAATAAACCGCGCGGTTTATTTAAAACCGTGGTTAACCGACCTAATTCAAGTAAATAAAAAAATTAAACTAAACGAACAAGGCGGGAGGCTCGGCTTTCAGCGGCAATGTCGACGAGCAGGAGACGGCGGCGCTGTCGTCGGGTGGTGACGGGCGGTGGCGGCGGTGCTCCTCGGCGGCGGGGGAGATGACGGATGGGACGGGCGCGTTGTGGGCGGTCCGGTGGTGGAGGCGGCTCGCGTCGGGGACGTCGGCGTCGTGCTGCGCGGAGACGACGGCTCCGTGCTCCAGCGAGGACGCATGTCGTCGGGGTGGCGTCTCCGGCTGTCCCTAGGGGCAAAAAAATGTCAACGGGATGTGCAAGGACTCGGTCAGTGTCCTGGTGAAGAAGAACGGGGTCGAGGCATCCTCACGGATGGCAGAACGGAGCGGCGAGGTAGCTCCGGCCGGTGAGATCCAAACGACGAAGGCGGCGACTGTGAGCGGCGAGGGGACGAGACGGAGGGCAGAATGGAGAGAGGGGGTCGAGGGCTCTTTATAGGCGCGGCTAGGAGGTGCGAGGCTGCGGGATAAGGTTTATCCCGAGCGAGGCGGCCGGCGAGTGCGCTGCTTATCCCGCGCGGGGAAAGTGGGAGGTTGAAGATGATGGCCTAGGCAGCGGGCCCCGCTGGCAGTGGCGGTGGGAGAGAACGAGCGAGGGAAGAGGGGCACGGGCGAGCGAGGCGTAAGCCTTCGGGCGCCGGTGGTTGGGCGCGGGCAGGCCTGGGGCGGCCTGGCCAGTCGGGGCTCTGGGCCAGCTGGCCAGTTGGCCAGTGGGCCGCGCGGCTGGGTGGCTGCTGGGCCGGCTGGCCAGCGCGTGCGTGCGTTTTTTTAATAAAAAGTTTTTCTTTTTTTTACAATCAGAAAAACAAACAAACTGAGTAATAATAAAAAAACTATATAGGCATATTTTATACCAAAATGCTTAGAAAAATACCAAGAATAAGATGAACTATTTTCCAAGTTCAAATAAATTCCAAAAAAATTCATAAAAGTCAAATTGTGCTACTATTGCATTTAAAATCAATAAAAATCATTTTTAAAATAGCAAAATGATTTCAAATTTATTTTCTCCCAATTTTCCATTGAAGGGAATCATTTTACCCTTATTTCCATTTATTTATTTTTAGGAGAAAAATATTTTAAAAAGAAACTCAAATAACTCCCAATTGGATTTGAATTTGGAATTTCAAACAACTTCGAATGGAAAAAATGAGTTTCAAATAACTTCAAAGTGACTTCCAATTTATTTCTTTGAAACTTCCAACTCTCTTTCCTCAAATATGAAGAAGTCATTTTATCTTCCCTCATGAACTCATTGAGTTGCTTAAAGTTTCTAAGTTTGAAATATGTCAAAATGGAATTCAAATCATTTTCAAACCCCTTTTCATTTCTTTAAATGGAAGAGGTCATATTATCTTCACTCTAGGGTTTTGTAATGAAATGAATTTGAACTCAGGGAGATCAAATTGCAAGATGAAAGTTTTGGGAAAGTCCTTTTATTCCCTCTCATTGAACTTTCAAAAAGTTTTAATTTCCACTCAGTTTCACACAAAAATCAAACAAATAATCACAATTATTTATTTAATATAACATTCCAAAATTTAGAATTTTGGGATGTTACAAACTACCACCCTTAAAATGAATCTCGTCCTCATGATTCGGAGAGGCTAGAAAGAAGGTTAGGTTTGGGGTCTCCTTGAAAATCCATTCATCAACACATGGTATGGGGTGCTACCACCCTTAGAAGTATGGTCATGGTTCCAACAAAACTCATGTACTCCATCCTTTGCATTGACGGTGTCGGTCTTCTCATACTCCTTGGAGTAACTCTTTCTTTAAGGCTCTTCAGTTAAGGGCATGACCTTTTCCTCAAAATCTTGAGTCCTTGCATCAAAATATGATCCTTCCGAGACTGGGTCTTCTTAGCTGTCAGGCTGTCGCCAATGCTGAACAACTATCGAAAATCTCATGGTGGTCGACAATTAATGGTTCCTCCTGCAGGAACTGGGTCTGGGCTGAACCTCACCGCATAACCTATGATTGGCAATAGGTGCCTGTACAGGGCTTCCATCATCCTGCCATTCTAAGGCTTTTGGCTTGTCGTGTCGACACCCTTCTAGGGTTTTAAGGCTCTCTGATTTTCCATCAACATATGATAGCTCATGATAGAAGTCTCCGGTATGGGGGCCTATCCATCCCGTACTTGAATCATTACCACATACGCATATAGTGAATCACGTATTCTAACACTTGGGCATCCTCACAAGCACTGCAGAACTTCTGTTCTCCATGAAATGGGTCCGGATAAATCTATTGGTTCTGCAAGCCAAACAAAACCTCTATCGTTTCTTCACAACTCTCGGGTTTACGTAACCTCCTATGGAACGTCTGCTGATGAACTCACAGCTTCTTCCAGAATTCTTTTCTTTAATAAGATTGTGCTTGTTTCTTTATCAAATCCTGGGTCCTGTGGTTATGGCCCACTTTAACACTGGTATAACTTTAACTCATCCTTGGAGCTACTATTGTTCCATATTCCAACATTACATCTCCTTTAAATCCAATATCACTTCCTTCCTGCCTACTCTTGGGGTAACCATCATAACTAAAACAAACTCCAACTCATTTGTCCAAACTCCAACTTTATATGGAACAACATTTTCCTTTCCATCGGTCAATTGTTCACACAGATAAGTAGCGCCAAAAAATGCACTGGTTCATCCATAATTCATATTCTCTTCACATCAAATCATTTATTACATCCTTAACCACTACTCAAAACTCAAATTTCAAAAGTACTCTATTACAAAAGCTGCCATCTGCATAGTTTGTTATGGTCAAGCATTACTTCCATCTTTATTCATTTTCCCTTCTTGAAGATGCTTCAGTCCCACTAGAATTGTGCAATGTGATCCTTCAAATCATCGATGTTTTGCTTCATCGTGGTGGCCATGAGCTTCATCTCCATCATCTATGCATGCACCTCCCTCAGGTATTCTTGAGTGTGACGGAGTCTTGCTTCTAGTATTTCCCCAATCTGACGTATGGCTTCCATAGCAGCTTCACGAACAGAGTCGAAGAATGTTGCTCCTGGTACTCGAGAGATGAAAAAGTATTGACCCATAGTCTTTGGGCAAACTCCCTTCACACGGTGGAGGTGTACCTCCACGTACCAAAGTTCAACTCCCTTCTCCATGAAAGGAAAACACTTGTAGACTGCATCTCCTTCAAGATGAATATGCTTCATCATGTCCTTCAGGATTTTTGGGTAATCCTGATCACTAGTCACGGTCATGATCATTTCTGGATCCTTGAGAAAAGACTCGTAAAGGGTTGTCATTTGCAGTTATAAGATAGAAGGGGTACTCAGGATAATGTATCTATTTCCTTGGGTGAAATGTGGTTATTTGGGGGGAAGGTTTGGGGTCAGCTTGTCCATGGGTTCAAGGTTTATGTCTGGGTGACATAGTGAGAGAGGCACTCACAATCAACAAACAACTCATAACATTTCATATGAGATTCCAAACACCTCAACTTTTATTGCTTCATGAGCTATTACAATTTCCATTTCACAACTCAACTCAACATCCCCAACAAAAATAAAAGTGTATTCCACATTTATTACATGCTTTATTCCAATATCAAGATCTCAACTACTCTGCTCAAGCTTTCCTCGGGTCTGAACATTCTCTGACAAAATGTCCTACTCCTTTGCAGCGTAAACAAATGGAGTCAGACAAATCCAGGGGCTTCCTGGTGGTTATCTTGGCTCCTTGGGTTCTTGGCTTCCTTGCTGAGCATTTGCTAGCGTAATGGCCTAAATCGTTGCACCTGTAACAAGTGATTTAACTCAGGTCCTTTTCTGTAGAAATTGGGTTGTTCTGGGGATACATGCTCTTTCTCTTCCTGGACTTCTTCGTTCCGATCAATTCTTCTATCTCATGTGGATCAAACTCCACTTCTTCTGTCGGGAAGTCTCCCAGATACTCTTGGCTTTGCTTTGTGCAATACAGTGAAAAATGTCCTTCTTCTCCACATGAATAGCAAGCATTGGAGTAAAATCTGTTTAGGCTTTCTCCATCAGGGTCTTCAACATCTTCCTTCATCACATGTTCTTTCAAACTTTCCCTGAGGGCTTCTTTCATTGCTCCCTTCTGTTGCTTGGTAATTTCTTGTACCTTGGGGTAAATATGACACTGGGCAGGGTAGTGCGTAATTCCTTCACACAAGAAACAAATAACCTGCCTAGTTGGGCATTCTTCAGCTCGGTGATTTCCTTCACAATGAGGGCATCCATGCTTGTGTTCTTCATGGGTATGTCCTATCTCACCACAAATCTTGCATGCACAAGGTTTCTTCATTTTATTGCCATATGGCTTCTGAATAAGATGAGACCTTAGTAGAGTCATCTTGAATTCCTCCCAAGTTTTTGCTCCGTTACATCCTTGTATGGCCTGATGCATTTTCCACCAGGTTGCGACACTTTTTGTAAAGTACTAAAGAGCGTACTGAACCTCATACTTCCTTGCAACCAAATTGCTCCCGAAGTGATTCCCCATGTTTTGAATCCATAGCTCTGCCTCTAACTGAGTGATCGGTCCAGAGAATACAAGTCCATCTTCATTCATCATCTATTGGGTCCAAGTGTTTTGGGATGAGATAAGAGGGATAGAGGGAGATACACACAATACAAACAATATAGTTTTGTAAATAAGTTTTATTTGTTGATGTCGGAAAACACACACCAAATATGGCAGCTCACAAATCATCGCATCTAACGTGAGTATACAATAAGGGTTTGGTCTTCTAAAGGTCATATAAATATTGGAATTAGTCGGTGTCTTCAAATTCTTCAACTCTTCAAAGGCTTCGACTATTGTAGCTTCAATTCTTCCAGTGTATGGTGAAGTACGATATCTTGCCCTTCTCGGAGGGGTCTCATCAATTGATCCTTCGTGTGGTCAAAGGGAAAAAAGGTATTGTCTAAATATTTGAGGTAAAAGGAAAGATTTGATAAAGCTCAAAAAAGAAGAGAGGTAAAGGATCTTTTTGAAAATAAAGTTTTAGAGAAATCCTTTCCTAAGGCCTTTCTAGTTTCTAGGGTCATGTCCTACAGTCCACATGTGCTCTGATACCATCTCTGTAGCGACCCGACCTTAAACGGTCAAGCCTCTGTGTATCCGTGCCATCCCTGGATCGGTATGCTGGCACACACAGTACATCAATGTATATATCAAAGTGCAATCACATGTATAAATAACGTAAAACTGATATATACCTCATAAGTCTCAGCGGAAACAAACATAAGGGTGGGGAGTCCATCAACGCCAACGGCAAGTTGAGTATAGACCGTAACCCTACAACGTAACTCTTACTCGTCGTAGAAAAATTCCTGCAACATAAGACGTTGTAGCCCTGTAGGGTAGTACATTGAATGTACTGGCAAGTCACATCATAAGAATAATGAACCTATTTGTACATGCAATTTAGCTGGTGGAAATCTCTAAGTTTAGTTTTTGCACAAAGCTAGGTTTTTTCCTAGAATAAAAGATATTATTCTACTACTACAAAATAGCATAGGATGGGTTGGCAAACCCAACTCACTCCATTCCCAAAGTTTCATTTAAAACCCAACTTTTAATTAAGAGTGATGAGATCTCCCAGCATTTCCACTACTAGATGCTCAAGTAGCCCGTAACCGGGGACACGGCTAATCGATTAGGTTTTATCACTCTGCAGAGGTTTGCGCACTTTTCCCCACAAGACTCGATCGCCTCCCTTGAAGTTCTCGCACTGCCTGGCGTTTGAGAACAGGATGACCGAGACAGTCTTTCGAAAGTATTTCCCCTCAACCCATGGATAGGCCGGCACACCTACTCATTCTACATCTGCTAGCCCATCCCGGAAGGGGTCACACTAACTACTCAACTAAGCCAGAGCCCATATTGGCTTGTGGCTGCACATGTAAGCTTCTAGACATGAGAATACGATTGATCTCTTTGAGCCTGGGCGGACGGACCACTAGTGGTGCACCACCATGGATTTCCCATGCATGCTCCCACTGTACTTCGCCACCATTCAAACCAAACCTCCGCCCAGGTAGTTCATTAAGTTATCTTGGTTCTACTTACTACTTTGTCACTCATCTCTCACAATGAGCACTTCCCAATCCACGTCTACATTGGCGAGGCATAATTAAACATACACGGTGGTGACAAAGGTATATGGTTCAAACCTACCTCAATGAACTACTAGGTAACGGCATAGCCATCTGGCATTAGTAAATCCTACCATGCAATCCTACCACAAAAGGACTAAGTGCATAATATAAAACATAGGTAATTGGAAGAATGGTCAAATGTGAACTTGCATGGATACTGGTAGTTGAATTCTAAAGATCGATAGTACTCGGCTTCGCACTCCAGACAGTCTATCGTCAAAGTAAAATTAACATACATAAGCAATCAGTCCAGAGAGCAATAACATGCAACACAAAAGACTCGTAAAACCAAAAGAAACCCCACAACATAACTTGCATGCAAATAATTCTAGGTGCCAATAATAAGTGACATAAGGTGCAAAACCGTGATGTGATCTATCGTGAATACTTGGCATAGTAATAAAACTATCATGGACAGATCCTAGGTGTGTGAAAATATTTTGAGAAAGGTCTAGGTGATAGGGTTTAGCTACCGTGACACGGTGCAAAAAGAATCACGTCAATCGGAGCTACGGTTTAGGAGATATGGCCAGTTGAAGTTTGAATTCAAATCTGAATAAATTCAAATTTGAATCTGACAAAAGTTTACAAAGATGACACTACTGGATAGATCTAATCAATACGAAGAATTTGCCATTGGTTTCATCGAATTTGGAGTTGCAGTTAAAAAGTTGTGGCTAAACTAAAATTAGGGAATAATCTGCTAATTTTAGGGACTAGATGGTGAAACAGAAAATAAACTAAACTACGAACAGGTCCTCGACCATGTGGCAGATTCCTACTGTCCGAGCAGCATTCGCTGTGGAAGCTATTCGGTGAATGGCTGCTACCTAAGCAAAACAGCTACCACGGCTAAAAATGAAAACCGGAGACCAGTTTTTAACTAAACCGCACAATTTATTTAAAACCGTGGTTAACCGACCTAATTCAAGTAAATAAATAAAAAAATAAACTAAACGAACGAGGCGGGAGGCTCAGCTTTACAGCGGCGATGTTGACGAGCAGGAGACGGCGGCGCTGGCGTCGGGCGGTGACGGGCGGTGGCAGCGGTGCTCCTCGGCGGCGGGGGAGATGACGGACGGGACAAGCGCGTTGTGGGCGGTCCGGTGGTGGAGGCGGCTCGTGTCGGGTATGTCGGGGTCGTGCTACGCGGAGACAGCGGCTCCGTGCTCCGGCGAGGACGTAGGTCGTCGGGGCGGCGTCTCCGGCTATCCCTAGGGGCAAAAAAAATGTCAACAGGATGCGCAAGGACTCGGTCAGTGTCCTGGTGAAGAAGAACGGGATCGAGGCAGCCTCATGGATGGCAGAACGGAGCGGCGAGGTAGCTTCGGCCGGTGAGATCCAAACGACGAAGGCGGCGACTGTGAGCGGCGAGGGGACGAGACGGAGGGCAGAATGGAGAGAGGGGGTCGAGGGCTCGTTATAAGCGCGGCTAGGAGGTGCGGGGCTGCGGGATAAGGTTTATCCTAAGCGAGGCGGCCGGCGAGTGCGCTGCTTATCCTGCGCGGGGAAAGCGGGAGGTTGAAGACGATGGCCTAGGCAGCGGGCCCCGCTGGCAGTGGCGGTGGGAGAGAGCGAGCGAGGGAAGAGGTGCATGGGCGAGCGAGGCGTAAGCCTTCGGGCGCCGGTGGTCGGGCGCGGGCAGGCCTGGGGCGGCCTGGCCGGTCGGGGCTCTGGGCCAGCTAGCCAGTTGGCCAGTGGGCCGCGTGGCTGCTGGGCCGGCTGGCCAGCGCGTGCGTGCGTTTTTTTTAAAAAAGTTTTTCTTTTTTTTACAATCAGAAAAACAAACAAACTGAGTAATAATAAAAAAACTATATAGGCATATTATATACCAAAATGCTCAGAAAAATACCAAGAATAAGATGAACTATTTTCCAAGTTCAAATAAATTCCAAAAAAATTCATAAAAGTCAAACTGTGCTACTATTGCATTTAAAATCAATAAAAATCATTTTTAAAATAGCAAAATGATTTCAAATTTATTTTCTCCTAATTTTCCATTGAAGGGAATCATTTTACCCTTATTTCCATTTATTTATTTTTAGGAGAAAATATTTTAAAAAGAAACTCAAATAACTCCCAATTGGATTTGAATTTGGAATTTCAAGCAACTTCGAATGGAAAAAAATGAGTTTCAAATAACTTCAAAGTGACTTCCAATTTATTTCTTCGAAACTTCCAACTCTCTTTCCTCAAATATGAAGAAGTCATTTTATCTTCCCTCATGAACTCATTGAGTTGCTTAAAGTTTCTAAGTTTGAAATATTTCAAAATGGAAGTCAAATCATTTTCAAACCCCTTTTCATTTCTTTAAATGGAAGAGGTCATATTATCTTCACTCTAGGGTTTTGTAATGAAATGAATTTGAACTCAGGGAGATCAAAATGCAAGATGAAAGTTTTGGGAAAGTCCTTTTATTCCCTCTCATTCAACTTTCAAAAAGTATCAATTTCACTTAGTTTCACACAAAAATAAAACAAACAATCACAATTATTTATTTAATATAACATTCCAAAATTTAGAATTTTGGGATGTTACATGCACCCTCGCCTGGCTACGTCGACGGCGACGCGCACGGTGGATTCAGCCCCAACATTGCCTTTCCGCATGGCCAGTGCGCCTTACCCTCTGGTCTGAACCCTGTCCAACGCACGCCCTCACCCGCATTCACCGGCGTCCAGTACCCTCATACACCTACTTGCCGTCGGGTTGCGCCGCCTCCCCGACGCCGCCCCTACACCGTGGCGCCCTGCACTTCTCGCAAGCCTCGTCGTCACATTTCGGCAACCCCGACGCAATGGAAGCCGTGGACGAGATTATCACGAGCGTCTCGGCCGCTGCCGCCTCCCCCGGGTTCCAGGCGCAAGATGATACAATGGACCTCGCCGGCGACATGGACGATGAGTTCGACTACGACGAGGATGACGAGGATGAGGAGGAAGTGTCGGTGCCTGCTCCGGCGAGGAAAGGGAAAAAGAAGAAGAGAGGGGGGGGGGCAGGACCGACGTGCCGCGCGTCAAGTGGACGTCCAAAGAAGACGAGTGTCTCGACGAAGCATGAAAGACCGTCTGCCTCGACCCGATCACCAGTACGAACCAGAACACTGACACATATTGGGAGCGCATCAAGTTGGAGTTTGATGAGCGCAAGTTGGTTGACCCCTACTTCGCTACCATCCACATGCAGCGTGGCTCGAAGGCCATGGCGACCCATTGGGCGCTCATCCAAGCGGCCTGCAACAAATGGCGCGGCTCGCTCGGAATGTAGCGCTAACATCAAGGGTCAGGTATGCACAGACACCGGCTCTCACTTCTTTTTGCCATGTGCATCGCCGACACTTGTTCCTCGGCACAGATGATTTGGATGTTCGCCATGTACTGCCAGGACAAAAACACCGACCAAGATTTCAAGTACCTCCATTTGTTCTCCCGGATCGAGAAGTGCAAGAAGTGTGTGGATGTCCGGCGCACCCTCGCTAAGGCCAAGGAGACGTACAAGCCAGACTCGCCCATGCCGGGGGCGGCCGATGGGTGCCCTGACGGCAACAAACGAGCCAAGACGGCGAAGGACGCCGCACCGGCTACCGAGCAGCTACACGCGTCCATAGAGCAGTGCATCACCGACGCCAAGAAGCACGCCGCCCAGAGGTAAGAGAAATCCGAGGCACGGTGGTCGGCATTGATGACGAACAGCGCCGTCAAGCTCGACCTACTCCGGACCAACGTCGCCGTGAAGAAGAGAACACTGACCTAGCATTCCCGATGGGGGCGGACATGTCAATGATGGAAGAGCAGGTCAAGGCGTGGTACCTGGCAGAGCGCGACCTCATCTTGAACCAGATGATGTCGACAACCGTGCCAACTCCCACGCTGACCCCAACGCCCCTACCGAGCCCAATTAGTGATGCCTCGCCCAACACAGAAGTCGTGCCAACGCCGACCAGCCCATGCACGCCGACTCCATAGAAATGACTTAATTATATAGTACATTGCTCTCTTCAACTATGCACAAGCGTGTAATAATACTCCCTCCTTCCCAAAATCTAGGGCTTATTAGTTGTTAGCACGAAAATTAGCGCAGAGTCAGTTACGTGAGCAAATCGCACGAGGGAGCCATCCACGATTGGAGATAAAAAAGGAAGGCATGCATGATTTGGGTGCTAACCCCACAAGAGGATTGGCCGCATCTTTTTATTTCCAAAAAAGTAGCGATCCTTGACTAGGCTTTAACTGTGCATCCTACATTATGGGATTGCATGTAAATCCTAATACGCCTAAGATTTTGGGAAGGAGGGAGTATGATTTTCTCAAACTTCTTATAACAATTGGTGGAGCATGTCTTGGGTTAAAAAAAGTTTCAAAAAATCAGACTTTATTCATAGCCAACGGAGTACAATCACATACCAAACATAAGCTCCCTACCTCTAGTCCTAACAACCCTCCTTAGTCACAACTTTTTCTGTAACACCCTAGATTCCAACCCAACCTTAGTCGCTACAACCGGACACCCCAACGGTTGTACAATTTTGGTGTTTGTGTTGCTGCCTTAAAGGAGACTGCGGTCGTACCGTCTGGTGAGTAGTACTACCCCCTGGGCTATTTTTAGCATTTTTCTAAGCTACAATGGTAGTACCGCTCTCTGGAGCAGTACTGCCACTCAGTGCAATTTCTACACATAACGGTTGGATTCAGGGGAGCTATAAAAGTAGGAGCTTCTTCCTCCTCCCTCCTACCTATTGCCTCTCTCTATCCTCCATTGTTGACCTAAGCTTTATCTTGGCCAACCTCCTTCTCTAGCCACTCAAACTTGTTGGTTTCCTAGGGATTGGGAGAGGGGACCTATGTCTACATTCCACCAAAGGAAATTTGATTCTCTAATACTTTCTCTTGTGGGTCCTATTACTCTTGGGGTGTTTGGGCACCCTAGACAGACGAGGTCACCTCATAGTCACATCCCATTGTGATGAAGCTTCATGGTGGTGTTGGGAGCCTCTAATTAAGTTGTGGAGATTTCCCCAATCTTGTTTATGAAGGTTTCGGTTGCCTCTTTCAAGGGCATCGTTGATTCGTGGCACCTTGCATTGTGTGAGGGTGCGAGGAGAATACGAGGAGACATTGTGGCGCTTGGGGTGCATCGTGCCTCCACACCCCTCCAACAGAGATGTACCTCCCCAAAAGGAGGGAACTTTGGGAATAACCTCACCGTCTCCACTTGCAGTTTAATTATTTTACTTACTTTATGCAAACTTGTATTATTGTTCTTATATTCTTACTTGTGTTTGCCGTGTTGAGCTTTGCATATAGGTTGTCCACTTAGTTGCATATCTAGACAACCCATATTTTTGTTGTAACCTTGAAATTGGAAAACAAGTTTAAAATTGTTAGTTGTCTATTCAACCCCCGCTAGTCAACCATTCTGATCGTTTCAACAAGGCTAAAAGGAAAACTAATGTGCATGTGTAGAATAATAAATAGTAACATAGATTCCTAGTCTTGCCTCTACGACTAGCTCATGTGTTGCATGATGATTCTACTTTCCTCACCATGGGCATAAGTTAAGTGTAATAATGATGTTGGTAACATTGAGAGCACGATGTTATAAGAACATTAATTTGTGTTGAATTGACCCAAGTTCTATGTTATACTATAGTCCATAACACATGAAAGTTAGCATATGCATAATTCCTTAGACCATGAGAGTATCGAATCACTTCATACTAGACGATGTACTTTGGGGTTATTCTTACATCAACCGTAACAGGGTGATCATGATGGAAATATGCCCTAGAGGCAATAATAAAATGGTTACCATTATATTTCCTTAATCATGATAAAGGTTTATTATTCAGGCTAGAATTGTATTGATCGGAAACTTAAATACATGTGTGAATACATAAACAAATACTGTGTCCCTAGTAAGCCTCTACTAGACTAGATCATTGATCAAAGATGGTTAAGGTTTCCTAACCATGGACATGTGTGGTCATTCGATAATGAGATCACAACATTAGGACAATGATGTGATGGACAAGACCCATCCGTTAGATTAGCATATTGATCATTCAGTTTATTTCTATTGCTTTCTTCATGTCAAATACATATTCCTTCGACGATGAGATTATGCAACTCCTGGATACTGAAGGAATGCCTTGTGTGCTATCAAACATCACAACGTAACTGGGTGATTAAAAAGATGCTCTACAGGTATCTCCGAAGGTGTTCGTTGAGTTGGCATAGATCAAGATTAGGATTTGTCACTCCGAGTATCGGAGAGGTATCTCTGGGCCCTCTCGGTAATACACTGTCGGGGAACGTAGTAATTTCAAAAATATTGCTATGCACACGCAAGATCATGGTGATGCATAGCAACAAGGGGGAGAGTATGATCTACGTACCCTTGTAGATCGCAACGGAAGTGTTGACACAACGTAGAGGAAGTAGTCGTACGTCTTCTTCCCGATCCGACCGATCCAAGCACCGTTACTCCGGCACCTCTGAGTTCTTGGCACACGTACAGCTCGATGACGATCCCCGGGCTCAGATCCAGCAAAGCTTTGGGGAGGAGTTCCGTCAGCACGACGGCGTGGTGACGATCTTGATGTTCTACCGACGCAGGGCTTCGCCTAAGCACTACAACAATATGATCGAGGTGGAATATGGTGGCAGGGGGCACCGCACACGGCTAAGGAACGATCTCAAAGATCAACTTGTTTGTCTAGAGGTGCCCCCTGCCTCTGTATATAAAGGAGCCAAGGGGGAGGGGTGCGGCCAGCCCTATGGAGGCGCAGGAGGAGTCCTACTCCTACCGGGAGTAGGACCCCCCCCCCAATCCTAGTTGGAATAGGAATCCTCAAGTGGGGAGAGAGAGAAGGGGGGCCGGCCACCTCTCCTAGTCCTAATAGGACTAGGGGAGGGGGGAGGCGCGCAGCCACCTTGGGCTTCCCCTTTCACCTTTCCACTAAAGTCCACTAAGGCCCATATGGTTCTCGCGGGGTTCCGGTAACCTCCCGGTACTCCGGTAAAATCCCGATTTCACCCGGAACACTTCCGATATCCAAACATAGGCTTCCAATATATCAATCTTTATGTCTCGACCATTTCGAGACTCCTCATCATGTCCGTGATCACATCCGGGACTCCGAACAACCTTTGGTACATCAAAATGCATAAACTCATAACAACAGTCATCGTAACGTTTAAGCGTGCGGACCCTACGGTTCGAGAACAATGTAGACATGACCGAGACACATCTCCGGTCAATAACCAATAGAGGGACCTGGATGCCCATATTGGCTCCTACATATTCTATGAAGATCTTTATCGGTCAGACCGCATAACAACGTACGTTGTTCCCTTTGTCATCGGTATGTTACTTGCCCGAGATTCGATCGTCGGTATCCAATACCTAGTTCAATCTCGTTACCGGCAAGTCTCTTTACTCGTTCCGTAATACATCATCTCACAACTAACATATTAGTTGCAGTGCTTGCAAGGCTTATGTGATGTGCATTACCAAGAGGGCCCAGAGATACCTCTCCGACAATCGGAGTGACAAATCCTAATCTCGAAATACGCCAACCCAACATCTACCTTTGGAGACACCTGTAGTACTCCTTTATAATCACCCAGTTACGTTGTGACGTTTGGTAGCACCCAAAGTGTTCCTCCGGCAAACGGGAGTTGCATAATCTCATAGTCATAGGAACATGTATAAGTCATGAAGAAAGCAATAGCAACATTCTAAACGATCGGGTGCTAAGCTAATGGAATGGATCATGTCAATCAGATCATTCAACTAATGATGTGATCCCGTTAATCAAATAACAACTTTTGTCCATGGTTAGGAAACATAACCATCTTTGATTAACGAGCTAGTCAAGTAGAGGCATACTAGTGACACTCTGTTTATCTATGTATTCACACATGTATTATCTTTCCGGTTAATACAATTCTAGCATGAATAATAAACATTTATCATGAAATAAGGAAATAAATAATAACTTTATTATTGCCTCTAGGGCTTATTTCCTTCAGTCTCCCACTTGCACTAGAGTCAATAATCTAGTTCACATCGTCATGTGATTTAACAGCAATAGTTCACATCACCATGTGATTAACACCCATAGTTCACATCGCCATGTGACCAACACCCAAAGGGTTTACTGGATTCAGTAATCTAGTTCACATCGCTATGTGATTAACACCCAAAGAGTACTAAGGTGTGATCATGTTTTGCTTGTGAGAGTATCTTAGTCAACGGGTTTGCCACATTCAGATCCGCATGTATTTTGCAAATTTCTATGTCAACAATGCTCTGCATGGAGCTACTCTAGCTAATTGCTCCCACTTTCAATATGTATCTAGACCGAGACTTAGAGTCATCTAGATTAGGGTCAAAACTTGCATCGACGTAACCCTTTACGACGAACCTTTTTGTCATGTCCATAATTGAGAAACATATCCTTATTCCACTAAGGATAATTTTGACCGCTGTCCTGTGATCTACTCCTAGATCACTATTGTACTCCCTTGCCAAACTCAGTGCAGGGTATACAATAGATCTGGTATATAGCATGACATACTTTATAGAACCTATGGCCAAGGCATAGGGAATGACTTTCATTCTCTTTCTATCTTCTGCCATGGTCGGCTTTGAGTCTTACTCAACTTCACACCTCGTAATACAGGCAAGAGCTCTTTCTTTGACTGCTCCATTTTGAACTACTTTAAAATCTTGTCAAGTTATGTACTCATTGAAAAAACTTATCAAGCATCTTGATCTATCTCTATAGATTTTGATGCTCAATATGTAAGCAGCTTCACCGAAGTCTTTCTTTGAAAAACTCCTTTCAAACACTCCTTTATGCTTTACAGAATAATTCTACATTATTTCCGATCAACAATATGTCATTCACATATACTTATCAGAAATGCTGTAGTGCTCCCACTCACTTTCTTGTAAATACAGGCTTCACCGCAAGTCTGTATAAAATTATATGCTTTGATCAACTTATCAAAGCGTGTATTCCAACTTTGAGATGCTTGCACCAGTCCATAGATGAATCGCTGGAGCTTGCATATTTTGTTAGCACCTTTAGGATTGACAAAACCTACTGGTTGCATCATATACAACTCTTCTTTAAGAAATCCATTAAGGAATGCAGTTTTGTTTATCCATTTGCCAGATTTCATAAAATGCGACAATTGCTAACATGATTCGGACAGACTTAAGCATAGATACGAGTGAGAAACTCTCATCGTAGTCAACACTTTGAACTTGTCGAAAACCTTTTGCGACAATTCTAGCTTTGTAGATAGTAACACTACTATCAACGTTCGTCTTCCTCTTGAAGATCCATTTATTTTCTATGGCTTGCCGATCATCGGGCAAGTCAACCAAAGTCCATACTTTGTTCTCATACATGGATCTCATCTCAGATTTCATGGCATCAAACCATTTTGCGGAATCTGGGCTCATCATCGCTTCTTCATAGTTCTTAGGTTCATCATGGTCAAGTAACATGACTTCCAGAACAGGATTACTGTACCACTCTGGTGCGGATCTCACTCTGGTTTACCTACGAGATTCGGTAGTAACTTGATCTGAAGTTTTATGATCATCATCATTAGCTTCCTCACTAATTGGTGTAGTAGTCACAGGAACAGATTTCTGTGATGAACTACTTTCCAATAAGGGAAAAGGTACAATTACCTTATCAAGTTCTACTTTCCTCCCACTCACTTCTTTCGAGAGAAACTCCTTCTCTAGAAAGGATCCATTATAAGCAACGAATGTCTTGCCTTAGGATCTGTGATAGAAGGTGTACCCAACAGTCTCCTTTTGGGTATCCTATGAATACATATTTCTCTGATTTGGTTTTGAGCTTATCAGGATGAAACTTTTTCACATAAGCATCAGAACCCCAAACTTTAAGAAACGACAACTTTGGTTTCTTGCTAAACCACAGTTCAGATTGTGTCGTCTCAACGGACTTAGATGGTGCCCCTTTTTTTAACGTGAATGCAGCTGTCTTTAATGCATAACCTCAAAAATGATAGTGGTAAATCGGTAAGAAACATCATAGATTTGCACTATATCTAATAAAGTACGGCTATGACGTTCGGACACACCATTATGCTGTGGTGTTCCGGGTGGCATGAATTTGTGAAACTATTCCACATTGTTTTAATTGAAGACCAAACTCGTAACTCAAATATTTGTCTCCGCGATCAGATCATAGAAACTTTATTTTATTGTTACGTTGATTCTCCACTTCACTCTGAAATTCTTTGAACTTTTCAAATGTTTCATACTTATGTTTCATCAAGTAGATATACTCATATCTGCTCAAATCATCTGTGAAGATCAGAAAATAATGATATATATCGCGAGCCTCAATATTCATCGGACCACATAAATTAGTATGTTTGATTTCCAACAAATCTGTTGCTCGCTCCATTGTTCCGAAGAACAGAGTCTTAGTCATCTTGCCCATGAGGCATGGTTCGCAAGCATCAACTGATTCATAATCAAGTGATTCCAAAAGCCCATTAGCATGGAGTTTCTTCATGTGCTTTACACCAATATGACCTAAACGGCAGTGCTACAAATAAGTTGCACTATCATTATTAACTTTGCATCTTTTGGTTTCAATATTATGATTATGTGTATCACTACAATCGAGATCCAACGAACTATTTTCATTGGGGGTGTAACCATTTAAGGTTTTATTCATGTAAACAGAACAACAATTTATTCTCTTACTTAAATGAATAACCGTATTACAATAAACATGATCAAATCATATTCATGCTCAACGTAAACACCAAATAACACTTATTTAGGTTCAACACTAATCCCGAATTTATAGGGAGTGTGCGATGATGATCATATCAATCTTGGAACCACTTCCAACACACATCGTCACTTCACCCTTAACTAATCTCTGTTTATTCTGCAACTCCCGTTTCGAGTTACTAATCTTAGCAACTGAACTAGTATCAAATACTAAGGGGTTGCTATAAACACTAGTAAAGTACACATCAATAACATGGATATCAAATATACTTGTGTTCACTTTGCCATCCTTCTTATCTGCCAATCACTTGGGGTAGTTCCACTTCCAGTGACCAGTCCCTTTGCATAGAAGCACTTAGTCTCAGGCTTAGGTCCACACTTGGGCTTATTCATTTGAGATGCAACTTGCTTGCTGTTCTTTTTGAAGTTCCCCTTCTTCCCTGTGCCCTTTTCTTGAAACTAGTGGTCTTGTCTACCATCAACACTTGATGTTTTTCTTGATTTCTCCCTTCATCGATTTCATCATCATGAAAAGCTCGGGAGTCGTTTTCGTCATCCCTTGCATACTATAGTTCATCACGAAGTTCTACTAACTTGGTCATGGTGACTAGAGAATTCTATCAATCACTATCTTATCTGGAAGATTAACTCCCACTTGGTTCAAGCGATTGTAGTACCCAGACAATCTGAGCAAATGCTCACTAGTTGAGCGATTCTCCTCCATCTTTTAGCTATAGAACTTGTTGGAGACTTCATATCTCTAAACTCGGGGTATTTGCTTGAAATATTAACTTCAACTCCTGGAACATCTCATATGGTCCATGACGTTCAAAACGTCTTTGAAGTCCCGATTCTAAGCCATTAAGCATGGTGCACTAAACTATCAAGTAGTCATCATATTGAGCTAGCCAAACGTTCATAACGTCTGCATCTGCTCCTGCAATAGGTCTGTCACCTAGCGGTGCATCAAGGACATAATTTTTCTGTGCAGCAATGAGGATAAACCTCATATCACGGATCCAATCCGCATCATTGCTACTAACATCTTTCAACATAGTTTTTCTCTAGGAACATATCAAAATAAACACAGGGAAGCAACAACGCGAGCTATTGATCTACAACATGATTTGCAAAATACTACTAGGACTAAGTTCATGATAAATTCAAGTTCAATTAATCATATTACTTAAGAACTCCCACTTAGATAGACATCCCTCTAATCCTCTAAGTGATCACGTGATCCAAATCAACTAAACCATAACTGATCATCACGCGAAATGGATTAGTTTTCAATGGTGAACATCATTATGTTGATCATATCTACTATATGATTCACGCTCGACCTTTCGGTCTCCGTGTTTTGAGGCCATATCTGCATATGCTAGGCTCGTCAAGTTTAACCTGAGTATTCTGCGTGTGCAAAACTGGCTTGCACCCGTTGTAGATGGACGTAGATCTTATCACACCCGATCATCACGTGGTGTCTGGGCACGACGAACTTTGGCAACGGTGCATACTCAGGGAGAACACTTCTTGATAATTTAGTGAGAGATCATCTTATAATGCTACCGTCAATCAAAGCAAGATAAGATGCATAAAAGATAAACATCACATGCAATCAATATATAAGTGATATGATATGGCCATCATCATCTTGTGCTTGTGATCTCCATCTCCGAAGCACCGTCATGATCACCATCGTCACCGGCGCGACACCTTGATCTCCATCGTAGCATCGTTGTCGTCTCGCCAATCTTATGCTTCCACGACTATCGCTACCGCTTAGTGATAAAGTAAAGCATTACATCGCGATTGCATTGCATACAATAAAGCGACAACCATATGGCTCCAGCCAGTTGCCGATAACTCGGTTACAAAACATGATCATCTCATACAATAAAATTTAGCATCATGTCTTGACCATATCACATCACAACATGCCCTGCAAAAACAAGTTAGACGTCCTCTACTTTGTTGTTGCAAGTTTTACGTGGCTGCTACGGGCTTAAGCAAGAACCAATCTCACCTACGCATCAAAACCACAACGATAGTTTGTCAAATAGACTCCGTTTTAACCTTCGCAAGGACCGGGCGTAGCCACACTTGGTTCAATTAAAGTTGGAGAAACAGTCACCCGCAAGCCACCTTTGTGCAAAGCACGTCGGGAGAACTGGTCTCGCGTAAGCGTACGCGTAATGTCGGTCCGGGCCGCTTCATCCAACAATACCGCCGAACCAAAGTATGACATGCTGGTAGGCAGTATGACTTATATCGCCCACAACTCACTTGTGTTCTACTCGTGCATATAACATCAAACCATAAAACCTAGGCTCTGATACCACTGTTGGGGAACATAGTAATTTCAAAAAATTTCCTACGCACACGCAAGATCATGGTGATGCATAGCAACGAGGGGGAGAGTATGATCTACGTACCCTTGTAGATCGCAACGGAAGCATTGACACAACATAGAGGAAGTAGTCGTACGTCTTCTTCCTGATCCGACCGATCCAAGCACCGTTACTCCGGCACCTCCGAGTTCTTGGCACACGTACAGCTCGATGACGATCCCCGGGCTCCGATCCAGCAAAGCTTCGGGGAGGAGTTCCGTCAGCACGACGGCGTGGTGACGATCTTGATGTTCTACCGACACAGGGCTTCGCCTAAGCACTACAACGATATGATTGAGGTGGAATATGGTGGCAGGGGGCACCGCACACGGCTAAGGAACGATCTCAAAGATCAACTTGTTTGTCTAGAGGTGCCCCCTGCCTCCGTATATAAAGGAGCCAAGGGGGAGGGGTGCGGCCAGCCCTATGGAGGTGCAGGAGGAGTCCTACTCCTACCGGGAGTAGGACTCCCCCCCCAATCCTAGTTGGAATAGGAATCCTCATGTGGGGAGAGAGAGAAGGGGGGCCGGCCTCCTCTCCTAGTCCTAATAGGACTAGGGGAGGGGGAGGCGGGCAGCCACCTTGGGCTTCCCCTTTCACCTTTCCACTAAAGACCACTAAGGCCCATATGGTTCCCGGGGGGTTCCGGTAACCTCCCGGTACTCCGGTAAAATCCCGATTTCACCCGGAATACTTCCGATATCCAAACATAGGCTTCCAATATATCAATCTTTATGTCTAGACCATTTCGAGACTCCTCATCATGTCCGTGATCACATCCGGGACTCCGAACAACCTTCGGTACATCAAAATGCATAAACTCATAACAACAGTCATCGTAACGTTTAAGCGTGCGGACCCTACGGTTCGAGAACAATGTAGACATGACCGAGACACATCTCCGGTCAATAACCAATAGCGGGACCTGGATGCCCATATTGGCTCCTACATATTCTACGAAGATCTTTATCGGTCAGACCGCATAACAACATACGTTGTTCCCTTTGTCATCGGTATGTTACTTGCCCGAGATTCGATCGTCGGTATCCAATACGTAGTTCAATCTCGTTACCAGCAAGTCTCTTTACTCGTTCCGTAATACATCATCTCACAACTAACATATTAGTTGCAGTGCTTGCAAGGCTTATGTGATGTGCATTACCGAGAGGGCCCAGAAATACCTCTGCGACAATCGGAGTGACAAATCCTAATCTCGAAATATGCCAACCCAACATCTACCTTTGGAGACACCTGTAGTACTCCTTTATAATCACCCAGTTACGTTGTGATGTTTGGTAGCACCCAAAGTGTTCCTCCGGCAAACGGGAGTTGCATAATCTCATAGTCATAGGAACATGTATAAGTCATGAAGAAAGCAATAGCAACATACTAAACGATCGGGTGCTAAGCTAATGGAATGGGTCATGTCAATCAGATCATTCAACTAATGATGTGATCCCATTAATCAAATAACAACTCTTTGTCCATGGTTAGGAAACATAACCATCTTTGATTAACGAGCTAGTCAAGTAGAGGCATACTAGTGACACTCTATTTGTCTATGTATTCACACAAGTATTATGTTTCCGGTTAATACAATTCTAGCATGAATAATAAATATTTATCATGAAATAAGGAAATAAATAATAACTTTATTATTGCCTCTAGGGCATATTTCCTTCATACACATCATAAGAAGCCTCGCAAGCAAAGTGACTAAAGAGTTAGTTGCAAGATGATGTATTACAAAACGAGTAAAGAGACTTGCTGGTAATGATATTGAACTAGGAATGAAGATACCGACGATCGAATCTTGGGAAAGTAACATACCGATGGACAAAGGGAATTACGTATGTTGTCATAATGGTTCGACCGATAAAGATCTTCGTAGAATTTGTAGGAACCAATATGGGCATCCAGGTTCTGCTATAGGTTATTGGCCGGAGAGGTGTCTCGGTCATGTCTACATAGTTCTCGAACCCGTAGGGTCCGCACGCTTAACGTTCAATGACAATATAGTATTATATGAGTTATGTGATTTGGTGACTAGATGATGTTCAGAGTCCCGGATGAGATCACGGACATGACGAGGAGTCCCGAAATGGTTGAGAGGTAAAGATTGATATATAGGACGATGGTATTTGGACACTGAAGGTGTTTCGGGTGATACCGGATACTTGTCGGGTCATGATCGCTCTCTGACTATAGTGCCAGGAAAGCTCCTATCTGCTAGGACTATGTCGGTATTTCCCCAAAGAGGAAGGGATGATGCAGCACAATGATGGTAGGTATTTCCCTCAGTGCCGAAACCAAGGTTATCGAACCAGTAGGAGAACCAAGCAACACAACGTAAACAACACCTGCACACAAATAACAACACCTCGCAACCCGACGTGTTAAAGGGGTTGTCAATCCCTTTCGGATAAAGATGCCAAAAATTTGTAATAGATTGGAATAATAGATCACAAATAAAATAAAGTGCAGCAAAGTATTTTTGTATTTTTGGTTTAATAGATATGAATAAAAATGCAAAGGAAAAGTAGATCGCAAGCAAATATATGAGGAAGAAGACCCGGGGGCCGTAGGTTTCACTAGTGGCTTCTCTCGAGAAAGATAGCAAACTGTGGGTAAACAAATTACTGTTGGGCAATTGATAGAACCTCAAATAATTATGACAATATCCAGGAAATGATCATTACATAGGCATCACGTCCAAGATTAGTAGACTGACTCCTACCTGCATCTACTACTATTACTCCACACATCGACCGCTATCCAGCATGCATCTAGTGTATTAAGTTCATGGAAAAATGGAGTAATGCAATAAGAACGATGACATGATGTAGACAGGATCCGTTTATCTATTGCGTAGATATAGATCCCATCTTTTTATCCTTAGTAGCAACGATACATATGTGTTGTTTCCCTTTCTATCACTAGGATCAAGCATCATAAGATCGAACCCACTACTGGGCACCTCTTCCCATTGCCAGATAAATAGATCAAGTTGGCCAAACAAAACCCAAATATCGGAGAAGAAATACGAGGCTATAAGAGATCGAGCATATAAGAGATCAAAGAAACTCAAATAAATTTCATGGATATAAAAAGATATGACTGATCATAAACTCAAAGTTCATCAGATCCCAACAAACACACCGCAAAAGAGTTACATCATAGGGATCTCCAAGAGACCATTGTATTGAGAATTCATCGAGAGAGAGAAAGCCATCTAGATACTAACTACGAACCCGAAGGTCTACAAAGAACTACTCACACATCATCAGAGAGGCACCAATGGAGGTGGTGAACCCCATCCGAGATGGTGTCTAGATTGGATCTGGTGGTTCTGGACTGCGGCGGTTGGATGAATATTTTGTCGACTCCCCTAGGGTTCTTGTATTTTTGGGGTATTTATAGAGCAAAGAGGCAGTCCGGGGGGCACCCGAGGTGGGCACAACCCACGAGGGTGCGCCTGGGCCTCCTGGCACACCCTGGTGGGTTGTCCCCTGATGTCTACTGCGCAACTTTATTCTTGAAGACACGCATTGGGCCTCCAAGCGCAGAGTTTTGTAGGATAGTAGTAATTTTCCCTCAAGTGGATGACCTAAGGTTTATGAATCCATGAGAGGTGTAGGATGAAGATGATCTCTCTGAAACGACCCTGCAACCAAATACAAGAAATATCTTGTGTCCCCAACACACCCAATACAATGGCAAATTGTATAGGTGCACTAGTGCGGTGAAGAGATGGTGATAAAAGTGTAATATTTATGGTAGAAATATTTTTTTAATTTGAATAAATAAAACCAGCAATGTAGCAATTAGTAAACTGTTGCAATGCTTAAAAACAAGGTCTAGGGTCCGTACTTTCGCTAGTGCAATCTCTCAACAGTGCTAACATAGTTGGATCATATGATTATCCCTCAAAGTGTAATGAAGAATCACTCCTGAGTTCCTATTAGCAGAGAACAAAAGATAGGGATTTTTTGTAGGGTACTAAACCACCTCAAAGCTATTCTTTCCGTTCAATCTCTTCTAGAGTTTGTACTAGAATAACACCAAAGCATATTCATATTCATCATACTCAATCCACACAAAGAACTACAAAGAGTGCCCCAAGATTTCTACCGGAGAAACAAGGACAAGAACATGCATCAAACCCTATGCATAGATAACCCCAATGTCACCGCGGGAATCCACAAGTTGAGTGCCAAAACATATATCAAGTGAATCAATATGATACCCCATTGTTGCCACAAGTATTAAATTGCAAGACATATATCACGTGTTCTCAAATCCATAAAAGTATTCAATCTGATAACAACGAAATCTCAAAGGGAAAAACTCAATTCATCACAACAAGATAGAGAGGGGAAAACACCATATGATCCGACTATATTAACAAAGCCCGCGATACATCAAGATCATGACATCTCAAGAACACGAGAGAGAGAGAGAGAGAGATTAAACACATAGCTACTGGTACAAACCCTCAGCCCCAAGGGTGGACTACTCCCTCCTCATCGTGGTGACCGCCGGGATGATGAAGACGGCCACCGAAGATGATTACCCCCTCCGGCAGGGTGCCGTAACATGTCTAGATTGGTTTTCGGTGGCTATGGAGCCCTGCGGCGGTGGAACTTCTGATCTAGGTTAACCCCGATGGGTTTTGGAATATTTGGGAATTTATAGTGCAAAGAAGGAGTGCGGGAGGCCACCAAGGTGGGCACAACCCACCTGGGCGCGCTAGGTGGGCCTAGCGCGCCCTGGTGGGTTGTGCCCCCTCAGGGCACCCCCAGGTGCTGCTCTGGCCCATTGGGTTCCTTTTGGTCCATAAAAAATCCACAAAAAAAGTTTTGCAGTGTTTGGACTCCGTTTGATATTGATTTTCTGCGATGTAAAAAAACAAGCAAAAAAGAACAACTCGCACTGGGCACTGGGTCAATAGGTTAGTCCCAAAAAAATATAAAGTTGCTATAAAATGATTGTAGAACATCCAAGAATGATAATAAAACAGCATGAATACTTCATAAATTATAGATACGTTGGAGACGTATCATCCCCTCCTGAGGACTCCCCCTAGGTGCAACCAGGGCCCATTGCCCTGCTTCTGGCCCATAAAAAATCATAGTGGAGTTTTGTGGCATTTGGACTTCGTCTGATATTGATTTCCTGTGATGTAAAAAACATGGGAAAAACAGCAACTGACACTTGGCACTATGTCAATAGGTTAGTACCAAAAAATGATATAAAATGATTATAAAACATCAAAGATTGATAATAAAACAGCATGGAACAATCAAAAATTATAGATACATTGGAGACGTATCAACATCCCCAAGCTTAACTCCTGCTCGTCCTCGAGTAGGTAAGTGATAAAAAACAGAATTTTTGATGTGGAGTGTTGTTCATCATGTAATATCATTTTCTTTTCTTTATAGCATGGACATTTGGACTTTTATGTGATTCAAAGCAATAGTCTAGTTTTGACATAATAATTAGATACTCAAGCATATCAACAAGCAACCACGTCTTTCGAAGTATCAATGCTAAAACAAGTTATCCCTAGCCCATCATGCTCAAACATTGATCCATTCATGAAACACACTCGAATATTAGCTACACGCAATACTTAAGTATGATCATATTGCCTCCTAGTTGGTGCTTTTTATAAGAGAAGATGGAGACTCAAATTCAAAATAAAAGTTGCATAAAGTAAAAGAATGGCCCTTCGCAGAGGGAAGTAGGGATTTGTAGAGGTGCCAGAGCTCAAAGCGAAAAGTTAGAGATAAAAACAATTTGGGAGGTGTCTCCATCCCACCAATGAAAATGACATAGACTTCCCAACACTTTCCATGCTAGATATGCCATCGGCGGTTCCCAAATTCAAAATAAAGTTCATTCCTTTTTCCACCATTCTTTCACTTTCCATGGCTAGCCGTATCCACGGGTGCCCTCCATACCAACACTTTCCAAGGAATTTATTATTTGACAACATAAAGTAAATTCATTTTTGCATTTCGGGACTGGGCATCTCTAAAACCTTTTCCTTACTCTCGTGCAATGACAAGTGAATAAACACTCATCGTGAGAATAATACATCCAACATGGAAAATATTAGCCACCTGTTACCGTTCTGCGAGCGAAACAAAGACACAAAATAGAAGTTTATTTTGAAAATTAGAGATGGCACATGCAAATTTGCTTCAAATGGCAAAAGAATACCGCATATAGGTAGATATAGTGGACTCATATGGCAAAACTGGTTTGAAGGATTTTGGATGCACAAGTAGAGATCATACTTAGTGCAAGATGAAGGCTAGCAAAAAGATTGAGAAGCGACCAACCAAGAAACGAATAATCTCATAAGCAAGCATTAAGCATAATTAACATTGAATAATGCACCACATGTAGGATATAATTTTCATTGCATGATTATTCACTTTCGTGCATGCATAGGGAATCACAAACCTTAACACCAATATTCTTACTAGAGCACAATTACTCATCAACATAACTCACATATCACATCATCATATCTCAAAACTATTACTAAGAATCAAGTTTATTTTGTCCAATGATCTTCATGAAATTTTTTCTTCTTTATCCTTCTTGGATATCTATCACTTTGGGACTAATTTTCATGTATTGCTTTTCATAAGCTCAATCAAATATAAGTGAAGATCATGAGCATAACAAATTTTCTTTCTCTCAAAATAATGTAAGTGAAGAAAGAGAGAATGTCTTCAAAATTTTACTAACTCTCAAATAAATCTAAGTGAAGCAAGAGAGCATTTCTTCAAAAAAATACTATGCACACTGTGCTCAAAAAGATATAAGTGAAGCACTAGAGCAAGTCCTAGCTCATAAAAGATTTAAGTGAAGCACAGACAGCAATTCTAACAAGTCATGAAATAATTTTGGCTCTCTCAAATAGGTGTGCCCAGCAAGGATTGATGAATTAAAACACAAAATAAATCATACAAGATGCTCCAAGCAAAACACATATCTTGTGACGAATAAAAATATAGCCTCGAGTAAAATACTGATGGTCGTTAGAAGAATGAGGGGATGCCACTCGGGGGCATCCCCAAGCTTAGTTGGTTGCTCATTCTTGGATAATAGCTTGGGATGTTGGGGCATCCCCAAGCTTACGCTCTTCTATCCTTCTTTCATCCATCGTAAGATAACCCAAAACTTGAAAACTTCAATCACACAAAACTCAACAAAACCTTCGTGAGATCCGTTAGTGTAAGAAAAATAAATCACTAATATAAGTGTTGTATCAAACCAATTCTTATTTAGTTTTTGTATTATATCTACTGTATTCCAACTTTTCTATGGCAAACACTCATCAAAGAAAAGCATAGATCCATCAAAATAAGCAGACAACACAAAGAAAACAGAATCTGTCAAAATAGAATAGTCTGTAGTAATCTGACTATTTCGAATACTTATGTAACTCAAAAAATTATGCCAAATTACGAAGACCTGAGTAATTTTTATATTGATCCACTGCAATTGGAATGGGTATTTTATCGCTCTCTGGTAAAAAATGATAATTGTTTTCATAAGCGCAAACTTTCTGTTTTTTCAGCAAGATCAAACAACTATCACCCAAGAAGATCCTAAAGGCTTTCCTTGGCACAAACACTAATTGAAACATAAAAAACACAATCATAACAGTATCATAGTTGTGCTAACACTCAAGAACAGAAAGCAAAAGGCAAAAATAAATTTTATTCATTGGGTTGCCTCCAAACAAGCGCTATAGTTTTACGCCCTTAGCTAGGCATAAAGTAAGGATATAAGTTTTGTCATCCTTCTTCTTCTTAATTTTCTTGGGGCTATTTTTATCAGGAGGTTTTGTAAACACAACATAAGACATATTATCCATAGAAACTTTAGCATTCCTTAGTTGGTTTTCATCATAACCCCTTTGATTTCCCGCAACAATCCAAGAGTAGTGTTGATTAACATTATTAAAAACTTGTTGGATTATGTCTAGAACGGGGACTTCCTTTTTAAGATTCTCATCAAAGATCTTATTATCCCCGAGAAAATGCCTTAGTGCATAGTCACTATTGTAAAGAATTTCATCTATAACAGGTTTTCCACGATTCATGCCATAAAAATCAAAGATTTCCCTAGCTTCCTGAATTATGTAGTCAAACTCATTCATGAGAACGTGAGTGGTCAACTTTTTAGCCCTAGGATTCTTTATTTCAGGAAGCTCAAAAAACAATCTTTGCAAGGTAGGATGACTACGAATAAATTTACTTTCAAGTATCAGAACTAGTGCTGAAACAACATCGGCATAAGATGTAGTAGTTTTAAGTATAGGAGCATCATCAAGACTTAGATCTCCAACACAATCGAAAAACTCTTGAATACGTTCTTTTCCCATAACGTTCCCTTGCCCCAAGATAAAAGTTTTACTATCCAGATTGCCCGTACATCCAATTTTAGGAGTTAGTCCATCATACATTGGTGCCATACCAAAATCACTCATGATTGCAAGCAAAGGATAGATCTAGCAAGAAAACGACAAACAGAAAAAGAGAGGCGAATAAAACAGCAAATTTTTGTGAAGTGGGGGAGAGGAGAACCAGAGGCAAATGGCAAATAATAAATTGTGAGGAGATGAGATTTGTGATTAGGAACCTGGTTATGTTGAAGATCCTCCTCGGTAACGGCGCCAGTAATTCCTTTTAATCGCTCTCTGACTATAGCGTTAGAAAAGCTCCAGTCTGCTAGGACTATGTCGGTATTTCCCCAAAGAGGAAGGGATGACGCAGCACATCGATGGTAGGTATTTCCCTCAGTGATGAAACCATGGTTATCAAACTAGTAGGAGAACTAAGCAACACAACATAAACAACACCTGCACACAAATAACAACACCTCACAACCCGACGTGTTAAAAGGGTTGTCAATCCCTTTAGGGTAACGATGCTAGAAATTTGTAATAGATTGGAATAATAGACCGCAAATAAAATAAAGTGCAGCAAAATATTTTTGTATTTTTGGTTTAATAGATCTGAATAAAAATGCAAAGGAAAAGTAGATCACAAGCAAATATATGAGGAAGAAGACCTAGGGGCCATAGGTTTCACTAGTGGCTTCTCTCGACAATGATAGCAAATGGTGGGTAAACAAAATACTGTTGGGCAATTGATAGAACGTCAAATAATTATGACGATATCCAGGAAATGATCATTACATAGGCATCATGTCCAAGATTAGTAGACCGACTCCTGCCTGCATCTACTACTATTACTCCACACATCGACCGCTATCCAGCATGCATCTAGTGTATTAAGTTCATGGAAAAACGGAGTAATGCAATAAGAATGATGACATGATGTAGACAAGATCCATTTATCTATTGCGTAGATATAGATCCCATCTTTTTTATCCTTAGTAGAAATGATACATACGTGTTGTTTCCCTTTCTGTCACTGGGATCAAGCACCGTAAGATCAAACCCACTACCGGGCACCTCTTCCCATTGCAAGATAAATAGATCAAGTTGGCCAAACAAAACCAAAATATCAGAGAAGAAATACGAGGCTATAAGAGATCATGCATATAAGAGATTAAAGAAACTCAAATAACTTTCATGGATATAAAAGGCTATGATTGATCATAAACTCAAAGTTCATCAGATCCCAACAAACACACCGCAAAAGAGTTACATCATATGGATCTCAAAGAGATCATTTGATTGAGAATTCAGCGAGAGAGAGAAAGCAATCTAGCTACTAACTACAGACCCGAAGGTCTACAAAGAACTACTCACACGTCATCAGAGAGGCACCAATGGAGCTGGTGAACTCCATCCAAGATGGTGTCTAGATTGGATCTGGTGGTTCTGGACTCTGCGGCGGCTGGATGAATATTTCGTCGACTCCCCTAGGGTTCTCGTATTTTTTGGGGTATTTATAGAGCAAAGAGGCGGTCCGGGGGGCACCCGAGGTGGGCACAACCCACCAGGGCATGCTTGGGCCTCCTGGCGCACCCTGGTGGATTGTCCCCTCCTCGAGACTCCCCCCAGGTGCAACCAGGGCCCATTGCCTTCCTTCTGGCCCATAAAAAATCATCGTGGAGTTTCATGGCATTTGGACTTGGTCTGATATTGATTTCAGCGATGTAAAAAACATGAAAAAAAACAACAACTCACACTTGGCACTATGTCAATATGTTAGCACCAAAAAATGATATAAAATGACTATAAAATGATTATAGAACATCCAAGATTAAAACATCATGGAACAATAAAAAATTCTAGATACATTGGAGACGTATCAAGTTACCAGAAGGAGTTCCGGGCAACCCCGACAAAGTAATGGGCTTAATAGGCCACGTGAGGGAACACACCAGCCCACAAGGGTGGCCGTCCCTAGGGGAGAGAAGGAAAGAGGGGACTAGGTCTCCCCCTTCCTTCCTTCTCCCCCTATTTCCTCCCCCTTGGGGAATACATGGCAAGGGGCACAGGGTAGGGCAGGAGCCCTAGCTAGGGCGCGCCTTGGCTGCCTCCCCTCCCCCTTGTCTTTGCCATGTTTGGTGCCCCCCGTCCACCGTTTACACCCTCTGTCATAATTTCAGTGGTTAGGCGAAGCCCTGCGGGGATCACTTCACCATCACTGTCACCACACCGTCACGTTGCCAGAACTCATCTACTACTTCACCTGTCTTGCTGGATCAAGAAGGCGAGGATGTCACCGAGCTGAACGTGTGCTGAACGCGAAGGTGCCGTACATTCGGTACTTGATTTGTTGGAGCGTGAAGAAGTTCGACTACATCAACCGCGTTGTTAAACGCTTTCGCTTATGGTCTACAAGGGTACATAGACACACTCTCCCCTCTCATTGCTATGCATCTCCATGGATAGATCTTGCGTGTGCATAGAATTTTTTGTTTTCCATGCAACGTTTCCCAACAATAGCATCCGAGCCAGGTATATACGTAGATGATATGCATGAGTAGAACACAAAGGGTTGTGGGCGGTGATAGTCATACTACTTACCATCAACGTCTTATTTTGATTTGGCGATATTATGGGATGAAGCGGCTCGATCCAAACTTACATATCCACGCACCTGAGACCGGTTCCACCGATAGACATGCAACTAGTTTTGCATAAAGGTGGCTGGCGGGTGTCTGTTTCTCCTACTTTACTTGAATCGAATTTGACTACGGTCGGTCCTTGTCTTTGCATTTATTTTCAGATCTATTTAACCAAAAATACAAAAATACCTTGCTGCATTTTATTCTTATTTATTTTATTTGGCGTTCGATCTATCAATCTTACAATTTTTCTCACGTCCGTTTGCCTATCTTGAGGCGCCGTACCTAGAAGGGATTGACAACCCCTTTAACATGTCGGGTTGCGAGGATTTGTTATCTATGTGTAGGGGCTGTTTACGTTGTGTTTCTTGGTTCTCCTACTGGTTCGATAACCTTGGTTTCATATCTGAGGGAAATACCTACCGTCGATGTGCTGCATCATCCCTTCCTCTTTCGGGAAATACCGACGTAGCTTCAAGCGACATCAAAAGGAATTTATGGCGCCGTTGCCTGGGAGGATCTTCAACATATACCAGGTTCCTAATCAAAAATCTCATCACCTCACAATTTACATTATTTTCCATTTGACTCTCATTTTCCTCTCCCCCACTCCACAAAAATTTGCCATTTTATTCGCCCCTCTTTTTCGTTCGCCGTTTTCTTGCCAGATCTGTTTTTGAGTGAAATCTTGTTGTGTGGTCATCATGAATCAAGAGAACACCAAGTTATGTGATTTCTCAAATAACAACAAAAACGATTTTATTGGCACTCCGATTGCTCCTCCCGCCACTAGTGCAGAGTCATGTGATATTAATAATACTTTGCGGAATCTTGTTATGAAAGATCAATTTTCTGGCACCCCTAATGAGGATGTCGCATCCCATCTTAATACCTTCGTGGAATTATGCGATATGCAAAAGAAAAAAGATGTGTACAATGATGTTGTGAAGATGAAATTATTTTCGTTTTATTTGCGTATTCTGCAAAAAATTGGTTTTCTTCTTTTCCTCGCAATAGTATCGATTCTTGGAATAGGTGCAAAGATGCTTTTATCACTAAGTATCCCCCCCCCACAAAAATTATTTCCGTTAGAACCCAGATCATGAATTTCAAGCAACTTGAACATGAGCATGTTGCACAATCATGGGAAAGGATGAAAATGATGCCAAGGAATTGCCCAACTCATGGGTTAAATCTTTGGATGATCATACACATTTTTGATGCGGGTTTGAATTTTGTTTCTCGTAATCTGTTAGATTCCACCGGGGTTGGTACTTTTATGGGAATTACTATGGGTGAAGCCACCAAATTGCTTGATAATATCATGGAAAATTATTCACAATGGCATACCGAAAGGGCTCCTATTAGTAAAAAAAGTTAATTCGGTTGAAGAAATTTCTTCTTTGAGTGAAAAAGTTGATGCTCTTATGAAATTGGTTGCTAGTAAAAGTGCTCCTATTGATTTTAATGATATTCCTTTGTCTACCTTGATTGAGAAAAATAGTGATGCCATAGATGTGAATCTTATCTCTTGAAATAATTTCAATAACAATGCTTATAGAGGTAATTTTAATCCTAGGCCTTTTGCTAGTAATTCCTCAAATAATTATGGTAATTCCTATGGAAATAAATCTTATAATAATAATAGGAACACCTCTGATCTTGAGAATAATATTAAAGAATTTCTCAACATGCAAATTTTTTTCAACAATTCCATAGAAGAAAAGTTGAGTAAGATTGATGATTTGTCTAGAAGTGTTGATAGAATTGCTCATGATGTGGAAAATCTTAAGATGAAAATTTTTGTGCCTAAGGTTGATGAATCAATTAAAGGTCTTTATGTTTCTATGGATGAAAGTAAGAAAAGAACTGCTATGCTTAGAGCTAAAAGAGGATTTTTAGAAAAAGCGTTTTCTAGTAATTACTTTCGTAAAAGTGATGAAGATCTTAAAATGATTTGTGTTTCTTCTATTGATTCCTTGTCTAGTAAAGTTAAAATTGCTGAAAAAGGGACCGGAAACGAGTAAACTTTAGGTAGAAGGCGTCCCAATATTTCGGAGGGTGAAAATCTTGTTGCGAAAATTGATAAAGGTGGGTTTGAAGAGGTCAAAACTTTAACTAGTGATGTGCCCACTCTTTTGGATTACAAAGACTTTAATTATGATACTTTCTCTTTGATTGATTGTATTTCTTTGTTGCAATCCATGATAAATTCACCCCATGCTTATGAACAAAATAAAGCTTTTACTAAACATATTGTTGATGCTATGATGCAAGCTTTTGAAGATAAATTGGAATTAGAAGTTTCAATTCCTTGAAAATTGCATGATGAATGGGAACCTACTATCAAAGTCAAGATTAAAAATTATGAATGTTTTAATTTGTGTGACTTGGGTGTGCTAGTGTTTCTACAATTCCGAAATCTTTATGTGATGTGCTTGGTCTTACCGATCTTGAAGAATGTTCTTTGAATTTGCACTTGGCGGATTCCACTATTAAAAAGCCTATGGGAAAAATTAATGATGTTCTTATTCTTGCAAATAGGAATTATGTGCCCATAGATTTTATTGTTCTTGATATTGATTGCAATCCGTCTTGTCCAATTATTCCTGGTAGACCATTACTACGCACTATCGGTGCCGTGATTGATATGAAAGAGGGCAATATTAAGTTCCAAATTCCTTTGGGGAAGGGTATGGAACAATTTCCTAGAACAAGAATTAGGCTACCATATGAATCAATCATGAGGGCATCTTATGGATCTCAAACCAAAGATGACAAAACTGAGATCCTTGCTTTATGCCTAGCTAAGCGCGTAAAACTATATCGCTTGTTGGGAGGCAACCCAATGAATAAAATTTATTTTTTCATTTATCTTTCTGTTCTTGAGTGTTAGCACAATTATGCTACTGTTATGATTGTGTTTTTTTGTTTTAATTAGTGTTTGTGCCAAGTAGATCCGATAGGATCTTCTTGGGTGATAGTTGTTTGATCTTGTTGAAAAAACATAAACTTTTGTGCTTATGAAAACAATTCTTATTTTTTACCAGACATGATAAAATGTCAATTATTTTTGCATAAGATTAATATACAAATTACGCAGGTCGTCCAAGTTTTAAATAATTTTTGGAGTTCTAGAAGTATTCAAAAAAATCAGATTGCTACAGACTGTTCTGTTTTGACAGATTCTGTTTTCTTTGTGTTGTGTGCTTATTTTGATGGCTCTATGGTTTTCTTTGATGAGTTTTTGCCATAGAAAAGTTGGAATACAATATATATAATGCAAAAACAAAATATGAATTGGTTTGGTACAACACTTATAGTAGTGATTTATTTTTCTTACACTAACGGATCTGACGAAGGTTTTGTTGAGTTTTGTGTGATTGAAGTTTTCAAGTTTTGGGTTATCTTACGATGGATGAAGGAATAAGGAGAAGAAGAGCTTAAGCTTGGGGATGCCCCAGCATCCCAAGCTATTATCCAAAAATGAGCAACCAAGTAATGTGACACCCCAAAAATTTGGCCTTGTTTTAATGAATTAAAATTTTGCCAGGAATTTAAAACCTTGATTTCTGAGCTCCATTTTGATTTTTAAATTATTTCCTTCCCTGTTGTGATGAATTTTTCCCATAGTGAAAATATTTCAAATATGTTATTAGACTTATTTAATCTCTCAAGAAAAACTTTTCCTTATTTAATATAACTAATTACATAATTAATTTGCTTAATCCTTGCTTTCTTGAAAATGGTTTTTCAAGGTTAAATGGCCATCTTTGAACTACAACCATTTGACAAATTCACTTAAAATTCCCACAAAAATTTGGAGAAGTCATGTGATGTTATTAAATAACTTTTGTGCAAAAACATCTCTATTTAATGAAATATTTTGAGTTCTATAACAAATTTTTCCTCTCTGGTCCAGTGGGCATTTTGCACTACAACTCTTTTAAATAATTCTTTCTAGCCTCCACCAAAATTTTGGGATGTTAGTAGTGTCTTATGATTCAACTTTATGCAAAAACCCAGTGATGTTATTTGAAAATTTTGAGTGAATCAACCTCATTTCCATTCTGGACCAATTTGATGGTTTGTACAACAACCATATTTTTGCCTGCTCTTTAGCCTTTGATTCTTTCTCCTACTTGTAGTCCTCCATGTTAAACCCTTAAGTCCAAGAGCATGCACCCTTTGGATCATTTTTGGTTCATGAAATAATGCCATTCATTTCCTGCCTAGAATTGAAGTTTTGCAAATCTTGCACTAACAAGTTTCCCCTTTTGCCAAACTAACCTCACCACTCTCTCTTGCTTCTAATGAGACCCCACTCTGGAAGTTTTGGCCACCCCAAGAGATGCCTAGGTGCATGTGGCATTCTGTCGAGCACCCTGTAGGCATGACCAGTTTTGACATGAGTGTTAGCTTTCACTGTGATCTTGCTTCCCTTGCCTAACTGCCTTGTCCAATAGATTCATCACTACTCCTAACCTAGATCTGCTAAATGCCAGCCTCACCCAAGCTCTGTAGCATGCTCTGGCATTGCGTCGAGCACGTCCCGTGCACGCCCAGAGCGCGAGCAGCGCGCGCGTTTTGCACGTGCTCATGCCTGAGCCAGCGCGCCTTTGGATAAGCTTCCCCGAGCTCATCCCGATTCTCTCCCTCGTCCGCTAGCTCCTTTCGTTAGCCCCTGGAGCTGGCCAAGCACCGTCACGCCACCCGACCACCCTGGCACACTACAGCGCCGCCGTCAGGGCACTTTTGGCGGCACGCCGGCGTCCACAATGCGCCTCTGCCACGGTCGGCGCCGCCCAAGCCACCCCGGCTCGCCACCTGCCCCTGGGAGCCGCGCAAGCTTATCCCCTCGCTCGTCGGCTAGCTCTCGTCGCCTCCACGTCACCCTGCAAGCTACAGAGAGGCGGTTCGCCGGCATCCTCATCCACCGCCACGGAACCGACCTCGTTGCACTATAAAGAGAGGCCCCTGAGATCATCCGAGCACTCAGGCAACCTCAGGCCACCCCCATGGCACCCCCACAGCCAGCAATCGTCGGGGGAAAGCCGTCTTCCCCAACTCCAGCCGGTTCGGTCGCCGCCACGTTCCAGCTCCATTCACCGCAACCAGAGCCCCTCCCGTTCGTCCAACACCGCCAAATGACCCCACTTCGACTTGCGGAGCCGCCCAGCTACTCAAACCCGACCGGGAGCCACCGCAGTTCAAACGCCCAAAACTCCCGAAGCCACCGGCCGCCGCGAAGCTCGCCGCCAGCGACTCCCTTCATCCCCACCTGACTGACAACCACCGGAAGGACCGCCCTCGAACCGCGGATCCATCCCCACCCTCGGTGTCTCGAACGGTGCCGCCGTTCGCCAGCGAGCATCGCCGGAGTTCCGCCTCCGCTCGGGGCAGAGGAAGAGGAGGGAGGCCGACTAGTCAAACCTGACCAGTGGGCCAGGCGGGCCCACTGTCAGTGACACCCCGCGCCGTCCACGCTGGAGAAGTGGAAGCTTAAAACTCCCCAGTGCGTTTTCCCTGCACCGAAAGCGTATTTGCTTCAGAAACGTTTTCTTTTCTGTTTTATTTCAAATAACAGATTTTGACCAGAACTTTGACTGCCTATAACTTTTTAAATACAGCTCCAAATGAGTTGATTCTTTTTCCTACCTTCCTCAAATTTGGTCTAGTTTATTTTAAGATTTATTTTAAAATTTTCCAAACAACTTTTTGTACTATTTTTGAACGCGTGTTAGTTCAAATATTTCTTTTTAAAATAGGATTTTGGAGAGGGAGAGGAAACTTTCAAAAGTTTTGGAGAGCACCTTACCCCTCCACAACTTAAAGGCAAGCATTCTGAACCCTGGCACAATGTTTTTGGTGTGTTATTTGACACGTTTATAACACCACCTTATTTTGGAGGACTTGTTATTTCATGTGATATGATCATATGAGGGAAGCATATTAGTGATTTCCTTGCTGTTGGAAATGAATACTTTTGTAATGGTAATCATCCTCATATGCCTTGCATGCATGCCGGAAAGGAATCCGGGAAAGCCTTGGCCTTGGGTAGGCGTGAGCTTGTCACCGGTCCCCGTCGGGACGGTTATGTCCGGCATGGCATGGTAAGGTACATTGAGTGGTGATTTCGTCTATTGAAATATATTTGATACACATGTCATGCAGGGAACTTATAAACCTCCTAAGTCGACCTCAGATCGAGTCTTGTTCCAGTAACCCCCATACTTGCCTCGTACTACCACTCATCCCTGCTGCAGGTAGGGTACGGTTCAGTAAGTCGTCAAACCCTTTCCAGCACACACCGTACAGAGAGGCCATGGTGGAAGATATCGGTTGTAGCCAGTGGGCATACCACCTGGTCCGGGGGCATGGGTGTTTCCGGTTGGGACCGAGAGGGGAGGCCACCCCTTAGAGCGCGCGATATAAATTTGATCCCATGCTACTCGAGGTTGTAGCCTCCCCACTTAGAGTTTTGCTTAACAAGTGCCGTGGGTGATTCCAGACACCGATGAGTTAAGATGGTGTGTGCAAGGTTAGGCGTGTTTTCAGCTAAAAGGCCGTAGACGGAATTAGTCCCGATGGACTAAAGGATTCCGTTACTCGTGGGTAAAGAGTACACCCTCTGCAGAGATAAAAACCTATTCGAATAGCCGTGTCCATGGTTAAGGATGACAGTCTGGGATGGGTCAAGTGTTGGTCTTAGTGTCGGTCTTCGGAGGTGAAATTGTTAAACCAAACTTGGATACCGATCGGTGACTTGTGAGGACCATGATTATTATTATTTTGTGATGGACTAACCTGTTGTATTATTTGTATTATCGAGTATCCCTGGAATGGTTCTACCCCTAGGATATTCATGGTGATTTATTTCTAAGCCCGGGTAAATGTTTACTCCTGTGGATGGACTAACCCGTTTATTATCATGAACTGAATATTTATTATGAGTATTTTTTACTTGTGTATTAAAGCCCTTTCTGTGATGTCGCCCAGACGTCCGACTGTGGCATTTTCTTTTAAAGCCCTTTCTGTGATGTAGCTCAGACGTCCGACTATGGCATTTCTTTTAAAGCCCTTTCTGTGATGTCACTCAGACGTCCAACTGTGGCATTTCTTTTAAAGCCCTTTCTGTGATGTCGCTCAGACGTCCGACTGTGGCATTTCTTTTAAAGCCCTTTCTGTGATGTCGCTCAGACGTCCGACTGTGGCATTTCTTTTAAAGCCCTTTCTGTGATGTCGCTCAGACATCCGACTGTGGCATTTCTTTTAAAACCCTTTCTGTGATGTCGCTCAGACGTTCGAGTTTGGCATTTCTTTTAAAGACCTTTCTGGGATGTCGCTCAGACGTCTGACTGTGGTATTTCTTTTAAAGCCCTTTAAGTGGTGTCGCTTAGACGCCCGACCGCGGCATTTTATTTCCACTCCTCTATTGCTTATTCATGTTGCATTTTAATAACACGCTCGCATGCATAAAAGATATTTTATTAGTGACTAACGAGGTGATCATAGAATATTTAAGTGCATAATTATCAATTATATTATTCCAGTGTTCTTAATGTTTGCGAGTACATTCAAAGTACTCACTGGCTTGTCCCTGGCTATTGTCTTGGCCCGATTTTTGCATGGAAAGGAACGTTGCGGTGGCAGCCCCGAAAACTAAGCAACGGTGATAGCAGCCTCGCGAAGATAGGAGTTAACCTGGTCAGCTGTTCCCGTGGGAAATGGAGTCCCATACACTGATGATTCGCAAACCGCTTCCGCCATCGACCACTAGAAAACCATTTGATGTACTCATAGGCCACAATGGTCTTGTACTGCACATTTTGTACTTTTGCTTGGAATTTCTGTATCAAGTCGATACCTCATCAGCTAACAGTAATCCTGGGGCTGGTGAGCACAGTGGCCATTTTCTGGGAATTTAATGCCCGGAAAACCGGTCGCGATAGACTTGGTATCAGAGCTAGGCTGACCATTGGCTAATCCTATTTAGCCAGGTCAATAAACTTAGGTAAAACAACCCACCAGACCTTCACCAAACCCCAGCCAAGCTTCCCATGTAAGATAGCCACACCGTGACCCGACACCTTTTTGGCAGTCGGTGCCCAACCTATCCATCTAACCTGTCAATCTTGCACCAGTGACCAAGTCCTAAATAGTCCTTTTTCGCCAAGCGTGCGAAGGAAGACTCCGTCCCCTTTTTCCTATAAAAAGGGCACGCTAGCCTCAACTCAGCACAACACAGCCTCTACCCCCAAACCAAGCCACAATGCCCGGCCCTGTCGTGCACAATGAGACCACAGCAACCAACCTTGGAGGCTTTGTGACCATACTCGCAAACCTCACCCGTCGTGCCTATGCGTTAGAAGAGCCCCCAGAATATGTTGTGTACCAAGGACCGATGAGCGGTGAGAGCCGTCAATTCTGGGCCACTGTGCACATTTATGGTAGGGGACTAGAGCCTGAGCGCCCCTACAGGTTCACCGGAAGGACAACTTCCTTTGAGCCACAAGCCATCCAACTAGCTGCTCGAGAAGCTATAGTTCATCTCCGGCACTTGTCGCCCAGAGTTAACTGTCGCTCGTTCCACTACTACCCCAGACGTGAAGGGTATGGTAGACCACCCCAAGTTCTCAACGGAGATCACGAGATAGATCCTGCATTGTTGCACCTAGTGCGCTATGTATGTGCACTAGAGGAACTATGCGATCAAATCATGATTGATCTAATCGCAGCTCGTGGAGAGCTGGTTCGTCGAACCCCGGTGCGAGAAGAGGACGAGCCCAACACCAACAACCCAGTCGTGCTGTTTGGACACCCGATCGAGCCCCGGAGATCTGCCCCAGCCATCGGTCAAGTTGCCGCGATAACCCCAGAAGTACTTCGCCGCATACTGGAAGCACACTCCAACGGGGTTGTGGCCAACAATCCTCGAGATGGTCATCATCGCTACCCCGAGCCTGCAGCCCCTCAGACCACTCCAGTTAATTCAGATGACGAGACCCAAAGAGGAGCCTCGACATCCACAAGGCACACCCGCTTGGATGTAAACGAGGTAGACTAAGTCACCCAAATCGTGTCGAGTCCCAGTGTACCCTTGCTTTGTAATCATGTGGCCTTGTTTTTAAACGCCGCCTGTTGTCATGCCTCTGTTTTAAATAGTATCCTTGCATGGGTATGTCAGCACCCAGTTGCATATTTTTCCGGACACAACTACCCAAAAACCTTCCCCGACAACCCCCACAGTAACACATCACTATAGTGAAATGTGTGAATCTGTGGCTTGACCCCGACCTTGGAACAGAGCTGAAAATTTTTCTTTACCATTCACCACGGTAAAAATGACCCAGCTCCAGTGCTATAAAAGGCCACCGCGTGACCTTGCCAAGCACCCCTCATCTTGTGCACCATCCTCACAATCAATTCTTGCCATGCCGAGCCCCAGCATTTACCTGAGAACCCCAGATGCAACCCAGGGTAGTTTTGTCAAGATATTGTGGGATTTTACCTGCAGTACCATGGGCGCTACCCAGCCACCCCAGTACGAGCTGTTCAAATCAAGGATCACCTCTTCCACCTCAAGATATTGGGCAGCAGTGCACATTCCTCCCGTAAACTCAAACCAAGATCCAACGGAGGTCTCCTTCGTGGGGAAATCTATGCCAACCCCACAGATGGCCGTAGAAGCTGCTGCGTATGAAGCGCTTCCTCGCCTTCGATTCGCGGTACCCTATGCCAGCGAACGAGGGTATTATTACTTTCCGAGCCATGCAGAACCCGGAGGAGTGACATCTTTTCCCGGAGGACGAATTGAGAGAGACCCAGTCCTGGCCAACCTTGTACAGTACGTCATCGCTCCAGAGCGTTTAACCCAACGTGTGATGGGGTATCTACAGAGCCTCGCAGATTTAAATCCTCAAATCGCCATCGGCAGAACACTAAGACCCGACCGGGAGAGACACGTGCATCGACTGGTCAATCCACTATCCCCGATAGAAGAAGAGGCTAACTGTGGGCCCCGGGTCCACCTGTCAGCCAGAGAGAGCACTGTGCTCTCGGGTACGACCAACGTATATTTAAATTCTAAATTTATATCTAGCTAGGGATCCTACGTTTTTCGTCCTGAACCATAGACTTTTTCCACGTAGCGCCAGTATTCACACTGTGGTTTTACACCACTTATTGCCCTCTCACTGTAGCCACACCTTTGTCGCATAAAACTTTCTTGAAACAGCTTTTGACAAATCTCGAGGACGAGATTTTTCTTAAGGGGGGTAGTGTTGTGACACCCCAAAAATTTGGCCTTGTTTTAATGAATTAAAATTTTGCCAGGAATTTAAAACCTTGATTTCTGAGCTCCATTTTGATTTTTAAATTATTTCCTTCCCTATTGTGATGAATTTTTCCCATAGTGAAAATCTTTCAAATATGTTATTAGACTTATTTAATCTCTCAAGAAAAACTTTTCCTTATTTAATATAACTAATTACATAATTAATTTGCTTAATCCTTGCTTTCTTGAAAATGGTTTTTCAAGGTTAAATGGCCATCTTTGAACTACAACCATTTGACAAATTCACTTAAAATTCCCACAAAAATTTGGAGAAGTCATGTGATGTTATTAAATAACTTTTGTGCAAAAACATCTCTATTTAATGAAATATTTTGAGTTCTACAACAAATTTTTCCTCTCTGGTTCAGTGGGCATTTTGCACTACAACTCTTTTAAATAATTCTTTCTAGCCTCCACCAAAATTTTGGGATGTTAGTAGTGTCTTATGATTCAACTTTATGCAAAAACCCAGTGATGTTATTTGAAATTTTTGAGTGAATCAACCTCATTTCCACTCTGGACCAATTTGATGGTTTGTACAGCAACCATATTTTTGCCTGCTCTTTAGCCTTTGATTCTTTCTCCTACTTGTAGTCCTCCATGTTAAACCCTTAAGTCCAGGAGCATGCACCCTTTGGATCATTTTTGGTTCATGAAATAATGCCATTCATTTCCTGTCCAGAATTGAAGTTTTGCAAATCTTGCACTAACAAGTTTCTCCTTTTCCCAAACTAACCTCACCACTCTCTCTTGCTTCTAATGAGACCCCACTCTGGAAGTTTTGGCCACCCCAAGAGATGCCTAGGTGCATGTGGCATTCTGTCGAGCACCCTGTAGGCATGACCAGTTTTGACATGAGTCTTAGCTTTCACTGTGATCTTGCTTCCCTTGCCTAACTGCCTTGTCCAATAGATTCATCACTACTCCTAACCTAGATCTGCTAAATGCCAGCCTCACCCAAGCTCTGTAGCATGCTCTGGCATTGCGTCGAGCACGTCCCGTGCACGCCCAGAGCGCGAGCAGCACGCGTGTTTTGCACGTGCTCGTGCCCGAGCCAGTGCGCCCTTGGATAAGCTTCCCCGAGCTCATCCCGATTCTCTCCCTCGTCCGCTAGCTCCTGTCGTTAGCCCCTGGAGCTGGCCAAGCACCGCCACGCCACCCGACCACCCTGGCACACTACAGCGCCGCCGTCAGGGCACTTTTGGCGGCACGCCGGCGTCCGCAATGCGCCTCTGCCACGGTCGGTGCCGCCCAAGCCACCCCGGCTCGCCACCTGCCCCTGGGAGCCGCGCAAGCTTATCCCCTCGCTCGTCGGCTAGCTCTCGTCGCCTCCACGTCACCCTGCAAGCTACAGAGAGGCAGTTCACCGGCATCCTCATCTAGCGCCGCGGAACCGACCTCGTTGCAATATAAAGAGAGGCCCCCGAGATCATCCGAGCACTCAGGCGACCTCAGGCCACCCCCATGGCACCCCCACAGCCAGCAATCGTCGGGGGAAAGCCGTCTTCCCCAACTCCGGCCGGTTCGGCCGCCGCCACGTTCCAGCTCCATTCACCGCAACCAGAGCCCCTCCCGTTCGTCCAACACCGCCAAATGACCCCACTTCGACTTGCGGAGCCGCCCAGCTACTCAAACCCAACCAGGAGCCACCGCAGTTCAAACGCCCAAAACTCCCGAAGCCACCGGCCGCCGCGAAGCTCGCCGCCAGCGACTCCCTTCATCCCCACCTGACTGACAACCACCGGAAGGACCGCCCTCGAACCGCGGATCCATCCCCACCCTCGGTGTCTCGAATGGTGCCGCCGTTTGCCGGCGAGCATCACCGGAGTTCCGCCTCCGCTCGGGGCAGAGGAAGAGGAGGGAGGCCGACTAGTCAAACCTGACCAGTGGGCCAAGCGGGCCCACTGTCAGTGACACCCCGCGCCGTCCACGCTGGAGAAGTGGAAGCGTAAAACTCCCCAGTGCGTTTTCGCTGCACCGAAAGCGTATTTGCTTCTGAAACGTTTTCTTTTCTGTTTTATTTCAAATAACAGATTTTGACCAGAACTTTGACTGCCTATAACTTTTTAAATACAACTCCAAATGAGTTGATTCTTTTTCCTACCTTCCTCAAATTTGGTCTAGTTTATTTTAAGATTTATTTGAAAATTTTCCAAACAACTTTTTGTACTGTTTTTGAAACGTGTGTTAATTCAAATATTTCTTTTTAAAATAGGATTTTGGAGAGGGAGAGGAAACTTTCAAAAGTTTTGGAGAGCACCTTACCCCTCCACAACTTAAAGGCAAGCATTCTGAACCCTGGCACAATGTTTTTGGTGTGTTATTTGACACGTTTATAACACCACCTTATTTTGGAGGACTTGTTATTTCCTGTGATATGATCATATGCAGGGAAGCATATTAGTGATTTCCTTGCTGTTGGAAATGAATAATTTTCTAATGGTAATCATCCTCATATGCCTTGCATGCATGCCGGAAAGGAATCCGGGAAAGCCTTGGCCTTGGGTAGGCGTGAGCTTGTCACCGGTCCCCGTCGGGACGGTTATGTCCGGCATGGCATGGTAAGGTACATTGAGTGGTGATTTCATCGATTGAAATATATTTGATACACATGTCATGCAGGGAACTTATAAACCTCCTGAGTCGACCGCAGATCGAGTTTTGTTCCAGTAACCCCCATACTTGCCTCATACTACCACTCGTCCCTGCCGCAGGTAGGGTACGGTTCAGTAAGTCGTCAACCCCTTTCCAGCACACACCGTACAGAGAGGCCATGGTGGAAGATATCGGTTGTAGCCGGTAGGCATACCACCTGGTCCGGGGGCATGGGTGTTTCCGGTTGGGACCGAGAGGGGAGGCCACCCCTTAGAGCGCGCGATATAAATTTGATCCCATGCTACTCGAGGTTGTAGCCTCCCCACTCAGAGTTTTGCTTAACAAGTGCCGTGGGTGATCCAGACACCGATGAGTTAAGATGGTGTGTGCAAGGTTAGGCGTGTTTTCAACTAAAAGGCCGTAGACGGAATTAGTCCCGATGGACTAAAGGAATCCGTTACTCGTGGGTAAAGAGTACACCCTCTGCAGAGATAAAAACCTATTTGAATAGCCGTGTCCATGGTTAAGGATTACAGTCTGGGATGGGTCAAGTGTTGGTCTTAGTGTCGGTCTTCGGAGGTGAAATTGTTAAACCCAACTTGGATACTGATCGGTGACTTGTGAGGACCATGATTATTATTATTTTCTGATGGACTAACCTGTTGTATTATTTGTATTATCGAGTATCCCTGGAATGGTTCTACCCCTAGGATATTCATGGTGATTATTTATTTCTAAGCCCGGGTAAATGTTTACTCCTGTGGATGGACTAACCCGTTTATTATCATGAACTGAATATTTATTATGAGTATTATTTACTTGTGTATTAAAGCCCTTTCTGTGATGTCGCCCAGACGTCCGACTGTGGCATTTTCTTTTAAAGCCCTTTCTGTGATGTCGCTCAGACGTCCGACTGTGGCATTTCTTTTAAAGCCCTTTCTGTGATGTCGCTCAGACGTCCGACTGTGGCATTTCTTTTAAAGCCCTTTCTATGATGTCGCTCAGACGTCCGACTGTGGCAGTTCTTTTAAAGCCCTTTCTGTGATGTCGCTCAGACGTCCGACTGTGGCATTTCTTTTAAAGCCCTTTCTGTGATGTCGCTCAGACGTCCGACTGTGGCATTTCTTTTAAAACCCTTTCTGTGATGTCGCTCAGACATTCGAGTGTGGCATTTCTTTTAAAGACCTTTCTGGGATGTCGCTCAGACATCCGACTATGGTATTTCTTTTAAAGCCCTTTAAGTGGTGTCGCTTAGACGCCCGACCGCGGCATTTTATTTCCACTCCTCTATTGCTTATTCATGTTGCATTTTAATAACCCGCTCGCATGCATAAAAGATATTTTATTAGTGACTAACGAGGTGATCATAGAATATTTAAGTGCATAATTATCAATTATATTATTCCAGTGTTCTTAATGTTTGCGAGTACATTCAAAGTACTCACTGGCTTGTCCCTGGCTATTGTCTTGGCCAGATTTTTGCATGGAAAGGAACGTTGCGGTGACAGCCCCGAAAACTAAGCAATGGTGATAATAGCCTCGCGAAGATAGGAGTTAACCTGGTCAGCTGTTCCCGTGGGAAATGGAGTCCCATACACTGATGATTCGCAAACCGCTTCCGCCATCGACCACTAGAAAACCATTTGATGTACTCATAGGCCACAATGGTCTTGTACTGCACATTTTGTACTTTTGCTTGGAATTTCGGTATCAAGTCGATACCTCATCAGCTAATAGTAATCCTGGGGCTGGTGAGCACAGTGGCCATTTTCTGGGAATTTAATGCCCGGAAAGCCGGTCGCGACAGACTTGGTATCAGAGCCAGGCTGACCATTGGCTAATCCTATTTAGCCAGGTCAATAAACTTAGGTAAACCAACCCACCAGACCTTCACCAAACCCCAGCCAAGCTTCCCATGTAAGATAGCCACACCGTTACCCGACACCTTTTTGGCAGTCGGTGCCCAACCTATCCATCTAACCTGTCAATCTTGCACCAGTGACCAAGTCCTAAATAGTCCTTTTTCGCCAAGCGTGCGAAGGAAGACTCCGTCCCCTTTTTCCTATAAAAAGGGCACGCTAGCCTCAACTCAGCACAACACAGCCTCTACCCCCAAACCAAGCCACAATGCCCGGCCCTGTCGTGCACAATGAGACCACAGCAACCAGCCTTGGAGGCTTTGTGACCATACTCGCAAACCTCACCCGTCGTGCCTATGCGTTAGAAGAGCCCCCAGAATATGTTGTGTACCAAGGACCCATGAGCGGTGAGAGCCGTCAATTCTAGGCCACTGTGCACATTTATGGTAGGGGACTAGAGCCCGAGCGCCCCTACAGGTTCACCGGAAGGACAACTTCCTTTGAGCCACAAGCCATCCAACTAGCTGCTCGAGAAGCTATAGTTCATCTCCGGCACTTGTCGCCCAGAGTTAACTGTCGCTCGTTCCACTACTACCCCAGACGTGAAGGGTATGGTAGACCACCCCAAGTTGTCAACGGAGATCACGAGATAGATCCTGCATTGTTGCACCTAGTGCGCTATGTATGTGCACTAGAGGAACTATGCGATCAAATCACGATTGATCTAATTGCAGCTCGTGGAGAGCTGGTTCGTCGAACCCCGGTGAGAGAAGAGGACGAGCCCAACACCAACAACCCAGTCGTGCTGTTTGGACACCCGATCGAGCCCCAGAGATCTGCCCCAGCCATCGGTCAAGTTGCCGCGATAACCCCAGAAGTACTTCGCCGCATACTGCAAGCACACTCCAACGGGGTTGTGGCCAACAATCCTCGAGATGGTCATCATCGCTACCCCGAGCCTGCAGCCCCTCAAACCACTCCAGTTAATTCAGATGACGAGACCCGAAGAGGAGCCTCAACATCCACAAGGCACACCCGCTTGGATGTAAACGAGGTAGACTAAGTCACCCAAATCGTGTCGAGTCCCAGTGTACCCTTGCTTTGTAATCATGTGGCCTTGTTTTTAAACGCCGCCTGTTGTCATTACTCTGTTTTAAATAGTATCCTTGCATGGGTATGTCAGCACCCAGTTGCATATTTTTCCAGACACAACTACCCAAAAACCTTCCCCGACAACCCCCACAGTAACACATCACTATAGTGAACTGTGTGAATCTGTGGCTTGACCCCGACCTTGGAACAGAGCTGAAAATTTTTCTTTACCATTCACCACGGTAAAAATGACCCAGCTCCAGTGCTATAAAAGGCCACCGCGTGACCTTGCCAAGCACCCCTCATCTTGTGCACCATCCTCACAATCAATTCTTGCCATGCCGAGCCCCAGCATTTACCTGAGAACCCCAGATGCAACCCAGGGTAGTTTTGTCAAGATATTGTGGGATTTTACCTGCAGTACCATGGGCGCTACCCAGCCACCCCAGTACGAGCTGTTCAAATCAAGGATCACCTCTTCCACCTCAAGATATTGGGCAGCAGTGCACATTCCTCCCGTAAACTCAAACCAAGATCCAACGGAGGTCTCCTTCGTGGGGAAATCTATGCCAACCCCACAGATGGCCGTAGAAGCTGCTGCGTACGAAGCGCTTGCTCTCCTTCGATTCGTGGTACCCTATGCCAGCGAATGAGGGTAATATAACTTTCCGAGCCATGCAAAACCCGGAGGAGTGACATCTTTTCCCGGAGGACGAATTGAGAGAGACCCAGTCCTGGCCAACCTTGTACAGTACGTCATCGGTCAAGAGCGTTTAACCCAACGTGTGATGGGTTATCTACAGAGCCTCGCAGATTTAAATCCTCAAATCGCCATCGGCAGAACACTAAGACCCGACCGGGAGAGACACGTGCATCGACTGGTCAATCCACTATCCCCGATAGAAGAAGAGGCTGACTGTGGGCCCCGGATCCACCTGTCGGCCAGAGAGAGCACTGTGCTCTCGGGTACGACCAGCGTATATTTAAATTCTAAATTTATATCCAGCTAGGGATCCTACGTTTTTCGTCCCGAACCGTAGATTTTTTCCACGCAGCGCCAGTATTCACACTGTGGTTTTACACCACTTATTGCCCTCTCACTGTAGCCACACCTTTGTCGCATAAAACTTTCTTGAAACAGCTTTTGACAAATCTCGAGGACAAGATTTTTCTTAAGGGGGGTAGTGTTGTGACACCCCAAAATTTTGGCCTTGTTTTAATGAATTAAAATTTTGCCAGGAATTTAAAACCTTGATTTCTGAGCTCCATTTTGATTTTTAAATTATTTCCTTCCCTATTGTGATGAATTTTTCCCATAGTGAAAATCTTTCAAATATGTTATTAGACTTATTTAATCTCTCAAGAAAAACTTTTCCTTATTTAATATAACTAATTACATAATTAATTTGCTTAATCCTTGCTTTCTTGAAAATGGTTTTTCAAGGTTAAATGGCCATCTTTGAACTACAACCATTTGACAAATTCACTTAAAATTCCCACAAAAATTTGGAGAAGTCATGTGATGTTATTAAATAACTTTTGTGCAAAAACATCTCTATTTAATGAAATATTTTGAGTTCTACAACAAATTTTTCCTCTCTGGTCTAGTGGGCATTTTGCACGACAACTCTTTTAAATAATTCTTTCTAGCCTCCACCAAAATTTTGGGATGTTAGTAGTGTCTTATGATTCAACTTTATGCAAAAACCCAGTGATGTTATTTGAAAATTTTGAGTGAATCAACCTCATTTCCATTCTGGACCAATTTGATGGTTTGTACAGCAACCATATTTTTGCCTGCTCTTTAGCCTTTGAATCTTTCTCCTACTTGTAGTCCTCCATGTTAAACCCTTAAGTCCAGGAGCATGCACCCTTTGGATCATTTTTGGTTCATGAAATAATGCCATTCATTTCCTGCCCAGAATTGAAGTTTTGCAAATCTTGCACTAACAAGTTTCTCCTTTTGCCAAACTAACCTCAACACTCTCTCTTGCTTCTAATGAGACCCCACTCTGGAAGTTTTGGCCACCCCAAGAGATGCCTAGGTGCATGTGGCATTCTGTCGAGCACCCTGTAGGCATGACCAGTTTTGACATGAGTCTTAGCTTTCAGTGTGATCTTGCTTCCCTTGCCTAACTGCCTTGTCCAATAGATTCATCACTACTCCTAACCTAGATCTACTAAATGCCAGCCTCACCGAAGCTCTGTAGCATGCTCTGGCATTGCGTTGAGCACGTCCCGTGCACGCCCAGAGCGCGAGCAGCGCGCGCGTTCGCCCAGAGCGCGAGCAGCGCGCGCGTTTTGCACGTGCTCGTGCCCGAGCCAGCGCGCCCTTGGATAAGCTTCCCCGAGCTCATCCCGATTCTCCCCCTCGTCCGCTAGCTCCTGTCGTTAGCCCCTGGAGCTGGCCAAGCACCGCCACGCCACCCGACCACCCTGGCACACTACAGCGCCGCCGTCAGGGCACTTTTGGCGGCACGCCGGCGTCCGCAATGCGCCTCTGCCATGGTCGGCGCCGCCCAAGCCACCCCGGCTCGCCACCTGCCCCTGGGAGCCGCGCAAGCTTATCCCCTCGCTCGTCGGCTAGCTCTCATCGCCTCCACGTCACCCTGCAAGCTACAGAGAGGCGGTTCGCCGGCATCCTCATCCACCGCCGCGGAACCGACCTCGTTGCACTATAAAGAGAGGCCCCCGAGATCATCCGATCACTCAGGCGACCTCAGGCCACCCCATGGCACCCCCACAGCCAGCAATCGTCGAGGGAAAGCCGTCTTCCCCAACTCCGGCCGGTTCGGCCGCCGCCACGTTCCAGCTCCATTCACCGCAACCAGAGCCCCTCCCGTTCGTCCAACACCGCCAAATGACACCACTTCGACTTGCGGAGCTGCCCAGCTACTCAAACCCGATCGGGAGCCACCGCAGTTCAAACGCCCAAAACTACCGAAGCCACCGGCCGCCGCGAAGCTCGCCGCCAGCGACTCCCTTCATCCCCACCTGACTGACAACCACCGGAAGGACCGCCCTCGAACCGCGGATCCATCCCCACCCTCGGTGTCTCGAACAGTGCCGCCGTTCGCCGGCGAGCATCGCCAGAGTTCCGCCTCCACTCGGGGCAGAGGAAGAGGAGGGAGGCCGACTAGTCAAACCTGACCAGTGGGCCAGGCGGGCCCACTGTCAGTGACACCCCGCACCGTCCACGCTGGAGAAGTGGAAGCGTAAAACTCCCCAGTGCGTTTTCCCTGCACCGAAAGCGTATTTGCTTCTGAAACGTTTTCTTTTCTGTTTTATTTCAAATAACAGATTTTGACCAGAACTTTGACTGCCCTATAACTTTTTAAATACAACTCCAAATGAGTTGATTCTTTTTCCTACCTTCCTCAAATTTGGTCTAGTTTATTTTAAGATTTATTTGAAAATTTTCCAAACAACTTTTTGTACTGTTTTTGAAACGTGTGTTAATTCAAATATTTTTTTAAAATAGGATTTTGGAGAGGGAGAGGAAACTTTCAAAAGTTTTGGAGAGCACCTTACCCCTCCACAACTTAAAGGCAAGCATTCTGAACCCTGGCATAATGTTTTCGGTGTGTTATTTGACACGTTTATAACACCACCTTATTTCGGAGGACTTGTTATTTCATGTGATATGATCATATGCAGGGAAGCATATTAGTGATTTCCTTGCTGTTGGAAATGAATACTTTTGTAATGGTAATCATCCTCATATGCCTTGCATGCATGCCGGAAAGGAATCCGGGAAAGCCTTGGCCTTGGGTAGGCGTGAGCTTGTCACCGGTCCCCGTCGGGACGGTTATGTCCGGCATGGCATGGTAAGGTACATTGAGTGGTGATTTCGTCGATTGAAATATATTTGATACACATGTCATGCAGGGAACTTATAAACCTCCTGAGTCGACCGCAGATCGAGTCTTGTTCCAGTAACCCCCATACTTGCCTCGTACTACCACTCGTCCCTGCCGCAGGTAGGGTACGGTTCAGTAAGTCGTCAACCCCTTTCCAGCACACACCGTACAGAGAGGCCATGGTGGAAGATATCGGTTGTAGCCGGTAGGCATACCACCTGGTCCGGGGGCATGGGTGTTTCCTGTTGGGACCGAGAGGGGAGGCCACCCCTTAGAGCGTGCGATATAAATTTGATCCCATGCTACTCGAGGTTGTAGCCTCCCCACTTAGAGTTTTGCTTAACAAGTGCCGTGGGTGATTCCAGACACCGATGAGTTAATATGGTGTGTGCAAGGTTAGGCGTGTTTTCAACTAAAAGGCCGTAGACGGAATTAGTCCCGATGGACTAAAGGAATCCGTTACTCGTGGGTAAAGAGTACACCCTCTGCAGAGATAAAAACCTATTTGAATAGCCGTGTCCATGGTTAAGGATTACAGTCTGGGATGGGTCAAGTGTTGGTCTTAGTGTCGGTCTTCGGAGGTGAAATTGTTAAACCAAACTTGGATACTGATCGGTGACTTGTGAGGACCATGATTATTATTATTTTCTGATGGACTAACCTGTTGTATTATTTGTATTATCGAGTATCCCTGGAATGGTTCTACCCCTAGGATATTCATGGTGATTATTTATTTCTAAGCCCGGGTAAATGTTTACTCCTGTGGATGGACTAACCCGTTTATTATCATGAACTGAATATTTATTATGAGTATTATTTACTTGTGTATTAAAGCCCTTTCTGTGATGTCGCCCAGACGTCCGACTGTGGCATTTTCTTTTAAAGCCCTTTCTGTGATGTCGCTCAGACGTCCGACTGTGGCATTTCTTTTAAAGCCCTTTCTGTGATGTCGCTCAGACGTCCGACTGTGGCATTTCTTTTAAAGCCCTTTCTGTGATGTCGCTTAGACGTCCGACTGTGGCATTTCTTTTAAAGCCCTTTCTGTGATGTCGCTCAGACGTCCGACTGTGGCATTTCTTTTAAAACCCTTTCTGTGATGTCGCTCAGACATTCGAGTGTGGCATTTCTTTTAAAGACCTTTCTGGGATGTCGCTCAGACGTCCGACTGTGGTATTTCTTTTAAAGCCCTTTAAGTGGTGTCGCTTAGACGCCCGACCACGGCATTTTATTTCCACTCCTCTATTGCTTATTCATGTTGCATTTTAATAACCCGCTCGCATGCATAAAAGATATTTTATTAGTGACTAACGAGGTGATCATAGAATATTTAAGTGCATAATTATCAATTATATTATTCCAGTGTTCTTAATGTTTGTGAGTACATTCAAAGTACTCACTGGCTTGTCCCTGGCTATTGTCTTGGCCAGATTTTTGCATGGAAAGGAACGTTGCGGTGACAGCCCCGAAAACTAAGCAACGGTTATAGCAGCCTCGCGAAGATAGGAGTTAACCTGGTCAGCTGTTCCCGTGGGAAATGGAGTCCCATACACTGATGATTCGCAAACCGCTTCCGCCATCGACCACTAGAAAACCATTTGATGTACTCATAGGCCACAATGGTCTTGTACTGCACATTTTGTACTTTTGCTTGGAATTTCTGTATCAAGTCGATACCTCATCAGCTAACAGTAATCCTGGGGCTCGTGAGCACAGTGGCCATTTTTTGGGAATTTAATGCCCGGAAAACCGGTCGCGGCAGACTTGGTATCAGAGCCAGGCTGACCATTGGCTAATCCTATTTAGCCAGGTCAATAAACTTAGGTAAACCAACCCACTAGACCTTCACAAAACCCCAGCCAAGCTTCCCATGTAAGATAGTCACACCGTGACCTGGCACCTTTTTGGTAGTCGGTGCCCAACCTATCCATCTAACCTGTCAATCTTGCACCAGTGACCAAGTCCTAAATAGTCCTTTTTCGCCAAGCGTGCGAAGGAAGACTCCGTCCCCTTTTTCCTATAAAAAGGGCACGCTAGCCTCAACTCAGCACAACACAGCCTCTACCCCCAAACCAAGCCACAATGCCCGGCCCTGTCGTGCACAATGAGACCACATCAACCAACCTTGGAGGCTTTGTGACCATACTCGCAAACCTCACCCGTCGTGCCTATGCGTTAGAAGAGCCCCCAGAATATGTTGTGTACCAAGGACCCATGAGCGGTGAGAGCCGTCAATTCTGGGCCACTGTGCACATTTATGGTAGGGGACTAAAGCCCGAGCGCCCCTACAGGTTCACCGGAAGGACAACTTCCTTTGAGCCACAAGCCATCCAACTAGCTGCTCGAGAAGCTATAGTTCATCTCCGGCACTTGTCGCCCAGAGTTAACTGTCGCTCGTTCCACTACTACCCCAGACGTGAAGGGTATGGTAGACCACCCCAAGTTGTCAACGGAGATCACGAGATAGATCCTGCATTGTTGCACCTAGTGCGCTATGTAAGTGCACTAGAGGAACTATGCGATCAAATCACGATTGATCTAATCGCAGCTCGTGGAGAGCTGGTTCGTCGAACCCCGGTGCGAGAAGAGGACGAGCCCAACACAAACAACCCAGTCGTGCTGTTTGGACACCCGATCGAGCCCCGGAGATCTGCCCCAGCCATCGGTCAAGTTGCCGCCATAACCCCAGAAGTACTTCGCCGCATACTGGAAGCACACTCCAACGGGGTTGTGGCCAACAATCCTCGAGATGGTCATCATCGCTACCCCGAGCCTGCAGCCCCTCAGACCACTCCAGTTAATTCAGATGACGAGACCCGAAGAGGAGCCTCGACATCCACAAGGCACGCCCGCTTAGATGTAAACGAGGTAGACTAAGTCACCCAAATCGTATCGAGTCCCAGTGGACCCTTGCTTTGTAATCATGTGGCCTTGTTTTTAAACGCCGCCTGTTTGTCATGCCTCTGTTTTAAATAGTATCCTTGCATGGGTATGTCAGCACCCAGTTGCATATTTTTCCGGACACAACTACCCAAAAACCTTCCCCGACAACCCCCACAGTAACACATCACTATAGTGAAATGTGTGAATCTGCGGCTTGACCCCAACCTTGGAACAGAGCTGAAAATTTTTCTTTACCATTCACCACGGTAAAAATGACCCAGCTCCAGTGCTATAAAAGGCCACCGCGTGACCTTGCCAAGCACCCCTCATCTTGTGCACCATCCTCACAATCAATTCTTGCCATGCCGAGCCCCAGCATTTACCTGAGAACCCCAGATGCAACCCAGGGTAGTTTTGTCAAGATATTGTGGGATTTTACCTGCAGTACCATGGGCGCTACCTAGCCACCCCAGTACGAGCTGTTCAAATCAAGGATCACCTCTTCCACCTCAAGATATTGGGCAGCAGTGCACATTCCTCCCGTAAACTCAAACCAAGATCCAACGGAGGTCTCCTTCGTGGGGAAATCTATGCCAACCCCACAGATGGCCATAGAAGCTGCTGCGTACGAAGCGCTTGCTCGCCTTCGATTCACGGTACCCTATGCCAGCGAACGAGGGTATTATTACTTTCCGAGCCGTGCAGAACCCGGAGGAGTGACATCTTTTCCCAGAGGACGAATTGAGAGAGACCCAGTCCTGGCCAACCTTGTACAGTACATCATCGCTCAAGAGCGTTTAACCCAACGTGTGATGGGTTATCTACAGAGCCTCGCAGATTTAAATCCTCAAATCGCCATCGGCAGAACACTAAGACCCGGCCGGGAGAGACACGTGCATCGACTGGTCAATCCACTATCCCCGATAGAAGAAGAGGCTGACTGTGGGCCCCGCGTCCACCTGTCGGCCAGAGAGAGCACTGTGCTCTCGGGTACGACCAGCGTATATTTAAATTCTAAATTTATATCCAGCTAGGGATCCTACGTTTTTCGTCCCGAACCGTAGATTTTTTCCACGCAGCGCCAGTATTCACACTGTGGTTTTACACCACTTATTGCCCTCTCACTGTAGCCACACCTTTGTCGCATAAAACTTTCTTGAAACAGCTTTTGACAAATCTCGAGGATGAGATTTTTCTTAAGGGGGGTAGTGTTGTGACACCCCAAAAATTTGGCCTTGTTTTAATGAATTAAAATTTTGCCAGGAATTTAAAACCTTGATTTCTGAGCTCCATTTTGATTTTTAAATTATTTCCGTCCCTGTTGTGATGAATTTTTCCCATAGTGAAAATCTTTCAAATATGTTATTAGACTTATTTAATCTCTCAAGAAAAACTTTTCCTTATTTAATATAACTAATTACATAATTAATTTGCTTAATCCTTGCTTTCTTGAAAATGGTTTTTCAAGGTTAAATGGCCATCTTTGAACTACAACCATTTGACAAATTCACTTAAAATTCCCACAAAAATTTGGAGAAGTCATGTGATGTTATTAAATAACTTTTGTGCAAAAACATCTCTATTTAATGAAATATTTTGAGTTCTACAACAAATTTTTCCTGTCTGGTCCAGTGGGCATTTTGCAATACAACTCTTTTAAATAATTCTTTCTAGCCTCCACCAAAATTTTGGGATGTTAGTAGTATCTTATGATTCAACTTTATGCAAAAACCCAGTGATGTTATTTGAAAATTTTGAGTGAATCAACCTCATTTCCATTCTGGACCAATTTGATGGTTTGTACAGCAACCATATTTTTGCCTGCTCTTTAGCCTTTGATTCTTTCTCCTACTTGTAGTCCTCCATGTTAAACCCTTAAGTCCAGGAGCATGCACCCTTTGGATCATTTTTGGTTCATGAAATAATGCCATTCATTTCCTGCCCAGAATTGAAGTTTTGCAAATCTTGCACTAACAAGTTTCTCCTTTTGCCAAACTAACCTCACCACTCTCTCTTGCTTCTAATGAGACCCCACTCTGGAAGTTTTGGCCACCCCAAGAGATGCCTAGGTGCAGGTGGCATTCTGTCGAGCACCCTGTAGGCATGACCAGTTTTGACATGAGTCTTAGCTTTCACTGTGATCTTGCTTCCCTTGCCTAACTGCCTTGTCCAATAGATTCATCACTACTCCTAACCTAGATCTGCTAAATGCCAGCCTCACCCAAGCTCTGTAGCATGCTCTGGCATTGCGTCGAGCACGTCCCGTGCACGCCCAGAGCGCGAGCAGCGCGCGCGTTTTGCACGTGCTCGTGCCTGAGCCAGCGCGCCTTTGGATAAGCTTCCCCGAGCTCATCCCGATTCTCTCCCTCGTCCGCTAGCTCCTTTCGTTAGCCCCTGGAGCTGGCCAAGCACCGTCACGCCACCCGACCACCCTGGCACACTACAGCGCCGCCGTCAGGGCACTTTTGGCGGCACGCCGGCGTCCGCAATGCGCCTCTGCCACGGTCGGCGCCGCCCAAGCCACCCCAGCTCGCCACCTGCCCCTGGGAGCCGCGCAAGCTTATCCCCTCGCTCGTCGGCTAGCTCTCGTCGCCTCCACGTCACCCTGCAAGCTACAGAGAGGCGGTTCGCCGGCATCCTCATCCACCGCCGCGGAACCAACCTCGTTGCACTATAAAGAGAGGCCCCCGAGATCATCCGAGCACTCAGGCGACCTCAGGCCACCCCCATGGCACCCCCACAGCCAGCAATCGTCGGGGGAAAGCCGTCTTCCCCAACTCCGGCCGGTTCGGCCGCCACCACGTTCCAGCTCCATTCACCACAACCAGAGCCCCTCCCGTTCGTCCAACACCGCCAAATGACCCCACTTCGACTTGCGGAGCCGCCCAGCTACTCAAACCCGACCGGGAGCCACCGCAGTTCAAACGCCCAAAACTCCCGAAGCCACCCGCCGCCGCGAAGCTCGCCGCCAGCGACTCCCTTCATCCCCATCTGACTGACAACCACCGGAAGGACCGCCCTCGAACCGCGGATCCATCCCCACCCTCGGTGTCTCGAACGGTGCCGCCGTTCATCGGCGAGCATCGCCGGAGTTCCGCCTCCGCTCGGGGCAGAGGAAGAGGAGGGAGGCCGACTAGTCAAACCTGACCAGTGGGCCAGGCGGGACCACTGTCAGTGACACCCCGCGCCGTCCACGCTGGAGAAGTGGAAGCGTAAAACTCCCCAGTGCGTTTTCCCTGCACCGAAAGCGTATTTGCTTCTGAAACGTTTTCTTTTCTGTTTTATTTCAAATAACAGATTTTGACTAGAACTTTGACTGCCTATAACTTTTTAATACAACTCCAAATGAGTTGATTCTTTTTCCTACCTTCCTCAAATTTGGTCTAGTTTATTTTAAGATTTATTTGAAAATTTTCCAAACACCTTTTTGTACTGTTTTTGAAACGTGTGTTAATTCAAATATTTTTTTAAAATAGGATTTTGGAGAGGGAGAGGAAACTTTCAAAAGTTTTGGAGAGCACCTTACCCCTCCACAACTTAAAGGCAAGCATTCTGAACCCTGCCATAATGTTTTTGGTGTGTTATTTGACACGTTTATAACACCACCTTATTTTGGAGGACTTGTTATTTCATGTGATATGATCATATGCAGGGAAGCATATTAGTGATTTCCTTGCTGTTGGAAATGAATACTTTTGTAATGGTAATCATCCTCATATGCCATGCATGCATGCCGGAAAGGAATCCGGGAAAGCCTTGGCCTTGGGTAGGCGTGAGCTTGTCACCGGTCCCCGTCGGGACGGTTATGTCCGGCATGGCATGGTAAGGTACATTGAGTGGTGATTTCGTCGATTGAAATATATTTGATACACATGTCATGCAGGGAACTTATAAACCTCCTGAGTCGACCGCAGATCGAGTCTTGTTCCAGTAACCCCCATACTTGCCTCGTACTACCACTCGTCCCTGCCGCAGGTAGGGTACGGTTTAGTAAGTCGGCAACCCCTTTCCAGCACACACCGTACAGAGAGGCCATGGTGGAAGATATCGGTTGTAGCCGGTAGGCATACCACCTGGTCCGGGGACATGGGGGTTTCCGGTTGGGACCGAGAGGGGAGGCCACCCCTTAGAGCGCGCGATATAAATTTGATCCCATGCTACTCGAGGTTGTAGCCTCCCCACTTAGAGTTTTGCTTAACAAGTGCCGTGGGTGATTCCAGACACCGATGAGTTAAGATGGTGTGTGCAAGGCTAGGCGTGTTTTCAACTAAAAGGCCGTAGACGGAATTAGTCCCGGTGGACTAAAGGAATCCGTTACTCGTGGGTAAAGAGTACACCCTCTGCAGAGATAAAAACCTATTCGAATAGCCGTGTCCATGGTTAAGGATTACAGTCTGGGATGGGTCAAGTGTTGGTCTTAGTGTCGGTCTTCGGAGGTGAAATTGTTAAACCAAACTTGGATACTGATCGGTGACTTGTGAGGACCATGATTATTATTATTTTCTGATGGACTAACCTGTTGTATTATTTGTATTATCGAGTATCCCTGGAATGGTTCTACCCCTAGGATATTCATGGTGATTATTTATTTCTAAGCCTGGGTAAATGTTTACTCCTGTGGATGGACTAACCCGTTTATTATCATGAACTGAATATTTATTATGAGTATTATTTACTTGTGTATTAAAGCCCTTTCTGTGATGTCGCCCAGACGTCCAACTGTGGCATTTTCTTTTAAAGCCCTTTCTGTGATGTCGCTCAGACGTCCGACTGTGGCATTTCTTTTAAAGCCCTTTCTGTGATGTCGCTCAGACGTCCGACTGTGGCATTTCTTTTAAAGCCCTTTCTGTGATGTCGCTTAGACGTCCGACTGTGGCATTTCTTTTAAAGCCCTTTCTGTGATGTCGCTCAGACGTCCGACTATGGCATTTCTTTTAAAGCCCTTTCTGTGATGTCGCTCAGACGTCCGACTGTGGCATTTCTTTTAAAACCCTTTCTGTGATGTCGCTCAGACGTCTGACTGTGGCATTTCTTTTAAAGCCCTTTCTGGGATGTCGCTCAGACGTCCGACTGTGGTATTTCTTTTAAAGCCCTTTAAGTGGTGTCGCTTAGACGCCCGACCGCGGCATTTTATTTCCACTCCTCTATTGCTTATTCATGTTGCATTTTAATAACCCGCTCGCATGCATAAAAGATATTTTATTAGTGACTAACGAGGTGATCATAGAATATTTAAGTGCATAATTATCAATTATATTATTCCAGTGTTCTTAATGTTTGCGAGTACATTCAAAGTACTCATTGGCTTGTCCCTGGCTATTATCTTGGCCAGATTTTTGCATGGAAAGGAACGTTGCGGTGACAGCCTCGGAAACTAAGCAACGGTGATAGCAGCCTCGTGAAGATAGGAGTTAACCTGGTCAGCTGTTCCCGTGGGAAATGGAGTCCCATACACTGATGATTCGCAAACCGCTTCCGCCATCGACCACTAGAAAACCATTTGATGTACTCATAGGCCACAATGGTCTTGTACTGCACATTTTGTACTTTTGCTTGGAATTTCTGTATCAAGTCGATACCTCATCAGCTAACAGTAATCCTGGGGCTGGTGAGCACAGTGGCCATTTTCTGGGAATTTAATGCCCGGAAAACCGGTCGCGACAAGTAAGCTTGGGGATGCCCCCGAGTGGCATCCCCTCTTTCTTATAATGACCATCGGTATTTTACTCAAAGCTATATTTTTATTCGTCACATACTATGTGTTTTGCTTGGGGCGTCTTGTATGATATGAGTCTTTGCTTGTTTTATTTTGTGTTTTAAGTCTTGATCCCTTGCTAGACACACCTATTTGGGAGAGCCAAAATTATGTTATGACTTGTTAGAATTGCTCTCTATGCTTCACATAAATTTTTTATGAGCTATGGACTTGCTCTAGTGCTTCACTTATATCTTTTTGAGCATGGTGTGCTTAGTATTTTTGAAGAAATTCTCTCTTGCTTCACTTAGAATTATTTGAGAGTTAGTAAAATTTTGAAGAAATTCTCACTTGCTTCAATTAAATTAATTTGAGAGAAAGAAAAAAATTATGCTCATGGTCTTCACTTATATTTGTTTGAGCTTATGAAAAGCAGCACATGAAAATTAGTCTCAAAGTGATAGATATCCAGGAAGGATATAATAAAAACTTTCATGAAGATCATTGGAAAAAATAAACTTGATTCTTAGTAATAGTTTTGAGATATCATGATGTGATATGTGAGTTATGTCGATGAGTAATTATGATTTAGTAAGAATATTGGTGTTAATGTTTATGATTCCTTATGCAAGTACGAAAGTCAATAGTCATGCAATGAAATTATATCCTACTTGTGGTGCATTATTCGGTGTTAATTATTCTTAATGCTTGCTTATGAGATTATCCGTTTCTTGGTTGGTCGCTTCTCAATCTTTTGCTAGCCTTCATTTTTGCACTAAGTATGATCTCTACTTGTGCATCCAAAAACCTTTAAACCAGTTTTCCCACATGAGTCCACTATATCTACCTATATGCGGTGTTCTTTTGCCGTTCTAAGCAAATTTTTATGTGTCATCTCTAATTTTCGAAATATACTTCTCTTTTGTGTGTTCGTTTCGCTCACGGAGCGGTGAGGGGTGGCTAATATTTTCCATGCTAGATATGTTATTCTGACGATGAGTGTTTATTCACTTGTCATTGCACGAGAGTGAGGCAAAGGTATTAGAATGCCCAGTCCCAAAATGAAAATGAATTTACTTTATGTTGTCAAATAATAAATTCCTTGGAAAGTGTTGGTATGGAAGGCACCCGTGGATACGGTTAGCCATGGAAAGTGAAAGTATGGTGGAAAAAGGAATAAACTTTATTTTCTGTTTGGGAACCACCTATGATATATCTAGCATGGAAAGTATTGGGAACTCTAAGTTGTTTTCGTTGGTGGGATGGATACACCTCCCAGAATGTTTTTATCTCTAATTTTCTGCTTTGAGCTCTGGCACCTCTACAAATCCCTACTTCCCTCTGCGAAGGGCCTTTTTTTTACTTTATGCAATTTTTATTTCGAATTTGAGTCTCCATCTTCTCTTACAAAAGCACCAACTAGGAGGCAATATGATCGTACTTGAGTATTGGGTGTAGCTAATATGCGAGTGTGTTTCATGAATGGATCAATGATTGAGCATGATGGGCTAGGGATAACTTATTTTAGCATTGATATTTTGAAAGACATGGTTGCTTGTTAATATGCTTGAGTATTTAAATTATCATGTGAAAACTAGAATATTGCTCTGAATCACATAAAAGTCCAAATGTCCATGCTATAAAGAAGAGAATATGATATGACATGTTAGGCAGCATTCCGCATCAAAAATTCTATTTTTATCACTTACCTACTAGAGGACGAGTAGGAGTTAAGCTGGGGGATGCTGATACATCTCCAATGTATCTATAATTTTTGATTGTTCCATGCTGTTATATTATCAATCTTCGATGTTTTACAATCATTCTATAGTCATTTTATATCATTTTTTGGTACTAACCTATTGACATAGTGCCAAGTGCTAGTTATTGTTGTCTGCATGTTTTTTTTACATCGCAAGAAATCAATATCAGACGGATTCCAAATGCAACAAAACTCCACGGAGATTTTTTATGGACGAGAAGACACATAATGGGCCCTGGCTGCGCCTGGGCGTGCTCCGAGGAGAGCACAACCCACCAGGGCACGCCAGGAGGCCCAGGCGCGCCCTGGTGGGTTGTGCCCACCTCAGGTGCCCCTCGGGCCGCCTCTTTGCTCTATAAATACCCCAATATTCCCAAAACCCTAGGGGAGTCGACGAAATATTCATCCAGCCGCCACAAAGTCTTGAACCACCTGATCCAATCTAGACACCATCTTGGATGGGGTTCACCACCTCCATTGGTGCCTATCCGAGGATGCGTGAGTAGTTCTTTGTAGACCTTCAGGTCCATAGTTAGGTGCTACATGGCTTCCTCTGTCTCGCTGAATTCTCAATACAATGGTCTCCTGGAGATCCATATGATGTAACTCTTTTGCGGTGTGTTTGTTAGGATCGATGAACTTTGAGTTTATGATCAGTTATACCTTTTTATATCCATGAAAGTTATTTGAGTTTATTTGATCTCTTATATGCATGATCTCTTATAGCCTCGTATTTCTTCTCCGATATTTGGGTTTGTCCAACTTGATCTATTTATCATGCAATGGGAAGAGGTGCTTTGTAGTGGGTACGATCTTATGGTGCTTGATCCCAGTGATAGAAGGGGAACCGACACGTATGTATCGTTGCTACTAAGGATAAAATGATGGGTTCTATCTCTACATAGATAGATCTTGTCTACATCATGTTATCATTCTTATTGCATTACTCCGTTTCTCCATGAACTTAATACACTGGATGCAAGCTAGATAGTGGTCGATGTGTGGAGTAATAGTAGTAGATGCAGGCAGGAGTCGGTCTACTAATCTTGGACGCGATGCCTATGTAATGATCATTGGCTAGATATCATCATGATTATTTGAAGTTCTATCAATTACCCAACAGTAATTATTCACCCACCATTTGCTATTTTTCTCGAGAGAAGCCACTAGTGAAACCTACGGCCCTCGGGTCTCTTTCTCATATATTTGCCTTTGCGATCTACTTTTCCTTTGCATTCATTTTCAGATCTATTATACCAAAAATACAAAAATACCTTGCTGTGTTTATTCTTATTAATTTTATTTGGCATTCGATCTATCAATTTGCTACAATTTATCTCACGTTCGTTTGCCTATCTTTAGGTGCCGTACCCGGAAGGGATTGACAACCACTTTAACACATCGGGTTGCGATGATTTATTATCTGTGTGCAGAGGCTGTTTATGTTGTGTTGCTTGGTTCTCCTATTGGTTCGATAACCTTGGTTTCATATCTGAGGGAAATACCTACCATCGATGTGCTGCATCATCCATTCCTCTTTGGGGAAATACCGACGTCGCTTCAAGCGACATCATTGTCTCCTACTGGATTGATACCTTGGTTCTCAAAACTGAGGGAAATACTTATGCTACTTTGATGCATCAGTCTTTCCTCTTCAAGGGAAAAACCAACGCAAGCTCAAGAGGCAGAAATATTGTTTAATGCGAGATGGTTATTCATTTAAATCAGAGAATAATGGTTGTTCTGTTTATACGAGTAATATATTTTATGGTCATGCACCCTTGATGAACGGTCTAGTCTTGTTGAATCTCGATCGTAGTGATACATATATTCATAATATTGATGCCAAAAGATGCAAAACTTGATAATGATAGTGCAACATAATTGTGGCACTACCATTTAGGTCATATTGGTGTAAAGCGCATGAAGAAACTCCATGCGGATGGAATTTTGGAACCACTTGATTATGAATCATTTGATACTTGCGAACCATGCCTCATGGGCAAGATGACTAAAACTCCGTTGTCCGGAACAATGGAGCGGTCTAATGACTTATTGGATATAATACATACTGATGTATGTGATCCGATGAGTGTTGAGGCACGTGGCGGGTATCATTATTTTCTAACCTTCGCAAATGATTTGAGTAGGTATCGATATATCTACTTGATGAAACACAAGTCTGAAACATTTGAAAACTTCAAAGAATTTCATAATGAGGTAGAGAATCATCTTAACAAGGAAATAAAGTTTCTACGATCTGATCATGGAGGTGAATATTTGAGTTACGAGTTGGGCCTTCATTTAAAATAATGTGGAATTTTTCCACAACTCACGCCACCTGGAACACCACAGCGTAATGGTGTGTGATACGTCCATTTTGCATCATGTTTCGTACTATTATTTATGATGTTTTTATGCATAATAATGCTTTTTGGAGTAATTCTAATGTCTTTTCTCTCATAATATGCAACGCACAAACAAAGAGGGAGAATTCCGGCAGCAGGAAATCTGGACCTGGAAAAGCTACGTCAGGCTACCTATTACGCACAACTCCAAACAAGATGAAACTCTGCGGAGAATTTTTATGGAATATATGGAGAATATTGGAGTAAATAAGCACCAGAGGGGGCCCACCAGGTAGGCACAACCCACCTAGGCGCGCTAGGGAGCCCACGCGCGCCCTGGTGGGTTGTGCTCACCCAGGCCCACCTCCGGTGCCCATCTTCTGGTATATAAGTTATTTTGACCTAGAAAAAACAAGGAGAGGACATTCAGGACGGAGCACCGCCGTCTCGAGGCGGAACTTGGGTAGGAGCACTTTTGCCCTCCGGTGGAGCGATTCCGCTGGGGGAACTTCCCTCTCGGAGGGGGAAATCATTGTCATCATCTTCACCAACAACTCTCCCATCTTGGGGAGGGCAAACTCCATCAACATCTTCAACAGCACCATCTCATCTCAAACCCTACTTCATCTCTTGTGTTCAATCTTGTTACTGGAACTATAGATTGGTGCTTGTGGGTGACTAGTAGTGTTGATTACATCTTGTAGTTGATTACTATATGGTTTATTTGGTGGAATATTATATGTTCAGATCCATCACTGGTGCGCGTCGGTCCTGAACAAACGGTTCTTAACCCCTTTCCGCCACGACATTTGGAACCGTCGCCAAGTGAGTGTGGGCGATAGGGGGGTCCTTCCCACACGACCGAGAAACCGTCGGGGATATGCCCTCCTGGCACACACGTTCTGCAAAATGAGTTCATGTGCGACCGGCGAGCACTCAAATACGGAAATACGTACAGTAGAGCTAAAAAAATACAATTATATGGCGAAATTGTTTTCAGTCGCAAGTACATCCCACACAGTCAGTCCCCGCTAAAAGTTTCCATTTGTATGCACATCCCACACAGTCGCTCCAAGGAAAATGTTTCTGTTCATAGGTACATTACACGCAATTTTCCCGTTAAATCATTTGCGTTATTGAATGTATCACACACGGTCCGTAGAAGAAACTGTGTGGCAAAGGTTGTCCATCACACACAGTTTTTATGTGGTAAACATTTGCGCAAGGTGGCCTAACGCAAACAGTTTTCAATAGAAAGTCGTGTGTGATTGTTCATTGATCCGACAAGGTTTATTCCTAGAAACTGTGTGTGTTGCCTGAGGTCATCGCCCACGGCATTTTTTCAACAACCGTTTGCAATAGCAAAACACAATTAGCAGGCTAATTCACCATTAGCAGGCTAATTATCCGATTATTCATAATCCATTTATTAATCTAATTGACATTTCATATTAAGCACCAAATATATTTCATTTCCATATTAAGGAAGCAGAATTTCATAATTGAAATACATCAAAGTACAACATGATATAGCTTCAGCACTCAGCTACCCCATTACACAACTGCACCAGCAGCAAGTTCCACATGCAACATGTAGAACATTTCGAAATTAGCATCATAGATGGTATATAGATAGATGCATCTCATTTGGAAAACTGCTGAAGCGGAAGGCGAATATTGAGCCTTCATTCATGTTGATGGTCTTTGCAACTTTAGGCCAGTGCATGTGGATGATTGATCGTCCATCCTTCGTCCTCTTCGGTAACACTTCAATATTGAACCGTGGGTGTTGTATGAAAACCTTCCTTGCCTCCTGACCATAGAGGTGGTTTGAGAGGTAATCATTAGTGAACTGCTTTGGAAAGGCCTGAAAACAAGGATGTGCATAAATATCTTTTCTATATTGGAAATGGGGCAAAGGAATAAAAAAGGCAAGGTATAATAGTTAGTACCATCTTGTAGTGAACTGATGTCTTCTTCATTGTGCAGACAGAGATCTTGTTGTTTTTTGTCGCTAATTTCTTTATCCTAACAATCTTTCTGAGTTTGTTGATTTGATTGATATTCATGGACAACTCATTTCCCCATATGCAAAAAGGGTCGAACAGTTGGTCAAAACCTCTAATAGCAGGACCTACATGTGCAAGACAAAATTGTTAAAAACCAAAATATTAGAATGGTTCCTGCAATTGCACAATAATGTGCTATTAGACAACAAACCATGCACATGCTAACCTCGATTGTAAACCTTAGTGCTTCCTATTGTTTCCCTGCAACACATATAAGGTAGTTAGTCATCAGGTTAAGTAAGGGTTCACATGCTATGAGTAAAATATGTTGATGAAAAATAAGCACATTTTTTTGACCATGAAGACTGCAGGGCTTGCACCCCACAACATTTTATTAATTAAGCCAAAATAAATACAAGGTATGCATCCTCAAGGTGAGGATGAAGGAAAAAGAGAGAGAAAAACCCTAAGAGAAGCTATACAAGGAAAGGGAAAACTATACCTAATAATTACAGAGGAAACAAAAGCAACAGCAACTCTCCTCAAGGAGGAAGAAAGTCAATCCACTTAAGAAGGGCTTCCCTGTATTTCCGTTTGATCCGATGAGAGAGCAGAGTAAGATCATGAATGAAACCATTTCTCCATGCCCTGAAAGTTGGTTGGATGTTCCGGAAAGCTCTATCATTCCTGACCTTCCAAATATTCCACCATGCCGTAAACACAACCTCCCCAAAGAAAGGCTTGTTGAAATCCTTCCTAGCTTGACGAGCAATACCCGCCATATCATTACCACCTGTCCATTCAATTTGTAGATAGTTCCACACACGAGCGCTATAATTGCACTGGAAGAAAAGATGGTTTCTGTCTTCCAGAATTCCAGTGGGACAAAGAACACATTCTGGTCCCTCATTAATCTTCCAATGCCTCCTCTGAATCATGTCTTTAGTGTTAACCCTGTCCATAATTACAAGCCAAGCAAACATCTTAATCGACATGGTGCAGCAACTTTTCCATATCCAAATAAGCACATTGCAGATTCATCATATTAATTGAAGCCACACGGAAAACACATTTACCCAAACCAAGTATGATTAAGAACTAGGAAATATAGCACTAGTATATGTTTCTCATGTATTAAGTGCAGCCAAATTCGATTTATTCCTCACATGCACAACAATACAAAATTCTACCCACGACAATTGGACATTGCATTGCAGAATTGAACCAAGCAGTTAACTAAACAGCACAACAAATGAACCAAACATTAACTGAGCTCCACATTGCACAATATAACATACTCCTAATAGAAGATCAGATAGTTAACCAAACAGTTAACTACAACCAATTGTAGCAATTGTATTTGTTTCTCATGTATTTACTACAGCCAAATTCAATTTATTCCTCACATGGTATACAATAACAGAATGCGCCCACAATTTTGTAAAGATAAATTCGATTTATTTCTCACATGGAAGACAATACAAAATTGCACCCTGAAGAATTGAACATCACATTTGCAGAATTAAACCAAATAGTTAACTGAAGACGACAACTAATTAACAAAACAGTTAATAAGTGAGCACCACACTGCATGACATATAGAACATATACACTAGAGCAACAGAATGCATGGTGAAATTAGATAGCACAATTCACTAGAATTTGTGAAGGAAAGGCAGGAGCAGCACACGCAACGGGAAAACCGAGCATGCTTAACCGGCGTAGCTAGCAATTGGCAAGGTGCTCCCTTCAAGATCTGGGGGTCGACACGAATGGCAGCCATCGCGACCTCATCTGCGCATGCGGCCGCGATTTGCTTCTCCGCTGCCAAATGCTCCTTGAGGTCCTGGCTATACTGCGTGCACCATGGCTTAGGCTGGCGCTTTTTTGGTGGAGGGGTCGATGATTTGGGTGGAAGGTGTCGCGCTCGCGCCGGTGGTCAGGGCATGTGGGATGTGGAAGGAGGAGGAGGATGGGGGTCGGGGTGTGGATTACCTGCATGGATAGGGGAGGCCGAGCAGCGTGAAGGAGGGTCGCCGGCGAGGAGGCGGCGGTGCTGCAAGCAAGGAGTGAAGGTTTCAACTTGGAAAGGAAGGCAAAAAGAGGGGAAATGTGGCTTTCGGTAAGGGGGAGGGGCGGGGAGGTAGATATTTCCGCGGAAGCTGAAAATTTGGAATCGCTTCAGCCAAAAAACTAGCGCGCAAAGTGTCATCAGGCATGGACCCTTATTCAGAAATGTGTACGATATGTGGACATCACAAACAATTTAGATAGCTTAACCCGCGTGTGATGAGTTTGAATGTCGAAAGTTTTGGTTCGAATTTCTATGGTTAAAGTGGCCATCCACGTCATTGCATAATTTGGGTACACAAAGGAGACTACAGCACACCCACACTTCTTAATCGAGCAAGTTCATCAATTAAATAGAGCTAGGTGACCTAAACATTACTCTAAGAAATTAAAGACCGGCGCTCTTAATTAAACAAAACAAAGAGTACAACTACGGCTGGTGCTCGTCGATCTCTGCTGCCGTCTCCATGTCCAGCTTACGCCCGGCGGTCTCCTGGGGAAGGGGCTCCATGGCGGTCGTCGCAAGGTATGCGGCGGAGGAACGGACGGATGCTCGAACACTCTCGGTGATTGCCAGCTCTTCGGCTGTGGGTTGCCGACCATTGTCGGAGAAGCTTCATTCGATTTATGCGGTGACCACCAGGAGCTGGGCGTGGGCGGCCTCGGCATGGTAATGGGCGGCCTCCATTTGGGCTAAGGCCGCCACTGCGGAACGGACAGCTGTTGTGCCGCTCTCGCCAGTTGCTATCCTCGAGGCTGATGTTGCTGCTGCCACCCGAGAAGCAACATCGGCCGTTTGGGCTACCTTTGCCGCCCGGTCGCAAATTGTGGCCGCGCTCATGCACCTTGTTAGCACGCGCATGGCGTTCGGCCGCGCTCTTGCCGGAGTAGGCCACCGAAGTTGCCCTCGCGACGTGGGTCCATGTGCCCATTTTTCACCGGCGATGATTGAATAGTGAAATGATATTTGGGGAGTGAGCTAAGTGTGCTTCAGACGCCGGCTGTGGACTGTAGCAGATGCACCTTCTCGCATAAGCCATAGGCGTACTATACACCGACGGTGCTCCAAGATATTTTGTATTGCATCTCACATGGTTGCTGATAATAAACTGTGTGCGATCTACTTGATTTTTCGTCTTGATTTGAATTACATAATGGGGTCACAGCGGAAATGGACGGTGTTTGAATTACTAGACCTTTTATCTGGATTGAACATGCAACTATATGTGTGTCGTAAAAGAATTGGAACAATTCAAGGTTCGTTTGAACATTTTATACATTAAATCGGTTTTCTAGCCATTTCATGTGAACAATTAAAATTTGAAATACATGCACATGCTCTAGTGCATATAAATTGGTTGAAAAATCAAATCTGTGCCCTTGGGTGCATGCTTAGGTCCCATGCAAGAAATGAGAATGAATTTCAAACACCAGGGCACCGTTGATTGTCGGCAAAACATTGAGATGCCTGGTTTTTAAATTCTATTAAATCCAAAACTCGTCTGAAATTCATGAAACTTGGCATGCTATCATGGAGCGACATCAACATGCCGTGGTACAAATTTTGTCCCATTTGGGGCAGGTTTGGGTATATGCTTCTCACAAACCGGAGCTTCTCACAACAAGCATGATGGTTTTCGGTAGAGAACGTCCCACCTTTGGGGATGAAACGATATCCATTGCCTCTCATTGCTTTCAATTTTTTTCTCATGTCAACATAGAACAACAGGAGTGTTGTGTGAATTTCTGTGATTCTTCGAGGTTCGTTTGGACATTTTCATGCATTAACGAGTTTTCAATGCATTTTATGTGCATAATTCAAATTTAAACTACATGCACATGCTCAAGTGCATATAAATCGGTTGGAAAATCAAATCTGTGTCCTTGGGTGCATGCTTAGGTCCCATGCAAGAAATGGGAATGAATTTCAAACCCCGGGGCACTGTTGATTGCCGACAAAACATTGAGATGCTTGGTTTTTAAATTCTAGTAAATCCAAAACTCGTCTGAAATTCATGAAACTTGGCATGCTGTCATGGAGCGGCATCAACATGCCACGGTACAATTTTTGTCCCATTTGGGGCAGGTTTGGGTATATGCTTCTCACAAACCGAAGCATCTCACAACAAGCATGATGGTTTTCGGTAGGGAACGTCCCACCTTTGGGGACGAAATGATATCCATTGCCTCTAATAGCTTTCAATTTTTTTTCTCATGTCAACATAGAACAACAGGAGTGTTGTGTGAATTTTTGTGATTTTTCGGGGTTCGTTTGGAAATTTTTATGCATTAACTGAGTTTTCAATGCATTTATGTGCATAATTCAAATTTGAACTACATGCACATGCTCCAGTGCATATAAATTGGTAGAAAAATCAAATATGTGTCCTTGGGTGCATGCTTAGATCCCATGCTAGAAATGAGAATGAATTTAAAACACCGGGGCACCATCGATTGCCGGCAAAACATTGAGATGTCTGGTTTTTAAATTTCTAGTAAATCCAAAACTCATCTGAAATTCATGAAACTTGGCATGCTATCATGGAGCGACATCAACATGCCGTGGTACAAATTTTGTCCCATGTGGGGCAGGTTTGGGTATATGCTTCTCACAAACCGGAGCTTCTCACAACAAGCATGATGGTTTTCGGTAGGGAACGTCACATCTTTGGGGACGAAACGATATCCATTGCCTCTTATTGCTTTCAATTACTTTTCTCGTGTCAACATAGAACAACAGGAGTGTTGTGTCATTTGTTTGTGATTTTTCGGGGTTCGTTTGGACATTTTTATGCATTAATTGAGTTTTCAATGCATTTATGTGCATAATTCAAATCTGAACTACATGCACATGATCCAGTGCATATAAATTGGTTGAAAAATAAAATATGTGTCCTTGGTTCATGCTTACGTCCCATGCAAGAAATGGGAATGAATTTCAAACACCAGGGTACCGTTGATTGCCAGCAAAACATTGAGATGCCTGGTTTTTAAATTCTAGTAAATCCAAAACTCGTCTGAAATTCATGAAACTTGGCATGCTATCATGGAGCGGCATCAACATGTTGTGGTAGAAATTTTGTCCCATTTGGGGCAGGTTTGGGTATATGCTTCTCACAAACCGGAGCATTTCACAACAAGCATGATGGTTTTCAGTAGGGAACGTCCCACCTTTGGGGACGAAACGATATCCATTGCCTCTTATTGCTTTCAAATTTGTTTCTCATGTCAACATAGAACAACAGGGTGGATTTTCCGATTTTTCGGGGTTCGTTTGGACATTTTTATGCATTAACTGAGTTTTCAAAGCATTTATCTACATAATTCAAATTTTAACTACATGCACATGCTCCAGTGGATATAAATTGGTTGAAAAATCAAATCTGTGTCCTTGGGTGCATGCTTAGGTCCCATGCAAGAAATGAGAATGAATTTCAAACACCATGGCACAGTTGATTGTCGGCAAAACATTGAGATGCCTAGTTTTTAAATTCTATTAAATCCAAAACTCGTCTGAAATTCATGAAACTTGGCATGCTATCATGGAGCGACATCAACATGCCGTGGTACAAATTTTGTCCCATTTGGGGCAGGTTTGGTTATATGCTTCTCACAAACCAGAGCTTCTCACAACAAGCATGATGGTTTTCGGTAGAGAACGTCCCACCTTTGGGGATGAAATGACATCCATTGCCTCTTATTGCTTTCAATTTTTTTCTCATGTCAACATAGAACAACAGGAGTGTTGTGTGAATTTTTGTGATTTTTCGAGGTTCGTTTGGACATTTTCATGCATTAACGAGTTTTCAATGCATTTTATGTGCATAATTCAAATTTGAACTGCATGCACATGCTCAAGTGCATATAAATTGGTTGGAAAATCAAATATGTGTCCTTGGGTGCATGCTTAGGTCCCATGCAAGAAATGGGAATGAATTTCAAACCCCGGGGCACTGTTGATTGCCGACAAAACATTGAGATGCTTGGTTTTTAAATTCTAGTAAATCCAAAACTCGTCTGAAATTCATGAAACTTGGCATGCTGTCATGGAGCGGCATCAACATGCCATGGTACAATTTTTGTTCCATTTGGGGAAGGTTTGGGTATATGCTTCTCACAAACCGAAGCATCTCACAACAAGCATGACGGTTTTCGGTAGGGAACGTCCCACCTTTGGGGACGAAATGATATCCATTGCCTCTAATAGCTTTCAATTTTTTTTCTCATGTCAACATAGAACAACAGGAGTGTTGTGTGAATTTTTGTGATTTTTCGGGGTTCGTTTGGAAATTTTTATGCATTAACTGAGTTTTCAATGCATTTATGTGCATAATTCAAATTTGAACTACCTCCACATGCTCCAGTGCATATAAATTGGTTGAAAAATCAAATCTGTGTCCTTGGGTTCATGCTTAGATCCCATGCTATAAATGAGAATGAATTTCAAACACCGGGGCACCATTGATTGCCGGTAAGACATTGAGATGTCTGGTTTTTAAATTTCTAGTAAATCCAAAACTCATCTGAAATTCATGAAACTTGGCATGCTATCATGGAGTGGCATCAACATGCCGTGGTACAAATTTTATCCCATTTGGGGCAGGTTTGGGTATATGCTTCTCAAAAACCGGAGCTTCTCACAACAAGCATGATGGTTTTCGGTAGGGAACGTCATATCTTTGGGGACGAAATGATATCCATTGCCTCTTATTGCTTTCAATTATTTTTCTCGTGTCAACATAGAACAACAGGAGTGTTGTGTCATTTGTTTGTGATTTTTCGGGGTTTGTTTGGACATTTTTATGCATTAATTGAGTTTTCAATGCATTTATGTGCATAATTCAAATCTGAACTACATGCACATGATCCAGTGCATATAAATTGGTTGAAAAAGAAAATATGTGTCCTTGGTCCATGCTTACGTCCCATGCAAGAAATGGGAATGAATTTCAAACACCAAGGCACCGTTGATTGCCGGTAAAACATTGAGATGCCTGGTTTTTAAATTCTAGTAAATCCAAAACTCGTCTGAAATTCATGAAACTTGGCATGCTATCATGGAGCGGCAACAACATGTTGTGGTAGAAATTTTGTCCCATTTGGGGCAGGTTTGGGTATATGCTTCTCACAAACCGGAGCATTTCACAACAAGCATGATGGTTTTCGGTAGGGAACGTCCCACCTTTGGGGACGAAACGATATCCGTTGCCTCTTATTGCTTTTAAATTTGTTTCTCATGTCAACATAGAACAACAGGGTGGATTTTTCAATTTTTCGGGGTTCGTTTGGACATTTTTATGCATTAACTGAGTTTTCAATGCATTTATCTACATAATCCAAATTTGAACTACATGCACATGCTCCAGTGCATATAAATTGGTTGAAAAATCAAATATGTGTCCTTGGTTGCATGCTTAGGTCCCATGCAAGAAATGGGAATGAGTTTCACACACCGGGGCACCGTTGATTGCCGGTAAAACGTTGAGATGCCTGGTTCTTAAGTTCTAGTAAATCCAAAACTCGTCCAAAATTCATGAAACTTGGCATGCTATCATGGAGCAGCATCAACATGCCGTCGTACAATTTTTGTCCCATTTGGGGCAGGGTTGGGTATATGCTTATCACAAACCGCAGCTTCTCACAACAAGCATGATGGTTTTCGGTAGGGAACGTCCCACCTTTGGGGACGAAATGATATCCATTGCCGCTTATAGCTTTCGAATTTTTTTTCTCGTGTCAACATAGAACAACAGGAGTATTGTGTGAATTTTTGTGATTTTTCTGGGTTCATTTGGACATTTTTATGCATTAACTGAGTTTTCAATGCATCTATGTGCATAATTCAAATTTGAACTACATGCACATGCTCCAGTAAATATAAATTGGTTGAAAAATAAAATATGTGTCCTTGCGTGCGTGCTTAGGTCCCATGCAAGAAATGGGAATGAATTTCAAACACTGGGGCACCGTTGATTGCCGGCAAAACATTGAGATGCTTGGTTTTTATATTCTAATAAATCCAAAACTCGTCTGAAATTCGTGAAACTTGGCATGCTATCATGGAGCGGCATCAACATGCCGTGGTACAAATTTTATCCCATTTGGGGCAAGTTTGGGTATATGCTTCTCTCAAACCAGAGCTTCTCACAACAAGCATGATGGTTTTCGGTAGGGAACGTCTCACCTTTGGGGACGAAATGATATCCATTGCCTCTTATTGCTTTCAAATTTTTTTCTCGTGTCAACATAGAACAACAGGAGCATTTTGTGAAATTTTGTGATTTTTCGGGGTTCTTTTTGACATTTTTATGCATTAAGTGAGTTTTTAATGCATTTATGTGCATAATTCAAATTTGAACTACATGCACATGCTCCATTGCATATAAATTACTTGAAAAATCAAATATGTGTCCTTGGGTGCATGCTTAGGTCCCATGCAAGAAATGAGAATGAGTTTCAAACATTAGGGCACTGTTGTTTGCCGGCAAAACATTGAGATGCCTGCTTTTTAAATTCTAGTAAATCCAAAACTCGTCGGAAATGCATGAAACTTGGCATGCTATCATGGAGAAGCATCAACATGCCGTGGTACAAATTTTGTCCCATTTGGGGCAGGTTTGGGTATATGCTTCTCACAAACCGGAGCTTTGCACAACAAGCATGATGGTTTTCGATGGGGATCGTCCCACCATTGGGGACGAAACGATATCCATTGCCTCTTATTGCTTTCAATTTTTTTCTCATGTCAACATAGGACAACAGGAGTGTTGTGTGAATTTTTGTGAATTTTTGGCGTTTCTTTGGACATTTTTATGCATTAGCTGAGTTTTAAACACATTTATGTGCATAATTCAAATTTGAACTACATGCACATGCTGCAGTGCATATAAATTGGTTGAAAATCAAATATGTGTCGTTGGGTGCATGCTTAGGTCCCATGCAAGAAATGGGAATGAATTTGAAACACCTGGGCACCGTTGATTGTCGGCAAAACATTGAGATGCCTGGTTTTTAAATTCTAGTAAATCCAAAATTCTGTTAACCATTCACGTGACGCCATGTGTCTTGGTCTTAATGGCTGTACGAGGTGCCATGCAGACAACTGCTTGACCTAGACTGAACGGGAGGCATGCGATCGCCGTCCGGTGCGCAGGCTGACCGAGAGGCGTGCAAGCTGTCCTCTAGTGCGCAGGCTCACCGGGAAGCGTGCGAGCTGTACGCTGCGCAGGCTCACTGGGAAGCGAGCCCTTTGACTTCCATGGCCGCCCGCCTTGCTCGCATCCTCTCCATTAATAGTGCCCAAGCCGTAGTTTAATTTGCTTTTTAAATATAAAACACTCATCGCAAACGTTTTAGTTAGAACACCCGTATGCAAACCGACAGCTTCCCCAGGAAGCCAAGAGAAAATGTGCCGAGCAGAATTTCTGTAGCTCTTAATTGGAAACGTTTTAAATACAACACCCGTATGCAAAGTGAGAGCAGCGCAGGATTTGTGCATCCCTTCAATGCAAACAGTTATTTTGGATGACCCGTGTGCAACCACATACAAACAATTTGGTAAGATTTATCAATCCTTGTAACACTGCGATTTGTCAAAATATGAAGCTAAAAATCACTAGCAGTATCTAATTTTTGCAACTAAAATTCAGTAATTAAGCATATATTTCATTCATAGATTAAGCAGTCATTCTTAATTTATACAAACAGTTCAACTCGACAGCTGAACCGACCAAACTTTTCCCCAATTATTGCCAACCACGTACTGAAATAGCGAGTTCAACTATATATAGTAAATAATTTTAAGTACGTTGTACAGTTCCACCACATCTATAGTCAGATGAACTAAACAAAATAGAGCCCACTACAGGGCGTGGAACCGTATTGGAGGGATGGCTCAATGGGCCCTGCAAAATTCATAGTACAGCGGATACACTACAAGAAATATGTCAACTTGTGACCACCACTATTGGTCACTGAATGGTCACAAATTTCCATTTGTGACCTTTTTGTGACCAAAAACATAAGGTCAAAAGCTGGCCGTCGTAAACTGACTATAGCGACCTTTCTTCTGAAATGGTCGTAGATGTTTATGACCAAAATACGTCGAATGTGGCGTTTTGGTCACTAGCAACCTCCCCAGGCCACGTAGGCATCCAGCGTGGCAAGCTGATGTGGCACAAGATTCAGCCCGGTCCAATTCGGTTTTCTACATGGGCCTAGCCCAACAATTCGGCCTTTTTAATGTATTTTTTCTATCAATTTTTGATCGGCTTCATGGGCCAAGCCCAACATGGCAGCCTTTTTAATTTTGGGCCGTGGCCCTTTTGTCTCGGCAGTTTCATTTTTTGATTTTTATAAAATGGGTCAGGTGGGTCCCTGTTGTCAGGTTCTAGTAACTAGGTCCCATTTGTCATGTTCTGGTAAGTGGGTCCCATTTATCAGGCTCATAGTCTTCATATTTCAACTAGTATTTAAATTGGCAGACACAGAAAACACACATGATACTTTAGATGAGAGCAGCCAGATCCTTACAAGTGTAATACAGTGGCAATCACAGTAATGAGTTACAAGTGTAATACAATACTTTACAAGCTTTACCAGATCCTTACAAGCAATCACAAACTGGCACCTACTCCCGTCATGAACAGGCCAAACTCAAAACATGCCAAACTCGTTGGACTACCATAGTAAGATAAACAACATGCCGAACTAGCTGGACAACCATAGTTAGGGCTGGGAACAAACAAAAGGGCCTTCTAGAAAACAGACAACATGCCTTCCTCGGTTGCCCTGTTACATGAATCAGTAGGGAAGGATCAAAAAAACTGGGGCAAATATATTATGAACAGACCATTCAAGGAAAGGATAGTTATTTATAATGATAACACAAATTGAGCTAGTACCATGCTTTTTGTTCTCTAGATAGTTAAAATGAAACTCTCATACAAGAAAATAGAGAAACAATATGAAAGCTAACAGTAGGGATGCCATAGCTGTAATGAGCAAGCTATTTTGTATTTGAGAAACAAAAAATGCACCAATAATTTTTCAAAAGGCAACTGAACATCAGTGCACATATTTAGATAGAAACAAGGGCTTGAACTATACACATTAATTAGAACAGGCTCGAAAAACACCAATGTATTTGACAAGTACACTGTAGGATTCAATTCATCTTCCCCATATACAGCAACCAACAGACATCTAACATCATTATTTTACTGCAAAAGACCGGCCCATAGCAATAGAAGCATAAAATTTAAGCACACAGGCACATTATAGCATGTAGTAATAGAAGCACAAATTTTCAGCTTGCAAGCACATTATAGCAGGTAGGGAAGTGGGAAGATGAACTAATTTAGATGCCAATTGATAACATACAGCACACCTCATCCACACTAATACACTTATAAGACAGTTGGACAATGACACAAGCATTTCCACAAACAATTCTTGTTGATTATTAAGTTGTGTAATGCATAGGGCAATTAGACTAGTGCGAACAAGAAGATAATTTACAAGTTACAAACTATAATAGGAAATGGCCAAATGTTCCAGCCAAGATCAACGAGAGCATGCAAGAGTTGGAGAGATCCACCACGGACTAAAAAAAATTACAATAGACTAGACGTGCAGGTGCATATGCTTGTGAGCAGAAAAATAATGGTACATTGACAACTTCAGTTCAGGTAAATATCACTACATGTATCAGTATACAGGCAGCAATAGTATCATCGAGCACAGAAAAACAGCAGCTTGACCCATATAAGTCATAGCTCTGAAGAGAGAAAGAAAGAACAGTTTTAGCTAGCTATGTATTCATAGTTGAGAGCTAAGTAATCTGTGCACATATGCAGAAATTCAGTTAACATATTCTGCGCACATGTTCAGTTAACAGTTTAGGTGCTCTAATTCAGTTAAAACTACAGCATATAACAAATTCAGTTAAGTAATTTGAATAGCTTGTGTTTATTGCATTTACTGAGAAAAACATATACAATGCCATTTACTGAAGTTGTGTGTAAACATGACTAAGCTTGACAGATACAGGGAAGAAAAAAACTGAATAAGATAGCAGGCAATGTAGGACATCGAGGATTCGACCAGCCTCTACTCATCAGCACCTGTAAACACCAAGAAAAAGAACAAAGGATTGAATGTCAAATATATTCCCAAGAAGCTATTAAGACAAGGAGATAGTAAATGTCACCACGGGTCTATGAACTCACCAGAGGATTAATTTTGTTCGGGTCACTCCCAAGTTTGCTCATAGCATCCCTCATACAAGCAAGATCAACAACTATTGGGACACCAGTGAAATCCTATAAAGAGACAAATGATTAAGTGAATAAATTGAAGATAAGATCCTAGCAGAAACGTATCAGGATAAAATAAGCAATGTATCCAGCTTACAGTACCGCTTGCCAGATTAAAATAGAAGTGTTGGCTTTTATAATTGCAAATAGAAGAAGAATATGCGATGAGGATGTAGCTAATCTTATATAGAAACCTATCACCTACTGGCGCACGATATCTATCTTTAAAAATCCAGGTGACAGCAGCAATCATACATCACATACATAATGGGAATAAGACATGGTTATTGGGGAACTACACTTTCTTGAAAGGATAGGAAAGGGGACCTCCATTTCCAATATTCCTGCCATCAAAAGCTATTGACTCGAATCTTTCCAACTCACATATATTCTTTCCACGACAACTGGACAACTTGGAACAAAAGAAGTGGAGATGATGGCAGGAATCAGGATCAATACCTTGAGGAGGACACGGGCTGGCTTGAACGGGATTTCGACTTGCTTGGTGGCACTGTTCTCCCAGTCTAGGATCTTCTCAACGTCCTTCCCCGTGACCTGGAACTCGTCGCAGTTTCTGATTGCCGACTCGAGCAGAATCTTTATCGAGTAGTGTAGCCGATCTGGAAAACAAAGTGATGGTTAAATCTTTGGCAATTCACATAATTCAGTGATATACAAAAAAACTGACTAGAAAACAACGCATCCAGAGACTAATTCCACCGTCATAATTGAACAGGAACATTTCAAACCTGAAGCTACCGTCCTACTTTTTGAACAGGAACGTCGCGTGGTATATAAATGACAGTTCGGTGCTCTCCGTACGCCTTTACAAGTTCAAATCATGTCCTAGAGTATTTATTTATGTGTAACTTCACCGGTCGATGCAAGATATTCTAAGAGCCAATCATGGTGGAATCTTACATAAACGACAGAAGGGCGTGTTGTTCAAGTAAGTTTTCATGCATGTCAGGTTGTGTTGTCGACCGATCGCTGGGAATATTCTTCACACAGACACCCCCAATGCATCTGCATCTCCAGCATGTGCACTGCACACTAGCATAGCAGCCGGCAGCACCGCTCCTTTTCGATGAATGAAAATAAAATACTGTCAACAGCAGAATTGCAAAAACATACCCTGATCCACACTACTATACAGCTATACTGTCACTAGTAGTAGTAGTAGTATCTTGAGCTTGCGTCGTACGGACATGTTCTATTTTAACATATACGCTGAATCCTATTCCATATACTGTATGATACTGCTGCTATCAATCTGGTACCAATAGTGGGCTGGCTAGTGGAGCAGTTAGGCTTTGAGAATACTCTACTCTGCATCCTAACAGGCATCTACATCTGTAGATGTGGACCATCACTTGGGAAGGAGTCCTGGACTCCTGGAGATGTAAATGAAGGGCTTATGGCAGCATGGTGGCGTGCAGCCGTGTGTTTCCCAGGAACTGAGCCGTGCTCTCCTCAACTATGGCCGCACACGCATAGATCGGATCCTATTTACTATATTCCTACACCGACACGCCATGCGTATGGAGCAATCGAATCTAGACTAGGCTAACCGGAGATAAATTTTGGTCGACGAGAGGTAGGGGTAGGGGATTCAGCAGCAACCACGCACGTATCGCAGATGGGGAAGACCCCGATGGTGACGCCGAGCGCGGCGGAGAAGGCCAGCTGCTTCGGCTCCGCACCCCTGCACCGGCCAACCACCAAAGCAGAAGCAATGAAACCGGCGACCAGATGCCGGCGCGGCCGGACGAAACAGAAACTATAGCCGGGCGGTGGGGCCTCACCTCTGGATGACCTACAGCAGGGGATCGACGACCCTGGCGTTGAGCCACGCGAGGACCACCGCCATTTCCTCCCCCCCCCCTCCGCGTGGATTAGGGCCCGCGTAGGTTGGTGGGCGGGCCGAAGGAGCGAGGCGAGGGCGGGCGTTCTCCATTCAGACGTATTCAGCGTTGGTTCCCAAGTGTGGATCGAGGCTGGATCGCGTTGGATCTCCCTCCCTCGGGTTCTTCTCTCCCTTCTGGTGAGGGAAGGGGAGGGGCGAGAGGAGGAGGGCGTGGGGGAGGCCATGGATGGTGGCGGTGATCTGGAAGGGAGGAGGCGAGCTCTCGTTCGCTCTCTCCCCATCGGGTGAGACAGCGAGGAGAGACGAGGGGAGGGATGGGATCGGGGTGGGTGGCGGCGGCGATGTGGGAGACGAGGGGAGCGAGATCTGGATCGAGCGAGGAGAGGGGGGCTGCTAGGGTTTGGGTTGGGTTGGGTTGAGAAAGGACCTGAGAGACATTGGATCCGTCGGATGTGGACGGTCCAGATCGGTTAAGTGGGGTGATCCGTGTGAAGAGCTGTGATTAGCTCAGAAAAATTATGATTTAGAATAGTTTCTAAGTACTAAAACTAGGAGAGTTTTGTGAAGCAGCTATCAAAAATATTTTGCAAAATGGCACAACTAAAATTTTCTATCAATTTAGACCATATTTTATGGATGATAGCCAGTTTGCATGCAATTTTTAATCTTTGTAGCTATTTTAAATCATTATTCGAATGCCCACAATGAGTATTTTTGTGAAGGGCCTACCAAATAATTGTTGCAAAATTGTACGAAATAAATTTTCTAAAATACTAGGACATATTTAAACCACAATTTACCAAATTTTTGGGTGTCAGAAGTTTTGATCCACCTCTGGTGAAAAAGACAAATTTCCGCCGATTCAGCTGGAAGCGGGTCAAATTTGAACTGTAGCTACCTCATAGTTTGCTCTTTATTTTTTCCAAAAATCATTCCTAGGTACTTAAGTATCTATTTAATCAGAGAAATGCCAACAAATTCCAAGATTCAACCACTAGCTAGGAACGGACATTCCCGCCGTTTTGACCGCATTTTGAAACGGACATAAAAAATTCAAAAAAATTCAAAAAATTGGAAAACGTTCGCATTGCGTCATTATATGTGACCAAGTTACCAGGAAAAATTATAAACTTGTAATACGGCGAATACTTAAAAAAAGTGTTCTCAGAAACGAGCTATCAAGTGTGAAGATGAATGTCTTTCAACCCAAATGCTCAATCTTATGGCCACATACATGGCATAGTTTGTTCAAATGATCTCATATTGTGCACAAGGGTTCATATTGGAATGACAAACAATGTTGCTTAAGGAAGTTTTCATTTTCTTTGGACGAAAAATTCATTTTCCATTTTTCGAGTGCCCGAAAAGAGATTTTTTTGTGAAGGGCCTACCATATATTAGTTGCAAAATTGTACCAAGTCAATTTTGTAAAATACCAGGACATATTTAATGCACAATTGACCAAATGGTTGGGTGTTAGAAGTTTTGATCCACCTCTTGTGAAAAAGACAAATTTCCGCCGATTCAGCTAGAAGCGGGTCAAATTTGAACTGCAGCTGTCTCATAGTTTGCTATTTATTTTTTCCAAAAATCATTTCTAGGTACATAAGTACCTATTTAATCATAAAAACACCAAAAAAATTCCAAGATTCAACAACTAGCTAGGAACGGTCATTCCCGCCGTTTTGACCGCATTTTGAAACGGGCATAAAAAATTCAAAAAAAATCAAAAAAATTGGGAAACCTTTGCATTGTGTTATTATATGTGGCCAAGTTCCCAAGAAAAATAACAAACTTGTAATACGGCAATTATTTTAAAAAAGTGTTCTCAGAAACGAGCTATCACGTGTGGAGATCAATGGCTTTCAAGCTAAATGATCAATCTTATGGCCACATACATGGTATAGTTTGTTCAAATGATCTCATATTGTGCACAAGGGTGCATATTGGAATGACAAACAATGTTGCTTAAGGAAGTTTTCATTTTCTTTGGACGAAAAATTCATTTTCAATTTTTCGAGTGCCCGAAAAGAGATTTTTTTGTGAAGGGCCTACCATATATTAGTTGCAAAATTGTACCAAGTCAATTTTGTAAAATACTAGGACATATTTAATGCACAATTGACCAAATGGTTGGGTGTCAGAAGTTTTGATCCACCTCTTGTGGAAAAGACAAATTTCCGCCGATTCAGCTGGAAGCGGGTCAAATTTGAACTGCAGCTGCCTCATAGTTTGCTATTTATTTTTTCAAAAATCATTTCTAGGTACATAAGTATCTATTTAATCATAAATACATGGTTTGGTGGCGATACGTCGAGGTTTGGGCGGTGGCCGAGGGCCCCAACTCTAGAGCGCGTAAACTCGCATGCCCGTCGCGTGGTCACCGCGTGACCGTAATGTTGCCATGTGTTCGGGGCAGCTTAGGCATGTCTAGTGGGTTGGGCACTCCCCAGGTTGGTGCTAGGAAGAAAATTACAACATAAGACTCTCATGAGAAGACCGATCGATGCTCAAACATGAATTAGCAGCCAAGTGTTTGATTAGCGGTACGGGAAATGCACATGGCCAATGGGCGTGAGTTTTGGCTGAGGATGATCATCTACTAAGGAGAATGTCTTCACAAACTTTTAGCTCAAAAGGAGGATCCTAGGTGGTACTTGCTTTGCAAAGTACCACGCTGGACAAAAATATGAATGTTGAAGCTGGGCTCAAAATAATGAATGGATTGAGCTGAAATGTTGTGGAGGATGGTTATTTGGGCATTGGAAAGCTTTGTAGAAAATTGGTACCGTTTGGACATGCCAAAGTAGTACTTCCTTCACAATGCTCTTCTATGGACAGAAACTTGGGAAAACTAGTGAGAGAGATTGGATGAATGAAATGGGCTCAAAATTGGTGTAGGTAAGTTACTTAGGTATGGTCATGCGCTGGTCAATTTTCAGATCATTCGGGTAAGCCTAGCTAGTACTTACTTCACAAAGCTTCTCTCGAGGTAGAAACTTTGGAAATTTCCCGACAAAGATTTACTAGGAAAATTGAGCTGAATATTATCACGTGGCAATGATTTGGGTATGGAAGAGTGCCCGAAAAGTTTGAGGGTAATAGGAGGGGTCTATATAACACTTGCTTTGCAACGTGCCAATTTGGCCATAAAATATAAATTGAACCTTGGCTCACATAAATGATGTGACTGAGCTGCAATTTGGAGGAGGGTGATAATTTGGGCATATGAAGAAACTGTATAAATTTCATGCCATTTAGAGATATAAAAAAGGTACTTCCTTCACAATGCTTCTAGGTGGACAAAAACTTTGGAAATTTGCCGAGGAAGATTTGCTACGCAAATGGAGCTGAATTTTGTCATGCGGTAATGATTTGGATAGGAAAGAGTGCCCAAAAATTCCTAGGGCAATCAAGAATATATAAATAGCACTTCCTTCATAAAGTGTTGTTGTGAACATAATAGGAAAATGAATATTGTTGAATTAGTTTTCAACTAGGCAAGGAAGGATTTTTACATATTTGATGAAGATATGACCCAAAGAATTTATGAGATTTTTTTGGGAATTTTCGGAATGATAGAAATATAGGTTGCTTCACAACCTAGGGCAAAAACTGCCACATGGACATGACACATAGGCAAAACTGATGAGATGGCGCCTAGTCATCACAACCCACCACAATCTACAAGGCTATGACCATCTATATTAGTCATTAACAACTAGAAATAAGGCAGCGGACTAGCACTGTTTGCTTTGTGACCATTTCGTGTAAGGAAATTACGACCTTTCTGACCAAAATGGTCGCAATGGTTTAGGGTTTTTAGCCCCCGGAACAGCTTTTCACCAATTGGTCTAAAATGGTCATAAATTTATGACCAATTCTTCGAGGGTCACTGACAGAAGGTCATAAGTTGACATATTTCTTGTAGTGATACCGTATCAACACACAGCCTTACAGCATGTTGGGTACTCCGGTAGGTTGCCAAAAGCGGTGAGGATCTCCTCACCCAAAATACCCCAGAGCACCTCCCCACGAATAACTGTTGGGGAACGTAGTAATTTCAAAAAATTTCCTACGCACACGCAAGATCATGGTGATGCATAGCAACGAGAGGGGAGAGTGTTGTCTACGTACCAACGCAGACCGACTGCGGAAGCGATCACACAACGTAGAGGAAGTAGTCGTACGTCTTCTTCCCGATCCGACCGATCCAAGCACCGTTACTCCGGCACCTCCGAGTTCTTAGCACATGTACAGCTCGATGACGATCCTCGGGCTCCGATCCAGCAAAGCGACGAGGAAGAGTTCCGTCAGCACGACGGCGTGGTGACGATCTTGATGTACTACTGACGCAGGGCTTCGCCTAAGCACTGCAACAATATGATCGAGGTGGAATTTGGTGGCAGGGGCACCGCACACGGCTAAGCAACGATCACCAAGGATCAACTTGTGTGTCTATGGGGTGCCCCTGCCCCTGTATATAAAGGATGGAGGAGGAGGCCGGCCAAGGCTAGGCGCGCCAGGTGTGGAGTCCTACTAGGACTCCAAGTCCTAGTAGGAGTCCACCAAGAGGGGAGGAAGGGAGAAGGAAGTGGAGGAGTAGGAAAGGTGGCCGGTCCCCTTCTCCCTAGTCCAATTCGTACTAGAGGGGAGGGGGGGCGCAGCAGCCTTTTTCCTCTTCCCACTAAAGCCCATCAAGGCCCATGACTTCTCCCGTAACTACCCGGTACTCCGAAAAATACCTGAATCTCTCGGAACCTTTCCGATGTCCGAATATAGTCGTCCAATATATCGATCTTTACGTCTCGACCATTTCGAGACTCCTCGTCATGTCCCCGATCTCATCCGGGACTCCGAACTCCTTCGGTACATCAAAACTCATAAACTCATAATATAACTGTCATCGAAACCTTAAGCGTGCGGACCCTACGGTTCAAGAACAATGTAGACATGACCGAGTAACGTCTCCGGTCAATAACCAATAGCGGGACCTGGATGCCCATATTGGCTCCTACATATTCTACGAAGATCTTTATCGGTCAGACCGCATAACAACATACGTTGTTCCCTTTGTCATCGGTATGTTACTTGCCCGAGATTCGATCGTCAGTGTCCAATACCTAGTTCAATCTCGTTACTGGCAAGTCTCTTTACTCGTTCCGTAATACAACATCCCGCAACTAACTCATTAGTTGCAATGCTTGCAAGGCTTTAAGTGATGTGCATTACCGAGAGGGCCCAGAGATACCTCTCCGACCATCGGAGTGACAAATCCTAATCTCGAAATACGCCAACCCAACATCTACCATTGGAGACACCTGTAGTACTCCTTTATAATCATATTCCTCCGGTAAACGGGAGTTGCATAATCTCATAGTCATAGGAACATGTATAAGTCATGAAGAAACAAATAGCAACATACTAAACGATCGGGTGCTAAGCTAATGGAATGGGTCATGTCAATCAGATCATTCATCTAATGATGTGATCCAATTAATCAAATAACAACTCTTTGTCCATGGTTAGGAAACATAACCATCTTTGATTAACGAGCTAGTCAAGTAGAGGCATACTAGTGACACTCTGTTTGTCTATGTATTCACACATGTATTATGTTTCCAGTTAATACAATTCTAGCATGAATAATAAATATTTATCATGATATAAGGAAATAAATAATAACTTTATTATTGCCTCTAGGGCATATTTCCTTCAGTCTCCCACTTGCACTAGAGTCAATAATCTAGATCACATCACCATGTGATTAACATCGATAGTTCACATCATCATGTGATTAACACCCATAGTTCACATCGCCATGTGACCAACACCCAAAGGGTTTACTAGATTCAGTAATCTAGTTCACATCGCTATGTGATTAACACCCAAGGAGTACTAAGGTGTGATCATATTTTGCTTGTGAGAGAATCTTAGTCAACGGGTCTGCCACATTCAGATCCACATGTATTTTGCAAATTTCTATGTCAACAATGCTCTGCATTGAGCTACTCTAGCTAATTGCTCCCACTTTCAATATGTATCTAGACCGAGACTTAGAGTCATCTAGATTAGTGTCAAAACTTGCATCGGCGTAACCCTTTACGACGAACCTTTTTATCACGTCCATAATCGAGAAACATATCCTTATTTCACTAAGGATAATTCTGACCGCTGTCCAGTTATCTACTCCTAGATCACTATTGTACTCCCTTACCAAATCAGTGCAGGGTATACAATAGATCTGGTATACAGCATGACATACTTTATAGAACCTATGGCCAAGGCATAGGGAATGACTTTCATTCTCTTTCTATCTTCTGCCGTGGTCGGGCTTTGAGTCTTACTCAACTTCACACCTTATAATACAGGCCAAAACTCTTTCTTTGACTGCTCCATTTTGAACTACTTCAAAATCTTGTCAAGGTATGTACTCATTGAAAAAACTTATCAAGTGTCTTGATCTATCTCTATAGATCTTGAAGCTCAATATGTAAGCAGCTTCACCGAAGTCTTTCTTTGAAAAACTCCTTTCAAACACTCCTTTTTGCTTTACAGAATAATTCTACATTATTTTCGATCAACAATATGTCATTCACATATACTTATCAGAAATGTTGTTGTGCTCCCACTCACTTTCTTGTAAATACAGGCTTCACCGCAAGTCTGTATAAAACTATATGCTTTGATCAACTCATCAAAGCGTATATTCCAACTCCGAGATGCTTGCACCAGTCCAGAGATGGATCGCTGGAGCTTGGACATTTTGTTAGCACCTTTCGGATTGACAAAACCTTCTGTTGCATCATATACAACTCTTCTTTAATAAATCCATTAAGGAATGCAGTTTTGTTTATCCATCTGCCAGATTTCATAAAATGCGGCAATTACTAACATGATTCGGATAGACTCAAGCATAGATACGAGTGAGAAGCTCTCATCGTAGTCAACACCTTGAACTTGTCGAAAACCTTTTGCGACAATTCTAGCTTTGTAGATAGTAACACTACTATCAGCGTCCGTCTTCCTCTTGAAGATCCATTTATTCTCAATTGCTTGCCGATCATCGGGCAAGTCAACCAAAGTCCAAACTTTGTTCTCATACATGGATCATATCTCAGATTTCATGGCCTCAAACCATTTCGCGGAATCTGGGCTCATCATCGCTTCCTCATAGTTCGTAGGTTCGTCATGGTCAAGTAACATGACCTCCAGAACAGGATTACCATACCACTCTGGTGCGGATCTCACTCTGGTTTACCTACGAGATTCGGTAGTAACTTGATCTGAAGTTACATGATCATCATCATTAGCTTCCTCACTAATTGGTGTAGTAGTCACAAGAACAGATTTTTGTGATGAACTACTTTCCAATAAGGTAGAAGGTACAATTACCTTATCAAGTTTTCTACTTTCCTCCCACTTACTTCTTTCAAGAGAAACTCCTTCTCTAGAAAGGATCCATTATAAGCAATGAATGTCTTGCCTTAGGATCTGTGATAGAAGGTGTACCCAACAGTCTCCTTTGGGTATCCTATGAAGACATATTTCTCCGATTTGGGTTCGAGCTTATCAGGACGAAACTTTTTCTCATAAGCATCGCAACCCCAAACTTCAAGAAACGACAACTTTGGTTTCTTGCCAAACCATAGTTCATAAGGCGTCGTCTCGACGGATATAGATGGTGCCCCTTTTTTTAACGTGAATGCAGCTGTCTCTAATGCATGACCCCAAAAACGATAGTGGTAAATCGGTAAGAAACATCATAGATTGCACTATATCCAATAAAGTACGGTTATAACGTTCGGACACACCATTATGCTGTGGTGTTCCAGGTGGCGTGAGTAGTGAAACTATTTCACATTGTTTTAACTGAAGACCAAACTCGTAACTCAAATACTCTTTTCCACGATCAGATCGTAGAAACTTTATTTTCTTGTTACGATGATTTTCCACTTCGCTCTGAAATTATATGAACTTTTCAAATGTATCAGACTTCTATTTCATTAAGTAGATATACCCATATCTGCTCAAATCATCTATGAAGGTCAGAAAATAATGATACCCGCTGCAAGCCTTAAATATTCATCGGACCACATACATCAGTATGTATGATTTCCAACAAATCTGTTGCTTGCTCCATTGTTCCGGAGAACGGCGTTTTAGTCATCTTGCCCAAAAGGCATGGTTCGCAAGCATCAAGTGATTCCGAAAGCCCATCAGCATGGAGTTTCTTCATGCGCTTTATACCAATATGACCTAAACGGCAGTGCTACAAATAAGTTGCACTATCATTATTAACTTTGCATCTTTTGGTTTCAATATTATGAATATGTGTATCACTACGATCGAGATCCAACGAACTTGTTTCATTGGGTGTATGACCATCGAAGGTTTTATTCATGTAAACAGAACAACAATTATTCTCTGACTTTAATGAATAACCGTATTGCAATAAACATGATCAAATCATATTCATGCTCAACGCAAAAACCAAATAACACTTATTTAAGTTCAACACTAATCCCGAAAGTATAGGGGGGTGTGCGATGATGATCATATCAATCTTGGCACTACTTCCAACACACATCGTTACTTCACCCTTAACTAGTCTCTATTTATTCTGCAACTCCTGTTTCGAGTTACTACTCTTAGCAACTGAACCAATATCAAATACTAAGGGGTTGCTATAAACACTAGTAAAGCACCCATCAATAACATGTATATCAAATATACTTTTGTTCACTTTGCCATCCTTCTTATCCGCCAAATACTTGGGGCAGTTCCGCTTCCAGTGACCAGTCCCTTTGCAGTAGAAGCACTTAGTATCAGGCTTAGGACCAGACTTGGGCTTCTTCACTTGAGCAGCAACTTGCTTGCCGTTCTTCTTGAAGTTCCCCTTCTTCCCTTTTGCCCTTTTCTTCAAACTAGCGGTCTTGTCAACCATCAACACTTGATGTTTTTCTTGATTTCTACCTTCATCGATTTCAGCATCACGAAGAGCTTGGGAATCGTTTCCGTTATCCCTTGCATATCATAGTTCATCACGAAGTTCTACTAACTTGGTGATGGTGACTAGAGAATTCTGCCAATCACTATCTTATCTGGAAGATTAACTCCCACTTTATTCAAGCGATTGTAGTACCCAGACAATCTAAGCACATGCTCACTAGTTGAGCGATTCTCCTCCATCTTTTAGCTATAGAACTTGTTGGAGACTTCATATCTCTCAACTCGGGTATTTGCTTGAAATATTAACTTCAACTCCTGGAACATCTCATATGGTCCATGACATTCAAAACGTCTTTGAAGTCCCGATTCTAAGCCATTAAGCATGGTGCACTAAACTATCAAGTAGTCATCATATTGAGCTAGCCAAACGTTCATAACGTCTACATCTGCTCCTGCAATAGGTCTGTCACCTAGCGGTGCATCAAGGACATAATTTTTCTATGTAGCAATGAGGATAAACCTCAGATCATGGATCCAATCCGTATCATTGCTACTAACATCTTTCAACACAATTTTCTCTAGGAACATATCAAAATAAACATATGAAAGCAACAACGCGAGCTATTGATCTTCAACATAGATATGCTAATACTACCAGGACTAAGTTCATGATAAATTAAAGTTCAATCAATCATATTACTTAAGAACTCCCACTTAGATAGACATCCCTCTAATCCTCTAAGTGATCACGTGATCCAAATCAACTAAACCATAACCGATCATCACGTGAGATGGAGTAGTTTTCAATGGTGAACATCGTTATGTTGATCATATCTACTATATGATTCACGCTCGACCTTTCAGTCTCCGTGTTCCGAGGCCATATCTGCATATGCTAGGCTCGTCAAGTTTAACCTGAGTATTCTGCGTGTGCAAAACTGGCTTGCACCCGTTGTAGATGGACGTAGAGCTTATCACACTCGATCATCACGTGGTGTCTGGGCACGACGAACTTTGGCAACGGTGCATACTCAGGGAGAACACTTCTTGATAATTTAGTGAGAGATCATCTTATAATACTACCGTCAATCAAAGCAAGATAAGATGCATAAAAAGATAAACATCACATGCAATCAAAATATGTGACATGATATGGCCATCATCATCTTGTGCCTTTGATCTCCATCTTCAAAGCATCATCATGATTTCCATCGTCACCGGCATGACATCATGATCTCCATCATCTTGATCTTTATCAATATGTCGTCACATGGTCATCTCGCCAACTATTGCTCTTGCAACTATTGCTATCGCATAGCGATAAAGTAAAGCAATTATTGGGCGCTTGCATCTTATGCAATAGACAGACAACCATAAGGCTTTTACCAGTTGCAGATAACTTCAACAAAACATGATCATCTTATACAACAACTTATAAATCATCACGTTTTGACCATATCACATCACAACATGCCCTGCAAAAACAAGTTAGACGTCCTCTACTTTGTTGTTGCAAATTTTACGTGGCTGCTACGGGCTTAGCAAGAACCAATCTTACCTACGCATCAAAACCAAAACGATAGTTTGTCAAATAGACTCTATTTTAACCTTCGCAAGGACCGGGCGTAGCCACACTCGGTTCAACTAAAGTTGGAGAAACAGTCACCCGCAAGTCACCTATGTGCAAAGCACGTCGGGGAAACCGGTCTCGGGTAAGCGTACGCGTAATGTCGGTCCGGGCCGCTTCATCCAACAATACCGCCGAACCAAAGTATGACATGCTGGTAGGCAGTATGACTTATATCTCCCACAACTCACTTGTGTTCTACTCGTGCATATAACATCAAACCATAAAACCTAGGCTCGGATGCCACTGTTGCGGAACGTAGTAATTTCAAAAAATTTCCTACGCACACGCAAGATCATGGTGATGCATAGCAACGAGAGGGGAGAGTGTTGTCTACGTACCAAGGCAGACCGACTACGGAAGCGATCACACAACATAGAGGAAGTAGTCGTACGTCTTCTTCCCGATCCGACCGATCCAAGCACCGTTACTCCGGCACCTCCGAGTTCTTAGCACACGTACAGCTCGATGACGATCCTCGGGCTCCGATCCAGCAAAGCGTCGAGGAAGAGTTCCGTCAGCACGACGGCGTGGTGACGATCTTGATGTACTACTGACGCAGGGCTTCGCCTAAGCACTGCAACAATATGATCGAGGTGGAATTTGGTGGCAGGGGGCACCGCACACGGCTAAGGAACGATCACCAAGGATCAACTTGTGTGTCTATGGGGTGCCCCTGCCCCTGTATATAAAGTATGGAGGAGGAGGAGGCCGGCCAAGGCTAGGCGCGCCAGGTGTGGAGTCCTACTAGGACTCCAAGTCCTAGTAGGAGTCCACCAAGAGGGGAGGAAGGGAGAAGGAAGTGGAGGAGTAGGAAAGGTGGCCGGCCCCCTTTTCCCTAGTCCAATTCGGACTAGAGGGGAGGGGGGGGCGCAGCAGCCTTTTTCCTCTTCCCACTAAAGCCTATCAAGGCCCATTACTTCTCCCGTAACTACCCGGTACTCCGAAAAATACCCGAATCTCTCGGAACCTTTCCGATGTCCGAATATAGTCGTCCAATATATCGATCTTTACGTCTCGACCATTTCGAGACTCCTCGTCATGTCCCCGATCTCATCCGGGACTCCGAACTCCTTCGGTACATCAAAACTCATAAACTCATAATATAACTATCATCGAAACCTTAAGCGTGCGGACCCTACGGTTCGAGAACAATGTAGACATGACCGAGACACGTCTCCGGTCAATAACCAATAGCGGGACCTGGATGCCCATATTGGCTCCTACATATTCTACGAAGATCTTTATCGGTCAGACCGCATAACAACATACGTTGTTCCCTTTGTCATCGGTATGTTACTTGCCCGAGATTCGATCGTCGGTATCCAATACCTAGTTCAATCTCGTTACTGGCAAGTCTCTTTACTCGTTCCGTAATACAACATCCCGCAACTAAATCATTAGTTGCAATGCTTGCAAGGCTTTAAGTGATGTGCATTACCGAGAGGGCCCAGAGATACCTCTCCGACAATCGGAGTGACAAATCCTAATCTCGAAATACGCCAACCCAACATCTACCTTTGGAGACACCTGTAGTACTCCTTTATAATCACCCAGTTACGTTGTGACGTTTGGTAGTACCCAAAGTGTTCCGGTAAACGGGAGTTGCATAATCTCTTAGTCATAGGAACATGTATAAGTCATGAAGAAAGCAATAGCAACATACTAAACGATCGGGTGCTAAGCTAATGGAATGGGTCATGTCATTCAGATCATTCATCTAATGATGTGATCCCATTAATCAAATAACAACTCTTTGTCCATGGTTAGGAAACATAACCATCTTTGATTAACGAGCTAGTCAAGTAGAGGCATACTAGTGACACTCAGTTCGTCTATGTATTCACACATGTATTATGTTTCCAGTTAATACAATTCTAGCATGAATAATAAATATTTATCATGATATAAGGAAATAAATAATAACTTCATTATTGCCTCTAGGGCATATTTCCTTCAATAACAACACAGTACTACCAGTCTTCAAGACCTTCGCCTCAAATAATAGCCGTAAGCGAGCACTCCACGGCCTTGCCGAAGTCTGCCACATGGCAGCAATAAATCCATGGAGTGACACGACTATCACTTTCAATGCTAGTGACGAACCTAAACTCCGAACAGCCCGAGCACCAGCTGCTTTGGTCCTCAGTCCAATTGTGGAAGGCTTTCGGCTCACTAAGGTGCTGATGGATGGCAGTAGTGGATTAAACCTCATCTATGAGGAAACTCTCCAAAAGATGGACATAGACAAAAACCGTATTGAGCAAAGCAGTACGACCTTCCGAGGAATCATACCTAGTCAGGAAGCACATTGCGTTGGGAAAATCACACTTGATGTGGTATTCGGCACTCCGGAGAATTACAGGTCCAAAGAAATTACATTCCAAGTGGCCCCGTTCAATAGCGGATACCACGCCCTTGTAGGGCGGGAGGCATTCACGATTTTTCAAGCCATACCCCATTAAGGGTACATGAAGCTCAAAATTCCCGGACCCAAAGGAATTATCACTCTAGCTAGTGATCCGGACATAGCACTCCGCGCCGAGAACAAAACTGCCGCACTAGCCCTCGAGGCATTATCCGAAGCCCTTGTGGTGGAGGAGTTAACCGCGCTGCGCTCCATGGTAGACAGGGACGACGTGATACTAGACAAAAGACCCAAGTCCACCTCCTTCCAACCAACGGACGAAATAGTTAAATTCCAAGTCCATACAACGGACCCTACAAAAACAGCATCCATTGGGGCATAGTTAGACCCCGATGTAGACGCGACACTATGGGAGTTTCTGCGCGAGAAATTGGGACATATTCGCCTGGCATCCTTCAGACATGCTAGGAATCCCACGCAGATTGGCCGAGCATAGCTTTAATATTCTAAAAGGATTCAAGCCGGTCAAGCGGACTCTTCGGCGTTTCTCTGAACCTAAGCGCCAAGCCATGGGAGAGGAGCTGGCCAAGCTACTGGAAGCCGGATTCATTAAAGAAATAAAACATCCGGATTGGCTAGCAAACCTGGTGATGGTACCAAAAAAGGACAAATCCTGGCGCCTATGTGTCGACTTCAAAGACCTTAACAAGGCTTGCCCAAAGGATCCCTTCCCACTCCCTCACATCGATCAAATCATCGACGCTACCGCAGGACACGAATCACTGTGCTTCCTCGACGCATACTCCGGTTACCACCAGATTAAGATGGCGGAGTCTGATCAAGACACAACAGCATTTATAACACCATATGGCCACTTCTGCTTTAACACAATGCCCTTTGGGCTCAAAAATGCCGACGCAACATATCAGCGCATGATCCATACATGTCTGGAAAAGCAGATCGGCAAGACTGTGGAGGCATACGTAGACGACGTGGTCGTTAAAACCAGACATGTCGACTCTTTAATAAACGACTTGAGGATCATGTTCACCAATCTCCGAACATACGACATTAAGCTCAATCCGGAAAAATGCATCTTCGGCGTTCCCGCCGGAAAGCTCCTGGGCTTCATCCTCTCTAGCTAGTAGAGGAATTGAAGCAAATTCGAGCTCTGTCACAGTTGGCTACCCCAACAGACCTCAAGCAAATCCACAAATTGACTGGATGCGTGGCGGCTTTAAGCCGCTTTATCTCCCGATTAGGAGAAAAGGCACCTCCCCTTTATCGCCTTCTTAGGCGCACCGAACACTTCGAGTGGACGGACGCAGCCACGACCGGACTGGAAGAAATCAAAGCCATCCTAGCTGCCAACCCAATCCTGTCCGCGCCAACTGTTGGCGAACCAACGCTATTATATATAGCAGCAACTCACCAAGTTGTAAGCGCAGTGCTCATCGTCGAACGAGAGACGGACGGACATAAATTCCCGCTTCAAAAGCCGGTATATTATGTATCCACCGTCCTCAGTCCATGCAAATCACGGTACCCACATTACCAAAAGATAGCATACGCGATGTTTATGGCATCCCGGAAATTACAACACTACTTTCAAGAGTGTTCGATCATGATGGCATCCGAAGTAACACTCAATGACATAATAAACAACCGTGATGCCACGGGCCGGATTGTCAAATGGGCTACTAAGCTCCTCCCATTCGACATAACATATAAGCCACGACAAGCCATTAAGTCGCAAGTACTAGCCGACTTCGTAGCTGAATGGACAGAAGCCAAACTCCCTAAAGAGTACGGCGCATACTCCAATTGGATCATGCACTTCAATGGCTCTAAATTCTGGCTGGTCTAGGGGCTGGCGTCGTCCTGACGTCCCCCACCGGAGACATGGTGCAATACGTGCTCCAATTACTATATATGGACTCCAATAGCGCAGCCGAATACGAGGCCCTACTACATGGCCTCCGGATGGTGGTCTCCCTGGGCATCCAACGCCTAGAGGTGTGTGGGGACTCGAACCTCGCAATATCCCAAATAAATGGAGACTTCTATGCCAAGGATCCGAAAATGGCGGCATATCGCAACGCCGTCCTCAAAATGTCAGCTCGGTTCGAGGGGTTGGAATTCCACCACGTGGCTCGAGAAAACAACCAGGCAACAGACATCCTAGCTCGTATCGGCGCTAAACGCGACTCTGTCCCACCAAACATCTTGCTGGAAAGACTGTTTAAACCATCCGTGGTATGGGAAGGGGACACCGGCAAAATTAGTCCGGACGCGGCTACAACTCCAGATATCGAATACTCTGACATAATCGGAGGCTCTGCACCGAAATAACACCTTCACCCCATGTGATAATGGCCGTCATCGCTCCATGGACAGAACCATTCCTGGCCTACCTAACTAGATAGGAACTACCTGAGGACCAAAATGAGGCTCGCTGCATAGTGCGGCAATCTAAAGCCTACAAGGTCCATGAGGGAGAGCTTTATAAGAAAAGCACAGCCGGAGTCCTTCAAAGGTGCATCTCTGAAGAGGAAGGGCGGAAGCTGTTGGCAGAAATCCATGCCGGACTCGGCGGTCACCATGCAGCAGCCCGGGCCCTTGTAAGTAAGGCCTTCCGTAAAGGTTTTTATTGGCCGACGGCCCGAGCAGATGCACAACATCTGGTTCAACATTGTGTTGGTTGCCAGCTTTTTGCAAACCAAAGCCACATGCCACCTACCGCCCTCCAAATCATCCCCATTACTTGGCCCTTCGCAGTCTAGGGGCTTGATATGGTCGACCCCTCAAAGGGGGAACCCATAAGAGAAAATACTTACTGGTCATGGTGGACAAATTCGCCAAATGGATAGAGGCCAAACCTGTCAAAATGGCTGAATTCGGACCGGTGATAGACTTCATATCTGGGGTTGTACACTGTTATGGCGTTCCCCACAGCATCATCACTGACAACGGCACAAACTTTAAAGCCGACAAGATGAAACTTTGGTGCAGCAACATGGGCATCAAGCTCGATTATGCTTCTGTCTATCATCCCCAAACTAACGGTCAAGTCGAACGCGCGAATGGTCTTATCATGAGTGGTATTAAACCCAGATTAGTCCGGTCCTTAAAGGAATCAGACACCCATTGGGTAGAGGAGCTCGACTCCGTCCTATGGGGGCTGCGGACCACGCCGAATCGCACTACCAGATACACACCGTTCTTTATGGTGTACGGTGCTGAGGCGGTACTGCCTTGCGACATAATCCATGACTCACGTCGAGTGCGCATGTACGAAGGAAGAGAGGCCGAGCTCGATCGGCAGGACAGTTTGGATGCCCTGGAGGAGGAGCGCGACGTGGCAAAAGCCCGTTCTGCATTCTATCAACAACATGCTCGAAGGTATCAAAGCAGAGAAGTGCGGGCCAAAACCTATAACGTTGGTGAACTAGTTCTGCGCCTGCCGGAGAAGAAAAAGAACAAGCTCAAGCCCAAATGGGAAGGTCCCTTCATTATCGACCAAGTTCTAACTGGCGGAGCGTGCCGTCTGCGGGATGCATCGAATAATCAACTTGAGCCAAACCCATGGAACGCAGCCAGACTACGAAGATTCTACGCCCAGTGCCAGACTCTATGTTTGTCTCCTTACCTCCATGAATTTTTTGCACATCTATTTTTTCCTCTTTCTTTCTCTCTTTTCTCTTTAAAGCCCTAAAGGGCTAAACCTGTGTCTTGGTTACACAATCTTGACACAGTAACCGCGCTCAATATACCTGGGGGCTTCCTATACAGAAGCTTAATCTAATTATTTTTCCGGGCTTCATGCCCCGCACATGTGTCATCCTTCCGCATGTACCTTTTTTCGCCATTATATGCATCGATATGACTTAAGTTTTGGCCAAGCTAGGTTGCCTGGCTCTTGTGTTTATGCCCTACGTTCCCGTTAATTCGGCTAGGGCATAAGGGGAGCACCTCTGCGATTGTTACTGCCGGGTCAGCCGGATGTGTACCTCAGACTGGGTGAAGCCGAAAGCTAGCGTTCTTAAGGGAATATTCGGTCGGTGAATAAAAGATGATTTTCATTTAAATTACTACACGCCCCAGATGTTTTTAACCTGCGACTCGCAGCTCGGACATGCACATTAGGGCATGCGTAGCCAGGGAAAGGAACCCTTAACCGAACTATTCTCCCTGGAAGATGTTTCTTACTACCCATTTAATATAACATAGCTAGTTGGGTACTTGTCTGTTCAAGCACTTATGACCCCTATGCCTGGTTTCCATGCATACCCTGGTTTTATATAACCGAGTGGGTATTCGGATTCACTCCGGACTATCGGGTCCAGAGGTCGAAGCGAAAAGGTCTGCCATGACAAATGATTTACAATCCGGCTAGGGACATTACATATGTCACTTGAAGTACACAGTCACTAAGACTGATTAAATTCTTCTTCTATACCATCCAACAGGCTGTCTAGCCTACAATCCTGTTGGGAATACTTTGCGGCTAACTCTACTTGATCATACACTAAACTGACAGGGATTTCTTTCCTATCGGACCCCACAGGTCTGACCTCGGCCATGTGGTTTGTGTCAGCCTTGGTGTATCGTGTCTTCACCATAGCCTAGGCTTCCCGTGCACCCTGTCAACATGCCGATATCTTCCATAACCGGAAGCGCCGCCGTGCTCCCTTCAGCTTCTCTATAAGCTCCCCCATGCCTCCTGGCGGGGACACGGATGACCACAAGGCTTGGGCAATACTCTGCATCACCTGCCGAACTTGTTCATGCAGTTGTGAGAGCTCCGGCAGAAGATCACCCACGGACCCAGGCATCTCTCCCATGGGACGACCCGTCAGCATACCTGCAGATATAACACTATTAGCAGGCTTCTTCGCCGAACTCCTTTAAAAAAGTTCGTTCAAGCACTTACTAAAAATGTCACGCCGAAGCCGTTTATTCTCCTTCACGGAGTCTGCAAGCTGGGCTCGGACATCCTTCAGTTCCACGCCCAGCCAGATATTGGCATCTTGGAGATCATTTTTCTCCTGCCGAACTCACGTCAGCACGCGCTCTCCAGTGTTTCGCTATCGATCATCACGTGCCGTATCCGCCTCCACGGCCTCCAGATTCACTCCAGGGCCACCTACAACATCTATTGTTAGGTGTGCATGTATGCCGCATACTAACTGGTACTGATATTCTTTGCAATAGACAAAAGAGTTACCAGGGGGACCCTTTGTGGACTCCTTCAATGCGGCAACAGCGGCTTCCAGCTGGGCCTTGCACTCGTCCAGCTCTTGAGACAGTTGGGTATTCTTCTTAGTAAGAACCTGCACAAATATTGATCCTTAAATCAGTTGCGTCAACTATTTCAAGTCTCAGGGGCTACTGATACATATAATCGTCAGATTTACTTACCCGTACATCCCTTACATACTGGTCCGTGGCTCTGGCTAGACCATTTTGAGCAGCACGGAGGTACACATCTCCAGAATTGAAGGCATCAAATGCCTCTGGTGAGAAGCAAGCATCACGGAGTATGGCCCGGCGACGCCTATGATTCATGGTGCTCTCCACTTCTGAATTTGTAGCGGGCAGTCTATCCGCATCCTCTATAGGAGGAGTATCCGGCGTCCGCCCCATGTCGGCTTCCGCCTCTATGTCCGGCCCTGGAGCCCGACTGGTGGAAGCATGATCGGCATCCTCTCTGGACATATTCCGGCAAGCGTTTTTTCTATTAAAGAAACATGGACGTCATTACATTTTGAGAAAGACGACAACCATGAAGCGGGTTTTTTTTGTCATACCTCAGCGCCGGCGTCTCTATCCTGACCGCCTTCCTCTTTGGCCTACCCGTCCTCAGTGCCTCTTGTTGGCGAGTTGCTGCGGGTTCGGCATGGCGTCCCGAATGCCTTCCCTGTAAAACACCATATGTATATGGTAGGTGAAGAGTCTAAAAGGGGATCCTAGTTTTTGGAGTTGGGATTTTGGTTTTTCTTACGTGCGATGCAGGGAGCAGTCTGGGATAGTCGGCCGTCATGGCCACCATGGCGTCCTCACAGCTCAATTGATAGAAGTGCCTTTCTATCAGCTCCACGAATATGTCCGGATCTTCTTTGAGTGCGGGACCGAGGGCCCGGTCATGGTCCTCTAGTTGTGGAGATGGGCTATTGACCTCCCTTACAGCTTTTCGTAGTTCCTGCCGTAAAATGGCAAGGTAAGTACATACGACAAAAAATGCGGGAAAAATGGGAGTAAGGAGATATAACTCACCCAGCTTGGAGGGTTGTACATGGAGAATCCATCCCGTGGCTTGATGCGGATGAACTCCTCTTCCTCTCCGTTGAACAAATCGGACAATTTTTTTGCTAAAGCAGCAGCGGAGTCCGGTCCCTTACGCCTGCAACGGGTGGCATCATCTTCCCCGTTAAAACACCACAGGGGGTGCCCTTGATATTGAAGCGGCTGCACTCCCCGCATTATGCATATTGACATAACTTCGATTACTGTCAATCCTGATTGAGCCAGTGCTTTAATTTGGTTCATCAGGTAAAGGACTTCTCCGTTGTCTTCCTCCTGGGGGCTCCGTGGCCACCAGTGTTAGCGTTTCTTCAGAGGAGCATTGTTGAACTCAGGAAGACCCCACCGAACAGGGTCCGAAAGAGGGACGTCCTCCATATAAAACCATTCCGAAGGCCAGTCTTCGGACGTCTTCTTCGGAGTGCCGGACAGGTATCCGGTTTCGGTGATGCACCATATTTCGGCTCCGCCCACTTGATAAAGTGAGCCCTTCTGCATGCGAGGGACGAGGCAAAATAACCTCTTCCACAACTCGAAATGAGGCTCACAGCCCAGGAATAACTCGTAAAGGGCAACGTAGCCGGCAACATGTAATATGGAAGCAGGGGTGAAATTATGCAGTTGGAGGCCGTAAAACTCCAGGAGCCCGTGGAGGAACGGATGAACTGGAAATCCGAGTCCCCTTAATAAGTACGGAACAAGGCACACCTGCTCCCCATTAGAGGGGCTGGGGAAGCTCTCCGCTTGCTCCCCGCCATTGTAGGTGGCGAGCCCGGCTCGGACGGGAACCATATACGCTGGAGGGAGGAATCCCTGAGTCTGCAGTTCGACTAATCGACTTTGTGGGACGGAACATCTCTCCCAATCACCGGGCTTAGGGTTACGGGGGCGGGAGGAGGAGCTGCGGTGGTCGGCCATGTTGGAATGGATTTTTCCAAAGCGCACTCCGATGGATTCTCACTGTGGGAGGATGGTATGGATTGGATCTAAGAATCCCCATCCCTATAATAGACGATTTATTTATCTGGCTAGGGGGTGAATGTAAAAACGCCCTGGCTCCTCGTATTCATTCGACGCATGGAGGATAGCCCTTATTGGGCGCAGAAGCCAAGAAGTCCAACATTTATGGGTCCGGACACTGCTTGACAAACATTCAAAATTTGAGAAGAACCGGCCTCGCAATGTCGAAGACAATACTGCATGCCGGACTTGACGTCATTGAAGCCTGGTTCGGGGGCTACTGAGGGCGTCCTCGATTAGGGGGTCTCCGGACAGCCGGACTATATCCTTTGGCCGGACTATAGGACTATGAAGATACAAGATTGAAGACTTCGTCCCGTGTCCGGATGGGACTCTACTTGGCATGGAAGGCAAGCTAGGCAATACGGATATGTATATCTCCTCCTTTGTAACCGACCTTGTGTAACCCTAGCCGCCTCCGGTGTCTATATAAACCGAAGGTTTTAGTCCGTAGGACAACATACAATCATACCATAGGCTTTCTTCTAGGGTTTAGCCTCTCTGATCTCGTGGTAGATCAACTCTTGTAAGACTCATATCATCAAGAATAGTCAAGCAGGACGTAGGGTATTACCTCCATCGAGAGGGCCCGAACCTAGGTAAAACATCGTGTCCCCTGCCTCCTGTTACCATCCGCCTTAGACGCATAGTTCGGGACCCCCTACCCGAGATCCACCAGTTTTGACACCGACAGGGACCCACACGCCAGAGTTAACCGTGTTGACTTGGCAATTGACCTGACCCACGTGTCAGTGACACCAAATGACACTGTTCACTGACCAATGGACCCCACTTGTCAGGTTTGACCTGGACAGCTCCCATTGACCTGATGACATCACATTGACGTAGTGCTGATGCAGTAAGACATTTTCTGGATTTAAAAATAATCCGGAAATTCATGAAAATGTTATAAACTTCAGAAAATCATAGGAAATAATCTGTAATTCAGAATGAAATAAGTTATATATGAAAAATGATCAGAAAAATCCAATCTACCCATCTGTACTAGTTTCATGCATGTTTAAACAACTTAACCCTGCTATTTAGAGCAAAACATGATAATGCACTATTTGAATTCATAACTCGAGTTTGAAGTTGAACCTTTGGTTCAAAACAACTCAAACCCCTCTGTTTGTAGTTGCATTAGACCAATCACAACATATTGCCATATCATTATCATGCATCATAATTGTGCATTGCATTGATTGTGTTTCCTTCTCTGTTGCCGGTATTTGTCCGCTCTCAATAGACGTGGTTTTGACGATGAGATCGATGACACCGATGAAGAACTATACTATCTTCAGAAGTGCCAGGGAAGCAAAACCCCCTTGTTCATTCCGATACAATCCCACTATCTCGCTTCTGCTCTCTTCTACTGCATTAGGACAACAACGATTCAACTATTACATGCTGCGGTAGTTGAACCACTTTCCTCTGCATGACCTGTCATTGCCACAGTAAATAGATGAAACCCACTAGCATGAGTAGGACTTGTTTGAGCCCTGATGTGCCTACTCATTCATGCTTGTTGTTATGCCTGCTACTGCTTAGAGTTGAGTAAGGTCTGATTCATCGGGAATGAATTGGAATGTGGTGAACATGTCCTACTATTGAGAGCTAAGTGTGTGAACATGATTTCCTAAAGGTAGCGGTGAGAGGCCATGTAGGAGTACATGGTGGGTTGTCTCATTGAAACCGTCCTCAGGAACTGAGTTCTGTGTTTGCGATCCATGAACATCTACTACCACACATTGGGCTCCGGGCACTCCAAGCTCTCTCGACTTATTAATCAACCTGATCTATGTCCAAGAGTTGCAACTAGTTTCTGGTGTTCGTAGGTAGTGTTAGTAGTCTACCAAGTAGCACCCGGTACAGGTGGGCTTGGGACAGACTAGGCACCATTGCCGGGTGAACCAAGCGTCACCCGTTTGGTCGGCTTGGAACCCTGTACACATCGTATGGGGTCGTGAGCGACACCCTGGTCGGATCTCCTTGCGGATGGAATCCAAATAGGTGATAAACCTGGACTAGAGACTTGCGTGGTTAGTCAGGTCATGGATGACACCCTCGCCAGGCTTCCGCTTGAAGGTTGCCGAGATACATGACGTGTACATGGCGGTAAGTGGCGAGAGCGTGTGTGAAGAAGTACACCCGTGCAGGGTTATAAATGATCTATTCGAATAGCCGCGTCCGTGATAAAGGACCTCTAGGTTGCTTATACAGTTCATAGACAAGTGAAAGTGGATACTTTAAAATGTGCAAGATAAGCGTGAGTGCTATGGATGGCGTTCTCGTAGGGAGACGGGAGCGGATCCATAGTGGTGTATTGATATGGTGAATATGTGGACTCGTGTGCGCCACCTCAAAAGAGTTACTTGTAGTCGTAGTTTAGGATAGCCACCGAGTCAAAGCTGGCTTGCTGCAGTTAAACTCCACCACCCCCTTTGTTGATACCGATGCATATGTAGGTAGCTCTGATGTAAGTCTTGCTGGGTACATTTGTACTCAGGTTTGCTTAATTTATGTTTTTGTAGAGAGACTTCAGTCTTGCTGGTAGTTCCCCGTGGACTTCGACGTTTAGCTTGTTACCTCAGCTACGATCTTGTGCCCTCAACAGGGTCTTGTAGATAGTCAGGCTTCACATTCTTTTCATTTGAAGTTGTATGTACTCAGACAAGTGAAGCTTCCGCTTGTGCTTATTGCTTGTATGACTTGAATGCTGGGTCATTAGACCCATGTTTGTAATATCTGGCTCTTTGGAGCCTAATGAATAAATACTTTGAGTTGTAGAGTTATGTTGTGATGCCATGTTGTATTTGCACATATCGAGCATATTGTGTGTATGTTATTGAAATGCTTGGTATGTGTGGGATCCAACAACCTAGTTGTTTATCCTTGGTAGCCTCTCTTACCGGTAAATGTCTCATGGTGCTTCCACTGAGCCATGGTAGCTTGCTACTGCTCCGGAACACTTAGGCCGGCCGGCACGTGTCCTTCGTTCTTGTGTCTGTCCCTTCGGGGAAATGTCACGCGGTGTCTACCGGAGTCCTGTTAGCCTGCTACAGCCCGGATTCTCCGGAGTCCTGTTAGCCCAGCTGCTATAGCCCGGATTCACTCGCTGACGATCGACACATTCATTGCTAGGTCATGTATGCATGTCCCTGTAAGTTAGTGCCACTTTGGGTTTACGACTAGTCATGTCGGCCTGGGTTCTTTGTCATATGGATACTAGCGACACTATCTTATACATGAGCCAAAAGGCGCAAATGGTCCCGAGCCAGGTAAGGTGGCACCCGTGGGAATACCATGCGTGAGGCCGCAAAATGATATGATGTGTTACATGCTAGATCGATGTGACTTGGGATCGGGGTCCCGACATTACGCGGGAACGGGCTCACAGACGATTCATTGGCGCCACCTTTTGGCAAAAAGAACGCCCCCGTGCGCTACGCAAACTTGCGCTGTAAGCCGTCTGCGGCAGCGGGGTGACAAGACGTGCGAGAGGAGGACGAAAGGCCACGTACACATACGGTTAATAAAAAACGTTTGCAATTTAATTACCTACTATACCACCGTCCTGGTTTATAAGTATGATTTAACTAATAAAATACGAAAGCATGTCGCCAAAGATTATATAGTTGGATTTGTATTTGAACATAGTTTCCAATTATATAATTTTTAAAACATGCATTAACATTTGGTTGGTTAAATTTGAGGGTAAAGTATGGCATGGAATATAAAGGAGACTATAGACTAGACGGAGGTGGTACCACACGGCCGCTCTCTACGCAGCGATGCAACTGTCAACCGGCTTGTAGGCGACCATTTCCTGCGTGTTCAACTGCTCTATGTGTGTGGTTGCTTGCGGTTCAAGCGGCCGCGGCGCGCTCTGCTGTCGCGTCCCTCTGGGTGCTCTGCCCTCGTCCCTCCATGTGTGCTGCCAGTGTTTTGGGCCGGCGCAAGATCACACACGTTCATGTGCAAGCGGTTGTGCCGCGCGTGGCGTGACGATGCAGTTACCCGCTGCAAAAACTGCCATGCGGACGTGCCGAGAATCCATGCAGCCCAACCCCTTTTATTCCCGCGGCCATTTACCTTCATCTCTCATCTCACACGACACAATAAGCACACCCACAAAGACACATACAGAGAGGACATCCAATGGTTCCAATGGCGCTCCCAGCAGCCGACGACGACAACGGTGGGCAGTTCACCATGCATCACATAGTGGACACCCACATGAGGGGAAGGCCCTCTCAGTGGTGTACACGAACGATCCGGTCTCGGTGGAGAGCTACATCCAAACTATGGAGCAGTTCCTTGCCGAGGACAAGTATCGAGTGGTCGGCTTCGACCTTGAGTACACCATCGGTCGTGCTGGGCATGATCAGAAGGTTGTTGTCGCCCAGTTGTGCATGCGACCTGACGTCCTCGTCTACCACTTCCACCTTGCCACAAGGCCTTGCGAGCATTTCTCCAGGTTTATCAACAGCCCTGACTACAGTTCCGCTATGGTGGACACCACCAATGATCTAAAAGCACTCAAGGTTTCGGACTTGAAATGCCCGAATCTTGTCAACATCCAGCACCACTACAAGGTCTCGGGCAGCAACAAAAGCAAACTGAACTCCCTGGTTGACCTTGCCTCTGCCAACATCGACCCCCACTATGCGAAGATGAAGCAAGAGAGCAATAAGGACAAGAACGCCTGGCACAATGTGTGGCATAAGAGACTGGATGAACAACATGTCAAGTACACGGACATGGACACGTACACAAGCTACGATATGTACAGGAGGATCATTGACATGATGAACTATCTTCTTCCTGACCCAGACGAGGGATCGAGCCACATAGCAGTGGCGGGAGCGTCACAAGAAGTAGATGACTAAACGATCGTTTCTCCTACTTTAGAATGCATGCGATTGTTTATTGAGGTGTGTGCGAATTATCTGTATAGTCACTTATGTAATTGGATGCTTATTTTAGGTATATATATACATGTTATTCTACTATAGACAAAGCAATTCACACGGCTTATTAGCAGCAATCGTCTGTGTTATTGTTGGTCTTCGCACACATTTCAGATTATGAACATGTTTGCCGCGTATCACACACATCTTGTTCAGTTGAACCATTTCCATTGTGTTGACTAATCACACACAGTTCATCCCAGTGAATTGTATGTTGTATATCGCACACGCCTTCATCTGGCTGCCCATTTCTTTTGTGCCTCCTCATCCCAAACAGTTAATTGAGCTGAACCGTATGCCCTGCATCGCACACGCAACTAAATTTTGAACCATGTTTGATGCATCTGTCATCGCAAACGTTTTGCACCTTTTTTGATGGGTTTTTTTACACCACTGTTTGCGATTATGGCATCGCACATAGTTTCATCGAAGGGTCTCTGATCGTAGTGTCGCGTTTGGACCATTCTGAAGTAGTGCATTATGCTATTTAATACCCCTCTGATCTTGAGCATGTTTATCACTTGTGAGTAGTTACTTTTGTTCTCGAGGTCATGGGATAAATCATGTTGCAAGTAATCCTATGATCTTGATATGTGTTCAATATTTTGATAGTATGTATGTTGTGATTCCCTTAGCGGTGTCAGGTGAATGTTGACTACATGACACTTCACCATATTTGGGCCTAAGGGAATGCATTGTGGAGTATTTATTAGATGATGGGTTGCGAGAGTGACAGAAGCTTAAACCCTAGTTTATGCGCTATTCTGTAAGGGACCGATTAGATCCAAAAGTTTAATGCTATGGTTAGGATTTATCCTTCATACTTTTATCATAGCTGCGGATGCATGCGAGGGGGTTAATCATAAGTAGGAGGTTTGTTCAAGTAAGAACAACATGTAAGCACTGGTCCACCCACATATCAAATTATCAAAGTAGCGAACACGAATCGAATCAACATGATGAAAGTGACTGTAGATGAAATTCCCGTGTACCCTCAAGAACGCTTTGCTTACTATAAGAGACCGTTTTGGCCTGTCTGTTGCCTCAAAAGGATTGGGCTACCTTGCTGCACATTTGCTACTATTATCGTTACTTGCTCGTTACAAATTATCTTACTATCAAACTACTCTGTTACTTAGAATTTCAGCACTTACAAAACATTACCTTACTGAATTATCGTTACTTATCAAAAAGAGATACAATTGATTCCCTATACTTGCGGGTCATTAGTGTGTCCGAACATCATAACCGTACTTTATTAGATATGGTGCATTCTATGATGTCACTTACCGATTTTCATTTATCATTTTAGGGTTATGCATTAGAGACAGCCGCATTCACGTTAATAGGGCACCATCTAAATCCATCGAGACGACATCGTATGAACTATGGTTTGGCAAGAAACCTAAGCTGTCGTTTCTTAAAGTTTGGGGATGTGATGCTTATGTCAAAAGGCTTCAGCCTGATAAGCTCGAACCCAAATCGAAGAAGTGTGTCTTCATAGGATACCCTAAGGAAACTGTTGGGTACACCTTCTACCACAGATCCAGGCGAGCTCTTTGTTGCCAAGAATGGGTCCTTTCTAGAGGAGTTTCTCTCGAAAGAAGTGAGTGGGAGGAAAGTAGAACTTGATGAGGTAATTGTATCTTCTCTCGAATTGGAAAGTAGCACATCAGAGAAAACCGTTCCCGTGATGCCTACACCAACTAGAGAGGAAGCTAATGATGATGATATGAACCTTTGGATCAAGTTACTACTGAACTTCGTAGGTCGACCAGAACATGTTCTGCACTAGAGTGGTATGGTAATCCTGTCCTGGAAGTCATGTTGTTAGAAAACGGTGAACCTACGAACTAAGAAGAAGCTATGATGAGCCCAGATTCCGATAAAATGTCTTGAGGCCATGAAATCTGAGATAGGATCCATGTATGAGAACAAAGTGTGGACTTTGGTGGACTTGCCCGATGATCAGCAACCCATTGAGAATAAATGGATCTTCAAGAAGAAGATGGACGCTGATGCTAATGTCACTGTCTATAAAGCTCGACTTGTCGCAAAAGGTTTTTGACAAGTTTAAGGGGTGGACTACGATGAGACTTTCTCACCCATAGCTATGCTTAAGTTTATCTGGATCATGTTAGCAATCGCCACATTTTATGATTATGAAATCTGGCAACTGGATGAAAAAACTGCATTCCTTAACAGATTTCTTAAAGAAGAGTTGTATATGATGCAACCAGAAGGTTTTGTCGACCCTAAAGGTGCTAACAAAGTGTGCAAGCTTCGGCGATCCATCTATGGACTGGTGCAAGCATCTCGGAGTTGGAATGCTTTGTTGATGTGATCAAAGCATATGGTTTTATATAGACTTATGGTGAAGCCTGTATTTACAAGAAAGTGAGTGGGAGCTCTGTAGCATTTCTGATATTATATGTGGATGACATATTACTAATTGGAAATGATATAGAATTTATGGATAGCATAAAAGTATACTTGAATAAGAATTTTTCAATGAAAGACCTCGGTGAAAATGCTTATATATTGGGCATCAAGATCTATAGGAATAGATCGAGACGCTTAATAGGACTTTCACAAAGCACATACCTTGAAAAAGTTCTAAAGAAGTTCAAAATGGACCAGTCGAAGAAAGGGTTATTGCCTGTGTTGCAAGGTGTGAAGTTGAGTATAGACTCAAAACCAAACCACGGTAGAAGATAGAGAGATAATGAAAAGTCATTCCCTATGCCTCAGCCATTGGTTCTATAAAGTACGCCATGTTGTGTACCAGACCTGTTGTGTACCTTGCCATGAGTTTGGCAAGGGGGTACAATAGTGATCCACTGGACATCGGTCAAAATTATCTTTAGGTACCTAAAGAGGACTAAGGAAATGTAGCGACCCGACCTCAGACGGTCAAGTCTCTTTGCTTAAGTGTCATCCCTGGATCGGTATGCTGACACACATAGTACTCGAGGATTTATAACAGAGGTAAATCACATGTATAAAGTAACATAAATACTATTACCTCAATCCAAATAGCGGAAGTAATAACAAGGTTGTGGATTCCCATCAACACCAACATCAAAGTTGAGTGTAGAAATTGTAACCCTAACGTATCACTTACTCGTCGTAAGATTCCTGCAACATGAGACGTTGCAGCCATGGAGGTCAGTACATTGAATGTACTGGCAATTTCACACTGTAAAGCAATGTTGAATAATGGCTATCACTACATGCATATTTGGCTGGTGGAGGCTCTATAGTTATCATTTGCATAAAGCTATTTTTCCCCTACAACAAAGGAATAAATTTTATTTAACTACAAAGTTGGTTGTAAACATTGAGAATGGTAATCCCATCTCAATCCTAAATTAATAGTCAACAACCCCATCAAGTTAGTTAAGTTGAGTGATGAGATCAATCAATAATTCAAATACGAGATAGTCAAGATGTCCATTACCCCGGACACGGCTAATCATGATTAGTTTGTACATGCTCTAGAGGTTTGCGCACTTCTCCCACAAGACTTGATATCATTCGTTGTATTTCTCGCACTGCATGATGTTTGAGAAATGGATGACCGAGACACAGTCTTTCCGAGGAGGACCCCTTAACCAATAGATATGTCGGTACACCTACAATCCCCTACATCTGCTATCCTATCATGGAAAGGATTCCCACAACTTACTCAACTATGCCAGAGCCCATAATGGCTGATGGCCGCACGCGAAATTTTCTAGCATGAATAATCTTATGATCCCTTTGAGCTTGGGTGGCATTCCATACGGTGATCACATAGGTACTCCGGGATCCCCTTGGACAAGCACTGGGTTCTCTAGGTGCCTGGGCAAACCACTGGCTGCTCCAGGATGCCCTAACCTATCCACCCAGATATGTATTAAAATAGCCACCTTAAGTTTCCTTTAGATAATATTACTCTCATGACATTCATGAATTCTCTCAAACCAATCCATGTCTACGAGCATAGCATAGCAGTATAAGCAAACATAGAAACTCCCAGGGTTTGAATAAAAGACAATAGGTTTGTTGGGGATATGACTGCTGGAGGTAAACCGGCTAGGAGTGGCCGGGTTAACTCCATGAATCTAAAAGCCCATGAAGACGTGAGGATGGTGGCGCTTTACGAAGGCCCAAGGCCCAAAGGCTAGTTAAGGCATGTAGATGTAAACCAACTCTTTCATGTAACTTGTATTATAAGTTAGAGGGAATAGAGACCGAGCCGGACACATTTATGATCCGGCCTCGGGACTCTATAAACCGGCGGGCATCAACTTATGTATATAAAGGGACGACCCGTCAGCGGTTTAGGGACAACAGACAACAACTCAAGAGCCGGGCAAAGCGGATTCGCTCACTGGTCATCGAAACACCAACAATACCAATCACAACTAGACGTAGGCTTTTACCTTCATTGAAGGGGCCGAACTAGTATAAAATCACTCGTGTCCCTTGTCCGGTTTAACGCCTTTAAGCTAACCCGTAGCAATGGCTCCATGACTAAGTCCTTTCACGAGGACATCTGCCGTGACAAACCCACGACAAGGTTCCTACCTCATCAACTACTTCCCAATACCCACATGTTATCAAATACTACTCATGCAATGTTTGAGGGTTGAAACTAACGCATAAAAACTGGGTATGAAAAGTATGATCAAAGTGTGAACTTGCCTTGTACTGTTGATGAAGATGATTTGCACTCATAACTCCTGATAGTTCTACTCGTCACACTCCGCTCAATCTATCGTAAGCAAGCAATAGTAACCACACATAAGCAATCATGCAAAAGAATCGAAGAGAAGATCTCAGAAAACATCAAGAACAAACAAATAACTCTGGCAACATAAAACAATATCTAACAGTAACAAAATTAAGTGAATTTACCCTTATCAGAAAGTTTAGGTCAAGAGCTTCAATTAGCAAAAAGAATTAATTAAATCGGAGTTATAAAACTCGAGTTATGAACAAAAGAAGTTCAAATCCAAATATGTTTGAATTCAAATTTTAAATTTTCAAAAACATGTTCTAGTAGATTATATGGATAGATGAGATCATAACGAAGAAGTGAGCGTTGGTTTCGTTGGATTTGGATAAACGATGTAAAAGTTGTGAGGGTTGATACGTCTCCAACGTATCTATAATTTTTGATTGTTCCATGCTATTATATTATCTGTTTTGGATGTTAATGGGCTTTATTTTACACTTTTATATTACTTTTGGGACTAACCTATTAACCGGAGGCCCAGCCCAAATTGCTGTTTTCTTGCCTATTTCAGTGTTTCAAAGAAAAGGAATATCAAACGGAGTCCAAACGGAATGAAACCTTCGGGAGAGTTATTTTTGGAACGGAAGCAATCCAGGAGAGTTGGAGTAGATGTCAGGGAGGCTTCGAGGTGGCCACGATGTAGGGAGGCGCGCCCCCCACCCTCGTGGGCCCCTCGTGGCTCCCCTGACCGATTTCTTTCGCCTATATATGTCCATATACCCTAAAAACATCAAGGAACAGAATAGATCGGGAGTTCCGCCGCCAGAAGCCTCCGTAGCCACCGAAAACCAATCTAGACCTATTTCGGCACCTTGCCGGAGGGGAATCCCTCTCCAGTGGCCATCTTCATCATCCCGATGCTCTCCATGACGAGGAGGGAGTAGTTCACCCTCGGGGCTGAGGTTATGTACCAGCAACTATGTGTTTGATCTCTCTCTCTCTCTCTCTCTCTCTCTCTCGTGTTCTTGAGGTGGTACGATCTTGATGTATCGCGAGCTTTGCTATTATAGTTGGATCTTATGATGTTTCTCCCTCTCTACTCTCTTGTAATAGATTGAGTTTTCCCTTTGAAGTTATCTTATCGGATTGAGTCTTTAAGGATTTGAGAACACTTGATGTATGTCTTGCATGTGCTTATCTGTGGTGACATTGGGATATTCACGTGATCCACTTGATGTTTATTTTGGTGATCAACTTGCGGGTTCCGCTCGTGAACTTATGCATAGGGGTTGGCACACTTTTTCGTCTTGACTCTCTGGTAGAAACTTTGGCACACTCTTTGAAGTTCCTTGTGTTGGTTGAATAGATGAATCTGAGATTGTGTGATGCATATCGTATAATCATACCCACGGATACTTGAGGTGACATTGGAGTATCTAGGTGACATTAGGGTTTTGGTTGATTTGTGTCTTAAGGTGTTATTCTAGTAAGAACTCTTGAATAGATCAATCCAAAAGAATAACTTTGAGGTGGTTTCGTTCCCTACCATAATCTCTTCGTTTGTTCTCTGCTATTAGTGACTTTGGAGTGACTTTTTGTTGCATGTTGAGGGATAGTTATATGATCCAATTATGAAAGTATGAACCCTAGGCCTTGTTTCAACGCATTGCAATACCGTTTTCGCTCACTTTTGTTATTAGTTACCTTGCTTTTTTATATTTTCAGATTACAAAAACCTATATCTATCATCCATATTGCATTTGTATCACCATCTCTTCGCCGAACTAGTGCACCTATCCAATTTACCATTGTATTGGGTGTGTTGGGGACACAAGAGACTCTTTGTTATTTGGTTGCAGGGTTGCTTGAGAGAGACCATCTTCATCCTATGCATCCCACGGATTGATAAACCTTAGGTCATCCACTTGAGGGAAATTTGCTACTGTCCTACAAACCTCTGCACTTGGAGGCCCAACAACGTCTACAAGAAGAAGGTTGTGTAGTAGACATCAAGCTCTTTTCTGGTGCCGTTGCCGGGGAGGTTAGCGCTTGAAGGTATATCTTTAGATCTTGCAATCAAATCTTTTAGTTTCTTGTTTTATCACTAGTTTAGTTTATAAAAGAAAATTACAAAAATAATGGAATTGAGTTTGCCTCATACGCTTCATCTTTTTAATATTTTTCGTGAGAATGATGGAAAGGAAAATTGTGCTCAAGTGCTAGAAGAAGAAGTCTATAAAATGTTTGGCACTAAATCTTTGAATGATGAGCATGATTGCAGTGTTGTTAGTATGAACTCCTTGAATATCCATAGTACTAATGATGATTTTACTAGTCATGATGAAAATGTCTCTTACAAGCATGTCATCTTTTGTGGAATATATAGAGCCTGCAAGTACACACCAATTAGGGAAAATAGATTTTGCAAGAGGCATAAGTATTTGGAAACTAACTGGTTGCAAGAGAGGCTAGATGTTTGTGCTGAATATTTAAAATTTCTTCACCATACTTGTGAACTTTGCAATGAACATGGTCATTTCAATCTCAAATGCAAATTGTTTCATGATCGTATCGTGTCCGAAAATTGTGATGATTTGATTTCCCTTGCACATCATAATGAACTTAGTTTGCTTTTGGGTTATGAAGAAATGAAACGTATAACTAAGCATATTCCAGAATATAACCTTGAGAAATTCCTCGATATTAATCTACAAGAATTTTTTATGTATTGTGCGGTGAATTGCATTGAAAATCCTTATATTGCCAATTACATAAAGATAACAAAACAAATAGAGGATGGAGAGAATACTAATGAAAGGGAAGAGGCTTCCCAATGTCCTCCTATCATTTCTTATGATGAATCAGGTTACGAGGAGGAGCCTTCTATTCAACCAATCTCATTAATAAGGAGCTCAAAAAAGAGGGTTAATCCCACACATGATGTGAAGAAGAAAAAGAAAAGACAGAGAAGCAAAGGTAAAAATGTATCCCTCCCAAATGATGTTGTTCCTATTACTCATTGTGTCGGGGGTTGGGTGCGACATATGCCAATGGATGGCATATCATGGTGGGAGCGAGTAGAACGTCGCCGGTGCCTGGAAATGGGATAATGCGTAGACACGAACACCGGCGCACTTTACCCAGGTTCGGGGCTCTCCTAGGATATAACACCCCTAGTCCTGCTCTGTGGGGTCTCCGCATGATCACTAAGGCACTAGTGAGTACAATGGTGCTCCTCGAGATGTATGCTAGAGGTAGAAGAAGGCAAGGCCTGCTCTCCTCTCCCCCTAGGTGTGAGTCTAATTCTAACAGGTTCCGACCCTTTGCATGGGTGCCCTGGGGGGTTTATATAGGCCTACCACCATGGGTACAATGGTAATCCGGCCGGGTGTAGGACCCAGCTGTCAGTCCCCCTGGTCGCCGGCTTCTCCGCTGACTGCTGGTGCCCGCCGCTTGGTGGGCCCCGCCGGCTGGTCTGGTACGGAGCCGACAGGCCGCCTCCGTTGCTCACGGGTCTTGTCGGCTGCGGATTACTGTTGCCGTGATGCTAATGACGCTTGCTTGGTCAGGGGAGCGTGGCTACAGTCCCGCCACCTGGCGGGAGGTCACTGTAGCCACCCCGCGTCTTATCTGGTTAATGTGGGTGGGGCCCTGAGGAAGGAACAGGCTGGCTACTGGGAGCCGGCCTCCCTCGGGTCCGACTGGTGAGGCACCCGCCATCTTCTAGGCTCTCGTTGACCGGCAGGGCCCGCTGTCTTTGGGCCGTATGGACAAGCGATCGTGGGAACTGGGCTTTGCCTATCAGGAATGATGTCAGGGGCGGAGTGGCAACAGTGTCGTGCCGGGCGGAGATCTCCGCCTGTAAGGAGCATTGTGGCCATGCCCTGGATACGGGGGGATGGGCCATATTGCAGCCACACCCTGTCTTGTCTTCTTAATGGGGGTGCAGACTTTGAGGGCGCCATGGGCCGACTTCTAGGAGCCAGCCTCTTTGGGGGCCACCTACTAGGAGTCGGCATGTCTTGGAGCCTCCTTTCCGAGCATGGCCGCCTTCTGGCAGTTGGCCGTTCGGACAGCTAGCTGCCAGAAGGCGGAGCTCTATCTTGATGTCTTGAGGGGTACAGCCGGCCCCGATTTCTTGAAAGGCTCTGGGCTCGAGTTAGGCTACCGGTGGCTCATTACTCCGATAGTAGTCCCCGAAGCAGGTGAGGTGCCATGGCTGAGGAGCCGAGGAGCCTCAACAGTTTCCTTCCCCGGGTGCTATGACGGAAGCTTCATCCGACTCCCGGGAAGCCAGTTGGCAGGAGTCGGTCATGTCCAGTCGGAACTTTCTGGAATTTCAAATGCAACGGCGGGAACCAGGTGGCGTGCTAGCTAAGCTTCTCGGCCCGCCGCCTGTCGTGGGCGCGCCACGTGGCGCCAGCCAGTCGGGCCAGCCTGCAAGCCCACACACGCGATGGGACGCGTCTACAAGCTGGGCCCACCACCACCGGGCCTCAGCGCGCGAGCGGATCCGCTGCGGCCGAGGCGGGCGGTTGCATTTCCCCGCGGAGTTACTGCGCACAGTAACTCATGCGATAAAGGTGGGGACGTGGGGTCATGGGCACAGTTAATCCCACGATCCCACGCCCGCCCCCTCAGCTTCATAGCCCGCAGGCTACAAGTAGGGGGAGGAGAGGGAGAGGCGGAGTACGCGTGCCCCTCCACCCCGTTCTTGCCTCCTTCTTCCTCTCACCGCAGTGCCCACGAGCCACGCCGGAGCGCTGCCGTAGTTTGTCTCTGTCGAGCTCTTCCGCCCGAGCCCTCTTTGCTCCACTCCATTCTCGACTCCCTCGCCACGCCTTTTCTTCGTCAAGCTCTCTATGGTGCCCGAGCCAGGAGGAGACTGGGACGGGTCCAACGTCAATGAGGACCACATCACTTTCCTCTGCGAGACGCGGCGTCTTCCCAACGCGGGCTACGTGAAGGCACGCGTGCCGCACGAGGGGGAGATCTCGCCGACACCGGGAGAGGGCGAGCGGGTCATCTTCCGCTCGCACTTCATCCGCGGCTTCGGCATGCCGGCGAGCGGCTTCCTCCATTCGTTTCTCGAATTCTATCACCTCTAGTCCCATCACATCATGCCCAACACCGTGATGCTCCTGGGCGCCTTCGTCACGATGTGCGAAGGCTACCTCGGCATCCTCCCCACCATCAAGCTGTCGGGAGTTTTCTTCTACACCAAGCTGGCACCTCCGTCCGGGAGGTGGCTGCCCAGTGCGGCGCCTTCGTCGCGGTTCGCCGACCGTCGCCGACGAACGCCTTCCCCACCATCAAGCTACCATAGTCGTTCAAGATGTGGCAACAATCCTACTTCTACATGGAGAACATGGACCCGGCCATCAACTTCATCAATCTGCTGGCTTATGTAGCCGGCCCGCCTGCCGAGCCTCGCGCCAGCTGGGGCTACAAGCCGAAGCCAGTATCATCAGACAGCGCCGCCGCCATCCAACAGCTCCGGGAGCTGACCGGGGCCGAAGACCTCAAGGCGCCCGACTTGCTGGTCGCCTTCGTCGAGCGCCGGGTTCTACCGCTCCAAGGCCGGTCGCACCTGATCAGCTGGATGAGCGGGCATCGCGACCCGTGCCACTGAGCACCAAGGAGATGCCGGCTGCCGAGGTCGCGAACTTGGTGAACGAGATCTCCGGCCTCAAGCTGGTGGGGTCTTGGAGCTTCGGCAAGCGACCATATTCTCGCGCCGACCCGCCGCCTACGGTAAGTTTTCCAATTCTTTCTTTCTGATACTCATCTTAGTCTTGATCTTGGTCTTGATCAGCCGACCTCTCATCATCCGAAACAGATCTATATGTCGAACGCGACGACCGCGATCATAGGGGCGGGTGGCGACTACCAACCGGACCGGGTAGTGAGCGACATGGACGACCTCGACTTGGGGGCGGACGCCTTGGAGGACACCGCGACAGGCAGCGTCTACGAAGCAGGCGGCTCCGAAGAATGCGGCAACGAGACCTGGCCTGATGATGATGAAGAGGAAGAAGAGTCGCGCCCTGCGTGGGGCGCCGGTAGGGCGGACGCGGGTCCCTCCATCGAGCCGACTGCCCGAGGCGGCACGCGTAAGCGTAAGCAAGGCACCGTCTTGTTCGGCAGCGCGCCGAAGAAGACCAAGAGTCCAACCGCCATGACCAGGTGGAAAGAAGCTGCATCGAAGGTGACCAAGTACCAGAAGCTCCCAAAGGCGCCTCCTATGGTGTCGGTGTAAGTATCTTTCCCTTGTGTTCTTCTTTCTCATTGATTCTTTCTAAACTTCCTTTGTTTCACTTTCTTGATTTTAGGGCTCCGCTCTTTCTCGAGAAGTCGGCCGCCGCCTCCATCATGAGGTCGGCGGAGACTTCCACCACCACCCGATGAATAGATCTGGCCGCCGACCTCCGGGAGGCAACGGAGCCTAACGCATGGGAGGTGCACGAGGAGCAGGAAGCCGCCCGCCTGGAGAAGACGGAGGCAGACAAGGCGGAGGCCGCGGTGGCAAAAAAAACAGGCCGAGGAAGCCACACGCCGCCAGTCGGAGATATTCGTCACCCCCTTGAACTCCACGCCGCCGCCACCAGAGTTCGTGGCGCCGACTGGGGGAGCTGGCGATGAGCACCCGATCATGGAGAGGGACGGTGACGACATCGTCATGCCGAACGTAATCATGTCCCCGCCACCACCCTCTGAGGAGGCGCGAGACAAACAGCCGGCCGACCTGCCGGTGCCACCAGCCGGAGACAAGCTAGTGATAGGCCCAACTCCTGAGTACCGCACACCCTCGCGCCACTGATTTGGAAAAGTGGCCCCGGCACCACGCCCACTGGGGACCTGTGCCACGAGCTCTTCGATCCCGGACGCCGAGGCGACCAGCGCCGCGCCCACTGAGTGGGTGCGGGGAGGCGGGACGGGCCCTTTGAACAAGGCAATCCTGGACCTCCAGGCCAAGCTCCGTGCTGAAGCCGACGCACTCAAGCGCTGCAACAATGCGTTCCTGGAGTCACGAGCAGCCATCCGGGTATGTTTCTTGCTTCTTTGTTTTTAATTCTTGTATTGCTTCGTGGGGGCGCGCCAGCGCACCCACTATGTGTAGTCCCCAAGTTTTAGGCCGGCTGCTGAGTTGGCGCTCGGAACTTTAATTGGCAAGCTCCAAGTACTAATACTGTCTGATATCTTTGCTACAGGATTATCATAACCTCTGTACAGCTGCCTTCGACTCCAAAGTCCAGGAGTTGGATCAACGGGCCTTCGACTTCTCGGAGAGCCAGAGTAAGTCTTTTTTTCTGTGTGGGGCCTCTCTGGCGCACCCGCGGGCTGTAGTCCCCGAGATTCGGGCCGAATGCTGAGTAGTCGGGCCGGATCTTCCTGGCAACTGCTCTTCTTCTCTGTTGATATTTGATAACTTCTTTCTCCGCGGGGGCGCGCTGGCGCACCCGTGGGCTGTAGTCCCTGAGATTCGGGCCAACTGTTGAGCAGTCGAGCCAGATCTTCCTGTCAACTACATCTCTCTTTGTTGATTGTTGATGTCCTTTCCTTCTTCTACCTTGGTAGAGGCCAACGACACCCTCCAGCAGCAGCTGGGCGAAGCCAACACCGTGCTGCATGCCAAGGAGGCGGACTGCAACAAGCTGGCCGAGGAGCGTGACCAGCTGGCGGAGCTTCTGAAGAAGGCCCAGAAGGAGGTGGAGGACAAGGAGGCAGGTCTCCTTGCTGAGTTCGAGATTGAGCGCTCTACCTGGACCGACAAGGAGGCAATGCTGACAGCCGGCTATGGTGAGATTGAAGACATGGTCGACGATAAACTGCCATTTTACTCTTTCTTCAAGCTGCCGGCTTCTAATCAAGCCGACTTCTTGTTTCTGATCTGACTCTTTGCTTTTTTTGCCCAAGCAGACTTCTTCCCAGGTCACTTTGGAGCTGCCAACCAGGCTATTGAGGCCGATCGCGAAGGACGGAGGGCATAAGGTGAGGAGATCGCTGCCGACGCCCCCCTCACTCTTTGCCTGTCAGGACCCCGATTCCAAATCACATCGATCTAGCCGGTAACACCTCATATCACTTTGCAGCCTCACGCACGGTATCCCACGGGTGTCGCCTTACCATGGCCCGGGACCGTTTGCGCCTTTTGGCTCACGTATATGATAGTGTCGCTAGCATCCATATGATAGAGAACCCGGGCCGACATGGCTAGTCGTGAACCCAAAGCGGCACAGACCTATGGAGACAGGCATACATGAATCACATTCGAGCATGTCGGTCATCAGCGAGTGATTCCGGGCTGTAGCACTGGGCTAACAGGACTCCGGGGAACCCGGGCTGTAGCAGGCTAGGCAGGACTCCGGAAGTCACCATGTGACATTTCCCCGAAGGGACAGACATAGGAACGAAGTGAATCACATGCCGGCCAGTCAAGTGTCCTGAGCAGTAGTGCTGGGCTAGCAGGACTCCGGTGAACCGGGCTATAGCGGAGTACTATGGCTCGAGGAGCACTAGACTACATTTCCCCATAAGAAAGGCTGCCAAGGATAAACAACTAGATTGTCGGATCCCACTCATACCAAGCATTTCAATCATACACACAATATGCCCGATATGAGTGCATACAACATGGCATCACAACAAAACTCTACAACTCAAGTACTTTATTTAAAGGCTCCGGGGAGCCATACATAACATGTTCATACAGATAGGGGTCACATGACCCGACACTCAAGTCATACAATCATACAAGCACATGCGGAAGCAACTAGTCTGAGTACAGACTCTAGAAAGAAAGAAGGCTTCTCGAAGCCTGTCTATCTACATAAGGCCCTCCATGGCCGGGATCACCACCTGGGTGGCTAGTCACTCGTCGACGTCAAGGTCTACATAGAACCCATCGGAGGGTGCAGAGCTGTCGTCTGAAAACAGTAAATAAGCAAACAAGAGTACAAAGGTACTCAGCAAGTCTTACATCAGAACCTACTATACATGCTTATTCTCAAGAAGGTGGTGGGGTTGATGAAGTAAGCCAGCTTTGACTCTTGGCTAAGCTATCCTACGGAACCTCTCTAGTAAAATAGTTTTCGCACACGAGTCCACTACTCACCAACACAATACTCCATCGGGGATGCTCCCTCGCCATCCTACAAGAGGGCCATCCTCGGTACTCACACTTATCTTGAGTCTTTTAGTAGTATCCATTAATTTGTCTATGAACTTTATAGGCAACCAAGTAGTCCTTTACCGCGGACGTGGCTATTCAAATAGTTTTGTACCCTGCAGGGGTGTACTTCGTCACACATGTTTCCACCACTTAGCGTCTACACACGACATGTGCTCGGCAGACTTCAAGCGAAAACCAACGTGGGTGTAGACCACGACCTAACTAACCTCACAAGTCTCTAGTCCAGGTTTATCGCCTATTCAGGTTCCATCCGCAAGGAAATCCGGCCGGGGTGTCCTCAACAGCCCCAAACGATGTGAACAGGGTTCCCGAGACACCAAACGGGTGACTCGGTACACCGTGCCACGGTGTGTCTACCGCAACATAGCCCACCCCTAGGGTCAGCGCTACGCACGGCCGCCAACACATGTCCTACAAACACCAGAAACTAGTTGCAACTCCTGGACAGAGGCGAGAGGGGTCAGTAAGTCGAGCGGGGTCATATTTCAGGGCCCAATGTGTGGTAGTAGCTGAATCTTAAATCACGCATACAGATCTCAGTTCTTAGGGACGGCCTCAATGAAACAACCCACCATGTACTCCTACATGGCCTCTCATCGATACCTTTACCAAAAATATTCAACACGTCCCTCATATTACCGACATAAGCATTTCACTCTAGCCCATCACCCAGATGAACCAGACCTGACACAACTCTAAGCATAGCAGGCATAGCAAGGTCGGAATCACATACATGGCTCAATCAACTCCTACACATGCTAGTGGGTTTCATCTAGTTACTGTGGCAATGACAGGTCATGCAGAGGATAAGGGTTCAACTACCGTAGCACACAGCAGTTTGAATCGCGATGTCTTAATGCAGTAAACAAGAGCAGAAGCGGGAACATGGGTTTGTATCGGGATGATCAATGGGTTGCTTGCCTGATGGAGTGGTAGCGGGATACTGCCCTTCAGTTGGATACTCGTGAATATCCTCGGAGGCAGGACCTACCACGAAGAACACATCGGAACATAATCAACACATGACGATATGCAACAATATGATGCATGCTATGACATGGCAATATGATTGTGTCTTGGCCTAATGCAAGCTAGAATAGAAAGGGATGAACTCATTTGAATCAAGGATTCAAATATTAGCTCATTAAACATGGCCTTAATAGTGCATTTCCTTATTCTGCCTAAACAGCAAGGTAAACTTGTTTTGTCATGCATGAAACCATTACAGATGGATAGATTGAATTTTTTTGATAATTTTTCATATATAAATTATTTCATTTGGAGTTACGGTTGAATTTCTATGAATTTTTGAAGTTTGAACTATTTTCTGGAATTTCCTGTATAAAAATAAATCCAGAAATTCAATTACTGTGTCAGCATTGCGTCATGCTGACCTCAGCAGGTCAAAGGCACCAGCCCAGGTCAAACCTGACTGTTGGGCCCCTTCTGTCAGCCTCTCAGTTAATTAGCAGAATTAGATTAACACTAATTAGCTGTCAGTGGGGCCTGGGCCCACATGTCAGTGACTAATTTAATTAAAATTAGTTAAAACTAAACCTAAATTAGTTAACAGGCCGGCCCCACCTGTCATAGACTCAGGGGGGGTCTACTTGGGCCCACCCAAGGGTCAAACTGGGTCAACTCACCGGCAGCTCGACGCCGGCGAGGCCCGAGATGGCGGAGGGCTTCGGAAAACGCCCTCAGGCGACCAAAACGACGGTGGAGATGTGCTACGCGATGCGGGGAGCGAGCCGCATCATTTGGTGGTGGTAGTTGGGCTCGGGGTGGCCGGAAACGACGCCGGCGACGACCTTGGCGGTCGCCGGAGTTCGGGCGTGGTTGAACCCGACGCTACGGGGCCGGAGTTCCTGGGAGCGTGTAGAAGACGAAGGCGTGCTCGGACTCGAGCTTACGCGCCTGTGGCCACGGCGGCGACATGGCCAGCAGCGGGGAGCTCTCGGGTGCGATGGAAACGGAGGACACAGGGCGCAAACGAGCAAGGGGAAGGTGGGGATCGAAGGAGAAGCTCATGGGGAGTGCAGCAGTGGTCTTGGGGAGCTCGGGGACGCAACGGAGCGGGTGCATGGTCGCCGGTGATCTCGGATGCCCGAGGTTGAAGACGAGGGCGAAGGCGGCATTGCAGGGCTTCCGGCGAAGCGTGGCTCGGTGGGGAAGACGAGGGAGTCAAGGCGGAGCTGATGGGCTCGTCGGAGGGGCGAGGGAGTGGCTGTGGTGGCGGCTACGGCGATCGGCGGCGAGGGACGCGCTCGGCTATCGCGGGAGAGGATGAGGGAGACGAGGGGGAGAGTGAGAGAGGACAAGAGGGGGACGAGTGGGTCTCGTGGCGTCTCTGGGCGCCTCCCAGCGTCGGCAGAAGCAGGAGATGGCCGGCGCGTGGCTGGCGCACGGCGAGCACGTGCCCCTGCCTCCTGGCGCGAGGTAGGAGGAGACTGGCCGAGCCAGTAGGTTGGGCCGAGCTAGGTAAGGCCCAGGTGGGCTTCTTTCTCCCCCCTTTTTTTGATTTTGTTTCCTTTTCTATTTTTCTGTAGCTTTAGGGCTTTATTTAAAATACTTAGGCACTTACTAAAATCTTGAAAATAATTGTGGGCTCTGTTGGAATTATTCCTAACAGCAAACATTTATTTCCAGAATTATTTGAGCATTTGAATTATTTTACAGCATTTAAATGCCCAAATTCAAATATTTATGATTTAAATCAATGACCTTCTGTTGACCTAGAAAATTGTGCACCAATTTTGCCAGAGGTTCTAACCCAAGGCAAAGAGGGTGAACATTTTAGAAGGGCATTTCAGGTTCATTGAAATTATTTTTAGTAAACTCTAGTTGATTTCAAAAGGGGTGCTGGGGGTTCTGCCTTCCCCATTTCAAGTTTCTGATGAAAGTAAACATGATGCACACTCTAATGCATGGACTAGCTAGGGTGTGACATCGCGAGCAGCTTCTCAGCATCCAGGCTCGTCTTCGGCCGACTCATCAGATATTGCGCCGCCTTCAGCGTGTCGGTGCCCAGGCGATCGCCGCCCTGTGGCCAGACATGCCGGCTCTCCGCACACCCAGCCGGACTGCCGACTGGCTGGAGGTGGCGGCCGGCCGCCTTGAGGCGTGCAAGGGCTCCTCGGCCCGGGCCGGAGCACGATGGGCCTTGGAGTTCATCAAGGCGTGGTACCCTGGGCTAAATCTAGCCCAGTTGACCATGTTTCGACAGGAAGCCCAGGAGGAGCTGGTGGCAGTGGAGGGTGATCTTGTCAAGCGGGTGGCGACAATCGCCGAGTACACCAACACGAGCATCTTCATCCCGGGGGATGGAGTCTTTTACCCTTGGCGATCCTGGTGAGCTAGTGGCACTTCCGAGTGGTGTGATTGGACGGCTTCGCACCGCTGTGGAACTTGCAGGGTGCATCGAGAGTCTGCTCGTACGAGAAGGCGGGCAGCCAGTTGGGCTTGCCGCCCTTCTGGCGTTTGGGAGGAGGCTGCCCTTCTGGCTGCTGATCTTCGACTATTGCCACCTGCCGGCTCGTGGAAGCCGGCTGCATGGCCTTGCGCTTGTTGTCGTTCGGTTGTTGTCGCCGACTGGCCTCACAAACCGGGGTCCGAGGTGCTTGAGGGGCCACCTTGCCCGACACATTGACTTGAATCTCCGCCTTCATGGAGGAGTCGGCCGTGGCGTACTTGTCTGCTATGATTAGCAGTTCGTCGAGGGTCGCCGGCTCGTCGCACAGAAGCTTGTGCTTGAGGAGGGTGCCCTCTCGGCACCCGGCAGTGAAGTACTCAATGGCCTGCACCTTCTGCACGCCCTCGCAAGAGTTGTGCAACTCGGCCCAGCGCGTGAGATAGTCGTGAGTCAACTCGTTGGGGCCTTGGACGCATAAGAAGAGCTGGCGAGGCTTGGGTGGCCGCTTGTACGTGCTGGTGAAGTTGCGGATGAATGCTTCAGTAAAATCAACTCAGCTATTGATGCTGCGGGGCTTTAGGCTGTTCAGCCATGTCCGGGCCGTGCCCTGGAGCATGAGCGGAACGTACTTCACGGCAACGCGCTTGTTGCCATTGGCGATGCTGGCGGCTGTGGAGTAGTCGACCAGCGAGTCCTCCGGCTTCATGGAGCCGGTGTACTTGGGTGTATCTCTCGGGAGAGTGAACCCTTTGGGGAAGGGCTCATCTCGGATGTGGGGGCCAAAACAAGGAGGACCCAGCTCATCTTCTTCTTCTAGCGCCATGGATCGATTGAGGCGATCAATCCGATGGCGGGCATCATTTTCTCCGATTCCTTCTCGGCGGCCAAGGCGGTCACCGAGTTATGGGTGATCAATAGGCGGTGGGGAAATGCGCCTCTCCCTACGGGGAGGAGGAGGTAGACAGTCGTCTCACCGCTGCACTGCTCTCGGGCGGCCGTCTTGGTCGCGCTCGATGGTGATGTGAGTCCGGCTGCGGCTGGCAGCCGGCTCCTTGTCTCTTCTATCGTGGATGCCACCAGTCGGCGTTCGGGATGTCGGACCTTGATCTCGGTGAGGAGGCGGGTCGTCGTTTTGCCGGTTGGGCGCTTGACTGCGGCACCCGGCATCTTGCTGCTCAGCAGTCGCGTCGAGGACCTGCTGGACTCGCTCCATCATGTGGCGACGCTCGTCGCCCTCGAGCTTGTCTACCTCGTCTGCTTCCGCCTGGGCAGCTCGTATGTTCTCTGCAGGCGTGGCGTATATGGGACGATCTGTCCCGAACATGCTGGCGATGGTCGCGCCATGCTGCCGGACCAACCCAATGCGGCTAGGCCCACGAGGAGCCGGCGTGCCGCCGACAGCGTGGTCCATCTCCCGCTGGTTGGCCTCCGAAAGGTGTCTCATGCTGGCCAGCCGGTTGGCGCTCTCGACGAGCTGGACGCAGCGTGCTTCCAGCATCTCAGCCTCGGCGTCTTCCGGGATAGGCGCAGCCAGGTCTTGCATCGCCGCCTGTAACAGATCCTGTCCACCACCGCCAGAGTGCTCGCCATGGCTGATGACGAGCACCTCCATGAATGTGTTGCCGCCGCTGTCTGCTTGAGGAAGCGGCTCGTCGTAGACCACCACGTTGGAGGGGAATGCGTCAAGCGACGTCGTGTCGGAGTCGACCAACAACGGGTTGGTGGAGCCAACCGACTCCAAGTCAGCAGCAGGCTCGCTGGCGACGTGGAGCTGATCAAGGAGGCTCACGAGGCGGCTCTCGGGGCCATCGGTGCCCGCATCAAACGCGGGCTCATCGGATAGGCAAATCTTGCCAAGAAGATTGGCGAGGCAGCTTGCTGCGCAGGCAACCTCCGCGCCATGTAGCGCGTCGGCGCAGATGCCGTCTGGCGTGTCGGGATGGCTGCGCTCGCCAGGAAGGAACAGGGTTCCCGTCCAGAACAGGTTTCTGGGAGATGGTGCACCTCGCCCCACGGTGGGCGCCAAATGTCGGGGGTTGGGTGCGACATATGCCAATGGATTGCTTATCATGGTGGGAGCGAGTAGAATGTCGCCGGTGCCTGGAAGCGGGATAAGGCGTAGACACGAACGCTGGCGCACTTTCCCCAGGTTCGGGGCTCTCCTAGGAGATAACAGCCCTAGTCTTGCTCTACGGGGTATCCACATGATCACTAAGGCACTAGTGAGTACAATGGTGCTCCTCGAGATGTATGCTAGAGGTAGAAGAAGGCAAGGCCTGCTCTCGTCTCCCCCTAGGTGTGAGTCCAATTCTAACAGGTTCCGACCCTTTGCATGGGTGCCCTAGGAGGTTTATATAGGCCTACCCCCAGGGGTATAATGGTAATCTGGCCGGGTGTAGGACCCGGCTGTCAGTCTCCCTGGTCGCCAGCTTCTCCACCGACTGCTGGGGCCCGCCACCTGGTGGGCCCCGCCGGCTGGTCTGGTACGGAGCTGACAGGCCGGCTCCACCGCTCACGGGTCTTGCCGGTTGCTGATTACTGTTGCCGTGATGCTAATGACGCTTTCTTGGTCAGGGGAGTGTGGCTACAGTCCCGCCGCCTGGCGGGAGATCACTGTAGCCACCCCGCGTCTTATCTGGTTAATGGTGCATGGGGCTCTGAGGAAGGAACGAGCCGACTGCTGGGAGCCGGCCTCCCTCGGGTCCGACTGGTGAGGCACCCGCCATCTTCCGGGCTGTCGCTGACTGGCAGGACCCGCCGTCTTTGGGCCGTACCGACAAGCGGTCGTGGGAATAGGGCTTTGCCTATCAGGAATGATGTCAGGGGCGAAGTGGCAACAGTGCCGCGCCGGGCGGAGATCTCCGCATGTACGGAGCACTGTGGCCACGCCCGGCCCTGGATACGGGGGGATGGGCCATACTGCAGCCACACCCTGTCTTGCTTTCTTAATGGGGGGCGCAGACTTTGAGGGCGCCATGGGCCGACTACTAGGAGCCAGCCTCTCTGGAGGCCGCCTACTAGGTGTCATCCTGTCTTGGAGCTGCCTTCCCGAGCATGGCCGCCTTCCGGCAGTCGGCCATTCGGCCAGGCGGCCGCCAGAAGGCGGAGCTCTATCATGACGTCTTCAGGGGCACAGCCTGCCCCGATTTCTTGAAAGGCTCTGGGGCTCGGGTTAGGCTACCCGTGGCCCATTACTCCGACACATTGTGATGATGATAATTGTTATACTATTGGCGCTATCCATACTATTAATGATGATAGTGATTATGCTTATGATATGAAAAGGCCCAAGTTTGGGGATGCTATGTTTGATGAGAATGACATGTTTGAGAATATATTTGCTGCAATTAATGTTTGTCCCAAGCTTGGGGATGCTATGTTTAATGAAGATGATATTTTTAGCCTCCCAAGTTTTGATATGCAAATTTGTTATGATGATAGCATGCTCCCTACTTATGATGAGTATATTGATTAAAGTGGGTTTGGAGAGGTTGTGACTTTATTTAGTAATGATTCCACTATCTTGGAAGAGGTTTCAATCGATTATGATGAGAACAAAGTTGCTACTTATGATAATTATTGTGATGATACTTACGCTATAAAAAGTAGTGATGATTATATTTATAAAAGTTGTCATGATTATGATTACCCTTTTTTGAATTTTATTCTTTCAATATGGAAACAATTTATAGTCTTCGAGTTTCTTATGATGCTCCCACTATTCCGATTGAGAAGAGTCTTGCTTATGTGGAGAGTAATAAAATTTCTATGCTTGTAGATCATGAAAAGAATTCTTTATGTGATGTTTATATTGTTGAATTCATTCATGATGATACTGAAAATTAATATGAGGGAGGAATATATGCTTGTAGGAATTGCAATAATATCAAGTTTCCTCTCTATGTGCTTAAAGTTTTGAAGTTATGCTTGTTTTGCCTTCCTATGCTAGTTGATTATTGTTCCCATAAGTTGTTTGCTCACAAAATCCTGATGCATAGGAAGCGGGTTAGACTTAAATGTGATAGTCATATTCTTCATGATGCTCTCTTTATGTTTCAATTCTTATCTTTTATGTGAGCACCATTGAAATCATCATGCCTAGCTAGGGGCGTTAAACGTTAGCGCTTGTTGGGAGGCAACCCAACTTTATTCCTTGATTTTTGCTCCTGTTTAGTAATAAATAAATAATTTATCTAGCCTCTGTTTTAGTTGTGTTTTTTGTGTTTAATTAGTGTTTGTGCCAAGTAGAACCGTTGGGAAGACTTGGGGAAAGTCTTTTTGATCTTGCTGTAAAAAACAGAAGCTCTAGCGCTCATGAGAATTGCTGCCATTTTTTTATTGGAGAGTGCTATTTAGTTAATTCTTTTTGAAGATGATTAATAGATAAATTCCTCACGTCCAGAAATTTATTTTAGAATTGTTGGGGTTCCAGAAGTATTCGAAACCTACAGATTACTACAGACTGTTCTGTTTTTGACAGATTCTGTTTTTCGTGTGTTGTTTGATTATTTTAATGCATCTATGGCTAGTAAAAGAGTTTATAAACCATAGAGAAGTTGGAATACAGTAGGTTTAACACCAATATAAAAAAATAATGAGTTCATTACAGTACCCTGAACTGGTGGTTTGTTTTGTTTTACTAACGGAGCTCATGAAAATTTTCTTTTAAGTTTTGTGTTGTGAAGTTTTCAAGTTTTGGGTAAGGATTTGATGGATTATGGAACAAGGAGTGGCCAGAGCCTAAGCTTGGGGATGCCCAAGGCACCCCAAGTTAAAATCCAAGGACACCAAAAATCCTAAGCTTGGGGATGCCCCGGAAGGCATCCCCTCTTTTGTCTTCGTCCATCGGTAACTTTACTTGGGGCTATATTTTTATTCGCCACATGATATGTGTTTTGCTTGGAGTGTCTTGTATGATTTGAGTCTTTGATTTCTAGTTTACCACAATCATCCTTGCTGTGCACACCTTTTGGGAGACACACACATGAATTGGAATTTATGAGAATACTCTATGTGCTTCACTTATATCTTTTGAGCTATATAGTTTTTGCTCTAGTGCTTCGCTTATATCTTTAAGAGCACGGCGGTGGTTCTACTTTATAGATATAATTGATCTCTCATGCTTCACTTATATCATTTTGGGAGTCCTTTAGAACAGCATGGTAATTCACTTTGGCTATAAATTTTAAATGCTAAGAGAAGTTGGATGCTTGATAGATGGTTTTGAGATATAAAGGTGGTAATATTAGAAGTGTGCTAGTTGAGTAATTGTGAAATTGATGAATACTTGTGTTGAAGTTGGCAAGTCCTGTAGCATGCACATATGGTGAACGTTGTGTGACAAATTTGAAGCATGTGGTGTTCACTGATTGCTTTCCTTATGAGTGGCGGTCGGGGACGAGCGATGGTCTTTTCCTACCAATCTATCCCCCTGAGCATGCGCATAGTGCTTGGTTTTGATGACTTGTAGATTTTTGCAATAAGTATGTGAGTTCTTTATGACTAATGTTGAGTCCATGGATTATACACACTCTCACCCTTCCATCATTGGTAGCCTCTTTGGTACCGTGCATTGCCCATTCTCACCTTGAGAGTTGGTGCAAACTTCGCCGGTGCATCCAAACCCCGTGATATGATACGCTCTATCACACACAAGCCTCCTTATATCTTCCTCAAAACAGCCACCATACCTACCTATTATGGCATTTCCATAGCCATTCCGAGATATATTGCCATGCAACTTTCCACTGTTCCATTTATTATGACACGCATCATCATTGTCATATTGCTTTGCATGATCATGTAGTTGACATCATATTTGTTGCAAAGCCACCATTCATAATTTTTTCATACATGTCACCCTTGATTCATTGCAATCCTAGTACACCGCCAGAGGCATTCACATAGAGTCATATTTTGTTCTAAGTATTGAGTTGTACTTGTTGAGTTGTAAGAAAATAAAAGTGTGATGATCATCATTAGAGCATTGTCCCATGTGAGGAAAGGATGATGGAGACTATGATTCCCCCACAAGTCGGGATGAGACTCCGGATGAAAAAAAGAGAAAGAAAAGAGGTCAAAAGAAAAAAAGAAAAAAGGCCCAAATAAAAAATATAAATGAGAGAAAAAGAGAGAAGGGACAATGTTACTATCCTTTTTCCACACTTGTGCTTCAAAGTAGCACCATGATCTTCATGATAGAGAGTCTCTTATTTTGTCACTTTCATATACCAGTGGGAATTTTTCATTATAGAACTTGGCTTGTATATTCCAATGATGGGCTTCCTCAAATGCCCTAGGTCTTCGTGAGCCAGCGAGTTGGATGCACACCCACTTAGTTTCTTTGATGAGCTTTCATATATTTATAGCTCTAGTGCATCCGTTGCATGGCAATCCCTACTCCTTGCATTGACATCAATCGGTGGGCATCTCCATGGCCCATTGATTATCCGCGTCAATGTGAGACTTTCTCCCTTTTTGTCTTCTCACACAACCTCAATCATCATATTCTATTCCACCCATAGTGCTATGTCCATGGCTCGCGCTCATATATTGCGTAAAAGTTGAAAGAGTTTGAAAAGGCAAAGTATGAAACAATTGCTTGGCTTGTCATCGGGGTTTGTGCATGATGAGAGCATTTTGTGTGACGAAAATGAAGCATGGCCAAACTATATGACTTTGTAGGGATAAGTTTTCTTTGGCTATGGTATTTTGATAAGACATAATTGCTTGATTATCATACTTGGAGTATTACTATTTTTATGTCAACAATAAACTTTTATCTTGAATCTTTTGGATCTGAGCATTCATGCCACAATAGAGGAAAATACATTGAAGAATATTCTAGAAAGAATTCCACATAAAAAATTTGGTTTTTATTATTTACCTACTCTAGGACGAGCAGGAATTAAGCTTGGGGATGCCGATACGTCTCCACCGTATCTATAATTTTTTATTGTTCCATGCTATTATATTATCTGTTTTGGATGTTAATGGGCTTTATTTTACACTTTTATATTACTTTTGGGGCTAACCTATTAACTGGAGGCCCAACCCAAATTGTTGTTTTCTTGCCTATTTCGATGTTTCGAAGAAAAGGACTATCAAACGGAGTCCAAACGGAATGAAACCTTCGGGAGAGTTATTTTTCGAACGGAAGAAATCTAGGAGACTTGGAGTAAACGTCAGGGAAGCTTCGAGGTGGCCACGAGGCAGGGAGGCGCGCCGGCCCCCCTGGCACGCCCCCACCCTCATGGGCCCCTTGTGGCTCCCCTGACTGCTTCTTTTGCCTATATATGTCCATATACCCGAAAAACATCAAGGAACGGAATAGATCAGGAGTTCCACTGCCAGAGGCCTCCGTAGCCACCGAAAACCAATCTAGACCCGTTCTGGCACCCTGCTAGAGGGGGGAATCCCTCTCCGGTGGCCATCTTCATCATCCCGGCGCTCTCCATGACGAGGAGGGAGTAGTTCACCCTCGGGGCTGAGGGTATGTACCAGCAGCTATGTGTTTGATCTCTCTCTCTCCCGTGTTCTTGAGGTGCTACGATCTTGATGTACCGCGAGCTTTGCTATTATAGTTGGATCTTATGATGTTTCTCCCTCTCTAATCTCTTGTAATGGACTGAGTTTTCCCTTTGAAGTTATCTTATCGGATTGAGTCTTTAAGTATTTGAGAACACTTGATGTATGTCTTGCATGTGCTTATCTGTGGTGACATTGGGAAATTCACGTGATCCACTTGATGTATGTTTTGGTGATCAACTTGCAGGTTCTGCTCGTGAACTTATGCATAGGGGTTGGCACACATTTTCGTCTTGACTCTCCGATAGAATCCTTTGGGCACTCTTTGAAGTTCTTTTTGTTGGTTGAATAGATGAATCTGAGATTGTGTGATTCATATCGTATAATCATACCCACAGATACTTGAGGTGACATTGGAGTATCTAGGTGACATTAGGATTTTGGTTGATTTGTGTCTTAAGGTGTTATTTTAGTATGAACTCTTCAATAGATCGATCCGAAAGAATAACATTGAGGTGGTTTTGTACCCTACCATAATCTCTTCGTTTGTTCTCCGCTATTAGTGACTTTGGAGTGACTCTTTATTGCATGTTGAGGGATAGTTATATGATCCAATTATGTTATTATTGTTGAGAGAACTTGCACTAGTGAAAGTATGAACCCTAGGCCTTGTTTCAACGCATTGCAATACTGTTTTCACTCACTTTTATCATTAGTTACCTTGCTGTTTTTATATTTTTCAGATTACAAAAAACTATATCTATCATCCATATTGCACTTGTATCACCATCTCTTTGTCGAACTAGTGCACCTATACAATTTACCATTGTATTGGGTGTGTTGGGGACACAAGAGACTCTTTGTTATTTGGTTGCAGGGTTGCTTGAGAGAGACCATATTCATCATATGCCTCCCACGGATTGATAAACCTTAGGTCATCCACTTGAGGGAAATTTGCTACTATCCTACAAACCTCTGCACTTGGAGGCCCAACAACATCTACAAGAAGAAGGTTGTGTAGTAGACATCAAGGGTCTGAAGATTAGGGACTAAACTCAAAGAAGCAAAACTACAACTAGGTTCCTAGCCACGTGGCAGAAAACTACCGGACGAAAAGTGTTCGCTGCGGGGCTAAACCAACGAACGTTCGTTAAATAGAACATACCGATTCGAAAATAATAAAAGAACAAACTGATCTAATGTGGGCCATCTATCTGGGATCGAACGGACGAGAGAGGGCGGGGAGTTACCGCGGCGGCGGCAGCAAAGTCCAGTGGGGCAGACGGCGGCGGCGACGTCGGCTGCGAGCGAGGAGGTGGCTCCGGTCGTCGGGGAAGGAGACGAAGAGCTCGGGGAGGTGCGGCGCGGAGCGACGCGTCCAATGGTTGTGCCGGCGTCGGTCGGGGGCGGCGTATCAGAGCAGAATGGCGGCGGCGAATCTTGGCGGAGCTCGCAACTCCGGCGAGGTTTTGTGCGGCATAGGAGCGGTGGTGGTTGCGGTTTGAGGAGAAATCAGGGCTGGGGTCGAGGGTTTATAAATGGGGCGAGGCGTGGGCGAGGGGCAAGGCGGGAGGACGGTGTCCCGCTCGAAGACGGCGGTGGCCGGCGATGGCGTACAGGAGCAGGACTCCTGCTGCCTTGCGGGAGGAGGAAGAAGACGCGGGGCCCGCATATCGGTGTCCGCGGGAGAGAGAGGGAGGGAATGGGCGACCGGGTGGAGGCGGTTCATGCGAGGGAGAGAGGCCATGGGCCGATTCAGCTTGCTCGGCCGTTGGGCGGAGAGAGAGAGAGAGAGAGAGAGAGAGAGAGAGAGAGAGAGCAGGGCTGGGCTTCGGCCTCGCACTGTTCGAAGAGTTTTTTTAATACAGACACACAAAAAATAAAATAAAACGTCAAATAATAAAAATGACATATAGCATATTATATATTAAAATTGAGTAAGGTCTGATTCATCCAGAATGAATTGGAATGTGGTGAACATGTCCTACTATTGAGAGCTAAGTGTGTGAACATGATTTCCTAAAGGTAGCGGTGAGAGGCCATGTAGGAGTACATGGTGGGTTGTCTCATTGAAACCGTCCTCAGGAACTGAGTTCTGTGTTTGCGCTCCATGAACATCTACTACCACACATTGGGCTCCTGGCACTCCAAGCTCGCTCGACTTATTAATCAACCTGATCTATGTCCAAGAGTTGCAACTAGTTTCTGGTGTTTGTAGGTAGTGTTAGTAGTCTACCAAGTGGCACCCAGTACATGTGGGCTTGGGACAGACTAGGCACCATTGCCGGGTGAACCAAGCGTCGCCCGTTTGGTCGGCTTGGAACCCTGTACACATCGTTTGGGGTCGTGAGAGACACCCCGGTCGGATCTCCTTGCGGATGGAACCCGAATAGGTGATAAACCTGGACTAGAGACTTGCGTGGTTAGTCAGGCCATGGATGACACCCTCGCCAGGCTTCCGCTTGAAGGTTGCCGAGATACATGACGTGTACATTGCGGTAAGTGGCGAGAGCGTGTGTGAAGAAGTACACCCCTGCAGGGTTATAAATGATCTATTCGAATAGCCGCGTCCGCGGTAAAGGACCTCTGGGTTGCTTATACAGTTCATAGACAAGTGAAAGTGGATACTTTAGAATGCGCAAGATAAGCGTGGGTGCTATGGATGGCGTTCTCGTAGGGAGACGGGAGCGGATCCATAATGGTGTATTGATATTGTGAATATGTGGACTCGTGTGCGCCACCTCAAAAGATTTACTTGTAGTCGTAGTTTAGGATATCCACCGAGTCAAAGCTGGCTTGGTGCAGTTAAACTCCACCACCCCCTCTGTTGATACCGATGCATATGTAGGTAGCTCTGATGTAAGTCTTGCTGGGTACATTTGTACTCAGGTTTTCTTAATTTATGTTTTTGTAGATAGACTTCAGTCTCGCTGGTAGTTCCCCGTGGACTTCGACATTTAGCTTGTTACATCAGCTACGATCTTGTGCCCTCAACAGGGTCTTGTAGATAGTCAGGCTTCACATCCTTTTCATTTGAAGTTTTATGTACTCAGACAAGTTAAGCTTCCGCTTGTGCTTATTGCTTGTATGACTTGAATGCTGGGTCATCAGACCCATGTTTGTAATATCTGGCTCTTCGGAGCCTAATGAATAAATACTTTGAGCTGTAGAGTTATGTTGTGATGCCATGTTGTATTTGCACATATCGAGCATATTGTGTGTATGTTATTGAAATGTTTGGTATGTGTGGGATCTGACAACCTAGTTGTTTATCCTTGGTAGCCTCTCTTACCGATAAATGTCTCATGGTGCTTCCACTGAGCCATGGTAGCTTGCTACTGCTCCGGAACACTTAGGCTGGCCGGCATGTGTCCTTCTTCGTTCTTGTGTCTGTCCCTTCGGGGAAATGTCACGCGGTGTCTACCGGAGTCCTGTTAGCCTCCTACAGACCGGATTCTCCGAAGTCCTGTCAGCCCAGCTGCTATAGCCCGGATTCACTCACTGACGACCGACACGTTCGTTGCTGGGTCATGTATGCATGTCCCTGTAAGTTAGTGCCACTTTGGGTTTACGACTAGTCATGTCGGCCTGGGTTCTTTGTCATATGAATACTAGCGACACTATCTTATACATGAGCCAAAAGGCGCAAACGGTCCCGAGCCAGGTAAGGTGGCACCCGTGGGAATACCGTGCGTGAGGCCGCAAAATGATATGATGTGTTACATGCTACATCGGTGTGACTTGGGATCAGGGTCCCGACATTACGCGGGAACGGGCTCACCGACGATTCATTGGCGCCACCTTTTGGCAAAAAGAACACCCCCATGCGCTGCGCAAACTTGCGCTGTAAGCCGTCTGCGGCAGCGGGGTGACAAGACGTGCGAGAGGAGGACGAAAGGCCACGTACACATACGGTTAATAAAAAATGTTTGCAATTTAATTACCTACTATACCACCGTCCTGGTTTATAAGTATGATTTAACTAATAAAATACGAAAGCATGTCGCCAAAGATTATATAGTTGGATTTGTATTTGAACATAGTTTCCAATTGTATAATTTTTAAAACATGCATTAACATTTTGTTGGTTAAATTTGAGGGCAAAGTATGGCATGGAATATAAAGGAGACTATAGACTAGACGGAGGTGGTACCACACGGCCGCTCTCTACGTAGCGACGCAACTATTAGCCAGCTTGTAGGCGACCATTTCTTGCGTGTTCAACTGCTCTATGCGTGTGGTTGCTTGCGGTTCAAACGGCCGCGGCGCGCTCTGCTCTCGCGTCCCTTTGGGTGCTCTGCCCTCGTCCCTCCATGTGTGCTGCTAGTGTTTTGGGCTGGCGCAAGATCACGCACGTTCATGTGCAAGCTGTTGAGCCGCGCGCGGCGCGATGATGCAGTTACCCGCTGCAAAAACTGCCATGCGAACGCGCCGAGAATCCATGCAGCCCAACCCCTTTTATTCTTGCGGCCATTTACCTTCATCTCTCGTCTCACACAACACAATAAGCACACCCACAAAGACACATACAGAGAGGACATCCAACGGTTCCAATGGCGCTCCCAGCGGCCGACGACGACAACGGTGGGCAGTTCACCATGCATCACGTAGTGGACACCCACGTGAGGGGGAAGGCCCTCTTAGTGGTGTACACGAACGATCCGGTCTCGGTGGAGAGCTACATCCAAACTATGGAGCAGTTCCTTGCCGAGGACAAGTATCGAGTGGTCGGCTTCGACCTTGAGTACACCATCGGTCGTGCCGGGCATGATCTGAAGGTTGTCATCGCCCAGTTGTGCATGCGACCTGACGTCCTCGTCTACCACTTCCACCTTGCCACAAGGCCTTGCGAGCATTTCTCCAGGTTTATCAACAGCTCTGACTACAGTTTCGCTACGGTGGACACCACCAATGATCTAAAAGCACTCAAGGTTTCGGACTTGAAATGCCCGAATCTTGTCAACATCCAGCACCACTACAAGGTCTGGGGCAGCAACAAAAGAAGACTGAACTCCCTGGTTGACCTCGCCTCTGCCATCATCGACCCCTACTACGCGAAGATGAAGCAAGAGAGCAATAAGGACAAGAACGCCTGGCACAGTGTGTGGCATAAGAGACTGGATGAACAACATGTCAAGTACATGGACATGGACGCGTACACAAGCTACGATATGTACATGAGGATCATTGACATGATGAACTGTCTTCTTCCCGACCCAGACGAGGGATCTAGCCACATAGAAGTGGCGGGAGCGTCACAAGAAGTAGATGACTAGACGATCATTTCTCCTACTTTAGAATGCATGCGATTGTTTATTAAGGTGTGTGCGAATTATCTGTATAGTCACTTATGTAATTGGATGTTTATTTTAGTTATATATATATATACATGTTATTCTACTGTAGACAAAGCAATTCACACGGCTTATTAGCAGCAATCGTCTGTGTTATTGTTGGTCTTCACACACATTTCAGATTATGAACATGTTTTCTGCGTATCACACACATCTTGTTCAGTTGAACCATTTCCATTGTGTTGACTAATCACACATAGTTCATCCCAGTGAATTGTATGTTGTATATCGCACACGCCTTCATCTGGCTATCCGTTTCTTTTGTGCCTCCTCATCCCAAACAGTTAATTGAGCTGAACCATGTTTGATGCATCTGTCATCGCAAACGTTTTGCACCTTTTTTGATGGGTTTTTTTACACCACCGTTTGCGATTATGGCATCGCACACAGTTTCATCAAAGGGTCTCTGATCGTAGTGTCGCATTTGGACCATTCTGCAGTAGTGCATTATGCTATTTAATACCCCTCTGATCTTGAGCATGTTTATCACTTGTGAGTAGTTACTTTTGTTCTCGAGGTCATGGGATAAATCATGTTGCAAGTAATCCTATGATCTTGATATGTGTTCAATATTTTGATAGTATGTATGTTGTGATTCCCTTAGCGGTGTCATGTGAATGTCGACTACATGACACTTCACCATATTTGGGCCTAAGGGAATGCATTGTGGAGTAGTTATTAGATGATGGGTTGCGAGAGTGACAGAAGCTTGAACCCTAGTTTATGCGCTATTCTGTAAGGGACCGATTAGATCCAAAATCTTAATGCTATGGTTAGGATTTATCGTTAATACTTTTATCGTAGTTGCGGATGCTTGCGAGGGGGTTAATTATAAGTAGGAGGTTTGTTCAAGTAAGAACAACATGTAAGCACCACTCACATATCAAATTATCAAAGTAGCGAACACGAATCGAATCAACATGATGAAAGTGACAGTAGATGAAATTCCCGTGTACCCTCAAGAACGCTTTGCTTACTATAAGAGACCGTTTTTGGCCTGTCTGTTGCCTCAAAAGGATTGGGCTACCTTGCTGCACTTTTGCTACTATTATCGTTACTTGCTCGTTACAAATTATCTTGCTATCAAACTACTCTGTTACTTAGAATTTCAGCACTTGCAGACATTACCTTACTAAAAACCACTTGTTATTTCCTATTGCTCCTTGTTGGGTTTGACACTCTTACTTATCAAAAAGAGCTACAATTGATTCCCTATAGTTGCGGGTCATTAGTGTGTCCGAACATCGTAACCGTACTTTATTAGATATGGTGCATTCTATGATGTCACTTACCGATTTTCATTTATCATTTTGGGGTTATGCATTAGAGACAACCGCATTCACATTAAATAGGGCACCATCTAAATCCATTGAGACGACATCGTATGAACTATGGTTTGGCAAGAAACATAAGCTGTCGTTTCTTAAAGTTTGGGGATGTGACGCTTATGTCAAAAGACTTCAGCCTGATAAGCACGACCCCAAATCGAAGAAGTGCGTCTTCATAGGATACCCTAAGGAAACTATTGGGTACACCTTCTACCACAGATCCAGGCAAGATCTTTGTTGCCAAGAATGGGTCCTTTCTAGAGGAGTTTCTCTCGAAAGAAGTGAGTGGGAGGAAAGTAGAACTTGATGAGGTAATTGTATCTTCTCTCGAATTGGAAAGTAGCACATCAGAGAAAACTGTTCCCGTGATGCCTACACCAACTAGAGAGGAAGCTAATGATGATGATATGAAACTTCGGATCAAGTTACTACTGAACTTCGTAGGTCGACCAGAACATGTTCCGCACTAGAGTGGTACGGTAATCCTGTCTTGGAAGTCATGTTGTTAGAAAACGGTGAACCTACGAACTAAGAAGAAGCTATGATGAGCCCAGATTCCGATAAATGGCTTGAGGCCATGAAATCTGAGATAGGATCCATGTATGAGAACAAAGTGTGGACTTTGGTGGACTTGCCCGATGATCAGCAAGCCATTGAGAATAAGTGGATCTTCAAGAAGAAGATGGACGCTGATGCTAATGTCACTGCCTATAAAGCTCGACTTGTTGCAAAAGGTTTTCGACAAGTTTAAGGGGTTGACTATGATGAGACTTTCTCACCCATAGCCATGCTTAAGTTTATCTGGATCATGTTAGCAATCGCCACATTTTATGATTATGAAATCTGGCAAATGGATGAAAAAACTGCATTCCTTAACGGATTTCTTAAAGAAGAGTTGTATATGATGCAACTAGAAGGTTTTGTCGATCCTAAAGGTGCTAACAAAGTGTGCAAGCTCCGGCGATCCATCTATGGATTGGTGCAAGCATCTCGGAGTTGGAATGCTTTGTTGATGTGATCAAAGCATACGGTTTGATACAGACTTATGGTGAAGCCTATATTTACAAGAAAGTGAGTGGGAGCTCTATAGCATTTCTGATATTATATGTGGATGACATATTGCTAATTCGAAATGATATAGAATTTATGGATAGCATAAAAGGATACTTGAATAAGAATTTGTCAATGAAAGACCTCGGTGAAAATGCTTATATATTGGGCATCAAGATCTATAGGAATAGATTGACACGCTTAATAGGACTTTCACAAAGCACATACCTTGAAAAAGTTCTAAAGAAGTTCAAAATGGACCAGTCAAAGAAAGGGTTATTGCCTGTGTTGCAAGGTGTGAAGTTGAGTAAAGACTCAAAACCCAACCACGGTAGAAGATAGAGAGATAATGAAAAGTCATTCCCTATGCCTCAGCCATTGGTTCTATAAAGTATGCCATGTTGTGTACCAGACCTGTTGTGTACCTTGCCATGAGTTTGGCAAGGGGGTACAATAGTGATCCACTGGACATCGGTCAAAATTATCTTTAGGTACCTAAAGAGGACTAAGGAAATGTAGCGACCCGACCTCAGACGGTCAAGTCTCTTTTCTTAAGTGTCATCCCTGGATCGGTATGCTAACACACATAGTACTCGAGGATTTATAACAGAGGTAAATCACATGTATAAAGTAACGTAAATACTATTACGTCAATCCAAATAGCGGAAGTAATAACAAGGTTGTGGATTCCCATCAACACCAACATCAAAGTTGACTGTAGAAATTGTAACCCTAACGTATCACTTACTCGTCGTAAGATTCCTGCAACATGAGACGTTGCAGCCATGGAGGTCAGTACATTGAATGTACTGGCAATTTCACACAGTAAAGCAATGTTGAATAATGGCTATCACTACATGCATATTTGGCTGGTGGAGGCTCTATAGTTATCATTTGCATAAAGCTAGTTTTCCCCTACAAGAAAGGAATATATTTTATTTAACTACAAAGTTGATTGTAAACATTGAGAATGGTAGCCCCATCTCAATCCCAAATTAATAGTCAACAACCCAATCAATTAGTTAAGTAGAGTGATGAGATCAATCAATAATTCAAATACGAGATAGTCAAGATGTCCATAACCCCGGACATGGCTAATCATGATTAGTTTGTACATGCTCTAGAGGTTTGCGCGCTTCTCCCACAAGACTTGATCTCATTCGTTGTATTTCTCGCACTGCATGATGTTTGAGAAATGGATGACCGAGACACATTCTTTCCGAGGAGGACCCCTTAACCAATAGATATGTCGGTACACCTACAATCCCCTACATCTGCTATCCTATCATGGAAAGGATTCCCACAACTTACTCAACTATGCCAGAGCCCATAATGGCTGGTGGCCGCACACGGAAGTTTCTAGCATGAATAATCTTATGATTCCTTTGAGCTTGGGTGGCATTCCATATGGTGATCACATAGGTACTCCGGGATCCCCTCGGACAAGCACTGGGTTCTCTAGGTGCCTGGGCAAACCACTGGCTGCTCCAAGATGCCCTAACCTATCCACCCAGATATGTATTAAAATAGCCACCTTAAGTTTCCCTTAGATAATATTACTCTCACGACTTTCATGAATTCTCTCAAACCAATCCACGTCTACAAGCATAGCATAGCAGTATAAGCAAACGTAGAAACTCCCAGGGTTTGAATAAAAGACAATAGGTTTGTTGGGGATATGACTACTGGAGGTAAACCGGCTAGGAGTGGCCGGGTTTACTCCATGAATATAAAAGCCCATGAAGACGTGAGGATGGTGGCGCTTTACAAAGGCCCAAGGCCCAAAGGCGAGTTAAGGCCTGTAGATGTAAACCAACTCTTTCATATAACTTGTATTATAAGTTAGAGGGAATGGAGACCGAGCCAGCCACGTTTATGATCCGGCCTCGGGACTCTATAAACCGGCGAGCGTCAACCTATGTATATAAAGGGACAACCCGTCAGTGGTTTAGAGACAACAGACAACAACTCAAGAGCCGGGCAAAGCGGATTCGCTCCCTGGTCATCGAAACCCCAACAATACCAATCACAACTAGACATAGGCTTTTACCTTCATTGAAGGGGCCGAACTAGTATAAAATCACTCATGTCCCTTGTCCGGTTTAACGCCTTTAAGCTAACCCGTAGCAATGGCTCCATGACTAAGTCCTTTCACGAGGACATCTGCCATGACAAACCCACGACAAGGTTCCTACCTCATCAACTACTTCCCAATACCCACATGTTATCAAATACTACTCATGCAATGTTTGAGGGTTGAAACTAACACATAAAAACTGGGTATGAAAAGTATGATCAAAGTGTGAACTTGCCTTGTACTGTTGATGAAGATGATTTGCACTCATAACTCCTGATAGTTCTACTCGTCACACTCCGCTCAATCTATCGTAAGCAAGCAATAGTAACCACACATAAGCAATCATGCAAAAGAATCGAAGAAAAGATCTCGGAAAACATCAAAAACAAGCAAATAACTCATGCAACATAAAACAATATCTAACAGTACCAAAATTAAGTGAATTTGCCCTTATCAGAAAGTTTAGGTCAAGAGCAATTAGCAAAAAGAATCGATTAAATCGGAGTTATAAAACTCGAGTTATGAACAAAAGAAGTTCAAATCCAAATATGTTTGAATTCAAATTTTAAATTTTCAAAAACATGTTCTAGTAGATTATATGGATAGATGAGATCATAACGAAGAAGTGAGCATTGGTTTCGCTGGATTTGGATAAACGATGTAAAAGTTGTGAGGGTTGATACGTCTCCAATGTATCTATAATTTTTGATTGTTCCATGCTAGTATATTATCTGTTTTGGATGTTAATGGGCTTTATTCTACACTTTTATATTACTTTTGGGACTAACCTATTAACTGGAGGCCCAGCCCAAATTGCTGTTTTCTTGCCTATTTCAGTGTTTCAAAGAAAAGGAATATCAAACGGAGTCCAAACGGAATGAAACCTTCGGGAGAGTTATTTTTGGAACGGAAGCAATCCAGGAGAGTTGGAGTAGACGTCAGGGAGGCTTCAAGGTGGCCTCGAGGTAGGGAGGCGTGCCTGCCCCCCAGGGCGCGCCCCCACCCTCATGGGTCCCTCGTGGCTCCCCTGACTGATTTATTTCGCCTATATATGTCCATATACCCTAAAAACATCAAGGAAAAGAATAGATCGGGAGTTCCGCCGCCAGAAGCCTCCATAGCCACCAAAAACCAATCTAGACCCATTTCGGCACCTTGCCGGAGGGGGAATCCCTCTCCGGTGGCCATCTTCATCATCCCGACGCTCTCCATAACGAGGAGGGAGTAGTTCACCCTCGGGGCTGAGGTTATGTACCAGCAGCTATGTGTTTGATCTCCCTCTCTCTCTCTCTCTCTCGTGTTCTTGAGGTGGTACGATCTTGATGTATCGCGAGCTTTGCTATTATAGTTGGATCTTATGATGTTTCTCCCTCTCTACTCTCTTGTAATGGATTGAGTTTTCCCTTTGAAGTTATCTTATCAGATTGAGTCTTTAAGGATTTGAGAACACTTGATGTATGTCTTGCATGTGCTTATCTGTGGTGACATTGGGATATTCACGTGATCCACTTGATGTTTGTTTTGGTGATCAACTTGTGGGTTCCACTCGTGAACTTATGCATAGGGGTTGGCACACTTTTTCGTCTTGACTCTCCGGTAGAGACTTTGGGACACCCTTTAAAGTTCTTTGTGTTAGTTGAATAGATGAATCTAAGATTGTGTGATGCATATCGTATAATCATACCCACGGATACTTGAGGTGACATTGGAGTATCTAGGTGACATTAGGGTTTTGGTTGATTTGTGTCTTAAGGTGTTATTCTAGTAAGAACTCTTGAATAGATCAATCCGAAAGAATAGCTTTGAGGTGGTTTCGTACCCTACCATAATCTCTTCATTTCTTCTCTGCTATTAGTGACTTTGGAGTAACTTTTTGTTGCATGTTGAGGGATAGTTATATGATCCAATTATGTTATTATTGTTGAGAGAACTTGCACTAGTGAAAGTATGAACCCTAGGCCTTGTTTCAACGCATTGCAATACTGTTTTCGCTCACTTTTATCATTAGTTACCTTGCTGTTTTTATATTTTTCAGATTACAAAAAACTATATCTATCATCCATATTGCACTTGTATCACCATCTCTTCGTCGAACTAGTGCACCTATACAATTTACCATTGTATTGGGTGTGTTGGGGACACAAGAGACTCTTTGTTATTTGGTTGCAGGGTTGCTTGAGAGACCCCATCTTCATCATATGCCTCCCACGGATTGATAAACCTTAGGTCATCCACTTGAGGGAAATTTGCTACTATCCTACAAACTGTCGGATTTCAGGTTCCGGCAGACCCTTGAGGTTCGAACACTGGGGTGCGCGCGGAGATTTCTCCTCCTACCTACCTGCACCCCTCCACCACGCTAGGATCAAAACTATCGAAAGAAAAACACAAGAGACACGGGGTTTATACTGGTTCGGGCCACCGTTGTGGTGTAATACCCTACTCCAGTTTGTGGTGTGTGGATTGCCTCTTGGCCTGATGGTGATGAACAATACAAGGAAGAACAGCCTCGCGAGGGTCTGTTCTTGGCTGAGGCGATGAACTGCTGGGAGGAGTTCAATCACCTTTCTCTCTCTCTATCTCTCTCTCTCTCTCTGCTTCCAACCAACCGCCCTGTCGAGAGCCTTTGGAAGCGACCGAACCGAACCCCCTTTGCTATGTGGGTGGCCGGTCCTATTTATAGAGGCCCAGGTCCTCTTCCCAAATATCGAGCGGGAAGGGAGCCAACAATGGCGGGCTAATTTGAAGGGGGACAGCAAGTATCAGCTATCCTGACAAAAGTAGTCTTCGCCTGCGCAAAGCTCTGGTGATGACGCTGTCTTGGGCTCCACGGTGACCTCCATCTCTTAGTCCTCCTGGTCTTGGTCTCGTTGCACCGAAATGGCAACCTTTGCCTAATGCCTCGGTACTCCGTGGCTGCGCTTGCCCCCTTCGCACCAAAGAGGAAAGGAGGACGTTGCACGGGCTGGCGCCCGCCTGGCGCCCTGAGTCGTCATGGCTTGCGTCACGGGCACCTCACGAGGTACCCCGCCTTGATCTCTCCGCCTCCTCGTGAGCCAGCCTGACGAGGCCGTGCCTGAGGAGGCTCCGCGTCGTCCGCCCCGCGAGGCTTGGCCCCTCACGAGGGTCTTGAGTTCGTGTTGATGAAGATGGGCCGTGCTGGGCCCCCCTTTGAGCCACGCCGTAGGCCGCAGGCAGGCAAGTCTGGGGACCCCCGTTCCCAGAACACCGACAGTAGCCCCCGGGCCCAAGGCGCGCCCGGACTTGGCCGTGCAGGGAAGCGGAAGGGCAAGAGAGAAGCGTCGCGGGCCCTAACAGCCTGCGGCCTTAGGCGACGCGCGGCGGTTGATTGGACGTGGGCGGCACTGTTCCCCCACGCCCTCCTTATTCCGCGCCATGCTAGGCGGACCCGTAGTTGTACTCAGCCATTCCCCTTTTGTCGCTCGAGCGCCCCCTGTCCGCGGTTGGGTTCCGCGAGCGGTGGCTGTTTGTGGACGCAGGGGTGCCCAGCCCCCTGCTATCGGAGCCGACCTCGCCTGATGCCCCCAATTCGGGCTGGGGCCAGGAGACGCTCGAGAGCCCCCGGCTCGTCTTCGTCTGGCGCCGCTTCGCGCTCTTGAGATCGCTTGGCGTGACAATGCCCAAGGTGGTGAAGGAGTTCCTGCTATGCCGCGTTGCTCCTCTTCAACGCCACTCTCGCCGGATGTGGGCCTTCCTTAGGCGCGAGGATCGTATGAAGCTCCAGGAAGAGGACCTGGCTCCTGAGGTGCTGAAGACGGTGCTCTTGACCCTGGCTAGGGATCCCAACCCTGGCAGTGTCCGGCAGGGAGGGGCCTTGCTGTACCTTTGCCAGAGCAGGGTCGACTTCGTGAAGCAGATGTCTGTCTTTGACGAGTGGGGGCTGCGCCCTGCTGGCCTCCAGGGACCTCGCGAGAATCCAATGGTGGTTACTGCCCTTCCAGTCGGCCTAGGCGACTCGTCCTCGAGTGGCGGAGCAGGGAGGTACGAGGCGCCAGAGGCTGAGGGGGCTCCCGGCATGGTGACAGCGCCGGGCGAGGCTCATGAGGAAGCAGTTATCGGGGCCCATGCCGCTGAGGCTGAGGGTGACAAATAGCTGCCCACTGCGCCTGCGATTGGGGCCCCTGAGGCTCCAGCTGCTTCTCTTGGGGAGGCGATTGGCGGCGCGCATCAGGCAGGCGCCCCTGACGCTAACCGTCTTGACACTCCATCTTCGTCGCAGGTCAATCCCTGCGCCCAACTCTTAGGCCGCTTCCGCGTGGACTTTGGGGCTCTCCGGAAGAAAAGGGAGGCCCTGGGCGACGATCACCCTTGTCGCTTGTTGAAGCATAGGAAGTACTTCGCCACTGATGAGTAAGCCTTCTCCTTTCCCAGCTCCCGATCCTTCTGTCACTTGTACTGACCCTTGCTCCGCAGGCCCCTTCCAGCCGAGCTTGTTGAGACGGCCGAGGAGCCGTCCCCTTTGGCTTTGCCCCCTCCATCGTCCTCGAGCGCTCCGAGCAGCGGAGCCCTTGTGGTGAGGTCGATCAACGAGGCGAACCGCTCCGAGGCGTATTGTGGCCCCGCGCACCTCGCGATCCCCCTTCGCGGGCCTTCTCATGGCATAGCCAGCCTGCGATGGGCTTCTCGCCTGGTCGTGGACTGCGATTGGATGAGGCACCTCCTGCGCTCTTCTCCTGAGGTCGGGCTGACCCCAGGCCGGGCTTCTGACGCGGCGTGCCCGGCCGTCGCGAGGGTGCCAGCCCCCAGCCCCCAGCCCAGAGGGGGAGTGCTGACTCGCAGCCCCCGGCGCTTGCTTGGGGCAGATGATGGTGTGGAAGACGTGCTCGAGCGCGCTCGGGAGCGTCGCGCTCTCCGCCAAGGATTCCTTCGAAGGGCGACTGACGCAGTGAGCCTGCTTCGTGAGGAGCTTGCTGATGAAGACGCGCGCCTTGAGGCCGAGGGCCTGTGCCTGGCTGCAGAGAGGCGCGAGCTGGAGGGCGCCATCGCCCATGCACGCCGTCAGCGCGATCTTGGTGAAGCAGAGGCCAAGGCGTCATTGGTGGCCTCTCGGGAGGCCCGGTCTCGGGCTGCTGAAGAAGCTCAGGAGGCTGACCGGCCCGCGAACGGCTGTGGAGGAGCGGGCTCGGGAGCACCTGGCCTCGTGCCACTCGCTAGAGGAGTAGGTGGAGCTGCGTGAGGCAGCCCTCGCGTCGATGAAGGTGGCCTCCAGTGACTCGGCGGAGCTCCAGAAGCGTGAGGAGGCGCTGACGTTGGAAGTGTTGGGGAACGTAGTAATTTCAAAAAAAATACCTACGCACACGCAAGATCATGGTGATGCACAACAACGAGAGGGGAGAGTGTTGTCTACGTACCCACGCAGACCGACTGCGGAAGCGTTGACACAACGTAGAGGAAGTAGTCGTACGTCTTCCCGATCCAATCGATCCAAGCACCGTTACTCCGGCACCTCCGAGTTCTTAGCACACGTACAGCTCGATGATGATCCCCGGGCTCTGATCCAGCAAAGCGTCGGGGAGGAGTTCCATCAGCACGACGGCGTGGTGACGATCTTGATGTACTACCGTCACAGGGCTTCGCCTAAGCGCTGCTACAATATAATCGAGGTGGAATATGGTGGCAGGGGGCACCGCACACGGCTAAGGAACGATCTCAATGATCAACTTGTGTGTCTATGGGATGCCCCCTACCCCCGTATATAAAGTAGTGGAGGACGGGAGGGCCGGCCCTCTCTATGGCGCGCCCTAGGGGAGTCCTACTCCCACCGGAGTAGGATTCCCCCTTTCCTAGTCCAACTAGGAGTCCTTCCATGTATTAAGAGTAGGAGACAAGGAAGAGGAAAAGAGAAGGGAAGGAAGGAGGGGGCGCAGCCCCTCCCCCTAGTCCAATTCGGACTAGGCCTTGGGGGGTGCGCGGCCTGCCCTAGGCAGCCCCTCTCTCTTTCCCGTATGGCCCAATAAGGCCCAATACTTCTCCCCCGTATTCCCGTAACTCCCCGGTACTCCGAAAAATACCCGAATCACTCGGAACCTTTGCGATGTCCGAATATAGTCGTCCAATATATCGATCTTTACGTCTCGACCATTTCGAGACTCCTCGTCATGTCACCGATCTCATCCGGGACTCCGAACTCCTTCGGTACATCAAAACTCATAAACTGATAATATAACTGTCATCGAAACCTTAAGCGTGCGGACCGTATGGTTCGAGAACACGGTCAATAACCAATAGCGGGACCTGGATGCCCATATTGGCTCCTACATATTCTATGAAGATCTTTTATCGGTCAGACCGCATAACAACATACGTTGTTCCCTTTGTCATCGGTATGTTACTTGCCCGAGATTCGATCGTCGGTATCCAATACCTAGTTCAATCTCGTTACCGGCAAGTCTCTTTACTCGTTCCGTAATACATCATCTCGCAACTAACTCATTGGCTGCAATGCTTGCAAGGCTTATGTGATGTGCATTACCAAGAGGGCCCAGAGATACCTCTCCGACAATCGGAGTGACAAATCCTAATCTCGAAATACGCCAACCCAACATCTACCTTTGGAGACACCTGTAGAGCTCCTTTATAATCACCCAGTTACGTTGTGACGTTTGATAGCACACAATGTGTTCCTCCGATAAACGGGAGTTGCATAATCTCATAGTCATAGGAACATGTATAAGTCATGAAGAAAGCAATAGCAACATACTAAACGATCGGGTGCTAAGCTAATGGAATGGGTCATGTCAATCAGATCATTCAACTAATGATGTGACCTCGTTAATCAAATAACAACACTTTGTTCATGGTTAGGAAACATAACCATCTTTGATTAACGAGCTAGTCAAGTAGAGGCATACTAGTGACACTAAGTTTGTCTATGTATTCACACATGTATTATGTTTCCGGTTAATACAATTCTAGCATGAATAATAAACATTTATCATGAAATAAGGAAATAAATAATAACTTTATTATTGCCTCTAGGGCATATTTCCTTCAGTCTCCCACTTGCACTAGAGTCAATAATCTAGTTCACATTGTCATGTGATTTAACAGCAATAGTTCACATCACCATGTGATTAACTCCCATAGTTCACATCGCCATGTGACCAACACCCAAAGGGTTTACTGGATTCAGTAATCTAGTTCACATCGCTATGTGATTAACACCCAAAGAGTACTAAGGTGTGATCATATTTTGCTTGTGAGAGAATCTTAGTCAACGGGTCTGCCACATTCAGATCCGCATGTATTTTGCAAATTTCTATGTCAACAATGCTCTTCATGGAGCTACTCTAGCTAATTGCTCACACTTTCAATATGTATCTAGACTGAGACTTAGAGTCATCTAGATTAGTGTCAAAACTTGCATCGGTGTAACCCTTTACGACGAACCTTTTTTCACTTCCATAATCGAGAAACATATCCTTATTCCACTAAGGATAATTTTGACCGATGTCCAGTGATCTACTCCTAGATCACTATTGTACTCCCTTGCCAAACTCAGTGGTAGGGTATACAATAGATCTGGTACACACCATGGCATACTTTATTGAACCTATGACCAAGGCATAGGGAATGACATTCATTCTCTTTCTATCTTCTGCCGTGGTCGGGCTTTGAGTCTTACTCAATTTCACACCTTGTAACATAGGCAAGAAACTCTTTCTTTGACTGTTCCATTTTGAACTACTTCAAAATCTTGTCAAGGTATGTATTTATTGAAAAAAACTTATCAAGCGTCTTGATCTACCTAGATAGATCTTGATGCTCAATATGTAAGCAGCTTCACCGAAGTATTTCTTTGAAAAACTCCTTTCAAACACTCCTTTATGCTTTACAGAATAATTCTACATTATTTCCGATCAACAATATGTCATTCACATATACTTATCAGAAATGCTGTAGTGCTCCCACTCACTTTCTTGTAAATACAGGCTTCACCGCAAGTCTGTATAAAACTATATGCTTTGATCAACTCATTAAAGCGTATATTCCAACTCCGAGATGCTTGCACCAGTCCACAGATGGATCGCTGGAGCTTGCACATTTTGTTAGCACCTTTAGGATTCACAAAACCTGCTGGTTGCATCATATACAACTCTTCTTTAATAAATCCATTAAGGAATGTAGTTTTGTTTATCCATTTGCCAGATTTTATAAAATGCGGCAATTACTAACACGATTCGGATAGACTCAAGCATAGATACGAGTGAGAAACTCTCATCATAGTCAACACCTTGAACTTGTCGAAAACCTTTTGCGACAAATCTAGCTTTGTAGATAGTAACACTACTATCAGCATCCGTCTTCCTCTTGAAGATCCATTTATTCTCAATTGCTCGCCGATCATCGGGCAAGTCAACCAAAGTCCATACTTTGTTCTCATACATGGATCTCATCTCAGATTTCATGGCCTCAAACCATTTCGCGGAATCTAGGCTCATCATCGCTTCTTCATAGTTCGTAGGTTCATCATGGTCAAGTAACATGACTTCCAGAACATGATTACCGTATCACTCTGGTGCGGATCTCACTCTGGTGTACCTACGAGATTCGGTAGTAACTTGATCTGAAGATACATGATCATCATCATTAGCATCCTCACTAATTGGTGTAGTAGTCACAGGAACAGATTTCTGTGATGAACTATTTTCCAATAAGGGAGAAGGTACAATTACCTTATCAAGTTTTCTACTTTCCTCCCACTCACTTCTTTCAAGAGAAACTCCTTCTCTAGAAAGGATCCATTCTTAGCAACGAATGTCTTGCCTTCGGATCTGTGATAGAAGGTGTACCCAACTGTCTCCTTTGGGTATCCTATGAAGACATATTTCTCCGATTTGAGTTTGAGCTTATCGAGATGAAACTTTTTCACATAAGCATCGCAAGTCCAAACTTTAAGAAACGACAGCTTAGGTTTCTTGCCAAACCATAGTTCACACGGTGTCGTCTCAACGGATTTAGATGGTGCCCTATTTAACGTGAATGCAGCTATCTCTAATGCATAACCCCAAAACGATAGTGGTAGATCGGTAAGAGACATTATAGATCACATTATATCTAATAAAGTACGGTTATGACGTTCGGACACACCATTACATTGTGGTGTTCTAGGTGGCGTGAGTAGTGAAACTATTTCACATTGTTTTAATTGAAGACCAAACTCGCAACTCAAATATTTGTCTCTGTGATCAGATCGTAGAAACTTTATTCTCTTGTCACGATGATTTTTCTCTGAAATTCTTTGAACTTTTTAAATGTTTCAGACTTATGTTTGATCAAGTAGATATAATCATATCTGCTCAAATCATCTGTGAAGGTCAGAAAATAATGATACCTGCTGCAAGCCTTAATATTCATCGGACCACATACATCAGTATGTATGATTTCCAACAAATCTATTGCTTGCCTCATTGTTCCGGAGAACGGCATTCTTAGTCATCTTGCCCATAAGGCACGGTTCGCAAGCATCAAGTGATTCCAAAAGCCCATCAGCATGGAGTTTCTTCATGCGCTTTACACCAATATGACCTAAACGGCAGTGCCACAAATAGGTTGCACTATCATTATTAACTTTGCATCTTTTGGTTTCAATATTATGAATATGTGTATCACTACGATCGAGATCCAATGAACCATTTTCATTGGTGTGTATGACCATAGAAGGTTTTATTCATGTAAACAGAACAACAATTGTTCTCTAACTTAAATGAATAACCATATTGCAATAAACATGATCAAAATCATATTCATGCTCAACACCAAATAACACTTATTTAGGTTCCACACTAATCCCGAAAGTATAGGGAGTGTGCGATGATGATCATATCAATCTTGGAACCACTTCCAACACACATCGTCACTTCACCCTTAACTAGTCTCTGTTTATTCTGCAACTCCCGTTTCGAGTTACTAATCTTAGCAACTGAACTAGTATCAAATACTGAGGGGTTGCTATAAACACTAGTAAAGTACACATCAATAACATGTATATCAAATATACTTATGTTCACCTTGCCATCCTTCTTATCTGGCAATCACTTGGGGTAGTTCCACTTCAAGTGACCAGTCCCTTTGCAGTAGAAGCACTCAGTCTCCGGCTTAGGTCCAGACTTGGGTTTCTTCTCTTAAGCAGCAACTTGCTTGCCGTTCTTCTTGAAGTTCCCCTTCTTCCCTCTGCCCTTTTCTTGAAACTAGTGGTCTTGTCTACCATCAACACTTGATGTTTTTCTTGATTTATACCTTCATTGATTTCATCATCATGAAAAGCTCGGGAGTCGTTTTCGTCATCCCTTGCATACTATAGTTCATCACGAAGTTCTACTAACTTGGTCATGGTGACTAGAGAATTCTATCAATCACTATCTTATCTGGAAGATTAACTCCCACTTGATTCAAGCGATTGTAGTACCCAGACAATCTGAGCACATGCTCACTAGTTGAGCGATTCTCCTCCATCTTTTAGCTATAGAACTTGTTGGAGACTTCATATCTCTCAACTCGGGGTATTTGCTTGAAATATTAACTTCAACTCCTGGAACATCTCATATGGTCCATGACGTTCAAAACGTCTTTGAAGTCCCGATTCTAAGCCGTTAAGCATGGTGCACTAAACTATCAAGTAGTCATCATATTGAGCTAGCCAAACGTTCATAACATCTGCATCTGCTCCTGCAATAGGTCTGTCACCTAGCGGTGCATCAAGGACATAATTTTTCTGTACATCAATGAGGATAAAACTTAGATCATGGATCCAATCCGCATCATTGCTACTAACATCTTTCAACACAATTTTCTCTAGGAACATATCAAAATAAACACAGGGAAGCAACAACGCGAGCTATTGATCTATAACATAATATGCAAAATACTACCAGGACTAAGTTCATGATAAATTTAAGTTCAATTAATCATATTACTTAAGAACTCCCACTTAGATAGACATCCCTCTAATCCTCTAAGTGATCACATGATCCAAATCAACTAAACCATAACCGATCATCACGTGAAATGGATTAGTTTTCAATGGTGAACATCATTATGTTGATCATATCTACTATATGATTCACGCTCGACCTTTCGGTCTCCGTGTTCCGAGGCCATATCTGCATATGCTAGGCTCGTCAAGTTTAACCTGAGTATTCTGCGTGTGCAAAACTGGCTTGCACCCGTTGTAGATGGACGTAGAGCTTATCACACCCGATCATCACGTGGTGTCTGGGCACGACGAACTTTGGCAACGGTGCATACTCAGGGAGAACACTTCTTGATAATTTAGTGAGAGATCATCTTATAATGCTACCGTCAATCAAAGCAAGATAAGATGCATAAAAGATAAACATCACATGCAATCAATATATAAGTGATATGATATGGCCATCATCATCTTGTGCTTGTGATCTCCATCTCCGAAGCACCGTCATGATCACCATCGTCACCGGCGCGACACCTTGATCTCCATCGTAGCATCGTTGTCGTCTCGCGAATCTTATGCTTCCACGACTACCGCTACCGCTTAGTGCTAAAGTAAAGCATTACACCGCGATTGCATTGCATACAATAAAGCGACAACCATATGGCTCCAGCCAGTTGCCCATAACTCGGTTACAAAACATGATCATCTCATACAATAAAATTTAGCATCATGTCTTGACCATATCACATCACAACATGCCCTACAAAAACAAGTTAGACGTCCTCTACTTTGTTGTTGCAAGTTTTACGTGGCTGCTACGGGCTTAAGCAAGAACCAATCTCACCTACGCATCAAAACCACAACGATAGTTTGTCAAATAGACTCCGTTTTAACCTTCGCAAGGACCGGGCGTAGCCACACTTGGTTCAACTAAAGTTGGAGAAACAGTCACCCGCAAGCCACCTTTGTGCAAAGCACGTGGGGAGAACCGGTCTCGCGTAAGCGTACGCGTAATGTCGGTCCGGGCCGCTTCATCCAACAATACCGCCGAACCAAAGTATGACATGCTGGTAGGCAGTATGACTTATATCGCCCACAACTCACTTGTGTTCTACTCGTGCATATAACATCAAACCATAAAACCTAGGCTCGGATGCCACTCTTGGGGAACGTAGTAATTTCAAAAAAAATTCCTACGCACACGCAAGATCATGGTGATGCACAACAATGAGAGGGGAGAGTGTTGTCTACGTACCCACGCAGACCGACTGCGGAAGCGTTGACACAACGTAGAGGAAGTAGTCATACATCTTCCCGATCCGACCGATCCAAGCACCGTTACTCCGGCACCTCCGAGTTCTTAGCACACGTACAGCTCGATGACGATCCCCGGGCTCCGATCCAGCAAAGCGTCGGGGTGGAGTTCCGTCAGCATGATGGCGTGGTGACGATCTTGATGTACTACCATCGCAGGGCTTTGCCTAAGCACTGCTACAATATAATCGAGGTGGAATATGGTGGCAGGGGGCACCGCACACGGCTAAGGAACGATCTCAATGATCAACTTGTGTGTCTATGGGGTGCCCCCTGCCCCCGTATATAAAGGAGTGGAGGAGGGGAGGGCCGGCCCTCTCTATGGCACGCCCTAAGGGAGTCCTACTCCCACCGGAGTAGGATTCCCCCTTTCCTAGTCCAACTAGGAGTCCTTCCATGTATTAGGAGTAGGAGACAAGGAAAGAGGAAAAGAGAAGGGAAGGAAGGAGGGGGCGCAGCCCCTCCCCCTAGTCCAATTCGGACTAGGCCTTGGGGGGCGCGCGGCCTGCCCTAGGCAGCCCCTCTCTCTTTCTCGCATGGCCCAATAAGGCCCAATACTTCTCCCCCGTATTCCCGTAACTCCCCGGTACTCCGAAAAATACCCGAATCACTCGGAACCTTTCCGATGTCCGAATATAGTCGTCCAATATATCGATCTTTACGTCTCGACCATTTCGAGACTCCTCGTCATGTCCCCGATCTCATCCGGGACACCGAACTCCTTCGGTACATCAAAACTCATAAACTCATAATATAACTATCATCGAAACCTTAAGCGTGCGGACCCTACGGTTCGAGAACAATGTAGACATGACCGAGACACGTCTCCGGTCAATAACCAATAACGGGACCTGGATGCCCATATTGGCTCCTACATATTCTATGAAGATCTTTTATCGGTCAGACCGCATAACAACATACGTTGTTCCCTTTGTCATCGGTATGTTACTTGCCCGAGATTCGATCGTCGGTATCCAATACCTAGTTCAATCTCGTTACCGGCAAGTCTCTTTACTCGTTCCGTAATACATCATCTCGCAAGTAACTCATTGGCTGCAATGCTTGCAAGGCTTATGTGATGTGCATTACCGAGAGGGCCCAGAGATACCTCTCTGACAATCGGAGTGACAAATCCTAATCTCGAAATACGCCAACCCAACATCGACCTTTGGAGACACCTGTAGAGCTCCTTTATAATCACCCAGTTACGTTGTGACGTTTGGTAGCACACAAAGTGTTCCTCCGATAAATGGGAGTTGCATAATCTCATAGTCATAGGAACATGTATAAGTCATGAAGAAAGCAATAGCAACATACTAAACGATCGGGTGCTAAGCTAATGGAATGGGTCATGTCAATCAGATCATTCAACTAATGATGTGACCTCATTAATCAAATAACAACACTTTGTTCATGGTTAGGAAACATAACCATCTTTGATTAACGAGCTAGTCAAGTAGAGGCATACTAGTGACACTAAGTTTGTCTATGTATTCACACATGTATTATGTTTCCGGTTAATACAATTCTAGCATGAATAATAAACATTTATCATGAAATAAGGAAATAAATAATAACTTTATTATTGCCTCTAGGGCATATTTCCTTCAGGAAGCCGCTGAACGTACCCGCGAGTACGAGCATCTGGAGACAAGGGAGCGCTTGGTGACGCAGGCGGAGGAGGATGTCGCTGCACAGGAAGCCCGTGTCCTGGAGGAGGTCGGACGTCGGGTGGTGATGGCGCATTTGAACCTCGAGCACGAGTTCGAGGAGAAGCTGGGGTTGATCCGGGCCGAAGCCAAAGGCAGGACTGCTGCCCTAAGGGCCAAGCTGGAGGAGGTGACACGGCAGGCCGATGCTTCCCGGGCCGCCCTTGAGGTGGCGCAAGGTGAGCTAACCACCTCCCAGGCTGAGGTGCTCCTTCTTCGCCAGCGGGTGGAGGAGGCTGAGGCCGTCGCGCGCTAGAACACGGACAAGATACGTCAGCGGCGGATCCTGGAGCCTGAGCATGGCCCCATGCTCACCACGCTCCGGGAGAGGGCCAACGCGGCCTTGGGCAACATCTACGAGGAGACCGTCGGCGAGCCGCACGCGGTCAACTACGCGGGCAATCTTCAATTCTTCACTGACATGGTGACGCAGCTGGAGGCGCGGTCGATCAGGGCTGCCAGGTTGGTGGAGGAGAGGAGTCGCGCCCTGCTCAGGCGCGCCTTTTCTCGCGTCTTCAGCCACCTCCGGAGCATGGATCCCCACTTTGATTTTGATGCCGCCATCGCCCCAGTCCCACAGGCCGTCCGAGTTGAGCTGGCGCACTGGGTGGAAGACAATGTGGATGCTCTTATCAGGGCCTTCGCCTCGGACAACGATGATGCGATCGTGGCGGCCAACGAGGGCGGCGCGATGGGCGGCTCTGATGCCGCTGGTGGCAACGCGGACAGCGATGGCAAGTTCAGCGACGCCAGCAATGGCCCCTGTGGTCCTCCTGAGGACGCATTGGGGGATTCATCCGACTGATTGCGCATCATTCCTGCTTCCTTACCCTGCATGAATAGAACTCAGGTTTTGGCCTGATAGCTGTGAGAGCATTTTGGAGGGGGAGCCCCTCATGTAAAACTTGCGTTTATCGTATCAGTAGGAGCTACATTGCCCAAGCGCCCGCGCCAAGTGGTTGGCTTAAGCGACGCGCTGGTCGGCTAGTTTACCTTTGTCCCGTGCTGGCCTAGGGGCAGCCCGCAGGAGGCTGTGGTGCCCTAAGTGTTTCCTGATTGAATCCGCTGGATCTGCAGTAAGACGCCCTCCTGAGAGGATGCGGCGGCGGCAGTCTGGGCTGCGCGCAAGCTAGGCCTGACCCGGCTTGCGAGGGGCTCACGAGGGGAGGCAGCTGAGGTGAAGTGGTAACCGAAACGCGAGAAATTGCTCGAACGAGACTAAGCACCCCTCCCCCGAAGACACGCAAATCTCAAATTCGAATCCAACTTGAATCCAGCGGGGAAAGCGACAACGAAAGGGAAGAGCAACGAAAGCAAACAAAAGGCCACGTCCGGCACCTAGTCTAGTCTTGGACGTCTTCTCACCAGCGCGGAGCTAAGTGGTGCCACTAGGCGTGGGAGGGAGCCCCAGGGCCTGAGGCCGGCACCCCTGAGACTCCGGGGCATGTACAGCCCCACTAATTATTACGTGAGAGTGCCACGGGGCGGCGAGCTTCATAGGCACTGGGCCTTCTTCACAGGTACTGGCCTTGCTTCATATCGCCAGACGAGGGCCCTGCCTTGCGCCACACTCTAGTGCCATCAGCAACGACCGGAAACCAGGACACCACCCGATGGGGTAGAGCGGTCGCCAGCGGTTCCCCCGACGACCACGGGTCCTCCGCCAGGGGCAGGCCCTGAGGCACCTCCCCAGCAGAGGGCCTACCTCCCGAGAACACCTTGCTCCGAACGCCACGGTGGTGATGTCGGATCTCGGCCCCTTTCCTGCAGCCCCCTGCGCCCTCCTCCCGAGGGGTAGGAGACTGTGGGAGCGGGGCAGCTGCTCGCTGCGGCGACCTGCACCTCCTGCGATCCATGGTTAGTGTATACCTGCTCCTGAAGAATTAGCGATACTCGATAATCGTTGCCTCCAGCGTGGCCAGTGGGATCGTCCCGGGGCTCCTGGAAAGGCTCAGCTTCTAGTGCCTCGTCCCCCCAGCTTGGGTTGAGGAGCGAGCCTTGTCCATTCTCGTGAGGGTGTCCTTGGTCCATCATGAGGGGCACGTATTCCTCCGGCGCCATCATCCCGAATGCCACGCCGTAACGCCCCGCATGCCACGCGGTCCTGCCTGACGCGCCCACCGTGGGGTGGCAGCGCGGCCGCCCACTTGGGCCGCGGGTCGCATTGAGTCCTTCCTCTTCGTGGACCGGGGGCAGGGGCAGCGCCGCCACCGGTCCGGCGCTGACAGCTTCGCTGGCATCGGAGTAGCCTTGGAGCCCGCGGGCGAGCGCGGAGCCCCTGCGCGGGTCACCCTGGGCTTGAGATGGGAGCTGGGTGGAGAAGGGGTGAGCCCCCGAGGCGGCGAAGCCCAGGAGCTCTGCCACTCGCTCCAGCAGCACGTCATGGCCGCCCTCTAGCAGTCTGCACTGCAGCAGCTCTTGGGCCACTGTGAGCGCGGCCCTCGAGTTCGCCTGCTCCCGGCAGGTGTACGGTGTCGTGGTCGCGGCGTGATTGGAGGCCCTTGCTGCCGACCGCGCCTGCCGCGGTGTGAGAGCTGTCGAAGCTTGTCCGCGTCGCCCGTGGCTCGCAGCGCCCTGCGGACCGCGAGCTAACTGGGGCATGGGGTCGCCCGAGGCGAGCTGCTCTGCGCGGGCGGGCCACGCCGCCAATGGGTCTGGGTTGCCCTCCTAGTCGCCGGGCATGGTGATGACGACGCGACGGGGCACGGAGTCGTGGAAGACGAATTCCGACGCACCCCTACCTGGCGCGCCAAATGTCGGATTTCGGGTTCTGGCAGACCCATGAGGTTGGAACACTGGGGTGCACGCGGAGATTTCGCCTCCTACCTACCTGCACCCCTCCGCCACACTAGGATCAAAACTATCGAAAGAACAACACAAGAGACACGGGGTTTATACTGGTTCGGGCCATCGTTGTGGTGTAATACCCTACTCCAGTTTGTGGTGTGTGGATTGCCTCTTGGCCTGATGATGATGAACAATACAAGGAAGAACAGCCTCGTGAGGGTCTGTTCTTGGCTGAGGCGATGAACTACTGGGAGGAGTTCAGTCACCTTTCTCTCTCTCTCTCTCTCTCTCTCTCTCTCTCTCTGCTTCCAACCAACCGACCTGTCGAGAGCCTTTGGAAGCGACCGAACCGAACCCCCTTTGCTATGTGGGTGGCTGGTCCTATTTATAGAGGCCCTGATCCTCTTCCCAAATATCAACCGGGAAGGGAGCCAACAATGGCAGGCTAATTTGAAGGGGGGCAACAAGTATCAGCTATCCTGGCAAAAGTAGTCTTCGCCTGCGCAAAGCTTTCGTGATGACGCTGTCTTGGGCTCCACGGTGACCTCCGTCTCGTAGTCCTCCTGGTCTTGGTCTCGTTGCACCGAAATGGCAACCTTTGCCTGATGCCTCAGTACTCCGCGGCTGCGCTTGCCCCCTTTGCACCAAAGAGGAAAGGAGGACCTTGCACGGGCTGGCGCCAGCCTGGCGCCCTGAGTCGTCATGGCTTGCGTCACGGGCACCTCGCGAGGTACCCCGCCTTGATCTCTCCGCCTCCTTGTGAGCCAGCCTGACGAGGCCATGCCTGAGGAGGCTCCACGTCGTCCGCCCCACGAGGCTTGGCCCCTCGCGAGGGTCTTGATTTCGTGTTGATGAAGATGGGCCGTGCTGGCCCCCCATTGAGCCACGCCGCAGGCCGCAGGCAGGCAAGTCTGGGGACCCCCGTTCCCAGAACGCCGACACAAACCTATGCACTTGGAGGCCCAACAACGTCTACAAGAAGAAGGCTGTGTAGTAGACATCAAGGGTCTGAAGATCATGGACTAAACTGAAAGAAACAAAACTACAACTAGGTCCCTGGCCATGTGGCAGAAAACTACCGGCTGAAAAGTGTTCGCTGTGGGGCTAAACCAATGAACGTTCCTTAAATAGAACATACTGATTTGAAAATAATAAAAGAATAAACCGACCTAATCTGGGCCATCTATCTGGGATTGAACAGACAAGAGAGGGCGGGGAGTTACCGCGGTAGCAGCAGCGAAGTCCGGTGGGGCAGACGGCGGTGACGACGTCGGCTGCGAGCGGGGAGGTGGCTCTGGTCGTCGGGGAAGGAGACAAAGAGCTCGGGGAGGTGCGGCGTGGAGCGACGCGTCCAATGGTGGTGCCGGCGTCGGTCGGGGGCGGCGGATCGGAGTAGAACGGCGGCGGCGGATCTCGGAGGAGGTCACAACTCCGGCGAGGTTTTGTGCGGCATAGGAGCCGTGGTGGTTGCGGTTTGAGGAGAAATCGGGGCTGGGGTCGAGGGTTTATAAATGGGGCAAGGCGTGGGCGAGGGGCAAGGCGGGAGGACGGTGTCCCGCTCGAAGACGGCGGTGGTCGGCGATGGCGTACAGGAGCAGGACTCCTGCTGCCTTGCGGGAGGAGGAAGAAGACATAGGGCCCACATGTCGGTGTCTGCGGGAGAGAGCGGGAGGGAATGGGCGACCGGGTGGAGGCGGTTCATGCGAGGGAGAGAGGCCATGGGCCGATTCAGCTTGCTCGGCCGTTGGGCGGAGAGAGAGAGAGAGAGAGAGAGAGAGAGAGAGAGAGAGAGCAGGGCTGGGCCTCAGCCTCGCACTGTTCGAAGAGTGTTTTTAATACAAACACACAAAAAATAAAATAAAACGTCAAACAATTTTCAAAAAAGATTCTCTATCACATGAACATTTTCCTAGCGTCAAATAAAATCCACAAAACTTCAAATAAAGCAAAGAGTGATGCTGTTGAAGTAAAACCTCATAAAAATCATTTTAAAAAATACCAGAAGGATTTCAAATTTATTTCTCTCCAATTTCATACTGTAGGGAATCATTTTACCCTAATTTCCATATATTTTATTTTTGGAGAAAAATAATTTGAATGAAACCCAAATAACTCCAAATTGAAAATAATTTCAAAAGGACTTTAAATTTCATTTCTTGTAAACTTCCAACTCATATTTCATATCTTTTGAAGAAGTCATTTTATCTTCTCTCTTGAAAATCATTGAGTTGCTTAAAGTTTCTGGATTTAAAATATTTCCAAATGGAATTCAAATCTTTTCAGATACCTTTTCATTTATTTAAAATGGAAGAAGTCATGTTATATTCTCTCCAGGGTTTTGTGACGAAAAGAATATGAAATCATGGATCCAAAAGCAAAAATGAACGTTTGGGAAAGTCCTTTTATTCCCTCTCATTTCACTTTCAAAAAGTTTCAAATTTCGCTCAATTTCACTCAAGCAACCACACCACAATCAAACAAACAATCAAAACTATTTATTTTAATATAACATTCCAAAATTTAGAATTTTGGGATGTTACAAACCTAGCACCCTTAAAATGAATCTCATCCCCGAGATTCGGAGAGGCTATAAAGAAATAGGTTAGGTTCGGGGGTCTTCACAAAATCCAACGATCGCCACGAAGGTCTCAGGTGCTACCACCCTTAGAACCATGGTTATGGTTCCATCCAAACTCATATACTCCATCCTTATTGTTGACAGTGCCGGTCTCCTCATATCTTCAAGGTAATTCCTTCTCTGAGCTCTTCCGGTAGTGGCATAACCTTTTCCTTAATTCCTGTGTCCTTTCATCTTGGTACAGTTCTTCTGTGACTCGGTCTTCTTAGCTGATGGGTCCAGCGCCAATACTAAACAACTATCGATATCTCATGGTGGTCAATCAAACAATTTGACTGGGTCCATGCAAAAAATGGGTCTGGGCTTTATTCTCACCGTATGGCCTACGATTGGCAACAACTGCCTTGTACAAGGGGAAAATTGACATACCGTTCTAAGGATTAATCAAGGTTTTGATCGTCGTCGCTCTACTATGGGCAAGTCACTCAGATTTACCATCCCATACAACAAGGCGAATAATAAGAGTAAGTCGGTATGGTGATCAATCCATCCCGCACCCAAATCATTACCTTGTATATAGTTTAGCGAATCTCGCATTCTAACACTCGGTCATCCTCACAAGCATTGCAGAATTGCTCTTGTCAACGAACTGGGTTCGAAAAAATCCATGGATTCTGCAAGCCAAACAAACATCTATCATTCCTTCACAACTCTCAGGTTTTGCTTAAACTCCTATAAGATTGTGTGTTGATAAGCATAAACTTCCTCTAGGGTTTTTCCTTCAGCAAGAGTGTGCCTGCTTCTTGGCAAGTCGTGGGGCCTATGGGTTATGGCCCATCTCATCACTTGTAAACCTTGAACTCATCAGCGGGGCAACTGCTCATTATTCCACATGCAACATCCTAGCATTCTTAATTCCATCCAACTGTATTGTCTTCCTTTCTTCTAGTTGTACCAAATTAAGACGTGATTACTCAGACTCGTCGTGGGGTTACAATTGCTCCATGTTACCAACATTATACCTCATTTATATCCAATAGCACTTCATCCCTCCATATTCTTGGGGTATACCACATACCGAGATAAGACTCATACTTATTTTGTCCGTAGTCCACTTCGTGGAATATCATAATCCTTTCCAGAGATCAAGTGTCCTCATAGGGTACTACCACCCTTGACATGCACAAATCCTTCCATAGACCATATTTCTCATATCCTTGAAAATGGTCAAAATCCTTCTTCATATAGTAACAACTCATAAAATCCAAATCAGTACCAACGATGCTAACTTGATTGATTCTCAAATTATTACAATCTCCTGCATTTCCATTACATGCCTCAACTCAACACCTCAATATAAAAAGAAATGTTCCCACAACTACTACCATATTTCTCATAGACTCAACTATCTAACACGAGCCTCCTTCTCTTTGGGACAATCTCTGGCAAAGTGCCCTGCTTCATTACAACGAAAACATATTACTTCTGACCAGTCTTTAGGTATCCTAGTGATTACATAGCCTCCTTGGGTCCCCGGCTTCCTTTTTGGGCAACTGCTGAAGTAGTGCCCTGACTCCTTGCACCTGAAACAGGTGATATGACTCGGGTCCGTCCTAGGATCCAATCTATTTCTCCTCCTAGATTTTTCTGTTCCAATCAGGGCTTCTATTTCCTGTGGGTCATACTCTACTTCCTCTATCGGGAATTCTACTAGATCCCCATTCAAACAATTCTAGGAGATGTGTCCTTCTTCTCCACATGAATAGCATGAGTTGGTGTAGGGTTTAATTGTGTTTCCTTTGTGTGTGTGTCCTCGACATCTTTCTTCATCACAGGTTCTTCTAAAATTTCCATGAGGGTTCCTTTCATTGCTTCTTTCTTCTGGTGTACGGTTCTTTGTACCATGGGGTAAATGTGACACTCAGCAGGGTAGTGGGTAGTCCCTTCACACAAGAAACAAGTAATCTGCCTAGTTGGGCATTCTTCAACTGGGTGACTTTCTTCACAATGAGGGCATTCATCCTTGTGTTCTTTATGGTTGTGTCCTATTTCTCCACAGAGCTTGCATGCGCAAGGTTTCCTCATATCAATTCTATAAGGCTTCAATTTCGGGGGACACAAGCCGAGACTTTAGTAGAGTCAACTTAAATTCTTCCCAAGTGGTTACTCCTTGCCATCCTTTGATGTTTTGGTACATCCTCCACCAAGTAGTAGCACCTCTTTCAAAGCACTAAAGAGCATGTTGGGGTATATCCTTTCCGGCTATAGGGTTATTCTTCATGTGATCTTTGATACGTCTCCAACGTATCTATAATTTTTTATTGTTCCATGCTATTATATATTCTGTTTTGGATGTTTAATGGGATTATTTATACACTTTATATTAGTTTTGGGACTAACCTATTAACCGGAGGCCCATCCCAAATTGTTGTTTTTTTTCCTATCTTAGTGTTTCACAAAAAAAATATCAAACGGAGTCCAAACGGAATAAAACCTTGGAGTAGACGTCAAGCAATCAACGAGGCGGCCACGAGCACTAGTAGAAAAGGGGCCATTTGTCCCGGTTTGTAAGGGCCTTCTGTCCCGGTTTTGGAACCGGGACTAAAAGGTCGTTACTAATGCCTTTGGCCTTTAGTCCCGGTTCTTACACAAACCGGGACAGATGGGCCTCCACGTGGCCGCTGCGGCCAGCCCAAGCAGGGGGGACTTTGGTCCCGGTTGGTGACACCAACCGGGACCAAAAGGCGAGCTGAGGTTTTTGTTTTTTTAAAGGGGCTGGTTTAGGGGTTCGAGGGTTAATTTAGGTTGTTATTAGCTAGCTAATAAAGAGAAGTGTCCTCTCTTATATCTCCGTTCTTGGTTTACCAACGCTACTGCTATGCCTAAACATGGCTTAGATTGAAGTGAAGGCAACATGTGGTGCATGTCCAAAGTAATACTAATCCTAACTTGGTCAAGTTTGGATTATACTACTTTCGACATGCACCACATGCATGTTGCCTTCACTTCAATCCAATCCATGTTCATTTCACCCGCTCGTATATAATAACTCTTCATGCTCGCATCATGCATCATCATATATAATAACAAGTCTACTAATCATCACCATACAACTTGTGATCATATATAATAACAAGTCTACTAATCATCATCATGCATGTACTCGTTTTTAATAACAAGTCATATGATCATCATCCTCATAGTCATCGAACCAACCCTACTTAATTGTTCTTAGCACATGATCATCAGTATTAGGTAGGACCTAAATACCCTCTTTAAGGTAAAATAGCATAAAACAATATAGACCCTGACTCTCCATTATGGAGAAAGGACATCATCCTGTCTCCAATTCTTGCACTTTGCTTCCTTTTGCTTCCAAGAACCTCCTTATGACTGTCCATACATTTTTTCCATCCTTTGATTTGCATGTCTTCATTTCTTTTAGAAATCTGGTATGGACAGTTCAGATTCATAGGATGACCTGGTTGTATGTTCAAAACATTAAGGCTACCTTTCTGATACATCAAATGAGGCACACAATTCTCTGGGATTATCTATTGAAAAACATAGTAATAACTTCATATTTTTTATTTTTTTCCTGTTTTTTTGTTTTCTTTTTTGCTTTATTTATTTTGTTTTGTTTCTACTTACAACAAAAAACTTAATTATTTTATTTTATTTCTAATTACTTATTTATTTTACTTTATGATAATTCCTTTTGCTATTAAAGTTTCTAACAAAAAAAGTTATTTATGTAAATTCTTTTTGCTTTTAATGATTTTGAGATTTTGAACAGAAAATACTTTGATAATTTTAGTTGCATCAATTTTATATAATTTTAGTTTCAATAATACTAGAGGTTGCTTATAATGTTTTGAACAGAAAAATACTTTGATAATTTTAGTTTCATAAATTTTATTTATGTTATTAAAGTTTATTTTATTTTGTTTCTACTTATATATTTGATTAAAGTTTATATTATTTTGTTTCCAATTACTTATTTATTTTATTTTATGATAATTATTTTTTCTATTAAAGTTTGTAACAAAAAAGTTCTTTATGAAAATTCTGTGAACTCCTGACTTTTTGTGTGTTAAAAATGCGCCATTCAAAGCCACATCATCAATTTTCAACCCTTTCTGACTTCATTTGTTATTTTACATGCATTTACTTATTATTTTGAGCTATAACACCCTGAAATTAAAAAGCATTTCAAATGAACTCTGGAATGGTTGAAAGTTGGCATGGTATCATCATTTCATCCACATAGCATGAGCAAGAAAGTTGAGAGGGTTACAGCAAAAACTGGATGCACTTTGTGTACAAAATGGACAATCTCTTTCGAAGTATCAGGATTTCATACGGAAACTTGTCTGTTACAATAGGCATTTCAAATGAATTATGAAAAGGTTGAAAGTTGGCATGGTATCATCATAATAGTTGTGGGGAGAAAGTCTTCAATTTTTCTTCGCTTGTGTCCTTTCCTTATTGCGCCGTAACCATGGATAATCTTCATCATTTATCAGGATGCATGGGTCAGCCTTGACTTTGAAGGGAGGAATTTCATGAAAATTTTCATAATCTTCGGACATGTTTGTCTTGCCCTTCACTTCCATGATGTCCCTTTTTCCTGAAAGAACTATGTGGCGCTTTGGCTCATCGTATGATGTATTCCCTTCCTTATATTTTCTTTTTCTCGGTTTGGTAGACATGTCCTTCACATAGATAACCTATGCCACATCATTGGCTAGGATGAACGGTTCGTCGGTGTACCCAAGATTGTTCAGATCCACTGTTGTCATTCCGTACTGTGGGTCTACCTGTACCCCCCTCCTGACAGATTGACCCATTTGCACTTAAACAAAGGGACCTTAAAATCATGCCCGTAGTCAAGTTCCCATATGTCCACTATGTAACCATAATATGTGTCCTTTCTGTCAGATTTCGGGTTCCGGCAGACCCTTGAGGTTCGAACACTGGGGTGCGCGCGGAGATTTCGCCTCCTACCTACCTGCACCCCCCCCCCCCCCCCGCCATGCTAGGATCTAAACTACGGAAAGAACAACACAAGGGACACAGGGTTTATACTGGTTCGGGCCACCGTTGTGGTGTAATACCCTACTCTAGTGTGTGGTGTGTGGATTGCCTCTTGGGCTGATGATGATGAACAATACAAGGAAGAACAGCCTCGCGAGGGTCTGTTCTTGGCTGGGGCGATGAACTGATGGGTGGAGTTCAGTCACCTTTCTCTCTCTCTCTCTCTCTGCTTCCAACCCACCGACCTGTCGAGACCCCTTGCTATGTGGGTGGCTGGTCCTATTTATAGAGGCCCTGGTCCTCTTCCCAAATATCGAGAGGGAAGGGAGCCAACAATGGCGGGCTAATTTGAAGGGGGACAACATGTATCAGCTATCCTGGCAAAAGTAGTCTTTGCCTGCACAAAGCTCTGGTGATGACGCCGTCTTGGGCTCCATGGTGACCTCCGTCTCGTAGTACTCCTGGTCTTGGTCTCGTTGCACCGAAATGGCAACCTTTGCCTGATGCCTCAATACTCCACGGCTGCGCTTGCCCCCTTTGCACCAAAGAGGAAAGTAGGACGCTGTGCGGGTGGGCAGCCGCCTGGCGCCCTGAGTCCTCATGGCTTGCGTCACGGATACCGCATGAGGTATCCCGCCTTGATCTCTCTGCCTCCTCGTGAGCCAGCCTTACGAGGCCGTGTCTGAGGAAGCTCCATGTTGTCCGTCCCACGAGGCTTGGCCCCTCGCGATGGTCTTGGGTTTGTGTTGGTGAAGATGGGCCGTGCTGGGCCCCCCCTTTCGAGCCACGCCGCAGGCCGCAGGCAGGCAAGTCTGGGGACCCCCGTTCCCAGAACGCCGACACTTTCCCCTCTCGGTTGCTGCATCAAAGCACACACCGTTGTTTTGGTTGATGCTTTTTTGATCTTGGGCGATCGTGTAAAATGTATTCCCGTTTATCTCGTATCCTTTGTAAGTCAATACAGTCGAAGATGGTCCCCTAGATAACAAGTACAGCTCATCACAAACAGTGTTGTCACCTCTAAGACGTGTTTCCAACCAACTGCTGAAAGTCCTGATGTGTTCATATGTAATCTAGTCGTCGCACTGCTCAGGGTGTTTGGAGCGCAGACTGTTCTTGTGTTCATCGACATACGGGGTCACCAAGGTAGAGTTTTGTAGAACTGTGTAGTGTGCTTGAGACCAAGAATATCCGTCCCTGCATATTATTGAGTCCCCTCCAAGCGTGCCTTTTCCAGTCAGTCTCCCCTCATACCGTGATTTAGGGAGACCTATCTTCTTAAGGCCAGGAATGAAGTCAACACAAAACCCAATGACATCCTTTGTTTGATGGCCCATGGAGATGCTTCCTTCTGGCCTAGCACGGTTACAGACATATTTCTTTAGGACTCCCATGAACCTCTCAAAGGGGTACATATTGTGTAGAAATATGGGGCCCAGAATGACAATCTTGTCAACTAGATGAACTAGGACGTGCGTCATGATATTGAAGAAGGATAGTGGGAACACCAGCTCGAAACTGACAAGACATTGCACCACATCACTCCTTCGCCTTGGTATGATTTCTGGATCTATCACCTTCTGAGAGATTGCATTGAGGAATGCACATAGCTTCACAATGGCTAATCGGACGTTTTCCGGTATAAGCCCCCTCAATGCAACCGGAAGAAGTTGCGTCATAATCACGTGGCAGTCATGAGACTTTAGGTTCTGGAACTTTTTCTCTATCATATTTATTATTCCCTTTATATTCGACGAGAAGCCAGTCGGGACCTTCATACTAAGCAGGCATTCAATGAGGATTTCCTTCTCTTCTTTGGTAAGAGCGTAGCTGGAAGGACCTTCATACTGCTTTCGAGGCATGCCGTCTTTTTCGTGCAAACGTTGAAGGTCCTCTCGTGCCTCAGCTGTATCTTTTGTCTTCCCATACATGTCCAAGAAGCCTAGCAGGTTCACGCAAAGGTTCTTCGTCACGTGTATCACGTCGATCGAAGGGCGGACGTCTAGGTCTTTCCAGTAGGGTAGGTCCCAAAATATAGATTTCTTCTTCCACATGGGTGCGCGTCCCTCAGTGTCATTCAGAACAGCTAGTCCGCCGGGACCCTTTCCAAAGATTACGTGTAAATCATTGACCATAGCAAGTACGTGATCACCGGTACACATAGCGGGCTTCTTCCGGTGATCTGCCTCGCCATTGAAATGCATGCCTTTCTTTCGACATTGATGGTTGGTCGGAAGAAATCGATGATGGCCTAGGTACACATTCTTCCTACATTTGTCCAGGTATATACTTTTGGTGTTAGCGAAACAGTGCGTGCATGAATGGTATCCCTTGTTTGTTTGTCCTGAAAGGTTACTGAGAGCAGGCCAATCGTTGATGGTTACAAACAGCAACGCATGCAGGTTAAATTCCTCCTGTTTGTGCTCATCCCATGCACGTACACCGTTTTCATTCCACAGCTGTAAAAGTTCTTCAACTAATGGCCTTAGGTACACATCAATGCCGTTGCCGAGTTGCTTAGGGCCTTGGATGAGAACTGGCATCATAATGAACTTCCGCTTCATGCACATTCAAGGAGGAAGGTTATACATACATAGAGTCACGGGCCAGGTGTTGTGATTGCTGCTCTGCTCCCCGAAAGGATTAATGCCATCCGCGCTTAAACCAAACCATACGTTCCTTGGGTCACGTGCAAACTCAGCATAGTACCCTCTCTTGATTTTTCTCCACTGCGACCCGTCAGCGGGTGCTCTCAACTTGCCGTCTTTCTTACGATCCTCGTTGTCCCATCGCATCAACTTGGCACTCTCTTCATTTCTGAACAGTCATTTCAACCATGGTATTATAGGAGCATACCACATCACCTTCGCATGAACCCTCTTCCTGCGGGGCTCTCCGTCAACATCACCAGGGTCACCCCGTCTGATCTTATACCGCAATGCACCGCATACCGGGCATGTGTTCAAATCCTCATACGCACCGAGGTAGAGGATGCAGTCATTAGGGCATGCATGTATCTTCTGTACCTCCAATCCTAGAGGGCATACGACCTTCTTTGCTACGTACGTACTGTCGGGCAATTCGTTATCCTTTGGAAGCTTCTTCTTCAATATTTTCATTAGCTTCTCAAATCCTTTGTCAGGTACAGCATTCTCTGCCTTCCACTGCAGCAATTCCAGTATGGTACCGAGCTTTGTGTTGCCATCTTTGCAATTGGGGTGCAACCCTTTTTTGTGATCCTCTAACATGCGATCGAACTTCAGCTTCTCCTTTTGACTTTCGCATTGCATCCTTGCATCGACAATGACCCGGTGGAGATCATCATCATCGGGCACATTGTCTGGTTCCTCTTGATCTTCAGCAGCTTCCCCCATTGCAGCATCATCGGCCACATCGTATGGTTCCTCTTGATCTTCAGCAGCTCCCCCGTTGCAGCATCACCGTATTCAGGGGGCACATAGTTGTCATCGTCCTCTTCTTCTTCGTTGTCTTCCATCATAACCCCTATTTCTCTGTGCTTCGTCCAAACATTATAGTGTGGCATGAAACCCTTATAAAGCAGGTGGGTGTGAAGGATTTTCCGGTTAGAGTAAGACTTCGTATTCCCACCTATAGGTCATGGACAACACATAAAACCATTCTGCTTGTTTGCCTCAGCCACTTCGAGAAAATTATGCATGCCCTTAATGTACTCGGAGGTGTGTCTGTTACCATACATCCATTGCCGGTTCATCTGTGTGCATTATATATAATTATGTGTGTCAAAAGTAAGAAAATCAGACAAGTATCTATCTAAAGTAAGAAAATCAGACAAGTATCTATCTCAAGTAAAAAAATCAGAAAAAGATAAGAACAAGAGGCTCACCACGGTGATGCCGGCGACGAGATCGGCGCGGGCGATTGACGGCGGTGAAAATGGGGACGGGGCATCATGGACCGCTAAATCTAGACAAATCTCAGGAAAAGTGGAGCTCCGAGGTCGAGCTTCGAGAGGAGAAAGCTCAACTAGTGTGTCTCGGGCATTTCATCGAACACCTCATGTGCATAGGAGGTGAGCAAGAGCACCCAAATTCCCTCCCCTCGCTGGCCAGAAAAAAGAGAGCACTATGGAGTACTCTGCCGCGGCGACGGGTCTATGTAGGCAACTTATTTGTCCCGGTTCGTGACAGGAACTGGGACTAAAGCCCCCCCTTCTGTTCCGGTTCTAGGAACGAACCAGGACCAATGGCTGTGGGCCAGGAGCGCGGCCCATTAGTCCCAGTTCGTAACTAGAACCGGAACAAATGGATGCAGATGAGCCGGGGCCGATGCCCAGGAGGCCCCGGCCGGCCCCCTGGGCTCATGAACCGGGACTAATGCCCCCAATGGGCCCCGATTCGTGAAGAACCGGGACTAATGGGCTGGCCAGGCCCGAACCAAAGCCCTGTTTTCTACTAGTGGAGGCAGGGGGCGCGCCTACCCCCCTGGCCGCGCCCTCCACCCTCGTGGGCCCCTCGTGGCCCACTGATCTACTTCTTCCTCCTATATATACCTACGTACCCTGAAAACATCTAGGAGCTCCATGAAACCCTATTTCCACCGCCGCAACCTTCTATACCAAAGAGATCCCATCTTGGGGCCGTTTCCGGAGCTCCGTTGGAGGGGCATTGATCACGAAGGGCCTCTACATCAACTCCATGGCCTCTTCGATGATGTGTGAGTAGTTTACCTCAGACCTTCGGGTCCATAGTTATTAGCTAGATGGCTTCTTCTCTCTCATTGGATCTCAATACAAAGTACTCCTCGATTCTCTTGGAGATCTATTCGATGTAATCTTCTTTTGTGGTGTGTTTCTCGAGATCCGATGAATTGCGGGTTTATGATCAAGTTTATCTATGAATAATATTTGAATCTTCTATGAATTCTTTTATGTATGATTGGTTATCTTTGCAAGTCTCTTTGAATTATCAGTTTGGTTTGGCCTACTAGATTGATCTTTCTTGCAATGGGAGAAGTACTTAGCTTTGGGTTCAATCTTGCGGTGCTCGATACCAATGATAGAAAGGGAAACAACATGTATTGTATTGTTGCCATCGAGGATAAAAAGATGGGGTTTATATCATATTGCATGAGTTTATCCCTCTACATCATGTCATCTTGCTTAAAGCGTTACTATGTTCTGATGAACTTAATACTCTAAATGCATGCTGGATAGCGGTCGATGTGTGGAGTAACAGTAGTAGATGCAGGCAGGAGTCGGTCTACTTGTCATAGACGTGATGCCTATATACATGATCATACCTAGATATTCTCATAAGTATTCGCTTTTCTATCAATTGCTCGACAGTAATTTGTTCACCCATCGTAATACTTATGCTATCTTGAGAGAAGCCACTAGTGAAACCTATGGCCCCGGGGTCTATTTTCCACCATACAAGTTTCCAATCTATTTTATTTTGCAATCTTTACTTTCAATCTATATCACAAAAATACCAAAAATATTTATCTTATTATTATCTCTATCAGATCTCACTCTTGCAAGTGGCCGTGAAGGGATTGACAACCCCTTTATCGCGTTGGTTGCGGGGTTCTTATTTGTTTGTGTAGGTATAAGGTGACTCGCGCGTGGTCTCCTACTGGATTGATACCTTGGTTCTCAAAAACTGAGGGAAATACTTACGCTGCTTTGCTGCATCACCCTTTCCTCTTCAAGGGAAAACCAACGCATGCTCGAGAGGTAGCAAGAAGGATTTCGGGCGCCGTTGCCAGGGAGATCTACGCTAAGTCAAGACATACCAAGTACCCATCACAACTCTTATCCTTTGCATTACAATATTTGCCATTTGCCTCTTGTTTTCCTCTCCCCACTTCACCCGTGCCGTTTTATTCACTCTCTTTTCTGTTCGCCCCTTTTTCGCTCGCTTCGTCGTTATGGCTAGTCCTTTATCTACTCCTTTGTCTCTCGAGAATGAAGTTCTTAATTTTAAACGAAGGGAGAGAGAAAATCTAAAAGTTGCTTGGTACAGAATTTGCAATGCGCAAAATAGATCTACTAGGAAGCAATCTACTTCCATTCTTCTTCGCAATTTTTATGTAGGCATCACTACTTGGAATAGATATATTCTTGATACCATTACCGGAGGAAATTTCTTGGGTAGCCATACTTTTGATTCTTATAATGCTATGATAGATTTGTTTGGCCCACCACCTCTTTTGGTTAATGGAACTATTTTAACTTTGGAACATGTGATGCAACGACTTGAATTATTGAAAATAAAGTTGCCACCGTAGAGTTAATTGAAAATTTGGATAGAAAGATCCATAACCAAATTACCCAATACGGATCTAAGGTAGAAGTTGCTCTTAAAAATTTTATATAAAAGAGACCTATGGTTAATGAAAAGATAGATCAAGATTCCACTAGAATTGATGAAATTGAGGATATTATTACCAACCTAGGGTCTGTCTTTTCTTCCGTGAAAAACACTCCTCATGATGCTAAGATAGCCAAATTGATGTGTGTTCCTAAAAATAAGGGTGAAACTTCTAGTAAGGGAAATGCAGACCTCAAATCCATAAGTGTTCACACCAACTTTCTCACTATCCTTAAGGAACCTTTTGCTACAAATGATTTTCTCAATTTCGTGCCTAGGAGTTTGATAATTAATAAAAATAAAGAAACCCCTAGGAGTTATAGGTGTCTTATTGAAGAATTGCCTACCAAAGATGGCAATACCTAAATCTATCCTCGCTTTTATGCCTAGCTAGGGGCGTTAAACGATAGCGCTTGTTGGAGGCAACCCAATTTTCTTTTTATTCCTTGCTTTTTCTTCCTGTCTAGTAATTAATAATTTATCTAGACTCTGTTTTGGTTGTGTTTTTGTGTTTAATTAGTGTTTGTGCCAAGTAGAACCATTGGGAAAACTTGGGGAAAGTCTTTTTGATCTTGCTGTAAAAAACAGAAACTTTAGCACTCACGAGAATTGCTGCCATTTTTTATTGGAGAGTGATATTTAGTTAATTATTTTTGAAGATGATTAATAGATAAATTATTCACGTCCAGTAATTTATTTTAGAATTTTTGGGGTTCCACAAGTTTGCGTTAGTTACCGATTACTACAGACTGTTCTGTTTTTGACAGATTCTGTTTTTCGTGTGTTGTTTGCTTATTTTGATGAATCTATCGGTAGTAATGGAGTTTATAAACCATAGAAAATTTGGAATAAAGTAGTTTTAACACCAATATAAATAAAAAATGAGTTCATTACAGTACCTTAAAGTGGTGTTTTGTTTTCTTTCGCTAACGGAGCTCACGGGATTTTCTCTAAAGTTTTGTGTTGTGAAGTTTTCATGTTTTGGGTAAAGATTTGATGGATTATGGAACAAGGAGTGGCAAGAGCCTAAGCTTGGGGATGCCCAAGGCACCCCAAGGTAAAATCCAAGGACACCAAAAGGCCTAAGCATGGGGATGCCCCAGAAGGCATCCCCTCTTTTGTCTTCGTTCATCGGTAACTTTACTTGGAGCTATATTTTTATTCACCACATGATACGTGTTTTGCTTGGAGAGACTTGTATGATTTGAGTCTTTGATTTTTAGTTTACCACAATCATCCTTGCTGTACACACCTTTTGAGATAGACACACATGAATCCGAATTTATTAGAATACTCTATTTGATTCACTTATATCTTTTGAGCTATATAGTTTTTGCTCTAGTGCTTCACTTATATCTTTTAGAGCATGGTGTTGGTTTTATTTTATAGAAATAATTGATCTACCATGCTTCACTTATATTATTTTGAGAGTCCTTTAGAACAACATGGCAATTTGCTTTTAGGCATAATAAAAAACTTTCATATAAGTGCATTGAATACTAAGAGAAGTTTGATACTTGATGATTGTTTTGAGATATGGAGATAGTGATATCAAAGTTGTGCTAGTTGAGTAGTTGTGAATTTGAGAAATAATTGTGTTCAAGTTTGCAAGTCCCGTAGCATGCACGTATGGTAAACGTTGTGTAACAAATTTGAAACATGAGGTGTTATTTGATTGTCTTCCTTATGAGTGGCGGTCGGGGACGAGCAATGGTCTTTTCCTACCAATCTATTCCCCTAGGAGCATGCACGTAATACTTGGTTTTTGATGACTTGTAGATTTTTGCAATAAGTATGTGAGTTCTTTATGACTAATGTTTAGTCCATGTATTATACGCACTCTCACCTTCCATCATTGCTAGCCTCTTCGCTACCGTGCATTGCTCTTTCTCACCTTGAGAGTTGGTGCAAACTTCGCTGGTGCATCCAAACCCAGTGATACGATACGCTCTATCACACATAAACCTCCTTATATCTTCCTCAAAACAACCACCATACCTACCTATTATGGCATTTCCATAGTCATTCCAAGATATATTGCCATGCAACTTTCCACCGTTCCGTTTATTATGACACGCATCATCATTGTCATATTGCCTTGCATGATCATGTAGTTGACATCGTATTTGTGGCAATGCCACCGTTCATAATCCTTTCATACATGTCACTCATGAGTCATTGCACATCCCGGTACACCTCCGTAGGCATTCATATAGAGTCATATCTTGTTCTAGTATCGACTTGTAATCATTGAGTTGTAAATAAATAGAAGTGTGATGATCATCATTAATAGAGCATTGTCCCCCCCCCCAAAAAGAGAAAGGCAACCAAATAAAAAAAAGAAGGCCCAAAAAAGGGGCAATGCTACTATCCTTTTTCCACCCTTGTGCTTCAAAGTAGCACCATGATCTTTATGATAGAGAGTCTCTCGTTTTGTCATTTTCATATACTAGTGGGAATTTTTCATTATAGAACTTGGCTTGTATATTCCAATAATGGGCCTCCTCAAGTGCCCTAGGTCTTTGTGACCAAGCAAGTTGGATGCACACCCACTTAGTTTCTTTTGTTGAGCTTTCATACATTTATAGCTCTAGTGCATCCGTTGCATGGCAATCCCTACTCCTTGCATTGACTTCAATTGATGGGCATCTCCCTAGCCCATTGATTAGCCGCGTCAATGTGAGACTTTCTCCTTTTTGTCTTCTCCACATAACCCCCTTCATTATATTCTATTCCACCCATAGTGTTATATCCATGGCTCATGCTCATGTATTGCGTGAAAGTTAAAAAAAGTTTGAGACTACTAAAGTATGAAATAATTGCTTGGCTTGTCATCAAGGTTGTGCATGATGAGAGCATTCTCGTGTGACGAAAATGGAGCATGACCAAACTATATGATTTTGTAGGGATGAACTTTCTTTGGCCATGTTATTTTCAGAAGGCATGATTGCTTAGTTAGTATGCTTGAAGTATTATTATTTTTATGTCAATATTAAAATTTTATCTTGAATCTTTCGGATCCGAACATCCATGCCACAATAAATAAAATTACATTGAGAAGTATGTTAGGAAGCATTCCACATCAAAAATTCTGTTTTTATCATTTACCTACTCGAGGACGAGCATGAATTAAGCTTCGGGATGCTTGATACGTCTCCAACGTATCTATATTTTTTTATTGCTCCATGCTATTATATATTCTATTTTGGATGTTTAATGGGCTTATTTATACACTTTTATATTATTTTTGGGACTAACCTATTAACCGGAGGCCCAACCCAAATTGTTGTTTTTTTGCCTATTTCAGTGTTTCACAGAAAAAGAAAATCGAACGGAGTCCAAATGGAATGAAACCTTCGGGAGCATGATTTTTGGAACAAACGTGATCCAGAGGACTTGGAGTGGACGTCAAGCAATCAACGAGGCGGCCACGAGGCAGGGGGGCACGCCTACCCCCCTGAGCTGGGCCTCCTCGTGGCTCCACCGACCTACTTCACCCTCATGGGCCCCTCGTGTGTCCACCGACCTACTTCTTCCTCCTATATATACCTACATACCCTGAAAACATTGAAGAGCACCACAAAACCCTATATCCACCGCCGCAACCTTCTGTACCCAAGAGATCCAATCTTGGGGACTTTTTCGGAGCTCCGTCGGAGGGGGCATTGATCACGAAGGGCCTCTACATCAACTCCCACTGGTAGAAAAAGGGCCTATAGTACTGGTTCGTAAGGGCCGTTAGTCCTGGTTCCTGAACCGAGACTAAAGTGTCGGTACTAATGCCCCGACCCTTTAGTCCTGGTTCAATCCAGAACCGGGACTGATGGGCCTCCACGTGGGCAGTGCCGGCAGCCCAGGCAGGGGGACCTTTGGTCCCGGTTGATGACATAAACCAGGACCAATAGGCTTCCACGCGTCAGCATCTGACTGGAGCTGAGGTTTTTCTTTGTTTTAAAAAAAAAGTGGCTGTTTTAGGGGTTTAGGGGGTTATTTTTAGGTTGTTATTAGCTAGCTAATAAAGAGAAGTGTCCTCTCTTATATCTTCATCCTTGGTTTACCTAAGCTACTGCTATGTTCATTTCACCCGTAGATATATATATAATAACATCATATATAATAACATGTCCTACTAATTAATCAAGCATCATCATACAACTTCTACTCGTTATTAATAATAAGTCATACGATCATCATCCTCATAGTCATCGAACCCAACCCTACATAATTGTTCTTAGCACATGATCATCAGTATCAGGTAGGACCTAAACACACTTAATGTAAAATAGCATAAAACAATATAGACCCTGACTCTCCATTATGAAGAATGGAGATCATCCTGTCTCCAATTCTTGCGCCTCGCTTCCTTTTGCTTCCAAGAAGCTCCTTACGAGTGTCCATACATTTTTTCCATCCTTTGACTGTCATGTCTCCACTTCTTTTAGAAATCCGGTATGGACAGTTGAGATTCGTAGGATGACCTGGATATATGTTCAAAACACGAAGGCTGCCGCCATTCTGATACATCAAATGAGGCACACAATCCTCTGGGAGTCTCTGTTGAAAAACATAGTAATAACTTCGTAGTTAGCAATGATGTACTAGTTTTAGAAGTATGCAAAAAGATGCACGGATGTCGTAATAGTAAAAAAACTTACCAGGGTATCTCCATGGTAGTTACCGTAGTTCAACACATGCACTAGTGGCACGTATTGACCATAATGTTGAGGAGTTCGATTGTAGATATTGTAATTCTCAATATCATTACAAAATCCAACTAGATGAGTTTTCTCCTTGTAAGTTAACTCAGAGCCATCGGTGTAGTAAGTTCTATCTACCATCTTCTGCACATTCTTTGATACTTCAAAATAAGCTGTCAATGGAAATAAGTTGTCAACTATTTTGAAATGAACAATATAAATTAGTTAATAAATAACTATGTTTGAGAAACTCACATAGCGATAGAACTGGAGGAGTATCAACAAGGACCCAAATGTCCATATTGTCTTGCTCGATTTCAGGATCACCAAGATCCATGGTGACAAGCATACCCTCATCAAAACCATACAATTTGCAAAATGCTTCCCAATTTTTGCAACCAAAATGAGTTACGCTCTCAGCATTATACAACTTTACTTCAAAATCCACATCATGATGGGTCCTTAGGTGAATCTTCTTCGTTTCAAAATTTTCATGGTCTTCAAAATCCATCCTCTCCAAGACATAGCGTCTTGCATGGCATGGGATAAACTATACTCGAATTGTAAAAGATGAAAATTACATGTTGGAATAGTTGAAGTCATGCTTAATTATGAAAAAAACACTTGTCGTCGTTGCGTACCATTTCAACTTCGAAGGTCTCCTCGAGCTTAATGCTGAAGCGCCGACCATCGTCCAGGTGAGGCCTGTCGCACTCACCTCGATCGTCGTGGCACCAGTCGCACTCCCCCGGGAGACTTTCGTCATCCGATGATGACATTTCCTATACGTTCATAATTCAAAGACTAAATTAGATCATTATTATTCAACTAATCATATGCATATGCCTTGCATAGTGCTCTCCAATTTGAGAATTCAATAAGAAAAATCAAATCGCAAAATAAAGTAGTATTCAAAGTAGGATGCCTTCAATTATAAGAAAAACTACATCATCTCCATGTGTCCGTACATCAAATATTATCACTAATACACGTCGCATACTATATAGCATACATATCGCCAGTACAGCTAGAACCGTAGTGCCCGACAGGTATCGACGCGGGCGGTGGACACCCAAAGGGAAGGAACCATCACAGGATCATAGCTCCAGTGAGATCCCTGAAGAACCTACTGCTGCCGGTGCCTTCTAAAAATAAACTAGTTCTATTAATTTTCTTGCTAAAAATAAACTACTTCTATAATAAAATAAACCTGTTTTATTAAATCAACTAGTTCAACTACTAAGCACTTACTATAAATAGAATAATGTAGTACTTACTAAAAATAAACAAGTTTACCTAGTTCTAACTAATTCCATTAAACACTTTCTAAGTAGTACTAATTACTAAAAGTTAATTATTGGGGAGGGGGGTATGTCGACAATGACATACCCGCTAACAAAAAATAAGAACAGGAAGAATAAGAAAAAAAGAGGAGAAGAAGAAAGGAAAAGGAGAAGAAAAAAAAGAAAAAAAAAGGAGAAGAAGAAGGAATAATAGAGGAGAACAAGAAGAATTCTTCTTCTTCTCCTCTATTCCTTCTTCTTCTCTTCTTTTTTTCTTCTTTTTCATCTTCTTATTTATTTCTCCTGTTATTTCTCTCCTCTTCTTCTTCTCCTTCTTCCTCTTCTTATTTTCCTTTTTTCTCTCCTTCTTTTTCTTCTAAATATGAATATATACATAAATGACTTTGATCATACATAACGTTCAGATTCCTACACAATATGAACAAAATTACAACAGAAAAAAATAATAAAAATTCTATGGACAAAATAAAAATTCTATGAACAAAATTACAACAAAAAATCATAAAAATTCTATGAAAAAATTGACATATTATTTGCATATATATGAACACACAAACTTTTGCATATGCAACAATAATATCACCAAAAAATGTATGAACAGAAAAAAATTCTAACTTTTGCATCTAAACTATACATCTAAATTAAGTACAACTAAGTTAACTATACATCTAAATTAACTATACATCCTAACTATACAACTAAATTAACTATACATTCTAAATTAGGAAATTACGCAAGCCGGGGCGGCGATCGATGAGGAGGGGCACGGCGTCAGCGGCGAGGAGGCAGGGGGGCACGGGGCGGCGACGGCGACGGCGAGGCACGGGCGACGGCGACGGCACGGTCGGGGGCGACGGCGAGGCACGGGCGTCGGCGGCGAGGAGGCAGGGGGGCACGGGGTGGGGACGGCGACGGCGAGGCACGGGCGACGGCGACGGCGCGGTCGGGGGCGACGGCAGGGGCGGCGGACGGCATTGGGGCAGCCTGGCGGCGTCGATGTGCTCGGCGTCGTCGGGAGCAACTGCGAGGGAAATGTGAAAATTTCCCAAGTCTTTGCTTATATAGCAAAGCCATTGGTCCCGGTTCGTGGCACAAACCGGGACCAATGAACCCCTTTCGTCCCGGTTTGTGCCACGAACCGGGACCAAAGGCCAAATTTCGGCAGCCCAAAGGGCGGGAAGCGGCGGCCTTTAGTCCTGGTTGGTGCCACGAACCGGGACCAAAGGCTCCCTTTCATCCCGGTTGGTGCCACCAACCGGGACCAAAGGTCGTGTACTAGAACTGCCGCGGTGCGTTGGGATGTTTAGTCCCACCTCGCTAGCCGAGAGGGGCTCGGAGTGGTTTATAAGCCCTGCGGAGCCGACCACTTCGAGCTCCTCTCTACTGCAGGCTTACGGGCGTAAATCCACACTCTGTGCCTGTGGGCCTACTGGGCTTACTGTGGGCCTGCATCCTGGCCCAACTAGCGGGTTTCTAGTCGTATGCAGGCTGTGGTGGCCCAGTAGGCGGCATTTTTTTTAAAAAAATCCGGTTTTTTGTTTTTTTACTAACAGCAAAATACTTACTAGTTTTTCAGTTATTATTTTTGGTTTTAGGTAATAAAAATTATAAACTTTCTGTTAGTGCCATTAATTTTCCAATTTGAATTATTTAAATTTGAATTCTTTGAAATTTATGTGAATCACTAGTTTGTAACAAAAGAAATATTTATGATAATTCTTTTTGCTATTAAAGTTTCTTTTTGCTTATAATGTTTTAGACAGAAAATACTTAGATAATTTATTCTTTGTTGCTTTATTTTTTTTCTACTTACAACAAAATACTTATTGTTAATATAAGTATTTTTTTCCAGATTTTTTGTTTTGTTTTCTGCATTATTCATTTTCTTTTGTTTTTTGCTTTATTTTTTATTTTAGGTCACAAGTTTGTGATTAACTTTACTAGTGCCATTAGTTTTCAAATTAGAATAGTTAAAATTTTGAATTCTTTGAAATTTATGTGAATCTCAAGTTTGTGATTAACTTTGCTAGTGCCACTAGTTTTCAAATTAGAATAGTTAAAATTTGAATTGTTTGAAATTTGTGTGAATCTCAAGTTTGTGATTAACTTTACTAGTGACATTAGTTTTCAAATTAGAATAGTTAAAATTTGAATTGTTTGAAATTTGTGTGAATCTCAAGTTTGTGATTAACTTTACTAGTGATATCTTTTTTATTTTAGGTCACAAAAATTATAAACTTTCGGTTAGTGCCATTAGTTTTAAAATTTGAATAGTTTAAATTTGATTTTTTTTAAAATTTGTGTGAATCACTAGTTTATGAATAACTTTACAAATATTATAAGCATTTTTTCTGTTTTGCTATTTATTTTTTCATTTCTACTTAGAACTAAATATTTATAGTTTTTTAGTGATTTCTTTTTTCTTTTAGGTCACAAAAAATAAAAACTTCTCTGTTAGTGAACATAGATGCACTTATAGAGAAAATTAAACATAAATTCATAATTCATTTCTATTTATGAATTTAGATCCAATTTTCCTTTATAGGTGCATCTATTTTCACTTTGAGAGGAGCTCAACAACGCAGAGAGGGACGGGCTTATAAGCAGGTGTGGGCGGCCTTCGGTTGGCGAGGTGGGACTAAACTCTGGGTGCAATGAGGGCGAACCCTTTAGTCCCGGTTCGTGGCACGAACCGGGACTAAAGGGGAGCCTGTGGTCCCGGTTCATGCCACGAACCGGGACAAAGGTGGTGGGCCAGGAGCCAGGCCCATTGGTCCCGGTTCGTCCCACCAACCGGGACCAAAAGGTCCAGACGAACCGGGACCAATGGCCCACGTGGCCCGGCCGGCCCCCTGGGCTCACGAACCGGGACCAATGCCCACATTGGTCCCGGTTCTAGACTGAATCGGGACTAATGGGCTGAGGCGGCCTGGACCATAGCCCCTTTTTCTACTAGTGTCCATGGCCCCTCCGATGATGTGTGAGTAGTTTACCTCAGACCTTCGGGTCCATAGTTATTAGCTAGATGGCTTATTCTCCCTCTTTGGATCTCAATACAAGGTTCTCCTCGATTCTCTTGGAGATCTATTTGATGTAATCTTCTTTTGCGGTGTGTTTGTCGAGATCCGATGAATTGTGGGTTTATGATCAAGTTTATCTATGAACAATATTTGAATCTTATATGAATTATTTTATGTATGATTGGTTATCTTTGCAAGTCTCTTCGAATTATCAGTTTGGTTTGGCCTACTAGATTGATCTTTCTTGCAATGGGAGAAGTGCTTAGCTTTGGGTTCAATCTTGGGGTGCTCGATCCCAATGACAGAAAGGGAAACGACACGTATATCATATTGCATGAGTTTATCCCTCTACATCATGTCATCTTGCTTAAAGCGTTACTATGTTCTTATGAACTTAACACTCTAGATGCATGCTGGATAGCGGTCGATGTGTGGAGTAATAGTAGTAGATGTAGGCAGGAGTCGGTCTACTTGTCACGGACGTGATGCCTATATACATGATCATACCTAGATATTCTCATAATTATTCTATTTTCTATCAATTGCTCGATAGTAATTTCTTCACCAACCGTAATACTTATGCTATCTTGAGAGAAGCCACTAGTGAAACCTATGGCCCCGGGGTCTATTTTCCATCATACAAGTTTCCAATCTGTTTTATTTTACAATCTTTACTTTCAATCTATATCATAAAAATACCAAAAATATTTATCTTATTATTATCTCTATCATATCTCACTCTTGCAAGTGCCCGTGAAGGGATTGACAACCCCTTTATCGCGTTGGTTGTGAGGTTCTTATTTGTTAGTGTAGGTAATAATAAAGTTTCCTTATTTCATGATAAATGTTTATTATTCATGCTAGAATTGTATTAAACGGAAACATAATACATGTGTGAATACATAGACAAACATGGTGTCACTAGTATGCCTCTACTTGACTAGCTCTTTAATCGAACATGGTTAAGTTTCCTAACCATAGACATGAGTTTTCATTTGATTAACGGGATGTCATCATTGGGAGAATAATGTGATTGACTTGACCCATTCCGTTAGCTTAGCACTTGATCGTTTAGTATGTTGCTATTGCTTTCTTCATGACTTATACATGTTCCTATGACTATGAGATTATGCAACTTCTGTTTACCGGAGGAACACTTTGTGTGCTACCAAATGTCACAACCTAACTGGGTGATTATAAAGGTGATCTACAGGAGTCTCCGAAGGTACTTGTTGAGTTGGCGTATTTCGAGATTAGGATTTGTCACTCCGATTATCGGAGAGGTATCTCTGGGCCTAGTCGGTAATGCACATCACTATAAGCCTTGCAAGCAATGTGACTAATGAGTTAGTTGTGGGATGATGCATTACAGAATGTGTAAAGAGACTTGCCGGTAACGAGATTGAACTAGGTATTGAGATACCGATGATCGAATCTCAGGCAAGTAACATACCGATGAGAAAGGGAACAACATATGTTGTTATGCAGTTTGACCGATAAAGATCTTCATAGAATATGTAGGAGCCAATATCACCATCCAGGTTCCGCTATTGGTTATTGACCGGAGACGTGTCTCGGTCACGTCTACATAATTCTCGAACCCGTAGGGTCCGCACGCTTAACGTTCGGTGATGATTTGTATTATGAGTTTATGTATTTTGATGAATCGAATGTAGTTTGGAGTCCCGGATGAGATAGGGGACATGACGAGGAGTCTCAAAATGGTTGAGACGTAAAGATCGATATATTGGACGATGATAACCCACAAGTATAGGTGATCGCAACAATTTTTGAAGGTAAAGTATTCAACCCAAATTTATTTATTGGACACAAGGGGAGCCAAAGAATACTCTCAAGTATTAGCAGCTGAGTTGTCAATTCAACCACACCTGGAAACTTAGTATCTGCAGCAAACTATTTAGTAGAAAAGTAATATGATAGTAGTGGTAACGGTAGCAAAAGGTAACCGTAGTAAAAGTAATGTTTTTGGTATTTTGTAGTGATGATAGCAATAGCAACGGGAAAGTAAATAAGCGAAGAACAATATATAGAAAGCTTGTAGGCAATGGATCGGTGATGGAGAATTATGCCGGATGCGGTTCATCATGTAACAGTCATAACCTAGGGTGACACAGAACTAGCTCCAGTTCATCAATGTAATGTAGGCATGTATTCCGAATATAGTCATATGTGCTTATGGAAAAGAACTTGCATGACATCTTTTGTCCTACCCTCCCGTGGCAGCGGGGTCCTTACAGAAACTAAGGATATTAAGGCCTCCTTTTAATAGATTGCCGGAACAAAGCATTAACACATAGTGAATACATGAACTCCTCAAACTACGGTCATCACCGGTAAGTATCCCAATTATTGTCACTTCGGGGTTAACGGATCATAACACATAATAGGTGACTATAGACTTGCAAGATAGGATCAAGAACTCTCATATATTGATGAAAACATAATAGGTTCAGATCTGAAATCATCGCACTTGGGCCCTAGTGACAAGCATTAAGCATAGCAAAGTCATAGCAACATCAATCTCTGAACATAGTGGATACTAGGGATCAAACCCTAACAAAACTAACTCGATTACATGATAGTTCCCATCCAACCCATCACCGTCCAGCAAGCCTACGATGGAATTACTCACGCACGGAGGTGAGCATCATGAAATTGGTGATGGAGGATGGTTGATGATGACAATGGCGACGGATTCCCCTCTCCGGAGCCCTGAATGGACTCCAGATCAGCCATCCCAAGAGGTTTTAGGGCTTGGCGGCGGCTCCGTATCGTAAAACGTGATGAATTCTTCCCTCTGATTTTTTTCTCCCAGAAACACAATATATAGAGTTGGAGTTGGAGTCGGAGGAGCTCTAGGGGGCCCGCGAGGTAGGGGGCGCGCCCCCACCCTCGTGGATAGGTGGCGGGCCCCTGGCCTTCATCTTTTGCAGGTATTTTTTATATTTTCCAAAAAGTTGCTCCGTGAAGTTTCAGGTCATTCCGAGAATGTTTGTTTCTGCACATAAATAACACCATGGTAATTCTGCTGAAAACAACGTCAGTCTGGGTTAGTTCCATTCAAATCAAGCAAGTTAGAGTCCAAAACAAGGGCAAAAGTGTTTGGAAAAGTAGATACGACGGAGACGTATCAACTCCCCCAAGCTTAAACCTTTGCTTGTCCTCAAGCAATTCAGTTGATAAACTGAAAGTGATAAAGAAATTTTTTTACAAAATCTGTTTGCTCTTGTTGTTGTAAATATGTAAAGCCAGCATTCAAGTTTTCAGCAAAGATTATAACTAACCACATTCGTAATAACACTTAGGTCTCAAGTTTACTCATATCAATAGCATAATCAACTAGCAAGTAATAATAATATATCTCGGATGACAAGACTTTCTCAAAACAATCATAATATTATATAACAAGATGGTATCTCGCTAGCCCTTTCTAAGACCGCAAAACATAAATGTAGAGCACCTTTAATGACCAAGGACTGACTAGACATTGTAATTCATAGTAAAAGAGATCCAGTCAAGTCATACTCAATGTAAACTAACAATAATGAATGCAAATGACAGCGGTCCTCTCCAACTGGTGCTTTTTAATAAGAGGATGATGACTCAACATAAAAGTAAATAGATAGGCCCTTCACAGAGGGAAGCAGGGATTTGTATAGGTGCCAGAGCTCGGTTTTGAAATAGAGATGAATAATATTTTGAGCGGTATACTTTCATTGTCAACATAACAACTAAGAGATGGCAATATCTTCCATGCTACACACATTATAGGCGGTTCCCAAACAGAATGGTAAAGCTTATACTCCCCCTTCCACCAACAAGCATCAATCCATGGCTTGCTCGAAACAACGAGTGCCTCCAAGTAACAAAAGTCCCAGGGGGAGTTTTGTTTGCAATTATTCTGATTTAGTTTGCATAAAGCATGGGACTGGGCATCCCGATGACCAACCATTTATCTCGTGGGTGAGGAGCGGAGTCCACTCCTCTTGAGAATAACCCACCTAACATGGAAGATACGGACAGCCCTAGTTGATACATGAGCTATTCGAGCACACAAAACAAGATATTTATTTGAAGGTTTAGAGTTTGGCACATACAAATTTACTTGGAACGGCAGGTAGATACCGTATATAGGTAGGTATAGTGGACTCATGTGGAATAACTTTGGGGTTTAAGGGATTGGATGCACAAGCAGTATTCCCGCTTAGCACAGGTGAAGGCTAGCAAAAGACTGGGAAGCGACCAGCTAGAGAGCGACAACAGTCATGAACATGCATTAAAATTAATCAACACCGAATGCAAGCATGAGTAGGATATAATCCACCATGAACATAAATATCGTGAAGGCTATGTTGATTTTGTTTCAACTACATGCGTGAACATGTGCCAAGTCAAGTCGCTTAAATCATTCAAAGGAGGATACCACCCTATCATACCACATCACAACCATTTTAATAGCATGTTGGCACGCAAGGTAAACCATTATAGCTCATAGCTAATCAAGCATGGCACAAGAAACTATGATCTCTAGTTGTCATTGCAAACATGTTTATTCATAATAGGCTGAATCGGGAATGATGAACTAATCATATTTACAAAAACAAAAGAGATCGAGTTCATACCAGCTTTTATCATCTCAGTCAGTCCATCATATATTGTCATAATTGCCTTTCACTTGCACGACCGAACGATGTGAATAATAATAATAGTGCACGTGTATTGGACTAAGCTAGAATATGCAAGCATTCAATAAACAGGAGAAGACAAGGCAATATGGGCTCTTTTGTCAGATCAACAAGTATGCATATGAGAGCCACTTCAACAATTTAATTATGGTCTTCTCCTATCGACCCCCAAATAAAAGAAAAGAAATAAAACTATTTACACGGGAGAGCTCCCAACAAGTAAAAGAAGAACATGAAATCTTTTTGGGTTCTCTTTTTAATTACTACTACAAGCATGGAAAGTAAACTAATTAAAAGCTACAACTAAGTTTTTTGGTTTTTCTTAAGGTTTATCAAACGCACAAGAAGAAAGCATAAAAAGGAAATTAAACTAGCATGGATGATACAATGAAAAAGTATGAGCACCGACATCTAGCAATATGTGTGTGAACATAAATGTAATGTCAGTGGGAAATACATACTCCCCCAAGATTAGGCTTTTGGCCTAAGTTGGTCTATGGCCATGGCTGGCCTGGCGGATATCCATAATAGTAGTCGGGGTCGTACTGAGATGCAGCGGCTATCGCCTCCTGAGCTGGAGCATGGCGACGAGCGGCCTCCGCTCTCCTCTCGTACTCATCTGCCTCCTCTCTGGTAATAACATATCTTCCTTTTGCATGATGATCAAAGAAGGCAGGAGCAGGGAGAGTAATATGGACAGCACGGCGTCTGTCAAAGATTAGTCGATACTGGAGAGGTGATTCATTCCTCTCGACAAACTGGTGGTGAACCATAGCATTAAAGTCTAGGTAAGCAGGTGGTAATTCAATATCATCTTCGCATATGGCTACACCAAGAAAATTAGCTATGCGGGTTGCATAAATTCCTCCAAAGAAATCTCCATTAAATCTATTAAGATGCAACCTACATGCAACAATGGCTCCCAAATTATAAGATTTGTCTCCTAACACAGCACTCCTAAGAATACTGAGGTCAGGGACACACATGTGACATGCCTCATCTTTACCATTAATGCATCTACCTATGAAGAGAGCAAAATAATGTATAGCAGGAAAGTGAATGCTCCCTATGGTAGCTTGTGTTATATCTCTAGATTCTCCCACAGTTATGCTAGCAAGAAAATCTCTAAATTCAGATTTGCGAGGATCCCTTATACTACCCCATTGTGGAAGTTTGCAAGCAGTGGTAAAATCCTCTAAGTCCATAGTATAAGAATTTTCATAAAGATCAAACAGGACAGTTGGAGAATTACGTGAAGATGAAATTTCAAACCTCCTCACAAAGGTAGTAGTGAGATTGTGATACTGGCTGCACTTCTCTTCCTCGAAGCTCACAAGATCGGCGTTACGCAAATATGCGTTGAATTCTTCCTTAATTCCTGCTCGATCCATAAAATTTTCAGAAGGCCACTCACAAGGATGCACTGGAGCGCCTCTTGGTGGCTCTTCATCAGCATCACGCATTGCAAGCCTGGGTCCTTGCTTCCTTGAGGAACCACCTTGGAACATTTTCCTAAGCATTTTTCTTCCTCTGAAAAATTTTGAATTTTTTTAGTAACTTCAAAATAAAAGTAAACCAAACTCAATAATATTGATAGCAACTACTCCTACAAGTGCCTAGGGCCTATATCATGCATCAAAACTACTTTTGACCATATAAATTTGACATGCAAGTTCAAGAACATGGTCACCTAGGCAGCACAAATTTGTAATGAATAAAGCACTAGAACAAAAAAAGTTCTTTATGTAAATTCTTTTTGCTTTTAATGATTTTGAGATTTTGAACAGAAAATACTTTGATAATTTTAGTTGCATCAATTTTATATAATTTTAGTTTCAATAATACTAGAGGTTGCTTATAATGTTTTGAACAGAAAAATACTTTGATAATTTTAGTTTCATAAATTTTATTTATGTTATTAAAGTTTACTTTATTTTGTTTCTACTTATATATATTTTATTAAAGTTTATATTATTTTGTTTCTAATTACTTATTTATTTTATTTTATGATAATTATTTTTGCTATTAAAGTTTGTAACAAAAAAGTTCTTTATGAAAATTCTGTGAACTCCTGACTTTTTGTGTGTTAAAAATGCGCCATTCGAAGCCACATCATGAATTTTCAACCCTTTCTAACTTCATTTGTTATTTTACATGCATTTACTTATTATTTTGAGCTATAACACCCTGAAATTGAGAAGCATTTCAAATGAACTCTGGAATGGTTGAAAGTTGGCATGGTATCATCATTTCATCCACATAGCATGAGCAAGAAAGTTGAGAGGGTTACGGTAAAACTGGATGCACTTCGTGTACAAAATGGACAATCTCTTTCGAAGTATCAGGATTTCATATGGAAACTTGTCTGTTGCAACAGGCATTTCAAATGAATTATGAAAAGGTTCAAAGTTGGCATGGTATCATCATAATAGTTGTGGGGAGAAAGTCTTCAATTTTTCTTCGCTTGTGTCCTTTCCTTATTGCGCCGTAACCATGGATAATCTTCATCATTTATCAGGATGCATGGGTCAGCCTTGACTTTGAAGGGAGGAATTTCATGAAAATTTTCATAATTTTCGGACATGTCTGTCTTGCCCTCCACTCCCATGATGTCCCTTTTTCCTGAAAGAACTATGTGGCGCTTTGGCTCATCGTATGATGTATTCCCTTCCTTATCTTTTCTTTTTCTCGGTTTGGTAGACATGTCCTTCACATAGATAACCTGTGCGACATCATTGGCTAGGACGAACGGTTCGTCGGTGTACCCAAGATTGTTCAGATCCACTGTTGTCATTCCGTACTGTGGGTCTACCAGTACCCCGCCTCCTGACAGATTGACCCATTTGCACTTAAACAAAGGGACCTTAAAATCATGCCTGTAGTCAAGTTCCCATATGTCCACTATGTAACCATAATATGTGTCCTTTCCCCTCTCGGTTGCTGCATCAAAGCGGACACCACTGTTTTCGTTGATGCTCTTTTGATCTTGGGCGATCCTGTAAAATGTATTCCCATTTATCTCGTATCCTTTGTAAGTCAATACAGTCGAAGATGGTCCCCTGGACAACAAGTACAGCTTATCACAAACAGTGTTGTCACCTCTAAGACGTGTTTCCAACCAACTGCTGAAAGTCCTGATGTGTTAACATGTAATCCAGTCGTCGCACTGCTCAGGGTGTTTGGAGCGCAGATTGTTCTTGTGTTCATCGACATACGGGGTCACCAAGGTAGAGTTCCGTAGAACTGTGTAGTGTGCTTGAGACCAAGAATATCCGTCCCTGCATATTATTGAGTCCCCTCCAAGCGTGCCTTTTCTAGTCAGTCTCCCCTCATACCGTGATTTAGGGAGACCTATCTTCTTAAGGCCAGGAATGAAGTCAACACAAAACCCAATGACATCCTCTGTTTGATGGCCCATGGAGACGCTTCCTTCTGGCCTAGCGCGGTTACAGACATATTTCTTTAGGACTCCCATGAACCTCTCAAAGGGGTACATATTGTGTAGAAATATGAGGCCTAGAATGACAATCTTGTCAACTAGATGAACTAGGACGTGCGTCATGATATTGAAGAAGGATGGTGGGAACACCAGCTCGAAACTGACAAGACATTGCACCACAACACTCCTTAGCCTTGGTATGATTTCTGGATCGGTCACCTTCTGAGAGATTGCATTGAGGAATGCACATAGCTTCACAATGGCTAATCGGACGTTTTCCGGTATAAGCCCCCACAATGCAACCAGAAGAAGTTGCGTCATAATCACGTGGCAGTCATGAGACTTTAGGTTTTGGAACTTTTTCTCTGTCATATTTATTATTCCCTTTATATTCGACGAGAAGCCAGTCGGGACCTTCATACTAAGCAGGCATTCAAAGAAGATTTCCTTCTCTTCTTTAGTAAGAGCGTAGCTGGAAGGACCTTCATACTGCTTTGGAGGCATGCCGTATTTTTCGTGCAAACGTTGAAGGTCCTCCCATGCCTCAGCTGTATCTTTTTTCTTCCCATACACGCCCAAGAAGCCTAGCAGGTTCACGCAAAGGTTCTTCGTCACGTGTATCACGTCGGTCGAAGGGCGGACGTCTAGGTCTTTCAAGTAGGGTAGGTCCCAAAATATAGATTTCATCTTCCACATGGGTGCGTGTCCCTCAGCGTCATTCAGAATAGCTAGTCCGTCGGGACCCTTTCCAAAGATTACATGTAAATCATTGACCATAGCAAGTACGTGATCACCGGTACACATGGCGGGCTTCTTCCGGTGATCTGCCTCGCCATTAAAATGCTTGCCTTTCTTTCGAAATTGATGGTTGGTCGAAAGAAATCGATGATGACCTATGTACACATTCTTCCTACATTTGTCCAGGTATATACTTTTGGTGTTAGCGAAACAGTGCGTGCATGCATGGTATCCCTTGTTTGTCTGTCCTGAAAGGTTATTGAGAGCAGGCCAATCGTTGATGGTTACAAACAGCAACGCATGCAGGTTAAATTCCTCCTGTTTGTTCTCATCCCATGCACGTACACCGTTTTCATTCCACAGCTGTAAAAGTTCTTCAACTAATGGCCTTAGGTACACATCAATGTCGTTGCCGAGTTGCTTAGGGCCTTGGATGAGAACTGGCATCATAATGAACTTCCGCTTCATGCACATCCAAGGAGGAAGGTTATACATACATAGAGTCACGGGCCAGGTGTTGTGATTGCTGCTCTACTCCCCGAAAGGATTAATGCCATCCGCGCTTAAACCAAACCATACGTTCCTTGGGTCACGTGCAAACTCAGCACAGTACCCTCTCTTGATTTTTCTCCACTACGACCCGTCAGCGGGTGCTCTCAACTTGCCGTCTTTCTTACGGTCCTCATTGTCCCATCACATCAACTTGTCATGCTCTTCGTTTCTGAACAGTCATTTCAACCATGGTATTATAGGAGCATACCACATCACCTTCACAGGAACCCTCTTCCTGCAGGGCTCTCCGTCAACATCACCAGGGTCACCCCGTCTGATCTTATACCGCAATGCACCGCATACCGGGCATGTGTTCAAATCCTGATACGCACCGAGGTAGAGGATGCAGTCATTAGGGCATGCATGTATCTTATGTACCTCCAATCCTAGAGGGCATACGACCTTCTTTGCTACGTACGTACTGTTGGGCAATTCGTTATCCTTTGGAAGCTTCTTCTTTAATATTTTCATTAGCTTCTCAAATCCTTTGTCAGGTACAGCATTCTCTGCCTTCCACTGCAGCAATTCCAGTATGGTACCGAGCTTTGTGTTGCCATCTTCGCAATTGGGGTACAACCCTTTTTTGTGATCCTCTAACATGCGATCGAACTTCAGCTTCTCCTTTTGACTTTCGCATTGCATCCTTGCATCGACAATGACCCGGTGGAGATCATCATCATCGGGCACATTGTCTGGTTCCTCTTGATCTTCAGCAGCTTCCCCCGTTGCAGCATCATCGGCCACATCGTCTGGTTCCTCTTGATCTTCAGCAGCTCCCCCGTTGCAGCATCACCATATTCAGGGGGCACATAGTTTTCATCGTCCTCTTCTTCTTCATTGTCTTCCATCATAACCCCTATTTCTCTGTGCTTCTTCCAAACATTATAGTGTGGCATGAAACCCTTATAAAGCAGGTGGGTGTGAAGGATTTTCCGGTTAGAGTAAGACTTCGTATTCCCACCTATAGGGCATGGACAACACATAAAACCATTCTGCTTGTTTGCCTCAGCCACTTCGAGAAAATTATGCATGCCCTTAATGTACTCGGAGGTGTGTCTGTTACCATACATCCATTGCCGGTTCATCTGTGTGCATTATATATAATTATGTGTGTCAAAAGTAAGAAAATCAGACAAGTATCTATCTAAAGTAAGAAAATCAGACAAGTATCTATCTCAAGTAAAAAAAATCAGAAAAAAGATAAGAACAAGAGGCTCACCACGGTGGTGCCGGCGACGAGATCGGCGCGGGCGATTGACGGCGGTGAAAATGGGGACGGGGCGTCATGGACCGCTAAATCTAGACAAATCTCAGGAAAAGTGGAGCTCCGAGGTCGAGCTTCGAGAGGAGAAAGCTCAACTAGTGTGTCTCGGGCATTTCATCGAACACCTCATGTGCATAGGAGGTGAGCAAGAGCACCCAAATGCCCTCCCCTCGCTGGCCAGAAAAAAGATAGCACTATGGAGTACTCTGCCGCGGCGACAGGTATATGTAGGCAACTTATTTGTCCCGGTTCGTGACAGGAACTGGGACTAAAGCCCCCCCTTCTGTTCCGGTTCTAGGCACGAACCAGGACCAATGGCTATGGGCCAGGAGCGCGGCCCATTAGTCCCAGTTCGTAACTAGAACCGGAACAAATGGATGCAGACGAGCCGGGACCAATGCCCAGGAGGCCCCGCCCGGCCCCTAGGCTCATGAACCGGGACTAATGCCCCCAATGGGCCCCGATTCATGAAGAACCGGTACTAATGGGCTGCCTAGGCCCGAACCAAAGCCTTGTTTTCTACTAGTGGAGGCAGGGGGCGCGCCTACCCCCCTGGCCGCGCCCTCCACCCTCGTGGGCCCCTTGTGGCCCACTGATCTACTTCTTCCTCCTATATAAACCTACGTACCCTGAAAACATCTAGGAGCTCCATGAAACCCTATTTCCACCGCAGCAACCTTCTGTACCAAAGAGATCCCATCTTGGGGCCATTTCCGGAGCTCCGTTGGAGGGGCATTGATCACGGAGGGCCTCTACATCAACTCATTGGCCTCTCTGATGATGTGTGAGTAGTTTACCTCAGACCTTCGGGTCCATAGTTATTAGCTAGATGGCTTCTTCTCTCTCTTTGGATCTCAATACAAAGTACTCCTCGATTCTCTTGGAGATCTATTCGATGTAATCTTCTTTTGTGGTGTGTTTGTTGAGATCCGATGAACTGTGGGTTTATGATCAAGTTTATCTATGAATAATATTTGAATCTTCTATGAATTCTTTTATGTATGATTGGTTATCTTTGCAAGTCTCTTCGAATTATCAGTTTGGTTTGGCCTACTAGATTGATCTTTCTTGCAATGGGAGAAGTGCTTAGCTTTGGGTTCAATCTTGCGGTGCTCGATCCCAATGATAGAAAGCGAAACGACATGTATTGTATTGTTGCCATCGAGGATAAAAAGATGGGGTTTATATCATATTGTATGAGTTTATCCCTCTACATCATGTCATCTTGCTTAAAGCATTACTATGTTCTGATGAACTTAATACTCTAGGTGCATGCTGGATAGCGGTCGATGTGTGGAGTAACAGTAGTAGATGCAGGCAGGAGTCGGTCTACTTGTCACGGACATGATGCCTATATACATGATCATACCTAGATATTCTCATAAGTATTCGCTTTTCTATCAATTGATCGACAGTAATTTGTTCACCCACCTTAATACTTATGCTATCTTGAGAGAAGCCACTAGTGAAACCTACGGCCCCCGGGTCTATTTTCCACCATACAAGTTTCCAATCTATTTTATTTTGCAATCTTTACTTTCAATCTATATCATAAAAATACCAAAAATATTTATCTTATTATTATCTCTATTAGATCTCACTCTTGCAAGTGGCCGTGAAGGGATTGACAACCCCTTTATCATGTTGGTTGCGAGGTTCTTATTTGTTTGTGTAGGTATGAGGTGACTCGCGCGTGGTCTCCTACTGGATTGATACCTTGGTTCTCAAAAACTGAGGGAAATACTTACGCTGCTTTGCGGCATCACCCTTTCCTCTTCAAGGGAAAACCAACGCATGCTCGAGAGGTAGCAAGAAGGATTTCTGGTGCCGTTGCCGGGGAGATCTACGCTAAGTCAAGACATACCAAGTACCCATCGCAACTCTTATCCTTTGCATTATAATATTTGCCATTTGCCTCTTGTTTTCCTCTCCCCCACTTCACCCTTGCCGTTTTATTCACCCTCTTTTCTGTTTGCCCCTTTTTCGCTTGCTTCGTCGTTATGGCTAGTCCTTTATCTACTCCTTTGTCTCTCGCGAATGAAGTTCTTAATTTTAAACGAAGGGAGGGAGAAAATCTAAAAGATGTTTGGCACAGAATTTGCAATGCGCAAAATAGATCTACTAGGAAGCAATCTACTTCCGTTCTTCTTCGCAGTTTTTATGTAGGCATGACTCCTTGGAATAGATATATTCTTGATACCATTACCGGAGGAAATTTCTTGGGTAGCCATACTTTTTATTCTTTTAATGCTATGATAGATTTGTTTGGCCCACTACCTCTTTTGGTTAATGGAACTATTTTAACTTTGGAACATGTGATGCAACGACTTGAATTATTTAAAATTAAGTTGCCACCGTAGAGTTAATTGAAAATTTGGATAGAAAGATCCATAACCAAATTACCCAATACGGATCTAAGGTAGAAGTTGCTCTTAAAATTTTTAAATAAAAGAGACCTATGGTTAATGAAAAGATAGATCAAGATTCCACTAGAATTGATGAAATTGAGGATATTATTACCAACCTAGGGTCTGTCTTTTCTTCCGTGAAAAACACTCCTCATGATTCAAAGATAGCCAAATTGATGTGTGTTCCTAAAAATAAGGGTTAAACTTCTAGTAAGGGAAATGCGGACCTCAAATCCATAAGTGTTCACACCAACTTTCTCACTATCCTTAAGGAACCTTTTGCTACAAATGATTTTCTCGATTTTGTGCCTAGGAGTTTGATAATTAATAAAAATAAAGAAACCCCTAGGAGTTATAGGTGTCTTCTTGAAGAATTGCATACCAAAGATGGCAATACCTAAATCTATCCTCGCTTTTATGCCTAGCTAGGGGCGTTAAACGATAGCGCTTGTTGGGAGGCAACCCAATTTTCTTTTTATTCCTTGCTTTTTCTTCCTGTCTAGTAATAAATAATTTATCTAGACTCTGTTTTGGTTGTGTTTTTGTGTTTAATTAGTGTTTGTGCCAAGTAGAACCATTGGGAAAACTTGGGGAAAGTCTTTTTGATCTTGCTGTAAAAAACAGAAACTTTAGCGCTCACGAGAATTGCTGCTATTTTTTATTGGAGAGTGCTATTTAGTTAATTATTTTTGAAGATGATTAATAGATAAATTACTCACGTCCAGTAATTTATTTTAGAATTTTTGGGGTTCCAGAAGTTTGCGTTTGTTACCGATTACTACAGACTGTTCTGTTTTTGACAGATTCTGTTTTTCGTGTGTTGTTTGCTTATTTTGATGAATCTATCGGTAGTAATGGAGTTTATAAACCATAGAAAAGTTGGAATAAAGTAGGTTTAACTCCAATATAAATAAAGAATGAGTTCATTACAGTACCTTAAAGTGGTGTTTTGTTTTCTTTCGCTAACGGAGCTCACGAGATTTTCTCTAAAGTTTTGTGTTGTGAAGTTTTCATGTTTTGGGTAAAGATTTGATGGATTATGGAACAAGGAGTGGCAAGAGCCTAAGCTTGGGGATGCCCAAGGCACCCCAAGGTAAAATCCAAGGACACCAAAAGGCCTAAGCTTGGGGATGCCCCGAAAGGCATCCCCTCTTTTGTCTTCGTTCATCGGTAACTTTACTTGGAGCTATATTTTTATTCACCACATGATATGTGTTTTGCTTGGAGAGACTTGTATGATTTGAGTCTTTGATTTTTAGTTTACCACAATCATCCTTGCTGTACACACCTTTTGATACAGACACACATGAATCGGAATTTATTAGAATACTCTATGTGATTCACTTATATCTTTTGAGCTATATAGTTTTTGCTCTAGTGCTTCACTTATATCTTTTAGAGCACGGTGGTGGTTTTATTTTATAGAAATAATTGATCTCCCATGCTTCACTTATATTATTTTGAGAGTCCTTTAGAACAACATGGCAATTTGCTTTTAGGCATAATAAAAAACTTTCATATAAGTGCATTGAATACTAAGAGAAGTTTGATACTTGATGATTGTTTTGAGATATGGAGATAGTGATATCAAAGTTGTGCTGGTTGAGTAGTTGAGAATTTGAGAAATAATTGTGTTGAACTTTGCAAGTCCCGTAGCATGCACGTATGGTAAACGTTGTGTAACAAATTTGAAACATGAGGTGTTATTTGATTGTCTTCCTTATGAGTGGCGGTCGGGGATGAGCAATGGTCTTTTCCTACCAATCTACCCCCCTAGGAGCATGCACGTAATACTTGGTTGTTGATGACTTGTAGATTTTTGTAATAAGTATGTGAGTTCTTTATGACTAATGTTCAGTCCATGGATTATACGCACTCTCACCCTTCCATCATTGCTAGCCTCTTCGCTACCGTGCATTGCTCTTTCTCACCTTGAGAGTTGGTGCAAACTTCGCTGGTGCATCCAAACCCAGTGATACGATACGCTCTATCACACATAAACCTCCTTATATCTTCCTCAAAACAACCACCATACCTACCTATTATGGCATTTCCATAGTCATTCCGAGATATATTGCCATGCAACTTTCCACCGTTCCGTTTATTATGACACGCATCATCATTGTCATATTGCCTTGCATGATCATGTAGTTGACATCGTATTTGTGGCAATGCCACCATTCATAATTCTTTCATACATTTCACTCATGAGTCATTGCACATCCCGGTACACCTCCAGAGGCATTCATATAGAGTCATATCTTGTTCTAGTATCGAGTTGTAATCATTGAGTTGTAAATAAATAGAAGTGTGATGATCATCATTAATAGAGCATTGTCCCCCCAAAAAAGAGAAAGGCAGCCAAATAAAAAAAGAAGGCCCAAAAAAGGGGCAATGCTACTATCCTTTTTCCACACTTGTGCTTCAAAGTAGCACCATGATCTTTATGATAGAGAGTCTCTCGTTTTGTCATTTTCATATACTAGTGGGAATTTTTCATTATAGAACTTGGCTTGTATATTACAACTATGGGCCTCCTCATGTGCCCTAGGTCTTCGTGACCAAGCAAGTTGGATGCACACCCACTTAGTTTCTTTTGTTGAGCTTTCATACATTTATAGCTCTAGTGCGTCCGTTGCATGGCAATCCCTACTCCTTGCATTGACATCAATTGATGGGCATCTCCCTAGCCCATTGATTAGCCGCGGCAATGTGAGACTTTCTCCTTTTTGTCTTCTCCACATAACCCCCTTCATTATATTCTATTCCACCCATAGTGTTATATCCATGGCTCACGCTCATGTATTGCGTGAAAGTTGAAAAAAGTTTGAGATTACTAAAGTATGAAACAATTGCTTGGCTTGTCATCGAGGTTGTGCATGATGAGAGCATTCTTGTGTGACGAAAATGGAGCATGACCAAACTATATGATTTTGTAGGGATGAACTTTCTTTGGCCATGTTATTTTGAGAAGACATGATTGCTTGTTAGTATGCTTGAAGTATTATTATTTTTATGTCAATATTAAACTTTTATCTTGAATCTTTCGGATCCGAACATCCATGCCACAATAAAGAAAATTACATTGAGAAGTATGTTAGGAAGCATTCCACATCAAAAATTCTGTTTTTATCATTTACCTACTCGAGGACGAGCATGAATTAAGCTTGGGGATGCTTGATACGTCTCCAACGTATCTATATTTTTTTATTGCTCCATGCTATTATATATTCTATTTTGGATGTTTAATGGGATTATTTATACACTTTTATATTATTTTTGGGACTAACCTATTAACCGGAGGCCCAACCCAAATTGCTGTTTTTTGCCTATTTCAGTGTTTCGCAGAAAAAGAAAATCGAACGGAGTCCAAATGGAAGGAAACCTTCGGGAGCATGATTTTTGGAACAAACGTGATCCAGAGGACTTGGAGTGGACGTCAAGCAATCAACGAGGCGGCCACGAGGCAGGAGGGTGCACCTACCCCCCTGAGCTGGGCCTCCTCGTGGCTCCACCGACCTACTTCACCCTCGTGGGCCCCTCGTGTATCCACCGACCTACTTCTTCCTCCTATATATTAAACCCTATATCCACTGCTGCAACCTTCTGTACCTAAGAGATCCAATCTTGGGGCCTTTTTCGGAGCTCCGCCGGAGGGGGCATTGATCACGGAGGGCCTCTACATCAACTCCATGGCCCCTCCGATGATGTGTGAGTAGTTTACCTCAGACCTTCGGGTCCATAGTTATTAGCTAGATGGCTTCTTCTCTCTCTTTGGATCTCAATACAAAGTTCTCCTCGATTCTCTGGGATATCTATTCGATGTAATCTTCTTTTGTGGTGTGTTTGTCGAGATCCGATGAATTGTGGGTTTATGATCAAGTTTATCTATGAAAAATATTTGAATCTTATATGAATTGTTTTATGTATGATTGGTTATCTTTGCAAGTCTCTTCGAATTATCAGTTCGGTTTGGCCTACTAGATTGATCTTTCTTGCAATGGGAGAAGTGCTTAGCTTTGGGTTCAATCTTGCGGCGCTCGATCCCAATGACAGAAAGGGAAACGACACGTATTGTATTGTTGCCATCGAGAACAAAAAGATGGGGTTTATATCATATTGCATGAGTTTATCCCTCAACATCATGTCATCTTGCTTAAAGCGTTACTATGTTCTTATGAACTTAATACTCTAGATGCATGCTGGATAGCGGTCGATGTGTGGAGTAATAGTAGTAGATGTAGGCAGGAGTCGGTCTACTTGTCACGGACGTGATGCCTATATACATGATCATACCTAGATATTCTCATAATTATTCGCTTTTCTATCAATTGCTCGACAGTAATTTCTTCACCCACCGTAATACTTATGCTATCTTGAGAGAAGCCACTAGTGAAACCTATGGCCCCGGGGTCTATTTTCCATCATACAAGTTTCCAATCTATTTTATTTTACAATCTTTACTTTCAATCTATATCATAAAAATACCAAAAATATTTATCTTATTATTATCTCTATCAGATCTCACTCTTGCAAGTGGCCGTGAAGGGATTGACAACCCGTTTATCGCGTTAGTTGTGAGGTTCTTATTTGTTTGTGTAGGTAATAATAAAGTTTCCTTATTTCATGATAAATTTTTATTATTCATGCTAGAATTGTATTAAACGGAAACATAATACATGTGTGAATACATAGACAAACATGGTGTCACTAGTATGCCTCTACTTGACTAGCTCGTTAATCGAAGATGGTTAAGTTTCCTAAGCATAGACATGAGTTTTCATTTGATTAACGGGATGACATCATTGGGAGAATAATGTGATTGACTTGACCCATTCTGTTAGCTTAGCACTTGATCATTTAGTATGTTGCTATTGCTTTCTTCATGACTTATGCATGTTCCTATGACTATGAGATTATGCAACTTCTGTTTACCGGAGGAACACTTTGTGTGCTACCAAACATCACAACCTAACTGGGTGATTATAAAGGTGCTCTATAGGAGTATCCGAAGGTACTTGTTGAGTTGGCATATTTCGAGATTAGGATTTGTCACTCCGATTATCGGAGAGTTATCTCTGGGCCCAGTCGGTAATGCACATCACTATAAGCCTTGCAAGCAATGTGACTCATGAGTTAGTTGCGGGATGATGCATTACAGAATGTGTAAAGAGACTTGCCGGTAACGAGATTGAACTAGGTATTGAGATACCGATGATCGAATCTCGGGCAAGTAACATACCGATGACAAAGGGAACAACATATGTTGTTATGCAGTTTGACCGATAAAGATCTTCGTAGAATATGTAGGAGCCAATATCACCATCCAGGTTCTGCTATTGGTTATTGACCGAAGACGTGTCTTGGTCATGTCTACATAGTTCTCGAACCCGTAGGGTCCGCACGCTTAACGTTCGGTGATGATTTGTATTATGAGTTTATGTATTTTGATGAACCGAAGGTAGTTTGGAGTCCTGGATGAGATCGGGGACATGACGAGGAGTCTCGAAATGGTTGAGACGTAAAGATCGATATATTGGACGATGATAACCCACAAGTATAGGGGATCGCAACAGTTTTCGAGGGTAAAGTATTCAACCCAAATTTATTTATTCGACACAAGGGGAGCCAAAGAATACTCTCAAGTATTAGCAGCTGAGTTGTCAATTCAACCACACCTGGAAACTTAGTATCTGCAGCAAAGTATTTAGTAGCAAAGTAATATGATAGTAGTGGTAACGGTAGCAAAAGGTAACCATAGTAAAAGTAATGTTTTTGGTATTTTGTAGTGATGATAGCAATAGCAACGGGAAAGTAAATAAGCGAAGAACAATATATGGAAAGCTTGTAGGCAATGGATCGGTGATGGAGAATTATGCCGAATGCGGTTCATCATGTAACAGTCATAACCTAGGGTGACACAGAACTAGCTCGAGTTCATCAATGTAATGTAGGCATGTATTCCGAATATAGTCATATGTGCTTATGGAAAAGAACTTGCATGACATCTTTTGTCCTACCCTCCCGTGGCAGTGGGGTCCTTACGGAAACTAAGGGATATTAAGGCCTCCTTTTAATAGAGTACACATAATGGGTCCTTTGAACAAAGCACTAACACTTAGTGAATACATGAACTCCTCAAACTACGGTCATCACCGGTAAGTATCCCAATTATTGTCACTTCGGGGTTAACGGATCATAACACATAATGGGTGACTATAGACTTGCAAGATAGGATCAAGAACTCTCATATATTGATCAAAACATAATAGGTTCAGATCTGAAATCATGGCACTCGGGCCCTAGTGACAAGCATTAAGCATAGCAAAGTCATAGCAACATCAATCTCAGAACATTGTGGATACTAGGGATCAAACCCTAACAAAACTAACTCGATTACATGATAGATCCCATCCAACCCATCACCGTCCAGCAAGCCTACGATGGAATTACTCACGCACGACGGTGAGCATCATGAAATTGTTGATGGAGGATGGTTGATGATGACAATGGCGACGAATTCCCCTCTCTGGAGCCCTGAACGGACTCCAGATCAGCCATCCCGAGAGGTTTTAGGGCTTGGCGGTGCCTCCGTATCGTAAAACGCGATGAATTCTTCTCTCTGATTTTTTCTCCCCGAAACACAATATATAGAGTTGGAGTTGGAGTCGGAGGAGTTCCAGGGGGCCCACGAGGTAGGGGGCGCGCCCCCACCCTCTTGGACAGGTGGTGGGCCCCTGGCCTTCATCTTTTGCAGGTATTTTTTATATTTTCCAAAAAGTTGCTCCGTGAAGTTTCAGGTCATTCCGAGAACGTTTGTTTCTGCACATAAATAACACCATGGTAATTCTGCTGAAAACAACGTCAGTCCGGGTTAGTTCCATTCAAATCATGCAAGTTAGAGTCCAAAACAAGGGCAAAAGTGTTTGGAAAAGTAGATACGACGGAGACGTATGAACTCCCCCAATCTTAAACCTTAGCTTGTCCTCAAGCAATTCAGTTGATAAACTGAAACTGATAAAGAAAACCTTTTACAAAATCTGTTTGCTCTTGTTGTTGTAAATATGTAAAGCCAGCATTCAAGTTTTCAGCAAAGATTATAACTAACCACATTCGTAATAACACTTAGGTCTCATGTTTACTCATATCAATAGCATAATCAACTAGCAAGCAATAATAATAAATCTCGGATGACAACACTTTATCAAAACAATCATGATATGATATAACAAGATGGTATCTCGCTAGCCCTTTCTGAGACCGCAAAACATAAATGCAGAGCACCTTTAACGACCAAGGACTGACTAGACATTGTAATTCATGGTAAAAGAGATCCAGTCAAGTCATACTCAATGTAAACTAACAATAATGAATGCAAATGACAGCGGTGCTCAAAAACTGGTGCTTTTTAATAAGAGGATGATGACTCAACATAAAAGTAAATAGATAGGCCCTTCACGGAGGGAAGCAGGGATTTGTAGAGGTGCCAGAGCTCGGTTTTGAAATAGAGATGAATAATATTTTGAGCGGTATACTTTCATTGTCAACATAACAACCAAGAGATGGCAATATCTTCCATGCTACACACATTATAGGCGGTTCCCAAACAGAATGGTAAAGCTTATACTCCCCCTTCCACCAACAAGCATCAATCCATGGCTTGCTCGAAACAACGAGTGCCTCCAAGTAACAAAAGTCCCAGGGGGAGTTTTGTTTGCAATTATTCTGATTTAGTTTGCATAAAGCATGGGACTGGGCATCTCGATGACCAGCCATTTATCTCGTGGGTGAGGAGCGGAGTCCACTCCTCTTGAGAATAACCCACCTAACATGGAAGATACGGACAGCCCTAGTTGATACATGAGCTATTCGAGCATACAAAACAAGATATTTACTTGAAGGTTTAGAGTTTGGCACATACAAATTTACTTGGAACGGCAGGTAGATACCGTATATAGGTAGGTATAGTGGACTCATGTGGAATAACTTTGGGGTTTAAGGGATTGGATGCACAAGCAGTATTGCCGCTTAGCACAGATGAAGGCTAGCAAAAGACTGGGAAGCGACCAGCTAGAGTGCGACAATAGTCATGAACATGCATTAAAATTAATCAACACCGAATGCAAGCATGAGTAGGATATAATCCACCATGAACATAAATATCGTGAAGGCTATGTTGATTTTGTTTCAACTACATGCGTGAACATGTGCCAAGTCAAGTCACTTAAATCATTCAGAGGAGGATACCACCCTATCATACCACATCACAACCATTTTAATAGCATGTTGGCACGCAAGGTAAACCATTATAGCTCATAGCTAATCAAGCATGGCACAAGAAACTATGATCTCTAGTTCTCATTGCAAACATGTTTATTCATAATAGGCTGAATCGGGAATGATGAACTAATCATATTTACAAAAACAAAAGAGGTCGAGTTCATACCAGCTTTTCTCATCTCAGTCAGTCCATCATATATCGTCATAATTGCCTTTCACTTGCACGATCAAACGATGAGAATAATAATAATAGTGCACGTGTATTGGACTAAGCTAGAATCTGCAAGCATTCAATAAACAGGAGAAGACAAGGCAATATGGGCTCTTTTGTCAGATCAACAAGTATGCATACGAGAGCCACTTCAACAATTTAATTATGGTCTAATCCTATCGACCCCCAAATAAAAGAAAAGAAATAAAACTATTTACATGGGAGAGCTCCCAACAAGTAAAAGAAGAACATGAAATCTTTTTGGGTTTTCTTTTTAATTACTACTACAAGCATGGAAAGTAAACTAATTAAAAGCTACAACTAAGTTTTTTGGTTTTTCTTAAGGTTTATCAAACGCACAAGAAGAAAGCATAAAAAGGAAATTAAACTAGCATGGATGATACAATGAAAAAGTATGAGCACCGACATCTAGCAATAAGTGTGTGAACATAAATGTAATGTCAGTGGGAAATACATACTCCCCCAAGATTAGGCTTTTGGCCTAAGTTGGTCTATGGCCACGGTTGGCCTGGCGGATATCCATAATAGTAGTTGGGGTCATACTGAGATGCAGCGGCTATCGCCTCCTGAGCTGCAGCATGGCGACGAGTGGCCTCTGCTCTCCTCTCGTACTCATCTGCCTCCTCTCTGGTAATAACATATCTTCCTTTTGCCTGATGATCAAAGAAGGCAGGAGCAGGGAGATTAATATGGACAGCACGGCGTCTGTCAAAGATTAGTCGATGCTGGAGAGGTGATTCATTCCTCTCGACAAACTGGTGGTGAACCATAGCATTAAAGTCTAGGTAAGCAGGTGGTAATTCAATATCATCTTCGCATATGGCTACACCAAGAAAATTAGCTATGCGGGTTGCATAAATTCCTCCAAAGAAATCTCCATTAAATCTATTAAGATGCAACCTACGTGCAACAATGGCTCCCAAATTATAAGATTTGTCTCCTAACACAGCACTCCTAAGAATACTGAGGTCAGGGACACACATGTGACATGCCTCATATTTACCATTAATGCATCTACCTATGAAGAGAGCAAAATAATGTATAGCAGGAAAGTGAATGCTCCCTATGGTAGCTTGTGTTATATCTCTAGATTCTCCCAAAGTTATGCTAGCAAGAAAATCTCTAAATTCAGATTTGCGAGGATCTCTTATACTACCCCATTGTGGAAGTTTGCAAGCAGTGGTAAAATCCTCTAAGTCCATAGTATAAGAATTTTCATAAAGATCAAACAGGACAGTTGGAGAATTACGTGAAGATGAAATTTCAAACCTCCTCACAAAGGTAGTAGTGAGATTGTGATACTGGCTGCACTTCTCTTCCTCGAAGCTCACAAGATCGGCGTTACGCAAATATGCGTTGAATTCTTCCTTAATTCCTGCTCGATCCATAAAATTTTCAGAAGGCCACTCACAAGGATGCACTGGAGCGCCTCTTGGTGGCTCTTCATCAGCATCACGCATTGCAAGCCTGGGTCCTTGCTTCCTTGAGGAACCACCTTGGAACATTTTCCTAAGCATTTTTCTTCCTCTGAAAAATTCTGAATTTTTTTAGTAACTTCAAAATAAAAGTAAACCAAACTCAATAATATTGATAGCAACTACTCCTACAAGTGCCTAGGGCCTATATCATGCATCAAAACTACTTTTGACCATATAAATTTGACATGCAAGCTCAAGAACATGGTCACCTATGTAGCACAAATTTGTAATGAATAAAGCACTAGAACAAAAACTAATTGGACTAATGGAGGAGTCACATACAAAGGAACAATCTCCCCAAGCAGTTTTGTGAGAGGTGCTTTGAGCAAGGAGATCGAAAATGGCAGCAAAACGAGCTTGGACTCGGGTTTGAGCTGGTTTTTCGTGTTTGGGGGAGGAAGAAAGAGTGTGTGGGTGAAAGGATAAGTGGAGGAGGGCCACCGTGGGCCCACGTGGCAGGGGGGCATGCCCAGGGGGGTAGGGCGCGCCCTCCACCCTCGTGGGCAGGTGGTTGACCCCCCTGCTATGTTCTTAGTGCCAAATATTCTCAAATGTTCCAGAAAAAATCATATTTAAATTTCAGGGCATTTGGAGAACTTTTATTTTCGAGGTATTTTTATATTGCACGGATAATAAGATAACAAACAGAAAAATACTATTTTTATTTTATTTAATATAAATAACAGAAAGTAAAAGGAGGGTACAGAAGGTTGTGCCTTCTAGTTTCATCCATCTCATGATCATCAAAAGGAATCCACTAACAAGGTTGATCAAGTCTTGTTAACGAACTCATTCCGAATAACATGGAACCGGAGAAATTTCGAATAACACTATGTTACCTCAACAGGGATATGCACATCCCCAATAATAAGAATATCATATTTCTTCTTGACAGTAGGAAGAGGAAATTCAAAACCTCCAAATATAATCGATGGAATTTTTCCAATAGAGTTGATACTATGAACTTGAGGTTGTTTCCTCAGAAAGTGTACCGTATGTTCATTACCATTAACATGAAAAGTGACATTGCCTTTAGTGCAATCAATAACAGCCCCTGTAGTATTCAAAAAGGGTCTTCCAAGAATAATAGACATACTATCGTCCTCATGAATATCAAGAATAACAAAGCCCGTTCAAATAGTAACGTTTGCAACTACAACAGGAACATCCTCACAAATACCGACATGTATAGCAGTTCATTTATCAGCCATTTGCAAAGATATTTCAGTAGGTGTCAACTTATTCAAATCAAGTCTACGATATAAAGAGAGAGGCATAACACTAACACTGGCTCCAAGATCACATAACGAAGTTTTAACATAGTTTCCTTTAATGGAGCATGGTATAGTTGGTACACCGGGATCTCCAAGTTTCTTTGGTATTCCACCCTTAATAGTATAATTAGCAAGCATGGTGGAAATTTCAGCTTCCGGTATCTTTCTTTTATTTGTAACAATTTCTTTCATATACTTAGCATAAGGATTCATTTTGAGCATATCAGTTAATCGCATACGCAAAAAGATAGGTCTAATCATTTCAGCAAAACGCTCAAAATCCTCATCATCCTTTTTCTTGGATGGTTTGGGAGGAAAAGGCATGGGTTTCTGAACCCATGGTTCTCTTTCTTTACCATGTTTCCTAGCAACAAAGTCTTTCTTATCATATTGTTGATTCTTTTATTGTGGGTTATCAAGATCAACAGCAGGTTCAATTTCTATTTCATTATCATTACTAGGTTGAGCATCATCATGAACATTATCATGAACATTATTACTAGTTTCAGGTTCATTACCAGATTGAGTTTCAGCATCAGAAATAGAAATATCATTTGGATTCTCAGGTGTTTCAGTAATAGGTTCACTAGAAGCATGCAAAGTCCTATCATTTTTCTTTTTCTTCCTTTTAGAAGGACTAGGTGCATCTATATTATTTCTCTGAGAATCTTGCTCAATTCTCTTAGGGTGGCCTTCAGGATACAAAGGTTCCTGAGTAATTCGACCACCTCTAGTCATAACTCTAACAACATTATCATTATCCTTACTATTCAATTCATTGAGCAAATCATTTTGAGCTTTAAGTACTTGATCTACTTGAGTGGTAACCATAGAAGCATGTTTACTAATAAGTTTAAGTTCACCTTTGACATTAGCCATATAATCACCCAAGTGTTCAAGTATATTTGAATTGTATTTCAATTGTCTACCAAAATAAGCATTAAAATCTTCTTTCTTAGCCATAAATTTCTCAAATTCATCTAAGCATGGGCTAGCAAACTTAGTCAATGGGATTTCAGCTTTATCATATCTATAGAGAGAATTTACCTTTACTACCTATGTCGGGTTATCAAGACCATGAGTTTCTTCAATGGGCGGTAAATTAAGACCATGTATTTCTTCAATAGGAGGTAAATTCTTAACATCTTCAGCTTTAATACCTTTTTCTTTCATAGATTTCTTTGCCTCTTGCATATCTTCAGGACTGAGAAATAGAATACCCCTCTTCTTAGGAGTTGGTTTAGGAATAGGCTCGGGAATTGGCTCCGGAGGTGTCCAATTATTTTTATTTGTCAACATATTATTCAATAAAATTTCAGCTTCATCTGGTGTTCTTTCCCTAAAAACAGAACCAACAAAACTATCCAGGTAATCTCTGGAGGCATCGGTTAGTCCATTATAAAAGATATCAAGTGTTTCATTTTTCTTAAGAGGATGATCAGGAAAAGCATTAAGTAATTGGAGAAGCCTCCCCCAAGCTTGTGGGAGACTCTCTTCTACAATTTGCACAAAATTATATATATCCCTTAAAGCAGCTTGTTTCTTATGAGCAGGGAAATATTTAGCAGAGAAGTAATAAATCATATCATGGGGACTATGCACAGAACCAGGATCAAGAGAATTAAACCATATCTTAGCATCACCCTTTAATGAGAACAGAAATATTTTAAGGATATAAAAGTAACGAGTTCTCTCATCAGTAGTGAACAGGGTGGCTATATCATTTAATCTAGTAAGATGTGCCACAATAGTTTCAGATTCATAGCCATGAAAAGGATTAGATTCGACCAAAGTAATTATATCAGGATCAACAGAGAATTCATAATCCTTATCGGTAACACAGATAGGTGAAGTAGCAAAAGCAGGGTCGGGTTTCATTCTAGCATTTAGAGATTGCTTATTCCATTTAGCTAATAACCTCTTAAGTTCGTATCTATCTTTGCAAGGTAAAATAGCTAAGGAAGCTTCTTTATCAAAAACATAACCCTAAGGAATAACAGGCAAGTCTTCATCATCAATTTCATCAGTATTATCGGACTCAATATTTTCAATCTCTCTAGCCCTAGCGAGTTGTTCATCAAGAAATTCACCAAGTGGCACAGTAGTATCAAGCATAGAAGTAGTTTCATCATAAGTATCATGTATAGCAGAAGTGGCATCATCAATAACATGCGACATATCAGAACGAATAGCAGAAGCAGGTTTAGGTCTCGCAAGCTTACTCAAAACAGAAGGTGAATCAAGTGTAGAGCTAGATGGCAGTTCCTTACCTCCCCTCGTAGTTGAGGGATAAATCTTGGTTCTTGGATCTTTCAAGCTCTTCATAATGATAAGCAGATAAAAATCCCAAGTGACTCAAAGAATAGAGCTATGCGCCCGGCAACGGCGCCAGAAAAAAGTCTTGATAACCCACAAGTATAGGGGATCGCAACAGTTTTCGAGGGTAAAGTATTCAACCCAAATTTATTTTTTCGACACAAGGGGAGCCAAAGAATACTCTCAAGTATTAGCAGCTCATTTGTCAATAAAACCACACCTGGAAACTTAGTATCTCCAGCAAAGTATTTAGTAGCAAAGTAATATGATAGTAGTGGTAACGGTAGCAAAAGGTAACCGTAGTAAAAGTAATGTTTTTGGTATTTTGTAGTGATGATAGCAATAGCAACGGGAAAGTAAATAAGTGAAGAACAATATATGGAAAGCTTGTAGGCAATGGATCGGTGATCGAGAATTATGCCGGATGCGGTTCATCATGTAATAGTCATAACCTAGGGTGACACATAACGAGCTCCAGTTCATCAATGTAATGCAGGCATGTATTCCGAATATAGTCATGCGTGCTTATGGAAAAGAACTTGCATGACATCTTTTGTCCTACCCTCCCGTGGCAGAGGGGTCCTTACGGAAACTAAGGGATATTAAGGCCTCCTTTTAATAGAGTACCGGAAGAAAGCATTAACACATAGTGAATACATGAACTCCTCAAACTACGGTCATCACCGGTAAGTATCCCGATTATTATCACTTCGGGGTTAACGGATCATAACACATAATAGGTGTCTATAGACTTGCAAGATAGGATCAAGAACTCTCATATATTGATGAAAACATAATAGGTTCAGATCTGAAATCATGGCACTCGGGCCCTAGTGACAATTATTAAGCATAGCAAAGTCATAGCAACATCAATCTCAGAACATAGTGGATACTAGGGATCAAACCCTAACAAAACTAACTCGATTACATGATAGATCCCATCCAACCCATCTCCGTCCAGCAAGCCTACGATGGAATTACTCACGCACGGCGATGAGCATCATGAAATTGGTGATGGAGGATGGTTGATGATGACAATGGCAATGGATTCCCCTCTCCGGAGCTGCGAACGGACTCTAGATCAGCCCTCCCGAGAGGTTTTAGGGCTTGGCGGCGGCTCCATATCGTAAAACGTGGTGAATTCTTCTCTCCGATTTTTTTCTCCCCGAAACACAATATATAGAGTTGGACTTGGAGTTGGAGTCGTAGGAGCTCCAGGGGCCCATGAGGTAGGGGGCGCGCCCTCCACCCTCGTGGACAGGTGGTGGGCCCCCTGGCCTTCACCTTTTGCAAGTATTTTTTATATTTTCCAAAAAGTTGCTCCGTGAAGTTTTAGGTCATTCCGAGAACGTTTGTTTCTGCACATAAATAACACCATGGTAATTCTGCTGACAACAGCGTCAGTCCCGGTTAGTTCCATTCAAATCATGCAAGTTAGAGTCCAAAACAAGGGCAAAAGTTTTTGGAAAAGTAAATACGACAGAGACGTATCAGATGACTATATTCGGACATCGGAAAGGTTCGGAGTGGTTCGGGTATTTTTCAGAGTACCGGGGAGTTACGAAAATACGAGGGAAGAAGTATATGGGCCTTATTGGGCTTTAGGGGAGAGAGAGAGGCAGCCCCCCCCCCCCAATGACTAGTCCGAATTGGACTAGGGGGAGGGGCAACGCCCCCACCTTCCTTCTCTTCCCTCTTCCCCTTCCTTCTCTCCTACTCCTACTACTTGGAAGGGGAGGAATCCTACTCCCGGTGGGAGTAGGACTCCTCCAGGGCGCACCATAGGGGCCGGCCCTCTCCCCCTCCTCCACTCCTTTATATACGTGGCCAGCGGCACCCCATAGACACACAAGTTGATCTATTGATCTCTCCCAGCCGTGTGCGGTGCCCCCTCCACCATAATCCACCTCGATCATATCGTAGCGGTGCTTAGGTGAAGCCCTGCATCGGTAGCATCATCATTACCGTCACCACGCTGTCGTGCTGACGAAACTCTCCCGTGAAGCTCTGCTGGATCGGAGTTCGCGGGACGTCATCGAGCTGAATGTGTGCTGAACTCGGAGGTGCCGTACGTTCGGTACTTGATCAGTCGGATCGTGAAGACACACGACTACATCAACCGCATTGTGCTAACGCTTCCGCTTCCGGTCTACAAGGGTACGTGGACACACTCTCCCCTCTCATTGCTATGCATCACCATGATCTTGCGTGTGCGTAGGAAAATTTTGAAATTACTACGTTCCCGAACAGTGGCATCCGAGCCTGGTTTTATGCGTTGATGTTATATGCACGAGTAGAACACAAGTGAGTTGTGGGCAATACAAGTCATACTGCTTACCAGCATGTCATACTTTGGTTCGGCGGTATTGTTGGATGAAGCGGCCCGGACCGACATTACACGTACGCTTACGCGAGACTGGTTCTACCGACATGCTTTGCACATAGGTGGCTGGCGGGTGTCAGTCTCTCCAACTTTAGTTGAACCGAGTGTGGCTATGCCCGATCCTTGAGAAGGTTAAAACAACAATAACTTGACGAACTATCGTTCTGGTTTTGATGCGTAGGTAAGAACGGTTCTTGCTCAGCCCGTAGCAGCCATGTAAAAACTTGCAACAACAAAGTAGAGGACGTGTAAATTGTTTTTGCAGGGCATGTTGTGATGTGATATGGTCAATACATGATGCTATATTTTATTATATGAGATGATCATGTTTTGTAACCGAGTTATCGGCAACTGGTAGGAGCCATATGGTTGTCGCTTTATTGTATGCAATGCAATCGCCCTGTAATGCTTTACTTTATCACTATGCAGTAGCAATAGTCGTAGAAGCAATAGTTGGCGAGAAAACAACGATGCTATGATGGAGATCAAGGTGTCGCGCCAGTGACGATGGTGATCATGACGGTGCTTCGGAGATGGAGATCACAAGCACAAGATGATGATGGCCATCTCATATCACTTATATTGATTGCATGTGATGTTTATCCTTTATGCATCTTATTCTTCTTTGATTGACGGTAGCATTATAAGATGATCTCTCACTAATTTTCAAGATAAAAGTGTTCTCCCTGAGTATGCACCGTTGCCAAAGTTCGTCGCGCTGAGACACCATGTGATGATTGGGTGTGATAAGCTCTACATTCATCTACAACGGGTGCAAGCCAGTTTTGCACACGCAGAATACTCGGGTTAAACTTGACGAGCCTAGCATATGCAGATATGGCCTCGGAACACTGAGACCGAACGGTCGAGCGTGAATCGTATAGTAGATATGATCGACATAGTGATGTTCACCATTGAAAACTATTCCATCTCACATGATGATCGGACATGATTTAGTTGATTTATATCACGTGATCACTTAGATGATCAGAGGGATGTCTATCTAAGTGGGAGTTCTTAAGTAATATGATTAATTGAACTTTAATTTATCATGAACTTAGTCCTCATAGTATTAGCATATCTATGTTGTAGATCAATAGCTTGCGTTTAGCTCTCCTATTTTATATGTTCCTAGAGAAAACTAAGTTGAAAGATTTTAGTAGCAATAATACGGATTGGATCCGTGTTCTGAGGATTATACTCATTGCTACACAGAAGAATTATGTCCTTGATGCACCGCTGGTGACAGACCGATTGCAGGAGCAAATGCAGATGTTATGAATTTTTGGCAAGCTCGATATGATGACTACTTGATAATTTAGTGCACCATGCTTTACGGCTTAGAATTGGGACTTCAAAGACGTTTTGAACGTCATGGACCATATGAGATGTTCCAGGAGTCGAAGTTAATATTTCAAGCAAATACCCGAGTTGAGAGATATTAAGTCTCCAACAAGTTCTATAGCTAAAAGATGGAGGAGAATAGCTCAGGCAATGAGCATGTGCTCAGATTGTCTAGGAACTACAATCGCTTGAATCAAGTGGGAGTTAATCTTCTAGATAAAAAAGTGATTGGCAGAATTCTCTAGTCACCATCACCAAGTTAGTAGAACTTCGTGATGAACTATAGTATGCAAGGGATGACGAAAACGATTCCCGAGCTTTTCATGATGATGAAATCGATGAAGGTAGAAATCAAGAAAGAGCATCAAGTGTTGATGATTAACAAAACCACTGGTTTCAAGAAAAGGGCAAAGGGAAAGAAAGGAAACTTCATGTAGAATGGCAAGCAAGTTTTCACTTCCGTGAAGAAGCCCAAAGCTAGACTAAAGCCTGAAACTGAGTGCTTCTACTGCAAAGGAAATGGTCACTGGAAGCGGAAATGCCCTGAATATTTGGTGGATAAGAAGGATGGCAAAGTGAACAAGGGTATATTTGATATACAGGTTATTCATGTGTACCTTACCAGAGCTCGCAGTAGCACCTGGGTATTTGATACTGGTTTTGTTGCTAATATTTGCAACCCGAAACAGGGACTACGGATTAAGCGAACACTGGCTAAGGACGAGGTGATGATGCACGTGGGAAATGGTTCCAAAGTCGATGTGATCGTCATCGGCACGCTACCTCTACATCTACCTTCGGGATTAGTTTTAGACCTAAATAATTGTTATTTGGTGCCAGCGTTGAGCATGAACATTATATCTGGATCTTGTTTAATGCGAGATGGTTATTCATTTAAATCTAAGAATAATGGTTGTTCAATTTGTATGAGTAATATCTTTTATGGTCATGAACCCTTAAAGAGTGGTCTATTTTTGATGAATCTCGATAGTAGTGATACACATATTCATAATGTTGAAGCCAAAAGATGTCGAGTTGATAATGATAGTGCAACTTATTTGTGGCACTGCCATTTGGTTCATATTGGTATAAAGTGCATGAAGAAACTCCATACTGATGGACTTTTGGAATCACTTGATTATGAATCACTTGGTACTTGCAAACCATGCCTCATGGGCAAGATGACTAAAACGCCGTTCTCTGGAACTATGGAGCGAGCAACTGATTTGTTGCAGATCATACATACTGATGTATGTGGTCCAATGAATGTTGAGGCTCGCGGCGGGTATCATTATTTTCTCATCTTCACAGATGATTTAAGCAGATATGGGTATATCTACTTAATGAAACATAAGTCTGAAACATTTGAAAAGTTGAAAGAATTTCCGAGTGAAGTTGAAAATCATCGTAACAATAAAATAAAGTTTCTATGATCTGATTGTGGAGGAGAATATTTGAGTTATGAGTTTGGTCTACATTTGAAACAATGCGGAATAGTTTCGCAACTCACGCCACTCAGAACACCACAGCGTAATGGTGTGTGCGAATGTCGTAATCGTACTTCACTAGATATGGTGCGATCTATGATGTCTCTTACTGATTTACCGCTATCATTTTGGGGTTAAGCTTTAGAGACGGCCACATTCACGTCAATAGGGCACCATCAAAATCCGTTGAGACGACACCTTATGAACTATGGTCTGGCAAGAAACCAAAGTTGTCGTTTCTTAAAGTTTGGGGCTGCGATGCTTATGTGAAAAAGCTTTATCCTAATAAGCTCGAACCCAAATCGGAGAAATGTGTCTTCATAGGATACCCAAAAGAAACAGTTGGGTACACCTTCTATCACAGATCCGAGGGCAAGACATTCATTGCTAAGAATGGATCATTTCTAGAGAAGGAGTTTCTCTCAAAAGAAGCGAGTGGGAGGAAAGTAGAACTTGCTGAGGTAACAGTACCTGTTCCCTTATTGGAAAGTAGTTCATCACAGAAATTGGTTCTTGTGACGTCTACACCAATTAGTGAGGAAGTTAATGATGATGATCATGAAACTGCAGATCAAGTTGTTACTGAACCTCATCGGTCAACCAGAGTAAGATCCGCACCAGAGTGGTACGGTAATCCTGTTCTGGAGATTATGTTACTAGACCATGACGAACCTACAAACTATGAGGAAGCGATGATGAGCCAAGATTCCGCGAAATGGCTTGAGGCCATGAAATCTGAGATGGGATCCATGTATGAGAATATGATGAGCCCAGATTCCGCGAAATGGCTTGAGGCCATGAAATCTGAGATGGGATCCATGTATGAGAACAAAGTGTGGACTTTGGTTGACTTGCCCGATGATCGGCAAGCCATAGAAAATAAATGGATCTTCAAGAGGAAGACGGATGCTGATAGTAGTGTTACTATCTACAAAGCTAGAATTGTCGCAAAAGGTTTTCGACAAGTTCAAGGTATTGACTACGATGAGGGTTTCTCACTCGTATCTATTCTTAAGTATGTCCGAATAATGTTAGCAATTGCCGCATTTTATGAAATCTGGCAAATGGATGTCAAAACTATATTCCTTAATGGATTTCTTAAAGAAGAGTTGTATATGATGCAACCAGAAGGTTTTGTCGATCCTAAAGGTGCAAACAGAAAGTGCAAGCTCCAACGATCCATCTATGGACTGGTGCAAGCATCTCAAAGTTGGATATACGCTTTGATGAGTTGATCAAAGCATATAGTTTTATACAGACTTGTGGTGAAGCATGTATTTACAAGAAAGTGAGTGGGAGAACTACAACATTTCTGATAAATATATGTGAATGACATATTGTTGATCGAAAATAATGTAGAATTATTCTGCAAAGCATAAAGGAGTGTTTGAAAGGAGTTTTTCAAAGAAAGACCTTGGTGAATCTGCTTACACACTACAGGAATCAGCTACTTTGCCGTCCGCCACGGCGGACGGCAAAGGCATGAACGGCGGACGGCAAAGAGCTTTGATGTCAGCCGCGGACGGCAAAAGGCTCCGGCAAAGTAGGCCTCGGTAAACAGTTTCTTTGCCGTCTGCTACTGATGGCAAAGTCTTTGCCGTCTGCGGCGGACGGCAAAGAGAGCGCGGCGGACGGCAAAGAGAGCGGACGGCAATAATTGCGCTGTCAGTCCGTTAAGTGGCTAACGGCAGGCCTTTGCTGTCCGCCATTGACGGCAAAATTTCTAGTGTCTTTGCCGTCAGCCCTATGATGTCATCTACACGTCACTACATGGCAGGTTCTTTGCTGTCTGCCACTGATGGCAAAGTCTTTGTCGTCTGCCACTGTAGGCAAACTGACCAAATGGGTCAGCTCCCAGGAAGCACAGCTGGATGCCACGTGGCTTCTTTGCCGTCCACGGCAGACGGCAAAGAGCAGGTTGCCGTCGGTGGCAGACGGCAAAGAGCCTGCATATTGGCTCTTTTATCTGTTTTTTATTAAATCCAACAATTTTCATCACAAATATATATGACATATATAGATATATTTCAAAAGGCCATTACAGAGCAAACATATAAGATATCCAACCATATATATTACATGCATAGTTCCATCATACATAACAAGTTCAACATAGAGGCATCCAACCATATATATTACAATAGTTTCATCCAACGATACATGCATAGTTCAACGATACAAAAGAAACAGAGAAAGGGATAAGGAGCACTCCATCTATGCAAGCTTTCGTCAAGTGAATGAAATCTGCAAAATGAAAAATAAGAAAGTTAGAACAAGAAGAGTAGAACAAGAAGAAGAGTAGAACAAGAAGAAGACTAGAACAAGAAGAGTATGTCATTTATGAGCTAACTTACGTGAAATGGATCATATATGAGGTAACTAAGTTGAAATGGGTCGTTTATGAGCTAGCTAAGGTGAAATGGATCATTTATGAGCTAACTTAGTTGAAATGGGTCGTTTATGAGCTAAGTAAGGTCAAATGGATCGTTTTTGAGGTAACTAAGGTGAAATGGATCGTTTTTAGCTAACTTAGGTGAAATGGATCATTTATGAGCTAACTTAGTTGAAATGGATCGTTTTTTAGCTAACTTAGGTGAAATGGATCATTTATGAGCTAATTTAGTTGAAATGGATCTTTTTGAGCTAACTTAGGTGAAATGGATCATTTAAGAGCTAATTTAGGTGAAATGGATCGTTTTTAGCTAACTTGGTGAAATGGATCGTTTATGAGCTAAATTAGTTGAAATGGATCGTTTATGAGATAACCTAGGTAAGATGGGTCATTTTGGAGTTAACCTAGGTGAAATGGGTCATTTTAAAGCTAACGTAGGTAAAATGGATCATTTAGGAGCTAATCTAGGTAAAATGGGTCATTTTTGAGCTAACTTGGATGAACTGGATCATTTATAAGCTAACCTAGGTAAAATGGGTCATTTTAGAGCTAACTTAGGTAAAATGGATCGTCTATGACCTAACTAAGCTAATTATGCAATTTTTGACATAAGTAAGCTAAGTACAGATCGTTTTAGAGCTAACATAGGTAAAATGGATGGTTTTGGGGGTTAGTAAGCTTATTAAGTCATTTTGGAGGAGAAGAAGCTAAGTCTAGGTCATTATGGTAAGCATTGGAGGAAATAAAGCTAAGTCTAGGTCTTTATGCATGTGTTAAGCAAAACACTAGATAAACTTACCAAGATCCAGGAGGTGTAGGAGCAGGGTGGCTCGTGTCGGTAGCTGGAGAAGGATCGTGTGATGCTTGTCTGGAGTTATGCTGCACCAAAGATCATTTCCAATGTCTTGTTAGCATGATGACACTAAAATGTTAAGACTAGCAAGTAATGTCCATTCAAATAAAACTCACCGTGGTCCCAGGAGCAATCACTGGCATCGGCGGAGCGGTCTGACCTGTCTTCTCGCACACAGACTGCACATTTGGTTTTGACGAGTCAGTCATACTAGTTAGTAATGAGACAAACACTACATGAATGTTTTGGCTAATCTGCAGAAGAAACTTACCACAAGGAGCTCGTACATGGCCCTTGCCTGCATGTCATTCCGTGCCCTCTCCTCCTCCATCATCTTTGCCGTCCTCTCCTCCAACTCCCGCTGCCTCTCCGCCGCCTCCGCCAGAAGTTTCTCCGTTCTATCTCTCTCACTCTGTATAGCAGCCTGCAACACCACTCACATGACCATTTGTACATTGATAGAAGCGCACACAATGTAATGGAGAAAGATAACTGAGTACGTATCACTAACCTTGATGGCGAGTTGCACTGGCCGTTCACGAGGCCTTATCTCAGGAGCGGAGCTTGACTGGCGCGCCTTGATCTCCGGGAGAGTGCTAGGACAACGGATAAGTCCATCTCTAATGGATATGGAGCCATGGGACCTCCCGCCACCAGATATCATCAACAGCTCTGGATCAATGGGACCCTGGCTCGGGTTAAAGTCCTCCCCTTTCCTCGCCTTCCCCTCATCTCTATATCTCACGAGCTTGTTGTGGGAGGAGATGTTGGTGAAGTTGTTTGCATCATCGAGGTTAGACTGAGAGAAAGCCTTGACTTTCTTGAAAGAGGCAGTGTGGGCCATGGCATACAGGTCGTACACCTCTGGCACCTTATCCGCCTTATTGTAGCGTGCCTGAAAGAGAGAAACAATGAAAATTAGTAATTAAAGGGCTCAAGCTAGCATGATGAATGAATTGCATGAATCATGAAGCAAACCACATACCCAGTTGCGCCCGAACTGATATAAGTTGGAGCTGCCTTGATGGTGTGGCACACCTTCCATTTGGGCACGTTTGTCCTTGGCCTCGTTGTGGAGGGCTAGCCATTGTTTTGAGCACCACTCATCGACCAAGACCTCCCAACAATCCATCTGATCCGCACACCATCTCGGAGGCGCCTAAGTTAGCAAATAGAAACTTGAGCGCTACAGCTAAGAATTACTAAATGAAGGAACTTAAGTAGAGAAGGCCTTAAGAATTACCTTCATGTACTGCTCCTTACTCAGGAACTTATCACGGCACGCCGGCTTGGTCTTCTTGATACCACGCAAGGCGTACTAGTCTCGAACAGCCTGCACCCGAGCCTCGTGCCGTAAGTTCTGGAGTAGGCGCTTGCAGACGTTCTCGATAACATGTGCCGCGTCCTCCTTGTATCCCTCCTCACACCTGTAGAATGTCTGCAATCAAATGAGACAATATTGATTAGTACAATAAATAACTAGCTAGTTGAAGATTTTTAAATGTGTAAAGGAGAAATTACCCAGAACTTTCTGATCACCATGTCTGCCCTCATGTCGCACACGACACCGTCGATAATCTCATCCGGCGGGGCCGGGGCAGCCACGTAGTGCTCCCAGCTCAATCGAAGCTCTGGAAACTGACCCTCACCAGGCAACATGACAAACCCTGGGAAGTTTTGCCGGCAAAGAACTCCAAGGACGGAGTTGGGCCGGCGGACACTATGATGGTGGTCCCAACCCCTGCAGCATGACAAGGCCAACGCATTAGTTAATTGAAAAAACATGAATGCACAAGGTACAAAAATATTAAATGCACTTACGTACCTCTCCCCATCAGGGAAAATCAACCACCTCTGCTCGCGGGTCACCGGCACGGAAGAGAGCCGTGTAGCACCACGCTGGTAGACGGTGCCCCCCTCCTCCTCAAGATCAGTCGGCTCCCCGCCATCATCAGCATGGCCACTCGGCTCCTCGGGCTGATCCGGCCAGGTACCCCATCCGGACATGTGCTCCTCCGGGGTCACGTGGGCCGAACTCTCGTGGGCCGAAGGCCAGTCGACCCGAGGCTCATGGGCCCAAGACTCGTGGACCCGAGGCTCGTGGACCGGAGTCCGTGTAGCCTCCTCCTCGGACGAGTCCACCCTAGCAGTCACGTGCTCGGGTGAAACGGCTGGGGGTGGCGGCAAGGAAGGCGTCGTAGCAGTCACCCTACCTCCTCTCCCACGACCACGTGCCCCACCTCCTCTCTTCCTACCTCGTCCCCTGCTGGGCACCGCAGTCGACGAAGAAGGGCCCGGCGGTGTGGCCATACTATCCAGCAACGCTCGGCGGAGAGGTGCGTCTGGAATGGAAGACCTCAGACCACGCTCCCGACCAGCGCCCACCATCTTTCAACACCTGCCATGAAAAACAGTAAACGAAATTAGTACAACATAAAAAAAGACCGACATGAATAATAATATGTGTATCACTTAAGTGTATCATCATCAAGTACAACATAAAAAAATGTAATACCTGACACTACTAATAATCTCGATCAGTATCATCAATAAATGCATAATCATCATCATCACTATAATCAATGACGGGCTCATAGGGTTCATTGGCATCAACATGTGCAAAGCCACCTTGACGTAATCGGTCAAGCATTGACAGGTCATCCGCGGCAGTAACCTCTTCTTGTTCCGGCTCTTCTTGTTCCTCCTCTGGGGTGATGTCGGATTCATTGTCGCTGTCTACTTCAATGTTTTGGGGTGAAGTATAGCGGTTCTTGAAACGCTTTTTGGAAAGACGTGTCTCTTGGAAGAATTCTCCTTCATATGTGTCTGGGTTAATGTGAGGTTCATAATCCTCTTCCTTTGGGGGAGAAAGTCTAGCATGTGGCAGCACTTCATAAACGACATCCCAACCTTTCAGATTTGGATTAGTTTGGCAGGCCCACAGTAGATAGAATACTTGGGTCGCCTGTTGAGCCATAATATAGACATCAGGAACATCTAAATGAGTGCTTTGGTTGATTTCAACTAGCCCTACATGTTCATGAGTCCTTCTAGTCTCCTTCGGCTGAAACCAATAACATTTGAAGACTACGACATTCGGTGGGTTTTCACCACAGAACAGAAGTTCATAAATTGCTTCAACTCTCCCATAATACTCGGTACCTCCTTCGCCGATAGCAGATACACAACAATTTGTTGACTTTCGGTCGGCCATAGATAGCTCTTTGCCATAGGTATGAAAGCGATACCCGTTGATGTCGTACTTGTCAAATGAACGGACCTTATAGTCAAAACCATTAGCGACTTGTCTCAATTCGGCGTCCATATACTCTGAATTAGCCTACAAGTTTAATATGAAAGGATTGTTGCATTATGCACAAATTAGCGAATGAAATGAAATTGTCTAATAGAAATTACCGTTTGTTTGAACCAAGAGATGAAACCGGGATAGCCACCTCCTTGCTTTGCGAGAAGCTCATACTCTTCGACGGAATCCTTTTGGATCTCCGCTCCATACGAGAATATGGTGACGTATCGACTGTATGACATATCCAGGAATAAGAGTAGTTCAAAGGAAATAGAAGTTGCGAAACAATGTATCGAGAACTTACTCGATGTACGGCCACACTTCTATCAGGTTGTTGAAGATATACAACGAAATGGTCCGCCATTCTTTGTTATCCAAAGATACTGGATGTGAAACACTAGCTGGTGCGAGATTCCCTTTGAATAGGCTGAGGTTGGATCCACCCTTTTTAGGCTCGTCAGCATTGTACCGAGGCTTCGGATTATGCAAATGACGATTTTTGGCTTCGTAGTGCGCTGTTACGAAGTTTGCCGCCTCCTCTGTGATGAATGCCTCAGCCATCGATGCTTCAATTCTACGTTTATTTTTACATTTTTCTCGAAGCGTCTTCTGCATCCTCTCAGTTGGGTAGCACCAACGATTTTGCACGCCCCCCCCCCCAATCTTGCCTCGGTCGGGAGATGCAAAATCAAATGCTGCATTGGATTAAAGAAGCCCGGTGGAAAGATCTTCTCTAACTTGCAGATCAACTCCGGCGGCAACTCTTCCATTTCTTCTAGCACGCCAGGCGATAGTTCTTTCACACAAAGAACACGGAAGAAATAGCTGAGTTCTGCCAGTACTAGCCATTCATCCTCAGGGATGAAGCCACGCAACATCACCGGCATTACCCGCTCAATCCATATGTGCCAATCATGACTCTTGAGACCAAATATCTTCAGTTTATCAAGATTTGCTCCCCTCTTTAGATTCGCTGCATACCCATCGGGGAACATCAACTGTTGTTGCACCCACAAGAGAATTTCCCTCATAGCTGGCCTTCCAAGATTGAACCATGCCTTTGGCTTCGTCCAGTTCTGCTTTCCTTTCGGTTCTTTCATGTTTTGTAACGGCCTATCACATAGCGCCTCCAGATCGACTCTAGCCTTAGTATTATCCTTTGACTTCCCATCTATGCCGAGCAATGTACCAAAAAGTGCCTCGGCGATATTCTTCTCAGTGTGCATCACGTCGATGTTGTGTGGGCAAAGGAGGTCTTTGAAGTAAGGCAGATCCCATAAGCATGTTTTGTGAGTCCACGCGTGCTTAGTATTATACCCCTTGAAGTACCCTGGATGTTGTGGATCTGGCTCGAGAGCGTTTAACTGATCCAGGGTCTGTTGGCCTGTCAATGCAGGTGGTGCAGAGTTTTTGACAACTCTACCCCTGATGAAGTTCTTCTTGTCTTTCCTGAACTTATGGCCAGGATCCAGGAACTGTCTATGCATGTCGAAGCAAGAAAACTTGCGACCGGCCTGAAGCCAACGAAACTCAAGAGCTCCCTTGCATGTGGGGCACGGGAACCTTCCATGCACACACCAGCCAACGAATAGCGCATACGCCGGCAAGTCATGCGTCGAGTACATGTACCAGACACGCATTATGAAGTTCCGTTTGCTAAAGGCGTCGTATGTCTTGAACCCATTATCCCAAGCTTCTTGCAATTCGTCCTTAAGCGGCTGCATGTACACATTCATATTTTTCCCCGGATAGTTGGGTCCTGGAATTATCAACGTCAGGAAAATGTTCTTTATTTGCATAATCTGTCCGGGGGGGAGATTGAGTGGAAAGACAAATACGGGCCAACAACTGTATTGGGTTGCCGTCATACCAAACACACTGAACCCATCCGTGCTGATGCCGACTCGAGGATGCCTCAGATCTGCCGCTTTGTCAGCATGTAATTCATCAAACTTTTTCCATGCAACACTATCCGATGTGTGTACCATCATCAGATTCCCATCTGCATCTAGTTCGGTTCTTTTGCCTGTTTTGTGCCATGTCATCTGTCTGGCCGTCTCTTCAACCATGAAAAGACGTTGAAGTCTTGGTACGATTGGCATATACCGAAGAACACTAACGGGGATTTTGGTCTGTGTCTTCTCACCCATACCATTGTCTACCACAATATACCTGGAAGACTTGCAAATGGGACAATAGTTCAAGTCTGCATAGTCAAGCCTAAATAAGGCACATCCTTTCTCACAGGCATGTATCTTCTCATAGGGCATCTTCAGTGCACAGAGGATTTTGTCCGACTGGTACAGGTTTGCAGGCATTACATGGCCTTTGGGTAGAAAGCGTCCAAATACTGTCATAATTGCGTCATAGCATTCTCTGCCCAAGTTGAACTGAGCCTTCAGAGCCATTACTTGTGAGTGGCATCCAACTGACAAAGCTCAGTGTGCTCGTGGAGCGGACGTTTCGAAGACTCCAACATTTCATTGAAGGCCTTTGCAGATTCCTCCATCTCCTCGTCCGAATCCCGAGCATCATCATAGCCTTGCACCATGTTTTCCATCCCGGTACCATGCTCGTCGGTGCGACGACGATCCACCTCAGCTCGGTCATGTTGGGCAGACTCACCATGAAATGTCCACACCGTATAATCGGGCGTAAAACCACTCTTCTGCAGGTGTTTGCCCATTTCAGCCTCTGTCTTCTTTTCCCAATTGCCGCACCGAAAACAGGGGCACCAGGTTTTCTTTTGGCCATTTGCAAATGCGGCTTGCACAAACCCCTTAGTTTTTGTGAACCATTCAGCGCTCCATTTGTTCTGACCAGTGTGACCGGTATACATCCAAGCATGGTCACTCATCTTGACTTTCAGAGCTACTGGACACACAACAATTATATATGTAATTCACCATGTATATATTCATCAGTTGATCTACTTTGTCAATTTTATTACGTCCATGCAACCTACACTCTAATAGGTAATGATAGGTCCTAATCCCACCCGTGTATGTGTAGATTGGGTTTATTTTCCCATGCTATGCTCCGGATCCGACGCAAAATTTCGGCAGCACCTCCCCGTTGTTCTCCTGATACACGTCTCTGCAATAAACAGAGAGGATGTGTACCCGGAGAACAACAGGGGAGGCACTGACGAAATATATGCGTCGGATCCGGAGCAAAGCATATGGGAAAACGAACCCAATCTACACATACTCGGGCTGTCCATGGATAGCATTGGACAATTCGAAAGAATCAAGGTTATAAATATGCAAATGCATGCATATTTATAACTATGACGCTTTCGAACGGGAGACACATATTGGTTACGCATACTGATGATTCAAGACACATATATAGCTAGCTATCAAGTTTCATCGGAATAGATCAAATAATTAATGGGGGAGGAGGACTTGTCATTTGTGCTCACCCACGAACGAAGGGGCAGAGCTCGTCAAACGCACGGCGAGGTCGTCAAACACCAAACCTCGCAGCGATGAAACAACTGCACATTTAAAACTACACGATCAACACAATTATATATGATATTTTTCATAACTAAATCGAAAAATATATGACCTAACTAATAATTCACAAATATATGACCCCGTCGGCCTCTCGAAGGCCAAAGAACACCTTTTTGGGAGGTGTCGGTGGTGTGTCCTGTCGGTGTCGCGGTGCCGTGTCGGGGTCGGGGTGCTGTTTCGGGGTCGGGGGTCGGGGTGTCGTGTCGATGTCGGGGTAGTGCCATGTCGGTGTCGGGGTGTTGTTTCGGGGGTCGGGGTGTGGTGTCGGGGTTAGGGTGTCGGGTCAAGCTCGGGGTCGGGGTGTCGGGTCAGGCTCGGGGTGTCGGGGTGTCGGGGTCGGGGTCGGGGTGTCGAGTCAGGCTTGGGGGGTCGGGGTGTCGGGGTCGGGGTCGGGGTGTCGGGGTCGGGGTCTCGGGGTCGGGGTCGGGGTCTCGGGGTCGGGGTGCCGTGTCGGGGTGCCGGGTCGGGGTCAGGGTACCGTGTCGGGTCGGGTTTTTTTCCTTTTCTTCCTTTTTTCCTTCTTCTTTTTCTTCTTCTTCTTCTTCTTCTTCTTCCTCCTTTCCTTTTTCCTCTTCTTCTTCTCCTACTCTCCTCTTTTTTCTTCTTCTTCTTCCTCCTTTCCTTTTTTCTCTTCTTCTTCTCCTCCTCTCCTCTTTTTTCTTCTTCTTCTTCTTCCTCTTCTTCTTTTTTCTTCTCTTCCTCCTCTTCTTCTTCTTCTCCCGATCTCCTCTTTTTCTCTTTTTCTTCTTTCCTAAAACTAAACTAAACCTAAACCTAAAACTAAAAAAACAGAAAAAGAAAAAAACTAAATCTAAACCTAAAACTAAACTAAAACTAAACCTATAAACCTAAAACTAATCCTAAAACTAAAACTAAATCTAAACTAAACATAAACCTAAAACTAAAAAACAGAAAAAAAGGAAAAAAAGGAAGAAGATCACCTGCAGGGTGGAGGAGGGGGGCGGTGCGGCCTGGGGCGGCGGAGGAGCGGGGCGGGGCGGCCTGGGGCGGCGGAGGAGGGGGCAGGGCGGCCTAGGGCGGCGGTGCTGGGCCCGGCCGGGGCGGCGGGGTGCGGAGGTGCCGGGGCGCCGGGGCGTGGCGGCGCCCAGACGGTAGGGCGGCGGGGGCGACGGGGCGGGGGGGCGCCGGGGCGGCGGCGGGGGCGCTGGGGCGGCGGCTGGGGGCGCTGGGGCGGCGGCGGGGCGTGGTGCGACGGGGCGGTGGCGAGAGGTGGGAGAGAAAGAGAGAGAGGGGGGTGTGGGGCGCGGCCCCGTTAACGTTACGTGGGGCCTCCCTCTTTGCCGTCCGCGGGACTTTGCCGTCCGCCTTCTTGCTCTTTGCCGTCCGCTAGCGGACGGCAAAGAGGGGGCCCGTTAGGTTTTTTTGCAGTTCATCAGTGGGGCCCCTCCCTCTTTGTCGTCCGCTAGCCGATGGCAAAGAATCTTTTCCGTCCGCTAGCAGACGGCAAAGAACTGGCTGATGGCAAACTTGGTCTTTGCCATCAGCCAGTTCTTTGCCGTCTGCTTTTTGGAAGCTGATGGCAAAGAGCTTCTTTGCCGTCCGCTAGCGGACGGCAAAGAACTGGCAGATGGCAAACTAGCTGATTCCAGTAGTGACATATTGAGCATCAAGATCTAGAGATAGATCAAGACGCTTGATAAGTTTTTTCAATGAATACATACCTTGACAACATTTTGAAGTAGTTCAAAATGGAACAGTCAAAGAAAGAGTTCTTACCTGTGTTACAAGGTGTGAAATTGAGTAAGACTCAAAGCCCGACCATGACAGAAGATAGAAAGAGAATGAAAGTCATTCCCTATGCCTCAGCCATAGTTTCTATAAAGTATGCCATGCTGTGTACCAGATCTATTGTATAACCTACACTGTGTTTAGCAAGGGAGTACAATAGTGATCTAGAAGTAGATCACTGGACAGCGGTCAAAATTATCCTTAGTGGAATAAGGATATGTTTCTCGATTATGGAGGTGACAAAAGGTTCATCGTAAAGGGTTACGTCGATGCAAATTTTGACACTAATCCAGATGACTCTAAGTCTCAATCTGGATACATTTTGAAAGTGGGAGCAATTAGCTAGAGTAGCTCCGTGCAGAGCATTGTTGACATAGAAATTTGCAAAATACATATGGATCTGAATGTGGTAGACCCGTAGACTAAACTTCTCTCACAGGCAAAACATGATCACACCTTAGTACTCTTTGGGTGTTAATCACATAGCGATGTGAACTAGATTATTGACTCTAGTAAACCCTTTGGGTGTTGCTCACATGACGATGTAAACTATGGATGAGGGAGTCCTGGATTAGGGGGTCTCCGGACAGCCGGATTACATCCTTTGGCCGGACTGTTGGACTATGAAGATACAAGATTGAAGACTTCGCCTCGTGTCCGGGTGGGACTCTACATGGCATGGAAGGCAAGCTAGGCAGTACGGATATGGATATCTCCTCCTTTGTAACCGACCTTGTGTAACCCTAGCCCCCTCTGGTGTCTATATAAATCGGAGGGTTTTATTCCGTAGGACAACAGACAATCATACCATAGGCTATCTTCTAGGGTTTAGCCTCTTCGATCTCGTGGTAGATCTACTCTTGTACTACCCATATCATTAATATTAATCAAGAAGGACATAGGGTTTTACCTCCATCAAGAGGGCCCGAACCTGGGTAAAACATCGTGTCCCCTGCCTCCTGTTACCATCCGCCTTAGACGCACAGTTTGGGACCCCCTACCCGAGATCCGCTGGTTTTGACACTGACATTGGTGCTTTCGTTGAGAGTTCCTCTGTGTCGTCGCTGTTAGGCTTGATGGATCCTTATATCATCGATAGCGATGCAGTCCAGGGTGAGACTTTTCTCCCTAGACAGATCTTTGTGTTTGGCGGCTTCGCACTGCGGGCCAACTCGCTTGGCCATCTGGAGCAGTTCGAAAGTTACGCCCCTGGCCACCAGGTGAGGTTTGGAAACTTAAACTACATGGCCGGTATCCGCGGAGACTTGATCTCTGACGGATTCGAGCCTCTGCCTTGTGCGTCACGCGGTCACGATGAGTACGATTTAGCTCTACCATCAGGCAGTGTTCAGGAGATCGCACCGGCAGCCGCTCCGACCCTCAATTCGGAGCCAGTTGCGCCGTCCATGGACGGGTGGATGGACCCCACCACGGAGGCCTTACCCTCAACGACGATCTAGCCGAATATCGATCTTACCCTTCACGAGAGCCGTGTTGTTAAACTGCCGGATACTTCTCCAGCCACGGACTCCGAACCGCCTGCGCCCATTCCTATCGAATTTGGTTGGGCACCGATCATGGAGTTTACCTCCGCGGATATCTTTTAGCACTCGCCCTTCGGGGACATACAGAACTCATTAAAGTCTCTCTCCTTGTCAGGAGAGTCCTGGCTGAACTATGTTCGGCAGGATTGAGATGCGGATGACGAAGAAATTTGCCGCCCACCCACCACCCACTTAGTAGCCACTGTTGATGACTTAACCGACATACTCGACTCCGACTCCGAAGACATCGACGGTATGGACAACGATGCAGGAGACGAACAGGAACCACTGCCCACAGGGCACTGGATGCCCACTTCATCACATGACGTATACATGGTGGACACACCAAAAGACGATGACGAAAAGGAACGGAAGGACGCAATGAAGGGTCGTCCCCTCGAGCAGCAGTCAAAACAGCGGCGTAATCGCCGCTCCAAATCACGCCTCGGCAGAAACAATGATCATATAGACCCAGCTTTAGAGCAGGGTGAACCATCGCCGGACCACGGCAACACGGAGAATCAAACCGAACAACCCGACTCTGTCAAAGATAATAGTTCGGACGACATCACACCGGACAGACACCCGGAGCAACAGAATGCCCATCAAAGGCTCGTTGCCACCGCGAGGAGTCTAAAAAAGCAGAAGCAAAGGCTCAAGGCTGCGCAAGACACACTCTGAATCAGATGGAGTAAAGTACTCAACTCAGCAGCGAAGTACGGCGGTAATCGCCACACCAAGAGCTACCCAAAGCGGAAGTTGCTACCTGAATTTGACGAGGAGGCCTTAGATCCCCCGCAACCAAAAATTAAAACGGCCATTTGGCCGGATAGACTACCTCACGGCGACCATAGAGCGGCAAACAAGGCCGCACATAAGCCGATACGCGATCCACGCGAGGGCTCGCATCAAAAGGATGGCACAACCAGATCCATCTATGGACCACGCAAGCGCGCTCCAGCATACGATGCAACACAACAAACATCCGAAAAACATGGTACACCCAGATACAGGGGTGCCGCACACCCCCTATGTTTCACCGATGAGGTGTCGGACCATGAATTTCCAGAGGGATTCAAACCCGTAAACATAGAGGCATACGACGGAACAACAGACCCTGGGGTCTGGATTAAGGACTATATCCTCCATATCCATATGGCTCGAGGAGATGATCTCCACGCCATTAAGTATTTACCCCTCAAACTCAAAGGGCCAGCTCGGCACTGGCTTAAAAGCCTCCCCGAAAGCTCCATTGGAAGCTGGGAAGAGCTCGAAGACGCTTTTCGGGCAAATTTTCAAGGGACTTATGTCCGACCTCCATACGCGGACGATTTGAGTCATATAACTCAACAGCCTGGAGAGTCAGCCCGAAAGCTTTGGAACAGGTTTCTTACTAAAAAGAACCAAATAGTCGACTGTCCGGACGCCGAAGCCTTGGCAGCTTTTAAGCATAGCATCCGCGATGAATGGCTTGCCAGACACCTCGGCCAAGAAAAGCCGAGAACAATGGCAGCATTAACAAGCCTCATGACCCGCTTTTGCGCGGGTGAGGACAGCTGGCTAGCCAGATGCAGCACCAGCGATCCCAGTACATCCGAAGTTGGAGATGGAAACGGGAAATCACGGTGCAGCAAAGATAATAAGCGCCGGAATAAAGAAGACAGCCCGAAGAGCACGGCGGTAAACGCCAGATTCAGAAGGTCTCGGCCAGGTCAGCAAAAGCCGCCCTCTAAAGGCGCCAGAGATGAACTGTCCAGCCTAAACAAAATTCTGGACCAAATATGTCAGATCCATAGCACCCCCGATAAACCTGCAAATCATACCCACAGAGAATGTTGGGTCTTCAAGCAGTCCGGCGGGCTCAACGCCGTACACAAGGGGGGGGGGATACACCAAGCGAAGACGAGGATGAGCCTCTCAAGCAAGACAACTGGGGAACAAAAGAAATTTCCACCAGAAGTCAAAACAGTGAACGTGTTACACGTGATCAAGGGGAGAAACAAAGCGTCACTCCCAGAGAAATATGCCCAAGGGCCTACCACCGCGGAGTCCTGCCACTAGTCGTCTCAACCGATCACTTTCGACCATCGGGATTACTCAGCAAGTATCCGGTGTGTAGGATGGGCTGCCTTGGTATTAGACCCAGTAATTGACGGATACCATTTCACACGAGTCCTGATGGACGGTGGCAGCAGTCTAAACCTGATATATCATGACACAATCCGCAAAATGGGGATAGACCCAATGAAAATTTGCCATAGCAATACTATCTTTAAAGGAGTAACGCCAGGCCCAGGGGCTCATTGCACGGGCTCCCTGCTACTAAGGTTATATTCGGCTTCCCCGATAACTTCCGTAGCGAAAATTTAACATTCCACATTGCTCCGTTCCAAAGTGGCTATCAAGCACTACTTGGATGCGAAGCTTTCGCTCGCTCTAATGCAATACTGCATTATGCTTCCCTCACGCTTAAGATGCCCGGTCCACGTGGCATCATTACAGTGAATGGAAATATTGAGAGATCTTTGCGCGCCGAAGAGAGTGCGACTGCCTTGGCAGCCGCACACTAAAAACGGCCTCACCAACTAAAGCATTTGATAGGTCGTCAAGACCATGGACACAGTTAGACGAGTCCGACGCAGCTATATGTAATTCATAAAGATTTGATGGCCACACCCCTATTACAAATACAAGGTGCTCAAAGCACGCAACCAAGTGGCAATTTTTACTCATCTTGAATTGTAAATGGTTTCTTTAAACCTACCTTTTTGCACGACAACTTTTCACCTAAGTTTCTATCTTTTACAGATGACCATCATGCTACACCCGTCCAGGATACGGCACAATGGAGACACAGGCGTAGACGTGCAGCAGGGACCCGTTCCAAGGATTCTTTTTAGATTAAGACCCTGCGTAAACCTTTTTTACTGTCTCTTGTTGATACACATCCCTCGGATTCTCAGTACAATTGAGAAGGATGCGGACGTCTTGGCACGTGGCCACGTCATATTAATGCACGTACCTGGACACCAGGGGCTTCTTATAAAGGGCACTGTTTAGGCCCGGTTTATACCATAAAGACCGAATACCTTAGGGAGTGTTTGGCATCGCGAGTTTGGCCTTATATGCTTCAGCTCCGAATCATGTCTTTGGTCAAATGTTGGGTTTGCCCGGCTCCTGTGTTTTGCTGCCTTACGTTCCGCTCTATCGGCTAAGGCGGCACCAATAGAACTACTGCGATTGTGCCGCGGTTCATCCGGATGAGCACCTCAGTAGTGAAAGCCGAAAACTGACTGTCGTGATATAGCGTGAGACTGGTCAACCACTCGATGACCCATCGGAATGTTAGAATTCCTCCGCCTTAACGAAGGGCCGTTTCCCGACCAGGCATGTACGCACCCCAAATTCGGGAGAGTGCGGAGCCACCAGGGGCTATATAGTAGCCCCACCGTCAAACTCCTATGGCTAAGTGAAAGTGTTAAAGCATTATAGTCTGGTTGCCTCGTTCACTGTGCTATAACCTCCTTATTAGGACCAAGACGTTGGATTAAGTGTGAACACGTGTCTTCTGCGAACACCCCCGCATTATATGCGTGGGGGCTGAAGCCGACGACTGCAATCTTTTAGGTTATATACATATATACATAAACGGCCGCATAGGAGGCATCATATTACTTTCAGGCAAAAGTATAAATACAGCCTTAATAAATTTGATAAACATTGTTTTTACAATGGGAATACATGTCACTCAAACATAATATTCTTCGAGCACTGGGCCTCTATCAAACGAGCACCCTCAAGAACTTCTCCAAAATAGTGCTCGGCAGCCACTCGGCCTATGGCCGAACCCTGCGCCGCAACAGTGGTAGCATCCATCTCTGCCCAGTATGCTTTGACACGGGCAAGGGCCATCCGCGAGCCTTCCATGCATGCCAACCTCTTCATCGCATTGATGCGCGGCACCGCACCAAGGAACTGCTGCACTAAGCTAAAATAGCTGTTCGGTTTCGGCTTATCCGGCCATAGATGATCTACGACGGACCTCATGGTGAGTCCGGACAATCTATTGAGTTTTGCCCATTTGGCAAGTTGATCAGTTAGTGGAAGAGGACGCTCTGGAACATTAAACTGCGACCAGAATAGCTTGTCCACTTCACGATCTGTTTGATCTCGGAAGTATTCGGCCGCATCGACAACGCTCGCCGCCAAGTCCAGATATGCGTCTGCCGAACTCCACAGCCAATCCAGATGGGCATACCACGGATCTCCGAACTTCCCCCGCAGCAAAAAGGGCTTCCCAGCCGCAATATCCCTGGCTTCACGCAGCTCCTCCTTCTTCGCCCTCATAGCAGAGCGGGTGTCTTTGGTCGCCATCGTGGCCTTTTCAAGGTCCGTCGCCTTCGCTCGGTTTTCTTCTTCAAGGAACTGGCAACGGTCGGCCGTGTCTTTTAACTTTATAGCCATCTTGGCCATCTTCTCTTTGCTCTCACAATACGCGGCCTTCTCGGCTCTCAACTCTTCGGTCGCCTTCAATGTAGCCGCATTACTACTCCTTGCTTGTTCTTTGGCTCGGGCAAGTTCCGCCCGAAGGGTCTCCATGGTGGCAGCTCCATCTGTAGTCACAACATATTAAAGATACTGGCATCATGCTGCTCTTACTATGTGACATTCACCATAAAACATTACTTACCCTGTGCCTCGTCAAGCCGCTTGTTAACAAGCTCGATGTCGGCATCTGCCGCATCCAGTTGCCGCTTTAGTTCGGCAAACTCATTAGTCCGGCTAGCCACCGGAGCTTCCACCACCTGCACATAAAGGCAGTTTGGTTATTACCTGGGACTACGATCCCTGTTTGCCGCCGCTCTCGATGACAACCAGAGTCTCAGGGGCTACTATCTACACAAGGCACACCTAAAAATGTGCGGTACTATCAAAAAGTATATCATTTCACTTACCTCAAAGCCTGTCAGTACTCATAAAGGCTTCATGCAATCCGCTTTCGGCGGACGAAATTCTTTTCATCACTGTACCCATCAACGTATGGTGTTCTTCTGAGATGGCCGCTTGCTCCAACAGCTCCCTCGGTACGTTCGACCGCATACCAGACGGTGTCGGACTCTTTTGTTTGCTCTCTTCAAGAGCTGGACGCTGGGGACTTCGGGTGACTATAGGATTATCTTCTGGCCTCACCAGATCCGGAGAGGCCCTCCGTGATGACACATCAAGGTCGCCCGCTTCTTGAGCGGGGGAGTCCGGGGGAGGCGTTTCGCTCTCCATTATCTCCGGAAGAAGATCCCCCGAAGACGAGCTCTGCTGAGAAGGGCTAGGATCCGAACTGTAAGATAAACGCTTCGGTTATTTTCCTCAGAGGTAAGTTAGTATATCTCCACTATTAAAGTACTTTTTGATTACTTACAGCTCGTTGGAGGGCTGATCGTCGCGCGGACTTTGTGCGGCAAGAGCACCCTCCAAGGCAGGACCCTCTGGTGGAGACTTGTTCTCCCGTTTGGAAGCCTTGGTTTCCGGATCTTCAGAGGCAGTCCTCTTCCTTCCCCGAAGAGAGAGAAGGTCAGATTCCTCCCCTTGGTTATCCTCCTTCATGGAGGCGCTCATTCCCTCGCTTGGAATTGGTAGCGATGGGGGCCCGCTATCGACCTCATTATTCCCCCATTTATCTTCCTTTGAGGGCTCCGGGCAAGGTGCTAGCTCGACCATCTTTTCCAGTGCCGGATTCTCCAAACCCTCAGGAAGGGGGGCCGAACACCGAATCATCTTCGCCCTTGTTAGCCAGTCCTGGTCATAGAGCGACTTCTCAGAATGACGTCATGGTAAATGAAAGACGGTGTGTTCAGCTAAAGGATTACTTACTTGGTCGATGGTACGGTTGCTGCTCAGGCCCACGTCCTCGGTAGTATCCGGACACTCTATTTGGGGTCCGAAGAATGATTTGTACATATCCTCGTGCGTCAGGCCGAGGAAATTCTGAATGGTGCGCGGCCCTTCTGGGTTGAACTCCCACATGCGGAGTGGCCGGCATTTGCAAGGCTGGACTCGACGAACCAGCATGACTTGCACCACTGTAACCATACTGAAATCTCTGTTGAAGAGATCTTGAATGCGGCTTTGCAGTATAGGCATGTCCTTGGCTGGGCCCCAGCTCAGCCCTCTACTAATCCATGACATCAGTTGTGGTGGAGGGCCCAAGCAGAAAGCGGGGGCGGCCACCCACTTGGCACTTTTGGGAGCTGTGATGTAAAACCATTCCCGCTGCCATAATCCAGACACATCTAGAAAGGAACTCTTTGGCCATGGAGCTCCAGCGATTTTACTTATTAATGTGCCTCCGCACGCTACGTGCTGCCCCTCGACCATCTTTGGCTTCACGTCAAAGGTCTTGAGCCATAGGCCGAAGTGAGGGGTAATGCGGAGGAAGGCCTCACATACGACAATAAATGCCGAGATGTGGAGAAAGGAGTCCGGGGCTAGATCATGGAAATCTAGCCCGTAATAGAACATCAAACCCCTAACAAAGGGATCCAGGGTGAGGCCTAGGCCTCGGAGGAAGTGGGAGATGAACACAACGTTCTCGTTGGGTTCGGGAGTAGGGACGACCTGCCCTCGGGCAGGCAGCCGATGCGAAACCTCGGCGGTCAGGTATCTGGCCTCCCTCAACTTCTTGATATCCTCTTCCATAATGGAGGAGGGCATCCACCGGCCTTGAAGGCTAGATCCGGACATGATTGAAGGTCCGAAGCACCTGACCAGGGCTTTGGGTGTTAGAACTCGAGGCGGGGGAAGGATTAAATTGAGCACGGGGGGAAAAAGTAAAAGCCTTGTCCCTTTATAAAGAGGGTGAATATCAAGCGTCCTCTCCGTAGCCGTTTGGGACTTGCCTATAATCTAGGAGTCCTAGACACGGTTGGGTTACCCACGACTGTATTGATGAGAATCCCGTAATTAGGGGAACACGATCTCTGCTTTGACAAGACGTGTCAAGAAACTGCCTCGCGTTATGTGTGGAGCTGGTTGAAGAAAAACGGTTCGAATAATCACCGAGCCATGGCATGATGTCATGTTGCCAAAACGTGTCAGCAGATTAAGATTTGTGGAAATATTATTCTCGCTACGGTGGTATGTGGAACTTATTTTGCAGGGTCGGACACTATCCTTGTATTATAATTCTTTTGTGATGTGTTCGGAGGAGGAACCCGCCTTGCAATGCCGAAGACAATACTGCGCGCCGGACTCATCGTCATTGAAAGCCTGGTTCAGGGGCTAATGAGGGAGTCCTGGATTAGGGGGTCTTCGGACAGCCGAATTATATCCTTTGGCCGGACTGTTGGACTATGAAGATACAAGATTGAAGACTTCGTCTCGTGTCCGGATGGGACTCTACTTGGCGTGGAAGGCAAGCTAGGCAGTACGGATATGGATATCTCCTCCTTTGTAACCGACCTTGTGTAACCCTAGCCCCCTCTGGTGTCTATATAAACCGGAGGGTTTTAGTCCGTAGGAAAACAAACAATCATACCATAGGCTAGCTTCTAGGGTTTAGCATCTTCGATCTCGTGGTAGATCTACTATTGTACTACCCATATCATCAATATTAATCAAGCAGGACGTAGGGTTTTACCTCCATCAAGAGGGCCCGAACCTGGGTAAAACATCGTGTCCCCTACCTCCTATTACCATCCGCCTTAGACGCACAGTTCGGGACCCCCTACCCGCGATCTGCCGGTTTTGACACCGACAATGGGTGTTAATCACATGGTGATGTGAACTTTTGGTGTTAAATCACATGGCGATGTGAACTAGATTATTGACTCTAGTGCAAGTGGGAGACTGAAGGAAATATGCCCTAGAGGCAATAATAAAGTTATTATTGATTTCCTTATTTCATGATAAATGCTTATTATTCATGCTAGAATTGTATTAACCGGAAACATAATACATGTGTGAATACATAGACAAACATAGTGTCACTAGTATGCCTCTACTTGACTAGCTCATTAATCAAAGATGATAAGTTTCCTAACCATAGACATGAGTTGTCATTTGATTAACGGGATCACATCATTGGGAGAATAATGTGATTAACTTGACCCATTCCGTTAGCTTAGCACTTGATCGTTTAGTATGTTGCTATTGCTTTCTTCATGACTTATACATGTTTCTATGACTATGAGAATATGCAACTTCCGTTTACCGGAGGAACACTTTGTGTGCTACCAAACGTCACAACGTAACTGGGTGATTATATAGGTGCTCTACAGGTGTCTCCGAAGGTACTTGTTGAGTTGGCGTATTTCGAGATTAGGATTTGTCACTCCGATTGTCGGAGAGGTATCTCTGGGCCCTCTCGGTAATGCACATCACTATAAGCCTTGCAAGCAATGTGACTAATGAGTTAGTTACGGGATGATGCATTACAGAATGAGTAAAGAGACTTTCCGGTAACGAGATTGAACTAGGTATTGAGATACCGACGATCGAATCTCGAGCAAGTAACATACAAATGACAAAGGGAACAACGTATGTTGTTATGCGGTTTGACCGATAAAGATCTTCGTAGAATATGTAGGAGACAATATGAGCATCCAGGTTCCGCTATTGGTTATTGATCGGAGACATGTCTCGGTCATGTCTACATAGTTCTCGAACCCGTACGGTCCGCACGCTTAATGTTCGGTGACGATTTGTATTATGAGTTTATGTGTTTTGATGAACCGAAGGTAGTTCGGAGTCCCGGATGAGAACAGGGACATGATGAGGAGTCTCGAAATGGTCGATACGTAAAGATCGATATATTGGACGACTATATTCGGACATCAAAAAGGTTCCGAGTGGTTCGGGTATTTTTCGGAGTACTGGGGAGTTACGGGAATACGGGGGAAGAAGTGTATGGGCCTTATTGGGCTTTAGGGGAGAGAGAGAGAGGCAGGCCGCGCACCCCCCACTTACTAGTCCGAATTGGACTAGGGGGAGGGGCGGCGCCCCCTCCTTCCTTCTCTTCCCTCTTTCCCTTCCTTGTCTCCTACTCCTACTACTTGGAAGGGGAGGAATCCTACTCCCGGTGGGAGTAGGACTCCTCCAGGGCACGCCATAGGGGCCGGCCCTCTCCCCCTCCACCACTACTTTATATACGTGGCCAAGGGGCACCCCATAGACACACAAATTCATCTGTTGATCTCTCCCAGCCGTGTGTGGTGCTCCCTCCGCCATAATCCACCTCGATCATATCGTAGTGGTGCTTAGGTGAAGCCCTGCATCGGTAGCATCATCATCACCGTCACCACGCCGTCGTGTTGATGAAACTCTCCTGTGAAGCTCTGCTGGATCGGAGTTCGTGGGACGTCATCGAGCTGAATGTGTGCTGAACTCGGAGGTGCCCTACGTTCGGTACTTCATCGGTCGGATCGTGAAGACGTACGACTACATCAACCGCGTTGTGCTAACGCTTCCGCTTTCGGTCTACGAGGGTACATGGACACACTCTCCCCTCTCGTTGCTATGCATCACCATGATCTTGCGTGTGCGTAGGAAAATTTTGAAATTACTACATTTCCCAACAGTTGGATCATAGGAAAAGTCTTCGTAGTGTTGTCTTTGGTTCAGGGTGAAGCTCTTCATCTAAAATATGTAAGCCATGGGTTCTTCAGTAAAGAAATTCAGTAGGGTACGAGAATAACTTAAGTGGATCCTATTCAGAGCCTTCCAAGTCACTTAACTCTAGGAATTCTTCAGAGCCTTCAAATTCTGCTAGTCTTCGGAGTCTTCAACCATTGTAGTTTCCATTATTATAATGCACGGTAAAATCCTCTTCATTCCGAAGTGGTCTTAGTTGTCCAATATCTTGTACTTCTTGCAGGGGTCTCATCAGTCAAATCTTTGTGTGATCAAAAGGGGAAAGGGGAATAGTCTAACTAAAAGGGAATATTTGATAAAGCACAGAAAATAAGAGAGGTAAAAGATCTTTTTGAAAAAATAAGTTTTAGAGAAAATATTTCCTATGGGCTGCCAGTTTCTAGGGGTCACATCCTACAGTCAACATGTGCTCTGATACCATCTTGTAGCGACCCGACCTCAGACATTCAAGTCTCTGTGCTTAAGTGTCATCCTTGGATCGGTATGCTGACAGACATAGTACTTGAGGATTTATAACAGAGGTAAATCACATGTATAATGTAACGTAAATAGTATTACCTCAATCCAAATAGCGGAAGTAACAACAAGGTTGTGGATTCCCATCAACACCAATAGCAAAGTTGAGTGTAGAAATCATAACCCTAACGTATCACTTACTCGTCGTAAGATTCCTGCAACATGAGACGTTGCAGCCATGGAGGTCAGTACATTGAATGTACTGGCAATTTCACACTGTAGAGCAATGCCAAATAATGGCTATCACTACATGCATATTTGGCTGGTGGAGTCTCTATAGTTATCATTTGCATAAAGCTAGTTTTTCCCTACAACAAAGGAATATATTTTATTTAACTACACTACTAGGAAAATGCTTACTAGTAGCGTTTGTTTTTTTGCTACCAGTAGCGCTTGTTTGTCCCAGCTTTACTGGTAACTGAAGATAGCAATAGCACTTTTTAGTAACCCACGCTACCACTATCCTATGTACTAGTAGCATGCACTTTTCCCCCACGCTACTACTAGCTAATTAGGACTAGTAGCGTGCACCTTTTCCCCCACGGTACTACTAGCTAATTAGGAATTAAAAAATAAAAATTAGATGCAGTACTCAATGGATGGAAATTAGAGACACATCCAGTGCAAAATAAACTAAGATCACAGAACCATCTCAACTGAAAGAGATCACAAGAATCCATTTAACAGACTCACACAACCATCAGAAACGTGGGTACCTTCCCTAGTGTTCACCACCAACCTAAACAAACAATTCTAGATGTATCTACCAAGGCTCGGAGTTCACACGCAGGTGGACCCTAATCCTTCCTTCCCCGGACGGTAGCGTCGAGGTCCTCCACCTCGGCAACCTTTGGCGTCGCAATCACCTGGACGATCATCTGTGCGATGTGGCCGCCGGGCTTCACGGCGAAGTCCGCCTCAAAGTGGTTGAAGAGCACAAGGCCCACCGGGCCGCGGTAGTCCGCGTCGATCACCCCTGTGCCCATGTCAGGAAAGTGAAAACTTGTTAGTATGCGTCAGCGTCCAAATCTAGCTTCAGTACACTCTTAAGATGATACATTTACTACTAAAGAGCTCAATATATGACAGTATGATACATGAAACTGAAGGATAGATATTGACTTTACAAAATGGATTCTAAACTACAAAATGCATTCTAAACCGGCTGACAGGCTATATAAATTCTAGTCCATGCATTATAATGCTCACTTAGCTTCATGGGCATCACGGAAGAAGTCAACTTCGATAGTTCACATATAGCATCTGTAGTATAAATGAACTGCATAAAGTGAGTTTACATAAAAAGTCAATCCTGGTGTAGTTTGTAGACCACGGAAACTAAATAAAAGCACTAGAAGAAACTTTGTAAATGTGGATACAACCTACAGACAATTTTTCTAGAACTCTGAGGTTGCAACTATAAAGAACAAAAATATTTGCAAGGGCATAAAATGATCAGTGGATCGCACAAGTACCATCTGGCAACTAATCGTGACGGGCAACAACTGTATTTAGCCTAAGAAATGTTCGAGTTATAAACTACCATGAATCATTTACCCAATCAGTTTCCCATCGGGATATCTGGAGACAACTTTGTCCTCAACACTTATTTGCTAATAATGGGAGAAGTGTAGAGAAGCAATTGCAAAGGAACAACTCGCAAGCACCTTGGCATGAATAAACTTCTCTTTGGCAGAGAAAGGATCCGAGTGTTTAGGATTGCTGGTGGTGAAGTATTGTGCGGCCTGTGATCCATTAGTACTACAAGACAACAGAGTAGCAAGTTCATTTCTGAAAGCACTAAAAAGGACTAAAGTTCTGTAAAGAAATTCATATTACCTTGTCTTATCAACAGAAGGACCATTGTTTGATGAAGGTAATGTTTCTTCCTAAAATCTGTTCACAAACACAACTTGCTAATTATGTAGTCAAATTTGACTGCAAAATATGCATGGAAAATAGGCAGAGTGCAGACACTTGTAAAAGTATAGGTGGCAATGTACACAGTTACACACACATATATAGGTACACCCAAATAGAAACAATTACTTGTATCATCTTCAAAGAACTAGCGGGGTGACCCGCACATTTGCGCGGCTAGAATTCCTATATTTCCTTTTTGGGAAGTTTTCTCTACCTATGTTTGTTCAACATATCTACAATGCGTGTTTGCGTAAAACATAATTAAGTTTTGCTACATATATTTCCGCACGGGCTAGCCAATTTTAGATAGATGTACATAGGTTCAACTTTTTTAAGCATTTCTTGATGCAATATTTGTGTGAAAAATTTAAAAAATTCATTATAGCAGTCCAACACACCGTTTGTAGAGAAAAACTATACATATCTATGAGTCATGCTTTCAATATGTAATCCCCAATTTCAGCTATAAAATTCTACAAAAATAAAACTATATATCCAGTGAGAGGATGAGGGAGTACCTGTTGTAATTATTAGACACATCAACAAATGGTGGATAATGCCAATGCTAGCGGCGGATAAACTATTTCTTATCCGGCAGCCAGATGTACTTGCGGCCATCTTATACGTGCAAATAAATTGGATTGTGCTCGTGTGTGCAGGACGAACCTGCTGGAATGAAGTAGTTGTACTGGCCTAGGGCATTGCTATGAAAAGGATCAAAGATGTGTAGAGACAAAAAATTGCAGAGAAAGGATTTGTATATAGCATCTTTAGAAAATAATCTGCAGACATACAACAATGCTACTATTACTTCAAAACTATACAATAATCCTAGAGATTCAAAAATACTTGCATATAGCATCTTATCCTATTCGAAAAAGAAACTGCACAAAACAGTAGCTACTGCTACTGGGAGTGTATAATATGTGATGTATTGTGTTTCCTAAATTCACTATCTTTAGCCTTGCTCCGGACAATATGATCTTAGGCTCTGTATATAAAATAATCATTTATCAACTATAAATCCCCACAATGATATGGAAAGAAATATCCATTGAATAGTTATTCCTTTCAATATTATCTCAAACACATGGCGAGCCGATCCAAGTTCTAGCAGTTAGACAAAGGAGACATGATTAGAATTGGGTAGAGTAAAGGGCCATGATGCAAATATTTGTTTTGTTACGCCATAAGGACTAAAGAATGCACCAAGAAGTTGATTTGGCTTAAATAACAGTGCATGTTCTTTTCTGCCAAGCAGATGGCCATGGGGATGGGGGTGCTTACCCAAGCTAGGAGGCATGGAAGCTTCAAATAGCTGTAGGTAGCACAATTCAGATAGCTAGTTGCGATGATGGATGAACTATGTAACTATTGTACATGGTCGTTCTGGAGACCAGGGCGCATGAGAACCTTGGAACTATGATGTAGCCGCATATCTGTTACTTGATGGCCAACCCCTGGGTTCAGGAAATTTCAGATTTAGAGGCTACAACTTGCACAACTAAAACTGAAACACTTTGCTAAACACCGGCCGGCACTGTTCTGTGTCATACACCGTTTGGTTGCATATGCTAAAGTGCAAACTCGATGGAGGGAGAGGAAAGTGGTGTTACGATATCCTAAGTATCCCTGTTTTGTTTGCCCATATCCCGCGATGAGACAAGTTCAGTGCATGAATAATCCTCATATTCTACTTCTCAAGACGGGCACATATATATTCAGGCATTATACAACGGGCAAAGAGGTAATGCAATCATTTTATTCCTACTCCTGAACCCATGAACCAAACAAAACAAGAAAACAAGAACGACAACTTCCTTTAGATCCTACTAGAACTTGCTCAATAAATACCACTAGTAATTAATCATCAGACAGCAATCGAATCCTTGACGTTGCCGTTAAGTATATTCTTATTTTTTTTACTCCATAGCCATCTGCTTGGCATAAAATCTTATCAAACTGGATTGGGGGTGCTTACCTAAGCTAGAAGACATGGAGGCGGAGGTTGTTGGCTCAGCACCGCACCGAAGCAGATGACGGCGAGCTTGACCATGTGCGGGCCGTGGTGATCGTCCTCGTCCATGGAGAAGGGTGGCTGCTACACCGAATTGAAGAAATAAGTGAGGGGGCGGGGAGAGAAGGAAGAAGGTGAGAGGAGAGGGCATGAATCGAGGGAAGAGGAGAGCTCACCGCGTAGGAGTTGGAGGCAGCCGAAACCCTAATCGCAGGGAGGGGTCGCGCGCGAGCGCTTGCGGCCGCGAGGAGCGGATCTGGCCGGAGGGAAGGAAGCACCGTCGTGAGGAGAGCTCGTGGGTGTAATGCACCCCGGCGAGGGCCGCTGGAAGTAGCCGGAATCGTCCGGCGTTGGTGGCAGTAGCAAGGTTCGTGGGAGGCAGAGAGGTTGTTCGCTTTTTTTTAGCAGTGGCAGAGGCTGTTCTCTGTGCGTTATCTATAGAGGAGGTGGGCTGGGCTTAGTTATAGCCCAATGAAGTGACCCGTGCTACCACTACATTGCTAGTGCTAGCGTGGCCTAGCAAACCCACGTTGTTAATATATCTTGACCTGGGGGTCTGGTGTGGCACACTTACCAGTAGCGTGTCCGAGCAAAACCAACGCTGCTGCTAGGTTATACTAGTAGCGTGTTTTGTACCAAGCACTACTGGTACTTACCAGTAGCGTGGGGGCCTAAATAGGCGCTACTGGCAAAGTTCTACGTATAAGCATTTTCCTAGTAGTCCTACAAAGTTGGTTGAAAACATTGAGAATGGTAACCCCATCTCAATCCCAAATTAATAGTCAACAACCCAATCAAGTTAATTAAGTAGAGTGATGAGATCAATCAATAATTCAAATACCAGATACTCAAGATGTCCTTAACCGGGGACACGGCTAATCATGATTACTTTGTACACTCTGCAGAGATTTGCACACTTTTCCCCACAAGACTCGATATCATCTGTTGTATTTCTCACACTGCATGATGTTTGAGAAAAGGATGACCGAGACACGGTCTTTCCGAGGAGGTCCCCTTAACCGATAGATAGGTTGGTACACCTACAATGCCCTACATCTGCTAGCCCATCATGGAAAGGATTCCCACAACTTACTCAACTATGCCAGAGTCCATAATGGCTTGTGGCTCCACACGGAAGTTTCTAGCATGAATAATCTTATGATCCCTTCGAGCCTGGGTGGCATTCCATAGGGTGATCACACGTGTACTCTGGGATCCCCTTGGGCAAGCACTAGGTTCTCCAGGTGCCCGGGCAAACCACTGGATGCTCTAGGGTTCCCCAACTAATCCACCCAGATGTGCATTAAAATATCCACCTTAAGTTGCCCTTAGATAATATTACTCTCACGACTTTCATGAATTCTCTCAAACCAATCCACGTCTACGAGCATAGCATAGCGGTATAAGCATAACGTAGAAACTCCCAGGGTTTGAATAAAAGGCAATAGGTTCCTACCTCATCAACTACTTCCCAATACCCACGTGTTACCAAATCCTACTCATGCAATGTTTGAGGGTTGAAACAAATGCATAAAAACTGGGTATGAAAAGTATGATCAAAGTGTGAACTTGCCTTGTACTATTGATGAAGATGATTTGCACTCATAACTCCTGATAGTTCTACTCGTCACACTCCGGTCAATCTATCGTAAGCAAGCAATAGTAACCACACATAAGCAATCATGCAAGAGAATCAAAGAAAAGATCTCGGAAAACTTCGAAAACTAGCAAATAACTCTTGCAACATAAAACAATTTCTAACAGTGCCAAAATTAAGTGAATTTGCCCTTATCAGAAAGTTTAGGTCAAGAGCTTAAATTAGCAAAAAGAATCAATTAAATCGGGGTTATAAAACTCGAGTTATGAACAAAAGAAGTTCAAATCCAAATCTATTTGAATTCAAATTTCAAATTTTCAAAAACATGTTCAAGTAGATTATCTGGATAGAGGAGATCATAACGAAGAAGTGAGCATTGGTTTCGTGGATTTGGTTAAACTGTGTAAAAGTTGTGAGGGCCTTCAAATCAGGGACTAAACTGAAAGAAACAAAACTACAATTAGGTCCCTAGCCACGTGGCAGAAAACTACCGGTCGAAAAGTGTTCGCTGCGGGGCTAAACCAGTGAACGTTCATTAAATAGAACATATCGATTCGAAAATAATAATAATAATAAAACAAACCGATCTAACCGGGCCGTCTATCTAGGATCGAACGGACGAGAGAGGGCGGGGAGTTACTGCGGCGGCGGCGAAGTCCGGCGAGGCAGACGACAGCAGCAACGTCAGCTGTGAGCGAGGAGGTGGCTTCGGTCGTCAGGGAAGGCGGTGAAGAGCTCGGGGAGGTGTGGCGCGGAGCGGCGCGTCTGATGGTGGCATCGGCGTTAGTCGGGGGCAGCAGATCGGAGCAGAACGGCGGCGGCGGATCGCGGCGGAGCTCGCAACTCCGGCGAGGTTATGTGCGGCATAGGGGCGGCGGTGGTTGCGGTTTGAGGAGGAAATCGGGGCCGGGGTCGAGGGTTTATAAAGGGGGCGAGGCGTGTGTGAGGGGCAAGGCGGGAGGACAGTGTCCCGCTCGAAGACGGCGGCGGCCAGCGATGGCGTATAGGAGCAGGACTCCTGCTGCCTTGTGGGGGAGGAAGAAGACGCGGGGCCCGCCCGTCAGTGTCCGCGGGAGAGAGAGGGAGGGAACGGGCGACCAGGGCGGAGGCGGTTCGCGCGAGGGAGAGAGGCCATGGGCCGATTCGGCTTGTTGGGCCGTGGGGCGGAGAGAGAGAGAGAGAGAGAGAGAGAGAGAGAGAGAGAGAGAGAGAGAGAGAGAGAGAGAGAGAGAGAGAGCAGGGCTGGGCTTCGGCCTCGCACTGTTCGAAGAGTTTTTTTTAATACAGACACACACAAAATAAAATAAAACGCCAAATAATAAAAATGACATATAGCATATTATATGTCAACATTTTTAGAAAAAGATTCTCTATCACATGAACATTTTCCCAGCGTCAATAAAATCCACAAAATTCAAATAAAGCGAAAAATGCTACTGTTGAAATAAAACCTCATAAAAATCATTTTAAAAAATACCAAAATGATTTCAAATTTATTTCTCTCCAATTTCCTACTGTAGGGAATCATTTTACCCTAATTTCCATATATTTTATGTTTGGAGAAAAAATAATTTGAATAAAACCCAAATAACTCCAAATTGAAAATAATTTCGAAAGGACTTTAAATTTTATTTCTTTTAAACTTCCAACTCATATTTCATATGTTTTGAACAAGTCATTTTATCTTCTCTCCTGAAAATCATTGAGTTGCTTAAAGTTTGTGGATTTAAAATATTTCCAAATGGAATTCAAATCTTTTCAGATCCCTTTTCATTTATTTAAAATGGAAGAAGTCATGTTATCTTCTCTCCAGGGTTTTGTGATGAAAAGAATTTGAATTCATGGATCCAGAAGCAAAAATGAAAGTTTGGGAAAGTCCTTTTATTCCCTCTCATTTAACTTTCAAAAAGTTTCAAATTTCACTCAAGCAACCACACCACAATCAAACAAACAATCAAAACTATTTATTTTAATATAACATTCCAAAATTTAGAATTTTGGGATGTTACAGGAAACATTTCTCAGTTATGTAGGTGATAAAGAGTTCGTCGTAAAGGGTTACGTAGGTGCAAGCTTTAACACCGATTCGGATGACTCTGAGTCTCAATCTTGATATGTATTGAAAGTGCGAGCAATTAGCTAGAGTAGCTCCATGCAAAGCACTGTAGACATAGAAATTTGCAAGAAAAACATGATCACACCTTAGTACTCTTTGGATGTTAATCACATGGTGATGTGAACTAGATTATTGACTCTAGTGCAAGTGGGAGACTGATGGAAATATACCCTAGAGGCAATAATAAAATGGTTATTGTTATATTTCCTAAATCATGATAAAGGTTTATTATTCATGCTAGAATTGTATTGACCGGAAACTTAAATACATGTGTGGATACATAAACAAATATTGTGTCCCTAGTAAGCTTCTACTAGACTTGCTCGCTGATCAAAAGATGGTTAAGGTTTCCTAACCATATACATGAGTTGTCATTTGACAATGGGATCACATCATTAGGAGAATAATGTGATGGACAAGACCCATCTATTAGCTTAGCATATGATCGTTCAGTTTATTGCTACTGCTTTCTTAATGTCAACTACATATTCCTTCAACCATGAGATCATGCAACTCCCGGATACCAGAGGAATGCCTTGTGTGCTATAAAACATCCCAACATAACTGGGTGATCATAAAGATGCTCTATAGGTATCTCCGAAGGTGTCTATTGAGTTGGCATGCATCAAGATTGGGATTTGTCACTCCGTGTATCGGAGAGGTATCTCTGGGCCCTCTCAATACACATCACAAGAAGCTTGCAAGGAAAGTGACTAAGGATTTAGTTACGAGATGATGTATTACGGAACGAGTAAAGAGACTTGCCAGTAACGAGATTGAACTAGGTATGAAGATACCGCGATCGAATCTCGGGCAAATAACATACCGACAGACAAAGGGAATTATGTATGTTGTCATAAAGGTTCGACCGATAAAGATCTTCATAGAATATGTAGGAACCAATATGGGCATCCAGGTCCTGCTATTGGTTATTGGCCGGAGAGGTGTCTCGGTCATGTCTACATCATTCTCGAACCTGTAGGGCCCACGCGCTTAATGTTCGTTGACGATATAATATTATATGAGTTATGTGAATTGGTGACTGAATCTTCTTCGGAGTCCCGGATTAAATTGCGGACATGACGAGGAGCTCTGGAATTGTCTAGAGGTAAGATTGATATATAGGACAACGATATTTGGTCACCGGAAAGGTTTCAAAAAGAACCGGGTAATTACCGGAGTGCCGGAAGGGGTTTCGGGAGGCCACCGGTAAGTAGTGGACCTTATAGGCCAAAGGGAGTTGCACACTAGCCCACAAGGGGGCTGGCGCGCCCCTCCATCCCCTGCCCACGCACCAAGGAAGGAGGGAAGGAAAGGGGATGCGCCCTAAGGTAGCCAGTCCCCCTTTCCTTCCCACCCATGTTCAAATATAGAAGGGGGCACGGCTAGGCAGGCCTCTAGGGCAGCCGCCGGCCACTTGGGGGCGCCCTAGGGTTGGCTCCTCTCCCCCCTCCACCTATATATATGTGTGGAGGGAGAGGGGCAACATACACCACGGCCCCAAAGCTGTGTGCAGTCCCCCTCTCCCTCTAGTTCATCCTCGGTCATATTTTCGTAGTGCTCAGCAAAGCCCTGTGGAGATAGTTGCATCACCACCGTCACCACGCCGTCGTGTTGCCGGAAATCATCTACTACTTCGCCCGTCTTGCTGGATCAAGAAGGCGAGGACAACATCGAGCTGAACATGTGCTGAACATGGAGGTGCCGTACGTTTGGTACTTGATCGGGCGGATCGTGAAGGTGTACGACTACATCAACCGTGTTGAGAAACTCTTCCGCTTAACGGTCTACAAGGGTACGTAGACACACTCTCCCCTCTCGTAGCTATGCATGTCCATGGATAGATCTTGTGTGTGCGTAGAAAAAATTGTTTTCCACGCAACGTTTCTTAACAGCAGGGCCTCGTCATCTCCCTCCCCTACACCTATATATTCCTAAGGAGGGTGCCCCTCTTTTGCACACAAGTTCTTGCCCAAAAGACACGCCCCCTCTCCCCCTCTACTTCTCTAGAAAAGTAGTTTGTCCGCAAGGCTACTCCTCCCTCCTCTAGTTCTCCGGCGATGCCTATCTCTAGATGCTGAAGTGCTTCTAGATCGTTTATCACGTACGCATGCAATCCATAGAGAGATCGTCTTTTGATCTTCATTCGAGGGACTATTTGTGCGATGGTTTGAGGGACTTCAGGAACGATATTCACCAAATCTTCTTCCGCTGCAACTCTGAGTTGGTAACGATCAGATCTAACCTTGTATGCACTTCGTAGTGATCCTAATTCTTGATTCATAGGGCAGGAAAAAAATTGTTTTATACTATGATTCCAAACAGCATGTCACCTCAACATGCAACATGCATGGAGAAGTCCCGTCTCAACATGCGAACATGGATGAGAATTTCCATTTTTATGATGATACTTTAATAAATATTGTAAACCTATATAGTAATCAAACAAAACAAATCACATGTATTTTCAGTTTTAGTTATCATAATATTACTCTAAATATTCATGTTCCATACAACCAAATCTCATTGAAATATATTGCAAAACATTCCCACAAGAACTCATGCATGGTATCATCTAGTAACCTATATGGAGATTACCCATTGACAAATCATGATTCTTTCTTCAAAAATTGGCGACCCCCAACCTAGCGAAGCTTTAGCAGATAGCGCTCCGACCCACCGGCCACAAACATGCTCTGTCCCATCACCGTTACACCTGCATTCGCTACCTTATTTTTTCAATCTTTTCATCTCTCTCTCTCTCCCTCTCCGTCCCTCCCTCCCTCTCTCTCCCCCCTCCATGCCATCACCTCAGACCCCTTGCCTGAACCCAACTTAGTAGCGCAACAAAACAGACCGCAAATGTATCATGATATGATGTGAAAACCCTAGAATTCGCACAATGCACGCCCGCGATCAATCATCACAAGCAGAACAAGCTACAAAGCCATCTTCTCAGTCGCAACCTACGGCTCCTTAGATGCCAGCGGTGACGAAATCTCTAGGAAGAGGGGGCGGAGGGAGGCGCTCATCGTGTCAGTGCGGCCCCCGAGGAGAATGTTGTTGAAGAGGTGGTCGTCTGTGATATATGCCCCCGCCGCCGCTTGCTTCCCCGCGCATGCACCCATCCTACTCGACCGCCCCGCCCGCCTCTCCTACTCCGCTTCTCCTTCGCAAAGTGAACACGAGTGCCTGCTTGCTTTGATTGGCTCTACGAATGGAGAGGTGATTGATCTTAGCGCACGGCCGCGGCGCAGTGGCACTTGCTATTGGGAGATCATCGGTTACAATCGGCTTGTGGGCCCTAGATGTCAGTACAGTTGTGCCATACACCCGTCTGCCGAAAATGAGCATAATAAAGACTAAAATTGAGCTTGATCGCTAGATATTTTTTTGAGGCAATCGCTAGAGTGATGAGTTGATGATTATCACCGAGGGAGAAAAAAGCACATCTATTAACGGTTTCCATTACCTTTTTAGATGAAAACATGTTTTTTCGTAAAACATGGAGACTTCCAAGCATCAACCGAACGAGTTGGGGGGAAATTTGGTCGGCTCGCCAGCTGTATGATGCGCTGCATCCAAGCCGTCGAATTGTGCTTCTTTGGTCATTACACACCTCCCTCGCATTCTCTCCGCACATGTGTTATGGTTGCCTTATTGGTTGATGGTTCTTACGATGCAGATGATGGCAAGGCTGGCATGGGGATGATTTTACGAGATAATAATGGCAAGATGATCTTCGCAGCATATAGAACTCTTCCATTGCAATGATGCCTGAGAAATTGAAATCCAAGCAATGATGGAAGGGCTCTCCTTGACACTTGAAAGATCAAGCTTACCTATACAACTTCAGTCCGATTGCGCAGTTGCTCTTAAAGCGCTCACGGATGAGATTCCCTGGACAAATCGGCATATGGCCATTTGATCACTGAGATTAAATGTTCCATAAATGATAGGGTAGTTATTCCAGTAAAAATTTCTCGCTTTCAGAATAGCGTTGCACATTGTTTAGCGACATTTGGATGGAACGGGGACAGCACTGCGTGCTCGCTAAACCATCCCCCTCTGTGTTTGAGTGAGCTAGTCGCCGAAGACTGTAATTCTATAACCTTGGCATAAATACCCTATGATTCCCGCAAAAAAAAGAAGTTTGTTTCCAAATTTTGGCTTCCGAGCTTTTAATATTTGGTAAATATTTTTTCAATTCATGTTTTTTAAATCATGCACTTGAATAATACACTAAAAATTTATGAAATAATTGTAAATTTAGAAATATTTTGTAATTCATAAAATATGTCCAAATGAGCAGTGCATAATCACACATGTACACATGACATGCTCATAGGCACCTGCACTAGTTTTTGTTCATTTTTTATTTTTTTACATTCCAAAAAACCTGTTAAACTTAAAAAAGTAAAATGTTCACCATGAATTTGGACATTCAAATTCTTAAAAAATTGTGTAATTGTAAAAAAATTGATTGCATTAAAAAAACTCCCCACGGCATTTAAAAATGTCCACACATTCAAGAAAATGTATGTGACATCTTTGAAAAAAATTATACGTTGTAAAAAAATGTTTATAAAAATTATACATGATTTTGAAGAAAAATGTTCGTGCAATCAGAAAAAATGCATGTGGCATTTTGGAAAAATGTTACACAATGTAATAAAATGTTGACATAATTCAAACTAAGTTTCCTACCATCCAGAAAAATGTACAATAAATTTTAAAAAAATCTTCACCTACTTCAGAAAAAATGTTCATGAATTTTCCAAAATGTTTATACAATGTACAATAAAGTTCATGTATCTATAAAAAAATTTGTGACATTAAACAATATTCAATATGTATTTTCAAAAAAATAAATTCTATTTAAAAATGTTCAAAAGCATGTATTTGAAAAACAAATCAACGTGTATAAAAAATGCTACACGTGTATAAGAAAATTGTAAAATGTGTACTGTGAAAATAGATCTGTGTTGCTAAATAGGGAAAAAGAGAGGATAAAACGAGGAAAACCACTAAATAAACACAAAAAGGGAAATGATAAAAAGAGAAGATAAAAAGATAGGAAAGATACATAAAAGAATAGGAGAAAATGCTCTCGCTACAACTCAATTGGGCCGGCCTAGAGCACATTCTCCTATGGCGAGACGGAGGTGGAAAATAACTCCCATCATTGGTTACTGTGAAGGAAATATTCCCTAGAGGCAATAATAAAGTTATTATCTATTTCCTCATATCATGATAAATGTTTATTATTCATGCTAGAATTGTATTAACCGAAAACATAATGCATGTGTGAATACATAGACAAACATAGTGTCACTAGTATGCCTCTACTTGACTAGCTTGTTGATCAAACATGGTTGAGTTTCCTAGCCATAGACATGAGTTGTCATTTGATTAACGGGATCACACCATTAGGAGAATGATGTGATTGACATGACCCATTCTATTAGCTTAGCACTTGATCGTTTAGTTTACTGCTATTGCTTTCTTCATGACTTATACATGTTCCTATGACTATGAGACTCCCGATTACCAGAAGAACACTTTGTGTGCTACCAAACGTCACAATGTAACTGGGTGATTATAAATGTGCTCTATAGGTGTCTCTGATGGTGTTCGTTGAGTTGGCATAGATCGAGAATAGGATTTGTCACTCCGATTGTCGGAGAGGTATCTCTGGGCCCTCTCAGTAATGCACATCACTACAAGCCTTGAAAGCAATGTCACTGATGAGTTAGTTACATGATGATGCATTGCGGAATGAGTAAAGAAACTTGCCGGTAACGAGATTGAACTAGGTATCGAGATACCGACGATCGAATCTCGAGCAAGTAACATACCGATGACAAAGGGAACAACATATATTGTTATGCGGTTTGACCAATAAAGATCTTCGTAGAATATGTGTAACAGCCCCAAAATTGGATTATCAATTTTTGGTGTTTCTTTTTCCTTCCTGGCACTCATTTTTCAAAGATTTCTCATGAGCTTGCTGGATGACTCTGACAATTCTTACCATTTTCAACCTTTACCAAAAACCTTGCTCATGTATTGGTCAGTGGGCAAGCCCTCATTTGGTTCATCTCAACCCTCTCAAACTCTAATTCCATATTTTTGGAACTTGGATATGCCCTTTGTGCATACAAAGGAGCCATCATTTCCCTGATCTATTGATCCTCCCAATTGTTCCCAGAGATCCTCCTATCCTTCCAATCCTTGGATATGCAAAAATATTGCTAAGTCTTATGCAATATTTTTCATTTGTGATTTATTCCTTTTCTTACCTTTCTGAGGAATAAAATCCAAAGGCATAACTAGCCATCTCCTAAATTCACGAGAATTGGTGGAGTTGATGCTTATGCCTAATCCAAGCTCTCGCAAATATATTGGCCATAATTAAATAAGGAAAATTGCATTTTCTTATTTAATGACAATATTGCATTTATGCCACTTTCTAAAGGAACTACCATTTTATAGCAGATAAAATTCCCACATAAATTGTGGAGCTTTCCCTTGCTATATAGTCACTAGTTCCATCCTTATCTCATGTTCCACAGATGAAAAATGGAGCACATGATCCAATGCAAGTTTATGCCTTCTCTGAATTTTTGCAAAGGAAGTGCTTTATTCCTAATTCCAATTGAGCTGAAATTTGGCAGGCTGATTAACATGGATAAATAACCCACGGATACTAAATATGAGCTCAATCCATTCATCCTAGCTCCCTGTGCAATTTCTTCAAAGTTCCTGACCAGAACACAACTTTGTGAAGGAAGTACCTTCATAGAGTTTCCAAATGGGATGAAACTTTTCCATTCTCCCAAGTATCTCAAATAATTAGCTAAACCCAAATTCAGTTAATTTCATTGAACTATGTGAGCACAGGAGAAATTCTTGGTTTCTGTCAAAACTTTCAGTTTGTGAAGCAAGTATATTTTATCTTGCTCCATTATGGCTGAAACTTTTTCCAGACCTTCTCCTATCCATATGATCCATCTCCACAAGGTTTTGGCTCATCTCAATTATCCATTTGCCTTGAGGAATTTTCTCAAGTTTCAGGACAGAGGAGATGTTTGTGAAACAAGTACCATGTTGGCAAGTCCATTTGGTATGAAAGTTTTACAGCATCATGGTATGTCCAAATCACCAGGCTTTGCCAAGCATTAGCCCAATCCATCACTCCTAGTGAGTGCTTCTTCATGATTCAGTTGCTGAGTCAGATTTGGTAGTTGTACAACAACTATGGTAAATAGTTGTCCATTTTACCTCATAATTTCCAGGACCGTAGTCCTTTCTACCCTAAGCCTCTCAGACATCAATTTTATCTTTTAACTCCTCTGGTTTTATCTCTAGAATGCAGTCAAGTTTGCAACTACAAACTTGTCGAGCTTAGTTTACTCTACTCCCTATGTCTTTGCTCAGCTCTTTACCGCAGTAACACTCTCTCTTCGAGGGACTACGCGGTAGACATGAGCTGGCATCAGTAAAAAAACCCGGAGCGTGCCTTGACCGTGGTGACCACGGGTGTAACCAGCCCAAAACGGTGGTCTAGCCACTATTCGAGCCGGCATCGCTGCTCCGACCGGCTCTGGCCTTGCCATGCATTAATGTCCTACAGCTCTCCCTCGACGTCGTCTTCCCCCTGCACCTCTGGCCCCTTTCATTTTCTTCTCCAGCGAGTCGTGCCAATGACCAAACAGTGCGGCGCTGTAGCCGTCGTCTTCTTCCTCTCTTCTGTCTTCATCTCCCTCTTGTCCGCGAGCTTTGCTCATCTCCGTGAGCCTCTGCTCCGCGTCTGCTTCCTCCCCGTTGCCTTCCCACCGCTTCCCATGAGCGTTGGCCGCGCCTGCCAATGTTGTGTGCTCGCCGGCGCACGGACACGTCGCCTGCCACATGCCAACTCCTCCCCTCCTCATCGAGCCCTCCCCGCAACTATATAAGCAAGCCCGAGCTCCCTCGTAGTCCACCATCCCACCCCGAGCCCAGAGCCCCTCTCAGACCACCACCGTCGCCATAGCCGCCACCTCGGGTCTCGCCCGATTCCGGTGATCCCAAGCTCTCCCGTCGTTCCTCCACCAGCACTGCATTCCCCATGCTCCGGCTAGCCTTCACGTGGCCTCGACCTCTCCTCTCCTCCACCGTAGCCCCCACTTCACCGGCAACCGAAGCTCTGCTCCGCCGCACGCCCTGCTGCAGCCGCTGCGAAGCTCACCGGCGGCAATAACAACCACCCCGAGATGCGCCTCCCCATCCCGCGCATTTCGGTAGGTCGCATGACCCGAAAGATGGCCGGACATGACGGCGACCGCCGTCGGGGCAACCTCCCCCCTCGGCCATGCTCGCTCCCGCGTGGGAGGAAGAAGAAGGCCAGGCTAGGCGGGCCCCACACAGCGTGACCCCACCTGTCGGCGAGAAGGTGATGCCAGGTCAGATAAGTGGAGACGCCCCCAGTGATACGTCTCCAATGTATCTATAATTTTTTATTGCTCCATGCTATATTATCTACTGTTTTGGACATTATCGGGCTTTATTATCCACTTTTATATTATTTTTGGGACTAACCTATTAACCGGAGGCCCAGCCCAGAATTGCTGTTTTTTTGCCTATTTTAGGGTTTTGAAGAAAAGGAATATCAAACGGAGTGCAAACGGAATGAAACCTTCGGAAACGTGATTTTCTCAGCGAACATGATCCAGGAGACTTGGACCCTACGTCAAGAAACAAAGGAGGATGCCACGAGGTAGGGGCGGGCCTACCCCCCTCCCCTCCCCCAGGCGCGCCATCCACCCTCGTGGGCCCCCTGTTGCTCCACCGACGTACTCCTTCCTCCTATATATACTTATGTACCCCCAAACGATCAGATACGGAGCCAAAACCCTAATTCCACCACCGCAACTTTCTGTATCCATGAGATCCCATCTTGGGGCCTGTTCTGGAGCTCCGCCGGAGGGGGTATCCATCACGGAGGGCTTCTACATCATCACCATAGCCCCTCCGGTGAAGTGTGAGTAGTTTACCTCAGACCTACGGGTCCATAGATATTAGCTAGATGGCTTCTTCTCCCTTTTGGATCTCAATACAATGTTCTCCCCCTCTCTTGTGGAGATCTATTCGATGTAATCTTCTTTTTGCGGTGTGTTTATTGAGACCGATGAATTGTGGGTTTATGATCAAGTCTATCTATGAACAATATATGAATCTTCTCTGAATTATTTTATGTATGATTTGTTATCTTTGCAAGTCTCTTCGAATTATCAGTTTGGTTTGGCCTACTAGATTGATCCTTCTTGCAATGGGAGAAGTGCTTAGCTTTGGGTTCAATCTTGCGGTGTCCTTTCCTAGTGACAGTAGGGGCAGAAAGGCACGTATTCTATTGTTGCCATCGGGGATAACAAGATGGGGTTTTCATCATATTGCATGAGTTTATCCCTCTACATCATGTCATCTTGCTTAAGGTGTTACTCTGTTTTCATGAACTTAATAGTATAGATGCATGCTGGATAGCGGTCAATGAGTGGAGTAATAGTAGTAGATGCAGGCAGGAGTCGGTCTACTTGTCTCGGGCGTGATGCCTATATACATGATCATACCTAGATATTCTCATAACTATGCTCAATTTTGTCAATTGCTCAATAGTAATTCGTTGACCCACGTAAAATACCTATGCTCTTGAGAGAAGCCACTAGTGAAACCTATGGCCCCCGGGTCTATCTTCATCATATTAATCTTCCAATACTTAGTTATTTCCTTTGCTTTTACTTTGCTTTCATTTTACTTTGCATCTTTATCATAAAAATACAAAAAATATTATCTTATCATATCTATCAGATCTCACTCTCGTAAGTGGTCGTGTAGGGATTGACAACCCCTTATCGTGTTGGTTGCGAGGATTTATTTGTTTTGTGTAGCTGCGAGGGACTTGTGCGTAGCCTCCTACTGGATTAATACTTGGTTCTCAAAAACTTAGGGAAATACTTACGCTACTTTGCTGCATCATCCCTTCCTCTTCGGGGAAAACCAACGCAGTGCTCAAGAGGTAGCAAGAAGGATTTCTGGCGCCGTTGCCGGGGAGTCTACGCAAAAGTCAATAAACCAAGTACCCATCACAATCCTTATCTCCCGCATTACATTATTTGCCATTTGCCTCTCGTTTTCCTCTCCCCCACTTCACCCTTGCCATTTTATTCGCCCTCTCTCTCTCTCTCTATCCTCCAACTCTTTCTCTATTTGCCTCTTTTTGCCCGCTTGCTTTTTGTTTGCTTGTGTGTTGGATTGCTTGCTTGTCACGATGGCTCAAGATAACACTAAATTGTGTGACTTTACCAATACCAACAACAATGATTTTATTAGCACTCTGATTGCTCCTCTTACCGATGCTGAATCTTATGAAATTAATGTTGCCTTGCTGAATCTTGTCATGAAAGATCCATTTTCCGGCCTTCCTAGTGAAGATGCCGCTACCCATATAAATAGCTTCGTTGATTTGTGTGATATGGAAAATAAGAAAGTGTGGATAACGATATTGTTAAATTGAAGCTATTTCCTTTTTCGCTTAGAGATCGTGCTAAAGCTTGGTTTTCGTCTTTGCCTAAAAATAGTATTGATTCATGGATAAGTGCAAAGATGTTTTTATCTCTAAGTATTTTCCTCCCGTTAAGATCATCTCCCTTAGAAACGATATTATGAATTTTAAGCAACTTGATCATGAACATGTTGCACAAGCTTGCGAGAGGATGAAATTAATGATACGTAATTGCCCTACTCATGGTTTGAATTTGTGGATGATTATACAAAAAATTTATGCCAGATTGAATTTTGCTTCTAGAAATCTTTAGATTCGGCCGCGGGAGGTACTTTTATGGAAATCACTTTAGGAGAAGCTACTAAACTCCTAGATAATATTATGGTTAATTATTCTCAATGGCATACTGAAAGATCTACTAATAAAAAGGTGCATGTGATAGAAGAAATTAATGTTTTGAGTGGAATGAACTTATGAAATCATTTGCTAGTAAAAGTGTTTCTTCTTATCCTAATGATATGCCCTTGTCTACTTTGATTGAGAATAATAATGAATCTATGTATGTGAATTTTGTTGGTAGGAACAATTTTGGTAACAACGCGTATAGAGGAAATTTTAATCCTAGGCCTTATCCTAGTAATCCTTCTAATAATTATGGTAATTCCCACAACAATTCTTATGGAAATTATAATAAGATGCCCTCTGATTTAGAATCTAATATTAAAGAATTTATTACTTCGAAAAGAATTTCAATGCTTTGATTGAAGAAAAATTGCTTAAGATTGATGAGTTGGCTAGGAACGTTGATAGAATTTCTCTTGATGTTGATTCTTTGAAACTTAGATCTATTCCACCTAAGCATGATATCAATGAGTCTCTCAAAGCCATGAGAATTTCCATTGATGAGTGCAAAGAAAGAACCGCTAGGATGCATGCTAAGAAAGATGCCTTTATAAGAGCGTGTTCTTCTAGTTCCTATGAAAATAAAGATGAAGATCTAAAAGTTATTGATGTGACCCCAATTAAATCTTTGTTTTGCAATATGAATCTTAATAATTATGGGACTGAATATGATCCACCTTTACCTAGAAGGCGTTCTAAGAATTCGGGGTTTTTAGATCTTGATGCTAAAATTGATGAAAGTGGGATCGAAGAAATTGAAACCCTAGATGTTGCTAAACCCACTATTTTGGATTTAAAGGAATTTAATTATGAAAATTGCTCTTTGATTGATTGTATTTCCTTTTTGCAATCCGTGCTAAATTCTCCTCACGCTTATAGTCAAAATAAAGCGTTCACTAAACATATCGTTGATGCCTTGATGCAATCTTATGAAGAAAACCTTGAATTGAGAGTTTCTATCCCTAGAAAACTTTATGATGAGCGGAAAGCAACTATTAAAATTAAGATTAAAGAACATGAGTTCTATGCTTTATGTGATTTAGGTGCTAGTGTTTCCACGATTCCAAAGACTTTGTGTGATTTGTTAGGTTTCCGTGATTTTGATGATTGCTCTCTAAACTTGCACCTTGCGGATTCCACTATTAATAAACCTATGGGAAGAATTAACGATATTATTATTGTTTCAAATAGGAATTATTTACCTGTATATTTTATTGTTCTTGACATAGGTTGCAATCCTTCATGTCCTATTATTCTTGGTAGACCTTTCCTTAGAACGATTGGTGCAATTATTGATATGAAGAAAGGAAATATTAGATTCCAATTTCCATTAAGGAAAGGAATAGAACACTTTCCTACAAATAAAATTAAATTACCTTATGAATCTATTATGAGATCCACTTATGGATTGCCTACCAAAGATGGCAATACCTAGATCTATCCTTGCTTTTTATGCCTAGCTAGGGGCGTTAAACGATAGCGCTTGTTGGGGGGGCAACCCAATTTTATTTTTATTACTTGCTTTTTGCTCCTGTTTACTAATAAATAATTTATCTATCCTCTGTTTAGGTTGTGTTTTTTGTGTTTAATTAGTGTGTGTGCCAAGTAGAACCGTTGGGAAGACTTGGGCAAAGTCTTGATATCTTGCTGTAAAAAACAGAAACTTTAGCGCTCACGAGAACTGCTGTCATTTTTATTTGGAAAGTACTATTTAGTTAATTATTTTTTAAGATAATTAATAGATAAATTCCTCATGTCCAGAAATTTATTTTAGAATTTTTGGGGTTCCAGATATTGCGCTAGCTACAGATTACTACAGACTGTTCTGTTTTTGACAGATTCTGTTTTTCGTGTGTTGTTTGCTTATTTTGATGAATGTATGGCTAGTAAAATAGTTTATAAACTATAGAGAAGTTGGAATACAGTAGGTTTAACACCAATATAAATAAATAATGAGTTCATTACAGTACCTTGAAGTGGTCTTTTGTTTTCTTTCGCTAACGGAGCTCACGAGATTTTCTACTTTAAGTTTTGTGTTGTGAAGTTTTCAAGTTTTGGGAAAAGATTTGATGGATTATGGAACAAGGAGTGGCAAGAGCCTAAGCTTGGGGATTCCCATGGCACCCCCAAGATAATCTAAGGACACCTAAAAGCAAAGCTTGGGGATGCCCGGGAAGGCATCCCCTCTTTTCGTCTACTTCTATCGGTAACTTTACTTGGAGCTATATTTTTATTCACCACATGATATGTGTTTTGCTTGGATCGTCTTGTATGATTTGAGTCTTTGCTTTTTAGTTACCACAATCATCCTTGCTGTACACACCTTTTGAGAGAGCCATACATGATTTGGAATTTGTTAGAATACTCTATGTGCTTCGCTTATATATTTTTGAGTTATATAGTTTTGCTCTAGTAATTCACTTATATCTTTTAGAGCACGGTGGTGGATTTGTTTTATAGAAACTATTGATCTCTCATGCTTCACTTAGATTATTTTGAGAGTCTTAAATAGCATGGTAATTTGCTTAAATAATCCTAATATGCTAGGTATTCAAGATTAGTAAAAAAATTCTTATGAGTGTTTTGAATACTAAGAGAAGTTTGATGCTTGATGATTGTTTTGAAATATGGAGGTAATAATATCAAAGTCATGCTAGTTGAGTAGTTGTGAATTTGAGAAATGCATGTGTTGAAGTTTGCAAGTCCCGTAGGATGCACGTATGGTAAACATTATGTAAAAAATTTGAAACATGAGGTGTTACTTGATTGTCTTCCTTATGAGTGGCTGTCGGGGACGAGCGATGGTCTTTTCCTACCAATATATCCCCCTAGGAGCATGCGCGTAGTGCTTGGTTTTTGACGACTTGTAGATTTTTGCAATAAGTATGTGAGTTCTTTATGACTAATGTTGAGTCCATGGATTATACGCACTCTCACCCTTCCATCTTTGCTAGCCTCTTCGGTACCGTGCATTGCCCTTTCTCACAATGAGAGTTGGTGCAAACTTCGCCGGTGCATCCAAACCCTGTGATATGATATGCTCTTTCACACATAAACCTCCTTATATCTTCCTCAAAACAGCCACTATACCTACCTATTATGGCATTTCCATAGCCATTCCGAGATATATTGCCATGCAACTTTCCACCATTCTGTTTATCATTACACATTCATCATTGTCATATTGCTTAGCATGATCATGTAGTCGACATAGTATTTGTGGCAAAGCCACCGTTCATAATCCTTTCATACATGTCACTCTTGGTTCATTGCATATCCTGGTACACCACCGAAGGCATTCATATAGAGTCATATCTTGTTCTAAGTATCGAGTTGTAATTCTTGAGTTGTAAGTAAATAGAAGTGTGATGACCATCATTCATAGAGCATTGTCCTAAAAAAAGAGAGAGAAAGAGAGAAAGGACAAATAAAAAAACGAAGGCCAAATAAAAAAAGGGGCAATGCTACTATCCTTTGCCACACTTGTGCTTCAAAGTAGCACCATAATCTTCATGATAGAAAGTCTTTTGTTTTGTCACTTTCATATACTAGTGGAAAATTTTCATTATAGAACTTGGCTTGTATATTCCAACAATGGGCCTCCTCAAGTGCCCTAGGTCTTCGTGAGCAAGCAAGTTGGATGCACACCCACTTAGTTTCTTTTGTTGAGCTTTCATACATTTATAGCTCTAGTGCATCCGTTGCATGTCAATCCCTACTCCTTGCATTAACATCAATCGATGGGCATCTCCATAGCCCATTGATTAGCCTCGTTGATGTGAGACTTTCTCCTTTTTTGTCTTCTCCACATAACCCCCATCATATTCTATTCCACCCATAGTGCTATATCCATGGCTCGCGCTCATATATTGTGTGGAAGTTTATAGGTTTGAGATTACTAAAGTATGAAACAATTGTTTGGCTTGTCATCAGGGTTGTGCATGATGAGAGCATTCTTGTGTGACGAAAATGGAGCATGACTAAACTATATGATTTCGTAGGGATGACTTTGTTTGGCCATGTTATTTTGAGAGGACATAATTGCTTAGTTAGTATGCTTGAAGTATTATTATTTTTATGTCAATATGAACTTTTATCTTGAATCTTTCGGATCTGAATATTCATACCACAATTAAGAAGAATTACATTAAAATTATGCCAAGTAGCACTCCGCATCAAAAATTCTGTTTTTATCATTTACCTACTCGAGGACGAGCAGGAATTAAACTTCGGGATGCTTGATACGTCTCCAATGTATCTATAATTTTTGATTGCTCCATGCTATATTATCTACTGTTTTGGACATTATTGGGCTTTATTATCCACTTTTATATTATTTTTGGGACTAACCTATTAACCGGAGGCCTAGCCCAGAATTGTTGTTTTTTCCTATTTTAGGGTTTCGAAGAAAAGGAATATCAAACGGAGTCCAAACGGAATGAAACCTTCGGGAACGTGATTTTCTCACCGAACATGATCCAGGAGACTTGGACCCTACGTCAAGAAACAAAGGAGGAGGCCACGAGGTAGGGGACGCGCCTACCCCCCCCCCCCCCCAGGTGTGCCCTCCACCCTCGTGGGCCCCCTGTTGCTCCGCCGACTTACTCCTTCCTCCTATATCTACCTACGTACCCCCAAACGATCAGATACGGAGCCAAAACCATAATTCCACCACTGCAACTTTCTGTATCCACGAGATCCCATCTTGGGGGTTGTTCCGGAGCTCCGCCGGAGGGGGTATCCATCACGGAGGGCTTCTACATCATCACCATAGCCCCTCCGATGAAGTGTGAGTAGTTTACCTCAGACCTACGGGTCCATAGTTATTAGCTAGATGGCTTCTTCTCTCTTTTTGGATCTCAATACAATGTTCTCTCCCTCTCTTGTGGAGATCTATTCGATGTAATCTTCTTTTTGTGGTGTGTTTGTCGAGACCGATGAATTGTGGGTTTATGATCAAGTCTATCTATGAACAATATTTGAATCTTCTCTAAATTCTTTTATGTATGATTGGTTATCTTTGCAAGTCTCTTCGAATTATCAGTTTGGTTTGGCCTACTAGATTGATCTTTCTTGCAACGGGAGAAGTGCTTAGCTTTGGGTTCAATCTTGCGGTGTCCTTTCCCAGTGACAGTAGGGGCAGCAAGGCACGTATTGTATTGTTGCCATCGAGGATAACAAGATGGGGTTTTCATCATATTGCATGAGTTTATCCCTCTACATCATGTCATATTGCTTAAGGTGTTACTCTGTTTTCATGAACTTAATAGTCTAGATGCATGCTGGATAGCGGTCGATGAGTGGAGTAATAGTAGTAGATGCATGCAGGAGTCGGTCTACTTGTCTCGGACGTGATGCCTATATACATGATCATACCTAGATATTCTCATAACTATGCTCAATTCTGTCAATTGCTCAACACACTACAAAAAAATACACTTCCGTGATGATACGTGTTTGTCACAGTAGGTCGCGTTTTTTGTCATGCATGTACATCCATGACGATTTCATGACAGAATCAAGATAGTCATACATGTGCTGTCGTAGAAGTGTTCCATGACATTACCAAAATTATCATCACAGAAGTATGCACTTCCATGACGATAAATCGTGCGTCACAGAAGTGCTTTCGTCAAGGGTGACCAACACGTGGCATCCACCGTAACGGAACGCCGTTAAGCTATCGGGTCGGGTTTTGGATCCGATAACCCATTAACAGCCCCGACCAATAGGGATTTTCCATGTGTAAAATCATCATTGGCTGGAGGAAACATGTGTTGGCTCATCATTGGGACAGATGTCATCCACTCATTGGACAGAAGGCTCCTATGATACGTCGACACGTGGCACGGCCAAATAGAGGCCCATTCCTGTGAAAAGGCCGGCTCGTTTGACTTGGTCAAAAGGTGGCGCCCCGGCCCATGGAAAGCCTGTTAATGGCATGTTTGCATATAGCCCATTTACAGCCCGCTAAGCCAAGGCCCGTTACGCCCTATCCAAATTAGGCCCAGTAGCGTCATTTGGGCCATCCAATATGATTCCAGCCCGTTTTCACTTCTGGCCCATGTATGGCACATGACGTCTTTCGGCCCATATGAGGCCCTATGTAACTCTTGGCCTATTTACGGCCCGTGGTGAAACTGGCCCGTAATGAACAGTGCATCACTTTACACCCATTAACGGCCCTTGGTGAAACTGGCCCGTAATGAACAGTGTATCACTTTATACCCATCGACGGCATGTTATTCCATTGGGTCGTTTCCAGCCCATGTTATCTTTCGTCCTTCTCAGAGCCCATTTATCCTTGGGCTCATTTTCCGGCATTCGTTTACTTACGGGCAGTTACTGTCATTTTCTGCTTGTGGGCCAAATTCAGCCCGTGGTTACAGTCGGCCCGTTTGTGGTCCGTTAATACGTTGGGCCATTTTCATAGCGTCATCAAATACGGCCTATTAATGATGGCCCGTTTACGGCCATAATGCGGCCTATTATTGGCCCATGTTTGGCCAATCGATCATACGTCCCGTATAAGGCCCATTGATGATACGGCCCATAGAAGGCCCATTGTTTCTACGGCCCGTAGAAAGCCCATTGTTTCCACGGCCCATAGAAGGCCTACTGTTTCTACGGCATGTAGAAGGCCCACTGTTTCTACGGCCCGTAGGAGGCCTGGTGTCACTACAGTAAATATTAGCCCATGGTTATTGTGGCCTAGTTTTAAAAAATAGGTTATTGCAGCCACTAGCAAACCGTGAAAAAAGAACTGCACTGACTACAAGTAAACAAATAAACAAGACAACAAGGAAATAAATAAGAAAGCAACTTATGCTAGGCTATCACGGCTATTACGCATATTACATCCACTGGGCATCAAAGTTCGCCACTAGTGCAAATATAGGGAACAAAGCAGCATATAAACGCCGCAGCAAAACAAGTCCAAAACTGAAACCACTTCAGAAGATTTCAAGAAACAATATCCTGGGTACCCATAATGCTGGCAAGACGCTTAGCAAGATTATTAACTTTCTCTTGTTTGGCGCTTAAATCCTCCAGCGCTTGCTGTTGCACAAGAAAGTACGCATCTGAATTCTGCAGGGACTTCCTCAGTCCTTCAGCTTCTTGCCGCAGCACAGCTGACTGATGCCTTTCAGCTTGTAGCTGAGACTGAAGAAGCCTAAGTGATTCAGGTAGTGAGTTCGAAGAGCTTGTGCCAGCGGTACTGGCCAGTAACTCGAACACTACATCAACGCAGAACTGTGGGGTTTTCTCACTGTCTACAAGATCGTTTTTATCACCTTTCTTTGAGACCAACAGGGTTGTCTCACTATCTTGAACCTTATCTGCATTACTTTCTCTACCATTGCATAGTGGGGTGCTCTTCTCCAATATTCTGTTTGCATACTACAAGAGAAACAAGCAGACACATCACAGGTTTAGCTTGTAGTATACGAAAATCATTTTGGTAAACCGGTTCAGTAGTAAGGTGGGCAAGATAACAGCATGAAACAAACATATATCTATGTACTATGGTCACTGTATTGTCCATATCATTATAGTTTATGTTCCCTAATCAAGATAGAGACACAGTTCAACTCATATATTTTTAAGACACATCAGCATAGACAGAATATAAGTGTGAGAAACTACACAGCATTGGCAGCACTTGTAATGTGCGTCACATGAGAACATAACTGTTTATACAACTTAAACTGAAATCAACATAGAGCAAGAAGTTAGAACAGCAATCTAGTTAAAGAAATAGGTTTAAAACATACATGTTGCGCCATTGGAGTTTCAATTGGATCCTTCAAATTCGAAAGTAGTTGGTATGAGTAAATAGAGTGATGCAACAGCAAAGGAGTATGGACCATAGCTACGGAATCTGACCTGAGAACAGTTGCTCTTCTGCTCTAAACGTGGAGTTTGGGTTAGCTGTGGTGGTCTTCATGCTTTGGGCATTGTATTAGCTTTACAAACTGCTCATGTGGGGGTACTCTATGGTGGACATGGTGCTTTGTCAACTATAAGTGGGTTACTATCTGCTGCGGTTGCGGTTAGATGGGTTGTAGTTGGTTCTCTTCCCAATGGTGTAAGTGTGCAATCTGGAAGAGTCTTGATTATGTGTGGTGGGGCTAGTTTGTGGGCCAGTACAACCATGGTTCTATCTGCATCGACGGGTAGCACTGTCTTTTGTGAAGAATGGGTTTTTTCTCCCTTAGATACTGACATCACCCCCTCCAATTCAAATGGCTGATAAACAATAAAAGAAATTGAATGTACAGACATTGTATGATAGACAGATGTGGTAATTCACATATATGTTGTCTAACCAAACAGGACAGCATGACACAGTTTCACATATATGATGCCTAACTAAACAGGATAGCATGACACCGTTTCAGATATATGATGGATAACTTAATAGGATATAATGGCATAATTCAACATATGATGAGTACCTAAACAGGATGACATGACACAACTATATGATGTCTTTCTAAAATAGGTTGGGATGAAATAATTCACATACATGTTGTCTAAGTATACAGGATGGCATGATATAATTGACATAATTGATTCATATACTAAGCAGCTGGCACTCGCATGTATGATCTCTAAACTAAACAGATAGAATTCAATATTGTGCATATGATGTCTAAACTAAGCAATGCAAGACACCATATGCATCATATGAGAAATATAAACATTGCAACTTAGAGCATACACCTCAGGTGGGATATAGGACTGGTCATCTGTCTCTGAATCCTCCTCTGAGGAGCTCCCGGTAACCATCGAGATATATGCTTCAACAGGTACCATTGCCTGCTCTGAAGACCTTGTTTTCACTCCAGATTTTTCCATAACCGGCTCAAATGGCTGATACACATGAAGAGTAGTTCAATATACACAGATTGTCGACAAATGGAATACGTAATGAAAAAAAAGATGGCATGAGATAATTCACATATATGATGCCTGGCTCCATGGCGGTGCATAATTCACATATATGATAACTGGCTGAAAAACATGGCATTGCATAATTCACATATCTGATATAGAAAGCAAACAGGAGGCATTCACACAAAGCATGTCTAATCTAAGCAGATGGCATGGCAATGCAAGACACCATATGCATGATATGAGCAATATAACCTAGCCAAGTTAGAGCATGCACCTCGGGGGGATACGACTAGTCATCTCTCTCTGAATCCTCCTCCGAGGAGCTATTAGTAACCAGCAAGAAATCTGCATCGACAGGTAGCACTGACTGCTCAGAAGACCTTGTTTCCACTCTAGATTTTCCCATGACCGACTCAAATGGCTGATGCACAGGAAGAGTAGATGAATGTATAAACATTGTTGACAAATACATTATGGAAAAAATATGGCACGATACAATTCACATATACGATGACTGGCTAAACAGGATGGCGTTGCATGATTCACGTATATGATGCCTGGCTAAAGAAGATGGCATTGCATAATTCCCATATACTCCCTCCGTTCCTAAATATTTGTCTTTTTAGAGATTTCAAATGGACTACCACATACAGATGTATATAGACACATTTTAGAGTGTAGATTCACTCATTTTGTTCCGTATGTAGTCACTTGTTGAAATCTCTAAAAAGACAAATATTTAGGAATGGTGGGAGTATGATATAGAAACCAGACATGTGGCATTCACACAAAGCAAATCTAAACTAAGCTGATGACATATAAGATGTATAATGTAAGCAATGCAAGGCGCCATATGCATGATATGACCAACATCAGCATGCCAGGTTAGAGCAAACACCTCAGGTGGTAAACAGGCGTGGTCGGCTCCTTCTGAATCTCCATCTGAACAGTTATCTTCCTCTGGAATACAATCTGGAAATGCAGGAGGGGGCACTTCGCCCACCATGGAGCGGCATCTGCATGACATTATATTCGCATGCAACAGTCTTCTCTTTTTCTCTACATGTTCAGTACGATTGTATACAATATGTGACATGCATAATAAAAAAATAGTTAGATTTTGTAAGGCCTAAGGGGTGCATGCAAAAATCAAGACTGATGGTAGCAAACGAGTGGATGGATCCAAAACTAATGATAGCAGGTAGATTATAGCTTCAGTTTAAAAAGATAGACAATGGATCATCTATTGTTTGTTGCCCACCCAACATGAACCACATAGGAAGACCCAGATGAACTAGATAGTAGACAGATACTATTTGTTGCTGGCTCGATATGATACCCATGGGCAATTCAAAACTCAAGATTGAATGATAAAGTAGCAGGTAATAATAACCAATGTATAACGTAAGCAAACATGAAAGACTGCGACCTCTCTTCCGGAACTGTGTAGTCCTTAGGTTCATCTGCTCAATCGATGATGGTAATGCAGTTGGTGTGGCTGCCGGCAACGGGGAAGATGATCTAAGGCGGCGAAAGGAAGTCTGCAGGGGGGATCTCTGCTGCAGTGAACGCTTCTATCGATGGTGCACCTCAAGTGGGGCGGATGATGGCACGGCAGGAGCAGGACATAACACACCGAGTTTTCTTTGACGCCTATCTGAAAATGAAGTAAATCTGTAAGGGCTCCTTAGAATTGGAGGATTCTATAAACACAGGGATAGGAAAACACAGGAATAGGATAGGAATGCACGTGCAAAGCAGAGCATTTGGAAACATAGGATTTCAGACAACCTGGGTGTTTGGCTCACATGAATTGGAAGAATAGAGGAATGGAGAAACAAAGTGATGCGACGAGTGTACAACCTCTTTGGCATAGCCTTGTGGACCTCAGCATCATTGGGTTGGACGTGGAGGATGGGGATGATGCTGGTGTGACTGTCAGAGGCGGGGACGAAGATCTGAGGCCTCTGGAAACGGCACCGAGGGTACTGCTCCACTGTGATGGATGGTTCCGTCGTTGGAGCAGCTCCGCTAAGGTGTACGGCGACGAGGCTGAAGCATGACAAGATAGACAACATTAATCTGAAGTGGGACCCTAACATCATCTGCAATAGATGATGTAAAATACATCACCAAAAAGTGCTAGATGTAAAACGCATCAGCCGTGCCACGGCTGCTCCGACAGATGTTGTAAGTACTATTCACTCTGAACTTAACTGAAGAAAATGAACTTCACAGTTGAAACTGTATTTTACTGTCAAAACTGATTGAACTAGTAATAGAGCATTGCAATAGATGTTTAGGGCGTTCGAGCACTAGTAGCAGAGAAGTAGTGATCTAAATCAGCAAACGCTCGAGCAGGGAACACACTAGCAGAGAGCAAGTCATGCAGTAGCACCGCGAGCGAGTGCTAAAGAAGCAACTCCTGTAGCTGCCGGAGGTCATGCAGCAGCAGCAGCGCAAGCAAGAGCAAGAGCAGAGCAGCAACAAGAACGAAAGCAGGAGTAGTGCAGCAGCGTGACAAACAACAAGAACAGAGCCGCAGCGCGACCGAGAGCCGGAGCAGCTGCAGCTAGTGCCGTTGTGGAAGTCGCTGCCGAGGAAGCAACGACATGGGGAAGAGACGATGTGGATGATGTGGCCGGTGACGGCACCGTCGATGGAGACACGCCATGTCTGCTCGGTAACGAGCACCGGCAGCCCCATGAGATCGAATAAAAGATAAAATGCAGCAGTGAGTGCAGAACCTCCTTGGTGGCGCCGAGTTGGCCTCGGCTTCATTGGAGGAATTGGTGAGGGTGTTGCGGTTCCGGTGGGGCATGTCAAGACGGTGCTGTGGGGATTGAGGTGGCGCGATAGATGAGGCAAACGTCGGGGCAGCTCCTTGGAGGTGGAGGACGGGGCGGCTGATCCGGCAGGATGACGAGATCGACAACGGATCCTCATCTGGTGCGGTGGATGAGGGACGGCGAGCTGTTGCGGTGTACGACGTAGTCGGGGAAGAGTCTCCGGCTGGGCGGCGGTCGGGAGGCCGACGGAGGAGCGTGGGGTTTCACGGGTTTTGGCGGCCTCGGTGTACGAATGGGGGGCGAAGGGGGAGGGGTGAGCCAAGCTTAGGGACGCGCTTGTCTGAAATGTAGGGTAAGTTACCAGCGTACCTCCATCGGTTTTGACACCGCAACGTGGAATGTCATTTCCAGTTGAGGGGTAGAAGGGGGATTTCGCGTTTTTGAGCTGCGGGAGCGATTTCGGATGAGGAGGGAGTTCTCGCGCGCGTCCAAATTTTGGGATAACAAGGCGCAGCGCGGGTTGAAGAAGCGGGAGTTTCAAAGCAGGTGAGACAAAAGATACTCGAGCTTGAAAATTTCGGGATAACAAGGTGCGGATTCCTTGTTCGGCGGAACAAACTTAACGTGTAAAAAAACAATTCATACAAGACACAAGAGAGTCATGTCCCCTTTTACTATATTGCTATAGATGCCATTGAAAAAACTACAAGAAAAATGTAAAAAAAATCGGGAGAACAAGATTACCCTGCACAGTACCAAATCGATTCGCACTTCCCTCAACAACAATAAAAAACAAATCAATTCCCACCAAAGAAAGAGTAGTGTCCCTTTTTATATGAATACAGATGCCATGATCTCGAATTTCAATTTTTGAATCCACGTTATGTTAAATTCGAATATATCGTTAGGTGACCTTGCGCTTTATAATTGATGTAGTCGTACATTTTGATCTTCCATCATATCTGAACATTTTACTCCACCATGTGAACATATATATTGTCGTCTACCATATGGACTAAATTTGAATCAATTTTCCTTACTTGAATACGATTGTTCTCAAGTTATACAATAATTTAAATATTATCTTGATAACAAAAAACATACATATAGCAGAAATCATATTTCACTATGAACTACATGTACCATACGCTCTCCAATTCAAATATTTGTATCCATTTTATGTTGAATTCAAATCATAGTACATTATTAGTCTAGGTAGCGAGATGTTTGGGATAATCTAAACCCTGTTTTCATACATATAATTTTTGGTTGAATTGGGACAAGTTTTGGTATAAGCCTCTTGCAAAACCGGAGATTCTCTCAACAAGCCTCGTGCTTCCGAGAGGGAACGTGTCACCTTTGTGTGCGAAATGATATACGCTGCCTCCCCTGATTTTATTTACAGAGGCAACATAGAACTATATGAGTGCCCTGTTAAATTTTGGAATTATTTCGGGTTCATTTGGCCTTTTTATACATTAATTGAGTTTCTGGACTTTTAATGTGCATAATCTAAATATGAATTGCATGCACATGTTCCGGTGCACCAAAGTGGGTTCAACAATCACATGTGTGTCCCTGGTTGAATTTCTAGGTCCCATGGAAGAAATGAGAATGAAATCAAACATCTGGGCATCATGACTCGGCCGAGAACATTGAGAAACTTTGACTTTAAATTCATGTAAATCAAACTCGCCTGGAAATCATGAAACTTGGCATGGTGTCATGTCATGGCACTAACATGTTGTGGTAAAAAATTGGGCCGATTTGGAAGCTCGTGGTTCTAAGAGGGAACGTGCCACCTTTGAGTGTGAAACGATATACACTTCCCCCCTGAGTTTCTTAACAAAGGCAACATAGAACTACATTAGTTCCCTGTTAAATTTTGGAATTATTCCGGGTTCATTTGTCATTTTTTATACATTAATTGAGTTTATGGTCATTTAATGTGCATAAGTCAAATTTGAACTACAAGCACATGCTCTCGTGCACCAAAGTTGGTTGAAAAATCACATTTGTGTCCTCGGATGAATTTCTAGGTCCCATGCAAGAAATGAGAATAAAATTAAAACATCTGGGCATCGTGGCTCGGCCGAGAACATTGAGAAACTTGGTTTTAAAATTCTTGTAAATCCAAAACACGTCTGAAAATCATGAAACTTGGCATGGATGTCATGTCATGGTACTACCATGTTGTGGTAAAATGGCCGAATAGGAACAGATTTTGGTATAAGCTTTTGCAAACCGAAGCTTCTCTCAAGAAGGCTCGTGGTTTTGAGAGGGAACGTGCCACCTTTGAGTGTGAAACGATATACATTGTCCCCCTTGAGCTTATTTACAAAGGCAACATAGGACTACATGAGTGCCTTGTTAAATTTTGGAATTATTCCGGCTTCGTTTGGCCTTATTTACACATTAATTGTGTTTTTGGTCATTTAATGTGCATAATTCAAATTTGAACTACAAGCACATGCTCACGTGCACCAAAGTTGGTTGAAAAATCACATTTGTGTCCTCGGGTGAATTTCTACTCCCTCCTTCCATCTATATAGGTCCTAATGCGTTTTCAAGGCTAACTTTGACCAAACTTTAGAGCAATAATATATGACATGCAACTTACAGAAAGCATACCTTCAATTTTGTATGTCAAAGGAGCTTCCAATAATATAATTTTCATAGTATACATCTCATGTGCTATTAATCTTGTCAATAGTCAAAGGTTGTCTTGAAAAACACATTAGGCCCTATATAGATGGAAGGAGGGAGTAGGTCCCATGCAAAAAATGAGAATAAAATTCAAACATCTGGGCATCGTGGCTCGGTCAAGAACATTGAGAAACTTGGTTTTAAAATCATGAAACTTGGCATGGTGTCATGTCATGGTAGTACCATGCCGTGGTAAAACAATTGGCCGAATAGGAACAAATTTTGGTATATAAGCTTCTTGCAAATCGGAGCTTCTCTCAAGAAGGCTCGTGGTTCTGGGAGGGAACGTGTCACCTTTGTGTGCATAATTCAAATTTGAAATACAAGCACATGATCCAGTGCACCAAAGTTGGTTGAAAAATCACATGTGTGTCCTTCGGTAAATTTCTAGGTTCCATGCAAGAAATGGGAATGAAATTCAAAATTCTGGGCGTCGTGGCTGGGTTGGAAACATTGAGAAACTTTGTTTTTTAATTCCTGTAAATCCAAAACACGCATGAAAATAATGAAACTTGGCTTGGTGCCATGACATGGCACCAACATGCTGTGGTAAATTTGCAGTCCGATTTGTGAAGGCGCACACATTAACAATCAACAAAGTCATTTTGGAACAAGTGTTGTCACATTACAATCGGAAACACAAGTATTATTGAAACCGTGTGTGTTCTACTTACTAGTACCATTTACCTGCTGCCACGCATCCCCATTTTTTATTAGCTAGGAGGCGCCGTGCAGGGTAGCTATTTGAGTACGAGAGGTGTGCAATCAGACCCTTGCGCGTGCTTATCGGGAGGAGAGCCCTTTGACCTCCATCTGCCGTCCACCTCTCTCCCATGGTCTCCATTAATGGCGCCCGAGCCTCTGTTTAATGGCGTGGCTATGTCTCGCTCGACTGAGATTTAATAGAGAAAAAAAGAAAATCTGAAAGCACGGATCTTGATGTAAGATTCGACGGACCTATATAGCATCTACTGCGACTTATAGCAAGACTGATGAATATATAAGGACGATTAAATTTTTTTTATCAAAGAAGGGCTTGCCCCTTCCGATTTTAATTACTGAAAACCACCACAATTCACAAGAAGTTCAGCACAACTCCAGCCTAACACGAAGGACTAAAAGCTACCAGATTGAAATCGCAACATCCCAAGAGGCCAACAAAGGCCAAACATCCGCGCTAGAACCCAACATTTCACAACCGACGACACAATCCACATCCTAAACCGATTATTACATCAAAAGAAACCAGGAAACTAGTCTCCGCGGCGAGCGGCGATGAGCTCTTTCATGTCCTCAAGACGCTGCTTGAGAACATCCACGGATTCCTCCACCAGCCTTTGGCGCTCGTTGCGGAGCATGTCATTCTCGTCCATAAGTTTCTTCAACAAGGCACCAGTCTCCTCCTGCAAGTCTGCACTTCAGACGATCTTCTCCCTCAGCAGGTCGCGCTAGGCCCGAAACCTCTCATTGCCCTCCCTTAGTTGCCGGATGATGCCGGTAGCCTGTTCAAACGAGGCTATCATGTCGTCCTGCAACCTCGCCGAGCCGGAGATCTGATCCATCTGGCTATGGACGATCACATGCATGCGCCTGTAACAGTCGTCGCCTGCCCGCGAGAAATTTTCCCAGGCCGCCGCGGCACGGCAGAACATCTTTGCTGCATTCATGGCGCGGCGGGACATCTCTGCTGCTTCTGCGGCGTGGCCGGACCAGTCTGCTGCATCGACGGCGCGGCAGGACCTCCGTGCTGCTTCAGCAGCGTGGCGGGACCTCTGTGCTGCTACTTCCGCGCGGCGGGACATGTCGGCTGCTCTCGCAGTGAGGCAGGACATCTCTCGTGCTTCCGCTTCCATGCTCGCCTCTCCCTGGTGGCAATCTCTCGACCCAGAACTCACGCTAGCCATGGCAGACGCAAGGGAAGGATGTTGAATGACTTGTTTGTTTTTGTGGATGAGGAGTTGAGGAGGAATGTGTAGTCATCTTGGCATACTAGTATTTATAACCGAGTACTAATACGCTCCTAAGTGGGAAACCGTTTAGGTTGTGATCGGTGTGAACAGGTTTGCAATTCAATATAGCATGGAGTAATTTGGAATGTGACGAGACGCAAGCTCAAAATTTATTGACAGTTCTAGTTTCGAAGTGCGGCACTATTCCCAGATGGAGTACTTCTTTTTCTACTCCCTCCTTTCCGGTTTTATAGGGCTTATCTTAAAATTTTAGTTTTTCCATTTTATAAGGCTTAATTTGGTTGTCCCCAACATATATTCAGATTCCAAGGTGCATTAAATCATTGCATGCAAGTATTAAGAGAAAATTTACCAATGCATGTACTTTATGCATGCATGCATTGCAATTAATGCATTAAACCTATCTCTAGGGACTTCTCGCATGCACCATCGTGCCACCCACAAAAACTTGTACTCTGAGTTTAGTAGTATGTTATACAGGAAGAGAAGAGGTGCACGCACGCACTCGTCCTCTCACACACGCGTCAGTTTTTCTCGAAAAGGAGGATGATGACCCCCGGCCTCTGCATCTGGGAGTCACACATGCAAATTATTGAAATATATCGAGTGTAGTGCTTTGATGTGTCATGTCAACTCGTACATCAACGAGAAGTTTGATTATCCTCTCCCTCGCAGACTTAACTGCACCTGCCTTTGGCTGTATGACAGGTTGGCCACACACCTGTAGGGCCCACCTGTCATACACGCAAACGCAGGAGCGTCCCTCCCTCGTCCATGAGCGTGGTGGATGGCAAGACTAGGAGAAGCTTTCGCTACACGCTCTCCCTCCCGCACGCGGTGGACATGCAGCAGTTCAATCGGTGTCAGATGGCCAGAAGCGTACTGTAGTACTCCTCCAGTGCAGTAGTATTCCATCATTTTTCGACTTCCCGAAGAGGCAAAGAGCCAAGCGCAGCCTGGACGCTCGTGTGGCAGTTTCATGTGTATAGTAGTCTAGGATAGCGTGTACCGTGTCTATAAGCTTAAAATCGTTGGGGTCGGCTCCATGCTATGTGGCCATCTCAAAGTTTTTTTAAAAAAAAATAGTCTTCTAGCCCTACCCGAAAACTGCCGCGCGTACTGCCCGGGAAAAGCCCCGCCCTCAACTTTTAACTATGCGAAAATAGTTCGAGCTTGTTTGTTCTATATAAATACAGTACTTACTGTATGTTTATTCACCCGTGGGGTTGTTCAATGAATGGAGGGGTGGGGAGCACAAGTGAACAATACTGTAGTACTACTAGTATTAAGTAGGAGTCGTACAGTAGTCACCTTAAATAGAGAGTTTCTTTTCTTTAATGCCACGTACACAAATTGAAACGCTTGTTGTGGAGAGAAAAAAATATAATCACTCCACTATATATGGACGCAGGGGCCTGAGCGCTTGCTTTACTAGGGTTGCTCTCTTCATTCTCTCATCCTCTCCAGATATAAACAAGACAGCAGTAGCGACATTTTCTCTCTGCTCACCGCTGGTCACAGATCCGGCCGGATCCCATCGGTCGGTGTGTGTAGAGGACTAAAAGGTGCATCATTCACGCGATCATCGTCGCCGAGGGAGGAAACCCACAGCTGCCGGAGGGGCCCGATCCTCTGCCCGTGCTGTTCTCTCCGACACATGGCCGGCTCGGGAGGTCCTCTGACCCGTCTTCCTCCCTGCCGTATTGTCCGCAGATCCGACCTGCCGCCGCCGACATCCCGGCGACCCTCAGGTATAAGTTCTTCGAAAGCAGCCTTGCTCTACTGCCCCAGCTCCCCACGTGTCTGCATGTGCATCTTTTTCTACTCCCATTAGCTCTTCCAAAGCCACCTAAATTTTTAGTATTATTAGAGGTAAAGCTACTTCATGCATTCGAATCTAGGGCTTTGTTCAAACAACGAAGAAAGGGGGAAAGTTGTAGCATGAATCTAGGACTTCATTCAAAGAGAAAATAATATGGTGAAAGTAGTAGAGACCGGATACCCAACCGGTCTCTTGGTTGAAAAGGGAAATAATGGGAAAACGCAATACAAATTGGATAAGGAACAGATCTATTATTGGTTGAAAAAGGATATAAAGTGGCGGCTGGTGGGCAAGTCAACAGAGTATGTCCAGGATTAGATTTGCTGCCATCACATAGTAAAAGGTCTTCAGGATTAGATTTGCTGCCCTCACATAGTAAAAGGTCTCCAGGATTAGATTTCTTGCCCTCACATAGTAAAAGGTCTCCAAGATTAGATTTGCTTCCCTCACATAGTACAATGGCACTCCTACTGTTTTCCCCAGTATAATAAGTAAGTTCCTCCTTTACGCTGCTGAGTGTCCTGGTGTCCCCATGGTCCCATGCCCTTAAACCAACTCTTTAGCTGCTGTTGATTTACTGTGTCTGGTAAACAAGCAATGCCAACATTAAAGTAATCCCATATTTGAGGAATCTCATTGTTGATCGTAATGCTTCTGGTAACATGAAGCATTGCTGACGTTTTAAAATTTCTACTGTCCTTGCGTGATTGCCATGAACATAATTAAGATGCTTCTTTTCATTTTGTATATGTTTCGTATATTCTTATTGACCAGCAACTATTTACTTTCTATCTTTTTGTGCATATAGGGATATCCATTTCACCTTGTTGCTATTGTGACCTTTTGGTGAACTGCACAAAACACTTTTTTTGGAATGAGTGTCTTGTGCAGTTCAACTAAAATGTCACGTGGGCAACATCTCTCAATTTTGGTGGAACTGCACAAAATGGTGATTGGAGTTTCCAAAATCTCCGTCAAGTTCTGCTGGTAATCTCGTGCAACATTTTATTAGCCTTTGCAAGATGGAGCCATCACTGTCACCACAATGGCACTTTATTTTAGTGGAACTGCACAAAAGGATAAGAAAATTATAGTTGCACCTTACATGAGCCGGACAGCTAACCTTAATGTTCCTCAATTTTAGTGCAACTACTAAAGAAGAACCTGCCAGCTCACAAGAGAAAGTACTTCTTGCTAGCTGAATGATGCAATCTTTGCTTCATTTCAGGTGAACTGCAGGAAAAGGCGCATGAATTGAATCATGGAACTCCAGGCAGACCTCATCCAAGTAGAGCTGGAGGTTGAGTTCAAGGAGGCCACTATTAAAGCAAAATCATGCTCTCATGTCTGCTTGTTTGTGATGTGCAAACATGTTGTGCAAACAGGAATACTCAACTACAGATGTTGTGACGGTCAAGAGCATTCGCCAAGTTCTTTGATTGTATGACATGGCTAGCCAAGATGGATTTAATCCCGATATTCACTTTATCAAAAGGCTCTAATGGGTCGGTTCTGAATCTTGCAAGCTGGGAATCAGTGAGATGTGTAGGCATCTTTGTTGTACTTATTATTTGGATCTTATTTGTTGGTTCTGAATCTTGCAAGTTGGGAATCAATGAGATGTGTATGCATCTTTGTTGTACTTATTATTTGGATCTTATTTGTTGGTTCTGATTGACGCGAAATTATTTGTTCACCCAGCCCAGCAAATGGACTGTACATTCTAGAAAACATGGGTTAAATATATGCCATATTTTTGCAGGCTCACATGTGGGCCAATAGGTCGAAGCCTACGCAGGGCGTTGTCAACTTGGTCAACAAATGATTGTGTCATCCACATCCATTGGATTTATATCCAACGACCAGCATGCACCTTCAATCTCTCGCCCTCTTCCTCCAGCGTCGCCGGGACCGCCTAGTCCGGCCTCCGGCGGCTAGCGGCTCTGCTTAGCACGCGTCGCTGCGAAGCGCTACCCCGCCGTAGGCCAAGCTATCCCTCCACCCCTCGACAACTCCTGTTATTCTCCATAGACTACAGCCCCACGTCGCAACAGAACCAGTTATAACCCTTCTCCTCCTCTCAATCTGCGTCTCCACTGTCGCGTTTTCCCATCTCCGAGTCGTTCCCATACGGGGCCTCGTCGTCGTCCACCGCCTCGCTGCGTTCGGTGCGGCGTGGTCAACAAACGAGAGTCATCGGAAAAGGACTTTACGTGGAGAGCCTGACGGCTGGGACCCACGAGGTCCATGGTCGCACGCAAGGAAAGTTCCTCCTTATTAAGCTGGAAAAAATGTTTCCTCCACCTAACAGCTGGGACCCACCGGCTGTATCTCCGCACGGAAGGAAGTGCCTCCTTGTTTTGCGAAAAAAAATATTCATCCCGTTGACAGCCGGGACCCGTCAGATTTGGTGACTCACTTGTGGGCCTACTAAGCGGACGTGTACGCACGGCTTTGTCAACTTAATCAACAAATGATTCTAGCAGCTAGACCATTGGATGTTAATCCAACAGTCGTGCTCCTTCTACAACCTCTGTTCTTGCTCCTGTCTCCCGTGGGCGGCACCGCGGCTGTGCTGCCGCACGCCCGAACCAGTGAAGTTTCCCACTCCTCTCCATCTGCGACTCCACTGCAGCTTAATAAATAGTAACATCTTCGGTTTTAGACAGGTTTTCCGTAGATTAACCGGGCAATTCTCTTCTTCTTAATTAATCGACGAGGCAATTCTTTTGCCTCCGTTTCGAAAAAAATAAATAGTAACATCTAATTGAGCCAGTTAGTTAGATGTGTACACTTGGTGTAGTAGGATCTTTATTTAGTTTGATGCATACACTTGTTCTTTTTTGGTAGCCCTTTTGTAATGATGGCTGATGTTTGGTTTGGAAGAGAGAGCTACGTCTTCACTCTTCTGGCCTGCTTACTGCTTCTGTTGCACCCCCAGCCCTAGTTGATGCTGTTGCTGTTTTCAATGTACAATCAGTAGTATATTTCGTCTGTTGGTTGAATAAATGTGTTGTTAGAATGACAAACACAATGTTTTGGAAGTCGTTGCACGGTTCGATCCTTTAGTTCCCCGTACCATACGTAGCGCATACTATTTATCGTACGGAACACATTTTTTTTAAACTCGGAACACATTTTCCACTTGTTGATAACATGCAGCCCACTGATGAAGGCCCAATAGAGAAGCCCATAATTAACTGGAAGGGAGGCTCTCACATGAATCCGGCCCAGGTACATGCTCATGGTCCCCTAAACATAAATAAGTAAGTAAATAAAAAATAAAGCTAAATGCTCATGCACCAGTTCTTTGGGAAAATAAGTAGCCCAGTATTTCTTTTTAAAGAATACCCAAGCTAGGCCTATTTGTTTTCTCCAAATTATTGGGCTGCAAATCTTTCAAGACGAGGAGGGATGCATTCCGGCCTGGCTTAAGAGTATGGTCAATGTCTGTTAAAAGTAATATCAAAAGGGGTTGAAAATTCCAAAAAAATTATAGCAAATGGGATATAAGTTTCTTTTTTTTGTTTTTGTTCTTCACTGATATCTTATACATATTTCATTGGATTTAACATGACATAGTACTAATTTATTTTTAAATTTGTTTTAGTATGGCTATTAATTTTGTATTAAGAATATTTCGTTCCCCAGCAAAAATTTGTGAATTTTCAAATTTTCCCACATATTTAGTTAATTTTTTGACCCTGGTACTGACCAGAAAATGGCCAGCAATTCTAAAAATGGAAAACGGGCTGCAATAAATTCCATATAAGTTAGAAAATGAGTAAAAATTATAAAAATAATAGCAAATGGGATGTACACGCCACAGATTTCGAGGCTGACTTGTTTACGCAAGGCTTTGTCAGTGAACACACGATTCTAGCATCAGTTAGTGTTGGATGTCCATCCAACGGTCGACGTGCTTCTTCAATCTCTGATCTTCCTGCTCCAGCCGCCTAAACTAGCGCCGGCGAGACTGCCTGCTCCCTCCTCTTGTGGCCCATTGTGATGCCATGCAGGCTTCCCTGGCCCACCCTACTCCCTCCGCTGGCTTGGCCGCACGCAATCAACTGCCTCCTTATTACGCGAAAAAATAATGATTCCTCCCACTGACATCTGGGGCGCACCGGTTGGGAGGCTGACCTGTGGGCCTACTAAGTTGACGCGTATGCAGGGCTTGTCAACTTAGTCAACAAACTATTCTAGCAGCAGTAACCGTTGGATTTGAATCAAACGGTCCTGCTGCTTCTTCAATCGCTGCTCTTCTTGCCCCAGCCGCCCATACCAGCGTCGGGGAGACCGCCTGCTCCTACCTCCAGTGGTCGGCTGTGCTGCCGATGAGGCCTCATCGCCCCTACTACTCCCACCGCTAGCTAGGCCCTGCGGCGACGACAGCCTCACACAGCAGCCGAACCAGTGAACCCTCGTACTCCTCTCTGCGTGGGCATCCACTGCCGCGTCTTCCCCGGCTCAATGTCGTCCCCTTCCTAGGCCTCACCGTCGTCCACCGCCTTGGTGCTCTCAGCGCGGCGTGGTCAACGTGGTCAACGACATTCCATCGGAAGAGTACTGTACGTGGAGAGGCTGACAGCTGGGTCCACGTCCACAGCCCAGTTTTTTTGTGATTTGCCAAGTAAGTCGCTTTGTCAGGCCTGTTGGGCTGCAAATCTTTCAAGATGAGGAGAGCTTTCATTCGGCTGGCCGACAAAATGGCCCATCAGTAATGAGAAATGGGTTGTACATTTTTAAAACACATCAAACTGGCAATTAGTTTCAAATATCTTTTTTTCATTTCGAGATTTGAAATTACATTAATTTTTATGCATGGAGAATTTGTTGGATTTTATATTGATATACATTTATTTTTAAAATCAGTTTGAATGCGAGTCAAAATTTCGGGATTAAAAATAGTTTGGATCGCACCGAAATATGCAAAATTTCGTATAATTTTTTAACCGTGGCCACAATATGGGCTGTAATGCTAACAAAAAGAATATGGGTTCCAAAAAAACCTTAATAATTAGCAAATGGGCTGTAAATTATTAGAAATAATGGCAGATGGGCTGTATGCTGTTTTCCACATATTTGAGGCTTTCCTTAAAAAGGTTGACGCACAAGCAGTGACTGTTGGATGGCCATCCAACGGCCGTCGTGCTTCTTCAATCTCTGCTCTTCCTGCTCCAGCCGCTCAAACAGGCGCCGGCGGGACTGCCTGCTCCCTCCTCCCTGCGGCCAGCTCTGCTACCGTGCAGGCCTCACCGCCCCACCGTACTCCCATCGCTGGCCTAGCCATCCCTCTACTCACCCACACCTGCTGTTATTCTCCGGCGACGGCAGACGAACCAGTAAACCCTCGTACAGTCGTACTCCCCTCCGCGTGGGAAACAACTGCCGAGTCTTCCCTGCCTCCGTGTCGTTCCCTTCCTAGGCCTCGTCGTCGTCCACCGCCCTGGTGCTCTCGGCGCGGCATGGTCAACATGGTCAACGACCGACATGCATCAGAAGTGGACTTTACGTGGAGAGGCCGACAGCTAGGTCCACGACCGCACGCAAGGAAATGCCTCCTTATTACACGCAAAATAATGATTCCTCCACCTGACATCAGGGACCCACCAAAAGGGCCTCTGTAATTCGCGAAAAAACATTACCGCCGCTGACAGCTCGAACCCACCAGCTATATCTTCGCACGCAAGGAAGTGCCTCCTTATTACGCACAAAAAAAATGAATACTCCCCCTGTTAGCTGGGACCCAGTATAGTGGCAGGCTGACTTGTGGGCCTACTAAGTTGACGGGGACGGAGGGCTTTGTCAACTTAGTCAATATGCATGATTCTAGCTCCAGTGACCATACGATGTCCATCCAACGGCCGTAGTGCTTCTTCAACCTCTGGTCTTCTTGCTCCAGCCGCCCAAACCAGCGCTGGTCATGCCGCGTGCTCCTGCCTCCCGTGGCCGGCTGCGATGCGGCGGAGGCCTCACCGCCCCCTACTACTCCCACCACTGGCCAGGCCATCCCTCTACTCACCCACACCCCCTATTATTCTGCAGCGATGGCAGCCTCACACCGCAGCGAACCAGTGAACCCTCGTACTCCTCTACGCGTGGGCATCCACTGCCGCGTCTTCCTCGGCTCCGCGTCGTCCCCTTCCTAGGCCTCGCCGTCGTCCACCGCCCAGGTGATCTCGGCGCGGCGTGGTCAATGTGGTCAAGGAACGGCTTCCATTGGACGTGGACTGTACGTGGAGAGGCTGACAGCTGGGTCCATGGTCGGAGTAAGGAAGTGCCTCCTTATTACATGCAAAATAATTATTCCTCCACCTGACAACGGGGACCCACCGGACAGGCCACCGTATTTTGCCCCCCTGACTGTTGGGACCCACCAGCTACATCTTCGCACGCAAGGAAGTGCCTGATAGTCGGGACCCACCTGGTCGAAGCATACATAGTGTTGTCATTCTGGTCGCGAACGTGTACGTACATATATACTGGTGGATGTAGAGGCGCGCACGTGTCGTAGTAGAGGCGGCCAGGGTGCAAGAAAGAAAATACAGCCACGTATGTGTACATACGGGCGGGGTCTTGAATGCCTACTCGCGCATACGTATGGCCAGGGCTCGTGCACATGGCTGGGTCGGAACGGAGAAATAGTGTCGTCGTGTTCATGGGGAGGCAACGGAATGCGTCGTGTTCATGGGGAGGCAATGGAATGCGTCGTGCTCATGGGGAGGCAATGGAATGCGTGGTCGTGTTCATCGGGAGGGCTTGGACGGAACAGGCGATGGAAACGAGGCCTGGCGTACCGCAGAACGGAGGAAACAACCTTGTGTTCGACCGGCCACGTTCGAAATGGGATCCTGTTCATCGGGAGGGGTCTGGCGTACCGCAAAACGGAGGAAACGGACCTCCTACGGTCGAAACAGGGGTCCTGTTGATCGGGAGGGGTGTGGCGTACCGCAAAACGGATGAAACGGACTTGTGTTGGAGCGCTACGGTCGGAATGGGGGTCCTTTTCATCGGGAGGGGTGTGGCATACCGCAAAACGGGACTCCACGGGATACTCTTCATCTCCACCGTCGACCCCCTCCAGCCTCCACGAGCTACTGTTGATCCATCGTTGATCTCCTCCAGCCTCCACCTGCGACTGTTCATCCACGGGCTCTTGTTCATCCAGCCTCCACCGCGTGCTACTCCATCGGCTACTGTTCAACCAGCCCTTTCCACGGGCTCCTGTTCAACCACCCCTCCACGGGCTACTATTCATCCTGCCCTCCACCGTCTACTGTTCATCCTGCCCTGCATGGGGTGGTCCTGTTCATCCAGCCCTCCACGAGGTCCTGTTCATCCAGTCCCAACCGGCTCAATCGATCAGGGTCTTGTTCATCCAGAGGCAACACCACGGGGTCCTGTTCATCCACCCCCACCGGGAACTGTTCATCCAACCCCCCCCCCCCCAGCAACGCTCACTGTTCATCCAGAGGCAGCATCGATCGGCTTCAGTTAGCAGCAGTAGCGAAGGAATCGCTCGATCGGGTTCAGTTAATAGCCATCGATCGATCGCTCGGGTTCAGTAACGCGTAGCCTGCAGTGCAATCGCTCGGGTTCAGTTAGAGCCCAATGCCTCGCTCGGGTTCGGTTAGAGCCAACACCTCGCACACATGCGCGTACGGTACGAGAGAAGCGCGCATCGCTGGGCCCCCGACCTCCTACCGTAACCGAGAACTCCCCAAAATTTTCCTCGTCCTCGCTTCTACCATAGTTTTTTCCATCATGGACGGCCCAAAGAATGTCATCAGCTGCGTCTCCGGCCCGCCCAGGACGAAAAGCCCATTTTCTGTCATGATTTTTTGTCATAGAAGTAGGAGCCCACCACATCTATGATGATACCGGGTTTTGTCACAATTATCGTCATAGAAGTGTCATATGTATGACAGAAAAAATTTCGTTCGGCCCAAAATGTCACGGATGTGTCTTTTTTTTTGTAGTGACAGCAATTCGTTCACCCACCGTAAAATACCTATGCTCTTGAGAGAAGCCACTAGTGAAACCTATGGCCCCCGGGTCTATCTTCATTATATTAATCTTCCAATACTTAGTTATTTCCTTTGCTTTTATCTTACTTTGCATCTTTATCATAAAAATACCAAAAATATTAGCTTATCATATCTATCAGATCTCACTCTCGAAAGTGGTCGTGTAGGGATTGACAACCCCTTATCGCGTTGGTTGCGAGGATTTATTTGTTTTGTGCAAGTGCGAGGGACTTGCGCGTAGCCTCCTACTAGATTGATACCTTGGTCTCAAAAACTGAGGGAAATACTTACGCTACTTTGCTGCATCATCCCTTCCTCTTCAGGGAAAACCAATGCAGTGCTCAAGAGGTAGCACCCAGCCCTTTATGTTTTCCATAGCCGAAGACGTATTTCCTAAAATACGTTTTCTATTCAGTGGAAATGTATTTCCTCAAAGGCACTTTCTCTTTTTCAGCTCAGCCGGCCGAAGTGCTTATTTTGTGAACGTTCACTGCTTTAGTTGCTTTTCTACCTAAAAAGAGAACGGCCACAACTTTGCGCTCGTAACTCCGAATGACGTGATTCCAATGCTCAATTTCTCTGTTCGTCGAACCCTTTTTTATGGGACCATTTTCTTGATGTTTGTGCATTCTAAAAATGACCATTTTGCCCTTGCCCTTAAACAGCCCCCTCCGAGATAGAACTGTTTCCGGCAAATCTATCCGCGATCGTTTCACACTTCTTCCCGGAGTATTTGTCGACCCCAGGCAAGCCAACCTCTTATCATGAGCCCCGAACTTGCATGTTGACTTTGCTTGCACCTTGTGTGTGTAGTTACAGTCGCTCCTTACCGTTTTCATCTGCAGTTATTCTGTTATGATTATCATGCATGCTTATGTTTTCATAATATCTTTTGCCCTGCTAATTAAAATGTTATTATCGATATTGCTTGGAATTTTAGGACTTATATATGGATGATTTTGTGGGTGACACATGCCTTTGGATTCTTAGTTGCCATTATGATTGCTATGATGATTGTAATGCACCGTTGATATGCTAGTACTTGGTATTGTCATGTTCTTTATGCTATAGTTGTTCACTTGAGAAGTTCGGTATTTTATTAAAGCATTTGTATGATGCATGTGCATTTTTGCATCCACGTTCATGATGATGGAGAAGCTAATAAAATGACTTAATAATATCAAACCTCATCCGTCATCGATGGGATCGAGTCATAGTGCCACCAAATCGAACCTTTTCAGTGCAGCCACATTTTGCCTTTATGGGAAGGCCTTAATGCGATCTATTGTCGTGCCTCTCGCCGGTGCCTCCAAAGAGGGAAGGTTATGGGCGCGCGCTACCTTGATCAGGTAGGAGGACATAACCTTGTGTGCCCATTGTTGAGAATTCAGTACTGTGTCCCCGTGTGGGACAGTTTATGTTTTGGCCACGACGGTGGTCATTGTGTCTTTGGTAGACATGGGGCCACCCAGGACTAGCCTAGTGGGGAGTGAGTCGGAGTGGCCGGGAGAGTGTCATGGCAGTACGTCAGTTTCATCGGAATGTCGTTGGTCCACCCAAATGGGATGATGAGGCCATGGGTCCCGTGGTGTGGGTACAGTGCGCTACCTCTGTAGAGTATTTATGAAGTCTATCGATAGCAACACAGTTCGTAGTAGGTCACACTATCAGGTCTTGGTCGAAATGGAGGATAAACCTGAAATAATTAAGTAAATTAATGTGATAACAAGAATGTGGTGATTTGGACTATGAGATAGTCGATGTTTTGATATGATCACGAGACGAGGTCTCGGTAAATGTTCGAGACCAATTGATGGTTGTGGTTGTGATCGGGGGAAGGGTCACTGTTGGAGACCAAGTGTTGGTCGTGGTTGTGATCGCCGAAAAGATCATTGCTTGGTTGCGAGGCAACCCGTTGGTAAGAGAGTCTGAGAGACTCGGTGCACAAGTTTGATTGCATTGCATGAGTAATACGTGGTTATGTGCATTTAAGAACCATGGCAAAACAGAAGATGGCTGCATGAAGTTAACATGTTATGTCTGCATTAAATATGTTCGGTAGTTTATTTTCAGCATAGTTTCATGATGACAATCCATGCTTGGATTAATTATGCCCTGATTGAGATGATATGCTATGTTTTGCTATTGCCATGTTAGGAGCATGTTTTGATACGCCTTGATAGTACTATGTTAGCAGATGTTATGATGTTGTGCAGGCTTAATTATCTTTAACATGCCATGTGTTAGTAATTGATATGAGATAGGTTGTTGCATGCACTTGGTTCTTGCCTTGTCTTCTACTTGTTTGGATGCTATGTATTTGGTTGTCTTGCAAGTACATTCAATGTACTGACCTGGCGTGTCATGCCAGTTTTGTAGGTCATACCCGAAGTGTTCGCTTGACCCATCGTGCTAGGCCGTAACCTTGCCAGTCTTGTGAGTTGTGGAGCCCAGCCAGAGTCGTTATGTTGCCCAAACCAAGACTTCCGCCGCCATTTAAAGAGATTTTTGCTGCCATTTAAGTAGCCTTAGGGCTATGCCAGGTAATTGCATTCATCAATGATGTAATCTTCTATACCTGTAATTGATGAATATTCTTGTACCTGGAATGCTGTATTATGGACCTGTCGTGCTCAGGTGTTATCCTGGGCTGACGCGCGAAGGCCCCTGCTCCATTGAGGATCGGGGTGCCACAAGACATGGTATTAGAGCAGCCAGGCTGGCATAGGTTATCCTAGTATTAGATCACCGCTCCCAGTAAACTGTAATACCCCTAAGGGATTTGACCCGTCCCGGGCATCCGGCATGGCCACTGTTAATCCACAGGTGGCGCAGTCGAGACCGACACGTCCTCACCCCCACTGTCCCCGCCTAGTTATCCGTGGAGCGAATAGCAACCATATCCTTTCTGGTCGGCCGCACCGCTTACCCTTCGCCATTAAGGGAAAGGGGCCACCCCATGCGGGCATGTCCCCGCATAGCTGCCTATAAAAGGCCCCTTTCCGCTAGCCGTATCTCTCACTCCTCATTTAGCCATGTCCCTGCAGAGAAGCCTAGCTAGTAACACTCCAGCCATGGCTAGCACCCTCAAAACTACCAAGTTTCACAGCCCACGAGCGTCGTCAACCATGCTGGCTTTCCACCCCTTCTTGCTGAGATGCTCGCCCAAGCCTTTGGCTATAATGCTAGCCCCGACTACCTGGTGTTCCAGTCGACACCCGTTCCTCACCTTCATCGCTATGATGCAAGGGTGCACATCAGCCTAGGTCCCGCAGCAGATGTCCAGCCATTGGTTTTTCAGGGTAGAGCCATGCCTACCACTGATTTGGCCATTCAGGCCGCTACTATGGAGGCGATCCTATATCTCCGAACCAAGTTCCCGCAAGTGGCAGATCGGAGGGAGTTCTGCTTCTTCCCCGTGGCGACAGCGTCAGTAATTCAGCCTTCTCCCTCTATCCAAGGGGATGGCTCTGCAATCACTTGCCTGGTGCAATATATCACTGCCCAGGGGATGATGATTTCAAGGATGCTTGCCGAATTCAGAACCTTGTACAACGATGCGGTGCGAGTTGTCAAGGAAGCTTATCGTGAGGCTCGTAAATTCACATCTCAAGTGGTTCACCCAACGCTATCTGAGCTAGTGCTACCCTCTCAGCATGTGTTGTGGCCTCGGCCAAACATCATCACCCTCGACAACACTCTTTTCCGGATCCACCAGCAGCATATGCTTGGATCAATTTCAGCCACACCCCCAGTAGCCGAACCCCAACACATAGTGATCTCGGATGATGAAGATGAAGATTGGCTCAGTCTTCATCCTCCCGGAGAACCCCAGCAAAGAAAGCCCTCAGCTTGATCTCAGCCGTGCAATTCGTCATTTCTGCAAGTAGGTCAGTCTGTTAGTTCATCCCCGATATGAGGATAGAACCATGTATCCCAGAGTGAGTAGTTTTGTTTAGCACATAGCGCGTTCGTGCTTTGTTGTATGCTTGCACTGTTGTAACTCGTATGATGTGTTTTATGTATGCTTTCTTGCTTTTGATTGTTGTGTTTGTTTTTGTCTGTCTCTCGGTCAAGCAGAAATGCTTGACAAGGTTGGCAATGTGCGCTAACAAGATTTTTAATCAGTAGAGCACATACACTAAAAACAACATTGACTCGTCCCAAGTCTTTAATAAAATGTGCGCTGGTATAGGTATATATATACCAGGATTATATATACCTACTAGCATTAAAACACAATAGAATGATTTGTCTGTTATGTTTTTCTTTGCATGTTTATTGCCTCTGTCAGTTTGCTAGGTTAGATTTTTCTGCATACTACACACATACCCGGTTCACCCACGAGTACCTTCGAGCAATACTCGGGAAAACGCAAAATCACATGCTCCTCCCTATCTGTGCATACCCCGTGTGCCGGAGTTTCAAATCCAGAACCTCGTAGAGGCATTGCCGTCTGGCAAAATTCCTCGTCTCTAATTCTTTCTCCCTATTTCATTTCTGGGGGAAAACACACCAACTTTATTTCCCTCGATCTAGTACACCTACCCCGATACAAATTTCACCTCCGATTTTACCTTAACATCTACTTTTGTGGAGCAATCCACGAAATTTTCCCTCGTACCCCGGTGTGATGCCGAGCTGGCGCAGCCACCTCGCCTGCACCTGGACCCCATCCCCACCATCTTATGTGCCTTGCATGGCGCAGGCAAGTCACCACCCCGCTCCACCGCCACACGCGATTACTCCGCCGGTGCAAAGCGGCGGAGGATCAAGCGTGGCGAAGGACCACGCAGTGCACCATCTTCGCCCGCATCTCGAGCACCCGCACCTAGCCGCGCGTTCTCCCGAGCCCAATCATTCTTGATGAGTATCAGCAGGAGGATTGACGAGCCGATGAGCGTTCCCAGCAGCGTCGTGAGGAACAACCGCAGCGCCGCCAAGAACATTTCTTCGCCGAAGGAGCTCGGCTCGATCTCGTCCAAACCAAAGAGGTAGTAGAGCGGCATTGTGTTGGTGTGCTGGAGGAGAGTCGCGCTGCAGTCTTTTATAGCCCAACCCCGGTGTACGGTGAGTGAGGTCCAGGAGAACCTCTCGTCGCTCGATCACCGGCTTCCAGGAGGCGAATCCGCGAGCAGTGCCGACAAGGCACTGGCCCGCGACGTGAGTGCTCGCTGCACCAGCGCCGTGCACGCCGCGCACTACGGCACTAGGGTCCTCATTGCCCTAGGAGCTAGATGCGCGTTGTGCCACGCCGCATGTGGAGCAGCGACGAAGAAGAAGAAGCAAACTGGAGGTAGAAGAAGGAGGCTATTAGTGCGCCGTGGGCCCACGTGTCAGCAGGTGAAACCACTGTTCACTGGGTGCATCCAGTATTTTTCAGGAGTCTGATCTCGAGTGCCCCTAGCGGTGGGTATATCCAGGTTTGCCATGTCCCTCCCCGGGTGTACCAATTATCGGTGCCCCCATCTCGTTTGAATTTAACCAAAGGGTTAAAAATTAACCCCGAGGTTTTTCCCTGGAGTGATTATCGTTTCAACTATACTGTAACCCTAGAAATCTTGAGGATGAGATTCTTTTAAGGGGGGAAGAGTTGTAATGGCCCCAAAATTGGGTTATCAATTATTGGTGTTGGTATTCCTTCCCGGCACTCATTTTTCAAAGATTTCTCCTGAGCTTGCTGGATGACTCTGACAATTCTTGCCATCTTCAACCTTTCCCAAAAACCTTGCTCATGTATTGGTCAATGGGCAAGCCCTCATTTGGTTCATCTCAACCCTCTCAACCCCTAATTCCAAATTTTTGGAACTTGGATATGCCCTTTGTGCATACAAAGGAGCCATCATTTTCCCTGATCAGTTGATCCTCCCAATTGTTCCCAGAGATCCTCCCAATCCTTGGATATGCAAAAATATTGCTAAGTCTTATGCAATATTTTTCATTTGTGATTTATTCCTTTTCTTGCCTTTCTGAGGAATAAAATCCAAAGGCATAACTAGCCATCTCCTAAATTCATGAGAATTGGAGGAGTTGATGCTTATGCCTAATCCAAGCTCTGGCAAATATATTTGCCATAATTAAATAAGGAAAATTGCATTTTCTTATTTAATGACAATATTGCATTTATGCCACTTTCTAAAGGAACTACCATTTTTATAGCAGAGAAAATTCCCACATAAATTGTGGAGCTTGCCCTTGCTATATAATCACTAGTTCCATCCTTATCTCATGTTCCACAGATCAAAATGGAGCACATGATCCAATGCAAGTTTCTGCCTTCTCTGAAATTTTGCAAAGGAAGTGCTTTATTCCTAATTTCAATTGATCTGCAATTTGGGACGGTGATTAACATGGATAAATAACCCACGGATGCCAAATATGAGCTCAATCCATTCATCCTGGCTCCCTGTGCAATTTCTTCAAAGTTCCTGGCTAGAACACAACTTTGTGAAGGAAGTACCTTCATAGAGTTTCCAAATGGGATGAAAATTTTCCATCCGCCCAATTATCTCAAATCATTAGCCTACACCCAAATTCAGTTCATTTCATTGAACTATGTGAGCACAGGAGCAATTCTTGTTTTCTGTCAAAACTTTCAGTTTGTGAAGCAAGTATATTTTATCTTGCTCCATTATGGCTGAAACTTTTCCTAGACCTTCTCCTATCCATATGATCCATCTCCACAAGGTTTTGGCTCATCTCACTTAGCCATTTGCCTTGAGGAATTTTCTCAAGTTTCAGGATAGAGGAGATGTTTGTGAAACAAGTACCATGTTGGCAAGGCCATTTGGTATGAAAGTTTTACGGCATCATGGTATGTCCAAATCATCAGGCTTTGCCAAGTTTTAGCCCAATCCATCACTCCTAGTGAGTGCTTCTTCATGATTCTGTTTCTGGGTCAGATTTGACAGTTGTACAACAACTATGGTAAATAGTTGTCCATTTTACCTCATAATTTCCACGACCGTAGTCCTTTCTACCCTAAGCCTCTCAGACATCAATTTTATCTTTTAACTCCTCTGGTTTTATCTCTAGTATGCGGTCAAGTTTGCAACAGCAAACTTGTCGAGCTTAGTTTACTCTACTCCATGTGTCTTTGCTCGTTTCTTTACCGCAGTAACACTCTCTCTTCGAAGGACTACGCGGTAGACATGAGCTGGCATCAGTAAAAACCCCGAAGCGCGCCTTGACCATGGTGACCACGAGTGTAACCAGCCCAAAACGGTGGTCTAGCCACTATTCGAGTCAGCAACGCTGCTCGGACCAGCTCTGGCCTCGCCATTAATGTCCTACAGCTCCCCCTCGATGTCGTCTTCCCCCTGGACCTCTGGCCCCTTTCATTTTCTTCTCCGATGAGCCGTGCCAACGACCAACCAGTGCGCCGCTGTAGCCATCGTCTTCTTCCTCGCTTATGCCTTCTTCTCCCTCTCGTCCGCGAGCGTTGCTCGTCTCCGTGAGCCTCTGCGCCGCGTCTGCTTCCTCCTCGTTGCCTTCCCACTGCTTCCCATGAGCGTTGGCCGCGCCTGTCGACGATGTGCCCTTGCCGGCGCACGGACACGTCGCATACCGCGTGCCACCTCCTCCCCTCCTCACTGATCCCTCCCCGCGGCTATATAAGCAAGCCCCGAGCTCCCTCGCAGTCAACCACCCCTCCCCAAGCCCGGAACCCCTCTCTGACCACCACCGTCGCCATAGCCGCCGCCTCGGGTCTCGCCCGATTCGGTGATCCCGAGCTCTCTGTAGGATCGAAAGTATGTCTAGAGGGGGGTGATTAGACTACTTGACCAAATAAAAATCTAGCCTTTTCCCAATTTTAGTTCTTGGCATATTTTAGTTATCTTAGCACAAGTCAAGCAATCTCCACACAATTCAAGCAAGCATGCAAAAGAGTATATGAGCAGCAGAAAGTAAAGCATGCAACTTGCAAGAATATAAAGGGAAGGGTTTGGAGGATTCAAACGCAATTGGAGACACGGATGTTTTTGTCGTGGTTCCGATAGGTGGTGCTATCGTACATCCACGCTGATGGAGACTTCAACCCACGGAGGGTAACGGTTGCACGAGTCCATGGAGGGCTCCACCCACGAAGGGTCCACGAAGAAGCAATGTTGTCTATTCCATCACGGCCATCGCCCACGAAGGACTTGCCTCACTAGCGGTAGATCTTCACGAAGTAGGAGATCTCCTTGCCCTTACAAACTCCTTGGTTCAACTCCACAATCTTGTCGGAGGCTCCCAAGTGACACCTAGCCAATCTAGGAGAAACCACTCTCCAAGAAGTAACACATGGTGTGTTGATGATGAACTCCTTGCTCTTGTGCTTCAAATGATAGTCTCCCCAACACTCAACTCTCTCTCATAGGATTTGAATTTGGTGGAAAGAAGATTTGAGTGGAAAGCAACTTGGGGAAGGCTAGAGATCAAGATTCATATGGTTGGAATGGAATATCTTGACCTCAACACAAGTGTAGGTGGTTCTCTCTCAGAAAATGTGTATTGGAAGTGTAGGTATGTTCTGATGGCTCTCTTCACGAATGAAGAGTGGTGGAGGGGTATATATAGCCTCCACATAAAATCTAACCGTTACACACAATTTGCCAAACTCGGTGGGACCGAATGGTTAAACTCGGTCAGACCGATTCAGCAAACCTAGTGACCGTTAGGATTTTCGGTGGGACTGAGATGCAACTCGGTAGGACCGATATGGTTAGGGTTAGGGCATATCATAATCTCGGTGTGACCGATTACACAAACTCGGTGGGACCGATTTTGGTAATAAGCTAACCAGAGAGTTGGTCAGGTAAACTCGGTGGGACCGATTCGCTCATCTCGGTGAGACCGAAGTGTTAAAAAAGGGAAACAGAGAGTTTATATTGCAATCTCGGTGGGACCGATCGCTCATCTCGGTAAGACCGAAATGTTACGAAGGGAAACAAAGAGATTACATTCCCATCTCGGTGAGACCGAGATCCCTATCGGTGAGACCGATTTGCCTAGGGTTTGTGGCAGTGGCTATGACATTTGAAACTCAGTGGCACCGGATAGAAAGAATCGGTGGGGCCGAGTTTGAATTTTGGTTTAGGTCATATGTGGATGTGGGAAGGTAGTTGAGGATTTTGGAGCATATCACTAAGCATTTTGAGCAAGCAAGCCGTTAAGCAACACCTCATCCCTCCTTGATAGTATTGGCTTTTCCTATAGACTCAATGTGATCTTGGATCACTAAAATATAAAATGTAGAGTCTTGAGCTTCAAGCTTGAGCCAAACTTTTTGTACTTAGAATTTTGAGGGATCCACTTTCCTCATCCATGCCATGCCATTCATTGAGCTTTTCCTGAAATATTAATCTTGGAATAATGTTAGCTCAATGAGCTATATGTTGTTAGGAATTACCAAAACCACCTAGGGATAGTTGCACTTTCAATCTCCCCCTTTTTGGTAATTGATGACAACATATAGATCAAAGCTTCGACAAATGATAATAAGAGTGAAAGATATTGTCGCTTTGAGAAGTATGTGAAAAGCAAGAGCTCCCCCTAAATTTGTGCATATCTTAAGATTTGCTTTGGACTGCAAATGCACAATTAGTTAGGATCATGGGTTACTCTTCCATGTCACATACATCTTGGTGGAGCGCTCAAAATAATAAAGATTGAATACATGCACTCATCACCAAGCAAAGTGAATGATCATATAAGGATAAGTAAGATAATATCATCTAACAAGCATAAGTGTAGCTTATGATCAACCACATGATCATCAATGTCTCACAGATAATAGCGTAGTATCTCAGGCAATCAAAAGACAAACAAATTTCAACCACCAAAGCAAGAGAGAATAAAAAGCAACGCTCTCTCTCGAAGCCTATGATCTATACATGTTTCTCCCCCTTTGGCAACAAGTTACCAAAAAGTTCATAGAAAATGCATAGCACTAAAACGTCTCTCAAGCTTGGTCTTCAGTTGGTGGCATAGAGATGGCTCCTTGGACGAAGACTTCAGTTGATGTGGATGGAGCTGAAGGAGTTGGTGCTGGAGCTGGTTGCGCTCATTAGTGCAGAACCGGGCAATGGCACCGGTTCGTAAGGCCCTTTAGTGCTGGTTTAGGAACCGGCACTAAAGTTTCGGCACTAAAGCCCCCCCCCCCCTTAGTACCGGTTCAGCACAAACCGGTGCTAAAGGGGAACCACGTGGCATGAGCCAGCTCCGGGGGCCGGGAGCCCTTTAGTACCGGTTGGTAACACCAACTAGTACTAAATGGTTGTGGGTTTTTGTTTTATTTTGTATTTTTCAATTATATTTGTTTTATCAATTTAATTTAGGATTGTTTTACGTTATAATGAGTTGTAGTCGTCATCATCATCATCATCATCATCGCATATTAATAAATAAATAAACTCTAGCTAGCTAAAAATCATCATAGTCGTCTAATTACCACTATTTAATCATCATAGTCATTACCGCTAGCTATCTAATCATCATCAACGCTGGCTAGCTTAAAGAGGAAACATTCACTTTGTAACAGAAGCAAAGATATCATCAAGTTCAACATAATCATCACCAGCATCGAAGTTCAGGACACGGACATGAGATAAGTATTAATTAAGAGCATGAACTAGTAGCTACTGATCTTGCTGCTCCCTCTCAGGTAGAATAGCATAGAACATGTATAGCTCTCCTGATTCATCATACTGGAGCATGCAGATGAATCTGTCTCCTAATCTTGGGTTGCGCTTCTCCTTGCTGCCCCCTAGTACTTCTCTGCGATCGTTAACAATTTTGCTCCAATCTTTCACTATTAAGCATTCTTCGCTTTCAGAAATCCTGAATGCACTCATGTGCAATGTAGGAAATCTTGGTCGTAAGCTAACCATTGACATGCGACCTTTTGTCTCGATCCACTAAGGCACAACTGTCATCAGAAGTCCCTGTTGAAGAACATCGTATAGTAATTAATATACTAAGCAATGAAAGTTTAGCTTCAAAAATAATGTATGCAAAAGATGCACTAATTAAGGACAGATATTTAAAATCTTACCATCTTTCCATTATAGATGTGACCGTAGTTCAATACGATCACCATTGGTCGCACGTTTTGAGTACTAACATTTCTAAGTTTAGGAAAAAAATTGTCTTGACAGTATTAAGATCCTCAAGCCATGAAACATAATGACTTATCTCCTCGTAGTTTAGTTGAGCCCCGGGGCAGTAGTAGGTCCTGTCTACCAAGCGCCGGACATGTTTGCTTGAACCGAAATAAGCTGACAATACAAATTAGTTGTCAACTATTTTTGAATAAACTGTATCAAAGACATAAACATATGCATGCATGGTTGAGAAAAACTCACCAAATGGTAGAACTGGAGGCGTTTGCACATCGACCCAGATGTCTATATTACCTTCAATATCATCTTCCGGACGAATATCAAAGGTGATAACCATATCAGGCTCAAATGCATAAGCCTTGCATAGTGCTTGCCAAGTTTTGCATTCAAAATGGGTGTATGTGTCTCCATTATATAATTTGACGTTGAAAGTATACCCATGCTCCGTCTTCAAGTAACTCTCTTTACCTCCATATCATCTATAGCACTAAAACCTATCTTGTCCAAGACAAAAATTCTTGCATGGCAGGGGATGCGCTAGTAGAATAGTGAAAATTTAAAATTATAAGTTGAAGCAAATGAAGCATAAGTTTTGCATTCAAATAATAATTGACAAAGTGACTTACTGTATCAACTTTGAATGTCTCATCCAGCTTGATGCTGAAGCACCTACCATCAACAAGGAAATTTTGGTCGCACAGGCCGCGCTGGTCTTCAGAGTGTTCGCACATAATGAAATCTTTTTCGTCGTCAGATGACATTTCCTATGTTCATATAGGTGAAACATTAAACACCTATATCTAGCGAAATATATATTCATCTAACATTTGACATTAATATATCTAACTATATTCATCTCTAACAATTGACATTACTTTTCTATCTAATTCATCTAACATTCGACATTAATCTAACATTTATATAAACTCAAATTATATATAAAAAATTAAATAAACAGAAAAACGCATTAACAAATAATATTTTACTTAGATCATCAAATCTCAGATACCTAAATTTTCTTACTAAAAATAAACTAGTTATATTAATTATTGAATTAGTTCAAATCTCATATACCTAAATAAACTAGTTTGACAATTTTCTTACTAAAAATAAACTAGTTATATTAATTATTCAATTAGTTCAAATCTCATACACCTAAATAAACTAGTTCGACAATTTTTTCACTAAAAATAAACTAGTTATATTAATTATTCAACTAGTTCAAATCTCTAGTTCGACAATTTTCTATCTATAGCTAATTCATCTAACATTCGATCATCTAATCAACTTTTCTAAAAAACAAAAATAAGTAAAAAAATGTGTGTGTGTGTACGTATATATGTGTGTACGTATGTGTGTGTATGTGTGCATGTACGTGTACGTATATATGTGTGTGTATATGTGTGTGTGCCCCCGTACGCCGCCGCACCGTACGTACGAGCGGGGGTGCCGGCGTATGGGGCGGGGGCGGTGTACGTACGGGCGGGGGCGTACGGGGCGGCGGCGTACGTGTGCGACGACGACGGTCGACGGCGGCGGGGAGAGCGCGAGAGATGTACCGCGAACGACGACGGACGGCGGTGCACGGCGTTCGGGGCGGCGACGCGAGACGGCGACGACGACGGGCGGCGGCGGGGACGACGACGATGACGATGGACGACGGGCAGCGGCGGCAATGACGGGCGACGGGCAGCGGCAGCGACGACGGGCGACGGGCGCGCGCGAGAGGTTGAGACGAAAGAAGTGGAGAATTTTCGCAAGTGTTGTATATATAGGAGATGCCTTTAGTACCGGTTGGAGCCACCAACTGGTACTAAAGGCCAACTTTGGCCAGGTAAAGAGGCGGGAAGAGCAGGCCTTTAGTACCGGTTGGTGGCTCCAACCGGTAGTAAAGGCCCCCCTTTAGTACCAGTTGGTGCCACGACCCGGTACTAAAGGGTGTGCGCTGCCAGGCGAGGGGCACAAAAGGTTAGTTCCACCTTGCTAGCCGAGGGGCACTCGCACCTGCTTATAAGCCCCGCCGTCGCTGCTGTCTCGAGCTCCTCTCTTAAGCAGGCCTTTTGGGCCTACCTCTTCCGCGATGCCCTGTTGGGCCTATTGGGCTAGCGGGCCTGCATCCTGGCCCAACTTGAATTTGGGTTTCTAGTCGTATGCAGGCCGCTGTGGCCCAGTAGGTGGGCTTTTTTTCTTTTTTTTGCATTATTTATTTTTGTGAATAACTTAACTTTGAAAATAGATTTTTCAGTGATTTTTTTCTTATGTTTAATATTAGTGTGTTTTATCATTATATTCAACCGGTACTAAAGGCCTTGCGCTGCCACCCCAAAGTTTTTATATAGTTTTTTCTTTTCTGCATTACTTATTTTCTTCTATTTATTTTTGAGTAGTTTTTTATATAGTTTTTTCTTTTCTGCATTATTTATTTTCTTCTATTTATTTTTGAGTAATTTTTTTGTATAGTTTTTTTATTTTCTGCATTATTTATTTTCTTCTATTTATTTTCTTCTGGAAATTGAATGCTGCATACCATGCCAAGTTTCAAAATTTTTAGGATTCATTTTGTAGTGATTTTCAATTTCACGGTCATTTAGCTCTCTAAACAATTAGGTAAATGACCGAAAAACAACAAATGATGTCAGAACATGTTGGAAATTGATGACGTTGCTTTAAATGCTGCATACTGAGCACAAAAGAAGTCCGGAGTTGAAATAAATTTAAAAAACATTGAAGTGGCCATGTAACAGATGAGTTCTCGTCCGAAACCCTGATACTCGGAAAGAGTATGTCCAGTTTGTACACGAAGTGCGTCCAGTTTTTGCCGTGACCCTCTCTACTCTTTTGCGCATGCTATGCGGGTGATATGATGATACCATGCCAAGTTTCAACATTTTCAGGATTCATTTTGTAGTGATTTTCAATTTCACGGTCATTTAGCTCTCTAAACAATTAGGTAAATGACCGAAAAACAACAAATGATGTCAGAACATGTTGGAAATTGATGACGTCGCTTTAAATGCTGCATACTAAACACAAAAGAAGTCCGGAGTTTAAATAAGTTATTAAAAATAAAAAAGAGGTGCAATGCTGGTTAATTTGCTTCAAGCCATTCGGAATAGTGTAGACTGCACTGCACATAGCTCAGTGCAATCTATGCTATTCCGCAAGGCTTGAAGCTAATCAACATGTAGGTGAGCATTGCAACTCTTCGTCATTGTCTATGCACTCACGGCTTATAAACCGCTCATACTGCCTCTCTCTTGGCGAGGTGGGACTAAAAACAGCTTGCCATAACCTCATTAGTACCGGTTCGTGGTACGAACCGGCACTAAATGGTGATGGTGGGGCCATAGCCTGACCGCAGGCTGACACAGCCTCTTTAGTACCGGTTCGTGGCATGAACCGGTACTAAAGGTTCTCCACGAACCGGTACTATTGATCGCCGCCACAAACCGGCACTAATGTACACATTAGTGCCGGCTCTAATTCAAATCGGCACTAATGTGCTTCACGTTTGACCCTTTTTCTACTAGTGGCTGAAGCTGCAGCTAGTGCAGATGAAGTGGCTCTAGTGTCTGGAACAGGCACTGCAGCAGACCTCTGAGCTCTATGCACTCTGGCAAATGCATCAGTGGTTGTCTTGCCCTTCCTCTCCTGCATATCATCTTGAAGTTGCTTCACAACAGACTTAATCTTAGTTACTTTCACATCCAAGTCATAGAATTTTTGCTCCATGATTATTTCCAAGCTCTCCTGGTTTTGAGTCAGGGTGGCCAGTCCCTTCTCAATCCTCAGAGTGGATGCAATCAGGTAGCCAAGCTGATCTTGCTTGCTCTTCAGGAGATACTGAGATGCTTCTTCAGTAGTTGGCATCCTTGCAGTCTTTTCAGCTTTTGCCTTCTCCTTCTTGGCTTGTGCGTGCACAGAAGATGGTTCATCCTCATTCATAACCACAATGTTGTCCTCGAAGTCTGGATAGATAGGCATGTGCTCCTTGTCCAGCAGGTATGTACCAGTGCCCATCTTGGAGTTGATTAGCTCCTGGATCTGTGGGGCATACCCACAACTCCTCTTCTGGTCTGCAGCTGTCCTCTTGATAGTTTCAACTATTAGGCTCATGACTTTGAACTTCTGTGGGACATCAAAGATGTGAAGCAAGTTAATTGCATGGCCTCTGATCATCTTGTGATCACCTGACTTTGGCAAGAGAGTGTGCCTGAGGATCCAGTTGATGGTTGGCAAGCCTGACAGAAGGTAATGTACAGATCCAAACTTACGTGTCTCAAGAGCAGCATCTGGGATCTCCTTGTACATGTGTGCCATTGTGTTGTGATCCCTCTTCCTGTTGGCATAGACATCAAGTCATGTTCACTCTCTTTTGGGGCATTGATCAACTTCACCCATTCAGCAACCATGGACTGGTACCTCGTACCTTCAGACATCCAGACAATCCTTCCATCTGGGTAGAAATGAGCTGTGGAGTAGAACTGCATGATGAGCTCATCATTCCATTTTGTGAGCTTCTGAGCCACAAACTCATCGACTCCACAAGCCTTGAAACTATCATGTACACATGGATAGTGATCCTTATTCTCCTTGATGTAGTCCTAGTCGACCCATCTCATGTCACACACTATGGGCTTCTTGTCAAGCAACACTGTCTCATAGAAGTCCTACTGTTCCTTTGTGTGGAACCTGTAATCAACAGCGGTCCTTCTCCTGGTGGCATATGGATCTGACTCTCTCCATAGCCTCAGACCTGAGTCCTTCCTTATCTTCATGTTCTCAGCTACTGGATGAGCATCATTGTGATCTGGGATTTTGGGTTTGAGCTTCCTCAGGACTTGTCCTTCATCATCTTCATCAGCAGCAACTTCAGGCACTGGGGCCTTGTTCTTCTCAGCAGCTGGTATACTCCTGGTATTCCTCTTAGGTGCACTCTTGGGCTTGGAGGCTGCTTTGGGTGCTTCTTTGGGCTTTGATGTTGCAGCCCCTGACTTTAAAGCATCACCCATCAGCTTTTGTGCCTTGGGTGCTGGTGCAGCAACCTCTTCTTCCTCTTCCTCTTCAGAATCTCTCATGATTGAGGATCTGCCAAGCACTCTAGCAGTGGTCTTTTTGATCCTCTCCTTCCTCTTCTTCCCTTCTGCAGCAGCCTCTTTGGGTTCATATCCCAAAGGGACTTGAGTAGATGCTCTGGCCTTAGACATTGGAATTCTCTTAGCAGGAACCTTTTGCTTCATGCCTGGCTTGGTGGCAGCAGCAGTGCTATATTCCTTCTTAACCACTTTCTTCTTGGAAGTTGCCTCATCCTCAACTGCCACATAGTCTTCATCCTCAGATTCAGAGGTCTTCTTCTTTCTGGCCCTGGTGGCAGCTTTGGGTAAGTTGCTTGGGGTGCTCATGCTACCATCATCTGAACTGCTAGAGGGACTAGTGCCCTCTCTCAGGTGAACCTGCTCCTCTGACCTGTTATGGCTGTCACTCTGATCAGACATATTGCAAACACTGACAGCAGACCCTGTGAATAGATATAGATGAGATAGAGTGGATGAGCATCACAAAATGCAGAGGTTTTTGCAAAAGAATGAGTCAAAAACTTAGTTTTAGTTTTCCACAGAAAGCATTTCGGATCAACCGATTTGTAAACTTGGTGATACCGAAGTAGTTGTTGGAACCTAAACTAGTGAACTTGGTCAGACCGAGTCACAGTTCGGTGGCACAGAGACTGCTAGGGTTTCACAAAGTCCTGAACTTGGTCACACCAATTTTCAATTCTCGGTCAGACCGACAATCTCATGTGCAATGGCCTGAGCCGAATCGGTGGTACCGAGTTCCACAACTCGGATGGTCCGGGATGGTTTCGGCGGAAACCTAACCCTAAATTTTCAATTCAACTCTAATCTATGGAGTGTTTTGACTGGATAAGATCGTTTCAATCGTGGCAAGATTCATGGCAAACACAATGTGCTAGGAATCGGATTGAGGATAGCACAATGATCAAGTTCATACCCTAGTTCGGCGATGAACTTGCTACGGCGGCAACGGCGGGAATGATTTCCGTTGACGGCGGTGGAGACCAGCGGCAGGAGGCGGCTGGCGACGAGGAAGACGATCCGGAGACCCTGGAGGCAGAGCGGGCTAAGCGCGGGCGAAAAGACTTCGGAGAAATTTCCAAAAAATTTGCCCGTGGATATATATAGCTCGACCCTGTCGGTGTGACCGAGTGGAACAACTCGGTGGCACCGAGATTCATAACTACAAGCAGTTACTGAAACTCGGTGTGACCGAAAGGTTCAAATTGGTTGCACCGAGATTGAAAACCTAGATCGACTTAGTGATCTCGGTATGACCAAAATGGATGAATTGGTCAGACCGAAACGCATAAAGAAGTTTTGGAAGTTTAAGTCTATGACGAATCGGGGACTCCGAGTGCTCCTCACACAGAGTGGTTCAAATCTGACTTGATCAAATTTTGTGATGTAGCATGAATAGAGTTTGAGACAAGAAAAGCACAGATAGCTAGAGGGGGTTCTTAGGCATTCTTGTCCATCCACTTGGCAAAAAAAAGAAAACCAATCAATCAAAACAACAAGTGGATGTCCTCGAATGAGTAAAATATGCAATCAACATGCTCACACAATAAAATGGCAATTGAAATATGTGGCAAAGCATGCACAACCAATTCTAGCATCTATCAAACAATTTGCGATGACTAGGTCATCTATATATGAGTATATTGACTTAGGAGTCAAATGAGAACATTTGATCATAGGTCATACTCATCGTTTAAGCACAAGTGGGGTTACCACTTTTACATAAAGCATTGTTGTGTTCACACCATTAGAGTTGCTTTAGCTCAATTCTTAGAGTAAAGCTCCCCCTAGATGTGAGATCCCCCCTAAGAGGGATGAACTAACCTTGGGTTTTGTCGATGATGACTTCATGTAGATGTTGAAGATGTGGATGCTCAATGTTGATGTAGATCATTTGAAGCTATCCATTGGAGTGAGTTGCACTTTCAATACCTACACAGGTTAGTCCCACAAGGAACAAACAAGGATATCCATAGACATAAAGTGATGCACACACAAGATGATGTCTATGAAAGCTTTTAGGTTTCCTTGTCCCTTGTCTTACCAATAAGAGGGTTTGTGACTCCTTGAACTAGTGCAAGATGTGGAAGTTGATTGCACTTGTTCTTGCCAAGATGATAAGAGTGAAGTATGTTGGCGGAGGCACCCTCAAGAACTCTCTAGTTCTTCTTCTTTGGGATCCACACCATCTTGATGGTAATCCTCGGTGTTGTAGTTGTACTTGATGAAGTGGAACTTGAAGTAGTCTTGGGAACCCACTTGACCAAGGCCTTAGGAGCTTCTTCAAATGCATCAATTTCCTCTTGAAGCTTGTCCTTGCCTTTTTGCTTCTGGTCTTGTGGTGGAAGATCATCTTGAGCTTGTGTCCCTTTGAAAGAAGTAGGATCATACTTCTCTTGTTGAGGAACAAACTTCGTCTTGGGGTATTGATCTTCTTCCCACTCAACTCCATTGGCATTGAACTTTCGTTCAAAACCAACACCTTGATTCTTCTGGTGCCTTCCTTGCTTGCGTACAATTTCCTCGAATTGCTAACTTACGGCAAGGCTCTTGTAAACACCTTTCTCTATAATTCCCTTCAATAAGCTATTTTCTTGCTCAAGTGTAACTTGGCTAAGAGAATCATTAGTGGAATTAAGAGAACTACTAGAAGCAACAATATTGGATTTAGCATGATTATTGTTACTACTAGAGAAAGAATCTTTCTTGTTCTTGTTACTAGACTTGACTTGAGGCATGTAAGTGGATAAGAGTAAATGCTTGGCAATGTAAGAAGAACTTTTCTTACGAAGATCATCATTGATTGCTTTTAAGAACTCATGCTCTTGCTCAAGGTTGAGCTTTTCAAAGCGTAATTTCTCATGAGTCCTTAAAAGTTCTCGATGATCTCCTAAGATAGTTTCATGAACTAACTTAAGAGTGTTTAGTTCTTTAGTTAGAGACTCAATCTTCTACTTATCATTTTCATTCGTTTTATCTTGATTAGCATGATTAATTGAAGTTTCATCACAGTATTCATCACTAGAGTTGTCAACAAGTACATCACCTAACAAGTCATCTTCATCACTATTGAAATCAACATACTCGGGGTGTGATACCTTTGGGCCTTTAGCCATGAAGCATGTTCCAACTCCTTCATTTGGTGAGTCAAATATGTTGTAGGAGTTGGTTGTCACAAGTGCTAGACCGGCAACACCTTCATCTTGAGTATATTCGGAGTCAGAGTGATAGCTTCTCTCGGAGTGGTTGTCGGAGTCGGAGCCGGATACCCATTCACCAACATGAGCTTGATGTCTTCGTTTTGTGTAGCTCCTTGATGACTTGTCATTTCTTTCCGAATCCTTGCTTCTCCGTGAGGGTCTTCATTCATAATGATCATCTCTACTCCTTCTTTCTCTAGATGGTGATTCTTATCTTCTACTTCTTCTCTTGGGAGAATCTTCTCTTCTCTTATAGGGGGTCGTACACTCATTGGAATAGTGTCCGGGCCTTCCACAATTGTAGCAGTTTCGCTCTCGACTAGAAGATCTTTTGTCATTGTAGGACCTTGACCTGGAGCTTCTCTCTTTGCTTCTACTCTTGTAGAACTTGTTGAAGTTCTTCACCATTAAGCTCAATTCTTCATTGAAGGTTTGTTTCTCACTCGATGATGTGGGGGCTTCACATGAAGCTTTGTAAGCACCACTTGATTTGTTGTGAAGTTCCTCTTTATCCTTGAGTGACATCTCATGAGCAACAATTCTTCCGATGACTTCCGTTGGCTTGAGATCTTTGTAGTTTGGCATCATTTGGATCAATGTGCACACGGTATCATATTTTCCATCCAGGGCTCTTAGGATCTTCTTGATGATGAATCTATCGGTCACCTCGTCACTCCCTAAGTCGGCAATCTCATTTGTGATAAGAGCAAGCCTAGAGTACATTTCAGCAACACCTTCACCATCCTTCATTTTGAACTTGTCAAGTTGACTTTGAAGCACATCCAATTTGGATTCCTTGACGGAGTCGGTACCTTCGTGCATATCAATCAAAGTATCCCAAATTTCCTTTGCATTCTCAAGACGGCTGATTTTGTTGAATTCTTCGGGGCACAATCCGTTGAATAGGATATCACAAGCTTGAGTGTTGTATTGCAGCATTTTCAACTCTTCCGCGGTGGCCTCACGGTTCGGTTCTTTCCTGTCAAAGAATTCACCTTCCAAGCCAATACACACAATAGCCCAAACGGCGGGGTTTTGTCCAAGAATATGCATTTTCATCTTATGCTTCCAACTAGCAAAATTAGTGCCATCAAAGTAAGGACCTCTACGGTGATAATTTCCCTCGCTAGACGCCATACTCTCCTAGGTTGTGAAACCAAGGCTATGACCGCCAAAAGCTATGGAAATCAAAGCAAATGCAGACCAAAGCTCTGATACCACTTTTAGGATCGAAAGTATGTCTAGAGGGGGGTGATTAGACTACTTGACCAAATAAAAATCTAGCCTTTTCCCAATTTTAGTTCTTGGTAGATTTTAGCTATCTTAGCACAAGTCAAGCAATCTCCACACAATTCAAGCAAGCATGCAAAAGAGTATATGAGCAGCGGAAAGTAAAGCATGCAACTTGCAAAAATGTAAAGGGAAGGGTTTGGAGGATTCAACCGCAATTGGAGACACGGATGTTTTTGTCGTGGTTCCGATAGGTGATGCTATCGTACATCCACGTTGATGGAGACTTCAACCCACGGAGGGTAATGGTTGCGCGAGTCCACGGAGGGCTCCACCCACGAAGGGTCCACGAAGAAGCAACCTTGTCTATTCCATCATGGCCGTCGCCCACGAAGGACTTGCCTCACTAGTGGTAGATCTTCACGAAGTAGGCGATCTCCTTGTCCTTAAAAACTCCTTGGTTCAACTCCATAATCTTGTCGGAGGCTCTCAAGTGACACCTGGCCAATCTAGGAGACACCACTCTCCAAGAAGTAACAAATGGTGTGTTGATGATGAACTGCTTGCTCTTGTGCTTCAAATGATAGTCTCCCCAACACTCAACTCTCTCTCACAGGATTTGGATTTGGTGGAAAGAAGATTTGAGTGGAAAGCAACTTGGGGAAGGCTAGAGATCAAGATTCATATGGTTGGAATGGAATATCTTGACCTCAACACAAGTGTAGGTGGTTCTCTCTCAGAAAATGTGTATTGGAAGTGTAGGTATGTTCTGATGGCTCTCTTCACGAATGAAGAGTGGGTGGAGGGGTATATATAGCCTCCACACAAAATCTAACCGTTACACACAATTTGCCAAACTCGGTGGGACCGAATGGTTAAACTTGGTCGGACCGATTCAGCAAACCTAGTGACCGTTAGGATTTTCGGTGGGACTGAGATGCAACTCGGTAGGACCGATATGGTTAGGGTTAGGGCATAACGTAATCTCGGTGTGACCGATTACACAAACTCGGTGGGACCGATTTTGGTAATAAGCTAACCAGAGAGTTGGTCAGGTAAACTCGGTGGGACCGATTCGCTCATCTCGGTGAGACCGAAGTGTTACAAAAGGGAAACATAGAGTTTACATTGCAATCTCGGTGGGACCGATCGCTCATCTCGGTAAGACTGAAACGTTACGAAGGGAAATAGAGAGATTACAATCCCATCTCGGTGAGACCAAGATCCCTATCGGTGAGACCGATTTGCCTAGGGTTTGTGGCAGTGGCTATGACATTTGAAACTCGGTGGCGCCGGATAGAAAGAATCGGTGGGGCCGAGTTTGACTTTTGGTTTAGGTCATATGTGGATGTGGGAAGGTAATTGAGGATTTTGGAGCATATCACTAAGCATTTTGAGCAAGAAAGCCATTAAGCAACACCTCATCCCTCCTTGATAGTATTGGCTTTTCTTATAGACTCAATGTGATCTTGGATCACTAAAATATAAAATGTAGAGTCTTGAGCTTCAAGCTTGAGCCAAACTTTTTGTCCTTAGAATTTTGAGGGATCCACTTTCCTCATCCATGCCATGCCATTCATTGAGCTTTTACTGAAATATTAATGTTTGAATAATGTTAGCTCAATGAGCTATATGTTGTTAGGAATTACCAAAACCACCCAGGGATAGTTGCACTTTCACTCTCCTCGTCGTTCCTCCACCACCACTGCATTCCCCATGCTCCAGCGAGCCTTCTTGTGGCCTCGACCTCTCCTCTCCTCCACCGTAGCCCCCACATCACCAGCGACCGAAGCTCTGCTCCGCCACACGCCCTGGTGCGGCCGCTGCGAAGCTCGCTGGCGGCAGTAACCACCACCCCAAGATGCGCCTCCCCGTCCTGCGCATTTCGGTAGGTCGCACGACCCGAAAGATGGCCGGACGCGCCGGCGACCGCCGTCGGGGCGACCTCCCCCCTCGGCCACGCTCGCTCCCGCGCGGGAGGAAGAAGAAGGCCAAGCCAGGCGAGCCCCACACCGCGCGGCCCCACTTGTCGGCGAGAAGGTGATGCCAGGTCAGATAAGTGGAGACGCCCCCAGCCCTTTACGTTTTCCTTTGCCAAATACGTATTTCCTAAAAATACGTTTTCTATTCTGTGGAAACGTATTTCCTCAAAGGCGCTTTCTCTTTTTCAGCTTAGCCGGCCGAAGTGCTTATTTTGTGAACGTTCACTGCTTTAGTTGCTTTTCTACCTAAAAAGAGAACGGCCACAACTTTGCGCTCGTAACTCCGAATGACGTGATTCCAATGCTCAATTTCTCTGTTCATCGAACCCTTTTTTATGGGACCATTTTCTTGATGTTTGTGCATTCTAAAAATGACCATTTTTCCCTTTCCCTTAAACAGCCCCCTCCGAGATAGAACTGTTTCCGGCAAATCTATCCGCGATCGTTTCACACTTCTTCCCGGAGTATTTGTCGACCCCAGGCAAGCCAACCTCTTATCATGAGCCCCAAACTTGCATGTTGACTTTGCTTGCACCTTGTGTGTGTAGTTACAGTCGCTCCTTACCGTTTTCATCTGCAGTTATTCTGTTATGATTATCATGCATGCTTATGTTTTCATAATATCTTTTGCCCTGCTAATTAAAATGTTATTATCGATATTGCTTGGAATTTTAGGACTTATATATGGATGATTTTGTGGGTGACATGTGCCTTTGTATTCTTAGTGGCCATTATTATTGCTATGATGATTGTAATGCACCGTTGATATGCTAGTACTTGGTATTGTCATGTTCTTTATGCCATAGTTGTTCACTTGAGAAGTTCGGTATTTTATTAAAGCATTTGTATGATGCATGTGCATTTTTGCATCCATGTTCATGATGATGGAGAAGCTAATAAGTTGACTTAATAATATCAAACCTCCTCCGTCATTGATGGGATCGAGTCATAGTGCCACCAAATCGAACTTTTTCAGTGCAGCCACATTTTTCCTTACGGGAAGGCCTTAATGCGATCTATTGTCGTGCCTCTCGCCGGTGCCTCCAAAGAGGGAAGGTTATGGGCGCGCGCTACCCTGATCAGGTAGGCGGACCTAACCTTGTGTGCCCGCTGTTGAGATTTTGGTACCGTGTCCCCATGTGGGACAGTTTATGTTTTGGCCACGACGGTGGTCGTTGTGTCTTTGGTAGACACGGGGCCACCCAGGACTAGCCCAGTGGGGAGTGAGTCAGAGTGGCCGGGAGAGTGTCATGGCAGTACGTTGGTTTCGTCGGAATGTCATTGGTCCACCCAAATGGGATGACGAGGCCATGGGTTCCGTGGTGTGGGTAAAGTGCGCTACCTCTGCAGAGTGTTTATGAAGTCTATCGATAGTAACACAGTTCATAGTAGGTCACACTATCAGGTCTTGGTTGAAATGGAGGATAAACATGAAATAATTAAGTAAATTAATGTGATAACAAGAATGTGGTGATTTGGACTATGAGATAGTCGATATTTTGATATGATCACGAGATGAGGTATCGGTAAATGTTGGAGACCAATTGATGGTCGTGGTTGTGATCGCCGGAAGGATCACTGTTGTAGACCAAGTGTTGGTCGTGGTTGTGATCGCCAAAAAGATCACCGCTTGGTTGCGAGGCAACCCGTTGGTAAGAGAGTCTGAGGGACTCAGTGCATAAGTTTGATTGCATTGCATGAGTAATACGTGGTTATGTGCATTTAAGAACCATGGCAAAACAGAAGATGGCTGCATGAAGTTAACATGTTATGTCTGCATTAAATATGATCGGTAGTTTATTTTCAGCATATTTTCATGATGGCATGCCATGCTTGGATTGATTATGCCATGATTGAGATTATATGCTATGTTTTGCTATTGCCATGTTAGGAGCATGTTTTAATACGCCATGATAGTACTATGTTAGCAGATGCTATGATGTTGTTCAGGCTTAATTATCTTTAACATGCCATGTGTTAGTAATTGATATGAGATAGGTTGTTGCATGCACTTGGTTCTTGCCTTGTCTTCTGCTTGTTTGGATGCTATGTATTTGGTTGTCTTGCAAGTACATTCAATGTACTGACCTGGCGTGTCATGCCATTTTTGTAGGTCATACCCGAACTGTTCTCTTGACCCATCGTGCTAGGTCGTAACCTTGCCAGTCCTATGAGTTGTGGAGCCCAGCCAGAGTCGTTATGCTGCCCAAACCAAGACTTCTGCCGCCATTTAAAGAGATTTCCGCTGCCATTTAAGTAGCCTGAGGGCTATGCCAGATAATTGTATTTCATCAATGATGTAATCTTCTATACCTGTAATTGATGAATATTCTTGTACCTGGAATGCTATATTATGAACCTGTCATGCGTCAGGTGTTATCCTGGGCTGACGCGCGAAGGCCCCTGCTCCATTGCGGATCGGGGTGCCACAATATGTAGGAACCAATATGAGCATGCAGGTTCCGCTATTGGTTATTGACCGGAGACGTGTCTCAGTCATGTCTACATAGTTCTCGAACCCGTAGGGTCCGCACGCTTAAAGTTCTGTGACGATCGGTATTGTGAGTTTTTGTGTTTTGATGTAATGAAGGTAGTTAAGAATCCCGGATATGATCGCGGACATGACGAGGAGTCTCAAAATGGTCGAGACGTAAAGATCGATATATTGGACGACTATGTTCAGACACCGGAAGTGTTTTGGGAGGTTTCAGACATATACCGGAGTACCGGGGGGTTACCGGAACCCCCCGGGGAGTATATTGGGCCTAATGGGCCCTAGTGGGAGAAGAGGAGGGGCGGCCAGGGCAGCCACGTGCCCTCTCCCCGGAAAATCCTACTTGCCGCTCATTGCGGCAAGTAGTCGACGCTTCGCATAGGGCAGGTGCGAGGGAGCGACCGAGTGGGCCGGCCCGTTTAGCGTTACAGCAAACCCCGGTTTTTGGAACCTTCTATGATGTTTCCAGCCGGTTTTTTCCGGTTTTGGGAACCTTGTTCCTGAACCGGCTTTTTCTTTTTCAGTTTCTTTTTCGTTTTTCGTTTTTCTATTTCTCTTCTTTTTCTTTTTTCTTTTTTTCTATTTCCTTTTTTCTGTTTCTTTTTTCTTTTCCTTTTTTTCTTTTCAAGTTTACTTTCAAAAAAATCCGAATTTCAATTTTTTTCCTGTTTTTCATATTTTAATCAAAAATTCAAAAAATGTTCCCATTTCACAAAATTAGTTCATAAATTCAAAAAATGTTCCTGCTTTCAAATTTTTGTTCCGAATTTTCAGAAAATGTTCCTGTTCTTTCAAAAATTGTTCAAATTATTTTTGTTCATTTTTGAGAAATTTGAAAATTAATGGCATGGATTTAAAAAAATGCCTGTTTTCAAAAAATGTTCACAAATTTCAAAAAATGTTCTTATTTTTCAAATTTTTGTTCATGTATTAAAAAATGTTCTTGTTTTTCAAATTTTTCAAAAAATGTTCTTATTTGTGGTCAGGTTTTTCTTTTTCTGTTTTCTTTTTATTCAATTTAAATTTCTTATTCCACAAATATTCAAGATTCTAAAAAAAGTTCAAATTTTTGAAAAAGTTCCTGTTTTAAAATTTTGTTCCTACATTCAAAAAATGTTCGCATTTTAAAATTGTTTGGGAATTTTAAAAACTGTTCCTGTTTTCAATTTTGTTCCTACATTAAAAAATGTTCGCATTTTAAAATTGTTTGGGAATTTAAAAAAATGTTCCTATTTTCAAATTTCCTACATTCAAAAAATGTTCACATCTTAAAATTGTTTGGGAATTTCAAAAAATGTACCTGTTTTCAAATTTTGTTCCTACATTCAAAAAATGTTCGCATTTTAAAATTGTTTGGGAATTTCAAGAAATGTTCCTGTTTTCAAATTTTGTTCCTACATTCAAAAAATGTTCACATTTTAAAATTGTTTGGAAATTTTAAAAAATGTTCCTATTTTCAAATTTTGTTCCTACATTCAAAAAATGTTCGCATTTTTAAATTGTTTGGGAATTTCAAAAAATGTTCTTGTTTTCAAATTTTGTTCATACATTCAAAAAATGTCCGCATTTTAAATTTTTTTGGGAATTTCAAAAAATGTTCCTGTTTTCAAAATTTTGTTCACAATTTCAAAAAATGTTCTTGTTTTCAAAATTTGTTCACAAATTAAATAATTGTTCGGGGAGTTACAGATAATGTGCAGGCTTTCAATTTTGTTCGGAATTTAAATAATGTTCCTTTAAAAAAACTATTCACAAATTCAAAATACTTTTCTGGTTTCTATTTTTTTTATCTTTTTTGAAAAGGTTTGAAATTCGAATTTTATTTGTGTTTTTAAAAAGTGTTCACGTTTTAAAAGGTGTTCACGGTCCGGCCGCTACAGTACATCTCTGAGCTGACGCTCTCGTTAGTTCATTTAACATTCCGCGGTGTATAACAGTCACTAACGCGGTGCCAGGTCGAGTGGCTAGCCAGAGTCATTCAGAAGCCAGAGGTTGCGAGTTCGATCACCCACTGGGGTGCTCTGTTTTTTACCTACACCGTGTTTGTTCGCTCGCTGCAGTGCTTCGAATGGGCCGGCCCACTCGGTGGCGCCCCTGTGCGATATGGCGGCAATTTGCCTCAAAATGCGGCACATAGGACCTCTCCCTCTCCCCCTCTAGTCCGAATTGGACAAGGAGGGGGCGGCGCCCCCCTTTCCTTCTCTCCCTTCCTTCTCCTCTCCTACTCTACTTGGAAGGGGGGAGTCCTACTCCCGGTGGGAGTAGGACTCCTCATGGGGCGCGTCATAGGAGGCCGGCTCCCTCCCCCTCCTCCACTCCTTTATATAGGGGAGGGGGCACCCCTTGGAGACACAACAATTGATCATTTATCTCTTAGTCGTGTGTGGTGCCCCCTCCACCATAATCCACCTCGGTCATATCGTAGCAGTGCTTAGGCAAAGCCCTGCGTTGGTAGCTTCATCAACACCGTCACCATGCCGTCGTGCTAACGAAGCTCTTCCCGGAAGCTCTACTAGATTGTGAGTTCGTAGGACGTCACCGAGCTGAACGTGTGCTGAACGCGGAGGTGTCGTATGTTCGGTACTAAGGATCGGTCGATCGTGAAGACGTACGACTACATCAACTGCGTTGTCATAACACTTCCGCTTACGGTCTACGAGGGTACATAGACGACACTCTCCCATCTCGTTGCTATGCATCACCATGATCTTGCGTGTGCGTAGGAATTTTTTTTAAATTACTACATTCCCCAATAGTGGTATCCGAGCCAGGTTTATGCGTAGATGTTATATGCACGAGTAGAAACACAAGTGAGTTGTTGGCGATACAAGTCATACTGCTTACCAGCATGTCATACTTTGGTTTGGCGGTATTGTTGGATGAAGCGGCTCGGACCAACATTACGTGTACAGTTACGTGAGACTGGTTCTACCGACGTGCTTTGCACACAGGTGGCTGGCGGGTATCAGTTTCTCCAACTTTAGTTGAACCGAGTGTGACTACCCCCGGTCCTTGTTGAAGGTTAAAACAACACTAACTTGACGAACTATCGTTGTGGTTTTGATGCATAGGTAAGAACGGTTCTTGCTCATCCCGTAGCAGCCACGTAACACTTGCAACAACAAAGTAGAGAACGTCTAACTTGTTTTGCAGGGCATGTTGTGATGTGATATGGTCAAGGCATGATGCTATATTTTATTGTATGAGATGATCATGTTTTGTAATGGAGTTATCGGCAACTGGCAGGAGCCATATGGTTGTTGCTTTATTGTATGAAATGCAATCGCCATGTAATTGCTTTACTTTATCACTAAGCGGTAGCGATAGTCGTAGAATGTGGCACCCCGATCCGCATGGGGCAGGGGGGCTTCGTACGTCAGCCCAGGATAACATTGGACGCACGACAGGTCCATAATACAGCATTCCAGGTACAATAATATTCATCAAATACATGTGCATAAGCTTACATCATTGATGAATACAATCATCTGGCATAGCCCTATGGCTATTTAAATGGCAGCGGAAGTCTATTAAAAATGGCGGCGGAAGTCTTGATTTGGCAGCATAACAACTCTGGCTGGGCTCCACAACTCACAGGACTGGCAAGGTTACGGCCTAGCACGACGGATCACGACAACAACTCGGGTACGACCTACAAAACTGGCATGACACGCTAGGTCAGTACATTTAATGTACTTGCAAGACAACCAAATACATAGCATCCAACCCAGCAGAAGACAAAGCAAGACCCGAACGCATGCAACAACCTATCTCATATCAATTACTAAACATGGCATGATAAAAATCAACTAAGCATGAACAAAAATCATAGCATCTGCTAATATGGCAATAACATGGCATATCAGATCATGCTTCTAACATGGCAAAGGCAAAACATATCATATCAGCTTAGTCATGGCATAAATTAACATATCAATCAAAGCATGGCATAGCATCATGAAATTATCCTAAAAATAAACTACCAATAATATCCAATTGCAGACATAGCATGTTAACCTTATACAATCATCTTCTGTTCTGCCTTGGTTTTTAAATGCAACCTATTACTCATGCAATGCAGCTCAACTTGTACACCGAGTCCCGCGGACTCTCTTACCAACGGGTTGCCTCGCAACCGAACGGTGATCTTTCCGACGATCACAACCACGACCAACACTTGGTCTCCAACACTCACAGAGACCTCGTCTCGTGATCATATCAAAACATCGTCGTGACTTCTCACAACCAGCACCATATTTTTGTTATCACAAATTTATTTACCAACTTAATTATTTCAGGTTTATCCTCCATTTCGACCAAGACCTGATAGTGGGACCTACTACAAACTGTTGCTATCGATAGACTTAATATACACTCTACAGAGGTAGCACACTGTACCCACACCATGGAACCCATGGCCTCGCACTCCCATTTGGGTGGACCAACGGCATTCCGACGAAACCGACCTACTGCCATAACACTCTCCCGGCCACTCTGACCCACTCCCAATTGGGCTAGTCCTGGGTGGCCCCGTGTCTACCAAAGACACACCGACCACCGTCGTGGCCAAAACGTTCCTCACGGGGACCGGTACCAAAAATTTAACAACGGGCACACAAGGTTATGTCTGCCTACCTGATCAGGGTAAGCATGCCCATAACCTTCCCTAGTTGGAGGCACCGACGAGAGGCACGACAATAGATCACATTAAGGCCTTCCCACAAGGCAAATGTGGCTGTACTGAAAAAGTTTGATTTGGTGGCACAATGACTCGATCCCATCAATGATGGAGGAGGTTTATCATTATTAAGTCATTTTAATTCCTTCTCCATCATCAAGAACATGAATGCAACAATGAGCATGAAGCATACAAATGCATGAACAAAATATTGAACTTCTCAAGTGCACAACTATAGCATAAAGAACATGACAATACCAAGTAATAACATATCAACGGTGCATTACAATCCTCATAATATTTTATAACGATGACATGCAAATAAAGTAGAGTAGTGACATGGCATTATTAATGATAACATTTTAATTAGCATGGCAAAGATATCAAGAAAATATAAGCATGCATGATAAGCATAATGGAATAACTGCAAATGAAAACAATAAGAACCAACTTTAACTACACACACAAGGTGCAAGCAAAGTCAACATGCAAGTTTGGCACTCATGATAAGAGGTTGGCTTGCCTGGGGGTCGACATATAATCCGGAAAGAAGTGAGAAACGATCGCGGAAAGATTTGCCGGAAACAGTTCTCTCTCAAAGGGGGTTGTTTACGGGCAAGGGCAAAATGGTCATTTTCACTGGGTGAAAATATTATGAACATGACATCAACAGAACGGGCTCGACGAAACAAAGACGTGGGCTTTGGAATCACCTGATTCGGAGCTACGGGTAAAAAGATATGACTGTTTAACTACCAGGGACCTATCGGTAAAGAAAATCATTACAAACTGGGCCCTGGCAGAAAAACAGATCGCGTATTTCTCAAAAAGATGCTTTCCAGAGAGGAAAGCGCATTCCAGCACGAAGAAGAGGAAGAATAAGCTTACGGCGACTGAAAGCGCACTTCCTGAAATACGCTTTCGCGTACGGAAAGCGGCTGCGCGGCGGGGCGTCGACACTTATCCACGCTGGCACTGGGCCAGGCCCGTCGGTCGCCGACAGGTGGGGCCGCGCGAGGGAGGGCCTGCCTGGCCTAGCTTCTTCCTCCTCCCGCTCGACGCGCGCCTGGCCGAGTGGGAACGCCAGCCCCGACGGCGCTCGCCGGTGCGTCCGGCCACGGTAGGCGACGGGCGACCTACCCACGGGTTCAGGAGGAGGAGGCGCACCCCGGGGTAGTCTCCGTTGCCGGCGACGAGCACTGGAGAGGGAGCCACCCGGCCCGCGGCGGAGAGGGACACGGACGGGCGAGGGGTCGGGAAGGGCCGCCGGAGAGTGGCGCATCTAGTGGAGGGTTCGGACGGGGCATGGGACGGCTGGAGGGAGGGGTTTGGCACGGAGTCCGAGCGATGGGCTCGCCAGAAATCCGAGCGCTCCGGCGAGGGCTTTAGTCGGGCTCGGGCACTGGAGTGTTCTGGCGGGAGGGGAGGGGTTTGAGAGAGCTGGCTTGCTCGGGGAGGGTCGCGGACGGGCTATAAATAGCCAAGGCGGGGAGCACCGAGCCGGTCACCGCCGAGCGAGTCCGGCCACGGCTCTGCCGGCCGCAGTAGTCACGGGGGCGGACGGGAAGGCGATGAGGAGGGTGAGGACGAGCTCCAGAGGCTCACGGAGACGAGCAAGGCAAGAGAACAAGAGGAGGAAGCGAACATCGGCGAGGAAAGAGGACGAGCCCACGGGCACGCACTGTTCGAGCATTGGCACGGCTCACCGGAGAAGAAAACGAAGGGGGCCAGAGGTCCAGAGGGAAGAGGACGCCGAGAGGCAACTGTTGGGCTTTAAAGGCGAGGCCAGAGACGGCCGGAGCAGCGCTGCCGACGAGAAGAGTGGCTAGACCACCGTTTTGGCTGGCTGCCCCCATAGTCACCACTGGCATGGCGCGCTCTGGGGCTTTTACTGATGTAAGTTCATGTCTACCGCGTAGTCCTTCCAGCGTGGAGTATTACCATGGTAAGGAAACGGGCAGAGACAAACTGATCTGAGTAAAGAGAGCTCCAGAAGTTTTCTGTTGCAAACTTGGCCACACACCAAAGGTTAAACCGGACAGGTTAAAAGGTAAAAATGTTGTCTGGGAGGCTTAGGGTAGAAAGGACTACGGTCCTGGGAGTTTTGAGGTAAAAATGGACAACTATTTACCAGAGTTCCTGTACAACCACCAAATCTGACCCAGAAACTGAATCATGATGAAGCACTCACTAGGAGTGATGGATTAGGCTAAAACTTGGCAAATCTTGATTATTTGGACATACAATGATGCTGTAAAAAGTTCATACCAAATGGACTCACCAAAATGGTACTTCCTTCATAGCTATCATTTCTGTCCAAAAACTTCAGAAAAATCCTCAGGGCAATTGGCTAGATGAAATGAGCCCAAATGTTGATAGGTTATATGGATATGAGAAGCCCTGGGAATATTTTCAGCCATAATGGAGCAAGATAAAATGCACTTGCTTCACAAACTGAAAAATTGGACAAAAACCAAGCATTGCTCCTGTGCACACATAGTTCAATGAAATGAACTGAAATTGGGTGGAGGCTAATGATTTGAGACACTTGAGGATGGAAAAGTTTCATCCCATTTTTAAACTCTATGAAGGTACTTCCTTCACAAAGTTACATTCTGGTTAGAAACTTTGAAAAATTGCACAAGGAGCTAGGATGAGGGGATTGAGCTCATATTTGGAATTCATAGGTTATTTAACAATTTTAATCACCCTGCCAAATTATAGCTCAATTGGAGTTAGGAATACAACACGTCCTTTGCAAAATTTCAGAGAAGGCAAAAACTTGCATTGGATCATGTGCCAAAATTTTGAAGTGAGGAACATGAGATTAGGATGGAAATAGTGATTATATAGCAAGGAAAAGCTCCACAATTTATGTGGGGATTTTCTCTATTATAAAAATAGTAGTTCCTTTGGAAATTGGCAGAAATGCAATATTGGCATTAAATAGGAAAAGGCAATTTTTCCTTATTTAATTATGGCCAATATACTTGCCAGAGCTTGGATTAGGCATAAGTATCAACTCCACCAATCCTCATGAATTTAGGAGATGGCTAGCTATGCCTTTGGATTTTATTCCTCAGAAAGGCAAGAAAAGGAATAAATCATAATTCAAAAATATTGCATGGGACTTAGCAATATTTTTGCATATCCAAGGTTCAGAAAGGTAGAGTGGTCTCTGGGAACAAATGGAATGATCAACAGATCAAGGAAAATGATGGCTCCTTTGTAAGCACAAAGGGCATATCCAAATTCCAAAAATTTGGAATTAGGGTTTGAAAGGATTTGAGCTGATGCAAATGAGGGCTTGCCCACTGAAAAAGACATGAACAAAGTTTTGAAAGGTTGGAAATGACAAAATTTCTCAGAGTCATCCAGCAAACTTAGGAGAAAATTTTGAAGATGAGTGCCAGGAAGGAATAACAGCACAAAAATTGATAACCAAATTTTGGGGCTGTTACATAGAAGCAATAGTTGGCGAGACGACAACGATGCTACGATGGAGATCAAGGTGTCACGCCGGTGATGATGGTGATCATGACGGTGCTTTGGAGATGGAGATCAAAGGCACAAGATGATGATGGCCATATCATATCGCTTATATTGATTGCATGTGATGTTTATCCTTTATGCATCTTCTTCTGCTTTGATTGACGGTAGCATTATAAGATGATCTCTCACTAAAAATTTCAAGGTACAAGTGTTCTCCCTGAGTATGCACCATCGCAAAAGTTCGTCATGCCGAGACACCACGTGATGGTCGGGTGTGATAAGCTCAACGTTCTTATACAACGGGTGCAAGCCAGTTTTGCACACGCAGAATACTCAGGTTAAACTTGACGAGCCTAGCATATACAGATATGGCCTCGGAACACTGAGACCTAAAGGTCGAGCATGAATCATATAGTAGATATGATCAACATAGTGATGTTCACCATTGAAAACTACTACATTTCACGTGATGATCGGTTATGGTTTAGTTGACTTGGATCACGTGATCACTTAGATGATTAGAGGGATATCTATCTAAGTGGGAGTTCTTAAGTAATATGATTAATTGAACTTAAATTTATCATGAACTTAGTACCTGATAGTATTTTGCTTGTTTATGTTGTTGTAGATAGATGGCCCGTGTTGTTGTTCCGTTCAAATTTAATGCGTTCCTTGAGAAAGCAAAGTTGAAAGATGATGGTAGCAATTACACGGACTGGGTCCGTAACTTGAGGATTATCCTCATTGCTGCACAGAAGAATTACATCCTGGAAGCACCGCTAGGTGCCAGGCCTGCTGCAGATGCTATTGATGACGTTAAGGACATCTGGCAGAGCAAAGCTGATGACTACTCGATAGTTCAGTGTGCCATGCTTTACGGCTTAGAACCGGGACTTCAACGATGTTTTGAACGTCATGGAGCATATGAGATGTTCCAGGAGTTGAAGTTGATATTTCAAGCAAATGCCCGGATTGAGAGATATGAAGTCTCCAATAAGTTCTACAGCTGCAAGATGGAGGAGAATAGTTCTGTAAGTGAACATATACTCAGAATGTCTGGGTACTGCAATCACTTGATTCAACAAGGAGTTAATCTTCCGGATGATAGTGTCATTGACAGAATTCTTCAATCACTGCCACCAAGCTACAAGAGCTTCGTGATGAACTATAATATGCAAGGGATGGATAAGACAATTCCCGAGCTCTTCGCAATGCTAAAGGCTGCAGAGGTAGAAATCAAGAAGGAGCATCAAGTGTTGATGGTCAATAAGACCACCAGTTTCAAGAAAAAGGGTAAAGGGAAGAAGAAGGGGAACTTCAAAAAGAACGGCAAACAAGTTGCTGCTCAAGAGAAGAAACCCAAGTCTGGACCTAAGCCTGAGACTGAGTGCTTCTACTTCAAACAGACTAGTCACTGGAAGCGGAACTGCCCCAAGTATTTGGCAGATAAGAAGGATGGCAAGGTGAACAAAGGTGTGATATACATGTTATTGATGTGTACCTTACTAGAGCTCGCAGTAGCACCTGGGTATTTGATACTGGTTCTGTTGCTAATATTTGCAACTCGAAACAGGGACTACGGATTGAGCGAAGATTAGCTAAGGACGAGGTGACGATGTGTGTGGAAAATGGTTCCAAAGTCGATGTGATCGCCGCCGGCACGCTACCTCTACATCTACCTTCGGGATTAATTTTAGACCTGAATAATTGTTATTTGGTGCCAGCGTTAAGCATGAACATTTTATCTGGATCTTGTTTGATACGAGACGGTTATTCATTTAAATCTGAGAATAATGGTTGTTCTATTTATATGAGTAATATCTTTTATGGTCATGCACACTTGAAGAGTGGTCTATTTGTCTTGAATCTCGATAGTAGTAATACACATATTCATAATGTTGAAGCCAAAAGATGCAGAGTTGATAATGATAGTGCAACTTATTTGTGGCACCGCCGTTTAGGTCATATTGGTGTAAAGCGCATGAAGAAACTCCATACTGATGGACTTCTGGAATCACTTGATTACGAATCACTTGGTACTTGCGAACCATGCCTCATGGGCAAGATGACTAAAACGCCATTCTCCAGAACAATGGAGCGAGCAACAGATTTATTGGAAATCATACATACAGATGTATGTGGTCCAATGAATATTGAGGCTCGCGGCGGGTATCGTTATTTTCTCACCTTCACAGATGATTTGAGAAGATATGGGTATATCTACTTAATGAAACATAAATCTAAAACATTTGAAAATTTCAAAGAATTTCAGAGTGAAGTGGAAAATCGTCGTAATAAGAAAATAAAGTTTCTATGATCTGATCGTGGAGGAGAATATTTGAGTTATGAGTTTGGTCTACATTTGAAACAATGCGGAATAGTTTCGCAACTCACGCCACCCAGAACACCACAGCGTAATGGTGTGTCTGAACGTCGTAATCGTACTTTACTAGATATGGTGCGATCTATGATGTCTCTTACTAATTTACTATTGGGGAACGTAGCAGAATTTTAAAATTTTCTACGCATCACCAAGATCAGTCTATGGAGTCATCTAGCAACGAGAGAGAGGAGTGCATCTACGTACCCTTGTAGATCGTGAGCGGAAGCGTTCAAGAGAACGGGGTTGATGGAGTCGTACTCGTCGTGATCCAAATCACCGATGACCGAGCGCCGAACGGACGGCACCTCCGCGTTCAACACACATACGGTTGGGGAAGACGTCTCCTCCTTCTTGATCCAGCAAGGGGGAAGGAGAGGTTGATGGAGATCCAGCAGCACAATGGCGTGGTGGTGGAAGCAGCGGGGATCTCGGCAGGGCTTCGCCAAGCTCAGCGAGAGGGAGGGGTGTTACGAGGGGAGAGGGAGGCGCCAGGGGCTAGGGTTCGGCTCCCATGAGCCTCCCCACTATATATAGGGGTGGAGGGGGCTGGTTTCTTGCCCTCCAAGTCCATTGGGGCATTGGCAAAGGTGGGGGAAAGAAATCCCATCATTTCCCTTCCCCACTGATTATTATCCCCCCTTTTTAGGGATCTTGATCTTATCCCTTCGGGATATGATCTTATTCCTTCTAAGGGGGGATCTTGGTGCGCCTTGACCAGGGGTGTGGGGCCTTGCCCCCACTACCCACGTTCATGTGGGTCCCCCCATGCAGGTGGGCCCCACTCCGGAACCTTCTAGAACCTTCCCGGTACAATACCGAAAAATCCTGAACATTTTCCGGTGGCCAAAATAGGACTTCCTATTGTTGGGGAACGTAGTAATTTCAAAAAATTTCCTACGCACACGCAAGATCATGGTGATGCATAGCAACGAGGGGAGAGCATGATCTACGTACCCTTGTAGATCGCAACGGAAGCGTTGACACAACGTAGAGGAAGTAGTCGTACGTCTTCTTCCCAATCCGACCGATCCAAGCACCGTTACTCCGTCACCTCCGAGTTCTTAGCACACATACAGCTCGATGATGATCCCCGGGCTCCGATCCAGCAAAGCTTCGGGGAGGAGTTCTGTCAGCACGACGGCGTGGTGACGATCTTGATGTACTACCGACGCAGGGCTTCGCCTAAGCACTACAACGATATGATCGAGGTGGAATATGGTGGCAGGGGGCACCACACACGGCTCAGGAACGATCTCAATGGTCAACTTGTGTGTCTAGAGGTGCCCCATGCCCCTGTATATAAAGGAGCCAAGGGGGAGGGGTGCGCCGGCCAGGGAGAGGGCGCAGGAGGAGTCCTACTCCCACCAGGAGTAGGACTCCCCCCCCCCCCGAGGCGGGCCGGCCCCTTCTCCTAGTCCTAATAGGACTAAGGGAAGGGGGGCGCGCGGCCACCTATGGGCTGCCCCTTTTCTCTTTTCCACTAAGGCCCATGAAGGCCCATATGGCTCCCGGGGGGTTCCGGTAACCTCCCGGTAATCCGGTAAAATCCCGATTTCACCCGGAACACTTCCGATATCCAAATATAGGCTTCCAATATATCAATCTTTATGTCTCGACCATTTCGAGACTCCTCGTCACGTCCGTGATCACATCCGGGACTCCGAACAACCTTCGGTACATCAAAATGCATAAACTCATAATAACTATCATCGTAACGTTAAGCGTGCGGACCCTACGGTTCGAGAACAATGTAGACATGACCGAGACACTTCTCTGGTCAATAACCAATAGCGGGACCTGGATGCCCATATTGGCTCCTACATATTCTACGAAGATCTTTATCGGTCAGACCGCATAACAACATACGTTGTTCCCTTTGTCATCGGTATGTTACTTGCCCGAGATTTGATCGTCGGTATCCAATACCTAGTTCAATCTCGTTACCGGCAAGTCTCTTTACTTGTTCCGTAATACATCATCCCGCAACTAACTTATTAGTTGCAATGCTTGCAAGGCTTAAGTGATGTGCATTACCGAGAGGGCCCAGAGATACCTCTCCGACAATCGGAGTGACAAATCCTATTCTCGAAATACGCCAACGCAACATCTACCATTGGAGACACCTGTAGAGCTCCTTTATAATCACCCAATTATGTTGTGACGTTTGGTAGCACACAAAGTGTTCCTCCGGCAAACAGGAGTTACATAATCTCATAGTCATAGGAACATGTATAAGTCATGAATAAAGCAATAGCAACATACTAAACGATCGGGTGCTAAGCTAATGGAATGGGTCATGTCAATCAGATCATTCAACTAATGATGTGACCCCGTTAATCAAATGACAACTCTTTGTCCATGGTTAGGAAGCATAACCATCTTTGATTAACGAGCTAGTCAAGTAGAGGCATACTAGTGACACTCTGTTTGTCTATGTATTCACACATGTATTATGTTTCCGGTTAATACAATTCTAGCATGAATAATAAACATTTATCATGATATAAGGAAATAAATAATAACTTTATTATTGCCTCTAGGGCATATTTCCTTCAGTCTCCCACTTGCACTAGAGTCAATAATCTAGATCACATCACCATGTGATTAACATCGATAGTTCACATCATCATGTGATTAATACCCATAGTTCACATCGCCATGTGACTAACTCCCAAAGGGTTTACTAGATTCAGTAATCTTGTTCACATCGCTATGTGATTAACACTCAAGGAGTACTAAGGTGTGATCATGTTTTGCTTGTGAGATAATCTTAGTCAACGGGTCTTTCACATTCAGATCCGTTATGTATTTTGCAATTTTCTATGTCTACAATGCTCTGCACAGAGCTACTCTAGCTAATTGCTCCCACTTTCAATATGTATCTAGATCGAGACTTAGAGTCATCCAGATCTGTGTCAAAACTTGCATCGACGTAACTCTTTACGACGAACCTTTTGTCACCTCCATAACCGAGAAACATATCCTTATTCCAGTAAGGATAATTTTGACCGCTGTCCATTGATCTATTCCTAGATCACTATTGTACTCCCTTGCTTAACATAGGGTATACAACAGATCTGATACACAGCATGACATACTTTATAGAACCTATGTCCAAGGCATAGGGAATGACTTTCATTCTCTTTCTATCTTCTGCTCTGGTCGGGCTTTGAGTCTTACTCAACTTCACACCTTGTAATATAGGCAAGAACTCTTTCTTTGACTGCTCCATTTTAAACTACTTCAAAATCTTGTCAAGGTATGTATTTATTGAAAAAACTTATCAAGCGTCTTGATCTATCTCTATAGATCTTGATGCTCAATATGTAAGCAGCTTCACCGAAGTCTTTCTTTGAAAAACTCTTTTCAAACACTCCTTTATGCTTTACAGAATAATTCTACATTATTTTTGATCAACAATATGTCATTCACATATACTTATCAGAAATGCTGTAGTGCTCCCACTCACTTTCTTGTAAATACAGGCTTCACCGCAAGTCTGTATAAAACTATATGCTTTGATCAACTTATCAAAGTGTGTATTCCAACTCTGAGATGCTTGCACCAGTCCATAAATGAATCGCTGGAGCTTGCATATTTTGTTAGCACCTTTAGGATTGACAAAACCTACTGGTTGCATCATATGCAACTCTTCTTTAAGAAATCCATTAAGGAATGCAGTTTTGTTTATCCATTTGCCAGATTTCATAAAATGCGGCAATTGCTAACATGATTCGGACAGACTTAAGCATAGATACGAGTGAGAAACTCTCATCGTAGTCAACACTTTGAACTTGTCGAAAACCTTTTGCGACAATTCTAGCTTTGTAGATACTACTATCAACGTCCGTCTTCCTCTTGAAAATCCATTTATTCTCAATTGCTTGCCGATCATCGGGCAAGCCAACCAAAGTCCAAACTTTGTTCTCATACATGGATCATATCTCAGATTTCATGGCCTCAAACCATTTCGCGGAATCTGGGCTCATCATCGCTTCCTCATAGTTCGCAAGTTCGTCATGGTCTAGTAACATGACTTCCAGAATAGGATTACCATACCACTCTGATGCGGATCTCACTCTGGTTTACCTACGAGATTCGGTAGTAACTTGATCCGAAGTTTCATGATCATCATCATTAGCTTCCTCACTAATTGGTGTAGGTGTCACAGAAATCGGTTTCTGTGATGTACTACTTTCCAATAAGGGAGGAGGTACAGTTACCTCATCAAGTTCTACTTTCCTCCCACTCACTTCTTTCGAGAGAAACTCCTTCTCCAGAAAGTTTCCGAATTTAGCAACAAAAGTCTTGCCTTCGGATCTGTGATAGAAGGTGTACCCAACTGTCTCCTTTGGGTATCCTATGAAGACATATTTCTCCGATTTGAGTTTGAGCTTATCGAGATGAAACTTTTTCACATAAGCATCGCAACTCCAAACTTTAAGAAACGACAGCTTAGGTTTCTTGCCAAACCATAGTTCACACGGTGTCGTCTCAACGGATTTAGATGGTGCCCTATTTAACGTGAATGCAGCTGTCTCTAATGCATAACCCCAAAATGATAGTGGTAGAGACATCATAGATCGCACTATATCTAATAAAGTACGGTTATGACGTTCAGACACACCATTACACTATGGTGTTCCAGGTGGCGTGAGTAGTGAAACTATTTCACATTGTTTTAACTGAAGGCCAAACTCGTAACTCAAATATTTTACCTCTGCGATCATATCGTAGAAACTTTTATTTTCTTGTCACGATGATTTTCCACTTCACTCTGAAATTCTTTGAACTGTTCAAATGTTTCATACTTATGTTTCATCAAGTAGATATCCCCATATCTGCTCAAATCATCTATGAAGGTCAGAAAATAATGATACCTGCTGCAAGTCTTAATATTCATCGGACCACATACATCAGTATGTATGATTTCCAACAAATCTGTTGCTTGCTTCATTGTTCCGGAGAACGGCGTTTTAGACATCTTGCCCATAAGGTATGGTTCGCAAGCATCAAGTGATTCATAATCAAGTGATTCCAAAAGCCCATCAGCATGGAGTTTCTTCATGTGCTTTACACCAATATGACTTAAACGGCAGTGCCACAAATAAGTTGCACTATCATTATTAACTTTGCATCTTTTGGTTTCAATATTATGAATATGTGTATCACTACGATCGAGATCCAATGAACTTGTTTCATTGGGTGTATGAGCATCGAAGGTTTTATTCATGTAAACAGAACAACAATTATTCTCTGACTTTAATGAATAACCGTATTGCAATAAACATGATCAAATCATATTCATGCTCAACGCAAAAACCAAATAACACTTATTTAGGTTCAACACTAATTTCGAAAGTATAGGGGAGTGTGCGATGATGATCATACCAATCTTGGAACTACTTCCAACACACATCGTCACTTCACCCTTAACTAGTCTCTGTTTATTCTGCAACTCCTGTTTCGAGTTACTACTCTTAGCAACTGATCCAGTATCAAATACTGAGGGGTTGCTATAAACACTAGTAAAGTACACATCAATAACACGTATATCAAATATACTTTTGTTCACTTTGCCATCCTTCTTATCCGCCAAATACTTGGGGCAGTTCCGCTTCCAGTGACCAGTCCCTTTGCAGTAGAAGCACTTAGTCTCAGGCTTAGGACCAGACTTGGGCTTCTTCACTTGAGCAGCAACTTGCTTGCCGTTCTTCTTGAAGTTCCCCTTCTTCCTTTTGCCCTTTTCTTGAAACTAGTGGTCTTGTCTACCATCAACACTTGATGTTTTTTCTTGATTTCTACCTTTGTCGATTTTAACATCACGAAGAGCTTGGGAATCGTTTCCGTTATCCCTTGCATACTATAGTTCATCACGAAGTTCTACTAATTTGGTGATGGTGACTAGAGAATTCTGTCAATCACTATCTTATCTGGAAGATTAACTCCCACTTGATTCAAGTGATTGTAGTACCTAGACAATCTGAGTACATGCTCACTAGTTGAGCGATTCTCCTCCATCTTTTAGCTATAGAACTTGTTGGAGACTTCATATCTCTCAACTCGGGTATTTGCTTGAAATATTAACTTCAACTCCTGGAACATCTCATATGGTCCATGACGTTCAAAACGTCTTTGAAGTCCCGATTCTAAGCCATTAAGCATGGTGCACTAAACTATCAAGTAGTCATCATATTAAGCTAGCCAAACGTTCATAACGTCTGCATCTGCTCCTGTAATAGGTCTGTCACCTAGCGGTGCATCAAGGACATAATTCTTCTGTGCAGCAATGAGGATAAACCTCAGATCACGGATCCAATCCGCATCATTGCTACTAACATCTTTCAACACAATTTTCTCTAGGAACATATCAAAATAAATACAGGGAAGCAACAACGCGAGCTATTGATCTACAACATAATTTGCAAAATACTACCAGGACTAAGTTCATGATAAATTTAAGTTCAATTTAATCATATTACTTAAGAACTCCCACTTAGATAGACATCCCTCTAATCTTCTAAGTGATCACGTGATCCAAATCAACTAAACCATAACCGATCATCACGTGAGATGGAGTAGTTTTCAATGGTGAACATCGTTATGTTGATCATATCTACTATATGATTCACGCTCGACCTTTCGGTCTCCGTGTTCCGAGGCCATATCTGCATATGCTAGGCTCGTCAAGTTTAACCCGAGTATTCTGCGTGTGCAAAAACTGGCTTGCACCCGTTGTAGATGGACGTAGAGCTTATCACACCCGATCATCACGTGGTGTCTGGGCACGACGAACTTTGGCAACGGTGCGTACTCAGGGAGAACACTTCTTGATAATTTAGTGAGAGATCATCTTATAATGCTACCGTCAATCAAAGCAAGATAAGATGCATAAAAAGATAAACATCACATGCAATCAATATAAGTGATATGATATGGCCATCATCATCTTGTGCTTGTGATCTCCATCTCCGAAGCACCGTCATGATCACCATCGTCACCGGCGGACACCTTGATCTCCATCGTAGCATCGTTGTCGTCTCGCTAATCTTATGCTTCCACGACTATCACTACCGCTTAGTAATAAAGTAAAGCATTACATCACGATTGCATTGCATACAATAAAGCGACAACCATATGGCTCCTGCCAGTTACCGATAACTCGGTTACAAAACATGATCATCTCATACAATAAAATTTAGCATCATGCCTTGACCATATCACATCACAACATGCCCTGCAAAAACAAGTTAGATGTCCTCTACTTTGTTGTTGCAAGTTTTATGTGGCTGCTACGGGCTTAAGCAAGAACCAATCTCACCTACGCATCAAAACCACAACGATAGTTTGTCAAATAGACTCCGTTTTAACCTTCTCGAGGATCGGGCGTAGCCACACTCGGTTCAACTAAAGTTGGAGAAACAGTCACCCGCAAGTCACCTATGTGCAAAGCACGTCGGGGAAACCGGTCTCGCGTAAGCGTACGCGTAATGTCGGTCCGGGCCGCTTCATCCAACAATACCGCCGAACCAAAGTATGACATGCTGGTAGGCAGTATGACTTATATCGCCCACAACTCACTTGTGTTCTACTCGTGCAAATAACATCAAACCATAAAACCTATGCTCGGATGCCACTGTTGGGGAATGTTGTAATTTCAAAAAAATTCCTACGCACACGCAAGATCATGGTGATGCATAGCAACGAGGGGAGAGCATGATCTACGTACCCTTGTAGATCACAACGGAAGCGTTGACACAACATAGAGGAAGTAGTCGTACGTCTTCTTCCCGATCCGACCGATCCAAGCACCGTTACTCCGGCACCTCTGAGTTCTTAGCACACGTACAGCTCAATGACGATCCCCGGGCTCCGATCCAGCAAAGCTTCGGGGAGGAGTTCTGTCAGCACGACGGCGTGGTGACGATCTTGATGTACTACCGACGCAGGGCTTCGCCTAAGCACTGCAATGATATGATCGAGGTGGAATATGGTGGCAGGGGGGCACCGCACACGGCTAAGGAACGATCTCAATGATCAACTTGTGTGTCTAGAGGTGCCCCCTGCCCCTGTATATAAAGGAGCCAAGGGGGAGGGGTGCGCCGGCCAGGGAGAGGGCGCAGGAGGAGTCTTACTCCCGCCGGGAGTAGGACTCCCCCCCCCAATCCTAGTTGGACTAGGTTTCCCAAAGGGGGAAAGAGAGAGAGGGGGGCCGGCCCCTTCTCCTAGTCCTAATAGGACTAAGGGAAGGGGGGCGCGCGGCCACCTATGGGCTTCCCCTTTTCTCTTTTCCACTAAGGCCCATGAAGGCCCATATGGCTCCCGGGGGGTTCCGGTAACCTCCCGGTAATCCGGTAAAATCCCGATTTCACCCGGAACACTTCCGATATCTAAATATAGGCTTCCAATATATCAATCTTTATGTCTCGACCATTTCGAGACTCCTCGTCATGTCCGTGATCACATCCGGGACTCCGAACAACCTTCGGTGCATCAAAATGCATAAACTCATAATAACTGTCATCGTAACGTTAAGCGTGCGGACCCTACGGTTCGAGAACAATGTAGACATGACCGAGACACTTCTCTGGTCAATAACCAATAGCGGGACCTGGATGCCCATATTGGCTCCTACATATTCTACGAAGATCTTTATAGGTCAGACCGCAAAACAACATACGTTGTTCCCTTTGTCATCGGTATGTTACTTGCCCGAGATTCGATCGTCGGTATCCAATACCTAGTTCAATCTCGTTACCGGCAAGTCTCTTTACTCGTTCCGTAATACATCATCCCGCAACTAACTTATTAGTTGCAATGCTTGCAAGGCTTAAGTGATGTGCATTACCGAGAGGGCCCAGAGATACCTCTCCGACAATCGGAGTGACAAATCCTATTCTCGAAATACGCCAACCCAACATCTACCATTGGAGACACCTGTAGAGCTCCTTTATAATCACCCAGTTATGTTGTGACGTTTGGTAGCACACAAAGTGTTCCTCCAGCAAACGGGAGTTACATAATCTCATAGTCATAGGAACATGTATAAGTCATGAAGAAAGCAATAGCAACATACTAAACGATCGGGTGCTAAGCTAATGGAATGAGTCATGTCAATCAGATCATTCAACTAATGATGTGACCCCGTTAATCAAATGACAACTCTTTGTCCATGGTTAGGAAGCATAACCATCTTTGATTAACAAGCTAGTCAAGTAGAGGCATACTAGTGACACTCTGTTTGTCTATGTATTCACACATGTATTATGTTTCCGGTTAATACAATTCTAGCATGAATAATAAACATTTATCATGATATAAGGAAATAAATAATAACTTTATTATTGCCTCTAGGGCATATTTCCTTCACCTATATATAAATCTTTACCTCCTGAACATTCCGGAACTCCTCGTGACGTCCGGGATATCATCCAGGACTCCAAACAACTTTTAGGTTACCGCATACTAATATCTCTACAACCCTAGCGTCACCGAACCTTAAGTGTGTAGACCCTACGGGTTTGGGAGACATGCAGACATGACCGAGACGATTCTCCGGTCAATAACCAACAGCGGGATCTGGATACCCATGTTGGCTCCCACATGTTCCACGATGATCTCATCGGATGAACCACGATGTCGAGGATTCAATCAATCCCGTATTCAATTCCCTTTGTCCAGCGGTATTGTACTTGCCCGAGATTCGATCGTCGGTATCCGATACCTTGTTCAATCTCGTTACCGGCAAGTCTCTTTACTCGTTCCGTAACACATCATCCCATGATCAACTCCTTGGTCACATTCAGCACATTATGATGATGTCCTACCGAGTGGGCCCAGAGATACCTCTCCGTCACACGGAGTGACAAATCCCAGTCTCGATTTGTGCCAACCCAACAGACACTTTCGGAGATACCTGTAGTGCACCTTTATAGCCACCCAGTTACGTTGTGACGTTTGGCACACCCAAAGCATTCCTACGGTATCCGGGAGTTGCACAATCTCATGGTCTAAGGAAATGATACTTGACATTTAGAAAAGCTTTAGCATACGAACTACACGATCTTTGTGCTAGGCTTAGGATTGGGTCTTGTCCATCACATCATTCTCCTAATGATGTGATCCCGTTATCAACGACATCCAATGTCCATGGTCAGGAAACCGTAACCATATATTGATCAACGAGCTAGTTAACTAGAGGCTTACTAGGGACATGGTGTTGTCTATGTATCCACACATGTATCTGAGTTTCCTATCAATACAATTCTAGCATGGATAATAAACAATTATCATGAACAAGGAAATATAATAATAACCAATTTATTATTGCCTCTAGGGCATATTTCCAACATTTACCGCTATTGTTTTGGGGTTATGCTTTAGAGACGGCTGCATTCACGTTAAATAGGGCACCATCAAAATCCATTGAGACGATGCCTTATGAACTGTGGTTTGGAAAGAAACCAAAGTTGTCATTTCTTAAAGTTTGGGGCTGCGATGCTTATGTGAAAAAGCTTCAACCTGATAAGCTCGAACCCAAATTTAAGAAATATGTCTTCATAGGATACCCAAAGGAAACTATTGGGTACACCTTCTATCACAGATTCGAAGGCAAGACATTTATTGCTAAGAATGGATCCTTTCTAGAGAAGGAGTTTCTCTCGAAAGAAGTGAGTGGGAGGAAAGTAGAACTTGATGAGGTAACTGTACCTGCTCCCTTATTGGAAAGTAGTTCGTCACAGAAACCGGTTCCGGTGACACCTACACCAATCAGTGAGGAAGCTAATGATAATGATCATGAAACTTCAGATCAAGTTACTACCGAACCTCGTAGGTCAACCAGAGTAAGATCCGCACCAGACTAGTACGGCAATCCTATTATGGAAGTCATGTTACTTGACCATGATGAACCTACGAACTATGAAGAAGCAATAGTGAGCCCAGATTCCGCAAAATGGCTTGAGGCCATGAAATCTGAGATGGGATCTATGTATGAGAACAAAGTGTGGACTTTGGTTGACTTGCCCGATGATCGGCAAGCCATCGAGAATAAATGGATCTTCAAGAAGAATACTGACGCTGACGGTAATGTTACTATCTACAAAGCTCGACTTGTTGCAAAAGGTTTTCGATAAGTTCAAGGGGTTGACTACGATGAGACTTTCTCACCCGTAGCAATGCTTAAGTTTGTCTGAATCATGTTAGCAATTGCCGCATTTTATGATTATGAAATTTGGAAAATGGATGTCAAAACTGCATTCCTGAATGGATTTCTGGAAGAAGAGTTATATATGATGCAACCAGAAGGTTTTGTTGATCCAAAGGGTGCTAACAAAGTGTGCAAGCTCCAGCGATCCATTTATGGACTGGTGCAAGCCTCTCGGAGTTGGAATAAATGTTTTGATAGTGTGACCAAAGCATATGGTTTTATACAGACTTTTGGAGAAGCCTGTATTTACAAGAAAGTGAGTGGGAGCTCTCTAGCATTTCTAATATTATATGTGGATGACATATTGTTGACTGGAAATGATATAGAATTTCTGGATAGCATAAAAGGATACTTGAATAAGAGTTTTTCAATGAAAGACCTCGGAGAAGCTGCTTATATATTGGGCATCAAGATCTATAGAGATAGATCAAGACGCTTAATTGGACTTTCACAAAGCACATACCTTGATAAAGTTTTGAAGAAGTTCAAAATGGATCAAGCAAAGAAAGGATTCTTGCATGTGATACAAGGTGTGAAGTTGAGTAAGACTCAATGCCCGACCACTTCAGAAGATAGAGAGAAAATGAAAAGTGTTCCCTATGCTTCAGCCATAGGCTCTATCATGTATGCAATGTTGTGTACCAGACCTGATGTGTGCCTTGCTATTAGTTTAGCAGGGAGGTACCAAAGTAATCCAAGAGTGGATCACTGGACAGCGGTCAAGAATATCCTGAAATACCTGAAAAGGACTAAAGATATGTTTCTCGTTTATGGAGGTGACAAAGAGCTCGTCATAAATGGTTACATCAATGCAAGCTTTGACACTGATCCGGCCAATTCTAAATCGCGAACCGGATACGTGTTTATATTGAACGATGGAGCTGTTAGTTCAAGCAGTTCTAAACAAAGCGTCGTGGCAGGATCTACGTGTGAAGCGGAGTACATAGCTGCTTGGGAAGCATCAAATGAAGGAATCTGGATGAAGGAGTTCATATCTGATCTAGGTGTCATACCTAGTGCATCGGATCCAATGAAAATCTTTTGTGACAATACTGGTGCAATTGCCTTGACAAAGGAATCTATATTTCACAAGAGAACCAAGCACATCAAGAGACGCTTCAATTCCATCCGGGATCAAGTCCAGGTGGGAGACATGGAGATTTGCAAGACACATACGGATCTAAATGTTGCAGACCCGTTGACTAAGCCTCTTCCACGAGCAAAACATGATCAGCACCAAGACTCCATGGGTGCTAGAATCATTACTGTGTAATCTAGATTATTGACTCTAGTGCAAGTGGGAGACTGAAGGAAATAAGCCCTAGAGGCAATAATAAAGTTATTATTTATTTCCTCATATCATGATAAATGTTTGTTATTCATGCTAGAATTGTATTAACCAGAAACATAATACATGTGTGAATACATAGACAAACATAGTGTCACTAGTATGCCTCTACTTGACTAGCTCGTTGATCAAAGATGGTTGAGTTTCCTAGCCATAGACATGAGTTGTCATTTGATTAACGGGATCACATCATTAGGAGAATGATGTGATTTACATGACCCATTCTGTTAGCTTAGCACTTGATCGTTTAGTTTACTGCTATTGCTTTCTTCATGACTTATACATGTTCCTATGACTATGAGATTATGCAACTCCCAATTACCGGAAGAACACTTTGTGTGCTACCAAACGTCACAATGTAACTGGGTGATTATAAAGGTGCTCTACAGGTGTCTTCGATGGTGTTCGTTGAGTTGGCATAGATCGAGAATAGGATTTGTCACTCCGATTATCGGAGAGGTATCTTTGGGCCCTCTCGGTAATGCACATCACTACAAGCCTTGCAAGCAATGTGACTAATGAGTTAGTTACGGGATGATGCATTGCGAAACAAGTAAAGAAACATGCCAGTAACAAGATTGAACTAGGTATTGAGATACCGACGATCGCATCTCGGGCAAGTAACATACCGATGACAAAGGGAACAACGTATGTTGTTATGCGGTTTGACCGATAAAGATCTTTGTAGAATATGTAGGAACCAATATGAGCATCTAGGTTCCGCTATTGGTTATTCACCGGAGACATGTCTTGGTCATGTCTACATAGTTCTCGAACCCGTAGGGTCCACACGCTTAAAGTTCTGTGACGATCGGTATTATGAGTTTTTGTGTTTTGATGTACAGAAGGTAGTTCGGAGTCCCGGATATGATCATGGACATGACGAGGAGTCTCGAAATGGTCGAGATGTAAATATCAATATATTGGACGACTATGTTCGGACACCGGAATTGTTTCGGAAGGTTTCAGACATATACCGGAGTACCGAGGGTTACCGGAACCCCCCCCCCCCCCCCGGGAGTATATTGGGCCTAATGGGCCCTAGTGGGAGAAGAGGGGGCGGCCAGGGAAGCCGCGCGCTCCCTCCCCCTCTAGTCTGAATTGGACAATGAGGGGGGCGGCGCCCCCCTTTCCTTCTCTCCTTCCCTCCCTTCCTTCTCCTCTCCTACTCCTACTTGGAAGGGGGAGTCCTACTCCCGGTGGGAGTAGGACTCCTCATGGGGCGCGCCATAGGAGGCTGGACCCCTCCCCCTCCTCCACTCCTTTATATACGGGGAGGGGGCACCCCTTGGAGACACAATAATTGATCATTGATCTCTTAGCCGTGTGCGGTGCCCCCCTCCACTATAATCCACCTCGGTCATATCGTAGCAGTGCTTAGGCGAAGCCCTGCGTTGGTAGCTTCATCAACACCGTCACCACGCCGTCGTGCTGACGAAGCTATTTCCGGAAGCTCTACTGGATCGTGAGTTCGCGGGACGTCATCGAGTTGAACGTGTGCTGAACCTGGAGGTGTCATACGTTCGGTACTGAGGATCAGTCGATCGTGAAGACGTACGACTACATCAACCGCGTTGTCATAACACTTCCACTTATGGTCTATGAGGGTACGTAGATGACACTCTCCCATCTCATTGCTATGCATCACCATGATCTTGTGCGTGCATAGGATTTTTTTTGAAATTACTACATTCCCCAACATACTGTGTCTGGTTTAATTAAAAAATTGGGAAAGAAATATATCCCAAACTAGTAGTCGGTCGGCCCACGTTGTTAACAACGTGTGTGTTACCTCGCTTTTTCGGGCGTTGAGGGTGGAATAGGAGCACTTCTTGTTGGCTGGGAGAGCTTAACCACTTTTGCTAAGGCTCAGCAACCCATTTGCTAAAACAATCCACATTTCAACCTCCAACTAACCATTGGGTTTGATTTACTACCCTCAACTCCGAAACCGGTCTAAATACACCCTCAGCTTACCACAAGGTTTGAAAAACAACAAGGTCTCCGTTTGGACCAAGTAAGCCAGTTTTACCAAAGTCAATGTTAACTTGACATATCAACTAGGGGCTGAATTGTATTTTCATTGTAATTTTGATTCATTTGTCAAAAAAGAGTGAAACTTTCCTAGAATGATCCTCATATTAGTGTTCATTTCAGAGAATGTTTCCTCGACATTTTTTTTTGTTTGAAAATTTGGTTGAAAATGAAAATTGATGAATCTCTCAATCTTCTAATCCAAACTTGATGATATTTTTTCACAGCACCAAACATATTGTCCAATAATTTGGAGAAATTCCTTCAAGTTTGGAGTCTTGAATTGAGAGATTCATCTTTTTTATTTTCAGTCAAATTTTGACCCCGAGAAAATGTGTCCAAAATTTTATGATTTTTTACACAACACCAACCATATTTTTCTTGTAATCTAGATAATTGTCATCAAGTTTGGAGTAGAGATTTAGGGTGTTTTCATTTTCAATCAGTTTTTGTCCAAGATTTTGAACCAAAAAAAGTGTCTAGAAAGAAGTTTGAAAAATCTCAAAAATGTAAACTGATATGACGATCATTATGGTTAATTTCATTTGTTTTTGCCAAACCAATTAAAAATTATAAGGAAAATACCAATTCAACCCCTAGTTGGCATGCCCAGGTAGCATCGACTTCGGTCTGAACCAGTTGATTTGGTCAAAACTGAGACTCGGGTTGTTTTTGAACCTTGTGGTAAGTTGAGGGTGCATTTTGACTGGTTTCAAAGATGAGTGTTGTGATTCAAACCGATTGGGTAGCTGGGGGTTGAAATGTGGACTTTGCTCCAAAAAAACAGACTCGGCAACCCATGCGACTTGGAATTATCGGTGCATGTTTTATGGCACAAGTATAATGACTTGCAATATCTCATTCGGGTGGAAGGACACAATAATTGTGATGATCCTTAAGGCTAATTCTTTAGAGCAGGTAACTCAATATCTCCTTATAAGTCTTTGCAATGTTTTTTATAGCATGGTCTAAAATGTTTGTTGTTTGTATTAGATTTATTTTTACATAACTGATTAGGCTAGCATATAGTGTTTCTATCCCATGTACATTGATTACTCGCAATGTCCTAGTAAAATTAATGCTTTCACAAAATAAAGAATAAAAGAGATAAGAAAGAAGTCGTGTGTGCAGTAAAACTAGACATGTACAAAGCTTATGATCATGTTGAATGAGATTTTGAAGCAACTGACGCTCAAGCTTAGGTTCCATGCAAACTAGGTCACTTTGATTATGCATTTTGTGTCCACTATGGAGTACAAGGTTTGTTTTTATTCAAAAGAGGTGTGATAGCTATTCCTTCATAGGTGTCAACTGCGGCTTTAGGAGAATATTTCAATATTGTCTGCCACTACGAAAAGGGAAAATAAAAATGAGAAGACATCATAGTAGTTAGAATAAAGACGATGTGTTGCATGCAGGGCCAATCCTGAGATTTCAAGGGCCCTGGGCAAGACAACATAAAGGGGCCCTAAAAACACATAAAATTTTGAGTAATTCTTTTTCATATTCTGATTGCAAAGAAATACTCAAAACAACAACTTATGTTGCCTTGTCATCTCAATTATCAAAATAATCAATGGCATAAATATTAACAGTAAAAGTTGTCAGTCGACACCTATTTTTTGTATGTAATATTGTTATTAGGTTAATTAGTAGCACTTTCGTGATTACTCAATATATTCTCATCCTATATTTGTTCGATAGGTTGTTCTTCAACCGTAACTAAAGCTAATTCCTTTGAAATCCCGAGTAGTAGAAGTACTCATTTATGTTCTAAAAAATATCAATAGCTCCTTTCATGGACACAATCAACACAATACATGTTTTTTGTCCTTACTAGATGGATACTAGCAATCTTGCTATTAGCACACAAACTATAAAACAAGAAATTAAGAAGACTTCTAAATAAATAAAAATGCTAAGAACTGTAGGGAACAAGGTACCTAGGTGGCTAGAAAATTAGAAATTGCAAGACTTTGCTACTTCCCAATCAACACAAGAATCCAAAGTGTGAGAAAGAGATATGTAAGAGGATGATTTTCACAGACGAAGATACAATAAAATAAAACTAGGGGATTTGTGTTGAAGAGGAGGTTAATGGGAATCTGAAAAATTGGAATACCTTATCGTGTTCAACAGCAGAAAATCAAAATTAGACGACGCGGGCAGGTGGCCGTCGACCTTGGCATGGCTGATTTATTGTCTATTCGGGAAGAGAAGGAATAGAAGCTGAGAAGACTCCGTCGTACGCGTGCGGAAAGCAGGGAAGTAATTAATATTTTCCATAAGATCCCACGATGGACGAGAAGTAAACGATCTGTAAAATCATTTTCGTTTTTTTGAGAATCTATGGATCTGTTACATGGCTTACACACATATAGGAAACCAGGCCATCAAGGGCCCCTTCGCACTCGGGGGCCTGGGGCGGCCACCCCCTATGCCCCCCTGGTCGGCCCTGGTTGCATGTTTTATGGCATTGTCACCTGGGCTGAAGAGAGATTCTCATCTCCAACAAACTGATAACTAGTTGAGCAATGCTTATTGCGTCCTTTTGTTTTCTTCTATTTCATATCCACGCGTATGTATATTGGTTCCCTATAGGGAGTTGACTTGAAACTACCCTTAGGCATGAAGGTGACAACAATGTTTACTATTGTTCTAAGGTGTACCTATCAGAGACTCAGAGTAGCTATAGTCTTATAGACTTTTAGAGTACTATTGTTATTACTATCATATCATGCTTGCCTGCACTGTCAGCACGAGTAGTTTGGTCTAGTAAATACATCAGTCTCTAATGTCTGTTCAGCTACTTTTGTCTCTGAATTTGGTCCAGTAGTATTGTTATCACTCTCTCTACGTCACGAACAGAATGCAGGCATGCGTACAGCATGCCCCCCTTCCATGAGCGATGGTGCATCTTCTCATTTTGGTTAGCGATGTCCACATCTAATAATTAAGGCCTCAAACTCCGGCGTGCTAGCTCTCCCTATCGACCAAGCCCTTCCTTGCCCCATGCTTCAATATGCAGACAACACCCTGATTGTCCTCCCTGCTGATCCAGTCTAACTTCATAATCTGAAAGGCTTGCTAACCCAGTTCTCAGCTGCTACCGGTCTCACTATCAACTTTCACAAGAGTACTTTCGCTCCTATCCATGTGTATCAAGAACTTCCGCTCACCTTGCGGCTATTCTTGGGTGCCCGTTGCTTCTCCCCCCCCCCCCAACCGTACCTTTGCATGCCGTTATCTACTTCAAAATTGAATCTCTCAGTGTTCTTCTTCATCTTCGACTAGTGGAGAAACGTCTGGCAGGTTAGCACGGCCTACTTCTCTCCTAGGTTGGCCAGGCAATTCTGGTGCGGGCATCCCTTCGGGGACTCCCTATCTACGCCATGGGTGCTTTGTTGCTACCGATAAGGATGGTCCAGGAGATCGACGAACATTGCCGAACTTTCTTCTGGTTGGGGAAAGAAGATATCATGGGAGGGCAGTGCAAGGTGGCTTGGGATCTCCTGTGTGCCCCCTTTGCTAACGGCGGTCTGGGTTTTTCGTCCCTTAAACACTTAAATATGTGTCTGCTTTTTTTAGATAAACATATGTGTATGTTTCTTAAGCACTTGTCGAAACTCCGCGATCAAGGCAATCAGGCGACTCCTCATTACCTCCTTAGCAAAAGACGGGTGGTCTCCAGTTCATGACTTGGGCCCTTGCAGTCAATCTTCCACAACTCCTTGTCGGGACATTTTCAAAGGCCTTGATTGTTGGGGAACGTAGCAATAATTCAAAAAAATTCCTACGTGTCACCAAGATCAATCTAGGAGATACTAGCAACGAGATATAGGGAGTGCATCTTCATACCCTTGAAGATCGCTAAGCGGAAGCGTTCAAGAGAACGGGGTTGATGGAGTCGTACTTGTCGTGATCCAAATCACCGATGATCCTAGCGCCGAACGGACGGCACCTCCGCGTTCAACACACGTACGGAATGGAGACGTCTCCCGTGCCTTGATCCAGGAAGGAGGAGGGAGAGGTTGAGGAAGAGAGCTCCAACAGCAGCACGACGGCGTGGTGGTGATGGAGTGGCAGTTCTCCCGCAGGGCTTCGCCAAGCTCACGCGGAGGAGGAGAGGTGTTGGGGAGGGAAGGGGCTGCGCTTTTGATGTTGTGTGCAGCCCTCCCCTTGCCCCTCTATTTATAGGGGAAGGGGAAAGGGGGCAGGACCCCTCTAGATGAGATCTAGAGGGGGCGGCCAAGGAGGAGGGGGCTTGCCCCCCAAGCCAAGGGGGGCGCCCCCTTTAGGGTTTCCCCCAACCCTAGGCGCATGGGCCCTTGGGGGGGTTGGCGCCCTAGCCCACTTGGGGCTGGTTCCCTTCCCCTTACAGCCCATAAGGCCCTCCGGGAGAGGTGACCCCTCCCGGTGGACCCCCGGAACCCCTCCGGTGGCCCCGGTACAATACCGATATGCCCCCGAACCTTTCCGGTGACCGTATGACATCTTCCCACATATAAATCTTCACCTCCGGACCATTCCGGAACTCCTCATGACATCCGGGATCTCATCCGGGACTCCGAACAACATTCGGTAATCACATACAAGTCTTCCTAATAACCCTAGCGTCACCGAACCTTAAGTGTGTAGACCCTACGGGTTCGGGAACCATGCAGACATGATCGAGACAACTCTCCGGCCAATAACCAACAGCGGGATCTGGATACCCATGTTGGCTCCCACATGTTCCATGATGATCTCATTGGATGAACCACGATGTCGAGGATTCAAGCAATCCCGTATACAATTCCCTTTGTCAATCGGTACGTTACTTGCCCGAGATTCGATCGTCGGTATCCCAATACCTCGTTCAATCTCGTTACCAGCAAGTCTCTTTACTCGTTCCGTAATACATGATCCCATGGCTAACTCATTAGTCACATTGAGCTCATTATGACGATGCATTACCGAGTGGGCCCAGAGATACCTCTCCGTCATACGGAGTGACAAATCCCAGTCTCGATTTGTGCCAGCCCAACAGTCACTTTCGGAGATACCTGTAGTGCACCTTTATAGCCACCAAGTTACGTTGTGATGTTTGGTGCAACCAAAGCATTCCTACGGTATCCGGGAGTTGCACAATCTCATGGTCTAAGGAAATGATACTTGACATTAGAAAAGCTTTAGCAAACGAACTACATGATCTTGTGCTACGCTTAAGATTGGGTCTTGTCCATCACATCATTCTCCTAATGATGTGATCCCGTTGTCAATGACATCCAATGTCCATGGTCAGGAAACCATGACCATCTATTGATCAACGAGCTAGTCAACTAGAGGCTTACTAGGGACATGTTGTGGTCTATGTATTCACACATGTATTACGGTTTCCAGTTAATACAATTATAGCATGAACAATAGACAATTATCATGAACAAGGAAATATAATAATAACCATTTTATTATTGCCTCTAGGGCATATTTCCAACAGTCTCCCACTTGCACTAGAGTCAATAATCTAGTTCACATCACTATATGATTGTAATGAATCCAACACCCATGGGGTTTGTTCATATCTTGCTTGTGAGAGAGGGTTATTAGTCAATGGGTCTGAACCTTTCAGATCCATGTGTGCTTTGCAAATCTCTATGTCATCTTGTAGATGCAGCTACCACGCGCTACTTTGAGCTATTCCAAATAACTGCTCTACTATACGAATCTGGTTTACTACTCAGAGTCATCCGGATTAGTGTCAAAGTTTGCATCGACGTAACCCTTTACGACAAACTCTTTTACCACCTCCATAATCGAGAAAATTCCTTAGTCCACTAGTTACTAAGGATAAGTTCGACTGCTGTCATGTGATCCATTCCTGGATCACTCTTGTACCCCTTGACTGACTCATGACAAGGCACACTTCAGGTGCGGTACACAGCATAGCATACTGTAGAGTCCTACGTCTAAAGCATAGGGGACGACCTTCGTCCTTTCTCTCTCTTCTGCCGTGGTCAGGTCTTGAGTCTTACTCAATAATCACACCTTGTAACACAGCCAAGAACTCCTTCTTTACTATCTATTTTGAACTCCTTCAAAATCTTGTCACGGTATGTATTCATTTGAAAGTACTATTAAGCATTTTTGATCTATCCTTATAGATCTTGATGCTCAATGTTCAAGTAGCTTAATCCAGGTTTTACATTGAAAAACACTTTTCAAATAACCCTGTATGCTTTACAGAAATTCTACATCATTTCTGATCAACAATATGTTAACAACATATACTCATCAAAAATTCTATAGTGCTCCCACTCACTTCTTTGGAAATACAAGTTTCTCATAAACTTTGTATAAACCCAAAATCTTTGATCACCTCATCAAAGCGTACATTCCAATTCCGAGATGCTTACTCCGGTCCTTAGAAGGATTGCTGGAGCTTTGCATACTTATTAGCATCTTTCAGGATTGACAAAATCTTCTGGTTGTATCACATACAACCTTCCCTCAAGAAAAACGTCGAGGAAACAATGTTTTGACATCCTATCTGCAAGATTTCATAAATAATGCAGTAACTGCTAACATAATTCCAACAGACTCTTAGCATCGCTACGAGTGAGAAAATCTCATCGTAGTCAACTCCTTGAACTTGTCGGAAAACATCTTAACGACAAGTCGAGCTTTCTTAATGGTGATACTTACCATCATTGTCTGTCTTCCTTTTAAAATCCATCTGCACCCAATAGCCTTACGACCATCAAGTAGTTCTTTCAAAGTATACTTTGTTTTATACATGGATCCTCTCTCGGATTTTATGGCCTCTAGCCATACGTCGGAATCCGGGCCCACCATCGCTTCTCCATAGCTCGTAGGTTTATTGTTGTCTAGCAACATGACATCCAAGACAGGATCATGTACCACTCTGAAGTAGTACACATCCTTGTCGACCTATGAGGTTTGGTAGTGACTTGATCCGAAGTTTCATGATCACTATCATAAGCTTCCACTTCAATTGGTGTAGGTGCCACAGGAAAAACTTCCTGTGCCCTGCTACACACTAGTTGAAGTGACGGTTCAATAACCTCATCAAGTCTCCACCATCCTCCCACTCAATTCTTTCGAGAGAAACTTTTCCTCGAGAAAGGACCCGTTTCTAGAAACAATCACTTTTGCTTCCGGATCTGAAATAGGAGGTATACCCAACTATTTTGGGGTATTCTATGAAGATGCATTTATCCGCTTTGGGTTTGAGCTTATCAGCCTGAAACTTTTTCACATAAGCGTCGCAGCCCTAAACTTTTGAGAAACGACAGCTTAGGTTTCTCTAAACCATAGTTCATATGGTGTCGCCTCAACGGAATTGTGTGGTGCCCTATTTAAAGTGAATGCGGTTGTCTCTAATGCCTAACCCATAAACGATAGTGGTAATTCGATAAGAGACATCATGGTATGCACCATATCCAATAGGGTGTAGTTATGATGTTCGGACACACTGTCACACTATGGTGTTCCAGGCGGTATTAGTTGTGAAACAATTTCCACAGTGTCTTAATTGTGTGCCAAACTCAAAACTCAGATATTCATCTCTATGATCATATCATAGACATTTTATCATCTTGTCACGACGATCTTCAACTTCACTCTGAAATTACTTGAACCTTTCAATAATTCAGACTTGTGTTTCATCAAGTAAATATACTCAGCATCTACTCAAATCATCTGTGAAGTAAGAACATAACGATATCCACTGCGTGCCTCAGCACTCATTGGATTGCACACATCAAAATGTATTACTTCCAACTAGTTGCTTTCTTGTTCCATCTTACTGAAAATGAGGCCTTTCAGTCATCTTGCCCATGTGGTATGATTTGCATGTCTCAAGTGATTCAAAATCAAGTGAGTCCAAACGATCCATCTGTATGGAGTTTCTTCATGCATATCTACCAATAGACTGGTTCGCATGTCTCAATCTTTTCAAAAACGAGTGAGTCCAAAGATCCATCAACGTGGAGCTTCTTCATGCGTTTTATACCAACATGACTCAAATGGCAGTGCCACAAGTATGTGGTACTATCATTACTATCTTATATCTTTTGGCATGAACATGTGTATCACTGCAATCGAGATTCAATAAACCATTCATTTTAGGTGCAATACCATTGATGGTATTATTCAAATAAATAGAGTAACCATTATTCTCCTTAAATGAATAACCGTATTGTGATAAACATAATCCAATCATGTCTATGCAAACACCAAATAACAATTATTTAGGTTTAACACCAATATCGATGGTAGAGGGAGCATGCGATGTTTGATCACATCAACCTTGGAAACACTTCCAACACATATTGTCATCTCACCTTCAGCCAGTCCCCGTTTATTCTGTAGCCTTTTATTTCAAGTTACTAACACTTAGCAACTTAACCGGTATTTTAATACCGTGGTGCTACTAGGAGTACTAGTAAAGTACACATTATAATGTATATCCAATATACTTTTGTCGACCTTGCCAGCCTTCTCATCTACCGAGTATCTAGGGTAGTTCTGATTCAGTGACTGTTTCCCTCATTATAGAAGCACTTAGTCTCGGGTTTGGGTTCAACCTTGGGTTTCTTCACTAGAGCAGCAACTGATTTGCCGTTTCATGAAGTATCCCTTCTTTCCCTTGCCCTTCTTGAAACTAGTGGTTTAACCATCAACAATTGATGCTCCTACTTGATTTCTACTTTCGTGGTGTCAAACATCGCAAGTTGCTCAAGGATCATCATGTATCCCTGATATGTTATAGTTCATCACGAAGCTGCAATAGCTTGGTGGCAGTGACTATGGAGAACCATCACTATCTCATCTGGAAGATTAACTCCCACTCGATTCAAGCGATTGTAGTACTCAGACAATCTGAGCACATGCTCAACGATTGAGCTTTTCTCCCTTAGATTGCGGGCTTAAGAAACTTGTTAGAGGTCTCATACCTCTTGACGTGGGCACTAGTCTGAAATCCCAATTTCAGTCTTTGGAATATCTCATATGTTCTGCGACGTTTCAAAAACGTCTTTGGTGCCACAATTCTAAACCGTTAGCATTACGCATTGAACTATCCCGTAGTCATCAAAACGTGTATGTCAGATGTTTCCCAACATCTACAGAGACGCTCGAGGTTCAGCACACTGAGCGGTGCATTAAGGACATAATCCTTCTGTGCAGCAATGAGGACAATCATCAGTTTACGGACCCAGTCCGCATAATTGCTACTGTCAACTCTCAACTAAATTTTCTCTAGGAACATATCTAAAATAGTAGAACCAAAGCGTGAGCTACGACATAATTTGCAAAGACCTTTTGACTATGTTCATGATAATTAAGTTCATCTAATCAAATTATTCAATGAACTCCCACTTAGATAGACATCCCTCTAATCATCTAAGTGATACATGATCCGAGTCAACTAGGCCGTGTCCGATCATCACGTGAGACGGGACTAGTCATCATCGGTGAACATCTTCATGTTAATCGTATCCACTATACGACTCATGTTCGACCTTTTGGTGTTCCGTGTTCCGAGGCCATGTATGTACATGCTAGGCTCGTCAAGTTAACCTAAGTGTATTGCGTGCGTAAATCTGGCTTACACCCGTTGTATGCGAACGTTAGAACCTATCACACCCGATCATCACGTGGTGCTTCGGAACAACGGACCTTAGCAATGGTGCACAGTTAGGGGGAACACAAATCTTGATATTTTAATGAGGGATCATCTTATTCATGATACCGTCGTTCTAAGCAAATAAGATGTAAAAACATGACAAACATCACATGCAAATCATAAAGTGACATGATATGGCCAATATCATCTTGCGCCTTTGATCTCCATCTTCGAGGCGGGGCATGAACACCATCGTCACCGGCATGACACCATGATCTCCATCATCATGATATCCATCATCGTGTCTTCATGAAGTTGCCTCGCCAACTATTACTTCTACTACTATGGCTAACGGTTAGCACTAAGGTAAAGTAATTACATGGCGTTTTCATTGACACACAGGTCATAAATAAATTAAGACAACTCCTATGGCTCCTGCCGGTTGTCATACTCATCGACATGCAAGTCGTGATTCCTATTACAAGAACATGATCAATCTCATACATCACATATATCATTCATCACATCCTTTTGGCCATATCACATCACATAGCAAACCCTGCAAAAACAAGTTAGACGTCCTCTAATTGTGGTTGCATGTTTTACGTGGCTGCTATGGGTTTCTAGCAAGAATCTTTCTTACCTACGCAAAACCACAATGGTGATATGCCAATTGCTATTTACCCTTCATAAGGACCCTTTTCATCGAATCCGATCCGACTAAAGTGGGAGAGACAGACACCCGCCAGCCACCTTATTGGAAATATGCCCTAGAGGCAATAATAAATTGGTTATTATTATATTTCCTTGTTCATGATAATCGGTTATTATCCATGCTAGAATTGTATTGATAGGAAACTCAGATACATGTGTGGATACATAGACAACAACATGTCCCTAGTAAGCCTCTAGTTGACTAGCTCGTTGATCAATAGATGGTTACAGTTTCCTGACCATGGACATTGGATGTCATTGATAACGGGGTCACATCATTAGGAGAATGATGTGATGGATAAGACCCAATCCTAAGCATAGCACAAGATCATGTAGTTCGCATGCTAAAGCTTTTCTAGTGTCAAGTATCATTTCCTTAGACCATGAGATTGTGCAACTCCCGGATACCGTAGGAGTGCTTTGGGTGTGCCAAACGTCACAACGTAACTGGGTGGCTATAAAGGTACACTACAGGTATCTCCGAAAGTGTCTGTTGGGTTGGCACGAATCGAGACTGGGATTTGTCACTCCGTGTAAACGGAGAGGTATCTCTGGGCCCACTCGGTAGGACATCATCATAATGTGCACTATGTGACCAAGGAGTTGATCACGGGATGATGTGTTACGATACGAGTAAAGAGACTTGCTGGTAACGAGATTGAACAAGGTATCGGGATACCGACGATCGAATCTCGGGCAAGTATCGTATCGATGGACAAAGGGAATTGTATATGGGATTGATTAAGTCCTTGACGTCATGGTTCATTCGATGAGATCGTTGTGGAATATGTGGGAGCCAACATGGGTATCCAGATCACGCTGTTGGTTATTGACCGGAGAACGTCTCGGTCATGTCTGCATGGTTCCCGAACCCGTAGGGTCTACACACTTAAGGTTCGATGACGCTAGGGTTATAAAGGAAGTTTGTATGTGGTTACCGAATGTTGTTCGGAGTCCCGGATGAGATCCCGGACGTCACGAGGAGTTCCGGAATGGTCCGGAGGTAAAGATTTATATATGGGAAGTCCTGTTTTGGTCACCGGAAAAGTTTCGGGTTTTATCGGTAACGTACCGGGACCACGAGGAGGGTCCCGGGGGTCCACCAAGTGGGGCCACCGGCCCCGGAGGGCTGCATGGGCCAAGTGTGGGAGGGGACCAGCCCTAGGTGGGCTGGTGCGCCCCCCCCCCCCCCCCCACAAGGGCCCAAGGTGCCTAAGGGGAGGAAGGGGGCAAACCCTAAGGGCAGATGGGCCTTAGGGCCCATGCCTGGTGCGCCTCCCTCTCCCCTCCCCTTGGCCGCCCCACCAGATGGGATCTGGGCTGGCCGCCGCCCCTAGGGTGGAACCCTAGGTGGGGCGCACCCCCTCCCTCTCCCCTATATATACTTGAGCACTTGGGGGCTGCCAACACATGAGTTCTTGACCTCTCCCTGGCGCAGCCCTACCTCTCTTTCTCCTCATATCTCGCGGTGCTTGGCGAAGCCCTGCTAGATCGCCACGCTCCTCCACCACCACCACGCCATTGTGCTGCTGCTGGATGGAGTCTTCCTCAACCTCTTCCTCTCTCCTTGCTGGATCAAGGCATGGGAGACGTCACCGGGCTGTACGTGTGTTGAACGCGAAGGTGCCGTCCGTTCGGCACTGGGATCTCCGGTGATTTGGATCACGACGAGTACGACTCCTTCAACCCCGTTCTCTTGAACGCTTCTGCTTAGCGATCTACAAGGGTATGTAGATGCACTCTCCTTCCCTCGTTGCTGGTTTCTCCATAGATAGATCTTGGTGACACGTAGGAAAATTTTGAATTTCTGCTACGTTCCCCAACAGTGGCATCATGAGCCAGGTCTATGCGTAGTTTCTATGCACGAGTAGAACACAAAGTAGTTGTGGGCGTTGATTTTGTTCATTATGCTTACCGCTACTAGTCCAATCTTGATTCGGCGGCATTGTGGGATGAAGCGGCCCGGACCAACCTTACACTTACGCTTACGTGAGACCGGTTCCACCGACTAACATGCACTAGTTGCATAAGGTGGCTGGCGGGTGTCTGTCTCTCCCACTTTAGTCGGATCGGATTCGATGAAAAGGGTCCTTATGAAGGGTAAATAGCAATTGGCATATCACGTTATGGTTTTGCGTAGGTAAGAAACGTTCTTGCTAGAAACCCATAGCAGCCACGTAAAACATGCAAACAACAATTAGAGGACGTCTAACTTGTTTTTGCAGGGTATGCTATGTGATGTGATATGGCCAAGAAGAATGTGATGAATGATATGTGATGTATGAGATTGATCATGTTCTTGTAATAGGAATCACGACTTGCATGTCGATGAGTATGACAACCGGCAGGAGCCATAGGAGTTGTCTTAATTTATTTATGACCTGCGTGTCAACATAAACGTCATGTAATTACTTTACTTTATTGCTAACCGTTAGCTATAGTAGTAGAAGTAATAGTTGGCGAGATAACTTCATGAAGACACGATGATGGAGATCATGATGATGGAGATCATGGTGTCATGCCGGTGATGATGATGATCATGGAGCCCCGAAGATGGAGATCAAAAGGAGCAAAGTGATGATGGCCATATCATGTCACCTTTTGATTGCATGTGATGTTTATCATGTTTATGCATCTTATTTTCTTAGAACGACGGTAGTAAATAAGATGATCCCTCATTAAAATATCAAGATTTGTGTTCCCCCTAACTGTGCACCATTGCTAAGGTCCGTTGTTTCGAAGCACCACGTGATGATCGGGTGATAGATTCTAACGTTCGAATACAACGGGTGTTCACGAGCCTAGCATGTACAGACATGGCCTCGAAACACATGCAAAACACTTAGGTTGACTTGACGAGCCTAGCATGTACAGACATGGCCTCGGAACACGGAAGACCGAAAGGTCGAACATGAGTCGTATCGAAGATACGATCAACATGAAGATGTTCACCGATGATGACTAGTCCGTCTCACGTGATGATCGGACACGGCCTAGTTGACTCGGATCATGTAATCACTTAGATAACTAGAGGGAGGTCTATCTGAGTGGGAGTTCATAAGATGAACTTAATTATCCTGAACATAGTCAAAAGTACTTTTGCAAATTATGTCGTAGCTCACGCTTCAGTTCTACTGTTTAGATATGTTCCTAGAGAAAATTTAGTTGAAAGTTGATAGTAGCAATTATGCGGACTAGGTCCGTAAACTGAGGATTGTCCTCATTGCTTCATAGAAGGCTTATGTCCTTAATGCACCGCTCAATGTGCTGAACCTCGAACGTCGTCTGTGGATGTTGCGAACATCTGACATACACATTTTGATAACTACGTGATAGTTCAGTTAAACGGTTTAGAGTTGAGGTACCGAAGACGGTTTTAAAACGTCGTGAAACATATGAGATGTTTCGAGGGCTGAAATTGGGATTTCAGGCTCGTGCCCACATCAAGAGGTATAAGACCTCCGACGATTTTCTTAGCCTGCAAACTAAGGGAGAAAAGCTCAATTGTTGAGCTTGTGCTCAGATTGTCTGAGCACAACAATCGCTTGAATCAAGTGGGAGTTGATCTTCCAGATGCAATAGTGATAGTTCTCCGAAGTCATTACCACCAAGCTGCTAGAGCTTCGTGATGAACTATAATATATCAGGGACATATATGATGATCCTTGAGATATTCGCGATGTTTGACACCACAAAAGTAGAAATCAAGAAGGAGCATCAATTGTTGATGGTTGGTGAAACCACTAGTTTCAAGAAGGGCAAGGGCAAGAAGGGATACTTCATGAAACGGCAATTAAGCTGCTGCTCTAGTGAAGAAACCCAAGGTTGAACCCAAACCCGAGACTAAGTGCTTCTGTAATAAGGGGAACAGCCACTGGAGCAGAATTACCCTAGATACTTGGTAGATGAGAAGGCTGGCAAGGTCGATAGAAGTATATTGGATATACATTGTGTTAATGTGTACTTTACTAGTACTCCTAGTAGCACCATGGTATTAGATACTGGTTCGATTGCTAAATGTTAGTAAACTCGAAATAAAAGGCTGCAGAGTAAACGGAGACTAGCTAAAGGTGAGCTGGTGATATGTGTTGGAAGTGTTTCCAAGCTTGGTGTGATCAAGCATCGCATAATCCCTCTACCATCGAGATTGGTGTTAGACCTAAATAATTGTTATTTGGTGTTTGCGTTGAGCATAGACATGATTGAATTACGTCTATCGCAATATGGTTATTCATTTAAGGAGAATAATGGTTACTCTGTTTATTTGAATAATACCTTCAATGGTCTTGCACCTAAAATGAATGGTTTATTGAATCTCGATCATAGTGATACACATATTCATGCCAAAAGATATAAGATAGTAATGATAGTACCACCTACTTGTGGCACTGCCACGTAAGTCATATCAGTATAAAACGCATGAAGAAGCTCCATGTTGATGGATCTTTGGGATCATTCGTTTTTGAAAAGTTTGGGACATGCGAACCATGTCTATTGGTGTATATGCATGAAGAAACTCCATGCAAATGGACCGTTTGGACTCACTTGATTTTGAATCACTTGAGACATGCAAATCATACCACATGGGCAAGATGACTGAAAGCCTCGTTTTCAGTAAAATGGAACTAGAAAGCAACTTGTTGGAAGTAATACATTTTGATGTGTGCAGTCCAATGAGTGCTGAGGCGTGTAGTGGATATCGTTATGTTCTTACTTCACAGATGATTTGAGTAGATGTTGAGTATATTTACTTGATGAATCACGAGTCTAAATTATTGAAAGGTTTAAGTAATTTCAGGGTGAAGTTGAAAGATCGTCGTGACAAGAGGATAAAATATCTATAATATGATCATAGAGATGAATATCTGAATTACGAGTTTGGCACAAAATTAAGACATTGTGGAAATTGTTTCACAACTAAGATAGCCTAGAACACCATAGTGTGATGGTGTGTCCGAACATCATAACTGCACCCTATTGGATATGATGCATACCATGATGTCTCTTATCGAATTACCACGATAGTTTATGGGTTAGGCATTAGAGACAACCACATTCACTTTAAATAGGGCACCACGTAATTCCGATGAGATGACACCGTATGAACTATGGTTTAGAGAAACCTAAGCTGTCATTTCTTAAAAGATTGGGGCTGCGACGCTTATGTGAAAAAGTTTCAGGCTGATAAGCTCGAACCCAAAGCGGATAAATGCATCTTCATAGGACACCCAAAACAGTTGGGTATACCTCCTGTCTCAGATCCGAAAGCAATCAGGGATTGTTTCTAGAATCGGGTCCTTTCTCGAGGAAAAGTTTCTCTCGAAAGAATTGAGTGGGAGGATGGTGGAGACTTGATGAGGTTATTGAACCGTCTCTTCAACTAGTGTGTGGCAGGGCACAGGGAGTTGTTCCTGTGGCACCTACACCAATTGAAGTGGAAGCTTATGATAGTGATCATGAAACTTCAGATCAAGTCACTACCATACCTCATGGGATGACAAGGATGAGTACTACTTCAGAGTGGTACGTAATCCTGTCTTGGAAGTCATGTTGCTAGACAACAATGAACCTACGAGCTATGGAGAAGAGATGGTGGGCCTGGATTCCAAAATGGCTCGAGGCCATATAATCCGAGAGAGGATCCATATATGAAAACAAAGTGTAGACTTTGGAAGAACTACTTGATGGTCATAAGGCTGTTAGGTACATATGGATTTTAAAAGGAAGACGGACAATGATGGTAAGTATCACCATTAAGAAAGCTCGACTTGTCGTTAAGATGTTTTCCGACAAGTTCAAGGAGTTGACTACTATGAGACTTTCTCACTCGTAGCGATGCTAAGAGTCTGTTCGAATTATATTAGCGATTACTGCATTATTTATGAAATCTTGCAGATAGGATGTCAAAAACCATTGTTTCCTCGACGATTTTCTTGAGGAAAGGTTGTATGTGATACAACCGGAAGGTTTTGTCAATCCTGAAAGATGCTAATAAGTATGCAAAGCTCCAGCAATCCTTCTAAGGACTGGAGTAAGCATCTCGGAGTTGGAATGTATGCCTTGATGAGATGATCAAAGATTTTGGGTGTATACAAAGTTTATGAGAAACTTGTATTTCCAAAGAAGTGAGTGGGAGCACTATAGAATTTCTGATGAATATATGTTGTTGACATATTGTTGATCGGAAATGATGTACAATTTCTGGAAAGCATGCAAAGTTATTTGGAATGTGTTTTTCAATGGAAAACCTGGATTAGGCTACTTGAGTATTGAGCATTAAGATCTATAAGGATAGATCAAACGCTTAATAATACTTTCAAATGAATACATACCGTGACAAGATTTTGAAGGATTTCAAAATGGATCGGCAAAGAAGGAGTTCTTGGTTGTGTTATAAGGTGTGAACATTGAGTAAGACTCGAAACCTGACCGCGGCAGAAAAGAGAGAAAGGACGAAGGTCGTCCCCTATGCTTAAGACATAGGCTCTACAGTATGCTATGCTGTGTACCGCACCTGAAGTGTGCCTTGCCATGAGTCAGTCAAGGGGTACAAGAGTGATCCAAGAATGGATCACAGGACAGCGGTCAAAGTTATCCTTAGTAACTACTGTACTAAGGATTTTTTCGATTATGGAGGTGGTAAAAGAGTTCATCGTAAAGGGTTACGCCGATGCAAACTTTGACACTAATCCAGATTATTCTGAGTAGTAAACTGGATTCGTATAGTAGAACAGTTATTTGGAATAGCTCCAAATAGAATGTGGCAGCTGCATCTAGGAGATGACATAGAGATTTGTAAAGCACACACGGATCTGAAAGGTTCAGACCGGTTGACTATAACCTCTCTCACAAGCATAACATGATCAAACCCAGAATTCTTGGGTGTTAGTCACATGGGGATGTGACCTTGAGTGTTAATCACATATCGATGTGAACTGGATTATTGACTCTAGTGCAAGTGGGAGACTGTTGGAAATATGCCCTAGAGGCAATAATAAATTGGTTATTATTATATTTCCTTGTTCATGATAATCGTTTATTATCCATGCTAGAATTGTATTGATAGGAAACTCAGATACATGTGTGGATACATAGACAACACCATGTCCCTAGTAAGCCTCTAGTTGACTAGCTCGTTGATCAATAGATGGTTACGGTTACCTGACCATGGACATTGGATGTCATTGATAATGGGATCACATCATTAGGAGAATGATGTGATGGACAAGACCCAATCCTAAGCATAGCACAAGATCGTGTAGTTCGCATGCTAAAGCTTTTCTAATGTCAAGTATCATTTCCTTAGACCATGAGATTGTGCAACTCCCGAATACCGTAGGAGTGCTTTGGGTGTGCCAAACGTCACAACGTAACTGGGTGGCTATAAAGGTACACTACAGGTATCTCCGAAAGTGTCTGTTGGGTTGGCACGAATCGAGACTGGGATTTGTCACTCCGTGTAAACGGAGAGGTATCTCTGGGCCCACTCGGTAGGACATCATCATAATGTGAACTATGTGACCAAGGAGTTGATCACGGGATGATGCGTTACAGAACGAGTAAAGAGACTTGCCAGTAACGAGATTGAACAAGGTATCGGGATACCGACGATCAAATCTCGGGCAAGTATCGTACCGATGGACAAAGGGAATTGTATACGGGATTGATTAAGTCCTTGATGTCGTGGTTCATCCGATGAGATCATCGTGGAACATGTGGGAGCCAACATGGGTATCCAGATCCCGCTGTTGGTTATTGACCGGAGAATGTCTCGGTCATGTCTGCATGGTTCCCGAACCCGTAGGGTCTACACACTTAAGGTTCGATGACGCTAGGGTTATAAAGGAAGTTTGCATGTGGTTACCGAATGTTGTTCGGAGTCCCGGATGTCACGAGGAGTTCCGGAATGGTCCGGAGGTAAAGATTTATATATGGGAAGTCCTGTTTTGGTCACCGAAAAAGTTTCGGGTTTTATCGGTAACGTACCGGGACCACCAGGAGGGTCCCGGGGGTCCACCAAGTGGGGCCACCGGCCCCGGAGGGCTGCATGGGTCAAGTGTGGGAGGGGACCAGCCCCAGGTGGGCTGGTGCGCCCCCCACAAGGGCCCAAGGCGCCTAAGGGGAGGAAGGGGGGCAAACCCTAAGGGCAGATGGGCCTTAGGGCCCATGCCTGGTGCGCCTCCCTCTCCCCTCCCCTTGGCCGCCCCACCAGATGGGATCTGGGCTGGCCGCCGCCCCTAGGGTGGAACCCTAGGTGGGGCACACCCCCTCCGTCTCCCCTATATATACTTGAGCACTTGGGGGCTGCCAACACATGAGTTCTTGACCTCTCCCTGGCGCAGCCCTACCTCTCTTTCTCCTCATATCTCGCGGTGCTTGGCGAAGCCCTGCTGGATCACCACGCTCCTCCACCTCCACCACGCCATTGTAGTGCTGCTGGATGGAGTCTTCCTCAACCTCTCCCTCTCTCCTTGCTGGATCAAGGCATGGGAGACGTCACCGGGCTGTACGTGTGTTGAACGCGGAGGTGCCGTCCGTTCTGCACTAGGATCTCCAGTGATTTGGATCACGACGAGTACGACTCCTTCAACCCTGTTCTCTTGAATGCTTCTGCTTAGCGATCTACAAGGGTATGTAGATGCACTCTCCTTCCCTCGTTGCTGGTTTCTCCATAGATAGATCTTGGTGACACGTAGGAAAATTTTGAATTTCTGCTACGTTCCCCAACATCAAGTGCATGTCAGTCGGTGGAACCAATCTCACGTAAGCGTACGTGTAAGGTCGGTCCAGACCGCTTCATCCCACAATGCCGCCGGATCAAGATAAGATTAGTAACGGTAAGCAAATTGAACAAATCATCGCCCACAACTGCTTTGTGTTCTACACGTGCATAGAATCTACGCATAGACCTGGCTCTGATACCACTGTTGGGGCACGTAGCAATAATTCAAAAAAATTCATACGTGTCACCAAGATCAATCTAGGAGATACTAGCAACGAGAGAGAGGGGGTGCATCTTCATGCCCTTGAAGATCGCTAAGCGGAAGCGTTCAAGAGAACGGGGTTGATGGAGTCGTACTCGTCGTGATCCAAATCACCGATGATCCTAGCGCCGAACGGACGGCACCTCCGCGTTCAACACACGTACAGAACGGAGACGTCTCCCGTGCCTTGATCCAGCAAGGAGGAGGGAGAGGTTCAGGAAGAGAGCTCCAACAGCAGCACGACGACGTGGTGGTGATGGAGTGGCAGTTCTCCGGCAGGGCTTAGCCAAGCTCACGCGGAGGAGGAGAGGTGTTGGGGAGGGGAGGGGCTGCGCTTTTGATGTTGTGTGCAGCCCTCCCCTTGCCCCTCTATTTATAGGGAAAAGGGAAAGGGGGACAGCCCCCTCTAGATGAGATCTAGAGGGGGGCAGCCAAGGGGGAGGGGGCTTGCCCCACAAGCCAAGGGGGGCGCCCCCTTTAGGGTTTCCCCCAACCCTAGGCGCATGGGCCCTTGGGGGGGTTGGCGCCCCAGCCCACTTGGGGCTGGTTCCCTTCCCCTTACAGCCCATAAGGCCCTCCGGGAGAGGTGGCCCCTCCGGTGGACCCCCGAAACCCCTCCGGTGGCCCCGGTACAATACCGATATGCCCCCGAACCATTCTGGTGACCGTATGACAACTTCCCACATATAAATCTTCACCTCCGGACCATTCCGGAACTCCTCGTGATGTCCGGGATCTCATCCGGGGCTTCGAACAACATTCGGTAATCACATACAAGTCTTCCTAATAACCCTAGCATCATCGAACCTTAAGTGTGTAGACCCTACGAGTTGGGGAACCATGCAGACATGACCGAGACAACTCTCTGGCCAATAACCAATAGCGGGATCTGGATACCCATGTTGGCTCCCACATGTTCCACGATGATCTCATCGGATGAACCACGATGTCGAGGATTCAAGCAATCTCGTATACAATTCCCTTTGTCAATCGATACGGTACTTGCCCGAGATTCGATCGTCGGTATCCCAATACCTCGTTCAATCTCGTACCGGCAAGTCTCTTTACTCATTCCGTAATGCATGATCCTGTGGCTAACTCATTAGTCACATTGAGCTCATTATGATGATGCATTACCGAGTGGGCCTGACGGTGTCCTGGACTAGGGGGTACTCAACACGTCATCTCCCGGTCTGTTAGATTGGGCCGAGGACCCCCATGGCCGTATACTCATGGGCCAGTTCGGACAGCTGCCGCATACATGGAATATTCCACAAGACTTGGTGATCAAGACAAGGACTCCTCCCAACCAGCGTATTCGGCTAGGACTCTTGTTATCCTAGGGCATTGGTGCATTATATAAACCGAGGCCAGTCTAGTCGATAGATAACATATACAACAATCATAATCATAGGCTAGTTTCTAGGGTTTAGCCTCTCCGATCTCGTGGTAGATCAACTCTTGTAACCCCTATACTCATCAATATAAACAAGAGCAGGACGTAGGGTTTTACCTCCATCAAGAGGGCCCGAACCTGGGTAAGCATCGTGTCCCCTGTCCCCTGTCTCCTGTCAAGAGGGCCCGAACCTGGGTAAGCACCTCTGCGGTCGGTTAAGACGCGTTTAAAGTTCGGGTGAACAAAGATATGATATTAGTACTTCGGTACATACAATCATTATACATAAAATTCTTTTACCCAAGTCACTTGGGGGCTCTTAAATTTATATGAGTCGTTTTATAATAAGTATTCTTCTTCTTAGTTGTTGCAAAGTTTTTATTACTATTATTATTCATCACTTCTTTTTTCGACACGAGTGTGTGGTCACTAGCCGAGGAGCCTAATTTCTCTCTCGAAGCTGCTAGAGTTTAGTTTGCTAAACTGGCCTAATGAGAAGTACTCCGCCTTCGGGATAGTAGGTTGAAGCCGTAGGCTGACCCGCTTGGAGCTTGAGATAGGATGTGTCATGTTAAAGCACGACAGAAGCACTCTTTTTTTCTAAGACCAATTTTCGGATTGGCACCGAACACTTGATCTTGTTCGGACATCATCTTTTTACTGACTTTTTTTGGTTTTCCAAGCTTTAGGCACTTTTAAACTATTCGTGTGTTTTCAGCACAAGTCTTGTAGGGCAACGCTGGACACCTTTAGAGATTTGGCAAAAAACATTCTCGGATATTGCTATATATGCATCGGTTTCGAATTGTATCTTCGGTCAATAGTTGGGTTGCCCGGCTCCTGCGCTTGCCTCCTACGTTCCGCTTTGTTCGGCTAGGTGTGAAAGGGAGAACCACTGCGATTGTGCTTCCAGCTCACATGGTTAAGCACCTCAGTGGAGAAAGCCAAAAACTGACTGTCACAATAAGTGTAAACTGGCCAGCGATCCGATGACTGTGTTATATGATGGGCCATTCATAACATTGGCCGAAGTGTTTACGGCTTGACCTCGACTGTCACTGAACACTACCGGGGGCTAGTAACTGGCCTCCCAAACTAAATCCTCAATATTTTGCTCTTACATTAGAGCTGAGGTTTCATGATCATGCTTAGCATGACAACCCAAAGAAAGGAACCGCTAGCGGGACTATTTTCTTTGGAAGACATTTCTTATGTTAAACAGTAATATAACATATCTCTCTACGTACCTTTGTTTATAAAACTGTATGGCCAATTTGCCTTGTTGGTCGTAAATCTTTGCCCTCATAAAGGCTTTATAAAGTAGGACAAACACTCCTCGGCTACTGGCCGAGGAGATTGAAGCCGATGGTCGGTCAACAAAGTTTTGTACAATGCGGATCCGAGCATTAATGACATAAAGTACTTGGATACATAGAGTCATTACACATAATTTGTGATTTTACTATGGATATCGATCCTTAATTCGGCCACTCGTGCCCGCGTTAAGGCTCGCGGGCTACTGGGCTTCGGGCTTATTATTTACAAATATTAAAGGGGCACATCGATCCCCTGATCTGATGTTGCCACCCGACCAGTGTCTCGGGGGCTACTGCATTGCCTGTCAAATGCATAAAATTTTAAGTGCAATACAGTTTCCGAGGAGATTTTGATCCCCGGGTTGGTCGGCCGCACCCAACCTGAGTCTCGAGGACTGAGCACACCGCTTTTTGTGTCCCGAAGTATTCTGCCGAGCTAGGACTTGATCCTCAGGCCGATTTTGCAAATCAACCCGAGTCTCAAAGGCTACTGGGATTAGCGGTCTTACGTCATCCTTCAGGTGCATCTCGGGTTTTAGACCGATACACACCTTGAGGGCTACTGGCTATATATCTCGGCAGAGAATAAATTGCACCAATCAAAAATATTGACAAAAAATCGGCCCACGGTCGGGGTGGTGCACCACCTCGGAAGCAGTCCGGCATAAAGCTCGGGCGCTAGTGGCTGGCTCCATAGAGGGCATTTCTGGCATTAAGCTCGGCTAAACTCCTTCAACTTTGTTGAACCAAGGTGATTTATGACAGTCCGGCATTGGAGCTTGGACATAGTCCTGCATTGGAGCTTGGACACAGTCCGGCGTTGGAGCTTGGACATAGTCCGGCGTTGGAGCTTGGACATAGTCCAACGTTGGAGCTCGGATACAGTCCGGCATTGGAGCTCGGATACATTCCAGCGTTGGAGCTCGAAAGCGGTCCGGCGTTGGTGCTCGTCTGCAAAAGATACCTCAAATGCAGTCCGACATTGGAGCTCGGACGCAAGAGGACACTGCCTCCCGGGAACAACTTCAAACCCGAGGTGTGGCATAAAAATAACAAGGCATTGATAAAGGCCGGAAACTTAAAGGGGCTCCTCGGATACCCGGCGTATAAACTCGTTGAATGCATTTCGGCGATCCTCAAGATCGAAGATGAGAAGATTTGTTGAACCAGTTTTCAAGACCGACAACCGAAGATGAAGAATAGTTCGGAAGAATCGAGGAGCATCCCTAACTTGAAGACCGGTTCGGGGGGCTACTGACGGTGTCCTGGACTAGGGGGTACTCAACACGTCATCTCCCGATCTATTAGATTGGGACGAGGACCCCCATGGCCGTATACTCATGGGCCAGTTCGAACAGCTGCCGCATACATGAAGATTCCACAAGACTTCGTGATCAAGACAAGGACTCCTCCCCACCAGCGTATTCGGCTAGGACTCTTGTTATCCTAGGCCATTGGTGCATTATATAAACCGAGGCCAGGCTAGTCGATAGATAACATATACAACAATCATAATCATAGGCTAGCTTCTAGGGTTTAGCCTCTCCGATCTCGTGGTAGATCAACTCTTGTAACCCCTATACTCATCAATATAAACAAGAGCAGGACGTAGGGTTTTACCTCCATCAAGAGGGCCCGAACCTGGGTAAGCATCGTGTCCCCTGTCTCCTGTTACCCATCGATCCATGATACACAGCTTGGGACCCCCTACCCGAGATCTGCCGGTTTTGACACCGACAGGGACCAGAGATACCTCTCCGTCATACGGAGTGACAAATCCCAGTCTCATTTCGTGCCAACCCAACAGACACTTTCGGAGATACCTGTAGTTCACCTTTATAGCCACCTAGTTACATTGTGACGTTTGGTGCACCCAAAGCATTCCTACGGTATCCGGGAGTTGCACAATCTCATGGTCTAAGGAAATGATACTTGACATTATAAAAGCTTTAGCAAACGAACTACATGATCTTGTGCTACGCTTAAGATTGGGTCTTGTCCATCACATCATTCTCCTAATGATGTGATCCTGTTGTTAATGACATCCAATGTCCATGGTCAGGAAACCATGACCATCTATTGATCAACGAGCTAGTCAACTAGAGGTTTACTAGGGAAATGTTGTGGTCTATGTATTCACACATGTATTACGGTTTCCAGTTAATACAATTATAGCATGAACAATAGACAATTATCATGAACAAGGAAACATCATAATAACCATTTTATTATTGCCTCTAGGGCATATTTCCAACATTGATTTCTTCCTATCCATCACCATTGTTTCTGTGGGTAATGGTCAGTCCACCTCCTTCTGGTGTTGGGGAATGTAGCAGAAATTCAAAATTTTCTACGCATCACCAAGATCAATCTATGGAGTAATCTAGCAACGAGGGGAAGGAGAGTGCATCTACATACCCTTGTAGATTGCTAAGCGGAAGCGTTCAAGTGGACGGGGTTGATGGAGTCGTACTCGTCGTGATCCAAATCACCGATGATCCTAGTGCCGAACGGACGGCACCTCCGTGTTCAACACACGTACAGCTCAGTGACGTCTCCTACGCCTTGATCCAGCAAGGGGAGAAGGAGAGGTTGGGGAAGACTCCATCCAGCAGCAGCACGACGGCGTGGTGGTGGTGGAGGAGCGTGGTACTCCAGCAGGGCTTCGCCAAGCACCGCAAGAGACGAGGAGGGAGAGGGGTAGGGTTGCGCCAAGAAGGAGATTGAATTGTCTCTATGGCAGCCCAAAACCTCAAGTATATATAGGGGGAGGGGAGGGGCTGCGCCCCCACCTAGGTTTCCACCCCTAGGGGTGGCGGCCAGCCCTAGATCCCATCTAAAGGGGGCGACCAAGGGGGGAGAGAGGGCGGCGCACCACTAGGTGGGCCTTAGGCCCATCTGAGCCTAGGATTTGCCCCCTTCCACTCTCCCTTGCGCCTTGGGCCTTGGGGCGCACCAGCCCACCAGGGGCTGGTCCCCTCCCACACTTGGCCCATGCAGCCCTCCGGGACTGGTGGCTCCACTTGGTGGACCACCGGGACCCTCCCGGTGGTCCCGGTACATTATCGATAAAACCCGAAACTTTTCCGGCGACCAAAACAGGACTTCCCATATATAAATCTTTACCTCCGGACCATTCCAGAACTCCTCGTGACGTCCGGGATCTCATCCGGGACACCGAACAACATTCGGTAACCACGTATATCTATTCCCTATAACCCTAGCGTCATCGAACCTTAAGTGTGTAGACCCTACGGGTTCGGGAACCATGCAGACATGACCGAGATAACTCTCCGGTCAATAACCAACAGGGGGATCTGGATACCCATGTTGGCTCCCACATGTTCCACGATGATCTCATCGGATGAACCACGATGTCAAGGACTTAATCAATCCCGTATACAATTCCCTTTGTCTAGCGGTACGATACTTGCCCGAGATTCGATCGTCGGTATCCCGATACCTGGTTCAATCTCGTTACCGGCAAGTCTCTTTTACTCGTTCCGTAACACATCATCCCGTGATCAACTCCTTGATCACATTGTGCACATTATGATGATGTACAATCGAGTGGGCCCAGAGATACCTCTCCGTTTACACGGAGTGACAAATCCCAGTCTCAATTCGTGCCAACCCAACAGACACTTTCGGAGATACCTGTAGTGTACCTTTATATCCACCTAGTTACGTTGTGACGTTTGTCACACCCAAAGCACTCCTATGGTATCCGGGAGTTGCACAATCTCATGGTCTAAGGAAATGATACTTGAGATTAGAAAAGCTTTAGCATACGAACTACATGATCTTGTGCTAGGCTTAGGATTGGGTCTTGTCCATCACATCATTCTCCTAATGATGTGATCCCGTCATCAACGACATCCAATGTCCATGGTCAGGAAACCATAACCATCTATTGATCAACGAGCTAGTCAACTAGAGGCTTACTAGGGACATGGTGTTGTCTATGTATCCACACATGTATCTGAGTTTCCTAACAATACAATTCTAGCATGGATAATAAACGATTATCATGAACAAGGAAATATGATAATAACTAATTTATTATTGCCTCTAGGGCATATTTCCAACAGTCTCCCACTTGCACTAGAGTCAATAATCTAGTTCACATTGCCATGTGATTAACACTCACAGGTCACATCACCATGTGACCAACATCCAAGAGTTTACTAGACTCAATGATCTAGTTCACATCACTATGTGATAAACACTCAAAGAGTTCTGGGTTTGGTCATGTTATGCTTGTGAGAGAGGTTGTAGTCAATGGGTCTTGCCATATTCAGATCCCTATGTATTTCGCAAAACTTTATATCGTAGATGCTGCTACCACGTTCCACTTGGAGCTATTCCAAATTATTGCTCCATTATACGTATCCGGTATCTCTACTCAGAGCTATCCAGATAGGTGTTAAGCTTGCATCGACGTAACTCTTTACGTCGAACTCTTTATCACCTCCATAACCGAGAAACATTTCCTTATTCCTCTAAGGATAATTTTGACCGCTATCTGGTGATCCATTCCTAGATCACCTTTGTACCCTCTTGCCAGACATGTGGCAAGGCACACATCAGATGTGGTACTCAGCATGGCATACCGTATAGATCCTATGACAAAAGCATAGGGGACGACCTTCGTCCTTTCTCTTTCTTATGTTGTGGTCAAGCTTTGAGTCTTACTCAACTTCACACCTTACAACTCAGGCAAGAACCCCTTCTTTGACTGATCTATTTTGAACTCCTTCAAAAACATGTCAAGGCGTGCGTTCTTTGAAAGTACCATCAGACGTCTTGATCTATCTCCATAGATCTTGATGCCCAATGTGTAAGCAGCTTTATCCAGGTCTTCCTTTGAAAATCACTCTTCAAACAACCGTTTATGCTTTCCAGAAATTCTACATCATTTCGGATCAACAATATGTCATCCACATATACTTATCAGAAATGTTGTAGTGCTCCCACTCACTTTCTTGTAAATACAAGTTTCTAGCAAACATTGTATAAACCTAAAAGCTTTGATCACTCCATCAAAACATATATTCCGATTCCAAGATGCTTGCTCTAGTCCATAGAAGGATTACTGGAGCCAGCATACCTTTTAGCATCCTTAGGATCGACAAAACCTTTTGTTGTATCACATACAAATTTCTTACGAAAACTTGGTAAGAAAACTTGTTTTGACATCCATCTGTAAGATTTCATAATCGAAAAATACAGCTAATGCTAACATGATTCTGACGGACTTAAGCATCGCTACGAGTGAGAAATTCTCATCGTAGTCAACTCCTTGAACTTGTGAAAAGATTCTTTCCCACAAGTCGAGCCTCTTAGACGGTAACATTACCTCCCATGTCCGTCTTCTTCTTAAAGATCCATTTATCTCAATGGCTTGCCGATCATCGGGCAAGTCCACCAAAGTCTATACTTTGTTCTGATATATGGATCCTATCTCGGATTTCATGGCTTCTAACCATTTGTCGGAATACGGGCCCACCATCTCTTCTCCATAGCTCGTAGGTTCATTGTTGTCTAGCAACATGACTTTCAAGACAGGATTACGTACCACTCTGAAGTAGTACGCATCCTTGTCATCCCACGAGGTTTGGTAGTGACTTGAACTGAAGTTTCATGATCACTATCATAAGCTTCCACTTCAATTGGTGTAGGTGCCACAGGAACAACTCCCTGTGCCCTGCCACACACTAGTTGAAGAGACAGTTCAATAACCTCATCAAGTCTCCACCATCCTCCCACTCAATTCTTTCGAGAGAAACTTTTCCTCGAGAAAGGACCCGATTCTAGAAACAATCCCTTATTGCTTTCAGATCTGAGACAGGAGGTATACCCAACTGTTTTGCGTGTCATATGAAGATGCATTTATCCGCTTTGGGTTCGAGCTTATCAGCCTGAAACTTTTTCACATAAGCGTCGCAGCCTCAAACTTTTAAGAAATGACGGCTTAGGTTTCTCTAAACCATAGTTCATACGGTGTCATCTCATTGGAATTACGTGGTGCCCTATTTAAAGTGAATGTGGTTGTCTCTAATGCCTAACCCATAAACTATCATGGTAATTCGATAAGAGACATCATGGTATGCATCATATCCAATAGGGTGCAGTTATGATGTTTGGACACAACATCACACTATGGTGTTCCAGGCTGTATTAGTTGTGAAACAATTTCCACAAAGTCTTAATTCTGTGCCAAACTCGTAATTCAGATATTCATCTCTATGATCATATCATAGATATTTTATCCTCTTGTCACGACGATCTTTCAACTTCACCCTGAAATTACTTGAACCTTTCAATAATTCAGACTCGTGATTCATCAAGTAAATATACTCAACATCTACTCAAATCATCTGTGAAGTAAGAACATAACGATATCCACTACACGCCTCAGCACTCATTGGAGTGCACACATCAAAATGTATTACTTCCAACAAGTTGCTTTCTAGTTCCATTTTACTAAAAACGAGGCTTTCAGTCATCTTGCCCATGTGGTATGATTTGCATGTCTCAAGTGATTCAAAATCAAGTGAGTCCAAACGGTCCATTTGCATGGAGTTTCTTCATGCATATACACCAATAGACATGGTTCGCATGTCTCAAACTTTTCAAAAACGAATGATCCCAAAGATCCATCAACATGGAGCTTCTTCATGCGTTTTATACTGATATGACTTACATGGCAGTGCCACAAGTAGGTGGTACTATCATTACTATCTTATATCTTTTGGCATGAACATGTGTATCACTACGATCAAGATTCAATAAACCATTCATTTTAGGTGCAAGACCATTGAAGGTGTTATTCAAATAAACAGAGTAACCATTATTCTCCTTAAATGAATAACCGTATTGCGATAGACATAATCCAATCATGCCTATGCTCAACACAAACACCAATCTCGATGGTAGAGGGAGCGTGTGATGCTTGATCACATCAAGCTTGGGAAAAACTTCCAACACATATCACCAGCTCACCTTTAGCTAGTCTCCGTTTACTCTGCAGCCTTTTATTTCGAGTTTACTAACATTTAGCAATCGAACCAGTATCTAATACCATGGTGCTACTAGGAGTACTAGTAAAGTACACATTAACACAATGTATATCCAATATACTTCTATCGACCTTGCCAGCCTTCTCATCTACCAAGTATCTAGGGTAATTCTGCTCCAGTGGCTGTTCCCCTTATTACAGAAGCACTTAGTCTCGGGTTTGGGTTCAACCTTGGGTTTCTTCACTAGAGCAGCAGCTGATTTGCCGTTTCATGAAGTATCCCTTCTTGTCCTTGCCCTTCTTGAAACTAGTGGTTTCACCAACCATCAACAATTGATGCTCCTTCTTGATTTCTACTTTTGTGGTGTCAAACATCGCGAATATCTCAAGGATCATCATATATGTCCCTGATATATTATAGTTCATCACAAAGCTCTAGCAGCTTGGTGGTAATGACTTCGGAGAAACATCACTATCTCATCTGGAAGATCAACTCCCACTCGATTCAAATGATTGTTGTACTCAGACAATCTGAGCACAAGATGAACAATTGAGCTTTTCTCCCTTAGTTTGCAGGCTAAGAAAATCGTCGGAGGTCTTATACCTCTTGATGTGGGCACGAGCCTGAAATCCCAATTTCAGCCCTCGAAACATCTCATATGTTTCGCGACGTTTCAAAACGTCTTCGGTGCCTCAACTCTAAACCGTTTAACTGAACTATCACGTAGTTATCAAAATGTGTATGTCAGATGTTCGCAACATCCACAGACGACGTTCGAGGTTTAGCACACTGAGCGGTGCATTAAGGACATAAGCCTTCTATGAAGCAATGAGGACAATCCTCAGTTTACGGACCTAGTCCGCATAATTGCTACTATCATCTTTCAACTAAATTTTCTCTAGGAACATATCTAAACAGTAGAACTGAAGCACGAGCTACGACATAATTTGCGAAGACCTTTTGACTATGTTCAGGATAATTAAGTTCATCTTATGAACTCCCACTCAGATAGACATCCCTCTAGTCATCTAAGTGATTACATGATCCGAGTCAACTAGGCCGTGTCCGATCATCACGTGAGACGGACTAGTCAACATCAGTGAACATCTTCATGTTGATCGTATCTTCTATACGACTCATGTTCGACCTTTCGGTCTTCTGTGTTCCGAGGCCATGTCAGTACATGCTAGGCTCGTCAGTCAACCTAAGTGTTTGCATGTGTAAATCTGTCTTACACCCGTTGTATGTGAACGTTGGAATCTATCACACCCGATCATCACGTGGTGCTTCGAAACAACGAACTGTCGCAACGGTGCACAGTTAGGGGGAACACTTTCTTGAAATTATTATGAGGGATCATATTATTTACTACCGTCGTTCTAAGTAAACAAGATGCAAAAACATGATAAACATCACATGCAATCAAATAATAGTGACATGATATGGCCAATATCATATAGCTCCTTTGATCTCCATCTTGGGGTCCATGATCATCTTGTCACTGGCATGACACCATGATCTCCATCATCATGATCTCCATCATCGTGTCTCCATGAAGTTGCTCGCCAACTATTACTTCTACTACTATGGTGTAACACCCCGGATGTAACTTTCCCTATTTGTACTCCAACTCTTGCCGTTTCCGGCCTTAAGTTATTTTATTTTTGTGGGTTCGGTCTTTGTCTCCGTGTGTCGTTATCATTGTCATGCATCTCATATCATGTCATCATGTGCATTGCATTTGCATACGTGTTCATCTCATGCATTCGAGCATTTTCCCCGTTGTCCGTTTTGCATTCCGGCGATCCGTTCTCCTCCGGTGGCCATTTCTACCTTCCTTTCGTGTGTGGGGATTAAACATTTCCGGATTGGACCGAGACTTGCCAAGCGGCCTTGGTTTATTAACGGTAGACCGCCTGTCAAGTTTCGTATCATTTGGACTTCGTTTGATACTCCAACGGTTAACCGAGGGACCGAAAAGGCCTCGTGTGTGTTGCAGCCCAACACCTCTCCAATTTGGCTCAAAACCCACCAAAACCCTCTCCATCATCTAGAGCGTTCGATCACGATCGCGTGGCCGAAAACCGCACCTCATTTGGACTCTCCTAGCTCCTCCTATGCCTATATAAAGACCCCTCCCGAGATTCGCTGATCTCCTCTCTCCCTAACGCTAGCCCCGCTCCTTATCCGCGCGCCGGACATGTCCGTTTCTCGCCGGACACGCCGCGCTGCCGCCCCGAGCCAGTGAATGAGCGCCACGTGGCACGCCGGCCACCTCCCACGCCGCGGCCCGCCGAGCCCAGGGCAGGCCCCCGAGGCCCGGTCGCCGCCGCCAACCGCCCGAGGGGCGCCGCCCGTCTCCCTCACCGCGCCGCCCGCCTCCTCCTTGCCGGCGCCGGCCACCGCCACCCTTGCTCCGTCCCGCAACTCCGGCCGCCGCGCCACCAGCTCCGCGAGCTCGCCCGGCTGGCCCGCCGTCTCCCGATCGGCGCCGCGGCGGACCACCGCCACCGTCAACTCCGGCCTCCTCCTCCCCTCGTCGCTGGCCTCCTCCGCGCCAACTCCGGCCGGCGAACCTCGTGGGATGCGCCGCCACTACAATGTTTTTCGCCAGATCCAGATCCAGCTACAGTAAACCCTAGGTCGATTTTCTTCTAAGTCCCCAAATTTTTCAGATCCATCTGCTCATGTTCATCATGCTATATCTCCGCATCCGTAGCTCCGTTTTTGACATATAGCATATCAAATTGTTCGTCTCAGAGAGTACATCATTTCATTCCATTGCATCATTTTCATTTGAGTTCATCTTGATGCCCTAAATGCTGTTAGAAGGAGGCTACTTGAGTTAATTGTCAGATCTGCTTCTCCATTTAGAGATTTGTCATTTTTGCCATGATTATTGTGTGCATGATATGCCCATTGAGCTCTACATATGTTTTGTTAAGGGTTTTGCCATCTTTCCAGAGGTGCAACCCATGTATTTTTGTGATATGTGTGGTGACTATCACAAGCTTGCAAAGTGAGGCACTTGGTAATTCTGTTTTCAGGGACTTAGCATTTCCACTAAGTCCTTGAGTTGTTTATCTCATGTTGCCATATGTTCATGTTGTTTCCTAGTGATCCGTGCCTCTTTTGAGGATGATCAGTAATGATGTTTTGTTAATATTGTAGTGCTCTATCAATCCATGTCTTTGTTTGCAATTATGGAGCACCCTAGCTTGAGTCAATCGAGCTCTACTTTTGCTACTTTGTGAATCTGGGCAGATTGTCTACTAGTTAGCAATTTGGCCGAGGATGTTGTAGTTGATCCGTGCATGCTACGCTATTGTTCTTGCCATGTCTAGCTTGCATTTTGTGTATTCTTGATGGGTGTATGCTTAGCTTATCGTGACTTGCTCCGTAGTGAGTGCATCGAGCTCGTAAACATGCCTACTTGATATCTGTTTTCAGCATGTTCCAGTTTTCACTAAGTCTGATAACTGTTTATGTTTTTGCCATGTTCACATGCTTGCAAATGTATTTTCTGATCCCTTTTGGCTCAATGTAACTAAGGGACTTTTGTTAAGCTCTATGAGTAGCTCCATGCCATGCTTTACTTTGCCATGTTCAGGTCTTGTAGCATATAGTTTTGTTCCTCCGAAGAGTGCTATCTGATCTGAAATTCCACACAAGTGTTAATTTCACTAAGTCTGAGATCTGTTTACCATATGCAGTTTTTCCATGCTTGTTTGAACCTGTTAATGGATGAATTGTCCGTAGCTCAGTGCTAGACTTTTGTTAAGCATCTTGAATGCATCCCTGCCATGTATTTTGTTGTTATGTTTGGGGGCTGTAGCATGTTCATCTCATTGCATTTAGATGGCTACTTGCTGTAAATCGCAGACCGTTGTCATATTTGAATCGCTTGCCTTTTCCAAACCGTAACTCCGATTCCGGCGTTCTTTATATCGTTTTCAAGCGGTTTCATCTCATTTTTCCAGTGGCACACTTGGTTTTCCAAGTTGAGGTCAAGTTCATGCATCCCTTGTCAAATCTTGCATATACATCACATATGGCATCCCGCATAGCATACCATGTTTGCATCCTATTGTTTGATCGTTGCACGCGGTTGATTGTGTCCTTGTTGCTTGTTTGTCTTATTTGGGTAGAGCCGGAAGACGAGTTCGCTAACGAGGAGCCCGTTGAGTTTGCTTTCGACGATCCAGTCAACTTTGACAACTTTGCAGACAAGATGATCATACCCTCGAAATCACTACTATCTTTGCTTTGCTAGATGCTCGCTCTTTTGCTATGCCAATGCTATGATGCCTACCACTTGCTTTCAAGCCTCCCAAATTTCCATGTCAAACCTCTAACCCGCCATGTCCTAGCAAACCGTTGTCTGGCTATGTTACCACTTTGCTCAGCCCCTCTTATAGCGTTGCTAGTTGCAGGTGAAGATTGGAGACCATTCCTTGTTGGAACATTATTTACTTGTTGGGATATCATTATATTGCCATGTTATCTTAATGCATCTATATACTTGGTAAAGGGTGGAAGGCTCAGCCTCTCGCCTAGTGTTTTGTTCCACTCTTGCCGCCCTAGTTTCCGTCATATCGGTGTTATGTTCCTGTATTTTGCATTCCTTACGCGGTTGGGTTATAATGGGAACCCCTTGATAGTTCGCCTTGATTAAAGCTTTTCCAGCAGCGCCCAACCTTGGTTTTACCATTTGACACCTAGCCTCTTTTTCCCTTGGGTTTCCGGAGCCCGAGGGTCATCTTATTTTAAACCCCCCCCCCCCCCGGGGCCAGTGCTCCTCTGAGTGTTGGTCCAACCGAGCGATGTTCGGGGCTACCAGGGGCAACTCTGGGCTGGCCTACCCGACGTCTGGCTCATCTGAGTGTGCCCTGAGAACGAGATATGTGCAGCTCCTATCGGGATTTGTCGGCACATTCGGGCGGTGTTCCTAGATTTATTTTGACCTGTCGAAGTGTCTTGAAGAACCGAGGTACCGAGTCTGATCGGAATGTCTCGGGACAAGGTCTATTCCTTCGTTGACCGTGAGAGCTTGTCATGGGCTAAGTTGGGACTCCCCTACAGGGATTTGAACTTTCGAAAGCCGTGCCCGCGGTTATGGGTAGATGGGAATTTGTTAATGTCCGGTTGTAGATAACTTGAACCTTAACTTAATTAAAATGAATCAACTGTGTGAGTTACCGTGATGGCCTCTTCTCGGCGGAGTCCGGGAAGTGGACACGGTGTTGGAGTAATGTTTGCCGCAGGATTGCCCTCTTTAGTTATGCGTTCGCGCTTTGCCTTCTCTTCTCGCTATCTTTTGTGAATAGGATAGCCACCATACATGCTAGTCGCTTGCTGCAGCTCCAGATATTTACCTTGCCTTACCTATTAAGCTTAAATAGTCTTGATCGCGAGGGTGCGAGATTGCTGAGTCCCTGTGGCTCACAGATTACTATTACACCAGATGCAGGGCCTGATGATACAGCTCCAGATGGCGTTCTTGAGCTCAAGTGGGAGTTCGACGAGGACTCTCAGTGATACTATGTTTCTTTTCCTGATGATCAGTAGTGGTGCCCAGTTGGGGTGATCGGGACCGTGTCGCATGTTGGGTTGTCTTTTATTTTGGCGCCGTAGTCGGGCCATGAGTGTTTGAATGATGTAATGCTATGTATGTACTTGATTGACGTGGCGAGTGTAAGCCAACTATGTTATCTCCCCTTTTATTATCTTTATTACATGGGATGTTGTGAAGATTGCCTAACTTGCGACATATGCTTTCAATGCGATTATGCCTCTAAGTCGTGCCTCGACACATGGGAGATATAGTCGCATCAAGGGTGTTACATATGGCTAACACGTTTAGCAATAAAGTAAAGTAATTTACATAGCGTTTCTCAATGACACGCAGGTCATACAAAAAATAAAGACAACTCCTATGGCTCCTGCCGATTGTCATACTCATCGACATGCAAGTCGTGATTCCTATTACAAGAACATGATCTCATACATCACATATATATCATTCATCACATCCTTTGGCCATATCACATCACAAAACACTTGCTGCAAAGACAAGTTAGACGTCCTCTAATTGTTGTTGCAAGTTTTTTTACGTGGCTGGTGTAGGTTTCTAGCAAGAACATTTCTTACCTACGCCAAAACCACAACGTGAATTGCCAATTTATATTTACCCTTCATAAGGATCATGTTCATTGAATCCGATCCGACTAAAGTGGGAGAGACAGACACCCACCAGCCACCTTATGCAACTAGTGCATGTCAGTCGGTGGAACCGGTCTCACGTAAGCGTATGTGTAAGGTTGGTCCGGGCCACTTCATCCCACGATGCCGCCGAATCAAGATAAGACTAGTAACGGCAAGATAATTGACAATATCTATGCCCACAACTACTTTGTATTCTACTCGTGCATAGGAACTACGCATAGACCTAGCTCATGATGCCACTGTTGGGGAACGTAGCGGAAATTCAAAATTTTCTACGCATCACCAAGATCAATCTATGGAGTAATCTAGCAACGAGGGGAAGGAGAGTGCATCTACATACCCTTGTAGATCGCTAAGCGGAAGCGTTCAAGTGAACGGGGTTGATTGAGTCATACTCGTCGTGATCCAAATCACCGATGATCCTAGTGCCGAACGGATGGCACCTCCGTGTTCAACACACGTACAGCCCGGTGATGTCTCCTACACCTTGATCCAGCAAGGGGAGAAGGAGAGGTTGGGGAAGACTCCATCCAGCAGCAGCACGACAGCGTGGTGGTGGTGGAGGAGCGTGGTACTCCAGCAGGGCTTCGCCAAGCACCGCAAGAGATGAGGAGGGAGAGGGGTAGGGCTGCACCAAGGAGATTGAATCATCTCTATGGCAGCCCAAAACCTCAAGTATATATAGGGGGAGGGGAGGGGCTGTGCCCCCACCTAGGTTTCCACCCCTAGGGGTGGCCCCAGCCCTAGATCCCATCTAAGGGGGGCAGCCAAGGGGGGAGAGAGGGGGGCTGTAACACCCTCGATGCGACTATATCTCCCACGTGTCGAGGCACGACTTATAGGCATAATCGCATTGAAGGCATATGTCGCAAGTTAGGCAATCTTCACAACATCCCATGTAATATAATTAATAAAAGGGGAGATAACATAGTTGGCTTACACTCGCCACGTCAATCAAGTACATAAATAGCATTACATCATTCAAACACTCATGGCCCGACTACGGCGCCAAAATAAAAGACAACCCAACATGCGACATGGTCCCTATCACCCCAACTGGGCACCACTACTGATCATCAGGAAAAGAAACATAGTATCGCTGAGAGTCCTCGTCGAACTCCCACTTGAGCTCAAGCGCGCCATCTGGAGCTATATCATCAGGCCCTGCATCTAGTGTATTAGTAATCTGTGAGCCACGGGGACTCAGCAATCTCGCATCCTCGCGATCAAGACTATTTAAGCTTAATAGGTAAGGCAAGGTAAATACAAGTGGAGCTGCAGCAAGTGACTAGCATATATGGTGGCTAACCTATTCGCAAAAGAGAGCGAGAAGAGAAGGCAAAGCGCGAATGCATAACTAAAGAGGGCAATCCTGCGGCAAACATTACTCCAACACCGTGTCCACTTCCTGGACTCCGCCGAGAAGAGGCCATCACGGTAACTCACACAGTTGATTCATTTTAATTAAATTAAGGTTCAAGTTATCTACAACCGGACATTAACAAATTCCCATCTGCCCATAACCGCGGGCACGGCTTTCGAAAGTTCAAATCCCTGCAGGGGAGTCCCAACTTAGCCCATGACAAGCTCTCACGGTCAATAAAGGAATAGACCTCCTCCCGAGACGTTCCGATCAGACTCGGTACCTCGGTTCTTCAAGACACTTCGACAGGTTAAAACAAGACCAGCAACACCGCCCGAATGTGCCGACAAATCCTAATAGGATCTGCACATATCTCGTTCTCAGGGCACACTCAGATAGGTCAAGCTACGAGTAAAACCAACCCTCGAGTTTCCCCGAGGTGGCCCCGCAGGCTGCCTGGTTCGGACCAACACTCAGAGGAGCACTGGCCCGGGGGGGTTAAAATAAGATGACCCTCGGGCTCCGGAAACCCAAGGGAAAAGGCTAGGTGGCAAATGGTAAAACCAAGGTTGGGAATTGCTGGAAAAGCTTTAATCAAGGTGAACTATCAAGGGGTTCCCATTATAACCCAACCGCGTAAGGAACGCAAAATCCGGGAACATAACACCGATATGACGGAAACTAGGGCGGCAAGAGTGGAACAAAACACTAGGCGAGAGGCCGAGCCTTCCACCCTTTACCAAGTATATAGACGCATAAAGATAACATGGCAATATAATGATATCCCAACAAGTAAATAATAATGTTCCAACAAGGAACAGTCTCCAATCTTCACCTGCAACTAGCAATGCTATAAGAGGGGCTGAGCAAAGCGGTAACATAGCCAATCAACGGTTTGCTAGGACATGGTGGGTTAGAGGCTGAACATGGCAATTTGGGAGGCTTGAAAGCAAGTGGTAGGCATCGTAGCATGGCATAGCAAAAGAGCGAGCATCTAGCAAAGCAAAGATAGTGGTGATTTTGAGGGTATGATCATCTTGCCTGCAAAGTTGTCAGAGTTGACTGGATCCTCGAAAGCAAACTCAACGGGCTCCTCGTTAGCGAACTCGTCTCCCAGCTCTACCCAAACAAGACAAACAAGCAACAAGAACACAATCAACCACGTGCAAGGATCAAGCAATATGATGCAAACATGGTATGTTATGCGGGATGCAATATGTGATGCATATGCAAGATTTGACAAAGAAAGCATGAACCTGTCCTCAACTTGGAAAATCAAGTGTGCCACTGGGAAGATGATATGAAATCGCTTGAAAATGATATAAAGATCACCGGAATCGGAGTTACGGTTTGGAAATGGCAAGCGATTCAAATATGACCACGTTCTGCGATTTACAGCAAGTAGCCATCTAAATGCAATGAGATGAACATGCTAAAACAATCAAATATGGCAACAAAATACATGTCAGGGATGCATTCAAGATGCTTAACAAAAGTCTAGCACTGAGCTACGGCCAATTCATCCATTAGCAGGTTCAAACAAGCTTGGCAAAAATGCATATGGTAAACAGATCTCAGACTTAGTGAAATTAACACTTGTCTGGAATTTCAGATCAGGTAGCACTCTTCGGAGCAACAAAACTACATGCTACAGGACCTGAACATGACAAAGTAAAGCATGGCATGGAGCTACTCAAAGAGCTTAACAAAAGTCCCTTAGTGACCTTGAGCCAAAAGGGATCAGAAAATACAATTGCAAGCACGTGAACATAGCAAAAGCATAATCAGTTTTCTGACTTAGTAAAAACTGGCACATGCTGAAACATATCTCAAGTAGGCATGTTTACGAGCTCGATGCACTCACTACGGAGCAAGTCATGATAAGATAAGCATACACCCATCAAGAATACACAAATTGCAAGCTAGACATGGCAAGAACAATAGCATAGCATGCACGGATCAACTACAACATCCTCGGCAAAAATTGCTAACTAGTAGACAATCTGCCCAGATTCACAAAGTAGCAAAAGTAGAGCTCGGTTGACTCAAGCTAGGGTGCTCCATAATTGCAAACAAAGACATGGATGGATAGAGCACTACAAGATTAACAAAACATCCTTACTAATCATCCTCAAAAGAGGCACGGATCACTAGGAAACAACATGAACATATGGCATCATGAACTAAACAGCTCAAGGACTTAGTGGAAATGCTAAGTCCCTGAAAACAGAATTATCAAGTGCCTCACTTTGCAAGCTTGTGCTAGTCACCACACACATCACAAAAATACATGGGTTGCACCTCTGGAAAGATGGCAAAACCCTTAACAAAACATATGTAGAGCTCATGGGCATATCATGCACACAATAAACATGGCAAAAATGACAAATGTCTAAAATGGAGTAGCAGATCTGACAATTATCTCAAGTAGCCCTATTCTAACAGCATTTCGGGCATCAAGATGAACTCAAAAGAAAATGATGCAATGGAATGAAATGATGTACTCTCTGATACGAACAATTTGATATGCTATATGTCAAAAACGGAGTTACGGATGAGGAGCTACGATGCGATGAACATGAGCACATGGATCTGAAAATTTAGGGACTTAGAAGAAAAAACGACCTAGGGTTTACTGTTCACCGGATCTAGATCCAGATCGGTGCACGGGAACCGAGGTTGGCCGGCCGGACTTGATGAGCTTGCCGGAGAGAGGAGGCCGGCCGGACGGCGAGGTAGCGGAGGGCGGCGCCGGGCTTGACGGATCCCGCCGGCGAAGGGCGGCGAGGAGAGCGGCGTCGGCGGCGCGGAGCACGAGGCCCTTCGATGCTGGTGCGGGGCGGCGGCGCGCCGGCGTCGAGGCGGCGGGGTGGAGCAAGCGGCGGCCGGAGGAGGAGAGGAGGCGGCGCGGTGAGGCAGGAGCGGCGCGGGGGACTGGCCGCGCGGGGGCCCGGTTCGGGCTCGCCCTGGCCGCGGCAGAGGCGGACAGAGGCGATGTGGGCGCGGGGCATGGACGAATCGGGCGACGACACGTGGCAGCGGACGGCGGTAACGGACACGTCCGGACAGCGGGTTTTCGTCCGGCGGCGCGAGGAGAGGGAGAGGTTAGGGTTTGCCCGAGATTTCAAAAGGGGGGTCTATATATATGCATAGAGGGAGCTAGGAGAGTCCAAATGAGGTGCGGTTTTCGGCCACGCGATCGTGATCGAATGCTCTAGGTGATGGAGAAGGGTTAGGTGGGTTTTGGGCCAAATTGGAGGGGTGTTGGTCTGCAACACACACGAGGCCTTCTCGGTCCCTCGGTTAACCGTTGGAGTATCAAGCGAAGTCCAAATGATATGAAACTTGACAGGCGGTCTACCAGTAGTAAACCAAGGCCGCCTGGCAAGTCTCGGTCCAATCCAGAAATGTTTAATCCCCACACACGAAAGAAAGGTAGAAATGACCATCGGAGGAGAACGAAGCGCCGGAATGCAAAACGGACAACGGGGAAAATGCTCGAATGCATGAGACGAACACATATGCAAATGCAATGCACATGATGACATGATATGAGATGCATGACAATTATAACAACACACGGAGGCAAAAACCCGAACCCGAGAAAATAAAATAACTTAACGCCGGAAACGGCAAGAGTTGGAGTACAAATTGGGTAAGTTACATCCGGGGTGTTACAACACTCCACCACTACGAAAGGATCTCGTCCCGAGATCTAGGACTGAAAGAACGTCGGGTACTCAGAACGGAGGTGATCCTCACGTTCCCAGGTAGCTTCACGGTCGGAATGGTGTGACCACTTGACTTTGAGGAATTTGATTGACTTGTTGCGAGTCTTGCGTTCAGTCTCTTCAAGGATAGCAATGGGGTGCTCACGATAAGAGAGATCTTCTTGGAGCTCAATGTCCTCGAATTTGATGGTGCGGTCAGGAGTCTTGAAGCACTTTCGGAGCTGAGAGACATGGAACACATCATGAACATTTGCAAAGTTTGAAGGAAGCTCGAGTTGATAGGCCAAATCGCCTCTCTTGCTGACAATCTTGAAAGGTCCCACGTATCTAGGGGCAAGCTTCCCTTTGATACCGAAGCGACGAGTGCCTTTCATCGGAGAGACGCGGAGGTAAACATGATCTCCGATCTCGAAAGCCAAATCACGGTGCTTACTGTCATAGTAGCTCTTCTGGCGGGATTTGGCTGCTTTGAGGTTATCTCGAATGACTTTGCACATTTCTTCTGCCTCTGTGATTAAGTCATTTCCCAAAAGCTGACGTTCACCGGTTTCAGACCAGTTGAGAGGGGTACGGCACTTCCTGCCATACAGAATTTCAAATGGGGCCTTGCCTGAACTAGCTTGAAAACTGTTGTTGTAGGAGAATTCAGCATAAGGAAGACAATCCTCCCACTTCATGCCGAAGGAGATCACACAAGCCCTGAGCATATCTTCAAGAATCTGGTTGACACGCTCGACTTGACCGCTAGTTTGAGGATGGAAAGCTGTGCTGAAGTGGATGTTGGTGCCCATGGCCTTCTAAAAAGAATCCCAAAACTTGGAGGTAAAGATGCTGCCACGGTCTAAAGAGATCACTTGAGGAATACCGTGCAGAGAGACAATTCGAGAGGTATAGAGTTCCGCCAATTGAGCTGCAGTGATTGACTCTTTGATAGGCAGAAAGTGAGCCATTTAGTGAGTTTGTCAATGACAACGAATATAGCATCATTGCCACGCTTGGACTTTGGAAACCCAGTCACGAAGTCCATCTCAATGTGGTCAAACTTCCATTCTGGAATGGCAAGAGGTTGGAGGAGACCAGCTGGCCTTTGGTGTTCTGCCTTCACTCTTCTGCAGACATCACACTCATTCACGAACTGAGCAATCTCGCGCTTCATTCGAGTCCTCCAATAAGCCTACTTGAGATCCTGATACATCTTCGTGCTCCCAGGGTGGATGGAGAGGAGAGAATTGTGAGCCTCGTTCATGATCACTTTACGAAGTTCACCTTTGGTCACAACAATACGATCCTCGAAGAAGAGAGTATCCTTGTCATCAAGGCGGTAGCACTTGTACTTGGGTTGACTCTTGGCAATCCCAATCTTCACCTTTTTCACCATAACATCAAGAAGCTGGGCTTGGCGAATCTGGTCTTCTAAGGTAGGAGAGACTTGAAGGTTGGCGAGGAAACCGTGAGGAACAACTTGCAGATTAAGTTTGCGGAAAGCTTCACAAAGCTCGGGTTGATAAGGCTTGAGAATCAGACTGTTGCAATACGCCTTCCTACTCAATGCGTCAGCAGTCACATTGGCCTTGCCTGGAGTATACTCGATGCTCGGATTATACTCTTAAATCATTTCGACCCATCGAGTTTGCCTAAGGTTGAGATTAGGCTGAGTGAAGATGTACTTGAGACTCTTGTGATCAGTGAAAATGTCCACTTTTCTTCCCAATAAGAGATGTCTCCAAGTCAAAAGAGCATGCACAACTGCCGCCAACTCGAGATCATGAGTGGGGTAGTTCTTCTCATTAGGCTTCAACTGGCGAGAGGTATAAGCAACAACTTTCTTCTCTTGCATCAATACTGAGACGAGACCTTGAAGAGAGGCATCACAAAAGTCCTCGTACGGTTTGGATTCATCAGGCAGAGTCAGAACTGGAGCAGTGATCAATTTCTCTTTCAAAGTGTTGAAAGCAATGTCACACTTCGGAGACCAAACGTACTTGACGTGCTTCTAGAGAAGATTTGAGAGAGGCTTCGCGATCTTAGAAAAGTTTTCAATGAATCTTCGGCAGTAGCTTGCGAGACCGAGGAAGCTACGGAGTTGCTTCACGTTCTGAGGAGGTTCCCAATTCACAATTGCAGACACCTTCTCAGGATTCACGGCAATACCCTTGGCAGAGATGATATGACCAAGATAAAGAACCTCATCGAGCCAAAATTCGCACTTGGAGAACTTGGCGTAGAACTGGTGTTCCCTCAACTTATCGAGAACCAAACGCAAATGCTTGACATGATCTTCCTTGTTCTTCGAGAAAACCAGAATGTCGTTGAGATAGACCAAAACGAAGTCATTGGTGTAGGCGTTGAAGATGAAGTTCATCATGCGAGAGAACGTCAGAGGAGCGTTGACGAGGCCAAAAGACATGATAGTGTATTCATATGAACCATAGCTTGTCCTGAAGGCCGTCTTGGGAATATCTTGCTCACGGATTCGAATCTGATGATAACCCATACGGAGATCAAGTTTGGAGAATACTTGGGCACCCTTGAGTTGTTCGAACAGCTCGTTGATGTTGGGAAGTGGGTATTTGTTCTTGATGGTCTTCTTGTTCAATGGACGGTAATCAACACAAAGTCGGTCCGTTCCATCCTTCTTCTTCACAAAAAGAACAACACAACCCCACGGAGAAGAACTAGGCCGGATGAGACCCATTCTCTCTTGAATATCGAGTTGCTTCTTCAGCTCCTTCAACTCTTCAGGTCCGAGCTTGTAAGGACGCTTGCAAACAGGTTCCGTGCCAGGCTCAAGATCGATGACGAATTCAACTGGCCGGTGCGGAGGCATTCCTGGAAGCTCTTCTGGAAAGATGTCTTGATATTCGCAAACGACTGGAATTTGCGAGATAGCATCCAGTTCACCCTTCTCATTGAGAGAAAACAGACGGATTCTATCATCACGAGTGGCAAAGACAATTACATCCTCAGACGAATGAGTCAATTGAATCTGCCTTGCAGCACAATCAAGCTGAGCCTTCTGCTTAGAAAGCCAATCCATCCCGAGAATAAGATCAATATCCGAGTTACCAAGAACCATTGGGGAAGAAAGGAACTTGTAGTCACCCAAGGTGATAGTAACATCTGGCACCTCCAGACTTGCACTCAAACGTTTGCCAGGAGAAACGATATCCATTTGTTTACCCAAATGAGAAGAAACGAACTCATGCTTGGTAAAAAATGGCTTTGACATGAAACAATGCGATGCACCAGTGTCAAAAAGAACTCTTGCGGTAATATCGTTAACAGGAAGGTTACCCATGATGACATCTGACGAATCCTCTGCCTGAGCTGCATTCATCAAGTTGACCTTAGCGTGCTTGGGGTTATGCTTGACCACAGCTATACTTGCCGATCTGACAGGAGGAGGAGGAGGAAGACGCCTCTGGTTGAAACACTTGTTGGCATAGTGACCCTTCTGTTGGCACTTGTTGCACGTGACCTCTGAAAGAGGACGGTGGTACGGAGCACTCGATCTTGGATCTTGAGACGAAGTCTTGTTCTGAAAGCCAGGGTTGGGTGGGTGGGAAGAACCACTGCCACCTTTGCTCTTCTGATACGGCTGACGGAACGGAGGAGGAGGAAGCCAATACTTCTGCTGCTTGGCCACTTGAGTAGAGGAAGAAGGAGTAGTGTCTCTGACTCGCTTCTTGGAAGCATCACACCTCAGTTGAGCTGCCTCTTGCTTCAGTGCCATGTTGTAGAACTCGTCGTACCTCAAGGGCTCAAAGAGAACAAGAGCTAGCTGGATTTCTTCTCTAAGACCACCCCTGAACTGGTATATCATGCTCTTCTCATCAGGGACGTCCTGCTTGGCAAAGCGGGCGAGCTTCTGAAACAACTTGTTGTAGTCATAGACAGACAAAGAGCCTTGCTTTAGGTTGCGGAATTCCTCATGCTTGCTTTCAGTCACACTCTGAGGGATATGATGAGCTCGGAAATCTTGGCAAAATTCATCCCAGGTAATCACACGTCCACCTCTGGAATCCTTGTACTGCTGGAACCATTCTGCAGCTTGATCTTTGAGTTGGAAGGAAGCGAACTTGAAGAAATCCTCAGGCCTGACGTTACTGCACTCGAAATGCTTGCACAGATCCACAAGCCAATCGTCAGCATCGGTTGCCTCAACACAATTGTTGAACGTCTTTGGCCCATTAGCAAGGAACTGGTTGAGTGTAGCAAAGTGATTCTGATTGTTGCCTTGGTTCCCTTGGTTGCCTTGATTGCGCTCTTGAAGAATTTGCATGATCAACTACGTGTTTGCATTGGTTGCGGCCATCACAGCTTGCCATGCCTCCGGGGGAGGTGGAGGTGGTGGCGGATCCTAATTCTGATTCTGATTGGTGCTCTTAGCGGGAGCCATCCTGAAGAGGTTGACCACCGTTAGCACATTGACAGATAAAATGAAGCTGAAACCAATGGAATGAAAATTGCAACATATAGTCTTCACATCCGAACAAAATGAACGAATGCATTCCTCTTGAAATGGTCACGTATCCATAAATTGAGAAGCCACTTAGAATTTAGGTAGAGAAATAGATCAACAAGGTACGGATCAAGAACGAATAACCGGTAAGAAATCCCAATCTCAAACCAATATCCGTGGAAGAAGAACTAGAGCTACAAGAATTCCCACCTAGGAAACTCCCGAACCTTTTCGGTTATGCAATCAGGTGTTGGGGATACAGGGGAAGCATAATATCTCACCCAAATCTAGCAAATCCTACATCCAGCTATATCCATCCTTCAACACATAACCAAGAAAAACTTCGGAAACCATCTACCTCAACCTTTGAAAAGCATCCGTTATACAAGTTATGGTGATACTCCCGAACTCCCGCCCCAGTACTGGGTGGCGTCGAGGTTATCTCACCAACGAACTGCATAAAAGAGATTTTCGATGTCGGCGTACTAAACTCAGGTATTCCAGAACTGCAACGATAAAATTATGACGACAACACCTCAGAGCTCAACTCCCCGGGACACTTCCACAAAACCCCTGACAGGAGGCACCAAGACAATGTTCTCGTCATAAAACCATCGGAACGATTCCAACATACCCGCGTGATCCTAAAAAAAGTTAGTGAAATTTGAGAAGAGAAGAGTCAAAACTCTACGTCAGGATGCCTTACCAGAGCGATGAGGAGACTGGGAAGTAAAAAGAATTCCTAAACTCTCCGATATATAATTCCTAGATGACTCAAAACATTTTTCTAGACACAACTCGGCCACTAAAAACGATCAAACACTGGGGGCTCCTAAGGTCGGGGAAGGCTCTGATTACCAACTTGTAACACCCTCGATGCGACTATATCTCCCACGTGTCGAGGCATGACTTAGAGGCATAATCGCATTGAAGGCATATGTCGCAAGTTAGGCAATCTTCACAACATCCCATGTAATATAATTAATAAAAGGGGAGATAACATAGTTGGCTTACACTCGCCACGTCAATCAAATACATAAATAGCATTACATCATTCAAACACTCATGGCCCGACTACGGCGCCAAAATAAAAGACAACCCAACATGCGACACGGTCCCTATAACCCCAACTGGGCACCACTACTGATCATCAGGAAAAGAAACATAGTATCGCTGAGAGTCCTCGTCGAACTCCCACTTGAGCTCAAGCGCGCCATCTGGAGCTGTGTCATCAGGCCCTGCATCTGGTGTAATAGTAATCTGTGAGCCACAGGGACTCAGCAATCTCGCACCCTCGCGATCAAGACTATTTAAGCTTAATATGTAAGGCAAGGTAAATACAAGTGGAGCTGCAGCAAGCGACTAGCATATATGGTGGCTAACCTATTCGCAAAAGAGAGCGAGAAGAGAAGGCAAAGCGCGAACGCATAACTAAAGAGGGCAATCCTGCGGCAAACATTACTCCAACACCGTGTCCACTTCCCGGACTCCGCCGAGAAGAGGCCATCACGGTAACTCACACAGTTGATTCATTTTAATTAAATTAAGGTTCAAGTTATCTACAACCGGACATTAACAAATTCCCATCTGCCCATAACCGCGGGCACGGCTTTCGAAAGTTCAAATCCCTGGAGGGGAGTCCCAACTTAGCCCATGACAAGCTCTCACGGTCAACAAAGGAATAGACCTCCTCCCGAGACATTCCGATCAGACTTGGTACCTCGGTTCTTCAAGACACTTCGACAGGTTAAAACAAGACCAGCAACACCGCCCGAATGTGCTGACAAATCCTGATAGGAGCTGCACATATCTCGTCCTCAGGGCACACTCAGATAGGTCAAGCTACGAGTAAAACCAACCCTCGAGTTTCCCCGAGGTGGCCCTGCAGGCTGCCTGGTTCGGACCAACACTTAGAGGAGCACTGGCCCGGGGGGGTTAAAATAAGATGACCCTCGGGCTCCGGAAACCCAAGGGAAAAGGCTAGGTGGCAAATGGTAAAACCAAGGTTGGGCATTGCTGGAAAAGCTTTAATCAAGGTGAACTATCAAGGGGTTCCCATTATAACCCAACCGCATAAGGAACGCAAAATCCGGGAACATAACACCGATATGACGAAGACTAGGGCGGCAAGAGTGGAACAAAACACTAGGCGAGAGGCCGAGCCTTCCACCCTTTACCAAGTATATAGATGCATAAAGATAACATGGCAATATAATGATATCCTAACAAGTAAATAATAATGTTCCAACAAGGAACGGTCTCCAATCTTCACCTGCAACTAGCAATGCTATAAGAGGGGCTGAGCAAAGCGGTAACATAGCCAATCAACGGTTTGCTAGGAAATGGTGGGTTAGAGGCTGAACATGGCAATTTGGGAGGCTTGAAAGCAAGTGGTAGGCATCGTAGCATGGCATAGCAAAAGAGCGAGCATCTAGCAAAGCAAAGATAGTGGTGATTTTGAGGGTATGATCATCTTGCCTGCAAAGTTGTCAGAGTTGACTGGATCCTCGAAAGAAAACTCAACGGGCTCCTCATTAGCGAACTTGTCTCCCAGCTCTACCCAAACAAGACAAACAAGCAACAAGAACACAATCAACCACGTGCAAGGATCAAGCAATATGATGCAAACATGGTATGCTATGCGGGATGCAATATGTGATGCATATGCAAGATTTGACAAAGAAAGCATGAACCTGGCCTCAACTTGGAAAACCAAGTGTGCCACTGGGAATATGAGATGAAATCACTTGAAAACGATATAAAGATCACCGGAATCGGAGTTACGGTTTGGAAATGGCAAGCGATTCAAATATGACCACGTTCTGCGATTTACAGCAAGTAGCCATCTAAATGCAATGAGATGAACATGCTACAGCACTCAAACATGGCAACAAAATACATGTCAGGGATGCATTCAAGATACTTAACAAAAGTCTAGCACTAAGCTACGGCCAATTCATCCATTAGCAGGTTCAAACAAGCTTGGCAAAAATGCATATGGTAAACAGATCTCAGACTTAGTGAAATTAACACTTGTCTGGAATTTCAGATCAGGTAGCACTCTTCGGAGCAACAAAACTATATGCTACAGGACCTGAACATGACAAAGTAAAGCATGGCATGGAGCTACTCAAAGATCTTAACAAAAGTCCCTTAGTGACCTTGAGCCAAAAGGGATCAGAAAATACAATTGCAAGCACGTGAACATAGCAAAAGCATAATCAGTTTTCAGACTTAGTGAAAACTGGCACATGCTGAAACATATCTCAAGTAGGCATGTTTACGAGCTCGATGCACTCACTACGGAGCAAGTCATGATAAGCTAAGCATACACCCATCAAGAATACACAAAATGCAAGCTATACATGGCAAGCACAATAGCATAGCATGCATGGATCAACTACAACATCCTCGGCAAAATTGCTAACTAGTAGACAATCTGCCCAGATTCACAAAGTAGCAAAAGTAGAGCTCGATTGACTCAAGCTAGGGTGCTCCATAATTGCAAACAAAGACATGGATGGATAGAACACTACAAGATTAACAAAACATCCTTACTAATCATCCTCAAAAGAGGCACGGATCACTAGGAAACAACATGAACATATGGCATCATGAACTAAACAGCTCAAGGACTTAGTGGAAATGCTAAGTCCCTGAAAACAGAATTACCAAGTGCCTCACTTTGCAAGCTTGTGCTAGTCACCACACACATCACAAAAATACATGGGTTGCACCTCTGGAAAGATGGCAAAACCCTTAACAAAACATATGTAGAGCTCATGGGCATATCATGCACACAATAAACATGGCAAAAATGACAAATGTCTAAAATGGAGTAGCAGATCTGACAATTATCTCAAGTAGCCCTATTCTAATAGCATTTCGGGCATCAAGATGAACTCAAAAGAAAATGATGCAATGGAATGAAATGATGTACTCTCTGAGACGAACAATTTGATATGCTATATGTCAAAAACGGAGTTACGGATGAGGAGCTACAATGCGATGGACATGAGCACATGGATCTGAAAATTTAGGGACTTGGAAGAAAAAGCGACCTAGGGTTTACTGTTCACCGGATCTGGATCCAGATCGGCGCACGGGAATCGAGGTTGGCTAGCCGGACTTGACGAGCTCGCCGGAGAGAGGAGGCCGGCCGGACGGCGAGGTAGCGGAGGGCGGCGCCGGGCTTGACGGATCCCGCCGGCGAAGGGCGGCGAGGAGAGCGGCGTCGGCGGCGAGGAGAGCGGCGTCGGCGGCGCGGAGCACGGGGCCCTTCGGTGCTGGTGCGGGGCGGCGGCGCGCCGGCGTAGAGGTGGCGGGGCGGAGCAGGCGGCGGCCGGAGGAGGAGAGGCGGCGGCGCGGTGAGGCAGGAGCGGCGTGGGGAACGGGCCGCGCGGGGGCCCGGTTCGGGCTCACCCGGGCCGCGGCGGAGGCGGACAGAGGCGATGTGGGCGCAGGGCATGGACGAATTGGGCAACGACACGTGGCAGCGGACGGCGGTAACGGACACGTCCGGACGGCGGGTTTTCGCCCGGCGGCGCGAGGAGAGGGAGAGGTTAGGGTTTGCCCGAGATTTCGAAAGGGGGGTCTATATATAGGCATAGAGGGAGCTAGGAGAGTCCAAATGAGGTGCGGTTTTCGGTCACGCGATCGTGATCGAACGCTCTAGGTGATGGAGAAGGGTTCGGTGGGTTTTGGACCAAATTGGAGGGGTGTTGGGCTGCAACACACATGAGGCCTTCTCGGTCCCTCGGTTAACCGTTGGAGTATCAAACGAAGTCCAAATGATACGAAACTTGACAGGCGGTCTACCGGTAGTAAACCAAGGCCGCCTGGCAAGTCTCGGTCCAATCCGGAAATGTTTAATCCCCACACATGAAAGAAAGGTAGAAATGACCATCGGAGGAGAACGAAGCGCCGGAATGCAAAACGGACAACGGGGAAAATGCTCGAATGCATGAGACAAACACGTATGCAAATGCAATGCACATGATGACATGATATGAGATGCATGACAATGATAACAACACACGGAGGCAAAAACCCGAACCCGAGAAAATAAAATAACTTAACGCCGGAAACGGCAAGAGTTGGAGTACAAATTGGGTAAGTTACATCCGGGGTGTTACAGGGGCGCACCACTAGGTGGGCCTTAGGCCCATCTGAGCCTAGGGTTTGCCCCCTTCCACTCTCCCTTGCGCCTTGGGCCTTGGGGGGCACACCAGCCCACCAGGGGCTGGTCCCCTCCCACACTTGGCCCATGCAACCCTTCGGGACTGGTGGCCCCACTTGGTGGACCACCGAGACCCTCCCGGTGGTCCCAGTACATTACCGATAAAACCCAAAACTTTTCCGGCGACCAAAACAGGACTTTCCATATATAAATCTTTACCTCCGGACCATTCCGGAACTCCTCGTGACGTCCGGGATCTCATCCGGGACTCCGAACAACATTCGGTAACCACGTATATCTATTCCCTATAACCCTAGCGTCACCGAACCTTAAGTGTGTAGACCCTACGGGTTCGGGAGACATGCAGACATGACCGAGATGACTCTCCGGTCAATAACCAACAGCGGGATCTGGATACCCATGTTGGCTCCCACATGTTCCACGATGATCTCATCGGATGAACCACGATGTCGAGGATTCGATCAATCCCGTATGCAATTCCCTTTGTCTAGCGGTACGATACTTGCCCGAGATTCGATCGTCGATATCCCGATACCTTGTTCAATCTCGTTACCGGCAAGTCTCTTTACTCGTTCTGTAACACATCATCCCGTGATCAACTCCTTGATCACATTGTGCACATTATGATGATGTCCTACCGAGTGGGCCCAGAGATACCTCTCCGTCACACGGAGTGACAAATCCCAGTCTCGATTCGTGCCAACCCAACAGACACTTTCGGAGATACCTGTAGTGTACCTTTATAGCCACCCAGTTACGTTGTGACGTTTGGCACACCCAAAGCACTCTTACGGTATCCGGGAGTTGCACAATCTCATGGTCTAAGGAAATGATACTTGACATTAGAAAAGCTTTAGCGAACGAACTACACGATCTTTGTGCTAGGCTTAGAATTGGGTCTTGTCCATCACGATCCAATGTCCATGGTCAGGAAACCATAACCATCTATTGATCAACGAGCTAGTCAACTAGAGGCTTACTAGGGACATGGTGTTGTCTATGTATCCACACATGTATCTGTGTTTCCTATCATACAATTATAGCATGGATAATAAACGATTATCATGAACAAGGAAATATAATAATAACTTATTTATTATTGCCTCTAGGGCATATTTTCAACACTCGTATCCTTAGGGTGACTCAGCATCTTGTCTTTTTTATTTATCTCCGGATCATTTCCGTCATCTTCCCGCTTCTTCTCCTCCCTATCCGCGTGCCAACGCAAGAGCTTTGCTACCTTAGGGTCCGCGAAATACCGCTGCAGACGAGGAGTGATCGGAAAGTACCACACCGATTTTCGAGGAGCTTTCTTCCTTTTCTTGTATCGCGTGACGCCGCACACCGGACATATGGTAGACTCCGCGTGCTCGTCCCGATAAATGATGCAATTGTTCATGCACACATGGTATTTCACGTGCGGTAAATCCAGAGGACACACGATTTTCTAATGCAGTGCGCCATTAGTAGTTTTGCAAAAAAAGTAAAAAAAAACTGCACAGTGCGCCATTAGTAGTTTTGCCAAAAAAGTAAAAAAAAAATTACTGGCGCACTTTGTTGCCGGTGCGCCATTAGTAGTTCTAACTACTAATGGCGCACTTTGCCCGGATGCGCCATTAGTATGTTTGAAAAAATGGAAAAAAAAAATTGTTACTAGTGGCGTACCTTCACCTGATGCGCCATTAGTATATAGTAGTGGCGCACCACTTCTTTTATGCGACATTAGTGTCAATCCTATCTTTAAACCTTTTCTTAATAGTGCACACTGCAAAGCGGTAGTCTGCCTTTGTGGCTCGGGTGCTGACTTCTACGGAACTTAACCTAGACCTCACAAATCGATTATCTCATGCGGTTGAACGTGATCTGGGGAATTGCGTGCTATTTTGGCAACAGTTAACTTGAATTTGCAGATACAGGACACGAGGATTCGCAAACACGGAGGCAAACCTCTTACAACCAAAATGGCCTATTCGATGCTTTGGCTAGCACAACCGATCGACCAGCTCGCTCCTATCATTTGGAGGAATTATTTTTTTTGAGAAATTCATTTGGAGGAATTATGAGCCGAATAAAAGCAGATTTTTCATTTGGCTTGCATGCAGGGCCGGGCCCACAGTGGTGCAGACTGTGCGGCCCGCACAAGGCCCATAAATTTGGGGGGCCCCAAATTTTTTATATGCGTGTGTATATCTATTTCTGGGTTAAGTGTTAGGCCGCGCAAAGAGTTGGGCCGCTGCCCGCTGACTCCGCGTGCGTGAGTAAGTCTCAGGCATCGAGCGTCCCAGGCCGGTGAGATGCCTCGATGGCTCTCGATGCCAGCCGCCAGGTTCTCACGTTCTGCTGATCTGCTCGATCAGAAATCGAACGGCGGCTCCGTTTCGCTGGATCGATCGCATCCATACTCCACGGCGCATCCTTCGGCTCCTGCCTTCGAGGCTTTTAGATCCGCTGATCCAGCGATGCCGCGACGGACGATACGACGATGAGTACAGGGAGAAGCAGGATCAAGAGACGTAGTACAATACAGTAAAGTCCTCATTGGTCCGCAACTTCGCATCCATCGGTTATCCTCTCGTGATCTCGGGTTCTCAAAGTCTCATAAAGGAATACCGCTGGCTTGTACTCCTAATTCTACTCCTATTTTTCTAATTCCTATTTTCTAATTAACTTTTCGCAGAGATCATTAGAGAGATAGGCTCTTGCATGATTGCTTCCTCAATTAAAGGTCATGGTATAGCAGTTCAACCGAACAAGACACGAGACTAGACTGGTGAGTTAGACAGTTCGTTTATATATCAACGTTCAAATAAATATTATGCAACCGGGAATTGAATAGGTATGATTATTTATATATCGAATTGTTACGTAATACATTATATCACATACATTATAATTGCTTGTTAGTTTTTTTTAGTGAAATAGGGATCCATTTTTAGTTTCACACAGGGCTCCAGATTTTGTCGGCCCGGCCCTGGCAAGGACCATGTGTACACCAATGAGAGACGCTTCCGGAGATCAATCGCCACCTCAGATGTGTGCCCATTCTGTGGTGCTTGTGAAAGTATCGCTCGCCTTCTTATTCAATGCCACCTATTGTTAACTCTGTATGATGAACTCCAGAGCCTTCATGATGAACGACTAGATAGTCTGCTGGATGTTTGGCTGGGTGCAACCACCAACAAAGTGTGCTCTACTATGATCATCGTCGTGTTCAGGAATACTTGGAAAAGGCGGAATGCAAAAGTATTTAGAAATGAAACTTGGGGCGTACACTGCATTGGTCGAGTTGCAGCGGGCGATCTAATGCTCTGGTCCATCGGTGCAAGAATGCTCAGAGACAATCTCTGCTTAAAGACTGGGAATCAATGTTGTTCCACCTGGCCACGAGATTATAGGCCTTATGTATTTCCTTTAAACTTCTTTTACTTTCTCTGAACTTTTGTTATCCCCCCTCCTCTTGTACTCCTCTGCTCCTCTCTATAATTGTTTTCGCCTTGGAATATATGGTTCAGCATAAGCCCGCTGTTGACGCGTAAAAAAATGATGCAACTTTGCTCTTACTTTGAATATTCCTTCCAATTTTATCTGTTTTTGAATAATTCTGTGCTAACCATCTTCTGTAGTCACACTTTTTTATTGCAACCAAATACTACTCTTTTTTGGCTGTAAACAATACCTCAAATCTTCCCAATTCGCCGCAGTAGCCGCACCACGAAGAACCCTAACCTCCAACCCCCACATTTCACCAACAAAAATATATCTCGAGCCGCAAACACAACAACGAGCAAAATCGGAGGAGAAGAGGGCAAGGGCAGACGAGGAGGAGGAGCTCATCGTGCTTTCGCGGCCTCAGAGGATGGTGTCGTTGGCGAGATGACCAACCGTCATCTCCGCTGCCCCGAAGCCGATCTCTCCCATTCTCTCGCCTCCTCGTTCCCCTTCGGCATTCCTAGGCATAACTCGGGCCGGGTTGGGCCTAACAAAGCCCAAAGCAGAAAACCTAGGCATGGGCCAACCGTCAGGCCTAGTTTTTCGGCCCAAGCCCGGCCCATCAGTCAAAAAGCTCATCAGGCCTCGGGTCGGGCTTCTTTCTTAAATTGCAAATACAACAAGCCCAACCCAGCCCGGCCCGACCATTGGGCTCAAAATCTAGGCCCAGCCCCGGCCCATGGGCAAGGTCGGGCCGTTCGAGACGGCCTGCCATGGCCAGGTATACTGGCCTTCCGCTTCTCCTGTCCCGATCTCTCTCTCGCTCGCTCGCTCGTTCGAGGCTCGGCCATGGCGGACTACCACTTCGTGTACAAGGACGTGGAGGGGGCGACCACGCAGTGGGACGACATCCAGCGCAAACTCGGAAACCTGCCCGAGAAGCCGGAGCCCTTCAAGCCGCCACCCTTCGCCCCCAGGGTCGACGCGGACGAGCAGCCCAAGTCCAAGGAGTGGCTCGACGCGCGCGACCCCGACGAGCTCGAGGAGCTCGAGGACGACCTCGACGATGACCGCTTCCTGGAGCAGTACAGGTGCGCCCCCTCTCTTTTCCCCATCGGCCTCGATCTAGTCTCCTGCACGTCTGGTGATCCTTGAGATGTGTTCCACTAGTGCTTTTCGTGATTGATTTGATCCGAATTACACGGTAGGATGGAGGTAATTCGTGTGATTTCCACAGAAATCTGGTCTGTTTCAGTTGTTTTTGATCTGGACTCGGGGCACTACTGTACAATTTCAGTTGTTCTGGTACCACTTGCGAGAAGTGTCGTTCTGATCCATGGAGCCAGAAATCCATGTCCATCAATTGTCTGATGTTTTGGTGTTGTGGTGTGCTTACAGGAGGATGAGGCTTGCAGAGCTCAAGGAGACAGCAAAAACTGCCAGATTCGGCGCAGTACAGCCCATCACAGGCTCTGATTTTGTGCGTGAGGTTTCGCAGGCTCCACCGGATGTCTGGGTTGTGGTCTTCCTCTACAAGGATGCGTAAGGCGAAATTCATCCTATTTAGAATATGATGCCCTTCTTCTGTCAAAAACCACACCAAGAATCAGCTAATTTTTTTATGGGCATGTAAGTAGAACTTTATTCGTAACCAAGTGTCGAACTATACATACTCCCTCCGCAAAGAAATATAAGAGCGTTTAGATCACTAAGGCCCTGTTTGTTTGGGCTTTTGCTTCTACTGTTTGTTTGAGCTTTTATGGCTTTTTGGCCAAAGTGGAAATGCTGCAAAAGCAGAAGCAAAAGCCTAAACAAACAGGGCCTAAAGTAGTGATCCAAATACTCTTATATTTCTTTACAGCGGGAGTGTTTGTTATGTTGATTAAAAATGGCAGCTTGAAAATGAGTACTATCTACTATGGTTCTTGGAATTTGTTATCCAGAGATATAATTGTGTTGAAATAGTTTTGGCAAAATCTGACCTTGTATGCACGTGATTTTTGAACTACCATTTCAAAATAAACAAGATAACCTAGCTTAGCAAACCATACCACACCATGATATTTTTCCTCTTCTTTTCTACTTCGATTTACTCCACACGCTCTCCGCAAACAGAACAGGTTGGATCCCATCTTTAACTGCACAGAGCAGCAGCCTACGAAAAGCCCTGTGCTCATATTTTGATTTATACTCATTTTGACTGGAAACTGAAGGATTTTAGGACATTATGCCCTATGCTTCTGTGAGACGTTTGCAGTGCTTCTGCTTTATATGCTGTTTAACTGTTTCCCAGAGGTGCTTATAATACAGAAATGACTCTAGGAAGAAATTCTACCTCAAACTGTTCATTGTCTGAGACTTCTATGGATCTTATCGCAGGATACCAGAATGTGGGCTGCTTGAGACTTGCCTGGAGGAACTGGCGCCGAAATATGCAGAAACCAAGTTTGTTAAAATTATTTCCACGGACTGTATTCCCAACTACCCAGATAGAAATGTTCCTACAATACTGGTGTACAACAACAGTGCTGTCAAAGGGACTTATGTTGGTCTACAGAAGTTTGGTGGAAAGAAATGCACACCTGAATGTAAGTTGTACCACACAATCAGTTTCCACTATCTTAGTTCAAGTTACTCTTCTTTCTTTAGTTGGTTGGGCAAAAATATTGTCAGTACACACCAGTAGACTGTGTGCGTGTGTGTGTGCGTGTGCGTGTGTATGTGTGCGCGCGAGCGCTTAAAGTTGCAATTAGCCAGTCGCACGATACAATTCGCAATTCGGCTTAACGTGACTATAATCTTTGACCTTAGGATGAGGTTTTTTCCCTTCGTACTAAGAGGAAAACATGTTCAGGGCGACAAGCATGTCTACGGTGAATATATCCTGCTGTATGTTTGCCTTGCATCATATGACAAACAGAAGAAAAAAAAAATCGAGGGAACAAATTTTAGATGAGTGCCTAACACAGTGGCATGCCTAGTTCACAGTTATGCTGCTGTTACCATTAAAATCGAATATGTCATGTGAATAAGAAACGACAATGGATTTCTTGCTCACTTAAATTACACCGACTGATGTGAGCGCACGGAATCTTTAAGTGTCATGCACGGTCTTCCGCTCTTTATGCTAGACTTCCATTCTGTTTATTTCAGCTGTTGCATTGGCGCTTTGCCATTCAGACCCAGTACTGAATGATGGACAAGGTGGTGGCGATTCATCCCGTAATAATGTCATGGAAGGCGTTCGCAGGAAGTTCATAGAAAAGGTTGTCTCCCAGCTTGAAACGCAAGAAGACGAAGATGATAGCGACTAAAACTTACTCTTTTCTGCTAGTTTTATTTTAGCTCGGTGATATATCATTTTGATCCACGGACAACATTTGTCTCGGCTTTACTGGTCTTATTTGGTTGTCTGTGTGTGGAAAATCTGGAAGCTGTTTTAATGAGGTTCTGTATAAACTTTGTCTCGGTAACTTGCTGCGATTCACGTGGCCGGTGGTAATGTATCTTGGTGTTCTGAGAGGTGATTATGGAATATGAAACGGAGAAATTCGTCAGTGGAGATGATTTTTTTTGCGTTGACGCAAACTGCACACATTTATTCTGGCATTTTGTCTCTACTGCACATAATTTCTGAAGAGAAAAAATAAAAAACACAGTGCTACACGTCTGCCGGATGATAAATTGATTACATCGGTCGCCTCACTAGCCGTCGGATGCTGCCCGAAACAGCTGTCCGATCTACCGCCCCAGCCAACTGAGGGGCTTTACAACAAGGACCTTGTTGCAAAGGTCCGTCGAGACAACACTGTTGGCCCGCCATGGCACGTTGCTAGCGGTCGGAGCTGTCGCGCCTCCTCCCCCGCAGCACCCCGAGCAGCTGCCTCTACTCCAGCACGACGACGACGACGAGCTCTCATGCCGGACATTCCTTTGGCGATTTCTGCAACCGAAGCTATGTTTCTAAAACATGCATCGTGTTGCAATGCTTGGTCTCGCACGCTCTAACGCGGAATGCTCCTCCATCGCTTTTATGCAACCGGTGCTATGTTTTTGAAACAAGACCCATATTGCAGAAGAAAAAGTATTCATCATCGAACCTTTTTTCTTCTTTCTGAAACATGACCTTTGTTCCACGTTCTGAAACTAGATCCTGTTGATGAAACAAACTTCACCACCAAACCATTTTTTTCTTTCTGAAACAAGACTAGACACAAAGCAATACACCTTGCTTTGTGCAATTAGGGTGACTCAATTCAACATTTGTGTATTCATTACCCCTTTGCTCGTTTTATATGGTGGTGATGGTGATGTTATAGTGATTACATATTGTTGATGAGGGGAGGGGAAAGGCCTCATTAATACTCGCTCTCATGTAAGTCTGGCCATCTTGTCAGTGGAGATGATTTTTTTTGCGTTGACGCAAACTGCACACATTTATTCTGGGATTTTGTCTCTACTGCACATAATTTCTGAAGAGAAAAAATAAAAAGGACAGTGCTACACGTCCGTCGGATGATAAATTGATTACATCGGTCGCCTCGCTAGCCGTCGGATGCTGCCCGAAACAACTGTCCGATCTTTGCAAAGGTCTGTCAAGACAACACTGTTGGCCCGCCATGGCACGTTGCTGGCGGTCGGAGCTGTCGCGCCTCCTCCCGCTCAGCACCCCGAGCAGCTGCCTCTACTCCAGCACGACGACGACGAGCTCTCATGTCGGGCATTTCTTTGGCGATTTCTGCAACCGAAGCTATGTTTCTGAAACATGCGTCGTGTTGCAATGCTTGGTCTCGCACGCTCTAACGCGGAATGCTCCTCCAGCGCTTTATGCAATCGGGGCTATGTTTTTGAAACAAGACCCATATTGCAGAAGAAAATATATTCATCAGCGAACCTTTTTTCTTCTTTCTGAAACATGACCTTTGTTCCAGGACGTTCTGAAACTAGATCCTGTTGATGAAAAAAACTTCACCACCAAACCATTTTTTTCTTTCTGAAACAAGACTAGACACAAAGCAATACACCTTGCTTTGTGCAATTAGGGTGACTCAATTCAACATTTGTGTATTCATTACCCCCTTCGCTCATTTTATATGGCGGTGATGTTATAGTGATTACATATTGTTGATGAGGGGAGGGGAAAGGCCTCATTAATACTCGCTCCCATGTAAGTCTGGCCATCTTGTGGTGTGTAATTTTGGTGGCCAGGCTTTATCGTCTACTAGCATTTCAAATAATGAGACTTCTTCATTGACTCCTTCCGAAGGTGCTCATAAATGATAGGATGTGATGTATATGTGTACGCTCATAAAAATGAGCATGTGAGCGTCTCTGTCTATGCTGTGTTTGTGAAAAAAGCTTTGTATGTTTGGCAAAGCAAACCACCGTGCCAATCTCCTTTCAAAAGAGAAAAAAAAACCTCCTCGAAAAAGGAGTGAAGTGAACTATTGGATGAGTCTCCCGAGTCGCTCCCCTCCCAGGCGGCTCTGGAGGCCCTTTCCCATTGATTCCTAGTAACTCCTTCGATCTGTGTCTCCTGCCATCGCTGTCGCCGATGCCGGCGGCGGTGGCGGCGCCCACCCCATCAAAGACGGTGGGCAGGGAAGGTGCTTCCTCGACAGCATCACGTGGGAGGAGGTAGGGCATTGTTTGAGGGCATGGGGCGGCGCGCCTGTCTTGGCCGGTGCCTGAGGACCCCGTCGGAGTGAAGGGAAGGTCGTGCGCCGCCGCCGTGGTCGTCTTCGACTTTGTGTGGTGTGTGATCTAGGTCACCGGGTGTCGATCTGGGCTGCAGCGCTCCGAGGCCATTGGGGCCCAGTCAAGGCTTGTGCTGCGGGGGAAGCTGACTGTGTCCCTGGGCACGCCAGCGACGACCTGCAAATGCGAGCTAGGCTGCCCTCTCCTCTTCTGTCGTTCCTGCTTGGTGGTGACTCGCGGCGTGGGGGCTTGCGAATCTTCAAAATAATGGTGGTGATCCTAGTATTCTTCTCGCATCAAGGCAGTGTTTAGTGTGTCTGCTCCTCTTCGATCTGCCCATCAGATGTGTTCCGGATCTTCTACCAGAGATCTTCTTGATTTGGCATATGAAGCTTCTGGATATCTGGATAGGATGGAATCCAGTCGTGCGCACACATATCCGCCCGGGTGGCTTCACGGCGGTGCCCCGCGAAGCTCCGGTTTGTTGTCGAAACCATGGGACATGTGGGCATCTCAATTTCCATGGTGTACACTGCGGTGGAGAAGGTCATGGCGACTGAGATTGGAGGACCAATGTTGGCGGAGGGGACCTTCGACGCGCTGAAGATTTTGCTTCAGGGGGGGCGATGATCCATTTTGGATCTGGTAACTGTGAGCCCGGTGTTGATGATTTGCACGAGCAGTCTTGGCAAGTGTGTGTGTGTGTGGGGGGGGGGGGGGGGCAGCACTAGAGGAATTCAAGTTTGATGGCGCTCCTCGAGTGCCGAGTCTTGACTTTCATGGTGAAAACCTAAAGTCTCATCTTTATTGGTTGTGTCCGGCGATGGCCTTATTAAAGGAATCATTTTGAGAGTTCATACTTTCTCCGGGGTGAAAACTTAAGATCTTCGATGGGGCGAAGACGGCGCCTATGCACTGTTTTCCTTCTTGGAGGCGTGGCCTTTGGAGAACGTATTCCGGGTGCTGTCTTTGGCGGTAGTTTGTCGGGTTGTTGCTGTGAGGAGTTGATTACCGTCGTGGAACCTATTTTTAATTCTTTTTTTCTCTTTCATGTTGTGTGCATCCTAAATGTCGTTTCTGACATTTGGTTGGTGCAGAGACTTGATGTAATTGACATTCCCGTGATATTAATATATTTCTTGTATAAAAAGAAGAAGATGAGTCTCAACGCACAAAGCAGCACCATATTACAAAACACTAGGCCCAGTTCTTTTGGAAGATTCTCCTAGAATATGATCTCTCCTCAGCTTCTCTCAGGGTTTGTTTTACAATTCTAACTAGCCTGGTAAATGGTAGCTTCACGAATCTAAATTTGTGTTCACGAGCTTAAATGCTGAGAACAGTGACAGCACAAACTGGGGAGCAACACCTGCAGCTGCAGGGGCCGACGTGGAAGGAGAACAAACCGCAGATATTTCTCGTAACTAACCATTCGGCCATTCCCCTTCTCCAAGGGTTTAAGGGAAAACGGCGGCCCACTCGTCAGTAAGGGTTTTGGGCGTCGCTCCCCTCTCCCTCCCGCCGCCTCCATTCCCCGCCGCCAGGTTGCCGCCCCCGCGTCGCCCCTACCTCTCCTCCCCTCCCCTCCCCCCTCCGACGACCGGCGCCCTCCCCGCCGCCCTGGAGGAACCGGCGAGCGCGGCCCCCACGCGCCCGTCCCGCCGGCCCAAGAATTCATCCGTCCCGCCTCCTCCGCCCCCCCCCCCCCCTCCCCTCCCGACGGCCCTGCACTCCTCCGCCCCCCACGGCCCCGACGCGCCCATCCCGCCGGCCACTCCCTTCCCCCGCCGTCCCCGACGCGCCCATCCCGCCGGCTGCAGCTCCCCTTGCACCGCTGCCTGGTGAGCCTCTTCTCCTTCGGTTTTTGTTCATCTCTCTGTCCTGGTTCCTCTCCTGTACATGGAACGATGAAAGTTGGATAAGATGGGTGTATGTGGATGCTTAGTACATGATTTGCTTGATGGATGGATCAATGGTGCTAGGTTTTTCGTAGATGGACGGATGCATGGACCAGGCATGTAATTTCTTTGAATACTGTGAATGCTCAATGGTACTGTGAAGGGAAGATGACTTGTTAAAAAAATTGCTACTGTGATTACTCAATGCAACTGTGAATGTTTTTTTTTTTTTGCTTCTTCTATGTGCTAATAATTTGAATGCTATCGACAATGGTACTGTCAACACCCAGTTTTAGTTCAGGGACATTACAGATATTCCAGCACACAACTCATCCCATAATCCCAGACCACAATCTTAGAAAAGAACTCAACGGCTGATTCTGGCTGATTCTGTGGGAAGCTGATTTTGTGAGAAGTTTCCCCAAAGCTGATTTTGGAGAATCAAAAGCTGAAAAGAACTGGGCCTTAGTGTTTTGTGACATGGTGTTTACTGTCACTCGCCTGCTTTGTGCGCTGATACCTAATTATGGTTTTCTCCAGATGATGGCCAAAGGATTTCTAGCGAAGAGCGATAATGCAGGGACAAAGAAATCTCCCCTGCAAATCCAGATGCTGGAGAGTTTTTATTCTGGTAAACATGTGCTAGTGTTTCAACCTCTTTTCCTGCTGGCATGTCTTATTTTTTTGTTGTTCAACTTTTTGTGCTGTGGCTAAAAATTTCCTGATCCAGAGATTCAATATCCGAAGCCGGAGGACGTGACAGAGTATGCGGCATCTGTTGGTTTGACTTACAACCAGGTCAGAATATGGTTCAAAGAGCGGAGGCGGAAAGAGAGGAGGCACATGGAAGCTGCAGAGGTTCACATGGAAACACAAGCTAGTGCAAGATCAAATTGGCATAGATGTAGCAGCAGCAGGTCTTCCAATTCAAGTCAATCTCCAATGCAAGGTATTGCGGGTTTGCAGCCCGAGGATGACATTACTCTTGGTAGGAGTATGAGCCTTGTAGGAGAGAAACACACACTTCGATCACAGGTCCTATTTCCGAAGGATTATATTCTGAGGAAAGTCTTCCGCAAGGATGATCCATCTCTTGGGGGTGATTTTGATCCCCTTCCTGAAAGGGCACATGTCCATGTCAGGGGTCTGTCTCTAGTAGCACTAAAGGTTACTGAGAAAGCCATTTATCATCATAGACATATTTTTCTATCTATGTGTCCCAGTAGGTTAAGCCATGCAAAAGACCTGATTTGAAGCTTAATCAACCACACAGTTCTATTAACAACTCTGGTAATTGTCTCATTTTTTGTTTGGTAAGTGTAGCACTTCTTATGTTCCATCTCAAAACACTGCTATTTGCTGTAATTATTTATTTACCATGCTATGTAAGTTGCATCCTTCTCTTTCGGCCATGCATTCCCCCATTCTTGTGTCCATCTCAAAATAATACTAATTGTGTTAACGAGTTAGCATGCTATGGAAGTCCCAACCTTTTTGTTGGGCTTCACTCATTTGTAATAGGGAGATTGTATCGAGCAGCTTGTGCTTGATTGTGTTCGTCCTATTCATTTGTGCTTCAAATTGTGGTTGCTTTGTAATGGCACTAAACTAGACTTCTGAGTAAACAAGGAGAGTAGAATTAGCAGGATCTGCAAGCACCTTCAATCCCCATTTGATCTTTGCTAACACTAATGCTGCTAACATATTTTGCATACTTAATGTTCGAATTGCATTCTGTAGATGCGGTTAATACCCTCACAATATCATGTTGAATTGATCGCAGATACCACAGGACATCAATCCTACCAGGATCAAAGCGTTTTGAAGAAGAGAAAGGTATTGCTAGGCTGCTCAAGTGTTCATTTTCATTTCTAGCACAGCTTTTGTTTCCTGTTGGTGCCGTGCCTTGTCTCACTGTGTGTGGCTAATGACGACTGGTGCTTATAGTCAGTATGGTCAAGCATAATTTTTGGTTTTCAGTACCAGAGCCTTTTAGGAAAGCATAGTTACTAACTCACTATTTAGGCTAAGTACACATTTTCATTGTCGTTTCTAGCACATATTTTTTTCCTGTGTTAATCATTGTTTACCTGTTGTTGCCATACCATTTGGTGCCATCATGATCATGAGCTAGTGTTATCTTCTGTGCTGGACTGCTGGTAGTCAGTCTGATCCAGCATTATCTTTATTTTATTATCAGGCCTCTTTTTTGTAATTAGAACAATGGTTTCTGGAAACTTTTGGGCCAGGATATACAATAAGAAATCCCATGTATTTTGTGGGCCAAGAGATGGCCCTCACATTTGAATTGGTATAAAAGATTTACAGTTCCTGCCTTAGTATCACTTTTATTCAGCTATTTGCTGTAACAGTCTTTCTGAAGGCACTCTAATGTTCATTTTTATTTGTTACATGTAAGATTAGAGATCCACCGTATTTGTTTCTTAAAATTCTTGTGTTCTTTTGCCAGTTGCTGATTGACAAATTATTTTAGTGCCTGAGATGAAGATGCTGTCAGTTAAACTGACATTTTGTGCTTATTGTCCCTTTTTGTAATTGTAATCCATGTTAATTTGTTTCCATTTGTTATATTGAGACCTCTAACGTCAGGTGCCCACCTTTCTAAAAAAATGTTCATCTGCAGATCATGTCGCCTACTGCTCAGAGATCCACTTTGCCATTTGAGAACAATGATCCTGTGAGGAAGCATGGAAAGGGCAAAGGTCTAATGACAGTGTGGCATGCAATGTATTCCCAAACTGCAGAAATTCAAGATTGCTCCAGTTTCATTGATGAAAGTGGTTGCTTGAGGTCATTGAGACCATTCGAAGATTGTGGTGGAAAGCTTGCCCAAGTAAAGTTGCTTATGTAATTTGATCTGATACAGCCTATGTTATTTGAAACTTGTAGTTGTATATTCTGAATTAGCAACTCAGAATTTCCTCCTTTTAACCTTATTTGGTGCAGAGACAAACTTTGCCACGGAAGAAAGTAAACAAGAAGAGTAGACCTCCACCGAGTAAAAGAAAGGTAAGCTTTATTACTTGGAGAAGTCCACATATGGAGATAATGAGCGTCCTCTAAAATGAGAATCTAGACCTGTAAAGCTATTAATTTATCATTTATGCCACTTGTTGTGTCTCACTACTCAATTTCGTCACTAGGAATTTTAACTGCTCAAAAATGCCATCGCTTTGTTAGGCACATGCTTAAAAATGCCACTGGACACCATTACTGTCAGAACAAATCTCGTTTGCCATGTTATAATGACCCAAATACCTATAGACCAACATGCCAGCTCTCCCTCTATCTCACTACAATAAAGTGTGGGTCCCACTTGATCCCAACAGCGTTCTTATTTTCCTTTAAAATTAGTCGCTTGCTTACTCCTGATAAGTGGGGTCCACACTTATCATTGTGAGATAGAGAGAGCTGACATGTGGGTATAGGGGTATTTTCGTCATGGAACATGGTCAACGAGTTTGACTTGACAATAACGATGTCTAATGGCATTTTTTAGCAAACATCTAATGGAACGATGGCATTCTTGAGATATCTAATGGCATTTCTGAGCAAGCATCTCACGGAACGATGGCATTTTTGAGCAGTTGTAACATCTAATGGCAAAACTGAGTAGAGGGACACAACTAGTGGCATAAATGATTAAAACCCTTATATATATGTGTGTGTGTGTATATATATTTGCAATTTGACCTTTTTAATCTGGTTAGACGGAACTTAATCTGCCTTTTGTGTAGTATGCTAATGGTGATTTCTCGCTATTTTAGGTGCCATGTGGCAGAGCTACTGATTTGACGGAGCATCCTTCAGTGGAGTGCCATCTTTCAGTTGATGAATCAGAATCCTCAGAACTACGAACTGAACAGGCTACTTTAGTTGATGATGAGGAGCTTGAGCTCAGTGAGTTACAAGCAGGTCCTAATCCGTTAAGATGTTCAGCTCATCTTTCTTCCACTGGGAGACATGGCTGCCCCCTTTGTAAAGGTTTGCAATATCATCCTCTACCTCTTTGTTCTCATTTTTTCTAATATAAGCCAATTTACTTAAGTATTAGTGCTTCTCTTGCAGATTTACTTGCCAGGTTTCCTCCACCAAGTGTCAGGATGAAACAACCATTTCCCACAAAACCTTGGGAGTCATCGCCTGAAATGGTGAAAAAGCTCTTCCAGGTTAAATGCAACACATTACTTTGAGAATACATGAGTAGTATTATCATCATTAATGGAATTTACATTACATGAAATGAAAAAAAAGCTCATTATCAGTCTGTCCAACTTCTATATTCTATTAACTTATGGAATTTACTGCATAGTGATTAGTGAATGATCATACATGTCTTATGCTGGTCGTGGAACAAGACTGGCTTCAATAATCTTTGCATACTGGTATCAATTTTGCTCATGAATCCAACCAGTAGTTTACCGGATTTAGTTGCATCTGGGCAGCAGGAATATTAGACATGTCTCCTATAATATACTCCCTCTGTAAACAAATATAAGAGTGTTTAGTTCACTATTTTAGTGATCTAAACGCTCTTATATTTCTTTACGGAGGGAGTATTTGGTTATTTTGTTTGGAACATTAATGGCCTAAGCATGTTGTTAAAAATCTAAATAGCCCATATGTGCTTGGTTAACTGAAAAATTCTTTCTTCCTAAACTTATTGTTTGTGTTACTGCCGTGCTTGTAGATTTTAGTGCGCCCACCTTTCCTCTACTAGTTTTCATGTCGAAACTGTGGCCAGCATCTGTTAATTCGAAAATATTCTTGGCAGGTTGTCCGGTTTGTCTACACACATTTTGGTAGTATGGATGTTCATCCCTTTACGTTTGATGAGTTTGCACAAGCATTCCATGACAAGGTGCAAATTTTGTTAAATCTCCCTGAAATTGGTATAATTTGCTGTATTTTCTTATTGTTCAAATGTGACCTCCAGGACTCCTCGTTGTTGGGGAAAGTACATGTCAGTCTTCTCAAGCTACTTATGTTAAACACAGAAAGGGGCAGCGGCAGTGTGTTTGTTCCAAGATCATCTAAAGATAGCAGATTCTTAAGCTTTCTGAACTTTGTGAGTTTTGAGATGTGCTGTACACTTTAGTTCATTTCCAAGATAGAATTACGTTGTGCTTATTCTAGAGCTATTATGCTGTGGCGTCATTTCAGCATTGTCGGACAGTTCACAGATGAATTTTGAATGAGTGGAGAAGTTAGTAGTAGGTTCATTTTGTTAGTTTTCTTCAGTCTGATTGTACCTTGTTGGGTATATTTATTTATGTTGGCAGAAGTATTGGCGAGTTTGTTGCACACTGTGTAAAGTTTATAGTTCGAATATGATGCTGCATCGGAAGTCAAAGTATATGGTCTTAGACTAGTGCTGGAGTTGAGCAATTTGTCGAGCCGTTTCATTACCATGCACTTTTTTTTGTTATGCTCCTGTTCCAGTCTACTCTGGATATCAAGTTAATGATTTCCTTGAAGAACAATATGGGCCTACAGGGTCTAATAAATGACAGCGTAGGATGAATCGGCTTTGTTTTCTAGTAGCACGAGGCTACTGACTTGTGTTCATCGTAATTCATTACATTGAGTAACAGTGATCGTGCAATAGCCAATAAGTGTGACATCAACATGATCCTTATCTTTCTATGTGGTCTGATAAATCATACTACTTTGTGTGAAGAAACTGACTATGCTATTCTTCTCATATTTACATTTATTTAGTTCCATGACTTTGTCAATTGCAGCACCAAACTTCTGTTTCAGTTGAGGTGTTCGTCTTGTCATACTTCCCATAGAATGTGGACCAGAGTCTGAGTTTCACTGAGCTAGTATTTGTCTTGCTTTCTTTTCTTATAGATTCGATGGGAGGTAACTAGATAGAATTCAGACTACTTGATGCTGCTTCATTAGGGCGAATGTCTTGAATGAATGCATAAGAGAACTGTCATCCTGCATACCTGCTTCCTGTTTGAAGAACTTGAATCTGAAAAATGCAGTAGCTAAATGGTTTGCCTCTATGTTTCTCTTTCAGGTTAGAGAACAAGAATTCAATGTGAATTTTTGGATAAAATCCCTGAATTCTCTTACTTGGGTTGAAATACTACGCCAGGTTCTGGTTGCTTCAGGTTTTGGTTCAGATCATCATATGCTGAATCGGAATTTCTTTAACAAGGTACTTAATGAGACACCTCATTATTCTAGATCTCACACTTGTATGTGTGTGCATGCCTTTCAGGTTACAGCTACCAATATTTGTATATATGCTGTAGCAATAGATCCCCCCTACAAGTACTTCTATTATGTTTCAAAGTAACATATATCCTTTTATTCAATTATAGGAAAAGAATCAAATGGTTAAATATGGGTTACGTCCTCGTACACTGAAAGGTGAATTGTTTGCACTATTGTCTAAGAAAGGAAGCGGTGGGTTAAAAGTTGCTGAACTTGCCAAATCACCACAGGTAGTTTCAGAAATGAACTGTTCATATTGATGATAGCTGGCCTTCTGTATATACTTTTGGTTGAGTATCTCCGTGGCATTTACTTGATTGTTCTTTTCAGATTATTGGTCTTAATCTCTCTGGTGCATCAGAAGTAGAGCAGCTTATTTTTTCAACTCTCTCTAGTGACATAACATTGTTTGAGAAGATTGCGCCTTCTGCATATCGTCTCCGTGTTGATCCTCGGATTAAAGGAAAAGAAGATCCTAGATCAGATACCGAGGATTCTGGAACTGTTGATGATGATAGGGATGCTAGCAGCAGTGGTGATGAATCTGATGGTCCACAAGAGAGTTATGCTGAGCATGAAAGTAGAATTGTCAGGTGGAGACAGAAGAACGTACATAAAAATATGAATAAATGCAGTGAAATTGATGAAAGTTATTCTGGAGAACGATGGCTTCTGGGGTTGATGGAAGGCGAGTACTCAGACCTAAGCATCGATGAGAAGCTGGATTGCTTGGTTGCTTTGATAGATGTTGTTTCTGGTGCTGGTTCTGTTCCAAGGCTTGAGGTAACCTTCACTCTCTTCTGGTATATTTCAATTGCAACATCTCATCTTTGTTCAAAGCATCATTGCTTAAACATTACTCCCTCCGATCCAAAATAAGTGTCGCAGTTTTGAGCTAAGGTTAGTTCAAAACTGCAACACTTGTTATGGATCGGAGGGAGTACTGAACTTGCAAAACAACCATCCAGGACTTAAAGGATTATTATTCTTTTTCATTATTGTTAATGTTGCCCTGTATGAAGTTTGCTAGCTGACTATAGTGCTCTGTCTTGGTAATGTAAGTACATGAATAGTTTGGATGTTCTTAGAAGTGATCAGATGAGTTAAGAGAGCAAGGTCTCATTTTTTAGAAGATTACGGCATTATGTCAGTTCTTTTTTCTTTTAAGTCATCCAAACCCATGAACCATTTATGCAAATTTACCTCCACTGAATTTTCTTCTTCTATTGATGTGCTTTATTCACTTCTCCACAACTAACATAAATGATCACACTTATAATTGATTATCCTAAGTTCCTAACTATACTATGGTTGTGTCTCCTTACGGCTTAGGCAGAATTAAGAGAAATGGACATTTTAAGTAGATACTACTTTCACTAGGATATGTATATGGACATCTTAAGTGGATAGTGCCTGCCTTATGTTACCGTATAACTCATTTGAAGTATTCGAAGTGAAAATGCATACAATAGCCATTTCTCAGTTGTTGGGAAACTTAATCTTGGATAACTTTGTTGTGTTTACGTTCCAAGTTAAAGATCAGCCTTCATACAAATGTTCTATTCTCTATTTGTTGTCATGATCTGTATTGGAAAGCTGCAGAATCTTATATTATTGTTTTCTACCTTTCATAGGAACCACAAAGTGTCCTGTCTAGCATACAGAGAGCACAGTCGCATGCCTCAGGTGGGAAGATAAAGAAGTGTACAAGAACCATTTACCAATCTAGTGATGAGTACTTAAATAGACCAGGAAGCTCGCACAGTTTTGATTATTCTATGCAAGGACAATCAGGAAGCCTGAGGAGTCAGGATTACATTGCTGACTCTGGAGCTAACGAATCACCCACAGGATTTGCACATCAGCCACAAATTGTTCTCTTAGGATCAGATCGCAGATATAACAATTACTGGCTCTTCCTTGGCCCTTGTAGAGCAGATGATCCAGGGCACCGTAGGGTTTACTTTGAGTCCTCAGAAGATGGTCACTGGGAAGTGATAGATTCACCGCAGGTTGCCCACCTGCTTGATTTGTGCAGTATCTAAATTTGCCTCTTATTTAATCACTCGAGGTTAAACTTCCACAAATAAAGTTACTGGCTCTTTTTTTGTTTGCATTGCAGGATTTACTCTCGCTATTGTCTGTCCTGGACATCAGAGGCACCAGGGAAGCTCATCTTCTTGCATCAATGAAAAAGAGGCAATCATGTCTTTTTGAAGGCATGAAAAAACACTTGGAAGATGGGTGTGTAGTTGCGCTCACAGCATCATCTGATTCTTCTCATTCCGAGACAAGCAGTGGAAACAGATATTCACCCAAGCCAAGTAGTGGAGATGGAGCTTCACCCCTATCAGACATTGACAGTGCTTCTGTTCCAACATATCTAGCTGGTAATCTTCAAAATGCATCATCTGCAATAGGAATTGAAGTTGGGAGGAGAAGTGATGAGAAGATGTCAAAGTGGGAAAGGTTGCAAGCGTTAGATAAATGGATCTGGACTTCTTTCTACTCTTCCCTTACTGCTGTTAAGTGTGGCAAGAGATCATTTAAGGAATCACTCGTTCATTGTGATAGTTGTCATGATCTGTATTGGAGAGATGAAAAACATTGCAGAATATGCCACTCTACTTTTGAGGTTGGTTTTGATCTTGAAGAAAGATATGCTATACATGTGGCAACATGCAGGGAGCCTGAGGATTTGTACGATGTGCCAAATCATAAAGTTCTTCCTTCACAGCTACAGGCACTTAAAGCAGCCATTCATGCTATTGAGGTTAGTACTAGAAAACGGTTGTTCTACGCAGTGTTTATTGTCTGGGATCTACGTTAAGAAACCATGATACATGGTGATTCAAAGTTGAGTTATGTTTCTGTATTGGATCGCCAGTCACTTGTTTGGTCACAAATAGTGTATGTATTTCATAGCAGCTTCTTAATCATATTTTTTCCCTCATTCTGTGTGCGCTGATGTAGGCACTTATGCCTACGGCAGCTTTTGCTGGTTTGTGGATGAAGTCTTCGCACAACCTGTGGGTTAAGCGGCTGCGACGAACATCATCATTACCCGAGCTTTTGCAGGTCAGTATCTTTTTCCTGTTTACATCGTAATATCAGAACATTCATTCAGTTTCAGGTAATTTATACAGTATGTACTGGCTTTTGTTTTGCCATGTTTCTTCCCTGCAGGTTCTTGTTGATTTTGTTGGGGCAATTGATGAGGATTGGTTGTACCAAAGCTCATCAGCAGTAAGCTTTAGTTCATATCTGGATGACATTACTGTATACTTCCAAACGATGCCACAAACTACGTCTGCAGTTGCACTCTGGGTTGTCAAATTGGATGCCCTCATTGCACCTCATTTGGCACAAGCTGATTCTGGCAGAGGATTAGGCAAAGGGTTCATACAGACAAGTATGTATTTGGCTGATTCTCAATATTATGTATTCCTTCCGTTCTGATGAATAAGGCGTATTTCGTTTCGTCAAGACAATTGACCAACAATTACTCTTTTAATATTTGATTTATGTGATGAAAAATCACTATCATAACAAAGTACTAATTTTAAATACGAATCTAGTGACACAAATTTCATGTCATATAACTTTGTATTTATGGAGTAATTATTGGTCAAATGCATGTCTTAACGAAACAAAATATGCCTTACTTTTAGGAATGGAGGGAGTAATGTTTAATATGCTTCTTATATTTGCGATTTGTCTTAATTTACTACTCCCTCCGTCCCATAATATAAGATAGTTTTGCAAGCTAAAACATCTTGCAAAACGATCTTATATTATGGGACGGAGGGAGTACAATCAATGCCTTTGTTCCATTGAAGCACTTGGACGGAGGGAGTACAATCAATGCCTACGTCCCATTGAAATTATTATCAGAACATCAGCCTGGAACATAAATGATCACATAAGCCCAGCAATTTAATGCCAGTATTATTCAACAGTACCAGTACTAGAAACAGTATTAGGGAAACCTTTATCTGATATGTATGCCGTTTGTGACTGTATGCCATTGTCGTGTGTGGCTATATTATTCATTCTAGCTACTTCAGAATTTTGATGCTTATTTTTTTTCCCAATGTTGGGTCATTCCTCCAATAATATTTTGTGTATTATACTATACAGGAGCGCAGGCATGCTTGAGATAGCTAGGAAGGGACTAGATGGATTATTTTGTGTGGTGCCCCAGCTGCCACTATTTTTTTTGCATCCGTTCCAATCTTTCGATTGATGCCGCGCTTTTTCTCGAGGCGAGACGAGCATGATGCCTTTTTTTTTTGCCTTCATCTTGATGCCTTCAGCTTTGAGGTTATGATCTTGAACTCTTCAGAAGCCACGGCATCTCCGTCGGATGGTCCACGGTGTGTGTACAATAATGTAAACACTAAGAAATTCTTTGTTAATAATCATTGCTCCGGCTTTGTAATTTCCTTTTTGTACTTGAAGTGGTCAGTGAGGCACCTGACTGGATAACATAATAGATCTTTTTGCCGGGTTTGCTAGGTCGGGTAGGTAGGTAGGTCTTCTGGTTGCAGGAGGACATGGCGCCCCACTGTGCTACTCTGTGCATTCCCGTTGTGCTTCAGGACATTGTAGAGCTTGTCTGCTATTGGTATTTCCTGCGTTGCATAATTTTGATCTTTATATCCAAGGGTTTGCCGCCAGGGCACTTCATAATTTTATTTCTAATCACTAAAGGACCTGGAGAAAATTAATTAGAGACAGGATGAAGCCTGGAAATGAGCATTGATTTTGCCGAATGCGGCCAGTTCAAAAATAGTGCTACAAGGACTTTACACATTTTTTGGTCAACTTTGACTGTCAGTTTGACTAAATGAAATAAACTTTGACTAAACTTATATGCTGCCTGACTTATATATTAGTATAATTGAAAGTCAAAATATATCTTGCCAAAGTGTGTGAATCTTGTTAACAGAAAATGCAGCTGAAAGGATTTTTCACTTTTTTTAGCATCATGAACTTTATTCATCAAATGATAGCCAGATCGTTTACATAATGGTGAAGAATAAAGTCAGTGGTGACAGTTTCCCATGTGTTAGACTTGCCAGAACTAGTACAATGTTTTGCTAAATCATCCGTGATCGAATTGACCTCTGCTACAGTGATCAAAAGTGATACTATCAAACTCCAGTGCCAGGAGGGAGCACTCGGCTATGATTGGTGTTCGAAGTAATTGCAAGAGGCAAATGACAAGTAGTAGAATCGTTGTTCTCATTGATGATGAGATTACATATATATAGCCCCCGAAGAGGTACGTCCGAAGGGGCACGAGACAACCGCTTCAATTAGGGAAAACAGGGATTAATAGGATTAATTAAATCCTAACACTCCCCCTAGTCCATGCTTTGTTAGTGTAAGTATCATCATCTTGAGAAGCTTCTACAAAAACCCTATGGGAAAAATATGAGGAGATAGGTGTTTGATATGTTGCTAAAACTCCTTCAAACCCAGTGGGAAAAATAAGGAGAAAATGATACATCATATAATGATCATTATCTCTTTTAACTCAATACGAGAAAAACTCATAGAGTTTAGAGGACAATAAATGTGTCATATATACTTTCCCAAAACCCCGGTGGGGAAAACAGGAAGTATGACATATGATCTCATGTTGATATTACCTCATTAAAAACTTTTATGAGAACCTGTAAAGTAAACTCATGAAAGGAAAAAGAGTATAATATGATGCATTGAACAAGAACAATTCAGGAAGATACTTTCCCTGATTCTTGCAAAATTCGAAGCCGTTACATACCAAAACATAGAAGTTGGTAAAGACCCGCTGAACAAATCAGTCGCATTGATTTGACTTGCAAGATATGCAATATAGTGATATTGCTTGTAACCTGTTTGCATCCGAGCAACACAAGAAACATTATCGTTGAGATAATGGTTGGTGGATGTAGTCATGAGGTCTGTTTCGAAGACTCTTCATGAGAGGGCTACCACACCTAGTAGGAACACTAAACTTGTCTACGATCTGACATAGTGGGGATCTGAATGATGTATCCAATGATATTGGTGTTCAGATTTTTCCAAAACTGAAAACCAGGACAAGATGTTTCATGCCTTGAAGATATCGAAAGATATTCTTGAGTACCAACCAATTGTGTTTGGTCGGTCCAATGGCATATGGAACGTTGAGTCCCAATATCTCATTTCCATCATCTCTTGGTCTAAATAGATCATTCTCTATGTCTAGAGAATGAACTACCATGAGAGTTATGGATTGATAATATTTGTCCACAATGAATTTCTCCAATATATCTTGGATATAGACAACATAGTATACCATAATGTATGAATGAAGGTGCTCAAGTTGTAGTAACGAGCGGTGTTTTGGTTTACCCAAATCCTTCATTTAAACTCCGTCATTAGATGATTGCATGTGTCGTCATTGCAGACATGCAAACATGCATAATCATCTTTGCAGGAGTAATCCTTTTGTATAAGGAACTCACTACGTCGGTTCTACCATATGTACCGACCACAATAAGTCGTATGGTGACTTACTAGTTTTACACAATGTATGTTGCATTTTGTATTTCGATTCAGAATTGAGATTCCATCCGAAATCAATCATATATGTCTGAATCTAGTGATCCACATGGATATGTAATCACTACATCTATCAACTGCAGAGATAGATGATTTTGTATTGCCAATGATATAAGTTATCGGAAAGAGATTCCACCTCTAGAGAATAGTTGGGTATCTGCGTGAACCCTTGTGCTATAATACTTGCTCTTTGTTTCACCACCTCATTGTTCTCAATTTTGTTTCCAGAAAAAACTGGTGTATGTATTGCTTATGAATACCTTCCCATTATTGAGCAAGATCATTTCTACCTAGATTATACCTTTGCTTGAGTTCAGTCCGAGTGCTGTTCACACTTTGCCATGGCCATGGTCTTTGGATCTGAATCATTTGAAAGGTTTTTGCAATCTAGTTAAGAAATGTATGTCGACAATTGTAGACTTTTGGTTATATGATTCTCCAGAATCTATATATCGATATATAGTTGATGGAAATATCATTACCCATGGTGACTGCTCGCGATTTCCCAATGCGATTGAGTCGGGTATTCCGATGTCCCGGTCATTATGTGCACTATGACCTGGGTTGGTGGAGGTTTCCCGTCAACTGGGTGTATACTACCCATTAGGTGTCTATCAACGTGAAGTTGACTTGCATTTACTGATTCACAGGCCTTGATATCCTTGCTTGCAAGAAGCTGAATCCTGATGTACTTCTGCCATACATCTCCCCCTGTTGCTTTGAACGGGGAGTGGAATGAATTTTGTTGCTACCTCCACTCTTTCAGGCGTACTTTTGCGAGATTGTAGGATTGTGTGACACCTTTATAGTCAGTAAATGAATCTGGCAGGTTATTTGCAATGTGTTGCAAATCTTCTGAACGCACGGTTCGGATCTTTGAGTACGTGGATTTAAGGCAGAAATGTGTTCAATATTCCACTAATTTCCTGGCATTCTTTATGGTACTTGAATTCTCCCCCTAAGGCCTAGAAATATCCCTCATTGAATCAACATACTGGCCTTGAATAACTCCCCATTCGAGGGGCTTGAGGTATTGACGGAAATACAGTTATTCCTCACATAGATCCCAACTATATGTTGAGGGGCCAATGATGTATGTCGGATGGTGATATCGGCGTGTAACCGAATTACCGCAGATAGAAAATACTTGGTAGATTTCCACGTATCAAATATAGAGGGAATAATATAATGCAGTTTGGTCATGAGTGTGTAAGACTGCATGACTCCAACGTAAAGTTGGTAAGTTGCAATTCCAAAGTAAAGATTATGCCATGAGCTTAACTCTTTGGATAGGATTCTACCAAACCATTTTGAGTCTAGACATTAGGACAAATTGCTAAACTTCAATCCAAGGGCCACAAAGAAGGCACCCAAGGAGAATTCTGCAAGGTTATCCATTCGATTTGCTTGAAATCGATGTCAGGATAATGAGCCAATGGTTTTGTGTGAATAAAGCACACACTTAAGACCATCATGTAGATATGTCCTTTAGAACCATGGAATACCTGAATAGTCTACTCAATGGTTGGGAAGAGCCACTTACCTCGACTTGATGCATTCAAGGAGTCTGAGTAGTCCAACATACACTTTAAGGTGTACAAGCCTTAAAATTTTCCTCCTTGTGTCACATGTAGTGCACATAAAATCCAAATATTGTTAGAATGCAGCATCATAATAATCATAAACCACTGGAATTGCTGATAGTTTCGGTTTCAACCCAATGTCAATGATGACCAAAGCAGGAATGCCAAGTTTGTCATGCAAAAGACACTCTGGAAAACTATCTCGTATGTAACATGTGCTACGGGTTTTGTAGTATGTGTAGTGCAATGCCAATGATACATAGAGAATGTGCTTGCCATATCCGTTGCATATGGTAAAGAGAAGATATTCCTCTTTGTTGTCATCATAAGTTTCGCTATGGAAACTATTTTGACGGATACCTCTATAGTTTAGTAGGGTACGAGCTAAACCCGGAAGCAATAAAGCATCCTGACGATACTCGAGTACCCACAGGGATAGTAAATATGACTCGAGTTGAGCCAACAAATACCTCATCACGTCTAGCGATTTTAAAATATCTCCTTTCTCTCAATGAGAGTGGAAACATTGGACTTCCCTGAGTATAGAGTGTGTGTGGTGCATATGTCCACAAGGCACATATCATTTTTCATCGGATTAACTCCCGTATAAATCTATATATAGACATGAAGATTCTCAATATGAAAATCACTGTCAGATATATAGAATGCATATAAATGTATGTGTATCAAAGTGCTGATACAATATATTGTGATATACAATATATGATGACAACAATACTTATGTTCTTATTAGAACATCGTAAATTGATATAAATTATGTTGACCACTCAGGAGATTGAGAGACTAGAAGAAGTCTCCAAACATGTCGGTTGAGGCATATTCAACCATCACGTTCTCCGTGCTCATAGGGTCCCGTCACAGCTGGTGTTGTCGGATTGAAGGTTCAAGTAAGATTCAAACCTTTGCCCTTGAGGTTCATTGTATCCCAGGAATTGCTGATACAGAATAACCAGATGCTGAGATCTGAATCTAATGCCTTATAATGTATAAGACAACATTTTTCTGTTAGCGGCGTGATCCTGACCAGAAGTGAATCCTGGATTGCACACATTATCCCACGAGACACAAGAGCGATCATGATGTCCATGGCCCCGATAGGGCAGTGGTGGCCATTGAGGGCGAATGCCCCAAACTCTATAGCCATATGTTACCTCTATGGGTAAACCAGAGATAATTATTATTAATTTACAACCAGTAAATTAAAGACCATCATGGTTGATGTTATAATGAACTTAGCAAAATCAATGGGTATTTCAAGAAGTTATCTTGAAACCATTAGTGTGAATCTCAAATTGCTAAATATGACACCTTGAAGATAATCTTCAAAATGGAGTAGATCTCACAGCACTAGAGAGTATAATCTGATGGAATCAGTAGATACTCACTCGTAATGCCTTATGTCATGACTTAGTAAAATGCGTGGGAGAGCACTTTGTAAAGCAATTATAATGTCAAAATGACAAAATATAGGCTTTAACCGTAGTCATTGATAATCTGCGAAGGTAGTAGATCTAAATGACTACCTTGTGATCCCAATACATCAATTTGAAGAAATCACTTTGAATTTTGCATTCTTATTTGCAAGAAATTAAAAATCTCAATTGCAAATAGACATATTAATCTCAACATGTAGCGGACATGGAGATACATACATTTCGGAATACATCGTACTCAACACAAATACACCACTATTATAATGAATAGTAATGAAGTTACAAACTTGATGTTCAAGTGAAAAACTTGAATTGTATAGATCCCAAATTAAATGAGATGATCCTGTATCAAGTTGCAAGATAATTCAGCAGGATGAATTAATATTTTGCGAGAGAAAATTAATCTCGATCGCTATGAGATTGTTTGGCGAGAAAATAAAATTCCCAATCGCAAAATCAATATGGCTGTGCGAGAAAACTTAATCTCAATCGCAAAACAGCGTCGTTGTATTAATAGGACATGTTATAGGGATTGCTAAAAAGCACACACATTGAACATGTCAAGCATCAACAACCACATATTTCTGGATTTTTTTATAAAAAAACTCAACAGATAAATAGGCTACCATGTGTGATGAACTAAGCAGGAAGGCTTAAGAGAAAACTGCAGAAACTCATTTTTGATTATGAGAAACTGCAAGGGCTGAAGTCAAAGCAGCCGAAGAGATAAGGTTCTCTTCCTTTTTCTCTCCTGCAGTTACGATTGGGACTCGTCCCTGATAATCGTCGCCGCCCGGAGACAGCCGCACCGTGCGCCACCGCGCGCTGGGTACCACGTGCGCAAGCGCCGCGCGTGGGTCTCAGGGGAAGAGGCCAGGAAGGCCGCGCCATGGCCACCGTTTCGGGCTGCCACTGCTCCAGGTGGTTGCGCCGCCAGCGTTGCCTTGCTTTGCTGACACGCATGGAGCAAGTCACCGACGCCGGAGGGACGAGCCGCCGCGGCGCGCGCGCTTCAGGCGTCGCCGGCCGGAAGCCGACACAGTTCCCTCGGCAGGCGAGGCCATCGAGAAAGTCGCTCCGCGTCGGATGCGGTGTCCGCGTCGTGCGACAGGAGGCTTCACCGCGGCGGCCACAGCCTGAGCGGCCATGGCCGTTGGCCACTGCTACCTTCGACCGCAGCAGCCTGGTGCCATGTGGGCGCGAGCGCCGCAGTAACCGACAAGCGAGATGGGTTCGCCGACCGGAAGAAAGAGCGCCGCGTCAGCCGTTGGCCGTCTCCACTCCAAGAGGAGTCGGGACTGCAGAGGAGCCACGCTAGGAAGCCCCACGCAGAGGCCGAAGGCCATGGTCGTGTGTTGTTCTTCCCGCTGCTGCATGCCGGAAGGCAGCCGAAGGCCATGGCCTGCATGCCTGAAGACAGTTTGTTGTGTAAAGGATTAAAATCGGAAGGTAGCACCTTCATTCTTGTACGTAGCAATTAGATCAAGGCTTCGGTTGCTTCTTGACTCCGATTTCTCTCTTTCTTGATTTCAATCCATCGAGCACAGGGATATGGAAGCTCAAGGGGGAGGTAGCTCTAGCATTCAAGGAGAGGGTCATTAAGGAGGGCCCTTGGGAGGAAGGAGGAGATGCGAACAATGTGTGGACGAAGATGGCGACCTGCATTCGTAAGGTGGCCTCGGAGGAGCTTGGAGTGTCCAGGGGAAGGAGAAGCGAAGATAAGGATACCTGGTGGTGGAATGATGATGTCCAGAAGGCGATTAAAGAGAAGAAAGATTGCTTCAAACACCTATACATGGATAGGAGTGCAGACAACATAGAGAAGTACAAGATGGCGAAGAAGGCCGCAAAGCGAGCTGTTGGTGAAGCAAGGGGTCGGGCATATGAGGACCTCTACCAACAGTTAGGCACGAAGGAAGGTGAAAGGGACATCTATAAGATGGCCAAGATCCGAGAGAGGAAGACGAGGGATATTGGCCAAGTCAAATGCATCAAGGACGGAGCAGGCCAACTCTTGGTGAAGGATGAGGAGATTAAGCATAGATGGCGGGAGTACTTCGACAAGCTGTTCAATGGGGAGAATGAGAGTTCTACCATTGAACTGGACGACTCCTTTGATGAGACCAACATGCGTTTTGTGCGGCGAATCTAGGAGTCTGAGGTTAAGGAGGCTTTAAAAAGGATGAAAGGAGGCAAGGCAATGGGCCCTGATTGTATCCCCATTGAGGCGTGGAAAGGTCTCGGGGACATAGCGATAGTATGGCTAACCAAGCTTTTCAACCTCATTTTTCGGGCAAACAAGATGCCAGAAGAATGGAGACGGAGTATATTAGTACCAATCTTCAAGAATAAGGGGGATGTTCAGAGTTGTACTAATTACCGTGGAATTAAGCTGATGAGCCATACAATGAAGCTATGTGAGAGAGTCATTGAGCACTGCTTAAGAAGAATGACAAGCATGACCAAAAATCAGTTTGGTTTCATACCTGGGAGGTCGACCATGGAAGCCATTTTCTTGGTACGACAACTTATGGAGAGATATAGGGAGCAAAAGAAGGACTTGCATATAGTGTTCATTGACTTGGAGAGGGCCTATGATAAGATACCGCGGAATGTCATGTGGTGGGCCTTGGAGAAACACAAAGTCCCAGCAAAGTACATTACCCTCATCAAGGACATGTACGATAATGTTGTGACAAGTGTTCGAACAAGTGATGTCGACACTGATGACTTCCCGATTAAGATAGGACTACATCAGGGGTCAGCTTTGAGCCCTTATCTTTTTGCATTGGTGATGGATGAGGTCACAAGGGATATACAAGGAGATATCCCATGGTGTATGCTCTTTGCGGATGATGTGGTGCTAGTTGACGATAGTCGGACGGGGGTAAATAGGAAGTTGGAGTTATGGAGACAAACCTTGTAATCGAAAGGGTTTAGGCTTAGTAGAACTAAAACCGAGTACATGATGTGCGGTTTCAGTACTACTAGGTGTGAGGAGGAGGTTAGCCTTGATGGCCAGGTGGTACCTCAGAAGGACACCTTTCGGTATTTGGGGTCAATGCTGAAGGAGGATGGGGGTATTGATGAAGATGTGAACCATCGAATCAAAGCCGGATGGATGAAGTGGCGCCAAGCTTCTGGCATTCTCTGTGACAAGAGAGTGCCACAAAAGCTAAAAGGCAAGTTCTACAGGACGGCGGTTCGACCCGCAATGTTGTATGGCGCTGAGTGTTGGCCGACTAAAAGGCGACATGTTCAACAGTTAGGTGTGGCGGAGATGCGTATGTTGAGATGGATGTGTGGTCACATGAGGAAGGATCGAGTCCGGAATGATGATATACGAGATAGAGTTGGGGTAGCACCAATTGAAGAGAAGCTTCTCCAACATCGTCTAAGATGGTTTGGGCATATTCAACGCAGGCCTCCAGAAACTCCGGTGCATAGTGGACGGCTAAAGCGTGCGGAGAATGTCAAGAGAGGGCGGGGTAGACCGAATTTGACATGGGAGGAGTCCGTTAAGAGAGACCTGAAGGATTGGAGTATCATCAAAGAGCTAACTATGGACAGGGGTGCGTGGAAGCTTGCTATCCATGTGCCAGAGCCATGAGTTGGTTGCGAGATCTTATGGGTTTCACTTCTAGCCTACCCCAACTTGTTTGGGACTAAAGGCTTTGTTGTTGTTGTTGTTGTTGTTGTTGTTGTTGTTGTTGTTGTTGTTGTTGTTGTTGTTGTTGTTGTTGTTGTTGTTGTTGTTGTTGTTGTTGAGCACAGGGATATGGATCGAAGTTTGTTGTTGCTCCATGGTCGTGGTCATCCCGTCCGTAACCGTCTCGTCGGGATGGCCTAGTCGCTCTGTTCGGAGAAACTACAGTGCTGATAACGTGTTCGAAGTAATTACAAGAGGCAAATGACAAGTATTAGAATCGTCGTTCTCATTGATAATGGGATTACATATATATATCTCCCGAAGAGGTACGTTCGAAGGGACACGAGACAACGACCTCAATTAGGAATAACAGGGATTAATAGGATTAATTAAATCCTAACAATTGGCACGCCTATTCCCGTATATATGTTTGAATCAGAGATGGCCTCAAGTGCATTGAGATAGTCAGACTCGGACTCCTAAATTCACTTGTTTTCTTAGTATAATATAGAATTGAAATGTTCCCAATCATATGGCCAATACACGGTAATATTAGAGCAACTCTAGCAGACCCTGTATCTCACCGGCTCACAAAATGCGTTTGCAGTTCGCGCGAAACCGCTTTTGTGGGCCGACGCGGGCTGGCACAGATGCAGACCCCCCAAACGGACCCGTAAAAAAATATATTCATGGAATATTTTTTTTACGAGATCCGTTCGAGGGAAAGGGGCGTGCGCGACCTCGACGGTGACGGGGGACATGGGGTCGTCTATGGTGGCGAGGGATAGCCGGGGAGGAGCAGTCGGAGCTTGCGGAGTGGGGGCAATGATGACGAAGGATGCGGGGAGCGTGAAAATGTCCCTCTCGCCAAATCTCGTGCGGGATAGGGGTTGAGCTCGGGTCAGCCTCCCAGCTCGTGAAAATAGAGGTTGGAGAATAAGATTTGCCGCGCCCCGCAAAAAAAATTTACGCACCGGGGCGAGATGCGGGGTCTGCTCATGCAGATTTTCTGGCCCCAACCCGCAATTTGGCAGTTATTTTGCGGGCCGGGGCGTTTTGTGGGTCTCCTAGAGTTGCTCTTACTTCGCTGTTTCAAATTAACAACAGTGTACATCCATCCCAGTATTACAGCAGAAGCAATACATATCTGGCAATCCGCAATCACCAAACGACCAAACCATTCACCCTCCATTACAAAAAATGACAGCCTAATCTACAAAGGCGGAGCAGGTGGTGAAGACAGGAATGATCTTGTGCTAGAACATTCAGTTTGCAATGCTCCAACCCACCAGGAATCAAAATGGATCATGATGAACCACCGAATACCTGCAAGTGTGATGAAAGCAGGTCAAATGACTAGCTAGCTAACATAAAAGCGCCACCAGATAAACTGCCAGAGGGCTGCACACTTACTCCGGCCAGAATATTTTTTGAGAGCTTTGCCTTTTTATTAGGGCCTCTCTCCTCAACTGCTCTATTCTGTCGAGGAATTGGACGATCATTATTCGTCTCACCAACATCATTGGATTCTTTTCCTTCCGGCTTTTGCTTCTGTTTCAAGGATGTCACCAAGGTATATAGAGATCTTAGTAATGAAACTTGCAATGAACGGCAAAATAAGGGAGAAAATATCCAGTGTTCGGGCTAGCTTGTAACTGAAATGTTTTTCCTACTATAACCAAACCATGTGTCACCAAGTGTCTGGTAATCATAAATAAAGATGACACAGGACAGAAAGAAAATCCCCATCGTGAATTATGCTAGCAGAAGTATGTTAAACAATAGAGCATACCTTTTTTATGCGCTCACGAATAAATTTCTGTGTACGAGACTTTTCAGCATTAGAGAGATAATGATCACGTTGTTTCTTCGCAGCTGTTATCTCCAATGTTAATTTCTGTTCCCTGATATGAGTCTTCTCAGCTGCATTAAACTCCAAGGATTAGACTACGTACAAATCAGTTCACATTACTGACAAGTTTATAGCTACTTCACAGTTTTGTACTTTAGGCATACCTATTTCACCAACCAGATCATCCCATTTGAACTTCCTGAGATACTTTATGTTCCAGATGTCATAATAAAATGACGACCTCTTCTTCCCACCTAATAAAATACATCATTAACACAGACGGTCACGAATAATTGTCAGACAAGAATAATTGAGCTCTCTAGCACACATTGTATAGCTCTTCAAACATGACAGAGCCGACAAAAGCAACCCTTTTGAGGCCAAAAAATTGAGGGGTTTGAGGGTTGAGCAATAAAAAGGAAGAACCGATCATCCATGTTCAGTACATCTAATGTAAACCAACGGTAACATAGAAAGAATAAAACACATGAAACATAGAGCCGAGAACACACCTATTTGTTCACCATTAAGCAGATTAGCCACCCTCTTGGCGACACTTTTCTTTGCAAACTCAACCCACCTACACAGATTTTAGGAACATTATTAAGGCCATACAAGTGACAAATACAACAATAAAAATATGTCAAAATTGTGAAATACACATCATCTACCATATGTTTACATGACTACTCCAGAAATGCAATAAGTAGACAATGGTAAGTATTGCTCCATGTTTCACTTTCAGCATAAAACCGAAAAATGGGATCTAGCAAGTCTCTCCAAAGCAGCTCATCTGTGTATTTTCATAACATACCCTTCGGAGTAAGCCTTCGCTTTTACGTTACTATGCTTGCGATGACCTTGACCTGGAGGAAAGAGATGACATTAGTACATAACAGTTAAGAAGTTGGGTTATTTTCATTTACAAATATGTAAGCATTATAAAGAGCAGTAGAGCACTTCACATTCTAAGACGTATAACCACGAGGGACAGGAAAAACAACTCACTGTCGCTGCACGGTATACTGCCGCAGCAACATGTGCAGTCAGCATGCAAAACATGATTATCATTTGATGACATGCTCTATTTCAATTTTTCCCCTAGAAGAAATGAAGAATGTTTTCACAAATACAAGCAAGACAAACAAACCTAGAACTCCATGAACAGCCTTCTGCTACCGAAATACAGCCTTGCTACACAGGTTGAGAGGCGTTATTTGCAGCAGAATACTCTGCACGGGATTACGCGGGAGACATCAACATCAGATAAATATGGTTTGTTCTCTTTGGTTTTCTAGACTAGACTAGAAGCTAACATCATTGCATTAACTTTGGTAAAACAAGTAGGGCTTTCAGCTCTGTGTGTTCCTAGCTTTGGTACCGTATCACAAATCAAACATACAGAACGCAGCCACCGATTCGGTTCATGACGGGGGATTACCTTCGGGGACGAGGTAGATCCTCTGCACCTCGCCGTACTTGGAGAAGATCTGGCGGACGTGCGACGGGTTCATGTGGGGAGGGACGCGGCTGAGGTAGCACACCCCGCGCTTGCTGAAGCCGTCCAGGCTCTTCTTCTTCAGAGGCCGCTTCCTCTTCTTGCCGGCCACTCCAACCTCCTCGCCTTCGCTCCCGGTGCCTCCTTCCTCCTCTCCGACCAGGTCTTCCTCTTCGTCGGTGTGGTACTCGTTCTCGCTGGTCTCTGCCATGGGTGGCGGTCGGCGGGTTGACGGTCGCCGACTGGGTGGTGGAGGCGTGTGTGGGACTGAGGCGACGGCCTGAATGTCGGCGGGTGCGTCGCTCGTCGGGGGGAGGGGTTCGCGGGCGGCGGCGGTGGAGCTAAACGGCGGCACGCTAGGTCTGGGGGCCTCTGGATACTGATGAAGGCTGGGCCGGATGGTGATGACACGCTCTGTTCGGCCCATTGACTTCTCTCCTACGAAGTGGGCCTAAATTGAGAGACATGGGCCTTAGCCTCGGCTGCTTGGCGCATTATTTTTTCCTGTTGGCTCAACACACACGCCCCCCTCAAAGAAGAAAAAAAAGCTCAAGACGCACGTACAACCAATTTACAACCTCGAATAGACGAAATCGCCATAACAACGTAATTGACATGCACATTGTACCGTTGAAAGAATAGCGGGGGAGAAGCCGAAATAATTCAGAAAATATGTGAGTATCTGTAAGTCTAGGACTTGAACCTAAATGGGTTGGTTCCACATAAAAAAACTTTTTTTTACACAGTACAATCGAAGTCGCTCATATACATAAACATACACTCACCCCTATGAACACACACACTCATACCCTATCCCTATGAACACCTCCAAGAGAATGAGACGGCATAGCATTTTGAGATTTTATGAAGTCACCACAGACGCCTCGCATTCAATGGGAACATACATCTTCGAAAGCTTGGAATAAATCCAGAAATAATGCGAGCACCAACATCAAGTCTAAGACTTGAACCTTGTTGGGTTAGGGATATCATTGTTTTCCTAACCATCCAACCACAAGTTGGTTCGCCACATCAAGAAAACCTAACTATGTAACCCGGGCTTAGTTCATCCCAGGTCATGAATGTTTTTTCAAAGAAGGATAACCCCCGACCTCAACATCAACCGATGCACACAACCATATATATTATTAAGCATGCAAATCCATCAGCCGAACAATGTCGACCCAAAAATAAGATGAAAAGAAAACCCGAGGTTGCATGCCTCGTGACAGTAACTACATCAGATAGCCACTAATCCTATGATACAAGACGAAATCAAAACAAGAAATACACAACTCCTAGGCTACACCTTCAAGAAGGAATCACCGCACATATGCCTATGGTGACGAGTCCAAAACAAGGTTCAACTGCGCATTCTCATCCCCAAAGTCAAGCTTCAGTCCACCACCTTCAGTAAGGACACGACGCAGGCGTGCGTTGACATAGCTTGATCTGAGATCTTGTGTTTCCGCCAGAGTGCATAAATGTAAGGGTATTTTTACCCCTTAGTTGGTTTTGGTGATTGATGACAATACTTTTGCGGACTAATCATGTGCATCGAATATTTCAGATATATATTGACTAGGCACAAAATGATTTGGTTCCCCTCGAAGGCTATGGAAGACGTCGCTTCTCTACATTTCTTTTCGGTGGTATTGAGTTGTAGAGAAGCCGTACTATTAAGAGGGGGTCTGCGTCGGAAAAGTTGGATGGATTCATCACGTACACATCTTCCTTTGTACCTCCTTTTCTTCTAGCCTTTGGAGCATCCTATGTTTTTCTTGTCTATGCGAATATTGCTTGTGCTTGCTGAACTAGGGCGTGCGGTAGTACTGCTCCTTAGAGCGGTAGTACCGCAGGCCCTTGCGGTAGTACCGTCCGCTGGTGCGGTAGTACCGCAAGCGCCCACGGTAGTACCGCTTCCTGGCAAGCGGTAGTACTGTGGCCAGAGTCCAGATGTTGTCACCCTCTCCCTAGTGGGTGGCACCCATCACGGTAGTACCGCGCACTGGGCATGGTAGTACCGTGGTATCTGGCTTAGTTCCGCAAGTATACTGCAGTAAGGGGCGGATGTAATTTTTTACATCCGCGCCTAGCGCGGTAGTACCGCTGCTGGCTTACGGTACTACCGCGTCGGGTTTTTGCATCGACTCCAACTCTACGGAAGTAGCCACAGATGTAATTTATTATATATGTGCCTTCCCATCTCTGGATAGCCCCTGCCTTGCGGTAGTACCGCAAGGGGGCGCGGTAGTACCGCTCCAGCAGTACTGCCGCCCTCTGCATTAGTGCATTTTGGGCTGTTCCGGTCTCTGCTGCATGGGCGGTAGTACCGCGGGGCCCTGCGGTAGTACCGCGCCTCTGGTACGATAGTACCGCGTTGCGCAGGCTGAGTTGGTGGATAACGGTTGGATTTGTTCTTCCACTATATAAGGGGTGTCTTCTTCCTCTAGTTGACTACCTCTTCCCCCAAAAGCTCCATTAATACTCTAAGCTCCATTTTCGCCCGATCTCTCTTCCTAGCCAATCAAACTTGTTGCACTACAAAAAAATACACTTCCGTGATGATACGTGTTTGTCACGGTAGGTCGCGTTTTTTGTCATGCATGTACATCCATGACAAATTTATGACAGAATCAAGATAGTCATACCTGTGCTGTCGTAGAAGTGTTCCATGACATTACCAAAATTATCATCATGGAAGTGTCCACTTCCATGACAATAAATCACGCGTCATAGAAGTGCTTTCGTCAAGGGTGACTGACACGTGGCATCCACCGTAACGGAACGCTGTTAAGCTATCGGGTCGGGTTTTGGATCCGATAACCTGTTAACAGCCCCGACCAATGGGAAATTTCCATGTGTAAAATTCTTATTGGCCGGACGAAACACGTGTCAGCTCGTCAGTGGGTCAGATAGGCGCCTATGATACGTCAACACGTGGCATGGCCCAACAGAGGCCCATTCCTGTGAAAAGGCCGGCCCGTTTGACTTGGTCAAAAGGTGGCGGGCCGGCCCATGTAAAGCCTGTTAACGGCCTGTTCGCATATAGCCCATTTACAACCCGCTAACCCCCGTTACGCCCTATCCGAATTAGGTCCAGTAGCATCATCTGGGCCACCCAATATGATTCCAGCCTGTTTTCACTTCTGGCCCATGTATGGCCCATGACGTCTTTCGGCCCATATGAGGCCCTATGTAACTCTTGGCCTATTAACGGCCCGTGGTGAAACTGGCCCGTAATGAACAGTGTATCACTTTACACCCATTAACGGCCTGTGGTGAAACTGGCCCATAATGAACAGTGTATCACTTTATACCCATTAACCGCCCGTTATTCCGTTGGTCGTTTCCAGCCCATGTTATCTTTCGGCCTTCTCAGAGCCCATTTATTCTTGGGCTCATTTCCAGCATTCGTTTACTTACGGCCCGTTACTATCATTTTTTGCTTGTGGGCCAAATTCAGCCCGTGGTTACAGTCAGCCCGTTTGTGGTCCGTTAATATGTTGGGCCGTTTTCATAGCGTCATCAAATACGGCCTATTAACGATGGCCCGTTATGGTCGGCCCATGAACGGACGATTCCAACTCTAGCCCATTTATGGCCATAATGCGGCCTGTTATTGACCCATGTTTGGCCATCGATCATACTGCCCGTATAAGGCCCATTGATGATACGGCCCGTAGAAGGCCCATTGTTTCTACGTCCCGTAGAAGGCCCACTGTTTCTACGGCCCGTAGGAGGCCCAGTGTCACTACAGTAAATATTAGCCCGTGGTTATTGTGGCCTAGTTTTAAAAAATAAGTTATTGCAGCCACTAGCAAACCGCGAAAAAAGAACTGCAATGACTAGAAGCAAACAAATAAACAAGACAACAAAGAAATAAATAAGCAAGCAACTTATGCTAGGCTATCACGGCTATCACACATATTACATCCACTGGGCATCAAAGTTTGCCACCAGTGCAAATAAACACGCCGACAAAAGAATATACAAAACTGAGAGCACTTCAGAAGGCACTAGGCCTGGCCAGCCCCCCCCCCCCCCCCAAACAACTGAAGAAGCTGAGTAGACCTCAGTTGTGTCAACGATAGATGCATCAACACTAGATTTAAGGCATGATGGTGCGCACGGCAGTCCTCTGACATCTTCATTGCATCTTTGACTTCAAGTCAGAGCTGAGCCGAAGCAAGCCTTTCCGCTTTAAGTTGAGACTGAAGAAGTCGAACTGATTGAGGCAGCGACTGCACAGAGGTTGTCTCACACCTGCTGGTGAGTAGCTTCAACTCACTGTCTTCATCAAGACAGGACCTTGGGGTCATCTCGCTGTCCTCAAGATGGTTTGGCTCACTATCTTCCCTAAAGTTCTGCCTGGCGTAAGAGATACGAGTCTGAAAGAGAAACAAGGAGACACGTAACAGGTTTCACAATTATATAAGCAAATAAATGAATCTGTTCTACATAAGGAACATGTTTTTACAACTACAATTTGAAACTGTTAGTTGTTGCAAACATCCAATCAGATGTAAACAGCAAAGCAAACAACAGTGGAGGAAATGATGCCTATCCAAATCTATAGTAGAACAAAGTTTGAAGGCTTGAGAAGGATGAACTTACATTACATGTTAACACGGGCTGGACAAAGCCCTTCTCCATGTTGATAGAAGGATAATTCAATAAATTCCCCAAAGAAAATTCTTTATAAGCATTGCCATTATTCTACATTTTGCAAAGAGTAAATATAGATCAAATAATATTGGAAGAAACAGAGGATAATGAAGCTCAGGTGCAGACTGATGATACATAATCAAATAGCAATTAATTAAGTACAGTGTTACAAGGCAAAAGGGAGAGAGGTACTGACAAGAGCAATGCAGAGCCCATTATTGTTTTGAGATCGTATGATCCTTTGAGCAAGGAGATTCATCTGAAATTAGTTTTCATACAAGAGAGAAGGTAAGGCACAAGCAGAAATTTAGGAGTTCAAATTTTGAATTGATATCATAGACAGTACCTGATGCTGGGCTCCCAACAGTTCTAATAGGGGTTTGGCCACTGGAGTAGGGGTAAAGTGTGGTACAGTTGGGCCTGTGTTTTCGGTGGCTGCTGATCTATCTGATTTAACAGGTATCACTACCTTTTCCAAATACCTAGTTTGTACTCCTTGACGACCTACACTCACCCTCTTCCTTTTGGACACCTATTACGAAAGAACAACATTTGACTAGAAAAACATAGTGTGACGACACATGGAATAGGTACAGAAAATGGATAGGTATGGCATATACTCATATATAATGCTTAAACTAAGCAGATGGTGTAACAAAGTAGAAGTAATTCAAGATGTCAGAAGCAAAATATGTGCGACCAATACAACTTTGCAAAGTTAGAGTAAGCACCTTGATGGGTGAATAAGATAGGCCATCCTCCACCATGCCAAGTTTGTTAGGCAGTGGATCATTCCGCAATATTCCTCTCGTGCGCCCATTCTCATATTCATTTTGATAATGTTCAATATCTGACATGCATGAAAACATAAAAACAAGTGAGATTTTCTTTGTAATGCAGAAGTGATTCTAATCCAATACTGCCTCCCTATAAACCCCTTTGTGCTATCTCTGCAATTCTTTTAAAAGATGCCATGCATGCTGTAATTTGTTGTGTGCATTAATATAATGTGGCCTACTACTCAAAATATGAGAGCTCCAGAAGTGATGACACTTCGCAGATGATAGCTTCAACATATAGTAAAGAAGAACAAGTCGACCTGACCTGGCAGATTCAAGATATACTAAGGGAGAACAACTCGACCCAACCAGCCGACTACAAGAGAAGAGTATCATCTTAAAGAAGAGCAGAAGAGCAAGCAGATTGAAGATATTACAAGTCTTTTAATACAATGTTGGTTGGCCACCCATGATGAACCAGAGCGCACAGAGAAATACTATTCTTTCCGGTCTCTCCATATGTGGCTCACATGCAATTCGAAACTAAAGTAGGAACATTTAGCTAAGCAATTAAACATCTCTCAGTTTTACTAATATCAACAATAATATCAGATATGAATTTGTACAACTAAGCTTGTTTAGCTCGATGGGTCGAGCAGTGCTATTACGACACGAACCACGTAGGCTAATTGTGGTCATCATAAAATGGGGAAAACATAAGCATGATGAGTACAGTGTTGACCGTGGCAGTGGGATGGCAGGTCTGAAGCTGCAAACCGTGCAAAGGGTAGTTAGCAACCGATGTTTGCTTTGAAATAACAACTAAGATTTGGTATGGACAAGAAAGTACGATCAACAAGTGACAAAGAAATGCAATTATGCTGTCTCTCTATATGTCGCGACATGCATTTAGAAACTCAAGTGGGACCTTTAGCTAACCAATTAAATGTGTCGGTTAACTAATATCAGTATCATATCACAATCATATTTGAACAACTAAGCTTTCGAATTCTGAGTGTTGTGTTGTTTAGCTTGAAGGGTGGAGTAATGCTAGTATGACAGAAAGCACCTACACAGATCATAGTAGAGTAGATAAAAGGGGAAAACCCTAAGCATCAAGAGAAAAATCAGGAAAGTGGAACTAGCTGGACCAGTGGGTGGCGCACATGCTTTTCGAAACGAATATAGAAACATTAGGTGACCAATTAAACGTTCCCTGTTTTAGTGATATGAGCATCATATCAGATTCGTATTTCAACACGTAAGCTTTGGGTTGAGGTCTTGAGGAGCAGTGCTAGCATGACACGAAGCACCTACGATGATGGTAGTGAATATAAAGGGGGGAAACCATAATCTTTACGAGTATAGTGCCCGTGCCATGGAGGATCTGAAGGTGCAAACCGGACAAAGCTACTTCGCAACCAATGTTTGCTTTCAACTAGCCACTACGATTTGGTACGGACAAGAAAAGTACAGTAAACAAATTACGATCTATTTTCCGGGTGAGATCAATAACTTAAGCACATATGGAAGAGTACCACCTCTCTTGCAACGCAGTGTAGGCCTATGCTGATACGTTGAGGGTGCTGCGGGTGCGATGGCTGTCGACGGCGGGGAAGAACACTTTAGACGGCAGACAGCCGGGTCGGGGGATATATCCTGTTGCCGTGGACGAGGCGGTCGTAGGAGCGGCAACGGTAAGGTGGACGACGGCGCCGATGAAGCGAGAGGAGGCGATGAAAGGATGCTGGTCCAGCGCCGTGGATGAGAGACGTCCATCTCTTGCAGTGGACGACGGGGTAGGGGTAGCGGCTCTGGCAAGGTGGAGGATGGGGTGGCGGACGGAGGAGGCTGGCCGCAGTGCGGAGGTTGTCGTGCCGTCGACGGTGTATGAATGGGGAAATGGAGGGGAGGGGGGGATCTCAAGCTTTGGGACGCGCTCTCTGAAATGGGGAAAGTTACGAACTTATCCCCTGTTTAAAATTTTGGACATCGCGTCGGTTGGGGATAGGACGGTAATCTCGCATCTCCCAAATATTTGCCGGTAACTATTTTGGGCGAGGAGAGGGTGTTTTGCCGCCCACGGTGTATGAACGGGGCTGACAGGTAGGGCGGTTGTGTCACGTCTGATGAAAGTTACACATCTGCCCCTATTTAAAATATTAGCCTACATCGATTTCGGGCGAGGAGAGAGTGTTTGGACGCCCACGGTTGGCGCCCACGTTGTATGAACGGGGCTGACAGGTAGGGTGGTTGTGTCACGTCTGATGGAAGTTACACATCTGCCCCTATTTAAAATATAAGCCTACATCGATTTCGGACAAGGAGAGTTTGTTTTGCCGCCCACCGTGTATGAATGGGGAAATGGAGGAAGAGACACATGCCTTTCGGACGAGCTTGAATCAAATGTGTTTTGCCACCCACGTTTGGCGCCCACTGTGTCTGAATGGGCTCAGAGGCCGTTGTGTCATGTCTGATTGAAGTTACTAGTCTACCCCTATCGACAGCAGTGTAAATCCTATCGATAAGGATGTCAAGTGTCAGGGGTAGACACTAATTTCCATCTCGCAAACACTTGCTTCGAGCAGCCCACAAATTATAGTGGGTGTTTAGCCGCTTCGTTCAAAACTTGGGAGAATTAGCATTCACGTTTGCCCTGGGACCTGGCAAACTAAATTCAAATCTAATTTGTATTCGATTACGAACATCCACAGATAATTATATGTTTTGTTAGTTATTTCTTCAAAACCACAACAAAGATTTATTCCACCTTTATATATGATTATGATTTAGAAATGCCGTGATCTTCGAATTCAGTAGGTTGGATACCCTCTGAGTCAAACAGTTATTTCATCCAATACAATATGCTCACACGACAAACATTCACCTTATGTCAATCATACAAGTTCTGAGGATTACCTCGCCTAAAAAATTCAAATCATTACAACACATGGACAACATAGGGGGTCTTGCACTATAATCCATTCAGAGACATGACACAACATGCAAGTACAATAATCTAATGAAAATTTCAACTGGTATCTAAAGAAGAACCGGGATTATCTTGGGCTTCAGATAGCAGAAACAGCAGGACCTCCTCCATCTTCAAATGCAACATTCTTACTTCCTCCAATTCTTGGGTTGCTTGCATAATGCGTGCCGCTAATTCCGTAATTTCCAGCCTCAAAATAAATATTACCTCATTCATGGCAGCCACACCATCTCTTTCTGCCTCTAGTAGAGCCTCAAGCACTATAATATCTATGCTCAGACTGCTCTCCGGCGGTGTTGCCTCTGAACTGCTACCATCTGGTAACATGGATGGCGCACTGCTTCCACAAATAGATTCTGGGGTTGGACATTGTATCCTAGTGTGAACGGCATCCTGAAAGGTTTCCGCTGGACATCAGTAAGAGATAGTTATCGTATGATCTAGGCAGTAAGCTTACATGGTAAACGACGGACGAATTATTGCCGAGCATGGAAAACTATATTTAAATGGTTCGAAGCAGCATCAGCCGAAAAGAAATTAAAATGGTAAGATGAAACTAGGGATGTAAGTGGCAAATAAACGAAATCCGCCAGTCCCATCTAGTTAGTTTTTGCTACCTCCCTAGTTCATTTTCCTCAAAAAAAACTCTTTTGAACTATCATACCACTAGTGGACTTTAATCGGGATTAAACCGGACCCAGTTGACATCCCTAGTTGAAAGGGAGTGTACAACTGCTATATTTAAGTTGCCAAGGCATCTAAGCAGTTGAAATAATCTGAGAAAGCACTTAACAGTGTGGCCTCATATAAACTACGAAGACAGTCTTGTGATGAAGTTGAGAGGAAAAGTTAAGGACTCAAATGAAATAGGCATGCATTTCTTTATGATAGTACAGCAGGCACTGCTGACATATTGGCCAACTCAGGTATAGCGTAACAACAAATAAGCATTCGAATCAAGCAATACAGCAAAGCAGACAACTGAAATATTTGTAATTCGGTAGGATTACACGTTGAGGGCACAAGCCAAGAAATCAGCTCGCTCGCATTACATTTCACATGTACTAAAACACACCGGCTTACCATATGTTGCTGTGAAGCCTAGCTGCTGTTGCAATGTTCTTTGAAGATATCGTCAGCATCCCGTGGTTGCAAATCTAGTTGTTGTAGTTTATTCTACACCATCTATTTAGATAAAATTAATTTTAATCGCATGCACTAGTCCAAATTGATCATCAATGGTTCATCTAAACTAATTAAAGAAGGGTGTGTGCATACACGACAATACTCCCTCTGATTCTTTTTACTTTGCGTATAACTTTTTCTCAGTTTTCTCGTATTAGTCTGCGCGTTGCCGATTCCTAGCGCTGGTTCCTTTTGTGCCCCACCCCATCCACCTTTGCCCTAATTAATTGGAAAATTAGTCCAGAAAAATTAAACCAGTGCCCTCCTTGGTATGCAGGTCAAGAGTTATGCGCAGAGTAAATAGAATCAGATGGAGTATATCTGCTTCCCTCTATTTTTATGCTTGTTCGAGGTGCCAGCCCCAAAAGAACAAATATTTTGCTTGATGGGGTTGGCAGCTCCATAATTAATAGAAGCATCAAATTAGTCATGCAACTTGGGAAGATCAAGAACACACAAACAAGTAATGAACAGAGGCTCGGAGCAGTGATGTAATAGCTAGCATCAGAAAATGTAGGGTAAAACGAACAAAAAGCAGCGGAACCACATGCTAGTTTGCTGATGTGTAATTAAGCATAGAGAACATTAAGCAGTCTGATGGAACCAACAGGTGGCATCAGAACAAAACTAAAGCATATTAACTATATGTGCACTGGTATGTAATTTAGCACATGTAACATGTTCACTTCCAGAAGTATGGCCCTACAGGTGCAAGCAGAATAACGCGTCTCATGAAAAATTGAATGATGCCCTGAAGAAATTCAAAGGTGCGGTGCTTATGCTAGGAAAGTGAACGTAGGCGCCGATCGTTGGATAATAGTACCTGATTCTCGGCGGCGTATGGGTATCGTTGTCATACTTGATAGCTAAGGATTGTTGATGGTGCTCGTGTTGCGGTTGAGTTTGGGCCGGCTGTCACCATCGCTGAAGCGGCTCCGGTGCTACGGTTGCGGCGCCTGTCGACATACAAGAAAGCTCATCTGTGGTAAGTGAATAGTTGCATGATAAAGAGAAAAACTGAAGGAGTACAAATCGAAATAACCTGATGAGGCTATGGCATCGGTAAAGCAGGGCCGGTGGAGTTGAATATGGCGTCCGTGGAGCGGGTCCGGTGCAGTGGACGAAGGCTTCGACGGGCGCATTGTACAGTGCTTTCGGCGAGGCGGATCTGTTGCGGCGGACGAGGGCTTATATGAAGGGCCAGCGAAGGGGCGGACGAGGGAGTCAGTGAAGGGCCTACGCTGTGGTGGACGAGGGCGCTGGTTAAGCAGATCCGGTGCGGTGGACCATGATGGCGCTCAAGGAGATCTGGAGCGGTGGACAAGCCAGTCGCTGAAGCGGCTCCGGTGAAGTGGTGAGTTGGCAGTTGGGGGTTCCAAGGTGCGGAAGGTAGATCCGGCGGGGTGTGAGGTCCACCGCTGCAGCGGAGGACTAGATTTGGCGGCTTGCCGTGGTTGGGGGGGGGGGGGGGGTCGGGGAGGAGAAGGGGAGGGGCTCTGGGAAGAATGTTGGGGGCAAAGAGGGGAAAACAATGGAGTTACCAAAGCAACCCTTTTCCGTTCATGTGGCAGGGGTAAAACAGGAATATCGCAGGGCTAAACTTTCGGGCGCGTGATATTTCGATGTGAGCGGGAAGTTTGAAAACTTTTGGCGCCTAAAATTATAAGTATTCTGCTCTCGTGCGGCTGACTATGATATTATGGCCGACAATTTGTTTGTTTTGCACGCAAAAAAATGTGCAAGTTTTGAAAATCAATGTCTCCAACTTGAAACTTAGATTGCCCATTCAATTCAAATATGGATCATTGAGCTACTACAAGCAAATACCATCATACGGTCCAATTCAAATGAAATTCCAAATGTGTTTATCCTAAATATGATGACAAAAGCAAAAATGTGTATGTGTATGAATAAAGTGGATGATTATAAAGTCCGAACATGCCCGTATGTGTATATCTCTAGGTTTGATATATGAATTTGAAATCACGAAATCCCGGCTTAAAAAATGTACCTCAGTTTAAATGAATTACAAAAACTAATGATGGAGTCAAATTCCAAAATTCCAATCTTAGTTTTGTAATGCTGGTACATCAAGGTATATCATGCATGTTCAAAAGTATCGTTATCTCAAGTACAAATTGTGAAACAAATTGATCAACCATGAATGCATAATATCTCAATTACGCTAAAGTCCCTCAAATATAGACACCTCACTCTTTATCTGAAGTCAACCCCCCCCACCACACACACACAGAAGTCGTTCTCTCCCACAAACACCAACACATGAGCACATTAACACCCCTCTCTCTTGTAAAGTCCGGACCCTAACATATGTCTCTACCACTTTGTCTCTCGGGCATGCACACATCTCTTCCCTCACTCTCTAGGTCTCCCGCTATCTCTATTACCCAAGCACACGCACTATGTAGAGTGTATATTTCCCATACACACAAAACGTCGCCCCCAAACGTCTATCTCCCTAGTTATGTGGTTCTCGCGCACTCACCTCACACACCACCCCACTGCAAACAAGCACACTTTGTCTCCTTGTGCACCACTCTCCTCTTTCTATCTCTCCCACATGCGGACCCGCCCCAGCTCCTTCCCTGTATACATATATGCCGTGACTCTTTGCATAGCTCCCTAATGTATAATCGTTCTCGATTTCGCACATTGTTCTCTACACCATCTATTCTAGATCTCTCATGAAGTCCCTATCACACACATGATGACTCGCTTCCCTTGCGTCTCCGTTCATAGGCCAATTTCGGACAACATCAACATTGTCTTCCTATCTATACGCCATTTATGGACACAAACGACCCCTCTCGCCCTCTCTCTCTCTTTCTCTCTCTCCGTCACTAGCTCTCTCTTTCTCTCGCTCTCCACCCCTCTCCCCACACACACTCGATGTCTCTTCCAAATAGTCTGCTCCCCCCGCACCCGTGCTATCTCGCTACTACACATGTCACACCATCCCCCCTTCCCTTATACTAGGTTTACATCATCAGTGGTCTCTCTACTCCACATACACTCTCTCCCTCTCACACACAAACGCGTGCACAAACACACACAGACACACACAAACACCTATTTACCTGGATCCTCATCTCTCCTCATGTCTGCATGTGTATCTCACACACTCACTCTCTAATTATGTATATGTGTCTCCACGTTCCAGAACACAAAGCCCCATGTACATGTCTCTCTCTATCCTCCACACACATAGACACAAAGAATCTGTTATCATTGCCTCAGTCTCTAACATATCACACACGCTCTCTCTCTCTCTCTCTCTCTCTCGCTCTCTCTCTCTCGCAAACACGCTCAACAAGGGTTTCCCCGTGAATAACTTACCGTCTATTCATGAACAGTCATGGCGGTACGGCGAACACGAGACGTGAAAAAGAATAAATCTACACGTGCTTAGACCACCTAGTATGACTACTAGGACTAGAGCAAGCCAAAAAGCATGCCGCCGTCACCCCCTCCTTGTCGGCGACGGGAAAATCTTCGTTTTACATAGTCGAGAAGTCATTGTGCTAAGGCCCCACATGCCGAGGTGTTGAATAGAATGTAGATGCTAGTTTACGGAAGCAAGTATCGATAATACGTTTGTATCTCCATACTTATATTTCTTCTCTTATAAAAAACCGAGTTGGTGATGATGGTACGTGTGCCATCTTGCAAAATAGACCGTCCGATCTATATCTGATGGATGGAAATTAAACTAAAAGATACCCGCACCCCTCTCCACATTTGCATACAAGGCCTTCCCTCGTTCATCCTTATCTCTAACAAACCTCATTGTTGAGCAATTAAGAAAGGAAGCCTCTAGAACAAACTGGCCTGGTGGCCGCTGCCGGCGTCGTCAATCCCCATGCCTCCGCCCAGTTCGACCACCAACCACCACCACACCCCACTCCTCTTCACCTTATCTTATATTTCTCGAGATATCATTAGTTTCTACACATGGGATTACTCCCGCAAGGGTCAATCACAACAAGTGTTTTATAAAAAAATGCATCTTGATGTTCCGTGCAATGCACGAATCTTGCTAGTACTCCTACACAAGACTAAGTTGGTGATGCTGGTGTGTCTGCCATCCGTCGTTTCTGACCATTAGATCTACATCTAACGATTGTGAGGTAAGTTGTTGCCTTTTCTCACCAACATCCCACTTGTCTACAAATTTGCAGAAAACCCATAATTAGTATCTTAAAACCAACCACATCCCTCCCTGACCTCACCAAAACAGCCCAAGGAATATATTCTAATTGAAACATAATATATCTCTAGTGACATATGTATATCAAAATTAGAGTGTTTTGTACCAAGTTTGTGAATAAGTATTATTCTAATTATGATTCGTTGCAATGGACATGAACATTGCTAGTATTTCCAACCATGCATTTCTTTTCCTAGTATTCCATAGTTTCGAGTTTTCCATCAAGATATTAGTCACTCATGGTTGATATTTACTTTCAATCATGTACACATATGCACTATGTAACTAGCCTTGCTTATTGGCTTCCAAAACTTAACTTTCACTCCTACTTACAATATGTAGAGTATTTAACAAAAACTACCACTTTCAACCAGCCCTAGGAGGAATCTATTGTACAAAAAATAGCAAAAACATACCCAAAATTTCTTAATCCACGCCAAAAACTACCTAGTACTCATACCGATTAGGTTCGTTTAAACCCATTTATGACAGGGTTGGCCCACATGTCCGTGCTGACGAGGCAGCTTAAATCAACACATTTTGTTTGACCGTTGACACGAGGGACCCACATCTGACCTTCTATCCTGTTATTCCCCCTCAAATCATTATTTTTCCTGAACATTACTTCAAACAGTACTGATGCGTGTTCGTCGGTGGCGTCGGTGATGAGCGAGTTGGCCGCCGCTCCGCTGGATGGGCCGGACGCCGCGCTGGCCTCCGCACGGGTTGGCAGGCAGGCTTGAGTGTGACTCACGAGCGAGCAAGCCGCCGCGCTGGCCTTCGCTCAAGCCAGATGGTTGGCCTTAGTGCAGCACGCGCGAGCAAGCCGCCGCGCTGCCTTGCCAATCTAGCTAGCAAACCTTGCAGACAAGCAGCTGGACAGAGCTATCTTGGCTAGCTAGCGGCCGCGAGCGCCGGACGGAGCTGGCATCCGGGCTGCCGCAACATGGGATCCGCACCGCCGGCGGTTTTGACCTCGCCTTCTGCTGGCGGCGGTAGCTGCGTCACATGGCCGAGGATGACTAGGTGGACGGGCCGGAGGTAGGAGGTCACTCGAGGATTTTTGTTGGTAAGAGCATGTACAATGGTTGATAAGGTAGTCTTATCTTAAGTCTGCCACGTATGCAAGTGGTAGTAGTTTCTTGGCATTTTAGTGGTTTCTTGCATTATTAGAGCAAGTACAATAGAGCTGAGTCAGCGGGCTATAAGAAATAAACTACTACTACATGTTGGCTATAAGATGGGCTGTAGATGACATGGCACTGGCTTATAGCCAGCAGCTGGCTATACTATTAATCATGCTCTTAGGGGTTTCTTGTAAGGAACAATGTACGTACTACTAGCGACAAAAGGCGATTTTAGGTTGCGTTGTACTCCAACAAGTACTACTAGTGGTCGCGGGACTGTATACCTCGTTTTGTGGGTTCGATCCCGGCCGAATGCACGGCGGCATTTTTTTAAATAGTACTACTACACTTCGCCGCGAGCCAATATTTTACACGGGTAGTTTGAGTTTTGAAGTCAAACGGACGTGCGGCCCCACAATCTGGGTGCACTGGACAGCCTAGCCACGTGAATGAGTTTTCCTTCCTGGCATCCCGTGGCTCGCGTGCTCGCCCTAGCCGCACCTCGCTTGCAGCTTCCAGCTAGTAGCATATTTAAACTAGCGCCTCCCAATTAGGCCCGAGGAGCCGGAAAAGCCTGGCGGGGCATTGGGAACTATGCAATATGGCTCTGTACGTAAAGTGCTCTACTACTACTCTGTAGCTTGTGGTGTTGCATGCATGGAGTTCACTCCATTATCGGCTCTACTATAAAAGAAATTCCTTTTGCTGTGTTTTTTTGAAACGGAGGCAAAAGCTTTGCTTCATCTCATTCATAAAGAAGGAACTACTAACAAAGTTCGACGAGATCCATTACACCTCCACAAATGGAAGCGAAAAGCCTAGTCTCGCTGTATCAAATAACTCAAATGTTCTGCCCCCGTAGTAACCGTCGCTGATAAATAGGCTGCTAGTGTGTGCGTGAGAGGAGCGGCTGAGTAGGCCAGCTACGTGAGAGGAGCGGCTGAATAGAGCACCGAGAGTACCCACTAGGCCACTACGCAGGTGTACTTCCCCTGCATTGATAGTATAATGATGGTTCTAGAGAACAGTAGTACCCTCCACTTCCAATTGTAGCTCCTTGGCCTTGAGATTCAAGAGTTCAAAACTGGTGCACTATACTAGACTAGACTGTTGGGGAACGTAGTAATTTCGAAAATTTTCTACGCACACGCAAGATCATGGTGATGCATAGCAACGAGGGGGAGAGTATTGTCTACGTACCAACGCAGACCGACCGCGGAAGCGATCTCACAACGTAGAGGAAGTAGTCGTACGTCTTCTTCCCGATCCGACCGATCCAAGCACCGTTACTCCGGCACCTCCGAGTTCTTAGCACACGTTCAGCTCGATGACGATCCTCAGGCTCCGATCCAGCAAAGCGTCGAGAAAGAGTTCCGTCAGCACAACGGCGTGGTGACAATCTTGATGTACTACCGACGCAGGGCTTCGCCTAAGCTCTACAACGATATGACCGAGGTGGAATTTGGTGGCAGGGGGCACCGCACACGGCTAAGGAACGATCAACAATGATCAACTTGTGTGTCTATGGGGTGCCCCCTGCCCCCGTATATAAAGGAGCAGGGGGAGGGGTTCGGCCGGCCAGGGAGAGAGGCGCAGGGGGAGTCCCACTCCTACCGGGAGTAGGACTTCCCCCCAATCCTATTCCTAATAGGACTCTTCAAGGAGAAGAGAGAAGAGAGGGGGGCCGACCCCTTCTCCTAGTCCTAATAGGACTAGGGAAGGGGGGGGGGGGAGGCGCGCAGCCCTTGTGGGCAGCCCCTTTTCACTTTTCCACTAAGGCCCAATAGGCCCATTTGCCTCCCGGGGGGTTCCGGTAACCCTCCCGGTATTCCGGTAAAATCCCGATTTCACCCGGAACACTTCCGGTGTCCAAACATAGGCTTCCAATATATCAATCTTTACGTCTCGACCATTTCAAGACTCCTCGTCATGTCCGTGATCACATCCGGGACTCCGAACAACCTTCGGTACATCAAAATGCATAAACTCATAATAACTGTCATCGTAACGTTAAGCGTGCGGACCCTACGGTTCGAGAACAATGTAGACATGACCGAGACATGTCTCCGGTCAATAACCAATAGCGGGACCTGGATGCCCATATTGGCTCCTACATATTCTACGAAGATCTTTATCGGTCAGACCGCATAACAACATACGTTGTTCCCTTTGTCATCGGTATGTTACTTGCCCGAGATTCGATCGTCGGTATCCAATACCTAGTTCAATCTCGTTACTGGCAAGTCTCTTTACTCGTTCCGTAATACATCATCTCATAACTAACATCTTAGTTATTATGCTTGCAAGGCTTATGTGATGTGTATTATCGAGAGGGCCCAGAGATACCTCTCCGACAATCGGAGTGACAAACCCTAATCTCGAAATATGCCAACCCAACATCCACCATTGGAGACACCTGTAGTACTCCTTTATAATCACCCAGTTACGTTGTGACGTTTGGTAGTACCCAAAGTGTTCCTCCGGTAAACGGGAGTTGCATAATCTCATAGTTATAGGAACATGTATAAGTCATGAAGAAAGCAATAGCAACATACTAAACGATCGGGTGCTAAGCTAATGGAATGGGTCATGTCAATCAGATCATTCAACTAATGATGTGACCTCGTTAATCAAATAACAACTCTTTGTTCATGGTTAGGAAACATAACCATCTTTGATTAACGAGCTAGTCAAGTAGAGGCATACTAGTGACACTCTGTTTGTTTATGTATTCACACATGTATTATGTTTCCGGTTAATACAATTCTAGCATGAATAATAAACATTTATCATGATATAAGGAAATAAATAATAACTTTATTATTGCCTCTAGGGCATATTTCCTTCATAGACTAGAAGTACAGTACATCGCACTACTAGTTGAGAAAAGTAGTACTAGTACTGCTATAGTACGAGTACGTACTCCTCTGTCACATAATGTAAGACGTTTTTTGACACTAGTTGGCGTGTACTAAAAATGGCAAAAACATACCCAAAATTTCTTAATCCACGCCAAAAACTACAACCTAGTGCCAAAAATTTCTTACTAGTGCTATTATTTACAGTATAATGCAATCCCATAGCGTTCCATAATCCCTTTCTTTCAAAAAAATCTCTTCTGGAGAGAAGATTGCTATCTCCACGCGAGCTTCTCATAGGCCAGCGCCACCGCATGCAGTCATGTAAGAGAGAGGGAGACATCCATGCAGCATGTAGAGAGAGCAGAACGCGGGCGGACAACCAATGGGCTGCATGGTGCATTTATAGCTGCTAACTCCTCCCATCCATGTGCCAGGGGTATTTCCATCCAGAAAGCATGCAACGAGCCCCTGCCTTGGTATCCGGGTCTGCTCTTATGCATAGAGTAAAAAGAATCGGAGGGAGTACTAGTAGTAAATAATAGCCTCACCCCTTCGCTGAGGAACGATCTATAGTTGGAAGGGACGAGGCCCTGTGATTACTACGCTCTTATCTCCTCCTTGCCAGTTCCCCTCCCCCCGAAGAGAAGGCAGTTCATCGCTGCTCCCATGGATTCACCAGGCGGTTCTCCTCCTCGTCGGGGTTGGGAGACCTTGGATGACGATCCTGTGGGAGAAATCGCACGCCGCTCCGACATCCTCACCGCTACAAGACTCGGTGCTTCCTGCACCAACTTTTTCAAGACGCTGCTTAAACAGGCCATGCTTGTTGGTCTTCCATGCATCCTCGAGGAGAAGGTTCTTCTATGGGACAATCCTTCGAACAGTCCACCGCTCCCTGGCCATGGTTGCACGTTGACTCCGCTAGAGTTGCCGACGTTGAGAGGTAGTCGGATTTTGTCCGATGAGCAGGTCAGTAATGGAGTTTGATCATGTAGTACTTAGTTATTCCATTTCCATCCCGTAATTTCTCCGCTGTCCATCGTCTTATATATAGGTCTGGGTCGGTCCCAACGAAGATTGGCTTGCATACCTCCGGCCGGATACCACCATCATTTTGCACAACATCCATAGCAGTGCGGCCGTTCCGGTAGACCCCTTCTCCACCATTGGGATTGGCCTTCCGGACTGGCTGGGCAAGAATACGTATGATGATGCCTACATGAGATTGAAGAAGATAGCAATTGCGGACCCGCCGACAAAGTGACGCGGCTACGACAATTACTATCTCATCGCGGTGTTCGACATAAGGATTGCCATCAATGCAGGAGGTAGTAACGGCAGAGGCTGGCGCATGTTGGCGGCGGCAGATTTTTACCCCTACACGTTCGAAGACGCCGTGCGCCATATAGGCCGCATCTTCGCGGTGACAAGCCAGGGGACTTGTTTCATCTGGTTGACATCCTATGGTACGGGAGATTACAAATGAAATGCACAAACCATCATTTGCATCCCTAACGGTACTCCATTATTTTGCAGGGACCAGTCATCCCCCGATCAAAATAAGATCGCCAATCCTGGATGTGCATTTGCATCTGCGATTCGGTCTAACCTGGAACCTTGTAGCTGACTTTGACATATTGGGATCAACTATCTTAGCAGTCGTTACCCATGGTACCACTGATGTGCAACATGGTCACATAATCTACCACGATCGGACCGTCACCATCTACCCAGGTATTCCATTTTTTAACCCTCTCGCCTTCTCTTTCATTGTTGTACTAGTAGTATACTTTATAGTACTAGTAGGAGTACTTTTTACCTTGGAGCACGCGTATAGCTAGCTAGGCCCTTGAAGACTTGAACCCACTAGCTGCCACCATTTTTGTTTTTCCATGTCGTACTATCTCATCCATGTAGCCAAGAGTGGCTATATATAATAAGCCAGTTATTTTACTTCCTCTATATCGGAGTAGTACTATTTGCTGCACAGTATTGCTGACCGCCACATTTGAGCACAACATTATTATGCATGGACCTTGACTATGTACGTCACCATGTGTCCAGATCTGGGATGTCGCGTGTACCAGATGAACGACGCCAAGTTCGCCCCCCGTGATGCTACGTGGGTGCCGAGGAACACTCTTGGAGAGTACTCGCTTCGGGGACAGCTACCCCATTGTGAAGCGGATGCCACCTTCCGTTCACGACACGGAAGGCCTGCCGTTCATGAAGCATGGTTGTGTCTTCAGTGTGCACCGCCGGATGAACGACATACTGGGACACGCTATCCCTGATTTATGCCGCTTCAGCTTGGATGATTCTCCATCGTGTGGAACCGGACTAGAAAGCTGCGACAATGATTCCCGTTGCCCACCGCTATGGATCGTGCCATCCATGAAGAACACCTGGGACTGGAACCTGGAGGAGGACATATAGCCCATCTATAACGTGTAAGTGGAGTACGGTAATTATGAACGGTAGCGCTGTGAATATATGTAGACTAGTCGTGCACAAATTTATCACATGAGTTGGAGATGAACTTGTGTGGCATACTGGCATTTGTCCTTTAGAATTTATTACTAGTAAATGTATTATGTGTACGTGCAACTTGTGTGGTTGTTGCACGGGCTCCAACACGCTCTTTGAGAAAAAAAAGGTGGCACAGCTTTGGATATACATGACGTGGCGGCATCATACAGTAGCATTGTTCACTATAGTTGTACTAGTACACTCCTACTAGGACGACAACTCCTATAAAACCTTGCGCTTGGCTCTTTGCCTCTTCGGGAGGTTCAACAGTTCGTACTCGTGTGAACCTTGCACTTGGCTCTTCGCCTCTTCGGAAGGTCCAACAATGATGATACTACAGTACAATATGCTTCTGGCAATCTGACACCGATTGAACTGCTACACGTCCACTGCGAGAGCGAGGGCGAGGGAGAGGGAGAGGGAGAGGGAGAGGGCGTTGTAGTCAAAACCCTCTCCTCGTCCTGCGAACCACCGCGCGTGGCCGAGGGAGAGGCGTAGTAAGCAGGCTTCTCCTCGTTCGGCGAGTTGACGGGACACATCAAAGCAGTACTAGTACTAGTACTAGTAGTAGTAGTCCATACTGCATCCTTTCCGATTAATATGGCTTAATTTGAAATGAGAAAAATACACTGGCGGTCAACGTATGTAACAGTACGCTCTTTACGGTCACTATATATAGTTTTGCGGCGATTATGCGATCACTAGCTCATCGTAGAGCACCATATTGCATCCTACTGACCGGCCACATAGTCGACGTGGCACTTTGTTGACTGGTTAAATTGTCACCTGGTTTCTGGGTCCCACCTGTCAGTTGGCAGAGCAAAGAAATCAGTTAAACAAAACTTTACGCACGCGCGACATGAGTCCAACCCTTGCGCGCGAACTGCCCTGGCTGTGTATGTGAGTGCATGCACGTGTCCTCCCTCCGTCTTCCAACAAAGAGTGTACTACATGATGTACATCTACACTTCCAATGTGTTTAGCCTTTAATCTAAATCGATATTGATTGACTAATGCACCAACTTGTGCTGCAGGTATAGGCTACATGTCTATCCTTAATTATAGCATGCAACAGCCTTCATTTAATCTTCTTATCTCAATGGTCGCATGCACACATAAGTCTGCTACTTTTGGGCATTAATTATGCCCTGGTCAATGTGTAAATCTCTAAATGTACAGTCTTTCATGAATGTAGTGAGTAGGTTGAGCACTTGAGCGTGAGCGTGTGTGTTGCGTCGTGTGCTGTGTGCCGCATGGGTGCGTGAGTGTTGCGTGCATCCATGTGTACATGCGAGTGTTGCATGTTGCATGCATGCATGCATGGGGCTTACTCCCTCCCATCGACATGTTCATATTTCAAGCTTCCTTTGTTCCCTCCATATGGCGATACTCCCTCTGTTCCCAAATAGTACGGCGTAAAAGCCTCACTCTATTCCCAAATACGGAGTATTTGTCTTTCTACAGATTTCAACATGTGACTAGGTACGGAGCAAAATGAGTGAAGTGAGCGTAGAGGCATAGGGATACTGTAGAAAGGAAGTCCTCGCGATCCATTTATTCCCCATCTCGGTCAGAGAGAACTATTCAACTAGTCTCTTCTTCTTCCTCCTCTCTTCCCCATCGTCGGCCGCACACCATTTACCCCCGCTCACTGCTCGCCCGCCTGCGCCATCTTCCTTGGTAGCTCGCGCGTACCATATCCCCCCGCTCACTGCTCGGCCACACGAGGAGAAGCTTCTTCGCTCGCCCACCCGAATTCACTTCCCCGCTGGCTCGCAGGCATCGAAATCCCCAATGGCAGAACCGACTGACATGCAGAGCCGCGATTGGAATTCCCTCCCCGATGTTCTCTTGGAGCAGATCTGTAGTCGTATGGACCTACTCAGCACCGTCCGTCTGGCCGCATGCTCGGTGTCTTTGTACCGTCTACTCATCTGCAACCGGCCGGCTCTTTTCAAGACACCCTGCTTGCTGATGCCTGATCCTTGCAGGTGGCCCAGACACCGACTTGACGATCCTATGGAGGTTGTCGTGGTGCCCCTCGACATGCTACCACTACCCGTCCACCTATCCTTCATGCGCGGCCACTACTGGGCGGGCATGAAGGCCAACTGGATCGTCCTCATCCACCACACTGGTAGTCCGTGGCGTCTCGTGGATATCTACACCCAGTGAGAGATCACCCCTCCATCGTTGGATACCGCCGCCATCGAGCCTCGCGGCCCGCCGGACACTCCTGCCTACTACGCACGAGACGCGTCAAGCTTTTGGCTCGATCTCTGTTTGCAGAAAGTTGTAATCTGCGAAGTGCCCACACCATCAGAAGACTACATGGATTACAAGCTCATTGCCTTGTTCAACAAGGGATTAGTCTATCTGGAATCCGGTCGCCATACATGGTTATGGCTCATCATCAATCCTGTTGAGGAAACATTTCTGTCTGATGCTATAGTGCACGATGGAATCGTTTAGGCGGTCGACGCACAGATTGGCTACCTATATTGGTGGAATCTATCATCGTGTAATTGTTCTATCTCATCTCATCTTTACCTTATGAATAAGACTGCCTGTTCATTTGTTACAAATTTAGAATGCATAGCATGTCCATAACCACATCATTGCTATATGTTCCTCTCATTTCCTAGATTTTTATGACCACAAATGTTATTGTTAGAGTGATATGAGAACAATTGGCATCTAATGATTGTTAGAATACATATTATGAGCATAACATCATGATTGCTATATGTTACTCTCATTTACAAGATTTTTATAACAACGCATGTTATTGCTTAGAGTTGATATGAGAACAGTAGTAGTAAGTGCTATGGTAGAATATGAGTAGGTGCTGTCATAGCTGTTTTTCTCTCATTGTTACATGATGTTTGAACCATGACATATTGCTAGAATATGAAAGCCATTGGCTTATTTTTTTAACTTGGGGTATGATTATGACCATGGCATTGCAATTCTCTGTCTATGATATGTGTCACTGTTATAATAATCTTAATTCCACACATACTCTGAACATGATTGTTTATTTTTGTCCTTTTGGTCTCCAATTTGAATTGTTGCAGCAGACACAAATGCGCTGGCCTTCATGATTCCAGGACGTGGAATCATACCAGCCGATGGGTGGTGGTTTATCGCTCGTTCAGCTGACGGCGGTCATTTGATGCTCATTCGCACGTACCAAATTGACCAAACCATTACATCAAACCACATGTAGTACAATGCGTGGGGCGTTCGTGACATTGATGGCTATGGCTGCTTCGTGTTCGAGAAAGATCCCAGCTCCGTTGGGCCAGGCGTATTCAACTGGAGGCGGGTTTACAAACTCGGCAACCACTCCTTGTTCCTCGGGCTCAATTATCCGATCATCCAACCAATCATCGATCATATCACCAGCGATGATTACTGTGCTATGCAACTTCCATTCGCGAGGGGGGGCTGTGTTTACACATCATACCATGGGTTTCATGAATCACCATATCCAGAGATTCGTCGACACAGCTTGTTGCTAGATAATCTTCAGTGTGTGAAAGGCATCAAGCTTCCATGCGATGGATAGCTTTTGCAAACCCGACATGCGGCGATGTGGTTCATGCCAACAGAAAATATGCACAAATTGATTCGTGCTGATATCTAGACTGAGCCACGTATTCTGCTGCTGTAGCACGACCCTCTTTTGTTGGATATTATGTACTGTTGTTAGTTTGAAGCACTCCTCTGGTTTGAAGGATAGATACCTTCCTGGGATCAAGTGCATCCTAACTCACCTGCGTAGGATATACTGATAATGATGATGGAGATGCTGTGCAGAAGCCATATATATATATCAGTTAGGCTTCAAGTACGTACTTGTTAATTAAACCTATGTATAAATTGTGATACTAAATACGACTAGTAAGTAGTACAGTAGCAGTACTAGTATACGTCGGTCAAATTATTCATCATGTCCACACATTGAATTGACGTGACAACACGCTGTGTGTGAGGTGACGCAAGAATCTCGGCGGCGTGTTCGGGTATTCTGGACTTCAGATTTGGAGTACCACTTATCTGTCGAAATCTTTCACCATTCACTTAAAACAGTCGATTGATCATACATTGAGTACCATATAACTGGAATTACCGATGCAAGTCGAAGAAGGATTGGCCCGTGCTGCCGGCTGGCGTCAAGTTCGATCCCACGGATCAGGAGCTGATCGAGCACCTTGAGGCCAAAGTGAGTGCTGACAGCGCGAGATTTCAGTCTCTCATCGATTTGTTCATACCAACCATTGACAGCGAGCACGACATATGTTACACCCAACCTGAGAAACTTCCAGGTAAGACACCGATCGGTCATCTACTTGCACAAACATATTCCTTTGTTTATAGCTCTATTTTTCTTTTTAGACGCAGACCCGGTGAAGCAATTACAATTTGACAGTTAATAAAAAGTGAAACAAGTGACTGCAACATACCAAAGATGTTATGAAAATGCCAACTAGGTAAAACCTGTATTCCATAATACTGCAGGTATCACACTGAGTGGCCTAAGGAAGCATTTCTTCCAGCGAAATTCCAGGGCGTTCAAAAGGGGCGCGTGGACGCGTCGCAAGATACAGTCGGAGTGCGGCATGCACGCGATGTGGCACAAGACCGGCAATACCTTGCCAGTGATGGTCAACGGCCGGCAGACGGGCATCAAATAAGGTTCTGGTGCTGCACACCAACAAGAACTTTGACCAGCAGAGGACCAACTGGGTGATGCACCAGTACCACCTCAGGGACCTGGAGCAAGAGAAGGAGCGGGAGCTGGCCCTCTGCAAGATTTTCTACCAGACGAATACTAGGGCCAGGAGTAAAAAGATTATAAGTTAGTTTGGTATAGGTAGTTGTACTACCTTGTCGTCCGCAAGTTGGTATTGTTGTTAACGATCTTTTGGTATGAACTTGCATTTGCTTCCAACCATCATGCCGAGGGTCGACGTGGATATAAAGCTGAATCATTTGTTTCGAAACGAATTTTCAGGCACCTGATTTTTATTTGATGGGTAGCATAAGCACCCGCTGTTCGAATTCCCAGTTCTCCAATTTTTTTGAAACAAGTGCATGCACTTATTATCATGATAAAAAACAATATCCGTGCTGCATCCCAGTTATCAGTATGTACTTGCAGAATTCTCTCGTTTATTGAGCACGTATATTGTTTTTTTAGGTCGAGCAAGTTTCAACTAGGCTATAGATTGCCCAGGGTTGTTTTGTTTTTAACAGGCCCAGCCCATGACGACAACGGTGCACAAAGATCCAGCAGGTATCTACTAGCCTCTGGCCCTCCAGCGTTAGTTATATTTTGTCTTACAACATCCACAGGCAGTTTTTTTACTGAATCAAACACACAGCTCAGTTCTATTTTCCTCTTGAAATGCATGTCCTACATCTGTTTTCTAATCTCTACCTATAGTTTTACTAGTTCATATACACATATTATTATATTGAAAACACATAAAATTCCCTTTTCATATTTACATCCTTATTTTTGTTGTTTTTTCCCACCCAGCGTTGATTTTTTTACCATTGGTTTTCCCTTAAACCAACTAAATTGTCCCACGTCTTATTTGCTTACAAAAACAAAACGATTTTTTGGCAAATTAATAAGTTCTTAAAAAATGTTTATCATTTCGGGATTACAACAGTTCAGACTCCATCGAAATATGCAAAATAAGGCTGAACTTTTTGACCGTGGTCCTGAGCAGAAAATGGGTTATAATAAATTACTTCAGAATTAGCAAATGGGCTGCAACTTATAAAAAATAGCAAATGGGCTTTATGTTGTCTGCCACAGATTTGGAGGCTGACTTGTGGGCCTACTAAGTTTATGCGTACACAGGGTTTCTCAAAAAAGATACTTAGTCAACAATCGACTCTACCATCGTCAGACCGTTAGATGTCAATCTAACGGCAATCGTGCTTCTTCAGTCTCTGATCTTCCTGCCCTAGCCGCCCAAACCAGTGTCGTCGGAACCGCCTGCTCCCGCCTCCCGTGGCCGGCAGTGCTGCCGGGAAGGCCCCACGGCCCCATCATACTCGCATCCCTCGCCTGTCTATCCCTCTACTCACCCACACCTCCTGTTATTTTCCGGCGACGGCAGCCGAACCAGTCAACCCTCGTACTCTCCACCGCGTGGGCAGCCACTGCCGTGTCTTCCCCGGCTCCGTGTCGTTCCCTTCGTAGGCCTCGCCGTCGTCCATCGCCCTGGTGCTCTCGGCGCGGCGTGGTCAACGATGTCCATCCAACGACCGTAGTGCTTCTTCAACCTCTGGTCTTCTTGCTCCAGCCACCCAAAGCTGCGTCGGTCGTGCCGCGTGCTCCTGCCTCTCGTGGCCGTCTGTGATGCTGCGGAGGCCTCATCGTCCCCTACTACTCCCACCGCTGGCCCATGCTATCCCTCTACTCACCCACACCCCCTGTTATTCTACGGCGACGGCAGCCTTACGCCGCAGCTGAACCAGTGAACCCTCGTACTCCTCTCCGCGTGGGTATCCACTGCCGCGTCTTCCTCGGCTCCGCGTCGTCCCCTTCCTGGGCCTCGCCGTCATCCACCGCCTTGGTGCTCTCGGCGTGGCATGGTCAATGTGGTCAACGACCGACTTCCATCGGAAGAGTACTGTACGTGGAGAGGCTGACAGCTGGGTCCACAGCCACAACCCAGTTTTTTTGTGATTTGCCAAGTAAGTCGCTTTGTTAGGCCTGTTGGGCTGCAAATCTTTCAAGACGAGGAGAGCTTCATTCGGCTGGCCGAGAAAATGGCCCATCAGTAATGAGAAATGGGTTGTACATTTTTAAAACACATCAAACTGGCAATTAGTTTAAAATATTATTTTTTCATTTCAAGATTTTAAATCACATTAATTTTTATGCGTGGAGAATTTGTTGGATTTTATATTGATATACATTTATTTTTAAAATCAGTTTGAATGTGAGTCGAAATTTCGGAATTAAAAATAGTTCGGACCGCACCGAAATATGCAAAATTTTGTTAATTTTTTAACCGTGGCCACAATATGGGCTGTAATGCTAACAAAAAAATATGGGCTCCAAAAAAACTTAAGAATTAGCAAATGCGCTGTAAATTATTAGAAATAATGGCAGATGGGCTGTATGCTGTTTTCCACAGATTTGAGGCTTTCCTAAAAAAAGGTTGACGCACAAGCAGTGACTGTTGGATGTCTATCAAACGGCCGTCATGCTTCTTTAATCTCTGCTCTTCCTGCTCCAGCCGCTCAAACAAGCGCCGGCGGGACTGCCTGCTCCCTCCTCCCCACGGCCGGCTGTGCTACCGCGCAGGCCTCACCGTCCCACCGTACTCCCATCGCTGGCCTAGCCATCCCTCTACTCACCCACACCTGCTGTTATTCTCCAGCGACGACAGACGAACTAGTAAACCCTCGTACAGTCATACTCCCCTTTGCGTGGGAAACAACTGCCGAGTCTTCCCTACCTCCGTGTCGTTCCCTTCCTAGGCCTCGCCGTCGTCCACCGCCCTGGTGGTCTCGGCGCGGCCTGGTCAACGTGGTCAACGACTGACATGCATCTGAAGTGGACTGTACGTGGAGAGGCCGACAGATGGGTCCACGGCAGCACGCAAGGAAATGCCTCCTTATTACGCACAAAATAATGATTCCTCTACCTGACATTAGGGACCCACCGAAAGGGCCTCTGTATTTCGCGAAAAAATGTTATCGCCGCTGACAGCTCGGACCCACCAGCTATATCTTCGCACGCAAGGAAGTGCCTCCTTATTATGCTAAAAAAAATGAATACCCCCTGCTTGCTGGGACCCACCTTGGTGGGAGGCTGACTTGTGGGCCTACTAAGTTGACGGGGACGGAGGGCTTTGTCAACTTAGTCAATATGCACGATTCTAGCTCCAGTGACCATACGATATCCATCCAACGGCCGTAGTGTTTCTTCAACCTCTGGTCTTCTTACTCCAGCTGCCCAAACCAGCGCCGGTCGTGCCTTGTGCTCCTGCCTCCTATGGCTGGCTGTGATGCGGCGGAGGCCTCACCGCCCCTACTACTCCCACCACTGGCTAGCCCATCCCTCTACTCACCCACACCCCCTGTTATTCTGCGGCGACGGCAGCCTCACACCGCAGTGAACCAGTGAACCCTCGTACTCCTCTACGTGTGGCCATCCACTGTCGCGTCTTCCCCGGCTCCGCGTCGTCCCCTTCCTAGGCCTCGCCGTCATCCACCGCCCTGGTGCTCTTGGCGCGGCATGGTCAACGTGGTCAAGGAACGGCTTTCATCGGATGTGGACTGTACGTGGAGAGGCTGACAGCTGGGTCCACGGCCGCAGCAAGGAAGTGCCTCCTTATTACGTGCAAAATAATTATTCCTCCACCTGATAACAGGGACCCACCGGACGGGCCATCGTATTTCGCCCCCCTGACTGCTGGGACCCACCAGCTACATCTTCGCACGTAAGGAAGTGCCTGACAGTCGGGACCCACCTGGTCGAAGCGTATGTAGCGTTGTCATTCTGGTCGCGAACATGTACATACATATATACTGGCCGATGTAGAGGAGCGCACGTGTCGTAGTAGAGGCGCGCATGTAGCATGTACACGTACGTACAACGGCCAGGGTGCAAGAAAGAAAATACGGCCACGTATGTGTACATACGGGCGGGGTCTCGAACGCCTACTCACGCATACGTACGGCCGGGGCTCGTGTACATGGCTGGGTCGGAACGGAGAAACAATGTCGTCGTCGTGTTCATGGGGAGGCAACGGAATGCGTCGTGTTCATGGGGAGGCAACAGAATGCGTCGTGTTCATCGGGAGGACTTGGACGGAACATGCGATGGAAACGAGGCCTGGCGTACCGCAGAACGGAGGAAACAACCTTGTGTTCGACCGGCCACGTTCGAAACGGGATCCTGTTCATCGGAAGGGGTCTGGCGTACCACAAAACAGAGGAAACGGACCTCCTACGGTCGAAACGGGGGTCCTGTTGATCGGGAGAGGTGTGGCGTACCGCAAAAAGGACGAAACGGACTTGTGTTGGAGCGCTACGGTCGAAATGGGGGTCCTGTTCATCGGGAGGGGTGTGGCGTACCGCAAAATGGGACTCCACGGGATACTGTTTATCTCCACCGTCGACCCCCTCCAGCCTCCATGAGCTACTGTTCATCCACCGTCGACCTCCTCCAGCCTCCACCTGCGACTGTTCATCCACGGGTTCCTGTTCATCCAGCCTCCACCGCGCGCTACTCCACCGGCTACTGTTCAACCAGTCCTCTCCACGGGCTCCTGTTCAACCACCCCTCCACGGGCTACTATTCATCCTGCCCTCCACCGTCTACTGTTCATCCAGTCCTCCACAGGGTGGTCCTGTTCATCCAGCCCTCCACGGGGTCCTGTTCATCCAGCCCCAACCGGCTCGATCGATCGGGGTCCTGTTCATCCAGAGGCAACACCACTGTGTCCTGTTCATCCACCCCCACCGGGAACTGTTCATCCACCCCCCCCGCAATGCTCACTGTTCATCCAGAGGCAGCATCGACCGGCTTCAGTTAGCAGCAGTAGCGAAGGAATCACTCGATCGGGTTCAGTTAACAGCCATCGATCGATCTCTCGGGTTCAGTAACGCGTAGCCTGCAGTGCAATCGCTCGGGTTCAGTTAGAGCCCAACGCCTCGCTCGGGTTCAGTTAGAGCCAACGCCTCGCACACACGCGCGTACGTGTACAAGAGAAGCGCGCATCGCTCGGCCCCCGACCTCCCACCGTAACCGGGAACTCCCTGAAATTCCCCCCCCCCTCGCTTCTACCACGGTTTTTCCGTCATGGGCGGCCCAAAGAATGTAATGCAGCTGCGTCTCCGGCCCGCCCAGGACGAAAAGCCCATTTCTGTCATGATTTTTTGTCATAGAAGTAGGAGCCCACCACATCTATGATGATACCAAGTTTTGTCACAATTATCGTCATAGAAGTGTCATATGTATGACCGAATTTTTTTTCGTTTGGCCCAAAATGTCATGGATGTGTCTTTTTTTTCTAGTGTTGATTTGCTTGGGATTGGTTGAGAAGGCCCCGATCTACACTTCCATCAAGAGAAATTTGATTCCCCCCACCAATCCCTAGCGGATCTTGTTACTCTTGGGTGTTTGAGCACCCTAGACGGTTGAGGTCATCATGGAGCCATAGTCCATTGTGGTAAAGCTTCGTGGTGTTGTTGGGAGCCTCCGATTAAGTTGTGAAGATAGCCCCAACCTTGTTTGTAAAGGTCCGGTCGCCGCCTCCAAGGACATCAATAGTGGAATCACGGCATCTCGCATTGTGTGAGGGCGTGAGGAGAATACGGTGGCCCTAGTGGCTTATTGGGGAGCATTGTGCCTCCACACTGCTCCAACAGAGACGTACTTCCCCTTAAAATGAAGGAATTTCGGTAACACATCCTCGTCTTCACCGGGTCCACTCTTGGTTATCTCTTACCTTTACTTGTGCAAGCTTATTAGTGTTACTTCTCTTGCTTGCTTGTGTGCTCGTTGTTATTGCATCATGTACGTTGCTCACCTAGTTGCACATCTAGACAACCTACTTTGATGCAAAGTTTAATTTGGTAAAGAAAAATTAAAAATTGTTAGTTGCCTATTCACCCCCCCTCTAGTTAACCATATCGATCCTTTCAATAAAGTCATCCTTGAAGTCATTTGTACCATCATCCCTTAACCGGCTACCGACTCCTCGATAATCGGATACCTCTGGAGATGACACCAAAAAACAGATGTCCCATACAGCTTGCCTCCCGCCATTGTCGCACCACTTTCGATCCAACAGCAACAGGCTAAACATGACACCTCCGCTAGAGACACCGTGCAGCACCTGCCGATAGCAGGCATGATTGACGCCTCCGCATGAGACGTCATGTGTAGCATCCAACGACGGTGCATCCATCGGAGGCTTCATCGGTCGGCGACAGGCATTGCTCAATGTCTTCGTGTGTCACCTCCCGAGCCGCATCAAACCTGATCTGTTGATGGAGTGGACGTCCCATACCGCCGCCGGCATCATAAAGGCCGTCACCAGCTCGAGATCCAACATCTGAGTCACCTACACGACTCCGAAGCCCTCCGTCGTCGAAGAAGAGGGCCGCCGCCTCGATTCTGGGAGCTACAAGGAGCACCCAACGCCGCTCCAACTGATGTCGTCGCCCATACAACAGCAGCCGCCGCCGCGACCATCGGATCCGGGCATAAGGGCCCGAATCCCTCGTGTGCCACCACCTAGTCAACCATGCTCGACCTCCCGTCTCCACCATCCGCGCCTGCCATGGTGAGGACCCACCGGCCGCCGTCCACCACGTAGGGCTTTGCCCGGCACCTTCCTCCGTCGACGGCGGGTGGCTGGATAGGAGGAGGTGCAGGGGCAGCGCGGTAGGGTTTCGCCCGAGCCGCCCCCTGGGAGCACGTGAGCGCTGAGCCCCTCTCTGTTCTTTTTCATTCTAGAGAAAACCATTTTTGTAATTTCGTTGTTTCTAATCCAGGATGAAACTGAATGACAAAAATTAATTTGGTTTAGCATGCCTCCAGCGATAAAAAGAGCATGCTTCTGCTTTGTGAGTATTTCCTCGAGTAACATCATAGTCGCTTCGTTATTTTTCAGTGCCCTTTTCTTTCTTTTTTACAAAGACCAAGTATCAGGTGCGAAAGTTCAAAGTTGTATCAGGTAAGAAAATTGGCATTTGAATAAAGAGAAAAGACTGGTACAACAATCTCAGCTGGCCAGTTCTAACTTCTAAGAATCAAGTAGGACGATGAACAAAACGACGGCTACAAAGTGGAGTAAGCCACATAATTCCTAACGCGTGCTCCACGCCATCCAGTGATTCAAATGCGCCTACGGTCATCGACCCTTGGTTTCTTGGACGCAGCTACAGCATTGGAACCATCACTGCCGGACTGTATCTGTTATTTTGAAAAAACAAACTCTTAGCTTATCCATGTGGTTGTTCCATGTTAGGCGATAGGTAACAGTAACACATATATACTCTTACCTTATCAAGCTTCTGCCTCACAAGATTTACAGTTGCATTCATCGACTCGGATGGAAAATAGTCCTGCGATCAAAAGGCATGTCCACCACAAATTGATCAAAAGGCATTTCATGAAAGGAAAGAAAATCACAAGCCATGAAAAGGTAAAAAGGAGTTTGTTGGAACATCCTAATGGATGATGTGCTGCACTAATGAGCTGAGCTAGATTGCACACAGCAGGATATCTACAATTCCAAATACTAGTTACGGATTTTTCCCTCGCCAAGTACTTCGCATGAGCAAGCGCACTAATGCTGTCTTTCTAGCAGTAATGCATCTTAGTTGACCAGAGCTTCTCCCTAGCTTTTCTAAAAATAAAATTCCCTTAAAGCACGATCTAGTCTGCTTACTAAATGGCCCAATTTCCATCAATGGACAACTTGGTTTTCAGCCTGAAAATTGTATTACTACTACATACCTTATTAGAGGACACATGACTGAAACGAACATCTTCGATATGAGAAGCATGAAGTGTCTTTGTGTGTTCCCTGAAGATGATAAGATGATAAGAAAATGCATAGAAGCTCAGGGAAAGCATGACCAGAAAAACTTGATGGAAGAAGTAACTGCATGTAATATCATATGACAAGCAAATTATGACCAACTTTTAATTATCATTTGTACACCGCAGAATTAAATAAAGAGCGGAAAAAAATGACAACATGTGAAATAATAACCTCTTATTGGGGCTCATATGATGATGCAAGTTCCCACTAGAAGATCCCTGCCCTGGAGAATACTGAGTTAGCCGTTCTGATCTGCTTCCAACAGAGGCTGAAGCAAGCAAATATCTAAATCAAACCATTTGAAGTACTAAGGAATAAATACTTGTCATCACAATAATAAATTCTAAGACGAAGATATATCTTCGTAAAAAATGGCATACATCTTATTCGGCTGAGGACTTCGTTTCTCCGGACTTCCAGTTTCTCCTTGGTATCCAAAATACTCTCAAATTGAGGTGCATATGACACCTGCAGCCGGTTGCCAAGAAATACAGACTCATCTAACTTCCTTTTTGCGAACCTGCAAAATGAGTAAATTACAGCGCCAATTCCTCACTTAAAGAAGTATTAGGTATTAGGAAGTATGAATTTTAATGAAAGAAAAGAAACGAAACATGTGGTTGGTGAAACTATTGCCTCCAGATTTGCTACCCTAAGTGCCAAAGACTGAAGCACAATACCTGAACTAAAAATCATGCCCTCAAAGAAGGCCCAAGGAATAATCAAACCCTTCCTTTGATTAACATCTTGGTAATCCCAATTCACAAGTAAAGCACGCATACTGGCATCAAAGTATACTAGTATCTTATTAAATTTTGCTTCTGGAAAGCCTACCCAAGTCACCTTTCCTCAGTTCATTCCATTAATTATTCTGAATAATAAGCCTCTGTTTTTTTCACTCAATTGCATAAGCACGAAACACTGACAGTCCAACAAATTCAACATGCTACTTACATCCTTCAGTTTTCAGTACATATTCAGAAATAGTCACCTCGCGTTGCTGACCTGCGAGAACTTGATGAAGAAGACGTCGGTGTACTGCTCGCAGTCCTCGGCATCCATGGGCTTGCACCTGAACCAAAACAAAAACACATCACTCACAAAGGAATATCAAAATGGTGAGAGCGAAACTCGGAAGGAAGGTACTGAACGCAAAACGTTAGAATAAGTGAATTTTCAGGTCGCTGAAGGATGGCTCACTCTTCCAGCGGCCCGTACGACGAGAATAGGGTGCCGAGCTCGTCGCCGCACCCGAGCGAAGGCACGTTCCGGACGATGAGGTACCTGCGGTTGGTTTGGGTCCCGCGGCGAGTGGGGAGGGAGAAGGATTGGATTAGCGGCAGTGCTGCGGAGGAGGAGATGCCGGGGTAGGGCTGGGGAATGGTACTTGGACTCGTCGCATACTGTGTAGACGCGCACGGCGGCCGGCTTGTCGCGGCCGCGCGGCATACCGCCGGCAGGATTCCGGGCCGGGGCTGGGAGCGGCGCCGGCGGGGATCGGAGAGAGGTCGGAACTTGTGGCTCGTTGTGAGTTGTGACTCGTGTGAAGGGATTGGTGCGGCCGGAACTTACTTTGAGTTCGGGTGCACATGGGCAAAATGGTCAAGCACCTATAACTGGAGTATATAGTTATTGAAAACAAAAAGCTACTCCCTCCGTCTCATAATGTAAGACGCTTTTTGACATTAGTATAGTGTAAAAAAACATCTTACATTATGGGACGGAGAGAGTAATACATAATGAAAATGAAAAGACAACAAGGCATCAAATGATCACCAACAAAAAAATTACAATGGAAACCATACTAATCGGTTTTTTCTCGTTTCGATTGTGCACCGTCCATTGAAGCTTGAAAATTGTATTAAACTGACAGTAATGAAAAGAGGCGCCTGCAAACGCTCATACAAGGCTTTAGATAATGCAATAGCCACTCACTACTAGAAACAAGATCTCTAACAACAGATGAAGGAACGTCGGCTGGGGATCTCCCACGCAACGTAAATTTGTGATCCTTCACCATCTGTTCAAGGGTTAGAGAAACCCGACTATGCCACAAAGCAAATAGAAAAAAGGTCGAAGTCGCCACACCAAACGTCAAACAGTTACTTCTCTTGATTGATACACCAACTGCCAAGATCCAAAAAGGGCTAACAGATCTGGTAGCCCCTACACTCACAAGCTATTAATTAGCTTCGGATTGAACATCATCGAGGTAGAGAGAGGTTGGAGAGACCTTATTCCAACATATCATCGTCAGCACCACCTCCTTGATATCGTCAGTGAAGCAACACCTAATGGAAACAATGACCTAGTCATTCGTCAGCGCCGGATCGACATAGCTGAGGTAGCGACAGGCCGGAGGGACCTTATTCTAGCGCATCATCATTGCCACCTTGCTGATGTCGTCAAGGAAGCAAAACATAATGGAAAGAAGGACATGCTAGACATTACAAACTGAAGACACAAATTAATTAGTTAAAGATCAACCTTTTTTTTAATTCAAGTTGCATTTATATATATTTGATCAACTAACAGATACAACTTGATAATTGGTACCTAAACAATTTGTTGACAACACTTTGCCTGGATCTCGTGTGGAAGCTCCGGGCGCCCTCTGGCGAATTAGGACAAGATGATAGCTCACCATGAGTTCACCTAGAAACTCAGGACGCCATTCGGGGCAATCTAAAAGTGTGAAACCATCTACGCTCTCCGGACCAATCTAGATATGTGCAACCATTTCCAATACCGAATGAGATGGTTTCGGACGCCCTCCTAGCCAATATAGAAACATGTTGACTTGGGCCAGAGCCCATCCGGAGGGATTCATAGGCTCTGGGTGCACTCGTCTGAATGAGGCAAGATCTAAGGGCCGAGATAGGATTCTAAAACCTTTTCTTACACAAAAATTCTAGTTTTCGCATAAATATAGGAGGGATTACCGACGATTGAACAACACACAATCTATCAAACACATCCATTACTACTTTGTGAGTATTATTATCATTTACCCTAGTTTCTTGCTTCTTGTACTTTGTTGCTCATCATAATCGACTGTAGTAAATTATAAGGCTCTAGGGGTGGCCAAGCCAACCTAGGGCAGCACATTGTCGCTGCACTCATTAACGGGGGCCCTCCCAGGCATGTGGGGTTTCAAGTCTCATTATACCTCACTAGCGCGTCTCATGTATTACGCTCTCGATGAGGCTCCTTTGTTGATATGTCATGGTTGGATCAAGCAGCTCGTGTGACTTCCTGAAGCATTGGTTTCGGCGGCAATAAAAAATCTAGCAGTCCGGTCAAAATCAGCAATATATACACCCAACACTTACTCCAATCCATCTTTACAAAAACTGTAGCAAAACAACTGTCACACCAACGTTAATCGGAGACCTCCCCCAAAATAAGGAGCGACCATTGTGGACCCTCCTCCCCTTGGAGAGTCTTTGTTGCTTGGAAGCAACTTGACTGGATTGTTAAACCCCAATTTATTTGGCAAAGGTAGTCCATGTCGTATGGCTGGAGCTTCTATTATCCCAACGTGTCAATGACATAAGTAACTTATTCATTGCAATCTACCTTGAACCTGCCCATCTCATCTTGAGCCACCACTCCAATACCGCATGTGCACAACTCATAGTCGAAAGTAGTGTCGACATTGATTGCAATAAACCCTTCTTTTGATTTTCTCCATTCACTCTTTCTTTTTTCACTTGTTTTCCTCAACGTCTGGATATTTAGTCTATTAATCCTAATAAATAGCTAATAATTTTCATAGAATTTACTTAAAAGAAACTTTCATTTGCTTTACTTTTATATACTATTTATGTTGGAGTTCTTCACTTGTATGATTTGATGGGGAACGCAGTAATTTCAAAAAAAAATTCTACGCACACGCAAGATCCATCTAGGTGATGCATAGCAATGAGAGGGGATAGAGTTGTCTACGTACCCTCGTAGACCGTAAGCGGAAGCGTTATGACAACGCGGTTGATGTAGTCGTACGTCTTCACGATCCGACCGATTCTAGCACCGAAGGTACGACACCTCCGCGATCTGCACACGTTTAGCCCGGTGACGTCCCACGAACTCTAGATCTAGCTGAGGTCGAGGGAGAGTTTCGTCAGCACGACGACGTGATGACGGCGATGATGAAGTTACCGACGCAGGGCTTCGCCTAAGCACTACAACGATATGACCGAGGTGGAATTCTGTGGAGGGTGGGCACCGCACACGGCTAAACAATCAACTTGTGTGTCTATGGGGTGCCCCCTCCCCCATATATAAAGGAGTGGAGGAGGGGGAGGGCCGACCCTCTATGGCGCGCCTCAAGGGGGGAGTCCTACTCCCGGTGGGAGTAGGATTCCCCCTTTCCCTTGTTGGAGTAGGAGAGAAGGAAGGGGGAGAGAGGGAGAAGGAAAGGGGGCCCGCCCCACCTCAATTCGGATTGGGCTTGGGAGGGGGGGCGCCCCCATCTTGGCCGCCTCCTCCTCTCTCCCACTAAGGCCCATTAAGGCCCATACAGTCCCGGGGGGGGGGGGGGGGGGGTTCCGGTAACCCCCGGTACTCCGGTAAATGCCCGAACTTACCCGGAACCATTCTGACGTCCAAACATAGCCTTCCAATATATCGATCTTTATATTTCGACCGTTTCAAGACTCCTCGTCATGTCCGTGATCATATCCGGGACTACGAACTACCTTCGGTACATCAAAACACATAAACTCATAATACCGATCGTCACCGAACGTTAAGCGTGCGGACCGTATGGGTTCGAGAACTATGTAGACATGACCGAGGCTCGTCTTCGGTCAATAACCAATAGCGGCACCTGGATGCTCATATTGGTTCCTACATATTCTACGAAGATGTTTATCGATCAAACCGCATAACAACATACGTTGTTCCCTTTGTCATCGGTATGTTACTTGCCCGAGATTCGATAGTCGGTATCTCAATACCTAGTTCAATCTCGTTACCGGCAAGTCTCTTTACTCGTTCCGTAATGCAACATCCCGTAACTAACTCATTAGTCACATTGCTTGGAAGGCTTATAGTGATGTGCATTACCGAGAGGGCCCAGAGATACCTCTCCGATACACGGAGTGACAAATCCTAATCTCGATCAATGCCAACTCAACAAACACTGTCGGAGACACCTGTAGAGCATCTTTATAGTCACCCAGTTACGTTGTGACGTTTGATAGCACATGATAACCCACAAGCATAGGGGATCGCAACAGCTTTCGAGGGTAGAGTATTCAACCCAAATTTATTGATTCGACACAAGGGGAGCCAAAGCATATTCTCAAGTATTAGCAGCTGAGTTGTCAATTCAACCACACCTGGAAACTTAGTATCTGTAGCAAGTGTTTAGTAGCAAAGTAATATGATAGTGGTGGTAGCAGCAACAAAAGTAAGGACAGCAAAAGTAATGTTTTTGGTATTTTGTAGTGATTGTAACAGTAGCAGCGGAAAAGTAAATAAGCATAAACTAGTATATGGAAAACTCGTAGGCACCGGATCAGTGATGGATAATTATGCTGGATGCGGTTCATCATGTAACAGTCATAACATAGGGTGACACAGAACTAGCTCCAATTCATCAATGTAATGTAGGCATGTATTCTGTATATAGTCATACGTGCTTATGGAAAAGAACTTGCATGCCATCTTTTGTCCTACCCTCCCGTGGCAGCGGGGTCCTATTGGAAAACTAAGGGATATTAAGGCCTCCTTTTAATAGAGAACTGGAACAAAGCATTAGCACATAGTGAATACATGAACTCCTCAAACTATGGTCATCATCGGGAGTGGTCCCGATTATTGTCACTTCGGGGTTGCCGGATCATAACACATAGTGGGTGACTATAGACTTGCAAGATCGGATCAAGAACTCACATATATTCATGAAAACATAATAGGTTCAGATCTGAAATCATGGCACTCGGGCCCTAGTGACAAGCATTAAGCATAGCAAAGTCATAGCAACATCAATCTCAGAACATAATGGATACTAGGGATCAAACCCTAACAAAACTAACTCGATTACATGATAAATCTCATCCAACCCATCACCGTCCAGCAAGCCTACGATGGAATTACTCACGCACAGCGGTGAGCATCATGAAATTGGTGATGGAGGATGGTTGATGATGACGACGGCGACGAATCCCCCTCTTCGGAGCCCCGAACGGACTCCAGATCAGCCCTCCCGAGAGGTTTTAGGGCTTGGTGGCGGCTCCATATCGTAAAACGCGATGATTTCTTCTCTCTGATTTTTTTCTCTCCGAAAGGAAATATATAGAGTTGGAGTTGGCGTCGGAGGGCATCTAGGGGGCCCACGAGGTAGGGGGCGCGCCCTAGGGGGGGACCCACCCTCGTGAGAAGGGTGTGGGCCCCCTGGTCTTCATCTTTGGTGAGGATTTTTTATTGTTTTTTCTAAGATGTTCCGTGAAGTTTTAGGTTATTCCGAGAATATTTGTTTTCTGCACATGAAACAACATCATGGTAATTCTGTTGAAAACAACGCCAGTCCGGGTTAGTTCCATTCAAATCATACAAGTTAGAGTCCAAAACAAGGGCAAAAGTGTTTGGAAAAGTAGATACGACGGAGACGTATCAACTCCCCCAAGCTTAAACCCTTGCTTGTCCTTAAGCAATTCAGTTGACAAACTGAAAGAAAGAAAGAAAAACTTTTACAAACTCTGTTTGCTCTTGTTGTTGTAACTATGTCAAGCCAGCATTCAAGTTTTCAGCATAGATCATAACTAACCACATTTGCAATTATTCTCAGATCCCACAATTACTCATATCAATAGCATAATCAACTGGCAAGCCATAATAATAAATCTCGGATGACAACACTTTCTCAAAACAATCATAATATGATATAACAAGATGGTATCTCGCTAGCCCTTTCTGAGACCGCAAAACATAAATGCAGAGCACCTTTAAAGATCAAGGACTGACTGGACATTGTAATTCGCGGTAAAAGAGATCCAATCATAGTCATACCCAATATAAATTAACAGTGATGAATGCAAATGACGGCTGTGCTCTCCAGCTAGTGCTTTTTAATAAGAGGGTGATGACTCAACATAAAAGTAACCGGATATGCCCTTCACAGAGGGAAGCAGGGATTTGTAGAGGTGCCAGAGCTCGGTTTTGAAATAGAGATAAATTGTATTTTGAGCGGTATACTTTCATTGTCAACGTAACAACTAAGAGCTGGCGATATCTTCCATGCTACACACATTATAGGTGGTTCCCAAACAGAATGGTAAAGTTTATACTCCCCCTCCACCAACAAGCATCAATCCATGGCTTGCTCGAAACAACGAGTGCCTCCAACATACATCAGGTCCCACGGGGAGTTTTGTTTGCAATTAATTTTGATTTAGTTTGCATAAAGCATGGGACTGGGTATCCCGGTGACCAGCCATTTTCTCATGAGTGAGAAGCGGAGTCCACTCCTCTTGAGAATAACCCGCCTAACACGGAAGATAAGGACAACCTTGGTTGATACATGAGATATTCGAGCATACAAAACAGAATGTTTATTTGAAGGTTTAGAGTTTGGCACATACAAATTTACTTGGAACGGCAGGTAGATACCGCATATAGGAAGGTATAGTGGACTCATCTGGAATAACTTTGGGGTTTAAGGGATTGGATGCACAAGCAGTATTCCAGCTTAGTACAAGTGAAGGCTAGCAAAAGACTGGGAAGCGACCAACTAGAGAGTGACAATAGCCATGTACATGCATTAAAATTAATTAACATTGGATGCAAGCATGAGTAGGATATAATCCACCATGAACATAAATATCGTGAAGGCTATGTTGATTTGTTTCAACTACATGCGTGAACATGTGGCAAGTCAAGTCACTTAAATCATTCAAAGGAGGATACCACCCCATCATACCACATCATAATCATCTCAATAGCATGTTGGCACACAGGATAAACCATTATAACTCATAGCTAATCAAGCATGGCATAAGCAACTACGATCTCTAATTGTCATTGCAAACATGTTTATTCATAATCGGTTGAATCAAGAACGAGGGACTCATCATATTTACAAAAACAAAAGAGGCCGAGTTCATACCAGCTTTTCTCATCTCAGTCAGCCCATCATATATCATCATAATTGCCTTTCACTTGCACGACTGAACGGTGTGAATAATAATAAGAGTGTACGTGCATTGGACTAAGCTAGAATCTGCAAGCATTTAATAAACAGGAGAAGACAAGGCAATATGGGCTCTTCGTTAAATTAACAATAATGCATATAAGAGCCGCTTCAACAATTTACTAATGGTCTTCTCCTACTGACCCCCAAAGAAAAGAAAAGAATTAAAACTATTTACACGGGAAAGCTCCCAACAAGCAAAAGAAGAATGTGAAATATTTTTGGGTTTTCTTTTTTTAATTATTACTACTATAGCAGAAAAATAAACTACTACTAATTTTTTTGGGTTTTTCTTAAGGTTTAACAAACACACAAGAAGAAAGCAAGAAAAAGAAAATAAACTAGCATGGATATTATAGTGAAAAAGTATGAGCACCGACATCTACAATGAGTGTGTGTGAACATAAATGTAATGTCGTTGAGAAATACGTACTCCCCCAAGCTTAGGTTTTGGCCTAAGTAGGTCTATGGCCACGGCTGGCCTGGCGGATATCCATAATAATAGTTGTTGGGGTCGTATTGCGACGAAGAGTAGTTGGGATCATACTGATGTGCAGCGGTTATCGCCTGCTAAGCTGCAGCGTGGAGTCAAGCTGCCTCCGCTCTCCTCTCGTACTCTTCTGCCTCCTCTCTGGTAATAACATATCTTCCTTTTGTCTGTGAATCAAAGAAGGCAGGAGCAGGGAGAGTAATACGGAAAACACGTCATTTATCAAAAAATAAACGATATAAGAGAGGTGATTCAGGCCTCTCAACAAACTGGTGCGAAGCCATAGAGTCATAATCTAAATATGCAGGAGGCAACTCCGTATCACCCTCACGAATGTCTATCTCAAGAAAATGAGCTAAGTGGGTTGCATAAATTCCTCCAAAGAAATCTCCATTATGTCTATTATGATGCAACCTACGAGCTACAATGGCTCCCATATGATAAGATTGGTCTCCTGACACAGCACTCCTAAGAATGCTAAGATCAGGGACACACATGTGACATGCTTCATCCTTAGCATTTATGCATCTACCGATGAAGAGAGAAAAATAATGTATAGCAGGAAAGTGAATGCTCCCTATGGTAGCCTACGTTATATCTCTAGATTCCCCCATAATGATACTAGCAAGAAAATTTCTACATTCAGATTTAGGGGGATCCCTAACACTACCCCATGATGGAAGTTTGCAAGCAGAAGTGAAATCCTCTAAGTCCATGGTATAAGATTTGTCATAAAGATCAAACATGACTGAAGGAGAATTACGCGAAGATGAATACTCAAACCTCCTCACAAATGAACTTGTGAGATCATGATACTGGGGGGCATTTGTTAGCCTCAAAATCCTCAAGACCGGCATTGCGCAAATATGCTTTGAATTCTTCTTTAATTCCCGTACGGTCCATCAAATTTTCCGACGGCCATTCGCAAGGCCGTACTGGAGCGTCTCTTGGTGGATCCTCGTCGGCATCGCGTACAACAATCCTAGGTCCTTGCTTCTTAGAAGAATCACCTTGGAACATCTTCCTAAGCATATTGTTTTTCTCTGAAAAATTCTGAAATTTTTTGTAACTTCAAAATAAAAGTAAACCAGACTCAGTAAAACTGATAGCAACTACTCCTACAAGTGCCTAGAGCCTAAATCAAGCATTAGAACTACTTGGAACCATATAAATTTGACATGCAAGCTCAAGAACATGGTCACCTATGCAGCACAAATTTGCAAAGAATAAAGCACTAGAACAAAAACTAATTGGACCAATGGAGGAGTCACATACCAAGGAACAATCTGCTCAAGCAGTTTTGCGACAGGTGCTTTAAGCAAGGAGATCGAAAATCACAACAAAAGTGGCTGGAACTCGTGCTTGAGTTGGTTTTTCGGGTTTGTGTGAGATAGAGGAAGAAGATGGGTGCTGGGATAAGTGGAGGAGGGCCACCGTGGGCCCACGAGGTAGGGGGCGCGCCCTAGAGGGGGGGGGGGCGCCCACCACCCTTGTGGCCAGGTGGCAGCTCCTCCCGCGGTAATTTTTGCACAGCAAATCCTCAAATATTCCCGAAAAAATCATATTAAATTAGCATGTCATTCTGAGGACTTTTATTTTCAGGATATTTTTATATTGCACGGATAAGTCAGGAAACAGACAGAAAAATACTATTTTTACTTTATTTAATATAAATAACAGAAAGTAAAACTGGGGTACAAAAGGTTGTGCTTCTAGTTTCATCCATCTCATGCTCATAAAAAAGAATCCACTAACAAGGTTGATCAAGTCTTGTTAACAAACTCATTCCGATAATCATGAAACCGGAGAAATTTCGAATAACACTAAGTTACCTCAATGGGGATATGCACATCCCCAATAATAAGTATATCATATTTCTTTTTGACAGTAGGAAGAGGAAATTCAAAACCTCCAAATATAATCGATGGGATTTTTCCAATGGAGTTGATACTATGAACTTGAGGTTGTTTCCTCGGAAAGTGTACCGTATGCTCATTACCATTAACATGAAAAGTGACATTGCCTTTGTTGCAATCAATAACAGCCCCTGCAGTATTAAGAAAAGGTCTTCCAAGAATAATAGACATACTATCATCCTCGGGAATATCAAGAATAACAAAGTCCGTTAAAATAGTAACGTTTGCAACCACAACAGGCACATCCTCACAGATACCGACAGGTATAGCAGTTGATTTATCAGCCATTTGCAAAGATATTTCGGTAGGTGTCAACTTATTCAAGTCAAGTCTATGATATAAAGAGAGAGGCATAGCACTAACACCGGCTCCAAGATCACATAAAGCAGTTTTAATATAATTTCTTTTAATGGAGCAAGGTATAGTAGGTACTCCGGGGTCTCCAAGTTTCTTTGGTATTCCACCCCTAAAAGTATAATTAGCAAGCATGGTGCAAATTTCAGCTTCCGGTATCTTTCTTTTATTATTAATGATATCCTTTATATATTTAGCATAAGGATTTGTTTGGAGCACATCAGTTAATCGCATACGCAAAAAGATAGGCCTAATCATTTCAGCAAAGCGCTCAAAATCCTCATCATCCTTTTTCTTGGATGGTTTCGGAGGAAAAGGCATGGGTTTCTGAACCCAAGGTTCCCTTTCTTTACCATGTTTCCTAGCAACAAAGTTTCTTTTATCATAATGTTGATTATTTGATTGTGGGTTATCAAGATCAACAGCAGGTTCAATTTCTACATCATTATCATTACTAGGTTGAGCATTATCATGAACATCATCATTAATATTTTCACTAGGTTCATATTCATTACCAGATTGTGTTTCAGCATCATACATAGAGATATCATTTGGATTATCAGGTGGTTCAGCAATAGGTTCACTAGAAGCTTGCACAGTTCTATCATTTTTCTTCTTCTTCTTTTTAGAAGAACTAGGAACATCAATATTATTTCTTTGAGAATCTTGCTCGATTCTCTTAGGGTGGCCTTCAGGATACAAAGGTTCCTGAGTCATTCTACCAGTTCTAGTGGCCACTCTAACAGCATAATCATTTTTCTTACTATTCATTTCATCAAGCACTTCTTTTTGAGCCTTAAGTACTTGTTCTACTTGAGTGGTAACCATAGAAGCATGTTTGCTAACAAGTTTAAGTTCACCTTAATATTAGCCATATAATCACCCAAGCGTCTAATCATGTAAGCATTTTCTTTTAATTGTCTACCAAAATAAGCATTGAAGTCGTCTTGCTTAAACATAAAGTTATCAAACTCATCCAAGCACTGACTAGCAATTTTAGTAGGAGGAACTCCAGCTTTATCATATCTATAGAGAGAATTTACCTTTACTACCCGTGTCGGGATATCGGGATCAGGAGGTTCTTCAGTGAATAAAGAATTGAGATCATATGTTTCTTCAATAGGCGGTATATTTAGACCATGTATTTCTTCAATAGGAGGCAAATTCTTAACATCTTCAGCTTTAATACCTTTTTCTTTCATAGATATCTTTGCCTCTTGCATATCTTTGGGACTGAGGAATAGAACACCTCTCTTCCTCGGAGTTGGTTTAAGAATAGGCTCAGTAATTGGAGCAGGAGCTGGCTCAGGAGGTGCCCAATTATTTTCATTTGTCAACATATTATTCAATAGAATTTCAGCTTCATCCAGTGTTCTTTCCTTGAAAAGAGAACCAACACAACTATCCAGGTAATCTCTGGAAGCATCGGTTAGTCCATTATAAAAGATATCAAGTATTTCGGGTTTCTTAAGAGGATGATCGGGCAAAGCATTAAGTAACTTGAGAAGCGTCCCCCAAGCTTGTGGGAGACTCTCTTCTTCAATTTGCACAAAATTATATATATCCCTCAAAGCAGCTTGTTTCTTATGAGCAGGGAAATATTTAGCAGAGAAGTAATAAATCATATCCTGGGGACTACGCACACAACCAGGATGAAGAGAATTAAACCATATCTTAGCATCACCCTTTAATGAGAACGGAAATATTTTGAGTATATAAAAGTAACGCGATCTCTCATCATTAGTAAACAGGGCAACTATATCATTTAACTTAGTAAGATGTGCCACAACAGTTTCAGATTCATAGCCATAAAACGGATCAGATTCAACCAAAGTAATTATATCAAGATCAACAAAGAATTCATAATCCTTATCAGGAACACATATAGGTGAAGTAGCACAAGCAGGGTCAGGTTTCATTTTATCTCTAAGTGATTCTTTGTTCCATTTAACTAATAACCTCTTAAGCTCATATCTATCTTTGCAAGCTAAAATAGCAGCAGAAGATTCCATATCAAAAAGATAACCCTCAGGAATAACAGGCATATTTTCATCATCACTATCATCATCGTATTCGGATTCAATAATTTCTTTTTCTCTAGCCCTAACAATTTGTTCATCAGGAAATTCACCAAGGGGCACAGTAGTATCAGGCATAGAAGCAGTTTCATCATAAGTATCATGCATAGCAGAAGTGGAATCATCAATAACATGCGACATATCAGAACGAATAGCAGAATCAGGTGTAGGTGTCGGATTTCGGGTTCTGGCAGACCCTTGAGGTTCGAACACTGGGGTGCGCACGGAGATCTCTCCCCTACCGATCTACGTCCGGTCCTCTCATGCGAACTAAGATGAAAATGATGAACAACGCAAGAGACACGAGGTTTATACTGGTCCGGGCCACTGTTGTGGTGTAATACCCTACTCCAGTGTGTGGTGTGGTGGATTTCCTCTGGGCTGATGATGGACAGTACAAGGGAAGAACAGCCTCGCGAGGGGTGTTCTTGAGCTGGTGCGGTGTGTTCTACTTAGTCTCTACCGGATTCTTTTTCTTCCCCCTCTCCTTTGTGGAGGCTAGCTCTATTTATAGAGGCCCTGGGCCTCTCCCCAAATAATGAGCGGGAAGGGCGCCAACACTTGGCCATTTTGAAGGGGAACATATGGTACAAGTTATCCTGACCAAAGGTGGTCTTCGGCTGCCAAAAGCACCGGCGATGACGCCGTCTTGGGCTCCACGGTGACCTCCGTCCGGCCGTCCGGCTGGTCTTGGTCTCGTTGCACCGGAATGGCAACCTTTGCCTCATGCCTCTTTCTGTGCTTGCCCCCTTTGCACCAAAGGGGAAACAAGGACACTGAGCAGGCCGACGCCCGCCTGGTCTCGATCGTCATGGCTTGCATCATGGGATCCTCGCAAGGTACCCTTGCATTGATCTCTCCGCCTCCTCGCAAGCCTGCCTGATGAGGCCGCTTTGAGGAAGCTTCCAGTCGTCTGCCCCGCGAGGCTTTGCCCCTCGCGAGGGTCTTGAGCTTGGGCTGATGAAGATGGGCCACGCTGGGCCCCGCCTAAGCCACGCCGTAGGCCGCAGGCAGGCAAGTCTGGGGACCCCCGTTCCCAGAACACCGACAGTAGGTGTCGCAAACTTACTCATAACAGAAGGTGAATCAAGTGTAGAGCTAGATGGCAGTTCCTTACCTCCCCTCGTAGTTGAGGGATAGATCTTGGTTTTTGGATCTCTCAACTTCTTCATAGTGATAAGCAGATATAAATCCCAAGTGACTCAAAGAATAGAGCTATGGTCCCCGCCAACGGCGCCAGAAATTAGTCTTGATAACCCACAAGTATAGGGGATCACAACAGCTTTCGAGGGTAGAGTATTAAACCCAAATTTATTGATTCGACACAAGGGGAGCCAAAGAATATTCTCAAGTATTAGCAGCTGAGTTGTCAATTCAACCACACCTGGAAACTTAGTATCTGCAGCAAGTGTTTAGTAGCAAAGTAATATGATAGTGGTGGTAGCAGCAACAAAAGTAAGGATAGCAAAAGTAATGTTTTTGGTATTTTGTAGTGATTGTAACAGTAGCAGCGGAAAAGTAAATAAGCGTAAACCAGTATATGGAAAACTCGTAGGCACCGGATCAGTGATGGATAATTATGCCAGATGCGGTTCATCATGTAACAGTCATAACATAGGGTGACACAGAACTAGCTCCAATTCATCAATGTAATGTAGACATGTATTCCGTATATAGTCATACGTGCTTATGTAAAAGAACTTGCATGACATCTTTTTTCCTACCCTCCCGTGGCAGCGGGGTCCTATTGGAAACTAAGGGATATTAAGGCCTCCTTTTAATAGAGAACAGGAACAAAGCATTAGCACATAGTGAATACATGAACTCCTCAAACTATGGTCATCACCGGGAGTGGTCCCGATTATTGTCACTTCGGGGTTGCCGGATCATAACACATAGTAGGTGACTATAGACTTGCAAGATTGGATCAAGAACTCACATATATTCATGAAAACATAATAGGTTCAGATCTGAAATCATGGCACTCGGGCCCTAGTGACAAGCATTAAGCATAGCAAAGTCATAGCAACATCAATCTCAGAACATAATGGATACTAGGGATCAAACCCTAACAAAACTAACTCGATTACATGATAAATCTCATCCAACCCATCAGCGTCCAACAAGCCTACGATGGAATTACTCACGCACGACGGTGAGCATCATGAAATTGGTGATGGAGGATGGTTGATGATGACGACGGCGACGAATCCCCCTCTTCGGAGCCCCGAATGGACTCCAGACCAGCCCTCCTGAGAGGTTTTAGGGCTTGGCGGCGGCTCCGTATTGTAAAACGGGATGATTTCTTCTCTCTGATTTTTTCTCTCCGAAAGCAAATATATAGAGTTGGAGTTGGCGTCAGAGGGCATCCAGGGGGCCCACGAGGTAGGGGGCGCACCCTGGGGGGGGCACCCTCGTGAGAAGGGTGTGGCCCCCCTGGTCTTCATCTTTGGCGAGGATTTTTTATTGTTTTTTCTAAGATGTTCCGTGAAGTTTTAGGTCATTCCGAGAATATTTGTTTTCTGCACATAAAACAACATCATGGTAATTCTGCTGAAAACAATGTCAGTCCCGGTTAGTTCCATTCAAATCATACAAGTTAGAGTCCAAAACAAGGGCAAAAGTGTTTGGAAAAGTAGGTACGACGGAGATGTATCAGCACACTAAGTGTTCCTCCGGTATTCAGGAGTTGCATAATCTCATAGTCATAGGAACATGTATAAGTTATGGAGAGAGCAATAGCAGTAAACTAAACGATCAAAGTGCTAAGCTAACGGATGGGTCAAGTCAATCACATCATTCTCTAATGATGTGATCCTGTTCATCAAATGACAAGTCTTTGTCCATGGCTAGGAAACTTGACCATCTTTGATTAACGAGCTAGTAAAGTAGAGGCATACTAGTGACAGTCTGTTTATCTATGTATTCACACATGTACTAAGTTTCCGGTTAATACAATTCTAGCATGAATAATAAACATTTATCATGATATAAGGAAATATAAACAACAACTTTCTTATTGCCTTTAGGGCATATTTCCTTCAGTCTCCCACTTGCACTAGAGTCAATAATCTAGATTACATTGTAATGATTCTAACACCCATGGCGTCTTGGTGTTGATCATGTTTTGCTCGTGAGAGAGGCTTAGTAAACGAGTCTGCAACATTCAGATCCGTATGTATCTTGCAAATCTCTATGTCTCCCTCCTTGACTTGATCGCCAATGGAATTGAAGCGTCTCTTGATGTGCTTGGTTCTCTTGTGAAATCTAGATTCCTTTACCAAGGCAATTGCACCAGTATTGTCACAAAAGATTTTCATTGGACCCGATGCACTAGGTATGACACGTAGATCGGATATGAACTCCTTCATCCAGACTCCTTCATTTGCTGCTTCCGAAGCAGCTATGTACTCCGCTTCACACGTAGATCCCGTCACGGCACTCTGCTTGGAACTGCACCAACTGACAGCTCCACCATTCAATAAAAATACGTATCCGGTTTGTGAGAGTCATCCGGATCAGTGTCAAAGCTTGCATCAACGTAACCGTTTACGACGAGCTCTTTGTCACCTCCATAAATGAGAAACATATCCTTAGTCCTTTTCAGGTATTTCAGGATGTTCTTGACCGCTGTCCAGTGATCCACTCCTGGATTACTTTGGTACCTCCCTGCTAAACTAATAGCAAGGCACACATCAGGTCTGGTACACAACATTGCATACATGATAGAACCTATGGCTGAAGCATAGGGAATGACTTTCATTTTCTCTCTATCTTCTGTAGTGGTTGGGAATTGAGTCTGACTCAACTTCACACCTTGTAACACAGGCAAGAACCCTTTCTTTCCTTGATCCATTTTGAACTTATTCAAAACTTTATCAAGGTATGTGCTTTGTGAAAGTCCAATGGTGACCCACAAGTGTAGGGGATCTATCGTAGTCCTTTCGATAAGTAAGAGTGTCGAACCCAACGAGGAGCAGAAGGAAATGGTAAGCAGTTTTCAGTAAGGTATTCTCTGCAAGCACTGAAATTATCGGTAACAGATAGTTTTGTGATAAGCTAATTTGTAACGGGTAACAATTAATAAAAGTAAATAAGGTGCAGCAATACGCCCCAATCCTTTTTGTAGCAAAGGACAAGCCTGGACAAACTCTTATATAAAGGAAAACGCTCCCGAGGACACATGAGAATTATTGTCAAGCTAGTTTTCATCACGTTCATATGATTCGCGTTCGGTACTTTGATAATTTGATATGTGGGTGGACCGTTGCTTGGGTACTGCCCTTCCTTGGACAAGCATCCCACTTATGATTAACCCCCCTTGCAAGCATCCGCAACTACAAAAGAAGTATTAAGGTAAACCTAACTGAGGGAGTCCTGGATTAGGGGGTCTCCGGACAGCCGGACTATATCCTTTGGCCGGACTGTTGGACCATGAAGATACAAGATTGAAGACTTCATCTCGTGTCCAGATGGGACTTTACTTGGCATGGAAGGCAAGCTAGGCAATATGGATATGTATATCTCCTCCTTTGTAACCGACCTTGTGTAACCCTAGCCCCCTCCAGTGTCTATATAAACCGGAGGGTTTTAGTCCGTAGGACAACAGACAATCATACCATAGGCTAGCTTCTAGGGTTTAGCCTCTCTGATCTCGTGGTAGATCTACTCTTGTAATACTCATATCATCAAGAACAATCAAGAAGGAAGTAGGGTATTACCTCCATAGAGAGGGCCTGAACCTGGGTAAACATCATGTCCCCTGTCTCCTGTTGCCATCGACCTTAGACGCACAGTTAGGGATCCCCTACCCGAGATCCGCCGGTTTTGACACCGACATTGGTGCTTTCATTGAGAGTTCCACTGTGTCGTCACCATAAGGCTTGATGGCTCCTTCGATCATCGCTAGCAATGCGGTCCAGGGTGAGGCTTTCCTCCCCGGACAGATATGCATATTCAGCGGCTTTGCACTGTGGGCCAATTCGCTTGGCCATCTGGAGCAGATTGAGATCTATGCCCCTGGCCATCAGGTCAGATTTGGAAACTTGAACTACACGGCCGACATCCACGGAGACTTGATCTTCGACGGATTCGAGCCCATGTCGAACGCGCCGTACAGTCCTGACGAGCATGACGTAACTCTGCCGTCGGACAGTGTTCGGGATATCGCATCCGCAGCCACTCCGTCCATCAATCCGGAGCAATTCGCGCCATCCGAGAGTGGAGGGATGGACCCCGCCATGGAGGCCGCACTCTCAGCGGCGATAGAGCTGGACACTGACTTCACCCCTTACGAGAGCCGTGTCACCAAACCACTGGATTCATCTCCGGCAAAGGACTCCGAGTCGCTCATATCCGTGCCCGTCGAGTCCGACTGGGCACCGATTATGGAGTTCACCTCCGCGGACATCTTTCAGCACTCACCCTTCAGGGATGTGCTAAATTCATTAAGGTCTCTCTCCCTGTCAGGAGAACCTTGGCCAAACTATGTCCGGCTAGAATGGGATGCGAACGACGAAGAAATTCGCCGCCCACCCACCATCCACTTAGTAGCCACTGTCGACGACTTAATCGACATGCTCGACTTCGGCTCCGAAGACTTTGACGGTATGGACGACGAAGCCGGAGACGAACAGGAGCCACCGCCCTCGGGGCACTAGACCGCCACCTCTTCATATGATATATACATGGTGGACACCCCCAAAGAAGCCAATGGCGACGAGAAAGCGGAGGATGACCCCTCCAAAAAGCAACCCAAGCACCGACGGCAGCGGCGCCACTCTAAGTCCCACCACAGCAAGAGTAGTGATACCAGCACAGGAGATAATAACACTCCGGATAGCACCGAAGACAACAACAATCCCCTCCAGCACGGTGCAGAGCTAGAGGACGAACAAGCTAGCTCCCAAGAGCAGGCAGCAGATGGAGAACCGGAGGAGGACAATTATATGCCTCTCTCCGAAGACGAGGCGAGCCTCGGCGACGACGAGTTTATCGTGCCTGAGGACCCTTTTGAGCAAGAGCGCTTCAAGCGCCGGCTTATGGCCACGACAAGTAGCCTAAAGAAGAAACATCAATAGCTTCAAGCTGATCAAGACTTGCTAGCAGACAGATGGACCGAAGTCCTTGCGGCGCAGGAGCATGAATTCGAGCGCCCGTCCAAGAGTTACCCCAAATGCAGGTTGCTACCTCACCTCGAGGAGGAAGCATTGAAACCTCATTCACCAGTGTACGATGCGGCTGACCGGCCACTACGCGGCCGAGCCAGAGAGGCGTTTCAGCCTAAAGTTCAGTCCGCACCCCATCGCCACTCAGTCAAAGATACTAAGGCCTGGGGCAACACAGAGGACCTGCGAGACATGTTGGACAGCAAGGCAAAAATCGCAAGGTCAATATACGAGACACGGACACGTGCACCCACACGGGATGATGATCATTGCGTCGGATACACCAAGAGTAAATCCGGCCGGGCCAAATGCAGCATACAAGACTCATACGAACTACGTCAGGATATAGCCCGGCACAGAGCCTCCGCACACCCCCTATGCTTCACTGATGAAGCTATGAATCATGAATTCCCGAAGGGTTTCAAACCCGTAAATATCGAATCATACGACGGCACAACAGATCCTGCTGTATGGATCGAGGATTTCCTCCTTCCCATCCACATGGCTCGCGGTGACGATCTACATGCCATCAAGTACCTCCCACTAAAACTCAAAGGACCAGCTCGACATTGGCTGAATAGCTTGCCAGCAGACTCCGTCGGCAGTTGGGAGGATTTGGAAGATGCATTTCTTGACAACTTCCAGGGCACTTATGTGCGACCGCCGGATGATGATGACTTGAGCCACATAACCCAGCAGCCAGGGGAATCGGCCAGAAAATTCTAGACACGGTTCCTGACTAAGAAAAATCAAATTGTAGACTGTCCGGATGCAGAAGCCCTAGCGACATTCAAGCATAACATCCGCGACGAGTGGCTCACCCACCACCTCGGCCAGGAGAAGCCGAAATCTATGGCAGCCCTCACAACACTCATGACCCGCTTTTGCGCGGGCGAGGACAGCTGGCTGGCTCGCAGCAACAACACATCAAGGAATCCGGATACCTTGGATACCAAAGACTTTAATGGTAGGCAGCGTCGTAATAGACCAAAGCGCCGCAAAAACGGCGATAACACTGAAGATACGACAGTCAATGCCGGATTCAAGGGCTCTAGATCCGGTTAGCGGAAAAAGCCATTCAAAAGAAATACTCCGGCTCCGTCCAGTTTGGATCGCATACTGGATCGCTCGTGTCAAATCCACGGCACCCCTGACAAGCCAGCCAATCACACCAACAGAGAATGCTGGGTGTTCAAGCAGGCCGGCAAGTTAAATGCCAAAAACAAGGACAAGGGGCTGCATCGCGATGACGAGGAGGAGCCTCGGCCGCCGAACCCACTAGGACAGAAGGGGTTTCCCCCACAAGTGAAGACAGTGAACATGATATACGCAACCCACATTCCCAAGAGGGAGCGGAAGCGTGCACTAAGGGACGTCTATGCGATGGAGCCCGTCGCCCCGAAGTTCAACCCATGGTCTGCTTGTACGATCACCTTCGATCGCAGGGACCACCCCACTAGCATCCGTCATGGTGGATCCGCCGCACTGGTCCTAGACCCTATCATTGACGGATTTCACCTCACTCCAGTCCTTATGGACGGCGGCAGCAGCCTGAACCTGCTTTATTAGGATACAGTGCAAAAAATGGCTATCGATCCCTCAAGGATCAAACCCAGCAAAACCACCTTTAAAGGCGTCATCCCAAGTGTAGAGGCCCATTGCACAGGCTCAATCACACTGGAAGTGGTCTTCGGATCACCGGATAACTTCCGAAGCGAAGAGTTAATCTTCGACATCGTCCCGTTTTGCAATGGCTATCATGCGCTGCTCGAACGGACAACATTTGCAAAATTCAATGCAATGCCGCATTACGCATACCTCAAGCTCAAGATGCCAGGACCTCGGGGGGTCATAACAGTAAATGGAAACACAGAACGCTTGCTCCATACGGAAGAGCATACTGCGGCCCTTGCAGCAGAGGCACAACTGTTCAGACAGACCACTCATTCGGCGTTACAGCCCCCGGACACCTTCAAGCGAGTCCGGAATAATCTGCAACAGGATCACCTGGCGCGATCTACGCTCGCCTAGCAATTCGGCCCCCGTCCCAGTCCCAGTGCAGCGATGAAATTTGTGCCATGCGTACATAACTACGCATTGAAAATACCATGGACATAGGCGGGGGCACAATCAGGACACGCCCCGCATTGTGGCTCAACCACACCAGGGGCTATATACCCTTGACATTCCCTTTCTCTTTCAGGGCCTAACTCTTCGGAAGGCCTTTCCGGTAGTCCGACGGCCGGACACATTTCAGAAGCAACAACCAAGGCGGTAGGAAGCTAAGATGAACACGGGAACCGCCAGGTGGTCTCTAGTAATACTTGATATACCCACTTTTCACTATTATTGCGTAGCTTGCCTTGGATAGGACATTTCGAATTGTCCTACTTTACACTTATTGCACTACTTGTACCAGTACGCTTCGACGTATTATTCAAATAACAATGCATATTATTAATCTGTTATCGCATTATTTAAGATTTTCTCTTTCTCTTATATGTCCATTTACGACATTCTGCACCTGCACGCTCGGTCAGTACGCCAGGGGCTCTCGTTTACCCCTAATACGGTGCAAGAAGTCCGAACACTTTCGACAGTGCGGCACCCCGAACTTATAGCATTATATGCATCAGCTCCGAATCAATGTCTTGGGTCAAATGTTGGGTTGCCCGGCTCCCATGCTTTGGTACCTTACATTCCGCTATATCGGCTAAGGTAGCGATGGGAGAACTACTGCGATTGTGTCCCGGTTCTTCCGGACGGGCACCTCAGTAGAGAAAGCCAAAAACTGACTGTCATGATAAGGCGAGAGACTGGTCGCTGTTCGAGAGGTCTCAAGTCCTTAAAGACTTTTTCCGCTTCGGGCGAGGAGTCAGCTTTGTCCGGCTTAGGCGTGTATAGTGCCCCAAATTCAGCCCTCCGAATACCAGGGGCTTCACCAAAATTTTAAAATCATAGACTTCTATGGCTAAGTGAGAGTGATAAAGCATTATAGTCCGATTGCCTGGTTCATTGCGCTGAGCACCTCCTTTGAGGGACCCAAAATTGGGGTAAAGAGTGTTCAGATTTACCCCGAACACCCCAGTACTAGCCACATGGGGGCAGAAGCCGATGACTGGCCAACTCTCAGACTTTATAAACGGCCGCATAGAAGGTAATATTTTAAATTAAGAAAGCGTCCCATGGCGCATAAGAACTCATTTCATATTACAAGATCACATGGGCATGCTCATTCAAAAATTACATCCTTGGCACACTCATCTGCCACTAAGCGGGAACCCTTCAGGACGCTCTCATAGTAATTCTCGGGGAAGCGATGCTCCTTGCCCTCCGGCGGCCCCTCCTTCACAAGCTTCACGGCGTCCAACTTCGCCCAATGCACCTTCGCCCGGGCAAAAGCTCTGCGTGCACCTTCGATGCAGACGGATCGCTTGATGACTTCAAGCCGTGGGCAGGCTTCCACCAGCCGCCTCACTAGACCGAAGTAGCTACCGGATAGGGGCTCGCCAGGCCATATCCAGACTATAAGGCCCCTCATGGCCTGTTCGGCCGCCTTGTGAAGTTCGACCAACTGCTTCAGCTGGTCACTCAAGGACACAGGGTGTTCGGTCCCAGTATACTGAGACCAGAACAACTTCTCCGTTGAGCTCCCCTCCTCAGCTCGGTAAAACTCTGCGGTATCCAGCACACTGTGGGGAAGATCTGCAAACGCTCCTGGAGAGCTCCGAACTCGGGTAAGAAAAAGGAAAGTCTCCTTCACATGCTTGCTTTGCATATTGAATGCCTTACCCGCTTCTATCTTCTTTGCCGCATCAATCTCCTGGAGGGCCTTGTGGGCTTCGGCCTTGGCGCTCCGGACGCTTTCAAGCGCCTGCGCGAGCTCAGACTCCCGTGTCTTGGAGTCAAGCTCCAAGGACTCGTGCTTCTTGGCGAGAGCCTCGAGCTCTTGCTGCACCTCGCCCACTCGGGCTTCTTGTTTCTCCCGGTCAATACATTCTTTGGCCGCTTTGTCTTCGGCCGTGGACAACGCCTTCCTCAGGGTCTCCACCTCGGTCGTGGCCCCTGAAAAATTCATGATGATCCTATTACTTTACACCGAACTTCTTTTTAACTATATAAACTATGGTATATCTTACCGTTGCTCTCTTCAAGCTGCCCCTTGGTAAGGCCGAGCTCGTCCTCGGACCGCTTCAGGGCCTGCTTTAGCGCAGAGACCTCCGCAGTATGTGCGGCAGCGGCTAGCTGGGAAGCCTACACATACACACAGACATACTCTAATTAGACTCCTGAGTTATCATTTGATACTCTATTTGGCTTTTCTTCGCGAACACCGAACAGAGCATCAGGGGCTACTATCTATGCGGTAATATTTTTATATTTTGAATGCTTACCTCAAAGCCTGTTAGGAGGCTAGCACAAGCTTCGGTCAGTCCGTTCTTGGCGGACTGAACCTTCTTAACCACCGCACTCATGGTAGTGCGGTGTTCTTCATTGATGGAAGCGTTGTGAAGCACTTCCAGCAAGTTGTCCGGTGCCTCTGGTTGGACAGAGGACACCGGCACGGATGGTTGGCCCCCTTAATGGGGGACCGCCTGTCGGAGTCCGAAACCATTGAAGGTTCCGGCGCAGTGTCCGGCTGGGGCCCGAACTCGAAGCCTGTAGGAGCCTCGCTCCCTTGGTACCTAGGGTTCGGGAGGTCGCCATGAGGCGCCCCCAGGACTGCCTCCCCTTGGGACGGTGCCTTTTGAGACACCACCTCGACGTTGTCCGTAGGGCGAGGGGTGGAAGCCGACAGAGGAGAACCGTTGTTCATATCCAGCGAGCCCAAAGAGCCGCTCGACGAGGGTATGTCGAGACGAGCTCGGGCCGGACGACATAATCAGGTTTGCCATGAGAAAAGGCAGTACAATAAAGCATACCATGAAGTACTATGGTGTCCGGACACTTATGATTTCTCTAGGGGCTTGTCCCTGGGCAGCCACTCGTCGCCGCTGTCGGTGACCGTCGTGGCACAGTCTGGAGGGAGGGTCTTTCCCTTCTTGGACCCTTTGGCCTCCCCGGATGGGTCGGCCTTCCTTTTCTTGTCTCCCCCGGCTGGGGGGGGGGAGAACTTTTCTCCTCCTTCTCGTTTCCGTGGGAGAAGTGCATGTCGGACTCATCGGATGATGAGTCTGACAGAACCACCTTGTGCCGGAGACCCTTTCGGGTCCCCGCGGCCTTCTTCTTGGCTGTCTTTTCCGGCACCTTGTAAGGTGCCGGAGTCAGCATCTTCGTTAGAAGAGCGTTTGCAGGATCTTCGGGCAGGGGGGCTGGGCAATCAAGCTGCTCCGCTGTCTTTATCCAGTCCTGTTAATGACATGAAAGCTTAGATCTAGCACATAACCAAACTAGGGCACATAAATACCCGAAGGGATATAAAAGCCTACCGGATGGGCGCGGCGCTTTGCGCTGAGTCCGCGGTCCTCGGTGAGGGAGGGAGGCATCTCGGCGCCCTTGAACCACACCCTCCAGACGTCTTCGTGCGTCATGTCATGGAGCTCTCGCAGCATCTGGTGCTGGGCCGAGTCGAACTCCCACAAAACAAATGCCCGTCGCTGGCACAGAAGGATCCGGCGGAGGACCATGACCTGGACCACGTTGACGAGCTTAATCTCCTTGTTCGCCATGTTCTGGATGCAGGTCTGGAGTCCGGTCAGCTCTATCGGAGAACCCCGGGACATGCCCTTCTTTTTCCAGGAGGTGAGCCGCGTGGGGATTCCAGATCGAAATTTGGGGGCCGCCACCTAGTTGGAGTCGCGCAGCTCGGTGATGTAGAACCTCCCCGATTGCCACCCCTCTATGGTATCCACGTAGGTACCCTCTAGCCAGGTGATGTTAGGCATCTTGCCCACCATGGCGCCTCCGCACTCTGCTTGCTGGCCACCCACCACCTTCGGTTTGACATTGAAGGTTTTCAGCCATAGGCCGAAGTGGGGCCTGATGCGGAGGAAGGCCTCGCACACGATGATAAACGCCGAGATGTTGAGGATGAAGTTGGGGGCCAGATCATGAAAATACAGCCCGTAGTAGAAAATGAGCCCGCGGACAAATGGGTGGAGAGGAAATCCCAGTCCGCGGACGAAATGGGTAAGAAAAACTACCCTCTTGTGGGGTTCGGGCGCGGGGACGATCTGCCCTGCATTCGACAGCCGGTGCGCGATACTCGTAGCTAGGTATCCGACTTCCCATAACTTTTTGATGTTTTCCTCCGTGACGGAGGAAGCCATCCACTTGCCTCCTACTCCAGACATGCTTGGAGTGGTTTGAGAAGAAGAACACGAGCTTGGGCGCTAGAGCTCGAGTGTGCGGAAATGGGTAAGCGACAAGTAAGAAGGCATGGGTGTAAAAATTAAATCTTTGTCCCTTTATAAGGGCGGAGGAGGTGATGAGTCTCCCCACTTGCCTGGCAAAACCGCTTATTCCCCAGGCGCCGCACTTGATGGCGCGGTTGGGTTACCCACGTCCGTATTGATGAGGATCCCGTGATAAGGGGAACACGATCTCTGCTTTGACAAGAAATATCAAGAAAACCGCCTCGCAATATGTGCGGAGATGGTTGAGAAAAGCGGTTCGAATAATAACCGGGCCATGAAGTGATGTCATACTATCAAAACATGTCATCAGATTAGATTTATGGAAGTATTATTCTCTCTACGGCGGTATGTGGAACTTATTTTACAGGGTCAAACACTATCCTTGCATTCAAACTCTTCCATGGTGTATTCGGAGGAGGAACCTACCTTGCAATGCCGAAGACAACACTGCGCGCCGGACTCATCATCATTGAAGCCTGGTTCAGGGGCTACTGAGGGAGTCCTCGATTAGGGGGTCTCCGGACAGCCGGACTATATCCTTTGGCCATGAAGACACAAGATTGAAGACTTCATCCCATGTCCGTATGGGACTTTACTTGGTGTGGAAGGCAAGCTAGGCAATACGGATATGTATATCTCCTCCTTTGTAACCGACCTTGTGTAACCCTAGCCCCCTTCGGTGTCTATATAAACCAGAGGGTTTTAGTCCATAGGACAATAGACAATCATACCATAGGCTAGCTTCTAGGGTTTAGCCTCTCTGATCTCGTGGTAGCTCTACTCTTGTAATACTCATATCATCAAGAACAATCAAGTAGGAAGTAGGGTATTACCTCCATAGAGAGGGCCCGAACCTGGGTAAACATCGTGTCCCCTATCTCCTGTTACCATCGACCTTAGACGCACAGTTCGGGACCCCCTACCCAAGATCGGCCTATTTTGACACTGACACTAACCATAGCATGGAACATATGGATCCAAATTAGCCCCTTACGAAGCAACTCATAAACTAGGGTTTAAGTTTTTGTCACTCTAGCAACCCATCATCTACTTATTACTTCCCAATGCCTCCCCCTAGGCCCAAACAATGGTGAAGTGTCATGTAGCTGACATTCACATGACACCACTAGAGGAAAGACAACATACATCTCATCAAAATATTGAACGAATACCAAATTCACATGACTACTTATAGCAAGACTTCTCCCATATCCTCAGGAAAAAATGTAACTACTCACAAATCATATTCATGTTCATAATCAGAGGGGTATTAATATGCATAAAGGATCTAAACATATGATCTTCCACCGAATAAACCAACTAGCATCAACTACAAGGAGTAATCAACACTACTAGTAACCCACAGGTACCAATCTGAGGCTTTGGGACAAAGATTGGATACAAGAGATGAACTAGGGTTTGAGATGAGATGGTGCTGGTGAAGATGTTGATGGATATTGACCCCCTCCCGATGAGAGGATCGATGGTGATGACGATGGTGATGATTTCCTCCTCCCAGAGGGAAGTTTCCCCGGCAGAACAGGTCTGCCGGAGCCCTAGATTGGTTCCGCCAAGGTTCCGCCTTGTGGTGGTGGAGTTTCGTCCCGCGAGCTTGCTTATGATTTTTTCTTGAACTAAAGACCTCATATAGCAGAAGATGGGCACCGGAGGCCTGCCAGGGACCCCACGAAGCAGGGAGGCGCACCCAGGGGGGTAGGGCGCGCCCCCACCCACGTGGATGGTGGGTGGCCCCCCTCTGGTGCTTCCTTCGCCCAATATTTTTTATATATTCTAAAAATGACTCCCATGGAATTTCAGGACTTTTGGAGCTGTGGAGAATAGGTCTCTAATATTTGCTCCTTTTCCAGCCCTGAATTCCAGCTGTTGGCATTCTCCCTCTTCATGTAAACCTTGTAAAATAAGAGAAAATAGGCATCAGTATTGTGACATAATGTGTAATAACAGCCCATAATGCAATAAATATCAATGTAAAAGCATGATGAAAAATGGACGTATCAACTCCCCCAAGCTTAGACCCCGCTTGTCCTCAAGCGGAGCCAATATCGAAAAATATGTCCACATGTTTAGAGATAGAGGTGTCGATAAAATAAAATACGGACATGAGGGCATCATGATCATTCTTAGAACATCAATATATATATATATTGTCATATGATTTCTTATGCTAAAGTAACAATTCATTCACAATTTCAAGTATGAATCAAAAACTTCATTGAAAACTAACAAACTATAATCTCGGTCATTGAAGCCATTGCAATTTATCATAACATCACAAAGAGTCAATATAAGAGCTTTTCAGCAAGTCCACATACTCAACTATCATTTATTCTTTCAAAAATTTCTAACACTCATGCAATATTTACGGGTATGAAGTTTTAGTCGGACACAGAGAAAGATAGGGGCTTATAGTTTTGCCTCCCAACCTTTTACCTCAAGGGTAATGTCAACAATAATAGTTCATGAAAACTCACATCCAATTAGCTATATATATATCAGAATCTTTCGAACACATTGTGCTCGCCAAAGGATAGAATGTAAAAGGGAAAGGTGAAAATCACCATGAATCTTGTATGAAATATAAGACAAGAATAAAAGATAGGCCCTTCGCAGAGCAGAGGGAAGCAGAGGTTGTCATGTGCTTTTATGGTTGGATGCACAAAATCTTAATGCAAAAGAAAGTCACTTTATATTGCCACTTGTGATATGGACCTTTATTATGCAGTCTGTCGCTTTTATTTCTTCCACACCACAAGATCGTATAAAGCTTATTTTCTCCACACTAATAAATCATACATATTTAGAGAGCAATTTTTATTGCTTGCAACAATGACAACTTACTTGAAGGATCTTACTCAATCCATAGGTAGATATGGTGGTCTCTCATGGCAAAACTGGGTTTAAGGATATTTGGAAGCACAAGTAGTATCTCTACTTGGTGCAAAGAATTTGGCTAGCATGAGAAGGAAAGGAAAGCTCAACATGTTGGATGATCCATGACAATATAATTCATTTCGGATGTAAGAAAACATAACCCATTACATTGTCTTCCTTGTCCAACCTCAACCTTTTAGCATGTCATATTTTAATGAGTGCTCACAATCATAAAAGATGTCCAAGATAGTATATTTATATGTGAAAACCTATCTTTCTTTATTACTTCCTATTAATTGCAATGATGACCAAAACTATATATGTTTGTCAACTCTCAACAACTTTTATTCATCATAATCTTTATATGTGAAGTCATTACTCTCCCTAAGATCCATATGATCTCTTTATTTCTTTTTATTCTTTCTCTTCTCTCTAATTCCCTCAAGATCATAGCAAGATAATCAAGCCCTTGACTCAACACTAATCTTTATTATATATAGCTCACGGACTCGATTACATTGAAGGATCATAAAGAAAAAACTCAAAACTAGATCATACTAAAACTTTATTCTACTAGATCAAGATATTACCAAAAGGATCGAACTAAGAAAAACGGTAAAGATAAAAGTGTGATGGTGATACGATACCGGGGCACTCCCCCAAGCTTGGCAGTTGCCAAGGGGAGTGCCCATACTGTTGGGGAACGCAGTAATTTCAAAAAATTTCCTACGTGCACGCAAGATCATGGTGATGCATAGCAACGAGAGGGGAGAGTGTTGTCTACGTACCCTCACAGACCGTAAGTGGAAGCATTATGACAACGCGGTTGATGTAGTCGTACGTCTTCACGATCGACCGATCCTCAGTACCGAATGTACGACACCTCCGCGTTCAGCACACGTTCAGCTCGGTGACGTCCGCGAACTCACGATCCAGTAGAGCTTCCGGGAAGATCTTCGTCAGCACGATGGTGTGGTGACGGTGTTGATGAAGCTACCGACGCCGAGCTTCTCCTAAGCACCGCTATGATATGACCGAGGTGGATTATGGTGGAGGGGGGCACCGCAGACGGCTAAAAGATCAATGATCAATTGTTGTATCTCCAAGGGGTGCCCCCCTCCCCATATATAAAGGAGTGTAGGAGGGGGAGTAGGACTCCCCCTTTCAAGTAGGTGTAGGAGAGGAGAAGGAAGGGAGAGAAGGAGAGAAGGAAAGGGGGGCACCACCCCCTCCTTGTCCAATTCATACTAGAGGGGGAGGGGGCGCGCGGCTGTCCTGGCCGCCCCTCCTCTTCTCCCACTAAGGCCCATTAGGCCCAATATACTCCCCGGGGGGTTCCGGTAACCCCCTGGTACTCCGGTATATGTCCGAAACCTCCCGAAACACTTCCGGTGTCCGAACATAGTCGTCCAATGTATCGATCTTTACGTCTCGACCATTTTGAGACTCCTCATCATGTCCGTGATCATATACGGGACTCCGAACTATCTTCGGTACATCAAAACACAAAAACTCATAATACCGATCGTCACAGAACTTTAAGCGTGCGGACCCTACGGGTTCGAGAACTATGTAGACATGTCTCCGGTCAATAACCAATAGCGGAACCTGGATGCTCATATTGGTTCCTACGTATTCTATGAAGATCTTTATTGGTCAAACCGCATAACAACATACGTTGTTCCCTTTGTCATTGGTATGTTACTTGCCCGAGATTCGATCTTCAGTATCTCAATACCTAGTTCAATCTCGTTACCGGTAAGGCTCTTTACTCGTTCCGTAATGCATCATCCCGTAACTAACTCATTAGTCACATTGCTTGCAAGGCTTATAGTGATGTGCATTACCAAGAGGGCCCAGAGATACCTCTTTGACAATCGGAGTGACAAATCCTATTCTCGATCTATGCCAACTCAACGAACACCATCGGAGACACCTGTAGAGCACCTTTATAATCACCCAGTTACGTTGTGACGTTTGGTAGCACACAAAGTGTTCTTCCGGTAATCGGGAGTTGCATAATCTCATAGTCATAGGAACATGTATAAGTCATGAAGAAAGCAATAGTAGTAAACTAAACGATCAAGTGCTAAGCTAACGGAATGGGTCATGTCAATCACATCATTCTCCTAATGATGTGATCCGTTAATCAAATGACAACTCATGTCTATGGCTAGGAAACTCAACCATCTTTGATCAACGAGCTAGTCAAGTAGAGGCATACTAGTGACACTATGTTTGTCTATGTATTCACACATGTATTATGTTTCCGGTTAATACAATTCTAGCATGAATAATAAACATTTATCATGATATGAGGAAATAAATAATAACTTTATTATTGCCTCTAGGGAATATTTCATTCAGTCTCCCACTTGCACTAGAGTCAATAATCTAGATTACACAGTAATGATTCTAACACCATGGAGTCTTGGTGCTGATCACGTTTTGCTCGTGGAAGAGGCTTAGTCAACGGGTCTGCAACATTCAGATCCGTATGTATCTTGCAAATCTCTATGTCTCCCACCTAGACTTGATCCCGGATGGAATTGAAGCGTCTCTTGATGTGCTTGGTTCTCTTGTGAAATCTGGATTCCTTTGCCAAGGCAATTGCACCAATATTGTCACAAAATATTTTCATTGGACCCGATGCACTAGGTATGACACCTAGATTGGATATGAACTCCTTCATCCAGACTCCTTCATTTGCTGCTTCCGAAGCATCAATGTACTCCACTTCACACGTAGATCCTACCACGACGCTTTGTTTAGAACTGCTCCAACTAACAGCTCCATCGTTCAATATAAACACGTATCCGGTTTGTGATTTAGAAGCGTCCGGATCAGTGTCAAAGCTTGCATCGATGTAACCATTTACGACGAGCTCTTTGTCACCTCCATAAACGAGAAACATATCCTTAGTCCTTTTCAGGTATTTTAGGATGTTCTTGACCGCTGTCCAGTGATCCACTCCTGGATTACTTTGGTACCTCCTTGCTAAACTAATAGCAAGGCACACATCATGTTGTGGAATTGTCACGATAGATGTCCTAGTTAAAGGACTTAATCGTGGAGCCATCGCAACTAGGAAGCTTAAAGGGGTTAATCGGGATGAAGGACACGAGAGGTTTATACTGGTTCGGCCCCTTGCGGTGAAGGTAAAGGCCTAGTCCAGTTGATATGGTATTGCTAGGTTTCGATGACAAAGGAGCGAATACACTTAACCTGACTCTCGATCTGTTGTTTCCTGACCTAAGCCGCCGCCGGGTCATCCCCTTATATACATGGGTTGACGCCCTGTGGCCTACAGAGTCCCGGCCAGCTCATACAACATCTCCGGCTTGGTGACGTATCTTACATGCCTTACATTACAAGTCTATTCATACATGACGGTTTATACTTACGGGCCTTAAGCCGCCTCTGGGCTTGGGCCTATTATAAGCCTAACTGTGACCTGTCATCTTGTATACTCTTAGGCTTCATTTAGGTAAACTGCCATTGTGGCTGACCCAGCCCCTCCTGGGCGGGTCATATCTGGTAGTCATATCCCCAACATTAGGCCCCAGGTTGATTTGAACTTTGTTCATGTCAATCTCCAACACTTAGAAGAAATCCATCTACCACTGCTGTGAAAGCCTTGTAACCCGCCATGACGCCATCTCCAGAAATTTTGGAAACCCACCACGACGTCACCTTAATGGATCTTTATCTTAATGTCTTTCCAAAAATTGAGGCATCCATCTAGCTGGATAACTTTCATTTTCCCTCCTTGTTTTTCGCGCCCACCTGTTCGCCTGTCTCCTTATAAATAGGCATGGCCGTTCTTCCTCATTTTCCCCCTTTCCAGCATCTTCTTCCTCTTGCAACCTCCCCGCCGCTCGAGCTCGACCGCCGCCGCATGATATGTCTCCGTCGTATCTACTTTTCCAAACACTTTTGCCCTTGTTTTGGACTCTAACTTGTATGATTTGAATGGAACTAATCCGGACTGACGTTGTTTTCAGCAGAATTACCATGATGTTGTTTTATGTGCAGAAAACAAATATTCTCGGAATGACCTGAAACTACACAGAACATCTTAGAAAAAATAATAAAAAATCCTCGCCAAAGATGAAGACCAGGGGGCCCACACCCTTCTCACGAGGGTGGGGGGCGCGCCTCCTACCTCGTGGGCCCCCTGGATGCCCTCCGACGCCAGCTCCAACTCTATATATTTGCTTTCGGAGAGAAAAAATCAGAGAGAAGAAATCATCGTGTTTTACGATACGGAGCCGCCGCCAAGCCCTAAAACCTCTCGGGAGGGCTGATCTGGAGTCCGTTCGGGGCTCCGGAGAGGGGGATTCGTCGCCGTCGTCATCATCAACCATCCTCCATCACCAATTTCATGATGCTCACCACCGTGCGTGAGTAATTCCATCGTAGGCTTGCTTGACGGTGATGGGTTGGATGAGATTTATCATGTAATCAAGTTAGTTTTCCTAGGGTTTGATCCCTAGTATCCATTATGTTCTGAGATTGATGTTGCTATGACTTTCCTATGCTTAATGCTTGTCACTAGGGCCCGAGTGCCATGATTTCAGATCTGAACCTATTATGTTTTCATGAATATATGTGAGTTCTTGATCCGATCTTGCAAGTCTATAGTCACCTACTATGTGTTATGATCCGGCAACCCCGAAGTGACAATAATCGGGACTACTCCCGGTGATGACCATAGTTTGAGGAGTTCATGTATTCACTATGTGCTAATGCTTTGTTCCGGTTCTCTATTAAAAGGAGGCCTTAATATCCCTTAGTTTCCAATAGGACCCCGCTGCCACGGGAGGGTAGGACAAAAGATGTCATGCAAGTTCTTTTCCATAAGCACATATGACTATATACGGAATACATGCCTACATTACATTGATGAATTGGAGCTAGTTCTGTGTCACCCTATGTTATGACTGTTACATGATGAACCACATCCAGCATAATTATCCATCACTGATCCGGTGCCTACGAGTTTTCCATATACTGGTTTACGCTTATTTACTTTTCCGTTGCTACTGTTAGAATCACTACAAAATACCAAAAACATTACTTTTGCTGTCTTTACTTTTGTTGCTGCTACCACCACTATCATATTACTTTGCTACTAAACACTTTGCTACAGATACTAAGTTTCCAGGTGTGGTTGAATTGACAACTCAGCTGCTAATACTTGAGAATATTCTTTGGCTCCTTTGTGGCGAATCAATAAATTTGGGTTGAATACTCTACCCTCGAAAGCTGTTGCGATCCCCTATACTTGTGGGTTATCAAGACTAATTTCTGGCACCGTTGCCGGGGAGCATAGCTCTATTCTTTGAGTCACTTGGGATTTATATCTGCTGGACATTATGAATAACTTGAAAGACGCTAAGACAAAAATTTATCCCTCAACTACGAGGGGAGGTAAGGAACTGCCATCTAGCTCTGCACTTGATTCACCTTCTATTATGAGTAAGTTTGCGACACCTACACCTGCTTATGCTATTCGTTCTGATATGTCACATGTTATTGATGATGCCACTTCTGCTATGCATGATACTTATGATGAAACTGCTTTTATGCCTGATACTACTGTGCCCCTTGGTGAATTTCTTGATGAACAAATTGCTAGGTGTTGGGGAACGTAGCAGAAATTCAAATTTTTCCTACGTGTCACCAAGATCTATCTATGGAGAAACCAGCAACAAGGGGAAGGAGAGTGCATCTACATACCCTTGTAGATAGCTAAGCGGAAGCGTTCAAGAGAACGGGGTTGAAGGAGTCGTACTCGTCGTGATCCAAATCACCGAAGATCCTAGTGCCGAACGGACGACACCTCCGCGTTCAACACACGTACAGCCCGGTGACGTCTCCCATGCCTTGATCCAGCAAGGAGAGAGGGAGAGGTTGAGGAAGACTCCATCTAGCAGCAACACAATGGCGTGGTGGTGGTGGAGGAGCGTGGCAATCCTGCAGGGCTTCGCCAAGCACCGCAGGAGAGGAGGAAGAGGGAGATGCAGGGCTGCGCCATGAGAGATCATATCGCGTGTTGGGAAGCCCCTAGGCCTCAAGTATATATAGGGGAAGGGGAGGAGGCTGCGCCCCCTTTAGGGTTCCCACCCCAAGGGGTGCGGCAGCCCCAGATCCCATCTGAGGGAGGCGGCCAAGGGGGGAGGAGAGGGAGGCGCAGGGAGCATGGGCCTTAGGGCCCATCTGCCCTTAGGGTTTGCCCCCTTTTCTTCCCTTAGGCGCCTTGGGCCTTGGTGGGGGGCGCACCAGCCCACCTGGGGCTGGTCCCCTCCCACACTTGGCCCATACAGCCCTCCGGGGCTGGTGGCCCCATTTGGTGGACCCCCGGGACCCTCCCGGTGGTCCCGGTACGTTACCGATAAAACCCGAAATTTTTCCGGTGACCAAAACAGGACTTCCCATATATAAATCTTTACCTCCGGACCATTTCGGAGCTCCTCGTGACGTCCGGGATCTCATCCGGGACTCGGAACAACATTTGGTAACCACATACAAACTTCCTTTATAACCCTAGCGTCATCGAACCTTAAGTGTGTAGACCCTACGGGTTCGGGAGACATGCAGACATGATCGAGACGTTCTCTGGTCAATAACCAACAGCGGGATCTGGATACCCATGTTGGCTCCCACATGTTCCACGATGATCTCATCGGATGAACCACGATGTCGAGGATTCAATCAATCCTGTATACAATTCCCTTTGTCTAGCGGTATTGTACTTGCCCGAGATTCGATCGTCGGTATCCGATACCTTGTTCAATCTCGTTACCGGCAAGTCTCTTTACTCGTTCCGTAACACATCATCCCGTGATCAACTCCTTGATCACATTGTGCACATTATGATGATGTCCTACCGAGTGGGCCCAGAGATACCTCTCCGTCACACGGAGTGACAAATCCCAGTCTCGATTCGTGCCAACCCAACAGACACTTTCGGAGATACCCGTAGTGCACCTTTATAGCCACCTAGTTACGTTGTGATGTTTGGCACACCCAAAGCATTCCTACGGTATCCGGGAGTTGCACAATCTCATGGTCTAAGGAAATGATACTTGACATTATAAAAGCTTTAGCGAACGAACTACACGATCTTTGTGCTAGGCTTAGGATTGGGTCTTGTCCATCACATCATTCTCCTAATGATGTGATCCCGTTATCAACGACATCCAATGTCCATGGTCAGGAAACCGTAACCATCTATTGATCAACGAGCTAGTCAACTAGAGGCTTACTAGGGACATGGTGTTGTGTATGTATCCACACATGTATCTGAGTTTCCTATCAATACAATTCTAGCATGGATAATAAACGATTATCATGAACAAGGAAATATAATAATAATCAATTTATTATTGCCTCTAGGGCATATTTCCAACAGTCTCCCACTTGCACTAGAGTCAATAATCCAGCTCACATCGATATGTGATTAACACTCAAGGTCACATCCCCATGTGACTAACACCCAAAAGTTCTGGGTTTGATCATGTTATGCTTGTGAGAGAGGTTATAGTCAACAGGTCTGAATCTTTCAGATCCATATGTACTTCGCAAATTTCTATGTCATCTTGTAGATGCAACTACTACGCTACATTTGGAGCTATTCCAAATAACTGTTCTACTATACGAATCCAGTTTACTACTCAGAAAAATCTGGATTAGTGTCAAAGTCTACATCGGCGTAACCCTTTACGACGAACTCTTTTACCACCTCCATAATCGAGAAAATACCTTAGTCCACTAGTTACTAAGGATAACTTTGACCGCTGTCCTATGATCCATTCTTGGATCACTCTTGTACCCCTTGACTGACTCATGGTAAGGCACACTTCAGGTGCGGTACATAGCATAGCATACTGTAGAGCCTACGTCTCAAGCATAGGGGACGACTTTCGTCCTTTCTCTCTATTCTGCCGTGGTCGAGCTTTAAGTCTATACCTTACAACTCAGGCAAGAACTCCTTCTTTGGCTGATGCATCTTGAACACCTTCAAGATCATGTCAAGGTATGTGCTCATTTGAAAGTACCATTAAGCGTTTTGATCTATCCTTATAGATCTTGATGCTCAATGTTCAAGTAGCTTAATCCAGGCTTTCCATTGAAAAACACTTTCCAAATAACCCTATATGCTTTCCAGAAATTCTACGTCATTTCTGATCAACAATATATACTCATCAGAAATTCCATAGTGCTCCCACTCACTTCTTTGGAAATACAAGTTTCTCATAAACTTTGTATACACCCAAAAACTTTGATCATCTCATCAAAGCATACATTCCAACTCCGAGATGCTTACTCCAGTCCTTAGAAGGATTGCTGGAGCTTTGCATACTTGTTAGCATCTTTCAGGATTGATAAAACCTTCTGGTTGTATCACATACATCCTTTCTTCAAGAAAATCGTGAGGAAACAATGTTTTGACATCCTATCTGCAAGATTTCATAAATAATGCAGTAATCGCTAATATAATTCCAACAGACTCTTAGCATCGCTACGAGTGAGAAAGTCTCATCGTAGTCAACTCCTTGAACTTGTAGGAAAACATCTTAACGACAAGTCGAGCTTTCTTAATGGTGATAAATACCATCATTGTCCGTCTTCCTTTTAAAATCCATCTGTACTCAACAGCCTTACGACCATCGAGCTGTTCTGCCAAAGACTACACTTTGTTTTCATACATGGATCCTCTCTCGGATTTTTATGGCCTCGAGCCATTTATCGGAATACGGGCCCACCATCACTTCTCCATAGCTCGTAGGTTCATTGTTGTCTAGCAATATGACTTCCAAGACAGGATTATGTACCACTCTGAAGTAGTACGCATCCTTGTCATCCCACGAGGTTTAGTAGTGACTTGATCTGAAGTTTCATGATCACTATCATAAGCTTCCATTTCAATTGGTGTAGGTGCCACAGGAACAACTTCCTGTGCCCTGCCACACACTAGTTGAAGAGACGATTCAATAACCCCATCAAGTCTCCACCATCCTCCCACTCAATTCTTTCGAGAGAAACTTTTCCTCGAGAAAGGACCCGATTCTAGAAACAATCCCTTATTGCTTTCGGATCTGAGATAGGAGGTATACCCAACTGTTTTGGGTGTCCTACGAAGATGCATTTATCCGCTTTGGGTTCGAGCTTATAAGCCTGAAACCTTTTCATATAAGCGTCGCAGCCCCAAACTTTTAACAAATGACAGCTTAGGTTTCTCTAAACCATAGTTCATACGGTGTCATCTCATCAGAATCACGTGATGCCCTATTTAAAGTGAATGTGGTTGTCTCTAATGCCTAACCCATAAACTATCGTGGTAATTCGATAAGAGACATCATGGTATGCATCATATCCAATAGGGTGCAGTTATGATGTTCGGACACACCATCACACTATGGTGTTCCAGGCTGTATTAGTTGTGAAACAATTTCCACAATGTCTTAATTTTGTGCCAAACTCGTAATTCAGATATTCATCTCTATGATCATATCATAGACATTTTATCCTCTTGTCACGACAATCTCTCACCTTCACCCTGAAATTACTTGAACCTTCAATAATTCAGACTCGTGATTCATCAAGTAAATATACTCAACATCTACTCAAATCATCTGTGAAGTAAGAACATAACGATATCCACTACACGCCTCAGCACTCATTGGACTGCACACATCAAAATGTATTACTTCCAACAAGTTGCTTTCTAGTTCCATTTTACTGAAAACGAGGCTTTCAGTCATCTTGCCCATGTGGTATGATTTGCATGTCTCAAGTGATTCAAAACGAGTGAGCCCAAAGATCCATCAACATGGAGCTTCTTCATGCGTTTTATACCGATATGACTTAAGTGGCAGTGCCACAAGTAGGTGGTACTATCATTACTATCTTATATCTTTTGGCATGAACATGTGTATCACTACGATCGAGATTCAATAAACCATTCATTTTAGGTGCAAGACCATTGAAGGTATTATTCAAATAAATAGAGTAACCATTATTCTCCTTAAATGAATAACCGTATTGCGATAGACATAATCCAGTCATGTCTATGCTCAACGCAAACACCTATCTCGATGGTAGAGGGAGCGTGCGATGCTTGATCACATCAAGCTTGGAAACACTTCCAACACATATCGCCAGTTCACCTTTAGCTAGTCTCCGTTTACTCCGCCGTCTTTTGTTTCGAGTTACTAACACTTAGCAACCGAACCGGTATCTAATACCATGGTGCTACTAGGAGTACTAGTAAAGTACACATTAACACAATGTATATCCAATGTACTTCTATCGACCTTGCCAGCCTTCTAATCTACCAAGTATCTAGGGTAATTCTGCTCCAGTGGCTGTTCCCCTTATTACAGAAGCACTTAGTCTCGGGTTTGGGTTCAACCTTGGGTTTCTTCACTAGAGCAGCTGCTGAATTGCCATTTCATGAAGTATCACTTCTTGCCCTTGCCCTTCTTGAAACTAGTGGTTTCACCAACCATTAACAATTGATGCTCCTTCTTGATTTCTACTTTTGTGGTGTCAAACATCGCGAATATCTCAAGGATCATCATATATGTCCCCGATGTATTATAGTTCATCATGAAGCTCTAGCAGCTTGGTGGTAATGACTTCGGAGAAACATCACTATCTTATCTGGAAGATCAACTCCCACTCGATTCAAATGATTGTTGTACTCAGACAATCTGAGCACAAGCTCAACAATTGAGCTTTTCTCCCTTAGTTTGCAGGCTAAGAAAATCGTCGGAGGTCTTACACCTCTTGACGTGGGCACGAGCCTGAAATCCCAATTTCAGTCCTCGAAACATCTCATATGTTTCGCGACGTTTCAAAAACGTCTTCAGTGCCTCAACTCTAAACCGTTTAACTGAACTATCACGTAGTTATCAAAATTTGTATGTCAGATGTTCCCAACATCCACAGACAACGTTCGAGGTTCAGCACACTGAGCGGTGCATTAAGGACACAAGCCTTCTATGAAGCAATGAGGACAATCCTCAGTTTACGGACCTAGTCCGCATAATTGCTACTACCAACTTTCAACTAAATTTTCTCTAGGAACATATCTAAACAGTAGAACTGAAGCGCGAGCTACGACATAATTTGCGAAGACCTTTTGACTATGTTCAGGATAATTAAGTTCATCTTATGAACTCCCACTCAGATAGACATCCCTCTAGTCATCTAAGTGATTACATGATCTGAGTCAACTAGGCCGTGTCCGATCATCTTGTGAGATGGACTAGTCAACATCGGTGAACATCTTCATGTTGATCGTATCTACCATACGACTCATGCTCGACCTTTCGGTCTCTTATGTTCCGAGGCCATGTCTGTACATGCTAGGCTCGTCAAGTCAACCTAAGTGTTTTGCATGTGTTCCGAGGCCATGTCTGTACATGCTAGGCTCGTCAACACCCGTTGTATTCGAACGTAAGAATCTATCACACCCGATCATCACGTGGTGCTTCAAAACCACGAACTTTTGCAACGGTGCACAGTTAGGGGGAACACTTTCTTGAAATTTTAACGAGGGATCATCTTATTTACTACCGTCGTTCTAAGAAAATAAGATGTATAAACATGATAAACATCACATGCAATCAAAAAGTGACATGATATGGCCAATATCATATTGCTCCTTTTGATCTCCATCTTCGGGGCTCCATGATCATCATCGTCACCGGCATGACACCATGATCTCCATCATCATGATCTCCATCATCGTGTCTTCATGAAGTTGTCTCGCCAACTATTACTTCTACTACTACAGCTAACGGTTAGCAATAAAGTAAAGTAATTACATGACGTTTATGTTGACACGCAGGTCATAAATAAATTAAGACAACTCCTATGGCTCCTGCCGGTTGTCATACTCATCAACATGCAAGTCGTGATTCCTATTACAAGAACATGATCATCTCATACATCACATATATCATTCATCACATCCTTTGGCCATATCACATCACATAGCATACCCTGCAAAAACAAGTTAGACGTCCTCTAATTGTTGTTTGCATGTTTTACGTGGCTGCTATGGGTTTCTAGCAAGAACATTTCTTACCTACGCAAAGACCACAACGTGATATGCCAATTGCTATTTACCCTTCATAAGGACCCTTTTCATCGAATCCGATCCGACTAAAGTGGGAGACACAGACACCCGGCAGCCACCTTATGCAACTAGTGCATGTCAGTCGGTGGAACCGGTCTCACGTAAGCGTACGTGTAAGGTTGGTCCGGGCCGCTTCATCCCACAATGCCGCTGAATCAAGATTGGACTAGTAACGGTAAGCATATTGAACAAAATCAACGCCCACAACTACTTTGTGTTCTACTCGTGCATAGTAACTACGCATAGACCTAGCTCATGATGCCACTGTTGGGGAACGTAGCAGAAATTCAAAATTTTCCTACGTGTCACCAAGATCTATCTATGGAGAAACCAGCAACGTGGGGAAGGAGAGTGCATCTACATACCCTTGTAGATAGCTAAGCGGAAGCGTTCAAGAGAACGGGGTTGAAGGAGTCATACTCGTCGTGATCCAAATCACCGAAGATCCTAGTGCTGAACGGACGGCACCTCCGCGTTCAACACACGTACAGCCCGGTGACGTCTCCCATGCCTTGATCCAGCAAGGAGAGAGGGAGAGGTTGAGGAAGACTCCATCCAGCAGCAACACAACTGTGTGGTGGTGGTGGAGGAGCGTGTCAATCCTGCAGGGCTTCGCCAAGCACCACGGGAGAGGAGGAAGAGGGAGATGCAGGGCTGCGCCATGAGAGAGATCATATCGCGTGTTGGGCAGCCCCTAGGCCTCAAGTATATATAGGGGAAGGGGAGGGGGCTGCGCCCCCTTTAGGGTTCCCACCCCAAGGGGTGCGGCAGCCCTAGATCCCATCTGAGGGAGGCGGCCAAGGGGGGAGGAGAGGGAGGCGCAGGGAGCATGGGCCTTAGGGCCCATCTGCCCTTAGGGTTTGCCCCCTTTTCTTCCCTTAGGCGCCTTGGGCCTTGGTGGGGGGCGCACCAGCCCACCTGGGACTGGTACCCTCCCACACTTGGCCCATACAGCCCTCCGGGGCTGGTGGCCCCACTTGGTGGACCCCCGGGACCCTCCCGGTGGTCCCGGTACGTTACCGATAAAACCCGAAACTTTTCTGGTGACCAAAACAGGACTTCCCATATATAAATCTTTACCTCCAGACCATTCCTGAGCTCCTCGTGACGTCCGGGATCTCATCCGGGACTCCGAACAACATTCGGTAACCACATACAAACTTCCTTTATAAACCTAGCATCATCGAACCTTAAGTGTGTAGACCCTACGGGTTCGGGAGACATGCAGACATGACCGAGACGTTCTCCGGTCAATAACTAACAGCGGGATCTGGATACCCATGTTGGCTCCCACATGTTCCACGATGATCTCATCGGATGAACCATGATGTCGAGGATTCAATCAATCCCGTATACAATTCCCTTTGTCTAGCGGTATTGTACTTGCCCGAGATTCGATCGTCGGTATCCCGATACCTTGTTCAATCTCGTTACCGGCAAGTCTCTTTACTCATTCCGTAACACATCATCCCGTGATCAACTCCTTGATCACATTGTGCACATTATGATGATGTCTTACCGAGTGGGCCCAGAGATACCTCTCCGTCACACGGAGTGACAAATCCCAGTCTCGATTCATGCCAACCCAACAGACACTTTCGGAGATACCCGTAGTGCACCTTTATAGCCACCAGTTATGTTGTGACGTTTGGCACACCCAAAGTATTCCTACGGTATCCGGGAGTTGCACAATCTCATGGTCTATGGAAATGATACTTGACATTATAAAAGCTTTAGCGAACGAACTACATGATCTTTGTGCTAGGCTTAGGATTGAGTCTTGTCCATCACATCATTCTCCTAATGATGTGATCCCGTTATCAACGACATCCAATGTCCATGGTCAGGAAACCGTAACCATCTATTGATCAACGAGCTAGTCAACTAGAGGCTTACTAGGGACATGGTGTTGTCTATGTATCCACACATGTATCTGAGTTTCCTATCAATACAATTCTAGCATGGATAATAAACGATTATCATGAACAAGGAAATATAATAATAATCAATTTATTATTGCCTCTAGGGCATATTTCCAACACTAGGGCTAGAGAAAAAGAAATTATTGAATCTGAATACGATGATGAAAGTGATGATGAAAATATTCCTGTTATTCCTGAGGGCTATCTTTTTGATATGGAATCTTCTACCGCTATTTTAGCTTGCAAAGATAGATATGAGCTTAAGAGGTTATTAGTTAAATGGAACAAAGAATCACTTAGAGATAAAATGAAACCCGACCCTGCTTTTGCTACTTCACCTATATGTGTTCCTGATAAGGATTATGAATTCTCTGTTGATCCTGATATAATTACTCTGGTTGAATCTGATCCGTTTTATGGCTATGAATCTGAAACTATTGTGGCAGATCTTACTAAGTTAAATGATATAGCTGCCCTATTTACTAATGATGAGAGATCACGTTACTTTTATATACTCAAAATATTTCCATTCTCATTAAAGGGTGATGCTAAGATATGGTTTAATTCTCTTGATCCTGGTTGTGTGCGTAGTCCCCAGGATATGATTTATTACTTCTCTGCTAAATATTTCGCTGCTCATAAGAAACAAGCTGCTTTGAGGGAAATATACAACTTCGTGCAAATTAAAGAAGAGAGTCTCCCACAAGCTTGGGGGAGGCTTCTCAAGTTACTTAATGCTTTGCCTGATCATCCTCTTAAGAAACCAGAAATACTTGATATCTTTTATAATGGACTAACCGATGCTTCCAGAGATTACCTGGATAGTTGTGCTGGTTCTCTTTTCAGGGAAAGAACACCGGATGAAGCTGAAATTCTATTGAATAATATGTTGACAAATGAAAATAATTGGGCACCTCCTGAGCCACCTCTTGAGCCAGCTCCTGCTCCAATTACTGAGCCTATTCCTAAACCAACTCCGAAGAAGAGAGGTGTTCTATTTCTCAGTCCCGAAGATATGCAAGAGGCAAAGAAATATATGAAAGAAAAAGGTATTAAAGCTGAAGATGTTAAGAATTTGCCTCCTATTGAAGAAATACATGGTCTAAATATACCGCCTGTTGAAGAAACATATGATCTCAATTCTTTATTCACTGAAGAACCTCCTGATCCCGATATCCCGACACAGGTACTAAAGGTAAATTCTCTCTATAGATATGATAAAGCTGAAGTCCCTCCTACTAAAATTGCTAGTCAGTGCTTGGATGAGTTTGATAACTTTATGTTTAAGCAGGACAACTTCAATGCTTATTTTGGTAGACAATTAAAAGAAAATGCTTATATGATTAGACACTTGGGTGATTATATGGCTAATATTAAAGGTGAACTTAAACTTGTTAGCAAACATGCTTCTATGGTTACCACTCAAGCAGAACAAGTACTTAAGGCTCAAAAAGAAGTGCTTGATGAAATGAATAGTAAGAAAAATGATTATGCTGTTAGAGTGGCTACTAGAACTGGTAGAATGACTCAGGAACCTTTGTATCCTGAAGGCCACCCTAAGAGAATCGAGCAAGATTCTCAAAGAAATAATATTGATGTTCCTAGTTCTTCTAAAAAGAAGAAGAAGAAAAATGATAGAACTGTGCAAACTTCTACTGGACCTATTGCTGAACCACCTGATAATCCAAATGATATATCTATTTCTGATGCTGAAACACAATCTGGTAATGAACATGAACCTAATGAAAATATTAATGATGATGTTCATGATGATGCTCAACCTAGTAATAATAATGATGTAGAATTTGAACCTGCTATTGATCTTGATAACCCACAACCAAAGAATCAACATTATGATAAAAGAGACTTTGTTGCTAGGAAACATGGTAAAGAAAGGGAACCTTGGGTTCAGAAACCCAGGCCTTTTCCTCCGAAACCATCAAAGAAAAAGGATGATGAGGATTTTGAGCGATTTGCTGAAATGATTAGGCCTATCTTTTTGCGTATGCGATTAACTGATGTGCTCAAAACAAATCCTTATTCTAAATACATGAAGGATATCATTACTAATAAAAGAAAGATACCGGAAGCTGAGATTTCCACCATGCTTGCTAATTATACTTTTAAGGGTGGAATACCAAAGAAACTTGGAGACCCCGGAGTACCTACTATACCTTGCTCCATTAAAAGAAATTATATTAAAACTGCTTTATGTGATCTTGGAGCCGGTGTTAGTGTTATGCCTCTCTCTTTATATCGTAGACTTGACTTGAATAAGTTGACACCTACTGAAATATCTTTGCAAATGGCTGATAAATCAACTGCTATACCTATCGGTATTTGTGAGGATGTGCCTGTTGTGGTTGCAAAAGTTACCATTTTAATGGACTTTGTTATTCTTGATATTCCCGAGGATGATAGTATGTATATTATTCTTGGAAGACCTTTTCTTAATGCTGCAGGGTCTGGTATTGATTACAACAAAGGCAATGTCACTTTTTATGTTAATGGTAATGAGCATACGGTACACTTTCCGAGGAAACAACCTCAAGTTCATAGTATCAATTCTACCAGAAAAATTCCATCGATTATATTTGGAAGTTTTGAATTTCCTCTTCCTACTGTCAAAAAGAAATATGATATACTTTATTATTAGGGATGTGCATATCCCCGTTGAGGTAACTTAGTGTTATTCGAAATTTCTCCGGTTTCAGGATTATCGGAATGAGTTTGTTAACAAGACTTGATCAACCTTGTTAGTGGATTCTTTTTGATGAGCATGAGATGGATGAAACTAGAAGCACAACCTTCTATACCCCACTTTTACTTTCTGTTATTTATATTAAATAAAGTAAAAATAGTATTTTTCTGTCTGTTTCCTGACTTATCCATGCAATATAAAAATATCCTGAAAATAAAAGTCCTCAGAATGACATGCCAATTTAATATGATTTTTTCGGGAATATTTGAGAATTTACTGTGCAAAAATTACCGCGGGAGGAGCTGCCACCTGGCCACGAGGGTGGTGCCCCCCCCCCCTCTAGGGCGCGCCCCCTGCCTTGTGGGCCCACGGTGGCGCTCCTTCACTTATCCCAGCACCCATCTTCTTCCTCTGTCTCACACAAACCCGAAAAACCAACTCAAGCACGAGTTCCAGCCACTTTTGCTGTGATTTTCGATCTCCTTGCTCAAAGCACCTCTCGCAAAACTGCTTGGGGAGATTGTTCCTTGGTATGTGACTCCTCCATTGGTCCAATTAGTTTTTGTTCTAGTGCTCTATTCTTTGCAAATTTGTGCTGCATAGGTGACCATGTTCTTGAGCTTGCATGTCAAATTTATATGGTTCCAAGTAGTTCTAATGCTTGATTTAGGCTCTAGGCACTTGTAGGTGTAGTTGCTATCAATATTATTGAAGTTGGTTCATTTTTGTTTTAAGTTACTAAAAATTTCAGAATTTTTTAGAGAAAAACAATATGCTTAGGAAGATGTTCCAAGGTGGTTCCTCTAAGAAGCAAGGACCCAGGATTGCTATGCGCGATGCTGATGAGGATCCACCAAGAGACGCTCCAATACGGCCTTGCGAATGGCCGTCGGAAAATTTATGGACCGTGCGGGAATTAAAGAAGAATTCAAAGCATATTTGCGCAATGCCGGTCTTGAGGATTTTGAGGCTAACAAATGCCCCCAGTATCATGATCTCACAAGTTCATTTGTGAGGAGGTTTGAGTATTCATCTTCGCGTAATTCTCCTTCAGTCATGTTTGATCTCTATGAGAAATCTTATACCATGGACTTATAGGATTTCACTTCTGCTTGCAAACTTCTATCATGGGGTAGCGTTAGGGATCCCCCTAAATCTGAATTTAGAAACTTTCTTGCTAGTATAACTATGGGGGAATCTAGAGATATAACGCATGCTACCATAGGGAGCATTCACTTTCCTGCTATACATTATTTTGCTCTCTTCATCGGTAGATGCATAAATGCTAAGGATGAAGCATGTCACATGTGTGTCCCTGACCTGAGCATTCTTAGGAGTGCTGTGTTAGGAGACCAATCTTATCATATGGGAGCCATTGTAGCTCGTAGGTTGCATCATAATAGACATAATGGAGATTTCTTTGGAGGAATTTATGCAACCCACTTAGCTCAATTTCTTGAGATAGACATTCATGAGGGTGATACAGAGTTGCCTCCTGCATATTTAGATTATGACTCTATGGCTTCGCACCAGTTTGCCGAGAGGCCTGAAACACCTCTCTTATATCGTTTAATTTTTGATAAATGACGTGTTTTCCGTATTACTCTCCCTGCTCCTGCCTTCTTCGATTCACAGACAAAAACAAGATATGTTATTACCGGAGAAGAGGCAGAAGAGTACGAGAGGAGAGCGGAGGCAGCTCGACTCCATGCTGCAGCTCAGCAGGCGATAACCGCTGCACATCAGTATGATCCCAACTATTCCTCCTCATCACAGTACGACCCCAACAACTATTATTATGGATATCCGCCAGGCCAGCCGTGGCCATAGACCAACTTAGGCCAAAAGCCTAAGCTTGGGGGAGTACGTATTTCTCATTGACATTACATTTATGTTCACACACACTCATTACTAAGTGTCGGTGCTCATACTTTTTCACTGTAATATCCATGCTAGTTTATTTTCTTTTTCCCGCTTTCTTCTTGTGTGTTTGTTAAACCTTAAGAAAAACCAAAAAAATAGTAGTAGTTTATTTTTCTGCTGTAGTAGTAATAATTAAAAAATAAAACCCAAAAATATTTCCCGTTCTTCTTTTGCTTGTTGGGAGCTTTCCCGTGTAAATAGTTTTAATTCTTTTCTTTTCTTTGGGGTTCAGTAGGAGAAGACCATGATTAAATTGTTGAAGTGGCTCTTATATGCATTATTGTTAATTTAACCAAGAGCCCATATTGCCTTGTCTTCTCCTATTTATTAAATGCTTGCAGATTCTAGCTTAGTCCAATGCATGTACACTCTTATTATTATTCACACCGTTCGGTCGTGCAAGTGAAAGGCAATTATGATGATATATGATGGGCTGACTGAGATGAGAAAAGCTGGTATGAACTCGACCTCTTTTGTTTTTGTAAATATGATGAGTCCCTCATTCTTGATTCAGCCTGTTATGAATAAACATGTTTGCAATGACAATTACAGATCGTAGTTGCTTGTGCCATGCTTGATTAGCTATGAGTTATAATGGTTTATCTTGTGTGCCAGCATGCTATTGAGATGATTATGATGTGGTATGATGGGGTGGTATCCTCCTTCGAATGATTTAAGTGACTTGATTGGGCACATGTTCATGCATGTAGTTGAAAAAAAATCAACATAGCCTTCACGATATTTATGTTCATGGTGGATTATATCCTACTCATGCTTGCATCCAATGTTTATTAATTTTAATGCATGTACATGGCTGTTGTCGCTCTCTAGTTGGTCACTTCCCAGTCTTTTGCTAGCCTTCACTTGTACTAAGCTGGAATACTGCTTGTGCATCCAACCCCTTAAACCCCAAAGTTATTCCAGATGAGTCCACTATACCTTCCTATATGCGGTATCTACCTGCCGTTCCAAGTAAATCTGTATGTGCCAAACTCTAAACCTTCAAATAAACATTCTGTTTTGTATGCTCGAATAGCTCATGTATCAACCAAGGCTGTCCTTATCTTCCGTGTTAGGCGGGTTATTCTCAAGAGGAGTGGACTCCACTCCTCACTCACGAGAAAATGGCTGGTCACCGGGATACCCAGTCCCATGCTTTATGCAAACTAAATCAAAATTAATTGCAAACAAAACTCCCCCTGGGACCTGATGTATGTTGGAGGCACTCGTTGTTTCGAGCAAGCCATGGATTGATGCTTGTTGGTGGAGGGGGAGTATAAACTTTACCATTCTGTTTGGGAACCACCTATAATGTGTGTAGCATGGAAGATATCACCATCTCTTAGTTGTTACGTTGACAATGAAAGTATACTGCTCAAAATACAATTTATCTCTATTTCAAAACCGAGCTCTGGCACCTCTACAAATCCCTGCTTCCCTCTGCGAAGGGCCTATCCATTTACTTTTATGTTGAGTCATCACCCTCTTATTAAAAAGCACTAGCTGTAGAGCACAACCGTCATTTGCATTCATCATTGTTAATTTATATTGGGTATGACTATGATTGGATCTCTTTTACCATGAATTACAATGTCTAGTCAGTCCTTGATCTTTAAAGGTGCTCTACATTTATGTTTTGCGGTCTCAGAAAGGGCTAGCGAGATACCATCTTGTTATATCATATTATGATTGTTTTGAGAAAGTGTTGTCATCCGAGATTTATTATTATGGCTTGCTAGTTGATTATGCTATTGATATGAGTAATTGTGAGATCTCAGAATAATTGCAAATGTGGTTAGTTATGATCTATGCTGAAAACTTGAATGCTGGCTTGACATAGTTACAACAACAAGAGCAAACAGAGTTTGTAAAAGTTTTTCTTTCTTTCTTTCAGTTTGTCAACTGAATTGCTTGAGGACAAGCAAGGGTTTAAGCTTGGGGGAGTTGATATGTCTCCGTCGTATCTACTTTTCCAAACACTTTTGCCCTTGTTTTGGACTCTAACTTGTATGATTTGAATGGAACTAATCCGGACTGACGCTGTTTTCAGCAGAATTACCATGATGTTGTTTTATGTGCAGAAAACAAATATTCTCGGAATGACCTGAAACTACACAGAACATCTTAGAAAAAATAATAAAAAATCCTCACCAAAGATGAAGACCAGGGGGCCCACACCCTTCTCACGAGGGTGGGGGGCGCGCCTCCTACCTCGTGGGCCCCCTGGATGCCCTCCGACGCCAGCTCCAACTCTATATATTTGCTTTCGGAGAGAAAAAATCAGAGAGAAGAAATCATCGTGTTTTACGATACGGAGCCGCCGCCAAGCCCTAAAACCTCTCGGGAGGGCTGATCTGGAGTCCGTTCGGGGCTCTGGAGAGGGGGATTCGTCGCCGTCATCATCATCAACCATCCTCCATCACCAATTTCATGATGCTCACCGCCGTGCGTGAGTAATTCCATCGTAGGCTTGCTTGACGGTGATGGGTTGGATGAGATTTATCATGTAATCAAGTTAGTTTTGCTAGGGTTTGATCCCTTGTATCCATTATGTTCTGAGATTGATGTTGCTATGACTTTCCTATGCTTAGTGCTTGTCACTAGGGCCCGAGTGCCATGATTTCAGATCTGAACCTATTATGTTTTCATGAATATATGTGAGTTCTTGATCCGATCTTGCAAGTCTATAGTCACCTACTATGTGTTATGATCCGGCAACCCCGAAGTGACAATAATCGGGACTACTCCCGGTGATGACCATAGTTTGAGGAGTTCATGTATTCACTATGTGCTAATGCTTTGTTCCGGTTCTCTATTAAAAGGAGGCCTTAATATCCCTTAGTTTCCAATAGGACCCCGCTGCCACGGGAGGGTAGGACAAAAGATGTCATGCAAGTTCTTTTCCATAAGCACATATGACTATATACGGAATACATGCCTACATTACATTGATGAATTGGAGCTAGTTCTGTGTCACCCTATGTTATGACTGTTACATGATGAACCGCATCCAGCATAATTATCCATCACTGATCCGGTGCCTACGAGTTTTCCATATACTGGTTTACGCTTATTTACTTTTCCGTTGCTACTGTTAGAATCACTACAAAATACCAAAAACATTACTTTTGCTGTCTTTACTTTTGTTGCTGCTACCACCACTATCATATTACTTTGCTACTAAACACTTTGCTGTAGATACTAAGTTTCCAGGTGTGGTTGAATTGACAACTCAGCTGCTAATACTTGAGAATATTCTTTCGCTCCCCTTGTGTCGAATCAATAAATTTGGGTTGAATACTCTACCCTCGAAAGCTGTTGCGATCCCCTATACTTGTGGGTTATCACCATAGAGCACTTCGTCTTCCGCAACCTTGGCTGCTGCATCAACCTGAGTTGATCCAGATAATGGCAGTGACCCTCCACAGCAGTTCTGCAGCTGTAAGTTTTTGCTTTATCTTCGTACCTTAGATCCGCACTAGGGTTTGCAAGCTTCTTCGTGTTCTTCGTAGTTCGTCGGAGTTCATCGTAGTTCGTCTAGGCTATACCACGAACCTCTTTGATCTGAGAACGTTATTAAACTGATGCGGTAGTTGTTTTAGTTCCACTTTCAGTACGAGTAGATCCCCTTTCTCGGACGAAAAATCTTGTACAAGCTTATGAACTCATCTGTACTGACTTTTAGGTCTAGATTTTTTTCTTTTCTGAAGAGTCGTTGATCCAAAGTAATATCTGCAGTCTGTGAAACTTGTTTACCTCAGTACTTAACCAATTTTTTGTCGCTGGCAACTTTTGAATATCTTTAGTCATGGCGGCTTACCATGCCGGTTCATTTTTCCTTCATATACCATTAGCCCTTATTTAAGCTGCCATTACGCATCTGTATTGCAATCATTAACCTGTAATTCCACCAATTAACTTGAACCGGCAAATTACTTCCTTTTTAGCTTGTACTTTTGCCATGCCGCCAAGGACAACGAGAGTTTGCAACTGGGTCCCTTCCACAGTCACTGATGATACCCTGAAGGATTTTGTCACCATTGGGTATCTACGAGAGAAGAGCATTATGTCCTATCGCGCCCCTGACCCGGCCGAGAAAAAACCTCAGCCCAAGGATGGTGAAGTCATCGTCTTTACTGACCATATGAACAGGGGCTTTTCACCGCCCGGCTCAAAATTCTTCAGAGATATTCTCCACTTTTTAAAGCTTCATCCACAAGATCTGGGACCCAATTCCATATCAAACATCTGTAATTTCCAAGTTTTCTGCGAGGTTTATCTTCAAGAAGCACCTACTGTTGAACTCTTCCGAGAGTACTTTTACTTGAACTGCCAAAATGAGTATATCAATGGCCCCAGTTTAGAACTTGGTGGGATTTCAATTCACCGCAGACGGGATGCTGTTTTCCTCTAGTAGTCTTGCCAAGCCATCCCAAGGACTGGAATCAAACCTGGTTCTATTGCCAAGATACGTCACCGGCTGATGAAAAACCAATGCCGGGTTATCGTGTTGAGCGTCTTGACGCTAAATATTCGCTCCCTGACAAACTCTCTGCCACTGAGCGCAAGAAACTTCAACCAACTGTCAAAAGGGTTCAAGCTTTACTGGGGAACGGCTTAACATGAGTTGACTTGATCCGCCGTTGGATCGCATGGCGGATCATCCCTTTAAGCCGCCGATCTGATTTGATGTGCAATTACACTAGAGGAACGGACGATCCATTACGTCATAGCTCCATTCGTCTGACTGAAGAAGCTATTGTTGAGATGTCAACCACTCTCGTCAACAGCAAATATGAAGACTGCAGCAAAGTAGGATTGAATCCTTTTTGCAAACTTAACCCGGCACCAGAGGTAAACCCCCTTGACTCCTTTTTTCTTCAGTAGTTAAGTATTTGTATGATTTTCAACCTGTTGTTTGCCTCTAGCCAAATTTGACTTTTGGAAAGCCAAATATGATCATGAGGCAGCCAGAAAAGCTAGAACCGCCGCAATAGCCGCTAAGAAGACAACCAGAAAATCCAAAAAGAAACTAACTGCTTCTGATCTCCTCAAGCTGGATGATGCCTCTGAGTCGGAGGTAGCCCTTGACTCTCTTGGCCTGCTTTTTAACAACCTTATTGACACTGACTATTACCAGGATGACGCGGGGGCCAGCTAGGTAGTAGAAGAAGAGGTAATTATTTCCTCCGATTCAGAACCTTTGCCAAGGCAGAAACCTCGATGGGTAACCCGGAAATTAAGGTTTTCACACCCCTTGGCTTATTTAGACCCTCATTTTCTTTTTAAAAACAACAACATGAGAGCCGCCATTAGACCCGGATAAGTGACGACAATGAGCTGCCCTCTGGCTTACCGAAAACTCCTCGGAAACACCAGAATGAGGCTCCTTTCATTTTTGACTTTTGACTTTATCAATGAATCTATTTCCTTGCTCTTTTAACCGTGATTTCACTTTTGCAGGAGGTCTCTCGTTCTTCTGGCGATTCTTCACAAACTCAACTTCTGGCTTTCGAGACCGCCCCTGGGTAAAGATAGTTATCCTTCTTCTGTATCTTTATGTCCGTATGATTATACTGACTCATCAAATTCTTCTTAGTGGTCAAGCAAATCCCAAGAAGGCCAGGGTGGCTAAGCCGACTAAAGATCCGAAAGCCGCTGAACCGGCACTGCCGACTCCTACCTCGGGACAACCTGAAGCACCAGAAGACCCCGCTGTCAACGTTCAATCAGATCCTCCTGAGCCATCTGTTGATGAAACCGTTCTCAATCCATCTACTGTTGAACCGTCTAGCTCAGCTAACCTGCCGACGACTTATGACAATGATGTTTTAATCACTTGTAGTAGATTCATTGAGCCGGGCAATCCAACTGTGCTGGCAAGACACTCCGCCAAGCAAGAGGCTTTGGAGAAGCAAAAAGTGCGGTTTGACATCTATCACTATGCTCACCTGAGTATTAGTGACGTGCTATCTGGCTACCTTAGTCACGTGCATTCCAGCCGTGACTCTGAAATTGAGATGGTCAAACAACTGCAACTCAAATATGAGGTATGCTCTCCAGCTTTCATTAATTTATATGCTCTGCCAGCCCCCAATTCTCCTGATTATGATAAACTTGAATGATCTGTAGACTTGTGATATAGGTTGATGTTCTGACCTAGATTTTCCCCAAGTCCGGTTTAAAATGTTTAACCGGATTTATCTGATTAGCATAATTTCGCACCTATAGCCCCCAAGGTCCGGCTTAATTCATCATAAATGAGGCAGTACTTAACTTCATAACTTTCTTCAACCAGTCAAAACTAATATTGTTATCCGGCTCAAGAGGGAAAACTTTCTGAATACCATGCATTAGCCCCCAAGTGCCAAGCGTTGTTACCTGTAAAACACTTGGGACTTTTTAGAAGAGTCATTTCTGCATTTAAGAATTGCTTTGCCAGACATTAGCCCCCATGTGCCAAGTGGTGTTGCTTTGCAAAGTTCTTGGGACTTTAATCATTATGACCTCTATTGGAATAAACTTTGACACATCTATGCATGTCTGCAGACCGCCATAACTGACTTGGAATCTCAACTGGCTGATACGAAAACCAGCTGGTGGCTCAAGAAACTGAGACAAAGAAGACTGAATCCAAACTCCAGTTGAGCATATCTGAAGCAGAGAAACTGAAGACTAGTTTCAATGTAGAGAAAAAATCTTGGGCCAACGAAAAAACCTTGCTGACACAGCGTGCTGAAACTGCCGAGGCGGCTCTCAAGGAAGTTACCTCTGAACTTACCAATTTAAAGAACCATGTGTCTCAGATGGTCTCTGCAATCTTCGGTGAGTCACTGTACTATTTACTTAAATTCTATTTTTGTCATCATAATGTAAGCCACCTGCTTAACCTTTTGGAAATACCTCATAGGTCCACAGAGCAGCAATCTGAGTCAAAACAGCTTGATAAAACTAAAGGTGGTTTACACCCTTGTAGAGCAATTGTATACTAGAGCTTAATGGGCTCTTTCCATTATTTCCCCAGCTAACCAAGGACCAAACCTATTGAGTGATGTCTTGAAGAAGCTATCCATCTTACCCGCCAGGTTTCAAGAAGTCAAGCGTTCCTGTGCGAGAGTCGGAGCCCTAACTGCTCTAAGCCGCTCCAAAGCCTGGGTACCGGGGCTAGACCCGGCAGATGTAGCCAAGGGGTACCCTAGTTTTAAGGAAGATGGGACTCCTTTTGATCAAGAAGATTTTGCTGCTCGCGTGAAGGAAATTCGTCCTCATGCTACCATCCTTGGCGAAGAAACCAACGTTGATAAGTACCAGCCGGGTTTTGATGCTGATAATAAAAAGATGGAAACTCCTTCGTATAAAGTGACGGATCTAATCCTGCCAGTTCGCCAGCACACCTTTGCCCCGGAAATTGACCCGTCTGGTCTAATTGATGATGAGGCTGAATTCGTCGCTCTTCACGGCTTTGATTGGTCCAAGCCCAATTTCCAAACAGTGGAGGAGGATGAACCAGCAAGGGATGAGTTGTAACCATCCAAACAACCTGGCCAGGATTGACGGCTTTAGTTTATCATCTGCTTATGAGAAAAAATAGTATTATCCTTTTGGGCTCCAAGTGCCTTGTAACAGGCTAGCTTAAAACTTCATGTTCTGCTTATGCCATCATGCATAGTGTGTTGCGTACAACACTTTTATCTGTCATGTCAACATATGCCTTACATCCTTTACAATATCAGTAGTGTTTGAATCTGTTCCTGTATGTAAAAGTTGAAAACTGTCCTGGCGGTTTATCGCCGGACGGGTCAAAACACCTAGTACACAACTATGGAAACTAACATAACTGTATAATCAAGGCTAAATGTAAGGATAATTAAGGCTGGAAAGTTTCTGATTGAAGAAAAGCACAGATAAGCCTGTTATGAATTTTAACGAGAATATCAGACATGTGATCTTGAATCTGGACTGCCGGCTTATGTGACCCGAACAGTAAGGGTGATAACCCAATCTTTAGAAGCCAATAATTCCATATGTATGATGACTATCATACACTGGCGATTCATCGTCAAAAAACCAAGCCGGTTTAAATTGAAACCATACTTATATTTAGATTTAGACAACGAAACTGAAAAAACAAAAGATTACCTTTCAAATAATGTAAGTCAAACATCAAGAAAAATTTGGAGGCTTCTGATTCGAATACGATCAGTAAACCAGACCAAAGGGGTTAAGCTAGGATTCGAATACGATCATGTAGCCCCCAGTGGCTTTGGTGTTGCGCCGATTAAGAGGGTGCCGACAGCTATGTTATCTTTGGTTCAAATACGACCTATGTTTGAATAGGAAGCCCCAAATAACCTTAAGAGATTTTTAACGACCCTGATTTGAATACGATCCAAGTCGGACCCAAAAGGGGTTAAGCTATGATTTGAATATGATCAACAAGCCCCCTAGTGAGTTTGGCATTGCGCCGATCAAGAGGGTACCGACAGCTATGTTCTCTTTGGTTCGAATACAACCTATGTTTGAACAGGAAGCCCCCTAGTGATCATAAGGTTTAACGGCTAGATTTGAATACAATCAGCCCCTAATTGGTCAGTTTGAAAGTATAATGATAAAGGCATGTGATTATTGAGAATGAAAAAGGAAAGAGGTCCTGCTTTATTACTTATCATAATATATACAACATCAAAGTATGTACATTATGAGTGCCGGTGGCTCAAGTATAATAAGGCCGAAGATGAGCGATATTCCACGGCCGGTGGGTCTCTTCCTCCGACTTACATGAGTCTTTGTGCTCTCGAACATCGATGAGGTAGTATGACCCATTGTTCAAGTTCCTGCTGGCCACAAAGGGTCCTTTCCAAGGTGGGGATAATTTTTGTGCATCAGTTTGGTCCTGGATGAGCCGGAGCACCAAGTCACCTTCCTGAAAGGTTCTGGACTTAACCCGACGGTTGTGATAATGAACAGGTCATGTTGGTAAATCGCCGAGCAGGCTGCTGCTAAGTCACGCTCTTCATCTAATAGGTCAAGTGCATCCTAACGGGTTTGTTCGTTATCAGTTTCAACGTTAGCCGCCACGCGGGGCGAGTCATGCCGGATGTCACTAGGCAGGACTGCCTCTGCTCCATAAACCATGAAGAAAGGCGTATAACCCGTAGGCCTGTTAGGGGTAGTATTGATGCTCCATATCACTGAGGGTAACTCCTCCACCCGACAACCCGACGTCCATTGTAAAGGAACCAGAAGCTGGGGTTTGAGACCTTTCAAGATTTCCTGATTTGCTCTTTCAGCTTGACCATTGGATTGGGGGTGAGCTACTGATGAAACATCAAGCCGGATATGCTCACATTGACAAAATTCCTCCATAGCACCCTTGGACAGATTGGTACCATTGTCAGTTATAATTCTATGTGGAAAGCCAAAATGAAAGATCACCTTTTTCATGAATTGAACCGCTGTGGCTGCATGATACGTCTCCAACGTATCTATAATTTTTGATTGCGCCATCCTATATTATCTTCTGTTTTGGACATTATTGGGCTTTATTATACACTTTTACATTATTTTTGGGACTAAACTACTAACCGGAGGCCCAGCCCAGAACTACTGTTTTTTTTGCCTATTTTAGGGTTTCAAAGAAAAGGAATATAAAACGGAGTCCAAACGGAATGAAACCTTCGGGAACGTGATTTTTGGAACGAACAAGATCCAGGAGACTTGGACCCTACGTCAAGCAACCAACAGGGAAGCCACGAGGTAGGGGGCGCGCCTACCCCCCAGGCGTGCCCTCCACCCTCGTGGGCCCCATGTTGCTCCACAGACGTACTTCTTCCTCCTATATATACCTACGTACCCCCAAACGATCAGAGACGGAGCCAAAACCCTAATTCCACCGCCATAACTTTCTGTATCCACGAGATCCCATCTTGGGCCTGTTCGGGAGCTCCGCCGGAGGGGGCATCGATCATGGAGGGCTTCTACATCAACACCATAGCCTCCCCGATGAAGTGTGAGTAGTTTACCTCAGACCTTCGGGTCCATAGTTATTAGCTAGATGGCTTCTTCTCTCTTTTTGGATCCCAATACAAAGTTCTCCCCCTCTCTTGTGGAGATCTATTCGATGTAATGTTCTTTTGCGGTGTGTTTGTTGAGACCGATGAATTGTGGGTTTATGATCAAGCTTATCTATGAACAATATTTGAATCTTCTCTGAATTATTTTATGTAAGATTGGTTATCTTTGCAAGTCTCTTCAAATTATCAGTTTGGTTTGGCCAACTAGATTGATCTTTCTTGCAATGGGAGAAGTGCTTAGCTTTGGGTTCAATCTTGCGGTGTCCTTTCCCAGTGACAGTAGGGGCAGCAAGGCATGTATTGTATTGTTGCAATCGAGGATAACACGATGTTTTTTTATCATATTGCATGAATTTATCCATGTACATCATGTCATCTTGCTTAAGGCGTTACTCTGTTCTTATGAACTTAATACTCTAGATGCATGCTGGATAGCGATCAATGTGTGGAGTAATAGTAGTAGATGCAGGCAGGAGTCGGTCTACTTGTCTCGGACGTGATGCCTATATACATGATCATACCTAGATATGCTCATAACTATGCTCAATTCTGTCAATTGCTCAACAGTAATTTATTCACCCACCATAAAATACTTATGCTCTTGAGAGAAGCCACTAGTGAAACCTATGGCCCCTGGGTCTATCTTCCATCATATTAATCTTCCAACACTTAGTTATTTTCTTTTCTTTTTTCTTTGCTTTTATTTTACTTTGCATCTTTATCATAAAAATACCAAAAAAATATCTTATCATATCTATCAGATCTCACTCTCGTAAGTAACCGTGTAGGGATTGACAACCCCTTATCGCGTTGGTTGCGAGGATTTATTTGTTTTGTGTAGGTGCGAGGGACTGGCGCGTAGCCTCCTACTTGATTGATACCTTGGTTCTCAAAAACTGAGGGAAATACTTACGCTAACTTAGCTGCATCACCCTTTCCTCTTCAAGGGAAAACCAACGTAGTGATCAAGAGGTAGCAAGAAGGATTTCTGGCGCCGTTGTCGGGGAGGTCTATGCAAAAGTCAACATACCAAGTACCCATCACAAACCCTTATCTCCCGCATTACATTATTTGCCATTTGCCTCTCATTTTCCTCTCCCCCACTTCACCCTTGCCGTTTTATTCGCCCTTCTTCTGTTCGTCTTTCCATTTGCTTTGATGTCTTACTTGGCTCGTTGGCTAGTTTGGTTGGAATAATTGTTTATTTATTACTAAACAGAGAACCTAAGATCTATGGATCCTCATCCGCTTGATAATATTTTTAAGAGATCCAATTATAATGAACTAATTGCTAGTAAGTTTTGTGCACTAGATTATCTTTATGAAGTTTTGCTCGAAATTCGTGAATCTGAAAATTGTGATAAAGTACCTTATGGAGTGATTCCCGATGGATCCTTGAATAAAAAGCATGATTTCAATGATGATAGTATAAATTATATTGATATAAATTGTGCTAATAATATGCAAGACCCTAAGCTTGGGGATGCTAGTTTTGCTATGACCTCTACTTGTTGCAATGATCATGATTGGGGTGGTTCTTCTTACAATCTTGAAAATTTATTTAAGCCCCATGATGAAAATGAGATTGATAATAGTGTTTGCAATATTATTGAAAGTGGGTTTGGAAGAGTGTCAACTTTAGATCCCACATATTTGGAGAATGTTCAATCTTATGAAATTTTTGATAATAGTGGGTTTGGAGAGGTCATGACTTTAGTTAATGTTAATCCCACTATTTTGGAAGAGTGTCAACCTTGCATGCATGTGGATCATGTTGAAAATATTTTATGTGATAGCTATTTTGTTAAATTTTCTTATGATCCTACATATAATTATTATAAGAGAGGAAAATGTGGTGGTAGAAATTTTCATGTTACTAAATTACCTCTCGTTATGTTGAGATTGCTATTGTTTCTTTCCGCTTCCTTGCATATGCTAGTTTTTGCTTGCCTTGATAATTTGTTTGACTATACGATACCTATGTATAGGAAGTATGTTAGACTTAAATGTGTTTGTCACGTGTTTTATGATGCTCTCTTTGTGCTTCAATTCATGTCTTTCATGTGAGCATCATTGAAATATTATGCCTAGCTATAAGGCTTTAAAGAAAAGCGCTTGTTGGGAGTCAACCCAATATTTATCCTTGCTGTTATTCAATAAATAATTTATCTAGCCTCTGTTTTGGTTGTGTTTTTGTGTTTAATTAGTGTTTGTGCCAAGTAGAACCGTTGGGAAGACTTGGGGAAAGTCTTGTTAATCTTGCTGTAAAAACAGAAACTTTAGCGCTCACGAGAACTGCTTCCATTTTTATTTTGAAAGTGATATTTAGTTAATTCTTTTTGCAGATGATTAATAGATAAATTACTCACGTCCATCAGTTTATTTTAGAATTTTTGGGGTTACAAATCTTGCACTAGCTACAGATTACTACAGACTGTTCTGTTTTTGACAGATTCTTTTTTTATGTGTTGTTTGCTTATTTTGATGAATCTATGGCTAGTAAAATAGTTTATAAACCATAGAGAAGTTGTAATACAGTAGGTTTAACACCAATATAAATAAAATAATGAGTTCATTATAGTACCTTGAAGTGGTCTTTTGTTTTCTTTCGCTAACGGAGCTCACGAGATTTTCTACTTTAAGTTTTGTGTTGTGAAGTTTTCAAGTTTTGGGTAAGGATTTGATGGATTATGGAACAAGGAGTGGCAAGAGCCTAAGCGTGGGGATGCCCATGGAACCCGCAAGATAATCTAAGGACACCAAAAAGCCAAAGCTTGGGGATGCCCCGGAAGGCATCCCCTCTTTCGTCTACTTCCTTCGGTAACTTTACTTGGAGCTATATTTTTATTCACCACATGATATGTGTTTTGCTTGGAGCGTCTTGTATGATTTGAGTCTTTGCTTTTTAGTTTAACATAATCATCTTTTCTGTCCACACCTTTTTGAGAGAGACACACATGATTCGGAAATTATTAGAATACTCTATGTGCTTCACTTATATCTTTTGAGTTATATAGTTTTGCTCTAGTACTTCACTTATATCTTTTAGAGCACGGTGGTGGATTTGTTTTATAGAAACTATTGATCTCTCATGCTTCACTTAGATTATTTTGAGAGTCTTAAATAACATGGTAATTTGCTTAAATAATCCTAATGTGCTAGGTATTCAAGATTAATAAAAACTTTCTTATGAGTGTTTTGAATACTAAGAGAAGCTTGATGCTTGATGATTGTTTTGAGATATGGAGGTAGTGATATTAAAGTTGTGCTAGTTGAGTAGTTGTGAATTTGAGAAATACTTGTGCTGAAGTTTTCAAGTCCCGTAGCATGCACGTATGGTAAATGTTATGTAACAAATTTGAAACATGAGGTGTTCGTTGATTGTCCTCATGAGTGGCGGTCGGGGATGAGCGATGGTCTTTTCCTACCAATCTATCCCCCTAGGAGCATGCGCGTAGTGCTTGGTTTTTGATAACTTGTATATTTTTGCAATAAGTATGTGAGTTCTTTATGACTAATGTTGAGTCCATGGATTATACGCACTCTCACCTTTCCATCATTGCTAGCCTCTTAGGTACCGTGCATTGCCCTTTCTCACATTGAGAGTTGGTGCAAACTTCGCCGGTGCATCCAAACCCCGTGATATGATACGCTCTTTCACACACAAACCTCCTTATATATTCTTCAAAACAGCCACCATACCTACCTATTATGGCATTTCCATAGCCATTCCGAGATATATTGCCATGCAACTTTCCACCATCCTGTTTATCATGACACGTTCATCATTGTCATATTGCTTTGCATGATCATGTAGTTGACATCGTATTTGTGGCAAAGCCACGGTTCATAATTCTTTCATACACGTCACACTTATTTCATTGCATATCCCGGTACACCGCTGGAGGCATTCATATAGAGTCATACCTTGTTCTAGTATCGAGTTGTAATCATTGAGTTGTAAATAAATAGAAGTGTGATGATCATCATTTAATAGAGCATTGTCCCAATAAAAAAAGAAAAAGAGAAAGGCCAAAAAAAGGAAGCCCCCCCCCCCAAAATGAAAAGGGACAATGCTACTATCTTTTTTTTCCACACTTGTGCTTCAAAGTAGCACCATGATCTTCATGATAGAGAGTCTCTTGTCTTGTCACTTTCATATACTAGTGTGAATTTTTCATTATAGAACTTGGCTTGTATATTCCAACAATGGGCCTCCTCAAGTGCCCTAGGTCTTCGTGAGCAAGCAAGTTGGATGCACACCCACTAGTTTCTTTTGTTGAGCTTTCATACATTTATAGCTCTAGTGCATCCGTTGCATGGCAATCCCTACTCCTTGCATTAACATCAATCAATGAGCATCTCCATAGCTCATTGATTAGCCTCATTAATGTGAGACTTTCTCCTTTTTTGTCTTCTCCACATAACCCCCATCATTATACTCTATTCCACCCATAGTGCTATATCCATGGCTCACGCTCATGTATTGCGCGAAGGTTTATAAAGTTTGAAATTACTAAAGTATTAAACAATTGCTTGGCTTGTCATCGGGGTTGTGATGATGAGAGCATTCTTGTGTGACGAAAATGGAGCATGACTAAACTATATGATTTTGTAGGGATGAACTTTCTTTGGCCATGTTATTTTGAGAAGATATAATTTCTTAGTTAGTATGCTTGAAGTATTATTATTTCTATGTCAATATGAACTTTTATCTTGAATCTTTCCGATCTGAATATTCATGCCACAATTAAGAATAACTACATTGAAATTATGCCTAGTAGCATTCCACATCAAAAATTCTGTTTTTATCATTTACCTACTCGAGGACGAGTAGGAATTAAGCTTGGGGATGCTTGATACGTCTCCAATGTATCTATAATTTTTGATTGCTCCATGCTATATTATCTTCTGTTTTGGACATTATCGGGCTTTATTATACACTTTTATATTATTTTTGGGACTAACCTACTAACCGGAGGCCCAGCCTAGAATTACAGTTTTTTTGCCTATTTTAGGGTTTCGAAGAAAAGGAATATCGAACGGAGTCTAAACGGAATGAAACCTTCGGGAACATGATTTTTGGAATGAACAAGATCCAGGAGACTTGGACCCTACGTCAAGCAACCAACAGGGAATCCACGAGGTAGGGGGCGCGCCTACCCCCCAGGCATGCCGTCCACCCTTGTGGGCCCTGAGGGAGTCCTGGATTAGGGGGTGTTCGGGTAGCCGGACTATACCTTCAGCCGGACTCCTGGACTATGAAGATACAAGATTGAAGACTTCGTCCCGTGTCCGGATGGGACTTTCCTTGGCGTGGAAGGCAAGCTTGGCGATGCGGATATTCAGGATCTCCTATCATTGTAACCGACTCTATGTAACCCTAACCCTATCCGGTGTCTATATAAACCGGAGGGTTTTAGTCCGTAGGACAACTTCATCAACTCCATAGACAACAACCATACCATAGGCTAGCTTCTAGGGTTTAGCCTCCTCGATCTCGTGGTAGATCTACTCTTGTACTACCCATATCATCAATATTAATCAAGCAGGACGTAGGGTTTTACCTCCATCAAGAGGGCCCGAACCTGGGTAAAACATCGTGTTCCCTGCCTCGTGTTACCATCCGGCCTAGACGCACAGTTCGGGACCCCCTACCCGAGATCCGCTGGTTTTGACACCGACATTGGTGCTTTCATTAAGAGTTCCTCTGTGCCGTCGCAATCAGGAAGGATGATTTCTTCCGTCTTCAAAGACGGCGCCATTGCTAAGGGAGCCTTGGCTGTTGGCCAAACCCTTCGGCTAGGTGGTTTCCTCATGACCGCCTGTGCGGCTGTTGCGCCGACGGTGACCTCTCAGGTCATCAAAAGCAATCTACACGTCAGCTCGGAGCTCGTTGAACAGTTAGATCCAATGGACCTCTCTTCCGTAAACGAGCTCTTGGATCGCATCGCCGCCCTGGGGGTCGCCACGGATTACGACCAGGTTGGGCTTAAACCCGATCTAAGAGAAATTAACTCTCCCCAAGTCACCCACCATGTTGCCGTGGTAGAGGCGCGGTGCGGCGACCCTTCATCTATTTTAAGGACTAGTTACGTCCGAATTCCCGATCTCTCCAAGCCGGATACCCGCGGAGGGGAGGATGTAACTCAAGACCTGAGCTTAGAATCAGGCAACGGGCCGGATTCGTTGGATAACGTCCAGGAATCCGAACTTCAGAATTCGGAAATGCTTCGGCCTCCGAATCTTGGATTGGGTGAGGTTTCAGATTCAATGACACCCACCCACCCGAACATAAGCGATCTCTCCCAAGTCAGGCAGAGGCCCGACGAAACAGTACATCATTACTGGGCCAGATTCCTCCTAGTTATGAACAGGATAAAAGATTACCGCGAGGGAGACGCGATATCAATCTTCTGCAGTAGTTGCACGGACGAGGGAATCCTTAACGCCGTAAGTCGTCGTGATATTACACGCTTCGCTGACTTGGCGTCCATAGTACAAAAATACTATGCGATGGAAAGTGCCTGGAAAACCGAAATGAAATTTTGGGATAATCCGGCCTTGAATAGTAATCCCATCCGAACTAAGAGGGTGCATCATCATAAGACACCCGGGATAAATAGCAAAAAGCCAAAACCCTTTGCAGGGCATGGAACCGTACTGGAAAGGTGGCTTGATGGACCTTGTAGAATTCATAGTACAGAGGATGCCACACCAACTCACAGCCTTAGAGCATGTTGGATACTCCGGCAGGTAGCCAAAATTGGCGAGGACCTCTTAAATCGGGAGGCCGCAGAAAGCCAGCCCGAGGACACCAGTACCGTTCTCACAGTCTTTCCGAACCCAAGAGACAGGCTATGGGAGAGGAGCTGGCCAAGCTATTGGAGGCCAGATTCATCAGAGACATAAAACATCCAGACTGGCTAGCAAACCTGGTGATGGTACCAAAGAAGGACAAATCCTGGCGCCTGTGTGTCGATTTCAAAGACCTTAACAAGGCGTGCCCAAAGGATCCCTTCCCCCTCCCCCGTATCGATCAAATTATTGATGCCACCGCAGGACACGATTCGTTGTGTTTCCTCGACGCATACCCCGGTTACCATCAAATCAAGATAGCAGAATCAGACCAATATGCAACAGCATTCATCACACCATACAGACCATTCTGCTTCAACACAATGCCCTTCGGGCTAAAAAACGCCGGCACAACATATCAGCGCATGATCCAGACATGTCTGGCAAACCAAATCGGCAAAATAGTGGAGGAGTACGTGGATGATGTGGTCGTCAAATCAAGACATGTCGAATCTCTAGTAGACGAATTGAAGCTTACATTCGATAACCTCCAAAAATATGACATCAAGCTCAATCCGGAAAAATGTGTCTTCGGCGTTCCAGCCGGAAAGCTCTTGGGCTTCATTGTATCCGGTAGAGGAATTGAAGCAAACCCAGCCAAGATCCGAGCTTTGTCACAATTGGATGTCCCAAAGGACCTTAAACAAATACAAAAATTAACCGGATGTGTGGCGGCTTTAAGCCGCTTCATCTACCGCTTGGGAGAAAAGGCACTACCCCTCTATCGCCTCCTTCGGCGCACCAAACAGTTCGAGTGGACGGATGCCGCCACGGCCGGACTTGGTGAAATAAAAGCCATATTGGCAACAAACCCAGTCTTGGCCGCACCAAACACCAGCGAGCCAATGTTATTGTACATCGCAGCAACACACCAAGTTGTCAGCGTAGTGCTCATTGTCGAGCGGGAAACGGACGGACACAAATTCCCCCTTCAAAGGCCGGTCTACTACGTGTCCACTGTCCTCACTCCATGCAAATCACGGTACCCGCATTACCAAAAGATTGCATACATGGTATTCATGGCATCTCGGAAGCTACGACACTACTTTCAAGAGTGTTCCATATCAGTAGCCTCGGAAGTACCACTCAACGATATTATCAACAACCACGATGCAACGGGCCGGATTGCAAAATGGGCCATCGAGCTCCTCCCGTTCGATATAACCTATAAGCCACGGCGAGCTATCAAATCGCAAGTTTTGGCCGACTTCGTCACAGAATGGACGGAGGCCGAACTCCCTAAAGAGTATGGCACATACTCAAACTGGATCATGCATTTCGACGGCTCCAAAATGTTGGCCAGACTAGGGGCTGGCGTCGTTTTGACGTCCCCAACAGGAGGCACAGTCCAGTATATACTCCAAATTATGTACATGGACTCCAACAACGCAGCCGAATACGAGGCCCTTCTACATGGCCTCCGGATGGCAGTATCCATGAGCATTCAACGCCTAGAGGTACGCGGGGATTCGAACCTCGCGATATCCCAAATAAATGGCGACTTTGACGCCAAGGATCCAAAAATGGCAGCTTACCGCAACGCCGTCCTAAAAATGTCAGCTCGGTTCGAAGGGCTGGAGTTTCACCATATAGCCCGGGAAAACAATCAAGCAGCAGACGTCCTGGCACGCATCGGAGCAAAACGCGATGCAGTCCCCCCAACATCTTTTTAGAAAGATTGTTCAAGCCATCCGTAGCATGGGAGGCGGAACCCGCAAATAACAGCCTGGACCCAGCCGCACCACCTAATGCTGAACAATCTGACACAATTGGAGGCTCTGCCAATGAAATTACACCTTCAGCCCACGTAATAATGGCGATCATCGCCCCGTGGACAGAACCATTCCTAGCCTACCTTATTAGGCAGGAACTCCCGGAGGACCAAAATGAGGCCCGCTGCATAGTGCGGCGATCTAAAGCCTACAGAGTCCATGAGGGAGAGCTTTATAAGAAAAGCACTACCGGAGTCCTTCAAAGGTGCATCTCCGAAGAGGAAGGGCGGAACCTTCTGGCTGAAATTCATGCCGGACTCGGTGGTCACCACGCCGCTGCTCGGTCCCTTGTTAGCAAGGCTTTCCGTACAGGCTTTTATTGGCCGACGGCCCAGGCAGACGCTCAGGACCTAGTCCAACAATGCGCTGGTTGCCAACTTTTTGCCAACCAAAGCCATATGCCACCCACCGCACTCCAAACTATACCCATCACCTGGCCTTTTGCGGTCTAGGGGCTTGACATGGTCGGACCCCTCAAAGGTGGAACCATAAGAAAAAATACTTACTGGTCATGGTGGATAAGTTCACCAAATGGATAGAAGCCAAGCCTGTTAAAACGGCCGAATCCGGACCTGTGATAGACTTCATATCTGGGGTTGTACACCGTTATGGCGTCCCCCACAGCATCATAACCGATAACGGTACAAACTTTACCGCCGATGAGGTAAAACTCTGGTGCAAAAACATGGGCATCAAGCTCGATTATGCTTCCGTCTATCACCCACAAACCAACGGCCAGGTCGAATGTGCAAATGGTCTTATCATGAGCGGCATTAAACCCAGACTAGTGCGGTCCCTCAAGGAATCTAACACGCACTGGGTAGAGGAGCTCGACTCCGTGCTATGGGGGCTGTGGACCACGCCAAATCGTACCACCGGATACACACCATTTTTTATGGTGTACGGCGCAGAAGCAGTTTGGCCCTGCGACATAATTCATGAATCACCTAGAGTGCGCATGTACGAAGAAAGAGAAGCCAAGCTCGATTGGCAGGACAACTTGGACGCCTTGGAGGAGGAGCGTGACGTGGCAAAAGCCCGTTCCGCATTTTATCAACAGCAGGCCCGAAGATATCAAAGCAGAGAGGTACAGGCCAAAAATTACAATGTTGGCGAACTAGTTCTACGCCTGCCGGATAAGAAAAAGGACAAACTCAAGACCAAGTGGGAAGGTCCATTCATAATCGACCAAGTCCTGAATAGTGGGGCGTACCGCCTGCGAGATGCGTCGAACAACCGACTCGAGCCGAACCCGTGGAACGCCGCCCGTCTCCAAAGATTCTATGCCTAGCGCCGGACTCTGTGTTTGTCTCCTTCCTCTGTCCATTCCTTTTTGAATTTTTCTGTCTTACATTTCTCTCCTTCCCATTCTTTCTTCTATAGCCCTTAAAGGCTCATATAGTGACGCACCACTCGCGCTCATTAAACCTGGGGGCTTCTTTAACAGAAGCTTATTTATACGGGCTTCACGCCCAACACATGCGTTAAACTTCCGCATGTACCTTTTTCTTCACCATTATATGCATCGATATGACTTAAGTTTTGGCCAAGCTGGGTTGCCTAGCTCCTGTGCTTACCCCTACGTTCCCGATTGTTTGGCTAGGCGGTAAAGGGAGCACCTCTGTGATTGTTACTGCCGGGTCAGCCGGACGTGTACCTCAGACTGGGTGAAGCCGAAAGCTAGCGTTCTTAAGGGAATATTCGGTCGGTGAAATAAAAGATGATCTTTTTTACTCATTTTATGCGCCCCCAGATGCTTTTTCTGCGTCTCTTCACGCAGTCCAGACATGCACATTAGGGCATGCCTCCTAGCGAAAGGAACCCTTAATGGAACTATTCTCTCTGGAAGATGTTTCTTACTAACCATGTAATATAACATAACTAGTTGGGCACTTGTCTGATAAAGCACTAATGACCCCTACGTCTGGTCTCCACGCATACCCCGGTTCTTATATAACCGCTAGGGTATTCGGACACACTCCGGACCGTCAGGTCCCGAGGTTGAAGCGAAAAGGTCGGCAACGACAAACGATCTACAATCCGACTAGAAGGCATTACACATGTCAATTCAAAATTACACAGTCATTCCGACTGATTGTACTCCTCTTCTATACCATCTAATAGGCTATCTAATTCACAGTCCTGCTGGGAATACTTCGCGGCCAACTCTACTTGGCTGTACACTAAGCTTACAGGGATCTCCTTCCCGTTAGGCCCCACTGGTCCGACCTTGGCCATGTGGTTTGGGTCAGACTTTGTAAAACGGGTCTTCACCATGGCCCAGGCCTCCCTAGTGCCTTGTCGGCAGGCCGATATCTACCACAACCGGAAGCTCCGCCGAGCTCCCTTCAGCTTCTCCGCAAGCTCTCCAAGGCCCTCGGGCACGGAGTGGGCAGGCCATAAGGCTTGGGCAACACCTCGCATTGCCTGCCGAATTCGCTCGTGCAGTTGCAAGAGTTCGGGAAGAAGGTCACCCGTAGAACCGGGCATCTCCTCTGCAGGACGACCTGTGAGCATACCTACAGACATTACTCTATTAGTCGACTTCCTCGCCGAACTTTTTTTTCAAAGTTCGTTCAAGCACTTACTAAATATGCCGCGTCGAAGCCGCTGATTCTCCTTTGTGGAGTCCGACAGCTGGCCATGAACATCTTTAAGTTCGACGTCCAGCTTGGTGTTGGCATCCCAAAGATCATTCTTCTCCAGCCTCACCCTTGTCAACATACTCTCACCGGCCTTTAACCGGCGTAAGAGTTGTTGCTTGTCTGGATCTAGTCCGGCGCTATATGCAATATGATCTGTCAGATTTGCACCCACACCGCACAATACTAATCTTTCGAAGTATATCTTACCTGAGGGGGTCTCTTTGGGCTCCCCTGCTGCGGCTAGTGCGGCCTCTAGTTGGGCCTTGCACTTTTCCAGCTCCTGGGACAGTACGGTATTCTTCTCTGTAAGAACCTGCATATTAAATGATCCTTAAATCAGTTTCTCTAACTGCTTCAAGTCTCGGGGGCTACTGGCATATATATATATATATATATATATATATATATATATATATATATATATATATATATATATATTTAACCAAAATTTTCTTACCCGTATGTCTTTTACATACTGCTCCGTGGCTCTGGCTAAACCATTTTGAGCGGCACGGAGGTACGCATCTCCCGAATTAAAGGCATCTAAAGCCTCTTGGGAGAAACAACCGTCGCGTAGAATGGTCCGGGGACGCCTGTGGTTCATGGCACTCTCCACTTCGGGATTTGTGGTAGACAGCCTGTCCTCATCCTTTGTCAGAGGAGCGTCCGGTGCGCGCCTTGTGCTCGCCTCCGCTTCCTGGCTAGACGTTGGAGCCTGGCTGGTGGAGGCGCGATTGGAAACCTCTCCGGATTTAGTCCGGCGAGGTCTCTTCATTCTGAAGAGAGCACGAATGTTAATATGCCCTGACAGAATAACTCCAGGGAAACAGAGGGCGCGCTATACCTTTGCACCGGCATCTCAGTCCAGATTACATTCCTTTTTGCCCCACGGGGCCCTGCGACCCCTCGTTGGCTAGCCGCCGCAGGTTCGGCCTCCTGCCTCGGAAATCTCCCCTGCAAAACACGGTTATCGTTAGAAACACCGGAATACGTGAGAATGGAATCTCTTTCAAGGGAATGGGACTCTGGTTTCCTTCACCTGGGAGGCCGGGATTAACACTGGGTAATCCACCGTAATGGCCACCAAGGTATCGTCCTTGCTTAGCTGATAGAACACCCCATCAATAAGCTCCACCGATATGTCCGGATCTTCTTCGGAGTCCGAATTGAGGGACCGTTCTGGGTCCTCGGGCTGTGGAGGACGGTTGTTTATGTCCTTTACCTCCTGTCGCAGTTCCTGCATTGAAATCATTAGACTACCTATCTAATCGTGGGAGTATAAAGCAGATGGGCAAGCACAATTGTTCACTTACCCAACTTGGAGGATCATGCATATTGAATCCGGCCTGTGGATTGACGTGGAGGAATTCCTCCTTTTCTCCCTTGTACAATGAGGATAAGATCTTTACTAAGGCGGTGGCTGAGGCCGGCCCCTTACGACCGTAACGGGTGGCGTCATCCTCCCTGTTGAAATCCCACATGGGGTGGCCTCTATATTGAAGCGGCTGCACCCCCCGCATAATGCATGTGGCCATGACTCCAATCATGGTTAGTCCGGAATGAGCCAACAGTCTTATCCGGCCCATCAGGTAAAGGACGTCTCTGTCGCTTTCTCTCTGAGAGCTCCGTGGACGCTAGCTCAAGCGTCTCTTCAATCGGGCATTGTTGAACTCAGGGAGACCGACCCGGATAGGGTCCGGTAGCGGGACGTCATCCATGTAAAACCATTCCGAAGGCCAGTCCTCGGACGCCTTCTTCGGGGTTCCGAATAGGTATCCGGTCCCGGCGATGCGCCATACTTCGGCTCCGCCCACTTGATAGATAGACCCCTCTTGGGAACGGGGCACCAGGCAGAATAACCTCTTCCATAGCGCGAAATGAGCCTCAATGCCTAGAAATAGCTCGCAAAGGGCGACGAAACCCGCGATATGTAATATGGAAGCGGGCGTGAGATTGTGCAACTAGAGACCGTAAAACTTCAGAAGCCCGCGGAGAAATGGATGAATTGGAAATCCAGTCCCCTTATTAGATAGGGGACGAGGCACACCCGCTCTCCTTTAGAAGGATTGGGGGTGTTCTCCGCCTGTTTTCCGCCATTGTAGGTGGCGATACCGGCTCGGACAGGGACCATGTATGCCGGGGGAAGAAATCCCTTGGCCTGAAGCGACACTAACTCGCTGTGCGGGATGGTGCAACTCTCCCAGTCCCCGGGTTTGGGACCGGAGGGGCAAGGGGAGGAGCTGCGACGGCTGGACATGTTGGAATGGACCTCTGCTGGAAGCGCTCTGATGATAACTCGTGGAGAGGAGAAGATGTGGTTTGAACCTGAATTCCCATCCAGTTAAATAGGCGGCTCGTTTATATGGCTAAGGGCGTGGATGTAAAAACGCCCCGGCTTTTCGCATTCGTTTGACACGTGGAAGACGGCCATTATTGGGCGTAGAAGCCAAGGAGCGCAACATTTACAAGAAACCGGACTTTATTCAACAGGTACACGGAACTTGGAGGAGAACCCGCCTTGCAATGCCGAAGACAATCTGCACGCCGGACTCATCATCATTGAAGCCTGGTTCGGGGGCTACTGAGGGAGTCCTGGATTAGGGGGTGTTCGGGTAGCCGGACTATACCTTCAGCTGGACTCCTGGACTATGAAGATACAAGATTGAAGACTTCGTCTCGTGTCCGGATGGGACTTTCCTTGGCGTGGAAGGCAAGCTTGGCGATGCGGATATTCAAGATCTCCTATCATTGTAACCAACTCTATGTAACCCTAACCCTATTCGTTGTCTATATAAACCAGAGGGTTTTAGTCCGTAGGACAACTTCATCAACTCCATAGACAACAATCATACCATAGGCTAGCTTCTAGGGTTTAGCCTCCTCGATCTTGTGGTAGATCTACTCTTGTACTACCCATATCATCAATATTAATCAAGCAGGACGTAGGGTTTTACCTCCATCAAGAGGGCCCGAACCTAGGTAAAACATCGTGTTCCCTGCCTCCTGTTACCATCCGGCCTAGACGCACAGTTCGGGACCCCCTACCCGAGATCCGCCGGTTTTGACACTGACAGCCCCCCTGTTCCTCCACCGATGTACTTCTTGCTCCTATATATCTACGTACCCCCAAACGATCAGAGACGGAGCCAAAACCCTAATTCCCCCGCCGTAACTTTCTGTATCCACGAGATCCCATCTTGGGGCCTGTTCCGGAGCTCCGCCGGAGGGGGCATCGATCACGGAGGGCTTCTACATCAACACCATAGCCTCTCCGATGAAGTGTGAGTAGTTTACCTCAAACCTTCGGGTCCATAGTTATTAGCTAGATGGCTTCTTCTATCTTTTTGGATCTCAATACAAAGTTCTCCCCCTCTCTTGTGGAGATCTATTCGATGTAATCTTCTTTTGCGGTGTGTTTGTTGAGATCGATGAATTGTGGGTTTATGATCAAGTTTATCTATGAACACTATTTGAATCTTCTCCGAATTCTTTTATGTATGATTAGTTATCTTTGCAAGTCTCTTCGAATTATCAGTTTGGTTTGGCCTATTAGATTGATCTTTCTTGCAATGGGAGAAGTGCTTAGCTTTGGGTTCAATCTTGAAGTGTCCTTTCCTAGTGACAGTAGGGGCAGCAAGGCACGTATTGTATTGTTTCCATCGAGGATAACAAGATGTGGTTTTTGTCATATTACATGAATTTATCCTTGTACATCATGTCATCTTGCTTAAGGTGTTACTCTGTTCTTATGAACTTAATACTCTAGATGCATGCTGGATAGGGGTCGATGTGTGGAGTAATAGTAGTAGATGCAGGCAGGAGTCGGTCTACTTGTCTCGGACATGATTCCTATATACATGATCATACCTAAATATTCTCATAACTATGCTCAATTCTGTCAATTGCTCAACAGTAATTTGTTCACCCACCGTAAAATACTTATGCTCTTGAGAGAAGCCACTAGTGAAACCTATGGCCCCCGGGTCTATCTTCCATCATATTAATCTTCCAACACTTAGTTATTTTCTTTGCTTTTTACTTTTCTTTTATTTTACTTTGCATCTTTATCGTAAAAATACCAAAAATATTATCTTATCATATCTATCAGATCTCACTCTCGTAAGTGACCGTGTAGGGATTGACAACCCCTTATCGCGTTGGTTGCGAGGATTTATTTGTTTTGTGTAGGTGCGAGGGACTGGTACGTAGCCTCCTACTGGATTGATACCTTGGTTCTCAAAAACCGAGGGAAATACTTATGCTACTTTGCTGCATCACCCTTTCCTCTTCAAGGGAAAACCAATGCAGTGCTCAAGAGGTAGTACTGCATCACACTTACTAACCGGCTCTGCCTCAACCCACTTCATGAATTTGTCAACTGCCACCAAAAGGTGTGTCTTTTTATCTTTGGATCTTTTGAAAGGTCCAACCATATCAAGCCCCCAGACTGCAAACGGCCAAGTAATTGGAATCATCCACAATTCTTGAGCCGACACATGCGCCCGTCATGCGAATTTCTGACAACCATCACACCTACTGACCAAATCCTCCGCATCAGCGTGAGCCGTCAACCATTAAAAGCCATGACGGAAAGCTTTGGCTACAAGAGACTTTGACCCAGCATGATGGCCATAATCTCCTTCATGGATCTCAGGAAGAATTTCTTGACCTTCCTCAGGAGATACACCGCGTTGAAACGCCCCGGTGACACTGCGATGATGCAACTCACCATTGGCAATTGTCATTGATTTAGACCGCCAGGTTATCTGTCTAGCCAAGGTCTCATCCTCAGGCAACTCACCCCGGGTCATATAAGCCAAATATGGCACTGTCCAATTTGGGATGACGTGAAGAGCCACCACCAATTGTGCTTCCGGGTCTGGAACAGCCAAGTCTTCCTCTGCAGAAAACTTGACAGAAGGGCTATGCAAAACGTCTAAGAAAGTGTTAGGTGGCACCGGCTTACGTTGAGACCCAGCCGGCTTAAAGTATCAGCCACTTCATTCTTTCTACAATCAATGTGTTCCACTTGGTAACCCTTGAAGTGTCCAGCAATGGCATCAACTTCACGGTGATAAGCCGCCATGAGAGGATCCTTGGAATCCCACTTGCCCGATACGTGTTGAGCCACCAAATCTGAGTTGCCAAAACACCTTACCTAGCTCAAGCTCATCTCCTTAGCCATCCGAAGACCATGGAGCAAAGCCTCATACTCAGCTGCATTGTTAGTATAGGGGAACATCAACCGCAGTACATAACAAAATTTGTCACCTCGAGGGGAAGCTAAAACCACTCCAGCCCCCGAGTCCTCTAATTGCCTGGACCCATCAAAATGAATAGTCCAATATGTGTTGTCCGGCTTCTCTTCAGGCATCTGCAGTTCTGTCCAATCATTGATGAAGTCCACTAGTGCTTGAGATTTGATGGCAGTACGTGGCACATACTTTAAACCAAGAGGCCCAAGCTCAATGGCCCACTTGGCGACTCGTCCCGTGGCTTCTCTATTTTGAATAATATCTCCTAAAGGAGCAGAGCTAACCACAGTGATAGGATGACCCTAGAAATAATGCTTAAGCTTCCGGCTCGCCATGAACACCCCATAAACAAGTTTCTACCAATGTGGATATCTCTGTTTGGACTCAATGAGCACCTCACTGATGTAGTAAACCGGCCGTTGAACCGGATATTCCTTGCCAGCCTCTTTCCGCTCTACGACAATGGCCACACTGACAGCACGTGTGTTAGCACCCACATAAAACAACAGTGGCTCCTTATCAATGGGAGCAGCAAGAACAGGCGGCTGAGCGAGCTGTCTTTTTAGATCTTCAAAGGCAGAGTTAGCAACATCACTCCAAACAAAATCATCTGTCTTCTTCATCATTTGATATAGCGGTATAGCCTTCTCACCTAACCGCTTATGAACCGGCTTAAAGCTGCAACACAATCCGCCAATCGCTGAACGTCATTGATGCACGCCGGTTTATCCAAAGACGTAATCGCTTTGATTTTCTTCGGGTTAGCCTCAATGCCTCTGTTAGAAACTAAAAAACCCAACAACTTGCCCGTTGGCACTCCAAAAATGCACTTGGACGGGTTAAGCATCATCTTGTAGACCCGGAGGTTATCAAAGGTTTCCTTCAAATCATCTATTAAGGTCTCCTTCTCTCTGGATTTCACCACTATATCGTCCACAGAAGCATGAACATTGCACCCAATCTGATTGTGAAGACAGTTCTGCACACACCGCTGATAAGTCGCCTAGGCACTCTTAAGCCCAAAAGGCATAGACACACAGCAGAAGGCTCCAAACGGAGTAGTAAAAGCTGTATTCTCCTGGTCTTTAACTGCCATCTTGATCTGATGATAACCAAAATAAGCATCCAAAAAGCTCAAATGCTCACAACCCGCGGTAGCATCAATGATTTGATCAATACGAGGGAGAGCAAAAGGATTAGCCGGGCAAGCCATGTTTAAGTCCGTGTAATCCACACACATACGCTAGACGCCGTTCTTTTTAAGCACGAGCACCGGGTTAGCCAACCACTCTGGATGAAAAACTTCAATAATGAACCCGGCCGCCAAGAGTCGGGCCACCTCTTCACCAATGGCCTTGCGCCTTTCCTCATTGAACCGCCGTAGAAACTTCTTGACCGGCTTAAATTTTGGATCAATGCTGAGAGTGTGCCCAGCGAGTTCTCTCGGTACACCCGGCATGTCAGAAGGATTCCATGCAAAGATGTCCCGGTTCTCATGGATGAACTCGATGAGCGCGCTTTCCTATTTGGGATCCAGATTAGAACCGATACTAAACTGCTTAGATGAGTCACCTGGAACAAAATCAACAAGCTTAGTTTCATCCGCCGACTTAAACTTCAGCAACGGTTCATGCTATGTAGTTGGCTTTTTCAAAGACGTCATGTCCACCGGGTCAAAATTATCCTTGTAGAATTTCAACTCCTCTGTTGCACAAGCAGATTCGGCATAAGCGGCATCACCTTCTTCACATTCCAAGGCTATCTTCCGGCTCCCATGTACTGTGATAGTGCCCTTATAACCCGACATTTTGAGCTGCAAATAAACATAACACGGCCGTGCCATGAACTTGGCATAAGCCAGTCGTCCAAACAGGGCATGATACGGGCTCTTGATTTTGACTACCTCAAAAGTTAACTTCCCGGCCCTGGAATCGTGCTCATCTCCAAAAGCTACCTCCAGCTCAATCTTACCCACTGGGTATGCCGACTTACTGGGCACCACTCCATGAAAAACAGTGCTGGACGTCTTAAGACTTTGTCAGTCAACCCCATGCGACGGAAAGTCTCATAATAGAGGATGTTGATACTACTGCCTCCGTCCATGAGTACTTTAGTGAATTTATATCCACAAACCTGAGGTGCCACCACCGAGGCTAGGTGACCCAAATTATCAACCCGGGGAGGGTGATCATCCCTACTCCATAGAATAGGCTGCTCAGACCATCTCAAATAACGAGGGACTGCCGGCTCAACAACATTCACATCCCTCTTATGAAGCTTCTGGTCCCGTCTGCACAAGCTGGTGGTGAACACATGATACTGTCCACTATTCAACTGCTTTGGATTACTCTGGTATCCAGATTTTTGTTGTTGCTGCTGACCTCCTTGGCCAGATTGCTGACTGTACCCGCCTTGATTTCCTTGAGAGCCTTGAAAATTGGAATTTGAACCGCCTCCCGGACCATGAAAACCGCCGCCACCCGAGCCACCGCCCGGCCCATGATTGCTATTGAACATGTTAGAGTTCTTAAAAGCCTTCATGATCGTACAGTCCTTCCACAGGTGAGTGGCCGGTTTCTGCTGAGTACCGTGCCTTGGACAAGGCTCATTTAACAGCTGCTCAAGAGTGGGACCTGACCCGCCGGACCGAGGAGGTGGCCTCCCCTTACGTTGCTGATTGTTGCCCTGTGTATTGGTGTTAGCCACAAACTCCAAACTACCATTAGCCTTACGTTTATTATTGCCTCCCTGATTTGCCGGGTTATGCTGATGACCCTTGTCATTCTTCTTCCCCTTCCCTGTCTTCTCCTCGTCAGACTCGGGATCCTTGGTATTATCACTCGACATACTTGACTAAAGCCGCCATCAGCTAGCCCATGTCATTACAATCGCATTTGAGCCGCCCCAGCTTCTGTTTTAGAGGCGTAAAACGGCAATTTTTCTCCAACATTAAGACTGCAGAGCCGGCATCCAGCTTATCAGATGAATGTATTATGGCTTTGACCCGGCGCACCCAATGGGTCGTGGACTCTCCTTCCTCTTGTTTATAGTTAGTTAAATCAACAATTGGCACGGGCTACTTGCAAGTGTCTTTAAAATTCGGAATAAACCGGGCTTTTAATTCTGCCCATGAGCCGATGGAATTGGGTGGCAGCCCCTTCAACCAAGTGCGAGCCGTTCCATCTAACATCATAGTGAAGTACTTGGCCATTGCCGCGTCACTGACCTCCAATAGCTCCATGGCCATCTCATAGCTTTCAATCCATGCCCCAGGCTGTAAATCGGCCGTGTAATTGGGCACATGATACGTCTCCAACGTATCTATAATTTTTGATTGCTCCATGCTATATAATCTACTGTTTTGGACATTATTGGGCTTTATTACCCACCTTTATATTATTTTTGGGACTAAACTATTAACCGGAGGCCCAGCCCAGAATTGCTGTTTTTTGCCTGTTTTAGGGTTTCGAAGGAAAGGAATATCAAACGGAGTCCAAACGGAATGAAACCTTCGGGAACATGATTTTCTCATCGAATACAACTCAGGAGACTTGGACCCTACGTCAAGACACGTAACAGGAGGCCACGAGGTAGGGGGCGCGCCTACCCCCCAGGAGCGCCCTCCACCCTCGTGGGTCCCCTGTTGCTCCACCTACGTACTTCTTCCTCCTATATATACCCACGTACCCCCAAATGATCAGAGACGGAGCCAAAACCCTAATTCCACCGCCGTAACTTTCTGTATCCACGAGATCCCATCTTGGGGCCTGTTCCGGAGCTCCGTTGGAGGGGGCATCGATCACGGAGGGCTTCTTCATCAACACCATAGCCCCTCCGATGAAGTGTGAGTAGTTTACCTCAGACCTATGGGTCCATAGTTAGTAGCTAGATGGCTTCTTCTCTCTTTTTGGATCTCAATACAATGTTCTCCCCCTCTCTTGTGGAGAACTATTCGATGTAATCTTATTTTTGCGGTGTGTTTGTTGAGACCGATGAATTGTGGGTTTATGATCAAGTCTATCTATGAATGATATCCGAATCTTCTCTGAATTCTTTTATGTATGATTGGTTATCTTTGTAAGTCTCTTCGAATTATCAGTTTGATTTGGCCTACTAGATTGATCTTTCTTGCAATGGGAGAAGTGCTTAGCTTTGGGTTCAATCTTGCGGTGTCCTTTCCCGATGAAAGTAAGGGCAGCAAGGCACGCATTGTATTGTTGCCATCGAGGATAACAAGATGGGGTTTTCTTCATAGTGCATGAGTTTATCCCTCTACATCATGTCATCTTGCTTAAGGCGTTACTCTGTTTTTAACTTAAAACTCTAGATGCATGCTGGATAGCGGTCGATGAGTGGAGTAATAGTAGTAGATGCAGGCATGAGTCAGTCTACTTGTCTCGGACGTGATGCCTATATACATGATCATACCTAGATATTCTCATAACTATGCTCAATTCTGTCAATTGCTCAACAATAATTTGTTCACCCACCGTAGAATACTTATGCTCTCGAGAGAAGCCACTAGTGAAACCTATGGCCCCGGGGTCTATGTTTATCATATCAATCCCCTCTACTTAGCTATTTACTTTGCCATTTACTTTGCCATTATTTTACTTTGCATCTTTATCATAAAAATACCAAAATATTATCTTATCATATCTATCAGATCTCACTCTCGTAAGTGGCCCTATAGGGATTGACAACCCCTATTTGCGTTGGTTGCGAGGGACTCGCTTGTAGCCTCCTACTGGATTGATACCTTGGTTCTCAAAAACTGAGGGAAATACTTACGCTACTTTGTTGCATCATCCCTTCCTCTTCGGGGAAAACCAACGCAGTGCTAAAAGAGGTAGCAAGAAGGATTTCTGGCGCCGTTGCCGGGGAGGTCTACGCAAAAGTCAACATACCAAGTACCCATCACATACCCTTATCTCCCGCATTACATTATTTGCCATTTTCCTCTCATTTTCCTCTCCCCCACTTCACCCTTGCCATTTTATTCGCCCTCTCTCTCTATCCTCCCTCTCTATTTTCCTCCTTTTTGTTCGCTTGCTTTCTGTTTGCTTGTCGTTATGGCTAGCCCCTTATCTTCTCTGTTGTCTCCCGAGAATGAAATTCTAAATTTTAAGCAAAGGGAGGGTGAAAAATCTAAAAGATCCTTGGTATAGAATTTGCAATGCTCAATATAAATCTACTAGGAAGCAATCTACTACCATTCTCCTTCACAATTTTTATGTAGGCATTACTCCTTGGCACCATTATGTTCTTGATACTATTACCGGAGGGAAATTTTTGGGTAGCCATACTTTTGATTCTTATAATGCTATGTTAGATTTATTTGGCTCACCCCCTCTCTTGGTTAATGGAACTATATTAACTTTGGAGCATGTAATGCAAAGGCTTGAAGTTATTGAAAACAAGGTTGCTACCATAGAATTGATTGAAAATTTGGATAAAAAGATCCCGAATCTATCAATATGGATCTAAAGTAGGAGTTACTTTGAAAGATATTAAATAAAAGGAACCCATAGTTAATGAGAAAATAAATCACGATTCCGTTATGATCGATAAACTTGAGAATATTATTACCAACTTGGGAACCGCTTTTTCTTCCGTAAAGAATACTCCGAGTCCTTCCACTAAAGTTGCCAAAATTATGTACGTTCCTAAAAATAAGGGTGAATCATCTAGTAAGGAAAATACGGATCTCAAATCCATAAGTGTTCATCCCAATCTTTTTGATATCATTAAGGAACCATTTGTTACAAATGAATTTTTCGATCTTGTGCCTAAAAGTTTGATAATGAATAAAAATAAAGAAATTACTAAAGATGGTAGATGCCTCATTGAATAATTGCCTACCAAAGATGGCAATACCTAGATTTATTCTTGCTTGTTATGCCTAGCTAGGGGCGTTAAACAATAGCGCTTGTTGGGAGGCAACCCAATTTTATTTTTTATTCCTTGATTTTTGCTCCTGTTTAGTAATAAATAAATTATCTAGCCTCTGTTTTGGTTGTGTTTTTTGTGTTTAATTAGTGTTTGTGCCAAGTAGAACCGTTGGGAAGACTTGGGGAAAGTCTTGTTGAAGTTGCTGTAAAAAACAGAAACTTTAGCGCTCACGAGAACTGCTGTCATTTTTATTTGGAAAGTGATATTTAGTTAATTATTTTTGAAGATGATTAGTAGATAAATTCCTCATGTCCAGCAATTTATTTTAGAATTTTTGGGGTTCCAGAACTTGCGCTAGCTACAGATTACTACAGACTGTTCTGTTTTTGACAGATTCTGTTTTTCGTGTGTTGTTTGCTTATTTTGATGAATCTATGGCTAGTAAAATAGTTTATAAACCATAGAGAAGTTGCAATACAGTAGGTATATCACCCATATAAATAAAGAATTAGTTCGTTACAGTACCTTGAAGTGGTCTTTTGTTTTCTTTCGCTAACGGAGCTCACGAGATTTTCTACTTTAAGTTTTGTGTTGTGAAGTTTTCAAGTTTTGGGTAAAGATTTGATGGATTATGGAACAAGGAGTGGCAAGAGCCTAAGCTTGGGGATGCCCATGGCACCCCCAAGATAATCTAAGGACACCTAAAAGCCAAAGCTTGGGGATGCCCCAGAAGGCATCCCCTCTTTCGTTCACTTCTACCAGTAACTTTACTTGGAGCTATATTTTTATTTACCACATGATATGCGTTTTGCTTGGAGCGTCTTGTATGATTTGAGTCTTTGCTTGTTAGTTTACCACAATCATCCTTTCTGTACACACCTTTTAAGAGAGCCACACATGATTTGGAATTTGTTAGAATACTCTATGTGCTTCGTTTATATCTTTTGAGTTATATAATTTTGCTCTAGTGCCTCACTTATATCTTTTGGAGCATGGTGGTGGATTTGTTTTATAGAAACTATTGATCTCTCATGCTTCACTTAGATTATTTTGAGAGTCTTAATAGCATGGTAATTTGCTTAAAATCCTAATATGCTTGGTATGCAAGATTAATAATAAAACTCTCTTATGAGTGTGTTGAATACTATGAGAAGCTTGATACTTGATAATTGTTTTGAGATATGGAGATGGTGATATTAAAGTCATGCTAGTGGACTAGCTGTGAATTTGAGAAATACTTGTGTTGAAGCTTGTGATTCCCGTAGCATGGACGTATGGTGAACCGTTATGTGATGAAGTCGGAGCGTGATTTATTTATTGATTGTCTTCCTTATGAGTGGCGGTCGGGGACGAGCGATGGTCTTTTCCTACAAATCTATCCCCCTAGGAGCATGCGCGTAATACTTTGCTTTGATAACTTGTAGATTTTTGCAATAAGTATATGAGTTCTTTATGACTAATGTTGAGTCCATGGATTATACGCACTCTCACCCTTCCACCTTTCCTAGCCTCTTTAATACCACACACCTTTTGCCAGTATCATACACCTACCATATACCTTCCTCAAAATAGCCACCATACCTACCTATTATGGCATTTCCATAGCCATTCCGAGATATATTGCCATGCAACTTTCCACCCTTCCGTTTATGACACACTCCATCATTGTCATATCGCTTAGCATGATCTTGTAGTTGACATAGTATTTGTGGCAAAGCCACCGTTCATAATTCTTTCATACTTGTCACTCATGCATCATTGCATATCCCGGTACACCGCTGGAAGCATTCATATAGAGTCATATTTTGTTTTAAGTATCGAGTTGTAATTGTTGAGTTGTAAGAAAAATAAAAGTGTGATGATCATCATTATTAGAGCGTTGTCCCAGTGAGGAAAGGATGATGGAGACTATGATTCCCCCACAAGTCGGGATGAGACTCCGGACGAAAAATAAATAAAAGAGGCCAAAGAAGCCCAAATAAAAAAATAGAAAGAAAAGAGGCCATAAAAAGAAAGAGAAAAGGCCCAAATCTAAAAAAATGAGAGAAAAAGAGAGAAGGGACAATGTTACTATCCTTTTACCACACTTGTGCTTCAAAGTAGCACCATGATCTTCATAGTAGAGAGTCTCTCATGTTATCACTTCCATATACTAGTAGGAATTTTTCATTATAGAACTTGGCTTGTATATTCCAATGATGGGCTTCCTCAAATTTCCCTAGGTCTTCATGAGCAAGCAAGTTGGATGCACACCCACTTAGTTTCTTTTTGAGCTTTCATATACTTATAGCTCTAGTGCATCTGTTGCATGGCAATCCCTACTCACTCACATTGATATCTATTGATAGTCATCTCCATAGCCCGTTGATACGCCTAGTTGATGTGAGACTATCTTCTCCTTTTTGTCTTCTCCACAACCACCACTCTATTCCACCTATAGTGCTATATCCATGGCTCACGCTCATGTATTGCGTGAAGATTGAAAAAGTTTTGAGAATGTCAAAAGTATGAAACAATTGCTTGGCTTGTCATTGGGGTTGTGCATGATCTAAATATTTTGTGTGGTGAAGATAGAGCATAGCCAGACTATATGATTTTGTAGGGATAACTTTCTTTAGCCATGTTATTTTGAGAAGACATAATTGCTTTGTTAGTATGCTTGAAGTATTATCATTTTTATGTCAATATGAACTTTTGTCTTGAATCTTTAGGATCTGAATATTCATACCACAATTAAGAAGAATTACATTAAAATTATGCCAAGTAGCACTCTGCATCAAAAATTCTGTTTTTATCATTTACCTACTCGAGGACGAGCAAGAATTAAGCTTGGGGATGCTTGATACGTCTCCAACGCATCTATAATTTTTGATTGCTCCATGCTATATTATCTACTGTTTTGGACATTATTGGGGTTTATCATCCACCTTTATATTATTTTTGGGATTAACCTATTAACCGGAGGCCCAACCCAGAATTGATGTTTTTTTTCCTGTTTTAGGGTTTCGAAGAAAAGGAATATCAAACGGAATGAAACCTTCGGGAACGTGATTTTCTCATCGAATACAACTCAGGAGACTTGGACCCTACGTCAAGACACGTAACAGGAGGCCACGAGGTAGGGGGGAGCGCCTACCCCCCAGGCGCGCCCTCCACCATCGTGGGCCCCCTGTTGCTCCACCGGCATACTTCTTCCTCCTATATATACCCACGTACCCCCAAACGACCAGAGACGGAGCCAAAACCCTAATTCCACCGCCGTAACTTTTTGTATCCACGAGATCCCATCTTGGGGCCTGTTCTGGAGCTCCTCTCGAGGGGGCATCGATCACGGAGGGCTTCTTCATCAACACCATAGCCCCTCCGATGAAGTGTGAGTAGTTTACCTCAGACCTACGGGTCCATAGTTAGTAGCTAGATGGCTTCTTCTCTCTTTTTGGATCCCAATACAATGTTCTCCCCCTCTCTTGTGGAGAACTATTCGATGTAATCTTCTTTTGGCGGTGTGTTTGTTGAGACCGATGAATTGTGGGTTTATGATCAAGTCTATCTATGAATAGTATTTGAATCTTCTTTGAATTCTTTTATGTATGATTGGTTATCTTTGCAAGTCTCTTTGAATTATCAGTTTGGTTTGGCCTACTAGATTGATCTTTCTTGCAATGGGAGAAGTGCTTAGCTTTGGGTTCAATCTTGCGGTGTCCTTTCCCGGTGACAGTAAGGGCAGCAAGGCACATATTGTATTGTTGCCATCGAGGATAACAAGATGGGGTTTTCTTCATATTGCATGAGTCTATCCCTCTACATCATGTCATCTTGCTTATGGCGTTACTCTATTTTTAACTTAATACTCTAGATGCATTCTGGATAGCCGTCGATGAGTGGAGTAATAGTAGTAGATGCAGGCAGGAGTCGGTCTACTTGTCTCGGACGTGTTGCCTATATACATGATCGTACCTAGATATTCTCATAACTATGTTCAATTCTATCAATTGCTCAACAGTAATTTGTTCACCCACCGTAGAATACTTATGCTCTCGAGAGAAGCCACTAGTGAAACCTATGGCCCTCGGGTCTATCTTTATCATATCAATCTCCTACTACTTAGTTATTTACTTTGCCATTTACTTTGCCTTTATTTTACTTTGCATCTTTATCATAAAAATACCAAAACTATTATCTTATCATATCTATCAGATCTCACTCTCGTAAGTGGCCCTATAGGGATTGACAACCCCTATTTGCGTTGGTTGCGAGGATTTATTTGTTTTGTGCAGGTGCGAGGGACTCGTGCGTAGCCTCCTACTGGATTGATACCTTGGTTCTCAAAAACTGAGGGAAATACTTATGCTACTTAGTTGCATCATCCTTCCTCTTCGGGGAAAACCAACGCAGTGCTAAAAGAGGTAGCATCACCTTCCCAGGCCCCTTGAAATCCTTTGGCAAACGCTCATTACGCAAAGTCGGCACCAGGCAAGGAACACCTCCTTTCCTTGTGGCCACGCCTGCCTCAATAGAGGTCGCCGGATAAATTGGAAAAGCCTGGTGAGCCACCTGCTCAGCTGCCTATTGAACCGCCCGCTCAACCTCTTGGCGGATCCTATCCTGGTCAACCAAGTTAAAAGCTCCATCACGCGCCGGGTCATGCCCGCGCGGCTCATCATGGCACTGGGCGTTGCTTTAAATGACTGCTGAATCCATGTGCCTGCTATAACTCGGGCTTCGGCTTGGGCGAGGGGTCAAATGAATTCTGTCTCGACTATAAGAATGAGCCTCCTACTACACTAGAGCCGTCTGAAGAAGTTCTTTGACCCTTCGGATTTCAATCGCCCTTGGAGAGTCACCCTCCACGGGGAGAGCCGACAATCGCGCCGCCGCAGCGACCATGTTCTCCAAAGGGTTAGAATAATGACCCGGTGTTGCTGGTACATAAGGAGGTGTAGCAGTATTCACACGAGGGGGTTCCATCGCCCGTGGCTGAACCGGCGCCCCAGCCCCGGGCATTGCGACCCGGTTCACCTCTGGCGGGTCACTGGGGCCTGCACCGGGTGTGTGGAAGAGGTTTCTAGGATCGTAAGTCAGAGGCAGATGTGACTGAGTCTTCTGGTGTCTTCTCCTCATGACCTCATTTGATGCGTTCAGATCCGTCGTGAGCCGAAAAGCCTCTGATTGAAGCTGCTGAGCTCGAGCATCCAAAGTCGCCCGCTCTGCAGCAATCCTGACGTCCTCCGCTGCTAAGTTTTCTTTGGCTTGTACTACCTCCTCACTTAACCGTGCCACTTCTGCATCATGCTGAGCCTGATCCGCCGGGTCAACCACGGCAGTCAACAGGGCTATCATCCTATCCATGAGATCCATTAGCACCTGAGCCGGCGGGCGCATGGGGCCTCCTGCCCCGGCCGCTGCTGACCCAGTAGTTATCACTGCCACAGCCATAGAGTTTTGAGCGGGCTGTGTGCCAGTCATGAAGATCCCTGCTCTGCTCGACGGCTCAAAGGGGTCCGGAATACTGCTGCCATCGGAACAACCCCCAAGCCCACCATCTTGCAGTTGATACAACGAATCTGTCTCACCCGTGGATGACTCGCCATCAGATTGGACGGCCGTCTCACTACCAAACATAGATCTTTTAGAAAATTCCCCTCCATGGATGCATCCCACGAAGGCACGCTTCATAGCCGGCTGAGCCCGGGCGGGTCTCGCACGCTGAGCCATCTTGATGATGTCGGTGCAGATGTCCGGCTCAGGACCCGGCTCGCTGATCCGGCCGATGAAGACATGGATTCCGCCAAAGGGGACCCGGTTCCCGTACTCAATTGATCCGGCGTCCGGGCCCCAGCCTACGTCGTTGATGTAGAGCTTGCCGCGATGAATCTTGGTCATCCAGCCCACAGCGTATCCCTTGAGCCCTTCGAAGCTACCCTTCAAGAACTCAAATCCAACGTGCGCTGGCCCCACGGTGGGCACCAACTGTCGTGGAATTGTCACGGCAAATGTCCTAGTGAAAGGACTTAATCATGGAGCCATTGCAACTAGGAAGCTTAAAGGGGTTAATCGGGATGAAGGACACGAGAGGGTTTATACTGGTTCGGCCCCTTGCGGTGAAGGTAAAGGCCTAGTCCAGTTGATACGGTATTGCTAGGTTTCGATGACCAGGGAGCGAATACGCTTAACCCGGCTCTCGATCTGTTGTTTCCTGACCTAAGCCGCCGCCGGGTCGTCCCCTTATATACATGGGTTGACGCCATGCGGCCTACAGAGTCCCGGCCGGCTCATACAACGTGTCCGGCTCGGTGACGTATCTTACATGCCTTACATTACAAGGTTATTCATACATGGTGGTTTATACTTACGGGCCTTAAGCCGCCTCTGGGCTTGGGCCTATTATAAGCCTAACTATGACCCGTCATCTTATATACTCTTGGGCTTCATTTAGGTAAACTGCCATTGTGGTTGACCTGGCCCCTCCTGGGCGGGTCATATCTGGTAGTCATATCCCCAACACATCAGGTCTGGTACACAGCATTGCATACATGATAGAGCCTATGGCTGAAGCATAGGGAACACTTTTCGTTTTCTCTCTATCTTCTGCATTGGTCGGGCATTGAGTCTTACTCAACTTCACACCTTGTAACATAGGCAAGAACCCTTTCTTTGGTTGATCCATTTTGAACTTCTTCAAAACTTTATCAAGGTATGTGCTTTGTGAAAGTCCAATTAAGCGTCTTGATCTATCTCTATAGATCTTGATCTATCTCTATCTTCATTAGCCAAGAATCGTGGCCCTCATTGTTGGAGGAGGAGGGTGACAACATGATGCCTGGCCTTGACAACCCTAGCAGAAAATAGCTCGAAACAAAGACAAAGGATATTTGCGTAATACGGTGGTCAAAACATTCGGGAGATTATATAATGAACTTTTACCGACCAAAAGAAGTATCGCGCAAGAAAACGGAGTCCAGAGGGCACACGAGGTGCCCACGAGGCAGGGGGCATGCCCAGGGGGGTAGGGCACGCCCTCCACCCTCGTGGAAGCCTCGTGTCCTTTCCGGACTACTTCTTATTTTCCTATTTTCTTAAATATTCCAAAACGGAGAAAAATTGCCATTAGAATTATTTTGGAGTCGGTTTACTTACCGTACCTCATACCTATTCCTCTTCGGAGTCTGGAATGTTCTGGAAAGTGTCCCTTATGCATTCCTCCGGGGTTACGGTTTCAATAACATTAGTTTCAACATTTATGAGATTACCTGAGATATAATGTTTGATTCTTTGACCGTTCACCACCCTTAGATTTGTGCCTTCGAAGTTGTTGATTTTTATGGCACCGGAACGATAGACCTCCTCGATGATGTAAGGGCCTTCCCATTTAGAGAGGAGTTTGCCTGCAAAAAATCTTAAACGAGAGTTGTATAACAATACATAATCACCTACATTAAATTCACATTTTTGTATCATTTTATCATGCCATCTTTTAACTTTTTTCTTTAAATAGTTTGGCATTCTCATAAGCCTGGGTTCTCCATTCATCAAGTGAGCTAATGTCGAAAAGCCTCTTCTCACCGGCAAGCTTGAAATCATAATTGAGCTCTTTAATGGCCCAATATGCCTTATGTTCTAGTTCAAGAGGTAAGTGACATGCCTTTCCATATATAAACCATTATATACGGAGACATGCCCATAGGATTTTTATATGCAGTTCTATAATCCCATAATGCATCATCAAGTTTCTTGGACCAATTCTTTCTAGATCTATTAACACTATTTTGCAAAATTAATTTAAGCTCTCTATTGCTCAATTCTACTTGACTACTAGACTGTGGATGCTATGGAGATGCAATTCTATGATTAACATCATACTTAGCAAGCATTTTACGGAAAGCACCATGAATAAAATGTGAACCACCATCAGTCATTAGATATCTAGGGACTCCAAACCATGGAAAAATAACTTCTTTAAGCATCTTAATAGAGGTGTTATGATCAGCACTACTAGTTGGAATAGCTTCTACCCACTTAGTAACGTAATCAACAACAACTAAAATATGTGTATACCCATTAGAGGAAGGAAACAGTCCCATATAATCAAAGCCCCAAACATCAAATGGTTCAATAACAAGTGAATAATTTATAGGAATTTCTTGACGTCTACTAATATTACCAATTCTTTGACATTCATCACAAGACAAGACAAACTTACGGGCATCCTTGAAGAGAGTAGGCCAATAAAAACCGGATTGCAATACCTTATGTGCAGTTCTATCTCCAGCATGGTGTCCTCCATAAGCCTCGGAGTGACACTTGCGTAGGATCTGTTCCTGTTCATGCTCAAGTACACAACGTCTAATAACACCATCTACTCATTCTTTATAAAGGTGTGGGCCATCCCAAAAGTAATGTCTTAAATCATAGATTTTTTTCTTTTATTGGTATGTGAAACTAGGTGGTATAAATTTAGCAACAATGTAATTAGCATAATCAGCATACCATGGAGTAGTACGAGAAGCATTTATGACAGCTAATTGTTCATCAGGAAAGCTATCATCAATAGGTAGTGGGTCATCAAGAACATTCTCTAACCTAGACAAGTTGTCTACAATGGGGTTCTCAGCTCCCTTTCTATCAATAATATGCAAATCAAATTCTTGTAGAAAGAGAAGCCATCTAATAATTCTACGTTTAGCATCTTTATTTTGCATAAGATATTTAATAGCAGCATGATCAGTGTGAACAGTTACTTTAGAATCAACAATATAAGGTATGAACTTATCACAAGCAAATACAACTGCTAAAAATTCTTTTTTGGTAGTAGCATAATTTCTTTGGGCACTGTCTAGAGTTTTACCAGCATATTGGATAACATTTAATTTCTTATCAACTCTTTGTCCTAGAATAACACCTACAACATAATCACTAGAATCACACATAATTTCAAAGGGTAAAATTCCAATCAGGAGGCTGAACAATAGGTGCAGAAATCAAAGCTTTCTTAAGTATTTCAAATGCTTCTACGCAATCATCGTCAAAGACAAAAGGAACATCTTTTTGTAAGAGATTAGTTAGAGGCCTGGAAATTTTAGAGAAGTATTTAATGAACCTCTTATAAAAACCAACATGACCAAGGAAACTTCTTATACCTTTGATGTCCTTAGGACACAACATATTTTCAATAGCATCAACATTAGCTTTATCAACTTCAATACCTCTTTCAAAATTTTTATGCCCCAAGACAATACCTTCATTAACCATAAAGTGGCACTTCTCCCAATTCAAGACAAAATTAGTTTCTTCACATCTCTGCAAAACTCGATCAACATTGCTTAAGAAATCATCAAAAGAAGTTCCATATACGGAGAAATCGTCCATGAAAACCTCATCAATCTTTACACAAAAGTTAGAGAATATAGCAGTCATACATCTTTGAAAGGTAGCAGGTGCATTGCATAAACCAAAAGGCATACGTCAATAAGCAAAGGTACCGAAAGGGCAAGTGAAAGTTATCTTTTCTTGATCCTCTTTTGACACAGGTATTTGAGAGAAACCAGAATAACCATCTAGAAAGCAAAAATGTGTATGTTTCGATAATCTTTCTAGCATTTGATCAATAAAAGGTAAAGGGTAATGATCCTTTTTAGTAGCTTTATTTAATTTGCGGAAATTAATTATCGTTCTATAACCTGTAACAATTCTTTGTGGGATCAATTCATCTTTATCATTAGGAACAACAGTAATACCTCCCTTCTTAGGTACACAATGGACATGACTTACCCACTGACTATCAGCAACGGGATAAATTATACCTGCCTCCATAAGCTTTAGTATTTCTTTTCTTACCACTTCTTTCATCTTAGGATTTAACCGTCGTTGGTGATCAACAAACGGTTTCACGTCTTTCTCCAATTTTATTTTGTGCTGGCATAGAGTGGGACTAATGCCCTTAAGATCATCAAGATTATATTGATGACCCACAAGTGTAGGGGATCTATCATAGCCTTTTCGATAAGTAAGAGTGTCGAACCCAATGAGGAGCAGAAGGAAATGATAAGCAGTTTTCAGCAAGGTATTCTCTGCAAGCACTAAATTTATTGGTAATAGATAGTTTTGTGATAAGGTAATTTGTAATGGGTAACAAGTAATAAAAGTTAATAAGGTGCGGCAATATGGCCCAATCCTTTTTGTAGCAAAGGACAAGCTTGGACAAATTCTTATATAAAGTAAAGCGCTCCCGACGACACATGTGAATTATCGTCAAGCTAGTTTTCATCATGCTCATATGATTCGCGTTCGGAACTTTGATAATTTGATATGTGGGTGGACCGGTGCTTGGGTTCTGTCCTTCTTTGGAAAAGCATCCCACTTATGATTAATCCCTATTGCAAGCACCCGCAACTACAACAGAAGTATTAAGGTAAACCTAACCATAGCATGAAACATATGGATCCAAATCAGCCCCTTATGAAGCAACGCATAAATTAGGTTTTAAGCTTCTGTCACTCTAGCAACCCATCATCTACTTATTACTTCCCAATGCCTTCCTCTAGGCCCAAATAATGGTGAAGTGTCATGTAGTCTACGTTCACATGACACCACTAGAGGAAAGACAACATACATCTCATCAAAATATTGAATGAATACCAAATTCACATGACTACTTATAGCAAGACTTCTCCCATGTCCTCAGGAACAAACGGAACTACTCACAAATCATATTCATGTTCATAATCAGAGGGGTACTTGTTGGAGAATGTTGCAGGAAACAAAAATTTTCCTACGGTTTCACTAAGATCCATCTATGAGTTCATCTAGCAACGAGTGATTGGATGCATCTACATACCTTTGTAGATCGCGAGCGGAAGCGTTCAAAGAACGGGGATGAGGTAGTCGTACTCAACTTGATCCAAATCACCGGAGTTCCTAGCACCGAACGGACGACACCTCCGCGTTCAACACATGTACGGTCAGCGTGACGTCTCCTCCTTCTTGATCCAGCAAGGGGGAAGGAGAGGTTGAGGAAGATGGCACCAGCAGCAGCACGACGGCGTGGTGATGGTGGAGATGCAGTACTCCGACAGGGCTTCGCCGAGCTCTATGGAGGAGGAGGAGGTGTTGGAGGGGAGAGGGAGGTGCCAGGGGCATGGGTATGAGGCCCTCCCCCCCCACTATATATAGGGGGCCTAGGGGGGGCGCCGGCCCTAGGAGATGCAATCTCCTAGGGGGGGCGGCGGCCAAGGGGAGGGGGCTTGCCCCCCAAGCAAGGGGGGCGCCCCCTTTAGGGTTTCCCCCACCCTAGGCGCATGGGCCCTAGGGGGAAGTGGCGCCCCAGCCCACTTTGGGCTGGATCCCTTCCTCATACAGCCCATAAGGCCTTCCGGGAGAGCTGGCCCCTCCCGGTGGACCCCCGGAACCCCTCCGGTGGCCCCGGTACAATACCGATATGCCCCCGATTCCGGCGACCATATGATAACTTCCCATATATAAATCTTTACCTATGGACCATTCTGGAACTCCTCGTGACGTCCGGTATCTCATCCGAGACTCCGAACAACATTCGGGTTACTGCATATTCATATCCCTACAACCCTAGCGTCACCGAACCTTAAGTGTGTAGACCCTGCGGGTTCGGGAGACATGTAGACATGACCGAGATGGCTCTCTGGTCAATAACCAACAGCGGGATCTGGATACCCATGTTGGCTCGCACATGCTCCTCGATGATCTCATCGGATGAACCACGATGTCGAGGATTCAAGCAACCCCGTATACAATTCCCTTTGTCAATCGGTACGTTACTTGCCCGAGATTCGATCGTCGGTATCCCAATACCTCGTTCAATCTCGTTACCGGCAAGTCACTTTACTCGTACCGTAATGCATGATCCCGTGACCAGACACTTGGTCACTTTGAGCTCATTGTGATGATGCATTACTGAGTGGGTCCAGAGATACCTCTCCGTCATACGGAGTGACAAATCCCAGTCTTGATCCGTGTCAACCCAACAGACACTTTCGGAGATACCCGTAGTATACCTTTATAGTCACCCAGTTACGTTGTGACGTTTGGTACACCCAAAGCACTCCTACGGTATCCGGGAGTTACACGATCTCATGGTCTAAGGAAAGGATACTTGACATTGGAAAAACTCTAGCAAACGAACTATACGATCTTGTGCTATCTTTAGGATTGGGTCTTGTCCATCACATCATTCTCCTAATGATGTGATCTCGTTATCAATGACATCCAATGTCTATAGTCAGGAAACCATGACTATCTGTTGATCAACGAGCTAGTGAACTAGAGGCTTACTAGGGACATGTTGGTGTCTATTTATTCACACATGTATTACGATTTCCAGATAACACAATTATAGCATGAATAAAGACAATTATCATGAACAAGGAAATATAATAATAATGCTTTTATTATTGCCTCTAGGGCATATTTCCAGCAGTCTCCCACTTGCACTAGAGTCAATAATCTAGTTACATTGTGATGAATCGAACACCCATGGAATTCTGGTGTTGATCATGTTTTGCTCTAGGGAGAGGTTTAGTCAACGGATCTACTACATCTAGGTCCGTATGTACTTTACAAATATCTATGTCTCCATCTTGAACATTTTCACGAATGGAGTTGAAGCGACGCTTGATGTGCCTGGTCTTCTTGTGAAACCTGGGCTCCTTGGCAAGTGCAATAGCTCCAGTGTTGTCACAGAAGAGTTTGATTGGCCCCGATGCATTGGGTATGACTCCTAGGTCGGTGATGAACTCCTTCACCCATATTGCTTCATGTGCTGCCTTCGAGGCTGCCATGTACTCCGCTTCACATGTAGATCCTGCCACGACGCTCTACTTGCAACTGCACCAGCTTACTGCCCCACCATTCAAAATATACACGTATCCGGTTTGTGACTTAGAGTCATCCAAATCTGTGTCGAAGCTAGCGTCGACGTAACCCTTTACGACGAGCTCTTCGTCACCTCCATAAACGAGAAACATTTCCTTAGTCCTTTTCAGGTACTTTAGGATATTCTTGACCGCTGTCCAGTGTTCCTTGCCGGGATTACTTTGGTACCTACCTACCAAACTTACGGCAAGGTTTACATCAGGTCTGGTACACAGCATGGCATACATAATGGAACCTATGGCTGAGGCATAGGGGATGATACTCATCTCTTCTATATCTTCTGCCGTGGTCGGACATTGAGCTGAGCTCAATTTCACACCTTGCAACACAGGCAAGAACCCCTTCTTAGACTGATCCATGTTGAACTTCTTCAATATCTTATCAAGGTATGTGCTTTGTGAAAGACCTATGAGGCGTCTTGATCTATCTCTATAGATCTTGATGCCTAATATATATGCAGCTTCTCCAAGGTCCTTCATTGAAAAACTCTTATCCAAGTAGGCCTTAATGCTGTCCAAGAGTTCTATATCATTTCCCATCAAAAGTATGTCATCTACATATAATATGAGAAATGCTACAGAGCTCCCACTCACTTTCTTGTAAACGCAGGCTTCTCCATAAGTCTGCGTAAACCCAAACGCTTTGATCATCTCATCAAAGCGAATGTTCCAACTCCGAGATGCTTGCACCAGCCCATAAATCGAGCGTTGGAGCTTGCACACCTTGTCAGCATTCTTAGGATCGACAAAACCTTCTGGCTGCATCATATACAATTCTTCCTTAAGGAAACCATTAAGGAATGCCGTTTTGACGTCCATTTGCCATATCTCATAATCATAGAATGCGGCAATTGCTAACATGATTCAGACGGACTTTAGCTTCGCTACCGGTGAGAAAGTCTCATCGTAGTCAACCCCTTGGACTTGTCGATAACCCTTAGTGACAAGCCGAGCTTTATAGATGGTCACATTACCATCCGCGTCTGTCTTTCTCTTAAAGATCCATTTATTTTCTATGGCTCGCCGCTCAACGGGCAAGTCAGTCAAAGTCCATACTTCGTTTTCATACATGGATCCTATCTCGGATTTCATGGCTTCTAGCCATTTGTCGGAATCCGGGCCCGCCATCGCTTCTTCATAGTTCGAAGGTTCACCGTTGTCTAACAACATGATTTCCAAGACAGGGTTGCCATACCACTCTGGTGCGGAACGTGTCCTTGTGGACCTACGAAGTTCAGTAGCAACTTGATCTGAAGTTTCATGATCATCATCATTAATTTCCTCTCTAGTCGGTGCAGGCACCTCAGGAACATTTTCTTGAGTTGCGTCATTTTCTGGTTCAAGAGGTAATACTTCATCAAGTTCTACTTTCCTCCCACTTACTTCTTTCGAGAGAAACTCTTTCTCTAGAAAGGATCCATTCTTGGCAACAAAGATCTTGCCTTCGGATCTGAGGTAGAAGGTATACCCAATAGTTTCTTTAGGGCATCCTATGAAGACGCATTTTTCCGATTTGGGTTCGAGCTTTTCAGGTTGAAGTTTCTTGACATAAGCATCGCATCCCCAAACTTTTAGAAATGACATAGGTTTCTTCCCAAACCATAATTCAAACGGTGTCGTCTCAACGGATTTTGACGGAGCCCTATTTAAAGTGAATGCGGCAGTCTCTAAAGCATAGCCCCAAAATGATAGCGGTAAGTCGGTAAGAGACATCATAGATCACACCATATCTAATAGAGTGCGATTACGACATTCGGACACACCATTACACTGAGGTGTTCCAGGCGGCGTGAGTTGTGAAACTATTCCACATTTTCTTAAGTGTGTGCCAAATTCGTGACTCAAGTATTCCCCTCCACGATCTGATCGCAAGAACTTGATTTTCCTGTCACGTTGATTCTCAACCTCACTCTGAAATTCCTTGAACTTTTCAAAGGTCTCAGACTTGTGTTTCATGAAATAGATATACCCATACCTACTCAAGTCATCAGTGAGGGTGAGGACATAACGATAGCCACCGCGAGCCTCAACACTCATTGGACCGCACACATCAGTATGTATGATTTCCAATAAGTTGGTTGCTCACTCCATTGTTCCTGAGAACGGAGTCTTGGTCATTTTACCCATGAGGCATGGTTCGCACGTGTCAAATGATTCGTAATCAAGAGACTCTAAAAGTCCATCTGCATGGAGCTTCTTCATGCGTTTGACACCTATGTGACCAAGGCGGTAGTGCCACAAGTATGTGGGACTATCATTATCAATCTTACATCTTTTGGTATTCACACTATGAATATGTGTAGCATTACGCTCGAGATTCATTAAGAATAAACCATTCACCATCGGAGCATGACCATAAAACATATCTCTCATATAAATAGAACAACCATTATTCTCGGATTTAAATGAGTAGCCATCTCGTATTAAACGAGATCCTGATACAATGTTCATGCTCAAACTTGGCACCAAATAACAATTATTGAGGTTCAAAACTAATCCCGTAGGTAAATGTAGAGGTAGCGTGCCGACGGCGATCACATCGACCTTGGAACCATTCCCGACGCGCATCGTCACCTCGTCCTTCGCCAGTCTCCGCTTATTCCGCAGCTCCTGCTTTGAGTTACAAATATGAGCAACTGCACCGGTATCAAATACCCAATAGCTACTACGAGTACTGGTAAGGTACACATCAATTACATGTATATCACATATACCTTTCGTGATGCCGGCCTTCTTGTCCGCTAAGTATTTGGGGCAGTTCCGCTTCCAGTGACCACTTCCCTTGCAATAAAAACACTCAGTCTCGGGTTTGGGTCCATTCTTTGGCTTCTTCCCGGCAGCTTGCCTGCCGGGCGCGGCAACTCCCTTGCCGTCCTTCTTGAAGTTTTTCTTACCCTTGCCTTTCTTGAACTTAGTGGTTTTATACACCATCAACACTTGATGTTCCTTTTTGACTTCTACCTCTGCTGATTTCAGCGTTGCAAATACTTCAGGAATGGTCTTTTCCATCCCCTGCATATTGAAGTTCATCACAAAGCTTTTGTAGTTCGGTGGAAGCGACTGGAGGGTTCTGTCAATGACCGCGTCATCCGGGAGATTAACTCCCAGCCGAGTCAGGCGGTTATGTAACCCAGACATAGTGATTATGTGCTCACTGACAGAACTATTTTCCTCCATCTTACAGCTGAAGAACTTGTCGGAGACTTCATATCTCTCGACCCGGGCATGAGATTGAAAAACCATTTTTAGCTCTTCGAATATCTCATATGCTCCGTATCTCTCAAAACGCTTTTGGAGCCCCGGCTCTAAGCTGTAAAGCATGCCGCATTGAACGAGGGAGTAATCATCGGAACGTGTCTGCCAAGCGTTCATAACGTCTTGTTCAGCAGGGAGAACAGGTGCTTCACCTAGCGGTGCTTGTAGGACATAATATTTCTTGGCAGCTATTAGGATGATCCTCAGGTTCCGGACCCAGTCCGTATAGTTGCTACCATCATCTTTCAGCTTGGTTTTCTCTAGGAATGCGTTGAAGTTGAGGACAATGTTGGCCATTTGATCTACAAGACATATTGTAAATATTTTAGACTAAGTTCATGATAATTAAGTTCATCTAATCAAATTATTCAATGAACTCCCACTCAGATAGACATCCCTCCAGTCATCTAAGTATAACATGATCCGAGTTAACTAGGCCGTGTCCGATCATCACGTGAGACGGACTAGTCAACGTCGGTGAACATCTTCATGTTGATCGTATCTTCTATACGACTCATGCTCGACCTTTCGGTCTTCTGTGTTCCGAGGCCATGTCTGTACATGCTAGGCTCGTCAAGTCAACCTAAGTGTTTGCATGTGTAAATCTGTCTTACACCCGTTGTATGTGAACGTTGGAATCTATCACACCCGATCATCACGTGGTGCTTCGAAACAATGAACTGTCGCAACGGTGCACAGTTAGGGGGAACACTTTCTTGAAATTATTATGAGGGATCATCTTATTTACTACCGTCGTTCTAAGTAAACAAGATGCAAAAACATGATAAACATCACATGCAATCAAATAATAATAGTGACATGATATGGCCAATATCACATAGCTCCTTTGATCTCCATCTTGGGGCTCCATGATCATCTTGTCACCGGCATGACACCATGATCTCCATCATCGTGTCTCCATGAAGTTGCTCGCCAACTATTACTTGTACTACTATGGCTAACACGTTTAGCAATAAAGTAAAGTAATTTACATGGCATTTCTCAATGACACGCAGGTCATACAAAAAATAAAGACAACTCCTATGGCTCCTGCCGGTTGTCATACTCATCGACATGCAAGTCGTGATTCCTATTACAATGACATGAACATCTCATACATCACATATATATCATTCATCATTCATCACAACTTTGGCCATATCACATCACAAAACACTTGCTGCAAAAACAAGTTAGACGTCCTCTAATTGTTGTTGCAAGTTTTACGTGGCTGCAATAGGGTTCTAGCAAGAACGTTTTCTTACCTACGTGAAAGCCACAACGTGATTTGTCAACTTCTATTTACCCTTCATAAGGACCCTTTTAATTGAATCCGCTCCAACTAAAGTGGGAGAGACAGACACCCGCCAGCCACCTTATGCAACTAGTGCATGTTAGTCGGTGGAACCGGTCTCACGTAAGCGTACGTGTAAGGTTGGTCCGTGCCGCTTCATCCCACAATACCGCTGAAGCAAAATAAGACTAGTAGCGGCAAGAAAGTTGACAACATATACGCCCACAACAAATTGTGTTCTACTCGTGCAAAGAGAACTACGCATAGACCTAGCTCATGATGCCACTGTTGGAGAACGTTGCAGAAAACAAAAAATTTCCTACGGTTTCACCAAGATCCATCTATGAGTTCATCTAGCAATGAGTGATTGGATGCATCTACATACCTTTGTAGATCGCGAGCGGAAGCGTTCAAAGAACGGGGATGAGGTAGTCGTACTCGACTTGATCCAAATCACCGGAGATCCTAGCACCGAACTGACGGCACCTCCGCGTTCAACACACATACGGTCAGCGTGACGTCTCCTCCTTCTTGATCCAGCAAGGGGGGAGGAGAGGTTGAGGAAGATGGCTCCAGCAGCAGCACGACGGTGTGGTGATGGTGGAGATGCAGTACTCCGACAGGGCTTCGCCGAGCTCTATGGAGGAGGAGGAGGTGTTGGAGGGGAGAGGGAGGCGCCAGAGGCATGGGTATGAGGCCCTTCCTCCCCCCACTATATATAGGGTGCCTAGGGGGGCGCCGGCCCTAGGAGATGCAATCTCCTAGGGGGGGGGGGCAAGGGGAGGGGGCTTGCCCCCCAAGCAAGGGGGCGCCCCCTTTAGGGTTTCCCCCACCCTAAGCGCATGGGCCCTAGGGGGAAGTGGCGCCCCAGCCCACTTTGGGCTGGATCCCTTCCTCATACAGCCCATAAGGCCCTCCGGGAGAGGTGGCCCCTCCCGGTGGACCCCCGGAACCCCTCCGGTGGCCCCGGTACAATACCGATATGCCCCCGAACCTTTCCGGCGACCGTATGATAACTTCCCATATATAAATCTTTACCTCCGGACCATTCCGGAACTCCTCATGACGTCCGGGTTCTCATCCGAGACTCCAAACAACATTCGGGTTACTGCATATTCATATCCCTACAACCCTAGCGTCACCGAACCTTAAGTTTGTAGACCCTACGGGTTCGGGAGACATGTAGACATGACCGAGATTGCTCTCCGGTCAATAACCAACAGCGGGATATGGATACCCATGTTGGCTCCCACATGCTCCTCGATGATCTCATCGCATGAACCACGATGTCGAGGATTCAACCAACCCCGTATACAATTCCCTTTGTCAATCGGTACGTTACTTGCCCGAGATTCGATCGTCGGTATCCCAATACCTCGTTCAATCTCGTTACCGGCAAGTCACTTTACTCGTACCATAATGCATGATCCCGTGACCAGACACTTGGTCACTTTGAGCTCATTATGATGATGCATTACCGAGTGGGCCCAGAGATACCTCTCCGTCATACGGAGTGACAAATCCCAGTCTTGATCCGTGTTAATCCAACAGACACTTTCGAAGATACCCGTAGTATACCTTTATAGTCACCCAGTTACGTTGTGACGTTTGGTACACCCAAAGCACTCCTACGGTATCCGGGAGTTACATGATCTCATGGTCTAAGGAAAGGATACTTGACATTGGAAAAACTCTAGCAAACGAACTATACGATCTTGTGCTATGTTTAGGATTGGGTCTTGTCCATCACATCATTCTCCTAATGATGTGATCTCGTTATCAATGACATCCAATGTCCATAGTCAGGAAACCATGACTATCTGTTGATCAACGAACTAGTGAACTAGAGGCTTACTAGGGACATGTTGGTGTCTATTTATTCACACATGTATTACGATTTCCGGATAACACAATTATAGCATGAATAAAGACAATTATCATGAACAAGGAAATATAATAATAATGCTTTTATTATTGCCTCTAGGGCATATTTCCAACAGTATTAATATGCATAATGGATCTGAACATATGATCTTCCACCAAGTAAACCAACTAGCATCAACTGCAAGGAGTAATCAACACTACTAGCAACCCACAGGTACCAATCTGAGGCTTTGAGACAAAGATTGGATACAAGAGATGAACTAGGTTTGAGATGAGATGGTGCTAGTGAAGATGTTGATGGAGATTGACCCCCTCTCGATGAGAGGATCATTGGTGATGACGATGGTGATGATTTCCCCCTCCCGGAGGGAAGTTTCCCCGACAGAACAGCTCCACCGGAGCCCTAGATTGGTTCCGCCAAGGTCCCGCCTCGTGGCGGCGGAGTTTCGTCCCGGGAGCTTGCTTATGATTTTTTCCTTGATGAAAGACTCCATATAGCCAAAGATGGGCATCACAGGGCCACCAAGGGGCCCACGAGGCAGGGGGCGTGCCCAGGGGGTAGGGCGCGCCCCCCACCCTCATGGACGGTGGGTGGCCCCCCTCTGGTACTTCTTTCGCCCAATTTTTTTATATATTCTGAAAATAATTCCCGTGGAGTTTCAGGACTTTTGGAGATGTGGGTGGCCCCCCTCTGATATTTGCTCTTTTTCCAGCCCAGAATTCCAGCTGCCGACATTCCCCCTCTTCATGTAAACCTTATAAAATAAGAGAGAAAAGGCATATGTATTGTGACATAATGTGTAATAACAGCCCATAATGCAATAAATATCGATATAAAAGCATGATGCAAAATGGACGTATCATATATCCAATAGCGGCACAGTGCTTCTTCAGAGTTTTCAATTATTTCTTTTCTTCATGCTCTGAAAGGTTAGCACTAATAATAACAGGATATATCTATTTCTCATGAAGATAAGCATATTTAAGAGTATCGGGAAAATTTTTAAGCTCAAACACGGGATCACCCTTAGGTGGGGGAGGATCCCCTAAAATTTTAACAGGAAAGTTGTGTTTCAAAATAGGTCCCTGTTTAAAGAATACTTCATATATTTCCCCTCTTTCATTCATAAACATATCATTTTCATGGTCGAGAAAATATTGTTCTAAAGGATCATTAGGAGGCACGGCAATAGAAGTAAGACCAATAATTTCATCTTTACTAGGCAGTTCGGTATCATGGGGTTGTCTACAAAATTTAGCAAAATTAAACTCATGAGACATATCCCCAAACCAATAGTAACAACATCCTTTTTGCAATCTATCCTAGCATTAACATTATTAAAGAAGGGTCTACCGAATATAATGGGACAAAAGTTATCTTGTGGGGAACCAAGAACAAGAGAATCAGCAGGATATTTAACTTTCCCACACAAGACTTCAACATCTCTAACAATCCCAACTGGTGAAATAGTGTCTCTATTGGCAAGCTTAATTGTAACATCAATTTCCTCTATCTCAGCAGGTGCAATATCATGCATAATTTCTTTATATAAGGAATGAGGTATTGCACTTGCACTAGCACCCATATCACATAAGCCATGATAGCAATGATCTCCTATTTTAACAGAAATAACAGGCATGCCTACAAAAGGTCTATGTTTATTTTTAGTATCGGGTCTAGCAATTCTAGCAGCTTCATCACGTAAGTAAATAACATGCCCATCAATATTATCAGCCAAGAGATCTTTAACCATAGCAATACTAGGTTCAACTTTAATTTGCTCAGGGGGGTGTAGGTGTTCTAGTATTACTCTTAAGAACCACAGTTGAAGCATTAGCATGATCCTTTATTCTAACAGGGAAAGGTGGTTTCTCAATATAAGCAGTAGGAACAACAGGATCAACATTATAAGTGATAGTATTTTCTTCAACTTTAATAGGTGAAACTACTTTTACTTCAATGGGAGGATTATATTTAAACGACTTCTCCTTAGGGAGATCAACATGATTAGCAAAGGATTCACAGAAAGAAGCTACTATCTCAGAGTCAAGTCCATATTTAGTGCTAAATTCACGAAAGGCATCGGTATCCATAAAAGATTTAACACAATCAAACTTTGGGGTTATACCTGACTCCTTACCTTCGTCGAGATCCCAATCTTCAGAATTGTGTTTAATTCTTTCCAATAAATCCCATTTTAATTCAATAGTCTTCATCATAAAAGATCTAGTACATGAAGTATCGAGCATGGAGCGATTATTGAGAGAAAGCCGAGCATAAGAATTTTGAATAATAATTTCTCTTGAGAGCTCATGATAGGGGCATGAATATAACATTGACTTAAGCCTCCCCCAAGCTTGAGCGATGCTTTCTCCTTCACAAGGACAATATATATATATATATATATATATATATATATATATAATTACGATCACGATGAACCAGATGCATAGGATAAAACTTCTAATGAAATTCCAATTTCAAACCATTGTAGTTCCATGATCCCATATCCACATAGCCTATACCATGTCAATGCCTTTCCCTTTAAAGATAAAGGGAAGACATTCTTCTTGATAACATCCTCGGGCATGCCTGCAAGCTTAAATAATCCACAAACTTCATCCTCATAGATTAGGTGCAAATCGGGATGTAATGTTCCATCACCTGTGAAAGGATTACCTAGCAGTTTCTCTATCACACCTGAAGGAATTTGAAAGTAAACATTTTCAGTAGGTTCATTAGGTTGAGGAGCAACTCTTTGCTCTACTGGTCAGGGTGAAGATACCCCGAACAAGCCCCTCAAAGGATTATGTTTCATAGTAACAAGTGACAGTAAATTTCAGCACACTATATAAATTTTTCCTTACCAAATTCCACCTACCAAAGGCACTTCACTCCCCGGCAACTACGCCAGAAAAGAGTCTTTATGACCCACAAGTGTAGGGGATCTATCGTAGTCCTTTCGATAAGTAAGAGTGTCGAACCCAACTAGGAGCAGAAGGAAATGATAAGCAGTTTTCAGTAAGGTATTCTCTGCAAGCACTGAAATTATCTGTAACAGATAGTTCTTTGATAAGCTAATTTGTAACGGGTAACAAGTACTAAAAGTAAATAAGGTGCAACAAGATGGCCCCATACTTTTTGTAGGAAAAGGACAAGCCTGGACAAACTCTTATATAAAGTAAAACGCTCCCGAGGACACATGGGAATTATCGTCAAGCTAGTTTTCATCACGTTCATATGATCCGCGTTCGGTACTTTGATAATTTGATATGTGGGTGGACTGGTGCTTGGGTACTGCCCTTCCTTGGACAAGCATCCCACTTATGATTAACCCCTCTCGCAAGCATCCGCAACTACAAAAGAAGTATTAAGGTAAACCTAACCATAGCATGAAACATATGGATCCAAATCAGCCCCTTACGAAGCAACTCATAAAGTAGGGTTTAAGCTTCTGTCACTCTAGCAACCCATCATCTACTTATTACTTCCCAATGCCTTCCCCTAGGCCCAAACAATGGTGAAGTGTCGTGTAGTTGACGTTCACATGACACCACTAGAGGAAAGACAACACACATCTCATCAAAATATCGAACGAATACCAAATTCACATGTCTACTTATAGCAAGACTTCTCCCATGTCCTCAGGAACAAACGTAACTAGTCACAAATCATATTCATGTTCATAATCAGAGGGGTATTAATATGCATAAAGGATCTGAACATATGATCTCCCACCGAATAAACCAACTAGCGTCAACTACAAGGAGTAGTCAACACTACTAGTAACCCACAGGTACCAATCTGAGGCTTTGGGACAAAGATTGGATACAAGAGATGAACTAGGGTTTGAGATGAGATGGTGCTGGTGAAGATGTTGATGGAGATTGAACCCCCTCCCAATGAGAGGATCGATGTTGATGATGATTTCCTCCTCCGGGAGGGAAGTTTCCCCGGCAGAACAGCTCCGCCGGAGCCCTAGATTGGTTCCGCCAAGGTTCCACCTCGTGGCGGTGGAGTTTCATCCTGTGAGCTTGCTGATGATTTTTCTTGGACGAAAGACCTCATATAGCAGAAGATGGGCACCGGAGGCCTTCTAGGGGGCTCATGAGGCAGGGGGCGCGCCCCCACCATCATGGATGGTGGGTGTCCCCCCTCTGGTGCTTCCTTCGCCCAATATTTTGTATATATTCTGAAAATAACTCCCGTGCAGTTTCAGGACTTTTGGAGCTGTGTAGAATAGGTCTCTAATATTTGCTCCTTTTCTAGCCTTGAATTCCAGCTGTCGGCATTCTCCCTCTTCATGTAAACCTTGTAAAATAAGAGAAAATATGCATACGTATTGTGACATAATGTGTAATAACAGTCCATAATGCAATAAATATCAATATAAAAACATGATGCAAAATGGACATATCATCCAATTAAGCGTCTTGATCTATCTCTATAGATCATAATGCCCAATATATAAGCAGCTTCACACTACACCACAACACCTTATTGGGGGCAGTTAACTGCCGGGAGAAAAACCTGTCTAAGGACAATGTATCTGCCGGAAGATTAGTTACTGGCGCTAGAAGCACATTAGGGCAGATGAACTGCTAGGAGAACCTGAGCTGCAATGGCGCCAACACTGCCGGTACACTTTACGGCCCATAGTGTGCCGGGAGAACTAAATCTCGGCCCATAATCTGCCGGAGACCTTCTTTTGAGCGAGACCCAAATAATATCGGCTCTCTAAGCGCGCGCCAGTGAGAAAAAAAGCGCGCGACTTGGCGAAATTTTGGAAAGAAATAGACGCGCCGGCCCTCCCGCTCCACCAGATTTGTCTAAAAAAAAGACCAGACCGCAACGCCGCCCCCAAATCACACCCAATCCACCCGTGCCCTCCACCAGACCACCGCTGCCGCCCCAAATCTTCCCACCACCGGCGCCTGCGGCCGCTTCGGACCACTGCCGGCGTAGCCCCCCCACCACCGCAGCTCCTCCGCCGCCCACAAGTCAATACCCCATCCACCCTCCACCGGACAGCAATCCGCCGCCGCCCCCAACCATCCCGTCGCCGACCCCCAACCATCCCACCGCCGACGACCGCCCTCCGACCAAATCACTGACGCTGTCGCCCCCCATCACGGCAGCCGCTCCACCATCCTCCGCTGCCCCAAAAACCACTCCACTACCCCCGGTCACTGCCGTCGTCGCCCCACTCCAGAGCTGCGCCGCCGAGCACCCGTTTGACAGGGAGTACCACCATCGTCACCGAGCCGCTCCACCAGCGGCCACCATCCTCCGGGAACGCCTTCCTCGCCACTAACCTACACGTGCGCTTCCTCCTCGAGCAGGCCTCCCCGCAAGCTTCACCGAGCACCAAGCCATGGGTCTGCATCCTCAACGTCTTTTCCCTGGACATCCCTGCCTCCTTCAATTCAAGTGACAGGTGACATTTTGTTGCAATTTATGTGCCTTTTATTTGTTTAGAATGTGCAGATACGCAATGTGTAGAAGTGGTACAGGCCTGTTGTTAGAACAGATCATATGAAATATTACTTTTGGATGTGTTGAATTAACTTAAATGCACCAGGTTTCCTTCTTGACCAAAAGGTGCTCGAGTTCTTTGTCTAATGTGGGTACTGATTTTTTTTCTGAATCTTGGTCTAGCATATTAAAGGAGCCTTGACTGTTGACAATTCCACAACTTTATTGGATCTTTTATGATGATATATGAAAGAATTTTCCAGTGTGCTGCCAGATTGTTCAGACAACATGTCACAGCCTTTTTTGCAGGTAATATGCTAGCATGTCTTCTGATTAGTTTAACACATGGATTGCCAAAGCTTTTCATCTGCTATGTTGCCTGATAGTTCCTGCCTATTGGGTTTTCATGTGCTCGCTTGTGAGATGAATGCATGGTATAACATCAAAAGTTGTATGATTCTACTATTTCTCCCTTATAAATCAATAGGTTGGTAGAAAATCTAGGAGCGAGTTCCTATTAGCCTACCATTATTCTTTTTTTTCAAAAGTGTTTCATTGATTTCTTGGTTATATACTGAATGTATATTTGTTTAAATTTAGTTTGCAAAAACCATTATCCAATCCATGCTCTATCTTTTTACTACTGGTCTTGTTCTTCCTAATAGATGAATGCATGGAAGGACTGTACAGATTCTTACTTGTTCTTGAGGCATGGCATTCTGGACTAGGAGAGTCAAGTAGAAGGCCTGGATAGTGTAATAGTTAGAAAATACTGAAACTGTCCCAAAAGGGAAGGATGGTTGCGCTCCTTGTTTTGAAGAGGTAAAACAAGTCACACGCACTAATTTGTTGGTAGCATCACCATAATTTGACGACGAGTTGGTCTTCAGTTTGAACAATATTATTTCGCTAATCTATTTATGGTTCAAATCGCCGAAATAAGATATTTTTCCCTTATGAAGTGCTTAACGGCTTTAATGTATTTTCTTTTGTCATGATACGGTCTATGTTGCATGGATACTTGGATACGTATCGGATACGTGATATGGGGATACGCCCGATACGCCAAATTTAAAAAAACTAGGATACGGGGATACTTTTGTATATATATGAATTATTAAAAATATGGAAAAAATAAGGGGTTTTTTATAGGAAGGGCATGAAGTGATGAAGTCTTCCAGCAAATACTCTAGGTTTCCTTTAGATCATCTTGTGAGAATTCAACTTGTAGCAGGAAATCAGCCCCACCAACAAATAACTCATATCTATCTCCTCCAATGTCCCAAAATTTGAATGGGCTAGATATATACTTCGGTGATTTACTTGAAATAAGGCAAAGTTCTGATGCACATAAAATAAATCTTCAGCATGTGCATGGTGGAGCCTACAAGAAAAAAAAGATAGTACAGGATACGTATCGCAGTAGTATCCTAGGTGTATCAAATATTATTTTCCTTTTTTAAAATCAAAAAATTGAGGGATACGTATGGGATACGTATCGGGCAGTATCCGAGTATAGGGGCAGTATTCGGTTGGATACGTGCGCTTTCCGAAGTATCCGCACAACGTAGGATACGGTGTGTTCAACTACACATCTTCTGTCAACTTGCTGGGAATATTGCCTCTGTTCCGTGACAGTGTCACATCATTGTATTCATGCATTTGATATCCTCTAGGATCCAGTTTGGAATAAAATTAAATGTGTTCCTTTAATTTGCATAGTTGCCTGGTTGCTTTCTTTGCAAATAGAAAATGTGTTCCTTTAATTTGCATAGTTGCCTGGTTGCTTTCTTTGCAAATAGAAAATGTGTTCCTTTAATTTGGTTTAGTTGTTTTTTTGTGACCTATCATGCTTTTCTTCTTTGTTTGCAATGAAAACAAAATGCATTCTTTCATACCAACAATTCCAAGAGCATATGAACTGTACACATATCCTTCCTTTTTTAATCTATAGTCGCTTGCTTTGAATGCTATTTTTGGAAGGGTGTAGGCAAGTATGTCACAAAGGTAACACTGATCTGCCTCACACATGTTATTTTTTCTTCTTGGTAATTTGTTGTTCCTTTGATATTCTATTTTGCATTCCCATAGAATCTATGATCCTACAAGGGCTATCTCTATGAGCTGAACAAGTACAGCAGAAGACACACTCAAATTCAGAGTTTAGAGCCTGATGACCAAGTCTAGCATCATTCAAGGGTTAGCATGCAACTTTTTATGCTGACTGACTTCTTTTTCATGCTTACTCAGAACGGAAAGAATGTGATACTGTATAGTGTTTATCGAGACCATGGTAGCCCTGTGGAAGCAACCATTCTATCAATTGATCGGAGAAAGGTGGTAGGTGGTCAGGAGCTTGGCCCTGAATATTGTGAGGTTGTCGTGAACCATGTAATAAAAAGGGATGCTATATTACCTCGTGGTGTTGGGAACATGACCACCATGGGGCAAGCTCAAGGGCGATGTATCCCATGGCCATACAATCATGTGAGATTATGTTCTTATGATTAAACTTACCAATGACTATGATGGTTGATTGCTTCAAAAGCTTTGCTTCTATGTATGCATTTGGAAGTGGACAAGTCCATGGAAAAAGCAGGAATGCGACCACAAGCCAGGTGAGGAGGTAATATACATGTTTCTCCTGGCTGCTATGTGTGTGATGTTAAGTTGCTGCATGGTTAATTGCTAGATCCATGTGTCTGGACCGATGAGACTTTTATTGGATGTTCTTGCATTTCCTGTGTATGCATATATTAGTGAAAGCTTTTACATGTCCCGTGTATGCATGTTCTTGCATATAATTAGTGGAAGCTTAGCCTGCTTGTTCTGATGCCTTTCTTTTAGCCTGAATATGTATATAGCTTTCCATTGAAAAGTGTATTTAGTTTGACACAGGTCTTGATCTGTTCTTAAATGCTAGTCCAATTCTGAATATGCTGTTGAAAATTTACTATTTCTGAATTCAATGTACAGTAAAGTTCAGTATCTGGTTCAGGATTTAACATCTTCCACTATTGTTTCTGTATACTTGCTTCCTGTTCATTTCAGTACCAAAGGATAGTCCAGTTATGGATCTGCCATTGAATTTTTTTTCTCTTTTTGAAGTACACTAAAATATTTACCCCTTTTTCTATTTACCCTTCCCAACTGTTGCATGTTAAGTCATCAAGTCCTACTACTGTATTGGACTATTTTGGTTTTTTGCTACTAAAATATTGTTTCTTTGATATTTGGGTTCCTCTATTCTAGATCGAGGCATGGGCACATAGTTTTGTTTGTCAAATTGTCACTCTGTAGTATGGTGTATTCTTTTCTACATGTGCCGTATCATTCCTGGAGATGGAAATAATGACTACTCTGCCAGGTCTTTGTACATATTCCTTTAGTTAAACTGTAGCATGTCAACTTTAATGTGTTAATTTAAATTCTGAAACGAGAGCTCCATTTTGAGTATCCTATCTGTTGCAGGTTTTCCAAAGGTACACAAGTCGATGGAAGTTTGGAAGATTTTCAAGCTCCTGAAGATTTGGAAGACCTACAATTAAGTTGGTGGAGTGAATATGTAATATGCTTTGTTAATCTGTTGGACCTGGACACTCGCTATGCTCATTTTGCTGGTTGTTAAACCACTATATGTTTCATTTTGGTTGTGTGGCACATTTTAAAACATTTATGTACTGTACTTTTTGTTAAGCTACTATATGGTCGTTAAATATATGATGATCGAATGAAGATTAAAGGTTTTGGATGAGGCCTAATGTTACATTGACTGAAGTGTAGGGATGAGACATATGTTACTTTGATTGAAGTCTGTATAAATTGTATGATATGTCCTGATTGTTTGAACATACTGAATGGGTATACATAGGAATGCCTAAAACAATTTGGACTGAAATCTATGTATTGGCAAAAAAACTGCCGGGTAAACAAGCTTATGCAGGCAGTAAGACTGCCGGTAATTGAAGTTTCATGTGTCCAGACTAATCCGCCGGGAGAAAGTAAAGTGCCGGCAAATTAATGCGCTAGGGCAGATAAACTGCCGGGAATATTGTATCTGCTGGGAGAAGTAATCCCTGGCAACCGTTCTCGTGGCGGTTCTATCTGCCGGGAGAAATACTGTCCCGGCAGAAAGCCTGTCGTTTGAAGTGCTTTCTCCTGGCAGTTTACATGCCATTGCATCAGTGTTGTGGTGTAGTGTCAGCGAGGTTTTTCATTGAAAAAAATCTTATTCAAGTATCCTTTTATGCTATTCAAAAATTTAGTATCATTTCCGATCAACAATATGTCATCTACATATAATACTAGAAATGCTACAGAGCTCCCACCCACTTTCTTGTAAATACAAGCTTCTCCAAAAGTCTGTATAAAACCATATGCTTTGATCACACTATCATAGCGTATATTCCAACTCCGAGAGGCTTGCACCAGTCCATAAATGGATCGCTGGAGCTTGGACACTTTGTTAGCACCTTTTGGATCGACAAAACCTTCTGGTTGCATCATATACAACTCTTCTTTAAGATATCCATTAGGGAATGCAGTTTTGACATACATTTGCCAAATTTCATAATCATAAAATGCGGCAATTGCTAACATGATTCGGACAGACTTAAGCATCGCTACGGGTAAGAAGGTCTCATCGTAGTCAACTCCTTGAACTTGTCGAAAACTTTTGCAACAAATCGAGCTTTGTAGACAGTAACATTACCGCAGTGTCAGTCTTCTTCTTGAAGATCCATTTATTCTCTATGGCTTGCCAATCATCGGGCAAGTCAACCAAAGTCCAAAATTTGTTCTCATACATGGATCCCATCTCAGATTTCATGGCCTCAAGCCATTTTGTGGAATCTGGGCTCATCATCGCTTCCTCATAGTTCATAGGTTCGTCATGGTCAAGTAACATGACTTCCAGAACAGGATTACCATACCACTCTAGTGCGGATATTACTCTGGTTGACCTACGAGGTTCGGTAGTAACTTGATCAGAAGTTTCATGATCATCATCATTAGCTTCCTCACTTACTGGTGTAGGAATCACTAGAACTGATTTCTGTGATGAACAACTTTTTAATAAGGGAGCACGTACAATTACCTCATCAAGTTCTACTTTCCTCCCACTCATTTATTTCGAGAGAAACTCCTTCTCTAGAAAGGATCCATTCTTAGCAACGAATATCTTACCTTCCGATCTGTGATAGAAGGTGTACCCAACAGTCTCCTTTGGGTATCCTATGAAGACACATTTCTCTGAGTTGGGTTCGAGCTTATTAGGTTGAAGCTTTTTTACATAAGCATCGCAGCCCCAAACTTTAAGAAACGACAACTTGGGTTTCTTGCCAAACCACAGTTCATAAGGCGTCGTCTCAACGGATTTTGATGGTGCCCTATTTAACGTGAATGCATCCGTCTCTAAAGCATAACCCCAAAACGATAGCGGTAAATTAGTGAGAGACACATAGATCACACCATATCTAATAAAGTGCGGTTGCGACATTCGGACACATCATTACACTGTGGTGTTCCAGGTGGCGTGAGTTGCGAAATTTTTCCGCATTGTTTCAAATGAAGTCCAAACTCATAACTCAAATATTCACCTCCACGATCAGATCGTAGAAACTTAATTTTCCTATTACGATGATTTTCCACTTCACTCTGAAATTCTTTGAACTTTTCAAATGTTTCAGACTTATGTTTCATCAAGTAGACACTACAAAAAAAACACTTCCGTGATGATACGTGTTTGTCACAGTAGGTCACGTTTTTTGTCATGCATGTACATCCATGATGATTTTATGACAGAATCAAGATGGTCATACCTGTGCTGTCGTAGAAGTGTTCCATGACATTACCAAAATTATCATCACGGAAGTGTGCACTTCCATGACGATAAATCGTGCGTCGTAGAAGTGCTTTTGTCAAGGGTGACCGACACGTGGCATCCACCGTAACGGAACGCCGTTAAGCTATCGGGTCGGGTTTTGGATCCGATAACCCGTTAACAGCCCCGACCAATGGGGATTTTCCATGTGTAAAATCATCATTGGATCAAGGAAACACGTGTCGGCTCATCGTTGGGACAGATGTCATCCACTCATTGGACAGAAGACGCCTATGATACATCAACACGTGGCACGACCCAATAGAGGCCCATTCCTGTGAAAAGGCCGGCCCGTTTGACTTGGTAAAAAGATGGCTGGCCGGCCCATGGAAAGCCTGTTAACGGCATGTTCGCATATAGCCCATTTACAGCCCGCTAACCCAAGGCCCGTTACGCCCTATCCGAATTAGGCCCAATAGCGTCATCTGGGCCATCCAATATGATTCCAACCCATTTTCACTTCTGGCCCATGTATGGCCCATGACGTCTTTCGGCCCGTATGAGGCCCTATGTAACTCTTGGCCTATTAACGGCCTGTGGTGAAACTGGCCCGTAATGAACAGTGTAGCACTTTACACTCATTAACGGCCCGTGGTGAAACTGGCCCGTAATGAACAGTGTATCACTTTATACCCATTAACGGCCCGTTATTCCATTGGGTCATTTCCAGCCCATGTTATCTTTCGGCCTTCTCAGAGCCCATTTATTCTTGGGCTCATTTCCATCATTTGTTTACTTACGGCCCGTTACTGTCATTTTCTGCTTGTGGGCCAAATTCAGCCCGTGGTTATAGTCGGCCCGTTTGTTGTCCGTTAATACATTGGGCCGTTTTCATAGCGTCATCAAATACGGCCTATTAATGATGGCCCCTTATGGCCGGCCCATGAATGGACGATTCCAACTCTAGCCCGTTTACGGCCATAATGCGGCCTTTTATTGGCCCATGTTTGGCCAATCGATCATACGGCCCGTATAAGGCCCATTGATGATACGGCCCGTAGAAGGCCCATTGTTTCTACGGCCCGTAGAAGGCCTACTGTTTCTATGGCCCATAGAAGGCCCATTGTTTCTATGGCCCGTAGGAGGCCCAGTGTCACTACAGTAAATATTAGCCCATGGTTATTGTGGCCTAGTTTAAAAAAATAGGTTATTGCAGCCACTAGAAAACCGTGGAAAAAGAACTGCACTGACTACAAGCAAACAAATAAACAAGACAACAAGGAAATAAATAAGCAAGCAACTTATGCTAGGCTGTCATGGCTATTACACATATTACATCCACTTGGCATCAAAGTTCGCCACCAGTGCAAATATAGGGAACAAAGCACCATATAAACGCTGCAGCAAAACAAGTCCAGAACTAAAACCACTTCAGAAGAGTTCAAGAAACAATATCCTGGGTACCCATAATGCTGGCAAGATGCTTAGCAAGCTTATTAACTTTCTCTTGTTTGGCGCTTAAATCCTCCATCGCTTGCTGTTGCACAAGAAAGTACGCATCTGAATTCTGTAGGGACTTCCTTAGTCCTTCCGCTTCTTGCGCAACACAGCTGACTGATGCCTTTCAGCTTGTAGTTGAGACTGAAGAAGCCGAAGTGATTCAGGTAGCGAGTTCGAAGAGCTTGTGCCAGCGGTACTGGCTAGTAACTAGAACACTACATTAACGCAGGACTGTGGGGTTTTCTCACTGTCTACAAGATCATTTTTATCACCTTTCTTGGATACCAACAGGGTTGTCTCACTATCTTGAACCTTATCTGCATTACTTTCTCTACCATTGCATAGTGGGGTGCTCTTCTCCAATATTCTATTTGCATACTACAAGAGAAACAAGCAGACACATCACATGTTTAGCTTGTAGTGTACGAAACTCATTTTGGTAAATCGGTTCAGTAGTAAGGTGGACAGGATAATAGCATGAAACAAACATATATCTATGTACTATGGTCACTGTATTGTCCATATCATTCTAGTTTATGTTCACTAATCAAGATAGAGACACAGTTCAACTCATATATTTTTAAGACACAACAGCATAGACAGAATATAAGTGTGAGAAACTACACAACATTGGCAGCACTTGTAATGTGCATCACATGAGAACATAACTGTTTATACAACTTAAACTAAAATCAACATAGAGCAAGAAGTTAGAACAACAATCCAGTTAAAGAAATAGGTTTAAAACATACCTGTTGCGCCATTGGAGTTTCAATTGGATCCTTCAAATTTGAAAGTAGTTGGTATGAGTAAATACAGTGATGCAACAGCAATGGAGTATGGACCATAGCTACGGAATCTGACCTGAGAACAGTTGCTCTTCTGCTTTAAACGTGGAGTTTGGGTTAGCTGTGGTGGTCTTCGTGCTTTGGGCACTGCAGTAGCTTTACAAACTGCTCGTGTGGGGGTACTCTGTGGTGGACATGGTGCTTTGTCAACTATAAGTGGGTTACTATCCGCTGGGGTTGCGGTTAGATGGGTTGTAGCCGGTTCTCTGCCCAACGGTGTAAGTGTGCAATCTGGAAGAGTCTCGATTATGTGTGGTGGGGCTAGTTTGCGGGCCAGTACAACCATGGTTCTATCTGCATCGACGGGTAGCACTGTCTTTTGTGAAGAACGAGTTTTTGCTCCCTTAGATACTGCCATCACCCCCTCCAATTCAAATGGCTGATAAACAAGAAAAGAAATTGAATGTACAGACATTGTATGATAGACATATGTGGTAATTCACATATATGTTGTCTAACCAAACAGGACAACATGACACAATTTCACATATATGATGCCTAAGTAAACAGGATAGCATGACACATTTTCAGATATATGATGGATAACTTAACAGGATATAATGGCATAATTCAACATATGATTAGTACCTAAACAGGATGACATGACAAAACTATATGATGTCTTTCTAAAATAGGTTGGGATGAAATAATTCACATACATGTTGTCTAAGTATACAAGATGGCATGATATAATTGACATAGTTGATTCATATACTAAGCAGCTGGCACTCGCATGTATGATCTCTAAACTAAGGAGATAGAATTCAATATTGTGCATATGATGTCTAAACTAAGCAATGCAAGACACCATATGCATCATATGAGAAATATAAACATTGCAACTTAGAGAATACACCTCAGGTGGGATATAGGACTGGTCATCTGTCTCTGAATCCTCCCCTGAGGAGCTCCCTGTAACCATCGAGAGATATGCTTCAACAGGTACCATTGCCTGCTCTCAACACCTTGTTTTCACTCCAGATTTTTCCATAACCGGCTCAAATGGCTGATACACATGAAGAGTAGTTCAATATACACAGATTGTCGACAAATGAAATACGTAATGAAAAAATGATGGCATGAGATAATTCACATATATGATGCCTGGCTCCATGGCGGTGCATAATTCACATATATGATAACTAGATGAAAAACATGGCATTGCATAATTCACATATCTGATATAGAAAGCAAATAGGAGGCATTCACACAAAGCATGTCTAATCTAAGCAGATGGCATGACAATGCAAGACACCATATGCATGATATGAGCAATATAACCGAGCCAAGTTAGAGCATGCACCTCGGGGGGGGGGGGGGATACGACTGGTCATCTCTCTCTGAATCCTCCTCCGAGGAGCTATCTGTAACTAGCAAGAAATCTGCATCAACAGGTAGCACTGACTGCTCAAAAGACCTTGTTTTCACTCCAGATTTTCCCATGACCGACTCAAATGGCCGATGCACAAGAAGAGTAGATGAATGTATAAACATTGTTGACAAATGGAATACATTATGGAAAAAAATATGGCACAATACAATTCACATATACGATCACTGGCTAAACAAGATGGCATTGCATGATTCATGTATATGATGCCTGGCTAAAGAAGATGGCATTGCATTATTCCCATATACTCCCTCCGTTCCTAAATATTTATCTTTTTAGAGATTTCAAATGGACTACCACATACGGATGTATATAGACATATTTTAGAGTGTAGATTCACTCATTTTGTTCCGTATGTAGTCACTTGTTGAAATCTCTAAAAAGACAAATATTTAGGAATGGTGGGAGTATGATATAGAAACCAAATAGGTGGCATTCACACAAAGCAAATCTAAACTAAGCTGATGACATATAAGATGTATAATGTAAGCAATGCAAGGCGCCATATGCATGATATGACCAACATCAGCATGCCAGTTTAGAGCAAACACCTCAGGTGGTAAATAGGCGTGGTCGGCTCCTTTTGAATCTCCATCTGAATAGTTATATTCCTCTGGAATACAATCTAGAAATGCAGGAGGGGGGCACTTCGCCCACCATGGAGCGGCGTCTACATGACATTATATTCGCACGCAGCGGTCTTCTCTTTTTCTCTACATGCTCAGTACGATTGTGTACAATATCTGACATGCATGATAAAAATAGTTAGATTTTGTAAGACCTAAGGGGTGCATGCAAAAATCAAGACCGATGGTAGCAAACGAGTGGATGGATCCAAAACTAATGATAGCAGGTAGATTATAGCTTCAGTTTAAAAAGATAGACAATGGATCATCTATTGTTTGTTGCCCACCCAACATGAACCACATAGAAGACCCCAGATGAACCAGATAGTAGACAGATACTATTCGTTGCTGCATGATATGAAACCCATGGGCAATTCAGAACTCAAGATTGAACGATAAAGTAGCAGGTAATAATAACCGATGTATAACGTAAGAAAGCACGAAAGACTGCGACCTCTCTTCTGGAACTGTGTAGTCCTCAGGTTCATCTGCTCAGTCGATGATGGTAATGCAGTTGGCGTGGCTGCTGGCAATGGGGAAGATGATCTGAGGCGGCGAAAGGAAGTCTGCAGGGGGGATCTCTGCTGCAGTGAACATTTTTGTCGATGGTGCACCTCAGGTGGGGTGGATGATGGCACGGCAGGAGCAGGACATAAAACATGGAGTTTTCTTTGACGCCTATTTGAAAATGAAGGAAATCTGTAAGGGATCCTTAGAATTGGAGGATTATATAAACGCAGGGACAGGAAAAACACAAGAATAGGATAGGAATGCACGTGCACAACAGAGCATTTGGAAACATAGGATTTCAGTCAACCTGGGTGTTTGGATCACATGAATTGGAAGAACAGAGGAATGGAGAAACAAAGTGATGCGACGAGTGTACAACCTCTTTGGCATAGCCTTGTGGACCTCAGCATCATTGGGTTGGACAATGAGGATGGTGATGATGCTGGTGTGACTGTCGGAGGCGGGGAAGAAGATCTGAGGCATCTGGAAATGGCGCCGAGGGTATTGCTCCGCTGTGATGGATGGTTCCGTCATTGGAGCAGCTCCGCTAAGGTGTACGGCGACGAGGCTGGAGCATGACAAGACAGACAATGTTAATCTGAAGTGGGACCCTAATATCATCTGCAATAGATGATGTAAAATACATCAGTAAAAAGTGCTAGATGTAAAACGCATCAGCTGCGCCACGGCCGCTCCGACAGATGCTGTAAGTACTGTTCACTCTGAACTTGACTATAGAAAATGAACTTCACAGTTGAAACTGAATTTTACTGTCGAAACTGATTGAAGTAGTAACAAAGCATTACAATAGATGTTTAGGGCGTTCGAGCACTAGTAGCAGAGAAGCAGTGATCTAAATTAGCAGATGCTCGAGTAGGGAACGCACTAGCAGAGAGCAAGTCGTGCAGTAGCACCATGAGCGAGTGCTAAAGCAGCAACTCCTGTAGCTGCCGGAGGTCGTGCAGCAGCAATAGCAGCGCAAGTGAGAGCAAGAGCAGAGCAGCAGCACGAATGAAAGTAGGAGCAGTGCAGCAGCGCGACCGATAGCAAGAACAGAGCCGCAACGCGAGCGAGAGCCGGAGCAGCTACAGCTAGTGCCGTTGTGGAAGTCGCTGCCGAGGAAGCAACGACATGGGGGAGAGACTCCATGGATGATGTGGCCGGCGACGGCGCCGTCGATGGAGACACGCCATGTCTACTTGGTATCGAGCACAGGCAGCCCCGTGAGATCGAATAAAAGATAAAATGCAGAGGTGAGTGCAGAACCTCCTTGGTGGCGCCGAGTTGGCCTCGGCTTCATTGGAGGAATTGGTGAGGGTGCTGCGGTTCCGGCGGGGCAGGTCAAGACGGCGCTGCGAGGATTGAGGTGGCGTGATAGACGAGGCGAACATCGGGGTAGCTCCTTGGAGGTGGAGGACGGGGCGACTGATCCAACGGGACGACGAGATCGACAACAGATCCTCATCCGGTGTGGTGGATGAGGGACGGCGAGGTGTTGCGGTGAATACCGTAGTCGGGGAAGAGTCTCCGGTTGGGCGGCGGTCGAGAGGCCGACGGAGGAGCGTGGGGTTTCACGGGTTTTGGCGGCCTCGGTGTACGAATGGGGGGGGCGAAGGGGGAGAGGGGAGCCAAGCTTAGGGACGCGCTTGTCTGAAATGTAGGGTAAGTTACCAGCGTACCCCCACCGGTTTTGACACCGCAACGTGGAGCTTCATTTCCGGCTGAGGGGTAGAAGGGGGATTTCGCGTGTTTGGGCTGCGGGAGCGATTTCGGATGAGGAGGGAGTTCTCGCACGCATCCAAATTTCGCGATAACAAGGCGCGGCGCGGGTTGAAGAAGCGGGAGTTTCAAAGAAGGTGAGACAAAATATACTTGAGCTTGAAAATTTCGGGGTAACAAGGTGTGGATTCCTTGTTCGGCGCAACAAACTTAACGTGAAAAAAAACAATTCATACAAGACACAAGAGATTCATGTCCCCTTTTACTATATTGCTATAGAAGCCATTGAAAAAACTACAAGAAAAATGTAAAAAAAACCGGGAGAACAAGATTACCCTGCACAGTACCAAATCGATTCGCACTTCCCTCAACAACAACAAAAAACAAATCAATTCCCACCAAAGAAAGAGTAATGTCCCTTTTTATATGATTACAGATGCCATGATCTCAAATTTCAATTTTTGAATCCGTGTTATGTTGAATTCAAATATATCGTTAGGTGACCTTGTGGTTTATAATTGATGTAGTCGTACATTTTGATCTTCCATCATATATGAACATTTTACTCCACCATGTGAACATATATATTGTCGTCTACCATATGGACTAAATTTGAATCAATTTTCCTTATTTGAATACGATTGTTGTCAAGTTATACAATAATTGAAATATTATCTTGATAACAAAAAACATACATATAGCAGTAATCATATTTCACTATGAACTACATGTACCATACACTCTCCAATTCAAATATTTGTATCCATTTTATGTTGAATTCAAATCATAGTACATTATTGGTCTAGGTAGCGAGATGTTTGGGATACTCTAAACCCTGTTTTCATACATATAATTTTTGGCTGAATTGGGACAAGTTTTGGTATAAGCCTCTTGCAAAACCGGAGATTCTCTCAACAAGCCTCGTGGTTCCGAGAGATAATGTGTCACCTTTGTGTGCGAAACGATATATGCTGCCCCCCTGATTTTATTTATAGAGGCAACATAGAACTATATGAGTGCCCTTTAAATTTTGGAATTATTTTGGGTTCATTTGGCCTTTTTATACATTAATTGAGTTTCTGGACTTTTAATGTGCATAATCTAAATATGAATTGCATGCACATGCTCTGGTGCACCAAAGTGGGTTGAAAAATCACATGTGTGTCCTTGGTTGAATTTCTAGGTCCCATGAAGAAATGAGAATGAAATTCAAACATCTGGGCGTCATGACTCGGCCGAGAACATCGAGAAACTTTGATTTTAAATTCATGTAAATCCAAAACTCGCCTGGAAATCATGAAACTTGGCATGGTGTAATGTCATGGCACTAACATGTTGTGGTAAAAAATTGGGCCGATTTGGAAGCTCGTGGTTCTAAGAGGGAACGTGCCACCTTTGAGTGTGAAATGATATACGCTGCCCCCCTTGAGTTTCTTAACAAAGGCAACATAGAAGTACATTAGTGCCCTGTTAAATTTTGGAATTATTCCGGGTTCGTTTGTCGTTTTTTATACATTAATTGAGTTTCTAGTCATTTAATGTGCATAAGTCAAATTTGAACTACAAGCACATGCTCTCGTGCACCAAAGTTGGTTGAAAAATCACATTTGTATCCTCGGGTGAATTTCTAGGTCCCATGCAAGAAATGAGAAAAAATCTAAAATATCTGGGCATCGTGGCTCGGCCGAGAACATTGAGAAACTTGGTTTTAAAATTCTTGTAAATCCAAAACATGTCTGAAAATCATGAAACATGGCATGGATGTCATGTCATGGTACTACCATGTTGGGGTAAAAAATTGGCCGAATAGGAACAAATTTTGGTATAAGCTTCTTGCAAACCGAAGCTTCTCTCAAGAAGGCTCGTGGTTCTGAGAGGGAACATGCCACCTTTGAGTGCGAAACGATATATGTTGTCCCCCTTGAGTTTATTTACAAAGGCAACATAGAACTACATTAGTGCCCTGTTAAATTTTGGAATTATTCCGGCTTCGTTTGGCCTTATTTACACATTAATTGAGTTTTTGGTCATTTAATGTGCATAATTCAAATTTTAACTACAAGCACATGCTCCTGTGCACCAAAGTTGGTTGAAAAAAAAAATCACATTTGTGTCCTCGGTTGAATTTCTACTCCCTCCTTCCATCTATATAGGTCCTAATGCATTCTTCGAGGCTAACTTTGACAAAACGTTAGAGCAATAATATATGACATGCAACTTACACAAAGCATACCTTTAAACTTGTATGTCAAAGGAGCTTCCAATAATATAATTTTCATAGTATATATCGCATGTGCTATTAATCTTGTCAATAGTAAAAGGTTGTCTTGAAAAACACATTAGGCCCTATATAGATGGAAGGAGGGAGTAGGTCCCATGCAAAAAAATGAGAATAAAATTCAAACATCTGGGCATCATGGCTCGGTCGAGAACATTGAGAAACTTGGTTTTAAAATCATGAAAATTGGCATGGTGTCATGTCATGGTGGTACCATGCCGTGGTTAAAAAAATTGGCTGAATAGGAACAAATTTTGGCATAAGCTTCTTGCAAATCAGAGCTTCTCTCAAGAAGGCTCGTGGTTCTGGGAGGGAACGTGTCACCTTTGTGTGCATAATTCAAATTTGAAATACAAGCACATGTTCCAGTGCACCAAAGTTGGTTGAAAAATCACATGTGTGTCCTCGGGTAAATTTCTAGGTTCCACGCAAGAAATGGGAATGAAATTCAAAATTCTGGGCGTCGTGGCTGGGTTGGAAACATTGAGAAACTTAGTTTTTTAATTCCTGTAAATCCAAAACACGCACGAAAATAATGAAACTTGGCTTGGTGCCATGACATGGCACCAACATGCTGTGGTAAATTTGCAATCCGATTTGCAAAGGCGCACACATTAACAATCAACAAAGTCATTTTGGAACAAGTGTTGTCACGTTACAATCGGAAACACAAGTATTATTGAAACCGTGGGCGTTCTACTTACTAGTACCATTTACGTGCCACCACGCGTCCCCATTTTTTATTAGCTAGTAGGCGCCGTGCAGGGTAGCTATTTGAGTACAAGAGGCGTGAGATCAGACCCCTGCGCGTGCTTATCAGGAGGAGAGCCCTTTGACCTCCACATGCCGTCCACCTCTCTCCCAAGGTCTCCATTAATGGCCCCCGAGCCTCTGTTTAATGGCGTGGCTATGTATCACTCGACTGAGATTTAAGAGAGAAAAAAGAAAATCTTAAAGCATGGATCTTGATGTAAGATCCGACGGACCTATATAGCATTTACTGCGACTTATAGCAAGACTGATGAATATATAAGGACGATAAAATAATTTTGATCAAAGAAGGGCTTGTCCCTTCCGATTTTCATTACTGAAAACCACCACAATTCACAGGAAGTTCAGCACAACTCCAACCTAACACGAAGGACTAAAAGCTACCAGATTGAAATCGCAACATCCCAAGAGGCCAACAAAGGGCAAACATCCGCGCTAGAACCCAACATTTCACAACCGACGACACAATACACATCCTAAACCAATTATTACATCAAAAGAAACCAGGAAACTGAAGGAAACCCAGTAGCAACTAGAAGAACAACAACGCCAGGGTCGCCACAGCAAGAGTTTTCTTCATTCCAGCCTCGCAACATTGATCTTCCACAGAAAGATAAGGATGATTAATTGTCTTACATAATTAGAAAGATAATTAAAAAGCCACATACGGCTACGCCCGAAATACAGAAGGGCAAAAGAAGAAGGAAGATAAGGATCTGGCTCGCTGATCTCTACTTTCTTGATGCGTTGCTGCAGGCCGCGGGAACTAGTCTCTGCGGCGAGCGGCGATGAGCTCTTTCGTGTCCTCAAGACGCTGCTTGAGAACATCCACGGATTCCTCCACCAGCCTTTGGCGCTCGTTCTAGAGCATGTCATTCTCGTCCATAAGTTTCTTGACGATGATGCATGTCCTCTTCAACAAGGCACTGGTCTCCTCCTACTGGTCTGCACTTCAGATGATCTTCTCCCTCAGCAGGTCGCGCTCGGCCCGGAGCCTCTCACTGCCCTCCCTTAGTTGCCAGATGACGCCGGTAGCCTGTTCAAACGAGGCTTTCATGTCGTCCTGCAACCTCGCCCAGCCGGAGATCTGATCCATCTCGCTATGGACGATCGCATGCATGCGCCTGTAATAGTCGTCGCTTGCCCGCGAAAAATTTTCCTAGGCCGCCGCGGCGCGGCGGGACACCTCTGCTGCATTTGTGGCGCGGTGGGACATCTCTGCTGCTTCCGCGGCGCGGCCGGACCAGTCTGCTGCATCGACGGTGCGGCGGGACCTCCGTGCTGCTTCAGCGGCGCGGCGGGACCTCTGTGCTGCTACTTCTGCGCGGCGGGACATGTCGGCTGCTCTCACAGTGAGGCAGGACATCTCTCGTGCTTCCTCTTCCATGCTCGCCTCTCCCTGGTGGCAATCTCTCGACCCAGAACTCATGCTGGCCATGGTAGATGCAAGGGAAGGATGTTGAATGACTTGTTTGTTTTTGTGGATGAGGAGGTGAGGAGGAATGTGCAGTCATCTTGGCATACTAGTAAGTTATTATTTATTTCCCTATATCATGATACATTTTTATTATTCATGCTAGAATTGTATTAACCGGAAACATAATACATGTGTGAATACATAGACAAATAGAGTGTCACTAGTATGCCTCTACTTGACTAGCTCGTTGATCAAAGATGGATATGTTTCCTAACCATAGACATGAGTTGTCATTTGATTAACGGGATCACATCATTAGGAGAATGATGTGATTGACTGGACCCATTCCGTTAGCTTAGCACTTGATCGTTTAGTTTGTTGCTATTGCTTTCTTCATGACTTATACATGTTCCTATGACTATGAGATTATGCAACTCCCGTTTAAAGGAGGAACACTTTGTGTGCTACCAAACGTCACAATGTAACTGGGTGATTAGAAAGGTGCTCTACAGGTGTCTCCGAAGGTACTTGTTGGGTTGGCGTATTTCGAGATTAGGATTTGTCACTCCGATTGTCGGAGAGGTATCTCTGGCCCTCTCGGCAATGCACATCACCTAAGCCTTGCAAGCACTGCAACTATAGAGTTAGTTGCGAGATGATGTATTACGGAACGAGTAAAGAGACTTGCCGATAATGAGATTGAACTGGGTATTGAGATGCCGACGATCAAATCTCGGGCAAGTAACATACCGATGACAAAGGGAACAACGTATGTTGTTATGTGGTCAGACCGATAAAGATCTTCGTAGAATATGTGGGAGCCAATATGAGCATCCAGGTTCCGCTATTGGTTATTGACCGGAGACGTGTCTCGGTCATGTCTACATACTTCTCGAACCCGTAGGGTCTGCACGCTCAAAGTTCGATGATGCTTATATTATGAGTTTATGTGTTTTGATGTACCGAAGGAGTTCGGAGTCCCGGATGAGATTGGGGACATGACGAGGAGTCTCGAAATGGTCGAGACGTAAAGATCGATATATTGGACGACTATATTCGGACTTCGGAAAGGTTCCGAGTGATTCGGGTATTTTTCGGAGTACGGAGAGTTATGGGAATTCACCGGGGAGTATATGAGCCTTATTGGGCCATATGGGAATAGAGGAGAGAGGCCAAAAGGAAGGAGGCCTACGCCCCCCTCTGGTCCGAATTGGACAAGGGGTGCAGCCCCTCTTTCCTTCTCCCACTCCTCCTCTTTCCTTCTCTCCTACTCCAACAAGGAAAGGAGGAATCCTACTCCCAGTAGGAGTAGGACTCCCCCCTTGGTGCACCCTCCTCCTAGGCCGGCTGCCTCCCCCCTTGCTCCTTTATATACAGGGGCAGGGGGCACCTCTAGACACACAAGTTGATCAAGTTGATCGTCTCTTAGTCGTGTGCGGTGCCCCCCTCCACCATAGTCCACCTCAATAATACTGTAGCGGTGCTTAGGCGAAGCCCTGCGTCGGTCGAACATCAACATCGTGACCACGCTGTCATGCTGACGAAACTCTCCCTCAACACTCGGCTAGATCGGAGTTAGAGGGACGTCATCGGGCTGAACGTGTGCTGAACTCGGAGGTGTCGTGCGTTCGGTACATGATCGGTCGGATCGTGAAGATGTACGACTACATCAACCGCATTGTGCTAACGCTTCCGCTTTTGGTCTATGAGGGTATGTGGACAACACTCTCCCCTCTCGTTGCTATGCATCACCATGATCTTGCGTGTGCGTAGGAATTTTTTTGAAATTACTACGTTCCCCAATAGTGGCATCCGAGCCTGGTTTTATGCGTAGATGTCATATGCACGAGTAGAACACAAGTGAGTTGTGGGCGATAGAAGTCATACTGCTTACCAACATGTCATACTTTGGTTCGGCGGTATTGTTGGATGAAGCAGCCCGGACCGACATTATGCGAGACTGTTTCTACCGACGTGCTTTCACTACAAAAAAATACACTTCCGTGATGATACGTGTTTGTCACAGTAGGTCGCTTTTTTGTCATGCATGTACATCCATGACAAATTTATGACAGAATCAAGATAGTCATACCTGTGCTGTCGTAGTAGTGTTCCATGATATTACCAAAATTATCATCACGAAAGTGTCCACTTCCATGACGATAAATCACGCGTCACAAAAGTGCTTTCGTCAAGGGTGACCGACACGTGGCATCCACCGTAACGGAACGCCGTTAAGCTATCGGGTCGGGTTTTGGATTCGATAACCCGTTAACAGCCCCGACCAATGGGAAATTTCCACGTGTAAAATTCTTATTGACCGGACGAAACACGTGTCAGCTCGTCAGTGGGTCAGATAGGCGCCTATGATATGTCGACACGTGGCACAACCCAACAGTGGCCCATTCCAGTGAAAAAGGACGGCCTAGTAAAAATTAGCAGGCCGGCCCATATAAGGCCTACTTGTGTCAGGTCCATTTAAGCCCATGGCCCATACGAGATGTGCCAATTTGGCCCGTTAAAGATTTGACACCATTGCAGCCTATCGTCAGTTTGAGCCCGTTAACAGCCTGCTATATACTTGGGCTCAATATCGGCCCGATGAGATTTCGGCCTCTTAACGACCCATTTAATGGATGGGCCAATTTTCAGGATGTACATCTTTCGGCCTTTTAGCGACCCATTTAAATGTTGGGCTAATTTTCGGCCTGGTGTGTCTTTCAACCTGTTGACGGCCCATAAATCTGATGGGCCATTTGTAGTCGGACTTGAGTTTCGGCCATTTAGTGGCCCATTTAAGTGTTGGGCCAATTTCTGGCCCGGTGTCACTTTTAGACTGTTGACGACCCATAAATCACTTGGGCCAATTCTAGTCGGACCTGAGTTTTGGCCTTTTAGCGACCCATTTAAGTGTTGGGCCAATTTCCGGCCCTGTGTGCCTTTCGGCCTGTTAACGGGCCATAAATGAGTTGGGCCATTTGTACTCGGACCTTAGTTTTGCCCTCTTAACGGCCCATGCCCTTCATGGTCCAATACCAGCCCGGTTTCTCTTTCGGCCTGCTAAAGGCCCACAACACAGTTGGGCCGTTTACAATACGACCTGACTTTCGGCCTCTTAGCGGCCCATGCTCTTCATGGTCCAATACAAGCCCGCTGTCTCTTTTGGCCTGCTAAAGGCCTACAGTATAGTTGGGCCATATGTAGCCCAAACTTAGTAACGGCCTGTTAACGGCCCATGAAATAAATTGGGGCCACCTGTTGCCCGCTTCGATGTCGGCGTGTTAACGACCCAGGAGGTAAGAGGGCCGACCATTAACTTTCGGCCTAGTAACGGCCCATTAACTCAATGGGCCCACTAAAGTTCGTTCATGTCTTTAGGCCAAATTAGATAATTTGAGCCCATTACGACGAGCAAAGGTACGGCATATAGGGAATAACATTGCACATCCAGAATATATTACAGGAAATTACATCCACTTGGCAATCAAAGATTGATGTCAGTGCAAATAAATGAGCAGAACCTAACCATCTACAATGTCACAATCTGCAACCTCAGCACAGATGACGCCCATAAGCATGTGGGCAAGTTCTTGCTGCTTTTCCACACTGTCTCTGAAAACATTGATCAGTTGTTGTGTCGCACGACTCTGCACCTCTGATTCATCCACCATTTCCATCATTGCTTTAGCCATTAATTGGTTCACAAACATACATTTATTCCGTTGCATTCGAGATAGAGGATACTGAACAGATTCAGATGGCGATTTTGGCAGGCTTGTATTATTGATAGTGGAGAGTGTCTTGACCACTGCATCATAACGTAAATTAGGATGGGAACCAAACAGATTAATCATGAGTTATTGCCATATTACCTAGCCTAGATTTACTGGAAAGAAACAATGGGGTTGCCTTGCTATTTTCAGAGTTTGTCTTCTTACCTTTAGTAGCCTGCACAAAATTAACACACAAGCATTGCGATCATTGGCCAAGTCAGATAATAGGAAAACAACATTGACACAACGAATGTTTGGCCAACTAGCCTACACCAAATTAACACAATATGGCATAGCTATCATCAGCCAGGTAAGGTGATATGAAAGCAACATTGACACAATGAATGAATGGGCAACCAGAGAAGCACTACAATTCAGTAATGTGCGTGATAGGAGACAGCACATTCATGCAGCTTAGTATGCAAAACTACCAGGCAGTTTTCCTTACAAAAATCAACATTGGCGCCTTTAACATTTTGCTACAACTAATTTTAGATCAGATAAAGGTTAGATTCATGCCCATTAACAAAATACATGCTCATGTAAAAATATAGTGATATACAACAGGTACTTACATCAGCACTGGAGCACAGAGAATTCCCGCAAGATATTTTCCTCGAATACGATCCTAATGGAGGAAGTCTTGTATCGTTTAACCTTATTTTCTAAAAGAGAGATGGGTAAGAAACATGTAGAAAATATGATCATAATGCTATAAAATTTCATGATGCGAGGATACGCACACGCTTCTTAGAATGGAGTTGACATTCTTTTGCTGGACTGGAGCGGACTAGTTCTTTGGCCACTGGAATCTACTTATTATCAGTGGGAGTTGTGTTTCTCTGTGCTGGAGCAGTATCTATGAAAAATGGAGTTGGTTTATTATCTCCTGGCGTTTGGATCTTTTGCAAAGACCTGGTTTGTAACCCTTCAGATTCTAACATAGTCGTCTTCCCCTTGCATGCCTTATATATATAGAAGAATGGTGATTCAGTTATAAAACATGCTACAGTAGAGATGGAATAGGTACTGAAGAATAGAAAGGCATGACATAGTGACATGTATTCACTCCATCCGGAAATAAATGAATGGGTCTAGGCGTATTTCAGTTCTAGATACATCCAGTTTTATCCATTTCTGCGACATTTAATCCGGACGGATGGAGTATGATGTAAGAGCTAGGGATACAACAGGACAACACAGTAAAAAAACATTGAAAAGCCCACTGCAGAACCAAAGTATTCAAACCCACTGATATGAGATAGTACACTCATGCAGCTCAGGATGCAAAACTACCAGGCAGTTTTCCTTGCAAAAATCAACATTGTGGCCTTTAATCATACATTTTTCTACAACTAAATTTAGATCAGATAAAGCTTGGATTCACGCCGATTAACAAAATACATGCTGATGTAAAAATATAGTGATATACAACAGGTACTTACATCTACATTGGAGCACAGAGAATTCCTGCAAGAATCTTTCCTCATAAATCATACCATTGCAGAAAATCTTCTATCTGTTAAGCTTATTTTCTAAAAGAGAGATGGGTAAGAAACATGTAGAAAATATGATGAGCATGCTATAAAATTTCATGATGCAAGGATACGCACACACTTCTTAGAATTGAGTTGACATATTTTTGCTGGACTGGAGTGGACTAGTTCTTTGGCCACTGGAATCTGCTTATTATTAGTAGGAGTTGGGTTTCTCTGTGCTGGAGCAGTATCTATAGACACTAGAGTTGGTTTATTATCTCCTGGCATTTGGATCTTTTGCAAAGGCCTTGTTTGTAACCCTTCAGATTCTAACATAGTTGCCTTCCCCTTGCATGCCTTGTATAGAAGAATGGTGCTTTAATTATAAAACATGCAGCAGCAGAGATGGAACAGGTATTGAAGAATAGAAAGGCATGACATATTGACATGTATTCCCTCCATCCGGAAAAAATGGATGGGTCTAGGCGTATTTCAGTTCTAGATACATCCTTTTTATCCATTTCGGCAACATGTAATCCGGACGGAGGGAGTACGGTGTAAGAGCTGGGGATACGATAGGACAACACAGCAAAAAAACACTAGTTGAACGTAAAACTGTAAGCTAGCGGAATGTAAAACAGGAAGGCATGAAATATTTACATGCATGATCAGCATGCTAAGCACATGGCATTGCAACAGAGTAGATACACTCCAGGACATTATATGCATGTTGTACCCATATCACAGGCCAAGTTAGAGCAAGGACCTTGTGGGGTGAAGAGGATTCATCATCTTTCTGCAAGTCTTCTGAAGAACTGCCTTTACATGTTCCATCATATTGGGTATCATTGACATCAAGTTTATTGGCCTTTACATTGCTCCGTGAGGTTCTTGTGGATATATCAGTGTGTGCAATTATATCTGACATGCATGGAAGACAACTAGTAGTTAGATTTATGTAATGACTGCCTGTAGGAGACGACATAAATAGTAGGACTGGGGTTAACTAGCAGCAACAGGTCTCATAAACTAAAGGGAGAACACAGATGAAAGCTACAGAATATGTATCGTTTGTACTCGAGATTAACTAGATGGCACACAAAAGTATTAAAGAACAACATAGGAAATACTAGAAGTGGTATAATACTATAATCACCAGCCTGTGGGATAGCATTGGCTGATGGATGATAACCATGGAATAGTGTTACCTAAAGAACAAGTATCTTAGCTGAACTATGGAACAACGTTAACTCCTGAACAAGACCCGTAAGAGATCAGCATGAATATACAGTGAAATGTGATGATCTATTTTCCATGCTTAGATGAATAAAAAAGCCATAAATGTTGCACACAAGTAAGATGAGGGTACAACCTATCGGGCTGCCATCCATAGGAGTGAGCATCATGTGCTGACTTGTCGATGGCCCTGCAGTTGTTGTGGCTATGCATGTCGGGCACGTGCATTCGATGCAGGGAACTGTTGAGTGGGGACTATAGCTCCCTTCTGGTGTATGCTTCCCTTGTTGGAGCAACTGCGGTGAGTCGGAAGACGGTGTGTCTGAAGATGCAGATAATGCATAATGTTAAGAACGACATATCTCTTTGATCAGAAGAAATACACTAAGAGATCAACAGCAAGGTACGAGAGTGGTCACACGTCTGTTGACTGAAGACTAAATTGGGGTCACACGATTTTATTTTATTTTGGTACTGTCCGATCTATGCCGGATGGTTGGCCGTCTTGTGCCTCCCGGCAGACACTGTTCGAAATCTTCCCCGAAGAGCCACCGACCAACGGCAGAGCAGCCTACCTCCGCCGTCCGTGGCCTCGGCCAAAACCCCGCTCCCCGCTCCCTGCCCCACCGCACTGTCGTGGTTGCGCCGCCCCCGGGCCAATCCACAAAGACTCCCCGTCATCCAGATCCGGCGGCGGCAGTACCTTCAACCCACGCAACTCTAAAAGATAGCCATCTAAGCGCTGCTTCCGCGGCGAACTTGCGGCACCGCACCCTTACGTTAGACACCAGCCAACCGGCAGCCTAGGAGCTCCGCTGCCTCGAGGGGTGTTGCTTCCCGTTGCAAATCGATTGGCCCAGAATAAAAATTTAGACAATTGACTCCTAAATAAAGTGATTTGAGATGAGGGTGCGACCTATCTGGCGGCATGGTGAAGTAGGCAGGTCCAGCTGCCGAGTCGGTGAGGCCGGCACTGTTGCGGTGGCGACCAGCGGCTGGGAAAGAGCGATGTCGTGACGGTCGACAGCTACGCCGAAGCAGTGCCAGGACTCTGGACGGATCCGAAGTTGGAGCTGCTCCGGCGCCGTGAACAATGGCGGGGGTGAATCGGCTCCGGTACGGTTCACGCGGCCGTCGTCGAGGCAGCACCAGCAGCATGGAGTAAGAGGCAAATGGCCCAGTGCACGACGGCAAATGGACAGCGTCTCCGACATTAGGGAGGAGGGCGGCTGTGAAATTGGTGCGGTGGGGGCACCATGGAGGTGGGGCTGAGGTTTCGCGGCTCGAGAGAAGGGAGCTTCCTAGGGAGACGGTGATTTGGCGCCCACGAGGTATGAATGGGTGCGGGCGGGGGGGGGGGGTGGATTGGGAGGGGAGTGGAACCATGTCTTACGGACGCATTTGTCTGAAATGTGAGGGGGAGTTACAGTTCTGCCCTTGCCTATAGGCTTCTCGGCTTGGGTCTGTGTACTGAGGGTCGGGGATAGTAGAGTAACTTTGCTTCTCCCCAAATAGTGGGCGGGACCGATTTCGGGCAAGGAGGGCGTGTTTTGAACTATAGTGGGCGCGAGCAATTTCGGGCGAGGAGAGCGTGTTTTGAAATAGTGGGCGCGAGCTATTTCGGGCGAGGAGAGCGTGTTTTGCCGACCATGGTTTATGAATTATTCCGCACATGTCATTTCGGCCGAGGAGAAGGCGTGCTTGGATGAAGTTATGAACCTACCCTCGATGTACAACGGGCACATAGGACAGTAATTTCGCGTCTCCCATTTATTTGCTCGGACGAATTCCACCGAGCAGAGAGGATGTTTAACGGTTCGTTCAAATTTTGGGAGAACGAGCATCCACGTCTACCTTACCAAGTCGATTCGGATCAAATTTTGAAATATTAGCTTGCCACTTCTTTTTTAGATGGAGAGATGATGATCGTGAGTAATGTATTTTTACATGCTCGTTGCTAACGATTTACTATATGACAAATAGTTGACCCACTCAAAAATGTGAATCAAACCCAAAATGAAATATCTCGATTCAATGAAATAGCTCGTTCAGTAGGTCAAAATAGTGAACTAAATCCAAAATTGAACACCTCAATCGAGTAGCATGTTGTACAGTATTATACTACTCCATGGACATGTTGAAAGTCAAATTAATGAACTTGTTTGATATACGCATATATCCGTTCATGTGTGGATTGCAGACAACATGTTCTCCAATTTAAATATTTGAATGCAAGTTTATATCGAAAATTGGTTTATATCAGTCTTTGATGCATAAAACGTGACCTCTCCCTCTCCCGGACTCCTGTTCTCTCTCTCTCTCTCTCTTTCTCTCTCTCTCTCTCTCTCTCTCGCCGACAATCTTCAATTCTGTCGCACGCATCCGACACAAAAACCTTGTTGGTCCCTCTCCCTTTCTCTCCGTCTCTCTCTCTCTCTTTGTGTGTGTGGGTGGGGGGGTCTTTCTAGTTTGCCTGCATATATACACCATCTATGGGTCTCTCTCGCACACTATGTATGATACTCTAGCTAGTCCAAGCTAGATATCTTGGGTGCAGTCATTGCATGCACAAAGATTCCTTGGCTCTTTGCCTGTAACTCTCTCACGCACCACTATGTCGTCCCGGAGCTCTTCCCCCCCTCTCTCAAACTCTCCATCCACCTGGGTCACACATACACATGCATATCTCACTCGCACTAGATAGGCCCATCTAAAACTCTATCTCTCCCCCTCGTTCTCTCTCCATCTCACACGCGCACACACACAATCTCATGCCCAGCTAGCCAAGTATGATGGTCTCTCACTCAATTGTAGGCACACGCGGTCCCCCCTATATGTATATGACTAGCTAATCTTAGTCTCCATCACAAACATGTGCATGGTCTATCTCGATTTCTCTCGGGGCATCTTTCTATCGCGCACGCACTCCCTCGATGTCCCACCCATATAGTCCCCTCACGATCTCGACGGGATCTCTCTATCACAAACACACCCTCTCTCCCTCCCCATGCGTCCATGCCATCCATGTGTCCCTCTCGACCTTTGTTCCTTGTTGGCCACACCTCTATTGGACATGTGCTACAGGGGTGTCTCTCTCCGTTGCAAACAATCACACACTAGCTATCTTCGTGTATCTCCTCGCCTCGCTTTTCCATCTCGGAGATGCATGCATGATATGTTCGCATAAGAAACTAAAAAACACTCTCTCTTTCTAATTTATCGTTTGTTGTCACTTTCTCTTTCACACGCATACTCTTTTTGCACACTTACTCATTGTCCTTCACACGCACTTGATCTGTCTCGACTGAGGCACTCTCCTCGGTCCATAGCATACAGATTTATTGAAAAGTCAAACATCACAAAGTTTGACCATGTACGTGGAGAAAAATAATTACATCTAGTACGGCAAACATATACCATTATATTCACCATGAGATGTAGTTTTGTATGATGTATCTTTGGTATTGTAGATATAAATAACATTTGTGTAAACCTGATCAAAGTTTGACTTCTAAAAAATTTACATGCACTGCATTATCAAGCGGATGGAATATCTCTTTCCCCCTCTCAGCTATCTGACGCACCACTCAGCCTTATCGGGTCTCCTCAATCTCTCTCAAACTTTATTGGTCAGTTTGGTTCGTAACCTGACCCTCATGCCTTGATGGCCGGTACTGCCTGGTGTGGACGTGAGATGTAAAATATTTCTGCCTGGCCAGGCTTGTGTGGTGCTGAAGCGTTTGGTTCATGCCTGGGCCAGGCAAAGCATCAACGTCCCATCAATCAATCCATGCATCAATTATTTAATGCCAATATCCATCCATGTTGCTGTTAGCCTCGTGGCCACAAGACCAGGCACGGCTAGGCGTTCGAAATCGGTCGCCTGGGCTAGGCTACTTGCAGTGTCTGGAGTTCAGCCAGGCTAATTAAAGTGCAAGGGAAACCAGGCCAGGCGGGCTTTCTTTTTCACAGGGTAGCAACCAAACAAGCGTGCATGAAATCCAGCCACAACCCTAGGCCAGGCAAAAGATGCTCAGGACGCAACCCAAACTGGCCTTATATATCCCTGGTTCACACATACACATGTCTCGCTCGCGCTATACATATAGGCCCATCCAACACTCTCCGCCCTTGTTCTCTCTCCATGTGACACGCACCCCCCTAAGTACCATAATCCCTTAATCCATCATAGGCGCAAGCACTCCCCCCCTCGATCCTAAGTAAGATTATCTCTTACTAGCCATCAGGAACACACATATTGTCTCCTTCCATCCATACGTCTATCTCGATATCTCTCAGGGCATCTTCTATCGCGCACACACCATGTCTCTCTCCTGTTAGGGACTCTGTCACGTCCATAAGCATATGGATGTTTTGAAAAGTCAAACCTTAGAAAAGTTTGACCAGGTATATGTGGAGAAAAAAATTTACATCTGGAACGATCATTAGATTCATCACAACATGGACTTACTTCATACTATCATTTATCTTTGGTATTGTAGAATAAGTAATTTCTTTATAAACATGGTGAAAGTTTGACTTAAAAAAATGTTGGAACTACATTATCGAACGGAGGGAGTAGCTCTTTCTCTCTCCCTCTGCTATCTCTCACGGGCCTCCCCTCTCACTCGAACTCTCTATACCGACGGATTATACGCTCACTGTGTCAGCGTATAGCTCCGTATATTGTTTAGTTGACCGGTCAACCAATCCACATGCTGCCTTGTCAGCTCATGTTCTGTATCTTCGTGTGCTGGCCCATGTGGCAGTGGGTGAAAATAAGTAAACTAGAGGCCCATCTGACACGCCATGAAGTAAACAAAGTCGAAACCACTCGTGGTAGCACCCCGCACGCTAGTAAATTGAGGGCGCATTGAGGACAAACTTCTTGCGCGGGAAGGACGCACTCGCGCACAATTCACCACTGCGCGGCGGCATGCACAGAAGGACGCACTCGCGCACACCCAACACACAACACACACCAGCACACGTGTACACCGGCGTCGCCGCCGGTTAAGATGGACGGCGAGGCAACCAACAAGCGGAGGCGGCTCGAGCCAAAACCGCATCCGGCGAGCCTGGACTTCATCAGCAGCCTCCCCGACGACACGTTGCTCATCATCATTGGCCTCCTCCCCACCAAACCTGCCGTGCGGACCGCCCTGCTCTCCCGGTGGTCGCGCCCCCTCTGGCGCTGCGTCCCCCTCAACCTCACCGTCGATAGCTGCCTCTGCGACGGGGATTGCAAATGCATGGCTGCAGTCTCGAAGATCCTTTCATCGCACCCTGGGCCAGCCAAACGCCTTGACATCCTCATGTTCAGTACCAACTGCAAGGTCCAACCCAAGTTCGACGAGTGGTTCTTATCCCCCGCCCTAGATCAGCTCGAGGAGCTCAGCTTTCAAGCTAGACGATGTGATGCTCTGCCGCCGTCCGCGCTCCGCCTCACGCCAATGCTGTGCCGCGCCAGCTTCAGCTCCTGCTATCTTCCCCAGATTAATGCCGCGCCCGCTCTTCTTCTCCCTCAACTCAAGCAGCTCGACCTCTTCGACGTTGTCATCTCGAAGAAGGCTATGGAGCACCTGCTCCGCAGCTGTATTGCGCTCGAGTACCTTCGTCTTGAGCAGATCCACGGGTTCATTAGCCTCCACATCGCCTCGACAAATCTTCGATGGATTTATGTGTCTTGCTGGCCCCGCAACAAGACATCAATTGGGAAGAGATCACTCCAGCTATTCCACGTTATGGTCATTGAGAATGCGCCTTTCCTTGAGAGATTGCTTGTATCGAATCTAGAAGGTCCAACAAAAATCAGGGTCATTGACGCGCTAAAATTGACAGCGTTGGTGTACTCGTCTGCCAAATTCTCCGAACTCTTTAATGGATCCGTAATCGTTCAGGTACAGCACTCATCTTCTTCTCCCTCTTCTTGAAATTCACATTTTTAAATTTCTTCTTGATGTATTTACGACCGTCTTCCAGAAAATGATTCCCACAAGCTTGACCCAGTCCATGCGCACAGTGAAGATCTTAGCACTAAAATCTATCGGCCCCAATCTGGATCAAGTTGTTGGATTCCTTAGATGCTTTCCGTGCACGGAGGAGCTACTCGTCGAGGTGAAACTTCTTTCCTATAAGTAAATGGTAATCAAAATGTAGCTCAATTTTTTCATAATTTTCCCAAATTATGATGACAAGTGTAGTGTTCAAAAATTGCATCTACGTGCTGCACCGAAAGAAATGTTTTTAGTATTTTTTCTCACGTGATCACCTGCATCGTTGTTATGCTGTACTACTATAGTAGCCTAGGCTAGTCATAGTGGAAAGTAACTTATGGTTACCCTAAGAGCAAGTACTACCTCCTTCCTGGTTTACTCTTCCAATTTTGTAGTATCAAAATTTGACCATAGATTTAACTGACAAAATGTTAATGCATGTCACTAAGAACTATATCGTTGGATTCGTATTTGAACAAAAATTCAAATGGTGTAATTTTTAGTGGCATGCATTGGCATTTTCTTAGGTAAATCTATGGTCAAAATTTTATACTAAATACGTGGTAGTATTACAAAAGTGGGCTATGTAGGCCAAAACATGTGCCAAATTCACTTGTGATGCATTTGGCATCGATGCCCCTCCATTGCTCACCTGGTGTCCCAATCTGGATCACCTACTTTGCTCCGGTGCCAAATTAACTCACATAATGAAAAAACACTGCGTGGGAGAGAGAGAGGACTGAGGCAATAAAAAACACTTGTTCGGGAGAGTGAGAGGATGGTGTAGTTGGTTTGATTAATTTGTTTATACATGTGGGTCTGTGTGCACAGCGGTGCCAACTCTCTCACATCGCGAGAGCGGTGCCAAAGTCTTTTGATTTGACATCGATGCGTATTATGTGGCATACTTTTGTGAAATATGGCATCGGCCACATAGTGGAAGGCAACAAATGCCCAAGCTCTTCACGTGCTCCTAGTTAAATGAGAGCAAACAGAGAGAGAGAGAGAGAGATAGAGAGATGGAGAGAGAGAGAGAGTGAAAAAATAGCACTAGCCAGCCAACCCTATCGTATGAGCGAATGATATTGGTACCTCTTGATGACACGGCGATATTATGCAGCCAGCTGCTGTAATATGTTCTCTTCTTTTGCAGATAAAAAAAGACCCGAAAGTGAAAAATGTGCTGCACTATAACAATCTCATCAAATGCCTTGATCTCCATCTTACATAAATTGATTTGATCGACTACCGAGGCAACACATCTAAGATTAAATTGGCCAGGTTCTTTGTTCTGGAGGCAAGTGTGCTCAAGGTAATGAGGTTTGGCATTCCCTGGCGCAACAATGAATCGCATGCTGATCACCGCAAGCGTCTAAGCCTAAATGACAAAGTCTCCGCAGAAGCTGAATTTTTTTTTGAAACATCAAGTGGCCAGAGACTCGAAAACTTATTTTCCCATTAGTGACTTGTCAGGGCGGTGGATTTTAGTTTGTATGATAATGCTGCATCCTCCTAAATTAATGAAAGTTCTTACGTAAACTTCCTAGTAATTCCCTCTTCGTAGGTGCAGCATTACTCCTAACATTTGTAATATCAGTTTGAAACTTGTAATATTGCCGTGTCCTATTCCTGCGTTTTCAAAATCCTGCAAATCAAACAGGTCCTGAGTTGGTGATGATGTTGTGCCTCCCATCTTTCACCAATAGCCGTCGGATCTAGATCAGACGCATACAAACCAAGCTTCTCCATTTTTGCAAAAAGATTCCTGCACTTGTTCCCTATTTACAAACAACTCATTGTATCTCACAATCAGCCTCATCTCCTCCCCACCACATCTAGGAGTAGAAGGACGTGGAAAAATCTGGCGCGATGGCCGCTGCCGGAGCTGTCCACCCCCAATCTTGGTGTTCCGTGCTATGCACGAGCATCTACGCATGGGAAATTATGTCAAACAGGGCTAGTTGTAAGCAGGCTAGCTCTATAGCCATGATGATAGTGACTGCAGACGGTGAGGCTGACTATGGTATGCCGAACACGGCGCCTATACTCAGGTGTCATCTCCGGCGCAGGGTCTTGTCACTTCACTATGAGGAGCAGCATGTAATAATTTGACCAACGGGTAGTACAGTGCTAGTACTCCTACTACTACATTCGTAGTACTACTACTAGTACTAGTAGCACTACCATCCGAATTTAGGAGTACTTCCACGTCCATCTAGATTTTAGTATTGATTAGCAATACCTAGTAATGCATGTCACCAAAAATGTACTACTCCCTCTATAAATAAATACATGGTGTTTTATTCCTATCGGCGAGAGAACTTAATGTTTTTTTGCTAACTAGAGTACTGTAATAGGATTACATGCAATGAACTAAACACTGCATGTCATGTTTGGTACTAGTCTCAAGTCATTGAAAGCATGCACGACCCACATCTCTCATTGGTTGATATGTTCACGAAATAAGAAACAAGGAGGGAGTTAATGCACCGTGCCTAAGTATTTTGGGATTATTTGGTTTTCGTAAGGTGACTTACACAACATTTTTGTTAAGATGCATTAACATTTTATTGGTTAAATCAAAGGTCAAAACTTGGCGCAAAATGCAAAAGGGACCAATAAACCAGTAAACATCAAACTTCTCTCATTTGGCCCCAACTAGAGGTCCAGTGAGATGACTATACTACATCGGCACGGAGGGGGACGCAACTTCATTGACTTATGGCCACTGCCTTTGGGTTAATGACACGTGGCCCCAGGGGGTGGCTGGCCCACCTATCACACAGCCAAAGGCAGGTGCAGTAGAGGGCCGAGGAGTAGTACGAAATCCTACGCACCTACGCACGCTAACCAAGGGCTGAGTGATCACTCGAATCGCAAGATCAGTTGACTAGAAGCTACGCGAGGCCCATGGAGGCGATGAGCGCGAGCATCAGCCAGCTGTGCCAGATGGTCCACGACGCCAGCCTGCGGCCTGGTAGGTAGTATTGCTTGAGGCCGCCAGGGCGAGGGGCCGCTTGGATGACAGCTTCGCATCCTTGTTCGATGAGGTCCTCGTCGGTTTCCTCGACAAGTTCACCATCGTCAAGAAGCTTGCGGACGACTTTGACGTAAGCCTCCAGCCGACGCTCCCAGGCTCTGCGATGCCCGCCAACCCCAACGGCCACTATGGTAACAACCTCTTCGATGCACTGGTGGCCCTGCGACTGCCCACCATCGCGCCAGAGAATGTCCACCTTGAGGTCGCGCTCGCCGCGCAGCGCCTGGCGCAACAAGACACCATCGACATAATCACCCATGTCTACACGCAAATCGTCCACAAGAACTAGTACATGCAAGAGGAGGACGATAGGACGCTGGCCTTCTTGGAGCACAGGGCAACCTTGGACGGCACTGTTTAGAAGCATGTTGAACTTGCCGCCAACGCCGCTGCTCCTCACACGTCGGTTGGTGACCCGGCGCACTAGGGCGTGAGGATGTCGTTGAACCTTGATGGATCCATATGTATTTTTATCCTTCCGTCAAATCCATGTAGTAGTATATGATACTGCAGTAATTATCTTACCTTCCGCATCAACTTCATAATTTTCGTACGTACTCCATGCATGAACGGCGCCAGAAGCAAACTTCTCATTACTCTAGGCAAAATCGTTATTTTCTATCTATCGGTCGCGCCATGGAGCAGAACCAAATTTTACAAGTTACGAGTTCAAAAGGAAAAGCCTGCCGTGTTCGCGTCGCACCCCCACACGGCTGGTCCGGCACGCCGCTCAAGCAGGAATGCATGCGGTGTTGCATTTTCACTTACAAGTGGGACCGCAGTTGAGCAAACCAACTATCGGCAAACCCCCACCCCGCCCACCGTGCGATGGCTGAGAAAAGAGGACAGGAGGGAGAAGAGATGGCTGTAGCATGGACTCCAAGAAAATTGGTGTCGTATGGGACTCGTGTGGGCGGCATGTGCCGTACTGCTAGATGTGAATGCTAGTTATGGCCCATGCCACCCCACTATATCGAGCCTATATCGAGGTACGTAGAACAAATTTCCTGCAGTCCGTGCTCAGCCCTCCTCTATCTCTCTTCTCAGTCAGCCAGCGGACGCGCGGAGCCCATTGTCTGTTTGCTCACATGTGGCCCCATATGTCAGTGAAAATGCAAGAGGACCCACTGAACATGCACATCTTTCACCTCGATGTGCTAGTGATGAAAAACAAATCCAATAAAGATCTTCGGTGGCCGCTTTTGGAGTTACTCATGAGTAGTAAGATTCTATTTATAGTTTAACCCAAGATGCACATCTCGTGGCTTCAACTACCACTCAATTTTCTTTCATGACACGACCTGGATGCTGGATCTCCCACGTGTCGGCAAAAGGAGGAAGAACCCGACCAAATCTTCGGTTCTGCTCTCGGATTAGACTAGTTGTTCTAACTTAAAAATTTTATTGTGTACTCCCTCCGTTCCATAATACTTGACTTCCATTTGTCCAAAAATGGATGTACCTATATACTAAGACATGTCTAGATACATATATATTTTGACAAATAGAAGGCATGTAGTATTGTGCAACGGAGGGAGTAGAATGGATGCAAGTTTTTGTATTGGGAAGAAGAGTACATCCATATATTAATAGAGCGCAATTTAGTAGATGTTCTATCACTTTTAGCTAGTATAGAATAGAGGCTAGACATGAGACTAGATGCGAGGAAGCAACATCTACTTCTTTACACTCGAAGAAGAAAGAAGCACGCAAGATCGAGCCTCCGCAGATCAACAATGAATGCATCAAGAAGGCACTTATCCAACTTACTACAGGAGTAGTCAAAATTATCGTTGGAGTTCGTGCAAAACGGAGGTCCGTTTGGGGTCGTGCGTTGGAGTTGGCCTTACAAGTGGGACCGCAGTTAAGGAAACCGACTATCGGCAAACCCCCACCTCGCCCGCCGCGCGATGGCTGAAGTTAGAGAAACGACGAGGTTGAAGAGATTGCTCTCGCACAGACTCCAAGAAATAATATGGTGTCAGATGGATGTCGTGGTGGTGGCGTGTGCTGTACTCCTGGACGTGAATGCTTGTTCTGGCCCATGCCACCCTACTACTCCTACTACTTACTCCTACTATATAGTATACTAGTATCGAGGATTCAAGGTGCTGGTTACGTACAACGAACACATTAACATATGGCTACAGTAAAAACACCCGCCCGACGCGCAAAGCATGTGAATCTAGTACAAATAGTGTACTACTATTGTTGATTGGCCTCATCCAATAACCTTTTGCAATGCACGTACAATTATGTATTCGGATAATATTTTTTTGCCTCGTCGCACCACTCACTCAGAGAAGCGACTCGAAAGCCATTCACAAATTTAGTAAGTTTATCATAGTCATATCATTTTATTACATAGAACAACATATCATCAACCCACATCGACAACGAGGATACATTATAAATACTAAATTTTCACCACACAAAAAATAACAAGCAATGAAATGAACTTCAACTCAACCATTCCTCGGCGTTGGAAATGCTTGCTTTGAACCACAAGTGATTCTCTGGGACGGGCCATGCATTGTCGATCTGGAGACCAACGCAGGACTGATCATCCAGGCTGAAGCGCCCTACTATATCAGTACCAGGGTAGTGAACCAGGCAAATGTCCGAGGTATAGACACATTTGCTTCTCATAAATGTGTCAACAGCGGTTGGATCGCCTTTCACCATCATCGGATAGTTTCGTCCAAGGAAGAGCGAGTTTTCTCCAAGACTATCAATTCTGTGCCAGTGAGAAGGAGTTGGCGCTAGCACACTAGTATCCATCCCGAATACCATTCAATGGGTGTTGGAATAGGTCCGGAGAGTGCGACCATGGGAGACTACACCTGCTTCCTTAGCAGTAACATCATCAGTGGGCTGTATACACACAAGAAGAGGTGATCCATCAAAATTAGTTGCCAGGCGCCAAAGAGTATATCGGCGCTGCTCGTCCTCATGCTCGTGATCATCACCATCGTCATCTCCCCCTTGGTTATAAAAACCTTCAAGTATAGGTGGTGGGATGTCCACAGGACCTTGGAAACACAAGAAGAAGGTTAATTAGTAAAGGGAAAATTGCTAACCCGCATGCATGTGGATGAAACAATTATAATTATAGTGGAAGACAAACGTACCGAAAAAACGAGGATCCCATGCAAAAATAGTGCCACGAGAGGTGGCAGCAAACACAAGATCCTTGTATGCAATTGCATCACAGTACACATCCGTGTATAGAAACTGATTTTTGAGTGATATCCATCCAGTCGAACCACGAAGGACGGCAACTAGCTTGTCGAAGATAGCAACAACATCATAGTTTTTGTAATTCCAAGAGCGGTTGGGAACTCGACAAATTTCTATCTTTAGTACACGACAGTCACCATGATCGTATTTGAACGTACGTAGATCATCTATGTGCTCAACCTCAGGGCACTCGGAGATTTTTGGAAGTGGAATCCGCTGACGAGTGTACACATTCACAAGTTCCCACTCGCAATTGTACCCAATATAAACAATCCAATCTCCATTTGTACCAGCCCAGGACTTACCCTTAAGCGATGGCATCTTGACATCACACATATCATTATCAAGCGGCATCAACTTGCAAAAGGCAAGGTCTCCGTCGTCCGCTCGCCAGCGAGCAGGGTCACGGCGAAGAAGATAGGGGAGATCAAACCGCTCCTTGACCCTTGGGTTCCTTGCAATGATGTTATTAGTTGAGTCGAGAATGGGCTGGAACGAACCTACCATGCTATTCGAGGTGATGACATCACACCGATCAATGAGTTCCTCCACCACGTCATCTTTCAGATCGGGGCAAGAATAGCGAGGTCGTTTCCGGCATGTTCCCTCCATGGAGAAGACGATCGAACAATGGCAGAAGAAAGGGTGAAGGGCTGAAGGAAAATGGAGGAGGGAGAGGAAGAGCGTGCGACAGCAGTTCCAAATCGAGAGGGAAAGCCGAAGAGTCGGTGGACGGTTGCGAGTTTGCCACAGTTCACGAAGAGGCGCCCCGGCCTACACTCCGTTCGGAAATACTCCTACTACTCGCCGTCGTCTCACTGATATGTTGGAATGGGACCACATGTCAACGAAACATGGTGTGTAATTTCTCGTCCAAAATACGATCTGGCCGCGTTGGCCCAAGGTGCCGCATTAGTTATCGACCTTTATTTTTTTAATGGCGTGCCGATCAGTTTTGAAGCACGACTAACTGGTACTGTACGCAGAGAAAAATATAAACTACTCTACCAGTACCCCACCTCCAGTACTAGTAGTATAAAAAGATATATATGGGCTGCAGCTTCAGCGCTTTCTTGCTAAGGGCTGCCCACTTGCTTCTCACACTACCACCCTCTCTCCAGATCTAAAAAAGACGGCCCCTCTCTCCCTCCTCACCGGTGGTCACAGATCCGCCGGGGAAGAAAAGGACATGAAGCATTGACGCACTCGTCGTCGGCGAGCGAGGTCACGCACTGACGACAAGGTTGTCCTCTTTTTTTTGACTATGTACTGCAAGGCAACAGCTTCACAGTGTTTTATTAGTTAGGAGAATAAAAAGTTACATAATTACATAGTAGCTAGGAGCTAGGAAAGAAACTACTTACAATGGGCCTACGATAAAGAGGCTATCCAGGAAGTTAGACTATCCCTATATTTACATTTGATTCTATGAGCCAGTAAGGAAATATCATGGATGAAGTTCCTCCTCCAAGAAATGAAGGTGGGTCTCTCATTTCTAAAGATCTTTCCATTCCGTTGGATCCAGATGTTCCAAGTAGCAATAAAAACGACCTCAGTGAAGAAAGGATAACCAAAGTCCCTTCTAGCAGCGAGAGCCATGTCATATGTACTCTGGTTGTGCTGAGCATTCCAGGAAATCCCAAGGTAATTCCAAACTCTCTGGCTGAAATTGCATGCAAAGAAAAGGTGTTCACGATCCTCATGTGTGGCAGAGAGGCAAAGAACACACGTATCATCCTGAATGATCCAGCTCCTGCGTTGCATCATGTCACTGGTGTTTAAACGGTCTAATAACAGAAGCCATCCAAAAACTTTAAATTTTAACGTGCAAGCACACTTCCAAATCCATTTGAATATGGGATCTACCACCAAATGTGAGAAGCAAGACTCATAATATATCTTGGATTTGAACTCTCCAGTTTTGGATGGCCACTTCCATATGTCCTTGCCATCACCACTCAAGTTACCTAAGGCCAGTAAATCTTGAAGTTGAAGTAACTCATTATATGCTTCCTGCGATAGCGGCAAATGAAAGTGATCGGAGATCTGTGGTAGCTCCAAAAACTCCCTGACAGTGATCGTGTCATTGATGACAAAAGAATGGAGCCTGGGGAAACGGGTGCGTAAAAGGACCACAGTATTTCCCAACTGCCATCGATCAAGCCAAAATATCACCGTGTTGCCAGAATGCACTTCAGGGATGGCTAATTTGCAGAAGTTGGTGTATAATTTCATGACATCCCTCCACCAAAAGGAGCCACAACTTTGAGTAACCTGCGGTGGCGAAGCAGCATAATAAGTTTCCCAAATCAATGTGACCCAAGGGACGTCCATTTTGTTGAAGAACTTGAACAGGTGCTTAAGTAACAAGGCTTCATTTTGGAGACCCAAGTTTAATACTCCCAGACCACCACACTTCTTAGGTCTACAGACTCGATCCCAAGCAGCTAAGGATTGCCTCGGATTATCCGTGTTGCCTCTCCACAGACACTGCCGCATAATTCTCTCAATCTGTTGCAAGATCCCTTTAGGGAGAGATAGTGTGCACAGGAAGTAGATTGGCATCGAACAAAGCACTGACTAGAGCAATTGGAGACGACTGCCTTGATTCAGTAAACATGAGGAAGCAGACAGCCTTCGCTTAATACGATCCACAAGTGGCAGCAAATCATAGATCATGGGCCGAGAAGTGCCCATAGGTAGACCTAGGTATGTGAAGGGCATAGATCCTACATCACAACCTAGTAGACTAGCAACCCGAGCGCCCTCTTCATCCGTCATATTGAGAGCAATAAGGGATGACTTACTAAAGTTGACATGCAAACCAGTTGATGCTGCGAACGTTACGAGCATCTCCTTACAAGGTTGTCCTCTTAGACCTAGCACCCGCGCGGGATGGCCTCCGTCCCCAAGCTCGCTGCCGTAGTGTGTGCGGAGGACGACGACCACGAGCGAAGCGACTTCCCGCCGACCCTCAAGTATGCTACATCTTTTCGAGCATAAACTTGTTCTATTGCCCCATCTACTATGTCGTTGCATGTGGATCTTTTTCCACTCCACCATCTTCCCAATTTTCTATCCTCTACTCTGCTGGCCACGCAAACGAAAACCATAATTTGCACTATTAAAGGAAACCCTACTTCATGCAGATTAATCCATGTCTGGGTTGAATAAGGAAAGGAAGGGAGACTGTACTGTCCAAGAGAGTAGGCATCGAACCCGCATCTAGGTTGAAAAGGGGAAAATCAGTAGCTAAGGAACGAGTCTCGTGTCTCTTGGTTGAAGAAGGGTAGAAAGGCATGACAACGCAATAGAGAATGACCAGGTCGATCGGTTTGTTGTCCTCGCATAGGAAAAAGGTGGCTAAAGAGAACAAAAATGGGACCGTAATCCACATATGCTGCCTGGATATTTGTTGCTCTAGGCAACCATACCTCCCTCACCACTCTGCGTCCGTGGAGGTACATCGTACTGGTGCCTCCCATGCTCTTATTACCACTTTTTTGCTATTAGTATAACGCCAACAGTCAAGTCAAGCAATGCCACTGCTAAAGTGATGCCACATTTAACTAATGCCGCTCTCAGTCTAATGCCACCCATAAATTTAAGCAATTCCATTTAATGTCACTGGATTATTTCAGGGTTACCTGTTGATTGTGGATGTATTAAAGATTTTTCAGCTATAAGGCATTCTAATGCTGTTGCACAGCCAGGATACCAACGATGAAACTTGTTATTCCCGTCATATTTTTGCACTGTTAATGCTTATAGATTACATACCTCACTTTCATGAGATAAGTTAATTTTTTTGTATAGTGTCACCAAAATACCAAGGCGCTGATGTCATTTTATTTTGGTTAAACTGGACAGACAATTATGAAGACAAGAGGAAAGGTCAAGAGTGGGCACCTCCTCCTCCGGCTGTTCTCTTGAGGAGGTCTGTATGTTTGTCTCTAATACCTGTCGACTACATACCTGACATCATGATGTAATGTTGAGTCATTTCCTTTTGTACAGTGTCACTGAATTGTCAAGGCGGTGATGGCATTTTATTTCAGTAGAACTGCACAAAATTTTCTTAAAAGAAGAGGAAAGGTCAGGAATGGCTCACTTTTCCAGAAAAAACTATGTATGCCTTCCTCACATCAGCCGCTATTGCTTTATTTATTCCTTCACACAGGTGGATAGAAACAGTCTTGCTACCTTTTCCCATTAAGAAATTGGAATGCTTATATTTGTGAGTCTATGCTTCAACTAGTGCCACTTTTAGAGTAATCACACTTTCAATATCTATGCAAACAGGGATGCTCGATTTTAGTGGAACTACACAAAAAGTCCAACTGGTTCAACATTAGGAGCATGTTTTTTCCCAACCTTTATATCCAATTGGTGGCACTATGAGCTGTTCATTACAAAGGTACATGGTTTGCTACTATCTTGCTACTCTTTTTGTACTGTCATTAGATAGTAATACTAGTGGTTTGCATGTGAATTTATTGGCAGGGTGGACCTACATTGGAGGTGCAGGACAGGATTCAATGATTGGATGCTCAATTTCGGTTGTATCGATTTCACCTATTACATCACTGCGAACATGGATATCCTTGATCTGATGAAGAATAGGCACTATATTTCTGCTCTGTACCAGCAAATCAATTCAGTATGAAATTGTACAGGGCAAAACATAATTGTATCAGATTGTCCAGTGCAGAACATGACAGATGCTAAGCGGAAGAGACATGTTTAAACTGAAAATACAAGGTGTGGTATATGTTTACTAGCTGCTTGATATTTGTGCAGACAGAGATGTCTGCCTGTTGCTATTTGGCAAACCAACAAAGTGCCCGCAATTTTGCTTGAACTGCACAAGAGAATAGTATAGTCACTACATGCAGTGCCATTTGAAAATGGACACAGAAAGATTGGATAGTCACTTCATGTACTGCAGAAAAGTAGTACTATACTATTTATTGGCCAACACTAGGTGCTTCATTGCCTTGGTCTGATTATACAATGGGCATCATTTTGCCTAAGTTAAAGTTTGTATTCCGAAAATAGTCTCGCCGTGTGATTGAGAGAAGACCAAATCATATTGAAGTGGATGTTCCTCCATCATGTCTGGTTCATTCTCATGGTTCCAGCTATTGGTGAAACCACTTACGTTTGCAAGAGGAATTGTAGACTTCACAAACAAATTTGTTTTTCAGTCTGTACTGAATGTTGGCCAAGATAAGCATCCATGTTAGTAGGAAGAACATATGTTTTTTCTAGATCTTTGCTTTTGGAGCTACATATTTGTATATGATCTGTGAGTCATTGAGATGCATTAACATGTTGATCTTATGTATGGGAATCATACAAGTTAGTTTTAGTTGCGACGCAAGATCCGAAGTGGCTGATCTTTGCTTTTGGAGCTACATATTTGTATATGATCTGTGAATCATTGAGATGCATTAACAGTTACTTATTTATGTTCGCTCAGTGTTTACAAGTTACTGATCGATCACTAGCTAGCCTACAAATGCTCTCCTGGCAGTTTTATTTGCGATGCAAGATGCGAAGTGGCAGTTTTTTGAATAAAAATGCCTACCTATGAAGAAACTAACAAGATAGACTATCGATCCTATGCGGATAAAAATGCCTACCTCTGAAGAAACTGACAAGCTACACTATCGATCCTACACGGATAAATAGTGGATCACGCACGTACTACCTCCTTTCCGGTTTGCAGGGCTCAATTCAAGAAACGACCTACTCGATCCTACATGAATAAATAGCGGATCATGCACGTACTAGTACCTCCTTTCCGGTTTGCAGGGCTTAATTCAAACCTCTCACCAACCAAGGTACTTCCCTCCATCCGGGTTTATTAGTCCCGTGAGCAAAGCGGCAAGACCAAGGCATGGCAATAATTAACGGCATGCAGAAGTTTAAGCCTAATAAATTCCAGCGATTTAAGTGGCTGCATGCGTGCCCTCGGCATGCAGAAGTTTAAGCCTAATTAATTCCAGCGATTTAAGTGGCTGCATGCTGCTTCGCGTACTGCCTGCGAGCGATTCTAAGTGCTTGCATGCAGCCGGCCGTAATTAAGGAAGCTAACTGATGCGAAAAAAGATAGGCTTTAAATCCGTGGAGACATTATTGACAAGGAGGGAGATGATTCGAGTGCACTCGTTTGACCGCCATGCCGGCATGCGACCCAGATGGGACGGGATGGCACAATCATAATTTCAGTTTCTCTAGTTTTCCATGGCAAGCTGACGCGCTAAGCCATTATGCATTGAATTCCGATGACCGTCGTGCTACCTTCCGCCTATAAGTAATGTTTCCCGGCTTTCTCAGGTGCCACCGTGACCCAACTCGCCATATCCTCATAAGCCCCCACCGGCCCGACGTCGCTCGCCACGCCCGCCATGCCCCCGCCCGTCCGTGGTAGGCGACGCCGGAGGCGGTCACCGCCGGAACTAGTGTTCGGGTTTTCACCGGAAGGCAGACGGAGGGAGGAGGCATTCTATCTATCTTTAGATGGCAATGCGGAGATCGAGGAGTTGTTGGAGCGCGACCGCATGGTGGAGGAGCAGCGTCTCGCCGAATTGCGCCGCCAGCGGGACATGGAGCAGCAGCGCACCAACGCTCTGAGTCGCGAGCAGAGAGCCCGCAACTGGGCCGACTATGTGGAGGCCGGCGCCCGGCAAATAGCCCTGGAGGCTGTCGGGCACGCACGCGTTCGCGGCACCGATTTTTACTACCAGTTCATCAAGTGGGTTTCCCGCTTGGAAGCCGAAGCTTCGGTGGACCACGCTGGCATGGAAAGGGCCAACGCGCGCGAGCAACGCACCCTATCGCACCTCTGGCAAGTCCGAGGCGAGGCGGAGGACGCTGGTGCCGGTGTTTAGCATGGACAGCAGATGGCGGCCGGCATCGTCTAGTTAGCTAAGAGTAAGTTAGTACTTGTATGCTACTAGAGTGTTAGTGGGAGTAGATAGTTCACCTGGCTATGATGGTTGTCAACGTGGAAGTTCAGTACTCTATATGTGGATCAGACCTGTTACTTTGCTCTGAATGTTGAACTTTCCGCTTGAACGTATGGAATGGGCTGTTATTTTTTTAAATGGGTTGTATTTGTCCTCCGCGGTTTAGAGGCTGACTTGTGGGCCTAGCAAGTTGATGCGTGCACAATCAGGAGATGATTGTACGTGGAGAGGATGATAGCAGGGACCCGCCAAGGTCATGGCAGTACGCAAGCAAGTGCCTCCTTATTTCAAGCCAATAAAAAATGGCTCCTCCTAGTGGATTTCTGACATCTGGGTGCCATGCCATTGTCAATGTAGTCAATAAACGAGAGAATTGCACAACGAGCGGCTGACACCAGGGACCCAGCAGCTCGCCCAGTTATTTTTGTTTTGGGTTAATATGATAAATGCCACTCCAAATCTGGTGTATCCGAGAAATGCCATTGCAATTTCCAAACTTTGAAAAATGCCATTTCATGCCATTTCTAATGGCATTTTTCGAAGTCTGGAGTGGCGTTTTTCAAAGTTTACAAATTGCAGTGGCGTTTTTCAAAGTTTGCAAAAATTGCAGTGGCATTTTTCAAAGTTTGGAAATTGCAGTGGAATTTTTATGAATCGCCATAATTGGAGTGGCATATATCTAATTTGTTTTTGAGACGGAAGCAGGGTGTCAACTGGCCTGTGCGGGACACTCTGGCTTGTCTAGACAGCCTTTTCTTTTATGTTTACCACAGACCAGCCCAGTAGTTTTTTTTTCTGAAAATGGCTAGCCCATTTTTTTTGTGATTTGTCAAGTAAGTCGCTTTATCAGTCCTATTGGGCTGCAAATCTTTCAAGACGAGGAGAGTGGCCTATCAGTAATGAGAAATGGGATGTACATTTTTAAAACACATCAAACCGGCAATTATTTTCAAATATCTTTTTTTCATTTCGAGATTTTAAATTGCATTGATTTTTATGCGTGGACAATTTATTGGATTTTATATTGATATACATTTATTTTTAAAATCAGTCTGAATGTGACTCGAAATTTCGGGATTAAAAACAGTTCAGACCGCACGGACATATGCAAAATTTCGTTTAATTTTTTAATCATGGCCACAATATGGGCTGTAATGCTAACATAAAGAATATGGGCTCCAAAAAAAACCTGTAAGAATTAGCAAATGGGCTGTAAATTATTTGAAATAATGGTAGATGGGTTGTATGCTGTTTTCCACAAATTTGAGGCTTTCCATAGATGGCCTGTATACTGTTGGATGTCCATCCAACGGTCGTCGTGCTTCTTCAGTCTCTGCTCTTGCTGCTCCAGCCGCTCAAACAAGCGCCGATGGGACTGCCTGCTCCCTCCTCCCCACGGCCGACTGTGCTGCCGCACAGGCCTCACCGCCCCACCGTACTCCCATCGCTGGCCTAGCCATCCCTCTAGTCAACCACACCTGCTATTATTCTCCTGTGACGGCAGACGAACCAGTAAACCCTCGTACAGTCGTACTCCCTCCGCGTGGGAAACAAAAACAACGGTCGAGTCTTCCCTGCCTCCGTGTCGTTCCCTTCCTAGGCCTCGCCGTCGTCCACCACCCTGATGCTCTCGGCATGGCGTGGTCAGCATGGTCAACGACCGACATGCATCTGAAGTGGACTGTACGTGGAGAGGCTGACAGCTGGGTCCACGGCCGCACGCAAGGAAATGCCTCCTTATTATGCACAAAATAATGATTTCCTCCACCTAACATCTGGGACCCACCGAAACGGCCTTTGTATTTCACGAAAAAACGTTACCGCCGCTGACAGCTCGGACCCACCAGCTATATCTTCACACGCAAGGAAGTGTCTCCTTATTACGCACGAAAAAATGAATACTCCCCCTGCTAGCTGGGACCCAATATAGTGGGCCTACTAAGTTGACAGGGACGACGGGCTTTGTCAACATAGTCAATATGCATGATTCTAGCTCGACTGACCGTACGATGTCCATCCAATGGCCGTAGTGCTTCTTCAACCTCTGGTCTTCTTGCTCCAGCCGCCCAAACCAGCGCCGGTCATGCCGCCTGCTCCTGCCTCCCATGGCCGGCTGTGCTGCCGCGGAGGCCTCACCGCCCCCATACTACTCCCACCGCTGGCCAGGCCATCCCTCCACTCCACTCACCCACACATCCCCTGTTATTCTACGGCGACGGCAGCGCAGCCCAACCAGTGAACCCTCGTACTCCTCTCCGCGTGGGCATCCACTACCGCGTCTTCCCGGGCTCCACATTGTCTCCTTCCTAGGCCTCACCGCCGTCCACCGCCGTGGTGCTGTCGCCGCGCCGTGGTCAATGTGGTCAACGACCGAATTCCATTGGAAGAATATTGTACGTGGAGAGGCTGACCGCTGGGTCCACGGAAGCCGCAAGGAAGTGCCTCCTTATTACGCGGAAAATAATTATTCCTCCACCTGACAACAGGGACCCACCGGACGGGCCACCAGTATTTTGCGAAAAAAATCATTTCCCCCTGACTGCTGGGACCGACCGGACGGGCCACCATATTTCATGAAAAATGTTCCCCCCGCTGTCAGCTCGGACCCACCGGAAGTGCCTCCTTATTACGCACAAAAAATGAATACTCCCCCGGCTAGCTGGGACCCACCTTGGCGGGAGGCTGACTTGTGGGCCTTCTAAGTTGACGGGGACGAAGGGCTTTGTCAACTTAGTCAATATGAATGATTCTAGCTCCAGTGACCGTACGATGTCCATCCAACGGCCGTAGTGCTTCTTCAACCTCTGCTCTTCTTGCTCCAGCCGCCCAAAGCAGCGCCGGTCGTGCCGCATGCTCCTCCCTCCTGTGGCCGGCTGTGCTGCCATGGAGGCCTCACCACCCCGTACTATTCCCACCGCTGGCCAGGCCCTGCGGTGACGTCAGCCTCACACCACAGCCGAACCAGTGAACCCTCGTACTCCTTTCCGTGCGCGCGGGCTTCCACTGCCGCGGGTTCCCTGGCTCCCCGTCATCCCCTTCCTAGGCCTCGCCGTCGTCCACCGCCCTGGTGCTCTCGGCGCGGTGTGGTCAACGTGGTCAAGGAATGACTTCCATCGGGCGTGGACTATGCGTGGAGAGGCTGACAGCTGGGTCCACGGCTGCAGCAAGGAAGTGCCTCCTTATTACGTGCAAAATAATTATTCCTCAACCTGACAGCGGGGACCCACAGGACAGGCCACCGTATTTCGCCCCCCTGACTGCTGGGACCCACCAGCTACATCTTCGCAGGCAAGGAAGTGCCTGACAGTCGGGACCCACCTGGTCGAAGCGTACGTAGCGTTGTCATTCTGGTCGCGAACTTGTACGTACATATATACTGGTGGATGTAGAGGCGCGCACGTGTCGTAGTAGAGGCGGCCAGGGTGCAAGAAAGAAAACACGGCCACGTATGTGTACATACCGGCGGGGTCTCGACCGCCTACTTGCGCATACGTATGGCGAGGGTTCGTGTACATGGCTGGGTCGGAACGGAGAAACAGCGTCGTCATCGTGTTCATGGGGAGGCAACGGAATATGTGGTCATGTTCATCTGGAGGGCTTGGACGGAAGAGGTGATGGAAATGAGGCCTGGTGTACCGCACAATGGAGGAAACGGACCTCCTACGATCGAAAAGGGGGTCCTGTTGATCGGGAGGGGTGTGGCGTACCGCAAAACGGAGGAAACGGACCTCCTACGGTCGAAACAGGGGTCCTGTTGATCGGGAGGGGTGTGGCGTACTGCAAAACGGACGAAACGGAATTGTGTTGGAGCGCTACGGTCGAAACGGGGGTCTTGTTCATCAGGAGGGGTGTGGCGTACTGCAAAACGGGACTCCACGGGATACTGTTCATCTCCACCATCGACGCCCTCCAGCCTCCACGAGCTACTGTCCATCCACCGTCGACCTCCTCCAGCCTCCATGGGCTCCTATTCATCCAGCCTCCACCGTGCGCTACTCCACCGGCTACTGTTCAACCACCCCTCCACTGTCTACTGTTCATCCAGCCCTCCACACCACGGGGTCCTGTTCAACCAGCCCTCCACAGGCACCCCTCCACCGTCTACTGTTCATCGTGCCCTCCACACCACGGGGTCCTGTTCATCCACCCCCTCCACGGGCACCCCTACACCATCTATTGTTCATCCAGCCCTCCACCACACCACGGGGTCCTGTTCATCTAGAGGCAACGCCACCGCTCACTGTTCATCCAACCCCCCCCCCCCCCGCAACACTCACTGTTCATCCCATCGATCGGCTTCAGTTAGCAGCAGTAGCCAAGGAATCGCTCGATCGGGTTCAGTTAACAACCATCGATCGATCGCTCAGGTTCAGTAACGCGTAGCCTGCAGTGCAATCGCTCGGGTTTAGTTAGAGCCCAACGCCTCGCTCGGGTTCAGTTAGAGCCAATGCCTCGCACACACGCGCGTACGTGTACAAGAGAAACACGCATTGCTCAGCCCCCGACCTCCCACCGTAATCGGGAACTCCCCGAAATTTTCCTCCCCCTCGCTTCTACCACGGTTTTTTCCATCATGGACGGCCCAAAGAATGTCATGCAGCTGCGTGTCCGGCCCGCCCAGGACGAAAAGCCCATTTTCTGTCATGATTTTTTGTCATAGAAGTAGGAGCCCACCACATCTATGATGATACCGGGTTTTGTCACAATTATCGTCATAGAAGTGTCATATGTATGACAGAAAAAAAATTCGTTCAGCCCAAAATGTCACGAATGTGTCTTTTTTGTAGTGTTTGCATACAGGTGGCTGACGGGTGTCAGTTTCTCCAACTTTACTTGAACCGAGTGTGGCTACGCCCGGTCCTTGCGAAGGTTAAAACAGCACCAACTTGACAAACTATCATTGTGGTTTTGATGCGTAGGTAAGAACGGTTCTTGCTAAGCCCGTAGCAGCCACGTAAAACTTGCAACAACAAAGTAGAGGGCGTCTAACTTGTTTTTGCAGGGCATGTTGTGATGTGATATGGTCAAGACATGATGCTAAATTCTATTGTATGAGATGATCATGTTTTGTAACCGAGTTATCGGCAACTGGCAAGAGCCATATGGTTGTCGCTTTATTGTATGCAATGCAATCGCCCTTTAATGCTTTACTTTATCACTAAGTGGTAGCGATAGTCATAGAAGCATAAGATTGGCGAAACGACAACGGTGCTACGATGGAGATCAAGGTGTCGCTCCAGTGACGATGGTGATCATGTTGGTGCTTCGGAGATGGAGATCACAAGCACAAAATGATGATGGTCATATGATATCACTTATATTGATTGCATGTGATGTTTATCTTTTATGCATCTTATCTTGCTTTGATTGACGGTAGCATTATAAGATGATCTCTCACTGAATTATCAAGGTACAAGTGTTCTCCCTGAGTATGCACCGTTGCGAAAGTTCTTCGTGCTGAGACACCACGTGATGATCGGGTGTGATAGGCTCTACGTTCAAATACAACGGGTGCAAAATAGTTGCACACGCGGAATACTTAGGTTAAACTTGACGAGCCTAGCATATAACAGATATGGCCTCGGAACACGAAGACCGAAAGGTCGAGCGTGAATCATATAGTAGATATGATCAACATAGTGATGTTCACCATTGAAACTACTCCATCTCACGTGATGATCGGACATGGTTTAGTAGATTTGGATCACGTGATCACTTACAAGATTAGAGGGATGTCTGTCTAAGTGGGAGTTCTTAAGTAATATGATTAATTGAACTTTAATTTATCATGAACTTAGTCCTGGTAGTATTACCATATCTATGTTGTAGATCAATAGCTCGCGTTTAGCTCCCCTGTTTTATTTTTATATGTTCCTAGAGAAAATTAAGTTGAAAGATGTTAGTAGCAATGATGCGGATTGGATCCGTGATCTGAGGATATCCTCATTGCTGCACACAAGAATTATGTCCTTAATGCACTGCTAGGTGACAAACCTATTGCAGGAGCAGATGCAGACATTATGAACGTTTGGCTAGCTCAATATGATGACTACTTGATAGTTTAGTGCACCATGCTTAAACGGCTTAGAATCAGGACTTCAAAGATGTTTTGAACGTCATCGACCATATGAGATGTTCTAGGAGTTGAAGTTAATATTTCAAGCAAATACCCGAGTTGAGAGATATGAAGTCTCCAACAAGTTCTATAGCTAAAAGATGGAGGAGAATAGCTCAAGTAGTGAGCATGCGCTCAGATTGTCTGGGTACTACAATCACTTGAATCAAGTGGGAGTTAATCTTCTAGATAAGATAGTGATTGACAGAATTCTCTAGTCACCATCACCAAGTTAGTAGAACTTCATGATGAACTATGATATGCAAGGGATAACAGAAATGATTCCCAAGCTCTTCGTAATGCTGAAATCAACGAAGGTAGAAATCAAGAAAAATATCAAGTGTTGATGGTAGATGTCGGTGTCAAAACTGGTGGATCTCGGGTAGGGGGTCCCGAACTGTGTGTCTAGGCCGGATGGTAACAGGAGGCAAGGGACACGAAGTTTTACCCAGGTTTGGGCCCTCTCGATGGAGGTAAAAGCCTACATCCTGCTAGATTAATATTGATGATATGGGTAGTACAAGAGTAGATCTACCACGAGATCGAGGAGGCTAAACCCTAGAAGCTAGCCTATGGTATGATTGTTGATGTGTATGTTGTCCTACGGACTAAAACCCTCCGGTTTATATAGACATCGGATAGGGTTAGGGTTACATAGAGTCGGTTACAATGGTAGGAGATCTTCATATCCGTATCGCCAAGCTTGCCTTCCTCGCCAAGGAAAGTCCCTTCCGGACACGGGACGAAGTCCTCAATCTTGTGTCTTCATAGTCCAGGAGTGCGACTGAGGGTATAGTCCGGCCATCCGGACACCCCCTAATCCCGGACTCCCTCAGTAGCCCCCGAACCAGGCTTCAATGACGATGAGTCTGGCGCGCAGATTGTCTTCGGCATTGCAAGGCGGGTTCTCCTCCGAATTCGTGTACCTGTCGAATAAAATCCGGTTTCTTGTAGATGTTGTGCTCCTTGTCTTCTACGTCCAATAATGGCTGCTTCCCACATGTCAAACGAATATGAAAAGTCTGAGTGTTTTTACATTCACACCCCTAGCCGCGTAAATGAGCTGCCCTATTTAAGGGGACGAGGATTTAGATCCAATCCACACCTTCTCCCCTCCGCGAGTGTTCATCAGAGCGCATCCGACAAAGGTCCATTCCACCATGGCCAGTCGTCGCAACTCCTCCCCTCGCCCTTCCAGCCCTAAGCCTGGATATTGGGAGAGATGTTCCATCCCGCATAGCGAGCTAGTGACGCTCCAGACCAAGGGATTTCCCCCCAGCCTATATGGTCCCGGTTCGAGCCGGTCTTGCTGTCTACAACGGCGGAGAGCAAGCAGAGAATGCCCCTAATCCCTTCGAAGGAGAGCGGGTGTGCCTCGTCCATTACTTAATAAGGGGGCTCGGATTTCCAATCCATCCGTTTCTCCGGGGGCTGCTAGAGTTCTACGGCCTCCAGCTACATCATCTCACGCCTGCCTCAATATTGCATATCGCGGGATTTGTAGCCCTCTGCGAGCTGTTCTTGGGTGTTGAGGCTCATTTCGGACTGTGGAAGGAGCTATTCTGCCTCGTGCCCCGTTCCAAGAAGGGGTCAATGTATCAAGTGGGCGGAGCCGAAGTGTGGCGCATCGCCGGGACCGGATATCTGTCCGGAACCCCAAAGAAGGCATCCGAAGACTGGCCCTCGGAATGGTTTTATATAGAAGACGTCCCGCTGCCGGATCCTGTCCGAATCAGCCTCCCTAAATTCAACATTGCTCCCTTAAAGAAGCTCCTAAGCTGGTGCCCACGGAGCCCTCAGAGGGGAAGTGACAGGGACATCATTTACCTGATGGGCCGAATAAGATTGCTAGCCCATTCCGGACTAACCATGATCGGGGTCATGGTCGAATGCATTATGCCGGGGGTGCAACCGCTTCAGTATAGAAGCCACCCCCTGTGGGACTTCAACGGGGAGGACGACGCCACCCGCTACGGCCGTAAGGGGCCGGATTTAGCTGCCGCTCTACTAAAGATCTTGTCCACTTTGTATAAGGGAGAAAAGGAGGAATTTCTCCGCGTCAACCCACAGGGTGGATTCTCTATGCACAATCCCCCAAGCTGGGTAAGTGGTCCCATTTACTTGCCCATCCGTTTTGTATTCCCATTGTTAAATATTTAGTCTAACAATTTCAACGCAGGAACTGCGCCAGGCTGTTAAGGAGATAAACAACCCTCCTCCACAACCCGAGGACCCAGGACGGTCCCTCGACCCGGCCTCTCAAGAGGATCCGGACATATCTGTGGAGCTGATTGATGGAGTGTTCCATCAATTGAGCAAGGACAACGTCTTGGTGGCCATCACGGCCGATTACCCAGGGCTAATCCTGACCCCCTAGGTAACTGAGATCGAAGTCCCAGTACCCCGAATAGGTATCCGCCCGCTCGTGTTTTCAGTTCCCTGATTACAACCAAACTTTGCAGGGGAGGTATTTAAGGCAGAAGGCCGAACCTGCGGCGACAAGCCAACGAGGGGCCGTAGGGCCCCGCGGGCAGAAAAGAAGTGCAGTCCGGACCGAGGTGTCAGCGCAAAGGTATGGCGTGCCCCCCTTATCCCAGGTGTTATACTTTAGAGGCATATTGACACTCGCGCTTTTTTCAGGACAAAGAGACCTCGCCGGACTACATCCGGAGAGGCTGCCAATCGCGCCTCCATGAGCCAGGCTCCGAAGCCTGGTCAGGAGGCGGAGGCGAACGCAAGGCGCGCGCCAGATGCTCCTCCGACGAAGGATGTGGACGGGTTGTCTGCCACCAACTCTGAGGTGGAGAGTGCCATGAACCACAGGCATCGCCGGAAAGTTCTTCGCGACGCTTGTTTCTGCCAAGGGGTGTTAGATGCCTTCAACTCGGGAGATGCGTATCTCCGTGCCGCTCAAAATGGTCTAGCCGGAGCCATGGAGCAGTATGTAAAAGACATACAGGTAAGAAAATACTGGTAATTAGATGTATATACCAGTAGCCCCCTAGACCTGAAATAGTTAGAATAACTGATTTAAGGATCATTTGTGATGCAGGTTGTTATGGAAAAGAATTCCCTACTGTCCAAGGAGCTGGAAGAGTGCAAAGCCCAACTAAAGACCGCACTAGCCGCGGCAAGGGAGCCCAAGGAGACCCCCTCTGGTGATATACACTTCGAAAGATAAGTATTTTGCAAAGCACGGCTTTGGTGCGAATCTGACAAATGAAATTGCAGATGGCCGCGGATTGAATCCGGAAAGGCAACACCTCCTACGCCAGCTAAAGGCTGGTGAGAGGGTGCTGATAAAGGTGATGGGGGAGAAGAACAATCTCCAAGATGCCAACACCAAGCTGGGCGTCGAGTTGAAAGATGTTCGTGCCCAGCTATCGGACTCCGTGAAGGAGAATCAGCGGCTTTGGCGCGGCATATTTAGTAAGTGCTTGAACGAACCTTTTGAAACAAAGTTCGGCGGGGAAGTCGACTAACAGAGCAATGTCTGTAGGTGTGCTAACAGGTCGTCCTGCAGAGGAGATGCCCGGTTCTATGGGTGACCTTCTTCCCAAGCTCTCGCAACTGCTCGATCGAGTTCCGCAGGCGATGCGAGGCGTCGCCCTGGCCCTGTGGCCATCCGTCTCCATGCCCGAAGGTCTTGGAGAGCTTGCGGAGAAGCTAAAGGGAGCACGGTGGCACTTCCGATTGTGGAAGATATCAGCCTGCCGTCAAGGCGCTAGGGAGGCCTGGGCCATGGTGAAGACGCGGTACGCAAAGGCTGACCCCAACCACATGGCTGAGGTCGGTCATGTAGGGCCCGATGGGAAGGAGATCCCTGTAAGCTTAGTATATGGCCAAGTAGAGTTAGCCGCCAAGTATTCCTAGCAAGACTATAAATCAGACAGCCTGTTAGATGGTATTGAAGAGGAATACAACCAGTCAAAATGACTATGTAATTTAATTGACATTTATAATGCCTTCTAGCCGGATTGTAGATCATTTGTCATGGCTGACCTTTTCGCTTCAGCCTCGGGACCTGAAGGTCCGGAGTGTGTCCGAATTGCCATGCAGTTATATAGGAACCGCGGAATGCATGGAGACCAAGCGTAGGGGTCATTAGGGCGTGAACAGACAAGTGCCCGACTAGGTATGTTATATTACATGGTTAGTAAGAAACATCTTCCAAGGAGAATAGTTCCGTTAGGCATTCCTTTCCCTGGGAGGCATGCCCTAAGGTGCATGTCCATGTTGCGAAAAGAAACGCAGGAAAAACATCTGGGGGCGTATAGATAAAAAAAAAGATCATCTTTAGTTCACTGACCGAATATTCCCTGAAGAACGCTAGCTTTTGGCTTCACCCAGTCTGAGGTACACGTCTGGCCGACCTGGCAGTAACAATCGCAGCGGTGCTCCCTTTACCACCTAGCTGAACAATCGGGAACGTAGGGGTAAGCACAGGAGCCAGGCAACCCAGCTTGGCCAAAACTTAAGTCATATTGATGTATATAATGGTGAATAAAAGGTACATGCGGAAGTGTAACACATGTGTTGGGCATGAAGCCCGCATGAATAAGCTTCTGTTTAAAGAAGCCCCCAGGTTTAATGAGCGCGGATAGCGCGTCACTTTATGAGCCTTTAGAGGCTATAAGAGAGAGAGAGAAGAAGAGAAATGTAAGACAGAAAATATATAAAAAATGGACAGAGGAAGGAAACGAACACAGAGTCCGGCGCTGGGCATAGAATCTTCGGAGACGGGATGCGTTCCATGGGTTTGGCTCGAGTCGATTATCCGATGCATCCCGCAGGCGGTACGCTCCACCAGTCATGACTTGGTCAATTATGAAGGGACCTTCCCACTTGGGCTTGAGTTTGTCCTTTTTCTAGTCCGGTAGTCGTAGAACTAATTCACCAACGTTGTAATTTTTGGCCCGTACTGCTCTGCTTTGGTATCTTCGAGCCTGCTGTTGATAGAATGCGGAACGGGCTTTTGCCACATCACGCTCCTCCTCCAATGCGTCCAAGCTGTCCTGCCGATCGAGCTCGGCTTTTCTTTCTTCGTACATGCGCACTCGAGGTGAGTCATGAATTATGTCGCAAGGCAAAACTGTCTCTGCGCCGTACACCATAAAGAATGGTGTGTATCCGGTGGTGCGATTCGGCATGGTTCGCAGCCCCCAGAGTAAGGAGTCGAGCTCCTCTACCCAGTGCGTGTTAGATTCCTTGAGGGACCACACTAATCTGGGTTTGATGCCGCTCCTGATAAGACCATTTGCACGTTCGACCTGGTCGTTAGTTTGTGGGTGATAGACGGAAGCATAATCGAGCTTAATGCCCATGTTTTTGCACCAGAGTTTCACCTCGTCGGCCGTGAAGTTCGTGCCGTTATCAGTGATGATGCTGTGGGGGACGTTGTAACGGTGTACAACCCCAGATATAAAGTCTATCACCGGTCCAGATTCGGCCGTCTTAACAGGCTTGGCTTCTATCCATTTGGTGAACTTATCCACCATGACCAGTAAGTATTTTTGCTTGTGGGTTCTGCCTTTAAGGGGTCCAACCATGTCAAGCCCCCAGACCGCGAAGAAGGGCCAAGTAATGGGGATAGTTTGGAGGGCGGTGGGTGGCATATGGCTTTGGTTTGTGAAGAGCTGGCAACCGGTGCATCGTTGGAGTAAGTCCTGAGCGTCTGCCCAGGCCGTCGGCCAATAAAAGCCTGTACAGAAGGCCTTGCTTACAAGGGACCAGGCTGCAGCGTGATGACCGCTGAGTCCGGCATGAATTTCAGCCAGGAGGTTCCGCCCCTCCTCTTCGGAGATGCACCTTTGAAGGACTCCGGTAGTGCTTTTCTTATAAAGCTCTCCCTCGTGGACTCTGTAGGCTTTGGATCGCCGCACTATGCAGCGTGCCTCATTTTGGTCCTCGGGGAGTTCCTGCCTAGTAAGGTAGGCGAGGAATGGTTCTGTCCACGGGGCGATAACGGCCATTATTACGTGGGATGAAGGTGTTATTTCATTGGCAGAGCCTCCGATTGTGTCAGAATGTTCGGTGTCGGGCAGTGCGGTTGGCTCCGGGCTGTTATTGTTCGGCTCCCCTTCCCATACTACGGATGGCTTGATCAGCCTCTCCAAGAAGATGTTGGGGGGGACAACATCGCGTTTTGCGCCGATGCGTGCCGGGGCATCTGTCCCCTGATTATTTTCCCGGGCTATATGGTGAAATTCAAGCCCCTCGAACCGAGCTGACATTTTTAGGACGGTAATGCGGTAAGCTGCCATTTTTGGATCCTTGGCATCGAAGTCTCCATTTATTTGGGATATTGCGAGGTTCGAGTCCTCGCGCACCTCTAGGCGTTGGATGCCCATGGATACTGCCATCCGAAGACCATGTAAAAGGGCCTCATATTCGACTACGTTGTTGGAGTCCGTGTACATAATCTGTAGTACGTATTGAATTGTGTCTCCTGTGGGGGACGTCAAAACGATGCCAGCCCCTAGTCCGGCCAACATCTTGGAGCCGTCGAAATGCATGATCCAATTTGAATATGTGCCATACTCCCTAGGGAGTTCGGCCTCCGTCCATTCTGCGACGAAGTCGGCCAAGACTTGCGACTTGATGGCTCATCGTGGCTTATAAGTTATGTCAAACGGGAGGAGCTCAATGGCCCATTTTGCAATCCTCTTCGTTGCGTCACGGTTGTTTATAATATCGTTAAGTGGTACTTCCGAGGCTACTGTTATTGAACACTCTTGAAAGTAGTGTCGTAGCTTCCGGGATGCCATGAATACCGCGTATGCAATATTTTGATAATGCGGGTATCGTGATTTGCAGGGAGTAAGGACAATGGACACATAATATACTAGCTTTTGAAGGGGGAATTTGTGTCCGTCCGCTTCTCGTTCCACGACTAGCACTACGCTTACAACCTGATGTGTTGCTGCAATGTATAACAGCATTGGTTCGCCAATGTTTGGCGCAGCCAGGACTGGGTTTGTTGCCAATATGGCTTTTATTTCGTCGAGTCCGGCCGTGGCTGCATCCGTCCATTTGAAGCGTTCGGTGCGCCGAAGGAGGAGGTAAAGGGGTAGGGCATTTTCTACCAAGCGGGAGATAAAGCGGCTTAGAGCCGCCACGCATCCGGTTAACTTTTGTATTTGTTTGAGGTCCTTTGGGATATCTAGTTGTGACAGAGCTCGGATCTTGGCTGGATTTTCTTCAATTCCTCTACCGGATACGATGAAGCCCAAGAGCTTTCCGGCTGGAACACTGAAAACGCATTTTTCTTGGTTGAGCTTGATGTCGTATGTTCGGAGGTTATCAAATGTGACCCTCAAGTCATCTACTAGAGATTCAACATGTCTTGTTTTGACGACCACATCATCTACATATGCCTCCACTGTTTTGCCGATCTGGCTTGCCAGACATGTCTGAATCATGTGCTGATATGTTGCGCCGGCGTTTTTGAGCCCGAAGGGCATCGTGTTGAAGCAGAATGGCCCGTATGGTGTGATAAATGCCATTGTGGCTTGGTCTGGTTCTGCCATCTTGATTTGATGGTAGCCAGAATATGCGTCGAGGAAACACAACGAGTCATGTCTTGCAGTAGCGTCGATAATTTGATCGATGCGGGGGAGGGGGAAGGGATCCTTTGGGCAAGCCTTGTTAAGGTCTTTAAAATCAACACACAGGCACCAGGATTTGTCCTTCTTTGGTACCATCACCAGGTTTGCTAGCCAGTCCGGATGTTTTATATCTCTGATGAATCCGGCCTCCAATAGCTTTGCTAGCTCTTCTCCCATGGCATGTCTCTTAGGTTTGGAAAAACGCCGAAGAGCCTGTTTGACAGGTTTGAATCCTGTTGGGATATTTAAGCTGTGCTCGGCCAGCCTGCGTGGGATTCCTGGCATGTCTGAAGGGTGCCAGGCGAAAATGTCCCAGTTCTCTCGTAGGAACTCTCACAATGCGGCGTCGACATCAGGGTTTAACTGTGCCCCGATGGAAGCTGTTTTATTGGGGTCCATTGGATGGACTTGGAATTTGACTATTTCGTCCGCCGGTTTAAAGGAGGTGGACTTGGATCTTTTGTCGAGTACCACATTGTCCCTATTCACCGTAGAGCGCAGCGCAGTCAGTTCTTCAGCTGCTAGGGCTTCGGGTAGTGCCTCGAGGGCCAATGCGGCTGTCTTGTTTTCGGCACGGAGTGCTATGTCCGGATCACTAGTGAGAGTGATGATCCCGTTAGGCCCGGGCATCTTGAGCTTCATGTACCCGTAATGGGGTATTGCTTGGAAGATTGTAAACGCTTCCCGCCCTAGCAGAGCGTGATACCCGCTGCTGAACGGAGCCACCTAGAATGTGACCTCTTCGGACATGTAATTATCCGGCGTGCTGAACACCACATCTGGTGTGATTTTTCCTGTACAGCACGCTTCTCGACTGGGGATCATTCCTCTAAAGGTTGTGCTGCTTCGCTCGATGCGGTTCCAGTCTATTTCCATTTTTTTGAAGGGTCTCCTCATAAATGAGGTTCAATCCGCTGCCGCCGTCCATGAGTACCTTGGTAAGACGAAAGACGTCCACTATTGGACTGAGGACCAATGCGGCTGGTGCTCGGGCTGTTTGGAATTTAGGTTCATCACTGGCGTTGAAGGTAATAGACGTGTCACTCCATGGGTTTATTGTTGCTACTTGGTAGACTTCGGCAAGGCTGCGGAGTGTCCTTTTTCGCATATTATTTGATGCGAAAGTCTCGAAGACTATTAATACCGTATTGGTGTCTCTGGGGTGTCTTTTTGTGGCCTCCGGAATTAGGAGATTTTTGCCAATTTTGGCCACCTGCCGGAGTATCCAACATGCTATGAGGCTGTGAGTTGGTGTGGCATCCTCTGTACTGTGAATTTTACAAGGTCCATTAAGCCATCCTTCCAGTATGGTTCCATGCCCTGTAGAGGGTTTTTGCTTTTTAGTGCTTGACCCGGGTGACTGGTGATGATGTACCCTTTTATTTCGGTCTGGGTTTGTATTCAGGGCCAGATTGTCCCAAAATTTTATTTCGGTTTTCCAGGCGCTTTCCATCACATAGTACTTTCATACAATGGACACCAAGTCAGCGAAGCGTGAAATATCACGGCGACTTATGGCGTTGAGTATCCCCTTGTCTGTGCAATTATTGCAGAAGATTGAGATTGCGACTTCCTCGCAGTAGTCCCTTAGCCTGTTCTTAACCAAGAGGAATCTGGCCCAGTAATGATGTACTGTTTCATCGGGTTCTTGCCTAATTTTGGATAGATCGCTTATGTTGGGGTGGGTGGGTGGAATTAAATCCGAAGCCTCACCCCATCTAAGGCTCAAAGGCCGAGGAATTTCTGAACTCAAAAATTTAGGTTCCTGGATGTTATCTAATGAATCTAGCCCGTTGCCTAGCTCTAAGTTCAGGTATTGAGTGATATCATCCCCTCCGCGGGTATCCGGCTTGGAGGGATCGGGAATCCGGACGTAGCGAGTCCTTAAGATAGATGAACGGTCGCCGCCCTGTCCCTCTACCATGGCAACGTGATGGGTGACTTGGGAAGAGTTAATCTCTCTCAGATCGGTTTTAGGCCCGATCTGGTCGTAATCCGTAGCGACTCCCAGGGCGGTGAAGCGATCCAAGAGCTCGTTTATGGAGGAAAGCTCCATTGGATCTACTGCTCGGCGAGTTCCGAGCTGACATGAAGATTGTTTTTGATGGCTCGAGAGGTCATCGTCGGCGTAGAAGCCGAACAGGCGGTCATAAGAAAACCACCTAGCCGGAGGGTTTGGCCGACAGCCAAATCTCTCTTAGCAACGGTGCCGTCTTTAAAGACGGGGCGAGGCATCCTTCCTGATGGCGACGACACAGAGGAACTCTCAATGAAAGCACCAATGTCGGTGTCAAAACCGGCGGATCTCGGGTAGGGGGTCCCGAACTGTGCGTCTAGGCCGGATGGTAATAGGAGGCAAGGGACACGAAGTTTTACCCAGGTTCGGGCCCTCTCGATGGAGGTAAAACCCTACGTCCTGCTAGATTAATATTGATGATATGGGTACTACAAGAGTAGATCTACCACGAGATCGAGGAGGCTAAACCCTAGAAGCTAGCCTATGGGATGATTGTTGATGTGTATGTTGTCCTGCGGACTAAAACCCTCTGGTTTATATAGACACCGGATAGGGTTAGGGTTACATAGAGTCGGTTACAATGGTAGGAGATCTTCATATCCGTATCACCAAGCTTGCCTTACACGCCAAGGAAAGTCCCTTCCGGACACGGGATGAAGTCTTCAATCTTGTGTCTTCATAGTCCAGGAGTGCGGCTGAAGGTATAGTCCGGCCATCCGGACACCCCCTAATCCCGGACTCCCTCAGTAGACAAGACCACTAGTTTCAAGAAAAGGGAAAAGGGAAGAAGGGGAACATTAAGAATAACGGCAAGCAAGTTGCTGCTCAAGTGAAGAAGCCCAAGTCTGGTTCTAAGCCTGAGACTAAGTGCTTCTACTGCAAAGGGACTGGTCACTCGAAGCGGAACTGCCCCAAGTATTTGGCGGATAAGAAGGATGGCAAAGAGAAAAAAGGTATATTTGATATACGGATTATTGATGTGTATTTTACTAGTGTTCGTAGCAACCCCCTGGTATTTGATACTGGTTCAGTTGCTAAGAGTAGTAACTCGAAATGGGAGTTGCAGAATGAACAAAGACTAGTTAAGGGTGAAGTGACGATGTGTGTTGGAAGTGGTTCCAAGATTGATATGATCATCATCGCACACTCCCTATACTTTCGGGATTAGTGTTGAACCTAAATAAGTGTTATTTGGTGTTTGCGTTGAGCATGAATATGATTTGATCATGTTTATTGCAATACGGTTATTCATTTAAGTAAGAGAATAAATTGTTGTTCTGTCTACATGAATAAAACATTATACGGTTACACACCGAATGAAAATGGTTTGTTGGATCTCGATCGTAGTGATACACATATTCATAATATTGAAACCAAAAGATGCAAAGTTAATAATGATAGTGCAACTTATTTGTGGCACTGCCGTTTAGGTCATATTGGTGTAAAGCGCATGAAGAAACTCCATGCTAATGGACATTTGGAATCACTTGATTATGAATCACTTGATGCTTGCGAACCATACCTCATGGGAAAGATGTCTAAGACTCCGTTCTCCAGAACAATGGAGCGAGCAACTGACTTATTGGAAATAATACATACAGATGTATGCGGTCCAATGAGTGTTAAAGCTCACGGCAATCATCGTTATTTTCTGACCTTCACAGATAATTTGAGCAGATATGGGTATATCTACTTGATGAAACACAAGTCTGAAACATTTGAAAAGTTCAAAGAATTTCAGAGTAAAGTGGAGGATCATCGTAACAAAAATAAAAAGTTTCTACGATATGATCGCAGAAGTAAAATATTTGAGTTACGAGTTTGGCCTTCAGTTAAGACAATGTGAAATAGTTTCACTACTCACCCCACCTGGAACACCATAGTGTAATGGTGTGTCCGAACGTCGTAACCGTACTTTATTAGATATGGTGCGATCTATGATGTCTCTTACCGATTTACCACTATCGTTTTCGGGTTATGCATTAGAGACAGCTGCATTCACATTAAAAAGGGCACCATCTAAATCCATTGAGACGACACCGTATGAACTGTGGTTTGGCAAGAAACCTAAGCTGTCGTTTCTTAAAGTTTGAGGTTGCAATGCTTATGTGAAAAGGTTTCAACCTGATAAGCTCAAACCCAAATTGGAGAAGTGTGTCTTCATAGGATACCCAAAAGAAAATGTTGGGTACACCTACTATCACAGATCCGAAGGCAAGATATTCGTTGCTGAGAATGGATCCTTTCTAGAGAAGGATTTTCTCTCGAAAGATTTGAGTGGGAGGAAAGTATAACTTGATGAGGTAACGGTACCTGCTCCCTTATTGCAAAGTAGTTCATCACACAAATCTGTTCCTGTGACTACTACACCAATTAGTGAGGAAGCTAATGATGATGTTCATGTAACTTCAGATCAAGTTACTACTGAAACCTCGTAGGTAAACCAGAGTGAGATCCGCACTAGAGTGGTACGGTAATCCTGTTCTGAAGATCATGTTACTTGACCATGACGAGCCTACGAACTATGAGGAAGCGATGATGAGCCCAGATTCCGCGAAATGGCTTGAGGCCATGAAATCTGAGATGAGATCCATGTATGAGAACAACGTATGGACTTTGATTGACTTGCCCATTGATCGGCGAGCCATTGATATTAAATGGATCTTCAAGAGGAAGACGAACGCTGATAGTAGTGTCACTATCTACAAAGCTAGAATTGTCGCAAAAAGGTTTTCGACAAGTTCAAGGTGTTGACTACGATGAGAGTTTCTCACTCGTATCAATGCTTAAGTCTGTCCGAATCATGTTAGCAATTGCCGCATTTTATGAAATCTGGCAAGTGGATAAACAAAACTGCATTCCTTAATGGATTTATTAAAGAAGAGTTGTATATGATGCAACCAGAAGGTTTTGTCAATCCTAAAGGTACTAACAAAATATGCAAGCTCTAGCGATCCATCTATGGACTGGTGCAAGCATCTCAGAGTTGTAATACACACTTTGATAAGTTGATCAAAGCATATAGTTTTATACAGACTTGCGGTGAAGCCTGTATTTACAAGAAAGTGAGTGGGAGCATTACAACATTTCTGATAAGTATATGTGAATGACATATTGTTGATCGGAGATAATGTAGAATTATTCTACAAAGAATAAAGAAATGTTTGAAAGGAGTTTTTTCAAGGAAAGACCTCGGTGAAGCTGCTTACATATTGAGCATCAAGATCTATAGAGATAGATCAAGACGCTTGATAAGTTTTTTTAGTGAGTACATACCTTGACAAGATTTTGAAGTAGTTCAAAATGGAACAGTCAAAGAAGGAGTTCTTGCCTGTGTTACGAGGTGTGAAGTTGAGTAAGACTCAAAACCCGACAACGGCAGAAGATAGAGAGAGAATGAAAGTCATTCCCTATGCCTCAGTCATAGGTTCTATAAAGTATGCCATGCTGTGTACCAAACCTATTGTATACCCTACCCTGAGTTTGGCAAGAGAGTACAATAGTGATCTCGGAGTAGATCACTGGACATTGGTCAAAATTATCCTTAGTGGAATAAGGATATGTTTCTCGATTATGGATGTGACAAAAGGTTCGTCGTAAAGGGTTACATCGATGCAAGTTTTGACACTGATCCAGATGACTCCAAGTCTCAATCTGGATAAATAATAAAAGTGGGAGCAATTAGCTTGAGTAGCTCCATGCAGAGCATTGTTGATATAGAAATTTGCAAAATACTTACGGATCTAAATGTGGTAGGCCTGTTGACTAAAATTCTCTCACAAGCAAAACATGATCACACCTTAGTAGTCTTTGGGTGTTAATCACATAGCGATGTGAACTAGATTATTGACTCTAGTAAACCCTTTGGGTGTTGGTCACATGTCGATGTGAACTATGGGTGTTAATCACATAGTGATGTGAACGATTGGTATTAAATCAAATGGCGATGTGAACTAGATTATTGACTCTAGTACAAGTGGGAGACTGAAGGAAATATGCCCTAGAGGCAATAATAAAGTTATTATTTATTTCCTTATATCATGATAAATGTTTATTATTCATGCTAGAATTGTATTAACCGGAAACATAATACATGTGTGAATACATAGACAAAAGAGTGTCACTAGTATGCCTCTACTTGACTAGCTCATTGATCAAAGATGGTTATGTTTCCTAACCATAGACATGAGTTGTCATTTGATTAACGGGATCACATCATTAGGAGAATGATGTGATTGACTTGACCCATTCTGTTAGCTTAGCACTTGATCGTTTAGTTTGTTGCTATTGCTTTCTTCATGACTTATACATGTTCCTATGACTATGAGATTATGCAACTCCCGTTTACCGGAGGAACACTTTGTGTGCTACCAAACGTCACAACATAACTGGGTGATTATAAAGGTGCTCTACAGGTTCCTCCAAAGGTACTTGTTGGGTTGGCGTATTTCGAGATTAGGATTTGTCACTCCGATTGTCGGAGAGATATCTCTGGGCCTCTCGGTAATGCACATCACCTAAGCCTTGCAAGCATTGCAACTAATGAGTTAGTTGCGAGATGATGTATTACGGAATGACTAAAGAGACTTGCCGGTAACGAGATTGAGCTAGGTATTGAGATGCCGATGATCAAATCTCGGGCAAGTAACATACCGATGACAAAGGGAACAATGTATGTTGTTATGCGGTCAGACCGATAAAGATCTTCGTGGAATATGTGGGACCAATGTGAGCATCTAGGTTCCACTATTGGTTATTGACCGGAGACGTGTCTCCGTCATGTCTACATAGTTCTCGAACCCGTTGGGTCCGCACTCTTAAAGTTCGGTGACGGCTATATTGTGAGTTTATGTGTTTTGATGTACCGAAGGAGTTCGGAGTCCCGGATAAGATTGGGGACATGACGAGGAGTCTCGAAATGGTCGAGACATAAAGATTGATATATTGGACAACTATATTCGGACTTCGGAAAGGTTCCTAGTGATTCGGGTATTTTTCGGAGTACCGGAGAGTTACGGGAATTCACCGGGGAGCATACGAGCCTTATTGGGCCATACGGGAATAGAGGAGTGAGGCCAAAAGGAAGAAGGCCTACGCCCCCCCCCCTCTAGTCCAAATTGGAAAAGGGGTGCAGCCCCCTTTTCCTTCTCCCACTCCTCCTCTTTCCTTCTCTCCTACTCCAACAAGGAAAGGAGGAGTCCTACTCCCGGTAGGAGTAGGACTCCCGCCTTGGTGCGCCCTCCTCCTAGGCCGACCGCCTCCCCCCTTGCTCCTTTATATACAGGGGCAGGGGAGCACCTCTAGACACACAAGTTGATCAAGTTGATCGTCTCTTAGCCGTGTGCGGTGCCCCCCTCCACCATAGTCCACCTCAATAATACTGTAGCGGTGCTTAGGCGAAGCCCTGCGTCGGTAGAACATCAACATCGTCACCATGCCGTCGTGCTGACGAAACTCTCCCTCAACGCTCGGCTGGATCGGAGTTAGAGGGACGTCATCAGGCTGAAAGTGTGCTGAACTTGGAGGTGCCGTGCGTTCGCTACTTGATCTGTCGGATCATGAAGACGTACGACTACATCAACCGCGTTGTGCTAACGCTTCCGCTTTCGGTCTACGAGGGTATGTGGACAACACTCTCCCCTCTCGTTGCTATGCATCATCATGATCTTGCGTGTGCATAGGAATTTTTTTGAAATTACTACGTTCCCCAACATTTATAACCGGGTACTAATACGCTCCTAAGTGGGAAACAGTTTAGGTTGTGATCGGTGTGAACAGGTTTGCAATTCAATATACTGCTGTGAGTATGTACTCCAATATGCTCCCCAACACATGTTGAGATGTCAAGGTGCATTAAATCATTGCATGCAAGTATTAAGAGAAAATTGACCAATGCATGTACTTTATGCATGCATGCATTGCAATTAATGCATTGATAAGCATAATTTTTTCAGAAAAACAAGAGCATTAATTAGGTGCTTTTGCAAACTACAAAAAATATTCCACCACTCACTATCTTGGTTGGTGAGATTTTTCAATTAAGCCCTATAAACCGCAAAGGAGGGAGTACTGCTGTGTACATGCAATAACTCACACCGTCGTATACATATCTTACGGTTAATGGGGCGTTCGACAGGAATAGCCGCGTGGCGAGCTCTAGGCTAGTCTTTTTTTCAGATGCATTAAACCTATCTCTCGGGACTTCTCGCACGCACCATCGTGCCACCCACAAAAACTTGTACTCTGAGTTTAGTAGTACGTTATACAGGAAGAGAAGAGGTGCACGCACGCACTCGTCCTCTCACACACGCGTCTATTTTTTCTCAAAAAGGAGGATGATGACCCCCGGCCTCTGCATTTGGGAGTCACACACGCATCTGTAGCACGGTGAGGTCCATCGATACCTTAGAGAGCTCCATCGTCGGGTCCTGTTCGGTCTGCATGATCTCGCCCTCCTCGTGCACAACCATCTCTCGACTTGGGCCGGGGTATTACAAAGCTTTACCGTCACATATTTTATACTACTTCAAGGTGCATTAAATCAACACATGCAAGTATCAAAAGGAGAGTCACGGCATGCATGCATGCGTTGTAATTAATGCATCGGTAAACGCAAATTATTGAAATATATCGAGTGCAGTGCTTTGATGTGTTGCGTCAACTCGTACATCAACGAGAAGTTTGATTATCCTCTCCCTCGCGGACTTAACTGCACCTGCCTTTGGCTGTATGACAGGTTGGTCACACACCTGTCGGGTCCACCTGTCATACACGCAAAGGCAGGAGCGTCCCTCCCTCGCCCATGAGCGTGGTGGCTGGCAAGACTAGGAGAAGCTTTCGCTACACGCTCTCCCTCCCGCATGCGGATGGACATGCAGCAGTGGATTCAACACTGTAGAAGCAGTAGTAGTAACATCATTGTTCGTCTTCTCGAAGAGGCGAAGAGCCAAGCGCAAACCGAACGTTTCAGTTGCGAACATTGGAGCACGCTTATAGGCAGGCTCTTGCATGAGACAAAATTGCTATGTGAGCCCACTATTGTACTAGTACGTACAACTACTTGCTAGTATAGCCCCACCACTCCAATCCATCTACTCCCAAGTCTCTGCGCAACACTGCTCACTCCAATCCAAGACCAAGCGACCAGAAGCCACAAGCACCTATGGAGGCGATGGAAGCGAGTGGCAGACGGTTGTGCCAAATCATCCAAGGCGCCGGCCTGCGGCCCCGCACCGCACAGCGTTTCCAGATGGTGCTGGCGACCGCAGACATCATTCACGCGGTCATCGCCGCTGAGGGAGGAAACCCATAGCTGCTGGAGGGGCCCGATCCTCTGCCCGTTCCGTTCTCTCCGACACAGCGCCGGCTCGGGAGGTCCTCCGACCCTTCTTCCTCCCTGCCGTATTGTCCACAGATCCGACCTGCCGCCGCCGACATCCCGGTGACCCTCAGGTATAAGTTCTTCAAAAGCGGCCTTGCTCTACTGCCCTAGCTCCCCACGTGTCTGCATGTGCATCTTTTTCTACTCCCATCAGCTCTTCCAAAGCTGCCTAAATTTTTTGTATTATTAGAGGTAAAGCTACTTCATGCATTCGAATCTAGGGCTTTGTTCAAACAACAAAGAAAGGGGGGAAGTTGTAGCATGAATCTAGGACTTGATTCAAAGAGGAAATAATATGGTGAAAGTAGTAGAGACCGGATACCCAACCGGAGTCTTGGTTGAAAAGGGAAATAATGGGAAAACACAGTACAAACCGGATAAGGAACAGATCTATTATTGGTTGAAAAAAGGATAGAAAGTGGCGGCTGGTGGACAAGTCAACAGAGTACGTCCAGGATTAGATTTGCTGCCATCACATAGTAAAAGGTCTCCAGGATTAGATTTGCTGCCCTCACATAGTAAAAGGTCTCAGGATTAGATTTGCTACCCTCACATAGTAAAAGGTCTCCAGGTTTAGATTTGCTGCCCTCACATAGTAAAAGGTCTCCAGGATTAGATTTGCTGCCCTCACATAGTAAAAGGTCTCCAGGATTAGATTTGCTGCCCTCACATAGTAAAAGGTCTCCAGGATTAGATTTGCTGCCCTCACATAGTACAAGGTCTCTAGGATTAGGTTTGCTGCCCTCACATAGCATGAACAAACTCGGCATCACCACTTTATGCCTCCTTGTAGGTACATTGTACTGATGCGTCCACTGTCGCATGTCCTTATACCAACCTTTTGCTGTTGTTAATGTAAGGGCGCATGTAAAATGAAGCGATCACACTATTACCTTAGGGACATGTCTAACCAGTGTTATTGTTAATCTAATGCCTCCAGTGATAAGATGCAATTAAACTATGTTACAAATGGCACTCCTGCTATTTTCCCTAGTATGATAAGTAAGTTGCTCCTTTACGTTGCTGAGTGTCCTGGTGTCCCCACGGTCCCATGCCCTTAAACCAACTCTTTAGCTGCTGTTGATTTACTGTGTCTGGTAAACAAGAAATGCCACCATTAAAGTAATCCCATATTTGAGGAATCTCATTGTTGATCATAATGCTTCTAGTAACATGAAGCATTGCTGATGCTTTAAAATTTCTATTGTCCTTGCGTGATTGCCATGAACATAATTAAGATGCTTCTTTTCATTTTGTATATGTTTCGTATATTCTTATTGACGAGCAACTGTTTACTTTCTATCTTTTTGTGCAGATAGGGATATCTATTTCACCTTGTTGATATTGTGACCTTTTGGTGAACTGCACAAAACACTTTTTTGGAATGAGTGTCTTGTGCAGTTCAACTAAAATGTCACGTGGGCAACATCTCTCAATTTTGGTGGAACTGCACAAAATGGTGATTGGAGTTTCCAAAATCTCTGTCAAGTTCTGCTGGTAATCTCGTGCAACATTTTATTAGCCTTTGCAAGATGGAGCCGTCACTGTCACCACAATGGCACTTTATTTTAGTGGAACTGCACAAAAGGATAAGAAAATTATAGTTGCACCTTACATGAGCCGGACAGCCAACCTTAATGTTCCTCAATTTTAGTGCAACTACTAAAGAAGAAGCTGCCAGCTCACAAGAGCAAGTACTTCTTGCTAGCTGAATGATGCAATCTTTGCTTCATTTCAGGTGAACTGCAGAAAAAGGCGCATTAATTGAATCATGGAACTCCAGGGAGACCTCATCCAAGTAGAGCTGGAGGTTGAGTTCAAGGAGGCCGCTACTAAAGCGAAGTCATGCTCTCCTGTCTCCTTGTTTGTGCTGTGCAAACATGCTGTGCAAACAGGAATACTCAACTACAGATGTTGTGACGGTCAAGAGCATTCGCCAAGTTCTTCGATTGTATGACATGGCTAGACAAGATGGATTTAATCCCGATATTCACTTTATCAAAAGGATCTAATGGGTTGGTTCTGAATCTTGCAAGCTGGAAATCAGTGAGATGTGTAGGCATCTTTGTTGTACTTATTATTTGAATCTTATTTGTTGGTTCTGAATCTTGCAAGCTTGGAATCAATGAGATGTGTAGGCATCTTTGTTGTACTTATTATTTGGATCTTATTTCTTGGTTCTGAATCTTGCAAGCTGGGAATCAATGAGATGTGTAGGCATCTTTGTTGTACTTATTATTTGGATCTTATTTGTTGGTCCTGAATCTTGCAAGCTGGGAAACACAACATGATGATGCAGAGGACAACAACCATAACAAACAGTTCAAACTTGATAGTATTATCTTTGTGAAAGTGCGACAAATGTGTTGATCGTGTGCGTCCTGAGAATAATAATTGTAATTGTTGTGCATGTTGATCCTGTGGCACTGATAGAACGAGCGAAAGCATTGCTTGTATTAAGTATAAATTTCTATTAAAGCTAATTAAATTTAAGTAAAGTGACCACTAACTCCTGTTATTACAGTACCAATACATACCCCCTCGTGAACCGATGTGTGGCCGAGGGTGCATGTTCTGCCGGGTGTGCAGCGTACGAGGGAGGGGTAGTAACTGTTGTCGCCTGTACACACTCAGCTTACAGTTGAATCCAGTTCCCCAAGAGCTGAAAAACGAACTGCTGCCGTTGCCTACACACTCGTTCACTCGAAGAGACTCCAATGGCGATCCGAGGGGTGAGCCTGCTGGATATGGACTTCAGCAAGGAGTTCCCCTTTGAGTCCGCCGTTCAGTCCTATGGCTGCACTAAGTTGAATGTGATGTACACCAACAATACGGACTCGATGAAGCTCTGCCTCGCCTCAGTCCTATGGCTGCACCAGGTTCTGGAGCATTCACCCGTTTCATCGGCAGCGCCGACTGCACCTTCGCTACGGTGGAGAGAAGGAAGAACGCGACGATTCGGCCATCTGGTGCAACAAGCTTGTCAACATACCCTGATATGCCAACATGAAAGAAGACGACCTGAACACGTGGGAGGTACCTCTGAATCTAGCCTATATAACCTACGCGGTCAAGGACGCATACGCATGCTACGACATGTACAGGCCGATCTTGGACATGAGGGCGTGTCTGCTTCCCGTAACCGACGAGTACACAGACAGCCGCAGCATCATGATCAAGCGTGCCAGGAAGGTATAGATGTTGTACTTTATATGTTTATAAGCACCTTTATCATCTGAGTGTTTCATGCATTAGCCTATGTATCATAATTATCTGTTTTGTCCGAAATATTTCTTTTAAGAACCCATTAACCTGATTGCTTTTTTACTGGCTATTTGCTTATGTATGTAAACTAGTTCACTCAGCTGTCGTGCTTTGCATCTCCTTCCTCCCAACATATTCCCCTCCTCAGGTGGACCCAGCAGGTCTCTGAATTTTCTTCCACTTTCTTTTTTGATGTAAACTGATTTTTCTCCCAGTACTTTCCCCTAGAACCAACTCAACTTTCCAACGTCTAACCTAAAAAATAATAATACCCCACGTACTATTAACTCATCAAATTAAAATGATATTTTATTTCGTAAGTTGAAAGTTCTTACAAAATAATAATTGTTTATATATAACTTGGCAAGTTAACTCCTAGTGATTGCATACATAAGCTTGCAAAGATTTTACTGACGTGCATTCATTGATGTCTACTACACAACCTTCTTCTGGTAGACGTTGTTGGGCCTCCAAGTGCAGAGGTTTGTAGGACAGTAGCAAATTTCCCTCAAGTGGATGACCTAAGGTTTATCAGTCCGTAGGAGGCGTAGGATGAAGATGGTCTCTCTCAAGCAACCCTGCAACCAAATAACAAAGAGTCTCTTGTGTCCCCAACACACCCAATACAATGGTAAATTGTATAGGTGCACTAGTTCGGCGAGGAGATGGTGATACAAGTGGTATATGGATGGTAGATAAAGGTATTTGTAATCTGAAATTATAAAAACAGCAAGGTAATGAATGATAAAAGTGAGCATAAACGGTATTGCAATGTGTTGAAACAAGGCCTAGTGTTCATACTTTCGCTAGTGCAAGTTCCCTCAACAATAATATCATAATTGGATCACATAACCATCCCTCAACATGCAACAAAGAGTCACTCCAAAGTCACTAATAGCGGAGAACAAACGAAGAGATTATGGTAGGGTACGAAACCACCTCAAAGTTATTCTTTCCAATCAATTGTGCTCTCTCATGTTTTTAGGGTATATGGAGATATATAGGCGGAAGAAGTACGTTAGGGGGGCCACGAGGGTGGAGGGCGCGCCCCCATATCTCGTGGCCTCCTCGAAGCTTCCCTTACGTGCACTTCAAGTCTTCTGGGCTTCTTTCCTTCCAAAAATGAGTTCCGTGAAGTTTCAGGTCAATTGGACTCCGTTTGATTTTCCTTTTCTTCGAAACCCTAAAACAAGGTAAAAACAGAAACTGGCACTAGGCTCTGGGTTAAAAGGTTAGTCCCAAAAATGATATAAAAGTGTATAATAAAGCCCATAAACATCTAAAACAGATAATATAATCGCATGGAACAATCAAAAATTATAGATACATTGGAGACGTATCAGCATCCCCAAGCTTAATTCCTGCTCGTCCTCGAGTAGGTAAATGATAAAAACAGAATTTTTGATGTGGAATGCTACTTGGCATAATTTCAATGTAATTCTTCTTAATTGTGGCATGAATATTCAGATCCGAAAGATTCAAGACAAATGTTCATATTGACATAAAAATAATAATACTTCAAGCATACTAACTAAGCAATTATGTCTTCTCAAAATAATGTGGCCAAAGAAAGCTATCCCTACAAAATCATATAGTCCGGCTATGCTCCATCTTCACCACACAAAATATTTAAATCATGCACAGCCCCGATGACAAGCCAAGCAATTGTTTCATACTTTTGATGTTCTCAAACTTTTTCAATCTTCACACAATACATGAGCGTGAGCCATGGATATAGCACTATAGGTGGAATAGAGTGGTGGTTGTGGAGAAGACAAAAAGGGGAAGATAGTCTCACATCAATTAGGCGTATCAACAGGCTATGGAGATGCCCATCAATAGATATCAATGTGAGTGAGTAGGGATTGCCATGCGACGGATGCACTAGAGCTATAAGTATATGAAAGCTCAAAAAGAAACTAAGTGGGTGTGCATCCAGCTCGCTTGCTCACGAAGACCTAGGGCATTTTGAGGAAGCCCATCATTGGAATATACAAGCCAAGTTCTATAATGAAAGATTCCCACTAGCATATGAAAGTGACAACATAGGAGACTCTCTATCATAAAGATCATGGTGCTACTTTGAAGCACAAGTGTGGTAAAAGGATAGTAGCATTGCCCCTTCACCCTTTTTCTCTCATTTTTTATTATTTTTTTATTTGGGCCTTTCTCTTTTTTTATGGCCTCTTTTATTTATTTATTTTCGTCCAGAATCTCATCCTGACATGTGGGGGCATCATAGTCTCCATCATCCTTTCCTCACTGGGACAATGCTCTAATAATGATGATCATCACACTTTTATTTACTTACAACTGAAGAATTACAACTCGATTCTTAGAACAATATATGACTCTATATGAATGCCTCTGACGGTGTGCCGGGATGTGCAATGACTCATGAGTGACATGTATGAAAGAATTATGAACGGTGGCTTTGCCACAAATACAATGTCAGCTACATGATCATGCAAAGCAATATGATAATGATGATGCGTGTCATAATAAACGGAACGGTGGAAAGTTGCATGGCAATATATCTCAGAATGGCTATGGAAATGCCATAATAGGTAGGTATGGTGGCTGTTTTGAGAAAGGTATATGGTGGGTTTATGGTACCGGCGAAAGTTGCATGGTACTAGAGAGGCTAGCAATGGTGGAAGGGTGAGAGTGCGTATAATCGATGGACTCAACATTAGTCATAAAGAACTCACAAAATTATTGCAAAAATCTATTAGTTATCGAAACAAAGTACTACGTGCATGCTCCTAGGGGGATAGATTGGTAGGAAAAGACCATCGCTCGTCCCCGACCGCCACTCATAAGGAGGACAATCAATAAATAAATCATGCTCCGACTTCATCACATAATGGTTCACCATACGTGCATGCTACGTGAATCACAAACTTCAACACAAGTATTTCTCAAATTCACAACTACTCAACTAGCATGACTCTAATGTCACCATCTCCATATCTCAAAACAATCATCAAGCATCAAACTTCTCTTAGTATTCAATACTCTATATGAAAGTTTTTACTATTCTTGGATGCCTAGCATATTAGGATTATTTAAGTAAATTACCATGCTATTTAACACTCTCAAAATGATATAAGTGAAGCATGAGAGTTCATCTATTTCTATAATACCACCACCCTGCTCTAAAAGATATAAGTGAAGCACTAGAGCAAACGACAAACTACTCCAAAAGATATAAGTGAAGATCAATGAGTAGTCGAATAATTATGCAACTATGTGAAGACTCTCTAACATTTAATAATTTCAGATCTTGGTATTTTATTCAAACAGAAAGCAAAACTAAATAAAATAAAATGACGCTCCAAGCAAAACACATATCATGTGGTGAATAAAAATATAGCTCCAAGTAAAGTTACCAATGAATAAAGACGAAAGAGGGGATGCCTTCCGGGGCATCCCCAAGCTTAGGCTTTTGGTTGTCCTTGAATATTACCTTGGGGTGCCTTGGGAATCCCCAAGCTTAGGCTCTTGCCACTCCTTATTCCATAGTCCATCGAATCCTTACCCAAAACTTGAAAACTTCACAACACAAAACTTAACAGAAAACTCGTAAGCTCCGTTAGTATAAGAAAATAAATCACCACTTCAAGTTACTGTAATGAACTAATTATTTATTCATGTTGGTGTTAAAACTACTGTATTCCAACTTCTCTATGGTTTATAAACTATTTTACTAGACATAGATTCAACAAAATAAGTAAACAACACATGAAAAACATAATCTGTCAAAAACAGAACAGTCTGTAGTAATCTGGATCAAACGTATACTTCTGGAACTCATAAAATTCTAAAATAAATTGCTGGACCTGAGGAATGTATCTATTAGTCATATGGAAAAATAATTAACTCAATAGAACTCTCTAATAAAAACTGGTAGCAATTCTCGTGAGCGTTAAAGTTTCTGTTTTTTACAGCATGATCAACAAGACTTTCCCCAAGTATTCCCAAAGGTTCTACTTGGCACCAACACTAATTAAAAGCATAAAACCACATCTAAACAGAGGCTAGATGAATTATTTGTTACTAAACAGGAGCAAAAAGCAAGGAACAAGAATAAAATTGGGTTGCCTCCCAACAAGCACTATCGTTTAACGCCCCTAGCTAGGCATGACGATTTCAATGATGCTCACATAAAGGATAAGAATTGAAATATAAAAAGAGAATCATGAAGAATATGACTAGAACATTTAAGTCTAAACCACTTCCTATGCATAGGGATTTTGTGAGCAAACAACTTGTGGGAACAATAATCAACTAGCATAGGAGGGCAAAACAAGCATAACTTCAAAACTTTAAGCACATAGAGAGGAAACTTGATATTATTGCAATTCCTACAAGCATATATTCCTCCCTCATAATAATTTTCAGTAGCATCATGAATGAATTCAACAATATAACCCGCACCTAAAGCATTCTTTTCATGGTCTACAAGCATAGAAATTTTATTACTCTCCACATAAGAAAAATTCTTCTCATTCGGAATAGTGGGAGTATCATAGGAAACTCGAATACTATAAATTATTTCCACATTAAAAGAGTAATGTTCAGAAAAGGGGTAACCATAATCATGACAAGTTTTATAAATATAATCATTACTTTTTATAGCATATGTTGAAGGAAATATGCCCTAGCGGCAATAATAAAGTTATTATTTATTTCCTTATATTATGATAAATGTTTATTATTCATGCTAGAATTCTATTAACCGGAAACATAATACATGTGTGAATACATAGACAAACAGAGTGTCACTAGTATGCCTCTACTTGACTAGCCCGTTGATCGAAGATGGTTATGTTTCCTAACCATAGACATGAGTTTTCATTTGATTAACGGGATCACATCATTAGGAGAATGATGTGATTGACTTGACCCATTCCGTTAGCTTAGCACTTGATCGTTTAGTTTGTTGCTATTGCTTTCTTCATGACTTATACATGTTCCTATGACTATGAGATTATGCAACTCCCATTTAAAGGAGGAACACTTTGTGTGCTACCAAACGTCACAATGTAACTGGGTGATTATAAAGGTGCTCTACAGGTGTCTCCGAAGGTACTTGTTGGGTTGGCGTATTTCGAGATTAGGATTTGTCACTCCGATTGTCGGAGAGGTATCCCTGGGCCCTCTCGGTAATGCACATCACTCAAGCCTTGCAAACATTGCAACTAATAAGTTAGTTGCGGGATGATGTATTACGGAACAAGTAAAGAGACTTGCCAGTAACGAGATTGAACTAGGTATTAAGATACCGACGATCGAATCTCGGGTAAGTAACATACCGATGACAAAGGGAACAACGTATGTTGTTATGCGGTCTAACCGATAAAGATCTTCGTAGGATATGTAGGAGCCAATATGAGCATCCAGGTTCCGCTATTGCTTATTGACCGGAGACGTGTCTCGGTCATGTCTACATTGTTCTCGAACTCGCAGGGTCCGCACGCTTAAGGTTTCGATGACAGTTATATTATGAGTTTATGAGTTTTGATGTACCGAAGGAGTTCGGAGTCCCGGATGAGATCCGGGACATGACGAGGAGTCTCAAAATGGTCGAGGCGTAAAGATCAATATATTGGACGACTATATTCGGACATCGGAAAGGTTCCGAGTGATTCGGGTATTTTTCGGAGTACCGGAGAGTTACGGGAATTCGTCGGGGAGTATATGGGCCTTATTGGGCCATACGGGAATAGAGGAGTGTCGGGGGTGTCTGATCCCTCGCACACCTATGGGGATCGGCGGACCAAGCCCCTTTTGGTTTGGCAGCGGGCGATGGATGCACAAAGAGCAGATTGAGGCAAAACACACGAGCGAGACGATCGATTTACCCAGGTTCGGGCCGCACGAATGCGTAAAACCCTACTCCTGCTTTGGTGGTTGTATTGAGTTCTTGCTCGGGAGCGGCGAGTGCTACAGTACACTCAAGCAGCCGGCGAGACCGAGCGTGAGAATGGCCGTCCTCCCCCCTTCTCTGTTGCGCATGGGCCTCCTTTTATATGTCTAAGGGGTCACCGACACGTGGCAACAGAGGTGAGGGTAAAAATGTAAAAGGGGTGGTAGTTGGCTCCACCGCCTACATGTCGCATCCTACCTAACTCTGACGGCAGGGGACAAGGGCATTAAATGCCCGTTTGTGTCACTTTGACGGCCCAGAGAGGGACCGCTAGGAACGCCACCGTTTGCCACGATGGCTGCTTGTCAGCGCCTGCTTGCCACCGCATGCCCCCGGCTGCACAGCCTCCCGCCACGTATGCCAGGAATGGTCCCAAGGCGACACGTTGGTGGGTGAGCTGGAGCGCGGGCTGCGGGGTAGTAGCTTGCCGCGGCAAGCGCCTTGCCGCGGATTTGTCTTGTCGCGTCCGGGAGCTTGTCGCTCACCGGGCCTTGTCGGGTGCGTGGTGCGCCGCAGCGAGCTTCTTGAGATGCTTTGGTTGGTCCTCCCGGCAACCTCCTCTTGCTGGGGTCTCATGTCCTTCCCGGCAAGCTCCTTTTGCCGGGGCCTTGTCTCCTTCCCGCAAGCTCTTGTTGTCGGGGCCTTGTTTTTCTCTTGGATACCTTGTCCTTGAATGGCTCCTAAAGGAACCACGGAGGGTCTTGGCGGTCGCCCGGCAAGCCTTGCCACGGGTCGCTGCGACTGCCCGTGCACAAGTTCGGGGTACTAAGGTACCCCTACTTTAGTACACCGACAGGAGCCCCCGGGCCTGGGCCATACACGGTGCCGAGCGCTGTTGGGCCAGGCCCAAAACAGTGCACGGGAACGCGCGGCCTAGGTCACGCCATAACCCACTCCGCACCCACCACGCCCTCCCCAAACGGCACGCGTCAAACGCGGCGCCGTGCGTGATGTGGGTGGCGTGCGCGGGGCCGCGCCCTGCGCGCATGCGTCACGTCGTGGTAAGAGGGGACGGTTGGCGTGCCCCTCCCCGTAAACGGAGGGAGGCATGGAGGCGTGGTGGGCGGAATCGTGGGTAGTTGTTTATTCATGGTAGCGAAACGTCCGCCCCCCTTTCTCCTCCCTCTTTATAAGCAGAGGAAACAGGGGTACGGCGCTGTCTGCCCGTTGCTGCTTCCAATCTCAAAACCTCCGCTCGCTCCCCGCCTCCTCAGAGCAACAAGAGAGTAGCGCCCTGCTCCCCCCATTGCCACCTGCACCACCACCACCGTCGGCCTCCTCCACCACCTTCGCCATGGCTCCGAAGGGCGACAAGGGGAAAGCGGCGAAGTCGACCGAGGCGCAGCGGCTCGCGACGATGCGGAAGGAGCGAGCCATCTTCCCTCCCAAGCTCGGCGCGAAGGCGTTGCGGGAGCGATATTAACTGTTCTGGTCGGCGGGGACGCGAGCTCACCCGCGGACCAGGGTGCTCCCGGTTGAAACCCACACGAAAGCTCCGGACGGGTACCCTTTCTTTGCTGTGTTCTTCTACTGCGGGCTCTGCCCGCCCTTTTCCGAGTTCTTCTGTGATATTATGAACACATATGGCTTCTATCTCCTTGACTTCACCCCCAACGCCGTCCTCACCATGGCAGCTTTCGCACATCTTTGCGAAAACTTTGTCGGAGTCCACCCTAGTGTAGCTCTCTTCCGCCATTTCTTTATCCCTTGAGTAGAGAGAGGAGAGACTCTGTCCGGCGAAATCGCCTGGATCTCCAGAGCCGGCAAGAAGGAATCTTACATAGAGGGGTGTTCCGCGGCAAGTGGGAGGACTGGAGAGCAGATTGGTGCTGGATCATCGAGGAGAGCCTGCAATCGTTCAACGTCCGGCGCCAAGCAGCAGCGGTGCACGGCAATGACTGGAGCGACTTGGCTCCGGAAGACAGCAAGCTGAGGATTGCCATCACCAGGATCCAGCGCCTTAGGCTTGCCGGACTCACTGTAGGTGCTGTTGGCGCAGACTTTCTTCGCCGCCGCATTGCCCCTCTGCAGGAACGGGGAAGGCCTGCCTGGGAGTTCAAGAACGCGGTGGACATTATGAGGCTGCGCCCAGGGCTCAACTATAATTTCACTGTCCTCGAGCACACCAGCATGCTGCAGGAGCTCTTCAAATATGATCCGGATCACCCCGAAGTCTTCAGGCTGCCGCAGGGCGTCGTCCCTTTGTGCAACAACTCTGTGCTTGACCGCATCCGAGCGATGATGCCATTGTGCGACTCGCACGGAATCGAGCCGACCTGGCAAGAGCCCGCAGACGAGGTCGTGCAGCAGTTCTTCGACGACCTGGTGGAAGTGCCAATCCGCGCCGACGAGAGGGACGGCCTCATCCGCGACACCACCGAGGCGGAGCTGGCGCGCATAGCCACCAGGTTGGAAGAGGCGGCGGCGGCCGCAGCGGCAGGCGATTTTGGGTTTACTCTGGAGGAAGCGGCGGCAGAAGAGGCAAAGACTCGTGCTGAGCGAGAGGAGTTCCTCGGCAAGAAAGAGCTCGCCCGGCAAGAGGAACTTGCCGGCAAGGAGGATCTTGCCGGGGGCAGCGCCGAGCCGAGCGAGCCTGCCAGGGACGCAAGCGACTCGCTGGAGATCGACTCCTCCTCCACTTCATCTTCCGACAGCCCGCCGCCGGCCGCGCCTCTGTCTCCGCCAAGAAGGCGTCTCCACAAGGTTGGGGATGTAGCATGGCGGCAGGTGGATCAACAGTCACCGCATCGCACGACGCCCTCCACCGCGGCAAGCACCGCCGCCGCGGGAGCGCCCCATGCTGCCGCTGCAACCGGAGCGGGATCTTCCCGGGCCGCCGCCTCTGCTCTCGCCAAGCGGCCGAGGGAGCCTACCCCTCCACCTTCCCGCGCCAGCCGTGGGCCAGATTTCGACTTCTCCGCGTTTAGCTCCGACGAGGAAGAAGAGGAGCAGTAAGTTCTTCTCATTGTACTTGTAATTCTTTGATCTCCGCTGTTTTTGTCTTGTCTTGTTTCTCACTTGCCTTCCTCTACATCTCTTCCTTTTCAGGACTCTGGCGCGGAGAGCGGCGAAGAGGGCTAGGGTGCCGGTGATCGTCATTGAGGACGAACCCACTGCATCAACAGGGGACGCACCCGAGACGAACTTGTCGGACCCAGCGGCTGATCTTCAGAGCAGCCCCCAGCGTAAGTGTTTTGTTTACTTCCCGCTGTTGGGCGCGCACGAAGATCCTTGCTATGCTGATACTTGTCTGTTAACTTGTGTAGGAGCAGAACAGCCTCACTAGGGGAGCCTGGAGACCGTTCCCGAAGCACCAAGGGAGAGTCCTCCGGCGGGGGAAAGGTCCCCGGCAAGGGAGGCGACTCCGGCAAGGGAGGAGGCTCCGATAAGGGAGGAGCCCCCGGCAAGGGAAGGGACTCCGGCAAGGGAGGAGCCCCCGGCGAGGGAGGAGACTCCGGCAAGGGAGGAGCCCCCAGTCCGGCAAGGATCTCCGGCAAGGGACCGCGCCAGCGATCCTCCGGCGACGGAGACCACAGCGACCGGCCCTGGCACAGGTAACCTCCTTGCTTCCAAACTCCCCTTGCTTCTTCGGCTTCTTGTTCTTCCTCTTGGATTTCGCTCGAATTTTGCTTGAATCTTCTCCCCTCTTCCGGCCATCAGGTCCATCTGCTGCAGAGCCGATGGAGACGGAGGTCACCGCCAAGGAAGCAGCCGGCGCCGGCGAGGAGGCTGCCAGGGCTGCCGCCGCGGAGGCGGGCGGGGAGTCTGGCGGTCGTACTGATGACCCAGAGGCCACAGGAGCGCCAGGCGCTACCCCGACCACTGGCTCCTCCGCCGCTGCCGCCGCGGCAGGCTCCGAAGAGCCCCAGCCCGGCATCTACCTGAAGGCCGGCGAGAACATCTTCATCAGCCTCCCCTGGGCGTCAAGCTCCAGGGCGCCGATCAAGGGGGAGACGTTGGACGGAGAGGTGCTTGCCTCTGCCGGGCTGAAGCTGGTTGACGCGCCAAGCAGCAGCAGTGGTGATCCTGAAGAGGAGTGCCTGCTGCGGAAGCTAGCGGTGCTCTACCGCACCCGGCAGGCCAAGTTGGAGTCCCGCGAAGCGCTCGTGGCGAAGGCTGGCGCTGACATCGAGAAGCGTGCAGAAGAGCTCCGGGGCACCCACCAAGAAGCTCTCCGCTCTCTGTCAAGGGCGCGGGAGGAACTTGCCGAGGCGCAGCAAGCCTTCCTTCTCAAGAAGGCGGACATCGAAGAGCATCAGCGCCTTGCCGCGGAGAACCTGTCTTCGCAGGAGGGTGACTTGGCGCAGCGGTCGGTCAACCTCGACAGCCACGAGGAGGAACTTGCCGCGGGCGAGCGGGCAGTTGGCGGAGCCGTCAAGCAGGCCATAGACGCTCCGCAGCTGCCGAGGCCGCCAAGGCTGAGCTGGAGCTGAAGGTGACGTAGCTAGAGGCGGACCTCAAGGCGAGCGGCGACGAGCTTGCCGCGCTCAAGCTTGAGAGTGAGAGGGACGCCAACAGCTATTCGGAGCTGCAGGCCCTCTTCGCCGAGAGGGGCAAGGAGCTGGACGCCGCCAAGAACTCCAACGCCGATCTCGAAGGGAAGCTGGCAGCCCTGACCAGATCTCTGGACGGCGCCAAGGAGCAGGAGACGGCCCTGAAGGAGGCGGTCAAGGCCGGCAAGGTGCTGTTGGCGAAGGCCGCCGCCGCCCGGAAGACTTTGGCGGAGGACATGGAGCGCTGGACGAAGGGTCTGGTGGACGTCGCCGCGGATGTCGACAAGGAGCTGGCGCAGTTGGGGATGGTGGATCTCGCGTAGTCCTCCGACGAGAACCTCCAACCCAGCGCCAAGCTCACTCTGTTCTTCAAAGGCCTGGCGACGGCGCTCTAGCAAATTCGGGAGCAGTTCCCAAAGCAGCTTGCCGATGAGTCGCGCAAGATCCGCGCGGGAGCTCTCCAGAAGGTGCTGATGAAGGTGTCCTTCCGCAACCCAGGCCTCCGCCTCAACAACGTTCTCCGAAGCCTGCCGCCAGATGCTGACCTGGAGGAGCTCAAGGCCCTTGTCGCACCCATTGTGGACAAGGTGAGCGGCATCAGGAGGGCCGAAGGCGACCGCGTAGACTAGGCCATTTATCTTCTTCTTTCCTTGTCGCTGTCAATCATGTTATGCAAAACAGTCTGTTAGAGCTGCCACAAGCTATTCTGTAATATACTTCTATCTTGGATAGTAATTGCTATGTTATTTCCTTTACTTGCTTCCCTCCCTTGTATGTTTTTAACCTACGCTTTTAGGGAACTTGCCGGTGCGGGCACCTTGCCGCGAGCGCTGAGTGCGGAACATCAGCAGCAGAACTGCAACCGACAGGAAACCTCGTCACGGAGCTAGTCGCAGCTTACTTAAGTCGTTGAGCGGACTCGAAACGATAGTAAGGCAACTAGCTACGAGTTGGTTCCCTGCCGGCGGTGCCGCAACCGACAAGAAACCTTGTCGCGGAGCTAGCCGCAGTTCACCTAAGTTGTTGAGCGGACTCGAAACAACAGTAAGTGTGCGACTAGCTACGAGTCGGTTCCTCCGCGCACAGGTTTTTCCATACAAGGGGCGGTCGCTCAAGGAAGATAACTCTATAAATTTAATTGCTATGTTATTTCCTTTACTTGACTCCCTCCTTTGTATGTTTTTACCCTGCGCGGGCACGCTTTCCGCGAGTGTTGAGTGCGGAACGTCAGCAATCTGCGGGCGGTGCTGCGGCCGATAAGAAACCTCGTCGCGGAGCTAGTTGCAGCTCATTTAAGTTGTTGAGCGGGGCTCGAAACAACAGTAAGGGCGCAACTAGCTACGAGTCGGCTCCTCTGCGCCCAGGTTTTCCATACAAAGCACGGGCGTTTAAGGAAAATAACTCAAAAATCCAAAGGAAATCTGATTGCTCAAACTCTGGCACTTATCTTTCTCTGTTGTTTGCTTTCCCGGGGCATGTGCTGAGCACATAATCTTTAGGCATGGGGTCTGCGCCCGGCTTTGTACAAAGGATTACATGCAACAGCGGCAAGACTTTGTACAAATGGGTGGTTGCCGGACGGGGTCCGATAACCGCGCCTCATGGGCAAAGCTTGCGAAGATGCGCAATATTCCAGGAGTTGTTCACTGGTACGCCATCGGTCCCAACGCGGACAGCGCCAAGCCTAGTGACTTGCTTCACCCGGTAAGGGCCTTCCCACTTCGGCGTCAACTTGTCGGAAACCTTGGCGGGCTGATCACACCAAAGAGACAAGGTCGCCTTCCTCGAAACTTCTGGCTTTAACTTTGCGGCTATGATAGCGGCGCAAAGCTTGCTGGTAGCGAGCAGCTCGCACAGCAGCCTGAAGACGATCTTCCTCGAGGAGCGGCGCGTCATCTTGCCGCAGCTGCTCTTGCTCAAGCTCATCACAAGCGAGCACTCGAGGTGACCCGTATACGAGTTCCGTGGGGATATCTGCCTTCGCTGCATGGATTGGAACGAAGGGTGTGGCGGGCGGCGGCGGCGAACGGTGCAAGGAACGAGATATGCTCGGACTTCTAACTGTGTTAGAAGGAGCAGTACCCCATCCAAGCGACCGTGCCACGCTCGTGCCAGCATGTTGGCATGCATGTTGGTCCTGAACACTCCGGGAGCCGCCAGCTTGATCTTGGCCCAGCAGACGTATGGTACCGTGGGTACCATGACGCTGCTTGTCCCGCGCCTCCTAGGATGGGCGCGGTGCGTGTACGGATGCCGAGGTCTTGGAGTGGGCGCGGTCGTTGTGGGAGGCGACCGCGCCGCCGATGTGCGGCGCAGCCTGGTCCTTGGACCTGGCAGCGCCACGAGTCTCCCCGTTGGCGCCCGCTCTTCCGCCGGCGCCTGCTCCACCAGCCGTCCGCTCTGGCGACGGCGGGCTCGGCGCAGACGGAGCAGCTGCCTCCGAAATCTTCTGCTTCGGCGGCACGTTGATGAAGACGACGAAGATGCGGCTCGTGCGAACGCTGGATCAGGTTCGCACAACCTCGACGCACCCCCTACCTGGTGCGCCAAAGATGTCGGGGGTGTCTGATCCCTCGCACACCTATGGGGATCGGCGGACCGAGCCCCTTTTGGTTCGGCAGGGGGCGGTGGATGCACAAAGAGCAGAGCGAGGCGAAACACACAAGCAAGACGATCGATTTACCCAGGTTCGGGCCGCACGGATGCGTAAAACCCTACTCCTGCTTTGGTGGTTGTATTGAGTTCTTGCTCGGGAGTGGCGAGTGATACAGTACACTCAAGCAGCTGGCGAGACCGAGCGTGAGAATGGCCGTCCTCCCCCCTTCTCTGTTGCGCATGGGCCTCCTTTTATATGTCTAAGGGGTCACCAACACGTGGCAACAGAGGTGAGGGTAAAAATGTAAAAGGGGTGGTAGTTGGCTCCACCGCCTACATGTCGCATCCTACCTAACTTTGACGGCAGGGGACAAGGGCATTAAATGCCCGTCTGTGTCACTTTGATGGCCCAGAGAGGGACCGCTAGGAACGCCACCGTTTGCCACGATGGCTGGTTGTCAGCGCCTGCTTGCCACCGCATGCCCCCGGCTGCACGGCCTCCCGCCACGTACGCCAGGAATGGTCCCAGGGCGACACGTTGGTGGGTGAGCTGGAGTGCGGGCTGTGGGGTAGTAGCTTGCCGCGGCAAGCGCCTTGCCGTGGATGTAGTCTTGTCGCGTCCGGGAGCTTGTCGCTCACCGGGCCTTGTCGGGGCGCGTGGTGCACCGCAGCGAGCTTCTTGAGATGCTTTGGTTGGTCCTCCCGGCAAGCTCCTCTTGCCGGGTTCTCGTCTCCTTCCCGGCAAGCTCCTTTTGCCGGGGCCTTGTCTCCTTCCCGGCAAGCTCTTCTTGCCGGGGCCTTGTTTTTCTCTTGGATACCTTGTCCTTGAATGGCTCCTAAAGGAACCACGGAGGGTCTTGGCGGTCGCCCGGCAAGCCTTGCCGCGGGTCGCTGCGACTGCCCGTGCACAAGTTTGGGGTACTAAGGTACCCCTACTTTAGTACACCGACAAGGAGAGAGGCCAAAAGGAAAGAGGCGCGCACCCCCCCTCTGGTCCGAATTGGACAAGGGGTGCAGCCCACTTTTCCTTGTTCCTCTCCCCCTCTTTCCTTCTCTCCTACTCCAACAAGGGAAGGAGGAGTCCTACTCCCGGTGGGAGTAGGACTCCCCCCTTGGCGCGCCCTCCTCCTAGGCCGCCCGGCTCCCTCCCTTGCTCCTTTATATACGGGGGCAGGGGGGCACCCCAGTGACACAACAGTTGATCATTGATATCTTAGCCGTGTGCGGTGCCCCCCTCCACCATAGTCCTCGATAATATTGTAGTGGTGCTTAGGCTAAGCCCTGCGACAGTAGAACATCAAGATCGTCACCATGCCATCGTGCTGACGGAACTCTTCCCCGACATTCTGCTGGATAGGAGTCCAGTGATCGTCATCGAGCTGAACATGTGCCAGAACTCGGAGGTGCCATAGTTTCGGTGCTTGATTGGTCGGGCCATGAAGACGTACGACTAAATCAACCGCGTTGTACTAATGTTTCCGCTTTCGGTCTACGAGGGTACATGGAAAACACTCTCCCCTCTCGTTGCTATGCATCACCATGATCTTGCGTGTGCGTAGGAATTTTTTTGAAATTACTACGTTCCCCAACAGCGGCATCTGAGCCAGGTTTTATGCGTTGATGTTATGCACGAGTAGAACACAAGTGAGTTATGGGCGATATAAGTCATACTACTTACCAGCATGTCATACTTCGGTTCGGCGGTATTGTTGGATGAAGCGGCCCGGACCGACATTACGCGTACGCTTACGCGAGACTGGTTCTACCGACGTGCTTTCCACACAGGTGGCTGGCGGCTGTCAGTTTCTCCAACTTTAGTTGACCCAAGTGTGGCTACGCCCAGTCCTTGCAAAGGTTAAAACAGCACCAACTTGACAAACTATCGTTGTGGTTTTGATGCGTAGGTAAGTACGGTTCTTGCTCAGCCCGTAGCAGCCACGTAAAACTTGCAACAACAAATTAGAGGATGTCTAACTTGTTTTTGCAGGGCATGTTGTGATGTGATATGGGCAAGACATGATGCTAAATTTTATTGTATGACATGATCATGTTTTGTAACCGAGTTATCGGCAACTGGCAGGAGCCATATGGTTGTCGCTTTATTGTATGCAATGCGATTGCGCTGTAATGCTTTACTTTATCACTAAGCAGTAGCGATAGTCGTGGAAGCATAAGATTGGCGAGACGACAATGATGCTACGATGGTGATCAAGGTGTCGCGCCGGTGACGATGGTGATCATGATGGTGCTTCGAAGATGGAGATCACAAGCACAAGATGATGATGGCCATATCATATCACTTATATTGATTGCATGTGATGTTTTTCTTTTATGCATCTTATCTTGCTTTGTTTGACGGTAGCATTATAAGATGATCTCTCACTAAATTTCAAGATAAAAGTGTTCTCCCTGAGTATGCACTGTTGCCAAAGTTCGTCGTGCCTAGACACCACGTGATGATCGGGTGTGATAAGCTCTACGTCCATCTACAACGGGTGCAAGCCAGTTTTGCACACGCAGAATACTCAGGTTCAACTTGGCGAGCCTAGCATATGCAGATATGGCCTTAGAACACTGAGACCGAAAGGTCGAGCGTGAATCATATAGTAGATATGATCAACATAATGATGTTCACCATTGAAAGCTATTCCATTTCACGTGATGATCGGTTATGGTTTAGTTGATATGGATCACGTGATCACTTAGATGATTAGAGGGATGTCTATCTAAGTGGGAGTTCTTAAGTAATATGATTAATTGAACTTTAATTTATCATGAACTTAGTCCTGGTAGTATTTGCATATGTATGTTGTAGATCAATAGCTCGCGTTATTGCTTCCCTATGTTTTATATGTGTTCCTAGAGAAAACTAAGTTGAAAGATGATAGTAGCAATGATGCGGACTGGGTCCTTGATCTGAGGTTTATCCTCATTGCTGCACAGAAGAATTATGTCCTTAATGTACCGCTAGGTGACAGACCTATTGCAGGAGCAGATGCAGACGTCATGAACGTTTGGCTAGCTCAATATGATGACTATTGATAGTTTAGTGCACCATGCTTAACAGCTTAGAATCGGGATTTCAAAGACATTTTGAACGTCATGGACCATATGAGATGCTAGGAGTTGAAGTTAATATTTCAAGTAAATACCCAAGTTGAGAGATATGAAGTCTCCAACAAGTTCTATAGCTAAAAGATGGAGGAGAATAGCTCAAGCAGTGAGCATGTGCTCAGATTGTCTGGGTACTACAATCGCTTGAATCAAGTGGGAGTTAATCTTCCAGATAAGATAGTGATTGACAGAATTCTCTAGTCACCATCACCAAGTTAGTAGAACTTCGTGATGAACTATGATATGCAAGGGATAAAGGAAACGATTCCCAAGCTCTTCGTAATGCTAAAATCAACGAAGGTAGAAATCAAGAAAATATCAAGTGTTGATGGTAGACAAGACCACTAGTTTCAAGAAAAGGGCAAAGGGAAGAAGGGGAACTTCAAGAAGAAAGACAAGAAAGTTTCTGCTCAAGTGAAGAAGCCCAGGTCTGGTCCTAAGCCTGAGACTAAGTGCTTCTACTGCAAAGGGACTGGTCACTGGAAGCAGAACTGCCCCAAGTATTTGGTGGATAAGAAGGATGGCAAAGTGAAAAAGGTATATTTGATATACGGATTATTGATGTGTATTTTACTAGTGTTCATAGCAAACCCCTGGTATTTGATACTGGTTCAGTTGCTAAGAGTAATAACTTGAAACGTGAGTTGCAGAATGAACAAAGACTAGTTAAGGGTGAAGTGACGATGTGTGTTGGAAGTGGTTTCAAGATTGATATGATCATCATCGCACACTCCCTATACTTTGGGATTAGTGTTGAACCTAAATAAGTGTTATTTGGTGTTTGCATTGAGCATGAATATGATTTGATCATGTTTATTGCAATACGGTTATTCATTTAAGTAAGAGAATAAATTGTTGTTCTGTTTACATATATGGTTACACACCCAATGAAGATGGTTTGTTGGATCTCGATCGTAGTGATACACATATTCATAATATTGAAACCAAAATATGCAAAGTTAATAATGATAGTGCAACTTATTTGTGGCACTGCCGTTTGGGTCATACTGGTGTAAAGCGCATGAAGAAAATCCATGTTGATGGACTTTTGGAATCAATTGATTATGAATCAGTTGATGCTTGCGAACCATGCCTCATGGGCAAGATGACTAAGACTCCGTTCTCCGGAACAATGCAGCAAGCAACAGATTTGTTGGAAATCGTGCATACTGATGTATGTGGTCCGATGAATATTGAAGCTCGCGGCAGGTATCATTACTTTCTGATCTTCACAGATGATTTGAGAAGTTATGAGTATATCTACTTGATGAAACACAAGTCTGAAATATTTGGAAAGTTTAAAGAATTTCAGAGTGAAGTGGAGAATCATCGTAACAAAAATAAAAGTTTCTACGATATGATCGCAGAAGTAAAATATTTGAGTTACGAGTTTGGCCTTCAGTTAAAACAATGTGAAATAGTTTCACTACTCACGCCACCTGGAACACCACAGTGTAATGGTGTGTCCGAACGTTGTAACCGTGCTTTATTAGATATGGTGTGATCTATGATGTCTCTTACCGATTACCATTATCGTTTTGGGGTTATGCATTAGAGACAGCTACATTCACGTTAAATAGGGCACCATCTAAATTCGTTGAGACGACACCGTATGAACTGTGGTTTGGCAAGAAACCTAAGCTGTTGTTTCTTAAAGTTTGAGGTTGCAATGCTTATGTGAAACAGTTTCAACCTGATAAGCTCAAACCCAAATCGGAGAAGTGCGTCTTCATAGGATACCCAAAAGAAAATGTTGGGTACACCTTCTATCACAGATCCGAAGGCAAGTTATTCGTTGCTGAGAATGGATCCTTTCTAGAGAAGGAGTTTCTCTCGAAAGAAGTGAGTGGGAGGAAAGTAGAACATGATGAGGTAACTGTACCTGCTCCCTTATTGGAAAGTAGTTCATCACAGAAATATGTTCCTGTGACTACTACACCAATTAGTGAGGAAGCTAATGATGATGATCATGTAACCTCAAATCAAGTTACTACCGAACCTCATAGGTAAACCAGAGTAAGATCCGCACCAAAGTGGTACGGTAATCCTGTTCTGGAGGTCATGTTACTTGACCATGATGAGCCTACGAACTATGAGGAAGCGATGATGAGCCCAGATTCCGCGAAATGGCTTGAGGCCATGAAATCTGAGATGAGATCCATGTATAAGAACAAAGTATGGACTTTGATTGACTTGCCCAAAGATCAGCGAGCCATTGAGATTAAATGGATCTTCGAGAGGAAGACGGACGCTGATAGTAGTGTTACTATCTATAAAGCTAGAATTGTCGCAAAAGGTTTTCGACAAGTTCAAAGTGTTGACTACGATGAGAGTTTCTCACTCGTATCTATGCTTAAGTCTGTCTGAATCATGTTAGCAATTGCCACATTTTATGAAATCTGGCAAATGGATAAACAAAACTACATTCCTTAATGGATTATTAAAGAAGAGTTGTATATGATGCAACAAGAAAGTTTTGTCAATCCTAAAGGTGCTAACAAAACATGCAAGCTCCAGTGATCCATCCATGGACTGGTGCAAGCATCTCGGAGTTGGAATATACGCTTTGATGACAGTTATATTATGAGTTTATGAGTTTTGACGTACCGAAGTTGTTCGGAGTCCTGGATGAGATCGGGAACATGACGAGGAGTCTCGAAATGGTCGAGACGTAAAGATCAATATATTGGACGACTATATTTAGACATCGGAAGGGTTCCGAGTGATTCGGGTATTTTTCGGAGTACCGGAGAGTTACGGGAATTCGTTGGGGAGTATATGGGCCTTATTGGGCCATACGGGAATAGAGGAGAGAGGCCAAAAGGAAGGAGGCGCGCGCCCCCCCTCTGGTCCGAATTGGACAAGGGGTGCAGCCCACTTTTCCTTGTTCCTCTCCCCATCTTTCCTTCTCTCCTACTCCAACAAGGGAAGGAGGAGTCCTACTCCCGGTGGGAGTAGGACTCCCCCCTTGGCGCGCCCTCCTCCTAGGCCGACCGCCTCCCTCCCTTGCTCCTTTATATACGGGGGCAGGGGGCACCCCAGTGACACAATAGTTGATCATTGATCTCTTAGCCGTGTGCGGTGCCCCCCTCCACCATAGTCCTCGATAATAATGTAGTGGTGCTTAGGCGAAGCCCTGCGACAGTAGAACATCAAGATCATCACCACGCCATTGTGCTAACGGAACTCTTCC